>CM044306.1:118497487-123497487 GCA_024291935.2 Okapia johnstoni | reverse complement strand
AGAATTAGTCTGACTCACTTTTCGTCGAGTGTTGCTTTCAGTTGGTCTAATTGGGAGCAGCACTTGTTGGAATTAATTGTTTGGTTTTCCAGAAGCAGCTCACAATAGAGGACTCCCTTCCAACCCCACCATATATACAACATCACCTTCTTTGGATGAAGATCGGACTTTGGTGTGGTTGGTGGTTCATTTTGCTTGCCCCACGATCTCTTCCTTTCCATATTATTGTACAGTATCTACTTTTGATCAACCCATCACAATTTGTTTTAAAAAACAGAATGTTTTTGTTATGTTTAATAGAGAATCACATGCAGAAATATGGTCAAGAAGGTTTTTTTCACTTAACTTATGTGGAACCTAAACATCAAAGTGATTAACATAACCAAGTTGGTGCAAATGGTTTTTAAAGACTCAACATTTGATTTGGATGTACTCAGTGCATTGGCTGTCTCTTGCAAGGTAAAAATTGATTGTTCTCAATGTCTCAATTTGATTGCTATCAACTTCAACTGATCAACCTGACCACCTGTGGAGCTTCCAGCAAGAAACCTCCAGCACTAAATGAAACTTTGTAAACCACTTTTGATACATTCGATAAGTCACAGCACCTTCTCCATATATTGGACAAATGTTTTTGTTGCATTTCACTTGTGTTTTTATTGCTCTTGAAATAGTAAAGTCTAATATGCTGAAAATTTGCTCTTTTTCTTCCATCTTCAATATTAAAATAGATACACAAAAATTCACCGACTTTGATAAGTTTTAAAATGCATTCTGATATGACAGACAGCTGTCACAATACAACCTAACAAAACTGTTTTGAAAGAAGTTAAAGACAACTAAGTGCTACTATAGCCATCTTCTGGAAAATACTGAATTTTTGCCAAACCACTATATGCATCTATGTAAGCACAAAATGGTGGCAGTGTACACATGATTCTGAAACTTTATTTCAAGTTTCAAACTTTATTTAGATACAAGCCTAATGCATTGTATCTTTGAGATTATTTCCTTATCTCTTATTATACTGGATACAATTCCTAGAAAAAGGATTGCCTAGATATAGAGCCCCAAATAAGTATTTACTTTTATTTCAAAATATTTTTATTTATATTTAAGTTTCTAACAAAAACAAGCCTGACTAAAGCATAAAAATTAGTGGCAATTCTTTGTATTTTTTATATATGAGGCATCCATACCATGATCTGCTATTTTTCATTTCCTGTTTAGAACCTTAAGTGAGAAACTATTTCTATAGCTAATTTTCTCATACTGTTTTAACTAGAGCATAATGCCTTTATTCTGGGCCAAGCTATAGCTCCTGACCATTTGGTGGCCTGATTTACAATTTTATAGGTACTTATTCTTTTGGCCTTACCGTTTAGACCTCTCAATCATTTCCTTTTTTCCAATAGGCCTTTTCTTCTGGGCTGTCAGGAAGCCTACGCAAGAGAAGAGATTCTTTTAGTGGATTGTACCATTTTTTCTTTGAAGTGAAGTATAGTTGATTTACAATATTATGTAAGTTTTAGGTGTACAACATAGTTATTCACAATTTTTAAAAGCTATACCCCATTTATAGTTATAAAATATTGGCTCTATCCTCTGTGCTGTACAATACATTCTTGTAGCTTACTTATGTCTAAATCCTCAATCCCTATCTTGACCCTCTCCTCTTCCCTTTCCCCACTAGTATAACCACTAGTTTGTTCTCAATATCTGTGAGTCTGTTTCTTTTTTCTTATATTCTTCAGTTTGTTGTATTTTTTAGATTTCACATATAAGTGATGTAATACAGTATTTGTCTTTGTCTGACTTATTTCACTAAGCATAATAACCTCCAGGTTAATCCATGCTGTTCCAAATGGCAAAATTTGATTACTCTTTATGGTTGAGTATCAAGTGGTGTCATCATACCAGCTCCTAAAAACTGTGGACCTGGGACTTATGTTTCCATACCAGACCCTGAGAGCTGGACATCTGCCCTGATTTATCTCTGTGTTCATTTCAAAAGTACCTGGCATTTGGCAGAGATGTTTTGCAGCTGTACTTTGAGAGATACATGCTTTGAGAGATTTATAGTAATCAACTGCCCCAAACCGGTTCTAACTTGACCACAAGAATGAGTCTGCGTGGATGCAACCTGGAAGTGTCCCAAAGTGACTTCTGCTTCATTAACATGCTAAGGTCTCTGTCCAAAGGGGGCATTTGTACTCTGCTAGGCACAAAGTTCCAAAGAACAGCAAGGAGAGATAAGAAAGCCTTTCTCAGTGATCAATGCAAAGAAATAGAGGAAAACAACAGAATGGGAAAGACTAGAGATCTCTTCAAGAAAACTAGAGATACCAAGGGAACATTTCATGCAAAGATGGGCTCAATAAAGAACAGAAATGGTATGGAACTGAGAGAAGCAGAAGATATTAAGAAGAGGTGGCAATACACAGAAGAATTGTACAAAAAAGACCTTCACGACTCAGTTAATCACGATGGTGTAATCATTCACCTAGAGCCAGATATCCTGGAATGTGAAGTTAAATAGGCCCTAGGAAGCATCACTACGAACAAGCTAGTGGAGATGACAGAATTCCAGTTGAGCTATTTCAAATCCTAAAAGATGATGCTGTGAAAATGCTGCACTCAATATGTCAGCAAATTTGGAAAAATCAGCGGTGGCCACAGGACTGGAAAAGGTCAGTTTTCATTCCAATCCCAAAGAAAGGCAATGCCAAAGAATGCTCAAACTACTGCACAATTGCACTCATCTCACACGCTAGTAAAGTAATGCTCAAAATTCTGCAAGTCAGGCTTCAGCAATACATGAACTGTGAACTTCCAGATGTTCAAGCTGGTATTAGAAAAGGCAGAGGAACCAGAGATCAAATTGCCAACATCTGCTGGATCATCAAAAAAGCAAGAGAGTTCCAGAAAAACATCTATTTCTGCTTTATTGATTATGCCAAAGCCTTTGACTGTGTGGATCACAATAAACTGTGGAAAATTCTGAAAGACATGGGAATACCAGACCACCTGACCTGCCTCTTGAGAAACCTGTATGCAGGTCAGGAAGCAACAGTTAGAACTGGACATGGAACAACAGACTGGTTCCAAATAGGAAAAGGAGGCTGTATATTGTCATCCTGTTTATTTAACTTATATGCAGAGTACTCATGAGAAACGCTGGGCTGGGTGGAGCACAAGCTGGAATCAAGATTGCCAGGAGAAATATCAATAACCTCAGATATGCAGATGACACCACCCTTATAGCAGAAAGTGAAGAGGAGCTAAAAAGCCTCTTGATGAAAGTGAAAGAGAAGAGTCAAAGAGTTCGCTTAAAGCTCAACATTCAGAAAACTAAGATCATGGCATCCAGTCCCATCACTTCATGGCAAATAGATGGGGAAACAGTGGAAACAGTGTCAGATTTTATTTTTTTTGGCTCCAAAATCACTGCAGATGGTGACTGCAGCCATGAAATTAAAAGATGCTTACTCCTTGGAAGGAAGGTTATGACCAACCTAGACAGCATATTTAAAAGCAGAGACATTACTTTGCCAACAAAGGTCCGTCTAGTCAAGGCTATGGTTTTTCCAGTAGTCATGTATGGATTGAGAGTTGGATGGTGAATAAAGCTGAGCGCCGAAGAATGGATGCTTTTTAACTGTGGTGTTGGAGAAGACTCTTGAGAGTCCCTTGGACTGCAAGGAGATGCAACCAGTCCATCCTAAAGGAGATCAGTCCTGGTTGTTCATTGGAAGGGCTGATGTTGAAGCTGAAACTCCAATACTTTGGCCACCTCATGCGAAGAGCTGACTCATTGGAAAAGACCCTAATGCTGGGAAGGACTGGGGGCAGGAGGAGAAGGGGACGACAGAGGATGAGATGGCTGGATGGCATCACCGACTTGATGGACATGGGTTTCGGTAGACTCTGGGAGTTGGTGATGGACAGGGAGGCCTGGCGTGCTGTGATTCATGGGGTCGCAAAGAGTTGGACACGACTGAGTGACTGAACTGAACTCACCCTTAGGGGATTGGTAACAGAGGACTGTGTCTTAAGAAGCAAGGGTGTGTTGCTCAAGAACTGTGAGAGGGAGCAGCTAGGACTTTGTGCCCCTATCCTAGCTGGCAGTGCAGGCTGGTGAGCAATGGCCAAAGCCAGGGTTAGACGATGATGACTATGACAGCAGCCTAAGGCTCCTAAAGACACAACACTGTGGCACAGACTAAACAGTGTGAATTGAAACACTGACCTGTTTACAGGTAAGGCAGTGATTAAAGCATTAGGGAGTACTTTATAGTTTTCACAGCTTTCACATATTATTTCATTGAGATATTACATCTAGCATAATTGTTACGAGCAGAGTCTAGCACCAGCCCGCTGGGGTTCAAATTCGTTTGGGCAAGGTACTTAATCTCTCTTTGCCTCAGTTTTCTCATTTGTGAAACAGGGATATTAATAGTATCCACCCCAGAGAAGTGTTGTATGCATTAAACAAGAATAATATTCTTGTTTAGTGAGCAGAACATAAGAGCTATGTAAGTATTTATTATTATTATTACCCTTTGAGGGAAGCAAGCCCCGTCAAAACATTATACTTTTGGAACTAACTTGACATGGTGACAGAGCTGTTTTCTAAAAACACCATTCTCAGGAATTCCCTGGCGGTACAGCGGTTAGGACTCCACATTTTCACTGCCGAGGGCCTGGGTTCAATCCCTGGTCAGGGAACTAAGATTCTGCAAGCCAAGTGCCCATTCTCACTCCACACTCTCATTTTTAAGATGTAGTGACAGGGCAAGATTAACTGTGCTTTCTGGATCATGAAAGTGCTGAGAGCTTAATTAGGCAGGTTCTGCTATCTAAGGAGATTTGAGTCTCAACAAGCAAAAAGTCACTTTCTGAACTGTAACTGGCCTGGCATTGAGCAGTGCTGCCTTGCATGAAGCAGACCTTGCCCTCTCTACCAAGTAATTGGAAAGTGAACAGGCAGAGTGTACCTCTCTTACGGAGCAGGTGCATGGGGTCCCGGCAGCCCTGCCATTCTTGCACAGTGTTGAACAGTGCCTCCCGCTCACTCTGTAACATATTCTGCAGCTTCCTCTCCTGGACTATTAACTTCAGGCGCTTTATCCGTTCCCCAGAGCGGGAGATGAAGTCCGGTCTATGAAGCTGAAGTGATTCCTGAGGAGAAGAAAAAGCCCCCCAACCTCATATTAATGATGCAGTCTTTTCTCCAAGGGCCTAGAAAAAGAGTACCTGCCCAGCAGGTGTGGAAAGCTTGTTTGTAACTTACAGAAAATACCTAGAGCTGAAGGATGATCTAACAACTTCCCAAGTAGGAGAGTTCCAGTAGGAAAATCAGAGGGATCAAGAAATGCCTTTGGAATAAGTCAAGAACTAAGATTATGGCAATTACAACTCTCCCCAATGTGGATGGGACGAAGTTTGGCTCACTGTGCAATTTTAAATTTCCCTTCAAAGAAATACATCATTAAATAACATTTTCTTTGGCTCCCAAGTACTTATAAAAAAGAGACTTGGTGCCTTTTAAACCCTGTGCTAAGTTGAAATAGGAGTTATATAAATGGAGGAACAAATATAAGGCTGATGCAAACATCAGGCCTCTACTACACTCCACGTGCAGGTATCTATCAACAAACCCAATGAGCAGCTACACAACACCTTCCCTTCTATTGCCTTGCCCCTCTCAGAAACTAAGGGTGATACGTGATTTACAATACTAACAGTAATGCAGCCTTTGATTAATGAGTGTGAGAACAGGTGAACTGTGGAGGTGCCAGACACAAGGGTCACATGACTATACTTCAGAATGCCAAGTCACAGGTTCACCCTTTCTTCCTCCTTAACTATACAGCTAAAATTAGTTCAATCTCACTGTACCTGGAGGGTTGCTCTCACAAATGGCTTTAGTGGATCTCTGCCTGGGCCAGCTAGTGACCTGTGACTGTCCATGTGCTGTCCCTGCCAGTTCTGTTCCCGCAGTGGCTCCCTCCAAGGTTTGATGTTGGTTATTGGTGCAAACCAGGAGACACCAGGGCCATGAAGCTTGGGCGTGTTTTCCTTCTTAGGACCAGACTTCATATTTTCCACAGGAACAAACCACGAAACTCCTATAGGAAATATTTTTAAGAAAGAAAAAAGATTTTTCATTTTTCTCATCAGAAACATATGCATAATATAGGCTCTCAGGGAATCAGCTGTCAGGGGCCAGCAAAATGCCCAAGTCTGCTTACTGCAGGTATATAGACTCTAACTGTAGCATTAAATACAGTCAGCCCTCTGTATACATGCATACAGAATCCTTGCATTGGGGGGACAGTGCTAGGCCATTTTATATAAAAGACTTGAGCACCCACAGCCTTTGGTATTCAGGAGGGGTTCTCAATCCAAGCCCTTCCAGATATAGAGAGATGACTGTACTTTGAAAATGTGCCAAGGTGGTGCTGGGGGAAGACGGGGTCAACATTAAGTTGTTTAGAAACGAAGAATCCTAGCATTCCAAGAGAACAGAAATTCACAAGTTTTTCTACTAAGAAAGCAGGAATTAGAAACTGACCTTCACAGCAGCTCTTCTTGTTCTTCTTTAACTTTTTGTCCCCAAGATAACTGGTAAGGAGCCTTTTCTCTTCTATTTTTTCTTCTGACCAAGAAGTCACATCACTGTCCTCTTCTACTCTAGCCTCACTAGAACTTGGGGTTGGGAAAGTCATTCCAACATCTCGAGTGTTTTTTCTGACACCATTCACAATCTCCAAGTTACCTGAGGGTAAAGATCACAGACCTCTTTGAGAAAAGCCTCAAGATTTAGTTGGCAGGTGCATTTAAGTCAGTAAATGAAAACTTAAAAAACTGATCATTTATTTTCTAGCCTGCAAAAAGAAAAGAATTGAGATCTATAATCTTCATAACTACATCTGGTAAAATAGGGAATTCCTGAGTGGGCCAGTGGTTAAGGTTCAATGCTCCCACTACAGCGGGCACAGGTTTGATTCCTGGTCAAGGAACTAAGATCCCACATGCTGTGCAGCGTGGCCAAAAGAAAAAGTAAATAAATAAATAAATCTGGTAAAATATTCAAAACAATTATTGAGACACATTTTTAACAAGTATCATCATGTAAAAATATTTGTTGAAGACAGTGCACTGAATGAATATAAGCAAAAAGACAGTGTAAGCAGAGTTGTATTAGAGGGAAAGAACTACTAATATGGATTCACTAGGACAAAGATTTCAGTTCTGATCCCAAGTTAAGGACAGTAAATGCAGTCACCAAGGTAAGGAAGAGGTTAACAGATGTAAAGACATGACTTGAAGGGAAAAATAATCAAGGGGCAGGTTTACTTCTGTTTTATAAAATCAAAAGATACAGGAAGTCATAAAGTGAAAAGCTTCCTTCCCATTCCTGTTCTCCATTAAGTTTATAACCCTGTGATTCCAGAGAATTTTTGCACACATTCAAGCAATTCTCTTCATTTTTCAAATACATGTTGTAGCGTGCTACATACTGTTCTGTACTTTGCTTTTTAATTATGTATCTTGTGGATCTTGACACATTAGTAGGAAAAGCTTCTTCATGCTCTGTAGGACTTCATTATGTGTGTTAGTCGCTCGGTTGTTGCCGGGAACCAGCTCACGAGAATCCCACCCATGACAGAGTCATGAGGAGAAGACCTGACGAGCAGAGCAACTCAGGCCTCAGGGAATCTCGGAAGGCTGCCTCAGCGCTCACCTTAAAGATGATATCTGTCTTTCTGATGTTTACTATAATAAACCTCTTCTTATTTTTTATGACTTAGGCAAAAGGCCTTTCCTGATTCCCTTCTAAAATAGATCATTTTGAAACCTCAATCGACAAGGCCCCTGAACGGTAGCACCCTAACAAAATTATCTGGGATATAGACTATGCTGATCTAAATTTTTTTTGCTAACATATTGGTTTGTTTAATAAATGTACCCGTGCCTTACAAAATGAGGCTTTTTGTAACTAAAGACATGCAAACGGCTTCGATGAGGGTCGAAACTGCTGGCCCATTGAGCTAAATTGATAGGCCCATTAAGATATACCCATTAAGCTAATGTTTAAGCTGAATTGGTATGTCCCTTAAGCTGAATTGGTATGACTCTATACTTTACATTTGTTTCTATGTACCACTAAAAATATAAAAGCTGTCTTAAAAACAATAAAGTTGGGAGACACTTGGAAACGTTAAGACTCGCTGTGTCTTCTCATTCGCATCGCCGACGCCGTCCATGCTGAGGGAACCCCTGGACCTGCTGGAGCTGGACTCCAGCAGGTTGTGTCCGACTCTTTTGCGACCCCATGGACTGTAGCCCACCAGGCTCCTCGGTCCATGGGATTCTCCAGACAAGAATACTGGAGTGGGTTGCCATTTCCTTCTCCAAAGATTTCATTATATGGATATACAATAATTTACTTAACAATTTAGCTACTGATGGACATCTAAGTTGATTTTACTTTTCTGCTTATAATAAAACAATACTTTAAGGGTTAATTCTGTCATTAACCATTTGTCATTTTACACATATGCACCATATATCTATAGGCTAAACTCCAAAAGTAAAAGTGCTGGGTCAAAGTAATTTTGATAGAAACTGACCAGTTGTTAGTCATAAGGGTTGCACTCCCAACTTATACGCCTACTAGAATGTACCTATTTCCTTACATGCTTGCCCACAAACTTGCTATCAAACTTAGATTTTTGTCTATCTGATAGGTAACAAATGGCATTTGAGTATATATTTTTTATTAATTAAAAATGTTTACTTATTTATTTTATTGGCTGTGCCAGGTTTTAATTGTGGTGTGCCGGCTCAATAGTTGCCCTGTAGCATGTGGGATCTCAGATCCCCGGCCAGAGACCAAACCCATGTTCCCTGTACTGCAAGGCAGACTCTTAACCACTGGACCACCAGAGAATATACTCGAGTATATTTTTAATCTTCATTTCTTTTGTTGTGAGGTTGAGTGTCTTATCACAGGTTTAAGAGCTACTTATATTAATATTTCAATGAAAATGTTTACTTTACCTGCTTGTACGCCCTTATTTAACATATGTACATTTTGCTTGTTGCAAAGGGTAGAGTTCGAGCTCCAGAAACTACTGGTAGAAGATGAACCAGAGTCAGAGGAGATATGGTCTGTCACCTGGAAAAACAATAGATCCTGTTATCATTACTTGTGGTCAATGGCATAGTTACCTACAGAATAAGAAAATATACAAGTCACCAAGAGCCCTTTTCTAATCCAGTTCAAATTGTTGAGATGCCATCACCAGGAAGCTTGCAGCAATGTGAACATGCTGCTACATATTTTGTGATAGAGAGGTGGATGCTGTAGTTAGATAAGGGCCCAAGCTATTTTAAGAAGTTAAGACAAGACTGGGTATGTTCCCAGGATTTGAAAACACTCTAAAGAGGGTGCTAGACAAAGATTAGCCTGGTGTGTCTTAAGAATGAAATTCTGAAGTGACACTACCACAAAACCGATAAGAAAGAGGGCAGAGGATAATTAAAGAGGCTGAGTGGTGAACTGCAGAGAGTGCTTTTAAGTAAGATCCGACTTAGGTATTTATTCAAGGATAAATGCCAAAAAGCTGAAAGGCCCTATAAGAAGTCCTGAATGTGAGGAATATTCCAAAAAGCACTTAAATATTTGAGCCCCAAAGGTTTTTTAAGTTATATTCAGAGCAAGTAGAACAATGAAAGGAGCTGATGGTGGAATGTTTGTGAATAACCAAAAGATTACCAAAATATAGTCAAAAAATTTGATATAAAATGGTATTTCTTAAACTGCTTCATCAGAACACTCTCCCGAGGAAGGGTCCTAACCCAGAACAATGAATTGCAGGTTGTAAGTGAGGGGTCTGAGCATCTATATTTTGAATAAATGCCAGGTGCTTGTCTGATTAAGGATTTTTGGTAGAGTAAATTGAAGCAAGTCAGGAAAAGGAAACAGTTATCTCCTCCCTGAACTAGATAAACTATATTTTAGGACCTTCAGGGAGCTTGCAACAGATCCTGCAGCAGAGGAGCTATGTTAGATGTCTGGAGATGGAAAATTAATTTTTAAAAAGATAAGCATAGCAAACTGCAGGCTTTAAAAATGATGACCTGTAAAATTCTAGAACAGATCACAAATTTGATTATTTGCAAGCATATGCAGGTTAAAAAAAAGATCAGCAAATTTTAGCCAAGGTTCACTAAAGCAGGCAGAATAAAACCCTGCAAGGTTAGCCTTGTTTTTCTCAGTAGACATAGTCATTTAACTGGTAGACCAGAATATATAGCAGAGAACAACTAGATTTGAATAAAACAACAAAACTTCTCATAGCATACTTGAGGGCAAGATGGAGTTATAGGGGCTGAAGGATAAGTTGATGGAACCAGCTTTCCCATATAAAACATCTGGAAGGGCCTAAAGGGCTGTCAGTATCCCTAATAATAATAGGAATAATAGACCAAATCAAACAAGGGATAATTGTAAAGCCTTACACATCAGGCAGGAAGAATGGCAATAACTTTGATACAGTAGAAAAAGCTGTGAGTCTGGAGTCCAAATACCTAAACTAGTCTCAGATCTTCCCTTTACTAGCTGTCTCTACTTGAGCAAGCCATAATCTCTGTTGCCAGTTTCCTCATCTAGAAAAGGGAACACCTGCATTCCTGAAATTATGGAAGTGTTACAAAGAACAGATGATTTAGATGAAAAAAACATAAAAAGCTAATATAAAATTAGGAGACAAAGTTCATGTTAAACCAATATGTAAGAAAGTGTGGTGAGGAAGATTTGACTGACTGGTAATACACTATAATCTTTCTGCAGCTGTTTTTAAAAAAACGGGAGAATAATTTACACTCTAAAATGGACTTTCAACATAAATTGTCAAATACAAAAAGCAAAGTTTGCTGCCATTTTTGTGAAAAGGGAAGAAAATATATGCAATATATACAGTTACTTGCTTTTTATGTATAAAATACCTGTGAAAGAAAAGAACCCAGATTGGAAAGGAAGAAGTAAAACTTTATTTGCAGATGACATGATGCTATCTGTAGAAAATACTAAGGAAGCTATAAAGTATTAAAACAAAAAAGTTTAGCCAGATTGCAGAATATAAGGTCAACAAGATAAAAAGTCAGTTGTATTTCTATATTCTAGCAAGGTGCAATCTGAAAATAAAATGAAGGAAACAAACTCCATTCACAGTAGCATCAACAAGAATGAAATATCAAGGAATAAATTTAACAACAGAAGTGCAAGGCTTGTACAATGAAAACTATAAAACATTGGTGGGAGAAATTAAAGGTCTAAATAAGTTGTGAGATATTCCACGTATGTAGAATGGACAAAAGATTTGAATAGATATTTTACCAAAGAAGATGTAAGAGTGGCCAATAAACATATGAAAAAATTTCAACACTATCAGTCATGAGGGAAACAAACTAAAGTCACAATGAGATGCCACTTTATACCCACTAGGATGGCTATAACCAAAAAGACGTGCAGTACTAAGTGTTGACAAGCAAGTAGAGAAACTAGAACCTTCACAACCTGCTGCTGAGAATGCAAAATGATACAGCTACTTTGGAAAACACTTTGAAATTTTCTTAAAAACGAAACATAAACTTACCATATGACCCAGCAATTCCACTCCTAGGTATATACTCAAAAGAAATGAGTCCACATAAAATTTTTTGCATCCACACAAAAACTTCTACACAAATATTCACAGCAGTATTATTCATATTATTTCCCCCCCCCAAATCAAACATCTAAATGTCCAACTGGCAATCAGATAAAATGTGGTAGAGCCACACAATAGTAATCAGCAATAAAAAGGAGTACTGATACACACTATAAGGGTGAATCTTGAAAATATCCGTAAGAAGCTAGATACAAAAGACTAGCTATTATGTAACTCCATTTATATGAAATATGCAGAAAAAAGGAATATGGGACGTTGTCCTGGGCTGGGAATGTGAATTAGTTATAAACCGGTATGAGACTTTTCTGGGTGACTAAAGTGTTCTAAAACTGAATTGTGGTGATGACTGCACAGCTCTGTAAACTTACTTCAATAAAGCTGTTTAAAAATCTCTAAAGATATGCAAGAACTAGTAATACTGAGTAACCCTGAAAAGATGGGTGCCTGGGGAACAGGAGAGGGAAGATACTTTATCAAATACTTACATATTTTAAGTTTTGTACCATGTGATTGTATTATAAGTTTAAAAAATAAGAATAAATAAAACAAAAATAAGGAAGTGTGGCAATAAATGTTTAATGGCTTTGATGAGTTCAATAGGAGTAAAACATATGTTAGGCCATAGAAGCGTTCTAGTTTACAGAAAGTGAAAAGTGAAGTTGCTCAGTCATGTCCGACTCTGCGATCCCATGGACTGGAGCCTACTAGGCTCCTCCGTCCATGGGATTTTCCAGGCAAGAATACTGGAGTGGGTTGCCATTTCCTTCTCCAGGGGATCTTCCCAATCCGCTTTGCAGGCAGATGCTTTACCAGTTTAGTTTACAGAAAGGAGGATGATAAATCTGCTGTCACTATCTGAGGCTTAGCATATGTAATTCAAAGGAACATGTTTAAAAACAGGATATCAACAAATAGACCCAGAAGCCGCCAACTTAGGAAAGTGGAGATGACCTGTGAGAACTGGTTCAATGAGTGAAGACCTGAGAGAAAATACTTCAGGGAAGGAAGTGGGGGCCTGAGAAGTAGATTAGATCTCTTTTCTGTGCCTTCACAGAGCAGAACTGGGAACAGAGCCAGGAAATCTAATACAGGCAGATTTTGGATCTTTTTAAATTTTCAAAACCTTTGCCAACTAGTGTCTAGACAAATGAAATGAGATGCCAATGAGCAGTGAGTGAGTGGTGGAGCTGTTGAAGCAGAGGCTGGGGCACCTTATGGGGCAGAGGCAGCAGAAGTGTGGATGGTCCTTTTCAAGAACGAGTCTGAGGACCTCCTGCACTTCCAAAGTACACAACTGGTCATGGTATGCACCACTGGGTGTGAAAGTACACACGTTTACATCTGATTAAATGAGGAGTCTTGGTATGCGTGTTTCTGCTTCTAGTTTAAATCTTTCTGATTAAGTTCATTCCTGCCTGTAAAAAGGTGAACATTTAAAAACAGAAAATAGTCTAAAAATAAATTCTTGCTCAACAAGATGTATCTAGTTAACCCTCTGCTGCTGCTGCTGCTGCTAAGTCGCTTCAGTTGTGTCCGACTCTGTGCGACCCCATAGACGGCAGCCCACCAGGCTCTGCCGTCCCTGGGATTCTCCAGGCAAGAATACTGGAGTGGGTTGCCATTTCCTTCTCCAGTTCATGAAAGGGAAAAGTAAAAGTGAAGTTGCTTAGTCGTGTCGAACTCTTAGCGACCCCATGGACTGTATGGTGCAAATCAAAAGGCCAGACAAAAACAAGTGTTTTCAAGGATGTGGAGAGATGAGAACCTTCACATATTGATGCCCGGAATGCAAAATGGTAACGATATTTTGCATAACAACCCAGTAGTCCCTCAGATGGTTAAATATAGACTTACCATATGATCCAGAGTCTATCCACTTGTAGGCATATGCCCCAAAGAAATATAAGCTATGTCCACATAAAAACTTGTATATGGATGTTCACAGCAGCTCTGTTAATAGTAGCCCCACAGTGGAAGAAATCTAAATGTCCATTAACTAATGAATAGTTAAGTAAAATATGGATATTCATACAATGGAATATTATTTCATCATACAAAGGAATGAATACATGCTACACTATAGATGAACATTGAAAATATTAAGTGAAAGAAGCCAGTCACAAAAGATCACATATTATGTCCATTTACATGAAATGTTTAGAATAAAGAACTCCAGAGAGATAAAAAAGCAGATTAGTAACACTGCTAGGGCAGGGGCAGGAAGTTGGAAGAAATGACTGCTAATGTGTATAGGCTGTTTATGGTAGGTATCAAAAACACCTTAAAATTAAATTGGGATGATGGTTGCATAGCACTGTGAATATACTAAAACCCACTGAATGGTACACTTAAAATAGGTGAATTTTATGGTGGATGAAACATCTCAAGAAAGCTATAAAATGTGTATATTCATGTATGCAAACTGAAATACAAGCAGATTATGAAGTCTTTATTTGGAGAAAAAATGCTGCTCATGTTTGGTGGTCTTATATCTCCTATTACTGAATCAGGGATACAAGAACAAAGGAAGGCACCAAGAGTGTCATTTTCATCTTATAGTGAACAGTTCTAACAAAAATGTGGGCACTGGATATTGTACATATGGTAGCACTGTATACACACTATGGCTAGAGCTAAATGCAAACTGTTAGAATGATGCAGTCATGCCATGTTGACTTCCTCAGATTCAAACAACAATCACAATTCACAGCCCTGCACTGTGTCTGACAACCTGTGCTGAGGACCCAACATGGGATAGAAGGTAATTTTTTGCTGAATTCATTTACAGATGCTGTTGGTAACCCACAATAACCCATTTTCCTTAGTCCAAGGGAGAGTCTTAGGCATCTCCTACAGCGATCTCAGCATCCCTCATGGCCTGGAGGTGAATCAGCCCACTCAGCTCTCTGCAGTTGGGCTTACACATAAAGATTTAAGTGACTACAAGTCAACTGACACTACCAGCTACCATGGTTTTTAAGCTTTCTTTTGCAGAGTTGAAAGGAGATACATACTGGCTGGCTTCTTCTGTTTTAACTTCTATTATTGTGAGAGTAAACTCACCTGTTGATGCCTGATTACAACTGGGAAAAAAGTAACTGCCACCATCTCAGAGATGTTTCAGGTTTTTTTTTGTTGTACTTCTTAACTAAAATCAAGGTGAAATTCATTCCCATATTCATTGGTCAGACACATCACCAGATAGACCCAGAAAAAAAAGGTTTTCAAATAATTGTTCTTCAGGTGGAAACTGAGCTTAGGAAAACATATCAAATGTAGGGAAAAGTCTATGTTTTCTTACAAGACTTTATATGGCGATTCTTCATGTATGAAGATTGTTACTGTTGACCTGCCAGCAAGGTGCCTGCTGAGAGATACTTTTCTTTCAGAATAATGGATTTACACTAATTCATTTATAACTACTGAAGTTTAGTACTAGAGATACACATTGATAAAGCAGAGTCAAAATCAGAAATACAGTCAATGGTACCCAAAGACAGTCTTTCTTGTGAAAAGTTTTTGGATATGTGCAGCTCAAACTGGCAACTGTGGATTCAATACTAAAACTTATTAAGCAGTAAAAGATGACACAATCACAAAGTGTGTGTGCTCAAAATAACATTTTGGCATAGATTTAATTCTGAGGCAAGATTAAATCTTAAGCAGAACTCAGGTGAGAACTATTATTCACCATCAGAAAATCAGAACTGGTCAATTATTTCTGCAAATATGGTAGATGGTAACTATAAAATATCCTGCCCCCTAAATTAAAAACGTATTGTGCCTGCAGAAAGGTCCTCAGAAAATTTCTTTTCATACAAAAATGAATAAAGATTGCAGAGATGTAATGAATCTGGTTAATGCCAAAATTCAAAGTAAGGCCATGAGACTGTATAGTTAAAATGTAACAGCAGTACTTGTCATCAGAATTGAGGTTAAAAAATCTCCAACAGGATAGTAAAGTTCTCCAGATAATGGTTGGGTTTGGGGTAGAAAAGAAAGAAAACCAAGAGCTGAAGTCCTCAATTAATATATGGGAAAAAACAGAAGGTTAGAAAATGATCATTAAAATTTTATAGAGGGTGGTAGAGCTAGATGACATGAGTCTCAAAAATTATGGTCTGGAAGTGGTCCTCTCACTCTCTTTTTTTCTTCTCTGCATTTTCTCAGATCTTTCCTCTTGGCTTTAATATTTATAAGGATTATGATCACTTTTACATGGATGGCTCTAAAATCTTTATTCCACTCATGAGGTCATATACATCTATGGTTTTAGACATTTTCACTTGGATGCTCTGATCCAACTTCAAGCTTAATAAATAAAACTCCGTATTTCAGTCAGAATTAGTTTCCTCTTCTGATTGCTCCATTTTGATTACCTTATCACATAGGATTTTAGTTGCTTTGGGCAGAAATTTCAAAAGAACCATGGCTATTAATTACCAAGTCCAACTGATCAAAGCTCAGCTTAAAAACAATATTAATTTTTCTCATAAATTAACTTGTGAATATCACTATCTTTTTTAAAAATCTGACAATTAGCTAAACGTTAGGCAATAAAATTATACCTAGACACACCAAAATAAATTCCACACTGATTAAGGATTTAAGTACATTGTCTTCTACCCTAAACACGATAAAACAACAACAACAAAAAACCAAGGAGAATACTTTCTTATAGTCTTGAGGGTGGAGAGAACTTTCTTAGCATGTGACAAATAGAGCTGAGTATACAATGCTATTACACCATTAGATGGTTTTAGATAGTGCATGCTCAGACATGTTTGATTCTTTGTGATACTCTGGACTGTATGTAGCCCACTAGGCTCCTCTGTCCATGGAATTTTCCAGGCAAGAATACTGCAGTGGGTTACCATTCTCTTCATTAATATCATATAATTAATGCTCAACAATTAATAAAAATTCTTCAGAGAAAAATGTGTGAAGTATATAGGAAGTTACTTCTCAAAATAAGAAATGTAACAAGCAACCTCTGAAATCTAATATTTAAAAATGTAATTTAAAGTAATGAGTTTTTTCACACATCAGATTAACAAATATTAAAAGGACTGATACTACTAAACCTGGCAAGGGAATGAAGAAACATTCCTTCATACTTTTGGTGGGCACATATATTTGTACAAAATTTCTGGAGGGCACATAGTTAGGGGTGGGAAGGTCTATAGATTTACTGAAGGTCTTTAAAATTTCTGTTGTTAATGATCTACTTAGAATATTTTCTTAGAAAATCATCCATCTAATTTAGGTTTTAAAATATATCAGCCTCAAGTTGCACATAGTAATCTTTAAGAAAACCACATCTTTGACTGGAGTTATATCCTTCCAACCTATTAACACTGACCCTTTTCCTATGGTCACAATAACTAAAGATTTGGTCTTTTTTTTTTTTTTTTTAAGAGCCAGATCTTGGTTATATTGATCAATTTGGGGGACTGATTTTTAGAATGCTTACTTTAATTATTTCCTAGTTGAATTTGCTCAACTAAAATATTAAAGGCTCTATATTTTCCTCTAAATATAGGTTTAGTTACATCCTGTAAGATCTGGATATTGCTTTTACTCTCATTAATGAAAAAAAATTCTACAATCTCAATTTTTAGTTATCCTATAGCCCAAAAGTTTAGAATATTTTAAAATGTTTCCTTAAAAAAAATTACAGCCATTAAATACCAACCTTACTGTATTGTGGTTAGAGAATATAAGCTTAGTTAGTAATCTGGTTTGGGGATTTATCAACATTTTGCCTAAGTGTACAGTTAATCTTTGTAAATATTCCACAGGCATTTGGAACAATTGTGAATGCTGTGTTTTAAGAATAAAGTTTTATATAGGTATTTTAAATCAGCACTGTTAATACTGCTATTTTACCTGTTATATATCAAAATCTGATAAAAAAACAATTAAAATATTCCATCCTTGTACTTTTGTCACATTCCATATTATAATTATGTTTGGATGAACATATGAATGCATTCTGGTTGCAAGCACAGCAGTAATTTTGGCAGTCTCTGACAGGCTCTTTCTTCCCTTGGAAACTACAGAGTGGAGATAGGGTAGATTCTCACAAAAAGTAACATTTAATTAAAAATGACCAAAAATCCCCTAACCTTTCAATGGTATAGAAACTTGTATTTCTAATCTGGCAAAACTATAAATTATCGACCGAAAAATCAAAATAAAGGAATTTTCATGCACTGCAGGTAGAAATACAGACTAGAAATTAATTTGGTACTAATGCAGAAAATTATGTATACATATAATTTATGATCCAAGAATTCTACTTCTGGATTTATCTGCCAACGATAGCCCTACAAGGTCCATAAGGCAATATGAACAAGGATGTGCACTGCTGGTGTTTTGCATTGTTGGGAATTGACAACAACCTGGGTGTTAATTACGGGGAAAGGTAAACTGGTAGATGCACTCAATGGAGGACTGTGCAATCATCATAAACCTGAATTATATGTATGAATAGTAATGTAGATGCATCTTAAAAATACAATGCTTAGTGAAAATAACAAAAATAATGATATACATTTTATATAAGCTGAAAATACATGACAACTACAGAATATATATTTTTTAAGAACTCAGATTCTAAGTGAAAAGATATTTACATAATAAGGCCAGTTGCATATAGGAGGAGAGGAATGAGGATGGGATGTGTGAATCAAGCTTCTAAAGAGACGCCATGAATCTAGGAGTATATTTAACTCAATCCTTGGCAGCTGAAGTTAAAATTTTATTTTATTTTGGCATAAAAACTGTGTATAGTATTTTTCTAACTCTATTCTTTTACTCTGCTTCTCAAAGGATTTATGGTGTCTAGATTGGAATTCAAATAGGCACTTTGGGCAGACACTATAACACAATAAGAAGCTTAAGAATTCTGTTTTCCAGCTCTTAAGTAATGTTTTGTTTGTTTGCTCAGTCTGGCTGAGGTCACTTTTTGGTTAGTGCCACAAAATTTTTTTTATGGTTTCATATTAGAAAATACTTGATTCTTGTTTAAAAAAAAATGAAAAATCAAAAAGAAAAAATCTATCAACACACAATCTTAAAATAACCTGCTAACATTTTTGTTCCAGCTATATAAATAGATGTGTATGTTATAGCTTGCTTTTTATCTCTTAACACATAATGAAATTTATCCTTGGGTTCAAAGATACTGCCTTTGACTGTTTTCTCTCCATATATGTGTGACTGTGAAGAGTGATATGATATTAGCCTGTTTTATAAAAATGTAAGAACATCAGTAAACATTTAAACACTACTAAAGCTATCATTTTATTCTCTCATGGATGTCTCCTTGGTAGTTAATGTCGTTCATTTGCCCAACTGCTGGTAACATGGGCAATTGGAAATAATGAGAGGTTAAAAATACAGAAAAATCATTCATCTTTAGCTTTTTCTTCATAAACAAAAACTGAATGTGACTTCTTTTGTACTGACAGTAGTAAACCATTCCTTTTCTTTGACCCCAATGTACAACCAGACAGTGAGAGAGGGGAAAAGAAAGGAAAAACACAGAGAGGGAGAGAGCAGACAAGCACAGCAAGAGCATGAAAGAGAGAGAGGAGGAAAGGAACAGCTTCACAAGAGATCCACAGCAGGGACAGTGAGACAACAGCATGAAGTGGGGTGGGAGAGAGCACAAGTGAACAGAATGCGGGTGCACAGAGGCAAAGAGAAAGAACACTGAAGCAGGCAGAGTGCAAAGATACTATAGTAAGAAAGAAGCATGAATTACAGAGCGTGGGGAGAGCCTGCACAGACGCATCAAACACAGGCACAGAGAGTGAGCCAAAGAAAGAACAGGTGTAATCAAAGGAAGAGGGGAAGAACAAGCAGGCACTTGTAGTTTATTCCCTTCTATTGACTCTTAAACCCTCACGTGTACATGTCCTGGATACACATGCTCAGGGAAAAAAAGCATTAACATATCTAAGGAAACCTGGGTTAAAGATAAGACAGGCAATTCAAAAAAGAAATACAGAAAAGAAAATAAAAACTCAATAGGTGTGATTAAAGAAATATCAATCAGGATAGATACCGTTTTTCTGGCCTCTGTGGCAAATATTAACAAGAATGCTACTGGCAGGTATTGAATCAACATTTCAAGAGGATAATTTCGTAGTGTGGATTAAATATTTTTCATGTACATACTTGGTAAC
This sequence comes from Okapia johnstoni, assembly GCA_024291935.2. Taxonomy (NCBI): domain Eukaryota; kingdom Metazoa; phylum Chordata; class Mammalia; order Artiodactyla; family Giraffidae; genus Okapia; species Okapia johnstoni. The sequence continues at coordinate 123,477,548 of CM044306.1, read as the reverse complement.
CCAGAAATTCTATGTTTAGAAATGTTATCTCTAGGAAAGAAAAATTCATCAAGATGTACCAAGACTACCCACCAAAGAGCAAATTATGATAAAGTGCAAAAAAACCCTTAAAACTAACTAACTAAATATTGTGTTTATACAACGGAACTCATAAAGCTATTAAAAATGACTAATAAATCTTTATTTATTGGCATAGAAACATGTCTATGATATATTAAGTGTAGAGTTTCAAAACAATATACATAATATGATTTCATTTTTTTTGGACCGTTGTTTCTTTCCATATACAAAAATGATTGTGAAGACTAATATGAAATCAGCCGGTTTTATAAAAATGTAAGAAACACTGATAAACATTTAATTGGACATTAATAAAGGTCTCATTTTATGCTCTCACGGAGGTTTCTTCATTTGATATTTAGTTTCATTAGAATGCTGATCAAGCAGATCCAGGGTAAGTAGTAGGTGTGTGCAATATAAAATATAAACCTGGAAGCTTATTTATGTTAATGTTAATTTATGAAAATGTTAATCATGACTATTTCAGGATGGTGAGAATTATGGGTGATTTCCAAGGTCTCTATATTTTATGTGTTAAACTCTTTATATTTAGTTATCTTTACTTTTATATTCAAAAGTAATAAAATAATATCTTTTTTGACAAAAAAGGTGTTACTAAAGAGAAGAGAAAGATGTAAAGTGGCTGAAGCATCAACCAAAGCTATCAAGACAGGCAAGTCCTCCACGACAGTCTATGATAAGCACAGTTTTAGTTGAGAAGGAGGAGCCTATAGAAAAAGAAGAAAGTGAATATGAAAGAGAGAGAGGAAAAAAAATCCTAAGAAAACAGATGCTAATGGATTTTGGAAAATATGATAGCACAGAGACAGGCTTAATGAACCTCTTTCATAACTGAAATACACAAACAAAAACCATCAAAAAGTGAAAAAAATATTCAGAATCTAGGGAACAGACTCAATTCATGCCACAAAATTCCAGAACTGATGTCTAAAGAAACAACTTGGGAATAAATTTAGGGAGCCACCACAAAGCTCTTCCTACACAAAGGATCATACAGAAGGGTAAAAGGTGACTCACCTGAATTCAAAATATCCCACTGGTATCTCAGAAAAGGGACTGATTATAATAAGCGGCCCAGGACAAAGAACATGTCTCCCAAGTGGAGACACGTTCCCAGTGAAAAAATAGCTTCTTCTGTCCTAACCAGAATGGTTTACTGTATACCCTCTTTGGCCAGGAAGAAATCAGAAAAAGGGATAGGAAATAACCTCTTACGTCTAAAATTAAGTCTTTAGTTTCATTACCAAAATTTGCTAGAAAAAAAATAAGGCCTCTGCTATATCACTGCCCACACAAAACACAACAATGCTATGAAAGCAGCTACCAGCTGACTTTAGAGCAGTACAACAGCAAAACTCAAGGGCATGTCCTATAGAACCAGATACTTTTCTCACCTCCACACTTAGAAAAGTGGCCATCAGTTTATGTTTCAAAATAATGGCAGAGAAAAATATCACCTGCTGAAGCTGTCCAGAGTCTTAGAATCAATTACTATCTTTCTGCCTTTCCCAAACTCTGAAAGGCAAAAAAAAAAAAAAAAAAAAAAAATACAAGCCATGTACAATCAACCTTCAGGTTCATGTCCTAGGAAGGGGACTCAGTATCTTGTAAACAGGTAATAAGGCAGTCGGAAAGAATTTAACCACATTACTTGGGGTCAAATAAATGGTTTTCACAGAACTGTTTAGAGACAAAGGTAATCTGAAAAAAAGAGAAGATAATATGAAAATATTCTATAGCATTAAAGTGGAAGAAAGGAAGAACAAAAAAGGGGGGAAAGAATTTACTTTGCCAGAAGGTTTACCCACTGTAGTCAATAAAGAACCGGGGACTTCCCTTGTGGTACAGTGGATAAGAATCTGCCTGCCAATGCAGGGGACGTGGGTTTGATCCCTGATCTGGGAAGATTCCACATGCCGCAGAGCAACTAAGCCAGAGTGCTGCAATTACTGAGCCCATGTGCTCTACAGCCCACAATTCACAACAACTGAGTCCCTGCTTCTAGAGACTGTGCTCCACAATGAGAGAAGCCACCACAATAAGCCAGTGTACCACAACATAGAGCAAACTCCCACTTAATACAACTACAGAGTGTGGGTGCCCAGCAACAAAGACCCAGTGCAATCAAAAATAAATAAATAAAAGAAAAATAATTTGTATTTTCACTTTAGAGAAAATTTAAAAAGAACATGGATTAATGAAATAGATCCAAGATAAGCTGGGAAAACAGGGAGAGGTTAACAGGTTGTTGACAAAATTAACACAATTCATTAAAAAGTTAATGGATATATGCCATATGTTGGAAAACCAATGCCAGGCATCAAAGGAAAAAACTGAATACGTAATTATGTCATTATATCATTGCAGAATTAATTTGTACAAAATAAAACCAAAATTTGATTAAAAAAAAAAGAAAGAAAACTTAGCCAGTGGTGCAGAGTACAGTTTAAAAAGGTCTCCTGAAATGTAGGGAAAAAGGTGAAGGGAATGAAAATAATTAGAATGCAAGAAGAGGATTATATATGTGGCACTGGCCTCAACACTCACTTGTAAGACAGAAAACAGATTGAGAGGAAAGGAAAAAAATTCTAGGATACAATTTTTAAAAGTTTTTGCTGAAATTAAAAGTAAATCTGAATGTACAAGGGATACAGAGTTACTTGGTACCAGAAAAAGATTAATATCCAGAATACATAAAGCAAAAGTGACAGAAATACAGGGAGACAAAGACAATTCAACAGTAATAGCTAGAGACTGCAATATAACACTTTTAAAATGGATAGAAAAATTTGACTGACCAATAAGGAAATTGAAGGCTTGAATAACACTATAAATCAAGTAGATCTAGAGACATATACATAATACTCCAACCAACGGAAGCAGAATACACATTCTTCTTGAGGGCGCATGTAATGTTCTCCAGAAGAGACCATATGCTAGGTCAAAATAGTCACAATACATTTACAAATCATACACAGTACTAATATGTTCTCTGACCACAATGGAATGAAATTAGAAATCAATAAGGAACTCTGAAAATGTCAGAAATAATAGAAATTAAACAACACACTCTTAACTGCCAATGTTCAAAGACAAAATCACAAGGGCAGTTAGAAAATACTTTTAGATGAATGGAAATGAAAGCAAAACGTAACCAATCTTATGGGATGCAGTGAAGGCAGAGCTTATAGAAATTTGTACCTCTAAATGTATATACTAAAAGAAGCAAGATTTCAAATCTATAACCTCATCTTCAATCTTAAGAAACCAGAAAAAGAAGAGCAAATAAAATCCAAAGCAGGCAAAATGAAGGAAATTATGCAGATTAAAATGAAAATATATGAATCATAAAATCAAAAAAAAAAAAAGAAATAAAAGAAATCAAAAGTTTGTTCTTTGAAAAGGTCCAAAAAATGGACAAATTTTAGCTAAACTCACCAAGGGGGAAAAAATGGAAAAGGTAAATCATTATAAATTAAGAATGAACCAGGCGGTGTTACTATCAATCACACAGAGATTAAAAGGGATCATAAGGGAATATTATGAACAATTATATGTCAACAAATCAGATAACCTCGATGAAACAATTTCTTAGAAAAATAACCTACCAAAACTGACTCAAGCAAAAACAGAACGTATGAACAGAACTATAATAAGGAAAGAGAGTGAGTCAGTAATCAGAAAACATACACCAAAGAAAAGCCCAAGCCTATATTTCACTGGTAAATTCTAAAAAATCCATTTAAAATAGAATTAACAATAAGCACTCACAAACTTAAAAAAACAACTACTTCAAAACAAGAGGGCTTCCCTGGTGACTCAGTGATAAAGAATCTACCTGCTAATGCAGGAGACACAGGTTTGATTCCTGATCCAGGAACATCCTACATGTTGTGGAGCTCCTAAGCCTGTGTGTCACAACTATTGAGCCTGTGTTCTAGAGCCCGGGAACCAAAACTCCTGAGCCCACATGCCCCAACTACTGAAGGACACACACTCTAGGGCTTGTGCCCTGCAACAAGAGAAGATACTGCAGTGAGAAGCCCACGTACTGCAACTAGAGAGTAGCCTCTGCTTGTCACAACTAGAGAAAAACCTGGGCAGCACTGAAGATCCAGCACAGCTAAAAAGAAGAAAAAACAAGGAGGATCACTTCCCAAATCTTCCCATGAGGATGAATTGTATTACCTTGAGAAAAAAAGGCTAAGATATAATAAAACTACAGACCAGTACCCCTTATCAATATAGAAGGAAAATCTTCAACAAAATACTAGGAAACTGAATCCAGCAACACAGAAGAATTATACATCAAAACCAAAAGGGATTTATCTAGGGAAGGCAAGGTTGGCTTCATATATAATTATCAATGTGATACACAATATTAATAAAGAAAGAAAATATATATTATTTCTTATACATAGAAAAAGCATATGGCAAAACCTGAAACCCTTCCATAATAAAAACACTCAACAGGGACTTCCCTGGTGGTCCAGTGGTTAAGATTCTGCCCTTTTACTGCAGGAGGTACAGATTAGACTAGCTGGGGAACTAAGATAAGGCATGCTCTGTAGTGTGGCCAAAAAGTAAAAAAATTTAAAAAATTAAAAAAAACACCAAACAAAATAGGAATAGAAGAGAACTTCCTCAATCTGAAAAAGAGCATTTATAAAAATCTCAAGAGTAAACATCATCCTTAATGACCAGAAAGATTTCACCCTAAAATCAGGGATAAGACAAAGATACTCATTCTTACCACTTCTATTCAAGATAGTACTGGAAGTTCTAGCAAGGGCAACTAGGCAACAAAAAAAGAAAGAAGGAAAACAATCTCTATTTGCAGATGACACAATATTTTACATAGAAAACACCAATGAACACACACAAACTCAAACATACTCAAACTTATAAACAAGTTCAACAAAGTTGCAGTAACCAAGATAAATATGAAAAAATCAGTAGATTCCTGTACAGTTCAGTTCAGTTGCTCAGTCATGTTCAACTCTGTGCAACCCCATGGACTGCAACACGCCAGCCTTCCCTGTCTATCACCAACTCCCGGAACTTGCTCAAACTCATGTCCATTGAGTTGGTGATGCCATCCAACCATCTCATCCTCTGTCATCCCCTTCTCCTCCTGCCTTCAACCTTTCCCAGCACCAGGGTCTTTTCCAAGGAGTCAGTTCTTCACTTGTTTTATACTTGCTAGTGTACACTAACAAGGAAAAGTCCTAAAATGAACTTCAGAACACTAGTAATGTTGGTATTAAAAAAAATAAAGAATAAAATACTCAATATACTTTTAACAAAAGAAGTGCCAAACTACAAAGAAGTGGAAACTACAAACATCATTGAAAGAAATTCAAGATGACCTAAGTAAGTAGAAAGACATCCCTTGTTCATGGATTAGAAGATTTAATATAATCAGAGTAACAATATTCCCTAAATTCTTCTACAGTTGCAATGCAATCCCTCCCCAAGATTCAAGTTGTCTAGTTTTTTCTTTTGGGCAGAAACTGACAAGCTGATCTCTAAATTCCTATGACCTAAAAATAATAAGCTTGAAAAGGAGAAAACAAAGTTGGAGGATTCACACTAATTAGACAGTGTTGTAGTGGAATAAAGATTGACATAGGTTTAGTGTCCAGAAATAAACCCTTATATTTATAACTTTTTTATCATTAAAAAAAATAAAAAAAATTTTTTTCCCTTTATGATCAATTGGTTTTTGCCAAGGGTGCCCAGACAATTCAATGGAGAAAAGAATAGTCTTTGCAACAAATGGTACTAAGACAATTGGATATCTACAGGCCAAAGAATGAAATTGTACTACCTCAACACCACATACAAAAATTAACTAAAAAAGGTTCATCAAACTAAAAGTAAGAACTAAAATTATGAAACTTTTAGAAGAAACAAAAAAGAGTAAATATTTTATAACCATGGGTTAGATAACAGTTTTAGATATTACACAAAAAGAATAAGGAACAAAAGAAATAACAGATAAATTGAATGTTTTTGTCAAAATTGAAACTTTTGTACCACAAATAATATCATCAAGAAAGTGAAAAGCAAGTCACAGACTGTAAGGACATGTTTGGAAAACATAAGGGACTTGTATTCAGAATAGAAAAGAAACAGTAATAAAATGACAAATAACTCAATTTTAAAGTAGGCAAAGGATCTGCATAGATATTTCTCTAAAGAAGATATACAAATGGCCATCAGGCATATGAAAAGATGCTCAATATCAGCAGCTGTTAGGGAAATGCAATTTAAAATCACAGTGACATACCTCTTCACATCCATAAGATGGCTATTATCAAACGACAGAAAACAAGTATTGATGAAGATGTAGAAAAACTGGAATATGATCTAGGTGGGAATATAAAATGAAGCAGCCACTTGTGAAAACACTTTGGCAGTTAACTCAAAAGCTTAAACAGAATTACTACATGATTTAGCAATTCTACTCCTAGGTATATATACACCTAAGAAAACTGAGGAAACATGTTGACACAAAAATTTGTACATTAATGTTCACTGCAGCATTTTTCATAATGGCCAAAAGAGCAGAAACAATCCAAACGTCCAACAACTCATGAATAAACATGTTGTACCTGCATATGAGATACTGTTCCGCCGTAACAAACAACTGACTCACGCTACAAAACGAACCTTGAAAAAATTAAGGCGAGGCTAGGAAACGACTGCTAATGGGCATGCAGTTTCTTTTTGGTGTGAGAAGAAAGTTCTGGAATTAGTGGTGATGGCTGCACTTTAAAAGAATGAATTGTAGGGCTTCCCTGGTGGCTCAGTGGTGAAGAGTCCGCCTGTCAATGCAGGGACACTGGTTCGATCCCTGGTCCAGGAAGATCCCACAGGCCTCAGGGCACCTAAGCCTGTGCACCATAATTACAGAATCCTGTGCTCTAGAGCCCAGGAGTTACAAATATTGAGCCCATGTGCTGCAACTACTGAAACCCATGAACCCGAGAGCCTGTGTTCCACAACAAGTGAAGCTATCAAAAAGGGAAGCCCATGCACGGCAACTAGAGAGTAACTCCCAACTCGCCACAACTAGAGAAAAGCCCGTGCAGCGACGAAGACCCAGCAGAGATAAAAACATAATTAATTACAAAAAAGAGTGAATTGTAAGGTATGTAGATTTTATTTTTTGACCAACAATGAGACATACTCAATGGGAAAAGAGTAATTTTATTAACAAATAGTGCTGGGAAAACTGGATATCCACACACTCTTAAAAGGAATGAAGTTGGAACCTTACTTTATAGCATATACAAAAATTACCTCAAAATGAATTAAAGACTTAAAACCATAAAATTCTTGGAAGAACACATTAGGGGAAAAGCTTCACGGCACTGGACTTGGTAATGATTTCAAAAGCATAGGAACCAAAAGTAAAAGTCAATAATTGGCATTGCATCAATATTAAAAATTTCTGTGCATCAAAGAAACAATCAAAAAAGGTGAAAAGGCAACTCACTGATTGGGAGAAAAATTTATAAATCATGTATCTGATACAAGGGTAATACTCAGAATATATAAAGAACTTCTACAACTCAATGATCAAAAAATAAATAACATGATTCAAGAATGGGCAAAGTATTTGGACAGACATTTTTCCAAAGATGATATATGAATGGTCAAGAAGCCTGTAAAAAAATGTTCAATATCAGTAATCATGAAAGAAATGCAAAGCAAAACTGTAAGATATCACTTCATACATATTAGGATGCCACTATTAAAAAAACAGAAAACAACAAGTGTTGGCAAAGATGTGGAAAAAGTGGAACTATTCTGTCTTGTTAGTGGGACTGTAAAATGGTGCGGCTACTGTGGAAAACAGTGTAGTAGTTCCTCAAATAGTTAAAAACACAATTACCATATAACAGAACCATTCTACTTCTGGATATATATCCACAAAAATTGAAAGGAGGATCTCAAATGGATATTTGTATATTCGTGTTCACAGCATCATTATTCACAACAGTCTAAAGGTAGAAGCAACACAAATATCTACTGATGGATGAATAAACAAAATGTGGTATACACATACATTGCAGTATTATTCAGTTTTTTTTTTTTTTTTTAAAAAGACAACCCTGTCAGATGGTACAACACTGATGATCCTTGAGGAAATGCTAAGGGAAATAAACTTGCTACTTAAGGAAAAATACTGTATTCCACTTACATGAGGCAACTATGTAGTCAAATTCTTAAGACACAGAAAGTAGAAGAGTGGTTGCCAGGGGTGGAGCATAAGGTGGTATGTATTTAATATCACTGAACTATGACACATACAAAAATAAATTCAAAATGGATTAAAGACAAATGTAGGAACTGAAACCACAACCAAAAAAAAGACAAAACTTCCTGAAGAAAACACAGGCAGTAAGCTATATGACGTTGGTCTTAGTACTTTTTTTGGATGTATCTTCTCAGGCATGGGAAAGAAAACCAAAAATAAACAAATGGGACTACATCAAACTAAAGAGCTTTTCCACAGCAAAGGAAAATATCAAGAAAAACAAAAGGCCATCTATTGAATGGGAAAAGATAACTGCAAGCAGTTTATTGGAGAAGGGGTTAGTACCCAAAATATACAAAGAACTCATACAACTCAACATAAAAAAACTGAACCTGATTTTCAAAATAGGCAAAGAATCTGAACAGACTTTTGCAAGGAAGACATGCAGATGGCCAAGAAACACGTGAAAAGATGCTCAACATCACTAATCATCAGTAAAATAAAAAGCATAAGTACAATGGGATATCATCTAACACATGTCAGAATGAGTTAGCAAAATACAACAAATAACAAATGTTGACAAGGATGTAGAGAAAACAGGACGCTCATGCACTATTGGTGGGAATGTAAATTGGTGCAGCCGTTATGGAAAACAAGGAGGTTCCCCACAAAATTAAAAATAGAACTACCACATGACCCAACAATTAACTTATGGGTATTTTTCAAAAGAAAACAAAAACACTAATTTGAAGAGATAAATCCTCTACCACATTCACTGAAGCATTATTTACAATAGCCAAGATACGGAAGCAAAAGAATTCTTATCACAAGGAAAACATTTTTTTCTATTTTTTTAATTTTGTATCTATGAGATGATGGATGTTCACTAAACTTACTGTGATAGTCATTTCATGATGTATATATCATGTGAAATGCCAGGCTGGATGAATCACAAGCTGGAATCAAAATTGCCAGAAGTAATAACAACCTCAGATAAACAGATGAGAACACCCTAATGGCAGAAAGAAAAGAGGAATTAAAGGGCCTCTTGATGAAGGTGAAAGAGGAGAGTGAAAAAGCTGGGTTAAAACTCAACATTCAAAAAACTACGATCATGGCATCTGATTTCATTATTTCATGGCAAATAGAAGGGGAAAAAGGGGAAACAGTGACAGATTTTGTTTTCTTGGCTCCAAAATCACTGTGGATGGTGATTGTAGCCATGAAATTAAAAGACACTTGTTCTTTGGAAGAAAAGCTATAACAAACCTAGACAGTGTATTATAAAGCAGAGCCATCACTTTGCCTACAAAGGTCCATCTAGTCAAAGCTATGGTTTTTCCAGTAGTCATGTATGGATGCGAGAACTGGGCTATAAAGAAGGCTGAGTGCCAAAGAATTGATGCTTTTGAACTGTGGTGTTGGAGAAGACTCTTGAGAGTCCCTTGGACTGCAAGGAGATCAAACCACTCAATCCAAAGGAAACCTGAATATTCATTGGAAGGACTGGTGCTGATGCGCAGAGCTGACTCACTGGAAAAGACCCTGATGTTGGGAAAGACTGAAGGCAAGAGAAGAGGACAGCAGAGGATGAGATGGTTAGACAGAATCACTGACTCAGTGGATAGGAATATGAGCAGACTCCAGCAGACAGTGGAGGACATAGGAGCCTGGCCTGTTGCAGTCCACGGGATCACAAAAAGTCAGACATGACTTAGTGACTGAAGAACAACAAATAAAAGACAAATCATTATGCTGTACTCAAACTTAAACAGATATGTCAATTATCTCTCAATCAAACTGGAAGAAAAATAACTTATAACACTTGTACACTGACAACTATAAAACGTTGCTGGAAGATATTAAAGATCTGAATAAATCAAAAGACATTCTGTGTTCATGGATTGGAAGACAATATCATTAAGATGGCATTAAACCCTAAAGCAAACTACCTATTAAATGCAATTAATATCAAAATTCCAATGACATTTTCAGCAGAAATAAAAAAGCTGACCCTAAAACTCACATGGAGACATAAGACCCCCACTGGCCAAAAGTGTCTTTAAAAAAAAAAAAAAGTTGTAAGACTAACACTTCTCAATTTTAAAATTTACTGGTACTCCAGTGGTGAGAATCAGCCTTGCAATATAGGGGATGTGGGTTCAATCCCTGGTCAAGGAACAAAGATCCCACATTCTGTGAAGCAACTTAAGCACCAAAACTACTGATGCCTGTGCTCTACAACAAAAGATCCCGCATGACACAATGAAGATCCTGCTTGCCGCAACTAAGACTCAAGGCAGCCAAATAAAAACAAATAAATACTAAAAAAAAACCTTACTACCAAAACATCAGTAATCAAATCAGTGTAGTAGTGGCATATAGATATGCATGTAGATCAAAGGAACAGAATTGAGAGCCTAGAAATAAACCCTCACATCTGTGGTCAATTGATTTTTAACAAGGGTGTCAGGACCATTCAATAAGGAAAGAACAGTCTCAACAACTGGTGCTGGGACAACTGGATATCTATGTGGAAAAGAACGATGTTTAACCTCTGTGCTGTGCTGTATTTAGCTGCTCAGTAGTGTACAACTCTTTGCAACCCTATGGACCATAGCCTGCCAGGCTCTTCTGTTACTGGGGATTCTCCAGGCAAGAATACTGGAGTGGGTTGCCATGCCCTCCTCCAGGGGATGTTCCCAACCTAGGTATCAAATCCAGGTCTCCTGCAATGCAGGCAGATTCTTTACCATCTGAGCTGCCAGGGAAGCCCAAGAATTCTGGAGTGGGTAGCCTATCCCTTCTCCAGGGGAATTGCCTGACCCAGGAGTCTAATCAGGGTCTTCTGCATTGCAGGTGGATTCTTTACCAGTTGAGCTACCAGGGAAGTCTGTTTGACCCCTACCTCATTCCATATAGATAAATTAACTCAGTGTATATCCAAGATGCAAGTGAAAGAACTAAAAGTATAAAATTCTTGATAAAAATAAATGGACAAATCCTCATGACTCTGGATTTGGCAACGGCTTCTTAAATATGACACCAAAAGCACAAGCAACAAAAGAAAAGACAGGCACACTGGGGCTTCATTAAATGTAAAATGCTATGCAGCAAAGAACAGTAAGTAAGCGGAAAACACATCTCAGAGAGTGGAAGCAATATTTGCAGATTACACATCTGATAAGATTCCACAATCCAGATTATATAAAGAACTCTTACAACTCAAAAACATAAAGGACAAACAATTAAAAAGTGGACGAAGACCTGAATAGATGTTTTTCTAAGGAAGATATAAAAATGATCAACAAGTACATAAAAAGGTACTTTAACATCATTAGTCATTATGGAAAGGGAAAGGCAAAACAAACCTCAATCAAAATGACAGTGAGTATGAGATACAACTTTGTACCTACTGGGATGGCAAAAAAAGGTAGAGTGTTGGTGAATGTAGAGAAGCTGGAACCCTTAGAAATTGTTGGTGGGTATGTCAAACGAGGTAGCCACTGTGGAAAACAGTTTGAAGTTTTCTGAAGAAGCTTAAAATTATTGGGCTGGCCAAAAAATTCAAGTTTTTCCATAACCTCTTATGGAAAAACCTGAATGAATTTTTTGGACAACCCAGTACCATATGACCCAGTAGTATCTCCAACTCCTACATATATACCCAAAAGAACTGTACGTAGGTATTTAAAAACTTGTACACAAATGTTCACGTTAGGTCTATTCACAATAGCCAAAAGGTAGAAACAACTCAAATGTCCATGAATGGATGAAAAGATAAATAAAATGTGGTCTAAACAAATATTATTATTCAGCCATAAAAAGCAACAAACTAATGACAGATGATAGGACACGGAGAAATCAGATTATCCTAAAGTCAAAGAAGCCTGACAAAAAGATCACATATGATGTGACTCCAATTAAATGAAATAACCTGAGCAGGAAAGTTCACAGAAACATGAAGTAGACTTCTGTGGTTGTCAGGGACTGGTAGGAAGGAGAAAAGAGAGTGACTGCTAAATGAGGTTTCTACTAGGGTGATGAAAAGTTCTGGAACTAGACATGGTGATAGTTGCAAAACACTGTGAATATAATTTAGTACCATGGAATTGTACACTTCAAAATGATAAAACTGTAAACTGTATTCTATATATTTTACTACACTCCCCTCCTCCCAAAAATGCTCTATCTGCATCCTTTCCCCCAATCTCCTCTATGGAACAAAATGCCTCAATCATGACTTTCCCTATTCCTTACTTTAAAAAAATCTTATTGTACTATTTATACCTGTAAGTACTGTCATTAAATACCTACCCAAAACTCAATTATGAGAAATAATATTTATGGTAAATGTCTGAATGCTTTGTGTCTTCTTCCCACTAAACTAGTAGTCTCCAAATTGTTTTAATCAGGGGGTCCTACTGATTAAATATTTCTGAGCACAAATTATTAGATACTTATCAATTATGTATTATTGCTGTATTTATATATTATAAAACATAGACAAAACATAAACTTTAAAAGGTTCATATTCCAATGAACCATTTTGCAAGTATCCTTATTTGGAGAGCACTTCTCCAAATAAATTTTACCTTGGGTTAAAGTGATGGTCTGCATTTACTGACCCTGTAAAATCTGCCTTTATGGAATTCTCTAAACTAAGGCCATGTTAGCCTCATATGAGTATTGTTCCTGAGAACATATTGTAAGGACTCCGCTGAGGATTTTGTTACACCACAATGCCTTCTTGAGGACAGATGAAGTTTCTCTTAAGTCTTTAGAACCAGAGATATCTGTACTGCTCTTGAAAATTTTGTTTTTCTATTAGAGTTCTGTAATTGATCACAACATTCTACCAATATTAACTGGTAGAAAACATAAAGCACAATTTGTGACTTACTTTCGGAACCATATCCACAAGGCATCAACCTGTCTTCCCGTTACTATGAATTCTTCACTCATTTGTTTTAAATATCATGTTGAAGCTCACTCCACCCTGGCTTCAATCTAACTTTCTATCATTCCAATTCTTCCTCTACTTAAAAAAAATCATATTACTTATATATGTATGTGTGGATGTATATATGTGCTTAAAAGAACCTCAAAATTTCTTAAGATAGTGAGGAATGAATAAATAAAATCAACAGGCAAAAATAAAAAAGCAGGCAATATTGTTCAGAATGAAGGTCATTCTAAACTTGAAGTTCCCCTGTACCAAGGGTGCATACTTTGCAGATTCTGAAGCATGTAGCCGCAAAGCCTTTCGTCCAAAGGGTAATTTGTAAATGAATGTTGATGAAAAGAATGACAACTCACAATAGCACTGTACTACACTTTCTCACTCTTTTCCAGTTGGTAAGAAATATTATAGGGAGGAAAGGGCAATTGGCTTTTTTTCACCTGTGTGCAAAGGTTAACTAAAGAAGTCCATGAAAAAGGCAGTCACATTGCCAGATGGAATTTGTAGCCATGTACCTGGATGTGTTTCCTTCTGGTGTGCTCTGAAGTAATTTGGGGATAACCTGTATTCAATGCTTTCTTGTTTTTCTTGCTCCGCTTCTCAAGGTATCTCCTCTGATGGTCGGTGATGCTGCTGTATAATTTAATTCGCCTGGGTGACAAACAAACTCGTTCATGTCCAAAAGCATGGATCAATCGGGCAGTGTCAATGGTGGAAATTGAGCTGCTCCTCTCATGCAAAGTCACTTCCTTATCTGTTTGGGTCAATATATCTGATTCCACAGGAGAAGCGGTGGTAGAAAGGATGTTGGTGGCCGTATCTGTGAGCAGCTCGCTATCCTCTGAGTGTCTAGAATCTGAAGAAGTGTTATTTATATAATGAAAACCTGGCTGTTTTCTTAGAATGTATTTATCAAACTTAAACTGTTCAATTTTAATCTGATTGGACCTCCCAGCTTGATGAGTAGAAAGAATCTTATTTTTTTTAAGATTACCTGTGTTTTTATGGCATTTCTCCAGGCTTTTATACCGTTTCTTTTTCTGAAGCTTGTTTTTCTGCTGTTGCTGTCTATCACTCCATTCCTTAACATCTTGTTCCCCCCTGCTGTCATCCTGTGTACTTTCTGAGGGCTGAAGAGAATGTGTGATGGGATGCTGAAGAAGTTTAGCCAAACGATCAAGTCGCTCCACCAAGGAAAGTTCCTTCTTGGCACTGAACTCAGGAGGTTTCTGTTGCTTCTGTCGTTCCTGATATCTGTTCCAGAGTTCATTCAAACTCACAGTGTGCTCGGTTGTTAGCTCTGGGGTGGCCTTAGGATCTCTTTTTAAATCATTAATTTGTTTGTCAGATTTTGGAAAATCTCCAGCCTGACTTTTAGTAGCATGCTTCAATTCCTTGTTTTCCAAGTTTACATTGATACTGAGGCTCTCTATTCTGGTATAATCTGTCTTTGTCTTTTCCACATTTTGACAAGGGAAAGGAAGACAAGTGTATTCTCTTTGTTTGTCTGGATGATGCTGAAAGAAATCTTTCCAAGAATGCCTCATGAAAACACTTCTTCCTAAGGATTCAGGGCAAAAATCTTGATCACTTGATAGGTGCACTGGATGATGAAAGTAAAACTTAGCTGACCTAAATACGGAATGGGTAGTATTTTCAAATTCCGAATGACATCTGGATTCTGAAAAGGAGGGAAAAAAAAAAAGATTTTGAAGTACTTTCAAAATATCTGCATTCCATTTAGAAATAGTATTCACATTTAATTCTTTATACACAAAACAAAGACTGAAGGAAATAATGGTTTATATAAGTCAGGGATGCAGTTATGCAAGAGTGGGCAGTCCCCAATCCTTTCCTGGACTACAAGGCCATCAGCTTGGCGTCCCTTTCCATAGCAGGGAAGGTGGAAGAAGTTAACTACATGATGACCAGACTGTATCCATGAAATAAGCTGCCACAATTCTGAGAACTGACCTCAAAGAAATGGGAACAAATTGACCGTGGAGTTGAAGACTAACTATACTTAAACTTAAATCAGTCAAGATGATGCTGATCAAACCACTGCATGACCAATTTCAAGACAACTGTCAGAGCTGACTGCAATTTCTGCATATAGTCCCCTCCTTCCACTTATACACCCTGAAACTTGCCTTTAAAAGCTCTTATCCACTGGTTGTCAGTGGGGGAGTCAGCCTTTGGACATAAGTTCCACCCACCCTTCCCCTGGTCTGCTAGCCTCCAAAATAAAGCAAACTTTCCTTTCCATAAAAAAAAAAAAAAAGAAAGAATGGTATATATAAAGATTCAGAAAATTCACTGCCTGAATAAAGGATTCATGCTGTGTGCCTAGAGCCCAGACTGGCATGGTAATACTTCAAGAGATTCAGGGTCAAAAGACCCAGATTCTGGGTTGGATTCTGCCACAAACTGGCTGTATGACCTTGAGGAGGGCACTCTGGTTCTTGGGATTGTAATAGCAGCTGCTATCTATCACTGCTTGCTATGTGTGGAGTAGTATAAGATATGGTCTACCTCTGTTTTTTTCTCTCTTATAAAACTAACAGAGAAGTATTATTAACCTCATTTTCAGCAAAGAAACCTGAGACTTCATTTTTATCATCAGTAATTAAACAGATAAGATTTTCAAAAATGCCAACTCTTTACATGTTTTAGAGCCTAGGAAAATTTCTTTTTGTGAAATATCTTCACCCTTCCCTCCACGCAGATGATATCACTCTAATGGCTGAAAGCAAAGAACTAAAGAGCCTCTTGATGAGGGTGAAAGAGCTGAGTGAAATTTAAAGACACTTGCTCCTTGGAAGAAAAGCTATGACAATAAAACCCAGAGACATTGCTTTGGCCACAAAGGTCCTTCTAGTCAAAGATATGGTTTTTCCAGTAGTCATGTATGGATGTGGGGCTTCCCTGGGGGTTCAGATGGTAAAGTATCTGTTTGCGATGCAGAGACCCAGGTTCGATCCCTTGGTCAGGAAGATACCCTGGAGAAGGGAATGGCAACCCACTCCCGTACTCTTGCCTGAGGAATTCTATGGACAGAAGAATCTGGCAGGCAACAGTCCATGGGGTCACAAAGAGTCAGACATGACTGAGCAACTAACATACATGTACAGATGTGAGACCTGGACCATAAAGAAAGCTGAGCACTGAAGAATTGATGCTTTCGAACTGTAATGCTGGAGAACTTGAGAGTCCCTTTAACTGCAAGAAGATCAACCCAGTCAACCCTAAAGAAAATCAACCCTGATTATTCACTGAAGCACTGATGCTGAAGCTGAAACTCCCAACACTTTGGCCACCTGATGTGCAAAGCCAGCTCATTGGAAAAGACCCTGATGCTGGGAAAGACTCAAGGTAAAAGGAGAAGGGGGACAGAAGAGGATGTGATGGTTAGAGAGCATCACCAAATAAATGGACATGATTCAAGCAAACTCCAGGAGATAGTGAAGGACAGGGATGCTTGGCGTGCTGTAGTCCACAAGGCTGCAAAGTCAGACATGACTTAGTGACTAACAACAATGTTCACCAGAATTAAGTGGAAACGTGGACATTGGTGCTTGGGTGCACACATGCTCTAACTCTCTCTCTTACAGCCCTTACCCCATCCACCACCCAATCCCATTACCTGCAAAATCTATCTGTAAGGATTTCTTTTCTTCTGACCAGGCTTCCTTAGGAACCTTCCTCTTACTATGGATCTCCTCTTTCTGTTTAATGGCTTTAGTGTCTGGCAGACTATCAGTCTTTGTGTCTTGTAGTTGAGGTGAGTGCTGTGAAGCAGCATCAGCCCTGGAACCTAAGAGAGGAAAATGAAGACGGCAAGTTGACAAAACTTATTTTAAAATACCTTTCAAGCATATACCTGGGTTGGAAAGATCCCCTGGAGAAGGGAAAGGCTACCCACTCCAGTATTCTGGATATTCTAGTATCCACAGAAAATTCCATGGACTTTACAGTCCATGGGTTCGCAAAGAGTCAGACACAACTGAGCAACTTTCACTTTTCACTTTCACTAGCGTGAGAAGACAGTTAAGATGGATAAACACTGAGAGTGAAAGAGAAAGACATCTTGGGGAAAGGTGAATACATATGAAAAAAATGGAATCGGGAAAGCAAATCAACATCTAAGAAACAGAACAATTATATAATTTATTTGATTACAAAATTTATAAGCACTGAAAAGTTGTTTGGGAGCCAATTCTACTGTTCTGAAAGACTAGGCTAAAGAGGTTTATTTTTAATTTTTAAGGGCAATGAAGACTTTTTGATGCAGAGATTAACATGATCAAAACTTTTTTTGAAGCACTGATTTAGCTACAGCAAAAAAGGGGGTAAATTTTTGAAGTTTTGCCCAGAATACATATAAGTTCTGAAAAAGAAGTAATACACACAAGAAAGAGAAGTGGCTGATTATACTCCAAAATGTGTTTCAATATTTATAACTGTGGCAGAAACTACCAGCTGTCTTCTGAAATTGATTTTCCTCTTCCTCTAAAATGAAACTGACTTAGCTGGGCATATGTTTATGAGAATAGAGATTATATTTCCCAGCCTCCCTGGCATCACAGGTTGGTGTGACCATGTGAATAACTCTGGCCAACAGGATGGGAGGGAAATGATACATTTAATTTTTGAGAAGTATTTAACGGAAGAAATACACTTTTTTCTTTTCCTATTTTCCTTTCTACTGGCTGGAATATGGCTCTGATGGCTATAGTATGAGAATGGAGGCTAAAATGCTGAAGCAACAGGAGAGAAAGAGCTTTGCTACCTGGTTTTCTATCTTCTTTAAGCCAATGTCTTTTTTGTTTTGTTTTGATCTCTGAGAGCTAAAGCTAATCCTAACTTAAACACACTTGAATAGGCATTTTTAATTAGTACAGTCCTACTGAAGTATATTAACTGAGTAGGTAGTTAGGAAGTAAACAAGCTAAATTCCTGAAGAATAAAAGCCTGTGAATGACAAGGTTATTAAACAGCTAGCACCTCATGGCACCAAATATTTTTATCAGTAGTGTTTTAAAAAATCCATTATGTGAATTTATGGCAATCAGATTAATTTGTGTACAATATACACAAAGTTCTCCAAAAATATCTCAAAGAGATTTAAAAATGTTAATTTTACCTGCCAGTACATACCGAAAGATGCAGCTAATATTCTATTTCAGATATGAACAAGATGGAGGAGGGTTGAAGACAACTGGATACACTTTTCTATTTATTGATATATTCATTTTAGAAGGCCAGAAGAAAATAAAACGCAGATATTCAGTTCCTCTACCTGTGGTATCTTTCTGCAAGGATTCTTTTTCTTCAGAGCCAGCAGTCTTGGTCACTGCCTTTTTAGTGTAGATCTCCTTTTTTTGGTTTTTGTCTGAGAGGTCCTCATCTCCAGTGATGAGAACTTGAGCTTGAGCATCTGGAATAATGATGTAATTTGATCCCATGGAGAAGGAATAGGTAACACCAGAAAGTAATACACCACCCTCCCCCCAAAACAAAACCTCTTATATATACTAGAGGAAAAAAGCATCTCATAGGCTCAACCATGTAAAAGCTGTGGCAGTTCTGAGGACTTTATAACATACGACAGTTTTGGGGAGTCTGGAAAACTTTCCATATTTTCCTGTATACAATCATTTTAAATAAAATCTGCTCTTTGCTGATTTGATGCAACAGTAACAAAAAAAAAAAGGGGGGGGGTCCAGATCAGGTATCTTTCAAAGTAGAAAAGTAGATCTAAACAACCTTTCAAGTTCTTTGGCCTACTCAAAGTTTTTGTCACTTAGGGGGCAAATTCTGACATTTCATATAATACTAGAAAAAATTTATATCACCTAGATTTTATATACAGTACTCATGTAATTTTTAAAAACCTCCTGAGGTTAAATTTGTCTAATACTATTTCCTTTTTCTTGGTCATATTTGCTAGAGATTTATCTACTTTACTGGTCTTTTAAAGTCAGTTTTTTTGTGTGTATGAGAAAACTCAAGTGCAAAATTATGTTGGTAAATAAATTAAAAATCACCAATACAACTAGGATACAGTTACCAAGTTACTATTGTTTTAAACAATGGATTGACAAGAGATTCATTTCCTGTCTCTAAGAACAGATATTTTAAACAAAGCAACAGAAAGGTAACAGAGATTACTAAAAATACCATAATGGACACCAATGTGTCTATCATAGAGCTTAAAAAATAAAACATTACAGATATAGTGATATGATGATAATGATACCCTATGTGAAGGCTCAATAATACCATTATCAGCAGCAACCTTAAGCTCAATTTAGAATCTGTCAATTTCAAGGATGTTTTTGAATTTAATGTATTGGATTGTTTCACATGTCTTTCTTTAAACTTTATATAAAGAGTGTAGTACTCTGTGTACCTTTAAGTAACTTGCCTTTTACACTCAGAATTATGATTGGAGGATTTACTCATAGTGACTCTAATTAATTCATTCTCAATGTTACACAGAATTCTATTCAATTAATGTATTAAGTCATCTGTTGATAAACTTTAGGCTATTTCTAATTTTTTTTAATATTAAAAAGCATTACAGTGAACATTGTAGAATTTTTTGTAGGTTGTATGACTTGCAAATATTCTCAGACTGTCTTGTCTTTGTTATGATGTTTTTTGGTGTACAAAATTTTTCATTTTAATAATATCACATTTATTTTTCTTTCATGGTCTGTGCTTTGCAGGTCTCATTTAATAAACCAGTATCTCATGGTCAAAAGACAATCATCTAAATTCTAAAAGCTTTAAAGTTTTCCTTTTTACATTTAATATCACTTGGACTACGCTTTTGTTTAGTTTGCAGTAGGGCTTCCGTCGTGGGTCAGATGGTAAAGAATCTGCCTGCATTGTGGGAGACCTGGGTTTGTTTGATCCCTGGGTTGTGAAGGTTTCCTGGAGGGAGGGCATGGCAACCCACTCCAGTATTCTTGCCTGGAAAATCCCCATGGACAGAGGAACCTGGCTGGTTACAGTCCATAGGGTCGCAAAGAGTCGGACACCAATGAGTGACTAAGCACACAGCACACAGGGATCTATCAGATTATATCTTTTCTTACATATATAATCAGTGGCCAAAACACTATTGACTAGTGTTTTACCCTTTCTCCAGGATTGTGTATCATCTGTGGCATATATTAAGTTTCCACATTCATGGGTGTGTTTCTGATAAACACATTGTTCCACTTTTGTTTATTCCTACATACTAGGTCTTAAATATGTTATATATACACACACACACACACACACACACGCACACAGTAAGTCTTTTGATATCTGGTATGGCAAGTTCCCTACCTTATTCTTTAAATATACTTCTTAATTTTCAAAAAATACCTGGAATCAGTCTGTCAAGTCCCACAAAAAATTCTACTGGAATTTTGAGTAGTGATGCATTGAATTTATTTAGGGTTCCTTACCGTATTTCAATGAAGCTTAATCATTTTCTATGTCCTTTGTTAGAGTCATTTCTAAGTACTTATTTTTTGTTGTTTTTAAAAAATGTATCTTAAAAATACCTTTTGCTTTATGTCTCAGAAGACACATACCAAATATTGCACAGAGAATTCAGTGAATTGTTAAAAAAGTGAACATGTACCAGGGTTTAAGAAAAAACCCGGCTAGAAGCATACATGCTCCCCTCATTCTTTCTTCTAATCTCCCCCAGGCTGAAGATTAACAGCCCATTTTAAATGCAACAAACTACTTATATTTCTGAACTTTCTGTAAATGGAAAAAAGAGCACATAGCCTTATGTCTTGTTTTCTTCTCTCATGTTGTATTTGTAAGATCCATTAAATGTTAAAACATATTTGTCCTTTACTTAGTCTCATTTTCTGGTTAGCATTGAACAACGTTAATACAATTCATCCATACTACTGGACGAATAATGGGCATTTGGTAATTTCCAGTTTGAAGCTATTACAAGAACTGCTGTCAAGTATATTCACGGGTGTCTCTTGGTGCTCATGCACTTCCTCTTTGGTGGAGTATATAATTAGGATCAGAATTGCTCGGTTATGCTTTTGTGTAACTTAGTAGATAATGGCAAATTGCTTTCCAAGGTCACTCTACCAATTTACATTCTCACCAGTAGTGAATTAATACCGCTTGTTTTATATTCTTGCCAGCATAGTATTAACTTTTTCATTTCAGCCATTCTAATGGGTATGCAGAGAGATCTTACTGTGATCCTAATTTGCAAATCCCTGCTGATGAACTAAGTTGAATATTTTTGCATATGTTCATTGGCTATTTGATATTCTCTTTTATAAAGTACCTATTCAAGTACTTTTGTCCTTTTCAAAAACTGGATTGCCTACCTTTTTCACATTGATTTGTACGAGTTCATTTTATATTCTGGATAGAAGTCCTTTGTGAGATACGTATCGAAATCATCTTCACCACTCTGTGGATTGCCTTTTACTCTCTCATTTGGTGGTTAATTAACAGAATACCTTAATTTCATGTGACATATTTGTCAATATTTTCTTTTATGGTTACTATTTTTTGGGGCTGGGGATTCGATTTAATAAATCTTTTTCCATTCCAAGATTATGAAGACATACTCCTCTGTATTTTCTTGCAGAAAACTGACCTATTTCATCTACCTATGCCTTTCATATTTAAATCTATGAAGTATATGGAATTGATTTTGATGTGTAGTGAAGCAGGGAGGTCAGTGTTGTTTTTTTTCCCCTAATATCTAATTTACCTAACATCATTTTACTGAAAATGTCATCTTTTTCCCCACAGTACTGCAGTGGTAGCTTTATCATCAATCAGGCGTCCATATAGTTGTGAATCTGTTTCTGGAGTATTCTCTGCTCTGGTCAGTCTGTTTATCCTTATGCCAACATCACACTGTCTTGATTACTACAGCTTTATAATAAGTTTTGACACTTGGTAGTGTAAATCCTCTAGATTTGTTCTTCTATTTCAATTTTTTATTATTTATATTTAAGGGTATAACTTTACCCTAAGTATCACTCTGGCTATCTTCTATACATTTTGATATCAGAGTTTTAAATATATTGCAAATTCCAGTATTACTTTAACTTCTGAGTCACTTAGAATTACAGTTTTAAATTTTCAAATACATGGTTATTGTGTTAGTATATAATATTTATATATTATGCATATTAGTTTCCTAGGGCTGCCACAGTAAATTATTACCAACTGGGTGGCTTAAAACAAAATACATTTATTCTCCCACAGACCTGAAGTCTAGTGTCAGCAGGAACATGCTCTCTCAAAAGGCTATCTGGGTGAATTCTTCCTTGTCTCTTCCAGCGTCTAATGATCCCTAGTGCTCCCTGGCTTAAGGCAGCACAACGCCAATCTTTGCTTTTGTCTTCACATGGCCTCCTCTCCTCTTCAGTTAAATACACAAATCACTGGATTTAAGGTCTACTCTAAATCCAGGATGATTTAACCTGCAGATTTTTAACTAATTACATCTGCAAATGACATTACATACTGACGTTCTCAGTGAACATGAATTTTGGGGGAGTACTATTCACTGCTGATGGTGATTGCAGCCATGAAATTAAAAGACGCTTACTCCTTGGAAGGAAGGTTATGACCAACCTAGATAGCATATTTAAAAGCAGAGACATTACTTTGCCAACAAAGGTCCGTCTAGTCAAGGCTATGGTTTTTCCAGTGGTCATGTATGGATGTGAGAGTTGGACAGTGAAGAAAGCTGAGCACCGAAGAATTGATGCTTTTGAACTGTGGTGTTGGAGAAGACTCTTGAGAGTCCCTTGGACTGCGAGAAGATCCAACCAGTCCATCTGAAAGGAGATCAGTCCTGGGTGTTCATTGGAAGGGCTGATGTTGAAGCTGAAACTCCAATACTTTGGCCACCTCATGCAAAGAGTTGACTCATTGGAAAAGACCCTAATGCTGGGAAGGATTGGGGGCAGGAGGAGAAGGGGATGACAGAGAATGAGATGGTTGGATGGCATCACCGACTCGATGGACATGGGTTTGGGTAAACTCTGGGAGTTGGTGATGGAGAGGGAGGCCTGGCACGCTGCGATTCATGGGGCTGCAAAGAGTCGGACACGACTGAGTGACTGAACTGAACTGAACTATTCAACCCATAACACACAGATTTTTGTTTTGTCATAACAAGTTTTTATTGTTGACTTCTAATTTGGCTACAGTACAGTCAAAGAAGCTGTTCTGTTTGAACATCAATTCTTTAAAAGCAACAACTTCATCAATTTTTCAAAGTGTTTCACCTGTTCTTTAAAAAAATGCAAAGTTCTCAATAAGTCAAATTTTAACATTCCATTGTTTAAATCTTCTCTAACTTTAATTTTCTGTTTTTATTTTTTTTTCCTTTTTATTATTAAAACCCTGTGTGGAGGGCTGACATTAAATAGAACTCAAGAAGGGAGCTTCTCTGCTTCTTAGGAAACCCCCACCCAGAAGCAGGTTATCGATGAATGGTTTAGTACCTGACAGGTGAGGGGGTGGCTGCCTTTCTTGCTGTACTGCACTGTCCAGAACCAAGCTAGGCATGCCACACCACACCCCCGGGGATACGGGCAGCTGCCTGCCAGAGGAAGGCAGGTATCTGAACCCACCAAGGCTTCCATGGTGCTGCCTTATGGTTCTACCTCAGTGGGATTCTAGAGGTGTACAGTCTTAATCTCACAGATGGTAGCTTTGCCCAACTGGATCCTCAACCAAGCACATACACTTTAATCCTCTTTCCTGCATCTGTTTCTGATGGATATGAATTATTGGGTTTACCTATATCTTCCTGTCATTTTTCCTGCATACAAGTTTGAGTAAATGAAAATAAGCTCAAATTTTACCTTGCTGGTTGGTATATTTGAACCTTTTTTAATTGCGAGGTAAACTCGAGTGTGTGTGTGTGCGCGTGTGCGCACTCAGTCGCCCAGTCATGTCTGACTCTTTGCGACCCCATGCACTGTAGCCTGCTAGGCTCCTCTGTCAATGGGATTCTCCAGGCAAGAATACTAGAGTTGCCATTTCCTACATATATATATGTATATATTTTATTTTTTGGCCTCGAATTTTGTTTTGTCAATATTAACACTGCTCACTGCCTTTTCTTTGGTTAGTATTTGCCAAACATATCTTTTCCCATCTCTTTCATGTTTTGGGAGGTAACGCAAAAAGAAAGTAATCTAATCAAAATGTCAGACAAATGGTTTTGAAGTCGAATAGTTTCATTAAGCTTATAACAGAAATCAACAGTTTTCAAATACCACCAATTCATTTAGTCATTTCTTCCAGCATCACTATCCTTGGTTCCAAATAATGTTTCGTATTGTTGTATACCTTTTAGTTCCAGAAAATTTTTTATTTTCTTCCATGATCAATAGGGATTTACCTTTTATAAAGCTTTCCTGCCACACCCATACTCCCTCATTCTGTCTTTTGAAGTTTTAACCTAATGTTCAGTGTTCATATATTACGTAAATAAGAGTCATGATTTAATCAATACTCAGTTTATACGTGGTTGTGTTATGTTTCTATTGTTCACAGTTAAACCAACTAGAATACTGTAATCATATTTATTTTCTTTTGCAATGTTTTGCTTTCCCTGAGGAGTTAACAACTGCCTGTTTTTACATCTGCTAAGTTTCTCTATACCATTCCCTTCATCATCCTCATAAATGTAAACAGAATTGAAAATCTCTTCCAAATACAGTCAACTGTATAAGGCAGTCTATCAACTTGACCTTTCTCTTACAGTCCTCTATCTGAGCTTGTTCTAGATCTTCTATGCCACTGCTGCAATGGCAACTCCTCTCCCCACTCTCCTACGTTGACCTCATTTCCTTCATTCTATGTTTTCCTTTAAAAAAATTAAATCCTTTATTTTAATGAAATAATTTTCCCTCAGAATTTCAAGGCATTATTCCTTTAGTTTCTAGTCCCATGTATTACTTTTCTTTTTTTAATTGGAGTATAGTCACTTTACAGTGTAGTATTAAGTTTCTACTGTACAGCAAAATGAATAAGCTATACATACACATATATCCCCTATTTTGGGATTTCCTTCCCACTGAGGTCACCACAGAGCACTGAATAGAGTTCCCTGTGCTATACAGTAGGTTCTCATTACTTACCTATTTTATAGATAGTATCAATAGTGCATGTATTATTTTTAAAAAGTTTAACATCAGTCTAATATCCATTTCTTTATATGGTACTTGTTTTCTTTTTGGAAGCTTTTAGAATCTCCTCTTGCCAGTGTATCAAAATTTCAATCAGTCATGTGCCTTGATGTGGATTTTTATGTACATAATAGTTCCTATTAATATGAAAATTCATATCCTCCAATTTGGGGACCTATTCCTATACTAGTCCTCTGATTCCTTCTTTTTTACCTTCTCTATTTTCTGTATGGAACACCTGTTTTTTGGTGATGACCCTTTGGGGTCAATCTTGAATTTTCTTTTCTTTTTTTTTTTCTTTTCTCTTCTTTTTACATTCTACTTCCTATCAGATTTTCTTACTTTTATATCCCAATCCTTCTGAGATTTTTTTTTCTGATGTATTTAATGCATTCACTTAGCTGTTATACAAAGTAACTATTCAATTTTCCCCAGCAGGTATATTCTCCCTATCCTTCTTAATCCTTTAAAGTGACAGGTTCTAAGGCTGGGCTTCTCCCGTGGTTAATCAGGAGGGCTTTTCCTTAGGATGTAAAGTCTGAAATAGACCTACTATTATTGTTGAATAATAGTAACAGTAGATCCCTATAAGAAGTGGGAAGTTACAGGGGTCCCTCAGGTAACAAAACCCAACTTTATTTCAAACACAACATCCTTACCAAATGCAACCTCGAGGTAAGTTATAGTTAGTAAGTTCACTGTGCAGACTTCTAATGGAGTTCTCTTAGTCTATCACTTTTTGTTTCCTGTCAATTTTTACATATCCACCTCCTTCACAAGTGTCTAACAGTGGGATCACAGGGTTACCTCTATGTACCAAATTGCCACTAGTATATAGCTAGTATATGAGAGTTTTCATTTATGAACCACATTTTGAAGAAATATTTGCCTTTTTATTTACCTGGCAGCCTCAGTGCTAACTGGCAGATGAGCTTATCTCATTTCCAAAGACCTCAAAATGCTTTTGAGTGCAACAAAAAGTTATCTGGAAGAATGTGTGCACTTTAGCAAGCAGCCTTTCATTTGGTTTCCTCATAAAAACACTAACACCATCACATGAAGTCACTAACACTATGCCAAAAGTAGAACATAGAGCCAGCAGCCCTTGTTTGAATACTGCCCCAGGATTAGTAGCTCCTATCTGGCTAATAGCTATGAACATGAATAAAAAACTGTAGATGTAACAAAGTAACATATGTAAGTATACATGTAGAGTTTTCAGTGGCTCCTGGAATTTTCATTTAATAAATACTACTGTGTATCAATTAAAGAAGCACAATATCAGTGATGCAGAGGGGAAAAAAATCAAGGAGATTCCTGAAGATTAAAAGCTTTTATAAAACATTGGGGCCTTTATCCAAGATGGATGAAAGAAGCAGACTGAGTCTGAGACTCATGTGGACTGACACAAACAAGAATGCATGCCCTCTCTGCAGAGGATAGTCATGCTTCAGGGTTCACTGATAATTGCCAAGAAGGAACACAAGCTGAATGCAACCAGATATTCTGACTTTTCAAAGGAAGCCCAAAATCTTATTTTTAAATGCTGGCAGCAAAATTTAAAATAATTCAAAACACCATGTAAGCCACAGACTTTCCTGCAAAATCCAATCAATGAGATATTTATACCATCTGACAGATAAAATTCATGAAGCATTTTAATCAAGACTTTCTATGGATTTTAGTCTTTAAAACATTTAATTGGATATAATTTCATTTCAAAAGCTGCAATATAGTTTCCATAGTGAAACTAAAGTTTATTGTTTTCAAAACTTTGAAGCATTTAAAAAGATCTTATATTTTCCTTCTTGTACACACCCAATAAAACAGCTAGGAGAAGAGTTCGCATTAATGAAGTAGAAAAAAAAGAAAGGATAATACTCCCACTTAGGATGAATATGGGGGGGCGGGGGGGAAGGGCCACAAAATACACAAAGCCACTCCAGTCACCTGCATTATCTTTCTGAAAGGGTTTTTTCCCCATTGACAAGGATGCCTTAGTTACCGCCCTCTTACTGTAGATGCCCTCTTTATGTTTAATGTTAACAGTGTCTGCCAGGTCATCATCCCTTGTGCCTAGCACCTGAGCTGGGAAATCTGGAGCAATGGCATCATTGGATCCTACAGAAAAATGGGAAAGTAGTACAATTAACATAAGTACAGATATGATTTTAAAGAAAAATGAAAAAAAATTACCTCTTAAACCACTTCTATAAAAAAGGCCATGGGAGTGTTATAGGGTAATTAGAAGGAGATGTCAGTCAAACTGAAACTGTTAGAAATGTACAATATTGCAACAATATAGTGGAGAAGCAAAGGACATAAGAGGAGACATATAAAGTAGAGTATCAGTTCAGAAGGGAGATCAAATTCTAGCTCAGAAATGTTTTCAGATGAGGAGAAACAGAGTGCAAGTAGGGACTTTTTGAAATATGGAGAGGAAGGAAGAAACAAAAGCATTTTAGGTAGAAGTTATGGCATTAGTAAAGACAAGGAAAACAGTAAATAAGAAAATCAGATACTTCTGTGGTCAGACATTAAAGAGAGTAGTGGGAGATATTAAAAAGTAATTGGGACAAAATTCAGCAGGGGAAGAGAATCCCAAACTAAAGGGGGTAATAATAAAGGGAAACAGAATCAGTCACATTTTAGGAAGGTTAATCTGACAATAATACAAAATGCTGTAAGGAAAATTTTATGTGATAAATGTAAGATTTGAATCTAAGAGTGCGTTGGGATTCTTTTTTTTCTTTTAAAATACATTTCAATATTAAGTCCATTAATATAGGAACTGATAAGTTTACCCATGTCACAAAGAAGAGGCAAAAGAACATCTCTGGACATATGAGAGTTTGTAGTAACTATAAAATTATCTTCTACAAAAATGTTTTGGTTTTTTTTCCCTTCTTATCTGATACTCCATATTTCATGCACTTTGTAAGCATTTAAAAGGTATATGGCCAAAAAAGCTGAATAAGTATCAGTTCAGGTGGTTCAGTGGTAAAGAATCTGCCTACCAAGCAGATGTGGGTTCAATCCCTGGGCAGGGCAATTCCCTGGAGAAGGAAATGGCAACGCACTCTAGTATTCTTGCCTAGGAAATCCCATGGACAGAGGAGCCTCATGGGCTACAGTCCCTGGGGACGCAAAAGAGTCAGACGTGACTTAGCAATTAAATCACCACCACAAGTATCAGTCCATTAGTATAGTATAAATTTGTCATGAGGAATATTTCAGGATAGACTGCAACAATCCTATTAAGCCCTCTGGGTCATATGTCCATTGAACTTTTCTTTGTTTCTGTGGCATCACTTTCTTTTATTTGCTCCCTATCCTTCAGATAAATCCTCACTGTCCTTTCTTCAACTAAAACTCTCAATGCTGGAGTTCCTGAAGGGGTCAGAACTGGGTTCTCTTCTCTTCCTGGATGAACTCACCAATCACCAACGTATGGAACTGTATGTTGATGACCAACAAATATGTATCTCTAGCTGGAACCTTTCTTCTGAGCTTCAGATTCTAGTACTTACGACACAACTAGCCTCTACAGCACATGGGGGAAAAACTGTTGTAGCAAAAATAGAAATGAACTTTTTTTTTTTTTTTTTTTTTTTTAATTTTAGTTGGGGGCTAATTACTTTACAATATTGTAGTAGTTTTTGCCATACATCGACATGAATCAGCCATGGATTCACATGTGCTCCCCCTCCCAAACCCTCCTCCCACCTCCCTCCCCCTCCCATCCCTCAGTGTCATCCCAACGCTCCATCCCTGAGCATCCGTCCCATGCATAGAACATGGAATGGTGTTCTGCTTCACATATGACAATATACATGTTTCAATGTTATTGTCCCAGAACGTCCAACCCTCACCTTCTCCCTCAGAGTCCACAGGACTGTTCTATGCATCTGTGTCTCTTATTCTGTCTCATATATAGGGTTACCATTACCATCTTTCAAATTCCATATACATGCATTAGTATACTGTATTGGTGCTTTTCTTTCTGGCTCACTTCACTCTGTATAATGGGCTCCAGTTTCATCCATCTCAATAGGACGGATTCAAATGTATTCTTTTTAATGGCTGAGTAATATTCCATTGTGTATATGTACCACAGCTTCCTTATCCATTCGTCTGCCGATGGACATCTAGGTTGCTTCCATGTCCTGGCTATTGTAAACAGTGCTGCGATGAACATTGGGGTACATGCGTCTCTTTCAATTCTGGTTTCCTCGGTGTATATGCCTAGCAGTGGGATTGCTGGGTCATATGGCAGTTCTATTCCCAGTTTTTTAAGGAATCTCCACACTGTTCTCCATAGTGGCTGTACTAGTTTGCATTCCCACCAACAGTGTAAGAGGGTTCCCTTTTCTCCACACCCTCTCCAGCATTTATTGCTTGTAGACTTTTGGATAGCGGCCATTCTGACTGGTGTGTAATGGTACCTCATTGTGGTTTTGATTTGCATTTCTCTAATAATGAGTGATGTTGAGCATCTTTTCATGTGTTTGTTAGCCATCTGTATGTCTTCTTTGGAGAAATGTCTGTTTAGTTCTTTGGCCCATTTTTTGATTGGGTCGTTTATTTTTCTGGAATTGAGCTGCAGGAGTTGCTTGTATATATTTTTGAGATTAATTGTTTTTCTGTTGCTTCGTTTGCTATTATTTTCTCCCATTCTGAAGGCTGTCTTTTCACCTTGCTTATAGTTTCCTTTGTTGTGCAAAAGCTTTTAATTTTAATTAGGTCCCATTTGTTTATTTTTGCTTTTATTTCCAATATTCTGGGGGGTGGGTCATGGAGGATCCTGCTGTGATTTATGTCGGAGAGTGTTTTTCCTATGTTTTCCTCTAGGAGTTTTTATAGTTTCTGGTCTTACATTTAGATCTTTAATCCATTTTGAGTTTATTTTTGTGTATGGTGTTAGAAAGTGTTCTAGTTTCATTCTTTTACAAGTGGTTGACCAGTTTTCCCAGCACCACTTGTTAAAGAGATTGTCTTTTCTCCATTGTATACTCTTGCCTCCTTTGTCGAAGATAAGGTGCCCATAGGTGCGTGGGTTTATCTCTGGGCTTTCTATTTTGTTCCATTGATCTATAAGAAATGAACTTTTCTTAAATAAAAATGAGAGTTTTTTGATAAACAAGGAAAATAAGGAAACAGTGAACAGGCTGGGGAAACAACATAAACAGGCCTGAAAGAGTTAAGCACTCTTGGCTTATTCTTTACTGCTACTACTAACACTTTCAGCTACACTTGTCTTTCACAAAGCCAAACAAAGCTAATTACTCTTTGACTCCACATGAACTGTACCCTGCACCTAGCATTCTTCTCCCCCTACACTCTCTCAGTAGCATTCTGCATTCCAAAAAGGTTAGGATCAATAACTTGAGGGAGAGGCAGGCCCAGTTGCTGAGCTGCCTGATGCCAGCCGTGGCCCCTTGTGAAATTCTGCAAAGGAAAAAAAAAGAAAATGCAAGGGACACCCAGGGTGGTCCAGTGGTTAAAAAGTCACCTTCCAATGCAGGTGATGTGGTCCAGAAACTAAGATCCTACATCAAAGTGAAAGTGGAAGTCACTCAGTCAGGTTTGACTCTATGACCCCACAGACTTCAGTCCACCAAGCTTCCTCCGTCCATGAAATTCCCTAGGCACAAATACTGGAGTGTGTGGCCATTCCCTTCTCCAGGGAATCTTCCCCACCCGGGGATCAAACTCAGCTCTCCTGCATTGCAGGCAGATTCTTTACTGTCTGAGCCACGGAGAAGTGGTGTACCTTGAAGCAACTGGTCCCTTGGGCTGCAAACTACTGAGCCCATGCATCACAACTAGAGAAGCCCACACAGTGCATCTAAGATGTAGCCAAAAGCAAACAAACAGATAAATTTTTTTAAAATGCAAGACCTTCATTGTGATTCTCTATTACCCAAAGAAAAGGGGCATAGTTCTTGAGACACTAGCCTGCTGTATTTTCCCCTTTGCTGGACAATGAAATAAAGCCATCTCTCTCCTCTTCCAAAACTGTCTCTGTATTTCTGTTGGGCATCAATGCACAAAAAAAAAAGAATTTGGCAACAAAATCAGAAAAAGATGTCGTTTCCTCATTAAAAAAAAGAAAATTGTTTTTATATATTATGGAATAAGACAACTGTACATGAGGTTTTTTTCACCACCTCCCTTTATTCTCCAAGAGAGGCGATTATGTCAGGTTCAGAGGTGGGGAAGAATAAAGTTCCTGAGAGCAGTAGGTATATATAAAAGAGAATCAACCTCATTGGAGCCAAGAGGCAGTTGAAAGAGAGTGCAGCCGCACAATATATATATACCATTGAGTGTATGCATACTTATTTTCCTGCATCTGTGTTCGGCTGTAAATGTATCAAAATAAGTAGAGATTAATGTTTGGGACAGGAAGAGAGTCCAGAACTCTAACAAGAGATTTGGAATCTTTACATCCACCTGGATGTTTTCATAAAAAATAGCACATGTTTAAGATGTAAACAGGTAAGAGGCGGTCCTAAGATGGCAGAGGAATAGGATGGGGAGACGACTTTCTCTCCCACAAATTTACCAGAAGAACACTTAGACGCTGAGCAAATTCCACAAAACAACTTGTGAATACTGGCAGAGGACATCAGACAAACAGAAAGGCAGCTCATAGTCTTCGAAAGGAGGTAGGACAAAATATAAAAGATAAAAAGAGAGACAAAAGAGGTAGGGAGGGAGATCCGTCCTGGGAAGGGAGTCTTAAAAAAGAGAGAAGTTTCCAAACACCAGGAAGCACTCTCTCCAGCGGGTCTGTGGCGAGCCTCGGAATTGCAAAGGGAAAAATAACCGGGAGGAAAAATAAACAATTAAAACCCATGGTTTACGAACCCAGCTGCGATTCCCAGCGGGTGTGCAGCGCAGACGCGGGCATCCCCAACTAGCAAGCAGGGTTTGGGCAGGGAGGGGCGGGCTGCATTGCTTTGGGTAAGGACTGAGCCTGAATGCCCCAAGGGCAATCTGAGGGAACTACATTGAGACAGCAACAGATAGCTTTCCCACGAAAAGCCTTAATAATCTAAGACACTGCCAGGCCCGCTCACAGAACAAAGGACTGAGCAGAGTAAACCGGCTGCGGACCAGCCCTTCCCCAGCAGGAGACAGGTAGGGGAGGGCAGCCAGAGCTGGAAGGGCAGAATCGCGGCCCCAGAGAGGCATCCTATACCAAACTGCAAACAGACCTCGCTGCTAACCAGGACTTCTTGGGACTCTGGAGGGTCGACACCCCCCTAGAGGGTCGCAGCCAGAGATCAGCTCCCCAGGGGAGAGCACGGCACACCTGGGAAGCTGCACCCATCGTACACCCAGAAAACCAAACGGCTGGGACAGCGGAAGGGAAAAAGGTGCAGCCCCCGACCGTGCTAGCCAAAAACCTGGTCGCCAGAGCTGCCTGGACCTGGGAAGGGCACAAAACCCAGGCTCAACCAAGTCTGCGCCTTTGTGACGTACCCAGGAACCAGAACCTGAGCGGCTTCGACTTGGGAAGTACAGGCAACCCTATGGGCCGCATCAGACAGTTCCCAGCAGTGCAACCTAGAGCCTGAGCAGTGTAGACTGGGAAAGCACACACGCCGTGAGCAGGACAAACCCAGTGTGGCCAAAACATTGTGAGCACATGCCAGTGAGATTTATTTGCAGTGTTCTCCCTCCCCACAGCACGACTGAACAAGTGAGACTAAAAAAAAAAAAAGTGACCACCACCGCCCCCCTTGTGTCAGGAAGGAAACTAGATACTGAAGAGACCAGCATACAGAAGAAGCTAAAAGAAACAGAGGGAATCGCTTTGGAAGTGACAGATGCAACAGATTAAAACCCTGTAATTAGCACCGACTACATAGGAAGGGGCCCAGAGACCTAGAGAAGTACAAGCTGGACCAAGGAACTATCTGAAAATGAACTGACCCCACACTGTCCATAACAGTTCCAGAGAAAGTCCTAGATATATTTTTACTATCATCATTTTTTAAATTTTTAAAACTTTTTTATTATTTTTTTTAAATTTTATTTTCTTATTTTATTTTTACTTTTAAGTCCCCTATTACTCCTTCAATTTTCATTCTTATAACCTACTATTACCTTGCAAAAAAAAAAAAAAAAAAGACCCTATTTTTTTTTTTTTCTCTTTAAGGCCTCTTTTTAAAGTAAACTTCATATATATACATTTTATAATTTTTGTGACTTTAGTGGGTTTCTTTTCTCTTTTTTTAATATGGTATTTTTGAGAACCTAACCTCTACTCTAGATTTTTAATCTTTGCTTTTTAGTATTTGTTATCAACTTTGTATCATCAAGAACCCAATCTTCAGCACCCATTTTTACTTGGGAGTGAGATCACTGGCTTGATTGCTGTCTCCCCCTTTTAACTCTCCTTTTTCTCCACCATGTTGCCTCCATCTCCCCACTCCCCCTTTTCTTCTCTACCCAACTCTGTGAATCTCTTTGTGTGTTCTGGGATGTAGAGAACACTTAGAGAACTGATTACTGGCTGGATCTGTCTCTCCCCTTCTGAGTTCCCCCTTTTCTCCTACTGGCCACCTCTGTCTCCTTCCTCCTCCTTCTCTTCCCCGTGTAACTCTGTGAACATCTCTGAGAGATCCACACGGTGGAGGGCACATAGGGAAGTGATTACTGGCTAGCTTGCTCTCTCCCCTTTTGATTCTCCTCTTCTCCTCCTGGTCACCTCTATCTCCCTCCTCCCTCTACTCTTCTCCACGTAACTCTGTGAAACTCTCTGGGTGTCCCTCACTGCGGAGAAACTTTTCCTCATTAACCTAGATGTTTCATCATCGGTGCTGTATAGATGGAGAAGTCTTGAGGCTACTGTAAGAATAAGACTGAAAACCAGAGACAGGAGACTTAAGTCCAAATCTTGAGAACAACAGAGAACTCCTGAATCCAGGAAGCATTAAACGATAAGAGCGCCTCAAATGCCTCCATACCTACACTGAAACCAAGCACCACCCAAGGGCCAACAAGTCCCAGAGTAAGATATACCATGCATATTCTCCAGCAAAACAGGAACATAGCCCTGAGCTTCAATATACAGGCTGCTCAAAGTCACACCAAACCCACTGACAACTCAAAACTCATTACCGGACATTTCATCGCACTCCAGAGAGAAGAAATCAAGCTCCACCCACCAGAACACTGACACAAGCTTCCCCAACTAGGAAACCTTGACAAGCCACCCATCTAACCCCACCCACAGTGAGGAACCTCCATAATAAAGAGGAACCACAAACTGCCAGAAAACAGAAAGGCCACCCCAAACACAGCAATATAAACAAGACGAAAGATCAGAGAAATACCCAGCAGGTAAAGGAACAGGATAAATGCCCTCCAAATTAAACAAAAGAGGAAGAGATAGGGAATCTACCTGACAAAGAATTCCGAATAACGATAGATCCAAAATCTGGAAAACAAATTGGAGTTACAGATAAATAACCTGGTGACAGGATTGAGAAGATGCAAGAAAGCTTTAACAAGGACTTAGAAGAAATAAAAAAGAGTCATTATATAGTGAATAATGCAATAAATGAGATCAAAAACACTCTGGAGGGAACCAACAGTAGAATAACAGAGGCAGAAGATAGGATAAGTGAGGTAGAAGATAGAATGATAGAAATAAATGAAACAGAGAGGAAAAAAGAAAAAAGAATTAAAATAAATGAGGACAACCTCAGAGACCTCAGGGACAACGTTAAACGCACCAA
The DNA here is from genome assembly GCA_024291935.2 of Okapia johnstoni. Lineage (NCBI taxonomy): Eukaryota > Metazoa > Chordata > Mammalia > Artiodactyla > Giraffidae > Okapia > Okapia johnstoni. The sequence continues at coordinate 123,442,274 of CM044306.1, read as the reverse complement.
AATATGAATCATAGGAGTACCAGAAAAAGAAGACAAAAAGAAAGACCATGAGAAAATATTCGAGGAGATAATAGTTGAAAACTTCCCTAAAGTGGGGAAGGAAATAATCACCCAAGTCCAAGAAACTCAGGAGTCCCAAAAAGGATAAACCCAAGGCAAAATACCCCAAGAAACATAATAATCAAATTAGCAAAGATCAAACACAAAGAACAAATATTAAAAGCAGCAAGGGAAAAACAACAAATAACACACAAGGGGATTCCCATAAGGATAACAGCTGATCTTTCAATAGCAACTCTTCAGGTCAGAAGGGAATGGCAGGACATACTTAAAGTGATGAAAGAAAATAATCTACAGCCCAGATTACTGTATCCTGCAAGAATCTCATTCAAATACGAAGGAGAAATCAAAAGCTTTACAGACAAGCAAAAGCTCAGAGAATTCAGCACCACCAAACCAGCTCTCCAACAAATGCTAAAGGATCTTCTCTAGATAGGAAACACAGAAAGGGTGTATAATCTCAAACCCAAAATAATAAAGTAAATGGCAACGGGATCATACTTATCAATAATTACCTTAAATGTAAATGGGCTGAATGCCCCAACAAAAGACGAAGACTGGCTGAATGGATACAAAAACAAGACCCCTATATATGCTGTCTACAAGAGACCCACCTCGAAACAAGGGACACATACAGACTGAAAGTGAAGGGCTGGAAAAAGATATTTCATGCAAATAGAGACCAAAAGAAAGCAGGAGTAGCAATACTCATATCAGATAAAATAGACTTTAAAACAAAGGCGGTGAAAAGAGACAAAGATGGACACTACATAATGATCAAAGGATCAATCCAAGAAGAAGATATAACAATTATAAATATATATGCACCCAACATAGGAGCACCGCAATATGTAAGGCAAATGCTAACAAGTATGAAAGGGGAAATTAACAATAACACAATAATAGTGGGAGACTTTAATACCCCACTCACACCTATGGACAGATCAACTAAACAGAAAATTAATAAGGAAACAAAAACTTTAAATGATACAATAGACCAGTTAGACCTAATTGATGAATTATTTCACCTTTTTCTCAAGCGTACACAGAACCTTCTCAGGAATAGATCACATCCTGGGCCATAAATCTAGTCTTGGTAAATTCAAAAACACTGAAATCATTCCAAGCATCTTTTCTGACCACAATGCAGTAAAATTAGATGTCAATTACAGGAGAAAAACAATTAAAAACTTCAGCATATGGAGGCTGAACAACACACTGCTGAATGACCAACAAATCACAGAAGAAATCAAAAAAGAAATCAAAATATGCATAGAAACGAATGAAAATGAAAACACAACAACCCAAAACCTATGGGACATGGTAAAAGCAGTGCTAACGGGAAGATTCATAGCAATACAGGCTCACCTCAAGAAACAAGAAAAATGTCAAATACATAACCTAACTCTACACCTAAAGCAACTAGAAAAGGAAGAAATGAAGAACCCCAGGGTTAGTAGAAGGAAAGAAATCTTAAAAATTAGGGCAGAAATAAATGCAAAAGAAACAAAAGAGACCATAGCAAAAATCAACAAAGCCAAAAGCTGGTTCTTTGAGAAGATAAATAAAATTGACAAGCCATTAGCCAGACTCATCAAGAAACAAAGGGAGAAGAATCAAATCAACAAAATTAGAAATGAAAATGGAGAGATCACAACAGATAACACAGCAATACAAAGGATCATAAGAGACTATTATCAGCAACTGTATGCAAATAAATTGGACAACTTGGAAGAAATGGCTAAATTCTTAGAAAAGTAAGACTTCCCAAAACTGAACCAGGAAGAAATAGAAAATCTTAACAGACCCATCACAAGCATGGAAATTGAAACTGTAATCAGAAATCTTCCAGCAAACAAAAGCCCAGGACAAGATAGCTTCACAGCTGAATTCTACTAAAAATTTAGAGAAGAGCTAACACCTATTCTACTCAAACTCTTCCAGAAAATTGCAGAGGAAGGTAAACTTCCAAACTCATTCTATGAGGCCACCAACACCCTAATACCAAAACCTGACAAAGATGCCACAAAAAAAGAAAACTACAGGCCAATATCACTGATGAACATAGATGCAAAAATCCTTAACAAAAAGAATCCAACAACATATTAAAAAGATCGTACATCATGACCAAGTAGCCCTTATCCCAGGGATGCAAGGATCCTTCAATATCCACAAATCAATCAATGTAATACACCACATAAACAAATTGAAAAATAAAAACCATATGATTATTTCAATAGATGCAGAGAAAGCCTTTGACAAAATTCAACATCCATTTATAATAAAAACCCTCCAAAAAGCAGGAATAGAAGGAACATACCTCAACATAATAAAAGCTATATATAACAAACCCACAGCAAACATTATCCTAAATGGTGAAAAACTGAAAGCATTTCCCCTAAAATCAGGAACAAGACAAGGGTGCCCACTCTCACCACTACTCTTCAACATAGTTTTGGAAGTTTTGGCCACAGCAATCAGAGCAGAAAAAGAAATAAAAGGAATCTAGATTGGAAAAGAAGAAGTAAAACTCTCACTGTTTGCAGATGACATGATCCTCTACATAGAAAACCCTAAAGACTCCACCAGAAAATTACTAGAGCTAATCAATGAAGATAGTAAAGTTGCAGGATATAAAATTAACACACAGAAATATCTTGCATTCCTATACACTAACAACAAGAAAACAGAAAGAGAAATTAAGGAAACAATTCCATTCACCATCGCAACGAAAAGAATAAAATACTTAGGAATATATCTACCTAAAGAAACAAAAGACCTATATATAGAAAACTATAAAACACTGGTGAAAGAAATCAAAAAGGACACAAATAGATGGAGAAATATACCATGTTCATGGATCGGAATAATCAATATAGTGAAAATGAGTATACTACCCAAAGCAATCTATAGATTCAATGCAATCCCTATCAAGCTTCCAACGGTATTCTTCAGAGAACTAGAACAAATAATTTCACAATTTGTATGGAAATACAAAAAACCTCAAATAGCCAAAGCAATCTTGAGAAAGAAGAATGGAACTGGAGGAATCAATCTGCCTGACTTCAGGCTATACTACAAAGCCACAGTCATCGAGACAGTATGGTACAGGCACAAAGACAGAAATATAGATCAGTGGAACAAAATAGAAAGCCCAGAGATAAATCCACGCACATATGGACACCTTATCTTTGACAAAGGAGGCAAGAATATACAATGGAGAAAAAATCTCTTTAACAAGTGGTGCTGGGAAAACTGGTCAACCACTTGTAAAAGAATGAAACTAGAACACTTTCTAACACCATACACAAAAATAAAGTGAAAATGGATTAAAGATCTAAATGTAAAACCAGAAACTTATTATAAAACTCCTAGAGGAAAACATAGGCAAAACACTCTCCGACATAAACCACAGCAGGATCCTCTATGACCCACCTCCCAGAATATTGGAAATAAAAGCAAAAATAAACAAATGGGACCTAATTAAAATTAAAAGCTTTTGCACAACGAAGGAAACTATAAGCAAGGTGAAAAGACAGCCTTCGGAATGGGAGAAAATAATAGCAAACGAAGCAACGGACAAAGAATTAATCTCAAAAATATACAAGCAACTCCTGCAGCTCAATTCAAGAAAAATAAACGACCCAATCAAAAAGTGGGCCAAAGAACTAAACAGACACTTCTCCAAAGAAGACATACAGATGGATAACAAACACATGAAAAGATGCTCAACATCACTCATTATCAGAGAAATGCAAATCAAAACCACAATGAGCTACCATTTCACGCCCGTCAGAATGGATGCTATCCAAAAGACTATGAGCAATAAATGCTGGAGAGGGTGTGGAGAAAAGGGAACCCTCTTACACTGTTGGTGGGAATGCAAACTAGTACAACCACTATGGAGAACAGTGTGGAGATTCCTCAAAAAACTGGAAAGAGAACTGCCATATGACCCAGCAATCCCACTGCTGGGCATACACACTGAGGAAACCAGACTTGAAAGAGACACGTGTACCCCAATGTTCATTGCAGCACTGTTTATAATAGCCAGGACATGGAAGCAGCCTAGATGCCCATCAGCAGACAAATGGATAAGGAAGCTGTGGTACATATACACAATGGAATATTACTCAGCCATTAAAAAGAATACATTCAAATCAGTTCTAATGAGTTGGATGAAACTGGAGCCTATTATACAGAGTGAAGTAAGCCAGAAAGAAAAACACCAATACAGTATACTAACATATATATATGGTATTTAGTCAATCAGTAAAGATAACCCTGTATGCGAGACATCAAAAGAGACACAGATAAATAGAACAGTTTATGGACTCTATGGGAGAGGGCAAGGGCGGGATGATATGGGAGAATGGCATTGAAGCATGGAATTATCATATGTGAATCGAATCACCAGTCCAGGTTTGACGCATGATACAGGGTGCTCAGGGCTGGTGCACTGGGATGACCCAGAGGGATGGGATGGGGAGGGAGGTGGAAGGGGGGTTCTGGAAGGGGAAAACATGTACACCCATGGTGGATTCATGTCAATGTATGACAAAACAAATACAATATTGTAAAGTTAAAAAACAGAAAATAAACTAATTAATAAAAAAAAATAAGATGTAAACAGTGCCACATTCTACGTAGTGCACTTGTATACAAACACATCTGTAAACCAACTGTCTAAACTCAACTGCAGATTTAACATCTCCACATGGATGTAGAAGTCTCATTGTTAACATGTCCAAAACAGGTATCTTGACCATCTTTCGCAAATCTGCTTCTTCCTCAGGCTTCTCCATCTCAGCAAATGTCACCTTTTTTTTACCCAGTTGCTTATTCTAGAAAACTAGAAAGCATTCTTTTTTTTAACCTCCTCTCCCTCACTTTCCATATTTTGTTATCAAGTCCAGGAGGAACTGTTTCCTAAAAATAAGTTGAATGTTTCCATTTCTCTCCATCTCTATCATCATCACTCTAATCCTAGATGCTACCCTCTCTGATACTGACTACTGCAACAGCCTTTAGGTAACTATATCCTCATTTCCACTTCTTGACCCTCACCTGAACTCCCTACTTTTCATTCATACGCCATCCTCCACGTAGCAGCCTGAAAAAAAATTAAAATATAAATCAAACCATAATTGCCAACTGGAAGAAAGTTGAAATGCCTCAATATAGTTTACACAACCCTGCCTCATCTTGAGCCTACCTATCTTTAACCAAATCTAGCCACAGCTCTGCTCTACACACACTGCCTTCTTCTCATTTGCCAAATGCATCAAACTTTCCTGTTTCTGGAGCTGTGCCCATATTGTTCCTTCCGGCCAAAGCACTTTCACTCCTCACTCTGTCTGCCTACCTGTATCTCCTAGATCTCAGTTCTAGAGTTTCTTCTTTGGCAAGGTCTTCATGAGCTCCTAAAATTAAACTGGATCCTCTTATTCTCTTAGAACTCTTATTTTCTTAATGCATCATTTGTAATTTATATACTTATTTCTATCTATTTGTTCCTATCTATCTGTTGAGTTGCACATAATCAGAGGGGACATGTTTATTTTGCACAACCCTATAAATGTAGCACCTAGTATAGTATCTGTCAGGAATACTGGGTCGATACTTAAAAGTAGAATTGTTAGATCATATAGTAATTCTATGTTTAATTTTTTGAGAATCCACTATACAGTTTTCCACAGTTGCTATACCATTACCATTAGCAATACCCAAAGAGTTTCAATTTTCCATATTCCTGCAATCCTTGTTCTTTTTTATTTCATAACAGCCATCCTCCTGGGTATCTCTTCATAGTTTTAACTTGCATTTCCTTTATGACTAATGATGTAAAACATCTTTTCGCAGCCTTTTTGGCCATCTGTATATCTTTTCTGGAGAAATGTCTCTTCAGATGCTGTGCTCATTTAAAAATGAGATTTCTTTTTTGTTGTTAAGCTGTAAGAGTTCTTCAGACATTATGGATATTAATCTCTTATCAGATATATATGAACTGCAAATTTTTTTTCTCAATTCTGTGGGCAAACTTTTTACAATGCTGATCATGTTTTTTGGAGGAGAAAAAGTTATGTTATTAAAGTCCAATTTATTCTTTCTTTTCTCGCCTGTGCTTTTAGTATCATTAGTTTTAGGAAAAGCAAGTCATGAATAAAATGAAACCTCTTTAGTTTAGTCTCTAATATTAAAGACAAAAAATACAATTGTTTATTCTTTTTGTGCCTTTCATTCCAAAATTAACTTCTGACATTTTCCCTCCACCATGGAACTAAATTTTCTATTTAGATGAGTGCTGTGTTAGACTGACCTCAAAGTTCACCACCAGTCACTTTCAGCTTCATTTCTCTGTGATGAATTCTTCATTTTGATTCATCTCTTCAGCTGGATGAGTCTTCAAGTAAATTTTTCAAGAAGGTACAGAGGTTGAATATACTTTCTAGCTCTTGTGTACCTGTGAACATGACTTTTCACTGTTATACTGCTTAATGAATATGCACTGAGTCTATAAATCCTTGAATTATATAATTTTCCCAATAAACACAGACTTGATTCCATTATTTTTATATTTAGCATTTCAAATAAGCCTGATATCAGATTTAATTTTGTTCTTTTTCAACTGTGTATTTACAGGATTTTTTTCCCTTTTATTTTAATACTCAAAAATCTTTTTCTGATATGTATCTCAGTCTCTTTCTACTGATTTTTACCTGGATTTTTATGATAACTGTCAGTCTGCATACAGTGTTCCCTTTTTTAGGAGAGGGATGTTTTCCTCAGTTAAGTCTTTGAATATTACTTTTTCCTCAGCTACAGATAACATTCTTGGTTTGGTTTACTTAGCTATGTTTCTTTCTCTCATCATCTTTTGCAGCATTTTATTTATTTTTGGTCATGCTGGGTCTTTGTGTTGTAGGTCGGCTTTCTCCAGTTGCAGCAGGTGGGGACTGCTCTTCCTTGCAGTGCGCAGGCTTCTCTTGTTGCAGCACAGGCTCCAGGCACATGGGCTCGAGTAGGTGCATCTTGCTAGCTCAAGGGTGCGCAGGCTTCAGTAGTTGCGGCACACGGGCTTAGCTGCTCTAGCAGCATGTGGAATCTTCCCAGATCAGGGATCAAACCCACATCCACTGCACTGGCAGGCAGATTCTTCACTACTGTACCACCGGGAAGTCCCTCACAGCATTTTCACTTTCTTCTTTTTCCTCTGTAATTTTAGATTTTCTCAGATTTGTCTGCATCACCAATTTAACTTCCACCATGCTAATTCCATCCTTTCTTGCCTGCACAATGTATTTTACACCTGCTACCAAATCTTTACAGCTTTACACAGTCTTTTCCTTCATATCATTGCTGCCCCCCTTTTATCTAAACTGAGACAAAACAGAAGATCCACAAATTAAAATAAGTGTACAATTCAGTAGTTCTTGGTATTTTCACAACCAATACTGGTATCTAATTCTAGAACATTTTTGTCCCCCACAAAGAAATCTTACATATGGTAGCAGTTATTCCCTATTTTCCCAACCCTTACCATTCCCTTGGCATCCACTAATCTACTTTCTGTCTATAATGGATTTGCTTATTCTGGGAATTTCATATAAATGAATTATAAAATATATGATCTTTTGCTCTTGGCTTGAAATATTTCTCCCTTTAATAATGTCAGTATTTTTTCTTTCCAGTTCTGTTAGTTTTTATTTATGTATTTGGTATTCTGCTGTTAGGTGCATATACATTTTATAATTGCTATATTTTCTTGATGGATTGACTCTTTTACCATTATAAAATCACATTCTTTGTCATTAATAACAATTTTTGTTTTGAAGTTTATTTTGTCTACTAGACACTCTAGCCCTCCTTTGCTATTATTTATAGAGCATATCCTATTCCATTTTTTAACTTTTAACTGATTTACCTTTGAATCTCAAGTGAGTCTCTTTTTTTTGGCCTCACTGCATGGCTTGTGGGATGTCAGTACCCTGACTAAGGATTGAACCTGGGTCCATGGCCGCAAAAGGGCTGAATCTTAACCACTGAACTACCAGGGAATTACCAAAATAGGGTCTTTTTCAGAGAAAGACAAACATGATATGATATCACTTATATGTGGAATCTAAAAACAATGATACAAATGAACTTATTTACAAAACAGAAATAGACTCATAGGTGTAAAAAACAAACTTATGGTTATCAAAGGGAAAGCTGGGGACAGGGGGTAAATTAGGAGTTTGGGATTAACAGATACACACTACTATATATAAAGATAAAAAAACAAGGACCTACTGTATAGCACAGGGAACTATATTCAGTATCTTATAATAACTATAATGGAAAATAATCTGAATATATAGGTAAAACTGAATCACTTTGCTATACACTTGAAACTAATACAATATTATAAATCAATTATACTTCAATAAAAAATAAAGTGAGGCTTCTGTAGACAGCATACAGTTAAATTATGTCTTTTTACCCAATCTGTCAATCTCTGCCTCTCTATCAAAGTATAATCCATTTACATTTAATGTAGCTACTAAAACTGTAGGATTTAAGTCTATTTTTCTATTGTTTTCAATGTTTTATGCTTTTTTTTTTTTTTGCTCCATTTCTGTACTATGCCCCTTTTGTGTCAAACAGCTATTTATTAGTATATCATTTTAACTCCTATGATGACTTCTACTATATATAAAGTTATTTTCTTAGTGATTGTCCTGGGAATTAACATTCACATGTTAATATAAATCAACAATCTAAATTAATACCAATTTTAATAGTATACATAAACTTTTCTCCTTTATAACTGCCCCCTCTCCTCTTTATGCTGCTATTTTCACAAGTTATATCATTACACATTTTGTGTCCAATAACATAAATTTATAATTATTGTTTTATGCATTTGCCTTGTATGTCATATAGGAGGAAAAAGGGACTACAAATAAAAATACCTTTCTGCTGTCTTTTGTACTAACTTATGTAGTTACTTTTAGTACTCTATTTTTTCATGTGGTTTTGAGTTACTATTTAGGTTGAGTTATTATTTCATCTTGAAAAATCTCTTTAGTATTTTCTGTGAGTCAGTTTGTTAGCAATGTAGTCTCAATCTTTGTTTATCGGAGTATCTGAGAATGTCTTAATTTCTCCTTTATTTTTGAAGGGCTTTGCTGGGTACAGAATACTTAGTAGGCAGGTTTTTTTCCCTCAGCCTTTGAATACATCATTGTAATGCCTTCTGGTCTATATGGCTTCTGATGAGAAATCAGCTTATTAGTCTTAATGAAGAGACTTTGTACATAACTCGTGCTGGCTGATTTAACATTCTTTGTCTTTTGATGGCTTATGATGTAACTAGACATGGATCTCTTTTGAGTTTATCATGCTTGGACTTTCTTGAGTTTTTCAGATGCACAGATTAACAGGAGCCCTTAAATTTGCCAGTTTGGGGCCATTATTTCTCCAAATACTTTTTCAGTCTTTTGCTCTCTCTTCATCTCATCATGTGTATAACAGATTGCTTGAGTGTAATCCATAGGACTCTGAGATTCTGTTGACCTCTCTTCATTCTTTTTTTTATTCTGTTTCTTACACTGGATAATCTCGACTGACCTATCTTTGCCAAGTCACTGATTCATTTTTCTGCCTGTTCAAATCTGATATTGAGTTTTCTCTAGTGAATTTTTTATCTTAGTTATTATACTTTTCAACTCCAGAATTTCTATTTGGTGATTTTTATAATTTCTATCTCTTTTACTGATATTCTCTATTTGGTAAAACACTGTTCTTATACCTTCTTTTAATTCTTTGTTGAATTTTTGTTTTTTTATTTGTGGCTGCGCTGGGTCCTCCTTGCTGTGTGGGCTTTTCATTAGTTGTAGCGAGCAGGGGATGCTCTCTAGTTGCAGTGCACGGGCTTCTCATTGCAGTGGATTCTCTTATTGCTGAGCATGGGCTCTAAAGGCACACAGGCTTAAATAGTAGCACGTGGGCTCAGCAGGTTGGGGCTCATGGGCTCTAGAGCACCGGCTCAATAGTTGTGGCTCAGAGGCAGGGGCTTAATTATTCTGTGGCATATGAGATCTTCCCAGATCAGGGATCAAATCCTTGTCTCCTGCACTCGCAGGTGGATTCTTTACCACTCAGCCACGAGAGAAGCCCCCTTTAGCTCTTTAGATGTGGTTTCACTTAGTTCTTTGAACATATTTTGACTTATGCTATTTTTTTAAAGTAACTTTTCTAAACTAATTCTGTAAAGTCTACTGAAGTTCCCACTCAACTAGCTTAGTGGTAACCTAAGATATAGATATCCTTAAACATCTATAAACAATAAATCTCTCAGTCTTTGCCGAGGGATTATGTGCCAGAGCCTTCAACGCTGAGGGTAGGGGTTAAAAATTCTGCCTTAGCCTTTCCTTTCCTTGTCCAGAGCTTTAAGGGCAAGCAATGGTTAAAGGTCTCAGGTCTTTCCTGAGCATGCACACAGGCCTGTGCACATGTGTAAGTCTTCTGGAGTCCTAGGAATGTGTCAATACTTTTCAAAATATCTATGGACATCTCATCTTCAGTTTTTCCTTTAAAGGAGGCTCATACACACTGGATAGCTCTGAGTAAGGTCAGATAAAGACAAGCCTTTTGAGTGGAGTCTTGAAAGAGGACTAGCTCTGTTCTACTTCCTCCAGTCCTGGAACTATAGGCTGATATTTTTCAATATTTTCATTGAGCTGAGTGTGGGGATGAGAATAGAGTAAGTTAAAATGCCACAAGCTTACTACTCTTATCAAGGTTCAGACATTTTTCTTCAATTAATGCTTACTACAAAGGCTACAAGACTTTGGTTTATTTCCAGAGTTTTGGAAAAGTTTCCTATAAAGTTTTGCCAAAACTCTGTTGCTTTTATCACAGGGCAAAATATTTCATGCTACCACTTTTTTCTGCTATAATTTTTCTCTGCCATTTTTTGGCTATAACTTCTCATCTTCTTTTAAAAATTCCAGCCAGTTCTCTCCCCATGGCTTTTTGCTCCTATTGACAGTTAAGTATTAGTAGTATATACATTATTTAAATGTCTCTAAATCAATATAAAAATAATATCTAGATTTTACATTGGTATGAGGTATAAATGTCTTTAAAAACAGACAAGGTATCTATCTTCACAGAACTTACTCTCAAATATAACTAGAACCTTGTTACTATTTCACAGTGTTACTAGACCCAAAGAATGTATTTCTAACATCTATCTCTTTCTTTCATTTCAGGGAATATTGTCATCCTACTTATCTAACTTAAATGCAGAGTATATCATGTGAAATGGCAGGCTGGATGTAGCACAAGCTGAAATCAAGATTGCCAGGTGAAGTGTCAATAATCTCAGATATGCAAACGATACCACTCTAATGGCAAAAAGAGAAGAGGAACTAAAGAGCCTCTTGATGAAGGTGAAAGAGGAGAGTGAAAAAGCTAGCTTAAAACTCAACATTCAAAAAAACTAAGATTATGGCATCCATTCCCATCACTTTATGGCAAACAGATGGGGAAACAATGGAAACAGTGACAGACTTTATTTTCTTGGGCTACAAAATCACTGCAGATGGTGATTGCAGCCATGAAATTAAAAGACACTTGCTCCTTGGAAGAAAAGCTATGGCCAACCTACACAGAATATTAAAAAGCAGAGACATTACTTTGCCAACAAAGGTCCATCTAGTCAAGGCTATGGTTTTTCCAGTAGTCTTGTATGGATGCAGAGAAGGCAATGGCAATCCACTCCAGTACTCTCACCTGGAGAATCCCAGGGACGGCGGAGCCTGGTGGGCTGCCATCTGTGGGGTCGGACAGAGTTGGACACAACTGAAGCAATGCAGCAGCAGCAGCAGCAGCATGTATGGGTGTGAGAGATGGATTATAAAGAAAGCTGAGTGCCAAAGAATTGATGCTTTTGAACTGTGGCATTGAGAAAACTCTTGAGAGTTCCTGGACTGCAAGGAGATCAAACCAGTCCATCCTAAAGGAAATCAACTCTGAATATTCATGGGAAGAACTGATGCTGAAGCTGAAGCTCCAATACTTTGGCCACCCGATGTGAAGAGCTGACTCATAAGAAAAGACCCTGATGCTGGGAAAGATGGTAGAATGGCATTACCGATTCAATGGACATGAGTTTCGGCAAGCTTTGGGAGATGGTGAAGGACAGGGAAGCCTGGCGTGCAGCAGTCCACAGGGTCCCATGGGGTCACAAAGAGTCAGACACGACTGCGCAACTGAACAACAGCAAATCTCTTTCATTGTGAGATTACCTTTGCCTTGTGTTTTTGTTTTTAAAAGGATTTTATGAGTTCAATAGTTTACTCATTCTCAATTGAGAAATTTTTTGGCCCAAATATTTGCAGTGGTTTATGACTTGCCCTCGGCCCCAAACTCTAGTTGCATCTTCCATATATCTATGGAAACACAATATACTCTTTACACAATAGCTATCAGAACAATTTCAAGGCTTTCATCCAGGGTAGCTCTACTGGTGTAAGAAAGTGTTATTTTCTACTGTTAATTCAATCCACTCCCAGAACAGATGGGAGAACATGAAAAAATGACAATCTCAAGTATATAGCTAACAGATCTCTTCTTGTCTAATTGATGAATTCAGTACTTTATTTATAGGGACAATATTTCTCATGATACAATGTACCATTCCTGAGTTATTTTCTCTTCCCACTACTATCCAATTTTTCTCCAAGTTAATGTCTCCAAAGGGAAGAGTTAGGGATGTAAATGAATGGAAGTACACAGGAGACCTCAAAAATACTGGAACACTTGATCAGATTTCTACTGGTACATTTCTGTCTTCTGAACTAGGTGGCTGAAAGTGAGACTGAGATCAAAGATTTTCCTACCTACAATCAATTAAGTGAGCTTATTTTATTTCTGGTAGCCATTAAGTGTCTTTTTAAATCATAGCCATGCAGGCAGTGAAAATTCTTTCCGGATCTTGGTTATAGGCTTAACAATCAATCTTAACATTGGCATCACAGTGGGAAGTCAGAAGCAGCAGTAACAGGGGTTTTACCTCAGTTACCACTAGACACTAGTTTGGTTTTCTTAAAATCAAATCTGTGTAACACCAGGGACAACTACTTTCTTTTTAATTTCTACACACATAAAGATGTCTACTGACCAATTATGAACAATTTATATTTAAACTGAATCAAGTCATGTCCCATGGACCAATCAATATGTTATCCCAACAATCAAAACCCCACATCCTACCAACTCAGTATCCTTATAATTTTCCACAGAAAATGTTTATTGAGCTCCTCCATGGGGTGCTATTCACTTTCTAAATCTACAGTTCTCTTGTGATGATCTCATAGAGGTGCTGTGAGAAATTTTAAAATCCTAGGAAAATAGTGATATTTAATAACAAAATCCCATGGACAGAGGAGCCTGGCGGGCTACAGTCCATAGGGTCACAAGTGACTCAGCACACACAACACACATACTACAAAAACTAGCATCTAAATGTTTCAACATGAGATCCTGCTACATTACTTTCAATGCTCTTGTATCTTTGCAGAGTTGGGTTTTTGACTGTTTCTGTAACAAAAATAGTAAATGAGAGTGGTTGTATCCTATTTCATCTCATGGTTTGAGAAAGTTTACAGTGCCCAATAGCTGCACATATCTCATCAGTAAGTAATTATGGGTATTTATGAACACAGTAAAATGTTTTCCTTCAAACACAAAACCAAAAAAACCCCAAAAACCTAATATTTTTGCTTATTAAGTTGCTAGATCAAAACAGTATTTTTATGCCCTAATAACACAATAGCTTAGTATTTGAAAAGAAAATACTTATTGTAATTCTATGCTGCTGATGACTCATATCCACATGATGACGGGGAAAAAGATCACCCAATCAAATGCTAACGTCACTGTGAACAGAGAAAACTTGGAAACCTTTGTCCTAGACGGAATCCACTAACCAAAACATGTAACTGTTCACACAATTTTCTTGAAATATTTATTAAATGTTTGAGTGTAAACAATATATCTGACCAGCTAACTCACCTATCTGAACCAGACAGACTGATCAAAAATAGTTCCATATTTCACTTAAAAACTAAATAGCAATGAGCTTTCATATGTCATACCTGAGTGTGAGCTCTCAATGGTGGTGTCTGATTTAGAATCCATAGACGAAGGAATCTGTGTTAATTGTGGAACATAGTACATCTTCGTACTACCAGAAGGCTTATATGGCAATAGTAAAGGCTGGCCTAAGGAGATAAAGATCAGAATAATTATTTAGAAAACATTTATTACCTAACTGAATAAATATTAAGTACCCACCCTTCAAGATTCTTGGGATATATTCATGAACTAGCATTCTAGAAGAGGGAGATAAACAGTAAACAATTAGCACACTAAATAAGCAGACCATCTAGTATTTTAATAAATTATTAGTGATACAAAAAATCAGAAAATGCTGGGGAAGATAGGAAGTACTGGAGAAACTGCAGCAGCATGCAGTTTAAATGGAGTGGTAGGGGTATGTTTCATTGAGAAGACAAGATTTTAGCATCTATTCCAATATATAGCAATCTATTCAAATATATTTCTCTAACTAAGAAACACTTTACCTTAAACTGAACCCAAACCTGGTCACTCTTAACCCTACAACTGAACTTTGGAGGTTCTGCCTCCAGAGTCATAGAAAATAAATCTAACTCTATTATATGTGGCAGATTTTCAATATAAGTTTTCTATTATAAAAGTATAAATTCTCAATATTAAAAAAATACACAAAAGTAAAAAAGACAAAGTTCTACAATCAAAGATAGCTATTATTAACATTTTAATGTATTTCCTACATGTCTTTCCTCTGTATTTGTTTACATAGCTGTGTACAATATCTATAACTTGGACTTCAGTTTTTCCACTTTACCTTAATAAAATTTTCATTTTATTTCACAGCTTCATATTTTTTAAAAATCATTATACTACAAATTAAGTGTATTTAACCTTTCTCCTAATGTTAAAAATTTGGGGTGAACTAACATTTCAATAATTGAAAATACTGTGAAAAAAGACTTCCTGTTTATAGCATACCTATTCTCCCCTGCTATCCCATATCACATAGATTTTCTGATTTCAGAGTTAAAAATTATGTCATTTATAAAATTCTTTCTAAAATGTCTGTGACAGTATAATAACTTGATTATTATAGAGGATGAAGTCTTCTTCTATATACTTTTCTTTCATGATGTGGTAGAAACACTCTCTATAACAGCATCTTTTTAAAAATTAATCAATTAATTAATGGCTATGCTGTGTCTTTATTGCTACTCGCAGGCTTTCTCTAGTTGCAGTGAATGGAGGCTACTTTTTCATCTCGGTGCATGGGCTCTAGGCACCTGGACTCAGTAGTTGCAGCTCATGGGCTTAGATGCCCCGAGACATGTGGATCTTCCCAGACTGGGGATCAGACCCATGTCCCCTGTATCAGCAGGTAAACTCTCAACCACTGGACCACCATGGAAGTCTTCTGTAACAGAGTGCATGTGTGGTCAGTCATGTCCAATTCTTTGTAACCACACTGACTGTAGCCCATCAAGCTCCTATGTCCATGGGATTGTCCAGGCAAGCATACAGGAGTGGGTTGCCACTTCCTTCCCCCAGGATCTTCCTGATCTAGGGACTGAACCCACACACCCCACTCCTCCCACCATCTCCTGCATTGTAGGCAGATTCTTTACCACTACAACACCTGGCAAGTCCCCTCTGTAACAGGATCTTAATATTCAGCTGGGTACATACTGTCTATCTGTACATTATATTTTCCAATCTCCCTTGCAGCCATGTATGGACATATGACTAAGTCTGGGCCCATAAGTCAAGTGTGAAAATAATGCGTGCAACTTCTAGGCATCCCATTAAAATACTTCAACAGCTACTGCTAAAATTTATCCTCTTCATTACTCTTCTTTTTCAGAATTTTCTTTGTTATTCTTCCTGATAAAATTTAAGATCAATTAAACAAGTAGAAAAGAACAATTTTGCTAGAATTTGCGTAGAACTATGTTAAGAGTATAAATTCATTTGGGAATAAATGACATCTTTACAATATTTAGTTTTACTATTCAGAAATATTTCATCCCTTCTTTTAGTCTACTGGTCGTTTCTTTTCTATCCCTACACAGTGAAAGTGAAAGTCACTCAGTTGTATCCGACTCTTTGCAAGTCCATGGACTGTAGTCCATGGAATTCTTGAGGCCAGAATACTGGAATGAGTAGCCTTTCCCTTCTCCAGGGGATCTTCCCAACCCAAGGATTGAACCCAGGTCTCCAGCATTGCAGGCAGATTCTTTACCAACTGAGCCACAGGGAAGCCCAAGAATACTAGAGTGGGTAGCCTATCCCTTCTCCAGAGGATCTTCCCGACCCAGGAATCCAACTGGGGTTTCCTGCATTGCAGGCAGATTCTTTACCAATTGAGCTATCAGGGAAGCCCCATCCCTACACAAAGTCCTATAAAATTCTTGTTCAGGGTATTTCTGAGTATTTTATGGGGTTGTATCACTTATCTGAACAGAATTTTGTAGACAGCTATCACTTCTGATCAAACAGACCAGCTTCTTCAGTTTATCCTTACAGACCATGATTTTCCCTTGTATCCTGTCATCGCCTCTAGATGGACTCCTAGTTACACGTGTCTAGTTTATAAAAATCACTTGATCTTAGCCAAAAGGCCGAGAAGTGATACTCGAGACAGAGTCTGATAGCCCCAGGAAAGAATTCCCTCATTCTGGACACAACAACAACAACAACTTGGAATTACCACTCCATCATTCTGATGATCTGATATGAAATCCATATTACTAGTATCCTGCTTCCAACCAAGGAATTGACTTCAGAGTGAAGGAACTGAGACAAAAGGCTGATGCCTAAAGGAATTCACTGTTCTCATCACAAGTTTGATCACCCACAACTATGGTAAACTCAAAAAAAGAGAAAACAAAGTGAGTGAACAATTCACTGAAAACCGTTGTGGCACAAGCTGGTGGGTATCACTTTCTGAGGCTGGAATGCTAGCTTACAGAATATGGCATATGCTCAGAACCATGCGTGGTTCTGATACTTCTATCCCACAGACAGAATGCATGTATTCGGGGAAAAAAGGTAGGAGCCTTTAAAATCTTTTCCTTTCCATCTCTGTGACTATGCTTTGTTAGATGGAAGATCTTAGAAATAAGGGAGGAGCAATTCAATCAAGAGACAGGAGCCATCTAGTCATTTTACATTCTTTGTCACTGAAACAATACAGGCAATAGGGGGTCACAATGTTGACTAAACTATGATTGACCTTAACTATCAAGGAGAAATAAGGTTACCTTAAAAAAAAGAGAGTCAATAGGAGTCTGGCTAATACCAAGGGGACCACTTTACCAAGCTTGGTCATAGAAATTAACAAAAAATTATTTTAAACTTATATATGCAGGGCTAGTAAAGTCTTAGCCTACTTAGGAATACTTGTACCACTGCAACAAGCAAAAACCCAGCTAATGAGAACCTGGCTGAATTCAAGGGGAACAAAGAGATGTATAGAGGATGGAAGAATTAAAATAGTAGAAAAAACAGGCTATAGCCTTCAATTCTATTTGGACATGCTGTAGTCATCATTGTTAGAATATTGACTTATTAGTTTTCTTCTTCTGTCAGTGTATGTAAATTCAGTTCAAAGTTTGCAGAAAATGGACAATAACATTTGGGCAGAATTACAGTGGGCCTAGAGCAAGAATAGCTATCATGTGAAGATGGAGAATTCTGAGAGAGATAAGTGAGTTTTTGAATCGTCAACAAGTTTACATGTATGGACACAGAAGTCTTAAAGTGTGAACTGCCTATCTATGGGGGAAGAAGCCACTATACAGCAAATAATAATTGTCCCTGGAAGAGAAAAAAAAGGACTGGAGAATGGTAAAGAAGAAAGTTCAACCATAAAATTTACTTCTTCAAAAAATTTGAAAATGGAACTAAATGTAGACATATAGCATATTACCCTTAATTTAATTCAGAACAGTGGATACCCAATCATAAATTTAACTTATTATTCTGTATACTTTTAAATATTTTTGAAAATTTTACTTTTAAATCCACAGAGTTAATCTTTCACTGGTAAACCAAACAATATTTACCTTTTAAAGTAGTCTTTTCTCCCAAGTACCTGTATGTAAAGGTAAAACTATATAAACTGTGGCCTCTATATATACTGATCCATTTGATGTCAGAAGAGGTATAAATTATACTTTCATAGTTGGATTTCACCTCTTGTGCTTCTGCCACCAGCATGAGAACACAGCTGAGAGTAGCCTGGCTCTCAGAACAAGGCATGTAGAACAGACTCAAAGCATTTTTGCATCCTGATGCCAAACTTCAATTGACCAGTAAGCCCATGAGTGAGAAAAGCAAATTTTTGCTGTAAAGCTCTGAGATTTTCAAGGTTCTTACATGGTATAACAGTGGCAATAGGTAACTGACACTTAAAAGATTTATTAGACCATACATTTTGGGGGTATATTTTTATATTACAATAAAAATGTATGAGAAATATAACTATCTCAACATATAAACATATTTATTCAAATTAAATTCAGTGCAATTTAAATTCAGAACAGAGCAATTTTCTTTATACATTTAAAGCATATTCCATCTTTATCTATGGATACATAAACTTGTTGCATAAACAGGAAAACTTAAAATTTATTTTGAATAGATTTGTACAAGTTACTGGATTCTTTAAAATTAGTAATCTAAAGCTTTCACTTTTATTTAGAGGAAGAATGGGAACTTAATTTTCCAGTTACTGGTCTGAAAAAGAAAATAGACTGCTATAATTTTGAATGTTACAATAGTATAAGCCCTATCAAAATATCACTGTCAAGATAGCACACAAACACCCTAAATGTAGACCCTATGGTAGAGATTGCTAGCTGTTCACAAAATCTCATCTCTTCTTCATCCTGGAAAGCACACTTAAACTAACCCTAGTCAGTGGGAAAGTGATGTGGGCCCAGCCCATAAGAGCCTCCCACATGTGCACCTCCATGTTTTTCACCCTGTGCAGTTGACTATGATGGTGAACCCAAGGTTCCATGTTTTAAAGACAGCAGGATCATAGCTAACCTGGGTCCCTGGTCAATGTTTCATGAGCAAGAAATTGACTGGTATTGTGTTTACAAAATCTGTTTAATATATTATACAAAATGATAGTTAAAAAAAAAAAAAAAGCCGAATCATTTGCCTGCCTCTCTTAAATTGAACCTCTATAGTTTTTCAGCTTTCATGAACTACTTACACTCTTATGACAAGTATTATGAGATGAAAATATGTCAACCACAATAAAGCATGCGTTTCACATAGGTTGTTAACTCCAATAGAATAGAAACAAAAACATAATAAACTATATTCACCCCATAGCTACGAAAAACAAATGATAAAATCATGTACAGCCTAATGATTAAAATTAAAATCAGGTTTTCTAACTAGAAAAACTCAATCAAGAAATTTCTTAATTTCACATGAAAGTTGGTAATATGACCTAAAATGCAATCATATTCTCTTACCATCTGTACCATGAGGAACAGTAATCTGTTGAACTGAAGATGATGAAGCAAACTTGACAGGAACTTTGCCCAACTTCTGTGTATTGAGCTCTGGAATTTCATGTCCACGATCTTCAGCATTAACAAAAATTTCAGATGAAAACGTGGCTTTACCTGGACTTTCTGTTGTTATCTGAGTGACTGCATCAGATGATAATTTTCCAGAGAAGGGAGAAAACAGAGTCTTAATCTCCTCTGGTGATCTGAAAAAAAAAAAAAGGACAAAAGACACAGCAGGTCATATCCTTGGCTTATCACAAATTGTTATTTCTTTCCAAACATCGCTTCAATATTTTGTGGAGACACATTAGACTCCAATGGTTAAGTTATTTCTGCAGTATCCTTTGCTTTTTTAGATGCTTATTACAATGTGATCAAATTTATTTTAAAATCGACTTTAATTTTCAATTCACAATGCTATTTAATAAGGACAAGGTCCTTTTCAGTTGAAGTGAAAATATATCCATTCAAAAATAAAATTACTGGAAGTACACTATAAATTAGGGGAGTATGCTAAACACAGAGCGTACAAAAACAAACAAGAAATAAAATCCTTCCTCAAAAAATTTATATGTCAGTGGGGGAACTACAGGTTTTTAAGGTTGCAACTATGTATAAAGATTATAAAGAATATATATTAAGACATAATGGGGTAAATAAATGACTGTATAAACAAGTAAATAACAGGAGGGAGAAGACAAATCATGCCAACAGAAGAATCCCATATGAAGCTAATCCCCTCTTGCCATTAACCTCCTCCGAAGGAGGTGAAGCTTAATCTTCTCAAGTCCAGTCCTGAGTTCACTGAGTTCAAAAGAAGAGAGCAAAAACGGGAGAAAAAGTAACTTTACAGAGGAGAAACCTGGCAAACACCATGTTATCCAAGAGATGATGGTTCATATCACCAGTGATATCGTACGGATATTACATATTCTCTGTTATGATGTAGTGAGAATTCACCTATGGTATTCTTTGCCAAATCCCCTAACTCCAGTCTAATCATGAGAAAAACATCAGCCAAATTCAGATTGAGAAAAACTCCACAAAATGTCAGACCAATATTCCTCAAGACTGTCAAAATCATGAAAAACATGGAAGGAATGAGGAACTGTCATAGACCAGAGATACTAAGGAGACATGATGACTAACTAATACAACGTGATATACTGGATTGGGTGCAGTATATTGGGAACAGGAAAAGGTCACCAATGGGAACACTAGTGAAATCTAAAAAGAGTCTGAAGTTTAGTTAAATGTTGGCTTTTTAATTTTTAAAAATATACTATGGTAAAGAGGTTAACAGTAGGAAAAACTGGGAGAGGAGTTAAGTGTGCTGTTTGTATCTTTTCTACAGATTTTAAATTATTTGAAAATAAAAATATTTATTTTTTAAAAATGGAGTAATACTGGATTTCCCTGGGGGGCCAGTGGTTAAGAATCCCCCTGCCACTTCAGGGGACGTGTGTTCAATCCTTGAACTGGGAGGATTCCACAAAGAGTGGGGTGACTGGGCTCATGCTACAACTATTGAGCCTGCACTCTAGAGCCCGCAAGCCACAACCAGTGAGCCCACAAAAGAAGCCACTACAACGACAAGCCCAACCACCGAATGAGAGAAAGGCCCCACACAGAAACAAAGATCCAGTACAGCAAAAAAACAAATAAATAAAAAGGAGTAATACTGTATTGTATCATATTGATGTAACAGCTGTATCACAAAACCAGAAGAGCTTTTAAATCTCTATCCTTTGCCTACTAGTTACTCATTAAAAGGACAATTATGAGAAAAGAAAGTAGGCCCATCTCCTTATGTACATAGAAGCAAAAATCCTAAAGTGTTCGACAACCAAATGTACAGTGAGTGAGTGAGTGTCTGTGTGTGTGTGTGAATGAATTCCTACCAAGCTGGTTTACTCCAGAAGTGCAAGGTAAGTTAACATTCAAGTGTCAACCAATATGATTCACCACATCAAAAGGAGAAAATTTGCATGATCATATCAATATAGTCAGATAAAACATTTGATGAAATTCAGTAATTATGTATGATTAAAAACTTGTAGCAAAGGGAAACGACAAAAAGCTTTAGAACCACGATCCTATTTATAGTGAAATGTGAAGAATGTCCACTGCAGCATTAGGAACAAAATAAGGATGCCAACTCTTACCTTCTGTATTCAGTATGTTAGCAAAAGTCTTAAATGGCATTAGCAGTAAGGCAGGAAAAAGCAATCAGCGATATAAGGATAAGAAAGGAAGGAATAATACTGTCACTTTTCGTATTTTATATAATTAGGGATATAGAAAATCCAAAACAATCTATAGATAACTTATAAAATATGTTTTCAGAAGAGTTGCCAGATAAGAGAACAAACTTTTAAAATTCCCCTATATTCTTTGGTACCTGAAAAGTTATACAATTAAAAACTAAAAATATGCAATATACATTATCATCAAAACATCAAATACCTAAGTATAAAAAAGATATAAGAACACTAAACAGAAAATTATTGATACATCACAGAGAGAAATTAAAGGTGGTCTGAATAGATTTCCACTTCCAGTTACGACATACAGGTACACCTCATTCTATTGCACTTAACTTCATTGTACCTTGCAGATACTGCATATTTTGTTAAACAAATTGAAGTTTAGTTAATAGTAATAGTAATATATAGTTAATAGTAACATATAAATGCTGGGTTCCTAATTTTTAAAAATATACTATGGTAAAGAGGTTAACAATAGGAAAAACTGTGGCAACCTTGTGTCAAGTAAGTCTACTGGTGCCATTTCCCAACAGCATTTGCTTACATTCTGGCTCTATGTCACAATTTGGTAATTCTCACAATATTTCAAACATTTTCATTATTATACTTGCTACACAATCTGTGATCAGTGATCTTTGATGTTACTATTGCAAAAAGATTGCAACTTTCTGGAGGTTCAGATAATGATTAGCATTTTTAAGGTCTACTTGTAATTAACACATGTACATTATTTATACATAATGCTACTATACACTTAGTAGACTACAGTATAGTGTAAACAAAACTTTTACAGGCACTGGGAAACCAAAAAATTCATGTGACTTGCTTTACTAACATATTCTTTTTATTGTAATGGTCTGGGACCAAACCCGTATCTCTATAATATCTCTACACTAGGTGGCCACAGAAAATCACTCCTATTGCAACAAGTAAATAAAATTGAACAAATTATATAAACATTATAGTTTTAAAATATCATAGAGCTACAGAAGCAATCAAGAAACAATATCAACTAATACGCTAGAAAGGGACATTTCGAGATTTAAGGCAGGGGGGTTTGGTGTAGGAAGACATACTCCTCTGGAAAGAGAAATTACCAGAGCTTTTGCTGAACCCATCTGCTGGTACGATGGAGTGAAATCTAGCAGAAAAGAAAGTCAAGCTGATGGGGGACTGAGTCAAGAAAGCTGAGTGAAATTTCCTGCACAGTCACAGCACTAATGAAACAGAAATCCCACTAGATAAAGGGACTTGTGACAAATATTAGGCCTCGTTCACAAGACCTTTGCCAGTTTTTGAACCTACATAGGACAGGAAGCTAAACAACGTATGAGAGAAAGAAATTTCAAAAGTGACAAATCCAAGACCAGGAGATGACTGTGGCTCAGATCATGAGCTCTTTTTGCAAAATTCAGACTTAAATAGAAGTAGGGAAAGCCATTAGGGCATTCATGTATAATCTAAATCAAATCCCTTATGATTATACAGTGGAAGTGACAAATAGATTCAAGGAATTAGATCTGATAGACAGAATGCCTCAAGAACTATAATAGAGGTTCGTAACATTGTATGTAGGTGGCGACCAAAATCATCTCCAAGAAAAGAAATGCAACAAGGCAAAATGGTTGTCTGAAGAGGCCTTACAAATAGCTGAGAAAAGAAGAGAAGCGAAAGGCAAAGGAGAAAGGGAAAGATATACCCATCTGAATGCAGTTTCAAAGAACAGCAAGGAGAGGTAAGAAAGCCTTCTTCAGCAAACAATGCAAAGAAATAGAGGAAAAAAACAGAATGGGAAAGACTAGAGACCTCCTTCAAGAAAATTAGAGATACCAAAGGAACAGTTCATGCAAAGATGGGCTCAATAAAGGACAGAAACAGTATGGACCTAACAGGAGTGAAAGATATTAAGAGGAGGTGGCAAGAATACACAGAACTGCAAAAAAAAGGTCTTAATGACCTGGATAATCACAATGGGGTGGTCATTCACCTAGAGCCAGACATCCTGCAGCTTGAAGTCAACTAGGCCTTAGGAAGCATTACTATGAACAAAGTTAGTGGAGGTGATGGAATTCCAGGTAAGCTATTTCAAATCTGGAAAGACAATGTTGTTAAAGTACTGCACTCAATATGCCACCAAATTTGGAAAGCTCAACCTAAATTATCCCAGAGTAAGTAAAGAGGCTTTGACCCAATTAGTAAGAAATTAAAATTAATTGGTTGGCACCGACAAACTGGATTAACAGCATTTGTATATACAAGCAACAAATAACTAGAAAATACAAAATCTAAAATACCATATACAAAATTATCATAAAACATAAAATACCGAGGAATAAATTTAATGAAAAATGTGAAAGCCTATGCAATGAAAATTACAGCATCTTACTGAGAGATATCAAGTAAGTGGCAGGGAGGGAGGAAGGGGAGAACATGTTCATGCTTGAGGGGGACACCAGTACTACTAAGATGTCAATCATTCTCAAAATGACTATAGATTCAATGCAATATTGAACAAAATCCCAGGAGGATTTTTGAAGAAACTGAGAAGACTATTCTAAAATTTATATTGAAATGCACAGAACCTAAGATAGAAAAAAATAATGCTGAACATAAAATAAGGTTAGAGGACATAATCTGATTTCAAGACAATATAAAGCTACAATAATAAAAACATCATGATATTGCTGCAAAGATAGATAAATAGTTCAAAGGAACAGAGTAGAAACTTAAAAATAAACCCACATATAAAAGGTCAACTGATTTTTGACAAAGGTGCCAACTAATTCAAAAAGGAAATAAATAATTATTTCAATGACGGTGCTGGAATATCCAGTAAAAGAGAATGGTCCTGAATTATGTAAACTAAAGTATGTACAGAAATTAATTTGATACAGATGAAAGACATAAAAAAATAAAGCTAAAACTATTTTCATTTCTAGAAGAAAATGTAGGAGAAAATTTCATAACACGGGCTTGGGCACCATTCTTAGACAAGACACAAAAAAGTACCAAGCATAAAAGAGAAATTGGGTGTCCATCAACAGATGAATGGATAAAGAGGATATTGTATATACATTTATATATACAATAAAATACTCAGCCATAAAAAAAGAATGAAATTTTGCCACTTTCAACAACATGGATGGATTGGAGGGTATGATATTAAGTGAAATAAGAGACTGAGAGAAAAAATGTCATATGATATTGAACATAACAAAAAAGAAACAAACTAATAGATACAGAAAACAATGTAGTAGTTACCAGTGGGGAGGGGAAGGGCAATATAGGAGTAGAGGATAAAGTGGTACAAACTATTATGCATAAAATAAGCTACAAGGGTACAATGTACAACACAAGGAATATGGTTAATATTTTATAATAACTATAATAAATGAAGTATAACCTTTAAATGGTGAATCACTACATTGTACACTTGTAACTTATACAGTACATACATCAACTATACTAATAGAAAAATTAACAAACTTGATTTCATAAAACTTAAAACTTTTTCTCCATGAAGCCACCAGTAAGAAAATGAAAACCAAACCTCATTCTGTGAGAAAATATTTGCAATACACAGGATCTGTTATCTTGAATATATTAAAAATTCTTAAAATCATGACACAATCCAATGGATAAGAGTGAATAGATACTTCATAAAGATATAAAAATGGCCAAGAAGCACAGAAACAATACTCAGCATCATGTGTCACCAGGGAAAAACAAATTAAAACCACAATAACATCATTACACACCAACATTTAGAATGGCTAAAATCAAAAATAACTGGAAATACCAAGTATTAGCAATGGAATTTGCATATGCTGTTACTGAGAACAAAAAATGATAATTGTTCCAGTTTTGGATAATCAATCATAACCCATTCTGTCTCTATAAAAAAACTATAAAACACTATAAAAAAGCTATAAAACTGAGACAGACTACATGGAGCAGTTATTAGAAGAGTTTTGAGAAATAACAGGAGCTGGCAATTTGATTTACTGGTACATCTGAAGTACCAGTAAAACAGAGAAGAGTTTATTCCTGTTCCCTTTGGTATCCAATGACCTGAATTCAACAGAGTCTGACACTTAGAAGTGGACATTAGTACAGACACAAAGATGTCCAGAAGAAGCCTTCTATTTGGGCATGAGAAGTGGAATTGGAAATAGTGTGAAAATCCCCTCTTTCTCTCTTTCTAGTAATCTCAAGCACTCAAGTGATTACATGTTGGCAGCAATACAGCAGTGACAAGGAGTTTAAAATTCTGACAGAGGGAAACCCTCCTCTTCCACTAGAGGAGGTGTGGTCTCAAGAGGGTGAGGCAAATCTGTGATGATTTTTTTTTTCTCTGTACTGAACTACTTGGCACTGATAGTCACAGGAAGCACACAAAAAACACACAGAAGAAAGGGCTAAATTAAGCCCCTGCTTTCTGTTCTGACAACCTGAAAAGAGGAGCTCAGGGTGAAACATATAAAGGAAAGCATCTATTATAGCGGTTAACACATACTGACAGTACCACAAATTGGTGAGGATGGAGAGTAACTGAAACATCTGTACAATGCTAGTGGGAATACAAAGACACAGCCACTCTGGAAAAACAGTTTAGCATATTTTAGTTCTAAACAGTTCTTGTAAAGTTAAACACACACACATACCATGTGACTCAGCAGCTCTCACTATATATACATACACATATATGTATATATATATATATAAATATATTCCTATTTTTTAGCAGCTCTAACTATAATCAGCTAAAACTGGAAACAAACCCAAATATCCTTTAAGGAGTCAATGTACATAGATAAACTGTGGGTTTTTTTTTTTTAACTTTTTACTGCTTTATGCTTGTAAAAAGTAAAAAAGTAATTAAAAAGTAAAAAACCATTGACTCACAAAACAAGATGGACAAATCTTAAATACACTTTGTAAAATATGCCAAACCTAAAAGGCTATTCTATATTTTATGATTTCATTTATGTGACACTCTGGAAAGACAAAACTTGGACTGAGAGAAATGCTTTGCATGGAACTGTGATGTGGATTAATCAAAACTGATAAAACTAACCTTTTAATCACAAAAAGTGAATTTGAAAGTATGTAAATTTTTAAAAAATTAACCAAGTTATTGAGGCAAGATGGAACATAGGATGTAAGAAATGAATCTAACAGTATTATAAATGAATCATATCATCATGCTAAAGCATATAGGGAAGAAAATAACTAACCTGGGAAACAGCAACAATGTCTTGACTGAATACTATACATAAAAAACCTGTACTCTAGTTGGAGAATTTGTTTCTCACCTGGGTATGGGATAAGAATTCTGAAACTACATATACTAGGGTAAATATACTGTAGATAATGAGAGCCATGTTTATCACTATTGGAGAAAGAAGTTTATAAATAAAAGAAAAAAGCTAGAATCAACCCCATGGTTCTGGACTAGCTGGAGGTATCAACATTGACTTGTGATTTTTAAAAAAATACACACACATAAATACATACACACATTACAATCAAGACGAAATGACTACAGATGTAGACACATGTGTGAGTTAATGCCTATAATCTTTAGCTTTATTCACTCAGCAGGGCAAGAAGTAGTGTCATCCTAGTATGTCTTAAAAAAATCAAAACAGAAAGCAAAAAATATCTTGAAACAAACGAAACTGTGAACAAAACATATCAAAACCTATGAGACAAAAGCAGTTCTAAGGACATTTATAATGATAAATGCCTTCATTAAGAAAAAAGAAAGGCCTCAAATAATCTCACACCTCAAGGAATTAGGTGTGAGAACAGACTAGCCCAAAGCACACAAAGAAAGGAAATAAGAAAGATCAAAGTACAAATAAGAAAGGTCAAAGAAAAAAAAGATCAGAGACCAGAAAAATAGGAAAGATCAAGATTAAGAACCTAATTTTTGATGACAGACAAAAATGACAAACCTTTAGCTAGAGTAAGGATTCAATCAGAAATGAAAGAGAGACATGACAATTGATACACAGGATCATAACAGATTATTATGAACAGTTATATGCCAACAAATTGGATAACCTAGCAGAAATGGAATCCATAAGATACATACAACTTACCAAGACTGATTGATGAAGAAATAGAAAATATAAACAGACAAATGGAGTAAGGAAATAAAATCAGTAATCAAATCTTCCCAATAGATGGTTTAAATGGTGAATTCTAACAAATGTTTCAAAAAGAAATAATACCAATCCTTCTCAAACATGTCCAAAAATTGAAGAGAGAGGAACATTTGCAAACTCATTTTACAAGGCCAGCATTACCCTGACGACCCAAAGCTAGGTGAAGATACAGAAAACTACAGACCAATATCTGATGAATACAGACATAAAACTTCTCAACAAAATATTAGCAAATTGAATTAAACAGCACATTAGAATTATACCCCAAGATCAACTGGGATTTATCTCTGAGACATAAGGATAGTTCAACATATAAAAATCAATAAACATGCCACTTTAATAGAATAAAAGATAAAAATCATATGATTATTTCAGTAGATGCAGAAAAAGCATTTGAAAAAATATATCTTTCTTGATAAAAACTCTCAACAAATTGGATATAGAAGAAACATCCCTCAACATAATAAAGGTCATGTATGACAAACTCTCAGCTAACATCAAACTCAATGGTGAAAGGATGAAGCTTTCCCTCTGTATCAGGAACAAGATAAGAGTGCTAGCACTTTTATTCAACATAGCACTGCTAGCACTTTTACTGCTAGCACTTTTACTCAACACAGAACTGGAAGTCCTAACTAGAACAATTAGGCAAGAAAAGGAAACAAAAGGCACAAAGAAAGAAGAAAGCTGTCTTTCTTTGCACATGATATGGTCTAACATCTAACATAAAATCCTAGAGACTTCATAAAAAAAAAAGTTAGAAATAATCAATGAATTCAGTAAAGTCACAGGATGCAAAATCAACATAGAAAAATCAGTTGTACACTAACAACAAAATATCTGAAAAGAACTGAAGAAAATCCCATTCACAATAGTAACAAATCAATAAATACCTAGAAATAAATTTAACCAAGGAGGTAAAAGATCTGTTCACCGAAAACTAAAAGACTTTGACGAAGGAAATTGAGGAAGACACAAACAAATGGGAAGACACATGAAATGTGTTCCTGAACCAGAAAAATATTGTTTAAACATCCATATTCCTCAAAGCCATCATTATACATTCAATGCAATTCCTACCAAAATTCCAATGCCATTTTTCATAGAAAGAGGAAAAACAATTCTAAAATCTGTATGGAGTCACAAAAGACCCTGAATTGCCCAAGCAATTCTCAGAAAGAACAAAACTGGAGGTATCACACTTCCTGATTCCAGTCTGTAATACAAAGCTACAATAATCAAAACAGTATGGTACTGGCACAAAAACAGCCACATAGATCAGTGGAACAGAACAGAGAACCTGTAAATAAACCCCTAAATATGCATTCAACTAGTATTTTACAAGGGAGCCAAGAACACTCAGTAGAGGAAAAACAGTCTCTTCAATAAAAGATGCTGGAAAAACTAGATAATCACATGCCAATAAAATGAAATTGGACTCCTATTTTAATACTGACAAGTTAACTTGAAATGGGTTAAAGATTTAAACATAAGACCTGAAAACATAAGCTCCTAGTAAAAAACACAGGGAAAAACTCCTTGACATAGGTCTTGGCAATGGTTTTTTGGATGTAACATCAACAGCACAAGCTACAAAAGCAGAAGTCAGTACACAGGACTACATCAAACCCCAAATTTTCTGTACAGCAAAACAGTCAACAAAATGAGAAGGCAACCTACATTGATGGACTGTGGCAGCATTAGGCCAAGTGAAATAAACCAGACAGGGAAAGAGAAATACCATGTATCACTTACATGTGGAACCTAAAAAACAGGACACAGAGTAGAATGTTGTTTACCAGAAGCTGGAGGGCAGGAGAAATGGGGAGATACTGGTCTGAGAGTACAAGCTTCCCGTTAGAAGATGAGTAAGTTTTTGGGATCTATGCACAGTATTGTGATGATAGTTAAAAATAACGTATTAATATAGTTGAAAGTTAAGGTGTATCTTAAATTTTCTCACCACAAAAAAAGTAATGATAATTATGTGATGTGATGCAAGTGTTAGCTAATGCTATCACTGTAATTATTTTGCAATATAAGTGTATCAAATCAACACACTGTAAACTTAAACAAGGTTGCATATCAATTTTATCTCAACAAAGCTAAGGGGAAAATCCTATACTCCAAAAAAGAAATAAGTATTCTTCAGGGAAATGATTGATTTCAGGGCTGTTACTGGGTACAGGAGCCATCATGTTTTTAATTGCTAAAACTGAATCAATTTGATTAGTACTGGATTATAATCCAAAGGATGAAATAAATGCCCCTGAGTCTACACTAATGTACATGGAAAACTAAAGGAATAAAAAAATGGGAGGAACAACAGCTCTTGCTTACAGAAGAATTCCAATTAATAAATGTGTTAGGGATGAAGGAAATTATTTACCTACCAAGATTCTCTCTTTACAGTGGAGAATCTTGGTAGATACCACTTTTGTCATGTAATCAAGGTTAACATCATCAGTAGTTGTATATCAACTTAATGTGCTTCCTGTTGAAATGCACTGAAAATGGATAACCTCAATTTAATCTTGAGACAACATCAGACAAAGCCAATCTGAAACCAAAATAACTAATTCTCTTCAAAGGTTGTGAAAAATAAGGAAGTCTGAGAAACTGCCTTCAGTTTCTCCAAGAGATTAAGGAGACAGAACAACTGGAGGAGATTAACTAGAGAGAACAACTAAATGCAAGGTGAGATAGTGGGATGGATCTGAAACAGAAAAGGTTCATTTCTGGAAAAACCAGGTGAAATCCAAATTGGTCTACACATTTGATTATAATTTTGTATGATGGAGCATTTCTCAGTTTTGGTAAATGTTTTATGGTTGTGATGTTAGGATAAGATGTTAACATAAGGGGAGATTTAGCAAAGGGTATACTGACAATCTCCAAAATATTTCCCCAACGGAACTTCCCTGGTGGTTCAGTGGTTAAGACTCCATGCCTCCAATGCAGGGGGTAGTCTGGAAACTAAAATCCCCCCGGCCACACGGCATGGCCAAAAACAAACAAACAAAATCCCCCAGTAATCTCTGCTTCCTGGTATTCATGCATTTGAGTAATCCTTAACCCTTGAGGGTTGGCCAGAAATACTAACTCATTTCTTTCTAGTATTAGAATGTGGCAGAGGTGGTGAGATTCACTTCCAAACTTATAAACTGGGGTAGTAATATCTACCTATGATGATCACACTAAGCATAAAATGACATAAACACCGACTACAGCGCCTGGCATTCAGTGCATTCTGGGACAAACAGCAGTGTTATTAGTTCATGTTTATAATAAGCTGTAGTTTTCTTTCTCATTCAAAGAATTCAGCTCCAATAACTTGACACTTTATCACTTGGAAAAGTTTAAGTATTATATGCAAACTTGTCAATCTTTTAATTTCTAAACACTTTTCACACCCAAAAAGGATCTATTTATAATACTATGGAAATCAGAGATGGACCTTGTTTTTATCTGCCCCAATCCAATTCTCAGTCACTAACTTTCAGAGCTATAATGGACCTTCAAGCTTTCCAACTATTTCTTCCCACCAATCGTCCATATATGAGTGCCAAAGATATTAAATGACTTGTCCAAGAGCACAGTTGATAGGATAGTTTAAGTATGACTCAGGATTTGGGAGACATGGTAATGTAATAAAAAGCACTTGCTTCCATTGAACAGACTGCATGAGTTGAAACAACTGCTGCTTGCTGAAAAAGCAGCAATGTCAGTGTTTTCCAGAGGTCAAATAAGGATACCATAACCTACCTTATAGGCTTAACAAGTATTAAATCAGGTAACATATGTAAGTCCCTCACTGTCATGACTACCACATGTGGATGCTGATTAAACATTTTTTCCCTTCTTTTCAAGGCTCACCACTATGATCTACTACCTTCTCAACTATAACGTGGAAACATTACACACAGAGGGTGTTCAGCCATATAGTAAAGGACTCATTAATGTAAAAGTGAATTAATGATAGTCTTAAAATCGGTCTGAACAGTATAAATATAATGCATTTATCCCTAAACCGGGTTTTCATTCCTACAATCATTGTGAAATAAGGTATCACATTAGGGACCACA
Organism: Okapia johnstoni; assembly: GCA_024291935.2. Classification (NCBI taxonomy): domain Eukaryota; kingdom Metazoa; phylum Chordata; class Mammalia; order Artiodactyla; family Giraffidae; genus Okapia; species Okapia johnstoni. Next base: position 123,410,031 of record CM044306.1, on the reverse strand, counting down.
TTATCTTGACATACATTACTCGTGATATTAACCTTGATAACTTGGTTAAAGTGATGTCTGCCAGGAGTTTTCACGGAGAAATTACCGCTTTGATGTTCATTTAGAGAGGAAACATGAAACAGAAACAGAGAGAGAGGGGGAGAGGGAGCACATCCATGCACGCACCCCCTTCCAAAGCCTGGTCTTCAGCATATCTCCAATGTAAATAAATAAGGAATTACTAAATTGTACCACTTGGTGATCAAAGATTCTTCAGAGTAATGTTTTAAAATACTTGATGTCAAGTTGTTTTCCAGAAGTCTTCTGAGAGTATAAATACATTACATTACATTCAGATGTTTTCTCTTACTTAGGTGTTCATTCCTTGAAAGATTTCTAGATTAGGCAGAAAACAACCTCCCCTAAGAGAAATTATCTGCCTCTCCCCCAAGAACTTACACTTGCTTAAGTATTTTAAACACTTTATCATAAATTTCATCAGCTTGCTTGTCATCACAATGAGACTCACCGATCTGCAGATACCGGAGTCCCTTCTGGATTGGAATATTCTTCCAAATCTGAACTGTTCACTTGTGTTTGCCTCGATGTTACTATCTGGCTATTCTGATAAGGTATGGTTTTCAAGTCCTGAGTAATAACATTACTATCTGGAAGAGGAGATTGTATGACTTGAAAGTCCGATGAAGATTTAGGTCCTAGAAAACCTAAAGATTCTTGATTCTGTGCTACAGGTTTACTGATCAATAATTTGGAGGTTGGTTCCAATGATCTTGAAGATACAGTTTGTAGGTCAGAGTTAAACTCACTATTCATCCTTGTTTTAGAGGCAGGATCCAATGAATGAAATCTTTTATCTAAGTTTCCACTATCCAACTTGGAAGGAGTCTTGGGACAAAGAGTTATACGAATACAAGAAAGTGCTTTTCTATTTGAAGGTGGAGTAGATGCAGATGTTACTACTGTACATTGATTTGGGACTGATTGGGAGACCACATCACTGAATTTGGCTTCAACATCTATCACATCAGAAATGTGTAATTGAGGCTTATGTTCATTATTCTTTTCTACTACACAATCCTGACTTTGAGGAAGGGGGGAATGGAGTTTTCTCACGTGGTGATCTACATTTGGGGCTTTGCTTTGTTCAAAGAGTTGACGCTGCTCAAGAAAAATGGAAGAAGGAAGGTCTGAAGCTATATAATCCTGACTTTGAGGATTAAGGGGAGAGTGGTTTTCTCTTAACTGATCTACATGTGGGGCCTTGCTCTGTTTAAAGAGTTCGCATTTTTCAAGAAAAATACGACAAGGAAGATTTGGAGCTACATAATCCTGATGTTGAGGAAGGGGAGAATGGTGTTTTCTCATATGGTGATCTGCATGTGGGGCTTTGCTTTGTTCAAAGACCTCTTGTTCAAGAAACACGTGTGAAGGAAGATCTGCAGTAATAGTTACATTCTTCTCTTTTACTTCTACTGTGGAATTTGGTCTGCCCATGCTAATGAGAGTATGATTGTCAGAAAAATGAACTTCTTTGAAATTGCTACCATTTGCACTGGTATTGGGCTTAGGATGACTGCTTTTAAAATCTGATCTTTCTAAGGGTTTTTCTTCTTGGTAAGAATGTTCAACAGATAATTTTTGGCTTTGGCTACTATTTTCTGCTAAAATAGTCACAGCTTTATCTGGTGACTGACTAATGATTTTAAATGATGAAGGGGAAGAGGTTCTCTGTTTTAGATCTCTAGGAGGATTCTGCTCTTCAGTGAAATGAGAATTAACTACCCCCACTGATGCTCCAGAACACTGGCTACCTTCAGTAACACCAACCTTAAGAAAAGAGGAATCTGAAAAGCATTTAGAATGTCGGTGAGATGAGAAAGTGATGGAGGTAGTAAACTTTTTCATGGGTTCTGGGGGCAGCATTTGTGACGAAGAATGACAATCCATTTCTTCAGGTGGCATACAAGCAGGTTCTACTAATTCTGACAGCCAAGGGTCCAACTTTTCATGAAATGGCATTCGAAGGCCCTTGCTAATTTCCAAGTCATCACTGATAAAGTTTTGAAATGGGGAATGACTTTGTAACTGCAAGGAATTCCAAACTTTGAACTGGGAGTTGTTCTGGTCCAGTGACTTGGAAAGGTTGATGTGCCTAGTTCTCCATGATGATGGGCTCCGTTGTCCTCTGATTATTTCTGAGGGTTCAGCAGATCTAAAAACACAAGGGTGGCTGTCCAATCGGGGTCGTTCAGCTGTTAGAGTTCTGAAACATCCTTTTTCATGGCTCTCAATAATAATGTGACTACAAACAGCTTCTGGCTTGCATCCTATTCCCCGTGGACTCTGTAAATCCTAGAAGATATAAACGAGTTCTTACTTGAAGTAGTCTGAATAATTATAAAAACACAACAAGAAAAAGATAGCTAACTATAGAATAAAATGGCTCATGATAACTAAGACCACACAGTTAATTTCTTCTAAAAGTTTTCACTTAAGTTACAAAAGCAAAGACTTTTGCTCACCGTTTTTGTTTTAGTAACAGGAGTCCCTTACCCAAATTCTGCTGGTCACATGACTACCAAGCAGAGACTCTTTTTTTGCAGCCAGATATGATCATGTGACTAGGTACAAGCCAATGGGAGGTGAGCAAAAGCAGTAAGTACAACTTCTGGCTCTTGTCCTTAAAAAATCAAGTTCTTGACCTCCATGTTCTCCTACTACCACCTTCAATCATTATCATCACTAATACTCTTTTTTTGGGGAGTATAACTGCTTTACCATGTTGTTAGTTTCTGCTGTACAACAACCCATTACCATTACTCTTGCCAAATGAAAATGGTGATGTCTAGAACAACCCTGGGAGGCCACACGTAATGGTGGCTCAACTGCCCACCCAGCTTGGTTCCTCAGAAGATTTCAAGAAGCAAAGTTACTTCCTTACCCTGGACCTGAAAGAGAAATACAATTCTACCTTATCTGAGCCATTGTATTTGAGTCTCTATGTTACAGAAACATGGCCTACAACTTAATATTTACCAATAAAAACAGGAAAAAAGAATTAGTACTTCTTACTAGGGTATAGGATCAGTGTCTAAAGATACCATAAATATTTAACATTTCTTTGAGATTTCTCTGTTTTACCTCTAAAATTATAACCTGGCATTCTATTTAATTTTAGTGCCACATGTGATTTCATATAACAATATTTTAAATTGCATTGCCATTTCTCACATAATAGAGATGTACTTTTCCCTATTCCTCCTGCGAAGTACAACTAAAAATCCTGGACATTATATACAGAACAAACTTAAGAAGAATATGAAAGGTAAAGAGAAAAAAGGCAAACTGGCTAGGGACTTTGGGATCAGAGAATAACAAGGGAGTGATCCCTGGGTTTTCTTTTTACTTCAAATATCCCAGACTTTGAGTTAAAGACAGCAACCATGAACAAACAGCACAGAAGAATACAAAGAGCTCTAACAAAAACCTGCTCTCATTAGTTAAAAAACAGGCAAAGGTGAAGGTCAGCAAGTCAGAAAACTTTTAGACAATAACTGCTCTCTTCCAGCCAAACACCACAGAAAAAAACTATGGCCTCACCCATACCCACACCAGCAAAGGCCAAGTGAGAAGCCTAAAGTTACATCCTTGGAAAACTCTAATGTAGAATCCCAACATCCAGGCCAATGTGGTATTAGAGATAGTCAAAAAATTATACAACTACCATATGACCCAGCAAAGCAATAGACTGATGTTCATCAAAAACCTACATAGGAATGTTTACAGCAGCTTTATTTGTAATAGCCAACAACTGGAAAACAACCAAGTTACCTCAATCAGTACATATTTAAACAAACTGTGGTATGTTCATGTCATGGAATACTATGCATTAGTAAAAAATGACGACTATTGATATTGAATATTGTCCAGAGAATTATGCTGAGTGAAAAAAAGCCAATACTAAAAGATTGCATACAGTATGATTTCATTTATATGACATTCTTAAAAGGACAAAATTATAGAAATAGAAACTAGATTAACAGTTTCCAGGGGTTAAGAAAGGAGTGGGAATAAGACAGAAATGGATATAGTTATCACATGGAAACATAAGGGACCCTTGGGGTGGTGGAAACATTAAGTATCCTGACTGTATCAGTGTCATTATCCTGGTTGTAATATATTATTACATATTTGCAAGACATCTTCATTTTTGGAAACTAGGTAAAGGGTAGAAGCAATCTTTCTATATTATTTCTTGCTACTTTATGAGAATCTACGATTATTTCAAAATAAATGCTTAAATTTAAAAAAAGTCAATAAACTAAATACCACTGGACAAAACATTTTAAAAATGTGATTTTAATTCCATGGCTTCTTACTATCCTGACACTGCCACACATATAATTGGGAAATAAATACTCCAATTTGAGAATCATAAACTTAGTCCAGCTGCTTAAAACTGGGCATGATTAGATTTACATTCTTCCCAAAAGACATTTCTTCTTTCTTCCCAAAATCCGTATCGTATAATTTTTTAGACTACTCCAAACCCTACAACCATCCATCACTTCCTTCAAGCTTTTTAATAATTATAAACAGCTTTTCATAATAACTTTTCCAGTTAAAAATTTTTTATAGCTTTGGTATTGGGCAAATCAATTATAGTATTTTCATACAACCTTCTCCAGATATAGCCATAAGAACTTATATTACATCCCAACAATGTATCCCTTGATATGGAATAGGCTCTTAAATGTGGACTTCCCTGCTGATCCAGTGGTTAAGATATACCTAACAGAAAATGGCTAACACAAATGCACTTCTAATGTGGGGGACCCAGATTCAATCCCTGGTCAGGGAACTGATCCCACATGCTGTAACTAAACATCTTGCATGCCACAACTAAGACCTGGCACAGCACACTAGCCCCCCAAAAGGCTACTGTTTGGCTCACAACCCTCTTTAATGATAAAATCATTCAGCAAACTATAAATGAAAGGGACTTTCTCAACCAAATAAACAGCATTTACAAAAGATGCACAGCTAACATTAGAGTAAATGGTAAAAGATCAGATGCTTTTCCCTTAGGATAAGAACAATATAGTATGTACATACTTCCTCTTATCATAATGGAGGGTCTAGCCAGACCAATCTGGAAACCAATTAAAAGAAATTGAGAAAGGAAAAGAAGAAGTAAAACCATCTTTATTTGCAGATGACATGATCTTCTACACAGAAAATACCAAGGAAACCATAAGAAAACCAACTAGGACTAATAAACAAGTTCCTTAAAATTTAGGATATGAGTTTAGCAGACAACAGTCAACTACATTTCAAAACACAGTGAACAACCCCAAAATGAAATAAAACAATTCATCTACAATAGCATAAAAATAAAATACTTAAGAATATATTATCAATAAAATGAAGACTATAGCAGAGAATGCTATTGAAACAAATTATAAAAGATCAAAATAAATGGAAAACTGGCCCAATGAATTGGAAGACTTTAATATTGTTAAGATGGCAATACTTCCCATACTGATCTATAGATTCAAGGAAATTCCCAACAAAATGTCAGCTGGCTTTTTTCTTTGTAAAAATTGATCCTAAAGTTCATTTGGAAATTCAAAGGAGACACTGTAGCCAAACCATCTGGAAAATGATGAAAGAAGTTGGAGGACTCACATTCTGATTTCAAAACTTAACCACACAGCTACAGTAATCAAAACAGAGTGGTACTGGGTAAGAGAACAGAACTGATAGTTCAGAAATAAATATGAACATTTATGATGAATTGACAAGTAAGCTAGAAAATTCATGAGGAAAAAAGTCTTTTCAACAAACAGTGCTAGGACAACTAAATATCTATGTGTAAAATAAAGAATATGTACTCCACATATAAATAAATGCCATTTCAGCTACTACATATATGGATTATTTTTATATTTAAAGTTTTGATACTTTGGTATATAAGATAGGAGATATTGGTATAACCTAACCTTTTTTTTTTTTAGAAGTGGCAAGCAGCCTGATTCATGAGAAGTGAACTTTCTCGGCCATGTGCGACTCCATGAGATCCCATGACCTGTAGCCTACCAGGCTGCTATGTCCATGGAATTTTCCAGGCAAGAGTGTTGGAATGGGTTGCCAGTAACCTAACTTTTTCATAAGTGTTTTCTACTTCTTTATAAATCCATTATTTTGCTTAAATAAATAAACAAATAATGATTTACTTTAGTAGGAATAGTAAAAACTCAAAGAGTTTTAAATCAAAATTTAAAACTGTATCAAAGTACACAATTAGAGAGCTAAAAGACAACCAACAGAAAGAGGAAAGTATTTGGAAATCATGTATATGATGATGGGTTACTATCCAGAATATTGGGACTTTCCTGTAGCTCAAATGGTAAAGAATCTGCCTGCAGTGCAGGGGACCGGGGTTCGATCCCTGGGTAGGGAAGAACGTCTGGAGAAGGGAATGGCAATCCACTCCAGTATTCTTGCCTGGAAAATCCCATGGACAGAGAAGCCTAGCAGGTTACAGTCTGTGGGGTCACAGAGTCAGACATGACTGAGCTACCAACACACAGATCTAGAATATATAAAGAATTCTTACAACCTAAACAAACAAACAAAAAAAACAACCCAATCCAAAAATGGGTATAGGTCTTGAATAGACATTTCTCCAAAGAAGATATATAAGTGGCCAACAAGTCCATGAAAAGATATTCAAATCAATAATCATCAGCAAAATGCAACTCAAAAGCATAATAAGGTACCACTTTATATCTGCAACATGGCCATTATGGAAAAAAAAAAAAACAGAAAATAATAAGTGTTGGTGAGAATGTGAAAAAATTTAAATCCTTGTGCATTATTGATGTTGATGTAAAATGGCTACTAAAGAAAACTGTATGGCAGTTCCACAAAAACAAAAGTAGAGTGACCACATGATCTAGCAATTCCACTTCTGGGTCTATACCAAAATACTTAAAAGAAGGATCTCAAAGAGATATTTCTGTATGTTCATATTCATAGCAGCTCTATTCACAACAGCCAAAAGATAGAAACAATTCATGTGTCCACGGATGGATGAATGTATAAACCAATGTGGTACATACATAAAATGAAATACTATTCAGCCTAAAAAGGAAAGATATTGTGACACATGCTACCAAATGGATGAATTCTGATGACACAATTGTCAGAGAAAGACAAATACTGTATGATCCCACTTTTATGGAGCTACCTAAAGGAGTGAAATTCAGAGACAAATTATAATGGGGACTGCCAGGGGTTGGAGAAAAAGGGAGAAGGGAATAGGGGATTATGGTTTAATGAATATAGAGTTTCAGTTTCATAAGAAGAAGAGCTCTGAAGATTGTTTGACAACAATGTTACAGTTAAATACAGTCAACTGCATGGTTAAAAATGGTTAAGATGATAAATTTTGTTATGTACATTTCAGACAATTTTTAAAAACAAAAATAATTTAAAATGGCCTCAAAGGGGTTCACGGACCTAGACATAAGAATTAAAACTAAATCTCTTTGAAGATAATGTTAAACCTTTGTGACTCTTAGCTATGCCATGATTTCTTAATATGACACCAAAAGCACAAGCGATAAGAGAGAATTATAAGTCAGACTTTGTCAAAATAAAAAAACTTGTGCTTTGAAGGTCACAACCAAGAAAGTGAAATGACAGCATACAGAATGAGAGAAAATACATGCAAACAATATATCTGATAAGAATCTAATATCAGAATATACAATTCAACAGCAGTGGTAGTGGTGGTTTAGTCGCCAAGCCGTGTCTGACTCTTGATACCCCATGGACTGTAGCCTGCCAGGCTTCTCTGTCCATGGGATTCTCCAGGCAAGAATACTGGAGTGGGTTGCCATTTCCTTCTCCAGGGCATCTTCTCGACCCAGGAATCAAACTGGTGTCTCCTGCATCGCAGGCAGATGATTTACTGACTGAGCTACGAAGGAAGCCCACAGTAAAGAGGGAATTCAACAGTAAAGATAATTAAATTTTAAAATGGTCAAAAGATCTGAATAGAGATGTTTCTGCAAAGAAGATAAACAAATGACAAGCACGTGAAAAGATGTTCAATATCATTATTAGGAAAATAAAAAACATGATGATACCACTTCATACTCATCAGAATAACTATAATCAAGAAGACAGAAAATAGTTATGTTTAAAAGTATATGGAGAAACTAGAACACTCATATACTGGTGGCAGGAATGTAAAATAATACAGTTACTTTGAAAAACACTTTATTAGTTCCTTAAGACATTAAACAGATGTTAAACGTTATTAGTTCCTTAAGAGTTACCACATGTCCTGGCAATTCCACTCCTAGGTATATAGCCAAGAGGTATGAAAACATGTCCAATCAAAACCTGTTCACTTATGTTTATACTAGCACCATTCACAACAGCCAAAAGTGGAACCAAATGTCTATCAACTAGTGAATGGATAGATAAAATATATCTATACAGTGGTATATTATTTGGCAATTAGAAGTACTTAAGTAATGATTCACGCTACTACGCAACATGCATGAATATCAAAAATGTTATGCTAAGGAAAAGACAGCAGTCACAAAAGATCATGTATTATAAGACTCCATTTATAAGAAATATCCAGAACAGGCAAATCCATAAGGAAAGATAGTAGATTATTGGTTCTAGAAATAGAGGAATGGGGGTAGAATGGTAAAAAAAAAAAAAAAGTTCTAAAATTTAGCTACTGGATAATTCTGTAAATAAAGAAAAAAAACACTGAATTACATATTTTAAATGAGTGATTATTACTGCGTATATATTATAGTGAGATAAAGCTGTTAAAAAGTAGTTTATTCTCTGTGAGCCTCTGTTTTGTAAGTTCATTGATATTATTTCTTTTTAGATTCCACATATAAGGGATGTCATATGATATTTCTTCTTTGTCTGACTTACTTCATTCAGTATGGTAATATCTAGGTCCATCCATGTTGCTGCAAATAGCATTATTTCATTCTTTTTAATGGCCGAGTAACACTCCATTCTATGTATATATGTGTGTCTACATATATACACACACACATACATACACACCACATGGTTGCTGGGTGGGGGAGGATGGAGGAAAGGATAGTTATGGAGTTTGGGACGGACATGTACTCACTGCTATATTTAAAATGGAAAACCAACAAGGACCTACTGTATGGCACATGGAACTCTGCTCAGTGTTATTTGGCAACTGAAAACAAGGGGAGTTAGGGGAAGAATGGATTCATGCATATGTATGGCTGAGTCCCAGTGCTGTTCGCCTCAAACTATCACAACATTATTAACTGGTTATACCCCAATACAAAGTTAAAAAGTGTTCTTTTTTAAAGTACAGCTAACATATGTCCTTTATGAATTTCCAGAGACTATTTCTCAATTAAAATTTCTACCTAACAGAGCTGTTTGAGTTTTATCAGATTATTCTTATTGTTTAGTTTAATATCATAAACCACAGACCTCATGTAACAAACCAGAAAGAAAATAATAGTTCCTCCCTGTCACATAAAACAAACAAAACTAAACACAAACATACACATATGTACACACACACACAGCCATTCAAACACAGTCATCTAGCACTAAAAGTCAAAGATCTACTGTCTACAAACAAATGAAACATGGATTACTATTTCACACAAAACTCCCCTGAGGAAATTTCCTCAGTCGAGTGGCTAGGACTCTGTGGTCTCACTGCCGAGGTCCAAGGTTCAAATTCTGTTCAGGGAACTGAGATCCCACAAGCCACATGGTGCAGACAAACACACAAAGTATTTAAAATAAAACTGGACTTTCTTGGTAGTCCAGTGTTTAAGAATATGTCTCCCAATGCAGGGTACACTGGTTTGATCCTTGATTCAGGAAAATGCCACCTGCTGCAGGGCCACTGAACTGATGCTCTGGAGTGCACCCTAGAGCCAGTGCTCAGTAATAAGAGAAGTCACTGACCCAGTGGACACGAGTCTGAGCAAATTCCAGGATGACGTGGAGGACAGCAGAGTCTGGCGTGCTGAAGTCCACGGGGGTCACAAAAAGTCAGACAAGACTGAACAACAATAATAGCACTAGACAATCCGCATCTGCTTAAACCCATGGATGCAGGACAACTGTGAAATTACATGTGAATTTTCAGCCGAATGGAGCAGGGTCAGACTCCCTAACCTCCGCATTTGTTCAAGGAGCAACTGTACTGTGTCTCAGTGTGGGGAACTTTTTCAGTTTACCCTGCTCGAAGTTAATTAAGCTTCTTGGATGTATGTCTTCTATCAAATTTGGAAAGTTTTCAACAATTACTTCATTAAATATTATTTCTGTGCCTTTTCTCTTTTCTCTCCCCCTGGGACTTCCATTATACACATGTTGGTATGCTGGGTGGTATCTCACGGCTCTGGTAATTTTTTTTCATTCTTTTCTCTTTCTGGGTTTTCAAAGTTGACAATCTCAACTGATATATTTTCAAATTCACTGATTCTCTGTTTGCCTGCTCAAATGTGCTACTAAAACCTGCTAGTAGATTTTTCCTTTCAGTTATTATATTTTCAGTTCCAGAATTTCAATTTGGATCCTTTTTATAATTGTTATCCCTTTTTTGACATACCTCTTTGGTGAGACAGCTTTTTCTTGGTTGTCTTCCGTTTGTTGACCATAGCTTCTTTAGCTCTTTGAGCACATTTAAAATCTTTTTTTTATAATTCCTGGACTTCCTCAGAGACAGTTTTTATCAATTACTGTTGACCTTTGAACAACTTGGATTTGAACTGTGAGGGTCCACTTATGTGATTATTTTGCAACAGTAAATATCAATACTATAGTACATCATGGTCTGTGGTTGAAACCACAGATGCGGTAAAAAAAAAAAAAAAAAAAAAAAATCACAGAAATGGAGAACTGAGTAAAGTTATATGGGAATTAATCCCTACATAGTGTTACTGTAAACAGTATTTTCCCCCTGACAATAGCCATATTCTGTTTCTTTAAGCATGTCATGATTTGTTGACAACTGGACATATCAAATATAGTGTGGCAACTCTGGATACCAGATTCTCCCCCATAGCTGGAATTTGGTGTCACTGTTTGTTGTGGGTAATTGTTTTGTACATTCTTTGTGTGTGACACTGAAGTCTTGTTAGCTTTGCTTAACTGTTAGCTATTATCTTGACAGAGTTTCCATAAACATCCGCAGCCAAAAAGAAAAAAGAAAACAACTTTCCCCAGTCTGTTCTGACTTTCTCTATGTTGAAGCATTCCAACACTTTAGCCAGCTGTGTACTTTCACTTACAGCCTGTGCAATGTAAGTCTGAAAGTTTAGCCAGAGATGAAAGCTTAAGGTCTTTTGGGGCCTTTTCTGAGAATGAGTCCAGCTTTGGGCATGCACATGGCCTCAGCTCCCCAGTATAAGCAGGACCTTTAAAAAGTCCTATTCCCCTAGTATCTCGTTTTTCAACTGCTTTCTCCCCAAGTTTTACAATGTTCCTATTGTTTATCCTGTTATCCCTAGACCTAGTCTGCTATAGTCAATACTCCAGCCAAAAACTGGCAGAAAAGTTGTTTCATCCTCGGAAAAGCTCTTGGTTGAGTGAAAGCCGCCACACTGGTCCTTCAAGGAGTTGTAAGACAGGTTGAAACACCTAATGACAACTTTTTAAGAGTAAGGTTTGTACTGCACCCTCTGTAACTGTTAACTCGCATTAGGAGTGTGGTCTGTCATCTTCAAAGCTACTGTAGATTGGGGGATGGTTAGGCAGGTTATTTAAGAAGCCTCAGTCAGTGTACTCCTATAGAACAATTGCTCTTTACTTCAGTAATCATTCCCTAGTTTTTTATTTTTAAGTTCTGACTAGATTCCAGAAATCTACAAAAGTTGGTTCTGATAAATTTTGCTAGCTTGTTATTTTTGTGCAGAAATGGAGCCTTGGAGATCCCTACTTGACCATTTATGGCAACATCACTTATAAATGTTTTATATGTATAAAAAAAGTCTATAATCTTTGATTATGCTGACTGCTAACTTCAAATACATATTTTTTTTATCATATTGAGGCATTACTGGCCTACTCTAGAGAAATATTTTTAATTGAGAACAGATTTTTACTTTTTATTTTTATTCCCAAATATCTTTCTGGAACACAATGAAATAACTACAGTTTTCCTGCTATGTAAAACATGTTTATAAATTTCCTAAGACTAAACTATCTGCTTTGCTGGCTTAAGCTCTACTTGCTCATGATACATTATTGATACTGAATACCAAATATTAATATTTATTTTAAATATTTTTCATCTATCTGCCACATTAGATTCTTTTTTTAATATATAACATATATTGTGTTAACAACACTTAATACGAGACCCACCCTGTTGACAAAGAGTACATCTCCTTTTTAAGTGCAAAAAGGAATATTATTAACTATAAGCACCATATTGCAGAGTAGGTATCTCTCTAGGATTTATTTTACATAATTGAAACTATATGCCCACTGAACACCAACTTCCTACTTATTATTCCCCACAGCCCTGACAACCACCATTCTACTCTGCTTTTATGAGTTTGGCCATTTTGGAAATCCCATATATGCAGAATCATGTAGTTTTCCTTCTGTACCTGGCTTATTTCACTTAGCATAATGTCTTCCACATTAATTCATGCTAATGCATATGGCAGGATTTCCTTCTTTTTAATGGCTATGTATTTACTATTTAATTTATCCATCAATATACTGCTTCCCTGGTGGCTCAGACCCTAAAGAATCTGCCTGCAATGTGGGAGACCTGGGTTTGGAAGATCCCCTGGAGGAGGGAAGGGCTACTCACTCCACTATATGTTTACTGTTTATCCATCAATAAACATATAGGTTATTTCTGTATCTTAACTACTGTGAAATCTTGCAAAGAACATGGGAGTGCAGATATCTCTTTGAGATCCTAATTTCAATTCTTTTAAGTATCTACCCAGAAGTAGGGATGTGGATCATATAGTGATTCTACTTTTAACTTTTTGAAAAAACCTCTACAATGTTTACTATCGTGGCTGCACAATTTTATATTTCCTCCAACAATGCACAAGGGCTTCAATTTTTTCACATCCTCTCCAACCCTTGTCTGGCATTTTGATAGCAGCCATAAGGAAAGTTATGACCAACCTAGATAGCATATTAAAAAGCAGAGACATTACTTTGCCAACAAAGGTCTGTCTAGTCAAAGCTATGATTTTCCCGGTAGTCATGTATGGATGCGTGAATTGGTCTATAAAGAAAGCTGAGCGCCAAAGAATTGATGATTTTGAACTGTGGTGTTGGAGAAGACTCTTCAGAGTCCCTTGGACTGCAAGAAAATCCAACCAGTCCATCTTAAAGAAGATTAGTCCTGAGTCTTCAATGGAAGGACTGATGTTGAAGCTGAAACTCCAATACTTTGGCCACCTCATGTGAAGAACTGACTCACTGAAAAAAACAAAAAACCCTTATGCTGGGAAAGATTGAAGGTGGGAGGAGAGGGGGATGACAAAGGATGAGATGGTTGGATGGCATCACCAACTCAATGGACATGAGTTTGGGTAAACTCTGGGAGTTTTTCCTATGCAAGAATACTGGAGTGGGTTGCCATTTCCTTCTCCAGAGGATAGCCCCGACCTAGGGATCAAACCCGCATCTCCTGCACTGGCAGGTGGATTCTTTACTACTGAACCACCAGGAAAACCCAGTTAAAGCATATACCTAAAAAACCAAAAATTTATAAATCACAAAAGATGACAGATTGCTATCAGAAGGAAATCTGATGCTTTTATCTCATAAGACAATATAAATTACATTTTCCCCAACATTTTTGAGTCCCCTTACAGATTTTAAAATATCAATCATCTTGCCTTTTAACACTCACCTGGGCCCTGATAGGTACTTTAGCTATGAAAGCCCTTGGCCAGAGAGAGTCCTGCCCCATTAGAGGAACAGGACCCACTAGGAGGCTGCTGGACTACACTTAACCAAGTAACTTGATATGCAAATTTCAACTGAGATTCCAATGTACAGTGAGTGCCTTCAGTGGACAGTTCATTTCTCCCAACCATACCTCCTACTAGGAAGTAGAAATAATTAACCCTGGATCCAGTGAAAGGATGGTGTGGGTGGAAATCAAAAAGGGAAGAAGAGGCACTCAGGTTGACACCAGCAACTTCAGAAGATGACATCATGGTGATACAATCACACCTGGCCCTATCTCACTTTGGAGGAAGCCACCAATAAGATACTGACCCACAACAGCCCAATAACCAATTATCACAAGGGGCACTCAACAGGGCAAGCACAAAACTATAAAATGTAGATGCCTGCTATTGTTGTCCCTATTCTGTGACTTTCATGCCATCTGGGTTATGGGGCTTTCTCCACGACCCCAGGAGACAACACCAGAAAGTTACTGGAAGACCACAGTACTCATACACAACTGAACCTCAGGATGGAGGGATGGCATATGTTGGAAGTCAGCCCAAGAAGGGCTGGGCCCAAAATGCCACCAGGTATACTAACTGAGTGATTCAAGCACTCTATCTTAAATGGGACCAAAGCAGAAATGCTTCAAGGCCACCAACCTCACACTGCCCTAATTTCACCCCTAACTGGCTGATAGGATTATACAATTCAAATCCATCTCTGGTAATACAAGACTAAAGATTAAATTGTCAGAAGCATATAACTAAATTTTCTTTAAACCAAGGGTACACATGTACCTCTAACCTTTACTATTTACAATGGTGACTTCCTATGCCTTGAAGAACGGTACCACTTAATCATTTGTGAGATTCACCCCCGAGACCCCCAAAATTTACCAAGAATTTGAGTTAGCAACAGACACCCCCAAAAGTGCAAGCAAACCTTAATCAGAACATCCCAGCTATATGCAATCCTGTTAGACCCTACGGGCCTTCAGTTCCCTTCCTCACTGACTGGAGAGCAACCTGTTCTAGAATGGCTCCCTTCACCTGCAATAACATTTGATAATGCCCAACTCCATGATAATGCCAAACATGATGATCTGAGATAACAATGTCTCAGCAGATGACAGCATGGGACCCAACTTCATCATGAACACTGCCGCCACAATTTTCCAGTTAATGCTTACTACAAGCTGCATCTCCTGCATCTCCACGGCTTACCCAGCTCCTCTCTATGGCGATCAACTGTTCCCATGCAACACTTTGCAATACAGTATGTGGCACTTTATAATCCACCATGTCTGTCCATGCACTAACACACTCCACCTGTGACACCACATGGTTGAATACGACCTATACCTCTCATCCCGAACAGCACAATTCCCATGGTCTTGAGTCTCATGGTTCAGTCTCCCCAGGGGAACCCCAACTTATTTGGATATCCCCAGTTTAACAGTCGGTGTCTACTGTGGGTTTAGTACCCAGGAGCAAACACATATACATGGTTCCTCATATATGCACTTCTCCCTTCCTCAGCCACCAATGCATCTGCCTCCTTGCCAGCTCCCTGGTAAGGCCTGTCTGTTCACACCAAGATAGTTAAGTCTCCCTGGGACTATCCTTACAAATCAGTGAATAGGATCCCCAAAATGTCTCTTTTTAAATCACCTCATGTCAAAAACGTTCAGTACTCATGCCTATTATGTTGGGAGTACGTCTGCTACTATCCTTCATGGCAACTGAGTTAGGCACCATGACAGCAGGCAAGCAACAACAAATAATTAAATTAAATTATTACAGCAAACACCAAACTTTCAGCTACCCTGGCTAAAAACATTGGGCTGTTACACCAAAGCCCAGCCTTAATGCAGTAACAGTACAATTCTTCAGTGTAGATGGTTTTGGACAACCATTTAGCTTTAGGTTACTATTGGCCAAGGAAGGGGAAACTGCAAAGGGTACCTCATGTTGCATGTATATTGATAATTCTGGACAAGCTTAGACATTTACAAATGATATCCCAACAGGTACAAGTATTTCATAATCTCACCCAAGTTTTAAATCAAATACCTACCTTAATCTTATCCATGAGCTTTATTTTCTGGGCTGAACCCCCCCCAAACGGGAGGAGATGGTTACAGGCAGGATTTCAAACCACCATTTGTCTATTTATATTGCTGAGTGGCATTTTGCTTTGCTTAGACGTTTCATGTGCTGGGTGACCAAAATCCTGCCAGCAGCTTTTAGTATCTCCACCATCTAGACAGTGCTCATGATTTTCCCTGAAGACTAATGCCTAGGCATCACAGGGTCAATTGTGATGAGAAAACAGCTATTCTGAGTTGCTACATAAGCATTTTACAGTATGACAACCCTGCTCACATCCAGACTGGGCAGATAAGGACCTGAGCTTAGGACTCTGGTGACAAGTTCCTGCTTCCTTTTTCTCAGAGCACCTTTTAAAATAACTACATAGAGTTGAATTCACAAAAAGGTAGCAAAATCTCCCCCCAAACTCTTTTCAACTAATAGGTGCTTGCTACCCTGATCTCTATCTTCTGCTCACTTGTGACCTGGGACAGAGGACTGCCTTTCCTAGGCTACTGGACATCCCATACCCCTTTCTGGGATCTGTAAGAATAAACTCGTGACTTTACTCCCTTGTAGTGTGTAGTGCCATTGTGTCTTCAATCAAAATGACCAAGTGTTTACACTTCCTCAAAGTGAAAGCTCAGGTGCTAACAGAGCTGTATGTCGACCCCATGTGAATGGCTTGTGCCCACTAATTCATCCAGTTATAATGTGAGTATTCTTAATTTAATACAGAAGTCATAGGCCCCACAAAAGAACATATTTACAAAGCAAAAGAAAATTACACGAAGAGACAGAGCGAGTATCAAACCCAGATATGGTAAAGATGCTGAGATTATGAGACCAGAAATTTAAAACAACTATGATTAATATGCTAAAGGCTCTAATGAATAAAGTGGGAAGCATTCAAGAATAAAGGGACAATATAAGCAGAAAGATGAAAATCCGAAGAAAGAATAAAAAACAGATGCTAGAGATCAAAAACACTGTAGCAGAAATGAAGAATACCTTTGATGGAATTATTAGACTGCACAGGATTCAAGACAAGAAACCTGAGACTAAAGCACTGAAACATATATATTACCATATGTAAAACAGATGACCAGTGCAAGTTTGATACATGAAGCAGGGCACTCAAAGCGAGTGCTCTGGGATAACCCAGAAGGATGGAGTGGGGAGGGAGGTGGGAAGGGGTTTCAGGATGGGGGCACACATGTGCATCTGTGGCTGATTCATGTTGATGTATGGCAAAAACCATCACAATATTGGAAAGCAATTATTCTCTAATTAAAATAAATAATTTTTTAAAAAAAGAATATCTCAACAAAACCTCTGAAAATATAAAACAAAGAGAACAAAGACTGAGCATAAAAAGCAGGAGAGAATATCAAAGAACTCTAGGAAAACTACAAAAGGTTTAACATATGAGAATGAAAATACTGGACAAAGAAAAGGACAGAAAAAATCATTGATGCACAATGACTAAGAATTTCCCCTAAATTAATGTCAGACACCAAACTGCAGATTCATGAAGTTCAAAGAACATCAGGCAGAGTAAATGTGAAGAAAAAAATCACTATGCCTAAGTATAACATAACATTTTCAAACTACAGAAAATCAAATATAAAGAAAAAATCCTGAAAGAAGGCAGAGAGAGAAACATCTAAAGAGAAGCAGAGAATTACTTCCAACTTTCCCACAAAACCATGTAAACAAGAAAATAGACTGAAATATTAAAAATGTTAAGAGAAAAACTGCACCAACTTAGAATTCTAAACTCTCCCTATGAAATTATCCTTCAAATCGATAAAGAAATACATTCTCAGAAAAACTAAAATTGAGGGAATTTGTTACCTGTAGGAGTGCCATATAATAACTGTTAACAGCAGTACTCAAGAAGAGAAAATATAGTTCAGAAACTCAGATCTACACAAAGATAGGAAGATCGTCGAAGAGGAAACAAGGATTAAAAACAACAACAACACAACATCTTTTCCTTACCCTTAATTGGTCTCAATAGTTTACTCAACAAATTTCTTACATCTTTTTTAACCACAATGGCATGAAACTAGAAATCAACCACAGAAAGAAAAACAGAGGATAAAAACTACTACACGGAGCCTAAACAATATGCTACAAAAAAATCTTCTTTTGAGTCAACAATGAAATCAAAAAGGAAATAAAAAATACCTCGAAGCAAATGACAAAAAAAATGTAACTACACAAAATCTATGGGATGCAGCAAAAGCAGTCTGAAGAGGGATGTTTACAGCAATATAGGCCTCATTCAAAAAACAAGAAAAATCTCAAATAAACAATATAAAAACCAGAAAAAGAAGAACATTCAAAACCTAAAGTCATCAAAGGAAGGAAATGATAAAGATCAGAGAGGAAAAAAATAGAGCTAAAAAAAACATAAAAGCAACAGCTGGGTTTTTCAAACAATAAAATCAAAAAACTTCTGGAAAGGCTCACCAAGAACAAAAGAGGACAAAATAAACAAAATGAAAAATAAAAGAGGGGAGAAAAAATGACCAACATCACAGAAATACAAAAATTCATAAGAATATACTATGAACAACTATAATACTTTAAGACAACAAGATGGACAACCTAGAAGAAATGGACAAGTTACTAGATATAGAGCCTGCCAAACTGAATTTAGAAAAAACAGATAATCTGAACAGATCAGTCACTAGAAGTGAAGTAGAATCTGTAACTGGAAAACAAAAACCAAAAAAACTCCCTACAAACAAAAGTAAGGACCGAATGACTTCACTGGGGAATTCTACCAAACAACAAAGAAGAAAGAACTTAAACCTATGCTTCTGAAACTCTTCCAAAAGATTAAGGGGGAAGGAATACTCCCAAAGTCATTCTATGAAACCACCATCATCACACTAATATCAAAACCAGACAAACACACTACCAAAAAAGAAAAATATAGGCCAGTATCTTTTATAAATATAGATGTAAAAATCCTCAACAAAATATCAGCAAACCAAATTCAACAACACATAAAAAAAAGGATCATACATCATGACCTAGCTGGATTAATACCAGGGTCACAAGGATGGTTCAACATATGCAAATCAATCAATGTGATATACCATATCAACAAAAGAAAAGACAAAAACCTCATGCTAAACAGATGCAAAAAATTCAACATCCATTTATGATAAAAACTCTCACCAAAGTGAGTTTAAAGGGAACATACATCAACATAATAAAAGCCATTTATGACAAGCCCACAGCCAACATAATGCTCAACAGTGAAAACCTGAAAGCCTTCTTGCTAAATTCTGGAACAAAACAAGGATGCCTACTCTCACCATTTCTATTCAACACAATATTAGAAGTCCTAGATACAGCAATCAGACAAGAAAAAGAAATAAAAGGTTTCCAAACTGAAAAATAAGAGGTAAAATTGTCATTAGATGCAGATGACATGATAGTTTATATGGAATACCCTAAAGATTCCACAAAAAAACTATTAGAACTAATAAATGAACTCAGCAAATCAGCAGGATAAAAGATTTCTATATACACATACACACACACACACATAAATCTGTTGCATTATTTTACACTATGAAATGCTAGAGAGAGAAAGTAAAAAAGGAAACTTATTTAAAACTGCATCAAAGAAAATAAGCTTCAGAAACCAAACAAGTGTGGTACTGGGTATAGATCAACAGAACAGAACAGAGTGCCCAGAAATAAACCCAGAAACCTACACTCAATTAGCTTTCAAAAGAGGAGGTTAAAAGCTACAATGGAGAAAAGACAGTCTTTTCAGCAAGTAGTGTTGGGAAAGCTGGACAGCCTCATGTTAATCAATAAAGTTAGAACAGTCCATCACACCACACACAAAAATAAACCCAAAATGACTTAGAGGCTTAACTTCTAGAAGAGAAGGGGGGGAAAAAAAATCATAGCAATATTTCCTTAGATCAGGCTTGCAAGGCAAAAGAAATAAGGGCAAATTTAAACAAATAGGCCCTAATCAAATTTATAAGCTTTTCCACAGCAAAGAAACCATAACCAAAATGAAAACAACCTAAGGACTGGGAGAAAACATCTGCAAATGATGCATCAAAAAAGAGATTAATTTCTAAAACATACAGGTAATAAAAATCAGTATCAAACAAACAAACCAATCAAAAAAACTGGGAGAAGACCTAAATAGACATTTCTACAAAGACGTATACATGGCTATAGGCACATGAAAATATACTCAACATCCTAATTAGAGAAATACAAATCAAAACTACAATGACCTCACAACAGTCAGAATGGCCATCATCAAAAATTGTACAAACAATAAATACCACAGAAGGTGTAGAGAAGAGGGAACCCTCCTACACTGATGGTGAGAATTTAAATTGGTGCAGCCACTATGAAAAACAGCAAGGACTTTCCTTTAAAAACAGAGTTACCATATGATCCAACAACCCCTTGCTTAGGTATATACCCAGAAAGATGAAAACTCTAATTCAAAAAGACACATGAATCTCAATTTTCATAGAAGCACTACTTACAATACATGGGAGCAACCTAAGTGTCCACAGACAGATGAATGGATAAAGATGTGGCGTGCACACACACAGACACACACACAAAGAAATATTACTTGACCACCAAAAAGAATGAAATATTGTCCTTTTCAGCAACATGAATAAACCTAAAGACTACCATACAAAGTGAAGTAAGTCAGACGAGAAAGACAAATATCATAAGGTATAACTTACACGTTAAATCTAAGAAATAATAGAAATGAACATACAAAACAGAAACAGACTCAAAGACATAGAAAACGAACTTACAGTTACCAAAGGGTAAAGGAGGAGAGGAGGGATAAAATAAGAGTATGGGGTTAACACATCACAATATATAAAGTATACAAAAAACAAGGGTTTACTGCATAGTACAGGGAACTATATTCAGTATCTTATAATAACGTACAATAGGAAAGAGTCTGAAAGAGATTCCATAATGGGAAAGTATAATGAAGGTATATGAATTATTTTGCAATATGCCTGAAACTAACACAATATTCTAAGTTAACTAGAATTCCTGAAAATTTTTCCAATAAATTAAAAAATAAATGCCCAGAAATAAGAAAACAAGTAAATGAAGGTGTATCTATGAGATACTATACTCTACTACACTGTAGCTCAAACTATGTATGGTCTGTGGGCTGAATCCAGTCAACTGCCTATTTATTTTTTCCTGCTTTTGTCAATAAAGTTTCATAAGAACACAGAC
Organism: Okapia johnstoni; assembly: GCA_024291935.2. Lineage (NCBI taxonomy): Eukaryota > Metazoa > Chordata > Mammalia > Artiodactyla > Giraffidae > Okapia > Okapia johnstoni. Next base: position 123,388,684 of record CM044306.1, on the reverse strand, counting down.
ACACTAAAAAAATAAAATTATGTCTTCATTATATCTGAGTCAGACACGACTGAGCAATTGAACTGAACTGAACTTCATTATATACTACTTTAAATAATTAAGTAAACTTTAAAATTCTTTTGGAGATGGGAGGAAAAATGGTAGCAATGATAAAAGAAATAAAACGAAAGAATCGGGGTTGTTCTGTTATCAGAAGGTACTCATACTTCCTGTGAAATGCTGTAATGTTAGTTGAAAGTATACCTGAACTGGGTACAAAGATATTTTACAAATTCTAGGACAACTACAAAAAAAATTTTTTTAAGGAAAACCCTATAACATATACGCTAAGAAATGAGAGAAACTGTAATCACATAGATGCTCAACTCAAATGAAAGGCATGCACCAGAGAGCAGATAGCACAAGTAAGAACCACAATCCTGCACTCTACGGAACACAAACTGCAACTACACAAAGTTAGTAAAAAGGAGATGGCAGAGGAATTTGTCCCTGATGAAGGAACAGGATGATACCTCAGGAAAACAATCAAGTGGAAACGGCCAACCTACCAGAAAAAGAATTCAGAATAATGATAGTGAAGATCATCCAAGATTTCAGGAAAACAATGGAGGCAAAGACTGAGAAGATGCGAGAAATGTTTAACAAAGACCTAAAAAACTTTAGAACAAACAAACAGAGACGAACAATACAATAACTGAAAAGGAAAATACACTACAAGGAATCAATAGCAGAGAAAGTGAGGCAGAAAAACAGATATGTGACCTGGAAGACAGAACAGCAGAAATCACTCCTCAGAAAAGAATAAAGAAAAAAAGAAAAAATGAAAAATGAAAAGAAATGAAGATAGTCAAAGGGAGCTCTGGGATAACATTAAATGCACCAATGTTCACATTATAGGAGTCCCAGAAGGAGAAGAGAAAGCCCCTGAGAAAACATTTGAAGAGATAATAGCTGAAAAGACAAAGAAAAAATACTTAAAGCAACAAGGGAATAACAACAAATAATATAAAAGGGAATTACAATTATCAGCTGAAACTCTGCAGGCCAGATTTTAATATATATTAAACTTAATATATATATTTAAGTGATGAAAGTGGCACAATATATTTAAAGTGATGAAAGGGAAGAACTTACAACCAAGAATGCTCTACCCAGGGAGGCTCTCACACAGACTTGATGGAGAAATCAAAAGCTTTACAGAAAAGCAAAAGCTAAGAGAATTCAACACCACCAGACCAGCTGTGCAACAAATGCTAAGGGAACTTCTCTAGGGGGGAAAAGACCAGAAACTTAAAACAACCTTGTACATTATACAGACTGCTACACCAAAACTTTATGGTGAACAGCAAAGCCAAAAACTACAATAGATACACACACAAAAAAGAAAGAGCAACCCAAGCATACCACTAAAGATGGTGCTCAAACAAGAGACAGGAACAGAAGAGGAAGGGAAGAAAAGCAACCTCCAAAAACAAACCCAAAACACTTAACAAAAGGGCAATGGGAATATATATACCAATAACTACATCAAATGTAAATGGATTAAATGCTCCAAACAAAAGACACAGACTGCCTGAACAGACACAAAAATAAGACCCCTATAAAAGTTGTCTATAAGAAACCCACTTCAGGGACTTCCTTGCTGGCACATTAGGTAAGAATTCGCCTGCCAATGCAGGGGACACAGGTTCAATCCCTCATCCAGGAATATCCCACATGCCAAGGAGCAACTAAGCCCATGTACCACAGCTCCTGAGCCCATGCTCTGCAATGAGAGTAGCCCACACTCTCCACAACTAGAGAGAGTCTGTGTGCAGCAACAAAGATCCAGCACAGCCAAAATTAAGGAATTTTTTTTTTTTAAAAAAGAGACCCCATTTCAGACATAGGGATATGTACATACTGAAAGTGAGAGTAAGGAAAAAACGTATTCCAGGCCAATGGAAATCTAAAGGGTGGAGATGCAATGCTCTTATCAGACAAAAGAGACTTTAAAACAAGGACTACTAAAACAAAGCAATGGACAAACAATTAATCTCAAAAATATACAAGCAACTCCTGCAGCTCAATTCCAGAAAAATAAACGACCCAATCAAAAAGTGGGCCAAAGAACTAAACAGACACTTCTCCAAAGAAGACATACAGATGGATAACAAACACATGAAAAGATGCTCAACATCACTCATTATCAGAGAAATGCAAATCAAAACCACAATGAGGTACCATTTCACACCCGTCAGAATGGCTGCTATCCAAAAGACTACGAGCAATAAATGCTGGAGAGGGTGTGGAGAAAAGGCAACTCTCTTACACTGTTGGTGGGAATGCAAACTAGTACAGCCACTATGGAGAACAGTGTGGAGATTCCTCAAAAAACTGGAAAGAGAACTGCCATATGACCCAGCAATCCCACTGCTGTGCATACACACTGAGGAAACCAGACTTGAAAGAGACACGTGTACCCCAATGTTCATCGCAGCAATGTTTATAATAGCCAGGACATGGAAGCAGCCTAGATGCCCATCAGCAGATGAATGGATAAGGAAGCTGTGGTACATATACACAATGAAATATTACTCGGCCATTAAAAAGAATATATTTGAATCAGTTCTAATGATGTGGATGAAACTGGAGCCTATTATACAGAGTGAAGTAAGCCAGAAAGAAACACACCAATACAGTATACTAACACATATATATCGTATTTAGTCAATCGGTAAAGATAACCCTGTATGCGAGATATCAAAAGAGACACAGATAAATAGAACAGTCTTATGGACTCTACAGGAGAGGGCGAGGGCGGGATGATATGGGAGAATGGCATTGAAGCATGTAAATTATCATATGTGAAACGAATCTCCAGTTCAGGTTCAATGCATGATACAGGGTGCTTGGGGCTGGAGCACCAGGATGACCCGGAGGGATGGGATGGGGAGGGAGGTGGAAGGGGTTTCTGGAAGGGGAAAACATGTACACCCATGGCAGATTCAATTCAATGTATGGCAAAACAAATCCAATATTGTAAAGTTAAAAAATAGAAAATAAACTAATTAAAAAAAATTTTTTTTAATAAAAAATAAAACAAAGGTCACTACATAATCATCAAGGGACCAATGCAAGAATTAAGATATAACAATTATAAATATATATGCATCCAACACAGGAGCACCTCAATATATATGGCAAATACTAACAGCCATAAAGGAAGAAATCAATAGTAACACAACAATAGTGGGAGACTTTGTATCACCCCACTTTCATCAATACACAGACCATCCAGAGAGAAATCAATAAGGAAACACAAGCCTTAAATGACACATGAAATCAGATGGATTTAATTGATAATTATAGAGCATTCCATCCAAAAGAAGCAGAATAAACATTCCTCTCATGTCCACACAGAATAGCTTCAGTAATGATCACATGCTGCACCACAAAGGGAGTCGTGGGTAAATTTAAAAGGACTGAAGTTATATCAAGAATCTTTTCCAACCACAACTGAGATTAAAAACAAACTACAAGAAAAAAAACTATAATACAACACAAACAGGTGGAGGCTAAACAATATGCTAATAAACAGCCAATGGATCACTGAAGAAATCAAAGGGGAACTCAGTGGCTTCCCTGGTGGTCCAGTTGTTAAGAATTCGTCTGCCAATGCAAGGGACATGGATTTGATCCCTGGTCCAGGAAGATACCACACGCTGCCGAGCAACTAAGCACACGAGCCACAATTAGTGAGTCTGCACTCTAGAGCCCGTAAGGAGAAACCATTGAACCCACATGCTTCAACTATCGCTTTGCAACGAGAAGCCACCACACTGCAATGAAGAGTGGCCCTCGCTCACCGCAACTAATGAAAGCCTGTGCTTAGCAACAAAGACCCAGTCCATCAAAATAAATAACTTTTTTTAAAAGAGGAACTCAAAAAATACCTAGAGACAAGTGAAAATGAAAGCGCTGCAACCCAAAATCTGTGCAATGCAGCAAAAGGAGTTTTAAGAGGGAACTTTACAGCAATACAATCTTATCTTAAAAAAACAAACAAAACAATCTGAAATAACTTAACCCCACATTTGAAATAACCAGAGAAAGAAGACACAAAACATAAAATGAATAGAAGGAAAGAAATCATAGAGATCAGAGCAGAAATAAATGAAATGGAGACAAAGGAAACAACAGCAAAGATACATGAAGCTAAAAGCTAGTTCTTTGAAAAGATACACAAAATTGATTAACCTTTACTAGACTCATCAATTAAAAAACAGAGAGGACTCAAATCAATAAAATTAGAGATGAAAAAGGATAAGTTACAAATGACACCACAGATATACAAAGGATCATAAGAGACTTTTACAAGCAACTGTATACAAATAAAATGGATGACCTAGAAGAAATGGACAAATTCTTAGAAAGGTACAATCTCCCAAGAGCAAACCAGGAAGAAACAGAAAATATAAACAAATCACAAATGTTGAAATTGAAACTGTGGTTTTAAAAACTCCCAATAAACAAAAGTCCAGGATGAAAAGTCTTCACAGGCAAATTCTATCAAACATTTAGAGAAGAGTTAACATCTATCCTTCTGAAAGTGTTCAAAAAAATTGCAGAGGAAGGAAAATTCCCAAACTCATTCTATGAGGTCACCATCACTTTGATACCAAAACCAGACAAAGATACCAAAAAAAAAAAGAGAAAATTATAGGTCAATACAACTATTGAACACAGACGCTAAAATCCTCACCAGAATACAAGAAATTCGAATCTAGTAACAGATTAAAAGGATCATACATCATGATCAAGTGGGATTCAGCCCACAGACACGATTTTTTTTCAGTATCACAACTTAATCAGTATGATACACCACAACAATAAATTGAAGAATAACAGCTGTATGATCATCTCAATAGATGCAGAAAAAGCTTTTGACAAAATTCAATACCCATTTATGAAAAATACTCTCCAGACTAGAAAGTAGGCATTGAGGAAATCTATCTCAACATAACAAAGGCCATACACAACAAACCTACAGCTAATATCATACTCAACGATGTAAATATGACAGCATCTCCTCTAAGACAAAAATGTCCACTCTCACCACTTTTTGATCAACAGAGGTTTGGAAATCCTAGCTATAGTAAACAGAGAATAAAGAAAAATAAAAGGAATCAAAACTGGAAAGGAAGAAGTTAAAATGTCATTTCTTGCAGATGACATGATAAATAGAAAATCCCAAAGACATTACCAGAAAACTACTAGAGCTCATCAGTGAATTTGGTATAGTTATAGGTTACAAACTTAATACACAGAAATCTGTTGCATTTCTATATACTAATAATGGAAGATCAGAAAGAGCAATTAATGAAACAATCCCAATTACCATCACATCACAAAGAACTAAATACCTAGGAATAAACCAACATAAGGAGACAAAAGACATGTACTCTGAAAATAACACACTGATCAAAGAAACTGAAGATGACACAAACAGATGGAAATATATATCATGTTTTTGGAGTGGAAGACTCGGCTTCCACTGAGTCAGCTCTTTGCATCATGTGGCCAAAGTATTGGAGTTTCAGCTTCAGCATCAGTCCTTCCAATGAATATTCAGGACTCATTTCCTTTAGGATTGACTGGTTTGATCTCCTTGCATACCAAGGGACTCTCAAGAGTCGTCTCCAATACCACAGCTCAAAAGCATAAATTCTTCAGTGCTCAGCTTTACGGTCCAACTCTCACATCCATACACGACTACTGGAAAAACCACAGCTTTGACTAGGTGGACCTTTGTCAGCAAAGTAATGTCTCTGCTTTTTAATACGCTGTCTAGGTTTGTCACAGCTTTTCTTCCAAGGAGCAACTGTCTTTTAATTTCATAACAGACTTCAAAACAAGGAAAGTTATAATAGACAACAAAGAGCATAACATAATGATAAAAGGGTAGTAGTTTCTTCAAAAAGACAAAACAATGTACATGCAACTAACAAGATTATCAAACTACATGAGACAAAAAATGCAAAAGAGAATTGCAAAAAGAAACATATGACTCCACTATTATAGTTGGAGATTTCAATACCCTTCCATCAGAAGGGAGTGGATATATGTATACCTATGGCTGATTCATGTTGAGGTCTGACAGAAAACAACAAAATTCTGCAAAGAAATTATCCTTTAATAAAAAAAAGAAAAAAGAAAAAAAGAAAAGAAATGAACAAATTCATTAGGCAGCAAATTTATAAATCAAGTATAAATCAGTCAAGATTTATACTTGACTTCAACGAAATCATCAATAAACTGGGATATACTGGACATCTATAAACTACTTCAGCCAAAAACAGCAGACTACATATCCTTCTCAAGCTGACATGAAACATTAACCATGAAAGACCATGTACTGGGCCATAAAACACACCTTAACAAAATTTTTAGAAAGTAATAAAATGGCTGCTCTTAGATCAGAATGGAATTAAACTAGAAATGACACTAAGACAGCTGGAAAACTCCCAAATATGTGGAGTTTAAACAACATGCTTCTAAATAAAATATAAATCAAAGAAAAAATATAATAACAAAGGAAAATAAAAATACAACTTGTGAAAATTTGTGGAATGCAGTGAAAGCAGTACATAGAAGGAAATTTATGCACTGAATATATGCACTGAATGCATATATTAGAAAATAAGAAAGACCTAAAATACATAATCCAAATTTCTACCTCAGGAAATTACAAAAAGAGCAAATTAACTCTAAAGTAAGATAAATAAATAAACCAATAAGCCTCTAGCCAGGCAAACTAATAGAGAATGAGCACAAAGTACTACTACAAATAATGTAAGGGTAGATATCACTACAGATCCCATGGACATTAAAAGGAAAATAAAGGAATACTATGAACAACTCAAACGCCCACAAATTTGACAACCTAGATGAAATTGACCAATTCCTTGAAAGATTCAATGTGCCAAAACTCAAATGAGAAAAAAAAGACATTCTGCTGCTGCTGCTGCTAAGTCGCTTCAGTTGTGTCCGACTCTGTGCGACCCCATAGACGGCAGCCCACCAGGCTCCCCCGTCCCTGGGATTCTCCAGGCAAGAACACTGGAGTGTGTTGCCATTTCCTTCTCCAATGCCTGAAAGTGAAAAGGGAAAGTGAAGTCGCTCAGTCGTGTCCGACTCCTAGCAACCCCATGGACTGCAGCCCACCAGGCTCCTCCATCCATGGGATTTTCCAGGCAAGAGTTCTGGAGTGGGGTGCCATTGCCTTCTCCAAAAGACATTCTGAATAGGTACCAATTTAAGAAACCAAATCAGTAATTTAACAACCTTTTAAAAAAGAAAGCACTAGGCCCAGGTGGGTTCACTGGTAAATGCTACCAAACATTTAAGGAAGAAATTATACCAATTCCCTATTCATCTATTTCAGAGAATAAAAGGAGAAGGAATATTTCTTCCTAATTGATTTTATGAAGACAGTGCTACCCTAATAAAACAAGCAAAGACATTTCAATGGAAAAAGAGAAAAACTACACATCAATATATCTTCTCATGAATATAGTTGCAAAAATCCTCAATAAAACCATCACAATATTATAAAGCAATTATCCTCCAATTAAAATAATTAATTTTTAAAAAGGATTAACAAATAGAATCCAACAAAGTATAATTATAAGCAATGACCAAGTGGGATTTATCTCAGGTATCCCAATTAATGCAATCCATCACACCAAAAACCTAAAAAAGAAAAATCACATGAGTATATCAATAGAGGCAAAAAGTGTATTTGAAAAAATTCAATACCCATTCATGATAAAACAATCAGTAGGGCCTTCTCTGGTGCTCTACTGGCTAAGACTCTGAGTTTCCAATGCAAAGGCCGCAGGTTCAATCTCTGGTCAGGAAACTAGATAACACTGCAAAAAAGAGTTTGCATGCCACAAAGAACTGATGATCCCTCGTGCTGCAACTAAGACCCAGCACAGTCAAATGAATATTTAAAAAAACAAGCTATCAGTAACTAAAAATAGAGGCAAACTTCATCATATTTAATGGTGAGAAACTATCCTTTTATTAGAAACTAATTAAGGATGCCCAATTTCTGCTGTTGTTCAGTGGCTAAGTCATGTCCGACTCTCTGCAACTCCATGGACTATAGCACATTAGGCTCTTCTGTCTTCCACTATCACCCAGCATGCATGTGCTCAGTCTCCCAGAGTTTGCTCAAATTCATGTCCACTGAGTCAGTGATGCCATCCAACCATCTCATCCTCTGTCTCCCCCTTCTGCTCTTGCCTCAATCTTTTCCAGCATCAGGATCTTTTCCAGTGAGTCAGTTCTTTGCATCAGGTGGCCAAAGTATTGGAGTCTCAGCTTTAGCATCAGTTCTTCCAATGAATATTCAGGGTTGATTTCCTTTAGGATTGACTGGTTGGATTTCCTTGAAGTCCAAGGGACTCTCAAGAGTCTTCTCCTGTACCACAATTCAAAAGCGTCAATTCCTCAGTGCTCAGACATTTTTATGGTTCAACTCTCATATCTGTACATGACTACTGGAAAAACCATAGCTTCGACCATCTTTGTTGGCAACAAAGGTATCAACAAAGGTATCAACAGATACCTCACCAAAAAAGATATACAGATGGCAAATAAGTATATGAAAAGATGCCCCACATTACATCATGAAGAAAGCGCAAACTAAAATAACAGTAAGACACCACCATACATCTATTAGAATGGCCACAATTGAGAAAACCTTCAAAACAAATGCTGGTGAGGATGTGGAGCCACAGAAGCTCAAATTTACTGTTGGCAGGAATGAGAGATGATACAGTCACTTAATAAGATGGTTTAGCAGTTTCTTACAAAACTGAGCATACTCTTACTATACTATCTAGCATTTGCATTTTTCCTTGATATTTATCCAACAGAGCTAAAAACCTATGTCCACAGAAAAACCTGCATCTGGACACTTACAGCAGACTTATCAATAACTGTGAAAACGTAGAAGGAACCAAGATATCTTTCAGTAGATGTAGAGATAAATTCTATTAAGTAGACAAATGGATAAACTGTGGTACACGCAGAGATTGGAATATTATTCACTGCTAAAAAGAAATGAGCTGTTGAGCCATGACAAAATGGAAGAATCTTAAATGTATATTACTAATCAAGAGAGCCAATTTGAAAAGGCTACAAAATATATGATTCTAACCATAAGACAATGTGGAAAACAGTAAAGTATGGAGACAATAAAAAGATCAGTGGTTGCAGTGGGGGTGGTAGGCTTGCACAGATGGAGTACAGAGTAACTTTAGGGTGGTGAAAACAGTCTCTATGTTATAATGATGGGTGAACATATCATTATACACATCCATACATACAGAATATACAACACTAGTTATGAACCCTAATGTAAACTTTGGACTTAGGCTGCTTGAGACACGCCAAAGAAATATACCACTCTGTTGGAGGATATTGATAATGGTGGAAGAAATGCATGTGATGGGGTAGGAGACATCTGGGAAATCTCTGTACCTTCCTCGTAGTTTTGTTGTGAACTTACAGCTTTAAAAAATAAGTCTTTAAAACAAAAGTTGTAGAATGTTAAACACTTGAATTTGAACAAAGAATTTAAACACTTAAATTTGAACAAAAATAATCAAAGATATCCCTGCTCACAGATTGGAAGATTAATATTGTTAAACTGACCATATTCCCCAAGGCAATCTACAGATTCAATGCAATCTCTGCCAAAATATCAGTGGCATTTTTCACTAAACTAGAAAAAAATAAATCTACAATCTATATGGAAACACAATTTCAAATAGTCTAAACAGTCTTGAGAAAGAAGAACAAAGCTGGAGGTACTGGTAGTCTTGATTTCAAACTATACCATAAAGCTACAGATACCAAAACAGTATGGCACTGGCACAAAAATAGATCTATAGAACAATGGAACAGAAAAAGAGACCCAGAAATAAACCCACACTTATATGTTCAATTAATATATGACCAATGAGGCAAAAATAAACAATAGGAAAAAGATATTTTTTTCAATTAAGCCATTAAGTGTACATATCTGATAGCTATATCAATTTTATAGAATTAATCGCAGTTATCAATTTAAAATAGATAACCAACAGGTCCTACTGTACAGCACAGGGAACACTGCTCAACGTTATGTGGCAGCCTGGATGGGAGGGAAGTTTGGGGGAGAATGGATACAGGTACTCTCTGGAATTCTCTGGCAAGAGAGTTCCAGAAAAACATCTACTTCTGCTTTATTGACTATGCCAAAGCCTTTGACTGTGTGGATCACAATAAACTGTGGAAAATTCTGAAAGAGATGGGAATACCAGACCATCTGACCTGTCTCTTGAGAAACCTGTATGCAGGTTAGGAAGCAACAGTTAGAACTGGACATGGAACAACAGACTAATTCCAAATAGGAAAAGGAGTACATCAAGGCTATATATTGTCACCCTGCTTATTTAACTTATATGCAGAGTACATCATGAGAAATGCTGGGCTGGAAGAAGCACAGGCTGGAATCAAGATTGCCGGGAGAAATATCAATAACCTCAGATATGCAGATGACACCACCCTTATGGGAGAAAGTGAAGAGGAACTAAAAAGCCTCTTGATGAAAGTGAAAGAGGAGAGTGAAAAGGTTGGCTTAAAGCTCAACATTCAGAAAACTGAGATCATGTCATCCAGTCCCATCACTTCATGGCAAATAGATGGGGAAACAGTGGAAACGATGTCAGACTTTATTTTTTGGGCTCCAAAATCACTGCAGATGGTGACTGCAGCCATGAAATTAAAAGACACTTACTCCTTGGAAGGAAAGTTATGACCAACCTAGATAGCATGTTTAAAAGCAGAGACATTACTTTGCCAACAAAGGTCCGTCTAGTCAAGGCTATGGTTTTTCCAGTGGTCATGTATGGATATGAGAGTTGGACGGTGAAGAAAGTTGAGCACCGAAGAACTGATGCTTTTGAACTGTGGTGTTGGAGAAGACTCTTGAGAGTCCCTTGGACTGTAAGGAGATTCAACCAGTCCATCCTAAAGGAGATCAGTCCTGGGTGTTCATTGGAAGGACTGATGTTGAAGCTGAAACTCCAATACTTTGGCCACCTCATGCGAAGAGTTGACTCATTGGAAAAGACCCTGATGCTGGGAAGGATTGGGGGCAAGAGGAGAAGGGGATAACAGAGGATGAGATGGCTGAATGGCATCACCAACTCGATGGACATGGATTTGGGTAGACTCCAGGAGTTGGTGATAGACAGGGAGGCCTAGCGTGCTGCGATTCATGGGGTCGCAAAGAGTCAGACACGACTGAGCAACTGAACTGAACTGAATACATGTACACAACATTGTTAACTGGCTGCATTTCAATATAAAATTAGAAGTTAAAATAGTAACAGTTGTCAATTATTGAGCACTATCTAGATATCACACACCCCAGCATTTTATAGGCATTATCTCATGTAAGCCATAGCAAAACCCTGTAAGAGAGATATATCCCATTACTATTCATAATAGCAGACAAATGCCCCATGCACAACAGAAATGGATAAACTATGATGTATTCATACATTGCAATACTTACAGCAATAAAAAGGAATGCATTAAGACAACTACCTAAAAGAACCTCAAAAGCCAAAGACTGTGTGAAAACTGCAATTCTCAGAAGAATATATAACATGTTTAATCCATCTACTATACAGTTCAAAACCATACTGAGCATCAGGAAAACCAATACATGTCAGGATAAGAAGTAAAATTGACATCAGTGGGAAACAGGACAGACAAGTGATATTTGGTAATATTCTACTTCTCAAGCTGGATGGCCAATAAACATGAATTATTTCTATTTTTCTTTTTTTATTATTCATATGTTTCATATATACTCATTGCCATGCATGAAACAGTTCACTATAGATGGAAAATCAATACTATTAAAAAGAAAGTCATTGAGGGACTTCTCTGGTGGTCCACTGGTTAAGACTCCACCTTCCAATGCAAGGATTCAGGTTCAATCCCTGGTCAGAGAACTAAAACCCGACGTGCCAGGGCAACTAAGCCCACGCAAATAGAAACTATAGAAGCCCATGCCACTATAAACAGCCCACACCCCACAACGAGTGGGGTGCAGCCAAAGAAAAAAAAAGTCCCTTATACATAAGCTATGGTAGCTGTGTGCTCTTAAGCAGAGAATATATATCTGAAAATAGGTGAACTGAATCTGTATCTCAAGATACCACCCTCAAGAAAAAATAAAAGTGGTAAAAATAACTGATAAAACAAGCAAATCCATTCCTATTTTTCAAAGACAAAAACTTTTAATTGATTAATTTGGAATTAATCAAAACCTATAGAATCAAATTCTTAAATCTTAACTTTTGAAGACTTAAGACTCCCAACACTAGCCAAAGACTATCAGTGACTCAGCAGGAGTCATCAATGCCCAGGTAAGAGATTCAAATTACACACCCTTTCTGTCACATTTTGTCTCCTAACTTTTAGATTTCTTTTATACCTTGGACAAGTCAGGTGTTCTCCCATGACCAAACAGCTTTGCTTTGATCTCTTCTACTTTTCTCCTGTCATCTTCATTTAATTCTGAAATGGAGTAGCCATATTCATGAGCCATATTAAACTTCAGATTCCAGGCTGGAGAGAAAAGATAAAAGCATTCGAGATAATACAGTGCAAAAGTATCAGTGATTACAAGAGCAGAGAAGATCATCAATATAGCCAATTTAATGCCTACCACAGTACTTAGTAAACAGTGTGTGCTCTCAATTTTATAACAAACTATTAGAAGTTCTTGAGAGAGATAATTTCACTGAAAAGTCAGATTTAAAAACAAATAAAAACATATTCTACAGACATTTTCCAATGAGGCCACTTGAAATATAGTATTTAGCCAATTTCATCTTAATCTTCCTTCCAATCAAGTCCCTTTGTCTCCCCTATTAGCTCCTGCTACAGTCTTTGCCACTTCCACAATTGTTAATATTTTAAAATAATAAATAAAACCTGGGAGTTTCTGGAGAATCAAAATAAGCACAAGTGATCAAAGGAATGGTATAGGAAGCTAACCTCAAGAGATTTCAAGGTAGGCCTGAATTACTTAAAAGTTGCCTTCCAAAATATATTTATTCACCATGTTATCATAAACATTTTTTTCTTTTTTAATGGAATTCTACAATTTAGAGATTAATAGAATTTAACTCTAACCCAAGTTTTAGTTAGATTCAGTTTTTTCTAATGCCTATCTAAGATCTGCTTTAAGAATATTATTAGAGAAGGGGATAAAAGTATACATAAGTTTTATGAAACACAATGACTTAAGAGAATTTTATTTATTCTCTAAGTCAAATACTCTAATGAGTATTTTATTGCCTCCACAATGAGGACAGTACAATGAAAAGATGAGGAAAACATTCAAGCTTTTGGAGTTTGGAAACTCAAATTATATCCCCTTACTTTTCTTCAGACACCAGAACTTAAATCTCCTTAAGACCTCAAACTAGCACTATTAATACTATGACTTTATTATTGGTTAAATGAGTTTATTCTGGGTTGCCAGTAGATAATGTAATCAAACAGTTCTACAAGAAGAGTTCTACAAGAAAATTATCTAGAGCATCAAACATTTAACTTTAAGCAAATTATTAAACTATAATGTTTGAGTTTGACCTGCCTTTATAACAAATTATGTTTTTCCTACCTCGTGCTCGTACCCGAGATTCCTCTTCCTCTGCATTTTTGAGTATTTGTTTAGCATGGTTCAATGAGGATTCACATTGCAGAAGGTTTTTCACATGTGCAGCCAGTGAATCTACACTGCTTCCACCACCATCATCACTCTCTAACACCCCCTCTTCCTCTCTGCTATCTGTCATGCTTGTCTTGGGTGAAGAACATGGAAAGAAGTTTAGAAGCACATCAGAAACTGATTCCAAGGAATTACTGTCCCATGAGCAAGAACTTGCATCACTACTTGAATCACTTTTAATGAAGGTCATCATAGGGATAACAATCTTATTCCCAATGGTTCTACTATACTCTTCAGGTTCAGATCTCATTACAGATCTGGCTGCTTTATATTGTTTAAGGGTTTCATCAAATGCCACTCTGGCTTTGCTTTCTGCCTCCTGTAAAGGACTTCTAACTGTAGTTGAACGAATAAACTCCCAATTTTCAATGCCTCTCTGGCATTTCAGATTCGTCTGTGTGCTAATATCCTTCTGTATGCACTTGTTGCTTGGACTTTCTTCTGTGAATGGCTGTCTCTGAGACAAATCATTAGATTCATCAGCTGTGAGGGGTTCTTTGAAGCAAACCATCTTCTTAGACTGTATAAATGAAATGTCACTAACATCTCTGAAAGGGACAAGGGGAGCAGGAAAATTGTATCTTCTTAGTGCTATATTTTCTGCTTCCATTAAAAGTGTCTGAATCTCTTTAAGAGTTTTGGAACTGTTTTCTGCATCCCGGATTTCCTCAGAGCCAAGATCTTCAAAACCAGAAGATTCTGGCTTCTTTATTACAACTCTACCATCAGCCTGAGAATTTAAAGGTATATTGTTTGAGATAACACTAGTGTTAGAAGAATCCAAATTATCTGTTAGCCTTTGGACATGATCTGAAACAAGTTTGTGCTTCTCATTATGTGAATAAGTACCAGGGTGAACTGTTAACCCATTAATCTGATCAGCTTGCCCAAGACTGCTTGAGAACTTCAGGTTATCTTCAGTTAGATGTCTTTCTGGGAAATCCTGATGGTACAATATAGCTGGTTTCTCTCTATGTGAAAAGGAACTAGGAGGAACTGCTGGCAACACAGTTTTTTTGTCAGCTGGTCCAGGAACTGTTGAAACCTTCAGTGAATCTTCACTTAGACGTTTGTCTGGCAGTTCCTGTGGGTAGAAAATATTAGATTTCTCTCTGTGTGAATAGGAACTAGAAAGAGGTACTGGTATCTGAGAATTCACATCAGTGGGCTCAGCAACAGGTGAAATCTTCAGAATATCTCCACTTTGATGTCTATCTGCCAATTGCTGTTGAAAGAAAATATTAGGCTTTACTCTCTGAGAATAAGAATTAGGAAAACCTGTCAATAACGGAGTCTGCTGGTCAGCTGGTCCAATCACAGTTGAAGTCTTGGGCTTCTCTCTATGTGAGTAGGAACCAGAGGGAGTTGATGGTAACTCAGTCTTTTGATCATCTGGTAAAATCTTCAGTTCCTCTTTATGTGAGTAAGAACTAGAAGGTCCCATTGGTATCTCAGCATTCTGATCAGCTGGCCCTGGAAGAGCAAAAACTTTCAAAGCTTCCCCAGTAAGATCTGGTAACTCCTGCTGGTAAGAAAAGATGGGACTCTCTCTATGTGAATAGGAGGCAGGGGGCACAATTCGCACACCAATGGTCTGGTCTGCTTGTCTAGGAACCCCTAAACCTTTTAAAGCATCTTCATTAGCATCTGGCAACTCTTGCTGGTAAGAAATGATGGGCTTTTCTCCATATGAGTAAGAAGTAGAGGTTACTGGTGGTATCCCATTCTTCTGGTCAGCTGGTCCAGGAACCTCAAAAACTTTCAAAGCCACCTGAGTAAGATCTGGCAACTCTTGCTGGTAAGAAATGACGGGCTTCTCTCTATATGAATAAGAACTAGGTGGTACTGTAGGTATCCCAGTCTTCTGGTCAGATGGTCCAGGAACATCTGAAACCTTCAAAGCCTCCACAGTCAGTTGACTGTCAGGCAAGGCTTGTTGGTAGAAAATAATGGGTTTTTCGTTATATGAGTAGGAAGGAGAGGTTACTATGGGTATCCCAGTCTTCTGCTCAGCCGGTGCAGGAGCATGTGAAACATTCAGAGCCTCTTCAGTAAGATATGTATCTGGTAAGACCTGCTGGTAGAAAACAATGGGCTTCTCGTTCTGTGAGTAGGAAGGAGAGGTTACTACAGGTATCCCAGTTTTCTGGTCACCTGTTCCAGAAACACCTGAATTTTTCAGAGCCTCTCCAGTTATATGGCTATCTGGCAACTCCTGTTGGTAGAAAATACTAGATTTCTCTCTATGTGAGTAGGAACCAGAAGGTTCTGATGTCGAAGTCTTCTGGTCAGCTGGTCCAAGAACAGTCGAATCTTTCCGAGTCTCTTCAGATAAATGACTGCTGGGTAAGGCCTGTGGGTAGAAAATACTGGGCTTCTCTCTATGTGAGTAGGAACTAGCAGGGAGTAAGAGGATACCAGTCTTCTGGTCACTTGGTCTAGATGCAGGTGAAACTTTCAGAGCTGCTTCAGTTAGACTACCATCTGGTAACACCTGCTGATAGAAAAGACCACTTGGCTTCTCTCCAAATAAGTAAGACCGAGAGGACCCCGTTATTATCCCAGTGTTCTGGTCAGCTGTTCTAGGAAGAGCTGAAACTTTTAGAACCTCTTCAGTTAGAAGCCTGCCTGGCAACTCCTGCTGGTAAAAAGTAATGGGCTTCTCCCTATATGAGTAGGAACTAGAGGGTACTGTCTGTATCCCTGTGTTCTGGTCTACTGGTCCAGGAATAGCTGAAATTTTCTGAGTCTGATCACTTAGATGACTGTCTGGCAACTCCTGCTGATAGAAAAGACTGGTCTTCCCTCTATGTGAGTAGAAAGTAGGGGGTGCTGTCGGTATTCCACTCTTCTGGTGAGCCAGTCCAGAAACAGCTGAAACTTTCTGAGCCTCTTTAGTTAGATGACTGTCTGGCAAATTCTGTTGGTAGAAAATACTAGGCTTCTCTCTATGTGAATAAGAAGCAGAAGTTATTACAGGAATTCCAGTCTTCTGCTCAGCAGGTGCAGGAGCAGCTGAAGCTTTCTGAACTTGTTCAGTTAGATGACTGTCTGGCAATTCTTGTTGGTACAAAATACTGGGTTTCTCTCTATGTGAGTAAGAAGTAGAGGGTATGACAGGAATCCTAGCCTTCTGCTCAGCCAATCCAGGAACAGATGAAACTTGTGGAACCTCGTGAATTACATGAATGTCTGGCAACTCTTGCTGGTACAAAATACTGGGCTGCTCTCTATGCAAATAGGAAGTAGAGGCTACTGTTGATATCCCAGTCTTCTGCTCAGCCAATCCGGGAACAGATGAAACTTTCTGAGCCTGTTCAGTTAGACGACTCTCTGGCAACTCTTGTTGGTAGAAAATATGAGGTTTCTCTCTATGTGAATAGGAAGTAGAGGGTACAGTAGGAATCCCAGTCTTCTGCTCAAGGGGTCCAGCAGCAGTTGAAACTTTCTGAACTTCTTGAGTTAGATGACTGTCTGGCAATTCTTGTTGATAGAAAATACTGGACTTCTCTCTATGTGAATAGGAAGTAGAGGGTACTGTCGCTATCCCAGTCTTCTGCTCAACCAATTCAGGAGCAGCTGAAACTTGCTGAACCTCTTGAATTAGATGACTGTCTGGCAACTCTTGTTGGTACACAACACTAGGCTTCTCTCTAGGTGAATAGAAAGTAGAGGGTACTGTCAATATCCCAGCCTTGTGCTCAACCAATCCAGGAGCAGCTGAAACTTGCTGAACCTCTTGAACTAGTGGTCTGTTTGGCAATTCTGATTGGTAGAAAATACTGGGCTTTTCTCTATTTGGGTAAGAAGTAGAGGTTACAGTAGGAAACCCAGTCTTCTGCTCAGCCAATCCAGGAGCAGCTGAAACTTTCAGAGTCTGCTCAGTCGGATGACTATCTGGCAATGTCTGTTGATAAAAAATATGAGGCTTCTCTCCAAATGAGTAAGTAGAGGATAGAGTAGGCAACCCAGTCTTTTGATCAACCGGTCTAGGAGAAGCCAAAACTTTCAGAGCTTCTTCAGGTATCTGACTGTCTGGCAAGACTTCAAGGTAGAAAATACCAGGCTCCTCTCCAACTGAGTAAGAACTAGCAGGTACTGTTGGTTTTCCAGTCTTTTGATCAGCTAGTCCAGGAAGAACTGAAACATTTCGAGACTCTTCAGTTTGATGACCATCTGGCAATGCCTGTGGGTAGAAAATACTGTGTTTCTCTCCAAGTGAGTAGGAACTTGGAGGAACTGTAGATATACCTGTCTTCTGGTCACCAAGTCCAGGAACAGCTCCAACTTTCAGAGCCTCTTCAGTTAGATGACTGAATGGCAAGGCCTGTGGGTAGAAAATATTTGGTTTCCCTCTTTGTGAGTAGGAACTAGAGGACACTGCTGCTATTCCAGTCTTCTGGTCAGCTAGGCCAGGAATAGCTGAAATTTTTAAAGTCTCTTCAGTTAGACGACTATCTGCTAATGTCTGCTGGTTGAGAGTATCAGTATATTCACCAATATTCTTCACTTGAGGAGACCTTCCAGCCAATTGAGCAAAGTCCTCAGGGGACAAGGATAAATGAGATACAGTGTCTGAATCTTCAGGAGAGGTAGTGATGCCTGGTTTAAAGGTAGATTGAGGAATTTCAGCTATGCCTCCTTTGGAAGTATCCCCTAAAGAAAAAGGGATTTGTTAATATTTTTAATATTATATATACATACACACACACACACTTATATATATAGAATTAAAACGTATTCCTTTTATGTAGTAAAAGAAATCAAGCAAGCTTTTCTCCTTTTGGCCTTTACACTACCAGAAAGGACTCCAAAAGAAATAACTCATCATCAGAAGAAATAAAGATTTACAGATAAAGATGTTAATTACAAAGTGATTTATAATAGCAAACTAATGTGGAAATAAATATTCAGTGAGAGTAATTTTTTAAAAATAGCAGTATATATATTTTATGGAATATTATGTGGAGCTTAAAATTTAGATTTTAAAGAATTTTCATTGTGATGAACAAATCTTATCTACTATGGCATCTGATTTAATGCTGCTTATAAGCTAATAAGTTAGCCTGTTACTCTGTCATGTATGTTGTCAGAAGACATAAGATTTTTCAAAGACAAAATACTTTACTTCATGGGATAGTAAAGGAACATCAACTTATTTTCATGAAATCCCCTTTCCCCTAAGTTATATGAGGGCAAAGCAATATAGCCCCAGGTGGATGCTATACATGCAATGAATTTAAATGACTCTCCCAATAAACACACCATGAATAAAATATGTATTTTTAACTACATGAAACTCTAAAGACTCTAAAGGTTACACTAAAAAGTTTGAAATTAATTCTGTATGACATGGGGAGTTGTTGACAGATCTGATCAGTACTGCAGAAACAGATTCAGGATGAGTGGAAGGAATAAAAGGGTAAGCAGCACTATCTAAAAGAACTTTCTGCAACAAGGGAAACATGCTATATTTGTATTATCTAATGTGCTGTGCTTAGCCATTCAGTCACGTCTGACTCTTTGTGACCCCATGGACTGTATGTAGCCCACCAGGCTCCTCTATAAGGGGATTCTCCAGGCAAGAATACTGGAGTGGGTTGCCATGCTCTCCTCCAGGAAATCTTCCCAACCCAGGGATCGAACCCAGGTCTCCTGCATTGCAGGTGGATTCTTTACCGTCTAAGTCACCAGGGAAGCCCAACATTGCTGGAGTAGGTAACCTATCCCTTCTCCAGGGGATCTTCCAACCCAGGAATCAAACCGGGGTCTCTTGCACTGCAGGCAAGTTCTGATACTGTATTATCTAACAGAGTAATTCTAAATGAAAGTAGTTCTGAGTAGCAGTGAAAAATAAATAACTGCAATAAAAGCAACAAGATTTGACATTCATTTGGTGATTCAAAAAAATGAATGTTTACTGTGTTCTAGCCGCTGTTCTAGATATAGGAAATAGAGCAGCAAGCAAACAAAGCTTGGATTCCAATTCTGCCTCACAGAGTTTACATTCTAATAGAAGAAAGCAGACAATAAATTATTAAAACTTGGTATGTCAGATGGTGATGAGATGATTAATATATACAGCAAATATGATCTATACCTTACACAGAGGGAAAGTAAGTTTCAAAGATGATGAAGCAACAGTGCTTTTCATTGAGAAGATCTTCTTAACTTGCCGATTCTGAGTGAGTAAGTAGGTCTGGGATGAAAGCTGAAATCCTGCATTTCTAACAAGCTCCCTGACAATGCACAATACTATTGACCCTCAGATTACATTTTGAATAGTTGTACATTAATTGACAAAAACAGGCCCTTTAACCTTTTAATTCTAACTCTAAATTCTGAACTCCTTTCACTAAAATAAACTGCCATTCTAAAACCATTAATGAGTTTTAAAACAAAAAAAAAGTAGCTGAATATATGATGAAACAGGTTGAGTTAATGACTAATGATTGCAAGGTAAAGAACTAAAGTACCAAGCAATAACTCTTCAAGAAAACTAAAAAGGAACAATATAAGCTACACAGTAGCTTGAGAAGGAATATGGATTACAGAAATTTTTGTGAGAAGAAAAACGGCTAGAAAATTAACAAACCAACACAGACTGACAAAACGAACAACCAATGGGTCAAAGAAAAAATCAAAAAGGAATTAAAAAATACATACCTGCAGAAAAATGGAAATATGCCATGCTAAAACTTAGAGGATACAGCAAAAAGTTCAGAGAGAAGGTTATAGCAATAAATAACTGCATCAAGAAACAAGAAAAACAGCAAAAAAACATCTGAACTTTACAACTCAAAGATCTAGAAAGAGAAAAATAAGGCTCCAAGTTAGAAAGGAAGGAAATAACAAAGATCAGACTGGAAATAAATAAAATAGAGACTAAAAAGACAATGTAAAAGATCAATGAAACTAAGAACTTGTTCTTTAAAAAGATAAATTAACAGTCCTTCAGCTAGATTCCGAAGAGAAAAAAAGGGACACAAATAAACCAAGAAATGAAAAAGATGTTACAAATAACAGCACAGAAATAATAAGGATAAGAGACTGCTATGAACAATTATGGACTAACAAATTTGACCACCCAAAAGAAATGGATAAATTCCTAGAAACATATCAATACAATCTACCAAGTCTCAATCATGAAACAGGAAATCTGAACAGACTAGTAAGAAGACTGAATCAGTACTCAAAAGTATCCCAACAAACAAAAGTCCAGGTCCAGAATGTATAGAACCGAATTCTATGAATCATTCAGAAAATTAAAACCAACACTTATCAAATTTTTCTAAAAAGTAGAAGAAAGAACACTTCCAAACTCATTTCACTAAGCCATCATTACCCTAATAGCAAAACCAGACAAGGACAATACATGAAAAGAAAATTACAGGCCTGATAAATTTATATCTAAATTTAAGACTTGATAAATTTAGACCTAAAAATCCTCCACAAAATATTAGCAAACCAAATTCAACAATACATGAAAGGGGTGCTACACCATGATAAAGTGGAAATTATTTCAGGGAACATTAAGAAATCAATCAATGAAATACACCTTGTTAACAAAACGAAGGATAAATTATATGATCTCAATATACACAGAAAAAGCATTTGATAAGATTCACTACCCACTTATGATAAGAATTCTCAACAAAAGGGATATACAGTTATTATAAATATGCTCAAAGAAGAAAAGAAAATCAAGCTTAAAAACTAAAAGAAGGTAATAGCAATGTCTCATCAAATAAAAAGTAAGGTTATAGAAGTTATAAATGAACCAAATGGAAGTTCTGGGGCTGAAAAGTACAACTGAAATGAAAAGAGGCTCAACAGTAAATAGGGACAGACAGAAGAATCAGTGAACATGATGATAACAGAGATTATGCAAGATGCTGCTGCTGCTGCTGCTAAGTCGCTTCAGTCGTGTGCGACTCTGGGCAACCCCACAGATGGCAGCCCACCAGGCTCCTCCATCCCCGGGATTCTCCAGGCAAGAACACTGGAGTGGGTTGCCATCTCCTTCTGCAATGCATGAAAGTGAAAAGTGAAAGTGAAGTCGCAAAAAAAAAAAAAAAAAGTGAAGTCGCTCAGTCGTGTCCCACTCTTCGTGACCCCAGGGACGTAGCCTACCAGGCTCCTCCGTCCATGGCATTTTCCAAGCAAGAGTACTGGAATGGGTTGCCATTTCCTTCTCCACTATGCAAGATGAAGGATAGCCCCCCAAAAAAAGAATACATGAACAAAGGCTCAGAGAGCTATTAAACAAGATTAAGTACACTGAAACATGTATAATGGGGGATTATCTGAGGCAGAAAAGAGCAAAAAAAAATACTCAAAGGAAATAATGTTTGAAAACTTTCCAAATTTGATGAAAAACATCCTATGTACCTGACAATCCAAGTGAACTCTCAATGTAAGATAAACAGACACGTCATAATCAAAATGTTGAAAGACAAAGAGGGTATTCTGAAAGCAGTAAGAAAAACCAAGTCACATACAATGGAACATTAATAAGAGTAACAGCTGATTTCTCATCAGAAACAATAAATAAAGGCAGAATACAGTGGAAAGATATATTCAAGGTGCTGAAAGAAAATAACTGTCAACTAAGAATTCAAAACCCAGAAAAACTCTTTTAAAAATATAAAAATATTTCCAGATATACAAAAACTGAGAGAAATTGTTGGTAGCAGGCCCATCTTACAAGAAATACAAAAGGAAGTTCTTCAGGTTGAAAGCAAGTGACACCAAACAGTAATTCAAACTTACATAACAAAACAAATAGTGCTAGTAAAGATAATTACATTAGGTAATTACAAAAACACAAGATACTTGCATATTTTCCAACAAATTTTAAAAGAAAGTTTACATAAAACAATATATCTAATTGTATTATTGGGGCTATAACACACAGAAATGGGACATATTTGACAATAACAAAAGGAGGTACATGAGAACAAAGTTAGAGTACAGCAAGGAAGTGACACTGGATGATAACAAGTCCACAGGAACAAATAAAGAATAAAAAATGATAAACTCAAATACAAATGCAATAAGCCCTAATAAACAAATGTTGCTCTCTCTACTTCTCTTGGTTTCTTTAAAAGCCATAAAATTATATAAACAATTATCACAATGTAATAAGGTACTCCTTGGTTTTAACATATAGGTATATTATACATCAAAATAATAGCAAATACAGAGAGTGAACAGATCTATATATCAGAAACACCTCTGTATCACACTAGAATTCAGTTAGTATAAATTTGGGGCATATTCTGGTAAATTAAAATAAAATTTGTAAGTCCTAGAACAACCACTAATAATATAACTTTAACAGTTAGATAGAAAACTATTAAAGAAATTAAAATACTGGAAAATATTCACTTAATGCAATGGAAGCCAGTAAAAGAGGAAAGAAAAAAAAGACATGAGACAGATGGAAAACAAAAAATAAGTCAGCAAATATAAACCCAATCTTCTCAATAATTACATTAAATGTGAAGGGATTAAACAATCACATTAAAAGGCAAAGACTATCATTCTGGAATTAAGAAATAAAGATACAACTGTAAGTTACTTGTAAGACATAAACATGAGCTTCAAACATATAAATAGGCTAAAAGTAAAGGGATGAGTCAAGATATGATATTTAAGCAGCAACCATAAGAAGTGGGATGTCAACACTGATATAAGACAAAATAGACTTTAAAACAAAACAAAACAAAATGTTTCTAGAATTAAAGAGGGACAACGTATAACAACAAAAAGGCCAATTCATCAGGACTATATAGCAATTAGAAACATAAATTCACTTAATATCAAAATATAATATCAAAATATAAGAAGCAATTCTGACAGAAAAGGGAGAAATAAACAATAATAGTTGAAGACTTCAATACCCTACTTCCAAAAATGGAGAAAATTAGCAGAACAACAAGGATACAGAAGACTTGAACACTATCAACCCACTGGAACTAAGACACATGTATAGAACACACCACCTAACAACAACAGAATGCACATTCTTCTCAAGTGCAAATCATACATTCTACAGGATAAACTACATGGTAGGACATAAAACACGCCTCAATAAAGTTTAAAAGAACTCCTACAATCATATTAGCAAACAGTTTAGATGAATTAAAACAAAAACACAACAAACCAAAAATTAAGGCATGGGTTAGTCTTTAGAAATCTATCAACATAAACACCTATATTACAAAGAAAAATCACAAATCAATAACCTAATCTTTCATCATAAGAAACAATAAAAAGCACAAACTAAAACTGAAGCAAATGAAAGAAAGGAAATAAAAAGAAACGAAAATGCAAACAGAGATTTAAGAAGCAGAAAAAACAGAGATTAGAAAAAGAGGAGAAATCAAAATTTCTTTGAAAAGATCAACAATAGGGACAAAATTTAACTAGACTCACAAAAACAGAGAGAAAGAGAAAAAAAACTCAAATTATTTCTAGCTCAACTTGTGACACTAGTGTTACTTTTGTACCAAAACCTAACCAAAAAAAAAAAAAAAAGGCAAGAAATTTACACATTAATATCTATTATGAATACAATCACAAAATTCCCCCAAAAATCACTGGTAAAATGAATCCAACAGCACACACAAAGATTATACATCATAACTGAGTAGCATTTATAACCAAGAAAGCAAGGTTGACTCAACATCTAAAAATTAATTAATAATGCATCATAACATTAGAAGAAAGAACAAAAATCATACAACCATCATTTTAAAAATACAGAAAAAGCATCTGACAAAATCTAACACCCTTTGCATGATAAATGCACTCTAGAAACTACAAATAAAAAAGAATTTCCTCAACCTGATAAAGGGCATCTATAAAAACCCCTCAGCTAACATGATAAAAGACGTTCCCACAAAGAGCACCACAAGACAAGGAAGACTGCTCTTGCCACTTATAGGCAACGTTGTACTGAAGGTTCTTGTCAAGGCAACTGAGGAAATATACAAAAAAGAATACATTCTAGAAAGGAAAAAGACATCTCTATTTGCAGATGACACTGGCTTGTATACAAAAATAAGAAAACCACAGAAAAAATTATTAGGAATAACAAAGAAGTATGTCAGCAAGGTTGCCAGCTACAAGATGAACATACAAAATTAAACTTTATTTCTATACACTAGCAGTAACTATTCCAAAAATGAAATTAAGAAAACATTTCCGTGTATAGTAACATCAAAAAGATTTAAATATTTGAAATTAATATAACAAGGACATACAAGAGTTGTATGCTGAAAACTACAAAATATTGTTGAAAGAAATGAAGGCCTAAATAAACAAAAAGAAATCCTACGTTCGCAGATCAAAATATGCGATATTATTAATATGGCAATATTCTCAAAAAAAATCTACAAATTCAAAGAAATCTGACACCTGCTACACCATGAATAAAACTTAAAAAACATTATTCTAAGTGAAATGAATCAGTCACAGAAAGACAAACACTTATATGAGGTACCTAGAGTAGTCAAATTCACAGCAGAGGTGAAAGTAGAACCATGGTTGATGGGGAAGTAGGAGGGAATGGGGAGTCACCATTTAATATTTAGATAGAGATCCAGTTTTAGAAGAAAAGAGCTTTGTGAATGTATGACATTGTTTACATGACAATGTGAATGTATTTAACGCCAATGAACTATATATGTAAAAATAGCTAAGATGAAACATTATCAGTATTTTACCACTATTTAAAACTAACTTTAAAAAAGAAGAACAGATAAAATAAGACTTTATCAAAATTAAAAATTCTGTGAAGTCAATACCGTCAAGTAAGTGAACAGATAACCCAACAAGAGTGGGAGAATTTTTGCAAATAACATATCTAATAAGGGACCTATATCCAGAATATACAAAGAACTCTTAAAGTGCAGTAACAAAAAGTTAATAACCCAATTAAAAAGTGAACGAGGATTTTAACAGACATTTCTCCAGACAAGATATATAACTGTCCAATAAACACAACAAAAGATGTTCAACATCATGAGTCATTAGGGAAACATAAACCAAAACCACAGATACTACTTCACACCCACCAGGAGGGCTAAAAAAGACAGAAATGCAAGTGTTGCTGAGGATGTAAAGAAATCAGAACCCTCATAATGTTGCTGGGAAGGTAATATGGTACTCATTCTCTGGAAAACAGTTTAGCAGATATTCAAAATTTTAAACATTGTTACCATGAACGAGAAATTCCCACTCACAGATACACACCAAAGAAAAATAAAAATAAATACACAAAGCCCTGTATATGAATGTTCATATAGCAGCATTATTCTTAACAGTCATAAAGTGGAAACAACCCAAATGTCCATCAACTGATGAACAGGCAAACAACATGTGATATATCTATACTATGAACTATTATTTGGCAATAAAAATGGTTCTGATATATGCTATAACATGGATAAATCTTGAAAACGTACTCAGTAAAAAGAAGCCGGCCACAAAAGATCTCATATTGTATGATTTCACTTACATGAAAATGCCCAGGATAGTCATCAACCCCAGCTAGTAGAACTACCTGCCAATCCATTGTTTTAACCTTGGTCAGTTCCATCCCCTACTCACTTTAACATAAATTCTAAGCCTTCACCAAGCCATTCTCCTCAAATCCCCTCACCCACCTCCACAACTCTCTACCCCCCTCAGCAGACAATCTTGCTTTCTACCTCAAAATTAATTTCTCAGTCTCCTCTCTATAAACTTATATCTGCTCCTGTGTTCATTCAATTCCCTTTTTCCTTCAAGTCTCAAAAAGGAATATAGAAACAAACTGACTCTAATATCAGACTCCTCCATGTAATTCAGTTCTAAACATTGTCATGAAGAACTCAATGAAAAATCAAATGGTTCATCTAATAAAAGATCTGAGGATTTATAAATATACCTAATCCAAAGTTAACATCATTGCAGTTCAAAAGTTAAAATTAGGCATAGCAAGCTAGTTATAAAGACACAATATATCCTTCTCTACATACCTGTTAAATGTCTGAGAGTACTTGACACAGTGTCAGGAGATACCCTCAACATTCTGAGATTTGAAGAGTGATACTCCAAATCTCTAGTTGGCTCATGAGGAACAAATGGAGGCAACACAGATGAAAAAGATTCATTAATGTCCATATTAGCAGGACATACCTATGAAAAAAGAGGAAGATTAATTTTAGACTTCATCTACTAAAAAATAAACCTCATTTTTATGAAAATGGATGCTAAACAGTTATACCAGTTCCTTAAGATCATACTCTTAATTCTCCTGAGTTCATATATAGGTCATATCTTATTTGGTTAATTCCAAGAAGGCTCTACAAATTATTCTGAGGGTTTTCAAGTCAATTTGTACAAATATCACAGATAGGAGACATAATAGTGTTCTATTACTCAGAAGTTTGATCCTTACAATAACTGTATGAACACTGCCGGATTTGAACTATTATAATATTCTTGACAAGCTCAAGGATTTTTTTTTTCCTTAAGTAGGAAAGATATGCTAGGGTAAGGAAAGAGATGAGAACAGAAATATTTTCAAGAAATCCACAAATGTTTAGAAGAAAAATAAAAGCACCAAAGAACTGGATCTGTGATCAGTTACCAAAAAACATAAGTCCTCAAATTTCTTGAAACAAAAGTAGTAGGAAATATAAATTGATGAAATAAAAGTTAAATGCTGAAAGAGAAGTTCCTGAAGTTTCATGGCATTCCAGCAAGTCCTTGCTAAAAAAGAAATCAGAAACTATTATTAGCGATGTTGCTACATAAATATATACAACTCTTCATCAAATTCACAGTATACTGCCATATATGAGTATACATATACTCTCATATAAAAACAACATATCACTTTTAGGTTTATTTTCCTAAAACATTATTTCAGTGCTGGCCTCCCAGGACAGAGTCTGAAATTTTTCTATCCTCTTTATGAATTTTTCTATCCTCTTTATGAAAGTTTTTTCATTGTGTAGTAACAAACATTCTTATGAAGCTGGCAGAATGTGAAAATAAATAATGCTACTTCTACTGCCTATATCGTTTCTCTAGACCCATGGTTCTCAACTGGGGAAGATTTTGCACTCCCTCACCTCCCCCACCAAGGAACATGTGGCAATGCCTGGAGACATTTTTCTCTGTCCTAACTTTAGTGGAGGTAATGCTACTGACATTCAGTGAATAGAGGCCAGGGATGTTACTAAACATCCTAAAATGCACAGAACACTCCCACACAACAAAGAATTAGCCAACCCCAAACCAATAATGTGGAGAAACCCTGCTCTAAACATAACACAAAGTTCTTAGTTTCCAATTCTCCTACTGCTGAAGGAGACACACAGCTCACGAACATACAGTTGACCCTTGAACAGCATGGGTTTGAACTGTACTGGTCCACTTATACATGGATTTTCTTTTTTCAACAGTAAATACTACAGTACTACACATGATCCATGATTGGATGAATCTGTGGATGTGGAAGAATCCTGGATTTGGTGGAATCAGGGATACAGGAGCCCAACTATGGATTTTCAACTTCGCAAAAGGTCAGTGCCCTTAATTCCCACATTGTTCAAGGTCAACTGTATATATCACATATGTGATAGATGAATACTTGTGTGTGCACAGTGTGTTTAATAGCAGTTTCCCCCTAAAACTTCCAAACATAGGGAAAACAATTTCTATTCCAATTTTAACTTCAATAAAATTTCAAAGCTTCAAAATATACAGATATTAGAGTAGGTAATTAAAAAGAAAATGCAGAATGAAACAGATGAGACATTTAAGAGATCAAGAGATATTTATCACTAAAAATTAGGGGAGTTAGGAGGGAAAAAAAATCAAGATTGGTTTATCTCCTGGTTTATAATCAACAATGAAGATAGAATCAATGACAATAAAGAAACCAAGAAATGTTAACACCTCTAGAAGAACAGAAAATCTGTAAGTCACTCTGACTTTAGAAAAAAGAGACGTTATTCTGATTTAGGCAAAGTAAATTTGAGATGATGGGAATATTCACAAGAAAATGTCATACAAGATAGTATATGGGTCTATGAGGAGAAATATTAGGGTCTAAAAATGGAGATGATAATCATCCACATAGAGAAAAGCATTTAAATCTTGAGTGGAAACAAATTCTTTGAAATGGGTAAGTGTTAATCATTCAGTTGTGTCAGACTCTTTGTGACCCCATGAACTGGGGGACAGCAGGCTCCTTGGTCCATGGGATTCTCCAGGTAAGAATAATGGCGTGGGTTGCCATTTCCTTCTCCAGGGGATTTTCCCAACCCAGGAATCGAACCCAGTTTCCTGCAATGTAGGCAGATTCTTTACCATCTGAGCTCGGGGAAACCCATGGAATGGATAGGGAACCAACAAGACAAAAAGGAAAGAGATCTAAGGAGTCAACCTTAAATAATAGTTAAAGAGCTATACAGCCAAAATAAGGGATACTAAAACAGTATTTTATTATAGAGGCTAAAAGAATGTAATATACTTCCAGGAACAAGGCGAGAGAAAGAACAAAATAACAAATTAGAGTAGGAAACCCCTGGTAATAGCCTGATCCAATTTCAGTAAAATAAAGGGAACTAACAGCCAGGCACTGTATAAATGCTACATACCTTACCCCATTCAATATAACAACGTTTGGGGTTGATTATTACTGCTTATTTCTTCATGTAGACAAGGAAGGAGAATGATCCTCCAAAATCATTTGACTAAGGTACAAGGCTAACAAAGTAACTGAACAGGGTTTTGACTTCAATTCTCCACACTCTCTTTATAGCCCCAACCTACATCATATGTAAGTGGATAACCCAAATAATCATTCAGAGAATGATGGATAGGTATCAGTGAGACAAACAAGTATGAACGACTCTTCTGAGACATAGATGAGAATAAAGAAGAAACTGAACAGTAGGCAGACCTCCTGAGAGCAAGTTGAGCCATGTAGAAAGATGATTACCATGTCTGGCTCATTGCTTCTCTAATATTTAGCATATGTAAGTCCCAGACCATAGTAGAGACCTAAGAATGAAAGACAACATAGAAAACAGCATCCTCCC
The DNA here is from genome assembly GCA_024291935.2 of Okapia johnstoni. Classification (NCBI taxonomy): domain Eukaryota; kingdom Metazoa; phylum Chordata; class Mammalia; order Artiodactyla; family Giraffidae; genus Okapia; species Okapia johnstoni. Next base: position 123,358,726 of record CM044306.1, on the reverse strand, counting down.
TGGACTAAAAAAAATATACTTAAAGTTACAGTTAAGGGCAAATAAAATTTGGAATTGTGTCAGAGTTAATCTCAGCACATCACTATTAACTAAATAAATATATATCTTCATGCCTTCAAATATACTTTATCTATATGAAAAGTTGACTTGTTACAAAAGTAATTCTATCAAAAAAATTAGAAATTTAAGTTTAAATATAATTAACAGTGCTGTTTTAAAAGAGTAAATCCTAAGAGTTCTAATAATAGGAAAATTTTTTTTCTATTTCTTTAATTTTATATGTTTATGAAATGACGGGTGTTCACTAAATTTACTGTGGTAATCATTTCATGATGTATGTAAGTCAAGTCATTACACTGTATCCCTTAAACTTATTATACCTCAATAAAACTGAAAGAAAAAGAACAAAAAGAAACTCTAAGTTTAAAATTGATATTTTGCTTCTCATTCTTATTAAAACTAACTTTGACCTTCATCCTTGCCAAAACAATGCAAAATCTTGGCTTTGGTGTCACTGAAGAACAGTTAAACAGGGAGGCAGTTTATGGTAATATTCATTAAGTATATATACAAGGTTAGTTTCAAATACTAGTTCCCCTACTTGCTAAATGATTATCAGCAAGTTCCTTAACCCTCTAAACATTAATTGTAAAATGGGAATGATAATAACTCCCTATAATCCTACCTGATAGGACTGACCAAAGGACTAAACAAATTGAGGTATCATATATAAAGTAAACCTCTTAGCATAGTATTTGAGTGCAAAATGTTAGCTACCATTTTCATCCCCATTGTTATTAAATTGAAAATTAGAAGTAAACAATGTCTAGAATGTTGAAGAAAATGAAACTACCTATAAATAAATTCTACTATCTGTAAATAAATGCAATAAACTGAAATAAAAGGAAAAGTTCATCACAATATTTTTATTCATTTTCTCTTTTTAACTACCTGAACCTACAGGTCAAAATATAATTGCAACTCAAACTAGCAGCTTTCCAATGACATATTTATCTTATACATGGGAAAACAGGAAAAGGAAAGTTACATTAAGTACACCATACATATGACCTAACTGTATTTAACAACTAATAGAATATAAGGATATATTATCAGGTAACAGGACTCAGGATGGGGCTGACAGTATCAGACAAAACCAGATGGGCAGAGAACCATTAAAGCCAAAAGATCCAAGGATCCAAGCAAATCAAGACTTGTATAAAACAAATTTTGACTTTAAGATATCTCTGAAATTAAAATCTTTCAGGGGCTTCTAAACAGAAATACCTGAATATTTCAGGGCCTAGTCCAAGGGCTGTTACACTGAAGGCCAGAGGGTGGAAAAAGCACAATTGAGTATCTTCATGAATGAGTTTAATCTTAACACCATCCCAGAGGTTCTTGCTAGCACAATTTGAAAGAGTTAAGATATTTCAAGATGAAAGGCCTGGATGCTCCAAAGGCTGGCCTTTTTTCCCAAAACACCATAGAACTTTCTGAGTCTCATGGTCTACAAAACACAAACATTTCTTTTAGCCAACCTCAAATAAATTAATGCAGCATACTCCTGGATATCAGATGAAAGTCAGATTACACATCACAATTTGGTATTGGAGGATATAAATAGCCCTTTATTCTCATCCCCATTTTTCAAATAAAATTTCTTTCCCCACCATGTAAGAAATGTCAAATAGACTTACAGAATCTTCAAAACTGCTGTCTTCCTTAGATGGTGGCTGTACAGTAGACTGCCAGTGCAGGGAGCTGTCACAAATCTCTAGATCATCAAGCAAATTTTCTACACCTGCTAGCTCAACGCACTCACCAGTCAAGTCACCTTGGTCACATATCTGGGAAACAGTAAAAAGTAAAAGTAAAAACAAACAATACCATTTCCTAAAACAATAATGAAAAAGACCATGTCTCTCCCCAATAATCATTTTATTGTCTCACCTCTTGTCTTTTACTGCATACAACAGCATTTTCATCTATGCTACAGCATTCAGTATCATCATCCAGAGTACAGATGTCAGATTCAGCCTTCCCCTGCAGGCCCTCTACAAAATAGGAGTCATTTTGCATAATTGTATGTATAGTAAAACTGGACTTGGCTCTCAAAGGCCGAGGAATTTCACCTTGGCCTGTATCAGCTTTCAGCGATGTCTTTTGGCCAACTGCAATTAATGGTGCATTACTGATCATTTGTAAAGCACCTTGTGACTTTGCATCACATGCCACCAAGTTTGCTGAAAAGCTGCTTCCTACAGCTGCAGATGGCCCTTCAACGATGTAACTAGAGTTTACATTCTTACCCAAAATACAGTTTGAGGAATCTGCAACTTCTTCAAAGGTGTGCTGCTTTAAATCTTGTGAAACCAAAGAATCTGAAGTCCATACTTTCATTGGGTAAATAATGTTTGAAGATCCTAACTTCTCTGTAAGGTCAAGGGCAGAAACAGACTTTATCTTCCCAATGGGAAGAAACTGTTCATTGTCTATACCATACTGAAATACAGTTGACCGTGTTTTGCCAGGACCAACAGCCTGTCTGAGAGATTGTTCACTTAAAGAAGATGATGACTTAAGCTCTGAACTAAGAGAAAGTGGCTTAATGAATATTTCGTGAGGAGCACTGGGGATTGATTTTAAATTACGATGCCAGTACAGGGAGCTATCACCATCATCTTTTTTATACAATGGTTTTGAAGCTCCTGATTCAAACACACCAGGAGTAGACTGATAGCGTGGATGATTAAGTTTATCAAAGAAAAAGTTTTCATCGTAATTTAACAGGGAAGGATCTGGACTCTTTGATTCACTTTCTTGGCTGTCATTTGTTAAAGACTGGTTGATGTCAGTCTGGATTTCTTTTACTGTACTCTCTTTCTTGGAAGGTTCAATAGAGGCAATAACTGCCTGAAAAGCTATATTTTCCGTAGCATCGACATTTTCCCCATCACAAACAGAAGTTGCCTTTCGGTTTCTTTCTTCTTGAAAATAGAGTTGTTCTGATGTCTCATTCGAGTTGGATTTAATAGTCTGATGAGGACCACCAGAAATCTCCATTGTGGAGGTATCAAGCCCCCGGGAGAGTATATGTGCTTCTGAAACTGCTCCAGAATTATCAGGAACTACAACATTCTCAATATATTCTATTTCTGAAGATCTGGGATGCACCTCTGAAAACACTAAAGTATTTCTATTCTCCTTTAATTCAAAACATTGAGATAATCCTTTTCCCAGATCTTCATTTCTTTTATAACTCTCCAAAGAACCCATCTTTTGTTTCACCTCATTCTCAACAGGAGCCCTTAAACAAACACTCTCAAAATAATGACTATCAGACATCAAGGGAACCTCGCTTCCTCCTGATCCCAACCAACAATGCAAGAAAGAATGTGGCATTTTATTATTAAAATGAGGAGCAACTGCATGTGGAAAAGAAACATGATCCTTACTGATTAGATACATTTCTGGATGGTGTGAAGCTCCCTGCTTGCTCCACGGCATATTCGAAAAAGAGAAATTGTCACTTTCCTTAGGAATTTTATTTCTATCAATTGTGTCAGATGAACCTGAATAAGAATCACGGTCCTTACTGGCTAAATATTCTTCTGATTGTTGTAAAGTTCCTTGGTTCCCATACTGTGCATATAAACAAGAAGCATCAAAACTGTCACTTCCTTTAGGATTTATGTATTCATCACTTATATCAGATGAAGTTGAAAAAGAAACTTGATCTTTATCAGCTAAATTGGTTGCTGGCTCCTGTATAACTTCTTGTGTCTCCCATGACATATATGAATAAACAGAATCATAATTACCAGAGTCTTTGCAGGTTTTCAGATCATCAAGTGTATTAGATGAAACAGTCTCTTCTTTAGTCCCTTGTTCAGTAGTTAATAAAGAGTGCTGAGACTTAACAGGTGTACTACCTATAAGTGGGTGCTGAGATATACTAAAGCAACTGTTAACTAAGTCTGAAGCTACTCCTGAGGCTGCCTGGAATAAAGCTTCACTAACTTCCGACGGTCGAGAAAACCATTCAGTGTCTTCAGACTTACCAGGAATTCCCCTGAAAATATACAGTTAAAAATAAATAAATAACACATTAAAAACATTTATCTTTTTTAAATACTAATATGAAAAAATGCAAAACTGATGTTACTAAAATTGAGGTTATTTGAAAAGTATGTGGAAAAAAAAGTTCTAATTTCAAATTCCATCAGAGTGGCTGATGATTGAATACAGCAAATTTTTTGTAGACAGGTGAACTACCATCCTATGACCTGATATTTTCTCAGGCTTCTCTCAAAACAATACTACACCCCAAACATGATTCTTTAAATGAAAATTTCAAAATTTACCATTTAAAATATGCAATTTATTACCTATCATAATTTAATATTAATTTAACATGCATTAATTCTTTTACTAGTTATTATGTTCTTAAAAACCACTTAAGTGATCTACTCTCCAAACAAAACATAACCTAATCACTGGTTGACTACTGTGTACAGAACACTTTTCATAACAGTAATTTTAAAGTAAAACACAGCATAAGGGCAGGTTTTTAACTCTGTAAACATTTTATAGCTTTTCATTTATGTTGTCTTTTTTATTTCTAAAAGAAGAAAACATATTCTTGGATAATTCCAAATATGATTTGAAGAACTTGAGACTTGTCTCTCATGATGACTAAAAGACATTAATTTGGAATAACTTAATTTAGATGCATCTATTAGAAAAATCATGCTACTTCATTATTTCCTATTTGCACCTCCTACACAGGAAAGAGAGTTAACTAGTTTCACTCAATATTGGCTGACAAAAATGAGAAAGACAAACAAGCTAGTGACCATGAAATGAGTGCTTTTTACAGAATGGGAGTGGGCTGATGGAGAGCAAGTCAGCAGATATATAAAGAAGAAAATCGAGTTATGCTTTCTAAACTAAAATATGCCTAATATGCTAGAATACATTAGAAATTATTTTTAAATAAACTACACTCCCCTGCCTCATCTTTACACATGTTATTCTGCCAAATTAACATGTACCATGTCTTAAGGCCTTGTTACCTTCAGAGTGTGTACTGAGAACATCACCCCAAAGTCTCACTAGAAGTCATTAATTTAGTAACAACTTAGAACAAGAAAAGAAAGAGTAAAAAGGTTGTATGCAAGTACAAAAATAAATCATCCTACCTCAGAGGTGCAAAATCTAGTTCACTTTGATGAAACAAGGAATCAGGCCCAAACTCTTGATCTTCTGTCAAACATGTCAGCAAAGGCAAATCAGCAGAAGCAAAATTGTCCTGTAGGACTGCAAAGTTTCAAATATAAAAATGTTGGGAGTGATAATTAACTGCTTAGCTTATATAATATTTTAAAGAACCTAAATGCTGCCATCTGGAAGTTTCTACAGCATTAGTATGATAATGTAACAATAGCAGCAAATATCATTTATTAAGATCCAAGTTTGGAGAAGAAAATGGCTACCCATTCCAGCAATCTTACCTGGAAAATACCATGGACAGAGGAACCTGGTGGGCTACAGTCCATGGGATCACAAAGAATCAGACACAACTGAGCGACTAAACAAGATGTAGGCACTTAAAATACAATATTTTATTTAATCCTCATAACAACCTTGAAGTATAGGTATTATTATAGTCATCTTATAGATGAGGAAACATGATCATAAATCTTAAAAAATATTAAGTAATTTGTTCACATTCAAATAGCTTATGTGCCAGAGTACAGTCTAGACCTAAACACTATATTTTTTAGCAAATGCTCTTAACAATTATGATGGTTTCTTTCCATCTTACATCAAAGTGTGGTTCACAGGCTCCCAGGCACCCTTAAGATACTCCCAGAAGATGCCTGGGTCAAAGTGATATTCAAAATAATACTAACATATCATTTGCTTTATTCACTCTCATTATCTCATAGGGATACCATGGAATTTCCCAGAAGCTACATCACATATGATAGAGCAACATACTGAAGGCAGAAGCAGACATCAGAATCTGTTTGTCTTCTAATAAGTCAGACATTACATATTTTTAAGTAAAACAACATTAGTCTTCTAAATATTTTTGATTTGGAAAACAGTTATTTTTCTAATAAACCAGGTTAACTTATAACATCAATGGAGTTGCTACTTTTGAATGAATTGATAAACTCATTTTTCAAGTTTTTCAGTTTAATAATTTCTAATGTTGGAAAACATCAATAAGCCACATCAACAAAAGTTCTCAGTAACTTTAAAGTGTGTCAAGGAAATCGTGTGGCCAAAAAGTTTGAGAACCGCTAATTTAAAGGAAAAAAAAGCTTGTGAATACCTGAACGTCACCTTAAGTAAGTTCTAACATCCCTAAATATGTACAACTAGGTATAAACTCCTTATTCCTTATACTATTTATACAATTACAAAAACAAAAAATTAAACATTAACAGAAACAAATCTATAAAACCAATAGTTTTCTATTTCATATTAATTTAACTGGACAAGTGATGTTTTGCTAAAACTGAAATGTTCTTTAAATATGAATGTAATACTGTGACTACAGCATACCTTCTTGATTTCATAATGCCTATAATAATACTGCATTCCTTCCCTATCATAACTGTCACATTCTTGTTTTAATCTTCAGTCTGTTTGCTTCCCACCTAGATTACCAATTCCATGTCTGCTTTATTCAGAGCTATATCCTCAGTGCTTAGCAAAATACCTACTGCAAAGTACCTCCTACACTTAGTAGGCACTCAGAATACAATTATTTATGTATTAAGTGGATCAATCAAAAATGAGAAACTGAAAGATAACAATAACATTTACCACCAAGGACTAATTGGTACAATTCTTCCTTGGCTCTGGCTTATAAGCTCAGTCTTAAACCTTCATAACAGAAATCTTTCATTCCTCTAAGAATCGTGAAGATTTTTAAACAAAGACCTCACATTTTCTCACACTTGGACAACTGTTGCTGGCCTGGATACTCTTTTTTGAAATATCTAACCGTTCTGGTCCCAGTCATCATCATGGCATTTGCCACTAGTGAGATCCACTCTACAATGACTGGATTCAAGCCTAACAAAGTCACAATGATGACATTTCCTCTGGTCATCAGATCCCAGGACAGATCTTATAATTAAAATGTTCTATTTTATCTACAGTAAATGAGAAACTGGAGTTATAAAACTCAAGCCATATAGCAGAATCTCCAACCCAATGCTTAAACTATTCTATTAGAGAACCTCACTTATTTGCTGTGACATAATGCTCACTTTTTTTTGTTACAAAGCTATATAACATTATTAGCTATATTATTATTATTAGCTATATTCCATTATTAAATGGCTCTACTAGTTGAAAACAGCCTCCCTGTAAGTTCTGTAGTCTCATTTTTAACTCTAGAGTAGGAATTGGCAAACATTTCCTATAAAAGGTCAGTGAGTAAATATTTTAGGCTTTGTTGATCACACATGGTGTCTCTGTCCCATGTAATTCTTTTGTTCATTTGTTTTTTACAATCCTACAAAGATGCTAAAACCTTTTTTAGCCCACAGACAGTACAAAATCAGGCTTTGGCTTGTGACTGGTAGCTTGCAGAGCCCTGCTCTAGACCATTATCCAACTCATCCTATGGTACTATTATTTTCCTTTTATTGTATCTTCTTTCCAAAAGACAACATAGCTTTCTCTATATACCCCTAGCATATAACACACAATAGGCACTTAGATATTTGCTAAATACATGAATAAATGAAAAATAAGTTGCTTCATCTTTAGCATGATAGTCCTTCAAATATCTGATTATAGCAAAGTCTTTTCTTTCATATGCTATCAATGTTACCTCCTCTTACAAGGCAACTCTAACTCTTGTCAACATCTTTCTTAAAATATAAAACTAAAACTGACTTTGATGATCTACATCACTGAATACATTGGCACTGATACTTTTTACTTGGATAGCATTTGCTTATATTTGAAAGGAACTTGTTGGATTAACTCCTAATTCATGTTCCTCTACAAAATTCTGTTAAGACACCTCCATGGTTGAATCCTATGCCCTTGACAAAGGTTAACTGTAAAATCTGTGGTTGTTGCATTTTCTTAAATTTTTGAAAATAAAAATCTGAAGCAAACAGAAGGAAAAACAAAATAATATTTGAATTATGATGTAGGCATAAAAAAACTGAAATTACCATATTGCCTAAGCATTCCTATGTATGTATAACAATCTAAAGTAATGATAGTATAATTCTACCTTCTACCTTGATGATTTGAAAAGGACTTAAAGTTTATCTTTTGTAAAGAGCAAATAAATTAGTTCCATATTAAACAGAGGAAAGCAGGAAGATCTGCCTCAGACAAGTCATTTAACCTCTTTATCTCAATGTTTGGATCTAAAAACTTAGGATAATAATATATGTCTTAACTAGTTTTAAGAATCTAATTAGGCAAGCATGAACATTTGTTTTTTGTGTGGTTTTTATACATCATGGAGTCCCCATTGCTGAGAGTAGTAGTCAAAGGATAATATATAGTTACGCCCAAGAAAAACTCCACAAAGTCAGGACCGAGGAGGCATATCCATTAGAGAAAGTTTTTTATGCTTTCTAAGAGCAATAGGGAATGATAAAATGAGGAGCAATTGCACATTTAACATAACTAGACCAGCTGGCCAGTGTGAAAAACCAGAAACAAGCTAATACGTTTGAGTACAGTTCTACAGAGCTCAACTCAAGGATTTAGATGCAAGATTTGCAGTCCCCCATATGTATTTTGTAAATGTGAGGTATTACTATTAACTAAAAATAAAGAGGTATTACCTAGCAATGGAGAACATAAGAGGTCTCTGTTGGTCTCCTTTCCTTGATTTTCTGATTCGGTCAATATACCTTCCTCCAAAGAGGCAAAGTCGGTCACTTCAGTCCCTTTCTCTCTCACATTAAACCCAGTCTGGGCTGTATCCAAGCTGTAGGATGAATCCATTTCTTGAGGAAGACATTGCCAAGATTCTGTTCTCTAAAATAAGAATTTTAAAGGAAAATATGCTAAATCATGAATTGCATTATCATACATATTAACATTAAGATTAAAATGTCCATTTACATTAGCATATAGCTTATTTCACATTTTCATCAAAATTTCAAAAAATCAAAGCTGTTCTCTTTTTTTCACAATATTAATAAGATTTTTTACCTTTTCCCAATATTACACATCTTTTAATGTGTTGAACCACTGGCATTTCTGATTCTTTAATATTACTTCTCATCATTAAAACAATAAATTTGGTTCTTCAAGGTGAAATCCTACAGTATGATAATAAAATTGAAAAAAAAATTTCCAAATCTCAAGCTACAATATTCTCTACACGTGACCACTTTACTAACTCCTACTTGCTATACTAGTTTCTAGCAGACCTCTTGGTACAAATCATCATGTGATTTCATGAGGCATGAGTGGTACATTTGTCTCTTTCAAATGTTAACTCTTATATTAGTGGCATGATTCAGAACAATGTCTCTCAAAATACTATGGGAAGGATCAGTTCTTCCTACTTCCAACTCATTACAGAATAACATTTTATTAAAATACTAATAAAAATTAATAGGTAACTATTAAATAAAAAATAAATTTACAATCTAGTTAAAAAAAAAAAAAAAAAAAAAACAGGAAAATGAAACTGAAAAGGTATATAAGCCCAAAATACAAAACACATGGCTAAGTGTCATTTTCTGGTACTAAAAAACATCAGCTTGCTATAAAAGTTTCTAAACACTTCCCCTCAATTCTTTTTATTTCTTGACAGTAACAGGCAATTCATGGACTGGTACCAATCCACAAACCACACTAAGGAGCAACGTTGAACTAAAGTTGAATTAAAGACTAATGGTAACCAGTTTTACAGGCATTTTCTGTTTAAATCTGGTTATTTAAAAAACAAATTTAGTATTAGCTAATAATTTGGAATATTCTTCCTGTCATGCTATTAAAGTATTCCTTTATTTTCATTTTAAATTAATTTGATTAGGAATGGGCACTAAATTTGATCAAACAGATTAGAGCATCATTTTTTCCCAATTACATCTGATAAACCACAGCAATAAATTTCTTCATAAAGGAACAACTTCACAGTAGTAGGCAGATGGCAGATGAGACCTTTAATTAGGTTTGCTAGCAGTCTTTAACATTTTCACTCATTAAGATTGATCAGTATTTTTAAATGCTTTTGTTCTCTAACCTTGTTCTGTATATATTTATACACAGAAATTTTGTTTTCCTTAAAAATATAAGACTTCATCAGTGAATTCATTAGATCCAGAAACCTTTTTGATAGTTAGTACTATGATAACATTCTTGATTTCCTTAGTTCCAGTTCAACTCCATAAGCTTTGATAGGTGTGTTTTAAGTCTATTTCATTAAGCTATTTTTTTTCTTGACTGGATTTGCTAGGAATGTATACATTTTTTCTATCTTCAGTGTAACAATTCTACTTTCTAACTTATTTCTGCTTTTCTCTTTACCATGTTTCCTCTACTTGCAGTTTTTCATTAATTATACAAACAAAATTTTTTGTGAAACAATGATTTTAACCTATCTGTTTAAAAAGATCAGACAATGACATTATATTGATGGCTATCAACAGGCTTAGATATATAATGTACTGATATTCATTATTTTCTTCCTCAACCAAGTCAAATTTTTTAATTCCCAAATGACCCACATATAAAAATATATATTATAATTTAGGAAGATTTCACAATTTCAACAAGACTTTAAATGATTATTTCCATTAGTTAAACTTCTCTAACCAAATGTGCTTAAGCGTAAGCTTTAAAAAAAAAAAAAAGGATACACAACTATCCACTACCTAATATCAGCTATAGAAAAATATACAGAGAAAAATATTCTAAAATATTAACACTATCCACCAGATTATTGACCTTTGACATTCCAAAATATGCCAAACCCATCTATGTCAGATAAATTAGTCAAATCCATAACATCAAATTGCTATTGGAAACATGCTTTATACATTTTTCATACTTGAAAAATAAAAAGGAATGTGAGAATGATTTCTTTTTCTTTTGAGAGCACTCAATTCAATAGGGGATAGTGGGCCAATGAATAGGTTTGAAAGCAAGGGATTTCCAGTCATCTTGGGACTCTCATTACAACAAAATTTTGGGTCCTAACTCATCTCTTAGCCCTGTTGACCAGGGTTTGAGCCTCAACACATAGTTTATTCCTCACTACAGATGAAAGATGTATTCATTTGCTCTCCTGTCCATACTCTGACCTCCACTGATAACTCTAGCTCCTAAACTCCAATAATTTTGCAACCTTATGAAGACAACTATCCTATCACATTTACACTTCCCTGGTAGGCCAGTTGGTAAACAATTAGCCTGCAATGCAGGGGACCCAGGTTCGATCCCAAGGTCAGGATGATCCCCTGGAGAAGCAAATGGCAACCCACACCAGTATTCTTGCCTGGAAAAATTCCATGGATACAGGAGCCTGGAGGGCTACAGTAAATGGGGTTGCAAGGAGTTGCACATGACTGAGTAACACTTATTAACTGCATTTTCTTCTTTACCACGCTTAAGTGTTCATCAGTTCAGTTCAGACGCTCAGTCGTGTCCAACTCTTTGCAACCCCATGGAATGCAGCACGCCAGGTTTCTCTGTCCATCACCAACTCATGGAGCTTACTCAAACTCATGTCCATCAAGTCGGTGATGCCATCCAACCATCTCATCCTCTGTCGTCCCCTTCTCTTCCAGCCCTCAATCTTTTCCAGCATCAGGGTCTTTTCCAATGAGTCACTTGTTCGCATCAGGTGGACAAAGTATTGAAGTTTCAGCTTCAGCATCAGTACTTCCAATGAATAATCAGGACTGATCTCCTTTAGGATAGACTGGTTGGATCTCCTTGCAGTCCAAGGGACTGACTCTTAAGAGTCTTCGCCAGCACCACAGTTCAAAAGCATCAATTCTTTGGCATTCAGCCTTCTTTATAGTCTAACATTCACATCCATTAACGACTACTGGAAAAAATATAGCTTTGACTAGATGGACCTTGTAGGCAAAGTTATGTCTCTGCTTTTTAATATGCTGTCTAGGTTGGTCATAGCTTTTCTTCCAAGGAGCAAGCATCTTTTAATTTCAAGGCTGCAGTCACCATCTGCAGTGATTTTGGAGCCCAAAAACATAAAGTCTGCCACTGTTTCCATTGTTTCCCCAACTATTTGCCATGAAGTGATGGGACCAGATGCCATGATCTTAGTTTTCTGAATGTTGAGTTTTAAGCCAACTTTTCACTCTCCTCTTTCACTTTCATCAAGAGCTCTTTAGTTCTTCTTTGCTTTCTGCCATAAGGGTGCTATCATCTGCATATCTGAAGTTATTGATATTTCTTCTGCAATCTTGATTCCAGCTTGTGCTTCATCCAGCCCAGCATTTCGCATGATGTACTCTGCATATAAGTTAAATAAGCAGTGTGACAATTAACAGCCTTGATGTACTCCTTTCCTGATTTGGAACCAGTCCGTTATTCCATGTCCAGTTCTAACTGCTGCTGCTTGACCTACATACAGATTTCTCAGGAGGTAGGTAAGGTGGTCTGGTATTCCCATCTCTTTAAGAATTTTCCAGTTTCTTGTTATCCACACACAGGCTTTGGCATAGTCAATAAAGCAGAAATGGATGTTTTTCTAGAACTTTCTTGCTTTTTCGATGATCCAACAGATGTTGGCAATTTGATCTCTGGTTCTTCTGCCTTTTCTAAAACCAGCTTGAACATCTGGAAGTCCTTGGTTCACATATTGTTGAAAACTCACTTGGAGAATTTGGGGCATTACTTTACTAGTGTATGAGTTGAGTGCAATTGTACGGTAGTTTGAACATTCTTTGGCATTGTCTTTCTTTGGGATTGGAATGAAAACTGACCTTTTCCAGTCCTGTGGCCACGGCTGAGTTTTCCAGATTTGCTAGCATATTGACTGCAGCACTTTCACAGCATCATCTTTTAAGATTTGAAATAACTCAACTGGAATTCCATCACCTCCACTAGCTTTGTTTGTAGTGATGCTTCCTATGGCTCACTTGACTTCACTTTCCAGGATGCCTGGCTCTAGGTGAGTGATCACACCATCATGATTATCTGGGTCATGAAGATGTTTTTTGTACAGTTCTTCTGTGTATTCTTGCCACCTCTTCTTAATATCTTCTGCTTCTGTTAGATCCATACCATTTCTGTCCTTTATCGAGCCCATCTTTGCATGAAATGTTCCCTTGGTATCTCTAATTTTCTTGAAGAGATCTCTAGTCTTTCCCATTCTGTTGTTTTCCTCTATTTCTTTGCATTGATCACTGAGGAAGGCTTTCTTATCTCTCCTTGCTATTCTTCAAAACTCTGCATTCAAATGGGAATATCTTTCCTTTTCTCCTTTGCTTTTTGCTTCTCTTCTTTTCACAGCTATTTATAAGGCCTCCTCAGACAGCCATTTTGCTTTTTTGCATTTCTTTTCCATGGAGATGGTCTTGATCCCTGTCTCCCGTTCAATGTCACGAACTTCCGTCCATAGTTTAGCAGGCACTCGGTCTATCAGATCTAGTCCCTTAAATCTATTTCTCACTTCCACTGTATAGTTGTAAGGGATTTGATTTAGGTCATAGCTGAATGGTCTAGTGGTTTTCCCTACTTTCTTCAATTTAAGTCTGAATTTGGCAATAAGGAGTTCATGATCTGAGCCACAGTCAGCTCCCGGTCTTGTTTTTGCTGACTGTATAGAGCTTCTCCATCTTTGGCTGCAAAGAATATAATCAATCTGATTTTGGTGTTGAGCATCTGGTGATGTCCACATGTAGAGTCTTCTCTTGTGTTGTTGGAAGAGGGTGTTTGCTATGACCAGTGCGTTCTCTTGGCAAAACTCTATTAGCCTTTGCCCTGCTTCATTCTGTACTCCAAGGCCAAATTTGCCTGTTACGCCAGGTGTTTCTTGACTTCCTACTTTTGCATTCCAGTCCCCTATAATGAAAAGAACATCTTATTTGGGTGTTAGTTCTAGAAAGCCTTGTAGGTCTTCCTAGAACTGTTCAACTTCAGCATCTTCAGTGTTACTGGTTGGGGCATAGGATTGGATTACTGTGATATTGAATGGTTTGCCTTGGAAACGAACAGAGATCATTCTGTCATTTTTGAGATCGCATCCAAGTACTGCATTTCGGACTCTTTTGTTGACCATGATGGCTACTCCATTTCTTCTAAGGGATTCCTGCCCACAGTAGTAGATATAATGGTCATCTGAGTTAAATTCATCCATTCCAATCCATCTTAGTTTGCTGATTCCTAGAATGTTGATGTTCACTCTTGCCATCTCCTGTTTGACCACTTCCAATTTGCCTTGATTCATGGACCTAACATTCCAGGTTCCTATGCAATATTGCTCTTCACAGCATCGGCCCTTGCTTCTATCACTAGTCACATCCACAACTGGGTTTTGTTTTTGCTTTGGCTCTGTCCCTTCATTCTTTCTGGAGTTATTTCTGCACTCATCTCCAGTAGCATGTTCTAGATTAGTGGTTCCCAAAATCTGGTCCGAAGATCCCTAGGGGTCACTGACATCCTTTCAGGGAAGTTACATGGGCTCCCTTTTCTAATTGTGTACTATGTGTACTATATAAGGTTAGATTTTCTTCACATAATTTAAGCAAAACAATATATCCCAATGGACTAAATGCAGAAAGCAAATCTGAAAATTCAGTTATGACAGTTAATTTTATGTGTCAACTCTGCTGGGCCACAGGGTGCCCAGATATTTGGTTAAACAATCTGGGCACTGTGAAAGCATGTATGGATGAGGTTAACATTTGATCCGCAGACTTCCCTTCCTGATGTGGGCAGGCCTCACCTAATCCATTAAAGGCCTGAACAGAACAAAAGGCTAGGCAAAAGATAATTTGCTCTCTGTCTGATGGTCTTCAAGCTGGGACATCAGTTTTCTGCCTTTGGAATCAGACTTGGCACAGAACCTACACCATCCACTGGCCTGTCATCAAACCTTTAGACTTGGGTTAAAACATATACCATCAGTCACCTCCTAGGTCAAGACTGGAATTAAACTATCAGCACTCCTGGGTCCCCACATTATAGATCTTGGGATTTCTCAGGCTCCATAATCACATGAGCCAATTTGTTAAGGGAAACGCTGACTGAAACTGCCTGCCATGTTGTTATCTTAACAACAGGAGGTCCTGGTAAATAATGGGGAAGTAACAAGCTACCACCATCAGGAAGAATTTGGAAAAGGTCAAAAGGAGAGAGGAGACACCAGCCCAAATGTCCTACCAACCTCCCGGAATCCTTCTCTTGGCTGAGCTATGCGCACACCACCAGGAAGGACCCTGAGACAGAATGATCAACCTAGAAACTAAACCCCATCACCATAAAACCAGAGACTGCAAGCCTCATGGCAGAGTCATTCTCTTGGGTTGCCTTACCCTCCTGCTCGCCACCTGGGTGATTTTCCCCAGCAAAATCTCTTGCTTGGTCTGCATGTGTTTATAAACATTATATAAACCCTTATAAACATTAATATCCAAGTGTTTAGACAAGAGCCCACTTTTGGGCCATAGAAGGGGTCCCCAATCCTGCAACAAATTCCTTATAATACACACACAGACACAAATATAGATATATATACACATACTGTATATATGTGGGCTTTCCTGGTGGTTCAGACAGTAAAGAATCTGATTGCAATGCAGGAAGCCTCGGTTTGATCCCTGGGTCAGGAAGATCCCCTGGAGAAGAAAATGGCTACCCACTCCAATACTCTTGCCTAAAGAATTCCATGGACAGAGGAGCCTGGTGGGCTACAGTCTATGGGGTTGCAAAGAGTTGGACACAACTGAGCAACTAACACTATTGTAAATACATATGTATTATCTCCTATTGGTTCTATTTTTCTGGAGAACCCTGTCTAATACAACAACTGTCTTCTAGTAAGGCTAACATTAAAGAGGTATGCAAAAATGTAAAACAATGCCAACCTTTCAATTTTTTTTGCTTTGGAAAACAGTAATTTTTCATTTTAAAACATATTTTTATGTTAATATATAATGGGTTTGTTATTTTTAAATAAATATTCTTAGAATGATTTAATTTTAATAAGTTAATATTGATATAGACAACCCTTATAAACAAAAGCTCTTTAAAACACTTTTGAAAAATGTAAAGGAATCCTGAGACCAAAAAAAAGTAAACTGCTGTTCTATATAATTAAGGCTGCCAAAGATCTACTAGAAAAGTGGAATATTAAACTAATTCACCTCTTTCCACTCTTCATAGCTAAATCAAAATTTCTCATGCTACTTATCAAAAGAAAGACAGTTTTCCAGTTTTACAGGACATACCTGATCATCCCCAGAACCGCACTGAGCTATATTTCCCAAAGAGGCCATGTTAGTATTAGAAATATGTGTTCCACTATCGTTTTGATATAATGGCTGTTGCCATAAATGACAGGCCAATGGAACAACCTGAAAATCAAAGGCAGATTTAAACAGAGTAATAACACAATCCCTATGACTAAACAATAAACAAATTTAACATTTAAATTATGTTTGTCAGTTTATAAAGCACTTTCACAAATATAACATTTAGACTTCATAATCACTGTCCAACTTATTATCTTCACTTAAAATTAAGGAAACAGAGGACTTCCCTGGTGGTCCAGTAGTTAAGAATCTGCCTGCCAATGCAGGGGACATGAATTTGATCCTTGTTCCAAGGAGATCCCACATGCCAGAGGGCAACTAAGCCCATGCACCACAGTTACTAAGCCCAAGCTCTAGAGCCCCTGGGTCACAACTACTAAAGCTGGCACGCCCTAGAGCCATGCTCTACAACAAGAGAAGCCACCACAAAGAGAGAAGCCTGTGCAACCCAACTAGACAGTAGCCCCAGCTCACCTCAACTAGAGAAAGCCTATACACAGCAACAAAAACTCAGTGCAGCCAAAACTAATTAGTTATTTTTTAATTCATTAATTTTTTTAAAAAAATAAGGAAATAGTGATTTTGGTTACACAGTAAGGACTTGACATATTCCAACAAACCACACCAGTTCTTTAACCTCCTATGCTTGTAGCTAGAGAAGGTAATGGCAACCGACTCTGGTATTCTTGCCTGGAAAATCTCATGGACAGGGGAGCCTAGTGGGCTACAGTCCATGGGGTCGCAAAGAGTCAGACACTACTGAAATGACTTCGCACACATACTTGTAGCAGTAAAAGAAGCAAGTAGAAGCAAACGAGTTACCTATTTCACAATCTTACTAAAATAACAGGAACTAAAATCATCTGAGAGCATGGAAAATGGGGACAAAGTTGGGCTTATTTTGTGTAATCAGAGGTTGAAGCAGGGCTCTCCTATTTGTGAAAGAAGGCAATAAAAACTGAAGCAATGCACATGGAAACGATCAGAGGCAATCAAACAAAAGTGACCTCGGTCACATCAAGTCACCGACTGGTTCAGGAGGGGTTATTGAGATTTTCCCCAATATTCTTGGAGAGTAAGAACCCAAAGCTTCCAATGTAAAACCTCCTTTTATTTTTTTTTTTAATTTTTATTTTTTTAATTTATTTATTTATTTTAGTTGGGGGCTAATTACTTTACAATATTGTAGTAGTTTTTTCCATACATTGACATGAATCAGCCATGGGTTCACATGTGCTCCCCCTCCCGAACCCTCCTCCCACCTCCCTCCCCCTCCCATCCCTCTGTGTCATCCCAACGCTCCATCCCTGAGCATCCGTCCCATGCATAGAACATGGAATGGTGTTCCGCTTCACATATGACAATATACATGTTTCAATGTTATTGTCCCAGAACGTCCCACCCTCACCTTCTCCCTCAGAGTCCACAGGACTGTTCTGTGCATCTGTGTCTCTTATTCTGTCTCACATATAGGGTTACCATTACCATCTTTCAAATTCCATATACATGCATTAGTATACTGTATTGGTGCTTTTCTTTCTGGCTCACTTCACTCTGTATAATGGGCTCCAGTTTCATCCATCTCAAAAGAACCGATTCAAATGTATTTTTTTTAATGGCTGAGTAATATTCCATTGCGTATATGTACCACAGCTTCCTTATCCATTCGTCTGCCGATGGACATCTAGGTTGCTTCCATGTCCTGGCTATTGTAAACAGTGCTGCGATGAACATTGGGGTACACGCATCTCTTTCAATTCTGTAAAACCTCCTTTTAAAGGAGATGCAAGGGGCAAGGTAGAGACAACCACAAAAACACCAGGTAGAGAAGAATGTACCAAAAGACAAAACAAAGTAACACTCTTGCTAAAAATGAAATTACAAACTATACTTTCAAAGGTATTTCAAGACTTCAAAAAAAAAAAAAAAAGACTTCAAAATAAGAATATCTCAGACTCTTAAAGAGACTTTTTAAAAAGAGACACAATGCCCATAAAAAGAGATTGATAAAAATAAAACAGGCAGCCATGAGTCAAGAAAAGATGCATGCTCCAAAACCACAGATGTCAAAGAACCTTTGAAGGAAACTCAAGGTCATAAGGTAATTTTTCCCCCCAGAATTAAAACAGTTACTACACTAACAAAACATTTTACAGAGCACATACAACAATGTGCTTTTGATGAGAAAGGCAAGCTTAACTCAAAAATCTATTCAATAACTAAAGAGATTTCTATAGTATAGACTCTTTCAAGAGGTTTTTCTCAAAAGGTAGAACACCATGGAGCACACCCACCTGCTTCAATGGCACTTTTTGAGGAATAAAGAACAAAAAGCAAAGAAAGGCATTTTGCAAATTCATTTTGGCAATTTGAAATCCCTAAATAAATAAAAAGAGAGCCAATGTTTTGGCACAGTTAGTATTCCTTGAGCCCTTCAGGAAAGAGGAATGCCAAAATGAATGTTCATAATGGCTATTCACTGGAACTAAATAATGCTGGGTGTACAGCACAGGGTCTTGCCTTTGAAAATAGCTGATTCATATTAGCTTACAAAAAGAGAGTTCAATTCCCTAGGATATTTGTAGAACACTAATGATACAATATTATGAAACCAACACTTTGACAACTAACCCAGTGTGTGAGAAAAAAGAACACACTCTCACTTTTATCAGCTAAAAAAACCCTAAAAGTTAAAATTAAATGTTAAAAGTTCTTATTGTTGTTGTTCATTCGCTCAGTTGTGTCCGACTCTTGTGACCCCATGGACTGCAGCATGCCAGGCTTCCCTATCCTTCACTATCTCCCAGAGTTTGCTCAAACTCATGTCCATTGAGTCGATGATGACATCCAACCATCTCATTCTCTGTCACCCCCTTCTCCTGCCCTCAATCTTTCCCAGCATCAGGGTCTTTTCCAGTGAGTCAGCTCATTGGAAAAGTTCTTATTAAAAAATACATTTCCCAGAACTTGTGTTTATTACCTACCTGATGGTTTGTAGACTTCATTAAGGAAATTAATTTCTAACACATTCCCATATGTTTGATCAGTTTTCCCACAGTTGCCTCGGAAAGTGGTAAAACCCAAACACTTGAAAGAGAATTCTTAAGATGAATGCTTTAAAACTAAGCAGGTGTCATCAGCAACTCTGATCTGAGGTTAAATGCCTTCTGGTATAAACAAACAGTTTCAGAGCCCTTCCCTGATTAGTTTTTAATATTAAAAGTTTGTGGTCTTTAGTGGTCTTCCAACTACATGCTACCTATCAAAGAAACATTTTAGATCTAAGGATGCATATCAGTTAAAAGTAAAAGGATAAAAAAAGACTGGTTCCAAATAGGAAAAGGAGTATGTCAAGGCTGTATATTGTCACCCTGCTTATTTAACTTATATGCAGAGTACATCATGAGAAATGCTGGGCTGGAGGAAGCACGAGCTGGAATCAAGATTGCCGGGAGAAATATCAACAACCTCCGATATGCAGATGACACCACCCTTATGGGAGAAAGTGAAGAGGAACTAAAAAGCCTCTTGATGAAAGTGAAAGAGGAGAGTGAAAAAGGTGGCTTAAAGCTCAACATTCAGAAAACTAAGATCATGGCATCTGGTCCCATCACTTCATGGCAAATAGATGGGGAAACAGTGGAAACGGTGTCAGACTATTTTTGGGGGCTCCAAAATCACTGCTGATGGTGATTGCAGCCATGAAATTAAAAGACACTCCTTGGAAGAAAGGTTATGACCAACCTAGATAGCATATTTAAAAGCTGAGACATTATTTTGCCAACAAAGGTCCGTCTAGTCAAGGCTATGGTTTTTCCAGTGGTCATGTATGAATGTGAGAGTTGGACGGTGAAGAAAGCTGAGTGCCGAAGAATTGATGCTTTTAAACTGTGGTGTTGGAGAAGACTCTTGAGAGTCCCTTGGACTGCAAGGAGATCCAACCAGTCCATCTGCAAGGCGATCAGTCCTGGGTGTTCATTGGAAGGACTGATGTTGAAGCTGAAACTCCAATACTTTGGCCACCTCATGCGAAGAGTTGACTCACTGGAAAAGGCCCTGATGCTGGGAAGGATTGGGGGCAGGAGAAGAAGGGGACGACAGAGGATGAGATGGTTGTATGGCATCACTGACTCGATGGACATGGGTTTGGGTAAACTCCGGGAGTTGGTGATGGACAGGGAGGCCTGGCATGCTGCGATTCATGGGGTCGCAAAGAGTCAGACATGACTGAGCGACTGAACTGAACTGAACTGAATTAATGCATATGTACAGAATCTACAAAAATTATATTGATGAAGCTATTTGCAGGGAAGGAATGAAGACAAAGATGCAGAGAATGGACTTATGGACACCGTGGGGGAGGGAGAGAGCAGGACAAATGGAGAACGCAGCATCAATATATATACATTGTTCAGTGTAAGCTGGATAGGTGCTGAGAACTTGTTGTGTGGCACAGGGGGCCCAGTCTAGTGCTCTGTGATGACGTGGAGGAATGGGATGAGTGGTGGAGAGAGAGGCTAGGGAGGGAGGGGATGTACGTAAAATTATGGCTGATTTGCATTGTTGTACGGCAGAAACCAACACACCAATGGGGGGAGAAAAAAAGTAATTTAAATTTAAAAAATAGAGTGTATATGGAGAGTGAAAAGACCCAGGAAAGCCAAAAAAACAACACAAAATTGAAGCCAAAGTGGAAAGACTGACACTACCTGACTTAAAGACTTACTATAAAGCTACAGCAATCAAGACAATGTGGCACTGGTGAAAGACCAGACAAACAGATCACTGTAACACCACAAAGTCCAGAAATAGACCGAAATAAAGACCACTGATCCTTGACAAAGGAACAAAGGCAACATAATGGAGCAAAGATAGTCTTTTCAACAAATGATGATGGAATAACTGGACATACACACACAAAACATGAATCGAGACAGATCTTACACCTTTCACAAAATTTAACTCAAAATCAATCATAGATGTAAACAGAGAATATAAAACTGTAAAACACCTAAAGACAATATAGGAGAAAACCTAGATGACCTTGGCTATGGTGATCACTTTTTAGGTACAATACCAAAGGCACAACCCTTGAAAGAAATAACTGATAAGCTGGACTCATCAAAATTAAAAACTTTTGTTCCATGAAAGACAATGTCAAGAGAATGAGAAGACAAGCCACAGACTAGGAGCAGATATTTCCAAAAGACATAACCTAATAAGGACTGTTAACCAAAATATATTACTGAGCACACATGCAGCTAGTCATCAGACTGCCTGGTACTGACCCAAATGGACTGAAAAGATGGTTAGTCTCTCAGTTGTGTCTGATTCTTTGTGGCCTCACACACTGCAGCCCACCAGACTCCTCTGTCATGGAATTTTCCAGGCAAGAATACTGGAGTGGGCAGCCATTCCCTTCTCCGGGGGTCTTCCTGATGCAGGGATTGAACCCAGGTCTTCTGCATTGCAGGTAGATTTGTTACTGTCTGACTTATCAGGGAAGTCCAACTGAAATATCCTTTAGTAGATGAATGGATAAAATAAATTGTGGCTCATTTAGACAATAATATTATTCAGAGCTAAAAAGAAATGAGCCACTAAGTCATGAAAAGACATGGAGAAACTATACTGGTAAATACACGTCATTATACATTTGTCAAAAACCATAGAATGTATAACACCAAAAGTGAGCCTTAATATAAACTGGCTTTGGATGTCAATGTAGGTCCATCACAACAAATGTATTACACTCTGACGTGGGATATTGACAGTGGAGGATGCTGTGCATGTGTGGGAGCAGGAAGTAGATGGGAAATCTCTGTACTGTCCAATTTTTTTTTGGAACCTACAATTGCTCGAAAAAATGATCTGTTGAGGAAATTCCCTGGTTGTCCAATGGTTAGGACGTCATGCTTTCGCTGCCAAGGGCACAAGTTCAATCCCTTGTGGGGGAACTAAGATCCCACAAGCTGTGAAAGTGAAAGTGAAAGTCACTTTGTGGCCCCATGGACTACACAGTCCATGGAATTCTCCAGTCCAGAATACTGGAGTGGGCAGCTGTTCCCTTCTCCATTGAGGGGGATTTTTCCCAACCCAGGCATCAAACCCCAGCCACAAAAGAAACTATTTTACCAGAGACTGGCGTTTTACCAGAGACTAAGTGATGTAGCACAGGAACCTGGAATGTTAGGTGCATGAATCAAGGCAAATTGGAAGTGGTCAAACAGGAGATAACAACAGTGAACGTCGACATTCTAGGAATCAGTGAACTGAAATGGACTGGAATGGGTGAATTTAACTCAGATGACCATTATATCTACTACTGTGGACAGGAATCCCTTAGAAGAAATGGAGTAGCCATCATGGTCAACAAAAGAGTCCGAAATGCAGTACTTGGATGCAATCTCAAAAATGACAGAATGATCTCTGTTTGTTTCCAAGGCAAACCATTCAATATCACGGTAATCCAATCCTATGTCCCGACCAGTAATGCTGAAGAAGCTGAACTTAAAAGGTTCTATGAAGACCTACAAGACCTTTTAGAACTAACACCCAAAAAAGATGTCATTTTCATTATAGGGGACTAGAATGCAAAAGTAGGAAGTCAAGAAACATCTGGCGTAACAGGCAAATTTGGCCTTGGGATACAGAATGAAGCAGGGCAAAGGCTAATAGAGTTTTGCCAAGAGAACACACTGGTCATAGCAAACACCTTCTTCCAACAACACAAGAGAAGCTCTACATGTGGACATCACCAGATGCTCAACACCAAAATCAGATTGATTATATTCTTTGCAGCCAAAGATGGAGAAGCTCTATACAGTCAGCAAAAACAAGACCGGGAGCTGACTGTGGCTCAGATCATGAACTCCTTATTGCCAGATTCAGACTTAAATTGAAGAAAGTAGGGAAAACCACTAGACCATTCAAGTATGACCTAAATCAAATCCTTTATGATTATACAGTGGAAGTGACAAATAGATTTAAGGGACTAGATCTGATAGACAGAGTGCCTGATGAACTACGGACAGAGGTTCGTGACACTGTACAGGAGACAGAGATCAAGACCAGTCCCATGGAAAAGAAATGCAAAAAAGCAAAATGGCTGTCTGAGGAGGCCTGACAAATAGCTGTGAAAAGTAGAGAAGCGAAAAGCAAAGGAGAAAAGGAAAGATATTCCCATCTGAACGCAGAGTTCGAAAGAATAGCAAGGAGAGATAAGAAAGCCTTCCTCAGCGATCAGTGCAAAGAAATAGAGGAAAACAACAGAATGGGAAAGACTAGAGATCTGTTCAAGAAAATTAGAGATACCAAGGGAACATTTCATGCAAAGATGGGCTTGATAAAGGATAGAAATGGTATGGACCTAACAGAAGCAGAAGATATTAAGAAGAGGTGGCAAGAATACACAGAAGAACTGTACAAAAAAGATCTTCATGACCCAGATAACCATGATGGTGTGATCACTCACCTAGAGCCAGACATCCTGGTATGTGAAGTCAAGTGGGCTTACTTGACTTTGATGCTTTAGAAAGCATCACTACAAACAAAGCTAGTGGAGGTGATGGAATTCCAGTTGAGCTATTTCAAATCCTCAAAGATGATGCTGTGAAAGTGCTGCACTCAAAATGCCAGCAAATCTGCAAAACTCAGCCGTGGCCACAGGACTGGAAAAGGTCAGTTTTCATTCCAATCCCAAAGAAAGACAATGCCAAAGAATTCTCGAACTACCGCACAAATGAACTCATCTCACACACTAGTAAAGTAATGCTCAAAATTCTCCAAGCCAAGCTTCAGCAATACGTGAACCATGAACTTCCAGATGTTCAAGCTGGTTTTAGAAAAGGCAGAGGAACCAGAGATCAAATTGCCAACATCTGCTGGATCATCGAAAAATCAAGAGAGTACCAGAAAAACACCTATTTCTGCTTTATTGACTATGCCAAAGCCTTTGACTGTGTGGATCACAATAAACTGGAAAATTCTGAGAGATGGGAATACCAGACCATCTGACCTGTCTCTTGAGAAACCTGTATGCAGGTCAGGAAGCAACAGTTAGAACTGGACATGGAACAACAGACTAGTTCCAAATAGGAAAAGGAATACGTCAAGGCTGTATATTGTCACCCTGCTTACTTAACTTATATGCAGAGTACATCATGAGAAACACTGGGCTGAAAGAAACACAAGCTGGAATCAAGATTGCTGGGAGAAATATCAATAACCTCAGATATGCAGATGACATCACCCTTATGGCAGAAAGCGAAGAAGAACTAAAGAGCCTCTTGATGAAAGTGAAAGAGGAGAGTGAAAAAGTTGGCTTAAAGCTCAACATTCAGAAAACTAAGATCATGGCATCTGGTCCCATCACTTCATGGCAAATAGATGGGGAAACAGTGGAAACGATGTCAGACTTTATTTTTCTGGGCTCCAAAATCACTGCTGATGGTGATTGCAGCCATGAAATTAAAAGACACTTACTCCTTGGAAGGAAGGTTATGACCAACATAGATAGTATATTTAAAAGCAGAGACATTACTTTGCCAACAAAGGTCAGTCTAGTCAAGGCTATGGTTTTTCCAGTGGTCGTGTATGGATATGAGAGTTGGACGGTGAAGAAAGCCAAGTGCCGAAGAATTGATGCTTTTAAACTGTGGTGTTGGAGAAGACTCTTGAGAGTCCCTTGGACTGCAAGGAGATCCAACCAGTCCATCTGCAAGGCGATCAGTCCTGGGTGTTCATTGGAAGGACTGATGTTGAAGCTGACACTCCAATACTTTGGCCACCTCATGCGAAGAGATGACTCATTGGAAAAGGCCCTGATGCTGG
This sequence comes from Okapia johnstoni, assembly GCA_024291935.2. Taxonomy (NCBI): domain Eukaryota; kingdom Metazoa; phylum Chordata; class Mammalia; order Artiodactyla; family Giraffidae; genus Okapia; species Okapia johnstoni. The sequence continues at coordinate 123,333,377 of CM044306.1, read as the reverse complement.
GAAGGATTGGGGGCAGGAGGAGAAGGGGACGACAGAGGATGAGATGGTTGTATGGCATCACTAACTCAATGGACGTGGGTTTGGGTAAACTCCAGGAGTTGGTGATGGACAGGGAGGCCTGGCATGCTGCGATTCATGGCGTCGCAAAGAGTCAGACACGACTGAGCGACTAAACTGAACTGAATCCTGAATGAAATTAATGTCTCCTATCATTTGGTCTCTTCTTTTGAATGCTGCTGCTGTTTAGTCACTATATCATGTCTGATTCTTTGCAACCCCATGGACTGTAGCCTACCGGGCTCCTCTGTCCATGGAATTTCCCAGGCAAGGATACTGGAGTGGGTTGCCATTTCCTTCTTCAGGCAAGGATACTGGAGTGGGTTGCCATTTCCTTCTTCACGGGATCGTCCCAATCCAAGGATGTAATCCACATCTCCTGCTTGGCTGATGGATTCTTTACTACTGAGTCACCTGGGAAGCCCCATCCTTTGAAAACACTGAATTAAATACTACACAACAAACTCATCTTCAAAAACTTCTGGTTCATCAATTTCTAGCAAGAAACATATACAAGTTTCTCCTTTACACATTTTCCAATTTATGCCTAAATCTTAATATATTAGTAAATAAATCTTAATATATTAGTAAGCAAAAGAATATCCTAATACATTTTATATCATTTTAAAACTACCTTTAATACAGCACATCACCCACACCTTCATAAACCCTCCAAGGTAAACAAGAGAATATCCGATTTCTCTCAAAAAAAAAAAAAACCTCTATGGAAAAAATACTCTGGGCTCTAAAAAGCAGTATCTTCTATTACACAGTCTACTTTTCTATATCCACCAACATGTCCCTCTTCCAAAATATCATCAGTTCCCAGTAATACTGCAATAACCTCCTACTTAATTAGCATCCTTGATTTATTATTACTGCTCCCCACCCTGCCCAGTTATCAGAGCTGTTCTCTACTCTGCTACAAAGTGATCTTCCTGAAACACAAATCTTATCCTATATTCCTTTGTTTAAAAACATTTCAATGACTTCCAGGGATAAAGCTTCCAAATCCTTGACCTAGAACAGAAAGCCTTCAAGTCTGTGATCAACCCATATTGGCCCCTAGCTCCTTGAAAATGCCCTACTCTCTTACAGTACCTTTCCATGTGCCTTTCCCTGAGCAGGAAAGCTTCTTTTCCCTTTAACTAGTTGATTGTGATCTGTCTTCAGATCTCAGCTTGTCATAACTTGCTCAGGGAAGCTTTCCCCAACTTCACTGACAAAACAGATTCCTTTACTAAATGTTTTCAAAGCACATTAGGACATACCATTTTTACTTCTCTTTCTTCGACCAACTGAATTTTGTCTGGCTCCCTCTTTAAAGTGCATACGCTAGAAAAAAAGAAACAACAAATATTTCCATTCATCAAGATTCCACAGCGTAAAGCATAGTGTGTGGCCCATGATGAATGCTCGATACATGCTCGATGAACTGAGTTCCGACAGGAACAATTACCAAGCAAAACAACTATTATTCCTTAATTATCAACAGCCTACAGCAATAATGTCAGTAGAACTTTCTGTAATGATAAATTATTCTACATCTGCACTGTCCGATTACACAGCCACTAATCAAGCATGGCTACCAAGCACTTGAAAAGTGGCTGGTACAACAGAGGCACTGAATTTTTAATTTTATTTGATTTTAACAAATTAAGGTGTAAAGAGTCAAACATTGCTATGACTACTGTATTGAACAGCACAGGTCTATATAGTCTTTTCTCTGTCTTTTCAATTGTTGCATCTTGTTTCACTCCACCCAGCTGACACCTTATCTAAGGAGCAGTCTTGAACAATAAACCCTAGACTTCTTTTTGTCCCCACAATGTTCCTCTCACAGAATAGAAACATAATATCTGATGACTAGATATCCCAATTGTACACCCTTCCTTTCTCCCTGAAAAATAATCAATTAAATGCAGTTATTTTCAAAATGACCTTCAGGAGCCAGCCATAAAATCAGCTCTTTCTAGTTTTCCAGACTGTTGGGAGCTGCAGCATAATAAGCCTCCTGCATTTCTAGGCCCCTCCTATCTACTGGGGACCCCTTTAAGGCTACTAAGAAGCTGAAGAAGCACAATTGGCCAGAAGCCACTAGAGATTACTATTCAGGTAGCGTACAGAATGGGGAAACAATGAAAACAGTGACAGACTGTATTTTCTTGGGTTTCAAAATCACTGCAGATGGTGACTGCAGCCATGAAATTAAAAGACGCTTGCTCCTTGGAAGAAAAGCTATGACCAACCTAAACAGCATAGTAAAAGGCAGAGACATCACTCTGACGAAAAAAGGTCCGTCTATTCAAAGCTATGGTTTTTCCAGTAGTCATGTATGGATGTGAGAGTTGGGCTATAAAGAAAACTGAGCGCCGAAGAATTGATGCTTTTGAACTATGGTGCTGAAGAAGACTCTTGAGTCCCCTGGACTGCAAGATCAAACCAGTCAATCCTAAAGGAAATCAATCCTGAATATTCATTGGAAGGACTGATGCTGAAGCTCCAATACTTTGGCCACCTGATGCGAAGTACTGACTCCTTAGAAAAGACCCTGATGCTGGGAAAGGCTGAAGCAGGAGGAGAAGGGGACGACAGAGGATGAGATGGTTGGATGGCATCACTAACTCAATGGACATGAGTTTGAGCAAGCTCCGGGAGCTGGTGATGGACAGGGAAGCGTGCAGCAGTCCATGGGTTTGCAAAGAGTCGGACACAACTGAGCGATTGAACTAACTGGCGTACAGAATCCACACTGCTCCCTCAAGCAGAGTCCCGCCCTTCAGGCAGATAATCTCCTGTCTCCCCAACAGCAGAGTCCCTGGGCAACCATTCTCTCTTTCCTACACCGCTCTTTTCCTCTCCCTCAGGGGATAAGCCCCACCTCCTCCCAAGACCGTTTCTTAAACCTCAATACTGACTCCTCTGAACATCTGGTGTAATTCAAAAAGCCCGGGGCCTGGGGCGGGGTACGGTGTGGAAGAAACAAGAGAGATCTTTGCCTGAAAGAACGGGAGACTTGGAGTACTCGGCAAGAAGCCTGGACAAGAGTTGAGGCCCAGGAAGCGACATGGCCCTACAAGCCTTTAAAAGCACATGTGCTATTTGTCAGGCACCGTGACGGGCGGCGAGCAGGAGGCAGACGGCAAGGAACAGGCAAAGCACTCAGGGACCACCCGTTACCCGGCCCGACGGCGGCCCATACCTCTCCCCGGCCCAGCTCACCTTCCTGGGGCTGGTCAGCTCGCTCTCCGAATAGCGGTGCCTCGAGAGGGAAGGGAGGGGAAAAGAGACGACTGGCGGTTTTGGCTGCGCGCAGGCGCAAAGACCGCCGACGCCTAGCGCCCTGCCGGGTGTTGGGCGGACAGGGCGGGGCCGGCAGTGAGCGCGCGTTGCTAAGGACGCCCCGAAGGGGCCGGCGGGAAGGCCCGCGGCGCTGAGCGGCGGGCTGGCTAAGCTGACGCTTAGCCTCCGTCACGGGCTGGGGTCTTGCTCACCGTACTGTAAGCTCACAATAAACCCAGACTGAGCTCCTGTCGGAATAGGGAAGAATCTAGTCCTCGGCTGGGCCTGGCCAAAACTGAATTTTCCTCTGCTCCGAGGGGCAATCAGACTCTGGGACAAGCCCAAAATAATCAAACCTGCAAATTATAGATTTTTCAAAGTTGAGTGCCTAATGTATGACAGGCTGTATCATGGGCACTTGAACCCAACAGTGGAAAAGTGTCAGAGGCAGTAGAGGGATTAAGTAAGACTGGACTCGTATCAGAAAGATGGGAGCTTGAATCCTAACATGGCCTCTAATAGCAGTGAGACTAACCCTCTTTGAAACGAGGGTAATAATAGGCCCTTGCATAGGACCGTTGTGCTAAATAAGGGATATAACAAATGTGAAGGGGTAGTGTTGTGTATTATTTGTTAACTACTGTATAGTAACATTAAATACTTACAGATTTGTGAGACAAATGTTTTTACCATTTTGTATTTGAAGAATCTAAGGCTGAGAATAACTTGCCCAAAGTCTCTTACCTCATAAGTGGCTGGTAATGCCATCCCAGGTCTTCTGTAAATCCAGTAATTGCCTTTGCCCAGATCTACAGCTAATAAAGAATAAAGTAGAAATATTTATACTGATAACACATATGTTTCGGGGTTAGTCAATGATTTTTAAATGCTTTAAAAAACAAAGATTTCCCTATCACTTAAGAACTCCTATAAAATGAATGGCAAATTAAAGAATCTTGAGATCCCTTGTTATTATCTAAGGAGATAGACACAATTAAAGTGGAGTCCAGCAAAAATTCTTCATGGTATTGTAACAGGAGGGAAAGGGGCAGGGCACAGCTGACAGTGGTGGCATAATTTAGGGGTATGCCAAGAATAAAGGTCCTATCTGCCAATGACACAATCCTGGGAAAACTATAAAGGTAGAATATGGAGGCCCAAAGCCTCAAGACTCCTTTGAACACCTCTAAATGAACTTTGAGTACATATAAGTACAATTCTTCTTATGGTGGGTTTGGGCTTTTCCTTGCTGAAGAGCTATGGCTGTAAAGTTAGGGAAAAAATTGCTTGATTTTATATTTTGACTTGAGAAATCTCAATGTACCTCTCCAGTAACAGGATCACACATTTCGTTGAATCTGTTATTAAATGATTCTGTAAAACTTTACCATTTACTTAGAAACCCCACTGTCCTTATCATCCATAAATGTCAGGGAAAATAAGGAGAACTAGGGGAATTATAAAACTAATTATCAAAGCTCTCAGAAATCCTCAAACTTACAAGGCCCAAATAACTTCTATTTACCTTGATAGCAATAACATGAACCTCTCTAGGATATATGTATCTCCTTCTGAATTAATAATAGGCTGCCTCCTGTATTTAGGAACTACTTTCAGTACTAAATTCTACCTTGATACAATCTGATATGACTAATTGCTCCAGGAGCCCACATAATAATTCCTGCTTTATCAACAATAAGTAGAAACTGCATTTCCAAATCATCCACCTTAGTAACCTTTGCATGATCTGAAATCTGGAAATTTGATCTTTCTGAAAAAAACATCAGAAGAAAACTACCCTTGAACCTCAGTGGAAAAGACTTTATTAGGTACTGCTAACAAGTGGACCAGCAGTAAAATTCCAAGGCATTGATCTTGGGTCCGTGTTTCCCAGCCAAAAATACAAGCATCATTTCTTCCTGACTACAGGAAGTCCATTCCATTAGAAGACCTCAAACTGAAGATTCTTGGGAATTCTCCAGAAGCTGCTGTTTATAGAAGTGGACAGCTTGTGCCCATGACAAAAAACAAGATTAATTTTCTGATTCTTCAGCATCCTTTACCCTACCACTAATCTTGCCTATTATTGTACTTTGATGACTAACAAAATGATTTCTCAGTATGATCTACCTTATCTGTATCTTTTTACTTGTGACTCCCTGTACTTTTCTGCTGCTTAAGAAAAGCAATACTTGTGGTATATATTTCTCAAACTGTAGCTATGCTCTTAATTAAACTGGCTGTTGACAAAATTCAATAGCTTCACTTTAAAGCACTTCATTGTGTAGGTTTTCTTCTATAGGCCCCATCTGGTTCTTAAGCTTTTCTCATGTAATTAATCCTAAACTTCAATCTTGTAAAAATCAGACCTTGATCCACACCTCAACAAAATGTTTCTCTGAGGGTGAAGGTCATTCAGTCATGTCTAGCTCTTTGCGACCCCATGGACTGTAACCTGTCAGGCTTCTCTGAGGGTATTACAACCTTATTAGAAAAACCTAGCTTTTCAGGAATGGCAACTAATATTGGGGCTATCCTTGCTCCAACAGTCAGTTTGTTCTCTTCAGAAACACTGCAGCCCACTTTGCAGAAACCTATTTAACTTAACCAAGAAATCTGCCCATCTTGAGGGACAAACTACTGGCTTGCTCCTGATATACTTATACTCCCAGTGTAGTCTGTTCCCCCACTAGAGTACTGCTTCTTACATAAACAGCAGGCTTACACACTGTTACTAACTTACCCTGTATATTGAATCTAATTGTTAGAGGTTTTCAGGTGCTTAAAATTACCAGTCTTCCAGTGGCTCATATTTCACTGAGAAAGATACCCAGAAACCAAGCAAATGAGGCAAGCAGAGACTCATAGACTACTTGGGAGAACTCCCAGGAGGGAAAGCTGACTTTCTCTGTGTATGTCTTCAGTGAATGAAATTCCCACAGCAAAATTAATACAACCGAAAAATATGCTGCAAACATTTTTCTCTGACTTTGTTATTCAGACTTAGCGACTGAAAAGTCGTGTCCAACTCTTTGCGACCACATGAACTGCAGCATGCCAGGCTTCCCTGTTCTTCACTATCTCCCGGAGTTTGTTCAAACTCATGTCCATTGAGTCAGTGATGCCATCCAACCATCTCATCCTCTGTTGCCCCCTTCTCCTCCTTCCCTCAATCTTTCCCAGCATCAGGGTCTCTTCCGATGAAGCAGCTCTTCACATCAGGTGGCCAAAGTATTAGAGCTTCAGCTTCAGCATCAGTCCTTTTAAAGAATATTCAGAACTGATTTCCTTTAGGATTGACTGGTTTGACCTCCTTGCAGTCCAAGGGACTCTCAACACTCTTCTCCAACACCACAGTTCAGAAGCATCAATTCTTTGGCACTCAGCCTTCTTTATGGTCCAACTCTCACATCCATACATGACTACTGGAAAAACCATTGCTTTGACTAGATGGAACTTTCTTCATCAAAATGATGTCTCTGCCTTTTAATATGCTATCTAAGTTGGTCATAGCTTTTCTTCCAAGGAGCAAGCATCATTTAATTTCATGGCTGTAGTCACTGTCCACAGTGATTTTGGAGCCCAAGAAAATTAAAATCTATCACTGTTTTCATTGTTTCCCCATCTATCTGCCATGAAGTGATGGGAACAGATGCCATGATCTTAGTTTTTTGAATGTTGAGTTTTAAGCAAGCCACCTTTTTTACTCTCCTCTTTAACCTTCATCAAGAGGCTCTTGAGTCCTCTTCACTTTCTGCCATTAGGGTGGTATCTGAGGTGACTGATATTTCTCTGGACAATCTTGATTCCAGTTTGTGATTCATCCAGCCCAGCATTTCCCATGACTTTAGCAGACATTCTAAATGACAGAGCTTCTACTTTAGAAGCTCAACCAATTAAATTTGAGTGCATTAGCCAGTTTTTATGGACAGTCATATAGGCCTTGATTTCCTTCTAGCTAGCCACGGGGAACTTTGTGTTCAGTAATACTTATTCCTGCATCGGTATCCTTCAGGGTAGTAGAACATGCCTCAAAGATGAAACCTAAAACAGAGTCAGCTGGGTTATTCTGGGCTATACTTTCACTGTCGGGGTTTTATAATCTGGGCCTCTGACTTCCAGACTTACAACGAATGTGAATAAGCATTTTGTTTCTGGAAACTGCTTTTTTTGGTCACTGTATCCTGTCCAGAGTACTAAATGTTACTACACAGTCATTGTCACGGCATATGATTTAATAACTTATCCTACAACAGGAGTATGAGGAGAGATTAATCCTAGTCCAACTACAGCCCATTTTCTGACTCAGCAGAATCTCAGCAACAGTAAAAAGAAAAGAAATCTGAATATGACGTATTAACATCCCATGGACTAACTTTTCCTCTGACTCAAATTGTTGGGATGGGACACTCAGAAAACAAACCTCTGGGTCTGGAAATGGTCTGACACTAATAACTAAGCCTCAATGATGTTAGGAGCTGGCCTGTCAGTTGAAGCTATGCCATGACACTTTCCTATTGAGCATAATCAATTTCTTAGGACACCAGCATCACACAAGGTCACTCTATGACTGTGATGAAGGGAGACAAAAAACGAGACCACTTGTCTAAGCACAGACAGAAACGCTGTTACTGTGCAAACCATAAACATACTAAACATCTGTCTTTTCCAACTAATTTGGGTGACTGCTACTGTTTTATCAATTATAGCTCTAGCCTCACTTCGTTCTCCTAGATAAGATTCATTAATGTACTCAGTCATAGAATTATTCCCTTGTCCTGACATCATCTGATTCACAGTAAAGCCCTGCTTCTCTGAACCTTCCTCAAAATCACTTGACACAAGCCCAGATTCTATGGATCTTTACATCTTCTTACTGAGGTACTCTTTAATTTCACATGACCTAAATCAAATCCCTTATGATTATACAGTGGAAGTGACAAATAGATTTAAGGGACTAGATCTGATAGAGTGCCTGATGAACTATGGACAGAGGTTCGTCACATTGTACAGGACACAGGGATCAAGACTATCCCCATAGAAAAGAAATGCGAAAAAGCAAAATGGCTGTCTGAGGAGGCCTTACATATAGTTGGGAAGAGAAGAGAAGCAAAAAGCAAAGGAGAAAAGGAAAGATATTCCCATTTGAATGCAGAGGTCCAAAGAATAGCAAGGAGAGATAAGAAAGCCTTCCTCAGTGATCAATGCAAAGAAATAGAGGAAAACAACAGAATGGGAAAGACTAGAGATCTCTTCAAGAAAATTAGACATGCCAAGGGAACATTTCATGCAAAGATGGGCTCGATAAAGGACAGAAATGGTATGGAGCTAACAGAAGCAGAAGATATTAAGAAGAGGTGGCAAGAATACACAGAACTGTACAAAAAAGATCTTCACGACCCAGATAATCACAATGGTGTGATCACTCACCTAGAGCCAGGCATCCTGGATTGTGAAGTCAAGTGGGCCTTAGAAAGCATCACTACGAACAAAGCTAATGGAGGTAATGGAATTCCAGTTGAGCTATTTCAAATCCTCAAAGATGATGCTGTGAAAGTGCTGCACTCAAAATGCCAGCAAATCTGCAAAACTCAGCCATGGCCACAGGGCTGGAAAAGGTCAGTTTTCATTCCAATCCCAAAGAAAGGCAATGCCAAAGAATGTTCAAACTACCGCACAATTGCACTCATCTCACACACTAGTAAAGTAATGCTCAAAATTCTCCAAGCTAAGGTTCAGCAATACATGAACTGTGAAATTCCAGATGTTCAAGCTGGTTTTAGAAAAGGCAGAGGAACCAGAGATCAAATTGCCAACATCCGCTGGATCATCGAAAAAGCAAAAGAGTTCCAGAAAAACATCTATTTCTGCTTTATTGACTATGCCAAAGCCTTTGACTGTCTGGATCACAATAAACTGTGGAAAATTCTGAGAGATGGGAATACCAGACCATCTGACCTGTCTCTTGAGAAACCTGTATGCAGGTCAGGAAGCGACAGTTAGAACTGGACATGAAGTTTTTCGAAGGCGGCGACTTGAGTCTGTGGAACCACCCCAAGAGCCGGAGCTGCCGTATCCCCTCTTCCGCTTCTCGCTGCAAACAATAAGGGTCATTCGTACGGTAAAAAAAAAAAAAAAAAAAGAACTGGACATGAAACAACAGACTGGTTCCAAATAGGAAAAGGAGTACGTCAAGGCTGTATATTGTCACCCTGCTTATTTAACTTATATGCAGAGTACATCATGAGAAATGCTGGGCTGGAAGAAGCACAAGCTGAAATCAAGATTGCCAGGAGAAATATCAATAACCTCAGATATGCGGATGACACCACCCTTATGGCAGAAAGTGAAGAAGAACTAAAGAGCCTCTTGATGAAAGTGAAAGAGGAGAGTGAAAAGGTTGGCTTAAAGCTCAACATTCAGAAAACTAAGATCATGGCATCTGGTCCCACCACTTCATGGGAAATAGACGGGGAAACAGTGGAAACAGTGTCAGACTTTATTTTGGGGGGCTCCACAATCTCTGCTGATGGTGATTGCAGCCATGAAATTTAAAGATGCTTACTCCTTGGAAGGAAAATTATGACCAACCTAGACAACATATTAAAAAGCAGAGACATTACTTTGCCAACAAAGGTCCATCTAGTCAAGGCTATGGTTTTTCCAGTAGTCATGTATGGATGTGAGAGTTTGACTGTGAAGAAAGCTGAGCGCCAAAGAATTGATGCTTTTAAACTGTGGTGTTGGAGAAGACTCTTGAGAGTACCTTGGACTGCAAGGAGATCCAACCAGTCCATCCTAAAGGAGATCAGTTCTGGGTGTTCATTGGAAGGACCAATGTTGAAGCTGAAACTCCAATACTTTGGCCACCTCATGCGAAGAGTTGACTCTTTGGAAAAGACCCTGATGCTGGGAAAGATTGAGGGCAGGAGGAGAAGGGGACGACAGAGGATGAGATGGCTGGATGGCATCACCGACTCAATGGACATGGGTTTGGGTAGACTCCGGGAGTTGGTGATGGACAGGGAGGCCTGGCGTGCTGGGATTCATGCAGTCGCAAGGAGTCGGACACGAGTGAGCGACTGAACTGAACTGAACTGATGTACATTTCTGAATTCTATCATTAAAAAGAAGAAATAGAGTTCTGTGAGGTGACTTGGAGCCACGTCCTTAGGATACTGTTGACAGAAAGGCAAGATGAAAAAAAGTACACATGATCTTGTGTCTGTCAAAGAAATTAAAAGGATACCATATATAATGCATAATGTATATGATTATAGAATGTAATAAAAACTATAAAAAAACAGACACTAAGTTTAGAACATGGGTTGTCTGAGGATATATATGTGTGAGGGAAGTGAAGACAATACCAAGGGAGAAAGAAGAAAAGAAAGGAGATCACATTTGAAACCTACATGATAGATTCCCCGAAGGTGGCAATGGCAGCACCTTGAAGGTGGCAATGGCAGCACCAGCAAAGTCTTTCAACCTCTACAAATCTCCACGTAACAGCAGCAGAACAACAGACAGCAAAACCAACTTGCATGAGAAATGTTTACAACTAGGATAGCCAGATTTAACAAATAAAAATAGAGGCTTCCCAGTTAAATTCACATTTCAGGTAAATAATGAATACGTTTTGGGGATAAGTAGTTTCCAAATATTGCATGGAAATAGAAATGCTGAATATAAATGGGGGAGGGGAATAGAACCAGAAAATCCCAGAAAGCAAACCACCATATTTCTGCATACTACACAAAAACAACAGAAGAGGGAGCTCTATGAAATTAGAAAAGCTTTCCTGAACTCCATCTTATTTCTTTATAAGTTCAGGAAAACTAATTTAACATGAAAATGAGAAACCAAATAGTATCAAAGTCAAATCCTACACAAAATTATTAAAAGAAAAAAAGGAATAAGAAGCATAAGACATCCTAAAAGACAACAACAGCATGTCAGAAAGACATGCTCACAAAAGTTGTAACATATGTTTCAAAATAAATATTAAGAACATTATAGAAAATCCAAACATACTACATAAATCGGAAAAACTCAGAAATGAGCTGACCGAATTCAAGAAAGAATAAGGAAAGGAAGGAAGGAAATACTTGGTGGTCCTTCCAATGAACACCCAGAACTGATCTCCTTTAGGATGGACTGGTTGGATCTTCTTGCAGTCCAAGGGACTCTCAAGAGTCTTCTCCAACACCACAGTTTAAAAGCATCAATTCTTTGGTGCTCAGCTTTCTTCACAGTCAAACTCTCACATCCATACATGACTACTGGAAAAACCATAGCCTTGACTAGATGGACCTTTGTTGGCAAAGTAATGTCTCTGCTTTTTAATATGTTGTCTAGGTTGGTCATAATTTTCCTTCCAATGAGTAAGCATCTTTAAATTTCATGGCTGCAATCACCATCAGGAAAGATGAAAAGAAAGTGAAAATAGGAAATTTTTTTAATCTAAAAGAAACGAAGAGAGAGAAAAGTAAAGGAGATCAAACACACATTCCTTTAGGAATAGGAATTCCTAAAGCAGAAAACCAGTGCAGGGACATAGAACAAAAGCTACGTCCTAAGAATTAAAAAATGAAACAATAGCAACAAATTTTCCCTGAATATAGAAAAGATTTGAAACCGTACATGTAAAAGAGCACACCACACAGTTGAGAGTATTGACCCAGAACAAACAACGCCGCAACATAATCTATTGGACTGTAGAGAAAAATAAAGATTCTCTTATCACCTGGAATAAAGATCATGCGATTTTTAAGGAAAAGGAAATTAGATTATCAGAATCTTTTTAACAATGCTCTATGCCAGAAAAAAAGAGAGAGAGAAAAGGAGTAATATAAGACACTCAAGGAAAGAAAGTGTGCAACAAGGGTTTTATATCACCTCAAAATAATTTTGATATATAATTTTGAGATATAAAGGACACAGACAAACTATTATCAACATGTGAAGACCAGGGACTATTATTCTCAGGAGCCCTTCCTGGAAAAATCTATTAGAGAAAGAGCTTCAGACCACCAAAATAACTAGAGACTCATTGACATAAGGGCAGATATTAAACATTCAAACTATATTACCTGTAGAACTATGCATAAATGAGAATTAAAAGATAGAGTATTATATATAAATATGTATTCTAACAGTGTAAATATGGCAGAAGTGTCTCCTTTATTTTTTACTTTTTAAAAAAAGCTTTATTGAGTTATAACTCATATGCCATATAGTTCATCCATTTAAAGTGTACAATTTAATGGTTTTTAGAATATCTACAGAGTTGTGCATCCATCACCACAATCAAATTTAGAATATTTCATTATCCCCCAAAGAAATCCCTGTTACTTCCTAAACCTGCCATTACAATCTAGAATATTATTCAGTCATAAAAACCCATAAAATAACACTGTTTGTAGTGACATGGATGGACTGGCATACAGAGTAAAGTAAGTCAGACAGAGAAGACAAATATTATATAATATTGTTCATATGTGGAGTCTAGACAAATGGTACAGATAAACTTATCTGCAAAATAAAAACAGAGCCACAGATGTAGAAAACAAACTTCTGGTTACCAAGAGGGGAAGGAAAGGTGGGATGAGCTAGCAGACTGGGATTGACATATACACACTATTATATGTAAAATAGGTAACTAATGAGAACCTCCTGTACGACAAAGCAGGAGACCCCAGAGATGCGGATTTGATCCCCGAGTCAGGAAGATCCCTTGAAGGAGGAAAGGGCAACCCACTCCAGTATTCTTACCTAGAAAATTCCATGGACAGAGGAGCCTGGCAGGCTACTCTCTGTAGGATTGTCAGGAGTGGGACACAACTGAGCAACTGAGCATGCACGAATGCGCTGGATAGCACAGGGAATGCTACTCAGTGCTCTGTGGTGACTTAAATGTGAAGGAAATCAAAAAAAGAGTGCATATATGTGTATATATAACATGATATATACTTTGCCGTACAGCAGAAACTAACACAACGTTGTAAAGTAACTATACTCCAATAAAAATTAATTTTAAAAAAGAAAACTACTGCTATAAATGATTGTATAGTTGACTCTTGAACAACACAGGTTTGAACTGCCCTCAAGTCCACTTGGATATGCATTTCTTTCTATAAATACTGTAGTATTACTTGATTTGTGGTTGGTTAATTCCCCAGATATGCAACCGCAGGTCCGGAGGGCAGACTAAAAAGTTATATATGGATTTTCTACTGCTGGGAATTAGGCACCCCAAGTCCAGCAGTTGTTGAAGAGTCAACTATACAAGTTTTTGTGTGCACACATTTTTTATGTGTTTTCATTTCTCTTAGGTAGATACCTAGGAGTGGAATTGCTGGGTGCATGGAAGAGCTTCTGGAATGCCTGTCTAAGTTCTATTTTTTTGGTTTAGATGGTGACCACCTTAAAATAATTCATTAAGCCACATGTTTTATTTGTGTGGTGTTCTGCAATGGTGTTTTATTTCATAACAGAAATATATGTACTTAACTTTCCTATATCCAGTCACATCCTGGCCAATTTTATTAAGTTCTCTGGAAGTGAGACCCAGACATGAGTATGCTTTAAAGTTCCCTAGTGATTCCAAAGTGCAGTCAGTTTAAGAACCACTGTGTAGGAAGAATCTTTGGCTCAGCATCAGAGGTCTGGGTTTGAGTTTTCAAATAGCCACCAATACACCTGTGTGACCTGAAGTAGTGTTTTAACTATCCTGGGCCACGTGGCACATATTTTACATGGTGAAAACAGTTTACCTACCCAAAGTTGGGATGGTTTAGGTTGATTTTTTAAATCCTTCTTGGTTCTAGAATCTGATAATCTTTTTTTTAAAGTAGAGATTGTACTAGAAAAGTGAATTGTATAAAACTTCATGTGCTTTATACAACATATGTTATATGACATGTTACACATATATTACATGCATAATATATAGTACATATATTATTATGTATATGATCACATTTATGCATCCACGTGAAAAGTTTTTTGTGTGTTTGTATGTCATTCAGTGCCTGGGAGAAAATAATTCATCATATATGGCTTAATAAAGAGACATAATGAAGGGGCTAGATACAGACATGTGGACAGGATTACTGTGCTTTTGTAGATGGCTCAGATAGTAAAAGCGTCTGCCTACAATGCGGGAGACCCGGTTCGATCCCTGGGTTGGGAAGATCCCCTGGAGAAGGAAATGGCAGCCCACTCCAGTATTCTTGCCTGGAAAATCCCATGGACAGAGGAGTCTGGCAGGCTACAGTCCATGGGGTTGCAAAGAGTCAGACACGACTGAGCAACTTCACTTTCACATAGACTCACAACAGTGAGAAGCCATTACCCCTCAAAGTTTGGAGAACAGGAGGAGATTTTCAGCAAGATCTGGAGCTATGGAGAAGGTTGAGCTACAACTACAGCTCACCTGATAGGAGTTACAACTCCTATCAGGACATGGTCACTCACTGTGGAGCTGTTCATTTGTATGTTTGTGTAGATGACTATACCACAATACATTTACCCATTTAACTACTGATGCACATTTGGGTTATTCAAAGGTTTTTGTTCTCCTAAATACTGTTGCTAAGAATATTTTTGTACTTGCTTTCTTGTAAACACCTGCATACACTTCTGTTGAGTATATACATAGGAAGAGGATTGCTAGGTAATAGCATATATGAATCTTCAGCATGTATTGCCAAACCGTTTTCCAAAGTGCATGTACCAATTTACGTTCTCTAACAGCAAGACTTCTTCTTGCTCCATGGTCTCAGTAACAGTTGCCAAAGGAGACAGGCAAAGTGGAAGGACCTATACAATCATATATGAATACATTGTAAAACTAAGTAATTAAGACTGTGATCTGTGTGGTAAGAATAGATGTCAACTACAGGAAAAAACTATTAAAAATACAAACATATGGAGGCTAAACAACACGCTTCTGAATAAGCAATAAATCACAGAAGAAATAAAAAAAGAAATCAAAATATGCATAGAAATGAATGAAAATGAAAACACAACAACCCAAAACCTATGGGACTCAGTAAAATCAGTGCTAAGGGGAAGGTTCATAGCAATACAAGCTTACCTCGAGAAACAAGAGAAAAGTCAAATAAATAACCTAACTCTACACCTAAAGCAACTAGGAAAAGAAGACATGAAGAACCCCAGGGTTAGCAGAAGGAAAGAAATCATAAAAATTAGGGCAGAAATAAATGAAAAGGAAACAAAGGAGACCACAGCAAAATCAACAAAGCTGAAAGCTGGTTCTTCGAGAAGATAAATAACATAGACAAACCATTAGCCAGACTCATCAAGAAAAAAAGGGAGAAGAATCAAGTCAACAAAATTAGAAATGAAAATAGAAAAATCACAACAGACAACACAGAAGACTACTATCAACAACTATATGCCAATAAAATGGACAACTTGGAAGAAATGGACAAATTCTTAGGAAAGTATAACTTCTCAAAACTGAACCAGGAAGAAATAGAAAATCTTAACAGACGCATCACAAGCACGGAAATCAAAACTGTAATCAGAAATCTTCCAGCAAATCAAAGCCCAGGACTAGATGGCTTCACAGCTCAATTCTAACAAAAATTTAAAGAAGAGCTAAGACATATCCTACTCAAACTCTTCCAGAAAATTGCAGAGGAAGGTAAACTTCCAAACTCATTCTATGAGGCCACCATCACCCTAATACCAAAACCAGACAAAGATGCCACAAAAAAAGAAAACTGCAAGCCAATATCACTAATGAACATAGATGCAAAAATCCTTAACAAAATCCTAGCAAACAGACTCCAACAACATATTAAAAAGATCATACATCATGACCAAGTAGGCCTTATCCCAGGGATGCAAGGATTCTTTAATACCCACAAATCAATCAATGTGATACACCACATTAACTATGTTGATCTAGTTTCTGAATTTCCAAAAACCTGAA
The DNA here is from genome assembly GCA_024291935.2 of Okapia johnstoni. Lineage (NCBI taxonomy): Eukaryota > Metazoa > Chordata > Mammalia > Artiodactyla > Giraffidae > Okapia > Okapia johnstoni. Next base: position 123,317,074 of record CM044306.1, on the reverse strand, counting down.
TTCTGAGGATAATTGCTAAAAACATATCCAATCCACCACCTGAGAGCCCAGGACCAGACAGATGGATGGGTGGCTGTCTCTCATCTCCACATTTAATCAGCACTCAGACATGACCACCAGCTCCAGTTCTACGTGGGATCTGGTCTGGGTGAGTCATGCTATAGGCTTCATGTTAAGAAATTTGGACTCTCACATTCTTTGTTTTATAGCTCTCATGACAAAACATCACCCTTTGGATCTTCAGACATTCTTTACGAAGTCCTAATGAGCAAAACATTTATTTACGCCTTGGACAACTAAACAGATCCAAAATACAATAATATGCTCATTTCTCAGTTGTGTAGAAAATCGCGTGAACCAGCAACTCCACTCCTGGGTATATATCCAAAGAAAACAAAAACACTGATTGGAAAAGATACATGCACCCCACTGTTCATAGTAGCACTATTTACAACAGCCAAGGCATGGAAGCAACTTAAGTGTCTATCAACAGATGAACGGATAAAGAAGATGTGAGTGTGTGTGTATACATACACATGGAATACTACTCAACCATAAAAAGAACAAAATTTTGCCATTTACAATGATGTAAATGGAGCTAGAGTATTGTGCCTAGTGAAATAAGTCTGATAAAGACACATACTTTGTCACTTATATGTGGAATCTAAGAAACAAAACAAGCAGATGTATATAACAAAACAGAAGCCAATTCACAAATATAGAGAACAAACTAGTGGCTACCAGTGAGGAGAAGGAAGCGGGGGCAAGGAAGGGGTAGGGGGCTAAGAGAGAAAAACCATGTGTATAAAATAAGTAAGCAACAAGGATATATTCTACAACAGAGGGACTATAGCCATTATGTTGTAATAACTTTAAATGGAGTACAATCTATAAAAATTTTGAATCACTATGTTGTACACCTGAAAGTAATATAATACTGTAAATCAACTATACTTCAATTTAAAAAAGAAATAAGGCTCTTTTTTTTAAAGAAGAAAAAAAGCCAATTGAAAAATAAAAACCATATGATTATCTCAATAGATGCAGAGAAAGCCTTTGACAAAATTAAACATCCATTTATGATAAAAACCCTCCAGAAAGCAGGAATAGAGGAACATACCTCAACATAATAAAAGCCATATATGATAAAACCACAGCAAACATTATCCTCAATGGTGAAAAAGTGAAAGCATTTCCCCTAAAGTCAGGAAAAAGACAAGGGTGCCCACTCTCACCACTGCTATTCAACATAGTTTTGGAAGTTTTAGCCATAGCAATCAGAGCAGAAAAAGAAATAAAAGGAATCCAAATTGGAAAAGAAGAAGTAAAACTCTCACTGTTTGCAGATGACATGATCCTCTACATAGAAAACCCTAAAGACTCCACCAGAAAATTACTAAAGCTAATCAATGAATATAGTAAAGTTGCAGGATATAAAATTGCACACAGAAATCCCTTGCATTCCTATACACTAACAATGAGAAAAACAGAAAGAGAAATTAAGGAAACAATTCCATTCACCATTGCAACGAAAAGAATAAGATACTTAGGAATAAATCTACCTAAAGAAACCAAAGACTTATATATAGAAAACTATAAAACACTGATGTGCAATTGTGTGGTTGTTTGAGCATTCTTTGGCATTGCCTTTCTTTGGGATTGGAACGAAAACTGACTTTTTCCAGTCCTGTGGCCACTGCTGAGTTTTCCAAATTTGCTGGCATATCGAGTGCTGCACTTTCACAGCATCACCTTTGAGGATTTGAAATAGCTCAACTGGAATTCCATCACCTCCACTAGCTTTGTTCGTAGTGATGCTTTCTAACGCCCACTTGACTTCACATTCCAGGATGTCTGGCTCTAGGTGAGTGATCACACCATCGTGATTATCTGTGTCATGAAGATCTTTTTTGCACAGTTCTTCTGCGTATTCTTGCCACCTCTTCTTAATATCTTCTGCTTCTGTTAGGTCCCTATGATTTCTGTCCTTTGTCAAGCCTATCTTTGCATGAAATGTTCCTTTGGTATCTCTAATTTTCTTGAAGAGATCTCTAGTCTTTCCCAAACTGTTGTTTTCCTCTATTTCTTTGCACTGATCGCTGAGGAAGGCTTTCTTATCTCTCCTTGCTATTCTTTGGACCTCTGCATTCAAATGGAAATATCTTTCCTTTTCGCCTTTGCTTTTTGCTTCTCTTCTCTTCCCAGCTATCTGTAAGGCCTCCTCAGACAGCCATTTTGCTTTTCTGCATTTCTTTTCCATGGGGATGGTCTTGATCCCTGTCTGCTGTAAATGTCATGAACCTCTGTCCATAGTTCATCAAGCACTCTGTCTATCAGGTCAAGTCCCTTAAATCTATTTGTCACTTCTACTGTATACTCATAAGAGATTTGATCTAGGTCATACCTGAATGGACTAGTGGTTTTCCCTACTTTCTTCAATTTAAGTCTGAATTTGGCAATAAGCAGTTCTTGATCTGAGCCACAGTCTGCTCCCGGTCTTGTTTTTGCTGACTGTATAGAGCTTCTCCATCTTTGGCTGCAAAGAATATAATTAATCTGATTTCAGTGTTGACCATCTGGTGATATCCACGTGTAGAGTCTTCTCTTGTGTTGTTGGAAGAGGGTGTTTGCTATTACCAGTGCGTTCTCGTGGCAGAACTCTACTAGCCTTTGCCCTGCTTCATTCTGTACTCCAAGGCAAAACTTGCCTGTTACGCCAGGTGTTTCTTGACTTCCTACTTTTGCATTCCAGTCCCCTATAATGAAAAGGACATCTTTTTTGGGTGTTAGTTCTAGAAGGTCTTGTAGGTCTTCATAGAACCATTCAACTTCAGCTTCTTTGGCATTACTGGTCGGGGCATAGACTTGGATTACTGTGATATTGAATGGTTTGCCTTGGAAACGAACAGAGATCATTCTGTCATTTTTGAGATTGCATCCAAGTACTGCCTTTCGGACTCTTGTTGATCATGATGGCTACTCCATTTCTTCTAAGGGATTCTTGCCCACAGTAGTAGATATAATGGTCATCTGAGTTAAATTCACCCATCCCAGTCAATCTTAGTTCGCTGATTCCTAGAATGTTGACGTTCACTCTTGCCATCTCCTGTTTGACCACTTCCAATTTGCCTTGATTCATGGACCTAACATTTCAGGTTCCTATGCAATATTGCTCTTTACAGCATCGGACTTTGCGTCTATCACCAGTCACATCCACAGTTGGGTATCGTTTTTGCTTTGGCTCCATCCCATCATTCTTTCTGGAGTTATTTCTCCACTGATCTCCATTAGCATATTGGGCACCTACTGACCTGGGGAGTTCATCTTTCAGTGTCCTATCTTTTTGCTTTTTCATACTGTTCATGGGGTTCTCAAGGCAAGAATACTGAAGTGGTTTGCCATGCCCTTCTCCAGTGGACCACATTCTGTCAGACCTCTCCACCATGACTCATCCGTCTTGGGTGGCCCCACATGGCATGGCAGTTTCATTGAGATAAACAAGGCTGTGGTCCATGTGATCAGATTAGCTAGTTTTCTGTAATTTTAGTTTCAGTGTGTCTGCCCTCTGATGCCCTCTCGCAACACTTACTGTCTTACTCGAGTTTCACTTACCTTGGATGTGGTTTTAGAAAAGGCAGAGGAACCAGAGATCAAATTGCCAATATCTGCTGGATCATGAAAAAAGCAACAGAGTTTCAGAAAAACATCTATTTCTGCTTTATTGACTATGCCAAAGCCTTTTACTATCTGGATCACAATAAATTGTGGAAAATTCTGAAAGAGATGGGAATACCAGACCATCTGACCTGTCTCTTGAGAAACCTATATGCAGGTCAGGAAGCAACAGTTAGAACTGGACATGAAACAACAGACTGGTTCCAAATAGGAAAAGGAGTACGTCAAGGCTGTATATTGTCACCCTGCTTATTTAACTTATATGCAGAGTACATCATGAGAAACGCTGGGCTGGAAGAAACACAAGCTGGAATCCAGATTGCCGGGAGAAATATCAATAACCTCAGATATGTGGATGACACCACCCTCATGGCAGAAAGTGAAGAAGAACTAAAGAGCCTCTTGATGAAAGTGAAAGAGGAGAGTGAAAAAGTTGGCTTAAAGCTCAACATTCAGAAAACTAAGATCATGGCATCTGGTCCCATCACTTCATCGGAAATAGAGGGGGAAACAGTGTCAGACTTTATTTCGGGGGGCTCGAAAATCACTGCTGATGGTGATTGCAGCCATGAAATTAAAAGACGCTTACTCCTTGGAAGGAAGGTTATGGCCAACCTAGATAGCATATTTTAAAGCAGAGACTTTATTTTGCCAACAAAAGTCCATCTAGTCAAGGCTATGGTTTTTCCAATGGTCATGTATGGATGTGAGAGTTGGATGGTGAAGAAAGCTGAGCGCTGCAGAATTGATGCTTTTGACTGTGGTGTTGGAGAAGACTCTTGAGAGTCCCTTGGACTGCAAGGAGATCGAATCAATCCATCCTAAAGGAGATCAGTCCTGGGTGTTCATTGGAAGGACTGATGTTGAAGCTGAAGCTCCAATACTTTGGCCACCTCATGCGACGAGTTGACTCATTGGAAAAGACCCTAATGCTGGGTAGGATTGGGGGCAGGAGGAGAAGAGGATGACAGAGGATGAGATGGTTGGATGGCATCACCGACTCGATGGACATGGGTTTGGGTAGACTCCGGGAGTTGGTGATGGACAGAGAGGCCTGGCATGCTGCAATTCATGGGACCGCAAAGAGTCAGACACTACTGAGCAACTGAACTGAACTGAACTGAAAACACTGATGAAAGAAATCAAAGATGACACAGATAGATGGAGAAATATACCATGTTCATGGATCGGAAGAATCAATATAGTGAAAATGAGTATACTACCGAAAGCAATCTATAGATTCAATGAAATCCCTATCAAGATACCAATGGTATTTTTAAGAGAACTAGAACAAATAATTTCACAATTTGTATGGAAATACAAAAAACCTCCAATAGCCAAAGCAAACTTGAGAAAGAAGAATAGAACTGGAGGAATCAACCTGCCTGATTTCAGACTATGCTACAAAGCCACAGTCATCAAGACAGCATGGTACTGGCACAAAGACAGAAATATAGATCAATGGAACAATATAGAAAGCCCAGAGATAAATCCACGCACCTATGGACACCTTATCTTTGACAGAGGAGGCAAGAATATACAATGGAGAAAAGACCATCTCTTTAACAAGTGGTGCTGGGAAAGCTGATCAACCACTTGTAAAAGAATGAAACTAGAACACTTTCTAACACCATACACAAAAATAAACTCAAAATGGATTAAAAATATAAGTTTCTAAGACCAGAAACTATAAAACCCCTAGAGGAAAACATAGGCAAAACACTCTCTGACATAAATCACTGCAGGATCCTCTATGACCCACCTCCCAGAATATTGGAAATAAAAGCAAAAATAAACAAATGGGACCTAATTAAACTTAAAAGCTTTTGCACAGCAAAGGAAACTATAAGCAAGCTGAAAAGAGAGCCTTCAGAATGGGAGAAAATAATAGCAAACGAAGCAACTGACAAAGAATTAATCTCAAAAATATACAAGCAGCTCCTTCAGCTCAATTCCAGAAAAATAAATGACCCAATCAAAAAATGGGCCAAAGAACTAAACAGACATTTCTCCAAAGAAGACATACCGATGGCTAACAAATACATGAAAAGATGCTCAACATCACTCATTATCAGAGAAATGCAAATCACAACCACAATGAGGTACCATCTCACACCAGTCAGAATGGCTGCTATCAAAAAGTCTACAAACAATAAATGCTGGAGAGGGTGCGAAGAAAAAGGAATCCTCTTACACTGTTGGTGGGAATGCAAACTAGTACAGCCACTATCGAAAACAGTGTGGAGATTCCTCAAAAAACTGGAACTAGAACTGCCATGTGACCCAGCAATCCAACTGCTGGGCATACACACCGAGGAAACCAGAATTGAAAGAGACACATGTACCCTAATGTTCATTGCAACACTGTTTACAACAGCGAGGACATGAAAGCAACCTAGATGTCCATGGGCAGACAAATGGATAAGAAAGCTGTTGTACATATACACAATGGAATATTACTCAGCCATTAAAAAGAATGCATTTGAATCAGTTCTAATGAGGTGGATGAAACTGGAGCCTATTATACAGAGTGAAGTAAGTCAGTAAGAAAAACACCAATACAGTATATTAATGCATATATATGGAATTTGGAAAGATGGTAATGATAACCCTATATGCGAGTCAGCACAAGAGACACAGATATAAAGAACAGTCTTTTGGACTCTGTGGGAGAAGGCGAGAGTGGGATGATTTGAGAGGGTGGCATTGAAACATGTATATTATCATATGTGAAACAGATTGCCAGTCCAGGTTCGATGCATGAGACAGGGTGCTCAGGGCTGGTGCACTGTGATGACCCTGGAAGATGGGATGGGGAGGGAGGTGGGAAGGGGTTTTTGGATGGGGAATGCTTGTGCACCCGTGGCTGTTTCATGTCGATGTTTGGCAAAAACCACTACGATATTGCAAAGTAATTAGCTTCAAATTAAAATAAATAAATTAATTTTTTTAAGTAAAAAAAAAAGCTCAACAGATGAGTTAAAGAGCAGATTAGACACTACTGAAGAATTCATGAACTCAGAAGGTTCTGTTTCATGTATGTATACCTATGGCTGACTATGTTGATGTATGGCAGAAACCAACACAATTCTGTAAAGCAATTTTCCTTCAATTAAGAAAATAAACTTAAAAAAATAAAAGACTGTGATCTGGGTGAAAAGTGTTTAAATAAACCAATGGAGAAGAATAGAATCCAGAAAGAGCCCAACACTGCAGAGCAGTTATGAAAAACATAGTCTTTTCAGTAGATGGTATTGAATCAATGGAATATACTTACTTACAAAATCAGACTTGACTATACTTTACACCATACTTAAGAATCATTCGCAGGTGGATTGCAGAGCAAAATGTAAAAGGGGAAACAATAAAGATTTAGAAGAAAGCATGGGAGGATATCTTCATGACCTTGGGGTAGGGCAAATTTTTCTTAAACAAGACATGAAATGCTTAGCTAAGAAGGAAAAGTTTAACAAATTTGATTCCATTAGGATCAGGGACTGTTGCTCACCATAGGACATCATAAGAATACAGGAGTAAAAGCTACATACTGGCAAAGATATTTGTAGCACATTGTCTTACTCAGTTTGAGCTACTATAACAAAAATACCATAGAGTGGGTGACAAACAATAAATGTTTATTTCTCACAGTCTGGAGAATGGGAAATCCCAGATCAAGACATCTGCAGATTTAGTGTCTGGTGAGGGTCTGCTTTCTGGTTCACATAGAGTTATATCCTTTCTGTGTGCTCACATGACAGAAGGGTAAGAGATCTCTCTGGGGTCTCTCTTTTTCAATTAATTAATCTATTTATTTGATTGCATCAGGTCTTAGTTGCAGCAAACAGGATCTTTTGTTGTGGCACACTGGCTTAGCAGTTGTGTTATGTGGGCTTAGTTGCTCCACAGCAGGTGGAATGTCAGTTCTCCAACCAGGGATTGAACCCGTGTCCACTGCATTGCAAGGTGGATTCTTAACCACTGGACCACCGGGGAAGTCCTTGGGGTCTCTTTTATAAAGGTACTAATGCCACTCATGATGGTTCTACCTTCATGACTTAATCACATCCCCAATGCCCCACCTCCTAATATCATCACATTGTGGGCTAGGATCTTAACATGAATTTGTGGGGGACAAAAACCTTCAGGCCACAACACACATGAAACTGAAAAATGGCTCTTTTCTAGACTGCAGAAAGAACTCTTAGAATTAAAAAGTTTATCAACCAAATGGAAAAAATCATCAAAAGACTTGAATGGATATTTCACAAAAGAAAATATCAAAATAGTCAATAAACATATTTAAAAGGGCACAACTACATACAAAATACTACAGCAATGAGATATTATCTCACACTTACCAGCATGGTTAATATTAAAATGACTGACAATATAGTGTTGGAGAGAATACAGAGCAGTGAGCTCTCTCACACATATAAATGGATGCAACCTCTTTGAAGGTCAAAATAAACTGAACTTGAAAATATATACTATTACTCAGCAGTTCTACTCCTCCTATACTTCAGAAATGTATACATTTGTGTTCAAAAAGACATACAGAAGAATGTTTATGGACAACATTTTTCTTAATAGATAAGAATGGAAACAACTCAAGTGTCCATTAACAATAATATTAATTAATCAGTTACGGTCTGCAGTTAGTTCCCTGGACGTCCAGTGATTTGGATTTCATGCTTTCACTCCTGAGGGCCCAACTTCAATCGATCCCTGGTCAGAGAGCTAAGATCCCACATACCAGAGGGTGTGGCCAAAAACAAATAAATAAATAATGGTACACTCATGCAATGGAATAATGTAGAGTGATGAATATGAACAAACCAATGCTAAATCAATCTCATACTTATAACATTGGAGTCATACACAAAATAATACATATTATAGGATTTCACATATACAAAGTGCAAAAACAGGCAATAACATTCTATGGTGCTTGAAATCAAAGTAATGGTTAAGATATGGGAATGAGAAAAGAGTTGTGATTAGGAGGACACAATAGGGGACTTCTGGGATGCTGGTATAGTTTTTATTTTTCTATAGATCTGATTCTTGAGCTGGGAGTTTCTTGGGTATATTTATTTTTTTGATGATTTATCAAGCTATGCACATATAATTTCTGCATTTTTGTGTATATGTTATACCTCAGTTACATTTTGTTAATGAAAAATATGTATATACAATAGTGTTCTTCATTGCAGTGTCTATAATGTCACTGGACTCATTACAGAGTTAGTTAAATAAATTGAGGTACGTGCATGAAATTAAATACTTTGTTGTCATTTAAAATGACAACCATGGAAACTTTAAGACCATTTTACTCAGTAGAAAAAGCAGGTTATAAAATAGTATATCTAGTGCAAGTCCATTAAAATATGTATATATATATTTTTTAATATGTGTGGCATATATATATATATATATATAGCATATGTTTCTTGGGTGTGTGTATGTGTGTGTATATTCAAATAAATTAACTGGAAGGATTCACTCCAAAATATTAATAATAGTTGTCTCTGAGTAGTGATTACAGGTTTCTTCTCTTTTTTGCCTTTCTAAATCATTTGATTTTTCTATCATAAACTTGATGTTCTACTTATATTTTTTAAATGTTAAAAGAGAGAGACAGAATCTATTCAGAGCTTTGTTGGCATTCCATTAACTACTTTTTTTAAAAAAATACTCTTCTATATGTTCCCTGATTCTATCAAAGTAGTCTTTTATTCTCCCCATGGTATCGGAATCAGGCAGAAAGCAAAATTAACTCACTATGCAAATCATTAAATTAAAATCTTGAATGGCTTCGGTTAGAGCTTTCCTGTTGTGTGATCTTGTTTATCTCATTTGATCTGTTTGAACCTAATATTCTGTTCCCAGTATCCTGCTGGAACTTGGATTTTAAAGTCATTCTGTTTCTCTGTATATTTTCTCAGTGCTTGGATTTTTTTCTTTTTACAAGAGATGGAGCCACAAAATCTCCAGACATAAACCAAGGTAGGCAGCTTATTTAAAAAAAAAAAAAACAACTCATACTAGATCTCATATATGAAATGCCTACTGTTATTTGACACAGTGCTAAAAGCTTAACATTAATTAATCCTCACACCCTAAGAGATAGGTATCTTTATATCTATCTTACAGATTAAGAAACTAAAGCTCAAACAGGGTAAATGACTTGGCCAAGGTCACCTGGTTAGTAAATGGCAAAGCCAGGATTCAAAATCTGGGAAGGGCCACAGAGGAGGGCAGCCCCATAACAGTGTCCAGGAGAGAGCCTTGTATAAGTACCTTGGCTGTACAAATCTTCATCACTCCAGGGTTCCTTCCTATGGAAATCTGATATTGAAACATAGAGGGTGAAAATCGCAGGCGTGAATTATCAGGAGAATCTGGTGATCTCAGGAGACCCTGGTTTTGCGATACCAGAGGCCCCACTCCACATCAAAGGCCTCTTTTTGGTAAGTGTGTCCACCCCTTGGCTGGACAGAACAAGACCCTGGAAACTCTATCTTGAACTGCCAGGCTTCCACTTCCCCACGTTTTTCCAGGGGAAGCCCTTAACAGGCAGTGAGGACTGCCTGGAACACGTGACTACTGAGATGTCACTTTGGAGAAATGCATCAGTGTAGTATCCAGAGTACTGTGGACATTCAAACCGAGAGTCATACCAGTTCAAACACATTTTAAGAGATCTATATTTTTATATTTCCCTCCCCTATATTTTGTGATTTTGAGGTCCTATTTTATGTCTTCATACTTATCCTTTTGCTGTTGAAAGTGAAAAGTGTAAGTCGTTCCATCATCTCTGACTCTTTGCGACCCCATGGACTATAGCCCACCAGGCTCCTCTGTCCGTGGGATTTCCTAGGCAAGAATACTGAAGTGGGTTGCCACTTCCTTTTCACTTTTAGTTATAATCACTTTACATAAGTTTTTTGATTGTTTTTTTAATCTATGTACTGGCTTATTTAAGTGATCTTCAATCCTTTTATATGTTTGCCTTTCCTATTATGGTTTTCCCTTTCCTATAATTCTTGCTCCTTTTCTTTGAGGACATTCAAGATGCTGACTACTAAGTGCCAAAAAATTTTCAAAGTTCTGCCTAAACGTACAGGCATCATGCAAAGCCAAAATGGCTAAGGTCATCTTCCAATCATCACTTTCCAGCTAATAGTTGAAAGTATCCCTCGAGATATAAACACATAAATGAAGACATTTTAATTGGGGTGGAAAACTGGGAGTCAGAGGCTTAAGGTAATGGTTCTCAAACTTGAACCTGTTTCAGAAGGACTCAGAGGACTCGTTGAAACTGTTTGCTGGACTCCATTCCCGAGTTTCTGATTGAGTAAATCTGGGGCAGGGCCCAAGAATTTGCATTTTTAACAAGTTCCCAGGTGATGCTAAGGTCCAGGACCATACTTTGAGAACCATTGGCCTGAGGAATTGGTACAATAGATCATAGTTGTATAGATTTTTAGTTTGTAATGGCAGTTCATTCTTTTATGGCCAGAATGCTGTTGTTCAGTCTCTAAATTGTCTGACTCTCTGAAAGCCCATGGACTGAAGCATGCCAGACTTCCCTGTCCTTCACCATCTCCTGGAGTTTGCTCAAATTCATGTCCATTGAGTCAGTGATATCATCCAACCATCTCATCCTCTGTCATCCCCTTCTCCTCCTGCCTTCAATCTTTCCTAGTATCAGGGTCTTTTCCAATGAGTCAGCCCTTTGCATCAGGTGTCCAAAATATTAGAGCTTCAGCATCATTCCTTCCAACAAATATTCAGGGTTGATTTCCTTTAGGATTTACTGGTTTGATCTCCTTGCAGTCCAAGGGACTCTCAAGAGTCTTCACCAGCACCAAAATTCAAAAGCATCAGTTCTTCGGTACTCAGCCTTCTTTATGGTCCAATTCTCACATCCATACATGACTACTAGAGAAACCATAGCTTTGACTATACAGACATTTTTCAGCAAAGTGATGTCTCTGATTTTTAATGCACTGTCTAAGTTTGTCATAGCTTTTCTTCCAAAGAGCAAGCATCTTTTAATTTCACAGCTGCAGTCACCATCTGCAGTGATTTTGGAGTCCAAGAAAATAGTCCATCACTGTTTCCATTTTTTTCCCATATATTTGTCATGAAGTGATGGGATGCCATGATCTTAGTTTTTGAATGTTGAGTTTTAAGCCAGCTTTTTCACTCTCTTCTTTCACCTTCATCAGGAAGCTCTTTAGTCTCTCTTTACTTTCTGCCTTTAGGGTGGTATCATCTGCATATCTGAGGTGGTTGATGTTTCTTTTGGCAATCTTGATTCCAGTTTGTTTCAGACAGGGTAGAGGAAAACCAGGACTGTGTGGTATCATAGAAATCAAGTAATGAGAACTTCAAGGAGGAATAAAGTGAAAAGTTACATAAGATAAGGCAATGGTCCATTGAATTTGGCATTCAGGAAGTCATCAGTGCCCTCAGGGAGAAAAGTCTCAGTGGAGTGATGGGGACAGAAGCATGGCTACAGTGGTTTTAAGTGGAATATCAACAACAATACTTGTAAGCAATTTTTTAAAATACCCTGGCTGTGAAATGGTGAAATTATAGGCTAGTAGGATATTGAGGATTTGACTTGAGCAAGTGCTTAAGGAAAAGCACTGTGAGTGAAGAAGAGATTAAAGAGACAAGGGAGAGAGTTGTTTGTGAGCAGGTTCCTGAGAAAGTGAGAGGGATTCCAAGCATGGTGGAAGGAGAAACCACTTTTCCTGAGGTAAGAGGGAAGGAAACAGGACAGGTCAAGAGAGAGTTTAATTTGTAGGTGGTTGGGAAAGAAGTTGAAAGAGTTTTTGCCTAATGGCCCCAATTTTCCCAATGGAATAGGCAAGTCCTTAGCACAGAGGAAGATAATGGGGGAAGAGATTTGAGAAAAGAGCAAACAAGCTGAATTAAGTGCTAAAGAGATGAAAAGAGGCATAACCGATGAGGAAGGAACCGAGGAACCGATGAGCAGGTATAAAGACCCAGATGAAATTGGCAACTTGACTGGAAAGCACTCGTGCAAATTTCTTTAGCAACACTAAACTGAGCAATTGAATGGTTGGATTAACTGAGGTTTGTGGTTCTGTAGGTCAAGTACACTGGCATGCCAAAGGTCAAAAAGATCTAGGGAAATAAAAAGGATAAAAGGGTATAGATTCAATAGGAAACAAGTGATGGTATGAGGATGCTGATTTCACTGGGAAAAAATGGAATAAACAAGGGACCTACTGTCAGATTGTGACCAAAATGGTAGTATAGAGAGTCGCATAACAGAAGGGATCAGATTCTAAAGGCAGCACTTAGGACATGAATTTCATAAGGTCAAATTTTCCCTTGGAAATTCCTTAAGTTGGCCTTAAAACATAGCTTGCATTGACATCCTGACATACTATTTTTCAGCAAGTCAGCACTGGCCTAGAACTCTGTCTTCGGTTGAGCGGTGTGTAAGTAGTTGGCATGTGTTCAGAGGCCATATTGACAAAAATAGGGAGTGTTCTTTGACCACTAGAATCATAGTGAAGGCAACAAGATGTTCCCAAAATAAGAGATAAAAGGGAACTGAGGTCAACCTGCAAAGTAGCCGAGTCCTGGCTCCCACCTTATCCTCACTTATTGGCGCACACTCATTGAAAGGAAAGGCCTTGAAGCAACAGTGCTATTTAAATTGTTTTTTCTTTTTCTCACTTTTCCCTCAGGCAGTAGAGCCAAATTTAAATAAGTTTAAAACATGAATGATGTGATTTCACTATTTTAGGAATAAGAGCAAGAGTGAGCTTAAACAATTAGAGACTGTGGTCTGTGTGAATCATGAAAGTAAGATTTCAAGGATTCAGATAGTGAAGAAAGCAAAGGACAAGTATCCAAATAGCTATCATTATCAATCCATGTGCTGCCTCCAAAAATTTCCATTTCAAGCATCTCTCTGACCACCACCCCATCTTCCTGTCTGTTAATTCTAGTACCCCCACGCTAGACAATTATCCAAACGAGTGACTGCCCTTTCTCATTTTCTCTTCCCCTTCTCTAAGTATCCTGTGTACACAGACTCCTCCTAATGGTCCTTCACTACAGATTTGCTTGCAAACAACCTTGATTTCTTGATCCTCTCTTCTTCCAACACACTTGCTTGGTCAGGCTCAACAATCTGCCTACTTAAGTACCTGAAAAGTTGAACATTATTTTCTCCCCAGTGTTTCCTGTATTACTATTTGGACTGGTTTCACTGTATTTTTTTTATTATTTTTAATTGAGGTATAGTGGATGTGTAATATTATATAAGCTTCAAGTGTACAATAATTATTAAAGGTTATATTCTATTTATAGTTATTATAAAATATTGGCCATATTCCTTGTGTTGTACTATATATCCTACGTATTTATTTTATATGTAGCACTTTGTACCTCTTAAGCCCTTACCCCATCTTACTCCTCTACTCTTCCTTCTTCCCACCAGTTTGTTCTCTGTATCTATGAATCTGTTTCTTTTTGCTGTTATATTCCTCACTTGTTTTATTGTTTAGATTACACATATAAATGATATCATACAATTTTTGTCTTTCTCTGTCTGACTTATTTCTCTGAGCATAATATCCTCCAAAGAAATGGTTTCATTTCAAATTCATGATTGCAAATTTAGTATGGGATCACAAATCTGTATTGCCTGACAGTCCTAAATTTCTCTACCAAGGTGAATGTACAAGGGAATTCTGTTTTAAAGCTTCTCCTATTTCGCCTCAAACCTCCAACACCCTTTCTACCCCCTTTCTCAGCTGAAGCCTTTATGTCAAATGTCACTAGTCACAGTGTCAGCCAGATAGGAACAGTCTCTCTTTTCCACCACAGGATCCACTGCCTTGTATCTGTATCCATGCAGTCTTTTTGTCCTCTCACAGTGGATGGATTCCTAATCGCAAGTTCAATTCTTCCATTAATGCTTTGAATCCCATTGCCTTCTGCCTTAAGATCTTTACCTGCAACCATTCCTATGTTTTCTTCTATCGTTTATTTCTCCCTCTCTAGTATATTATTCCCATTGATTATAAGCATGTCATAGAATCACTCATCATTAAAAAACCCACCTTTGTCCATACATCTTCCTCCAACTGTTATCCCATTTCTCTGTCTCTCTTCACAACAAAACTTCTCAATTTGCCTATACTCAACCATCCTGGCCCTTCATCCTCTATTCCCTTCTCATCTGTGTTATTTCATTCCTTAATTCTATTGAAACTGATTTTATCAAGGTCACCAGTGTCATCCATACAGCCAAATGCAATGGTCAGTTCTCTATACTCATCTTATTCACTCTCTTAGCAACACCGAACACGCATAATTATTCCTTCTTTCTTGGTATCAGGATCCCACAGTCTCTTCATTTCTCTTTAACTTCTCTACTTTTTCTCTCTCCTTTGAATTATCCTCCTTCTCCTCTGTCCAACAACCAAGTGTTGGTATATTCTAGTGATCAATCTGGATCCTCTTCTCTTTTTTCTCTCTACTTTCTCTTTAGAGAGTTCATTCAGTTTCATGACTTTAATGTTATCTTCTGATGGCTCCCCAAGTTATATTATGATTCTGGCTCTTCTTTAAGTTTCAAGTCTATATAGCTAATCACCTGCTTGACATCTCACTCTGATATCTAATAGGAAGCTAAAATTTAACATGTCTGAAACATAACCTTTAAGACATGACTATGTCTCCAATCTTTCTTCCCAGTGCTTTCTGTTTCCCAAAATGCACCAACATTCCCAGGGTATTAGCTTTCTATTGCTATATAACATATTACCACAAACTTAATGCCTTAAAATAATACAGATTTAAAACAAAAAAAAAACCTCTCCAGGAAGCAAGCATAGAGGGAACTCACCTCAATATAATAAAGGCCATTTATGACAAACCATAAATGCCAAAGAATGCTCAAACTACTGCACAATTGCACTCAACTCATATGCTAGCAAAGTAATGCTCAAAATTCTCCAAGCCAGGCTTCAGCAATACGTGAACTGTGAACTTCCTGATGTTCAAGCTGGTTTTGGAAAAGGCAGAGGAACCAGAGAGCAAATTGCCAACATCTGCTGGATCACTGAAAAAGCAAGAGAGTTCCATAAAAACATCTACTTCTGCTTTATTGACTATGCCAAAGCCTTTGACTGTGTGGATCACAATAAACTGTGGAAAATTCTGAAAGAGATGGGAATACCAGACCATCTGACTTGTCTCTTGAGAAACCTGTATGCAGGTCAGGAAGCAACAGTTAGAACTGAACATGGAACAACAGACTGGTTCCAAATAGGAAAAGGAGTACGTCAAGGCTGTATATTGTCAACCCGCTTATTTAACTTATATGCAGAGTACATCATGAGAAACGCTGGGCTGGAAGAAGCACAAGCTGGAATCAAGATTGCTGGGAGAAATATCAATAACCTCAGATATGCAGATGACACCACCCTTATGGCAGAAAGTGAAGAACTAAAGAGCCTCTTGATGAAAGTGAAAGTGGAGAGTGAAAAGTTGGCTTAAAGCTCAATATTCAGAAAACAAAGATCATGGCATCCAGTTCCATCACTTCATGGCAAATAGATGGGAAAACAGTGGAAACTGGCAGACTTTATTTTGGGGAGCTCCAAAATCACTGCAGATGGTGACTGCAGCCATCTAATAAAAAGACACTTGCTCCTTGGAAGAAAAGTTACGACCAACCTAGACAGCATATTAAAAAGCAGAGACTTTACTTTGTCAACAAAGGTCCATCTAGTCAAGGCTATGAGTTTTCCAGTAGTCATATATGGATGTGAGAGTTGGACTATAAAGAAAGGTGAGCGCCAAAGAATTGATGCTTTTGAATTGTGGTGTTGGAGAAGACTCTTGAGAGTCCCTTAGACTGCAAAGAGATCTAACCAGTCCATCCTAAAGGAAATCAGTCATGAATGTTCATTGGAAGGACTGATGTTGAAGCTGAAACTCCAATACTTTGGCCACCTGATGTGAAGAGCTGACTCATTTGAAAAGACCCTGATGCTGGGAAAGATTGAAGGCAGGAGGAGAAGGGGATGACAGAGGATGAGATGGTTGGATGGCATCACTGACTCAATGGACATGAGTTTGAGTAAACTCCGGGAGTTGGTGATGGACAGGGAGGCCTGGCGTGCTGCAGTCCATGGGGTTGCAAAGAGTCAGACAAGACTGAGCGACTGAACTGAACTGATGACAAACCCACAGCTAACATCACACTCAACAGTGAAAACTGAAAGCATTTTGCCTAAGATCAGGAACAAGACAAAATGTCCACTCTCACCACTTTTATTTAATATAATTTTGGAAGTCCCAATCACTGCAACCAGAGGAAAAAAGAAATTAAAGGAATTCAAACTGGAAAGGAAGAAGTAAAACTGTCACTCTTTGCAAATGATGTGATTCTACGTACAGAATATCCTAAAGATGCTACCAGGAAATTATTAGAGCTTATCAGTGAATTTGGTAAAGTTGCAGGATACAAAATTAACACTTACAAATTTGTAGCATCTCTATACATTAACAACAAAAAATCAGAAAGAAAAATTAAGAGAACAATCCTATTTGTCATCACATCAAAAAGAATTAAATACCTAGGAATAAACCTACATGAGGAGGCAAAAGACCTGTACTCCGAAAACTATTAGACACTGATGAAAGAAACTAAAGACAACAAACAGATGGAAATATATACCATGTTCTTGTTTGGAAAATCTGTATTGTTCAAATGACCATACTATCCAAGACAATCTACAGATTCAATGCAATCCCTACAGAAAACCAATGGCATTTTCCACAAAACTAGAACAAATATTTTAAAAATTTGTATGGAAGTACAAAACACCCCAAATAGCCAATCTTGAAAAAGAACAGATCTGGTGGAATTGCGTTCCCTGACTTCAGACTATACTCCAAAACTACAGTAATCAAAACAGTGTGATACTGGTGCAAAAGCAGATGCATAGATCAATGGAACAGGATAGAAAGCCCAGAGATAAATCCACCTAACTATGGTCAAGTAATTTATGACAAAGGAGGCAAGACTATAAAATGGAGAAAAGACAGGCTTAATAAGTGAAGCTGGGAAACTGGACAACTACATGTAAAAGGATGAAAAAAGAGCATTCTCTAACATTCATCATGTACAAAAATAAACTCTACATTGACTAGAGATCTAAATGTAAGAGTGTATACTATAAAACTTCTATAAGAAAACATAGGTACAACACTCTCTTACATAACTCACAGCAGTGTTTTTAGGATCTGTGTCCTAAATGTTTATTCACTTATTATTATTTGGCTGTTTTGGGTCTTAGTTGCAGCACAAAAAAATTCTGATCTCTGTTAAGGTGTGTGGGATCTTTTAGTTGCAGCATACAAACCCTTTAGTTTCAGCATGTGGGATCTGGTTCCCTGACCAGGGATTGAACCCAGGCCCCTTTCATTGGGAGCGCAGAGTGTTAGCCACTGGACCACCAGGGAAGTTCCTGGATCTGTCTCCTAAAGCAAAGGAAACAAAAACAAACATGAACAAATGGGACCTAATTAAACTTAAATGCTTCTGCACAATAAATGAAACCATCAACAAGGGAAAAGACAACATACTGAGAAAATATTTGCAACTGAAAGGACCAATAAGAGGTTAATATCCAACAAATATAAACATCACGTATAACTCAACATCCAAAAAACAAACAAACCAATAAAAAAAAAAAACGGGTAGAAGTCCTAAACAGACATTTCTACAAAGAAGACATACAGATGTCCAACAAACACATCATGAAAAGATGTGTAACACAGGTCATTATTAGAGAAATGAAAATCAAAGCTACAATGAGGGAGGCTTCCCTGGTGGTTCAGTGGTGAAGAATCTGCCTGCCAATGCAGGAGACATGGGTTCGATCCCTGATCCAGGAAGATCCCACATGCAGTGGAGCAATTAAGCCCATGCACCACAGCTACTGAGCTTGTGTTCTAGAGGCCTGGAGCCTCAGCTACTGAGCCCATGTGCTGCAGCTACTGAAACTCGTGCACCCTAGAGCCCATGATTTGCAACAAGAGAAGCCACCACAATGGAAAGCTTGCACATCACAATTAGAGAGTAGTCCCCACTCACTGCAATTAGAGAAAAGCTCATGCAGCAATGAAGACCCAGCACAGCCATAAATAAATTACATTAAAAAAAAAAACTACAATGAGGTATCATCGCACAACAATCAGAATGGCCATCATCAAAAAATCGACAAACAATAAATGCTGAAGAGGATATGGAGAAAAGAGAACCCTCTTGCACTGTTGATGGGAATGTAAATTGATACAGCCACTATGGAGAACAGTATAGAGATTCCTTAAAAATCCAGGAGATCGTGAAAGACAAGGAAGCCTGTCATGCGGCAGTCCATGGGGTCGCAAAGAGTCGGACACAACTTAGTGACTGAAAAACAACAACAAATGTAATTGCAAGTGTGATATTCCCATCATCTTTACCTTATTATATTGGTTAGAAGTAAGTCACAGGTCCTGCCTGCACTAAAGGGAGGGGATTACCAAAAGTGTAGACACCAGGAGGCAGAAATGTTAGGAGCCACCTTAGCATCTGTTCACCATATGGAGTGAGCTACAGCTATTCCCTTTTGTCTTCCTGATATTCAATAGGTATTAACTATTGATCAAAGACACACACACAGAGAATCACACTTAGTTCCCAAAAACAAATACAGGTTTCTTGAAGATAGCACAGTCTAAATTCATATTGCGGAAGAAAAAGTTTTTCCTTAGAACCACATAAATTTAATGACTACCCCTATTCGAGAGTACCTGAAATTACGCAAAACACTGTGAGTTCTCTTATTCATCTTACTCCCTCAACCTTTCCTCATGCCCTTCAAATCACTAGTGTTCTGGGCCCAAGATCAGGGTTCATTATTAAACTATGTATCTTTTAATAACTACTGGTTAGCTACACAAAGAACTGTCTTTGGAACCGCCCTTTCTCTTAACCATCAGTCAAATTAAATTATTAGCCGAGGCTTATCTTTCCTCTACTCTCCGACAGTGAGAGAGAAAGGCTGTTTCCTCTGCTAATTACATAACCAATTCTCTCTTGATTGACATTTTGAATAATTTTATTCCTCTTTCTGAATCTGTATTCTGTTCTAAGTGTTTTTCCTATTTCAATCTATCTCAAACTGTTTCGGGAAGTAGGTAAACTGTAAAGAATCAACTACAAGTACATAAACATCTAGGCTCATAATTTCCTTGAGTCTTACATGCCCAGGCTGGATAAGAACGGAATGAGGTTGTGAAGGGATTGATGGATAGTGAAAAATCAATGGATTATGATCTCAGGATGGCTAAGAATTGCTGGGGGATTTCCTGGTGGTCCAGTGGTTAAGAATCTGCCTTCCAATGTAGGGCATGTGAGTTCAGACTAAGATCCCATATGCAGCGGGGCAACTAGAGCGACGTGCCACAACTACAGAACCCATGTACTCTGGAGCCCTTGAGTCACAACAAAAGATCCCACATTCCACAGCTAAGACCTGAAGCAGTCATAAATAAATAAATATTTTTTTAAAGAGAATTGCTGGAATGGATTCATGAAAACAAGCACACTGGAAGGATAAGAGATAGTAGTCAAAGAAAGGGATGCCTGAAATCACGATATTGGAGACATACAGAAACCAATGGTGACAGATGTTTAAATACTTGTCTTTGACCTGCCATTGATTACTTTTATTGTACTTTCAGCAGAGGACGTTTCCCAAACTTTTGGTTTTACAGATTATCTTCGTCTTGTTCTGGATTCTCTGGTGACTAAGGCAATCTTTATCCAGGATGGGTGCCTCTAAGGAAAGCACCTTCAAAGAAAATGTTTATAGGGGATCAGTTATAACCTTTCAGAGAGGGAGGAATTTGGATGCAAGCCTACTGGTCATATAGTCGCTTTTCTCCCATAGCACCATGCAACTTCCCACTTCCCACACACAAGCTCCGTAGTAGTGCTGGCACTGAAATGCTTAGAACCATTATCATGGTTTTATAGATACCCTTCATTGGGTCCCTTTGACAAATGAGAAGAAAGCCAGGAGGAAAATTAGAGCTCTAATTACGGATTAACCTGCTGAGATAATATTTGCCAGCACACTTTCCACGATTAAATCAATGGCACACCATGGAAAAGAGATATTTCTGTTCTTGCTCTTTGAAAATGACTTTTCTGTCAGCAAATTTCTGTCCCAACAGACCCTCTTTGAGTTTGGTAAAATTGCATCATGAGGAGTTCTTTTTATTCGAAAATTACTCAGTTTAAGAGAGCATAAAAATAAACTTATGTTACTAATTGTAATCGTGCTAATGAAGTTTGCATCTCTTCAGCAGGCATAGGCACAGCAGATAACAGCCACTGGAACACAAGATTTTTCTCTCCAAAATCTACCCCTCTTACCACTGAACAATCACTCCCCTTCCTTTACTTTCTGAGACCTCTATAGTCTGGGTTCACTTGCCCCATTACTTCTTGGAAATCAGTGGCTTATTTTCATAAAAATGTATTGATGTCCCTCATTTTTAAATATAAGTGATATATAAAAGCAACAAATCACCTAAAATTGCACACATTTGGTGCCTATCATTCTAGATACAATTCTATGAATATGCATTTTATGGAGATATAATTCACAGGCCATAACATTTATTTTTCAAAGTGTACAAATCCTGTCCATTTTAGTATTTTCACAGAATTTTGCAATCAACACCACTAATTTTAGAGCATTTTCATCATCCCCAAACCCAATACTCATTAGCAGTCACTTCTCATTTTCCCTTATCCCCAGCCTCTGACAAGCATTAATCTACTTTCTTTCTATGGATTTGCCTATTGTTGACAAAAATTCCATTAACTACCAAGTAAAGAAGAAAACAGGACGGCATCACTGGTGATCCAGTGGTTAAGAATCTGCCTTGCAATGCAGAGTATACAGATTCAGTCCCTGGCCAGGAAACTAAGATTCCACATGCCTCGGAATAATTAGTCTGCAACAACCACAGAAGCCCACACTCTGGAGCCTGTGCACCCCAACTAGAGTCCATGTGTTGCAATGAAAGGTCTCATGTGCTGCAACTAAGGCCCAACACAGCCAAATAAATAAATAATTTTTTTAAAAAAAAGAAGAGAAAAGAGAATTTTATTCAAGCCAAATTTAGGATTATAACCCAGGAAGCAGATTCTCAGAAAGCTCTGAGCACTCTTATGCCTGTTAGAAGTTGAGGGCATAGTCATGTGAGACAGGATCGTATTATACATCAAAATGACATACTGATACTTCACATAAAATTCACCAAGGATACATAGTTAAGCTAAGCACCTACAAAGTGAGCAGCAAGTCACAGCAACCCCCTACAGAGCTGGGAAAGAATGCTGTTCTTTTAAGAAGTTACATTGCTAGCATCAGAAGAGAGAAAAAAAATTGATATTTACCGTTGAGCAGACACTCCCATCTTTGAGGTGCCCTGGTTAATGTGTAATGCAGGTACACTGCACATTAGGGAGGGAGAAGGCCCCAGCAAACACGCAAAGATAATTTTATGTTTATTTTTTTCTTGTCTTATCTTAAAGTATAAATTTTATTTCATCATTTCTCCCCTTTTGCTCATTAATCTTTCAATAGAAAGCAAATCAAATATTTGGTGCCCCTGATGCCAGGGTGGTTGTTTACCTGGATCTATCATGTCCCTCTATGCCAGGTCTTAACAGCCTAGTTCTTTCTTTTCTTTTAGGGGGTTAGTCTAGCAGAATGCTTGGCAAGGACTGACAGTCAATTCTAGGTTGTCCAGTAGGATACAGATTTTATCCTGTATGTGCATTGTGCATGCTCATTATTTTATACAGAACTATAGAAATGGTCAATAATTTCAAGTCATTCAGACACCATTATTTTAATTGAATATACACCGAAGCACAAGAGATTATTTTTCTATAAATGATATAGAACACAATCAAAATCGCCAACAACAGTAACAAAATCAGAAGCCATGAATCCCCAGAACTGAGTCAAGATTTTATTTAGATTAGAAAAGGGGATCCTTCAATGCAGAAATGTGTTTGATATGTGAGTCATTAGATGGTTATATTAGGGGAGTCATCCAATATGAAAGCGCAACATTGTCTGAATTATAGCATAAGTTTCCCTCTGCAAAGGAGTTTTAAAAATCAGGAACCATTTGGTTTTGCAACATCACTTTCTCATCATAGAAGCTTCAGAAATGAGTATATAAATTGAATGTAGTAAATGAACATGGAGATATATGCTGATGAGGAAGCATTTTATAGATTGTAGCGATCCAAAAAGTCAGTGACAAGAATTATGAAGGGCTTATATCGGCCTTGTATTGACCAAGGAATTTGATAACAAATCCAACGATCAGTTAAATTGCTCCTAGTAGTTATACTTTGTGATAGTGTTAGAATGAGTTTTCACTGAGGCAAAAACATAGATATAAATGAAACAATAACTTCCAATTTTGATAGAGAGACAGACATTTGGGAAACACTATATTTGAACTTGTAGGATGGGTCTTATAGGTCTGGTCTGACTCTTGGGTCAGCTCTCTCCTACTGTTGTCATATTATCCTTGCTTGGTAATGCTTGGCTTAGTTGAAGCCAGGTGCTAGAAACAGGGGTCAAAGTGCATTCAAGTGGAGGGGTCTTTTTAAAATGAGAGATGTGAACCCATGAATTAATGTCTTTTAGTTGGGCTGTGCATGGATTAGCTAATACTATTCTAGACATATCAGATAAATGGAATCTTACAACACATGATCTTTTGTGCTTGGCTTACTTTCGCTTAGCATAATGTTTTCAAGGCTCACCCATGTTGTAGCATGTATCAATATGTCCTTCCTTTTTATTGCCAAACAATATTCCAATGGATAGATATACCATACTCTGTTTACCCATTTATCAGTTGATGGACATTTGGGCTATTTCAGCTTTTTAGCTATCCTGCATAGTGCTGCTATAAATATTCATCTATAGATATTCATCTACAGGTTTTATGTGGATTGGAGAAGTCAATGGCACCCCACTCCAGTACTCTTGCCTGGAAAATCCCATGGACGGAGGAGCCGGGTAGCCTACAGCCCATGGGGTCGCGAAGAGTCGGACACGACTGAGAGACTTCCCTTTCACTTTATGTGGATATATGCTTTCATTTTTCTATGTAGAAGCTACAAGTGGAGTTTCTGGGTCATATGATAACTCAATGTTTAATCTTTAAACGTGGTAAAATATACATAAAATGTACCATTTTAATCATTTTAGGGGTTCAAAGTTAACCTTGTACCACTTCATATAGAATATAGGAAACTTGCAGCTATATAGGTCCATTTAGAACCCCCTCACCACTGACCGGAGAAGGCAATTGCACCCCACTCCAGTACTCTTGCCTGGGAAACCTCATGGATGGGGGAGCCTGGTAGGCTGCAGCCCATGGGGTCGCGAAGAGTTGGATATGACTGGGCGACTTGACTTTCACTTTTCACTTTCATGCACTGGAGAAGGAAATGGCAACCCACTCCAGTATTCTTGCCTGGAGAATCCCAGGGATGGAGGAGCCTGGTGGGCTGCCGTCTATGAGGTCGCACAGAGTCGACTGACGTGACTTAGCAGCAGTAGCAGCAGCACCACTGACCTACATGATATAGTTATCATATGTATAATATCTACATCCATTGAAAACCCCACCATAGAGGGAAAAGGGTGGTCAGCTATTTTTTACATAGCTATTGATCATTTCTGTGGTTCTTCATTTCTGAAGAACCAAATTTCCCTCTGGTAACATTTCTTTCAACCTGAAGCACTTTCTTTAGCGCCTATTGTAAATAGGGCAATGAATTATCTTCGTTTCCCTTTGCCTGAAAATGTCTTTATTTCACCTTCACTCCTATAGAACATTTTTATGGCTCTATGATTCTGGTTTTTTCTGATGAAAAACCTGTAAACATATCATTATTCCCTGTGTGTAATATTTTGTTTTCTCTAGCTCGTTTCAAAGATGTTCCTTAATTTTTGTTGTTAGGTGATTTTATTAGGAAGATTCTTGGGACTGTCCTTGTGGTTCAGTTTCTAAACCGTTGCACTCCCAGTGAAGGAGGCCCCGGTTTGTTGGATCCCTGGTCAGGAAACTAGATCCCAGATGCCGCAATTGAGTTCTCATGCTGCAACTAAAGACCCTGCATGACGCAACGAAGATGGAAAACAAAAGACTCAGGGAAATGTTTAAGAAAATAAAATTTTAAAAAAAAGTTTAAATGTGGTTTTCTTTAAATCTATCCTGCTTAAGGCTTGCTAAGCTTCTTGAATTTGTGAATTTACACCTGTCACCGAATTTAGGACCATTACTGCTTCAGATGTTCTTTGCTGTACCAACCTTTTTTTCTTCTCCTTTTGAAACTCCAGTTACACATATATTAGGTCTTTTGATATTTTTTCACAGATTCCCTGAAGCTCTATTCATTTTTTTTCAATCTATGTCCCAAGAACAATCTCTGTTCTGATTGAATCATTTCTACTGATTTACCTTTAATTTCACTGTCTTTTCCTCTGTCATCTCTATTCTGCTACTGAGCCCTTCCAGTGAGTTTCTCATTTCAGGGGTTGTATTTTTCAGCTGTGCACTTTTCATTAGGTTCTTTTTTATGCTTTCTATATTCCTTTCTATTTATTTCTTTCACTTATAGTGTATTTTTCTTTACTTCATGTTATAATAGTTAGAGAATTGTTTTTATATATGCACATATACAGATTATTATAATTTTATTTTCTATACTTATATATTTGTTGTAATAGCTTTTTAAAAACTTCTGTCTGATAATTCTACCATCCAGGTTATTTTGGAGTTGGCATCTGTCGACTGTATTTTCTCTCAAGAATTATTTATATTTCCTAGTTCTTAATTATGTTGATGAACTTTGTACTGTATTTTTTAAATTTATTTATTTTAATCGGAGGATAATTACTTTACCATACTGTGATGGGTTTTGGCATACATCAATAGGAATTGGCCATAGGTATACATGTGTCCCTCCATCCTGAACCTCCCTCCCTGTATTGTACCTTGAAATTGTGACAGTAATGTTAGACAGACTCTGGATTCTATTCAAGTTCTCTGAAGAATGCTTGTTTCTGTTTTAGCAGGCAGTCAACCTTTCTGCCTCGCCTCCTGTGATAGAGGCTTAGAGCCTCTCAGTTCAGTTCTCTAAGCCTTTGTAACACTGCTTTGGCTCTGACCTGTTCAGCGGCAACACAGAGATTACTCTCAAAGTTGGTCAGGTGGCCCAAGTCCTGCTTTTGTTCTCCATGCTTTAGTCACCTTTGTCTTCATCTGTTCTGCACAAATGCTCTTCAGTGGTTGGATTCTCTGATATTTGATCATGTGGTTAAAACCCTGGCATCTGTCCACACATTCATAGCTCAGGGCTTGTGCTGAGACTTATGTGGGTTTGTACACAGAATTAATGGATTTCTTTCTTTGGGTCTCTCCCATGTAGGATTCTACTCCCCAGTCTCAGGCAGGTAGGGGCCCCTTTTCCTGGTTTTTTTTGGCCCTAAACACTGGGTTTCTGTTCATGTTTTAGCCATAGGTACCCTTACACTTCTCCACAACCAGGACTCAGCCACAGAGCAAGGCCAGAAAGAAAAAGAGGGGAAACAAAGGGCAGCTTATCTCCATGGTGGCTGCCTCTCTAATTTTTTACTCTCCTCCACAATCTACCTGCATTTTCAATTAAAAAATTTTTTTTTGATTTTCAGATAATGGTTTCAGGTAATGGTTTTTTGTGTTTTGTCTAGCAGGAGAGATGGGTTGTGTACACTACATGGTAAAATTCAAACCTGTCATGATGTTTTAAACTTTGAATATTGATGTAAAACTTGTGTTTATTCAGTTTGGATTCTAACATCACCACCTACTAGCTATGAGACCCTGGGAAAATCACTTGATTTATCTGAACCTGATTTTCTCCATTTGTAAAATGGGATTATATTACCTGCTTTAAAGACTTGCTGTGAGGATTAATTGAAATGACACATTTAGTGCTTGGCTTATGGTAGTTTCTTTGTAAATGTGAGATCCCTTCTCCTAGACTGGGATAGTAAATAGGTTCAACTCTCAAGCCAAATCTGTTTTTAAAAGGATTCTCAGGAACAATTGTTATGGATGGTAATATTTATTTCAAGGTATTTAATAGTAGCTTATATATTTTAGTCATTGAATACAACAAAAACAAATATATACAATAATGTTAAAAGTACAATTTAAGATTGACTATAAGATTTTTATCAAGTTTTTTTCAACTTTATTGAGGTATAACTGACAAATAAAAGTGTAAGGTATTTAAAGTGTATATCCAAGTTTTAAAATTTGAACATTTTTGTTTCATATTGTTCATGGGCTGTTCATATTCTGGGAAATATTTCCTGGATTGCAATGTAACAGTTAGAGCAATTGATTATATGGTTCTAACCAGATACAAGTCATAAACAAGTAATGCTTTTGCAAAACTAGCTATTTGCAAAACATTATCAAAAGATACATTACATTATAACATTGTTCCAATTGTAATTATTGAACTATAATTGCTAAATGGGCAGACAGTGAATATTGTAAAGTAATTAGCCTCTAATTAAAATAAATAAATAAATTTTTTAAAATGTACGTTGCATATAACATGCCTATATAATGTATGTATAACACAAACAAGTGTTTAACGTATACACATATAACATTTTGTATACATCTCTCACAAAACATACATTTTTGATTTGTGTATTTTTTTATTGAAGAATAGTTGGTTTACAATATTGTACTAGTTTCTGGTGATTCAGTTACATATATCTTTTCAGATTATTTTCCATTATCGATTGTTATAAGCTATTGAATGTAGTTCTCTATGCAATACAGAAAATCTTTGTTGCTTATCTATTTTATATAGTTTGTATCTGTTAATTCTATATTCCTAATTTCTTAAAATTTAAAAAATTTTATGCTTTAGGTCTCATTCTATTTCTCATTTTTTTAAAAATTATTTATTTATTTATTTATTGGTCGCACTGCATGGCATGTGGTATCTTAGTTCCCCAACCAGGGATCGAAACTGCATCCCCTGCATCCCTGCATTGGAAGCATGGCATTGTAACCTCTGGACCACCAAGGAAGTCCCCTATTTCTCATGTCTTTGACTTAGCACTCTAATATTAGTATACATTCACGTTGCTTGAGCACATCCAAGCTCTTTCTTCTACATGCTACATAGTCTTCCCTAGGGTATGTCCAGTACATTTTACTTATCCAGCTCCCCAGAAATCAACCTTAGATTGCCCCCAGATCCCTGCAAAGAAGATTGAAATTTCCAGATATGCCCCCTTCTTATGAGTCCATGTGAGAATTTTTTGTGATATACAGTTGGCTCAATGGTAAAGAATCTGCCTGCCAATTCAGGAGACACAGGAGATGTGCATTCAATCCGTGGGTTGGGAAGATCTCCTGGAGGAGGACATGACAACCCACTCCAGTATTCTTGCTTGGAAAATTCCATGGACAGAGGAGCCTGGTGGGCTAAAGTCCATGGGGTCACAAAGAGTTGGACACAGCTGAGCACACACACATGTACAGTATTACTAAACCCCAGATTATATTATTATTCTCTAGGATGTCCATATTAGCCTATACCAGGGGTCAGGAAACTGAAGTCCATGCTTCATATTCATCCAGTTCATTTAAAAAAAAAAAAAACACTGGAACATATCAATTCGCTTATCTATGGCTGTTTTTGTGCTACAGCTGCAGAGTTGAGTAGTTAAGACATACACCATCTGGCCTGCAAAGACAAAAATATTTAGTACTATCTGTTCCTTTATAGAAAATAGTCTGTATGATATTGATTTTATGAAATTTTTTAAGGTTTACTTTGTTGTCTAGTATACGGTAAATTTTTGTAAATATTACACATATACTAAAAAAGAATATATTCTATTTAATGTAGAATTCAATATACATTTAGCAGCTAGATATTAATGGCATTCAGATTTTCTATATCTCTGATAATTTTTTGTTTGCTGATCAACTTATAGTTAAAATCACTGATGATAATTGATAATATATTTCTCTCAGTGGTTTGTCAGTTTTTTTTTTATATATTTCATATGTTGCTGCATACATGCTCATGATGGCTATACGTCCTCGTCCTGTGGTTCTTTTTCCCAGCATATGATGATACAAGAAAGAACCAGGAAAGCCTCAAGCAAAATAAATATGACATCTTATTCCAAGCCAGACTGCTGTTCAAGTACTTAGGCAACAGATTTGAACATAAAGGAATTCTGAGAATTTCTATCAGTTCAATCCTATGGGAGTGTAAACTTGGGTCTACCAAGAGGTGATGAAAAAGCCACAACAAAAGAACTGGCAGAGAATATTGAGTGCATATCACTAGGTGTGTGTGCTCAGTCACTCAGTCATGTCCAATTCTGCAACCCTGTGAACTGCAGCCCGCCAAGCTCCTCTGTCCATGGAACTTTCCAGGCAAGAATATTAGAGTGGGTTTGTTGCCATTTCCCACCACAGGGCATCTTAATTTTCCTTGTATTTTTCTTCTACTATTTTTTATAAGGTGAATGCTTTGCTATCTGATGCTGGGTAACAAACCACCTCAAAATTTGATAGTTTAGGGACTTCCCTGGAGGTCCAGTGGTTAAGACTCCATGCTTCCAATGCAGCATGGAGCATGGTCCCCTGATCAGAAAAACTAAGATCCCACATGCCATGTGGCATGGCCAAAAGATAAAAAATAAAAAATTGTAAAATGTCAATGGCTTAAAACAACAGTTTATTGCCTTTCACAGTTCTGTGAGTTGACTGGGTAGTTCTTGTTCATGTATTATGTGAGCTAAACTATATCTTTTCAATAAATTTCTCTTTTAATTAAGTTGACCAGTCATTTCATTGGTTATAATCAAAGAACACCAACTGGAACAGAAATTGTTACCTGACAGCATGTTCCAAGCAAAAGGCCTTTGATGACATATGGGGTATTTGGAGTTGATCGTCAGACCAATATAAGGCAAAAGGCAGTGAGATTCCAATTAATACTTCGGGAGAGGAAAGTATTAGCTCATGGAACTAATGGAGAAGCAGAAAATTTCTATGGTAGCAGGTGCCTAGAAGGCATGGTCATAGTCCAAAGCATGGGCATCTGAACAGATTGGTCCTAGTTGTGGGGATGACTCAACAATGTGGATTTTCCTTCACTAAATTTGATCTGATTTGGGGTAAAATCATTATGTTGGAAAGCTATCTGCACCTCCATGCTCATTGCAACAATAATTACAATAACAGAGACATGAAAGCAACCTAAGTGTCCATCAGTGGATAAATGGATAAAGATACGCAAAATGGAAGATTATTCAGCCATAAAAAAGAAGAAATCCTGCCACATGCTACAACATGAATGGACCTTGAAGGCAAAATGAGTCAGAAAGTCAGACAGAGAGAAGGACAAATACTGTATGATCTCACATATGTGAAATCTTAAAAGGCTGAATTAAGAGTTCCCTGGTGGCCTAGTGGTTAGGATTCCAGACTTTCACTCCTGTGGCTCATGTTCAATCCCTGGCTGAAAAACGGAGATCCAAAAGCTGTGTGGTGCAGCCAAAAAAATTAATTTGAAATATAAAGCAATTTAAAAAGCTGAATTCACATTTACAGAGAACAGACTGATGGTTTCCAGAGGTGCGTGTAGCAGTGTGGGGTGAGCAAAATGGGTGAAGGTAGTTAAAAGGTATACACTTCAGTTATAAGTCTTGCGGATGTGATGTAGAGCATGGTGACCACAGTTAACAACACCGTACTGGTTATTTAAAAGTTGCTAAGAGAATAGGTCTTAAAAAGTTCTCACTACAGGAAAAAAAAATTGTAACTACGTGGGGTGATGGATGTTAACTAAACTGACTTAGATAATCATTTTGCGATATATACATATATCAAACCATTATGTTGTACAACTAAAACAACATTACATGTTAATTACATATCAATTTTTAAAAGATAGTTATTTAAAATTAAAGCTAAAAACTAAAATAAAACTGTCTAATTTCCAAATTATTAGCAGGAACACATATTCAAACAACTGAGCAAAGCTGATTAAGATTGGTGGTTGTACTAGTGACAATGTCCTGGCTGTGAGATTTTACTAGAGCTTGAAAACATTATCATTAAGGGAGATGGGATCAGGGGTACATGAGATTTCTCTGGATTATTTCAAGTGCATGTGAATCTGCAGTTATCTCAATTGCAATGAAATTTCAATGAAAAAGTGCATATACCCCTCCCAACATTTACATTCTATCCTCAAGATTGTACAAGTATATATGTGTATCCTTGTTATACTAAGGATGATGATGTCATTAGGACTTGGCAAACAAAAGACCCCATCATATTCAGAGGCAGTGGGAGATTTAAAAATGATAGGAAATTTTTGTTCTACCACATTTGAGAGTTCTACAGAGTAAGCCTTGAAATTTTAACTTTGGGGACCCTCCATTTACTGAAGAGTAAAAGAGAAGTTGAGGCGGTAGCTGTGGGCTGAGAGCAAAGTGTGTTCTCACATGGGTAGGATGGAAGTGCAGCCAAAGGAAGAATCTCACCAGAGCTTTAAGTACTCAAGGCCGTGTGAGACACGCACAAGAAGCACTGCTTTATCTGAAATTAGAATTCTGAAGGAAAAATGCTGAAAAAAATAGTGTTTTAGAAGGTATCAGTTTTTGGATTCATACCCAAATTCTAGAGATTATATGCTTCCCCTGTTGTGGTAGTGAAGAAATGGGGAACAAATATGTGTAGATTACCATATTCTTAATTAACTGCATACTTCTGTATTACTTCTTGAGTATTTGAAGATTGAATATTACTTTCTCCTTTTTCCTTTCTTTAAAATACTAGTTATGGCAATTTCTTCCTCTTACTCATTTCTACCTCTCACTATTTTAAGTGGGTGTGTAGGTGGTAGTTAAATTTATCATTCATTTCCTAGGTCAGAGGATCCTGGAATTATGGTAGACTAGATGAGGAATGGGCATCACCTGGAAACTGCAGTCTCCAAGATTAACTAGCAGCTCTGAAAATGAAAACAGGAGAACATGGTGGTTAAGAACAATGGACTTGGGAACCACACACCTGGGTCTAAATACTCACTCTGCCATGCAACCTATGTGCCTGGTGAGGACTACATGAATAAAGTTCTTTAAAAAAAAATACCCGACTCACAGTATGGGCTCAAGAAAAGAATTTAATAGTCCCTTGCTTTCATCTCAAGGTGCTGAACATGATTTTGTATTGGTTCCCAGGGAGTATTCTGTGTTATCCAATTAGTGGTATGGAATAGAGAGCTAAATATATTGTTATGCTGCCCCCAAAATTCAAGGGTGTCTTTGAAACATTGGTCTTCTTCTTAGTGATGAAGCACAAGGTAGAGAAACTTGTCTTTCATTTTGGGTGGAATATACCAAAATATCCCAGATTTTTGCATACTCCATCCAAGAATTTCTCTAAAGTAGAAGACTTCTGTATTTCACAGGATTTATCTCTTTGCTTTGCTCTGTTCACATAAATCTTACAGAAATATCCAGTGTACTTGTGGCTTCTAGTTCTCCAGAGCCTTTAGTATGACACCAATCTTGCAAAGCAGCATGTTGTTCTTTGGGCTGGAGATGGAGCCAGGAACACTGCAGAGTTCCAGAGTCCCACTTGGTTGTGGGTTCTCCCAGACTCTGTTCCTGACTCATCAGCCACCTAACTTATCAGCCTCTGGTTTAATTGGTCATTTGTAAGATGGAGCAAGTTTGGCATGGAGAAGCGGGCCAAGAAAATGGAAAGAGAAAGACCTGAAGTGAGCGGAGAATTATACACATGGGATATCCAGTGGTGGCAAAGAATGACCAAAGTCTTGAATGACAGCTGTAGCACAAATAGAGTCCATCCTGTACTTAAATACCAGCGTTCCCAGCAGATTGAATCTGTTTTCATTCCGTTTTAAAAAGTGGCAGTGGGGGTGGGAGTGGTAAGGAACAACCAGACAGACTAAAAAAGAAACCATCTTAATTCCTTTTTTTTATGCAGCTTCTGGAAGGCACTCAAATGGTAAGACATCCTATTCCAAGGGAGAGAAATGCTTTTCATTACTCGGCAATCAATAAGCTGGAATGGCAATTTATTAGCATCTATTTCAACATCCAAGGCATCTCATATAATGACAGAAGAGCCTGATCAACATTTATAGAGAAACATTTCAGAACTTAAATAAGTTTGTGTTTCCTGTACAGAGCACTGACAATTCGGAGACGCAATGATGATTTTGAAATTGGGATTTAGGAATTCCTTTGAAATCAGTCCAGGCTTGTCAGTGCCTTTGAAAAGCATATGGCTAAAGGCAGCAATGACAATAAAAAACCCAAGGAGGCACAGCTCCATCACTCAGTTGCTTCTTTCTCTCTTGCTGCCTTAGCTATCCATCCATTATGTGCTCTCCAGGCCACTGGCAGGAAATCTGTAAATGTCAATGTGAGGAGTTTCCGGCGCATTATTATAGCAGGCAACATTATTGTTTTTTTTTCTCCTTTAAAAAACATTTTGGCAAGATACCTGAGACTCTGGAGTGGGCTGCCAAATCTCAGTAGGATTCCAGATGGTTGAGATTCCGGCTCCTGATGCCCTGATGGCTCCCCCTCCCTCCTCTCTTAGATATTTTCATTTGTGTTCTCCTCAGGGATAAATATTTTTCTGTCAACCCGCCTCAATAGCGGTCATTACTGAACATTTCTGGATTAACCTTGAGGTGAATGAGCTTAATGATACATACTTGCAAAGTTCAGCCTTCATATCACCCCTTTCCACACCCCTCTTGCCCCTTTCAGCATCCTCCTCCCCTCCCACTCCCACTGAGGTGTCCTGTGTAGACTTGACCTACTAATGCTCCCTCTTTCTGCCCTCATTTAACTGGCTAGTCCCTGATAGGTGCTCAAGCATTCACAGAATGATGTGTGAGCTCCTCTGTGATCCTCTCCTGACCTCAGCAGTCAGGGTGACTGCCTTTCCCTGGGTTCCAGGAGCACCCATGTTGTCCTCTCTTGTGAGAACATAATGAAGTGCTCATATACAGAGATGTTAGTCAGAACTCAGTGCGACTCCAGGCTCTGCCTCTTGTTATCTGTGTGGCTTTGGGCAAGTCTTAACCTCTTTAAAACTCAGCTCCCTCATCTGAAATCTGGGACTACTAAAATTATCTTAGTTAAGATTGCCATGAAGACTAAACAAGATAAAACATGACTTATACAGAGTAATTATTCCATGGACATTTAGCTATTGCCCTTGCTATTATTATACTTATTTCAAAAGTTGGGTGGGTGTCTGTTTCCCATTCTGGATTGTAAGCGCCTTGAGAGCAGGTATCATCTCTGATTCCCAATCTCTAACACAGTAGGTGTTAATATATTCTGCTCAAAGGGTATTTGTACATTTAAGTAGAGGCTATTGTGCCCTAAACTGTGCCCTAAATAAAAAGTGCCATTTTTCCCCAAAAGGAGAAGTTTCAGTTATATGTAAAACAAAGATGGAAGCTCTTCCCCAATTTTCAGAACTAAGTCCTGTTTATTCCAGGTGACATCTACTTGTGCAGTATTACACATGTGATGCTAAATATATATGGAAGTGCTTCCCACTTCCATTTGTAGCTGAATGAAGCCCAGGATGGATAAGAGACACATGCTATGACCTAAAACCCCACCCCAAATGGAAGTATAGGATATGTGGTATGGACCTCAATATCTTCACAAACATTTCAAGAGTACATGACCCACGCCAGGGACCATGGAAAGGATGGCAACACTAAACCAGACACTCTTGAGACATTCTGAGAGGATTCTTGAGATGGGTTGGAGCAGAGGAGTTTGACATGTTACTAGCTACCCTTCTGTTCTGATTGAATTACTTACCATGAGCCCATATGACTTCTACAGTAGTAAAGAGGTGATTGAAAGAAAACAGAGGCATTAGCCTGGCTTGGCAGCAGTGAAGAGGAGCCAGGCAGGAAACCTACCTCCTCTTTCCTTCTTTGAGCCACACCTCAAGTCTCCTTCCTTCTATGATCTGCTTCCTCTCATTAAGCCACTGTATCTTTTCCCTAGAACCCTCTACATTTCTGAGCAAACATCCTTCAGTTGGAACTCAGGTGGCCTGCATTCTTGCCCAGCTCTACCCCTAACTCACAATCCTTGGGATCTTGAGTCTTTAACTCTTTCAAAAGTCAATTTCTTATCTGGAAAGTAGATATAAACACATAGTTCTTAGGAGACTGTCAGGTCTTAGCCAGATAATATATTTAAAAGCTCTTTCCAAAGTACACAGTGCTATAAACAATGTCCTCACATGTTTGGGAAAGTCTTGAAATACTTAGTCCAACCCCAAATCCCACACGGTCCAAAACCTATGTAACCCAACCCCAAAGAGTCAAGAGGAAGGCAGAGCTAAAGAGTCAAAGACAGTGAGATCACAAGCAGTAAGACTGGAATCTCAGACTAGGGACTGGGAAAAACAGGTTTAGCCCCCAGTTTCTTCATGCTGTGACCCTAAGTAAGTCTCAAATCTTAAATTACACAATTTAGAGTGAGAAGAAGTCTTGAAGTTTGTTTGTTCCTGCCATCTCAGTTTTTGTTTTGTCACGTGTGGGTTAATACTTTATTCCTTCCTTGCTGCTGGTTACGCTGTTGTACCACCTCATTTAATAGAGGTAGAGATTAAGCCCCAGAAGGTCTAGCAACCTCTCCTGGTTCTCAGTCCAGTGTTCTTCACACTACATACACCTTTTTATAAAATGAGCCTTCAGTTCTGAGCATCTGTGATCTGATAAAATTGTGGCTCAAAGAGACTAAGTGAATTTCCCAGGGTTACAGATCTTGGTAGCTGTAGACTAGAAGAAGCCTGATCTCACACTGCTTGGTCCAGAGGCAGTGCTCTTGGTTCCCACTGGGATACGGATGGGAAATTGAAATTCTAGTCCCCACATCCCAGTAGGGCCCCTGCCTACAGGGTGTTAACACTTTACAGGGACTCTTTTGCTAAAAGCCATGACTTTTGAGTAAGTCATTTCTGTTGGGAGAATCCACCTGCATACAATCCCTTAATTTCCATTTCCCTTTCAGCCCTTTCTTAGCCCCACTGCCTAGCAAACAACGCAGAGGCAAAGCTTATGTGGTAGTGCTTTATTGAGAGGGACAAGCTCAGGGCAGCAATTTAGGAGACACAAGAGACGTGGGTTTGATCCCGGGGTTGGGAAGATCCCCTGGAGTCAAAAATGGCAACCCACTCCAGTATTCTTGTCTGGAAAATTCCATGGATAGAGGGACCTGGCAGGCTACAGGCCATGAGGTTGCAAGGAATAGGACACTTTGCAAGGGACTGAGCACAAACACACACGCAGATGTAAATACCAATATATACATACAAATATGTACTTAGTTGTATAACAAATCACCCCCAAACTTAGCAGCTTGGAACAACAACAACAAAAATTTATTATCTCACACAGTTTCCATGGGTCAGGAATTCAGTGGCATTGTATGTGGGTGGTTCTGGCTCAGGTGGAAGTCTCAGGGGGTTAAAGTCAAGATGCTGGCCTGAAAGCCTGACTGAGGCTGGAGGATCCATTTCCCTCTAGATTATCATCACTGATGTGGCTTGGCTTTAGGGACTCCCAGTCCATGTGTGTCTCTGTTTCACATTCCAAATTCTACCAGAAGGTAGAATACAACTGGCCCAACCTCGACCAGATCTCCTCCTCTGTGCTAATCACCTACCTTGGGGAAGATTTAGAGAATACAGATCTGGTTGCTGGGTCACAGGGCTATGATTAGAGGGGTAGCTCTCAGACAAGGAGCAATTGTGGGCTGGGAATCACCTACAGTGCTCTTTTCCATAGCACCCATCAGAAGCCATATGCACTAGCACACCGTCTCAGCGGAGCTCTGGCTTGCAGAAAGTCAACCCAAACCCTTGCTCATGCTTATGATCTTCCTTAGTCACCCTGTTCTTAGGTCCTTCAATGTCTTGACCAGAAAGAAAACAATCTTTTCTGTAGCCAGACATGATGACATCAAAAGCCCAGAGAAGGATGATAAACAAGTCCTTACTTTTTACTTAATACAGCCCTTGGGAATTCCCTGGAGGTCCAGTGGCTAGGACTCTGCACTCTCACTGCCAAGGGCCCAGGTTTGATCCCTGGTTAGGAAACTAAGATCCCATAAGCCAAAAAGGAAAACAAACAAACAAAAACCACAGCTCTTCAGTGCAGACTGAATAAGCCTTAGGTTGAAGTCCCAAGTCCCTCCTTTCCCTGGCTCCCTTCCCTCTTCTGTTTCTACTTCTCTGCTCCCACCTACCCCACCCCACCCCCATCCTCACCCACGGGCTTCAGGCTTAGATTCTATGCTGACAGGGTCCCTGGTGGCCAATGTCTTAGAAACTGCATTCTCTTGGTGGCAGATGGAACCTCCTCATAACACTTCAAGTCTAGATAACTTTAAGTGTTGCAGATTCTCCAGAGTAAAATGTCTGCAAGACAAACAGGGCTTTATCCTGCTAATTCAAATCAACTCCCAGAATGCATTTTTTATTGAGGTATAGTTGACTGACAATAATATATTAGTTTCAGATGACAGCATAGTGATTCACAATTTTCAGAGGTTATAATCCATTTACAGTTACAAAAATATTGGCTGTATTCCTTGTGTTATACAATATATCTTTGTAGCTTGTTTATTTTAAATATAGTAGTTTGTACCTCTGAATCCTCTGCACCCATCTTGCCCTTCTTCCCTTTCCTCTCCCCGTTGCTAACCATTAGTTTGTTTTCTGTATCCAAGAATTCACTTTTATTCCAAGAGATCCTCTCCCCAAGAAAGGATCTATATGTATCGTTCTTTTTATCCCCTCTTCAAGCCTGGCTGTGAAACATGATACAGACTCAGTGCTGGGAAGAGTGACTAATGGCCACATTTGTCACTCCATGCAGCACCCTCTAAATTCTCAGTATGAGCCTAGATGGAGACCGTCACTCAGGAGCCATTATGCGCCCTGGCGGAGGCTGAGGGAAAAACACTAATCAGTACTGGAGAGGAGGCGGGCAGGGAGTGTGGGGTGGGGATCTCTTAGTCAGCAACCCTGGTCCTATCCTAGAAGGAAGAATTTCTAGAATATGACAAAAGAAGTTATATCCAAGTTAGTGGGTGATAGCTTCAAGATGAATAATATCTCAGCTATATTTGAACTCCTGTTAAACATAGAAAATTATGCTACAAGAAGTAGCATTTATTCTGAGCTTTTTTCTCTGCCAAGTGAGGCCATTTAAGGATATTTTAAAATGTTAAGATTGCCAAAGTAGAATTGCCCTATTGGTGGCAATGTGAACAGATGAGAAAGTGAAATAACAAGGCAGGTCCCTGACTCCAACCTGATTTGAGTGTAGCAAAGAAAGTCACCTTGAGGGAGGGAAGGTGAAGGCATGGGCTGGGGACCTCACAGTTAGGCATGGGCTGGGTACTGTCAGGGGACAAGTTTCCAGTGGTGAGTTTCTGGGTGCTTGTTACATTATTAAAACTAACTAAAAAACAACTTTTAAAGGAGGATGAGGGGTGGGGTGGAAGAGTCGCTAAGCCTTTAGTAACTCCGTATTCCTATCTTTTAAATGGGTTTTTTTATTAAGTTTAGAAAATATTAGATTGATAAAAGAGTAAATATCTCTATAATCCTATTATGTGGTTGATGTGAGAATTATAAACATTTCTCCCACCACACCTCCAAATCCTGAAGGGGACCTTAGAGGGGTTGGGACATACATTTTCTAACTTAGAAAATGGCAATATAACAGACAGATCTTCCACTTCATCACCTCCCTCAATCCTCTTGGTAAAAATATCCCTTTAAATATCTTCAAAAGTGTTTCCTCACAAATAACTGCCATGATGTGAATCTCAGTGATGAGCAAAGGGTGCTGAATGGACCCAGATCCTGGAACTCTCACCACCTTGCTATTTAGGAATGATTAGGGAAGACCAGAACACCAGTTATTAAATGAATACATGAATGTAAAGAAGGGTGCTTTCACTCCATTCAAGCAAAAAGTGAAGGGCATTTGATGAGTGATGAGTAAACTGTGGGGCCAAGAATTACCCGCAGCCCTCTGGTAAGTCACCTGGTCAAACATGCATTGTGTCTCAGGGGTGCCAGGCCCAGGCTGGGTGCTGAAAGGGCTGCAAACATGAATAAGGGGAAGTGCCTGCCCTCAAGGAGTTTGGAGTTTCATCTGGGAGATAGGTGTCTACACAGATAGCTATTTTATACAAAACCACAGAATTTGACCAGCAATTAAAAAAACAGCAGAGGGGGATGGGGGGAGGATGATAAATGCACGGTGAGAAGGGGAAGGTCTAGTTTGGAAATTTGAGTCACCTTGTGCTGAAACTTAGAGGAAAGGCAGGGGAGCCTCACTGAAGAAGTCTATGAGTGAAGGGCTTGGAGAAAGGAGACAGGGATGACATATACATGAGGGCTTACTTAGGAAGGGTGGGTGAGAAGCGGCCAGGACAAGAAGCATGAGGAAAGGCAGTCTCTGAATCTGAATCACACTTCTGGGCTTTCCAGAAGGCCCAAGGGTCCCTAAGAATGAGACTCTCTCTCTCTTTAGTTGCTAAGTCGTGTCTGACTCTTGTGACCCCATGGGCTGTAGCCTGTCAGGCTCCTCTGTCCATGGGATTCTCCAGGCAAGAATACTGAAGTGGGTTGCCATTTCCTTCTCCAGGTGATCGTCCCAACCCAGGAATCGAACCTGGGTCTCCTGCATTGCAGGCAGATTCTTTACCGACTGAGCTATGAGGGAAGTCCTAAGAGTGAGACACAGTTCAGTTCAGTTTAGTCGCTCAGTTGTGTCAGACTCTTTGTGAACCCATGGACTGCAGCATGCCAGGCCTTCCTGTTCATTGCCAACTCCCAGAGTTTATGCAAACTCATGTCCATTGAGTCAGTATTGCCATCCAACCATCTCATCCTCTGTCGTCCTCTTCTCCCCCTGTCTTGGATCTTTCCCAACATCAGGGTCTTTTCAAATGAGTCAGTTCTTCACATCAGGTGGCCCAAGTGTTGGAGTTTCAGCTTCAGGATCTGTCCTGCCAATGAATATCCAGGACTGATTTCCTTTAGGATAGACTGGTTGGATCTCCTTGCAGTCCAAGGGACTTTCAGGAGTCTTCTCCAACACCACGGTTTAAAAGCATCAGTTCTTCAGTACTCAGCCTTCTTTATGGTCCAACTCTCACATGACTGATGGAAAAACCATAGCTTTGACTATGTGGACCTTTGTTGGCAAAGTAATGTCTCTGCTTTTAAATATGCTGTGTAGGTTGGTCATAACTTTTCTTCCAAGGAGCAAGCATCTTCTAATTTCATGGCTGCAATCACCATATGCAGTGATTTTGGAGCCCAAGAAAATAAAGTCTCTCACTGTTTCCACTGTTTCCCCAGCTATTTGCTATGAAGTGATGGGACCAGATGCCATGATCTTAGTTTTCTGAATGTTGAGTTTTAAGCTAACTTTTCACTCTCCTCTTTCACTTTCATCAAGAGGCTCTTTAGTTCTTCTTCTCTTTCTGCCATAAGGGTGGTGTCATCTGCATATCTGAGGTTATTGATATTTCTCCCAGCAATCTTGATTCCGGCTTGTGTTTCATCCACCCCAGCATTTCTCATGAGGTACTCTGTATATAAGTTAAATAAGCAGGGTCACAATATACAGCCTTGACGTACTCCTTTCCCTATTTGGAACCAGTCTGTTGTTCCATGTCCAGTTCTAACTGTTGCTTCCTGACCTGCATACAGATTTCTTAAAAGGCAGGTCAAGTGGTCTGGTATTCCCATCTCTTGAAGAATTTTCCAGAGTTTGTTGTGGTCCACACAATCAAAAGCTTTGGCATAGTCAATAAAGCAGAAGTAGATATTTTTCTGGACTAGAGTGAGACTAACAAGGCCAAACTGATAGACAGGCCGGGCATAGATACTGGGAAAGATGAAGGGCTGCATCTGCCCTGGGGCCCACCACCTGGAAGGGGACAGCTGTGTAGACTCTGAGAAATGAGTTGACAAGTACTAGCATATAGTTGGGCTTCCCAGGTGGTGCTAGTGGTAAAGAACCTGCCTGCCAATGCAGGGGACTTAAGAGATAAGGGTTCGATCCCTTGGAGGAGGGCATGGCAACCCACTGCAGTATTCTTGGAGAATATCATAGACAGAGGAGGTTGCACAGAGTTGAACATGACTGAAGCGACTTAGCATGCACACACGCACAGCATATAGTTAGCCCTCACCGGTGTTTGCTAGGATTAGTCTCTAGGCATTCAGCTTCAGTGCCTCCCACCTGCCTGCCATCTCTCTATCCTCACTGATTTTTTTAAAAATCCATTCCGTTTAATCCAGGGCCAATTCATTCAATTGGTCAAAACCTGTACTGAGTCCCACAGGTTGGGGCTCTGTCTCTCTACCAGTCCGCTACCACTTCTTGGTTCTACATCAGAGATGAAGCACGGAAGCACACCTCCAGCACAGACCCCATCCTGGTGGGGGATGGGGGGTGGGGGGTAGGGGATGGGGGGCAGACAGCCATTGGAAAGCCGGTGCCCTTGGTCATGGGGGGTCCCGTAGGAAAGCAGATGCAGGCAGGGGCCTTGTCTCCCTGTTTAACCCCACCACCACACCCACCATTCTTTAATTTTCTAAAATAAGGAGACAGACTGAGTATTTTCAATCACATTGTCAATATTTCCTTCTTCTTCCCACCCACCTTCCTACCTCCTCCGGCCCCTTCTACAAAGCCAACACCCAAATGAAGAGAGACGATTCTCCTGCTGCTCGGGAGAAAGGTTAGCTTCTAATAACACAGGAGACATGAGGCTCTTGAAGGCAGTGGAACTACAGGCAGCTGGCGAGGTTGGAGGCAGAGGTACTGGCAGGAGGCAGCCTGCAGCCCATACAGGGAGCTGCCAGGGAAGTGTTTCCATGTTTGGCTGACACAGCCTTTCAGGAAAGGAGCAACTCAAAACTCAACAACGTAACTGAAGCCTGCCATGCTTCCTCTCACACTTCCACCCTCACCCAACTCCTGCTCTGCTTAGGACTGCTTTGGAGGATTCACTGCTGGCACCCAACAGCTGGGCGAATGCTGCTCACATGTGTTTCCCAAACAGCCCTGGAGGAAACATGGGTCTTACACAGTGACGGGGGCTTGGGGTTCAACAACAGGAATCCATTGTGGTGGAAATGATAGCAACCCAGTGAAGAGAAGGACGAAAGAGTCGAAGGAGATGGCACAGAAGCGCTACCCGGGAATTGAATCAACTCTCCCATTCGGAAATGACAGTGTGTGCTTCTGACGATGACTGAATTTTCTTTTAATCACCACCATTAAAACCAAACAACCATAAGGGCAATAGCAGATTAAATACAAGAAAGTAAGGAATCCATGTACTGGCAGCATGCTTCTATGAGAATATACTGGTCTCCTGGGTCCTCAGAACAACTTTACCCCAAGTCCAGGGTCTCCTTCTACCTTCACCTTCACAGGGGGAAGTGGCCTCAAGAAGTGGCTCGAGGGGACCCTGTTGTCTTCTTACCAGGGGGATGGCCCAGTTGTGATGGCCACAAAGACAAGGAAAAACCCGGACAAGGCAGCAAAGTCCAAGGAAATTTGCCTTGGCAGAAGTCTGAAATTAGCACGGAGAAGAAATGAGAGAGACAGCGAGAGATTAGCCCAAAAGATGAGACCTCCAAAGCCATATGGCAGATTACCAGCAGCAGCCATGAAGGTCACTGGGCCTCTGAAGAGGGATTCCTTCCATCGAGGCCCAGAACCCACCCTAAACTGGCCTTTAGTTACTTTTTTCTTATTTTAACAGAGATATATTTAGTTTAATGCTTTTAGTCACAGTGCTTTTGAACATGTTTTGTTGACTTAACGTGGACCATTTTAATTGTTCTTTTTCTATCCTTATTCTTACTTTATTTCGTCTTTTTTTCAGTCTTCTAGTTATACCTTCTCTGTTATTTTCCTCTACCTTCACACTTTGTGTATTAAACTTTAGAAAAATATTTGCTTCTATATTTAGCCTTTCTATTTAAAAACTAATCTTGTAAAAATCCACCCTTGTCTTTTCTTGTATATTTCTTTAAACGTTAATTGTTTAGTTATTTACAGACAATACTTTCTATAGAATTTAATTTTAGCGCAACTTGTTATTCTTAAGGTTTAACTAGAAAAGCAACCTTGTTATTAACTGTGTCAGTTATGTTTCAGAACAGGAATGTGGCAGATTGTACTTCCTAAAAATGGCCATAATACTTCCCTCCCGCACGCTCTTCTAGAACTTTGCCACTTCCATCAAGCAGTGGTGTCTTAAGTTCCCTCTCCTTGACCCTGAGTAGGTTGAACCCGAGTGGGTCTTTGTGACTGTCTCAACTACTAGAGCATGGCAGAAGTGATGCTCCAGGACTTCTGAAGGTAAGTGATAAAGATGATCACACACACACACACACACACACACACACACACACACACACACACACACTCATTCTTGAAGCCCATCCACTATGCTGTGAGGAGAGGCCCATGGGGATTGGAAGAAGCAACTTAGCTGCCAGCCAGCACCAATTTGCTCTCTATATAAGTGAGCCCTCCCCTGGAGAAGGGCTTGGCAACCCAATCCAGTATTCTTGCCTGGAGAATCCCATCCATGGACAGAGGAGCTTGGCAGCCATAGGGTCCCACAGAGTCAGACACAACTGAAGTGACTTAGCACTTAAAAAATGGATAGTCAGCCTTCAGTAGAGCTACTCCAATGAGCTTTCCTTGCCAAATCCTGCCCAAATCACATTTTGAGCAAAATAAACAATTGTTGCTGTTTTAAACCACTAAGTTTTGAGTGGTATGTCAGGTAGCACTAAGTTAACTGAAACAAAGAAATAGAAATTACTTCAGGTATTTTTAAGAGGAAGAGGTTTAGTAGAGGATATCAGGGATTTTTATCTTTGAAAGGACTGAAACAACTCTCATCATGTAACATTATTGAGCTCAAAAACATACTACAGTAGATGTAATCCAAAGAATAGAAGTCCCT
Organism: Okapia johnstoni; assembly: GCA_024291935.2. Lineage (NCBI taxonomy): Eukaryota > Metazoa > Chordata > Mammalia > Artiodactyla > Giraffidae > Okapia > Okapia johnstoni. Next base: position 123,273,086 of record CM044306.1, on the reverse strand, counting down.
ACTAGTCAACACAGTCCCCTTTCCACATCGAAGAAGCCAGGAAGTGGAGCACTCTGGTTTGGCAGCAGCAAAAAAAAAAATTGGAAGAGGCAGAAAGATGACTTCTGTCCCACACCTGTCTTCCAGATCTCACACAACGCAGCTACTTGGTATTACTTAATTTGCATTCAAAATTCTAGCTGAAAAGGAGTCTGAGGACTGTGATGTTCAACTTCCCTGCCTCCACAATACAAGGAGGTCCTTAGAAGCTAGGTGACATAGGGATGCAGCAAATCAACCAGAAGCAGACACATCTGCCTTCTGCCCAGTTGATAACATCAACTTTTATCTTTTCAAACTGTTTTCATTTCATTTTCTTTTCCTTCTCTTCTCCGTCTATACTACCTTGTTTTTCATGATCTGTTTTTATACTGTCTATGGAATTAATGGATGTAATAACGATCGCGCTGAGGAGATAGCACATTACAAGCAGGGGAGATCAAAACCTTCTGCACCCAGCTGCACCCACAGCACCCATCTGGTCTCTCCTAATAAATGTCCAGCTGTGCTTGTCTTATGCCCTCCCTTAGTTCCACTCTCCAAAGGTTAGTGCTGTTAACAGTCTGAAGTATATTCACCCATTTTTAAAACTCACAGAAATGCAATGAACTCAAAATATATAGTGTTCTGCAATTAGTTACAATGTACCAAATTGTTACGATGCACCAAAACACCTTTCTAACAGCACACTATCTCATTTTTAATAGTTTACAGGTTTTTTAATAGTGTGAACTACTGTCATCATTTAGTCAATCTTCTCTGAATGGATATGCAGTTTGTTTCCAGTGTTTTTCTATCACAGTCAATGCTGTAAGGAATCTTCATGCATTTATTTATTATGGGAAGTTTTGTTTGGAAAATATTTCTGTAAGTTTAGCTGTTGAGTCAAAGGGAATTCTTATTGTTTTTATTTTTAAAGCCATTTTATATGCTTAAAAATTCAAACAAAGAGTTATATAAAGTAAAATGCAGAAATCCCTCCACAACATTTCCCCAGAGTTAAAAACTCTTAACAGGTTGACGTGTGTCCTTTAAAGTCTTCCTGTAGGAATATGCAAAGACACACACCAGAAACACATACACATAAACTGTTTTTCAAAAATGAGATCATTTTATGTATATATCGTTCTATGTTGCTTTTAAACGTTAACAATATTGTAAAAACTTAAATGTATAATAATGGGGCTTCCCTGGTGGCTCAGTGGTAAAAGAATGCATAATAATAAGCGTTATCATAAATAACTTTGTTTAGATACACCTCATTCTTTTTTTAATGCCAATGCTGAATATTATTAACTTTTTAATCTTTTGCCCATCTGAAGGGTAAAAGCCTTCCTCTCTTACATCTTGTCGTTTAGTTTGCAGTTATCTTATTAACAATGAGGTTGAGCATCTTTTTTCTCTTTATCATTTATGCTGGTCCTTCTTCAAGTTGCCTGTCATATTCTCTGGCTAGATTTCTACTGGATTGTCAAAGGACTGATGTTGAAGCTGAAACTCCAATACTTTGGCCACCTGATATGAACAGCTGACTCATTGGAAAAGACCCTGATGCTGGGAAAGATTGGGGGCAGGAGGAGAAGGGGACGACAGAGGATGAGATGGCTGGATGGCATCACCGACTCGATGGACACGGGTTTGGGTGGACTCCGGGAGTTGGTGATGGACAGGGAGGCCTGGCGTGCTGTGGTTCATGGGGTCGCAAAGAGTTGGACACGACTGAGCGACTGAACTGAACTGAACTGTCTTTTTAAATTTATTTGTAAGTATTAAGCCATGGCTGTTAAATAGATAGAGACATTTTTTTTCCTTCAAGATTGTCCTTTGCTTTGAATTTTATAAGGCTATTGTTAAGCAACATTTAAAATTTTCACATAGACAAACTTGCCAATTTTTTCTAATATGGCTTCCGAGTTTTATTTCATGCTTGCAAAGAACTACCTCATGCCAAAATTATAAAAATATTTTCTCACACAGTTTTCTTTTGTTATTGTATAGTTTTAGGTTTGTTATATTCTTTAATACATCTGTAATTTACGTTCGAAAATCTTATAAAGTGTATGTTCTGTTGTTTCCTCTGTTCTCTCAGTGCCATTTATTCAATCTGATTCTTGCCATTACACTGACGTTTGTCTTTTACATGCAGGTTGGCCTCCTTATTTTATTTTTTATAGTTTTATTTCTTTATTTTTGCTTGTGCTGTATCCTCATTGCTGTGTGTGGGCTTTCTCTAGTTGCCTTAAACAGTGGCTACTCTTCATTGTGGTGCTCTGGCTTCTCACTGATGTGGCTTCTCTTAGGGAACACAGACTCTAGGCACACAGGCTTCAGAAGTTGCAGCACTCAGGCTCAGTAGTTGCCCCCTCTTCCCCGCACGTGGAATCCTCTGGGACCAGGGATCGAACCTGTGTCCGCTGCATTGGCAGGCCGATTCTTACCCTCTGTGCCACAAGGGAAGTCCAGCTTCTTGATTATCCCACTGATTCATCTGGGTATCCCTCACTCAAACACTAAATTATCTTAATAGGTTTTGATACTTAATAGAGCATTAGTCATAATTTAATCAAAAAATCTCTCGATTATTCTCTCATATTCTTCCAAACATACTTCAGAATTAATTTGTTAAATTGCACCCCAATTCCTAAAATAATCCACACCTTATTGACGTTATTTTTTTAATTCAGGGGTACATTTCTCCACTACTTACCATAATTCAATAATTCGATACTATTTACTCTAGATTTATAATTTGTTCTGATATTTAGCAGCATTTTCTACCCATCCTTATTCTTTTCAAAATGCATCTTAAGTTCTCTTAGTTCTTTGCATTTTTATAAATGCCTCATAATCATAATCATTTGCCAATAATATTTTAATAATATTAATATTTAGTTTGCTTTCACTATCAATGAATTTGGGGAAGTCTGTTATCTTAAAATTGCTTCATTTGCAATGAATGATAGGTTGCCCCACTTAATTTAAACTTTGTAATATCTTTCAGTAACATGTTATCAATTTCTTTATATTTTACTTTTTTGTCACATTTATACTTTGGTACTTCATATTTTTGTCTTTGGAAAATGATAGAATTTTTAAAATTCTGTTTTGTTTTCTTATCCTGTTGTATTTCATTTCTTAACTCATTCTTGATGTATAGAAAAATAGATTTTTATATGTTGACTTTGTATCAAGAAATTTTTGTAAAGTCTAATTTCTCATAATTCATCTGTTTATTGCCTTGGATTTTTCTGTATGTAATCATGTCATCTTTGCATTTTTTAATTGGCATTGCATTAAATTTACAGATTAATTTGGAGAGAAGTGACTGTGGCAGCTATAGAAGTGTCCCCCTCAAGTTTTGCTTCAAGATGGGACTTGCTGACTAATGTTTTGACATGTTCCCAGGTTAAGTGAATTTCCCCACTCATTATTTACAGGGGCAAGGCACAATCACATACTTAAATATATTTGCCTATGCTCAAATAAGAAAAGTCAAATTTTCATATTCTGAATAGAGTATAATAGGTAATTCTAAATTCTTGATTATAATTTTCATGTTTTAGCACCACATTTATGATGAGATCAGAATAATCTTACTGAAAGAACTCATTTTAAGTCTCAAAAGATCTTATTTTAAAAATTTTAGGGATGCTTACATGGTATAAAATGTGAGATTCTGCTTATTGAGTTCACTAAATATAAAAAGAAATAATTAATTGGTTAAAGAATAAAATAAAAGAATGAACTTGCTGTTCAGTACAGATATAATGGAGCCCCCAGACGTTAGCACCTTTAAGTTTCACCTCAGCTTTCAAGCCAAGGCCATGCTTTATCAACAAAGGCTCCCACCAGTGACTGAGCACAGAGCGGGTATCAGGGAACTGGCCACATCTTCCCAGAGCAAGATTCTCATAATGGGTGTTTTTCGCTCTGGAACTCATCACCAAGTTGACTGAAACCCCGTCAGATATGCATTGCAAACTGAGGGTCTCCGGCTTCTCTTTTATCTCTCACTTATCTCCACCACTTTTACTCCCAAGTAAACCCCATGTACTCCTGACTCTCTCTCCATGTCTGCTTCATAGAGAACCCACTGACACCGACACTTTGACATATGTATAATATTGAGTCTTTCCGTCTGAGAAAACATGCCCCCACTTATTCTATTTTTTAATGTCCTTCAGGGAAATTTTATAGTTTTCCTCATATTCATCTTACACATTTTTGAGCTTATTACCAGATTTTTACAAAACATTTTTTTTGGTGAAGTAAATGAGATCTTTCATTCATAGCTTTTATTTGTACATTTTAACGCTACATAGTAGAGCATAAGAGTTTATAACTGTTATATCTTTTCCTTGTCATTCATTTCTAAGTCATTTAACTTCTGGATTCCTCAAAACAAACAAACGTGAAAGAAAACAACAAAAAAAACCCTGCTTCTATCAGTAGGAGAATGGATAAACAAACTGCGGTATGTTCAAACAAAGGCATACCAGTCAGTAATTAACCAAAAATGAATAAACTATTGATACATGCAAAACATGTAGTAAATAACTCTGACATTGTGTTGAGCAAAAGAAGTCAGACACAAAACAGTATGTACTGAATTGTTCCATGTATATAAAGTTCAAGAACAGGCAAAAACTCATCTACAGGGATAGAGTTGAAAAAAGTGGTTACCCCAACTGGAAAGGGACACAAGGGAATTTTCTGGGGGATATAAATGTTCTATATATTGATTTTGGCATAAAGTCATCAAACTATACACTTAAGAATTGCTCCTTTTACGGCACATAAATTAGGACTTGTAAATTATAGCTCCACAAATAACACATGGTTTGTTTGGTTGGAGGACCCTGATTTTCTTGCTGATTCTCCACCTAAATAAATGACTACCTTACTATCATATCTAGAACCCAAGAGTCAACTCTAATTCCTTCCTCTCCCTTCTGCCCCACGTGTAACTACGCACTCACATATGTCCATAATAGACTAGTTCCTAAATGACTGTTGACTCCGGCAGTTTCTCCTTTCCTGTGGCCACCAGAGTTGAGGTCTCATGTATTTCTCTCACCTGAATTACTGCAGCAATCTCCTTCCTAACTGACCTCCCCTCCAGATCACCTTCCATACAGGAGGCAGACTGATTTTTCTAAAATAAAACCTGCATCTCCTACACAGATTAACCCTCTTCAAAGGCATCTATGGCCCTAAGGATAGAGTCCAGATGCTAAACGTGCTTTAAAAGCTGCTCTATGATCCTGAGGCTGACCACCCCTCCAGACTAACCCCTCTCACCCATTTCCCAGCCTCTGTTACACCCTACCATCCAGCCATCATGGCCTTCCTTCAGTTACCTGACTCCTTCTCTCTTCTCCACTTCTCTTTCTCAACTCGGGCCTTTTCACATGCTATCGTTTTGCCTAAAACATTCTCCCCACTCAACCTTTCCTTTTTTCTTTGCTAACGTTTTACTCAAATTTCTGGTTTCAATTAGAATATCACTTCCTTGAGGAGGCCTCCCCCAAATTTCTTGGCTTCTATGATACCAAACCACCCTGTTCTCCCCCCAGTTTCACATGCTTCACATATTTCTGTAATAATTTGTTGAAGTATTGATAAGCTAAGTCCTCAATAAATATTTAGATGAATGAATAAATGAGTGAAGGAGAGCAAGGATTGGAAGAAAACAGCTAGTCATAAAATTCAGGTTATGGTCTTCAGCGTGTACTACAAAGCTACAGTCATCAAAACAGTTATGATAATGGCACAAAAACAGACATAGTGATCAATAAAATAGGATAGAAAGTCCAGAAATAAACTCATGAACTTACAGTCAATTAATCTATGACAAAGGAGGAAAGACTGTACAACAGAGAAAAGACAGTCTATTCGATAAGTGGTGTGCCAGGAAAACTGGACAGCTACATGTAAAATAATAAAGTTAGAACATTCTCTAACAACATATACAAAAGTAAACTCAAGATGGATCACAGATATAAATGTAAAATCAGATACTATAAAACTCCTATAGGAATCCATCGGCAGAACACTTTTTGATGTAATTCGCAGCAATGCTTTTTTGGGGGGGGGATCTGTCTCCTACAGTAATGGAAATAAAAATAAATTAATAAACAAATAGGACCTAATTAAACTTAAAAGCTTTTACACAGCAAAGGAAATCATAAACAAAACAAAAAGATAACTTATGGATTGGGAGAAAATATTAAGATATTTGCAAACAATGCAATGGGAGATGGATAAAGTTCCAAACTACACAAACAGCTCATACAGCTTAATATCAAAAAAACAAACAAAACAATCAAAAAGTGCACAGAAAAGAGACTTCTGTGACTGTCCAGTGGTTAAGACTCTGTGCTTCCACTGTAGGGGGCACAGGTTCAATCCCATGTGTCACACAGCATGGCCAAAAAACAAAAAGAAATGGGAAGAAGACCTAAATAGACATTTCTCCAAAGAAGACATACAGATGGCCAACAGGCACCTGTATGAAAAGATTCTCAATATTACCAATATTAGAGAAATGCAAATTAAAACTACAATGAAGCATCACCTCACATCGATCAGAACAGCCATCATTAAAAAGTCCACACATAATAAATGCTGAAAAGAGTGTGGAGGAAAGGGAGCCCTCTTACACTGTTGCTGGGAATGTAAACTGATGGAGCTACTATGAAGAACAGTATGGAGATTCTTCAAACACTAAAAATAGAGTTACCATCTGATCCACCAATCCCACTCTTGGGCATATATGGAGAAAAATCTAATTTGAAAAGACACATGCACCCCAGTGTTTATAGCAGCACTATTTACAACAGCCAAGACTGGAAGCAACCTACATGTCCACTGACAGATGAACTGATAAAGAATATGCAGTACGCATATACCATGGAATATTATTCAGCCATAAAAATGAATGAAGTAATGCTATTTATAGCAACATGGATGAACCTGCAGATTTTCATACTCTAGTGAAGTAAGTCAGACAGAAAAAGATAAATATCATATGATATCACTTACATGTGGAATCTAAAAGTGATACAAATGAACTTATTTACAAAACAGAATCAGACTCACAGACATAAAAAACAAACTAATAGTAACCAAAGGGGATTGGAGGGGAGATAAATTAGGAGTTTGGGATTAACATATATACACTGTAATATAGAAAATAGATAAAAAACAAGGGCCTACTTACAGCAAAGGGAATTATATTCAATATCTTACAATAACCTCTAGTGTAAAAGAATATGAAAAAGAATATATGTGTGTGTATGTGAATCACTTTGCTGTATGCCTGAAACTATTTATAACACAATATTGTAAGTTAACTATACTTCAACTTTTTAAATTGTTTTTTTTTAAATAAAAAGCCATGTGGAGCAGAAAAATAGGTTAGCTATGCAAGCCCTATTCAAATTCCTTACCCACAAAAATAATGAGATATAATAAAATAGATGATGTTTTATACTAAAAATAAAATTTAGGTCATGGTGACCAATCTCAGCCTCATATAAAGAGGTTCCCAGAAAACAGGGAGCACATTTGGGGGTGCCAGGGGTTATCCACTATTTAAGTGGACATACTGCTTCATCTCTCATTGCTACATAAGTACTTGTGCTTCAGCTGCCTAATTTGTTCCTTCTAGCTCTCAGTCCTCAGTCTGTAGGTAGAGCAAATAACATACTACCATTTTACAGGTGAGGAAATGCAAGCACAGAAAGATTGGGAATTTGTTCAGGGCCACAGAACAAGCCAACAGCAGAGCTGGGTTGGAATCAGTTTCCCTGATTCCAGGCTGGAGGTCACTACTCCATTATGGGATTCCCTACGACCCTGCAGGCCATGTGTGCCTAGTCTGGCCTTTATGGGGACTGGTGTTTAGAAGTCTTGCTGATGTTGCTTCCATTCCCTAACTCCCTGTTTCAGAAGCCCATGGTACACGATTGATAAAGCCGGTTCTGTTCTCGGCCCCTGCTTGCTGCTACCTGGGCAGGGGGCCCCTGGGGCCTCCCCGTCATGCCCTGACTGAGGAAGGGTCCCTGCTGGAGTCTTCATATGGCACACTACATGCATCTGTGGGACCCACAGGTTGCCAAGCAAAGTATGGCTCCAGATTATTCTGGGAAACAAATACACTGGTTTTCTGGATTGCAATAATTACTAATTAGGGATTTTTATTCTGGGCAGTGCTCCTTGGAGCTGGCAGACAGATGCAATAGGTGACTTGCTCCAGGGGCACTGGAGAACCTGCAGAGCCCAATGCTTCCCGGCTTCTGCCCTCAGTGCCTGAGGTAGAGGCCTCTTGGGAGGTTCCTGGCTCCCACTGGCTTCCCTTCTCCAGGAATGGCTCTGAAGACCCGAGTGCAAGCCTTGAGTGGTCTCATCAGCTGTACTACCCTGACCCTTAGCCAGATCATTATCTTAAGTAGGACAGCAGAAGTCTTTCCTAGGGTTTCCTCCCTGGAATTGAGAATGAGAACCCATTAATCACAGAAGGTAGGCATGGAGAATACAGAATCTGCTAGTTGCCAAGTTTTCAGTCATAAGTGAGAGAAAAGAGAAAGAGCTGAAGCTATCTGAAAAACTCTTTGTCCCTGGTTCTACCAGCTCCTGACATCAGCTGTGTCTCTACTGCCTTGTAGGGTCATTGTTTGACACTCCCTTGGATTCTATGAACTGACAAATTCCTTTTTTGGTCTAAACTAATTCAAGTTGCATTTCTATCACTTGCAAGCAGAAACCTAGCTTAGTGGTAGACAGGGTTCAGGGATACACAGAGGACTCAGTGGCCCAGTTGTAGAAAAACTGCCTGCGTATTTTGGATCTCAGTGCATTGACCAATCTACTTCAAGCCAGTTTAAGGAACGCTATTACAGGGTAGAGGAGGAGAGGTGATTCAAAAAAAAAGAAAAAAATGACATGAGCACAGGTGTGAGGAAGCAGGAGGAGGCCAGGGAGAAGAGAGGTATGCTGGGGAGGTTTACCAGGGTTCTTTCTGATTCCATTTCTGTTCTAGAGTTCTAGGCCTCCCACTCTACTCTCAGCCTCTTTTTCACCTTCTCAGTTCATGAATTGAAAACCAGTGCTCTGAACACCATTACCTAATCAAAAAAAAAGCACATATCAAGATCCAAGTCCACTATTGCTCACGAATGGAGAAATATGCTTAGAGACAAAGGAGGTTGATTCCAAATTGCAGGGTGGGTAGCAGCACTGAGATGTCATTCTGTCCATCCCCCTGACTCTGACCCTCCTAGAACCCACCCTAGTCATACCTCCTCTGTGATCAGCTCTGTACAATGCTGATTTTGCCCAAGGAGGAGTGTAGGATGGAAGATAAGAGAAAGAATAACCTCCCTCTCTCCTGTGGGAGAAGTTTAGAAGCTGCTTTGGGAGAATCTAAGCTTTTCCTGAATGGTTTCCAGCCGCCTTGTTCTCTTCTCTACCTCCACTATGACTCAAACTAGAAAAAAAAAAATAAGGAGAGTGCAAAATTCCCTAGACCCCACGTCCCCACACCAGTTCATGCAAGAACAGCCTCATCTCCAGTGCCCACAGCAGGAATGTAAGGAGCACAAGAAAGGCGACCACTCAGATGTCTTTGGATGAGGCATTAGGCCCCTAGATCACAGAAGAGGAAATAACAAGGTCCTATGAAAAGTTTCTTGTCCTTACTAATAATTTTTACAATGTAAATTAAAATATCACGGGAATACCTTTTCCAGAAATGCTTACTGGTTGGCTCTCCTACGCTGCTCTCCAGCCCCAAATTGGAACAATCTTTTTAGAGGAAGGCTTGACAACATACACTGTAATTTTAAATATTCTACCTTTGACCTAGGAATTCTACTTTTTGGAATCTATTCTATGATTATACTGTAGGTTAGTCTTAACCTTGTAAATTTGAGTATGTTTCTTCACCTCCTCATGCTGCAATTTCCCCATTTATGAAGCAGAGATAGATAATAGTACTTAACAAGTCATGGTGAGGATTCACATGTACTTGTGAGTACATGTAAAGCTCTCAATACCCAATTAATAGTGCCCGTAGTAAGTGGTATACAAATGTTAACTAGCATATTGTATTGTTATTACCCCTAGCAGTATGCCAAGTACACATAAAGGGCTGTGCATAGAAATAACTGTCAAGTTAAAAAATTAGATATATTGACATGATAGAATACTCTGGAGCAATTATTAATTGCTATAAGTTATAAGGTTATACAAACATAAGAATATATATATATGTATATAAACACGTACATATGTATGGTTATAACCTATAATACTTTAAGTTAGTCTGCACCATGATTGGGGAAAAAGAAAAACTATTCAATGTACAATGTCATACAAGAGTATGTATAGTATGATACCACTGGTATAAATAATGGCAAGTATAACAATGCTACAGCTGAATAGATGGAAGATAAGTGAATATGTATGAAGAAAACCTAAAGGAATCAACCTGAAACTGTTGAATTTTATATATCTGGGTATAGAATTGTATGTATCATTTTTCACATTATAAATTTTAATGTTTGTCTTTTTCCAATGAGCCTATGTTACTTTTGTGGTCATAAAAAAAACAAACAGTAATATTGAGAATCCAAACCATAAACCAACAACTGAACATGGTCAGGGAAAAGGAGGGGTACAAAGAAGGACCCTGATGGTGGGTCCCTTGCCTCAGGGACAGATACTGGACTCCTTCCTGCCTAGTGGTCAGTGAAGCATAGGGGCACTGCAGGGTCTTGGGGAGGGGCGCTATGTACTGCAGAAATTGCAGTTAGAGACTTCATCTCTACTGTAGCCTCAATGGCTTTACTCTGTGTTAGTCGGGTGTCTGGATTTTGTCTCTGCCCCTGCTTTTAAATAAACCCTCTAGGGAGAATAATGAGAGGCGGTGGAAGGGGAGATGGGGGAGAAGAAGAAAGGAAAGGGAGAGGGGCTAGAGAAGAGAGGAAAGAGAAACGCTGTGTGCCTGCATCTCCATGGTTCCAGGAAGTGGGACGTGGAGCTGCTCCTCGGCATTCTGTGCCAGGAGTCGCCATGGAGACTGAGCGCTGGCCTCTTCATGATTAATACTCTGAGGCAGCTGTCTTCTTGGAGCCTTTTAAAATATACACTATTATTTGAACACAATGATATTTAGAGCAGAAAGATCAAGGTGGGGAGTGGGGGAGGAGACAGTAGCATTACCAGAATGATAGCAGGGTCTGGGCCCTTCCCAGAAGAGAGAAAAGGGAGGCTTACTTCTCTGATTCCTCTCCCTCCACCCTCCCTGGATCCAGAGCTTCCAATCTCACCCCCTGAGACATCAGCATCCGCATCTGAAGGGCCCGTGCAGTGCCTGGCACAGGGCTGTATTCAATGAACATTTGATGAATGAATTTGTTCATTCATTAATTCATTCAGTAATTGTCTATTCAGTGCTTGTCTAGAAAGCAAAGTCTCCTTCCATCACCTTTTCCCACGGAAGCCAGAAATTTCCTCTCGCTTTCCCCACAGTCACAGATACATCATCACCACCACCACCTTTCACACTGGCTCCCAAGAGCCTCGCATGCTGTCCTCCTCAGCGTGTGTCTGAGATGACCCACCGTGTTCCTAATGGCGGTCACTCCAGAGAATTCTTGCACAGATGGATACCAGCCAGATGGAGTTTGTATGTTTGAAAAGCTAGAGGAAGATTCTCCACATACAGCCATTTTAATCTTTTTGTAAAATGAATGATCTTCTCCTAAATTATCTGACAGAGTAGGCTAGCCTGGGCTTGACTGTCAGTCCCACCACTGAATAGAGGTGTGGCCTTGAGTGAGTTGTTTAACATTTTTAAGTGTGTTTCCTCATCTGACGTGGGTCTTCAATTCATTATTCCATGGAGCTTTTGTTCAGGGACTGAACCCCAGCCATGGCTGTGAAAGTGCCAAATCCTAACCACTAGACCACCAGGGAATTCCCTATGATCTATTTTGAAGCTGTTAAAATTTGGGAGTAAGATGGGCTGAACTGGGAAGCGCTACAAAATGCTCATTTCGCCTTTATATTCCCTCCTCCTCCTCAAAGAGCCAAATGTAGATGCAACTGCCCTCCAGAGGTCCCATATGTGTGAGTACGGGTATGTGCATGCACTGAAGGTGAGGGCACAGGGGTGGGAAGGTGGGCCAGCCCACACTCAGAACACAAGCTGTGTCCCCTGTCTCCTCTCCTAATCACTCTCCTCTTCCCAGCTCTGCCTCCAGGCCTGGCCTCTAACAAGAGGAAGTTGGACCTTTGTCTTAACATAGACTTAGCCCAGTGGCCCTTGGCAAAGAGCAGCAATGGCCTGGGAACCTGCCAAAGGAGTAGGGGAATTATCCATGACTAAGAAGGAGGAGGAATGCTGTGGCAGAGGGAAGAACAGCAGAGGGACGGAGAACCTGGGGCTGGCCAATCTGGCCCGACGGGGCAACCTGGGGAGCCCTGGACACCAGCCTAGTCAAACTTCCCCATTCCTCCTCCCTCCCTGGCAGCAAGATGCCAGCAAGGACTGGAGACATGTGTGCCCCGTGTGTCTGGTACGGGCTCACCTGGCTTTGGCAGTGCATTGGGATTAGGATTCAACTCAGGGTCTGAAATAGAGTATAAAAGAAATGGTGGCCTGTGTGCCTAATCCTTACAGACAAGTGCTGAGTTTCTGCATTTCCTACATGGAAACACATGTGCTGCTAACAGGGAACTATGTCTATGGTATTTGTTAGGTCATTCTGGACATACGTGAATTCCAGGCACAAGAAAATGAATGCAAGTGTGTCAGCATGTGTTTTGTGGGTGATTGTATGATGCCATAGTCTGTGAACGCATTTTAGCACTGTTATGGGATGGGGATGGAGATATATCTCACAGCCCTTGTAGAATAAAAACCAAAATCTACCTTCTGATCCATAGTAGGCACTTAAGGAATGAATACTGAATGAACGAACATTGAGAAGTAAAATGAATGAATGTCTGCATAATGAACATAGGGTAAACACATGAGCATTTGGTGGGTTTTGGGCATTCCTGGCACTCTCTCTTGAAAAAGGAGGCTGGACAAGGGGGGTTTGGAGATATACTGCCAGTCATGCTATAGCCCATCACCCTTAAATGATTTTGTTTTCATTCCTAAGGAAGAGGGGATCCCAACCTGCCCTCTGTACCATCTGGCACTCAGAGTCTCAAGAATTGATGCTCTTCGTAAAGAAAAACATACTTAATTTTCTAATTTGGTCCAGAAAGAAGTTAAGTGAACTATAACACAAAATAAAATGAAAAATTTTTAAAGATGAGAAAATAAAACAAAGTGAAAACTATAGAAGAAGAGTGATGGGATCAGGAAGGCAGGCAGGCTTCTTTGCTGGAGTTGACTAGCCTTCCTTAACACTAGGAAACATATTTTTTTAAGTTTTGCAGAAGAAGCCCAATTATTCCAGGAACTGATTCCAGGCATGTATAGCCTATAAATTCTCTGTGTGCTCCTAGGAACAACATCCCTAGAGTAACATATCAAGGAAGAAAAAAAAAAAAGACTACTATAAAGACATCCCAAACCTTGTAGGTGAGGGAAGAGGGAGCAGGAATTGGCCCTACTTCTCTGGAGGACAACTGCCAGTTGCATCAAAATTTTACATACTCTTAGATCTAGAATTATACTCACTGCAATTTATCCCACAGATATATTCACATTTATGCACTCAAGGACTACAGCAACTATGGCAGACAAAGGACTGGAAACTTTCTATATGCTAATGGATAAGGGACAAATTGATGTCCCTTGCAGTGGAGTACTACACAGCCTTACAAAAGAAGGATCAAGCTCCTTATGTTTGGCATGAGTCAATCTCTCAGCTGTTACAAGTTGGGGAAAATTCTACTGCAAGACAGTGTGTATACTTGCATATGCATAATTTTTTTCTGAAAAAAAAAAGGTGGGTAAAGAGAGACGTTTACTTTTCAATCTTGAATATACAATTTTGTGCTAATTGACGTTTTCTCTCAAGACATGACCCTTTTTAATTTAAATGTTATTTTTCCTAGCACAAACTAACCAAAAACAACAAAACTATTAAGAAAATGAAAAACACACAGATGTGAGCAAATAATGAATTACGGTAATAATCTCTACGGTTTATTCAGTGCCCCTGTGCCTAGAATTTCATATGCTCTAATCCAATTACTCTTTATAGCAAATCCATGAAGTAGATATGTGTATCTCCATTTCACAGGTGAGGAAACTGACGTTTGGGGAGATGAAACGACACAGCTAGTAGTTGACAGAGAGAGGATTCGAACCCAAATTATGGAATCCCTAAATCCACGCGATCTTTTTTAGCCGTCCGTCGGCGTCTGCCTCCAAGAGAGCAGAGCACTTTCTAGACGTCCGGACCCACGCGGCGCAGCGCCCCTGCCAGGTGCACCCGCGGTCCCGGCGCGCACGGGGCTCCACGCTTGGGGAGTGCGCGCGCACGCAGCGGCGCGGGCCCGGCGACGGCTGAGGCAACGACGTCACAGCCCGAGTTTTCCTTTTCGGGAGTCCCCGGCACACATCCTGTGTCCATGTTTGGGCATTTACGTCACGGCGGCAGGGCCGGGGCCTCCCGAAATGGCAGTGGCCCGGGGAGTCGGAAGCCCTGAGCCAGCGCCGCCGCAGCTATATAAGTAGGGGGGCCGCGGGTTGGGGGAGCTCGGTTGCGCTTTGGAGAGGCGAGGAACTGCCACCTCCCAGCGCGAGGGCGCCTCAGCCACCCCTTCCCAACCCTTTCCCAGAGGTGAGAGCCAGGAGTCCGAGCATCTAGGTCTGTGAGGTGCGGGCGCCCCGACTGTCGGCTCCCCGCCATCTGCGCGCCCCCAAGCCCAGCGGGCGAGGCCCCGGGAGCCCCGCCGCCGCCGCCGAGCCATGCTCCACCTTAGCGAGTTTTCCGGCCCCGACGCGCTCCTAGTAAAGGCTACCGAGAGCTGTTGCTCTGAACCCAGTACCGACCTGACCCGGCTGCCCGCCAGGGACCCACCCGCAGCCGCCGGCTATCCCGGAGGTAAGGAGCGAGGGCAGGGGTGCTCAGACGGCGGCGCACCGCGGGGATGCAAGGTGCCTGAGAACAGGCAGGGATGGGGACGCTCGAGCGGTAGGGGTAGGGGCGGAAGGAGATTCGGGGTCTTGTGGTGCGCACCCCCAGTCCCACCCACACTGGGCCTCCAGCGCCTCCGCAGGAACCTGTGCGTTTATCGAGGCGTCCTTTTGCTTTTGCACGTGTGTTTTGTGTGTGCATGTTTGTATGTATGTCTTGGGGCGTATGCCGGCTCCTGCTGGATCGGAATGTGCAAAAGACACTTTGCGTATGTCAGCGAGCAGCGAGGGCTTTTTGGGTAGGGGCTGCGGGCTCCGAGGCTCCGGCTTTGATGTGCGCGGAGCTGATTCCTGCTCCCTCCTCAGCAGGTGATTTCTTGAGCTGGGCATTGAGCAGCTGTGGCGCCGGGGAGTACTTAACCGACTCCTGCCTCCTGGAGGGGCCTGCGCCCACGCCTCCCCCTGGCCTCGGCTACAGTGGTAGCTTCTTCATCCAGGCAGTACCCGAACACCCGCACGATCCAGAAGCACTCTTCAACCTAATGTCGGGCATCCTAGGCCTGACACCTTTCCCCGGCGCTGAGGCGGCAGCATCCCGGTCTCCTCTGGACGCCTCTTTTCCTGCAGGCTCCGACGCCTTGCTGCCAGGTCCGCCAGACCTTTTTTCCCCGGATCTGGGCGCTGCCGCCTTCCCAGAGGCGTTCTGGGAAGCCTCGCCCTCGGCGGGCGCCCCCTCACAGTGCCTGTATGAGCCTCATCTCTCCCCACCCGACGTCAAGCCAGGCCTCCGGGCTCCTCCGGCTTCCCCTGCGCTGGACACTGCCTCGGCCTTCAAAGGTCCGTACTCGCCATGGGAGCTGCTCTCAGCCGGGGCTCCAGGGAACTGTGGGTCACAGGGAGGCTACCAGGCCGCCCTGGAGGCCCGTTTCCCCACGATGGGGGCCAAGATTGAAGACCTGCTGTCCATCAGCTGCCCCGCGGAGCTGCCGGCTGGCACTGCCAGCAGACTCTACACTATGGGGACCTACGATCCTTTCCCGCTGGCCCCTGGTGACTTAGGAGAAGGAGCCGAGAGCCTCCCGGGGCTCCTGACCCCTCCTAGCGGGGAGGGAGGGAGTAGCGGCGAAGGCGGAGAGTTTCTAGATGGTACGCAGCCTGAGCTTTCACCGCTGGGCCTTCGCAGCGCCGCAGCGGACTTCCCGAAACCTCTGGTGGCGGACATCCCCGGGAGCAGCGCCGTGCCTGAACCTCCTGGACCGCCGCCGGCCCCATTCCCCCCAGCCAAGGCGCGGCGCAAGGGGCGCCGGGGCGGCAAGTGCAGCGCACGCTGCTTCTGCCCTCGGCCGCATGCAAAGGCGTTTGCTTGCCCGGTGGAGAGCTGTGTGCGCAGTTTCGCGCGCTCCGACGAGCTCAACCGCCACCTGCGCATCCACACGGGCCACAAGCCCTTCCAGTGCCGCATCTGCCTCCGCAACTTCAGCCGCAGCGACCACCTTACCACACACGTGCGCACGCACACGGGCGAGAAGCCCTTTGCCTGCGACGTGTGCGGCCGCCGCTTCGCGCGCAGCGATGAGAAGAAACGGCACAGCAAGGTGCACCTCAAGCAGAAGGCGCGCGCCGAGGAGCGGCTCAAGGGCCTTGGCTTTTATTCGTTGGGCCTCTCCTTCGCAGCCCTGTGAGGGTGAATTGGGTTTGTAGATTGGGGCGCCGCAATCTGGCGCCCAACAGAAAACCTGCCCCCATCCTCCGCCCTCCGCCCTTCTCCCCACTCCTCTGCCCACTTTTTTCCGGCACGCCCTAGGGCGGACCTCTGGTCCGGCTTCTAGTTCCCTTGAAGCGCCCGCCGCAAGCACCCTGTTCAGCACCAGCTCCACGGACAGCTCCCGTGGTCTAGGCGCTGTCTTTTGAGTCAGCGGCGCTTTGGAGGGAAGTTCTCTTGGGACACCCCACTGAGTAGGCACTTACTTGGAACTTAAAACACTCTTTGTAACTGGCGCACGCCCCACGCCCCCTCGAAGACCCCCAGAGACAGGCTGGGGTAGCGCCGAGCTGGTCTCGCGCGTGATTTTGTACAGCAATGTCGTTTTCAGCGGCCATTGGTTGTAACGTTTTGCTTTGGGGTTATTTCTTTTTTGTTGTTGATTTTTGTAAAGCAGACGCTACTCTCAAGCAGTTGACAGAACTGTTTATTTTTGCAATTAAAATTATTGTGCTAAAAGCTTACTGAATCTGCCATCCAAGCTCCTGATCATCCCCTGCCCCCCATGAAGATGTGTGCCAGAAAAGAAAGGAGATGTCATGCTCATGGAGTCATTACACACCTACAATCAGGCACTATGGCATGTGATAGGCATTCAATAAATATGTACTGCATTAATGAATGAATTTAATCACAGCTGACCTAAGGGTTCAAGGTGTTTCTGGAACTTGAGAGTCGTTGAGAGGCTTAGGCATTAACATTGTGCATATATTATCCTCCTTAGTCCTTGCAATCTTGAGTGCAGCATAAGGAAGTAAAGTATGTAACTTGCTGGGTAACCCAGACAGGGTCAAACTCAGATCTGTCTGGTTCCAAAGCCAATGCTTTTTTCCCAGCTCCAGGATGGTGGCACCTCAGCTTAAAATCACTGTTTGGAAAGGCATCCTATCAAGAGGTGAAATAGATTTGGCAACTAGAGGGAGCTCCAGGCAGTAGCAACAGCAGCAAAAGACTGCAGTATTTCAGTGCTGTTTGTGAACGCCCAGAGTATTGGTTATCACAGCCAGTGTGTTTGCATCTGTTTAAGAATGACATGCTGTCAGGGCCAGAAGGGCCTCAGGATTCAGCTAGACTGTTGATGAGAAGAGCCAAGCCCAGTAAGGAGAGGATGTTTGTCAGAGGCTCACAGTCACATTAGTTGCTTTTCCCCATAGCAGTCCATTTACCACTTAGTCATGCAATGACCACAGCCCCTTTTCCCTAACTCTCCTTCCAGGTGAACACTGATGGCTTTGGTGGGGGAAAGGGGCAGGCAGAAGTGGGGAGTGGAGCTAGGAGGATGGTGAGGAAAGTATGATCCTGTGATGGGGAAGGTGGGTAATGGGTGAATCTTGGCCCTCCCTTTACTCCCTAAATTCCCAACCCCAAAGCTTTTACTTTTCCTGGCCATCTTGGGTAGATGCTGGAGTATTAAAAGCCTGCTGTGCACCCCATCTCTCCTCCCTGGTAGCTCCTCTCTGCTAGGGAAAGGATAGAGCCTGTCTGAGGACTTCATTCTTTTCTGAGCTGAGCTATTCCTGAATTAAGAGAGTCCTACAGCCCTAAGATGCCAGATCAACCCAGCTTTTGATCCTTTGGCTACTTCATTCCTTCACTAACTCAGATGTGCTCACCCTCCACCCCCACACTCAGGTTGACGAGAGACAAAATTATCAAGTCAGTGAACTCTACCCATTTTTCTCCCAAAGTGCTAAGTGCTTTCATGTGGTTGAGTATCTTGTATCTAATAAACCAGTTTCTGGTAAAGAATTCACTCCTCCCTCCTCTAGGAGAGGTTTCCCTGGCTTAGACAGTAAAGAATCTGCCTGCAATACAGGAGACCCGGGGTTCAATCCCTGGGTCAGGAAGATCCCCTGGAGGAGGGAATGGCTGCCAACTCCAGTATTCTTGCCCAGAGAATTCCATGGACAGAGGAGCCTAGCGGGTTCGTCAGAGTTGGACACGACTGAGCAACTAACAGTTCTAGGAGAGTCAACACTTTAATAGAGTAGCCTGTACAGGGCAATGTTTAACCCTGTAGTGAGTCTCAAATGGTGGAGCATCAGGCACTGTAATAGGGAAGTGGTAGATCCATGGAGATGTAAGATGATGATGACTCTCACTATCTTACTATTTAAGTGACCATAGCTTTCACTTTACAGGCATAGACCACCTGACTATACTTCCCATGCAGAGTAGGGTAAGAAAGAGCATAAAGACCCAGATTTCAAGCAACTGGTTTCAAACTACACAACCTGAACAAGTAAGAAGGGCAGAAGGTGAGTGGTGTCTAACCCACCCCTGCCCCCTTCAGCAGTGTTCCATCAAGTACTGTTATCTCTATTGTGTCCCACCTTGTCCTCACACCTGCCTAGGCTTAAAATTACTGATAAGAAAATTGCACCCCAAAGAAGTGACTTAGTAGTGGTGCTCATACCAGGGCCCAGCCTGGGTTCTAGAACTCCCAGCCAAGAAGGCCCTCCTATTTATTCCCAAGAGAAACTGCTCCATTTACTGGAACTTCCCCTAGAGATTTTGAGGGAAAAGAATGTTAGGCCAGAGATGGAAAGAATTAAGTGAAACACTCAGAAAATTGTCCCAAACCAGGACCCAAACATAATCAGGGACAAATAGCTCATTTTCCTTACTCCTATTTTTAATTTAGTCCTCAAAAATGTGGGTGTTTTCCCAGACTTAATTCTGGGACCCTCATTCCCCATTTCAACACTCTCCTTGGAGAGCACACCAGTTCCCAGGCTTTCAGCTATCACTGCTACACAGATGACTTCTAAGCCAGCCAGCCCTCATCTCTACTCCAGCTGAAGCCCATGACTCTGAATAATGAACATCTCCATATGGAGATGTTATATGGGGATGCTCACCACCATTTCAAATACAATCTGTCTAAAACCAAATCATCCTTTTGTATACCCAGTTTATGCTAATAGAGACCACCATTTGTTTGGTTCTCAAAATCACCTAAATAACTACAATTCTGTGGGATTTATTTTTTACCCCTCTCTCCCCCACATCCAGGCTGTCAACTCAGACTTCCTGGATCTTACTGAAGTTCAAAAGGGTCTTACACACTCTAATTCGTGGTACATTGCTTCCTTTTATGTACTGTCATTTTTAGCTTGTGAGATCATCTTAAGTGGGGATTTACCTGGTCAATAATATTCTGTAGCCTGAGTTGAGGGTATGTTTCTCCTGAGCAGTTTTGTGCTTGCTTCTGCCAGGCATTCCAGGAATATCAACTGATGAAGGCCAATCTTTATGTTAATTTCTTGGCTTGGGGTTCTTATATTACGCAGGTGTTGTGAGTTCAAACTCTAACTCAAGTAGTTAGAGCTTCTCAGAGGCAACCCCCCTTCTCCACCCAGGGCCCAGGTCAGGACAGACAAGCAATATGGGAAGGTCTTCCTTCTCCATACCTCTACAGCACATCTTGTGCTCTCATCTGTCGGTCTCAGCTCCCTTGTTCTGGTCCAAGTAGATTTTCTTCCCTTTCTTGCAAGGTCAGTTGAGCATTTATGTCTGATGTCTGTTATGTCTTGTGAATCAGTCCATGCATTCTTTAGCAGGAGGGACTTTGGTTTATTCCACAATATTGCTGAAAACTGAAGCCAGAAGATACAGATTCCTCTATTAAAATATTTCCCCCATTTATCCTCTCTGTGCCTATTGCCAACACCCGAGTCCATGCCACCCCCTCCACATACACAAACACCTTGGCTATGACAATCACATAATAATTGGAAGGATCTTACAAGAACATCCTGACTGACCCCTCATTGTACAGAGTAGGAAATTGAGGTCTGAGAAATTTGGGGATTTTCTTAAGAGTACACATATGGTGAGAGACTGAAGTGGGCCTTGAATCTGGGCTATCCAGGTCCAAGATCAGAGCATTTCCATATATCCATTTGTTTCACAAGTATTACTGAGTGCCTACCATATGTTGGGCCTGTGGTTACCAATTTTTTTCCTTTCCAGTGCACCTGAAGAATTTGACACACATACACATCAGTAACAATGCCTCACTCAAATCCTGGCTCTCATCTTGGAAAGACAGGGAAGAGTAATAAGAATCTTGATGATGTGGGACATGGGGGAGAGTTTGACAAAGTAACTTAGAGTGCTATTTCCTCCCTCTTCACCCCAACCTCTGGCCTTGTTTGAAACAAGCTTGTACTATACCAAACTGCTTCCTGCGGTCCCTCTGCCTCCATTCTCTCTCCTTCCATTTCACATTGCACAGCACTACTGATGTAATTTCCCTAAACTGTTGCTCATAGTGTTTTATTCCAAACTGACCACAGCTTTCACCTTCCTACAAAAAATACACTGCAGTTAAAGCCCTCAATATCTGATCCAAACTTATTGTCCATCCTCTTCCGTCATCTCTCCCTTCGCTCTGTCCTCTCCCCTCCACCCACGTGAATCCTCCCACCAAATCCTCCAACTACTAAGCTTCTTCAAGGGCAGAGACCTTGTCTGATCCACATGTGTGGCCACCGTATCACTAGGCCTTCTGCCCAGAACATCTTAAGTGCCTAATTATTGTGCTGGTTGGCCAAAAACAAAAAGGCCTAAAGGCCTAAAAGGAGAAGAGGAAAAGAGAAGGGGCCGAGGAAAGAAGGAAGGAAGGTGGTTGGAGAGCATGAAACTGGGAAAGGATCAGAGGGAGATGGGAAGAAGCGAGACTGAGGCCCTGATCCAAGCCAAGGGGCCCCATGAGTAGGACATACTTCTGGCTGGTTTGTGCCTGTCCAGTTCTTCCCAAGCCCATGATTCTCTGCCTCAGCTTTGGGTCCCCAGATGTGTCTGTTATTCAGCTCTCTCTCTCCCTTTTGGTTTTTCTGGCCCACATGGAATGGGATTCAGTTTAACATTTTTAGAACTGTGGTTCCCATAACAACCAAGAAGGAACTGTTGTCCATAAAATGTAGCCTGGGCACACATGCACATATACATATGCACGTGTGTGTACATGCACACCTGAATACACACTTATACAAGTTCATGTATGCCTACTTACATACACATGTGCATTTACTCATATACACATTCATATGTGCAAACACCCCACTGTGTCCACATGCATACATTCACACATTCATGCACTCACTAACACACATGCATACATGTGCATATACACAGATATACACCTGTATGCCTATGAATGTATATACACATTCACAAAAACACATGTACATACACAGGCATGCCCTAAATTGGTTTTACAGATTCAGAGGAAGCACAGATTGAGAACAAACATCACTAGAACAAAAAATATATGAATATTTTTGGCAGTCTACAAAAGCAGGTGAATTTAGAGAATCTTCATTTTGGCAGCAGAAAGTTCAATGGGCTTAATACAGCCAAGGGGTGTCAGGGGGGCACTATAGTGACTTGAGTTCAGATCCTGACTGTTCCCTTTTTTGAGCTCTGAACTCTAGCTTCCCAATCTGTAAAGTGGGTATAATAATAACACCTACTCAATAGGTCTGACATTTGAGTAATATATGCAAAAATGATGTGCAATGCCTAGCATTTGGGTGGGCTTCCCTGGTAGCTCAGTGGTAAAGAACCCACCTGCAAGGCAGGAAATGCAGGAGACTCACATTCAATCCTTGGGTTGGGAAGATCCCCTGGAGGAGGACATGGCAACCCACTCCAGTATTCTTGCTTGGAGAATCCCATGGACATAAGCACCTGGCAGGCCACAGTCCTTAGGGTCACAAAGAAACATGACTGAAGCGACTGAACATGCAGCATTTGGTTAATAGCTATTAGAACAAGTCTTAAGAGAAGAGATTTCTTATTTGCTCAATCTAAGAAGACTTTCTCAAGGAGGAAAGAAATTCAGGAGCTAGGGGAAGGAAAAGAAGATGTGGGGGAGAAAAGGAGTTTGAATTGACTGGCCTGGGTCTTTATTAAATTTGACTTTCTTCAGAAGCTACCTGACAGCTCTACAAATTATCCTGTTGCTGTTTAGTTGCTTTAGTGGTGTCCAACTCTTTGTGACCCCATGGACTATAGCCTGCCAGGCTCCTCTGTCCATAGGATTTCCCAGAATATTGGAAATCTGAATGGGTTTCCAGTATTCAGATTATATAAGAATGGGTTTCCAGTATTCCAGTATATAAGAATACTGAAATGGGTTGTCATTTCGTTCTCCAGGGGACCTTCCTCACCCAGGGATTGAATCTGCATCTACTGCATTGCTGACAGATTCTTTGCCACTGAGCCATCAGGGAAGCCCACAAACTATCCTTCCAGATACTAAATGCCCAATGACCCTGCCTTAGCAGGAATAGGATGGGGTCAAGGAGAGTCCCCATCAGCGTCATTTACTGGAGAATCCTGGGGCTATGCTGGATTTCTGTTCTGCTGCTGCCAGATGACCCCTCATGGTCTTGGCCCTCAACTTTGCCCAAGCCAGTTTCTTTGCCTTTGTGTAAGCACTACCCCTAGTCTGAAGTGCCTTCTTCTTTTTCTCAATCAAAGCTCAGTTCATGTCATCCCTGGGCTTAGTAGCCCAAACACCCCATGCGATTTTACCCACTGCAGTCCTATAAACTTCCTCCAAGCTTGGACAGTCAGATTGTTCCTGCTTCGTCAGCTGGACGGGCCTCAAGTCAAGGGTGGGCCCTCTAGGTGCTCAAGTTCGGTAGAGCCAGGCTTCTCCCCTAACCCAAGTTTGAGATGGGAGTGGGTGGGAAGGAACCAGGGGTCTCCTGTCCCTTTCTTCCCCCTCCAGGTCCCGAATAGGATTTGTGACAGGGACATGGGCTCCTAGACGGCACCCTCAAGGGCAAGACTGGGTCCCAGGACCTGGTGGAGTCTGGCCAAAGACACTCCTAGTTCCTCTGGGTCGCTGGGGATGCCCAGACGGGATGGGCCCAGGCAGTCTCCTCGAAGGCTGTGACCCGAGGTCGCTGAGTGCACACCCCAGGCGCGCATCCCAGGCGGCTGCGCAGGGCCGGTGGCGCAGATCTTAGTAGCGCAGCGCGCCGGCCCTCTTCCCGACCCACGGAATTCCGCACCCCAGGGTTTGCCCCGAGTGGGAGCAGGCCCAAACCGGACTGGTAGGGTTAGGGCGGAGAGGTTCGGATTAAAGGTGGGCAGCAGAAGTCACACCCGGAGGTGCCTGGGGCAGGGAGAGTGCACTGGGCGGGGCCGCGACCAAGGCAGACAGGGACCCAGGAGGAGCTCGGCCGGAGAGGCCCCGGCCCCCCCAGGGCGGCGCCGCGGACCCCTCCCCCACCGAAGCCACCTTCAGCGGAAAACGTGGGGGTCCCGGCGCAGCCGCTTCTGGCGGCATCTGCCGCTCCCCAGCTCGCAGGAGAGCCCGCCCCGGAGGAGGGGCCGGCTCTGCCCCACCTCCTCGCCGCCTCCCTACCCCTTCCTTTCCTTTCCTCCGGCCCGCGCGCCCCCTCCTCCCTCCTCCATCCTTCCCCCACTTTGTTGTTTGTGTGCCCCTCCCGCTGCGACTGGCTGGGAGGCTTGGCCGCCCCCGCCCCGGTAGGGAGGCGGGGGCGCCAGCCGCGGCGGCCACCCGAGGCTGCGGAGGGGAGCGAGATCCGAGGCCCCGAGGCGGCCCTGCATCTGGCCCGGGCACGCGGGGGCTGCCTCTGCACCCCTAGCCGAGGGCCGTGGGGCCTGGCCTCGTCGCGGGGTGGAGGAGGTAAGGGCGAGTCGCGGGCGCGCTGCGGGACCGCTCCTGGAGAGAAGGCAGGGAGGACCCCAGCCGCTGCCTCCTCCCCTTGCTTCTCCCCTACAGCCCTCTGGAGGCCCGGGAGGCTCCCGGACCGTGGGGGATTGGAGCAGGCCAGAGGCAAAGAAGGGGTTAATATAAGGACTTAAAATCAGAACGATTCGAGACCAGGCTTCCCATCCCCCCTCTCGCCATTCGTTCCTCAAGCCAGGTTGGGGGGCGGGGCGGGCTCCAAACCCCACTGGGACTCTGGACCTTGGAGAGCAGGGACCCCAGGGAGAGAGGAGAAAGAGCGCCCTCAAACCCCAGCCCGTTCCACCTGCTTCTGCAAAGGGGTGGGGGAGGGGCTTGGTGTTGAGGCCTGGCTGGGCACCTGTGCGGGTGTCTGAGGGTGGGAGGGTTTGTGTGCACGTGTGATGGTCTAGAGGTGTGCATGCGTGTGCACGCATGTTTCTGTCTCCTCACATCCTAGTGCTTCTGCTGGTGACTGTGCCCACAGTGATCTGGATATGTGTGCCCCACTGCATTGCTTTGCATGTTAGTGTGTGCCACGGTGCCTGTAAGCGCTTGCCACCCTCTGCCTGTGAACAGGAGTGGGGCCTGCTCTCTCCTTAGCTGAGTCTGCAGTGAGGGGCTCAGGTGGTTTTCTGGGTATGGGATCCTGGTGCTGGAGCCATGTGTGTGTGACCTTGGGAGGTGTGTGCGTGCTTGCAGGAGCCTGAGAGTGAGGGGGAGCTTAGAACGGAAAAGGCAGTGTCAGAGCTACCAAGAAGCAGAGGACTGGATGCAGTGACCCCCGTGGGTCTTTTCCAGGTGACAGGGACTACTCTGGGAGGGACAGATGTTGGGCCACAGCCTCAGGTGGAGACAGCCAGAGCCCCTGCCTTCTTGGGGGATTCAGGGGGCAGTCCTTTATTCTCCAGCCACAGGGACACCTCCAGTTGCCTCCCCCTTCTCCCCCTCCTCCACCTGCTGGCAGATGGCTCCTGGAAGCACTGAGCTTGGAGTATCATGTCTTTGGCCTGTAATGCCATATCCAAGTCTTCCTTCCTCATTTCTGTAATTTCCACCTTCTCTGCTTTCCTGCATGTGGATTTTATATGGAAAGAGGGAGAAAGAGCTTTTGGGCCTAGAAGGCAACATAGGAGGGAGAAAAGATGCCAGGGGCTTGGTGGAGAGTTGGGGGCAAAGGGGAATGACCATCAAAACCAAACTCTTTGAAATTCTCAATTTTACCTGATTTGAATTTAACAGAGAAATAGACAGACAGAGGGAGTTTGGTAACATCCGCATACTTATTTCTAGATTTAGGGGATATTTGTTCTTGGAATAATTGTAGTGGGAAAGGGGATCATGGCTGTGGAAAGGTAACTGCCATCTTGCCTTTGAATTGTGTGGACTTTCCTATCTCTCTGGTAGCCCACCACACCCTTTATTCATTCATTCAACATAAACATATTGAGTGCTACTATGGGCCAACCTATAAATATTATAGTATTGGTATGACATGCCACTCCCAACCAGAAGGAACACAGTATTGAAACTAAAAGCGTGGTTTTGAAGTCAGTCAAACAGTGCTGGGTTCAAATCCTAGCTTGTCACTGTTTCAGTTATTCTCTGGTGTATAACAAACCTCCCCAGTATACAGGGGCTTAAAAGAATACTGATTTATTATTTATTATGGCCTGTGGGCTGGCTGTGACTATGGGTTCACTTGGCTCTTCTCAGGTGCATACAGTTGAGAGACTGGCTGGAAAGGTGGCCTTTCATCCTACAGTGCCTCTCTACACATGGCATCTAATCACCCAGTAGTCAAGCCCAAGTTTTCTACATGATAGCTGGGTCCCCAGGGGAAGTTATTCCAAGAGGATAAAGTCACATAGCCAAGCTCTGAGTCAGTGTGGGAGAGGACCACGTAAGGGCAAGGATACTAGGAGACATGGCTCATTGGGTGCCACCAAAGAGCAGTTTGTAACAGCACTTACTAGTCTTGGACACATGATCTGGATGCTCTGAGCCTCAATTTCCTCATCCTAAAATGATGATACTATATACTTGACAGCACTGTCTTGAGCACTAAATGAAAACCATGTTATCTCACCGGAATAATTAGTAGGTAAATGTTCACTGTTTTGATTGTTAGACTGCATGCACTTTGACAGCATTACTGTCTTAGTCATCTTTGTGTCCTCAGTGCCTGGCATGGGCCTTGTATTTGACATCTTTTTGTTGGGTGGATAAAATAGAATGAAGCAGACAAGTCCTAAACCTTGGAGCTCTGCTAGAGCAATGGTGTCGAGATGACACATCAAGGTCTGACCTCCCAGTGGTGACTTGCAGAGCCAGGGAAGAATATGTTACTCAAGGGGATTCTTGGGTTGATTTAAATTGTAACCAAATTCACCCACTCCATGATGATGAGTGGTGGAAATCACTTTGGTTATGTAAATCAATCTGTTCATCCTCCATTATTCATTGTGATTCCTCTAAGAATATACTGATGTCTGCTATGTTTGTGGAAGGTGTGAGGATGAGTCAGTTGTATTGCCCCTCCCCTCCAAATGTATGTGAAGAATAGGATCAGCTGTGCGAACAAGTTCATGACCATCTAGTATGTGATGTTACCATGTGTTCACACCTGTTACCATGTGTGAAGAGCTATGGTGAGGAGTGATTCATGTTATGATGTGACTTGAGCTGGAGGAAGGGGTAGAAGGCTTCATGGAAAGTAGCATCTAAGCTGGGCCTGCAGAATTCACAGTCAGTGGAGCGAGTCCCAGAAAGAGGGAGCAGCATGAGCCACGATGCAAGCATATAATATTGCATGGCACTTCTCAGTGAGGCTAAGCCCCACAGGGCTCACTAAGCATAAGCTGGGGCTGACAAGCTGAGTGGTGGTCAGATTCCAGCCAGCTTTGAGGGCAGGGTAGATTTTACCTCTCAGAAGATGGCCTGCCTTCAGAGATGTCTTTCTTAGAAGAAGAATGACATGACTGCATCTCTTCTTGAGAAACCATGAGAATTCAAAGCTGGAGGAGTTAGAGACTCCAGTTAGAAATGGTATCAGTGTCCAGATAGAGGGGGATAGGAGATCTGGGGCCTTGGCTAAAGGAAGAGCAACAAATAGAGGCGAACATTTAGAAGATAGTATTGACAAAAATAAGCAACTGACGAGACCTAAGGGGGACTCTTGAGAATTCAGGATGCACTGGGGTTGCACACAGGGTGCTGAGTAGACAATGAACATGTTGGTCAAGATGGGAAACAGGAGGAAGAAGCAGGTTTCAGGGTGAGTATTGTGGTATGAGTTCACTATTAGCCATATTAAGCACTCAGCTGCCTACACTAAAATATCATCCATTTCGTCCTCTCTGCTTTCTGCTGCTTCTTAGAAGCAGTTAAAAAAAAAAAAAAAAAAAAAGAATTGCTATAAATTACAGGTCTGAGGCATGGAGTTATCCATGCCTCAGGCTAGCGGAAGTGATGGTATAGGTTAAAATTAGGTTATCTCTAAGAAGCATTTAAATATGCTCAGGTGTTTATCGTCTTCAGTACAGTCTGTCATTCTCCCATGCAGCCTCCTCCCCTTCACAGCTGGGCTTTCTGCATCCACTGTCTACTCACATCCTCACCTCACCCCCTCCTTAACCCACAGCGGCCAGGCTCATCAAAGTGGCCCTCTCTGAAGTCACCGGTGGACCTTTCTCACCTCTGCTCTGACCTGAGTTGTCAACTACTGTTGTTTACAGTTTTCTCTACTCCTTCCATCCATGACATCCTCTCCCCGCTAAGGTTTCCTGCCAGAATTCCCATTTCTGCTATTGGTTCTTAGGACCTTCTCGGCTCTTCTCCCTGCTCTGCCTCTCTGAGGATCCACCTTTTCCTCTCTGCTCTCCTCTCTCTGTACCCTCTCCCTCGTCCTGTTCATCCACTTTTGTTTTTAAGCTTAAATTGCCAAAACTATATTTTCAGCTCCATATTGAAAACTATGTATCAAATATTTCTAAGGCCCACTGGAACCTCAAACTCATGGAATCTATGACCACACTCACTCTCTCCCCCACAAACCTGCCCTCACTCATTTTCCCTCTTTACTGAACCTCATCCCCATCTACGTAAATCCTCAAACCCCTAACCTGAGCCTGACCCTTGACTCCTGCCTTTCATCCCCACCACAGTCATTCTGTCACCAAGTCTTCTAAATTGCTCCCAGATCCAGCCTTCTCACAATCTACACTCCTGCTGCCTTGGCTAACAGTTTCTGTGCTGTGTTCCTGCAGTCTTCTTCCTGAACCTGGCCCTCTGTAGGCCGTTCTCTCAACTACATCTAATTAAGTCTTTGCCTTCCCTTTGGGCTTCCCAGCTGGCTCAGTGGTAAAGAATCTGCCTGCCAATGGAGGAGATGCTGGAGACACAGGTTCAATCCCTGGGTCGGGAGGATCCCCTGAGGGAGGAAATGGCAACCCACTCCGTTATTCTTGCCTGGAAAATCCCACAGACAGAAGAGAGACTAGGAGGCACTAGTCCATGGGATCGCAGAGTTGGACACAGCTGAGCATGCACGCGCGCCTTCCCTTTATTCCATAAACATTTCCTGAGCACTTAGTGGGCACTGTTGTTCAGTGCTGGGAAAATAGCAGTGATCGAGAAAGATAATGTCTCTACTCTTGTGGAGCCTACATTTTCTTCCCAGGGGTTCCCCAACCCCCAAGTTCCTCAAGCTTAGTGTAGAGGAACTTCTACTTCTTCTGTGCTGGTCTCCTACATAGCCTTTATCTCATGACTGCACCATCCAGTGCCTTAGTCTGTCCCAGATTACAGGCTGCTTGAAGGCAAGGATTGGATCTCGTAGGTTTGTGTGTCCTCAGCATCCCCAGCATAGCACCTGGTATGGTTCATGGTAGGTACTCAGTAAATGAATGTTGAATGAATTCATGTTGGAATGGTGTTTAGGAGAGAATTCTAGGTTAGAAATATAGGTTTAAACGAGTATTAGTTAAGACTTTTGATTGCAAGTGACAGAAATCTAACCCAACCCAAATTATTTTAAGCAAAAAAAGGATATGTACTAATGCATATAACTGGAAAAAAGAGGGATGAGTGGGTCTTGGGCATAACTGTACATAGGTTCTCAAAAATGGGTGAGGACTCTCTCTAACTCTTGACTTGACTCCCTCTGAGTGTTGCCACATTTTTTCCCCCACCATACATGAGTTTTCTCCTTGTGATGGGTGGAAGTTGCACAAGGCCATAGACAGCTTCATCATCCTTAGCGTGTCATCCCAGAGAGACTTTAGTCTTTCATATAAGACTAAAGGAGGTCTCTTTAGTCTTTCATATAAATTCCCAGAGAAGGGTTCAGCTGGCTCAGCCTGAGGAATCATCATGACCAAGATCAGGTAGTATGATTGGTCAGGCCTGGGACCACCCTCCTAGGATTGGCAGCCCTGTCAGAACTCCAACATGGAGTAGGAAGGGGAAACTCACCAAAAAGATGAGATGTTGCTATTAACAGAAGATGAAGAAGGCTTGCTAAGCAGGTAAAAATAATAATGTTCACTGCAGGAACTCTCAGTGACCACGTGGTCGTGGAAGCCATGAAAATGCAAGATTATCAGTGTTTCTGGCAGAGTCAACATGTGAAAATGTGACAGTAGACAAGAGCCAAAGAAGACACACATTTTGAGATGGTTGGTCTTATTTGAGGAGATGAAACTCACACACTGGAAAGCCATTTAAAAAATTTAAAAAAAGCTAATACCTCTGATTGAGTCTTCTCAAAGAGAACCTTGGGCTGGACTTAAAAGTAGACTTGAGATAGACATCTGAGATTGGGGAAGGAGATAACAGGTCCTGAGGATGGTGAAGAGACAGGGCCAGGCTGAAAAAGGAGGCAGGTCTTAGGTCTGCAGAGGTTGCTGGTTTGGGGAGACTAGAATGCAAAGGCAAATCTCTGATGGTTCTATCCAGGTGATCACAGTATAGGATTGTGATGGAATTTGAATAGACCACATTTCTGTTTTGCTCTTCTCTCCCCTCCTCCCTCCATCATCTTGCTTGTGTTCAAACAAAGCTTAATGCTTATGCTGAGAAGGTGGGTAAATCTAGAGAGAAATATTCCTAAGAATGATTTTTGGTCATTTCTCAGCTCCAGGAGATGGAGGGAAACTGGGGTGGGCGGGCCTCAGGTGAAGACCATGGATTCCAGAGACCCCATTCTTCCTCTAGCTTGCACCTCCACATTCAGACCTGTGCCCCCAGGATTACCTCTTCCCCTGATCTTCAAGAAGGCTGGCTAGCAAGGTGCTGTGTAGGCAAGATTCCCCTACAGGACGGACCAGCACTTAGCTGGGACAGAAAGGCAAACACAGGTGTTCAGATACTGGACTGAATGTGCATGAAGAATAACCCTGTTCCTGAACAGTTGTGTATGTGTGAACCACATTCTACTTATAATATATCCCTGATCACTTTGCCAACTTCTGCAGCTTTATCTATAACCATTAGTCTAGTCAGGTTTTTTTAATTTCTTCCTGAGTCAATTTTGATCATTTATACTTTCCTAGAAAAGCATTCAGTTAATCCAGATTTTCATAAATTTGGGCCAGGAGTTGTACCTGGTAGCATTTCAGTAATTTTAAAAAATCTTCTCTGTGTCAGTGATTATATCCTTCTTTCCGCTATAGCACTTGTTTCCTTTCGTTTTCTCTGTGAAAAGATTTGCCAGAGGAATATTTACTTTGTTGGTCTTTTCCGAGAACCATCTTCTGGATTACATCTCAAGGCTACTTTTTTGAGTTTTAATAGACATAAAAAGAAAATAATATTGTAATAATAAGTGACTAATATTTAGTTTTTAAAAGAAATTTAAGTTGTCTTATACATACTAAGGTACTTTTAGATGAAATAATACAATAATTGGATTTGCTTAAAATTATCCAGTGGTGGAGGTGGAGGAGGTGTGAAGTCAGAGAACAGTGTACAGATGAACAAAACTGACCATGAGCTGATAATTTCTGAAGCTAGATGATGAGTGCATAAGAGTTATCATCCTATTCTCTTTATTTTGGGATATGTGTGAAAATGTCCATAACAAAAAGATTTTAATCCCTGTCTCACTGTGCATATCAAAAATTTCTAGATGGATGGAAACTCCTTTGTATGAAAGGGAACCACAGATCCTGAAGTATTTGCATGCTACCAGTCATTGTGTTTATAGTATTATGGTTATTTGTTTAAAGCCCTTAATTTTAAAAATGTTCTGGACTTAAAAAAAAGACCAGGGGCTTCCCTGGTGGCTCAGATGGTAAAGAATCTGCCTGCAATGCAGGAGACCCAGCTTTGATTCCTGGGTCAGGAAGATCCCCTGGAGAAGGGAATGGCTATCCACAAAAGATTCTTGCCTGGAGAATTCCATGGACAGAGGAGTGTGGCAGGCAACGGTCCATGGGGTTGCAAAGAGTCGGACATGACTGAGCAACTGAAAAAAAAAGGGAGACCGCAAATTACTAAAAGAAAACATAATATAACTGTTTATATAATCCTTGGGTAGGTATGGACTTCCTAAGAATGACAACAAAATGAGAAATCCTAAAGATTTTACTGATGCAAACTTTAGAGCTTTAGCATGTTAATAAAGATTATAAGCAAAAGTAAAAGCCAATCAACACATGAGAAAAATATTTGCAGTATATAAATGACAAAAGATCAATATTATAAAAAGCCTTTGTAAATGATGAACATTTAGTACAAAAAGGAGCAAAGTAGTACATAGTCAAGTTACCAAAGAGATATAAATGACTAATAAATTGTGAAAAAAAATGTCCAGCCATTAGTAATCAAAAAAATGCAAGTGGTATAGCCAGGCCATTTTTCAAACTGGCAAGAATACACTGAAGCCAAAGCATGAAGCTGTGGAATTTGGCTGCAATTGACAGACGATGGGCACCACTGAAGGATCGTGAACAGGAGTTATCTCATATCAGAGGCATCTGGTGGTACCTTATATAGGATGTTAGAGAGCTGTGAGACTGAAGACTGGACCTTGGGGACTTCCAGGGGTGGGGGGAGCATGAAGCAGGAAAAGAGAAAGTTGTGTTGAGAGCATTCAAAGGAAAAATCAGCCAGTCTTGATGGTTAGCTGGGAGCAGAATTGAGATGGCCAGGGCTATGGGTGGCACTGTTGAGGGAAACAGGGATGCTGGGGAGTGTGTCAGGGGAAGTCCAAGGTTAGTCTTTTGACACTGTGGGTCATTGTGTTATTCTAGAGCCTCATTCCTGGCAACCAATTCAAATTATTTAATCTACAAAAAAAATTTTGCTGCCTCACGCAATTGACAAGTCCTGGGTTAAAGTTTTTGGCACATCTGGCTCTGTGGCTCAGGGGAGTCATAAGGAGTCTTTTTCTTCACCTTACCCAAAGAGAGGGCAGAAAGGACCACCGGCAGCTCCAGCCTCACATCCTGCTGGTTTTGCACAGATCCTGGAGTGGCTGTATTGGCCTGGCCTAGGAAACTTGCCCAAGACCAAGTGACAGCTGTGACTGATGAAAAGGCCAAGGTCATATGAGCTCCCCTGGAAAAGCTCATGGAGCTGGGGGGTGAGGTCAGCCAAACAACATTGACTCAGAGAGGAGGGAATGGTTCTCCAAGGGAAAACTGGGGTGTGTACCTACCAAGGGGGACTGGAGTTGAGCAGCAAAACCAACCAATGTCCATTCCCTTCCACCTCTGTCCAAGATCTAAACAGATCCCCCTTCTCATATAATTTAAAAATTTTCTGTTTTATTGTAATGTAATTAGCCCTCACAAAACTTAAAACACACTTGTCCCATCTCCAGAAGGAAGATGCTGCAAGTTCTCCCCCACTTACTACGTCCAGCCTCAATGCAAGTCTTGTCTCTTATGGTATTGAGCTAGCCCCTCCTGGTCTTTCAACTTATGGCCAAACTACAACAATGGAGGAAAAGTCAGATAGCTGAAAGAGCAAAACCTTTCCAGTTGAAGAGGGGAGGTGAGGGAGAACACTCCGGGATCACAGGCCCATAGCCCGGACCACAAGCTTGACCAGTCAGTGTGGACAAGGTGCCCTGGCCTACCTAGCGCTGCTCTGGTTCTGCTGTCTTGAGAGCCTCTGTTATCCTTCATACTTTGTGGCCACGTGCACGAGGAGCTTTGAGGGGTCACCTCCCATTGGTACAAATTTGGGGGTGGAAAAACTTCAGGGGTTGAGTAATCCCTGGCCTTTGTTTTCCAGGTTTGTGAGGGTTTCCTGGCAATACAATCCCATTAATCATTAGAAAGCTCTCAGTCATTCTGCATTCAGCCATCCCCAGAGCTATTAACCAAACCAGAGACCTCATTGAAAGTTATAATTCTTGAATCAAGTCCCTGGTGATGGTGTTGGGGGAGGAGGAGGAGTTGTCTCTTAGCAACAGATCTTGGTGCTCTGCCTGTCCCAGGAGCCCATGGTTCTGTGGCTCTAGTAGGGCTCTGCTGCAGGGCAATGAAACTCCTAGTCTGTGGTGAGAGGCAGAGCTCCTCTGCCCCTTCTCCCTCAAGCTGCAACCCACGGGAAGCCTGCTTGTAATGGAAGCCACCGTGGCCTCTGTTGAGCTGGGAGGAGTTCAAGAGGGCCTGAGGAGTCAAGAGCCTGTCAGGCTCCAGGTTTGTCTCCCTCTGTGTTTCCAGCCTGTCTGTCTTTGCTTGAACTGACTTTAGCTAGCAGCAGAGAACTGGCTCTTAATTATCTGACTCTCAGCCCTATTGAATTACTGGCCTCAGGCAGAAAGGGCCTCTCTGGGCAAAGCAGCATTTTCTTCCTTCCTGCTTTCAGATGAGCCCCTTTCAGCCAGAGTATCTCTTTCTTGTTGGACACTTTTCTACAGTAGGTCCCCTAAAGTTCTAGCTCACCTCTAGAGGCAGTGGGAGAGTTTAGTCAGCTGCTTTGCTGCTGTGTAGCAGACAGGGGAAGTGGTACTATCGTGTTTGCTGCTGCTGCTGCTAAGTCGCTTCAGTCGTGTCCGACTCTGTGCGACCCCACAGACAGCAGCCCACCAGGCTCCACCGTCCCTGCGATTCTCCAGGCAAGAATACTGGAGTGGGTTGCCATTTCCTTCACTAATTCCTTCTCTCAAAAAAATTTGACTTCTGAATCTAATTTCTGAGTTTGGACTTTTCCTGGTACAGGTAACACAGACTGGCTAAAGCAGAAAAGGGAATTGACTGGCTCACCTAACTGAACAGACCAGGACCTCAAATTGTGTGAGGAATCGCTCTTTCTCCGTCTCAGTTTTACCTCTCTGTATTGGCTTCATTCCCAGGTGGTTCCTCCCAAAGGAGACAAAGATGGCCCTCATAGCTTGGCCCACCCCTGTGCTTAGAAACCTGAGCCCAAAGAGGATGCTTTCCCCAGTAATGCCAGAGAAGTCCTGGAGAAATGATTTATTGACTCAAGTTAGGTGATCTGTGCCCATCTCAGGACTCTGATTGGCCAGGCCTATATCACATTCTGACTCCTGGGTGAACCACCAGCTCCCACTCAGACCACATGGACTGAGAAAGTGGGGAAGAAAGATGGTTCTCCAGTGTCAAGGCAGGGTGCTGTTGCCAGGAGGAGGACTGGGTGCTGGGCTGGCATAGAGAACAGGCATCCATCCATACATCCAGGTGTAAAGCCAGAAGGCAAATGGAACTTAAGAGTAGGTCAGGAAGGAGAGGTGGAGCTGAAAGTAAAGGCTTAAAGATATGAGTGAACCAGACTGTGGGAGTGAACCAGACTGAGGGAGTGAACCAGATAGAGGCAAAGGGGGCATGAAGGCATACCTCCCATCAGAAGACAAGACAATTAGGAAGACAGCTAGAAGAAAAGGTTAGAGAACCCAAACAGGGCAGTTTCATGGCAGCCTGCCAACATGGAATGGTATCATCTAAGGAACCAAGTAGGTGAAGACCTTTGATGACAACCACATTGTCTGTTTAGCAGATGGCCTGTGACTTGAAGGGCACAGTGACAGCCAAGGTGATTGAAGGCCAGTTACAGGGTAGAGAGCCCACGAGGCAGGGGAAGAGTGACCAGAAGCCAGAGACAAGGCAGGATGGACAGCAGGAATTGAGGGTGACCAGGAGTGGGATGCCAGGAAGGGTGGTGACTTGTGCCAGAAGGAACCCGGAGAAGACAAATATCATGGCCCTTGGAGCAAAGGGCAGAGCAGGGATAAGAGACAGTGGGACAGAAGCAAGAACAGAAACAGTGACATACACACATCGGTATCTTTAAGTAAGGTGACATCTTGGTCACTGCAGCATGGTACCAGTAGTCCAGCTGGCTTGATGAGTGTGGTTGCAAGACATGGAAATAAGCTTTTTTTTTGAGATATAACATACATACAGCTGGTACATATAGTACTAAGTGTACGTGTGTATAAACTGTGTAACTTTATGTATATACCTGTATAGCCACCACTCATATCAAGATAAAGAACATTTTCAGCATCACATAGTTACCTCCTGCCCCTTTCTAGTCCATATGGGTCCCATAGGTAACCTCTATTCTGACTTCTGTCCTCATCAGTTTAGTCTGTTCTCCATGTGTATGGAATCCAACAGTATGCACTTTAGTCTGGCTTCTGTCATGCAGCATGATATTACATGGATTCATCCATGTTCCATGTACCAACAGTTCCTTCTTATTGCTGGGTAACATCCCATTATGAATATAACACGATTTTTCCATTCTTCTAGTGATGGGCACTTCAGTTATGTCCAGGTTGTTACTATTATAAATAAAACTAATGCCTTCCCCCCTCCCCCCTCAGAGAATGCTCCTTCTTTCTCACTCTCATACATGCACAGCTCTCACACAGGTACTGGAGCAGGCCAGTCTCCTCTGGGAGGGCTAGCCATTGGTCTCCCCTTGCCCCTCTCTTCTGAGCACGTGCTTTCTGGGGAAGTCAGTTTCGTCACGGGTGGGGGATACGGGTTGGAGGTGGGGAGGGATACCACCCTCCTAAGGCTTGCTCCCCTCTCTTCTAGCCTCCTTGCCCCTGGCTGCCAGCGCCCTGAGCCTGCCTGACTCCTCAGGAGGGCTCGCTCGCGTCCCCCCATGAGCGCTCCCGGCTGACCTCCAGGGCGGCCGCGGTGGAGCCTGGGCGCCACGGGGGCAGCGGGGCCATGGCCTCGCTGGACCTGCCCTACCGCTGCCCGCGCTGCGGGGAGCACAAGCGCTTCCGGAGCCTGTCGTCGCTGCGCGCGCACCTGGAGTACAGCCACACGTACGAGACGCTCTACATTCTCTCCAAGACCAACAGCATCTGCGACGGCGCCGCGGCGGCCTTCCCGCTGGCGCCCGAGCCTGCCGCCCTGCTGGCCGTGCCGGGCGCCCGGCGCGAGGTCTTCGAGAGCACGTCCTTTCAGGGCAAGGAGCAGGCGGCCGGGCCGTCGCCCGCGGCGCCACACCTGCTGCACCACCATCACCACCACGCGCCCCTCGCCCACTTTCCCGGCGACCTGGTGCCGGCCGGCCTGCCTTGCGAGGAACTGGCGGAGCCGGGCCTCGTGCCCGCCGCGCGCTACGCGCTCCGCGAGATCGAGATCCCGCTGGGGGAGCTGTTCGCCCGCAAGTCCGTGGCCTCCTCGGCGTGCTCGACGCCGCCGCCCGGGCCTGGCCCCGGCCCCTGCCCCGGGCCCGCATCCGCCTCGCCCGCGTCTCCCTCGCCCGCCGACGTGGCTTACGAAGAGGGCCTGGCGCGCCTCAAGATCCGGGCGCTGGAGAAGCTGGAGGTGGACCGACGGCTGGAGCGGCTGAGCGAGGAGGTGGAGCAGAAGATCGCGGGCCAGGTGGGCCGGCTGCAGGCCGAGCTGGAGCGAAAGGCGGCGGAGCTGGAGACTGCGCGGCAGGAGAGCGCGCGGCTGGGGCGCGAGAAGGAGGAGTTGGAGGAGCGCGCCTCTGAGCTCTCGCGCCAGGTAGACGTGAGTGTGGAGCTGCTGGCCTCGCTCAAGCAGGACCTGGTGCACAAAGAACAGGAGCTGAGCCGCAAGCAGCAGTGAGTGGCCCACGGGGCCCCGTGGGTGGGTGTGTCCGCGAATGTACCAGAATCGGTCATGGCATCACTGTGTTCCCGCCACCGTCGTGAGTGTGGCTGTGTGTGCGGCCGAATTACACGGGCTCTGTGGCCACTGGTATGTAATGGTGGTGCGCGTGGGGCCAAGAGTGGCATGAAGGTGTGTGTTTAGGACTCTGAGCCCATGACAGTGTGACCGCGTTCGTGTGTGTGAATCTCTTTCTCTTCCTTCTCTTTCCTCCTTACCAAGGCTGTTTCCTGATTGTGACACCAGACTCTTCTGCCGTCCGAAAGACAAGGCTCAATATTCTCCTTTCCCTTTGCCCTCCTCAGGTTTTTTTCTATCTATTGTATCATTCTTTTCTCTCCTTCTCAGAGAAAAACTTGAAAATATTGTTTCTATTTGTCTTCGATTTCCTTCCCCACTTTCTCTCTTGAACCCACTCTGATCAGGTGTCCACCTCCATCATTATCCTCCATGTCATCAATGACCTTCATGTTACAAAGACCAAGTCATCTTCTTACTTGGCCCCTTGGCAGCCATTTGATACAGCTGATCCTTGAAACGTATTTTTAACTTGGCTTCTAAGACACTCTCCTGGAATTTCCATCTCTTTCTATTGGCTTCCTCTCAGCCTTTGCTGGGCTTCTCCTCATTTCTCAGGTCTTCAAATGTAGACTTATGAAGTATATACATGTTATTTGTCCCCATCGTGATAAGCCCTATGGGGGCAGGGAATTCTGCTTTGTTCACTGCTGTAGCCCCAACACCTAGAACAGTGCCTGGCACCTAGAAGGTGCCCATACATGTTGAATGGATGCATGAATGACTGCATGCATGTGAGAGTAAATATTCACATGACTCTTTTAAGTATGCTGTGTGTCTGTGCAACTCCTGGAGGTTGGTGTAAATGTAAGTGTGCTTTTCTGCATCTGAGAATGTTTCTGAAAATGTGTGTGTGTATGTGTGTGTTTGAATGTGTTGGTAGGACTGTGCCTCAGCCTGTGCGTGCCTGTGGATGAACGTTATATGAATTTGTGTACATGAGTGTGTGGGGCTGGCTACTAGGCTATGTGGACTGTAAGTGTGTGCCTGTGAGTGGGCTTCTGGAGGGAGGAGGTGGCTATGTGTGACTGAACATGCCTGTGAGTACTTCTGTGGGGAGCAGGGGTGTCTGCTTGTGTGCTTGGGTCTGGGTTGGTGGGGTGTGAACATATGGCTAGGGGTATATGCTTGCATTTCTGTATGTGCTGTTGTGTGGGCAGTGTTCCTGGTTGTGCTCTGCATGTTCCCACGTGACCATGAGCAGACACTGTGGCCAGCTGTGCCCTTGTCTCTTCCTGCTGTTCAGGGTCTCCTCCAGCGGGTGGGTGGGCAGCCAGGCCAAGGCACTGGGGTAAGAGACTTCTCTGGGCCCAGGGAGGTGGTGCAGATTGACCAGTTCCTGAAAGAGACGGCAGCACGGGAGGCCAGTGCCAAGCTGCGGCTGCAGCAGTTCATCGAAGAGCTCCTCGAGCGGGCCGACCGGGCCGAGCGGCAGCTGCAGGTCATCAGCAGCAGCTGTGGCAGCACGCCCAGTGCCAGCCTGGGCCGTGGAGGTGGGGGAGCTGGTGCTGGGCCCAGTACCCGGGCCCCAGGCAGGACGGTGAGTGCCCACCTGCCTTCCCTCCGTTGCCTGAACAGCTGACCCCTACCACCTTGCCTCATACATGGCTGAATCCCCCTCTGATACTCCATGCTTCCTTCTTTGGCTCTTCCGCATGAGGAGACTGCAGGCCTGAAGCAGGGGTCCAGGAATAGGGGAGCCCCTCCCTGAGGCTGTAGTGAGATACCATCCAGCAACCCCAGGCCTCAGGCAGGGGCTCACCTCTGCCCATCTCTGCAAATAAGAGCCCAGGAGCCACAAGCTGGGGTCTGGGGTGTGTGGTGGGTACAGGGAGGGGGCTGGTGAGCCTGCTTCTCCGGGCTGTTTGTCTGTCTACTTGTCCATCTCTTCCAACTGTTTTTCTTTTTCTCCCTCTTCTCCCCCATCTCTTATCTCCATCTTGTACCCTGTTTCTCCCACTCCTTCTCATCCTCTGGCCCCCTCTGCCTCCTGCTTTCCTTCCTTCTCTGGGGGCCCACAGCGAGAACACCACGCGGGCCCGGCCATGCCTAGCACGTATGCAGTGTCCCGGCATGGCTCCTCTCCCAGCACAGGGTAAGCCACGGGCCTGGCCCGTCCCTCACAGCCCACCCTCCCCTAGAAAGATCCACTGGTCTGCTGGCCCTGCTGGGATTGTCTTCTCCTCCTCCCCCTATCCTCCTTAGGTCACCTCTGTCTGCCTTTCCACACTCAGAGGGGACTCTTGGACAGTAGAGTGGGTGGATTGCCCTTGGCCAGTGGTAGGTGGCATGGAGAGTTGGGGCAGGCCTAGGACCCCTTGCTCCTCACCATCTGGTCCACCCCACCCCAGGGCCTCCAGTCGCATCCCAGCTGCATCTCAGAGCTCAGGTTGCTATGACAGTGACAGTCTGGAGCTGCCCCGGCCAGAAGAGGGGGCCCCCGAGGACAGTGGCCCCGGGGGCTTGGGCACACGGGTCCAGACTGCCAACGGCGGCTCAGAGCGGGGCCAGCCCCCTCGCAGCTCTGGCCTGCGGCGCCAGGCCATCCAGAACTGGCAGCGTAGACCCCGTAGACACAGCACGGAAGGGGAGGAAGGTGACGTCTCCGACGTGGGCTCGCGAACCACCGAGTCAGAGGCTGAGGGCCCCTCGGATGTCTCCCGCCCTGGGCCTGCTATGGCTGGGCCGGTGAGCAGCTGCCGGCTCTCTGGTAAGTCCTGAGGGGAGTGGTACTGAGAAGCCAGTTTTTCCGTGGTCCTGACTGCTCTCAGGGGACACAGGACTGAGGCAGTAAATCTCCTGGGCTCCTGTACTGCCTCTCCCCTTGCCCCAGACTTCCCACACATACAGGGCCCTGTAGGCTTAGGGCAGGAGCTACTGGGACACAGAGATCCATTCACGTGACATTCATAGGAGAGGAGCTGAGAGTTCAAACTGAAGCCCGGGGCCAGTAGGGCAAGCCCTCTCTCATATCCATACAAGGCCACATGTGACTGTGGGTGGGTCCGGGAGCTGAAAGTTCAGGTCAGGGTGCATGGCTGTGCCTGGTGACTGCTCTAGGCAACCTCTCACCTGCCTTCTGTTCACAGATGCACGGTTTCTATCCAAACCCTTTCTCTCCTCCAATCTTGATTCAGTTGCCTCCTCTAAGGGATGACTTTGGACAGTGTCATGATATACGACCTTAAAAAGAAAGTTCACTTGAGGAAGGGCCACCTTTTTCTAATTTGCAAAATTAGGGAGGGGGATAATGCAGAGGAGGGGGAAGCAGAGGCCCTTTGTCCGTCCTCCCCAGTTTCTGGTCCCCCAGCATGGTTCTGTCATGCCCATTCCTCCTGCAGTTCCTACCCCAGCTCCCCACTTATATACCCTCCCCACTGACCTCTGATCCTGTGGTATTGTGCAGCCCGCCCTGAGGGAGGCAGTGGGCGGGGTCGGAGAGCTGAGAGGGGCAGCCCCTCCCGCTCCAATGAGGTCATCAGCCCGGAGATCCTCAAGATGCGAGCTGCCCTGTTCTGCATCTTCACCTACCTGGACACGCGCACTCTGCTACACGCCGCCGAGGTCTGCCGGGACTGGCGCTTCGTGGCCCGCCACCCCGCCGTCTGGACCCGGGTGCTGCTCGAGAACGCCCGCGTCTGTTCCAAGGTGCCTGTTCCTCTCTGCTGTCCTGCTCTTCCAGTCACCCTTGCTGTGACCCCATCTTTTCCCTGGCAGAGTCTAGCCCCTCAAGGTCTGGAACTTGAAACCCTTACCACACCCCAGCTTCAACCTGAATCCCCGAAATGTTCTGAGGCCTCCCATCCTGGGGCTGGTCCATCTTCTGCCAACCAGACTCACATCCCATCATGCCCAGATAACTCCTCTCTCCCTTCAGTTCCTGGCAATGCTGGCTCAGTGGTGCACCCAGGCCCACTCGCTGACACTGCAGAACCTGAAGCCCCGGCAGCGGGGCAAGAAGGAGAGCAAAGAGGAGTATGCCCGGAGTACCCGGTGAGGCCATGGGGTGGGGGAGGGGAGACCGCTCCTGGGCTGCAGACCCAGAATGATGTCAGGGTGCTTCCCGGAGGAGGACCTGGCTGCATACAGTGCCCTGACTTCTTGGCCATCCCCAGGGGCTGCTTGGAGGCAGGCCTGGAGTCTCTGCTGAAGGCAGCGGGGGGAAATCTGTTGATCCTGCGCATCTCCCACTGCCCCAACATCCTCACTGACCGTTCGCTGTGGCTGGCTAGTTGCTACTGCCGCGCCCTGCAGGCAGTCACCTACAGGTGGGTCCCCACTGCTGGAAGCAAGACCTTGGCCCGAGGGATCCCTGGGCTCTGCATACGCATACCTTCCCTCTACCCCCCAGGGCTCTGGGGCAAAGGGACCCAAGAGCTCTGTGGCCCAAAGGAAAGGAGCAGAGGCCTCCAGAGTGAGTGGCCCCAGCTTTTGTCTTTTCAACAGAAGCGCCACAGACCCAGTGGGCCATGAGGTCATCTGGGCCCTGGGTGCAGGCTGCAGAGAGATCGTCTCCCTCCAGGTGGCGCCACTTCACCCCTGGTGAGCCGAGGCGGCGGTGGGGATGGGCAGGGCTGGGCCTGGAGTGGGGCTGAGACCCGGCAGACGTGCTGTTTGGGGTGACGGATTCACATTCATCAGTCTGTCTTTAGGCTTCAGAATCGGACGTGGGATCATGGCCTGGCTTGCGGGCAGTGTGATTTTGGGCTACCCAGTCGTGTCTTAGTTTCTCAACTGCAGAGTGAAAGTGGTATCAAGGATCTGTGGATCTTATTAAGCCTGTAGCCGGCTCAGATGAGATGTGTGCCTAAAGGTTGCAGAGTGAGTGTTCAGAAACGCTGGCCTGAGATACCCAGCTGTGTTTGACACGTGAAAGGCAGTTAGGGAGGTCAGTGTGTAATCCACAAAAGAGCTGGTTTTCAGAGAATCCAGGGTGTGAGAGCATTCATCGCTCTACTTGGAATTCTCAAACTACCAGACTTTTTCACTCCCTGAGCGTGCCCTGCAAGACTCTCTCTTCATGACACTGCCTCCCGGGTCCCCAGTATCCCATCACTAACACTCAGAATTTGTCACTGCTCCCCTGTCTCCATTCCTCTTGCACCTTATCCTAGCCCCTATCTAGTCAATTTTACAATAATTTCTCTATGTTTCAGTCTACACCAGACTCATGTTTCTTGGGCAGAGGCTGTGAATGTCCATTTCCATGTCCCTGGTACCAAGTGCGTGGCAGCCTCTGGGGATTGTTAGTGATGAAGTGTTCAG
This sequence comes from Okapia johnstoni, assembly GCA_024291935.2. Lineage (NCBI taxonomy): Eukaryota > Metazoa > Chordata > Mammalia > Artiodactyla > Giraffidae > Okapia > Okapia johnstoni. Next base: position 123,230,043 of record CM044306.1, on the reverse strand, counting down.
GGAAGTAGCAGGTTTGCTGTGAGTGGTGGGCAGGGCCCAACGAGCAGTAAGTGTGGAAAGGAAGGCTGGGCCAAAGTCAGGTCTTGCCTAAGAGATTTAGATTTTTGCATTTTATCTAGAAAGCACTGGGAAGCCATTGGGAGATTATAGAAAGAAAAGAAAGTAAAGTCGCTCAGTCGTGTTTGACTCTTTGTGACCCCATGGACTGTAGCCTACCAGGCTTCTCCATCCATGGGATTTTCCAGGCAGGAGTACTGAAGTGGGTTGCCATTTCCTTCTCCAGGAGATCTTCCCGACCCAGGGATTGAACCCGGGTCTCCTGCATTGTAAGCAGATGCTTTACCGTCTGAGCCATCAGGGAAGTCCTTGGGGGATTATAGATCTTAACAAATGGGATTACATCAGACTGGTAATGTTCTGTGTCTTCCCCTACACTGCATACCTCTTAGAGGCAGGGTCCATGTCTATATGTCACCACTGTGTCCCCAGTGAATGAAAGTTGCTTAGTTGTGTCCGACTCTTTGCAACCCCATGGACTGACTATACAGTCCACGGAATTCTCCAGGCCAGAATACTGGAGTGGGTAGCTGTTCCCTTCTCCAGGGGATCTTCCCAACCCATGGATCGAACCCAGGTCTCCCACATTGCAGGTGAATTCTGGCCCAGCTCTGTTGTTCTTAGTCATGGCAGAACTTGAGAAGCATTTTGTTGAATGACTGAGTGAGAGGATGTGGGAGTGAGTGGCTCTCAGCAGCCACTGGATGAACTGGCAGGGAGACTAGTTGCACAATCAGATGAATGTTGATTGTGGTCTGAGCTGTGGGTTGAAGAGTTGTTGAGGAATCAGAATCTGCAGGTCTTGGCAGTAAAGTGAAGGAGGAGGAGTCAGGGAAGATCCCAGGTTTCTGACTTAACAGTTGGGTGGTTGGTAGGGCCCTCGCCTTGTGGGGCGGGTCCTGACAGAGGAGCGGGCTTAGGATAGCATGCAGCCAGGGGCTCCCTGACGACCCTCCCTCCACCCCATTCTCTAGCCAGCAGCCCATGCGATTCAGTAACCGCTGCCTACAGATGATCGGTCGCTGTTGGCCCCACCTCCGGGCTCTGGGGGTCGGGGGTGCCGGCTGTGGGGTGCAGGGCCTGGCATCACTCGGTGAGTCTCTCCGTGGGACTGGTGTAGGGGGTGATGGGAAGCAGGCGTGGGTGCAACACTGAAATCCTAGAGGGGCTTGGGCTATGGCGTGGGTGGCAGCAGGATGTGACCTGGGTGTTTGTCAGCAGGCCTTCCCCTCTCCTTCCCTCTTCCTAGCAAGAAACTGCATGCGGCTGCAGGTACTGGAGTTGGACCATGTGTCGGAGATCACCCAGGAGGTGGCGGCTGAGGTCTGCCGGGAAGGCCTGAAAGGCCTGGAGATGCTGGTGCTCACAGCCACCCCCGTAACCCCCAAGGCCCTGCTGCATTTCAACAGTGAGCGATGGGGAACATGGGTGCGGTAACACTGTCGCCTCTTACCATGTCTTGTCAGCAAGTAGCATAGCCAATTCCCTCTTGCCCCTAGTCAGCAAACACCAACAGTGGGGTCAGGTTGACCAGGGTTCTAGCCCTGGCTTTGCCACCAGTGCCTTCTGAGGCCAAGTTGGCATTGAAGGCCTGCCAGCATCTGACCCAAATGGTTCAGTTCAGCCAAATGGACATGTGTTGCCTTGTGCTCTTTCTATGCTGGAGACATGGGCTGTTCAGTATCATCCACCATCTACCCCCACGTGAGCCTCCAGCCAAGTGCAAGGGCAGAACAGATGGATTCTGGAACTTACTGACCTACGTGTCCATTCTGTCTTTACTGCTTATTAGCTGTGTGACTTTGGGCAAGTTACTGTACTTCTCTTGAGTCTGTATCCCCATCTTTTAAGCTGAATTCTAAGCTGAATGGGCGGGAAGATTAATGAGATAATATGTATTAGCCCCCCAGGACAATTCTCAGGGTGAAGCTTTCAGCATGCCTCTGCTGGCCTCTACCTCCCTCCAGCCCCGACTCCCTCCCTGTGATTCCTCCACCTTCATTAAGGATGCAGGTGCCCAGCTTGAGCTGCACACACCCAAGTGAGTCCCTCATCAGGGACCATTTGGTGCCTGGCAGGACCCCATATCCTGAGCACTGCAGGTTCCTTGACTTTCTTATCATCGCCAGGATCCTCTTCTTCCCTCCCCTTCAATCTCATGGCCCTGCCCTGGGCTGACTGTCAGAAATAACTGCTTGGCCTCCAAAATCTTAACCTCTAAAATCCTCTCAGCCTCCTGACCTTCTTGCTTCTCCTCCCCTGACTTCATGGCAACATCCAGTCCCTTAAGCCCTCTGCTCCCAACTAATCTGCTCCCTGCCTCCACTCCTCCAGTGCTCTGGCTGGCCGAGACCCGGCAGCTGCACCTCAGCTACTCTGTTCCTGTAATTCATCTCCACATGCCCAGACCATAGCACAACGGTCCCCTCTGCCAGCGAAGTTGCTGGAACCCCTGCACAGCTGGCTATCATCCACTCGTCCTCCCAGAGTCCACTACAACCTGTACTCTGGGACCTCACCCTCTCTCCTTGCCCAGGGGAGCCCGGGGCAGCATGGATCTGCTCCCAGTGCCTAGCACACGGATGTCTCTCAGAGTGTTCTGATTTCATTAATTGGTAAGAGGACAGGAGACAGGCCTCTTGCCCAGGTCAGACGTGGGCCCCACCTTACTTACCTTTTCCTAGGCATCTGCCGGAACCTCAAGTCCATTGTGGTTCAGATTGGGATTGCCGATTATTTCAAAGAGCCCAGCAGTCCTGAGGCCCAGAAGCTGTTTGAGGACATGGTGACAAAGCTCCAGGTGAGCAGCTGGCTTTGATCAAGACCCCCCCAGGGCACCCCGTGGCTGGGACTGGTGACCTGGGTGTTTGAAGGGAGGGCTCCGCCTGTCTGCCCCAAGGGGAACTAACTCAGATTTGTTCCACAGGCCCTACGGCGGAGGCCGGGCTTCTCTAAGATCCTGCACATCAAGGTGGAAGGCTGCTAACCCGGGTTGGGGGTGGCAGGGCCTCTGCCAGCCCCACACCAGCCACGCTCTTTGGACCTCCAGAGGGACCCTGATCTGGACTAGACTTTTGGAGGCTTGGTGTTGTCCCTGGTTTCTGGGAGAGGGGTTGTCAGTCCCCTGTCCTCCTGCTGGGGCTGTGGAACGGAGGCCTGAGCCTCTCCAGGGCAGGGCTTGGACAGCTGTCCCCCGACTCCCACCCCACCCCCATCTGGAGCAGCCCTCTGGGCACAGCCAGCGAAGAGCTGAGTCTCCACCAGCACTCGGTGTCATCGCCCTGAGGATCTGCAGTAACCACCGCTGGCTCCTTGGCTGCTCAGGCTGTTGGGGCAGGCCTCCCCTTTGTGAGGCCCAGCCTGCTGGTCGGGAGCCTCTGTCAGGCCCCAGACCAGAGGGATTGCTCCAACAGACAGCTCAGACTTGGCCAAGAGGCTCTTCTCGTCCCCCTGCCCAGTCCCAGCCCTCTGCGGGGCATCCCCTTCAGGCAGCCTGCCAGGGCTCTGGGTCCATATTCTCCAGGGATAACCCTAGGGGTCTTGGGGATGTGGTCAGCTGAAAGTGGGAAGTAGGGGGGCTCAGTGAGGTGGTGGGGTAGGCTTGGAAGGGCAAGACATCTATCCAGAACTTCCCCCCAAGACATCCAGGCCACGCCTCCCAAGGGTGGATATTGCCAGGGTGAGAAAACTTCGAGTTTTTACTGCTGTAGAGAAGACAAGACTCCTCCCAGCCACCACATATCCCATGATACACCAGAACTAAATTCAGAGCTACTAGGCGCATGCTTCTATACCTTCCACCAATCCTGAGCCTCTGGAGGGGCCAGGTCCCAGCTCTGGGAAATGTTGTCAGCAGTGAGAAGCGGTTCCTGTCCTCAAGGAGTATACTTCTAATCTGGGTGCTTGGACAGGAAGCTGATGGCCTTTGGGTCCCCAAGGTCATGTGAGAGGGAATCACTTGGCTGCCCTCCGCTGGGGCCTGAAGGAGGCTGGAGGGGGGTGGTTTAGTTTGCTTCCTTGTCTGGCTACCTTGCTGGAAGATGTGGCCTTGGTGGGGAGCCACACCTTTGGGGCCCAGAAGGAGGAGCCCCAACATCACACTTGTCCCCCCTCTTCAGTCTCCACTGGCCCATGGGCTGAGGGCTGTTTTGGGGGGTCTTCTGCCTGGGGCAGTGCTGGGGCCTGAACCAGGATCGCTGGCTTAGAGTACAAATGGGGGCTCTCACTGACCCTTGCACGGTTCCCAAAGGGTCAGGTCCTGGCACTATGGCTCTAAAGACTCAGGTCTCCCAAGTTCCTCCTCTTAGCCCTCCCACAGTGGCACAAAGGCCATGGGACCTACCAGGCTCCATTTGGAAAGTTCTTTCAAACATTAATCTGGATCCATCTTAGGGTTTCCTTCTCTCTTGCTATAAGATGGGCTCTCAGCCCTAAACATTAGGGCACTGGTTCTGGCTGGGGCTGGGCTCCTCTAGTTTCCCAGTCCTTTCTGGGAACCCAACTTTTCTGCTGCAACCTGGCATGAGGACATCAAGACCCACCCTGGGTTTCCCTGCAACAAGGCCTCCAGAGCTGGGACCCTCACAGGCTCAGAAGTGTATCCAGCTCTCCTGGCTCCCTACACAGCTGTGTCTTGCTCTTTTTGTTGTTGATTTTTTTTCCTGTGACTTGTTCTGGCCCAACCCTTTGAAGACTCCAAATACCCAGGGAGGCCTGTTGGTATCTCCATCTCGTCCTGCACGAAGCCTTGGCTGTGTGGCAGCCCTACCCCAGAGCGACTGGTTCTGTCCCCGAGTCATGAAGGAGAAGCACAACTTTCCTCTGTTCTGGGGCCGAAGGGAGGTGAAGGTCCACTTGGCCTGGCTGCCCGGGGTGTGTCTGTTCTGCTTTACCAGCTGCACCCTCCATAGCCCCTGTTCCCTGTGACCCCAGGACCAGAGGTGTTGCCCTTCCTCTGTCTTCTGGACAAAGCACAAAGGGATGCCTTGCTTGGCCTGAGCCTGTCTTACTGAGGGACTTTTTCTGTCCCAGGAAACCTCCATCCCTGAACACACGGCTTTGGGCAACCGCCCTGGGAAGATGCCCAGTGGAATGCCTGCCATCAGTTCTGGGAAAGGTGAGGGTGCACAGGCAGTGAGTTCCAGTGAGAAAGGTGGTGCTGAAAGGCCTGATGATCATGAAGTTCCTTCTGATCAACAGCGCTGAGCATCACCAGCACTGGGGGCGGCAGGGTGAACAGGGCTCCCCTCACCTGTTGGTGGGAAGTTTTCCTCCCCATGAGTTGGGCTGTTTCCAGAAAGCCACCAAGTCCCCCATCCTTTGTTTTCCAGCTGAGTGTGGGGTGACGCATAGTGCATAGGTCCAAGCCCCTGCCCAGATGGGTCACAGCGTGTCCCACTGCATACCTGGGACTGACAGACTTGTGTGCCCTAGCCTGTATGTCTGCCCTGAGAACTTCTGGGTGTGCAGGCTTCCACAGGTCCTTACCAGCTTGATGGTAGTTTTGCCTCTCCTCTGGGGGATGAGCCCTGAGTTGGGGGGGGGCACCTCATCTTTCACTCACCCAAAGGGGAGCCCTCTTCCATATCTCACATCTGATGAGATGCAAAACAGGAATATCTGGGAGAGTAAACCAAGGCAGGCCCTGCTCCAGGGGACACAGCCGGTGTAGAGGCCCCATGGGTGATGGCCACCCAGTGTCCTTACCACCTCCTTCCTGCCAGCCCAGCGCCTCAGAGACTTGGGGTGTTTGTCTTGAGGACATCATTCAGGCTGCCTCCCCACAGCACTGGCAGAGAACAAAGGAGATGATGTATCTGGATCCCTGAGGGAGAGAAAGTGGGCTGCCCAGAACCATGGTTTTACTGGCCAGGAGACCACCTCAGGACCAAGGCAGAATGGAGTCTGAGCCAGTCCTTCAAGAATTGCTGGGGTGGGGCCGGGGGAGGGAAGGCGGCCTCCTTCCCATGTCCTGCTGCTGCAAGGCTTGACTCCATGCTTTGTGTTTGGGTTCTGCATGTCCCCAATCCTGGTCTCTAGTCCTCTCGGCTGCGGGTGGGGAGCCGCCCATGCCTAGTCCCTCTTGGGCGCTAAGCTGAAGATCTTTCCAGAGTGACTATTGGTGCCAAAGACCCAATTCCTGGTGGGACTGGGGTGAAAACAAGCTGGGGACTGGGTACAGGGCCCAAGCACCCAGAGGAGTTAACTCATGCTTTAGGATCTGTCCCAGCCCATCAGTCCTTGAGGAGTGGAACTTCCCCACCCCCCAGGGGCCTGGCACTTCTCCCTACTCCTGGTGGCTCTGCTCTCTCACCCAGCCTTTTCCCAAGCCCCATTTCTGTATATACTGCTGTGTAATGTGTGTGTGTGTGTATTTATTCCTGGACAAGTGTGTTCATCTGCAGCCTTGCCTGAGGATAAGGTTTAGTTAGGATTGGATGAAGATCAGAATACCAGGGCCAACTAAAGCAACCAGCTCCTAGTCTGACCCCAACCCCTTGGGACCCTGGCCAGTCCCAAGACTGCCCCGACAATCAGGCAGGCTTCCCCGCTACGAGTCCAAGCCTCACCTGCCACTGCTGGCAGGGGCCCAGGCCTCAGCTCTGCCCTGGCAAGGGCCTAGCGCTCAGGGTCAGGCTCGCCTTGTGGCTGGCGCCAGTAGGCCTGGCTCTCGTAACCCTGCTGGCGGGGACCTCCGCAGCTGGCCCCCATGCCATGCCTTCCCTGAACAGCCAGGTGCAGTGGGCCTGAGCTGAGAGGGGAGCTTTCCTCACCCCAAACATCAGGCACAGGGGTGGACAGCAACTTTTGGTTTTGTTTCTGAAGTGGTGCCTGTACCTCCAGCCCCCAGGGGGCCTCCCTTGGCCCCACTTTTCTGTCCCACCCAGGCACCACCATCCCAGCACTTTGCTCCACATCGCCCATAGATGCCCTTTGCCGAATGTACCCGAGCGTATGTATTTAAAAGGACTCAAATGGGCATCTGAATTTGTGGCTTTGTATCCAATAAAAGATGGTGAAACTGGAATAACATCTGCCTCAAGAAAGTAAATGGTAGGTGGCCACATTTGCCAGTCTGTCACCAAACCTTCCTGTAGCTGAAATGCACTGAGTTAGCAAGGAGGTGGATGATCTGAATGGCATCAGTGAGGTGAACTGAAGTATTACGAAGACCTGTCTCAGGACGGTAGACATCGGTGGAGGAAGGCCATATGGGTTACTGTCCCTGCCAGAGCTTTCAGTGTCTGCAGGTAAAGAGCCTTGAAGGGTCATTTCTGACGCTCAGCCAGGGGAAGCCATCTTTAAGGGCAAGCCCAGCACCAACACAGCAGGAACAGCACGCACCTGCCCTCACTGGCTTGGTCACCACAGAGGGCTCCCATCATGGTCTGGCTCAACATTCCATTTTACAAAATGGGGTTGCCCCCACTGATTGGATTCGTCAGGTCTTAAAATGAAAATCCGAAAAAAGAACAGGTGTTTAGGCTTAAAACTGTGTGGCTCTAACATCAAACAAGTAGCTGAACACATCCCCACAACTCTGAGTCAGCTATTATCATTATCATACAGGTAGAACAACCGGAAAAAATTTACTTAAAGACCATCAAGTTAAGAGGGATGCCAAACTCCAATGTGTGGACCTGCCACCACCTCATTCTACTTTTGAGTTCATCAAACTCCAAGTGGTTGAAACTCAAGATTTAAAAAAAAAAAAAATCACTTCCTAGATTCAGGGAGCAGAAGCTTCCTATTAATTACAGTTAACTGCAGGCCAACTCTCAGGACTAACATAAAGGAGGAGGCAGTTAGAATGCTGCTTTTGTTCATCTGTGCCGGCCATTTTCAACTTTCACTGGTTAGAAGAAAGCAGAAGGGACCCCCCGCCAGGACCATTAGTGGCTTAACTAAGACCAGGTGGCTCCTTCAGCCATCTCCTCAATGGACGTCCTTCTAAGAAGTCACAAGTTTAGAAACATTCCTTCAAGAGCCCTCAACCTCAAGATCTTAAATAAGAGAGATTAAGGGATCGAGTCAAAAGAATATGGAAGTAAAAGGGGTAGACAAGATAATGTAATGCATTTAACAGAAACCCAGAGAAACCCTAGGAGCAGTGCCGGGCAAAGCCAGGGCTAAATAAGATGACGTCAGAAAAAAAGGAAAAAAAAAGGAAGCAACTCCATACCTTCCAGCTGCTTCTAGGACTGAGAAAGCAGCTAAAGCAAAACTTCCAGACAGGAGCCACTCAAGTGGAGCACCTCCCCTGGCAGAGTTCTCTTCTCTACCTGCTGGGTGAGTACATGTAAAGCTACAATTCTGAGCTGCAGGCAAGACATTTATGAGTAAAATTCCTGCACCCAAATAATGTGCAAAATGGATTCTAAGTCTTTTAAATTTTATTTAAATAACCTCCAGTGAGAACAGAGTGGGCCAAATACTACCCCTTCCTTGTAATATTTGACCAAGACAGAGCAAGCACAGCCTGCCAGCCATTGTGTGTGAGGGCTGGGGAACCTCTCAATGAAGGCGGCCACGACCTCGGCCCCGGCCAGCAGCTGGGGAAGTATCCACTGTTGAGCGAGGGTTCTTGATGGTTTCATCTACAGACACGATAAGGCACGCAGCCTCAGAGGCCGCAGTCAGGGCATTGATCCGCACCATTGCTGGCTCCCACACAAAGGCCTCAAAATTGTCAGCAATGTCCTCATTGTTGATGTCCACCCCATACCACATGCCCCCCTGAAAAAGCAGAAAAAGAGGGAAAATGATAGGGAACTGCTCTCAAATTTCTTCCTGCACATCCTCTGAATGACTCAGATTGTGAGGCATCCTCAGGCTCTCCGCTGGCATTTCCCTCAGGAAGATGGCATTCCAACGGGAGCCTGGAAGCCTCTTCCCGTCCCTGCCCTCCAACACCCCTCAAAACCTGAGAAGTGCTGACCAGGCCCTCTCCCAGGCAAGCTGCTGGGTTTTAGGAAGGCCCCATTCTCACCCTCAGGTCATCTGAGCGCTGTATGTCAAACCATGCTTCTCAGGAGGATGACTTTCCAATCCTTGATCTCATTTTATCATCACACTGCTTCCAGTAGCCCCCATTTTACAGATAAGGGAACTGACGCACAGAGAAAGTGACTTGCTTAAAGTTCTAACACAAGTCAGAAGCAAGGCCACTGACGGGGTGCTGCTGTCACCATATTGAGCATTCAACAAACAGCATTTAGCAAACATCTCTAAATGAGCACTTGCTCAACAGCAGACGAACAAATTCAATTCTCAAGAGATGCATGCTCTGCATGGAGGTAGTACAGCCATGGCTGGACTCTGTCAGCAGGTCCCTGAAGTGCTGGGGGAACACACGGTAGGTAGTGCACACGGTAGGTATACATGCTTGCAGGCAGGAGGCTACAGGGTTTCCTCATTCCCTCAGTGCACCAAAAGGAGGGATGAGACTCTTGCAAGAAGCACTGAAGAAACCCTGAACAACTAGTCCTGACACCATGTCTTTCCTTTTGACCTCAAAGGAGGCAGTCAGTTGGTACTGGGTTTGGTCCCAGCACCATCACCTGGGCTGACCACACACAGGCTGAGTTAAGTACAGCACACGCTAAGAATCCAGCCCCATCCACCCAGTCTCTGGACTCAAAGGAATGGAATAACTCACCTGGGCGTGCCGAGCCCGTAGCTTGTTGAGGATGTTTGTGGCATCAAAGCCAGCATTGTCACAGAGCTGGCGTGGGATAATTTCCAAGGCCTTGGCATAGGCCCCAATCAGTAGCTGCTGTTTTCCTGGAATGGTTCTTGAGTAATCTCGCAAGTACTTGGAGAGCTCCATCTCGATGGCACCACCACCAGCCACCACTGAATCATTCTGCAAAGACCAGACTCACCTCTAAATTCAAGGAGCCCTGTGTCTAAGCTCCAGCCATGGCCAAATTGGGCCACTCAGTCAACAGGCCCTCTAGCCTAGAAAGAGGGTTGGTTCCTCATTCCCTCCCCCAGTCCAAGCCCCAGGAAGCCCGGACATGGACCACGTCTAGCACATCCCAACTTCAATCTGGTGAACCATATGGTTTCTGACCATCTTCAAGGTCACCTACACCTTGAGGGCACTGGCGCAATCCCTGGGATGGCTGACTCCATCAGCTCCACAGTTGCTCACAAGAACAAGTCTTAGCTTTTAAGGTAGCATGACTTATTTTGAGAGACTAAGGATGTTTCTTTATGATCCATGAGATAATCAGGGTCCACAAGCCCCACATGGAAGGACAGGTTATACAGGAAAGGGATCACCACACTAATCTAGGGTTGCATCAGCTCAAGAGGCAGAGTGGGCCGTGCAGGCTGGAAGCCCCCAGTCCAGTACCTTGATGGCCCTCCTGACAATCATGATGGCGTCGTGTAGGGACCGCTCTGTCTCCTCCATAAACTGCTCTGCACCACCACGGAGAATGATAGTGCATGTCTTGGCCTTGGGGCAGCCAGTGAAGAAATTGTACCTATACCCAGGATCAAATTGTATTTGTGAACTCCTTTCTGCTACCAACCCACAGTGTTCTGACCTCACCAAGTCCTCCCAACACTCAACAGCCACTCTTCTGTTCCTCACTAAAGTTCTCTAAGTCCACCCTTAAAGGCGTGTTCTTGGGAAGGTCTGAGGCTGTACCACAGGGGCACAAAAGATTGTGGAGTCTGACTGTAGACCTGATTTGACCTTCTTTCTTCCTGAAACACTTTATATAACTGAGCACTATACACCCCAAGAGATTAAGACCTCAGAAGAGAGTAGCACATGTTACTGTAGCCTGCCAGGCTCCTCTGTCCATGGGATTCTCCACGCAAGAATACTGGAGTGGGTTGCCATTTCTTCCTCTAGGGCATCCTCCCCACCCAAAGACCTAACTCGCTTTTCTTCATTTCCTGCATTGGTAGGCAGGCTCTAACTCTAGTGCCACCTAGGAGGCCTGTTATATATACACCACAAACCAAAGATGGCCGAAGGCCATAAGGCTAGTCTCATGAGCTAAGCAAACAGGGAGCCCAGGCCTACCACCCACCTCTCGCCTCCAATCTGGGTCTCTTCAAAGACCTGGCAGTGGCCCAGAACATCTGATGACAGTGCATTCACACTGGTCTGGATGGAGCCTCCACAAGCCTGAGGAACACAAGACAAGATCATCTGGCAGTGACAGATCACATGAGGTGGGAAGCAAGCATCCTGCTACCTAGTTTTAAAGCCAATTCCCATGTTAGACTGCCAGGGTGCCCCAGATAAACTGGATGACTCTCTCTCACCCTTGACCTCAAGGCTCCCTCTGGAAGAGGAGAAAACAAAACAGATTGAAGACACATGAAGGGCAAACAAGCCCAGTTAAAAAGAGATGGTGACCCTCTGCTTTACCCAATACCCTCTTCCCTAAACTAGGGTGCTTTGAGCCCAGTGACTGAAGTCATGATCAGTGCTTTAAAACCTAAAGCACCTTGGCAAGAAAGGGAGGAGGGACTTCCCTAGCAGTCCAGCGATTAAGACTCCACGCTTCCAGTTCAGGGGTGCAGGTTCCATCCCTGGTTGGGGAACTAAGATTCCACAGGCGCAAGGTGCAGCAAAGGAAAAAAGAGGAGGAAACCTGGCCTGTAGTGTCAAGACTGGAGCTTAGCCAGCTAATCATAGCACTACTGCTAGGTTCCCTCACAAATCAGCTTTCCTGATTGGTTTGGTTAGATTAACTCTTATATAGTAAGTATGCACACACTGGAACTAAAGTGTTCCATGACAAAAAGAGTTAAGAAGACAAGCCCAGATTCATATACCAACCACTCCAGTACACTAGGGGTAGGTGAAAACCCCTCTGGGGCCAGAAAGACCTAAAAGCAGCCTATGAAAGTTTGGTTACCATCATTGTCCTCTTCAGATCCTCCTCCGGCACTCGGCCAGCACAGAACATGTCCCTGTCAGCAAAGTACTGGGTGGCCACATCCCCGATGGGGAGTTTGGACAAGACGACTTTGGCTCCGGAGTGATGGATCCTCTCTAACTTGTCATAAAGAATGTTCCACTCAGCATCAACAATTGCCTGATAATCCTGAAGAGACCCAGAAAATATTGATTTATTTGGGAACTAACAGAGGGTAAACAGAAGAGACTCCCCTCAGTTCAAATAAACAAGGACCCTATAAGGTAACTTAGGAACCATCTAAAACTTTCAAACACAAAAGCAGAAAGTAATCTGAGCACTGGGAGCTACTCCAGAGCTGGTATTTGCTAAGGCGTGAGGCAGTCTGGCCAACTAAGTTCTAGCTCCTCTGAGGCACTGCACCCATGGAGTTCCCAATGACAAGACCTTTCCTTCAAAGGCCATTCTGTGTTGGGGATGCATTTTCCAAGAATAGTTGCTTACAGCTGGGTGACAATGCTACCTCCAGAGATAGCCTTGGTGATGCCAATGTTGGGAGCACACTGGTCCCAGCAGCATGGGACACAGTCTAGAAGGGCAGAGCTCACATCTACTCAAATAAGAGGAATCAAAATACAGGGCTCATTTTATAGCTGAAAGGCTCCCACAAGCCCCTTCCCCAGGGTCAAAGGATAATATTTCAGCAGGTTCGCCTTATCCAAATCTCCTCAGGTCCAGGTCAGAGAGAGTAGAGTGAGAAGAGTGGGCCCATATTTAGACATCAATACTTAGGGGCATAGAAGGAGAAAGGAGCTCATAAGGTACCTGAGAAACAAAGCTAAGCCCAAGATGACCACGAAGGCCCAAGGCTTTGGCCCAAAATGCTGCCCATTTTCATGCCGCTGCCAGCTGGGAGGACCTACCTCAACTGTGTGGACTCTGATTTCTGCATTATCTTTCTCAGCTTTCAGCTCGAGCTCAACATTTAAAAGGGCAATCATTGGATTATGGTACTTTTTGGGTTGCATTTCAAACCCAGCGTAAGAGAAAGTCTTCTTGAATGCGACGCCAGCAACAAGCTGGGACTCCTGTTTAAAAAAATCAGTTCAATAGTTCAGTACTGGCATGAAAAAAATCAAGTTAGTGGTGCGCTGGACTAATGCATGTCCATCTCTGTGAACCTGAAAGGGTTAACTATGTTTTTATTCCACTACTGTAACAAAGTTTTTTCATCATCCTAAATGGTAGGAAAAATATGAAAACATATTTTGGTTGTCTCTTCAGGATAAGGTAAACCACTTAGCTTGCAGACACTAAGCCCCTGTCTGGGCTGTCTTTTAAGACTGACCTCCAAAGCACACGTGCCAAGGGATGCACTGTGGTTCCAACTCTACACCTCCCAGTCTTCACTACACATACGTACACAAATCCCTCCCTACCTGTACTGCATGTGAGCACACAAATACCTGTGGGCTGTAGCCTAGATGCCCCCTCTCTTTAGGAGATGAAAACAAAAGGTCATTAAGAGTCAGAAATTTCCTGCAGTTCTCAAGTTATCATTGTGGCTTCTCCCATCTCGATCCCTCAAAATATGAACTACTACACCTACTCATTCAAAAACAGAGCTTGTTGTGTGGTAGATTTAACAGACGGGCATACTAGAAAGCACATGGCACTTGGGAGTGACTTTAACACTATGAGAAGGCAGGCTCAATCTCAGATCTCTTATTAAATGACCTAGTCATTCCCACTCCATAAAGAAGGTATATGCAGGAAGTGAAGTCAGAAAGAAAAAGACAAATAGCGTATGATATCATTTACATGTAGAATCTAAAATACAACACAAATGAACCCATCTATGAAATAGAAACACTCACAGACAAAGTGAACCGACTTGTGGTTGCCATGGGGGTGGGGGATTGGAGGAGAAATGGGTTAGGAGTTTGGGGTTACCATGCAAACTATTACACAGAATGGGTAAACAAGGTCCTGCTATGCAGCACAGGGAACTATATTCAATATTCAGTGATAAATAATAATTGAAAGGAGTATGAAAAAGAATTTGGTATGTATAACAATCACTTTGCTGAACAGGAGAAATTAACACAACATTGTAAATCAACTATATGTCGACAAAGTAACAATTTTAAAAGCTGTATTCCGTTCAATGACCTATGTGTTTTCTGGTAGTACTAATCTACAATTTTAGTCTATAATACATAATACTGTAGCCTATCAGGGAACAGATTACTACATCATTTAAATCCATAGCCTCCTAAAGGGGGTGATACCTGAGCTGAATCAAGATGGATGCGCTGAAATTAGTCAAACAGAAAACGAAAGAGATGTTCCCAACAGGCAGAGGCAGTATGGTGCAATTAGGGGATGAAAAGCCATTAGCAGTTGCTGGAATACAAAATAAGAGGGTAGGGGGACAAAAAAGAGGGCAGGGACAAGTTTAGGAGAATCTTAAAGGCTCTGCTAAGGCCTGACTCTTATCCTGTGGGCAATGTAGAACCCCAAATGGCTTTACACACAGAATGTAAATTGAGAAACCTCACCCTGCAGCAAAAAACAGAATGAACTTAGGGGATGCAAGACTGGAAGAAGGGTGCATTACCAGGACAAAGGACTAGTAAAAGAGACAGACTGAACGTATGTGTGGCTTGGAGCCCCTGGCTTTCTCACCAGTTAAAATTACAGTTCTGATCCCTCTTCTAGTGAACGCCAATTTAATCTCAAGGGTTTCTGGAACGGAAGATGGAACACTGAGATCAAAGCAGTGTGTAAAGACAATGTCAGCAAGCCATGATGTAGAGAATGGGCTGAAACACGAGTGGTAGTGAGGGCCAAAGGCATGGGAATGGTTCAGATGACTTTCAGATTTTTTACAGCTTTACTATATATAAAGGGAATCTCATCCCACTGACAGGAGCCATGACAGGAAGAAGCAGTGGGAGATGAACAGAATGAAAATAAAATTGTGTTGTGCAAGACAATAGCCACTAGTCACTATTTTAATTTAAATAAGTGAAAAAATATGTTGTTAAATAAACAAAAGCCAGTTGCAGGACACTATGTAATACAAGTGAGCATTTGTTTCAGAAAACAATATTTACATTTGTACTTATAGATGCACAGTCTGGAAGAACACACACACAGTTAATAGTGGTTTCTGCGGCAGGAGTGGTGTAGGAGACATTTCTTTTTTCCTTTAGGACTTTCTATACAGTTTGACTTCTGTATTAATAAAAGAAGGGAGAGCCTGCCTGTACCACTTGGAGAAGAATGGACTGAAAAGTACTTATATTTATTGGGAGGGTTTTAGATAATTTATCAGAGTTAGCCCTGTCCTCTCTGACATTAACACTGAGATTCTGAAAATCAGCCAGTTCATCCTTCCATTCTGCTGACAAGTAATATAAGTCTGTGGAGGTTACAAAATGCACCTACAGGAGACAGCTTATAGCCACAGCTTAAATCTGGCTTCCAGCCCAAGTGCGTTCTCGCTATTCCTCTAATGTGTGCTGTCCTCCTACACCAAGCTGCCTAAAGGGTCAATGTGAAAGCAAGAGCCTCCTAGGGAGGCCTCAGCAGGCTTACCTCTAGGGCTCCACCTTGTACCTTCTTGATTCCAATCATTTTAAGCTGCAGCAAATCATCAAGCATCATCACTGCGTCCACCACCATCTTAGCGAAGAAGGCTTTCTGCTGGGAGATCAGCTTGGAGCTCAGAGCAGTCATGGCACATTTCTCAAGCAGCTTCCTCTGCTCCCTGGGACACAAGGGTGGGACCTTCATCAGGCCTTGAAAGCCCCTCTTATCGGGCTCTGTTGCAATGTGGAGATGGTTTCTATCCTAGCCTCTAAATTCAGCCCTCAACACTTTGTTTTCTGAAGCTTTAGGGCAGATTACCAGTGACAGATGGTGATTGCAGTCAAAGACCTCATGAGTGACAGCTTTTAAACTACAGTCTACAGCCTCTCTTGTACTACATGGGTTGGGGCACAGCAAGGGGTTTAGCAAGAGCCAAACAGCCCCAGTCCATGCAGGGTATTTCAGCACGCTTCTGCATCCAATCTGGCCATGGGAAGTCAAGGTTCTGACAAAGTTCACTGCAAACTTACACTTTATCTTCCTTCTTCACAGTCACCGCGATCTCTTTGATCTTGTTAACTGCCTGCCAAGAACAGAAGCTGGGTGAGTCTCTCATGTTAAAAACAAACTGGAAAAGTGGGTCCCAATCTCTCTTGCCAGTCCCTAATCTGTTTACTCCCAAATCTTAAGTATTTCTACTCTACAGCTGAAATAACATTTCTAAGTCTTTTAGCTGCCCAGAAAAATATAAATCTCTAGTTTAGAAAAATGCCCAAAGTTAGAAATGTAGAGCAGGCATAGAACAGCACCAGTGACAAAGAACAGGCCTAGAATAGCACCCGTGACAACTTTTAGTACTTTATATATTATATTAACTATGTTATGTAATATGATACACACATATTTATATGTTAAACACTGTTCCAGTGTTTCTTTTCAAAACCACTTTTTTCAAAAGATATCCTTTCATATATACTTCTCACATATGATTTCATTTTAATGTCACCACCCCAAAACAGAGACAGTAAAGAAAGTAAGGCGAAGAGGAACTGACTTACCCCAAGTTAAAGAATGAAAAGCAAGGGCTCAAGATGTGCTACGAAGTACTCGATAAAAACAAAACTAGCTCTCACTTACTGAGAGCCTGTGATATGTCTACACCATAGTCTGTCAGGAAACTTGAAGCTCAAAGAGACTAAGTAATATACCTAGTTAATAGCTACTGAATAGTAGAACTGAGATTTCTATTGAGTAGAATTCAGAAAATATTCAAGGTATGTTGTCCCCAGACCCTCCACAACCCAATACAGACTGAATCCTAAGAGAAACAAAAAGGTGCACAAACGGCCAGCTTCACTAGCACTCCCATACCAACTGTGTGGCAGTGCGGAAAGCTCGGATGATGATCTGCGGGTGCAAACCTTCCTCCACATAGGGTTTCACCTGTTTCAGAAATTCTGCAGCCAGCAGGGTCACTGAGGTGGTGCCATCACCGACCTGGAACAGGATGATAGGAAACTCACATTTACTCATGTTCAGGAATAAAATTCCAAAACTCTGTTTTGTAGGCAATCTATCCATTTAAACTGGGGTGTTGCTGGGTAGATATCCGTCCCATCAAATGGTCCTGGGCCACAAAATTAATTCCCCAACAAGACCCATTCTCCAAAGAGGGCTGATATGTGCAAATTTTCCCAGAATATGAAATCATATACACAAATTAACCAAGAACTTATTTACTATGGACAAGGTACTATGATCAGTAACACAGTACCACTGCTAAGTCGCTTCAGTCGTGTCCGACTCTGTGCGACCCCATAGACGGCAGCCTACCAGGCTCCCCCGTCCCTGGGATTCTCCAGGCAAGAACACTGGAGTGGGTTGCCATTTCCTTCTCCAGTGCATGAAAGGGAAAAGTGAAAGTGAAGTCGCTCAGTCGTGTCCGACTCTTAGCGACCCCATGGACTGTAGCCTACCAGGCTCCTCCCTCCATGGGATTTTCCAGGTAAGTATACATGCTTATAATATTATAATGCTAATATGTCACAAATAACAAATAATGGTAGTAAAAGGTATGAGATAAATGGGAACAAATTCTACAGGAGCTCACAAAACAAACCTCTAAGGATCAAAGTCTTTTGTATTTTAAACACTACTTGGAATAAGCAGATTACGAGCCTGTTTTTCTTAATGGCAATTTTCTATAATGGGATCTAAACTTTATTTTTAATAAAGGAGAAAAAGAATAAGAGCTTTTTTCCCCTCTCCTTCCCCTTTTCTTTGAGAAAAAAAGAGTTTTTTAGAAAACTGGTTAACCTCTGATATAGAAGAAATTTACTTTTAGCTCACTTATGTTACTGTGGAATGTAAGAGATTTTAGGGAGGAAAAAAGTTACTGTGGCAAAGGGTTTAACCTGCCAAATTCCTAGATAGAAAGATATTCCTTTGTTGAAAATTGCCATACCGTTTTCCAGGCTACAGGGTCCTAATAGACCTTTTAATATAACTTCGGGACGTTATCTGTAACACTCTGAAACGCAAACTTGTCTCTCTCAATATTTATTATCAAGACTCCAGTGTTAGAAATGATTTTTAAAAGGCAAAGACAAGTTAACGTCACTGACAGGAACATAAAATGGCAAATGTTATGCTATGTGTGTTTTACCACTGTAAATTTTTTTTTAAGAAAGAAAAAAGTGAACTGGAAACAATCTCCAACTCCATCTTATAAGGCAACCAACAGATGAGAGGTTAAATTATTTACTGAGCAACTCATATGAATGACAGCACACAGGCCTGGTCCTGAAATCTGAACCACACACACTGGAACAGAAGGAATTTTAAAGGGCTATTAATTCCATCTACATAGTTTTACAAACCTGTATTTGTGAAATTACAGTTTTAGATATAAATCAAAATGCTTAAAGAAAGAAGAGCAAAGGAACAAACAGGTATGTGTTTCAATTGAAACACATAGACTTGATTTTCCTACCTCAGCATCTTGGGATTTGGCGATGTCCACTAAAGTCTTCGCTGCAGGATGGACAACATCAAGAAGTTTCAGAATTGTGGCCCCATCATTAGAAATGGTTGCTTTGCCTTTAAAGGGATAAACACAAAGTAAAAATGTAAAGATCTTTTCTTAAATTCTGACTTCTAGCTGGACTTGGAGCCAATATACACTTTATTGGGACAGGACAGAGGGTCTCGTGGTGGGAATGAACTGATCTTTTTATAGATTTAGCTTTGGGCACAAAGGGCCACCTCAAATCACACATCTCCAAAAACTATGAATTCTTGATTTTCCCTGAACAGCAAACCTCTACTGGATGTAGAAAACATTTTAAAAATAAGAATGAATAATCATTTAGATATTCTTAACAGTTGATACTCTCGTATTTCACTTGTAAATTAACACACTAAAACATAATGCAGAATTTGTCTCAACAACATGATACAATAGGAGTGACTACAGGCAACTTCGGAAGGTTCTAGTTCATGTTTCTAGGCCAAATTTCTCTACAAGGCAAGATTCCTGAACCTGGCTTCTCCCATATATTCCCAAGAGGCTCAGCATTCAGGACAATGTATGTAAAGAAGTAGCTTCATAGTGAGCAATCCTTCAGAGATCTTAAAAGCAAAGGGATTTCTGTTGCCAATCTCTGCTGGCCCCAAACACTTTAGAGGAGCCTCCTCTTTTGCACACTGGTCTGAGAAACTCTGCACTTACCTCGGCCATCCACAATGAGCTTGTCCATACCACGGGGGCCCAGGGTAGTTCTAACAGCCTCAGCAATCACCTGGCAGGCACTGATGTTACTTACAAGCTGGGGGATGCCTTGGGAGCTATCAGTCCCCTCTTTCAACAGGATAACTGGTGTGGGCTAGAGAAGAAAGAGCAATTCACTTAAAAAAAAAAAATCTGGAGGCTCCTTTAAACCACATTCCCCCAATGTCCATCCATTACATCTATTCCTTAAACAGCCTCTACCCCCAGAGATAGCATACTTGGCAGGTATACCAGAAAATGGTTTGAGAAGCACAAAAGAACAAATCAAATAATGTAGTCTTCAGTGCCCAGTTGAAAAAGCATAGCCCTTTCAACTTCTGACCCTATTTCCTGGGTTGAGGAATTAGGCCACGGCACAGGAGGAAGCAGGCCATACTCAGTGCTCACCCTCCAGCAAACATCCATTTAACTGCATGAGAGCTTAATTGCAGAGAAGCAGATGGGGCACTGATGCAAAATGAGATGCCAAGAGCTTCAGATGTTGTCCCAGAGATGACCAGGCAGCAATGATGGTGGCTGGAGTGTAGGGAAACGGCTAGGCAGGTAAACAAATGGCACGTTTGTCCCGCCTCACAAAATGACAACTCTAATTTGTGCAGCAGTGTTTCCATCTCTCATGCTGGCTCCGTAAAGCTTTCTTGTGACTAATCTCCAACCAGATACCCTAAAAAAGTTTTTCTCTATTTTGCATTGGTCTCCACAACAGTCACTATTCTTTTATGACTGATTTTATGTATGTAAAACAGGTAAGTGTAAACACTGTTTCAAAACTTTTGTTATGTTAGTTATGCGTGTGCAATTACGCTATGTTGTTCTTTAGTCCCAAAGTTGTGTCTGCCCCTCTGCAACCCTATGCTTTGAAATTTCTTACTGTGGATTGCAATATAAAGTTTGACAGTCACTGCCCATGACCACCCCTAGGGATATCTCAGGTGTTCGAGTGGGGAAGACATAGAAAAGCATCAGGCTGTCTCAGTCCAACAAAAAGAGCCAGGAATTCACAAACTAGAAAGTCAAACAACCCATGAGGCTGACTCCACATTAACTGAACAATTTCTTTAAAAATTTGACTTCTTTGGCCAGTGTAGCTGGAGATTAGTGAGTAAGCAAAAGACTGGAATGAGGTTGAAGAAGCAGACAGGAATCAAATCACTACTCATTTGCAGACTATGGTAAGGAGTTGATAGATTTTATTCCTACAAAGAAGGGAAGCCCTGGAAAAGCTTTTAGCAGAGTAATGGCATAGTCTAATTTACACTGGGGGGGGAAACAAAAAAATAATTGTAAGATGCAAGATATAACGAGCAACTGCCTAAAAACCAGCTAGAAAGATGCACAACAAACTCAAATAAGTAAGAGAGTGGTAGTAAAGAAAGTTTTGAAACTTGGGTATTTTGTTTTGTTTCAACTTTTCCTAACAAACATATCATACATTACTTAATGGCTTCTCTGTACTCTCAGAATTCCTTCGGGTCCCTTACAAGGAAAAATGGGTCCTGCAAAGGCCCCTTCTCCCAGTCCTGCTAAATCAATCCTCAGGGCAGCCTCAAGTCATCTGAGGTACAACCGTGCCCCAACAGAGATTTACATTATCAATCAAAAACCAACTTGAGTTTTAATCCCTTCCTAGTCCCTTCAACAGAGTCTTTCACTCCACCAAGTCTAACTTATCCAATGTTTTTATAAACTTTTCCTCACCTCTAACTCCAAATTATACCCCACCTACAAGAGCCACAGTGCCACGTTCTACCAAAACCACTTTCTTACCACCAAGCCAGCAATTCCTCAGAGCTGCCATTCTTCTCAACAGTAGTTAACATGGGCACAGGGAACAGGGGATCCCGTAACTCTCTCTGCTCTTTCTCAAGCATAATGTTTATACTGCCATCCATCTTAAAAGTACAAGCTTCACAAAGGTAAGGACTACACTAATTTCAATGTGTAGAGTGCCTAGATTTGGCCACATATAAAGCAACATACAGAAGCTTTTGGTGCTGAAAATTCCAATTACATTATCAGTTGAACCTTGAACAGCATGGTTTGAACTGTGTGGGTCCACTTATGCCTGAATTTTTTTCAGCAGTAAATACTACAGTACTACACCGTCTGAGGTTGGTTGAATCCTCAGATACAGAGAAATCCAGATATGGAGGGCTGACTAAATCATACGCAAACTTTTGACTTAGCAGAGTCTGGTCCCCTAACTCCCAGAGTTATTCAAGGGCCAAATACACTTGCAAGTGCTTTATACACATCATGAAGTAAGGTGGCAATCGGTTCTTATTTTTGGAAAAGCACCGGCAGTATGGTGACACTAAATTCACTGAGACTTCCTAAGTACAAGCAAGAAGGGCTTGGAAGCAGCTGACCACGTCCCAAGTTCCTGTGCTTTATAGGCCCTACAGAAATGGCAGGCTGGGTACAGAGATCCTTTGGGAAGGGAAAGGTGGCAGGGCCGGACTGAGCCAAGCCAGGTCAATCAGGATGGTCCCTCTTCTATCAGTTCTCCGAGGGCAAGCCCAGCTCATGTCCTTAAGTTACTTTCCAACTGCATTTCTACTCAAGTCAAGAAACAACAGCAGACTCCAATAATCTGCCAAGGGTATCTATGAAAGGCTTGTCCACTTCAGCTTAATGGTCTTCATTCTCCTTAAAAACTTTTAATAAGCATTATTTAGCTTGATACTCTATAAAACAACAACACGCTAAGGCATGCAGTGCTGAACACAAAGGCAAGGACATATCAATACCTTCTGTGTGGCTGTACCAAAGTCGTAGGACTGAGCTTTATGAGGAACCCTCTTACCTCTTTTTCAATCACAGAAGGCCTCCAGAGTATCAGGTACCAATTCAATACCAGGTACCAAACAACAACAGCAAGAAGAGTTCTTGGTGACTCAAGTTTCACACACAAAAAGGAGAGCTATGAAAACTCAATAAGCAAGGAAACAGAGCGGGGGTCAGTTCAGGAAAAACCCAAGGTGGTGGTCTGGGGCCTCTTGGTGAAGGGTTTTATCACAAGGCAGAATTTTGGGGGCTGGAAATATAACACTACACTCAAAGTCACACATCTATTAAGTAGCACAGTTAATTACAAACATAGGCATTCAGTGTGGCTCCAGAGCCCTTACTCTCAAGTGTTCTACTATGCTGTCACTGCATGAGATGAAGATGACTTCAGGGAATAGGTAACATTGAAGACAAACTGAAAAAGGCAGTACTGGAGGTATGAAAGGGAGAGAAGGTATACAGATTAACGCCAGGTTCCTACTATCTCAGGTACAAGCAGGGCATTTGGTAGAATGAACATCTGATAGCTGTCAGTGTGACACATGACTAGGTCAGGCAGAAATTGAGGAAGCAGGAAAAGAAGAGAATTGAGTTGGACTGATAAAAATGAACAAGTGAACTGCCAAGTGCACAGGGAGCACAGGTCAGGGTTTTATCTCAAACACTTAAAAGCTGGCCCTGTTCAACAGCAACTCAAGGCACACCACCAAGGCTGTTTGGGATCCATGGAAGGTACCTGTAGCTCTGAGTTGGAGAAAGGGATGCCACAGAAGGGGAAAGGGGAAGAAGGCTACAGACAGCCTCCAGGATTCACCTGCTTCCCTAAAGAAAATGAGACCCAGAATTAGGTGGTCAACTAGAAAAGCCATCTAATGTCACATCTGGAAGGGCAGATAGGGTCAGAGGTTGGGTCTTCTCACCTCTGATGCATCATCCCCACTGCCTTGCCCATTCTCCTGGTTGAGAAGCTGCACCTCAGAAGCTGTCCTAGGGGCCTGGTACTAAAAGTTCAAACTACCACACAGTAGTGCTCATTTCACATGCTAGCAAGGTAATAATGCTCAAAATCCTTCAAGCTAGGCTTCAACAGTACATGAACCAAGAACTTCCAAATGTACAAGCTGGATTTTGAAAAGGCAGAGGAACCAGAGATCAAATTGCCAACATCTGCTGGATCACAGAAAAAGCAAGGGAATTCCAGAAAAACATCTACTTCTGATTCATTGACTACGCTAAAGCCTTTGACTGTGTGGATCACAACAAATTGGAAAAATGTTAAAGAGATGGGTATACCAGACCACCTTAACTGCCTGAGAAACCTGTATGAGGTCAAGAAGCAACAGTTAGAATCAGACATGGACAACGGACTAATTCAAACTGGGAAAGGAGTATGTCATGGCTGTATACTGTCACCCTGCTTATTTAACTTATATGCAGAGTATATCAAGCAAAATGCCTGGCTGAAGCTCAAGCTGGAATCAAGATTGCTGGGAGAAATATCAATAACCTCAGATATGCAGATGACACCACCCTGCATGGCAGAAAGCAACTAAAAAAAGCCTCTTGATGAAGGTGAAAGAGGAGAGTGAAAAAGCTGGCTTAAAACTTAACATTCAAAAAACGAAGATCATGGCATCCAGTCCCATCACTTTATGGCAAACAGATGGGGAAAAAAATGGAAACAGTGACAGATTTTATTCTCTTGGGCTCCAAAATCACTGCGGATGGTAGCTGCAGCCCTGAAATTAAAAGACCCTTATTCCTTGGAAGAAAAGCTATGACAAACCTAGACAGCATATTAAAAGGCATAGACATCACTTTGCCGACAAAGGTCTGTATAGTCAAAGCTATGGTTTTTCCAGTAATCATGTACAGATCTGAGAACTGGACCATAAAGGCGGCTGAGTGCTGGAGAACTGATGTTTTCGAACTGTGGTGCTGGAGAAGACTCGAGTCCCTTGGACGGCAAGGAGATCAACCTAGTCAATCCTAAGGAAATCCATCCTGAATATTCATTGAAAGGACTGATGCTGGAGCTGAGGCTCCAATATTTTGGCCACCTGATGCGATGAACTGACTCAGCGGATAAGACCTTGATGCTGGGAAAGACTGAGTGCAGGAGGAGATGACAGGATGAGATGGTTGGATGGCATCACCGACTCGGTGGACAAGAGTTTGAGCAAGTCCGGGAGTTGGTGATGGACAGGGAAGCCTGGCGTGTTGCAGTCCATGGGGTCGCAGAGTCAGACAGGACTGAGCGACTGAACACAATGCGTTTACTTAATGAATGAAGGGATGATTAAATTAACGTACGAGCGGAGGGACGTTTTCAATTATGCAGCAGAAAGGTGGCAGGGAGCGGGGCAGTGAGAGACCACAGCTGAGATCTTGGGCTCCGTCCCCATGCTGCCTCTGCCGGTTCTAGGAAGTACCCTCCTTCACACCCGCATCTTTCAAGACAGCCAGAGCTTCCAAGTCTGGCCCTGGGCCGCGTATGCACGCTCAACCCGCAGTCATTTGACCTAGGTCATGATTTGGAGGGCTCCGAAAACCGGCTGACCGACGCAGATTCAAGGCCCCGAAGCACCCTGGGACTTGTAGTCCCCGGCCGGCCCGACCGGAGCCACCTCCTGAGCCCCACGAAACCCTCACTGAGAGCAGCTGCTCCGGGCCCGGGCCCACCAGGCGGTAGCGGGCCGGGGTCCCTCACAGACAGAGGGTCGGGGCGAGAACAGAGTCAATAAGCAGGAGAAGGTTCTACGAGACTGGCCTAGGCCAGGCGGCGCCAGCTACCGACCGGTTGGCAGCGGATGGGGCCGGATGACCGAGATGCGACTCACCATCATCTTGTAAGCGTATCCAGTGGCCAGCTACTCCTCTTCTCCGCGCCCGGGACGCCCAGCAACCCCACAATGCTCCGCGCCAGAGAAATCCCCAGAAGCTTCGCAAAGCCGTTGGACCGGGAGAGGAAGGGGTGGGCCACTTCCGCTACTCTATGGTTCGCTACTACAGAGTCGGCGTGGCTAGAAGGGTCAGAGGCTGGGCCTCGGCGAGAGCTAAGAGAATCGTTGGTAAGGGAAGGTTCGCCGGTTTTCCATGGTGTCATTATTTTTGAGCATGTAGAATCCTTGCTCGGCTGCGTCAGCCACTAACTCTAATTCCATTCCCCCTATCTCCCAAGACCAAGGGATGCAATAAACGCATATATTTATTGACTGCTTACTGAGAGACAGGCTTTTACTAAGCATTTGACGTGAGTGAGCTCGTTGTTAAATACTATCGTTTTGGTAGTACCACGATCACGCCCACTTTACGGATGAGGGAACTGAGGCTGAGAGGTTAGGTGTCCAAAATCACACGTGGGCACCTGGCCCGAATGCTCGTTTTCTGGTTTGGCACTGTCAGAGCTTCCTCGGGGATCGGGTACATCAGGCCACATCCCCAGAGCCTACTGACTACGAGCGCACAAACGCCAGTGGAACTAGGCAGAGGATGAGCAGAGCAGGGGTCGCCCGAGACCACTTGGGCGCTAGACGAATGCCTTCTGGGAAAAAGGAAAGCACAGCTAGAAGATAAACCGTTGTCTTGAGAAGCTGCCGCGGTGAGGATTCGGCCGAGAACTCACGAGCTGACTAGCCAAGACTTTCGGGGCTGAGGCGAGTCCTACGGGTCTCGCATTCTCAGTTCCCGCGGCCTCCCGTGCCCGCCCTCTGCCAGAGAGGTCCTGCAGAGTCTAGCCCAAAATGAGAAACGCTGGGGCGGGGGCCGGTAGTTGCAGTTAACAGTTTAGACCAATCAGCTCTCGGCCTCACTTCTCTCGACCAATAGGAAGTGGGCTAGGGCGTAGGGGCGGAAAATGTGGCTACATAAGCAGGCCTCAGAGCCAATCAGTTCTAGGCCTCATTCCGGTCAACCAACCGACGGCGTGAGCGGGTCCGGGGGCGGGAGGCCAGAGCAGCTGTCAGGCCAAAGTCCGGCTAGCTACGCGCGGCGGGGTGGCTGGAAGAAGCGCGGCGCCCGGCCGGGCCCTGGAGATGGTCCCCGGCGCCGCGGGCTGGTGTTGTCTCGTGCTCTGGCTCCCCGCGTGCGTCGCGGCCCACGGTGAGCAGCAACGGGCGGGGCTACGCTTCAGGGCGGGGCTGGCGGACCAGTTTGAGCGCGTCCTGGGCCGGGGTCCACGGGTCACCTTGGGGACCCCGCGAGTTTGGAGCAAGGCAGGTCCAGACTCCGGCACCTGGAGTGGGTGGGTAGTGGTCCCCAGGGACATTAACTGGGCGCGGCCTGAGGCTGGGCTGTGAGTCCCCAGCTACCCACGTCGAAGCAAGGCTCTCCCTACCCCCACTAGCGCCGACTTAGGTAGCTGAGGGGGGCGAAGAACAAGGAACACCTAGGGGGTACTACAAGCTGGAAATATGTGAGCACTCACATACATAAATGGGACCCTGGAGAATGGAAAGGCTACCCACTCCAGTATTCTGGCCTGGAGGATTCCATGGACTGTATAATCCACGGGGTCGCAAAGAGTCGGACACGACTGAGGGATTTTCACACTCAGGAATACTACAAGCTGGAAATATGTGAGCACTCCTACATAAATGGGACCACACATTGCTATACGTGGGCTTACACGCACTTAGCACGTACGTACATACCAAACCTGTTTGCACCTATACGAGAACATAAACATACACCCATATACATACGTGAGCACATGTGTATATCTACACTTAATTTACACAGATCAGCGGATGCAAAGGCTAGGCAAAGATGTGTAGGGAGGAGGGGAATTTTAGTGCTAATCCAGGAAGGCCTCCTGGGAGTGTATCTTTATTTGACGGGAAGCCTCCACTCCCAGGACAAAAGGCTGTATGTGTAGCCCAGTACCAAACCAGTGGACCTCTACCTGGTGGCTGATTAGGACGTAGAAAAAGACCCACAGTCAATCCCAGCCCTGACACACAGTAGCGACTTGTGGCAGAAGCTTCCACCTTTCACATTACTCAATCTCTCTGGGCTAAGGAAACCAGCGACTTAAGTTCAGGTAAAACTTTGGTACTAAAGAGATCCACATCCCAGAAAACTCTACTTGTTCTGGCAATTCTCTGCTGGAAATAGTTGTTCATTTACTCAACATTTTAGAGCACCAATTATAGTCTAGCCACTATGTTAGATAACATTGATACAGTATTGAATGAAATTACAAACTTAAGTCCTTGTTCTAGTGCAGGAGATAGACAACAAACAAAAATAATTCCAAGTTATGTTAAAAGTGTCATTGGGAAAAAAAAAGGAAAAAAAAAGTGTCATTGGAGACAAAGTACATTTTTGAATGGGCATAGAGGGCAGTCACAGGACAGGTTTCTCTGAGAAAGTGATCTGATGGATGAATAGGAGTGAGCCCTATAAAGAGGTAGAGGTGCGGTATGGTGAGGGAACTTGTGAGAAGACTTGGAGATGTGAAGCAACTGGAGGCCAGTGTAGTTAGAACATAGGAAGGGTAGAGATGAGGTTGGGGTAGCTGCCAACACCCAGATCAAGCAGGGCCTTGCCGACTAGAGTTTCGGTTTTAAGTGCAAAAGGAAGTTCTTGAAGGGTATTGAAGCTCTGGCAGTGGTGACACGATCATATCTGCTTTAAGACGTTTTAAGGAAATTCCTGGCAGTTGTTAGGGGAATGGATCTTAGGGAGCAAGAATGGAGGCTAAGATAGACCAGTTAAAAAGCTGCATCAGCTAGGACAAAAAATGGTAAGTGACTGGACGAGGGGGTAATGGCAGTGGAACCAGATTTTTTTTTTTTTTTTACAACAGCTACCACATCTACCACCTTGAAACTCTTAAGTCTGCTTCAGAGCAAAGATGAATTCATCCTCAGAGAGGTAACACTGGAACTCTGTCTCCCTGGCTTACCTGTGTAAGCAGCAGCAGCTGTAAACCTCTGGGGTCACTAACTCTGTCTGCATCAGCTCTATCCTCCCCAGGGCAGAGACCATCTATCCTACCTACTTCGAGCACACAGTTGGCTGAAGCCAACTGGGTCTCTGGGCCCAGACCATAGCCAGCCTCGTTGAAGGCATGGGGTCCATGATCTGAACCTAAACAAGCTTTTCCCATGGAGGCTTCTCACCTGTACTTTTTACCTTTCAGGCTTACGCATCCATGATTATTTGTACTTTCAAGTACTGAGTCCTGGGGACATTCGATACATCTTCACAGCCACGCCTGCCAAGGACTTTGGTGGTATCTTTGTAAGTTCAGGGAGGCCCCCTCATCTCTGATGCTGTCTCCACATTTCCCCTACTAAGTTGAGGTGACCTTTATCAATTCAATCAATACCTGAGTGCTGGGACAGAGAAGGGGGCAGAATCCAGCTCTGTCTTCCAGGGGCTACAGAACCAGGAAGGGCTTCCGGCTGTTCCTCTAGATATAATACAGACCTGGGCATCACAGAGGGAAAAACTGTCTTCTTAGGGACATGAAGTAGTTAAAAAAAAAAAAAAAAAGCCAAAGACTCTGCCAGCTCCACTGCTGAACTATTAATACGTGACTCTGGGTCCATACCAACTTCCCTGTGTCTGTGAAAGGGAGGGTGGAAAAATAAATAAGGATTTGACAAAAAGAAAAAAAAGAAAGGGAGGGTGGGATAGGACAACCAGACAATTGTGAGAATTGAGTAAGAGTGCTCAAGCGTCCAGCACACAGAAATCACACATTTCCTTCATATTTTGTGAGGAGCTGATACGATGGAATGATCAGCTCAGTCCTAACCCCGCCCCACACTTTTGCCTGTTTAAATATCTTTCAGCACACAAGGTATGAGCAGATTCACCTTGTCCCTGCGGAACCTTCAGAGGCCTGCGGGGAACTCAGCAACGGTTTCTTCATCCAGGACCAGATCGCGCTGGTGGAGAGGGGGTAAGGCGTGGACAGGCACAGGCGCCAGGGGAGAGTCTGAGATCAATGTTGGTGGTGATACTTTGAAATAACTGTTTTAAAATAATTCATCTTTTTAAGAGTCTTTAAGAAATATCTTAAAATTATCCAAGCCTTTGGCCATTTACTTGTGAGCCTCTATAAAAAAATAATCCTCCATGGTCAGTCCTTCTTTCACCCTCCCAGGGTGGTGGTCTGGGGAGGGGATAGCTAGGACCCTGCCTTTTCTTTGGTCTCATCATCACCTCTTCCAGGGGCTGCTCCTTCCTCTCCAAGACCCGGGTGGTGCAGGAGCACGGCGGGCGGGCAGTGATCATCTCTGACAACGCGGTTGACAATGACAGCTTCTACGTAGAGATGATCCAGGACAGTACCCAGCGCACAGCTGACATCCCCGCCCTCTTCCTGCTCGGCCGAGATGGGTGAGGGGCCCTTGTCTCTGGCTGTATTAGCACCAAGCTGGGTGCCACAACTTGGGGAGGTCAAGGGCAATTACTAGTCCCTACCCACAAGCCTCATCTTGGGGTGCCCTGGTTGGAGGGCCAAAAAAGCCCTCAGGCTCTGGAACTCCCAGAGTAATGGGGACACTGGGGCATGATGGGGTGCCGAGAAAGTGACCATCACCACCTCTCTTCATGCCCTCCCAGCTACATGATCCGCCGCTCCCTGGAACAGCATGGGCTGCCTTGGGCCATCATTTCCATCCCAGTCAATGTCACCAGCATCCCCACCTTTGAGCTGCTGCAACCACCCTGGACCTTCTGGTAGAAGAGTTGGTCCCACATTCCAGCCATCGGCAACTCTGGGCTGGGAAGGGAAAACCCAGGAATTCTGCTGTTCAGGATTTGAGGATAGCATTTGGGAACTGGTGGAGCCAGATAGAGGAAAAGGGCTTGGGCCTTGGCTCAGCTAAAGGAAGCCACACCACTGGCCTTTCCTCCCCTGGGCTCCTAAGGTGTCTCATGCTATGGGAAGAGGCAAGAGCCAGGTCCCAGGGCTGGTGGGCTAGGGTCTGAAACTAAAGGGGCCAACAGCAGGTGGTTTGAGAGCCATCTGAGACCTGTCACATCCCACCTGGCTCCAGCCTCCCCACCTAGAGTCTTTCACAGCAATTGCTGGAATGGTATAAGGAGCTGGTGTTTGAGGACTTAATAAACCCTCAGTGACTTTTTAGCAATAAAGCCTCTCATCAGGGTTGCAACTGTGTCCTAGAGTAAAGCACCCAGGGGTGGGGTGGGGGGCTTCAAATACTCACTTGGTCCCATGCTCTTGTTTTGAAGGGAGGAAACTGAGGCCCAGAGAGGCTACAGGGCTTGCCCAGGGTCCTTCAGAACCAGTGCTCAGACTGCTAATCCTGGATCCCAACAGCCTCCTGCTCAAGAACTCAGGAAGCGGTGGTTCAGCCCCCGAGGAAAAACCTCCTCGTTCTGTAGCCTGGTCTTGGGGATCCACACTGGACTCAGAGGAGCCCTGCTCTTAGACCTGAGAAACATTTGCACAGCAGGTATAGATGAGACGAGGGATGAATCCAAACTGGGGAGCTGGAGCTCCCATCTCCTGCCATCACCTGCTCTATCCTAGGCACTTTGGCCCCATCCACGTGACTGTTGCCTGCTTGAGGCAGCCTGTCAAGCTATCCCCCACAAAGCATTCCTGTAAAGGCCTGTCACCATTCATGTTTTATTGAGAACAGTGGGCAGGTGGTAAGGAACGGGTGCTGGCTGCTCTGAAGAATTAAGAACCCAATAGGCTAGTCAGGAAGATTCCATCTGCTCCAGGAAAGGGCCTATGGGGCGGCACCTGGCCTTCCTGGGATCCCTCAGCAGGGGCATGCAGCAGACCCCTCAAGTAAGGTGGGCAGAAAAGAATTGAGGGTGATAGGTTACAATTTCCACAGCTTCCAACCCAAGAGCAAGGGGTAGTGCTAATCTGGGGAGGAGGAGGACAGTCAGGGCTAATCTTGAGTATCCAGCCCAGCTCTTCTAGGTTTCTGGAAGACTTGTGTGCCTCTGTGGAGATGCTAGAGATGGAGATTGAGACCAGGAGAGCCCCTCACTGATGAAAGTTCTAGAAGACTGTAGAACATCCTCAATTAGGAAGCAGAGGCCTTTCACCCCCCAGGTCTCAGCCATGCTGCTGGAGTCCTAAATGGAGAGGGTAAGAGGAGGGGTGGTGATCCCCCCATACCCCTCCCAAGGGAGGCAGAGACCTCTTCCATACCCTGTGAGGCTAGCCACTGTACCAGGGCCTAGAGGCAAGGCACAAGTACAGAGATTCTGGGGAAGGGGTTAATCTCTACTCCCCTGATGTCTAAACGGTAGGTGAGGTGAGGTGGGGGGGCGGTAATCCCCATGGTTCAGTGTTCCCCACAGAGAGCCTAAGAGAAGGTGCAGTGGGGCCCAGTTCCCCACTCCTGCCTCTCCCAGCTGTGCCAGTGGTCAGGCTACAACAGTGGGAGGTAGGGAAGATGGTAAGGGCATCTTGGCCCCTCTTCTTCAGTGGAGTCAGGCTGTTCTCAGGTTGCCACTTTGTTACTGCCCTCCTCCCCCCATACTGAGTTGAGAAGGCTGAAGCCTCAAGCAGGTGAGTAAGTGGGGCCATGGGGAAGAAACATTGTTAGGCCCCGACCTTGGTTCCAGCCACTTCCATCCAAACATCAGGGGGAAGCCAGTTCTGAGAGACTCAGTGACAGTGCAGAGCCTGAGCCACTCAGCAGCAGTGTCCAGGGTATGAGGTCCGGCAGCAGGGAGAGGGCCTAGGGTCCAGCCTGTCTTACCCTCTGGCAGAGTGCTGAAATGGGGGGGGA
Organism: Okapia johnstoni; assembly: GCA_024291935.2. Lineage (NCBI taxonomy): Eukaryota > Metazoa > Chordata > Mammalia > Artiodactyla > Giraffidae > Okapia > Okapia johnstoni. The sequence continues at coordinate 123,198,184 of CM044306.1, read as the reverse complement.
AGCAGGCAACAGGAGTGGGGTGTTCCTTCCAAGCCTCTGCTCTGGGGAAAGGCCCCCTCTTCTGCAGGGTCTGGGGTAGGAGCGCTTCCGAGCAGGGTGACATCACACATCAGTCATCTCATCCCCCAGCTCGGCATCTTCTGGCTCTCCTTCCTCCTCCTCATCTTCCTCCTCCTCAGAGGTCATGTTGGGTTCATCGGCCTCTGCCAGACATTTAGGGCAGGAACAGACGAACAAATAGTTCTCCCTGCAGAGGGCAAAGGGGGATGAGGGTGAGGGCACAGTCAGGCAGCCACCGGAATGGAGGACCCCAGAGCACCGCTGCCCACCGCAGCCCCCGCTGGCACCTGAGGATCTTGTGGCGGCTGTGGCGGCTGCGCTCCCGCTGACAGCAGTCCAAATAGCTGATGCAGATTTCCTAAGGGGCACAAGAGAGGTGGGCTGATGGTCTTTCTAACAGGTGGGATTAGGGCCTCTCCAACCTCTGCCCTGGGTCTAACCATTGCCTCATCCCCAGGAGCCTGAGCTACCCTTCACTGAAAGGGTAGGCCGCCCCAATCCGTCCCTTTGTGCTCAGAGCAGGGACGGCACTGTGAGGCTTTAATAGTCTGAACTGGGGGCTATGGCTGGGCCTCAGGCCACGGCCAAGGTCTGTCTGTGGCTGGGGCAGAGGTTATCTGGCTGTGAAGCTCCTCACCCTGAAAGAAGTTTCAAGCAGGCGTTGTGCACTGTTCTAAGAGCCAGGACCCAAATTACACTAGCAACCCATAGTCCAAGCCACAAAGGGCCATTTCCTGTTTCCTTGGAAGCTGCAGATTCCTTGATCAAAAAGTAGCTGGAGACAAGAACTCAGGCACACAGTGCCTCTTAAACACTGCTGAGGCTTTCTGGAGTTATTTTTTGAAGTGGGGTGGGGTCAGAGCACACTCACAGGCAAGACTAAGGTCCTGCAGCATGTGGGGATTCAACCCAACAGCCTGAACCTGGGGCTGGAGCCACTGCTGCTCCTGATTCCTGGTGAGAACTTGCCAGGCCTCCTGCCCACCCACCCCCACAGCTACTTGCCCCCTCACCTCTCCTGGCTTAATATCCTCCAGGGCGGTGACATGCAAAAGGAAGTTGTTTTCTGGGAAGGAGGTCTCTGCATTGGGGACACAGCTGTGGTTGCCTGGGTCAGGAGAGGCAGGTAATGAGGATTGTTGACTAAGAAAAATAACAGCCTTCACTGTGCAGAGCCCTGAGCCCCGTCTTTCCTTGTTCTCTGATCCCTGCTAGGGCTGTGCAGGTCCTGGGGCCTGGTGTCCTGTTCCCTGTCCAGCGCTCTTTCCTGAAGAGCACAGGCCCAGATGCACTCCCACATCACTGCCCTGCCCCACCTGCCATGCCTGGCCCTGCTCTTCTCCTCACTGGTCCCCTTGATCCTCAGCTGTTCCCAGTGTCTCACAAAGGGAGGGGCAGGGCTGTGAAAGGGATGCCTGTGCCTGAAACTTAACTCAGTCTGTCTGTTATTGGTAACAGCTGGGAGCCTAGTTTGGGAAAGGTAGTGTTCCCAGAGCCTGGGAGGAAAGTTTTGCAGTGAGGAGAGCAGAGGGTGGGAGGCCGGGATCTGGAAAGACAACAGTCCGAACTGGCTCTGTCCCTCCATCAGGTGCTGATGAGACTGCCTTCCAGCCTGAGCTCCTCCTGGGTTCTTAGGATACTCAGGACTTACAGGGCAGTGGTGGGGCAAGACCCAGGGTTCCGTCTGGAAGAATCAGAGCTCTGTGCCCTGCCTTAGCACCGGGCCTAGCCCACTGGAAAGCACGAGCAGTCCAATAAATGAATGAAAAAATGATAGAGAAGACCAAGGGGAAATCCTCAAGCTCAGCCCTAATCCCACTCCCAGACTCAACTCTACCAGCCCAGAAGGGATCAAGAGAGGTGAACTGCAGCGTGAGGCTGCGCCTTCTCAATGCCAGGACTCACAGCAGCTCTGCAGCACAAAGAGGCCAGATCCTTCACAGTTAAGAAACTCGCCGGTTGCTGTAAGAAAGTAGTATGCAGATGGTATTACATCCATTTCACAGGTAGGAAAAGGAAACTAGGCTTATAAGGACAGGCATGGCTCCACTGTCTTGCCACCCAGTCACTACCATTTACCTGACAATGCTGCTCTGAGGCACAAGCTTGCTTTCTTATACATGATACCAACTTACGATCCGGCACTCCCCCACCCCCTGCATGAGGCCTGTGTGGACCGCAGGGCCATTTCTCATGTAGGCCCTGCAGACAGGCATGAAGCTTCACACAGGGATTACCTTCCCCAACCGTGAACTCAGAGCTCCCTGGGGGAAGACTGTGTCCACTGACTGACTGATGGGGGCTTCCAAAGTCGGGTGAGGCCAAGGCTCCATCTCACCAACCTGCCTCGATGTCCTTGTACAGCTGGTCAATGAAGGCGTCCAGCTGCTCACGGTCCTGAGGCTTCAGCTCCAGAGCATCACAGGCATGGACCCACTGGCTCAGGGAGCTGGGGGTCCCAGGCAGCCACGGTTGGAGAGGAGAAAGACCCAGCTCACAGGGCTCTCCACCTCCAAGCAAGTTAAGTTCATTTCTTTCTCCCAAGAGGTGGGTGGGAGTAGGTAGGTGTGTCCTTTCCCAACAGACTAAGTGTTCCCAAGAAACACTCAGTCTGTCTGACCCTCGCCCCTGAGTTTAGTCCAGCATTCTGGCCAAGTCACACCCTGCCCCACCCTAGTCTTGAAAGGAGCTTGGCTACTTTTCTCAGTCTCCCATCCCAGCCCTGAGGGACAAGTCCAATAGCTCTGGAACATTCTCTCCTAACCTGGTCCCAATTCCTTGGCCATTGGTCCCAACAAGAGCAAAGAGAGACCGGAATCCATCCGGAGTGAACCACTGTGGGGAGAAAGGAGAAGAGCACTCAGTGGGCTGCTACTTGCTCTTCTTCCTGATACAACTGTCGAGGAAGCTTGCTGTGAGTCAGTCCCATCCCAACTCCGTAAGACCAGGTCTGCTCTCGCTTAGCTGTCCCAGGCAGAGACGCTGCCCTGGTTGCTCCCAGAGAGCTGCAGTGACTGGGAGGCCACTGGTCCCGCCTTCCCCGCGCTCACCTGGCTGAGAGCTTCTTCATAAAGCGCCTCTGTGAAGAGTCTCCGCAGTAGCTCCAGCTGACCCTGGTTTAGGGAAGGCAGGGAGAGACTTGCAGCCCTGGGGTTTCCCCTTAGCACCCAGGCAGGGCCCAGAAGACCATGTAAGGGAAGGAAAAGGGTGAGCTCTGAAGACTGAGCTTTCCCTGGGGGCAAAGGAAAGCCATGGAGTCCTGATCTCAAAAGAGCTTTGGCAGTCTGCTGGCCTCTTCCAACCCAGGGTAGCAAACCCTAAATTCCTATTTTCTAGCACTTTTACCAGCACCACCCTCCAGAGCAGCTTGACACTCCCCTCCTTTCCCCAGATTCAGTGCAGGAAAGCCTGCCCCAAAAGCCCTTTTACACACCTGCCTCCACCTTCAGGCAGCTCCTGCACAGAAGTCTGCTCTCCTTGAGGAGAATGTGTAACTCTTTGATCTGGAGTGAGTGCTCAGTACATGGGCAACTAGAAGTTTGTTTCACCCCACTTCCTAACCTGCAGACCCCCCAACCCTCCATTTTTCATTACACTTGATTTGCCCACTGCTATCCGATCATGGGGTCCTGCCTTCCCATATCAGGGCACCCAGCCCCTCCATCCTTGGTCATCACCCCACTTTCCAATTTTAAGTCCACATTAGGTTGTGAAGTTAAACAGCAGCAGAAATACAAGTCTCTGAATAGATTTTTGGACTCAGGTGCGAACTTCTTCCTGTGACTGGGAAGGGAGCAAGTGTGAAGCTTCCTCCAGGTAGCCATAGACAGCCCAGGCTACTGGCAGGGGTGGGAGGGTCATGGGGGGAGACCAACCTTGAATTTGTCCCCTAGGAGTTTATGGACAATTTCCTCCTCCTCATTAGCAGTTTTATTACAGAACTGGGAGAAGAGCCTGATCCAACGATCCTTATCCTTAGCCTGTAGTGAACAAATATACTTCAAGGTCAGGTTCATACATACCCATGCCTGCATGTGCACAGATGGACTCACGGACACCCTTTTCTTTACTGTCACTCCCACCCTTGTGGGAAGAGTAGGCTGTCATTCCAAAGCCCTGGCCCTCAGAGAAACATCATCACACATTAGCTTCTAGGTAGACTCTTCCTCCCAACCTTGCCCACACCCAACCATCTCCCCCGCTGTTGCCAAGCTAGCCAATTCACAACACTTGGGAAAACAGAATGAGGCTGAGGAGCAACAATATTAAAGAAGGGGTCAGAGTAGCTTCTCTTGCTTTACCTAAAAAGATACAATCCTGAAAAGGTGATGCTTATAAATCACATGCATGAACTGCTGCACAGGAAGTCATCTCATAGATTAAAGACCACAGGCAAGATAAGCCCTCCTCCTCCTGCCAGATTTATGGTTAGCTACTCCTAAGGTTTACACAGCAAGCAGCTCTTCTTTGAGAGGCCCAGAAGGAACTCTGTATCCAAGCCAGAGTCTTAAAGTGAAAAGGAAACTGAGGCCAAGGGTTGAATGAGGCCAGAGTCACGTTCCTCCAGAAGATCAGGTGGGCTCACCTGTTTCACTGTGGCCACCATCCGGGCCATCAACATGATGCTTGCAGTCTCAGGGGGATAGTGAACACTTCTGGGGAAAAAGAAAAAGGTTTGGCCTAGAAATTCCCTTCCCAGTAGCTGAATTCAGGGAAGCCTGGTCTGACTGCTACAGAGAATCTTTCCTACCAATCCCATTCATAACCAAAGAGGGAAAGCTATTGGCAAGGACGTGGGCAGGATTTTATATCTCTATGGGCTTAATGGGGCTCTTTCTAGTAGTGTGTAAAATGCTGAGGCTGGTGGGACTGGCAGCTCAGACTTAAGGCAGGGGGAAGAGGTGAAATGACCTCTGTTTAGCCCCAAGAATGGAGGAAAAATCCAGGGAGTGGTAACTTAAGAAAGATGGCTGCATCTGCTGAGCACGGGGAAGACAGGCAAGGAGGGAAGGATAAAGGAGAGAAGAGAGGAAATTCTACCTACCTCCAGGCCTCCTGCAGCTTATTGAGAGGATGCGCAGGGTCATCCTGGGAGGGGCCTGGGCACAGGATCTGATGGTACTGCTCAGCTGCAGCCAGTCGACATTCTGCACTGCAGTATGTCACCTGTTGGGGGAGGTGGAGGTCAGCACTCGAGGATATGGCCTGGGGTGAGGCACAGACACCTGTGTGGCCTCACCTCCTCTAACTTCATTCCTCCCACAAACAGCCCCTGAGCAGCAGTCAGTGATATTATGCTATTATGAGAAGAGGAAGCACTCAGTGCTCTGCGGGCATGTGAGAGGGGCACCTGACCCAGGCTTTAAAACTGTGGGAAGAAGAGACTGCTTCTCAGGGAAAGGGAGGGGCCCTGCCAGGCTCCGAGGAAGAGGGCAAGCTCCCAACAAGCCTGTTTTCTGGACAGTGGGACTGGAACAGGGTGGACGAAACTGGAATAGTAACCAAGCCTTTTCAATGTCTTTCCCTACACTGGGGGCTCTGAAGGGCATGGCCAAGTCCGTCCTCACTCCTGTCTCCCCAGAGAGGACTTCAGCTCAGCCCCAGGCTGCTCACCTGGCAGTGGGGACAGCTCTGGTGCAGGTCTTTGCGCACAGTGCACAGCTCAGGGTGAGGCAGAACCTGGCCTGGTTTCCCAGTCAGTCTCTGGGCATTTTCCTCTGCCTTCTCCAGTGCCCGAAGACAGTGGTCACAGGCTGGGGGAGAGAGCCAGACATGACGACGTGTCTAAGAGCAGGGGCTGCGTTTGTCCTTTCACAGCAATATCCGCAGGGCTAGGACAGCACCTGGCTCATAGCAGATGTTTTAAGGGGTGAGTAAATGAATGACTATGTTAAAGAGTGGAATGAATGAATCAATTTCACATGCATTCAAAGATAGATGACACCTTCTTCCCTCTCTGGAGTCCCCACCCCTCCAAGCAGGCTCTCCCTGCCTCCCCAAGGGACTTAGTCTGTGGGGCTCTCCACCCCTCCCCTGGGTTTTCCCCACATTCTGGAGCTGACTGATCCTCCTTTCACAGATTTTTCTCTAGCCCAAGGAAAGGGTGAAAACAGCAAGTGGCTGGCAAAGCTAAGAGCATCCTGTTTGTTTCTGACTCCTAATGCAGCCTTTTTTGACCAGGGGGCATGTGGCCTCTTCTTGGTAGGGGGCTCCACTTTGGCACAGAGCCCTTCATGATGACACTGAGTTCCACCTGAGTGACAGGCCTCCTCCAGAGTACCCTTTGGAAGAGCTTCTTTGCTATAGGCTCACAGCACCAGACGGCCTGAGATTAGACAGAAGCATGGTTCTCAGGCACAGTTCTCCAAGAGAAGATGCGCTTTCCCTCCCGACACCGGGAGCCCCAGAGACTGTCAGGGATATACGTGCTCTCCTCCAGGAGCCAAGGCTGCTGGGCCCAGCAGCCCTCAGAGTGGGCAAGATGAGCTCACCTCGGTAGTGATAAAGTGCATTCCAGAGAAACTGCGCAGCCACCAGGGGCCGTTCTACGAATATTGTCTCCCCCTTCCGGATCAGCTGTGTGGCAAACAGCCCCTTTCCCTAAAAGGGCAGAGAAGGAATAGGATGGCCATAAGAAGAGACAGAGGACAGAGCTTCAGGGGCTCCTCACCTCCACGTGCTTCCCTCTCGGCAGAGGCCTCTGCCTCAGGAGGTCAGTCACGGAGCGTCGTCAGCCCCCTTCATAATCACCTCTTCCGGAAATGCAGTTCTGCCCTACATTCAGTAGCACTTCTTCCAGCCTGTTCAGGGCAGAGGGCCTGGGATGGGAAGAGAGCTACCGTGTCAACCATATTGGACTACACAGAGGAGCATTTTTAGCATGGCCAGAGGTTCATAGCAGGCTGGAGCCTCCAGTACTAGGAAGTGGTACAGGGCTGCCTTCTGAGTCACCCACATGCCCCTCCAGGATCCTGGTCATGATGCTGCTCCTCAGGGTTGCAGAGAAATTCTACACTGTGGGAGGTGGAGGCCTAGTTTGCAGGAGAATGTATCCTACTTCCCCGGTCAGCTCTGTACTCACAGGACCTAGCATAGTACCTGCTGCCCATCAAGTTCTCAGGTGTTACACTGAAAGGAATGACTAACCCTAGCATCAGTCCTAAGACTGGCCTGCTGTGAAATGGTGAGCCAACTGCCTTTTCCCATCTGTTTACCATGTGAAAAGCGAGTATTATACCTACCAGGTGGTTTCCAGGATGTAATGATATAGCACAGGTGAAGGAAACCCATGCACGCCATACTACTCAAAATGAGGTGATGGACTGGCAGCATGGGGATCGCCTGGGAGATGTTAGAAACGCACAATCTCAGGCCCCACTCCAGACCTGCCACATCAGAACCTGCATTTTAACAAGATGCCCAGGTGATTCACATGCACGTTAATGAGAAGTCCTGGTCTAAAGCACTGCAGGCACCATGTATGGGATGAAAGACGAGAAAATGACTGTTGAATTGCCATCTCTCAAATGTGCTTCCCTGGTGGCTCAGACAGTAAAGCATCTGCTTACAATGTGAGTGATCTGGGTTTGATCCCTGGGTCAGGAAGATCCTCTGGAGAAGGAAATGGCAACCCACTCCAGTACTCTTGCCTAAAAAATCCCATGGACAGAGGAGCGTGGTAGGCCACAGTCCATGGGGTCACAAAGAGTCGGACACAACTGAGCGACTTCACTTCACTTCAAATGTGCAAAGGGACTCAGGAAGACAGTTTTAGAACCCAGGCAGTTACTGGCCCAGCTGGACACTTTTGCCCACTCTACACTTAGAGGACTGGTGCCCCTGCCAATTGCCCCAGTAGTGCCAGTGAACTGTCACAAAAAGGGAGAGAAAGAAAATAACTGAGCCAGCAATGAAATGTCCTGTCATGTGGCCTCCTGGGTAGCTCCCCATTTCCTTAGAACACGGGCGCTTTGGCTAGGCAGGGGCACCTCCCCAAATCAGAGCAGCAGGATGTGTAGACCTGGACAGGCCCATGAGTCACAAATCTCAACCCTGTGAATAACTCTGGGAGCTCTAATAGCACACTGGAGACGGCTGGAACAAAACCATTGACAAAGCCCTGGATGCAGCTTGGTTGTCTTTCTAGAAGCCCACCTCCATGCTGAGTAACCCCTGGGACCCCAACCTAGCAAAATGAAAACCCGGCCTTCCTCTGTGGGATGCAAAGATATTATGAACAGGGACCCACATTACTTCTGACAGTCATCAATCTTGATATTGGATAAGCACTGATCTCTTTCTCCCTCTTTCTGGAGGACCAAATGGAGGAAATATTTAGTAATCAATGCAAAGGGAAGAATCAGAGCTGTTCCTCTATGAAACTACTCATCCCCAAAACATATGAAGTGTTTCAAGAAAAAAACAGTTCTAATTCATATTACCAAGAAGCCTGGAGAGAAATGAACCTGAACTTGAATGTAAAGGGTACAAACTATTCAGTTATTTGCAATTTGAAAAGTAGGCTTGTTTTGTTTTGTTTTGTTTTTAAAGACTGTACAATAGAAATTTAAGACTCTAGTAAATTAATTCTTTATTAAATTATTTTCTAGAAAAATGTCAATTGCCAAAAGTGAATTCAACAGGAAGCCAAGACGGACTAACAAGCAACACCAACACCTGCCTGATGTGCACTAATACAGCATCTGGGTTGACTTTTATCATATTTGATTAGGTTTCTGTTCTGACCGGTCATATCCCTGGCATAGCAACTGGCAAAATTTTGAAAATCATTCTTGCCAATATCCACAGAGGCAACAAAGAAAGTGATCAAAAACCACCCCCACATGAGGCCCCCAGTCTGTATGGTTTCATAAATCAGCTCTCTCAAACCAAATAAGTAATTCTTATGCTATTAAACTATTCAATAACAGAGGGGACAAAATGGAAAGTTTCTCTATTTTACAAAACAAACAAAAAGCCAAGTGTAACTCTGACGTGGTAACCTGAGGAAGATACCATAAAGGAAAAAAGAAAAATCACAAACCAATCCCACTTGTGAATACAGATGCAAAAAGGATAAGCCATCTTGTCACCAACTCTGCAGCAGCACATAAGTTTTGGGCATAGAGAGGGGAGCCAGCTCCTTCTTCCAGAGCTGGGGTTTTGATGGAAGGCTAGAACAGGACAACTGGGCAAGGAGAGTGGCTGAAGTGATGAAGTTAAGAGGGAAGAAGTTAAAAAAAAAAAGGAGGGGGTTCAGAGACATGAGCAAAGTGAAAGAAAGGTGAATATCTCTGCTTGCTAGGAGTGATGGAACTGAAACACCATCAAACTGTGAGCCAATGAGAGCACTGCAGGCCTTGGGGTGGAGATGGAGTTGTGGGCAGTGAGGAGCCCAAGGACATAGGGGAGCTGATTTACCACCTTAAGAGAGGAATGCTCCAGATGCCTCTGGAGTGGAAAGAGGACAATGGAAGGTTAGGTTGGGGAACTGTGTGAATACCACGATGCCGAGAGCAGGAGCCAGATGACTAGAAGGCTGACATCCAGGGCAAGGAGCAAGGATACACACCGCCACTACAAATGATAAATTATTCAACCTCATTAGTAAAAAAATACAAATGAGAACAAAGCAGTATCATTTTGTACACATCAACTAATAAAGATAACCAAGAAAGAAAATACTTAGTGCTGGTGAGAATAAAAGGATGTGTGTGCAGACAGTAAGCTTCAGCATCTTTGACCTCAGGGATGGAAAACAAGATACAGTATAAGGATCCATAAATGAACATTGTTGAGTGAACAGTGGTCCTCCCATGAAAGACTATTACTCAACTCTTAAAAATTAATACCTAAAAGTAGGATTATTGATATTAAAATGTATACTGCTGCATCAGAAAGCAGCCTAAAAATGTAACTTTAATATGCACAGATTTGCACAAATACAAGATTATGAGTGTTTTACCTTTCCTTTCGTTACAGGCACTTTCGAATTTTTTCTACATTGAACTTTAAAACACGATAGTAAAACAACAAAATGTCATCCTCTTGATTTAAACCCTTCAATGTTACCACGAGCTTCGGTCCAAATTCCTTAGCACTCCAAGACCCTTTGTGAAGTGTCCTGGCCTCTCTCCTCAACCCCCCCACCCAAATCTCACTCAGAAAGTTCCTTGATGGCCCACACTTTTTAGTACCGCAGCTCCCTCTGCCTGGCACGTCCCGCCCAACAGCTCCCAGGATCCAGCAGCAATATCCCCCGGCCTGACGCTCCCCAGCCCAGCTGGCAGAAAGGCCCGGATCCACGGGAGGAGGCGGAGCGCACGAAGACTCCGCGGGCCCCAGCCCACCACGTGATCGCCCTGAAAGCCTGCACGCGGGGACCGACACGGAGCCCCCGGGCCGCGAGCCAGGGCCGGACAGCAGTGTCGGAGCGGCAGAGGAGCCTCTAAGCTGCAGGCATGGGGTTCCGCGGGGCTGTCTCCAAGGCCGGGCTGGGTGGGGAACCCAGGCACGGCTCGCCGCGGCCTCACCTTGGCGCTGCTCACGAAGCGGACTTCCACGGGGACCCGGGCCGGGCCCGCCACGCCCACGCAGAAGGAGAACACGTCGCACATGGAGGCCGCCATCTTGGGCGTACCTCCGCCTTCTGACCCTTGACCCAGCCTCGACCCGGGAGGCCCCGCCCCCAGAAGGCCCCGCCCGCAGCGTGCGTGTCCGTGAGGCCGCGCGGGTTTGCGCACGAGTTTTTGAGCCAAGTGTGTGTAGGTCGAGTGGTTAGTTGACTGGGTGTGGCTGGGCCTGCCTTTGTGCTTTTACATCTGTGCAGTTTTGCCTCTATTTTCGTGGCCAGTAACAGAGTTTGTGTGTGCCGTTTTGATGTGTGTATCTGTGCCTGAATTCGTGTTTGTGTCTGTTGTCTCTACCTCCCAGTGGCCTGTCTTGTCAGTCGCTCTTTGGACTCAGCCTAAAGGGAAGAGCTAGTTTACCACACTTATCCATCCTACAAAGTCCAGCGCCAAGATTTCCTATTTCCCCAGGCACTCTGGCATGGGGCAGACAGTCCTATGAAAGATCAACTGGAAGTGTGTCTTACTCAGACGCTTCAGGGGCATAGGGACCTTGTAGCCTGGGGGGTGCTGGAGGGTCTAAGGACCATAAAGTTGTATACAGCAGTGAGTCTGCATATGCAGATTGTCCTGACTATGGGAAGAGGGATCTGGTCTCTTGCTCAGGACTGACCTGTAGCATCTGTCCCCACAGCCAGGCCTGATCCCTGTCTCTCATTTTGTTCCCACCTCCTCCAATTGATCCTGTGCTACTTGACAATAAGACCTGTGTCTACATCTGCTGTGGTCTCATGGTGACATTTAGGGATTGGATAGAGCCGGGTAACTGCTGAATAGGCAACTGACTGGTGATTTTTAAAACACGGGAGCCAACGTTTCCTGGAAGAGGCACTTGCAGCTGTGTTCCTTTAATAGAGTTGATTGGATCCAACATTAGGAAGGATTTCCTGGAAGACAGGAACAGAAGGTTCTTGAAGCTGGACCGTGGCCTCCCGCCTCCCTCCAGCTGCAGCCTGGTATCCTCGAAACGATGGTCCACTGCCTCAGGGAAGATGGTTTTCCAAGGACCTCTGCTCCCACCTTTTCTCCCTCCCTCAAGAACTCTGAAGAGCAGTGTGGACCGTGCCCTCTCTCACCACCAGGTGGCAGGGCACACCGCCTTCCACCAGCTCATCTCAACACCCGGAAGTCATCCTCTATTCTAAGGGAATACCTTCAACAGAGGCCTGCCAGGAAATGTGAAGTGCTAGAGAAATTAGCCCTGGAAATGGTGGTGGTGGACTTCACAAGAGGAGGCTATAATATACACTTATTGGAGAGAAACTGAGTAGTTCCCGGGAAGGAATGGAAGCCATGAAAGAATGAATGGCTTGAACGGAAGGTTGTGAAGGGGTTGGGGTAATAATACAGCAGAGTTTATGACAAAATGCCAGTTTTGGCAAAGGCACAGTTAAATCTCTCTACTCAATATAAAGATGGCTAGGGGGTCAAGTCGAGTAGCTAGAAGGAAAAAGATGGTGTTCAGGGTAGCATGTCTGCTCCAAGGAGGCAGCTGCGCCTGAGTTCCTTCTATGAGTGGTAACAATTCAGACAAAACTAAAAAACCTAAGGAAATTCTGAGAGTAAGTGGGCTAAATGGTCTACCTGTCCTCCTTTGCTCTCAATTCCACCATTTCCAATGGGGAAGAGTCTTCAATGGTCAGATACTGATTCAAGGAGGCCCTCTCTCCTCTACAGCCAGGTCAGGCAAAGATTAATCTATGGAGAGGCCGGGGCTGAGGTATTACTCCCACAGGTGAAGGGGACCTATAAGCCTTAGTAGTTACTGCACACTTAGTGCTAAGCCTGGCACACTCAAGTGTTTTACAGACATCATCTCAGCCCTGGGAGGTCAAAGTTATCAACATACCCATTCTGCAGGTGGGGGGAAAACCTCAGAAATTCACTAACTTGGCCAAGGACATAGCTGAAGGCCAAAGTCTGTACCTGTGACCATTTGCATTATTATAGCTCCCAGGGGTCGGTACAGAAAAAGAGGGCTCCTGGTTCAGATTCTCCTGGTGCCCTTTGACCTGACAAGCTCTTCATTAAGAAGTGGAACAACAAGGTCCAATGGGTGCCTCTAGGAAGAACTAGCCCAGCCTGGACTGAGCCTTTGTTGCAGTCTTCAGCTGTCCATTCCTGACTCAGCGTCTTCTCTCTGGATGCTGGTGTCAGAGCTGCTGGAGGGCTCGTCTGGGGAGGCAGCCACAGCAGATGCAGCTGGCAGTTTCAGCCTTTGCTGCTTCTGATATTTGACCCTTCGGTTTTGGAACCAGACCCTCACCTATAATTGAGGCAGTGAGAAGAGATCAGAATGTGACTAACAGTTCCCACTGCATCCCCCATTCCCACAGTGCCCACTCCTCTCTGAAAATTTACTCTTCATTCTAAGAGAAGCACACCCTTCCCTCTAATTCCAGTACCATTCATTCACCCAAGTATTTACTGAGCTCCTGATCTGAACTCTGGAGAAGGAAATGGCAACCCACTCCAGTATTCTTGCCTGGAAAAATCCCATGAACAGAGGAGCCTGGTGGGCTATAGTCCATGGGATTGCAAAGCGTCGGACATGACTGAGCACTTGTGTATTGGCTTCACTTTAAACATACACGTCTGAGGCAGTGCTGGCCCTTCCCAGGTGATGGTGATAATAGTGAAGTACGAGCTCTGCCCTCAGGGAGCTCACAGTCTAATGGAGGGAGACTAAAAACAAACATGGAAACAAATATATAAACACAAATGAGGGTACAAATAGGAGTTTGAGCCTCCCTGAAGAACCAGCACTTAAGCTGAGGCTCGGAGGATGAGAGGCCTGCCTGATGGGGACAGAGAAAAGCAAGCCAGTGCAGGGGAATCAAGCTTGGAGTGTCTGAGGATCAGAAAGGAGGAAAGCATGGCAGACACATCTGAGAAAGGGGAAAGCAAAGGAAGAGAAAGGGGAAAGCAAAGGAAGAGAAAGTGGAAGAGGTCAGTGGGGACCAGATCACCTAAAACTGTGAAGCCCATGGATTAGAAGTGTCACTTTTGAGTTTTTTAGTGGGATGTGACATAGTCCTATTTACATCAAGTACATTGCACATCTGACAGCAGGTGAAGAATGGATATAAGCAGATTTGAGGAGACAGCTGGGGAGACTACTGCAGTGATCCAGCAATAGTTGGGGCTGCACACTCCCTTCCCTGTATCATGAGAAGAAGAGTCCCATTTGAAACGGGGCAATGGAGAAAAATGAAGTGATTCCAATTGTATTTCGGAGGTAGAGGTGAAAAGGCTGGCTGATGGATGGGAATTGGGAGAGAAAAAGGAATCTAAGATGACTGAATATTTTGAGCAGCTGGGTGGACAATGATGCCATGTGTGGGGAAAGGAAGAGACTTGGAGCGGGGGATCATGAATTGAGGTTTTGACTTGTTAAGTTTGAAATGGCTACCCACAAGACACCCAAGTGGAGGCCTCAGGAAGGTAGTTAGATGCACAAGTCAGAAAAGAGGGGTGGGCTGAAGATACAAATTAGGGAGTCACTGGCTTACAAATGGTATTTAAAACCCATGGGGATAGATTAAATCATCTAGGGAGGAAAATTTGAGACCACAAAGAGAAGAGTTGCCTACAAAGGGAACCGAGAAGAAAGGACTAGAGAGCTGGGAAAAAAAACCAAGGGAGTGTGGTGTCTGGAAGCCAAGAGAACTGTGGGTTTCAAAACAGAAGGAGTGGTTGATTGTACTGAGTGGTGGGGTAAGATGAGGGAAGAAAGCATATGGTGACTTTGGCAACATGGAGGTCATTAGAGACCTTGATGAGAAGGTTCAGTGAAATGGCAGAATGAAAGAATTCACACTGCAGTGAATTAAGGAGTAGATAGGAGGTGAGGATATGGAGAGAACATAGCCAGTTCTTGAGAAATTTGCCTGTGAAAAGAGCAGAGATAATTCAGTAGCCAGAGGGGAATATGAGGTCAAGAGAATGTTTATTATTTTTAATATTTAGTCTCTTGAATACCTACTTAATTTCATTGTCAGCTCCTTATTTAGCATGGAAACATTATAAAGTTCTAGATTAACACCATGTGTTGTTTCCACAATGTGATTTCAAATAAAACTATTTTTCTCATCATATAGAGAAGGGAGTGTGCCAGTGGTTAGGGCCCGTATCCCCTATCAGCCTGGCACAGAGAAAGCAGCCCATAAATTCCTCCCAGCCTTGACTCAGGATTTTTTTGAGAGAGTAGTAACTGTCCCTAAGTGCAGCCTGAGCCCTACAGGAGTCCCTGCTCTCACCTGGTTCTCTGTAAGGTTGAGCTGGGCTGCCAGCTGGGCTCTCTTCTTCCCCACTATATTTTGCTGTTTTGCAAACACTTTCTCCAATTCTTCCAGCTGCTCCAAGTTAAACATGGTTCGAATCCTTTTTTGGGATCTCTCAGTGTCCTGAAGGTCCTGAGCTTGGGCCCAGTCTTGGGGATCCCAGAGGCCTAGGCAGTGAACCAGCTCCAAGCCTGAAGAGCAATTAGCAGGAGGAAAGGTTAGCCGTAACCCCTACCCTCTCATCTTGGAGGAGAGAGAACTCGTAGCTCCACTGCCCTGTCTTACCCTTGGCCAGGTAACACAGCAAGAAGGCAGGTCTGGCTGCCTAAGACCTCAGCCACTGGGCCCAACTGGCTTACATAAGCATTAATAGCAAAATATAAGAAATCATCAATGGGGCCAGATTTAAAATATGGTATATTCTTGCAATGGACCATTCTGTAGCATACAGAAGCTCTGTGTGGATTTATAAGGAAAATTCTCTGATACATGGTCAAGTAAAAAGAGTAAGGTGCAGACAGTGTATCTAGTATGGGGGGGGGGCGGGTTAGAAGAATGCATGTGTGTGTATATATATGCATGTATTTTGACAAATACACATCTGTGTGAGCTCAGACGGCAAAGAATCTTCCTGCAATGCAGAGACCCAGGTTCAATCCCTGGGCAGGGAAGATCCCCTAGAGGAGGGCATGGCAACCCACTCCAGTATTCTTGCCTAGAGAATTCCATGGACAGAGGAGCCTGGCAGGCTACAGTCCATGGGGTCACAAAGAGTCAGAAGCGTCTAACACACACACATACACACGTGTCCAAGTATTAAATAGTATAAAATACACTGGAAGAATAAAGAAACTGGTGTCTGGCTGCCTGTGGGGGTGGGGAGAACCAGGTGGCTAAGGGAAAAGAATGGTACACTCTTCTCCATACTATAACTTTATAGTTAACATTTTGAAGTTTGATCTATGTGGATGTTATACCCATGCAAAAACCAGCAAGGCATTTTCCTGGTAGTCCAGTAGGTAAGACTTGGTGTTCCCAGTGCAGGGGGTCTGGGTTCAATCTCTGGTCAGGGAACTCGATTCCATGCTGAAACTAAAATATACCACATGCCTCAACTAAGATCTAGCATGGCTAAGTCAGTCAGTCAGTCAGTCAGTCAGTCAGTCAGTCAGTCAGTCAGTCAGTCAGTAAAACTAACTTGAAAATGAGACAACAGTAATACAGAGTAGAAAGTTACAATTCAGACCTCAGGTGTGTGGGGACGTTAGAAAAAGGTGGCTTGAAGTGAGGGCTGTGGCTCTCATGAAAGTGAAAGTGTTAATCGTTCAGTCATGTCCAACTCTTTGCAACCCTATGGACTGTAACCCACCAGGCTCCTCTGTCCATGGAATTCTCCAGGCAAGAATACTGGAGTGTGTTGCCATGCCCTTCTCCATGGGATTTTCCCAATTCAGGGATCGAACCAGCATCTCCCTCATAGCAGGCAGATTCTTTGCCATCTGAGCCACCAGAGGTGGCTCTCATTATGTGGCAAGAATTTGGATAATGCTTGGGAGACCAAGGTTTCTCTCCCACATGGGTGGGAGGAATGCCCAGCTGGAGGAGACACAGACTGAGGCAAACCCAAGAAAGATTGTCTTACCAGGATCTTGGTTTGGGTTGATAAGGCTTGCACTAAATTTGCTCTTGTTTTCCCTCATAGGAGCCATGGGGATGCATGAACCAGATAGCCAAAAATGGCAAGAACTCATGTAGGTGGATGTTAATACTAGAGGAGAATATTACCCCAATGGTTAAAGTCTCATGGGGATTTAAGTGCCTGTGCTCCAGGGCCCAGAGCCCCAAGGAACCATTCTAAGAGCTGAAGGAACCTGGCTCAGAGCAGTAAGTGCGGAAGTTAAGCTCACACAGAGGTGAGCATTGGAGGCTGTAACTGGGTCGGCTAACACCCAACAGCTCCCTGCTCTCGCTGAAGGGTACCAGTAGCAGCTGCTTCTCCTGCTGAATTGGCCGCGCTGGGGAAAAGCCTGTTCCACCAAGCGTTGTGCAAAGCAGGTGTGGCAGGGAGCAAGGGCCTCTCCCACTCCCTAGTTCAGGGAGGGCCCGGGCTGCAGCAGCCCTGCGCTGATCCTGGTTGTCCGAGCCCCTCTCGGGCCTGCCCTCACCTTCCTCTCTGCACAAGTACCCCCGACACCTTCTCCCACCTCAGCGGCGGGCCGGATAGTCTCCCACCCGGTCTGGGTCCTTCTCTCCGCCCGGTATCACCTGCAGGGTCAAGGGTCATAAACTTGACATCCACTCCAACCACGCGTGGCTCTCAAACTCGGGGACTTCTCCTCTATCCTGTGCCCACCGTGGCGGCCGTCCGCTCCCTCGTACCTGTGACGCTGAGACCCTGGAGGCCGCAGAAGTGGGAGGCGAGGGGCCGCAGCGCAGGAGGCTGGGGGCACGGCTGGTGCAGCCTCGCGCTCAGGCAGGCGCGCGGCCACGTCGGCGGGCATGCCCAGGGCAGAGCCTGGGCGGGAGGCCTGGAGGGCACGTTCCAGAGGTCCCCGTAGGCGCCAGCAGAGACTGACAGCGGGGAGGTGGTGGGCGCGCGGGGGTCAGGTCTGGCCAGGATGGCCTCAACGGAAAAGGAGGACGCGAGGCGTCCGGGCGCGCAGGGTGGGCCTGGATTTGAAGAGCTGCGCGGTAGCGCGGGGGACGCGGGCCCTGGAGAGCGGCTGGAGTGCGGGGGCTGGACCCCGGCGCCCGAAAGAGGGAGCAGCCGGCAGCCCCGCGGCCCGGGGCTGGGCATGGCGCGGCCCTTACTCGGAAAGGCCCAAGAAGGGGAGCTGAGGCCTCTGGGCTGTGTGGGCAGCGCGGGAGGCGCGTGAGGACACCTGCGTTAAATAAGGGAGCGAGCCTTGTCGGCCAGGAACGGTCACAGCTGTCTCCCGCGGCTCTTAAATTGGACAGGGCGGGGCCGGGCTGGCCCGGCCTTTCCTTCCCATCGCCCAGGTGGGCGCCACCTCCCGCGGGCAGCACCCCCGGACGTTGCAAAGCCCCCGGCGCCTTAGTGCCCTCCCTCCTTCCTCGTAAAAAATATCCCCATCCTGTGCCCTCGGGGAAAAGGACCCTGAACTCACTGTAGCTTGCTGGTGATCCCAGGAGAGCCATGCCGCAGCGCCGCGACTTTAGGTTTTGGCTCATCCGCTGTCTTTGAAAGCCCTGGCCACATTCACCTATGACTGTGCAAGCCCTTAAATAAAAAAATAAAAAAATAATAATTGAAATATCTTGTTTAAACCCTGAAAAATAAATTTCCCACCTTTTCCTGCCCGGAGACACCGCTATAGTTATCAATTTCTTTTGTGACTTTCCAGGGACTTTCTGCACTCACGCATTACTTAAGCCCCGCTGGAAAAATCTTTCTGGTATCCCAAAAAATGGAAGAGTAAGAAATACGAATTTATTGCAAATGCATGGGAGTTGGTGTCCTACAAAACCTGCCTTATATAAGGTGTAAGGCAGGCATTTGCATTTCCCTTTTACAGTTGGATAATCGGTATTTACTGATGTCCTTGGGCAAGTTGCAAGTTACTGTTTCAATGTCTTCGTCTGTAAAATAGATAATAATAGTAGGTACCTCATAGTCACATAAGAGTTAATGCAGGTAAACCATTTAGAATTGGCCATTGAGCACTATGCAGTGATTGTGGCACTGGGAGGAATTCCTGCCTTCCAGGCTCCTATAGTATTCTGCCTCTTCAAATCAATGCCTAACATTGAAACCACTCGAGCAGGTCGAAGCACAGTTCAGAGGCATTGTCCATAGGTGTCGGAACACCAATATTCCCTGTCTGCTCTGCTAAGTAAGGGCTGGAGGAAATCTTGCTGGGTTCCTGTCCCTCCCCACTTCCCACTTCAGCAAATACTGGTCCTGCTTTCTGAACAACACCCCCAGCCCACCCCCACCCCAGGCAGTCTGCAACATGAGATTGTGGGGAAAACGAAGAGCAGGTGTCCCGTCTGATCCCAGGTCTAGGTCTACTGTGTTGCGGCCAGAGAATGCAGGGTCAGAAATGAGGGGTCAGCAATGAGAGCCCCGGGGAAGGGGCCTGGGTGGGAAGGACTCTCTCTCCCGGTGAGGTCAGATCCCCTGGGAGTGGGAAAGTTCTGGACCCCATAACTTTCAAATCTTACATGTACTATTTCATTTCTCAATGTGTTTATTCCTTTAAAAAAAAAAAATTGGCTGCACTGGGTCTAGTTCCCTGACAAGGGATGGAACTCCTGTTTCCGGCATTCAAGCTCCGGTCTTACCCACTGGACCATCAGGGAAGTCCCCCTCAATGCGTTTCTTTTTGAGGAGCTTTTCCTCCAAGAGGGAGAGTCTGTGCTGACAACCCCTACCCCCAGGACCACCCAGACTGCAGTGCCAAAGCACCAAAAGCAGGCCTTATGAGGAGGGATACAGACAGTGCTTTTTGGGGGCCTACAATGATAGCAACTTAGGTGGTTGGGGAATCGTGGAGCAAGATGATGGAAAATGTGGATTTTGGAGTTGGACAAACCTGACCTCAAATCCCAACTTTGTCACTGAAATGTAACTTCAGATAAGTGGTTTATTCACTCTAAGCCTCATTTTCTTATAAAATGGGAATGATTTCTTAAGTGAGAAAATAACACTTACCTAATGAGATTCTTACAAGAGTTGAATGAGGTTGAGTTTTTAGCTACATGATACCTATTGTGGGGAGGAGAGAAGCTATTTACAATAACAGCATGCACCCTGGAATCAGGGGGAGTTGACAAAGAACAAGAAAAAACTTGTAAAATAGAAGATGTATGAAAACTTTGTTAAGTCTGTGCTGATTTTTAGGTAAAAAGTATGGTCACTGTGTCTCTAGGTCTGGGTTTTCCATACAAAATTCACTGAATTGCAGTACATTGTTATCTGTTTTCTATTGTTTGACTTATTTCTCTTCAAACTGTAAGTTCATGAGTATATAGATATTAATATTCCTAGTGTACATATGAGTAAATAGAGCAAGAGAGGTTAACAGACTGCCTAGGTTCAAATCCCCTAGCTATGTGACCTTTAGAAAAATGTATTTTAATTTATGTTTACTTCCCTGAAAACTCTTTAAGTTGAGCTTTTGGATATCAGCCATTTGGATAGTGTGAAGCCCCTGTTCCAGTGGTTTCCTTATTTTTCCATTGGGCTACTATCTTTTTCTTATTAATTTGTAACAGTAGTTGTAGATAGAGATAGATATTTTTGGATCAAGTCTTTTATTATAACATATATATAGATGCAAATATTAATATCTTCTTCCACTCTGTGGCCTGCCTTCTCATTCTTTTAATATTTTCTTTTAATGAACAAGATAACTGATTGTAATAAAGCTTAACAATCTGCTTTTGTGTCCTTCAAGAGAAACCTTTTTGCCTATCTGAAGCCATGAAGATATTCTTTTGTGATTATTGATAGATATGCTCTTATTGCCATTTTAATTGTTTTCTGGTTGTTTTGTAGTTCTTTTTTGTTCCTTTTCTTTTGCTCTCATCCCTTTTGATTTGATGACTATCTTTAGTGTTATATTTGAATTTCTTTCCTTTTGTGTGAGTCATAAGTGTATGTAACTAATGCTTTTCTCTTGCTGCTTTTAAATATCTTCATAGACAATTATATTTATGTCTAAATATAATTAAATATCCTTCATTTTTGCCATTTTAATTGCAGCATGTCTTGGTGTGGACTTCTTTGGGTTCATCTTATTTGGGACTCTGTGATTTTTGAAACTGCATGTGTTTCTTTTCCCAGGTTAGGGAAGTTTTCACTTATTAATTCTTTGAGTAAGTTCTTTGCCCCCCCTTTCTCTCTCTTTTCCTTCTGGGCCTCTGGAATGTGAATATTAGCATGTTTGATATTGTTCCAGAAGTCTCTTAAACTGTCATCATTAAAAAATTTTTTTCTGTTCAACTTGGGTGATTTCCATTACTCTGTCTTCTAATTCAGTGTTTCTTTGTATCATCTAATCTACTGTTGATTCCTTCTTCTTCTTCTTTGTTTTTTTTGGTATAAAGCAGCACAGATTTATCATCTTATAGTTCTAGTGGTCAGAAGTAAAAACTGGATCTCTTAGGACTAATTCAAGATGTTGACAGGGTTGTCTCCCCTCTGGAATCTCCAAGGGAAGAATCTGTTTCCTTGCTAGTCATTTCTTATTTAATCTGTTCTCTTGCTTTTCTCAAGCTTCTAGAGGCTGCTAGTATGTCTTCGTTCTTAGCTAGCCTCTTTCTCCTTCAAGTACAGGAGCATAACATCTTTAAATCTTCCTCCCTTTTTCTGACATTCTTGCTTGCTGGCTTTTTTTTTTTTTTTTTTTTTTGGCTGTGCTGGATCTTCGTTGCTGTGTGGGCTTTTCTCTAGTTGTGGAGAGTGGATGTTACCCTCTAGTTGCGAAGCACAGACTTCTCACAGGGATGGAACCTGTGACTCCTGAATTGGCAGGTGGATTCTTTACTAGGAAAGCCCTGGCTTTCTTCTTATAAGGACCCTTGTGATTACACTGGGTCCATGCAGATAATCCAGAACTATTCCCCCCAACTCAAAATTCTTAGCTTGATGACCTATAACAATTTCACTTCAGTAATTATCTTCAAATTTCTTTCATCCTTCTTTGTAAATTTCTGTTGCCTTATTAAACTTCCCATGGTTCATCTACTCTTTTCCTCAGTTTGTTGAGCATCTTTTATGATCAGTACCTTGAACTCTTTATTGGGTAGATTGCTTATCTGGAGATAAGTAGACTTCACTTAGTTCTTCTTCTGGAGTTTTGTGTGGCTTCTTTGTTTGCAACATATTCTTCTATCTCCTCATTTTACTACTTCTCCATGTTTATTTCTATGTATTAGGTATATTGGTTACATTTACTGACCTTGGAGAAGTGGTCTTATGCAGGTGACATCCTATGGGGCCCAGTAATACACTCCCCTCTGTCAAGGTGCCTCCTAAGCAGGCTTCAGGGGCCTTTCTGTTGTGGTGAGGGTGACTACTAAGGGCATGCTTGTAAGTGGGGTTGGCCCCCAGACCAATTGGCTGCCAGGTCCTACCTTGTGTGGTGGTTGCTGGCCACTGGTAGGTAGAACCAGGTCCTGGGGTGCCTGGCTGTGGGGGCTGGGAAGGTACTGAGCCATTTGTCAGGCAGGGCTGGGTCCTTGCATGTCTGACTGCTCAGCCCTGGGGGTCTTGGGACTTGTTCTGACCTGATGGTGGGTGGATAAGCTCCTAGCGTTATAAACTAGAGGGGAATTCCAAAACTGTACTTTGCAGCACCAGTGTCCTGGTAGAATGAGCTCCCTCAAATGGCTGCCCCTAAGGGACTACCAGTTGATTCCTGCTTCTCTGGGAGGTTTTTCCAGGATCAGAAAGTAGGTCTGAATCAAGCTCATATAAATTATTGTCATTGTGTTGGATCTCAGACTATATAGTATTTTGGTGTGCCCTCTAAGAACAGAGTCTCTGCTTTCTATTGTTGCTGGCTCTCCCATATGCAAGCCTTCAAAGGCAGATGTTCTGGGGCTCATCTTCTGGTACAGAACCCCCAGCCTGGGGGTCTCAGTGCTAGGGTCAGACCCCTCACTTCTTGGGAAGAACCTCTACAGTTGTGATTATCCTCCTGTTTAGGCATTTCCTATCCAGGGATGGGGTTCTTGACCATACCAGGTCTCTGCCCCTCTTACCTGTCTTGTGGGTCCTTCTTTATATCTTTGGTGGTAGTGGTTTAGTTGCTAAGTCATGTCCGACTCTTGTGACCCCATGGACTGTAGCCTGCCAGGCTCCTCTGTCCATGGGATTCTCCAGGCAAGAATACTGGAGTGGGTTGCTATTTCCTTCTCCAGGCTTTATATCTTAAGTTGTAGAAAAATCTTTTCTTCTGGTCTTCAGGTTGTCCTCATAGATAGTTGCTCTGTAAGTAGCGTAAATTTCATGTGCTGGGTGAGAGGAGGTGAGCTCAGGGTCTTCCTGCTCCACCATTTTGGCCATATCCTTTCAGTGGAAGGAAATTCTGCAATATGCTGCAATATGGATGAAACTTAAGGACATCATGCTAAGTGAAATAAGCCTATCACAATAAAACAGATACCGCATGGTTCCACTTACATAAGGTAGAGTAGTCAAAGTCATAAAGACAGAAAATATAATGGTGGTTGCTAGGGACTAGGTGGAGGGGACTATAGGAAATTATTATTTAGTGGGTATAGAGTTTCAGTATACAAGATGGAAAGAATTATGGGGGTGGATGGTTGTGATGGTTATAGAACAATGTAAGTGTGCTTAATAATACTAAACGCACACTTACAGTTGGTCAAGGTGGTAATTCTTAGCACATTTTATGACAATTTTTAAGAAATAGGGAAAAAGACAATGAGGTCGTCTCTTTAAAGTACTGAGAGATGTTAACTATCTACATAAAATTTATATCCATTGAAACTATCATTCAAGAGAGAGGTAAAAATGACAACATTTTCAGACACACAGAGGCCAAGAAATTTTCCAACCCAAAGCCCATTGCTTATGAAACCTATTTAAAAAGTAGTTTGGCAAGGAAAAAAACCCAAGAGGTACAGGTATAAGAAAAATATAGAAGTTGATTAATTAGCAACCATTTATTGTTAAAAAGAATCTTTTTTAATAAAAAAAACTAAAGCTTCACACAGCAAAATAAGATTGAAAATGCATTATGCAATGGGCCTCTTAATGTCGTTGTCATGTTCAGGAGAAAAATGTAAGATATTGACTAATTTTTCTTATTAGTAGACAAATTTAATAGTTAAGAATGTTTATTAACTACTTAAGGGCAAAGACTAAAAGAATAGAAATGCAATGCATATCTTCCAAACCAGTAAAGGGTTTTTAAAAGGATGTATATGGAAAATTTTATCAGTTCTCTAGAAGGTAATAAAGGTGTCAAACAGAAATTTTAAAAAGAATGATAAACAGAAAATAAAAAAAAAAGATATCTTTAAAAAAAGATAGCAGAAAAAAGTCCAAATAGAGAAGCAGTCACATTACAACATAAAAGACAGAATCCTTAGCCTATGTTTCAGTGAGATGAGTGTTTATTCCAGAACAGGAGAAAAGGCCAGGATAGTTTTCCTAACTTCTTAAGATGTTTTTGTGGAGAACTAAAAAGAGAAAGAGAGAGAATATTGTTTCCAGAATCTGTCTGAAGAATTTGCTAGAAAAAAATTTTTTTTTAGACAACTAAAGTGATGGGACAGAAATTAGCATTAATAATAATGGCAGGAATCATCAGTGACCTCTAACGTCACAATCAGAAAAACAACTAGAAATTATGTGCCTACTAATGAAGGTATGCAACTGTACCTATGAAGTTTTCTTGTCAAAAAAATGTCAAACATGAATCTGATCAAGTCTTTAGATCTAAATGCCAATTCACAGAACATATAGTGGCCAGAGCAACACTGGACAACACTACAGTGATGCAATCAGCAAAATCCAGACTGTGGGACACTCTGTAGGACTTACTAACCGTCTGCATTAATAAATAAATTGTAAAAAAATAAATAAACTGTAAGAAAATAAAGAAGAGAGAACCTATAGGTTAAAAGAGTCTTAAGAGAAATACTAATCAACTGCAATGAGTGGGCCTTACTTAGGAGCTAATGAAACTGTAAATATTTATGAAATAATTGAGGAAATTTGAATACTGCATATTAGATGACAAGAAGGAATATTGGTTTATATTTTTATAGGTACCATAGTGGGTTTTTTACATGTGATAATGGTATGTTTTACCTATATACAATGAGTCCTTGTATTTTATGAAAACCTGCTGAACTATCTACACATTGAAATTATGTTATGAATTTGCTTCAGAATAATCTGAGGTGGGTAATTGGCAGCAAAAGATTGCTTATGAATTGAACATTTTGAAGTTGGCTGATGACTGCATGGGGTTTAATTGTAATACTCTTTCTGCTTTTGTTTATATTTAAAATTTCCTATAAAAAATAACAGTGAAAGTAAAGACTGGCAATAAATGAAGGGTTCAACTTAAGTAGATGAGGAAAAACAACAGGGAACAGTTAAAGAAAATAGAAGGAAAAAATATATAGATAAGGAAAAAGTCATGCAATAGAGAAAAAAATAATACCAATTTATATAAAACAATGGTACAGTTGAGAAAACCGATGAAATCCAAAATGGTTCTTTGAAAAAGAAAATAGAATAAACAAAACACTATCAAAATTGATCAAGAGTAAAAAGAAAAAGATACAATAAAAATTATTGGAATTGATGGCAGAACAAGGCTAGAAATAGAGATCATCTTATTGTTAGGGACTATCATGAATTGTCAATACATTTGAAAACTTATGTAAAACAGATCATTTTCTAGAAATATATAAATTGTTAAAATTGACTTTAGAAAAAAATAGAAAACAATATGCCACTAACTGTTCAACTGGTAATCAAAATTTTACAAATCATTTTTCCTTTCAACCTCCCAAATCCAGTCCCAATAGTTTTATAAAACAAGAAATCCTGGTTTTATACTGTTTCAGAGTTGATAAAAAGGCAAGCTACCCAAATTATTTTTGAGGCTAGCATAACCTTGATGTCCAAACCAGACAATAATATACTGTGAAACAAAAAATTTTAAACCAATTATTCTTATGATGTTAAGGTGCTGAATTGTTAAATGTTAGCAAATCAAATTTGGCAGTTTATTTAAAATAATAATTATGATCAAGTAGGGTTTGTCCTAGGACTGTAAGAAAACGTCATAAAATCTATTAAGGTGTACACCATATTTACAAAATAAAGAAAAAAATATGATACTTTAAATAGATGCAGAAGAATATTTAGTAACATTCTACAATCATTTAAAAAATGACATTTTTAGTAAACTTCAGAGTGAAAAGGTAGATATCAAAGTAGTATTCTACAAAACTAGATTGAAGAAAAAGTATAATGATCTTAAAAGACACAGAAAAAAATGTTCTAAAATTCAACACTCATTCATTTAAAAATTATACACTTTACTGAACTAAAGGTAAAGGATGGTCATTAAAAACCTACAGCAAGAATAATATTTAAAAATGAGACTTCAGAAGCAGCCCTAATTAAAGTCAAGAATAAGACATGTATATCCAATGTTGTAGTGTCTATTTATCATTGTTGTTGTTGTTCAGTCACTCAGTCATGTCTTACTCTTCGCAACCCCATGGACGGCAGCATGCTAGTTTTCCCTGTCCTTCACCATCTCCCAGAGCTTGCTCAAACTCATGTCTGTTGAGTCGGAGATGCCATCCAACCATCTCATCCTCTGTCGTCCCCTTCTCCTCCTGCCTTCAATCTTTCCCAGCATCAAGGTCTTTTCTAATGAGTCAGTTTTTTGCATCAGGTGGCCAAAGTATTGGAGCTTCAGCTTCAGCATCAGTCCTTCCAATGAATATTCAGGATTGATCTCCTTTAGGATGGACTGGTTGGATCTCCTTGCAGTCCAAGGGACTCTCAAGAGTCTTCTCCAACACCACAGTTCAAAAGCATCTATTCTTCGGCGCTCAGCCTTCTTTATAGTGCAACTCTCACATCCATACATGACTACTGGAAAAACCATAGCTTTGATGATATAGACCTTTGTTATAAATATGGAAAAAGAAAAAAGGAGATTTCTTTTTTCAAAAAGGTGTAGTTTTATGACCTCAGGATAAGGAGCAATTGCTTAAATACAAGAAACACAATATATTTTTAAAACATTGAAACGTAGAACTTCTGTACAATAAAAGACACCACAAACAAAGATAAAAAGACAAATCACAAAATGAGAGAAGATATTTACAACCCACAGAACTAACAGGATTTGATTAGAAAATCTAGTGCACTAGGGGTGATGTGGAATAAAGCATTTATTATGAAAATTTGATCTTACATAACTATAGGAACTAGTTAAACAGTTCATGGACAGATATTGCTTCTGCATCTAGTACTGAGACTTCAAGTAGGTAGGGTAGGCAGTGAGGAATGAAAAGTGGACATGAAGTGGAGAGGAATGGAATAACTGGAACCTTCGAGGAAGAGCTGAAACTCACAAGAAGAAACTGAAACTCACTTCTTTCACTACCTGGAAGCCTCCGATTTCCGTGATGTAAGAGATCGCTAGCTGAATCTGGTGTCTTTCATCTCAGAGCTAAAATTGTACCTAGCTGAGGAGTTGAAGAAGCTGAAGAAGGAGATCCAATGAGGCCTAAAACATGCAGACTCATCTCCTGCCTTACATCAGTAAGGTGAACCAACAGGTCCACTATGCTTGAGCTGCAATAACACCTGACCGTACAGCGGCCTTCCAAGTATAAACTTAGCTACTTCACTTCTACCTTTCATGGAAATTTCTCCTGTGGCCAATCCTAGCCCATAACCATAGAGAAAACGGAATTCTAGGAAGTATGATTCCAGTTTAGCTAAGGTGACAAAGTACAAAGCCGTCATTGTCCACCCTTTTTCAAATTGGCACCCATAAATACCTGTTTTCACCAGACTTAAATTTCAAATAAAGGTTGAAAGCAAATGACAGCGAAATTGTGATTTCTGCTTAACATGATATACCTATTTCTGTACAATGAAAATATGTCATATCAATTGGGTATACATGTGGAAAAGGTTCATTTCTAACCCTCCCCTGCCAAAAGAAGATATAAAGTCTACAGGTTCATAGTTTTCATAGTTTGATGATGTTCACTTCTCTTCCAGCTAAGTCACACAACCCATTACATTCTGTAACAATTAATGTTAAAAATTTATTTAGACAGTAGAGGAATTGGAAGGGAAAGAAATTTTGGTTTAAAACACAAAAATATTTACATTGAAATAAGAGGAAAAATGTTGTGCTTATTCCTGCAACAGGTTGTGTTGTTTTAGCTGGTATCTATAAATACTCTTCCACTTCCCATTTCATATTCTCTGCCTGATGGGGTGACCTTTGTGTCCAATCTGTGCCAATAACACTCCTTCTTGTATTAGTTTGTAGTAGTTTTGCTATGGGTTTTAAGTTTTGCTATGGATTTTTAAAATGCTCCCCACCCCCCACCCTTGATTGTCAAGACCAACCACCCCAGGCAATACAATAACCTTCTTTGCTTGTTGATTCACTGGCAAGAGAAGCCTGAAGTAGCCAGGACCAGTCTCAATTTACAGTTCAATGGAACCGCTTCTGTGTCTCCCGAGAAAACATTTCTCTTTGGGGAACTAATACTCTAAATAGCAGAGCCCAAAGTTTCAGACATAGAAAGCAATAATTCTGCTAGAGAAGTATTGTGTGTTATCTCATCTCTATGCTCAGCTTCCTGACCCATGAATCCTTGCTTTGGGAGAAAGAACACCATATGTCAGTTGCTCATTTAGAGCATACCCTGCATCTTGAAGGGCATTACCCAAGCTCTCAAGGTGTTGCCACCCAGCTGGCACCGTAACTGAGTCTTCAAAAAACTATTCTACTATACTCTCAGGCCAAGTTACTTTAGGCTGATGGGGAACATGACAAGGTCAGTGGATTCCATGAGTCTGAGCCTATGGCTGCTCTTCATTTGCTATAAAAGAAATTCTTTGGCCAGAAGTAATGCTATGTGGAATGCCATGACATATAGGTAAGGCACCCTTTATGTTCATAGATGGTGGTTTTGGCAGAAGCATTGTGGGCAGGAAAGGGAAAATCCATGTCACAGTTACTGAATATTCCAGTGAGAAGAAAGCCCTGTTCCTTCCTATGTAAGCAACCTGCCACCAGGTGGCTGATTGATTTCCAAACTGGGAACTCAGTGTTGGCTACTACTCTTGCCATCACTTGGTCCTTGCTAATGTGAGATTCCATCATCTCCACCATAGAGTTCTTCAAAGATAGCAGAGCTCTCCTGTGAACGTGTTTTTCACAGATTTGATGAAAGGAGTGTTTTCTGGACTTTCTGGAGCATGTTTTTAGGTGGTAGGTAAATAGGTCTTATGTGATAAATCTACTGTAGCATTCTAATCTTCCTTAGCTTTTGAATATTTTCTTCTACTGTATACCAAAGAAGTTATGACCTTCTAACTTCCAGATTTCAATCAACCAACTGAGAAAATGGTTGGAAACATTTAAGCTCTCACATTGAATCAGAAATCTCTACATTAGTAAATAAATATAGCCTAATCTGACTTTATATTCCTTCTATCCTGATTCAGCACCTTAGGGGTTTCCGTATCTATACATTTCCCTAGGTTTCTGTTGATGTAAATTGGCAAAGTCATGTAATTATTTTGGTGTTTATCACACCTTCTCATGGATCATGCTTTGTATTTCACCCTTTAGAGTCTGTTTGGACTTGAGCCTATAAGCAGTGGAGGTAGATCCTGAGAAAAATCAAGACCACTACTTCAGGGAAGGCCATTACAGGCCCCATAGGCAAGGAAGATTCCTTACTGGGATGGAAGGGTCATTGCCACTGAAAAAAGAGGTTTAGCAGAACTTAGGCATTCAAGGTCCCCAGGTTCACTGGAATCTGTCAATACATGTCTCCATCCTAACTTTCATGGTCCCACTCCTTCACAATCAACTTCCTAATTTTAACAGAAGAGGCTTGTGAGGCTTATACAAGCCTCTTAGCCTCCTCCATCAGAGGGTAGACAGAAGAAGCAAAAAGAACCACAGTCCTGTAGTGACTAAAACAAAAAAACCACATTAAAGAAAGTTAATCAGCATGAAAAAGCAGAAAGTCATGTCCCAGATGAAGGGACAAGACAAAACCCCAGAAAAACAACTAAATGAAGTGGAGATAGGCAACCTTCCAGAAAAATGATTCAGAATAATGATAGTGAAGATAATTCAGGGTCTCAGAAAAGAATGGAGGCAAAGATTGAGAAGATGCAAGAAATGTTTACCAAAGACCTGCAAGAACTAAAGAACAAACAAGCAGAGATGAATAATACACTAGAAGGAATCAATAGTAGAATAACTAAGGCAGAAGAACAGATAAGTGACCTGGAGGACAGAATGGTGGAAATCACTGTTGCAGAGCAGAATATAGAAAAAAAGAATGAAAAGAAATGAAGACAGCCTAAGAAACCTCTAGGATAACATTAAACGCACCAACATTTGCACCGTAGGGGTCCCAGAAGGAGAAGAGAGAGAGAAAGGACCTGAGAAAATATTTGAAGAGGTAACAGCTGAAAAATTCCCTAACATGGGAAAGATATAGTCAACCATGTCCAGGAAGTGCAGAGTCCCAGGCAGGATAAACCCAAGGAGGAACACACCAAGACACATAGTAATCAAACTGATGAAAATTAAAGACAAAGATAAAATATTAAAAACAACAAGGAAAAAACGACAATGTACAAGGGAACTCCTATAAGGTTATCAGTTCATTTCTCAACAGAAACTCTACAAGCCAGAAGAGAATGGCATGATATGTTTAAAGTGATGAAAAGGAAGAACTTAATCGAGAATACTCTACCCAGCAAGACTCTCATTCAGATTTGACAGAGAAGTCGAAAGCTTTCCAGACAAGCAAAAGTTAAGAGAATTCAGCACCACCAAACCACCTCTACAGCAAATGCTAAAGGAACTTCTCTAGGCAGGAAACACAAGAGAAGGAAAAGACTTACACAAAATAAACCCAAAACAATTAAAATGATAATAGGGTCATACATATTGATAATCACCTTAAATGTAAATGGATTAAATGCACCAACCAAAAGACATAAACTGGCTGGTGGATGAAAACATGTGCATCTCTGCACTTCCACTTACCATATCACTCTACTTAACCCCCCAGATTGTATGTTATTATTTTATATTGTTGGGCTAATCATGTTTCCATTATGGTCTGCAATTGTAATTATCTTTTATTTTTTGTCAGGCTATTGATTGTGAAAACTGATAAATCTCTTCTACTAATGTGATTATGTAATTATTATTCATTTAATACCATTCTATCTTGATTGGTCAATAGAAAATAGTAGAATTCTATATCACTAAAACTACCGTTTAATAGAAGAACCAATAATCACTTTTTAAAATTCAGATACATATCAGAATTATCTCAGAATTTTTTTTTTTTTTTTTTTGAAATCTACAAATGCCCGGATGTTGCTTTCTTTCTCCAAAGCTGCAGATGTGTTTTTAGTGGGCAGCCATGTTTAAAAATAACTGGGCTATAAGATGATATTCTACTTTTATCTAGTTTGTTTCACTTTTCCTATTACATATTCAGTGCTCCTATTTCACTTAGTTTATGTTTTCCAAATTCTCCATCTCTTTTTGGTTGCTGTTCTTTCTCAAGCCTTTATCAAGTGTAGTAGAAAACCTTTTGTATACATATATATAAAAATAGTATGCATAATACCAGTCCAGTTCAGTCGCTCAGTCATGTCCAACTCTGCGAATCCATGGACTGCAGCACGCCAGGCTTCCCTGTCCATCACCAACTTCTGGAGCTTATTCAGACTCGTGAACGTTGAGTCCGTAGTGCCATCCAACCATTTCATCCTCTGTCGTTCCCTTCTCCTGCCTTCAATCTTTCCCAGCATCAAGGTCTTTACCAAGGAGTCAGTTTTTCCCATCAGATGGCCAAAGTATTGCAGCTTCAGCTTCAGCATCAGTCCTTACAATGAATATTCAGGACTGATTTCCTTTAGGACTGACTGGTTGGATCTCCTTGCAGTCCAAGGGATTCTCAAGAGTCTCCTCCAACACCACAGTTCAAAAGTATCAGTTCTTTGGTGCTCAGCTTTCTTTAAGGTCCAACTCTCGCATCCATACATGACTATTGGAAAAACCATGGTTTTGACTAGACAGACCTTTGTCTGCAAAGTAATGTCTCTGCTTTTTAATATGCTGTCTAAGTTTCTCATAGCTTTTCTTCCAAGGAGCAAGCATCTTTTAATTCCATGGCTGTAGTCACCATTTGAAGTGGTTATAGAGCCCAAGAAAATAAGGTCTGTCACTGTTTCCAATGTTTCCCCATCTATTTGGCATGAAATGATGGGACTGGATGCCATGATCTTAGTTCTTTGAATGTTGAGTTTTCAGTCAGTTCAGTTCAGTTCAGTCGCTCAGTCGTGTCCCACTCTTTGCAACCCCATGAATCACAGCACGCCAGGCCTTCCTGTCCATCACCAACTCCCGGAGTTTACCCAAACTCATGTCCATTGAGTCGGTGATGCCATCCAACCATTTCATCCCCTGTCGTCCCCTTCTCCTCCTGCCTTCAATCTTTCCCAGCATCAGAGTCTTTTCAAATGAGTCAGCTCTTCACATCAGGTGGCCAAAATATTGGAGTTTCAACTTCAACATCAGTCCTTCCAATGAACACTCAGGACTGATCTCCTTTAGGATGGACTGGTTGGATCTCTTTGCAGTCCAAGGGACTCTCAAGAGCCTTCTCCAACACCACAGTTCAAAAGCATCAATTCTTTGGTGCTCAGCTTTCTTCACCATCTAACTCTCACATCTATACATGACCACTGGAAAAACCATAGCCTTGACTAGATGGACCTTTGTTGGCAAAGTAATGTCTCTGCTTTTTAATATGCTGTCTAGGTTGGTCATAACTTTCCTTCCAAGGAGTAAGTGTCTTTTAATTTCATGGCTGCAATCACCATCTGCAGTGATTTTGGAGCCCCCAAAATAAAGTCTGACACTGTTTCCATGTTTCCCCATCAATTTCCCATGAAGTGATGTCTGGCTCTAGGTGAGTGATCACACCATTGTGGTTATCTGGGTCATGAAGATCTTATTTGTATAGTCCTTCTGTGTATTCTTGTCGCCTTTCCTTAATATCTTCTGCTTCTGTTAGGTCCATACCGTTTTTGCCCTTTATTGTGCTCATCTTTGCATGAAATGTTCCCTTGGTATTTCTAATTTTCTTGAATAGATCTCTAGTCTTTCCCATTCTATTGTTTTCCTCTATGTTTTTGCACTGATCACTAAGGAAGGCTTTCTTATCTCTCCTTGCTATTTTTTGGAACTCTGCATTCAAATGGGTATATCTTTCATTTTCTCCTTTGCTTTTAGCTTCTCTTGTTTTCTCAGCTATTTCTAAATCCTCCTCAGACAATCATTTTGCCTTTTTACATTTCTTTTTCTTGGGGATGGTCTTGATCACTGCCTCCTGTATAATATAATATATATAATTTAGAAAACATGTATAATATAATATATATAATTATATATTAGAACATAATATATATTTTAGAAAACATTAATTTTTGCCTAGCTAAAAAAATTTACAACATTTTGATTCCACTCGTTTGACTTACTATGAATAGAATGCCACAATCACAGAAAACTAGCCAGTCTGATCACATGGACCACAGCCATGTCTAACTCAATGAAACTAAGCCATGCCATGCGGGGCCACCCAAGATGACGGGTCATGGAGGAGAGGTCTGACAGAATGTGGTCCACTGGAGAAGGGCATGGCAAACCACTTCAGTATTCTTGCCTTGAGAACCCCATGAACAGTATGAGAAGGCGAAAAGATAGAACACTGAAAGATGAACTCCCCAGGTCAGTAGGTGCCCAATATGCTACTGGAGATCAGTGGAGAAATAATTCCAGGAAGAATGAAGGGATGGAGCCAAAACAAAAACAACACCCAGCTGTGGAGGTGACTGGTGATAGAAGCAAGGTTCGATGCTGTAAAGAGCAATATCGCATAGGAACCTGGAATGTTAGGTCCATGAATCAAGGCAAATTGGAAGTGGTCAAACAGGAGATGACAACAGTGAACATCAACATTCTAGGAATCAGTGAACTAAGATGGACTGGAATGGGTGAATTTAACTCAGATGAACATTATATCTCCTACTGTCACCAGGGATCCTTTAGAAGAAATGGAGTAGCCATTATGGTCAACAAAAGAGTCTGAAATGCAGTACTTGGATGCAATCTCAAAAACGACAGAATGATCTCTGTTCCTTTCCAAGGCAAACCATTCAACATCATTGTAATCCAAGTCTGTGCCCGGACCAGTAATGCTGAAGAAGCTGAAGTTGAATTCTATGAAGACCTACAAGACTTTCTAGAACTAACACCCCAAAAAGATGTCCTTTTCATTATAGGGGACTGGATTGCAAAAGTAGGATGTCAAGAAACACCTGGAGTAACAGGCAAATTTGGCCTTGGAGTAGAGAATGAAGCAGGGCAAAGGCTAATACAGTTCTCCCAAGAGAATGCACTGGTCATAGCAAACACCCTCTTCCAAAAACACAAGAGAAGACCCTACACATGGACATCACCACATGGTCAACACCGAAATCAGATTGATTATATTCTTTGCAGCCAAAGATGGAGAAGCTCTATACAGTCAGCAAAAACAAGACCGGGAACAGACTGTGGCTCAGATCATGAACTCCTTATTGCCAAATTCAGACTTAAATTGAAGAAAGTAGGGAAAACCACTAGTCCATTCAGGTATGACCTAGATCAAATCTCTTATGAGTATACAGTGGAAGTGACAAATAGGTTTAAGGGACTAGATCTGATAGACAAAGTGCCTGAAGAACTATGGACGGACGTTCGTGACAGGAGACAGGAATCATGACCATCCTCAAGAAAAAGAAATCCAAAAAAGCAAAATGGCTGTCTGAGGAGGCCTTACAGCTGGCTGGGAAAAGAAGAGAAGCGAAAAGCAAGGAGAAAAGGAAAGATATACCCATTGAATGCAGAATTCCAAAGAATAGCAAGGAGAGATAAGAAAGCCTTCCTCAACGATCAACGCAAAGAAATAGAGGAAAACAATAGAATGGGAAAGGCTAGAGATCTCTTCAAGAAAATTAGAGATACCAAGGGAACATTTCATGCAAAGATGGGCACAATAAAGGACAGAAATGGTATGGACCTAACAGAAGCAGAAGATATTAAGAAGAGGTGGCAAGAATACACAGAAGAGCTGTACAAAAAAGATCTTCATGACCCTGATAATCACAGTGGTGTGATCACTCACCTAGAGCCAGACATCCTGAAATGTGAAGTCAAGTGGGCCTTAGAAATCATCACTACGAACAAAGCTAGTGGAGGTGATGGAATTCCAGTTGAGCTATTTCAAATCCTCAAAGATGATGCTGTGAAAGTGTTGCACTCAATATGCCAGCAAATTTGGAAAACTCAGCAATGGCCACAGGACTGGAAAAGGTCAGTTTTCATTCCAATCCCAAAGAAAGGCAATGCCAAAGAGTGCTCAAACTACTGCACAATTGCACTCATCTCACATGCTAGTAAAGTAATGCTCAAAATTCTCCCAGCCAGGCTTCAGCAATACATGAACCGTGAACTTCCAGATGTTCAAGCTGGTTTTAGAAAAGGCGGAGGAACCAGAGATCAAATTGCCAACATCTGCTGGATCATCGAAAAAGCAAGAGAGTTCCATAAAAACATCTACTTCTGCTTTATTGACTATGCCAAAGCCTTTGACTGTGTGGATCACAATAAACTGTGGAAAATTCTGAAAGAGATGGGAATACCAGACCACCTGACCTGCCTCTTGAGAAATCTGTATGCAGGTCAGGAAGCAACAGTTAGAACTGGACATGGAACAACAGACTGGTTCCAAATAGGAAAAGGAGTACATCAAGGCTGTATATTGTCACCCCGCTTATTTAACTTATATTCAGAGTATATCATGAGAAATGCTGGGCTGGAAGAAGCACAAGCTGGAATCAAGATTGCCGGCAGAAATATCAATAACCTCAGATATGCAGATGACACCACCCTTATGGCAGAAAGTGAAGAAGAACTAAAGAGCCTCTTGATGAAAGTGAAAGAGGAGAGTTGGCTCAAGGCTCAACATTCAGAAAACTAAGATCATTGCATCTGGTCCCATCACGTCATGGCAGCTAGATGGGGAAACAGTGGAAACAGTGGCAGACTTTATTTTCTGGGCTCCAAAATCACAGCAGATGGTGATTGCAGCCATGAAATTAAAAGACGCTTACTCCTTGGATGGAAAGTTATGACCAACCTAGATAGCATATTAAAAAGCAGAGACATTAGTTTGCCAACAAAGGTCTGTCTAGTCAAGGCTATGGATTTTTCAGTGGTCATGTATGGATGTGACAGTTGGACTCTAAAGAAAGCTGAGTGCCGAAGAATTGATGCTTTTGAACTGTGGTGTTGGAGAAGACTCTTGAGAGTCCCTTGGACTGCAAGGAGATCCAACCAGTCCATCCTACAGAAGATCAGTCCTGGGTGTTGATTGGAAGGACTGATTTTGAAGCTGAAACTCCAATACTTCGGGCACCTGATGCGAAGAGCTGACTCATTGGAAAAGACCCTGATGCTGGGAAAGATTGAGGGCAGGAGGAGAAGGGGATGACAGAGGATGAGATGGCTGGATGGCATCACCGACTCGATGGACATGGGTTTGGGTGGACTCCGGGAGTTGGTGATGGACAGAGAGGCCTGGTGTGCTGTGATTCATGGGGTTGCAAAGAGTCGGACACGACTGAGCAACTGAACTGAACTGAACTGAACAGAATGCTAGATTTCTAATTTATATTCATTCAAAACTTTCATATAATTGCATGTATTTTGGCATCTAGTATTATTGCTAAAATCTAGACATTTTATCTTAGTGATTTAAAAAATTGTTTTGAATGAAGCTTGAAACTTCTAATCCAATTCTGAGAATATAAAGAAATACTATGCTGTAAAAGAAACAGCAAATGAACATGTGATACAATATTATTTACTAAAGTACAGAGTTTGTTCAAATTTAACAAAATGTTATGCTAGTGTACATTATTTGGCAAAGAACCTGTCTGCTGATATAGGAAATATAAGGGATGCAGTTTCAATCCCTGGGTTGGGAAGATCCCCCTGGAGGAGGGCATGGCAACCCACTCCAGTATTCTTGCCTGGAGAACCCCATGGACAGAGAAGCCTGGTGGGCTACAGTCCATAGGGTCACAAAGAGTTGAACACGACTGATGCGACTAACAGCAGCAGTAGCAGAACACAGAACCGCAGTAGAGAACTAGTTTCTTTCTCTGGACTGCGGGAAGAAACCTTCCTGTACACACCAATATTCTGAGCCCTGGTCAGGACCCCAGGGCCACTGGGGACTGAGGAAGTTGGAAAAGGTATGTGTGGAGGCCCCTTAGCTGCCCTTTCCTCCAACATTCATGAGAATCTTTGTCCCCCTTCTCTTTCTCCACCTTCTCTTTTGTGGATTCTCTCTCCCTCTCTCTTTCTCTTTCATCTTTTCAAAGGGAGACTTTTTCACCCAGAAGAAAGGAGCTAACTGGGGAATATGCAGGTCATTGCAGCTGAAATGCAGGGCCCATGCGCATCGGGGCTCAAGTCCAGCCCAGCCTACAGGAAGAGAGGGCCTCAGGGCTACCTCGAGGGAAGCCCCACACCTCCTGCCCAGCTGCCTCAGCTCCCTCCAACACCTGCTTCTCCCCTCCTCTGCCCCTCCTGCACCCCCTTGCACCTGACAGGCCAAGAGCAAACAAGTTGTTTGTTCCTCTCTCTCAAGAATGCACAGCGACACAGAGGAGGCACACATTGCTAACACACATTGCACTTTGCAGTTACCTACTGTTTCCTAGCTTTATCTTATGCATGCTGCTTTGAAGACTTTCTCTAAAATCCTATGCTCTTTAATTAGGCTGAAGTCAACAAACATCTATTTGCTTGAGACCTATTTTATGTGCTGGGTTTATGAGGGCTACAAAGAAATGAGGACTGCCGTTTCTTCCCACTGGGAACTCACAGTCTCATGGTAGGGGAGAGTCACAACTAAGTAATGCAACTGTCAAAGCCAGTAATGCAACTGTCAAACTAAAAGTGCAGATTCTATGTGAGTATGAAAGACAGAGATCAGTTATAGCGCTAGTTAAAGCCCTCTGTTGTACTGAAAGGAAGGACATTGAGTCCAGCCTGCTAACTGGGGAGAGATTTGCGCAAAAGGCAAACCTCATCCAGGATTCAGTGTCCAGCTCACTGCACACCAGGCCCTCATGACAACCCAGACCTGGTCAGCAGCTTCTTTGTCATTTTACCCACCAGCCACGCCTACCACAGTGGGTATACACATATTTGCTGCATTGAATTCTATTTCCCTGTTATTCCTCCAGCTTCTAAAAAAGGAATAAGGAAGAGGGATGGTCCTCTACCAAACCCCTATGTACACCACAGGCCCTGTGTGAGGTGTGTATCTTATTCATCTCCATGGTTTTTCTGCCATTTCCATTTTACAGATGAGGAAACTGGATCTTGAAGAGCTAAGATTTGTTTCAGTTAGTGAACTATAAGAATTCAAACATGAGTGCATCCGACTCTAAATTCCACAATGAAGTGTCAGCTTAAATGGCTGAAATTAATTTTTTTTAACCTTTATTTATGGCTGTGCTAGATCTTTGTTGCTGTGTGCAGACCTTCTCTAGTTGCGATGAGCGGGGGCTCGTCTTCACTGTGGTGGGTTCTCCTGTTGCGGAGCACAGGCTCTAGGCTCGTGAGCTTCAGTAGCTGCAGAGTGCGGGCTCAGTAGTTGTGGCCCATAACTGAACTTCCAACACCACTATAAGAGGCGAACAAAGGGATTGGTTCTTTTAAAAAAGTCACTGCCAGTCAGGTTGAGCCCATTTCTCATCATCATGTTCAAACCTGGTCTGAGGGTCCAGAAACTCAGGGGTGTTGTTGAAATGGAAAAACCCAAGAGGAGTTGGGTTATCATGTGTGTGACCTCTCCAAGTGTCTTGTAAGCAGATGGAGTTGGAGGGGGAGAAGATGAAAGAATCACCTAGAAAGCAGTTTCTGTGTTCAGAAGAAAGGAAGATAGAGGTCATCATTTTGGTGGTGGTGGTGTGTGTGTGAGTCACAGGCAGATGTGAAGGGTGTTGGGCAGGGAAAAGAGGGCAGGCTTGTCACAGGCCCTCATACCTGCCCAGACCTTCCCTTGTTCCCTTGTAACCTTTTTAAGGCTCTTCCACAGTGGGCTTCTGGGGTTGTCACCAAGCCTTTACCATCGCCTACTAAGGCTGGGGAGGCCAAGTCCAGGATTGGGGAGAGAACTGGGTGGAAAGGAGCACTGGAATCCTGGGAAACCTCACGTCCAGGCCAGGAGCAGAGGCTGGGTCTTGCCACCAGCTGGGGGTCTCGGAGTCGGGGTGGAGGGGCTCTGGCTGCCTGTTTGTTCAGCACTGAGCTGAGGTTCCTGTTAGGAAGTAACCTTATTTGTGTTCAGACTGACTTGTTTGCTGTTCACACTTGCATGGAGAGCTGCCCCTTGGGGTCCTGACTTCAAACGCAGGGGTAGGCGTGGGATATGGGAGTACTTCCCCCAGGGTCCAGAGAGTGCTCTGGGAAAACCAGTGTCTACAAGCTCCCAATGAGGAGAGGGAGGGTTGGACCCCCCCCCCCCCGCCCCACCCCGGAAACTCTGCCCTGGCTCCAGGCTTTCCCGAGGGGAGCCATGCAGGGCTCGCCCAGTGAGGAGTCCTAAGCCAGGAAGGGTGTGGAGCCCGGCTTCCTCACTAAGCAGGGGAAGGGCCTAGTGAGGAACAGAGTATTCGAAGACCAGGCTCCCACCTTGAGATGCTGATCTGGTTGGCCTGGGTTGTGCCCAGGGAACCGAGACCTGTAAAATTTTCCCGAGTGATTCCACTGTGGGGCCGCGGTGAGAAACTCTATTCTAGAGTCTACCAGCTTCTCAAACCTTAGTGTGCATACACATCACCCAGGAATCTAGTTAAATTGCAGATCCAACTCAGTGGGTCTGGGCTGGGTTCTTAGATTCTGCATTTCTAACACACTCCTACATGGTGGGGCTAGTTTGGGGACCATTCCTTGAATGGCAAGGCTCTATAAATGCTTTGAACTCCTCATTCCAATTGTCAGGGGAAGGGGGTAGAGCCATGTCCCCAGCTTACTGCACCTGTTTACTCGGCCTGCCCTTTTCTCACCACCTTACTTGGTTAAGCGGTCAACATACTTCACAGCCTCTCTGGCCAAGGCCAGTCCTCTAGTCATTCTCGAAGTTTAAGTGGACAAAATAGATCCCCTACCCTACTTGAGACAAACCAATTCAATTGGCTTCAGCTGGGAGGTGTGGCAGAAGTAGGGAGAGGGCAGCAGCAAAAGCAGCAGGCACATCCTGTGGGCCCAGAGGCCACAAACATGGAATGGTATGGTATGTATTCAAAGATGGCTTCTTCCCCACATGCTCGGTTGCAAAGAGGCCTTGCCATTTCCTCATCCCCTCTTCCTGGGTCTGGGTTAGCCCTGCGACTTGCTTTCGTCAGTAGAATATGAAGAAAGTGACACTGGAACTTCTGAGGCAGGAGTCCGAAGTTTTCCCTTTGCCATTTGGGTGCCCACTCTTGGGATCCAGCTGCTATGTGAGGAAGCCCAAGCTAATCATGCAGAGGGAATGAGAGAGTCCCAGCCTCCCAGCCAAGATGCTCGATTTATGAATAAAGCTATCCTGAATGGTCACTATCTGATCATAAGCCAGACAAGCTACATAATTTGCAGAGCCCAGGTAGCTTAGCGGTAAAGAATCTATTAACTCCATTGACTCCCCAAGTCACCCCAGGTCGGGGCTGACAAGGTCCTCCACTCCTCTTATTTCTCTAGCCTCATCTGCTACTGTCCCCCATCTCACTCTGCTCCAGACACACTGGCCTTCTGGCTTTCCCTTGACCAAATACACTCCTACCTCAGCGCATTTGCACTTGCTATTCCCGCCTCCTTTTGTCCTGCAACTATGTGCATGGCTCAATCCCTCACCTCCTTTTGGCCCTTGCTGCAATGTTCCCTTCTTAATGAGGCCTTCCCTGGCCTGATTTTCTTAGCTTTGTCCTATGGTCCTTATTTCCCTGTACTGCTTAATTTTTCTCCATAGTGCTTATGTGTGTGTGTTTGCTCAGTCACTCATTTGTGTCTGATTCTTTGCAACCCCATGGACTATATAGCCCACCAGGCTCCTCTGTTTATGGAATTTTCCAGGCAAGAATACTGGAGTGGGTTGCCATTTCCTACTCCAGGGGATCTTCCTGATCCAGGTATCAAACCTTCTCTTACATCTCCTGCATTGGCGCTTTACCAATGCCCCACCTGGGAAACCATTAGTGCTATCACTCTCCAATAAATATATATTTTCCTTATTTATTTATCTTTGTTATGTCTCTCAACAATAATGGAAGCTCCCTAAAGAGCAGAGATTTTTAAATTTTGCTTTGTTTACTGATTTTTCCCTTGGTGCCTAGAACTGAGCCTGGCATAGAATGGTCAGCCCACAAATATTTGCTACATGAATAAATCCATGAATGAATGAGTGTAACTGATGGTTTAGCTTCACCAAATACAGTCCAGATTGTTGGATTTAGTAAAATCTAAAACAAGTAATACAGATACAGTTCCTGGGGTGGAGCAGAGGCTCACACACACACATGTTGTGGATGTTGGGGAGTTGGAGGAGGGCATGGCACCCCCCTCCAGTATTCTTGTCTGGAAAATCTCATGGACAGAGGAGCCTGGTGGGCTACAGTCCAGGAGGTCACAAAGAGCCAGATACAACTGAGCACACACACACACCCCATTGTTTAATCCATTGCCTGAATTTGGGAACGCTTTTCTTTTCTAATGATTTTTTTGCATTTTGGGCCTCGAGAGCAGAGGATTGGGGTAATGTTTCCTGCCTCTTCACAGCCATTACCATCAGAGGTCTACGCCAGACCACTCTTCGTCTGTCTTTTCCTCTTTGTCCTCGTCCTCTTGCCAGTTCTCCTGCTCCCCTAATAAACTTTTCTCTCATATATTTGTTATCTGTTCTTAACTATTTATGGATCTGTGTAAAATATGCAGGGCTGTTTTGTATATGTGTTTTTAATTTACATAAATGGTAAATTTTTTTTTCTTGTTCCTCTTTACTCAAAACTATTTTAAAGTTCTCTCTTTAGCGCCCTATGGATAGAAGTTTCATGGCTTCTAACAGCTGTTTTCTAGTATTTCACATTGCAGATGAAACATCTGCTGTCAGGTTGACTTTTATTTGTAGAAAAAAAAACCCTTCTGCTGTTAAAAAGCTTGGAAGATCTTTTTATTTATCATCAGCATTCAAAAATTTCCACAAGATATCTGAGTATCTATCTTCTTTCAACATGTCCTTTTGGGGGTACTTCTGGCTATATTGAGGGTTAGGGTCTGAGAAACATCGCTGTGGGGACATCTGACAAGAAGTTGGGTAAGAGAAAGTGTCTGGGCTAGATTTGGGAGTCATCGGCATTTGCGTTCTAGTTTGACAAGAAAAACATGGTTGGATAAGATTAAAGATG
The DNA here is from genome assembly GCA_024291935.2 of Okapia johnstoni. Lineage (NCBI taxonomy): Eukaryota > Metazoa > Chordata > Mammalia > Artiodactyla > Giraffidae > Okapia > Okapia johnstoni. The sequence continues at coordinate 123,155,885 of CM044306.1, read as the reverse complement.
GAGGAGAACTGGTCAAGTGGGGGTGCAGGGCTGCTGAAAGCAGGGGGTTATCAAAGGGTCTATTATTAGGCGAGCAATTGTTATCTTCTGCTTTTCTTATTATAATAAAGTATTTCAAACACTAAGAAAGTTATAGATAAAAATATGATAAATACCCAAGAACTCACCATCCAACGTTGTCAACTTTGGCTTTGTTTACTTAGGGTTTTTTTTTCTTTTTTGTAAAAGTCATTGTGGGGCTTCCCTAGTGGTCCACTGGCTAAGAATCCGCCTTATAATGCAAGGGACACCAGTTTGATTCTTGGTTCGGGAAGATCCCACATGTCGTGGAGCAACCAACTACTGAGTCCACACCCTAGAGCCTGCAGGCCACAGGCTGCAGCTACTGAAGCCCACCAGCCTACAGCCTGTGCTCCACAACAAGAGAAGCCACTGCAATGAGAAGCCAGAGCACCAAAATGAAGAGTAGCTCCTGCTTGCTGCAACTAGAGAAAGCCCGCATGCAGCAATGAAGACCCACCACAGTCAAAAAATCAAATAAATAATTAAATCTTTTTTAAAAAAGTGTACCATGGACACATATGTAGCCCCTTTATACTTCTCACCAGCTCCATTCACTGGAGTTAATTACTATTCTAACCGGGTGCTATCATTTCCATTCATGCTCTTACAATTCCTCCATAGTTACTTATCCATAAGCAGCATACAGCATGAAATGTTTTGCATGCTTCTAAACTTTATATAGGTGGTATCACATTGTACTTGTCATTCTTCAGCTTGCCTCTTTCACTCAGCACTATGTGAGTTTTATATATGTAGCTATAGTTTATTAATTTTCACAGGTTTAGAGTGTTTGGACTTCCCTGGTGGCTCAGACAGTAGAGGATCTGCCTGCAATGCAGGAGACCTGGGCTCGATCCCTGGGTTGGGAAGATCCCTTGGAGAAGGAAACAGCTACCCACTCCGGTATTCTGGCCTGGAGAATTCCAAGGAGCCTGGCAGGCTACAGTCCATGGGGTCACAAAGACCTGGACACGACTGAGCAACTTTCATTTTCTTCAGAGTATTCAAAAAATGAATAGACTACAATTTATTTTTCCATTACACTGTTAATGGACATTTACGGGTCATGTGCTGTGTGCTAGGTATGGCAAAGATGTAGCAGTGAACCCACTTCTCAACCTGTGATAAATTATGAATGCTATTTTACAGATAAGGAACATAAGGCTCAGAAAGAGAAAGCCACTTATCCAGGTGACACCGCTAGTACATGGCAGAAGGGCACCCTCTCGTCCCTTCAGGCTCCTCTGGCCCTGACCTTGCATGGTCTCTTCCTCCCCAGGGAACTCACAGCTTCAGCCCTGGGGGAGGGGGGCTTTTCTGTTTGCTGGGAAAACACCTGGAGTTGGTACTGGGGAGGCCCCTGTCAATGCTCACTGCCTGGGTAGGTCCAGCCCAGGACAGAACAGGTACCCTCACAGAGCTGGCCCTGGGCCTGTGAGGGCAGCTGATATGACACAGAAGCAGGCCTGCTCCTGCTCTGGGGCTCTAGGTTTTGGGGAGGCAGGACCCTATCTTCTCAGTCTCTGCAGAGCTCCTCATACAGTGCCCTGGAGAATTTACGCCCTCTGTTTCCTCAGTGCTTCCGAGAGGTCTGGACTTGCTGTCAGGAAACAGGCTGTGGTCTGCTCCTACATCTTACCTGCGTGACGTGATGCAGAAAAGTCACTTAGGCCTCTTCCGAAGTGGGATTATAGCCTCGGGGGTGCTGTGCCCTTTCACGGAGGCACCCTTTTGCTTTTTAAGTGCCTGGGCGCTGTCCTAACAAGGCCTGGGGAACACACCGCCACAGGAAAGGTTCAGGGAGAAGGGGTCCTGGTGCTTAGCTCTCCGATGGAGAATGTCATTTCTCGCAGCGGGCAGCAGGGGGCGCGCGCAGACCGTGTGATGTGGACACCGCCTCCGCTGGCTGCAGGCTGCAATCGCATCCGCCGGGTCTCGGCAGCTCGAGCGAGAGCGCGCGAGGAGGCTGAGCAAGGAAGGAGAGGCCTTTTATCCGGGAGCTTAGTTAGGGGTTAGGATCAGCTTGGTCTACAGACCCCTCAGGAACTCCGGGAAGTGAAGCCCGAGTCGGGAGGTGGTACGCAGCGCTGTGCCCCGATAGCACTACAGGGGCAAGGAGGGACGTTTTGTCAGGTGTCGAAGATCACTGCTTTCCGGCTGGTGAAGTCAACGCTCCCTAACTGCGGGGTAGAGACAAGCGTGACCCGCTGGTACAATTGGCTGGAAGAAAGCAGCCAATTGTAGGATATTCGCAAATGTCAAAACAACAAAAAAGACTACAATTTTCGTCTGGTTCCCTTCCCAACCTTGAGGCAGAAGGGAGGGAAGGGACGGAGCGGGAGCAGGCGGGGAGGTTTCTAGGAAAGCCCCCCTCCTCCTACGCAGTCACACCTAGGAGATGTCAGTGTGTTGGTGGGACCCGTCTTCCTACTAGAGCATAACCCTTGCCAGCCTCAAATGTGCTTCCAGGCAAGACCATCTGTCCTGACAAGATGATCCATAGACTTATTTTTCTTTTCGAATTCCGAAACTAATATATACATTTTGCATAAAAGTTAAACAATACTAAAATTATTATTCAGAAAATGAAAGCTTCTCTATAATCTCCTAACAAAATAACCACCATTTTTCCAGGTTTACTTCTATTCCATGCATTTACTAACATTTATTATAACAATTTTTACAAAAATTCATTGAATCAAAGTATTTTTAACTATTTTAAACTTGCTTTATTCCTCGTTTAAAATATATTGGACACGTCGCTGTGTCGGTATATATACCTCCACCAAACTATTTAACAAACGGTTGCACAGCATGCAAACGGTTGAGCCAGCCCACCACTGATGGGCTCTAAGATGGTTTTCTCTTTCCCCTCATGACAAGCCTCCTCCTAGGTGCTGTCCTCCCTGTAAGCACTTTATAGGAGAGATTCTTGTGTAACTCCTGAGATGAGAGAGAGGCTCATTTGAAATGGCTGATGTTGCTGCATTGCCCTCCACAGGCTGCACTGTCTGACTGGTCCGTATGTCCACCCATGGTGAGGGCAGCTTCCTGGTGGTTTTAGCCACAACCTCTCTTGAGGTGAATTGGTAATTGCCTGAATTGATCATTTCTAGAGGTTCCAGCAGCTCACTAAGGACCTCAGGAGAGGCTGAAAAGGAAGCTTGTCTAGTTGAGAGGTGTCAACAGCTAGAGAAGGGACTTCATAAGCTTTCGGAGAACAGGGGAGATTACAAAGTGGCCTTACCTCCCAAGGGACCTCGGTGGGGTGGGGGAAGGAGCAGAGGAGCCAGTCAGAGGAGTGAGGAACTGGGTGGGGTTCCCCAGGAGAGAACCCGTGTCACTCCTAAGGGACAAGGGCCCTCATGGGCACAAGTACTTTTTGAAAGAGAAGTGAGGAGGCCAGGGCCCACCACAGAGGGGTCTTGAGATGGAATCAGATGCTAAATTGGAAGGGGCTCTGAGCTGGAGAAGCCCTAGAGGGCTTCCAGGAGGAAGAGACTGGATGCTTGCTGTGCCTTGGTGGGTGGTCAGGATTTGGACCCCCCCAGAAACCTGAGCAAAGGCATGTTTGTAGGAATGGCCAGTTTGCTCAGGGAACAGGAAGGAGCTGGAATGAGAGTTGTGGAAGGGCAAGAGGAGCCGTAGCTGGGGCTGTGGCAGAAGCCAGTGTGGGGGTGAATCCTACAGCTCCCAGAATTTGTTCTGGGGTCCCAGACTGTCCTTCTGATCTTTGGTCCCTGGAAGCCCTGGGTTAAGAGTCTGGACATGCCCTCCGGCGCTCCTGGATGCTTATTAAAGGCTCGCTTCCCAGAGCAGCGGAGGACTCAGACCGAGGGCGGCGGTCAGCGCCGGGCAGCGCGGTCCCCTGGACTCAGGAGGCGCCGTCCTCTGCCGCCCGGCCCGGGCCTGCGGGCGTTTCCGCAGTGCAACTCGTTCCCTGTACTCGCCCGGCAAGGGGCCCACCGCTCCCCGGTCTTCACATTTCCACCTTTACCTCTTTTTTCCTTTCCCGTCCCCAACCGGGAGCTCTTTGCCCTCACCCCACCAGGCAGATGGGGAGGTAGGGGTGCGGGGAGAGAGGAGGGTCGGAGGGACTAGCGCCTGGCTTTCCTCCATTCGCCCTCCCTCTTCCCCTTCCTTGTCCTCCCGACTGCACCCAGGTCCTGCTCTGTCATCCATGCCCTCGTTTCTGTTTCTCCCACCATGATCTATGGTACCAACCCAATTTTTACGGGAATTGGTCTTCCACGTGTAAGCTTATTAAGGAGCGAAACTGATAAATATTTGAAGGAAGAAAAAAAAAATCCGTCTCTTCCCCGCCAGGCGCAGCTCGGCTCTGCGCCCCGCCCCCGCAGCTCGCGCGTGCAGGCGGAGCGTCCCCGGGGGGAGCGCGGAGGCCGGGGCGGGGTAGGGGCCGCGGCCTCCCCTGCCCGCGTGGGCGCCTCCCCGAGTCCCGGCCCTGCGTCGCCGCGGGCGGAATAGAGGACGGCGGATTGAGGCGGCCGCCGCGTGTTTGTCCAGCGCCCGCCCCCGCCGCCGCGGGCCCTAATCTCCGATACTCTTGCGAGTTGGCTTCCTGCCCCGGAGCCCCCACTCCCCGAGCAAACAGGGCGGCGCGGCGCTGCATCCGAAATGCGGCATTTGAGCCCCGCAGTGGAGGAAAGCCGGAGCCGGCCGCTCAGCTGTAATTGCCCTTCTCCGCCCTAATCCTTCGGTCCGGCCCCGCCCGCCGGCTGCGGCCCATTGATCACCGCTTCAGTCGAGGGCTCCGAGAGGGGCGCCCCATCTCCTCCCTGGGGCCTAGGAGGCAGTCGGGACCCACCTACCCGTCCCCCACCTCTTGTTCTTAGAGCCCCTCTTGCTGAGGTCAATCCGGCCTTGAAGGCAGAGAACGTCCTTGGAAAGGGCATCGAGGTAGCCAGGGGGAAATGAGGGTGGCGGAAGGAGGAGTACACCCACACCCTTGGCGGGGCCCCCCAGGCTGAGACCCCAGATCGAGCTGGCCTTAGTTAGGTGAAGGAGGGGGTCTGGCTGAGCTTGACACTGTGGGAGTCAGCTATGGAGCTGGGGGGCATTGAGAGGCCCCTGTGTGCCCCAAACCACCCTCCAAGTTCCAGAGCTTCTGCAGTTTTTTGAGGGTCCCACTTCCTGAAGTCTGCCGAGGGTTCTGGGCGTCACTGCACCAGCATTCAGTCTTTTTCCACTGAATATGGAGCGCAGAGTGCCAAGTGCTCCAAGTGGAGAAATAGACATGGTCTCTTGTATTATACTGGCTTCCCTGGTGGCTCAGATAGTAAAGTGTCTGCCTGCAACGCGGAAGACCCAGATTCGATCCTTGGGTCGGGAAGATCCCCTGGAGAAGGAAATGGCAACCCACTCCAGTACTCTTGCCTGGAAAATCCTATGGACGGAGGAGCTTGGTAGGCTACCCCATGGGGTCACAAAGAGTCGGACACGACTGAGCGACTTCACTTTACTTGTATTATACAGGTCTAATGAGAGAGATCAGAGCAGGTAAAGAGAGAAAGAGGGTGACATGAGAGCCTTTGGGGACAAACTCACTGAGGCCCAAATGATGGCTTCACCGGGACCAAATTCTGTTCCTAGCTAGGGTGAGCTTTCTTTTTTCTCCGCCTCCCCATTCAGGTCCCCAGAGTGCACCCCTCCCCCACCCAGAGCAGCCATTGCAGGCGGGGGTGGGGGTGGGGGGTAGAGGGGTAATTGAACCTTGACCTTCTGAGACCTCTCTGGGCCTAGGCCCACAGTTCAAAGCTTGGCTTCTCTGTGCAGGGGCAAGGCTTGATGCTGTGGTGGGGGTGGGAAGGGAGAGGGGACCTCCACTGACACCCTGAGGCCTAGGGAAAGAAAGCTAAGGCTGGGGCCAGAGGCTGGGCCAGAGTAAGTGGGGGTCTACGGAAATGGAGGATAAAAACAGACAGACATAGGGGAGAAATCAGGCTAGGAGGACTTGATAGCAAATGGAGCCTCCTGCCTAGGCTTCTCCCCTTAGTGTTCTTGAACAGGACTGGGCTGCGGGTGAGGCGAGGGAGGCACCACTGAGGACACAGATTTAAGGAGGCACTCCCCCTGGAGGAGCAGGGGCGGCTCCTGAGAGGGAGGGTCTCCTTGCTTTGCCCTAGTCCCAGGCCTGCCCTCTCGCCCTAGGAGCCCTCCCCTGTCCTAGGGCAGCCCCAGGCATTGCCCATTACCTCATAGCCTGACACCCCCTTGACATCACCCTCACTATTCACTAGGTTGGTGCTGACTTTCTCCCAGCTGGGAGAGAAGTGGCAGAAGGCAGGGGTCTCCTTCCTCAGAGCACTAGGTAGGCTGTAGATGCTGAGTAAATAAATAGCTGATAAATGAATAAAGGACTGTTTCTCCCTCCTTCCTTACTCCCAAGTCTGAATTCTTCCCTGTAGACATGGCCAGTTGCTGTGGCCACCCCGGGATTGCTTGATTTACCTCGAACCCCATTTGATCCTCAGGCTCTCCACCTGAGAGTGAATTTGCACAATTGGTGTGTGTTTGTTCTTACATCCTCTGATATGAAGCCCTGCTTTTCTCTCCAGCTTGATGCTGACTCCTTGAGGGCAGGGACCAAGCCTGGCCTGGAATTCCTTATCTGCCCTGCAGCACGCAGGCCGGGGTGGCCCTCAGTATATGCTGAAGGGTGAATACACAGGCCCTAATGCCTGTCTGAAGGCTTTGGACAGTTCTTCCTATTGCTCTATTTCTGGTTGTGGACAGGGTGATCCAGGTCACATGTCTGCAGTGACAGAACTGAGCTAAAGCCTGAGTCCTGCATCCCAGAAGCAGTGGGATTTCCTCCTCCTGCTTAGTGGTTTAATCAGGCAAATTATGAAGGCACAGCACTCTCCACCTCTCACATTTAGGTGCGGCCTGGCGGGGGCTTCTCAGCTTTCTCATATACCAGGTGTATGGCCACCAACTCCAATGAATGGGAGGACACGTGTGAGCAGGTGGGTGTGTATATAGTATGTGTTGGGGGTGTGTGGATGTGGTGTCTGCTGTGTATGAATGTGTGGGTGCCTGGGAAAGTGTGAGGGTGTATGTATATTCTATTAGCAGAGGGTGTACACGGCTTCTGTCGGTCATGAGCATAGGTTGGTGGGGGGCAGTGTTAGCTGGGTGTGTGTGTCTGCTGAGTGTGGGTGTGTTTGTAGTACCTCTTGCATTGTGTCTGTATGTGTGTAGTGTTTGCCGAGGGTGAGGGTAAGTGGTGTCTTTGGAGAGGGATGTGTCGGTGGAGTGTGTGCAGTGTTGACTGGGATGAGTGTGTGTGATATCTGCCCTGTGTGCATAATGGCTGGAGTGTCTATAGGTTGTTTGGTGATACTGCTTTCCGATGTCCCCAAGCAGTGACCCTGTGCGTGGCCAGAGAATGCTGTCCCTAGGCCTAGGCTGGCTAGGGAGCCAGGCAAGGAGGTTCTGGGATGTCCAGTGTCTTAGGAGGTCAGGAAGCTGAGGGACAGCAGTAACTACTGCGACCAGAGGCATGGAGACCCAGGCAGGGACAGGGGCTGGCTGCAGTAAGTGGACAGAGGCCAGTGCCTGGGAGCCTTGGCTCCTGATGAGTACAGATGGCAAGGACCCAAGCTCCACACAGACCCAGGATGGGGGAGAGGAGTGGACACGTCAAGTCTGGGTCTCGATGCAGACAACACATTCATGCTTAGGACAATTCAGAAGGAGAGGAGCCCTGGGAGCAGACTGAGCTCAGAGGATTAGGGCAGGTGGGGCAGAGAAGTGAGTCAGCTCTGAGCACCAGTCCACTTGGGACCCTTCTGGGCAGAGGCAGCTCCACGCCAGGGCAGCACAGGACTCAGTGAAGGCAGCAGGGGCTGTATTTCAGCCCTTGCCCACCTGGCCAGTGCCTTGTGCAGTGTGCAACCTGCCCAAGGGCACGCCATGACTCTGGACACTGGGAAGCTGCAGCTTCCGCTTGCTCTGGGGTAGAGAAGAAGAAATCAGCTTCCTTAGGCTCTGGAGCAGCAGGAGGGCCTGGCTGGCTGGGGGAGGATGGCTTTGGGGCAGGATAGCTGGAGGCCTGTTGGCTGGGTGCACGGTCTCCTAGGTCCTGGGCTGACGTTCACAGGAAGGCAAGGCAGAAGGTACCAGCAATCCAGAAGGCCAGAATGGCCATTCATTTCCTAGGGAAGAGTCATGACAGGAAAGAGATGACAAAAAAAGTAGAAGGAGGGCTGACCAAAAAGGGCATTCAGAAAGGAGCTTGCTAGAGGAGAGGAAGGAAGCCTCCCAAACAGTAATATCACCAAGATGACCCACTAACTGGATTCACCACCTCCAGCTACCGACTTCTGTCCTCAGTTCTGTCATCTGATTCTGGGAGCTGAACTAAAACAACTCTAAGATTCATTTCCCTGTGTCTTTGACCGCAGACAGAACTGGCCTGGCCACAGCCTGACCCAGGGACAGTTCACACTAGTTCCTGCCCTCCGTCGCAGGGAGGCTGGGAGAGTGTGCGTGGCTCAGTGGAGTGGAAACCCAGCCCAGGGCCCACAGCCTGCTGTCTGGAACACTGTTCTCACAAGTGAACAAAGGCTTGAAAGGATGGTTACAAACTTTTAGCTCCAGGGAGGGCTTTGTCTTTCTAATTCTAATCATAGAATCAAATTTGGAGCTCGCTTCTGTAAGAAAGACTTCCAAGGCTGAGATTCTGGGGAAGCCCAGCCAAACTCCAGAGCTTTTGTAACTTGCGACCATTTGTTTGGTCAATTGGGGCCTTTAGGACAGAGAAGGGCAAGAGGCAGAGAATTCCAGACCTTTGGATGTCAGGAGAATATGGAGCAGGAGGGAGCTGGCTGCCTCAGCACTGAGATGGGAGGGGAGCAGTGGTGAGCCAGGCTTTTCACACCTTTAATAAAACAAAAAAAAATTATTTCTCCTATTTCCTTCGCTGAGATTAATGATAAAGTGTCTATCCCCTAAAAGAAAATGATAAAGACTCTAATTTTACTTGGAGGCTTAGAAATGCCATTTCTACGCAAAACAGGGAACCCATAATCAGACTTGAGCGGGGCAGAGCTTTGATAGAAAATGTTTTCCTCTCTCCTTCTATTTCTTCCCCTCCTTTCCCTGCGAACCAAAATGCCCGACAGCTAAGAACAATGCTCAATAAAGTGAAATAATATTTTAGTCAAAATAGGTTGAGACTGCTCCCAGCCAACTGTAAATTAGCATTTTGAGGGCAAATATGCAGACAATTTGAGATAATGAAGCCTGATTATTCAATCCAATGAATGTTAACTAGGGAGCAGAGGCTCCACTGCCTTATCTCACTCTCTTCGATTTATTTTTTTAATCGTTTCACATTTGAACTCTTTATTTGTTTCTGTTTTATGTGCCCCCTCCCTCCCTCTGTCTCTGCCTCACACACGCGCGCGCACACACACACACACACACACACACAGACACCCTTGGTCTCCCTCCCTTCTCTCCCCGCTCCACTCCTGCCCAGGCGGCAGAAGAGGACTGTTGGAGATGGTCAGTCTGTCCACCCAGCCTCCTGGCCTGGCCTTCACGCTGGCTCAGCAAGCCCCATGGAGCACCCACTGTGTGCATGGCTCTTTGTGGAGCTGGCGGGGGTGGGAGCGCCCAGGTGCACTGAACAGCTGATACAGGCCCTGCTTCTCAGAGCTTAGAGCTGGGCTAGATACAGGATACGGGAAAGTCACGCACATTTACAAGGAATATACTGGGTGCATGTGAGGGGTAGGAATCCAAAACAACAGGAGGAATGCCGTCCAAGGCCTTCAGCCACCCTCCCTGAAAGATCCACGGGGAGCCCCCACCCCGATGGCGAGGAATCATGGAAAACCTTTCTTCGACTATTCATCATTCCAGGCAGCACTAGCTTCATGATTTGTGGGCCCAGTGCAAAGTGAAAGATGCAGTTCAGTTCAGTTGCTCACTCATGTCTGACTCTGTGCGACCCCATGGACTGCAGCACGCCATGCTTCCCTGTCCATCACCAACTCCCGGAGCTTACTCAAACTCACGTCCATCGAGTCAGTGATGCCATCCAACTTGCTCATCCTTTGTCGTCCTCTTCTCCCCCTGCCTTCAGTTTTTCCCAGCATCAGGGTCTTTTCTACTGAGTCAGTTCTTCATATCAGGTGGCCAAAGTATTGGAACTTCAGCTTCAGCATCACTCCTTCCAATGAATATTCAGGACTGATTTCCTTTAGGAGGCACTGGTTAGATCTCCTTGCTGTCCAAGGGACTCTCAAGAGTCTTCTCCAACACCACAGTTCAAAAGCATCAATTCTTCAGTGCTCAGCTTTCTTTATAGTCCAACTCTCACATCCATACATGACTACTGGAAAAATCATAGCTTTGACTAAACGGACCTTTGTTGGCAAAGTAATGTCTCTGCTTTTTCATATGCTGTCTAGGTTGGAAAATTCTGAAAGAGATGGGAATACCAGATCACCTGACCTGCCTCTTAAGAAACCTGTATGCAGGTCAGGAAGCAACAGTTAGAACTGGACATGGAACAACAGACTGGTTCCAAATAGGAAAAGGAGTACATCAATGCTGTATATTGTCACCCTGCTTATTTAACTTATATGCAGAGTACATCATGAGAAACGCTGGGCTGGAAGAAACACAAGCTGGAATCAAGATTGCCGGGAGAAATATCAATAACCTCAGATATGCAGATGACACCACCCTTATGGCAGAAAGTGAAGAAGAACTAAAGAGCCTCTTGATGAAAGTGAAAGAGGAGAGTGAAGAAGTTGGCTTAAAGCTCAACATTCAGAAAACTAAGATCATGGCATCCAGTCCCATCATTTCACGGCAAATAGATGGGGAAACAGTGTCTGACTTTATTTTTCTGGGCTCCAAAATCACTGCAGATGGTGATTTCAGCCATGAAATTAAAAGACACTTACTCCTTGGAAGGAAAGTTATGGCCAACCTAGACAGCATATTAAAAAGCAGAGACATTACTTTGCCAACAAAGGTCCATCTAGTCAAGGCTATGGTTTTTCCAGTAGTCATGTATGGATGTGAGAGTTGGACGGTGAAGAAAGCTGAGCACCGCAGAATTGATGCTTTTGAACTGTGGTGCTGGAGAAGACTCTTGAGAGTCCCTTGGATGGCAAGAAGATCCAAACAGTGCATCCTAAAGGAGATCAGTCCTGGGTGTTCATTGGTAGGACTGATGTTGAAGCTGAAACTGCAATACTTTGGGCACCTGATGCAAAGAGCTGGCTCATTGGAAAAGACCCTGATGCTGTGAAAGATTGAGAGCAGGAGGAGAAGAGGATGACAGAGGATGAGATGGTTGGATGGTATCACCGACACAATGGATATGGGTTTGGGTGGACTCCAAGAGTTGGTGATGGACAGGGAGGTCTGGCGTGCTGCGATTCATGGGATCACAAAGAGTCGGACACAACTGAGCGACTGAACTGAACTGAACTTAACTAGGTTGATCATAGCTTTTCTTCCAAGGAGCAAGTGTCTTTTAATTTCATGGCTGCAGTCACCATCTGCAGTGATTTTGGAGCCTCCCCAAATTAAGTCTCTCACTGTTTCCATTGTTTTCCCATCTATTTGCCATGAAGTAATGGGGCCGGATGCTATGATCTTAGTTTTCTGAATGTTGAGTTTTAAGCCAACTTTTTCACTCTCCTCTTTCACTTTCATTAAGAGGCTCTTTAGTTCTTCTTCACTTTCTGCCATGAGGGTGGTGGTATCTGCATATCTGAGGTTATTGATATTTCTCCCAGCAATCTTGATTCCAGCTTGTGCTTCTTCCAGCCCAGCATTTCTCATGATGTACTCTGCATATAAGTTAAATAAGCAGGGTGACAATATGCAGCCTTGACATACTCCTTTCCTGAGTTGGAACCAGTCTGTTGTTCCACGTCCAGTTCTAACTGTTGCTTCTTGACCTGCATACAGATTTCTCAGGAGGCAGGTCAGGTGGTCTAGTGTTCCATCTCTTGAAGAATTTTCCACAGTTTGTTGTGATCCACATAGTCAAAGGTTTTGGTGTAGTCAATAAAGCAAAAAAAAAAAAAAAAAAAAAAAAACCACAACAACCACGTAGAGTCCCTTGTTAAAATATTATTGAGAATTTCAAGATGGTGATGGTAAAGCACTAAACCAAGCATGGAGCCTTCTTCTTCTGAGCATGGGGCTTGGGCAGTTGCACAGGCCATATGCCCATGGAGCTGGCCCTGGCTCCAGGAGCTCCTGGTGGAGGTAATACAAGAAGGCTTTCTGGAGGAGGAATGAATGAGGCTATTCTTAAAGAGATGAGTGCTGTTCCTGAGACCCTGTGGAGGTCCCAGCTAGCTAGGGCTACCCCTGGGTGTGCTGTGGAGGGGCAAGGCAGGAACCTCCAGCTACTGAACAGCTGTCAGCGTGGCTCTGTTTCCCCTTGGCAGTGCCTGTTCTCCAGCCAAGAAATAATGCTTACTTGGAGGTGGACAGAACAACTCACACCTGGGCAAGGCCGCCTTAATGCTCTGGTGATCATTGAGCCTCAGCTTCCTCCTGTGAACCTGGTCCTACTCTTTCCTCACCAGTGCCTGCCTCCCAGTTCCTGCCCCTTTCCCAGGCAGTGCTGAGCCTGCAGCTCCCCTTCCCTCTCTGCTCAGCGAGTGCCCCTCATGGTGTGCGCAGCAGTCTCCTCCTGAGCCTGGATCCACCCCTTCCCTGCCCTTCCCCTCAGCAGGCCCACTCCCCCCAAGACCTCCTGCTCACTGCTGCCCACATCCAGCACGCTCAGGCCCTGCAGGGCCTCTGCTCATGTGGCTTCCTCACCTGGGGGATCTTCCTTCAGCCCTCCCCGCCATCTCCTGTCTACTTTATTTCCGTCTCCCTCTTCACACCTAGCCAGAGCTTTGGTGTCAAGCAGCCCTGGTTCTATGCCGGAGTCCTGCTCCAGCTGGTCCAGGGGTTCCCTCGGGATGCACGGCGTCGGCGAAGGGAAGGGAAGACATAGTGAGTCTAGGCAGGTGTGAAGCAGCGTCTGAGCTTTATTTTTCAAAGGGAGTTTTATATCTTAAGTTGTACATAGAGGAAAATGTAAAATGTAGAGTCATGCCTAATCAGCTCAACAGGTCAGCAGTTTTTGACCCCTATCGAAACCAGGATACTTTTTGTATATCTTAATTACAAAAGTCTCATGTTGTTTACATCATCTTCTGGCCTGGAGGCCTGCTAACATCTTATGACTCTTTATTGATAAGAGTTGATCAGCCAGAACACCTTTTTTAGAAGTATTTTTGTGTCAGGCACAGAATGTACCAGCTAGATTAACAATCGTCTTATTATTTTTATATCAGTGCTAAACCTTTGTTTATATAAGTCTCTAACTATTATACTTTTATTATACAGGTTCAACATGTTAGGAGCAAAAACATAGCAAGTAAATATAGATCGAATAACAGTTTTACAGAATAATATTTCTTATGTTTTACTAACAGGCTTTCTCCCCCTCAAAGGGTTCTGTGCCCATTGGGACTTTTTATGCGTTTGGGCTCTCAGTACTGTTTATTGTTAAGGAGCAGTCATGCACATTAGCTCTAAAGGCACAGGCACATTTATCAAACAAACTAAGATACTAACAAGAGGAGTTTAGATTAAAATACTCTCTTTTATGGATAATTTTATAGAGTGCTGCTGTTCGGGGGGCATGTCGATTAGAGTTTTAAATCGACCTGGTTAGGAAAGGATCAGGGAAGACCTTCTGCCTAAGTCACAGAAATTAGGGAGCAGTCTATTATAGCAAGCATCAGAAAGATATCATCTTTAAGGTGAAGCCAAGGCAGCTTATCGAAATCCCTGAGGCCTGAGTTGCCTTGCTCGTCAGGTCTTCTCCTCACCCATATTTACTGTCTCCATAAATCATTGTTGTCCTCCAGAGTTCCCTCTTAAGTGTCCTTGTGATGACAATGTAACTCAAGTTTGTCTCTGGGCTGTATATCACATTCCTCAGTTTATTTCTTATCTCTTTAAATCCTGTTATCCCCTAGTATCTTAAGCTCATCATCTCCTAAAAAGGCTTCTAGCTATTAGTATCTCTAAAATTCCTAGTTTCTATAAGCTATAGTAAAATATGCCAACACTACAACATACCTTAAACTTTTAGCTTCTAACTATTCTTAATTATTCCTAACCCCTAAACTCAGCAAACTTCTTTTGCCATAAACATTCCCCTTACAGGCAGGTTTCAGATAACAATGTTTCCCGTGGTCTCAAGCTGCAGCCTATGTGCTCATCCTGGAGCATTCTTTGTAAAGATCCTTGAACAAATGTCGATAGTTAACTTTATGGATTATAACATTCTTTCCTGCCAACTCAACTGGAGGAAGGAAAGGACAAGTCAGATTCACAAGACCTAACTCCTTCATCCCGGGACCGTGCCTGTGGGATGAGGAGAGGGGGTTGGGGCCGTGCCTCCATTTTGTCAGTAATGCCTATTGCGGCTCCCGACAGTTCTATGCCCTATTCTGCCCTTTTCCTGTGTGTGCTTTTGGGCAGGCTGTTTAACCTCTCTGAGCTTCCATTTCCCATGAGTAAATGGGGATGTATTAAGCCCTGTCTTATGAGGTAGGTGGGAGGATGGAATGAGCTGTGCAGAGGCTGGACCTTGTGTATATGTGAATATACATATGCCACTCTGGGAGGCCATAAGGCAAGCTGCCCTCTCAGAACATCTGTACCATTTGGAGTCCCCATGACACCATGCAGCCTGCGGTCTGCACTGTTTCCTCCATCTGAGTTTCCCATCCCAAGTGGGATGGTGGACAATGAGAACAGGCTTCCTCAGTGTCCCATGTCACCTTCCTTCCTGATAAAGAGGCTGGAAAACTAAAACCTGCATTTCTCAGACTCGCTTGCAGCTAAAGTTCTCTAGAAATGAATAGGATTCCACCAATCAGTTACATCCATGACATCTGGAAGGGGGATATGAGGGGAAGGCTGTTTCCCATCTCTGGTTGTTTCTGGTTTTTTTGCTTGTTTTTTACGGCAGCTTCTCATGGTCTGTTTTCTAGCTTCTGGATTTCAAGAGGCAAAGACAGTGGTGACAATGTCAGTGGTGGCTTCATTCTGGTTTCTTGATCTCTGTATTGCAGCTACAGTGGTTTTGAACCTATTCAAAAGATGAGCCCAAGAGATGCTCTCAGAGGCTGTAGTGCTACTGGGGTCAGTTTAGAATTCTTCTGGAAATCATTCCTGGGTGTTCAGTCTTGAATTCACTATTCTGGCTCTTCTGACAATTTGGAACGCATCTAATTCTCTGCACTAAATCTCTCCTTGAGATTCTGTTTCTATATAGAAGCTCGACAGGCAAACCAGACCTTCTCTTTGTCCTGCACACCCACAGCACACACTACACAGGCCTCTGCCTCTCAAAGAAAACCTCACCCTTCACACCTGCAGACCCAGCATCACATGGGTTTCGTGTTGGTCACTGTCCATTTGCACTTCCAATCACCTCCTGCCCTTTCTCTGCTCTCCCCTGTATGCATGGAGCTGACGCTTGCAAATTGTGTTTCCCAAGTTGCTCTGTCCACTGGTTTACTGCTGGGTTAAACTAATGTGAGGCCCTGGTGGGTGACTGGAAGAGGGGAGGAGGAAGAAGCCCAGAGTATTTCTTATCCTCTCTCTGCTTCCACGGGCTTCTATTCTGTGCAGTCAGCTTCTGCCAGCACCCTCCCCTGATGGTTCCAGCTCCCAGGTGTTGGCCCCTTGGAGTTGTAGTTCTGTCCTGGCAGCTCCAGCTCAGGTTCCAGTCAACAGCACCTCCTCCCCTGACAGTCCAGCTCTGGGGTTCTAGCAGCTTCCGGCTACAGTTAATCTTTGATTTGCCTCACCTTCCCCCGTTTTTATCTCTTCCAGTGCTCCTGTAACTGGATTCTCAAATTAAGTCTCCTCTGTAGTGAGCTACTTGGTGTGAATGACTTTTCCTGACTCTAACATTATTCCCCATACATGTTGGTAGAGGGGCTGAGGGCTCCAAGCCACATCTTCCCTCCTCAGGGACACTGTCTGCCTTTGAGACCTGCCCGATCAGCCTGTCCTGGTCCAGACTGCAGAAACATCTGGGCAGAGTCCTGCAGGGTCCCTTTCCCCAGTCGGGGTCGGGGAGGAGCCAGGGTGAATGGCAGCTTTTGCCAACACCTCACTCTTCTCTTCTCGACATGTTTACTCACAGGTTGTCTGGAAAGTGAGAATCCTCCTTAATGGATGTTTCGCCCAATTAAATAATTAACTGAGAGTGTTGCTAAGCATCCCCAGCAAAGCATCTTCCAGTCCTTGAGGGTCCCCCATGCCAGAAAATAGATACTTAACCCCAGGGAGTCGAGATTCTCAAATCAGTATTTTTCAATCATTTTGGCCTGATGTCACAGTGAGAAATAGGTTCCCAGGAGATCCAAGTACACACGTGTATATATATCTGAAACAGAAATTCCACAAAATGATGTTTGCCCTTAGTACATGTCATGTACCGTTTTTGTATTCTTAAAAAATTTTTCCCTTTAAAAATACTGATTGTAATCCTCTAAATAGATTTCAAGGATTAATGGGTTCCAAAATGCAGTTTTGGAAAACACTGTCTAAACTGTTGGGGCTGCGGGGCCCTCTTAAGAAAGCCTTGGTGGACAGGGGTCCTGCTAGTCAGGAGAGGAAGCCAGACTTTTGTTTCAAGTCCCGGAGGGAACAAGGGGAGGATGTTCTTTGCTGGCATGACCACAAGGTGGCAGCACTGGCTACATTCACTACCAACCTAACGCCAGCCCAGAGGTTTATCCTTAAACTGGACCATCGCCAACGCTCACCCCCACCTCCAAGAAGTCCCTGAATTGAAAGACGTTAGAGACAGGCCTCTATATAGAAAACAAACGAAAAAACTCAAAACACTGTGGAGTGTCTTAAGAATGGAACCAAATCCCACCCAAGTTCCAAGGTGGTGTTGGACAAATTCCTTAACGGATTTGTGTCTCAGTTTCCTTATCTGTAAAATGGGCATAGGTTAGGTTAAGGGTTTTAAAGATCAAATGAGTTAATACACACTGAGCTCTAAGAGGGCTTCGCAGGTGGCTCAGTGATAAAAGAATCCGCCTGTCAATGCGGGAGCTGCTGCTGCTGCTAAGTCGCTTCAGTCGTGTCCGACTCTGTGCGACCCCATAGACGGCAGCCCACCAGGCTCCCCCGTCCCTGGGATTCTCCAGGCAAGAACACTGGAGTGGGTTGCCATTTCCTTCTCCAATGCATGAAAGTGAAAAGTGAAAGTGAAGTCGCTCAGTCGTGTCCGACTCTTAGTGACCCCAGGGACTGCAGCCTACCAGGCTCCTCCATCCTTGGGATTGAGTACTGGAGTGGGGTGCCATTGCCGAGGCGAGTTCAATCCCTGGGTCCCCGAAGGCTCCCTGGAGAAAGAAATGGCAACGCACTCCAGTATTCTTGCCTGGAAAATTCTATGCACAGAGGAGCCTGGCAGGCTGCAGTCCATGGAGTCGCAAAGAGTCGGACCACTGAGCGACTGAGCACGCAGGCACAGGGCATAAGTCCTAAGAACAGTGCCTGCAGTCAGCAAGCGTGGGCTATTATCACCCTTCTTTCCCTCCTGATTGCTCGCTCTGGAGATGCGCCTGCGGGCGAGCAGTGCTTTCGTGGGCAATTAAATGCAGACATGAATGAAATCCAGCAGAGTCCATTTCCACCCTTTCCCTTGGGCGGGGCAATGGGCCGGAGCGGTTGGTCGGGGTGAGGGGAGGTGGAGTGTGGCAGGCGCCGATGAGGCTGATAAGTCACGAGTCCAGCTCCCTTGTGACCCAGCCTGGGGGCCTGGACGCCGACCCCTGACTCCTCCGCTCCCCCAGCCGGGCCTATCTTGGCCATCACTGCCGGCCCCTTTCCCTAGCCAGTGGGGCGGGAGGCAGACACGCCCCGCAGATCTGGAAGCCAACCTAAGGTCGCCTGGGAAGGTGCCCCCTTCGCCCCCTCTCCCCCACCCCGCTCTGCTCCTCCCCTCCGCCAGGTGCTGCACTCCTGGGCAAGCTCACCTCCCCGCCAGGGCTCTGGTCCTCAGGTCAGCCTCCCTCCTCAATTCTCTGATCCTGCTGAAAAGCATCCTTAATACCCTGGGCTCCCTAAAGCCCGTTTCCTGACCTGGGTTAGTTCAGTTCAGTCGCTCAGTCGTGTCAGACTCTGCGACCCCGTGGACTTGCAGCACACCAGGTCCATCTTAACCTGGGTTAAGCCAGGCCCATCTCAGCCATCACTGGCCCGGAGGCCAGCGGCTTCAACTTCTTCATCTTTAGAAACCCGGAGAAAGCATCCAAAAGTATTGAAAGTCACCTTCAAAAGGGCCATGTTTGTCCGTTTTAACTGTCTCAACTGAGACAAACAACACAGGGTGGAACAAAGAAGCACCAGAGAACGAGCCCCAGCATTTAAGTTGGAATACATTTAAACTTCTCTCTTTTGGGCATGAGTTTTATGGGTTTTGACCACTACAGAGAATCCTGTAACCGCCATCAAAATCAGGATACACAACAGAAGGATACACAGTTTCCTCCTGCCTCTTATTTTCCTCAGCCTCTCCTCCACCCAGCCCCTTGCAACCTCTCCTTTGTTCTTCCTGGTAGTTTACCTTTTCCAAAAATGTCACATAAATGGAATGCTAGACTATGTAGCCTTTTATATATGACTTCATCACTCAGCATAGCACTTTAAGAATCAGTCATGTTATTGTGTGTATTAATAGCTTGTTCCTTTTTATGGCTGAGTAGTATTCCATTGTATAGATGTGCCACAGTTTGCTTACTCAAGACAGGTGAGACACCTGTTAGTAGTTTCTAGTTTGGGGCTATAATGAATAAAGCTGTTATATATATTTTGGTATACAGGTTTCTATAAGAACATAAGTTCTCATTTCTCTTGAGTAAATACCTCAGAGTGGGGCTGCTGGGTCACAAGAAAGTTATTTAAAAATAAAGAGAGCAAATCTCCTCCCATACCTCTAGCACCCCAGTCAGCCTCCATTACCTTTTTCTCTGTATTTTTCCAAAGACGTGTGTGTGTGCGCACGCATGTGTGTGTGTATATAAGAGAAAACATAATTTTTTAAAATAGAAGTGATCTGATAATACACATCCTTTTTCACCCAGTGGATCTTGAAGATTATACCCTCCTAATCCATATAGCTCTGTCTCATTTTTTCCTATGAGTAATGGATATACCATACTTCCCTTAACAACTCTGTATTGGTGATTTCTGATTTTTTTGAATTACAATATCGTAATACATATCCTGTACAGGTTTTCCCTGCTTTCTGAAAGTAAAATGTTCTTGTGAAACCTTTCATAAGCTGAAGTGGTGTAAAGCAAAGAAGCATATACCTTAGGACACATCTTGCTAACAGATGCACAGATTAAATGGAGATAAAGCGCAGATGCTCACAGACACGGTTCAGAGCTGTGGTGGCTGATGCTGAGGGTAGTTCCACGTTGGTGTGCTCCTCTTGCTGCTGGAGATGCGAGCTGCCTCCGTAACAGCTCACTGCAAAACAAACGCTGAAGGCTATTTTCACTTCAAAGGGAAACTCCTTTTCTAATTTCTTTGGGTTAGTGAAAGCAGTTACTAATGCCAGTCTTTTGTAAAATTGAAGTGTTGTGGGGTGAGCTTTCAAAAAGTGGAGCACATCTATATATGCTTCCTGTGCCCTGGTTTGAGCAGGAATACAGGATAACTCAGAGGTGGACCTCTTAAAAGAGCAGCATACATCCCACTGCCAGGTGCTGCCCTTCTCCTCTCCTGCCTGGGCCACAGCAGTTTGGCCTGTGCCCCCAGCACACCAGTGAAAAGGCCATCTCCAAGGCTACCACCGACTCTTCACTCTCACCCTCCTCGATTTCTCAGAGGCCAGCAATGTTGCTGACACCACCCTGCTGTTTGAAACAATCTTTTTGGGGTTTCCGGTCTTTCTTGGGTCCCTTACTTGTCTGATGATCTCTTCCACATTTCCACTTCCTCCCCACGGCCCTTGCAGACATTCAGCAAGATGTCCTTGGCTCTCTCCTGCCCCACCTGCATCTTCAGCCACACTTGCTATTAGGCAGCTCCTGCGTAAAGCCCATGGTTCTGAGCTCTGTTCTCAGCTCTAGTCAGCTTCACTAGAGCACGGCCCCACATTGTGAGCCGGGCAACCCAAGTTCGACTCAGCATCTCGCTGCCCTCCAAAGCTGTTCCTCACCTGCCAGACCTGGCTTTATTTATGCAGCTGCCATGCTTCTAGGAAACTGAGGGATTTTGTGTTCCCCACTCTCTCCTCCTACTAATTAGTCACCCAGAGCCGCCCTTCCCGTGATTCTTCCCCTTCTAATTCCAGACCAGTCAGTCTGGGGCTAAGCTTCCCTTGACGATAAGGCTTGACTCTTACTGAGCGTTTGCTGTGTACCAAGCACAATGCAAGAATTATCAAGCGAATGTGAAACCTCACACTTCAAGAAAGATTCTATTTGCCTTTGAAGCTCAGATTCAGCAGCACATTTAGGAAATGGTGAGTCCAGGATCTGGTCCCAAGCAGTCCAGAGTCTGTGGTGAGACTGCATCACAACACAGCCTTACTCACTGAGACTGTTTTATGACAGAGTGTCTGGCCTCCAGACCTTACCATACCCAGCTGACACTCGGCTCACAGATTGCTATCCCTAAAGCCTTGCTCTAGCTAGGTCATAAGTTGGATCAAAAGCCTTCACTGCCTCCAAATAGAAACTCGATGCCAGGCTTGCCATACAAGGTCCTCCAGGTGCTGGGCCCAGCCTCCCCATCCTGCCTCCCCAGTCCTCCAGCTCTCCTCCCGTGTCCTCCTCCGTCCCACCTTTCTCTCGGCTCACACGTTCCTTTGCTGGGAGTGCCATCCCCTCTCATTTCAGCCGGGTCAAATCCATCCCATCTTTTATGGCTCAGCTAAATTTTACCTCTTCCACAAAGCCTCCCACTTAAAGAAAATAGTGGCCATAAAGAGAGAATCCCTTCGACTCAAATTTCTCTTTACCAGCCTCTGCGCTTCCGCTTCAACCAGCCCTACCTTCTCAGAGGTCTCATTTTAACAACTATGGTGGACTGAAACCAGTTTGATGAAAAAAAAAAGAATATTCCAGAGACATTTAAAATGAATTTATTTTTTGGATGATTAATAGATTTACATTGTACCGTTTTATATCTGCAAAGGGTACAAAGTAAAATTCTCCCTTTCCTCTCCCAGCCACCCAGTTCTTATGCTCACAGGAAAAAAATATAGTATCTTGTCCTTTTTTTTTTTTCAGAGGTATTTGGTTGTGGTAGTTTAAAACTGTCTATATATTCTTTGATATTCTTCCTCTGAATGTGGGTTGGACTGATTGACTCACTTATGGTAGTGGGTAAAACTTCCAAAACTAGAGTGTAAAGGCATTGTGACCTTCTCCTTGCTTGCTCTAGTGGATCTAGCTGCTGCGTCACAAGGACACTCAAGCAAGCCCTCTGGAGTGTCCTGCACAACAAGGAACTGAGGCCTCCTGCCAACAGCAGTGTGAGGGAGCTGTGCTGGAAGCAGAACGTCCAGCCTCAGACGAGCCTTCAGATGACTGCAGCCCTGGTCCATGACTTGACTGCAACCTCATGAGATACCCTGAGCCAGAACCACCCAGCTAAGTATCCAAATTTCTGGCCTACAGAAATTATGAGATAATTCAGTTGATTCTTGTTATTCATGTTCTATATAGTCACCAGGAATTATAGTCACAGTGAATTATCTAAACCATTGCTCCTATGGGAAATATAGTTAGATTCTGCAAGCTTCTGGTCACATTTTTATCAACTGATCAAGATCAATAAGCCTGTTTTATGTGTTTCTATTTTAGGATAACTTAATTTAATATATATTGTTGATTCAATTAGCCAACAGCACTGTAACTCATATCTGAACAAAGTTTCTTTAACATACATGCTTTCTCTGTAAAGCACATCACAGCCTTTTTATGGCTAAGGGGGCATTTTAAACAGTGAAATTACCAGTGAAAAGTGCAAAAATACAAAAAGCATAGCACTAAATAGAATAAGAAAAGGATACTTCTTTACAGTAAACTGAATCAGGGCACCTGGGGGCTGAGATGGTAAAGAATCTGCCTGCAATGAAGGAGATGTAGGTTTGATCCCTGGGTTGGGAAGATTCCCTGGAGATGGGAATGGCAACCCACTCCAGTATTTTTGCCTGGAGAATCCAATGGACAGAGGAGTCTGGTGGGCTACAGTCCATGGGGTCGCAAAGAGCTGGACACAACTGAGTGCCTAAGCACACACACACACATATATATATATATATACACAAATGGTCATGAAAACACTTTGAGATTGATTGTGGGATTATAAATTAATTTCATGAGTAGGTGAGTTCACAAATACAGAATATACAAATGAGGAGGATTAACTGTAAATATTTGCTGTTTTAGTTTACTAAGAATTGGGGTTTCTTATTCTGCAGCAGGACATCAATAACATGCATACCCTAAATATGTGCACCCAGTTTTGCATAATAATGATCTATGCACAGAAAAGGACCTGAAACAAAAAATTCCAGAATAAGTAACTTTGGGTGTGTCTTTATGGGTGTTCTTTAAGTGCCTTTGTTTCATGGCATTTTCTGATTTTTCCTGAAATAAGTGTGTATTTCTTTGTGATAAGAAAACATAATAAAGGAGACATTTAAAATTATATTGTTCGATGTTGTGTCTGTTCCAATGAGTTACCAATTTTTAGATGAGTATTTTGCTATAAATTCCATATTGTTAGACATTTATTTGACCCAAACAACCCCTTTTTGGATATTTAAGTAATCCCATCCCATCTCAAACCAGATTACTTTTGGCCAAATTGTTTGGGGCCCCGTGTTATGTTACCTTTCGATCACCCATTCTTGTCCTTTATCTTCAACTTACTCTCCCTGATTCCTTCCCAGACCCCACTCAGGTTTCTCTCATTAAGACAAACCCTTCTTTGCCAAGAATTCCTATATTCACGGCTTTCCCTTTGTCACTCCCAAATTCTCTGTCCTCTTTAGTGTACCTGCTGCCTGTATCCACATAGCAAAACCGTCCCCTCAGTCTCCTTGTGGCTGAGTCCAATGGCCACCTCTCAGTACCTTTATTACCCTAGGACTTCTGGCTGTTGCCCCTTCCTCTTTTCTGAAGCACTCTGGGTTTTCATGTCCACACACCTTCTCCCTACCTGTCTGCCCGGTCCTCTGTGGCCTCTTTCTCAGGCTCTCTCCTCACTCTGCACCCCCGTCTCCAGGAGCCACTCACCATGGCTGCAGGGCTCCCATCAGCTCCCGCAAGCTCCCTGCTGTCACACCTAAGCTCCAGCCTGCCTGTCAGCCATCCGTTGGGCCTCTCAGGTGGAGGTCGTATCTGCACCACCCACTCAGTCTGTCCACACAGGACCCATCATCTCCCTCCCTTAGCCTTCAAGTCTGTCCTTTCCACTTCCTAGTTCCAGATTCTCACACTATTAACTTGGGAGCTCCTCCCGCTCTCTGCCCCTTTTCTTCAGGTTCTACACAGTGTCCGGCACTCGGGAACATTCAATTAATATTCATTCAATGATTTTAATCAATCACCAAGTCCAGGCAGTCCCGCCTTCTGAATGACACTAAGGCCTGTTGGTCTCCCTCCACCACCTTCCATTGCCTGTTGTTTGCTGAAGGAACAACTATGAGACCCATCTCAGAGGTGGCAGAGCTGTGAACCCAGGACACTTTAATAAGATGCTACAGGAGAATGAAGTCCAACCCACAGGCACAAAACTGTGGGACCTGGCATAGGGCTTCCCCTTACCCCTCCCTGGCTGCCACCCTCCATCCAAGGGGAAGTGGAGCCTTTAAATCTATATGTCCTCAGGGCTGCAATCAAAAGGAGCAGCCCTTTCTAAACACTCAAAGGTGAGATCCATCCACACCCAGAATCAGGTCCAGCAGGTTGCATGTCCAACTAAGCTCAAGGAAAGTGAGGGACTCCTGCTTCCAGGAGGTTCCACTTGGCTGTGAGCCAGGAGAGGTGGGAGGAGGGAAGGGGAAGGGGCAGAGGGGCAGTGTGCCTTGTGGAGCAGTTGGTTCAGTGAGGATGGTCAGCGGCTGGAAGAGGGGAGGATGAGTGACTTCCTCATTGCTCCCAGACCTCCCTGGGGGCGGCCTTGCCGGCTGGGGCAAAGCAACCATATTCAGTGGAGAGATCCGGTCCAAGTCCTGCAAGCGACTCTGGGAGTGCAGGTGCTCAAAGGAGTTGTAGTTTCTTCAAACCATCAGCAGAGAGCACCCTCAGATCACCTCTGCTCCTTGCCAGGAGGGTGTGCCAGGTGAGATGTGATAGGAAGGTTCCCATAAGCTGTTGAATTTGGGAAGCAAATGTGAAAGAGAGGTGGGCTGACTTCCACATTTCTCGCATGTGTAACACTCAAAAGCCAAGAATACAGGAGAGATCAGTGTGGGGTAGTCAGGGAAAGTGAGTGAGAGTTGAACCTGTGGAGAGTGAGGTCCTGAGGCCCTTCCTGTGGGAGATGTGTATTGGGTGATTGATATACAATTCTGGAGCTGGGAGAGATGGGGGTAAACATAAAGATTTGAGGTCATCGTTGTGTATGCAATGGTGCAAGACCTGAACTGACTGAGACTGTCTAGGGAGCATGACAAAGAGGCAGGCCAAACGCAGAGGCCTGGGGAGCCTTAGTATTTAAGGGCTGGGGAGAGAGGAAGCGGACACATCAGAGATGTTGTAGAATAACCAAGGGATAATGTAATAGATGCAAGGGATGAGACACTTTAAAAATGATGAGTTTCCCAATTGCCAGCCCTCTAAAGAAACTGCCAGCCTGGTCCCAGGATCTTTTACGATGTACGGCCCAGAGAGTGAGAAAAGAGAAACAGGGAATTCCTTAGTGGGTCAGTGGTAAAGAGTGATAAAGCCTTGCAATGCAGGGGACATGGGTTCGATCCCTGATCAGGGAACTAAGTTCCCACATGTCATGAAGCAACTGAGCCTGCATGCCAAAACTACCAAAGCCCGTCTTCATCTGCTCTGGAGTCTGTGTGCCACAACCGGAGAGTCTGTGCACTACAACCAAGAGATCCCGCATGATGCAACTAAGACACGAGACAGCCAACTAAATAAATAAATATTCAAAAAGAGAGAGACAAAACCAAGAGGCTGGAGGGAAGGTGGGGCCCTTAGCTTGAGAGACTAAGTATCTGATAAAAAGAGTACATTTAAAAAGTTAGAGAAAGAAAATCCATGTGGGGGGGGGGGGGGGGGGGCATTTACTGTATTGGGGCTTAAAAAAGTTTTGGGTTTGGAAATGTGAAGGTCTCCAGAGTAGCTCCAGAGCAAAAGAAAATTAGAGGAAGGAAAGAAAAGGGGGCTCTTGGAATGTATGTTCTTTTAGTAGGATATAAACAGAAATTTCTTCTTGATTTCTATTTGGAGGCCAGATAACACATCTTTGAATGGAATACATCTTTGAAGATCTTTGAGATCTTTGAGGATCTCAGCTTTATTAGGATTCATTAGACTTTAGATTGATTATATTCTTTGCAGCCAAAGATGGAGAAGCTCTATACAATCAGCAAAAACAAGACCGGGAGCAGACTGTGTCTCAGATCATGAACTCCTTATTGCCAAATTCAGACTGAAATTGAAGAAAGTAGGGAAAACCACTAGTCCATGCAGGTATGACCTAGATCAAAACCGTTATGAGTATACAGTAGAAGTGACAAATACATTTAAGGGACTAGATCTGATAGATAGAGTGCCTGATGAACTATGGACAGAGGTTCATGACACTGTACAGGAGACAGGGATCAAGACCATCCCCCTGGAAAAGAAATGCAAAAAAGCAAAATGGCTGTCTGAGGAGGCCTTACAGATAGCTGGGAAGAGAAGAGAAGCGAAAAGCAAAGGAGAAAGGAAAAGATATTCCCATCTGAATGCAGAGTTCCAAAGACTAGAAAGGAGAGATAAGAAAGCCTTCCTCAGCGATCAATGCAAAGAAATAGAGGAAAACAACAGATAGGGAAAGACTAGAGATCTCTTCAAGAAAACTAGAGATACCAAGGGAACATTTTATGCAAAGATGGGCTCGATAAAGGACAGAAATGGTATGGACCTAACAGAAGCAGAAGATATTAAGAAGAGGTGGCAAGAATACACAGAAGAACTGTACAAAAAAGATCTTCATGACCCAGATAATCACGATGGTGTGATCACTCACCTAGAGCCAGACATCCTGGAATGTGAAGTCAAGTGGGCATTAGAAAGCATCACTATGAATAAAGCTAGTGGAGGTGATGGAATTCCAGTTGAGCTATTTCAAATCCTCAAAGATGATGCTGTGAAAGTGCTGCACTCGATATGCCAGCAAATTTGGAAAACTCAGCAGTGGCCACAGGACTGGAAAAGGTCAGTGTTCATTCCAATCCCAAAGAAAGGCAATGCCAAAGAAAGCTCAAACTACCACACAATTGCACTCATCTCACACGCTAGTAAAGTGATGCTCAAGATTCTCCAAGCCAGGCTTCAGCAATACGTGAACCGCGAACTTCCAGATGTTCAAGCTGGTTTTAGAAAAGGCAGAGGAACCAGAGATCAAATTGCCAACATCTGCTGGATCATCAAAAAAGCAAGAGTTCCAGAAAAACATCTATTTCTGCTTTATTGACTATGCCAAAGCCTTTGACTGTGTGGATCACAATAAACTGTGGAAAATTCTGAAAGAGATGGGAATACCAGACCATCTGACCTGTCTCTTGAGAAACCTGTATGCCGGTCAGGAAGCAGCAGTTAGAACTGAACATGGAACAACAGACTGGTTCCAAATAGGAAAAGGAGTACATCAAGGCTGTATATTGTCACCCTGCTTATTTAACTTATATGCAGAGTACATCATGAGAAATGCTGGGCTGGAAGAAGCACAAGCTGGAATCAAGATTGCCAGGAGAAATATCAATAACCTCAGATATGCGGATGATACCACCCTTATGTCAGAAAGCGAAGAAAAACTAAAGAGCCTCTTGATGAAAGTGAAAGAGGAGAGTGAAAAAGTTGGCTTAAAGCTCAACGTTCAGAAAACTAAGATCATGGCATCTGGTCCCATCACTTCATGGGAAATAGATGGGGAAACAGTGGAAACAGTGTCAGACTTTATTTTTTTGGGCTCCAAAATCACTGCTGATGGTGATTGCAGCCATGAAATTAAAAGATGCTTACTCCTTGGAAGGAAGGTTATGACCAACCTAGATAGCACATTTAAAAGCAGAGACATTACTTTGCCAACAAAAGTGTGTCTAGTCAAGGCTATGGTTTTTCCAGTAGTCATGTATGGATGTGAGAGTTGGACGGTGAAGAAAGCTGAGCGCTGCAGAATTGATGCTTTTGAACTGTGGTGTTGGAGAAGACTCTTGAGAGTCCCTTGGACTGCAAGGAGATCCAATCAGTTCATCCTAAAGGAAATCAGTCCTGGGTGTTCATTGGAAGGACTGATGTTGAAGCTGAAACTCCAATACTCAGGCCACCTCATGCGAAGAGTTGACTCATTGGAAAAGATCCTAATGCTGGGAAGGATTGGGGGCAGGAGGAGAAGGGGACGACAGAGGATGAGATGGTTGGATGGCATCATTGACTCGATGGACATGGGTTTGGGTAAACTCCGGGAGTTGGTGATGGACAGGGAGGCCTGGCGTGCTGCAATTTATGGGGTCGCAAAGAGTTGGACACGACTGTGCGACTGAACTGAACTGAGACTTTAGCAAGCTAAAAATGGGAAAAAAATTCTTAACATGTTGAAGGGAAACTAGCAGAAATCAATACTATACTTCATGGTGAATTGTTAAGAGCATCCCCATAATAGTAAGACTAAAGCAAAAATGTCCATTATCATTGCTTATTCAACATGTACTAAAGGTCTCGCCTTGACAAGAAGATACAAAGAAAGTCTACTCTTTGGAAACGAAGAATCAAAATATTGTTTATAGATGTTGTTATTCTATACCTAGGAAAGAGAATTAACTGAAAAACTGTTTTAACGAACAAGAGAATTAAGTGGCCAATACAAGATCAACATACAGAAATCAACTGTTATACAATAACAAGTGATTAAAAAACACGAAAGTCAAAAGATACCATTTCCAATAGGAACTAAAAACTACAAAACACTGTACATATACACTTTAAAATGGTTAAAATGGTAAATTTTATGTTATTTTTACTTTTCATAATAAAAAAATGAAAAACTCTATATTGAGGATTTAAATTAATAAGGGGCAACTTTTATACGAAGAAAACTCTAAAGCATTACTTAAGAGAAAAGAAGAAAAGCTAACAAGTGAAGAGATACACCACATTCTGAGATACTATTGTCTTCTGGTATTTTAACTATGTTTTTAAACCCCACAAATTAGACATTACTAGAATAACTTTATAGGCAATATCTGTTTACCTACATGTTTACCAATTTCTTTGCTCACCATTCCTTCTTAAATCTCTGACCTTCCTTCTTGGATCATTTTCCTTCTTTCTGAAAGAACATTCTTTGTATAGGTTTATTCAAGCTAAGCTTAGTCTTTGTTATGTATGAAACAAAGTGTGGTTCGATCAGTTGTGTCTAACTCTTTGCGACCCCATGGTATGTATGTAGCCCACCAGACTCCTTTGTCCATGGAATTCTCCAAGCAAGAATACTGGAGTGGGTTGCCATTCCCTTCTCCAGAGGATCTTCCCAACCCATGGATCGAACATGGTCTCCTGCATTACAGGCATATTCTTTACCATCTGAGCCACCAGGGAAGCCCTTATCATTATATATATATATGTTCCTAATTCATCTCATTCTTTTTTCTTTTTAATGTGGATCATTTTTAAAGTCTTTATTGAATTTGTCACAATACTACTTTTGTTTCGTCTTTTTGGCCACAGGCACGTGAAATCTTAGCTCCCTGACTGGGAATGGAAGCCATACCCCCTGCGCTGGAAGGTGAAATCTTAACTACTGGACTTCCAGAGGAGTTACCACCTCATTCTTCAAAGATAGTTTTGCTGAATATGTAATTCTAGCATGGCAGCTATTTTCTCTTGGTCGTTTGAGTATATTATTCTGCTATCTTCTGTTTCCCACTCTTGTTGTTAAGCAGTCTTTGTCGCTTAATTGTTGTTTCCTTGTGAGTGATAAGACTTTTCTTTCAGATTGCCTTAAGAAAAAAAAAAAAACTTTTCCCAGGCTGCACTGCAAGGCTTGTGGGATCTTAGTTCCCTGACTAGGGATTGAACCCAGGACTCAGCAGCACTGGACCACCAGAGAATGTCCAAGAAAACTTTTATTATGGAAAATTTCAAATGTATCCCAAAGCAGAGAGAAGAGTTTAGCGAACTTCCCCATTCCCCACACCCAGGTTCAGAAGTTAACAACATTTTGCCAGTAGTGTTTCCTCTATTCTGCCTCCCCTTCTTGGAAGCGTTTTTTTGCTTTTGCTGAAGTGTTTAAAGCAAATTCCACATTAGGTATATGGATCAGATTATGTCTTTGATAGATGAGGACTTTTTGCTTTATTTTTATGTTAATTTCTTAATGTCATCTAATTCCTCGGCATGTTCAAATTCCTCTGTTCCAGAAAGGTCTTAGCCCCACTCCACCTCCATTTATTTGTTGATAAAAACAGAACGTTTGCCTGTAGAATTTCCCACAGAATTGGGCGGATTGCTTCTTCAGGTGTCATCTCACTTGTTCCTCTAGACCCTGTATTTCCCATAAATTGGCAGTCATATCTAGGCCTTAATTAGATTTAGGTTAAATTATTTTGGGAAAACTTGCATAGGTGGCACTGTGTAGCTCCCTGTGTATCAGGCCAGGAGGTACACTATGTTTGGTTGCACCATTTTGATTTTAAATTCATCTGTTACTGAATTAGAGGGTGTAAAATGGTGATTTCCTTCAAATCTGCCATTCCTTCTCCATTTATTAGCTGGAATTTATTCATCAGAAGCTTTTCTTCATTAACGACTTGATTAAAATGCAGTTGATGTGCCCAAAGGTGAGGGGTGTGTATGTGTGAGGTTATAAAATTATGGGAGTTTCTGTATTCATTATCATTTACTGTTTTTTATGCTAAAATGATCCCATCTTTAGCCAAAGTCCCTTCAAGTTGCCTCCTATGATCTTTTAAAAAGTCCTGAGATGGTTGTTTCTCCCTGCTTATTTAACTTATATGCCGAGTACATCATTTGAAATGTTGGGCTGGATGAAGCACCAGCTGGAATCAAGATTGTCGGAGAAATATCAACGACCTCAGACATGCATATACCACCACCCTAATGGCAGAGAGTAAAGAGGAACTAAAGAGCCTGTGGATGAAGGTGAAAGAGGAGCATGAAAAAGCTGGCTTATAACTCAGCATTCAAAAAACTAAGATCATGGCCTCTGGTCCCATCACTTCATGGCAAATAGACAGGGCAAAAATGGAAATAGTGACAGATTTTCTTTTCTTGGGCTCCAAAATCACTGCGGATGTTGACTGTAGTCACAAAATTAAAAGATTCTTGCTCCATGGAAGAAAAACTATGACAAACCTAGACAGCGTATTAAAAAGCAGAGACATTGCTTTTTCAAAAAAGGTCTGTACAGTCAAAGCTATGGTTTTTCCAGTAGTCATGTACGGAGGTGCGAGTTGGACCATAAAGAAGGCTGAGTGCTGAAGAATTGATGTTTTCTAATTGTGGTGCTGGAAAAGGCTCTTGAGAATCCCTTGGACAGCAAGGAGATCAAAAGAGTCAATCCTAAAGGAAATAAACCCTGAATATTCATTGGAAGGGCTGATGCAGAAGCTCCAACACTTTGGCCACCTGATATGAAGAGTTGACTCATTGGAAAAAAACCCTGATGCTGGGAAAGATTGAGGGCAGGAGGAGAAGGGGCAACAGAGGATGAGATGGTTGGATGGCATCAACGACTCAATGGACGTGAATTTGAGCAAACTCTGGGAGATGGTGAAGGACAGGGAAGCCTGGTGTGCTGCAGTCCATGGGGTTGCAAAGAGTCAGATACGATTTAATGACTGAACAACAACAGGTAGTTGTTTGCAACTTCCTTCTTTATGGCTCAATTGATCTCCTAGGTTTGACTTGTACAGTTCCTGCCCCATAACTGGAATCAGCCATTTCTCCAGGGAGCTCTGGTTCCTTTTTGTGAGAGATGGTATTTAGAGAGCAAAACTTGGTCACTAAAGGTGCTTATTGCTACTGGATTGTCATTTCTTCAGAGGACAGAGCTGGAAAATATCAGCTTTTTTTTTTTTAAAGTTAGGTCATGAGTTCATAGTGATATTTCCAATCCAATTTCAAGATTATGAGATTTTTAAACCGAACAAAAAATTTTAAATCTCTGGTGGCTTTTACAACTCCTTCTTTGTCTTTAGTATTCTTCAGTTTCCTTACAAGCATCTAGGGGCGGATTTCTTTTTATTTATCCTGCTTGATATTATGTTGTGCATCCATCCTGTATCTGTGGATTTATATACTTCACCAGTTCTGGAATACTCTTCCTCTATCCCTTCATACATTGCTTCTCCTACAGTCTTTCTATTATATAATGCCCTACTGGGACTTCAGTTAAACAAATTACAGGCTTTTTCATTCTATGCTCCATGACTCTTAAACCATCTTTCACATTTTCCATCTCCTGTTTATGTTTGCTGCATTTTAAGTAATTTCTTCAGCTCTTTCTTCACTGTATCCCTTTTCAGTTGTGTATAATCTATTGCTCAGCATATCCAGTGAAATGCTTTTTTATTGTGGTATTATTTGTATTTTTAAACATATATATTCTTTTTCATTATGGCTTATCACAGGATATTGAGTACAGTTCCCTGTGTAGTAGTATTTTTTGATGGTAAAGCTGAAAGAAGATTAAACTCCATCACTGTAAATTATTATATATATAAAATGAATATTTTTAAGTCATTTACATGATATATATAAAGCTTTAAAAATAGTGTACAAAATTACGTTAAACAGTTTCAAGCAAAAAAATCAATTATATACACATTTATCTCAGTTACATATAAATTATGTACAGAAATAAAAGTGTGATCCATTGAAAGTAGAATAAGAAAAATAGATAAGACTGTGGTAGTTGCAACACAATAGAGCAGTGAGAAATGCAGTATAGCTACGCAAATCAACATGAACAAATCTCATGACTATGAACAAGCAAACTGCAGAAAAATACATGCAATATAATTCATAGAAAAGTCAAAACTAAACGAAGCAACATATTGCTTAGAAATGGGTACAGTTCGGACCATGTGAAATTGCTTAATACATATGTGGTAAAACTATAAAGAAAAGTTAAGTGAAAACAACAAAATTGAAAACACCTTGATGCTATTTGGGATGAAAGGGCTGGGATCTGGGAAGGGCAGCAGAGATTTCAGAAGTTCTGGCTTACTAACTGGGTGGTGGATCCACTGATGTTTAAATTTTGTTTCTATTCCTTATGTCTTACACATATGTAATAAATGTTCTTTTATAATTATTCAGCATTTAGTAAGACCATATGTTTAAAAGAGTAAGAGGAAATATATTACAGTGATAGTCACTGCTGCATCTGGGCACTTTGATGATGTGTGATTTTTTTTCCCCTCTTCTATATTTTTATGTCATTAAAATTTTGTACAGCAAGAATATATTACTTTTACAGACAGAAAAATATCTCCCAGCTAAGATGAAAAGTTGGCAGGAAAAAGATGAATGTTTTTAGAAATGAACCTCATATTGGAATTTTAAAAAAAAAGGAAAGAAAATTTAGGTGAGATATCTTACTGGTCCTTATGCGTAAGAAAAAAAACAGCATTTTTTTTTTTTGCATGATGACAATAATATGTACCTCACAAGATTATTGCAATGATCTCAAAGTGATGACACTTTAAGAATGTTACACAGTGTTCTACAAGTATTATTTTTAACATTTATTATTTATTTAGCAGTGGGTCTTAGTTGTGGCACATGGGATCTTCAATCTCATTTGCTACTTGTGGGATCTTTAGCTGCAGCATGCAAACTTTTAGTTGTGGCCTGTGGAATCTAGTCCCCTAAATAGGGATCGAACCCACCCTATGCATGAAGTCTTAGCCCCTATACCACCAGAGAAGTCCTTCTATAAGTATTAATTACTGTGAGAAATGAATAAGAAAGACTAAGCATAAAATTGTTCAGATAGAATTTATAAAGCATTCTTCAACAGTAAGATTTTGGAGATTTTATAAATGTTAACAAGATAAGTATAATAGCTTCTCTAGAGACTTAAAAGTAATTTATTATGGACAATTTCAAACATACCTGGGGCTTCCCTTGTGGCTCAGCTGGTAAAGAATCCACATGCAGTGCGGGAGACCTGGGTTCGATCCCTGGGTTGGGAAGATCCCCTGGAGAAGGGAAAGCCTACGCATTCCAGTATTCTGGCCTGGAGAATTAAGTGGACTGTAGAGTCCATGGTGTTACAAAGAGTCGGACACAACTGAGCGACTTTCACTTTCACTTTCCAAACATACCTGAAAACTGGGGGAGAACATTTTAATGAATTCCCATATATCTGTTACCCAGCTTCAACAATTATCAAGATTTTGTCAAACTTGCTTCATCTTTTCCTTGTGAATGTGTGTGCTTGCTGTTGATCAAGTATTTGGAAACAAAATCTAGACTAATGCACCTCTGCTCAGCCGTGTCTGATTCTTTGTGACCCCATGGATTGTAGCCCACCAGGCTCCTCTGTCTATGGGATTCTCCAGGCAAGAATACTGGAGTGGATTGCCATTTCCTTCTATAGGAGATCTTCTGGCCCAGGGATCAAACCCAGGTTGCCTACATTGCACGTGGACTTTTTACCATCTGAGCCCCCTAAAATATATACACTTTTTTCTTACACAGACATAATGCCATTATCACACTTAACAAAATTAACAATAATTTCTCTAATATCAGGTCATATTCAAATTTCCCTAATTTTCTCAGAAATGTCTTTTCATAGTTCATCTTTTTGCATTAGGATTAACATACTGCATTTAGTAATTGTGTACTTTAAATTTCTCTTAGTCTAGAGCTATCTTTTTTTTTCTTTGTCGTTTGCTTTCCTTGTGATAGTGACATGGTGAAGAAACTGGGTCAGTTGTCTTGTGGAATATCCCAGTTTTTGTTCTTATCTCTGACCTTCCTAATGGTGTGGTGTTGCTTGGCCAGTTTTCCTTTGCCCTGTGTTGATGTAAACTGGAAGTCAGCTCCGAAGGCGTTGAGGTTTGCGTTCTTATTTTGTTGAGACCACTTTGTACACAGGGTTGCGTCCTGTACATTGCATCACATCAACATGCTTATGTTGCCCTTGCTCCATATCCACTAAGTTTTCCCACTTTAAGAATTCCATTTTTCTTTTCTAGAAGCACTCATTTCTATTCTATTTTGTCCTTTTAAATAGTCTCTTTTCTCTTGCTCATCTGTGATTCCATCTCTTATTTCCTTAAACATTCATACATAGGCACTTCCATTATGTAGCTGATAATTCCTTTCTCACTGAGAATCTGCATCTGCTGACTCTCGCTCTTCGTGGTTCTGGATGGTACTCTGACGATTTAAGGTGATTACGGACACTTTCTCCAGAAAGCGTCTTGTTTTGTTTCCAGGAGAAACTGGGCACAAGGGGTGGGAACAACCTCGGTTTCCTCATAGAGTCCTGACTGTGGTGCTGAGCCCCAGACTCAGGTCCCCAACCAGCTTCAGTCCTGCAGATTGATGGAGGGCCGCTGTTGGCATTTGACTTGAGTTCCTCTCATTTACCATTCTGGTTTCAGCTTAATGCTTTTTTTTTTTTAGTTCTACCAGTTTATTGCTATCAACCTATCTCCCTCCACCCTCATACACGCATGCTCAGTCATGTAACCCCATGGACTGCAGCCTGCCAGGCTCCTCTGTCCATGGATTTTCCAGGCAAGAACACTGGAGCGGGTTGCCGTTTCCTTCTCCTTAGCTTAAGGTTTTTGCTTCTTTGTATTTTGTTTTGTTTTTCTTTTCTCTTTTGAAATTTTTCTTGTTTCTAGTGAACTCAGAAAAATGTTATGTTTTATGTAGTAATTATCATTATTACTATTATTTACCTCTAATAATTTTTCAGCATGAGGGCCTTTCATAAGTATCTAGTAAGCTACACTCCTGGAAGGAAGTGGGGAGCCTACAGCACAATTTGTAGAATTAATATGTGGAAACAGAATATAACAAATGAGTAAATATAATAAAATAGAAACAGACTCACAGATAAAGAGAACAAATTAGCTGTTACCAGTGGAGAGAGGGGAGGGAGGAGGGGCAAGATAGGGCTATGGGCTTAAGATGTACAAACTACTATGTATAAAATAAATAGGTGGATTTTCCTGGTAGTCCAGTGGTTAAGAATCCACC
The DNA here is from genome assembly GCA_024291935.2 of Okapia johnstoni. Lineage (NCBI taxonomy): Eukaryota > Metazoa > Chordata > Mammalia > Artiodactyla > Giraffidae > Okapia > Okapia johnstoni. Next base: position 123,120,285 of record CM044306.1, on the reverse strand, counting down.
TGCTTTGAATTATTAACTAAAGTACATACTGTGTTCAAATTTCACAAAATTTTATGCTAGTGTTTGTTATTCGTTTTCATACCTTATTCAAGAGTCCACATTGTATTTAGTTGCCCTGAGCCGCTTTAGCTGCATGCAACAAATTCTGATCAATTCTCTTTTCATTCTTATTCTGTTACAAATGTTTTCTAGTTTTCCTTGTTGTGGCTTCTTAGATACACCCATCATTTAAAAGTGGACATTTAATTTCCAAATACATGGGGTTTTTAAAGTATTTTTGATATTAATTCCTCATTTTGATATTAATTTTTCATTTAAATGCTTTCTTCTTTGCAATCACTTCCTGTGCTTTTTCAGTCTTTTAACTTTATTGAGGCTTTCAATGGCTAAATCATAGATCTCCTGAATCTTGAAGATTCCCTGAAGAAATCCTGAAGATTCCCTGGAGGAGGAAATCCAACCCACTCTAGTATTCCTGCCTGGGAAATCCCGTGGACAGAGGAGTCTGGCAGGCTGCAGTCCATGGGGTTGCAAAAGAGTCGGACATGACTGAGCCTGAGCTCGCACACAGTAATTAGTGATATTGAGCATTTTTTCATGTACTTGTTAGCCATCTGCATGTCTTCTTTGGAGAAATGTCTATTTGGGTTTTCTGCCCATTTTTTGTTCAGGGTGTTTGTTTTCTTTTGTTATTCAGTTGTATGAGCAGTTTGCATACTTTGGAAATTAAGTCTTTGTTGGTCCCATCATTTGCAAATATTTTCTCCTGGTCCACTGACTGTCTTTTCATTTTGTTTATGGTTTCCTTTGCTGTGCGAAAGCTTGTAAGTTTGATTAGGTTTCATTTGTTTATTTTTGCTTTTATTTCTATCATCCTGGGAGAAGGACTTAAGAAAATATTGCTACAATTTCTGCCAGATGATGTTTTACCTACCTTTTCTTCTAGAAGTTTTATGGTATCATGTATATGTTTATATACTTAAGACTTTAAGCCATTTTGAGTTTATTTTTATATATGGTGTGAAGGAATGTTTAAACTGAAGGAATTGTTCAAATCAATCGAATAAATGTTCATTGATATACATGTGGCCGTCCAGCTTTCCCAACATCACTTGCTGAAGAGACTGTCTTTTCTCCATTGTATATTCTTGCCTCCTTTGTCAAAGATTAACTGACCATAGGTGTGGAGAAGTGATTGATGTTTTGCTCTTGCCTTGTCCACATCTTGCATTGGATGATCGTTCTTTATTCTTCGTTGCAGAACTGCAGATGCAGTGGCTCAGACCACCGGTCAGGGTGTCTACAGGGATGAACTTAGGGCAGCATAAAGCCCTGCCAGGGTCAAGAGTTGATAAACTTGGAGAACAACTGTTTTTGAGCAACCCCTCACCCCATCTTTTGCTCTCCAAATTCCCAGGCTGGCCCCTCCCTCAAATCAATAGAGGAGCTTCCTTTCAGCACAGGGTAGAAAGTGAAACCAAGACCCCAAGGAGTTTTGGGACCAAATGCAAACAAGCAGGAGTGATGACCTGTGACTGTGTGATGCCTGGGGTACACCAGTTGACATCTGAGATCCTGTCCTCTCCTTGAAGTTAATAGGCTGGCAGACACTGAATGGCCTTCTGTCCTTCCCTCAAAGGCAGTATAGGGTAGAGCAGTAAATACCCCCAGGGAATAGGCGTTCACAAGCCAAAAATGTCGAGACACTTACAGAGTAACATTAAACCAAAAGAAAAATAAAGTCACAACATAAAGATCAGAAACAGTAGGACAGAAGCAGCAGCATTCATTAGTAGAGATGGACTAAGAATTTCAAATCAGTTCTATAAATACACAAAAGATATATTAGCAGTGTAAAACAAAAACAAGAAAACACTTAAAAGAATCAAAGTATTAGATACGAAAAAGACAATAGTTGAAATAAAGAACACAATAAATGAGATATATAACCAAAAAAACCAGAGTAGAATACCATATTGAGAAACACTTTAAGAAGGACTCATTGAAAAATGAGAAGATAAAAAATTAAATTTAAGAAATAAGGAGGATAGAAGTAGAATGCCCACACCCATGCAACAGGAATTCAGGAGAAAATGAAACTGAAAAGAGGAATATATTTGAAGAACAAAGGATCTAAAAATTTTTTTTCAGGTTTAAAAAGAATGAATGACCAGACTGAAAAGGCCATAGAGTGGAAAGTAAAAGAGAGAAAAGACAACCCACCAAACGGTAAAATTTAAAAACACCAGAGAGGGGATTCTCTGGTGGTCCAGCGGTTGGGACTCCGCCCTTTCCCTGCTGAGAGCCCTGGTTGGGGAACTAGGATCCCACAAACAGTGTGGCCAAAACAACAACAGCAAACAAAAACAGAAAAACAAAGTCAAAACCAAAGAGACAATTTGAACAGTGTTAGGCTGATGTTAGCCCTCTCAGCTACAACAGTGGGCACAAGAAGACAAGGGAGCAGTGTTTCTTAAGTACGTCCATTGGAAGGACTGATGCTGGGGAGGACTGGGGGCAGGAGGAGAAGGGGACAACAGAGGATGAGATGGCTGGATGGCATCACCGACTCGATGGACACGAGTTTGGGTGGACTCCGGGAGTTGGTGATGGACAGGGAGGCCTGGTGTGCTGCAATTCATGGGGTCTCAAAGAGTCGGACACGACTGAGCGACTGAACTGAACTGAAAGAAAGTAACTTTGAACCTACAATTTTATATACAGCTAGCTTGTCTTTCAAAATTCTTAAGAGATGGGAATACCAGACCACCTTCCCTGACTCCTGAGAAATCTTGACCTCCAGGTCAAGAAGCAACAGTTAGAACCAGACATGGAACAATGGACTGGTTCCAAATTGGGAAAGGAGTACGTCAAGGCTGTATATTGTCACCCTACTTATTTAACTTACATGCAGAGTACACCATGCAAAATACTGGGCTGGATGAAGCACAAGCTGGAATTAAGATTGCCGGGAGAAATATCAATAATCTCAGACATGCAGATGATACCACCCTTACAGCAGAAATGGAAGAGGATCTGAAGAGCATCTTGGTGAAAGTGAAAGAGGAGAGTGAAAAAGCTGACTTAAAACTTAGCATTCAAAAAACTAAGATCATGGCATCCGTTTTCATCACTTCATGCCAAATAGATGGGGAACAATAGAAACAGTGACAGGCTTTATTTTCTTGGGCTCCAAAATCACTGCAGATGGTGACTGTAGCCATGAAATTAAAGGATGCTTGCACCTTGGAAGAAAAGCTATAACCAACCTAGACGGTGTATTAAAAAGCAGAGACATTACTTTGCTGACAAAGGTCCATATCATCAAAGCTATGGTTAGTCACCAGTAGTCATGTATGGTTGTGAGAGTTGGACCATAAAGAAAGCTGAGTGCCGAAGAATTGATGCTTTTGAACTGTGGTGTTGGCGAAGACTCTTGAGAGTCCCTTGGACTGCAAGGAGATCAAACCAGTCAATTGTAAAGGAAATCCGTCCTTAATATACATGGGAAGGACTGATGCTGAAGCTGAAGCTCTAATACTTTGGCCACCTGATGTGAAGAACTGACTCATTGGAAAAGACCCTGATACTGGGAAAGGCTGAACGCAAGAGGAGAAGGGGATGACAGAGGATGAGATGGTTGGATGGAATCACCAACTCAATGGACATGAGTTTGAGTAAGCGCTGGGAGCTGGTGATGGACAGGGAAGCCTGTGTGCTGCACTCCATGGGGCTGCAAAGAGTCAGACATGACTGAGCAACTGAACTGAACTATCTTTCAAATGTGAAAAGAGTGAAGAAAATATATCAGGAAAGGGAATCATCAGGCATTGTTGGTGGGAATATAAATTGGTATCATCACTATGCAAAGTAGTATGGAGGTTCCTTAAAAACTAAAAATAAAACTACTATAAAATCCAGCAATCCCACTCCTAGGCATATTATCTGGGAAAAAAAGAAACTCTAATTTGAAAAGATACATATGCCCCAATGTTCAAAGTAGCACTGTTTACAAAAGCCAAAACATGGAAACAACCCAAGTGCCTTTCAACAGACAATTGATTTAAGAAGATGCGGCATACATACATACAACGGCATATTACTCAGTCCTAACGAAGAATGAAGTATGGCCACTTGCAGCAACATGGATAGACCTAGAGAATATTATACTTAGTGAAGTAAGTCAGACAGATAAAGATAAATATAATATGATACAATTTATATGTGAAATCTAAAAAATAATACAAGTGAATCTATATACAAAACAGACTCACAGACAGTAAACAAAGTTATGGTTACCAAAGAGGGAAGTGAGGGATAGACAAATTAGGAATATGGGATTAACAGATACAAACTACTATGCATAAATAGATAAGCAACACCGATTTACTGTATAGCACAGGGAGTTATATTCATTAACTTGCAATAATCTATAGTGGAATATAAACTGAAAAAGAAAAAATCACTATGCTATAAAGTGCTATGCTATAGCACTATGCTGTAAAGTAACACAACATTATAAATCAACTATCGTTTAAAAAATTCTCAGGCAACAAAGTTTCAAAATGCTTGCTGTACTAAGAACCACATTAAAAATGTCTCTGGGGAGCTGAAAAGGAAGCACAAACTGAAATATCAATGGAATGATTTTGAATTGTTTAACCTAATATATAAAGCAAACTGTTTAAAAAAATGTTATGGGGGAGGGATATATTGATGTTCATTGTACTCTCATTTTTATTTTCTTAGAAGTATGAAAACTTCTATAATAAAAAATTTAAGACATTTTTGAGGAAGTGCACAAACAAGAAGAGATATGTATTCAGAAGACTTTGCAAGAAATATATAGAGTCAGTTCAGTTCAGTCACTCAGCAGTATCCGACTCTTTGTGACCCCATGAAACGCAGCATGCCAGGCCTCCCTGTCCATCACCAACTCCCTGAGTCCACCCAAACCATGCCCATCGAGTTGTTGATGCCATCCAGCCATCTCATCCTCTGTCGTCCCTTTCTCCTCCTGCCCTCAATCTTTCCCAGCATCAGGGTCTTTTCCAATGAGTCAGCTTTCTGCATCAGGTGGCCAAAGTATTGGAGTTTCAGCTTCAACATCAGTCCTTCCAATGAACACCCAGGACTGATCTCCTTTAGGATGGACTGGTTGGATCTCCTTGCAGTCCAAGGGACTCTCAAGAGTCTTCTCCAACACCACAGTTCAAAAGCATCAATTCTTCAGTGCTCACTTTCTTCATAGTCCAACTCTCACATCCATACATGACTACTGGAAAAACCTTAGCCTTGACTAGATGGACCTTGGTTGGCAAAGTAATGTCTCTGCTTTTTAATATGCTATCTAGGATGGTCATAACTTTCCTTCCAAGGAGTAAGCATCTTTTAATTTCATGGCTGCAGTTCACCACCTGCAGTGATTTTGGAGCCCCCCAAAATAAAGTCAGACACTGTTTCCACTGTTTCCCCATCTATCTGCCATGAAGTGATGGGACCAGATGCCATGATCTTAGTTTTCTGAATGTTGAGCTTTAAGCCAACTTTTTCACTCTCCACTTTCACTTTCATCAAGAGGCTCTTTTGTTCTTCTTCACTTTCTGCCATAAGGGTGGTGTCATCCGCATATCTGAGGTTATTGATATTTCTCCTGGCAATCTTGATTTCAGCTTGTGCTTCTTCCAGCCCAGCATTTCTCATGATGTACTCTGCATATAAGTTAAATAAGCAGGGTGACAATATACAGCCTTGACGTACTCCTTTTCCTATTTGGAATCAGTCTGTTGTTTCATGTCCAGTTCTAACTGTTGCTTCCAAATTGGGGAGGGGCAGGTCAGGTGGTCTGGTATTCCCATCTCTTTCAGAATTTTCCACAGTTTATTGTGATCCACACAGTCAAAGGCTTTGGCATTGTCAATAAAGCAGAAATAGATGTTCTTCTGGAACTCTCTTGCTTTTTCAATGATCCATCGGATGTTGGCAATTTGATCTCTAGTTCCTCTGCCTTTTCTAAAACCAGCTTGAACATCTGGAAGTTCACGGTTCACGTATTGCTGAAGCTTGGCTTGGAGAATTTTGAGCATTACTTTACCAGCATGTGAGATGAGTGCAATTGTGCAGTAGTTTGAGCAATCTTTGGCATTGCCTTTCTTCGGGATTGGAATGCAAACTGACCTTTTCCAGTCCTGTGTCCACTGCTGAGTTTTCCATATTTGCTGGCATATCGAGTGCAGCACTTTAACAGCATCACCTTTCAGGGTTTGAAATAGCTCAACTGGAATACCATCACCTCCACTAGCTTTGTTCGTAGTGATGCTTGCTAAGGCCCACTTGACTTCACATTCCAGGATGTCTGGCTCTAGGTGAGTGATCACACCTTCATGGTTTTCTGGGTCGTGAAGAACTTTTTTGTACAGTTCTTCTGTGTATTCTTGCCACCTCTTCTCAATATCTTCTGCTTCTGTTAGGTCTCTACCATTTCTGTCCTTTATTGAGCCCATCTTTGCATGAAATGTTCCCTTGGTATCTCTAATTTTCTTAAAGAGATCTCTAGTCTTTCCCTTTCTATTGTTTTCCTCTATTTCCTTGCATGGATCGCTGAAGAAGGCTTTCTTATCTCTCCTTGCTATCCTTTGGAACTCTGTATTCAAATGGGTATATCTTTCCTTTTCTCCTTTGCTTTTCACTTCCCATCTTTTTACAGTGCAAAAATAACTACAGAAAGAATGAAGGGATGGAGCCAAAGCAAAAACAACACCCAGTTGTGAATGGGACTGGTGATAGAAGCAAGATTCGATACTGTAAAGAGCAATATTGCATAGAAACCTGGAATGTTAGGTCCATGAATCAGGGCAAGTTGGAAGTGGTCAAACAGGAGATGGCAAGAGTGAACATCGACATTCTAGGAATCAATGAACTAAGATGGACTGGAATGGGTGAATTTAACTCAGATGACCATTATATCTACTACTGTGGGCAGGAATCCCTTAGAAGAAATGGAGTAGCCATCATAGTCAACAAAGGAGTTCGAAATGCAGTAATTGGATGCAGTCTCAAAAATGACAGAATGATCTCTGTTTGTTTCCAAGGCAAACCATTCAATATAACTGTAATTCAAGTCTATGCCCCGACCAGTAATGCCAAAGAAGCTGAAGCTGAACAGTTCTATGAAGACCTACAACACCTTCTAGAACTAACACCCCAAAAAGATGTCCTTTTCATTATAAGGGACTGGAATGCAAGAGTAGGAAGTCAAGAAACACCTGGAATAACAGGCAAATTTGGTCTTGGAGTACAGAATGAAGCAGGGCAAAGGCTAATAGAGTTCTGCCAAGAGAACGCACTGGTCATAGCAAACACCTTCTTCCAACAACACAAGAGAAGACTCTACACATGGACATCACCAGATGGTCAACAGTGAAATCAGATTGATTATATTCTTTGCAGTCAAAGATGGAGAAGCTCTACACAGTCAGCAAAAACAAGACCTGGAGCTGACTGTGGCTCAGATCATGAATTCCTTACTGCCAAATTTAGACTGAAATTGAAGAAAGTGGGGAAAACCACTAGACCATTCAGTTCAGTTCAGTCGCTCAGTCGTGTCCGACTCTTTGCGACCCCATGAACTGCAGCACACCAGGACTCTCTGCCCATCACCAACTCCCGGAGTCTACCCAAACCCATGTCCATTGAGTCGGTGATGCCATCCAACCATCTCATCCTCTGTCATCCCCTTCTCCTCCTGCCCTCAATCCTACCCAGCATTAGGGTCTTTTCCAATGAGTCAACTCTTCGAATGAGGTGGCCAAAGTATTGGAGTTTCAGCTTCAACATCAGTCCTTCCAATGAACACCCAGGATTGATCTCCTTTAGGATAGATTGATTGGATCTCCTTGCAGTCCAAGGAACTCTCAAGAGTCTTCTCCAACACCACAGTTCAAAAGCATCAATTCTGCGGCGCTCAGCTTTCTTCACCGTCCAACTCTCACATTCATACATGACCACTGGAAAACCATACATAAATCAAATCCTTTATGACTATAAAGTAGAAGTGAGAAATAGATTTAAAGGACTAGATCTGATAGACAGAATACCTGATGAACTATGGATGGAGGTTCGTGACATTGTACAGGAGACAGGAATCAAGATCATCCCCAAGAAAAAGAAATGCAAAAAAGCAAAAATATATAGAGTAAGCATGATTAAATACACTGGTAAAATTTTGTGTTGTCTGGACAACCACAGCAAGAACAACCACAAATTTAAGACCAATGAAAATAAATAGAAAGTGTATCCATAATAACTTCAGATTAAAATTCTATATAATGTTAAATTGATAAAGGATTGAGAGTAGGTAGAAATTTGGGAAATCTCCAAATATTTGGAAATTAAACAACACATTTAGACATAACCCATGAGTCAAAGAAGTAATCACAAGAAAAATTATTCATCTTTTTAACTTAATAACAAAGAAAATTCAACATACCAAAATTTTGGGGATGTAGCAAAAGCAGTATTTACAAGGAAATGTGTAGCTTTAAACATCTAGATTAGAAAAGAAGCAGTTTCCACTTTAAGAATCTGGAAAAAGAAGAGCCAACTAAATCCAAAACAAGAAAAAGGAAGAAAATAGTAAAGATCAGAGTGCAAGTAAGTGAAATAGAAAAAAATAATAGAGAAAAAATTTATAAAACAAAAGCTCGTGTTTTGGAAAAAATTAGCAAAACTGACAAATTTTTAGCTAGAATAACAAAGAGAAAAAAAAGAAAAAACAAATTACAAAATCATTACTGACTCTAAATAAATGAAAGAATAAAAGTGAATATTTTATAAACGTAAGGGAATATAAGGGGGTAAAATACAAATTTAACAACTTGGTTGAAATGGACAAATTTTTAGAATGATATAGATACTGATAGCAAGACACAGAATTCATCCTTAAAATTTTCCTACCAAGAAAAGCTCAGTCCCAGAACATTTCACTGGTGAATTCTTTTAGATAATTAAAGATGATATAATACTATCTTTTATAAATTCTTACTGCCTTTTCATATTGCTCATGGGGTTCTCAAGGCAAGAATGCTGAAGTGGTTTGCCATTCCCTTCTCCAGTGGACCACATTTTGTCAGAACTGTCCACCATGACCCATCTCTCTCGGGTGGCCCTGCACGACATAGCTCATAGTTTCAATGAAATACACAAGGCTGTGATCCATGTGAGGTTAGCTTTCTGTGACTGTGGTTTTCATTCTAGGGGCCATAGGACTGAAGTTCTTATTTCTTCTGTCTGTCCTCTGATGGATGAAGATAAGAGGTTTGTGCAAGCTTCCTGATGGGAGGGACTGACTGTGGGGAAAGCTGGTTCTTGCTCTAGTGGGCAGGGCCATGCTTCCTAAATTTTTAATCCAATTTTCTGCTGGTGGGTGGGGCTGTGCTCCCTCCCTGTTGTTTGGCCTGAGGTGGCCCAGTCCTGGAGTCTGCAGTCCCTATGATGGGCTATAGGTTCTATGGTAAGACTAATGGCGACTTCCTCCAAGAGGGCTTATGTCGATGCACTGCGCCTCCCAGGACTGCTGCTGCTAGTGCCCCTGCCCCCACGGCAGGCTACTGCCAACCCACAGCTCTCCTGGAGACTCCCAAACACTCACGGCAGGATTGGCTCAGTCTCTTGGAAGGCCACATCATGGATGTGAGAGTTGGACCATAAAGAAGGCTGAGTGCCAAAGAACTGATGCTTTCGAACTGTGGTGCTGGAGAAGACTCTTGAATGTCCCTTGGACAACAAGGTGTTCAAACCAGTCAATCCTAAAGGAAATCAACCCTGGATATTCATTGGAAGGACTGATGATGAAGCTGAAGCTCCAATGCTTTGGCCACCTGATGCAAACAGCTGACTCACTGGGAAAGACCCTGGTGCTGAGAAAGATTGAGGGCATGAGGAGACGGGAATGACAGAGTTTGGATGGCATCATTGACTCAGTGGATATGAGTTTGAACAAACTCAGGGAGATAGTGAAGGACAGGGAAGCCTGGCATGCTGTAGTCCATGCAGTCACAAAGAGTAGGACACGACTGAGTGACTGATCAACAATAAATTCTTTAATAAAGCAGAGAAGAAGGGAACAGTTGCCAATTATTCTATGAAAACTACACAATATCCCTTATAAACATATTTGGCAAAAATCCTTAACACAACATTATATAATAAAATCCAGCAACATTTAAATAGAGTTATACACTATAACCAAGTCGCCTTCATCCCAGGAGTGCAAGGCTGGTTTAACATCTGAAAATCAATGAGGGTAAATCCCATGTTAATAAAATAAAGGACAAAAACCGTATGATCATTTCTGAAGATGTAGAAAAAGCATTTGAAAAACTCTTAAGCTAGGAATAAAAGGGGACTTTCTCAATGTGATTAAGGGTATCTAACTAAAATTTACAGTCTACATTATATGTAATCGTAAAAGACTGCATCCCTATAAATCTGGAACAAAGCAAGGATATCTGCTGTTGCCACTTTTAATCAACATTGTACTGGAGGTTTTAGTTAGTGTGACAAGGCCAAAAAGTAAAAAATAAAAGTAAAGCCATTCACATTGGAAAAGAAGTAAGACTGTCTTTATTCAAAGATTACATGACCCTGCTTATAGAAAATGCTACGAAATTTAAAACTACTATTGTTAATATAATAATACTGCCCCAATTGATTTACAAATTCACTGCAATCTTTACTAAAATCCCAGCTCTGTTTTTTGCAGAAATTGACATGCTAATTCTAAACTTAATATGGAAATGCACAGGATCCAGAATAGCCAAAATAATCTCGAAAAAAATTGGAGAACTCACAATTTCTGATTCAAAACTTACTACAAGATTATGTAAATTAACATAATTAACAAAACATGATTCTGGCATTAAGACAGAAATATAGGCCAATGGAATAGAATTGAAATAAGCCCTCACATGTAAAGTCAATTTAGTTCTGGCAAAGTTTCCAAAGCAATTCAACGGGAAAAGGATATCCTATACAAGTATTAGCAAGGATGTGGAGAAACTGGATCCATCATACTTTCCAAACAGGAGTGGAAAATGGTACAGCCACTTTGGAAAACAGCTTGGTAGTTTCTCCCTTTCTAGGTATCTATCCAAAGAAATGAAAACATACGTCCACACAAAGACTCATGTATGAATATTCACAGCGCCATTTATTTGTAAGAGCCAAAACCAGGCAATAATCCAAATGTCCATCAACAGGTTAATGGATAAACAAATGTGATTTATTCTTAAAATGGAATACGACTCAGGAATAAAAAGGAATAACTACTGATTACTGATACACACTATGACACAGATGAACCTCAAAAACATACTAAGTGAAAGCTAGACACAAAAGACTATATGGTATGACTACAGGTAAATGTAATTAACTACTGGACTTACTGATACACTTCTGCCAAGTGAATGCGCTAGTCATAGCAAACACCCTCTTCCAACAACACAAGAGAAGACTCTACGCATGGACATCACCAGATGGTCAACACTGAAATCAGATTGATTATATCTTTTGCAGCCAAAGATGGAGACGCTCTATACAGTCAGCAAAAACAAGACCTGGAGCTGACTGTGGCTCAGATCATGAACTCCTTATTGCTAAATTTAGACTGAAATTGAAGAAAGTGGGGAAAACCACTAGACCATTCAGGTATGACCTAAATCAAATCCCTTATGACTATACAGTGGAAGTGAGAAATGGATTTAAGGGACTAGATCTGATAGAGAGAGTGCCTGATGAACTATGGACAGGAGACAGGAATCAAGAAAAAGAAATGCAAAAAAGCAAAACGGCTGTCTGAGGAGGCCTTACCAATAGCTGTGAAAGAAGAGAGGCGAAAGGCAAAGGAGAAAAGGAAAGATATACCCATTTGAATGCAGAGTTCCAAAGAATAGCAAGAAGAGGTAAGAAAGCCTTCCTCAGCGATCAATGCAAAGAAATAGAGGAAAACAACAGAATGGGAAAGACTAGAGATCTCTTCAAGAAAATTAGAGATACCAAGGGAACATTTCATGCAAAGATGGGCTCAATAAAGGACAGAAATGATATGGACCTAACAGAAGCAGAAGATATTAAGAAGAGGTGGCAAGAATACACAGAAGAACTGTACAAAAAAGATCTTCACGACCCAGATAATCGAAGGTGTGATCGCTCACACTCACCAAGAGCTGGACATCCTGGAATGTGAAGTCAGGTGGGCCTTAGGAAGTGTCACTATGAACAAAGCTAGTGGAGGTGATGGAATTCTAGCTGAGCTATTTCAAATCCTAAAAGATGATGCTATGAAAGTGCTGCACTCAATATGCCAGAAAATTTGGAAAACTCAGCAGTGGCCACAGGACTGGAAAAGGTCAGTTTTCATTCCAATCCCGAAGAAAGGCAATGCCAAAGAGTGCTCAAACTACTGCACAATTGCACTCATCTCACATGCTAGTAAAGTAATGCTCAAAATTCTCCAAGCCAGGCTTCAGCAATATGTGAACCGTGAACTTCCAGATGTTCAAGCTGGTTTTAGAAAATGCAGATGAACCAGAGATCAAACTGCCAACATTCACTGTATCATTGAAAAAGCAAGAGAGTTCCAGAATAACATCTATTTCTGCTTTATTGACTATGCCAAAGCCTTTGACTGTGTGGATCACAATAAACTGTGGAAAATTCTGAAAGAGATGGGAATACCAGACCATCTGACTTGTCTCTTGAGAAACCTGTATGCAGGTCAGGAAGCAACAGTTAGAACCAGACGTGGAACAACAGACTGGTTCCAAATAGGAAAAGGAGTACGTCAAGGCTGTATATTGTCACTCTGCTTATTTAACTTCTATGCAGAGTACATTATGAGAAATGCTGGGCTGGAAGAAGCACAAGCTAGAATCAAGATTGCCAAGAGAAATATCAATAATCTCATATATTCAGATGACACCACCCTTATGGCAGAAAGTGAAGAACTAAAGAGCCTCTTGATGAAAGTGAAAAAGGAGAGTGAAAAAGTTGGCTTAAAGCTCAACATTCAGAAAACTAAGATCATAGCATCCGGTCCCATCACTTCATGGCAGATAGATGGGGAAACAGTGGAAACAGTATCTGACTTTATTTTTCTGGGCTCCAAAATCACTGCAGATGGTGATTGCAGCCATGAAATTAAAAGACACTTGCTCCTTGGAAGGAAAGTTATGACCAGCCTAGACAGGATATTAAAAAGCAGAGACATTACTTTGCCAACAAAGGTCCGTCTAGTCAAGGCTATGGTTTTTCCAGTAGTCATGTATGGATGCGAGAGTTGGACTATAAAGAAAGCTGAGCGCTGAAGAATTGATGCTTTTGAACTGTGGTGTTGGAGAAGACTCTTGAGAGTCTCTTGGACTGCAAGGAGATCCAACCAGTCCATCCGAAAGGAGATCAGTCTTGGGTGTTCATTGGAGGGACTGGTGTTGAAGCTGAAACTCCAATACTTTGGCCACCTGATACAGAGAGCTGACTCATTTGAGAAGACCCTGATGCTGGGAAAGATTGAGGGCAGGAGGAGAAGGGGATGATAGAGGATGAGATGGTTGCATGGCATCATCGACACAATGGACATGGGTTTGGGTGGACTCCGGGAGTTGGTGATGGACAGGGAGGCATGGCTTGCTGCGGTTCATGGGGTCGCAAAGAGTCGGACACAACTGAGAGATTGAACTGAACTGAAATGAAGGGATATTTTATTATTGTAGCTGAGGGGAAAATCTGAGATAGGTTGAAATCTGAGGGCTGTATTCAACCATATACCTGTGAAAAGTTGAAATGGCCCCAAAGATATTCAGATGCTAAATCTTTAAATTTGTGAATATAATCTTATATGGCAAGAGGGATTCTGAAGATGTGATTGTTAAGGATCTTGAAATGGGAAAATTTTTCTGGATTATCCAGGTATGTGGCCCCTACATGTACTCACAAGCACTGTTATAAGACGGAAGCCGAGGGAGATTTGACTACAGGATTAAGGGATGTGAAAATGGAAGCAAGAGCTGGAGGAAGGGATCATGACCTAAGGAATGCAGGCATTTCCAGGAGCTTGGAAATGGAAATAGATTCTCCTTTAGAACCTCCAGAAGAACTCAGTGCCGCTGATGCTTTAACTTTAGACTGGTAATACTGATTGCAGATATCTGGCCTCTAGAACACTAAGGAATACATGTGTGCTATTTTAAATCACCAGTGTTATGGTAATTTGTTGTAAATGGCAATAGGAAATTAATGTCCAATCTCAAACATATTTGATTTATATTTTATAAATTTTTAATTCATTGAAAACACATAAAAACTTTAAAATCTCATAATCTAAACATTTTTAAATTGGAAAATTATGCAGCACAAAATTTCCCCATCAATATGGCAGAACTTACCCCAATTTACCCGTTGCCTGAACCCCTTGCCCACCCAAGAACACCCTCGGTGTACCTTCCACATCTGGATGGAAAGCCTCATGAAACAGCCCCACAGCTGTGCTTTGGCACTGCCAGCGGGGGCCCCTTGGGATATCCATTCTCCCCCTAGGGGTCTCCATTCTGAAGCGGAGATTGGCCTGGAGCACCTTGGCTGCCTTCCTGGCTCTCCTCCCAGCTTCCTGTGGGTAACTGTTTTGAGCAGGATATACCCACACCCTTGCTAAAAACATTGGCTCTGAAGACTGCCTGTTCTGAATCACACTTGTTGAAAAGCAACATTTTCCTAATCCACAGTTTTGCATTGCCCTTAGTGGGAAATCCCAAATTCTTAAAGTGGCCCACACCAGCCTTTTGTTAACGTCGTACATGCTCCCAGCAATTCCTTATATTGGACTTTTGCACAAGCCCTTCTTTTTCATTTTTCTGCTGCGCCCCATGACATGTGGCATTTTAGTTCCCCAACCAGCGACCAGTGATTGAACCCAAGCTCTCCGAGTTGGAAGTGTAGAGTCTTAACCACAGGACTGCCAGGGAAATCCCAAGTCCTTTCTTTTTTTTTTTGCAAACTGTTCTGGGATTCCTTTCTCTGGTCTCACCTAATGTAATTTCCTCTGGGAAACCATCCCTGACCAACTGAAATGAAGTCTACCTATATTCCCTATAACATAGTCCCCTATATATAAGCCCCATAATACAGGCTCCCATAATCCTTCACAGTGCTTACTGAACTTTGTAGTTTCATATTTTTTTGTGGTTAGATATTTAATATCCATTCCCTGGTGGCTCAGATGGTAAACAATCTTCCTGCAATGCAGGAGAGCTGGTTCGATCTTTAGGTTGTGAAGATGCCCTGGAGAAGGGAATGGCAACCCACTCTAGTAGACTTGCCTGGAGAATTCCGAGTCCCTGGTAGCTCACGTGGTAAAGAATCTGCCTGCAATGCAGGAGTCCCAGGTTAAATTCCTTGGTCAGGAAGATCCCCTGGAGAAGGAAATGGCAACTCACTCCAGTATTCTTGCCTAAGAAATCCCATGGACAGAGGAAGCTGGCAGGCTCCAGTCCATGGGGTCGCAAAGAATTGGACACTACTCAGCGACTCACACACAGACATACACACATCCATTCTTTTACAAGAGTTCCTCCCCTCATGAAGGGAGCTTCTTGAGAGGTTGTGTCTGTTCCTCATTTGTTGAATCAATACATGAATGAAAGGGAACTATTTACCAAGACACTTTCCACCTCCATCACCAGCAATATAAAATATGCAGAGATTATTACTGTTTTAAACCTTTTTATTTTAAAATAGGATGTTGTATATATCTTTACAATTTTCCTAACTAAAAGGCCCGGGTTTAAATGTTTTTCTCAAAATCAATGAAAAGTCAGTCACCAAAGCTGAAGTCTAGCAGCATAAAAATACTCTGGCACTGGGAGACCAGAGCCCGTCCCCAATGGGACTGAAGGTGTGAGTGACCCTGGACCTCCAACCAGCAGTCTCTGCCAGAAACCTTCCCTACCACAGGGCCAGTGAGACTACAGCTCCCCTTTCCTTAGCAGCCTGCAGTGCTCATGGCCTTTTTCTCTGATAGGCTGTGACCTCATCTCTATTAATGGATATTTACACTCCACCCCAAGAAGTTTGCTGTTCTAAAAGAATCAATTTGTCAAGTTTTTTTTAAAACTCACTGTTTAGTTCTTTTACTTTCAAACTCCTTGAGCATTTTTATTTTAG
Organism: Okapia johnstoni; assembly: GCA_024291935.2. Taxonomy (NCBI): domain Eukaryota; kingdom Metazoa; phylum Chordata; class Mammalia; order Artiodactyla; family Giraffidae; genus Okapia; species Okapia johnstoni. Next base: position 123,104,070 of record CM044306.1, on the reverse strand, counting down.
GCTATCTTTATTGATAGCATATGTTTTGTTTTTTTTTTTTAATTATATCTGACAGTATTTTCTTTTAGTTTGCAAGTTTATCCCATTCAGTTATTGTTAAGCAGATAGATTTAGCTGTGTCATCTTTTACAGATTCAGATTGGTTTTTAATACTCTCTCATTTTCCCTCATTTGCTTTCTGGTCTGTGTTTTCTTCGTTGTTTTTCCCCAACCTCAATAATTTGAAAAAGGTATAATTCTTATAGTCTTTATATTTTTACTTACAGAGAAATATCCTTAAGCCTGTGTAACTCCATTCCTCTTAGAAACCTAGACATCAAGAGAGCAAGACAAAATTTAAATAGAGATAATGAAGATATAAACAATACAGTTAATAAATTTGATCAATTAGATATAAAAGAACTCCACACCGGACAAATAATTCACATTCTTTTTGAGCCAGAAGAACATTTAAATTGGCCATAAAAAAAATATAATAAATTTCATAGAATCAATATCATATAGATGATGTCATCTGCCCATAATGCACTAAAATTAGAAATTAATAACAAAAGTAGGGCTTAAAAGCATATGCCTCTTGCAATTTTGCTGATTCTGCTGTCTGTTCTTCCCTCTGATCTATTCTGCCTGCCCCTCCCTCATGGATTGCTTTGTGGCTGTGGGAAACTTGAAATTTGCACTCTGCACAGCAAGTCAGATTCTCTAGCCTCTCCTTGAGGAGCTCACGAACCAGTTATTTTCATCCAGAACCCATCCAGGTGAGCAGCAGAAACAAAAGGATTATCTTCTGACTTACCAGGATCCACGCTTCTAAGAGGTTTTTAATGGCAACTTCATATACAATCAGTATCTAATGATTTTCCATCCCCATCTCCATGAAAAATGAATAAGCTATAAACACTGTGGTGACTCCCTTCTCCTCTCTCCCTTCCTCCCCTACCTTTTAAGCATGTTTTATGATTTTCATTCATCTCTGAAATCAACAAATAGTACTGAGCATCTACTACATGCCAAGCACTGCGGAGGAAGCCGATAGAGGTGGTCCCTACTGTCAGATGCGGTCCCTACTTTCATGTAGCTTATGATCTAGCAGAGAGACAGAAACAAATAGCCACTCAAACCAGTGTAGCACTGTGGACAGCAGTGAGAGCCTGTAGTAAGGAGATTCTACCCAGCTAGGGAGGCTGGGCAAGGCTAGACTGTATGAAGGATGCTGAAATGATATCAACAGAGGAGTAGGAGTTACCTTGGCAAAGAGGAGGGAAGAGTGTGCCAGGTAGAGGAAATAGCAGGTGCAAAGACCCTGTGGCAGGAAGGAACAGGTAAAATACGAGAGGCAGGAAGGAACAGGTAAAATACGAGAGACAGAAAGGGGGCCTGCTTGACTAGGCCACTATGAATCAGGCAGAGGTAGGTTGGCACAAAGTCATTTGGGCTTCACTGGCCAGGCTGAGGCTAGCTGCCATTTTTCTAAGAGCAATGAGAAGCTACTGTAATTTTTTGTTTTTTATTTTAATTTGTTATTGTTAAATATAACACAAAATTCAGAAAATTGTATAGAGCATATGTATCATTTAATTAATTACTATCAAGTAAACATCACAGAGGGTTTCCCAGGTGGTGCTAGTGGTAAAGAACCTGCATGCCAAGAAGACATAAGAGACATGGGTTCAATTCCCGGGTCAGGAAGATCCCCTAGAGAAGGGGATGGCAACTCACTCCAGTATTCTTGCATGGAGAATCCCATGGACAGAGGAGTCTGGCAGGTTCATAGGGTCACAAAAAGTTGGACATGACTGCAGTGACTTAGCACACATACACACAAACATCACAGATGGGAGGAAGCTAAAGAGACAGGATGACCAAAGGCAATGCAGGATCTTGGATTGGATCTTGAACAGAAAAAATGATGTTAATGGAAAAACTGGTGAACTCCAAAGTCTGTAGTCTAGTTAATGATACTATACCAAATGTTGGTTTCTTAGTTTGGACAGTGTACCTATAAAATGTTAACATTAATGGAAGCTGGGTTAAGGATAAATAGGAACTCTCTATATTATGTTTGCAACTTTTCTGTAAACTTAAAATTGTCCCCAAAATTGAAAAAAAAAGTTTAAGCTGACAAATTCCAAAAATATCCTGCAATCCAGAAAACAATGTAGTTTCAAAAAGCGAACCAACTCACATACTTTAAGAATACTTTTCTCTTAGTGTTTTTTGGTTTCATTCGACAATGTCCTCACATAACAATGATTTTGTAATATTTTCTAAAATAGAATAAAAGGTCTCTTTTCCCTCAGACTGTACTACAAAGCTATAGTAATCAAAACAGTATGGTACTGGCACACACACCATTGTGTGTGTGTGTAGATCAATGGAACAGAATGGAGAGCCCAGAAGTAAATTCATGCAGTTATGGTCAGTTAATCTACAACAAAGGAGAAAAGTTAGTCTTTTCAATAAGTGGTGCTGGGAAAATGGTACAGATACATACAGAAGAATGAAATTAATCCATCTTCTCACGTCATATGTAAGAAAAACTCAAAATGGATTGAAAACATAAATGTAAGGCAGGAAACCATAAAACTCCTAAAAGAAAACATAGGCAGAATATTTTTTGACATAAATTATAGCAATATTCTTTTTGACTGTGTCTAAGATAAAAGAACTAAAAACAAAAATAAATAAACGGGACCTAATTAAAACATTCTGCAGAGCAAAGGAAACCATCAGCAAAACAAAAAGATAACCTACTGAATGGGAGGAAATATTTGCAAATAATATGACTGATAAGGGGTTAATATGCAAAATACACAAGCAGATCATACAACTCAACATCAAAAACAACAAACAACCCAATTAAAAAATGAGCAGAAGACCTGAACATTTCTCCAAAGAATACATACAGATGACCAACAGCCACATGAAAAGATGCACAATGTTGTTAATCATCAGGGAAATGTAAATCAAAGCCACAATGAGATATCACCTGTCAGAAAGGCTATTATTAGAAAGAGCACAAAAAATAAATGTTGGTGAGAATGTGGGGCAAAGGGAACCTTTGTACACTATTGGTGAGAATGTAAGTTGGGGCAGTCACTGTGGAAAACAGCATGGAGTTTCCTAAAAAAACTGAAAACAGAACTACCCTAATCCAGCAATTCTACTCCTTGCTATACATCTGAAGAAAACAAAAACATTCATTTGAAAAGATATATGAACCCCTCAATGTTCATAGCAGCATATTTACAATGGTCAAGATATGGAAGCAACCTAAGCGTTCAATAACAGATGAATGTATAACGATATAGTGCTTCCCCAGTGGCTCAGCAGTAAAGAATCCGCCTGTGCTGCAGGAGACATAGGTTTGAGTCCTGAGTTAGAAGATCCCCTGGAGGAAGGCATAGCAACCCACTCCAGTATTCTCGCCTGAAGAATCCTATGGGCAGCAAAGCATCAGACACAACTGAATTGATTACACACACACACACACACACACACACACACACACACACACACACAATGGAATATTATTCAGCCCTAAAGAACGAATGAAAATTTGCCATTTTCATAAACATGGATAAACTTAGAGGGATATTACACTTAGTGAAATGTCAGACAGAGAGAGACAAATACTGTATGTTAGCTGATATTTTACAATAACTATAAATGGAGTATAAACTTTAAAAATTGTGAATCACTATGTTGTACACTTGACATTTATTTAATCTTATAAATCAACTATATCTCAATAAAAAAATAATTTTTAAAAGGCAATTTCTTCAAAATAACAGGTAAAACTAAAACCTAGTGTTTAGGGATCACACTTGGGCGATGAGTTAGACAAGGATGTGCACAGTTTAGGTCCCCTCAAGGAAGGACACATCTCCCAAGTTTCCTCCCATCTCTGATGATTATCATGACCTTGACACTTGTGAAGGGTACTGCTCAGATATTCTGAAGGATGTCCCTCAATTTGTATTTGTCTGTTGTTTTTCTCTTGCTAGAAAGCAGCTATCAGTTTTTATTTTTTTTAAAAAATTGGAATATAGTTGATTTACAATGTTGTGTTAGTTTCAGATGTATAGCAAAGTGAATCTGTTATATGTATACATATACCCATTCCTTTTTTTTTTTTTCAGATTCTTTTTCCAAATAGGCCATTACAGAGTATTGAGTAGAGCTTCCTGTTCTATGGGCTTCCCTGGTGGCTCAGATGGTAAAGAGTCTGCCTGCAGTGCTGGAGACCAGGGTTTGATTCCTGGGTCAGGAAGATCCCCTGGAGAAGGAAATGGCAACCCACTCCAGTAGTCTTTTCTGGAAAATCCCATGGACGGAGGAGCCTGACAGGCTATAGTCATGAGGTCACAAAGAGTCGGACACGACTGAGTGACTTCACTTTCTTTCTTTCACTTTTCTGTCCTATACCACAGGTTTTTATTAGTTATCTATCTTACATATGGTAGTGTGTATGTGTAAATCCCAATCTTCCAATTTATCCTTCCCTGTCCCATCTTTGCCCCTGGTAGCCATAAGTTTATTTTGAATACCTGTAACTCTATTTCTATTTTGTATATAAGTTCATTCACAGCATTTTTAAATTAGATTCCACATATAAGCAATATTACATGACCCTTGTCTTTATCTGACTTTCGTCACTCAGTATGACAATCTCTAGGTCCATCCAGGTTGCAGCAAATGACGTTATTTTGACCTTTCTAATGGCTGAGTAATATTCCACTGCATATATGTACCTATTTTTTTCATCCATGCCTTTGTTGATGGGCATTTGGTTGCTTCTATGTTCTGGCTATTGTAAATAGTGCTTCAATGAATACTGGAGTGTAAGTATTGTTGAATTATGGTATTCTCTAGATATATGCACAGGAGTGGGATTCTTGGATCATATGGTAGTTTTATTTTTAATTTTTCAAGGAACCTCCATACTGTTCTCCATAGTGGCTATAGAAGTTTACATTCCCACCTACAGAGGGCTATGTTTTTACAATATAAAGGCACAGAGGTGAAATGCCCTTATTGCACTGTGCATATGCTAATCAATATGATTTATCACTATTGATGTTAATCTAGATCACTTGATTAAGGTGATGTCTGTCAGGTTTTGTCACTGTAAAATTTCTAATTTTCACACTCGATTCTTCGAAGGTGAGTCTCTGAGTCCAGTCACACCCAAGGAGAGGTGAATTATGTTCCACTTCTTGGAGAAGCAGTATCTGTTAGAACTCTTGGACTTCCTTTGTGGTCCAGTGGTTAAGAATCCACTTGCCAATGCAGGGGACACAGATTCAATCCCTGGTCTTGCCACTGCTGCAACTAAGCCCATGTTCGACAACTACTGATCCTGCCCTCTAGCCTTTGAGTCGCAACTACTGAAGCCCTTGTGCCCTAGAGCCTGTGCTCAGCAACAAGAGAAGCCACTGCAAAGGGAAGCCTAGACAATGCAACTATAGAGTAGCCTCCATTTGTTGCAACTAGAGAAAAAGCCCAGTATAGTAATGAAGACCCAGAAAAGCCAAAAATAAATACATAAAAAATTAAAAAAAATTCTTCCATAAGGAAGAATTTTCTCTTATTTGTTCATTTAATCATTTATTCATATAACTTTAGGTCTATGGGTTATAATCCAACACATTGTGATATATTTTATTGCTCAAATTACTCCAACTCTGGCCACTGGGAGTTCCTTCAGGTTGGTGGCTGTACTCTTTTGATACTATCCCTCCCCTCTCTTCTTCCTGAGGACTTCCTTGTTTTCTGGCATTACAAAATCATACAAGCCCATATCGTATTATCCCTGCCCTAGAATCAGCCATTTCTCCAAGGATCTTGATTGTTCTTCATTGGTGAATGGTATTTAGAAACCACAATTTGGGTGCTGGATGTGCTCACTGCTATGGGAGGGGGCGGTATTTACTCGTTTTAAAAAATGTATTTTTTAAGTTTCCGGGTTCTTCCTCTAGCTCTTTTTTCTTTGCAATTGATTTTTTTGAAAAAAATTGTCCTGTAATTTCCCACAGTTTGGATTTTACTGGTTACGTACCTGAGTTGTTGTTCAACATTTTTCTCTATCCCATATATGTTTCTTGTAAATTTGTAGTTGGATCTACAGGCATGAGCAGATTCTGGCTAGATTTTGGGGGCAAGACTGCAAGTGGTGGCATGGTTCTTCCATCAGGAGGTGCATAATTACGGTTGTCTATTTTTTGGTGAGATGTCAACAGCCATGGGCAGTCATTGCCTAGATCCACTTATTCTTTCAAGGCTGCCAAATGGTGATCTTCTACTTCAGTCATTCCTCCTTTATTCATTTGTGGGAAAACAAAAAATATTCATTTCATTCTAAAAAAAAAATATTCTCCTCATCTACTATTCTGCTATCTCATGTTGCAGTTCATATAGAAAGGGAGGCTTTTCCCCCTTTACTTAGCAGTTTTTTTAAAATAAAGTGTTGGTTCCTCTGACATCCTGTTACTCCACTGATTGCCAGGGGTGATTTGGCTGATGTGGCTGGGTTGGTGGGTGTCCTGTTCCTCCCTCACAGTTCTGTGTATGTGTTTCCTGAAGCTGCATGCTCCAGTCAGAGAGGATGACCTTCCCCCAGAGAGCAGGACGGTTCTTTGGTTAAGGGTAAATTAGTAGCTGTGCTCTCCTACTAGAACCTCCAAACAAGTTCTTTAGTATCTTCTAATGATGGCAAATCATTATGAGATCATTAAATATATTTTATGTATTTCAATGCATTCTAGGTTTCTGGCAAGGGCCTTGAGAGATTCGTCAAGAGAGGGATTACAGAGATGGAATTGGTGGTGATGGTGGGGAGATGACGAGTTCAACTTTTAACTTTGTTATGGGCTAAATTTCGACACCCCCCCTGCTCCTCCCGCCAATTCCTTTGTTGAAGTCCTAACCCCCAGTACCTCATATTGTGACTGTATTTGGAGACAGTGCCTTTGAAGAGGTCCTTGCCTTGCTCAGTCACTTCAGTCATGTCCAGCTCTCTGTGACCCCATGGACCACGGCCCGCCAGGCTCCCCTGTCCATGGGATTCTCTAGGCAAGAATACTGGAGTGGGTTGCCATTTTCTTCTCCAGTGATAAAGTATGAAGTGAGTGAAGTGAAGTTGCTCAGTCGTGTCCGACTCTTTGCGATCCCATGGACTGTAGCCTACTAGGCTCCTCGGTCCGGATTTTCCAGGCACGAGTACTGGAGTGGGTTGCCATTTCCTTCTCCATTTGGAGAAGTAATTAAGGTAAAATATGGCTATATTAATGGGCCTTAATCCAGTAGGATGAAGAACAAGCTGGAATCAAGATTGCCGGGAGAAATATCAATAACCTCAGATATGCAGATGACACCACGCTTACAGCAGAAAGCAAAGAGGGACTAAAGAGCCTCTTGATGAAAGTGAAAGAGGAGAGTAAAAATGCTGGCTTAAAACTCAACATTCAAAAAACTAAGATCATGGCATCCAGTCCCACCACTTCATGGCAAATAGATGGGGAAACAATGGAAACAGTGACAGACTTTATTTTCTTAGATTCCACAATCACTGCAGATGGTGACTGCAGCCATGAAATTCAAAGATGCTTGCTCCATGGAAGAAAAGCTATGACCAACCTAGACAGCATATTAAACTGCAGAGACATTACTTTGCTGACAAAGGTCCATCTAGTCAAAGCTATGGTTTTTCCAGTAGTCATGTATGGATATGAGAGTTGGACTGTAAAGAAGGCTGTGGTGTTGGAGAAGACTGTTCAGAGTCCCCCTGGACTGCAAGGAGATCAAATCAATCAATACTAAAGGAAATCAGTCCTGAATATTCATTGGAAGTTGAAGTCGCATATTCAATATTCATTCAAGTTGAATATTCATGCTGACATTGAAGCTCCAATAGTTTGGCCACCTGACGTGAAGAACTGACTCAATGGAGAAGACCCTGATGCTGGGAAAGATTGAAGGCAGAAGGAGAAGGGGACGACAGAGGATGAGATGGTTGGATGGCATCACTGACTTGAGGGACATGAGTTCAAGCAAGCTCTGAGAGTTGGTGATGGACAGGGAGGCCTGGTGTGCCACAGTCAATGGGCTCGCAAAGAGTCAGCCATGACCGACTGGCTGAACTGAACTGAATCCAGTAGGACTGCTGCTGCTGCTAAGTCGCTTCAGTCATGTCCAACTCTGTGTGACCCCATAGACGGCAGCCCACCAGGCTCCCCCGTCCCTGGGATTCTCCAGGCAAGAACACTGGAGTGGGTTGCCATTTCCTTCTCCAATGCATGAAAGTGAGAAGTGAAAGTGAAGTCGCTCATTCGTGTCCAACTCTTCTCGACCCCATGGACTGTAGCCTACCAGGCTCCTCTGTCCGTGGGATTTTCCAGGCAAGAGTACAGAGTGGGTTGCCATTTCCTTCTCCACCAGTAGGACTGGTATCCTTTACAAGAAGAGAAGAATAGGACATGGACAACACCTAGGCCAGGGAAAAACCATGTGAGGTGGAAGCAAGAAGACCACCACCAGCAAGCCAAGGAGCAAGGCCTCAGAAGAAACCAAATTTGCCAACAACTTGACCTTGGACTTCTAGCTTCCCGAAGTGAGAAAAATAAATTTGTGTTGTTTAAGCCACACAGGCTGCGGTATTTTGTTATGGTAGCCCTAGAAAATGAATACAGACTTGTTGAATTAGAGGTATTTGGGGGATGTTTCACAGCATTCACAAGGGTGGGTTCAGGGCTCAGGAAAGAGGACTGGGGTGGAAGCAGATATATGGGGGCTGGGGACAAACACAGGGTGGATAAAACCATATGGGAGGAACTGAATCTCCAGGGAGAGTCTGAGGAGTGGAAAGAGAAGAGAGTTGGGAGATAAACCCACGTTAAGAAATGGGGAAAGGGACATCCCTGGTGGCCCAGCAGTTATGAATCCCCTTGGTGATCCACTGGTTAAGATTCCCCTGCCCTGTAGGGGATATGGGTTTGGTCCCCGGACAGGGAACTAAGATCCCGCATGCTGTGAGGCAAATAAGCCCGTGTGCCCCAGCTATTGAGCCTGAGCTCTAGAGTCCATGAGCTGCAACTACTGAAGCCTGTGTTCCCTAGAACTCGTGCTCCACAGCAAGAGAAGCCACCACCATGAGAAAACTGCGCACCGTACCTAGAGAGTAGCCTCTGCTCGCCTCAACTAGAGAAAAGCCCTCACAGCAACAAAAACTCGGCGAAGCCAAAAATAAATAAATAAAATAATTTAAAAAGAAATGGAGGAAGGAAGAGAAGCCCCTGCAGTAGACCTAGTAGTGAGTGGAGGGAGAGGTAGGAGCAAAAGCGTAAAACAGGCCCAGAGGCAGAAAGTGGGCTTAAGGGAGTTTGGAGATGGGAATGGTTAACTACCGAATGCCAAAGAGAGGTCAAGTAACATAAGGATTGAAGGAGAGTCCTGGCATTCTGCAATCATAGATGGGGTGGGAGCTTGGAGAGCCAGGCTGTTGTGGTTTGGGGTAGGAAGGGGGAAGGAGATAAAGGTAAATCATCTTCAGGAAACCTGACAGAAAGGAGGACATGGTACAGACTGATAGAGGGAGTTGTTGTTTTCTCTTGTGTTTTTTAGGAGTGACTTGAGCATGTGTTCTATGATGAGATGAAGGAGCCAGTGGATATGAAATAAATAAATGAAGGAAGAGATGGAACCCTGGACTATTCCAAGGCAAAAAGAGGAACATTAAGCACACAGGAACATCTATTTCTCTGAGAAAGGAAGAATACAGGTGGTGATAGGTTTGGAAATTTGGGGTAGGAATCTGGGGATAAATATTCATGCACATTTTTTATGTAAGATGCATGTTTTCACTTCTCTTGGGCATATTTCTAGGAGTGAAATTGCTAGGTGATATGGTAGCTCCCATGTTTAATAATTTAACTGCCAAACTGTTTTCTAAAGCAGCTGTACCATTTTATACTCCCACCAGCAATGTATGAGGGTTCCAGGGTCTCCACATCCTGACAATGCTCGTTATCATCTGTCTTTTTTAAATATACCCATTCTAGAGGGAGTGAAGTGGTACTTCACTGTGGATTTTTTAAGCTTTGAGGGGACCTACGACTAATTAATTAATTTTGGCTGTGCTGGGTCTTCAGTGCTGAGAATCAGCTGTCTCTAGCTGCAGTGCTGGCTTATTGCAGTGGCTGTTCTTGTTGTGGGGCACAGGGTCTAAGGTATGGGAGCTTCAGTAATTGCCGCATGTGTGCTCAGGAGTTGCGGCTCACAGGCTCTGGAGCACAGGCTCAACAGTTGTGGCACATGGGTTTAATTCTCCTGAGTCATGTGGAATCTTCCCCGTCCAGGGATTGAGCCTGTGTCTCCTGGATTGGCAGGCAGATTCTTAACCACTGGACCACCAGGGAAGTGTTTCATTGTGGTTTTGATTTATACCTCCTTAGTGGCTAATATTTTTGGTATCTTTTCACACATGTATTGGCTATTTGTAAATCTCCTTTAGGGATATGTATCTATTCAAATCATTTGCCCATTTTTAAACTGGGTTATTTGTCTTTATTGTTAAACTGTAAGAGTTCTTTAAATATTCTGTATGGGTGTGCGTGCTAAGTCATTTTAGTCGTGTCCGACTCTGTATGACCCTATGGACTGCAACCCACTAGGCTCCTTGATCCACGGGATTCTCCAGGCAAGAATACTGGAGTGTGGGGCTTTCCTGGTGGCTCAGTGGTAGAGAATCCACCTCCCAATGCAGGGGACATGGGTTCTATCCCTGGTCCGAAAAGATCCCACATGCTGCAGAGCAACTAAGCACGTGCGCCACAACTACTAAGCCTGTGCTCTAGAGCCCAGGAGCCTCAACTACTGAGCCCTAGAGCCTCTGCTCTGCAACAACAGAAGCCATGAGAAGCTCCTCATCGAAATGAGAAGCCTGCACACCACAATCAGAAAGTAACCCCCTGTTGACCACAGCTACAGAAAAGCCCATGGAGCAACGAAGACCCAGCATAGCCAAATAAATAAAATTATATATATATTAAAAAAAAAAGAATAAATACCGGAGTGGGTTGCCATTTCCTTCTCAAAAATATTCTGGATACTAGTATGTTATTATATATTATGATTTAAAAATATCGTCTCTCAACCCATAGGTTGTCCTTTTACTTTCTTGATGATGTTCTTCAAAGGACAAGAGTTTTTAATTTTGATGAAGTGTAGTTTATCTATTTTTTTCTTTGGTTGTTTGTGCTTTTGGGTTGTTATCTAAGAAGGCTTTGCCTAACCCAAGGTCATGAATATTTACTTCTACATTTTCTTCTAAAAGTTTTATAGGTTTAGTGCTTACATTTAAGTCTATGATCTATTTTGAGTCAACTTTTGTGTATGGTGTAGGGAAGGGGTCCAACTTAATTCTTTTGCATGCATATATCCAGCTGTCCTAACACCATTTGTTGAAAAGACTATTCTTTCTCCATGAAATGGTCTTGGAACCTTTACTGAAAAATCAGTCGGCCATGAATGTAAGGGTGTATTTTTGGAATCTCAATTCTATTCCACTGGCTACGTCTATCCTTATGCCAGTATCTTATTGTCTTGATTTGTAGTAAGTTTTGAAATTGGGACATGTTAGTCCTCCAACTTTGTTTTTTGTTTCCAAGATCTGTTTAGCTATTTTGGGTCCCTCGCATTTCCATGTGATTTCCTGGATCAGCTTGTCAATGTCTGCAAAAAACAGCAGCTGGGTATTAATAGGGAATGTGTTGAATCTGCAGACCAATTTGGGGTGTAATGGCATCTTAACAATATTAAGTCTTCCAATTTATGAACATGAGATGTCTTTTAATTAGGTCTTTGTTAATTTCTTTCAGTGATGTTTTGTAATTTACAGTGTATAAATCTTACACTTCTTTTGTTATGTCCTATTTGTTTCTAAGCATTTTATTCTTTTCGATACTCATAAATGGAATTATTTTAATTTTATTTAAAAATTTTCATTGCTAGTGTGTAGAAATAGTTGATTTTAATATATTGATCTTGTATCCTGTACCCATTTATTAGTTCTAATTGTTTCTTATGATTTTCTGTTTACAAGGTCGTCTAATCTGTGTATAGATAGTTTTACTCTTCCTTTCCAATCTAGATAGTTTTATTTTGTTTTCTTGCCTAATTGCCCTAGCTAGAACCTCCAGCACAATGTTAAATAGAAGTCAAGAGTATGGCTATTGTTTGAAAAGATGTCAGTTTTTCTCATAACAATTTCTCTTATATTCCAAAAAGAATTAGAGCTCACGTGGATGAACACACAGGTGAGAGCAGCTATAAAAAGAGAAATGAGTGAAGATTTTCCCTTTTGCTGTAGTAAAGCATTTAAAAGGCAACAATAATTAAAATGGAATAGCACTGACAGAAAGATATAAATCTCAGTGGATTAGAGTAAATTCAGACTCTGTATACATAAGAACAAGAAAACCAATGGCAAAGGGACAGGGTTTTTTAGTAAGTATTGGGAAACTTGGATAGCTGTTGGGGGAGACAGGGTTAGATTTTCACCTCAAGTCATCCATCAAAATAGTTTCTAGAAGAAATTAAAGAGAATGAAAGAACAAAGAAAAAGCCAAACAATTTAAAAACTAGAAAAAATATGAACGGGTATTATTGGACCTATGAGTGTGGAAGAACTTGAGCTTGAAAATAATAGAACAAATTCAAGGATTTGACTACATAATGTATGTCAAAACACATTTGCAATAAATAAAAAAGGCAAAGTATTATTATTCCTAACATAGAAAGGGTTAATATAAATTAGTAAGTTCAGGCTTCAAAGAAAAATGGGCATAGGAAATAGACAATTCAAAAATAAACTTATTAAAAGGGGAAATACAGATGACTAATAACTGAAAAAATGTTCAATCTCACTGGCAATCAAAGAATTGCAAAGGGAACAACAAGGAGGTACTACCTTTTGCTTTCAGCAAAGATTTCTAAGGTGTTACTCATCACTGCTTAGGATATGTTGAGATAGCTCTCATACTAATCTTATGAATTATTAGATATATTATTAGGCCCATTTTATAATGTGGAGACTGAGATTCTGGGGTTCAGTATTTTGCCCAAGCTTATACTGCTAGTAAGTGGTGGCACCAGGATTTAAACCCAGGCTGTGTGGCTCTATTATAGTAAAGGCCCTTTAAAATAGATGTGGGAGGGAGAGGTGAAGGACAGGGGAAAATGTAGCTTGCAGAACCGGGCAAATGCATTTTATAGTGCCTGAGTGGAAGGGTTATGATATTGCACAGGGAAGCAATGAGTGGAAATTACATAAAAGGACCACTCTTTCAAAGCAAGAACTGTCCCTAATGGACTAGAGAGGCCCAGGAAGGTAGCGAACACACCCAGCCCTGGGGAAGAAGAGGAAGCAGGAGGGTTCTCTCTTTAACCCTCACATCAGACTGCAGTGGGTGGGGTGGGTAGTCTCATCTTCTAGAGCAGAAAACACCTCGAGGTGGCCAAGACCTCAATGTTTTCAAGAGTTTCTGCTCTTTTCTCAACTGCGAACAACTAGAGCCCATCCTTTCTCTTAGGGCTTAAGTGGCCTGCAGTGGAGAACTTCCTGACTTCACTGCCCTCTTGCAGCTGCAATCCCGGGCCAGCAGGAAGCCTGAGCTTGCCAAATTATGAGGGCCAGGGCAGGAGGAAGGAGGGAGCAGCCCATCTTTGTTCTCTTTTGCCCTTTCCTGGAGCCTTACTACTCCACGGGGGGGGGGGAGGGAAGTGGGTGGGCGGAGCCAGTCCTGTCCTGTCGGGAGAGCTAAGAACACACAGGAAACAGAACCATTAAGGGACAATGACAATCAGATGCTAGTCGTGGCTTGGCAAAGATACCTTCATTTGCAAAGCCCCTGGGGAGTTCATTCTTAAAGTGGGGCTTCATCCTGACTCTGAAACCTTGGGTAAGCCTGTTTAACCTTTTTTATACCTCAATTTCTTCATCTGTAAAATGGGTATGACAACACTTCCTGCTTTATTGACTTCAAATGATGTAGTGGCTTAGACGACCAACAGACTAAGCTAGTGTGAGGGCAGAGTACCATAGGCAGTAGAGTCGCTTGGACCTAAGCCCAAGTCCAGTCTGCAATTTTCTGGTTACAAACTTGGGGAAAATCATCCGAGCTTTTGCTGCTTTAGCTTCCTCATCCATGAAGTAGCAATTTGTTGTTGCTGTTTAGTCACCAAGTCATATCCGACTCTTTGCAACCCCATGGATTGTAGCCCTGCATTCTCCTCTGTCCATGGGATTTCCCAGGCAAGAATACTGGAGTAGGTTGCCACGCCCTTCTCCAGGGGATTTTCCCAACCCAGGGATTGAACCCACAGCTCCTGAATTGCAGTTGGAGTTTTTGCTGCTGAGCCACCCGGGAAGCCCAAAGGTAGCAATAGCATCTGCTTTAAAGGGTTGTCTTCAAGGGTAAATGAAAAAGTACACATAAAGTAAATGGTAGAACAAGGACTCCAGGTAGAACAAGGACTCCGGAGTGCACAGGCTTAACCATTACACTATAATTGCCTCACAACCATAATGCATATAAAACAACAACATATACTGTAAAGACTGGAAAGAAATTCAACAAATTGTTAACAGTGCTTATTTCTGAACAGTGAGATCCTAATCTATTTTTTATTTCCTTCTTTATATTTTTCTGTATTCTCCAAATAAATTTTATAATCAGAAAGAAGCTATATATGATGTTCAGATGCTTTGAGATCATTTGTGATGGTCTCTATCATGTAATCTTCTCAGCAACTGCTTAAAGTAGGAATCATTATCCCCATTTTGTAGATCAGGAAACAAGGCTGAGAGAGGTTACAGAGCTGGCTTAACCTTCAGGTCTTACTGTTGTTAAGTGGCAGAGAGCCACGATCTATAGGCAGATGTGGCTGTCTCCAAAGCTAGGTGCTGTCCACAGGGATGCTGGGCTGTGGGGCTGAGTGCACTCCTTCACCCCATTTTGATCATAGTTGAGGTGGAAGGATTGAGCCTTGGTGCATAATATGCTCCCATGGGTCTCATGTACCTGGTATACAACCATGTCCCGGTAGAGGACATGGCATGGAAAAGTGGGGATTCTGGCATCCTTCTTTCATAGCATAAAACATCAAGAAGTACTGTGGAGTCTCCCCAAGAAGAAATAAAGGTTTCCACTATCAAAGTCTGCAATGCAGGAGACCTGGGTTCGATCACTGATCGCTTGGGAAGATCCGTTGGAGAAGGAAATGGCAACCCACTCCAGTATTCTTGCCTGGAGAATCCCATGGACAGAGGAGCCTTGTGGGCTACAGTCCATGAGGTCGCAAAGAGTCGGCTCCACTGAGTGACTTTCACTTCACTATCAAATTATCCAATAGAGGAACAGCAACAGCAAAAGCATAACTACAACAGGTAAGATTGAGCGAGGAAAGTGGGCAGGAGCTAAATCATTATCTATCACAGCAGGAAGACAACAGATAGTGACCAGTCCTGATAAATCTAGATATAACCATGTAAGCATGTAGAGATAGGGAGGTAACCACCAGGCCCAAAATTAACCCTGGAATGAGGGGTGGGAAGGAAATTTTTTGCTTTTCATCATAAGCATTTCTGCTCTATTTGATTTTTTTTTAAGCTCTGTTTCATATATTTTAAAATACTATTTTTAATACAGGCTCTGAAAGTAAAACAAAAATGACTTTGGGGTCATCTGTGTGGATTCATATCCCACTTCTTCCAGTTACGAATCATGGCAGGTTAACCTCTCTAAGCTGCAATTTTATCTTCCTGAAAATAAGGATAAAAACCATACTCACCCCACAGGGCTGCTTTGGGGAAAAAATGAGGTAACGCATGTAAAACATATGGGCCAGCTTTGGCCGAAATTCAGCATCTGCAGTTATTAACCACTGTTTTCATCATCAATAATAAACCAAGCATGCAAGTAATACCAAGGGCTTTGCACCGAGTAGGCACTTAATGGATATAAGTAATTGTTTAAAATTTCCACCAGAGCCTATAATTTGCCCCAACTCGGGAATCATGAGCCCTAGCGGTCCGAGTGAACACTTAAATATTGATGTGGTTACTCATTTATTCATCTCTGCTCTCCGCCGCAGTGGCCGATGAGGGCGAGCTCCTGGACTCCCTTGCCGGGTTCTGGCTGCATACTTGGTCCCTCCCGCGCGTGGAAGTGGGAGACAGCGGCGGCTCACCCGCTTTCGGGTCGCTGATCCGGGACCATCAGGCGGCGCAGCGTGAATCGCCTCTGGTTTCACGCGGGGAACTTCCCCGGCAGAGGCAGGCCGGAGGAGAGGCCAAGGGGGCAGCCGGGGTCCGCATCGCTCCCCCTTGCCAGCGCCAAGGGACTGGCCATCCAGGGGAGGGGCGGGGCGGGGCAGCTTTAGGGCGAGGGCTTTCTGGAGCAGGCACGTCTTGAAGAAGACTTGGGATTGGCCGGGAGGCGCGGAGCGGGCATTTCAGACCCGGCCGAGGGTGCGGCGCGGCCCCCCGGCGAGGCAGGGTTTCCCGGGGGCCCCCCATTGAGGGCGGTACCGACGCGGGAGCCCCGCCCCCTCCTCTGCGGAGGCCGCGCCCCGCCCTCGGCCCGCGCCGCACCACGCTGAACCTCTAGCTCCCGGTTGGTCTGCGGCGGCGGGGGCGAGGGCGTGGCGGCCACCGTCCCCCGGCTCTGCCGCACCGTCGCGCGGGTCCGGGTCCCGGTCGCTAGTCGCGGGTCGCCGGCTGCGGGGCGGGGCGGGAGGCGGGGCGCTGACGTCGCGGCGCGGCCGGCGGCCGGGGAGGCGGGGAGGCGGCGGCCAGCTCGGCCCAGCCCGGCCCGGCCCAACCCGCAGCTGCAGCGGCGCTCCGAGCAGGCTCCTGGCCACCGTCCGCCGCTGTCCAGTTTCTTACTTGGTCCGGGTGTCTGCGGTCCTGGTTCGGCCAGGCCTCGCCCGCCGCCGCTTCCCCCGCCATGGCCCTGGTGCGGGGCGCCGAGCCGGCGGCGGGGCCCTCCCGCTGGCTACCCACGCACGTCCAGGTGACGGTGCTGCGGGCCCGCGGGCTGCGGGGCAAGAGCTCGGGCGCGGGCAGCACCAGCGACGCGTACACGGTGATCCAGGTGGGCCGCGAGAAGTACAGCACGTCGGTGGTGGAGAAGACGCCGGGATGTCCCGAGTGGCGCGAGGAATGCTCCTTTGAGCTGCCGCCCGGCGCCCTGGACGGCCTGCTACGGGCGCAGGAGGCCGATGCAGGCCCGGCGCCCTGGGCCGCGGGCTCAGCCGCCGCCTGCCAGCTGGTGCTCACCACCATGCACCGTTCGCTCATCGGCGTCGACAAATTCCTGGGCCAGGCCACGGTGGCGCTGGATGAGGTCTTCGGCGCAGGCCGCGCCCAGCACACTCAGTGAGTGCAGGGCGCGGGGGAGCGGAAACGGTTAAAGGCCTCGCGGGGCGGGGCTGGGGGACGCAGGACCCCACACTTCGGCAGGGGCAGTGCGCCCTTTTGCCTGGCGCTCAAGGGCGTAAACCGACAAGTTGGTTCTTCACATATAGGGGTCTCCTTGCGGCTCCCAAGTGTGCTCTGGGCTGTGTTTGGCTGCTGGCAGATCCTTGGGAGGCCTGGGGGGTTGAGAAAGGTGGTCTACTGTTAGGAGTAGATTGTCAAGTAAAGTTAAGAGTCGGATCCAGAGACTCTTGGGCTGTGGGAACCTCAAGAAGGAAAATCTGGGGGCCATTCCTAGGGCCTCTGGGCCAGCACCACTTTCTTCGAAGGGGAGGGTAACTGCCTGCGAACGCCTGTTCCACACCAGGCCCGCAGGGAAGTGGAGAGGCACTGCCTCGCCCTGTGAGCGGAGGAAGGTTCAGGGTTGGCCTCGAGGAGGGCAGCGACTGAACGGAGGCTCCACACCAGATCTAGAGACTGCAGAGGGCATCTGCTGCTTCCTGGCACTCGGATGCCCTCTGCTGCTTAGAGACGCCCCCCAAGTCTACTCTTCAGTGTCCCTGATCGGAGAACAGGAGGACCTCTAAGAAGGTTAGTTAGGCTTCAGGTGTCCTGCCTGAGGTGGAGGCAGCATGTGCTTAAGGCACAGCAGGAGATGGTCCCCCAGTCACTTACACCTAGAAAGGCCGATGAGTTATTATTTTTTTCTTTAATCATTTATTTTGGCAGCGTTTAACTTTCCCTGTGTTAAGATCAAGGCTTTGGACTTGGAGCCTCATTTCCTGTTTTGGGCTTGGGCAGAATCTGGAAGCCTGTCTCCAGGGCTGACAACCAGCCGTGGGTCTCTCAGATGGTTAACTGGGGTGATGCCACTCATAGGTCCCATGGGTCCTCTATGGGGAGGGTAAGGGGTTGGGGGTCAGGGGTCCCATGGCTCCTGGATGAGGAGGGTAAGGGGTTGGGACAGGTGCTGGAAAGGTTTGCGCAAGTGAAATGGCATCCAACTGAGTCAATCTAGGAGGGCTTGCTGGAGAAGGATGAGCCTGGTACAGACCCAGATGAAAGCAGGATTTGGATAGAAAATATCTGACCTTGAACGCTTTAAAAACGTGGGTACAGAAGGCCTTCATGGCTTGTTGCGGCTTTGGTGGCAAACTGGTTAGCACAGGGCAGGTTTGGGGAGGGCTGTGACCTATCTCCATCTCTCCCTCCCCTGGCCTCCTCGCCTTCCCTCCTGACTTGCTGTTTGGTTGCTGGCTGTGGGATCATGTGGTGTAGTTTGGCCCTCGTTTAGTGTTTTTCCTCCCCTTTTCTGTCCTCTTCCCCGCTGCCTGGCTCAGGGAGCCCAAGGGGGTGGGGTGGGGCAGAAAGCTCTTCTCTGTCTCTCTTAGCCCTTTCTTTTCCTGGAGAGGCTCCTGCCCCCAAATTCATTCCACCCCTTTCTTTCCTGGTCCTTCAATCTCCACCTTTCAGCTAATCTGACCAGACTGGGAGATAACACATCTGGGGCTGGTGGGAGGGTGGGGGGTGAGTACTAGAGGGGATACTAAGAGCACAGACACAAAGTCTCTAGGCTTGTGGGGATGGGCCTCTGTGAGGTCAGTGACTTGGGGGGAGGGGGTTGGGGAGGGACTTTGATTTTTTTCAGTTCCTGCTCTTGCTTTCTTCTTGGCCTCTGGGTCTTCCTTAACTGAGCTATCTGTGTCTTTCGGCCCACGTGCACCTGTTTTCAGCCAAGGACAGTCCCTCTTGGAGAATTGGATGTACCACCCCTTGATCTCAGTGGGAGCTTTAATTTACTTTAGAGAAGTCATCTTTTCCACAGGATCTTTCCACACCCACCTGGCTGCCTTTCCTGTGATGCATTGACCTGGGTTATTTATAGAACTTGGAGGGGGCAGGAGGAGGGGGACTTACGGGCAGCAGAAATGCCTGTGAGATCAGCCCAATCTTTTAGTTTGTGGGACCAAACAGCATGCCCATTGACAGAGGGTGAGGGCTACTGCCCCCACTCTAGTTTGCATCTTCCAGCTCTGCCTCTGATGGCCACTCTTCATGGCCTTACCTGGAGCACCTTGGCGTGAACTGCTAAGATAGTGAGTCTGCACATTTTCCAGTGGGGAGAGGGCTGGGGTGTGCCGTCCTCAGCTCTGGATAATGGTGGCAAAGAACTCCAGGAACCAGCTGTGGTGCTCTTAAGGAGAGCAGATGGCCCTGTGTTGCCCAGACAGCACTTGACTGGGGAAAAGCAGTCTCATGCTTAAGAGGAGGGACCTGTGGAGTTGCAGATTCCTTTCCCAAACCTGCCACCTTGTGGCCAGTCAAGTAAACTCTTGGTGCCTCAGTATTTTCATCTGTAAAATGGGCTGATTCATAGAAATGAAATGAGCTCCTAGTTCCTGGACACGTTTGGTGGTCAGTGAATGGCAGTGATGGTGGAGGGAGGTTTTGGTAGCCTGGTAGCTATGATCTGGGAGATGTCCCTTGCCTTAGAGGAGCCTCTCATGTGACAGGAGGAGATAATACAGAACTTAGCACCTGGGAAAGCCCCAGGACTGTGGTGGCAGGGTACTCACAGAAGTATGCGAGCTCCTGATGAAATGACCTGGCCCTTCACAGCCCTTCACCATTCTCTGCTGCTGGAGTTTTGAGAATTGGGCTAGTCTTGGGAGCCCTTTGCAGTTCTAGAGCCATGCTCAGATCAGCTTTAGATCTCTGCAGCTGTCTTTCCTGGCAGGGCAGCAGCATACTGTTTAAGAACGTGAAAACTGGGATTTCTCAGTTCTATCACTTATTAGCAGGCAAGTTACTTAACCTGTTTCTTCAATTCTGAAAAGGTCATATGTGATAACAGTCATAGAATTGTACAAGTTAAATACAGTGGTGTCTCTAAAAGTCTTATTATTGTCCTAGAGACATAGCAAGCTTTCAAGATATTCGTGTTGGGTTACTCCCAGGGCCCTCCTTATGTGATGGTAATGATGATGAGGGCAAGGGTGCTAGATACCTCAACAGTACCCGAAGCTGCTTTGTCAAGTGGGATGCTATTTGAGGTGAGAGATTTCACTGGCGGCTTCCAATTGATTAAAAAGAAAATTGTCGAAACAACATTTAATGTGATACACAAGGAAACTAACTATAACCCTCTCCCTTCAGTAAAACCATTCATGGATCACCGTGGGTCTGAAAATCCCAAGAGATGCTTCTTTCTTTGGCCACTCCAAGCAGCTTGCAGGATCTTAGTTCTCCAACGAGGGATCGAACCCAGGCCCCTGCAGTGAAAAGCACCAAGTCCTAACCACTGGACTTCTGGGAAATTCCCTCTTTAGCTTCTTTAAATGTGTCCTTTCTGGTTTTTACCTCAGTGCCATCCATAGTACTCTTCCAGTGGGTACTTCTGTGGAAAAAAATGGTCCCTTCCTTAAAAGAACCCCCTTCCTGGGCCTGTTGGATAGAGGGTTACAGTCTGGCTCCTTGGAAAAGCCACATCTGTGGCCTCGATTTGGGTTAAAATGTGACCATGGACAGGCTGCAGTGTGGCCCTCTCAGTGGCTCCATCAGCCCTGGTCAGACCTGTCTCACTGATTTTATGAGGGCCTCAGGGGGGCTTGTGGCTGTGGAGGACTTAGTTTGGAGACCTGAGCCTTCTGCCTGGCTGGCAGTGGTGGCCTGAGACCTTCTCAAGGGTGGATTTTTGGGCACTGGGAGAGGCACCTGAGGCCAGTGTAGCCTGCTGGTCTGAGGTGATATGGTTTTTGAGGGCTTCCACCTGTCCCTTAGCCTCCAGATGGACTGCGTGTTCCTCTTGTAGACAGATGGTGCTTGACCCACAGCCTCGTCCCCGCTGGTTTCCAGCTGTGACTGCTCCTCAGGAAGCATCTGAGGCCACGAGGGTCCTTGGCTCTGGCTCCTGCTCCAGCCTCAGACCTGGCCGCTGGGGAAGTCTGCTTGGCTGCTGGGAAGGGTGTGGCTGTTCTTAAAATCAGTAGTTAGGATGCGGGGAGGCTGCATTCCCTGAGTTATGGGGCAGTTTTTATTTGGCGTTGTTTGAGCAGCAGCATCTGGGGGTGTTGGGAGGGGTAGGAAGTGACTCCCCCGTCAGACTGGCAAGCACAGCAGCTTCCCCTTCCCTCCGCAGCTGGCCCTGTTCTCCCCTCCCTGCTGGCAGCCGGGGACAGACGCAACTCAGCAGAGCTCCGGGCGGGTGACCTTGAAGGCTGTCCCTTTCTTCTGCTGAGGCTGCCTGCTCTCTTTTTATTGCTGCCACCTCAGGGCTATGACACACTCGCCAACAACAGTGACGCTAAAAGGCTCTTCTGGCTTCATCCAGGTGTTTCCCCTGCCATTCCCACCCTGCGCAGGGACAGAAGATTAACACAATGGCAGGAGCTCCGTGTGTTCTCTGGGAGTCTGTACCTTATTTTTTTCCTGCTCAGGGCTGTCTTCTGCAAACTGGTGTGGTCATGAAGAAACCTTGCCCTTCCTTATGGCCAAGTAGTAGGGATAAGTCCATGGAGTGGGGCCTTTCTGCACCTGGCAGTTCTGTCAAGGAGGAGTCTGATGGCTTTGTTCTGACTGAGCTGGCCTGTGGGGCTGGGCCCAGGTCTCCTCAGTGAGCACAATAAGCTAGTTTAGCTCCCAGGAGATAGCGCTGGTGGTGGGGGGCGAAGGGGGGTGTTGTCAGGGGCCACCTTGACCTTCAGTTGACCCCAGGGATGGGATATGGAAGCACTGGCCTTGATTGTGGAATTCTAATGTCAGAGCTGTCAGAGTGCTTAGATGTGTGGAAATGGAGGCTGGGGAGGGCGAGTGGCAGGCTCTCAGCTATGTAGCAATTAGGAAGGGTGGGGCTCTGTGTGGTTTCTCTTAGGCCCTGGCAGCCCAAAGGGCTGAAGGATTTGGGGTAAAGAAGAGATGGCACTTGGGGCCCTGAGTGCATCCCAAGGTTTCTATGGAAGTGCCAGAGGGGTTTTAGGGAGATGGGGACATTTCCACTGGGATAGGGAAGGGGGCCTTAGGACTTCTCTGAGACGCTGAGGAACAGTCTAATCCACAGGCCTTTCTGCCTGGGCAGAGGCTGGGGGAGGCCACTGGTTGGGCGGGGAGTTGAAAGGAGGGGAGGACATGGACACCCCAGCCTGCATGTTCAGAGGGTGCAGTCTTATTAGGAGGATAGACCCCTACATTTGGAGGAAGGGCCATAGCCAAGTGCTGTATTTTGGGGCCTACCCAGGAAACACTGGAGATTTCAGAGCAGACAGAAGCCCTGGGCTCAGCTGTGGTCAGAGACGGCCTCCTGGAGGAGGAGGTATCCCAGACCTGTCAGGCTGGCCATCAGGGATCCCGTTTGCCACCCAGCTTGCTCTGAGTTCCCATACAGACTGCACGTAGCACTTGTTTTTGGAAAATCGTCATTGCCTCATTCGTCTAGTGTTATCATTGATGATGTCCTTTTTAGGTGCTGACGCTGTCCTGAGGATTTGTCTTCCATCAGCTTATAACAACCTCTTGAGGTGTAGGTACTGTGACTGTGTTTAACAAGTGAGGAAACTGAGACACAGAGAGGTGAAGTGACTTTTCTGAACGTACACAATACATGGCCGTCAGGCTTGTACCCAGTCTGGCTCCAGAGTCTGTGCTCTTCAGCACCAGGCTGCACCATCTGTCCGAGTCTTCCCCCATGTCTCCCAGCATTCAGCTTTGCACGGAACCTGGTGTTCAGCAGCTGCCCTCTTTATGGTTCATCTCTCCTCCCCAAAGTCCATCTCTGTGGTCAGGCTTGGAGGCTCTGTAAGCATGACCTGCTTCTCCTGTGTGAGGCCTTGGCTGGCTGGGATAAGTGCATTTAGTCTGCAGCTCCGTGTCTGGTCATATCTTTCTCAGGAGATGGGGGTGTTGCCTGGTCGTTTGGGGAAGAGGGTATCACTGCCACTAGACTATCTCATAGGAGTGAGGGAGGGGCTGGAAAGCTCTGCCTTGGCCCTGGACACCCCCAGCCCCCACCCCAGGGAGATTTGCTCTTGTTGACTTGTGCAGTATAGCTGGGCTTGGGATATTATCACCAGATACAAGACTTCCTGACCTTTCCCAAAAAATCACATGCTTGTTTTACTGTGACGGAACACTCCAAGCCATCTAGTTCCTCCTCCTACAGTCATGCGGTGGTTTGCTTTTTTCTTTCTTTCTTTTGTTCAACATCTAGTAAGTAATTACTGGGCAGCCACAGTGCCAAGGTTAGGGCTTCAGAGGAAACATGAGAAAGAAAATTTATAGCCCTTTCCCTAGGAAGGCAAAAATATGTTTGAGGCAAGACTTAATACAGGAAGGGTAATTAACTAACAAAGCAGTATATAAAAAGTATGAGAGAAAGGATCAAAAGAAGGACCAACTCACCAGGGTTGATGTGATCAGGGTGGACTGCCTGTAGGAGGCAGAGCCTTGAATGACAGATGAGGTGTGGTAGGGGCTGGGTGAGTTGGGAGGGAGACTGTCCCTCTGGAAGGGAAGGGAAGTGTGAGGGGCTTTGCCAGGAAAGGGAGTGGACGGGAGCTGAGTTAGTTTGGCTATGTGCTTCTCTCAGCAAAACAGCCTGACTTTCTTTCATATTTATTTTTGAGTAGTTTACCTGGTTTAAAAATTCTAAAGATACAGAGGTTACACAGTGAAAAATCTTCCTTGCCCTCGCCTTGAGTCATCTAGCTCCATTCTTCGGAGGTATCCAGCATTACCAGTTCTCATACTTTTAAAAGCCAATGCGTTATAGATTTCTTCTCCCCCTCCCATTGTGTTTGCACAAATGCAGCTTTCTTCATGCACACAGTTCTATACCTACTATCAGCCCGGCTTCCCCACAGAGGGATGTTATTGTTTGTGTCCATATGTTGTGGCACTTTCCCAGTGGCTCAGCAGGTAAAGAATCTGCCTGCAATGCAGGAGACACAGGAGACGCTGGGTCTGGAAGATCCCCTGGAGGAGGAAACGGAAACCCACTCCAGTATTCTTGCTTGAAAAATCCCATGGACAGAGGAGCCTGATGAGCTACAGTTCATGGGGTCGCAAAGAGTCAAAACATGACTGAAGGACTGAGCACGTCACCTGTTGGGTCTGAACCGAGACCCTAGCAGGAGGACGGCCATACTTAGTTTTATCTGGGACTCAGGACTCCGGTTCTGGGTGAATATTGGGTTAGGAGCACCGGGGAGAGGAGTGTGGTTAAGTAGAATTTCTTCCTTATTCCCTGTCTCCCAGAGATTCCCCTGGAAGGGTCATCTCACTGGTTCTCCTTTCTCCTGGGCAGGGTCATCACTCTTTGGTCCTGGGCCACCTTGCTCCCACAGGGCTGATGACAGCCCATAAAAGGTCCCGACAGACAGTAAATCCAAATCTTTATGTGTGGGTTGGCCTACTTCTCAGAGTGCTTTCCCAGCATCACCTCATTTCCTTCTTCCCTGAGGGCAGGCAGGCTGACCCCCATTTTTACTGATGTTGAGACTGGGGTCTGAGTGGGATGACCTATTCAGGGTCACACAACTCATTAGTGGCAGCCAGATTTCTGACCCCCAAGCCCAGGGCTTTTCCCATCTATCATGCTTTCAACTGTACATACTTCCTGTTGCTGTGTGGTTAGACTTGTCTCCAGGTAGGTGTGGGTCCCTGGCCTCTGCCTAAGGCAGGCTGACAAAGACAGATCTTTGGAGCCTACAGCAATAGGAGGAATGGGGACTGGTCGAGAAGTCTGTGCCCAGGCGGGAGGGAGGCTGAGCTGACTGGGCTGAGGGGAGCCCACAGAGGCAGGGGTGACAATGAAATGACGGTTCTGGCTCGGAGGACTGCTGCCCAGAGCCAGGGTAGGCGATAAGAATCATCTGGCCTGATCAAAGGGCACTGTCCTCTCCTGCAGTTGAGTCTGGCTTGCAGTTTTTACCTCTGATACCAAATCAAAGGCAGGGCTAGGTTGTGAGCATTGAGAGCCGTAAGGGTTTGGCCTCCTCCCTGCGTCCTATCTGCTGGTGTGTGAGGAGGTCGGCTGGAGGGAGATCTGGGGAGGAGAGAAGGCATCTAGATGGAGGAGCCTCTGGGGAAAACTTTTCCAGCTAGCTCTCCAAACTCCGAGTAATAACAGTTTTAGTTGGTATTTCTTCCCGTCTTCACTGGCTTATTTTATCATCCCTCTTTCACAGAGGTGAAGTGGGTGGTTGAAAGCCACTTTGTAAGTCAGATCCACGACTGGAACCTGGGTCTCCTGTCTTATGACTCACTGAGGTTTTTCCACTGTTCCTTTAAAATAATTTTTTAAACTTTTTTTTAAATAGGTACTTTATTTTTTAGAAAATGTTTATTCTTTGGCTGCATCGGGTCTCGGTTGCAGCATGGGGGCTTCTCGCTAGTTGGGGCGCGCAGGTTCCATGGCACGTGGGCTCTGAGTTATGGTGCATCAGCTTAGTTGCCCCGTGGCCTGTGGGATCTTAGTTCCCTGACCAGGGGTCAAAGCTGCATCCCCTGCATTGGAAGGCGGATTCTTCATCACTGGACCACCAGGGAAGTTCCTAAAATAATTATTGTTCCCAATCTATTTCTGGGATTGAAGCTAAGCCCTGCCAATGCCATCTCCTCTATCCAGCATGTGTTAGAGCAGGCCCAGTCCCTGGGTTGTGGGGGTAAAAGGTGAGTAACATTCCGTGCTGTCAGAAAGCAGTGACAGCACAGGTGGAGTGGCTCTGCTGCAGGACACAGAGACGAGGACTTGGAGAAAGGCACTCTGGGCCCCTCCTTACCTTCTCCATTGCTCCTGTCCTAGTTTAAGCAGTTTTTTTTTTGGTTTTTTTTTTTTGACGTTTCCTGCAGACTTAGCATAGCTGCTACAGCTTTTTTCTAAGCCAGAATGCCAGTGTATTAATTTATGATGAGAAATAACTGCTAAGGCACAGGGAATTGCCTGGGTCAGCGTGGCTGTGGGGCCTGTCCTGGGTTGGCCGGCTCTGTGGTCGTCTCTGTGGCCTTACCTCTCTCCTGCCCCTTTCCCTGCTGCCCTGTGCTCTTCCTAGAGCACAGCGGCCATAGGTCTTATCCTTGTTTCCCACCCTGTAGTGCTCTTCCAGGCCCAGAGGAATGCTACAGCTCTTTAGCATGATGTTTGGGGCAGTCTCCTCTATCTGCTCTAAGGAAAAAAGTGGAAACAGTGACAGATTTTATTTTCTGGGCTCCGAAATCACTGCAAGTGGTGACTGCAGCAGCACAATTAATAGACGCTTGCTCCTTGGAAGAAAAGCTATGACAAACCTAGGCCAGCATATTGAAAAGCAGAGACAATCACTTTGCTGACAAAGGTCCATATAGTCAAAGCTATGGTTTTTCCAGTAGTCATGTACAGATGGGAGTTGGACCATAGAGAAGGCTGAGTGCCGAAGAACTGATGCTTTCGAACTGTAGTGTTGGAGAAGACTCTTGAGAGTCCCTTGGACTGCAAGGAGGTCAAACCAGTCAATCCTAAAGGAAATCAACCCTAAATATTCATTGGAAGGACTGATGCTGGAGCTGAAGCTCCAATACTTTGGCCGCTTGATGCAAAGAGACCCATTAGAAAAGACCCTGATACTGGGAAAGATTGAGGGCAAGAGGAGAAGGGGGCATCAGAGGATGAGATGGTTGGATGGCATCAAGAACTCAATGGACATGAGTTTGCGCAAACTCCAGGAGATAGTGAAGGACAGGGAAGCCTGGCATGCTGCAGTTCATGGGGTCACAAAGAGTCAGACCTGACTTAGCAGCTGAACGGCAATAACAATGTATGTTTGATAGGCCACAAACAGGCTATTTTAATTAGCATAACATTCAAGTTTTCTCAGGTATAAGCCAGAATGACTTCCTGTATCTCAATATGTGGAAATTTCTTTTATCACATCCTTTACCACTTCTCCTGAAATATTCTGCCATTTAGCCTGTCTGTGCATTTTATTTGTACATTTTTGTGGTGTTAATCACTTTCTTCCTTTATTTATGTGGCTGTCTTATTTCCCCACTATGATGTAAGCTTCTCAAGGACACTCCCTTTTTTTTTTTATTTTTGGCAAATACTTAGGAAATATTCTGAGCCTGGCTGAGGGCTCCTCTGGTTAGATGGGATTTCATGGGCAAGTTCCCTATGCCTCTGAGACTTTGTGGGTATCAGGATGGGCTGTCAGGATCTCATGTGCCATGCCCTGTGCTGAGGCTGTGGAGCTGTGCAGATAGCACAAGGCTCAGGTATGCGACCAGGAGCAGGGCTCAGTCACAGGACAGGGAGAAGAAAGCCTGCGTCCTGGCCCAAGGCTACCCTGACCTCCACAGGGATCTAATAGAAAGGCCCTGTTAGTCTCAAGTGGGATCGAAGGAGAATAGCTGAGTCAGTACATGTTTCCAACCATCTCTAACAGATGCTGGTGCTTTTCAAAAAACATAACCATGATGCTTGTTAACAGATAGACAAAATCAGCAGTTCCTTAATCATCCAGTCAGTATTCAGTCCATATTCAAATTGCCCTGATATTAGGACTCCCTCTTCATGAGTGGTTTGTTGAATCAGGATCCAAACATGGCTCCCTCCCAGACGGGGCCTAGTTGTTAGGTCTCCCAGGGTAACAATTCCCTCCTCCCTTACCTGAGGGAGGAGCTGAGTCACTTGTCCTTGAGAACATCCTCATTGTGGCTGATGGCTTCCCCTTTGATGTCCTTCACCATAATTTTGCAGCCCCTGAGGGCTAGTTGCTGGGTTTGGAAGGCGTGCTCCCTAGACCCTGCCTCCGGGAGGAGTCCCTCTGCCGGAGGAGGCTGACTCGGCTGCATGGCTTCAGCAGGCACACTGGCTCCATCTCCACTTCAGTGGGGCTGATGAGAGTAAGCAGTGGGTTCGGACTGTTAGCCGACCCAGCTACCATGAAGTTCTGCATTCGGCCTTTCTCCCAGTGGATTTTAGTATCCATTAATGATTGCTGCCTAGGACTCTAGTTATTTTTTTTCCCCTTTATTAGCAGGAATCTGGCATAAGGAAGAGTTTTAGTTTTCCCTGTGATTATTTAGTCATTCTACATAGGAACACCAGGAACGGCAATTCTTTGCCATTGTTTTTCAGGTTGTGGTTGACTTCCAAATTAGAAATCCATAACAGTGTGATGACAGCAGTCACTTTCATGATGGGGGTTTCCTGCCAAAGAGAAATTGTGGGACTTTGTGAGCCTAGAGAAAGGGAGACAGGGTGAATGGTCTCTGAAGGCTTCAGGCCTTTTCAGCTGTTGTTACTGAGTCACTCAGTTGGTCCGATTCTTAACGACCCCATGGACTGTAGATGTCCTCTGTCCATGGAATTCTCCAGGCAAGAACACTGGAGTGGGTAGCCATTTCCTTCTCCAGGGCATCTTCCTGACTCAGGGATCAAACCCGGTTTTCCTGCATTGCAGGCAGATTCTTTACTGTTTGAGCCACCAGGGAAGCCCTCAGGCCTTTTCAAAGCAAGCGATTTAATCAATACTGTGTTGCTTGAAGTGGCTGCTGGCCTAGAATGGGAATTTGGGGCAGATTGTTACGCCCATCAGAATGTTATGGCCAGGTATCTTGGTGTTTTCTAGAGTTTCCCTCAACATCTACTTTTTGAGTTGCAGTCTTCTCTCTGGAGCTCTGTAGCCCCCACTTGTACTGACTCCCTGGGGAGGCTCGATGGGGAGAGTAAGCCCTAAAAAGGACAACTGGATCAGTATATCTTTCCTTCACATCGGTGGTTCTTTTAGAAGATTTTTCGGCCAGTACACCGGGCAGCACAGCTGTCTTATCAGGGCTTCTCAGCTTCATTTGTCTTGGGGTGCAGTTCATTCCTACAGCTGTCAGCTTTGCAGGCCCCTCATCCCCAGCATGGTGGTAGCTGTTCCCTAGCCTGAGGTAGGCCTGTCTCTGAAGATGGTGGCTACAGCCAGAAGAGAGAAGCTGCAGAAGCTGCAGATAAGTAGGCAGGTAAGGCTCAGGTGAGGACCAGCCTGGGAAAGTTGGAGATTGTGCTGTTGGGGACACAAGAAAAACAAGCTCTGGGAGCAGCCTGCCCCCGAGGTGGCAGGTGCACCTGGCTGCTTTTGTTTGTCTGGAGTCACCTTCACTGCCTTGCTGGGTGTTTGAGGATCAGACTGAGCACTGTGACGAGACGCTCAGGAGCTGCAGAGCCTTTGGCCTGTTCCTCGCCCCTTACCAGCAAGGCTCTCTTGTACTCAGTGGGACATGAGGTGTCTGTCCTCTCATTTGAGATCTCAGCCTGGGAGCCATGCATCGGGACAGGAAGGGGAAGACGTGCTCAGCGTGTGTTTTGCAGCAGGCCTTGTAGAGGCAGCGCATCCTGAGCAGTGAGAGGAGCATCGTCCAGCTCCTTCTCTGGGAACTATGCTCAGCATCTTCCACAGAGCCCTCGCTTTAGCTTTGAGCTGTATCTGTAAGTGTGCTTTATTTATTTTGTGCCTCTGTTAGCAAGATGTGTTCTAAGGTAATTGCTTTTTCACTGTATGCCATTTCAGCATAAAAAGTAGGAATACTCTACTTTCGGATAGCAGCAGAAACCTGTAACTTTAAAGGTCAAAGAAGTGATAGTAGTGATGAGTGTAGACAAGATTTGGCAACACCTGCAGCAACTGTCATGTGGTATGAAAATACCTGGTTTTTCTTGGTGGCACATTCATAGGTACTGCTGCTCTACAAAAATTTGCAAAAATTCGTAATTGAAAAAAGTGCTAAATTTCAGTTAGAGATTAGGGGAAATAGAAATGTGATGCTCCTATCTAACACATAACCCCCTGCTTTAGAGAAATTCCTTGGTTGGGAAGGAACATGGGGGTTTCTGGGTCCAGATGTGTGTGTGTGTTGTACTTGGGGAGGGAGGCAGTCTAGTGCAGTGATCAAGGTCAGCCGCTCTGGAGACAAGGAGCCTGAGTTCAAATCCTGGTTCCTCTGTTTACTGAAAAAGAAACATGTGCCTTAACCCTGTGGACTTCTCTCTGTCCTAGTGCTTGCATCTGCAAAATATGTAAGCTAACACTTGTGTGGCACTTCCTATGTGCCAGACTTTGAGTGCTTCATGTGTAATCTGTTTAATTGTCAGCGTGGTCTTGTGAAGGGAGCCAACATCCATTACCCCCATTTTATAGATAAGTACGAAAATGCATAGAGAGATAGGGGAACCCACTCGCGGTCATGCAGCTGGTTATGTGGTGAGCTGGGGCTTAGACCAGGCAGCCAGGCTCCAGAGTCCAGGCTGGTAACCACATTCAAGGTCTGCCTCCCACACCTGCGTCACAGGGCTGTTAAAGGTATTATTTGGATCTAATTTGGTGTGTTGACTGCTTAGTACAGCGCCTGCCCACAGTAGATGCTAAATGAGAGGTGTAGTTGTTGATGCTAAGATTATTGCCCTAGTGATGGTCTAGCATGGGGTCAACACCTGACCTCCATCCAGGAAATGGGCACTTATCAGAGCTGATGGGTGTATTCTCTCAGGGAAGTTAATGGAATTAGCTCAGGGATTGGGGATGAGGGCTTCAGGGTTAAAGAAGGCATCCTTTTGGAACTGTCCATCCCCCTGAAGCCTGGCATGTGGCTCCCACCTCAGGAGGCTCTTTCTGGGGACAAGGAGTACCCTCTTTGCTCTGGGAGCTTCTGGTCTCATGATTAAGACTTGTGGGTTTGTGGTGATAGAAGCATTACGTAACTGTTCAGTTGTGAATAGGGACAAACAAGTTCCTAAGTTATTTCATAGATTAATTGTTAGTTAATTGAAAAGATACTTGAATATCCACTATTTCAAACCTAGTGACACAGAGATGAGCAGAATAAAGTTCCTGCCTGTAGAGCAGGGGAAGACAGACATTAAACAACAGTGTATGTTCAGTCGCTAAATCATGTCCGACTCTTTGCAGCCCCATGAATTGCAGCATGCCAGGCTTCCCTGTCCTTCTGTATCTCCTGGAGTTTGCTCAAACTCATATCCATTGAATCCGTGGTATCATCCAACCATCCATCTCAAGCTCTGTCTCCCCCTTCTCCTCTTGTCCTCAATCTTTCTCGACATCAGGGTCTTTTCCAGTGAGTCGGCTCTTCACATCAGATGGCCAAAGTATTGGAGCTTCAGCTTCAGCATCAGTCCTTTCAATGAATATTCAGGGTTGATTTCCTTTAGGGTTGACTGGTTTGATCTTGCAGTCCAAGGGACTCTCAAGAGTCTTCTACAGCACCACAGTTCAAAAGCATCAGTTCTTCAGCGCTCAGCCTTCTTTATGGTCCAACTCTCACATGACTGCTGGAAAAACCATAGCTTTGACTATATGGACCTCTGTCAGCAAAGTGATGTCTCTGCTTTTTAGTATGTTGTCCAGGTTTTTCATAGTTTTTCTTCCATGGTGCAAGCGTCTTTTAATTTCATGGCTGCAATCACCATCTGCAGTGATTTTGGAGTCCAAGAAAAGAAAATCGGTTATTGTTTCCATTTTTTCCTCATCAATTTACCATGAAGTGATGGGACCAGGTGCCATGATCTTAGTTTTTTGAATGTTGAGTCTTAAGCCAGCTTTTTTACTCTCCTCTTTCACCTTCATCAAGAGGCTCTTTAGTTCCTCTTCACTTTCTGCTATTAGAATGGTATCATCTGCATATCTGAGGTTACTGATATTTCTCCTGCCACTCTTGATTCCAGCTTGCACTTCATCCAGCCCAGCATTTCACACAATGTACTCTGCACACAAGTTAAATAACCAGGGTGACAATATATAGCCTTGATGTACTCCTTTCCCAATTTTGAACCGGTCCGTAGTTCCATGTCTGGTTCTAACTGTTGCTTCTTGAGCTGCATACAGATTTCTCAGGAGGCAGGGAAGGTGGTCTGGTATTCCCATCTCTTGAAGAATTTCCCAGTTTGTTGTGATCCACACAGTCAAAGGCTTTAGGATAGTCAATGAAGCAGAAGTAGATGTTTTTCTGGAATTCTCTTGCTTTTTCTATAATCTAACATGTTGACAGCTTGATCTTTGGTTCCTGTACCTTTTCTAAATCCAACTTGTACATCTGGAAGTTCTTGGTTTACGTACTGTTGAAGCCTAGCTTGAAGGATTTTAAACATTACCTTGCTAGCATGTGAAATGAGCACAATTGTGCAGTAGCTTGAACATTCTTTGGCATTGCCCTTCTTTGAGTTTGGAATGAAAACTGACCTTTTCCAGTCCTGTGACCATTGCTGAGTTTTCCAAATTTGCTGACATATTGAGTGGAGCACTTTAACAGCAATATCTTTTAGAATTTGAAGTAGCTCAGCTGTAATTCCATCACCTCCAGTAGCTTTGTTTGTAGTATTGCTTCCTAAGGCCCACTTGACTTCACACTCCCCTGCCTGGCTCCTAGTGAGTGACCACACCATTGTGGTTATCCAGGTCATTAAGACCTTTTTTGTACAGTTCTTCTGTGTATTCTTGCTACCTCTTCTTAATCTCTCCTGCTTCTGTTAGGTCCTTGCCATTTCTGTCATTTTTTGTACCCATCTTTGCATGAAATGTTCCCTTGGTAGCTCTCATTTTCTTGAAGAAATCTCTAGTCTTTCCCATTCTGTTGTTTTACTGTGTGGGATACACACACACACACACACACACCCCTATGTCAGGTGGTGTTAGTATGCTGAAGAAATAGAACAGAGTTAAGGAGCAGTTGTAGTTGGGGTACTCAGGGCAGACTGAGAAAGTTCAGATGAATGGGGACCTGTTGTGAGTCGAGTAAGTGAAGATCTGGGCCTGTGTCTCAGGCAGAGGGAAAAGCAAGAGCAATGGCCTGGGGGTGGGAACACAGTGAAGGCCAGTGTGGGATGAGATATGCAGAGGATCAGAGGAGCTGGGACCCAAAAGATGAGTCCTTTCTGCCATGCTGAGGAGCAGTGTGTGATGCACTCCAAGTTCACCTACATGCTGCAGGAAACATGGATGGCAGGGGGGCAGGTGAGCAGGGAATTGAGATATTCAGCAGGGGGTTGTGGTGGACTGCACTGTAGGCTACCAGTGGTGAGAGGGGTTGAAATCTGGATGTAGGTGGTCGATAAGAGTTCAAAATTTAGATGTGGGATGTGAAGGGGAAAAAGAGACAAGGATGGTTCCTGGTTTGGGGTGTGAAATAAATGAGTGGATGCTTAGGAAGGGGCACCGTTATTTGGGTCATTAGCTGAACTCTGGACTGATAGTGTTAGTGAACTGAACTCGGATCTGCTTGCCTGACATGCAGCAGAGCCGATCTACTGACCCTGGGTTGTGGTGAAGTAAAGAATAGTGTTTATCTGCAGGGTGGCAAGTAAGGAGAACAGGCAGCTCATGCTCAAAAGGCCTGAACTTCCTGTTGGCTTTCAGGCAAGGGTTTTTAAAGACTGTGTTAGGAGTTAGCTCGTGAACCTTCTTCTGGTTAGTCGGTGGTGAGGTAACAGGATATTGTTTGGGGAATCTCAGTCGTCAGCTTTCTGGTTCCAACCAGTCTGGGACTACATGCTTGTTGTGGTCAATAAGTAGTCACCACCCTCTACCAGGTGGGGGAGGGCCTTAGCTTCTGCAGAGCACCTCGAAGATAGGCATCAGCCTTTTGGAGGCACCCCTGAAGTCCCGTGGCTCCGAGACTCTTCTAATCATTAACTACTTGAGTCTTCTCTGTGGAACTTAGGGAAGATCTAGGATACTGAAGCCTTTTTTTCCCTGCAAGCAAGAAACAGGACATGGAGGGGCTTTTGTGCAGAGTCCTCCTTAGTTTCAGTTTCCCTATTTCTTTGATGCTCCTCAATCCTGTGGAGACAGGGGTGGGACAAGGAAAGGGATAAAGTTTTGTATCAAGAGATAAATCATAAAAGAGAACTGAAACATGAAGATGCCTAACTCCAAGTCCACTTTCTTAACCTTCAGTGGGCAGTGTTTGTCATCAAGCTGAATGTAAACATTGGGCCTCTGGACATCCTGAGAGGACAGAGCTGGAAAAAGTCAGCACGGGAACTCAGTTTTGGGGGGACTTGGTTTCAGTAAGAATTGGAGACAAGTCAGGTGTGCCTGGCCTTGTGGCTGTCAAGGACCCCACTGCCCTTGGGGATCCTAAGAAGCCAACCAGGCATTTACATGTGTGTGTTTGACATCTGCCCTAGGTCTGCTTTCCTGGAGTGGTGGCTTTTCCAGTTTTGCTGTCTGGTAGCTGTTAGCCCAGCTCTGTTTACTGAGAAATGGGTGGAGAGCTGGGTATGGTGGGCCTGGGAGCCCCACTCATAGGAATAACTAGGCCAGAATCTTGGTAACAGGTGAGGCAACTACCACCCTCCTCCATCCCACCTTTGTCCTCTGCCCCCGCAGAGGATGGGGAGGGGTCCAGCAGGGTAGGAGGCTGAGGGCTGAGTCCTAAGTTCATACTCGGCCTGCTGAATTTTGTTAGGCAGAGGGAGCCTGAGGGGGAGGTATGGTTGACTGAGCAAGGGCCCTTATAGAGGTTTTCTGTGGTTCTGTGTCTCCTCCCGCTACCCCCTCCCCTCATCCACGAAGTCTGAATGCTGATGGCTGCTAGAGAAGGCTGGGCTGCTCTCAGACATGGTTTTAATGGTCTGGGGACAGGACAAAACCCCATGGTTCCCTTAGTGACCTTTCAGGGCTCCATCCTCCTGGGATTGTGCCAATCCTTTGAAGGGGGTTCTGGTCCTCATACCCCACATCTGTGCCTCTTTGGGCCTCTGTGGTGTACTCCAGACCTTTTCCAACTTCTATCGTCTCAGGAAGTGCAGCTTAATGAGAAAAACTGCTCCTGGAAGGTTAAGAATGTGGACTGGGAGTTAGGCAGGTTCATGTTCAAAGACTGACTGTATCATTTACTAGCTATTTGATCTTGGACAAGTCACAAACCTTTTCTGTAAGTTGGTTTCCTCATCCACAGAATGGGGAGGATGGCTCTCATCTCCTGGACTGTGTGGGTAATAAAGGAGATACAGAGTTCGGCACACACTGAGCGTGCAGTCAGTCTAGCTCTGCCGAGTCTTTAGCACCAGTCACTTGTCCTGCCTCTCAGGTGTGGTCCACAGGCCAGCAGCACTGGCATCCCCTGGAAGCTGGGTAGAGATGGAGCCTCTCAGGTCCGTTTGCACCCATCAGATCAGAATCTGCACTTTAACTAGACTCAGTGATCCTACTTGAGAAGCTCTGTTGTATGTCACTCCTGAAGAGCAGCGTCTGTAGCGGTGCATACCTCTTGAAAGTGAAGTGAAAGTGAAAGTTGCTCAGTCGTGTCCTACTCTTTGTGACCCCATGGACTGTAGCCCACCAGGCTCCTCTGTCCGTGATATTCTCCAGGCAAGAATACTGGAGTGGGTAGTCATTCCCTTCTCCAGGGGATCTTCCCAATCCAGGGATCAAACCCAGGTCTCCTGCATTGCAGGTGCATTCTTTACCATCTGAGCCACTAGGGAAGTCCCATACCTCTTACACACAAGGAATTTTCTCTTCCTACTTCTTTGCTGATGGAGCATGTCTTGGCTGCAATCATATCCAGGACAAGTCCCAGATAATGATCATTGTCAAAACCCTTGTTTCCTGAGCACTTGCTGTCCAGGCTTTGGAAAGTTCAGGTGCTTGGACGGTGCAGGAGTTGAGGTGGGTGCCACGTAGGTGGAACAGTTAGGTTCCTGCAGTGAAGGATTTGCAGATCGGTGTTTTACATGCCGTAGGGGCCGAAGAATCAAGGCTTTGAGAGCTGAGCGGGTGTCAGGGAAATTGTATTGGGTCAGAATCACTGTCCTTCCTCTTGAACTAGCAAGTCCCATTTTAGAAGTCACTTTGTGAAACAGAGGCCTTGTTCATTTTGGAACTCTTTATTCACAGAAAGCACTTAATGATGCCTGCCCCTCCCCCATGTCTGTATTCCTTCAGTAACTTGTCCCCAGTGGGAGGGGGATGGGGGATGGATGAGCATGTGTAGGGTCAGTTCTCTCAGAAGAAGCAGGTTCGGTGGACTTGGGAAGGGAAGCCTTGGCTGGGCAGGCGAGAGACGCGGATTTCTTCTGGGTATCAATTGAGTGTTCCTTTTTAAAAAATTTTATTTACTTATTTATTTGGCTGCACCAGGTCTTAGTTGCAGCACTTGGGATCTTTAGTTGTGGCATGTGGGATCCAGTGCCCTGACCAGGGGGATAGACCCTAGACCCCCTGTGTTGGGAGTAGTAGTCTTAGCCACTGGACCACCAGGGAAGTCCCCCAGTTGAGTGTCGTTGATGAGGCACCCAGGTGGAGGGAGAGTTGGTCTCTGATCCGTGAAGCGCGTAGAGTAGGCAGGGGACCAGCCTGCTGTGGTTCTCACACTGGGTTTGGTGAAACCAGTCACCCAAGGACGGGCTCCCTTCCACCTTAACTCATAGATTTTCTAGGCCTGTTGCTGCCTGCTACTCCTTAGTCTCTCAGTCATGTCCGACTCTTTGTGGCCCCATGAACTGTAGCCTGCCAGGCTCCTCTGTCCATCAGGTTTTTCAGGCAAGAATACTGAAGTAGGCTGCCATTCCCTTCTCTAGGGTTATCTTCCTGACCCAGGGATTGAACTCACGTCTCCTGCACCGCAGGCAGGTTCTTTACCCATTGAGCCAGTGGGGAATATTTTCTAGGCCTGGCCTTACTAACTTAGTAGGTTTTAGGTTGTATCTTGGTATGAGTAGGTATAAGGAAACCCCACACTGATACGTGCAGGTTAGGGTACCGCAGCAGCAGAGCTATGAAGATAAAATCTGTCTTGTGAGCCAACATCTGGATCTGTGCTCGGGCCGTGGTCAAATCCTGATTCGTTTTGGCCAGGTCTCAGCCGTGGATGAGAGTGACAGGGCTTCGTCCAAGAGCAGTTGCTGTGTGGCCTTGCCGTTGAGCTCAGCCTGTGTGGGCCACACTCCTGGGGGAAGACCTGCTCCAAGTACCTGGCAGGGTCCAATCAGTCCCTGCCTGGGACCTGTAGGGAGACAGATGGCGACAGCGACTGAGGTTCCAGAGGTGGGTCCCCGCCCTTCTCATTCTGCTCCGGTTGGGGGGTGTGGCAGCCAGAAAAAGGCAAGGACAGCCTTCTTTTCCCTGCTGTCCCCCTGGAAAGCAGGCACAGAGGAAGAGCCCCAGGTTCCCTCGGGAAGAGCTGGAGCAGCAAGTGACCCTATAGGGGCGGAGGCTGTGAAAGGCAGGGGACAAGGATCCTCTGGGCCAAGGACCTGAGCCTCAGGCTGGGCTGGTGACGCATCTTCTTTCATCGAGGGGTTGGAGGGAGAGGCGAGGAGCCCATTCTGTCTCAGGCAACTGAGAGGGTAAGACAGGAATGGGGATTTTCTTTCATCTCTTTCCTATTATGATGGTAATATATGGCCCTTATAAAAAATTCACACAGGACGAAAATAGGCAGTAGGAAATGATAGTCCCCTGCAGCCTCACCCCCCAGAGATAACCATGTTAATGCTATGGTATGTGGAGCATGACTGGCTAGGGCTCAGGGCCTCTGACCTCAGCCCCAGTGACGGATGTCTGTGCTTGCCGATTCCTGTCACTCAGGGCTTGGTGGCTTTGTGGCTGGAGTCCATATATTAATACCTCTCATTGCCCCACCTCCCAGAATCTTTTTGTACTAAATGAGGCCTAGTCCAGCTTTGAGCAAGTTGACTTGCCCTTGGATGACTTAAAGGGTCAGGCCCAGGGTGGATGTTGCATTAAGAAGGCAGGGGGGTGAGGGTTTGTCTTTCTAGTAAATGTCTCCTCGTGTCCCCAGACACCTCCTTGTGCCCCCAGACACCTCCTCATGCCCCCAGACACGTCCTCACACACATCCCATCAGTCTGTCTCTTAGCTCTCTTCTCTGCTCCTCGCCTTTCCTCCCCCGTCTTTCTTCCCTGCCCCTGCTTATCTTGAGAGCACAGAAACGCACACACAGCCTCTGAGCAGGGCCCTCTGCCCTCCTTGCTTGTGCTGTCATATGTCCTGACCCAGCCTTCCCAGGGGGTGGTCTCTCAGGTTTGGGAGGGAAAACCAACACCCAGGGCTCACTTAGGCTACCCAGTGGTCACCAAGAAGAGGCCAGGTACATAGCCCATGATGGGCACCCGAGGTTAGTTGTGATGGATGCTTCCAAAGGGATCCAACTGGAAATGCCCCTGGGAAGACTTTTTTTTTTTAAGTTACAAGGTTTAAACCCACCAACACCACCAGTTCCTCGCAGTGACTTAATTCTGGATATTTGGATATATAGGGGCTTTCATACAAAAGATCTCCCACCCCTTTATGTCCATGAGAAGCTCAGGGAGCTGGTGCTGTGGGGTGAGCAAATGTTAGGTGGGAGATGACCACCACAGCAGGGACTGAGGCGTGTGTGGTGTGGTACATGTGTAGTGTTTGTGTGTGGTATGAGGGTATGTGTGTGTGGTGTGTGTATATTCTGAGGGTCATTGAGCCCTTCAATGACCAATGTGACCACCTCCACTGGACTTTATTATGGAATAAAACTTGACTGGCTGGGTCTAGAATTCTGGGGAGTTTTTCCCTCAGAATTTCAAAGGCATGACTCCGTACGGTGTCCAGTGCTGCTAGTGAGGACCTGATGCTGCTTTAATTTCTGAATGTGTTATATGGACCTGTCTCCCCTCTGTGGAAGCCTCTAGTCTCCTTTTTATACCTGGGGCTCTGAAACCTCAGTGATCCCCATCACTGGGTCTTTCTTTGTTCATTGTGCTCAATGCTGGTGGGCGCATCTGTGCTGGCACTCATAGCCTTCAGGAGAACTTTCTTGAATTATTTCTTTCATGGCTTCTTGCTTATGTTCTCGCTGTGCTCACTGTGTCTGCTTTTTTTAATTAAAAGAGTTTATTTTTAGAGTAGTTTTAGGTTTACAGAAAAACGAGTGGAAAGTACACAGAGCTCCCGTATATACCCCCTCCCTGGTCCTGCTGTAGTATCCTCTATTAACATCAGTATTAACATTAGTGTGGTACATTTATGATTGATGAGCCAATAGCACTACATTATTATTAATTACAGTCTCCTTCCTGACTGCTTGTTCTTGGCTGAGTTACCTCACCACGGAGCTTTGACCTCCTGATCTGTAAAATCCCAGGCCTGTTGTGAGCTGTGCATGGAGGGGAGATGAGAACCGCCACCCCCCCCATTCCTTTGTAACACATGGTGGATGCTTCCAGATGAGTGAGTGCTCTTTCCTTCCCTGGGTCTCTTGCTTAAGGCCTCTTTATGACATCTTGTCTGCTTCTCCGTCTTGCAGAGGTGTACCTGGCAGGGCTTTGGGTGAGTAAGTGAGGGAGTGAGAGGTGTGTGTATGTGTGTGTGTTTATGCAGTAGCATTCCTGGCCCTGGGCTTCGGGGAGAGCTGTGGCTCAGAGCAGAGCTTAGGCCATGACCAGTCAGAGGAGATGATGTAGACGGGAAAATGCGGGTAGCTGTGTCTGTACCTGGGGCCTGGAGCTGTAAGGGTTCCTCCCAGACCTGTGGGAGCCTGTAGGGGTGGCTGTCATGACCCCCAGGACAGGGAGGGGCTCTGGGAGGTCCCTGTGACTGGAGCCCTGACACACCTTCTTTCTCTCAGGTGGTACAAGCTGCACTCGAAGGTGGGCAAGAAGGAGAAGGAGCGCGGGGAGATCCAGGTGACCATCCAGTTCACGCGCAACAACCTCAGCGCCAGCATGTTTGACCTATCTGTGAAGGACAAGCCACGGTCCCCCTTCAGTAAGATCAAGGACAAGATGAAGGGCAAGAAGAAGTTTGACCTGGAGTCTGCCTCTGCCATCCTCCCCAGCAGCGCCCTGGAGGACCCCGAGCTGGGCAGCCTGGGCAAGATGGGCAAAGCCAAAGGCTTCTTCCTCCGCAACAAGCTGCGGAAGTCCTCGCTGACCCAGTCCAACACCTCGCTGGGCTCGGACAGCACTCTGTCCTCGGCCAGCGGGAGCCTGGCCTACCAGGGCCCTGGCGCCGAGCTCCTCACCCGCTCGCCCAGCCGCAGCAGCTGGCTGTCCTCAGAAGGGGGTGAGCTAGGGGAGTGGGGGGCGGGCTGTCCCCTTGGCCGTAGGGAAGGCCCGGTGTGGGGAGCAGGCGTCTCATTCCACGTGTGCTTCCTTTCCAGGCCGGGACTCTGCACAGTCCCCCAAGTTGCTCACCCACAAAAGGACCTACAGTGACGAGGCCAGCCAGATGCGGGCGGCGCCTCCCCGGGCCCTTCTTGACCTTCAGGGCCACCTCGACGGGGCCTCGCGCTCCTCTCTCTGTGTCAACGGGAGCCACATATACAACGAGGAGCCCACGGCGCCCCCGCGGCACCGCAGTTCCATCTCGGGCCCGTTTCCACCCTCCAGCTCCCTGCACGTTGGCTCTTCCCGGCCCTCCGAGGAGGGGCCACGGTCTGCGGATGACTCCTGGGCCCGAGGCGGCCGCCGGGCCAGCAGCTCCGAGGCGGCGCCTGGACAGGAGGAGCTGAGCTCACAGGCCAAGGTGTTGGCCGTGGGGGCCCGCCGCTCTGGAGAGGAGGAGGGGGCCCGGCCCTCGGAAGGGAGGCCGGTGCAGGTCGCCACCCCCATGGTGGCCTCCTCGGAGGCTGTGGTGGAGAAGGAGGGAGCCCGGAAGGAGGAACGGAAGCCCCGGATGGGCCTTTTCCACCATCACCACCAGGGGCTGAGTCGGAGCGAGATGGGGCGCCGAGGCTCTCTGGGGGAAAAGGGAGCTCCTGCTCTGGGAGCCTCCCCCCACCACTCGTCCAGTGGGGAGGAAAAGGCCAAAAGTAGCTGGTTTGGCTTGAGAGAAACCAAGGAACCATCCCAGAAACCCAGGTACGTCCTTGGCAAGACCAGCTTTGATCCCCGGGAAAGATGCTGGGGTGTCTGCACGGAAGCCTGGGCAGGGAGGATGGAGCAGATGGGGCCCAGGGCACGCTGCTGGGGCTCTGGCTTTGCATGGTTGAGCGAGGGAACCCTGTCTCCCTAAGCCAAGGCTTGTTGTCTGCACATGGACGCAGCAGAGTTGAAGAGCATGGCGCTCTGGGGGTCCCGTGGTCCTCACTTCGTGAGTTGGCACGCCTATGCCCTGAGGAGGGGGAGGAAGAGGACAAAAGCAGGGAAGGCCATTTGTAGGGATTCTTTGCTTCCCAGCCTCTACCTCTTGCCTGCTGGCCTCAAGGTCATGAAGCTTTGCCAGGTAGAGAGGCGGGGAATGAGGACTCAATTCAGGCTCCCCACACCCCCACCAGTCTGAAGCTAGATGACTTCCCACCAGCTGTCCCAGCTGGCTCTCTGCTCTCTTCTCTCTGAGAGACAGGAGTCGAGTAATGGATGTGCCCACTCCTCCCCCATATACTCACCCCTGGTTGCTCCCAGGGCTTGGCCAGAGGCTATGGGAAGCTCCCCTGAAATCTGTGACCTATTCCATGTCTTTGGAGACTCTTGGGGCCATGGCCCCCTCTGGTGTCTCTTGGTCTTGGGGTAGAGCATGTGCTGATGGTAGCTGCTTTATATTGAATATGCTGAGTCCCACCCAGGAGAAGAATGCAGTCCTTCAGCCTAGGCCCGGGACAGAACCCCTAGCCCCCACCTTAGCCCTTTGCCTTCATTCTAAGTTGGAGCCGGTGGAGGTTGCCGCGTTGTCCAGCAGGGCTCAGGGAGGGGCTCTGGGCTTTGACCGGGAACAAGTGTCCCGCTCTCCCAAGGGCTGGGGGTCAGACCTGGACAGGTGCCTCTGCAACAGGTTCACCCAGTTTGGCAAGGGCAGCTGTTACTGTTCTCTCAGCAAGCCTTCCCATCCCTGTCAGTGGATATGTGGGCCAGAGGTGGAGGGAGAAAATTGGGCACAGTGGTAAAGGGCTAAAAGGTAGGGTGGAGGGAAGGGCCCTAAGCCTCTTCCCCAGCAGGGAGGCGTGGACTCCTGAAGTTCCGGTTCTTCTCTTTCCCTGTGAAATTCTGAGTGTGCTCAGGGGAGCAGGGAGAGAGATGCAGGGCCTTTTAGCTTTGAGCCCTGACCGTCTCACAGCTCTCTGTACAGCCTCAGAGATGAGTATGTGGGGGGATCAGTCTCTGGGTGATGTTCCCCTACTTAGGAGCAGCTTCTGTCCCTGCTGCCCAGCCCTACTCACTGGAGCCCTGGGAACTGCTGGCTACATGCTGCCTAGGGGAAGGAGCGGGTGGGCCTTTCTCAGATGCCCAGGCTGAGCCGGTGGCCCTGTGACCACTTAGAGACTGTAGGTGGTAAGGTGGAGGGAGGGGCACAGACCATGGGCCAGTGCTGCTGTCCATGGGGTGTCTCTGGGCCTTTACCAGGGCAGGATGGATGAGGGGACGTTTCTCTGTAAGGCAGTTTTTAGGCAGGTGCTGGGCGTTGGGCTCAGGAGCTCTGCAAGCCGTGACTGAGTGATGTGGGGGTTGTCATTGCTGCTGCTTACTGTTTTCTTTCAGTTTCTCCATGTCTTCTGATAGCCTTTCAGAGGCAAGAGAAGTTGGATGACGGATGAACATAAGGAAGCTGAGGTTTTTGTCCTTCTAGACTTGAATTCCAAGTTCATCCTCTGCAGGTTGGAGGGCAGATGGGGCTTCCTGCCCTCCTGGGGGCCCATTTGCTTCCAGTGGCTGCAGAGCACGGTGGGAAGGACTGTTCTTGGAGTAGAGTGACCTGGACTTTGAGCCTTGTTGGTGTCACCCTGGCCCAGTGTGTCTTGGAGGCGGGGGGGGGTGGGTCGGGGAGGGCACTGGCCTGGGAGAAACCACCTTTGGTGTCTGCTCAGAGGGCTTGGGGCTTTTGAGAAGAGAATAAGAGGTGAGCAGGAAGAACTTGTGGCAGGAAGCCATAAGTTGGACACCTAGAACTGGAGTGACTGAAGGTAGCTGCCAGACCCCCAGGAGAGCCTGTCTGCAGACCCAGAGATTTGGGTGCCTCTGCCCCAGGGCTACCATTGCGGAGTGCTGGGTGTTCGTCACTAGGCAGGGCAGCGGCGCCCTCTAGTGCTCCCACACGGCACTGAGGCCCACGGGAGAGGCCAGAAGCAGGATGTGTGCTGTGCTCCATGTCCAGAGAAAAGCTGTTGCTGTTGGAGAAGGAGCCGGAGTATGAGAGGCCAGGAGGGTGGTCCTCCCGTTCCTCCTGCCCTGCCCCTCATCTGCCAGGTCCCACCGGCCCCCACCAGCATGTGCGTGTGTGTGTTTTGGGGGGAGTGGGTGGTTGAGATCTGGGCCACTGGATTAGGCCCTGCTTACCAGCCCTGCTGTGGGCCATTCACCCTGGGCTGCAGCACAGGCTACTTTAGTGTGTGTTTAGGACCATCATGAGCGTGCGTGTAAAACCCACCAGTGCTGAAACAGGTGGTTTCTGTGTCCCTTTCTGATCCTCTTAGGGTGATCTCTTAGGGCACCTCAGGCTCCCGGCCCCTCCCTTCACACTAACCATGGATCTTTGCGCACAGTAGCAGATCAGGTGTTATATAAAAACTTTTTTTTAAAAAAATTGAGAGTACTCATGGTCCAGCCTAGAGGCATATGTATTATGGTGGTCTTTAGCAGTCTCTGCAGTAGCCCCAGCCCCTCACCAAGTGTGAACAGTAAGGTCTCGATGAACCTGGAGTGTGCACTGGCTGCTGAGAGAACTTGGGGTCTCAGGGGCATACTCAGTGGTGTAAATGCGTAACTGTGGTGTGTGCCAGTGACTTAGAGGTAATGTATCCCTAAGTCCTGTTTGTGCCTGTTTTCCTGGCATAGTCCCCTTTACTATATTAAAAATATTTTGGTTTGGAAGATAACTCTTATGGTCTCCCTACTTGCAGCATATAGGCCCCCCCCCCCCCCCCCCCCCCCAGGTCA
Organism: Okapia johnstoni; assembly: GCA_024291935.2. Classification (NCBI taxonomy): domain Eukaryota; kingdom Metazoa; phylum Chordata; class Mammalia; order Artiodactyla; family Giraffidae; genus Okapia; species Okapia johnstoni. The sequence goes on along the minus strand of CM044306.1, from coordinate 123,059,755 downwards.
CCTCACTGCCCAGATGAAGGGAGAGGGTGTCTTGTCATGTTTCTTGGACATCAGGGTACCTATTAGATGCCAGGAGATGGAGTCATGGGGGGGCTTGCTGAAGGCACGTTGGCTGGGGTGGGAATGCCTGAAAGGCTGGCTTTGGCCTTTTCATGGGGGTGCTGGCTGAAGGCACGCTGGCTAGGGTGGGAATGCCTGAAAGGCTGGCTTTGGCCTTTTCAGGGAGTGTCTGGGGGAGAGCCTTTGTAGATCTACATGCCCCCTGGGACCAGTGCGTGGAAATAACAAGGACACACGGCTCGTCTAAGTCTAAGGAAGAGCCGTCCACCAGTGCAGCCTGGCCCCTAGCTACAGAGGTGTCCTCCTTGTGCTGTAGGGAGTCACCCAGTGATGGCTGTGTTTAAGAAGAGGGGGCCTGTCAGAGTGAGCAGACGATTGCTGTGTTAAGTGGTGGGTTCATCCAATTGCTGTAAAAATTGCTGTTCCTGAAGCAACACTAAGGCCCTGAAGTTTTATTTCTCAGGCTGGAGGGGCAGAGACCCTTGGACTTCTGATTTCTTTCCCCAGCTTTTGGTCCTGGAGGAGAAGATGAGTCAGTATATATTGAAGCCTCGATGCTTGGTGGGGGTCAGGAGGAGCAGGGCAGCAGTGTGCTGGGTTGGCATAGTGGGCCCTGTTCTCAGAGCATACCCTGCAAAGACAGCCCCACACGGCAACGTGTCTCTGATCTGTGTCAGGTGCAGTGGTAGGGAGGGGTTTTTTTTTGTTTTTGGCCAGGCTGCACAACTTGTGGGATCTTAGGTCCCTGACTAGCCATTGAACCTGGGCCCTCCACAGTGAAAGCGTGGAGTCCTAACCCCTGGACTGCAAAGGAATTCCTGGGAGGGGACTTTTTGAAGTGAGAACTTTCAGAATGTGCACCTGGTGTGGAGCAAGTGGAGGCATAGGGGCAGGGAGGACGTGTTACTGGGTAAGAGGGATGAACTGGTGAAGTGCTGGCTCTGGGGAGGCTGCTAGCTAGGCTTTGTACCTGGGGCTCCTTCCTCTAGGGAAAGCCATTTGCTGGTTCCATACCAACGGGTTCGTGTGCCCCTCTGGGGAGCCAGTGGAGGGAGGGTTGCCAGCTGAGCCTAGGGCTCCCAGCTCTTCCCCTGCCCTCTCCTGCCCTGTGGTTCTGACAGTCTGCCAGGTTGCTGCAAGACTGCACGAGTGAGTGGGGCCAGGCTGGGGCTGAGGGATGTGGAGTTAAGCTTGGGGCTGTTTAATGATTGATGGAGCTGCTTCCGTCAGACCCCTCTGACCACTTGTCATCAAGGGCCCTGGGAAGAGATGGCTCAGCTTCTCTCAGCCCTGTTCCTGGGGGCTGAGTCCTGCCAGCAGGGTTGGGCTGTATTGTACCTGGAGTAGGTGCTCCAATGGTGGGGGTGGGCTGAGGGCAGGGTCTTGACCACATGGTGATTGTACTTTACTCTCTTGGCCCCTGAGGTAGACATTTCTGGAGGAAGGGAGAAAGGAACTCTGGGCCCAGGATCCTCTTTCAGTGTCTTTACCGTGTCTTGACCATAGAGGCAGAGCTGTTCTGGAAAGCCCTGGTGAGGTGGGAGAAGACAGGACTTTTTACGCCACCCCCCACCCTTTCCTCCCCACCTGCCTCCACAGCCTGGAGTTATTATAGGGCACAAACAGGCTCAGAAGAGTCTCTGGAAGCTGGATTCTTAAGAGAAGCCCAGGGGTTGGGATCTGACTGTCCCGCCTTTGAGACTAGGCTGATAGACTCCAGCTTGTCTGGGAAGGCCTCCTGTGCTGCAGGTTGAGCTGGACTCCTTCCCATTACCTGCCCCTGGCCTCTGCCCGGCTCCATGGGACCTCGTCCAGCTGTGCCCTGGCTTCCCAGCAGAGTCCTGGCTCCAGACTTTTGGGCCTCTTTCTGTCGGTGCCTCTCCTACCCCTGCCCTCCTTCTTCATGGGCTGACTGTTGAAGCCTGCCCTCTGCGACCTCAGAGTTCGCCCCCAGCATTTCCCCGTGGGAAGGAGCTGCTTGAATGGAGAAGACGGATGTATAGGGGTCCTTCAGGATGTTTCCATCTGGGCTGGCAGGGATCAAGGAATGGGGATCTTAGGGCTTGGAGTGATGGAAGATGGCACTCAAAATAGCAGGCGAGGCCACTGAGGTCTGGGTCTGACAGGTGGGCTGAGCTGCAGGGCATTGTAAGACTGCTGAAAATGGGGGTGTCAGGCCCCCCTTTTTCCCCATGCTATCGTTCTGGCCTTCTGTCTGTGTCCTGGGGGTGTCCCAGGGAAGCCAAGAGCTCTCATTTTAGAGTCTGTCCCTTCCCATCCCCTCAAGTCAGCTGCATGCCGTAGATAAGGCATACGCGCAGGCTGTGCTCCCCCCAAGAAGAGCCCGGAGCGGGCACCTGAAGGCCAGCAAGTGTCTTGGTTAATGTAAGTGTATCATCAGGGAGTGGATTTCCCAGGGGAGCCAGGGATCTGTGGGGGGGACCCCAGGAGGCCCCTGGTGACATCTAGAGTTGATGTTGCTGCCACCTCCCAGGCTTGGTCTCCCCCCGCGGGGTCACTTCCAAGTCTGGCCCGCCGGTGTCCTCGGTGAGAGGCTGCCTGCCAGGTCCTGGGCCAGGTGGACGCCTGGCAGCAGACATCCTCAGCAGTGTCGCATCCTCTTTGGCTGGTTATGGTACCCCTCCCAGAAGCGAGAAGGCCGCAACAGAAGGTTCTGTCTGGTTGATACCGTGTCGCGTCTGATAACAGCCCCATTGTCACCTTCCATTTCTGCCAGGGCTCAGGAGGACCCAGGCTGTTTCAGAGGTCAGAAGGTCAGGCACCGGGTGGGTTCTGTTAGTTCTGACTTCGTCCAGCCACATACCTGCACCTGGCTTTTCTCTGGTCTGTCTATCCTGTCCCAACCAGCCGGTATTTTCTTTTCTCAGTCCATAAAGAGATGTAAAGTGCTTTCTAGTTGGTTCTTCAGATGGCAGTCTGGCGTTGAGTAGTTGTCAGCATGGGCTCGTAGCTGCGATCCCACCTGTAAGATGGAAGTATTGCTCCTCGGGGTTGGTGTGAGGATCAGATGAGCTCTGTCCAGCAACTTCGTCCTGGGGGCGCTGCCTCATCATGTACGTGCTGGGGGCTTCCCTCTGTCCCTGGGCCTGCGTCCCTGAGCCCAGCCCGCATAGCACTGTGGCACCTCTTCCCCAGGCAGGTGGGGGGCGGGGTGTGGTGCTCAGCAGGGGCCTCTCCAGTCTTGGCATTAACCAGGAGGCTCACGGTTTTGTCTCCCTCCACAGCCTGGACGTGTCTCCTCAGGTAGAATCTGACCTGGCTGCTCTTCCTCACCACCACCCCTGCTCCCCCTGTGCTCCGGCCCCCCCCACTGCTCCCCTGCTAAGCACTAACCTTTGTGCAGCCACCTCCCCTGCTGCTGCCACTGCTGCCGCTGCCGCCGCCATCCCCGAAGCCACCCCATCTGGATTCTCGGGTCTCACCAACCCGTTCCTCACCTCCCTGCAGAGCAACCCTTTCTTCGAGGAACTCATAGCCGACATAGCACTAAACTCTCCTTCACCTGCTCCCTCTCTCCCTAGTGCCTCGAGGGCCAACCCCACCCCCCTGGCCTCCCCTGGGAAAGCCCCGCCTGAGTGGGACGACACTTTCAACATCTTTGCTGCCAGCAGGCTGCGTCCAGAGGCCGGGAGTGAGATCCTCGCCCCACCAAGAGTGGGGCTGGAGGCGGCTGGGCTGCAAGACCCGGGCCCCGGGGCCATGACGATGAAGGCAGCTGAGCCCCAGGGGGACCCTGGGGGAGGAGAAAGAGGTGGGAGCAGCATGTGGCTGGAGCCCAGAGTTCCTCTGGACTTGGGACTGGACTTTCCAAGCACAAGTGTGGCTGACCCAGGGCCCCTCGGGTCAGAAGGGGCCTGTCTGCCCCCTGCATCAGCCCGGCTGCACCCGGGAGCCTCAGACTCCGGAGCAGACAGGGAGTTGCTGGCCCCAGGAGGGGAAGCAGGGCAGAGTCCGGCAGACAGTGCAACATCTCTGTTTAGCTCCCCAGAAGTGATCAGCGTGTGGGAGAGGCTGCCTGGCCCAGACAGTGCCCCTGAGGCCCACCAGGACGAGGAGACCTGCCGAGGTAGAAGCCAGCTTTTCCACGAGCTTGATACAGTGGACGATTCCTGGCCGTGGGATGTGGTCACTGTTTCTCCTGCGGTGGAGACTACCTCACCGGTCCTGCAGGGAGGGTCTGATGAGCTGCCTCCTCCTCCCCAGATGCAGCCACAGTCACCAGAACCTGTGAGCCCCCAGAGGAGCGGGGGGCTGCCCGCCCTGGAGCCAGACTCAGAGCCCAAGCCCAAGTGGGAGTTGGACCAGGGGCTGCAGCCCCATACACCACCTCCCAAGCCACCGCGTCTCTTCACCCCCTCAGATTCTCAGGAGAAGGAGGCGGCGGCAGCGGAGGAAGAGAAGAAGGCGGAGGCAGTGGAGGAGAGGAAGGAAGAGGCAGTAGGGGGGCTGAGTCGCAGGGGGTCAGAGATGGGAGAAGAAGATGTCATCCCAAGTGCACCCATCGCTGGTCCCCAGGAGGCCGAGCAGGAGGAGGAGGCCCAGGAGCCCGAGCTGGAGTCTGACAGCCATTCCTCTGTAGCCGCGCCGGCTGGGCCAGGCCCAGAAGATCTAGCAGAGGATGCCAGCCCTCCCGTGGTGTCTGGGCCCTGCCTTTCGGTGCCCACCAGCTGCCCTCAGGGCCCTGCCCCCACACCCCATTACTCAAAGAGCTTGGCTCTTCAGAGTCAGCAGATGTGGGGGACTCCAAAGAGAGAAGACCCTGAGGCCCAGAGCCAGGATCCAGTAGGAGAGGGGCCTGGGTTCCCGTCAGGCAGCCTCCGACAGGCTGACTTATGGCTCTCAGAGGAGGATGCCTTGAACCCCTTCACATCTCAGGGGAGCCAGGATCCCCCCAGCCTCCCATCCACATCCCCTCCAGGGTCCAGGGAATCTTCCATCCGATCTGGTCCAGAAGAGCTGCCCACCCCCCAAGACCCTGCCTTCCCACCACCCCCTCTCCTGCCCGGGGCCAGCCACCGCCATGGGGGCCCCAGCCCTCCGTGTTCTCCCCTGCCTGGAGCCGGGACCTTGACCTCTTCCTCCCTACCCCTCGTGGAGCCAGCCTCCCCCACTGGAAGCTCCCCCACCCCACTTGGGGAGGACCACGCTGCAGGCACCCCAGCCTCCCCGCTTGCGCTTCTGCCCTTGGAGACACGACCAGCTGAGGAGACACGACCAGCTGAGGATCCACAGCCCAGTGCCAGGTGAGCGGCCGCCTGAAAATGCTCTCTGGGAGGAAAGGGGGTGGGGGTGGGGGTGGGGAAGAGTGGCCCGAGGACTGAGGTGTTCACATTCCTGCCTCAGCCCCTTCAGGGGTGGGTGAGGGGTTCCTTTACCCCAGAGCTCTGGAGACACGAGCCTTCCATGATGCTGGCTCAGAGGCTGCTTCTTCCTCTTGGGACCTTGGGCCAGCAGGTGCCCCCCATAGGTCAGGAGTTGGGGGATGATGACGATAAGGTGAAGAGGGGAGGCATGGAGTGGGGAGAATGATATGGGCCAGCAGGGGAGCAGAGATGAGAGCTTAGGTTCTCAGCACAAGGGTCACTGGGGCAGTTCAGCTTGTCAGATGGGGGCCATGTCCTCCAAGGCAGGCCTGGGGGAGTAGGCTGTGAAGGTAGAGACTAGAGGGGAGGGGCTGGTACTGGGGTCAGAGAGGAGAGCCAAAATACCTGTAGGGGACAAAAGAAAATCCAAGATGCTGCCTGTGTATGACCCCCAGAAAAAAGGTTTGTTTTTTTCTGACTCCAGCAGATGCCTCATTGGTTTGCATTTGTGCCTTTCACGGGGTCCCAGTGTGCTTAGGACTGTGCTGAGAGGACAGTGGATGCCTGTGAGGCTGTGGTCACTGTGGCATTGGTCTGTTTGGGAGAATTATGAGGCCAAGACCTCACCTCAGCCTGGTGAGGGGTGACCAGAGCTGAGTCCTGCAGAGATAGGTCACTGTGGGGAATGGTGTACGACTTAGCAGGAGCAGCAAAATTCAGAGGGAGTCTTGCACTCTAGGAGAGCTGAGTGAAGAGGTAGGGGTGGGTAGCAGGGGGCACAGGCTCTAGCACTGGCCTCTGGGAGGCCCCCAGCCCACCAGCTCATACCTTTGGTCATCCAATTTCATTGAGTGTCTACTGTGTGTCAGCCACTGAACAGAGATGAAAGACACTACTCCTGTTGTATTCCCAAGGAGTTCCCAATTCAGACAGAAGACAAAAGTGAACCAGGGAAGGGAAGCCCCAGAGGGCCAGTGCTGATTTCTGAGAAGTGGGTGGGAAGGAGTCTGGGCTGCTCCCAACGGCTGTTCCGGTGAGAGGTGGTGATGCTGATCCCAGAGGTGGGAGAGAGGAGGTGATTACAGCTTCCTTGCTCTGATGACAGCATCTTCAGCTGGCTCTGCCACATTCCAGTACCACTTCTAATTATACTCACCACTTTCTGGAAGTTTTATTCTCTTCAGAGTTGGCATCACGTCTGTACTTGGCATGCTCCTTATGTCATGACGTGGATGGGCCAAGTAAAGCTGTCCCCATTTCTCAGATGAGGAAATGGAGTCTGTGAGAGCTGTGGGGTCCAGGGTCCCTCAGACGTAGGGGACAACCAGGCTGAGGGCTCAGGACTCCAAGCCCCCATTCAGGGTGTTTCTGTGCCCCACTTGTATTCCTCCCCTCCCGTGGCACGGCCCCTCGGTGGCCTGAGAGCTGCCTTTACATCCTCCTCCTCATGTGAACACCTACGTGGGCAGGACGGGCTTGATGTGTTCTTTTCCCTACTGCCTGCCCCTGCCTGGGCTCTCTGCCTCTCCTCCTGGGTTGACACCGAATCCGTAGCCCTGTCCTGAGTGCCAGAGCTGGCTTCTCTGGGGCTGGGTGGGCCTCCCTTCAGTGGTAGTCAGGGCCTTGGACTAAGCCATTTTGCTTCCTCCCACTGAATAGTCCAAATCTTCTGTGAAGTAAGTGAAAATTTTGAGAGGTGCCCTAGAGGCAGTTGAGTTGATTTGGAGGCTAGTGCTTGCAGTTTGGGTACCTGTGACAGGTAGCGGGTACTGGGGGATCTCCGAGGAGAGTCACCCCAGTAAGCATGGGGAGGATCCGGAAGGTTTCCTGGAAGAAATGGACTTGCACAGCCTTGAAATATGAATAGGCGTTAGCAGGCCAACAGGCAGAGGAACAGTGTTCCAGACAGAGGAACAGCTTTTGTAAGAACCTGAAGGGGACGGAGAGCGTATTTTCCTCTGGCTGGAGTGACAGAGGGAGTCGGGGCAGGAGGACAGACCTGACGCCCGGTTGTGGTGGAGATTGTGTCTTCTTACTTTGATAGGGGCTTCCCTGGTGGCTCAGTGGTAAAGAATCTGCCTGCAATACAGGACTGCAGGAGACCTGGGTTCAATCCCTGGGTTGGGAAGATCCCCTGGGGAAGGGCATGGGAACCCACTCCAGTATTCTTGCCTGGAGAATCCCATGGACACAGGAGCCTGGCGGGCTACAGTCCATGGGGTTGCAAAGAATCAGACATGACTGAAGCGACTTGGCACACACACACTTTGATAGGGAGCTGCCGGGGAGGGGAGACCATCATCCACAGCGGATAGGGGAGCAGTTGGAGGTGGGCACTTGGATGTGGCTGGAAAAAGGCTTACCCAGTGCTGGCTTGGAGGGGAGGGGATAGTGTGAGAGAAGGCAGCAGAGCTTGATGTTTGTCAAGGTTGAAGCAGAAGGAGGGCGTTCAGAGGGCTTCCTAGGTTTCTGATTGTAGCCATAAGAAGCTAATGGTGCTTGATGCTCTCTGCCGGGGAGCACAGGAAAGGGCAGTCAGGCTGGAGGCGAGTGTGGACCCTGGAGGAGCCAGTCTGCAACTGTCTACATAGGTCTAGAGCTTAGGGGTGAAGTCTGGGCTGGAGATGGAGAGCCAGGGGTTGGGGAGAGAACCGAGAGGCAGACCCTCAGCTGAGACTGGGAAGGATGTCAGGTGTCTGGAAACCAGACAGAGGTTTTGGGTTTCTAGCCAGGGAGAAGGAGCAGCCCAAAGGAAGAGTAAGTAAGTGGTGCAAGGGGAGGACCACAGAGAGGTCAGTGAGGCGAGAGCTGAGGGTTCGGTGGCCTCAGCAGGAACACTTGTGACAGGCCAGTGGGGGCCACTGTCCTAATGGGTTGAGGAGTCGACCAAAGGTGGGAACTTACAGAGAGAATGCAGTCCAAATGCTAGACAAAGACAAGCTCAGACAAGCTTGAGGGAGTGTTTCTCAGGCCTGTATAAATGCTGATAGCAAGCAACCAGTAGAGTGAGGTAGGCCAGTGACCAAGCACCACAGGTTTGCCTGGTCTTTCCGGTTCTAGCACTAAAAGACCTACATGCTGGGAATCCCCTGTCCTGGGAAAATTAAAAAACTGGGAGGATTGATCATCACCTAGAGAAAAGTTACAGTAGAGAAGAGGAGGGAGGGAGGGAGTTGGGTGGGTGGGGGCTCTGGGATTAAAGACTAAAGACGGATTAGGTTCAAAGAAGTTTGTGGGACAGCCTGGGCTGTCTCTGTGAAGAGGGATGGGTCTGGGGGAGGGGCAGGTGGTGGGAGGTGGAGAGCAGTGAGGGCAAGGGGCCGCCAGGCGGTGAGCCCTGCTGGCCCCACAGAGGTGGCGGCCCCTTCTCCCTTGTGCCACTCGTCCTCCCGGTAACTCATCTCCCATCTGTCTTCACAGTCCCCACCCCGTGAAGCCCCTCAGCACTGCCCCAGTGGAGGGGAGCCCTGACCGGAAGCAGTCCCGCTCCAGTCTGAGCACAGCCCTGAGCAGCGGGCTGGAGAAGCTCAAGACAGTCACCTCTGGCAGCATTCAGCCTGTGGTTCCAGCCCCCCAGGTTGGCCAGACTGTGGATGCCAAGAGGCTGAAGGTGAGGTCCAGCAGGGTGCCTGGGGTTTCAGACCAGACATGTGTTACTCTGAAGAGATGCCAGGCATCTCGACGTTTGGGGGCGAGGGAGGCGTGCCAGGCAGGCTGGAGCAAGAAGCAGGCCTGGCCCCTGGCCCCACTTGGCCAGAGCCTTGAAGCCAGTTAGGCTGTCCCTGGCATTGGGGACAGAGGCAGCTCCTAGGGCCGAGGTTGGGAAATGGGGCTGTGGGTAGGGGAGCGGGCGGGCCCAAGGCTCTCCTGCCCACACTCCCTCCGTCTGGCCTCAGGACTCGGGTGTGTTGGACCAGTCGGCCAAATACTACCACCTGACCCACGACGAGCTCATCGGCCTGCTCCTGCAGCGGGAGCGGGAGCTGAGCCAGCGGGATGAGCATGTGCAAGAGCTGGAGAGCTACATCGACCGGCTGCTGGTGCGGATCATGGAGAGCTCGCCTACGCTGCTGCAGATCCCCCCTGCTCCCCCCAAGTAGCCCCCTTCACCCCCATTGCTGGAGGGTTGGCGCAGACCTGCTATCCCACAGGGCTACTCCCTCCCTCCCTCCCGCTGAACTAAGTCCCACCCTGTTCCCCCTCTCTTCCCTCAGCTGGGGCTGCTGGAAAGGGGGCCTTGTGGACTCCCACTGGCACCATCAAGTTCTGTGGACAACCTGTGTGTCTTTGGGAGCTCTGGGTCTTTCCCACCTGCCTGTTCTCATACCCCTTAGCTATGGGGGCTCCAGGGAATTGGAACAAAGAATTTAGCCCTCAACATGAAACCAGGGTGAGCTCCAATTTGATGTGGTACCTGGGACATACTTTATTACCCCCATTTCTTCCACAGCTAAACCCTTGTCCTCTCCACCTCCCTCCAGCCTATGGAGGGCTCCTAGTATTATTGGGGCTATGGCAGGGACCAAGCTGCCCAGGTGTCTGTGAGTTGTGGGCAGCCAGGGTACCTACTTTTCAACCTCACATCCATTCCCCCGGGAGCAGGGAGCCTTATGGTCTAGTCTTTCTCTGCCATGTCCGAGTCTGCTTGTTTCATGAGCGAGTGCAGCATGGGTGGAAGGAGAAGACGGAGGCCACTCCCCGCCCTCCTCTTCTGACTTTTGCATCGAGTGAGTGTCACGTGTGAATGTGTGGAGAGCTGGGACCAGAGTTGGGAGAGCGCCTCCTTACTCACCTCCGGGCTTTGGGCTGCTTATGTTTGGGGATCAAGCCTCCAGCTCTGTTCTCGTTGCCTGTCTAGATACCAAAACCCTGCTAATGCAGGGTTTGAACTTTTGGAAACCAATTAAAATGTGCCTTTTGTGGGTGGGGTCAAAAGCCTCTGGATGTAGACCTCTCCTCCTAATTGGTGTTCCCCTTTCCTCCTGTTGAGCACATGGGGTTGGATCTCTTGGGAGCCTGGGAGTGGGAAAGGAGGGCAGGGCAGCGCTGCTACATGCTCTGCCCCTTCTGGTAGAATTAATTCCAGCTAAGGGTCTGGCCAAGCTGCTGCTGCTCCCACAATCTCCCTGCCATCTCCTCCACCTCCCCAGTTGAGGAGGATCTTAGGATAAAAACCACGTTCTGGAAGTGGGAGGTCCCACCCTACCTATACTTAGGAAAAAGCCTTTCTTGACCTCCCATTCATCCACTAGCTGCTGACCAGCCTGTCCCTTCTGCCCCATCTCCTTGCCTGGCTTCGCTGCAGTGCACTTTGAAACAAAGTGTCTATTCTTTGACATAGCCTCTGGTTTGCTTGCAGAAAACATGACAGACTTCCCCATGGCATCTGCAAGGAACTCTTTGGTGGCTGGGGGCACTCTGCCTTAGCAAACTCTGTGGGGTGGGGAGGTGCTGAAGGGGGATCCTTCTGGCTTACTGAAAACATGAGAGCTCCTCTGTGGCCACCTCTTCATGAGACAACCTGTGGGGTCACTTGGAAAGCCATGGGAAGGGATGTGCTGTCTGGGTGACGTCTTCCTTCTGCCAGGATGAAGCAGAGGGGCCCCACACATGGAGGAAAGCCCCTGTCATGTCATCTACCTTAAGAATCACTCATCAAAGCTGAGGAGTGTCAATGGGTGCTCAAGACTTTGGTCATGTTTTGAGGGGTCACTGAGGGTGTCACTTCAGGAAGAGGGGGATTACTCCTCCACTCTATGTTCCTTTGGGCTCTATTCAGTCCCAGTCCTGACCCTGGTCTTCCGCTCACCCTTGGTTGTGGGCTTCCAAAATGCCCAGGGCAGAGGTCTCTTTAAAAGAGTTTTGAGTTGAAACCCAGGGTTCTTGTGGCTGTTTCTGCTCCTGGCCACAACTTGGAGGAGAGCTGCAGGTGAAGTGGGCAGGGAGCAGGCACAGTACGGCTTTGCTGTTTTGTCTTCCTAGTTGTAACGCCTGTTTATAAAGAGCTTGTTCTTCATGTTTTGAGCACTTTATGATGAATAAAAAATTAACATACTCTAGGTGGCTCTGTTGTGTTACTGTTGACAGGCATATGAAGGAGGCTTCTTCAGGAAGAAAGCAGCCTTTAATCAAGATGATGGGGTTCTCGGATGATACTGCCCCTGCCCTGACCTCAGGGGCAGCAGTACAGCGTTGCCCAGTGGGCTGGGCTGAGTCTTTTCTCATTCCCAGGTTACCCATACTTGTTGAGTAATGTGGGAAATACAGAGGGATTTCAAGACTTGATTACTACTCGCAAGCCACCTAGTCTAGTAGGGAAGGATGAGATACAGATCCAAGATACAAATGGTTCTTCATGGCTAGTTAAGACTCTCCACAAGAAAAAAAAATTAAAAACAAAACAGACTCTCCACAGCTAGGAAAAATCTGTTTCTTGTGGTTTAACGTGGACGAGGAACTGACTGCTGTAGATCATGCAGTGTCCAAAAGGCATGAGCCAACATTGCACTTCACCATAAGCCTGAGGAGACTCAGAGTTGGTCAGCAGGGAGGGAAGTTCCTAAGGTCAAAACCAAACATTTCTACTGCCCTCTTGGGCAAAACAGGCAGCTCTCCCTCTGTTCTTCCCATAGTCCTCCCTCTAGTCTGGCTCACTGACCAGATAATTCAGCTGGGAATCTGCTAGTCTATTCTACATGAGTGTGTTTATTATCCCTGCTGGTGCCTAGCTCGACAATTGGTGGTACTCTTGCTTAAGGGAAAGTCCTTGTACCTGATGGTTGTTAAGTATTTCTGAAACTCCCCTTCCCCATCCCAATTCTTTTCCTGCCCTGGAACTGGACCCAGAAGAGATCTTCTGTTGGCCAGAGGAAGAGAAGGCTGCCAGGGCTCTTAAGCCCCTGCTGTTTTAACTCTTACAGCAACAGGATATTTGAGTCCCTGCTGTGAGCCCTCTCAGCACTGAGGATTTAGCAGTGAATCCCAAAGTCACAACTCCTGCCCTGTGGACCTCAGAAGAAAAGGCAGATACTCAAAACCATAAATAATCATAAATGCAAGGGCTGCAAACGGAAAGTGCTGGCTGATAGGAACATGCAAGTAGATTTTGCCCAAGCAGGGCAACGATCGGGAAACGCAATATTCAGGCTGAAGCCAGAAAGAGCCTGCGTTAGGCGAAGGCCAAAAGTTAATAATCTTCTGGGTCATTGGCGACGAGCGCCCAGAATGCTCCAGGAGCTGAATGAGGGTGACTGGAGAGCAAGAGGCAAGGGACAGCGTGGCGACAGAAGGACCTGAATGAAGATTCTGCAGTGCGATTCTTCGTAAAAAGCTTTCCAAGATTTCCCTACTACGTCTGGGGTCCTTGCCCATCTGGTCCAAGGGTCGGACCCATTATCAGTAGTGTCCTGGGGCAGCTCCAGGGGCGACGCCCACTGCTTCAACTCAAAATTCTAGGGGCAGTACCAGCAAGGGGTCGCCCAACTGACCCCTACTGAGATCTTAAGAGACGTACACGCGCCCTCTTCTCCGACTGCCGACGCCTGCAAAATTAGCGGCGGGAACCCAGACCCAGTCTGAGTCGTTGGAACTCGCTGCAGTCTAGGGTTGTCAACCTCCGAGACAAGAAAAACTACACTCCCCACAACCCTTTGCGCCTTCAGCTTGCTGCGGTAGTTTATGGCCAATCGGGACAGGCAGCTGTGGCGGGGGCCGAGGAGGGACATTTTAAAAGGGCCGGAGATTGCAGGCGTCAGTGGCCATGGCAGATACAGCGACTACAGCATCGGCAGCGGCGGCTAGTGCCGCTAATGCCTCGACCGATGCACCGCCTTTCCAGCTGGGCAAACCCCGCTTCCAGCAGGTGAGGACCGGGCTGTGGCTTGAGGGTCGGTGGGTGGCACAGGGAGGGTGAGCAAACTCCTCTCCAAAAGCCTCTTTTGCCCTAGGGTCTCCGACCCGCGGCCACCAGGGAGCCTGCAGCTACTGCCTGGTGGACCTCGGCCACAGTCACCCTTTTCCCATTGGTCAGTGGGGTGGGCGAGGGCTAATATCTTGGCTTCCTATTGGCCGTCGGCGCCATCATTCCCCAGCCGCCCGCGCCCTCCAGCCCTTCCTGCCAGAGGCGCTCTGTGATTGGACACTACACGCCGCGGCCGGGGATTCTAGCCCGGGGATCCAAGCTGCTGCTTCAGGGTCGCTTGGGCAGTGCAGCCGCCAACTCCAGGCGGAAAGTTCGAATCCGGCCCTGGGCGAAAAGTTGGCGTGGTCGAGATGCCTTCTAACTTTTTCCCTTGGTGACCCACATTCTTTCCGAGCTGCCCGGCTCCCAGCTCTCCACCCCAAGCTAGGTCCGCGGTGGGGATGGGTTAGGACCGTCTGCCGAGGGGTGCCCGCCGCCTGGCGACCCCTGTCCCCTCTGCTGATGCAGCGAGTCGGCCGACAGGTGCCCTGTCGGGGATGGAGTGAGGACGTGCGGGGAGAGCCGGGGTGCAGAGGAAACGCTGTGTCATCCCCGAAGCTCGGAGGGTCCGCGTCCCCGGGAGCTTACCCCAGGCCCCCTAACCAGCTGCGACCTCCACGAAGCGCTCGTCTCTGTCTGACCCTATATGGCTCTTCGGAGCACGGTGACAGTCGTTCTTTTCCTTCGGACCCTCCTCTCCCCTCTACAGGGCGTCTCTTCCTCTCCCTCGGCCCAAGAGAAAGAGTCCGCAGTTCAGACTTATTGCCCGGGCAGGAGCCTGGGAGGGACCGTTCCTACAACGCATACCCGGGTCCCTGCTGCCTCCAGCGCTGAGGAAATGGACTTTGTTAAGAAAAGGGGCAGAGAGACTTGGCTAAAGTGAATCAGGCTTGCCTGGGGTTGGGGGGCGGGGGGAGCGCCACGGAGGTGGATGGAAAAAAGTTTGCAGAAAGAAAGAAAGTTGTACCAAGGTCGGTGGGGTGGTTGATTGGTTGGTTATTATCATGTTGGTGGGAGAGGACTGGTTCCAGCAAAGTGGTGCACTGAGCTTTGCTAATTAAGGAGCTGTGCTTTTGAGCCTTCTGAGAAAATATCCCCACTGTTTTTAAACAAGACTTTAATTCCTTTAAAAAAGTAAACCATCTCACATGCAAGTATCTAAGGCGAGACTGATGTCATCCTGCCAGTGCAAGGTGCCACCCTGAATGGCCTGTTGGGGTGCCTGTGCCTGGACTTGAGTGACCCTTCATTAGGTGACCCCTTCCCCATTCCCCAGCCCCACATTCTACTAGTCCTTCAAGGCTCAGGCCCACCTCCTTTTAAACACTTCCTCCCTTCTTTCCCGTATCCCGTGATGGGACCCCTCCTGCCCAGCTCTTTGACTACCCCAAGTGGGATCCTCATAAGTCAGCCTTTACTGCAGTCTGCCCTGTGGTCCTCTAATATCCCTACTCGTCTGTGTGATTACTGGTGCTCCTCAACACTGGTGAACACACTCTGAGAGGAGGGGCCGCTCTTGCAGTTCTGCTTGTCTCCATCCTACCCTGAGCTGGGGCTCAGCACATAGTAATGTGCTGAATTAATTTATGGGTTCATTTTTTTCCAGCAACTGTCCTGGCACAGTCACACACAGATATTGAGAACCTCCTAGTGGCTCCGAATGACAGAGCCCATTGCTGTTACCACTGCTGGAGAAGTAAACACATACTTCAGGCCACTCTGTCGAGGCAGCCATTGCTGGTACTTCTTTTTGGCACCACTCCCGAAGGCAGCAAGTGTTTGCTATATTTGCTTTTGAAGCAGCTCTCCTCCAGCCTAGTGACCTCTGTAAAGCACAGTGCATGTGATACTCATTCACGTTAAGGAACCTGTCTTTCCCTGAGTTCTGCCCCTCCCACACGACTCCCTTGTTGTGCAAGCAGCCCAAACTGCCACCAAGTTGACCCCAGGAAACCTGGAGTCCCCTGTGTACTTGCCTTCCTCTCCTTCACCCTCTAAATACAAACAGGATTTTCATCTCATATAGCTCTTGGGTCCACTTGTCTCCACTGCTGGAATCCTAGACTGAGCTCCCATTCACTGATCTCTTGAGCTACTGCAGCAGCTTCCTAACAGGTCTCCCTGCTTGCACTCTGGCCCACTTCCAATCCCTTCCTCTTCGCATGGCAGAGTCCCAACAGTGCAGGTCTGATCAGGTGATGCTGCACCCTCCCCCAACACACGTGTTCTTAAACACCTTCCAGTGGCTTCCCCTGCTTCTGAGGTAAAGACCTCTATTTTGAAGACCCCAAAGGCCTGCATGGCCCACTCCTGCTGCCCTCCAGTCAAACCCCCATCCATCCCCTGGAATCCTGCTTCTAACCGCACTGGCTGAATTCAGCTCCTTGAACCCTGAGTGGTTCATAGTCCAGGGTTCAGTCCCAGAGCCCACACCAGGGACACTGCTCTTAATCCACTAACCAATAACATCACTTTCTGCAAGACTGGACAGAGTCTTTCCTTACTCCCGGGAGTCCCCCAGAACCCTTCTTCCTTTCATTCCTCAAGGATCTCTCTGTGCAGGCGGCAGGGGAAGGAGGAGCTCTGAGCAGTGTCAGAGGGTGGAGAAAGCTTGTTTCGATGGGCTTTGGTCTGTGAACATCTTTCTCCCCATAAGATGATGAATCTAGCCAAGCATTGTTCTAACCTTTTCATGTATTGACCAATTTAATTTTCATGACAACCATGTGAGACAGGTTGAGACAATTATCCTATATATTCTAGGTGAGAAAGCTGGCACACAAAGAGACAGATTCAGTAGGCAGTCTGGCTCCAGAGTCTACGTTTTTCTGTTTATTGTCAACTTTTTTATTTTGGAGATTTTCAGACATACAAAATTGAGGACAATTGTCTGTGAACTCCTGTGTACCCATCACTCAGCTTCAGCAATTACCAGTGTTAGGCCAGCTTCATTTCTGTGCCTCCCACCCCCAATCAGTGCATTATTTTAATGCGAAGCCCATTAGTTCACTCTACCTGCTATAGGTAACTCTAAAAAAGAAAGACTTTTTAAGTTAGCTTTTCTAAATACACTTTTTAAAATTGGAAATCATTTTATGTGTGCAGAATTTGAGTAGCAGGATTCCTGTATAACCCTCACCTAGTTTCCCCCTAAAGTCATCATCTCTGATTACCATGGTACATTTATCAGAGAAACAAACCAGAATTACTATTAACTATACTCCAGACAGTTGGATTTTACTATTTTTACACTGATGTTATTCTGTTCTAGGATCCCACATTGCATTTTAGTTGTCATGTCCCTCAGTCTGCCCTCTGTTTTATGACAGTTTTTCAGACTTACCTTCTATTTGATGACCTTGACAGTTTTGAGAAGTACTGGTCAAGTATTTTTCAGAAGGCCCCTCAGTTTGGGTTTGTCTAATGTTTTTCTCATGGTTAGACAGTTATGGGTTTTAGGGAGAGAATATCACAGAGGTGAAGTGCCTTCTTTTTCATATGATATCAGAGGATTTTTAAATTAGTTTTAACATAACCACTACATCATTAACATACATAAAATAATTACTTCTTAATATCATCAAACCAGTCATTATTTGTCTTAGTCTGTTTGGACTGCAGTAACAAAATACTGTAGATTGGGTAGCTTATAAACAACAGAAATTTATTTTTCATGATTCTCAAAGCTGGAAGTCCAAGATCAAGACACTGGCAGATTCATTGTCTGATGAGAGCCATCTTTCTTGTTCATAGGTAGCATCTTCTAGCTGAAACCTCCCATGGCAGAAGGGAGGAGGGATCTTTCTGGAGTTTCTTTTATAAGGACACTAATACTTCCCCGAAGATACCACTTCCTAAAACAATCACCTTGAGGTGGGGGGAGGGGGCTTAGGATTTCAACATGACTTTGGGGGTGTGGGGACAGGCGTTCAGTCCATTGCACTATTCACATTTCTCTTACTGTGTTTTAAAAATAATTGGTTTGTTTCAATCAGACTCCCACAAATCCCACACATTATATTTGAGTGATATGTTAATCTATTGGTTCATCCCTCTTTTTTTCTATTGAATTGGCCAAAATGTTCGTTCAAGTTTCCAAGCAAACCTTTTGGCCAACCCAATATTTGTTGAAGAAACTGGGTTGTTTGTCCTGTACAGTTTTCCTATTCGGAATGTGGCTGAAGGCTTATCTGTGCTGTTAGTTAATATGCTCCTCTGTCCCCTGTTGTTCCTGTAAACTTCAAGTCCATGCTTTTAACTGTGGCCCCATATTACCCGGTGAAATGGCCGGAGTGCAGGGGGGCGCCCTGTGCTCCGACTACCCCCTTAATTTCTTTTCTACTCGTTTCCTTTCCTGAACCCACTCTTTTCTTCCTTTAGGGCTGACACCATTTTTGGCAAGTTGGGGCCCCAGCACAGGAAAAAAACATACATGATTCTTTCCATTTGTGAGTTAATCTATCCAGAAATGTATGCTTTATTATTATTATTTTTAAACTTCCTTGTTCCTTCAGAAATCTCACTTATCTGCTAAGATGACTGGGGGTGTGGGCGTGCTGTGTGTGTGCTGGGCCCTAAATCCACCAAGACCTATGAGAACAGAGCAGGTGGCTTGTTGAGGGCTCCCTCTGGGGTCCGGGTGGCTTGTGGGCCCAGAAATGCACTCTTCACTTCAGGGTGGAAAGGTTTATGTGGGCTGAGAGTCAGGAGGCAATGGGGAAGTTTCTCATATAGTTTGCTGAAAGAAGTTCTGAAGCGAAAGTGCCTTGCAGGTAGTTATGTTTTTAAATCATTTACGTTCTATAGGCTAGAGAGTGACTGTTTCGCAGGGCTGGTCCTAGGGATTGTTTGTGCCTTGAAGACGGTCAACACCTTCCAGTCCAGTGGTTCTCATCCCTGCTGCACAGTAATCACCCGGGCAGGTTTTTAAACAGACTCTCATGCCTGGAGCCCACCCCAGGCCAATAGAATTTGAATCCCTGGGTGTACAGCCTGGATTTTAGAAAACCCAGGGGATTCCATGTGCCACCAGGTGAGGACTACTGAGCTGGTCCAGCTTTCTGCCTTTGGGCTACAGCTTCAGTGAGTATTGAGTCCTCATCCAGATGAGCGGTCATTAGAGGTCTGGGTACTCAGGCCTTTGCCCTGGGCCGCTGCTCCCGAGGCAGCTCTCTGGCTCTGCTCTCCTGAGCCAGGCCTGGGAGTTAGGAAGCAGCAGGCCGCAAGCCCCTGCTGAGAAGTAGCTGACTCACCTTTCTTGTGAAGGGAAAGGGAAGGAATTACTTGACTGACTCACTCTTCCGGTGAAGAGAAAGGGAAGGAAAAAAAATCCACTGATTATCTGATGGGGTAAAAAGTCAGTTTTGGAGGGCAAAAAAAAAAAGACCCTGTATAATAAACTGTTGAGAAAATAAAAACTGATCTGGTCGCCATGTTATGCATCAGGCTGGGAGGACAGATACATAATGGCAGTTACAAAGAAGAGTGTTTCTCTCTAGGCCTTCTCAGCTCTGAGGTGCCCCAGCCACCTCCTTCATTGAGTAGCCATTCTTTTGTACTCACTGAGAAATCACATTCTCCAAGGTTGTGGATTGCTGGGAACTTTGCTGCTTAAATGGAGAAGAAAATGGCAAACCACTCCAGTACTCTTGTCTGGAGAATTCCATGGGCAGAAGAGCCTCTCAGGCTACAGTCTGTGGGACTGCAAAGAGTTGGACACAGCTGAGCGACTGTCACTCACTCACGTGCTGTTTATATCGGTAGGGTCAATATTAAGGAGGACAAACAAACACAAAAACGCAGAATGTAAGAACTGTGAGTTGAGTTTATTTAGTGTCTATTGAGGACTATAGTCTGGGAGGCAGCCTCTCAGAGAGCTCTGAAGAGGTAAGGGGGGAGGTCAGCATGTGTGTGATTTTGGCAAAGGGGTTACGTGTAACCAAGCACACATCTCAGAAGGTTGCTGCTATGTGTGAGGAACAGATATCTTAATTAATGGGTTTAGTGCTTTTCTAAGTATGGGAAGGTGTAAGAATCCAGGTTCATAAAAAGTTTCTCCTGAAAAAAATACTTAACTCCCTGAAGGGCTGTTCTACCAATCTTCCCAGAGCACAGAGTGCTCTGCCCTCAACTCCTTTCAGGGTGTGTTGAAAGTCAGTGACTGCAATGGCTAATGGCTCAGTCCTTCTATTAATAGAACCAGGTGTTGAATGACCTCCTCTACTTGGCAGTAGGAATGAAACATCCTGCTTTTGATTGGTGGGTCTTTGGCACTTTGACTCAGAGAATTAATACAAGTGCAGGGCTTCAAATAAGGAGTTTCTGGACACCCCATGCCATATTTAACTGAATTTTATAGTTTTCAAGAAACAAAACCCTCTGTTTACTTCTCAGTCCAGACCTATGTGGACCTCTTCCCCACAGCCCTGCTTTGCCTTGAGCCTATTAATGTACTGTTTCGTTTAAATTTTGTTCTACCTTTTCCCAGGATTCTGCACTAACTCAGTTTTCCTCCCTGATTTGACAAAATGCCTTATGGTTCCTCTGCTCTCTGGCGTCCATCATTGCAGTGAGTCAGGAAGCCTAACTTTGTCTGTCCCTGGTGGGTTGGGGGGAGGTTCTTTGGCTGATTGGGTTAGGACATTGTCATGTGTGCACATAAAGGGAGCCTCAGGCCTTTACGTGTAAGTGTTTATTGAAAAGTTACATCTGGAAGGCTCTTAAGTGTCCCAAGTGTACACGACCAATCCAGAACTGTTATCTTCCTCTCCACTGAATCAATGTGCTTCTTGCTTTCCTCATCCTTGTTAGTAAGCATTAGTGTCTGACTAGAAATCTGGGCATTACTTTGTGTTATTCCTCATTCCCCCAGCCAGTCAACTTTGCTTATTCTCAGGACCTAGCACAGCCTTGGGCACAGAGTAGGTCTTCAGTAGCTTTCTGGTGAATGACTGAATAAACTGCAGGAGCCAGATGCAATTTCTGACCTGAACCTGCATGCCTTTGAGCTCTTGCTGATACCCTTCTCTCCTCAGTAAATTTATCCATCCGCCCATCCCAGCTCTTCTGGGAAGCTTCCTGACTCACTAGGGAGAAATAACCTGTGTCCCCAGTGCCCGTTATGATGCCTCACTTAGTTTTACAGTTATCTCTTTACTTGTTTGTCTCTCTTGATGGTCTCAGCTCCTTGTGGGCTTGTTCACTGTGGTGTTCCCTCAGCTATTCCAATAGGGGTTGGTAGGCATGTATGGAGCAAAATGCTTTACTTAGGACCCTCTCCCAGTGGCAGTGGTGGAGAGTGATAGAGCAGGGTCAGCAGGCCGGGACAGAATGAAAACAGTGACGGACCACAGGGCAAGTCAGAGGCTGGGTGTTTTCCTGGATCACCCTCAAGAAGCTACTTCCCTTGGTCCGTTCTGCTCCGGGCTCTCCCCTCTGCTTATCCTCTTCCCTCTTTGGGCTGCTAACTGCTAATACTCTTGTCCCTTTCACATCCTACCCTCCCTTCAAGGTCCAGCCCAGGCTGCATCACTCCAGGAAGCCTCCAGAGCGTTGGCTGCTCACCAGCCCATTCATTCATGTTGTGGCTGATGTATTTATGGAACTTCTTCTAGGTGTATGACACGAGGCTGGGAGCCAAGGCACATACAGAAAGAACATCCAATAGCCCACATCCTTCAGCAGTTTATAATCGAATAATATATCAGTCTGTATTTTAATTTAAATACATATTTTAAAAATAGAGTATTACTTCTTTATATTATACATAATATAATACTGAGTTTTTTCATTTAAAAAGCAATGTAAAAGATATGGAAATAAAAATCTACCATATTCTTATTACCCAGAGGCTATCTCTCTTAACATTTTAATGTATTTTCATGTAGCTTTTTAAATAATGTAATTTTGAACTTTTAATTTTGAAACAGTTTCAGTCTTACAGAAAAGTTGCAAGAATTCAATTCCACATACCCCTTGCTTAGATCCACCAGCTTTTAACAATTTGTCACATTTCCTTTATTATGCTCTTTGTCTACAGGTGGTCATAAAGCCAGGAAAGATAGCAAACATACATGATACTAAGAACATCTTCAATCTGTAAATAGTTTAATAGTACCTGCATTTCCAGGTTTTATTGCTGCCATGTATGTCCACACAGCATTTTTTTCTCAGCCTTTTGAGAGTAGATTTTATTCAGCTATCCCTTAATACTTTGTTGTAACCTGAACAACAAGGACATTCTCTTATATCTCTGTCTTAGTCTGTTTGGGCTGTTATAATAAAAATAGTGTAGATGGGCTGCCATATAAACAACAGAAATTAATTTCTCCCAGTTCTGAAGTCTGGGAAGTCCAGGACTAAGGCACTGGTAGACACAGTGTCTGGGGAAGGGCTGATTCTAGTCATAGACAGCTCACTGTGTTCTTACATGGTGGAACAGGGCGAGGGGTTTCTCTGGCATCTCTATAAGATTGTTAATGCCATTCATGAGGGCTCTGCCCTAGTATAATCAGCTCTCAAAGGCCTCACCTCCAAATATCATCACCTAGGGGTTTAGGATTCAACACATGAATTTTGAGGGGACACTAATGTTCAGTCGGTAGCAATAACCAGTGTGGTTATTCAGGAAATTTAGCATGGATACAATCCTTTTATTACGCTGTGATCCTATTCCAATTTCATCACTGGTCTCAGCAATGTCCTTGAACGTATCTCCCCCTCTAGTCCAGGATTCAGTCAAGAATCACGCGTCATGTTCAGTTGCCTTATCTCTTCAGTTTCCTTGAATGTGGGGCAGTTTTTCAGTCTTTGTCTTTACAGCATTGGCATATTTGGTGAACAAGGTCATTTATTTTACACATGCTCCTCAGTTTGAGTTTGTGTGATGTTTCCACATGGTTAGACTCAGTCCCTTCAGAATACCCTGTGAACCCTATTGGGAGCTTCTCAGAGGCACACAGAGTCCATTTGCATCTTATTGGTCCTTCTAACATGCCATCATCATTTTGGGGAGGGGCACTTCGTTCCTTTCTAGCACAACAAAATGTGCCAGTCGCATCATGTTCCTTCCCTACCTCAGCCCTGGAATCAGCCACTTCTCTAAGTCAGGGGTCCCCAACCTCTGGGATCTAATGCCTGATGATCTGAGGTGGAGCTGATGTCATAATAATAGAAATAAAGTACACAATAAAGGTAACATGCTTAAATCATCCTGAACCCTTCCCCCCCAGCCCCTAGTCTGTGGAAAAATTTCTTCCACGAGAAACCAGGTCCCTGGTACCAAAAAGGTTGGGGGTCTGCTGCTCTAAGGAACCCTGGTTTGTTTTAGTGGGTGTCATCCTGTCTCTTTGCTACCCGTTTAGTATCCATCTCACTCTGTTTATCTCCTGTTAAGTTGGAATCATACGTTTTACATGCATTTCACAAATCACAAGCTTTTTGCATGTCATAAACATTGTCTGGAACATGATGGCTGTGCCGTGTTCCATCATGTGAATGGATTGTCATTTTAACAATTCACCTTTATAAATAATGCAGCAGTGAGTGTTCTCAGCACACGCCTCTGCCCACACTTCTGAACATCTGTGATTGAACATTGTGTGTAAGTTGGGGGATGGTTTTGGCCTTTGATGTAAAAAAAGTTAGAGAAGCCACCGTTTTAGTCAGCAATGGTGTGGAAGCTGGATACATCTGTGAAGGGCTGGGGCTGGAAGTGCGGGTGGAGAGGCTGCTCCAGGCGGAGGGTGCCATGGTGTGTCAGGAGACCGTGTGGTGACCCAGGTCTATTTTCAGTCTTTTTTGAGGAGGGGAAGGAGCAGAAATTGGCTTCAGGGTCTGATGTCCTAGTGAGAAGGGAAAAGAGTGGGAGTGTTCTGTTTCCGCCCTGAGTGGAGGCTGGGCTTGGAGAGCTGTGGGGCTCCAGGGAGGATTTGGGAGGGAGCCTGAGTGTAGTGAGGCATGAACCGCCAGCGTTTGCAGCTTTCCCCTTTGTCCCCTCCCTCGGTTCCCTCTCTCCTCCCCTGGAGCTTGGCTTTGCCAAACTGGCTCTGTCCTGAGGGCAGAAGGCCCAGCAGCAGCGTTGCTTGGTTTCCTTTCACTGTGCTCTAACGCCTGTGGCCTGTTTAGCACAATGCCCTCCTTTTCCCAGGCCCCTGCTCAGGGGTAAGGACGGGGAACTGGCCCTCTGTCCTGGGGCTGTGGGTGAAGGCAGGCCTGAGGGCTGCAAGCTGGGTCGTCCATGCTTGAGCTCTGCTGTGGGGAGCTTTGCCCGGTGGCAGAGCCTGTGCTGGACTTTGGGAAGAGACCCTTCCTCCGAGAGTCCGAAGGAAAGCAGAAAGGCCGTGGTGGGCAGGGCAGACTAGGAGAGGGCTGGGGACCAGGCCTCCCCTCTAGCCTTCATGCTTTGTGGTTCTCGGAGCTGCCGAAAGGCCTAGAGTTGATCTCAGGGCATTGGGAGAAGAGGGAGGAAAATGGGAAGCACATGGAAGAGACACTGGGTCAGACATGTCTTAATGGTCGTTCTGAGTTGACTTTAGAAAGCCCTAGAGCTGGGAGAACTGCCGTCAGTTCACCGAGAAGCGAGAGGCCTTGTTGGCGTTCATCACCCATGTGAGGAGTCCTGGTGGCTGTGGGACCCTGACAGTAAGGGTGAGCTGCGGGTGGGTTCCCCACTGCCTAGAGAAAGGGGTACAGCAACTGATCCACTCTCCTCTCCCACCCCTTCTCCAGACATCCTTCTTTGGCCGCTTCAGGCACTTCTTGGACATCATCGACCCTCGCACACTCTTTGTCACTGAGGTGAGTCGTGGCTGTCACTCTCAATGGAGGCCCCTTGGCCTTTATACCTTGTGACTTTGGAAGATCTGCAGGTCATCATTATCTCATTTCATCTGTATCTCACAACATCCCTTCAAGGTAGATATGTCATTATTATTATTTCAAACTTCGATAAAATGATTATGGATTATGTGCTCATTACAAAAATTCAAACAGTACAGAACAAAAAGGATCCTTCGTGCCCTCTCCCTATTCAGTTCCCTCTTCTGATAGGTAAGACTGCGATTAAGGTGTACTTTATATTTTATATGTGAACAATCCTATGAGTTTTGACAGACATATCGAGTGTCCACAATGACGTATTCATAATGAACGTGGAGAACATTTCTGTCATCCTGCAATACTCCTCATGACCATTTATAATCCATCTCCCAACCCCCTGCTGAGCCCCTGGCAACCATTCGTCTGTCTTTTGTTCTTGTTGTTTTGCTGTTTCTATAATGTCATGTAAGTGAAGCCCTACAGTCTGTAGCCTTGTGTGTCTGGCTTCTTTCCCTTAACGTGGTGCTTTTGAGGTTCATCTGTGTCGTTGCATGTATCAGTACTTCATCCCTTCTTACTGCTGAGCAGCATTCCATTGAAAGGATGTTCCAGAACTTGTTTCTTCTATCCGTTTGTTGATGAACACATGGGCTGTTTCCATTTTCTGATTATTATGAATAAAATTGCTCTGAGCATTCTTTGTGTGGACATATGCTTTCATTTCTCTTGAGTGAATAACTAGGATTGGGGTTGCTGGCTCATATGGTAAGTATATGTTTAACTTCATAGGAAGCTGCCGAACTGTTGTTTAAGGATTACTATCCATTTTACATTCTCATCCACAATGTTCCAGTCGCTCCACATCCTCACTAATCCTTGATATTGTCAAATTTAAATGTACTGTCAGATTTCTTTGAGCCATTCCAAGAAGTGTGTCTTTATATCCTTTGTATTGTATTTACAAATGTTTATAGGAATGCATGCACATATAATGTAGTGAATATTTATTAAGCACTTTCTGTGAGCAAAGCAGTGTCATAAACATTTTACATGTATTAGCTTGTCAGATTAACTCAAAACAACCCTTTGAGGTAGATTCTATTTTAAGTTCCATTTTCCAGATGAGGAAACAGACAGAAAGAAGTTAAGTCTCAGGCACATGGTGCTGGCCAGTGATGGAGCCAGGGTATGAACCCAGGTAAGCTTGTCTCCAGAACACTTATTTTTGGCCACTTGGTAACTCAAGTTTAGGGAGCTCTCTGAAGCTGGAAGAAGGCCTGAACTCCCCACCCCTGGGTCCCCACATACCCTGACGGAAGTCATTGAGCCTCTGAGTCAGCCCCCTGAGTAGGCAGCACTTCTCTGCTCACTTTTGTGCTGAGCATTGGCTTGCTTCAGCTCTGGGAAGAAAAAGAAGCACAAGGCCTGCTAGGCACCTGACCCGAGAACCATCTCCATCTCTCCATCCCCATTGTGCCTGGGAGAGCAGCCCAGTTACAGGAAATGTGGGGATTCCCCTGATATGTGATTTCCTGTTGCAGCTCAGGAAGGATGAAGGACTCTAGTTTTTAACTGGCTGACCTTATTTCTGAGTGTAGTGCCTCTGAAGGGCAAGGCTATTGTACTTCTGGGCCCTGTCTGGACTATACTAAGGAGTAATCAATGGGATTACATAAAAATTTGGAGGGGCACCAAACTAGAGAAACTACTTACCTAGCCTAGGTTATGTGTCTTTCTGGAAAACTCTGGAATGGTGCCCAACTAGGTAGAATGTGACAAAAATCCCAACATAAATGCCTCCTGCTTGATGGAGGAGGCAGCAGAGATGAATGCTTATTTCAAAAGATGGAGGTGCTAATGGTGGACTTGAAGGCAGCACATTGAGAGACGGTGGAGGGAGTCTTGGGCAGTCTGGACGTATGTCAGTGCTCCCCCCAGTTACCATGAGCAGGCAGGGGCTTTGGGGGCAGCTGGGCAGCTGCTGCTTGTGCTGGGGGCTCACAGCTCCTCCTCTCCAGTCCACACTCCTCTCATCCCCAGACCATTTCATGTTACTACTGTCGTCCTCTACCACATTTTTTCTTCTACTCTTGCATTTTGAAAGACCTCAGCATCTTTCTACATTGCTAAGCCATCTTTTGCCTATTTCCCTGTAAGTAAATTTAAAAATCTCATACTTTTTTTTTTTTACTATTAATTGAAATGTCAAAGACTCTTAACTATTTAATGACCAGAAAATAACCTATGCAAAAGTCAGTCAAAATACTTTTCAAATTTCTGTTTCTTCTCCTCATCAAGGGTGCCAGTAGGCTTCCTGGAAAGATCTACACCTTTTCCTACTGCATCCCAGTTGGGGACTGTTTCCAGTACTACTTGCCTTTTGGAAATTTTCTGCCCATAGAAGATCTTCTAGGCCCTAAAAAATCCGAAAGGGCCATGAGTGGGCCCTTCTGTCCCTCCCTGGTTCCAATCCAGGCAAGTAGCTTGGCAAGGCCATCTGCCTGGAAGCGATGGAAATTAGAAGCACCAAGAGGAAAGAATCTCTTACCTGAGCCCCTCTCCAGCAACTATCAGGAGGGCCAGATTTCCCCTGCTGCTGGGCTCAGCCCAAAACCATGGCTTACGCCCACAAAGCACTGTCTCTCTCCCAGAGTCCTAGGCGTTGTCCAGGGAGGGAGCGTGGGGTGATGGCTGCCCAGATTAAGGAGATCTGGATAGGCTGGTTCACCTGTGTGAGAGGAGAGTGGAGGACGTGAGAGGTGGCTCTGGAAGCCAGAGTTTCCTGAGGTGGAAAGATGCTGTGCAGCTGGAGCCTTCTGGTGACCCAGTTCTGAGGGGCAGTAGCTGAGTCAACGGATAGACTCATCTTGAGAGAATTTTGCAGCTATTGTTTGTAATTTATAACTGACAGAGCTTTAAAAAGATTCCGACCCTTGTGTGTGTAATGAGGTGGAGCAAATTTTATTCACCATAATTTCTCTTAGGAAGAAGGCTGTCTTTGTTCTAAGAATGTCTTGAAAAAGGCTTCAGAGAGGAAGGAGGTTGCCTGCTTGACAGAAGAGGAAGAATTATGCTTTTCTGATCCTCCTAAGAGGGAGGAGAGAGAAGGAACAAGAGGGGAAAACAGTGGGAAGGAGAGCAAGTAACCATGATGAACTGAAAGGCCAGTGTCTGGGGGCTCTTTTGAAATTTGTCATGCATGCTGTGAAAGTTGCTGTCCCTTCCACCATCATTCCTATTATATTGTCATAAAATCTGCCTGGTTCCTGAAGTCTCTGCAAGAGTTCATTCTTTAAAGGGATCTTGAGGGGCCGGGAGTCTACTCTTGGTGCTGTATGTGCCCAGTTGGGCCAGAGGAAGGAAACCACCAGGACCTGGCAGAAGCCCTAGCTTCATCCTTGCATGTAGGTCATGGAATTAGATCTAGATCTCTAAGGAAAAGGCTGTACCAGCTGACATCTAAGTTACTTTAAATCATGAACTGAATATGAGAGGAGTTTGCTATTCTGAATTTAGTAATTATTTAAGAGAATGAATGTTTGGCAGATCATCATTCTGAAGGACGTGGAAAACCAACTGAAGCAGTGTAAATTGCACAAACTCATGACAAGTATTTGTGAAGTAATCTGAAACTGTTTTGGGTGTATTGTAGGACAGAGTAAATCATTACGCTGATATTGGGAACCAGGGTTCTTACCGCAGGAGTAGGGAGATACAAATATGAAGTAGAGAAAAAGACAAAAACTACATTATGTTGTATTTGAATTGGAGGTGTCAATGTGGACTCATGATTTATGCACATATACATTCATATACTTACATTCATATTTCTCAGTTTCAGACTCTGCTCAAAGAAAGGGCCTAGAAGCAATGCCACCCCAGTTACAATGGACACACTTAGCACTCAGATCTTCATTTCTAAATGCCATTACTTACTAAAGGCACCCAGGGCTTCTTGGAGAGTTTGCCAAATCCACACCTGAGGCAAAGAGCATTGCTACAGAAAGTAAGAAAATGTTTCTAGAATGATGGAGACACAGGAACAGGAAGTGACTGAGTCCCACTAGCCACATTTGGGACAATTTGAACTTTAGGAAGAAGAAAAACAATGGATATAATACATTGAATAATAAGAAGAATCCATGAGTCCATAGCAAAACTAAAAATATGAGAGAGGGAAGCTCTTATTCTCAGAAGAATGTCAGCTAAGGAATGTTGAAGGACATAAACATTATGTAGTCCTCAGTGAAATAACTGATTTCAACCAGGATCATTAATACATGCTATTTTCATAGAATAAAATGTTGTTGTAAGACAGGATATTCTTAGTCTTTCAGGTAAGTATCGCCTCCAAATGTTGCTTAGCAATTACTAAGGGAAAAAGGTACTTTTACAATGGTGAGCTTGGAGAACACTCCTTTAACCAGGTGACCAATGAAAACAATTGACATTATGTGCCTCTTGATGTGATGTGATTCTGGTAGTAATCTCTAAATACTGGAACATATGAAAGTCTAAAAAAGAAAATAAAAACTGGTTATTATTTCTAATGCAAGAAATAATCACAATTATCATTCTAGTGTATATATCTGTACAAAATAAAGATGGCTTATATAATGTGTACATATATATATATATATGTATCTATATCTCACTCTTTCTCTATATCAATGGTCCCTGACTTCAGTCTACAATTTATGGTCTTTATGATGGTGTGAAAGCAGTATGCATTCAGTAGAAATCATTCCAATTGTGAATTTTGATTATATCCTGGGCTGGTGATACACAGTACAATACTCTCTTGCAATGCTGGGCTGCGACAGCCACAGGTCCCAGTCAGCCATGTGATCACAAGTGGGAACTACCGATACACTTGAAAGTGAGGTGAAAGTGAAGTGGCTCAGTCGTGTCCGACTCTTGGCGACCCCATGGACTTATAGCCCACCAGGCTCCTCCATCCATGGAATTTTCTAGGCAAGAGTACTGGAGTGGGTTGCTATTTCCTTCTGCAGGGGATCTTCCCAACCCGAGGATCGAACCCGGGTCTCCTGCATTGTGGGCAGACGCTTTACCGTCTGAGCCACCAGGGAATCCCGATACACTTAGAACCATTCTATACCCGCACAACTATTCTGTTTTTCACTTTCAGTATAGTATTCAATGAATTACAAGAGATAGTCAACATTTTATTATAAAATAGCCTCTGCATTAGATGATTTTGCCAAACTGTAGGCTAATGTTAGTGTTCTGAGCATGTGTAAGGAAGGCCAGGCTAAGCCATGATATTTGGTAGGTTAGGTGTGTTAAATGTATTTTCAACTTAAGATATGATATTTTCACTTACAGTGAAATTTTTATGGGGGGATGAACCCCATCATAAGTCAAGAAAGATCTCTCTCTGTATATATTGTGTATATATATGTAAATATATATTTAAAATCATATGTGACATATGTATACATGATATATATTGTTTTTTCCATATAGCATATCTTGAGCATTTTTCCTTGTCATTAAATGTCATTTCAAAGTGTGTTTAATAACTACATAGTAATCCATAGTGATTATTCTAAAACTTAATCATCTTCTCTATTGACCATTTGGGTGGTTTCAAGTCTTTTGCCATTATAAATAATATGGTGATAAATATCCTTGTACATATATCTCCCTATATTTCTCTTTATTTCCTTGGGGTAAATTCCTAGAAGTGGAATTTCTGAATGAAAGGCATTTTAAGGCTTTTGATATATATTGCCAAATTGCCCTGCAAATTATACCAACCTGTACCAAGACTATCAGTTTATGTTCTCAATAGCAGTAAGAATATCCACTTAAATGCATTCTAGACGGCATCAGGTAGTCTAATTTTAAATTTAAAAATTTCCAAATTTCAGTACCCTTATACACTTCAGGTTTTTGCCCATCTGTATACATTTTTGGCATACTTATTACATTGAACGTAGACTTTTTATTTACTTTTTTCATATATTTCCAAGTCTTTATAATTTTAGGAAGTCAAGTCTTTTAGTATAAATATCCATCTCTATTAGGCTTTTAGGTCTAACAGATAGGTTGTTTCCTACTGTTTTCTTTCCTGCCAAAAATAGTCTTAGGCAAATTATTTTTCATTTTTGACAAATTTATTTTTTAGAAAAAAATTCCCAAAAGTAGAGTATCCAGTATGTAGACCATGATTGTTTTTATAGTTCATAGGCGTAGCTGGACAGATTTATTTTCTAAATGGTTATACCGCCTGTCATGCTGCCAGAATTAACTCACATTCAGTGTCCTGAAGGTGACCAGAGGTTGGCCACAGGGAAACATGTGTGCCTGGTTTCCCCTTCTCTTGGGCCTCCCAGAGGTAGCTTGTGGTTGAGCTAGGAAACAATCTCAGCGCAGATGACCCTGTGGGTCCCAGGATTGCTGGGAAGGAACAAGAAAGGCTTAGGAAACCCAAGGGAGGATGAGAGAAGGGCTTGAGACTCTGCCTGCACGAAGCCTTGGCACCCAAATCCCACCGTCTGAGAGCCAGAAAGGAATGGTTGAAGATGTTGCAGACAAGGTAAGAATGCACAGCGCTGCCCTTGGTGGATTCAGGACTGGCCCAGGTGAGAGCAATCAGATACTTGAGGGATCAAGGCCGGCCATGACGTAACCTGCAGGCCCTGCCCCCCGTCCCGACCACCAGCTCTGTTCCCTCATGCACACCAGCCCCACTCCCCACACTCATTTTCTCCCTGACCATTGACACTTCTTTTTCCTTTCTCTTTCTTTTCTTTCCTTCCTTTCTATTCTTCTCTCTCTCCTTCTCTCCTTCCCTCCCTCCCTTCTCCCTCCCACTATTTTAAGTGGGACTCCTAAATTTTGATTGCCTGAAATGCCCATGTTTCAATTGTACCCACTTCTGCTAAACACACTCTGCAATTTTCTCTGTGTCAACTGGGCTTGCCTTTGAGTGAGAATAAAGAAGGCCCTTCTTTATGTGGGGTACCTGGCTCTCGTTGACATTGGCTTTTCAGCATGCAAGCATTGCTATGGTTTCTCTGGGAGACCACTCCTCTTTCAATTACTGACCATCCTGAGGACAGGAGGCTCTTCCATGCTCATGTCTCATGGAAATGGCCCAGAGCTGGGAATGAAGGGACTTGAGATTCCTAGGTGACACCTACCCGCTCTGTGACCCTGGGCACCGAAATGGCCTTCCTGCTCGGACCCCAGCTGTCTCAGAGAAAGGAATGTCCACATGGTTCAGCAGACACTCACAGAGGGGTACTGTCATCCACATCCTGTGTGAACAGGGCATGGTCTCTTGGAACCCCAGGATTCCATAAAACCAGCATTGCTGTCAAGGGCCTCTGGGCTGCTGCTTTGGAACCTGGTCCCTAACCCTGATTATACCCTTCACGTCTCTTCCCAGCAGCCCCAGTCCCTCATTTTTATCAAATGCTCATTATGTGTGGCCCTGTGCTGGTGATGGACTGGGGTAGGTGTGCCCTGCGTTTCGGCCAACATAACCTACAACCAGTCTCCTGCTCCCTGCGCCTTGCAGTCTCTGACAGATAACATGGGCACGTGGTGGTAAGTGATCACGGACCTCAAAGAGGTGCAAACCCAATGCTGTCTGACTGTTCAGAGGGCAGAGAGAATATTTCTGGAAGATTCCTGGAGAAGATGGCCCCTGAGCCAGCAGACCTCTCAGGTGCCTGTCTCCAGAGAGACTTTCTGGAGACCATGCCCCATCAGATACAAGAAGAGTCTTGCTGCGACAGTTTCTGGCAGGCAGGTGATGGAGTCTGGGAAGCAGCACTGAGCTGTCCCTCCCCAAGCCCAGGGCTCCAGAAAAGGGCCTGCAGCCTTGTCTCCAGGCCGGCTGGGCCCCTCACCATCTTAGCATTCAGGGCATAGCTGCCTGTTTGTTCCTGACTGAAAAGCCTTCCTGCAAATTTCACCCTGCCACTGACCTCCTGCTTTCCCCATCCTTCGAGTGCCCAGGGCTTTTCTGTCAAGCATGTCAATGCATCCGGGTGAGAGGAAGACTTCAAGCAAAGAGACTAGGTCCTCCTATCCCTCAAGGCTCCCTGAAAATGGCTCCCTTCTCTGCTGTGAGAAGTCCAGCTCTCAGAAGAGCCAGCCCTCAGGGACCTCTCAAGACAAGGCCTAAGGCCTTGCCTGTCCCACAGAGGGGCTGGGAGCCCTATCCCTCAGTCTCTGAGCTAGGGGGCCAAGCTGAGGCTTAGCAAGGCCCAGAAGCAGACAAGCACATGCTAGCTTTTCCCAGTCCTGCAGTAGCAGGCCTATCTCGGGAAGGTTTGGGTTTGGTTCTTTCTCAGTGAGTGCCAAGATCAGGGCTCTTTGGAACTTAATCCTGTGGTAAGAGGCCTCCCTTTGATGACTGTGTGGAATGAGATGGAATCTGGCCAGGTTGTTAGAGGAACTGAATCCCTGGAGTGGGAACATAATGAGAACGCGGAGCCATTCACCATTCAGGGTGGAAAGTAGAGCACTTATTGTGGGGCCAAGGCTGAGGCTGGCAGGAAGCAGGCTTGGAGTGGGGAGCTTGCCATATCACCAGGAGGATTTGGGGGGAGGTTGCAGAGACAGCAAGGGTCTAACTAAACTCTGGCCTCAAATACTGAACTGCTCACTTTCTGTTGAACTTAAGCAAGTTAAAACAATCAACCAACATGAAAAGCAAATGTATTAAGTCTAGAAGGAAAATAATAACTTTTGCTGTGGTTATCTCTGTGGTATGTTTATAGGTGATTACAACTTTTTTGTGTGTGCTTTCAATTTTTCTGACATTTTTTCTAAACAGAGTGGATTACAACTGGAAAAAACACAAACTCAAAGCTGTCTCTACTTTGGAAGCAAACAGATTCTGGGGAAGGACTCTGGAATTCAGAAATTGATAAACATATATTTGAAAGGGAAGAGGCAGTACTTTACAGCAGTCAGACTGCTCCCAAGTAAGAAGTTCTCCTGGCCGCCTGACAGCCTGATTGGCTTGTCTGGACTGGTTGTTAGTCCTGCTGTTTTAGTGTGGGAGGTGGCTGTTCCTTTCCCATTCTACTTGACCGCTCAGAAGATGCCCCATGGGGCAACCCGCCCTGGAGCTGCATCCTGCCTTTGGACCAGGGGCTTCTGTTGAGGTCTCTCTGCACTCCCATCCTTAGCCAACTTTGTCCTTTGGTCAAAGCAGAACAGGGTGGCTTCCCTGGGTTTCTTCCCTCATCATGAGCATCCCTGATGACCGTTCCTCATCTGACCTGGACATAGGCTGCCTTCTCTCACTCTTGTCTGTTTATTATTGATTTTTTAAAAAAATGGATATACCATACATACAGCAAAATACATAAATCCGAAGTGTATGGCCTAAAGGATTTTGACACACGTTTATACTGTGTAACTACCAATCAGATCAAGACATTGAGCATTGCCATTGTTCCAGAGGGTTCCCTCATGCCCTCTCCAAGTCAACACCCCCACCCACCTCCACAAAGATAATACCATAATGACGTCCACCACCATAGGTGGGTTTGACCTGTTTTTGAATTTTATATATACTTTTTGCATCTGCCTTCTTTTGCTCATCGTTATGTGAATTGGCCTTCCATTATCATGTAACAAATCACCCCAAAATTTAGTGGCTTGAAATAACAACAGGCAATTCTTTTGTTCACTGACCTTCAGTTTTGGCAGGACTTAGAGAGGATGGTTTGTCTCGCAGCCTCTGCTAGGGCAGCTTGACAAGGGGAAGGTCCGTTTCAAGATGGCTCACTTCCATGGTGGGCCAGTTGTTGCTGACCATTAGCTGGTGACTTAGCTGGAGCTGTGAGCCAGGCCCTCAGTTCTTATCCACATGGGTCTCTTCATAGGCTACTTGGGCTTCCTTACAATGTGATGGCTAAGTTTCAAGAAAGCAACCATCCCAAGAGAGCCAGGTGGAAATGCAATGCGTTTTCATGACCTAGCCTCAGAGGTCACATAGCCTCACCTTGGCAACACTCTCAAAGGCCTGCCCAGGATCAAGTGGAGGGACATAGACTCTACCTCTGGATGGGGGATGTGGGAAAGTTCTAGAAGAGCATGGGGTGAGAGATATTAGGGTGC
The DNA here is from genome assembly GCA_024291935.2 of Okapia johnstoni. Classification (NCBI taxonomy): domain Eukaryota; kingdom Metazoa; phylum Chordata; class Mammalia; order Artiodactyla; family Giraffidae; genus Okapia; species Okapia johnstoni. The sequence goes on along the minus strand of CM044306.1, from coordinate 123,025,483 downwards.
CCTTCTTGAGAAGATTCATCCGATTGTAACATATTTGTAGTCTGCATTTTAAATGCTGTGTAATACTTCATTGTGTGCATATACTTACCCAGTCTGTTAACTGACATTTGAGTTGCTTGCAGTTTGGGCCTATTTGAAGAGTGCCACTATGAATATTCTTATACAGGTCTTTCGGTGGACAAAGACTGCCTTCTCTCAGTGTTGCTGTCTCTAGTTTTAACATTTTAAAAATCATACAATTCTATTCTCTTTTATTTTTTCCCCATCAGTTACTGTAGCCATATGTATTTTAGTATGTAAATCTCTGCTAGTGTTTTTTAAATGTTGAGAAGAAATTATATAAGTATTACATAAATATGTTCTCTTTATAAAAACTTTCAATATTACAGTTAAGACTAAAATTTCTTCCAACACCACTTGCCAAATCTGAACTCTTTCCTCCTACCTCAAGGTAACCTCTGTCACCAGTTTGGCAGGTCTCCTTCTAGAGCTTTTTTGATACATTTACTCACATAAATATTCTCATAGGAAATGAGTGTGTGTATGTGTGTTGTTTGTTTGGTACAACGAATGGTGTCATATGGCTCTGCAATTTGCTTTCACACTTAAAAAAATACCTTGGAGATATGGCCATGGAGAGCTACTTTATTTTTTAAACCGCCTAATAATGTGCATAGTATTAACACTGGATACATGGCAAACATTTATCCATTTCCCTGTGAAAGGAAGTTTAGGTTATAGTCTTCTTTATTGTTTTGCGTGTGTCCCATAAACTGAAGGGCAGGTCTTGCACACTGGGAGATTGTCAGTGCTTGGTCAATACTGACGCACCCCCGCAAGGGAAAGTGTTGCTGGAGCCCTGGTCCTGTGCCCCTCAGTGTCCCTTTTCTTTGCCTGCAGAGACGTCTCAGAGAGGCTGTGCAACTGCTGGAAGACTATAAGCATGGGACCCTGCGCCCGGGGGTTACCAATGAGCAGGTAACTCTGCTGGAGGTGGGGTGGGGGAGTGGGGGCGGGAAGGAAGGTGGCAAATTCACTATCCCTCCCCAGCAGCCAGAACCACTTCTCTTCCCCTCAGAATCCACTTCTATTTTTGAGGGGATACTCAGGGCTCTCCTGTAAGCTGCTGGTGGGAAGTATGGAGGCTGCTAAGAGTAGAGAAACCTAAGGCAATAGTTTGCTGGAGCTGACATGTGCATCTTTTCCCAATTCCACATTCAGTGACATCACAGTGATGACTTGAAATCAGCCACAATGTGAGGATTTGCACCATGGAAATTGGCAGATAATATAAATCAGGACTGTTTTCTCAAAAATATTCACCAGCATACCAGTATCCAGAAGTTTAGACTGAGGATGAGAAAGATGGAGGAGACAGTGTGGAATTAGGCTAAGACCCTGTAATTTCTGTTTGTTTGTTTAATTTATTTATCTGTTTTTTTACTTCACAATATTGTATTGGTTTTGCCATACATTGACATGAATCCACCATGGGTGTACATGTGTTCCCCTTCCAGAACCCCCCTCCCGCCTCCCTCCCCATCCCATCCCTCCGGGTCATCCCGGTGCACCAGCCCCGAGCACCCTGTATCATGCATCGAACCTGAACTGGTGATTCGTTTCACATATGATAATTTACATGCTTCAGTGCCATTCTCCCATATCATCCAGCCCTTGCCCTCTCCCACAGAGTCCAAATTACTGTTCTATACATCTGTGTCTCTTTTGCTGTCTCACATACAGGGTTATCTTTACCGATTTACTAAATTCCATATATATGCGTTAGTATACTGTATTGGTGTTTTTCTTTCTGGCTTACTTCACTCTGTATAATAGGCTCCAGTTTCATCCACCTCATTAGAACTGATTCAAATGTATTCTTTTTAATGGCTGAGTAATATTCCATTGTGTGTATGTACCACAGCTTCCTTATCCATTTGTCTGCTGATGGACATCTAGGCTGCTTCCACATCTAGGCTATTATAAACAGTGCTACGATGAACATTGGGGTACACGTGTCTCTTTCAATTCTGGTTTACTCGGTGTGTATGCCCAACAGTAGGATTGCTGGGTCATGTGGCAGTTCTATTTCCAGCTTTTTGAGGAATCTCCACACTGTTCTCCATAGTGGCTGTACTAGTTTGCATTCCCACCAACAGTGTAAGAGGGTTCCCTTTTCTCCACACCCTCTCCAGCATTTATTGCTTGTGGTCTTTTGGATAGCAGCCATTCTGATGGGCGTGAAATGGTACCTCATTGTGGTTTTGATGTGCATTTCTCTGATAATGTTGAGTATCTTTTCATACATTTGTTAGCCATCTGTATGTCTTCTTTGGAGAAATGTCTGTTTAGTTCTTTGGCTCACTTTTTGATTGGGTCATTTATTTTTCTGGAATTGAGCTGCAGGAGTTGCTTGTATATTTTTGAGATTAATTCTTTGTCCATTGCTTCGTTTGCTATTATTTTCTCCCATTCCGAAGGCTGTCTTTTCACCTTGCTTATAGTTTCCTTTGTTGTACAGAAGCTTTTAATTTCTGTTTTGTTAATATCATGTAGAAACTTGAACTAGAGCTAATTGAAAAGTTGATGGTTTGGTTTGGTTTTGGGGAAAGGTAGGGAGATGTAGTATAGGGCAGCTCTAGTGACTGTAGAGACAGATGATTAATGTGCTGAAGTTTTTCTTTTTGTTCATAAGCTTTATTTTAAAAGCTATTAAAATTAATCTCACAGTTTTTTTCAAAGTAATTTATATACAAATTTCAAAAAGTCAAATGGTACGAAAACACTTGTAAGGAAAAATAGTGTATTGCCCCATAGCTCCCCAGTTCCCATTTCTCTTCCCCAGAAGCAAATGCTGTTAGCTGTTTCTTCAGATAGAAACCTATATTTCAAACTAAGCTTATCTACACTGCTATTTCTCAACTAGTTCTTTTGTGTGGTAGTTGAGGATCCATCTCTCTTTTTATTTACCTCCATAAACACATTTCCTTCCCCTACTGTCATCACCCTCCCCAAATAGTTATCATAGTTTTGGGGCCTATGAATATTCAGTATTCACATTATTACAATTATATGAATAATACTACAACCATGTTGTATATGATTATGTTTCTTCTTCTTTTTGACTTTATGCTTTATCTGGATTTAATAATTGCCTCGTTTTTCTCACTGACAGAGTTTTCTTTGTACCATCTTTAATTCTTGCTGTATCTTCTAGCAGCTTTTTGATATTTTTAATGGTGGTGGTGGTTTAGTCGCTCAGTCGTATTCGACTCTGTGACCCCATGGACTGTAGCCAGCCAGGCTCCTCTGTCCATGGGATTTGCCAGGCAAGAATATTGGAGTGGGTTGCCATTTCCTTCTCCAGGGGATCTCCCAACCCAGTAATCAAACCCAGGTCTCCGCATGGCAGGCAGACTCTTTACCAGCTGAGCTATAAGGGAATCCCTTTTCACTTCCGTATTCTTCCCTGAAATTTTCAATTCTGGGGCCCAGCTCCCTCCAGCTCCTCTTGGTGTACACCTTTATTTTAGTGGAAGACCTCTTCTGGTAGCTCCCTGAAAAAAGGTAAATAGAAAGAAAATTTTGAGTCCTTTTATATCTGAAAAAATGTAATTTGTAATTGTAATTCTGTACTCAGCTTTAACTGACAGTTTGGCTGAGGAGAAAATTCCAATTTTTAGGTTGACAACATTTTCCTTTAGAATTTTGAAGACATTGCTCTTCTGGCTTCTAGTCTAGCTTTTGAAAAATCCAATGCTGTTTTATTCCTGATTCTTTGCAAGTGACCTGTTTTCTCTCTTTGGGAATGTTTAGGATCTCCTCTTTATGTATATGGTTTATTTCTGAAATTCCACAATGCCATGTCTTTTAAAATTTATTATTTTGGGTTTCTGGTGACCTCTTTCAATCTGAAGACTCCTGTCTCTCAGTTCTGGCAATTTTTCTTATACTATTTCTTTGATAATTTCTTCTCATTCTGGAATTCCTATTAGTCAAATATTCAGCATCTTAGATTGATACTCAGATTTTCTTATCCTTTTTTTCTCTTCTATTCTTTCACTTTTTCCTTCTGTCTGGCTTTACAGGAAATTTCCTTGAGTTTATTTTCAACATGTCTATCGGATTTTTAACTTCAGCTAGTACAAATTTTAATTTCTGAGAGCTATTTGGTTGTTTCTTTTCTCTATTCCTTTTAACAGGATCCTCTTCATGTTTTGTGAATACAGTATCTTCTCACCTCTGCATTCTGGAAGCCAAGTAGAGGAGCAAGTCTGAAGCCCCAATATTCACTTTGCAGATTTTCATTAATTTCTCTGCTTTTAGCCTCACCTGCTCCCTCTTTCCACTGGGCTAGTGTTCCCAAGTCTGGAGTCACTTGGATGCAGTTTCTCCAGAAGGTTGATAAACCTCCAGTGTTTGGGGGATACAGGGGAGGGCGGTAGGAGCCACCTTGCTGTATGGGGAAGGCTGAGGGGTTCTACTACTTTGAATTCAGATTTTCAACCAAGTCCCTGTGTTTAGCTCTATGATTAACCCTTTCTCCCTGGGGTGCCTGGGCCCTCCAAGTCCTGAACTTCGCTGGCATCCTGGGGGTGATGGCCTGGCTTCTGTGGGCACTGAGGGACGGCTTCCTCTTCTCTGCTGGATCAGTTCCTAAAACTCTGCTCATTTTCCACCCAGAAACACGCTGCTGTCCCTCCTGTGCTGTGGTCTCTTCTGTACTGTTGGTGACTCGGTGAAGCACCGCCCTGCTTTCTCACACCTTTAGGCGCAAAGTCCGCAGACACACTGGTGCCTGGCTGGGTGTTCCCTGGGCCAGGTGGCTAAGCCACCAGCCCTCCCCGGTCCAGTTTGTTTTGCTGTGTATTTATGGAGCACCTCCAGGCCAGGGTCGGTGCTAGGACCTGGGGGAGAGCAGGGGAGAGGCTGGAGGAGGGTCCTGCCCCTGGGGACTCCCCAGAATCTAGGCCACGACAGTGAAGATACATGATGCTGTGGGAGAGCAGAGGGAGGAGTCACCTGACTGGAAGTGGGGAATCTGGAAGAGATTGCTCATCTGAGACTGAGGGATGAGCAGGGATTGGTGAGGAGGGGGCACTGGGAAGGGGCAGAGGAAGAACATCCTGAGCAGAGAGAATGGCCCCTAGAGGAAGGGACAGCAGCCCGCCACATGGAGAGGGGGCAGAGGTGCCAAGAGAGGCAGCCCCTGAGCCAGATGTCCTTGTGCGGGGCCCCTGAAGTGGCTCAAGGTCTATCTTCAGGAGTCTGTGTTGCCTGCTGAGTTGGTTGGGAGCAGCCATCAGCAGACAGGCCAGGGCCGGATCTCCTTATTCCTGAGCGAAGTGCTGCCCTCTGGCTGTGGCACCGAGGAGCCCGCTGGTGTGACCTGACACGCCCCTCTCTAGGGTGGGGAGGTGTCCTCGGACCCTGGCAGCTCCTCATGGACCAGTCAGAGGAGTCCGGCCTCCAGGCCCTTCCTGACCCCGTGTCTGCTCCCAGCCCAAGCTCCCCTCCAGCCTGGCTTTTCCTCTTGGGACTCTTTCCAGTTCACTAGCTGCACTAGCTGGGGGAGGGTGGAGGGCCCTCACTAGCTGGTGGAGGGTGGGGGGACCCTGCACCAGCTGGTGGAGGGTGGGGGGACCCTGCACTAGCTGGGGGAGGGTGGGGGGACCCTGCACTACTGGGGGAGGGTGGGGGGACCCTGCACTAGCTGGTGGAGGGTGGGGGGCCCTCACTAGCTGGTGGAGGGTGGGGGGGACCCTGCACCAGCTGGGGGAGGATGGGGGGACCCTGCACCAGCTGGGGGAGGGTGGGGGGACCCTGCACCAGCTGGGGGAGGGTGGGGGGACCCTGCACCAGCTGGGGGAGGGTGGGGGGACCCTGCACCAGCTGGGGGAGGGTGGGGGGACCCTGCACCAGCTGGGGGAGGGTGGGGGGACCCTGCACTAGCTGGGGGAGGGTGGGGGCGACCTGCACTACTGGGGGATGGGGGGCCCTGCACTAGCTGGGGGAGGGTGGGGGGCCCTCACTAGCTGGTGGAGGGTGGGGGGACCCTGCACCAGCTGGGGGAGGGTGAGGGGACCCTGCACTAGCTGGGGGAGGGTGGGGGGCCCTGCACTAGCTGGGGGAGGGTGGGGGGACCCTGCACTAGATGGGGGAGGATGGGGGGCCCTGATTAGCTGGAGTGAGGCCCTGCACCAGCTGGGGGAGGGTGGGGGGACCCTGCACTACTGGGGGAGGGTGGGGGGACCCTGCACTAGCTGGTGGAGGGTGGGGGGCCCTCACTAGCTGGTGGAGGGTGGGGGGACCCTGCACCAGCTGGGGGAGGGTGGGGGGACCCTGCACTAGCTGGGGGAGGGTGGGGGGCCCTCACTAGCTGGGGGAGGGTGGGGGGCCCTCACTAGCTGGTGGAGGGTGGGGGGACCCTGCACCAGCTGGGGGAGGGTGGGGGGACCCTGCACTAGCTGGGGGAGGGTGGGGGGACCCTGCACTAGCTGGGGGAGGGTGGGGGGCCCTGATTAGCTGGAGTGAGGCCCTGCACCAGCTGGGGGAGGGTGGGGGGCCCTGAACTACCTGGGGGGACCTGCACTAGCTGGGGGAGGGGGGGTGACCTGAACTAGCCGCTCCCCCCACTAGCCACACTAGTTCTGGCCCCAGTTGGTGATGCCTGCGGCGTCCCTCTGGAGGCTGGCAGCACAGTGCTCTAGGTGTGAGTCCACAGCTCAGCCCCCCTTCCCCGGCCCTCCCGGCTGCCCAAACATCAGGACTGGGCTCTGCTGCAGCTCTCACAGTACCTCCTGGACCTAGTCTACAGAGCCCTGGCCCCCACCAGCCTCCACGGCCACAACAAGAGCGGGTAGATAGTGACATACCAGCTCAGGATCTGGGGAGCTTCAGGGGTCAGAAGTTCACAAAGTCCCCATCCCTGGTTCAGGCTGGCCCTGCTCAAGGGTCATGCCAGTGCTGTCTGCAGAGGCTGAGGATGGTTCTTGACCTCAGTCTGGACGGTGGCCTGTGTGCTCTTGGGCTCTGTGCCTGCCCTGGTGTCCTTTTGCAGGTGTGTGAGTCAGAAGCCTGTGGCTATGTGCTGATGCCTGTGGGCCTGATGCGATGTCTGGGCACCACTGGATATCTTAGGCACTAATTTGTTACCTAATCTGCCCTCCAGTTACAATATCCCACCAGGGGGCTACAAGTGGATTGATAGTTTATTCACACCTGATGGCCTTGGTTAGTGGGTGGCTGATATCTCCTTCAGAGACTGTTAACTTGTTCAAAGGTTGCTGTACCAATGAAAAGTTAGTCCTAAGGATAAAACAAAAATAAGTACAATTTACTCTTTGGGCTTGTCAGGTATATATTTGATGTGCTAGGAACCCTAATAAAGACTGCAGCTATCAGTTAAACAACAAAGCCATAGATGAGAGCAAAAACGTAAGCCCAGGCAGCTAAGTTTCTGAATGTTTGCTGTGCTATGTGCTTTTTATATGCCGGGGCTTTGCTGGGATGGTTTGGCATGGATGGAGAAGGGTGGGGTTCAATATGGAAGACTCCCGCATGGTAATGAGTCACCACTCACTGTGAGCTCACCAAGGGCCAGGAGCCATGCTAAATATTTGCACTTTATATGTATTCTCTCAATTAATCTTTACAGAAGCCTTGTTTGGTTGATGCCTATATTGATCCCATTTTACAGGCAAGAAAACTGAGGCTCAGAGAGATTACAAAACTTATCTCAGGTTACATAACTATTGTGTGGTGGCACAGAGACACTGGACCTGGAAGATCCAATGCCCATTTTTCACTCACTGTCTGAAGATAGATTTGGAAGGGAAGGTAATACTCTGGAGTGGAACATGTGTGCTAACAGACAGGCAGAGTGAGCAGGTAGGGTAGAAGTGCCATCAGAGGAGCTTGGCATGTGTGCAGGTCTCATAGCCCCAGTCACACTGGGCGGTTAACCCTGTCAGGCCAGGCCGTGGGCATCTGTGGGGCACCTGGTACATGAAAGGTGCAGTGGCAGGTGAGCACTGGAGGTTCCTGCCTTCATGCAGCCAGTTCCCATGCAGACGCACATGTAAGGGGGTGGCTGGAGGCAGGAGTTAGGCTGTGGTAGTAGGAATTCAATGGTGAGAGACTCCTGAGAACACAGGTGCTGAGGAAAGGCTTCGTGGAAGACACAAGTGGTTGGACGTAGAATGTAGAGAGACCCACGGCATGAGAAGGACGTCCCTGCAAGTCACAGACGAAGGCTGAGGAGTAGAGTGGAGAGAGAGGGAGAGAAAGTGCATGATGAGAGAGAGACAGAAGATGAGAGAGGAAGTTAGAGAGGAAGTTGGGAGGTTTCAGGCCAGATTGTGAAAGTTTCTGGAAGCCAGAAGAGATGCTGGTTGTGTTTGTACTGGAGCAAGGGGGGAGCAGGACAGTGGAACTGTGGTTGAATCCTTCTGCACCAGGTATATGGGGAGGGATAAGTAAGTGCTGAAAGGAAACCAGCTTGGGAGCAACTAGGGTGGTCAGAAGTGAGGGGGCAGGGAGCCACTGTCGGCTTCTGAGTAGCAGTTCTGGTCCATCATTCTACATCTCCAGAGGCTGGGAACCAGCACGCTTTCCTTTGTGCCTGCTCAGCACCCAGCATAGTGTATTGGTTGCCCGGAGGTCCCGTGAAGGATGGGTTCTGCCTGCAACCTGCCAAGGAGAAAGGGAAGCTGAGATGTAAGAGATCTTGCCAGTCTTCTCACCTGGCAGAGCAGAAATGGGGTCAGCTGTGTTTGGGTTTTGCTGGAAATAGCAGGGAAGATACCAGAAAGTTAAAAATACTTGCACCCTGAATCTTTTCTGGGCATCAGCAGGATTGTCTATCAGAAGCTTGACTGACATCCCCCCCACCCCGCCACTTACCCTGATCCCTGGCCTCTGGGATCCTGATCAGCACCCAGCACCTCTGGGGCAGCTACAGGCTGACTCTTATTATTAGCACAAAACAGGCAAGTGATCAGTATTAGCTGAAGCATTTGTATGATGTGCTGGAAGTGGTACTGGGGTGCTGTATAGCATCTCCGGGCTGAGTCTTGCAGTGGCCTCCTGGGTGGTCTTCCTGTTCTACCTGGGCTCCCTCTGCCCATTCCCAGTATAGCACTCAGAGTGACCTGTGAAACTGCTCCAGGGTTTGTTCCTCTGCCCCAGGGTTTCTCAGACTCAGCACGATTGGCATCTGGGGCTTGGTAATTCTTTGTCATGGGGACTGTTTGTGCACTGTAGGCTGTTTAGCAACACCCCTGGTCTACCCACTGGGTGCTAATGGCACCCCTTCCCAATTCATGACAACCAGACATTTCCAAATGGCCCCTGGGTGGAAAATTGCCCTCCTGTTAAGGACCACTCTATAGTAAAAACTCAGAGTAAAAGCCGCCATCCTCAGTACAAACTGCAAAAGCCCCAGTTCCTCTCTGATCTTATTTCCTACTGCTCTTTCCCTCATTCAGCCCACTTCAGTCACACTGGCCTCCTTGCTGTCCCTCAGATAGGCTGGGGAGGCCCACTCTGCCTCAGGGCCTTTGCACTGGCTGTTCTGCTGGACAGAATAATCTCCTACCAGGTATCTGCATGGCTCACTCCCTCCTTCAGGTATTTTCTCCAAAGCCATCTCAATGATAGCTACCCTGACCACCTTACTAAACATCATCCTACTTGAGAATCTGTCCAGGGAAAGAAAAGTTGGGGGAGCAAAAGAAGGAGCCACTAGAACTAGAGGCAGGACAAGAGATGGAATTTTAGGGAGCCATGGCCAGTGAAGGGACCCAGGAACTAGAGGCGCATCTGGGGGTGGAGGATGCAGCCTCAGTGTCTCTCCCTCTCCTCTTCCAGCCCAACTCCAGGCTAGCCTTTTCTTTTCTGTCTTTTCTGTGACAGAAGCTGTGACCCTGGTCATGTCATCGTGTTCTTGAATGTTCCCCATCCTTCACCCCCTCCTTTCGTGAGGAACCCACTACTCAATAAATATTTGTTGGATAAATGAATTGTTTTTAATTATCACAATAAACTTGAAAGTAAGTATTCATATTCCTATATTACAAAGGAGGAAATGGAGGCTCAAAAAATTGAGCTGTTATTGTTTAGTTGCTAAGTTGTGTCCAAATCTTTTGTGACTCCATGGACTATATATAGCACACCAGGCTCCTCTGTTTATGGGATTTCCCAGGAAAGAGTACTGGAGTGGGTTGCCATTTCCTTTTCCAGGGGATCTTCCCAACTCAGGGGTTGAACCTGCATCTCCAAGTAAATTGCCCCAAGTCACATGGCTAGCAAGTGGGAGATCTGTGATTCCAATTCACAAAAGAGGGTTTGACTAGAGGCTCCAGCCTCTTAATAGAGAGAAGCTGTGTGTACATGGAAGTTGTGACTGCTCATGTGTGTTGTCTAGCAGAGTGAGGGGGGGATATTTATCTCCTTTCATTTGTAGAATTGGCCCATCTTTTGCCCCACGTAGATCTGCATTTGTACATATACCTGGGAGTAACCATGGCAACAAAGTTAATGGTGAGAAATAATAGGATTGGCCCAAATGATGAATTAAGAAGATTTCTTATTGTTTAATGAAGGTATCCTCTGCCTTACAGAAGGATCCCCTTCAGGCTCTGTTTAATTACCTTCTGCTGCTACTGCTAAGTCGCTTCAGTCATGTCCGACTCTGTGTGACCCCATAGACGGCAGCCCACCAGGCTCCGCCGTCCCTGGGATTCTCCAGGCAAGAACACTGGAGTGGGTTGCCATTTCCTTCTCCAGTGCATGAAAGGGAAAAGTGAAAGTGAAGTCGCTCAGTTGTGTCCGATTCTCAGCGACCCCATGGACTGCAGCCCACCAGGCTCCTCCGTCCATGGGATTTTCCAGGCAAGAGTACTGGAGTGGGGTGCCATTGCCTTCTCCGAATTACCTTCTAGAGGTTGTCTATGGGGTCGCACAGAGTTGGACACGACTGAAGCGACTTAGCAGCAGCAGCAGCAGCAGAGGTTGTTTTAAATAGGCTCTACTGTTGCTGCTTCAAAGGTTTGGAGAAGCAGCTTGGAAAGATGAGAGGGGAAGGGGAAGGAGTCTGAATGGGGACAAGGCCTGGGCAATGACTCCTCCATCTGAGGTCTGAGCATAGGAGGTCTCTGCCCTGAGAAAGAGGGGCTTCTCCCCCTGAAGTTTGTTTGGGGCCCACCCTCTGCCCCTCCCTTGGCCTCTGCACTGGGTTCCTAATAGGTTCAAATGGCAACTCAGCTGAGACTTAGGCCATTTCTGAAATTAACAAACGTCTGCATTGTTCCAGCAACCTTTCTCCCATGCTGTTTCCTCACGTCCTCTGTGTCCTCATTCTCCAAGCTGAGAAATCAAGAAAGGTTGAAAGTCTCACATCCACACTGGTTGTTGCTACACCAGTAAGTTCCAAGGGATTGGGGGCATTTTAATGTTCAGCAAGAAGCTCAGAGGGAGATGACTGAGTCCAAAGGAGACCAGGTCACACTGAGTAATTGTAGTTTAAAGTGGAGCTGCTGTGGTGGGCTGACAAGAAGACGCAGGGGGCTCCCTCTCAGTATGGATGCACTGTCCACCATGTCTTCTTGGCATCCATCAAATGCTTTACATTCCAGGGTGATCCTTGTTTGTAACCTGTTTGCAGGGTTGGCTCATTAAACTTCAAATTAGCAACCAGCTCTGGGCTTATGGGTGATCTCTGCTGCCATTTCTGCATCCAGAATGTCCCAGGGAAAAACCCAGACTCAAGAAATCAGGCCCTAGTCCTTGTCCTGGGCTCTCTGAAAGCCAGAATTGGCATCCTCAGATGGGAAGGGACCTTGGAGAGACTAGCTTCCATCTCCTGTCTCATTAATTAAAAAAACAAAACATGTAATCCTAAGGAGTGAGGTGACTTGCACAGGAAAACCAGGCAAGTTAGTGGCTGAGCCAGGCCCCAGATCTGTGACCCTGACTGTTGTTGGTGCAGCCTGGAGATGGGATGAGCCCAAATGAGGTCAGGTCATGACTAAGAAGTTTAGTTTAAGATGGAGCTGTCCCTCCCTTTTCACCCCAAAACCTCCTGAGGTGGGAGCACTTCCAGATGCCATGAGAAGAACCTCAACATGACTTAGTGCTCATTCCTTCCTCTCTCCTGTGGAGAGGCTTCCCTGACATCGTGGGAAGCACTTTCCCCAAACCCCAAATGGGTTACTTTGGTTAAGGTTATACTAACTGCTGTAATGAAATGACCTCAAAACACACCAGCTCAAATAATATAGATGTTTATCTCTTGCCCATGTCATAGTTCAAGTTCCAGGTGGGCAGGTGGCTCTGCTCCACAGGGTCAATCAGGAACCCAGGCTTCTTCCATCACATTTCTCCACCATCTCCTTGGGTTCTTCCCTCTGCCTGGCCCAGGCTGGGCTGCAGCCACATTGTTGTTCTGGCTCACAGGCAGGTGATAGAAAGTATAGGTTGGGAGGAGCTAGCTAGGGAAAGGCACATCTCACTTCCCCTCAGATGCCACTAAGGGACTCAGTCACCTGGATAAGCCTAATTGCAAAGGAGGCTGGGAAATGTAGTACAGCAGGCCAACCACCTGCCTTGCAAAGGAGGCTGGGAAATGTAGTGCAGCAGGTCAACCACCTGCCCGCTACCTTTCTATTACTATGGCAGAAAAGGACATAGGTTTTGGTGGACCATTAACAGTCTATGCCATAGAGGACTATAAAGTGCTGAAAAGTTGTGCATGCTATTTCTATTTTTCTAATGGTTACTCTTAAATTTTTAAGAATTATTTTTGGGTAGGTAACACATGAACAAGGGCTTCCCTGGTAGCTCAATCAGTAAAGAATCTGCCTGCAATGCAGGAGACCTAGATTTGATCCCTAGATTGGGAAGATCCCCTGGAGGAGGAAATGGCAACCCACACCAGTATTCTTGCCCAGAGAATCCCATGGACAGAGAGAGGAGCCTGGCAGGCTGCAGTTCATGGGGTCGCAAGAGTTCATGGGGTTGCAAGAGTTGAATACAACTTAGTGACTAAAAACAAAAAAAAAGTATCAAACAAAAATAGAATATACAAATGTTTCCCTTTCCCTGTCTGCCAATTTCCCACTTCTTCTCCCTAGAGTAAGGATCAGTTTCTTCTGTATCCTGCCAGAGATATCTGCATGCATTCATCCTTTTCCTGTAAATGTTATTGATATCATAGTGGTAAGTCCAGGGACATTCACTGGAGTAGGGTCATAATAGCAAAAGATGAGACAGTCACAAAAGGACAAATGTTGTATGATTCTACTTATATGAAATATCTAGAGTGGTTAAATTCAAAGAGACAAGAGAGTAGAATGGTAGTTCCCTGGACCTGAGGGGAGGAGGATTTGGGAGTTAGTACTTAGTGGGTACAGAGTTTCAGTTGAGGAAGGTGAAAAAATTCTCGAAATGCATGATGGTGATGGCTGTACAACAATGTGAATGTACTTAATGCCACTGAACTTCCACTTAAAAATGGTTAAATGGTACTTTTTATTATTTATATTTTACCACAATAAAAGATTGGAAATAGCTTAAAAGTTCAGTATGCAGGTCAAGAAGCAACAGCTAGAACCAGACATGGAATGATGGACTAGTTCAAAATTGGGAAAGGAGTATGTCAAGGCTGTATATTGTCACCTTGCTTATTTAACTTATGTGCAGAATACATCATGCGAAATGCTGAGCTGGATGAAGCACAAGCTGGAATCAAGATTTCTGGGAGAAATATCAGTAACCTCAGATATGCAGATGACACCAACCTTATGGCAGAAAGCGAAGAGGAACTGAAGAGCCTTTGATGAAAGTGAGAGGAGAGTGAAAAGGCTGGCTTAAAACTCAACATTCAAAAAACTAAGATCATGGCATCCGGTCCTGTCACTTCATGGCAAATAGATGGGCAACAATGGAAACAGTGACAGACTTTATTTTCTTGGGCTCCAAAATCACTGCAGACGGTGACTGAAGCCATGAAATTAAAAGATGCTTGCTCCTTGGAAGAAAAGCTATGACCAACCTAGACAGCATATTAAAAAGCAGAGACATTACTTTGCTGACAAAGGTCCATATAGTCAAACTATGATTTTTCCAGTAGTCATGTGTGGATGTGAGAGTTGGACCGTAAAGAAAGCTGAGCACAGAAGAATTGATGTTTTTGAACTGTGGTGTTGGAGAAGACTCTGGAAAGTCTTTGGACTGCAAGAAGATCAAACCAGTCAATCCTAAAGGAAATCAGTCCTGAATATTCATTGGAAGGACTTATGTTGAAGCTGAAGCTCCAATACTTTGGCCACCTGATGCAAGAACTAACTCATTGGAAAAGACCCTGATGCTGGGAAAGATTGAGGCAGGAGGAGAAGGGGACGACAGAGGATGATATGGTTGGATGGCGTCATTGACTCAATGGACATGAGTTTCAGCAAGCGCTAGGAGTTGGTGATGGACAGGGAGGCCTGGCGTGCTGCAGTCCATGGGGTTGCAAAGAGTCGAATACGATTGAGCGACTGAACTGAACTGAACTGAATTGAATAGGGTGAAGTTTATATGTTCATTCAATGTTTCTGTTAGGAAGAATAAGACTGCTCTCCATGCTCTGATGTGAAAAGGTCTCCAGATTATACTAGATGCCTGAAGGGAAAGAACAGTGTGAACTGGTGTGCCGACACTTAGAGATGCATGCATAGGGATTTGGATGGGGATTATGGAACCAGACTGCTTGGATTCAAATCCCAGTGCTACTATGGGACTTTGGGCAAATTATTGAACTTCTCAGTGCCTCAGTTTCCACATCTATAAAATGGGAGATACACTACCCCCTGCCGCATAGGGTTGTTGAGAAGATTAATAAGTTAATATGTACAAAGCCCTCAGAAAGATGTTTGACACATAGCACTTGTTCACTAAATGTGAATGAATGAATGAAGATGAATGAATGAATCTAAGTCACAGATCATAACCTGAAGTTCTGGTTCCACCTGTGAGAACTTGGGTGTGGCTGAGCTTTGCTTTTCTCATCTGTCTAATGGAAACAGTTTTCTGAGTGTGAGATTCAAATAGTTAACAGGGCCATTGCCTCTTATCTGTGGTACTAGTCTGCCCACACCGTGTGTGTGGGTGTCATTGTGGGGAGGGAACATGTCTGTGAGCTCTGGGCTCCTGGCCTTACCTGCTGACATCCCTGCTGAACTTCTGCCTTTCTGCCGAGCCAGTGCCTGCCTGAGTCTCCCATCGCTGGGTGGGGGTGGAGGAGGCAGCCCTTGAACTTGAGGGACACAGATGCAGCCATGGGTTGCAAGTGTTCCTTGGCTGGTCTTCCCAGGGGGAGGGAGAAGGAAGAGATGCTGGGGAAAAGCATCTGCTGCCCAGCGGCAAAGGGAGGTTCTGGGACCTCAGGTGACATCAGCCGAGGCTCTTCCTCTTTTCGTGCCTCAGGTCTGGCTGTCACCCTGGCCAGACCAGATGTCAGTCTGCTCCAGAGAACAGGGGGCACACCAGTCTGGAGGCTGGGAGGCCTGGGTGCCCATCTTCATCCTGCCATGAGGCCTCTGGAACCATGGCTGAGTCACTTAGTCTCTCTGAGATGAGTTGCTTTGTGTGAAAGTCGTCTACTTAACCACACAGGCATATTGTAGGAATAAAACAACAGAGATGAATTTATTTTGAGAAATAATTAAGTTCTTTGAAAAATACTGCTCATTTGACTGACTTCCCCTTTATGTTAGGCATTTATGGAGCATGATCTATGGGCCAAGTATTCAGGTATACGTGTCTCAGCGAACTTTTGTATTGGTCAGTGTAAGCCAAGTGCTGTAACAAAACCCCCTGGATTTGGGGGCCTTCAAAAGTAAGGTCTGTTTCTCACTCATGTCAGAGTCCAGTGCCACCCAGGGACGCAGCACATGCCATTGTCCAGGAGCCAGGCTCCTTTCACCTTATAGCTTTACTGTCTTCTAGGGCCTCACTGTCCTCCAATGGCTCCTCTGTGGGAGGCTTTGGGGCCAAGCCTGGAAATGGCAAACTCCATTTCTACCTACAGCCCATCAGCTGGCACCTGGTCATGTGAGCCCACCTGACCGTGGGAGGCTGGAAAGCAGACTTAGCTGTGTACCCAAAGGGAAATGCCAGCTGCTGGGAGCATCAAGCATAGTCCTTACAACAACCTATTGTATTGATGGGGAAACTGAGGCGTGGAGGCAAAGTAATTTGCCCAGGGTCACACATCCAGTAGGTGATAGGAATGTAGACTGCTGGTTCTAATGCCTGCTCTTTACACTGTTCTGTACTGTCTTAGATCAGCGTTTTCAGCCCGGGCTGTTCATCAGGAGGGGGATCTTTTTCTTTATTTATAAGAATTGTATGAAGACACCTTAGTTTTTTTTTTTTAAAAAAAAAAAAGACGAATAGTCATATTTGCTGTGTGCATGGCTCTGGGAGATGCTGTGGCCAGCACTCAAAGGCAGGACCCTGCTCCAAGGATCTGGGCTATGACCCCGCAGAGTGAGGGGACACGGATGCAGGAGATTCTGACTTAGGGTGGAGAGCCTGGGGTGTCAGGAGTTTGTGCCCAGGGCCTGAGGTCACACCTGGGACAGTGCTGGGACTTGGTGGGTTGCACTTCAGCAAGGCACTCTTTGAGCAATGAAAGATCAACCTTTTATCATTTTTTTACTTCTCTGCTGTTATGCTCTCACATACTGTCTTTGGCTAACAGTGATTCTACATTTGGTTTTTCTTTCTTTAGTCTCCTCTGTTCCTCAATTATAACTTAAAAAAAAATCTACTGCCTCTAATCTTTCTGGATATGGAATAGCAGACAATCAAATATGTTTGAAATGTATCTAAAATCAGAGTGATTAGACTGTGAATTAGACTTAATGACTCGACTGTTAGTAAAAGCATAAACTTTAATACAGATGGTTCTTGACTTACGATGGCTCAACTTACAGTTTACGGACTTGATGATGGTATGAAAATGATATGCATCCAGTAGAAACTGTACTTTGAATTGTGAATATTGATCTTTTCCTAGCTGGTGATGCATGGTCTGATACCCTCTTGTGATGCAGGACAGACAGTGAGCCGCAGTTCTCAGTCAGCCACGAGATCAAGGGGGGAACCACCAATATACATAGACCCATTCTGTACCCACACAACCAGTCTGTTTTTCACTTTCCGTATAGTGTGCAATGAATTACATGAGATATCCTGTACTATATTATAAAATAGCCTCTGTGTTAGATGATTTTGCTCAACTGTAGGCTACTGTAAGTGTTCTGTGCCCTTTTAAGATGGACCAGGCTAAGCTATGATGTTCAGTAGATTTGATGTATTAATATTAAATGCATTTTTGACAATGATAATTTCAACTTACGATGGGTTTATTGGGACATAACCTCATTGTAAGGAGCAGACAATCTGTATGTCAATTTTATAACTCTACTATTGCTACCTAGTAGCATTCTGCAGCTTAATTTATATCCCAGATGACATTGCCATATAAATGAAGCATAGCTATTCCATTATAAAACTTTAAACATCAATGCTTACGTGGTCGCCCCTCTTACTTCATACCCTTCTTGATCCACTAAAGATGCACTGTCCTTTCGTTTGCCCACAGTGTGCATTTTTACTTGCCATATTTTCTCGATTCTAAAAGATTATTTTATCACATATTATCATCTCTTAAATGGGGTGAATCTTTTAACTGATGGACATCATGGTATTATGCCATAGATTTCTTTCTTAGTGGCACAATTAATATATCTTAGGATTAATGATGTCTTAGAGTCAGTGAAATACAGTATTTTTTATCATTTGAAGAAATTGGCAAATTGTTCTGTTCCTGTAGCCTGTCCCCACACTGTGCTGGAAGAGACAACCTCCTCATTCATGTGAAAGTGCACAACCTTCTTGTAACAATAACAAAAATAATAATAATAATAATATCTATAACATTCAGCACTTGTAAAGCACCTACTCTGTGTCCAGCACTGCTCTGGGCACTTTTCATATGCCTCTTCAACAATGTTAGAGCCCAGCTATTATCCCCATTTTACAGATGAGGAAATTGAGGCTCAGAGGTAGAAATGGCAAATCCAGGGATCCAGGTAGTCTGTCTAGCTCTGAAAAATTATGCCATGCGGTCTCTAGTGATTCTGGGAGACAACTGAAGTATCTACCTAATGAAATGAAATGAAGGTACTTAAATGAAAAGTATCTTCATGTAAATCAGGGCTTCTTACCTATCTATACCTTAAAATGAACTAGGGAGTGTTAGGAACATGCTGGAAGAATTCTTCAAATAATTTTACAGGCAGTCTGAGTTGAGATCCCTTGGTTTAAATAGGGTGAGTCCCCCCAGCTCTGCTCTCCTGGGATCCCTGGCCTTCCTTCCTGGTGATGCCACCCGTCCCCAGTCCAGGGAAGCTGGGGCAACCAGGGGCAGCTGGTTGCCTCTAAACAGCCTGAGCCTCTAAAGCCCTTTGGAGATGGATCCCTTGGTTAGGAAATGGGGCTTTGAGACCTTAAACTAATATGTGCTTTTAATCTTTGTTCCTTCTTTTCTTTCCCTTTCTTTCTTCCTTCCTTCTTTCCAGCTCTGGAGTGCACAGAAAATCAAGCAGGTAATTCTATTTTAGACTCTTTTCCTTCCTTCCCTTCTGCTGGTCTCTGAGACGCTGCCCTGCCCCCACCCCACCCCACCTCACCCCACCCGCTTCCTTCTTGCTCTGCACCCGGGCCTGAATCTCTGAAGACTAGAGCTGCCTGCCTTCCCTGGGCCCCCTGAGTCCCTCCCCTGTGGGCTCTTTCCATGAATCCTTGCTGTGTGTCCTGTGCGCATGGCGTGGGGGACAGAGGGCCTGCAAGGCAGACATGCTCTGCCGTGCCCTGCATTCGGTTTGAGCATTTGTCAGGAGGGGAAGCTCTGCCTGTGGCCCATGTTTGGTTTCTTCCTGCCCCAAATGGTAGGGAGGACTGAACAGCCACAAGGCAAGGTGGGATATAGCTACAGGCCACTGGAGTCTCCCCTGAGGGGGGGCTCCCTCACCTCCTCCCCCTCCCTCCTCCCATCCCCCTTCTTCCTCCCCAGCTGTCACCTTGTGCTCTGTTCCCTGCTCTTGCCAGGCCATTCTACACCCGGACACCAATGAGAAGATCTTCATGCCTTTCAGAATGTCAGGTAAGCCCTTGGGACCCTCTGGTTCTTCTCAGTTTGGGCCAGTTATGAGGGTCACAGCTCTAAGGGCATCCAGATGAGGGGCGTACAAATCCTGTTACACACATGACCACACTTGTACCTACATGGTCATTTTGGCTCATCTGTATGATACTGGTCAGCCTATGGAGCTTTTGAAATGTGTCTGTCTTTTCTGCCTGAGCAATTGAGATGGAGTCGAGGCATCCACAGGTAAATCTGGTGCCCCCACCCCAGGGTGATACCCTGCTCACTTAGTGGCAGCTTCGGGGTGATGTTTCTTAGGGCAGGCCCTGCCTTCCGTGAGTCACTCCTCTGTTACCTGGGCACACAGTGTGCCTTCCTTCCAAGCCCTGCTCCCTGCTCAGCCCTTTCATGCAGTTAATCCCCAGTCTAACTCCCTTGTCTCTGATCCTACTTTTAACCTGCCCTCTGCATGTACACACTGAGTTTGCACCACTGCACACACAGGGAGGCAGATTCCCATTCCATGGAGACCGGAGGGCAGAGAGGGCAATGGGAGAATGTGTCTAAGATCCCTGCCCCCAGGAAGTCCCCACCCTGTGGCCACTAGAGGGACAGCTCTATGTACAGCTTGAAAGTGAAAGTTGCTCAGTCGTGTCCAACTCTTTGAGACCCCATGGACTATACAGTACATGGAATTCTCCAGGCCAGAAAACTGCAGTGGGGAGCCTTTCCCTTCTCTGGGGATCTTCCCAACCCAGGAATCAAACCTAGGTACCAGCTGAGTCACAAGGGAAGCCCAAGAATACTGGAGTGGGTAGCCTGTCCCTTCTCCAGGAGATCTTCCTGACCCAGGAATTGAAACAGGGTCTCTCTCCTGCATTGCAGGCAGATTCTTGACCAACTTAGCTATGCAGAGCTTATATACAGCTTAGTGGCCTAGAAAGCACTTGCCTGTACACTGCCTGGGGCTGGCGTGGTTACCCTGCCTCCAGTTCTGAGAGGCTAAGGTCCTTGTCCAGAGTCACAATGCAGAGGCCAGTCTCACACCAGTGTGCTGATGCCTCCTCCATGCCATTTCCCAGTGTGATTGAGTGTACCCCCCACCTCTGACTTGCAGGGTGGGTGGGAGGGCTGCTGACTGCTGCCCTGGGAAGCCCCACCAGTGGATGTTCTCAGTCCAGGAGGTGAGTCAGTGTCCCCACCCTCAGAGAGCCTAACCTCATGAGAGTGAGAGAATATAGCCAGCTATGTGATGTCATTGTGTAAACCGGGACAGTTAGTGCCCGGTGACCCTGGCTTGGGCGTGAGGAACTCCAAGGCAGCGAAATTTCTTGTAGCCGTGGCTATAGGTGCTCCCCAGTACCTACATGGGGCCATAGCAGGCTCTCCCCTGAGACAAACTTGTCCTGCAATTTTCTGCTCAGTCTTTGGGCCCAGAGGGTGTGGGTAGAAGAGAGGTGGCTCATGTGTATGCATATGCAGGAGACCAACGTTTGCTCTAGAAGTAACCCATACACGTGTGCTTCCCTGCTGCTTGGCCACCAGCTGGCTGGCTGCTGGAAGCTAGAGGCTGGGACAGGAGGATGCCCACCTACAGCAGTGAGGGTGAAGGAGAGAGCCTTGTCATAGTCGGGGGACTGTGAGCAGCGATGAGATGGTGCCCAGGGCCCAGCTGCACCGCACGCAAGCCCTTTCCTGATCTATCAAGGATGTCCAGCCAGGGCCCTAGAGATTCAAAGAGCTCTGGCATGAAGTCTCCCTGGCATCTCCCTACCCACACATCTCAGGTGGGTAGGGAATGCCCTTTCCAGTAATGGTCATAACGCCAAGAAACTAAGGGTATGTTTTAGAAAGACAAGATGAGGGAAGATGGAGGATATTCCAGGGCCTTCAGAGACACTGTGGTGAGTGTGGGCAGGGGCATGGTGCCTCATAGAGGAAATCATGGGAGGACCACCAAGTGCAGATTGCCAGTGCCCTAGCCGTGGGTGGCCTCCTTCAGGAGTGGGGCCCTTGGTTTTGGAGCAGAATGAGAACTGAGGGGAACAGAGACAAAGAGGTTGGGGGACACAGGAGAGCCCTCTGTCCTGGGGAGGGCTGAGCTAGGAGAAGGTCTAGGGGCTGGAGATGCCTCCTGCTTAACTGACCCGAGCCCTTTCCTTGGGGCCACTGCTAAGATCAAGGTCAGAAGTCTCTCTGGCATCTCAGTTGAAAGGCAAGTGGGGCAGAGGATTAAACAGCTTGACTCTTCTCTGTCCTCTCACAGGTTACATTCCTTTCGGGACGCCAATTGTAAGTATTACCTTCAAAGGGTTTTCTTTTCTAAAAAAATTTTTTTAATGTATAACTTTACATCACCATTCATAAATATTTGAGTGAGTTGCTGATTTAGGATAAATTCCTGGAGGGGAATTATTGTAGAAAGCATCGTGTATTTCTTTTTAATTCTCTTGATGTATGTTATCAAACCTCTTCCCATAGATGGTCAGTAATTAGGACTTGCTGGTTTGATTACAGGGAAGTTTTTCCAGGGAGCTTGGGAAGTTAGAAAGTAAGGATGCCTTCTGAAAGCTGAAGAACTCAGCATTATTTTTGTTCAGTTTTGAAATCGAGATTAAGTTTATTCAATTTTTTTTATATTGAGAGTAAAACGAATGTACAGAAAGGTTGCATTTGTCATAAATGTACAGCTTGATAAATTTTCACAAAGTGAGCTCAACAAAGTAAACATTACTTAGATAAACATATAGAGCATTATCAGCATCTCAGAAAGCTCTCATGAACCCCTCTCAATCACTATCTTCACAGGGAACCACTTTTCTGATTTCCTTCATTGTATCCTCATTTTGCCTGTTATCAAACTTTATATAAATGGAATCACTTATATAAATTTACTTTTTTAGGGGCTTGGCTTCTTTCATGCAGCTGTTTATGAGCCTTATCGTTATATGTAGTATTAACTTGTTCTAGTTCATTGCATAATATTCCACTATACACTTCCTCATTTCTCTTACATTTTACCTAGGAGGCCAAAGAGATAACAACTAAGTGTGATATGTGATCCTAGAATCGGGACTGGGTTCAGGGCAGGTGTATGTGTAAAATGATATTGCAGTTTCTTATAAAATTAAACATATGCTTACAACGTGAGTCAGCAATTCTACATTTAGGTATTTACTTTAAGAGAAGTGAATACACATATCTGTACAAAATATATGCATAAATGTTTATAGTAACTTTTTTCATATTAGCCTAAACTCATGGCCAAGATGGCCAACAGATGTTAAAACCACTAAGTGAAAAACGATTGAGAACATGATATTTACCTAGTCTAAAATTTCCTATTTATTTCATAAATATCATTATCATAATAAATAAATATATTTATTAATTTATAGCCTCCTATAAATAAGGGTCTTCCCTTCCACTTTCCACTTTCATGTTTTTTAAAATTATCAGTATGGTCTTGTGTATTTTTTGTGTTCCATGGATAATAATTTACTTTTGTCATTATTCATTTTTATATAAAAATTGTGCCAAAGTCGACCAGTAGAGACCCTTAAAGCAATTTTTCTGTCCATTTGACATGTTTTTTTATTCTTTGAATGTGTACTTCAATACTTGCTGGCACAATGTATGAATATTCCAAACTCATCTTGTAGTTTCTCTGCTCTAGACCTGGGCTCATCCATTTCTCCAAAGAGCCTGATTCCCTTCAGAGGGGAATGGTATTTAGAAACCAAAATCTAGCTATCTAGGTGTGCTCACTGTGCTCCCTGTCACTGGAGTATCATTGCTTCTAGGCCCTCTTAGCAGACAGATCTAGGACATACAACTTGTTAAAAATCGTGACTTCAGACTAATATGTCTAATTCCAATCCAACATCTCAGAGTTATTCCTTTCCTTCCATTCCATATCTACAATCTTTCTTCTCCCTGAATGAGAATAAACAATGTATTTATTCAGTTACAAAATCTTGTATATACAAATAAAAGAACTTCAGAATTTCTGCATTAATGCCACTCAAACATTTATTAATCTACCAAAATGTATTAAATAAACCTCAAGATTTCTTTGAAGCTCTTTTTGTCCATTGAATAGATCCTACCTGTAGAGCATATAGTTAGAGGACTGTGTTCAAAAGTTATTTGAATTATTTTCTTCTGAGTGTATATGTTATTTATTTGAGATACAGTTAGGTTTATTTGTTTCTGTTGCCACTGAATTTCAGATGTTTCCCCATCTTTATTGACTTATTTTTGAAACTATATAAAATGTCAACATAATTCAAAGTCAAAGCTATATTGTGTGCTGTGTGCTAAATTGTTTTAGTCGTGTCCAACTTTTTGTGACCCACCAGCTCCTCGGTCCATGGGATTCTCCAGGAAAGAATACTGGAGTGGGTTGTCATTTCCTTCCCTAGAGGATCTTCCCTATCCAGCGATTAAACCTGTGTCTCTTATGCCTCCTGCATTGGGAGGCAGGCTCTTTACCACCTGGCTATATTAAAAAGGCATAATACAATTCCATTTTCCTCTCTGTCCCTTCATGGGCGGTCCTTCCCACTCATCCTCTATAAGTAAATAATTTTATGCTTCTATTTCTTTTTGTAAAAATAAGCAAATGCAAATATATTTTCCTTTCTTTTTTATAAAAGGTAGCATACTATATAACCCTTTTGTCTAATGGTTTTTTCACTGAATGACATACCTTGGAAATCACAGTATATCAGTTTATAGAGATCTTCCTCATTCTTTTTTTTTTTTTAAATAGCTGTATAACAATATACTATGTGGAAGAACCATAATTTATTCAACTATTTTCTTACATGGCTTCCATGGTGGCTCAGACAATAAAGAATCTGCCTGCAGGGTGGGAAACACTGGGTTTGATCCCTGGGTCGGGAAATCCCCCGCAGAAGGGAATGGCTACCCACTCCAGTATTTTCCTACATATGGACATTTAGACTGTTTCCATTATTTTGCCAATATGAATAATGCAAGAATAGATACTCTTATACATATGTGTTTTGATATTGTTGGAAATATATATTAGGGGTAAATTCCTAGCTTTTCTGTAAGGAGTAATTAAATAGTCATTTCTGGCAATACTGAGCAAGAAAGAAGATACAAATGAACAATGCTAGGACTAAAAGATAGAATAATTAAAGCTATAATAAAAGTTTAAAAGATCAGAATACATTGAGCAATCTGAGGCAGTAAATTTGAAGACTTAGAAAAAATGGATACATGTCTAAAAAAGTATAGATTACCAAAAACTGCCTAACAAGATGAAATACAGGATTTGAAAAGACCTATAAAGGGAAAGAAATTAGATCAGTTGCTTAAAATATGTGCACCAAAGTAGTAACAAACAAAGCAGAACTTACCACTAGGCTCCTATGATCTTTCAGGTGAATACACTCAAAGGAATAGCCAAATTCAATCTTTACAAAACTCTTTAAAAAGAATAAAAAAGAGGAAATGTTCCCCAATTCATTTATGAGGCACTTTGAGACCGATACCAAATAAGTAGGTATAATAAAGAAAAATTATAGGCCAATATCACTTACAAAATTATACATAAGTAGTCTAAATGAAATAATAACAAGTTGAATCCAGCAATGTGTTAAAATATATCACATAATATTTAGCAAAAGTGGTAACATTAGAGAATGTATTAATGTAGTTAATCACATTAACAAATTGAAGGAGAAATGATAACTCAGTAGATACAGAAAAATCATTTAATACAATATAATTCCATTTATAATTTTAAAAAAAAGATTATTTAGATCTGGAAGGGAGGTTCATTAACTTAATAGAATATCTGTCCAAAAAGAGAAAAACAACCAAACCCCATAGCAAGTACTATTCTTTAAAACATTTTTTTACTTGGAGGATAATAGCTTTACTATGTTGTGTTGGTTTCTGATGTACAACATGAATCAGCTTTAATATCCATATATCCATCCCCTCCCTCTTGAGCTTCCCTCCCATGCTACCTCCATCCCACCTCTCTAGGTCATCACAGAGCACTGAGCTGAGTTCCCTGAGCTCTACAGCTGCTTCCTGCTAGTGATCTATTTTACACGTGGTAGTGTGTATATGTCAGTGCTACTGTCTCAATTCGTCTCCTTGTCTCCTTCCCCTACTGTGTCCACAAGTTCATTCTCTATGTCTGTGTCTCTACTCCTGCCCTGGAGATAGGTTCATCAATACCATTTTTCTGGACTCCATATATATTCGCTAATATACAATATTTGTTTTTCTCTTTCAAACTTACTTCACTCTGTATAACAGGCTGTAGGTTCATCCACCTCACTTTAACTGACTCAAATTCATTCTGTTTTATGACTGCGTAATATTCCATTGTGGGACTTCCCTGGTGGCTCAGGGGTAAAGAATCTACCTGCCAATGCAGGAGATGTGGGTTCAGTCCCTGGGTCGGGAAGATCCCCTGGAGAAGGAAATGGCAACCCACTCCAGTGTTCCTGCCTGGGGAATCCCATGGACAGAGGAGCCCGGTGGGCCACGGTCCATGCGGTCACAAAAGAGTCGGACGTGACTTAGAGACTAAACGACAATGACAACATTCCATTGTGTATGTGCCACAACTTCTTTATCCATTCATCTGTTGATGAACATCTAGGTTGTTTCCATGTCCTAGCTATCATAAACAGTGCTGCTATGAAAATTAGGGCACAGGTGTCTTTTTGAATTATTGTTTCTCAGGGTATATGCCCAGTAGTGAGATTGCTGGGTCATATGGTAGTTTTATTCCTAGTTTTTTAAGGCTCCATACAGTTTTCCATAGTGACTGGATCAATTTATATTCTTACCAATCGAGCAAGAAGGTTCCTTTTTTTGCACATCCTCTCAAGCATTTATTATTTGTAGATTTTTTTGATGAAGGCCATTCTGACTGGTGTGAGGTGATACCTCACTGAAGTTTTGATTTGCATTTCTTAATAATGAGCAATGTTGAGCAGCTTTTCATGTGCTTGTTGGCCATCTGTATGTCTTCTTTGGAGAAATATCTGTTTAAGTCTTCCACCCATTGATTTTTTTTAATTGGAGGATATTGCTTTACAATGTTATGTTGGTTTCTGCTGTACAACAATGTGAATCAGCCATAAGGATGCATATATTCCCTCCCTCTTGAGCTCCACCCATTATTTGATTGAGCTGTTTGTTGCAAGTACCATTCTTAAAGAGGAATCAAATAAAGGTAAAATCTTAATGTCTGGGACAGAGTAAGAATGTTTGACAATAGTGCTTCTATCCATCATTTTCCTAAGAGACTAACAAGTAGAATAAGACATGAAAATTATTAGGACTGGAAAGGAATAAACACAAGTATTCATGAGAATAGGCAAACTATTGGAACTACTATTTTATAAGATTTCTGGATGTAGGGAAAATATATAAAATCATTGCTGTATGCCTATAAGCCTATAGCAAGCATTTAGATTTTGATTTTTTGTAAAAAAACATTTAAAATAGCACTTAGAATGATAAGTTACCCAAAATAAATTCAAGAAAAAATAAGTTACCCAAAATAAATTCAAGAAAGGATGTGCAAGACCTTTACGGAAAAACTTACAGCACTTTATTGAAGGCCACTGGAGGCCTTCAACTAAATAAATGGATAAATATATCACCTGGGGTAGAAGTATTTGTAATCATGAAGATACTCATTTTCTTCAAATTATATTCAATATAATTCCAATGCAAATAGCAGGACTTTTCATGGAACTTAACAAATTGATACTAAAAATTAATGTACAGGCTAAGGGCCAAGAACAGCCAAGACAATTTTCAAGAATGTGGTAACAGGAGAGTCACTCTAGGAAGAAGTATAAAAATAAAAGTGAAAGTCACTCAATCGTGTCTGGCTCTTTGCGATCCCATGGACTATACATGGAATTCTCCAGACCAGAATACTATCCCTTCTCCAGCAGATCTTCCCGACCCAGGAATCGAACCGGGGTCTCCTGCATTGCAGGCGGATTCTTTACCAGCTGAGTTTGGGTTTGGGTTTGGGGATAAGCAAATAGATCATTGGAGCAGAATATTAAGTTTGGAAACATGCCCACACCCATATGGAAGCTTGATATTTGACAGTTCAGTGGAGAAGAAAGATGGACCTTCTAACAAATGATACTACCTATATGGAGAAGAAATAAAGTTAGATTGCACCTCATACACAAAACACTTTATATATGAAAAGAAAATATTAAAAAAAAAATAAAAAGAAAATAAAAAAAAAGAAAAGAAAATATTTGCAGCACTGTTTATAACAGCAAAATAAAGGAAACCACTGAAATGTCCATCAACAAGAGAATGGAAAAATAAGTCATGATTTAGTCATACTTTAGAAAACTTAACACAGGAAAGGAAAAAATGACCAGGGCTACATTTGTCAGTACTGATAAATCTCAAAAACAATGATGAATGAAAAAAACAGTAGCGGAGTAATAATACTGTCTGATGTAATTTATATAATGTTTTAATATGTAAAGCAATGTTATATATAATATATATTAATATATAACATAATATATAACATAATAATATATATTTATGGGTATATTTCTCATGGAGTCATAAAAACATTCATGGGAACAGTCAGCAACAGATTCATGATACTACTTACCTCTGGAGAGAGAGAGGCAATGGGATCTAGCAGAACAGGAGGAGCTTCATTTATATCTTTTATGTTTCATCTTTTAAAAAGAAAATTTTCACAAAATTTAACAAAATAATTAGATTTGGCAGTATGTGGATGTTCATTATACTATCCTCTGGACTTCTCTGTACACTTGATATGTTTCATTTTATGCATGTATTTTAAATATTTGTCAACATGTATAGGAATATCGTTCTCATCTCTATCCTTTTGTAGTTTCCCTGAAACTTCTACATTGTTCTGAAATATTCTGAGAAAGTATTATAAATTTCTCCCACCATAATTGTGTGTGTTTAATTTCCTTACATCTCTCATAGTTTTTGCTGTGTATATTTCAGTGCAGTGGGGTTTGATATGTTCCTGACATTTTCATCTTCTTGAGGTTATAATCTCCACCTTCCCACCTCTCTCTCTCACAGCTGCACGCATACACACACACACACAATATCTCTGTTTCTTTGAATATTGTTGTCTTGAATTCTACTTCATCTCATGTTAATATTTCTATTCCCTTTTTGTTTGTTCGACTTGTAAATTGTTGCCTACACATTTTCATTAGAGTGATATTTCTGTGTATATGTCTCTCATAGACAAAACTAAACTGAATTCTACTTTTTTTTCTAACCCACTTTGAGAAGCTGTCTTTAACTTCAATAATTAATGGAACTTCTCATATTGATTCTGCCTCTGGTTATTGTGAGCACTTACCCCGGCCGTGCAGTAGTGAGTTTGTTACTGTTTCCGTCTCTTTCCCTGATTTATACTAGACTGATAATTTTCATTGGTCCTTTTTGTTTCTTAAGTAGTTTGGAAGGGGAGCATCTTAATCCTCTCTAGTTATCATTCACCTGTAATATGTTATAGAGAGATTTCATTGTATTTACCTTGTCAATATCAATAACTGAATAGAAAATAGGACCTCCCCAATCCTACTCATAAAGGAAGAGATTTTTAGCACACCACTTTACCCTGTTTTCTACCATTTCATTCATATACACTTGCCCAGATTTTGTACATAGTCTGGAATCTCACCAGTTTTTTGAACCCTTGCTTAACACCTATATTAAACTTCACAAGTATTTAGGTTGCGTGTGTGTATGTGTGTGTGTTCTCTATGCTTGGCTAGAGTACTTTTTTGAATAATATGAAGAGTGTGTGGGCAATACTTTCTGAGTCCTTACATATCTGAAATGATTTTTTTCCCTCTTATACATGAACAATAGTTGGCCTGATTCTCTTTTTCTTTATAGGTAAACCTCCCCCATTCCCTTTGGGATCTTTTGGTACTTTTTCTCTTTATCTTTGGAGTGCAGAAATATACTTAGGATTAAAAAAAATCTTCTCCATATATTTTATAAAATTATACAAGTAATACATGAATATGTTCTTTGGAATTCAAAAATATCACTAAGAATTTTTTAAAGAATATTTTTAAAGTTATACAAGTAATACATGAATATGTTCTCTCAACTCAGAATTCAAACAATGCAAAAAAATATTAAAGTTCCTCTGACAACCCTGAACTCCAAATCTGCTCCCAGAAGTAACCTCTGTGAGAAGTTTGGTGTGAACTTTCAGGCTTTTTTTCTAGGTATTTGCATAAATATAAACATCATGAAAACTTTTGTTTTGTTTTGTATCTTTTCCACTAAAAATACAAAAATATACTTATTTATCTACAAATAGCTTAATTACACTTAGCAGTTTGCCATGTAAAGATCTCTTTCCTTCCTTCCCTCCTCCTTTCATTTTTCCTGCTGAGTAACATTCTCTCCCATAGTGATGGATTTAGATTGTTTCTGATAATTTTCTATTAGAAATTACAGTGCTGTGGGAAAATCCTTATAAAGCTTTTTTTGTACAAGTATGAGGATTTCTTAAGGGCCCATTCCAGAAACTGAGCTTGCTGTGTAAGGGCAATGCCCATTTCCCTGAACAGCAAAAGATCTGACTTCTTTTCATGTATTTACTGACTATTTACTTTTCCTCTTTTATGAATTAGCTATTAACATCCTTTGTCCATTCTTCCATTGACTATATTTTTCTAATTAATTTGTAAGTATTCCTTATATGCTGCTGCTGCTGCTAAGTCGCTTCAGTTGTGTCCGACTCTGTGCGACCCCATAGACGGCAGCCCACCAGGCTCCCCCATCCCTGGGATTCTCTGGGCAAGAATACTGGAGTGGGTTGCCATTTCCTTCTCCAATGCATGAAAGTGAAAAGTGAAAGTAAAGTCACTCAGTCGTGTCCGACTCTTCGCGACCCCATGGACTGTAGCCTACCAGGCTCCTCCGTCCATGGGATTTTCCAGGCAAGAGTACTGGAGTGGGTTGCCATTTCCTTCTCCAATTCCTTATATATTTGGATATTAATCCTTTGAATTATATATTTTGCAAATCTTTTCTTCTAGTCATTCTTTCTTTACTCTCTGGTGTCTTTGGTATAAAAGTTTTAAATATTGATTCTTTTTTTTAATATAAATTTATTTATTTTAATTGGAGGCTAATTACTTTACAATATTGTAGTGGTTTTACCATACGTTAACATGACTCCACCATGGGTGTACATGTGTTCCCCATCCTGATTCTTAAAATATAATGATCTTTCCTTGGATTGAGCTTTGAGTCTTGTCCCCACTTCTCACCTCCATCTCCTTTAGTAAAATAACTGGATTTTTGAGAGTTGTGTCTAGGAATCAGCTCTTAGATGTATTTATCAATTCTTCTGTTTTCATTTTCTAATTTATTCATTTCTTATTTTCATAATACCCACTTTTCCTCTTTGATTTGTTGTGGCTGGCTTTTTTTTTAACTTATTGCTTTGAATTTATTCTTATTTATTCTCATTCTTTCCTTCTAATGAAACTCTTTGGGGCTCTGAATTTGCTTCTGAGTATATCAGATACTTGGCTGTGTCTAATATGTTTTCATACAATGATCTATATTTTTATTTTTGAAATAAGTTTGAAATTATAACTTTGAATCCTCTTTAATCAGTCAGAAGAATACATTTTAAATTCCAAATGATTGTGTTTTAAAATTATATATTCTTTTATTATTATTTCTAGTTTATCTTATTTTTAGAGAGAGTGACCTCTACAATTTTCCCATTTGAAATTTATTATGGTTTTCTTTGTAGCATAGTATATGATTATATGAGTAGGACCATTTGTATATAACAAAAAGTTCAAAACAATAGTAGTTTAAACAAAATAATTTATTTCCCTCTCAGATCAAAGAATTTTGGAGATAGGCAGATCCTACAGTCATTGTGAATCCAGACTTCCATTTTTCTACATCATTCTCAGTGCTGGCTTCTAGTGTCAGTAACTTCATAGCCCAGGATGGCTGCTGAAGTTCCAGTCATTACATCTACATCCCAGGGAAGAGAAAGAAGGGAGAAGTAAAAGGATGTACCTCTTATGTGAGTCATTTCCCTTTAAGTGGTCTTCTTCAGAGTGTCACACAATGGTTTTGTTTATATTACATTAGAAATTAGCTGGATATATATAGTCAGTCCCCAAGTATAGGGATTCATTAGTGAGAAAGAAGAGACTAGGTAGTCAAACAAGGATCTTCCATAATAATTTTTAATATATATTCCATCAATGCTTAAAAATAAAGAGATATATAATTTGGCAGTATCATCTCTCTCAAACCACAGAAGTAGAGTTTGGGGCTTATTCCTCATAGGAGGTCAACTGGACCCTTTCAAAATTAATGGCTGCCATCAACTGGGATAATCTAGCCAACCCAAGAGATGCCAGCACTCTTTCTAGTTCACAAGTGTTATTGAGGACACCCTGTAGTTTTCCTCTCTCTCCTCTTCCTGAGACAAATCAATTACTCCAGGGCCACTACAGCCTTGTAGGCATTGTAGGAACATGGGTGCTGATTCCTGTGTCGCTCAGGGCTTTACTGCTGAAGTAGACACTGTGAATGTCCTGCCAGGACCAGTCCCTCCCAGCCTGGAGCAAACATCCCTCTGCGAAGAAATGTGTAGGATGTGAGAATAGGAATCCCAGCCTCTGACACCCTGTATGAACACATGATTGGGATTAATGGGCAACATGACCTGGGATGGTCTCAGTGGCAGCTGGAGCAAATGACAATACTCACCTAGCCTCCCTAGGTGAGACTCACTTCTTAGCCCCAAGTAGCTGTATCCCAGGATTCAGAACAGCTGGCCAGAGGCCAGGTCCCAGGAGGAGCCACTGGTTGTGGAGAACCTGTGGCCTTCTATCTGGGCACTTTGATGTGGATAAGCAATGTGAGGACTCATTGGTCTCACTCCCTTCTTGGGGCCACCACCTTGCCCAGTAAGGAGGGAGCACTGTGACTGTCTGGGCACTTCCACCCCAGGCCTGGCTCCCACCAGCCACATCACCTCTCCTAAGACCCTGCTGTCTCCTGCTAGCACTGAACATCTCAGTAAAGGCGTGGTCTGAAGGGGAGTGAAGGTTCCAGTCCATGCCTTAGGGAAGCCCCTGCTGTGGTAGAATGGGTAAGAAATATACACATGCAGAAACCACTAAAATGCTTACCAAAATAGAAATGGGGTGCCAGCAAATGTGCTAGGAACTGAGTCCCTGAGTGATAAAGGAAAGGGGTGAGTCAGGCTGGCAGGTGTCTTGACTGAGATGCTTCTGGAAGTAATATCCGAATTACCTCCTGCCCAGGTGAGCATCCCTGACTTGACAACCCCCCCTCCCATGCTGCTTCCACCTTGCCTGAGAGTAACCCTGCCCCCATCCTGCTCACTCCTAGAACTCAGGAGAAACGAGCTGGTTTTCTCCCAGAAGCTGGTGCCAGTTTAGTCAGCAGATTTCACAGATCTACTGGCACCCATGTAGTGTCTTATTTTAAGCTTAACATTTGAAGATGGAAACTTTTCCCCCTTTGATGTGTGGCAAAGAGATCCCAATTTATACATAAGCATGGCGGCTAAACCAGTGCACCAGGCTGTTCCCAAGACGGGTGCAGTTCAAGGCTCCCCTTTTTCAAGTACCTTCCCAGAAAGACCCCCACCAACTGTGATTGCTTCTGACAATTGGCATCTAAGTTCTCAGGTTTCCTTCAAGAGATATGCAGCCCTGTCCTTTCTGGGCACGTGTGGCTGGGGAGAGGCAGGGCCAGGGTGTGGGGGCCCATCCTGTCCTCTCTGCATTTCTCCAGCTGCCAGCCTGTACCCTTGGCTCCCATAATGTGTCAGGGCAGCGAGCCTGAGGTTCTCCCAGGGGGCCTCTGTGTCTCCCTTGTCAGCCCTGAGCTCCCTGACACTGCCGTCCTCCTCTCCTCTCTCCTGTCATTCTGGGAGTCTCAGAACTCAAGGCTGAAACCCCTCATGTCCAGCTGGGAGACTGAGGAGGGCAGACCAGGAGCATCCTGTCAGTGAATTCAGAGGTCTCGGGTTATGTCCAAACCTGATATTTTCTTGGGACATGAGGAGCTCTATCTACGCTGAACCCTCTCATTTTAATGCTGCAGATGATCGTGTAGACTTAGAAACCTCATTTCTGCAGAAATGCTGGTATAAGTCACATCCTGTCTGTGGGGAGGAAAGGTGAACCATGGAGGGTTCACTTACATGAGGATTTGGCTGAGTCTCAGGGCCTTTCTCATATCTCCCAACTCTCTTCATCCCAGACTCAACTTTTTCACACATTTCAATCCCAACCCCAATTTTCTTCCTGGCCATTGTAATCAGACACCAAAATGGCTGGTGGCTGATTTGCTTCTCACTGCAGGTCTGGCTTAGTTTATATCATCCAAGAGGTGGGGTCCAGTTAAGCTGGAATGGTCCAGTCAGGGACATTCATTTGACAAAAGATGTTTTCTTGAAATGGTTGGGCTGCTTTAAATAGCAGCACCCCTAATGCGCCCAAGTGTTACTTTTCAGACCATTAGCTATAGAAATCAGAAGATGGAGACAAAGTCGAAGGAAAAAGCAGGCAAATTGTTGAGTACTGGAGCCCATGCAAGGTCTTTTGAAAATGAAGAGGAACATTTTAGCACTGAGTGCATCAATGTGTAGGAAAAGTGTGTGATGCTAAAGAACTGTTGCTTTGCCGGCGAGGATTCCCAGGTATTTGAGAAGTGAATCTTATGTGGTCTCATCCCTCTGAAGCA
The DNA here is from genome assembly GCA_024291935.2 of Okapia johnstoni. Classification (NCBI taxonomy): domain Eukaryota; kingdom Metazoa; phylum Chordata; class Mammalia; order Artiodactyla; family Giraffidae; genus Okapia; species Okapia johnstoni. The sequence goes on along the minus strand of CM044306.1, from coordinate 122,991,465 downwards.
TCTGGAAACTCTCGAGGAAGACAGATTTTAAACATATATTTACTACCAAGATAAATACTGCAAAGAAGGCAGGCAGGGTGCTGAGAGAGCATGTGACAGGAGCCCTACGTCGTCTTGAGGGCTGGAGGGGGCTTCCTGGAGGAAGTGACAGCTAACCAGAAACCCAGAGGATGAGGAGGGATTAGCCAAATGAAGATGGGGTGGAGGGTGGCAGGACTAATATTTCCGCCATTTTCCTGCCGAGCAAGACAATTCTGTACCCTGTAGTCTTCCCCTGACTTAAATTTCACCACTCAGTTGTTTAGACACACACCCTGTTTCCCCTTTGAATTTTTTTATACTTTTAAAGTTTTGTTTTTTTTATCACTTGACTCACTTTCATATGAGTGCCAGCCCGAGGGGTGGGAAGTTGCTCAGTTCTGCGTCCCAGTATCACAGTACACAGAATTGTGGCCGACAGACTTGCTGCCTTGTCCTTGCCTTCAGTTGTTCATGTCCCACTTCTGGCCAAGCAGATGGAGATATTTGGTGCCTCTCTCCCACACTGAGACCTCATCTCTCTGCAGAGGTTAGAACACTCTGAAGGTGGAGGGCTGAAGTGAAGTTGTGGTTTTTCTTGTGAGCCAGTTGCCATAAGGGTACAGTCGGCTCCGTTCCTCATTCTGTCCTGAGATGAGGCTCAGTTACAAATTTCCCTTCTTTCTGGACCAGCCAGGGTGGCCCCAGAACTGGGCCAATGGTCACCAGCTGGAGTGGGTTGACAAGCTGGGCTGCTCAGGAACCAGCATCACTAGGGGAGACATTAGTAGTGGTACAGGTGCATTAGTAGTGGTACAAAATTTTGCCCGGGAAGGACAGCATACTCACTCTTTATGTGAAGTAATCCTTGTATCAATCAGCTATTGCTACTATAGCGCTGTGTAACAAACATCCACAAAATTGCAGCAGCAGCCATAGCATTCATTCTTAGGGATCTGCAGTTACCCGGGAGTTTGGCTGTTCTAGACTGGGCTTGATTGAGGCAGTTTTGCTTCTCACTGCAGGTCTAGGGTCAACTGGGAGTCAGCTCAACCAGGCTGGACTCTGCTCCTCTTTGGATGAAAACGCTGGTCAGGGCATGTCACCTCTTGGCAATGTTAGGAGCACAGAGGGCTGGCATAAATAAATAAGGTCTCTGAGGCTTGGGCTTCAAACTGGCACACTCCCACTTCCTCCCGCATGCCACTGGCCAAAGCAATACCAAGAGCATGGAAACAAATTCCTCCCCTGGCACGGGTATGATGCAGGGACCAAACTCAATCTGTCCCCCTCTTCAAAGGCCGACAGCCTCATGCAATCAGACTTTAATAAAAGGAGTAAGAAAGAGATGGATGATGGTGGTCATTGTCACAATCCATCATAGATCTTTTCCCTAGCCAAGAATGAATTAATGCCCTTAATAATGAGTTAGCGATGTTCTTCAGGTATGTGCTGTGGGCCCAATTTTATGCTGAGTGCTTTGGGGGACATCAGAGAGAAAAGCCCTGATTCTACCATCAGGAGCTCACTACTTTTTGTGGACTAAATGTTGCTCAATTGTGTAATGTAGACTGTGAAGGTCAGAGACATGAGCGAACAGCAAAGACTAGAAAAGAATGAGACAGAAGGAGAGGAATGATACTAATGCCTAACACCCGGGGGGGTGCGTGCTCTGTTCCAGACACTGTGCCCAATTCTTTCCATGCCTTACTTCTCCTGGTCATCTAGAGAGGTACCAGGACCGTCCCCATTTAACAGATGAAAAAACAGAGGCACAAAGACCTCAAGTTACTTGTGTGTGGTCACACAGCCAGTACATATAAGAACCAGAATTGGAGTCCAGCTCCTGCCACCACCAGAGCCTGAGCACTGGTCACGAGGGCCTGTGGCTGGCCACCCAAGGGGAAGAGGAAGCAAAGGCAGACAGATGTGCAGAGAGGACAGCTGCCAGGGGGCGGGAGCTGTGGAGGGGACCCCAGTCGTGTTATAAACTATAAATGGGAGCAAAGATAGGATGTGCGATTTGGCCGAGGTCCTGCGACAAGATAGGGTGCAGGCTGGGAATTCTGGCTGTCGGTTCTCCTCTATGTTCCCTGGTCCCAGCCGCTTTCTGGGCTCTCTACCCGCTGAGCGGCCACGCTGAAGCATCTCCCTCTTGGAAGAAGTGCCATCCACTGGCATTGAAGCCGGCGGACTGGCTCCCTTTCTCTATTCATCTCTTTCCTCCTTTCCCCTGCCGTGTTCTGGAAAGGGCAGCGTGAGGGAATGTGGGCAGGTTGCACCAGAGATATACATCTGAGAACTGAAGGAACATTTATTTTTAATTTAGACTTAAAAAGAAAAAAGGAAGTTATAAAATATCTGCTCTTGCTCCTGGGATTGTGCAGATGGTGCTGCGTGTTGCCTAATAGGGAGAGGGGCTGGCACCGCGTGCTTGCGGCCCCACCAGCCACTGTAGGAACCTGGAAGGCGGGTCCCAGTTCCTCTTGCCTCAGCCTCAGATGGCTCCCTTGGGTCCCCTCTGGCCAGTGTGGCATGGTGTTCCACTGCCTTCTCACCTCACCCTCCCTGGACTCCCATCTGCTGATTGCCTGAACCTCCTCCAATGAAGCTCATCTCTCAGCCGTTCCTGCTCCCAGGAGCACACATGTGCACACCTCAGCTCCAGCCTACCACCTCCTTTGGCAGATAACCAGACCTCTCTTTTCCTCAACTCCTGCTTGGATGTGAGAACTTATCAATTTTACACACATCCAAATACCTGTTTAAACCATCTTGTCATTTCCATGCCCAGGAGTTATAGAAGACATTCCCATACATTTTCCTGTTTGGTCTTTGTGTTTACTGTGGTTCAATGCTGTATACTCAACTCTTCTGGTAGTCTCATCTGGAAGCTGATGGAGCTCAGTGCATAGAAGATGCTCGAAAATGGGCATATAATGTGGCTTTTCCTTTGTACTCAGGCAGTTGAGCTGGAGAAGGAAGCCCTAGAGAGGTGGGGCTCCCAAGCCAGAAATCAAGAGACCTGCCTCTTTCTCTAGCTTGCTTTGAAGCCTCTGGCTGATCACTGAATTTGTCTAAGCCTCAGTTGCCCCATTTGTAGAATATAGCAAGTAATCTCTATTTTGTTTGGACCCCAAAGTTATAATAAAGATCATGAAAGTGACATAAGGAAAAATGCTTAGTGAAATCAATCGATTCATTTGTCTCTTTAAGAAAGTGTGCCAGGCAAGAGTTGTGTTTGGGCAAGAGTTTGGGACAGGAGTCTGGTCAGATTAGCCAACCAGATGAAAAACTCACTGGTTACACTGTGTGTGTGTGTGTGTGTGTGTGTGTGTGTGTGTGTATTGCATAGACTGCGTACTAGTTTGCTTTAGTTTAGGGCTATAGTTTGTTCTGAAAAATAACTCAATATCACATAAAAAAGGCATGCCGTAAGAAAAAACAAGTAAGTTGAAAATGAGACAAAAGGAAAGTTAGAGAAGAAAAGATAAAATAAAGGTATAAGTCCAGTTTCACACAAAGCACATGCAGTGTGGTCTGTCTCCTTGGCAGATGTGGGTTGTGGAGACCCAGCCTGGACATCTTGACAGTCAGTGCAAAGAGGGACACAGTTGGATGCCCTGTGTCTATAAGATAGATGCAAACCAGATGTTCAGAAGTATAAATTTCTGATCCTGAAGCCAGAAAATTTCCTCCAAGAGGATTCATAAAGGGGACCGATGTAATGAACAGTGAGTGTCCTGGACAACAGCTGTCTGGTAAATACAGTGAGTCCCATGGGCCACATCTTATGATGGTCCTGGTGACCCAAGCACAGTTCAATAAGTGCAAAGGGAACTGAGGGGGAGAATGCAATGTAGTTCATAACACACCTATGTTATATAAACCAGGGGGTTAGGGGAATGTGCTTCCCAACAGTGAAAAATAGCTTTTATTTCCTTGGGCTTCAGCAGACAGGCAGACACACACACATATGTATATGTACATCCCAGTGCAGGAGAATGCACACACACACACACACACACACACACACGCACACGCATACTACACACTCATGGGCTCACCTGTCTGTGCCCAGCTTTGGCCTCTCTAGGCTCGGTTTCCTCACTATGGTCTGGCTTCTGACTAAGGCACCAGGAGGAGATCCTGGGTCCCCTGGGGTTCTTTCTTGGCAGGACTGGTGGGAAAATTCCCTTTTACAGACAATGGAACCATCTGTATTGGCTTCATACCTACTACTTGGACTCTGGGAATAGAATTTAAGTTGAGATAGGAACTCTAAGGTCAACCTCTTCATCCTACAGGGGAGAAAGCTAGAACCCCAAAGGGGCAAGTCTTCTGCTGGACACCACACAGGAATAGAACCAAAGCTGAGACCCCAGGTCCCTGATTCTCACTCCAGCACCCTAAGCTGTCACTGTGAAGAAAAATCGAGTTGGGATCTTACTTGCAGGACAAAAATATCATAAGATAATCCTTCATCAGTGCTATGGAATGGCTTTACATTATATAATTTTATTCAAACTGATATGGGCCAATAAATATGAATGTGTATGCATGTTCACTGTTTTAAAACATTTTAATGTTTGAAACATGATTTACTAATGCTAAGGATGTCTAGAATTTGATTTACTGCGTAGAATTGAATGTTTATACTTGTTCCTTACAGAAATTCTTGCCAAAGAGCCATTTTATCTACAGGAATAATAAATAAGTCAATATGTGGATGGCTGTGCACATTTTTTCCATATGCAGCAGCACTTGGTAGATGTTATTTTGCATACAAGCACTCAAAAGGTAAATCTGACAGATACACTTGAATCCTTGAAGTCTAAGATTTGGTCAGTGTCAAGATCAGGCAATTAATCTGGACATAAACCAAAAGAATAAAGTCATTGGGTCTAGGTCTTAGGTGATATTTGGGCTTTGGGAATAATGGGTTCACACTTATGTAACCAGACTTGGTCATATGTGTGTATTTATTCATTCATTCACACATTCAACAAATACACATTAGACATCCATGTTTCATTCAACAGCCTAAATACAGTGTAGGTTTTGCTTCATGGGGGCCCAGAGTTAATATATAAATTTCCCTACTTGTGTTGGTAAAACACTTAAGGCCTTTAAATATGGAGCTTCCCAGGCAGACCAGTGGTAAAGAATCTGCCTGCCAATGCAGGAGATGTGGGTTTGATCCCTGGGTTGGGAAGATCCCCTATAGGAGGAAATGGCAACCCACTCAAGTATTCTTGCCTAGAAAATTCCATGGACAGAGGAGTTAGGTGGGATATAGTCAGTGGGGTCCCAAAGAGTCAGACACGACTGAGCACACACCCTTTAAAGCCTTTGAAATGAATATTATTGAGTCCTCACAAAGATTCTGTTCGACGGCTAGGGTGCGAAGAAGTCAGGTTAGCTGGGTAGAAGTAAAGGGGCTCCTTTTGTGTGCTCCTTTGATTTTATTGTTCCCCTGGACACCAATTATGAAAATACACATGTCTGCTGTTAAAAAGAACACAGAAATACTCAAGAAGAACGTGGGGAAGTACTGACCCGCAGGGACATCTACGTGCTGTGCTATAGATTTTTTTGATGCCTGGAGATATGTATATGTATGTGTATTTGTGTACATGATATATACTGTGAGGTTTTTTTTCCTTTATAAAAATGAGATTATGCTGTCATATCATTCTGCAACCATGGTTTCTTCATTGTATGTCATCTCACTTTGGGCAGTGGTTTGCACAGATCATACACATCAGTTTGTGCAGATCCAGCTCACTCTTGTTCGTGACTGTGTCATTTTTCTTTGCCAAAGTGTAGGGGTTTCTTCTGCCTTCTTCAGCCTTTTCTCTCTCTCTCTCTCATAGGTTGTTGGTCTTCTCTTGCCCAATCAGACACTGGCATCCACTGTCTTCTGGCAGGTAACAGTTTCCCTGCCAACAGAAGGCTCCTTAGAGGGCACCCAACAAGTGCTGGTTAGAGCACCCTGTCCCAGCGTCACCTCTCTATCAATCCCCTTGTGGAAAGTCACCCCCCTTCCGACTCCTCCCCAACCCAGGACCACTGGGAGAAACCCCAGGACTTCGTCCTGCTGAGCAGGTCCCAGCAGCCCTTGGGCCAGAGGAGATGAGGGCTGGCTTCACCTGGATGCTTGTTCCATGACCAGTGACCTTGAGGCCCTCCGCCTCATTTTGACATCAGCCTCATCCAAATCTATGGGGGAGGTAATCCACCCTCAACCCTAGGGGTAGTAAGGTGGGTGAAAGAGCATCACGGACCCTGGTCTCTGCCCTTGGAGGCAGTCTGGGTTGTGGCTGACTCAAAATAGTAGCTCTGTGTGTGTCTGTGTAGAGAAAGCAGGACAGGAAGAAAAACCTATTTGTCTTCAGGAGAAAATGTCAGAGTCTTCCTGAAGGGAAAAAAACACTCCTAATAGTGTCCATGTCTGGGCTCTGCAGGTGGTGCAGGACACTGGGCTTGGGTATTCTGAAAGAGGCTCAAGGCTGTCAGCCATTCCAGGGCCCTTCCAGAATGGTGTCCACCTTCAGTCCAGTCATTAATATAAAAAGGATGATGCAACAAAGGTAGTGGGCCCATTTGGGGCAGTGGACCCTAGAATTCTGGGAGAGGTGGCCGTGCCTGGTCTGAGATGGACAGCTGGGCGAGATGGGGCCAGTGTCTTGGTTTGCCAGGAACTGAGGGGTTTCCCAGGACTGAGACCTTTCGGTGCTGAAACCTCCATCGTCCTGGCAAATCAGGATGGCTGGTCGCACTAACTTGGGGGGTGGATGGAGCCACCATGAATAGAGACCCATGTCTTTCTGGAGGACTGTGGCCTCCCGGGTTCAGACCTAGCTTCCAGGGAGGTGACCACACCTCTCCTGACTTCTCCCCCACTCCCTCCCCTTGCCTTTCAGTGGCTGAACCAGAGCCACAACGCCTGTGTCAACTATGCAAACCGCAACGCTACCAAGGTGAGTATGGCAGACCATCACCTGGTGGGGGGCTGCAGGCAGGGTGACCCTCCTCCATCAGGGCTGCTCCTCAGGGTTTTACTGCCAGCCCTTCAGGAGGGGCTGCACCAGGGAGGGGCTGTTCACATGACATGACAAAGGCCCATAACGTGGGAGTGTGGTGGGGAAGGAGGAAGGGATAAGCCCCGCTGGTTTCTGAACATTTTGGGGCAGGCCTTGGATCAGGACAGCATCAGGCACGTGAGGACTGAATTCCTCTAAATCTGCCTCCAAGTTTGCCTGCACGTGAGGACTGAATTCCTCTAAATCTGCCTCCAAGTTTGCCTGGAAGTGGCCCTGGTGCCCCAAGATCGCTGGCTGCAAAGCTAAAGGGCTGCCTGTAAGGGTGAGGGGTCTGAGAGGACTAGCTTGTCCTCCCAAAGTGCCCTGCACTCCTGGGATGAGCTCACAGCAGAGGCCCAGTCACCCTTCTCTTGTCGAGGAAGGGCTGGGCCCCTGGACTTCGCTGGCAAGGCTTTCTCTCCCCGTGTCAGTCCTCCCACACTTCCATCCAAAGGCAGCAGAGGAGAGGGGAAGTCTAGGTCCCCTTGGGGGCTGTCAGTCTGGGAGGAGAGGGTCTGGGCACTTACAGCCTTGGTGGGGAGTGACAGGGGTGTCATGAGCTGGGATGAACAGTACAATTTCTGGGCCTGATACTCTGGGGACATCCCCACCTTCTCCCGTCTAAACCTTTGGCCCATGTCTCTCTCAGATGCTTCACACCTGGACAGCTCTGCTTAGCTGGCTCCCATTCACCTTAAACCAAACATCTCCAGAACTGCTGTCATAGTTCCTCAGCTCTTGCTTAATTTTGTGTGTCACAACTTGTGATCCACTTTCCCATAGAAATATTGAGCAACAGCCTCCTGCTGGCCTGGAAGACCTGCTGGGTTGATGAGGCCCGTGAGAGCCAGTCAGGCTGTGGCCACCTCAACATTGCCATTTCCACTGAGAAAGTACTCTGGGTGCCAAACAGCCCATTCACAACATTTAGCTTTCCTAACTGGACCTGCTTGCCCCAGCCACAAGTGACCTATTTTGGCCCTTGCTGTTTTCTGCTTCCAGCCAAATGTCTGCCAAGGACTTTTCTAGAATAGGGCAGAAGAGCAGTGGGCCCTTCAGCATCTCCCTGGACATAGCTGCCCCATGTTTCTATATGCGGAGCTGTGCTGAGGGAGGAGTGGATCCCTTTGGCTTCCAGAGGCCTGCCTTTTCTCCTGCCCCTCAGGCTCCCGGACGGGAACGTCTCTTGTGGCTGGGGCCGTTTGCAAGGGTGGGAGCTTTGGGCACCCTGGGGTCCTGAAATTCTGTATCTTTCAGCCTTCACCTGTATCCAAGTTCATCCAGGGCTACCTGGGAGCTGTCATCAGTGCTGTCTCCATTGCTGTGAGTAACCCCCCCCCCCCCGCCATCCACTCCACCCTGCTGCTCTGTGGCTGTCCCCCCCAGCATCTCGGGGCAGACCTTGTCTGAGGGTCAGGGCTGGGCAAGCAGTGTGGGAAGCAGAGGTTTCTGTGTGGGGGTTGTCAGGCAGAGAAAAGCAGACCACAGGTAGAGGGAGAGCACAGGCTGGTGCTCCAAGTTTGGGAGGACAGGAAGGGAGGGGAGGCAGTGCCCACGGGCCGTGTGAAGGGCTGCACAGTCCAGCCAGGGGCAGGAAGCCTGCTCTAGAGGGATGCATGTTTACCTGCTACCTTCCTCAGAGGGAGCTCAATAATGTGGCTGATGCAGCAGCGAAAGGCCTCACAATCCAGCCCCAAGATTGGTCCAGATGTCAGCTCCCCTTTAGTCTTTGCCTGTGCTCCCTGGGTCCCCTCTTGGTGGCCTTGGTCATGTGGTCACTGTCCAGGCCCTCCTGGAGTTCTGTGAATTCCTCAAGACAGGAGCTGTAGACTCATTTTGAATCCCACAGGGCTTTGAGAATACAGCAGCTACTAAGTAAGGGAGGTTTGTAGACTGACTATGTGAGATCGACTATCTGCCCAGGTGAAGGCAGAGGGCAGGTGACCCAGCAAAGGGCCTGAGCCTGAGCCAGAGCCAGAGTGAAGACCAGGCTCCCAAGACTTTGGCATGTTCATCCCACCCCTGCACCTGTCTTTGGTCCTCTCTCCATCCTGGCTGGGTGGTCTCCCATAGCCCACTCTGGAGGGTAAGAGTCACTTTACAACTTCATTATTTTATTCATTACCCAATAAGTACAGGTAGTTGACAAGAAAAATAATCAGGAAATGCAAAATTAAAAACATTTACACATAATAAAAATTCACATATAATCATCTTTTTGTAAAACCCACCTTCTCATCTTTCCCATGTCTTTAACTAAATGTAGTGGTTCACGCCTGTGTACTGACGCACTGGTGTGGGTGATACCTACATGGTATGGGTGATACCATACACCACCATTTATTTTACTGTTCTCCAAAACAGGGATTTGGGTCTGTACTGAGATGGCCTCATTTACCCTGTTCCCACATGGACCAGGTTCACTTCCAAATACCTGTTAGGAGGGGGGCGGTCCCCACTTCATGCTCAAGATCCCTCTCCTTTCCTTATGTCTTAACCAAGCACGAAGGCAGAATTGCCAAATCTATTTAGATCACTCATCAAGCGGCTGCTAACCCACCCTGGTGGTCCTGCAACCCAGCATGAGACTTCATACCTTTGAGGGTCTTACTAATTGGGATCTCTGATTCTGGGGGTTGCTGGTCAGGGTCAGGGGACCTTGTGAGAGAGGAGAAGGGGCTCTGTCACCTTCTTCCTGCTCCTTATGACACGAGGGGCCCATAGCTGTACCTGTTTTAGTGGCTTGAAAGTCCCAAGTTCCTTCTTTGAGATGTAAGGGGAGGTGGGGAGGAGCCAGGAGGAGGAAGCCACACAAGGAGTGGCCTTGACTGGGACGGGCTGTAGTGCAGGGGGATCACTGTCCTGGGGGACATCCCTCTCCAACAGGCCTGGGGCTGCAGGGATGGGGACATGGCTTCTTCCCAGGGCTCCGGGCTCTCTGCACCCCCCAGTCCTCACTGCCCCACCCTTGCAGCCCTCAGTCATTCTATTCCAACTTTGTAAGGCTGGATGCAGCCCAGATTGTGGGGTGAGGGTTCTGACGCCCAAGCTGCAGAGTTACTGGGGACTTAGGGCCCTCCAGGCTTGCAGAGCCAGGGTCTTACTCACAGGGCATGGGGCCTCGTGCTGGGCTGTCACAGCCCCCAGGGGGTGTGCCTGTGCTGGGGACACCCTCCTTCCCCTCCCCTCCTAGCTGCAGAGCCCCTGGAGGAGGTGTTCCCTGACTATGCCAGCCCCAAGTCCTAGAAACTTCTGTCTTTCTCATACACTCGCTCAGTTATGCCCTGCGTCCTGTCCTCTCATTGTTCTGCCAGATTTCACATTTGCCAGGGACAGGGACAGGCCCCATGTCTTCTCCCCCACAGAGCGGGGTGCAGAGCAGTGCTCCATGAACACTTGTTATTCGGTTGCTGATCGATGGTTGGCTTTGGAGGCCCCTCTGCACTCCACCCGCCAGCGGCTTGTCCCCCCGCCTGACGTCTGCTCACAGTGAGGGTCTAACTCCGGCAGATGGAGTGGAGTTTCTGACTTGGAAAATTTGCAGCTCGCTTGCTTTTCTTTTGTGTGTGTAAATCATGAAACCTCCAAGGAAAGAGGCTTTATTTTATTTTCCTTTTCCCTTGTTCTTTGGAAGCCCAGGCCTCGCAGCCTCATTAACTGATCTCTGCTTCAATTAGTGACAAATCCACCACTCTCCCTCCTGCCCCAGGGTGAGCCTGTTAGGAGGAGATGACCTGCAAACGAGTGTCATGGCCCCAGTGGTTGGCCCAGTTCTGGCATTAATTAAAGTGAGTCCTACAAGCAGGCGGCATGGATTAGGGCTGACAAGCCAAGGACAGATCCCAGAGACTGAGGACCTGCTGAGTCAAGGCCAGGCCCTGTGAGTCCAGCCCACTCTCCGGACCTGGGAGAGCCCGTTTCCCCTCTCAGAAGAGCCCCTGACCTTGGGCAGCAGCCCCAAGAATCAGTCCCCACTGTGTACCCCCTAATTGCAGTCTCCTACTGGTGGCAGGACCACCAGTGGGGGGGTTAGCAGCCTTTTGGTGAACCCTCTAAATAGATCTGGCAATGTCTGTCTTCTTACTCGGGAATAAAAAAGAAATTTCGTCTCAAGTTATTTTTGAAATCTAGCAGTTTGCTGTCTTTTAACAAAGGAAGTTCTGTCAGTGCTCACTGTGCTTTAGTTCGGGCGTTTGTGTTGAGCATTTCTGTGGTCACCCCTGCTGAGTCCTGGCTACCGGAGGGAGACCTAGTCATTCCCTTCAGGAGTGCAAGAGTGCCAGGCACTTCGCCAGTGCTGGGGGATGGCACAGACCGGTGTGACCTTCAAGGTGCTGAGAGGGGAAGAAACTGAGGATACTCTGTGGTGTCACCATGATTATGATAAAAATGATGCAGTGGGAAAGGACACAGGGGAGCACCCCCTAATTCACAGTCTGTCTTATAAGACAGACTGGAGAGGTGAGGGCAGGGCTGGGTGTTCCAGAAAGAGGGCACAGCACCCAAAGGGGCACCAGGAGAAGGAGAGCAGGACAGATTCCAGAAGCTGTCAGAAAATGAGCGTGGCTGCTGTGGAAGGAGTAACGGTGATGGGGTGACCATGAGCGGGTGGGGGTGGGGCAGCAGGGGCCGGCCATGAAGCACCATGAGTGCCTTGTCAGTCGAGAGGAGAGCCCTGCCAGGAACCCCTGCCTGGGCTCAGGGGCCTGGGGCATTGCAGAGGGTGTGGACAGAAGAGGGTTGCAGGGGAAGTTGTGAGCGGTTGGCAGGGCCAGTAGATGGACCACCTGACTGGACGTAGGGTCCTGGTTAAGAGTGGACTCGGGGCCAGAGAGGAAGGCGTAGGGTTAAAGGCTCACGTGAACAGTCAGGAGCTGGATGGCAGAGCCAGAGTATGAGCGTTGCTTCATGCCTGATCCTCACTCAAACACTTCGCCTTCAGCCAGGTCTTCGCTGGCCAAAGGCTTTCCCTGTTGGAGAAATGCTGACCTCTATTCCTAAATGGCCTGGGCCCTGGAGGGTGCTTCTGTATAGGATGCAGTGATTGTCTGTTAACCAGGACAGTGGGCACAAGGAGGTATCCCAGGGGATGCCTGGGCTGAGCCCCACCCCTCCCAGTTCCTACTGCTTACTGGAGCTCCGTGTCCCCGTGATAGTCAGACTGGCAAGTAATCATAGTGGGTAACACTTATGGAGTGCCTTCAACTTGTCAAGCATCTCCTAAGGCACACCCTAAGCTACACCCTGGACCATGGAGGACACCCTGAGCTACAACTCAAGCACAGAGTGAGCCAGGTGTAGTCTTGCAGAATGCCCAGGAACCAAGTATGCAGGTGGGTAGAGTGCAACCCCTTGTTACACTTAAAGAGCCCCTCAAAATTTTTGTTGCAGTCCCCTCTGGTCTCAGAGCACCTGGGAGAGACTTGTCTACCGGGGGGCAAGGTAAGAGTTCCTCCAGTGGGGAGCCAACAGCACAGTTTGACTTTTCCAACCTCCATACACCACAGGGAAGCAGGAAGAAAAAAGTCGCTTTTTGTCAGTAAAATAGTGTCTGTCCTTGACTCTGCTTCTGTGCCTCAGTGTCTTCATCAGTGTCCTCACCAGGTGCCCTCTGTAGTCCAATGTGTAGGTCAGAGTGTCCTCTGTAGCCCAGGGTGTAGGTCAGAGTGTCCTCTGTAGTCCAGGGTGTAACTCCGGGTGTCGTCATGGTCCAGGGTGTAGCTCTGGGTCCAAGGTATAGTTCAGGGTGTAGCTCTGGGTATCTTCATGGTCCAGGGTGTAGCTCCGGGTGTCCTCATGGTCCAGGGTGTAGCTCTGGGTCCAAGGTATAGTTCAGGGTGTAGCTCAGGGTATCCTCTGTGGTCCAGGGTGTAGCTCAGGCCCAGATACTCTTCTCTGAGCCTGATGGAGTTAGGAGACCAACAGCCTGAGAATCAAGACCAGACTGTTGCCTCTATGCTGTCACTCTGTGTGGCTTCCAGGTTGGAGGGCCCATTGTATGGACCCTGTATCAGAATCTGAAGTGTTCCGGAAGCCTGCAGATGGTAATGCTGGCAGTGACAAGTCTGATGCAGATATCGGCTCCACATCTATTCTTGGGAGGACAAGTTGTTGTCCCTTCCTAGATAGGAGGGGTCTGATATACTTGGTTTTCCAGCAAGTGGCCAGCAGGTTCCTGTGGGGCATGGTTCAGGGGTCAGTGTTGGTCACTATTGCTAGCAAAAAGCTACACAACTGCAGCTGGAGCTAACTGGTGTTTGAACCTGTGCACACTCTGTCCTGCCACCTTGGCCCTTTGCTCTTGAACCTGTTGCCAAGCAACAGCCTGATTGGGGTTGCAGGACAATTGACCTCCATAGAGGCTCAGGGTCCACTGGTTGCTATCAAGATTTTATTCTATTGAATCAATGCACGCCCTCTGGTGGGCAATTTTGGTACCTCAGAGATGCCTTGACCTGTTCCAGCCCTTGCTCCACCAGGCCCCACAAAACCCCCCTGACCACTTTGTTGTTGTCCAGTTGCTCAGTCGTGTCCTACTCTTTGCGACCCCATGGACTGCAGCAACCCAGGCTTCCCTGTCCTTCACCATCTCCCAGAGCTTGCTCAAACTCATATCCATTGAGTCGGTGATGCATCCAGCCATCTCATCCTCTGTCGTCCCCTTCTCCTCCTCCCTTCAACCTTTCCCAGCATCAGGGTCTTTTCCAACGTGTCAGCTCTTCCCATCAGGTGGCCAAAGTATTGGAGCTTCAGCTTCAGCATCAGTTCTTCCAATGAATGTTCAGGGTTGATTTGCTTTTGAATTGACTGATTTGATCTTGCAGTCCAAGGGACTCTCAAGAGTCTTTTCCAACACCACAGTTCAAAAGCAACAATTCTTCAGTGCTCAGCCTTCTTTATGGTCCAACTTTCATACTTGGTTGTATGACCACTTGGTTATTTTATTATCTACCACCCAAAAGTAGATCCTAAATTCTGACCTCATGCCATCCCTCCTTTCAGACATACCCTGTCTATTGTCCTCCAGGGTGCCTTGGACCCCTTACGGCAGGTGCCATTAGTCTGTAGAACTGGCTGCAGACAACCTGGCATTTCATGTTTCTACAGCTTGCAGAGTCCCCCTCTCTTCTTACTTGGCTGCCTCCTTCTCAGGGCTCAGTTGGGCATCCCCTTTCTCAGAAGCCTTCATAGCCCTGGGGGAGGGGGAGTGCCCCCCTCAAAGCCCCTCTTCCTGGCAGAGTGGATATACCATCCACTCGGGTGGTCCTAGACCTGCATGTGCATCTTCCAGCCCCATAGAGCTATGTTTGCCAAGGTGGACAGCAGTGGCTGCACAAGGTAAGTCTCATTTGTGGCTCTTTTGTTTTTTTCTGCTTCAGAAATTAGTCACTTGATTTAGTTAGAAACATTTATTAAGCACCTACTCATTTCATCAGGCACCAGAAATTCCATGAAGAATAAGAGTGTACACAGGCCCTGTGCCCAGCACTTTAGGGCCTATGGGGAGAGACTGATGCTTAGTAAAGTGTCCATAGATTAAAATATTTCCATACAATTCTGTTTTAAATAATACACACGTGTTACTTTGATTCCCATCCTTTTAAGAAGTAAATGAATATACTTAGGGACTGTGATAGGTATGTGGAAAGAAGAGCTCCGGGTTTCGTGAGAGGGTGTAAAAGGGGAGCCCTGAGTGAAGAGGAGGACTCTCTGAGGGCCTGACGTTCAATCTGAAAAGTGAGGAAGCCAAGGGAGGGCAGGGCTTGCGAGAAAAGATGGGAGAGAATGAGGGAGGGAACTGGCTCACTGGAGGAACAGGGCGGTGGTGAGGTGACCGGAGCCTTGCAAGCACGGCCAGGTGGTCAGGTAGGGCCGTGTGGGTCTTAAATGCAGTGAAACCTCTGAGAGACTCACGCGTGTTGGGTCTACTCTGGCTGCTGTGGATCAGACAGTGGATTAGAAGGGTCAAGGGCGCAAGTAGGGAGCCCAGTTAGGAGGGGGGCAGTTGTCCAGGGAGACGTGATGGGTGTTTAAGCTAAATGGTGGGAGCAGAGAGAGAGAGAAATAGCTGTACTTAAGACACCCAGCAGACAGAGCTGGGTGTGGGGTGGCAGAGGCTCCTGTCCAGGTAGACCCCTAGGGTTCTGGCTTGAAGAGCTGAGCTGGGAATGGGAGAGGCAGACAGGATGTGAGTGAGGAAGATCAAGATGACCCTCATTTGCCATGTGTGTAGGTGGAGTGCCTGAAACCCATTGAGATAGAGGCATCCTGCAGGGGACCAGATGTGTGGGCTGGAGTGGAGGACACAGGCATTGTTCCAATCCCATCCGATGTCACATCTCTGGCCTTGCAGAAGCTAGGCTGGTGTTGGCCTGGAAGGACCCTCCTTCTTAAGGAGACAGTTATCAGCCATGTTCCCCGATGACACTGAAGGTCTTGGGACGCGGGGCTCCCACCCCTCCCCAGTTCTTCGTGCCGGCCAGCATTTATCTCCACTGTGGGGGTTTGCCAGGGAGACAGTCTTCCCTCCTTCCCCTCTGGTGCTCTTAGCTGCCCATGGCAAATCCACCCTCCTGGAAGCCAGAGCTTAGAGAGAGGTAGGTCCACTGCTTTCTCAGGCCCAATCTGCTGCTGTCCACGAGTCCTGGGCCCTGGCTTCTCCCAGGACCCCTGCGGCTGGCCCCATGGGGAATTCTTATATAAAATCCCCATCCTGTTTGTGCTCCCCTCCACCAAAATGGAGCCCCTATTTGGTTAATTTCTATTTTGTAGTTTATCTGGAGGCTGTTAAAACAAACCCTGGGGGACCCTCAGCAGTGACTGTTCCATATCTCATTATCTTTCCCAAACCCGATTATTAGCTCAGATTTTTCTGATCGCTAGCTGCTGTTCGTGATGAGTTGTGTGCCATTAATGCCAGCTGGTTCCCTTAAACAGGACCCACCATGCCAGGGAAAGCGAGCTGGCATTCAGAGCCATCAGCCACTTGGCTTTTTAATTTTAATGGGCTCTACCAAATGTTCCAGGCCAAAGGGTCCCCAAGGAACCAGAACAGACGGGCCTCCAAACCCCAGTCTGTAGCCCACCCTAGTTCCTTCCCAGACTGTGGCCGTCCTAATTGCTGGGACAATAAGGTCTGGGTCAAGGCCTCACCTGTATTCATGCCTTCTTGCCACCAGGCCCATCCTCAATGACTGGACAGAGTGACCTCATGGGTTCCTAGAGAGCTTGCAACTACATATACCAAACGTCTCTTGTCCCAGACCCCTCCCTGGGGGAGACAGGCTGGGTCATCATTCTGGGCTGTGCTAATCCTAGCCGCTGGGAAGCACGGTCAGCCAAGGGAAGGGAAGGATTGTGGGCAGCAGGCAAGTCTGAGTGTTTGCTCCAACCAGTGGCCTCTATTACTTCCTGCCCTCCCCCACGGCCAGCCTGGCCTGTCCCCAGAGGCTGCCGGGGGGAAGGGCTCCAGCTCCCTGCTGGCTTCTCAGAAGACTCCTACTCCCCATTCCTCCAGCACTCCCTGCGTCTTTCCAAACAAATGCAGAGGGTTTTGAGCCCAGACCCTTAAGAGGTGGCTCAAGAGCCCTGTCTCCTCCACCTGCAGCTGCCTTCCGCTCACTTGGGCCTCAGCCCCAGGCTGGTCTTTGCAGGGAGGCTTTTGCTCTATAAACAGCCAGTCTGAAATGGCTTGTCATCATTTAAAAAAATGGCCTGTCGGACATTCCTGACTGAGACAGAAGACAATTGGAAAGTAAATAGCACAGTGGCTGAGAGCAAAGCTTTGGAATTAGCAGACTGTGGGCTTGAATCCTAGTGTTCCCTGCCTCATAATAGTGTCTGTCTTTGAGCAAAGTTACTTCACCTCTCTGAATCTGCCTGAACTTCCCTGAATCTGTTAAAAGGGCCAACACGCCCTGTCTCTAAGGCTGGCAGTGGGGATTGGATTAAGATGTTTCATTTGGCCTGGTATCTCCGCATGCCCCTTTCCTCCTCCTTCCTCATCGCTTATGCCTGCCTGTGTCCTCCTTCTACACTGGCATTCTGTAAGAACATATTCCCCGGTATTTTGGGGGGCTTGGGGTGACCATTTCTGAGTCACCAAAATAGTTACTTGCTGTTTGAGAGTGGGGAGACCTGGCCTTGGTGAGTTCCATCTGTGTAGCAGGGGCAGCCTTGAAGCAGGGTTGCAGGGCCCAGGGTGGACTGGCATCCCCTCAGACTACCCACCTGCACTGCCCTGCCACCGAAGTGTGTCCAAGCTGCCATGCATCTCCCTGCCTCTCCTTGAGCAGGCAGAGAGAACAGTAATTGGACTCTGATCACCAGCTTGATGCTTCAAATGGAAGCCAGGCCCCCGAGAGCCCAGGCTGGGTTTGCCTGGCAGCCCTCTGGCTCCTGGTGTGGGGTCCCGGGCTGCCCACAGCTGGTGGGCTGGCACTTGCTCTCTTCCTGGGTCTTACAGTTGCAGCCTGTTCTGAGCCATTTGTGCCAGGCCATGCCCTGATTTGATTACTGCGGCATCCACCTTGATGCCCTGGAGGCCTTCCCAAGGCTCTGCATCTCCCCTGACAACCCAGAAGGTTGAGGCCAGAGCGAGCCAGGGCTGCGGGTACAGGGTGGCCTGCTGAGCCAGCGGGTGTACCAGACTGAGAGCAGGCTGTCCGTGGTCTGTCAGGCCAGGAGGCCCACAGGGGAGGACTGGCTCTGGCCTCAGTTTGGGGGAGCAGAATCTTCTACACACCCTCATCTAGGCCACAGGCTCCTCTTTTGTCTCCCTCTGTCTGTGCTCATGCTTGTCTTCCCACCAGAGTCCTCCCCAGCCAAATCCCACCTTCTCCAAGATGCTCCTCCTCCAGCCTTTGCTGATCTCTCCATCCATCCACTTTGTTGTTTTTTTCCATTTATTCATCAGCCACTGCTTTACTGAGCCTGTATTATGTGCCATCCCCTGCCCTAAGGGCCAGATATCCAAAGATGAAGAAGGCACAGTCCCTCCCTCAATCTGGCTGGGGCATCAGGCTCACAGACTCACAGAGTAGTGAGTGCTGGGGAGGAGGGGCTGGTGATGTGCGAGGGAGCGACTTTCTGCTGGGAGAGGTGACGTCACTCCTACATAGATTCATTAACTGAGGCCTCTTATGTGCCAAGCTCATGCCAAGCACTGTGCGTACATTCTCACAACAGCCCTGGGTGCTGTCAGATGTTATCATCCCTTTTTACAGACAAGGAAACCAAGGCAGAGAAAGGTTAAATGACTCCCAGCGTTAGTGACACTGGAGGTAGAGTGCGGAGGTGGGCCTTGGAAGACAGGCATGGACTGAGCAGGGGAAGGAGGGAGTTCGGGGCACAGGGACCAGCACAGGCAAAGGCCCTGAGGTGGGAAACACACCGAGTGTTGGTGACCAGCTGACCGGATCATGGAGAGAGAAAACGGGGTGCTGGAGGGGTGGGGAAGGGAGGTTATGAAGGCCACGACTGTTGCATGGAGATGGCAGTTCTTTCACAGGCCATGGGGAGCTGGATATGATTGAACCTGTGTTCTAGGAAGATGAGGGTCAGCATGGGGGGAAAAGGAAGGCAGGCCTTTCCATGTGCCCATGGAAAAGGCAAGGCAGGCCCAGATGTCCTGGACCGAGTGAAGGTGGTCAGTGAGCCCAGGATGTCCACTGAGCCCCCATCCTGCTCTGGGCAGCTCTGCTTAGCTCTCCAGTCACCTATGGGTCTCCCTGTGTTGAGCCCTCTCAGTCTGGCGAGGCCTATGGCTGGGCTCACAGTGGGACCATGTGGTGCTTAAGATGCTGGAAGACAGAAAAGGTTCACAGACTTAGAGAATGAACAGACAGTTACCGGGCAGGGAGGGCAAAGGTTGTGGGGGATGGGAGATTGACATGTACCCACTGCCATATTTAAAATGGATAACCAGCAAGGACGTACTGTATAGCACAGGGAACTTTTCTCAATATTATATAACTGTCTGAATGGGAAAAGAATTTGAATATATACACATGTTATACACATGTATATGTGTAACTGAATCACTTTACTGTACACCTGAAACCAACACAACTTTGTTAATCAACTATGCTTCCCAGGTGGCTCTAGTGGTAAAGAACCCACCTGCCAATGCAGGAGACAAGAAATGCGAGTTTGATCCCTGGATCAGGAAGATCCCCTGGAGAAGGAAATGGCACTCCACTCTAGTATGCTTGCCTGGAGAATCCCATAGGCAGAAGAGCCTGGCAGGCTATTCCATTGAGCCGCAAAGAGTCGGATACAACTGAAGCGATTTAACACACACACCCACACTCCAATATAAAATAAAAAGTTAAAAAAAAAGAAGCTGAGTAGGAATGAGGGGTGTCCTATACTTCACTTACTTCCAGATTATATATTCCTCTAACAGCAGCCATCCTACCATCCCTTGTCCTGTCCCCAAGGAGGCTGTGTGCCTGCGTGCGTGTGTGTAGTTGTCTCACAGCCCGGTTCACTGGGATGCCTGGGTAGTGATGCTTTAAGGAGCTGCACTGGGGCTCGGCAGCATCAGCTGATGCTGAGGATTTGGGTCTGGGGTGCAGTTGTGCGGAAAGATGGTGGCCCTTGCTCTCTGTTCTTCCCCCTGCCTGCCCCTTCCTCCCCAGGCCACTGCAGCAGCACACTCTTTCTGTTTTCTCTTTCGAAGGTGGGCCTTAATGTCCTGGTTCAGAAAGCCAACAAGTTCACCCCGGCCACCCGCCTTCTCGTCCAGAGATTTGTGCCATTCCCTGCCGTAGGTAAGCCTTGCACAGTGAGGAGCTTCTGTGCACGTGTGCACAGGAATATCTGGGCACATGGGGCTGCTGGGCTCTGGGGAGCTGGGCGGCCCCTCCAAGCCTCTCTTGACACTGTGGTGGGGGGAGTTCTGCCTGGGGCAACTGGAGGAAAATGTGTGCAGATAGAAGAAAGGGTAATTGGGGTAAAGAATCCACCTGCCAATGCAAGAGATGTGGGTTCTATCCCTGGGTTGGAAAGATCCCCCGGAGAAGGAAATGGCAACCCACTCCAGTGTTCTTGCCTGGGAAATCCCACAGACAGAGGAACCTGGCGGGCTATAGTCCATGGAGTCACAAAAGAGTCAGACATGACTGAGCAACTAAACAACAACAACAAACTGAAATGTAGCATTTCCTTCCATTATGAATATAGGCAGCAAATTGCAGTAGAAAGCAGGACCATGACTCTCACCCGTAGAAGTCACAGGTATTTTCATGTCATATTACAGTTGTTACAGAGATCTTAAAAATACCATTTGTGCTTAACACTAACCCCAAATTATGAGTTAATAGATCCACTTATAGATCTTGTGTTTTTTTTTGATTCAGTAGTTTAAAAGCACATCTATTTACTATATCACAATTGAAACAATATTTTGATAATTTGTTTCAATATAATCTCCTTGTAATCCCACTTGTTTGGCTTGTAAAGCATAAACTTTAGAGACATTATTTGGAGAGGGGTATATGGACCTCGGGTTCCTGACACAAAAGAAGGTTCAAGGCTCCCACTAAATCTGGTGCTCCAAGCCCTTTATGTTTCAGGGGCCTCTAATCATAGGGGTGGGTAGGGGTGTGTGTGTGTGTGTGTGTATGTGTGTGTGTGTGTGTGTGTAGGTGCTCTCACTTCCTTTCAGCAGAGCCTTTGCTGGTCTTGGAGCCATGAATTCACAATAGATGCCCCAGGTCTGGGCCCTGAGATCCCATAAAGCCCAGCCAGGCTCTTAAGAAGCCTACACCTTATTTGGGGAGAAGGTACAAAAGAGGAGGAACAAGTGCTTGAACCATCTGATGCCAGAGGACAAAGCTGGGGCAGGCCCAGAAGGGGCAAGAGGTCCCGTGAGCTCCCTGGTGCCAAGACTTAGTCTGAAGAGCTGGGTGTGAGACCCAACCAAGTTCATGGTCCCAATCCCGTTCTTCACCTCCAGGGCTCAGCTTCGCCACCTGTAAGATGTGGGCACCAGTACCTACCTTCCCACAGCTTTGAGCTGAGTGAGGAGCAGATGAGACCACAGACTAGTTCTGTTCATCAGAAAGGGCTTTGAAGCACCTGAAAAGCCCCTGTGAGTAGGTGAGAGATCACTGTTGAGCAGCCCCACCTCCTCGTGGGCCCAGAGGCTAACGAACTCCCAGGACCAGCCACCCGGCTGATCCTCAGCCGACCCAGATAATTGCTATAGCAACTCCACACTTTTAATGAACTCTCAGCTATTTCTGGTGTGGGCCATTAATGGAATAACTCTTTAGATCTGACTTTGTTAAGGGGCCTAATTGAGTGAACACAGCTGCCGATCTGGTGTTCCTCGTCGTCCTGAGCTGGGGGGTCAGATGCAGCCCGAGGAGGGGGCAGCTCTCAGCTGCACTGGACTGGATCTTGGTCTCAGCCGAGATGTAATCTGTCCTTGAGCCAGACTTCAGATAAGGACTCTACCGGGACCCGTTGCAGCCTTGCTCGGCCAGCCATCTTGCTGTGTGACCTTGGAAGTGGTCTTAACCTCTCTGGGGGCTCCCTCAGGAGGAGGGCCCCTGCTTTCAGGTTTGACCCTTTCCGAGGCTTTCTGACCTGTCCCTCTTTGGGCTCCAGCCGATTCCTCTCCTGTCTTATTGGTGGGGAGGAACCTGTTCCAGCCGTCACAGAGGGTCTTGCAGTCCTGCGTGTCCCTAGCCAGTTGCACAGGGCACTCATGGTGAGGTCTGCAGCCCTGATGGTCCCAGCTCACCAGGATCCTAACAGCAATGGGCCCTTTCTGCCTGCTCCTCACACTGCTGTTTGAGTCCCGGCTGTGTGCCTGCCTTCCACACCCTGCCTCTTGTCTCCTCCCCGACATGTGGGCTTCCATGTCTCTGGCCTCCATGCCCATCCTAGGCCCACCTACAATGGTATTTGCTGACTCCCCTAGCGGAGACGGACACAGTGGTGTTCAGGGTAAACAGGGGTGCACCTCACCCCCCAGGGGCTTAAAAGCCCCCTGGTCCCCTCAGGCCACTGAAGAGTTCCTGCACTTGGCCTCCTGCACATTATCCCCTGGGGCCTCCAGCCAGACAGTATCTGTCTGTCCCACTGCACAGTGGCAGGGCCTAGGGCCCTCCAGGCATCCACCTCTTAGCTGGCCACCATCAAGGCCACTGAGAAGTTTGCTCAGGACTTGTTGGCCCTCTGGACCCCTGGACTAATGGCGAGGCAGAATTCACGGAGTCCTAAGTGCACATGGGGAGCAGGTTGAGGCAAGTGAAAGTGATCATATCAAGCTCTGATTGTCAGGGTGGGGGGCGGGAGGGTGGAGCAGAAGAGGGTCTCCCATTCAGGGTGAGAGAGGGTCCTGAAAGGGCCCATGTGCCCTGTGCTCGGCAGCCACACACCTCCTCCCTCTCCCCTGGGTGGGCTGGGGACTCAGGCTCGGAGGAGCAAGGAAGCTCTTGGGGTCAGCTGCTTCTTCGCACTGCTTTGCCCTGTCTTGATCCAGCTTGAAGTCCGGGGGGTGCCCCACTGCTGCCCAGGAGAGAAGTTCGAGACTCTGGGCAGAGGACGCCTGATTCCTGCCGCTCCCACCCATCTCTGGCATCAGGCCAGACCCTGCTTCAGCCCCTTCCCATGGGGGCCTCCGTGAGAGTCATTGCGGGCCTTCCCTGAGTGTGCCAAGCCCCCGACACTCCACCACCACGAGCACTTCGCCACCTGGAGCAATCCTCCAGTTCTCCCCTGGTTTTTCAGCTAGGGTTGTGCACACGTGTGTGCAACTGATGTATGTGTGACTGATGGGTGTGTGTGAGTGTGTGCTGAATACTTGGGAAGCCCCAAGGATGCTCACTGCAGCCAATTCTCTCCTTCAAGGTGGTTTCAGAGCCTCATGCCCTGGTCTAGAGCAGCAATCATGTGGGAAATCTCAGTTTCTATTTATATGTGGAGATGTTAGGAAAGCCGGTGAGCCCAGGAGCATGTGTGCTGGCATTGGAATTGATTGGGGACTGGTAATTAATTTGTTTAGACCTTAATTAATTCTTCAGTTCTTTCTTATTTGTGGACTGTCACGCTTAATTGTGTTGAGGAGCTCGAGCTCAGAGCAGCCCCTCCATTAATTGATGTGCGATTGCTGTGAGGTGGAAGTTAATGGTTTGGGGAGCTGGGCAAACAGTGTAATTAAAGGTCAATCCAGGAGGTGTCGGAAAAATACCCCCGCCCCCAGGTCCAGCCATCAGTCTCCATGAGCAGAGTCCATTCCAGGGGAGGCGGGCTCCACAAACAGCGTTCTTGTGAGTCCTTGGGGTGGGAGCCTGGAGAAGTGGCAGGCAGGGTCAGTGGCAGGAGCCAGTTCCATGACGGGACACCAGGGAAGAGGCATAGACCCAGCTGGTGAGCAATGGGCTTGGCAGGGACTATGACCTGGAGCTGGGAGGTGGAGACCCCTGCTGTCCCCTGGCAGCACACCTGAGTACCCGGCTCTGTGTACATGGTGGGGGGCAGGGTAGGAAGCTCTGAAGGTCACCCCCAGGCGGCCCGGCTGAACCCACGTGGAGCAGGGGACAGGTAGTGTCGAGTACTGAGAGCTCCATCTGGGCCTGAGCCTCAGGACTAGCCGGTCAGCTTTGCGCAGGGAATAACCCTCCTGCATGGAGCCTCAATTATCCCTTTGTGGAAAGTGACTTCGTCTTGTGCTGTTGGCAGCAGTCCCTTACGTTAAATGTCACAGCTGATTTCACTGCCATGAAGAAGTCTCTGTTCAGCAGGGAGTCTGCTCCTCGGGGTGTCTGGGCAGCCTTTGGGGGAGGTCTTCTATTGATTCATACCCAGAGTGCCCCACCTCCGCCCCCGTCTCTATGCTTCCCTTCGCCCCAGACCATGGGTCTTCCTGTCACTGATTCCCCCTTCATTTTACCGCTCTTCTCCTGGTGCTCAATCCACCGTCTTCCTTCACCTGGGAGGTGACCCTGGCAGTGTGCCCAAGCCCCTAAGGGTCGTCCCTAGGCGTCACCTCCTCCCTTCCTGTGGTTGGAAGACAGCATGGTGCGCCTGTGTCCGCTGTGTCCTGGGCCTTGAGGCTTATCCTCCCTCTGTCTGGATCAATGACACTTAATGTGGCCCCCACAGAGCTTAGGCTATCCTCAAGGCCCTTGAGTCACCTTTTGTACGTGGCCCCTGGCCTTGCTTGAACCCTCTCGCACTGTGGTGAATCTTGTGATTTCCCTTCGGTCTGGGCCCCAGGCCTTTGCACAAGGCCCCGTTTGACTGGAGTGCTCGCTCTTCCCCACTACCTCAGTCCCACTCTCTGCTTTCTCTTGGCTGCCAGACCTTCATTTCTCTTTTCAGACACCACCATCTCCAGGAAGTCCTCCCTGGTAGCCCCAGTCAGGATTATACCACAGCACCTGTGTGTGCCTATGTCTGTCCTGGAACTACTCACTTTGTTTTTGAGTCTGCCTCTCTCATCAGACCGTGAGCTTTCCAAGACAGGGACTGGATCTCATTCCTGCCTTCAGTCTTGTCCCCTCACTTATTTTATAACTGCCTTAGTCAGAGGAGGCCAGTGGGTCACACACAAGGAATGGAGATAGCAACATGGCAATGATTATGAATTCATGGGCAAGGGTGTGTGTGCGTGCTCAGTCACTCAGTCGTGTTAAACTCTTTGAGACCCCATGAACTATAGCCCACCAGGTTCCTCTATCCATGGGATTCTCCAGGCAAGAAAACTGGAGTGGGTTGCCATTTCCTTCTCCAGGGGATCTTCTCAACCCAGGTCTCCTGCATCTCCTGCATTGGCAGGCAGATTCTTTACCACTGAACCACCTACCAGGATCCAAAAAGATCTCACAAGGTTTAATGTAAGGCTCACCACTCAAAAAAGGCAGCTGCACAAGTGTGGAGGTGCTGAACCTGATTTGATTGGAGTGCTTAGGATAATGACTGGGGATTTTGTAGACTGTATACCTGAAGTAGGTCCATCCATGTAATGTGTTGGGCTTCTCTAGTAACTCAGATGGTAAAGCATCTGCCTGCAATGAGGGAGACCCGGGTTCGATCCCTGGGTCGGGAAAGTCCCCTGGAGAAGGAAATGGCAACCCACTCCAGTATTCTTGCTGGGAGAATTACATGGACAGAGGAGCCTGATGGGCTACAGTCCGTGGGGTCTGAAAGAGCCAGACATGACTGAGCGACTAACACACAGACATGTGGTATGTGGCTCTGATGAGCCTTCCTGGCTTCAGCTGCATGTTAGAGACACAGTGGCCAGAACAAGGGTGTCTCTTTAGTTCCAGATCCCACACGTGCAGAATAGCACTGGGAGTGGAGACAAAAAGAGTAGCAGGATCTTCTGAAAAACTGACAGTCTATTAGTGGAATGAGCTGCCTGACTCCTGAGATAGAGAAGCATCTGAGTATCAGCTTGGTCCAAAAATCTGAGAGAGGCACTTATGTGTGACCAAGTCACCTGTGGTGGGAAGATTGCCTAGGATGTGGCATATAGTAGGTGCTTAGAGAGTGCTTGTTGAATGACCTTCCAATTCAGGTATCTTCTAATTCCTGAAATCCAGAAGGCAGAGAAGACCAGATGTAAAAGAGGTGGGGAAGCCCAAGACAGCGGAGGAGGGGTTATGAATGTGAAAGGAGGGGGCTTGGTTGGGGAGGGCCAGGCGGGGAAAGGACATTTTGGGGCCCTGAATACTAGCCGAGAGTTCAAGATTTAGCTTATGACTAATGGGGGATCACTGAAGAATCTTCAGCTAGGGAGGAGCTGTGATAAAAGGGTGCTTTTCATAAAATGAATGTGTCAGCAGGAATCTTTTATTAGAAGATCCAAAACTTCAGAGTCAGCCTATACCTTAATTTACAGGCTGATTTTTCAACCCAGAAATTCCTAGTCCTGAGTTTGTGACACTTCAATATGGGTTGTGAAATTCTCCCCAAATTCTCAAGCTATTTAAAAGAAAATATGTGCCATATAGGGCTTCCCTGGTGGCTCAGTGGTGAAGAATCCACCTGCAATACCGGAGATGGAAGAGACCCAGGTTTGCTCCCTGGGTTGGGAAGATTCCATGGAGGAGGTCATGGCAACCACTCCAGTATTCTTGCCTGGAGAATCCCATGGACAGAGGAGGCTGGCGGGCTATAGTCCATGGGGTCGCTAAAAGTCAGACACGACTGAAGCAACTGAAGCATGCACACATGTATGCACATGTGCCATACAACCCAGCCTCACAGGCAGAATGGTGAGGGATATCACGAAATCAAGCAAGTGTTGGAGTACACATTCCCATCAGATAACCACTCCTCCAAAGACAAAGCCTATATAGTCTGGTGTGATTCAAGTGTGTGTATATACATAAGGTAATGATGTATCAATACATACATGTCTGCTTGTAAATACATAGACCATGTCTGGCAGGGACATGAGAATCTGGCTACAGTGGCTGCCTATGGGGAGGGGAGTAAACTAAATGTCAGGGATTGGAAGGAGACTTACTTTTTATCATTTACCCTTTTTCGTGATTTGGATTGTTTACTGTATGTACTTGTGACCTACAAAATAAGAAGAGAGAGAGGAAGTGGAGTCCGAAGAGCTTTGAGCTCAAGTCTCCTAGTTTCCACTAGAGTGTTTTGGGTTTTGTTTTCATAAAAATTGTTCTGTTTTTTTCTGATAGTACTTAATTGTCATATAAGTTAAACAATTTCACTTCTCTCCTCAGAGATAAGTTTGATATATATCCCTCCAAATTCAAATAAATATCTCAAAGTATAGGACTCTCTGCCTGTTTATTGTATTTATATACTATAAACATGTCAATATAAATATATATTTAATATAAGTAAGATCATACTGTATATACTGTTCATAAATCTCTTTTTAACCTCACAATCAATTTTGGATATCTTTCCATGACGGTCATAAAATTCCAACTTGTCTTTTTAATAGTCACAATAATTCATCTGTGACTATTTTTTAAAGATTGTGATATATTATTTCAAACACATGGAATATTATAGGAAATATAGAATAAAATATTAGATGCACCCAAAGCTTTCTCTGCCTTCTGCCTTGTTAATTCTGTTTTCCTTCTCGTCTCTTGAGGAAAGCTATTGACTTACATCTTCCCCATTTGTGTTTTTACATTGTATCTTATGTGTCTGTATCATAAACCAGAAATTGTATTGTTTATGTGTTAAGTTTACATTATGTTGTGCTGAACATATCCTTTTAAACTTGTTCTTCACTGTGGTTTTGAGATTTATCCGTGTTAATACATATGCATTCATCTCAGCTTCCAAAGACTAATTGGGAACATCTAGGCTGTTTCCAGTTTCTCACTATTATATGTAGCACTGCACCATACAGCCTTACACACGTGTCCGTGTGCACACGAGTAGGAGCTTCTCCAGGCCAGAGGTTTTCAAACAACCACCTTGGGAGCTTTAAAAAGAGATGCAGACATCTGGGTCTCACCTCTGATCTGGTTTCAGTGCTGCAACCAGTGCTGAGAATCAGCAGTCGAGGGTCAGTACAGAGAAGTGGAATGATCACATCAGAGGTAATGCCCATCTCTCAGTTCAGTTCAGTTCAGTTTCTCAGTCATGTCCAGCTCTTTGCGACCTCATGGACCACAGCACACCAGGCCTCCTTGTCCATCACCAACTTCCGGAGTCTACCAAAAACCATGTCTATTGAGTCGGTGATGCCATCCAACCATCTCATCCTCTGTTGTCCCCTTCTTCTCCTGCCTTCAATCTTTCCCAGCATCAGGGTCTTTTCCAGTAAGTCAGTTCTTCACATCAGGTGGCCAAAGTATTGGAGTTTCAGCTTCAGCATCAGTCTTCCAATGAATATTCAGGACTGATCTCCTTTAGAATTGACTGGTTTGATCTCCTTGCAGTCTAAGGGACTCAAGAGTCTTCTCCAACACCACAGTTCAAAAGCATTAATTCTTCAGCTCTCAGCATTTTTTATAGTCCAACTCTCACATCCATACATGACTATTGGAAAAATCATAGCTTTGACTAGACAGATCTTTGTCACAAAGTAATGTCTCTGCTTTTTAATATGCTGTCTAGGTTGGTCTCAGAAAACTAGCCAATCTGATCACATGGACCACAGCCTTGTCTAACTCAATGAAACTAAGCCATGCCATATAGGGCCACACAAAACGGTCAGGTCATGGTGGAGAGGTCTGACAAAATGTGGTCCACTGGAGAAGGGAATGGCAAACCACTTCAGTGTTTGTGCCTTGAGAACTCCATGAACAGTATGAAAAGGCAAAAACTAGAGTAACAGGCAAATTTAGCCTTGGTGTACAGAATGAAGCAGGGCAAAGGCTAATAGAGTTTTGCCAAGAGAACGCACTGGTCATAGCAAACATCCTCTTCCAACAACACAAGAGAAGACTCTACACATGGATATCACCAGATGGCCAACACCAAAATCAGGTTGATTATATTCTTTGCAGCCAAAGATGGAGAAGCTCTATACAGTCAGCAAAAACAAGACCAGGAACAGACTGTGGCTCAGATCATGAAATGCTTATTGCCAAATTCAGACTTAAATTGAAGAAAGTAGAGAAAACCACTAGACCATTCAGGTATGACCTAAATCAAATCCCTTATGATTATACAGTGGAAGTGAGAAATAGATTTAAGGGACTAGATCTGATAGACAGAGTGCTTGATGAACTATGGACGGAGGTTCATGACATTGTACAGCAGACAGGGATCAAGACCATCCCCAAGAAAAAGAAATGCCAAAAAAAGCAAAATAGCTGTCTGAGGAGGCCTTACAAATAGCTGTAAAAAGAAGAGAAGCAAAAAGCAAAGGAGAGAAGGAAAGATATACCCATTTGAATGCAGAGTTCCAAAGAATAGCAAGGAGAGATAAGAAAGCCTTCCTCAGTGATCAGTGCAAAGAAATAGAGGAAAACAACAGAATGGGAAAGACTAGAGATCTCTTCAAGAAAATTAGAGATACCAAGGGAACATTTCATGCCAAGATTGGCTCAATAAAGGACAGAAATGGTATGGACCTAACAGAAGCAGAAGATATTAAGAAGAGGTGGCAAGAATACACAGAAGAACTATACAAAAAAGATCTTCACGACCCAGATAATCATGATGGTGTGATCATTCACCTAGAGCCAGACATCCTGGAATGTGAAGTCAAGTGGGCCTTAAGAAGTATCACTACGAACAAAGCTAGTAGAGATGATGGAATTCCAGTTGAGCTATTTAAAATCCTAAAAGATGATGCTGTGCAAGTGCTGCACTCAATATGTCAGCAAATTTGGAAAACTCAGCAATGGCCACAGGACTGGGAAAGGTCAGTTTTCATTCCAATCCCAAAGAAAGGCAATGCCAAAGAATGCTCAAACTACCGCACAATTGCACTCATCTCACACGCTAGCAAAGTAATGCTCAAATTCTCCAAGCCAGGCTTCAGCAATACGTGAACCATGAACTTCCAGATGTCCAAGCTGGCTTTAGAAAAGGCAGAGGAACCAGAGATTAAATTGCCAACATCCACTGGACCATTGAAAAAGCAAGAGAGTTCCAGAAAAACATCTATTTCTGCATTATTGACTATGCCAAAGCCTTTGACTGTGTGGATCACAATAAACTGTGGAAAATTCTAAAAAGATGGGAATACCAGACCACCTGACCTGCCTCTTGAGAAACCTGTATGCAGGTCAGGAAGCAACAGTTAGAACTGGACACGGAACAACAGACTGGTTCCAAATAGGAAAAGGAGTACATCAAGGCTGTATATTGTCACCTGCTTATTTAACTTATATTCAGATACATCATGAGAAGTGCTGGGCTGGATGAAGCACAAGCTGGAATCAAGGTTGCCGGGAGAAATATCAATAACCTCAGATATGCAGATGATACCACTCTTATGGCAGAAAGTGAAGAAGAACTAAAGAACCTCTTAATGAAAGTGAAAGAGGAGAGTGAAAAAGTTGGCTTAAAGCTCAACATTCAGAAAACTAAGACCATAGCATCCAGTCACATCACTTCATGGCAAATAGATGTGGAAACAGTGGGACTTTATTTTTTGGGGCTCTAAAATCACTGTAGATGGTGACTGCAGCCATGAAATTAAAAGACACTTACTCCTTGGAAGGAAAGTTATGACCAACCTAGACAGCATATTAAAAAGCAGAGACATTACTTTGCCAAAAAAGGTCTGTCTAGTCAAGGCTATGGTTTTTCCAGTGGTCATGCATGGATGTGAGAGTTGGACTATAAAGAAAGCTGAGTGCCAAAGAATTGATGCTTTTGAACTGTGGTGTTGGAGAAGACTCTTGAGAGTCCTTTGGACTGCAAGGAGAGCCAACCAGTCCATCCTAAAGGAGATCAGTCCTGGGTGTTCATTGGAAGGACTGATGTTGAAGCTGAAACTCCAATACTTTGGCCACCTGTTGTGAAGAGCTGACTCATTTGAAAAGACCCTGATGCTGGGTAAGATTGAGGGCAGGAGGAGAAGGGGATGGCAGAGGATGAGATGGTTGGATGGCATCACCGACTCAAGGGACATGGGTTTGGGTGGACTCTGGGACAGGGAGGCCTGGTGTGCTGCGGTTCATGGGGTCACAAAGAGTTGGACACGACTGAGCGACTGAACTGAACTGACCTGGGTTGGTCATAGCTTTTCTTCCAAGGACCAAGCCCATCTCCACCTGTACCAAATGAGCAGACTGGCTTTTACTCTGCCTGCAAGGGTTGATTTTTGTTTCCCTACATCTTCTTCAACATTAGCTATTATCAATTTTTAAAACAAAATTTTATCCATCTGAAATGGATCTTTCTCATTTTAATTTGTGCTTTCCAATTCCCAGTGTGGTTGAGAATCTTTTCTTAACTTCACTGGGCATTTGGGTTTCCAAATAGAAGAGAGAGAAGGAGATTTCTTTTTATTTATTGTTCAGTTGCT
The DNA here is from genome assembly GCA_024291935.2 of Okapia johnstoni. Classification (NCBI taxonomy): domain Eukaryota; kingdom Metazoa; phylum Chordata; class Mammalia; order Artiodactyla; family Giraffidae; genus Okapia; species Okapia johnstoni. Next base: position 122,960,418 of record CM044306.1, on the reverse strand, counting down.
AAGTCTTGTCTGTTCGTTGTGACCCCATGGACTGCAGCACGCCAGGCTCCCCTGTCCTTCACTCTCTCCCAGAGTTTGCTCACATTCGTGTCCATTGAGTTGGTGATGCTACCTAACCATCTCATCCTCTGCCACCCCTTCCTCCTTTAGTTTCAATCTTTCCCAACATCACGGTCTTTTCCAATGAGTCACCTTGTCATATGAGGTGTCCAAAGTATTGGAGCTTCAGCTTGAGCATCAGTCCTTCCAATGGATATTAAGGGTGGATTTCCTTTAGGACTGACTGGTTTGATCTCTTTGCAGTCCAACAAATTCCAGATAGATTGAAGACCTAAATGTGTACAGTAAAATGTTAAAGCTTCTACAAGGAAATGTAGATCAACATTTTTGGAGTAGGACTAGAGTTTCTTGATGATACAAAAAGTATATACCAGAGAGGAAAAGATTGCTTATTTGACAACATATATGACGATATATTGTATGTTAAAGGGCTTCCCAGGTGGTGTAGTGGTAAAGAGTCTGCCTGCCAATGCAGGAGACACAGAAACATGGGTTTGATCCCTGGATCAGGAAGATCCCCTGGAATAGGAAATGACAAACCACTGCAAGTACTCTTGCCTGGGAAATTCCATGGACAGAGGAACCAGGTGGGCTATAGTCCCTGGGGTCAAAAAGAGACACGACTGAGCGACTGAGCATACACAAACGCATATATATGTTAAACTGTATGACAGAAAACACCATCAACAAAGTGGGAAAACAAGCCCAAGCTATTTGTAAGCCATTAAACCAATGAGTCAAGCTCCCTTATTTTTTGCTTACACTCAAAGATGAAGAACTCTTGCGGGTTAATTTTTTTCTTAGATTTGAAAATCAGTCTTTGACGATTAGTAAGTTCACATTCATTGAATTTTAAAATATTTTAAAATATTTCTTTTATGAATTTTTACTTAAATATTTTTCAGTGATTTTGATCATTGTATTTTTCTCTTTAATTTTTATCTTATATTTGCATATGGTTGATTGACAATGTTGCATTAGTTTCAGATATACACCATAGTGATTCAGTTATATATACATGTATCTGTTCTTTTTCTAATTCTTTTCCCATTTAGGTTATTACAGAATATTGAGCAGAGTTCCCTGTGCCATACAGTAGGTCCTTGTTGGTTATCTATTTTAATTATTAGTAGTATGTATATGTCAGTCCTAAACTCCAAATCTGTTCTCCTCCTACTCTTCCCCCACCCTTCCCCACCTCGGTAACCTAAAGTTCATTCTTTGAGTCTGTTAATCACTATATCTTTTTCTTAATAATTGTTAAAGCTCTTTATGTATTTTATGATCATTTTTGGTTGAAAGTAAGAGAAAACCTCAACTCCAACCGACTTAAATAATAACGATTACTTTACAGAGGTCAAGTCTCCATTCAGCCATCAGGGCCATTCTTTCCTTATCTTTGCTGTGCCTGGGGCTTCATCTTCGGGCATACTCCCTTCATGGTTGTGAGATGGCAACCGCAATTCCAAACTTCATATCCACACCCACCACTGTCCAGAGGACAGGAGGTTCTGCTAACCACCACCTCTGTTTTAGAGGGAGGAGGGCTTTCCCAGAAGTCCTGCAGACACCCCTCAATGTCTAAGTCCCATCCTAGATCAAGGGAAGGATGTTACACTTGGTTATGGGGAGTCAGTCACCATGACCCTCCATCGACCCTTCATATCAGTAGCCCTTTGTCGTATATAATAAATATATTTTGAAGTTTCCCGTTTCTTGTAATATGGTTCATAAATAGGTATCAAATGCCGTGTTTCTTAATTCTAAGATACCTTAGTTGTGAGGCATTAATGTAACAATCTTTCTGAGGAGGAGAGGACTATATTTCAGTTGAAGGAATAAGTAAGCATATACTGCACATTCAATCCAAACCACTTTTTCAATATCACAGAGTTTGAATCTCAGCCTTTTTCACATTTTACAGTTCTGTTTTGGGCATTGATTGTTAAATACAGCATCATGACCACCACTGCTTTTTGTAATCTCTGCCTCTACTCTTGACCCTTTTAGCCCCTTTTAAATTAACAGGATAATTTCAAAACACATAAAAGATTATTGAGTTTTTTTTTTCATCTCCTACTTTATTATACTTGTGGTTTCATTTTCTTCTTTACTTGAGGGAAAAAAATATTTTTAAAGTTAATCAGCTTCTTTAGGAAGTTTTTGAAATCGATGCCTAAGTATAGGACCCATACATAGGTCACACCAACCCCTGCTGGGGTTTGAAATTTTTCTGATCTACTTCAAGAAGTTTGGTGTTTCCTTTTCAACTTTTAGATAAGAAAAGCCTGGTTACATTCTCATTGCAAAAATGCAAACAGTCTAGACAAATTTAGGGTAAAAAAGTGGAAGCCCTTCAATAATCCCTAAATTCCAAATTTGGTTGTCTTCCCCAAGAGGATCACTTGGTGAGGTGTGACCCTTCCAGAACATTATCCAGGGATTTATGCAGACACATGTGTGTACCAGTTATGTGGTTTACGTTCAGTAAATCATCCTGTACATACTCACATAAGTTTGTTCACATAAGTTTGTTCTGGCTATCTTCCCGTGTGAGTTCCCTAATGGGGGACATTTAGGTTGTTTCTAATTATTTGCTGTTACAAACAGTGCTATAATTAACATCCTTGTAAATGTCTCTTTGTGCATATGGGCAAGCATTTCTTTAGGGTAGCTATCTATGGTTTGGCAATTTCTGCTGCCTTTAATTGCATTGCCTGGTATCTGGCAGACGATCTTCTGCATGTACAATAACTTTTCATGTCCATGCTCTATTATAGTGTAAGTTTTAAAAAGATGTTTTAGGCAACAATTAGGAATCTAAGTTTAAGTTCAAATTCTGTGTGGATTGCTGTGGGCAGCTGAGGTGACACTTGTATGAACAGATGCCTTTACATGTGGCTAAGGTCGCCCATGCACAGGCAGTTGTGATGAAGAGCAAGTAAGGTCTCCCCTGCCACACGCATTGTAAGGCACATTGTGATTTTTGTACTGTTAAAATATGAGTAAATGCTTCTTAGAACAGAAGAGTTATGGTATTTGATTTTCCCAGATAAATAGCCCATTGCTCCACCCCATATTTTGAATGGCCCTTGCCCTGTGAGTTGAGACAACTGCATTTACAGAAATTCCTTTCCCCTACAGCTGGGAGTGTTTCGGGACTCTTAACTCCATTGATCTATGCCTCTGTTCCGGTGCTAGTTCAAGGGGCAAGCTCCTCTGTAGTCTTTTTGAGAACCTTCTTGCACATTTGTCTTTCTGTCTGCTGCTCTTTCTTCCTCCCCACACTGTCCTTTTCACACGGGCACTTCATTAGCTGTTCACAATCTACATGATTTTGCATCGTGGTGTGTCTGATGTGAGAACATCTGCGGTAGTCAAGAGCATATTTTCCTCAGGCCTTGACACCGAGCTCGCCATCAGCATGAAGCCGTCTCTCTTGCTTTCTCTCCCTCTCTTTCTCTCTCATCCACTGACATCTCCCAGCATCGCTGCTCCAACATCAGTTATGCCTGAGTCTTGAATGGTGTCAATCTGAGTTGAAAATGTGCCAACTTTCTTAACATTATCACTAACAGACTGCTTAATTAACCTGCTGATACTATCAATAATGGATCTTGCTGATGTGCTAGAAAGAAGACCCGTAGCCCACAGTTGGTCTCTCTCTCTCTTTTTATTTGTTTAGCCCCTCAGTGACAATATTGCTGGAGCTGAACTTTTCAGGAGTGGGATGAGAGCGATCTGGAAGGGTTTGAAAGGAATACAGTAGAACTTAAAGCTCTGGAAGAGATTATGGAAATGAAATCACTGAAACAGACTGGCATTCTCATTGCTCAGAGGTAGGGATGGCTAGTAACCAGTGCATACAGCAAGTGCTCAATAAATGGCTAACCACTGTACAGAGTCAACAGAAGAGATTACAGGGCATGTGCTGTCTGAGTTGACAGTAAGAAAGTGGGTGTTCGCCGGGAGGAGACTGGGATTGCCATCATTCTGAGGTGGCTTTCAAGGATTTCTCTGTCTCTTTTTCCATCTCGCAGCTTAGATGAGAGGGGGACATTGTCATTCTCAAAAGGTTCCAGGAAGGGAGGGAGGCTGGGTTTTCACTTCCTTTCATGCTTTGTCTTTCATCTCAAGTGGTTTTGTGTTTGAACCAAAGGCCTACTCTATCCTTCTGAGGCCACATCACATATTCAGAAATTTCAGAAAGCAGGTGAGATGCCGCCGCAGCCTGGGGCAACTCCCATCACCTCCCAAACCATGCTCTCTCCTGTCTGTCTGTCTCCAGGGGGCACGTCAACGCGCGCGCACACACACACACACACACACAGTCGGACTTGATATGTCTCAGCTGTCCCTGGCTTCCCCCTACCTGGACAAGCCTGTAAACTCAGCCAGCACCCAGAAATTCATGGACACACTAAATGCAGCCCCATTTTTACATTTGGGAGGCCGGCAGGGAGTGGAGTTCACAGAGTGAGTTTAAGCAGCTGCTCCTCCCCTGAACCACATTCCTGTGGCCTTGACTTTCCTGGAATGGTGGTGGTGGTGGTGGTAGAATGTATTCTCAGAGGGCAGAGATTAGTGCCTTTCAGGGCAGAAAACCCCAATACATCTCCAAAGGTTTTCTTGAGTCTCCTGGTACTTAAGGGCCTGGCTGTCCCAGGGGTGTGATAGGTGCAGAACATCCATGCCACCACTAGAGGGCGAGTCACTAACACGGGCCAGGTGCCCCTACCCAAGGCCTCTCTGGGGGCCCTTCTGGACCCTAAGCCCTAGGAGGGCCCTGGGGCTATCAGGAGCTCACCTCTAAGGGTGAGGAGCAGGAGATGTATAGCCAGGCTTGGAACCCAAGGCCAACTGGCCTGAAACGCAGGCTCCCATTCTCTCCTCCTTTACCTCAGATTCACCTGCCTGAGTCTCAGTCTCTGGTGTGTGTAAGACAAGGGCTTTTCAGCGTCAACTCTACTGACATGTTGGGCTGGATAATTCTTTGCTGCGGGGGCTGTCCTGTGCATTGTAGGATGTTTAGTCTCTGGTCTCTACCCAGAGATGCCAGTAACAACCCCCGCCCCCCAGGTCATGATCATCAAAAATGTCTTCAGCTTTGCCAAATGCCTCACAAAACCAGCTCCGGTTGAGAGCCCTTGTTTAAGACAGGAGAGTGTGGCTGCTGTGGAGACAGCAGGGACTAATACCGACAAGGTCTGCCCATGGTTCCCACTGTGACTGTGTGTCGTGTGGAAACATGAGAGCTACTCGGAGACGGCATATGTGCTGTAAATACGTTTCGAAACTGTATTGGGTCTCCTGCTTTTCTTCTCCAAAGGCTGCAGAGTACCTCGGTCTTCCCCTCTGTTTATTCCACCTCCCTGCTTTATTGAAACAGGAGACTGAGGCTCAGAGACCCTCAGGGCCTCTAGTGGCCCCTCACCTTCAGGGCCCTGTCCCCCAACTGCAAGCGCCCTGGCCCGCTCTAACCCCTAGTATTGGCTTGGGCACCAAGAGCATCTGTGGTCCTCCTCCTACTCCACCTGCCCACTAGGCCCTGCCGCCCTCCAGTTCCCCAAACCCTGGCGCCCCCCCCCCCCCACTGGAGGGAGTGAGGAAGCAGCAGGTGTTGATGCTAATCAGCGTTCACAGCCCAGAACTGCAGTCGCTCCCAGGCTCACACACTCCCCAAAATTAAACACTCATTATACAAAATTAATTGACATTAATTAGCAAAAATTAAAACTTTAAACACAGCAAGGCGCTTTTGGGGGAGGAGTGAAGCAGGCGGGCTCCACATTTGTCACCCCCCACTCCCCACCCTCCCACCACCCCCAAGTCCCCCCACTTCCATCCTGGAGCAGGACCAGAGTTCAGGCGAGGTCAGCACCCGTACCCGGCCCTGGGCCCAGGCCCAGCCATGTGAATCCCAGGGGAGAGAAGCCAAAGAGGCTCCCTGTGCTAGTCACCAGCTGATGGGTAGCCCCCCAAGGTTGGACAGACTCTGCGGAAGTAAGGAGCCAGGAGCCCTCCCTCAGCCCAGGTCCCCATGATCGCAGCTGAGATGGGGAGGCATGACCAAAGGAGGGAACCCAACCATCTGAATCAAGAATGTAGAAAGCACGCCTTTAGCCCCCACCCCAAACTCTTCCATCTCCTGGGTACCCAGAGGATGAGGCACTGTAGCCTTTCGGCTCTGTCCCACTTTGCTGTGTGACCTCTGATAAGTCACCCCCCTCTCTGAGCCTCAATCTTCCACCCATATGATGAGGGGGAGGCGCTGGGTGAGCACTGAGGTTCCTGCCTGCTCTGCCACCTGCTGTCAGGGAAGCAAGTCTCTGGGAGCTTGATTCACTCTGAGGAGCGAGGGGCTAAGTGTGGGGGGCAGCTGGCATTCTAAGAGGATGCCCAGAAAGGCAGCCAAGGGACTGAGGAGCTGACAGTGGAGCATCAGGCACCGGAGGAGGTTGGTCTTCAAGCCACAGAGCCCTCCTGGATGGGCATCCACTTCGCCTGCCGGTGGGGCCTGCCCTTGAGGAGAGGAAAGCAGCGTCCTGGATAACTGGCAGCTCTCTGAGCCCTGAACAGTTTCCCCTTCCCCCCTCACACTGGTTATTTATTTTCCACCTTTGCTTTCCAAATTCCCAAGGGCCCCACATCCTTCACCAGGCTGATAGGCAACAGAGCCACGCCTTCACCCACTGTCAGAGCAGTGCTGTGCTTAGTCACTCAGTTGTGTCCAAATCTTTGTGACCCCATGGAACTGTAGCCCACCAGGCTCCTTTGTCCATGGAAATTCTCCCAGGAAAGAATCCTGAAGTGGGTTGCCATGCCCTCCTCCAGGGGATCTTCCCAACCCAGGGATCACACCCAGGTTTCCCTCCTTGCAGGTGGATTCTTTACCATCTGAGCCATCAGGGAAGCCCATGAATACTGGGGTGGGTACCCAGAGGATCTTCTCCAGGGGATCTTCCCAACCCAGGAATGGAACTGGGGTCTCCTGCCTTGCAGGCGGATTCTTTACCAGCTGAGCTACCAGGGAAAACTCGGCATTTATTCAGAAGTTTCTTTGCTTGGTGTGGGTGGAGCCTAGTGGTCTTATCTGCAAGGTAGAATGCCATCTTCCCCCCTCACTCCTGCTCCCTTCTCTCTCTCCAGCTAGTGCCAATATCTGCAACGTGGTTCTGATGCGGTACGGGGAGCTGGAGGAGGGAATTGACGTCTTGGACAGTGACGGCAACCTCGTGGGCTCCTCCAAGATTGCAGCCAGACACGTGGGTCATCTGGGGGCTCAGGGGGCTGGTGGGGAGGCTCTGGTTAGTTTTCCCTCGACGTGTTCATTCCCCAGGGGTTTTTGTCCACTGTGCCCTTGCCTTTCCTCTTGAGCACGCCTCCCCACCCCACCCCCACTCCCATCCATATGAACCACAGGCCTCAGATCTGGCCCTAGCCAGCCCTGCCACTTAGACACCCTTGCTTCTCTGCAGCAACCTCTTCACCCCTGGGAAACATCCCCATCTCTTATCCCAGCCCCTTAGGACCTGCTTTCTCTGACCTGTTAATTGGTGAGGGCAGAGGAGCCCCCCCGCAAGAGCTTTCTTTCCCTTCCCCAGGACCTAGAGCCCTGCTCCCGGGGCCTTCATATCCCCCTGCGTGAGAAGAGGCCAGGTGAAGTGGATGATTTGTGGTTCTGTGCTAACAGGCACTTCTGCAGGTGATACGTCACCAGGGAGTGAGTGTGGCCAAGGTGAAGGGATTTCAGGCTTGCAGGAAGCCATGGAGATGGTTTGGGGAAGAATATTTTGTTTCAAGAGGCCCTCTTTCACTTCTTTCACTTTTCACCAGCCTCACCCACTCTAGCAATTATAATTTTTAAAAAATTCCAGTCTGTTTACATATCTCCCTGTGCTTTCCTGGCCTTCATCCTAATGGCGACTAGCGTTATGTCCTGCTCTAGCCTCCAAGTGCTGGGTCCCTCTGCTGTAGCCCCTCTCCCTCATCAGCTTGCACGTGGAGCCCCCACCATGCTCTATCAGCAAGGCCATCTCCATAAGCCTCTGACCCCACTGGGAAAGTAAGTGTCCGTGCAAGGCTTGTGAGGGGCAAGAAGCTCGAGGGTGCTGGTGTCCACACCACGTCCTCTGCTTCCTGCACAGGCTCTGGGCGCCCCCGTCATCCTTACGCCTGTTCAGGAGACTGGAGGGACCCTCTCCCAGGCCTTCCTGCAGCTGATGATGAAGAACCCAGGCTCCTGGGAGAAATATTCAGCCCCCGGCCCCTCATCAGAGGGGATTTAGCCTCAACTTCCTACCTGACCCTAACCTCCTATCCAGCCCTATACTCTTTCCTGACTTCCTGAGAGGGTGTCCAATAGTGACTGCTCCTCCACGTGGCCCAAACAGCAGGGACTCCCAACTCTTCTGCAGCCCTGGGCTTCCCTTATCCTGACTCTGCTGGCCCCTTGCCATTCTGGAGAAAGACTCCAGGGACCCACGTGTTACAACCATTCCTTGAGCCTTCTCTGAGAGCCAGGAGCCTGCATCACAGTGACCATCAGGATGCAGAGATGCCACTGAGCTATGCCTCGACAGCCGCCACTGCCCGGGGATCCTGAGGGAACCCCCCGAGCCAGGCCCTAGGCAGACCCCTTATGGGGACCGCAGACACTCAGCAGAAGCTTTTCCCACTACAAAGTTGACCTCTTGTCCCTAAGAAAGACTCTCCTCCAGAGCCAGGAGATGCAGCGCCACCACACCTTTGTCTTTAAGGGCCAAAAAGAGAAAGTCAGTCCCAGAATCTCTGTTCTCACTGGGCTCAAGGAACCGCAGGCAGCTCAGCAGGTCCCAGCTGTTTGTTCTGGTCCTTCCAGCGCCTGTTTTGTTTCTGAGCATCTTGAGTCCTCCATGTGCTTCCTCTCAGCCACAGCAGCACCTCCCCCCAACTCGGGCACCTCCCTGGGCGCAGGCCCCTTCCTGGGGCTGCCTCTGTGTTGCCACCCCTCCCCCACACATGGCAGGTGATGGGAATCTGTGATGGAAAGGCAAGGATAGCTTTTTTCTGTTTTCAGGAATACTGCTTCGCGAGCAATTCCATGAATTATTCCATTCAGCCAGATGTGCTTAGCAGTAGTTACACACACCTAGGGGCTCCAGGGTAGGCTTTGCTGCCAGGCAGCTGTCTCACCCCCAGAAGGCCCTGCTCACCAAGCCTCTGCTTGCCCCTCAGGCCCTGCTGGAGACAGCGCTGACACGAGTGGTCCTCCCCATGCCCATCCTGGTGCTACCCCCGATCGTCATGTCCATGCTGGAGAAGTGAGTGGGGCCAGGACGGGGGCCATCGTGGAGGCGGGGACAGGGCCCTGCTTGCCCAGGGCAAGGGCCTTGGTTTGTTCTGACTCTCCTTGAAAGGACTGCTGGAATTATCTTGTGAGAATTAATGGACTCTCCCTGCTCAGGACCCTGTGCTAAGACCTGGGAGGGAGGTCCTGATGCACAAGGCGGGGCTGGCGTTTCTTAGGGTGTGTGTGTGTGTGTGTACTCTATTAGTGCACAGCACAGGACCAGTGGTAGAGAGAGAATCTGAGGACTGTGGTAGGAAGACTAGACTTGAGCCCAGCATATCCCTTTGAAACATCTGCTGTGAGGCAAGTCTCCACCTCACTATGCCTCAGTTTCTCCATTTATAAAATAATAGTATTAACCTTCGCGCCACCCTCAGAGGGATGTTCTGAGAACATATTTCTCCTGACTCTAAAGAGTCAGGAGTCATGATTGTGTCTCTAAAAGAGATGCCTGCTTTTGCTTAATATACTTATAAAATATTCACGTTGTGTTATGGTAGTTGGTTCCTTTTAATTGACAAGTGGTATCCCATTGCAAGAGCTTCCCTGGTAGCTCAGCTGGTAAAGAATCCGCCTGTGATGCAGGAGACCCCAGTTTGATTCCTGGGTCGGGAAGATCCCTGGAGAAGGGATAGGCTACCCACTCTAGTATTCTTGGGCTTCCCTGGTGGCTCAGACAGTAAAGAATGCGCCTGCAAAGAGGGAGACCTAGGTTTGATTCCTGGGTTGGGAAGATCCCCTGGAGACAGGAAAGGCAACCCACTCCAGTATTCTGGCCTGGAGAATCCCCATGTACTAGAGAAATCTGGCAGGCCACAGCCCATGGGGTCACAGAGTCAGACTCGACTGAGCAACTAAGCACAACACAGCACAAAGGAGATACAATAATAAGAACAGTTATGGAGTGATTCTATTAATTGATGAGGGTAAAATTGAATGATGAAGACAGGGATGCTGCTGGGAGGAGAGGCTGAGGGGAGGAGGGGAGAAGCAGGCAGATCTCTGAAGATGAGGGCAAGTCTAGGAGGATGGCAAGGAGCAAGGAGTGGTTCTAGGTGCAGGGAGGAAGGTAAGCAAAGGCCTGGAGGTCTGGTACAGGTAAAAATGAAGAGGTGATTGCTCCCTCCCTCTGGGGCCCAGCCTGGAAGGGGGCACCTCAAGGCTGTGGGTGGGCTTGGGGCTGTGTAGGACAAGGACGGGGTTGGTGGCACTCCATCTAAAGTTGTGGGTCACGGGCTTCTCCCCAGTTTGGGGACTTTCTTATTCCCACAAATCAAATGACAATTAGCTTCGAACACTTATTAAACACTTGTTACATCCCTGTCCTTTCTTAGCCAGATCCCTACCTAAATGCCATCTCCTCAAAAATGCCCTCCCTGACCACTCCATTGAGGTGACAGCCACCAGGACTGCCTCCCCTGCTATACTGACTTATTTTTACTCACAGCACTTACCAATATCTGAGATTCTTTTTCTAGCTGTATATTATCTGTCTGCTTCATAGAATGTCATCTATACTTCTATTTTTAAAGTTACTCAGTCGTGTCCAACTCTTTGTGACCCCATGGACTATACTCTCCATGGATTTCTCTGGGCCAGAATACTGGAGTGGGTAGCCATTCCCTTCTCCAGGGGATCTTCCCAACCCAGGGATCGAACCCAGGTCTCCTGCATTGCAGGAGGATTCTTTACTATCTGAGTCACCAGGGAAGCCCATGGAGGCGGGTAAATTCCTTTTGTTTTCTGCCTGGCATAGCATCTAGCATAGTTCCTGGAACATAGTGATGTTCAGTGTTTGCTGAATGAATGAATGATATCATTTAACCTTCACAACAGTGCAATGAGGTGAGTATGGTGAGTATGAGTGAGGTGTGTATCCCTATTTTACAGATGAGGAAAGGAAGGCAAAAAGAGGTTGTGTGTCATCTGCTTACAGTCACTCACTAGGAAATGGCAGAGCCAAGCGTGACCCAGGAAGATGGCTGCAAAGCTGGGCTCTTCCTACCACTCTGGCTGCCTTTTGGGTTTTTGGATCCAGCACATAATCACGTCTTTGGAATCCACCCCATATAGAGACAAGGGAGGAGCAGATTTGGGGACCTGGTCTCAGAAAGCCTGTGTTTTGATAAGGGGGAGACCCACACACGGGTCAGCTGCAGGTGGGACCCAGCAGTGTGTGAATAGCATCAAGGTGATCTTGAGGGGAGGTCTGGTCCAGAGGAAAGGGGCTGCAGCCAACTCTGAGATCAAGATAGGATTTGGTGGAAAGGGAGGCTTTGGGGGCAAGATTGGGACTGTTGTGTGGACCTTGAAGAGCCCAGCCTAGGAAAAGAAAAGGAGCCCTGTGTCCAGCTATGGGGCTGATCCCTTTCTCCCCTGGAAGAGTGGGGAGGTGCAGGGTGGGAGTGAGTACCTGAGTGGGGATGGCAATTGAACACTGAGATTTAAGAAAATTAATCTCCTCTAGAAGTTACAAAAATAAATCCTGGAAGTGATTGCTTTGGTACCCCTGACCCTGTAGACATAGCTCTCTGGTGACCTGAGGCTGTCCCCAAATACCAGTGACTACAAGTGCACACAAGGACCCCACCTGACAAATGAAGAAGTAGGGGACTTCTGTCTTCAAGGCAGACCTGAAATTTGCAGAGGGAAAATGTGTATGATGCCTCTTGGTGACATCTGAACTGGGTTTGCAGTAAGTGAAGTGGTGGTTAGTGTCCCACGTGTTGGAGGCTTCGCGGGAGATGGGGTGAGATTGTTTCAGTTCTGAACATTCTGGCCCGGAATCAGCCTGGACTATGGGCACCTCGTGTCTGGCTCAGCTCAGAGTCCTGAGAAAGTCCGGGAGGCAGGTAGGTGTGGGTTAGTGGGTCTCCTGGCAGCCTTATATTTGGTTGGTCCTTTCCTGAAGCTCATGGGAGGGTCTCTGAGGAAGGAGAAAGAGTCCAGTCTGGGTTGCCCCGGGAATATAAGGTGAGCAAGTCTCAGTTTGCACCCTCAGAGACATAACTAACCTCACATATAGGGGGAACTGTCAGACTGAGAGGTGGGGGCGGGGCAGGGCAGGCACCAACTGAGACTCCTGGAGGCGGGGGTTCCACTCCACCGCTTCTGCTTCTGGGTCTGGCTGGTCAGTTTCCCACCTGGAGAACCACAGCATGGCCCCCCTGACTACCTGGTCTGCTAGGGCTCGGCATTTTGCACCACCCAGCAGGCCCCCCTGTCGAGCACCCCACAGCCTTCCCACGCAGGGTGCCAATGGTGGGGCCTCTGCTGAGGAGGCTGTTGGGGGAGGCAGCCCGACTCTCGACTCTCGACCCTGGGAGCCCTGGTTGGGTGAGGGAGTCAGGACCGCCAGGGAAAAAAGACAAAAGAACACTTACAAAGCAGCCTACTTGCAAATTAATGGAGCGCAAAGTAAAACTGCTCCAAGTGCTGAGGGAATGCATGACAATGGGGAGACAAGCTGTTGTGTGGCGGGCCTCAGTTTCTCCTCTCCTGGGGTGCTCTCAGAGATGAGGTCCCTGGATTTCCAGCTAGGATAACTAGCACAGGTGGGGGGCATGTTCAGATCTCCTGTCTCTGAGACTGAAAGGAAAGGAATCTCCAGTCAGAAGCCGAGAAGCCTTTAGTACCAGAGCAGGGCAGCTCTCAGAGGAGCTGCACACCCTCCCCTCACCCTCCAGTACCCCTCCTCTCTGGTCGGGGCTCACATTCCAGCTCCACCATCCTGGGGAGGAAGTTGGTTTTGGACTCTGGGCTGGGAGAGCAGCCCCATACCCGCCGTGATCACCCAACTCAGAGGCAGGTGTGGGGCTCTCTCCCCCAGCCCTGTGTCCCTGCCCTGGATCGGGCCCTTGGGTTCACTGCCCTCCCAGGATGAGTCTCAGCTGGTTGGGGTTCAGGCCATACCCTCCACGGTGGTTCCTGAGGCCGCTCCCCAGCCTCCCTCATTCCCTGGGATCCGGGTCTTTCCTCTCTCCCAGGCATTCGCACATCTCTCCATCTGCATATTTTAACTCCCCCAGCTGCCTTTCCAATTCCTCCCTGCCATTTCCCTCTCCTCCACCCCTCCCCCTGTCCTGCTGTGTTCACTCTCCCGCCCGGGCTGGGGCTTCAGAGCCTACTGTTGGCTGCTGTCTGAGCCTGCCTCCTTCCCGAGTGGGGAACCAGACCTGGGGCTTTCCAGATCCCTTGTACAGTGAAGACCTCAGCCAGCCACCTTGAGAGAGGAGCCGAGGTCACAGCCCCACATGGAGGGGGCTGGTCTGTCCAGTGTCCCCACTGGAATGAGCCCGTGGCCTGCCCCTCACCTGCCAGGGAGGAAACCTACCCCCATGACCCTGGGGGAGGGACAGTGCCTCCAGGGAGAACACACCCCCCTATCTGTCCCCCTGCTCTGGCCACCCTCAGGGCCTGAGGTCCCAGTCACTGCCCCTCCTGGTCCTGCTGGAGCAGTTGTGCATGTTAAGTCTCTTCAGTCATGTTTGATTCTTTGTAACTCTATGGACTGTAGCCCACCAGGTTCCTCTGTTCCATGGGATTCTCCAGGCAAGAATAATGGAGTGGGTTGCCATGCCCTCCTCCAGGGGATCTTCCCAACCCAGGGATTGAACCCAAGTCTTTTTATGTCTCCTGAAATGGCAGTCAGGCTCTTTATCACTGGCGCTGTTGTAGCCACGCGTTCCGGGAAACAAACTCACTCAGAAGGACAATGCAGATAGTGGAGTGCAGTTTATTACACCAGTGGGCCCAAGGCAGAGTCTCCTCTTAGCCAAGGACCCCAACCAACTTTAGTGAAAACCTTATACACCTTAAGTGTACTGCTCAAGCCCACATCCCCCAAATCCTTAAACCTAGCCTGGAAAGTGTTAACAAGAGATACAATCAGGTTACAGCCATGATTCATAATCACAAGGGTCAGCTGGTTATATATTGTAGCCTACACCAATGGGTGCCATAAAGATTACAAAGGTGGTTGACTACATAGGGGATTACTACATTCTTTTTGGCAATGGGAAATCTTGGTATGGAATCTGGTGTTTATCAGTCCAGGAGGCCATTTCAGTCATAGGTTTGTTATCTCCATTGCTCCTATTGTAGGAAGAGGGGGCCCCCCTCCAGGGTCCCAAGAGCAGGCTCTTGTCTAACACTCAGAAAAGAATTGTCTGAGGAGACACGTGCTGACAAAGCAAGAGATTTTACTGGGAAAGGGCACCCGGGTGGAGAGCAGTAGGGTAAGGGAACCCAGGAGAACAGCTCTGCCACGTGGCTCACAGTCTCGGGTTTTATGGTGATGGGATTAGTTTCCGGTTGTCTTTGGCCAGTCATTCTGATTCAGAGTCCTTCCTGGTGGCACACGCATCGCTCAGCCAAGATGGATGCTAGCGAGAAGGATTCTGGGAAGTAGACAGACACGTGGTGTCTCCTTTTGACCTTTCTCGAACTCTTCTGGTTGGTGGTGGCCTATTAGTTTCGTATTCCTTACCAGGACCTCCTGTCATAAAACAGTTCATGGGAATGGCTACTAGAGAGCCTGGCCAGGGTGGGTGGTTTCCGTCAGTGTGCTTCCCCTAACACTACCAGGCACATAGTCCAAAGCTCACTGAAGGTGCAAGATGGAGTTTCCTTCTTTTTCAAGATGGAGTCAGCTCGGCCTGTTCCTTTCCTCCCTCAGCGCCACCTAGGAAGCCCCCTGGACTGAGGTGGAGGGAAGGCCAGAAGGGTTTGAATTTGATTTGGGCAATTCTGTCCCATTGCTCTTAATCCTGTGGAAATTCCTCTCCCCAGTAGATCAATTCAGGCTTAATTCAACAACTGGTCAGATGGTGGGGTCTGGGCCAGTGGGGAGGGCCGGGGGACAGCCCAGCCACCAGGATCTCCCTCCTTCCAGCGGGAAACAAGGGCAGTAACAATAGCAGCACTAACATACCTCACTGAGCACTTAGTGTGTCCCCGTCTTTTACTGACTAGAACTTACAAGTAATTGGATCAATATTGGTACCTTAGCAGGCATATTCTGGGCTAGAGTGTCCCAGAATGTGGTCTGGGGATCACCTGTTTCAGACTCAAGGAGGGTTCCCAGGTGTGGTACCCACAGAATCAGGATCTCATGAGGGTGAGGGAGTCTGCATTTTTAACCCCAGCCTGGGTACGAAAGTTTGAGAACCACTACTCCCAATTCTGCTGTCCCTTTAGAGCCAGAGTCGCTCTTGGGATTTGTGTCTGGAGGTAAATGTGGTGTGGGATTTGCCTGCCCACACACTGAGGCATGGCCCCCAGGAGGGCCTCTCCCCTGCCCGCTCCAGGAGGGGAGGGCAAGAGTCCCAGTTACATCTTCTTCCCACAGAACCAGTCTTCCTCCAGTGAAGGCTGACGCTTCCCGAGGGCAGTGTTAGTACCCACCCAACATCCCTTGGCAAACAATCCATCCTGCTGGCCCATCCCACCCCAGGCCTCCCCCAAGTAGATGACCTGTGGTCTTCACTAGGACCCGGTGGATTATACAGAACGAGATGCCCTGATGGACGACACAGTGAAGGTGGACCCGCCAACCACTATGGCCCCCACTCTGTCTGGAGAGCCTGTTCTGTCATGGGGCTGGGGGACCTGGGCCCCAGAGGGAGGCTTTCATACCCCTTTCCTGTCCAAGAATCCCTCCTCTGGCACTCGTGACGTGGAGGGGTGTTAGCTGTGAGCTGGCGATGATGTGGTCAGAGGGTCCAAAGGCAGGAACCAGAGCAGATCAGTGACAGCACTTGCGGGGAGTCAGGAGTCCAGATAGCAGCCCTGCCTGCCTCCTGCAGATTTGGCCTTGGCCTTGGGCAAGTCACCGTCTTCCTCTGTGGCTCTTGGGTCAAAGTTGTCCAGGCGGCATGTAATATTCCCACACCCAGAAGAGGATCATGCCCTCCTGGCTATGCGCATGTGTGTATGCATGTTTGTGCACGTGTGAATGTGTGTGTGGTTTGTTCACTGTTTCAATACGTGCTGCCTTCAAGGGCCATCTTCCTCTGCTGTATCCCCGTGGGGTCCCCCCAGCCCCTGCACAGGAGCAGGGGTCAGCAGCCTCCTCTATTTTCTCCCCACCACGGGGCCTTCTTTCCGCACTGGACACACTGTGGGGTGGGGTCCCCACAAGTGCTCATTTATGAGCTGTGGTTGAGAGTTCAACCAGCAATGTTCTTCAGGGCAGGGCCTGGGGAAAGGGGTGCCAACGGGTGAAGGTCCCCAAGACAGAATTTCTCCACTGCTATCTGACTACTGGCTGGCACTGGCTCTTGGGCCCAGTGGGACCCAGTGTGGTGGCTAGTGGCCAGCTCACTCTGGGTCTCATGGCTCCCCCTTCTCTCTCTTCCACAGGACAGCTCTCCTGCAGGCGCGTCCCCGGCTGCTCCTCCCTGTTCAAAGCCTTGTGTGCCTGGCAGCCTTCGGCCTGGCCCTGCCACTGGCCATCAGCCTCTTCCCTCAGATGTCAGAGGTCAGTGGGGGTGGGGGCTCAAGGACAGGACAGGGAAGGTTTGCGGTTTGGTCATTTATGAACCAATACTTAGTGCTGACTCCTTAGCAAGGGTCTAACTAGGCACTGGGGTTAGAACATGAATGAGACAGGCCCAGGTTCTAACCTCAAAGAGTCGAGGTCAAACAGTGAACACAATGATGACACAAGGAATAACAAGTGAAGGGTGAGTGGTATGAGGATGGGAGATGTTTGGCTGTGGGAGGGGACAGTAGGGGCCCAAATGGAGCCTAGAGAGACATGGCATTTCATGGGGCCTGAAGGATGGGTTAGAGCTGCCCAGTTGTGTAAGAGGTGAGGGGACACATAGGCTGAAGTCACCTGGTGCAAAGGTAGGCAGCTGAGGAAAGCCTGCATTTCTGGCAGAGGGCGGGGAAGATGAGGGGCTAGGTAAGGGGGCCTAGGGTCAGGTGGTGCTGGGAAGCTGGAAGCCACCACAGAGGGTAAGTGTTACCAGAAGAGCTGTGCAGAGCAGGACCACAGAGTCCTGATTCTGAATGGTCCCTGTGGTTGCATGGTGAGGCTGAGTTGCAGCTCCGAAGGAGAAGGAGCCTTCAGGAGGCAGTGGCGCGAGTCCAGTGAGAGAAGATGGCGGCTTGGACCAGGCTGTTGGCAGCGAGCATGGAGAAAAGTGGGTCCTTTAAGAAAGAATTAGGAAGCAGCTTTATCTGGATTTGATGAAGAACTGCATGTGGTGGGAAGACAAGGAACCGGCAGGATATGCGCCTGGCTACCAGGAAGATGTAGGTACTACTTAACAAGATGGAGATAAGGAGGAGCTGACATGCGGGAGGACAGTGAGTGGAGCTGGATGGATGCGTGGGGCTTGAGGAGCCTGCGGAACATGTGAACGGAGGTGCCCTGTGGAATTTGGCTTTTGGTCTAGAATCCAGGAGAGAGGTCTGGGCTGGAAGGACAGAAGTAGGGGCCCCCAGACTAATCAGTGATGGAAGCCAGGGTAGTGGGTAGGATCAGTCAAGGAGTGTGTGGTGAAAAGAGGCCCCTGGCTGCCCAAGGATGAGTGGCCAGGGAGGTAAGGATAGAGCCAAGTGAGATTAGACTTGGGGGCATCCTTAGACAGCAGGCCTTCCTGTGAGGTCAAGTTCTGTAAGGTTGTGAAGAGCGTCATTGGTATCTCTGGACATGAAGGCAAACCTCATCCCAAGGGATTGGTGGGGCTCAGCAAGGGGTGGGGGTGAGGAAACAGGGTGTCAGGCTGACCGCTTGGTCTAGAGGCTTGGGATGGAAAAGAGAGAAGGGAAAGGAAGCCACGTGGAAAGAGAGAAACAGACCCACCACTGGAATGAGACGTGGGATCAAGAGAGGCTTTACTTTCACTGTTTACAAATGGGAGAGACTGGAGCTTGTGCAAATGCAAAGGGAAGACCTCAGGAGAGAAGGAGGACATTGGAGGGGCAAGATGGAGAGCAAGTCCATGAAGTGGGGGAGGCAGGGCACAGAAAGCAGTTCAGAGGATTCGCTCAGTGTGGCGACCCCTCTCCACTTCAGTAGGGGGAGGCAGATGCGGTTGGGTGGAGTTCGGGGGTGGGAGGTTAAGGAAGTTGTTCTGATAGCTCCTGGGGTCTCAAGACTGAGCAGAGGAAGGAGGAGAGTGGGAAGGGGAGGTCAGAGGTCAGAGGTCAGAGGGCCATGGAGAAGGCTGGAGACCTTCAGAGGGGAGAGCGGGAGAGATGGGGGACCAAGGAAGTCAGAGAGCCTGAGGGGCAGGGCCAGGGGTCAGCGGAGGGCATGGCTGGGGGAGGGTACAGAGCTGCGGGAGTGGCCAGGGATCATCTACCCAGAGGTACAGGGCCAGCTCCAGTTTTGTCTGGCTGGGTAAGGCATTTGGGAGGCTGGTACGAGTTCAGGAGGAGCAGAGGACCCCAGAATCTTAGCTGGGTTGGGGTGAAGAAGCACTAGCAAGCTGGGTGAGAAGAGCAAGGTTTGGTGCAGAGGCAGACCTATGGAGGCAAAGAACGACCATGGCGTCACTGAACTCATGGGAAGATGGCGGCTGTGGCTGCCGCACTGACCCTGCTCAGTCCTCACCAGAGGGGATGGGAGGGGTGCAGTTTTCCTAGGGAAGTTGAGGAAGGTGAAAATAAGGTCCTGGGTGTTACACCTAGACTGTGAGAACTGGAGACATAGGGTCTTAGAGTAGGAGAAAGTGACCCAGCCTCCAGGCCCCAAGGAGGGTATGGGTTGGCATCACTTCCTTCCACTAAGTTCCAGAGTTTTAAGAGGAAACTATAATGGGAAGGGGCTCCTGTCTTGGGGGCCAGCCCAAGGCACATGGGTGGAAAGCAGTATCCTCATGCCCACGGGTCTCAGCCTTGCTACAAAGCTGGGGTACCCTTCCAAACCTTATAGCTCACTCCCAAAGCTGAACAGCTATATCCTGATGCTTAGGGACTCCAAAATGGAGCTGGGGGTTCCAGGTTGCCTGGAAGCTCTGAAGATGGGAGGGCGGGCACTTGTTAATGGTCCCAGCATCCCCATGTGGAAGGTCTGAGCCCACACTCCCCAAATTCATGAACTGCATCTCTGTACAGTTGGGCCGCATCTGCAGTTCTGGGCAAGAGTTGAGTGCCCCAGGTGCTTGCAGGCACCCCTGTGTTCAGAAGCCTTGAGTAGCTCCCATAGCTCTACCTGACTGCACAGGGGAGGGACCCAGAGCAGAGAAAGCCCACGAGGGAACTGGAGCCTGTCCCATTGGAAGAATTTTCAAGGTCATCCAGTTTACCACCCCCCTGGCTCTCTGTGGGGGGAAATGGAGGCCCAGAGAAGCTGAGGGTCCAGCCCAGAGTCACAGATAAGCCAGGAACTTATGTGGGAGAATACCTCAGAGGCCAGCTCCAGTTCAGAGCTCCCAGGAGGTGTTGCATCTGCTTGTTTCCTGGGATCTTCTCTCTTACTCTTTTCGCCTACCCTTGGGCAGTGCAAGAGGAGGGAGCTGGGGCCTCCTTGTGGTGGTGGAGTCTAGAACTGTAGGTCTTTGGAGGGTGCTCCTCTGGGACAAATAACAGAGAAATGGCCACAGTCCAGCCACTCCAGCCTCCAGCTCTGGCTGCCGAGAGGTGGTCTAAGTGAGCAACGTCCAGGCTCCTTCCTTCCCCCATGCCTGCCACAAATAGGCATGGAAGTTAGTTCTGGGTGTCTAACCAAAGTCCCTCTCATTGCAACCCAAGCCTCTTTCTCTAGATTGAAAAGAATGTAGTCATTTTGTAATAAATCTCTAGAACTTTCTCTGGGAAAGGAGAGTAGGGACGTGATTTTCAGAGCCTTCTCCTCACCTGCATCAACCCCACAGAATGCAGGCCAGCCTGTGCATTTTGGGGTGTTTTGAGGCCTGTCTCTGACCTATGGCACTAAGGCCATCAGGCCAAGAGAGGACCTCGTTCCCTCTTTCTTCCTCCCAATTAATTCTCTCTAACGAGGCGCTGCTTCTGCTGTGTGGGGATCATGTATCACATCCCAGAAGCCAGTGAGATTTGCCACAATGAGTCTGGACTTGCTTGGGCTGACCCAACCTTGCCAAGAGCCACCAAGGCTGTCAATAGGAGTAATCGCTGGCACACTAATTAATTAATTAGGTGACCTGGAGATGGAATTTAGGAACTGTTTCCTAGAATGGCTGGCCTGCAGTGATTGGTGTGGGGTTTCCAACTCACTAACCCCAGAAGTTGAAGAAAAAACTTCAATCCCCTCTTCAATTGCTGGGAGGGTTTTGTCTACTCTTTTCAAACTAGTATTTCTGCCTATTAAAATAGTGCTAATTTTAAAATTAAAATTGCAAATGATAATAATTATAGCTACCATTTACTAAACATCTACTAGGCCAGGCAGCATGCTGGGGTCTCTGAGTGCCTTGTATTAAACCTTCCTAATATTGCTTAAATCAAGGGAGTTTTCCTGTTTATCAAGGGGTGTTGCCTAGACAGTTAGATATATGTGTCTCAGGCTCTGGGGAGAGATTTTGACTGGGGAACATGGAACTTTGATGCATGGGGGAGACTAAAACCCTGGAAGTGTCGAGGTTGCCATGGGAGGAAAAAAAGCTGTCTTAAAAAGGGCAGGAGCAGCCAGGGGAGAAACCTGATGAGCATTTTCATGGACACTGAGGATGAGGCCGTTTTGAGGAGGAAGGATTCCCTGCAAGTGAGCTGCTGCAGAGGGGACTAGCAGGAGTTGACAAGACTTGGCAGCCCGGGGGTGTAGCTGGACAAAGCAGTTGAGGAGGCAAAGTGGTAGTCAGGATTCTCTCTCTGCTCCAAGAAATGAGCTCAGGGATGGGAAGCCACTGGAGAACAGCAAAGAAAATGTCACTCCCCGGTGTTCTGTGAGATGGTCAAGGGATGGGACACATTGGGTGGCCGCTGTCCTGTGAGATGGGGGGTTGGGAGCCCGGGGAGAGGGCCGTGATGGGGAAGGAGTCATACAGCCCAGGATGGAAAGGCCTGGCCTCCGGGGGACCCTGGGGTCCAGTAAGCAGAGGGGCCTGGTTGATATGGTAGTGAAGTGTGAATCCAGAAAATGACAGTCCTACAAGGCAGGGACCAGTATTATTCCATGTTTACAACTGAGAAAACTGAGGCATATAAGCAATGTACCCAAGGCCCAGAGTTGGTAATAATGGAGGGGGGTCTGTATTCATAGAAGGATTCCAGAACCCTCCCAGCCCACCCCCACCTTACTGTCAAATGAGAAGGCACGGGTCTGAACCCCAGAGGGCTCCTTGCTAACTTACCAGTAGGAACTTTCCAGTGCCGTCCCCCAGGCCTCCTCCTTCATGGGGAATCCATGTCCACATTCACAGGGACCTTCTGAAGTCTGTCTGTGCCTTTGTTCTCTAACCCAGAGCTGAGGTCAGGTGGGGGTGGGGGCCTATAGGCCAGCAGTTTGGGTAGGAAGCCTCCTTAGGAGCTTGAGAATGGGGAAGCAAGGTCTGGCCTCCCTCTGAGCCCCGGTCCTGTCACAGGGAATGTGGGGTGTGTCCTGGTGGACCCTGGAACCTGCAAGTTAAGGCTATTGGGCATTGGCCGAGGCCAAATCAGCCAGGCTGTGCCCAGGCAGCGATGAGCCCATCTGCATCCATGCCATAGATATTGGGGTGCTTTCCCCTTTTCCTTTTAATTGGGAGGGTCATGTCATAGCCCCTGCTCTCAGGGAGCTCTGTTCCGGGGAGGCTGATAGAAACCCAATAACCAAGGAATGTCAGGTGACGGTGCAGCTATGATGGGAATAAAGCAGGGGGCTGTGCTGGACCTTGCCCAGGGCTGCGCAGGTTGCAGAGGCCTCCCTGTGGCATGTGGGGCCTAATTTGTTTTGACCTTTCTGGCCCTGCCCTCTCTGGAGATTGGGGCTCTGGGCTCCAGGCCAATGTGGCCAACTCTGTCCTCCCCCAGACACACATATACACACACACATGTGCTGGTGCCTCAGGTCCCTCAAGGGAGATGTCCAAGATCCAGTTTCCGGGCCCATGGGCTTGGCTGCCACGAGAGGCTGGACCTGGGGATGATCAACGTCCCTCCCACTCTGACAGCCAGTGTTCCCCACCTGGGAGCACTTCCCATCCCGTTTAATGAACCTCTTGTCTCCCCACAGCAAGAAGCAGCACCTTTGCCAAGTCCCCTGCCTGTGGCCCTGCCTGCTTCTGTCTCTGTCTCTCTTTGTGCCTCTCTCCCTCGATTCCTCTGGGCTCTCCCCCACCCCGTTCCCCTCTCTTCCCCCCGCAATTCCCCCGGGAGCTTGGGGGGCTGGGGAACCGGGCAGCACATACAAGCCGGAGCCATTGTTCGACAATCTGTTTTTGTCTTCATCTTGTTGGCAGGCGGCAGGAGAGGAGCAAAAGGTTAATGAGACACTGTGCAGCGGGATTACGGCGACGGCGACGGCGGGCGGGCGAGCCAGCCGTGGTGACAGGGAACTAATTAGGAGCAGTTTAACAGGAGGAAAAAGTGAGATCTCCTCTTCACCAACTGTCAATAATTAGCTGGTTTGGTGAGGTTGAAATGTGTCCACAGAAAAAGGTGGGGCTTTTCTGTGGACGAGTGAGGCTTGGGGGTCTCGGGGCCCCTGGGGGCTCTGTCCTGTCCCTAGGTGGGGTTCAGGCTGGGGGCCACCCCACGTGCCCAGGCTATGCCCTCCTCCCCTCTGCCTGGCATCCCCCCACCTCAACTGTCTGTGTGAGTTTGGGCTTCACCTCAAAGACCTCCGTTTCCTTTGCTGCAAGATGAGGGGTTAAAAGTAAGCTTTCTCCTGGTTCTGTCCATTAGGGTTCTGGAAGTGAAACCATGAAACTGGGCCTTGGTACTAGAGTCAGGAGAGCCGATGGCAGGCTGTAGGACCTTAAGTCAGATGCTGACCCTAGGGTGCTTCCCTAGTAGCGTGGGTGCACCACCCTCTGGGGCCAGGCATGGCTTGTAAATGGTGCTGAGTGGCGAATGGGCAGAACCTTCCTTGAAACATACCTTGGGGCCCCAGGACCCTCACTCAGCTCCTCAGCCCTCCCAGCAGCAGTAGGGACTGTGGTGGGGGCACAGGAAAGAGGGGCTGGACTGCCTCTGTAGGGCTGGGGGCTCCCCGAGTGTGTATATGTCTCTCTGTGTCTCCCCTGCACCAGCTTTGCAGGGTCTGTGTGGGGCTAAGGAGTCTGGTTCACTAGCAGCAAAGGTTGTTGCCCTGTGATTGTTGATTGTCAATTGCTGGTTTGTTGGTCCCTGACACCTCAGCAGAGAACCCCACCTCTGCCCCCCCAGGCTCTGCCAAACACCTTGACAGGAAAAAAACATCATCTGAGCACCCCACCCCCACCCCCGCCCAGGCCTTCCTGCTCAAAGCTCCCCTGTCAGCCCTGCTAACCCCCCAGTCTCTCCCTCTCAGCCGAGCCCTTCCTTAATTCAGCCCTGGAGAGTCCAGGGCATCAGAAGCTTAGGCCCTCCTGTGTCCTAACCCTAGTCACCCTGGTCTCAGAGATTGGCTTTTAGAGGTCACATGCATGCTATAGATGAGGTGTTTGAATGTCAAGCTTAGCCATGCCCCTGCTCACTCCCCTACTCCTCCCAGGTCCCCCTCCCAGCTTCCATAGTTAAGAAACAAAGAGGCACACCATCCCTGTATGGGGAAAAAATGTGGGTACCTCCAGTGGGTACCAGAAGCTCTACCATCTCTCTCCTCATCCCTAGCCCTGAAGAAAATGATAGCAACCAGCTTGGCTGGAAGCTGTGACCTGCCAGAAGCAAATGTCTCTCCCAGCTTGCCTCTTTTTCTCTGAGAAAGCCTTTGAATTCCCAACCAAGAATGGAGAAGAGTTGGGAATGAGCTCAGGTTCATATTCAGGTCTTCCCAGGTGGCACTAGTGGTAAAGGACCTGCCTGCCAATGCAGGAGACATAAGAGACATGGGTTCGATCCCTGGGTCGGGAAGATCGCTTGGAGTAGGGCACGGCAACCCACTGCAGTATTCTTGCCTAGAGAATCCCATGGACAGAGGGGCCTGGTGGGCTGCAGTCCATAGGGTTGCAAAGATTCAGACACGACTGAACTTAGCACGCAAGCTGTTCTGAAAGAGGTTCCTCCTCCAGGAAGTCCTCCCTGATGAGCCCCACTAAGATCTGTCTCACCTCACACGTGTAGACTCTGGTCACATGTTTCCTGCATCCCAACTCCCCCCCACCAAAGATGGTAGTACTGTCTCTGGGTATCGCTAAGGCTAAGAACTGGTGCTATTTATCAATACCTAATGCAGAGCATGGCTCATCTGGGCTCACCTTGACTTGATTGCTTCCTGCTTCTCCCACTCTTCCAGGGCTGACACGAGACCAGAGGTGATGTCTAGGGGGTACCGTGTCCCTCTTAGGTCCAAAAAGATTGACCATCTCCCAGAGCAGGTGTCTCCTCCCCTCCAATCTCAAATCCATTTCCTACTTTGCTTGGAGATGTTTGTTTGGGGCTTTTCTCCTTTACTGCTTTAATCAGTCCCTATTGAACTCTGAAGCGGGCTATTTTTGCCATCAGAAATCTGCCGCCTCCCCGCCCGCTGCTTTCTTGGAGTTTGCCCACAGGACCCCCCAGGAGGGATGGATGGGAATGGCAAAGCCGCTCGGAGCCCAGGAACGCCAACGCCACCTGTCATGTTGCCTGTTCTGCACACCCCCACCCCAAACCTGCGCGTGCACGCAAGCCCACACACGAGCACGTGCACGAACATGCACACACGTGCCCTGGTGACAGGCATCAGCAGGGCCACCTCTCAGTCCATCCCTCTCCAGTTCTTTCCAGGACCTTCTAGAACACCTATCTAAATAGAGGACAGGATGGAAGGAGGCTTGGTTATGCAAAGCTTTTGCGGAGACAATTAAACGGGTCAGTATATGTGAAGTGTTTAGGGTGTACCTTGCTCACAGCAAGGGCTCAGTCCTGTGAGCCGTGAGGAGACACAGGTGAGCAAGACCTAGGCTGGTGGTGGGATAACCATGGAGTCCTGCCTTCCTTAAGCAGGTTTTCTAAGCCTCCAAAGGGTTCTCTCATCCATTTCTTGGTATTATCCACATCCCATCCCCAGGAGTAGAAGATCTCCCCACCACACGTACGGGGAAACTGAGACCTGAAGGAGATGAAGGAGGTAGAATTATTCTGAGATTGGCTCACCAGGGAGCCCCTCAGGAGCTCCAAATGGGGAGGGGGCTCTGCACATTCCCTGGATGCACATCACCTGGCGGGGGGGATGGAAAATATAACATAGGATCCCTGGGCTTGAGTTCAGTTTGGTTCAACTTTTATCGAGGACTGACTGTGCACCCGGTGACCGAAACTACCCTGAATGGCTCACTCTGACGTGGGTGGGGGACCCTGGGATTCACAGCTGGTGAGAGTACAAATCAGTGTGTAGCTGGGGGTGTGATGGAGATGAAACAAGTGCCAGGGGCACCAGAGGCAACCGCAATGGATTTGGTCTGAGAAGATCGGGGGAGGCTTCCTGGAGGTGGCAGGCAGCCTCAGCGGATTAGGCCTCAAAGCCTGAACACATGATGGAGAAGAGTTGGTGGATGAGGAGGCAGGAGAAGGTGGCAGAAGGCCTTGAGTGTCCAGTCGATGAGTCTGACATTCATTGGGAAGGCAGTGGGGCCCAGCGCCACCACTGGAGGCCTGACCCAGAGATCTAGGCTCAGGCCCCAGCTGCTCCCCAACCCTGGCGTAACACCCCTGTCCTCTGAGAATGCTCAGGGTGATGCTCAGGCCTGGGTGTGCATATCTAAGCAGGACCCGAGGTCTGCCCAGCCCTGGTGAGAGAGGGTGGTTTGCAGCTGCCCAGTGGGCAAGTTGGTTCCATGCTTGGCAGAGTTGGACAAGTTGGTGCCGGCCTGGGCTTTGGATCTGTGTCAATGTCGCCACCACCTGCAGACCCTCAGAGGCCCAGACCCCTGACCAGGAGCAGGAGGCAGCTTTGAGCCATGTCACAGGGTCATGCGTATCACCCCACCCCCTGCCCAGCGCCTTTGAAAAAGAGGCAGAAAAGCCACCAGAAGAAAGGCAAGGAGGAGGAACTTCTTTGTAGTAGGTAAAAGCCCCAGAGAATGGGGCACAGACCAGGGATCCAGTTTCCTGTTTATGTCTCAGCACCTTAGCTCCAGGTTCAAATATGTAAACTATCCGCTGGCTGCTGGCTGCAGGTGTGTGTGTGCTCCCAGGCTGCAGAGGCAGAGGTGGCCCCACATGCATTCCTGACTCTGCCCCCCATCCAAGATGAGCCAGGAGACACAGGCGAATAGCTCAGGGTTAACCCTTCCAGCACCACCAAGAAAGCCCATCCGGCTGCTCTAGGGTGCTCTGGGGCCAATGGGCCTGGGGGTCCTCCGGGGAGGCCGGTGCTTCCTGCTTGCTGCCTCTGACCTTAGATGCAACTGGAAGTCTGAGGCTATCTGCTCCAAGGGGAGCAGAGTCTGAGCTGGGTCTGGAGACTAGGGTGGGGCCTCGGCTGGGGAGGGCATCTGGAGGAGGCTGTGGGAGCCAGGGTGCAGTTCTGCCTGGCAGTCCGTGAGTGTGAGCAGGGCAGCACTGCTCATCTCAAGGCAAAGCGGGGCCATTCCCAGCAACCCATGTCTTCTTGACACCCCCACTTCTGGGGTGGTGTACCACCAGCCAATGCTGATGGATCACTTCAGCCAGGGCTCTGGCTCCCCATCCCAGACATCCCTTCTCGCGAAGCCCATGCTGCTGGTCGACAGGCACCTGGGGAGGGGTTTATCAGATGAAGGGAGGGACCCATAGGTTCCTGCAGGACCCCTGGGCTGCCTGCACTGGGTCACTCTTCTCCCTGTGGCCACTCCTTGTCCAGCCTTCTTTCTCCTTGTCACCTTCTCCCCAGAGGAGGCCCTTCAGAGCTTCTCTGTGGTCAAGCCCCTGCCCTTGGCCCCCTCCCCAGGGGTTCTAGTCTTCTGGGCTGATGCTAGTGGCCTCTGGGCCTTGGCCTCTCCCTCCATCCACAAGCCATCTGTGAGCAACTGTGACTCAGAACCGTTTGTTCTGCTGACGTAGCATGAGAATCTGGCTTCTGCTTCTCCCCTTACCCCAAATACCAGGGGGAGCCCCAGAGAACACATTCCCAGTCTCTACTTTGGGGCCCTGGAGCTGGTTAGCTGCCCTCACTCAGTACCTGAATCCATTCATTTACCAGCACAGTCCTGGATATGATTTCTGTGGAGGAGACTCAGGCCCACCCCACCCCCCACCACAAACCGCAGAGAGCTGATTGTCAAAGGGTAGGTAGCACAGAGGTCCCTGCTCCAGCCTCCCCTGCTGAGGCCAGTGGTGAGGACTCCCAGTGGTCCCAGCATCCATGAGCCCAGGAGATGCTGGGGCATTGGCTCAAGCCCCAGCTATGATCAGAGAACTAGAGAGACCTTAACCAATGACCAGCTGAACTGGCCCGTGATAGAAGTGAGAGGCTAAGTGAGGGTTAGGAGTCCTCCTGGACTCTAGGAGGTCACCAAATCCCACCCAAACCCCACTGCCAAGACCAAAGACTAAAGCCTCTCAGTCCTCGCCGGGGCCGTTCTGAAACTGTTTGCCTGATGTCCATGCTGCCTGTTGTCTGTGGTGCCCTCCATCACTGCCTCCACTCCTTGGGCTGGCCCCCCAAGGCCACCATCATGGGCTTGTTCCCTACACCCGCCCCTCAAATGTGCCTGTTCCCTAGGCCTGGCACCCTCCCCTGCCATCTGCTCTTCTGGGCAAGCTCCTCTACTCCGGGGCTCCGACTGTGCTCTCACATCCAAGGCTCACTCTTCTGCCCAGGCCCCTGCCCAGAGCTCCACCGCCAAGACCTGCCTGCCTCCCCCGCTTCTCAACCTGGGAGACCCAAGCCTACCACACTCCCACTCCAACCTGCCCCCCATATTCCCCTGCCTCTGAGAATGGCGTCACCAGCCACCCTGGCTCCTGAGCTAGAATTAGGAATCATCCAACGCACAGTCATCCTCCACACCTCTCTCACCCCCACATGGAATTGGTCATCAACTCCTATGGGTTTTGTCTTCAGAAAGGATCCCCAGCACACCCTTCTGTCAGCCCCCACTGGCAGCATCATAGGGAGGACCTGGCACCTTTCTCTGATTCCTGCAGCTGCCCCTTCACTTACTCCTCCATCCCACCACCACCAGCAAGATGGGGATCTTGGACCACCCCTGCTCAGAAGCCTTCCATGGCTCCCTATTGCCCTCAGATAAAATGCTGACATCTTCATGTGGCCTATGAGGGCCTGCCTGTCCCAGCTCCGCCTCCATTTCTTCCACATTCCAAACTGTCCACTGTTGCCCACACCAAACATACCATGCGGGCTAGCTATTGCTTTTCTCTTCCCCAGCAAGCTTTTCCTGCCCTCTCTCATCAAAACACCCATTTCTTCTTGGCCTCCATCCCCTGAGAAGTCTTCCTTTCCTGTTCTTTCATCAATGCATGGTAACCCCCATTGCATGATAACTCCTCCCCAGTTGCCATGGCACTTTGTCTCTCTGGAATCCATCTGCTTTCCTGTCTGACTCCTCCCCTAGACTTGAAGCTTCTCAAGGGCATGGGCGGGTCTTGTCTATCTCTGTGTGCCCAGCCCAGTGTATGGCGTTGGCAGCCATAAGCATCTGCTACTTAAGGGCCGACTGAATTGAAATAAGAGGAAAAGCCTTAGATGCCATCTGTCCCCAAGTGCCTGCTCCTGAGCTGAGGGCCTCGACCACCGCCCTCCCCCGCAGCCTTCCCATTGCCTGTGTCTCCCCCCTGCTCCCCTCCTACCTGCTGTCCTCAGCTCAGTGGGGAGCTGGAGGGGGGAGCCTGGGTCTGCGACAGCTCCACTGAAAGGATGAGGTCTCGGTCTCCACCAGGGCCAGTGCTCTCCAGGGAACAGGCCGAGGAGGCTGTGGCCCTGGCCCGTGGTCCTCCACCATGGTGGTGAGCAGCCTCTCCGATTTTAATGCGGGACTCAGTGCTTCAGTGAAAGCCGGCATGGGAAGTTGCTAATAATGGCACTAAAATAAAATATGCTACATCTGTTATGGGTAGCAGAACAAAATTAGCTGCTCACACCTCTGACATCCAAGATGTCTTAACTTAAAATACTCCTTGGCTTACTTTACATCATTTACTGATTATATTTAAAAGAAATACAATTTTGCAATTACTGTTCTTTCCAGCGTGATATCTATGCATCATTTTCCTTTTATGTTTATATATTTCTCCTTCATTAGTGCAGTCTGAAGGGTGATTAGGATTCTTCAAACATTTTACAGAGGTTAAACGTTGATTAAGATTTAATTATTACTGTAAATAGCTTGGAATGACATATGGTGCAAAAGCCTGACATATGTGCATTTGAATAAATGAAGTGCTATTTCCCAGGATGCCTCAGTAGCTGTTTAACAGCTTTCCCGAAGGGTTATGTTACACCTCATGGTAAGATTGCTGGGATGTTATATTTTGTTGGTTTTTGCAGCTGAAAGCTAAGAACAGTTTTCCAGTTTTTTAAAAACATTGAATATTTTAAATACCTAAATTGTTTTGCACAAATTTTTGCTAATTTGTCTAACTAGGTTAAACATTTTCAAAAGCATTTAGATTTTTAAGCGTGGGCGCTGTGCATTGTGTCAGTGGCAGCATGGGGACAAGGGGAGCTGGTGGAGTGGAGAGGACTCGGAGGCCAGCAGGGTGTGGAGGGAGGAGGTGGTTTGAGGAGAGCGGGTGGGGAAGAGGCCTGGGCCCTGAGCCTGGTTCTTGTCTCTTTGGCCTTCTCAAGTGGCCTGTGTATTGGGGTACCAGAGACCACAGGGAGAGGGTCCCTGCCAGCTGCAATCCACAGTGAATCCCCTCTTGTCTGGCCTCAGACATAACTGAGTTCTCCAAAAGCTAGGCCGGGCTATGGCACCTCCTGCCTGTTCCCCAGGGTTGCCATGTCTTGATATATAGCAGGTACCTGGGACCAGGCTCAGCAGAGCTGACTTACAACTGGTGCTTCCTGATTCAACCCAGGGCAGGTGTCAGGCTGGGGCTTCTCACAGACGTAGTGCCTCCCTCTCAGCTCCCTCAGGTTTAGGGGCTCAGGCATGCCCACTGGCTCAGTCCCCAGAGCTGTGGATCAACATCTGGGCTGCTATGGGGACTCCAAGGGGATCCCACCCTCCCAGTATTTTCTGCCTTGCTTCTTTCCACTCATTGACTCAACACTTACGAACACCTACCGTCTCCCGGCATGGGGGGCCTTGAGGATGCGGGATGCACAACAGCATGCACTCGCTGCCTCATGGAGCTTGCGATCTACCGTGGGAAGGGGAATAGGAGCAAGCAGTCAGCCTCAAATCACGTGCTACCACAAGTGTACAAAAAGAGGCGAGTGTGGGGCTGGAGAGGTGGCCACACCCAGCCTGGACAAGAGAAGATACCTGAAGCAGAGGCCTGGAAGCTGAGCTGAGGTCCAGGGAATCAGAGTTGGCCAGGCGAGGAAGTGGCAGAGGGGCAGCTCAGGCAAAGATTCAGGGTGTGAATAACCCAGGGTATCTGAGGCACTGTGATAGGCAGGTGTGCTGTGTCTCCAATTCCACGGACAGGGTGGGAGGCGAGTGAGAGGCAGGGTCTGGGTCCCTGAGGGCAGTGGTGCCAGTGAGCCATTTCATCACTAAGAGAGGCATGATTGGACTTGCTGCTGAGAAGGCTCACCCTGGCTGTGGTAGAAGAGGGACTGGAGGAGGTGAGACAGTGAGGGAAGGGAAGGAGAGTGGAGGTCTGGAAGTCCCCAGGGTCCCTAGCCAGAGCACCATTGGACGGTGGTGTGGAGCTGGGGTCAGGGAGGAAGAGATGAGGAATTCAGTTCTGTTCTAGATGGGTCAAGTAGAAGTACCTATGGAGCTGTGTGCAGGGAAGAGGGACCCTGAGACCCTGAGAAGTGTCCAGTAGGTGTCACAAAAAGGAAGCTGGGAGTAGCCTTGGAGAGAAAGACTTTTGTGGAGGGGAGTGGAAACAGAAGCCAGGTTTGCAGGGGGTTGGGAAATCAGTGGGAGGTGAAGAGATGGAGCTGCCCTTAAAGGAGTGGACAATGCCTTAAAGAAACGTGGTTGTTGTTGGGGGGAGAGAGACCCAGTGGTAGCAGGAACATGACCTGGGGTAAGGGGGGGGGTATCAGATGGGAGGTTTTCAGCTGATGAGCAGGAGTACCTGAAAAGGTGGGGAACAGGGTGGGCCATCTGGGACTGGTCTCCGGTGTGGGGGCCTCCAGGGGGAGGGATAGCTGCAGTGGGGCAACAGGAGGGCAGATCCAGAGCAGAGTGTGGACACAGGTAGGTCACAGGTTTGACGAGAAGCTGAGAGGTGCCTTGTGAAGCCTTCTGTTTTCACTCCGAAGTAGGAAGATGAGTGGGAAGCTGAGGGTGGGGTGGCTGAGGAGAGCAGAGGGGGCTTTAGACGGCCTCTGTGGAGAATGGGAGATTGAGCTGACCAGCCATATGGCCTAGGGGTGGGGATTTTCTGGCCACTGTGAGGGTCCAGCCAAAGTCAAGGACAATGAACATTGAGCAGTCTCTGCTAGGTGGTCAGGTTCAAGTGGGGGGAAGGTAGATGCATGATTGAGCTGCTCCTGCCAGTCAGGCCAGAAGGGCATTGCAGCTTGCAGAGGCTCGACTGGTGGCCTCTCACATCCAGGTTGGAGGGGGAGGATGTGAAGACAGCTCTAGAGGGTCTGGGGCTGGGGTCAGTGGTCTGACAGCAGATAGGAGAGTGAGGAGGTTGCTTGGAGGGACAGGGGACAGTGGGGTGCAAGAGGGTGGGGTTTGGATTTGAGTTTGGGTGGAACATCCCTGTAGGTGACCGGGCCCAGGGTGTGGCCTGGGAGTGGTTTGTGCACTGTTGGGTACGAGGTCCTTGGAGATGAGGGAGACGGAGACCTCAGAGGGTAGGACTTTCCCCTACATGGACGTGCTGGCAGCAGATGAGGTACCTTGGCTGGAAGGGGTGTTGTGAGCCCCTCGGCAAAAGGACAGTAAAAAAGGAAGATGTGTCACGAGGCGGCACATATGGGCCCTGGTTGAGGGCCTGGGGGCGTCAGCACCAGGTGGTCCTAACCGCTGCTCCCAGCTCCCCACTTGTCCCTTCCCTCCCATCCCCCTCACCTTTCCTCTCTCTGCTCTCACTCTCTCCTCAGATCGAAACAAGCCAGTTAGAGCCTGAGATTGCCCAGGCCACGAGCAGCCGGACAGTGGTGTACAACAAGGGTCTGTGAGCAGCGGCCGGCCGGCCTGGAGACAGAGCGTTGTCCAGGCCCGGAGTTGGGGGCAAGGAAGGAGTCCTGTGGCCTGCACCTGCAGGGAGAGACAAGCTGACCACCCCCAGTCCCAGGCCACCTGGGGAGCACTCCCCTCACAGCGGTAGGGAGACTAATCTCTTCATGAATTAACATAAGGGAGAAGAATTCTGACACATTCACTATAAAAAATAATCAAGTGCATTTCTGGGCCTTACGTGGGGTTATCAAAACTCTACTTAGCACAATTATGTGTGAAGCTGAAAAATTGTAGAGTGCCCACGGGGTAGGGTTAGGATCCTTTTATACTTGGTTTCTTTTTTATTTTTAATCAGAATCAAGCCTTGGTTACAGCTGCCCAGAGGCAGCAGGTGGTGGGAGGAGGAGTAGGCCTGGGAGCTGGTGGTCTTGGTGGCTGGGCTGCTGGATTTAAGACGCTACTGAGGCCAGGCCCGATAGCTGCCTGGGCTGGGGAGGGGAGGCAGGCAGATGAACCAGCTGTAAGTTCCTCAGGAAGTGGCCCAGGAAGTCAAGGGGCACTGGAAGATTCCTTGGGCAGCTGGCTCTGAGTGTGGCCAGCCTTCATTCACACCACTCCTGCAAAACCAATTCCTTTACATGAAGCCCAGTGACTGTCGTCACCCTTCATGGAGCCCTGATCCATTTGAGACCCAAGATGATTCCGGCTCCAGGCAGGAGGCCCTAAGAAGGGGCAGTGTTTGGTGGAAACTGTGCCTGCACTCTGGCCTCTGTAGGAAGGTCTTCCTTACAGGCATGGGCTGGAAGCAGGGTGTTGGGGCCAAGGGTGGAGCTGGAGCCGGGCTGCCTGCTGTCATTTCCAGCCACTAGGTCGCCTACCCAGCTCGTCATTTCCCGAGCAGGAGGGTCTTGTGCCCAAAGCCCAGATCTCTAGGCATTGACCTGAAAGCATCAACCCTGGGACAGCAGGCCCTAGCTCTGGCACTAATGGGCTGTGTGACCTTGGACAAGTCTACTCCCTTCACTGAGTCTCCACTCTCTGTCTGGAACCAGAGGACTGTATGAAGGTGTTCCCACCTGCTCTTTCAGCTAAACTTCATCTTTGCCAGTCCTGCTCAGTTGCTGGGCAGTCCAGGCACATCCCCAATGTGGACACTGGACTGGGAACAGGGCAGACTCCTTTGGGAATGGCCAGTGGTTGGCCTCACCACTAGAACCTTGACTTTCTGTATGTGAACATCCTGGGAGCACTTGACCTTTGCCAAACACTTTACAGTTCTGAAGTAGGGGGCAGAGTGCCTGCCTGGGCCTAAGTGTGCACATGTGCTCATGCCATCACCTCTCACTGTGCACAGGTCTCCGAGGCCCCTTGCTGCTGGCTGCCATTGGCAGGCCAGGAAAGAGGAAAGCTCTGCAGGAGCTTTGCAGAGGGAAGCAGGGCCTGCGGTGAGGGTGAACAGGATAACCCCCCTGCCACACCCCCATCTGAAAGGCCCAAAGAGGAAGCCCAGCCTCCAGACATCCCTCACCTGGCCCTAGCTGGAGTGGAGCCTTTGATATGCAGCCTCTGCTCCCCTGGTGACTTCACCCTGAGAGAGAGACCTGGCCAGAGATGAACACACACAGTGGCAGGAAAAGACCAGTGCAGGGCAGAAAGTGCGTGGCCATGGGCGGCGCTTCCTGTCTTTAGGGCAGGGTAGTTGTGAGGTGGACCTTCCACAGGCATTGACACCATATACCCCCAGAAGCCCCTGCTGCCATCTCTTCCCAGCCAGACCCTGGTGCCCCCCAGCTAGCTCTGCAGGATACTGCTCTGAGGGCTCCCCGCTTTCCGAAGGAGCAGCCCATCAGTAAAGGCAGAAGGCGGAGACAAGCATGGAGGACATGAGCAGTGTTGGAGGGGCAGGTTGTTTTTAGCTAATCCCCCTGTAATGTGAACGTGCCAACGACTCGGGGCTGGGCATGTCTGGGTCCTCTCATGAAAAGTTCACTTCAAGCTCACCTTGCCCCATCTCTCACAGGGTCTTGTTCTTTTGCATTTTACCTTGGGACCAAAACTGCCCACCCCAGCCCCTCTCCCATCACCTCCAGGGCCCTGGCAGAGATGGGGGTCTTTCCAACTTGGCCTGTGTGCTTGCTGCTCCAGCCCTGGGAGCCCTGTGGCCTTGGCATCTCATAACCTACTTACTTTGACTCCTGGGTGGTTTCTGGTCATGCTCCCAATGCAATTTCATGTGAGCTAAGGGGGTTTCTCCTGGGGAGGGGGGAGTGAGGGGTGGGTGGCAAAGGATCCTGATAGCTCAGTGTAATAGTGACAGAGTTCAGGTGGCCATGCTGCTGAGTCCTGGTCTGGCTGCATTAAATACTCTGAGGGTAAACTTTTGGTCAACATCCATCCTCCACTCTCTGAGGCCAGAGGACAAGAGGCCTTATGGGCAGATTGGTTCATATCTGGGACGGGGGCTGAGGCAGGACCCACTGAGGGTAGGGCCTGGCCCAGCTGTGCCATAGTAAAGGGCATGCCTGCCACTGACTCTTGAGCCCTGATGTCCCAGCCCACCATTCTCTGGTCACTTTAAACATTCCCTCAGGCTTGGGGATACCCTGCTGCCATCCCAGAGAGTAATCTGAGAGCACAGGGACTAAAAGCCCAAGACATCCAGATGACCAACCGACCCCTTTCCAGTTCCTGACTGTGAGCCAGCTGGTCTCCTGTCCTGATGGCCTGAGAGGAGAAGGGCCGGTGGACGGAAGCAAGGTAGTTTTCCAGCCCTGGGTCAGAGTGAGTGAGGCACCAGCACACATGCCTCGCTCACTCCCAGGGTACTCTGCCGTGTCTTTTTAATCTTCTCAGAAAATTTCTCAAACTCTGTGATTTATGTAATACTGCTGAGCTGTGGGCAATAAATGATGGATTTAAGGCATCAGGCCTTGGCTTTGTGAATTGTGGGTGGGAGAGGTGGGGGTGGGGAAACACAGTGGGAACAAGCCAACAGCTGACTGAGGATTTTGTGGGAAGGCCCTGAGGAAGGTGCAAACCTATCCTCCAGGAGGGTCAGGCCTGCTGGGAGGCCCATAGGGAAAGAGAGACAGAAGAATGGAGGAGCAGGTGAGGGCAGAAAGCTGGACAAGGAGGTCAGTTGAAACTCTGCCGAGGGACCCTTTACAAAGCGGGTGCTGAATGGAGCACCCACTAAGGGCCCACTAGAAGGAAATGAGTAGAAAAGGGATTCTGGTAGATTCTCAGCTGCTGATAGCCAGAGGACAGGAGGGAGGCATTGCAGGGGGGATGCATTCTGGACTGCCTGGGAGCCAGGAGGGACTTCAGAGGGAGAAGTGTGAGCCAAGGAGAAAGGTACCTGGCATCGGCAGTTGTGCATGGTACCATCCCTGCCAACTCTGCCTCTTTCGGACTCTTCCACAGCCCCTCAGGGCCAGGCCTTGGCCATCGCCTGACAGCTCTGGCTCCTCCAATTCCAGGCAGCTCCCAGAGTTCCTGAGGGGGTGAGGCCTGGCTTCTTCTCTGGGACCTCCAAGCATCGTCCACCCTCTGCAGGGAGAAGCTGATGGCCTCCCCTGCCAGGGGGACCAAGTAGTGGAGGTGTGGTTCATGGTCAGGCAGCCCCAGGTTCTGGCTCCGGTTTGGCCTCAGCATGACTGACTTCTAGCTGATCACTTCCTCCATTCAGCCATTCATTCGGGCAGGTGTTTATGGAGCATCTCCAGCAGCACTTTGGTGTGGCTAAGGCTATAAAATGTCAAGAACAGCATCGCTCGCTGGACTGGGCTAAATATTGGAGAGACCAGGTGAGGAACGCACCCAGACTCTTCTCCACAGGCCTCCCAGGTGTCAGAGGGGCTGCTGCCTCCCCTACCTAGGCATAGGGCCTCCCTAGGAGGGTGGGAGGAGGAAAAAGGATGGGGGAGGGATCTGTTCTCAAAGTGATACTTTTAGGTCAGGGGCCTTCTGGTCTCTGGGGAATTTGCTAAGAGCCTCACCGGCCACGGCCGCCATCCG
The DNA here is from genome assembly GCA_024291935.2 of Okapia johnstoni. Lineage (NCBI taxonomy): Eukaryota > Metazoa > Chordata > Mammalia > Artiodactyla > Giraffidae > Okapia > Okapia johnstoni. The sequence continues at coordinate 122,923,734 of CM044306.1, read as the reverse complement.
GACGGAAATCCTTGACTCTCAGGACAGACGCAAATCCCTCCTGGGAGCTGTTTGTTGTTTTTAGCTAGTTCGGGGGCTCAACTTCTGCCCAGCCCAGAGATCATTGACACTCCAGGAATGTGGCTTCCCCTGGCCCCATCCCCACCCACTGGCCCCTAGGGCCTCCCTCCTCTCACTCAGGGCATGGTTAGGAGGAGAGTCAGAGTGCCAGGGAGGAAAGCAGTGATGAGTGACACTTTCCCAAGGCCCTGGGGCACCCAACCTCATTTTCAGGATGGAGCTTCCCTCAGTTCCCCAGAGCTGCTGCTGTTCCTGCCATCTCACCCATCCCACTGCCCTTGATTAGCTCCCCAAACAGGAAAGACGCAGCGCTCCCTGAAAGGCCTCACCCTGCACCGCCCCCCCCCCCCAGGACCATGCTTCCCTCGGTACCAGGTGTGTCTCTCAAGCAGTAGCCCAGAAGTGTTTGTGTCCCACTCCTAGGAAGCTGCCGGCAGCCTGTCCAAGGTCAGAGCCTGGCTCCTTCTTGACAAGGACAGCTCCACAACCGGAGCTAGAATCTGAAGACCCCACCTCACTCCAGTTCCCTGGGCCTTACAGAGGGGTGAAGAGAAGGAAGGAGAGAACAACATGGGGAAAGAGGTGTACAAATGAGGAGACAGAGAGAGGCACCAGACACCCCTTGAGACCCCCACACAAATCCAGTGGGGAAATGAGGGAAGGGGGCCACCATCAGTCCTCGGCCACCTGGGCTGGCTCTCAGCCTCTTCACATGAGTGCACGCAGAGGGAGGGACAGTACAGCAGGGCCCTCACTCTCTTCCAGAGACTAGTTGCAGTAAGACACTGGAGATGTCAATGAGCCGGCAGCTGCAACTCCAAAGACAGCTGGAGCTACTAGAGGCAATGGGAAATGAATATTCAGCTGTCAACAGAGCAGAGGGTAGTGTGAACAGGCAAGACTGCTGGGGAACAGACCTCTGTGGCAGTCAAGGTGAGGGAAGACAGACCTGGACCAAGTGGTAGAATGGGGATGGAGAGAAGTGAGGAGGTTCAGGACTGCTTAGCTCTTGCTGATTCATGAGGAAATGATGGCAGAGGACAGTCCAAGATGGCCCTGGATTCCTGGCTTTGTTAGTTGAGGACATAGATAGTGGTACCATTTCTCAGAGTTAAGGAAGAGAGAAGGAAGAATGAATTTGCAGAGAAGATGATGCATTCTGTTCTGCAAATTAGAGGTTCCTATGAGACAACCAAGTCAAGATATCAGAAGTCAGTTGGGAGTGCCTGTCTGGAGTTCAGGAGGCAGGGCGGGGTATCAAATTCCAATCCATGTAGATTGGCATGTTGTCCATTTATTGATTCCCTGGTGGCTCAGACGGTAAAGAATTTGCCTGCCAATGTAGGAGACCAGGGTTCAATCCCTGGATTGGGAAGATCCCCTGGAGAAGGGAATGGCAACCTACTCCAGTATTCTTGCCTGGAGAATTCCATGGACAGAGGGGCCTGGCAGGCTACAATCCATGGGATCACAAAGAGTCAGACACTACAGAGGGACTAACACTTTCACTTTTCACCTGGAGATAAAGGAATAGAGGCAACCAGCCAGGGGGAGTACGTAGAGGGAGAAGAGGAAGACCTGGGCTGGAACCTCCAGGGGTCCCCATCTGTGAGGACTGCAAAGAAGCTCAGCCCCAAGAAAGGTGTTGTGGGCTGAACTATGTCTCCACAGTATGTTGAAGTCCCAACCTGCAATATCTCAGAATGTGACTCCATTTGGAGGTACAATCCTTAAAGAGGTAATTAAGTTAAAATGAAATCAATTAGAATGAGCCCAATCTCACCAGTATGACTACTGTCCTTATAAGAAGAGGAAATTCGGACATAGTCACGCATAGAGGGAGAACACCAGGTGAACACAAAGACAGCCATCTGCCAGCCAGAGAGAACTCTCAGAAGAAAACAACCCTGCTGGCACTTTGATCTTGGATTTCTAACCTCCAGAACTATGAGGAAAAAAAAGTTCCTATTGTTTAAGCCACCCAGTCTGTGGTGCTTGTTGTGACACACCTAACAGACTAATACAAGAAGCAAGAGGAAGATGAGTAGAGTGTGGTATCCCAGATGACAAGAGATGAGATTGCTTCAAGCAGGAGAGGTTGTCTGGGTATTTGATAGATGCTAAGAGTTGAAGGAAAATGAAGACCAAGGTGTGTCTCTTGGAAAGAGCTGGAGAGAATGGTCTCAGTGGAGTGTGGTCATGGCCAAAGATCTCCATGGGTTGAGAACGTAGCAGGAGTCCCACTGACTGCCAGTATCACCTAGGGTTAAGGGAGGGCTTTAGGAGGGAGACTCTTGCGCAGGTCAGCACTCTAAAGGATGAGAGTGCAAGAGAGTATAAAGGCAGGAAAGGGGAAGAACCACGCAGAAGTGAGGTCCCCATGGTGGCAGGGAGTGGTAACAAGAGGCAAGAGGAGAGAACAGGTTGGATGCAGGAGGTGTGGGTCTGAGGGCGGGAAGCTGGTGGGGGATGGAGGCTAGCTTCCCTGACCCCTCCAGATCCACTCTGCAACCTTCTCCACCCACAGTCCGTCCCAGGAGGCTGACTCATACAGACTTGCTCTCTGGCTCCCACCATTGGGAGTCACCAGAAGGAGACTGGAAGATCAGAGGAGAGGGAGACTGGAGCTTCTCCCCTCCGAACTCCCCTGCAGTCTGTGGGCCTCTCGCTCCTAAAGGCCACAGCTCCTGTCTGGGGCCCTATCCATCTAACTGTCTTCTTAGGCTCCGGCACTTGTTCCTGCGCTTGCTTGGCCTCTTCAGGCCTGAAGGCCGCATGGGTTCCCAACTGTTGCTAGTCCTGGGGTCCTGCAACATCTCTTGTTAGTTTCCCAAAAGGTGTTACTTCTCCTTTATTTAACTCTCCTCAAAGTGCTCCATTTGAAGAGACCATTTCTTTCTACTGGGTCCCTGGCTGATACAAAGGTGCTCCCTTCTAGTGCTTCTAGATGGAAGTAAGTTCCTCTGCTGAGGGTAAGGGGGAAAGGGGTTTGGGAGAGAACCTTGGGGGGAGGTTTGAGACACCCCATGGAGAACAGGAATGGACCTATAAATGGGGTGAAATCTCAGTGGAGGGGCGCCATGTAGCTTGCTGGTCCGATGGTCTCATGGACTCAGCTGCCAGGGCAGGTGGGAAAACGGGTTCAAGCAAGTGTGTGGTTTCTCCAGGCACAACTAAGGAACAGCAGGACCAGGGGATGTCCAAGAGAGGATGGAGGGGCCCGCAAGGTGAGAGCGTGGATGGAGAGGAAAATCATGTGAGTGACAGGAAAGAGCATGTGGTCTGAGAGGAACGGACATCTGAACGTGGGCTTGGAAAGCAGGTGGGATTCTGGGCTCTGATTTGCCCGAAGAGTGGGTGGTGGTGAGGGACAAAGGGGGTGAGAGGTTGGGGTGTTGGACGGGCTGTCCGTGTAGACCCTCAGGTTATGAGAGGAGGTCCAGGATGTCTGGGAGGACCAGGAGCCAGTAGCCACAGACTCTGACAAATGAGGGGGCCGATCTGCAGCCACACACCCACACACGCCCCCCTGGTCACAGTCACATGCAGCACGCCCACAGCCCCACCAGACACTCCCAGACACCCTCACACGCACTCACCCTCACTCGCGCCCCAGACAGCAGATGGGGCGCTCGGGTAATTGGTTAAACCTGTTCCCGATGTCTGGCTCCGCACTGGCAGCGCCTGTCTGACAGGAAAGCTGGCTGGGCCCGGCTCGCTCAGCCTGCTGGCCTCCCTGCCCCTCCCCCGGGGGCTGCCCTGAACAGCGCCCCCAGAGAGGCCTGTGGGCCCCGGCCCGGCTCCCTCACAGGCGGAAGAACCCAGTTTATGAGTGAGGCTTCCATGAAGCCACACAGGAAGGGATCCCAGCACCAGTAGGGAGGAGCCGAACCATGGCTGCAGAGACCGTAGGGACCAAACCTGGAAAGTCCCACAGACAAGGGGACGTGCCAAGATCATGCCCTGAATGGGAGGCATGCCGCACAGGCCACCAGACCTGAGGACAGCTCCCTGCGTCCCCTCCGCTGCAGCCACACACACCTGGGCTTCTCAGGGTACCGTCAATAGCTCAGCCTGTGGAACTCCGTCGGCCCGGGAGGCCAGCTCCACCGAGGGCTGTGACTGAGTCACTTGCCCATCGAAGGCCCACTGAGCGGCCCTGGCCGGCTAGCCTCGTCCTGGTCCTCACCTCCGCGGGGCCCTGATCTCCAGGGGGAGGCGGGGTTGGGGGAGGGAAGGGAGCATCATTCCTCACTGCTTCTCCCCTTCCCGCTGCATCTGTGTCTCTTTGAGAGAGACTTTGGTTTGTTCCCTGGAGAGGGCCCAAAAACTCCCAAATTAGCAAACCTGGCAAGCCCACAGCTCAGAAAATAGTTCATCCTGATTCCATGTTTTTCAGGCTCACAGAAGCCTTTATTAATGAAGTCACAACACCAATATTTACCGTCTGCGGGGAGAGGCACAACACAGGGGCATGGATGGGAGTGCCGCGGGGACTCCCGCCCCGCCCCCTGCAGGCCTGGCCCAGGAAGACTGGCAGGTTTCCTTGAGTCCTTTCCAGCCCTTTATGGGGATGACAGGGGTGCTCTGCTGTGCTCTTCCTGCATCCCCTCCCCCACCAAGTGAGAGAGGAAGAGTTTACCCATTCCTCCACCCCTGGTGGGGCAAAAAAAAAAAAAGCCTCCTCTTCTTACCTTCACCCCACCTGCGCATACATGTTCCCCAGAGGTTATCCATCCTGTCTGGAAGCCAGAGTTCACTGTGAGATTCAACTTGGACTTACCCAGGTTAGGACTTTCAGGCTGTGAGGGAAGCATTTTCCTGGTTGATGTTTGGGAGGGAGGCATTGGGATGGAACGCGGCCCTTAGGTTTCTGGCATTGACTGGACCCACGAGAGACAATGACAGGCCCCAGCAATAGGACCTTCTGTGCTTGGATCCCTTCATGTGCCTCAAGCAACAAAGCTTGGCCTTTGACATCTTTTCAATGACTTCAACATTGATCAACCCCCCAGTACATTCTAGGTGCCAAGAATAGGATAAGGAAAGGCACAGCACAGGCAAAACCCCTAGCTCACTGGGCAACAGGGATGACGTGGGTGAGACAGAAGCAGAGGACACCCGGAGCGAAGGAGGAGAGGCCAAGGGTGGGAAAGAAGGGAGTAGAGTGGGGGGCTTAGGAAGGGGGCAATGTGCTCCTATTTGGGCTTGAGGAAGAGAGCCCTAGGCACAGCACAGCTCCTTTGAAATGGGCCTCATCCTTGACATCCACACAAACCTCATTATGCCTCCCACTCCTCCCCTCCCCACCCAAACCCCTGGGATCCATCTACACTGTTTCCCAAGGTAGAAGAAACCTTGGTTATTGGCAAAGGTGGGCAGTCCTGGAGGAGAACAGGTAGGGCAATGAGTCAGCTATGAACAGGTTGGGTATGAGGTGCTGGGGGCATGGGGTGCAGCAGGCAGCCTGCTCGTGGGTCTGCAGCTCAGCAGAGGTCAGCTGGTGGCATTGACCCGGAACCAAAGAGAAGTCCTGGAGGTGGGTGCGAAGGCCCAGGAAGAGGGCACAGTGAGGGAGGCAGGTGGGGCACGGACTGACCCTGGGGTGGACAGAGGTGACAGGACAGGGATAAGAGTTGGGAGGACTCAGAAAGGCAGGAAGAAGCATCAGAGGTACTGGAGTGAAGGCAGGCAGGGGTGGGGGAGCCTAGATGGAGAGCAGTGAAGCCAGATGGGAGGCGTTGAGTTTGGCCACAAGGGGTGGCAGTAACCATGGTTGGTGACAGTCTTCAATATCCACCCAGTGGTGAGGCAGAGGTGGGGAGCAGGGGGTGTGGAGCACATGGGAGATGGAGAGGTAGAGGCAGGTCTGGCCATGGTAAAGGCCAGAGGTATTGGATACAGGTTACGAATAGAGGTTTTCTTAGGATGAAGGAAACTTGCTGTGTGAGAAGCAGGAAAGACAAGTGAACAAATTGGAGGCAGATGAACTAGAGATAGGTGGGCCCTGCCTCGAGCTCTTTCCCAGGCTGGAAGGCCCTCAGTCCCCAGAAACCAGTTGCAAGCTCGGCCTGAAGCCCTGTCTCTGAAGCTTTCATCCACCCAGGGGGGCTTTGCAGGGACAGGAGAGCATCCTGGTGGGGCAGGACTTGGGGCAGAGGTGGTCAGCCTCTGGGAATGGTGCCCCCTCGACCCAGCCCCATTTTTCTCTCGACTGGAGAAGTCACAAGAGCTCCATGCATGGAGTATGGATGCTCTCTCCTCCATGACCCACTTGGGCCTGATTCCCACCATTCATTAAGTTTGGGAAGACTTGAGCATAGCCTCCCTCAGAATACAGGGTGGTCCTTCCCTACATCTAGCCTCAGTTTCTCTTGCTGTGGAGTTGGAGCTAGAGACCAGGGTCAAGCACCATCAAAAGAGAAGAGTCAGTGGACTGAGTCTCCAAGGCCCCGTCCGGATTCCCAGGCCCTGAACAAGCTTGCTCGGCCGGTCCCCTCTGTGGCCCTCAGAGCCAGAACCCACCACCCCAGGCTCACAGGCTCTGGGGTTGGAGCTGGATGCCCGTGTCATTAAGAGAGAGACTTTTATTGTTCCCATAGGGAAGGGAGACACAAGGGAATCACTAAGAACTACAGCGGGTGCCTGCAAAATAAATTAAAACAGAAATGCGTTGAAACAAAAAGGAGATAAGAGAAATGGAGAGTGGCTGGGAGGCTGCGCTGCCCAGGCGGGCAGGCTCTCCAAGAAGGTCGAGCAGTCCCGGGCCTCAGCCAGCCCGTTTCTTGTCCCTCTGTCGGTGGTAGCCCCAGGCTCTGAGCCCTCTGGGACCATGACCTGAGGCCTCCAGGCAGCCCGGCCGAGGAGTGGCCGGAGTCCTGCTGGGCCCACCGGTGGGGGGGGCTGGCCAGCAGCATGTGGCACTCTGCCCTGGTGGGGTTGCGGCTGCCCACCCTAGTCATTGGAGGTGACGTCGATGTCCTCCCCATTGGCCTGCTTCGTGGCAATGCGCCACCGGTTGATGTGGTGGGAGCCCTTCTTCTTCTGCTCCGACTCGGGCCCTTCCTCCTCCAGCTTCTGCCGCTTGTACTTTGTCCTCCGGTTCTGGAACCACACCTTCACCTGGGCCGGGGAGGGAGGGGCACAGGTGAGAAACACCCAGGAAGCCCCCAGCAGCCACTCAGCCTTCAGACTGGGCTGGGAGCCAGATAGGGAAACCGAGACCAGGGTCGTCTCCTCTGGCCGGTGCCAGCTGATGGGTCTGGAGGTCTTCCCTTCCAGATGCAGATGAGGGGGGCCAGGGCACAGTGGGCCTGAGAGAGGCTATTTTGCTGTCCCCTCAACAGAGGGAAGGGAAGGGGTCGTGGGGCTGCCACGCATCCTGGTTCTTGGAGCCATCACATGGGTCTGGATGACTGGAGTGAGCCCCACCCCCAGGGCAACCCTGTGCTCACAGCAGCACCAAGAGGCAGAGCGGACACAGCTGCTTACCCGGGAGGCGCTGTCCCTGCCAAGGGCAGTGTCCGGGACGGCTGGAGCACTCTGAGGCCCACAGACCTCACTGCTCAAGGCTCCAACATCTCATACCGTCTAGGTCACTGTGTCTCACAGGAGGAGGCTGTCTAAGTAACCTCAGCTAGAATCCTCCATCCCGCCTCAGAGGTGGAGCTGGATGGGTGGGGAGTCCTGGATTCTTGGGTGCCAGCTCCTCAGGGTAGTCTGGAATCCACCAGTGGAGGCCTCATCCTCCCTACACATTGGGGTGTCTGCATCCCCACCCAGTACTCTGGACTTGCTGTCCCCGCATCACCAGCCCTTGCAGCCCATCCAGATTTGGCCACACAAGGTCATACAAGGAATAGCTGGGAGAAATACCAGGGGACAGAAGTGAGCTCCTTTTTAAAAACAGAGAGCACCCCAACTCGTGTCAGGCAGTGAGAGCCCTGACAAGGGGAGGGGTCGGAGGCGAACAACTCTCCTGTGTGATGTGGAGGCAGGGCGGGCCTATGATGCTAAGCCCATCTCCTCTAGGAAGCCTCCCCAGACTCAGTCCCATCTCTCATCATCCATCCCTTCTCCCTCCTCCTCCAGTATTTGCTCAGTGCCCAGCACACGACAGCCCTTAACATCCTCTCCTGCATGATCTGGGAGGATCGTCCTGGTCCTTAACTAGTTTTTTAGTTTTAGTTCTTGAGGAGTGTGGAGAAAACCTCACTTTGTCAACTCCTCCTGACTTCACAGTCCTTTTCTTGGCCTTGCAGAATCAGGCCAGACCAGATCACCTTCAGAGTTGGCGGGAGGGGCTGAGTGCTGATCATCTGCTGTGTTCCCTCCTCTCTCTGGACTTAAGTCCCTTATGGATAAGAGAGATGCTTTCTGGGGCCCTTTACAGCTTTAGGGCACCTTCTGGGCTTTTGTTCCACAGGATACCTGGGGAAGGTGGTGCCAAGGGGGCAGGGTTATGAGGCATGGAGGGTATCCTGAAATAATAGCACATTTAAAAAGCAAGTAGATGGGCTTCCCAGGTGGTACAAGTGGTAAAGAATCCGCCTGCCAACGCAGAAGACATAAGAGATGTGGGTTCAATCCCTGGGTTGGGAAAATCCTTTGGAGAAGGGCATGGCAACCCACTCCAGTATTCTTGCCGGGAGAATCCCATGGACAGAGGAGTCTGGAGCACTACAGTTCATGGGGTCACACAGAGTCGGACACAACAGAAGCAACTAAGCACAGATGCAGCCAATTGCAGTTGGAGTGACCGGTGGTGCCCATACAGGTGGTGAGCGGTAAGTCATGTGTGTAGAATAATGGTGAGCACCTCTCTGTGGCAGCAGCAATGACTACTAAGGGGAGAACCTAGAATCCTGGGGTGAGGGGCAGCTAAAGGCAATCCTCAGAAACACTACACAGATCTGTCCCTGCTCCCTGAGAATGGGTGAAAAGCACAGGCCTTAGCCATAAAGCCAGGTAGTGGCAAACAAAGCTGGGCTGGCACGCAGGCCCAGGGAGCAGTTTTGTGCTCAGGATGCCCCACCTTCCCATTTTGCAGACATTCCACTCTGTCCCCTCCATGGAGCCCAACCCAACCCGGGCTTCCCCAACAGCCCACCCTTCCCAGGGTTTCCATGGCACCACTGGTCCTGCCTGTTGGTTTCTGAGCACTAGGGTAGGTGTGAGGGCAGCCAGTGCTCAGTACTACACAGAACAGCCACACGGACAGGAAGAGATGACTGGCCTTGGCGGATGGAGTGAGGGGAGGCCTCCTTCCTTCAATTCCAGGGCTGGATTCAAACCCATTGCCTGCATGTCCCAGCTCAGATAGATGGAGAAGATGGCAGATGCTCCAGGGGCAGGGCTTCTGGATTCCGTGCCCACCTTTCCTCAGGCACAGGGCTGGCTGGGCCCTGGGTGGTTCTCGGCACAACCATTTGGCAGCCAGCCTGGCCCCTGCCCCCCACCCTGGAGCCCACTGTGACTGTGCCAGTCCGTAGGCGGGTGAGCTCGCCCAGCCTCCTGTGCAAGGCATGTGTGTGACTCAGGCCTGGATGCAGGGCTGAGGCGGTATTCCTGAGAGCCCCAGGGGCTGGCTGAGGGCTAAGCATGGCCAGCCTGGTGATGCACGATCCCTGGGCAGCACCAGGGACACAGGGACTCTTTCTGCACCTTCTGCCTCCCCCATGCATTCCCACCTCCTTCCAGAAAGGAGACTCATCTCCAGTGGGATGCGCCTAACCTGCTACCCTTGCCCAGCATCACTGGCCCAAAGAGCGAAAGCTTCAGTGGTGGAACTTGGGGCACAAAGTATGTTTTCACACCAGGGACAACTTCCTAGCAAACCCAAATGAAAAGCAATTCTGAATATTTTCTCCACGAAAACTACTAGGGTCAAGGAGGCAGCTCTCTAGAAATAGGGACGAAAACTCTCTTCCCAGGCAGCCTGGCTATCTTCCGGAGAACAGCCTTGGGCTGAGTGTCCAGATGCTGTTTACAAAGACTGTAATAACAAGGGGATGCTCATGACTTAGTAATATCAGTGAAAACGGCAGGATGCACAGTTTGGGCACACTGTGATCACAACCATGGAAAAACAAAGCCTATGCATGGGGAAAAAAAGACTAGAAGGAAATGCACCCAAAGTATGGGTGACTTGTCTTCTTGCCACTTTTCCAACTTTTCTTTAATGCTTACTTATAACAAGTAATAGTAATTTTTTATTTGGTAAAAGAAAAGGAACTGGGCCCAAGTGTGGTAAGATTAAGAATGACACCCCATGAACTTTCCAGTCCAGCCAGGCATATCTGGGGTCATCCCAGAACTCCTTCCCTAGAGGACAGAAAACCTAGAAAGGAGCCAGGTCACATAACATGGCTACCAGCTCAGTGGGAGAGGCCTTAGGAGGCTGTACTTATTCTGCACTGCCTCCCCCCAACACTGGCATGCTACTCACATTTCTTTAGGCACACTTGGCTCGCTGACTGAGGAAGCCCTCACACACCTCTGAACCCTCTGGGTTTGGAGAGAGGTTCCTTGTGGCCTTCAAAGTCCCTACCACACTCAATGTCTCTCAGTTTTTCTGATAAGCAAGATCTTTCCAAGAGTCTCCACTTTTGTCTAAGTTACACCACTGGGAAAACTCTTACTCAGCCTTTGAAACCCTGTTCCCTTGTCCCTGGATGTGGCCCATTGCCTGTCTGTACTTCCTTAGTGCTTTTCTCTGTCTCAGTGACAGCGACTCCAGCAACGTGTTATTTGCTCAAACCTCTGTCTCCTCATCAGACAGTATGGGAACCTGGAGAACAAAAGTGGTGTGTTAGCTGGCTTTGAAGGCCCAGTGGGCATGTTCTAGGTATGTTCAGCTGGCAGGGCAGAGGTGAAGTGACTAAGCCCTATGCTCTAGGAAAGAAGCACCTTGTGCCAACCTGGAAAACAGGAGAAAATCAATGATAGAGGGATTGGACTCTGAAATGGAAAAGGGGTTTGGAAATTGCTGACTGCTAGAGAGATGGGACCATTTCTTGGCTTACTTCAGTGGCCACTTCTATAAGAGGGTCAATTCCTAATTTTTCAGCTGTGGGCTGGATTAACCACTTCTAGGGGGAAGGTAGAGAGGAAGATCCAGTGTTGAAGGGACAAGGGTCAGCTTGAATTAGGCTGACTGATTCACGTGAAACTGGTATGGATGAATGAATAAATGAATGAATAAAGGTATCAAAGCATTAGTGGATTGATCACTGGATACACTGATGAGAATGAAGATGTGCGTAAGTGAATGGACAAATGAACTTACAAACAAGCAAACTATAGCTCCAGCTAATGTTTCAGACTACTTTTGAATGAACCAGGTCTGGATCCCTTCTTTTCCACCACTCCCCAGTCTTAGCCCCTCCTATCTGGGCCCCTGCACACTTTCAGGTGAATACTTGTCCTCTCCTCAAAGAGTTCAAAAACCTCTATCAAGGGCATTTGAGTCTTGTAACTCTGATACAAGAAGTTTCTCCTTATGTCCTACTATTATCTCTTCTGTTTTAATTTAAGCCTGTGTCCTTCTATTCTGTCACCATCAGACACAGAGAAGGTCTTTCTAGTCTGTCATCCTCAGACTAGACAGACGCTTGGAGACAATCAAGCCACTCCTCAGCTCACCTCCATGCCCTCTCCACTGGGCATCCACTTTCTAACAATTGACCATGTGAACTGCTCCCACTCTCAAGGTCAAGCCCAATGCCATGCTAAGCTCACCCCTCACTCCCCCAAACTGAGGTTGCTTCTGGCTCCTCATCAACCAGAGTCCTAACTCTTCCTAAGCTTTCTGGTTTCCTCCTCTCTCAGTCCACCCTGGATGCCCTCGTGCTCAGGGAGACATCACAAGATTTTCCTATCTTCTCAGGACCACACCCTGAGAGAACCACTACAGGCTCCATTATCTCTCCTGTCCTCTACTGCCTCCCACTGGACTTCTGGACCTTCAGAGGTGTAGAAGTTCTTGGAGAAGAGCCAAGACTTAGGGAAGGGATGATTCCATCTCAGAACACACAATGAGCCAGTAACCTTTCCCCAAAATTCAAGTTCCTTGGATATCTCTCTTTTATCCATCCCCCAAAGGGAGATATTCCAGGTGGGAAGTCTTCTTACCATGCCCCTTCAGGGAAAACCCATAGGCAGGTGACCACACACTTCTGCCTCCTAAGATCCCCCTCCACCCATGCTCTTGGGCCCTAAGAAGGTAGCCACACTCAATAGCTCCCGCACCATCTTAATCATAAACCCTCCCCCTTTCTTCCCACCAGTCTAGACATCCCTCCGAGTCTCCATGGCTGTGGTCTTCCAGGAGACTTCCGCCCATGTAACCCTCCCCTGACCTCCTCAGTCAGCAGCTGTGGCTTCAATGGGACTCCAGTCACTCACCCCTTGCATGCCCCACCACTGTCTGAGGAATCTCCAAGGCCAAGAGACCACATTTCTGCACCCTTTTCCCTCACAATTCAGCTAAACTCAGCCAGGGTAGGTCAAGAAACACCTCCTGAACTGTCTGCAGTTGGAGGAACAGCTAGAAATACTGATCAATCCATCAGCTGGAGCAACCAAATGCTTTCTCTCCCTCCCCCTAAAACTAATGTGCCCCTCCCCACACATGCACAGACACTCACAGAGGCGCTCCATACCATGTGTACATATGATAGCACCTGGCCTTTGGGCACTAATCACGCTAAGCCCACGTGTCCTCCACATTATGGGCACACATATTTTCGTGCATGTGTGCTAAGTTGCTTCACTTGTGTCCAGCTCTTTGCAACCCTATGGACTGTAGTGCTTCAGGCTTCTCTGTCCATGGAATTCTCTAGGCAAGAATACTGGAGTGGAGAAATGAACCAGGCAGAGCTCCCCAAGCAGGCAAATGGGATTTCAGTATTTGCCTCCCTGCTGACTGACTGTGTGACCTTGGGCCAGTTACTTCATGCCATGCCCTCCTCCAGGGGATCTTCCCGACTCAGGGATTGAACCCATGCTTCCTGCATTGAAGGTGGATTCTTTACTGCTGAGCCACCAGGGAAGCCTCACACATATGTTACATATACTCATCACACACACACACATACAAGCTCACTCAAACTCGAGGGTCTGATCTGACCCAGGCCTGAGTCTGCCCCACAGGCCACCAGGATTCAATCTTAGATGGGCTTCACCCTAGTCAGACTGCTGGGCTGCACTACAGCAGAGAGGAGCAAAGAGCTAGAAGGAAGAACTAGCCCTTGCCTAGGGCCCCTCCCTCCTCTTCCTGGATTGACCCACGCCATTAACTTCACTCCCAACCAATTTAAAGCCCTATCCCAACTACTAAAACCTCGGGTTGCCTACTCACAGCATCCCATGCTAGAGCTTTGGGCATACAGATACCTCTGAACTCTGGACTAAGACCCACACACCGATCTGCTTAATCCTCCCTGAAGTTTTATCCATGAGCTGGTAAATAAAACCTACGACTGATCAACAATCAGCTATGAAAGTGCAAGGGAGTCATAGAAAGAGAGGAGGGACAGAAAGGGAGCAGTGATGGCAGAGAGTGAGGGAAATGACTGATAAAATTAGCATATGGATAAGTATACGGTCAAGAGAAAACTGCCCACTCATGCAATACATCTTTATGGAACATCTACTCCTTGCTGGTCACTGAACTGGGCGCTGGGGCACAGCAAGAAGAAGGAAGGCTTGCCCTCTGTCTCCCAGAGCTGAGATGCTCAGGCCTATTGTTCATCAGGATCACCAAGAGAGCTACTTTATAAACTTTCCTGGGTCTCACCCTGGAACTCCTCAGAGAACCTCCTGAGCAGGCTCTAGCCATTCGTATTTTAACATTTCTTTGAGAGATGGATGCAACCAGTGTATAGTCTGAAATTTGGCATGGCAGGTTATTAAACAATAGCAAAATCCTACATATATTATGATATGTAGGAGATATGTTGTGAGTTCTGAGAACCCGGAGGAGGGATTATACAGAAATACAGAGAAATAGAATATAGATAAGCCAGATGCTCAGGGCTGGAAAGAACCCTAGAGTTCATTTTATTCAACCTTACAGATCAGGAACTGAGGCCCAGAAAAAAAGACAAAGCAAGAGTTGATGAGATGATAACCATTATAGACTTATGCATATACTATCAGCTGCTAAAGATCTATAGAGATGGAAGTTTGACATGGATGGTAGACATATAGAAGGTAAAACAGAGTAGATGATAAAGAGATAATCAACAGTTGGGTAAATAGGAATTATTATTCAGAGAAAAGATAGAATTAATCATAAATAGGAAATATAAATTAACCAGCTTTGTGGAGGTAATTTAATGAGAGTAGACAGAAGTACATGGCTAGATATAAAATAGCTATCTGTGAGGGACAGAATAGAGAGCTCTGAGAGACATATATAGATATTGACAGTAGAAATAGATGGCAGGGGGCTGATGGGAATGATTGAAGCTTGACAAACAGCTGATAGCTAGATTTGACAGGTAAGCTTGCCTGGCAAATACAGCGAGATGGATAGATAATTAGTTAATTATATAGCCTAGGTCCAAATGATAGTTACAAAAGGGACAGAAAGCGGCTCTGCTGATGAAAAAGACTGAACTAAGAATCAGTAATTTCAGGTGTAGATTTTATCATAACAATAACTTGACATATTACTTTCAACAAAGGAAAGAGAAGTACTGGGGGTGATAATTAATATTATTTGAGTTCAAATTAGGTATCTTTGATCCTTAAACCTATTTTCTGGATGATGAAACCAGAACTCAGAGAAGTTGAGTAACTGGCCCTCGGTCACACAGTCAGTTAGCAGGCAGGCAAATACTGAAATCCCATTTGCCTGCTTGGGGAACTCTTTCTAGTTCATTTCTCCATCTTAAAGGCCTCACCTGGAAAGATAGGATTCTACAAGGAGGTTTCTCAGGCTCAAATATCCCACAGTTCTATTATTTTGTTTGTTTCATATGCTTAAATCAGCTCATTTATAGACACAACAAGATTAGCCATGAGTTTTGACAGTTAACAAAGCTGGATCCATTTTATTTTCTATCTGGTTTTCTTTTAAATATATGTTTAAGCACCTTATAATAAAAATGAGAGGAAACAATCATTAGGTTTACTAACTGGCATTGTCAGGCCCAAATATTGACAGGCAGATAAGTTTAGTTGAAAGAAGGTCAATTAAAAAATGCTCTCACTGAACTAAAAAAATGGAAGTTTAAAAACAATGACATTATTTCAACAAGTGTTAATCTGTCGGTCGTGGACATAAATGGTTTTGTTTTCTTACACTTGTGCAATTAAAATTTAATAACTAATATTTTTTAAAGGAAGGTAACTATAAATACCATTCTTAAACTGACACCTTGTTTTAAACAAAAATTTTAAAACGTTTGCGAAGAGGGAAAAGTGGGTGTTATTTTATTAACTTGTTTCTTAAAAATATCTTTTTTTAAACGTCTTTAAAATTTAAGTCCCTTTTTTTTGTGAGCTTGATCTCTGCAGTTAGAACAGACCAGCTAGCAAATCTGAAAAAGCCCGGGTCGTGCAGCAGAGACTGGAGCAATGCATTGATGAAACAGGGCATCAGATAGGTAGGACGTAGATACCAACATGCTTCGTGAGCAGGAAAGAGTGAGGTCGGGGCTGGGGACTAAGTTGGGTTTGGACTCCCACATGAAGCCTTGCTTTCTATCTAGCCTCACTGCTACCCAGGAGACCCCAAGCTGCACACACACCCCACCCCCGCCCCCAGCCCGGCACCATCTCTCGGTCGGGACTCCGGTGGAGGATGGTGGTGTGAGAGGCGAGCAGAAAAAGGAGCGGAAGATGAAATGCCGGCGGCGGGTGAGAGCCGCTGGGCCGCCAGCCGACCTCTCTCTTTGCGAATTTGGAAGCTGTCGGGGACGCGAGGGAGTTAAGGTCTCCCAAAGCCTACCCAGTTACAGAAATCCGCCTCCAGGGCAGCAACCAGCCACCCCAGCGCGCTGGACTCCGGGCGAACCGAGAGCTTAGCGGTGCTTCCAGACAACATTTATTTGTGGCAAAGTCTTTACTTACAATAAGGCCAAGTCTGCCTCCCTATAGTTCCCTTCTAGTTCTTTAATTTTTTTTTTATCAATTACAAAAACACTACGTGGTAATTGTAATTTCATCCAGTTCAAATCCCTTCAATGCCATCGGAGTTTATTCCCTCTCCAACTCAACAGCCCTTCAAATGATGAAAACAGGCCCTGAATACCAGAATCTACTTTCCCACCGTTTCCAGGTCCCGCCGACGCCCGGGCACATACACCGCCGTTTCAGCGCGGTGCCAGCCTGCCTGCGCAGAGACCAGGGCCGGCCTCGGACCCCGGGCCAGGGCGCGCACTCCCGGCTAACTTTCTGCTCTTTATAGCCCGGGGACCCGTGGTCTTTCTCCCCACCGTGAGGCCTTCGCCCCCATCGCCCCTGCACGGCAGCGGAACCAGTACGAGACAGGCCTGGGCACCTCACACACCTCCGAGCGCCCCCAGAACAGTGGTGGGAGAAGGGCGGCAGTTACCATAGGGCTGAGATGACACCAGAGGGCCCGGACGGGCGCGGAGTGACCGCGGCGTGGGTGTTCCGCTCTCGGCCGGCTCCCGAGGGCGCCCGCCGCCTCCTGACACCTGGCACCTCCCGTGGGCTGTGTGAGCCGGGTCGGAATAAGGTTTGATCCCAGCCTCTGGGGAGGTCCTTAGTATTTAATAAAAGCTGTGGCCCCTTCGAGGCTGTACGCAGTCGGAGGGAAGACAGTCAGGGCGGGGGCGCCGCAGGGGTGGCGGGAGGAGCCGGGGCAGGCTGAGGGGCGAGGCAGATCTCTCCGGCACCCGCCCGGCCCACCTCCGCCTGACCCCCGGGCGCAGCGCGGACCATTCATTACCTGCGTCTCCGAGAGGCTGAGGCTGCCGGCCAGCTGCTTCCGCTCGGCGCCCACCACGTAGTGGTTCTTCTCGAAGGCACGCTCCAGTCGCAGCAGCTGCGAGGGCGAGAAGGCCGTGCGGATCCGCTTGGGCTTGCGCGCGAAGGGGCCGTGCAGAAGCAGCCCGTCCTGGGGCACGTCGCTCGCTGTGGCCGCGTCGCCGACGGCAGATACAGACAGAGAGAAGGGCACCGTGAGCTGCGGCCCGGCCGCCCGCGAAGCCGACCAAGCTCGGCCCTCGCGCCTCGCTCGCACTTGCCCCGGAGCGCTCTGCTGCACTCTCCAACCCTTGACACACGCACACCCACGTCTGCTCTTTCCCTTTTGCCACCCCTTCCTTAAGTCCACTCCTCTCCCCATACCTCCTCCTGGCTGAGAGCTAACGGGTCAGGGGACGCCCGGAATCGCAGCGCTGCCGATCACTGCTGGGCCAAGAGGCAGGCCGGGGTCTGGAGAGGCGCCCACCCACCCGAGTCCACAGTGCCTGGAGCAGCCGAAGAGGCCAAGGGAAGCTCTCTTTGTTTGGTATGCCCTGTCGTGTCTCCCTCAAAGTGGACCGCGGTAGAGACGGGGCTGGGTGTCAGGAAAGTGGCAAGGGGCACAAGCTGGCTGTCAGGCGTCCCGGTACCAAACGCAGATTCAAGAACTAGAGGGTATCTTAGGAACTCTCCCTTCACACCTGCTTAAACCAGCCTTGCAACTAAATGCTCAGGCCACTAGCCCATAAAAAATTCCTGCCAACAGGCGGAGGCTCTGCCTTGCAAGTGGTAAAAATAGGCCAGGGGCCAGGTCAAAATCCAGACAGCATCTAGAAGTTAGGTTTCTTCCCAGTATCCCACCTCTCTCCCCCCAGGTCTTCAGATAAAATCCTCTTCCTGCAGACTTACTGCTCTCTGGTGGAAAAAGACCTTGCTTCATCCCTGAATAATCTTGTGCTGAAGAGACATGTGTATAAATAACTAGATGTCATCTTTCTCCCTAATAGATATAGATATATTGGTTTCTGCATGGGCGTATGTAAATATATGCTCCAGCCTCCCTACTGTCTTTTTCTCCTATCTACCATACAGGATTTTCAAAGAGTGTCACAGTCCCTTGGCAAATGTTGGCCACCATGGGGACTCAGCTGCTACATGCAGGAGGAGGAGCTGACATTGAGCTCAATAGGGCTGAGGTAGTAGGGTCAGGAACTATAAAAGCTGAAACAAGCTTCTATCCACAGCCCCAGTCTCAAGGAATCCCCCTACTAGGCCCTCATACAACCTCTGGCTTGGTTGCACACGCTAACAAGACTGGAAACAGGCCCTGACACCATCCGTGGATTCTCATGCAGTGGCACATACCAGCACCCCAACCCACCAAGGATGCAGAGCACTGCATGAAATGTTTTGACAGTTAGCAGTTGAGATTGACTGATCCAATTAATTTCTTCAGAAATGGCCACTAGTTTGACTCAATTTGATTTGTTGTTTTGTTCTTAAGACAATTGTTTGGATAATTCAGTTGAGCTCTCCCATCTCTGGAAATATCTCTGTAAGTGAGGCAAGGGTACATAATTGAGATGCTCTTGCTACAACTCTCCAGGTAACTGTTCATGTCCCTCTGCTGGTGGAAACTGCCTGACCTGATTTTCTCCAAGTCTGTGGGCTTTGGACATCTACCTAGGAACACTTGATTGCTGGGGTTTTCTGGGGAACAGCGTTGCCTAGGAATGAGTGGCCAGTGCCTGGGGGTGGGGGTGGGGCAAAGAGAGAGTCCCCTGAGAGGGAGCAGCTACTAACTTCCATTCCAAGTGACTGGATCTGTGCTGCTACTAAAGTGAGTGGGATCACATCACAGGAAGATGGGTGGGGGGGGGGACACCCTGCCCACTGGGTCCTTCAAGGTGGGGGCAGATTCTCACTCCTGACAGAAGGAAAAGTTTAGCTTGTGGTGATGGAGGGGACAGATGATTAGGGGAGGTGGTCTGGCAGAGAAGGGTAGGAGGGAGAGAAAGGAGGAGAAGGATGGGGGCTGGGTGGGAAGGATTACAGCCTCAAGTGGGAGCCAGTGTGATGAGGCTAGAGAAAGGTGGGAGAGGTGGGTGGGAAGCAAACACTCCTTGCAGATGTTAAAATAAATTGCTTCAAAAAACAACAGCATTCTGAGCTCAAGTCAAATACCAACAGTGGTTTTCTCTGAACAAATGAGCTGGAGAGGGAGAGAAAGCCTAGCACACCCCTATGATCGCAGAGTTTGGCCTCAGCAACTTGACAGGGCCCAGGCTGGTCAGAAATGAAGTGGCAATGTGGAGACACCCTTGATTTGTGAGTGAATGGTATGCAGAAGTGTGAAGGGTAGTGTGGGGCTGAGAAAGCAGGACTTCAGCCTGCCTCAGTGTGTGATTTGATGGGTGTTTTATAATTCCATGCTGTGTGTTGGTCACTTGTGCGGTAGAGTTCTCTGTTTGTCTTTATAAACCCAAAGTAGAGGATGGAAACAACAAGCTTCTCTGTCCTGACATATATAGGACCATTTGGCTCAAGTCTGGCTATTTTTGGGGAAAGATAGGATGCTTGGGGGTCTTCTTCAGCTGGGGAGAGAATAGCGGCAGTTCATTGTAATCCCCTGAAGGGGCAGATAGCATGTGTCCTGTAATCTGTGTGTGCATGTGCAGAAACATAGAAGTCCTGACCCAACCAAGAAGAAGCAGAGACCAGGAAAAACTACTCAAGATGCTGATTACTGATGAAAGGTGTGATTTCAAAAGAAGCAAGGGCTTTTTCCTGTAAGGAAGAATATGTTTAGTACAAAATTAACCATCCTGAGAAACTGATTAATAGTTTCATGTTTCTATAAGAACCAGGGTGATGTCTATGAGCCTGGGCCACTACTCTGATCTATGGAGAAGGGACCTCTACCGTCCCTACCATGGCTTCAGTCTGCCTTAACTGGATCACAAGGGCAGAACAAGCTCTGGACTGGGGTTGCAGTGTGGCCTGTTTAGAGACAGTAATTCTGGGCTGTGAGAGTAGGCTGTCAGTTTCAGGCAAGGACAGGTGGAAAAGTGGAAAGGGGTTGGCTGAGTCTTCGCTGTAGCTAGTAACTGAACTCCACTCTTCCCCGTTTTCCTCCAGCCTCTCTCTGCAGGTTCCTTTAAGGCAATGGCTGGGAACTAGCAATCGACGTTCCCAGGACTGAGGTGGCAGGAACTGAGAACTAGCGATTCGAAGGCCTGGGGCCCAAGTTGCAGTGCCTCCTGGCGACGCTGTGGCAAGCTGGGGGCTCTGGGCCGGCTGGCGAGGCGGAGGGGCCTGGGGCTACGAGAAGTCGAAGCCCGCCAGGGAACGGAGATAACCTATTTCCCCCTCCTCCTGCCGGAACAAAGGCTCTCTTTGAAGCACCGGCCCATTACCACCACCAGTCCCGAGGGCCTAATCTCCCACAGCCCCCTCCCGACGCAGCTCCCCGGCCTGGTAAGTTCCTGCTGTCCGAGGGAAATAGCACCGAAGTGCGGCTAACTCGCCGTCTCCTCCAGCCCCTCCTCTTCAGGCCTCGAAAGCCGCCTCCGGCTTCAGGGTCCCGCCGCCTGGGCCCGACCATTCCGCGCTGACTTTTCTTCTCCCAGCGCCTTGCTTAGCGGAGAAGCCGCTACCCTGCGCGCCGGGACCGCACTGTTGGAGAGCGCTGCGCACAGAACGCGGACGTTTTCCTTTTCGTTCGTGTAGGGTTTCGCTTCTTACATTAAAACGGGGCTGAAATGAGCATCGCAGAGACCCGGTTCTCTAGAAAACGCGGCGCCGGAGGGCCTGAAATGACTCGGCTCATATCCGCGAGGGCCCCCGTGGACCCAAGGGCGCCGGGGCCGCAAGGCGTCTGCCCCGACGCTGACCAGCCCTGAAGCCAAAACCTCTCAGAATTAAAAAAGTCATTCCGTGCCCAACGGATTCTCGTATTCAAAAATGCGACCACGTTTGGCTCCATCTCCGCGTCCAGACACAGTTCTTGGGAGAAAAATGCAACCGTTTTTGCAACTCGACAACGTGCCCGCCGGGGCTGGAGGCTCAGGGAGCGGCGTCAATTTCTGAGAGGATTTTGCCGATGATTTATTCAGCCTCGCCTGACTGGGTGTGCTCAGAGCCGGAGGTGGATCTTACAAGGCGTTCCCGACCCTTGGTGCCCCGGCCCTCGAGCCCTAAAAGCCGGTGTCGGCGAGGTCAATGGCGGGAAAGGAGGCGCGGAGGGCATGGGGCGCACGGTCTAAAGCCGGGGGCGTCTCCGGGTAGGCCATCTTCGAGTGAGCAGAGACCACAGGGGTCAGGACGGGTTCTGCCCTCTTCTTGAGCTCCTGTCCCTTCTCTGATCTGCTAACCGCCGGTCCCTCCGCCGCCCCAGCCCGAGGGTTCACAACCAGCCGCGACTTTCAAATTGGCCTGCAGTCGCCAAGTTTAGAGACTGGGGACCCAGCCCATGGAGGACCGAGGTGGCTTGCTCAATTTAAAATAATACTTAATTTTATCAGTAAACATTGATTTTAATTGACAGATTTCTTTCCCATAGCGGCTGACACCATAGGCATTTTGTTGTTGTCCCGGATGATTTGGGCAAATCTTTGAAATCCCCAGAGCAGACAAGACTTCCCACAAAAATTCTTGCTCAAATAATTACATTACCTTATTTTGCGGGATCTGCTGGGTCAGTATCTATTGGCCAGATGGGATTCAGAAAATTGTCTGACAAATTGGGGTGGGGAAAGCTGCTTTCCATGATACAGTTAAGCAGCTATAGCCAAAGCTTCAAGAGATCATTTTCCTCTGTAATCTAGATAATTGTACCAAATACCCCATTTATTTTGACTGTGTAGCTCCAGTTTACCACCAGATCAGCTCTAGGAGCCAAAGCTTTAATCACGTCCTTTTCATTTGTTTTGCTAAGAGCCAGTTTACCTAGCCCCAAGTCAGGAAACCTCCTAAGGCTGAGGTCTGGTCTACACTAACTAAATGAAACTGAAAACTAAACCAACTACTGCAAAAATTAAGGCTACTCCAAAAAAAGTGGGGGGGGGGGGGGGGCGCAAGAAGGAAGAAAAGAAAAAAAAAACAATAAATTCAAAGAAGAAAACGAACTCCAACTAATGGAACTCTGCTTGGAGAAAGTCAGACCACTGAAACCTGTGTGTGTGTGTGTGTGTGTGTGTGTGTGTGTGTGTGTGTGTAAGAGCGAGGAAAAGAAGTGGGGGATCTTCCTTACCAATCCCATTGCCCAGTGCAGACTAGGGGGCTCAGAGTGCCTACGACCTTAAAAGCCCTCTGCCCCCGCCCCCTGCCTGGGAGGACTGCAGTCGGTCCCCTTGCAGCCTGTAGGTTTCCGGAATCTGCGAGCGTCGCGGGAAGCCGGTTTGCTTTGGCAAACCTTCCCACCCTGGGTCCGAGAGGCACGTGTGACTTGGAGAA
Source organism: Okapia johnstoni (assembly GCA_024291935.2). Taxonomy (NCBI): domain Eukaryota; kingdom Metazoa; phylum Chordata; class Mammalia; order Artiodactyla; family Giraffidae; genus Okapia; species Okapia johnstoni. The sequence continues at coordinate 122,901,279 of CM044306.1, read as the reverse complement.
GTCGGGCGGAGGTTGCTGAGAAACATCCCCAAACAGAGGAGCACTCAATACTGAACATTAACTCGCCAGTTTTCCCTCCCCTCTGCCCCTTCTTCCCACAGAATCGGGACAAGCAGGTGGACTTTCCCCTGTCTCCTTGCGCCAGCGAAGGCGGATCCCTGGGAGTTGGTTGTGGAAGTGCGAACGTAGTATGGTCCCAGGTCCAGCTGGGTCGGAGGGAGGGCGGCCGAGGCTGAGTTCTCTGGGATGGGACTGGCTCAGCCTGGAGACATTAAGGCAGGCCGCAGGGAGGATCAGGAGAGGCTCCAAGGATGCGCCCGGGCTTGGCGTCCGGACCAGCATCGTTCCTGGAAAAGCCTGGAGGTCCCAACCTGCTTCTCTGGGAGGGAACCCAACGCGGCAGAAGAGCGAATGGATCTGGCGCGGCTCTTCCCTGCTTAGGAATCGGCCTCTGTGGACCCGCAACCTTTTCTGACACAACTTCTGAATGGCCCCGGACGCCCCCCGGGCCTCCCGCGCGCCGCCGCAGCGCGGGCGCCCGCCGGCCGCCGAGGCAGGCGCAACGTGGGCACTCACCCTGAAAGCGGTGGCCGAAGAAGCGGTTTCGCAGCACCCAGGGATAGAAGTGCAGAGGGTCCCGGTGCTGGGCGCCGAAGAAGGAGTGCGGGGGCTGCAGCGGGGAGGCGCCCAGCTGGTGCGCCGGGTGCACGGTCAGCGCGTGGTGGTTCATGGCCTCGGGGAATACGAGCTCGGGACCGCCGTAGAGCGAGCGGCCGGCGCCCGCGGCGGTGGGGAAGCCGCTCACGAAGGCCGCTTCGGCTGCGCTGGGGTGAGGATAATTGAGCGCCGTGGGCCGGAGCGCCTCCTCCGAGGCAGCCGCCGCCAGGGGATGGGAACCTGCGCCCCCGCCGCCAGTGCCCCCTCCGGTGCCGCCGTCCTTGGCCACCAAAGACTCGATGGTAAAGCCGCGCTTGGCTGTGGGCTGGAACATGGTCGCGGCCGCCAGAGCCGAGCGAGGCACCCGGGCTCTGGGGAGCGCTCCGCGTCCTGGCGCCGCCGCCGTGCGGGGTGTGCACCCAGCCAGGCACATGCACACACACCAGCACCCTTTCACCCCCCCCGCCCGCCCGCCCGCCCGCGCTCAGCCCCTGCCCACAAGCCGGGCGCGGAGCGGCGAGGGGCGTGCGAGCCAGCGAACGCGGAGTCGGGCCACGGTGCGAGGCTAGGCGCGCCGGCCTCTGCGGCCAAGCGGGCAGCTCCCGGCGCCGGCACCGGCGCGGGCTCCGAACGAGGCTGGGAGCTGCCTCTACCGCCTGGGGACTGAGCCCGGCCCCTTCCCTTCCGAGTCCAGCCAAGACCGACCCCCGCCCCCGGTCTTCCCAGCTATGTCTTGCCCGGCCTCGGCCACCGCGCTGCTAGGCGAGAGTTAGCGGGCACCTGCCCCGCGCTCGCCTATTGGCCGCCGCTCACCTGCCCCAAGGTGGGGGGCGGGGCGGGGCGGGGCGAGGGACCGCGGGAAGGGAAAGGAGCCAGCAGTCGGAGGCAAAAACCGGACTGGAGCTTGTGCGGGGCGAGCTAGGCCTCCTCCTCCTCTCGCGTCTTCTCGCATCTCTGCCCTTTAGCTGTGTCTGGCGGCAGCCGCAAGCGTCTCCACACACGCGGGAGCCGAAGGAGGTGTGTGACGGGTCTGGGGCTTGGGAGAATCTCCAACCCCACTCCCCAGTGTGTAAATCAGTTGAACCCTCTCCAGTTCGTCCCGGGACGTCGTTTCAGTTCTCAGATAACTTGAATTCCAGTGCAATGTGCGTGTTTGGGGTCCAACGAATAGATTCTCCTGAGAACTTGCTCCCCTGGCCGCTAGGACCCTCGGGATCTTCCATCGTTCGTTTCCTGGGACGCAGTCTGAAGCCGCGGCCTTGTTCCTGAGGTTTCGCGTTTTCTGGGTGGTAAGGGGGACAGCTTCGGAAAGCGGACGCGCAGTTATTTCCAGAAGAGGCCAGGTCAGGGAAAGCGCTAGAGGAGCTGGCTGAGTGGTCACCCAGACGTCTCAAGCTGCAGTTCTCCGGGCTTGGAAGCAAGTCCTTGGCCCAGCCATGGGCGTCGCGACCAGATCGCAAGGTCATCTGCTTTCCTCGTCTTCTCTGATTGAGGAGCTCAGGTGCAGGCGGTCCAGGAGAGGTCGGGGCCTTGAAGACACTGTCTTACGTTGGAGGTGGCCGAACAGTCCACAGCCAACACCTAAGACCCTCCAAGAAGGCAAATAGACCATCCCGGGAACATAGCGGCCGCCTGGCCTCCTCCGACCCTCATCTTCCACTCGCGAACGCCGAGCAGCAGACTACTCTACTCCAGCCAGTTTCCATTTCGTGCACTAATTCGTCGGGGTTGAGAGGGCAGTTGGGCAGGAGAACAAATACTCAGCAAACTTTTCCACCAGGGCCTTCCAGGCCACAGGGAAACACAGCATCCAGGCCTAAGAGGACACTAGGCGGTGATGGGGAGGCTGGGACCCGCACCTTGCTAGTCACTGCGAGAAGCGGATCTGCTTCCTCTCGGCCGCCCGGCTTAGTCAGAGCTGCCTGGACGCGGTCCGGGTGCGCGGATCCGGGCAGTGAATCCCGGCGCCCAGAGGCCAGAAGGTCCTCGTGCCGCGAGGCTCTGCAAGGACTCCAGGCCAGGTCTTGGGAGTGGCCTGTCTGAGGGAGTCTTGGCCGGGGAGAGCGCTCCGGGCGCCCTTGTTGCCACAAAGCGGGTTAAAGTCTATTTTCCACTCGACTGGTCCGAAAAGCCCCCGCGCGGCGAAGCCGTTCCGGCCCCCTTGGGAGAGGTGGGGAAGAGACAGCGAGGGGTTGGGGGTGAGACTGCCGCACCCTGCAGCCGGTCGCGTCCAGAACAGACCCGGGCGGAGCACCTCGGAAGCGCCCCAGAAACACCTGAGGAAGGAATCCTTAATGAATTCGTGGCGAGGGCTTGTGTCTCTTTTGCTGGCCCCTCCGGTTCTTTCTGGCTCTCTGTGCTGGTCTCTCCGTTTCTGTCTCAGGCTGTCTGTCTCTTTCTCCCTTTCCTGCCTCTTTACCGCCTTCTCACCCCCCCCCCCCCCCGCCCCCACTTTCCCTCTGTTTCTTCCCCTTCTCCCTTTGCCTCATCCTCTGTTCTGGATAAGGAGAAGCTCCCCTGAGTGGGGACAAGGACATAACGAGGCCATATCGCTGGGTGGTGAGGTTGCGAAGCTGGGCAAAGACATGGAACCGAGATTTTCGTTCCATGTGGAAGGAGACAAGGTGAATTTTGCTGGAGCAAGGTCCCCGCAGGGAGGCAGGTTTAGTTGGATAAGCATAACCCGGGCCTGTTCTCTGTGGCGAGGAGGGACTAAGTGCGTGGGCCTGTGACCGAGAAGACTGGAGCCGGATAGGGTTGAACTCGGCCCCTGGGCTTTGTTCCCCTAGCCGGTGGTGAACCTCACCTGTCTAGCTGCAGGCCCCCACCTCCTACCTCACCACAAGGCGGGACACTGACCCCTGAACTCACTAAATTGGGCAGGTAGAGGAGCTTGGAATCTACTGGGCCATACCTGGACATATCTACACTGGCCACATGGACTTTCCTTATCTGGCTCTGGGTATACATCTCCCTATGTAAATCCAAAGACCTTTATAGTAACAACTCCTTTCCTTGTTGTTGCGCTTTCCAAATACTTGGACATCAGTTGTCTGTCATTAACCCTGTTTACAGATGAAGAAACGGACTGCACGGGACCAATGACTGGAGTCTGGTCGTGGTCTGGGTTGAGGTGGGACAGTTCAGTGGGCCTGGCCTGGCTCAGGTTCTGCCCCCATTCTACCCCAACCCCGGGCCACTGCAGCTGGACTCTCACAGGATCAGTGATGGGTTACCCAGTGCCTTGGGTGAAGGGGGTTCTACCTTCATTTTCCCTCTCCTTAACCTCTCCCATTGTGCCTTTCTCTCACTTTCCTTTCCTGTAATTTCTTAATTTCCCTCCTTCCCTTCCCTCCCTCGGCAGATATTTATCTCTTACCTGATTTCCTCTATTTCCGTTGCTCTTAGGGCCGCTTTTCTCCTTGTTGCCTCCCCTGCAGTAGGTTAAGAGAATTTGTTATCTTCAGGAGGTCTCTAAGTCTCCCACTGTGTTCTGGATCCAGCATCAATGCCCCCCACCACGCCCCAAGTTTTTCTTGTGCCAGATTCCCTGCTTGGTCCCTGCCAAGCTCCCACAGGTCTCCCATTGCGAACTCTCCTCAGAACAGCTGACCATATGCATGCTTTCTCTCCTCACCAGTAGACAGCAGCCCACCTTAACCCTAACCTGCGGCCCCTCCCCCACCTATGCTCCCCAGCCCTTCCCCTCCACTTCCCTGTCCTCCCCTTCAGCCTGTTGAGTTCTGCAGGAGCCCCCAGGTTGATCATGCCTTCCTAATGCTGGAGCACCTTATAGTCCCACGTATCTGCAGGCTGCTTGCCTTTCACTCTATCCTGGCTTGAAGCCCAGTGCCTTCCCTGGGTTCTCATCTCCCCAAACCTAGCACTTTGCTTTATTCAGAGGAGTTTGATTGCTTACTCAGAAGATAAGACCTGAACCATCTGTCCTAGTTCTAGCCCCACATCAACTTTTCTCCCCTCTTCATCTCTGGAATAAATTGGGCTCAAGTCCTGACTCATTCATTTACTAATGGTGAGCCCTGGGGCCAACAATCTTGCCTCAGCTTGCACATCTGTGAAATGCCAAGACTTTAGTGGGACCTCTGTGAGGATTAAATGAGATAAGTTTGTGATGTCCAGGACCAATGTCTGACTCCAGAGAGGCACTCAGTGAATGTTACACTATCTGCCTTTGCCATGCAGGAAACCTGGGAATCATCCTCAAATCCTCATTCTTTCCCATCCTCCTTATCCTACCAGTCAACAGGTCTTGAGGTCAAGTACTTATCCTACCAGTCACCTGGTCTTGAGGTTAAGTACTTCTCAAATCTATATCTTCTCCCTTTTTGCTTCTTTGCTGGCTGATTTCATTCTTCCTAACTCAGTTTAGCTTCTCCCAGAACCATCCCCTATCCTCCCCACCCACCTCTCACCACTCAGTCATAGCATTCCCCTGGAGAGTGGAGCTGTCTGTGGAGACATTGGTCCAAAACATCCCCAGTCATCTCCCTTTGATCTTCCATCTTCCTCTTTCCTCTTCAGCCTACTTCATCTTCATGTCTCCCTGCCCTCATGTTTCCCTCACCCTGTTAACTTTCCTCTTCACCACCAGCTAAGTCTTAAATAACTTTTTGTCCCTCTCCAGTGCCCTCATTTCCTTCTTGACTCTGTAAGCGTTTACAACCTGGCTTCCATGCCCATCATATTAGGAATAAGCCTTGTAAAAGCTCCAAAATTTTTATCATGGTGCTATTACAACAGTAATGTGTGCTTACAGAGACAATAATAAGCACAACAACCTCATCATGTTATTGTCAGATTGAATTAGTTATAATCCCCACCCAATGGGCTTGAAGCAGTACATGTATTAAGCACTTGATAAATGTTAGCAATTATTTTATAGAGCTGTGTTTTCCAATATGGAAACCATGTGGCTGTTGGGTGCTTGAAATGTGGATGGCTTGAATTGAGATATTCTGTAAATATAAAATACACACTAGATTTGGAAGGCTTAGCATTAAAAATGTAAACTATATTAATATTTTCATGTTGATTACATGTTACAATAATAATATTTGGCGGTTAAATAAAATACATTATTTTTATCAATTTCTTTTTACTTTTTAAATGTAGCTACTAGAACATTTTAAAGTACTTATGTGTCTCACATTTCTATTGGACAGAATTGCTGTAGAAAATACAAGTAATCCAGAAAAGAGAGGAAGAGTAAATGGGTTTGGGGGAAGGGAAAACAGAGGTCTTATAATTGTCAAGCCCTCCCATGCAGAAACAGTGTTATGGAATTCTTGCAGTATATCCTTCCAGTTCTTTCTGTCTCTATGTGTCTCCTTTCAAAATGGGAGTATCATACTGTATACACTTTTATAACTATCACAAGCATCTTTGTATCCATTAAATATTCTCTGTTGTGGGACATTTATGCTGTTTACAAAGTTTCACTATTTTAAACAAAATTTTGAGCCAGTCTTACTATCAATACATGTACATGGGTATTACTTTTCTATACATTCTAGAAGTGTAATTTCCAGATGTATCTTGATGGTTTGGGGGAAGAAAATGGACAGAATAAATAAAATAAATTTGCTATCATTTAATAAGTTCTATATGAAGTGCCACGTGCTGTGCTATGCCCATTGTACATTAATTTCCAGATATGCAGTATTTTGATTCTTTTGAGCCACATTGCTAATTTGGCCCTAGAAATGTTGTACCCATTTATTCTCCCATGAGAGATTTTAAGGGTTTATCTTCATCTTCTGAAATGCTAATCAGGACTCCTTATTTCCAAACCCAAGTCTTTCTAGTTATAATTGTCAGTGGGTTCTTCAGCATTTGATTACCTTCAACTTCCACTCTTTTGGAAATTCTCTTTCCTTCATTTTGCTAACAAATAATTGCCTAGATCTGCAGCCTCTGGGAATAGCTCCTTCATGGACTTCCCTTTCTTTTCCTAACTGTGTGTGTCCTTGAGACTTCTTTGTCTATTCCAACCTTCTGATCTATCCATCTATATACCATTATTTACTCCTGCAGCTTCAACCAATAACTAATACAGACCCCTCTATGGGTTTGTAATACCAGCTCTTTATTTTTCCCCAGATTAAGTCATTAATTTTTCAGATATTTGTGAGATGCCTTCCCACAGGCTCCTGAGACACTCACAATACCCTCAAACTGAGCTCAACATCTTGCCCACCAAATATGTGCCCCTCCCTGGCTCAGCTTCCTCTGAAACGGCCCCATCTTTCTCCAAGACACCTAGCAGCTAGGAAGCATCTGTGATGTCTTCCTCTTGGCCAGCACCCTGCACAGCCAGGCTTTGCATCCATTCCTTTCTTTCCATGCCCTCTGCCACTGGCATACTTCCTCCTTGTTATCTGTCCCCAGTGATCCCCCTGCAGTAACAATTTGTGTTCTCTCCTCTCTATGATTCATATTATATGTGGCTGCCAGATTTCTACAACACAACTCTATCTCGGTAAGATGTTTTCACACCACTGTGGGACCCAGGGCAGCTTCTTTACCTCTCTGTGACTCAGTTTTTTCACCTGCAATCAGCAGGTAATAACAGTTCCTGGAGAAATGTTGAAAAAATTATGAAATGATTCATGTATAGCTTTGCAAACTCAATAAGCATCAACTGTTAGTGTCACTGTCTCCAACAGAGTTCAAAGCCCTTAGCTGGGCATTCAAGGATCTTCATGAACAAGCGCCTACTAGATCATGTCCTCTGCTCACCTAGGGATAAACTGTGCTGCATAATACTCCTGCCACCCAAGGCATTTATCCAGAGACCCCTTACTCTCTGTGGCATGCTCTACACATTTCTCCTCCCAAAAAATGTTACTCTAGAGCGTATGTCAGTCCCTTTTCTGAGAGGAGGAAAATTGTCAAAAGTGCATGAAGTCAACTGTATAGAATGCCAACTTCATGAGAACTATCATTTACTTTGTTCACTGGTGTATTCCCAATACCGAGAATAATTGCCTGGATATAATAGATGCTTGTTCAAGATTGTTGACTGAATATACCAATTTGAAGAACATAATTTAAGGTTATGTTTGTTCTGAGACAGTGTAAAAAAATTTTCATCACCATAGAACATAAAGAAAAGATTATCCCATGCTCTGTGAGGTCTGTGATGAGAATTGGACCTATGCCTCATTTTGGGAGATTTCTTCTGCAGAGCCTCCAACAGATGGGAAAGGAAACCCATCATGAACTTGAACCCTGCCCTGTAATTACCTAAAGTCTTGAGTGGGGAGGACTAAATTTTCCAGTGTCTCTCTATATTGTAAAATGTGTGAACTTGGAGCAAATATCTCTTTCTTCTGGGAAGACCACTTCAGTGGCTGCCTCACTTTTGCAAAGACAAACAAAAGACTTAATTCTTAAATGGAGCAATTAGACATCCCATGACTCAGTGTTCTGTATAACGATATAAACATCTTCTCTCTAATAGGATGGTATCTTTGTAAATAACTATTACTTCAGGGGAATATTTCTTTTCAACATACGGATCTAAGCTGCTCTCTCCCTGAAAATTAGAACTCTTTCTTAGGAGTGTAGATGTGCTCTTATTCAAATACTTCTTCTATGGAATTGAAGGGCAGGGGAGGCCACACCCTTCACCTCCCATTGATAGTGTGGTCTTGAGCAGAAGTGCCAAAACCCACCCCAAGTTATTGATTCTGCTGAATACCCACTCAGAATGTCAGTCCAGAAAGAATATTTTTACTTTTTATTTTAAAAACTGGCAAACATACCCCAAAGTAGACAAAAGTGTATAATGCCTATCCATATTCCCTGTTGCTTAGATTTTACAGCCACTCACATTTTTCCATTTTGCTTCATCCTTTTTTCTCTGGAGTATTTTAGAGTAGATTACAACCATCATGGTATTTCACCTCTAAATATCTCACTGTGAATTTCCTTGAGGAATTCTTTTTGAAAAATCAAAATTTCACCACGTGAAATTTCAAACATACTTTGTAGAGAGAATGATATGATGAATCTCCACATGTTTATCATTCAACTTCAGTTGTCAGTCTTTTGCCAGTCTTAAAAACATTTTTTTGAATGATTGCTGAGTTGGCACAAAAGTAAAGAAAAATAATTGCCCATAAACTATAGAAACTTGAATTGAGACAAGGAAGTACATTCTCAAGTTAGAGTTTGTGTTGGAACAAATCCTACTTCACTGGTGGTCCAGAGTTTGGGCTTTAAAGGGCCACAAGTTCGAAGGACAGGGGACAAAGAATGGGACAGGAAGTCAGATCAAAGACCTTTGAAAGGTGACATCTTAGCTGAGTGAATGAGAAAATAATTCACCTGCCACAAAAGGAGGTAGTGGACATATGCATCTGGCTTAGCTTTGGCTCTGTGTGGAAGGGAAAAAAGAAAACATGTTTTCTTGAGAGTTCCTAATCATAGCCCCGCTATACTTGGATTAGGGGCCAGAAATTTTAGAAAGCCTAAAAGATTCCAAGCTGAAATTTAGTATCCACTGGAAGAAGCAAGCAAGCTTCTTTAGAGGAACACACTTGAAAGCCAAACTTAAAAATTTTTTTTTATTTTATATTGGAGTATAGTTGATAAACAGTGTTGTGTTAGTTTCAGGTGTACAGCAAAGTGATTAGGTTATATATATATATATATATCCATTCTTTTTCAAACTTTTTTCCTATTTAGGTTGTTACAGAGTATTGAGCAGTTTCCTGTGCTATACAGTAAGTCCTTGTTGGTTATCTGTTTTAACCATAGTGGTGTGTACATGTCAATCCCAAAGGCCTATTCTATCCCTCCCCCTGCCCCCCCAATCATAAATTTGTTCTCTAAGTCTGTAAGTCTGTTTCTGTTTGAAAGCCAAACTTTAAATAACTTCCCCAGACAAAGTTCCAAGGAAGATAAACTCACAATCAAAAATCACAAAATACACAGGGAAATAAACTACCATGAAAGCCAGCAGATACTAATAACTATGAATCAGACCTGCAGAGGCAGCATATATTAGAACTATCAGGTACATAATATAAAATAGTTATGTATATTATGTTTTTAAAATAAAAGAGAGTATTAAAAAGAAACTAAAAATACCTAACATAGGTGTGGAAAATGGTACAACTTCTGAAATTATTTGGCAGGGTTTTGTTTGGTTTTTGTTTTGGCCATGCCATGTGGCTTGTAGGATCTTAGTTCCCTGATCAGGGATTGAACCTGGGCCCTGGCAGTGAGAGCACTGAGTCCTAACCACTGGACTGCCAGGAAATTCCCTTGGCAGTTTTAAATAAAATTATAATATACCCATTCAGCCATTCTACTCCTGGGTATATATCTAAGAGAAATGAGTACATATCTACAAAACTTTGTTCATAATCATCAAAACCAGGAAACAATCTACATGCCCATGAACAGTAGGGTGAACAGATAGATAAATTATTAGACTCATACAATGAAGTGCAGTAAAAACGAACAATGGATCAGGCAACGACATGGATAGATTTCAGATGCACTATTGGGTTGATAAAAGTCAGAATAATGGTTATCCCTGAGGAATTCTCCAGTAGACTGGAAAGTGGATGAGTGGAACATGCTAAGGTCCTAGGAATGCTCTATATTTTAACTTTGTGGTGTTTACATGGATACACACAAACATAAAAGTTCATCATGAGTACACTTAAGATTTATGCATTTTACTATGTAAATATAGTAAACATATAAACATATAAACAACATATAAACAACATATAAACAAAAGGGACTAGCCAACTTGGAAAAGTACCAGGGAGAAATATAAAGTAAAATTACTGAAACTAGAAACTCAATTTATAGAAAGTTAGTAGAGCAGACATAGCACAAGAGAGAAATTATAACCTGAAATATCTAAAGAATTGGAGAAATACAGCACAAAGAGAGGCAAAGATGTAACAACTGTTGAGAGTTTAAGGGATATGGAGGGTTGTCCACGAAAGATTACATCTAATCAAGATTCTAAAGTAGAGAATAGAGGTCATAGGCCAGAGGCGTCATTTGAAGAGCTAATGGCTAAGAATTTTCCAAAATCGATGAATGACACCAATCCTTGGATTAGGGAAGTCCACCAAACTTCTACAAGATAAATAAAAGAAATCCAGACATAGACAGTGTAATTGCAGGACACATAAGGAAAAGAGATGTTAAAAGCAGCCAGAGAAAAAGGACAGATTATTACAAAGCAATGATGATAGGACTGACAAGAGACTCTCAACAGTGGATTCCAGGAGAGAGTGGAATGTATCTTCAAAGTACTGAGAGAAAGTAATGTACAATACAGAATTGTGTTGCTAGCAAAATGGGTTTTTCAAGATAAGAGTGAAATAAAGACGTATTTGGGCAAATCAAACATGAAAATTTCTACCAACCCATCCACACTGAAGAAATTTCAGGCAGAAGAAAAGTCTGAGATGAAAAGATAAATGTGAGTGAAGTTAATATAACAAATATTGACTGATTCAAAAATGGGCAAAGACTTGAACAGACATTTCTTTAAAGAAGATATATGGATGGCCAAGAAGCACATGAAAAAATGCTTAACTTCACTAATCATTAGGGAAATGCAAACCCAAACTATAATGAGACAGTACTTCATACCCACTAAGATGGCTACTATCAATAAAACAGAAAAATAACAAGATGGCAAAGATGTGAAGAAATTGAAAGGCTTGTGCCTGTTGGTAAGAATGTAGAATGGGGTAGCCATTGTGGAAAACATAACAGTTCCTCAAAATCTTAAAAATAGAAGTACTGTATGATCTGGCAATTCTACTTATGGGTATAATACCCAAAAGTATTGAAGGCAGAATTGTGAAGAGATATTTGTACATCCATATTCATTGCAGCATTATTCACAATATCTAAAATATGGAAGCAATTCAAATATCCATCAACAGATGAATGAATAAACAAAATGTGGTAGTACATATACAATGGAATATTATTCAGCCTCAAAAATGAAGGAAATTTTGCAATATGCTATGATATGAATGAACTTTGAGGACATTATGCTAAATGAAATAAACCAATCACAAAAATTAAATATTGCATGATTCCACTTTTTTGGGGTACTTGGAACAGTCAAAATGATGGTGACAGAAAATAGAATGGTGATTGCCAGGGACTGGGGAGAAGGGGGAGTAAAGAGTTATTTTTTAATGGGTAGAGAGATTTAGTTTTGCAAGATGGAAAGAATTTTGGAGACGGATGGTAGTGATGGTTGAACAACAGTTTGAATATACTTAATACCACTGAAGAAGGGAATGGCAATCCATTCCAGTATTCTTGCCTGGAGAATCCCATGGCATAGAAGCCTGGTGGGCTACAGTCCATGGAGTTGCAAAGAGTTGGACATGACTCAGTGACGAACATACAATACCACTGAACTGTACACTTAAAATGGTTAAGATGGTAAATTTTCTGTTATGTGTATTCCACCACGATAAAAATAATTTTAAAATGAATACATAAATAAATAATAAGTAAAGAAATGATGGCAATAGCAAGAAATACGTGTACATCCTAAAATATACCTTTCTGGCAAAGTGAAGACTGTGCAACACATCCATCTAAATATACATATTGATTATAAAACCTCAATGTTCTTGCATCATTTGTAGGACCAAAAAACCGCTAAATATTGAACGATAGCACATTAGTTGGGGTGGAGTGGTGACCAATTAAAGCGGTGTCCCCAACTTTTTTGGCACCAGAGACTGGTTCGTGGAAGATAGTTTTTCCATGGACCGGGGTGGGGGGATTTGGGATGATTCAAGTGCATTATAGTTATTGTGCACTTTGTTTCTATTTTTATTACATCAACACCACCTCAGATCAAGGCATTAAATTCTGGAGGCTGGAGACACCTGAATTTAAGCATATTTGAATGGAGTATTTTTCTGAAGGGAAGTAAAGATAGTGATTAACTTTAGATTTTTGGAAGTTACATGTGCCAGATAAGATGTCTAGGGTAACGACCAAAAGAACAAAAACAGGATGTTATTTTCACGTTAGTAAAAGAGGAAAAAATTGAATTTTAAAAATCTAGAATGAAAGATAATTAAACAACAATAAAACATCTTCTTAATAATAACTGTAGTCCAGTGGAAAAATCTGAAATTCATGGTTTCTATACTACACAGTAGACTGCCACTAGGCTGAAAGAGCCCTGCTTTGGGACATTAATCTGGTTAGAAAGTAACTGAGAAAACATGGAAAGTGTCATAACAAGAAGTGTTAGAGAATCTGTCATTGGCATTCTCTTCTTGGAGACAGAGCACAATCACTGAGCAATGCTAAATAAATACTTAAATCACAGGAACTTAAAACATGATGTCAAAACAAAAGTTTGAGTTTCTATTTTTCACAAAAATCTCTAAGAGTTTACCATCAAATTGTGATGCCAACTAGAATTGTGAGGCATAATCACATATATCACCATCAAGAGTTAATCAGGGTTGATGCGAAGATTGGTATAGAGAGTAACACATTTCAAGCCAAGATTCTGTATGTGGTTTCAAATTTATGAAAGAAAGTAATAGGTCTTATCAATCTGAAACTACCTTCAAACTATTGCACAAAAACTTCAAGGAGAATTAAAATATTCTTTTAAAACCTTTATATTCAGATTATTGATGGATGAGACAGAGCACTCTAAAAGATATGCTGTTTTTTTAACCCACTCTATGGAATGGGTATTTTGTTATTCTGCTAACAAAAATTCATGAATGAAAGTACTTGAAAAAAATTACTGGAAATTTCAGACAACCAGAAACAACATGAAATACATTTATATTGGTATAGTTCTGTAGAAAACATCTACTTTTTGGTGACATTGTCTTTTGTAAACTATCATTTGATTAACTGAAACCTATTGAGGAAAGCAGACTGTATCTCCAGCTAATGAAAACTGTGTCTATCAAGGGGATAGGGAATCTAATTTGTGAACAAAAGGAAGTATTTTGCATTGGAAATCAAAGAGAAATAGCAACTAATTTTAGTTGGTTTCTACAAATTGTTCACACAATATGAAACTTAGGCAAGTTGCTTAATCTTTCAGTGACAGTTTCCTTTTTTGAAATGGTAATATATCATAGAACCTGCTTTGAGCATATAAATGCAAACCACATAAAATTGTGTCCAGCACATAGCAAGTATTTAGAATTATTAATAATATAATATAGACATTGTTTCCTTAAATTATGCATGAGATACAAAAAGACCACTGATGGTGTAATAACACTAAACTCTGTGCAAGGTTTTTTGCAGAAAATGTCCCAGACCATCCTAATTAAGCAGATGTTCCTGGGTGCCATGGCTATGGATGAGTTCACGGGGAGGCTCTTATGTGAAATTATTATGGAAGCTGATTTTAATAAAATGCATGGCTATATCTACATGGGAGCTGCTGACACAAGTGAAAGATTTAATGTTGTTGCTACAACGTTTACAGAGGATGAGCCAAGAGCTTTATACACACATTGTCATGCACATCTTGGGGATTTAATGGTGTTGAGGTTTGTTGGGATATGAAAGAACTCCACAGTGATCTCAGTACTGTCAATTCTTTGTATGACACTATTCATGCATCTCTGAAAAGCTGGCAAATTTTCAAAACATTTGTAAAGCGGAGTGAAGGCATAACATACAGGAAGCTCCAAGGTTGTTGAAAACATCTTGGATTGTTGGTTGTATCTGAGGGACTTTTGCAGATTATTCAAACATGGGAAGTTCTATCAAGCTATTCTTGAAATGCACAGGTGGTTGGTGCGGTGAGGCGGACTCTGGTTTCCAAATTTGAATTCACCTTTGTTTACAAATTTTAACATTTTAAACAAAAGGATAAGCATTGCAGGCTTTTTTTTTCCTCCTAAAGAGCTTCCAAGGAAGCTATAGACATTTTTCTCTTTGCCATCAAAGTTAAAAGCAAAATTTTATGGTTTATCATCTGAAAGAAGTGATAACTATTTCAAAATCATTTGGGACAAAATAGAGAAATCATGCCAAAAAGTAATCCCTAACGATTTCAAAGTGGGAAAAAATTGTTTTAAGAAAAAAAAATTTTCATGTTAATTCAGATAAAACATTTCCCCTACTACATAAAAAAGTTATAATAAACCTTTATTTTGAATAAATAGTAGTCATGTTGCTAAACTTGTATTTTCAAAAACCAGTTATACCTGGTTAATAAAATGAAAGAAATTTCAGAAACACTATCTTGTGGAACAGTATATTAAATGAAGTGAAACATGTACTAGAATTTTCAGTGTTCCTGCCTGCCATGCCCAGACCTCCACACACCCCGACTGTCCTGGGTGAACCACAGGGCCCTCCTCCTGGCCACAGCTGATTGGACTGAGATGGGCACCATAAGCTTGCCGGTCAGCTTGATTTCGGGCTGGGCTCAAACAGTGAGATTCTCTCTCAGGCATTTGAGTTAAGTGACTTACAGTGAAATGACACGAGGTAGTTGGCAGAGGGGAAGAGAGCACTGCAAACCAGGGAGGTGGGGATGGTGGAGGCCCTGAGGGCTGGGCCTCCAAGTGAGCCCAGGGAACCCCAGCCCAGGCAGAAAGGCCATCCTGACTTCAGGCCAAAAGCCTGCTCTACTGAAGGTCAGGAGCACAGCCTGCAGCATGCGAGTGCTCTCCACCTCTGTCTACCTCCCCTAGTCTTTGAGAGTGGTCCTTATGTTGTCTCCCGTCCTCCTACAGTAATGTTTGCCAGACTTCCTGATAAATGGATTAATTAGGATCAGAGGACAGTTAGAAAATATCTGCCGGGTGACGGATGTGATGAGCATGGTAGATACTGCAGGAGAGGACTCTTGGCCTCTTACTGGATCTCCTGGAAGGCGGCTGAAGTATTGGTGGGGAGAGGCCTGAAAAAAACTGTGAGACAGACTTGAGAAGTCTCAGAAGCCAGGGGCTGAGGTCAGGAGCCTGTTAGTGTAGACAGTCATCCCTAGGAGAGCATCCCCATGAGAGCCCAGTGCCTTGGTCCCAGTGCTTCAAAGACTCCTGCCATCTGGCCTCATCCACTTCTGACAGGCCTTGGGTCACCCAGCTGGCTGGGGTCCATGTCCTCACACACCATACCCTTCACTGCTGTGCCATCCACCTCCCACCAGAGCCAGCCCTGCTCAAGCTTCAAGGCCTCTTCTAACCTCACTTCTCCCAGGCAGCCTTTCCCACCTTTGGAGGCTTCAGGCCTCCATTCACACTCTCATTTGTTAACTCAGGAAAGGCTTGTGGCATGAACCCAGGACTCCCTGGGGCCATAGCAAGAGAAGAACAAGACAGCCACTGCCCTTGATTCCCATATCAGGCATTTAGGCCCTCCTCACCCCCTCTTTTGCCTCATTCCATGACCCATCCCCCAATGAGAAAGGAGAGCCACAAGAAGTCTTTTCTCGCTCATCCATGCCTGAGTTTCTGGTCCTCCTCCTCCTGTGTCCAGGAAGCCTGTGGTTTCAGCTGTTCTCTTTCATTCTGCCTCTGCAAAGGTACAGGGTGCTTCTCACCTCCACTCACCGCCAGGACACTCCTTTGTCTCCCCCAGGCAGCCAACCCCCTTTAACAGCGTGGCGAGCCCATGATTCTTAGTAAGCTTAGTAAGCTGGCAGCTCTCCTGGAGACCCCTCTCTTTCTCAAGGGATCACAGACTTTGTCCCCTGGGTTACCGCTGAGTCTACACTGCCCTTCCCACCCTGCTGCCTCCTGCCGCTCAGGCCTCAACCTTGCAGCTCCCTTTCCCTGTAGTCTGAGAGGTGGTTCCAGGCCTTGACTAGTCTGATGTTCTCAGTGCTGTCACTGTGATGGGTGGAATTTCTGATTGCTTAGACATGAACCACGAGAAAGGCCAGGACATGCTAAGCCAAGCTGTCTCTTGCTGCAGTGGAATCCCCATCTTACTGCCTTCAGGGCAATTTGCTCTTCCCCCAGGAAGCCTCCCCAACTACTCTCAATCTAACTCCTCTGGATCTGACAGTTCTCTTCCAGAGAAGTTTGAAGCTCACAAGTGATTTTGTAACGTGTTCAAATTTGCCTATCTATAAAACCTTTGTAAATGCGTAGAATGGTGTGGTTATGTGCTTTCCCAATATTCAACAGATATTTCCTGATCACCTACTATGTGCCAAGCATTGTACTTGGTGCTGAGGACAAAGCAGTGAACAAAACGAAGCATGGTTGCCCTGCCATGGAGCTTACCTGGTAGCATGTTGGGTGAGACAGAACAAGCAACCAGGCACTGATGGTACAGTGTGATTGGTGTTGAGTGGGTGGCAGGAGGTTTTAGGAGCAACATGGCAAAAGCACAATATCAGAGATGCCAACCGTTTCTTGTTCCACCCAAACCCTAATCTGAGGAATCTTTGGTCCAAACAGCCATATTCTCTACTGTGTGAGCCACACAACCCCAGAATAAAGGAGACCTGACCAAACAGGCCCTTAGGTCAAGCTTAAGCAAGGAGTGGGATTGGCCAGGGGAAGCCAATGGGGATGTGAGGGATCAAGCAGACTCAACCACCATGAGAGGAGCAGGAGGGAGTCTCCTGGGGGTAAGAGTGTTTGGCCCCGTGTGAATGAGACTTCCAGGGTGTGGGCCCCACAACTGCACTCACTGTAGCATGAGCAAAGCAGTAGACATTTGATAAAAAAAATCAGAAGAGCTACATTTGGTTTAAACAGTGTACATTTTTCCATCCCTCCTTCCTTCTTTTTATTTCTCAGTTTATTCTCTCTCTTATTCAATTTTCTTCTAATTGCCAAGGAAAGGAATTTTCACGATGGAAAATTTTTCAGTACACTATAAAGCAAAAAGAGCTACATAAAAATTCTTCAAAGTTCCACCATTCAGATATCATTATTGTAAAAATCTTGGTGTTATTGATTACAACTAATACTTGTTGAGCTCTTTCTAGATACAAGGCACTAAGACTTTCCACGCATTATTTTATTTAGTCCTCATGACACTAGTAGATGAGTATTCTTTGCAACTCAACCTGACAGATAGAGGAGGACACTGAGACATGGTCTAAGGAGAAGACAGGCTGCAACATGAATCAGGGCAGATGATAAGCAAGCTGAATGATAGGCAGTGTTCAATTTTTGTTGTACATATTTATGGTCTTTAAAAAAAGATCATAAACAAATATGGACTCCTGTTTCTTTTTACAAATATACTTTGAAGAAATTTTAAGTAAAATATAGTCATACTTACTACACTTTATACAGGAGAAAGTGAAAAAGACAAGTGATTGTAACAAAGAAAACAAAAATCATCTGTGATCCTCCTACCCAAAAGACCACCGTTTACATTTAGGATCTATCCTCCATTCCTGGAATGAATTTAGAATTAGGGACATAGCTGCAGCTTCTAAATAGGCAACATCACCCAGGGAGCCTTTTAATGAGCTGGGAAGCCACATGAGCACACACTGGAGGATGTGAGTTATGTTCGAAACCCTGAAAAACACTTCTGTCTGATGGCAGATGAGTTTGTTACAGACTGTAAGGTTAAACACTGCACAAAGTCTTTACAAACACCCTGGTGGCAGCGCAAGGGGAGCTGGACTTTCTCCCCAGAGATGCATGAGCTGGAGAAGTCATTTCCTGTCTGAGCCTCAGTTTCCTCATCTGTACAATGAGCTGCTGCCTTTCGAAGAATGAGTGAATGTCAGCAGGGTTTCATCTCTGGGTTATCTGCTGCATTTTGGATGATTCCTGACACAGTTCCCACCCAGCTCCGACAGGAAAAACAAGAGGGCTGGTATTAATGAAAGAAGCTGGGGTCAGGGAACACCAAAGGCTTAAGGATGCCCAAAGGAGGGTGTGAGTGCTATTTCCCTGGAGGGCTGGGCCAGCCAAGCCGATTAGGGCCCCAGAGCAGCTGTGGGCAGAGGGAGGCCGCTGGGAGTGAGGGGATTCAAACGGCTCTTTCCCACCCTCTCCCCCACCAGCCCGCTCTGTGTAAAAATTCCAAACTCCCAATCAAACCCCCATCTCTTTCTTCTTTCATTCACCTGCCCATCTTCCTCTCCTCTTCTCTCCTTTTCTATCCAAACTCATAATTAATCGCTCAAGGCAAAAGTAATGAATGTTAATTGGCCATCTGTAGGAAGACTAATTAAAATCTACCACGCTGGGGTTTCAAACATACCTATAGCAACGGAGTGAATCGGGAATGAGGCGAGGAGGGACCGAGGTAACAGCTGAAAGACTGCAAAACACCATTGGGCTTAGGTGTGAGGGAACAACGCCAGAGAGGGGCTGAGACGCTGGAGAGGGAGAGGGAGAGAGAAACTTACTTGATTTATTCTTACCACTGCAGGGCCTGGCGTTTCGTGGCTTTCTGTTTTGTATTTAACAAACACATTTACACATTTCCTTCTCACTGGACATGGTTTAAGGGGTGGCTGGAGTTTGTCGACACACAATTGTTGTTCCTCAGCCACAGGCCTGAACACACCCCTTTTTCCAAGTACACTTGCACAGTGTCAAAATCACACACACACACACACACACACACACACACACACACACACACACTCCCACATATGCTGGCTGGTTAAATCTCTTGCACAACTTTGCACAGGTTCAGGCTTGTCACAGTATACACATGCACATTCAGTTATAATCTGAGAGCAACCCAGGGACAAGTGGTGACACACAATCACATGTGATCATGTCTGCACACTGTTCTATGCATATATGCTTTAAGCATACAAACCAACTGTTATGCAGATATGAATGTGGGTGTGCACTCACAGTAGTTTATATCTACACTCAAATTCACACAATTGTCTTCGAGATATGCACAGGTAGATACCCAGGCCCACATTTGCATGCATATACTGTTACGTGGCAAGTTTTACATCAAAAGTTTTATACACAGGTGTACTATGGTGACTTAGATGGTAAAGAATCTGTCTGCAAATGCAGGAGACCCAGGTTCAATCCCTGGGTTGGGAAGATCCCCTGGAGAAGAGAATGGATACCCACTCCAGTTTTCTTGCTTGGAGAATCCCATGGACACAGGAGCCTGGCAGGCTATAGTTCATGGGGTCACAAAGAATCGGACATGATTGAGTGGCTAACATTTTTCATGCATAAGCAGAGCCAAATATTAATACTAAGGTGGCAAACAGTGACCCATACATACTTGGCTGGGGGCCAGGGCAGGTCTATGTATGATTCATATGTATCCACATATGTGCATACAGAGACTCCGGCCCCAGGAAAGAACACACCCTGAATGATTACCACTCACCTTCTTGGGAACACAGGGCTGGAGCCACAGATGCAAGCGCTTAGGCCTCATGTCCTCTTTCACTGCTTTGAGCAATGTAGGCACCGCAACCTGCCTAGAATGTCCCATCCAACCTTCGGGCAGAAAGGATGGTGGATCTTGGGAAAGAGGGAGAGATAACTTGGGAGTCGGGACTGGCTTTGAGGAGGCAGGGTGGAGTTGAGGCTGCTGGCGAGTGGGATGGGTGGCAGGGCCTCTGGACTCTCCCTATCTTGATGGGGTCAGTTATGTGGGTGTGGGGAGGCTTCCACCACTAGGCCTGGCACTGTGGGAAGAGCTCTGACCTGGGGCGGGGTGCCTTCCACCAGGGCTCCTATTCACTTAGACTGAGAAGGCTGCCCCCCTTTCTGAACAGATTCGGAGGACTCTTCCTCATGACTGTAAAATCCCTTTATGATAAGTGTAGATGAAAGCAGGAGGAGTGCAAACACATGGAAAAGAACTTCCTGACACAGGGGGCCAGGGGTAAGAACCTGGAAAGGCTAAGTGAAGAGAAGGGAGCCAGCCTCCCCTGCTCCTCACCAGAAAAAGGTAAGCACCCTGGGCCTTATGCCCACACTCCCTTCTCAGGATCTGAGATTCTCAGACCTCTATGGCCCAGAGTCAGTGTCTCAGCACATCCCTAGGCCCAGCTGGCAATCCAGCTGGGAAAAGAGACAGCTAGAGGAAGGCCACAGCTTTGGTGCTCCCAGAGGGAGCTGCAAACTGGGTGCGTCCCCGGAGGTCAGCAGTCAGCCACTGAAGGGATCCCGGTTCTAGTAAAAGGCTGTGAAGAACCCCTGAGGTCCAGGAATGACAGACACACAGGAGGCCAACACTCACTACCACCCCTGTGGGATCTAGGGGGTTTGGCCACCCTCCCTCCCTACCGACAAGTGAGGACACCCACCGGCTCTAACTGCCCGGGGATGCATGGCTCTAAGAGGCCAAACCAGGCTACAGAAGCCAAGTCTGGTACTAGGCCTCTCCCTGTGCAGGCCCGGAGGGAGTGGGCCTGCTTCCCTGGGTGTGGACTTCCTGGAGAGCCTCCGGGTCCACGGGGATCTCCCTCTGCCAGGCTGAAGGCCTCAGCATTCTCTGGGAGGAATAGGCGCACACATGCACACACTCTCACACTCACACACACAACCCTACGACAGCTTCTACATTTGGAGCTGACAGATGTGCAAGGTAACAGCTCGGTGCCGCCTGTGCAGATGAGGCCCCACGTCAGAGTGGGATTATTTCCAGCGAGGCTCAGGGCGGCTGCATGAGCGCAGGCCCGGGTGTGTGTGAGTGTGTGAGTGCGTGTGAGCGAAAGAGAAAGAGAGAGTGTGTGTGTGTGGTTTCTCTTAATCTCTCTTTCCATCTAAATCTGTCTCACTATGTTGCAAATCTTTCTCTGTTTTCCTCCCTGTGTTTCTCTGTCTTCTTCTTCTATCCTGTTCATGCCGTCTCAGCCATTCACCCTTGCTGTCTGATTTTTTGTCGTCTTGACCTGGATGCTTGAGAGAAGAGAGAAGACATGCCTCCCCTCGACTCCCTCACTTAGCCCATCCCTTTCCTGTCACACCCAGCAGGCCTCGAGGACAGACTCTTGGAGAAAGCCCATTTTGTCTCAGAGGACGAGGCAGCTGTCCCTGCCCTGTGCCCAGGGCTCCTGCCTGGGGGTCAGGGTGGTGGAAGCTGGGGTGGTCACAAGGCCGAGCACAGCTCCCTGCCTGACTCCTCGCCTTGCTCACTGTCTTCAGGCTTAGCCTGCTTCTCCTGTTGAGCCAGCTCAGCCTGCTGCTCATCATGTATGTGCAGGCCTCCTTTGCTTCCCAAATGTTCTATCTCCCTCTTGCTATTCCCAACTCCCAGCACAAGCTCAGCCTACCCATGGCCCTGGGCTGACCCCAAGTCTGGACTCACAATGACCCTGACCTTGGCCGCGTATTAATCCTTAATTCTGACCTAGGCTAACCCCAGCTCTTAAGCCTGACTCTGTCTCTTGAACTTCCCCTTCTTTGAGGGGTTAGCTCCTTTGATCTCTGCCAGTATCACCTGAGTTTACAAGGTTCACAGCTCACTTTTTAAATTAATTAATTAATTTTCACAGCTCATTTTTTAGTACTGTAGCATTGAAGTGGGGACATACTTGGACCCAGTGAATTGGAATCTGTAGTAAAGAAGGAACAATGGAAGGGTGATTTTATTTTTTTAACTTTCTTGGTGATTCTGACACAGGTCAGTCCTACCCATGTTCACAATACACACATGAGGGCTTGCCTTTAGGGATCCCAAGGGGGAAACCAAGGGGGTGGGGTTTAATCCCCACATAGGGAAAGTTGGGGTGGGTGGAGGCTTGTCTGCCAGGCACCAGTCATCACACCCAAGCCCTTTTAAATGCTTCACTATACACCTGGCAGTGGGCCACTATGGCATTCACTTGCTCACTCATTCATTCATCCATTCACTCCCTTATCCCTTATCCATTCACTCATTTATCATCAAAGACTCAACAAGGCCTCAAAGAATTAGGTCTGCATAAGGTCTGTGGAATACACACAGCCCCTTGAGTCTTGGATCCCTGGGGTCAAACTGGGCCTTGGAAGGGCAGGACCTGACAGGAAAGGACTCTGCAGCAGCTGGACCAAGACCTGAACCCGAGTATGGACCAAACTGATTCCCGCGGCCCCAAGAGGAGGCACCAAGTCTCGAAAGTGGGACCTAGGCCCCTCTCTTCCCTTGCCCTGGGGTTGGGGATGGGGGACATGGATCTGTGGGCTAAGAGACCACTAGACAGCTTGCAGGTCAGTCAGCTGAGGAATTGTCTGAGACCCTGGAGTCAGCTGGGGGTAGGCCTGAGAGGTGAATCCCTCAAAGGAAAAAGGAGACTTCCTTTTCCCTTCCTTCCTTTTCCCAACCGCTTCCTGAACGTCAAAGGTCAGGACCCTCTCAGCTCACACTAAGGGCAGTTAGAGCTGTGGGGTTGGGTGAAATGGGAGATAGAGGGGATGGTAGGGGTGTCTTGCTGGAGTGGGATAGTTGGGGTGGGAGTGGGGAGTGGGCTTTACTTCAAGCCTGAAGGAGTGTCCAGCATTTAGCCCTGCCTCCCAGCACTGCAGGCAGAAGAATTTGGGGCTGGGGCAGAGAAGCAACGACAACTCGCTCTCTCCTCTGTCCAGCTACCCTTTAACCCTCCCTTCAGTACCCCAGAGGCTCACAGTGACTCCTCAGCTAACCTCCCCGCAAGCTGCCTGGTGTCTTCAGGCCCACTCCCCTCCCCGCTATCCCATCACTGTGTGATGCTGTGGGGGCCCACCCCGGTGACTGGCAGTGCTTTCACCCACATCCCTATCCCCGCACAGGACCCCGGTGAGGTCCTGTGGTGAGGGCGCAAGGCTGGTCACTGGGAGTGGGAATTACTGCACACACGTCTGCACAGGAGGCCGTGTTCTGTGGGGAGAGGCTGGGTGAGAGGAGACTGGAAGGCAGCAACCCCTAGCCCAGCTCTGAGGTGAGACCCTGGGGGAAAGCTGGTGGCACCCTGCCCCAGGAGTGGTCCTGAGAGGCCAGGTAGGAATAGCTGCTCACATCCAGCCTTGCCCAGTGGACTCAGGCACCAGCCTGTATTTTATCCAGGGGACGAAGGAGAGGAATTGGGGGTGGGGAGGGCACTTCTGACCCACCTAGTCCCCGCTGGTCATGCTGGTCATGCTCACGGACAGAGGTGGGTGCTGGGGCTCCCTGGGGTGCGCCTGGACTATCCCCCTCCCCCGCTCCCACAGGCCAGCTGCTGGCCTCCAGCTCAGGGGTATTAAACACAAAACCGAAAAGCTACACCCTCATTCATGCCACAGACAAAGAAACCTTGTTTGTCTTTAGGCTAATCTGAGGCCCGCATGGCCAGCAGCTGAGCTCTGGGCACGTGCAGGCATGTATTGTGTGTGTGTTCGAGTGTGCTCATGTGTGTGGTAGCCAAGGACAGGCTGTGCACTCTGAGAACACACATGGCTGCCCCTGAGGCTGGCAGGAAGGCCTCCCTGCCCCAGGGGTGCAGGACCTGGGGAGGCTGAGTCCAGGCCAAGAAGCAAGGCCTGGGAAATCCCTATGGTCAGAGCACAGGGATCACTAGAGGCCAGGAGGACCCACCGGGGAGAGTGATCCCGGCTCTTTCTGCCTCCCCAACTCCCTGGGGGCCCCTGAGAGTCCAGAAAAGTACAGGCAGAAAGGTCTAGGGTCGTTTCCAAGGCTCTTAAATCCCCCAACTCCGAGCTGAGAGAGGACGTCAGGCATGGGAGTGTGTTGCCACCTTGTGGGGACATGTGGTACTTTTCCCTAAGTCTTGACTAACCAGCTTCCTGGGGTGGGAGACTGCCCCACCAGACATGACATTTTGCTGGTGCCCACTGCCCTGACATTCCCTTGGGAACAAGAGGCCAGGTGAGGAGATCAGTCCCACACTCACCAGACAGAAGTAGTCCAGGCTGGCCCAGTCCCACCCACAGAGGCCAATCTGATGACTGCAGATGCAGCCTGACCGCATTTGAAGCACCTTAGAGAAAAGTTTGCAGGCAAGAATCTTAGAGCTCATCTGTTCTAAGGAAACTGAAGCCCAAAGACAAGCCCCTGCCCAAGGCCCACAGCACCTCTATCATAGAGGGAAGTGAGACTGAGGGTTCGACTCCAAGACTCAAGCATTTTCCTGAGGGGCTGGTGAATCCAGGATAAGCTATCCAGACAGAATCCCAGCCCAAGAGGCCAGGATTACAGGGGATGCAGTGAGGGCTCTTGCCACAGGTCAGCAAGGGAACGGGCATCTGAGCCACATGGAGATGGGGCTACGGGATGCTCTGGATCTTGATACTGTTAGTGCTAGTTGCTCAAGTCACGTCTGACTCTCTCTGACCCCATGGACTGTAGCCTATCAGGCTCCTCTGTCCATAGAATTCTCCAAGCAAGAATACTGGAATAGGTTGCCATTTTCTTCTCCAGGGTATCTTCCTGACCCAGGATCAAACCCAAGTGGCTCCTTTACTGGGGACCCAACAGGGACACCCCATCTTGATATTAAAAGGCAATAAATAATATCAGCTTCTGCGGGCACTTAGTGCAGTGCCAGCACTGTGCTGAACATTTACAAACATTAGGTCATTTAATACTCATGATGCCCCTTTGAGGGAGGCACCACCATTATAATCTGCTTTTTTTCCTATAGGGAAACTGAAACGAGAGGAGTAACTCACCCTGGGTGGCAGAGCAGGGATCTGAGCACAGTGCCTTTGACTCCACCGAGGGGAAAAGCTCTGCTGGGTGAAGACAGAGCATGAGTTGCTCCCTCCCTCCTGGGGAACACAGCAGGGCACTGCCAGCTTTAGCTCAGGGCCTGCCTCCAGTGACCGGTGCTGCCTCTGGTTCCCCAAGAGGCATGGCTTCAGTGCGCCCTCTGCCGTGCACGAGGAGGAACAAAGAGATCTGTCCGGCAAGCAGAGGCAGGGCTGAGTCCCGAGACGGCTGGCAAGGACCATGGTCTCTCTGACCGAATAAGGAACAGGGACGAAGTGCTGGCTGGCTGTAGACCACCACCACTGCAGAGCGCTCAGCCTGGCCCACACCTACTGATCTGCAGAAGGATCACACCCTTGGTTTCTCAGGGTTTTTCCCTCTTAGAATCTTGTCTACCTCCCACAAAGGCATGTTGGTCCTATGCCCAACCCTCTGAGGATCAGGTCCGTGGGGCAGATGAATGTTATCAGGAGGGCCCATGACAGGTCCCCTTAAGATCTGGGATCCATTCAGAGCATTGCCATGTGGGTAAAGGGCAGAGTTGGGAATCTACGAGAGCCAGGGAAACTACCTTTTCCCAAGGGCAGGGGAGCTGTAACTCAGGGCCTAAAGGCTGGATACTCTTTGAACAGGTCAAGGGTGAGGAAAGGGTATTAAGACTGGAGTAAGAATAGGCAAAGGCATAAAGGAGGCACAGGTGTCTGGGCAAGTCACCTAGGACAACTTTGTTTGAACCTGGGCTGCTACTGAGTGGAGCTCTGTGAGAAGAGGCAGACAGCCCCAAGATGCCCCAGGACATGAGGGCAACACCCCAAGTTTGGATTAACTGCCCCAGGGACACCCCCTGGGTCGAGGAAACCAGGGAGTTATTCATAGGACCTGTATCAGAAGAGAAAGCAGGTATTAGTAAAGGCCAACCCACATTTTATTTGTATCTTCCTTTAACATGTACAGAAACTCTCAGGCTCCTTTCCCCCATCTGGTGGATAGATGGCAGATTCTGGAGGGACGAAGCATCAGAATGAGGACACAGAGTTCAAGTGAAGGTCTTGCTACCCTGGGCAAAGAGCATCCCTGTGGGCTGGGACTTGCGCTGTCCTCCTATCCCTCCAGGCCATCTGTCAATCTACGTGGTCCTCCTGTTTGACACTAGCTCATCCCCCCTTCCCCATGGACTGGTCATGGGCCAGAGACCCATCCTCCTTTTCTCAGTGTTTTTAGCTTCCTGTCCTAGTTCTCCCATCCCTAAAATTCTATTTCTAGGGAGAAAGAACACCTACAGCTATAACTTGTCCACTCCTAACTCAGGGTGGTCAATACAGATATCTGAAAACTGGGAACTCCAGCCACCCAGGGCCCTCACAGTTGGTTGGATTTGAGGGCAGGGCAGTAAGCATGAGTGCTTATATGTGTAAGGAAGGGTTGGCAGCGCCACTGTGGCAGGATGTAGGGAGGCACAGGGCTCCTGGGTGTGCCTGTAAGAGGGGGAAGAAAGCCCCTAAAACCAAGGGCATGGTTTTATTCATCGTAGAAGTCAACATGGGCTCCAGACTTGAACTTGTCGTTTTGCAGCAAGCTCAGAAGTTTCTGCGCTGATATCTTGCAATCCACAAGTTCCCCCTTTCTCTTCAGCTCCTGCAGACTTTTCCGCACGTCTGGGTCCACAGAGGTCTCCCGGGCTAACTGCTGCATGTCAGTGTCCAGGGGACCTAGGGGATGAAGAGCAGAAGATGAGGGGACATGGCGGAGGCAGAGGCCCCTGATGTATGTGTGGAGTTGGGCGGAGTCAGGTCTGGCCAGAGGCAACACCTCACCTTGGCTGACACATGGTCAGCATCACCAAAGGCTCCACACTGTCACTATCAAGCTCCAGACTCATCCAATGTCCACTAACACGGTCCCCTTAGACTACCAAATCTACAGATTCACACTACCCCATCACTCCTCCTCAAAGTCCCAGAGCGGAGAGAGACACCCTCCCTGTGGGAGGAGAATGAAGTGAGCAACCAAACTCTCAAGGGCTCCCGAGCCAGCCCACTCCTGCACCAGGTCAACTCCCATGGCCCTAGGTGGCTCCCTGTGCGTTCCCAAAAAGTCTACAGACAATAAATGCTGGAGAGGCTGTGGAGAAAAGGGAACACTCTGCACTGTTGGTGGGAATGTAAATTGATACAGCCACTATAGAAGACAGTATGGAGATTCCTTAAAAAACTAGGAATAAAACCACCATATGACCCAGCAATCCCACTCCTAGGTTGGTTTCCTACCCTGAGGAAACCAAAATTGAAACAGACACGTGTATCCCATTGTTCACTGCAGCACTATTTACAACAGCTAGAACACTGAAGCAACCTAGATGTCCACTGACAGATGAATGGATCAAGAAGTTGTGGTACATATACACAATGGAATATTACTCAGCCATAAAAAGGAACGCATTTGAGTCAGTTCTAATGAGGTGGATGAACCTAGAGCCTATCATACAGAGTGAAACAAGTCAGAAAGAGAAAGATAAATATCTTATACTAACGCATATGTACGGAATCTAGAAAAATGGTACTGAAGAATTTATTTGCAGGGCAGCAATGGAGAAACAGACATAGAGAATAGACTTATGGACATGGGGAGAAGGGAGGAGAGGGTGAGATGCATGGAAAGAGTAAAATGGAAACTTACATTACCATATGTAAAGTAGATAGCCAATGGGAATTTGCTGTATGGCTCAACAAACTCAAACAGGAGCTCTGTATCAACCTAGAGGGGTGAGACAGGGAGGCAGATGGGAGGGAGGTTCAAAAGGGAGGGGATATATGTATACCTATGGCTGATTCATGTTGAGGTTTGACAGAAAACAACAAGATTCTGTGCAGCAATTATCCTTCATTTAAAAAATAAATAAATTTATTAAAAAGTCTACAAACAATAAATGTTGGAGAGGGTATGGAGAAAAGGGTTAGAATCCTCTTACACTGTTGGTGGGAATGTAAATTGATACAGTCACTATGGAAGACGGTATGAGAGTCCTTAAGAAGTAGGAATATAACTACCATATGACCCAGTAATCCCACTCCTAGGCATATCCCTTGAGGAAACCAAAATTGAAAAAGACACATGTACCCCAATGTTCGCTGCAGCACTATTTACAACAGCTAGGACATGGAAGCAACCTAGATGTTCATCAACAGATGAATGGAAAAGGAAGCTACGGTACATATATACAATAGAATAATACTCAGCTATAAAAAGGAACACATTTGGGTCAGTTCTAATGAGGTGGATAAACCTAGAGCCTATTATACAGGGTGAAGTAAGTCAGAAAGAGAAAGATAAATATTGTATATTAACGCATATATATGGAGTCTAGAAAGATGGCATCAATGAATTTATCTGCAGGGCAGCAACAGAGAAACAGACAGAACAGACTTATGGACAAGACAAGGGAACGAAGGAGAGGGTGAGATGTATGGAGAGTAACATGGAAACTTACACTGCCATATGTAAAATAGACAGCCAATGGGAATTTGCTGTATGGCTAAGGGAACTCAAACAGGGGCTCTGTATCAACCTAGAGGGGTGGGGTGGGGAGGGAGATGGGAGGAGGGTTCAAGAGGGAGGGGACATGTATACCTATGGCTGATTCATGTTGCTATCTGGCAGAAAACAACAAAATTCTGTAAAGTAATTATCCTTCAATTAAAATTAACTAATAAAAAGAAAGAAAGAAATGATAGCCGACAACTTCCCAAACCTCTGAGAAGGTTCGTACGTCTAAGTTTATGAAGCTATTATTTCAACCCCAAATTATCTTCTCGAAAACATCAGGACTAGACGGTTTCACTGGTAAATTGTGTCTATTTTTTATGCCAATACCATACTAGTTTGATTACTGTGGCTTTGTAATTTAGTTTGAAATCAAGAAGCATGATGCTGGGGATCTTTGTTCCTCTTTCTCAAGACTGCTTTGGCTATTGAGAGGTTTTCTGTGGTTCCATATATATTTTAGAATTGCTTATTCTATTTCTGTGAAAAATGCCACTGGAAATTTTATCGAGATTGCATTAAATCTGTAGATTGGGTTGGAGAGTATTGACATTTTAACAATATTAATTCATCCAATCCATGAACATGGCATCTTTCCATTTTATATCTTCTTGAGATTCTTTCATCAGTGTCTTACAGTTTTTGGTGTACAAGTCTTTTATGTCCTTTGTTAAATTTGTTCCTTGGTATTTTATTCGTAAGGATGCAATTGTAAATGGGACTGTTCATTTTTTTTCCTGATACTTCATTATTAGTGTATAGAAATGTAACTGATTTTTCACACTGTTTTCTCTATTAAGATGATCATACAAATTTTACCTTTTGTTATTGTGGTGTATTACACTGATTTATTTGCAGATGTTGAACCATCCTTGCATCCCTAGGATAAATCCCACTTGATCATGGTATACAATCTTCTTAAAGTATTTCTGAATTTGGCTAATAATTTTGTTGAGGATTTCTGCATCTATGCTCATTAAGGATTTTGGCCTATAATTTTCCTTCCTTGTAGTGTCCTTGTCTGATTTTAGTATGAGGATAATGTTAGCCTCATAAAATGAGTTTGGAGAGTGTTCCCACCTTTACATCCACTTATCTAGCGTGCTTTCCACCTGCTGATATGGAAGCAGCCCTCAAGATCAATGTCCAGTTTAGCTGCCTCCAATAAAGCCATCCCTGGTCACACCACCGAAAAGTGCTTCCTTCTTGAACTCTTACAAGTTCACTATTTTAATTTTAAAAAAATATTTATTTATTTGGCTGTGTCAGGTCTTAGTTGTGGCATGTGGATTTTCAATCTCCACTGCAGTATGCTAGATCTTTTAGTGGTGACATGTAGGATCGTTTAGTTGTGACAGGTGTGACCTTTAGGTGCGGCATGTGAACTCTCAGTTGTGGTATGTGGGATCTAGTTCCTTAGCCAGGGATCAAACCCAGGCCCCCCGCATTGGGAGCACAGAGTCTTAGCCACTGAACTACCAGAGAAATCCCTATAAGTATTTTCTCACCTGGGGAACCACAGCACCCCAGAATTTGGAGTCAATGGACATCATGGGCAGAAAATCGAGGACTCTTGGACTTCGAAGAACCACCCTCCTGATCCTCAAATATCTTTCAATCAAATACCGGTACATCCCCAGTAAGAACGGATTTGCTACCTTTCCAAACAGCCCATTCCATCTTTGGACACCTGTTAGGACATTCTTCCAGAGACTTAAACAGAAACCCAACTGGTACTCAGCTTTCACTCAGGCCCTAAGAGCCCCACAAAAAAGTTCAACTTTCTCATAATGTCCATGGCAGCTCCCTGAGACATAAACCAGTCACGTGGTATTCTGGAGTTTGTTCTGCTCCTGACTGTGGTTTCCATTTGTTCTCCGTTGATTGAGTCTGAGGCTGAGCTCAGAGTGGAGTGGGTGCTATGTTGAATGTCAGCTGCAAGAATAACTGTATATATTTGGGAGGAAAAGAGGGAGGACTGGGTACTAGAGAGCATGAGGAAGTAGAAATTGCACTGATCAGGACCTTGGAGGCAAGGTTTGATCCTGGCTATGTTGTATCTGGATTTTGATCAGGTTAATCTACCTCTTTGCCCCTAGGGTTCCTAGAGGAAAAGACTACTGGATCTCCATCTAAATTGCTCAGACATCATAAACCATCTTCTAATTCCAACAACCTCAAGCCTAGAATAGAAGCCTCACTCTTAAGAAAGGGGGTATAGTAGCATCATGGTAGAGAGATGAGAAATCAGGCCAACTGTCACAAGACACATCCCTCCTTTAAATTTCATGAGAATGGGGCCCTATCTTATTAATCACAGCATCCCCCAGTGTTCCAGCACAGTTTAGCATGGGACGATCAGCATTCATCAACGTCTGTCTGCTCTTCGTTCAGCTAACATTCACTGCAGACTGGCTTACTGGAGTGCTCTGCTAGAAGCTGGGGACATAAAGATGAATAGTGCACAATCCCTGCCTTCAAGGCTTTCCTATGCAGAGACAGACATACACACATTAAGATAATACAGTATGATAAGTCCTATTTAACAATTACAAATGCTAACAATTAGATAGTCCTTCACATTTTGGGATCACTTCCACAAGTTTTACCTCATTCAGTCCTACAAACAGCCCTGTGAAACAGGTAACATCTTCCCCATTTCACATGAGGAAATGAGGCACAGGCCGGGAATTCAAATCCTAAAATCCTAATCATCTCTCAGACTAGTATCTCAGACTTCCTGTCCCCACCCTCAAGTCCAGGCAGCTCCCCACTCTCAGTCCATATCCACTAACTACAGCTTCCTGGCCCCACCAGCCCTAACTTCCTCGGAGCCTGTATTTTCCTTAAGGAGTGATGGGTCGTGATTCAACGACAATATATTCTATGGGGCCTTTCCTGGAGGAGACAGAGAAGGCTCCTAGCCCAGTCCCCAAAGCGTAACCAGCCAGTTCTGAGAACATGGATGGCAGTAAAGCCTCACCTACCTGGGGCATAGCTCAGCACCCTCACACTAGGTTCTTCTGCCGCCAGGACCTGGAACATCATGTTACGGGCAGCCTTCCCAGCACAGTACAGCGCCCAGCCCTTGAAGGGCTGCAGGGCACAGATGGACGAGATGTTAACCACAGTCCTGCTGAGGCCAGGACTGTCCGGGAAGGCCTTCAGGATACTGGAAGTCAGGCAGAGCGTGGAAGTCAAGTTCAGAGTCCAGTAGTTGTTCACTTCAGTTGGGTCAGCCAGGTCCACCCAGCGTTTGGATACATCTCCAAGCGTGCCTGAAAAACCAGACCTTACGAATCACCCAGTGCAAGGCGGGGTTTTCTCTTCTCCCAGCCCTTTTCAAATTCATTCAGACACGCGCTTCCCAACCACATCTAAAGAAGGAGTCTCTCTAGGGCTTCTGAAGACGCCTCCCTCTTCCCAGCCCTGCAGACTTACATACCTGGGGAACCCCCTCATCCGAAGCTTCAAACTGATAAGGCGCATGCTCTGTTGTGGGGCTGGGGTTCAGGGGAACGCTGGGGGTCATTTGGGTAAGTGGGGGAAATTTACAACTGCTGGGAGACTCCATGCCCTAACTCAGGTCTCCGCCAGAGGGCGCTGAACAAGAGGATCAGAAAAGTTCTACAGGCATTCTGGAACAAATGGCGTCGAAACAGGGAGGGGAGCCAGGGGGCAGGGGGGCAAGGGAGAAGCGGGGAGAATGAGCCGCCCAGACAGCACTAGGTCTTCCTTCACAACTCGCTGAAACTAGGACTTCCAGGCGTCTTTTCTGACTCCTAGGAGTCACCTTTATAAAGTTCCAAGAAGCGAGGGGGATGAAAGGGAAAACAGAACGGGACGCTAAGCAGTATTCCAAGCGCTCACGGGCCAACGGGCGTCTTACCCGCATTGTTGATGAGCAGCACTCGCTGCAGGCCTTCGGGCCTGGGGAGGTCGCCCAGAGCACCGAGCAGTTGCTGCAAGCCGGTCTCGGCGCCCAGGTCGGCGGGCACCCGCACGATGCGCAGACCCGGCCGCTCGGCGCCCAGCTCGCCCTCCAGCTGCCGCAGGGCCTCGTCATTGCGGGCGCTTAGGACCAGCACGGAGCCGGGCGACAGCAGCGGGGCCAGGAGTTGGGCCAGCGTCCGTCCGAAGCCCCGGGAAGCCCCAGTCAGCACGCATAAGGTGCGGCCCAGGCCCTCCATGCCTCCTAGCTGCGAGCTGGAGCCGCCACCGTGACCCGGCAGGGGGCGGGGCGGCCGCGGAGGGAGTGGGCGGAGGCGGCGCCCGGCGAGGGCGGGAACCTAAGGAGAGCGCCCGGGCACGCCTTTCCTTGGCCTCAGGCCGTGAAAGTGGAGGTGACTGCAAAATTAGAGCCCCAAGAGACTAAATCAGAGGCAGGATCCCCCCAGGAAATCTTAGCCCAGTGCGGGCCGCGGGCCTCATCCTTTGCCCTGCAAACCCATCAGTGCCACTGTGGAACTCATTCTCCTCCCTAGTTCAGGCCTAACTTCCTGGTGTAAGTGATTAAGTAAGTAAGTAAGTGTTAGTCGCTCAGTCGTGCCCCACTCTTTGGGATCCCATGGACTGCAAGCCCACCAGGCTCCTCTGTCCATGAGATTTTCCAGGCAAGAATACTGGAGTGGGTTGCCATTTCCTTCTCCAGGGGATCTTCCCAACCCAGGGATCGACCCTGGGTCTCCTGCACTGCAGGCAGATTCTTTTACCGACTGAGCTACAAGGGAAGCCCAGTGTGAGTGATTACCTCCAGGTTAAGCCATCTTGCTTCTTGCTAGACATCTCTGCACGTGCCACAGTTTAGAGACTGGGGTCCCTGCTATAGGGGAAACTCGCCACCCCGGAACAACCTCTGGGGGAACAGAGACTTCTCTGTACTGTATTCTCACAGGTTCCCCTCTGTGTGAATGCCTCTCTGAGATTTCTCACTCCTTCTGTCCCTAAAGTTCTGTGTTTGCTGGGATCCTGCACCCACTCATCCCACACTCTTCCTAGTAGGCAATTCCATCCACTCCCACATTCAGGTTTTCAGACATGACCAGGCCTGTACTTCAGAAAACCCACATTTCTAGCTTTTTTTCACAGAAAGGTCTCAACTTAAAAAATACTCTCAACTTATAAGTTTTATTTTATTTTGTGGGAATTTTTAGGACTTCAAGCCAAGGAGATAGCATTTCAAGGAACCCTGAGAAAACTCCAAGGAGGGAAGGAGAGGTACCAGGTTATATAGAAGTTTTGCAACAAACGACAGGTGGTCTGAACATCAAAAGATTATTGTTAATTAAAGAAAACCAGCTGACCCAAGTCAAGGAATTTACCACTTTTCTATGTATGGGAAGCTGCAAGAGTCTGGGTTCACTGAAATCATTCCTTTGATACATGCCTTAGCTTTCAGGGGCCAGTAGCCTGTTTTCACATCCCTAAGTTCCTCAGGGCTCACCACAGGGAGTGGTTGCAGTCTGATGGCCACTAGATGGCAGGTATTCTTTCCTTCCTAAACCCTAACCCTAACCCTGAGTTCCCTCAGGGCTCACCAGCTCACACTGTGGTGGCTGCTGGTGACTGTGACATCCTTGTTTACTGATATGGCAGGAAGTATTCCATCTCTTAGAGGCAAAATGGGAAAGTTGGCAGGTGGCCCCAGATCTCCTTAAAAAGCAATCTCTTGAGAGTTTAGCAAGCATGGTAGGCAATCCTCATAGCTCAGCCCAGGTCCATACAGGGCTCTTCCCTGCCCCAGAGACAGAGAGTAAAATTGCCTTTCAAGGCTCCTAGAAAAATGCACTTTGCTCCCTTGTTCTTTGGGCTGTCATTGTGAACACCAGAACAATTTGGGAGAAGCTTTTCACTTTTCGCTTAGGTGCCTTTACTACAGACTTTTTGTAAAATGTACACCCCAGACTGTAGTACATCACTGTGGAAATTATTCTAAGAACAAATGAAACTGGAAAATTTAGTAGATTTATTTGTTTATATAGCATAGCATTATTTTGAAACATTTTTACGTAAAATAGGATAAAGAAAATAAGTATTTATGCTAACTGATGTTGGGAGTCAAGATTACTAGGTTCAGTTCAGTTCAGTTCAGTCACTCAGTCATGTCCGACTCTTTGCGACCCCATGAACCACAGCACACCAGGCCTCCCTGTCCATCACCAGCTCCCGGAGTCCACCCAAACCCACGTCCATCGAGTCGGTGATGCCATCCAGCCATCTCATCCTCTGTCGTCCCCTTCTCCTCCTGCCCTCAATCTTTCCCAGCATCAGGGTCTTTTCTGATGAGTCAGTTCTTCGCATCAGGTGGGCAAAGTACTGGAGCTACAGCTTCAGCATCAGTCCTTCCAATGAACACCCAGGACTGATCTCCTTTAGGATGGACTGATTGGATCTCCTTGCAGTCCAAGGGACTCTCAAGAGTCTTCTCCAACACCACAGTTCAAAAGCATCAATTCTTCGGCGCTCAGCTTTCTTTATAGTCCAGCTCTCACATCCGTACATGACCACTGGAAAAACCATAGCCTTGACTAGACGGACCTTTGTTGGCAAAGTAATGTCTCTGCTTTTTAATATGCTATCTAGGTTGGTCATAACTTTCCTTCCAAGTAGTAAGTGTCTTTTAATTTCAATGCTGCAATCACCATCTGCAGTGATTTTGGAGCCCAGAAAAATAAAGTCAGCCACTGTTTCCCCATCTATTCGCCATGAAGTGATGGGACCAGATGCCATGATATTAGTTTTCTGAATGTTGAGCTTTAAGTCAACTTTTCACTATCCTCTTTCACTTTCATCAAGAGGCCCTTTAGTTCTTGTTCACTTTCTGCCATACAGGTGGTGTCATCTGCATATCTGAGGTTATTACCAGGTTAGTTAAGGGAATAATCTCTAAACTGAGTTTGAATTGGAAGCCAGAAAATTGTAGAATTTACTGCAATTACTTTTACACTTATACAGTAACACCAAAAACCTTTTTCCCTTTTGATGTGTTCATTTTCCAATACCTATTGCAACAGAGAAAAGCAAACCTGACTCCATATTGAATCTATTCCTTTAGCTCGAAGCTTTGTGCTCTGTTGCCTGTGCTTTTGTCATGCTGGCTCTCTACCTTTTGTAAAAAGTGTTGCCTATAGCCTGAAATATGTGGGATTGCGCATTCTCTAGACTCTGACCTTTAAAAGTATAACACTTTTACTCATATAGAACGAAAAGTTGCAGAACGGAGGATAACATTTGTCTTGTTGGGGGTTTATAGGAACATTGAGACCTTATCTACTGGAGACCTACAAGGACAAAGGATGCTAGCACCAAGAAGTTTGCAACTAGCCATACCCACCTTGCCCCTTTTAGTATAAAAGAAACCTGGATTCTAACTTGGGTAAGATGATTGTTTGGAACACTCCTCCACCATCTTCTCAGTCTGCTGGCTTTCTGAATAGTTACCATTTCTTGCCCCAACACCTCCTCTCTCAATTTACTGGCCTGTTGTATGGTGAGCAGCACAAGCTTGCACTCAGTAATGCTGTGACTCTCCTTTTTAAGAGTTCTCCCTGCAACAGTGGCAGAGATTAAAGCAGTGCCCAGATAAAGTCGGCATTTGTGTTTTGTTTGGCCAATAGGGCTTTTTTTTTTTTCCTTTTAAAATGTCAGGCGACATTTCTAAAGTGGAAGACTTTACATAGTATCAGAATTTCCAGCTTCTTTGGAGTAATGGGAATGCCTGGCAAACTGGGTTCTGATTGAGGTGAACAATAGCACCTCTTGCAAAGAAGACGGTACTCCAGTTTGCCAAGATTTTCATCACTCACAGGTGTAGGGAAACATTTGTTTCCCAGTAATGACACATAGCTGAATTCTTACTCAGTGGTGATGGTCTAAACATTAAAAGCCAGGGCATTGTGCTTGATTGTGAAGTGGATCTCAGAATGAGATGAGGAGGCTTTTGAGGTTTTAACAGGGACAGGACTCTGTATACCTGTATATCATTTGAAGCTGCCCTGTTTTTCACTTATCTATTAAGGATGGAAGATACAAAAGTTAGATTTGATTGCTTCAAAGCTGAACTCTCTTGTACTGGCCCAAAGGCCTACTCTTTAAGTAAATTTTAATAGCTTCCCCCTGCTCTCCTGGCCTCAGAAAACAGGTTGGTGAAAGCACAGTCCCATCCATTCATTCATTCAGCATTTATTGAATTCCTACCATGTACTAGGCTTTGAAGAAAGGAGGGAGCAATAAAGGGATGGCCTAACCTCTTCTAAACTTAGCAGCTTCTAAGAGAAACTATTTGGAAACAGCACCCAAGGAGAGTATGGTTTGCTTGACTGGAAGAGAGCCTGGAAAAATTTTCTTTTCTGAGAAAAATTGTTATCTGCTGTACCTGTCCTCCCACCTGTCTTATTTCAAGTAATATTTCAGTAATTTATGAATAATATTTCATGGGCAACACAGCTCATAGAATTCATTTAATAGTAACACAGTGGTTTCCAAATTTGTTTACACATTGGAGTCAGTGGGCAACTTCAGTACACTTATGCGTCTGTCCTACAGGCCTTGGTTTGGGAATTTTTTATTCTATTTAAACTAAAGCAAACAAACCCAGTTCACCCATTTCTCCCACCTCCACCCTCACCCCTTACTACCACCAATCTGTTCTCTGTATCTCTGTGCTTGGTTTTTGTGTTTTGTTTTTAGATTCCACATATAAGAAAGATCATATGGTGTTTGTCTGACTAATTTTACTTAGTGTTAATATAATGTCCTCAAGGTCCATCTATGTGGTTGAAAATGCAAGATTTCACTCTTCTTTTTTCATGGCTGAATGATATCCCACTGTATATCTATATCTATATCTATATATATACCACAATTTTTGTATCCATTCATTCATCCTTAGACAATTAGATTGTTTCTGTATCTTGACTATTGTAAATAATGCTGCATTGAACACAGTCAGTTCAGTTCAGTCACTCAGTGGTGTCCAACTTTTTGCAACCCCATGGACTGCAGCCTACCAGGCTTCTCTGTCCATCACCAACTCCTGGAGCTTGCTCAAACTCATGTCCATCAAGTCAGTGATGCCATCCAACCATTTCATCCAATGAACACAGGGGTGCATATATCTTTTCAAATTAGTGTTCTTGTTTTCTTTGGATAAATACCCGGAAGTAGAATTGCTGGATCATATAGGAGTTCTATTTTTAATTTTTTGAGATACCTCTATACTATTTTCTATAGTAGTTACACCAATTTGCATTCCCACCAACAGTGCACAAGAGTTCCCTTTTCTCCACATCATCACCAACACTTGTTTCTTATCTTTTTGACAGCACCAGTTCTAACAGGTATGAAGTGATATCTCATTGTGGTTTTGAGTTGCATTTCCCTGATGATTACTAATGTCAAGCATCTTTCCCTGTGTCTGTTGCCCATCTGCGTGTCTTCTTTGGTAAAATGTCTATTCAGATCCTCTATCCATTTTTAATTGGATTGTTTGGCTTTCTGCTTCTGAATTGTATGATATTGTTTGTTTTAGTCCCTTATCAGATATATGATTTGCAATTATTTTCTCTCATTCAGTGGATTTCCCTTTTGTTGTGTTGATAGTTCCCTTTACTGTGCAAAAGTTTTTTAGTTTGATACCCTCTCATTTGTTTTTTTTTGCTTTTATTGCTTTTGGTGTCAGATTCAAACAATCATTTCCAAGACCAATATATCAAGGAGCTTACAGCTTATGCTTTCTTCTAGGAATTTTATGGTTTCAGGTCTTATGTTCAAGTCTTTAATCCATGTTTAGTTCAGTTTTTTTGTATCATGTAAGATAGTGGCTCAATTTCATTCTTTTGCAAAATGCTGTCCAACTCCCCCAGTACCAATTACGGAAAAGACTGTCCTTTCCCTGCTTGATATTTTTGGCCCCTTTGTCATTTTTATTTTATTTTTATTTTGTCATAATTATTTAACCAAATTTGTGGGTTTATTTCTGGACTCTATTCTGTTTCACTGATCTATGGGTCTGTTTTTATTCCAATACCATACTGTTTCAGTTACAAAGCTTTGTAATATATTTCTGAATTGGGGAGCTTTATCTTTTTGCAAGAATTTTATCTAGGAATTTTAAAGAGCTCTCCAGATGATTCTAATATGCAAACAAGCTTGAGAACCACTGCAATAGCAATTGGCAGTAACTTTTTTTAAGGGTATAAACGCCTGAAAGGAAAGTCATATGTTAAAATAGGTTTAAAAGCCTAAACCTGACAAAGGCATTGAAAGGAAAAATTAATGAAATTTGAATAAGCTCTGTAGGTTAGTTACTGATACTGTATCATTTCCTGATTTGGACTCATTTCTCAGTTAACTGGAGTACCTTGAATTTGTTTTTTTCAGAGAAGATATATAAGTTGTTTACTTTTTGAGCCCTTAAATATATAAAAGTATCTTCTGTTACATTCTCTTATGAACAAGACCAAAATATGACATAGAATTATTGACTCATAATATTTTTTATTTGATATTCTGAAATGCTACTCTATCACCTTTCTAATAGTCAGTGTTACCCCCCACCCCAAATAAGCCAGGTGTTAATGTTTTTTGTTTTGTAGGTAACTCATTCTATTCCTGACTGGGCTCATACAGGGTTATTTATTTACAAACTTTGAGTCTACTTGGTATGTTTAGCTGTAGGTCTCATTTTTAATCATTTATTAATTTATTGGACAAAGATTTATTAGGCATCTACCATGTTTTCATGGTAGTTTAGTGGGCACTTTTGTTAGGAAGACAACTCTTTCGTCAGTTTAGGGACATCTTTCTCTAACTCATCTCATTACAGTCTTTTCAAGTAGAATTCCCAGTGTTTGGTTCATTTAGTCTGACTTGTACTCCTTTCCCAGTTTTGAACCAGTCCATTGTTCCATGTCTGGTTCTGTTCACTTCTTGACCTGCATACAAGTTTCTCAGGAAGCAAGGAAGGTGGTCTGGTATTCCCATCTCTTGAAGAATTTTCTCAGTTTGTTGTGATCCACACAGTTAAAGGCTTTAGCATAGTCCATGAAGCAGAAGTAGATGTTTAACTGGAGTTCTCTTGCTTTTTCTATGGTCCAATGGATGTTGGCAATTTGACCTCTGGCTCCTCTACCTTTTCTAGATTCAGCTTGTATATCTGGAAGTTCTCAATTCACATACTGTTGAAGCCTAGCTTGAAGGATTTTGAGCATTACCTTGGTAACATGTGAGATGAATGCAATTGTGTGGTAGTTTAAACATTCTTTGGCATTGCCTTTCTTTGGGATTGGAATGAAAACTGACCTTTTCCAGTCCTGTCACCACTGCTGAGTTTTCCACATTTGCTGGCATATTGAGTGCAGCACTTTCACAGCATCATCTTTTAGGATTTCAAATAGCTCAACTGGAATTCCATCACCTCCACTAGCTTTGTTTGTAGTAATGCTTCCTAAGGCTCACTTGACTTCACACTGCAGGATGTCTGGCTCTAGGCGAGTGACCACACCATTGTGGATATCTGGGTCATTAAGACCTTTTTTGTACAGTTCTTCTGTGTATTCTTGCTACCTATTGTTAATCTCTTTTGCTTCTGTTAGATTCTTACCATTTCTGTCCTCAAGATTGCCAGGAGAAATGTCAACAGCCTCAGATATGCAGATGATACCACCCTAATGGCAGAAATTGAAGACAAACTAAAGGGCCTCTTGATGAAAGTGAAAGAGGAGAGTGAAAAAACTGGCTCAAAACTCAACATTCATAAAACTAAGATCGTGGCATCTGTTCCCATCATTTCATGACAGATAGATGGGGAAAAAATGAAAACAGTGACAGACCTTATTTCTTGGGCTCCAAAATCACTGCAGACAGTGACTGCAGCCATGATATTAAAAGACGGTTGCTCCTTGGAAGAAAACAGGTTTCAAACCCAGACAGCATATTAAAGAAGAAACTTAGGTGACAAACCTAGACAGTGTATTAAAAAGCAGAGACATCACTTTGCTGACAAAGGTCCATATAGTCAAAGAATGGTTTTTCTAATAGTCATGTAGGGATGTGAGAGCTGGACCATAAAGACTGAGCACTGAAAAATTAATGCATTCAAACTGTGGTGCTGGAGAAGATTCTTAAGAGTCCCTTGGACAGCAAGGAGATCAAACCAGTCAATCCTAAAGGAAATCAATCCCGAATACTCATTGGAAGGGATGATGCTAAAGCTGATGCTGGAAAAGATTGAAGGCAGGAGTAGAAGGCAATGACAGAAGATAAGATGGTTGGATGGCCTCCCCAACTCAATGGATGTGAGTTTGAGCAAAACTCCAGGAGACAGTGGAGGACAGGGAAGCCTGGTGTGCTGCAGTCCATGGCATCACAAAGAGTTGAACACGACTTAGTGAGTGAACAACAACCATCATGTTGATGTCTTTTATCACTTTTATGTGAACTCAATAAACATTTCTTAAATTAGCCTTTTAAATCACTGTAGCATCAATCTGTGAGTCATTGCCTCCTTATGTTTACCTTGTTGAATACAGGGCTTCAGACTGCTTTAAGGTATAAGGACAGAGCTCTGTGTAGCAGCCAAGCTCAGCGCTTTGCAGAATGGATTATTGTCACCTGCTCCATGTACAGGACGGTTATAAGTTATATGTGTGTGTGTGCACCTATGTGCATGAATGTGTGTATGTCTAGAAGGTGGACTCTAAGTCTGTTTTTGTTGACCATGGAGAGAAGATGCCGATTGCTTGCAAAGGCATCTGGCCCAAGCACTCCATAATCCTTTGACTTAATAGCAAAACACACAGATATAATACATGTACAAGAAAGCATTCCAAACCTCTGAACAAAGAGTGGGTTAAGCATACACATTTAACCCTGCTTCCTCCTGAAACAAAAACAACAATAAAGTTGTTATTGTTGCTTTTAATAATACAAACATACTTGGTTTGGGAGATGGGAAAGGAGGTAATTACAAAATTTTGGATGCTGGAAATAACATAGATGATTAGGAGACTCAAAGAAGCCAAATTATTGGTAGCAATGGGGAGAGCTGAGATCCAGCTTAACTTACTGGCAAAATTCTCAAAAGGATCAGAAATTGGCAACAACTATCTCTAGATGAATGATAATGAGGAAGGCTATAATAGCAAGTGAGTAAAAGCCAGTGAGAATCTAAATCCCCTCCTTCAGTCTACACCTGTGGTTGATTAATCCTCTCTTGCCTCAGATTATCTGTAGGCTTATGGACTAAATATTTACCCCTAAAATTCATATGTTGAAATCCTAGCCCCCAGTTCGAGGTGGGAAGGTAGTTAGGTCATGAGAGTGGAGCCCTTATGAATGAGATTAGTGCCTTTATAAGAACTCTGGAGCTTGTCCTTGTTCTCTGCCATGTTAGATACAATGAAAAGATGGCTGTTTGTAAACCCTCACTAGACACTGGATCTGCTGTCACCTTGATCTTGGATTTCCCAGCCTCCTGAACTGTTTGTGGTGTAAGCCACCCAGCCTATGGTAATTTGATATAGAAGCTTGAACTGTCAAAGACAGAGACTAAAGGTTTATTTTCTGGAAAGGGAGAAACATAAGATCTCTGGGCTAGAGAATACCAAGTACAGGTGAGGCCATGAACATCCTAATAAAAGGAGAGGAGGGAATGAGAAGGCAGGATTAGGTGGACAAATAAGACTGAAGCCTGGGACACCGCCCCCGCCCCAGGCTTCTTTCCCCTCTGAGCCCTAAGAATGACGGCAGCAAGACCTTGATCCTTCACACTGCACATTAGAAGAATCTGACCACCCCAAGAGGAGAGATCCAACATCAGGAGTTTACCATCAAATGGCTTAATGAGATCACCTTATAATGAAGTCCAAAGTCAACAAGCTCCATTCACTTCCTCAGGGCTTTCAAATAAATTTTTAGTTCCCTCTCCCCAAATAGAAACTATCTTATGAATGAAACAAGAAGATACTATACAAGAACAAAAAGTTGTTAGAAATTAAAAATAGGATAACAGAATAGTTATAAAAATTAATAGACTGGTAGGAAGATAAATTTGGGAACATTTTTTCCGGATAGTAGAGCAAAAAATATAAGGCAAAAAGAAAGCAAGAATGCTAGTGGACCAACTCAGGATATCCAAAATCTGGATGAGAGCAATTTTATAAAGAGAGATAGAAAGTAAGGAAAAGAAAAAAAAAAAGAAAAGGAGATCGATAGTGAAACAATTCAAGAAAAATGTGCGGAATTAAAGGGCATGAATTTCTAAAACAAAAAGGACACAAATTTCTACTGTGTACCCAGAACAAGGGATGAACATCAACTACACCAAGGCTTATCATTATAAATTTTGAACAATGGAGGTAAAAAAAAAAAGATCCTACTAATTTCTAGAGAGAGAGGTAAAAACAACAACAAAAAAATAGATTATATAGAAACAAAAGATGGTAATTAGAATGTTGTTGGACTTCTGGACAATCACACCAGAAATTCTGAAGGAAAATTATTTCTAACCTTGAATTCTATATTCACAAAAACCATTAATTATGCGTGAGGGTAGAATCATATGCCTTTCCAGGTACATGTGCATGCTAAGTCTCTTCAGTTGTGTCCAACTCTTTGCGACCCTATGGACCATAGCTCACCAGGCTCTTTGTCCATAGGATTCTCCAGGCAAGAATACTGGAGTGAGTTGCCATGCCCACCTTTTTTCCAGGTATACAAATCTCAAAATACGTCTCTTACATACTCTTGAATATATCAAGAAATTTCCTGAGGATTATGACACTAAAATAAGACAAACCAAAGAAAAAAAGGCTTAGGATATAGAAAAGAAGAGCTAAAACACAGGAGAGGGGCAATAGGATCCCATGATAATGGCTAAATTACTTGATGGCAGGTGGAAGTTGTATTTCTCTCTGTCAAAAGTAGGTGTTCTCTCATGGGAAGGTCGATCGCTCTGTCTTCCATAAGACTGTTCAGGGGCCCAAATCCTTCTATCCTATTGGTTTGCCATCAACTAGGATGTTGTCCTTATCTACATGGTCCAGTCTGGCTCACCAACACTCTATTTACATTCCAACTTTCAGGAAGAAGAAGGGCAAGCAGCTTCCGCTCATATCCCATTAGCCAGAATTGATTACATGATATATATGCTGGGGAGGATGGAAATCATGTGTTCCTGAGCTGGGTTATGGAAGTGGATTTTCCTTCCCTACAGCAACACTCCAACTTCATTGCTGTCATTAACAGACAGCTCCTGCCTTTCTTTAGTGGCTTGAGAAAAAAGGGAAGGAAATCAGAGCCAGTCCTCCTGCCCTCATACTTGCCATTACTCCTCAAAACTCACCTTTTCTAGACCAATATCATATGATATAACTAATATATGGAATCTAAAAAAAAAAGATATAAATGAGCTTATTTACAAAACAGACTCACAGACATAGGAAACAGACTTATGGTTACCAAATGGGAAGGGGGA
Organism: Okapia johnstoni; assembly: GCA_024291935.2. Classification (NCBI taxonomy): domain Eukaryota; kingdom Metazoa; phylum Chordata; class Mammalia; order Artiodactyla; family Giraffidae; genus Okapia; species Okapia johnstoni. Next base: position 122,856,995 of record CM044306.1, on the reverse strand, counting down.
GAAATGGATAAATTAGGAGTTGGGATTAACATATACACTACTATATAAAAAACATATAATTGACAAGTACCTGCTATATAGCACAGTGAACTCTGTTCAATATTCTGTAATAACCTAAATGAGAAAAGAATCTGAAAGATAACAGGTATGTGTATGCATATAACTAAATCGTTTTGCTGTACACCTGAAACTAACACAACATTGTAACTCAACTATATTCCAATATAAAATTAAAAAAAAATTTTAACTTACTTTTTCTTTATTGCCTCCTTTGACCTAAGATTCCTCAATAGTTTGTCGCCTGATGAAAGTTGTCTTATGTGTGTTCTTTGGTTTCCTTCATTCATTTGTACATTCATTCAACAGCTATTTATTGAGTACCTATGAAGTACCAGGCTTCCAGGATACCACATCCATCCTACATCTAGGCACTGGGGATACCTCAGTGTAAAAAATAGGTTGAAAATAATATAATATTGTAAATCACCTGTATATCAACTATACTTCAAGTTTTTAAAAAGACAAAAACTCTTGTCTTCCCAAAACTTCCTGCAGGCTGGTAGGGAGAAACACACGCATTACACGCACACACACACACACACACGCACACAAAGTAAAACCTTATGTATTGGGGATGGTGATAAATTTCAAAGGAAAATAAAACTAAAATGGTGAATATGGAGTGCTAGGCTGGAGGGTGCTTGCAGTTTAATATAGAGTGGCCAGAGAATGCCACGCTGAAAGCACGATACTTGAGAACTGTAGGAGGAGAGAGAGTGATCCATGAAGAAAGCCAGAGGAGGAATATTTCAAGCATAAGTATTTCAGAACATAAGTGTTAAGGCTCTGAAGTGGGGGTGTTCTTGGCTTGTAGGAAGAACAGGAAAAAGTCAGGGTAGTTTTATTAGTGTTAGAAAGGCGGAGGGAATTTGGAGCAGAGATCAGAGAAATCACGGAAGGCCAGATTTGTATAGGATCTTGTAGGCTTTTCCTCTTATTAAGAGAACTTTGGAAAAGCATTGGAGGGATCTGAGCAGAAGGGACCTGCTTAGATTTAGGATCATTCTTGCTTCAGTTTTTAGAATAACTTCTGGGGAGAAGCAGAAAGACCATTTAGGATATTATTTCTGTAATACAGATGAATGATTGTGGAGTTTGGGGCCAGGGTGATAGCAGGAAGGTCATGAGAGGTGATCCATATGGGGATGTATCTTGAAGAAAAACCCAAAAGTATTTGCTGAGGAAGTAGATTTGGACATATGAAAGAGAGAATAATCAATAGTGACTCTAAGATTTGGGGCCTGAGCAACTGGGAGGATAAAAACTGCCATTCCCTGGGATGGGGAAGACTGCAGAAGGAACAGGATTCTTCCAGGGGAAATCAAGAGCTTGGTTTTGCATATATTAAGTCTAGATGTCTACTAGACATCCAAGAGGTAGAGATCAAGTAGTGGATAATGTTTGGAGTAAAGTAGAGAGGTCTGCACTGGTGATATAAATTTAAGAGTCTTCAGCAGATAGTTTTAAAGCCTCAAGGCAGGTTGAGCTCACTTAGAGAGTAAGTATGGATGAAGATGGATGGGCTTCCTAGGTGGCACTAGTGGTAAAGAGCCTGCCTGCCAATGCAGGAGACGTAAGAGACATGGGTTTGATCCCTGGGTCAGAAAGATACCCTGGAGGAGGGCATGGCAACCCACTCCAGTATTCTTGCCTGGAGAATTCCATGGACAGAGGAGCCTGGTGGGCTACAGTCCATAGGGTCACAAAGAGTTGAACACAACTGAAGGGAATCGGCATATGTATACATTCTAGACCTACTGAGGGTAGAATTCATCAGGCTAGTTCAACAGATGACTCTCTAAGGCATTTTGAAGCATGGTATCTGCAATAGGGAACCCCTGCAACAGAGGTGACATCAACCATACCCACTCGGGAAAAAAAGTAATAATAAAATTTTTTCATACAATAAAAAAAAAACGAAAACTTGGAAACTGTAGACAATCATTTTCCATGTTTTTCTTGGTCAAATAAAATTAGTGCCCTAAGTATATATATATCCCATGTATATTATATAATATGTTGGGACAACTAGATATCTTTCTGGAAAAGATAAATTTGGATCCATACCTCACCCTATATACATCAATACAAACCCCAAATAGAGCAAACATTTACATGGAAAAATAAAACCATTAAAGGAGTAGAAGGAAGATGAGCAGTTTCTTTGTAACATTGGAGAGAAAGAGGCCTTTCTATGATTCAAAGTCCAAAAGCCAAATGAGAGGGATTGATATATTTACCACCAAAAAATCTGATGGCAAGAAAGTTGTGTGCATGCTCAGCTGTCTCCAGCTCTTTTGTGGCCCCATGGACTGTAGTCATCCAGACTCCTCTGTCTGTGGGATTTTCTGTGCAAGAATCTTGGAGTGGACTGCCATTTCCTCCTCCATGGGATCTTCCTGACCCAGAGATCCAACCCTTGTCTCCTATGGCTCCTGTATTGGCAGAAGGATTCTTTACTACTGGGTCACCTAGAGACAGTTACAAGGCAGAGAAATAGGAAATATTTGCAACTCAGAAAACTGACAAAGGGTTAATCTCCTCAATATACAAAAAAGTTCTTGCTATGAAGACACAAAAGAACACAATATGAAAATAGGCAAAGCATATAAACAGATGATTACCAGGAAAAAGAAATATAAATGATTTTAGGCACATGAAAGAGGCTCAATTTCACTTATGATGTGAGAACTGAAAATTAAAACAAAATCGACCAAAAATTTGAAATTCAATAGCATATTTTTGGCAAGGAACTCTTATGCATTGCTGATTGCAACCCTATGGAAGGCAACTTGAAAATATCTTTCAAAACTACAAATGTTTTTATTCTTTGACCAGTAATCTCACCTACAGGATTTTACCTCAGACTTCCTATGTATTAAATAACTTATGTTAAAGGTTTTGCATTGCTTATAATAACAAAAGGTTAGAAAAGATCTAAATGTTATAAACAGTGACCTGGTTAGGTACATTATGGTACCTCTACAAAGTGGAATAAGACACATGTGTAAAAATGAATGAGACTTTATGTACTGATGTGAAAGGATCTCCAGAATATACTGACTGGAAAAGGCAAAGTGAGGAACAGAAAAAAGTGTATATTATGCTACCTTTTGTGCATTATAAGGGGAGAATAAAAATATACACTTAGATTTTCTTACACTTACATGTTAAATATTAGAAAGACCCCCAATAAATTATGAAATTAGTTAACTATGGAAGCAGAAGAGACTGTGAATGTACTCAGAGTGTACCTTTTTGTGTTATTTTGATTTTTTTAAGCCTTGTAAATGTATTCTCTATTCAGAACTAAATTAAATAGATTTTAAATGAAAACAAAATGTACTAAAAGAACAAAGAAAGATTATATCAGAATTTCAATCTTTGTAGACTTCCTTGGCATTTTAGCATTCATAGCATGAAACAAAATAATCTTTAAGAATTAAATTTTTAGTTATTAAATTTTATTTAGCTTTGAGTCTTTCAAAAAAAAGGCCTATTTGGGAACTCTTCACAGCTTGTGAGAATGACTTACAAGGAGAATATCAACTTGGCCATCATAGAAGTTTATAAGAAGGAAAACTCTAAAATCGTGTAAAGCAATATCTATGCTGAAATAACTCTAACCCAGATAGAACAAAGAATATAGACTATGAATAAAAGGAGAAAGTTTCAGAGAAAAATGTGGTATCCCATGCCCATTCTTTCCTTAACTAATCAAGTTCCAAAACAACAGACTTTATAAAAATATTTCAAGAAAATAGTTCCTTCTACTTTTGAGTCTATGCAAAAATTTAAACAGAAAGCTTGACAAAATATTGCTATAGACTACAAACTATTTTTAATGCTAGAAAATGAAGGATTTTTGACGTTTGATGAAGAAATAAAATCCTTCTATAAAATGTTACTAAAGACGTTTCTTAGAATTAAAGTCTGTGGTGTGTAAAAATGTTAATGATATTATTAGATGTGCTACTTGTGTATCCTGTGCATCTCGAAAATGAAGAAACTTGAAAACATCTGAAAATGCAGAAATAACTAAAATTCTTTAAAAAATGAGAACTATGGATTTATGGAAATAAACAGAGTGAACATTTTCCATACTCTTCTCCAGACAAAGCAAACAATGTGATACAGAAGATATTTGGAATTGCTGTTGGACCAAAAGAAAGCCTTGACATTTTCTTTGCAGATAATAACAGCAACACAGCAACAACTCATGGTAGCTTCAAGATAAAGCAGTTAATTGGCTGGAATCGCTGAAGTAATAAACTTAGTTGTCTTATGAAGGCAGTGTTCCTTTCTCTGTCTGAATTTAACAATAAACATGAGCAGGAGGGAAGGCTAGAATGACCCATGTGACAATGGATTGGCATTGGAGATATCAATATGAACTCATATTTAGATTAACATAGACACAGAAGAATAGACAAATAATAGACATGTGCATACACACACACATATATACACATACACACACACATATATACACACATATACACATGTATGTATACATACATGCATGTATATACACACGTATATGTATATATATATATATATATATATATACACACACATTTATAAGCTGTCTTTTGAGAGGGTCAGAAGCAAAGATTACCCCAGTGGCAGAAAGTATAGTAAGTGTCCAGATCTTGGCTTGTAAAACCATTCTCTGGTAAAAAGAACCAGGGCTCCATGGAGGAATGGCTGATTTTAGAACTGGTGCAAAAAATGGCTTGGAACATGTTGTAGTGCCAGAAAGCAAAAAAGTGCTTAAAAAATAAAAGCATCCACAATGACAGGGGTATGTGAAAGAGATACAGGAGGCAACTAAAAGTGCTCACAGTGGCCAAAATGGATCAAATTAAGCAATAAAACCAAGCAGACTGGGTTGTGACCTGAAGCATAAAGTAATTTCCCATGAATCTACATGCTCTAAATAAATGATTAAGTAAATAAACATAAGGAGTTGAGTAGACAAACCTCTCATACAGAACAATTCGTAACTTCCATTTCTTAACTGTGGCTGTGCATAGTGAATTCCTTCAAATTGTATAGTATATAAGGGCCAGGGGGTGAGGACGTTACAGTGGAGAAATTATGATGTGATGAGAATGTCACTTTACCACTGAGATCTTCCTCCCCCTAACCCATAATCCCAGAATAATCATGAGAAATATATCAGTCAAACCCATATTGAAGGACATTTTACAAAATATTTGACCAATACTTCTCAAAATATCATAATTATCAAGAACAAAGAAAGTCTGAGTAACTGTCATTGTCAAAAGGACACTAAGGAGACATAGCAACTAAGTGTAATATTTTATACTGGAAGGGATCTTGGAACAGAAAAAGAATATTAGGTAAAAACTAAAGAAATCTGATTAAAGTGCTGACTTTAGTTAATAGCAATGCATCAATATTGGTTCATTAGTTGTGGACAAATGTACCACACTAATCTAGAATATTAGTAGGGGTAAGCTACATGTAGATATATCATCATGATAGTTTTTGTCAATCTAAAATGACTCTTAAAAAAGAGCCACTCAATAAATTTCTCTTCTTTTAAAAAATTATCAAACTTAGGTAGATATATTTTAAAATTATTTTATTATTCTTATTGTTATTTTATTTATTTTTATTTTTTTGGCTGTACCATGCAGCATGTAGAGTCTTAGTTTCTTGACCAGGGATTTAACCTGTGCCTCCTGTGTTGGAAGCACAGAGTCTCAACCATTGGACCACCAAGAGAGTCCTGATAGATTTGTTTTTAGGTCTACAATTTATTACTTAAAATGCATGCAAAATATTGGATGGATTAATGGAAGGATAGAGGTCTAACTAGATAGACGGGTATGTGATTAAATAAAAAAAGAAAATAGTGAATTGTTAATAGCAAAATCTAGGTTGTTGACCAGTAATTCCATTCCTAGGTATTTACTCAAGAGAAATGAAAACATATGTCTCCACAATAACTTGCATACAAATATTCACAGTAGCATTATGCACAGTCACCCCAAACTGGAAACATTTTAAATGTCCATCAGCTTGTGAATGGGTAAGTAAAATGTGGTATACCTATAAATTGGAATACCGCTAAGCAATAAAAAGGAACAGTTCTGATAAATGTTACAACGCAGGTAAACTTTATGAAAGAGGCAAGGCAAAAATACTACTTATTATATGAAACTTCTAGAAAGAGCAAAACAGACAAAAAGCAAACCAATGGTTACCTAAGACTGAGGGGAGAAGCAAGAATTAGCTCCAAATAGGCACAAGGGAACTTTTTGGAGTGATTGATATGTTCTAACACTGGATTGTGATGATATTTGCACAATTGCAAGAGTTCTCTAGTTTTAGTTCTTGAATTTAAGTTTTTGATCCATTTGGAATTGATTTTTGTGTATGATTTGAGGTGATGGTCCAACTATGGGTTTTTTTTTTTTGCCTGTAGATATCCTGTTTTCAGGCTTCGCAGGTGGTGCTGGTGGTAAGGAACCAGCCTGCCAGTGCAAGAGACACAAGAGACATAGGTTCAATCCCTGGGTTGGGGAGATCCTCTTGAATGGGACATGGCAACCCACTCCAAGATTCTTGCCTGGAGAATCCCATGGACAGAGGAGCCTGGTGGGCTACAGTCCATAGCATTGCAAAGAGTAGGGGGTGCCTGAAGTGATTTAGCACATGTGCACACATATCCTGTTTTCACAAAAATACACTGTTGAGAAGACCTAGACCTGTCTCCCACTGAATCGACTTGGTACTCTTGTCAAAAATCAATTGGCCATAGATATGAGAATTTATTTCTGGGCTCTCAACTTTATTCCATTGTTCTATATGTCTATCTTTATGCCAGTGTCACACTGTATCGACAACTATAGCTTTGTACATTAGGAAATTAGGAAACTAGGAAGCTGTGAGTTCTTCAAGATTGTTTTGGCTCTTGAGGGTCTTTTGAAATTCCATATGAATTTTAGGATGGGCTTTTCCATTCCTGAAAAAAAAGAGCAAGAAATGCCATTGGAATTTTGAAAGGAATTGCACTGAATCTGTACATCAGCTTTCCGATCTATGAACATGGGGTATTTTTCCATTTATTTAGGTTTTCTTTAATTTCTTTCAGCAACTATTTTGTAATTCTAACCTGGGTAAGATAGTTCTTTGAGACACTAGTCCACAATCTTCTCAGTCTGCTGGTTTTCTAAATAAAGTTGCTATTCCTTGCTCCAATACTTTTCTTGATTTATTGGCCTGTGGTGTGGTAGTACAGCCTTGAACGAGGTAACATTTTCTTGCCTAATTGCTCTAGCTAGAACTTCTAGCACAATGTTGAAAAGAAGTGGCAAAAATCAACATCTTCAATGTTTTCCTGATGTTGTTTAGTCACTAAGTCATGTCCAACTATTTGTGACCCCCATGAACTGCAGCACTCCAGGATTCCCTGTCCTTCACTGTCTCCTGGAATTTGCTCAAACTCATGTCCATTGAATCAGTGATGCCATCCAACCATCTCATCCTCTGTGATTCCCTTATCCTCCTGCCTTCAATCTTTTCCAACACCAGGGTCTTTTCCAGTGAGTTGGCTCTTCGCATCAGGTGGCCAAAGTTTTGGAGCTTCAGCTTCAGCATCAGGCCTTTCAATGAATACTCAGGGTTGATTTCCTTTAGGGTTGACTGGTTTTATCTCCTTGCAGTCCAAGGGACTCTCAAGAGTCTTCTCCAGCACCACAGTTTGAAAGCATCAGTTCTTCAAGGAAAATCTTTCAGTCTTTCATATTAGGTTTTTTTACATGGCCATTATCACGTTGAAGAATTTCCCTCTATTTCTATTTGTTGAGTGTTTTTATCTTGAAAGAATATTGGATTTTGTCAAATAAATTGTCTGCATCAGTTGAGATGTTGATGGTCATTTTCCCCCTCATTCTATTAATGAGATATATAGAATTGATTAATTTTATATGTGAAACCAACCTTCTGTTCCTGGGATAAATCCCACTGGGTAATGATTAAATTAATCCTTTTATACTCATGGCGTCCCACTCCAGTACTCTTGCCTGCATAAGGGAATGTTGGTATGTAGTTTTCTTGTAGTGTCATTTGCTTTGTTCTTAGGGTAATAGTAAAGGAGATTTGAGCAACAAAGTTACAAGTTTGACTTAAAAGATGTATACCTATGAACCTGCATGTGTATATAGGTGTGTTTGTGTGTATTTGTTTGTGAAGAGAGAGAGAGAATATTTTGTATCCACAACTAAACAACATTAATTTTTTAATTTCTGGAAGAACATAAACATAGGGATTTCTATAAATCCCCCAAAGTCTCTTACCGTAAAGTATTAATAGCTGCTGCTAAGTCACTTCAGTCATGTCCGACTCTGTGCAACCCCATAGACGGCAGCCCACCAGGCTCCTCTGTCCCTGGGATTCTCCAGGCAAGAACACTGGAGTGGGTTGCCATTTCCTTCTCCAGTATTAATAGCAAATGGTTTTTAAAAAATCACTTGAATTTCTAAAACCATCTTTTCAGATAATTCAATTCAAAGTAGAAATAAAAATCTGTTCATTAAATAACAACGACAGCCCTACTTTGTATACTAGCAAAACCCTTCTCCGAAGAAAATTTACTTACTAAGTAGCTTTTATTAGAAAGCAAAAAGGAAAGGAAACGAATGAAATGAGTTCATTGAGTTAAGGATCTTTGTTTGCAAACAACAGAAATCAACTTGGACAAACTAAAACAGAAAAAAATTTGGTTCAATTCAGCACTGAAAGAAAAAGCTAAAAAACACAGGTCTTATAAAGGGCAGAAATCGCAGGTGGCTCTGGGGTTGCTTTCTGAATCAGGAAACAGAGAGCAGTGAATCAGTACAGGATGAATCAATTACTAGCTGAATCAGCTACAGCTGTTTCAAGTCTTATGATTTTGCTTAAGATTTAGTTGCCATGGAGAGGGCATAAAATTAGCCTAGGTCAGGTTTCATGTCTATTTCTTAATCTAGAAAAGTTCAGTGTGTCTTCACTGATGGTTTCACCAAGTAGTATCTAATGGGGACACTACTTCCTTAAGAAAAATTAGAATGGTGCTATCAGAGGAAGGGGCAGTGAATATGGCATGCTGCTGCTGCTGCTAAGTCGCGTCAGTCGTGTCCAACTCTGTGAGACCCCATAGACGGCAGCCCACCAGGCTCCTCTGTCCCTGGGATTCTTCAGGCAAGAACACTGGAGTGGGGTGCCATTTCCTTCTCTAATGCATGAAAGTGAAAAGTGAAAGTGAAGTCGCTCAATCGTGTCTGACTTTTAGTGACCCCATGGACTGTAGCCTACCAGGCTCCTTTGTCCATGGGATTTTCCAGGCAAGAGTAGTGGAGTGGGTTGCCACTGCCTTCTCCAGAATATGGTATGGCAAAACAACAAATTGTCCATTATGCACCATTTGATGCTAGATTTTTGCTAGGTTATTCACTATTGCATTTATTTATAGTATCATAAACTTACTTATCTTTATGGTAAAAAGCATCTACCTCACCATAAAGTTATGAGACCTCAATGCTAACTGAACTGATAAATATAGAGTATTTAAGATCATCTATGATACAGCCATTATAACTATGTTTTGAACAAATATGTAAAGAATAGAAAAAACTTACTATGGATAAGTAGAATAAAATCTGTTTAGAGTCTATGAATTAAATTTAGTTAAAGCATTTTATTTATGTATGTAACCAACTCCTGAGAAAAATATGAAATATGGGTGTGTGTATCCATAAACTAACATCCGAACCTGTAAAGATAACCTTATTTGGGAAAAGGTCTTTGTAGATGAAAACATAATTAAATGAATGATCTTGAGATCATATTAGATTATCCTCATGACTTAGATCTAATGACCGGGATCCTTAAAAGAGACAGAAGACAAGACACAGACACAAAGAAGACATGGCCATGTGAAGACAGAGTTTAGAGTAATGTGACCACAAGCAAAAGAATTACTGGAGTCACCGGAAGCTGGAAGAAGCAAGAAACTGTTCTCTTCACTGCTGAAAGGAGTGCAGCCCTGCTATATACAGAAAGAAAAAATATACTGGGAACTTACTCTGGGATCTTAGGTCTGTAGCCCAGGAATGTAGCCTTTCAGATAGCTCTGAGGAACTGTTCCTAAGAGGGAAGGGAGGAACAGGATATTTAGGAGTTTTTACTTAAAAAGAATGTATTTGGATGTCAAAATATTACTGCTAGTCACAAAAAAAGTCTTAATGATTTAAGTGCTTTTTATGCAAGAGAAGATGCAAGAGTCTGAGCATATTGAAACTATGCTTTTGATGTGCATCTTAAGATGCGTATCTTGACAGTTAACCATCAAGGACCAGTATCCTGGTTTTTTCTCCACCCTGAATTTCCCTAAGAGTGTCTGAAGTGGCTGATGACTGGATGACTGACAGCTTGATAGTGGACCACAGTCTCTGTTTACTAAAATGTCAGGCTATACATTTTGTCCACAACACCTTGTCTTGGTCATAAATTCAACCAAGGATTGGAGAGCGTTTAATGACCAATTTGTCCCATGGTGCTAGAAAGACTAACTTCTAGATCAGGAGAGGATTCTGTTCCTAATCCACTTAATGTGTTAATTTTTGGATTACGCCCTGTTAATCTAAAATTCTCTGGATTACTTGTTCTTCTAGTCTACTGTGATCCAGGAAATGTTTTCCTTTATTACTTCTTCCCATGGCTAAAGTTGCTTAATAATATTATAATTATTCTACGTAGAGTTATATATCTGATCAATTGTCTCAAGATATTTAGACATCATCAATTTTGTCAGAGGCTTAGTTACATACTGGGTAATGCAAGAGACAGCAATCTTAGAAAATAGACAAGATATAAGTAACACAACAAGCAATATTAATAAAGTCATATATAACATAGAGAGACACAAGGCATAAACAATTGGAAAACAATGAAGGAACAAATTAAAACAAGGGTTAGTTTAAATAGTTGTAATCCGGATGCAGTAATCCATCAATTCCACAGGGGAACCAACTGGAGAAACCAAATTCCAGAGGGATCAGGTATTGAGGAAAAAGAGAAATGTTTCATCTTTGTTTACAAATGTATGTTTTATCAACTGGTTGTAAGTCATGGTTAGCATAGAAGGAAATGTTTTTTGGAAAACAAACGCTTGTTGTTGTTCAGTCACCTGGTCGTGTCCGACTCTTTGCAGCCCCATGGACTGCAGCATGCCAGGATTCCCTTTCCTTCACCATCTCCCAGAGTTTTCTCAAACTCATGTCCGTTGAGTCAGTGATGCCATCCAACCATCTCATCCTCTGTCATCCCCTTTTCCTCCTGCCTTTAATCTTTCCTAGCATCAGGGTCTTTTAAACAAACCTTAAATACCAGTATAGTTCAGAAACAAGTCATAAAATTATAAATCATCTTTATCAGTTCATTTAGTCCCATGTAGTTAATTTCTGTTGATCAGGGAAGTCATCAGACTTTTCATTAGAGTTTTGTAATTTCTTACCCAGCTCAGTGCTGTGCTTAGTCGCTCAGTCATGTCTGACTCTTTGCGACCCCATGGACTAGCCCACCAGGCACCTCTGTCCATGGGGATTCTCCAGGCAAGAATACTGGAGTGGGTTGCCATTTCCTTCTCCAGGGGATCTTCCTGACCCAGGGATCGAACCGGGGTCTCCTGCATTGCAGGCAGATTCTTTACCAACTGAACTACGAGGGAAGCCCACCCAGTTCAGTGATATGATCTAAAAGTCAGAAACTTGTATTCGTCAAAAAGTCCTTTTTATGAATCTTCTTGAAGGTCTTCATTTTATGAAAGCGTCAGAGTAAAACAACGACTGATTATAAATGACAAAAGACTTTAGATGGCCCAGATAAAGATATGATTACAAAGCAATTGACAAGAAACTTTGTTATTTCTGTGACATAACCTTTTAAGATAATAACTAGAATTATGAAACGTGTAATTATTATTACACTAGGACATAACAGATTTTTTAGGAACTCCATGTAAATTTTGGAATATTTACCCACACAGTAGAACCTAAGATGATTTTAACACCACTTCTTTGACAATGTTTCCCATGTAATTTAATGTACCAAAAAACCTCATTAGTTTAAAATCTCTCTTCAAGGTGTTTCAGAGCCCTTTGGAGCATCCTAAAGGTAGCTAGAGAACTTTATTAATAAAGAAGTATATTTAAAATTTGGCTTGAAGAAATTTTTTAGAGGTATCAAAGATTTTAAAACACTTGGTCAAGGGAATTCCCTAGTGGTCCAGTGGTTGGGACTCAGTGCTCTCACTGTCCAGGGCTCAGGTTCAGGCCCTGGTCAGGGAACCGAGATCCACAAGCCATGTGGTGCAGCCAAAACAAACAGAAAAATCTTTGTCAAAAAAGATCATAGGTCTCTGTGAAACAATACTTGTTCATTTAACCAAAGTGGCAATAAAATAATTTAAAGGCAAATACAGGTCATTTAGAAGGCAAAGAAACTCATAATCTATTATCAAAAGTAGCGCAACTTTACAAAGGAAACATTCTCTTAACAGAGAGAGAAAACCAAACTTCTGTCCTGCACCAGCTCACCCTCAATACCAAAATTTATTTACTTAATTAAATTAAATACAGTTCCAGCCTGACCATGCACACAACTCTTCTCAGGGCTCGCTTTCTACAAACTTTCCACAACTTTCTATATCTATATTAGATATATCTATAAAACTTTTGTCTTTTCCCGCTTTAGGACAAAATCATTTTTCCCCCGTAATAAAATGCACTTACATTGCTCATATCTTCTTTTGTTGAAAATGCGCATCCCACTTTTTGTTTCTGAAATGTTTCCTTTATTATTTCAGTGGCTTTCATGGCATATATTACAATTCTAACCCTTAAAAAACCTCACTATCTAATGAAAAATGAGAAGCAAGTAATTGTGAACTGCTTGCCAAACTAGCATTTCTTAATCGGAAAACTTAGAAACGTTCATAACTTCTAGAAGTATTCACCTTCTCAGAGCATAACTTCTTTCCTCAATGTGGTACAAGTCATATGCTTAGCAAACCCAAACTTTTTCCCTCTCATGAGGAAAAAGTAGGTAAACGTAGACCTGTTAAGTAATTAATGTTCCAATATTTTATCCTAATTGAAATTATCTGGATATTCAGTGAATTCTCATCATTTAACTTAATATGGCAAAACTTTGTAATTTTAACTTACAAAAAATCTGGGGAAAGTATTTTGATAGACTTGCTTACCCCCAAACATAATTATTTCCAAAGAGTTCACCTAAAAACTATCTCATTTATCTCTATTTTGTAACTTATGAAAATACCATCATAACAAATTATTTATTTATTTATTTTTGTTAACAAACTGTAACAGAAATTAACATGAACTTACTGACCTTCCATAAACCTAGGTAAAATAAAAGACATGTCTCTATTGATTAAGCCAACAATCTTAAGCCAGATTTAATACTGGTATTTAATACTCAATATTTCCTAGATCATGAGAGCCTGAAATTCATTCTGGCCAGTTTTCTTTATATTTAGAAGCATTTAATTTCTAAGTGTTTACTTTGAAATCAGTTAAATAGAGCCTTTTTATCATTTAGTTTTGATAATACTATTCATATCATAAGTATTATGTATACACAGACATATAAACAGACATAACTGGAGATCTCATAACTTCACTTTAAAACTTAGTTTTGAATCTAGTATTACAATATAAACCCACTAGTTTATAAATAACAGAATAAGTGAAATTTATTTGCTCAGATGCTGCTGCTACTAAGTCGCGACAGTCGTGTCCGACTCTGTGCGACCCCATAGACTGCAGCCCACCAGGCTACTCTGTTCCTGGAATTCTCCAGGCAAGAGTACTGGAGTGGGTTGCCATTTCCTTCTCCAGTGCGTGAAAGTGAAAAGTGAAAGTGAAATCGCTCAGTTGTGTCCGACTCCTCGCGACCCCATGGACTGTAGCCCACCAGGCTCCTCTGTCCATGGGATTTCCCAGGCAAGAGTACTGGAGTGGGGTGCCATTGCCTTCTCCGTTTGCTCAGATGACTAACGTTTCGCTTTATGTGGAAAAGACTTTTAAAATTTGTGTTGGTCTTGATAAATCCTTAAAGGGTTTAAGAAGTAGCTTTTGGAACAAGGAGTCTTTCCAGTGGCTTGAGTTTTAAATGGCATTTTTTCCCCCTCTGTTTCAGGTTTACCTGGTTGAACCAATGAGGCTCAGACTCAGGTCAGTCTGTGGGCTGTATTTACATTTCTGATTTGCAGAGATTTGCAAGACAAAGATGGCTGTTTTTAATTTCATAAAAAACTGGTCTGCTGCCTAAATAATTTTAAAAGATTGATTTGCCTAACTATATTTTCTTTGATTTGTTTTTTTTGATAAAGTAAGAAGATTTCCAACTAAACTAGAAATCAAGAGTTCCATGTTTCTACCTCATACATCGTTGGTGGGAATGTAAGTTGGTGCATCCAGTGTGGAAAACAGTATGGAGGTTCTTTAAAAAACTAAAAATATTTGCTCCCTTCATTAATCATAGCCTTGTCATGGTGAAGGGGTTTAGCTTATATAATTCAATTAAGCTATGAGTCACACCATGCAGGGCCACCAAGACAGACAGGTCACAGTGAAGAGTTCTGACAAAACATTGCCCACTGGAGAAGGAAATGAAAACCCACTCCAATATTCTTGCCTGGAGAGCCTCATGGACAGTATGAAAAGACAAAAAGGTATGACACAGGTCGTAAGGTGTCCAATATGCTACTGGGGAAGAGCTGAAGATGATTACCAATAGCTCCAGTAAGAATGAAGTGGCTGGACAAAAGCAGAAACAGTGCTAGGCTGTGGATGTGTTTGGCAGTGAAAGTAAAGTCTGCTGCTGCAAAGAACAATACTGCATAGGAACCTGGAATGTTAGATCCATGAATCAAGGTATATTGAATGTGGACAAGCAGGAGATAGCAAGATTAAACATCAATATCCTAGGGATCAGTGAACTAAAATGGATAGGAATGGGTGAATTTAATTTAGATGCCAATTATATCTGGGCAAGAATGCCTTTTAAGAAATGGAGTAGCTCTCGTCATCAACAAGAGTCTGAAATGCAGTACTTGGGTGTAATCTCAAAAACAACAGAATGATATCAGTTCGTTTCCAAGGCAAACCATTCAGCATCACAGTAATCCAAGTCTATGCCCCAATCACTTTGCCAAAAAAGCTCAAGTTGAATGGTTCTATGAAGATCTACAAGACCTTCTAGAATTAACTCCAAAAAACATATATACTCATCATAGGGGATTGGAATGCAAAAGTAGGAAGTCAAGAGGTACACGAGGTAACAGGCAAGTTTGGCTTTGGAGTACAAAATGAAGTAAGGCAAAGGCTAATAGAATTTTGTCATGAGACCATGCTGGCCATAGTAAACACCTTTTTACAACAAATGAAGAGGTGACTCTACACATGAACATCACCAGATGGCCAGTATTGAAATCAGATTGCTCATGTTCTTTGCAGCCAAAGATGGAGAAGCTCTATACAGTCAGCAAAAACAAGACCAGGAGCTGACTGTGGCTCAGATCATGAACTCCTTATTGCAAAATTCTGGCTTAAATTGAAGAAAGTAGGGGAAACCATTAGGCCATTCAGATATGATCTATCAAATCCCTTATAATTTATACAGTGGAGATGACAGATTCAAGAGATTAGATCTGAGAGAGAGAGTGTCTGAAGAACTATGGATAGAGGTTCATAACATTGTACAGAGGCAGAGTGACCAATACCATCCCAAAGAAAAAGAAATGCAAGAAGGCAAAGTGGTTGTCAGAGGAGGCTTTACAAATAGCTGAAGAAAGAAGAAAAGCAAAAGGCAAAGGAGAAAGGGGAAGACACAACAAACTGAATGCAGAGTTTCAGAGAATAGCAAGAAGATATAGGAAGGCCTTCTTAAATGAACAATGCAAAGAAATAGAGGAAAACAATAGAATGGGAAAGACTACATATCTCTTCAAGAACTTTGGAGATATGAAGGGAACATTTTCATGCATGGATGGGCACCATAAAGGACAGAAATGGTAGGATCTAACAGAAGCAGAAGAAATGAAGAAGAGGTAGCAAGAATACACAGAAGAACTATACAAGAAAAGTTTTAATAACCAGGATAACCACAATGGTGTGGTCACACCCCTAGAGCCAGACATCCTGGAGTGTGAAGTCAAGTGGGCCTTAGGAACATTACTACAAACAAAGCTAGTGGAGGTGACAGAATTCCAGCTGCGCTATTTTAAATCCTAAAATATGATACTGTTAAACTGCTACATTCAATATGTCAGCAAATTTGGAAAACCCAGCAGTGGCCACAGGACTGGAAAAGGTCAGTTTTCATTCCAATTGCAAAGAAAGGCAATGCCAAAAAATGTTCGGACTACCATACAATTAGGCTCATTTCACATGCTTGCAAGGTAATGCTCAGAATCCTTCAGCTAGGCTTCAGCAGTATGTGAACCAAGAACTTCCGGATGTGAAGCTGGGTTTTGAGGAGACAGAGAAACCAGAGATCAAACTGCAAACATTGGTTGGATCACACAGAAAGCAAGGGAATTCCAGAAAAAGATCTATTTCTGTTTCATTGAGTATGCTAAAACCTTTGTGTGGATCACAGCAAACTGTGAAAAAATCTTAAACAGATGGGAAACAAGACAACCTTACTTGCCTCCTGAGAAACCTGTATGCAGGTCAAGAAGCAACGGTTAGAACTGGACATGGAACAACTGACTGGTTCCAAATTGGAAAAGGAGTACAACAAGGCTCTTGTCACCCTGCTTATTTAACTTATATGTAGGGTACATCATGCGAAATGCTGGGCTGGATGAATTACAAGCTGGAATCAAGATTGCTGGGAGAAACATCAACAACTTCATATATGTAGATGATACCACTTTAATGGCAGAAAGTGAAGAGGAACAAAACAGCCTCTTGATGGGGATGAAAGAGGGAGTGAAAAAGCAGCTTAAAACTCAATATTAAAAAAAACTAACATCACAGCATCTGGTTCCATCACTTCATGGCAAATGGGGAAAAAGTGGAAGCAGTGACAAATTTTATTTTCTTTGGCTCCAAAATCACTGCAGATGGTGACTGCAGTCATGAAATTAGAAGACGCTTGCTATGACAAAACTAGACAATGTATTAAAAAGCAGAGACATCACTTTGCTGACAAAGGTCTGTATGGTCAAAGCTATGTTTTTTTCCCAGTAGTCACGTATGAATGTGAGAGTTGGACCGTAAAGAAGGCTGAGCGCCCAAGAACTGATGCTTTCAAATTGTAGTGCTAGAGAAGACTCTTGAGAGTCTCTTGGACAACAAGGAGATCAAACCAGTCAATCCCATAGGAAATCAACCCTGAATATTCATTGGAAGAACTGATGCTGAAGCTGAAGCTCCAGTACTTTGGCCACCTGATGTGAAGAACCAACTCATTGGAAAAGATCTGATGCTGGGAAAGATTGATGGCAAGTGAAGAAGGCGTCGACAGAGAATGAGATGTTTGGATGGCATCACTGAATCAATGGACATGAGTTTCAGCACACTCTGGAAATTAGTGGAGGATAGAGGAGCCTGGCATGTTACATATGGTCCATGGAGTCGCAAAGAGTGGGACCTGACTTAGCAACTGAAAAACACCAATAAAAATTTGCACAAGGCATTCAACAAAGTTCCTCTTTCTAAGGATACAAGTTAGATCCACAGGGGGTAAAAATCTCTCTTATTGTTTGTATTAGTCCCTGAATATTAGCTCCCAGTTTTAACATCATTATGTGTGGACTGAGGTAACCCTACTGATTTTCTTTAGTACATTTAATTAATATTGTCTAAGAGGCAGTTCTGTATGCCCTGTCTTATAATATAAGGCAGGGGAAGCATTCCCCAGTGAGACATAATGTTTATCCTATAATATATTTAGGCAAAAGAGATGTAATCATCTTATATAAAGCTCATTTTAATAAACCAATATTTTTTAACTTTACAATATTGTATTTGTTTTGCCATATATTGACATGAATCCGCCATGGGTGTACATGTTTTCCCCTTCCAGAACCCCCTTTCCACCTCCCTCCCCATCCCATCCCTCCTCAACTGTATTAGCTTTTATACCTATAACTTTAGTTTCTATTAGGATCCCATCAGTAAGCCTTAGCCTTATAAAATCCTCCAAAAGCCTTTTTTTTTTTTATCCCTTGTCCATTTTATCTATTTTTATAAAGGCTTTGGGGTCCCCAGTGAGAGGTAGAGCTGAGGGACTCAGGGCTTTTTGTTAATCTCTTAACTTGATTAATTGATCAGGTATTTCACTGTAATTTCGCAAGAAATTTCACAAGTAATTTTTGGCCAGATATTTCACTGTAATTTACTTCCAGCCTTTTAAACATATATAAGTATATTTTCAATATCCATATATTGAACAAGGGTAAATAGAGTGAGACTTGTTTGGGGCCCTTTAATGTTGGGATCAATGAAGGTCCCTTAGGCCCATCCAATCTCTGGTAATATTGTATCAAAACCTTTTGTTTTAATTCCATTAGCGTCCACTTTATTTTTCCCATTTCTTAATAAACATCTGAATATCTCTATCCTATTGAGATGAGTTCCTTTAAAATTTCCATCTTCTTGGAAGAAGTCTCTATTTTCCCTCAGCTTCTTCTTATATCCTTATTAATCAATCTAATTAATACTTTTAAAGTATATATATGTTTTATTGAAGTATAGTTGACTTAACAATATTTCAGGTGCACAGCAAGGTGATTCGATTATACATATATTATTTTCAGATTATTTTCCATTATAGGTTATTAGAAGATATTTACTATAGTTCTCTGTGCTATACAGTAAACCTTTGTTGCTTGATGATTATCTATTTTTTAAAATTAGAAATCTAGCATTCTAGTCACACTAAGCTACACAAGTGGAATCAAAATGTCATAAATTCTTAAGGTAGGCCAAATTTCATAAGTTTTCTAAAGGATATATATTATACATACTATATACATATATACATATGTATACAAAAGTTTTTCTACAATGCTTGATAAAGGCTTGAGAAAGAACATCAAAGGCAAAAAAAAGGAAGAGCTGGAGAAATTGGAAAACATAAGTGAAATGAAATGGGAGCACTGAATATGAAATAGAAAGAGTGAAACAAACTAGATGAAAGTAAAAGATCAGCATATAGTCCAGTTGTTTTTAAACATTGCTATTAGAAACACACCAGGAGCTTTGGAGAAAAGAAGCATTACCTGGGCATTTGTATTTTTAAAAGAATTTCAAGATAATTTTGATATGCATATGGATTTTAAAAAGTGATTACAGGTTTTTGTATTAAATGGCAGTTTTGGTGATATAAAATTCTATTATTTTCTATTGACCAATCATGATTAAATGGTGTTGAATGAGTAATAGTTACATAATCACAATAGTAAAAGATGTTTATCAATTTTCACAATCAATTGCCACACAAAAATTAAAAGATAATTATATTTGCAAGCCATAATGGAAGCATAATTCACCTAACAATATAAAATAATTACATACAATTTGCTGGGTTAAGTAGAGTGATGTGTTAAGTGAAGTGCATACGTACACATGTTTTCATCTGCCCAGCCAGTCTATGTCTTTTGGTTGGTGCATTTAATCCATTTACATTTAAGGTAATTATCGATATGTGTGATTCTATTACCATTTTCTTATTTATTTTGGGTTTATTTTCCATAGGTAAGTCTTTTCCTTCTCTTGTTTCCTGCCTAGAGAAGTTCCTTTAGGATTTGTAAAGCTGTTTTGGTGGTACTGAATTCTTTTAACTTTTGCTTTGTCTGGAAATCTTTTGATCTCCATCAAATCTGCAAGAGTCTTGT
Source organism: Okapia johnstoni (assembly GCA_024291935.2). Taxonomy (NCBI): domain Eukaryota; kingdom Metazoa; phylum Chordata; class Mammalia; order Artiodactyla; family Giraffidae; genus Okapia; species Okapia johnstoni. The sequence continues at coordinate 122,836,990 of CM044306.1, read as the reverse complement.
TGGGTAGAGTATTCTTGGTTGTAGATTTTCCCCTTTCATCATTTTAAATATATCACGCCATTCCCTTCTGGATTTTAGAGTTTTTGTTGAGAAATCAGCTGATAACCTTATGGGAGTTCCCTTGTATGTTATTTGTCTGGTCGAAGGGCCTCAGCCTGAGCTGAGGTTTGAAGGCTGATCACCTCTGCTTGGGAAAGAACTTGAATTCTGGTTCTATTCTGGTCTGGTTTGTGGTTTGAATTCTGGTTCTGTTCTGGTCTAGTCTGGTTTCTGGTAGGGCCAAGTTCCACTTCTCCCTTCCCTGGAGGCCCAGGGTAAAATCCCGTAATGCCTGGGTGTCTACAGGTGGCAGGAGACATATGTAAGGCCACCCCTGTTGTCCCCCTCTCCTGCTTCCTTCCCCCTCTTCTTTCAACCTGGCCTCTTTTCCTCCCTTTGAAATCTTTGAAGACCTGAGATATTTCCATTTACTCTGTTAGTACATGGATCTGAAGTTCTGTGTCTCCATAGGAGGTTTTCTGAGGGACTGCAATCTTGTATTTCAGGGAGTATCTGCTTAGGATGGCTGGGTATGTGTATGTGTTCTATGTTATGATTTGTGATGACCATTTTGCTTTGTGTGGCTGCCATTTTGTTTAGACCTGCAGCCATTTTGGTAGAACTTGATTTTCCCTCCCTGTGCCTTGAGACCAGGGCTCTTGGGATCACTTATCTGTGACCATTCCTAATTCCTGAGACTGAGGGAAAAACAGGACTTGGATCTGAAGTTCTGTGACTCCATAGGAGGTTTTGTGAGAGATTATAATCTTGTGTTTAAGGGAGTGTCTGATTAGGACAACCGGGTCTTTGTGTGTTTCATACTTTGTGTTCTGGGTTGTGGTTTGTGATGGTTAATTTGCTTTGTGTGGCTGCCATTTTGTTTAGACCTCAGTGAAAGTTGGTTTAGGTACAAGGCATAAAAATTGGTTCTCAAACTGGTTCTTTTTGCATATACAGTTAGTAAAAGCAAGCTTGATCAAACAGCTTTTTAGAATTCTGACCCTGACTTCAGAAAATCAAGTAAAACTTGATTTTCTCTCCCTATGCCTTGAGACCAGGGCTCTCAGGAGCACTAATCTAGACCATCTTTAATTCCTGAGACTGAGGGAAAAATAAGAAGAAGCCTTTAAATTTTTATTTATCCCAACTGTTATTTATAAACTAGTGTATTTTGTATTGTGATATCCGATTCATGACTAAGTTGTGATCTTGCATTTATCTGTCTGGGTATGTGCATGTCTTAGTATGTGTCTTTGTTTTTGGATAATATTGTTGAGATTAATTTATAAATAAGCTGTAATCTCATTGGGTTAAAGAAAATTAAACACTTACAGATCAAACAATTCTAAATATGAGAGAAATTATCCTAAATGAATTTCAGGTTCACATGAACTGGGAAATATTCAGTATCAAATGAATACCTGGTAGTACAGACATGTCTCTAGAACCATCAATAAATGTAATACTTCAGTTGTAACTAGGTTTGCTAGAGGTCAAATAAGACCATAGACTATCTGTTACAAATTTGCCAACAAGAAAAGGAACTTGATGTGGAAAAAAACTAAGGGAGTCAATTAGATATGAATATAAAAACCATTAAATAATTTACCAAAAAATGTATCTTGCTCTAAGACATAAAACACATAAAAAACATTTGTTTTAGGAAAAATAATTCTCTAAGGACTTTTAATAATATTTCTTGATAAGCAATAATGACTTCTGTACCTATGTTCTTTGTGTTCCAATAGCTGACAGTCTCTACATGTCAGTCTATCACACGTTTCACAGAAAAGTTTCAACTGTTCTTGTTTGTGTACAGGGCAGAAAACAGGGCGCTGACCAGATGCTCCAACAGACTCTGTAGTAAAATAAAACATATATTTTTAAACTAAAAAAAAAAAAAAAAAAAAAAAAAAAAAAAAAAAAAACTAAGGGAGTGTTTTCAGTAAAAGAAGTTGTGAGAAATGAAAAAGTAATGAAAGGAGTGAGTTATGCATGATCAGGATTTTCTAAGACTGAATTTCATTTAGTTGGGTAAATGGATTTTGTTAGGAATGACACAACCATAGGAAAACTGGTTAGAACCTACTAGGTCCAAGATGGCCAACTCTCACTCGAGTTTGAGCCTCTGTATATACACCCATTGTAACATATCAGCAAGCTAAGTGACATGCCCACCAGCATTGGCTAAATCTGACTGAGTGTCCTAAACCCTTTTAATATTTTGGACAAAATTCCTAAATCAAATTCTATTGAAGTTCTTTTGACCTCTAGCTAACTTTGGGATGTTTAACAGGGCCCCTGAAACATCCCGAAGAGACCTATTAAGCTAACTGTGTTTATTTGGTTGGTTAAATTACATGGGACGTATTATCAGATGAATGATACATCCTCTCAGGTTATATTGTATGCTAAATATTACTAACAGTTATTCTAGAGGTTATGTGGAGTTCTTAAAAATCTGATATATCCTGGTAAAATGTTATGAGTCATAATTCTTTGAAGGACTGTCTCCAACCTGGATGAAGAGACCCTTGTCAGGGCTCCCGCACTGGACTGGCCTATAGAGAGGGTGGCTGACCTCAAAATTACCTTAAAATGACTCTCAAACAGTAAAGAAACTACACAAAGATGACATCAGAGAGAGACAGCTTGCCCAAAATCCTTGACGGGACTCTTATGATCATTTAAAATGTTTTCTTGACTTTTAGACCTTTGCATATAAATCAAGTGTATTTCTATCATAGGCATGATCCTATGCTAGTTTTAGAAATCAATCCAATTGTTGGGTGTGTGGCCAGTTACCTGTGTCTAGTTCTGGGTTACCCTGGGGAATTACTCTACTTCAAGGCTCTAATTAGGGCTTCCCAGGTGGCGCTAGTGGTAAAGAACCTATCTGCAATGCAGGAGACCTAAGAGATATGGGTTCAATCCCTGGGTCAGGAAGATCCCCTGGAGGAGGGCATGGCAACCCACTCCATTATTCTTGCCTGGAGAATCCCATGGACAGAGGAGCCTGGCGGGCTACTGTCCTTGGAGTTTCAGCGCTGGACATGACTGAGCAACTGAGCACAGCAAGGCTCTAATTAGTTGGGCCTGAGGAAATTTACCTTAAAAGGAAAATTATAGTCATGTTCAGGTCACTATTGATATTACTGGATGGGAATCACCTCACTTGGCCAATTAATAATATCGGCTCTGACTCTGACCATAAATATGAGTTTTTCTTCTGTTACTCAAGCTCAATCTGAGCAACAAGCTAAGTTTCAGCCAAGGAATAAAATCTCCCACAATTATGGGATGGATTTATGTAGATAACACCAGGTTATGGTAATTTAAGTTTAAAGTCTATTCTATGTTGGGAACAATTTAATCATACTAAGGACAATCAGTCCAGTAGTACCACCAAACTGGGCTATGTGCCTTATGGACAATGCCAATATATAATTTCTCTGAAAGACAATGATTGGTACAGAATAGACATCCTGGGATATTACTGGGCTGCACCTAATGGAAGTTCTTGGCTTAATTCTTACTCATGACTTTAATAATACTGCTAGCTGTGTTCTTTGTATTTCACCTGTTTTACAAAATTGCTGTTTCTTACATTACCAAATGTGTGACTGAGCTTCTGATAAAATAATATATAGGTCCATATGAGATCATTGTTGATAATGGTGTAACTCTAGATATGGGAAGAGCAACAAGAGGGAATATTTTCCTGGACCAAGAGGCTAATACAGATAGGTGGTCCAGAGAATTCTGGATACTGTTTTATGGCCTCGTCCATAAAGTGGACATTGAATGGCCTATCAGCAAAATTTCTGCCGGACCTGAGAATGAGCATTCTCAACACCGTGGGATGAAATGGTCATGAAATGCCCCCTCAAAATCATGGTCAAGTTTGTAGCTATGAAGGGGTCCTGCCAACTGGAAACTGGCACTTGCCATTAGCCTCTACAAAGATTAAATCATGGCCACTGCAGCTGCTGACCTTCAACACTCCTGAGAGGAGTTCAGGGCAGAGATCAGAAATGAGGCACAAAGTAAAAAGGCCATTTAATTCTTGCGAATATGTCCTAGAATGGCAAGACTCAGGCAGCGGAATGTGTTAATTTCTTCCTTCCTTCCATCTACAGGTGGACAGGGTTTCCAACAAAGGCACTTTAACTTAATAGTCAGGCAAGAGGGGCAGGATTATCTGAGGCAGGCCATTATATATGAATATAATAACAAAAGCGGCAAAAAACAAGGGTTAAAGTCAAAGAAATGGATCTAGCATGAAAGAGTAAAAATGCACTCTTCTCTGTTACACTGGTTCCTGCCATCCCCAGTTGTCTGGGAAGCCAGAATCATATTTACAAGGAAGGGCTTTTTACACCTTTCTGGTACCCACAGCACATGTGGAGGGAAGATGAGGAAAACCCCACAGTAATACACTAGCACTACTATATGATTTACAACATAGAGCAATGTGGTGAATGTTTTTTATTATCTAAGTGCCAGGGTGGGGATTAAAGTTTCTTTTTTTGGTGGGGCATGGGGGGAAGCCAGGAAGTAAGAACATGGGCCACCTTATTTTTGGAAACTGGGAAGTGGAAAGCCATGTCCTCGGTATTCTAGGTGCCCAGTGTTCCAGATCACCCAACAGAAAAAAGTGAAGAAAGTGAAAGTCGCTCAGTTTTGTTCTACTCTTTGTGACCCCATGGACTATATAGTCCATGGAATTCTCCAGGCCAGAATACTGGAGTGGGTAGGCTTTCCCTTCTCCAGGAGATCTTCCCAACCCAGGGGTCAATCCCAGGTCTCCCACATTGCAGACAGATTCTTTACCAGCTGAACCACAAAGGAAGCCCAAGAATACAGGAGTGGGTAGCCTATTCCTTCTCCAGTGGATCTCCCTGGCCTAGAAATGGAACCGGGGTCTCCTTCATTGCAGGCGGATTTTTTTACCAACTGAGCTATCAGGGAAGCCCAAAGAAGGCGCCATCTAACCGAGTGGATTCTAGGAAGAGTGTAGCTCTCAGCGGTGTGACAGGCAGGTGGCCGATCACTTGCAGAATCAGCATCTACCAAGCAGGGGTTTAAGCCCAGCCTGTCACACCACCACCAGGTGGCACCAAAGTGCAATCACGCCTCATGCATTCGGATTTAGCTGCCTCAGACTGGACAGGCAGGAAAGCAGAATCAGATACTGATGCAGGTCTCTTGAGAAAGGGTCTTTTCTGTCCTCTGCCCCCAATCCTCAGGGTTGAAACTTCCCTGAAGGGGATATGAACCTCTCCCACAAGCCCCCAGTTAGGGATGTGGGAACCAAAAGTAGATATTCTCTGGGGAGAAGAGGGAGGCAGCAAGTCCTGCATAAGTGAGTTCAGGGAGCCTGGCAAGGTACCAAGATCATCAAAGGACTAGAGGGCCTGAGAATGCAAAGGTTTCACAAAAGTAGGTGGGAGAGGACTAGCAGAATAGAAGTGACCTTGAGCCCTGGGCCAGAAGTGCATGTACTAAAACTGCAAAGTGTGGGAAACAGTCCCACATAGTCCTGCATAGTCCTGCATAGTCTGTGGCAGGTGACAGACCTGGAAGGGGAAGTTGATTTACATCTCAAGGGATGCCAAAGTTGGCAGGTGATGACCACAGAACATTCAGATGACTCTCCCTTAATGCTGCAAAAACTCCCCCTGACTTAGATGCAGCCTCCTGTAAGAAGATGAGAAGGGGGAAATTATAATTCACTGGGAAAATCCTGAAAAGGCAGAAATGGCTTAATTTATCTGGAAGTGACTAATATTCATGTCTGGTTGCGGGTTTTGCTTTTCTTGGCCATTAGGAGTGAAAAAATAACTCAAAATAGAGGGAAAATTTTGTAACAGAAAAATAAAGTTACATTTTGTTTTACAAAACCTGAATCTTCAGCCTGTGGAATGCATATCAGTTACAAATATTCATAACAATTGAATGCATATAAAAAATCTTAATACATTCCAAAAGCAGAAATTGTACAGATTATATTCTGTGGCCACAATGTAACCAATAAACATGCCAAAACAAAACAAGAAAACCCAGTCACTTGGAAATCATAAAAAGGGGAAAATTATCCTAAACAGCACTAGAGAAATTAGAGAAATAGAGAAATTAAGTTTACAATATAAGATTAAGTTTACAGTATAAGATTCTTTAGAGAAAGAATAAGAAAGCACAACACATTAAGCCTAAGATATATGGGCAAAGTTTTGTTTTTGTAACATGCTAGATCTGTTTCTTTGACTTGAATTATTCTAAGTTGTTGTATCCAATCCCAACACAGAAATACATTTTTCATGTGTCCCGTGACCACTGATGAACCCGTATTTTGGACCAAGGATTTTGGTTCATTGTAATTGTGCATCTGAAATTAAAGGAACTACCCTGATTTCCTGGCCACCTATATCAATCATTTGTAACAACTGACACCATATACAAGGACTCAGTGTCAAACAATCATTGTCTCTGTTAACCTCTTAGCTGCTAAGTCGCTTCAGTCGTGCCTGACTCTGTGTGACCCCATAGACGGCAGCCCACCAGGCTCCTCCGTCCCTGGGATTCTCCAGGCAAGAATACTGGAGTGGGTTGCCATTTCCTTCTCCATAACCTCTTAGCATATCTTCCAAGGAGCAAGTGTCTTTTAATTTCATGGCTGCAGTCATTGTCTGCAGTGATTTTGGAGTCCAAGAAATTAAAGTCTGTCAGTGTTTCCTTTGTTTCCCCATCTATTTGCCATGTAGTGATGGGACTGGATGCCATGATCTTTGTTTTTTGAATGTTGATGTTCAAGTCACTTTTTTCACTCTCCTCTTTCACCTTTATCAAGAGGCTATTTAGTTGTTTTCACTTTCTGCCATTGCCGGGAAAAATATCAATAACCTCAGATACGCAGATGACACCACCCTTATGGGAGAAAGTGAAGAACTAAAGAGCCTCTTGATGAAGTGAAAGAGGAGAGTGAAAAAGTTGGCTTAAAACTCAACATTCAGAAAACTAAGATCATGGCATCTGGCCCCATCACTTCATCGCAAATAGATGGGGAAGCAATGGAAACAGTGACAGACTTTATTTTGGGAGGCTCCAAAATCACTGCAGATGGTGACTGCAGCCATGAAATTAAAAGATAATTGCTCCTTGGAAGAAAAGTTAAGACCAACCTAGACAGCATAGTAAAAAGCAGAGATATTACTTTACCAACAAACATCCATCTAGTCAAAGCTATGGTTTTTCCAGTAGTCATGTATGGATGTGAGAGCTGGACCTTAAAGAAAGCTGAGTGCTAAAGAATTTATGCTTTTGAACTGCGGTGTTGGAGAAGACTCCTGAGAGTACCTTGGACTGCAAGGAAATCCAACCTGTCAATCCTAAAGGAAATCAGTCCTGAATATTCATTGGAAGGACGGATGCTGAAGCTGAAACTCCAATACTTTGACCATCTGATGTGAAAAACTGACTTACTGGAAAAGACCCTAATGCTGGGAAGGATTGGGGGCAGGAGGAGAAGGGGATGACGGAGGATGAGATGGTTGGATGGCATCACCGATGTGATGGACATGAGTTTGAGTAGGCTCCGGGAGTTGGTGATGGACAGGAAAGCCTGGAGTGCTGCAGTCCTTGGGGTCTGAACTGAACTGAACTGAACTTTCTGCCATTAGGGTGGTATCATCTGTGTATCTGAGGTTGTTGATATTTCTCCCAGCAATCTTGATTCCAGCTTGTGATTCATAAGGTTTGGCGTCATGCATAATGTACTCTGCATATAAGTTAAATAAATAAGGTGACAATATACAGCCTTCTGGTACTCCTTTCCCAATTTGGAACCAGTCCATTGTTCCATATTTGGTTCTATCTGGTGCTTCTTGACCTGTATATAGGTTTTGCAACCACTGCTTGATGGTCTGGTATTCTCATCTCTTTAAGAATTTTTTCACAGTTTTTGTGATCCACACAGTCAAAGGTTTTAGCAAAATCAATGACACAGAAGTAGATGTTTTTCTGGAATTCCCTTCCTTTCTCCATGATCCAAAGAATGTTGGCAATTTGATTTCTGGTTCCTCTGCCTTTTCTAAATGCAGCTTGTACATCTGGAAGTTCTTGGTTCATATACTATTGAAGCCTGTCTTGAAGGATTTGGAGCATTATCCTCCTAGTACGTGAAATGACTGTGATTGTGTGGTAGTTTGAACATTCTTTGGCATTGCTTTTCTTTGTGATTGCAATAAAACTGACCTTTTTCAGTCCTGCGGCCACTCCTGAGTTTTCCACATTTGCTGGCATATTGAATGCAACACTTTAACATCTTTTAGGATTTTAAATAACTCGGCTGGAATTCCATCACCTCCACTAGCTTTGTTTGTAGTAATGCTTTCTAAGGCCCACTTGACTTCACATTCCAGGATGACTGGCTTTAGATGAATGATCACACCATCGTGGTTATCTGGGCCATTAAGATCTTTTTTGTACAGTTATTCTGTGTATTCTTGGCATCTCTTCTTAATCTCTTCAGCTTATGTTAGGTCCTTGCCATTTTTGCCCTTTATTTTGACCATCTTTGCATGAAATGTTCCTTTGGTATCTCTAATTTTCTTGAAGAGATCTCTAGTCTTTCCCATTCTATTTTTTTCCTCTATTAATTTCCACTGTTCACTTAAGAGGACTTTCTTGTCTCTCTTTGCCATTCTTTGGAACTCTGCATTTAGTTGAGTATATCTTTTCCTATCTCCTTTGCCTTTTGCTTATCTTATCTTCACAGCTATTTGTAAGGCCTCCTCAGACAATCATTTTGCCTTCTTGCATTTCTTTTTCTTTGGCATGGTTTTGGTTACCGCCTCCTGTACAATGTTATAAACCTCCACCCATAGTTCTTCAGGCATTCTGTCTATCAGATTTAACCCCTTGAATCTATTTGTCACTTCTGCTGTATAATCATGAGGTATTTGATTTAGGTCATACCTGAATGGCCTAGTGGTTTTCCCTACTTTCTTCAATTTAAGCCTCAATTTTGCAATAAGGAGCTCATGATACAAGCCACAGTCAGCTCATGGTCTTGTTTTTGCTCACTATATAGAGCTTCTCCATCTTTGGCTGCAAAGATTTTATCAATCTGATTTTGATATTGACCTTCTGGTGATGTTCATCTGTAGAGTCATCTCTTGGGTTGTTGGAAGAGGGTCTTTGCTATGACCGGTGTATTCTCTTTGTAAACTCTGTTAGCCTTTGCTCTGTTTCATTGTGTACTCCAAGGCCAAACTTGCCTGTTATTCTGGGCATCTCTTGACTTCCTACTTTTACATTCCAATCCCCTCTGATGAGAAGGACATCTTTCTTCAGTGTTAGTTCTAGAAGGTGTTGTAGGTCTTCATAGACCCACTTCTTTGACATCGGTAGTTGTGGCATAGACTTGGATTACTGTGGTGTTGAATGATTTGCCTTGGAAATAAGCCAAGATCATTCTGTGATGTTTAAGATTGCACCCAAATACTGCATTTTAGACTCTTTTGTTGATGATGAGTGCTACTCCATTTCTTCTAGGGGATTCTTGCCCACAGTAGTAGATATAATGTCCATCTGAATTAAAGTTTCCCATTCCTGTCCTCGTTTGAGAGTTCTGACAAAACATGGTCCTCTGGAGAAGGGAATGGCAAACCACTTAAGTATTCTTGCTTTGAGAACCCATTGAACAGTATGAAAAAACACAGTCCTGGATTGCGTTAAAATACTACTGTTGCTAACACACAGTGACTTTTGTAGCTTATATAAAACCACTACAATGAGTGTTGTTGAAACTTAATTCTTTCATAATGTGTTTATTTTGATTTGTTAATACTATAAGGTTCCTAATTTACCACTTCATCACTTTCTTCAAATTTTGGCAGCTAGTCTTAAGTGAAATCCATGGACTCCCTAGTATTAGCTAAATTAGCATCCCAAGGGTGAGAAGACTAAAATCCTCGGAAGCTGTCTTGGTGTTGCTGAGGTCTATTTCCTCTGAGATTTGGCATGAGTTTTCAGTAGTTTGTGCCTTTTCTTTTTGTTGTATGTTTCATAGGCATGTTGTCATTTAGTCATCAAGTTGTGTCTGACACTGTAGTGAGCTACCATTTCCTCCTCCAGGGGATCTTCCCAACCCAGGGATTGAACCCAAGTCTCCTGCTTGGCAGGTGGATTCTTTGCCTCTGAGCCACCAGGGGAACCCTTGTTATGGGGAAGCTAAAAGAAGCTGTATTGAAGACCGCTAGCCAGAACATCCTTATAAGACACAATGGGGCTGAACCTTTGACAGTCCTGTGGAACAACCAGATACTGAATTTGAAGGTTTCTGGAGCTGGCACCTGGGGCGATGGAATGCTCCCTCTCCTCCAGTCCTCCCAACTGTGCTCACTTCTCACCAACTTCAGGAAGAAAATGAGGTCTGGGCTAGATCAAGTGTCTGTGGCTCTGGAAGAGACTCTCAGGAGTGTAGCGCTGGGAGGAAAAAAAGCCAGAAGGGTTATCTAGACTTGTTTTTTTTTAAAAAAAAACAACTGTGAAATTCCCTGGCTGTCCAGGAGTTAGGGCTCCATGCTCTCACATACGAGGGCGCAGATTCGATCCTTGGTCAGGAAACTAAAGTCCCGCGAGCCACGAGGTATGGCCAATAAAAAAAAATTTGTTGCTTCCCTTCTGTTCAGTTACGGCAGAGGGTAAGTCTCCTTCTTGGTGCTCTTATTGACCAGGACCCCTTTAGGTCTCTGCTCCTGACCATGATGCTCTTTCACAGCTGGGTGAAGCCAGCACCCTACAAAGGTTCTTACTGTTACTGCAACTGTCCTCTCGTGACATTTGGGAACTTATGCTCTACAGTGTGGGCTTGACAGAGGTGGTGACCCCACTTTGAAAAAGGAGGGTCCCCACTATGGGAGCCCCTTCTACCTCCATAATCTCCCCATAGCCAATTGTCCCAGCCCCTGACAAGCCTCTAGGATTTTTCCTCTCTGAATTTGTTTATGTATATACATATATATGTGTGTGTGTGTGTATATATATATATATATATATATATATATATATATATAAAATTATTTTTGAAAACTTATTATTTTTAGCTGCATTGGGTTTTCATTGCTGCATTCAGGCTTTCTCTTGTTGTGGCAAGTAGGGCCTACTCTCTAGCTGTGGTATGTGGGCTTCTCATTGCAGTGGCTTCTTTTGCTGCAGAGCATGGGCTCCAGAGCATGTGTGGGCTTCAGTAGTTGTGGTGCTCAGGCTTAGTTGTTGCACAGCATGTGGAGTCTTCTGGGACCAAGGATTGAATCCATATCCCCTGCATTGTTAGTTGAATTCTTAACCACTGGACCACCAGGGAAGTTCTTCCCTCTGAATTTGATGGTCAAGGCAAATGACCCCAAAATATTACATTCATTTAAAAGACCCCTTAGTCGGTCTAAAGAATGAAAAGGAGTGAAGAGATAGGTGTTGCAGTGGAGGGAGGAACATCCCACTGTAAGGGGCCAATGTCAGGGACAGCTGAAGTGGCTGGCCCCTGGACAGTGAAGAGCGACCAGTGCAAGATAAGGCCAGGGATTGCTGGGGTTAAACATACGTTTATCATGATAGTGATGGAGAGCCATTCAATATTTTGAAACAGATTAAGTGATACAATCTGATTTGTGCTTTAAAAAATAATCTGTCTGTAAAATAATTTGGAGCATGTCAGGAGGATATAGCTATGGCCCAAGTGAGAGATGATGGTGATGGAGAAAAGACTTATTTAGAACCTGGGAGAAGAGGAATGAAAGATATTTTATAGCACAAAGATAGGGTTATTTTCCTGTGACCATGTCTACCTTTCTCTATACATTCATACCTACATTTATACTTTCACTTCACTTTGGATGGAATGTTTTCTCTGTCAATCATCTCAGAGCGAGAACTCAGGGAACTGGGAGCTTTGGGTAAGGAGATAAACATACAGTCAGTGAGATGGGAAGAGTGAGATCCCAAGGTGTGGATCACTCTAGGTCAACAAATCTGTTCAATTTAATCTAGCCAGGCCCTCAATGAGAACCCTGGAGAAAAGCTATCCAGCTGCTTCCCTGTAGACCCAGAAGCTCCCTGAGTCCCAGTCCCTAGAGAAGTTGCCCTAGAGTGCCATGGCTACAGTAGTCATGTGACAGACATAGGCTCCCACCTCCATGTCCCTAAGGACCTAGTGCACCACATTTGGAAGGAGGTTTGGGAGCAGGACCCCTGGGTTTTCATGCAGGGCCTCTTAATTGTCTGAGTGACAGACACAGCTGAGGTGTGGTGTTTTCTGACTTTAGCTCTCAGCAGGGGCTAGTCTAGCCCAGCCAGAGGTAAGAATTTATGGAGGCAACAGGCCAAAGGTCAGAAAAAACCTGGAGACCCTGGAGGAAGAAGCCAGGCACCAATAGAGGGAGATTGGCCACTGGCCTCAAGGTAATAGAATCAAAAGTAAGAAAGTGCTCAAAAAAACAAGAGAATGAGAGCATATCAAGAGAACACAGGAGTTGATCTGAAGGGGCTCCCAGTCGTCAAAGCTGGAACAATCTGAGCAATAAAATGAATAACATAGTATTGGATTATTATCCAAAAACATAAAATATATGTACATGTTTCATAGTCAGAAAAATATGTTTGAATAAATAATTAAATGGGGATAGGAGAGAAATCTTGCCCCCCAAAGTTCTTTTAACTTACGTCAATAGTCCCTCATCTAGACATCGGAGCTTAGTTCCCTTTCCACACCTAAGGGCAGACTTGATATACTGTCTATATTCCAAAGAATAGAGTTGGGAAAAGGAAAAATAGTAACATTACTATTAGTGGAAGAGTCTGGCAAACATTGCCTTAACCATGTGATCAAAGTAAACATCACAGGTGGTGTTGTGTGGTTTTGTTGCTGTTGAGTCACTCAGTCATGTCTGACTCTTTGTGACCCTATGGACTGAAGCGCACACCAGTCTTCCCTGTCCTTCACCATTTCCAGGAGCTTGCTCAAACCCTTGTCCATTGAGTTGGTGATGCCATCCAACCATCTTGTCCTCTCTTGTCCCCTTCTCCTCCTGCCTCCTGCCTTCAATCTTTCCCAGCATCAGTGATAGCTTACAGTGAATGTTGTCAGATTCATGATCTCCAAAGGAGAGAATTTTGCTTCAGCAGCAGAGCCTTGTCTTCAGTCACTCAGAGCTTCCGTGTGGCAAAAGTTTCATTACAGTGAAAAAGGGATAAAGAAAGCTTCTGACATAGATATCAGACGCAGGGGGGAAAGTGCTCCACTCATTAGTTTGGGTGGTGGTTTATAAACTTTTTCAATTGGTTACTAACAATAGAAAGGTCTTACCAGACCCACTCCCACAACATACTTTAGATAACAAGATTAGTCAGAAGATTCCTGTTAAGAAGGAGAAACAAATCCTCGAGCAGGATACATTGTTGTTATATAATCATTAGTATAATCACAGGGCTTCCCTTGTGGCTCAACTGGTAAAGAATCTGCCCACAATGCGGTAGATTTGGGTTTGATTCCTGAGTTAGGGAAGATCCCTTGGAGAAGGAAAAGGCTACCCATGCCAGTATTTTGGCCTGGAAAATTTCATGGACTGTATAGTCCATGGGGTCAAAAAGAGTGGATCACAACTGAGTGACTTTCACTTTCACTTTTTTTTTATTAGTATAGAGCTTAAGTAAAAAACATACCCTTGAGCAAGATGTGTTGTTTTGTTGTGTAATCATTAGCTCTGGGCTTACAGAAAGCTAGTCTTAGAAGAAATAGATTGTTCCTATAACAACTCAGAGCCTAAGAAAAAATGTCTTATGTGACTAAGATGAAGGAATGTACAAAAAAATAAAAGGTTTATCCCTTTCTCCTCCACGAGGACCCCAGACTCCTTATCAACTACCGAAGAATTAACTCTCTCATTCGGGGTCTTTTCTAATGAGTAGCCTCTTCACATCAGGTGGCCAAAGTATTGGAGCTTCAGCTTCAGCATCAGTCCTTCCAATGTATATTCAGGACAGATTTCCTTTAGGATTGACTGGTTTGATCTCCTTGCAGTCCAAGGGACTCTCTCTCAGGAGTCTTCTCCAACACCACAGTTCAAAAGCATCAGTTCTTTGGTGCTCAGCCTTCTTTAAGGTCCAGCTCTCACATCCATACATGACTACTGGAAAAACCATAGCTTTGACTATATGGATCTTTGTTGGCAAAGCAATGTCTCTGCTTTTTAATATGTTATCTAGGTTTGTCATAGCTCTTCTTCCAAGAAGCAAGCGTCTTTTAATTTCATGGCTGCAGTAACCATCTGCAGTGATTTTGGAGCCCAAGAAAATAAAGTCTGTCACTGTTTCTGTTGATTCCCCATCTATTTGCCATGAAGTGATGGAACCGGATGCCATGATCTTTGTTTTTTGAATGTTGAGTTTTAAGTCAGATTTTTCACTCTCCTCTTTCACCTTTACCAAGAGACTCTTTAGTTCTTCTTCACTTTCTGCCATAAGGGTGGTGTCATCTGCACATCTGAGGTTATTAATATTTCTCCTGGCAATCTTGATTCTACCTTGTGCTTCATCCAGCCTGGCATTTCACATGATCTATTCTGCATATAAGTTAAATAAGCAGGGTGACAATATACAGCCTTGAAGTACTCCTTTCCCAATTTTGAACTGGTCATTTTTCCATGTCAGGTTTATGTGCCCCCTACTGTGATGCAGAGAAATGACTTCATCTCTGTGGTGTTCTTTCCTGAAACTCACAACTCCAGTCTAGTTATGAGAGGGACATCAGCCAAACCTAAATTGAGTGGTATCCTTTGAGATACCTGACCAGTATTGGGCTTCCCCAATACTGCACTATTTTCACAATTTTTTCTGTAAATCTAAAATTATTCCAAGTTATCATTTTTGACTAATGCAGTGAAATTGCCTTCCTAGTTGTTGTTGTTGTTGTTGTTCAGTCACCCAGTCAGGTCCAACTCTTTGCGACCCCATGACTGCAGCACTCCAGGCCTCCCTGTCCCTCACTATCTACTGGAGTTGGCCCAAGTTCATGTTCATTGCATCGGTGATGCTGTCCAGCCATCTCATCTACTGACACCCTCTTCTCCTTCTGCACTCAATCTTTCCCAGTATCAGGGACTTTTCCAATGAGTTATCTGTTCACATCAGATGACCAAAATACTGGAGCTTCAGCTTCAGCATCAGTCTTTTCAGGGTTGATCTCCCTTAAGATTGACTGGTTTGATCTTCTTGCTGTCCAAGGAACTTTCAAGAGTCTTCTTCAATGCCCACATCCTAATCCCTAGAATCTGTGAGTGTTATCTTATGTGACAAAAGGGATTTCACAGATACTATTAAGGGTCTTAGATATGAGGCTGTCCAGCATATGATAGATGGGCCCAGTGTGAAGTTGAGACTGAGCAGGATTCTGTGTGGCCTTCCTGGGTACAAAAGACCCTCTGTGTCTCCCATTTCTTGTCTGTAGAAAACAGGCTTTAGTCTCCTGGGTCTTTCCTGAGTTCTAAAGGCTACTCCATTTCTTCTAATTGATTCTTGCCCACAGTAGTAGGTATAATGATACTCTGAATTGAATTTACCCCTTCTCATCCATTTTAATCACTGATTTCTAAGATATCTGTGTTTAATCTTGCCACCTCCTGCTTGTCAATGTTCAACTTACCTTGATTCATGGACCTAACATTCCAGGTTTCTATGCAATATTGTTCTTTACAGCATCAGACTTTACTTTCACCACCAGACACATCCACAGTTGAGAAATGTTTTCACTTTGGCCCACCTGCTTCATTCTTGCTGGGGCTATTAATAATTGCCCGCCTCTCTCCCCCAGACATCTTACGACCTAGGGATTCATCTTCTGGTGTCATATCTTTTTGCCTTTTCATAGTGTCCATGGAGGTGTCCAGGCAAGAATACTGGAGTGGGTTGCCATTTCCCCCTCCTGTGGACCACATTTTTTTCAGAACTCTTCACTATGACTCGTCTGTCTTGGGTGACCCCTCTAGTTTGTCTTTCATTTTTCTGATTTTTTTTCTCCCATTCCAAGGGAGTAGCCTGACTTTGATTATCTCTGCCTTCAAGCTATTTTCATGTCAAGACAGAAATGAAAGTAGTCATAGGGAAGTCTAAGGTCCTTGATGGGTTGATACTGGGCCACAGAAAGAGTAGTAGTAGCAGTAGCAGTAGTAGTTCAGTTGTGTCCAATTCTGCGATCTCATGGACTGTAGCCCACCAGGCTCCTCTGTCCAGGGGATTCTCCAGGCAAGAATACTGGAGTGGATTGCCATGCCCTCCTCCAGGGGATCGTCCCTACCCAGAGATTGAACATGAATCTCCTGCATTGCAGGCAGATTCTTTACTGTGTGAGCCACCAGGGAAGCCCCTAGAAAGAGAGAGCATACTAACATCTGAAGGGATAAGACTGAAGTGGAGAGGGCAGAAGGGAGGGAAGAGTTCTGTAAGATTAAGAGGGTAACTCAGGGGTTCCCAAACATGTGAGAACCCTGTCCCATTGAGACATCCAGCAGAAGTGGTGAAACAGTAGAAAGGAAGAGCCACACAGTACACCCCAGGCTCCCTGATTGCCATCCCCACAATGCTTCCTAGGGGGAAGGGTGGTTTGGAGGCTGTGGAGCTACTTCACACATCCCCCAGGGCTGGACCAATGAGCATCTTAGTGCTGCTCCTGAAAGGCCTCCTGGGCCTTGCTCCCCCAGGGCTGGACCAATAAGCATCTTAGTGCTGCTCCTGAAAGGCCTCCTGGGCCTTGCTCAAGCCTGGACTGAACTGAACTTTTATTAACTGGATGGTTGAGGATTTGGAAGTAGATTTAATTTGACTGAAGGGAATTAAAGTAATGTACCATTTCTTGCATATCCAGTTTGTGAAGCAAAATTTATAGCTGCTTTGAGTGTGCTAGTCAGCTTTCCTATATAGATGAGACACTCTCTAAATGCAGAGCTTACCTTTTATCATTCATTTAGTCAAAAAAGATTTATTGGGAACCTCTATGTGGTAGGCACTGATTTAGGTACCAGGTATACATTAAATAATTCGGACATGGTCCTTGATCCCTTGGACTTACAGACTCATTAGGGAGAAAGAAAATAAACAAAAAAACAAGCAAGTATATAAGTGTAAATTGGGATGAATGCTATGAAGGAAAAGAACCAGCTGTTCATCTTATAATTGAGGACCTAACACAGAAGCTGGCCTTGAAGCCAGTGCTGTCAGGGAGGGGAACTTGAGGCATTAATGTAGCCCACGTCTCAGCTCCTCTGCTGGAGCAGCACCTCACCAAACTCCAAGTCCTTGGGCCTTATGCTGCTTTTTGTAACGGCCGCACCTGCCTGATGCGAAGAACCAACTCGTTGGAAAAGACCCTGATGTTGGGGAAGATTGAGGGCAGGAGGAGAAAGGGGTAACAGAGGATGAGATAGTTGGATGGCATCATCAAATCAATGGACATGAGACTGAGCAAACTCTGGGAGATAGTGAAGGACAGGGAAGCCTGGTGTGCTGAGGTCCCTGGGGGCACAAAGAGTCAGACACGACTGAGCAACTGAACAACGTCATGACCTGCCAGATCTTTTCAGTTTGAGTTTTTAATATTCCAATGCCATAATCAAATCGTCAGTCACATTCTGTTTGCTACTCTGAGGAGTAGCAAACTGCTAAATCCGACTCATCAGGCAGGTCTCAGACATAAATTGCAAACCCTGAAGTTGTCAAGGTTTTGGTGTTTTTTGAGGGACTGAAAAATGGCTGATGGCTCTGGAGGGAAGAAAAAGGCATAATAAAACTGGGTGCTAACTGTGGGGGAAGGTGCACTGGGCCATGGTTTAAGTTCAGATTTTGTGCTAACTTCAATGGGAGCCATGTGCAGATTTTAAGTTGAGAAGTGTCTGTCTAATTTTTCTTTTAAACCATATCACATAGTGCTAGGTTTTAGGCTAAATGACCATCTATTTGTTTTTTGCTTTTTTGATGATTCCTTGCCAAATTGAATTAAACCAGGAGTTGGTAGATGCAGGGGGAGAATCACTTTATGGAGATGACGCTGGAGCAGCAAACATGACCCAGAGGGACCCTGGGGACTGAGCTGCTTCCATCTGCTGTTCAATTATTGTCCTTTCCTTCACAGCTCCACTAGCATAGAAGCTTACCTCAGCACTGGTGAGGAAGAAGGAAGGAGTATGGATGCTCTGCTCCCAGTAAACTTTAGACCTGTGGGGAGACATGTTCTTTTCCCTTAAAAGAGAGCCATTAGCTGAAACAGGCTCCTGACTGCAAGGAGCTCATGGTATAGATGATGAGACAGAATGAAAACTAATTAAAGCACTAAAGGAAAGTGTATGAGCTTTGAGGTGGGGCCTGGCTTCTAACCTCAGTCTGTCACTTAGTGATTAGCCCTCTGACTCTGGGCAAGTTATTTAACCATACTGAGCTTCAGTTTTTTCCTCAATAGAGTGGAGACAACAACTTTTGTCCTACAGCAGGGTAACTGTGAAAATGAAATGAGAGAAATCGAATTATGTTCCTGGAACCTAGTAGGTATTAATAAGCAGAAGCTGTTGGTATTGCTACTACTCCAGGTCACACCATGTGACAGGGACAATATAGAGTCATGTATTAATGCAAGATAGAGGTGTTCACAAAGGATCTACTGTTCAACTGCCTGTGTTAGGAAAGAAAGGGTTATCTCCACAGAAGAAGGTCACACAAAGCTGGATCTTGAAGTATAATTTCAGCAAGTGAGGAAGGAGGAGGAAAGGGAAGAGTATTTCATTCAGAAGGAACAGAATAGCATAAACAAAACCCAAAAAAAGCAACTAGCAGTTCATTTCAGTTCATTTCAGTTCAGCTCCACTCAAGCTTCATGAACTAAGTGCTGTCTATTCTAAGCCATTAAAAAAATAGTTTTTTTGGAGTATAGTTGATTTACAATGGTGTGTGAGTTTCTGGTATACATCAAAGTGAATCAGTTATACATATATCCACTCTTTTAGATTTATTTTTCCCTTTACAGAGTATTGAGTCAGGTTCCCCGTGCTATACAGTTGGTCTTTATAAGTTAACTATTTTATATATAGTAGTATGTATATGTCAACCCCAACTTTCCAATTTATCCCTCCCCCACTGCCTTATCCACAGTAACCATGTTTTTTTTTCTACATCTGGAACTCTGTTTCTGTTTTGTAGATAAGTTCATTTGTACTCTTTTTTAAGATTCCATAATATCATATGATATTTATCTTTCTCTGTCTGAATTACTTCACTCAGTAGGGCAATTTGTAGGTCAATCCACGTTGCTGCAAATGGCATTATTTTATTCTTTTTTATGGTTGACTAATATTCCATTGCATAAATGTATCACATCTTCTTTATCAATTTCTCTGTTGATGGACATTTAGGTTGCTTCCATGTCCTGGCTATTGTAAATAGTGCTGCAATAGCATTGGGGGTTCATGTATCTTGGGGTTCATGTCATAAAATATATATCATAAAATATAAAATATATATATTTATAAAATACATAAAATATATAAATAATATATATTTATACATAAATATTATATAATATTATATATTTATATTTATAATTATATAATATTATATGTTATATATAATATATAATATATATAAAATTATATATATTATGATATACAATAAATAATAATATATAATACATATAAATATATATAATAACATATAACAATACCATAAATATATAATATTAAATATTATTAATAATAATATAATATTTATAACAATTAATATATAATATGATATCAATATTAATGTTTTAAGTATGAATAAATATTATAATTATTGTAAATAAATAATATAAATATATAAATAATATAATATAAATATATAATATAGAATATATATTAATATATAACATTATTATATAATATTAATATATAAAATATATTATATAATACATAATTTATATACTATATTATATATTATAATATAAACATATATAATATAATATTATATATACATTGTATATGCATATTACATACATAATATTATAATAATACATATAATAAAATTATTATTCTAATTCTGTGAAAAATGCCATTGGTTATTTGGCAAAGATTGCATTGAATCTGTAGATTAAAACACTTTAACACCAAATGCAAAAATAAACTCAAAATGGATTACAGACCTAAATAAAAAGCTGGCTACTATAAAACTCTTATAGGAAAATACAGGCAGAACACGTTTTGACATAAGTCACAAGAAATATCTTTTTTGATCCACCTCCTAAAGTAATGAAAATAAAAGCAAAAGTAAACAAATAGGCCCCAATTAAACTTAAAAGCTTTTGCACAAGAAATTGTAGGAAATTGTAATCCACTCCAGTATCCTTGCCTGGAAAATTCCATGGACAGAGGAGCCTGGTGGGCTACAGTCCATGGAGTTGCAAAAGTTGGACATAACTGAGTGATTAAACCACCACCACCATACTGTTCTCCATAGTGATTGTACCAGTTTACATTCTTACCAACATTGTAGGAGGGTTCATTTAAAGGGAATAAGTGGAAAGAGGTAATTGTGTGAAGAGGTCTTTGAAGTGATTTGGAAAGGGCTTGTGAAATGATTCAACCTGTTACACCAATGTGGAAGCAGATGCTGAGAGGCAGAATGATATTTTTAAGTTCATACAATAAATGTGGCAATGAGAGGGTGGGTGGGACAGAGTGGCTAAACTGGAGCTTGAAAGGAGATGGACTTGACTTTGATTACCAACATCATCATATACACTGTGAGACTCCAGGTATTATATGTGCAAAATGAGATACATAATATTTACAGCATGGATTTCCCCAGTGCCTCAGTGGTAAATAATCTGCCTGCCAAGCAGGAGACTGGGGTTTGATCCCTGGGTTGGGAAGATCCCCTGGAGAAAGAAATGGCAACCCACTCCAGTATTCTTGCCTGGAGAATCCCTGGTGGGCTACAGTCCATGGGGACACGACTTACTGACTAAACAATAGCAACAATATTTATAGCAAAGGATTGATGTAAGGACTTAATGATGAATATGAAGTGCTTAC
Source organism: Okapia johnstoni (assembly GCA_024291935.2). Classification (NCBI taxonomy): domain Eukaryota; kingdom Metazoa; phylum Chordata; class Mammalia; order Artiodactyla; family Giraffidae; genus Okapia; species Okapia johnstoni. The sequence goes on along the minus strand of CM044306.1, from coordinate 122,815,844 downwards.
TTTCTGTATTGTGCTTTGCACCAGGAAGTGCCCAGTATGTGTTACCTGCTAATGTTGGAACTGAACTAAATGCCCTCAAATTTTAGTCCAGTACTTTTCTGGGTCATTCCACATCACCTGTCATACTGTCTATTTAGAGGGTATTAATGTCAGGCAGGCCATCTTCACTGGAGTTTTCTACGCTAGTCACTCCAAACTCACACTGTTGCTAGTAAGAACTTATGTGAGCTCTCTGGCTACTAAAGGAGGCTAGAAAAAAACCTGCTGACAGTAGCAGAAGCTTGTTTAATCACTGCTGCTGCTGCTACTGCTAAGTCGCTTCAGTCGTGTCCGACTCTGTGCGACCCCATATACAGCAGCCCACCAGGCTCCACTGTCCCTGGGATTCTCCAGGCAAGAATACTGGAGTGGGTTGCCATTTCCTTCTCCAATGCATGAAAGTGAAAAGTGAAAGTGAAGTTGCTCAGTCGTGTCCGACTCTTCAAGACCCCACGGACTGCAGCCTACCAGGCTCCTCCGTCCGTGGAATTTTCCAGGAAAGAGTACTGGAGTGGGGTTGCCATTGCCTTCTCTGAAACAAGCAAATAAGGGAACAACAAAAAAAGAAAGAAAATTCTACTCAGGATTTCCCTGGTGGTCCAGTGGTTAGGGCTGCTGTGGCCCTGGGTTCAATCCCTGGTTGGGGAACTAGGATCCTGCAAGCCATAGAGTGAGACCAAAAAAAAAAAAAAAAAGAAGGAAAGAAAATTCTATTCATCACTTAGTTTCATGACAACTGAGAAAAGATGGACATCATCTGATTTTAGGCTGGGGACCCTTTCAGTGCAGCGAGCCATGGCCCTGGAGCTGAAATTCCATTGGGAGAATTCCATACATTCCATATCTACTATACATATTTAGTCTACATTTCCATCTTCTTCCTGTAATGTATAAAAAGCTTTTTGCGTAGTTAGATGTTAAAATTGGTGATTGAAGGGACCAGAGATCTTTAGAAATATGAAAGCCTTTACACTCTTCCTGCCCCTCCTGCATGTGTCTGAAATTGTTTAAGCATGAGTAATGAAACATGAGTAATGAAACAACATGGAGAAGGAAATGGCAACCCACTCCAGTACTTTTGCCTGGAAGATTCCATGGATGGAGGAGCCTGGTGGGCTACAGTCCATGGGGTTGCAAAGAGTCGGACACGACTGAGCAACTTCACTTTCACAATGAAACAAGGTGAGGACAGCCGCAGATTAATTAGAAACAGACAGGTTTAGCAACTTTCTCAGTTCCTGGCAAACCAAGACTTGTAACCCATTCTCCTCACTATTGCTTTGCTTATTTATAAAATGTTTTTAATTAATAATTACTATTCTTTATTAAAAAAGCAGTATGTACACGAGGGAAAGAATTCCAAAACTGCCTGCATAATAAAAAATATCTTCCTCCTACTTCATGCCCCTTCCTCCCAATATCTCTCCTGGTTGTCACTAATGTTTACAGTTTCTTGGATACCCTTTCAGAAATATTCTGTGAAGTATTTTATACATATATAAGCATATATATGAATTTTTTCTTTGTGATTTTTTATTGAGGTATAATTAACACACAGCATTACATTAGTAATTTCAAGTGTACAACATGACGATTTGATATTTATGTATATTGTGAAATGACCACCACAATAAGTCCAGTTAGTTAGCATCTGTCACCATACGTATTTACGGAGTTTTTTTTTCTTGTGGTGAGTACTTTTAAGACCTAGTCACTTAGCAATTTTCAACTGTGCAATAGAGTAAAATTTTTGTTTTTGTCTTTCGTTTTTCATCAAATATTTGTTGTTCAGTTGCTAAGATGTGTCCGACTCTTTGCAAACCATGGACTGCAGCATGCCAGGCTCCTCTGTTCTCCACTATCTCCCAGAGTTTGCTCAAATTCAGGTCCATTGAGCTGATGATGCTATCTAACCACTTATCCTCTGCTGTCCCCATCTTTTTTGCCCTCAATTTTCCCAGCATCAGGATCTTTTCCAATGAGCCCACACTTTGCCTCAAGTGGTCAAAGTATTTGAGCTTCAGCTTCAGCATCACTCCTTCCAGTGAGTATTTAGGTTTGATTTCCTTTAGGATCGACTGATTTGATCTCCTTGCTGTCTGAGGGACTCTCAAGAGTCCTCTCCAGCACCACAATGTGAAAGCATCTATTCTTCGGTGCCCAGCCTTCTTTATGGATCAACTCTCACATCCATACACAACTACTGGAAAAAAACCACAGCTTTGACTATACAGACCTTTGCCAGCAAAGTTATGTCTCTGCTTTTTATATGCTGTCTATGTTTGTCAGAGCTTTCCTTCCAAGAAGCAAGCATCTTTTAATTTCATGGCTGCAGTCATTGTCCTCAGTGATTGTGGAGACCAAGAAAATAAAATCTGTCACTGCTTTCACTTTTTCCCCTTCTATTTGCCATGAAGTGATGGGACCAGATGCCATGATCTTAGTTTTTTGAATGCTAAGTTTCAAGCCAGCTTTTTCACTCTTCTCTTTCACATTCATCAAGAGACTCTTTAGTTTGTCTTTGTCTTCTCTATTTGGGTGGTATCATCTGCAATCTGAATCTAAGGTTGTTAATGTTCTCCCTGCAATCTTGATTCCAGCTTGGGATTTACCCAGCCCGGCATTTTGCATGATGTACTTTGCATATAAGTTAAATAAGCAGGGTGACAATATACAGCCTTGATGTACTCGTTTTTAAACTTTGAACCAGTCAGATGTTCCACATCTGGTTCTAACTGTTGCTTCTTGACCTGCATACAGGTTTCTCAGGAGGCAGGGAAGGTGTCTGGTATTCCTTTCTCTTTAAGAATTTTTCACAGTTTGTTGTAATCCACACACTCATTGAAACATTCTATCACCTTTTAATACAGATAAATAGAAACAGAATATTTAATATAAATAGAATTGCACTGAAGTTGAGGTAAAAAAACAAAACTTAGAACTTTCGTTGGAAAACTATAAGTAAGTTGATAATTTCCGTCAGTTCTGCATTAGCCTTCTTTAACTACGTCAAGGTTTATGCTTTTTTAGTATTGTATTTTTTATACTGATCACATGTGATGTAATTTCTTAGCCAGAAAGAATCCAAAGCAAAAATCAGATTTAGGGTCTCAACTTGTTCTAATTGGTTCTTCAGTTCCGTTCAATTCAGTCGCTCAGTCGTGTCCAACTCTTTGAGACCCCATAGATGGCAGTACGCCAGGCTTCCCTGTCCACCACCAACTCCCAGAGTTTACTCAAACTCATGTCCATCACATTGGTGATGCCGTCCAACCATCTCATCCTCTGTCATCCCCTTTTCTTCCTGCCTTCAATCTTTCCCAGCATCAGGGTCTTTTCCAATGAGTCGCTTGTTCGCATTAGGTGGACAAAGTATTGGAGCTTCAGCTTCAACATCAGTCCTTCCAATGAACATCCAGGACTGATCTCCTTTAGGATGGACTGTTTGGATCTCCTTGCTGTCCAAGGGACTCTCAAGAGTCTTCTCCAACACCACAGTTCAAAAGCATCAATTCTTTGGTGCTCAGCTTTCTTTATAGTCCAACTCTCACATCCATACATGACCACTGGAAAAACCATAGCCTTGACTAGACGGACCTTTGTTGGCAAAGCAATGTCTCTTTTTTTTAATATGCTATTTAGGTTAGTCATAACTTTCCTTCCAAGGAGTAAGTGTCTTTTAATTTCATGGCTGCAGTCACCATCTGCAGTGATTTTGGAGCCCAGAAAAATAAAGTCAGCCACTGTTTCCACTGTTTCCCCATCTAACTGCCATGAAGTGATGGGACCGGATGCCATGATCTTAGTTTTCTGAATGTTGAGCATTAAGCCAGCTTTTTCACTCTCCTCTTTCACTTTCATCAAGAGGCCCTTTAGTTCTTCTTCACTTTCTGCCATAAAGGTGGTGTCATCTGCATATCTGAGGTTATTGATATTTCTCCCAGCAATCTTAATTCCAGCTTGTGCTTCTGCCAGCCCAGCATTTCTCGTGATGTACTCTGCATATAAGTTAAATAAGCAGGGTGACAATATACAGACTTGACATACTCCTTTTCTGATTTGGAACCAGTCTGTTGTTCCATGTCCAGTTCTAACAGTTGCTTCCTGACCTGCATACAGATTTCTCAGGAGGCAGGTCAGGTGGTCTGGAATGAATTTGACATTTTAAATATGATATAAATGTTTATGAAAAGTTGCTTTAATAAGTAATAATTAAAATTCTATTGCCTTTTAAAAACTTGAAATAAGTTTTCTTTTAAAAAATACAGTAGTAAAGACCGATGCATAAACTTTTCACAAAACACACTTAGTCTTTTTGCACTGAAAATGTTTTGCACTGAAAACATACTTTGTATGTCCAGGGACTTATAACAGCCAGTTTATTTCTCATTTCCACCTTTGTTCCCAGTAAATGTTCTTTAGGGTCCATATTCTGACTGTAAACACCAAGTTCATCTTTACTTTCTTCCTGTGGACGGACGGAACCATGTATGAGAATTTTATGCCCAATTTGCAACAGTAAATCTCTTAAAGGGAAAATATCCTAATAGACTTGGGCTTCTCTGGTGGTGCTAGTGGTAAAGAGTCTGCGTGCTAATGCAGGAGACACAAGAGATACTGGTTTGACCCTTGTGTCGGGAAGATCCCCTGAAACAGGAAATGGCAACCTGCTCCACTAGTCTTGGACAATTCCATGGACAGAGGAGCCTGGTGGACTACAGTCCATGGGGTTGCAAAGAGTCAGACAGGATTAAGCACACACAGCCAAAGGCTTTAGCATAGTCAATGAAGCCGAACTAGATGCTTTTATGGAACTCCCTTGTTTTCTCCATGATCCAAGGAATGTTGGCAATTAGATCTCTGGTCCCTCTGCCTTTTCTAAACCCAGGTTATATATCTGGAGGTGGTTCACATACTGCTGAAGCCTAGCTTGAAGGATTTTGAGCATAACCTTGTTAGCATGCGAAATGAATGCAATTATACTGTAGTTTAAACATCCTTTGGCATTGCCCTTCTTTGGGATTGGAGAGAAAACATGTTTTCCAGTCCTGTGGCCACTGCTGAGTTTTGCAAAGTTGTTGACATACTGACTGCAGAACTTTAACAGTATCATCTTCTAGGATTTGAAATAGCTCAGCTGGAATTCCATTACCTTCACTAGCTTTGTTCATAGTAATGTTTCCCAGGTGGCTCAGTAGTAAAGGATCCACCTTTCAAGCAGGAGATGGAAGAGAATGTGGGTTCGATCCTTTGGTTGGGAAGATCTCCTGGAGAAGGAAATGGCAATCCACTCCATTATTGCCTGGAAAATCCCATGGACAGAGAAGCCTGGCAGGCTCCAGACAGTGGAGCTGCAGAAAAGGGGAATAAGACTTAATGACTAAACAAAAATAAATGCTTCTTAAGGCCAACTTGACTTCACACCACAGGATGTCTGGCTCTAGATGAGTGACCACACCATCAGGGTTATCTGTGTCATTAAGACCTTTCTTGTATAGTTCTGTGTATTTTTGCCACTTCTTAATCTCTTCTGCTTTTGTTAGGTCCTTACGGTTTCTGTCCTTTTCATGCTCATCCTTGCATGAAATGTTCCCTTGATATCACCAGTTTTCTTGAAGAGATCTCTAGTCTTTGATCTGTATTAAAAAAGAGATCCAAGATGCTTTTGATGCAGGTGGTTGTTAGCCCAGTTGAGCCATTAGAATAAAGTACAAATTTCTGTTCCTGGTATTCCTTTTCCAAGATGCTTTTCTAGCACCATCTCTTGTTGCTAATTCTCTACACACCAGTGCAAATGAAGTTCTTTCTGGTTTTCTAGGTGCTTCTCACACCTTCCAGTCACACCTTTTGAAATGTTCAGGCATAGTCTGTCAACTGGAGAAGGAAATGGCAACCCACTCCAGTATTCTTGCCTGGAGAATCCCAGGGACAGGGGTGCCTGGTGGGCTGCCGTCTATGGGGTGGCACAGAGTTGGACACAACTAAAGCGATTTAGCAGCAGCAGCAGCAGTCTGTCAATGAATTCTTCACGGACAGAAGAGCTTGCAGTGTTTGATTCTCAGAACTTGCTTAGAGGTACATTACACTTTATCTATTAGTTTTGGGTTTTTTAGTTTTGGGCTTTTCCTTCTTCATAACTTGTAAGATCTCTGTTCAGAGAAATTTAGTTAATCCTTTCTTAATATTCGCGCGGAACGCCGAGGACGTGGTGATGCCAGGGGGCGTGCCCAGTCTGAGGGAGGGGTCGTTCTGCGGGTGGCCGGACGCTTAGAATCCCCTGGAGCCTGGAGTGAGAGAGAGAGATTGAGAGCGAAAGGTGAGCGGAGCTGAGGGAGGGGACGCGCTGCGGGGCTCCCCGAGTCTATGGAGCGTGTTAAGATGGCGGAGGCGGAGAGCCTGGAGACAGCGGCGGAGCACGAACGGATTCTTCGAGAGATCGAGAGCACCGACACGGCCTGCATCGGGCCCACGCTCAGGTACCCTGGGTACCGGGGCCACAGAGGGGTGGGCACGGGCGGGACCCGGGAGCAGGCTCCCTCGTGACTGTGCGCCCGGCCGGCCTCCTGTAGGGCCAGCGCCGGCCGCTCCCTCCGGAGAACCAGGCGAGCGACCTCCACCCTCGGCGAGGCAGGTCCCCCTCCGTAGCCCTTCAGACCCGACGTGGGGTTCCTTCCCGACCGTCGGCGCCGGCATCCCCGTTACCCTGTAGGCTCCTTCTGCCTCCCTCAGGGCTGGGGCAGCCTTCGTTCTCCCTCCGAGGCTGGCCCGGCGCGGGCAGCCGGAGCGCGCCCGACAGATGGTGGTTCTTAGCAGAGGGTCCCCCTGAGGACATCACCCTTCTGCCCCAGACGCAGGTCCTACTCTTCAGGCAAAACAGAATTCACCCCACGGTCTGTTGCTCGGAAAGCAAACTCTTGCCTCTTTAAAAATCACAATCACTTCTCACAAACGAGTTCCTGAAAATCCTAGGCCTGGAAGGAAGGAAGTTTCCTTCAACCCGCGTGCCCCTCTCCTGGGAGCGGGTACTTGCCGAGCCCTGTCAGGAGGACGACCTCCCCAAAGGTCAGATTCCTGGTGCTCATCGCCGAAAAGACGTTATCTCCCTCCATTCCCCGTGACCCTTACTTTGCCAACACACCCCCATATCACTTGGAGACGTCAAAATAAGCTGCCACCTACCTCAACTTATTTAACAAACTTAGGTACAACTTACTGTGTACAGCGCAAGACATTTATTAAGAGATTTACAAGTGTAACTTATTCAAACCGCAAACAGCCCTATTAGGTAGGTACTGCTATTACCCTCATTTTACAGATGAAGCCCATAGAGGTGAAGTGACTTGCCCAAGGTCACAGAGAAAATAAAGTAGGCGAGTCGCGATTCCTTCTCAGGCATTCTGGATCCAGAGTATGCATTCTTGACCCCTCTTGTTCTGCGTCAGATAGATGGGATCACCATCTATATGTACTTTCTGTTAATTACTCAACCAAGTGCAAACTGCCTTTCTCTTTCCACCCTCAGGGCACATTTCCCAGTGCCATTAGTGACCCCTAGAACCTGACTGCACACATGACTGTCACGTTCCTCTCTTTTCATATTTTCTTGAGCTCTTAAAAGTTAATGCATATTTGTTCAGCTGAATTTTGGCCTGTAATTTTCCATTATATTGACTGAAGAATATATACATTATGTTTGAGATGTTATCCATTTTCCCTAAAATTTACTGCATTATCACTGAATTCCACTGGAAAGTGGGGATTTTTTTGGCTAGATGAAGTAGAGATCTTTTGTCCTAAGGGGATATGGTAAGAAAAGTTTCGAAAATCGCTGCACTATCCTACTAGTTTTATATTCTTTTGTTGACTCCCATTTTTCTTTATCAGGGGCTTTTCATTTTTGGCCTTGTCCTGTCTTTGATGGATAACCCTAAATCTTAACTATCAGACCCAAGATTCAATCATGTGAACATCCTATAATACAAGTAATATCCAGTGTCTTTGTCTTCAGTCTAGCTTGTTCCTGCCCGTATTCATAGGAGATGATCTCATCTTTCTTCCTTATCCCATGCAGAGGCAGCAGCATGCATAGACTTGGTGTTTCAGATCTCATGCTTTACCCTGGGTGCATGTTCATAATCATTATCTCTTGGTTTTCCATCACAGTCAGTAAACAGGTATGATAAAGGCAATAGGCTCTCCTTCCTAACATTACCCTCAACTGTAAATCTCAGCCTCTATCCCTCATCATAGTCTTTCCTCTTTCTTCTGTCTTTTGAGGCATTTTTAAGGCTCTTGGTTCTTACTTGTTTCTGAGATAGGTGTTCTAACTGAAGAGGAACTAAATAATAATAATTTGTGGTACCAAATTATTCTTCCAATTTTATCCCTTTTTGTTTGAGAAGCCACAATGGCTTGACTTTTTCATTATATAACTATCCTTATTTTAATCTTGAAACAGTACTCGCAATATTAGTTGATTACTGTTTATCATAAGAAGTGACTTTTCTTATTTATTGTAATTCTAAAAGTCCCCAGCTTATCCATGCATACAGAGGCTGTTGCCTAGAAGATTCTTTTGGGGAAGCAGCCATCTCTTCTGTCTTCATCTCAAAAATTATTTTGTTAGCTCTAAGTCCTAATTTTGCAGATGAGGAAAGAAGCCCATTAGATGTAAGGGCATGTCTTGTTTTTAAAATAATATTGATTCTTGCTTTGTAGTGCTAATGCACTACAGAAATTGATCACAAAATATTGTGCTGCTAATACACTGCAAAAATTGATCACAGAATATTGGTCACAAATCACTCATGAACAATAGCTCTATATTCTCATTTTTCAAATCACATCTACGTATCTCTAGTCTTCTTTCATATCACTTATTCAAAATAAGCTATTTCCTCACTTTGCTCTCTGGGTACTAGCAATTAATATTCAGTCTTAATTGTTATTTAAGATTTTAAAACAGACTTTTAAATTTAGCAGTGAAATACCTTGCCTTTAAAACAATAGCTTTATTGAGATATTCATATACTGTACAGTTCACCAATTTAAACTATACAATTAAATTTTTTTTTTTTTTAGTGAATTCACAGAATTGTGAAACAGTTACCACAATCTAATTTTAGAACATTTTCGTCAGCCTTGAAAGACACCCCATACCTGTTAGCAGTCACTCTTCATCTGTCCCTTCCCCAGTCTGTTTTTGTGGGTTTGAGTATTTTGTTCATTTCATGTAAATGGAATCCTAGAACATTTTGAGGAACTGCCAAACTGTGTAACAAAATGCCTGCACTATTTTTTATTCCCACTAGCAATGTATAAGGGTTCTAGTTTCTCCATATCCTTGTCAGCACTTGTTGCTATCTTTTTTTAGTTTAGCCATCTAAAATTGCATCTCACTGTCATTTTGATTTGCATTTCTCTAATGGTTAATCTTTTCATGTGCTTATTAGTTATTTGTTTATCTTTTTTGGAGCAGTGTCTTCAGTTCCTTTGCTCAGTTTTTAGTTGGATTATTTTTATTGTTGAGTTATAAGTGTTCTTTATATATGCTGGATATATCTTTTACCAGGAATAGGATTTGTAAATCCTTTTTCCATTCTTCTGGGTGGTTTTTTCATTTTTCTTGATGGTGTCACCTGCTGCATGAAAGTTTTAAATTTTGATATGAGGCCAGTGTATCTAGTTTTTATTTTTTTGCTTGTGCTTTTGGTTTTGTATCTAGGCAACCTTTGGTTAACCCAAGATTATGAAGATTTGCTCCTAAGAGTTGTATAATTTTATTTCTACATCAAGGTCTGTGATCCATTTTGAGTTAATTTTTGTCTATCATATAAGGAAGGGTGTCCAATTTCATTCTTTTGCATGTTGATGTGCAGTTTTTCCAGCATCAGTTGTTGAGTGCCATTTTTTCTTATCCAGGTATATTTCTGGTTGACTTATTTTGTCTTTTCATCACGAAATATATGTTCCTTATTTGTAGCAGCAGTGTAGCCTTCAAGACCTTGTCATTGTGTTTATTTGACATCCCGTATTGAGTGTTCTCACCTGGGAAGAAGTTTGCTCTATTGTTTTCAGCTAACGATTTTCTCTTTTTAGCTTAGTTGCTGCCTTCCATTTCTAAGGGGCCTATGTTGTAAGAATGATATGATTGCTATATTTGATCTTAGTAAAGCACTTTACTGTAGGGACTGAATCTTGTCTTACCATATGGAATGGTTTTGTGTTATACTGCTTAGTTTTAAGATTAACAAAGAGTATTAATGATAGAATCTTATCTATTTGATCTTTATCACTATTAAATCATTAAAAAAATTATCAACATTATAAAAATTTTGGAAGCTATATTAAGAATTACTTGTACTCTTGTAACATAGCTGCTGTTGTTTTGGTGCATTTCCTTCTAGATGCTTGCTTTATTTATTCTGTTGTTAAAAAATTGTATTCTTGGTATAACAACAGTTTTCTCTCTTGCTTATTTAGTGGTGGAGGAGGTTTAGTTGCTAAGTTGTGACCGTCCCTCGTGACCCCATAGACTGTAACCCACCAGGCTCCTCTGTCCTCATCCATGTCTCCTCCATTGCAGGCAGATTCTTCACTGCTGAGCCACCAGGGAAGCCCAAACTGTGTATAAAGCTGCCTCTTCCAGAAAACAAATAGGAGGAATATTTTCAAAAGCTCTTTTGCTGAATGTCATTTGATAATTAAACATGGTGAACTGACCTCCCCATTTACAGCTTCTCTGCCTTTGGCCACATGGTTTTGTTTTCCATCCTTTGGCCTCCCATTACCTAAGTTGTACAAAATCCAGGTAATCATAATCCTTGGTTGATGACACTTTCTCATTATTGGTTCCCTTATGGACCTCTTTAAGCAGTTAGTTATTTTTATAAGCAACTTACCACTTGAGTGGGCAATTTTTTTTCATCTTTAAATGGGGATACCACCTACATTGCAGGAACAGTATTAAAAAATAAAAGGAGATAAAGCATTCTTCATGGTACCTGCTAGGTAGTAGTAACTTCGATAGTGTGAGTCATATTCTGCCTTTTACCCTTGAGTTTGTAATGAGGACTTAGGTGTTTCATTGTTGTTGTTTAGTTGCTAAGTCGTGTCCGACTCTTTGTGACTCCATAGACTGTAGCCCACCAGGCTCCTCTGTCTATGGAATTTCTCAGGCAAGAGTGGGTTGCCATTTCCTTCTCCAAGGGATCTTTCCCACCCAGGGACTGAACCTGTGTCTCCTGCTTGTCAGGCAGATTCTTTACCACTGAGCCAGTGTTAATTACAAAACTTTGTGTTTGGAGTGATTCTTGACTTTTTTTTTTCCTTCTATTCATATATCTGAGGGATAAAATATTCATCAATAATCAGAACCTGGAAGTGATTATTTTGAGATAGATTGGAGAATGGAGGAGGAGATAGGAAACAATTTTATAAAAGCAGTTTAGGTGACTCTGATATACTCCCTCCTTGACAATCATTGAGGGGAAAGAAATGATCTCCTATTTCTGATTGTTTATTTTTTAGTAGTAACTACCTTTTAAAAGTAACATTTTTATATTTTAATTTATAACTCTAATGTAGTGACTTTTAAAAAGAAGAAACAGACAACAACAAACTTAGTCCTACCACCCTGTCACAACTCTTATTTTTGTATATTTCTTTTAAACTTTTCCATATTAATTTTATTATATTAGAAGAATGATATCATGTTATGTGTTGCTTTTTCAGGTAACAGTTTTATACATTGTTATATAGCTATCATTTTAGTGGCTTCATTCATGAATTAAGTTATTCATTTATTCAACAGATATTTATGAAACAACTTCTGTGTGCCAGGTATTCTTCCAGACTCTGGAGTATAATAGAGAACAAAATAGATACATCCTTGCTCTTTTGGACCATGCATTCTACTAGAGCACTTACAGAATAAACAAACACATAGGCACATAAAATAATAGTGCTATTTAGTGGTTATGTTACATATGATGGGATATTGTTTCTGACTAGGTGGTTAGAAAAAGTTGTTTGAAGGAGCAAGCCATATATCTCTTCCAGACAGCAGGCACAGTATGAAGACCCTCAGGAGAAGCATAGTGGGAGGTGATGGTAGGAAATCAGTGAGGGTCCAGATAGCATAGACTAAGAAAGAGACTGTTTTTATTTCTAAGTGTCATGTCAAGGTACAGAAAAGCATTGAGCCAGGGAAGTGACATACACTAACTTAAATTAAACAAAGAACATTCTGGCTGCCATGTGGAGATGGGAGTAAGAGAAGAAACAGGAAAACCAGTCAAGAAAGTGAAAGAAAAGTGAAAGTTGCTCAGTCGTGTCCAGCTCTTTGCGACCCCATGAACTGTCCGTGGAGTTTTCTAGGCCAGAATACTGGAGTGAGTAGCCTTTCCGTTCTCCAGGGGATCTTCCCAACCCAGGAATCGAACTCAGATCTCCTGCATTGCAGGTGGATTCTTTACCAGCTGAGCCACAAGGGAAGCCCAAGAATAATGGAGGGGGTAGCCTATCCCTTCTTTAGGGGATCTTCTCGCCGGGAAGAACGGGGAAGTCTCCTGCATTGGAATGGAACCGGGGTCTTCTGCATTGCAGGAGGATTCTTTACCATCTGAGCTATCAGGGAAGCCCTAACCAGTCAAAGGATATTTGGAATTGTAAAAGCTAAGAGATGGTTGTAGCATACAGTAAGATGTTGGGGAGAAGGTGATGAGAAGTAGTTGGATTTAGAATATTATTTTGAAAACAGAGTCGAACTGTTGGGATTACTTATGGGGGTTAAAGAAAGAGAGGAAACAAGCGTGATTCCAAGGCTCTTGGCCTAAGTAAATGGGTGAATAATGGTGGTGCCATTTATTGGAATAGAGAATAAAGGGGGAGGAACTTTATTTTTCTTCATAGCACTTACTTTTGCCTGACATATATTTTTGATTGTCTCTTCTATTGGAATTTGTGTTCCAGGAGGGGAGGAATTTTGTTCCTTTTGTTTGCTACTGTATCCTGGGAACCTAAAAGAGGGCCTGGCAAACAGTTGGTGCCAAATAAATATTTGTTGAATGAATAGAAGAATAAAATAATTGTACCATGAGCTGTTAATTATCTGGGGGATTAATTAACTGATTTGCAGATTAACTGTCCTATAAAAAGTATGACTAGGCTTTTGAGAAAAAATAAAACTGCTGAAAATCTTGAAAATCTTGACATATCAGAAGTTTTTATTTTTTGGAATTACATATAATTTTAGAGTTTCTTTTTCTCTTCATTGAAAGCATAACCTAAAGTAATTGGCCTCTAATGCCTGTCATTCTTCAGTATTTTTGCAATGTTGTTAAAAATTTTTCAAATTTAAGTATGAGTACTCTTGAGTAAAATGTTATGATCTAAGTTAAAATATTTACAGATTTGGGAAAAAGGGGATAGAAATAAGTTTCAGTTACACGATGGAATTGTTGTTTAGTCACTAAGTTGAGTCCGACTCTTTGTGACCCCATGAACTGCAGCACATCAGGCTTCCCTGTCCTTCACTATCTCCGAGTCTGCTCGAACTCATGTTCATTGAGTCTGTGATGCCATCCGACCATCTTGTCCTCTGTTGCCCCCTTCTGCTCTTGCTCGCAATTTTTTCCCAGCATCAGGGTCTTCCCCAGTGAGTCAGCTCTTCACATCAGGTGGCCAAAGTATTGGAGCTTCAGCTTCAGCATTAGTTCTTCCAATGAATATTCAGGGTTGATTTCCTTTAGGATTGACTGGTTTGATCTCCTTGCTGTCCAAGGGACTCTCAAGAGTATTCTCCAGCACCACAGTTCAAAAGCATCAATTGTTCAGTGCTCAGCCTTCTTTATGGTCCAACTCTCACAACCATACATGACTACTGGAAAAACCGTAGCTTTAACTATATGAACCTTTATCAGGAAAGTGATGTCTCTGCTTTTTAATACATTGTCTAGGTTGGTCGTAACTTTTCTTCCAAGGAGCAAGTGTCTTTTAATTTCATGGCTGCAGTCACCATACGTGTGATTTTGGAGCCCAAGAAAATGAAATCTGACACTGTTTCCACATTTTCTCCATTTATTTGCCATGAAGTGATGGGACCGATGCCATGATCTTCATTTTTTGAATGTTGAGTTTCAAGCCAGCTTTTTCACTCTCTCCTCTTTCACCTTCATCAGAGGCCCTTTAGTTTGTCTTTGCTTTCTGCCATTAAAGAGTATCATCTGAATATCTGAGGTTGTTGGTATTTCTCCCTGCAATCTTGATTCCAGCTTGTGCTTCATCCACCCCAGCATTTCACATGTTGTACTCTGCATATAAGTTAAATCAGCAGGGTGACAATATTCAGCTTTCACATACTCCTTTCCCAGTTTGAAACTAGTCCATTTTTCCATTTCCAGGTCTAACTATTCCTTTTTGTCCTGTATTCAAGTTTCTCAGGAGGCAGGTAATGTGTCTGGCATTCTCATCTCATTAAGAATATTCTATAGTTTGTTGTGATCCACACAGTCAAAGGGTTTAGCATAGTCAATGAAGCAGAAGTAGATGATTTTTTGGAATTCCCTTGCTTTTTCTATGATCCAGTGTATGTCGGCAATTTGATCTCTGGTTTTCTGCCTTTTCTAAATCCAGCTTGTACATCTGGAAATTCTTGGTTCACGTACTGTTGTTGAAGCCTAGCTTGAAGGATTTTGAGCATAATCTTACTGGCTTGTCAAATGATTGCAATTGTATGGTAATTTGAACTTACTTTGGCATTGCCCTTCTTTGGGATTGAAATGAAAACTGACCTTTTCCAGTCCTGTGGCCACTGCTGAGTTTTCCACATTTGCTGGCATGTTGAGTGTGGCATTTTCACAGCATCATCTTTTAGGATTTGAAAAAGCTCAACTGGAATTCCATCACCTCCACTAGCTTTGTTCATAGTGATGCTTCCTTAGGCCCACTTGACTTCACACTGCAGGATGTCTGGCTCTAGGTGAGTGCACCGTTTGAGCTAGGTGTTTTCATTAGTTGATTCTAGGTGTGTTATCAATCAGTTAGATTCAAGCCATAGAAAAATTAGTAGTCACAGAGGGAAATTAAATGGGAGAGTAACATTTCGCAATCATTCCTATATTGAATTTGAAGAGTTTATTAGGTATCATCAGATCAAATATGTGTTGCTGGTGAAACTCATATGGAAGTTTTACCTAGTATAATTCTGAAAATAAAAAAAATGAATAGGTAAATTATTTTTATGGGTTTGAAATATTTAAAAAGTGAAAAGAAAAAGATATGAACCATAAATCTAGTATTTTTCCTATTCCCACTCTTTGTTTCATTAGTTTGTTGTTTATTCTTCCATTGTATTTTATTACAAGTATAGGCATATATGATTTTACTTTCTCCTCCCCTTTTACAAAATAAATAGTATACTGTATATACAGTTCTGTAGCTTAGTGTCTTATGCTTCTTGTATTATTTCACCAATAAATTTTGGAGATATGTCCATATCAGTATGTAGAGATTTTCCTTATTTTTTTTACAGCTACATAGTGTGACTATATTATGGTTTATTCATCCAGTCCCCTATTTCTGTATATTTGGGTATTTCCAGTCTTCTGTTGGACAAAATGATGCAACCGTGAATAACCTTGAATATCTGTCATTTCTTATTGTACACATTGTACTGTATCTGTAGGATCGATTTTCAGAAGTGGAATTGCTAGGTAAAATGATGAATGTATTAAATATGTCTACTTTCATAGGTGTTACTCTCTATAGAGGTTGTATCATTTTGTTCTAGCAGCCTATGAGATTGCTTGTTTCTCCATAGCTTTTTTAACAAAGTATGTGTGTTAGACTTTTGAGATTTTTCCAATATGGTAAGTGACAAATGGTATTTCAGTGTAGTTTTTATTTGTGTTGTATTTCTTTCTATGAGTGAGGCTGAACATTTCTTCCTATATATAAAGGATGTGTGTGTTTATGTGTGTGTGTACTGTCTGTCCATGTCCTTTGCTTATTTTTCTATAAGGTTGGCTTTTTTTCTTTTTGATTTGAGCACCAGTGAAGAGCCTTTGGACATGAGTTTGAGTAAACTCTGGGAATTGGTGATGGACAGGGAGGCCTGGTGTGCTGCAGTCCATGGGGTTGCAAAGAGTCGGACACAACTGAGCAAATGAACTGAACTGAACTGAAGAGCCTTTGATAGTTATACTTTGCTTAAATGCATTAGGAGTATACAAACGAAAATGGGTTGTGATTACTAAAACAAAGGAGTGAAGGGAAGTCGCTCAGTCGTGTCCAACTCTTTGCGATCCCATGGTCTGTAGCCTACCAGGGTCCTCTGTCTATGGGATTTTCCAGGCAAGAATACTGGAGTGGGTTGCCATTTCCTTCTCCAGGAATCTTCCCGACCCAGGGATTGAACCCAGGTCTCCCACATTGTAGGCAGACGTTTTACCGTCTGAGCCACCAGGGAAGTCTAAAACAAAGAAACTATTGTTTTTTTTATGGAATGAAAGTTTCAAACCTGCCTTTTTATTGTTTTAATTATAAAGGAACATGAATAAACAGACTTTAAAATTATAGGCTATGATAATTTGAAATCAAAATGTTTTGGGGGAATGCATTAACATTATTAGATAATGCTGCTTCATATAGAAATAAAATTCTTAGCAAATCAGAGGATGTCAACATTTTAATAAATTCTTTACTTTAAAATGTTATGGTATATATTAATATGTTTACATAATTTCTAGCATCTGCATAATTTGTATATGAATTAGTTGCAAAAAATCATTGAGAAGGACAGTTGTGTACTATGGACAATTATTTTGAAGGATAGTTAATTTAGTATGGACAGTTATTTAGAAGGACAGTTATTTCGGAAGCAGTTTAGAATTTTAGATGACATTTATGATTTTGCTTTAGTTTGGAATATGATATGCATACTTTGGAATATGAATATAGTTTGGAATATGAATATTTTTATGTCATTGAGGAAAATAATATTTTGATTTTTTCCATCATTGGATTTGATAGCTTTTGGTATTTGCTAATGATGTAATAATTGATTTAATCACATACAGAGTTTCAGCTTCCTGCTGAAAATAGCCTGAAGAAATTAAATTGGTGAGTAGCTTACCTATGAAATGTGTGAATCTAGGTTGAGATGCTGAGCATCTATGATATTTAATATTTG
The DNA here is from genome assembly GCA_024291935.2 of Okapia johnstoni. Lineage (NCBI taxonomy): Eukaryota > Metazoa > Chordata > Mammalia > Artiodactyla > Giraffidae > Okapia > Okapia johnstoni. The sequence continues at coordinate 122,798,614 of CM044306.1, read as the reverse complement.
CTTGGAGGAGATACCAAATATAATAAGGGGGGATGAGTCAGTAAAAACTGAGTTAAAAGAAGAGCTAGTCTTACACACTTGTGACCTGTTGTGACTAATAACTTATTTCTTTTTTTTTATAAATTTATTTATTTTAGTTGGGGGCAATAACTTATTTCTTAGAGATAATCTGCTAAGGCTATGAGAAAAAAGAGTAAAGCTTTTTTTTTTTTTTTTGTAGTGTAGTATGTAATAGAAAACAAAGAAGACAGTTTGCTGACTAACTGATGTTGCATGAACTTTGTTCGAATATTTGAAATAAGCAAAAGTCAGCTAAGAAATAGAAAATGATAATGAAATATTTTAATATTTTGGCTATTTTAAAAAGCAATTTGTGATGTAAATTTGTAAGTTATATTTATGTTATACATTTATAGATATCCTAAGGGTGTTAAATGTTTTCTTTCAAATTGCAGGTAACTTAGCATTAATATTTCCTTTACGTTTTGACTGATTTTTCAAAGGGTGATTAATTTTAACTTGGTTTTGTGGTTATTCTCAGTCTCCTTCCCCTCTTATTCTGGTTGACAGTTGACTATTCTCTCCTCCCTCTCTTTTTCTCTGATTTTCCCCTTGCCTTGTTGTAGAGAGGAATTAGATGGTTTCCAAAAATATATTTGATTTACAAAAATACACATAGTAGATACAGTCAAAGGTGGTGAGCAAATTAGGGCAAGGGAAAGCAAAGGTAGGAAAGAATATGAAGTTGAGAGAGCTGTAAAAAGATTACGTTTGTTAAGGTAGCCATCATTTTGGCTCTAGGGTTTCCAGCAGCTAGTGCAAAAATGAGATATGCTTCATTGTTGAAGTTATGGTGTAAAATTAAAAAGTAGTTACTTTGGAGAAGCACAGCTATTCTTGGTTCTGAGTAAGACCAGAGAACTGTTTATACCATATGTCCTCACAAAGAAGACCCTGTATAATGTAACTTTAATATCCATGTAGTAAATGCAGCAATATGTGACAGGCTGTTTCTTACATTGTCCTTTAGTGAAAACATATGGCATAACCAAAGCACAATTTAGTAAAAGCAGTTCTGCAGGGAGTCAAGGGAATGCAGCTATTTGCTTGTCTTGACTTAATCAAGGCATAGATTTGATAATACCTACAGTGAAAGTTGTGCACTATCCCACTTACCTCCTTATTTTTGATTATTGATCACTTTGAGAATCTTTGAATGCTATACACCCTTTCCTTAGTAAAATGCTTGTGATCAGTCTTCATAATTTCTAATCTGGAAGAGTGTATGCGTTGCATGTACATTAGTTAATTCTTCCTAAGTACTGCTTTTAGTAGTCAAGGTTTTTGACAAATGACAATTATCAATGAATTCAAGATTATACATATATATACTTGCCTTTCTTTTTGAATGTATCACTTGCCTGTGTTCTTGGTTAAGTAAGACACACGTGTGCTTTAAAAGTAAACCATCTGTGGGTTGGAATATTTTTATGAAAGTTGAAGAACCTCAATAAGCCACTTTATTCCTTCAAAAGAAATACAGTGAGAGAGAGTACTTAAGGATAGGGCCAAAGGTCTTTGGAAGTTATTTGGGTTGTGTTCTAGAATGAAATAAATGCTGTTAAAGCTGTAATAATTTTATTCCTAATAGTCTTAAATTTGGTGTTAGAAAAGACCAACCCACCTTGGCCATTTAAAAAATTTCTAGCAAATAAAGTAATCATAGATATTTTGTCTTAACTTGTGTAATTTAGAATATACTCTTGGGAAAATGTATGCCTTGTTAATTAATGGAGGTTATTTACCTACAATGTCTGAAACTTAACCTATTCTCAGTTCTGTTCAGTTGCTCAGTTGTGTCTGACTCTTTGAGACCCCATGGACTGCAGCACGCCAGGCCTCCCTGTCCATCAGCAACTCCTGGAGCTTACTCAAACTTGTGTCCATAGAGTTGGTGATGCCATCCAACCATCTCATCCTCTGTCGTCCCCTTCTCCTGCCTTCAATCTTTCCCAGCATCAGGGTCTTTTCCAGTGAGTCATTCGCATCAGGTGGCCAAAGTATTGGGAGTTTCAGCTTCAGCATCAGTCCTTCCAATGAATATTCAGGACTGATTTCCTTTAGGATGGACTGGTTTGATCTCCTTGCAGTCCAAGGGACTCTTAAGAGTCTTCTCCAACATCACAGTTCAAGAGCATCAATTCTTTGTTGTTCAGCTTTCTTTATAGTCCAACTCTCACATCCATACATGACTACTGGAAAAACCATAGCTTTGACTGGATGGACCTTTGTGGACGAAGTAATGTCTCTGCTTTTGAATATGCTGTCTAGGTTGGTCATAACTTTCCTTCCAAGGAGCAAGTGTCTTTTAATTTGATGGCTTCAGTTCCCATCTGCAGTGATTTTGGAGCCCCCCCAAAATAAAGTCTGTCACTGTTTCCATTGTTCCCCATCTGTTTGCGATGAAATGATGGGACCAGATGCCATGATCTTAGTTTTCTGAATGTTGAGTTTTAAGCCAACTTTTTCACTCTCCTCTTTCACTTTCATCAAGAGGCTCTTTAGTTCTTCTTCACTTTCTGCCATAAGGGTGGTGTCATCTGCATATATGAGGTTATTGATTTTCTCCCAGCAATCTTGATTCCAGCTTGTGCTTCCTCCAGCCCAGCATTTTGCATAATGTGCTCTGCATATAAGTTAAATAAGCAAGGTGACAGTATACAGCCTTGATGTACTCCTTTCCCCATTTGGAAACAGTCCGTTGTTCCATGTCCAGTTCTAACTGTTGCTTCTTGACCTGCATACAGATTTCTTAGGAGGCAGGTAAGGTGGTCTGGTATTCCCATCTTTTGAAGAATTTTCCACAGTTTGTTGTGATCCATACAGTCAAAGGCTTTGGTGTAGACAATAAAGTAGGTGTTTTTCTGGAATTCTCTTGCTTTTTTGATGATCCAGCAGATGTTGGCAGTTTGATCTCTGGTTCCTCTGCCTTTTCTAAATCCAGCTTGAACATCTGGAAGTTCACGGTTCATGTACTGTTGAACCTGTTCTAGATTTATAATAAAAAAACTGAGATGTATAAGTCTCAAGAGCACAGTGATTGATAAAATAAATTTAACCATGTAATATGTATTTGCATAACTGTGAACTGTGACTTAGAACTTTTAAAAATATGCATTGCCCGATTAAACATCTAAGTAAGCAAGAACTATCACAGTACAACCAGCTAGATTACCTTGATGTGATTTTGATGATACATATGGACTAGGACTCTGTTAATACATGCCTCCCATTCACAGTTTTTTTTTTTAAGATTTTTTTTTTGATAGGCACCATTTTTAAAGTCTTTATTGAATTTGTTACAGTATTGCTTTTGCTGTTTATGTTCTGTTTTTTTGGTTGTGAGGCATGTGGGATCTTAGCTTCCCCAGGAGGGAATGAACCTGCACCCCCTGCATTACCTTACCCACGGGACTGCTAGGGAAGCCCCCATTCAGAGAGCTGATGATCACTGCAATGAATTTACCTTCAGTTGTGTGGTAATTTGATAGTCAGACTAGATAAAAGCAAAACAATGACAGTAATAACAGACTTTTTAAAAGAGTAGTTCTGTAATTTTTTGAGTATTTGGATGTTTCCAGTGTTTAGGATGCTGGATAAATATTCTTTTGTGTATTAGATAAGTGATAGGCCATTTGCCAAAAGTGATAATTTGGATTAAAATGAGGTTCTTTTGCTATGATTGTTTTTGAATAAAAAGCTGTGGAGTAACACAGACTTTCAGTTTTGATTGTGTTTTTATGCACTTGGAACATGACAGATTGGGACGAAACTGCATCTTTTGGCACTGTAATTTTGTTTAGTGGAGCACTGACATCTCATTTCTTGTCCAAGCCTTTGCTCTTATTGTTCTCAATATATTTGAAAAGTGCTTTTTAATGTTTTTCTCCCTTGCAAATTTTGGCTTTGTTTCTTTCCTTATATTTGTGCTTGCTTTTTGTATCTCTCTTCTGCTTCCTGTGAAACATCAAAGCAAGCAAGAATCATCACAGTGCAACTAACTTTCACATTCTGGGGAAGCTCTGGTGCCAGTAAACAATAACATTTTAAGGGTATTGATATGAAATGTGATCTTACCAAGAAATATGAATGAATAAGGGCTTCCCTGGTGGCTCAGCAGTAAAGAGTCCGCCTACAGTGCAGGAGATGCAGGAGATGCTGGTTTGATCCGTGGGTCAGGAAGATCCCTTGGAGGAGGGCGTGGTAACTACTCTAGTATTCTTGCCTGGAGAATCGCATGGTCTGAGGAGTCTAGCGGGCTACAGTCCGTAGGGCCACAAAGAGTTTGACACGACTGAAGCAACTGAGCACGCACGCATGAATGAACAAAAACAGCAGACATTGAGCTTGACTGAAGCCATGTTATGAAACATTTTTGGTATGGAGTTTGATTTTCAGAAAGATGTGTTTTATAACACATTAAAAAAAAAAAAGAAGGGAGCTAGCCAAACATTTTGTTTTTGATGAGGTAAAAGAATTACTTGACATTTGTAAGGGAGAAGTGTACGACAAAGATCTTTTGTCATTGGAGTAGCAAAAGAAAGAGGAAAATGGAATGAGAAGAGCTCTGGAAATCTAAAGAAAAATAGGCGATTGGAAGCATTTTAAATGGTAAAGGTGGATCTGACTCTATACATTTATTATTTGCATTTTTAAAAAATGTACCTTTTTGTTTTGAGATAATTGGGGATTCAGTTCTAAGAAATTATACAGAGATCCCCTGTACCTTCTACACACTTTCCTCCACTAGTAGCACCTTGAAAAACTGTAGCACAATATATTAGGACCAAGATACTGGCATTGTTACAGTCAAAGTACAGAACATTTCCACCATCACAAGCATCCCTATTTTCCTTTGTCCCTATATGCTCTTTAGTCCCTGACAGTCAGTAAACTGTTCTCTATTTCTATAATTTTGTCATCTCAAGAATGTTATATAAATGGAACCATACAGAATGTAACATTTTGAAATTGGCTTTACTCACTCAGTATAATTTCCTGGAGATTTCTTCCAAATTGATGTGCTATATCAAGTTTGTCCCTTTTTATTGCAGAATAGTATTCCATGATATAGCTGTACCACAGTTGTTTAATCGTTTACCCATTAAAGGACATCTGGCTTGTTTACAGTTTTTGGTTATTAAAATGAAACTGCTATAAATACATCTGCAAAGTTTTTTGCATTTTGGGTGAACACACATTTTCACTTCTTTGGGGTATATAGCTGATAGTGGAATTGCTGGGTCATACAGTAACTCTATGTTTAACCTTTTGAAGAACTACTAAACTTGTTTTCTGAAGTGGTGGTACCATTTTACATCCCCACTAGCAATGTAGGTGGGTTCCATTTTTCCAGATCCTTGCTAGCATTTGGTATCACATTTTTTGTTTTAGCCATTCTGATATGAGTGTAGTAATATTGCATCGTGGTTTTAATTTGCATTTTTCTAACTGCTAATGATGCTGAATATCTTGTCATGTGTGCATTTGCCGTATGTGTATATACTTTGTTGAATTGCCTCTTCATGTGTTTTGCCCAACTTCTAATTAGATTTTTTTTTAATTGTTGAGGTTTGAAAACTGTATATCCTAGATACTAGTCCTTTACTGTATGTGTGATTTATAGACATTTTCTCCTACTCTGTGACTTGTCTTTTCACCCTCTTAACAGAGTCTGTTGCAGATCAGAAGTTTTTTATTTTGATGAAGTTCAAGTTACCATTTCTTCCTCATATAGAGCATATTTTTATCAATTCTGAGAGCTATTTGCCTAGCCCTAGATCTTGAGGATTTTCCCCTGTATTATTTTTTAATCCTAAAAGTTTATAGTTTTACTAAAATGTACAGCCTGTGATTCATTTTGAGTTAATTTTTGTAATTTTGTAGTTTTTGTATAAGGAGTGAGACTTCAAAATTTCTCTTTCTCTCTCCTCCTCTCCTCTCCCCCCGACCCGCCATGGATATCCTGTTGTTCCACCTCCTTTTATTGAAACGGCTCTTTTTTCTCTAACGAACTACTTTTGCACCTTTGTCAAAAGCCACTTGGGTATATTTGTGTATTCTGGGGTCTCATTTTTCTGTTGATCTATATGTCTGTCCCTCCTCCAGTATCATAGTCTTGGTTACCATAACTAAAGAGAATAAGTCTTGATAATGGGTAGACTGATTCCTCCCACTTTAATCTTTTTTTAATCAAAATAGTTTTAGTTCATTTACTTCCTTTACCTTTCCAAATAAATTTTAGAATAATTTTGTCTATGTCTATGAATGTAACTTGCTGAGATTTTGATAGGAGTTACATTAAACCTGTTATCAATTTGTGGAGAATTGACATCTTTACTTCATGAGTCTTCCAGTCACAAACATGGTATGTCTTTCAATTTATTTAGCTCTCTTTTCATCACCATTGTGTAATTTTTTGCAAACAAACAGCCTATATTTTGTTAGACTTAAACTTCACTATTTCTTTTTTAAAAAGTGATTGTAAATGGTATTTTTAATTTTAGTGTCATTGTGTTCATTGCTAACATGTAGAAATATAATTAATTTCTGGATGTTTTCCTTGTATCTTTATAACTTTCTTTATTACTCTAGGACCTTTTTCTTAGATTCCTTGGAGTTTTCTGTGTGGATAATAATGTCACGTGCAATATGGACAGTTTTATTTTTTCTTTCTAATCTGTACCCTTTTTCTTTTAACTTTTTTTTCACTGTCTAGAACTTCCAGGACTATGCTGAATGAGACCAGCAAATGTGGACATTTTTGTCTTGTTCCCAGTCTTAGAAAGGATTCAGTCTCTCCCCCAAGTACAGTGTTTAATACGATTTTTTGCAAATACTCTTTATCAAGTTGAGGAAGTTTCCTTATATTCCTGTTTTCTGAGAGTTTTTAATCTTGAAAAAGTGTTGAATTTTGTCCAGTGCTTTTATTTCATTGGTTGATATGATCATGTGGCTTTTCTTCTTTAGTCTTTTGGATTACATTGATTTTGGATACTGAATGAACCTGCTTTCCTGAAATAAACCTAACTTAGTCATTGTATATATTTCTTTTTATATACGTACTTGTCCATTTTTTCTTAAGGATTTTTATGTTTATATAATGGGGGATATTGATTGTTTTATTTATTTTTTGTTGTCTTGATTTTGATATAGGGTAGTTTCAGAAAAATTAATTAGTTGTTTCTTCTCTCTTCTGTTTTCAAGAAGAGGCTTTAGAATTAATTAATTCGTAATTAGATTAATTCTGCTTTAAGCATTTTGTAGAATTCTCCAATTAAACTAGCTAGGCCTGGAGACTTATTTTTTGGGAGATCTTATATCAATATTACAAATTCTGGGCTTCCCTGGCAGCTCAGTGGTGAAAAATTCAGTGCAGGAGATGCGGGTTTGATTCCACAGTTGAGAGAGGCTTTCCTGGTGCCTCAGACAGGAAATGGCAACCCACTCCAGTATTCTTGCCTGGAAAACCCAATGGACAGAGGAGCCTGGCAAGCTATAATCCATGGGGTCACAAAGAATCTGACATGACTGAGCAGTTGATACTTTCACTTTCCCTGTGTTGAGAAGATCCTCTGGGGAAGGAAATGGCAACTCACTCCAGTACTCTTCTTGGAATTCCCAAGGACAGCAGGGCTACAGTCCATGGGGTTGCAAAAAGAGTCAGATACGACTTAGTGACTAAACAACAACTCGATGGACATGACTTTGAACAACCTCTGGGAGCTGGTGATGGACAGGGAGGCCTGGCTTGCTGCAGTCCATGGGATCGCAAAGAGTTGGACACAACTGAGTGACTGAACTGACTGATTACTAATTCAGTTTCCTTCATAGTTGTAGGGCTAAATTACTGTTTTCTAGTGGATAAATTGTGATAATTTGTGGTTTTTGAAGACTTGGTTTATTTCATCTAAGTTATCAAATTTATGTCAAAAGAGTTTACACTTCTCTTTTATTATCCTTTTGATGGCTACAGGGTATGTAGTGATATCTGTGGTTTTATTCCTTTTATTAATAACTTGTTAGGTATCCGTTGATTTTGTTGGTGTCTTCAAAGAATCATTTTTTCATTGATGTCATTGATTTTCTGTATTGTTTTTCTGTTTTCTTTTGTATTGATTTCTGCCTGCATCAATATTTCCCTCCTACTGTTTGTCTTTTGTTTTGTTTTTGCTCTGTAGGCTCTTGAGGTATATAGCAGCTCCAAATAACAGTTTGAGATTTTCCTTTTTTCTGATGCTATAAACTGTCTCATGCTACGTGTGCTCAGTTGCTCAGTTGTGTCTGACTCCTTGGGACCCCATGGGCTGTAGCCTGCCAGGTTCCTCTGTCCCTGGAATTTTACAGGCACGAATACTGGAGTGGGTTGCCATTTACTTTTCTAGGATATCTTCCCAACCCAGGGATTGAACCTGCGTCTCTGGCATCTCCTACACTGGCAGGCAGATTTTTTACCACTAGCACCACTGGTAAGCCCATCTCTAGTGCTACCTATCTCTATATTTATAACACTATCAATTACCTCTGGTGCTATAAATAGCTCAGCTCTGCTTTACCTGTGGCCCACAAATTTTGATATGTTGTATTTTCATTTAGGTTAGTGTATTTTTGATTTCCCTTTAGACTTTCTGTTTGACCCATGAATTATTTAGAAGTGTGTTGTTCAGTTTCTAAGGATTTGACTATTTCCTGTTACCAATTTCTAGGTTGATTCTATTGTGGTTGGAGAAGATACTGTGTTGATTTCAGATCTTTTGAATTTGTTGAGGGTTTTCTTGATGTATATTCTACAAACTTTTGAAAAGAATGTGTATTTTGCTGAATTTGCGTGCTCAGTTATGATCAACTCTTTGCCACCCCATAGACTGTAGCCCACCAGGCTCCTCTGTCCATGGAATTTTCCAGGCAAGAATACTGGAGTGGATTGTTGTTCAGTCACACAGTCATGTCCAGCTCTTTGTGACCCCATGGACTGCAGCACGCCAGGCTTCCCTGTCCTTTGCTGTCTTCTGGAGTTTGCTCGAACTCATGTCCATTGAGTCGGTGATGCCATCCAACCGTCTCGTCTGCTGTCGTCCCCTTCTCCTCCTGCCTTCAGTCTTTCTCAGAATCAGGGTCTTTTCCAATGAGTTGGCTCTTCACATCAGGTGGCCAAAGTATTTGGAGCTTCAGCTTCAGCATCAGTCCTAGAAGATGATGCTATTAAAGTGCTACACTCAATAACTGGAGCATGTAGCCATTTCCTACTCCAGGGGATCTTCGTTACCCAGGGATTGAACCCATGTCTCTTGCATCTCCTGCATTGGCTCCTTTACTACTGCGCCACCTGGGAGGCCCATTCTGTTGGGCAGAGTATTTTATCAATGTTCATTAGATTTCCATTAACTTGTATTTTTCTATATCCTTGCTGATTTTCTATTTCTCTTAATTGTTGAGAGAGGGGAATTGAAGTCTCTTAATTATAATTGTGGAACTGTCTATTTCTCCTTTCAGATCTGTCCGTCTTCTTAGTGGATTGAGCATTTCATTGCTTTTTTTTCCTGGTAATTTTCTTTGCTGTGAAGTCAACTTTATCTGATGATAATATTAAATTATTAATTAATATTAAATTAATATTGATTAAAATATTAATTAAATATTAAATCTGATGATAATAATAGATTACCCCATTTTCCTTTTTTACTGTTTACATGATATATCATTTTCCATTGTTTTATCTTTAACCTGCCTCATTGTATTTTAATTTGTGCTGATAGCATATAGTTGCATTTTTTCATCTACCCTTTCAGTCTCTGTCAGATGCAATTAGAACATTTACATTTAATATAATTATTGATATGCTAAGTCTTAATTCTGTTGTTTCATTGTTGTTTTCTGTTTATTCTCTTTTGTTTTTCTGTTTTCTTTTTTATGCTTTTCTTTGAATTACTTGAACATTTTTAGAGAATTTCATTTTGATTTGTCTAATGTTTTTGAGCATACTCTTTTTGGTGGTTTCTCCAGTGTTAATGTTGTTTTTATTTAACTTCCTAACATTTTACTAGTGTCATCATTTTCTACTTTGAGTGAAGTATAGAAATCTTACCCCCCCCTCCCCCACCACGTCCCTTTATTTATCCATATTTTTGCTTACTGTGTCCTTTCTGATACTTCAAGCTTTCCTTTTTTTTTAAAAAAATCATTTCCTTTCTGTTTAGAGAACATCCTATAGCCATTCTTTTAGAGTAGGCATGCTGGCAACAAATTCTCTTTACATGGGAATGGCTGAGTTTTCCTTTACATGAGAATGTTTTTATTTTTCCTTCATTCCTAGAGGATATTTCTCCTGGGTGTAGGATTCTGGTTGAAAAGTACTGTGCCACTTCTTTTTGGCCTCCATGGTTTCTGATGAGAAGTTTGTTGTCATTCAAGAAATTTTTCCCTTAGAGGAAAGATGTCATTTTTCCTCTGATTACTTTCAAGATTTTTTTTCTGTCTTTAGTTTTCAGGAGTTTAATTTATAATGTGTCTTGGCATGAATTTCTTTGGGTTTATCCTGTTTGGGATTTGCCGATCTTTTTGAATTTGTAGGTTTGTATCCCTTGCCAAATTTGGGAAGTTTTTAGCCATTATTTCTTCAAGAACTTTCTTGCCTCACACTTTTTCTACCTTCCTTCTGGGACTTTGGTAACATGAGTGTTAGATTTTTTGGTACAATCCAACGGCCCCTGAGGCTCTGTTCGTTCTTTCAGTTTCTTTTCTCATGTTGTTCTGATGATATGATTTCTCCTGTTCTTTTATTTCACTTAGTCTTTCCTCTGTCCCTTTCACTCTATTCTTGAGTCTATCCACTGAGTTTTTAATTTCAGTTATTGTATTTTTCTGTTCTAAACTATTCATTTGGTTATCATTTCCTGTGTTTCTTTGTTGAGGTTCTCTTTCTGTTTCAAGCATGTACATAATTATTTGTTGAATCATTTGTATCATGGCCACATTATAATCTTCATCAGATAATTCTTTTCTGTTGTCTCGGTTTTGGCACCTAATGATTGTCGTTTTCATTAGTTTGGCAACTTCCTGGCTTTTGGTATGAAGAATGATTTTTAATTGAAATCTGTACACTTTTGTATTATGTTAAGCGACTCTGGCTCTCATTTAAACATGTTCTTTCAGCTGGCTTTCTTTGATACCACTTTGGTAGGAGAATGTGCGGGTTACTGCTTCATTACTGCTAGGTGGAGTTAGGATGCCCACTTGGCTTCTGTTGATATCTGAGAGAGGTTTCTCATTTTTGCCGGAGATGGCAGTTCTGGCTCTATACTTGGTCTCTGCTGACACTGTGGTGTGGGAGAGGGGTTGTAACCATTTGGTGGGGATGAAAGTTCCAGATCCCTTCTTGGCCTTCTCTAACACCCTGACGGGGGTGTTGGGTGCTTTGTCATCACCTGTGAGGGTAGATTTCTAGGTTTTCTTTCTGACTGTGGTGATCTGGGTTATGGGTGGGTCACTTTCCCTACCCTCCCTTCCCCCCAACCCTGTGGTGTTTATCTTGAATAGAAGGGTGATTGTATAAATGTTTTCTGTCTTGGCTGACTGCCTCTTTGGTCATCTTTTGACTAGAGAGAGCAAGCGTTTGTGGGGGCTTTTTAAACTTTGCACCTGTTTATGTTTCTGGGTTGCCAGTCTCTTTAGTTCCAAGTCTGAGATATGAGGCAGAAAGAAAGCACAGGAGACTCATCATTGTGTCATTTTTTTTTGTCTTGAGATCCAAGCCAGTTTGCTGCCTTCTTTCCACCTTTCATATTTTCTTATTTTGTTTTACATGTAATGTCTAGAGTTTTCAGTTATACTAATTGGAAGAAATAGAAAATACTATGTCTGCTACATCTTTCCAGAAGTGGAAGTCTTATTATAAGCCTTTTGATTTTCAGTTTTTTTTTCTTTTTATAAGTATGATGCATGCTTATTAGTAAAAATAAGCAGTAGAGAGAGTATAAAGATGATACAAGTATATATCAGGCAGAAATCTATTTATGAGATATAACCATCATTAACTTTAGGTGATCATCATTCCAGATCAACATCACTTCCCTCAAATATACAAATAGGAGGATGAGAAGAAGAAAATAATTTTCATAACAATTGGATATACTATAATGCTATTTTTAATAAAGAGTATTATATTTAATTTTACTTAGAAAGTAAACTGAAATGAAACTTACAGAATTATTGAATTTTAGGTAACTACTTTCATAACAAGTGATGTTCATTTTTAAAAGATATTTTAAACTTAAGGTAAAAAGTCAGTTTCCATATTTTAGGCAAACTGAATTCCATTCAATTTTAGGCAGTATTAATTAATTTCCCATTGTGGAAGAAAAGGAAAATTAGTGCTTTTTCTTTTTTCCCAATGGCTTTATTGAAAATAGTTCATGTACTATACAATTTACTTATTTAAAGTGGTTTTTAGTATATTCTAGGCTACATAATTTCTCCAGAAAAAAATCCCCTGATACCTTGTTAGGTGTTTAGCTGCTGGAATCTCCATGTATGGGGTACATGTGTATGGGTTTGACTGTTCTGTATTAACTATTTCAATTGATCTGTTTGTTTTCAGTGCTTCTGTTATTCTTGGCATTCTAAATCCTGACCTTCTCCATGGTTATGGTTGGTACCTAGACTCCCTTTTGGATTTCATTCCCTTGGCAAATAGGCTCTTTTTTGTACTAATCTGCTTCATCCTTATTGCCTTTTAGCAGCTTTTCTTCTAGAAATTTGTTGCTATATCTTGTTAGCTACAGGTTCTTTCCTAGTTCTTTTCGGAGTAATAGGTTTACCTTTTCCTTTAGTGGAGTCTAAGGAGGGAGGAAGATAAATGTATGTTGTTGTTTCATCAAATTGAAATAGAAGTCTGGAAGCCAGAGTTAACTCACACTGCTCAAGTTGTTACCCTCTAGGCTGAAGCCAGTATACATTAAAGAGTGGATGGTCACTAGAGTTTTAAAAATGAAGGAAAGCTCTAAAGATTTCCCATGGCTACTAACTGGCTGTCCTGTTCCCCATCCCTCATTTATCAGTGCTGTTTTCGTGTGACATGATGACCCTTTCCCATGTATGGAACTTTTTCACTATCTCCTAATTTTCTTTCCACATATTTTGTGTCTTTTTCTCCTCTTCCCTTGTTTTACACTGCTGGTCTTTTCTCATCCAGTGTACCTTGGTTTTCTCTACCCATGATTATCCTATAGAAATCTTATTTATATATGTGTTCCAGTGTTTGCGTTTCTTCCTTTTCTTTCATATTTTATAAAAAGTGTATTGGTTGAAGTGATTTTCCTTTAAACTTTATTGTTTTCTATTTTAAGAAAAATTTTATGTCATATCTGTGAATGTGTGACCGCCCCTAGGCAATTCTTTAAAATTTTTCTTTTGTTAGTTGAGTAACCTTTATGTTTCAGGTACTTTATTTTTAAACAGTAGTGGCTTTTAAATATTTAAAAATTTTATGTTTATTATAAGAAAGAAACAATTTAGAAGTATATAAGTAAAATTCCCTCCCTTCCCCACTCTAAAGTTGTCTCTTCAAAGCATTATTATTATTTTTTTTTTCAAAGCATTATTAATTTGATGTATAGTTTTCCAGACTTTTTTCTATGATTATATAAACGTGTATATAAACATTCTTGTATTCGTATGCACATACATAGTCTTATAGTTTTCTTTTTAGCTAGGAACTATCATTTACATTTTGTTATATATCTTTTTTTTCTATTTAGCAATATGTAAATATGTCAGGTATCTTTATGAATTGAAACTTCTAACTCTACTTTCATTCTTTTCAATGACCGCAGAATACTTTGTTGTAGAATTAAATATTCCTCTCTTGATGGACATTTAGATGGTCTCCTTTTTTTCCTTCCCCACATTGTTCTTACAAAAATTTTTGTTATCAATATCTCTTTATATATCAGTACTATAGAATAGATTCTTAAATGAGAGATTGTTGAATATGAGCTTTGTAAATTTAAAACTTTGATAAGTACAGCCAGTTCTTGTCCTGTTCTTTTTTCTTTCCAAATGAATTTACTGTGGAAAATTTAAAGGGTACAAAATTGAAAAAACAGTATAATAAATTCCTGCATACCCTTCTCACAGTCTTAACAGTTATCAACACACAGCAAATCTTGTTTCATCTAATTCTCTAACTGCCTACCCCTTCTCCCCTTGCCAACCTTGGCTAATTTTGAAGTAAGTCCTAGATATCATATCAATTCTTCCAGAAACATTTCAGAAACACATGTATTACTTCTGGAAAATTTTGGTTTGATTTACAAATATTTGCTTCATACATAGACTCCTGGGAACTTATTTATTGAATGAATCAGGGACTGCCTGTAGTTGGTCTGAAACTATCCTTTCTGGCAATAATTAGGCAGCAAGGCCAGTTGTCTAAGGTCATACCTAAAACTGTATAATCAATATATAGGATGTAGCTTTTGTTTCCATTATGTGAAGGTAGGCATGGGGAGGGTGGAATGGGGAAGAAAAGCATATATTCAGCTCAACCAAAAGAGTTTAAATTTTTAGGGTATAAGACTAAACAACAGTAAAAGAAGTCTTTGTTTATCTCACTGAGTTATTATCTGATCTTTCAGAAGAGTTTGCCTATAGTTCCCAGCTCCTGCACCAGATTTTAGGAATTGACTCTAAAGACTTTGAGTTCATAATTTTTTTTTTACTGAGAATCTTAAATAAGGAAGGGTACATTAAAGCCTCATGTAGTTGATATTCTTTCTTATGATTCATTGCATTCATTGAGGATGCTGGCATGTAATTATAATGGATTACTTAGTATGTACTAGTGGATTATTTAGTAATGTACTGCTTATTTTTTTAAACTGAGGATGAGCAAAAGGTTCTTTAAAATAATGACTCAATAAGAAAAATAAAAATAAAGTGAAATAATGACTCAGGCCCTCCTCTCCAATCAGAAAAGACCATTCATGTGGAGGATGTAAATTGGCAAAGTGATTCTTAAATACTGCTGGAGTGAGGAAATCTTTCTAAGGCTTTGTTTAGCTTGAGCTTTTAAATCAGTTGTACAGTATGGGGGCCTGTGATCAGTACTTTAAAGTGGCCTTACTTCAATACACAAAGTTCTGAGAGTTTATAAAGCTGGGAAAACAACCTCCCAAAGGTATACCAGACTTAAAATGTCATCATCTCCTTTGTCAAATTTGGACAGCATGACCCAGAAGTTGCCCTTGTTAATCGGACTTATTAAAAAAAGAGTTTATAATAATTAATTCTTAAAATAATTCCCAGGTCTCATTTTCTTGTGGTTTTATTTCCTGTGTTATTACATAAACTTGGTCAAGAGTTTTGTTTTTTGCTATCTGACAGTCTTTGACAAAGTAGGAGGACAAATTCCATGTCACTTCCAGTCAGGTTTCTTTTTTTTGGCCGTGCTGTGCGGCCTGTAGGATCTTAGTTCCCTGACCAGTGCCTCCTTTCTTGGGTGCACAGAGTCTTAATCAGTGATCAAAGAAGCAGGGAGAAATTTCTTAAGATACTTCAAGCAGAGTTGTAAAAGTATATCACTGCATTACAACAAGTTGCTATAAAGACTTTGAAATTCCTTTAATTTTTCTGGTTTTCCTCAGTTTACTAGTCTGCGGAGGCCAATCATACATGGAGATGGCTCTGAAATAGCTCTTTTAAGCATTAAATAAAGGAGAAATTGTCATCTGTCTGGTCCAGGAGTGAAGAGGAGCTGCAGAATGCTGTAAATTTCTGTATACCTGAGCAGATTTATTTCTGGTGTTACTATTTTGCACCATTAGGCTTTGTTCATCAAATAAAAAATTTAAAGACTATTTTGCTCTAACTAACCCAAGTTAGGGCTTCCCTTGTAGCTCAGTCAGTAAAACAATCTGCCTGTAGTGCAGGACACCTGGGTTCGATCCCTGGGTTGGGAAGATCCCCTGGAGAAGGAAATGGCAACCCACTCCAGTATTCTTGCCTGGAAAATCTCATGGACAGAGGAGCCTGGTGGGCTGCAGTCCACGGGGTCACAAAGAGTCGAGCACGACTGAGCAACTAACACTTACTTACTTACTTACTTAACCCAAGTTAGTAGGTTGTCAATAAAATGATTAGTTGCTAGTAATCAGACCACTCATTTCACCATGGCCTTGCGTGCTTGCATGCTCACTTGTGTCCAACTCCTTGTGACCTCATGGACCGTAGCCTGCCAGGGTTCCTTTGTCCATGGGATTTTCCCGGCAAGAATACTGGTGTGGGTTGCCATGCCCTCCTCCAGGGTATCTGTCTGACCCAAGGATCGAACCCATGTCTCCTACATCTCCTGCATTGCAGGCACATTCTTTACCACTGAACCACCAGGGAAGCCCCTCTTCATGGCCTTAGGATGGGCTGTATCAGACCTTTGTCTATTGTGGTGTTTTTGTTTTAGAGATATAACAGACAAAATAGGAAACCAGATCTGTTAAAAAATAGATAAAAATTAAATTGACTCAGAGTCAAATGAAGAATATTAATGTGCAGCAAAATTCTTAAACTAATTTTGCTTTCTTATGTGCTAGATCCATAGTCAACGCAGCATCATCCTGTTTGCTGGAAAAGCTGAGTCAGAGGACAACCTGCTGGTCTTTATGTGCTTGAGGCTGCAAGCACAGAGCTATATAGTTTTATCACTAGTTACTTGTAAAGATGAGGTTATAGGTTATGTATGTAGCAGGGAGACTCCTGTCAGTCTAATGTCTGTCATCTTTATGATCAGACCTCTTAAAGATTTCTGATTTACTGGGAGGTTCAGGTATGGTCTAAATTAGGTTAATTCTTAAGTGTGTTTGTTTTGCACATTTGTGCATGTTGTATAGTGCATAGCTGAGCCATATCAGTGATGATGCCATTCATAGCATATATAATGTAGGTTTATACATTCATTAGGACAGTTTTCCAGCAGATGGCAGGCAAGTATCTTGAAGAGGAGAAAGATACCATATGGGCAAATGTATTTTTTTTTTTTTGAGTATATAAAAATTTATTGCAAAACTGTAAATGAGAACTCTTTTAAGTTGTATTCATAGATGGAGTAATTTTAAGTGTATTGTCCATATATTTAACACCTCTTTCCTGTATTTATTATGTTTCTCACATTTTCCTTATTTTAATACTATGTATTTTTTTTCACCTCTTCCCTTGGACCCCTGGAGAAATGAACTCAAGTAAATTTGCTATGAAAGATTTTTGGACTTATTTTTGGCATACTTAGTTTGTTTATAATTAAGCAACTCTGAGCTTTAATATGGATGTTCTTGACATTTTGAGATGACTTAATGCTTGGATCCTGTTAATAGTTCCATTGTATGGTGTATAAACCTTACATCTTTGCCAGAGGTCTGTTCTATCAGTATGTGATCAGCTGGGATTCTGTTTGTTACTGTCTAGAGTTTTCAGAAGGTTGCCCTGGGTAGCACCAGGCTTTGATAGGATTCACCATCTGGAGCTGTTGTGTGTAATGTTAGGCTTGGCAGTTTTGTTATTTGTTCTCTTTGCACCAAGATTAGTCACAGGTCAGGTGGGATTGCTCCTTCATTAATGACATTTTGAATATTTTTGAGGCCTTTTCCCCCTACATTTATCAGAAAGAAGGCTCTCCTAGTGAAGATGTCACCTACATTTGTTTGGATTTATGTAGCACTAATCCCAGGGACTGCGGAGCCTGGTGGGCTGCCGTCTATGGGGTTGCACAGAGTCGGACGTGACTGAAGCGACTTAGCAGCAGCAGCAGCAACAATACCAAGAGGTGTTTAAATTGGTCTTTCAGGTCACCAGATTGTGAGTTCATCTTAAACAGTGGTCCTCAAACTGGAGAATGGATCAGAATTAACTGGATACAGGTTGTGGGCTCCATCCTCAGATTTTCTAGGTCGCTAGGTCTGGAGTAGAGCCTGAGATTTTGCATTTCTAGCTAATTTTTGGTGATGCTGATCAGCTGCTGGTCACTTTGAGAACCATTGCTCTTAAGATAAAATTATCTTATTCTTCTCTAAATTAACAGTACTTAGCATCTGTCATGAAAAGAAATAGGTTCAGCTCTTTGATAAGATGATCCAAATCTTAGAATTCTTTGTTTTATAAGATGGAAAGGGATTTTTTCCTCTCTGATTTTAAAAATAATATACATATATATAGTAAAAAAATCAAACTAAAAGGAAAGGTTAAAGATAAAAGTAAAAAATACTTAAAATCCCATTATCAATACCCTGATCTAATTTTGGTATACTTCATTCCAGATGTTTTTCAATCCATTTATATACATTTATGATCTCATTTAAAACAATTCAGTTTATACCTGACATTTTGTAACCTATTTCTAAAATTCAAAGATATGCATTGACTCAGAAGTACATCAGATTAGTATTCCATTATATAGATTACACAATTTATTTAATCAATGATAATGATAAACATTTAGATTGTTTCAATTTTCTAGCAATTATAAGTTCTTATATTACATCTTTATACATATGTCTAATCATCTTATGAATTACAAGAAATGGTATTACTGGATCAAAGGAGATGTACATTTAAAATTTTGATAAATATTGTCAAATTGCCCTCAAGTTAAGGTAGTGAATTAACACTTCCAACAAGTTTTCATAGATTTTTCCTGGAAAATGAAATGGTTTTAAAGATATTAACTTCCTTTATTCTAAATTCCAATCTTTGTATGGTAGAAAATGTTATTTAAAAAATTTTTTTACTTAGTTTATTTTCTGTTTTTTAACTTTACAATATTGTATTTGTTTTGCCATACATTGACATGAGTCCACCATGGGTGTACATGTTTTCCCCTTCCAGAACTCCCCTTCTACCTCCCTCCCCATCCCATCCCTCCGGGTCATCCCGGTGCACTATCCCTGAGCACCCTGTATCATGCGTCGAACCTGGACTGGCGATTCCTTTCACATATGATAATTTCCATGCTTCCATGCCATTTTCCCATATCATCCCGCCCTTGCCCTCTCCCATAGAGACCATAAGATAAGTGTTAGTCGCTCAGTCGTGTCTGACTCTTTGCAACCCCACGGACTGTAGCCTGCCAGGCTCCCCTGTCCATGGGATTCTCCAGGCAAGAATACTGGAGTGGGTTGCCATTCCCTTCTCCAGGGTATCTTCCCGACCCAGGGATCAAACCTGGGTCTCCTACATTGAAGGCAGTTTCCTTACCATCTGAGCCACCAGAGAAATAGACTTTCTAAAATGAACAGTGACTATTCTTGGAGCAAATAAATATTCTAATAGTTCTGGGATTGAGAGTCTTTAGTTCTCTACCCCTTCAAGTTTCATCATAGTTCTGATAAGATTATTTAATCTTGGTGAGCATCAAAACACTGTCCCAGATTACCTTTATATTCATGATACTGAAAGGACCTTCTGGGATGACAGATGCATTATTTGTCTTTCATTTAAGTTTTGTTGAAAGTTTCTGAGAAGGACCTTTATTACAGGGTAGGAATAGTCAACATGGTGTTTTTGGAATTCATCTGGTGACCAGTTAAACAGCTAGAAATATCCTGAAACTTTAGGGTGTAAAAGGAAACCTTTAAAATAAAAGTCAGACCATCTTTACAGTGATGTAAGTTTTTTGCTAAGTTGTCTATTTTTTGACCATGTATTCCTGTCAGTAAACAATGAGCACACTTACCCTCTTTAAAGTACATTTATTTATAAATTATGTGTGAGTACTAAAATATGTATTTTATAAAACATACATTGGAAAATAGAAATTTAAATGGATAAGATTAAGATATTGATAGTAAGAATGCAAATGTTTTCTTTCTGTACTTCAGTAGAAACTGCTGCTCTATTCAGGGTTTGTTTCTTAAGCATCATTTTCTACAGAGAATAAGGGGGCTCCCTGATTTGAGGCATCTGTATGAGCTGAATTTTTATATCTATCACAGTCCTATGAAGCCCAAGTACCTATTTTGCTAGTTTTTTCCTGAACCTGATAATGCACTTTATGTTTCTTTAGCAACTTCTGGAAAACTTAAGTTACTTGTAATCCAACTCAAGTTACTTGTAATCTCCACCACAGTGGAGAATGAGAAGAAGAGGATTTTATTTGATCCTTTAGGTAGATGGAAAAATTCTTTTTAAAATCATTTATAGAGCATATATTACTTTGACTTTAGATCCAGTTCTATTCAGAATCATAGAATTTATAAAAATTATTGTAGGGACTTCCCTGGTGGTCCAGTGATTAAGACTTCGCCTTTCAATGCAGCGTTCATGGGTTCAGTGTCTAGTCGGAGAGCTTACAATCCCACATGCCTGGGAACCAAAAAATAAAACAGGAGCAATATTATAACAAATTCAATAAAGACTTTAAAATGGTCCACACCAAAAAAATCTTTAAAAAAAGTACTGTAGAAATCATCTCATCTCATTTTTCTTTATGACCTAAGTTTTAGTGTGGTGGTTTAGAATCCAGTTCTAGACTCTGGGGTTAGACTACTTGGACTCTGTTTCAGGCTGTGTTCCTTATTTACGGTGTGATCTTGGGTGAGTCACTTTACCTTTTTGTGCCTTACTTTCCTCATCTGTAAGGGGCTGTAAGAGCATTCATCTTATGAGGGCTATTGTGAGAAACAATGTCTCTATTGTAGTCAGAGCTTCTACTAAATGTTATTAAATTAATTTCAAAGTAATATGAAATGGAATATCTGAATTAAAATTAAAACTGAAAATTTTCACTTGTAAGTCTCCTATCAGCTGTTTTGGTATTTTATGACAGAATGAAGTATCTTTCTGGAGTTCTATTGCTTGGGTTTGAACTCTGGTTTTATTACTTACTAGCTGTGCCGCCTTGGTCAAATCACCTTATATTTGCCTCTGGTTTCTCATCATTTAAATAAGTGATAATAGTAGTACCTATCCCGTAAAGTTATTTTAAGAATTAAATGAATGTGTAGAGGTTAGAAGAATGCTTGGATATAATGAGTGATTAATGAAATCTATATATTTTATCCTTTACAGATACTTAAAAATATATTTGTAAATTTTAATTTTTAAAGTGGTGGTGGGTGGTGGTTTGGTCGCTAAGTCGTGTCCGACTCTTGCAACCCCATGGACTCTAGCCCGAGACTCCTCTGTCTATGAGATTTCCCAGGGAAGAATACTGGAGTGGGTTGCCAGTTCCTTTTCCAGGGTATCTTCTGACCCAGGGATTGAACCTGGGTCAGAGGAGGGCATGGCAACCCACTCCAGTATTCTTCCCTGGGAAATCCATGGACAGAGGAGCCTGGCAGGCTATATAGTCCACAGGGTCTCAGAGTTGGCCACGACTAAAGTGACTTAGCACAAATTATTGCTAACAAAAGAGATTTTTTTTGCGGGGTGGGTGGGCAGAATCTGAATATGATGAAATGTATGGTTCCTTTTCCAGTAATAACGACCACATAGAAATTTTGTAATAGTTTTGGAATGGCCTTTTAGAGGGCTAGCCTGACTTTGAAGACTTTTTCAATCTAGCCGTAATCTAGCTGTCCCTTTGCTCCGACCCTATCTCCTAACCCAATTACTCTGTTGTTTTTTTTTTTTTTTTAGTTATTGCTTCTCAAACCTGGCTGTACCTCAGAAATGTACATAAAATTATGTATCCATAATTAACTCCTTCCCTTTCCAGCCAAGGTTGAGAACCACTGATACAGACACATTGGATTGTTATATTTCTGGAGAATTTCATCTCTTCCCTTTCTTTTACTCACCTCCACTAGATAAATTCCTAGTATTTTTTCAGGGTCTGAGTGAGATGGTGCTTCTTCTGTTATGTTTCCCTGACTCAATTCCTATTAGAACTTTTCTGTTATTTCTTTACTGTTAGATTTCACACGCTTTATAATTTCTGTTATAACAATTAGCTCATTATGTTTAGTTGTTCACATTTGTATTCTGAGCAGGTTATGAATTCCTTGTTTCTAGCACCTGCTACACTCATTGGGTCATGTTAGGTCAGTTCATTTCAGTTCAGTCGCTCAGTCGTGTCCGACTCTTTGTGACCCCATGGACTGCAGCATGCCAGGCTTCCCTGTCCATCACCAACTCCTGGAGCTTACTCAGACTTATGTCCGTTGAGTTGGTGATGCCGTCTAACCATCTCATCTCTGTCGTCCCCTTCTCCTCCCGCCTTCAATCTTTCCCAGCATCAGTGTTTTTTCCAGTGAGTCATTTCTTTGCATCAGGTGGCCAGAATTTCAGCTTCAGCATCTGATGCTGAAACTGAAAGCTGAAACAATATTCAGGATTGATTTCTTTTAGGATGGGCTGGTTTGATCTCCTTGCAGTCCAAGGGATCTCAAGAGTCTTCTCTAACACCACAGTTCAAAAGCATCAATTCTTTGGTGCTCAGCTTTCTTTATAGTTCAACTCTCACATCCATACATGACTACTGGAAAAACCATAGCTTTGACTAGACAGACCTTTGTTGGCAAAATAATGTCTTTGCTTTTTAATATGCTGTCTAGGTTTGTCATAGCTTTAATTCCAAGGAGCAAGCGTCTTTTGATTTCATGGCTGCAGTCACCATCTGCAGTGATTTTGGAGCCCCCAGAAATAAAGTCTGTCACTGTTTCCATTGTTTCCCATCTATTTGCCATGAAGTGGTGGGACCAGATGCCATGATCTTAGTTTTCTGAATGATGAATTTTAAGCCAACTTTTTCACTCTCCTCTTTCACTTTTATCAAGAGGCTCTTTAGTTCTTCACTTTCTGCCATAAGGGTGGTGTCATCTGCATATCTGAGGTTATTGATATTTCTCCCAGCAATCTTGATTCCAGCTTGTGCTTCTGCCAGCCCAGTGTTTCTCATGATGTACTCTGCATATAAGTTAAATAAGCAGGGTGACAATATACAACCTTGATGTATTCCTTTCCCAATTTGGAACCAGTCTGTTGTTCCATGTCCAGTTCTAACTGTTGCTTCTTGATCCGCATACAGATTTCTCAGGAGGCAGGTCAGGTGGTCTGGTATTCCCATCTCTTGAAGAATTTTCCACAGTTTGTTGTGATCCACACAGTGAAAGGCTTTGGCATAGTCAATAAAGCAGAAGTAGATGTTTTCCTGGAACTCTCCTGCTTTTTCGATGATCCAGTGGATGTTGGCAATTTGACCTCTGGTTCTTCTGCCTTTTCTAAATCCAGCTTGAACATATGGATGTTCACGGTTCACGTACTGTTGAAGCCTGACTTGGAGAATTTTGAGCATTACTTTGCTAGCGTGTGAGATGAGTGCAATTGTGTAGTAGTTTGAATATTCTTTGGCATTGCCTTTCTTTGGGATTGGAATGAAAACTGACCTTTTCCAGTCCTGTGGCCACTGCTGAGTTTTCCACATTTGCTGGCATATTGAGTGCAGCACTTTCACAGCGTCATCTGTAGTTGATAAATTAGTGTTCATCTCTCATCCCTAATACCAAGGAGTACTTGCCTTTTGAAATGAGGTTTAGAGCAGCTCCTGCTGGCACACCATGGCTCCACTGGAGAGACTGAGGCTCAATTTAGTTTTCTCAGCATTCTTTATCTTCTGTTTTATTAATATGTCTTACATACTGTCTACCAGCTTTTTGCCCATGTCGTATTTGTTGTTCTAGGTACATATTATTCCAGTATCTTGTTTTCTAATATACATTTTTCTTTCTAGTGCATCTTAACCTTCCCAGTGGCAAAAGGGGCTCATCTCCCAGTTGAAGTATTCCCCTTTATTAGTTTTTTCCTGACGCTGTACTTAATGACTTCTTTTTACATCTCATTCACCTGTTTGTAAGGGTTGTCCTTTCAACCATTTTCCACCTCAGAGCCATACCTACTCTTCAAGGCCCACTTTAGGTGTCTGTCATCTCTTTTCTCCTAAATCCTTTAGGTAGTTAAAGTAGTTCATTTTCTTTGCTTCAAAACAACATTGTTCATATCTCTGTTATGGAATTTATACTATTTTTCTTGCCTGTCAATTCCTTCTTCCCCTCAAGACTGAATATTTTACACTTCTTTGAATATTTGGGATGGGTGAGGTGTAAGCCTTTATCTATATTACAAATGCAGCCTGTTCTTAGGTAGATCAGTTTTAGAAAGTAGTATATACGGGAGTTATGGGTCCGAGTTGATTCTTGAGAAACTGTATGCCCATTTACTGTTTGGAAACTCTGTGTGTGTTCTTTGTGTACCCTTTGTGTAGATATGTGTCTGTTTGAAGATCACTGCCCTAAAGAAAATCTTTTGCTTATGCATCAGATTACATGTCAAGGAAATGGTCACATCACCAAAGTACACAATAGTTAAAAC
Organism: Okapia johnstoni; assembly: GCA_024291935.2. Classification (NCBI taxonomy): domain Eukaryota; kingdom Metazoa; phylum Chordata; class Mammalia; order Artiodactyla; family Giraffidae; genus Okapia; species Okapia johnstoni. Next base: position 122,774,206 of record CM044306.1, on the reverse strand, counting down.
ATGGAAGTGATTCAGATGTGCAAAAACAATAGGATGGATGAATTATTATATATTCAAATTGTAGAACAGTATATAATAATGAAAATATATGACTCATAGGTAAGATAGAACAACATGGATTCAGCTCATTATTTATGTAATATTGAAAGAAACAGGGCACGAAACAATGTCTTATTTTCAGTTTATATAATATTCAAGAATGAACAAAGCTAACCAATCTTGTTTATAGTTGCATATGTATATGGTAAGATATAGAGGAGAACAAGAAAATGATTATCACATACTCAGGGTAATGGTTACCTCTGGGGGAAGGAAACTGAGATAGTGATTAGGGAGTGATTCTTGGTAGGGCAAAAGTAATGATGGTAAGTGACCAAGTGAGTTTGGACACATTATCTAACCTTTTAACCTCAGTTTCTTTAATTGGAATAATGTAATTACTTTATGAAGGTTGTAAGGATTAAGAGAGATAACCTATATAAAGCAGTTAGCTCAGTGTCTGGCTAATAGTTAACACTAAATAAATGATAATATTTTCCTTATTATATTGTTTCTCTCACTATGACTTGAAGTAGATGCTATAGACTTTTGGTGCAGAGGGTAAAGTTCAAAAAAAGTGGATGAAATTGAAATAAGAAGAAAATCTAGAAATAATGAAAAGGACAAGGAAACTACATTTAGGAACTACTGAACTACTGTGTCATATGTCTTGCTAGGTGAGTACATTATTTAATCTTCAAAATAACCCTGAGACCAGATTCAGTTATATTATAATAGCCAGAGTTAACCCATATCTTGTGGCTTAGGTGTCACTATTACCATTTCATGTCAGATTGGTTAGGTAACTTTCCCAGGGTTCTACAACTAATAAGTGATAGAGCTGGAATGTAAAGCAAGAAATTTTCCCACTGTGCTGTTATAATGATTAAATTTAACTTGTAAGTTGCCAGAAGATAGTCTACATTCATTGGACCTGTAAATGCTCACAGAAATATTTAACTGAAGTTTATCCTGAGAGATTTCTCTTGAAGGACATTAGAGTATATTCATTTCCAGAGAGGGATTCCATTTTTCTATGGCTGTGCAACAGAGTCTGGTTAAACTACTGTAGTTTATTCTGGGCCTCCAGGATTAATTCTGATTTAATAGGATCGATTCTGGAATGCTGAAGCTGAGTTTTTTAGGAATTATTTAGAATCTAAATTTCAGTGAATTCAAAATTAGAAGGCAGAAACTTACAGGGTTGGTTGCTAAAGAATATCTCATGTTGAATTATTGTGCTTACTGTCTTAGCTGTTTACTGCAGTGAAGCCAAATGTGATAGTGTGCAATCAGATTTATAGTATACTCCAAGGATTAAAAAGATGACTTTAATCAAGAATTGCTTATCTACTAGGGATATATCCTTTGGGTATTGACTCCTTCCCAGTCGTGTTTGTTCTCTCTTCATTATTATTTCTTAATAAGCATTTATATAGCCCTTAGTTTTAAATTTATTTTTAATTGGCCTATTTTCAGTTCAGAAAGTATGGTTAGTATTGCTTTCAATTTAAGTAGGTAAAGTTAAATGGCTTCCAAAAACCACCCAGAGAGATTGTAGTGATATCAAGATGTGTATCCCCAGCTCCAGATTGGTTTTAATGCCAGTAGTAATCATCTCATCTAATTTTCTAGACTCTTGTTTTCTACTGAGAAGTTTTGAGTTAAAATGGGCCACTTTTTTTTTTTTTTGATTGGAGGATAATTGCTTTGCAGTGCTGTGTTGGTTTCTGCCATACAACAGTGTGAATCAGTCGTAAGTGCACATATGTCCTCTCTCTCTTGAGACTTCATAAAATGGATCACTTTTGTCTTGTCTCCTACATTACTTAAGAAAGGAGCTATGAACAGTTTGTAACCTCTTTAGCGTAAAAATTTTTGGAGAACAGAGGAAGCTGAAAGCATAGCTTTGTGTCCCAGAAACTACCCGAGAGACCTTTTAATAAGGTGGGACTGCTCTGTGTCCCAGAAACTACTTGAGAGACCTTTTAATAAGCTAATTATTGAACTTTAAAAAAAAAAAAAAATTCCTGTTTCCACATTATTTTTGTTTCCTGTTGAAGAACATATTGTGGATTAGGTCCCCCCTGAAATTGTGGCATTGATGGCTACTGAATACACAGTTCTTTTCTTACTTCTATTTAATTGGAAAAAAAAAAAATCTCTCTTTTGCTACTTAGGTTGTAGAAACTCACTGCTTACTGCTTCTGTTGCTGCTGCTGCTAAGTCGCTTCAGTTGTGTCCCACTCCGTGCGACCCCATAGACGGCAGCCCACCAGGCTCCCCCGTCCCTGGGATTCTCCAAGCAAGAATACTGGAGTGGGTTGCCATTTCCTTCTCTAGTGCAGCAAAGTGAAAAGTGAAAGAGAAGTCGCTCAGTCGTGTCCGACTCTTCTCGACCCCGTGGACTGCAGCCTACCAGGCTCCTCCGTCCATGGGATTTTCCAGGCAAGAGTACTGGAGTGGGGTGCCATCGCCTTCTCCATACTGCTTCTATGTAACTGCTTTTTCTAAGGCTTATTTAATTTAACTTAGTATTTTCATTCTTGGATTTAAAAATTAAAAAAGTTAATAAAGGTTTGTAGTGCTTTATTGGAGTTTTTGTGGTAGAAGCTGGGAATGCACTCAATAGACCAGTCCATTTCAGCTGACTGTGTTAGAGAGCAAGGGGATTTTTATGGCTGCCAGGTGGAAATTGCTTTTCCTAATTAGCCTCGCACTATTCCTCTGAGTGTGGCCATCTTAAGGGGGTCTATGAACATTTAGGTAGATTGGTATAAAACAACAAAATTTATAAAAATAGGAAAAAACCAGAAAGATTTTACTTTCTATTAGATGGTATAGTTTTTTTCCCCCAACTTCAGGGAGTGTTAGTGTATGAGTGTGTTAAGCTCTGCCACTCTGCCCTCTGCTGCCCTAACTTTTATTAAGCAAAAGACCAACCACCTAGATTTACTAATGGATTATTAGCATTTGCCGTATTAACTCTACGCAGCTTCCTCTTTGAGCATCAAATTGGCTTTTTATTATATAGTTGAGAGAAAATTCAGGTTGGTGTCCACTAGGTAGTTAGTAGTTCTGATTTTCACATTATTCCTGAAATGTAGAACATTTTGACTTATGAATCAGAAAATAGAGCAATTTTCTTTCTGATGTTAATCATGACATAAACATTAAACATATAATCACACCCACCTTTTAGGAACTTGGGAGGCATAGCTAAAATGAGGAAGTAGGAGACAGATATCATTAATTTACCTTCAGCTCAGAAGATACTGAGTTGTTGTCAAGAACCTTAGTGTCTCCAAGCTGTGCCTCAGCAAGTTAAGCAGGCACAGCCATCCTAGTCTCTCCAGACTTTTTCATTGTATACTCCCTGGAGGTGGGGATAAAGTAGGGAGAGGAAGGTTAGAAAGAAACTAGCATTTATTGATTGGTGCTAGATGTATTATATATCTTAGCTCATTTAATAATAATAGCAGTGTTCTTATAGGTATTAGTATCCCCATTTTATAACTGAGGAGACTGAGGTTCAGATAAGTTAAATAATTTGCCCCAAATTACATGCTCATAGTAAGTAGAAGAGAAATATTTTTGAATTAAAAAAACAACTATGTTGTTTTTAGGTCACTGAGATGACAGTATATCAGGTGCATTTGAATTAGAGATCTCAGATGAAAAATGGTTCATTTAGTATCTTGTGGGGCTTCCCAGGTGGCTCAGTGGTAGAGAAAATGCCTACCAATACAGGAGGTAAACATGGCACCACACCCAAAATCAGCCAGACACACCCAATTAAAGAGTCTAAATCAGGAATTTAGTGGAGAGGTTTTGACTCATCCCAGGATCTTGGAGAAAAAAGCTGACATTAAGCTCTCAGGAGGAAACTCAGGCAAAGAATGGGTTCTTGCTCATTTGCTGGTGGTAGCGTTAGTAATATGGGACAATCTTGATACTCCTGAGGGATATATGTTAAGAATCTGCAGCTCCGGAACACTGCTAAATGTTGATGCAGGGTAGTTTCCTGGACTCATGCACAGGCTAAATGACTGGCCTTCATACTTAGGTTGATACCGACTCATGTCCATCTAGTTGGTGATACCATCCAACCATCTCATCCTCTGTTGGCCCCTTCTCCTCCTGCATTCAGTCTTTCCCAGCATCAGGGTCTTTTCCAATGAGTCAGTTCTTCGCATCAGGTGGCCAAAGTATTGGAGTTTCAGCTTCAGCAACCGTCCTTCCAATGAATATTCAGGACTGATTTCCTTTAGGATTGACTGGTTTGATCTCCTTGCAGTCCAAGGGACTCTCAAGAGTCTTCTCCAACACCACAGTTCAAAAGCATCAATTCTTCCGTGTTATCGACCCCAAATTTCTCTTTCTTTTCCCAGTCACGTGTTATGATTACATGCTTTTTGTCCTTACTAGTTAGATGTGGCCATGTGAGTTGCTTTGACCTGTGATGTGTGAGCTGAAGTCATTTTAGTCTCTGTCACAGGGACCTACAGCTCTCTGATAAGGCCGTGGGCCAAATATGGTCTGCTGCCTGTATTTTTAAATAAAGTTTGATTGGAACATAGCCATACTTATTTGTTTATGTATTATCTATGGCCACTTTTGCACTACAATAGCAAAGTTAAATAGTTGTTATAGAGACTGTGTGTCCTGTAAAGCTGAATATATTTACTATATGGCCATTTACAGAAAGGTTTTGTTGACAGCTTTTCTGGATGTTGGGTCCTCCTTAGAATGAAGATTTTGTAGAGCAGAGACTCCTGCTGACCCACGGTGGAGATATGCATATGCCATCAACAAGAAATAAATCTTTATTCTTTTAAGCCACTGATATTTGGGAGTTGTTTGTTACAGTGGTGTAATCCAGCCTATCCTGACAGTTGGGCTCTTTACAGGAAAAATGTTTCAGTGGTTTAGAGAGGAGAAAACCTTAAGAATAGTAGTAGTGTGGAAGTAAGATGGGTAGCGGTGTTATGCTAAAGTTGTAAAAGTATGAGACTGTTAAGCTCAACTGTTTAGATTTTGTTTAGAATCCTTAGTATGGAATCAAGACTTATGATTTTTTTCAATGGACGGAAGAATAGTATGGTGGGAACTTTATGGTAAGAAGCTTAATCTGTGAATAGTTATCAAAAAGTTGGGAGCATTTGTTGAATCAGGAATTTGATCTCTGTAAAACAAAAGTTCCTGCAAACTGGACTGACAGTGGTTTAAATGGAGTTTTTTTCTTTTTAATTTAACAAGTTGCAGTGACTTAGTTTCTTGTCGTGTATAATGCTTAATAGCAACCTCAGATTTTCTGAAATTTGAGCTGTTACACAAGTGAGGAAGCCTCATTGTAAAGGGAATTGTGATAATTGAGGGCCAGTTTTTAAAAAAAATTTTCTTCCTTTTTTCTTTGATTTCCTCTTTTATTTTTTTTTATTAGTTTATTTTCTATTTTTTGACTTTACAATATTATATTTGTTTTGCCATACATTGACATGAATCCACCATGGGTGTACATGTTTTCCCCTTCCAGAACCCCCCTTCCACCTCCCTCCCCATCCCATCCCTTTGGGTCATCCCGGTGCACCAGCCCCGAGCACCCTGTATCATGCATTGAACCTGGACTGGCGATTCGTTTCACATATGATAATTTACATGCTTCCATGCCATTCTCCCATATCATCCCGCCCTCACCCTCTCCCATAGAGTCCATAATACTGTTCTATTTATCTGTGTCTCTTTTGATGTCTCGCATACAGGGTTATCTTTACCGATTGACTAAATACCATATATATGTGTTAGTATACTGTATTGGTGTTTTTCTTTCTGGCTTACTTCACTCTGTATAATAGGCTCCAGTTTCATCCACCTCATTAGAACTGATTCGAATGTATTTCTTTTTAATGGCTGAGTAATTGATTTCCTCTTTTTTAGATAAAGCAAAACATCAAATACTGCTGAAATTTGGTGTCAGGTAGCCAAAGGTAGTTTAAATGGAAAAACAGTCACTTTAGAGTTAGATCTTACTGTATCTCCTGTAACTTCATCGGCTATATATCTGCTGAAGGAAACCTTTGTCAGTTTGCCATGTGACATGAATACAGCTCAAGGTTGATGAGTCTAGCTAATGGTTTGTCAATTTTGTTTTTCTCAAAGAACCAGCTTTTAGTTTTATTGATGTTTTCTATTGTCTCCATTTCTTTTTCATTTATTTCTGCTGTGATCATTATGATTTATTTCCTTCTACTATGGGTTTTTTTTTGTTGTTCTTTTTCTAGTTTCTTTAGGTGTAAGTTAGATTGTTTATTTTATGTGTCTCTTGTTTCTTGAGGTAGGCTTGTATTGTATTAAACTTCCCTCTGCATTGCTTTTGCTGCATTCCATAGGTTTTGAGTTGTCGTGTTTTCATTGTCATTTGTTTCTATGCATATTTTGATTTCCTTTTTGATTTCTTCAGTGATCTGTTGGTTATTCAGAAGCATGATGTTTAGTCTCCATGTATTTGTTTTTCATGGTTCTTTTTGTGTGTGTGTGTGTGTGTAATTGGTGTCTAATCTAGGTCAGAGATTATGCGTTGTGGTCAGAGAAGATGCTTGAAATGATTTCACTTTCTAAAGATTTACCAAGGCGTGATTTGTGGCCCAAGATGTGATCTATCCTAGAAAATGTTCCATGTGCACTTGAGAAAAAAGTGAAGTCTATTGTTGTTGGATGAAATGTGCTGTAGATATCAATTAGGTCCAACAGGTCCAATGTATTATTTAAAACCTGTGTTTCCTTAATAATTTTATGTCCAGATGATCTGTCTGTTGGTATGAGTGGGGTATTAAAGTCCCCCATTATTACTGAGTTACTGTCCAGTTCAGTTCAGTCACTCAGTTGTGTCTGACTCTTTGCGACCCCATGGACTGCAGCACACCAGGCTTCCCTGTCCATTACCAACTCACAGGCTTACTCAACTCACAAACTCATGTCCATCGAGTTGGTGATGCCATCCAACCATCTCATCCTCTGTTGTCCCCTTCTCCTCCTGTCTTCAATCTTTCCCAGCATCAGGGTCTTTTCCAATAAGTCAGTTCTTTGCATCAGGTGGCCAAAATATTGGAGTTTCAGCTTCAGTATCAATTATTCCAGTGAATATTCAGGACTGATTTCCTCTAGGGATTGACTGGTTTGATCTCCTTGCAGTCCAAGGGACTCTCAAGAGTCTTCTCCAACACCACAGTTCAAAAGCATCAATTCTTCGGCACTCAGCTTTCTTTATAGTCCAACTCTCACATCCATACATGACTACTGGAAAAACCGTAGCTTTGACTATATGGCCCTTTGATGGCAAAATAATGTCTCTGCTTTTTACTATGCTGTCTAGGTTGGGCATAGCTTTTCTTCCAAGGAGCAAGCGTCTTTTAATTTCATGGCTGCAGTCACCATCTGCAGTGATTTTGGATTCCCCCAAAATAAAGTCTGTCACTCTTTCCATTGTCGCCCATCTATTTGCCATGAAGTGATGGAACCAGATGCCATGATCTTAGTTTTCTGAATGTTGAGTTTTAAGGCAGCTTTTTCACTCTCCTCTTTCACTTTCATCAAGAGGCTCTTTAGTTCTTCACTTTCTGCCATAAGGGTGGTGTCATCTGCATATCTGAGGTTATTGATATTTCTCCTGGCAATCTTGATTCCAGCTTATGCTTCATCCAGCCCAGCATTTTGCATGATGTACTTGGCATATAAGTGAAATAAGCAGGGTGACAATATACAGCCTTGATGTACTCCTTTTCCTATTTGGAACCAGTCTGTTGTTCCATGTCCAGTTCTAACTGTTGCTTCTTGACCTGCATACAGATTTCTCAGGAGAAGGTCAGGTGGTCTGGTATTCCCATCTCTTTAAGAATTTTCCATATGATGATGACGGATTTTGGGGTGTTGTTCATAATCTGCTTTAGTTCAAGGAGCCAGTCATGCCACATGCTAGACCAGGTAGAGCCACAAGCAACAGGGCTAGTCTAGGGAGGAACAAGTGAGAGGGTAACAGATAGGAAGTCTAGGGGCCCTCAAACAGAGGAAATAGGCTGCAAGTGTCAGATATTTTTATCTCTCTCTTAAGCAGCAGGAGGAAACAAAACTACAAGTGTCAGATTTTTCTCCCTTTCGTATACAAAATTAAAAGGAGGTTTATTTTAAAATTCTGTGTTGCCATGACGACACTTGGTTCCACCTGAGCTTAACTTTTCTCAAACCTTGAGCTAACCAATGCGTTTTTTTTACAGAAGTATTTTTCTTAAGCTATGTTAATGAACTATGTATTTACCCTAGACTGTCTTTCTTCAAGTCGATTCCACCTAAGACTCAGAACTGATAATGGCTCAACAAACCAATATGTTTTACTGATAAAATTGTTCTCCAATCTATTTTAATAAGACTATATATTTGCTTGGAAACCTGCCCTCCTTCAAGATTCATGTCAATTGTTTTATGGCCTGTGATGACTTACCTTGTGCCAGTGTTATCTCAAAATACATGTTGTGGATGAGGGGCCTGGTGCCACTCTCTGAGTTTTGAGAATTTTCCTTTCTCTAATTAGCAGCCTGCTAGTAGGTATATAGCACGGCCTCACCCATCAGAACAAGACCCAGTTTCCCCCACAGTCAATTTCTCCCGTCAGGAAGCTTCCATAAGACTCATATCCTTCTCCATCAGAAGGCAGACAGAATGAAAACCACAGTCACAGAAAACTAATCAAACTGACCACATGGACCACAGCCTTGTCTAACTCAATGAAACTATGAGCCATGCTGTGTAGGACCACCCAAGACGGACGAGTCATAGTGGAGAGTTCTGACAAAAAGTGGTCCACTGGAGAAGGGAATGGCAAACCACTTCAGTATTCTTGCCCTGAGGACCCCATGAACAGTATGAAAAGGCAAAAAGATAGGACACTGAAAGATGAACTCCCCAGGTCAGTAGGTGCCCAATATGCTACTGGAGATCAGTGAAGAAATAACTCCAGAAAGAATGAAGAGATGGAGCCAAAGCAAAAACAACACCCAGTTGTGGATGTGACTGATGATGGAATTACAGTGTGATGTTGTAAAGAACAATATTGCATAGGAACCTGGAATGTTAGATCCATGAATCAAGGTTAAGTTGGAAGTGGTCAATCAGGAGATGGAGAGAATGAATATTGATATTTTAGGAATCAGTGAACTAAAATGGACTGGAATGGGTGAATTTAACTCAGATGACCATTATATCTACTACTGTGGGCAAGAATCCCTTAGAAGAAATGGAGTAGCCCTCATAGTCAACAAAAGAGTCTGAAATGCAGTACTTGGATGCAATCTTAAGAAACAGAATGATCTCTGTTCATTCCCAAGGCAAACCATTCAATATCACATTAATCCAAGTCTATGCCCTGACCAGTAATGCTGAAGAAGCTGAAATTGAACAGTTCTGTGAAGACCTACAAGACCCTCTACAACTAACACCCAAAAGAGATGTTCTTTTCATTATAGGGGACTGAAATGCAAAAGTAGGAAGTCAAGAGATACCTGGAATAACAAGCAAGTTTGGCCTTGGAGTACAGAATGAAGCAGGGCAAAGGCTAACAAGAGTTTTTCCAAGAGAATGCACTGGTCATAGAGAACACCCTCTTCCAACAACACAAGAGAAGACTCTACACATGGACATCACCAGATGGTCAGTACCGATATCAGATTGATTATATTCTTTGCAGCCAAAGATGGAGAAACTCTATACAGTTAGCAAAAACAAGACCAGGAGCTGACTGTGGCTCAGATCATGAACTCCTTATTACCAAATTCAGACTGAAATTGAAGAAAGTAGGGAAAACCACTAGACCATTCAGGTATGACCTAAATCAAATCCCTTACGATTATACAGTGGAAGTGACAAATAGATTCAAGGAATTAGATCTGATAAAGTGCCTGAAGAACTATGGACGGAGGTTTGTGACATTGTACAGGAGGCAGTGGTCAAGACCATCCCCAAGAAAAAGAAATGCAAAAAGGCAAAATGGCTCTCTGAGGAGCCCTTACAAATAGCTGAGAAAAGAAGAGAAGCTAAAGGCAAAGGAGAAAAGGAAAGATATATCCATTTGAATGCATAGTTCCAAAGAATAGCAAGGAGAGATAAGAAAGCCTTCCTCAGTGATCAATACAAAGAAATAGAGGAAAAGAATAGAATGGGAAAAACTAGAGATCTCTTCAAGAAAATAAGAGATACCAAGGGAATATTTCATGCAAAGATGGGTACAATAAAGGACAGAAATGATATGATCTAACAGAAGCAGAAGATATTAAGAAGAGGTGGCAAGAATACACAGAAGAACTATACAAAAAAGATCTTCATGATCCAGATAACCACGATGGAATGATCACTCACTCAGCCAGAGCCTGGCATGTGAAGTCAAGCGGGCTGTAGGAAGCATCACTACAAACAAAGCTAGTGGAGGTGATGGAATTCCAGTTGAGCTATTTCAAATCCTAAAAGATGATGCTGTGAAAGTGCTGCACTCAGTATGCCAGCAAATATGGAAAACTCAGCAGTGGCCACAGGACTGGAAAGGTCAGTTTTCATTCCAATCCCAAAGAAAGTCAATGCCAAAAAATGCTCAAACTACTGCACAATTGCACTCATCTCACATGCTAGCAAAGTAATGCTCGAAATTCTCCAAGCCAGGCTTCAGTAGTACGTGAACCATGAACTTCGAGATGTTCAAGCTGGTTTTAGAAAAGGCAGAGGAACCAGAGATCAAATTGCCAACATCCGTTGGATCATTGAAAAAGCAAGAGAGTTCCAGAAAAACATATACTTCTGGTTTATTGACTACGCCAAAGCCTTTGACTGTGGATCACAACAAACTGTGTTACTGTCCATTTCCCCTTTAGTACTTGTTAGCTTTTGCCTTATGTATTGAGGTGCTCCTATTTTGGGTGCATATATATTTATAATTGTTATATATTCTTGGATTAATCCCTTGATCATTACATAGTGTTCTTCTTTTCTCTTGTAACGGTCTTTGTTTCAAAGTCTTTTATCTGATATGAGTATTGCTACTCCAGCTTTCTTTTGATTTCAATTCATGTGGAATATCTTTTTCCAGCCTCTCACTTTCAGTCTATATGCGTCCCTAGGTCTGAGTTGGGTTTCTTGTAGACAGCACATATAGGGGTCTTGTTTTTGTACCCATTCAGCCAATCTGTATCTTGGGGTGGGAGCATTTAGCCCATTTACATTTAAGGTAATTATTGGTATATGGTCTTGTTATCATTTACTTTATTGTTTTGGGTTTGCTTTTGTAGGCCTGTTCTTTTTGTGTTTCCTGTCTAGAGAAGATCCTTTAGTGTTTGTTGAAGAGCTGGTCTGGTGGTGCTGAATTCTCTTAATTTTGCTTATCTGTAAAGCTTTTGATTTCTCCTTTGAATCTAAATGAGATCCTTACTGGATAGTAATCTTGGTTGTAGGTTTTTCCCTTTCATCACTTTAAGTATGTCTTGCTGTTCCCTTCTAACTTGTAGAGTTTCTGTTGAAAGATCAGCTGTTAGCTTTATGGGGGATCCCCTCACACGTTATTTGTTGCTTTTCCCTTGCTGCTTTTAATATTTGTTCTTTGTGTTTAATTTTCATTAGTTTGGTTGGCATGTATCTTGGCATGTTTCTCCTCGGGTTTATCCTGTATGAGGCTCTCTGGGCTTCCTGGACTTAGGTGGCTATTTCCTTTGCCATTTTAGGGCCGCTTTCAACTATAATATCCTCAAATATTTTCTCATGGCTTTTCTTTTTGTCTTCTTCTTCTGAGACCCCCATGATTTGAACGTTGTTATGCTTAATGTTGTCCCATTTTATTGTTCAGTTGCTCAGTCGTGTCTGACTCTTTGCGACCCCTGTCCTTCACCATGAGGTGAGCTATGTTGTCCGATAGCTCTCCTCATTACTTCTTATTCTTTTTTCTTTATTATGTTCTATTTTAGTTATTTCCACCATTACATCTTCCAGCTCTCATCCATTCTTCTGCCTCAGATACTCTACTGTTAGTTCCTTCCAGTGTATTTTTAATCTCAGTTATTGCATTGTTCATTGTTAATTGTTTATTCTTTAATTCTTCAAGGTCTTTGTTAAGTATTTCTTGCATCTTCTCAATTCATGCCTCTAGTCTATTTATCTGTGCCTCCAATTTATTTTCAAGGTTTTGGATCATATTTACTATCATTACTCTGAAATCTTTCAGGTAGATTGTCTCCTCTTCATTTGTTTAGTCTTGTGGGTTTTTATTAAGGTGTTAATCATTCCTTTTCTCTTGGGGCTAATATTTTAATAATATATTTCACACAGACCATTTCTTTGAAGAAATTAATAGTATAGAAATTCTTTTTTATGTATTTATTGATTATGAAAATAATATATACTTATATTGCTTGGGACTCTGATTGCAAGCAGTAGAAACTATATGAATTAACTTTAGCAAAACAGTTCAGTTTATTATCTTCCTTTGAGCAGGCATCTGAAGGCACAGGGTGAAGCTGGTGTTACATAAGACTGCAACAAGGGACCCTTGTGTTTTTCTACTGACAATGTGTTTTACATTTTTAGGGAATGTTTTCAATGTAGTTGAAAAATACATGTACAAATATGTACATATAATTTTATATATATACATACATGGGCTTCCCCGTGGCTCAGATGGTAAAGAATCTGCCTGCAGTGTGGGAGACCTGGGTTCAATCCCTGGGTTGGGAAGATCCCTGGAGGAGGGCATGGCAACCCATTCTAATATTTTTGCTATGGACAGAAGAGCCTGGTGATCTACAGTCCATAAGGTTGCAAAGAGTTGGACATGACTGAGCAACTAAGCACAGCACAACACGTAGAAGTTTTTATATAACTTGTATATTTATAATGTCATGTTTATTTTGTCATGGGACAGCAAGTCGTAATCTGTACATTTCATATATGTATATTATATATTCTTTTTTTTTTTATGGGTGGATAGAGAAATAACTGAGTGTGGGATTCTGTATCAGTATACGTATACCTTATCATGGCTCTGTGACTTGGCAAATAATTTGTCTTATCTGTGAGTCTTTGTATGTAAAAATGAAAATAATAGTATTCTCTATCATGGGGTGGCTTTGAGGTTAACAAGATAATAAAGAGTGTTTAGAAGCATCCTTTATAAGTAGTGAACATGGGCGAAATGTTAGTTATTATAAATACTGTAATGTTTATATTATACTTTTGTTGTTGTTCAGTCACTAAGTCATGTCTGATTCTTTCTGACCTCATGGACTACAGCATGCCAGGCCTCCCTGTCCTTCACTATCTTCCAGAGTTTGCTCAAATTCATGTTCATTGAGTCAGTGATGCTATCTATCATTTCATCCTCTGCCGCCCTCTTCTCCTTTTGCTTTCAGTCTTTCCCAGCATCAGGTTCTTTTCTGATGAGTTGGCTCTTCACATCAGCTATCCAATGTATTGGAGCTTCAGCTTCAGCATCAACCCTTTCAATGAATATTCAGGACTGATTTCCTTTAGGATTGACTGGTTTGATCTCCTTGTGGTACAAGGGCCTCAAAAGTCTTCTCCAGCACCACAATTCAACCCAAAAGCTTCAATCCTTCGGCATCCAGTCTTTTTTATGGGTCGACTCTCACATCTGTACATGACTACTGGAAAAACCTTAGCTTTGACTATATGGACTTTTGTTGGCAAAGTGATGTCTTTGCTTTTTAATATGCTGTCTAGGTTTGTTATAACTTTTCCATGAGTTGGAAGACTCAGCAGTGGCCATAGGACTAGAAAAGATCAGTTTTCATTCCAATCTCAAGGAAAGACAATGCTAAAGAATGTTCGCATTACCATACAGTTGCACTCATTCCATACACTAGCAAGGTTATGCTAAAAATCCTTCAAGCTAGGCTTCAGCAGTATGTGAACTGAGAATTTGCAGATGTACAAGCTGGGTTTAGAAAAGGCAGAGAAACTAGAGATTAAATTGCTAACATTCATTGGATCATGAAGAAAGCAAGGGGATTCCAGAAAAACATCTACTTCTGCTTTACTGACTTTGCTAGAGCCCAAGCAAAGAGGAACTAAAGAGCTTCTTGATGTAAGTGAAAGAGGAGAGTGGAAAACCTGGCTTAAAACTCAACATTCAAAAAACGAAGTTCATGGATCCAGTCCCATCACTTCATGGCAAATAGATGGGGAAACAGTGGAAAAACAGTGACAGACTTTATCTTCTTGGACTGTAAAATCACTGCAGATGGTGACTGCAGCCATGAAATTAAAAGACGCTTGCTCCTTGGAAGAAAAGCTGTGACCAACCTAGACAGCATATTAAAAACTAGAGACATTACTTTGCTGACAAAAGTCTGTCTAGTCAAAGCTATGGTTTTTCCAGTAGTCAGGTATGGATGTGAGAGCTGGACTATAAAGAATGCTGAGTGCCGAAGAATTGATGCTTTTGAACTGTGGTGATGGAGAAGACTCTTGAGATGCCTTCTGCAAGGAGATCAAACCAGTCAATCCTAAAGGAAATCAATTCTGAATATTCATTGGACGAACTTATGCTGAAACTGAAGCTCCAATACTTTGGGCACCTGATGTGAAGAATTGACTCACTGGAAAAGACCCTGATGCTGGGAAAAATTGAAGGTAGGAGGAGAAGGGGACGACAGAAGATGAGATGGTTGAATGGCATCACTGACTTGATGGACATGAGTTTGAACAAGCTCCAGGAGTTGGTGATGGACAGGGAAGCCTGGCGTGGTGCAGCCTATGGGGTCACAGAGAGTCAGACACGGCTGAGTGACTGAACTGAACTTGACTGTATGGATCACAAGAAACTGGAAAATTCTTAAAGAAATGGGAGTACCAGATCACCTTCCCTGTCTCCTAAGAAACCTGTATGTGGGTCCAGAAGCAACAGTTAGAACTTTACATGTAACAACTGACTGGTTCTAAACTGGGAAAGGAGTATGGCAAGGCTGTTTATTGTCACCCTGCTTATTTAACTGTTATGCAGAGTACATCATGTGAAATGCCAGGGTGGGTGAATTCCACCTGGAACTGAGATTGCTGGGTGAAATATCAACAATCTCAGATATACAGATGATACTACTCTAATGACAGAAAGTGAGGAGGAACTAAGGAGCCTTTTGATGAAGGTGAAAGAGGAGAGTGAAAAAGCTGGCTTGAACCTCAGTATTCAGGGAACTAAGATCATGGCATCCAGCCCCATTACTTCATGGCAAATAGAAGTAATGGGTCTTGGTCTCCAGTATCACTGTGGATAGTGACTGCAGCCATGAAATTAAAAGATGCTTTCTTCTAGGAAGGAAAGCTATGACAAACCTGCTGCTGCTGCTGCTGCTAAGTTGTGTCAGTCGTGTCCGACTCTGTGCAACCCCGTAGACGGCAGCCCAGCAGGCTCCTCTGTCCCTGGGATTCTCCAGGCAAGAATACTGGAGTGGGTTGCCATTTCCTTCTCCAATGCATGAAAGTGAAAAGTGAAAGTGAAGTCTCTCAGTCGTGTCCGACTCTTAGCGACCCCATGGACTGAAGCCTACCAGGCTCCTCTGTCCATGGGATTTTCCAGGCAAGAGTACTGGAGTGGGTCGCCAGTGCCATCTCCATGACAAACCTAGACAGAGTATTAAGAAGCAAAGACATCACTTTGCTTGCAAAGGTCCATATAGTGAAAGCTATGATTTTTCCTTTCGTCATGTATGGATGTGAGTGTTGTTCCATAAAGAAGTCTGGGTGCTGAAGAATTGGTGCTTTTGAATTGTGGTGCTGGAGGACTCTTGTGTCCCTTGGAGTTCAAGGAGGTCAAACCAGTCAATCCTAAAGGAAATAAACCCTGAATATTCATTGGAAGGACTGATGCTGAAACTGAAGCTCTAATACTTTGGATAGCTGATGTGAAGAGCCAACTCATCAGAAAAGAACCTGATGCTGGGAAAGATCGAAAGCTAAAGAAGAAAAGGGCGACAGGATGTGAGGTGGTTAGGTAGCATCACTGACTCAATGGACATGAATTTGAACAAACTCTTGGAGATAGTGTTGTACAAAGGAGCCTGGCATGCTGCAGTCCATGTGGTCCCAACAAGTGGGACACAACATACAACTGAATAACAACAATGGGATTCCTTGGTGGCTCAGTGGTAAAGAACTTGCCTGCTAAGCAGGAGACCCAGGTTCAATCCGTGGTTTGGAAAGATGTGCTGGAGAAGGAAATTGCAACCCACTCCAGTATTCTTGCCTAGAGAATTCCATGAACAGAGGAGCCTGGTGGGCTATATAGTTTATGGGGTTGCAAAAGAGTCTGACACTACTGAGCAAGTTAACAACAACAGTGGATAGATACATATGGATTTTGTATCGTGTTATATTTTTGAACTTTTAACACCTTTTGGAAAACTCATAAACCTAAATGAGAGAATATTTGGAGTTCCTTGGTGATCGTAACTTTCCTCTGAAACATCGCATTTTGGGAAAAACTAGTTGAGCATGCTAGCCTTTAACCCAGAGATGTGATGTGTTCAGAAGGAATGGGAGATGACTAACACCAAATCTTAGTCATGATTTACAATTTTTGCTTTAATGTGTTGGTTAGCGAGATTAGTATATCCCTTTTGTGAACTAAAAAGATGACTTTTTGATCTAAAGAGTTGAAAGATCAGCCAGGGGCTCTTTATCAGTGATTAAAATGACAGTTTTTCATTAGTAGTATAAACTATATTGTGATTAGATTTTAAGTTTCTGTTTATTTTTGTGCTCTGAAGGATGACCGATTTGTTATTTGCACTACTTATGTGGGATTTATTGTTGCTGCCTGTTTAATATTTTCAGATATGTTCTGTTACCCTCCTAAAGATTGCCAGTACTTTTTAAATGGGACTGAATAGTGATATAATGCATGTGATTTTTTGAATTGTATAATGAGTTATGTCAACATTTGGAAGACCTGCAAAAGTCAGAGAATGAGTATTCTTCAAATGACCAATGTCTGATGTTACATAATCATACATGGGTAAAAGTTTCATTTGAAGTTTAAGATCAATGGATTTTAATCTAAAACTCATCAAGTTTTGAGGTTGTATCATAAATTTGCATATATATATATTTATGTGTATATATATATATATATATAAAGACATTTGTTAGATTTAATATAGAAGTGGTACAGAGTCCAGATGTCTTCTGTTAAACTAGACATTAAAGATATTTGCACAAATGCAGAACATACTCTTCCAACTATTTTTCAGAATATACAGTTGTTTTTCCTAAAATGTATTTTTTAACATGCAAATATTATTGGTTGTTAATATTAAATGAATTAATTAGTATTTTCTAATTTTTAGTTTTAATTTCTAATACAGTAAATATTGATTATATAAAATTAATGTAAACAAAAATTATTTAGGATTATTAAGAATTTTTAACAGTCTAAACGGCTCTTGTGTTTAAAATGTTGAGAACTGCTCATTTGGATGAAAGGAAACCAAAGATGTGTGGCAACTGAATGTAATACATGGTCCTGCATTGAATACTCTCCAGGAGGAAACGAAACCACTCTAAAGACCGTTATTGGAGGACTTCCCTGGTGATCCAGTGGTGAGGAATCTGCCTTCTAATGCAGGGGATGCGAGTTCAATCCTTGTTTGGGAAACTAAGATCCCACATGCCACGTGGCAACCAAGTGTGCACGTGTGTTGCATGCCACAAGTAGAGAGAAGCCCATGTACCTGAAGTAATTACTGATGTAGCAAAAAAAAAAGTGGGACCAAGAGATGGAAGTGGTCCCCTGATTAAAAAACAACAACAAAAAAGAATATTATTGGGACAGTTAACAGGGTTGGACTAAGGACTGTGAATTAGGTTATAATTTTATCAATGTAAATTTCTTGAATTTGATAATTGTGTTGTAGTTGAGGAAACATAGTAGTCTTAAGAGTTTAATACATGCAACATATTCTCAAATGGTTTAGAAAAATAAATATACAAATACAGATACATATGTACATTACAGATGAACATTACATGTTACATATGTGTAGAAAGAAAATGATAAAATAAATGTGGCAAAAATGTTACAAATTGGTGAATTCTGTATATGGCTAAACAAGAGTTCTCTATTATTTGTACAATGTGAAAGTATTTCAAAATAGAAATTAAAAACTTATGAAGTAATATAATGAATCTCTTAGAAGCAGATTTTACAGATTACCTGGTGAGAGTTTTATTGTGCTTGTGAATGACTGAGAGGTTTTGAGCAGTTTATCAGCTCATTTCAGTTGCTCAGTCGTGTCCGACTGTTTTTGACCCCATGGAATGCAGCACGCCAGGCTTCCTGTCCATCACCAGCTCCCAGAGCTTGCTCAAACTCATGTCCATCGAGTTGGTGATGCTATCCAAGCATCTCATCCTCTGTCGTCCCCTTCTCCTGCCTTCAATCTTTCCCAGCATCAGGATCTTTTCCACTGAGTCAGTTCTTCGCATCAGGTGGCCAAAGTATTGAAGCTTTAGCTTCAGCATCAGTCCTTCTAATGAATATTCAGGACTGATTTCCTTCAGGATTGACTGGTTTGATCTTGCTGAGCAGTTGATAACTGGCTATAAACTCCTTTGGAGTTGTCAACGGCTTTTCAGAGGACACTCCTTGTGCTCTGCTGCCCCCTAGTGACATTTATGTTCATCAGCATTTCATTCTGCAAGTACAGGAAGTTGGGAATTTATAATAAATCACTGTAGTTATCATTTAAAAATACTTTAGTAATTTTAATTAAGCAAAATAATTTTTAAAGAGAGGTTGGGGAAGATACTACTGCGAGGCCACGTCTTATTATCTTTTTTTTTCTAATTTTTTAAAAATTATATTTTTGTTGTTACAGTTCCTTTCTATAGTATCCTTAGTCCCTCCTCCCTCCCATCTCTCTTTTTTGAAGATAGTATTTATTGGTTCCTCATCTGACAGAGATATCTCCAGGATGTACTGAAGGACAGGGAAGCCTGGTGTGCTGCAGTCCATTGGGTTGCAAAGAGTCAGATGCGACTTAGCGATTGAACAGCAACATCTGACAGAAATAGTAAAACTTCCTGTGTTTTCTTTTCTGTGACCACAGATATTAGACAATAATATTATCTTAGTGTTTTACTTTATAGCCTTAAAATGTTTAGAATTCTGCTAGCCCATAATCTCTCATTTGCAATTTGAAAGTACCAAAGATTTTGAAGTCATTTGTTATTACAAGCTATCTGAATTTATTTGGTGAGAAAACTTAATGTGAGTTGATATGAGATAGTGAGAGTTTTTCTTTATATTTACCACTTGTGTGAATATTCCTGCCTTTTGCTGCAGTTAATGATGTGATTGATTAGGGAATGTTTCTTAAGACGTCACTGGGGATGTTATATATGATGCATGCACTATAATTATTTTTTAAAATCTGCACAAATCTGAATTATGGAACACTTTTACTCCAAGGGTTTTAGATTAGGGATTGTAGACTTGTACCTGATTTGCTTAGCTTTGACTCCCAGTCACTATGTATAAAGCATCACCAGTTTATACTACTTTCTGTCTTTTTTCTCTTTTGTTTTAATTAGTTGTATAATTTTCACATGCTATTTAAAAATTTTTATTGGAGTGTAGTTGACTTACAGTGTTGTGGTATCACATACTATTTTTATATACCATATTTTATCACTCTTAATCTGATCTTTTTGTCTTAGAGTTGCAGTTAAATATGTTCCCTCATTACTTCCAGTCTTTTAGTTGAAGTTTCTCGTGTCATTTATTTGGTTGGAATTTCTTCTCTACCAGTTCAGAATGACCCAAACAATAATTTTTGGGTTATTATATTTTCAGAATGACTGCTCTGTAGACAGTATATTCAGAGGACAGTTTCATTGATCTTAAAATTTTGACTCACATTTGGTTTCCCTGAGTATTGACTTCTGGTGTTCAGTGTTGTCCGATGGCTGCTGGGTTTTGTTTACTTGATTATTGACTGTTTATTTTTTCATTTGATGTCTTTTGGTTCTTCTTTTTCTAATCTACTTCTTATATGAAGTACTTTTCTGAGTACTTCATATTAAGTGTTATATGAAGTACTATTCTGAGTACTTTATATAAGTAGAGTTGTACAGTATTTGTCTTTTTCATTAGAATAATGTCTTCAGGTTTCACTCATGTTGTAGTATGTGTTAGAATTTCCTTCTTTTTAAGGCTGAATAATATTCCATTGTATGTGTACCACACTTTGTTTACCCATTCATCTGTTGATGAGCACTTGAGTTTCCTGCTTTTGACTCTGGTGAATAATGCTGCTATGAACATAGATGTTTAAATATCTCTTTGAGTCCCTGCTTTCGCTTTTTTGGAGTATGTACCCAGAGGTAGAATTGCTGGATTATATAGTAAATTATTTTTAATTTTTTGAGGGACTGCCAAACTGTTTTCTGTAGTAGATGTACCATTTTACATTGCCCGCTTTAACTTTTAAGGGACTTTTTTTTAAACGTAGTTTTAGAATTTTAAGCTGGCAGTTTATTTTTTGTTTCAGCACTTTACTGTATCATTCAGTTGTTTGACATATATTTCCTGTTAAAAAGTTAGCTCTTAATGTTGTTCCTTCTATATTTTTTATTATGTTTTTGGTTTTCTCCAGTTTTACTATGAGATATTGAGGTACAGTTTTCTTTGTGTTTATCTTGTTGGGGTTTGTAGAGCTTGAAACTGTGGATTGATGTCTTTCATTAGTTTTTGGAAAAAGTTGACTATGATGTTTTAAATATTACTACCACCCCATTATAGAAAGACTAGACATCTTTCTGCAGAGTCACAAATTCAAAACTATTTCCTAGTAACCACTAAGATATTATTTACTTTTTTTACTCACATTTCTGTTGGAGAGTATAGTGAAGTATCCAAGAGGCTATATGATATGTGAGGACTATCATTGTTTTAATGGGTAATGTAATATATGCTTGTATATTGTTACATTTAAATTCTTATTCAACTTTAATTTTTAATGTGATAAATGTCAATAAAAATAACCACATATACAAAATTTTGGGGGGACCTTCATATTTTTAAAGAGCATGGAAATATCCTTAAGCCAAATAGTTTGAGAACTGCTGGGGTAGACATTTTGACTCTGTCTCGTATATTCATATAGTCTTACGTATTTTATGGACTTCCCAGGGCAAGTGGTAAAGAATCCACCTTGAATCTGGAGATTCAAGAGATGCATCCCAGGGTTGGGAAGAACCTTGGAGTAGGAAATGGCAACCCATTCCCATTTTTCTCACCTGGAAAACTCTATGGACAGAGGAGCCTGGAGGGCTACAGTCCGTAGGGTCACAAAGCGTCGGGCACGAGTGAGCACACACATGCATGTGTGTTGTATTTTACATATTTTTATTTTCTTCTTTATGCCTTAATCTGAATATTTTCTATTAATTTATCTTCACTGATCTTCTCTTGCTGATAAACCATTCTATTGGAACTCTTAATTTTAAAAATTACAGTTTTCATTTCTGATTTTTCTCAGTTTTTAAATAACATAGATTTCAATGCTCTGGTGAATTTTCCATCTTTTCATCTATGTTGTTCATCTTTTTCTTATCATATTACTCATAGACATTTTAAGTCCTTTTCTCATAACTTCCAATATCTAGATCATCTAGATATTGATTTTCAGTTTTATGGTCTTCTTCCTTGGCATGCCTGGTAATTTTGGACTAAAGGGAATTAAAAAAGTCATGGAGGTTCTGAATAACCTTCTCTTGCTTAAGGTTAAACTGTCTTCCCCTTACCCCCTTTTTAAGGTGGATAGAATGGCAGTGATCTCACTCTAGTCGGGGACAGAACTGTGGCTGTCTCTGGTTCAGTACTGCCTTTAGTATAGTCTTTCACATATTCTAAAGAGCGTTGAAGTGATGATTAAGTTCCCTTTCCTCAGATGGACACTACTATCTATCTTTACTCCATACCTCAAGACTACCTAAAACTCTGTTTTGCTTCTCAGAGGCTTTTTGCTTGTCTTCTTAGCCTCTTGCCCACTGTGGATTAAGAGTTCAGCACGTGTTGAAGGAAAAACGGAAGAATGTTGTGTTTTTTTACTATTTTTTTCTTCTCTAGGAACTTCACCTCTTTTTTTTTAATTAATTCATTTTAATTGGAGGATAATTACTTTATAATATTGTGGTGGTTTTTGCCATCCATCAACATGAATCAGCCATGGCTGCACATGTGTCATCCCATCCTGAACCTTCCTTCCACTTCCCTCCACACCCTATCCCTCTGGATTGTCCCAGAGTACTGCCTTTGAGTGCCCTGCTTCATACATCAAGCTTGCACTGATCATCTATTTTAAATATGGTAATATATGTTTCAATGCTGTTCTCTCAAATAATCCTACCCTCCCACATAGTCCAAAAGTCTGTTCTTTACATCTGTCTCTTCTCCTGCCTTGCATATAGGATTGTCGTTACTGTCTTTCTAAATTCCATATGTATGTGGTAATATACTGTATCGGTGTTTCTATTTCTGACTTACTTCATTCTCTATAATAGACTCCAGTTTCATCCACCTCATTAGAACTGATTCGAA
Source organism: Okapia johnstoni (assembly GCA_024291935.2). Taxonomy (NCBI): domain Eukaryota; kingdom Metazoa; phylum Chordata; class Mammalia; order Artiodactyla; family Giraffidae; genus Okapia; species Okapia johnstoni. The sequence goes on along the minus strand of CM044306.1, from coordinate 122,751,525 downwards.
TGTATTCTTTTTAATGGCTGAGTAATACTCCATTGTGTATATGTACCACAGCTTTCTTATCCATTCATCTGCTGATGGACATCTAGGTTGCTTCCATGTCCTATCTATTGTAAGCAGTGCTGCAGTGAACATTGGGGTACATGTGTCTCTTTCAATTCTTGTTTCCTTGGTGTGTATGCCCAGCAGTGGGATTGCTAGGTTGTATGGAAGTTCTATTGCCAGTTTTTTAAGGAATATCCACACTGTTCTCCATTGTGGCTGTACCAGTATGCATTCCCACCAACAGTGTAAGAGGGTTCCCTTTTCTCCACACCCTCGCCAGCATTTATTGTTTGTAGACTTTTTGGTGGCAGCCATTCTGACTGGTGTGAGATGATACCTCATTGTGGTTTTGATTTGCATTTCTCTAATAATGAGTGATGTTGAACATTTTTTTCATGTGTTTGTTAGCCATCTGTATGTCTTCTTTGCAGAAATGTCTGTTTGGAACTTCACCTCTTAAGTCTCTAATTTATGTCACTTCAGTGCCACAAAACTGTCATAAGCTGATTTCTCTACCTCTTCTACTCGATTCCTTTAATGGAAACAGCCTCTAGTGTGCAGATTTGGCAAATATCTTGGGAAAAAGTGAATAAAGAACGTTGGTGCACCCCTTCTTATTCTTCCCCTGGTCTCTAGTATTTTGTTCCCTTAATTTCTGATTGTCTAGCAGCTCTGTAAGTCAACCAGGAAAGAACATCGCAATATGGTATGCAGAAAACCAGAACAGGTATTAGTTCAGATTGGAGCAGGGGAAATGGGGTCATCAAGAGAGAGTTTTCCAGAAAAGGGGGAGTTCAGTAAGAAAGGGATGGTAATCTTAGTATACAACCTGGCCTAACAATAAAGAATATTTATATAAACTAATACAAATATTGTTTATTGGCTTTCAAAGACAAAGTACTGGTAAACCATAAAAGCCACATTTGATTCTGGTACAGAATATCTATAATATCAACTCAGTCAGTGTATAATTCATTTCATCAATTGGAAGAAGGTGAGGAAAAGAAATCAAAAGAAAGTAATGGAGAGCTAATGCCTCACTTTGCACAGGTAGGGGGTTGAGATAATCTATAGATAATAATGTAAGACTTAAAAGCTTAAGTATATTATTAAGAAATAAAAGCACAGTATTAAGCATAGTATATTAATTACAAAAAATCTTTAGAAAAACTAACAGTGGTATATGTATATTGAGGAGGGGAATGTTATGATATGATGAGGTAAATCTGCTCTGATTACAGCAGGAAGTAGTCAGTATCCTGGGTGGCTCAGTGGTTAAGACTCCACTTACCAGTGCAGGAGACTGCAGGTGATGTGGGTTTGATCCCTGCGTTGGGAAGACCTGCTGGAGGAGGAAATGGCAACCCACTCCAATATTCTTGCCTGGAAAGGTCCATGGACAGAGGAACCTGGTGGGCTACAGTCCGTGGGGTCGCAGAGAGTCAGACATGACTGAGTGACTGAGCACAAGCTGATAAAAAGAAAGTAGTATTATCATATTTTTTTTACAGATATGGGTTTACCTCCACAAAATTAAAATCAGAAATTTTAAAAAGCTCAAAGTGAATTCTTCTGGAATATTAGAATGGAAGTCCAAGAAGCCTAAAGATCCTTAAGCAGGATAAACACAAGCAACAAAACTATACCAAGGCACCATCAAAAGAATCACAACAATAGCTCAAAAGATGAGAAGGGGAAAATGAAAGAATCACAACAATAGCTCAAAAGATGAGAAGGGGAAAATGAAAGAAAAAGAGGGAGTTATTTATATTAATATAATTACCTATTTGACTAGGTTAAAATTTATTATCTTGCTATTGTTCATTTGTCCCATCTGTCCCCCTTTTTTCTCTCTTTTTACTCTCCTTAACTAAATTAGATTAACTGAATACATTTTAGGATTCCAATTTTCTCCAGTATTGTCTTATTCAGTCTACCTTTTTATTTTATTTATATGTTTTCATTATTCCTATAGGGTTTATAATATGCATTTTTACTATTCGCTACTGCCTGAAAGTTTTGTATCCTTTAAAATTCATATGTTGTTATTTTAACATCCCCCTCAATGTGATGATATTAGGAGGTGAGGTGTTGGGAGTTAATTAATTCATGAGGAAGTCGTGAGAATGAAATTCTCTTGAATGGGATTTGTACCCTTGTAAGAATAGACATGAAAGTTCTCTCTCTTCTCTGCGATGTGAGGATACAGTGAGAAGATGGTTGTCTGGTAGACCAGGAACGTGGCTCTCATCAAACATTGGATTTACCAGTGCCTTGATCTTGGGTCTCAGTCTCCTGAATTGTGAGAAATAATCTTTTATTAAGCCATTCAGTCTGTGTAATTTGTTATAGTAGCCTGAACTGATTTAGACAACAATCTACTTTCAAATGATATCATGGCAGTTCATGTATAACACAAACTTGTAATAGTATACTTTCATTTCCACCATTGACCTTTGAGTTATAGTTAACATGCGATTTACCTCTACATATCTTACGAATTCCACAATTCATTGCTATAATTTTTGGTTTAAAACATTCATTTATCTTTTAGGGACTTCTCTGGTCATCCAGTGGCTAAGACTCTGCTTTCCCAATGCAGGGGGACTTGGTTTGATCCCTGGTTAGAGAACTAGGGAGTTCACATGCCACAACGAAAAGTTTCCATGCTGCTACTAAAAAGATCCCGCATGCTTCAATTAAAATCCAGCGTGGCCAAATAAATAAATTAAAAGACAAAACCATTCAGTTATCTTTTAAGTAAATTTAAAAAATTATAAAAATCTGTGTATTTATTGTTACTGTGATCTTTATTCCTTTGTATGGATCCATATTTTGACTTGATTTTGTTTTCTTTTCACCTAAAGAACTAAACTTTAATGTTTCTTGTAGTGTAGGCACATTGGTAACAACATCTCTAAGATTTTGTCTGAAAAAAAATCTTTATTTTTCCTTAGATTTTGGAGAATATGTTTGCTGGATGTAGAATTCTAGGTCTATAGTTTCTCCTTCAACACTTTGAAGGTATCTTTCCATTGTCTTCTTGCTTACATAATTTGGATGACAAATCTGCAGTCTTTTTTTCTGTTCCTTTCTTTGTGTTTTGTTTTTTTCCCTCCTCTGTATCATTTAAGCTTTTTTTCTTCTCCATTTTTTTTTTTTTTTTTTTTTTACTGATTTTCACCAACTCCAAGAAACCCTTTTCTGATTAATCTAGTTCCTCACCAAACATTATGTTGCTATAATGCTATACAGATTTAGGTATATAGCTTTAAGTATACAGATTTAAACATTATATTAATTTCTATACAAATCTATGGTTTATAATTACCTTCAATTGTATTTCCTTGTGCTTTTCTTTACTAATTAAAGTATGTGCGTCCACAAAGAGTATGTGCTTCTTGTCTCCGTTTTAGTAAATTCTCAATAAATGCATATTAAATGAGCCTATGATGTAGAATGTCTAAACCGCCTGGTAGAGCCAGTTTCTATTTAACTTACTGTGGTCATTTTATTTTATCATTTGCCTATTTTATTTCTTTGTAGTCAAATTTCTCCTTCCTTTTAAAAGTTTATTTCTTCTAGTTTAGTGTATCATGAACATTATAAAAAAATTTGCTCCCATTTCCCTCATTAAGTAAACAATCAAGTTACTCCTTAGATTGGACAACCAGAGTATTATAGTGATATTCCATAGTTTTTGGAGGGTGACCTAAACATAGTCTTATGGAGAAATAGTTTACTGGTAAGCAGCATTTGTTTTTTCAGTGATTTTTGGGGCCATATTAGATTGTCGTTTTGTTGACTGCAGAATTGATCTCTATAGGGTATCTGTTTCTTCAAAGAAGTTATATGATCTAGACCAGATTGATTGATAATATATAATTGATAATAGATTAGTAATGAAAATATGCACTAGACCTCAGGTAGATATCTAATGAATTATATAATAAACTTTAATCATAGGATCATTTCTGAAAGAAGGGCAGTTTACTTTTTCCATGGTTACCCATTGTACATCCCTTAAATTGAACCAATAATGCGACATTAATGACCTCTCTTTTCAGAAAAATGTCTCATCATATTAAATTAGTCCATCTCCAATCTTTATTTTATGTAAGTTTCCTTATCAGTTATTCTGTTAAACTTTATTTTGTATTGGAACCATTTTTCCATGTAAGTCCATATAGATAAAGGTAGTTTCAGATTTTCTTTTAATCTTTCAAAGTATTAAAAATAACATCATTTTAGTATCATTTATGTAGTTGAACATATATTTTATTTCTTGGTCTAGGTATAAAGTAAATTTATTCACTAGAGCGGGTACTAAGATGACTCCATGTAGAGATAGTTAATGACTGAAGTAAAGTCTTAATCAAAGACCATGACCAGCATTTAAACTAACCCTGTCTTGAACACAAAGGACTGTGTAGCAAGGCTGACTGTGATATGCCAGGGCAGTGTTTTGGGATTATGATCCAGATCATTGGTTCTGGATGCTAACATTTAAGAATGATTTCTTGATGGAGCATTTGTGACCTTGGAATTATGAGTTGTCTTAGAATTTCTTTTCAGGGGAAGGAAGCATATGAATGGGAGGGTAAGCAAATATTTTGTTAATAATTTGCTATAAAGATGGTTTGTTACAGTTTAATATTAAACAGCTCAGGAGGCCTAAAATTTATATCACTTGGTTCTAACTGGTGTTTCTCTCTGACACATGTTGTGAATCAACTGTCCTTCCAACTTGAAAGAGCAGAGAGCTTGCTGACGCAACTCTTTTGTTCTGGGGAATTGTTTCCACTGTGCCTTCAAAAGCAAGGGACATTAAAAGCTTTGACTCATAGCAAGTTCTCTCCAAGTTGGTCACAGTTGGAGGGTTGAATGCGGGCTAAAGGAAGTGGGGTTGATGATTTCTTCTATATCCTGGACTTAAAAAAAAAAAATTGAACATTTACTTTTTTGAGCTCTCTGTTTAACCTTATGTGATTAACAATCCTTTCTTCCCTCTTAAAATGGAATCAGAAATGTCACATGTGTTGGTGTTTTCCAGAGTTCTCCTTTCTTAGATCCTAGAGTTGCTTGGGTTTCTGCCCTTCCCCATAGTTGAATTACTTTTGTGAAAATATTCATATACGTACTTAACTAAGCAAAACATGAAAATGGAAGAGTCAATGACAAAATCATATCTCAGAAGATCTCAGACTAGAAAAAGGATTATGATTATAACAGGTAATAAGTAGTAGATTCAGAATATTAACTGAATGACTATAGCAATATGTTAAAATGAAGATTTTATGTACTTTAAGCTCAGTGTACAGCATGATATACCTGCCAGAAACACTCAAGCATTATTTTTAGGCTGTTTTAATAGAGGCTGAGTAACAAGTTAAAGGTGCTGAGTTTTATTTTCCTAGTTTGACTATGTTTGATTTGAAAACTGTTTGTATTTGAAGTGTGCTTTCTGTGTGTCATGTACTATTTTGAATGTTTTACTTATGCCATTTAATCTTTACATAACAACTGTATGAAGTGGTTGTTATTTTTATCTGCATTTTATAGATGTGGAAACTGAAATAAAGAGAAGTTTAATAACTTTCCCAAGGTCACACAATTAATAACCAAGACTTGAATTTAGGAAGTTTGGCTTTGAAGCCTGTGCTCTTGTCTACTGCACTATAAATACTATATTGTTGCCTTTTAAGAATGTTGACTACTAGAATGTGTCCAGAGGGTAAAAGTCTGAATTGAAAGGCCTTATGTAGAATAGTTGATTAATTTGGATTGTTGAGTTTGGAGAAGGGAAGGGAGTGACCAAGGACTCATTTTTGGTGGTCCTTTGAGTGTAAAGCTGAGCACCGAAGAATTGATGCTTTTGAACTGTGGTGTTGAAGAAGGCTCTTGAGAGTCCCTTGGACTGCAAGAAGATCCAACCAGTCCATCGTCAAGGAGATCAGTCCTGGGTGTTCATTGGAAGGACTGATGTTGAAGCTGAAACTCCAATACTTTGGCCACCTCATGCGAAGAGTTGACTCATTGAAAAAGACCCTAATGCTGGGAAGGATTGGGGGCAGGAGGAGAAGGGGTCGACAGAGGATGAGATGGTTGGATGGCATCACCGACTCGATGGACATGGGTTTGGGTAAACTCTGGGAGCTGGTAATGGACAGGAAGGCCTGGTGTGCTGCAATTCATGGGGTCGCAAAGAGTCAGACATGACTGAGTGACTGAACTGAACTGAACTGAGTGTAAAAATAAGATAACTGATGAAAATTACAGGAAGGCAAATTTTATTTTTTATAGGAACTTTGCAACAGCTATTGAAATGAGATTGCTTACCTTGTAATGAGCTTCCCTTTACTAGAGATGATCCTCTGGAGGAGAATATGGCAACCTATTCCACTGTTCTTGCCTGGAGAATACCATGGACAGAGGAGCATAGTGGGCTATTATCCATAGGGTTGCAGAGTCAGACATGACTGAAACGACTTAGCACACACGCATACATGTGATAGAGACGTTTAGAAAAAACTGAACTTGTGTCTGTGAATTAAGACCAGTCATTTCTGAGGTTCCTTTTTTCTGTACATGTCTACGTATCTCTATTAAATAGGGATCTTTCAAATGGGCTAGTGTATACTGTCCTTAAGCAAATGCTTCTATTAAAAAAAGACACAATATTGATTCCTGATGGAAACATGATGTGAGAGCTTGGGTATGTTCTCATTTATTTTTGTCTAAAAGATGAAGGTTTGTTGCAAATAGCTTTATGATGTTGGTAGGAAGTTCTTTGCATATCTGTTAGTGGTATAGGAAACAACAGAAAATGGCCTACTTTTCCAGTTCACAAATCAAGTTACTTAAATTGAGTAATAGATCAGAGGTTCCATCATAGTAACCATTGAGGCTCCCTTCTTCCCTGCCATATAAAGGATTATGAAAGAAGGTTAATTGGTGGGGTTTGTAGTTGTGATGGAAGGGCTCTGGGAAACTGCTATGTCAATTTGTAAATTAAAAATTTCAGGGTATCAGGTATATCTATGTTTTAAGTGTATTTTGAGGTGATGATCAGTGATGAGAAGGTTATAATATAGAAGAGATACTAAATTTTAGCAATTCTGGAATTCTGTGGCGGTCCATTGATTAGGACTCCATGCTTCTATTGCAGGGGCCACGGATTCTATCCTTGGTTGGGAAACTAAGATTCTACAAGCTGAGCAGTACAATAAAGAAAAAAAAAATCGATCCGTGGTGATTGCTTCTTGGATTTGTAGGTGATAGATTGTGGGAAGAAATTCTTGTTCTTTTTTTTTTACATAATAGTTTGAAATAACTATTAAAAACTAGGCCCCCAGTCACTCTGAAGTGTTTGTTCTTGTTTGTTTTTTTATTTCAATTAATGTTTTATCGAGCATCTGCTATGAACCAGGTACTGTTGTAGACGTCTAAAAATACAGCTCCTTTTTTCAATTATGTAAAAGCAATTATTGTAAAAGCAGTGCATGGAGACTTCCCTAGTGGTCCAGTGGTTAAGAATCTGCCTGACAATGCAGGGGACACAAATTCAATCCCTGGTCCAGGAACTAAGATTCCATATACCCTGGGGCAACTAATCTCGTGAGCCACAACTACTGAAACCTGTGTGCCTAGAGCCTGTGCTCTGCAACAAGAGAAGCCAGTATGATAAGAAGCCCGCGCACCACAACCCAAGTGTAGCTCCACTCACTGTGACTGGAGAAAGCCCATATGGCAACCAAGACCCAGCACAGCCAAAAAAAAATTTTTTAAAGCAATACATGTTTTAGAAAATAAAAAATGTAGAAAAGTAGAAAGAAGAAAGTCACATTTGCCTTATTCAAACACTGCCATTTGTATTATTTTGGTGATATTCTCTTCTGCCTCTTCCATCTTTTCCTCATCTTCCTGTGTCCCCTTTTCATTTTCTTCCTTGTCATCCTCTTTCTTTTATCTTTTTCTTGATATAATTGTAGCAACCTGGGAAAGGTAAATGTTTTTGTTTCCTGGCAATGTCAGGAAGATTGCTTCATGTGTGAAATGATGATAACAACAGTGGGATTATTTTTTTAAAAGATTTATTTGTTTACTTTTGTAACATATAATAATATATGTTACTATAATTTTAAGCTGGATTTATCATTTAATATTGTGGGTGATATTGGTATATAAGATTTCCTAGACTCAATTGCTGGGTGGTTGAATGACTGGCTTCTAATTTTCTTTATGAGTTGGTACTGTAGGTGACTTTTTTCACTCACATTCTTGAGCCATCATTACAAACTTAGACATATACCTCAGACTTTTTTCACAACCACAATTAGGCATAAATCAACTTAGCTGTTCCATATGATGTGTGGTAGGATTTCTCTTCATACTCCTCTGATAACCATTTAATCAAACAGTTTATCCAGGTCAAAATAGAGTAATGAAAAATTGCTAAATAGCAGGGCATTTAGCATTGCTCTGTTCAGCTTTCTGTGATTGTACATTGTAGTGTCTATTCTGGGTATAAGGTTGATGTTTATCATTATGATACAGAATTCTTGACTACTTTTATGTTCTACCAGATACAAATGTTTAACAGACTCTACCTTGCCCTCTTCCTTCAAAAAAGAAAGACTTTCCCAACAGATTTTTCTCTCCTTTGAGAGTTAGCTTTGTAATTTGGAGCATATAACCATGATGTTTGGGAGCTATCTCACTGTTTCCATTGTTGCAATCTGGTTGTCCATGGTTTAATCATCAGTAGTTAAGAAAGAAAGCAAAAAAAACAAAAAAAGTGGCTCCAGGCTGTAGAGTAACATAAAAAATTTCCACCTGGAAGCAATTTTTTTATAAAAGCCCTTAGGGACTGCTGTCACCCTCCCCCTCTACTGGCAACAAGGGCTAGAAAGACAGGTTCCCTTCAAAGCCAGGTTTTGTTGCAGTTTAATCATCTTCCTTCTCCTAGCTTCCAGAGAAGGTTTGAGGTAAAAGCTAGAGAAATAAATTATTCCCAGACACTTCTCTTCTATAGTAGATTTTCTTGAACCTTCTAAATTCCTTCTTTTCTTCCTCTTAACTCCTCCTTTTCCTGTTAAGTGTTTTAGCTGAAGTACAAATTATTTGCACTGCTAGAACTTGAATTTACTTTTGAAGTAAGAGTGTTTATTATTAACTCTAGTGCTTATCTTTGGAGAAAGTCTAAATATTCAAACATTTTGGGGCATTGCTTTAGGTCCTTTGTCACTTTATAATGTTTTCTCTGTGGGAGGTGGCCATTGTTCCAGGTATAAACCCTCAAGCAACTTGTGGTCCTGTAGGGGAGATAGACATGTAAGTAAATCATTACTGTGTAGACTGCATTACCATGTAGACTGCTCAATATAGTGCCTGTTCAAAAATATGAACAAATAAATATTTCAAAACAAAAGCATATCAACTCAGCTTTCCGTTGGTGAATGTCATTAGAGGTGGTGCCCATTAATTTCTAGGATAATACTATGCATTTGTTCAAGAAGAAAACAGGATGATAGTACTTCTGGTGAAATTTACCTCAAACCACACGTGGGTTAATAGGATCAAGGACAGTTCACATTGCACAGTGTCAAAATGAGGTGGTAAATGAGGATACTGTGGCTATAAAGGAGCCACTTATATCACTTCTTATCAAGGATAGGTCTGGGTGTTTCAACAGATTTTGTTTCTTCATTTTTAGAAATGAATTTTAAATATATTAAAAGTAGGCTATTACATGCTATAACAAGCTTTTAATGTAGTTGAAGTTGGCTTCTTTTTGGGAAAGTAACAGAAAAGTAACCTTCAGTATGAATCTTCAAAGAATAGACTCACAATCCTGTTTGGTGTAAATGTCTCGAGAGAGTGCAAGTTTAAATTCTTTCTAGTTTTCTAAACAGTTTCTTAGGTTCTGCCTAGTTTGTAAGGAGGGGAATTTCTGTATCGGGTTAGAGTAGTTGTAGTAGGAAAGGAGGTTTTATAGAGAGGGTGTTATGAGCTGAATCGTGAAGGATAAGGGGGAATTTGCCAGCTAAAGTGATAGTAAGGAGACTGTGGGAAGAGGGATTATATAGTACACTCAAGGGACTTTAAGCAGAGTTGTAGAGTGAGTGTGGGGAGTACTCAGAGGTAAATCTGTACATGGAGGTGTCTCATATTCTATGCTAGGGAATTTGGATATGATCCTGAGGCAGGACTTAATCCTAAATTGTAGTATGTGTTTTATGATCATATTTCATTTAAAGATTAATGTAAAAGAAGTATTAAACATGAATTTTTAGGGAAAGATGAAGAGGGAGGTGAAAACAGTTGCTCAGAAGAGAAATAATGATATGAGGCAAGGCGGTGGCAGGGGAGGATAGGGAGGAAGAAAAGCATAGAAAAGCTATTATGGAATTAGATTAGGAGGCCTTAGGGATTGATTAGTTGGAGGCAGGTGCAAGGTGGAGTGAAGTGTCAAGATTAATTTATGTATTTCTAGTTTGGGTAACTGGTTGGCTGGTGTTTGTTTCAGTTGAGATGGTGAATATAGGAGGGTTGTGTAGGTTTGGGAAGAAAAGCTAATGGTTTAACTTTTGAGATGCACAGTTTGAGATATATTTGAGGATGAATGGTGGTTGAATATTCAGGTTTGTGGGATTTGACAGATATGCCTTGTTACTGATTTGGAAACCAAAGATGTTTAATTAACAGTGAAAGCTAAAGTATTGATAGATATCTCTTAGGGAGTTTGAAGAATGAGAAGAGGTGAAGTCTGAGCAGATATTGAGGGCCAGAAGGAAGAAGAATTATTGAAGACTGAGAAGGGGACTATAATAGAAATTCTGGGAGAAGATATTTCAGAAAGAAGAGATGGTTAGCAGTGGCACATACAAAGAAGGAATCAAGCAAATGATGAATGGAAGAATGAATATTTGATTTGACAGTTAGTAGGCTTTTATTGACATTAGCAAGAATAGGTCCTTTGGGGTGATGTGGTAAGAAACAGGTATGCTGGGTTGAAGAGCAAATCTAATTTGAGGAAACGAAGGCAATGATTATGGACTGCTCTTTAAAGAATCTTAACTGTGAAAGGAGAAAGAATGAAAGAGAAAGGATACCAGATTAAAAGTTATTGGAAAAGAAATTTTAATTTAACAGTACTTCTTTAAAAAAGAGAGCCCAGTTGTTTTATTAAGAGGTGGCAAGTTTTGTTAAGAAAAAGAAATCAGTAGAGCTGAAACATGAAAACTATAGACATTTAAAAATGTATTGATGGGGTAGAGGAGAAAGGAGATTTTTAGAACACAGTATTAGTCTTAAAGTAAAGTAGATCATCTATTTTGTTGAGATCAGTTCAGTTGAGTCACTCAGTCGTGTCTGACTCTTTGCGACCCCATGGACTTCAGCACACCAGGCTTCCCTGTCCATCACCAACTCCCAGAACTTGCTCAAACTCATGTCCATCGAATTGGTGATAACATCTAACCGTCTTGTCCTCTGTTGTCCCCTTCTCCTCCTGCCTTCAATCATTCCCAACATCAGGGTCTTTTCCAATGAGTCAGTTCTTTGCATCAGGTGGCCAAAGTATTGGAGCTTTAGCTTCAGCATCAGTCCTTCCAATGAATATTCAGGACTGATTTCCTTTAGGACGGACTGGTTGAATCTCCTTGCAGTCCAGGGGACTCTCAAGAGTCTTCTCCAACACCCAGTTTAAAAGCATCAGTTCTTCAGTGCTCAGCTTTCTTTGTGGTCCAACTCTCACATCCATACATGACTACTGGAAAAGCCATAGCTTTGGATGGACCTTTGTCAGCAAAGTTATGCTTCTGCTTTTTAATATGCTGTCTAGGTTGGTCATAGCTTTTCTTCCAAGGAGCAAGTGTCTTTTAATTTCATGGCTGCAGTCACCATCTGCCCTGATTTTGGAGCCCAAGAAAATAGTCTGTCACTTTTTCCATTGTTTCCCCATCTATTTGCCGTGAAATGATGGGACCAGATGACATGATCTTCATTTTTTGAATGTTGAGTTTTAAGCCAGCTTTTTCACTCTCTTCTTTCAATTAATTGAGATAGGAATGTACAAATGTTAGGGTAGATGGAGACAGAGATAGACTTGTATATTGGAATGCAGAAGATTAAGAAGATTCATGCGTAATATGCCTGGATTTTCTTTATGAAATAGATGGCAAAGTCATTTGTTGTGAGAGTAAATTGTGAAAGTGGAAGAATGAGTTGATAAAAGACATACCAAATGTTTGAATGGTGCTAACAGTTCATCTATTTGTATAATTAGCTCCATCAGTGTAAGGTTCTGTATATTACTGTAGTTGAGTCCTGAAGAAAATGACAGCCAGTTCTAAATGTTGATAGAGCTCAACAGAGAGGAGTGCCCTTCCTCTGTTGTGAGACTTATTTTGGTGAGATTTATAGGTTTGTCTTATTTATTTCTAGAATAATAACTTCTTTGTATCTTTTATCAATACTGGGAAATCTTCAGCTGTTTCTCTAGATATTAATATTACCTGTTTGTTATTTCTTACTAGAGCTCCCATTAAACTCATCCTATTCTCCATGTTCTCAAGCTTTCTTTAATGTTTTCTGCTATAGGTTGAGTGTTTTGTGTGTGTCTCCCATCAAAATTCATATGTTGAAATTCTAACTCCAAGGTGATGGTATTAAGAGGATTAATGTAGTACCTTTAGGGGTGATTATGTCAAGAAAGTGGAGGCTGCATGGACAGGATTAGTTTTTTGAGCCATTATAAAGAGGCCCCAGAGAGCTTGCTTGCCCTTTCAGCTCTGTGAGGATACAAGTTGGCTGCCCAGAAGAGAGAGCCCTTACCTGACCATGCTAACACCCTGATCTCAGACTTCCACCCTCCAGAACTGTGAGAGAGAAATTTTTTTTGTTTATAAGTTACCCAGTCTGTGATATTTTGTATAGCCGCCCAACAGACTTAAGACATTTTACATCTTTTGTCTTTGTGCTACATTTTGTGTAGGTTTTACATATACTTCCTAGTTAAATATTATCCCTTCCCACTTATTAAGTATCAGTAATTATAACTTTTATTCCAAAAGTTTTATCTTTTTCAGTGTGTCTGTTTTTGTTTTGGTAGTTCCCTCATATTTCTTTAAATGTATTACATGTTTATTCTTAACTTATACGTATTTATTTTCAAGTCTTTGCAAGTCTAATTCTGTTATTTTTGTTGATTCTTATTTATCATGCTTTGTTTCTTTGTGTGTTTCATGGTTTTTGATACTTGAGTTCAGCTCAAAGGAATGTTATTTGTGACACTAATTAGAACTATGACTTAAGATGTATTCCTCTAGAGAAGCTTTTCCTTTTCTTCAGTCAGTTTTCTGGGGATACTGACAACCGGACTGGGACTACTTTCAAGATAAATTCTCAGTTTGAGATATCTTAGACCACACAGGTAATGGTATGAACATGGGCCCTCCCTTTGGGTGAGAAGGGCCAGCTTGTGGCTTCAAATTATCCCAGGAGTCCATCCCCCCACTTCCCTAGCCAAAGCAAATAAGTTTCCTTTCAACCTTCTTTTATGGGGAAGAATTTTTCTACATCTTTAACTAAGGGTGTAGCCCTTGGATATCTTGGCTTTATTCATTTGGAGGCCTCTTACTGTACTCTCTGTCTCTTGTGGGCCCTAGGTTTTGTCTCTTGTTCTCTAGATAGTTATAAAATAGAAGCATTAGTTTATAAGGGATTGGTGGAATCTGGGTTCCTGTTCCAGTTTTGTTTTAGCCTTTGGAAATCTTGTTTTCTTTTTTTGCTTAGTCATGCACTAGAAAAGATTTAGAAACTTAATCCAGCAGTTTTATTTATTATTATTATTTTTAATATAAATTTATTTATTTTAATTTGAGGCTAATTACTTTACAATATTGTAGTGGTTTTGCCATACAATGACATGTATCCACCACTGGTGTACATGTGTTCCCCATCCTGAACCCCCCTCCTACCTCCCTCCTCATCCCATCCCTCTGGGTCATCCCAGTGCACCAGCCCCGAGCACTCGGTTTCATGCATCGAACCTGTACTGGCAATCCATTTCGCATATGATAATATACATGTTTCAATGCCATTCTTCCAAATCATCCCACCCTCACCTTCTCCCACAGAGTCCAGAAGACTATTCTATACATGTGTGTCTCTTTTGCTGTCTCGCATATAGAGTTATCGTTACCATCTTTCTAAATTCCATTTATATGCACTAGTATACTGTATTGGTGTTTTTCTTTCTGGCTTACTTCACTCTGTATAATAGGCTCCAGTTTCATTCACCTCATTAGCACTGATTCACATGTATTCTTTTTAATGGCTGAGTAATATTCCATTGTGTATATGCACCACAGCTTTCTTATCCATTTGTCTGCTGATGGACATCTAGGTTGCCTCCATATCCTGGCTGTTATCAACACTGCTGTGATGAACGTTGGGGAACATGTGTCTCTTTCAATTTTGGTTTCCTCAGTGTATATGCCCAGTGGTGGGATTGCTGAGTCATATGGCAGTTCTATTTCCAGTTTTTTAAGGAATCTCCACACTGTTCTCCATAGTGGCTGTACTAGTTTGCATTCCCACCAATAATCCAGCAGTTTTAGAAGTTTGGTAGTAGAGACGTTTTTCATAGTATATTCAGTCTTGCATATTCATGGAATTTTATTCTGTTTTGTCTAGGTAGTCTCCATCATTTTTTAGGATGGAAACTATTCTGATACCTTTTATCCATCTTCCTTTCAGAGTCTTCATTGCTTAATGAGTCTTAAATTGTGGTCAGTTTTGGCCATGGTGTGCAAAATTGGACCAGGAATTGAATGTTATGTTGCCAAGTCAGGTTCTTTTCTCAGAAAATCAGAAAAGTGTGTGTGTTTTGTGTGTGTGTGTGTATGACCACACTTATAACATACACACTATGTAATATACCTATATGTGTATATGATGTGTACCTATTAGGTATAATAAATATTTACAAAGGACATACACATTTACAAATGATGTCAGATTTATTAATGTGGGCCTAAAAAAATTCAACCAACCAAGTTTGAATTCAACCAATTAAATCATGGAATTTTTCAAATTTTTCTGGGAAGCTTGGTTGGTTGATTTTGTTAGGTCCACATTAAATCTATACGCATAAAGAGACCAGGACTATTCACTGAAGTGTTTCTAATACCCACCCTGCATTGGTTTGTTTTTCTGCATGAATACTTTTATGATCCTTGTCATTGAAACCATAATGATAATTTTAAGTGTGGAGAAGCTGAAGCATTTCTTCAGAGCTCTAAAATATTTTCAGAGCTCTTCAGAGTAATTACTTAAATGCTTAAATCTTTTGTAAAGGATCTTGAAGAGTTTTACTAATATACCCTAAATCCAGATGATTATGATAGTGGTAGACAGTAAGTGAGTCAGTTTTATTTAGTTCCAACTTTGCATGTTTAAGTATTAAATTTGACACTTTGAATTCCATGCAGTGAAACTGGAGCTTATCTACTGATGTTAATTATAAGCCTGTATTTACCAACGATATTACCACTCTACTTTCAGCAGTTTTCCAGTTTAGATTCAATCGGTATAACCAGGCCGTAGTTGGAGTATTTGTTTCATTTGACAGCAGTATCTAAAAATCCAACTTTTAGCTGCCAGATTTTATGACCACCACTGAAAACTACAATGGGATAAATCTTATTACACTTAATACAAATTGAAACAGGAGTCAAGATGAAGGCACTAACATATCCTGTAGTGCCTTTATGTCTTCAGTTACTTGTGCTGATTAATTGATCTAACAGTGTGACATTTTCCTGGTAGTAGTTAGAGCATTCTTTGTATCCTTACTTTGGAGTTTCCTTGCTTTCATTTCAAGGCTATATATTGTCACCCTGCTTATTTAACTTATGTGCAGAGTACATTGTGTGAAATGTTGGGCTGGATGAAGCACAAGCTGAATCAAGATTGCTGGGAGAAATATCAATAACCTCAGATATGCAGATGACACCACCCTTATGGCAGAAAGTGAAGAAGAACTAAAGAGCCTCTTGATGAAAGTGAAAGAGGAGAGTGAAAAAGTTGGTTTAAAACTCAACATTCAAAAAATGAAGATCATGGCATCTGTTCCCATCACTTCATGGCAAATAGATGGGGAAACAATGGAAAAAGTGACAGAGTTTATTTTCTTGGACTCCGAAATCACTGCAGATGGTGACTGTAGCCATGAAATTAAAAGATGCTTCCTCCTTGGAAGAGAAGCTGTGATCAACCTAGACAGCATATTAAAAAGCAGAGACATTACTTTGCCAACAAAGGTCTATCCAGACAAAGCTATGATTTTTCCAGTAGTCATATATAGATGTGAGAGTTGGACCATAAAGAAAGCTGAGCATTGAAAAATTAATGCTTTTGAGCTGTGGTGTTAGAGAAGACTCTTGAGAGTCTCCTGGACTGCAAGGAGATCAAACCAGTCAATCCTAAAGGAAATATTCATTGGAACAACTGATACTGAAGCTGAAGCTCCAATACTTTGGCCACCTGGTGTGAAGAACTGACTCACTGAAAAAGACCCTGATGCTGGGAAGGATTGAAGGCAGGAGGAGAAGGGGACAACAGAGGACGAGATAGTCGGATGGCATCATCGACTTGATGGACATGAGTTTGAGCAAGCTCCAGGAGTTGGTGATGGACAGGGAAGCCTGGTGTGCTGCAGTCCATGGTGTTGCAAAGAGTTGGACACGACTGAGGAACTGAACTGAACTGCTTTCATTAGTTTATTTCCTAATAGTCTGTTGTTGATTTGACTGATGTTTTGTGACAAGGTCCCTTTCTCCATTTTCCTGTGCTGTTTAACCAATACCAGGTTTTTAGTAGGCTGTTTGGCTAAGTGCCTTTTGAAAGTTCTCCACCCTGTTTTCATCCCTTTGAAAATTGTCTTCATGGAAGTGGGTTTCCTTCCTGCCTTGCGGGAGAGTTCCATCACAACTTCTTTTGGTTGCATGGGGTATCTTGGTGAAGCCAGTTGTATACCTTGGTATCTTCAAGAGTGGGAAAAGGATTTGAATGTATTTGATCTCCTGTGGCTGTACAAAAACATTTAATTGTGGTCTTCAACTTAGACCTCATCTATTAGCATATCCGTCCCCTGTCATTGATGATAATATACAGTGATCTTCTTTCACCTTTTGCAATAAGGGCATTCAAATTATGTTAGTAAGGTCTGAATTAAATTGATAGACAAACTGAAGTAAGGAAGGGAAGGAACTTTAAACTCCTCTTGACCTCCTGCAGTTTCTCTTGCAACATCATGCTCAGATCTGTTTTTCCGTTTTATTTTTAACTTTTGGAATAAACAAGAAATACTAATGATGCTTTTATGGAGCTTAATGAGAAGAAAATGTTTCATGACTAAAACCATGACAGAAGTTAAAAAACATATATATGAAAAAGAAAAGAACAAACCAAACCCTGAATTTTTTAAAATCAAAAACAAAAGCAAAATGTTTAGTCCTTTGTGTCTTGAAGTTCTCTTTGGTTCTGAAAACATCTCAACAGATAAACTTTGTTTGATATGATACTCTTTTGTATCCCTCTTTGAGGCAGTCAGAAACCTACATCTTAGTTTCCTACCTTTCCTTCTCTTTCTCTGTTTTTAGCATATATGGAGGGTCTCCTCTATGCCAGTCTCTGTGCTATTAGCTGGAGATAAAATGGGTAAGACACCATCTCAGCTGACAAGGAGATTAACCTTTTGGTATGGGGAAATTGACAAGTGAATGGGTAATCAGAATATAATTAAATAAGTTCTGAAATGGCATTAATAACAAAAGAGAAACACATAACAGAGTCTATGTTTAGCGAATGTTTCCCAGTAAAAGAAAGGTGCAAGCTGAGATTTGAAGAGTGAATTGGGAGTTAACTCTTAACTAAGAAGAAAATGGGGAAGAGTAGTCTAGGTCCTGTAAACAGGATTCCTTAGCCATCTTCAGACTTTGGCTGCTGGTTGTTTACTCTGATTTGCCTGCTACCTTTGAAGAATGAACAGTGGTAAGCATTTAGGATACTTTCCTTTGCAAGTAGCAGACTATTAAGACAAAGTGGAAACAGGAAGTTTTCCTTAAAATAGAAAATTTCTTATCGCACATAACATGAACACTGGAGATAGGACTATTCCAGGTTCATCATTAAGGACCCAGTTGTTTTCTATCTTTCCTCTTTGGAATTACCAAGTTATTGGCAGTATCTCCTCTCATCTCAGGATGGTTGCTGCATCCCAAAGCATTATACAGAACAATTTCCAAAGTAGAAAAAGCAGTTTCTTTTCTTGCATCCTTCAGGAAAGAAGCATTTCTTTGGATCCTCACTCCCAAACTTCCTTTAACTTCTATCAGTGAGTTGTGTCATCTGTTAATCGGTCACTGACTAGGGGAATTAAATTACTGTACTGGTCTAAATTATTAATAGTATTTACCTCTTGCAGTGGGCTTCCCAGGTGGTTCAGTGGGTGAAGAATCTGCCTGTCATGCTGGAGATGCAGGAGACACTGGTTCTATCCCTGGGTTGGGAAGATCCCATGGAGGAGAGCATGGCATCCCACTCCAGTATTCTTGGCTGGAGAATCCCAGGACAGAGGAGCTTGGCGGGCTGCAGTCCATGGGGTTGCAAAACAATTGGACATAACTGAAGTGACTAAGCATGTGTGTACGCACCTTTTGCAGTAGGGTAGAAAGGTGAAATACCAGAACAAATTGGGACTCTTCCAATAGGAAGAAGAATGGAATAGCTGTTGTGTAGGCACAGCTAATAGACAACTGACTCATCTTAAAGTAGAAGTGTGTATGTGTGTCTTTTTAAAAACCATGCTTCATAGTGCATTGTCAGGCTTCATATTGCGTTAGTTTTTCCTTTTTTTTTTGGGAGGAGTCGAGCCCAGGTGTATCAGTAACAGGCAATGTAATTTTGATTAAGGTGTTTAACTTTTCTTGATTTCAGTTTCCTCTGTTGTACAATAAAGGCTTTGTATTCCATTTCCAAGACCTCTTTCAGCTCTTAACGTTTTAGGGGTCCATGTGACTTTCTTGCTGTCCTTTGCTGTAAAAGGAGACAGACTGATGTACTATAGAGAATACTCTCTAGGAGTGTGGATTTGGCAAGTTACTTCATCTTCTTGGATTTTAGGCTCTTCAGAATAGAATAATGTCTAATTTATAAGTTGCCTAGGATTTACATGAGAAAACATACACTCATTACATTGTATTTATTTTTATCTTTTGACGAACGAGTGGGAGGCTTTCACAAGCGATATAAGCCTCTAATGATTCAGTACTTGGGAATAAATATTTTTGTTGAATAGAATTCCTGAAGTGTTTTATTTATAAGTTAAAAAAAACTCTGTTAATTTAGGTGCAATGTTAGAAGTATGTGTTAGATAGATGAAACATTTTAGTTTTTGCAGAAGCCTGTGGTTTATTTGGGATTTTTTGGAAATGACTGTACAAGGCAGTATTTATGAAGTTGAGTGAAAATTTAGGCTATACAAAGTTGCTAGTTTCCAAGCGTATCTTCTTGTTTAACTTTCACTAGGTACCAGAATATTTGTTGGATCATCACAAATAATTAAACCCGTGGTGCAGTTTATTTTGTAGTCTTAACTATGACACACCTAAGGCCCACATGTCAAAAGCATATAACTTTGTTTTTAAGATTCTACTTTCTATTAGAAATGGACATTTAAACATTAGAGTACTTTATATACAATATCATTTAATAGCAAGTATTATAGAATATAGTTTTAGATTTTTAAAAGCAGTCCTTTGCTTGGTCACATCAAATTTTAAAGAATGTTAGAAATGGGCTATCACTAGATGGCAGTCTTTCTCCAGTTTTAATTCATTTATTGCAGGGAAGGGAAATACTCTTTGTTCAAGTTCAATGTTGACTACCAGTATTAGGTTAATTTCAGGAGATCTATGGCCTTTCCAGAATTTAAGGCTTGTTATTTTTGTTTTTAGCATTTTGTATCTGATAGCTGGTTAGCACTAAGTCTGAGATATATGTGAAATGCTGATGTAAGCTGAACTGCTAGGTACTGATCTATAATTATAATTGCCTTTTCCTATGCTAGGCAATTTGAAACAAACTTTTAGGTTTTTAACCCTTTGATAACCAGATGAAAACTATGGATATTTCCCTAAAAACTTATATATATGTGCTTCTTCTTATACACACAAAATCCACATAAAATCTGGAAATTTTGGTTTTCCAGTTGTGTACTCATGGAACACATGTTAATTAAACACAGTCCAAAACTCCTGTTTTAAATGTAGGTTTTACATTTTATTCTAACTTTTTAAATTCTCAGGGTACTCAGGAGATCCACTATATAAGTCTTTCATATTATTCAACATTATTATAATTAAGAGAGTATTAGAATCATAAAAGCCCTAAAATAGGAGAAACAGGTGGGGCCCTAGTGATAAGGATGTAGAAAATACATTAACTCTTTACATTGTTCTGAAAAATGTTTGATGTTTACATTATTATGACTGGACTTGAAAGTGAAATTGAACTGTAGAAATTTAGAGCTAGGCTGATGCTAAAAAGAATTTCTAATTGATTGCTTCCTATTTCCTAAATGAGAAAGCTGAGTGTCCTAGAGATTAACTCCTAGTTAAATCACATTGCTAAACACCAAGGCCACATAGGGAGGCACTATTAACATAAATTATGAACTTCTTAACTTTGAGATTTTCTCCTTGAGGTTGTCTTTTGCATATTAATGTAGATCTTAGAGGGAGAACAATAGAAGTTTTACATTGTATAAAGAAGTATACTTACTACTTAAAAGTATTGTTGGGTCAAGATATAACTGAATTTGAAACCAAGAGGCTTGTCTCAATATTGAGTAATAATCTTCTTACGCCATTTAGATGGTTGAATTTTCAGTGGTTATTTCTCTTCTTCAAATGGCAAGGAACACTGGTGCCTTTACATGGAAATCTTTCTTTTTCTTTCCTTTGGAAGGGGAACAGTTAGGCTTGTTTGAGGTTAGTTGAAATGACAACAGTTGATTCTGTCATGTGTTTTCCAGATAGCTCCTTTAGGCATTTTAATTGTTTTAATTGTCAAAGCAGGGGTTGTTTATAATTTATTTGAAGATCTCTTCCTTTTATTTATTCATAAATTTTCAGAATTTTTACTGGAATCCAAACTTGTATATATATTATGTTCTATGATTACTGCTGAGTTTTGGGCAATGGAACTGATTTGCTGAATCAGGTTGGTGATAATGATTATGTGCTGTGTGTGTTCAGTCGCTTCAGTCGTGTCTGACTCTTTGTGACCCTATGGACCATAGCCTGCCAGGCTCCTCTGTCCGTGGGATTCTCCAGGCATGAATACTAGAGTGGGTTGCCATGCCCTCCTTCAGGGAATCTTCCCAGCCCAGGGATTAAACCTGCATTTCTTGCATTGGCAGGTGGGTTCTCTACCACTAGCGCCACCTGGGAAGCCCAAATGATTGTAGAACCAGAAAATGTTTGTAATGAGCAAAAGTATATTTGTTGAATAAATGTCAAAGATCTAAGAGTTCTTAGGGATAATGTTCTTCCTAGGTGGCACTAGTGGTGAAGAATCTGCCTGCCAATGCAGGAGATGCAGGAGACACAGGTTTAGTTCCTGGGTCGACGAGATCCCCTGGAGAAGGAAATGGCAATCCGCTTCACTGTTCTTGCCTGGGAAATCCCATGGATGGAGAAGCCTGGTGGGTTACAGTCCATGGGGTTGCAAAGAGTTGGACACGACTGAGCGACTAAACAACAGAGACAACAATAGTCATTCATTTAGTCAGTGAATGTTTACTCATTACCTATTACCTGTCTAGCATTGTTTTAGAGACAGAGGTGAATATGGCAGACAAAGTTGTTGCCCTGGAGCTTACAATCTAATTAGGATGGATTGGGGGGAAGATAACAAACTGGATGATGAGAAGGAGAAAATTGTTTGAAGATACAGGGAATGAGTGTTACTAGCATATGAACAGCAAAAACAAAATTCTTGAGGCAGGAAGAGACTAAAAAAAATCCTCTGTAGCAGGAGCATGGAGGATGGAGGAAGGCAAGGCTAGAGGTGTGACTTAGGGAGAAACAATGTTAGAGAAATAATCAGAGGCTAGATTATGTGGAATGTTATAGGCCATGATAAGGATTTATAACTTTTATTCCTTTTGTAAAGAGAAGGAATCGGAGAGTCCGATTCTTGCAACTCCACGGACTATAGCCTGCTAGGCTCCTCTGTCCATGGGATTCTCCAGGTTAGAATACTGGAGTGGGTTGCCATTCCCTTCTCCAGAGGGTCTCCCCGACCCAGGAATCGAATTCAGGTCTCCTGCATTGCAGGCAGATTCTTTACCCACTGAGCTATGAGGGGAGCCCCTTGACTAACACGAATAGGAGGGTAACATCTGAACTACTGCTTCATAAAAGCCATTGTTGTTGCTGTGTGGAGTATCTCCTTTGGGACAAGAAGTAGCAGGAGTGAGGGGAGCTGAATGGAGAGTTTTAGGAGGCTATTGCTTTGTTCCAGTGAGCCAGTGATAGAAGTTTAGACTAGAGTTTTTATTGGAAATGGTGTGATGGTGGTTAGTTTTAAGATATGCTTTGGAGGTTAAGTTGTCAGGACTTACTAGCGGATTGGATGAGGTGTTTGATGGAAAGAGGTGCATTGGGAGTGATTCCTGGATTTGGATGTTTGACTTGGGCAACTGGATATGCCATTAGCTGTGATGGGTAGCTGAGTGGTAGGGAGCTTTTGAGAGGATCAAGTTTGGGAGTGGAGATAGATGATTTTTTTCTATGTTAAAATTCAAGATGATTTTTAAAAATCCATTTGGAGTTGTTAATAGTAGCTAGGCATTTGACCCTAGTGCTCATGGAAGTGCTCAGAATTGAAGGTATAGATTAGGAAGTCTACCACTGTAGTAGATGGTGTATATTATAAAGACATGGGATTAGCTGTCATTTCTCAGTGAGAGAGCACAGGTAGGTAAGAGAAGAGGTTTTTGGAATATTTAGAAAAAGAATAGAGGAGGAAGAGCCTAGGAAGGAGATTAAGAAGATATGTCAGTAAAATGATGAAAACCACTTAGTGTGGCATCACTGAAGTCTAGAGAAAAGAGTGTTTCCAGAAGGAAGATATATTAAACCATATAAAATGCTGCCATTAGGTGCAGTAAGATGAATGCTAACTATTCGGAGGTGAGGAGGTAGAAAGAAATTTTGCTGGGAAGAGGAGCAGCGACATAAGATGGTGGCTGGAGGGAAATGAGTAGGTAAAGATGGATTTCGTAAAGTCATGTTTATATATTCATGAGAATGATTTAGTAGAGTGGAAGAGATATATAATTCAGGGTAGGAATAAAAGGTGATAATTGCAGGAATAAAGTTCTTAGAGACAACTAGAATGACTGTAGATAAACACCTGAATTTTTATTGTTACAAGAGGGTGGACAGAATAGGAGTTTTAAATGTAAGCAGATTGGTTGAGAGGAGATGAAATAACACATATATGTTATATGTAGATAACATATATATATATATTTCTGTGAAATACAACTGAAAGTGATAGAGAGGGTGGACATTTGAGGAGTGGAGAAAGTAAGGTTTTCACACATTTTAGAGACTACAAAGTGATTTTTTTGGTAGTGGTATTGGGTGGGATAATTTTAATATTATTATCTACTGATGTTTGGCTGCCTAATTTAAATTTGTCATCAGATATAGCTGAACTGAGTTTAGCAGCACAGCTATGTGATTTCTCTCTAGCAATGTCAGCTTGTTGAGTATAATCTTGGAGTAAATGTATAGTTGGGTTTTTCCAAAATTAAGTTTTTCTAGATTAGTTTAACTGAGAAAGAAAGGTACAGAGGAATTATAATTCAGTCCTTTTATGATGAGAATTCTATGACGATTACTGTCAAACACTTAAATATTTTTCAATAAATAAGAAAGTAAAATTTTAGATTTTCCTAAAAAAATTCATCAAGCATTGGGGCAACATTAATACAATTGAATTACTCTGTGGTTTATGTAACTTAAACATCTTGTTTCCAAATAAATTTGCTTCTGGGTTTGTAATTTTGTTTCTCTTTCTTAGGTATAAATCTATGTGTAATCTTCATGGCATGTTTTGTTTTTTGTAAAAGGTCTGTCTATGATGGTGAGGAACATGGACGATTCATGGAGAAGCTTGAAACTCGCATCCGCAATCATGACCGAGAAATTGAGAAAATGTGCAACTTTCATTATCAGGGCTTTGTGGACTCGATAACAGAACTGCTGAAAGTGAGAGGAGAAGCCCAGAAACTCAAAGTAAGGAGACTCCTTTTCTCTGTCTTGGGGTTCTGGTTAACATTAAAAGAGTAGGGACTGCATTACAGGTTACATATTTGTGGTAAAGATTTTTGAAGAGTAAGAAAGGGATTTGTACTGAAACATAGATAATTGGGATTACAGCTTTTAGCTGAAAAGGATACTCTTTTAAGTTAAAATTTATTGGGGATAACTACATGTGGATGAGAGCTAGTAATAAGAATCAGTTTCTTTCAGACAGAAACTTAATTGATCCTTCAAGTCATCTTTCTACTTCCTTGCTAGATAAAACCCATCACCATTGAATGACAGAATTGCAAGCCATGGCTGCAGAGGTCTTTGCGGCATGGCAATCTGAGGCAGAGGAAAAAATAAATGTGTGATAGTTGTGGAGGGTCTTCTACTAAAGTATGGAAGTTCTTTCTTGATAGGACTAGCTCAAGCTCAGGAGAGAGGGTAGCTGTATTGGTTTTGTCCCTGGCATAGCAAATTTCCTTATCTTGGGTAACTGACTTTGTTACAGAAATACTACTGTGTTTGATTATGGGATGCTGTCTTAGTACCTTTTGGGGGGTGTTATATAATAAACAATATGTACCCTATTAGCTTTATAAAATCACCAAATTCTGAAGTCCAAATCACAGTGGGTCTGCAAGGTTTCAAATAGGAATTTATGGACATGTATAACAACTATCCAGTCACCATAAGAAATATAATGTTACAAGGCAAATTAAATCTCTATTTTTTACCCTTCTCAGTGGCTTTCTTCACTCTACCCTTCAAAAATAGCAAATCTTATTTGTTGTTAATGTTCTTTAATGCTTAACTATTTTAATTGAAATTAAGTTAGATTCCTTTCCCAGTCAGCTTACCAAATTTAATTTCAGGTGAACTAAAAAGTTAAATGTAAAAAATAAAACCATAAATAAATAAATAGAAAATATAGATGAATATTTATGTGATTTTGGGGAGTGAGGAATGCATTTCTAAACACAGTTCCTAAGCTAGAAAGAAAATACTGATAGATACAATGATAGTACAGTGAAAGAACTTTCTACGTACAAGTTAAAAATGTAAAGGTAAATAATAAATAAAATATTTACAAATACATATGACAAGTGATTGATATCCTAACAGAAAAGATCTTTATAAATTAATAGGAAAAATATGAACACTAATAGAAAACAGAAATGCTTGTTAATGTACAGTTTACATGCAAAGAACTGGAAGGGGACTCTACAATTTAGAAATAATTAAACGAATACAAATTTAAACAATAAAGTGCCACCTAATAAAATAACAAAAATGAAACAAATGTTAATTAAACTTGGAGATGATACTTATCAACTGGGGAATGCCTGGTTGGAGTGGAGACTGTTACAGCTTTTAAGGGGAGCAGTTTTGTATATCAATACTGAAAACTTCTCATGGATCACTGCCTGTCATGGTGAAGGGACTTGCATAACTCAGTGAAGCTATGAGCCATGCTGTGCAGGACCACCCAAGATGGACAAGTCATAGTAGAGAATTCTGACAAAATGTAGTCCACTGGAGGAGAGAATGGCAAACCACTCCAGTATTCCTGCTATGAGAACCTCATGAACTGTATAAAAAGGTAAAAAGATATGACACCAAAAGATGAGCCCCCCAGGTTGGAAGGTGTCCAGTATGCTCTTGGGGAAGAGCAGAGGGCAATTTCTCATAGCTCCAGAAAGAATGAAGCAGCTGGGCCAAAGTGGAAACGACGCTCACTTGTGGATGTGTCTGGTAATGAAAGTAAAATCCGATGCTGTAAAGAACAGTATTGCAGAGGAAGCTGGAGTGTTAGGTCCACGAATCAAGGTAGATTGGACATGGTCAAGCAGGAGATGGCAAGAGTAAACATTGACATCTTAGGAATCAGTGAACTAAAATGGACGAGAATGGGTGAATTTAATTCAGATGACCATTATTATATCTACTGCTGTGGGCAAGAATCCCTTAGACAATATGGAGTAGCCATCATAGTCAACAAAATAGACTGAAACACAGTACTTGGTTGCAACCTCAAAAACAGGAGAATGATCTTGGTTCATTTCTAAAGCAAACCATTCAACATCACAGTAATCTTAAGTCTATGCCCAGCCACTGATGCCAAAGAAACTGAAGTTGATCAGTTCTATGAAGACCTAGAAGACCTCCTAGAACTAACACCAAAAAAAAAATGTCGTATTCATCATAGGGAGGGGATTGGAATGCAAAAGTAGGAAGTTAAGAGATACCTGTAGTAACAGGCAAGTTTGGCATTGGAGTACAAAATGAAGCAGGACAAAGGCTAGCAGAATTTTGCCAAGAGAATACACTGATCATAGCAAACACCCTTTTTCAGCAACACAAAAGAAGACTTTATGCATGGATATCACCACATGATCAATACTGAAATCAGATTGATTGTGTTCATCTCAATCAAGCTGAAGATGGAGAAGCTCTATACAGTCAGCAAAAACAAGACCTGAAACTGACTGTGGCACAGATCATCAGGTCCTTATAGCAAAATTCAGGCTTAAACTAAGGAAAGTGGGGAAACCACTAGGCCAGTCAGGTATGATCTAAATAAAATTCCCTATGATTATAGGGATGGAGAAGGCAATGGCAACCCACTCCAGTACTCTTGCCTGGAAAATCCCATGGATGGAGGAGCCTGGCGGGCTGCCGTCTATGGGGTCGCTAAGAGTCGGACACGACTGAGCGACTTCACTTTCACTTTTCACTTTCATGCAATGGAGAAGGAAATGGCAACCCACTCCAGTGTTCTTGCCTGGAGAATCCCAGGGATGGGGGAGCCTGGCGGGCTGCCGTCTATGGGGTCGCACAGAGTTGGACATGACTTGACAATTGAACAACAACAACTGAAAACTGCAAAGAGAAACAAATGAAAACATAGTTTTCATTTATTCTAAAGCTACAGGTGCATGTACAATGATGTGCATGTGATTTTTTTTTTTTTTTTGATGACTGAAACTTTAAAATGTCCCTGAAAGTTATGTACTAGAGGATTAGTAAAATAAATCATGGTATATCCATTTAAAAGAGTAGTAAACTACGTTACTGTAGAAGGATATCTGATACGAGAACGTTTGCTTAATGTATAAAAACAGATTAAAAAGTATGAACAATTTGGTTCTATTTAAAAAGTTATACTGAATTTTAGGGGACTGAAAAGCCTCAAGTGGACAAAAGTATCTGAAATATGTGAAAACAAAGATACGGAACTTCTGCCAGGAGTGTATGTGCTGTTGGTCCTCACTCAGCTTCCTTATCCCAGCTTCCCATCCGCCCTCACCTTGTGCTGTTCTTGATGCCTGTGTTCGAAAACCTCCTTGGGCACTTTGTCCATGATAGGCAAAAGGGTACTCTGTCTCTGGTTACTGAAGTTGTCATGTAGTGGAGTACCTGAATATTACCCATAATGTTCTCTGTTAACACATGGGAGACTGCCCTAGGGGGCATCCTTTCAACTTGTGTGAAGAGCCTGTGAAAATTCTTGAACTTGAGAAATAAGTTTAGAAACTGGAGAAGGTTAATATTACCTACTATCAGTATCATTTGAACATAGCAATGAAATTCCTGTGTTCTCTAGGATGCCAGTTATTATTATTTTTTGATTCACAATATGTGTGTGTGTGTGTGTGTAGGTATGTATAAATATATACACATACCATACATATGTTCTCTGAATCAAGAAGTAGCATTCTAGACAAGCAGTATATAGTAGCCTTTATTTAAATAAACATGGTATGTTTCTCCATTTATTTAGATCTTAATTATTTAAAATCCATCAAAGAGGTTTTTAAAAAGTTTTTTTAAATTATGAAAGTATGATAACACTTTTCAGATGGTTTGGAAAACACAGAATAAAGTTATATATAGTTCCACTATATATTACAATTATGTTTTAAGTAGGTAATTTAAGATTTTTTTTATGACTTATTCTCTTTAATATGCACTTATCAACATTTAGTCACAATAATAATAAAAATAATATCCGTTTTAAAAATCCACAGGGAATTATCAGGGGAGGAGCCTGTCCTGGTCTCTGACCCCTCACATTCGGGAACTCCTGGCCTAGTCCTAGTCTCTCTGGCATCTGGCCCCTCTTAGCGCCTGAAGAGGGGTTATGGAGGACCCATCGTCACCCAGAGTACAGTATACACAGTGTCCTTGGGGCTGCGGCCAGGGTTGGGGAGTCAGGAGATAAATGGAGTTGGGGAGCTAGTGAGGTGGAGAGCTGGAGGTGGGGAGAGCTGTCAGAGTGGCTGGGAATATTTGTGTGGCATGGACGTCACGTGAGCCCTGGCAGCCTTCTGGGGGGAGAGGCAGGTCTGGGGGAGGAGCAGCTCAGGGTGGGGCAGAGGGGACAGGGATGCTCAGAGAGCAGCCGTGGGGACAAGCCACGGGGAGACCGGGGCCCTTCAGTGAACCTGGAAGAGTCCAAAGTAGGTGAGGAAGGGGGCAGCCTTGAGATGGGCCCGGGGGAGGGTGCGGATCCACCGGGAAGACCCTGGCCACAGGGGCAAGAGCCCTGACACCTGGCAGAGACGGAGCTGGGGCCCAAAGGAACTGGCTGCAGTGGCCGAGAACTCCTCCAGGCAGCGCAGGGCCAGTGTGTCATCCACCAGCAAGTCCAGCTTCAGGTAGACAGCCTTCCCCTCATCAAAGTGCACCTGACAGTACAGGTAGTACAGCCCAGCCCAGGTGACCATAAATTGCCCTCTCTGGCGGTCATAGCGCAGTGGGTTGGAGCTGTTGATTTTGGCCTCCTCCCAGCCACTCACCGTCCCGTCCACACCTGCCTGTGCTCCGTCTTGTGGGTGAACTTCATAGTGGGCTGCAACTGCTCTGCATGCCCTTGGTTTCCGGCCTTTAGATGCATTTCTGCGAGGCCGAACCAGTTTCAGGAAAGGAACAGCATCCTGGCTTTCCTCGGGCTGGGGGTTCAGGTCCAGCAGGTCCGGGTCTTCCTCTGCCACCAGGTCTCTCTGGGAAGGCTCCTGTTGAGCTCATGGAGGAACTACAAGGAGCTCATGGAGGCCCCTTTAAATCGACCCCAGATGGAGTCCCTTGTGCCGAGCCACCTTTAGCAAAACCAAAACACAACACCTAAGATTTTTAATTAGAGTTTTAATATCAAACTTTCAGAAATTCATAGCATGAATAAGCAGAAAAGTAGAAGGATACAGTAGACCTGAAAAGCAGTATGAACCAATGCAACATAATTAAGGTTTATACAGTTTTCACACAATCAGTTCAGTTCAGTCACTCAGTCGTGTCCGACTCTTTGCGACCCAATGAATTGCAGCACACCAGGCCTCCCAGTCCATCACCAACTCCCGGAGTTTACCCAAACCCATGTCTATGGAGTCGGTGATGCCATCCAACCATCTCATCCTCTGTCGTCCCCTTCTCCTCCTGCCCCCAATCCTTCCCAGAATTAGGGTCTTTTCCAATGAGTCAACTCTTCGCATGCGGTGGCCAAAGTATTGGAGTTTCAGCTTCAACATGAGTCCTTCCAATGAACACCCAGGACTGATCTCCTTTAGGATGGACTGGTTGGATCTCCTTGCAGTCCAAGGGGCTCTCCAGAGTCTTCTCCAACACCACAGTTCAAAAGCATCAATTCTGCGGCACTCAGCTTTCTTCACCATCCAACTCTCTCATCCATACATGACCACTGGAAAAACCATAGCCTTGACTAGATGGACCTTTGTTGGCAACATAATGTCTCTGCTTTTAAATATGCTATCTAGGTTGGCCATAACCTTCCTTCCAAGGAGTAAGCGTCTTTTAATTTCATGGCTGCAATCACCATCAGCAGTGATTTTGGAGACCCCCAAAAATAAAGTCTGACACTGTTTCCACTGTTGCCCCATCTATTTCCCATGAAGTGATGGGACCAGATGCCATGATCTTAGTTTTCTGAACGTTGAGCTTTAAGCCAACTTTTTCACTCTCCTCTTTCACTTTCATCAAGAGGCTCTTTAGTTCTTCTTCACTTTCTGCCATAAGGGTGGTGTCATCTGCATATCTGAGGTTATTGATATTTCTCCCAGCAATCTTGATTCCAGCTTGTGTTTCTTCCAGCTCAGCGTTTCTCATGATGTACTCTGCATATAAGTTAAATAAGCAGGGTGACAATATACAGCCTTGACGTACTCCTTTTCCTATTTGGAACCAGTCTGTTGTTCCATGTCCAGTTCTAACTGTTGCTTCTTGACGTGCATACAGGTTTCTCAAGAGACAGGTCAGATGGTCTGATATTCCCATCTCTTTAAGAATTTTCCACAGTTTATTGTGATCCACACAGTCAAAGGCTTTGGCATAGTCAATAAAACAGAAATAGATGTTTTTCTGGAACTCCCTTGCTTTTTTGATGATCCAGTAGATGTTGGCAATTTGATCTCTGGTTCCTCTGCCTTTTCTAAAACCAGCTTGGACATCTGGAAGTTCACAGTTCACGTATTGCTGAAGCCTGGCTTGGAGAATTTTGAGCATTACTTTACTAGTGTGTGAGATGAGTGCAACTGTGAGGTAGTTTGAGCATTCTTTGGTATTGCCTTTCTTTGGGATTGGAATGAAAACTGACCTTTTCCAGTCCTGTGGCCACTGCTGAGTTTTCCAAATTTGCTGGCATATTGAGTGCAGCACTTTCACAGCATCACCTTTGAGGATTTGAAATAGCTCAACTGGAATTCCATCACCTCCACTAGCTTTGTTCGTAGTGATGCTTTCTAAGGCCCACTTGACTTTGCATTCCAGGATGTCTGGCTCTAGGTGAGTGATCACACCATCGTGATTATCTGGGTCATGAAGGTCTTTTTTGTACAGTTCTTCTGTGTGTTCTTGCCACCTCTTCTTAATATCTTCTGCTTCTGTTAGGTCCATACCATTTCTGTCCTTGATTGTACCCATCTTTGCATGAAATGTTCCCTTGGTATCTCTGATTTTCTTGAAGAGATCTCTAGTCTTTCCCAATCTGTTGTTTTCCTCTATTTCTTTGCACTGATCACTGAGGAAGGCTTTCTTATCTCTCCTTGCTATTCTTTGGAACTCTGCATTCAAATAACAGCAGGATACAAATTCTATTCAAGTTCCCATAGACTGTAAAGCAGGAGACCCTGAAACATATCCAGGGACATAAAACAGGGCTTCCCAGGTGGCTCAGTGGTAAAGAATCTTCCAGCCAATGCAAGAGACACAGGAGACTCGGTTTCGATCTGTGTGGTGGGATCAATCCTCTGGCGGAAGAAATGGCAAACTACTCCATTATTCTTGCCTGGGAAATCCCATGGACAGAGGATCCTGATGGAGTACAGTCCCTAGGGTCACAAAGAGTTGGACACGACTGAGCCCACGCATACACAAATGCAAAAGAAGGTGCAAAAATTTCATGGTCTATAGGTATTGAAATCATACAGAATCTGTTGTCTTATCACAGTGGAATTATGTTAGAAATAAATATCAAAAGAATACTCAAAAATATCCTGCATATTTTCAACTACAGTGTGACATTTACCAAGAGAGATCTTGACTTAGCCTCAATAAAGCCTCAATAAAGTTCAGTTCAGTTGCTCAGTTGTTTCTGACTCTTTGCGACCCCATGGACTGCAGCATGCCAGGCTTCCCTGTCCATCAACAACTCCCAGAGTTTACTCAAACTCATGTCCATTGAATCGGTGATGCCATCTAACCATTTCATCCTCTGTCGTCCCCTTCTCCTCCTGCCTTCAATCTTTCCCAGCATCAGTGTCTTATTTCCAATGAGTCAGTTCTTTGCATCAGGTGGCCAAAGTATTGGAGCTTCAGCTTCAGCATCAGTCATTCCAATGAATATTCAGGACTGATTTCCTTTAGGATTGACTGGTTTGATCTCCTTGCTGTCCAAGGGACTTTTAGTGTCTTCTCCAACACCACAGTTCAAAAGCATCAATTCTTTGGCACTCAGCTTTCTTTATAGTCCAACTCTCACATCTACACGTGACTACTTGAAAAACCATAGCTTTGACCAGACGGATCTTTGTCGGCAAAGTAATGTCTCTGCTTTTGAATATGCTGTCTGGGTTGGTTATAACTTTTCTTCCAAGGATCAAGCATCTGTTAGTTTCAATAAAGTTAAAAGACTGAAAAAACACAGAGTTTGACTGTAGAGAAGGAAACATTTAAGTGAAAAATTAATATGAAAATGAGAAATTAATATGAATGATACTTAAAAAATAATGTATTTGGAGATTAAATGTGCATGTTTAAGTGATGGATGTATCTAGAAGCCATAACAGGGAAAATTAGAAAATATTTGTAATAGAATAAAAATGAAAGGAAAATTTGTCAGATTTTGTTGCATGCAGGTGAAGTTGCTCTGTGCAACTGAATATGATGTGGAATCTTGAATAAGTTATGAAAAAAAAATAATGGACATTAGCAGAAAATTTTGTGAAATTTGAACATAATCTGTGCTTCAGTTAATAATACTGTATCACATGTTAATTTTCTGTTTTTTTTTGTTTTTTTTTTGTCTTAGTATTTCTTTATATTCTCAGAATTGGATTGAAAATGTCACGCCTCATTCAAATTGAAAAAACATCATAAAAATAATAAACTTTCTAGACTTTTAGCAGTAATACTAGATGCCAGAGTAAGTGGAACTATATCAAAGTTTTGAGTGAATATA
This sequence comes from Okapia johnstoni, assembly GCA_024291935.2. Lineage (NCBI taxonomy): Eukaryota > Metazoa > Chordata > Mammalia > Artiodactyla > Giraffidae > Okapia > Okapia johnstoni. Next base: position 122,718,399 of record CM044306.1, on the reverse strand, counting down.
AGTTAGAAATCTAGGATTCCATTCATGCTTAAGAAAACAAGTGGAACCAAATGTCATAAATTTTTCTAGCTAAGCAAAAATTCATGTTTCTAAAATATATATATTATACCTATTTCACTTTTTCTATTTCATATTCAGTGCTTCCATTTTATTTAAATGCTTTCCAATTTCTCCCTCTTATTTTTTTGTTGTTCTTTCTCAAGCCTTTATCGAGTGCATTTAAATAAAATGGGAGCACGCACTATGAAATCGAAAAAGTGAAACAAACTAGATAGAAGTAAAAAGTCATACTATAGTCCAGTTATTTTTAAATATGGCTGTTTATTAGAATCACTTCTGAAGCTTTGGAGAAAAAAACAATACCTTGGCATTTGTATTTTACAAAAAATTTCAAGATAATTCTAATGTGCATCTGGATTTTAAAAAGTGATTGCAGGTTTTTCTATTAAATGGTAGTTTCAGTGATATAGAATTTACTATTTTCTGTTGACCAGTCATGATACAATGGTGTTAAAATGAATAATAGCTACATAATCACAGTAGTACAAAATATTTTATCAGTTTTCATGATCAATAGCCAGATAAAAAATAAAAGATAATTACAATTGCAAGCTATAATGGAAACATGATTAACCTAATGATATAAAATACTTACATATAATTTGAGGGGTTAAGTAGAGTGATGTGGTAATTGGAAGTGCATACTTCCAATTGGATGTGCATAATTCCAAGTGTTTTCATCCACCTAACCAGTCTATGTTTTTTGGTTGGTGCATTTAATCCATTTACATTTAAGGTAGCAGTCGATATATATGATTCTATTGCTGTTTTCTTAATTGTTTTGAGTTTATTTTTTGTAGGTCTTTCCCTTCTCTTGTTTTTTCTCCTTAGAGAAGTTTCTTTCTCCTTTTATATCCTGCTGTTCCCTTCTGCCTTGTTCCTTTTGCATTTTATGTCATGCCATTCCCTTCTGATTTCTGTTGAGAAATCAGCCGATAACCTTATGGGAATTCCCTTGTATGTTATTTGTCATCTTTCCCTTGTTGTTTTTAATATTTTATCTTAGTATCTAATTTTTGTTAGTTTGATTACTATGTGTCTTGGTGTGTTCCTCCTTGGGTTTATCCTGCCTGGGAGTCTCTGTGCTTCCTGGACTCGGTTGAATATTTCCTTTTCCATGTTAGGAAAATTTTCAGCTGTTATCTTTTTAGAGATTTTCTTGGATGCTTCCTCTCCTCTCCTTCTGGGACACTTATAATGTGAATGTTGGTGTGTTTAGTGTTGTCCCAGAGGTCTCTTTGGCCGTCTTCATTTTTTTTTGTTGTTGTTCTTTTTTCTATATTCTGTTTTGTGGCAGTGAGAGCCACCATTCTGTCTTCTAGACCAATTACCTCTTCTTCTGCCTGTTATTCTGCTATTTATTCCTTCTACTGTATTGTTCATCTCTGTTCTTTAGTTGTACTTGGTCTTTGGTAAACATTTCTTGTATCTTCTCCATTCTTTTTCCAAGATCCTGGATCATTTTCACTATCATTTTTCTGAATTCTTTTTCTGGAAGGTGCCTATTTCCCCCTTTTTTAGTTGTCTTCCTGCGATTTTATCTTGTCCCTTCATCTGGAACATAATTGTCTGTATTTTCATTTTGATTAACTTTCTGTTATGTGGTTTTTCTTCTTGAGGCTGCAGGATTGCAATTTCTTTTGCTTCTTCTGTCTGCCCTCTGGTGAGTGAGGCTAAGAGGCTTGTGTAAGCTTCCTGATGGGAAGGACTAGTGGTGGGAAAAACTGGATCTTGCTCTTAGTAAAACTAATCTGGGGACTTCCCTGCTGCCAGTGGTTAACACTTCGTCTTCAAATGCAGAGGGTGCAGGTTTGATCCCTGGTTGGGGAGCTAAGATTCCATATGCCCTATGGCCAAGAAACCAGATCATAAAAAGCAGAAGCAATATTGTAACAAATTCAATGAAGACTTAAATTAAGAAAAAAAAAGTAGCCCAGTTGTCTGCTTATGGATAGGGTATTGCACTCCCTCTTTGTTAGTTGTTTGGCCTGAGGCAACCCATCCCTGGGGTCTACAGGTTCTATGGTAGGATTAATGGTGACCTCAAAGAAGGCTCACCACGGGGCGCCTCCCAGGACTGCTGTTGCCAGTGCCTGTGGTGAGCCTCTGTTGACCCATACCTCCATAGGAGACCCTCCAACACTAGTAAGTAGGTCTGATTCAGTCTCCTGTGGGGGAACACTGCTTCTTTCCCCTGGGTCCTGGTGTGCTCAACATTTTGTTTATGCCCCCCAAGTTGGTGTCTCTCTTTCCCACAGTCCGTGGAAGTCCTGTTATCAAATCCCACTGGCCTTCACAGTCAGATTCTAGGGGGATTTCTAGTCCCTTTGCTGGATCCCCTGGCTGGGAAGCTTGATGTGGGGCTTGGAACCTTCACAACAGTGGGAGAAGGTCTTTGGTATTATTGTTCTCCAGTTTGTGGGTCGCCCGCCCGGTGGGTATGGGATTTGATTTTATAATGATCGCATTCCTTCTACTGTCTTGTTGCAACTTCTCCTTTGTCTTTGGATGTGAGGTATCTTTTTGTGGTGGGTTCTAGCATCCTCTTGTCAATGATTATTCAGCAGCTAGTTGTGATTTTGGTGCTCTCTCAGGAGGAGATGAGTACATGTTCTTACACTCAGCCATCTTGAACCCCTAGATATGCTGTGTAGATGTCCTCTCATTGTAATGTTCAAATAGTATTGAAATAGTAATTATCTTTCTATCAGAAGCTTTGATTAGGCTCCTGTGGGTGTTTTAGAATTTTGGTTTGCATGAAATTGCTTTAGTGGGCCATGATCAGTATTTTTAATAAAAATTGAAATAGAATGGAAAAGGGAACAATATTACAGTATTACATGTAGTAAGACAACATTGTTTCTTGAAAATTTTCTCTGTGTGTGTGTATTCCCTATACTTGTGTACCAGGTTGCAGTGTAAAATATATTTCTTACAATGAGTTTGAGGTTAAAAAAAAGTTTCAGAAATATCTTTATAAAGTAAACAAGGCATTCTAGTAGAGTGTGATGCTGAAATTAGTGATATTTACAGAAGGTTGAATTTTATGAGATCTTCTGTTTACATGAAAAAAATCTAATCATTCTTAAATAATGATCACTCGGGGCTGCCCACACCACTTTTATTCACATTGTTTAAAAGCTTTTTCTTATATTGAACTAATATTAATCCCATTTTTGAATAATGTCCATGTATTGGTTTGAATAATAAGCTCTTCAGTCTCAGTTATTCTAGACCAAGAATCAGCAAAGTATATCTTCCAGGCCAAATCCAGCTTGCCTCCTAATTTTGCAAATGAACATGGAAACATATTAAAACATAGAAATACCCATTCATTTGTGTATGTATATGGTGGCATTTTTGTTTCAGTGACAGTGCATGTGGTGATCTGCTCAGAAAATGATAGTCCAGGTATAGTGTTTAGTTTTGGGCAAAATTTTCAAAGGTGTGTTCCTAAAACACTGGTTTCCTGAGATGATCCTCAGTGAAAGGATGCTACATAAAATAAGTTGGAAAACACTGTGTGGTATCTCCTTAGGCATTTATAGTGCTATAGAATATTAAATGCTTCAGAAGTCCCCAGTAAACTAACCTTTTTAGTATTATTTCCCATACATATTATGTGTATGTGTGTCTATGTCTGTGTGTATACAGAGTGCAGAGTATCTATTAACTAAAATTTGTTGGCATTCTGAGGGACATAATAGAAAATGCTGCGTTAAGGAAGTATCTTAAACATAAGGAGAAGCAGTTATTGGTGGAAGTATAGGAAGCCTCTATTAAAGAAAGATTTAGAAGTTAATATTGCTCATGTTTTGATAATGTTTAAGAAGGTGGGAAAGTTACTATTCATTTTTTTTTTTAATAAATTTATTTATTTTAGGAAAGTTACTATTCTATAAACTTAATTTTTATATCTACTGATTCTTCAAGAGTGGCTACCAAAACGAATGGTGCCAATTCATTTTAATTATGAATTCTACGTAAATTTAAAACTTGTTTACCTGATTTTTTACTATCTGATGGATAAATTAATTTGGAAAAGAGGGAATATGGAAGTGTTAGGAACTATCAAGAATTAATGATCCAAGAAATTAAGATAAAATGTTTTCTAAAATTAGATTATAAGTAGAACTATTTGACATGAGTTCAGTTCAGTTCAGTTCAATTCAGTTGCTCAGTCATGTCTGACTCTTTGCGACCCCATGGACTGCGGCATGCCAGGCCTCCCTGTCCATCACCAACTCCCTCCTGGAGTTTACTCAAACTCCCTGAGTTAAAAAGTTCAACTGATGCTAAAGTAAGGTTCTTTGTGGGTTATTTTTTCTATTATAGTTTTTCTTTCCGTTTCAAATGAAAGTGTGATCGTTAGTTGTGTTATATTAGTTTGTACTATTTCAAACTGAACATATTTTTTAGTAATTTTTTTTTATTGTTCAAAAAGTCATATAGATGTTCAGTAGAAAAGTTAATACAGTTTAATCCCGGGAGAATACAACTAAACCAAAATGTGGTGAAATATGGAAACGATCTGAATACCAACACTAAATCTTTTCATTTAAAATCTTCATCTTAATCAAACTATTGTCTAGATATTTATTATAAGTTTAAATTGTTTTCTCTCCACAGAATCAAGTGACGGATACTAATAGAAAACTACAACATGAGGGAAAGGAAGTAAGACCAGTTTACCTTTTGAAAAAATCTTTTCTGTTTCCTGTCATTCTCTTTGATGATTGTGTTCCTGATTTAGTGGCTTGTGAGACCATAAGCTTCATGTTGGAGGAACTTGGACATTGTCATTGCTTCTCATAATGTTTGTCTGAAGTAAATGAATATAACCACTAGAAAGCTTAATGAGAGTATGTAGCCTTCCTTAGTTGTATTTTTAAATCACTTGAGTAGTCATAGTATGGCCAGTGCTGTTGCCTCTGCCTAGAATCTTCTTTCTCCAATGTTTATGCACTTTAGATATTTGCTCGTATGTTATCTCCTAATGAGGCCTTTACTAACCAACTTATTTAGAATTGCAGTCTCACTTTCACCTTTTGTTTTCTTTTTACCTTTCCCGCTTAATTTTTCTCCATTGCACCTATCATGCTCTGATATTATATAGTTTTCCTTATATGTTTGTTTTTTTGGTCTCCTTCTAGTAGAAATTAAGCTCCATGAGGTCAGGATTTTTTTTTTTTTTAAATACACTGCCGTATCCCCTCTACCTGCCTAAATAGTGACTGGCACAACATGAATGTGCCATAAGTATTTGTTAAAAAAGTGAATCATTGATTCTATTAATTGACATATTCACCATTTAAATCATAGTTTATAAGATCGTTTGATATCCGTTTTCTCACTTAATCCTCATGGCCGACCTATGACACAGTTAGGACTAGTATTTGATTGACTGGGAAAATAAAACAGATGATTTGCAAAAGTTTACGTAGTAATTGGTATGGCTGAGACTAAAACCCAAGTTTTCTGACTTATAGTCTATTACTGTTCTCTGTATTATGTACCTTCCTTATTGCCTAATACTTATTTAATGTTCAATAATCTTTAAGATTAGCCTTTGATTGTTTTAGCAGTAACTTAATCACGACCTCTTCTCTCTCTCTCTTTTTTTTTTGGCATAGTATCTAAGTAGCTAACATTTTTTAGGTATGGATATGGGATGAATTCTATAAGAGGTCAAGTAGCTTATTGCTTTTTGAAAGTTTGTCTCACATATTTTTAAGTTTTTGCAAAGAGCGCAGTTTCTTCTAGTTTTATTGTCTATGACTTCAGATGGAAGACTTTAAAACTCTATGAGAAAATAAGTACTTGAGTTACTCTTCGCTAAACTGGAACTCTTGGGAAAGCCACAACTTCTAAGTGTGTGGGTTATTCTCTATTGAAATAGAGATTTAGTTAAAGATTATTTTCAAGATTCATTTGAAGCTGTATTAGAAGGACTGTTTTCCTCTAGGCATCTAGCACTGATGAAAGAAATATAAGATCTTTTTAGATTGATGAAATCATAAATCATGAGAAGTCTAAATAGGTTTGGAGCAAATCTGCAAGTTTTTTCTTTTTTCCTGGATAGCCCCTGAATTTTAAGATTTCATTTCATCTAGCATTTCCTAGTGTAGTACGTATGCATCTTGGGGAGAAAGGGGGAAACCATGCAGGGATGTTTTACTGGTTGAGAAAGGCAGTTCCTTAGTCCACTTGTCAGGTCTTACTATGAAACTGTCTGGGATGTTCTGATGAATTGAACCTAGAGTGGAAAAATGTGACTGAAAGCTTTTTATTTACAGCTTTTGGCATAATTCAGTTTTTTTTCCCTCTTGCCAAGCTGGTGATAGCAATGGAAGAGCTGAAGCAGTGTCGACTACAACAGAGAAATATTTCTGCCACTGTTGATAAATTAATGCTGTGTCTTCCAGGTGAGAAACTGGATATGGAGTTGAATTCTTGATGCAGTTTCTTTAGCTTTAATTAGTCTTTCACTTTCTCTAAATTATGCTAATGTGCTCTTTTTCCCTTCTCTTTAAAGTTCTGGAGATGTATAGTAAGCTGCGGGACCAGATGAAAACTAAAAGGTAAGATTTTTTTTTATCGAATACTTTGTGTTATCTAAAATTTGTTATTTAGAATTTTTTTAAAAAGTCCATATTTAGCATAACCTTTCAAAAATAATTAAGTCCATAAGACATCTTCTCTAGCCTTTTGTGTATCTATTGATTCATCCTGAGAGTTACTATTATTTACATATGCTAGTGGTATGCTGATGCATTTTGTCATGTATTATGTTTAAGAAAAAATACTACACATAGTTTGATTTTTAGAAGACCTAGTTTTTTAGGGGAAAAGCATATAACTGTTTTAGTGATAGTTAATTTCAGAAATATGCTTTGGTTTAGAAAAAATAGTTACTGGTTTTGGAGGTTCTCCATTGAAACAGAACCAATAATGTGTATCTCTGTGTGTGTGTGTGTGTGTGTGTTTGTGTGTGTGTGTGTGTGTGTGTTGGAGAGAGAGAGAGAGATTTTTTTTTAGCAAATTGGTTCACATGATTATGGAGGCTGGCAACTCCAAAATCTGCATAGTAGATTAGTAGGCTAGTTAGTGTCAGGGAAGAGTGAATACTATTGCCTGAGTCTGAAGACAGTCTGCTGGCCAAATTCCATCTTCCTATGGGGAGTTTAGTCTTTTTTCTATCAAGGCGTTTAACTGGTTTAATGAAGCCCACTCACATTATGCAGACTATTCTTCTTTACTCAAAGTCTACTGATTTAAGCGCTGATAATCTTGTGTCAAAAATACCTTCACAGAAACATCCAGAATAATATTTGATCAAATCTTTGGGTACTATGGCCTAACCAAGTTGACATGTAAAATTAACCATCACAAGGGGCAAAGTCAAGGTTAAGCTCAGAGGATTGCTTTCCTATGTATTATTTTAATCTGGGTTTATTCCAGAGGAAACTTTATAGTGACTCTTTGGAAGAATCCCAAACTAGAGTAAGTATCCCCACTGTCTCTGCCCTGGGATACCCTGCAGTATGATGGGGATTTGTGAAGCTTTAAGATAAACAGGACACATCTTCCTGGAATGTTAATTTTACCTAGTTTTGAGGGAAAAAGTACAGAATTAAAATATATTAATACTGAAATAAGATTAAAAATATTATGAATAAAATTATAAATCCTCAAGACTTTTAAAGTTAAGACATGAAGCATCAGTATTTTTTTAATTTCTTAGGGCTACTTCCCAGGCTGTCTTTTCCCCAGGAGAACATATTCATATAAGTGAACACAGATTGAACAGTATGAGAAATTCTGTTTAGTGTGATAGAAAGTAGTATTATTTCCTTGATAACCTTTTTACGAAGTTCTAGAATTATAGAGAATTACAGAGATTAAAAAAAAAACAACTTCGGTATCAACTTCTCTGAATTAACACATAGTAACAATTCTGGTTTTAATTCATATATGTATACTTATAAATATTTATGGCATATATAAACACGTGATCAGAGAGAGGTAAAGATGTACGTTTTAAAAAATTCAGATAGAACTCATCCCCTTCCTTAATCCTATTCCTTTCCTTTCTCCTTTGAGGAAACCAGTATCATAAATCTGGTATTTCCTTCTAGTCCATGTTTTTAATGTCCAAAAATCGTATATTATATTTTTAAAAACATTTACATGAATAGTTCTGGTCTTTGTTTTTTTGAGATTCATTCGTTCATTCATTCATTCAATAAACATGAATTGAGTACCTACTGTGTTGCTAGGCATAGCTCTTAGTGCTGGGGATATAGCTCTGAAAAAAATAGACAAAAATATCTGCAATCATGGGCTAACATACTAGTGGAGAGCTTTTTAAAACTTATGTGTAGAGATCTAGTTCACTTATTTTAATTGCTTTATAGTAGTCCATTATATGAACAATTTGCATTTCTCCTCTTAATTCAAGTGATAGTCATAAGTGCTATTGACCAATATTTCCAGCTCAGCCTTTTTCTGGTGCATAGAGTAAGATTGTATTTTGGGGGCTCCCTTGAGCTGTATCAACACCACATACTGAGTTGCCCTCCTGTATGGTATCCTTCTTACTCTCAGTTCAGTTCAGTTCAGTTGCTCAGTCGTGTCCGACTCTTTGCGACCCCATGAATTGTAGCATGCCAGGCCTCCTTGTCCATCACCAACTCCCGGAGTCTACCCAAACCCATGTCCTTACTCTACTTGGGCTCTAATACCCAATGTTATGCTTCTGTCCTGCCTGAATGCCCTTCTTATCCCTGTTTGGCCCTGACACAGCTGCCTTCCTATACGGACTATCTTACCTCACCTAGGTCCTTTGTATCCCATGCTGGTCCATCTTACCCCTTATTCACCAGTATATGAATGCTCTCGTTTATTTGGATCTTCTTTAACTGTTTTCTGTTTTTCAGTGAACAAGTGTTATATATCTTTTGTCATATTTATCCCTAATTATTTGATATTTTTTGATGCCTATTTTCAATGGTATTACTTTTTAAATTTTAATTTTCAGTCATTTATTACTAGTATACTATTAAATTTGTGTATTTATCTTTTATTCTGCAACCTTACTAAATCATTTACTAATTCTAGTAGCTTTTTGATATATTACATTGAATTTTCCATGTAGCTGATTATCTCATCTGCAAATAAAGACAGGTATATTTCTTTCTCTCCTATTGGGATGCTTTCTTTTTTGGTTTGGTTTACTTGTCTTGTTGAACTAGTTAGAGCCTCTGAAAGTGAAGTGAAAGTGAAAGTGAAAGTCGCTCAGTCATGTCTGACTCTTTGTGACCCCATGGACTATACAGTCCATGGAATTCTCTAGGCCAGAATACTGGAGTGGATAGCCGTTGCTGTCTCCAGGGGATCTTCCCAGCCTAGGGATAGAACCCAGGTCTCCTGCATTGCAGGCAGATTCTTTACCATCTGAACCACAAGGGAAGCTGGTTAGAGCCTCTGGTACAGTGTTAAATAGAAATAATGAGGCTAGATATCTTTGTCCTGTTCCTGATCTTATGGGGAAAGCATTTAACCATTAAATCATGTGTTAGGTGTAATTTTTTGGTACATGTAATCTATAAGGTTGAAGAAGTTTGCTTCTATTTCTAGTTCTTGAAACTTTCTATTAGGAATGAATATTAGTTTTGTCAAATGCTTTTTCTATGTAAGTAATATGATCATCGTGCATGCTAAGTTGTTTCAGTTGTGTCTGACTCTTTGCAACCCTATGGACTGTAGCCCACCAGGCTTGTTTGTCCATGAGGATTCTCCAGGCAAGAATACTGGAGTGGGTTGCCATGCCCTCCTCCAGGGGATCTTCCCAACCCAAGGATAGAACCTGCATTGGCTCCTGCATTGGCAGGCAGGTTCTACACCACTAGTGCCAGGTGATCATATGTCTTTTAAAAAGTGCTTTTAGTTTCTTAATATGATGATTTATATTGAATGTTAAATGTTAAACTTGCATTCATGGAATAAATCCCACTTGGTCATGATATACTGTCCTTTTTAATGTGATGTGTTGTTTGATTTGCTAAAATTTTGTTAAGGATTTTTGTATCTGTGTTCATGAGAAATGTTTATTTGTGGTTTCCTTTTTGTGTTATATCTTTTTGGAATCAGATTCATGCTAGCCTTATGAATAACTTGGAAAGTTTTCCATCTTTGATTTTCTGGAAGAACTTGTATAGTGTTAGTAATTATTTTCCTTAAACATTAATACTTGGTAGAATCTACTATTGAAACCACTTGACCCAGGAGATTTGCATGTTTTTGGTAAGAAAGTTGTTAACTACAGATTTAATTTTAAAAATAAATGCATGGCTGTTTGCATTTTGTCTTTCTTGAGAAAATTTTGTTTATTTGTATCTTTCAAGTAATTTGTCCATGTTATCCAAATTGTTGAATTCATTAACAAAAGTTGTTAATTGTATCGCTCCATTATTTTAACATGTAGAATCTGTAGTGATACTTTCTCTTTGATTATTTACGTTGATGATTTGTCTTTTCTGTCTTTGTTTCTGTCTGTCTCATTATTTTGACCAGTTGTTTGTCAATTTATTAATTTTTTGAAAATAGTGTCTTTAGGTTTTATTGTTTTTTTTCCTTATTTTTCTATTTTATTGATTTTTGATATGAGGAGAAAGGGACAACAGAGTATGAGATGGTTGGATGGCACCACTGACTCAATGGACATGAGTTTGGGTAAACTCTGGGAGTTGGTGATGGACAGGGAGGTCTGGTGTGCTGCAGTCCATGGGGTCACAAAGAGTCAGATACGACTGAGCGACTAAACTGAACTGAACTGACTATTTCCTTTCTTCTATTTAATTGGGGTCTAATTTGCTCTTTTTTTTTGGTTGAAGTATAATTGATTTGCAATGTATTAGTTTTAAGTGCACAGCAAATTGATTCAGTCATACACACACGCACACACACACATGCCTGGCTTGCTGCAGTCCATGGGGTTGCAAAGAGTAGGACACGGCTGGGCAACTAAACAGCAACGCTGTCTGTATCTATCTATCTCACATCTTCTTTATCCATTCATCTGTTGAGAGACACTTGGGTTGCTTCTGTATTTTGGCTAATTTGCTCTTTTTTTTTCTAGCTTTTTTAGGTGGAAGCCCAGGGCATTGATTTTGGTTCTGTTTTCTAATGTAGCTATTTAAAGCTGTGCATTTCTCTGTAACAGTGCTTTAACTGAATCTTACATGTTTTATAATGTTGCAGTTTTTTTTACATTTATTTAAAATATTTTCTAATTTCTGTTGTGATTTTTAAAATTTATTTCACAGACTATTTAGAAGTTCATTTGTTAATTTCTAGATACTAGGGGATTTTCCAGATGTATCAAAATTGATTTAGATTTTAGTTCATTGTGTTCATAAATGTAAAATGTATGATTTCAATCTTTTATATTTTTTGAGATTTGTTTTATGGCCCAGTTTTATGGTTTGTTTTGGTGAAAATTACATGTACACTTTAAAACAATATATATTGTTATTGAGAAGAGCATCTTTAACTGTCATTTAGACATACTGGTTGATAGCATTGTGCAGCTTTTCTACATCCTAATGATTTTGTATTTGTTATTTGCTGACAGGGGAGTGTTGAAATTGCCTATTATGATTGGACTTACATATGTGTTCTTTTTATTCTTTCAATTTTTGCAATACATATTTTGAAGCTCTCTTATTGGTTGTAAACACATTAAGCATTGTTTTATCTTCTTTATGAAAGGACCCATTCATTGTTATGGAAAGTTCTTCTTCATCCCTGGTAATATTTTTTCTGAAAATTTTAACATAATGTTTCCCAGGTTAATCCATGTTGTACCATATATCAGTACTTCATTTCTTTTTATTGCTGAATATTCCATTGCATGGATGTACCACATTTTATTTATCCATTCATTAGTGGATGAGCATTTGGGTTGTGTAAGTTTTAGGGTTTTACAAATAATGCTTGTATACATTTTCGTTTACAATTTGTTGTGTGGAAATGTTTTCATTTCATTTCTCTTGGCTTTCTTGGAATGAAATTTTGCTGCTGCTGCTGGATCATGGTAATTCTGTTTAACTGTTCAAGGAACCGCCAGATTGTTTTCCAAAGCAGCTGTGCCATTTTACCTTACCCCCAGCAGCATATGAGGATTTGATTTTCTATACATCCTGGCCAGGACTTAGAATTGTCTTTTGATTATGGCCATCTTGGTGGGTATGAAATGGTATCATATTGTTCACCTTCATTTTTGAAATCTATTTTTGATGGATTCTAAGTTTATAGATTCATTTGTTCTTGAGATGTCTTTTTTTTTTTTTGTCTTCTGGCTTATATAATTTCTGAGGAAGAAGTGTATGAACAGCTTTTTTTGGTTGCTCTCCTTATTGTGTCTTTTCTCCAGCTATTTTAAAACTTTTGTCTGTAAAATTTGTTCTTAGCAATTTGATTTTGATGTGCTTTTGTATAAATATGTATGTATGCATTCATGTATGTGTGTATTTATCCTGCTTGTGGTTTGTGAGTTTATAATTTTCATAAAATCTGAAAGATGTTCAGATACTATTTTTCCAAATAATCTTTTTTTTGGTCCCTTTTCCATCTTCATTCTGAGATTTCAGTTATATCTATGTTGGGCAACTTCACAAAATCCTGTAAGTGATTTGAGGATCTTTTTTTCCAGTCTTTTTTCTCTGTACTTCATATGGGATAGGTTTTATTGATGCGTTCTTTTTCATTGTCAAATGTTTTAATTTCATCTAGTGAAATTTTCATTTCAGATGATATATTTTTCATCTTTAGGAGTTCCATTTGGTTTTTTATGTTTAATTTCATTTGTTATTTTTCATCTTTTAAAAATATATGTTACAGTGCTCTGATTTCTCTGTTTATGTACTTCTTTGCTAGTTCTGTCATTTTTGGTATTTGGGATTTCTCTGAAGATTGTTTTTCCTAATTATAGGTCAATTTTTTGTTCTTTTCATGTCTTGTACGTTTTGATTAGATAATGGCCATTATATTATGTTGCTGAGTGTTTGAATTTTGGGGGACTTTTCTTTCTTACAGGATATTGATCTTTGTTTTGGCAAATAGTGTAGTTGTTGGCAGATCCATTTGAATCCCAGTCTCATCAGACCCCATTTTAAGCTTGGCTAACTTTTCCTTTTGGGGCTTCCCTGTGGCTCAGCTGATAAAGAATCCGCCTGCAATGCGGGAGACCTGGGTTTGATCTCTGGGTTGGGAAGATCCTCTGGAGAAGGGAAAGGCTATTCAGTCCAGTATTCAGGCCTGGAGAATTCCATGGACTGTATAAGTCAATGGGATCGCAAAGAGTTGGACACGACTGAGAGACTAAGCACAACTTTTCCGTTATCCCAGGGGTCGCTTGGAGTAGTACTTGTCTCCTTTGAAAAACTCTGAAATCCCCAAGGGCTCTGCACTTTGGCTGTTCAGAGTTCAAATGTTTTCTCTGTCTTGTCTGAGCTCCTTGAAGTATTTATCTTACATCTCCCTTCTGTCTGTCTCTCCTTCCTTGTTCTTCCCGGCTTTCGTTCCCTTCCTTTTCTTTCCTTCCCTCCCTCCTTTATTCTTGTTTGTGCAGAATTTTACTTTTCCTATGCCTGGCCTAGTACTCAGCAAAGGCTCAAGGGAACTCTTGTATAAATTTCTGCACTTTTTTCTGCATTGCTTCCCTTTTTTGAGGAAATTCTGCACAACCTTAAGGTGTATCACTATTCCTGAACTGCATCTCAGATGCTAACTCTGCTAAGTTGTTGGGCTCTGTTTGGGTTTTCTCTGACTGTGTCCATGATCTAGAAATCACATTCAGGTAACTATTAAGTTCACCTTGTTTGTTTTCCTTTTTTCAGAGACCATAGTTTTGTATTATTTGATGTTCACTGTCTGAAAGCAGTTGTTTTATGAATTTTAGCTAGTTCCCAGGTGGTGTTAGTGGTGAAGAACCCGCCTGCCAATGCAGGAGGCATAAGAGGCATGAGTTTAATTCCTGGATTGGGAAGATCCCCTGAAGAAGGGCATGGCAGCCCACCTCAGTGTTCTTGCCTAGAGAATCCTGTGACAGAGAAGCCTGACAGGCTACATTCCATAGGGTCGCAAAGCGTTGGACGTGACTGAAGTGACTTAGCACACACATAGCCAGTATTTTACTTCTTAAGATGGGAGTTCATTCTCTTCCTTGTTATTCCTTCATGACTGAAAGCTTAGTTACTTTTTTTTAAAGCCATAAATACTGATTATAATACTAGGTTTTGTGCTCCCTGAGGAAAGCTATCTGACCATCTTTCTATCATTAGCTCATAGAAGGAATTAAGTGTTTTTTATTAATCATCTTTAATTAGGAAAGACACCAGTGTTTTCTGTGGTGAAAGCTTTTATTTCATATTCTTATCATACTCTGAATTAAAAAAAAATTCTCATGGGTAGTTGTGATCCACTTTAAAAGATCACTTATTAGAAATTTAAAGCCTGTCATTGTGAAAGAGTGCCATGTGCTGTGCTGTGCTTAGTTGCTCAGTTGTGTCTGACTCTTTGAGACCCCATGGACTGTAGCCCACCAGGCCCCTCTATCCATGGGGATTCTCCAGGCAAGAGTACGGCAGTGGGTTGCCATGCCCTCCTCCAGGGGATCTTCCCAACCCAGGGATCGAACCCAGGTCTCCTGCATTGCAGGCGGATTCTTTACTGTCTGAGCCACCATGGAAGCCCAAGAATACTGGAGTGGGTAGCCTATCCCTTCTTCAGGGTATCTTCCCAACTCAGGAGTGGAACGCGGTCTCCTGAATTGCAGGCAGATTCTTTACCAACTGAGCTACCTGGGAAGCCTGGAAGAGTTCCATACTATGGCAAAAAAGTACCAAAATTTAATTTGCCTGTAACCAACATTCCTCTTTTTAGAATAGCATTCAACTATGTCTAAGTTATTCTGACCTTAAGTTATCCAATTTTTAGGATTATTTTGACTTCATTTCCTGCCTCACTTTCTGAACATTTTTTTGCTTTTATTTCATTTATGTCCTTTCTGCTCACATCTCTATTAGGGAATCTGCATGAAGTGGGGAGAAGGGGAGAACTAGCACACATGCAAATGAAACTTAGCAATTGGCTTTTGATTCCATTTTAATAATGTTTGGATTTAGAGGTTGTCGAAAGTAGTGTCAAAGTTGTGTGCTAGATTTCCATAGCCCCTGGAAATAGAAGTTTTTTCTTTTGTTGTCTGCTATAGAGGAGTTTAATTGGAGAATCATGGAAATTTGAATGAATCCTATTGATCTATTATTGATGAAATATGAGTATGTTAGGGAAAGAACAATGGAGAAATAAAGTAACCTTTTTTATTGCCAGAAATCACTGGATTTTATACTAATTAGCCTTGAAAAATGTGGCGTTATTTGGCAGACCAGATGTTTCCAGCATACAGCCATGTGTCTCATCAGTGAGTGTGCCTGTGTCCGCAGGCAACATTGTTAGATTTTTCTCACTCTGTAAACAGTGTTCCAAAATATAACTAGACCCTAAAGTGTGTTTATCTTTTGGCTTAATTTCTGAGTTTACATCCATTCTAAAGTTTCTCTCTAGAGGAAATGCATTTTATTGCACATAGCTCTTCATACCTAATTGTAGTATAAACACCATTATGTTTACACTAAACCATGTAAATTGTACTGTTTTTGAGTCTGTAACATTCTGATAAAAGCAACCATTTCAGGTTAAACTATATTTGTAATTTTATTTCTGAATTTAGGGGAAATAAATTTCTTCTCTTCATTTATTTGGATTAAAATTTTGATTTTTGGAACACAGGAGGGGAAAACATAAACAAAGAAAACAAGTAAATCCAACCTCTAGACTAGTGTTTGTGGTATTAAATGCATTGGAGTAAAAAGAGTTTAAGTATCTACCATGAAATTCATTCTTAAAACCTAAAGTAGAACTAGAAGTCTTTCACTTAAAGGATAAGAACTGAGTTTTTCCTCAGTTCAGTTCAGTCGCTCAGTCATGCCCAACTCTTTGTGACCCCATGGACTGCAGCACACCAGCCTTCCCTGTCCATTACCAACTCCTGGAGCTTGCTCAAACTCATATCCATCGAGTTGGTGATGCCATCCAACCATCTCATCCTCTGTCGTCCACTTCTCCTTCTGCCTTTAATCTTTCCCAGCATCAGGGTCTTTTCTAATGAGTCAGTTCTTCGCATCAGGTGGCCAAAGTATTGGAGGTTCAGCTTCAGCATCCGTTGTTCCAGTGAATATTCAGGGCTGATTTCCTTTAGGATTGACTGGTTTGATCTCCAGCAGTCCAAGAGTTTTTCCTATACTAAGTATATTATGGGAAATGTGGAAATTAAAAACATGAAGAAGAAATTTATTACCTTTAATGTTTCTATCCAAAGGAAAGAAACAATCACAGTTAACATTTTTGTATGTATTTTCCTAGTCATTTTCTATGTACTTGTTTGTGTGTGGGCTTATATTTAGTATATGTAACCATACATCAGAGAAGGCAATGGCACCCCACTCCAGTACTCTCGCCTGGAAAATCCCATGGACGGAGGAGCCTGGTAGGCTACAGTCCATGGGGTCGCTAAGAGTCGGACACGACTGAGGGACTTCACTTTCACTTTTCCCTTTCATGCACTGGAGAAAGAAATGGCAAGCCACTCCAGTGTTCTTGCCTGGAGAATCCTAGTGACAGCGGAGCCTGGTGGGCTGCCGTCTATGGGGTCGTACAGAGTCGGACATGACTGAAGCGACTTAGCAGCAGCAGCAGCCATACATAGATATATATTCATAATTTACACATATATATGTATTTATAATTTTGAAAAACATGATTATACTTGTAAGTTCTACTTTTTGAATTAACTTTCATTCAACAATATTGTGAACATTTTGCTATTTTATTATTCTTTGGATATACATATATACTACATAGATATATCATACTCTGTTTAACCAATTTTTTGTTAATAGAATTCTAGTTTAGTATTTTATTTGCTGATATAAATAGCTATAATTCAAGAGGCTTATACATATTTTTGTGCATCTAATTTTTTGGGGGGGTAGAAATACAACTGTTTAGAATAAGTGTTTGGTATTATTTTTTTTGAAAACTTGTATCAGTAATATAAATTTGTTTACCAGCAGGCTGTAAATTCTCATTTATTGAAACTTTTGGTGGTAATATCCATTACCTTTTAAGAAATCTTTGGCAGTGTGAATGACAGAATCATATTTTTGATTTTGATGTCTTCGTATCAGTCCAACTTCTTCTTTCATGTTTGCCTTTTGGGGTGCTCTTGTGACTTTTCTTTTGCTCATTGCTTTAAAAAAAAACCCTCAAATTTATACGTTGCAAATAATGTGTACTAGGTTGTTATTTCTTCTTTATTTTTATTATGCTCTTTTTATATATACTTATTTTGTTTTTACTTAGTCAACTGTACCAATCTTAGTTTTGTTTGTTCTCTTATGCTAAGGGAAGCTTTCCTACCTAACAGGTAAATCTTGTCCCTATAATTATTATAAAATGTCCTTCTGTGTTTCCAGCAATATTTGTTGTATATTATAATATAGCCATTCAAGTACTTCTATGGTTACATTTTGGGTATATATTATTGTAGCTTTTACTTTAACCTGTTTGTATCTGTGACTCTAAAGTGGGTTTCTTGTAGGCAACATACAGTTGGATCATGCTTTTTAAATACTGTCTAACAGTGTCTGCCTTTTAATTAGCGAGCTTATTAGTCTATTTGCATTTAATATAATTATTAATATGGTTGGGTTTTACTCTCTATTTTTCATGTCTTTTTTGTTCTTATTTATCTTTTACTCCTTTGTTGTATTAAGTATTTTGTAGTATACTACTTTAATTCTTCCATAAATTTTTGTGAAAATTTTATTTATTGTTTATTTATTTAGACTGTGGTGGGTCTTCATTGCTGTGCACAGCCTTTGCTGAGCACAGCTGCGGCGAGTGGGGGCTACTCTTCATTGTGATGTGTGGGCTTCTCATTGCAGTAGCTTCTCTTATGGTGCACAGGCTTAGTAGTTGTGGCACACAAGCTTAATTGCTCCAATGCATGTGGAAACTTCCTGGACCAGGGATAGAACCTGTGTCCCCTGCACTTGTAGGCAGAGTCTTAACTGCTGGACCACCAGGGAAGCACCGTAAATTTTTTAACAACGTGTTTTTTGAGTTGCTTGTTTTTTTAGAGGTTACTCTATGGATTATAATCTGCTTTTTCATTTGTCATAGACTATTTGTCATAGTCTGTTTTAGGTCATTGCTGATATAGTTTTGATGTAGTATATAGAAGTAATTTTGCTTCAACTTAGCTCCATTTCTTCCCTCTTCTTTAGTGCTATTGTTATTTATATTTTATCTATATATTTTATAAAGCATGCAATATTATAATCATTGTTTTATAAATGTCTTTTACTGCATTAAAAGAAGAAAAGAGAAAAAGCTATCTTCAGTGTTGTATACTCAGCAGATATTCATTGTTTCCTGTGTTCTTCTTTCTTTTTTTTTCTGTGAATTCACATTACTACTTGCTATCATTTCCTTTCTGACTTTCATTAGTATTTCTTGTAAGGAAGCTCTGTTAACTAGGAATTCGCTCAGTCTTTGTTTTTCTGGGAATATATTTCATTTTCATTTTTAAAGGTTAGTCATCAGCTAATGATTGGTCCAGGGTACTCTAAGAAACTTGAGCCAATAAACGTATCTACCCTTTCTCAGTGGATTTGTTTGTGGATTAGGGACTACATTAAAAATTCAGGCAGTTTTCAACTCTGCTGAGCTTTTATATCCTTCTCCTATGTGCAAGCCTGATGCCTGCTCGTCAGCCAGGGCTGTGTACGGTGCTTATGCACTTTTGGGTGTTACCTGTGTGTGCACAGCCTCTGAGTCAGCTAGGGACATGTAGAGAGCTATCAGGTTATTCGTATTGCTGAAGCCTGGCTTGGAGAATTTTGAGCATTACTTTACTAGCGTGTGAGATGAGTGCAATTGTGCAGTAGTTTGAGCATTCTTTGGCATTGACTTTCTTTGGGATTGGAATGAAAACTGACCTTTTCCATTCCTGTGGCCACTGCTGAGTTTTCCAAATTTGCTGACATATTGAGTGCAGCACTGTAACAGCATCATCTTTTAGGATTTGAAATAGCTCAACTGAAATTCCATCACTTCCACTACCTTTGTTCGTAGTGATGCTTCCTAAGGCTCCCTTGACCTCACATTCTAGGATGTCTGGCTCTAGGTGAGTGATCACACCATCATGATTATCTGGGTCAAAATTCTCCAAGCTAGGCTTCAGCAATACATGAACCGTGAACTTCCAGATGTTCAAGCTGGTTTTAGAAAAGGCAGAGGAACCAGAGATCAAATTGCCAACATCTGATGGATCATCGAAAAAGCAAGAGAGTTCCAGAAAAACATCTATTTCTGCTTTATTGACTATGCCAAAGCCTTTGACTGTGTGGATCACAATAAACGGTGGAAAATTCTTCAAGAGATGGGAATACTAGACCACTTGACCTGCCTCTTGAGAAACCTGTAGGCAGGTCAGGAAGCAACAGTTAGAACTGAATATGGAACAACAGACCGGTCCCAAATAGGAAAAGGAGTACGTCAAGGCTATATATTATCACCTTGCTTATTTAACTTCTATGCAGAGTACATCATGAGAAATGCTGGGCTGGAAGAAGCACAAGCTGAAATCAAGATTGTCAGGAAAAATATCAATAATCTCAGATATGCAGATGGCACCACCCTGATGGCAGAAAGTGAAGAAGAATCAAAGAGCCTCTTGATGAAAGTGAAAGAGAAGAGTGAAAAAGTTGGCTTAAAGCTCAACATTCAGAAAACTAAGATCATGGCATCTGGTCCCATCACTTCATGGGAAATAGATGGGGAAACAGTGGAAACAGTGTCAGACTTTATTTTTTTGCCTCCAAAATCACTGCAGATGGTGATTGTAGCCATGAAATCTAAAGACGCTTACTTGTTGGAAGGAAAGTAATGACCAACTTAGATAGCATATTAAAAGGCAGAGACATTACTTTGTCAACAAAGGTCCGTCTAGTCAAGGCTATGGTTTTTCCAGTAGTTATGTATGGATGTGAGAGTTGGACTATAAGGAAAGCTGAGCGCCGAAGAATTGATGCTTTGAACTGTGGTGTTGGAGAAGACTCTTGAGAGTCCCTTGGACTGCAAGGAGATCCAACCAGTCCATCCTAAAGGAGATCAGTCCTGGGTGTTCATTGGAAGGACTGATGTTGAAGCTGAAACTCCAATACTTTGGCCACCTGATGTGAAGAGCTGACTCACTTGAAAAGACCCTGATGCTGGGAAAAATTGAGGGCAGTAGGAGAAGGGGACGGCAGAGGATGAGATGGTTGGAATGCATCACCGACTCAATGGAAATGAGTTTGGGTAAACTCCGGGAGTTGGTGATGGACAGGGAGGCCTGGCATGCTGCGGTTCATGGGGTTGCAAAGAGTTGGACACGAGTGAGTGACTGAACTGATCTGATCAAGTTATTCTGTGGGTCTCTTATTTAGGACTTCCTTGTTAAGTTTTTGATTAGTCCTCTTGTCTACACTTTGTCCCAACCAAGATGAACACCAGGCCAGTAGAGCTGGAAGTTCCCACCTCCTTTTTGTAACTGAGTTTACAACATTTCCTAACAGCACTAGTCAGTATAGGATTTTCGTCCTCTGCTCCAAATCATGTCAACCCCTAATGACAGAGAAGTTGCTCATTTTCCTAACAAGTTATAACCAGTGATGTGGTGATGGAAGGTGAAGAGGATGATGGAGGTAGCCCCAGGCAAGAACACCATTAAGTCCCTCTCTGTTTATTAGTTTTCATGGATAAACCCTTCTCAAGCTATTGTTCTACTTTCCAGAGTCCTTTCTAATTTCCAGAGTCCTGAAATGGCTGTTTGCAAAGTTTTGTCCAGTTTATATTTGCTTTTTGAGTAAAAGATTTGCTAAGTTTTTCTGTGTGCCACAGTTGTAAGTCTGTCCTTGGGTACTTTATTTTATAGGATGATTTTTATGGCATTGATAGGATCATTTTGTATTTCTCTTTATTTTCACTCTCTCTCTTTTTTTTAATCTCCTAGCAGTGGCCTTTATTCTTTATGTAATGAATTTCATTGGTGGATTTTCTATGTTTTCTATATTCTTGGGATAAAATCTTTTTTGACTATAATTTATTAAGTTGTGTAATACATATATTAATTTTAATAATTTGATATTTATTTTTCCATTGATGTTTTTATTGAAACAGTCCTGCATTTGTCTTAATGTAAGTGAAAACTAATTCAGGCTAGAAATTTTCCCTGAGGAATATATCTGTGGCCCTAAAGAAGACTGAATTGAGCTAAAGGTGATGCAATTCCTTTTATAGGCATTATCCTGCACTGAAAACTCTGGAACATCTAGAGCATACCTATCTTCCTCAAGTAAGCCACTATCGATTCTGCAAGGTGATGGTGGACAATATCCCCAAGCTTCGAGAAGAAATTAAGGATGTGTCTATGTCCGATCTCAAAGACTTTCTGGAGAGTATCCGCAAACATTCAGACAAAATTGGAGAGACTGCCATGAAGCAAGTAGGTCTTGGGTTTATGATAGGTTGGCCAATGGCTTTGCAAGTATTCTGTTACACAAATTTCTTTTTGCTAAGTGTCTTAATTGTTTCTTGTCATTTCAGGGAAGTCCTTCATCTTTATGGGAACAGATGGTTTTAAAATATTTTTTATTTTCTTAACAGAGCAGTGAATTATTTACTAGTATATTGTTTTGCTCTGTGAATGCTCAGTAAATATTAATTGGCTGTTATGGTTTATAGTGTTGTTTTGAAGAGGTTTTTCTATTTTTTGAATACTTTTCTTGACTTTGGGTGAGATTCAAAGCCCAGGGTTTTTAAAAGTACTATTTCTAGTTAATGAGCTAAATTGTGCTGCATGTACTTCTGGTTGATTATTTACTGTGCAAGCAAAATGTTATATATGAGTATTTCTGTAATTGTTATTTCAGGTATCAGTGGGGATCAATGAAAAAAGGCCTGTTGGGAAATGCTGTGATATATGATCATAGAAAGGAATTTGTTTATAGCTTATTAAAAACTAACAAAGTATTTAGATTTTTTCTTTCAGTATCTTCATCTCTAATTTATGAAAGTCACACAGAACATCCAGAAGTACTTTGTTGTTATGAATAAAGAACAGTAGTAATTTGCAGTATTATTTGCTCTTTTGAAATTTAAGTCGTGCTGATTTTACTAAAATTTCTCAGGATACCTTGATGTAACCTACAATATGTAGTAGATTCATTTTTTTATGGGAAGTATTTTTTGGTTCTATAAACAACTATATTCTTGAGTAAGTCATTTGTAGTTCGTTTCATTCTGTGAGGAAAGAGGGAGTAGGTCATATTTTGGGTCAGATTTTCGGTCTCAGCTATTCTTTTAGGTATTTGATTCTGTAAAAGAGATCTGCCTGTTGGAAATCCCTTTCCTAAGAGAATACAGATATTCTTTTCCCCTTTCTCCTTTAAAATTTTTTTATTATTATACTTTGCAAAGTGGAAAGTTTAAAACTAGTTGATGATAAACTTTGATGGAAATAATCATGTCATTTTATTTTTTTAATGATGTAGAAAAAAATTAATCATTGGAAATATACTTTTGCTTTGCTGTGTATATTTTGAGTATAGGAATGAAAGTATCTTGTAAGACAAGTCTTTATTGTGGTTGAAAAATTTTTACTAAACTTTCAAAATATTGAAGAGTAGAGTTGCTTTTTTTAGGCCTTTGCTTGAGAAATTACTTCGTTATGAAGTAAAAGAAGATTCTGTGAAGAGTATTATTATTTCATTTAATGAGATTATCTGTCTCTCCCCTTAATTATCTGAAGAAATTATGGCCTAGGGCAGGGAAGTGATTTACTCAAGTTCAGTTTATAAAGATCAGATCCTGTAGTATAGAATTCAGATTAGATTGACATGAATTTATCTGCTGTGTCATTCAGTCTGTGTAAACTGTTAGCTGTTGGCTGTATTTTTGTCATTTAAAGAAATGGTGATGAAATCTTTTGTGAATTCAGGACTTTTTAATTAATTGATAGCCCTTTATTCCTCCTATAATATTTTTCATCTCAAGTATAGCTCTTATTGCATGTATTACTATCTTATGCTATAAGATCCTTGAGTAAAGATATCTTACACATTTTAAAATCTTCTGTAGTCCGTAAAAAGTAAGGAAAGTGGGAGGGAGAGAAACTTAGTTCCCTGACCAGGGATCAAACCCGCATCCGTTGCACTGGAAGTACAGAATGTTAACCACTAGACTGCCAGGGAAGTCCCTGTGGTAGGGTTTTTTTTGGGTTAGGCATGGAGGTGATCACTACTACACTGATTTCATTGGCCAGCACTTAAAAACGTGACCATACCAACCTGCAAGGGAGACTGGGAAATATAATTTCACTCTAAGAGAAGAACACAGTTTTGGTGAATAGTAGCTAGTCTCTGGCACAGTCTACCCTTTTGCTCATCAAATATGTCTTCACTCTTCCTCTCATCCGTAGAACATGTCTGTCCCTTCCCTAAGGAATACAGTCTAATATCCCATCTAGTTACTACATCCATCTCAAAGAATGGTATTTTCTAGGGATGTTCAGTACTCTCCATCAGATCCAGATGTGGCTCTTCAGTGGGCTGATGACCATGGAGAAGCTAGAACAGAATAGGTACAACAAAAAACTTCCATTTAGAAATGGGAAGAACAGGAGAGGTACAGCATTCCCTCCTTCATATCAAACCATCTATTCTTTTTGGGCCATCATTGGGAAATCTTTCTGAATTAGTAATAGGGGAACTTCCTTGCTTAGATGTTGACTCTCTGGAAAGAACTCCTTTGCCCATTGTTCCCCTAGCTGCATCTTAGTTTTTCTTTCCCTATTTTTTTTTTTTTTTTTTCTGTGTACATTTCTGAAGTGTGTGCTGGGGAACTGACATTCATTTGAATACTTCTTCTCTCAGTAGATATACATATACAGCTAGACTTACATCTGCAGCCACATTTATATCTCTGTGTTTCTTTCAGTGCCTGCTTTCTGCTTCTACAAGTTTGGGAGCCCAACGTTTGTTTTAATGTTCTGAACAAAGATTTATTTAGCCCAGATTTGTGGGTTTTTGGCTTTGTAGTTACCTCAAAACTTAGTAGACCTCTGATCGGTTTGTTTCCAGTAGGTTCTGTTTAGATACTGTACCCAGTGTTCTTTTCTAAATATAATTTTCAGGAATAATTTTTTTCTTCTTCGCTGTTTGGAGTGGTAGTGGAATTGGGGGAGAATAACTCTTGCCTCCTGTCTTTTTTCTTATTTTAATGGCCCTACTTGGAGGCCGTATGAAATAATGAGTAAGAAAACCATACCTGAACCTAATTTTTACCTCAAAATTAAGTTCATCAAGGTTTTCTTTGGGCTTAATTGCTAAACTTTTACCTTCTTTTTCTTTTACTCTTTGGGATCTGTACGTGTTCAACTTTCTGACCCCCTGAGGCCCAAGTTTCTGGGCTCAGAAATATGGCCCAAATTTTAGTTTGCAAATTGGGAAATTCTGTGCTCATCTCTTTTGTGTAAAACCTTGCTAAAAGCAGAAAGTAAATGCCAATATATACACTATAACTTTCTCTCTACATTCACTTACAGAGCTACAGGCCCAGTAGCCACGTGGTATGCCTTTTCATTTATTACTGGTTCCCAGTTTACCAGTTTTGGTTTTTTTTTTTAACCACAATATCATAGGTCTCTTTAGGCTTTTGACTTGCTAAATATATATTCTTACTGCCTACTGCCTGATCTCTAAACTGATGCCATTTATTTTAGGCTTTTTTGTTATGACAACACCGTTCTTCCAACTCTAGTGCTTGTTTCTTTAAATAATGCTACCTCTTATAATAGTTAAGCTCTAAAATCTCACCTTAGAAATTCTATTTTTTGCTTAGGTGAAGTCTTAAATGGGTCTTCCTGGTGGGGTAGCTCTTCTTCAAGTGACTATGAAGGGATCTAGGACTTGTGGCTCTATCACTTCAACATGTGACTTGCAGTGTTATAGCAGTAGGGAAAGGAGTAGGAGCATTGGGAATTTTTTTTTTTCATTGACCAACTTGTAAGTGATACATATGACTGCTGCCAACATTACATTGGCTGAAGCTCACACACTGCAAGTGAGGATTGGAAATACAGTTTATCTGTGTGACCAGGAGAAAGAGGAAATAGTTTTGGTGAATAGCTAGCTACTCTGCTACAACCTACTATTACATAGCCTAGAAAAATACATATCTCCATGTTTTTTTCCTTTTTTCTTCACAGTTTCATCTCTTTAACATTCTCCCCCATATGTTTGCCTTATAATTTACTGATCCAGTTTTTAGCATTGTCTGTGCCACTAATCATCATTTTTAGTTCAACAACTGCAGTTTTGGCCTTAAAAATATGTTCTTGTCCTTTAAAGAAAAATTTAAGTGGCCTTCTTTAGAATCATACAAGAAAACAGATTTGAAAGTATCAATTTTGATAGTTGATCTAGGTGCTTTTAGCAATTATATAGTACATTATGCTTTTTCTTGGTGAACAGCTCCCTTTTTCTTATCTACTTACCCTATCCTGAGTTGTTGCATTGATCCATGGGTGAACTTTGTCCTTTGTAAAATGAAATGTTGGAGGCAGTTGGCTTCTCTTTGGGATATACCATTTAAGCCACAGAAGGACATCATCCAAATTGGAGTTTAATGAGCAAAGTAGGCTCCAGACTTTTATCTGAGATTATAATCTCAAACTGTTTGTTCAATTTTGTCAAGATATATGATGCAAAAATTACTATTTGAGGATGATGAAAAAATGCCATTTGAGGCATATATGTAGCCATTTATACATTTTTCTTTATTCCAAGTATTATATTGTTTCTGGATAAAGCTTTATCTGTAGGAAGATCTTTGCTTTGGTTTCATGTGGTAGGCAAAATTCTGAGATGGTCCCCAGGATTCCTGCCCCCTAGTCTGTACATCCTGTAAAATCTTCTCCCTTGAGTGTGTGAGCCTAATGTTTAAGGTGAGCACCTTTAAAAGAAGGCCTAGAGGTATAGTCAGAGGTCCATAGTCAAAGCTGTGGTTTTTCCAATAGTCATGTATGGATATGAGAGTTGGACTATAAAGAAAGCTGAACGCCGAAGAATTGATGCTTTTGAACTGTAGTGTTGGAGAAGACTCTTGAGCATCCCTTGGACTGTATGGAGATCAAACCAGTCAATCCTAAAGGAAATCAGTCTTGTATATTCATTGGAAGGACTGATGCTGATTCTGAAGCTCCAATACTTTGGCTACCTGGTGCAAAGAACTGACTGATTGGAAAAGGCCCTTATACTGGGAAAGATTGAAGGCAGGAAGAGAAGGGGACGACAGAGGATGAGATGGTTAGATGGCATCATCGACTTGATGGACATGAGTTTGAGCAAGCTCTGGGTGTTGGTGATGGACAGGGAAGCCTGGCGTACTGCAGTTCATGGGGTCACAAAGAGTTGGACACAACTGAGCGGCTGAACTGAACTGAGAGGTTAGATACAGAAGTTAGAGAGATTAAACACTGCATCTGATGCTTAACTATTGATCTTGAAGAAACAGACTGCCATGTTTTGGAGACGGCCATGTGGCAGGGAATTGTAGGCAGCTTTGAGTTGCTGAGAGCTCTCCCCAGCCAACAGCCAGCAAGAAAATGGGGACCTGAGTTCTACAACCACAAGGAACTGAATCCTGGCAACAATATGAGTAAACTTAGAAGACCTTGAGCTCCAAATGAAACCTCAGGCCTTACTGACAGCATGATTTCAGTCTGGTAAGACCCTGAACAGAAGACTCAGCACAAACATGCTTAACTTCTGATCTGTGGAAACTCAGATAATATTTTTGTGTAGTTTTAAGTCACTAAGTTTATAGTAGTATATTACACAGCAGTAGAAAATTAATACACTCTTATTTTGGTCTTGAATAGAATTCCTTTTTACTGAACTGTACATTTTAATTTTGCCTTTGGATCTAGGAAACAATGGTATAGTCAATCTGGTTTAAAATGTGTTAAGCTGGAAGTCTCTGAGTCTTTCAGTTGTCTTCCAATATACCTGGGAAGCTGTAGAAAATCAAGAGAATGTATAAGTATGAAAATCTTAAGGGAAGCCCACTGACTAAACTGCCCTCCCTGGCCAGGCTCCATAGTAACCATTTGCATGAGTTATTTTACAATAGGAAGTCCTGGTAAGGAACATGGACTTAATAAGCCACCACCAACCGGAAGAGTTTGGGAAAGGTCAAAAGGAAATGTTACATGTCCTACCACCTCCCAGAAATCCTTCTCACTGGCATCCATTTGGGCACAAAGTGTGCACCAGCAGGAAGGACCCTGAGTCAGAGTGACTGGCCAAAGACAACCTGGAAACTAATCTGATCGCCATAAAACCTGAGGCTGCGAACCATGTGGCAGAGCAGTTCTCTTGGGTTCCCTTACCTTCCTGCTCTCTGCCCAGTTGCCCCTTCCCAATAAAGTCTCTTGCTTTGTTAGCACATGTGTCTCCTTGGACAATTCACTTCTGAGTATTAGACAAGAGCTCAATCTTGGGCCTTGGAAGAGTTTCCCCTTCCTGCAACAAAACCTAGAATAGAAGTTCAATCATATACCAGAATCTGAGGAGGAATTTTAAAATTGTTCATTCTACTGTTTATTGCCATTTTGAATTTTAAGTTAAGCAGTTTTATTAAAAAAACAAAACAAAAAAACCCACGTTCATCTTCCTGTGTATCTTTTAACATGAATTGGATTGAAAGCATTTAATGGACCCTCCTGTGAGTTCTGCTACAAGAAGTAGAGCCATCTTTAAAGCAAGTAGAAAAACCTTCCCTTTTGTCCTATCCCATTTTCTATGTTGATATTCTTAGAGTGTACTTCCAGAATACTGTGTATGTCTTATTTTGGAATAATCAATTTAGCTTGACCTGATTTTATAAAAAATGTCTAAAGCAGTTCTTTGTTAATTGTATACTGTTTTTTAGTTTTCTTTATGAAATTGATTTCTATAATTCACTTGTTATGGAATTGATTTGTGCAGGAGGGAAGTTCTGTATTTGTTATTTTGATTAGTTTGCCTTAGGCTTTGTGGGACTAAATAACATTTGTAACATAAACATTCTTGACTAGGTTGATTTTCTATGTGAAGTCCTTTAACAAAAGGAAGAATTTATTTACTTTTAAAATTCTAACTTGGCTTTGCCAAATTATATGGGTTGTATAACTGATGCTTAGAAAAGGAACTGGTTGCTCATAAAAGAAATTGAAGCTCCCAGGCATTCTTCCTTTAGTAACTAGTTTTAAAGAAACTGATCCTTGGGTAAGATTAGTTTTCACCATGGCTCTTTCCATGGTCTTCCGAAGTGGCCCAGTGGTAAAGAATCCGCCTGCAGTGTAGGAGACACGAGTTCAATCCCTGGGTAGGAGAGATCCCCTGGAGAAGGAAATGGCAACCCACCCCAGTATTCTTGCCTGCGGAATCCCATGGACAGAGGAGCCCGGCAGGCTGCAGTCCATGGGGTCTCAAATAATTGGACATGACTACGTGACTGAGCACACTTATTCACACAGTTCTTTCAGTCTTTGACTTTCTTTGGTTAAATCTTGGCTACAGCAAAATAAGCTCTTTTATTTACTGTGTAGAACATCTTTTGATTTAGATCAGGCGTGGTACTACCAGCTGAGTTCATATAGGCCACGTAATGCCTGACAAGTAAAAGCAGTATTGCCATTGAAACCTCTTTTGTGCTGGATGCTCTGCAAAACTTCCACAGAATATGGCCTTTGGAGTCAAAGAAGTTGATGCTCACTTGGTTTGGTGTTCCTGGATTTACTTTTATTCTCTTTTCTTCTTGATTTTGGTATTTATGTATTTGTGCAATTTCTTGCTCCTTACTCTTTGATAATACAGATGGCCTTAGGGTAGGGTGGAGGAGTATGGACCTATAAAACGGATTCTTGAAGTCGGAAACAATCAGAGTAGCTTATGCTAGATAGTACAATGTTAGAATCTGAAGAGGATAGTAGGCATTTAAGTTTACTGTTCATCAATATGATAATTAACAGAATAGACTTTGTAGTTTGGGTTAGACTCCTAGATTTGCCATTTGCTAGCTGTATGACAATGGGCAATTTACTAAACAAAACATTCTGTCTTCACAGCTCTATAGCTGGAATTTTTAATCTCTTCAAAGATTAGGGAAATCAAGGACTTAGATTAGTCCTAGGCTTATAATAAATGTTAAATTAAAAAGAAAAAACCATCCTAGATGAATGGTGAATGTAAATAGATTCTAAGAGTATGGAGAAAGAGAAGATAAACTTGATTGAAATACTTTTAATTTTATTCCTAAAATTCAGTTTTCTGTCACAATTGTTAGCCTTGAATTAGATCTCACTTTTTTTTTTTTTTTAGATCTCACTTTCAAACATTTTTTTCTGCTTCCCATAAAAATTATTTATATTATATATACTTTTAAAATATTTTGCACCTGATTTCAGTTAAAAAGATGAACGTTAAATTTAAAAGGGCAGTGACTCGATTCATGTTGCATGAAAGAACATATAGAATTTATTTCTTAAATCTGATTGAAGCTTGGTTTTGAGTTTTCTTCAGGATAGAAAGGAAACTATTGTGTGTGTATGTTTGTGTAAATATAATAAATGTATTATTTGTTTGCTTTGACTAAGCAAAGCATGCTAGCTTATTAGGAGAAATTTTTCTGTTATCAAAGGCACATTGTCATATGGGTTCTCAATGTAATTTGTAAACATGGTCTCATACTGTGCTCTTCCTAAATAGACCATTACTTTAGAGAAACAGCAGCTATTGCAATATTTATACCATCTCTCACAAATATGCTACATATATACACACACACATATATATGTTTCAGTTATTTTAAGATTAAATTCTTTTGAAAAGATTCCTTTTACTGAGCCTTGGCTTATACTGGAGAGCAGTAATACTTAATTTAAAACTGTATGGTATCATAAGAATAAACTGCTGAGTAGAATAGAAATACAGAAATTGACCCAAATATATAGTATACAAATTTAATAAGTGATAATGGTAGTGTTAGAGGCACAGACACAAACAAATTAGCATTATGCCATATAGTTGTAAAGTAAGTTTCCTCAGTAAGCCTTATAGGCAGAAAGGTCAGCGCAGTGCACAAAAATAGCATCTTCCTGTCATTTATGAAGGGATCTGATGGGTTCTACTTTGCACTACAAGCAACAGGATATGCCTCAGGAGAAGGACTCTGCTCTTGTATTATCGATAGGGAAGCTGAGAGAGGGGGAAGAACATCTAGTCAGCATGTACTAGATGGATCCTTGTTGGTCAGAGAAATGATTTGGCTAGGGGAATTCTCATATCAATGCCACTTAGATTAGCTAAAGAGACCTAGTATTCTTCAGATGAACTGAACTAGTTCATTGCTAAGCTTTTGAGAATGGGAAAGGTAGAGAGCTACTCGGGCCTCCAAGGTAGCATCTCATAGCAGGAAAGAATGCCATTAGTGTGATTGCTGCTTTACTTATCTGTCTTCCTGAACAATTTATGGTCTCTGTAAGGACAGAGGTAGGTTTTTTAGCTTTGTATCTTCAGCACCTTTCTAGCATAGTGCTTGGTCATAGTAGATAGTTAATAAATCAATTAATTACTCTTAATTATGTATTTAATTAAATTTAATGTACCCATACCTTAACATTTTTCAGGAAAGCTACCCTTTTTAATATTCTAAGGTATATTCTCTTATTCCAGTTATATTCTTAACTATATGAAAATACCTAAAGTTGCTCTTTGAATGGATTTTGAAACTATCTGAAAGTTCTGTGCAGGTGCTATAAAGTGATCAAATTAACATCTTAATAAAGATGGTGTGTTGAACACATACATACATTTCTGTCTCTGCCTCTCGTAAAAGCAACAGCTAAGGAAATTTTTTTTAAAAAGCACGAGCTGTTAAAGATGAAGAATGTAGGAGAGAGGGTGACAGCACATTTTTTGGAAATTGTAAAGTAAAAAGATGTGTGAAAATTGTCCTAGCGTATCCAAGAAAACTCAGTCCTAAATCAGTAGTAGAAGAAGCTGAGAGCAATCTAAAGTTTTAGGGTTTTGCAGAACCTCTATGTTTAAAAAATTGCTGGCCTCAAGGAAAGGGGGATAAAATTGATGCCCAAAAAGAAAGATTGGTTGAATGTCTATTTAGGTACCAGTTAGACAGAACCATTGGTTGAGTGTCTATTTCCGAATCAATTAGGATTCCTTCCTCAGCTTTTCTTGCCAGTTAACTACCTGATGCCAACTCTAGCAGAAGACCAGAGAACAATAGACACAAACTGAAAACAGCAAGTTTATATCCTAAATATTGAGATTCATCCTAAATCTCACAGCCCAGTTTTCTGATTTAGTTTCCAGAACCAGACTTACACCCTTCAGGTGTGATACTGGAAGATAATCTGAATACTCTGAATAATATAATTAGCCCAAGAGAAGTATCCTAAAGATATGTCCACTGGGTATTCACCAATAAAAAGGGCAAGTCAGATCACTTTGAAGGTCACACTTGATTAGACTAATGTACAGCCAGAGAAATTTCAGTTAGCTTTTTAGTTTCCCAAATTAAAATTTGAGCAGATGGCCAAGGATCACCAGATACTTGAAAAAAGATTCTAACATGAAAATAGAGTCAGAACAAACATGTACAAAGAAGCAGTATGAAGAAGATAGAGACTATGCAAGAAGAGGAAAACCTAAAAGGCAAAATGAAACAAACTATCTTCAGTAGCATTAGAAAGATAAGAGAAAGTAAATTACATGTTAGAAGGAAGATCAGAATACTACATAAAAGGAGAAGTGCAGAGAACAACAAGAATGTTTAAAAATTAAAAATATGGCAGCTGAAAACACTTAAAGGAGGGTTTGGAAAATAAAGTTGAAAAAGTCTTTTTGAGAGAGGAGTAAAAAGAAAAAGAGATAGAACATAGGAAATAGAAAAGATAAAAGAATATTAGGGAGTCAGTCCAGGAGATCTAAAATAGCATTTGAATACTAGGTATTTTAGAAAAAGGGAAGGAATTCATCATAGAAATAATGCAGGAAATTTCCCCAAATTCTATTAATAAGACACAAACAAGCAGATTAAAGGACCCACCAAGTATCCAACCAAAAGGATGAAAGTAGACTTACATCAAGGCATATTGTAAAATTTCAGAAACCAGAGGACGAAGTGAAAGTTGTAGGTGTCTTTAGAGATTATAGGCAGTATCTTACATGGCTGTGAATTGCATTCATACAGTTATAATAATTAAATGCTAATGCTAAAAGTTAACATACCTAATTAATCCATTGATTTATCTCTGTTGTAGAGGGATAGGTGAATGGACATTGCCCAGATATGTGGTACTGGTGTGTTAAGAATGTGAAAGAGACCTAAACCCCCTTCTTCCATGGTGGAAAGTCAATAGATAATGCTTAAAACTAAACCATAATAGCCAAGAGGTAGAAACAACTCAACTGTCCATTGACAGATGGATGGATGAGCGAAAAAATGGTGGAATATTATTTCACCTTAAAAAAGGAAATTTTGACACATGCTACAACATGGATGAACCTTGAAGACATTATGCTAAGTGAAATAAACCAGGCATGAATGGACAAATACTGTTTAGTTCCACTTATCTAAGGTTCCTGAACTAGTCAAATTCATACAGACAGAAAGTAGAATGATGGTTTCCAGGGCCTAGTAATAAAGGGAATAAGGAGTTAGTATTTAATGGGTACAGAGTTTCAGTTGGGGAAGATGAAGAGTTTCTGAAGATGGTGGTAGTGATGGTTGTACAACAACGTGAATGTACTTAATACCACAGAACTATACAATTAAAAATGGTTAAAATGGAAAATTCTATGTCATAAATCTTACCACAATGAAAAAGAATCTAAAGAAACAGGCAGTAGCACACATAAGCATGGTATATAGAGATAAAGAGTGGTTGCTTCTGGGGAGCAGGATTTGGGGGATAGAAGAGAGGAGGAAACAGTTGTTTTTCAGAATAAGTCTTTATGTATAATTTAATTATGCATAAATTTGCATATGTAATTTAGATAAGATATATTGAACAAAAAAAGGAACAAAGTCAGATTTGGTATATATGTGTAATAGATAGCATTTGTTGGTGGACTGGACATGAGATAGTAAGTGTTATGACTGTCAGGTACAAAGGAAGTGATCCCTTATTTAAGGGATTATTTATACTTATCTATGGCATTATTGATTTTTCTTTCTGCTTTATGTGGGTAACTGAGGAGTGTTCAGAATCATAGCTGTAGCAAGATGGAAAAGGAATTATGTGTTAGATGTAAATTAAATGATTCCATTCAATTCTCTGTTGTATTATGTGCCTTATTAAAGAAGCGAACAGATAAGTCTGATATAATGAACAATAAAGCAAGTGTTTTTTTTAAAAAATAATATAAAAATCTTAAAAGTGATGATTGTTGTTGAGTTGCTATGTTGTGTCTGACTCTTTGCTTCCCCATGAACTTCAGTGATGATAAAGATGGCAAATTTGTGATAATCAGAATGATCCCTTCCCCTTGCGTTGAATTCTCAAGATAAATATTAACCCCTGTTCAGAAGAGAATATGAGGTCTTCAGCACTCCCCTTTGGTTGCAAAATGTTACACTACCATACCTCTGCCACTATTGCAGGCTCACACACATTTCATACTTGGTTATGTGTTCTGATAAGTGAAGAGTCCCTATGCTGCTGCAGGAAAAGATGGGGAAAGAGGGAATTAAGAGAGCAGTGAGGGAAAATATTTCTGATAAGTAAGTGTACATATAATTTGGCTTGGCCTCAGAGTCTTGTGGGAGAGAGCCAGTAGCCTCATTATTATCAATATTTCATTGGGAAACTTAACTTTCTGCTAAATTTAAAATAAAGGAGAATGACCTACACTGTGAAGTTTTTCTTGGAGGGTTTGTACAGTAACTGAACTTCATTCCATTACAATGCTCCTGGGATTTCCTATAGCCTCCAAGTATCATGAATAATTGTGCCACACTAGTGTGGAAATGAAATTCAGATCATTGAACTCACTTTTGAATTGAACTTGAGACCAGTCCTTTAGATCTAAGTTATGAGGTAGAAATGAATTGATCGCATTGACATGAATAAGATGCTTGCTGTTTGTGTTTTTACTACATAATATAGCCTCTGAAACATTCAAGGATATGAAAAGTTATTTAAAATGATGACTTAAATATAATATGAAAATGTACAGCTATTAAATATTACTATACAGGGGGCCAAGAACAACCACTTTATTATCTTTATTATCAGATTAAATTTATTTATTGTTATTATTTTTTGAAAAAGCCTTTATTTACTTATTTTTGACTGGACCACGCAGCTTGCCCGGACCTCTGGCAGTGGAAGCACAGAGTCCTAAGCACTGGACTGCCTGGGAGTTCCCATTACCAGATTAAGTTTAGGTCTGGTCAGACACAGCCTCTGTCTGCCTTTCTAAAAGATGAATGGAAGCAAGATACATTTTTCGTCTCACAGGAATGAACTATTAAAGTTTATATTTAATAGGCAGTGTTCCCTCATTATAAGTCTGAATGAACTAGTATTCTTGTATTATATCTATTTATAAACTTACTCTGCTTATGTATCACTTCAGTTCAGTTCAATCACTCAGTTGAGTCTGACTCTTGCAGCACAGTAGACCTCCCTGTCCATCACCTAATCCCGGAGCTTGCTCAAACTCATGTCCACCGAGTCAATGATGCCATCCAACCATCTCATCCTCTGTCATCCCCTTCTCCTGCCTTCAGTCTTTCCCAGCATCAGGGTCTTTTCCAATGAGTCAGTTCTTCACATCAGGTAACCAAAGTATTGGAGCTTCAGCGTCAGCGTCAGTCGTTCCAATGAATATTCAGGGCTGATTTCCTTTAGGATTGACTGGTTTGATTTCCTTGCACTTCAAGGGACTCTCAAGAGTGTTTTCCAACACCACAGTTCAAAAGCATCACTTCTTTGGCGCTCAGCTTTCTTTATGGTCCAACTCTCACATCTGTACATGACTACTGGAAAAACCATAGCTTTGACTAGATGGACCTTTGCCGGCAAAGTAATGTCTCTACTTTTTAATATGCTGTCTAGGTTATGTATGGATGGTGTTTTCTCAAGGCAGATATAACAACTGCATGATTGAAGCACAGAATATACATTTTAAAACAAAGACTTTTTGATGATTTAGACGTCTGCCACGTGTGCAGAATGTTGTAGAGCCAAGTTTGAGGTTTGGATTTAGAGCCCTTCCCAAATCCCTGTAGTGTGCCCTTTGACCTGAAGGATCAGTCTTACTGGCCCTGCAGAAATCCAGTTAAGAATTCCTGGGATTGTTGTGCTCTCAGTGAGTTCTTTATTCTTACATCTTCTGCCAGATGTTCTCTTTACTGAGCACGAAAACTTCTTCAAAATAATGGTAAGGCAACTGGTGTGTGAAGAAATAGAAAGTAATGGCAAGGGAACTGGTACGTGAGGAGACAGGAAGAGAAAGAAATATTTACATTTATACAGGAGGGCCAGAGATGTGGACCTAAGGATGTTCTAGAACAAGAGGAATTTATTTTGTCACATCCTTCTAAATCTCCCTGCTGAAAAGTTTTAGCAAGTAAACCTAAAGTAGCTTTACAATTTAAAAAGTTACATACAATAAAATCTTTTTTGTTGTCGTCCATAAGTTTTTTTAACATGCATAGATTGATGTAAGCACCACCACAACATAACAATTCCGTCATCTCTCCAAATTCCTTTGTGCTCCCTCTTTGTAGTCAAATCTCTCTCTTCCTAATTCCTGGCCATTGATCATGAAGTTTGTCAAAAGTATAGGGTAGGAAGCACATG
Organism: Okapia johnstoni; assembly: GCA_024291935.2. Lineage (NCBI taxonomy): Eukaryota > Metazoa > Chordata > Mammalia > Artiodactyla > Giraffidae > Okapia > Okapia johnstoni. The sequence goes on along the minus strand of CM044306.1, from coordinate 122,682,239 downwards.
GAACAGATAATGAGACTACCAGAAACTTTTTAGTTAATTAATTATTGCTAATTTTTATCTCACTGATTGAGAATGTGGCATCTCTTAATCCTTCTTGTTTAAGATCTCAGCACAGAAATGAACCCCAAACCAAAAACACAGAAAAATGAAATTTTTGTAATTGAATAGTGACAGGTGACCACCTAAGTTGTTGCTTTTTCTAGGTCTATGTGATTCTAGGCTTTAGAGGCTTTATGACCTTTGACTGTAGTAGGGTGGATTCTTTCTGTCTTCATTAGAGGGTGAATGGTTACATGACTTCACCAAGCTGGCTAGGGAATAAACACTGGACTGGGACTATGGAAAGGGGTTAGATCACTGGAGCTGAATTTTTCACTCAGACTCTTCTTTGTTCTTTGTAAGTGGCTCCTGAACAAAGCAATGGCAAGACTTTATACTGTAAGCTGAAAGTTTTCAACTGACTACATTTTATTTGTTTTGAAAGCTTGCAAAAGTTATTTTGTTGAGAGTTCAGGCTACCTTACCTTCCTGACATAACTTTCTAATTGTACATTTACAGCAAATTTAGAACAGTTTTCAATGATTACTTCTGTGTATGCGTGCAGAGGAGAAAATGCTCTACAGATTAGGGAAGTTCTTTGAGGGGAGAAAGAAAAGACCTTGTCAGGTTGTGGTGCCTACTTCCACGTGTGTGTTTGCTTAAACTCAGAAGTCAGCCAACCATTGAGGCCTCTAGTGTGGTTAGCTATTAAAACAGAACAGTGATAATGGATCTTTATATAAATGTTTAAGTATTTGGAAATTTTTAAAAATTGAGAAAATTCTGCTTTAGAGAAAATCAGGGTGGGCTGTCAGGGGAGATGATTATACACTATACCAGTGAGATGTTAATGAGATTGGGAAGGAAGTAGGGAATATAAGAGCCCTTATTTTTAAAAAGTCTTACAGTGCCAATGCTTAAGATGTGTTCTGTGGCACACCACCATAAATCACAGGGGATTGATTTGCAGAATACTAGGTAATAAAAGGGATCTGGGACAGGTGTTTGGAGGAGGGGAACCTAAAGCTAGGATAGAGTCCAGGAAGTGGAACTAAGATGATAATCATTTAGTGGCATTTTCTCGAGGTCATGTGTCTGAATTAGCTTCATCTTTTTGTTCCCATAGAACCTAGAACACTGTATTGTACAGACTTGGCATTCAACACATTTTTATTATATTAAACATACATACACTTTTTTCCCCTTTGGTGGGCATTTATGCATTTAAAGACAGAGAATTTTCATGGATATTGTAAGAGTTTTAATATTTTTCTGGTATTCTTAGACTTTTAATTTGCTGATGAAACCTTTGACTGTTATGTTCAACTTCGATATCTCAAGATGCAAATTGTCCCAGGTGAAGTTTTTTCACTTAAGTATAATTTTATCTTGATTCTCCGCCAGTGAACATTTCTCACTTTTGTGCTTTTTTCCTCCTGGAAAAATATGCATAATATAAAATTTACCTTTCTAAAATCATTTTTAAGTGTACAGTTTTGTGATATTAAAAGGTACATTCACATTGTTGTGCAACCATCACCACCATCCATCTTCAGGACTTTTTCGTCTTCTGAAACCGAAATCCTGTAACCAGTGAATTAAAAGCTTACAATTTGTGCTTTAGTACTGACTGAACAAATAAAGTCTTCTATATATATACTGAGGAACCTGTGAGCTCTTTGCAGGGAAGAAAAAGAGGCAAAAAGCAAATCTGGAATTCACACAGTAGCTTTTTAATTTAATAATCAGAAGTAGATTATAGTTCCTGAATTTGTATAGATAGATTTTTCTCTTCTTCAGTTTCCTTAAGAAATTTGTTCAGAAGCAACTACTGGGAGTAACTCTTATTCTTTCAAAGTATTTCCAGTCTCTGTGTGTGTATGTGGTGTGTGTGTGTTTCTGTAGTCTTTGTATCTAACAAGACATGGAAAGCTATAGTTTTACTTTAGGTTTTGTTTTTAGTGTTGTCACTGGCCGACTTGAACCATGGTGGTCTTCATCTACTTTTGAGGGTTGTGCCCTTGAATATGGTGACTTTACTGTGGTGTCAGAGAATTTAAGGATGTGGAGGATCTTATTTTTTGGTACTATAATCTTATTTTGTTGACTTAGGCTGAAGTCTGTTATTAATTTTTACCTTTCCCTTGCTTTCCATGTAAGCAAACAAGCAAATGTCAAAAAATAGTATAGCCTACTTTCCAACAGAATGACTTCAACTCTCCTCAGGTTGTTAAACATAGGCATCTCCTAGCCTCCCTGATGAAGAGGCTATGGTCTAGCTGGCATGCCTGCTGTTTTGTTTTTCTTGGTAAGTCTTTAAGCAGAGTTGGTCTTTTAACATTGGAGAAGAGAGCTATAGATAGCAGTGGTTCATAAACATTTTAGAGACAAAACCTTACCTTTTGACAATCTATTGGAAATCATGAACCCTCAGAAAAGTTACTGAATGAACACAAATATTTCATAAAGTGTCAGAGGATTTGAATACTCTGTGAAATATATCCTTGTGGGAGCCATCTGGACTATTAAGATCCAGTATCTATACCAGATTCACTAGTATATTCTGAGATACTCCATTTTTATTTTCATCATGGTTTGTGAAGAATACATAGTGGAAAACCTTGAATAAAATTGTAACAGTCTCACAGTTCAGTTTTATGTCATTCCTGAAATGGATGCTATTTTTACTATAAACATTGACAAGTAGGTTCAAGATGTTGGTATACTTTTCTGAGTTGCCCAGTTTAGACAATAGATAGGTCTCTGAGAATAAGTTGATCTGTATTGTATACTGTGAAAGTTGGATATGGTTATGTTTTCAAACTTTGGTTTGCCTATGATTTCTCATATGTTTCTGTCACTTTTTTTCTTTCTTACTTCTGTTGTATAGGAAGTACAGAAGAAATACAGAAGGGCAAAATAACAGTGGAAAAAAGTCAATTTTTGACTTGAAACAGCTAGAGATAGCATAGTATGAGTAAACTTAAAGTTAGTATGTTCAGTATGACTTAAAATTGGTCATATTCTGTATGACATAAAAAGGCATTTTACGTTGGTGAAGACTAACCTTTTTTTCACAGAGAAAATATTCCTTTTTCTGTACAGGCGATCTTCTTAACCAATGTCGTAGAGAAACTGAGGATTTTTAAGCAGAATCTGTCTTGACTTTCAAAACTCTTATTTCTTAACTATGTGTCTCCACCATTCTTTACTCCTTCAACTCCAGTTTCAGAGGAAGAGGCTTTTCCTCCTGTTTAAGACTATTTCTTCCACATGTGCTCAGTCTTATTTCTTTGTTCTGTCAAATGTTTCGACTTTCTCTTCCTTCCTTTTTTCTGTTTTTCTTCAGTCTTTCCTTTCCAATGACTGCTTTCATTTCACATTTGACGTGCTCAGGTCTTCCTTTCATTGGCCATTCCACTGTATTTCTTCTTTCTGTTGCCAGACCAGCCAGTGCTCTTCTTCCATATTTCCTGTCTTGTTGAAAAATATCATTGTTCATCTAAGAAAGAAATTTGCCATGCTAAGGATTTTGATAGCTGGGTGGTACTCTAAGTGTAATCAGTAGTATAGTAAGTAAAATATTGTGGGATGAGGGGAGTATACATATACTGTAAGGTGAAAATGCATTGTATTAGTAAAAGCAGAATATTAGAACTATGGAGATTCATACTTGGGATAGTTTGGAACTTGTAATGTTGGGAAATAGTGGTGGACTAAATAGTGGAGCTCTTTTTCCAACTTTTACTGCATGTACTAGTGTGTGACAGCTAACTGAAGGTTTTTCAAAATATTTGGTACCATCATCTTCAAAAGAAAGAACATTTATATCCAATAGCTGTATATTTGTAAATATAAATTATATGTATACATTAATTTCAGTAGTGTATACATATGGTTCTAAAGTTTTTGATTATGATTATATACCTTCAGTAAAACTTTTTGTGTATGTATGCATTATATATGTATATGTTATTTATTTATAAGTGGTATACATATGTACTACTCTTATTAGCTACTGTCTCTAGGCAGAATATATAGTTAGGGAGAGATTCATTGTTAACAATGTGTTTAAATCCCCTTTTTAAATGGTCATTATTATAATTTCAAATTCAGGGTGTTATTTTCTGTCAGATTTACTTTGATCACCCTTATGTTTGCCACAGGGCTTCCCTGATGGCTCAGTGATAAAGAAGCTGCCTGCTATGCGGGAGATGTGGATTCAATCCATAGTGTCAGCCAAATCCTCTGGAGGAAGAAACGACAACCCACTCCAGTGTTCTTGCTTAGAGAATCCCATAGACAGGAGAGCTTGGCAGGCCACAGTCTGTGGAGTTGCAAGGAGCTGGATGCAACTGAGGCGACCGAGCATGCATGCATGCATATTTGCCACATAATATATTTGACAGGGGGTCTTACCAGGTGTATCAGTTATCTATTTCTCTTAACAAACTACCTTAAAATGTAATGACTTAAAAATAATGCTTACGTATTTTTTCTATTTTTAAATGTTTATTGAGTGGCATCATGATGATGCTTAGAATAGAGATTGGTTCACGTTAACTCTTGGAGGAGGCAATGGCAACTCGCTCCAGTATTCTTGCCTGGAAAATCCCATGGATGGAGGAGCCTGGTAGGCTGCAGTCTGTGGGGTCGCTAAGAGTCGGACATGACTGAGTGACCTCACTTTCACTTTTCACTTTCATGCATTGGAGGAGGAAATGGCATCCCACTCCAGTGTTCTTGCCTGGAGAATCCCAGGGATGGGGGAGCCTGGTGGGCTGCCGTCTATGGGGTCGCACAGAGTTGGGCACGACTGAAGCAACTTAGCAGAAGCAGCAGCATGTTAACTCTTGGCTTTTTTTTTTTTTCTTGGCCGAGCCACGTGGCTTCTGGGATCCTAGTTCCCTCACCAGGAATGGAACCTGTGCCCTTGACAGTGAAAGCATGGAGTCCTAACCACCAGACCTCCATGGAATTCCCTCATGTATTTTTTTTCTTATGATTCTGTGCATTAGCACCTCACACTGGGCACAGCAAGAGAATTTATCTGCTGTCTTCACCTGGAAATCACTCATGTAGCTGGCTGGCAGTTGGTGCTAGCTGTTGTCTTGGTTCTGTACCTGAACTGCACCCCGACCCCCCCGCCACCCTCCTGCTGCCAATTAGGCTAAACTGTGCTTCCTCGTAGCATAGTGGTCTTCCCAACAGCATTCCTCATAGCATGGGTTCAGACAGAGGAAGGAGAGCTGAAGCTGCTAGGCCTCTTAAGACCTGGACTCCAGAATTTGGCAATGACCATCACTTTCTGTTAGCCAAAAGCAAGTCACAAAGCCAGTCCAGATTGAAGAGAGTAGAGAAATGGTCTCTTATCTCTTGATAGAAGCAGCAAAATCACATTGCTAAGGGACATGCACACAGGCAGGCTTGATTCACTGGGGACCAGTATTAAATATGCTTCCCAGGTGGTGCTAGTGGTAAAGAACCTGCCTGCCAATGCAGGATGTTGCAAGAGACACAGGTTTGATCCCTGGGTGGGGAAGATGCCTGGAGGAAGGCAGGGCAACTCACTCCAGTCTTCTTGCCTGGAGGATCCCATGGACAGAGGAGCCTGGCAGGCTGCAGTCCATAGGATCACAAAGAGTCAAACATGACTGGAGTGACTTAGCGTGCATAGCATGCAATATTATAATGGTCTTACCACACTAGGATGCAGATAGGTGTTAACCCTTTTTATTAGTATTATTTCAAATGACCGTGTATATCTAGGAATATGCTAAAACTATTTCTACAAGTTTACTAAAACTAGGTAATGTCACCTAATTTTCATATACAGCATATGTAATCTATAATATATCACAATAAACTGAAAGAAAATCAACAAATGACAGTATTACTATCAACCACTCTGTCCTCTTTTTTCCTTAATATATATATTTTGAATTCCATATGTGGTACTTGACTATCAGAGGAAGAGGGTATCAGAGTCATTTCTCAAATCAAATGTTAGTAACTTAGTTTCTTTCTTTGTTCCTTTAAAACAAATATAAATATAAGTCTAATGTATTGTTTTTGCGTAACCTTGGCGGTAGACACCACCCTACCCTGGAGACCACTGGTCTAACTGATGTGGAACAGTTGTGTGCCACAAGTCTGTGTCACTCGTTTATGCTCACCCTGATGGAAGTCAGTGGTTCAGCGTGACAGCCTTGCCACTGCACTAGACTAAACTGCAGAGTCCTTCTTAGTGGACCAAGCCAGCTTTCACAAATAGATTGTAGATGACACATGAGATAAAATGTGTTTGTTATTCTGGTTATAAGAGATTAATTGCACTTGGGGAAGAGGTAATGTGTTCGTATATTTTGTAGTTGGTGTTTGGAAAAGATCTTTTCAACAGTATTTGTGTGTGTGTTTGAGGGTTTGCTTCAGGAAGTTGGGGAGGTAATGCCTTCCATCTCTGCTTTAGTAATTTTCTTTTTTGTTCAATCATCAATGGTAACTTTCCTTTGGTTTCCACATTCAAAGAAATTTAATAGTATTTTAATATATTTTAAACTTGTGTGTAGATGGGAAATGGAAACAAGTGTTTATTTCCAAAATATGAGGTTTATTTTAATCCTTTGTGTCTACAAAACTCAGTTCACAGTTGCACTTTCCTGATGTTTGAGAGTTTGCTGATGTGAGTTCTTTACCTTTTGATATATCGTCCAATTGTTGTGCTGCTGGAGTTTTGTGCTTTTACTAAGGAGTTTACTACTTGAAAAGCTTTGTTACAATTCTGGTATACTCACAGCTACTTCTCTTATAGTGTGGTTTTCTGTGTCCTGGTGACTATGGAGAATGCTTCTTCCATGCAGCCAGCAGGATTAACAAATAGCCAAGCTGAACCTAAAGCATTCAGCCTTCTTTCCCTGTTTGACCCCATAACCTCTCCTCTGGTTGGCAGTGTGCTGGTGTTGACAGTTCTCCTGGTTCAGCCAAAGGTGAAAGATAATTGCTTGTGGAGTAGTGGTTGGGATGGTATGTGTTTTTGCAGCAAGCACCCCCACCCCCGTCCGCAGGCAAAGCTTTGGATCTGGTGCACATTTCAAAGCATGTGTTAAACTTTATGTGATACTGATTAAAATAGAGGGCTCCAGGGTGAATTGGCAGAGCCCCACAACTGCATCTGCCAAATGACATACAAAGAAATGTCTTGCTACAAATGGAAGGCCTGAATTCTGTCTATCTTAGCAATATGTAAGCCTACAGAAGGAAAGGTGACTCTGGGCATGTATACATCCATATACAGCCTGTGGAGCATCCAGGTTTCCTTAGTATCTCCTTTGTTCCTATGACTTTCTAATGGAAAAAAAGCCTTTTTTTATTTTTGTTCTCCTTTAAACAACAACAGCAAAACCCATATGGAAATAATAGTTCATATTACCATGTCCTTCAGTTTGCCATTTCCACTGAACTTTTATTAAAAACCTAACTTGGACTAAAGACACAGAGATGGAAGAACTATCTACTTTCTGAAGCTAGATTTGAAGCTAGATTTTTGGAATGAGATCCATGAATGTCATTGTTGAAGGAAGCAAGCTTTTACAAAGCAGATAAGTTTGTGTCCAGAGGTTTTTAGGTTCAAGGTCTCCTCAGGATTCCTTTCTAAAAAGGAGTATGTATTTTTTATCATATGCATAGATCAACACTTCCCCAGAAGGAACATGAACGACATTAGTGTTGCAGGTCACGTTTCCTTAGACATCTTGCCCTGCTTTTATGACAGAGTTAGGCTAGAGAGACCATCAGTTCTTTAAAGAGATTTAGGCATTTTGTTAGGGACAAAGAAAGGAATTTAGAGGCATAATAAGGGTAAGTGGTAGACCTGCAGGAAGAGTTGAAGAGATTGGTGGAAAGAGGTGGATGAATAAAGAGATCAGCTAGGCTTCCAATTCATGGGTGAATCAGAGGGAACAAATATTAGGGAATATAAAATGAGGAGTTGGTATGAAAAATCAATGAAAAGTAGCCACAATTATATTGATTTATGGATTTAAATAACGCCACTAAACATTGATGTGTTTCATCACATTCATTCTCTTCTCCGGAAAATGAAGAATTGTTTTATCCTTTGCAGTATCCTTTTGTTTTTCAGAGTGGCCCAAAGATGACTTGGGGACTTACTATAGGATTTGTTATCACCTAGGTCATATTTGAGGTGGGGAAGGATAACTTGAACAATTTCACAGGAAAAGAAAAGTACTGTGTACAGCAGATCCTGAACTGGGAAAACAATTACATTTTATTGTTCAGATTGCTTTTACAAATGCTATGTAAAAAACAAACATGAAAAAACAAACACTGTATGTATGGATATATTCCAGTTTTCAAGGTGAGATCATCAGATCTGTTTTGCTTTTAACTGTTTTCTATGATGTATCCCATTTCTTTGTTAAATCACATTTCATCCTCCCCTCCTCCTCTTGCTTCTCCTCTCATTTCTCCTCTTTTGAAACAAGGGTGGAGAATGTACAGGGAACAGAAAGACAATATGCTGGCTGTTTGCCTACTATTTTGGAGCTTTTATTGAATTTCATACAGTTTGTTTTCCTCTGGTTTTAAAGCTCAGTTTCAGTCATGAAGATACTTATTTCTAGAGTATTTTTGATTAAATCTTTGTGTAAGAGTGGTCTGGGGGGTGGGAGATTGGTAATCTGTTTTTCTCTCTGCTAGAGTTTTGGTAGGGTCAAATAGGATTTGCCCTGAGGATATTAGTATTGACTTCATGTAAAAGAAGTTTGAAACCTAAGAGTACACTTAGTTTCCTCTCCTGGGCTTTTGTGGAATATTTTGCAGGAGAAAAATGCAACTGGAATGTAGTTGGCCACCAATCTTAGTAGTGAATGCCACTTCTTTCCAACTATCATTTTAGAGCTTCAAATGGGTCAGTTACCAAATGGAAGCTTCACTTTATATAAATTAATCTTAATTGATAAACAATACTATGAAAACAGAAGAGGAAGGTTTACACAGTTTTTTATGTAGTCAAAGTTGTAAAACAGAAGGAGGAATAATAGAGAAGAAATTTGAAACTTGTCAGTAATCACATAGTATTCTTCTTATGTAACACATTCATTTCACTGTTTTATGTGTCAGAGATTATCCTTGTCTAGAAATATCCCAGAATTTGAATATAGTTTAAAAAAAAGTCAAGTTTAGTATCTTTATGTTTTATACTTCATTTATTATTTCAGTCAGTAAATACCTATTGAATGTGTATTAAAAACAAGTCAGTTTAGTTTGTCAGGTGGTAAGGCAATGGCACCCCACAGTACTCTTGCCTGGGAAACCCCATGAATGGAGGAGCCTGGTAGGCTGCAGCCCATGGGGTCGCAAAGAGCCGGACACGACTGAGCGACTTCACTTTCACTTTTCACTTTCCTGCACTGGAGGAGGAAATGGCAACCCACTCCAGTGTTCTTGCCTGGAGAATCCCAGGGATGGGGGAGCCTGGTGGGCTGCCGTCTATGGGGTCGCACAGAGTCGGACACGACTGACGCGACTTAGCAGCAGCAGCAGCAATATTTGCTATGGAGACAAATCAAGCATGGAAGGGGAAAGGTTTAGCTGTTTATTTAGAGGTTGGGTAAAGAGTTCAGTCCTTTAATGTTCTATAGCTACTTAAAAATTAATTTTATATATTTGAAAGATTCATTGACTTCACATCAACTAAATCATCATCTTGTTAGAGTAGGCTACCTTTGGGAGGCAGCACTTAATGCTTCTGCTTCTTCAATAGCCCAGATTCTGACTGTAAGCAACTATTTTAAAGTAAATGGGCATACAATTTTGTATTTGTCTTTGTTTTTCATAGTATCTTTGGCTAGTACAAAGCCAAATACAACAGCAGATCACCAAATAATAATATCCAATTTTTAGAAAAGTTCTTGAAACTTTAAAGAAGTTTTTATGCATTATAAATATATATATTAGGTCAAAAATGGATTTGGATGTATTTCCTCTTTTTTTCTTTCTTTTTTATTTTTTAAATTATGAAAATATGATAACACATTTACAGGAGACTTGGAAAATACAGAACAAAGTTACATATAGCTCCACTGTATGTTATGGTTGTTTAAGTTGATAAATTAAGATTAGTTGGAGTTTCACTATCAAACTCTCAGAAATTGATAGAATGAATGTACAGAGAAGTAGAAGAATATAGTAGACCTGAAAAGCATTATAAACCAATTTGACATAATTAAGATTTGTACAGTTTTCACAAAAGGATACAAATTCTATTAAAGTTTCCATAGACTATAAACTGGGAGACACTGGAACATATCCATAGACATAAGACAGAAATTTCATGGTCTAAAGTCATACAAAGTCTATTCTCTTGTCACTGTGGAATTATGTTAGAAATCAATGTCAAAAGATATTTGAAAATAAACCATATATTTTCAAGTGCAGTGTGATAGTAACCAAGAGAGATCTTGGACTTAGCCATTGATTGCCTCAATAAAGTTAAAAAACTGAAAAAACAGAGGGTGATTGCAGAGAAGGAAGCATTTAAATGAGAAATTAATATAAAAATGAGAAGTTAATATAAAAGATACTTTAAAAAATTCCATGTATCTGGAAATTAAATGTCCACTTTTAAATGAAGGGTATATCTAAGAAGCCATAGCAAGGAAAATTAGAACATATTTGTAATGGAATAAAAATGAGAAGAGAATTTACCAGAATTTGTTGCATGTAGCTGAAGCTGCTCAATTCAATTAAATACAATGTGGAGTCTTGAATAAGGTATGAAAACAAATAATGGACACTAGCATAAAATTTTGTGAAATTTGAACAGTATTTGTACTTTAGTTAATAATACTGTGTCAATTCCTGTTTTTTTTTTTTACAACATAATATTTTTTTATATTCTCAGAATTGGATTAGAAGTTTCAAACTTAATTCAAAATTTTTCTTAATCACTAAGGTAACAGACTTTCTAGACTTTTAGCAGTAATGCTAGATGCCAAAATACATGGAACTTTATCAAAATTTTGAGTGAATATAAATTCGTAATCTAGCATTCTATGCATACCAAGTCAAACAAGTGGAATCAAAATGTCATAACTTTTTTAGCTAGGCAAAGATTCATAAGTTTTCTAAAATATATATAATATATAATATATATTATATATATAATATAAATTATATATTATATATATATAATATAAAACAAAGTTTTTCTATTATGTTTGGTAAAGACTTGAAAAAGAACATGAAAAATAAAGATGGAGAGATTGAAAAACAAACTAAATGAAATGGAAGCACTGAATGTGAAATAGAAAAAATGAAACAAGCTAGTTAAAAGATCATCATATAGTTCAGTTGTTTTTAAAGATGGTTGCTCATTAGATACACATCTGGAGCTTTGGAGGAGAAAAAGCAACACCTGGGCATTTGTGTTTTTTAAAAAATTCCAAGATAATTCTGATATGCATCTGGATTTTAAAAAGTGATTACAGGTTTTTCTATTAAATGATAGTTTTAGTGATACAGAATTCTATTATTTTCTGTTGACCAGTCATGATACAGTTATATTATTAAGCAAAAATCGCAATAGTGGAAGACATTTATCAGTTTTTGCAATCAATAGTCAGACAAAAAAATCAAAGATAATTACAGTTGCAAGCCATACTAGAAACATGATTAACGTAACAATATAAAACGATTACATACAATATGGGGGGTTAAGTAGAGTGATGTGGTAAGTGGAAGTGCATGCGTGCACATGTTTTCATCTGCCCAGCTAGTCTATATCTTTTGGTTCGTGCATTTAACGCATTTATATTTAAGGTAATTATAGATATATATGATCCTACTACTGTTTTCCTAGTTGTTATGGGTTTATTTTGTGTAGGTCTTTTCCTTCTCTTGTGTTTCCTGCCTAGAGAAGTTCCTTTAGCATTTGTTGTAAAGCTGGTTTGGTGGTGCTGAATTCTCTTAACTTTTGCTTGCCCGGAAAGCTTTTGATTTCTCTGTCAAATCTGAACTAGAGTTGCTGGGTAAAGTATTCCTGATTGTAAATTCTTCTCTTTCATCACTTTAAATATATCATACCATTTCCTTCTGGCTTGTAGAGTTCCTGTTGAGAAATCAGCTTATAACCTGGTGGGAGTTCCCTTGTATGTTATTTGTCTTTTTTCCCTTGTTGCTTTTCATATTTTATCTCTGTCTTTAATTTTTGTCAGTTTGATCACCACGTGTTGGTATATTCCTCCTTGGGTTTATCCTGCCTGGGACTCTCTGTGCTTCGTGGACTTGGATGACTATTTCCTTTCCCATTTGAGGGAATTTTTCAGCTATTATCTCTTCAGATGTTTTCTGACATCCTTTCTCTCTCTCTTCTCCTTCTGGGACCCATATAATGGGAATGCTGGTGCATTGACTGTTGTCCCAAAGGTCTCTTTGGCTGTCTTCTTTTTTTTTGTTTGTTTTTATTTCTATATTCTGTTCTGTGGCAGTGATTTGTACCATTCTGTCCTCCAGCTCATTTATCTATTCTTCTGCCTCAGTTATTCTGCTATTGATTCCTTCAGGTATATTGTTCATTTCTGTTTGTTGGTTCTTAAATTCTTCTAGGTCTTTGGTAAATGTATCTTGCATCTTCTCCTGGGATCCTGGATCATCTTCACTATCATTATTCTGAAATCTTTTTCTGGAAGGGTGCCTATCTCCACTTCATTTAATTGTTTTTTTCTGGAGTTTTATCTTGTTCCTTCATCTGGGACATAACTTTCTGCTTTTTCATCCTGATTAACTTTATGTGATGTGGTGTTTGTTCTAGCCACTGTAGGATTATGATTCTTCTTGCTTCTTCTGTCTGCACTCTGATGGAGGAGGCTAAGAGCTTTGTGTAAGCTTCCTGAAAAAGTTGGGTCTTGCTCTGGTGGGCAGGGCTATGCTCAGTAAAGCTTTAATCCAGTTGTCTGCTGATAGGTGGGGTTGTGCTCCCTCCCTGTTAGTTGTTTAGCCTGAGCTGACCCAGCCCAGGGGTCTGTGGGTTCTATGGGATGGTTAGTGGTGACCTCCAAGACTTCTGCTGCTGCCAGTGACCCCGTCCCTGTTGTGAGCCACTGCTGACCCATTCCTCCACAGGTGACCCTCCAACATTAGCAGGTAGGTCTGGTTCAGTCTTCTGCAGGGTCACTGCTCTTTTCCTCCATGACTTGGTGCATGCAGGATTTTGTCTGGGCCCTCTAAGAGTAGAATCTGTTTCCCCCAGTCCTGTGGAAATCTTGTAATCTAGTCCTACTGGCCTTCAAAGTCAGATTCCCTGGAGATTCCCAGTCTCGTAGTTGGATCCCCAGGCTGGGAAGCCTGATGTGGGACTCAGAACCTTCACAACAATGGTAGAAATTCTGTGGTATTAGTGTTCTCTAGTTTGTGGGCCGCCCTCTTGGAGAGTGTGGGATTTGATTTTATCGTTATTGTGTCCCTCCTGCTGTCTCATTGCAGCTTCTTCATCTTTGTACGTGGGTTATCTTTTTTTGGTGGGTTCCAGTGTCCTTCTGTTGATGGTTGTTCAACAGCTAGTTGCAGTTTTGGTGCTCTCGCAGTATATGAGTGCACGTCCTTCTACTCTGCCATCTGGAACCACAGCTGTATTTCCTCTTTTTGTTGTAGTTTTTAGATAGGTTGTTAGACACATTTGTGTTGTACTGTTTTATTTCAGGGCTGGGAAATTTCAAACCATTCAGTCTTTTGGTTGACACTGCAGTTTTTACTTTTTTCCTCTACAGTAGGATTTTTAAGATGGATTTGTTGAACTCCTTGAAGCGCCTTCATGTTTTGTCTTCGTGTGTGTATGTGCATTATCTTGGTTCCTAACTTTCATGTACTTGCCAAGTGGTCTATGTGTCAGACCAGGTTTAGTCAGAGGAGTAAAACCACTAGAGAGTCTTACCCAGTTCCTACAATTGCATAAGTCAGCCCCTAAGCCGAACTGTTATCTTTGTGTATGATACTGGAATTTGAAATCAAAAGGGAAGATAAAAGAAGAGAAAGAAGAATCAAGTAGGGGAGCAAGACAGAACTCACAGGCATGAGCTGGAAGCAAAGAGAATGGACTAAAACTCGTTCTTACTGCTTCTGATTTTGATGATGTGTACATACTGAGAAATGGTGCCCTGCCTCTTGGAACTAAATACATACCTGGACTAAAGCTGAAGGCAGATCCAGGGGAAAGTGGAGTAATTGGCAGGTTTGGCTGTTGTTCTGTGCCAAAAAGCTTAACTAGCAGGTAAGACGTAGCCTGTGAGCTACAAAATAGCTGCTGCTTCATTTCCTCTCTCTACATTTTGCAATGGAATATCTCTTGTGCCTCACCATAACTAGAAACACATAGGGAGGGGAATTGTGGGAAATGTAGTTTGGCCTAGCCAAGTTGACTCATAACTATGTGTCTGTTTCCAGGACAATTAAGAACCATTACTCTATAGCAGGGGTTGGAACTACAGCCTTCCGGTGGACGACCTGTTTTTGTAAATAGAGTTTAATTGAAACATAGCCTTGCTAATTTGTTTACATGTTGTCTACTTTTGTGCTGCCAAGGCAAAGTTAAATAGTTGCAATAGCCACTGTATGGCCTGCATAGCCTAAACTATTTACTGTTTGGCTCTTTAGGAGCAAGTTTACTGACTCTTATTCTGTGGGAACTAAAGGATTCTTTGGATCCCAGAGGACTCATATCTAGAAACACTTCTCAAAAGCTCTAGAACTTTGTATTTATCCCCAGGAAGCCTTGCTAGTTTATATTTTATTTTTGTAAGCATTCCTGTTAAATTTTGTTTATCTTTACCTTTGTATTTTTAAGTTCCTGAAATGTTAATCAGAAATCAAATGCAAATTACTCATGACATATTATTGATTGACATTCTTTTAAGAGCTCTATAAATTAACTCCATATTCATCATGGTTTTTCTATAAGCTTTGTAGCTAAACCGTGTTGTGTGTTAAATTTTTTTTTTTTAATGTGATCCTTCAGTTTATAGTTAAATTTCTTAAGGTAGGTGTATTAGTTTCCTCAGGCTGTTATAACAAAGTAACACAAATAAGATGGCTTAAAAAAAAACCCAGAAATTCATTCTCTCACAATTCTGGAAGCTAGAAGTCTGAAATCAAGGTGTAGGCAGGGTTGATTCCTTCTTGGATCCTTGGAGAATCTGTTATATGCCTCTCCTGGTTTTTGGTAGTTGATAGAAATCTTTGGTATTCTGTGGCTTGTGGCAGTATAGCTTCAATTTCTGCATTCTCCATCACATGACATTCTCCCTGTGTGTCTGTGTCCCTTTTTCTTTTCTCATAAGGACACTAGTCGTACTGGATTAAGGCCCAGTCTGATGATCTCATATTAACTTGATTATGTCTGCAATGACACAGTTTCCAAATAAGGTCACATTTACAGGTTCTGGGAGTTAGGACTTCAACGTGTATTTTGCATGGGACACAATTTAACCCTCAAGAGTAGAATTTAAGTTGACTGAGTGCCTGACATGCCCTTATTAGCAACTTTTTCTCTGTATTGTCATGCCACAAAGAAAATGTAGAATTGAGCTTTACACATCCTAGAAAATCTTAGCTAAGAGACTTGTCCTTAGGAAAAACTTATAAAAGCTAAATAGGTATGTGAAAGTGAAAGTTGCTCAGTCATGTCTGACTCTTTGTGAACCCATTTTCCAGGCCAGAATACTGAAGTGGGTAGCCTTTCCCTTCTCCAGGGGCTCTTCCCAACCCAGGGATTGAACCCACGTCTCTCACATTGCAGGCAGATTCTTTACCAGCTGAGCCACAAGGGAAGCCCAAGAATACTGGAGTGAGTAGCCTATCCCTTCTCCAGCGGATCTTCCCAACCCAGGAATTGAACTGGGGTCTCCTGCATTGCAGGAGGATTCTTTACCAACTGAGCTATCAGGGAAGCCCTGATAAGTAGGTGTAACAGGTTCTATATTCAGAAACTCAGACTATGTCAATATACACAAGGTTGGCAAATTGATTAAAAAGACTGATTCATGATTTGTTACTAGTGTTTGACAACAAGTCAACAGTGGTTAGTCATTGATATTTTTTATATGACCATTAAGTACAAGGTCTTAAGTTAGATGTTGTCAAAAAACTCAAAGAATCCCTTGAGAACCTTCCCAGGAAATGTGAATTGCTGTATGATCAACTGATAAAACTATTGAGGCACCTTGGGAATAAAGGAATGATTAGGTTAGTTAATTTAGAATATAAGATACTCCTTTATTTCTTGTCCTATGGAAATAAAATTATTGGTATATGCATGGGGATATGAAAAAGGCCATTTGTTAATTTGTCATTAGTTAATTATAATGTTGCTTTCCTTGGCTATCACGTACCCAGAAGATACTCAAATGATGGAAAGATGGTTGATGATATGAAACATCTTTTTAGAGGTTTTGTAGTTACTGTTGACATTTTTGTGAAATAGGTCAGTGTTTTATCCTCTCTGCCTTATAGACTATGAGGAAAAGCAGTGTCTCTGGGCAGGCTGGCTATAGAAACTTGATGATAAACTGATTTGAAATGAAGGTTTAATTCCTGGGTTTTAATAAACCATCTCTGTCACCCTTTTATGAAGAGTTCAAACTTGTAGAACGGGTTGTCTTGGCAGAATCAGAGCTCGAATGAAAATTTAGGCAGTATTCCCTTGAATGTCTTATATGTGTTTTGGTCAGACAGTCTCTTTAACCGTACCAGAAATCTCAGGGACACATAAGCAGCAACTAGCTATGTCCCCTGTCTGTCTGGTACATTATAGACCACCTGGGAAAGACAGTTAACACTGTGCACAGTTGTGCATACTTAAACTGAAATAAGGTGATCAGATTGCAAGGAGAAATAGTGGGAGCCCCTATGAGAAACAAGCATGTGTATAAGGTTCCTGGCAGAATGAGCCACACTTTGGCACAGGACTTAGATATTAGAAAGGAGCATTGATCCGACCATTCTAACCTAATCATCTTCCTAACTTCACTCTAGAGCCAAGCAGTTGTATACCTTAGGATATGAAACTGTAAGATTATATCATTAGGAATCCCAGTTCTTCTACCTATAAGATACCTATCTTTAAACAAAATATTTAAAGAAAGGGCATTTCTGTAAAGAATAGAGAGAGACTCCTACCAAGTGGACTGCAAGTGAGAGTATGAGGGGAAACTGTAGATAGATGGGGAAAAAGTGGAAACAGTGGGAAATTTTATTTTCTTGGGCTCCAAAATCACTGTGGACAGTGACTGTAGCCATGTAATTAAAAGACACTTTCTCTTTGGAAGAAAAACCATGAGAAACCTAGACAGCATATTAAAAAGCAGAGACATCACTTGGCTGACAAAGGTCCATATAGTCAAAGCTATGATTTTTCCAGTAGTCATGTACAGATGTGAGAGTTGGGCCATAAAGAAGGTTGAGCACTGAAGAACTGATGCTTTCAAACTGTGGTGCTGGAGAAGACTCTTGAGAGTCCCTTGGACAGCAAGGAGATCCAACCAGTCCATCCTAAAGGAAGTCAACCCTGAATATTCATTGGAAGGACTGATGGTGAAGCTGAAGCTCCAATACTTTGGCCACCTGATTCAAAGAGCCGCCTCATTGGAAAAGACCCTGATATTTGGAAAGGTTGAGGGCAGGAGGAGAAGGAGGCAACAGAGGATGAGATGGTTGGATGGCATCACTGAATCAATGGACATGAGTTTGAGCAAACTCTGGGAGATAGTGAAGGATGGGGAAGCCTAGTGTGCTGTAGTCCATGGGGTCATAAGTCAGACACAGCTTAACAACTGAATAACAACAAAAGGAAAGGCAATTCTATAAGGAATAGAGAGAGACTCCTACAAAGTGGACTGCAAGTGAGAGTATGAGGGGGAACTGAGGTCTAGCTGCTTTGATGAGTTTTTGAGCCAATGGGTTTAAAGACATAATATTGTTAGAATAGCCTACTAGAATACTTAGATTGCTGGGTCTAGAGGACATTCAGGTTGCATTTACCTTTTGGAAATTTAATATTATGGCCAGGTATGTGTTTTAATTATGGTTACGTAAGAAATAAAGTAATGTACCTTTCTGGCCAGCTGCTCTGGGCTAAAATTCTTAGAGCTGGAAATTGGCATAATTAATGTGAATGTGAAAGTTAACAGGCCATACATTTGAAAGTTTAAAATGGGCACCATGAGTTTAGCTTTTAATTTTACCTTAATTTACTTTTGGAACTACTACATCACTTTGTTGATTTTGACTCATTTTCTCACTGGTGAAATTGGGATGGTTAATGTAACCTATGATACAGGGTAGTAAGGATAATATCATTAACCCAAATAATGTACAGCTTTGACTAGATAATTTTGTAAAAGTGGTACAATGGTGAATTTGGGACCCATATCACTTATTACCAAGTTATTAGCTTTCTAAAAGACAGTAAAGGAAAGGATCAGGACAGAACCTCCAAGAGACAGTTTTACCTTGGATAAAATAGTGACACAAAGTAGCTCAATTATCATAATGAATGTAGCAAATGCCTTTGTGTTTTGTTTTATATCCCTTTAGACCTTACCCTTTCAGTGTGTGCCTACTGAATCTCCAATTCCAGCACCTGCATTTCTTTGCCTAAAAGTTTTCTTTGGATGCCAGAAATAGGGAATTAATTCCACTCCCCATACCCTCAATCAATAACTGATGGAAATTGATGTGTAAATACTTCACCTCCTCTGCCCATCAGGGGGTAGGATGGTATAAAATACTCTGAGGCAGGTATTCTATACTATTGCTGCATACTACATGGAATTGTCTCAGTTGACCTAATTTGCTTGATAATAGACCTTTTATTGGCTTCTTTCTTTTCATTGTCTCACTCACTTCTTCTTGTCCCTACCAGCCCTTCCTGGGGTCTTCTCCAAAATGAATTCTTTGGACTGAAAAGCTTGTCTCTGGGGAAACTTAAGACAATAATTAACAGCAATGAAAAGTCTGGCCCGTGTTTCTATAACTATTCAGCAGTAAATGTGAGTTTCTAGTGGTCCAAGACAAAGAATATGTACATAGCCACTTTACTCCAACTCCCATTGAAGTTATAACCTCTTCTCTTCTCCTACCTGTACAATGATCTGGATGGACAATTCCTTTGGGGAGAAACTTCCTTTGTCAGTATCTTTTGTTGATTTTTTTTTTTTTTTGCTGTTCAGATTATTCTAGTTAGGAGCTTTTAGAATCCTTCTTGCTTGCTAGCATTTTAAGAAGTCTAAGTGGAAGGAAAAGACTGGGAGTTCCAGCATTTATTTAGTAAGTAGACTTTCATGCTTAATCCCCCATTTTCAAAATGATACTCATATTCCCTAGTTCAGAGACTTTCTGTCTTTTTGCTATGGTGAGGGAAGGATAGGTGGTGCCCAGATGAAGTTAGAAAGGGGAATCTGAGAGTCTATTTGTATCTTAGACATACTTTCAGCTTAGCTTATTCAAGCTTCCTTTCCTACTCTCCCTTCCAGAAATACCTAGCGCTACCGATGTGGTGCAAGTTAGGCTGCCACTTGGTCTTCCCCACTGCTTGCTTTGCTTACCGGCCCTCTCCTTTGCAACTTCCAACATTTTTTGCTGTTGGTTCTTCTGTACTCCTTGATTTTTGTGGGTTTATGCTTTAAAAAAAAAAAGGCTGTTTAGTTTTATTTTAGTGGACTTTTGAGGAAGAGGTTAGCTCAGTGCACATGCTCAATCCAGTATTCTTGCCTGGAAAATTCCATGGACAGAGGGACCTGGTGGGCTATAGTCCATGGGGTTGCAAAGAGTCGGACACGACTAAGCAGCTATCACTGTCACTTCACTTCACATGCTCAATCTGCCATCTTTAACTTGAAATCATAGAAGTTAGTTTTCACCAAAGAAAACATAATAAAAGAAGGCTGTATAGCCAGCAGTATTGATTAATATAGTAGATTGTGTACAGTGCTCCAGTAGTTAACAATTTATTTATTTCTGAGCATCTGAGGAAGAACATTCCATGCAATTATTTTTTTGGATTATTCATAAAATGATGTTGAGTAAGAAAAACATAGATTAAAATGAAAGTTGGGAAAAAAAACTAAGATCTTATGATTTTAGTGGCATGAGATTCTCTATTTGTGTAGGGTATTTGTGCTGAGTATCATTATTTGGGATGTAAGTACTATATGTATGTATTGTACAGGTCCTCTTCTTTTATAGTAGGATGAGATAAGACTATAGCAAGAGTACTTATTTACTCTTGCTTCTAGAAGGTAAAGAATCTGCCTGCAGTGTGGGAGACCTGGGTTTGATCCCTGGGTCGGAAAGATCCCCAGGAGAAGGGAATGGCTACCTACTCCAGTATTCTTGCTTGGAGAATTCCATGTACGGAGGAGCCTGGTGAGCTACAGTCCTTGGAGTCACAAAGAGTTAGATATGACTGAGAGACTTTGGGCTTCCCTGGTGGCTCAGATAGTAAAGAATCTACCTGCAAAGCAGGAGACCTGGGTTTGATCCCTCCACTGGGAAGATCTCCTAAAGAAAGGAATGGCTACCTACTACTGTATGCTTGCCTGGAGAATCCCATGGGCAGAGGAGCCTGGCGGGCTGCAGTCCATGGGGTTGAAAAGAGTTGGACATGACTGAGTGACTAACACTTTCACTTTCCCTATAAGAAGTTCAGTCTTTAAATATAAATAACTTAGAAAGTTTGGTTAATTTTACTGATGGGATGAGTGAAGAATTAAGAATCTTACTATGGTTACACAGAAGTCTCAAAACAGAACACTAATCCTTCAGTTCTGAAACCTGGACTTTTTTAGGTACTGCTCCTTGGCAAAAAATCTGTGCCATAGTCTTAGTTTTACTTCAGTAGGACACTCAGATCATAATTGTACATTCTAAGATTCCTATTGACTAGTGATTTTTCCCTAAGAGAATGTCTTTCTCCCATCACCCATGGTAGAGTCTATCTTACTGTATCTTAAACTGTGTTAACTCAGTTAATTTTGTATGTCGCATATTTGTTAAGTTACAGAATTCTGGGGTGGTTTTTCTATTATAACTCTTTTGCCTCTTAGACTTAAAAGCCTGAGGCTACCTAAGAAAATTCACTTTTCAAAACTCCAGACTTAACGTATGATGGAACTTAAAAGAAAAACTCTTGGCTGAGCTTGAATGCTGAGAGCCAGCTAAGTGGTTTTCTCTGTCTGGAGAAAATTGGAAAAAGGGAATTATTAAGCCCAGCAAATGTAGTTGCTGATGGAAATGCTGACATACTGGTCTTGCTTGGTGCCACTGTTGTAAGAAGTCGATCAGTATTAGATGCATTGTAAGAGCTGCTGCTTATGTACAAGTTGTGTCTTGTAGACTGTCACACATAAATAAACCCCTTCAAAAAATGTTAAGTGATTTTCATAAAAAACATTTATTTTGTTCTCTGTCTTAAGCCAAATTCTTGTTGTTTATGGCTTCCTGTACCCAACAGTTCCTGATTGTCTCAAAAAGCAAAACATGTCCTGCATGGATTAAACTGCTGAAATGCCTCTCAGGCATTGTTTATGAGTCTGCTCTCTTTATTTTCAGAGAGAAAGCGAATACTTTAATGTCTTCCATATTCCATAAATCCGTCCCATGCTGCAATTCAAAGCTGTGTGTGTTTTTGTTAGAAGGTACTTCTGGTTGTACTTAGGGAAGAATAGCTGCCTAAGAATGTTAGTGAATATTTGGGTGGTGGTGGCAGACTCCCCTAAAAAGGATTTGTACTGGTTAAAAGGGCTCTTGATTTTTTAGCTCAAGAAAGAAGTCACCAAAGGTACTGTTAGAGTTAGTAGTAATGTAGTAGCTCTTTGATTGCTTTGCACCAGTCAGTTTCCTGTTTGGCTCATCCTTTGGGACCAGTTTTCCCTCCAGGCAGGCTTGCTGATTTACCGCTTTTGACTCCACTACTAAGTAGCACATTGTGCTTGTCTAGTGGTGTCAGTAGAGGGAAACTGGACTTCACTTCTCCCAAAACTCTGTCTCTGGAGACTAAGCAAAATGTAATCTGAGCTGGAGGTCAAAGTTTGCTTTTTTCTTAACATTTTATTTTGAAAAATGTCAAACATGCAGAAAAGCTAAAAGAATTGTACAGTTAACACTCATATTTATCTACCACCTAGATTCTACAGTTATCATTCTACAATACTTGTTTTATCATCTAATCTATTAATATTATCCCTCGACCCATCACAGCTTTTTTTAAAAAATGAATTTCAAGGTAAATTTGAGACATCAGTACACTTCATCTCTAAATACTCCAGCATGTATAACATTAGCTAGAGTTCAGTATTCATTTGACTGTTTCTCTGAGGTAAAAGGTGGTGCTAGTGGTAAAGAACCCACCTGCCAGTGCAGGAGACATAAGAGACGCTGATTTGATCCCTGGGTCAGGAAGATCCCCTGGAGGAGGGCATGGCAACTCACTCCAGTATTCTTGCCTGGAGAATTCCATGGATAGAGGAGCCTGGTGGGCTACAGTCCATGGAGTCACAAAGAGTTGGACATGACTGAGGTGACTGTGCATGCATGTATGCACACATGCATAATATGTACAAATCTGAAGTGTGTTTTTAGTAAGTATATGCAATGTTTAACCTAACCCCTGTCAAGATATAGGACATTGCCATCTCCTTAGAAAGTTTCTCTCATGCTCCTTTCTCCTTGGTCCTCTACTCTTTTCTTCCCGGAGACAACCGTTTTTTCCATTACAGATTAATCTTGCCTGTTGTAGAACAGCATATAAGTGGAATCATACAATATGTATTCTTTTATATAAGGCTTCTTTCAGTCAGCATAATGATTTAGACATCCTTTTATGTGGTTACGTGTTTAAATAGTTCATTCTTTTTCATTGCTGAATTTTATTCTCTTACATGAAATTTAACAGTTTGTTTATTCATTTCCCAATGGATGGACACTCAAGATGTTTCAGCTTTTGGCTATTATGACTAAAGGTACTCTGAACACTCTTATATAAGTCTTTTGTGAACATTTGCTTCATTTCCCAGGGTGAATATACCTGGAGGTGGAATTCTGGGTCACAATTTTATGAGACTAACAAACCTTTTTGCAGAGTGGTTGTCCCATTTTATACCCTATTAATATATGAAAGTTTCAATTGCTTTTCCTCCTTGCTAACATTTGTGTTTTCATTGTGTTAAACATTTATTTTTGTTTTAATATCAGAATGGTAAATAAGAGATGGAAGGGACATAAAACTAAGTTGTATCAGCTCAAATAGTGAATTTTCTGCCTTGATGTGGGATGTGGAGTGAGGAATACACAAAGAAAAAACAGAAAGGTGGAGTGATAAGACAGATGAAAAAGGACCGGGCAGCCACCAGGGCAGAAGACACTTCAGGAATTTGGGAAAAAGTATAGATGTTAGCTTAGAGAGTAAAATTTAATTGATTTTTTCCAACATAAAAACATTTAAATTGTTTTGATATCCATGGGAGGGATTAATATTCATTATTTAAAAATTTCATACACTATATAATGGTGTATGTAATGAGGAATGTGGGAATCATTGCAAAATCCCACAGCTCACAGATAACATTTTGGTGAAAAGATTTTATATTTTCTTTGTGGATAAACAAAAATCACTTATGTGTATATATATATGTCAGTATATAGATATTTGCAAAAATGAACTTACAAAAATTTTTGTAAACTATATAATCTTTCATTCACATCTTAGACATAGTATACGTAAGTATATCAAATCACTTAAGATGTTTTATATGGTATCTATATAATTATATAAATTATTATATATGATGGTATTATATATAATTTTTCCTGTATTTCTGGACATTGGGTTATTTCTAATTTTTTTTTCCTTTCTAATATTTTTAAAGTAGCTCTTTTTTACTGTGTAAAACTTTATACTAGGCACTGGGTGGGCAGGGTTGAGGAAAGCAAAGAATCAAGAATGAAAAAGACATAGTTCTGCCTTCTAGGAACTCACAAGCCAGTGAAACTGAATCAGATGCTAAAAGCTTTCAAAGTATGTGTCTTTCTAACTTTGAGTGTGCAGAGAGTGTATGGTGGTTTGTACAAAAGCTCTTTAAGTGAGATTTAATATGACTGTTGGTTGTCAGTCCTTTGTCATGTACCTGAGCAACGAGATTGCCAAATTTTGATAGAGTTTGCTATTCTAAGAAGTATTTTAAACAAGATGCAGTTTAGTAATAAAAAACTCTACCTGCGGTTTTTCATGTATGACTCCACAGAACCTTAGTATTGCATGAGATCTTTATGAGGGTTCATTGAAAAAAAGAATAATTTTAGAGAGTGTGTCTTTACCAGTGTTTACATGTAATCCCACCGTAAGATTTCAGTAGGTTATAAAACAAGACCACAGAATAGCTTCATAGTTTCTGCTTTAACTAATGTGAAATCAAGTTGGATTTCTTCCTTATAGATTTCTTATTAGTTATGTTTATGAAGTCAGAACAACATCAGTTTCAATAGTATTGTTTGGTAACTTTATTACCATCTGACTTAAATGTTTTAAAATTATGGAATGAGTGAACAGTTGGTTTTCTCTTGTGCTTTCTCCTTATCTCTTATAGTTACCCTGCGGTTTATTTTCGAGCCCATCATTTCTCCTTTCAAAAGTACTCTAAAACATATTTTCTTCCAAGAATGTTCTTACAGAGTTTTCTTACAGAAGGGATAGCAAAGAAGATGGAGAAAATAATATAAATAGAAAAACAATAAAATATTTCTAGGAGTTTGTGCACTTTTACTGTTACTATTCTCTGAATTTTATCTGGTTTAAATTGTGGTCTTCAACTCCAGGGATCTTGTTTCTTGAATAAAATAAATAATGTCAGCCTATCCATTTGTGAAAATGGAATCTTAGGAAGAAAGAGCAGATGGTTGGAACCATTGTGTTTCTTACCCAGCTGGGAAAGATACTATTTTCAAATGTTATTTCCATTGTGTTTAATATGGCTCAAGGGCCTATTTCCAGCACCTTTTTTATTTGGCCATGTGTTTTGCCCAACGCATGGTGCAAAAAGGAACTCTGGTTAAGACTTCGATTATAGGAATTAACCAGGCATTGTGACTAGCAAAATTAAAAGCCTTCACAGACAGATTGTATTAGTTCTTTTTTTTTTTTTTTAGATACTTGAGTTAGAAATAACTTTATGAATTTAGGCCGTCCTGTTTCATTGCCAGTGGAGAGAAGGGACCTAGAAAGTTGTCATTTTCTATGGTCTATGCCTCTGGCAGAAAAAGCATTTTCAATTGTTAATATTGTTTTTGGCAAATTAAGAGCAAAATATTGTGACTGGTGTGTATTAGGCAATCAGTGAACATGTGTTTGGAGTGAATGCCCTTTCTTACCAAATAACAGTGTCATCTACTTTTTCTGAGCTCTGAGGCATGGAGCTAGTTTTTTTTAAGATGGAAGCTTTCATGGCTAACATTTTACATACTTGGTTAAAAGTATAGATTTCACTTAAACATTAGCCCTCTGCTTTGGACAAATGCTTTCACATACTATTATTATTTAGTCGCTAAATTGTGTCTGAGTGTTTTGTGACCTCATGGACTGTAGCCTGCCACCAAGCTCCTCTGTCCATGAGATTTCCCAGGGAAGATTACTAGAGTGGGTTGCCATTTCCTTTTTCAAGGTTTCTTCCTGACTCAGGGATTGAACCTGCATCTCCTGCATTGGCAGGCAGATTCTTTACCATTGACCTACTGGGGAAGCCCTTTCATATGCTGCTCAATAGATTATCTTGGGTTTCCATTGCAATTTATGTCAACATTGGAAATTATGTCTATATTGGAATCTCTTGTCAAGATTCTTATCGATTCATTCACTCAGCTCTTATTGAAAGCCTATATCATATCAGGTTTTGTGCTTGAAATTGGAAGACTTAAAATACATAGATCTTGCCCTTAAGCAGCTTAGAGCCTAATGAGCATGATAGACTAATCGGAGATTATAGTATAATACCATGGTAGAGGTATGCATGTAGGGTTTTGTGCTCTCAGAGAGGCATCTACATCATGCTGAGATGTTCTGAGATTGAAAATGAGGTGGCTAGATGAACAAGGGTGAGATTCTTTTCTAGGCAGAAGAAAATCATCTGTGTTAGGGGTTGAAGGTAAATAGATCCCTGGTGGCTCAGATGGTGAAGAATCTGCCTGCAATACAGGAGGCCCACATCCAATCCCTAGGTCAGGAAGATCCCCTGGAGAAGGGAATGGCAACCCACTCTAGTATTCTTGCCTGGAGAATTCCATGGACAGAGGAACAAGATGGGCTCCAATCATGGGGTTGCAAAGAGTCAGACACGACTGAAGTGGCTTAGCATAGGGATTGAAGATTTGTATTCATAGAACTACATTGAGGCCCGAGTGAAGGGTGTATTTGTGGAAGTGTGTTGAGAGATGAGAACAAGGAAGTATGCTTTAACTAAATGATGATGGGCTTTATAATAAGTTTAAGAAGTTAGAATCTTATTCTTTTTTTTTTCTGGATCTCAGTCAAATTGGTTTACTGAAAACAAAGGAACAAATTCTTCCCCAGTCAGAATCTCACAGCCACCACTTGGCTGCGCCACAGTGCCCTCACTTCAAAGATACAGGGTATTATTCTTAAAGCTAATATTGAAAATTTTAAGGAAGGCCTCAACAGAGTTGTATGTATAAAGAATTACATGTATAAAAACCCCCTTGACAACCATCAGAGAATAGGTTAAAGAATGACCAGCTTGGAGACAGGGATCAATAACTTTGAAGTTAAAAGATGAAACATCATGACTTTTCCTACTGTTTGTTTCTTTTTTTCTGTAATTAGCTTAGTCTAAGGCAGAGTAGTGGAATGAAATTGGATGGGAAGTAAGAATGATGTTTGGAAAGGAATAATAATAGCAATAATAAGTAAGATTTGAGTGCTTCGTATTTGTCAGATTTTATTCTAATAGCTGCTTTACATGAATTAGCTCATTGTCATTTTATTCTTTACAACAACCTGAGGTAGTGTTATAGTATCCCTATTTTATAAATGAGGAAACAGAAGCAGAGGCAAAGTTAAAAAACTTACTTGTCTAATGTAACAGTGTGACAGAGCCAAAATTTAAACCTAGACAGCCATGCTCAGAGCACATATTTTTAAATACTTTTAAAAATAATATCAGACTGAAAATTTACAAAAGTTGTACAAACAAGTCTATATATACTTTATCCAGGTTGCCCAAATGTTAGCATTTTACCATATTTGCTTTACCCATCTCTGTCTACATATAATTATACATAATATTAGTTTTTTTTCCGAACAGTTACAGATATAATTCCCTCTTTAAAAAATGCATTCTATTAAAAAATACGTTCTCTTAAAAAAATGCATCCTCTTATATGATATATATTCTCACATATTATCTTTTATACTCACACTTGCAAAGTCAGGGAATTAATATTCATATTGTTATTGTTTAGTTGCTAAGTTGTCTCTCTTTTGCTTCCCATGGATTGTAGCCCGCCAGGCTCCTCTGTTTATGGGATTTCCCAAGCAAGAATACTGGAGTGGGTTGTCATTTCCTTCTCCAGGGGTTCTTCCCGACTCAGGGTTTGAACTCACATCTGCTTGGCAGATGAATTCCTTACTACTGAGCCACCTGGGAAGCCCTGATATCCATATTATCCAATCTATAAACCTTATTTAATTGAAAAAATTTAAAGATCTTATTGGCTTTATTCAGTGATTCATGAATCAGGCAGCATCCAATCTAACAGGCAGACAAGATCTGTCTAAAATTTTATGAGAGAAAAAAAATTGTTTTGTCCCCAAATCCAATCCAGGATCATCTGTTCAGAGATTGTGCTCTTAATCTCTATATTGTACAGCCTTCCCACAGGCTGGTCACCACTGCTAGTATTAAATACTACCAGAATCATTGTCTCTAGCTAAGCACTGATTATGTTCCATGTTTCTTTTGATATCTTCTATCACCATTTCTGTCAGCTCAAAGATTTAGTAATCATGGATCCTGTTTTTCTCTTTTTCAGAATTTTTTTCTCCAGTTATAAGTATACACTCTATCTTTTCTGTCACTTTCTCCCAATTCATTTTACAGCTTATATACCATCAGTGAAGTCCCATGCCATTACCAATTTTTTAGAAATTTTAGAAATTTCATTCTTTCTTCTAAACTTCCTTTCTTCTCTCCTTGACAATAAACCTCCAAAACTGTAATGTTAACAGATTATATCTAAGGGACCCACGTGTCCCTTATTTACCTTAAGATGTCTTTTTTTTTAGAACTGGAATTCTCTCTTGTTTTTAATTGAACTATACTTGATTTACAGTGTTGTGCCAATCTCTGCTGTACAGCAGATTAACTCAGTTATACATATATATACATTCTTTTGTAATATTCTTTTCCATTGTGGTTTATCACAGCATATTGAATATAATTCCCTGAGCTATACATTGGAGACTTGTTGTTTATCCATTCTAAATGTAATAATTTGCATCTACCAACCCCAAACTCTGAGTCCATTTCTCTCCCCACCCCTCTTGGCAATCTCAGTTTTGTTCTCTATGTCCATAAGTCTGTTTCTATTTTGTAAATAGATTCATTTGTGCCATATTTTAGATCCTGCATATAAGTGATGTCGTATGGTATTTATCTTTCTCTTTCTAACTTAGTTCACTTAGTGTGATAATCTCTGACTGCATCTGTATTGCTGCAAATGGCGTTACTTTTGTTCTTTTTTGTGGCCGAGTTGTATTCCATTGTGTGTGTATATATATATACCATGTCTTCTTTATTTATTTATCATTGATCAGCAGTGTAGGAGGGTTCCCTTTTCTCTACACCCTCTCCAGCATTTGTTACTTGTAGACTTTTTAATGATGGTCATTCTGACCGATGTGAGGTGGTGTTTCATTGTAGTTTTGATTTGTACTTCTTTAATAATTAGTGATGTTGAACATCTTTTCATGTGCCTATTGTAATTCTTAACCTGCGGCCTATTAACCTGCAATAGTTTATGGTTTTGCAGATATTTCTGGAGAGAATGATCTTATCTTTCAATGGAATCTTAAAGTAATTGATAGCCCAGAATGATTTTTAAGAATTGTCCAGTTAGTTTGTTAATTTCTAGAATGGCAAAATTGTATCTTGAGGGGTTTTGTGTGTGTGTGTGTGTGTGTGTCTTATGAAATCCTAGTAGAAGATGAAACAGAAATTGGTAATTGTATTACAAATGTTCAGTAAGTCACATTTCATGACCAACTTTACAAGAAAATATTGAAAGTGTGAACAGCTGTTGATACATTGCATTTGCATTTCTGAAATTTCAAGTGAGGATAAAACATTAGCAGCTGTGATAGATAGATTCCTGCATTTGACCTAGTGCCTCAGGGTATGTAACACATTGATGTCATCAGACTGTCAGGGTCCTGGTGAGAATATAGAAAATAATTCTTTTAAGCTTTTACTTTTTTTTGTTTTAAAATCTGGTAGACCTTGAATTGTCCATAGTAGAGCTTTTGATGTGTTATTGTCCCTTAAAAATATTAAAGTAGTTATCTCTCTTGTAGATTGCCTGTTTTTAAATTTTGTCTGTTCTAAATTGTGTGCCTTTATGAGCTTTTAATTCTGCTTTGAATTTGAGTTTCCTCTTCTGTCTTCACTTAAGGCATTGTTGAGGAACTCTTTTATGAGATCCAAATGCTTGAGGGCTGAATTAAACTTTATTGATGAAATTACTTTAAGCTCACTTCTCATAATATTTATTAATAAATTATTTTTTCTTTCTCCTCTAGGAGTTATGAAATAAACTGTCAAGTCAATACCACTGTTTGACTTTTGGGCCCACTGAAGCTCAATGTGTAATGCTTTGGAGAGGGTCCAGATAAAACTATTCGGCAGGATTTAAAGTGTGAAGAGTAGGCTTGAAGGCGTTGAGTGCCTAGAGCTGTAAAAGAAAGAATTGGGGAGGAGCTGAAAAGGATCACTCTCCAGTAAGGATCTATTTCTTATAAATTTGAAAGTATTTACTTATTCTTTACTATTGTACACTCATTGTCCCCATTTAGTTGGACTATAGAAAGGAAGGTCTAGGGTTTGGTCTCTGATAGCTGAGAATTAGGTTATAGATGAGCACTGTGTGGATTCTGAAGCACTGAAGTATACTCCAAAAGTTAGCAGGTTTTTGGTCCAGTGATACTAGTAAGAAAGATGAATTTAATGTTTTGTTTGGAATGGTTTATTTTAGAAGACCTTGAAGATATTTTAGTCTAAGATTTAGATTCTTAAACTAAAACTTGGTGGATCTTATGGGAAGAACAGTAAGTCATTTGTGGGTTTTTTTTTTTTTTTTCCTGTTGTTTGTTTGTTTGTTTCTGGCTCATTTGGATCCAGAGCATCACTCTGATGTGTCATAATGTGGGTTAACACAGAACTTCTTTGTTGTGGGTCTTTTTTTGTGTGTATAATTCCTTCCTTGTTTGAAAACGAAATTAGTTTTTCAGTCATTGGTAGTATCTTCTTCAGCTGTTTAGGAGGCAATAGATCTTGTGATCTGATTGTTTATCAAGAATATATTTGACATCTGATTAGACAAGGATGCTTTTTCTTGCCTTCTTTTAGTTAGAACTTTTGCCTCTGATTTGGAAATAGCATTTGGTGGTTCCCCCTTCACTCTCAACCACTAGACTTGTTAATCTTATTGAAGTCTTGAGATTTTATATGCAGCCTGTGCAGGTAGCCAGATGCCATATGCTGTTAATTTCTGATTCCATGAAGGCCAGATCATACAGCTGGAAATGATTGAAAGGAAAAGCATGTTCTTTTGTTTAACAAGACAAAGCCTATTGTGTACTCTGCTTCTGATACTTAAAAGATGTATTTTTTTTTCCTTACTGCATAGTATGTAGGGCTAAAAGTTTTGAACTCTTCACTTCAGAAATTACTTTTCCAGACAGACGAGCAAAACAATGTTTGTATAAATTGTTCTCTGGAACATGACTGATAGTGTTTACAACATTTCTATGACATTTTGATCCAGTGGGGAGTACTTGGTGAGGTATTTAAAGTGCTTTTCACTAAATCAGATGCTTTGTACTGTTTGAACCTTTAAAAAAAATTATTTGAAAGGTTGAGTTGAGAGACAGAAAATGGCCAGGTCCTTCTCTAAACACTAAGAATGGCTTATCGTATGCAAAACTAATTTTCTTCCCTCAAAAATAGAAAAGCAACTTCGTTTTTAACTAGAATGAGATGCTTACATATTGGTTCAGAGCTTTTTTATTCATGTCAGCCCTTTCATAAGGGCTGTGTGTAGAGTCTACTTGCCATTCAATGAGAATTTCTTTAGAAAAAGCCATGGAGAATGTGTGTGTGTATGTGTGTGTTTAAATTCTACTGCAGAGGAAGTTATAGCTTGATTCAGATATCAGGGACATATTAGTAGAACATAGAAGGAAGTACTACATAAGTGTCTGTATTGAGCCAAAGACAGAGTATACATGGAGAAATCTGTGTTTTGAACATTGTTTTTTTCTAATCCTGATGCTTGACATGTGAGTTGAAGACATTTAGCTGCTTGAAACTGCCTCAGTGGAGCTTACGAGCTATAAAAATTCCACAACATAAGTATTTAGGTAATTGACTCAGTTTGTATCATCAGTTACTTACAGAGAATCCCAGCTTTTAATGGTGAATTTTTTAAGGCATTCTGTTTAGACTAGTGGAATGTTTAAATGCTGTCTTTAAACTGGGAAGTGATCATTTTCAGCATTTTATTTTATTTTTATTTTTTAATCAGCTATAGAAATTTGAATTCCAGTTATGAAAGTCAATGCAAAGTTCAAAGAACTTAGTGATATGCCTTGATCATATAGCATTTATCAGTAACACACTTTGGGATCGGACTATGCTATGTACATACTTGTATAAATCATGGCAGAGCAAGATATTTTAGTTTTGCCTGTTTTGAGTGGTATATGAAGAAATAGGTCAATCTGATTTTGTAGATGGGCTATATAATGGAGTTGGCTCTTAACCTAAAGAGCAAGGAATATTTTAAGAAGACATCTGCAGAAATGCATCTTCATGTGTACAAGAGTATGAAAAGTAAGTGAAGAACATTGAAAGTTGACCTAACACTGGTTCCAAGACTATTAATTAATGAAATGCTTTGTGTAAGACATGGACGTTTGGATTTGAAAGATTATTAAAGGTAGAGAACTTGATAGTCTATAAAAGACAGGGCTTTCCTAATTATAGAGCAAGATCTGAGAAAAATCTCAGAAGAAAGGTAATGTCGTTGAAGGGAGATTGGAAATATGCTTGTTTGATAGAGGTGCAAAGGACCAAACTCGGGAAATAGGGGATTGGGATAACTGGGACTTCCTAGTGAAACTCACTGAAATGAAGAACTCATAGTTTTGTAAAATCAAAATGATAAAGGATATCGTTTAAGTCATATAATCTAACCTTTCCGCCAGTGTAAAAGTCTTTCTTCCGTATTACTAATAATTGAAGTGAAGAAATGAAAGTCGCTCAGTCCTGTCTGACTCATTGCGACCCCAGGGACTGTACAGTCCATGGGATTCTCCAGGCCAGAATACTGGAGTGGGTAACCTTTCCCTTCTCCAGAGGGTCTTCCCAAAGCAGGGATCGAACCCAGATCTCCTGCATTGCATGTGGGTTCTTTACCAGCTGAGCCACCAGGGAAGCCCACTAGTAATTGAAGAGAAGTTTTAAATGTTTAAAAAACTTTTTGCTCAGTCAATAAATGCTTATTGAATGTCTGCTGTGTGTCACACACTGTGCTATTATTAATGAAGATATGAAGGAAATAGATACAGTCTTCTGCTCATGAATTTTACTGTCTAATTGAGAATTGATGGTGGAGGAAGAATAATCATAAGGGGCTTAAAAACTAAATGCATACTTATAACTTTGTGATAAGAATTATTTTCTTTCCAGTTATAGAAACCTAACTCTAATTACCTTCACCAAAAAAAAGGGGGAACTTGCTGGTGTACATGATTGAAAGTTCCAGGAATGGATCTACAGATGGATCTAATGTGCTCATTATATCTACTTTTGTTTGTGATGACTTAAGGAGACTTTTTCTACCAGGTGGCAAGGATAGCCATGAACACCTCTGGGCTTACATAATATTAAACAGTCAGTACTTCTCCAGTTAACTTCAGTAAAAGCTCAGAAAATGATTAAGCTTGAGTCATATGCTTAATCTTAAACTATGATATGACCAGACGAATGGGGTACTCTAGCTAGCCAGTGTCATTTGGCAGCAATCCCCAGCTTTTTTGGTAACAGGGATGGGTTAGAGGGTGGGGCTGGTGGGAGGAGAGATGCAGGTAGTACTAAGAGCAATGAGGAGCAGTCCAGGGATTGGGGACCCCTGTTACATGGGCAACCTTGTGTGGGGAAGACAGAGAATATCACTGACAGTCACATTCATTCATTCATTCATTCCATAAATGCTAATACTAATATGCTTCAGACCAATTGAACCTGAATTAATGAGGATGGGGCCTGGGCAATGGTATATTTTAAAAGCTTCCCAACTAATTCTATGTATCCAGTCTAGATTAATGCTGATATAGGCCTTGAGTTAGTATAAAGACTTACTTTTGAGTGAGAAGGAAGCCTTTGTAGGGTTTTGACTAGAAAAGAATTGATCACTTTTTTGACTCTTTGGATATATCACTCTCACTGCTGTGTGGAATACAGACAAAGAGGGTAGAAATAGAATAAGAAGACCAGGTAGGAGGCAATTTTAATAATGCAGGCATGAGAAGATATAGTTTAGATAAGACTGTACTGGTGGAGAAGGCTTACACTCTGGATTTAGTATATTTTCAGTGTGGAACCAATGGGTAGATCAAGTAGGGTTGTAGAATAAAGAGCTACCAGGGATGACTGTAAGGCTTTTGGTTTGAATAGCTCAAAGAATAGAATTGCTCTTTACTAAAATGGAGAAGAATGTGGGTGGAGTAGGTTTTGGTGGAGGAGAAGGGATTGGGAGAGGGAGTAAAGAGACAGGAGTTTGATCCTTGTGTCAGGAAGATTCCTTAGAGTAGGAAATGGCAACCCCTTCCAGTATTCTTGCCTGGGAAATCCCATGGACTACATGGACTAGCATGGTGGGCTACAGTGCATGGGGACGCACAGAGTCGGACGCAGCTGAGCGCACGTGTACACACATACTACATCAGAGATGCCTGTAAGACTTGTGAGTACAGTATTTAGTAGGGTGATTGGATTTATGAGTCTGTGGTTCGGGGGAGAGGCCTCAGGTTGCAATATAATTTTGAGACTCATTATAGAACTGGAAGGGCTTCCCTTGTGGCTCAGCTGGTAAAGAATCCACCTGCAATGTGGGAGACCTGTTCGATTACTGTTTTGGGAAGATCCCCTGGAGAAGGGAAAGGCTACCCACTCCAGTATTCTGGCCTGCAGAATTCCATGGACTATATAGTCCAAGGAGTTGCAAAAAGTCAGACACGACTGAGCGACTTTCACATAGAACTGGAAGGAATCACCTAAAAGGGTAAGCATTGATAAAGAAGACATATAAGGCCTAAGCTCTGGAACCTCTCCAAAACTGAGAGGATGAGGAAAGGAAGTGTAACTAGCAAAATAGATTAAGTAAGTGTGTGTGTGTGTGTGTGTGTGTGTGTGTGTGTGTGTGTGTGTTAGTCACTTAGTCGTGTCTGACTCTGAGACCCCATGGACTGTAGCCCACCAGGTTCCTTTGTCCATGGGATTCTCCAGGCAAGAAAAAAGGAGGGGGTTGCCATTTCCTACTCTAAGGGGGTTGCCATTTCCTAGAAGAGAGAGGTATTCCAGGTTTTGTTTTGTTTTTATAATGAAGAAAGCTTTTAGTATGAAGGAAAAGAAAGTTCCTAGAAAGAAATATTGTAGGGCAAATAATAGTATCATATGATATAGGATCTTGAATGCCATTTTGAGGAATTTGGCCCAATAATTTGTAAACATCAGGGAGCATGATCAGGTTTGTGTTTTAGGTAGGCTTGCTGGTTAACAGTGTGATGGCCAGGTTAAATGATAAGGGAGAGACTGCAAAATTTCAGGGAGAGGTGATACAGTTAAATGTACCAGTTCACCTCTGTCAGACCCAATGCTGCCTTTTTCTAAGAAATATTTAATGCCCCTGTTTACAGTTCTTAATAAAATAAATAGATAATATAATCTACCTATGTACATAATTCAGAAACTAACATAGTACCCTAACTCTAGTATAAAGGAGAAATGAAAGCAAGTTACAATAAAATATTATAACATAAAGATTATATAACTTGACTTGTAAAGTGTTTTTATTACACCCCATCCATGTGTGCATGAGTGAATCTGAAGCAGACGCCATTAACACCATATAATTCCTACAGATGTGAATCCAGAAAATAGAACTGAGCCTGTGTATTTTAAAAAAATGTTTATTAAGCAGCTTACCCAGTGGGGCTCCTACCTGCACTGTAGTATTGTAGTATTAATTGTAGTAGTATCGTAGTATTAATTCCTCATATTTTTGAGCTCTGAAGCATATAAAAACAAATTGATAAAAATGATATCCACTCCCTTTATAAATCAGAATCATTTTTTGACTTTGTTTTTCCCTCTTATTTTAGAAAAAATGAGTGATCTTTGTTAGCTTAGATTGCAGTTACATTTTGGGTAAGAGAAACTTCACAGTGAACCTCCCACATGTTCATTGAGTATTGTGAGGATTTTTTGACTATCTTTAGTGGTTGGCTTGAGCTACTGCACAATTGCACTCATCTCACACGCTGGTAAAGTAGTGCTCAAAATTCTCCAAGCCAGGCTTCAGCAATATGTGAACTGTGAAATTCCAGATGTTCAAGCTAGTTTTAGAAAAGGCAGAGGAACCAGAGATCAAATTGCCAACATCCGCTGGATCATCGAAAAAGCAAGAGAGTTCCAGAAAAACATTTATTTCTGCTTTATTGACTATGCCAAAGCCTTTGACTGTGTGGATCACAATAAACTGTGGAAAATTCTGAAAGAGATGGGAATACCAGACCATCTGACCTGTCTCTTGAGAAAACTGTATGCAGGTCAAGAAGCAACAGTTAGAACTGGACATGGAACAACAGACTAGTTCCAAATAGTAAAAGGAGTACGTCAAGGCTGTATATTGTCACCCTGCTTATTTAACTTCTATGCAGAGTACATCATGAGAAACGCTGGGCTGGAAGAAACACAAGCTGGAATCAAGATTGCCAGGAGAAATATCAATAACTTCAGATATGCAGATGACACCACCCTTATGGCAGAAAGTAAAGAAGAACTAAGGAGCCTCTTGGTGAAAGTGAAAGAGGAGAGTGAAAAAGTTGGCTTAAAGCTCAACATTCAGAAAACTAAGATCATGGCATCTGGTCCCATCACTTCATGGGAAATAAATGGGGAAACAGTGGAAACAGTGTCAGACTTTATTTTTTTGGGCTCCAAAATCACTGCTGATGGTGATTGCAGCCATGAAATTAAAAGACACTTGCTCCTTGGAAGGAAAGTTATGACCAAACCTAAACAGCATATTTAAAAGCAGAGACATTACTTTGTCAACAAAGGTCCGTCTAGTCAAGGCTATGGTTTTTCCAGTGGTCATGTATGGATGTGACAGTTGGACAGTGAAGAAAGCTGAGTGCCGCAGAATTGATGCTTTTGAACTGTGATGTTGGAGAAGACTCTTGAGAGTCCCTTGAACAGCAAGGAGGTCCAACCAGTAAGGGAGACTAGTCCTGGGTGTTCATTGGAAGGACTGATGTTGAAGCTGAAACTCCAATACTTTGGCCACCTCATGCGAAGAGTTGACTCATTGGAAAAGACCCTAATGCTGGGAAGGATTGGGGGCAGGAGGAGAAGGGGACGACAGAGGATGAGATGGTTGGATGGCATCACCAACTCGATGGACATGGGTTTGGGTAGACTCCGGGAGTTGGTGATGGACAGGGAGGCCTGGCGTGCTGCGATTCATGGGGTCCCAAAGAGTCAGACACGACTGAGTGACTGAACTGAACTGAGTGGTTGGAACTTTTTTTTTGCTGCAAAAAGCTTTATTGTTTCCATTTGGTCCAAGGCTTGAGAGAGGGCTCCAGGGTGTTAAAAAGTTGCCTAGTGGCTGCAGAGAGGGGCTTCAGACAGCCCTGATGTTGGGCAGGCTCCTCAAAGGCCTCTGGTCTCCAGAAGCTCCTAGTTGTGCTTGAGGGTGCTTGAGCCTTTTGAAGAGATACTTGTCCAACCCACCCTGGGGACCAGCCAGCCTGCAGAGGTTGGTCAGGTGGTCACCCATTTTCCTGATGAGTTTCACTTCCTCATCTAGGAAGTGGTTCTCCAGGAAGTCACAGATGTGGGTGTCTGCCTGGGCAGAACCCAGGTCATGCAGATCCAAAAGGGCCTGATTCAGGTACTTCCCTATGAGAAAGGCAGCTTCCATAGTGTCCTGGGTTTTACCCCACTCATCTTGAGATGGCTTCTGCACGTCCAGGAAGATGACATGGCCACCATGCTGGTTTTGCATTTTCAAGAGAGGCTCCATGCCCTCACGCTTCTCCTTGGCCAGTTCGCGAAAAAAGTGATCCACACCCTCCAGGGCTACATCGTCACGGTGGAAATAGAAGCCCAGAGAGAGGTAGGTGAATGAGGCCTGCAGATCCATGTTAACCAGGTGGTTGACCGTGGCCTCCACCTTGGTAGAATAATTCTGATGAATCTGGGAGCTCATGATTGGTTGGTAATAATGAGTTAAAAAATGGTGGCTGGTCCCCGTGATAATGGACTGCCGAGTGGCTGATTCCGAAGGTTGCGACTGGACAAAAGGTTGGAGGGTGGTCGGAGGCTGGAGCAAGGGGTGCCCTTGGGTCTGTCCTGTCCAAGCACTGTTGAAGCAAGAGACAGATCTACAGGACCACTGGGTGCACTTCCAGTTGGAACTTTTGGTTGCAACATTGTTCTTGGTCACTAATGTTCCTAGGATTTATAAGTATTTTTCCATATCTGAATAATGGGTGGCTTCTCTTTCTTTTTAAAAATAAATTAATAGATTTTATTTTTAAGAGAAGTTTTAAGTTTACTGAAAATATGAGCAGAAAGTACAGAGAGCTTTCATATACTCTGTCATTCCATGTTACAGTAGTATGAAACTGTTTAAAAAAATCGATTAGCCAGAATTTATATATTATTATTAACTAAAGTCCATAGTTTACATTAGGGTCACTCTTTGTGTTGTATATTCTATGGCTTTTTTAAGCACTATAACAAAAATACAATTGTATGTATCTACCATTCAGTATCATACAGATTAGTTTCACTGCCCAGCAGTCTCTTGAGCGCCATCTCTTCATCTCTCCTTCACTCTCTCTTCCAACTCCTGGCAACCACTGATCTTTTTACTGTCCCCATAGTTTTGCCTTTTCCATAATGTTATGTACTTAGAATCATATAGCTATAAATTTCCCTCTAAGCACTACTTTTTCTGCATCATGCAAATTTTGATAAGTTATATTTTCATTTAGTACAAAATATTTTTTTGTTTCTCTTGATAGTTCCTCTTTGACTCATGTTATTTAGAAGTATGTTTTTAATCCCCGATTATCTTGGGACTTTCTATATATCTTTCTGTTAATGACTTCTAAAACTCTCTTCTGCTGTTCTTTTATAGTCCTCCTCCCTGAGAAAACTGTAGTTTTATCTCTTTGAGAATTTCATATAAATGGTATCATACATATGTATACTTTTGAGACTGGTGTATTTCGTTCAGCTTAATGCCTTTGAAATTCATCCAAATTGTTGCATATATCAATAGTTTGCTCCTCTTTATTCTTGAATATTATCTCACTGTATGGATATACCACAAGTTGTTTTATCTAGTCAACTTTTGAAGTAATTTGGATTGTTTTCAGTTTTTAAAAAGAGCTGCTATATTACATACAGGATTTTATGTGAAATAAGTTTTCATTCATCTAGGATTGCTGGAACAACCTTCAGCATACACCAACAGCCATGTAGGACAGGAGTATGATTAACTCTTTAAGAAATCGTCAAATTG
Source organism: Okapia johnstoni (assembly GCA_024291935.2). NCBI lineage: Eukaryota > Metazoa > Chordata > Mammalia > Artiodactyla > Giraffidae > Okapia > Okapia johnstoni. Next base: position 122,643,028 of record CM044306.1, on the reverse strand, counting down.
TTTTCAGAATATGTCCCACCAACAGTGTCTGAAAATTCCAATTTCTCTACATCCTCCTCAGCACTTAGTATTATCCACCCCCTCGCTCCCCCCAAAGTCTTAGATATATAGTGACATATTAGAGATACCAAGGGAACATTTCATGCAAAGATGGGCTCGATAAAGGACAGAAATGGTATGGACCTAACAGAAGCAGAAGATATTAAGAAGAGGTGGCAAGAATACACAGAAGAACTGTACAAAAAAGATCTTCACAACCCAGATGATCACGATGGTGTGATCACTCACCTAGAGCCAGACATCCTGGAATGTGAAGTCAAGTGGGCCTTAGAAAGCATCACTACGAACAAAGCTAGTGGAGGTGATGGAATTCTAGTTGAGCTATTTCAAATCCTGAAAGATGATGCTGTGAAAGTGCTGCACTCAATATGCCAGCAAATGTGGAAAACTCAGCAGTGGCCACAGGACTGGAAAAGGTCAGTTTTCATTCCAATCCCAAAGAAAGGCAATGCCAAAGAATGCTCAAACTACCTCACAGTTGCACTCATCTCACATGCTAGTAAAGTAATGCTCAAAATTCTCCAAGCCAGGCTTCAGCAATACGTGAACCATGAACTTCCAGATGTTCAAGCTGGTATTAGAAAAGGCAGAGGAACCAGAGATCAAATTGCCAACATCTGCTGGATCATCGAAAAAGCAAGAGAGTTCCAGAAAAACATCTATTTCTGCTTTATTGACTATGCCAAAGCCTTTGACTGTGTGGATCACAATAAACTGTGGAAAATTCTGAAAGAGATGGGAATACCAGACCATCTGACCTGTCTCTTGAGAAACCTGTATGCAGGTCAGGAAGCAACAGTTAGAACTGGACATGGAACAACAGACTAGTTCCAAATAGTAAAAGGAGTACGTCAAGGCTGTATATTGTCACCCTGCTTATTTAACTTCTATGCAGAGTACATCATGAGAAACGCTGGGCTGGAAGAAACACAAGCTGGAATCAAGATTGCCAGGAGAAATATCAATAACCTCAGATATGCAGATGACACCACCCTTATGGCAGAAAGTGAAGAAGAACTAAAGAGCCTCTTGGTGAAAGTGAAAGAGGAGAGTGAAAAAGTTGGCTTAAAGTTCAACGTTCAGAAAACTAAGATCATGGCATCTGGTCCCATCACTTCATGGGAAATAGATGGGGCAACAGTGGAAACAGTGTCAGACTTTATTTTTGGGGGTCTCCAAAATCACTGCTGATGGTGATTGCAGCCATGAAATTAAAAGATGCTTACTCCTTGGAAGGAAGGTTATGGCCAACCTAGATAGCATATTTAAAAGCAGAGACATTACTTTGTCAACAAAGGTCCGTCTAGTCAAGGCTATGGTTTTTCCAGTGGTCATGTATGGATGTGAGAGTTGGACGGTGAAGAAAGCTGAGCACCGCAAAATTGATGCTTTTGAACTGTGGTGTTGGAGAAGACTGTTGAGAGTCCCTTGGACTGCAAGGAGATCCAACCAGTCCATCCTAAAGGAGATCAGTCCTGGTTGTCTGATGTTGAAGATGAAACTCCAATACTTTGGCCACCTCATGTGAAAAGTTGACTCGTTGGAAAAGCCCCTAATGCTGGGAAGGATTGGGGGCAGGAGGAGAAGGGGACGACAGAGGATGAGATGGTTGGATGGCATCACTGACTTGATGGACATGGGTTTGGGTAAACTCCGGGAGTTGGTGAAGGACAGGGAGGCCTGGCGTGCTGCAATTCATGGGGTCGCAAAGAGTTGGACACGACTGAGTGACTGAACTGAACTGATTTAAGATTAAATTTGCCTGTCTGTACTGGCTAACGATCTTGAATATCTTTTCATGACATCCAGGTGATTTTTGTTTTGTTTTTGTGAGGTGTCCAAATATTTTGCCTATTTTTAAATTGTTAACTTTCTTATTTTGAATTTTGTATATTCTTTATATATTCTGTATACAAGTCTTTTATCAGGTATGTGACTTGCAGATATCTACTCCCAGTCTAGAGTTTGTTTAAAAGTTTTTTAAAAAATACAGTATATATATACAGCAGAAGTTTTTTTAATATTGATGTTCAATATTAATCTAAAAAGATTAAAAAAGTGAATCATGCTCCCTCTCCTTCTCCTCACCCCCCTGCCCTCTGTTTCCAGTCCCTCCCCTGATCTCTCAGACTAATCTGCCAAAATGACCAACACAAAGGGGGAAGAGGAGGAACACCAGCTACATGTTCTCTAGAACTTTTAAAAAACATGGAGTTGTTTCTTTGGCCGCATATGTGCAAATCTGCAGGAAAGGTGATATTTTAGGTATCAAGGGAATGGATATTATTGAAAACAGAATGCCTCACAAATGTCACCATGGTGAAAGTGGGAGAGTCTACAGTGGTAGCCCTTTGCCATCACTGTAAACAAACAAGGGCACGATTCTCGCCAACAGACATAATGTGCCTGTTGAGTATATGAAGCACTCTAAGAGCTGAGATAGATTCCTGAAATGAGTGAAGGAAAATGGTCAGAAAAAGCAGGAAGCCAAAGAGAAAGGGACCTGGGTTCAGCTGAAGTGTGAGCCTGCTCCTCCCAGAGGAGCACATTTTGTGAGAACTAGTGGAAAGGAGCCTTAACTGTTGGAGCTCATTTGCTATGAATTCATAGCATGATGTGTGTAAAATAAAGACCTCTGTATGCTCAAAAAAAAAAAAGGAATCATGATTTTGGTGTTATGTCAAAGAACTAGGTTGTTGTTTTTGAGTCACGAAGTCCTGACTGAGGTTTTGTGACTCCATGAACTGCAGCATGCCAGGCTTCACTGTCCTTCACTGTCTCCTTGAGTTTGCTCTGACTCATGTCCATTGTGTTAGTGATGCCATCCAGCCATCTCATCCTCTGTTTCCCCCTTCTCCTCTTGCCCTCATTCTTTCCCAGCATCAGGGTCTTTTCCAGTGAGTCAGCTCTTTGCATCAGGTGACTGAAGTATTGGGGCTTCAGCTTCAGCACTACTCCTTCTACTGAATATTCAGGGTTGATTTCCTTTAGGATTGACTGACTTGATCTCCCTACAGTCCAAGGGGCTCTCAAGAATCTTCTCCAGTACCACAGTTCAAAAGCATTAATTCTTCAATGCTCAGCATTCTTTATGGTCCACCTCTCACATCCATACATGACTACTGGAAAAACTATAGCTTTGACTATACTGACCCTTATCAGCAAGGTGATCTCTGCTTTTTTTTAATTAATTTTTTTTATTGAAGGGTAATTGCTTTGCAGAATTTTATGGTTTTCTGTCAAACCTCAGCATGAATCAGCCATAGGTATACATATATCCCCTCCCTTTTGAAACCCCCCCATCTCTGTCCCCATCCCACCCATCTAGGTTGATACAGCGCCCCTGATTGAGTTTCCTGAGCCATGTAGCAAATTCCCATTGGCTATCTATTTTACATATGGTAATGTAAGTTTCCATGTTATTCTTTCCTTACATTTCACCCTCTCCCCCCGTCTCCCCATGTCCATAAGTCTATAGTCTTTGTTTCTCCACTGCTGCCCTGTAAATAAATTCTTCAGTACCATTTTTATAGATTCTGTATATATGCTTTAGAATACGGTATTTATCTTTCTCTTTCTGACTTACTTCACTCTGTATAATAGGTTCTAGGTTCATCTCCTTCATCAGAACTGACTCAAATGTGTTTAGTTTTATGACTGAGTAATACTCCATTGTATATATGTACCACAACTTCTTTATCCAATTCATCTGTCAATGGGCACCTAGGTTGCTTCCATGTCCTAGCTATTGTAAATAGTGCTGCAGTGAACAGTGGGATACATGTGCCTTTTTCAGTTTTGGTTTGCTCAGGGTATATGCCTAGGAGTGGAATTGCTGGGTCGTATGGTGGTTTTATTCCTAGCTTCTTAAGGAATCTCCATACCGTCTTCCATAGTGGCTGTATCAATTTAACATTCCCACCAACAGTGCAAGAGCGTTCCCTTTTCTCCACATCCTCTCCAGCATTTGTTTGTTGTAGACTTTTTGATGATGGCCATTCTGACCAGTGTGAGGTAATATCTCATGGTAGTTTTGACTTGTATTTCTCTAATAATGAGGGATGTTTTTGCATCTTTTCGTGTGTTTGTTAGCCATCTGTATGTCTTCCTTGGAGAAGTGTCTATTTAGGTCTTTTTCCCATTTTTTGATTGGGTTGTTTTTCTGGTATTAAGTTGTATGAGTTGCTTGTATATTTTGGAAATTAATCCTTTGTCAATTGCTTCATTTGCTGTTATTTTCTCCCATTCTGAGGGTTGTCTTTTCATGTTGGTCATAGTTTCCTTTGCTGTGAAAAAGCTTTTGAGTTTAATCAGTTTCCACTTGTTTACTTTTGTTTTTATTTCCGTTACTGTAGGAGGTGGGTCACAGAGGATATTGCTTTTATTTATGTTATTGAATGTTCTGCCTATGTTTTCCTCTAAGAGTTTTATAGTTTCTGGTCTACTTTAATCCATTTTGAGTTTATCTTTGTGTATGGTGTTAGGAAGTGTTCTAATTTCATTCTTTTAAAAGGAAGCTGTCCAGTTTTCCCAGCACCATTTATTGAGGAGGCTGTCTTTGCCTCATTGTATATTCTTGCCTCCTTTGTCAAAGATAAGGTACCCACAGGTGCTTGGGTTTATTTCTGGGCTTTTTATCTTGTTTCATTGGTCTTTATTTCTGTTTTTGTGTCAGTGCCATACTGTCTTGATGACTGTAGCTTTGTAGCATAATCTGAAGTCTGGAAGGTTGATTCCTCCAGCTCCATTCTTCTTTCTCAAGACTGCTTTGGCTATTTGCGGTCTTTTGTGTTTCCATATGAATTGTGAAATTTTTTGTTCTAGTTCTGTGAAAAATTCCATTGGTAATTTGATAGGGATCGCATTGAATCTGTAGATTGCCTTCTGTAGTATAGTCATTTTCACAATATTGATTCTTCCTACCCAGGAACATGGAATATCTCTCTATCTGTTTATGTTATCTTTGATTTCTTTCATTAGTGTCTTACATAATTTTCTGTGTACAGTTCTTTCGTCTCCTTAGGTAAGTTTATTCCTAGATATTTAATACTTTCTGTTGCAGTGGTGAATGGGATTGATTCCTTTCTCTTTCTGATTTTTCATTGTTAGTATATAGAAATGCAAGTGATTCTGTATATTGATTTTATATCCTGCAACTTTGCTAAATTCACTGATTAGCTCCAGTGATTTTCTGATACTGTCTTCAGGGTTTTGTATATACAGTATCATGTTATCTGCAAACAGTGAGAGCTTGACTTCTTTTCTGATCTGGATTCCTTTTATTTGTTTTTCTTCTCTGATTGCTGTAGCTAGGACTTCCAGAACTATGTTGAATAATAGTGAAAGTGGACACCCTTGTCTTGTTCCCTGATCTTAGGGGGAATGCTTTCAGTTTTTCACCATTGAGAATAATGTTTGCTGTAGGCTTATCATATATAGTCCCTACTATGTTGAGGGAGGTTCCTTCTATGCCCATTTTTTGAAGAATATTAATCATAAATGGGTGCTGAATTTTGTTCAAGGCTTTTTCTGCATCTATTGAGATTATTGTATGGTTTTTATGTTTCAGTTTGTTAATATGGTGTGTATCAAACTAATTGATTTCTGTATATAAAAGAATCCTTGCATTCCTGAAATAAACCTAACTTGATCATGGTATATGAGCTTTTTGATGTGTTGCTGAATGCTGTTTGCTAAAATTTTGTTGAGGATTTTTGCATCTATGTTCATCAGTGATATTGGCCTGTAGTTTTCTTTTTTTCGTGTTGTCTTTGGTTTTGGTATCAGGGAGATGGTGGCCTCATAGAATGAGTTTGGAAGTGTTCCTTCCTCTGCAATTTTTTGAAAGAGTTTTCAAAGGATAGGCATTAGCTCTTCTCTAAATGTTAGATAGAATTCTCCTATGAAGCCATCTGGTCCTGGGCTTTTGGTTTTTGGGAGATTTTTAATCACAGCTCCAATTTCAGTGCTTGTAATTGGGTTGTTCATAATTTCTATTTCTTCCTGGTTCAGTCTTGGACAATTGAACTTTTGTAAGAATGTATCCATTTCTTCCAGGTTATCAATTTTATTGCCATATAGTTGTTCATAATATTCTCTTATAACCTTTGTATTTCTACATTGTCTGTTGGCAACCTCTCATTTTTCATTTCTAATTTTTGTTAATTTGATTCTTCTCTTTTTTTCTTGATGAGTCTGGCTAAAGGCTTGTCAATTTTGTTTATCTTCTCAAAGAACCAGGTTTTAGTTTTATTAATCTTTACTGCTGTTTCTTTCATTTCTTTTTCATTTATTTCCACTCAGATCTTTATGATTTTTTTCCTTCTATAATTTTGGGTTTTTTTGATTCTTCTTTTTCCAGTTATTTTAGGTGTAAAGTTGGGTTGTCTTTTTGATGTTTTTCTTGTTTCTTGAGGTAGGATTGTATTGCTATAAACTTCTCTCTTAGAACAGCTTTTGCTGCATCCCATAGGTTTTGAGTTGTCATGTTTTCATTGTCATTTGTTTCTAGAAATTTATTGACTTTGCTTTTGATTTCTTCAGTAACCTCTTGATTATTTAGAAACATATTATTTAATCTCCATGTGTTTGTGTTTCTTACGGTGTTTTTCTTGTAGTTGATATCAGGTCTCATAGTGTTGTTTTCAGAGAAGATGCTTGATATGATTTCAATTTTCTTAAATTTACTGAGGTTTGATTTGTGACCAAGATGTGGTCTATCCTGGAGAATGTTCCATGTACACTTGAGAAGAAGGTATATTCTTCTGCATTTGGATGGAATGTCCTGAAGATATCAATGAGATCCATCTCATCTAGTGTATCATTTAAGACTTGTGTTTCCATATTAATTTTCTGTTTTCATGATCTGTCCATTAGTGTGAGTGGGGTGTTAAAGTCTCCTGCTAATATTGTGTTACTGTCAGTTTCTTATTTTATGTCTGTTAGTCTTATGTATTGAGGTGCTCCTGTGTTGGGTGCATAGATATTTACAATCGTTATGTCTTCCTCTTGGATTGATCCCTTGATCATTATGTAGTGTCCTTCCTTATGTCTTGTAATCTTCTTTATGTTAAGGTCTATTTTGTCTGATATGAGGATTGCTACTCCAGCTTTCTTATGCTTCCTGTTTGCATGGAATATAATTTTCCATCCTCTCACTTTCAGTCTATATGTGTGTTTAGGTCTGAGGTGGGTTTCTTATAAGCAGCATATATATGGATCTTGTTTTTGTATCCATTTAGCCAGTCTGTGTTTTTTGGTTGGAGCATTTAATCCATTTACATTTACATAATTATTGATATATATGTTGCCATTTTCTTAATTGTTTGAGGTTGATTTTGTAAATCTATTTCTTCTTTTGTATATCTTGACTGTATAAGTCCCTTTAACATTTGTTGTAAAGCTGGTTTGGTAGTACTGAATTCTCTTATCTTTTGCTTGCCTGAAAAGCTTTTTATTTATCCATCAATTTTGAATGAGATCCTTGCTGGGTACAGTAATCTTGGTTGTAGATTTTTCCCTTTCAGTACTTAAAATATATCCTGCTATTCCCTTCTGGCCTGCAGAGTTTCTGCTGAAAAATCAGCTGTTAAGCATATGGGGTTTCCCTTGTATGTTACTTGCTGCTTCTCCCTTGCTGCTTTTAATATCCTTTCTTTGTGTTTAGTCTTTGTTAGTTTGATTAGTATGTGTCTTGGCGTGTTTCTCCTTGGGTTTATCTTGTGTGGGAATCTTTGTGCCTCTTGGACTTGATTGACTATTTCCTTTTCCATGTTGGGGAAATTTTCAACTATAATCTCGTCAAAACTTTTCTCATGCCCTTTCTTTTTTTTCTCTTCTCCTGGTACCCTTATAATTCGAAGTTGGTGGGTTTGATATAGTCCCAGAGGTCTCTGACTGTCTTCAGTTCTTTTCATTCTTTTTACTTTATTCTGGTCTTCAGAAGTCATTTTCACCATTTTATCCTCTAGTTCACTGATTCGTCCTTCTGCTTCAGATATTCTGCTACTGATTCCTTCTAGAGTATTTTTAATTTCATTAATTGTGTTGTTTGTCTCTATATGTTTATTCTTTAATTCTGCTAGGTCTTTGTTAATTGATTCTTGAATTTTCTCCATTTTGTTTCAAGGTTTTTAATCATCTTTACTATCATTCTTCTGAATTCTTTTTCAGGTAGTTTGCCTATTTCCTCTTCATTTATTTGGACTTTTGTGTTTCTAGTTTGTTCCTTCATTTGTGTAGTATTTCTCTGCCTTTTCATTATTTTTTTTTTAACTTACTGTGTTTGAGGTGTCCTTTTCCCAGACTTCAGGGTTGAATTCTTTCTTCCTTTTGGTTTATGCCCTCCTATGGTTGGTCCAGTGATTTGTGTAAGCTTCCTATATGGTGAGATTTGTGTGGAGTTTTTGTTTGTTTGTCTGTTTTCCCTCTGATGGGCAAGGCTGAGTGAGGTGGTAATCCTGTCTGCTGATGATTGGGTTTTGTTTTTTGTTTTGTTTGTTTTTTAGATTATGTTTCTGGCAAAGGGTGGTACTTGTGGTTGGTTGATGCCAGGTCTTGTATTCAAGTGGTTTCCTTCTTGTGAGTTCTCACTATTTGATACTTCCTAGGGGTTAATTCTTTGGTAGTCCAGGGTCTTGGAGTCAGTGTTCCCACTCCAAAGGCTCAGGACTTGATCTCTGGTCAGGAAGAAAGATTCTACAGTGGTTTGTTATGGCATTAAGTAAGATTAAAACAAATATCCAAAAACAAGAAACCAAAGATGAACCCCAAACAAATAGTAGTTACAAAATCAAGCAAATAATAATTAAAATAATGGAATATACACATATACACCCATGAGCAAAGTCGAAACAGTGCAACAATAATAAAGTACAGTAGATTGACCTGGCAAACAAAGGAAATAAAAAATTATATTTACCAGTTAAGAACAAAACTATCTAAAGGACAAACTGGGAAACAAAAGTAAAGAAGGCGCCAACTGGCGAATAAAGCAGTGAAAATAAAACTGTCAAATATGTTGAGAGGAAAGGAAAGAAAGAAAAGATACGCAAAGTTAAATAGAGGTAGATGAAGAAGATTTATATACATTAAAGATTAACTGCAAGGGGAAAAGAACAGTAGGAAAGGCAAAGGAGTACCTGTAGAAAAAATATAATAGATTTAAAAAAATTAAAACTTAAGCTAATATAAAAGAGAAAAGAAAAAAATGGAAGAAGAAAGAAAAAAGGAAATAAAAAGGAAAACTCCACAGAACTGCAAAAGCCCAATGTAGAGGCAGAGGTTTATAAAAACAATAAAAAATGTGACTGAATATACACATATACATATACCCCCATAAGCAAAATCAAAACAGTCCAAGAAAAAAAAGTACAATAGATTGAACCGGCAAACAAAGGAAACCAAAAATTTTATCTACCAGAACAAAACTAACTAAAGCACAAACTGGAAAACAAAACTAAAGCGAGGTGCCAATTGGGGAATAAAGCCATGAAAATAAAACTAACAAATATGTTGAGAGGAGAGGAGAGAAAGAAAAGAAAGAAAGAGTAGATATGCAAAGTTAAACAGAGGTAGATCAAGAAGATTTATATACATTAAAGATTAACTGCAAGGGACACTTTGGGCAGAGGGGAACATATGAATGTCCAGGAGATCCAGCATCATTTGGTGAAGAGACTTTTTTTCTCCAATGAATTCTTTCTGCACCTTTTTCAAAAGTCAGGTGGCCGTATTGATGCGAATCTATTTCTGTCATTTCTTTTCCACTGATGTATGTGTACATCCCTTTACCAGTAATATACTGTCTTGATTATTGTAACTTTAAAGCAAGTCTTAAAAATCAGGCAGTATAGTTCCTTTCATTTACTTCTTTTTCCAAAATCAAGAAAATATTTCAGTTCCTTTGCATTTCTACATGAATTTTAGAATCAACTTGTCTAATATCTAGAAAAAGTCCTATTGGGATTCTAATTGCAATTGCGTTTAATCTATGGTTCAATTTGGGAAAAATTGATGTCTTTGTAATGTTGAGTCTTCTAATACATGGATATGGTATGTCTCATCATTTATGTAGGTCTCATTTGATTTTTGTCATTAGCATTTTATAGTTTTCAACATACAGATCCTGTATATATTTTGTTGTATTTTTACCAATTCATCTTTCATTTAAGGTATTATAAATGATATTGAGTTTTTGTTTTCCATTTATTTATTGATAGTTTATAGAAGTACAGTTGATGTGTGTATATTGACCTGTGTTCTCCAAGTTTGACAAACTCACTTTTTTGTTGTAGGACTTTTTTTTTTTTTTGAAGGATTAGTTGATACTGTCTAGGTAGATAGTCATGCCGCCTGTGAATAGCAAGTTCTTTTTCCTTTCTAATCTGTATGCTTTTAATTTCCCAGTCTTGTTTTATTGCATTGACTAGGTATTTTTCAGTTTCCTGGCTTAAAAAAAAAATCTTATGGTTAGAAAGCTCGGGCTTTTGTTATTCTGCTTTGCCGTGGGACTTCCTACTGTCCCCTCATCCTGAGACAAACGGTGGAAAGATATGAAGAAAGCAGCCCTGGGTTTGGTCCAACCCTCTAGGAACCACTGCCTTACTATATACAGGGAAAGGTTATACCCTTAAGAGCTTTAGCTCCTGTAGGCTCCCATTAGTGACCAGTGCCACTGTTGCTTAGAAATTGCTTATAGGCTTTGGTGGGATGAAGAAGGGAAAGAGAAAAAAGATGACATACTTCTGTACTCTCTGAACATTAGGTAGTCCCTTTCCTGTTTATTGACCCAAAATCAGAGGGCAGGTCCTGAAACTTCATGGCCTACTTCCAAGTTTCTGGTACATTGAGTTCAGGCTACGAGACACTAGAAGAAAAAAAATGTAAATTTACTGTCAGTTTGGTGGTGCTTCAAATTCTGATCATCTTCTCCAGTCAGACTTCTACTGTTTATTTTTTAAAGTCCTCAAGTAGCTGCTCCATGCTTTATGTCCATATTTTATAGTTATATTCAATAGAAGAGATTGGTTTGAGTATGTTTACTCTGTTTTACCTGAAATTCCATTAATGGAATTTTACAGAGATTGAGTCAAACCATCTCTATTTTGTATAAACTAAGTAATCAAGAATGAATGAGCTCAATGCGTTGCCATAGTTATAAATGAAAATATTCTGTGGTAGATCAGTTAATAGGCAAATGCACTGATGGAGACAAAGTTGTTTTTCAGTTCAGTTCAGTTGCTCAGTTGTGTCCGACTCATTGCAACCCCGTGGACTTCAGCACGCCAGGCCTCCCTGTCTATCACCAACTCCCACAGTTTACTCAAACTCACGACATTGAGTGGGTGATGCCATCCAACCATCTCATCCTCTATCGGCCACTTCTCCTCCCACCTTCAATCTTTCCCAGCATCAGGGTCTTTTCCAACAAATCAGTTCTTTGCATCAGGTGGCCAAAGTATTGGAGTTTCAGCTTCAGCATCAGTCCTTCCAATGAATATTCAGGACTGATTTCCTTTAGGATTCACTGGATTGATCTCCTTGCAGTCCAAGGGACTCTCAACAGTCTTCTCCAACACCACAGTTCAAAAGCATCAATTCTTTGACACTTAGCTTTCTTTATAGTCCAACTCTCACATCCATACATGACTACTGGAAAAACCATAGCTTCAACTAGGCGGACCGTCATTGGCAAAATAATGTCTCTGCTTTTTAATATGCTGTTTAGGTTGGTCATAGCTTTTCTTCCAGGGAGGAAACATCTTTTATTTTTATGGCTGCAGTCACCATCTGCAGTGATTTTGGAGCCCCCCAAAATAAAGTCTGTCACTGTTTCCGTTGTTTCCCCATCTATTTGCCATGAAGTGATGGGAGCAGATGCCATGATCTTAGTTTTCTGAATGTTGAGTTTTAAGCCAATTCTTTCACTCTCCTCTTTCACTTTCATCAAGAAGGTCTTTAGTTCTTCGCTTTCTGCCATAGTGTGGTGTCATCTGCATATCTGAGGTTATTGATATTTCTACCATCAATCTTGATCTCAGCTTGTGCTTCAATTCATCCAGTCCAGCATTTCTCATGATGTACTCTGCATATAAGTTAAATAAGCAGGGTGACAAAGTTGTTTTTAGGAGGCATTGAATCATAATAATATTTGTACATTGCTCCTGAAGGGAATTTCAAGTATACTGTAGATAATTCATCTTTATTGTGCCATTAGAAAGAGATACATTTCTATAATTTTTTTTATTAATCAAAAGAGAATAGGAAGAAACCTAATTATCATAAAGCTGAGAAAGGAGAGCATTTTCTTTCTTTTTTTTTTTTTTTTCAGTTCTACCAGTTTATTGCTACCAACCTCTCTCCCTCCACCCTCATGCACGCATGCTCAGTCATGTAACCCCATGGACTGCAGCCCACCAGGCTCCTCTGTCCATGGACTTTTCCAGGCAAGAATGCTGGAGTGGGTTGCCATTTCCTTCTCCAGAGAGCGTTTTCTGAATACCAGTCTACAAATGTCTCTGGAAATTTGTGTGGTAAATATGTATTGTTAACTATATTCAAGATAATTAACTTATTACAGGCTTTTATTTCCCCAGCTTTTTGATTAGACAAGTCAAAGTTTTAAAGAATTAGGATAGTACTGGCTATCAGCAGACTGAGTTTTAAAAGCTAATCCTTTGCTCTTACTCTAAAAAATGTTTACTTAAAAGAGTGAGAGAGAGAGTGTAGTAAAGGAGACCATTGTGTCAGATTTATGCTGCGATTCGTCATTTCAGGATTTGTCCAGACTGATCTACATGGGATAGACCTTTTGCTGTTTTCAGATTGCCCTTAGTAAGCTAAGGCTTTTAAGAGTTTAACATTACAAATACCTTGGGTTCATTGGCATATGCAGAACAAATGTGAATCAAACACAAAAGTGATTCTTTCAGGAATTTTATTTATTGATGTGGTAGCGAAATACTACACTGTTTACAATAGAGAACTAAGTGGGATTTTGGGTATGCTGAGAAGTTGACAGCTGGTGGGTCTTGAACAAAATACTGTCTTTTGTGGGATAAAAGAAGAAAAGATTATGTTCTTGAAATGATTATTTATAAATTATTTGAAATCTTGTTCTGCTTCCAGCTCAGAAGGCTTTTGCCAGCATTGTGGTCACTGCTATAGTGAAATTTTGGATGCAAAAAAATCCTCACAGAATCTGTTTACATTTGAGTAACAAGTTAAAGAACTCTTATGTAGACTCAGGGAAATAAGAAATAGATGTGCTCACAATTCTTTCACTTTCTTTTTTATAGTAAAATAATTAGGAATTGGAATTAAAAGTTGAAGGAATTCAGTGAAAAGTGAGTCATCGGTAGGTGGGAAGGATCTTTGCTTGTTATAGAGTGGGTAAGAGATTAGCAGTCACGTGATTGAGGAATAGAGATCCTGTGAAGAGATTTTTTTTTCTTGTGTGACTTTATCTTCTTCATGGGATGATAATATCTCATTTTTGGTTGTTTTTTAGAACTTGGGCTACAGTCAAAAGACTGCATTGTTTTCATATTGTATATATTCTGGTTTGTTCATTAATTTATTGTATGTTTCTGCTTACTTTCAAAAAAATTGAGATATGTTTGGAAAAAGACAGACGTACAAATACTGGACATGGAACAACAGACTGGTTCCATATAGGGAAAGGACTACGTCAAGGCTGTATATTGTCACCCTGCTTATTCAACTTATATGCAGAGTACATTATGAGAAACACTGGGCTGGATGAAGCACAAGCGGAAATCAAAGATTGCTGAAATATCAATAACCTCAGATATGCAGATGACACCACCCTTATGACAGAAAGTGAAGAAGAACTAAAGAGCTTCTTGATGAAAGTGAAAGAGGAGAGTGAAAAAGTTGGCTTAAAGCTCACCATTCAGAAAACTAAGATCATGGCATCTGGTCCCATCACTTCATGGCAAATAGATGGGAAGCAGTGGAAACAATGACAGACTATTTTTTTGGGCTCCAAAAATCATTGCAGATGGTGACTGTAGCCCTGAAATTAAAAAGATGTTTACTTCTTGGAAGAAAAGTTATGACCAACGTAGACAGCATTTTAAAAAGCAGAGACATTACTTTGTCCACAAAGGTCCGTCTAGTCAAGGCTATGGTTTTTCCAGTAGTCATGTATGGATGTGAGAGTTGGATGGTGAAGAAAGCTGAGCACTGAAGAATTGATGCTTTTGAATTGTGGTGTTGGAGAAGACTGTTGAGAGTCCCTTGGACTGCAAGGAGATCCTACTAGTCCATCCTAAAGGAAATCATTCCTGAATATTCATTGGAAGGACTGATGCTGAAACTCCAATCCTTCGGCCACCTGATGCGAAGAACTGACTCATCTGAAAAGACCCTGATGCTGGGAAAGATTGAAGGTGGGAGGAGAAGGGGCCGAGAGAGAATGAGATGGTTGGATGGCATCACTGATGCAATGGACATGAGTTTGAGTAAACTGTGGGAGTTGATGATGGTAGGGGAGGCCTGGCGTGCTGCAGTCCATGGGGTTGCAAAGAGTCAGACATGACTGAGCAACTGAACTGAACTGACCTGAACAAATACTGGGGTTAAATGAACAGTAGCATAGTAATGAAAGTGGTAGTGAGTAAGATGCATAATGCAGAGGAAGAGGAAATAATTATACCAGGAAATTGTTCTGCAGAAAGTTACTATTTGTGTATTTAATCTTACTCTGAATTTTCTATCAGCTAAGGTTAAAAAAGACAATATGGATTGAATAATTTTCATCATTATCAGGTTAAAAAGTATAACTTTTCTCCCTGGAAGTTTCTAAGACAATGCAAAGTTTTTCTGTTTTTTTTGTTTTTTAAAGTAAGTTTACTCTTGATCATGGGGGAAGGGGGGTACACACAATAATGATGGTTAAAAATATTAAAAATATATTTGCAAAAAAAATGAATATTACTAACTCAGTAAACATGTATACACTTATTAGAAATTTTTTTTTTATTTTTTATTAAATGTCTTGATCTCTTTCTTTCTTGCCCATCAGAATTGTAACGATCAGATGGCCATTCACATAGGAAGGGCAAACGAAAGCTCTTTCTTTGCTCTCGTATCATGGTGTTAGGGCTATGGGATATAAAGGCCAAGATGATGTAGTAAAGGCAATGGAAGGGAGGGAACACTGCAACTGTAACCGAATCTTTGCTCCTCCCTGAATCTATTAAAATATTTGAAAAAAAGACAACTTAGCGTAGAAACTAGCAGAAACATTTGTTGCACTTTGCCAAAAGGAACTTTATTTTTTGGTCTTTCTATATTATTGAACCTTTATTGGCTTAAAATTTTTTAGTTGATTGTGTGTGTGTGTGTGTGTGTGTGTGTGTGTGTGTGTGTGTGTGTGTGTGTGTTTTAAATTAGTTTTGCTTTTACTATGGTATATAATTATCTTTGATTTTATCCATCTCCTGCTCCTTCCCTTCAGTTATATCAGTGTACATTCATCTTTTAAAGGTCAAGAACATATCTAAATTGGTTCCTTAAAGACATTTTTGTGTGACCTTATATAGTTTTGCAGGGAAAGTTAGAACTAAAGAGCAGGACTGAATAGTTAAACTGCTCTTTGGATGTTTTCCAATACCTATTGCCTTATTTTAATTTTACATATTTTTTCAAATGATAAAAGTAATAGTTGTTTTGTGGAGGATATCAGGTAAATAAATAAAATAAAAATTGCATATAATTAATACTTATACATTATCACTGGTAATATTCTGGTAATTTTTTTTTTTTAATAAATTTATTTATTTTAGTTGGGGGTAATTACTTTATAATATTCTAGTGGTTTTTGCCATACATTGACATGAATCAGCCATGGGTTTACATGTGTTCCCAATCCTGAACCCCCCTCCCACCTCCCTCCCCATCCCATCCCTCTGGGTCATCCCATTGCCCCAGCCCTGAGCATTTGTCTCATGCATCGAACCTGGAATGGTGTTCTGTTTCACATATGATAATATACATGTTTCAATGCTATTGTCCCAGAACGTCCCACCCTCACCTTCTCCCTCAGAGTCCATAAGACTGTTCTATGCATCTGTGTCTCTTATTCTGTCTCGAATATAGGGTTAGTGTTACCATCTTTCAAATTCCATATATATGCATTAGTGTACTGTATTGGTGTTTTTCTTTCTGGCTTACTTCACTCTGTATAATGGGCTCTAGTTTCATCCATCTCAATAGAACTGATTCAAATGTATTTTTTTTAATGGCTGAGTAATATTCCATTGTGTATATGTACCACAGCTCCCTTATCCATTTGTCTGCTGATGGACATCTAGGTTGCTTCCATGTCCTGGCTATTGTAAACAGTGTTGCGATGAACATTGGGGTACACACGATATTCTGGTAATTTCTTATGATTCTTCATATGTCCAGCTTTTAAAATCTAGTGGTATATATTGTGAACATTTTTAATGTAAGAAAATAGTCTTCAGTAATAATAATAGCTAATATTTATTGAATACTTTATTTTTCTCATGTAAAATTCTTATGGCAGGCTTTTCAAGACTAATGTAATGACTTTAGCCTACAAAAATACCGGAGATCCAGTCTTTTTCTAGCTTGCTGATGTGTCATCTCTTGGTGCTACCTCAGGTTGAAGGTAACTATCTGAGTTCCATTTGTCTTAGTCATATTCCAGCCAGGAAGAGCATTGTTAAAAATACCTCCCCCCTCCAAAAAAAAAAAAAGAAAAGAAATGAAGAAAAGAGAACGACCTAGTGGTGAATAGTCATAGTAATATGGCTAAATAGTTAATAAAATAGATATTGATGTATATTGTTAATTTAAAATATCAGGTTATAAAACAATATGTGTGTATTTAGTTAGCATTCCAGTTCAACCAATTGCATATTGAAAAGACTTTGGGGGAAAAAAATGGAAAGTTTCAAAAAACAAAACTGAATTTGCCATACTCTGGCAACTATTTATATCGCATGTACACTGTTAGGTATTATAAGTAATCTAAAATATGGGCATATCTCAGAGGTGGTGTGAGTTTAATTCCAAACCACCACAGTAAAGTGTATATCCCAATAATACTTGGTTTCCCAGTGCATATAAAAGTTATGTTTATACTATACTGTGTCTAGTAAGTGTAAAAATAGCATTATGTCTAAAAAATGTAGATACTTTAATTAAAAAAAATATTGCCAAAAATGCTATCATCTGAGCCTTCATGAGTCATAATTTTTTTGCTGGTGGAGGGTCTTGCCTTGATTTTGTTGACTACTGACTGATCAGGGTGGTGGTTATTGAAGCTTGGGGTGGCTACGGCAATTGCTTAATATAAGACAGTAATGAAGTTTGCTGCATTGATTGACTCTTTCTTTCACCCCAAATTTCCCTAGCGTGTGGTGCTTTGTGATAGCATTTTACCCACAGTAGAACTTCTTTTGAAATTGAAGTCAGTCTTCTCAAACCTCTGGTTCTTTATCAATTTAGTTTTTTCAGTAGTCATGTATGGAAGTGAGAGTTGGAGTATAAAGAAAGCTGAATGCCGAAAAAGTGATGCTTTTGAACTGTGGTGTTGGAGAAGACTCTTGAGAGTTCCTTGGACTGCAAGGAGATCCAACCAGTCAATCATAAAGGAAATTGGTCCTGAATATTCATTGGATGGACTGATGCCAAAGCTGAAACTCCAGTACTTTGGCCACCTGATGTGAAGAATTGACTCATTGGAAAAGACCCTGCTGCTGGGAAAGATTGAAGGCAGGAGGAGAAGGGGCCAACATAGGATAAGATGGTTGGATGGTATCACTAACTCGATGGACATGAGTTTAAGCAAGCTCCAGGAGTTGGTGATGGACAGGAAAGCCTGGCGTGCTGCAGTCCATGGGGTTGCAAAGAGTTGGACATTACTGAGTGACTGCACTGATATAATATTCTAAATCCTTTGAAGTCATTTCAACAATTTTCACAGTGTTGTCACCAGAAATAGGTTCTGTCTCAAGAAAGCACTTTCTTTGCTCATCTAAAAGAACAGATCCTCATCCATCAAAGTTTTGCCATGAGCTTATAGCAGTTTAATCATATCTTCAGGCTCCACTTCTCATGCAGGTTCTTTTGCTATTTCTACCACATCTGCTGTTTCTTTCTCCCCTCCAAGTTATCTATGAGGGTTGGAATCACCTTCTTCCAAACTCTGTTAGTGTTGGTATGAATCAAAAATATTCTCATGAATCAAGAATATTCTTAATGACATGGAGAATGGTGAACCATTTCTAGAAAGTTTCAATTTACTTTGCCTAGATCCATTCAAGGAATCTCTATCTATGGCAGCTATAGCCGTACAAAATGTTTCTTAAATAATAAGACTTGAAAGTTGAAATTACTCCTTGATCCATGGGTTACAGAATGGATATTGTGTTAGCAGGCATGAACATAACATGAATGTCCTTGTCCATCTCCATCAGGCCCTTGGCTGAGCTGTTGTTGAGTGACCAAGTGCATTGTCAATGAGCAGTAACATTTTGAAGCAATCTTTTTTTTCTGAGCAGTAGGTCCTAATAGTGGGCTAAAACTATTCAGTAAAGCACAATGTAAACAGATACACTGTCATCCAGACTTTATTGTTCCATTTATAGAGTTCAGGTGGGCTGCAGTCCATGGGGTCGCAAAGAGTTGGACATGATGAGCGACTAAGCACAGTACAGCACAGAGTGCATGCTAAGTCGCTTCAGCTATGTATGACTCTTTGCGACCCTATGGACTGTAGCCTGCCAGGCTCCTCTGTCCATGGGATTCTCCAGGCTTGAATACTGGAATGAATTGCCATGTTCTCCTCCAGGGGATCTTCCTGACCCAGGGATCGAACCTGTGTCTCTTGTGTCTCCTGCAGGAGACACTAACTTACCATTAGTGCCACCTGGGAAGCCCACAGGCAGAGTAGATTTATCATAATTCATAACTAGTCTAGGACCTTTAGAATCCTAGGTAAATGAGCACTGGTTTCAACCTAAAATCATTGACTGCAGTAACCCCTAAGACTCAGCGTGTTCTTTCAAGCTTTGAAGCATTGACTTTTCCTTTAGAACGCTGAAAATCCTAGATGGAATCTTCTTGAATTATATCTATCCAGACCACTAAAAGGCTTCCCAGGTGGCACTGCTGCTGCTGCTGCTAAGTCACTTCAGTGATGTCCGACTCTGTGTGACCCCATAGACAGCAGCCCACCAGGCTCCCCCGTCCCTGGGATTCTCCAGGCAAGAACATTGGAGCGGGTTGCCATTTCCTTCTCCAATGCATGAAAGTGAAAAGTGAAAGTGAAGTCGCTCAGTCGTGTCTGACTCTTCACGACCCCATGGACTGCAGCCTACCAGGCTCCTCCGTCCATGGGATTTTCCAGGCAAGAGTACTGGAGTGGGGTGCCATCGCCTTCTCGGCAGGTGGCACTAGTGGTAAGGAATCCGTCTGCCAAAGCAAGAGGCACAAGAGACGAGAGATCTATCCCTGCGTTGGGAAGATTTCCCTGGAGGAGGACATGGCAGTATTCTTACCTGGAGAATGCCATGGACAAAGGAACCTAGCAGGATACAGTCCATAGGGTCACAAAGAGCTGGACACAACTGAAACGACTGAGCAGAAATCACTGAAACTTTCTCCATATCAGCAATGAAGTTATCATTTGTGTGTTCAGTGGAATAACACTTTTAATTTCCTTCTAGAACTTTTCCTTTGCATTCACAACTTGGCTAACTGATAGAAGAGGCCTAGTTTTTGTCTTGTTTCAGCTTTTGAGATGCCTTCCTGACTAAGCTTCCTCATTTCTAGCTTTTGATTTAAAATGAGAGGCATGTGACTTTTCCTGTCAGTTGAACACTTAGAGGTCATTGTAAAGTTATTAGTTGGCTTATTTTCAATATTATTGTGTCCCTGGGAATAGGAAGGCCTGAGAAAAGGGAGAAAGAAAGGGAATAGCTAATCAGTAGAGCAGCCAGAACACACAGAATTATTAATTAATTTTGCTGTCTATTATGGGCATGGTCACTAGTATCCCCAAAGACTTACAGTAGTAATATGGATCACTGACCGCAGATCAGTTTAACATGTATAATAATGAAAAAGTTTGAAGTATTGCTGGAATCACTAAATGTGATACAGAGACACAGAGTGAGCAAATGCTATTTGAAAACTGGCACCTATAACCTCATTTGACACAGGGTTTGCCACAAACCTTCAATTCGTAAAAAACACATTATCTGCAAAACACAGTAAAGGCATACCTCAATAAAATGAGGTATTCATGTATGTGGGAGGATGCACATAGGATGCAAATACTGCATCATTTTTATATAAGGGAACTGAGCATCCATGGATTTTAGTATATGTAGGGGTTCTTGGAATCAGTTTCTCACTGATACTAATGGATGAATAAATTTGAATATGTATGTATGCAATTGTATTTGTGTGTGTGCATACACACACACATGTATTCAAAAGGTCTGGAAGGACATACACTAAAATGATGGTTGTAGTCATCCCTGGGTGGCAATTTTATATATTAAAAACAGTTCTATGATTAACATCCTTGAATGAAGATTTTAAATTTCCTCAGTAGTGATTGAATGTGGCTTTTTTATCTACACTGTTGGCTGCCTTTTTTTCCTATTGAATTTGCAATGTATTAATTTCTGCTGTACAGCAAAGTAACTCAGTTATATGTATGTATATATATACATATATATATATATACACATATATATATATATATACATTCTCTTTTACTTTCTTTTCTATTATGGTTTATCCTAGCACATTGAATACAGTTCTCGGTGTAGGACTTTGTCATCCATCCATTTTATATGTAATAGTTTGCATCTACTAACGCCAAAGTCCCAGTCCACCCCTCCTCTACCCTCCCTCCCCCTTGGCAACCACAAGTGAGTTCTATATGTCTGTGAGTCTGTTTCTGCCAAGTGGATAGGTTCATTTGTGTCATATTTTAGATTCCACATGTAAGTGATATCATATGATGTTTGTCTTTCTCTTTCTTACTTCAGTTAGTATGATAATCTCTAGTTGCATCCATGTTGCTGCAAATGGCATTATTTCATTCTTTTTTATAGCTAAGTAGTTTTCTACTGTGTATATGTACCACATCTTCTTTATCCATTCTTCTGTCGATGGGCATTTAGGTTGTTTCCATGTCTTAGCTGTTGTAAATAATGCTGCAATGAATATAGGGGTGCATGTATCTTTTGGAATTAGAGATATGTCCAGATATATGCCTAGGAGTGGCATTGCTAGATCATTTTAGTTCTACTTTTAGTTTTCTTAGGAAGCTACATACTATTTTCTTTAGTGATTGCACCAACTTACATTCCCACCAACAGTGTAGAAGGAATCCCTTTTCTCCGTACTCTCCAGAATTTGTTATTTGTAGAGTTTTTGATGATAGCCATTCAGACTGGTGTGGGGTCACATCTCACCGTAGTTTTATTTATTTATTTGTTTTAATTGAAGGATAATTACAATATTGTGAAGATTTTTGCCATACATCAACATGAATTGGCCATAAGCATACATGTGTCCCCTCTCTCTTGAGGCCCCTTTCCACCTTCCTCCCTACGCCATCCCTCAAGGTTGTCACAGAGCACCAGCTTTGGTGGGGTTCCCCACGTCATACATCAAACTCCCACTGGCTATCTGTTTTATATGTAGTAATGTATATGTTTCAATGTTATACTCTCAAATCATCCCACCCTCTCCTCCCACTGAGTTCAAAAGTCTGTTCTATATGTCTGTGTCTCCTTTGCTGCCCTTCATGTAGGATCGTCAGTACCGTCTTTCTAGACTCTCTATATATGGGTTAGTATATGATATTTGTCTTTCTCTGTCTGACTTCACTCTGTATAGCTGAGTAATATTCCATTGTGTATATGTACCACAGCTTCCTTCTCTATTCATCTACTGATGAACATCTATGTTGCTTCCATGTCCTGTTTATTGTAAATAGTGCTGTAGTGAACATTGGGGTACACGTGTCTTTTTCAGTTATGTTTTCCTTAGGGTATATGTTCAGTAGTGGGATTGCTGGGTCATATGGTAGTTTTATTCCTAGTTTTTAAGGAAATTTCCATACTGTCCTCCATAATGGTTGTATCAGTTTGCTTTCCCACCAACAAGGTAAGAGGGTTCCCTTTTCTCCACACCCTCTCCAGCATTTATTGTTTGTAGACTTATTGATGATGGCCATTCTTTCTGGTGTGAGATGATACCTCATTTTGGTTTGATTTGCATTTCTCTAGTAATGAGCCTTGTTTAGCATCTTTTCACGTGCCTATTGACCACCTGTATGTCTTCTTTGGAGAAATGTCTGTTTAGGTCTTCTGCCCATTTTTCGATTGGGTTGTTTTTGTTTTTTTCAATAAACTTTTTACTGATATAAAAAGAAAAAAAATGATATCTTACTGTTTTGATATATAATTTTTTGACTATTTTATTTATTTTGTAAATGCCTTTTCTTGTCCCTTGCATTTATTTATAGGCATTTTATTTTATGTAATCATATTTGATGAGCTTTTCCTTTGTTTTTTATTGTGAAATCTTTCACCATTATAAGATTAAATAGTTATTCTTTATTTTGGTATGATTATTGTATGATTATGGTATGATTATTTTAGTATGAGATAGAAACCTGGCACTGTATTTTTCACCAAAGTTTATTCATTTATGCCATTTATTAAACAATTAATATTTTCCTGACTGATTTGAAATACTACCTTTATAATTTTAGGCTGTTTTTGGACTTTCTAGTCTATTTATCTTTTTCTTCTGCCTAAGGCACACTATTTTTAACTACTACCACTTTAAGTATATTCTACCATCTGATCTTTTAGTTTCCCTCTCAGTATTCTTCAGTTCAAATTGATTTTGAGCATTTTCATTTATGTTTCTTCATTTCCAACATTATCTTAGAAAACACTGTCACATTTCACTAGAACTTTGTTAAAACTTTGAAAAGAATTACCTTATATTTCTAATTTAATTTGTGGATGAATAGACATTTTGCAATAGAGGCATCACATCTAAGAATATGGTATGTATCTTCACTTATTCTGGTCTTTTTTATGTCTATTAAGTTTTGTAGACCAAGATATTATCAGAAAATATGTAATTTTAAACTGGGAACCTTTGCAAAATATCTCAAGGATAGTCAACTAGTTCAGTATTGTTATTCAGTTGCTAAGTCACGTCTGACTCTTTGCACCCCCATGGACTGCTGCACAGCAGGCTCCTCTGTCCTCCAGTATCTCCCAGGGTTTGCTCAGATTCATGTCTGTGGAGTTGGTGATGCTATCTAACCATCTCATCCTCTGCCACCTGCTCCTCCTTTTGTCTTCAGTCTTTCCCAGCAACAGGGTCTTTTCCAGTGAGTTGGCCTCTTTGCATCAAGTGGCCAGAGTATTGGAGCTTCAACTTCAACTAAATTACAAAGGCACTTTCTACCTAAAAATTAAATTTATAATTTTGATCATTGTGCTTTCAATAATTTTTTGGAATCTCTTTTGTTAAATATTTTGGTGTTTATATTCAGATGTTAAATACCCATTTTGGGGTTCTTACTATGATTAGTTTATGTGAGTGCATCTTTGAATACTTTTTCAGTAAGTTTACATGGAGTGGCATTTACATGGATGAAAATCTTTTGGAACTGTTGTACAGCTGAAGAATTTTTTTTACTCCTTTTTCTTTCTCTCACAATTAACAACTTTCTTAAAAACAGAATTTCTCTGTCATACATTTTTTCCACCCCAGAAAGTATCTATTTTCCTTCATCGTCTTGCATTTATGATAGAAGTCTTATTTATATATGCTTGGTTTTTCCTTTTAGCTTGTCTCTAAAAAAAGCTATTGATTTAAAGAATTAAGGGAAAAGAAAACCTTGATAGCTTTGAATCAGTTAGCATCGTTATTTGTAATATGTACTTATAAATTTTTATTGACCTTTATATTCCCCAGCTATTAAGGTGATCATAGTTACAGATATTTCTGCATAAATTTCACTGCTCCTAGTAGTGCTTTGTGTAGAGTGGTTACTAAAACTCTACATATTTGTTTGAGTCATTGATCCAGTAATTCTGGACACTGGGTCAGTTAGAAAACCAGATTTGTTTTTCAAAAGATAAATAGAATTGTAAGTAAAAACAATGAATTAATTCTTTATTAGTACTTATATATGGTGTTATTTGTTTTCAAGCAATAGCCCTGTCTGTTTTTGGGGAATTATTTAAGATAGTACATGTAGAATAAAACCCAAGAAAACATGTTCAGCTTGTTTTCTGCTTAATTAACATGTAAAACCATACAGCCAGCTATCTTGCTGAGAGATTTTTGTGGTTGGAGCATTTAGGCTATCTTGATATGTGGGTGATAACAGCTGTTGAGAATTATATTTGGGGACTTTGAATTTAAAATAATCCTGCCATAAAGTTGTGTGGTCAAGAAAGGCAAAATGAAAGAAGTGAAGGATGGAAGGAAGGAAGAGAAAGTTAAAGAAAGAGAAAAAAAAAATTATTTATCCTTGTGTTCCACATGTAAATATTTCACGTATTCAGAAAGGAAGGAAAGGCACTTGGTTATTTAATTTACATCTCTAAACGAGTCAAAAATAATAAGACAAAATTAGAAACTCTACTTGTCAATTTTAAAATCTAATCTCCCCCTCAACCCAAATCATTGTTGTTAAAAACTTTGTTTTTCTTGGTTAACCCAGCCAATTAAACATGAGAGGAATTAGGAAACTGACTTAAGGATTCGATTTATGAATCCTTTGGGAATAAGAAAAGACTTGTTAGAAGATAATTATGAAAGACTTCTATGTGGATTGAAAACTGGAAGAAAATCTAATTTTAAAAGTGTGTTTTTAAAAAATTAAAAAGGATATTATGCAGTGGTGTTATCAGAGATAGCCCTGCAATCCTTTGGATGTTACGAATACATAATATCCTTTTAGATTCATTTCTAACAATGCTGCCATCATTGTTTATAGAAGCTTGGATGATTCCGCTGAAGCACATATATGGGAAGATTTGTATTTGATAAAGCCTCTGCTAAGTGTTAGGCTCAAATGTTGGGTATCAAATCAATAACTTTTCTCAGCCAATTAAAATTATTTCTTCTTTAGAGAGTATTTATATAGTATTAGCCAGTAAAATCAGTTGATTTTTAATGTCTGTCAACTCAATGTCAGTTGAAAGATATGGTTCTCATGTGGCTTTCTAGAAAAAGGCAAAATAATTACAAATGAGTAAGTAATTTTTCTTTCTCTCTATAGAATTATATATATGAAATGTTTTATAATTATATGTGATAGATGCATAATATTTTCCCACTGTCTGAAAATACAGCATTCCTATGAAACCTTTGTAAACCTCAGTGACATAGAGTGAAGAGTATACTTTGCTTTCTGAAGTTCATATTACACCACTTTGCTTTTCATGAAAAGTATGGTAATGGCTTTTTTCTATTAAACTGAAAACCTTCAGATTTCTTTCAGTTAGTGAAAACATACACCTCCCTCCCCATCTCTGTCTCTCTGTTTCTCTCTTTACACACACACACACACACACACACACACACACTCTCTCTCTCTCTCTCTTTCTGTCTGTCTGTCTGTCTCTCTCTCTCTCTCTCTCACACACACACACACACATTACCCCTTTTCCTTCTCTCACAAATAACAACTTTTTGAAAATAGAATTTTTGTGTCACATGTTTTTACCACCTCATAATGTGTTTATTTTCCTCTGTGAGCTTCCCTGGTGGCTTAGTGGTAAAGAATCCACCTGCAAGGCAGGAGACATAGGAGACGTGGGTTCAATCCCTGGGTTGGGAAAATTCCCCTGGAGGAGGGAATGGCAACCCACTCTAGTATTCTTTCCAGGAAAATCCCATGAATGTAGGAGCCTGGTGGGCTACAGTCCATAGGGTTGGAAAGAGTTGGACATGACTGAAGCAACTGAGCATGAGCACGCATTGTCTTCTTGCATTTATGGTAGAAGTCTTATGTCTGCTTGATTTCTCCTTTAAGCTTATCTTTAAAAAATCTAGAAGTTAAAAGAATATATATAAACTATATGTATGTATATATAGCTTATTTTTGTGGAATTTTTTTCATTTAGGTAAGCAATAGAAATTATAATTAGATTGGTGTAGCAACAAGTAAGAAAAAAAGTTTATCACTGTCATTGCTGATAGTTGCAATTTCATTTGATTAATCAGGAAAAATCGTAGGTAGGAGGAATTCTTCTATCAAAACTGTTACTCTGTGTTACTGGCTAGGAAAAGCGACATTATTTTGGTTAGTGATTTGAGTTATTGTTGAAGCCACTATGACAGATTTTTAATGTGGTTTGCACTGTGGCAGTAAAATCTGTTGAAAAGTTGGGATTTGTGTGTCTTAGCACAAAAGTTAATCAGCCTTTCCTATCTGTAAAGTGGTTACCACTTTTAATTTCCATTAGTTTTGTAACTTTAATATTTTATAGAACAAGGGGTGGCAAGTAGTTGGTAAGGATTCTGTGGTTGTTGGGTAATTTTGTTACTTAGCTAAATAAATTTAAGTTTGACATCACATTGGAGAAGCTGGCAGGGCCATTACTGAATAATCAGTCAGTTCAGTTCAGTTCAGTTCAGTTGCTCAGTTGTGTCCGACTCTTTGCGACCCCATGAATTGCAGCACGCCAGGCCTCCCTGTCCACCACCAGCTCCCAGAGTCCACTCAAACCCATGTCTATCGAGTCGATGATGCCATCCAACCATCTCATCCTCTGTCATCCCCTTCTCCTCCTGCCCTCAATCTTCCCCAGCATCAGGGTTTTTTCCAGTGAGTCAGCTCTTCGCATCAGGTGGCCAAAGTATTGGATCTTCAGCTTCAACATCAGTCCTTCCAATCAACACCCAGGACTGATCTCCTTTAGGATGGACTGGTTTGATCTCCTAGCTGTCCGAGGGACTCTCAAGAGTCTTCTCCAGCACCACAGTTCAAAAGCATCAATTCTTCGGCGCTCAGCTTTCTTTATAGTCCAACCCTCACATCCATACATGACCACTGGAAAAACCATAGCCTTGACTAGACGGGCCTTTGTTGGCAAAGTAATGTCTCTGCTTTTTAATATGCTGTCTAGGTTGGTCATAACTGAATAATAGAATTTCAATTTATTATAAAGTCAGAGTAAACTAGAAAGGCACATAGATGCAAATTTAATAAGAATAGTGGGAATGGAATGTGTATAGGCTAGGCAAAAAGGTATAAGGGAGATACAAATTCAGTGATTTGTTAAAAGATAATTTCATTATAACTAAGTAAGGTTTGTTATGAAATATAAATCCTTAATTTTATGAAATAAGACTATCATTATTTCATTATCATTGTCATTTTTTCATTTATCATTATCACTGTTCAACATTTAATAGAAATTCTGTCACTCCAGTAAAAGAATAATAGGAAATAAGTTGTGTAAAAAATGAAGAAGGAACAGTATTATTTAACTTGCAATGTAATGCCATTTATTGGATAGACCCAAGAAAATCAGTTGGAAAATTATTTGAATTAGTAATAGAAAGTAGTAACTAGCTGCATATACATAAAACTCAGTGCTTTACCATATGCAAGATATAACAGGAAAATAAAATGCAAATAAAGATCCCATTTCGAAGAGTACTGACAACAGCTTTGTGTACTCAAGTGTATATTTCCTTAGAAAAAATAAGGCACAGTTAAACAATTAAATTTAACAAAGAAGATATAGAATCTATGTGAAGAAAAAAATGAAATATTATTAAGGGACATAAAATAAGACTAATAAATGAAGACACCAAGTTAATGGGTGGGAAATTATAAATTTAACATAGTTATTATGAAGATTCGAGTGAAATGTGAAATTCTTTTGGATAAAATGAAAAAGTAACTTCAGAATTCACTTGGAGTAACTACAGTTGTTACTGTGAATAATGGTGTGTGGCTTCTGTCGAATTTGTGATTTGGTGCTAACATAGGAAAATATGTGGGCTTCCCTGGTGGCTCAGACAGTAAAGAGTCTGCTTGCAATGCAGGAGACCTGGGTTCGATCCCTGAGTTGGAAAGATCTTTTGGAGATGGAAATAGCAACCCTCTCCAGTATTCTTGCCCGGAGAGAATCCCATGGACTGAGGAGCCTGGCAGGCTGCAGTCCTTGGGTCGCAAAGAGTCGGACATGACTGAGCGACTAAGACTTTCACTTTTACTAGGAAAATATATAATTCTATAATATACAATAATATCAGACAGAATGGAGGACTAGAATCGAAAGTATATAAATAAACACTAGTACATATAAGAAGTTAATATGTGATAGGAAACATTTAAAATTATTAGTAGGAAGACTGAAGGGGTTTACAGACACTACAAGTGGATTAAAAAGTAAATATAAAATCTGCCAAAGTATTAGACAATATGTTTTTTAGTCTAGGGATCAGGAGGGACTTTTAAACTCGATACCAGTATTTGGGAAAATTTTAGTAAATTTCATTATAACGTTAAAAACCTGTGTCTTATTTATTAAAATCAAAAGTAAAAGACAAACAGACTAAGGGAGAATATTTCATATCTGATGAAGGACTTGTATCCAGAATATATGAAGAACTCTTAAAACTCAGCATTTAAACAGAAAACTCAATTAAAAAATTCCAGAAGAGCTGAACAGATACCTCACCAAAGAAGATATTCACATAAGAAAATTAGCTTATAAAAAGATCCTCTACATCATATGTCATTCTGGAATTGCAAAGTTAGACAACAATGAAGTACCACTACACACCTATGAGAATGGCCAAAATCCAAAACACTTACAGTACCAAATGCTGGTGGTAATGTGAAAAACAGGAGTTCTTATTCATTGCTGGTAGTGATATAAAATGGTTCAGTCACTCTGGAAGACAGTTTGGCAGCTCCTTATAAAGCTATACATACTCTTACTATGTGATCCAGCAATCATGCTCCTGGGTATTAACTCAAATGAGTTGAAAACTTGCATTCATACAAAAAAACCTGCATGCAAATTTTATGGCAGCTTTATTCATCCTTGCCAAAACTTGAAAGCAACCACGTTTTCCTTCAGTTGATGAATGGGTAAATAAACTATGGTGCATCCAGCCAGTGGGAAAATTATTTAGCACCCCTCCCATCCCCCCAGAAAAAGCCTGTTAGGTCATGAGGAGACATGGATAAACCTTAAATGCATATTGCTAAGGGAATGAAGCTAGTCTGAAAAGGCTACATATGATATGATTCCAACTATATGATATTCTGGATAAGACAAAACTATGGGAGAAGATCAGGGGTTGGAGTTGGGGCAGAGGATGAATAGGTGGAGCACAGCAGAATTTTAGGATAATTAAACTATTTCTGCATGATACTATAATGATGGATGCATGCATGCATGTGTGCTCAGTCGTTTCCAACTCTTTGCTGCCCCATGGATTGCAGCCTGCCAGGCTCCTCTGTCCATGGGATTTCCCAGGCAAGAATACTGGAGTGAGTTGCTGTTTTCCTTTTCCAGTAATGATGGATACATGTTATACATTTGTCAAAACCAACAACTGTACAACACAAAGAGTTGAACCTTAATGTGATCTTTGGACTTTAGTTAATAATAATTTATGATTACTGGTTTATCAGTTGTCACAAGTGTACCCCACCAATGCAAAATATTAGTTTTTAAAAAAATATCTAGAAAGAAACTTTTGATATAAATCACAGCAGTATCTTTTTGGACTCATCTACTAGAGTAACAGAAATAAAAACAAAAATAAACAAATGGGACCCAACTAAACTAAAAAGCCTTTGCATAGCGAAGGAAACCATAAACAAAACAAAAAGACAACCTACAGAATTGCAGAAAATATTTGCAAATGATGTGACCAATAATCACTAAAATATACAAACAGCTCATACAGTTCAATATCAAAAACACCTAACAATCCAATAAAAAAATGAGCAGAAAATCTACATAGACAGTTCTCCAAAGAAGACATACAGATGGCCAAAAGGAGCATGAAAAGATGCTCATCACCACTAATTATTATAGGAATATAAATCAAAACTACAATGAGATATCACCTCACACTGGTCAGAATGCTATCATAAAAAGTCTACACATAATAAATGCTGGAGAGGGTATGGAGAAAAGGGAACCCTCCTACACTGTTGGTGGGAATGTAAATTGGTACAGCTACTAGAGAGAACAGTATGGTGGTTCCCTAAAAAATTAAAAATACAGTTGCCATGTGATCCAGCAATCACACTCCTGGGCATATACCCAGAGAAAATCGTAATTTGAAAAGATATATGTACCCTCATGTTCATTGTAGCACTATTTACAATAGCAAGGACATGGGAACAACCTAAATATTCATTGACAGGAATGTATAAAGAAGTGGTATATATGGAATACTACTCACTCATAAAAAAGAATGAAACAATTCCGTTTATAGCAACATGGATGGACCTAGAGATTATCATACTCAGTGAAGTAGGCCAGACAGAGAAAGACAAATATCATACGAGTTTGCTTATATGTGGAATCTAAAAAAAATATGAATGAACTTATATATAAAACAGAAATAAACTCATAGACATAGAAAACAAACTTATGGTTACCAAAGGAGGAAGGTGGATGATGGATAAAGTAGAAGTTTGGGATTAACCGATAGATACTACTATATGTACAATAGATAACCAACAAGAATCTATCTATTGCAGCAGGGAAATATTTTGTAATAACCTATAAAGGAAAAGAATCTTAAAAAAATAGATATGTATGTGTAACTGAATCACTTTGCTGTACACTTGAAACTAACACAACATTGTAAATCAACTATACTTCAATTTAAAAAAAAGCCTAAAGTGAAAGGCAGAGCAACTGGAAAACATTTGTATTGTGGAATGCAAATAAATAGTTACTACTTCAGATTTAGAGAACTCTAAAGACAAAGGGCCTCATAAGATGGGCAAAGAACATGAACAAAAGAAGACAAGCTTAGTAAAAAATAATAGAAATGTACATTAAAGCTCTAATATGGGCTTCCCTTGTGGCTCAGTGGTAAAGAATCTGCCTGCCAATGCAGGAGACACAGGTTCCATCCCTGGTTTGGTAAGATCCCACATGCCTTGGAGCATCTAAGCCTGTGCTCTAGAGCCAGGAACTGCAACTACTGAGCCTACATGCTGCAGCTACTGAAGCCCATGTCCCCCAGAGCCTGTGCTCCACAACAAGAGAAACCACTGCCGTGAGAAGCCCACGTGCTGCAACGAAGAGTAGCCCCCACTTGCCACAACTAGAGAAAAGCTCTCACAATAACTAAGACCAGCACAGCTCTCCCTCCCCTCAAAAAGAAAAACCTCTAATATGATGTTATTTGCCACCTGTGAAGTTGGCAGAGATATTCAAAAAGTGATAGTGTACCGTGACCAAAATATTGAGAAACAACCTTTTTTTACATTGGAGAAAGTATTAGAGAGTGAAAGAAAATTTGAGGATACACATCAAAACTTTGAAGCCTTTACCTAGAATTTGAAGGTTGACTGATTATCCTAGTTAAAATGATCAAGGGTGTGTGCAAAGGTCTGGTTATAAGGATATACTGTGCCCTAGGTCAATAAAAATTGGAAACTGCTTAGATCTCCACCATTAAATAAGTCATTGTGTGTTTATACATTAAACAAATATGCTGAAATGGTTTTCTGGACAAGTGAGTTTTCAAGCTTAAATGTGCTTCAGAATGATTAGAACCCCATCTTCGGAAATTCTGTTCTGTCAGGTCCGAGGTGGGGCCATGAATTTGCAATTGATCAACATCTGCTTGTCTGCGGACCGTATTTTGAGGACCACTTTTTAAAGAGAAATATTTAAGGAAAGAATAGAGATTATCAAAGTGTTTATAATGTGATTCCACTCTTGTAAGTGAAATAAGTAACATTCATTTGTAAAAGTGTTGAAATAATACACACCAAAATGTTTGTAATGGTTGTTTTTGTATGATGGAGATATGGGTGATTATGTTTTCTGCTTTTTGTTAATGTGTGTTTGTAAAACTTTCATAATGAAGAAATTTTTAAATAATGGAAAAATTGAAACAACTTAAAAAAACAAAAAGATGAGGTAGAAGACTTAATTCTTTTCAGGTTGAACATGAGAACTAAAATCTCAAGCTGTAAGTGATTCCTTTCTCCTCTACCATCTCCCACATACAATTAGTTGTAAAGATGTATCAATTTTACTTTATAAATGTTTCTTTAATCTTTTCATATTTTGCCATTCCTTCAGCCACCACTTCATTTAGTCTGTTATAATCTCACTGTTGGGTTTCTGGAATAGAATCCTGATCTGTTTCTCTTATTTCCATTCTTATTCCCTTCCAAATCCATTCTTTACTCAGCAGCCAGAATAATCTTTATAACATTAAAAATTGAAGAATTAAGTATGTATTGTGTTTTAGTTGCTAGAGTAAAATCCAGACTCTTACCTTACCTCTCTTGCTTATCTTTCATAATTCTCTACTTCTGCTTTCCAGGGATTTTGAGCTCCTTTTATTGTAGATCATGTAAGAAGATGTATTTTAATTTCACTGTTCAGGTCTGAACACTTTTTCCCCCACTCTTTGTGGGTCTTATCCTTTCGCTTCACCCTTGACCTAACTAACTCCTAGTGATTTCAGCATAAATGTTGTTTCCTTTGTTGAGTGTTTTCTAAGGTGTTTCTTCACCATACTACTTCCTAATTCTATTAAGCACCACTTCTGTGTACTTACATGGCATTCTTATCAGAAGACCTTCCACATTGCATTTTAGTTGCTTCTTGTCTGTATTGCTCATTTGACTGTAAACCTTCAGAGGGTATAGAGATCAGTGCCTGGTATAGAGAAGGAGCTTCAGAAATAATTAATTGTTCATGACTGAGTCAATGAAGGAAGAATGAAACATGAAAATGAGGTGTAGAGATGCACTGATGTATAAATAAGTATAACTCATGTAACCTGCTCTGGCTAGACCGGAATTCTTTTACTTCTTTGTGTTACTAGAAGTTAAACTTGGAAAGAATTTGGAGGAGAATTACCCTAACGATTATGAGCTAGAAAGAAGAGCCAATGAAGCAAAGTTAAAGGAACTAAGAAAATTATGAGTAGCTTGATAGTTAGCAGTATGATCTAAAGCTGTATATAAATATATGCATGCACAGTTAATTTTCTAGAAATATATTGATTAGCTAGCTATTCTCCACCTTTTCATGAGGAAAGATAATTTGATTCTATAGCAGAATTTACATTTAGTATATGGGGGAATACTTAATGGCTGCCAATAAATCCTGAATTTATTTGACAATATGAAGCAATGGGATGTGCCAACTTTTGTTTTAACTTAAAAAAATCCTTGTTAGTAGAGAAGTCTTGTTGAGAAAAATAGATAAAGGTGGTTTCTGATGTTCATTTTGTCAGTCAGTAAAATACAGATAATAGTAGTGCCTAAATATTATGGAAATGTAAAACTAAAATTTCTCCTCCAAAGAAGTTGTTCAGAATTGAGTATTGTTGATACCAAATAATTTTCTGACTAATCTCTGGAATACCCTCACCAATTTACCCTCAAGATTTAAGAAATTTTAGCCTTAAATCTATGGAGAAAATTCTGTCAAAATCTGAGATGTTAATAATCAATATATGAAGAGCTATTTTGGGAGTAACATGAGCCTAGCAATGTTGACTTGAAGAAGTGAGTGATGTGTATCCTATATAATCAACAGAATGTAAGGTTTAGCTTTCTCTGCAGCTGCTGGTGACACATTTAATTAATACTGAAGCAATTATCTTGACAAGTAAATCAAACTCAGTTAGATCTCAGTTAGAACATTAACATTTTCTAAAATATTGTATGGTTGCCAGATGGTTACACTTCTTTTTAGCCTCCCACCCCCTTTGTTCTTTTAAAGACTGACTTTCCCACTACTGTGTCTATTAGGTATAATCACTCAGTTTTGTTTACTTATTTTGGGAGGAAATTTGAAATGAAGTGTATATCAAAATTCTCTTCCTAACAATGTGTAGTTTTGTTTTATAGAAGTTTGCAAAAGTAACAGATACTCACTTATAAAATTAACAAATTCTAATTAGAGATTTTAGATTACTTAGGAAGAGGTTTTTAGAAAGTATTTAATTCATACCCTTGCCAGAGGCAGCCCAAATTACAACTGGATCTATATATCATTTGTGTCATATTTATATTTTGTCTCTGAGTAAAATGGAATCATAGTATTTTTAGACTTAGTAAGTGTAGGCATTCCGATTACTAACTGTTATGTAATGCCCAATAAATAAGAAATTATAACATCTTCTACTCTTCAATTAGTTATGCTTAGAACAACTTTGTCTTCAGAGGTTTTCCTTTTTAGTTCTTTTTTGAAGGTCAACTAAATTTATATCAATTCAGGTCCAGCTATTTCACCTCCATCTTAAATTTAATTTCTTGCATCCCTTCTTATCTGAGGAGGCCTTACAAATAGCTGTGAAAAGAGAAGCAAAAAGCAAAGGAGAAAAGGAAAGATATACCCATTTGAATGCAGAGTTCCAAAGAACAGCAAGGAGAGATAAGAAAGCCTTCCTCAGTAATCAGTGCAAAGAAACAGAGGAAAACAATAGAATGGGAAAGACTAGAGATCTCTTCAAGAAAATTAGAGATACTAAGGGAACATTTCATGCAAAGATGGGCTCGATAAAGGACAGAAATGGTATGGACCTAACAGAAGCAGAAGATATTAAGAAAAAGGTTGCAAGAATACACAGAAGAACTGTACAAAAAAGATCTTCATGATCCAGATGATCACGATGGTGTGATCACTCACCTAGAGCCAGACATCCTAGAATATGAAGTCAAGTGGGCCTTAGGAAACATCACTACGAACAAAGCTAGTGGAGGTGATGGAATTCCAGTTGAGCTATTTCAAATCATAAAAGATGATGCTGTCAAAGTGCTGCACTCAATACGCCAGCACATTTGGAAAATGCAGCAATGGCCACAGGACTAGAAGAGGTCAGTTTTCATTCCAATCTCAAAGAAAGTCCATGTCAAAGAATTCTCAAACTACTGCACAGTTGCACTCATCCACATGTTAGCAAAGTAATCTCAAAATTCTCCAAGCCAGGCTTCAACTATATTGAACCATGAACTTCCAGATATTCAAAGTGGATTTGGAAAAGGCAGAGGAACCAGAGATCAAATTGCCAACATCTACTGGATCATCAAAAAAGCAAGAGAGTTCCAGAAAAACATCTATTTCTGCTTTATTGACTCTGCCAGAGCCTTTGACTGTGTGGATCACAATAAACTGTGGAAAATTCTGAAAGAGATGGGAATACCAGACCATCTGACCTGCCTCTTGAGAAATCTGTTTGTAAGTCAGGAAGCAACAGTTAGAACTGGACATGGAACAACCGACTGGTTCCAAATAGGAAAAGGAGTATGTCAAGGCTGTATATTGTCACCCTGCTTATTTAACTTACGTGCAGAGTACATCATGAGAAACACTGGGCTTGAAGAAGCACAAGCTGGAATCAAGATTGCTGGGAGAAATACCAATAACTTCAGATATGCAGATGACACCACCCTTATGGCAGAAAGTGAAGAAGAACTAAAGAGCCTCTTGATGAAAGTGAAAGAGTACCCTGTATCATACAGGGTGCTTGGGGCTGGTGCACTGGGATGACCTGGAGGGATGGGATGGGGAGGGAGGTGGGAGGGGGATTCTGGAAGGGCAAAACATGTACACCCATGGTGGATTCATGTCAATGTATGGCAAAGCAAATACAATATTGTAAAGTCAAAAAAGAGATAAATAAACTAATTTAAAATTAAAAAAAAAGAAAAAGAAAAAAAAAAAAAGTGAAAGAGTAGAGTGAACAAGTTGGCTTAAAGCTCAACATTCAGAAAACTAATATCATGGCATCTGGTCCCATCACTTCATGGCGAATAGATGGGGAAACAGTGGAAACAGTGGCAGACTTTCTTTTTTGGGGCTCCAAAATCACTGCAGATGGTGACTACAGCCATTAAAAGATGTTTCCTCCTTGGAAGAAAAGCTATGACCAACCTAATGAGCATATTAAAAAGCAGAGACATTACTTTGCCAACAAAGGTCCATCTAGTCAAGGCTATGGTTTTTCCAGTAGTTGTGTATGGATGTGAGAGTTGGACTATAAAGAAAGCTGAGTGCCGAAGAATTGATGCTTTTGAACTGTGGTGTTGGAGAAGACTCTTGAGAGTCCCTTGGACTGCAAGGAGATCTAACCAGTCCATCTTAAAGGAAATCAGTCCTGAATATTCATTGGAAGGACTGATGTTGAAGCTGAATCTCCAGTACTTTGGCCACCTGTTGCGAAGAACTGACTCATTTGAAAAGACCTTGATGCTGGGAAAGATTGAGGGCAGGAGGAGAAGGGGACGACTGAGGATGAAATGGTTGGATGGCATCAATGACTCAATGAACATGAGTTTGAGTGGACTCTGGGGCTTGGGGATGGGCACAGAGGCCTGATGTGCTGTAGTTCATGGGGTTGCAAAGAGTCAGACACGACTGAGCAACTGAACTGAACTAAACTGAACTTGGATGGAACAGTGGAATGGAATAGAATTGCAGGTTTGATTAGACTGCCTGAATTTTGAGTCCTGGCTTTTCCACTTCTTAGTAGTGAGGCTTTGGCAAGCAACTTCTGTGATCCAGAGTTTAAGGTGATAAACTTAATTTAAAGTTTATTAGCTGAAGGCTGAGTAAAGATTGGCTGTTGTTTTATTATTATCCATGTACTTAATCGTTGGTTTTCTTCATTCACTTTTTCAGTGAATACTTGGGTAATACTAGTCTCTGTGCATGAATGCTAAGTCATTTAACTCTTGTCCAACTCTTTGCGATCCTATGGACCCTCCAGGCTTCTCTGTCCATGGGATTCTTCAGGCAAGAATACTTGAGTAGGTTGCCTTGTCCTCTTCTAGGGGATCTTCCCAACCCAGGGATCGAACCTATGTCTCTTGTGTCTCTTGCATTGGCAGGTGGGTTCTTTACCTCTAGCGCCATCTGGGAAGCCAATACTAGTCTCTAGATCACATAGATTCTTAAATTTAAAGATTTTTGATTTTATTAACTTAGCTTATGTTAGCATATGTGTAGGATTTTCAGGAAAGATGAAGTAGTCTCAAATTATTTTCTTGTTTCTATTTTTGTCAGTCTTCTATCCATTCTCCATATACTCTACATCAGGTGTGGACATATATTTTGTTTCAAAGGCAAGAAGGCAAATACTAATTGTAAATATTTTAGGCTTAGGGGGTCACATAGTATCGTGTATGTATGTTTTTATATATATATATATATATATATATATGTATATATATGTATATATATGTATGTATATATATGTAAACCTCTTACTCTTGAGATACAGATTTACAGAAAATTGCAAAGATAATCCAAAGAGGCCTCATATACCTTTCACACATTTTCCCCAGTGATTACATCTTACATAATTATATTTCACCAGGGAGTTGACATTGGTATATGTGTGTAGAGTTATGTGATGTTTTTTTCGCATCTGTGGATTCCTGTACCTGCCACCTCAATCTGCAATCAAGATACAGAATTATTGCATCAATTGCAAAGAACATCATGCTTCTCCTCCTTATCTCACCATCCCTAACTCCTGGAAATCTCTAATTTGTTTATATTTTTGTCATTTTGAGAATTTTCTGTGAATAGAATGATATAGTATGTGACGTTTTGAGACTGACTTTTTTTGCGTGTTCTTCAGACAGTGTTTCATCTTATGATGTACCACTTTTTGTTTCTTGTGTGTAGTTTTTGAGGAGTTGGTTCATTTCGTCTAAGTTGTGTAGAGTTGTTTGTACAGCAGTGTGGCCTACATAATCTATGGTGATATCCACTAGTTCATTCCTGATTTATACCTTTTCTGTTTCATTGTCAGTCTTGTTAGAAATTTGTCAAGTTTGTCAATTTTACTAATGTTTTCAAAGAACCACCATTTTTGTTTTATTGATTTTTCTCTATTATTTTCCTGTTCTCAATTTAGTTGATTTGCGTGTTTCAAATTATTTTCTTCCTTCTGCTTGTTTTGGGTTTATTTTGCTGTTCTCATTTCTTGAACATAATTGATTTGAGATTTTTCCTCTTTTCTAATGTATACATTTAGCGCTATGAATTTACCTACTATTTTAGCTGTACCCCACAGATTTTGAAGCACTTTATTTACATTTTCATTCAGCTCAGTGTATTATTGAATTTCCTTTGAGGCTTTCTCTTTTCTCATATGTTGTTTAGAAGTGTTTTGCTTAGTTTCCAAGTGTGTGGAGATTTATTATTTTCAGAGATCGCACCCTCTGATTTCAGTTATTTTAAGTTTGTTTACATGTGTTTTATGGCCCATAATATGGTCTGCCTTAGTCTGTGTTTTGTGAGTACTTGAAAAGAATGAATATTCTGTTCTTACTGTAAGGAGTATTCTATGAATGTGAATTAGATCTTGTTGGTTGATGGCATTTTGAGTTGTTCTATATCCTTGTTGATTTCTTGTCTACTTGTTCTATCAGTTGTTGAGGTAGGGGTGTTGAATCTCAACATAAAACTGTGAATTGTTTCTCTTTTCCATTCTATCATATGGTCTCCATTGACACTGCGCAGGGGTTCCTTGTAACTGCCCTGGCTCCCTACTCTACCTTTTTCTGACAGTATCTGTAAATGAGGGAGGAGTTAGAGCACCTCATTATAGTCTGGAGGGGTGGAAGTCTTGGCTCCTCGGTAGGCTTTTGATGAGGTGGTGGTGAGTGCGGCTGCAGTTTCTTCTGTGATGTTTGGCTAGAAAAGAGTGGTTACTGTGTAAGTTTTCTGTCTTGGTAGATTGCTCCTTTCCTGGTCCTTTGGCTGGAGACAGGGAACTTTTTGGCTTTCTTTTGGTCAGCTTTCATTGGCTTTTCCAGGTTGCTGGCTTTCCTAGTATCCAGTATGGTATATAGAAGTCAAAGTAAAACCCAGAGAACTTACTGCCATGTTGTTTGTTGGGTCCCTTGATGGTCTACTGCATTCTTTCCTCCTCTAACAATTTCTATGTCATGTCTAGAATTTATAGCTGTAGTTAGCAGCAACAATAGGAAAAAATACATCTGTCTTTCTGAAAGTAAAAGCCCGTTTTGTTTTACATTAATTTCTTCTAAGAGTTTTTTTGGGGGGCAGTTTTTGGTTCACAGCAAAACTGAGAGAAGGCTACAGAGATTTCTCATATCTGTGCTATCACCACATGTGAATAGCCAGCACCTCCATTATCAGCCACCTCCATTACCTTCTACCATTTCAGTTGATGGATGTATATCAACACATCATATCACTCAAAGTCCAAAGTTTACATTATAGTTTGCTACTGTACATTCTGTGGGTTTGGGCAAATGTATAATGATACATATCTACTATTATAGTATCATCCAGAATATTTTCACTGCCTT
This sequence comes from Okapia johnstoni, assembly GCA_024291935.2. NCBI lineage: Eukaryota > Metazoa > Chordata > Mammalia > Artiodactyla > Giraffidae > Okapia > Okapia johnstoni. The sequence continues at coordinate 122,603,373 of CM044306.1, read as the reverse complement.
GGAAATTCTCTGTGCTTTGCCTGTTCTTCACTCATCCCTGCAACCCTTGGCAAACCACTTATCTTTTTATTAACTTCATCATTTTGCCTTTTCCAGAATAATGTCATGTAGTTGTAAAGTATGTAGTCTTTTTAGATTGATTTCTTTCACTAAATAATATGAATTTAAGTTTCCTCCGTGATTTTTCACGGCTTGATAGCTCATTTGTTTTTAGTGCTGAATAACGTTCTGCTGCTTGGATATGTCACGGTATGTTTATCTACTGAAGGACATCATGGTGTTTTCAAGTTTGGGCAGTAATAAATAAAGCTGCTGCAAACACTTGTGCAGGTTTTTGTGTGGACATAAGTTTTCAGCTCCATTGGATAGATACTAAGTAGTGCAATTGATGAATTGTACGGCAAGGGTATGTTTAGTCTTATAAGAAATTGCCGTACTGTTTTCCAAAGTGGCTATACCATTTTGTATTCTTGTGCATGCTTACTAAGTCACTTCAGTTGTGTCTGACTCATTGGGTCCCTATGGACTGTGTAGCCCAATAGGCTTTTCTGTCCATGGGACTCTCCAGGCAAGAACCCTGGAGTAGGTTGCCATCCCTTGCTCCAGGGGATCTTCCTGACCCAGGGATCGAACCCATGTCTCATGTCTCCTGCATTGGCAGGTGGGTTCTTTACCACTAGCACCACCTGGGAAGCCCTTTGTGTTCCTGTCAGTAATAAATGAAAGTTCCTGTTACTCCACATCTTCCTCAGCATTTGTTGTTGTCATTGTTCAGGATTTTGACCATTCTAATAGGTGGATAGTGGTGTCATTGTTTTATCATGTTTTTTGTACAATCCTTAAAAATGTTAAAAAACATTCTTAGCTCTAGGACTGTATGAAAGACTATGGAACAAATCTGGGTCATGGGCTGTAGTTTGCCAATGTGATAGCTGCCTCTGTTTTTAAAGTCCATCTTGAGTCTTTCTCTCAGTTGCTCAGTATATTGCAGCCACTGTATTATTATTATTATCATTAATCTGCCAGTTCTTTCCTGTCTTTGGATCTTCAACCATACACTTTTGTTTTTTAAAAATTTATTTATTTTTTAATTGAAGGCTAATTGCTTTACAGAATTTTGCTGTTTTCTGTCAGATATCAACATGAATCAGCCATAGGTGAATCATACACTTTCTTGGTGGAGATTGTTCTTATCTTTTGTCCTCTTCCATGTCTCTTGTTTATCCTTTAGACTTTAGCCTAAATATCATCTTTTAAAAACAGTCTTTTTTTGACACTATGCAATCCTAAGTTAGATTCCCTATACTATTTAATAAAACTGTCAACTTTTCTTTTATAGTGTTAATGATGATATCTTACTCTAAATTTTATAAGTGTGACTATTTATTTAAACTTTGTTTTTATCTTACAAAATTGTATATTCTTCACTGGAAGAGACCCCCTACCCCCACATCTGTTTTATTCACCAGCTTACACTGCCCTGTAACAATATTTCAGTGCTTAACCCAGTAGTTGACACTTCAGCAATTTATTAAGGGGAAGTTGAAACTTTCATTTGGGTCAGCTCCAAGATATTGTTCTAGGTGTTTTACCTATGTTTGCTAATTTTCTGTTTATAGAAATATGTAAGGCAAACATTGTTATTCTTTTTTTATAGGTGAGGATGCTGAAGTTCTAAGACCTAAAGACGTTTAATGCTGGAGAGTTAGAAAGGACCAGAGTCAGGTGGTAGTCTGAATCCAAACTTTTTTTGTTTTGAATTACACCAGTGGTTCTCACTGAGGCCTCAGAATCTTAATGGCAATAGGAATGGAGTGATATTAAAATAACACAACAGCAAAATGAAAGGGTATTTGATTCTAACTATTTTCTTCACCATTTTGGGGGCAGGAAGACAGGTGGTCAGGAATGTCCTCCAGTGTTTAGAATCCCTGCACCTCCACTTGCTGGCAGACAGAGTACTTTTGTTAGTGAAGTTGCTTAGTCGTGTCAGACTCTTTGTGACCCCATGGACTGTAGCCTACCAGGCTCGTCCATCCATGGGATTTTCCAGGCAAGAGTATTGGAGTAGGTTGCCATTTCCTTCTCCAGGAGATCTTCCCAACCCAGGGATTGAACCTGGGTCTCCCACATTGTAGGCAGACACTTTGCCATCTGAGCCACCAAGGGCCTTAATATTTGGTCTGAGAGTCAAATTTTGTATTTTATAATTTGCTATTGAGTAAAAAAGTTAATGAGACATAAAATAAACGCTATGAAATAAAAAAGGACATACCATCGGATATACCAAAGAGAGTACAATTCATTCTAGTTGGACAGTTTAAAGAAGTTTGTTGACATCCCATTTCCTTCGTTGGGAAGCCAGGGTGTAAATTAATTACAAAGCTTGGGATTTACTTCCAGGGGCCAGTTAGTGTAGACTCTTACCAGATGTAACGTATGGGTACTAAGAAGTAGAGGGTAAACTAAGGATGTAAAAGACTATTATTAAATTTTTGCTTGTTTTCCTCAAGAATTTTGGTCTCCATGGCCATGCTTCTATAAACATTCTCAATCATACTATATATGTAGTTGTGTATCTTATTTTATACATTTACTTCTAAATGTTTTCATGTTATCTATTCCATGTAAACATCACTTTTAATGAGTGTTTTTTATTCACGTAGAGAGTGATTATGCTATATGTTAATTATTTTTACCAAATGATGGATGTTCAGATTGTTTTTAGTTTTTTAGAATTGATTTTTAGTTTTTTTAATATTAGAATATCAACAATGTGCCCATAGCCTTTTCCATATTAAGATCATTTCTTTAAGATGGATTCTGAGAAGTGGAATTATTGAGTTAAACAACATAAATATCTTCAAAACTGTTGCTGCACATTAAAGAATTGTTTTCTAAATTGATTTTTCCCATTTTACTGATATTTTCAGAGAGTTTGTTTCATTGTGCTCTTGCCAGTAGCATGTATTGTTTTTTCAGCATTTTAAAATTTAATAGGCATTGCTTTACTTTGCATTCCTCTAATTGCTAGTTAGAAGTAAACATTTTAACATGTGTTTATCCACTAGTTATATTTCTCTTTTGTGAATTGTGTGTTCATTTCCCTTGTTCATGCTTCTGTTCTGTTGGGAGATAGTACCTAGGCTTTTTTTTTTAAAATCATTAATTTGTGTTTACTTCACAGTGTATCTTCTATTCTTTTTTCTTTGTGATTTGTTCTTGTTTTTATGTTTGGATATTTATACTTGATCTGATTTTTTAATAGTTTGAGTGTTTTTATCCCTTAATTTAACTTTTTAATCCATTTGGAATTTATTTTGTTGTACACTGTAAAGTAAAAATTTAAATTGCTTTCCAAGTTAGCATCGCCACTTATTGGATAATCCTTATATTGTGTTATATATTTGACTCCTGTACATGCCCGTGTGTTTGTGCATTAGAGTTAAACATTACAATTGGGTATAGTGAGGAGTAGAGCAGTAGAAGTTCTATATAATAGTGATGTGGGATTATGGATAATTAATAACCTTTGACTCATTTAAGTTACATTGTTTTATACACAGAGATATACCTATATGCACATACATCTGTAAACACATAATTTTATGCTTTAGAACTATGAAGAAATATTAGTCATGCTATTTTGCTTTTTCACACTGTGATATATTTTCCTTTATAAAAAAGTTGATTTTTGTAGGATGTTGTGATTAGTGATAGTATTGCAAAGTCATGATGAATGTGCTGTTGTTTAGTTTTGCTATGTTAGGACATCACTTTGGGATTATTTAGTTTTGTTTAGTGATTTGATATGGTGCCAGCATTTTTCCTTTAGGGTTGATTGGTATAGCATTGTTACTCATATTGCTCTTTCCTCCTGAGATTTTCACTTGAGCATTAGAATTTTTTTTCCAGGGCAAAAATATAGTTAATATGGTTCAGATTGCCTTTTCTCTCACTGTAATTGTTTAATTAGCTAGCTTGGGAGTTCTTTTCTCTCTTACTTAGCTTGAGAAGTAATCCTGTATTTCCTAAATTCTGAAAGCATTATTTCAAAAATGTAAAAAAAAAATTTTTTTTCTGCTTGGAAATATATACACACATTTATTATACAATACAGAAGAGTATGTAAGAGTATGTAAGAGCTGATGATCACGGAAGAAGATTTCAGAGGATTTCTGAAATTCTGAAAAGATTTCAGAAGATTTCACAGTGGAAAGGTTGGAGGACGAGGTCATGGACATGGACAGGTCGTCTTGGGACAGACGTCACATATTCAGTTAACTCTAGGAATTGAGCGGGTGTGTAAATAAGTGTGGTGAGGATTGTGCAGTTCTAAAGGGATTAGCTACTGTTCAACTGTAGCTGATTATTTCATTGGGCTCAGTGTTACTAGACCTTAATTTTTTTCCCAAGAGATATTGGAAACGTGGAGTTTGCATGAATTCTCTTAATTTCTAAATATTGGCAAGTCATACAATTGTGATCACTTAGGAGATCCCACAATGTGGGAATAGGTGTTCCCTTCTCCAGGAGATCTTCTTAACTCAGGGATTGAACCCAGGTCTCTCCCACATTGCAGGCGGATTCTTTACCAGCTGAGCTATCAGGGAAGCCCTGATTGGCATTTTAGTCCCTGTTTATACACAGTGAGGCCTTCCCTGGTGGCTCAGATGGTAAAGAATCTGCCTACAAAGCGGGAGATCTGGGTTTGATCCCTGAGTTGGGAGGATCCCCTGGAGAAGGAAATGGCTACTCACTCCAGTATTCTTGCCTGGAAAATTCTATGGATAGAGGAGCCTGATGGGCTACTGTCCATGGGGTTGCACAGAGTCAGACACGACTGAGCGACTAACGCTTTCATACACAGTGAAGTTTTAGTTGAATATAAAGACCAATAAGTAGAAACTGGTTGAAGATAAAGTACAATGATAAATGAATCTGTACAAACAGAAGATTGCTTCTGTTGTATAGTAGGGTTCTTTGTGTTGAGTATTGACTTTTTTTTTTATCAGACTAAAGATATAATGAATAGGATGAATGTCAGAAACAAGATTCTGAATACTCTTTTTAGGGTGATAAATCTGGCTTCATCCAATAGAATAAAGTTTTGTCTTGAGTTGAAATTTTATCTTGAGTACATTGCACTGCTTTTAAATCTATAATAATTAACTGTTAAGTCAGTTCAGTTCAGTCGCTCAGTCATGTCCGACTCTTTGCGACACCATGAATTGCAGCACGCCAGGCCTCTCTGTCCATCACCAACTCCCGGAGTCTACCCAAACTCACGTCCATCAAGTTGGTGATGCCATCCAACCATCTCATCCTCTGTCGTCTCCTTCTTCTCCTGCCCCCAATCCTACCCAGCATTAGGGTCTTTTCCAGTGAGTCAACTCTTCACATGAAGTGGTCAAAGTGTTGGAGTTTCAGCTTCAACATCAGTCCTTGCAATGAACACCCAGGATTGATCTCTTTTAGGATGGATTGATTGGATCTCCTTGCAGTCCAAGGGACTCTCAAAAGTCTTCTCCAACACCACAGTTCAAAAGCATCAATTCTGCGGTGTGAGAAAAGTTTATAAGCAATGTGTGTGTATGTGTATGTGTATGTGTGTGTAGGAATCTGGTCATTTAGAAAAAAAGGCTGCATGTATAGTTTATTACTGAATGAGGGTATTCTATTTGGAATACATGTGGAATGTAATATTTAGTTTTTGGTGCAGCACTGTAATAGGCTACCAGTGAAGCAGAACACCTTCAGGGAAGTGAAAGTAGAGTAACTATTCAACAAAACACCACTGGCTATGGTGAGTAGTTGAAGGGCTAAAAGACGTTTTTAATTTGGAAAACAGAACTTTGGGGGCCATTGATATGACTTTATATTTTGAAAGGGTTAAACATGGAAAATTAATTAGAATTGTAATGTTTTGGCACCGATAATAGCATTAGATAGATAGAAGCTTTGGGGTTGGGGATAGATTAGGGTAAAGGGAAAAAGTGCAGGATGGGGACTAACATTTCACACTTTAAATGTATTATATCATATACTCCTATAAACATTCAATACATTAAATATTACTTGAAGAATTTAATTTTATGTATAAACATTTTTATAATATAAAATATTTTTACAAATTTGCTGATTCCACATTTTCTTAAAACTGCATTTAAAAGCTAATCTAGTAGTTCAGATGACTTCTATATGCCACATTCACAAAACTAGTGAAGAATAATAAATGCATCTATAAAAATATATTTATCACAAAATACCACAGTAAAAAATGAGAAACCATGCAACCTGAATCTTCTATACACTACATCTTTCTGTTTCTTGTGAGCAGATTTTCCTAACTTGGCATTTTCTGATTATAAGTACATAAAGTACCGGGGATACACTATATCATTTTCTTTCAAAAGAAAAGATAGGCTTTTGCCAGAGCTCTGCAGAGTACATTTGCTTCCTAGGTAGTCAGATTGTGTGTGGCAGTTGAATAACACAAACAGAAACAACTAATACTTTTCATTAACAATTCATGTAAGAACTTTTATTAGTAATTTTATTGATTTTTTCTTTGAAAATAAAAAGCATAGGGTATTCTGCTTGTGGCTGTCTCCATCCAAAAGCTTTTCCACCTTAGAAATGATTTCTGTGGATGGTATGCTGGTTGCATAAGAGTGTATAGCATAGTCTGTTAAATTACAAAAGTTCTGTTCTGTGAATGGTAAATTATAATACAGTGGGGCAGTGATCTCTAATGTGGCACCAGTAAAGAGAGTACTGCTGAAATGGAGAGTGTTTTTAATATGCACTTTTTAGGGTCTTCAACTCAATTAGAGAAGGAATTTGGTTTGTAGTTTGCCCTGACTTTCAGTAACCTGAGAAACAGGGATGAAGAAAGGAACAATTTTGCACGCAGAACAGCATTCAGAGCAGCTAAAGAAAAATAATAGGACTTTGATTTTTCTGTGTGCTTATTAAAAGGCTGTTCATGAATTCTGTCCTCACCCCTTGTCTTCATAATGGCTAAGAGGGCAGTCCCTCCTTACTCAACTACAAAACATATGATATTCATCTGATATTGCTTTCTCCCTTAAATCATCAACAAATCCACCCTGTTCAGTAGAATACTGTATAAGCCTCATAAATAGAAAATTAAAATTGCTTCTGAATACTAATATCTGTCCAGTAAGGTATAGATCAGAATCATCCCAAGACCATTGCCTAGCAAGGAGCAAATGTTAGCCCACATATTTAAAATAACCACATTTTAAAATAATAAAAAAGTAAAAAGAGGTTTCTTACATTTAACTATATCATGGGGGTATCAGGAAAACAAAAAAACCTCCTCCTTATACTTAGCAATATTTAATAGTATGTGTAAAGTACTGTGCAAGTTCAATGCCAAAAAGTTATTAAAAGCTTAGGATATTGCCTTTAATGTTATTATAGTCTACATGGGAAGACAAAGCTATTATGTGTAGAAGGAAACTAAAATGGTAGTATATAAATAGCAAGTATATAAATATTTTAGGCAATGTGTAGTAAAGGTTTTCAGTATAGGGAGAGATCACTGTTGGTGGAATGGTCAAGGAAAGCTAAATTGGAGAATTACCAGAACTTCATAGTTTTTCAGGACCTACAAAAGTCATCTTGTCTAATAATCCATTTAAGAGTTGACTAGTCTACAGTCAAATACCTCTAAAAATTAGAAATTTACCTCTTTGGATGAGGTTGAATCATACAACGGGACTTCCCTTGTAGTTCAGTGGTAAAGAATCTGCCTGCAAATGCAGGAGATCTGAGTTTGATCCCTGAGTTACAAAGATCCCCTGGAGAAGGAAATGGTAACCCACCCTAGGATTCTTTCTGGGAAATCCCATGGACAGAGTAACCTGGCGGGCCATAGTCCATGGGGTCACAAAAGAGTCGGACACGACTTAATGACTAAACAAACAGCAACAACAATAAAATCATAAAATATCCCTCAAAATATATTTGGGAGCTATTATGCCATCGATTTATTATCTTAAGAAGAACTGTATACTATTAGGAGTCTTTGGTAGTCTCTTCTAGATGACTCTTTAGTGCTTATTCTCCTCTTGATGAATCTAGCTAGGTCAGCTGCTGAAAGACCTGACCATTTCTGCAGTTGAATATGAATGAGTTCATCTGTAAGAATGAATTTAGGATATTTTTGTATTTCATCATCTTATTTTTTTTAGTGAAAAATATGTGTTTTGGAATTTTAAATGATTTTTTTCTAGATTTGATGAGGTGTTCTGAGAAACGGGGAAATGCATATCTTTAAGTTACTTGATTTAGGCTGTCGTTCTGATACAGGAAAGGAAGGGCTACTGTTTAAATTCTGAATGAAGGTGACTTCAGAAGAAAGGTTTATATAAGCAGAAACTTTGAAAATAGCCAGGACATCTAAGTTTAGACTCTGAACCCATAGAAAAGTTAAAATAATTTGGTAAAATCCACAATAAATTCAGTTGAAACCATTGTTTTCTGTCAATGATGACGAAATGTGAATTGGAGATTAGGGCATTCCTGAAGTTAAATTTGTAATGGATCCACTGTGGTGGTCTTGTAGCAATGGAAGGAGAATAGGAATACCCACTGATACTTATATGAGTCAGTGTAAGACTTAAGAATCCCAAGAGAATGCATAACATTTAGGATCTGTAACAAGACTGCAGGAATTTGGAGGTAATTGGTATAGCCTGGAGCCTTTCTGGGTATATGTTAGCAAATTTGGGAAAAAAAAAAGTTCTCTTTCCAGATGTGTTACATGGAAGAGTTTCTGGAATGAGGACAATAGAGGAAACAAGAAACTGATGTTTCCTTGCCTTCCTTTGATGGACAGGAGAGGGGGCCAGTCTCTCCTCATTCAGAGTCTGGAAATAAATTTTGTGTGAGAGATAACTGAAATTAGTGAACCCAGCAGAGCTGTAGTTAAGAGTTTTGGACATATATTTGACTATATGATTACAGGCAAATATGAAAAAACTGTCTCGTTTGATATTTCATAAGTGAACAAATTTTGAACAGTATTGAGTCTTTTTTTAATGTCTCTTTTTATAGAAAAGAAAAACTGTCTGTTCCTGAGCATGGAAAAAGATGTGGAAAGACAGACCACCAGGCTATAATCATTGGTTAGAAGGTAGAAGAGTGTAGTGGTTAATACTACATAATGGACTCTGCAGCCAGACAATATGTTTCAAATCCTAACTAACTCTGTCACTCTGTGTGTAACGTTCCTAACCTCTTGGTGTCTGTTTCTTCAGCTGATATGAAAATTCAATCAGGTAATACTTTAAAGTACTCGGAATGGTGCCTGGCAGATGGTCAGTATTATATAAATGCTTTTTATAGTAAAATAGAGTAAATAAAATTTTCTTACCTTGATCTATGGGGATAAAATATAGAGTTACTCCTTATATCTTTGTTCTTCATTTCTACTGAGGTCTGAATTGTATTGTATTGTATTGTGTTGTTAAGTGATTTTTGTCATTATATTAATGTGCTACAGTTTATTGAACTGTTTTTATACTATTGGATATTTAAATTGTTTCCAACCTAAATCTTAGGGTCAAATGACTCTTTCAAAGACTTTATGTATCTATTACAAAGTTGTAAAAAAAAATAAAATCTGAATCCAGCTTTAATATTTATACTTAGAATATACTTATATTTAGATATGCTTTTAATTTAAAAATATATCTGATGGCTTTCATTGAGATTGAGTAAAAATCAGTTTTCTTAACCTTAAGAATATCTGATTTTACCTTATTTTATCCTATTGAACTTTATTCCCAGAAATTAATTGTGGTTTTTGAGAGAGCCAATGTAGTGCAAAATTAAAAAAAAATTTTTATAGTTATCTCCTGTGGAAACTTTATTTATGTTTTTTGATTGAAAGACTAATGAAGGGGATATATATGAAACTGTAGTTTTGTGCCTCCTTTCTGGACTGTATCCAAATATTTAAGCAGATTATATTTAAATAGCAAATTTTCACTGTTTTCACTCCCATAAATGAGACAGTAAGATTAGAACTTTTCCTAAAATTTTCATTTTTAATTTTTGAGTCTAGGTACAGTGAAAGTTAAATTGCTACATGAACCTCAGCCAATAAAATTTAGTTTAGCCCATTACCCTGATTAATGTTTGTGTCTTTGTGTTAATTAACATTTATTAAACATTGACAGATAACACTGTCTTTATTGATCTCTGCTGCTGCTGCTGCTAAGTCGCTTCTGTGTCCGACTCTGTGCGACCCCATAGACGACAGCCCACCAGGCTCCCCCGTCCCTGGGATTCTCCAGGCAAGAACACTGGAGTGGGTTGCCATTTCCTTCTCCAATGCATGAAAGTGAAAAGTGAAAGGGAAGTCACTCAGTCGTGTCCGACTCCTAGCGACCCCGTGGACTGCAGCCTACCAGGCTACTCCATCCATGGGATTTTCCAGGCAGGAGTACTGGAGTGGGTTGCCATTGCCTTCTCTGTTGATCTCTAGCTTAGACCTTTTTTGCCCTTTGGTTTTTTTGACCATTTAAAAAAATCACCCTAATTTCTTTTATTTATCAAAGAACTTTCATTTTATTTCTTTTATCCTTTGAAAATTTTATGGGTTTATATTCAAATGCCCCTTAGATTAAAAAAAAAACTGAGTCAAAAAACAAAGTACACAGTTGAGAAAATAGTAACAGGCAATGAATTATTTAACTCCTTCAAGCTCAGCTTCAGCAGTTTGTGGAACTGAGAACTTCCAGATGTACAAGTTGGGTTTAGAAAAGGCAGAGGAACCAGAGATCAAATTGCCAACATTTGTTGGATCATCTACTTCTGCTTCACTGACTACACTTTGACAGTGTGGATCACAACAAACTGTGGAAAATTCTTCAAGAGATGGGAGTACCAGACCACCATACCTGTCTCCTGAGAAACCTGTATGTGAGTCAAGAAGCAACAGTTAGAACCACACATAGAACAACAGACTGGTTCCAAATTGGGAAAGGAGTACATTAAGGGTGTATGTTGTCACCCTGCTTATTTAACTTTTATGCAGAGTACATCATGAGAAATACAGGGCTGGATGAAGCACAACCTGGAATCGAGTTTGCCTAGAGAAATATAAACAACCTCAGATATGCAGATGATACCTTAGGCAGAAAGTGAAGAGGAACTAAAGAGCCTGTTGATGAGGGTGAAAGAGGAGAGTGAAAAAGCTGGCTTAAAACTCAACATTCAAAAAACTAAGATCATGGCATCTGTTCCCATCACTTCAGGGCAAATAGAAGTGGAAAAAGTGGAAGCAGTGACAGATTTTATTTTCTTGGGCTCCAGAATCACTGTGGATGGTGGCTGCAGCCTTGAAATTAAAAGACACTTGCTACATGGAAGGAAAGCTATGACAAACCTAGATGGTGTATTAAAAAGAGATGTCACCTTACTGACATAGTTATATGTATCTTGTATATCCTCTAACTATGTGTGTAGTCAAAGCTATGGTTTTTTTCTAGTAGTCATGTCTGGATGTGAGAATTCATAAATTCTGAGTGCCAAAGAATTGATGCTTTTGATTTGTGGTGCTGGAGAAGACTCTTGAGAGTTCCTTGGACTGCAAAAAGATCAAACCAGTCAATTGTAAAGGAAATGAACCCTGAATATTTATTGGAAAGACTGATGCTAAAGCTGAAGCTCCAATACTTTGGCTACCTGATGTGAAGAGCTGGCTTTTTGGAAAAGGCCCTGATGCTGGGGAAGATTGAAGGCAACAGGAGAAGGGGGCAGCAGAAGATGAGATGGTTAGATAGCCTTACAGACTCAATGGACATGAATTTGAGCACACTCTGGGAGATAGTGGAGGACAGAGGAGCCTGGTGTGCTGTAGTCCATGGGGTCACAAAGAGTCAGATGAGACTTAGTTACTGAAAAACAACAAATTTATTTAAAAATATTTATTGTTTTTTGATATTTCTTCTTTGAGGTTTTCATCATTTGGACACATATGTAGAAGAAACATGGCTTCCCGGGTGGCACTAGTGGTAAAGAACCGGCCTGCCAGTGAGGAGACAGGGACTCAATCCCCGAGTCAGGAAGATCCCCTGGAAGAGCACATGGCAACCTACTCCAGTATTTTTGCCTGGAGAATCCCATGGACAGAGGAGCCTGGCGGGCTGTGGTTCATAGGGTTGTAAAGAGTTGGAAATGACTAAAGTGACTTAGCATACACGCATGCATGTAGCAGATACATGGGGAAAAGAAAAGGGTAATGCTACCTGCTTTCTAGGGGTATTACTGCTTTTATGTAACAGGACTCCGCTTTATTGTGTTATGAGTGTTCTTCAAATTTTCTCAGGTTGAAGTCCTTGCCTTTTTCAGTCTTCTGTACTTACGGAAATTTGCCTAAAATTTGATACTCTGATATCTTTTTTAGCCATATCATTTGTATTTCCTATATGTAGTGGTATTTTTCTTTTTTTGAATGTAAGTTTTGTCATACTGTTAATGAAACTTTATTCTTAAGTGTTTGACTTATTCCTAAGATTTCCATTGGGTATAGAATAGTTTCATATTACATAGACCAGCCGTCAAGGTTGTCCGCAGCTTGTCACAGCCTATCTTTCTTATCTCATTGTGTTTTTCTCCTTTACTCAAATATTCTTTTCCTGCCTAGATTATCCTGTGAACGTATCAGAACCTCGGTTAGCCTGTACTTGTATGTAAAATCCAGCACTATATTCAGATCCCAGTCAGTTACTACCTCCTTCATATAGGTTTCTTGGTATATTCAGTTAACTTTCTTTAAATTTTTAAATAATTATAGAATTACAAAGATTGCAGGGATAGTACGAAGAAGTCCTGTGTACTGCTTATCCATTTTCTCCATTGGTCACATTTTACATAATTACAGTACAGTATTAAAATCAGCAAACTGACGTTGGTACAATGTGTGAGTGTGGATTAGTATGTGCCATTTTATCATTTGTGTAAGTTCTGTATTTTTGCCACAATCAGGACGTAGAACTGTTTCATCACCACAGACATTTCCTGATATCAGTGCTTTGCCAATTAAAGTGTAGGAATCTTACCCTCTCCATGTCTCTTTATTATCCCTTGAATAATAATATAATGGTCTTTAAATTTTTCTCTGTATAAATTGAAATCTCTACCAGACAATATTATATTTTTGCTTTGATCATTGAATATAATTTAGGAAACTCAAGAGAAGTAGGAAAGTCTATTGTACTTATTCATGCTTTTTCTCTTTCTATTATTTTTCCTTCTTTCCTGATGTTCTAAGACTCACTCATTTATTATTTCGTTTCTTTTTAAGAACATCCTTTAGGAATTCTTTAGAGTGAGTCTGTGGGTGACAATTCTCTTAGTTTTCCTTTATCTTTAGTGTTTTGAGATATTCTGATGACAATATGTAAGACATGACTTCCCCTTTAGTCATTTTTTTTTTCTTTTTACTATATATCTATGTTTATTGAGGTATAGTTGATTTACAGTGTAAAGTTTCAGGTGTGTAACATAGTGATGCACAGGTTTTAAATGTTATACTCCATTTATAGTTATTCTAAAATACTGGCTATATTCCCTGTGCTGTACAATATATCCTATAACTTATTTATTTTCTACATAATAGTTTGTACCTCTTAATCCCCTACCCCTATTTTCTTTACATGGTTTTTCTCAGCCTCACACTTAGTCTTCTTATGACAGCTGATACTAAAATGATTGTTTTGTGATTTTATCACCTTCCATGACTATGAGAATATAACATACTCCAGGGGATAAAGAGAAGGAAGACCGGAAGATATCAACCTCTGTTTCACCTTTTATCTCTTGAGACTACCTTGCTGCTAAGTCGCTTCAGTCGTGTCCGACTCTGCGCGATCCAATGGACTGCAGCCCACCAGGCTCCTCCGTCCCCGGGATTCTCCAGGCAAGAGTACTGGAGTGGGTTGCCATTGCCTTCTCCTGAGACTACCTTAGTTTACTAAATTACCTACCTGTTTGTTGACCTTTGTTGATCTTGCATGGAAATGATCAATGCTATGTAACATCTGTAGACAGTTAATTACACATTTGTACAGTATGTTTTTTGGGGTCATATGTTTTTGCCTTTATAAAAGGCAGCAGTAAATTTTTTTCTACATCTAACTTTTTTCTACATACAATTTCAGTTGTGGATAGTTAGAATAGTTTGTTACCCACATCTTTTGTTTTTTGATGGGGCTCTTGGCCTGAGAACACTGTGACCATTTCAGTAGTTCACTATTTTCTAAAGTACTCCAAAGGCTACATTATTAGAACTTCCCTTATGTAGAACATGAAAGTGTTGTTGTTGTTGTTTTTAAAATTGCAGCTATATTTTTTTAATTAAAATCAGTTGCAATTCCAGAGAACAGTAAGTCAGAAAATTTTCCAAACACTTGCCTTGAGCTGTTGTTTCTATTTTTAACTTTATGGAAACTAACTTTTTTTTCTGATTATAAAAGTAATATATGTTCATTCTAGAAAACTTGGAGAATGTTGAGGTACAATGAAGAAATACACATCAATAATGATGTATCAGCCAAGAAAGAGATTAACATTTTGACAGGTTTTACTTTTTTGAAAGATATTTAAGGACACATTTATTTATCAAAAACATTGACATCATATTTATATTCTATTGGGCATAGTTTAGTATTTATGTTTTTCATTTGTTATAAAATAGAAAGTGTACTAAAATATATAATATATGAAAATTGTAAAATATAAAAATAAGATAAGTATCTTTGTATTACTCTCCAGCTTAAGATAGATATTATCAGGAACTTTGAAGTCCTCTGAGTAGATCAATTTCATCATATCCCTGCCTTTTCCTCCACAAGAAATACCTAGTATGCTACAATTGGTGTATATAGTTTACTTCTGTTTTCTGTAGTTATGTCTAACTATATACAATATATTGTTTACTTTTCCTTGCTTTTGACCGCTATGAAAAGGGTAACATATCTGAGACTTGTATTTTACTCTCAACATTATGTTGCTACAAATCATTTATGTCTTTGTGAGTCATTTATTTTCATTGCTCTAGGAAAATATCTTAAGGTATACACTTCACCATTTAATGATGGCAAGTTTGATGACCTGAAAGTAGTATAGTATGGTTTGATATATGGATGTAAAGGTTATGTGTGTGTATTATACTAAGTGTATTACTATCACTTTTTGTTTTATTTATTAATAGTTTGAAACTGTGTTCTTAGGCGTTTGAATCTTATCGTAAGATCTTTTATCTATAGTAATCGTTTGCCTGATATTTTGTGTGATATTAAATGAACTATGCTAGTATGTGTGTATGTATGGTTAGTATTTTTATTATTTTCAGTTTTTTTTTGAAAATAAATTTTTAGATGTGTCTCTTGTGAAGAGCATATGGCTGGACATTTAAAACAATCCAGTTGGATCCATTATCAGTATTATTATATTTACTAACAGGGGCATTCAGTTTGTTTACATTTAATTTACTGTAGTACATTTGAATTTTTATCTGTCATCTTAATTTGTATTTTCTGTTTTTTGGCTCTTCTTTGTTTCTTTCTCATCTTTTCTTGCCTGTCTTTGGATTGATTTTTAAAAATCCTTTTCCACTATCTCTCAGTTATTTCTCCCTCTTTGAAAGTTATGCACACTTTCTGTTCTTTCAGTGCTGACCCTATAAATTACAACATATATCCTTAAGTTATGAAAGTCTAAAGCTAATTAAACTTTTACTTTCTTCATGGGTAAAGACGTTCAGTTCAGTTCAGTTCAGTTGCTCAGTTGTGTCCGACTCTTTGCGGCCCTGTGAATCGCAGCACGCCAGGCCTCCCTGTCCATCACCAACCCCCGGAGTTTACCTAAACTCATGTCCATTGAGTCAGTGATGCCATCCAGCCATCTCATCTTCTGTCATCCCCTTCTCCTCCTGCCTTCAATCCTTCCCAGCGTCAGGGTCTTTTCCAATGAGTCAGCTCTTTGCATGAGGTGGTCAAAATATTGGAGTTTCAGCTTCAACATCAGTCCTTCCAATGAACATCCAGGACTGATTTCCTTTAGGATGGACTGGTTGGATCTCCTTACCGTCCAAGGGACTCTCTTAAGAGTCTTCTCCAACACCACAGTTCAAAAGCATCAATTCTTCGGTGCTCAGCTTTCTTTACAGTCCAACTCTCACATCCTTACATGACCACTGGAAAAACCATAGCCCAGACGGACCTTTGTTGGCAAAGTAATGTCTCTGCTTTTTAATATGCTATCTTAGAACACCAAAATTCTGTTTAGCCTCCACATGATTTGTGATAGCATGTTCTATATTTTAATTTTCTTTTTATTCCTACTAGACCTTACTATAGTTTCACAAAATAAGTGTTAGTTTATATTAGCAGCCTGCATTTTGGCTTTTTATTCCTTCTTTCCCTCGATCTCAGACCTTCCATTTGAGATCACTTACCTTCTGCCTGAAGAATGTCCTTTGTAATTTCCATTGATGGAAGTCTCTCTGCAACTAACATTTTCAGGTTTTTTTTTTATTCTGTTGTTTGATTTGAAATTTCTTTATTTCACTCTTATTTTTAAAAGTAGGTATGTAATTCTTAGCTTGCAATTATTTTCCTGTAGTAGTTTGCACACAGTATTTCACTGTCTTCTAGCTTTGTTTTTTGATGGTTTAAAATTAGCTATACATCTGATTCCTACTTTGAATGTAATTTCTCTTTCTTCACTTGTCCATTTTAAAATTTTCTCCATGTCCTAGATTTTCAGCTGCTTCATTGTGAGTAGATTTCTTTTTGTTTATATATTTTGGATTTATTGCATGTTTGAACCAGTGGATTAATGTCTTTCATCAGTTCTGGAAAATTCTCAGCCATTTTTTCTTTAATTATTTTTCTTGTCTCAATCTTTCTGTTTTCTCTTTCAGGAGCTTTAATTAAATGTGTATTAGATTAATTTCACTCTAAACTCCATTTTTGTTATTTTCAGCTATATATTTTTCATTTTTCTCTGACTTGATTCTGTGTAATTTCTTCCAATCTATTTTCCAGTTAGTTCTTTCTTCTGTTGTGTTTCATTATCAGTAATGTACACTGAAATTAAAATTCAGTTTTTTTTCCCCCATTTCTAGGATTTCTGTTCTTTTCCTAAATCTGTGTGTGTGTGTGTGTGTGTGTATGTGTATGAATCTACATATCTATCTATCTATATATATGTTTTTCATATTCTTTTGCATTGTGGTTTAGTACAGGATATTGAATATAGTTCCCTGTGCTATACACTAGGACCTTGTTGTTTACCCATTTTATATCTACCAGTTTAATAGTTTTCTATTTTTATAAGGTATTTTCAACAATTTTATTTTCTGAAAACAGGTAAAGAATAGTTGTAATATCTTTGCCTATTAATTCAAATAGCTGAAGTCTTGTGGGTGTTTTTCTGCTAGTTTATGCTCATGAATCTTTATTTTCTTTTTTGCCTAGTTTTCTTTGACTCTATCATGGCTATTACCTTTGAAAAAAAAATGTGTGCATATGTGTGTTTGTGTATTCCTTGAAATCTTGAATGAAAGTTTCTTTCTCCGGGGCTGAATTTTGTCTGTTTCTGTCTGGTACCTAGTAACACTGCCAATAAAGGACTTTTTAAACCAAACTCATGTGGTCTACCTCGATATGGGTTGCAAATTCTTTTGAGGCTTTGGCTATGAATACAGCTTCTTCAGAATCTTGTTTATTTTAACTCCTCTACTCCCTGATCCAGCCCCCTGACTTTCTTTCTTTTTGTAATATTGTGTTCTGCTCTGCACCAAGGTAACTTGCATTGGATTCCCCTCTGGATGGTAAGGATTTAGTGATCTATTCCTACTTCTAGAACATAGTTACTCTTTGAAATTTCATATGGGAGAGAATCTTGGATTCTTGGATGGATTTGAGCCTTAAATTCTGCCTTCTTTGCCCTTTTAGGCTCCCAAGATGAACCTCACGTTTTTTGAATTGTAATTGAGAAATATCTTCAGTTCAAAATCAGTTTGGTGCTCTAGTATTCTCCTTACTTCTCTGGGTATCAGGTTTTCTGAAACTTGTCCTAGTGTTTTCACAGTATCTTATTAACACTTCACTGTTTTTTATGTGATGCTTTAATGTTTTAGCTATCACTTACTTATTTTAAGAAGACATGTTGGTTTTTAGTGTAACTTTGTATGCTATTGTGTTATGAGTTGTATTTTTTGCAGTGCTAATCTCAGTAAATTAAATTTTCACTTTGGTAGTTTTTTGGAACTTTATTTATGGCTACAAATGCCCTCTTTCTTTCTACCTGGTCCCTGGCCCATGAATATTTATTGTGTAAGTAGGCCTGGGTCCATGTTATATGATTTTGTGGGATATATCTTTCTCTAGTTTGCTTTTGATTAAGTGTGTATTTCTTTGTTCTTATGCCTTTAAGAGATAGCGTTCCTCCCTGCTGCTCTCATTCCTGGCCCTTTTAGAATTTTTCTCACTTCCATGCAAGCTTAGGAAAGCTTAATACTCATTTTAATATGAAGTTAAAAAAGCAAATTTTCTATTTTATCCAGCATTTTAGGTGTTTTGCAGTAGGAACATTTCAGAATACACACACACATTGCCAGATTCATGTTTATTTCATCATTTCATATTTAGTAATATATAGTAAAATATGAACAAAAAGGCCAACCATTCCATTTTAGATTTTATGACCCTGTCTGATCCTTGTTTTGCATTCTTTGTTTTATATAACTGTGAGAGTGTATGTACATTGTTTTTGTTCTGTGCTTTCAATTAATGTTCTTTTGTATGCATAACAATCTCCATACTCATTTTTTAAGGAGCATGTAATATTCTTTGTCTTGTCATACTACAATTTCCTTAGTTTACTTCCTTATTTGGAAATTGTGAGTTTTTCCCCCCCCTTCAGGTATTTGTTTTTGTTGTTGATTGCAACTGAGTTTTGCTGACAAGTGCTGAGTAGTGTCTGACTGTCTATAACCCCATGGGATTTTTCCAAGCATGAATACTGGAGTGGGTTTCCTTTTCCTTCTTCAAGGGATCTTCCTAACCCAGGGATCGAACCGGGTCTCTTGCATCTGGTGCATTGGCAGGCAGATTCTTTACCACTAGCACCACCATAACTGAGTTCTATAGCAATTAAAAAAAGTAGAAAAGGTTTTTGTTTCCCATCATGATTCGTTTTATTAAGACTGTTTAAAACACTTAAAGGAAGGTGCTTCCTAAAGAGGGGATCTTATTTTGTTCCTTCTTCACCCCAGATAACCTCTGCACAGCAAATGCCTATTCAATAAAATATTTTGTTACATGAACACTAAATCATTAAATGATAGTAAATAGAGAGGTTTACCTCTGATTGTATTGTCATTGTTTTAATGATAATAAAACAATTCAAGCAGTTTCTCCTTAGCTTTCCCCCAAACAAGGATGGAGCAGTACCTCTTCTACCTGTCCCAGGGAACCAAAGCCAGTAGGTATTGTGGCTTGAAAAATACCAAACACAACTGAGTTGAATGACTTTCTTAAAAGTAGATTTTTGTCCTCTTTTCAAGACATCTAAAAAGAAAAATTGGCATATAGCCATCAGTTCTTTACTGTTTGGATTGTATACATGTGTTCAAAGAGACAACAATGGCATTTAAAAAAAGAGGGTTATTTTTCTCTTGTATCACAAAGTATGGAGGTAGGCAGTTCAGGGCTGATGCAGTTGGGGCCCAGTCTTCTTCTATACTTCTGCCCAGAAATCCATAACATGTAGCTTTTACCCATATGTGTTTTCTTCTCATAATTTCTCTCTCCAGTGTTATGTCAAGAAGAAGAGTAAGAGGTCAAGGGGAACACAAACCGAGCTGAATCTTTACTCTTTTAAAGAGCATTCCTAGATGATTTTTGTATACAATTTCAAAATGTAGTTTTTTAACCTAAGTACACTGCTACTCCTAACAAAATTGGAAATCTTTTCTTTTTTTAAAAAACTAATTTATTTTTTAATTGAAGGATAATTGCTTTACAGAATTTTGTTGTTTTCTGTCAAACCTCAATGTGAATCAGCCATAGGTATACATACATCCCCTCCCTTTTGAACCTCCATCCCATCTCCCTCCCCACCCTACCCCTCTAGGTTGATACAGAGCCCTTGTTTGAGTTTCCTGAGCCTTACAGCAAATTCCCGTTGGCTGTCTATTTTACATATGGTAATGTAAGTTTCCATGTTACTCTTTCCATACATCTCACCCTCTGCTCCCCTCTCCCCATGTCCATAAGTCTATTATCTATGTCTGTTTCTACATTGCTGCCCTGTAAATAAAATCTTCAGAACCATTTTTCTAGATTCCATATATATGTGTTAGAATATGATATTTATCTTTCTCTTTCTGACTTACTTTACTCTGTATAATAGGTTCTAGGTTCATCCATCTCATTAGACCTGACTCAAATGTGTTCCGTTTTATGGCTGAGTAATATTCCATTTTGTGTGTGTGTGTATATATATATATATGTATACTGCAACTTCTTTATCCATTCATTTGTTGGTGGACATCTAGATTGCTCCCATGTTCTAGCTATTGTAAACAGTACTGCAATGAACAATGGATACATGTGTCTTTTTCAATTTTGATTTCCTCAGGGAATATGCCTAGGAGTGGCATTGCTGGGTCATATGGTGGTTTTATTCCTAGTTTTTTAAGGAATCTCCATACCATCTTCCATGGTGGCTGTATCAATTTACATTCCCACCAACAGTGCAAGATTGTTCCCTTTTCTCCACACCTTCTCCAGCATTTATTATTGTTCACAGACTCTTTGATGAGGGCCATTCTGACCAGTGTGAGGTGATATCTTATGGTAGTTTTGATTTGTATTTCTCTAATAATGAGTGATGTTGAGCATCTTTTCATGTGTTTGTTAGCTATCTGTATGTCTTCCTTGGAGAAGTGTCTGTTTATGTCTTTTTCCCACTTTTTGATTGGGTTGTTTGTTTTTCTGGTATTTAGTTGTATGAGCTGCTTGTATATTTTGGAAATTAATCCTTTGTCAGTTGCTTCATTTGCTATTATTTTCTCCCATTCTGAGGGTTGTCTTTTCATGTTGCTCATAGTTTCCTTTGCTGTGCAAAAGCTTTTAAGTTTAATCAGTTTCCACTTGTTTACTTTTGTTTTAATTCCGTTACTGTAGGAGGTGGGTCACAGAGGATCTTGCTTTGCTTTATGTCATTGAGTGTTCTCCCTGTGTTTTCCTCTAAGAGGTTTTTAGTTTCTGGTCTTAACATTTAGGTCTTTAATCCATTTTGAGTTTATCTTTGTGTATGGTGTTAAGAAGTGTTCTAATTTCATTCTTTTATATGTAGTTGTGCAGTTTTCCCAGCACCATTTACTGAAGAGGCTGTCTTTGCCCCATTGTATATTCTTGCTTCCTTTGTCAAAGATAAGGTACCCATAGGTGTTTGGGTTTATTTCTGGGCTTTCTATCTTGTTGTATTGGTCTATATTTCTGTTTTTGTGTCAGTACCATACTGTCTTGATGACTGCGACTTTGTAGTATAATCTGAAGTCAGGAAGGTTGATTCCTCCAGCTCCATTCTTCTTTATCAAGACTGCTTTGGCTATTCGGGGTCTTTTGTATTTCCATATGGATTGTGAAATTTTTTGTTTTAGTTCTGTGAAAAGTGCCACTGGTAATTTGATAGGGATCGCATTGAATCTGTAGATTGCATTTGGTAGTATAGTCATTTTCACAATATTGACTCTTCCTACCCAGGAACATGGAATATCTCTCTATCTGTTTATGTCATCTTTGATTTCTTTCATTAGTATCTTATATAATTTTCTGTGTACAGTTCTTTCATCTCCTTAGGTAAGTTTATTCCTAGATATTTAATTCTTTTTGTTGCAGTGGTGAATGTGTATTGATTTTGTATCCTGCAACTTTGCTAAATTTACTGATTAGCTCTAGTAATTTTCTGATTCTGTTTTTAGGGTTTCCTATGTACCGTGTCATGTCATCTGCAAACAGTGAGAGCTTTACTTCTTTTCTGATCTGCTGCTGCTGCTAAGTCACTTCAGTCGTGTCCGACTCTGTGTGATCCCATAGACGGCAGCCCACCAGGCCCTCTGTCCCACGGATTCTCCAGGCAAGAATACTGGAGTGGGTTGCCATTTCCTTCTCCAATGCATACATTCATGCTAAGATGCTTCAGTCGTGTCCGACTCTATGGACAGCAGCCCACCAGTCTCCTCTGTCCACAGGATTCTCCAGGCAAGAATACTGGAGTGGGTTGCCATTTCCTTCTCCTATCTGTATTCCTTTTATTTGTTTTCTTCTCTGATTGCTGTAGCTAGGACTTCCAGAACTACATGTTGAATAATAGTGGTGAAAGTGGACATCCTTGTCTCAATATATGCAAATCAGTGTGATACACCATATTAACAAATTGAAAGATAAAAACCGTATGATCATATCAAAAGATGCAGAAAGAGCCTTTGATAAAATTCAGCACCCATTTATGATTAAAACTCTTCAAAAAATGAAAATCTTTTAGAATGGAAGGAGAGAATTGATCTTGGATAGGCAAATGTCAGCATCTGCCTCATTTAGAATGCTACTTTTATAGAAGCTTCAAAAGAAAGTTCATAGAATTAAAAATTTGACCTTGAGGCATGTGATACTCAACTTACATGGTGCAGCAAGAAGAGAGTTTTTAAAAACTCTCATGGAGAATTTTTAAAAACTATCATAAATTATTTAATTTATGTTCCGTTTTTTTATTGCATTACTGCCAGTGTTGTTGTGAGTACATTTTGCAAGAATTAAATAGTATTTAAATAGTTTTTAATATTGATTTTCACATTTAAAACATTATTTATTAAGCTTTTACCACATTGTTAAATTTTCTTTTAAACATTTTTAAGGTTACATACAGTGTCTCATTATATAGGTATATCATATATAGATATATGATAATTTGTTTACCAATTCTCTTACTATTAAACATTTACTTGTTTAGTCTGATTGCTAATTGATGCTTTTGAATTGTGGTGTTGGAGAAGACTCTTGAAAGTCCCTTAGACTGCAAGAAGATCAAACCAGTCCATCCTAAAGGAAATCAGTCCTGAATATTCATTGGAAGGACTGATGCTGAAGCTGAAACTCCAATACTTTGGCCACCTGATGCGAAGAATTAACTCACTGGAAAAGATCCTGATGCTGGGAAAGATTGACGGCAGGAGGAGAAGGGGATAACAGAGGATGAGATGGTTGGATGGCATCACCGATGCAATGGACATGAGTTTGAGTAAGCTCCGGGAGTTGGTGATGGACAGGGAAGCCTGGCGTACTGCAGTCCATGGGGTCAGAAAGAATCAGACATGACTGAGTGACTGAACTGAACTGAACTTGCCTATGTAATTATACTTTAGGGGAAATAGGTTTAGATTTACAGAGAAATTTCACAGATAATACAGAGTGTTCTTATATTCCCCTTACTCAGGTCCTCCATTGTTAGCATCTTACATTTACACTTGTCAAAACTAAGCATCTAGCATGGATACATCACTGATAACCAGACTCCAGAGTGTCTTTATATTTCACCAGTTTTTCCGTTAATGTCCTCTTTCTGTTCACTGATTCAGTTTAGGATAGCACACTGTTTAGTTGTTTTGTCTCCCCATTTTCCTGTGATCTGTGATAATTTCTCACTGTTTCCTTATTTTTCATGACCTTGACAGTCTTGACAAGTTCCAACTAGGTATCTAGTAGAATGTCCCTCAATCTGGGTTTGTCTGATAAATTTTCTTATAATTAGATTGGGATTGTGGGTTTGTGGAAAGAATACCATACAAGTCAACTGTCCTTTTTAGTATCATCATATCAGGAAGTGTGTGGTATCCACATGACATCACTGGTGATATGACACTTTATCACTTGGGTAAGGTTATGTTTGCCGGGTTTCTTCACTAAAGAGTTACAGTTTTTCCCTACTTCCTCTTTGGAAGTGAGTCACTAAGTTCAGCTTAACACTTAAGGTAGTGGTGTGGTGTGGGATGGGGAGAAGCAGATACTCTTCCACCTTCTGGCAGGAGTATCTATATAAATTACCTGAAATTCTTCTGTAAAGAAGATTTGTGCCCCCCCTTTATCATTAATTTATTGGTTCAATGCTTTATTCATATCAGCATGATCTTATGTATATTTTATACTTTGAATTGTAATCCAAAAGTGTATTTTTTATGTAGATGCTGAGATGATTCTAGTTTTGGACATTGTGAATTCTTTAAAGGCTGCTTTCTATATCCCTTTGATATACTCCCATTAATTTTTTTTTAATCAGTTTCTTAACTTTTAGTACCACAAGATGCTCCAATCTCATCTTTTATTTTATTTGTAGTCCTAGAAACATCCATTTCTCTGGGTAGCCCTGCTTCCTCTTTTTTGGTGAATGGCATTTAGAAACTAAGATCTGGTTGCTGGGAGTGGTCATGGCTGCTAGGGTATCATTGCTTCTTGTCCTTCAGTAGAAGGAGTCCCATTGTCTATGTGGGGAACTGATGAATGCACACACGTGTGTTAAATTTTTTTATGTCTTTTAAGTAGTTTGACCATTTTATTATTTTGAAATCTACCACTTTATCTCTGGTAATGTGCTTTGTCTTGAAATTAATTTTGCCTAATAGTAAGATAGATGCACTGGTAGTTATTTTACAGGATTGCTGTTTGTGTGTTGTATTTTTCAACCTTTTTTAGTTTATTTTTTATTGAGATGTAGTTGATTTACAATATAAGTTTCAGTTTAATTAATGGCTGTATTCCCTGCACTATATAACTTTGTAGCTTATTTATTATACATAGTAGTTTGTACCTCATAATCCTTTAGCCCCTTTCCCTTTTCTTTTTCCAGCTGGTAACTACCAGTTTTCTATATCTATGAGTCTCATTTTTGTTGTACTCACAAGTTTGCTTTATTTTTTAGATTCCCCATATAAGTGATAACATACAGTATTTGTCTTTCCTTGCCTGACTTATTTCACTAAATATAATGCCCTCCAAGTCCATCCATGTTGTTGCAAATGGTGCAATTTCATACTTTTATATGACTGAAAAGTATTACATTGTATATATCTACCACATCTTTTTTAATTTTTAAAAAACATTTATTTATTAATTTTAATTGGAGGATAATGACTTTACAATATTGTGATGGTTTTTGTCATACATCAGTATGAATCAGCCATAGGCATACATGTGTCCCCTCCATCCTGAACCCCCCTACCGCATCTTCTTTATCTACTCATCTGTTGATGGACTCTTAGGTTACTTCCATATCTTGGCCATTATAAATAATGTTGCTATAAACATTGGGGTGTATGTATCTTTCAAATTACTGTTTTTGTTTTTTTTCAGATATATACTCAGGAGAGGAATTGCTGGGTCATTTGATAATTCTATTTGTAGCCTTTTTTTTTTTTTTTGGCTGTGCCACATGTCTTGTGGGATCTCAGTTCACTGACTAGTGATTGAACCTGGGCCCTTGGCAGTGAAAGTGCAAAGTCCCAACCACTGGACTGCCAGAGAATACCCTCCTGTCTTTTAAGTACCACTATTACTATTTACCACAGTGATTGCACCAATTTTCATTCCACCAGCAGTGTACAGGGGTTTCCTTTTCTTCACAGCCACACCAACATTTGTTATTTGTTGTCTTTTTGATGATAGCCAATCTGACATATGTGAGGTGATACCTTACTGAGAATTTGATTTGCATTTCTGTGATGATTAACAGTGTTGAACATCTTTTCATGTGCCAGTTGGCCATTTGTATATCTTCTTTGGAAAAATGTCTATTCAAGTCTCCTGCCCATTTTTCAGTCAATTTGGATTTTTTTTTTTTTTTTGGATATTGAGTTGTATGAGGTATCCATATATTTTGGATATTAACTCCGTATTAGTCATGTCATTTACAAATATTTTTTCTCATTCAGTAGGTTGTTTTTTCCTTCTGTTGATGGTTTCCTTTGCTATGTAAAAGCTTTTGATTTAATTAGGCCCTATTTGTTTACTTTTGTTTTTGTATTATTTGCCTTAAGAGAAAGATTGAGAAAATTATTGCTGGGATTTATGTTGAGGAGTGTTTTGCCTATATTTTCTTCTATGTCTTTTATTGTTTCTGGCCTTCCATTTAGGTTTATAATCTATTTCAAGCTAATTTTTGTATATGGGATAAGGAAATGTTCTAGTATCATTCTTTTATATGTACATGTCCAGTTTTCCCAGCACCACTTATTAAAGAAACTGTTTTTCTCCATGTGTGTTTAATGCCTCTTTTGTAATATATTAGTTGACCACAAGCATGTGGGCTTATTTCTGGGTTTTCTACTGTGTTCCATTGATCTGTGTGTCTGTTTTTATGCCAGTACTATGCTATTTTGATTGCTGTGGCTTTGTAGTATAGTGTGAAGTCAGGGAGTGTGGTATCTCCAGCTCTGTTCTTTCTCAAGATTGTTTTGACTTTGGGGTCTTTTGTGTTTTCATACAAATTTTAAAATTATTTATTCTAGTTTTGTGAAAAATGCCCTTGATATTTTGATAGAGATTGCATTGCACCTGCAGGCTGCTTTTGGTAGTATGGTTATTTTAAAAATATTCTTCAAATTCATGAACATGATCTATCTTTGCATCTGTTTGTGTCCTCTTCAGTTTCTCTCATCAGTGCCTTATAATTTTCTAGTACAAGTCTTTTACCTCCTTAGGAAGTTATTACTAGATATTTTAATTCTTTTTGATGTGATTGTAAGTGGGATCATATCCTTAATTTATCTTTCTGATAGTTCATTGTTGGTGTATAAAATGCAGTATATTTCTGTATATTAATTTTGTATCCTGCAGCTTTACCAAATTCATTGATGAGCTTTAGTAGTCTTTTGGTAGTATCTTTAGGATTTTCTATGTATCGTATCTATGTAGAGTCTGCAAACAGTGACGTTGACTTCTTTCTTTCCAATTTAAATTCCTTTTACTTCTTTTTATTGTCTGATTGCTGAGGCTAGGACTTTTAAAACTATGCTTAATAAAAGTGGTGAAAGTGGGCATCTTTGTCTTCTTCCTGATGTTAGAGAATATGCTCTCAACTTTGCACCACTGAGTATAATGTTGTTGTTGTTGTTGTTTAGTCCCCAAGTCATGTCCGATTCTTTTTGCAATCCTATGGACTGTAGCCCACTAGGTTCCTCTGTCCATGGAATTTCCCAGGCTGGAATACTGGAGCTGGTTGCCATTTCCTTCTCCAGGGAATCTTGCTGACCCAGGAATCAAACCTGCGTTTCCTGCATTGGCAGATGGATTCTTTTCTACTGAGCCATTGGGGAAGCTCGAGTATATTGTTAGCTCTATGCTTATCATATATAGTTTTTATCATGTTGAGATCGCCTCTATACCCAATTTCTGGAGAATTTTTATCATAAATGAATGTCAAAATGTTTTCTGCATCTGTTGATATGCTTATATGATTTTTCAAACTGTTAATTTGTAGTATGGTGTGAAGTTAGGGAGTGTGACATCTGCACTTAACATTGCAGATTAAAAAAATTTATTGGGGTATAGTTCATTTACATTATTGTGTTAGTACTTTGCATATATTGGGCCATCCTTGCATCTCTGGGATAAATCCCACTTGATCATGATGTATGATCCTTTTAATGTATTATTGAATTTAGTTTGCTAATATTTTGTTGAGGATTTTTGAATGTATTAGGTTGGTGAAAATATAGTTATGATTTTGGACTGTGAATTTTAAATCATTATAACTAGGCTCGAACACATCTTTATTAATCAAAACAGAAGCCATTATAATAAATACATTTTTGCCAATGAGACATGTTTGTTTGTTCCTGTAGCATAAAAATCTATGCTTCAGGATTTGACAAACTCTTGGAAAGCATTTTCTGCATCCTGCTGGTTGTGGAAGTGTTTTCCCTGCAAAAAGTCATCGAGATGCTTGAAGAAGTGGTAGTCAGTTGGTGAGAGATCAGGTGAATATGGCAGATGAGACCAAAGCTTCATAGCCAGATTCATTCAACTTTCGAAACATTGGTTGTGCGATGTGTGGTTGGGCATTGTTGTGGAGAATTGTTGGGCTTATTCTATTGGCCAATGCCAGTTGTAGGCATTGCAGGTTTCAGTGCATCTCATCAATTTGCTGAACATACTTCTCAGATGTAATGGTTTCACCTGGATTCAGAAAGCTTTAGTGGACCAGCTGGGCAAGAGACCACCAAACAGTGACCGTGACCTTTTTTCTGATGCAAATTTGACTTTGGGAAGTGCTCTGGCACTTTTTCTCAGTCCAACCACTGAGCTGGTTGTCTTATACAATCCACTTTTTGTTGCACATCACAATCCAATGGAGAAATGGTCCTTTGTTGTTTAGAATAAGAGAAGACGACACTTCAAAATGGCGATTTTTTGATTTGCAGTCAGCTCATGAGGTACCCACTAATTAAGCATTTTCACCTTTTCAATTTGCTTCAAATACGGAATGACAATAGAATGGTTGATGTTGAGTTCTTAGGCAACTTCTCATGTAGTTGAAAGAGGATCAGTTTAAGTCATGGCTCTTTTTTTTTTGAATTGTACACTTTATTTATTTATTTATTTTTTAAATTAATTAATTAATTTTAGTTGGAGGCTAATTACTTTACAATATTGTAGTGGTTTTTGCCATGCATTGATATGAATCAGCCATGGGTTTACATGTGTTCCCCATCCTGAACCCCCCTCCCACCTTCCTACCCATCCCATCTCTCTGGGTCATCCCAGTGCACCAGCCCTGAGCACTTGTCTCATGCATCGAACCTGGACTGGTGTTCTATTTCACATATGTTAATATACATGTTTCAATGCTATTTTCTCAGATCGTCCCACCCTCACCTTCTCCCACAGAGTCCAAAAGACTGTTCTATACATCTGTGTCTCTTTTGCTGTCTCACATATAGGGTTATCGTTACCATCTTTCTAAATTCCATATATATGTGTTAGTATACCGTATTGGTGTTTTTCTTTCTGGCTTACTTCACTCTGTATAATGGGCTCCAGTTTCATCCACCTCATTAAAACTGATTCAAATGTATTCTTTTTAATGGCTGAGTAATATTCCATTGTGTGTATGTACCACAGCTTTTTTATCCATTCGTCTGCTGATGGACATCTAGGTTGCTTCCATGTCCTGGCTATTATTAACAGTGCTGCGATGAACATTGGGGTACACGTGTCTCTTTCAATTCTGGTTTCCTCAGTGTGTATGCCCAGCAGTGGGATTTCTGGGTCATATGGCAGTTCGATTTCCAGTTTTTTAAGAAATCTCCACACTGTTCTCCATAGTGCCTGTACTAGTTTGCATTCCCACCAACAGTGTAAGAGGGTTCCCTTTTCTCCACACCCTCTCCAGCATTTATTGCTTGTATACTTTTGGATAGCAGCCATTCTGACTGGCATGAAATGGTACCTCATTGTGGTTTTGATTTGCATTTTGCTAATAATGAGTGATGTTGAGCATCTTTTCATGTGTTTGTTAGCCATCTGTATGTCTTCTTTGGAGAAATGTCTGTTCAGTTCTTTGGCCCATTTTTTCATTGAGTTGTTTATTTTTCTGGAATTGAGCTGCAGGAGTTGCTTGTATGTTTTTGAGATTAATTCTTTGCAGTCATGGCTCTTATTTTCATTGTCAGCTTCTGATGGGCCAAGCACTGCGTTCCTCATCTTCAAGGCTCTCATCTCCTTTGCAAAACTTCTCGACCCACCACTGCACTTTATGTTTGTTAGCAGTTCCTGGGCAAAATGTGTGTTGATATTGTGAGTTGTCTCCATTGCTTTATGACCCATTTTGAACTCAAATAAGAAAATTGCTCAAATTTGCTTTTTGTCTAATGTCATTTCCGTAGTCTAAAATAAATATAAAATAAACAGCAAGTAATAAATCATTAGCAAAAAAACATGAAGCGAGAAATATGCATTAAAATGATGTATAACATAACCACATTTATTTAGAATGTATTCCAATATCAAATGGCCAATTTCAACAGTGCAAAACCTACAGTTAATTTTGCACCAACCTAAGATATTCATCAGTGATGCTAGCCTGTAATTTTCTTCTTTTTGATATTGTTGTCTGGTTTTGGTAAAAGGGTGATGGTGGTATCATAGAATGAGTTTAGAAGCATTCTTTCCTCTGCAATTTTTTGCAGTAGTTTGGGTTGGATAGGTGTTAACCCTTTAAATATTTGGAAGATGTCACCTCAGAAGTCCTAGATTTGTGTTTGTTGGAATTTTTGAAACTTTCTGGTTTGATTTCGTTGATGGTAATTGGTCTGTTCATATTTTCTACTTCTACCTGTTTCAGTCTTGGGAGACTGTATTTCCAGGAATTTGCCTGGTTCTGCTAGGTTGTTCATTTTATTGGCATATATTAATAGTTGTTCATGGTGATCTCTTATGACCCTTTGCATTTCTGTGGTGTCAGTTGTAACTTCTTTTTCATTTCTGATTTTATTGATTTAGGCTCTGTCTCTCTCTGTTTTTCTTGGTGAACTTGGATATGGGTTTATTGATTTTGCTTACATTTTCAGTAAACCAGATCTTAGTTGCATTGATTCTTTTCTCTTTTTGTTTGATTTTAGTCTCTATTTCATATATTTCTGCTGTGATTCTTTTGGCTTCTTTCCTTCTACTAACTTTGAGTTTTGTTCATTCTTTTTCTAGCTACTTTAGGTGTAATGTTAGGTTGTGTATTTGGGATTTTTCTTGTTTCCTGAAGTGAGCTGGTATTGCTATAAACTTCGCTCTTAGAACTGATTTTGCTGTGTCCTATAGATATTGAAGCCTTGTATTTTTATTTTCATTTGTTTCAAAGTATTTTTTGGTTTCCTCTTTGGTTTTTTTTGTTGATCCAATCGTTGTTTAGAAGCAGATTTTTTAGCTACCATGTTTGTGTTTTTTGCAACTTTTTTTTCCTGTAGTTGGTTTCTGTCTCATAACATTTTGGTCCAAAAAGTTACTTGATATGATTTCAGTGTTCTTAAATTTAAGGAGGCTCCTTTTGTGGTCTAGCATGTGACTTATTCTGGAAAATGTTCCATGTGTGTGTTGAAAATAATGTGTATTCTGCTGCTTTTGGATGCAGTGTTCCATATATATCATTAAATTTATATGATATAGTGTGTCTCTTAAGGGCAGTATTTCCTTATCAATTTTCTGTTTGCATAATCTGTCCATTGATGTTAGTGAGGTCTTAAAATCTCCTACCAATTTTGTGTTACTGTAAACTTCTTTTTTTATGTTAATATTTGCTTTATGCATTTAAGTGCTTCTATGTAGCACACGTATATATTTATAATTGTTATATCTTCTACTTAAATTGACCCCTTGATTATTATGTTATGGCCTTCTTTGTCTTGTTCAGTAGTCTTTGTCTTAAAGTCTATTTTGTCTGAAATAAATATTGCTTTCTTTTCATTTCTGCTTGCATGATAAAACCCTTTTCCATAAGCTCACTTTCTATCTATGTGTCTCTACATTTGAAATAAATCTTGTGTAGGCAGCATTTATGGGTCTTTTTTTTTTTTTGGTATCCGTTCAGCCACTCTGTGTCTTTTGATTGGAGTATTCAGTTCACTTATATTTAAAGTAATTATTAATATGTACTTTTTCTGCCATTTTGTTAATTGTGTTTTTAGTTCCTTTTAGTTCCTTTCTTCATCTTTTTTGTCTTTTTTATTGTGATTTGATGACTATCTTTAGTGTTATTTTTGGATTCCATTCCCTTTGTGTGTGTGTGTATGTATATTTGTTAACAGATTTTTGTTTTTTGATTACTGTGAGCTATATATATATATATATATATATATATATATATATATATATATATATATATATATATATGATAGCTTTAAATTGCTGATCTCTTAATTTCAAATTCATTTTAACAGTCCTGCATTTGTAGTCTCATCCCCTCATGATTACTGTATTTTGACATTTTATTTTGCATCTAATTGTTTTGTGTATCCCTTAACTCCTTATTGTGGGTAAGAATGATTTATTCCTACCTTCCTACTGGCTTTGTGTGTGGTTGATTTCCTATCT
Organism: Okapia johnstoni; assembly: GCA_024291935.2. Classification (NCBI taxonomy): domain Eukaryota; kingdom Metazoa; phylum Chordata; class Mammalia; order Artiodactyla; family Giraffidae; genus Okapia; species Okapia johnstoni. The sequence goes on along the minus strand of CM044306.1, from coordinate 122,571,184 downwards.
TACCCTATATTTTCCAGTACTGATGAGCTTTTTTTCTTTCGTAATTTCATGTTTCTAGTTTTGGCCTTTCCTTTTTTGCTTAGAAAGTCCTTTTAACATTTCTTATAAAATTGATTTGATGGTGCTAAATTCTTTTGGCTTTGCTTGTCAGTAAAATTTTGACCTTTCCATGAAATCTGAATGAGACCCTTGCTGGGTACAGTATTCCTGCTTGTAGATTTTTAAATTTCATCAATTTGAATATGTTGTGCCTCTCTTCTGATCTGCAGAGTTTCTACTGAGAAGTCAGTTGGCAGCCTAAGGGGAGTTACCGTATATGCAACTTGTTGCTTTTTCCCTTGCTGCTTTTTATATTCTCTCTTTATCTTTTATTTTTGCCATTTTAATTAAAATGTGTCTCGCCATTCTTCTTGGACTTGAATGTCTGTTTCCTTTTCCAGATTAGGGAAGTTTTTAGCTATTATGTCTTCAGATATGTTCTCTGTCCCCTCCTTTTCTGTCTTTGCCTTTTGGGACTCCTCTATTGCAAGTGTTACTAGGCTTGATGTTGTCCTAGTGATCTCTTAAATTTTTCTCATTTGTTTTAATTTTTATTTCCTTCTTTTTGTTCAGGATCAGGATTTCCACTGCTCTGTCTTCCAGCTCACTGATGGGTTTCTCTGTATTGTTTATTCTGCTTTTTATTTCTACTAGTGTATTTTTCAGTTATTGTATTCTTCATCTCTGGTTGGTTGCTCTTTATATTTTCCAACTCTGTTACAAACTTCTGTCTTCTTGCTCTGTGTCCATTCTTCTCTCAAATTCTTTGATCATCTTTACAATCATTACCCTGAACTCTTTCTCTAATAGTTCAGTTATCTCCACTTAATTCTTAAGGGCTTTTACCTGGTTTGGAACATGTTTCACTGTTGATTCATTTTGCCTAACTTGTTTTATTATCTTGTTCCTTTATTTCAAACATTCTTATTGTTGACTCATTTTGCTTAACTTGTTGTTTTATTTCTATGTATTTGGTAGATTGGTTATGTTTCCCACCTCTGGAGATGTGGTCTTTTGTAGGGGACACTCTATGTGTACCAGAAGACCACTCTCCATTGGTTACCAGAGCTATGTGCTCTAGAGATGTCCCCTGTGTGGGCTGTGTGAGTACTTCTGTCTCGTTGAGCTGACTGCTGTGGGTGGTCTGGTAGGCTTGGTTGGTTCCTGGTTTGATTGGTTGCCAGGCCCTGCCTTGTACAAAGGTTTCTGGCAGCTCATTGGCAGGGCTGGGTCACACTGCAGCTGGCTGAGGAATCCTGTGGGAACCTGGGGCTAGTGCTGACTTACTGGTGGGTAGAGTTGGTTCCACAAGATCCCCAGGCTGGTACCTGTCCACTGATGGGTGAAGCCAGGCACCAGGGCTAGTGCTGTCCCACTGGCAGGTAGAGTTGGGTACTGGTGTCTAGCTGCAGGGCCCAGAGGCTCCAGAGCTGGTGTCAGACTGCTGGTGGGTGGGCTGGTTCAGGGTTCCTGAACTTTGTGTTGGCCTGCTAGTTGGTTAGTTGTGTCCTCAGGCTTTGGGGCTTTAGTTGTCCTGTGGCTGGTGTCGTCTTGCTAATGTGTGAGGCTACTCCTGATGCTAGAGACAACTTGCTAGTGAGCAGGACCAGAAATTCTAGTTCCTGTCCACTGTTGTGTGTAGGTGGGTTCCGTGGTCCCTGACAGCAGAGTCCCATGGATCCTAGGTATAGTGTCTGTACAGTGGTATGTAGGTTCAGTCTTGGGCCTTTTGGGCAGGGGCAGCTGTGGGCTCAGGGGGCCTTAAGGCAGCCTTTGTTGTTGAATGGCGCTGTGTACTCACCTGCTTAGTAAGGTACTTGGCCTGAGGTGTCCCAGTACTGGTGTCTGTAGGCCATTGGGTGGATGCAGGTCTGGATTCTGAGGCTCATAAGCTAGGGGGAGGATTCTAAATTTGTTCTTGCCAGCACCTATGTCCACGTGGTAGAACAAGCTCCCTGAAATGGCTGCTGCCACTTTCTCTTTCCCCAGGGTAGGCTTCAGTTGCCTCCTATCTCTCTGGGAAACTCTCAAGATCAGCAGATAGGTCTGACTCAGGCGCCTTTCAAATTAGTGCTTCTGCCTTGTATCCTGGAGCATATGAGATTTTACGTGCACCTTTTAAGAGTGGAGTCTCGATCTCTAGCCTTCTGAGACTCCCAACAGTAGGCCCTCCTGGCCTTCAAAGTCAGGTGTTTTGGTAACTTGTCTTACTGGTACAGGACTTTTGGGCTGGGAAGCCTGCTGTGGGGCTTAGATTCATCATGTTTAGGGGAGAACAGTTGTAATTATTCTGCAGTTGTAATTATTCTTCCATTTATGGGTCACCCATTTGGGGTATGAGCCTTGACTATACTGTGTCTCTGTCTCTCCTGCCCATCTTGTTGTTCCTTCTTTAGTATCTTTAATTTGTAGAAGATCTCATCTGATAGGTTCCGATCGTTTTCATCAATGGCTGTTCTGTAAGTAGTTGTGATTTTGGTGCATCATTAGAGGAGCCGAGCTCAGGATCTTTCAATTCCGCCATCTTGGCCGATATCTTTCTGCATTTTTTATGTTAGCCTCTTTGTGTTCTTTAAAGTGTGTTTCTATTACATAGCATAGATTTAGTCTTTATTTAAAAAAATTTATTTTTGTAAATCCATTTTGACAGTATCTATCTTTTACATAGTATCTTTAGTTTATTTGCATTTATCATAAATCCTCATATAGTTGCGTTTAAACTGTGTGTTTCTTCTTTATTTTTTGTAGCTGTTCTTTATTCATTTGTTCCTTCTTTATTTTTTTGGGGTTCATTCAGCATTTTTTAGAAATCTTATTTCATCTTCTCAATGAGCTTTTTGCTTTAGTATTAATTTTTAGCTATATACCTATTTCTTATTGGGCTTCTCTGGTGGCTCAGATGGTAAAGAACCCACCTGCAATCCAGGAGACCTGGATTCGATCCCTGGGTTGGGAAGATCCCGTGGAGAAGGGAATGCGTACCCACTCCAGTATTCTGACCTGGAAAATCCCATGGACAGAGGAGCCTGGCAGGATACAGTCCACGGGGACTTCTTTTATTAGCAGTAATTTTTTATTAGGCAGTCTAAAATTTTAGTATGTATGTTTCACTATTTGTAGCATATCCATATAGTGTGTGTGTGTGTGCGCACGCGTGCGCACGCTTAGTCACTCAGTCATGTACAACTCTTTGCGACCCCATGGACTGAAGCCTGCCAAGCTCCTGTGTCCATGGGATTTTTCAGGCAAGAACACTGGAGTGGGTTGCCATTTCCTTCTCCAGGGGATCTTCCCGAACCAGGGATTGAACCTGTATCTTTTGAGTCTCCTGCATTGACAAGGAGATTCTTTACCACTGTGCCACTTGGGAAGCCTATATATTACTAGTTAACAATTTTTATACTTTTCAACAGTATTATTCTACTTACCCACTTTCTATTTTTTTGTGCTATTGTTATATATTGTATTTTATTCCTACATATTTTATAAATCCCTTAATATGGTATTACCATATTTCGTTTAAATTCAATAATCCTTTAAATATATTTTTCAAGAAGTCTTTTATATTTATTCACCTATTTAAACTGTTTGGTGCTCTTTTTTTCCTCCTTCATAACTGGGTCTCCATCAAGGATCATTTTTCTTCAGCCTGAAGAACTTACTTTTATATTTATTATTGTGCAGGGTTTCTGGCAATAGTTTCAGCTTTTACTTGTCTAAGTGTGCATTTGTTGAGTCTTCATTTTTCACTAGATATAAAATTCTAGATCTATTTAGTTTTTTGTCTCTCCCATAACTTTAATAATGTTATTTCATTAACTTCTGCTTGCATTGTTTTTGATGAGAGGTCAGCTGTGAATATCATACAATATCACTTATACATTGGAATCTCAAAAATGGTACACAGAAACTTATTTGCAAAGCAGAAATAGAGTCACACATGTAGAGAACAAGCTTATGATTATGGGCAGGGTGGGGAGGGAGTGGGATAAACTGGGAGTTAGATATTGACATATATATACAACTATGTGGGCTTGCCAGAAAGCTCAGTGTTAAAGAATCTGCCTGCCAGTGCAGGAGTTGCAGGTTTGATCCCTGGGTTGGGAAGATCTCCTGGAGGAGGAAATGGTAACCCACTCCAGTATTCTTATCTGAAAAATCCCATGGTCAGAGGAGCCTGGTAGGCTATAGTCCATGGGGCCACAAAGAGTTGGACACAATTGAGTGTGTGCACACTTACTTGTCCTTGCACACATACACACACTACCATGTATATAATAGATAACTAATGAGAACCTACTCTGTAACACAGGAAGCTCTACTCCTCTATGGTGACTTAAATGGGAAAGAAATCTAAAAAAGAGTGGATATATGTATATGCATAACTGATTTGCTTTGCTGAACAGCAGAAACTAACACAACATTGTAAAGCATCAATATTCCAGTAAAAATGAACTGAAAAAAATCAGCTGTATTTCAGTTATTTCTCCCCTGAATGCAATGTGTATTGTTTTTCTAGTTGCTCTTAATATTTTGTTGTTGTTGTTGAGTTTGTGTAGTGTTCAGGAGAGGATTTGGGGGGGTGTGTGTGTCAACTTTTTCATTCTTGGGGTTTACTGAGCTTCTTGGATCTTGGCTTGGATTTTTCCTTTTTTGAATTTTGGGAAGCTCTTATACTTGATCTCTTCAAATATTTTTTCTGCTTCATAATTTGTCTCTTTTCTTTTGGGATTCCAGTTATGCTTTTGTTAGATTTTGATCATTTGTCTCTGATCCTTTTTTTTCTCCTTTATATAGTTTGATTTCATTAATGCTTTCTTCTCTTTCATCTGTCTCCTTTTAAGACCATCCAGTACATTCCTCATTTCAGATACCTTATGTTTCAACACTAAAATTTCTGTCTGATTCTTTTTAGAGTTCTCATTGCTGAATTTCTTCTAGTCTTCTAAATTCTTACATGTAGTACTTATTTTACCATTTTTGTCTGTTAATTTGGACAATTAGGTCACCTGTGAATCTTCTATTACTGTTAATTTTTTGATATGTAAGTTGCTTTTTCCCCCTTTTATTACATGTCTTCTCATGATTTCTGATTCTTTGCTCTTCTAGCAGGGTTGTAGGATGTAAGAAATGTGAAGCTCTAGATTTCCCTGTGTTTTCCTGTACCATCCTTGTCTTCCCACATGTTGCTTACTCAGTTAATATAACTCTGTGAGCAGAGGTGGGGTGAAGTGGTAACTGGATGGTGAGGATTATGAGCTTTGTGTTTGGAACATTTCTAGATTCTAATCTTTCACATCAGCCTAACTGTTAATATTAAAAATTTGAGTATTTTCTCCTTATTGCAAAATGTTGCTCTAGGCTTATTTCTCTTCTCACCTGTGACCCAGACTTGACAACTTTCCCTGCTGAGGATAATGGATGCTATTCTTTGCTAATCTGGAGAAGGGCTTGTCTCTTTCTGGTACTTTGTTCATTTAGATGTTTTTCATTTGTATCTCCTGTATGTTTTTAAAGAAAAAAGTATATGTTAACTTTTTGGTATGTATTTTCACTGTTATTATTGGTATGGTAAAGGCAGTAGTGTTTTGTGGCCTTCTATAGCACAAGATTGAATTGAAACTCCTTTTTCTTCTTTGAATTTATTTTTTAAAAATTTCTTTCAGATTTTATATTCCTTGCTAAAACATTAATGTGGGGAGAAGGTAGCCCCAAATCTCATGGTTAGTGTGTGAGTGTGTCTGTATATATGTCTCTGTATGTGTGTGTTAGTTGCTCAGTTGTGTCTCTTTGTGACCCCGTTGACTGTAGCCCACTAGGCTTCTCTGTCCATGGAATTCTCCAGGCAACAATACTGCAGTGGGTAGCCATTCCCTTCTCCAGGGATCTTCCTAACACCCAGAGATTGAACCTGGGTCTCCTGCATTGCGGCAGGTTCTTTACGAACTGAGCCACAAGGGAAGCCCCTGTATGTCTATGTATACATAGTAAAAAAAGAAATTGTAAAGACGCTTTGGTTCAGTAATGATTTTGAACATAAATGTTTTGGAGAGAAGAGATAAGGCTGGGTTTCATAGGAAGAACTAAACCATTAAACTAAGTAATACAAAGTGTTACTCAGTGATTTCTAATGAATAAAAATTCATTGCTCAAATGAAACTACTCAGTGATCTCTAAGACCAAAGATTTTTTCACTCCTTACAAGAAGGAATTTCTGGAATTTTTTTTTTTCTTTCAGGAATTGGTATTTATTATCAAAGTCATATTTGATGTCAACAAGATGCCACAACTACAAAAAAAATTGCACACATTGCAATTTCAATGCAAACAGTCAAATGGAACCCCAGTCATTAAAAAAGTAATTCAAATTACTCCAAAGAGCAACTGAATTTTTTAAACATCTTTATACAACCAGCCAACAAATGAAAATGGTTAAGAAGAAAAAATACAAATTCAGAGGTCTGGTATCGATGTTTAAAAAAGGCAACTGCTTAAGCATTTCTATCGATTGGAACATCAGTCTCTCCGCCACTCAGCTTCATCCCATTCATCATCTGGCAGCCTCTCTCAGCCACCTCTGGCAACTCAAACTTAACCACACCGCACCCCTTTGACTTCCCATTCTCCATCTTAATGTCAGCATACAGCATGTGGCTGCATTCGTTGAACTTATCTTTTAGCATCTTCCATGTAAAATCAAATGGGAAATTCCTCACAAATATCTGGCAGGCCTTCCTGGCCACCTCAGGGGCATGGCCTCCAGCTTCACCAAAGGAACCCATGAAACTTCCTCCAAAGTTGCCACACTCCATCTTGATGGCACGGTCAAAGCTGGCACTGCCACCGCCACCCATGGCCAGGCCCACGTGCTCAATGCCAGTGTCCAGGGCTGGGCCCATGGCAGGACCCACGCGCTCCAGGCCCATATGCTCAAGACTGTTTGCGCTCATATGCTCCAGGCCCATGCACTCCAGGCTGGTGACCGTGTGATCCATCACAGGGCTCATGCTCTCCAGGCCTGTCCCATGCCTGCAGGCACCATGTGCTTGATGGCAGGGTCCATGCACTCCACACCAAAGCCCATGCGCTCTATGGTCTGGCCCATGTGGTTGAGGCCCAGGGGGCCCATGCGCTCGATGACAGAGCCCATGCGGTCCATGACCAGGCCCACGTGCTCAATCTCGGAGCCCACACGATTCATGCTGTGGCCTAGACCTGTGTCCATGCGTTCCATGCTGTCCCCCCCACCCATGTGGTCAATGCTGGGGCCCGTCCTCTCAATTCCAGGGACACTGCCTCCGCCTCCACCATTTATTCTGCCCATGTTCATCCCAGATCCAAATTGACCTGTGTTTTTCATACCACCACCAATGGGTCCTTCCATGCCTCCCATTTTATTTATTCCAAATCCTATGCCTTCCATTCCCATTCCTGCAGGTCCCAGGTTGCCCATTCTAATGCCTTTATTCAAATGGTTGGCTTTGGTAGGCTGCCTTCCTGGTCCTAACTCCATGCCAATAGCACCAAGTCCATGGGGAAGTTGTTGTGGATGCTTAGGAGGGAAAAAAATCTCCCTTTCGTAAGGCCCTCTTACCCATTTTCACGTGCGTTGCTCTCAAACAACAGCTGGCCGTTAAACATAGATATAGCTTGCATGGCTTCAATGGACTGTTCAAAAGTAACAGTGCCTATTCCATGACTTTTTCCATCTTTTTCCTCAAGAATGTCTGCTCTGACTACCACACCAGCCATACTAAAAACTTCCTTCAGTTTCTACCAGCCAACTTTATAATCCAGATTTGCTACAAATACTGGGCTTCCCAGTCTTCCAGCCTTTTGCATTACTCTCCTGGCATGTTCACCATCAGGATCTTCTTTGACTTTCAGTGGTCTTCCACTTAGACTATGCTTGTTTAGAACTTCAGCAGCTTTTTTCATGCTCTCTTCCATCTTGAATTCAACAACAGCACATCCCCTTGACTTTCCTTCAGTGTCCATTAAGAGCTCCACCTATGTTACCTCACCAACTTTTTCTTTAACCAGATCTTTACGTGATTGCCATTTCACATCAAAAGGTATGTTTGTAATGAAGGCTCTGTATCTTTTAGTTGGGTTGGCATATGGCTCAAAGCGATTGCCTTTCTTTTTATGTTTTTCTCCTTCCTCTTCTCATTCTGAGCAGCTTGTTTTCCTTCACCTTTCGGGCCTGGAGCGCTATTGCTGCTTGGCATGCCGGGCGCGCCGCTCTCCTCCTCCATATTGGGCTCCGTCGCTGCCACCTTGGCCGCCGCTTCAACCCATGCTGCCATTTTCTCCACGTCTGGGCTTTTGACTTTGTGGAATTTAATTACCTTTAATATCTAGAAATCTTGAAACTTTATTGTTTGTCCCTTATTCTCTGTGTTTTACAACTATTTCCCTTTAATATCTTCTTTGTGATGGTATTGAGTAACTTATTAAGTTCTTAAGGGATTTAAAAGTTCTTTAAAACTGGGCTTTTTGTGTTAAATCTTAATGCTATTCTCTGAGATCCATGAAACAAGAATTCAGGGAGGTAATTTTTAGAATCTTTTATTTTGTGTTTTTCGTTTATTTAGCACTGTTTGGTTCATTTACATGTTATTTTTGATGGTAACGTCCCTTCATATTTATTAACCGTATATAAAACTGTCATTTTTTCCAAATAATATTCCCTTTGTTTTGGCTCAGTTTTGGTAATTTACTTGACCATCCCCTAGAAAATCTTAAGTATAGGTCTATCTAGTGTCTTTGAAAATTGGATAAGTGTTAGATGTGATCTGTTAGCTAGTAGGCTAGCTGTCTAACAGTATTGTAATGATGTTTTCTTAGATTGTCATATTGAATACTATCAAATATTTGGTTTATCATATGTTGGTTCATTTTTTTAAACACACATTTCTCTCTTCAAAAATGGACATTTTTGAGCTTTATTGAAGTATAAGTGATAAATAGAATTGTAGGATATTTAAAGTGTACCACATGATGATTTGATATACATATATAGTGAAAGGATTCCTTCCATCAAATTAATGAACATATCCATCACCTCACATATTTACTTCTTTGTTTTCTCCTGAGAGCATTTAAATTTTACCCCCCTAGTAGTTTCAGTTCTACATTGCAGTGTTATCAGCCACAATGATGTTATAAATTAGGTCTTCAGACCTTATTCATCTTATAGCTGAATGTTTGTACGCCCTCTTCCTATTTCTCCCACCTCCACCCTGGTAACCACTTTTCTACTCTGGTAACTACTTTTCTACTCTGTTTCCATATGTGTGAGTGTGTTTTTAATTACATATATAAGTGATACCAACACATGGGTATTTGACTTATTATGTTTGAAGAATCTTGGAAAAATTAATGTATATATAAATTTTTATGAAGTTAGAAGAATTTATCATGTTATTAATTATCCAATTGCAGTGTAAACCTCATTAAAAGGAAAGATTGATTTGTTTTCCGTCTATGGACTGGAGAATGACTGACGGGACTCTAGGATATAGCATACATTTTTCAAGTATCCACTTAAAGACTTGAATTGAGCATTATAATGTATCTGTAAAAATATTATTATGTCTTAAGAAAGAGTTTCTAGGTGGGTGGGTATAGTCATATTTTCAGTGGTTATGAGACATAAGACTGTCCTAATTATTTGGGGAAATAACTGGAGATTTAGAGTTAGATTTAGTGCATATCTAGCAGTATTTGGGAAATAGGTTTTTAATATTGTAATTTGTGTTCACTCTGAGTCTGAAAAATATTTAATTCTCGTTTTCTGATTCATTCCACTGATGAGCTGTAGAGGGCATTACATGAATAGTAAATATAGCTTTGTGTTTTCAGTTTTCATCTGAAGTCATTGTATAAGGTGACTAGATTCTGAGTTATTATTCACTTAATTTGATATGACATAAATATAACATTATCTTCAGTGATATTGGGTTGAGGTAAAAAAATGTTTATGAAATTTAATTATTATGAATTTTTCGTTAAAATAATATTTTTCATTAACTGTGTTTCATTTTTTTCTGAGGGCTAAATGAAAGGTGTTTAAAGGGATTTTAGAACATATAAATAAAGCTTCTTAAGATGTTTGCCTAGAATGGGTTAGTTAATGAATCAGGCTTTTAATGTATGTGTGCTAGTCTAACCTTTCCTAAAATGCTACCTGAATGAGCCTTCCTATTTTAGAACAACAGCAAGGTGAATAAAGGTTTTTTTTTCCCCTTATTGCAGACATTTTGTGAACTTAAATTGCAAAGAGTTTAGTTCTTCTTATCTCTGAGACAAGTTAATATAATTTAGTGAGAATAGTAAAAACTTACAAAATGCTTTTCCTCTGGCCTAAGGGCCCAACTATCTAATCAAAATAAGAATGGGAAGAGACTACTAGATGGGACTGGAAGTAGTGAAGCCCACCTTGCTTTCTTCTCACAATGTAAACTAAGTGACATACCTTCTTATCTTGGGGTTTTAGTGTTCCTCTCTGTAAGTTGGAGATTCTTGAGTATAACCTTTATAAGGTAGTGTTTTGCTTTCAGATTTTATGAGATTCTTAAGGACATTAAGAGATGCTTGTGTTCTTGTACACACCACTGAATAATCAAATACCTGGTGCTACCACTTTTTTTTTTTTTAAGGTGTCAGTAATTGGGAAACTGAGTATATGAATGAGTGATTCTAAAAAAGTAATTTGTGTAAAAGCTTATTTTTACAGTATAGAAAGACTTTTTGCCTAGAATTTTAACAATAATTTCTCTCATCCTTTGGTATAATACATGCCAGACTTGAAATTGCTGTTCAGTCACTAACTCATGTCCGACTCTTTGTGACCCCATGGACTGCAGCACGCCAGGCTTCCCTGTCCCTCATTATCTCCTGGAGTCTGCCCAAACTTATGTCCATTGAGTTGGTGATGCCATCTAACCATCTCATCCTCTGATGTCCTCTTCTCTTTCCTTTAGTCTTTCCCATCATTAGGGTCTTTTCCAAAGAGTCGGCTCTTCACATCAGGTGGCCAGGACTTGGGATTAAAATAGTTTTAATATAAGATAGCCTCAGACCATCTGACCTGTCTCTTGAGAAACCTGTATGCAGGTCAGGAAGCAACAGTTAGAAATGGACGTGGAACAACAGACTGGTTCCAAATAGGAAAAGGAATACATCAAGGCTGTATATTGTCACCCTGCTTGTTTAATTTCTATGCAGAGTACATCATGAGAAACGCTGGGCTGGAAGAAACACAAGCTGGAATCAAGATTGCGGGAGAAATATAAATAACCTCAGATATGCAGATGACACCACCCTTATGGCAGAAAGTGAGGAAGAACTAAAGAGCCTCTTGATGAAAGTGAAAGAGAGTGAAAAAGTTGGCTTAAAGCTCAACGTTCAGAAAACTAAGATCATGGCATCTGGTCCCATCACTTCATGGGAAATAGATGGGGAAACAGTGGAAACAGTGTCAGACTTTATTTTTTTGGGCTCCAAAATCACTGCAGATGGTGATTGCAGCCATGAAATTAAAAGACGCTTACTCCTTGGAAGGAAGGTTATGGCCAACCTAGATAGCATATTTAAAAGCAGAGACATTACTTTGCCAACAAAAGTCTGTCTAGTCAAGGCTATGGTTTTTCCAGTGGTCATGTGTGGATGTGAGAGTTGGACGGTGAAGAAAGCTGAGCGCCGCAGAATTGATGCTTTTGAACTGTGGTGTTGGAGAAGACTCTTGAGAGTCCCTTGGACTGCAAGGAGATCCAATCAATCCATCCTAAAGGAGATCAGTCCTGGGTGTTCATTGGAAGGACTGATGTTGAAGCTGAAACTGCAATACTTTGGCCACCTCATGTGAAGAGTTGACTCATGGAAAAGACCCTAATGCTAGGAGGGACTGGGGGCAGGAGGAGAAGGGGACGACAGAGAATGAGATGGCTGGATGGCATCACTGACTTGATGGACATGGGTTTGGGTAAACTCCGGGAGTTGGTGATGGACAGGGAGGCCAGGCGTGCTGTAATTCATGGGGTTGCAAAGAGTCGGACACGACTGAGCGACTGAACTGAACTGATATGATCAGCAACATATGTTCTATTATTATCCAAATGAGAATGTAGTTGTAATGATTATGTGTACAGCCATTATTGTTAGTTTGCCTTCAAATCTTAGTTGTGCCACTCTCTGGAATTTGTAACCTATGGTCACTTAAATAGTCTTCTAAACTTTAGATTCCTCTTCTCTAAAGTATGAATAACAAAAATATCTATTAATACTTTATAGGGTTGTTTGTAGTTTAAATAAAATTACACAGTTTATGTGTTTAGTATTATAATGCTTGGTGCATAAAGAGTATACATAAACATCATTATTATTATAGAGTTGCTTTTTATAATTATTTTTAAGGCAAAAAATGTTGCAATTTTCCTCATTTTATTAGTAAAGTGAAAATATTAAAGTATCTTTGAAGGATCTGAAACCTGAGTTTATTCACAGGTCTTTTTTGTAGTGAATTTAAGACTATGAATAATACTAACTCTCATGGGGAAATCTCCAGACATCTTTGAGATCTATTTCAATAACACTGACTTTAGGTTTTGTATTATACTAGTGGTTAGAGTCAGTAAATCATTTGGGGAATCTAGACGATTAGTGCAACAGAAACTTACATCAGCTCCAAGTGACCAGGTACTAATAAATCTAAGATTTTTTTCTGGCACAATTAATAATTCATAAACTGTCCTGGTGGAGCATATAAATGAAAAAAAAAACTTTTTTTTTTTTTTTTAACATATCAGGAAACCACTCTTGATATTAAGGGGAAAAAATGTCCAGGACTGTGAAGGGAAAAATGTGAGTGGGGGAAGTCCTTGAAAAGTTGTTAACTTGAGTAAGGGAAATACCAGTATCTCTGTGGTCTTTCAGGAACAAAAAACATCTTTTGCAAAGGGCCTTATGTTTGAGCCAAGTTATAAAGTGACCTTTGTGGCTAGCTGGCTCAACCTCAGGATTTCCTAGGGAGAGTTAGTCAGCATTGCTTCAGTGCTTGTCAATGGGCAACAGATCACGTATCAGTGGGAAGCAAGGAAATGATGGTTGAAGCAGGGAATGACTGTTATTTCTCACCAGCAGATAGGTACACATCACTTGCTGAAATGATTCAGCAGTTTAAAGTTGAGTTGTGAGACTTTGTGAGTTACCACATGGGGAACGCAGGACCCAGGAGGATCAGCTGTGTTGGAATACTTCTGGGATTGCCCTGTTCCCTTCTGCTTTGAATCACAGGCTGATGTACAATTGTAGGCTTTTTCTTCTTTTTCTCCTCACTCCTAACCCTATCCCCAAGGTTCCCTAATAACAGAGTATTATTCTAGCCAGCAGCAGGTAAAAAATTTTCAGTTGTAGTGGGAGTGTGGGGGCAGGGGAGGGGGAGAAGGAAGGTGCTTCATGTATTTCACTGGTGTTTAAGATACTTCCATCTTTTAAAACTGACACAGTTCTGTTCCACCCTCACTGCCAGAAAAGAACAGGCCTCTTGTCTGGATCTTTTCCTTTTAATGATTTCCATGAAAAAGCTTTTACCCAGTCTCTGACATGACTGTCAGAACACACATTTAAATAAATGTGAGACTGCTTTAAAGGTTATTGATATTCCCTGGTGGAAAAGAAAGGGCTTAAAAAAAAAAAAAAACCATCTGTCCATACACAAGTTAACTCAGGCTGTTTATTATTATTTCCATTCTTGCTTTCTCCCTTTCTTCCTCCCTTCCTTCCTGTCTTTCTTCCCCCATCTCTTTTTCTCCTCCTTGCTTTCCTCTTTTCTTTCCCCCTCTTTTTGCTCAAAGACTCAGTTTAAAGACCTCAGTAGGTCATTTGTTTCACAAAATTCTTGTGTCACCATGTCTTAGAAACTGTCATTTTTATACGTTGATGTCTCTGATTAAGTTAATCCATATTCAAAGATGTTGAATGGCAAGGAAGAATGCTGAATTCTAAGGCTGCTGTTTAGCTTCTGTCGACTATTCCTTTTGACTATAGGGTTCATTTCTGTTTGTATGTCTCAGATTTGTTAGCAGAAGCCAGTTATCAGTGTGATAAAAAGATGGTATATACAGCAGGAATTTATATGTAGTGTTTATAATAAAAACACACTGGGCATTAAAAAAATATATTGGGCATTAAAAAAGCACATTGGGTATGGATTTACTAAGAGTTAGTGGGAAGTAAAATTCCTATCAGATTGCTGTACTATATAAACCAGTCTTTTATAGCAAATGGGTTCTCAAGTAACAACCAGATATTTGGTAAGATTTTAATTATTTGATAGGCATGAGAAGATGGAGTTGTTAACATGGTTTGTCTATTCCGTTGTGAGAGAATGTTCAAATTACTATTAACCACTGTGTTCATTGTTGTTCTCTTTGACTCACATGAAGTACGATGGTTTTATTGAAGAAGCAAGAGATTTAGGTAGTAAATTTCATAAGAAAAAGCATTTATGGCTACTTATAAATACTTAATTATCTCACAAGTCCTGATTAGTTTTTCTGTGGTGATTATTGTAAACTTTATTTCATGGTACTCAGTCCCACAACTTTACCTCTATTCTATATTTCAGCAGATGGTCCTTTATGTAGAAAGTGGACATGATTAGGTAGAGGTATAAAAGACATCTGGGCCATTTAGAATAACTGTGTCAAATTTCTTTTTTTCTGTTTCAAATTCCCTCTGGGTCATCACCTCCCTTTGCTATTTCACAGAAAGAAGTGCATAACTTCTATAAGGCTAATAGCTACAAGCTTTTTGATCTTGGTTCTTCCTAATTTTTCTAAAATATTGTTTCTATAGTATATCTGTCTTTTTCTTACATCTTCAGTCCCGTAGTTGGCCCTTTTGCCACCATCTTGGTTTTGTAGTTTATAGTAATAGAGAAAAAAATTATTCTAGCTATGCTTCCCTCTTGAATGAAACTTTAGCTTTATAATTCTTTTTTTTTTAACATGTATATGGTTTTTTATTTAAACTAAAAAAGTTTTTTTTACAGTGTTGTGTTGGTTTCTGCCATACAGCAGTGCAGATAAGCCATAATTATACATACACTGCCTCCCTCCCTAGCTTTCCTCCCCTCCCCTCATCCCATCCCTCCAGGTCGTCACAGAGCACCAAACTGGGCTTCTTGTGCTACACTTTCTCACCAGGTATCCATCTTACACTTTATAGTGTATATATGTTGATGCTACTTCCTCCATTTGTCCCACTCTCTCCCTCCCTTGCTTTGTCAACAAGTCTATTCTCTATATCTGTGTCTCCAGTTCCTTGCAAATAGGTTCATCAATACTGTTTTTCTAGATTCCATGTATATGTATTTATATACTATATTTCTTTTTCTCTAAATTACTTCACTCTGTATAAGAGGCTCTAGGTTCATCCACCTCACTAGAACTGACTCAAATGTGTTCCTTTTTATGGCTGAGCAATATTCCATTGTATATACGTATTACATCTTCTTTATTCATTCGTCTGTCAGTGGACATCTAAATTGCTTCCATGTCTTTGCTATTGCAAGTGGTGCTGCTGTGAACATTGGGGTACATTTGTCTTTTTCAGTTATGGTTTTCTCATGGTATATGCCCAGTAGTAATGCTTTAGCAGTGATATTTTTAATGTTTTTTAATTCAATTCAGTATTTACAGAGGACTACCTACTATGTGCTCAGCACAAAGGTAAATGAGTTTTGGCTTCTGTCTTCTGAAAGTTTATATATGTTTTGGTTTGGTGAAGAGGAGTAGATCTAGTTATAATAATAAGTGGTAGATGCTTTAATAGAGATACGTACTTAGCGCTACAGGAGTTTATCCTGGCATTCACACTGTGTCCTCAACTTGGCTTTTCATTTTTCACAACACTCTAAATGTTGAATACTTAATGATTCTCCCAACGGAGGATAAAAGAATTAATGTGGTTATACTGTGTCCTTTTTCTTTTCATCTCATTTATTCTTATCTTTTTTGTTTTGGAGTTCATGAGTTCTGGTTATAATTATAATTAATTGTTATTTTATGTGATATGAAGTTTTACAACATATTATAATCTTTATGTGATTTAAAGCTTCTACTTTTTATAACAGTTTCATGTAGTCTTATGAATGTGAGGTAAATTATTTAGAGCCAATTCAATTTTAAAAGAGTTGGTGTTTCTACTAATCCTTTCATTGCCAACTCTCAGTCACAACTACTTTATTTTAAATCAAGACTAGTTGCATTTCTAACTTCAAGTAGAGTTTTCAAGAAGGGTTCCTAAAATGTGATATTTTCCCCATGGATTATATGAATATATCCCCCTGAAAGTGAAAGTCTCTCAGTCGTGTCCGACTCTTTGTGATCCCATGGACTGTAGCCTGCCAAGCTCCTCTGTCCATGGAATTCTCCAGGCCAGAATACTGGGGTGGGTAGCTGCTCAACCCAGGGATTGAACTCAGGTCTCCCTCATCGCAGGTGGATTCTTTACCAGCTGAGCTACCAGGGAAGCCCATATATCCCCCTGATATATGAGCAAATAAAATCTTCTCATATGCTGAATCTCTCCCTAGTACAGTTTCTCCTATTATTAATATCTTCCATTTGTGGGGTATTTGTTAACAATTGATGAATCAGTATTGATTTTTTGAGACATAATTGTGTACGTTTAAGGTGCATAGTATGTGGACTTCATCCTTTTATAATTTTATAGTATGATTACCACCATAGCTTTAGCTAACACCTGCATCATGTCACATAATTATAATTTCTTTTTTTTTGTACTGATAACATTTAAGATCTAGTCTCTAAGCAGTTTTGAAGTTTATAATGTATTGTTTTTGACCATAATCCCTGTGCTCTAGGACTTACTTATCTACTGATTGCAAATTTGTACTGTTAAACACTATCTCCCCAATTCTTCTACCCCCAGCCCCTGGTAACCACCATTTTATTCTCTGGTTTTAAGAATTTAGCTTTTTTAGATTCCATATATAAGTAATATCATACAGTATTTGTCTTTCTCTAACTTACCTTGCTTAGCAATAATGTTCTCAAAGTTCATCCATGTTGTTGCTAATAGCAGGGTTTATCCAAAGGAAAGGAAAACAGATATCAAAAAGGTGATTGTACTCCCATGTTTATTGCAGCATTTATTCACGGTAGCCAAGATGTGAAAATAACTTAAGTGTCTGTCAGTGGGTGAATGGATAAAGAAGATACGATGTGTATGTATATGTATGTGTGTATAAATAAAAAAGGAATATTATTCAGTCATGAGAAAGAAGGAGATCCTACCATTTGTGACAATATCCACTCCAGTATTCTTCCCTGGAGAAGCCCATGGACAGAGGAGCCTGGCAGGCTACAGTCCATAGGGTCGCTAAGAGTCAGACATGACTGAAGCAACTTAGCACACACAGTGGTATATTATTATTAACTAGGTTTATACTTTAAATGAGGTCTTATTCTTTGTTTTGTACAGTTCTGCAAGTTTGAGTCATGCATAATGTCATGTATCCATCATTGTAATATTGAACTGAATAGTTTCACCACGCTAAAAATTTCCTGTGCTTCACAACTATTTATTCCTGCCTCCAACCCCAAGTCTCTGCAATTACTAATCTTTTTATTGCCTCCATGGTCTTGTTTTTCATCTAGACTATCATATAATTAGAATCATATGATATGTAGCCTTTCAGACTGACTTTTTTCACTTGGCAGTATGCTTTTAAGGTTCCTCTGGGTCTTTTTATGGTATGATAGTTCATTTCTTTTGATTTCAAATTAATATTTCATTGTATGTATGTGCCACAGCTTTTTTACTATTTTACTTATTGAAAGACATCTTGGTTGCTTCCAAGTTTGGGCAGTTATAAATATAGCTGCTATAAACTTGTGTATCTATGTAAATTTTAAACTCTTCTTGGTAAATACCTAGAAGTGCACTTGGTAAGTGTGTATAGAAAAAGTGTATTTAGCTTTGTAATAAACCACTAAACTGTCTTCCAGAGTGGGTGTGTCATTTTATATTCTCTTTAGCAATAAATGAGAGATCCGATTGCTCCACATCCTCACCAGCATTTGGTATAGTTAAGTCCCCCTGCCCCCTTTTTTTGGTCACAACAGGTCTGTAGTGGTATCTTGTTTTATTTAGCAGTTCTAATCAGCAGTTCTAATAAGAGATGATGTTGAGCAACCTTTCATATGCTTAGTTATCTGTGTATTTTCTTTGATGAGGTGTCTATTCAGAACATTTCCTCATTTTTAAATTGAATATTTTTAAAATTGAGTCTTAAGAGTTCTTTATATATTTTGTATACCAATTCTTTTATTAGATATGTGTTCTGCAAAAGTTTTCTCCTAATCTATGAGTTGTCTTCTTACACTCTTAACAGGGCCTTTCACAGAGAAGTTTTTAATTTTAATGAATTCCAGCTTGCTAATTTTGCTGTCATGGATCATGCATTTGGTATTGTTATCTAAAAAGTTATCACCAAGCCCAAGGTCACCTGGATTTTTCTGTATTGTGTAATAGTTTTACATTTTTGCATTTTATATTTAGATCTATGACACATTTTTTTTTTGGTGAATGGTACTCAAGTTTATGTCTATATTAATTCTTTTGCATGTAGATACCCAGTAGTTCTAGCACCATTTGTTGAAATGACTCTTTCTTTTCCATTGAATTGCCTTTGTTTTATTGTCAAAGATCATTTGACTGTATTTATCTGGGCCTGTTTCTAGAATTTGCATTCTGTCCTGTTGATCTATCTGTTCTTTTGATCATACCATCCTGTGTTTATTACAGTATCTTGATCCTAAGTCTTAAAGTTGGATACTATGAATCCTCTTACACCTTTCTTTGTCTTCAGTGTTATAATGACTACTTTGTATCTTTTGCCTTTCCATAAATTTTAGAACCAGTTTTGTGATATCCACAAAATAACTTGCTGAGATTTTTTATTGGTATTATATTGAATCTGTAGAACAAGTTGTGAAGATATCTTAACATCATTGAATATTCCTATGAGTGAACATGGAATATATCTCCATTTATTTAGATCTTCTTTGCAGGCAGATTCATTTTACATCATAGTCTTGTCATTTCCTCTTGTAGGTATTATACAGTGAAATTTATACCTAAGTATTTCTTTGGAATGCTAATGTAGGTAGTGTTGTGTTTCAAATTTCTAATCCCAATTGTTCATGTCAAGAATTTAATGAACCAGTTAACTTTTGTATATTCACCTCTATCATGCAACTTTTTTGTAATCACATTAGTTTTAGGAGGTTCTTTGTTGTTGGTTGTTGATTGTTTGGAAATTTTTACATAGACAATCATGTCAAATTCAAACAAAGACAATTTTATTTCTTCATTCTTAATTTGTATTCAATTTATTTTCTTTTCTTGCCATATTGCATTAGGCAGGACTTCCAGTATAATGTTGAATAAGAGGGAACATGCTTGCTTGATTCTTGATCTTAGGAGGAAAGCATGTAGTTTCTCAACATTAACTATAATGTACTATAGAAGTTTTTAATAGATGTTTCTCTTTAAGTCTTGGAAGTAAGTTATTAAGTAATACCTTCTTTATCCTTGATACTTTCCCTTGTTCTGTGGTCAGCTTTATCTCAACACATATAGTTACTTCATTTTTCTTTGAATTAGTGTTAGTGTGGTCTGTCTTTCTCCATTTCTTTCCTTTTCCTACTTGTGACTTTATGTTTAAAGTGGATTTCTTGTAGGTAACATATAGTTGGGTCTTGTTTTTCATCCAGTCTTTTGGTCTTTGTATTTTAGTTGGTATATTTAGATTCACATTTAAAGTAATTATTGCCACAGATGGCTTAATGAAAAGTGAAAGTGAAGTCACTCAGTCGTGTCCAACTCTTAGCGACCCCATGGACTGTAGCCTACCAGGCTCCTCCGTCCATGGGATTTTCCAGGCAAGAGTACTGGAGTAGGGTGGCATTGCCTTCTCTGCTACCATATTCATGATTCTTCAACTTATTGCATTTGTTCTTTGTCTCTTTCTTAAAAAGCCTAATTCTGCCTTCTATAGTTTGGAGTATTTTATAATTCCATTTTCTCTCTTCTTTCAGCAAATAATTGTATTTTCCCTAAGTTTTTTTGGCTGGTTGCTCTAGCATTTGCAATACACATTTATAGTGAATCAAATTCACTTTCAAATAGAACTTCACAGGTTGGGCAGATATCTTAAAAGAGAGTATTCCAGGTCCTCCTTCTATCCCATATATCATCATTGCTCTTGTATATTTCCCTTACCCATAAACTGTGAAAACCCAATACACTTAGCTATATTTTAAATTAAAAAATATTTTAAAAAATTGATTTTAAATTCAGATAACATAGAATTAACCATTTTAAAGTGAATCATTTAGTGGTATTTAGTACAGTTACAGTGTTGTGCAGTCACCATCTCTGTTTGCTTCCAAAACATTTCCATTATCCCAAAAAGAATCCGTACTCATTTTTTCCGCATTTCACTCTTTTTCTAGTAGACATGATGTATCATATACTAGGAACTAAGGAGAACAGGATTTTAATGTGAGTGTTTGTATGTATCATAGGAGTTAGGCTGTGTTTAATGTTTGCTTTAACTCTCATTGTCAGAGGCTCAAATTTTTTGTTTTGCTTTTGTTTGACCTTTCATCTTTGGGTTTCCCTAGTTGCTCCTTTTAAAATAGTCTTTTTCTTGTAACTCTCTCAGCTGTAATTCACCGTAATTACACTGGAACCCTGTTGATGTGGTGGTAAAGTATTGGGGAATGGAAGTAGTCTATAGTCTTAAGATTATATCTCCATTTTTTGTTTTGTTTTAGACTGGACAAATCTCAGAGCTGTGACCTTCAGAGTTTCTTAACTTTTCTATTTTAATTGTCTTCTGTGATAAAGAAGGCTCTAGGGTCATATTTCAAAATGATTGTGTTTCCATTTCCCCTGTTTTAAGTATAAGGGGAATTTTCTTGGTTTTTCTCTGTGAGAAACTTGTAAAGCTTCTGGAGGTGAAATTCATGGATGTGTAAGGATCCTTCTATCACTGGGTCCCCAGGAGTTTCAATTTTCAGGCTATCTCAGACCCAGCCTCTAGGAATTCAATGTATCATTTAAGTTTTCCTACCAGTTACTGGGTTAGTTTTAGGCGCTTCTGTTTCTGATAAGCTGTGATTCTCTGTGCCTGCTTCTTTAATTTTTAGGTGGCAGTCTGCCTTTTGACCTCAGTTCTCTAATGGATTTAGAAGAGTCGGTTTGCTTTCTTTTTTTCAGCTTTTTTCTTCTTTTGAGAACAGGAGTGACAACTTCAAGCTCTTTGCTCTTTGGAGCTGCAATTGGAAGTCTATTGCATTTTGACTTTTTATATTATCTTTGGAACAAGTCCTTCCTTCACTTTCTTTCTTAACCCCTCTATATTATGACATCTTTTGTTTTTGAGAAGAAGCCCAATATCTACTTGACTTCTTTTCTATTTTTTCTCTTTTATGATGCAGTGTGCTTCATTTTACTTGATGATGATGAGATCTTTAGACTTAAGCTTTTGAAATCTTAAGCTGTATCTTGATATTGATTATTTTGGAGGAATATGGTAGTTTTCTTTGATATAGAAATTAAAAAATTTTTTATCCTTCAACATTTTTGAATTCTACTTGTTTTTTCTGTTAGTCTGAAAGCATTTCATTGTTACTTCTTCATATATATTATCATTTCACTAATTGTTTCATGTCTTTGTCTCTTATTATGTATATATGTATTTTTTCTTTAATTGATGTCAGCTCTCTGTTTCTTGTGCCTAACTTGTTGTACTGCTTCTGGCTTCTAATATGCTTTCAATTATGTAATGGTTTAATATTTTATTCAGTTTCTTCTACTAACTCTCATCACTCTTTAAAAAAAAGGCATTCTTTTGACATTTTCCTTTTTTTAGCATGTTGTTTCTTTTCTTTGATCACTTGTTTTATAGTACTTATGTTTTCTTAATTTCTGTTTGCCTTATGCTACATCACATTATTTTTTGAAAATTTTTTCTTTTAACAATATTATTTTTATGTTAAAAATTATATTATTAGCCTATCCTTTGATTTTATGTCTTTCCTTTTTTTTTTTCTCCATGCATGTGTTCTCCACTTACTATCTTTGAGTTGAAGTGTTTATTTCTAGACCTGTAATTTTCCAAAAAATATTGTGAATAGGTTCTCTCTGACTTCTTTCTTTCTTTAACTATATACTGTTGAAATCAACCTTTTGAACTTGAGCTACAGAACTCAAAACTGTTTTCAATATGTGGTTTGGGGTTCTTATTAAGTAAAATAAAGGTTACTGAGCACAAGCACTCTTGATTCCTTAAAACAATTGATATGATAACTGAGATGAGTACTGACTGACTAGTGGGCAGGATATGCTGGACAAAGGGATAATTCATGTCCTGGGCAGAAGGTAGCAGGATAGTGAGAGATTTAATAATGCTACTCAGAATGGTATGCAGTTTAAAACTTACAGATTATTTATTTCTGGAATTTTACACTTAGTATTTTTAGACCTTGTTTCAGTGCAGGTAATGAAACCATTGTTCACTTAGGAAGGCTTTCTAAGTGAACAGTGCAAAGAAATAAGGAAAACAATAGAATGGGAAAGATTGGAGATCTCTTCAAGAAAATTACAGATGCCAAGGGAATGTATCATGCAAAGATGGGCACAATAAAGGACAGAAATGGTATGGACCTAACAGAAGCAGAAGATACTAAGAAGAGGTGGTAAGAATACACAGAAGAATGATACAAAAAAAGATCTTAATGACCCTGATAATGACAATGGTGTGATCACTCACCTAGAGCCAGCATCCTGGAGTGCGAAGTCAAGTGGGCCTTAGGAAGCTTCACTATGAACAAAGCTAGTGGAGGTGATGGAATTCCAGCTGAACTATTTCAAATTCTAAAAGATGATGTTCTGCATTCATTAGGCCAGCAAATTTGGAAAATTCATTAGGCCACAGAACTGGAAAAGATCAGTTTTCATTCCCATCCCAAAAGAAGGGCAGTGCCAAAGAATGTTCAAACTACTGCACAGTTGTACTCATTTCATATGTTACCAAGGTCATTCTCAAAATCCTCCAAGCTAGGCTTCAACAGTACGTGAACCATGAACTTCCAGATGTACAAGCTGGGTTTAGAAAAGGCAGAGGAACCAGAGATCAAATTGCCAACATCCATTGGATCATAGAAAAGCAAGAGAATTCAAGAAAAGCATATACTTCTGCTTCATTGACTATGTTAAAGCTTTTGACTGTGTGGATCACAACAAACTGTGCAAAATTCTGAAAGAGATGGGAATACCAGACCACCTGACCTGCCTCTTGAGAAATCTGTATGCAGGTCAAGAAGCAACAGTTAGAACCATGTTGAGGTTTGACAGAAAACAACAAAATTCTGTAAAGCAATTATCCTTCAGTAAAAAGAAAAGAAAAAGAAAAAAAAATGAAGGAACAGTTAGAACTGGACATGGAAAAATGGACTGGTTCCAAATTGGGAAAGGAGTACGTCAAGGCTGTATATTGTCACCCTGCTTATTTAACTTATATGCAGAGTACATTATGCAAAATGCCAGGCTGGATGAAGGACAATCTGGAATCAAGATTGCTGGAAGAAATGTCAATAACCTCAGATATGTAGATGATGCTACTCTTATGGCAGAAAGCGAAGAGGAACTAAAGAACCTCTTGACGAAGATGAAAGAGGAGAGTGAAAAAGCTGGCTTGAAACTCAACATTCAATAAACGAAGATCATGGCATCCAGTCCTATTCTTTCATGGCAAATAGATGGGGAAACAGTGGACACAGTGACAGACTTTATTTTCGTGGGCTCCAAAATCACTGCAGATGGGGACTGTAGTCATGAAATTAAAGGATGCTTACTCCTTGGAAGAAAAGCTATGACAAACCTAGGCAGCGTATTCAAAAGCAAAGACATGACTTTGTTGACGAAGGTCCATATAGTCAAAGCTTGGTTTTTCCAGTAGTCATGTGTGGATGTGAGAGTTTGACCATAAAGAAGGCTGAGTGTCAAAGAATTGATGCTTTTGAAGTGTGGTGCTGAAGAAGACTGTTGAGAGTCCCTTGGACTGCAAGGAGATCAAACCAGTCAATCATAAAGGAAATCAACCCTGAATATTCACAGGAAGGACTGATACGAAGCAGAAACTCCAATACTTTGATCACCTGATGGGAAGAGCTGACTTTTTGGAAAAGACCCTGATACCGGGAAAGATAGAATGCAGGAGTAGAAGGGGACAACAGAGGTCAAGATGATTGGATGACATCACTGACTCAGTAGATACTAATTTGAGCAAACTCCAGGAGATGGTGAAGGACAGGGCATGGTACAGTTGGTGGGGTTGCAAAGAGTTGGACACAACTGTGTGACTGAACAACAACAATAAATGAAACCATGGAAAGTGAAATGCAGTTACAGCGGGGACTATTGGCAACACTTTCCTGAATTCTGTGAGCCAATCTAGCAAATTTTGGAACCTGAAGATGGGATCATGGGAACTCCTGATTTGTGGCCAAATTGGACAGAAGTGTGGGTTTGCTGGGCACCCCGTATTTGTGGCTGGCATCTGAAGTGATGGCAGTTGTGTGAGACTGAGACCTTAAACCTGTGAAGTCTGATACTAATTTCAGGTAGTTAGTATCAAAATTGAAATGAGTCACAGGACACCCACTCCAACTCCAGAGAACTGGAGAACTACTTCGTGTGTGGAAAAAAACTCATACATTTGATGTCAGACCAGTTGTGAGTAAAAACAGATCTTGGCCACAAATTGCATTCCTAAGAGAAACCTCATTTGGTTATGAAGTATTAGCATCACACACACACACAAACACACACACACGCTTCTATTGTTTGATTGAGTTTGCTGTTAGTGTTACATGTTTAATGTCTGTTTTCACAAGGGATGTATAGCTGTAGTTTTCTAGAATAGTTTTTGTTTGGTTTTGGTGTCAGGATAATACTGGCCTCTCAAAATGAGTTTGGATATATTTTACTCTCTTCTATTTTCAGGAAGCACTGTGTGATATCTATATAGATATAGACACACATATACAATATAGATGTTTGGTGGAATTTAGTAGTAAATTTTGCTTTCAGTTTTATTTGTTGGAAGATTTTTTTCTACAAACTCCATTTCTTTAATATTAATAGATATAGGACTATTCAGGCCATCTTATTTCTTCTTGGGTGAGTTTTAGTAGTTTTTGAATTTTTCTATTTTGTCTAAGTTGTTGAATATCTGGGCACAAAGTTGTTCACAATATTGCCTGATCTTTTGAATGCCTGTTAGATCCATAGTGATGTCCTGCTTTTGCATCTTTAAAGTCTGTAGTCTAATGATTAAAACTTTTAGAACTCGGATATATTTTCTTCATTTGTCTTTTTGCTCTCTGTTATTTTTTATTCATGTAGTCTCATCTTCTTATGTGCTTGTTCGCTTTTGATTGTGTGCAGGGCATTGAGTTTTTAAATTATTTGTAGGAGCAGTTTAAAATGTAGGATGATGATATCCTTCCTTGGAGAGGAGTCATGTTTGCTTTTATCAGACACTTTGTTGTTCAGTCGCTCAGTCTTGTCCAACTCTTTGCAACCCCACAGACTGCAGCATGCCAGGCTTCCCTGTCCTTCACCATCTCCCGGAGTTTGCTCAAACTTATGTCCATTGAGTCAGTGATGCCATCCAGCCATCTCATCCTCTGTCATCCCCTTCTCTTCCTGCCTTCACTCTTTCCTAGCATCAGGGTCTTTTCTAATGAGTCAGTTCTTTGCATCAGGTGACCAAATTATTGGAGCTTTAGCTTCATCATCAGTCCTTCCAATAAATATTCAGGACTGATTTCCTTTAGGATTGACTGGTTTGATTTCCTTGCATCCAAGGGACTCTCAGGAGTCTTCTCCAACACCACAGTTCAAAAGTATCAGTTCTTCAGTGCTCAGCTTTCTTTATAGTCCAACTCTCATATCCATATGTGACTATTGGAAAAACCATAGCTTTGACTAGGTGGACCATTGTTGGCAAAGTTATGTGTCTGCTTTTTGATATGCTGTCTAGGTTTGTCATAGCTTTTCTTCCAAGGAGCAAGCCTCTTTTAATTTCATGGCTGCAGTAACCATCCACAGTGATTTTAGAGCCCAAGAGAATAAAATCTGTCACCGTTTCCATTGTTTCCCCATCTATTTGCCATGAAGTGATGGGACCAGATGCCATGATCTTAGTTTTTTTAATGTTGAATTTCAAGCCAGCTTTTTCGTTCTCCTCTTTCTCTCTTTTATCAGACACTAGTAGACAGTATTAGTCTAAGTTACTGGTTGACAAGTAGCACTTTAGGATCACTTTAATCCAATTAATTGCTTAATTTGAGTCCCTACAAGAGCCTGTCTAATTCCGGCTTAACCTTTTCAAAGGGTGCAGCGTTCAACCCGTTAAGAAAGGTATACCCAAGGCCATTTCTCCCTGGTGGCACTTGACTTTTACTCCAGTTTTCTAATTTTTCAGCATTTCACGTAGTTACCCTTTCAGTATTGATAAATGCGCTTAGGAAAAATGGCTACAAATGTTGATGTCCATTCCTTATGTCAATTCCCTTTCCTGGATTCTGGCCTACCTAATAAGTTTTTCCATTATGTTAACTTTCTGACGTCTTTAAGCAGTTGGCTTTTATATTTTGTTTAATTATTCATATCTAGTTATCCAGCTTAACATGGTCTAAGGTGCATATTCCCTTACAGTTGTTTATATCCACAAATGTTTTATAAAATTTTGATCATATTGTCTATATTAATTATATCTCTTATTTTTGATACTTAATATTAAGAATATTTGTCCATATAACTAACTATCTTTTAAAGACATGCCTTTAAAACATTTATTGGATAGTATTTCTTTACATTCTTGTTGAATGTGTGTGTGCTTAGTCACTTAGTCATGTCTGACTCTCTGTGACCCTTTGGACTATAGCCCACCAAGCTCCTTTGTCCATGGGAATTTTCAGGTAAGAATACTGGAATGGGTTGCTGTTTTCTTCTTCCTTGAGATCTTCCTGACCCAGGGATGGAGCCTGCATCTCCTGTGTCTCCTGCATTGCAGACAAACTCCTTACCCCCTGAGCTATCAGGGAAGCCTCTTTTATGTTGTATAACTTCCCATTAGTTTTTCTTATCCAATTCTCTATTAGTAAACATTGTATATTCCCTCTTTTTATTTTCTACATAGTGCTAGTTTAAAAATTATTTACAATTTCTCTGCTTTACACATTTTATAAATATAACCTTGGTCATCCTTACTGGTAGAGACATGTGATGTAATAACAAAATTGAATTCTTGAGGGAGGATGCATAAGAACCTTTAATATCTTGAGAAACACCTGGTTGTTAAATTAAAATGAAACAGAAGCTTGTGTAAATGTATAGTTTTACACCTAGCAATAAGAGAATACATGTCCTTCTGATCTAAGGATGATTTTATAGGTTTCAAATGGGTCTTTGGCCCTGAGCCCTTCTTACTGTCATTTTTTGTTAACTTTGTTCTCTTTTTCTTCTTATAGAATACCTACTTTTTAAAATATTTTTTAAAAATATAATTCCAACATATTATAATATGGTATATTAAAATAGTATATCTTAGTCCATTAAAAAGACTCATAAAACATCATAACCTAATATATGCAGTAAAGAGAACCACAGAGTTAATCTTAACTTTCTCTAGCTATTTCATAGTCAGTCACTTGGCAATGGTCATCACCAAGGAGCAGATTTTTTTTTTTTGAAACAAGCATCTCTAGTTTCTTTTGTGGATAAGAATGAGACATTTAATATCACATTTTTTTGATGGAGAGTCCAAATTGGAAATTTTAATAATGTCATTGAAATTAAATCTTACAGTTTATTGCTTGATTTTTGTGTGGCATTTATAGTGGCCTTTTAGTGTATTTTCATAAGCTAGATTATATTTGTAATGTTGGGTCTTTCATAGATTGGCTAAATTTCAGTTATTGCTATTCTTTTTCCTGTGGCACTTAAGAGCAGCTAATAGAAATACGTTCTCTTTATTCTATAACACTGTCTACTATGGTTTATCAAAACTCAGTGTTGTGAGAAATTGTGTTCCGTTTTTTAATTCGTTTATGAACTAGTTTATGGTTGTTATATTTAGCAGTCTTTTGTAGGTTGACTATATTGTAATTATGCTGCTCCTTTTCCTGCTGCACTTCTTACAGAAGTGGGTAATAGAGATATGCTCTTGCTGTCCTGGTATTTTTTTTCCCAATAAAGATGAAAAATGTAAGAGTTTAGAAATGAGCACCGTGCCCATCCCCTCACCCCCGCAGCTTTCTAGTAGATGAAGCTGTCATGGCACGCACATGGAAAAGGTTAACCCATCTAGAAAGATGGTGCTGATGAACCCATCAACAGGGCAAAAATGGAGATGCACACATAGAGAACAGACTCCTGGACACAGTAGGGGAGGGAGAAGGTGGGATGATCCAAGAGAACAGCACTGAAACATATATACTCCATATGCAAAATACATAGCCAGTGGTAATTCACTGTAAGAAAGAGGGAACCCAAAGCCAGTGCCCTTGTGACAACCCAGAGGGCTGGTATGGGGAAGGAGGTGGGAAGGAGGTTCAAGAGGGAGGGGACATGTCATCTATGGCTGATTCACACTGATACATGGCAGAAACCATCACAGTATTTTAAAGCAATTTTTCTCCAATCCAAAAAAAAATCATCATGCAGAAGGAAAATAAAGAAAAGGTTAACCCAGGAGGCCTACATTGTCCTAATTCTACAACTTCTAAATCTTCAAGATTGGCTTTTGATCAGTTCTTGGAAAAAAAACCTCTGAGCCATTGAAATATATGGCCTGATAAGCAAATCTTCGCAGGCCTGGGGCCATGTTGGATTGTTGATACTGACAGTGCCGTTTATGGAGAATGCTTGCTTTTGTTTGCCTGGGGGCCTGGGCCATGCCAAATAAGTTTGACTTCTTAGGGAAAAGCTAGTTGGAGACTGAATAGCTGATGTCAGTCACGTGGTTGCTTCCTGCCCACATGACCCGCAATAAAAACCCTCAATATTAAGTCTCAAAAGAGTTTTGCTGGTTGACCATAGTTCATACGTGTTGTCACATGCTGTTCCTGGGACCATGATGGGTTGTCCGTTTGATTTCACTGGTAGAGGAACCTGGAAACTCATGCTTGGTTTCTCCTGTACTCTGCCTTACACCCTATACACCTTTGATTTTTTTTTAATTAATGTATTTTTTATTGAAGGATAATTGCTTTACAGAATCTTGCCGTTTTTTGTCAAACCTCAACACGAATCAGCCATAGGTATACATAATATCCCCTCCCTTCCGAAACTCCCCACACACCTCCTTCCCCATCCCAGCCCTCCAGGCCAACACAGAGCCCCTGTTTGAGTTTCCTGAGCCACACAGCAAATTCCCACTGGCTATCCACCGTACACATGGTAATGTAAGTTTCCATGTCACTCCTTCCATACATCCCACCCTCTCCTCCCCTCTCCCCATGTTCAGAAGTCTCTCCCCCATGCCTATCTCCCCACTGTTGCTCTGCAAACAAATTCCTCGGCACTATCTTTCCAGATTCTGTATATATGTGTTAGAATATGGTATTTATCTTTCTCTTTCTGACTCACTTCACTCTGTATAATAGGTTCTAGGTTCATCCACCTCATTAGAACTGTCTCAGATGCATTCCTTTTTATGGCTGAGTAATATTTCATTGTGTATATATATATATATATATATATATTATATATATATATATATATATACACACACACATATATACCACAACTTCTTTATCCATTCATCCATTGATGGATATCTAGGTTGCTTCCATGTTCTAGATATTGTAAATAGTGCTGCAGTGAACAGTGGGATGCATGTGTCTTTTTCAATTTTGGTTTCCTCAGGGTGTATGCCTGGGAGTGGGATGGTTGGGCCATGTGGTGGTTTTATTCCTAGTTTTTTAAGGAATCTGCATACTGTCTTCCATGGTAGCTGTATCAATTTACATTCCTACCAACAGTGCAAGAGCGTTCCCTTTTCTCCACACCTTCTGCAGCATTTATTGTTCGTAGACTTTTTGATGGAGGGCTATTCTGACCAGTGTGAGGTGATATCTCATTGTAGTTTTGATTTGGATTTCTCTAATAATGAGCGATGCTGAGCATCTTTTCATGTGTTTGTTAGCCATCTGTATGTCTTCCTTGGAGAAGTGTCTGTTTAGGTCTTTTCCCCACTTTCTGATTGGGTTGTTTGTTTTTCTGGTATTTAGTTGTATGAGCTGCTTGTATAGTTTGGAAATTAATCCTTTGTCAGTTGCTTAATTTGCTATTATTTTCTCCCATTCTGAGGGTTGTCTTTTCATCTTGCTTATAGTTTCCTTTTCTGTGCAAAAGCTTTTGAGTTTAATCAGTTTCCAGTTTACTTTTGTTTTAATTTCTGTTACTGTAGGAGGTGGGTCACAGAGGATCTTGTTTTGCTTTATGTCACTGAGTGTTCTCCCTATGTTTTCCTCTAAGAGCTTTTTAGTTTCTGGCCTTACATTTAGGTCTTTTTTTTTTTTTTAATAAATTTATTTATTTTAGTTGGAGGCTAATTACTTTACAATATTGTAGTAGTTTTTGCCATACATTAACATGAATCAGCCATGTGAGCACATGTGAACACATTTAGGTCTTTAATCCATTTTGAGTTTATCTTTATGTATGATGTTAGCAAGTGTTCTAATTTCATTCTTTTGCATTTAGCTGTCCAGTTTTCCCAGCACCATTTACTGAAGAGGCTGTCTTTGCCCCATTGTATATTCTTGCTTCCTTTGTCAAAAATAAGGTACCCATAGGTGCATGGGTTTATTTCTGAGCTTTCTATCTTGTTGCATTGGTCTGTATTTCTGTTTTTGTGCCAGTATCATACTGTCTTGATGACTGTAGCTTTGTAATATAATCTGAAGTCAGGAAGGTTGATTCCTCCAGCTCCATTCTTCTTCCTCAAGACTGCTTTGGCTATTTAGGGTCTTTTGTGTTTCCATATGAATTGTGAAATTTTTTGTTCTTGTTCTGTGAAAAATGCCATTGGTAATTTGATAGGGATCACATTAAATCTATAGATTGCATTTGGTAGTATAGTCATTTTCACAATATTGTTTCTTCCTACCCAGGAACATGGAATATCTCTCTATCTGTTTATGTCATCTTTGATTTCTTTCATTAGTGTCTTTCATAATTTTCTGTGTACAGTTCTTTCGTCTCCTTAGGTAAGTTTATTCCTAGATATTTAATTCTTTTTGTTGCAGTAGTGAAGGCGATTGATTCCTTAACTTCTCTTTCTGAGTTTTCATTGTTAGTATATAGAAATGCAAGTGATCTCTGTGTATTGATTTTGTGCTAAATTCACTGATTAGTTCTAGTAATTTTCTGATACTATCTTTAGGGTTTTCTATGTACAGTGTCATGTCATCTGCAGACAGTGAGTGCTTTACTTCTTCTTTTCTGATCTGAATTCCTTTTATTTGTTTTCTTCTCTGATTGCTGTAGCTAGGACTTCCAGAACTATGTTGAATAATAGTGGTGAAAGTGGACATCCTTGTCTTACTCCTGATCATAGGGGGAATGCTTTCAATTTTTCACCATTGAGAATAATGTTTGCTGTAGGTTTATCATATATAGCCTTTGCTATGTTGAGGTAGGTTCCTTTTATGCCCATTCTGATATTCTTAATACTTGTCTAGTGTGGTTCATGAAAAGCATATCTTCTTGTTGATAGAAAGTAATTGATAGAGCAAGGAAACAGTATTTTATGGAAGGAAGAGTTAAATTGTTATTTTTCAAATGTCATTGCTCATTTTATCCTGTGTCAGTTACAGTGCTAGGGACTCTCACGTAAAATGAAGGAAATGTTTTACTTAGAACCTTTGACATTTTAATGAAAAATTGTCAAAGTAGTTGGAGCTTAGTTTTGGAAATGTTAATTTGTGCAGTGTTTTCTTTGTAATTTTCATTGTTTCCGGAGTAAGTGAATCAAGCACAGAATAGTAATTTATGTAATTTTTTTGGAAATATTCCTATTCTTCAAAGATTAGCTCTCTTTATAGCTTTTTTTGAAGCAATCTTTATGTTAGAATATGGACTTAAGCTTAGTGTTTTCATAACTCTCCTATTTATATTATAAACTACAATGCTATCTGTATTATTTTTCTAGATTGGCTTTATTACCAATAGTTTATACTGTGTATGAATTTTACTAGGATCATAACTAAATTTTTCCCTGTATGGAGTTTTTTGGTATGAGCAATTGTCTTATGTACATTTGACTTCCCCATCTTTGATCTCATTAGCACTCTTCTAGCCAGTGAGTTATATCCAGTAACCTTACTGCAGTCCCAGAATCGTGCCCAAAAATCAAGGTAATTTACAGGATAGGAGAAGCATACCATGTCTTTCCTAGTAAACCACACTAAAGGTATGGGTTTCCTCTGCTAAAAATTGGCTTCCTTCATCATTCTCCCTTCTTTAGAGGGCAGTTTAGAGTATTACCCTTTGCTTTGATGTGGTCTTTAAATTTCTTCTCTTAATTGTACTTCTTTCAGAAATCTTTATTTGAAACAGAATGTTGAAATCTAATTGTGGGTTTGTAACACATCATTTTTTTTTTTCATTCAATACTATGCCAAGTAAGTTGAGTTGAATCTGCTAAATCATTTTCTTGATGCAGAGCCATGAAGAGAAAAGCATATGTAGGTAGGCATGGGAAGTAGTTCTAGTGACTTAATGCCCATACTTAGAGGAACTTGTTTTTAGACTCCTCTTATTTTTGCTAGGGGAATATAATATTTAGGTAGACAATATGTCTTACTGGATCTATTAGATACAAAGTATACAAGTATACCTTAATATTCTGCTCCTTTTCAAAATTTAAAACTTTTAACAAAGGAATAGTTTTCTTTATCTAGTCAGTGTGCTTAAGTGTTTTAAATATTCAGTGTAAATTGTTGGATATTTTCCATTTGATAATTTTTAAGACATTCAGAACACATTGTAATATTTTATAGAAGAAAATGGAAGGGGAAAAATTTACTATTTACTTAGAACAATGGTTACTATTTTGATTCAAACTTTTTGGATGTTGTTATAGTAGTTATTAACTTTGTATCTTGTATCTTGGTGGGAAGAGTTCTGGTACTTAGAAAAACTGATCCCTTTACTTCTTCCTTTTCAGAATCTGATAATTATTTGTTCTATCCCTTTTTAAATGACCTTGTTGTTTCAGGTGTTGAAATAATCAATATATATCTTAGAGACTCAAAATTTTCATTTTCTTTTCAGCAAACCAAAGTCACATAGGGTCATGTAAGTATTGAGTAGCACTTAGAACTACAAGTTAAATCTCATGACTCTGACCAGTATTTTTTCTTTTTAGTCATGCCATTTTGTTTTGTCATAGTAATTCCTTAGTATTAACTTCCTTGTGAAGAAATCTGTCTTGACAAAAAATTGTGACAGACAGTTCAAAACTGGGGCCTAATTGGATTCCTCTTTTTATGATAGGTTACTGCTGAGAGAAAACCATAATTGTACATTTGAAGAGAAGTGTTATATTGGATTGGAATCTTCAATATAATATTAGAATGGGAAGCTTTTGTTCTTTGGGTTCTATTAGTAGTGATATGAAAGGGTTTGTTTTGTAGATTTACCTGACATTATTTCCACTTCTCCTACTCCCTACCCTTCTCAGATCCCTTCTGTCACCTGTACTCAAACAAATAACAAATAATCATGAGAGTTTGGAAGGGATGAAGAAATATGGTAACAATACTTGTCTTTGTGTAAATGACTTGTACCTCAGACATTTTGGAAAGATCCCTATCTCCTCTACTTCTGATAGCTCTTGAGACTCTAATAAAATGGATACATTTTATTAGAAATTCATTCCAGAATTTAAAGGCTTGGGCAAAAGTCACGAATTACCTAGTTTCCTGGAAGGAAGGCAGTGGGTAAAGACTGGTAAAGATACATATAGAATTATTATTTTGCTGAAAGGGTGAATCAGTAGAAAAGATAATTTTGAAATAATTCTTCCTTTTCAAGAGTAAATCCCAGGTTCTCTTGAATTTATTTATACTTTCTACCATACTTCTTAATTTTATCCTGTTTTTGTGTTTCTTACCTGGCTTTTGACTAGAGGTATTTAAGTGAACCAGAAAAGAGAAGACATTTTCTCTGTAAGCCTAATATAGAAGAAATGAAAGGGACATTGAGAATAATAGCTTGTTGTCTACCTTGGAAGATATACTGTTACCTTGTGTTCCTTAGTGACACTTTCTTTCATTGAAATATAATTGACATGCAATCTTAGTTTCTGGTGTACAATATAGCAGTTTGACTTTTGTATACATTGCTAGATGAACACCATAGCTTTGAATACAATCTATCAACACACAAAGCTAATACAATATTATTGACTATATTCTCCATGCTGTACTTTACATCCGCATGACTTATTTATTTTATATCTGTAGGTGAATACTCCATGATCCTCCAACCTCATCCCCAGTATGCCTCCCTTCCCCTATCCTATGGTAACCACCAATGTCTTCTCTGTATCTATGAGTCTGGGTATTGCTTTTTTGCTTGTTTGGTTTGTTTTGTTTTTAGATTCTACGTATAAGTGAACTCATGTGGAATTTTTTTCCCCTGTTTTACTTATTCCACAGCATAATTCTGTCCTCAAGATCCATCCATATTGTCACAAATGGAAAGATTTCATTCTTTTGAATGACTGTGTGTGTGTGTGCATATGTGCTCAGGGCTCAGTTTCTAAGTCGTGTCCGACTCTGTGACCCTATGGACTGTAGCCCGCCAGGCTCCTGTGTCCATGGGATTATCCTGGCAAGAATACTGAAGTGGGTTGCCATTTCTTCCTCCAGGGGATCTTGCCAACCCAGAAATTGAACCTGTGTCTCCTGTGGCTCTTGCATTTGCAGCTAGTTTCTTTACCACTGAGCCACTTGAGAAGCCTCATGACTGAGTAGTAGTCCATGACACACACACACACACACACACACACACACACGCACAACATGTTCTTTATCCACTGATTTTTCATCTATCAGTGGTCAGTTAGGTTGTTTCCAAATCTTGTTTGTTTTTTTTTTTTTTGGCTAAATCTTGGTTTTTATAAATAATGTTGCAGTGAACATAGAAGTTATATATCATTTCAAGTTATATGTTTGTTTTCTTTAGATTGGTATTCAGTTGTGGAATCGCTAGATCATACAGTATGTCTATTTTTCTTATTTATGAAGAACCTTCATACTGTTTTCCATAGTTGCCGCCCAATTTACATTCCCACCAATTGTACATGAGGGTCCTTTTTCTGCTCATTCTTGCCAACACTTGTTAGTTCTTATCTTTTTGATAGTAGCCATTCTGAGTGTTGTCAGGTGATAGATATCTCATTGTGGTTTTGCTTTGCATTTCCCTGATTATTCATGATGCTGAACATTTTTCCATGTGCCTGTTGGCCATCTTTTTATCTTATTTGGAAAAATGTCTATTCAGATTCTCTCCCCATTTTTGTTACTGGACTGTTTTTTTTGTTGTTGTTGATGCATATGTGATCTTTATATATTTTGGATGCTAACCCTTTGTTGGAAATATGATTTACAAATATCTTCTTCATTTTGTTGATTATTTCCTTTCCTATGCCTTTTAATAAATGTTGACCCATGTATATATTTCTGCTTTTCTTTCCCTTGCCTCTGGAATCAGGTGCAAAAAACATCTCTAAGACTGGTATAAAGGAGCTTAGTACTGCCTGTGGGATTTGTAGGGGTTTTACGATTTCAAGTGTGTCATTTAAACTTTAATCCATTTTAAGTTATTTTTTGTGTATGGTATAATATCAGCTTTTGTATATGGTATAACTTCAATTTCATTCTTTTGTGTGTAGTTGTCCAGTTTTTCCAACACCCTTTATTGAAGGGACTAGAGTTTCCCTGTTGTATATTTTTGCTTCCTTTGTGTAAATTAATTGACCATGTATCTATGGGTTTATATCTAAGCTCTCTTTTGTGTTCCACTGATCTATGTGTCTGTTTTTATGCAAATACTATGCTCTTTTTATTACTATAGCTATGTAGAGTAGTTTGAAATCAGGGAGCATGATACCCCCAGCTTTGTTCTTAGGTCCCGATTGCTTTGGCTATTCAGGATTTTTTATGTTTCCATACAAATTTTGGAATTATTTGTTCTCATTCTTTGAAAAATGCTATTGGAGTTTTGATAAGTATTGCATAAAATATGAATTTAGCTTTGGGGAGTGTGGGCATTTTTTTTAAAGGGAAGTGTGGACATTTTAACAATATTAATTCTTCTAATCCATGACCACAGGATGCTTTTTACCTATTTGTGTTTTCTTCAGTTTTCAGATCTTTTACCTCCTTGGTTAAACTCATTTATAGATACTCTTTTTGATGTAGTTGTATTGCATCAGAATTATTGATTGATTTCTTTTTCTGATAGGTTATTATTTATGTATAAATATAACAGATTTTTGAATATCAATTTTGTATCCTGCAGCTTTAGTGAAGTCATTTATTAGTTCACATAGTCTTCTGGTGGAGTCTAGGTTTTTCTACATATAATATCATGTCATCTGCAAATAATGACAATTTTGTTTCTTCCTTTCCAGTTTGTATGTCTTTTATTTCAGTTTCTTTCCTAATTGCTGTTACTAGGAGTTCTAATACTATGTTGAATACAAGTGAGGAGAGTGGGCATCTTTGTCCTGTTCCCGATCTTAGAGAAAAAGCTTACAGCTTTTCACTGTTAAATATGATGTTAGCTGTTGTCATATATGGCTTTTATTTTGTGAGGCAAATATTTCAGCAATATTTTGTTTAATTCCATGTTTTAGTGTTTTTTTTTTTAGTTTGTTCCTTATAATTAATTTTTATTTTCATTTCATAGTGGTAGGAAAAGATACTTGAATTATTTCAGTCTTCTTAAATTTATTGAAATTTGATTTTTGCTCTAGCGTGATTTATCGTGGAGAATCTTCCATGTGCACTTGAGAAGAATGTGTATTCTGCTGCTTTTGGATGAAGTATTCTATATAAATCTATTATGTCTATCTGATCTAATGATATTTTCTTCTTGATTTTCTGTCTGGACAATGTATCCATTGCTGTGAGTGTGGTGTTAAAATCTCCTACCATTATCATGTAGCTATTAATTTTCTCTCTAAGTTCATTAGCATTTGCTTTATATATTTTGGTCCTTCTATGATGGATGCATACATATTAATAAATGTTATATCTTCTTGTTGGATTAGCTCCCTTATTGTTATGTAGTTTCTCTCTCTTTTATTACAGTCTTTCTTTTAGAGATTATTTTTTCTCATATGAGTATAGTTATACCAGCTTTGTTATCATTTCCATTTGCACAGAATGTATTTTTCCATCCTTTTTACTTTCAGTCTGTTCGTGTCCTTACTTATGAAGTTAGTCTTTTGTAGGCAACATATAGATGGGTCTCTAAAAGAAAAATCTATTCAGCCATTCTGTTTGTTTTGATTGGAAAATTTAGTCTGTAAAAATTGGTGTCTATGTTGATAGTTATAATTGAAACTGTTGGTTCAGTTGAAATAGTGATTGAACCAACAGTTTAAATTATAACTATTTCTGGCTCTTTTCTGTTGAAATATGGGGTGCTCCTTGGAGAAAACCTTGCTTATATATGACATCTTTTCTGGGAGACTAGGTTAGTAAAACATTAAGCAGCTTGGCACTACTTCCTACTGTTGAATTATTTTTCTTCCCAGCTTTACTTATATTTTTGATATTTGGGGGTCATTATTATAACTACCTAAAATTGACATTGATAAGAGATGTAAAATTCAAACTGATATGTGATAAAAAATTTGTAGAGAAAAGTTAATGCTGTTTTCAAAAATAATGTTAAAGATTATCTTGAAATTTAGTTTATCCATTGACCAGCTATTTTAGAATAATGTGTAAATGATACTGAGTGATCATTTAGTGTGTTAGACATTTTGCAAGACTACCATAATATGCCTATCTTCAGGTTGTGTGTGTGTGTGTGCACGCTACGTTGCTCAGTCATGTCCTACTCTTTGCGACCCCGTAGAATGTATTGTCCAACTCTTTGAGACCCCATGGACTGTAGCCCACCATGCTCACCGTCCATGGAGTTTTTCAGGCAAGATTATTGAAGTGGGTTGCCATTTCCTACTCCAGGGGATCTTCCCAACCCAGGGTTCAAACCTATGTCTCTTGTGACTTGCACTGGCAGGTGGATTCTTTACCACTGCACCACCTGGGAATCCAGGTTATTGGCATTCTGAAAAGAATGTTGTGTTTGAAAATGACTAAAAGTTTCTTGAAATATTATTAACATGTTAGATATTGTCCTTCCAGATATTAGAATATAGAATAATGTTTTCAATAGTACAAAATATATGTAGGAATTCAAGATTAAAATGTTGTTCAGATGCATCTGTTTTCTTAAGCCTCTATGATTATTAAATAAATAAGTACTAATGTCTGAAATGCAAAAGCCACTTTATGAAAGATAATTTCCTTGATCACTCTGTATTAGAAAAGCAGCCTCTCTTCTCTTATGATTGCTAAACTATTTTGCATTTTCAATTCTGCTCATTCATTTCTGAGAATCATTTACTGGAATCATTGCTTTCAGCCTGAAAAACTTCCTTTAGGACTTTTGTAGTACAGATGTGTTGGTCTTAAATTCCTTTAGTTTTCTTTTATCTGAAAATGTTTTCCTTTTGTTTTCATTCCTATATTAGTTTTCTAGGGCTGCCTTAACAAAATACCAAAAACTGGATTTTTGTTGTTCACTCAGTCGTGTCTGACTCTTTGTGACCCCATGGACTGGAGCACATCAGACTTCCCTTTCCTTCACTATCTCCTGGAGTTTGCTGAAACTCATGTCCATTGAGTCGATGATGCTGTCTAACCATCTGATCCTCTGTCGCCCCCTTCTTTTGCCTTCAATGTTTCCCGGCATCAGGGTCTTTTCAATGAGTTGGCTGTTCACATCAGGTGGCCAAAGTATCGGAGCTTCAGCTTCAGCCTCAGTCTTTCCAATGAATATTCAAGATTGATTTCCTTTAGGATTGACTGGTTTAATCTCCTTGCTTCCCAAGGAGCTCTCAAGAGTCTTCTCCAGCACCACAATTCAAAACCATCCGTTCTTTGGTGCTCAGCCTTCTTTATGGTCCAACTCTCACATCTGTACATGCCTACTGGAAAAACCATACCTTTGACTATGTGGACCTTTGTCGGCAAGGTGATGTCTCTGCTTTTTAATACACTGTCTCAGTTTGTCATAACTTTCCTTCCAAGAAGCAAGCATCTTTTAATTTCATGGCTGCAGTCACCATCCACAGTGACTTTGGAGCCCAAGAAAATAAAGTTTGTTACTGTTTACATTTTTTCCCCATTTATTCACTATGAAGTGATGGAACCAGATGACATGATCTTTTGTTTTTGAATGTTGAGTTTTAAGCCAGCCTTTTCACTCTCTTCCAAAGAACTGGTTGGCTTAATAAAAAAAAAAATTCACTGTCTCACAGGTCTGGATGCTACAAGTTCAAAATCAAAGTGTCAGTTGGGTCCTGTGTCCTTGTGTCTTCCTTTCTTCTCATGTTTTTCCAACAATGTTAGCATTCCTTGGCTTGAAATTATAGTGCTTTAATATGACTCAATTATCACTTAATGTTTTCCCCTATATCTTCTATCTTTGTCTTCTTCTCATCTTAAAAGGACACCAATCATGTTGAATTAAAGACTCCGCCTGCTGCAATATTACTTCATCTTAAATACATCTGCAGTTATCCTATTTCTAAAAAACATCATATTATGATCTGTTTAGGACTTCAACATTTTTTTAGGGGGCAAATTTAAGCTCATTAAAATTTCTGAAGGATATTTCCTAGATTTAGAATTCAAAGTTGCTAATTTTTCAATTTTATTTTTGTTTCTATTGCTTTCTGAACTCTGCAGTTTCTGATAAGAGATCAATATTCATTTGTATTGTTTTTCTGCAGTATATAATATGGTGTTTTTTCCCAGTGGCTTTAAAATGTTTCTCTTAATCTTTGATTTTCAGTAGTTTGACTATGGTGTTCCCATTGGGATTCGTTAAGCTTCTTAGCTCTGGTACTTTATGTCTTATATAGAATGTGGGAAATTTTCACCTATTGTTTTTTCAGATATTTTTTCTTCACTGTATTATTTCTCCTTTTTGTTCTAGTACTCTGGTACTACTTAGGTTAGACTTTTTGATAGTGTCCTCCATATTATGCAGGCTTTGTTTTTCATGTTTGTTTGCTTTTTTAATCTTTTATTTATTTTTTTCCTAATTCGATAATTTCTGTTGCTCTATCTTCAAGTTCACTGACTATCTCTTTTTGACTTTTAAGTGCTTTAAATGGTGACTTCTTTATTGCAGATATTTTATTTTTCAGTCATAGAACTTACATATGGTTGTTCTACATAGTTTTCATTTATCTGATGATATTTACTGTTGTTTCATTAGTTTATAATGAGAATGAACAGGGCATAATAAATCTTTGGCAGAAACAGAGTTGAGGTCCATCTAATGTCAAAGCATCTACATATGTTAAACAAATTACTAACAGTTCTGAAGGAAGAAATAGACAGCAATACAATAGTAATAGGAGGCTTAAATACCCCATTTGGACAATGGGTAGATCTCCCAGACAGAAAAATCAGTAAGGGACCATTGGTCTTGCACTAAACCTAAGACCAAATAGACTTAAGAAAGCATATAAAGTTTATTCCACCTAACAGTAGCAGAATACATATTCTTCTGAAGTGCACACAGAGTATTCTGCAGGGTAGAGTACATGTTAGTTCACAAGACAAGTCTAAGTGAATGTAAGAAGATTGAGATTATACTAAATATGTTTTCTGATCACAATGCTATGAAACTTGAAGTCAATAACAGATGGACAATTGAAACATGTATAAATGTGTGGAAAGTAAACAACACAATGCTGAACAACTTAGCAACAGTGAATCAGGAAGAACAGGAAATTTGAAAGGATCAATTTTGAGTAAGGAGATTGAAACAGTAATAAAATGCCTCCCAAAATCTAGAGAAGAGTTAACATCAGTTGTTCTAAATTCTTCTACTAAATTGAAGAGGGAACACTCTCAAACTTATGTTACAAGATGTCTTAACAAGGTGAAAGTTAAAGTCACTCAGTTATGTCTGACTCTTTGTGACCCCATGAACTATACAGTCCATGGAATTCTCCAGGCCAGAATACTGGAGTGGGTAGCCTTTCCCTTCTCCAGGGGATCTTCCCAACCCAGGGATAGAACCCAGGTCTCCTGCATTGCAGGCAGATTCTTTACCAGCTGAGCCACAAG
The DNA here is from genome assembly GCA_024291935.2 of Okapia johnstoni. Lineage (NCBI taxonomy): Eukaryota > Metazoa > Chordata > Mammalia > Artiodactyla > Giraffidae > Okapia > Okapia johnstoni. The sequence goes on along the minus strand of CM044306.1, from coordinate 122,529,572 downwards.
GGAAGACTAAGGTGTCTTAAATCAGTCCTAAAAGAAAGAAATTTTGCCTTTTGCCAATCATGAAAATACCTTGAGGGTGTTATGCTAAGTTAAGTAAGTCTGGTAGATAAAAACAAAAACTGCATGGTGTCTCTTAGATGTTGAACATATGAAACTCAAACTCACAGAAAGAGAGAGTAGAATGGTGGTTGCCAGGGACTGGGAGCTGGGAAAAATAAGGAGTTATTGGTCAAAGGGTACATACTTCCAGCTATAAGTTGGGTACATTTTGAAGATCTTTTATATAGCATGGTTGCTATAATTAGCACACTTTATTATATATTGAAAGTTGTTAAGAGAGTAGATGTTATCACCACACAAAAAGTGATAATTATGTGAGGTGATGGAGATATAAAGTAACTTACTCTGGTAGTCACTTAAAAATACATATGTATATCAATTCAGCACATTATCTACTATAAACTTCTCTATTATTTTGTATCAATAATATCTCGATAAAGCTGGAAGGTAAAAAAAGAAATTGGAGGAAAGAGTGGGTAACTAATATATAGCAATGTGTATTAAGCCACAGCTTGAAAGTAGAAACAGGTTCACATGGAATGGAGAAAACCGTTCAATACTGGTAACTCCAGACAAGCTAAGTCTTTGGAGAAGTGTGTTATTACAGATGATGAGGGTAAGTTGAGGGGCTTAAAATGGCATGATTTGTTGAAAGTTGGCCTATAAAATAGTTAATTCCTCTTCTTCTCCTCTCCCTTGCATGGAATGTTTGTAGTTATATTCTTAGTTAGAAGATTGGGAAATTTTTTTCTGGAGAAATTAATAAAGAACTGCTACAAAGTACTGTTTGTATTTCCCAATCAAAGATGTGATTTCCTTTGTAGAATTCCATGAAGTTTGCTGCTTGACAAGTCTTGTATGCCCATAGACTTTCCTGTAAACTGTTAAGTAATTTATTACTAAATATGAGTGACTGGCCAAGAATCAATAGATATTTGAGGAAAATATCCAACTGGAAAGAGATACAAAATACCAATATGAGAAAACAAATAACAACAATAAAAAGTACTAGCTAGATGGAGCAGATAAGGTAGAAAACAAAATAATATGTTTGAAAAATTCATTGGTATCCTAAAAATTAAAAGTTTGGCTTATTATATAGAAATATTACAAAGATTGCCAGGAATCATACCAATGTTTTCTCCGCTTGTCCCCCAAGGCAATGGAAATAAAAGCAAAAATAAACAAATAGGACCTTTTCAAAATTTTAGACTTTTGCACAGCAAAGGGAACCATGTGCTTAGTCACTTAGTCATGTCTAACTCTTTGGACCCCGTGGACTTCAGCCCACCAAGCTCCTCTGCCTTGGGGATTTTCTAGGTGAAAATACTGGAGTAGGTTCCCATGCCCTCTTCCAGGGGATCTTACCAACCCAGGGATCGAACCCAGGTCTCCCGCATTGCAGGTGGATTCTTTACCGTCTGAGCCACCAGGGAAGCCCAGAGGAAACGATAAACGAAACAAAAATACCTGCAGACTAGGAGAGAATGTTTGTGCATGATGTGAATGACAAGGGGTTAGATTTCAAGATACACAAACAGCTCATACATCTCAATAACAAAAAACAAACAACCTAATCAGATACTGGACAGAAAACCTCAATAGCAATTTCTCCAAAGAAGACATATATATGGCCAATAGGCACATATAAAGATGCTCAACATTGTTAATTGTTAGAGAAATGCAACAAAAGTACAATGAGGTACTCCCTCATACTGATTAGAATGGCCATAAACAAATGCTGGAGAAGATGTGGAGAAAAGGGAGCCCTCCTGCACTGGGTGGGAACTAAATTGATATAGCCACTGTGGGAAACAGCATGGAGGTTTCTTAAAAACTAAAAGTAGAGTTGCCACATGATCTAGCCATCCAACTCCTGGGTATTTATTTGGAAAAGATGAAAACTATACTTCGAAAAGGTACAGTGTTCATAGCAGCAGTATTTACAATTGGCAAGACATGAACGTGACCTAAATGTCAATCAGCAGATGAATGCATAAAGAAGAAGTGGTATATATATACAATGAAACACTACTCAACCATAAAAAAGGAATGAAATAATACCATTGGCAGCAACATGGATGGATCTGGAGATTATCATTCTAAGTGAAATCAGAAAGAAAGTCAAATACTGTATGGTATCACTTATATATGGAATCTAAAATATGACACATGAACTTATTTACAAAACAAACAGATTCACAGACATTGAAAACAAACTTATGGTTAGCTAAGGGGAAAGGGAGTGGGGGATTGGTCAATTAGTAGTTTGGTATTAGCAGATAGAAACTGCTATACATAAACTAGCTACTGTATAGCACAGGGAACTATATTCAATATTCTATAATAAACCATAATGGAAAAGATATGAAAATGAATACATACACACACACACACACACACACACACACATATATATATATATATATAAAACCATAACTGAATCACTTTGCTGTATACCAGAAACTAACACAACTGTGAATCAACTGTACTTCAAATACAAAAACCAAGTAGTCATCAAGAGTAATTATAGGAGAATTCAGTATCATTAGGAGTTCTAGACAAAAGGAAGAAATCACTAAAGCATTAATATAAGAAAATCTCAGGACTGAGACTTCCAGGTATTTACTGAGTATAATGAACAGATTAAACATTGATGTACACCAAGGTACATCCCTGTGAAATTGAGAACGTATATGGTAAAGGGTTTGAAAAGCTTCTAGAGAGATAAGAGATAAAGTAATATAATATACAAAGGAATGAAGATCAATATATCATTGCTTTTCCAAGTAGCAATAATGGGTAGTATAAGACAGTAGAGTGAGCAATACTTTCAATAACTTAAAGGGAAAATTATTGTCAACCTTGAATTCTATACTCTGTTGAATTGGAGGATTAAAGTCATTTTTGGAATGAAAGAATTCAAGAAATTTACCTCTTGTGTTTCACTTCTTAAGAATTACCTGAAGATGTGTGCCACCAAAATGAGGGACTGCATTAAGTGGAATAACTGATGGGAAAGCAAGTCCCTTCCCGAATGACAACTATGAAGCAGCCCTTATAGGACAGTCAGCCCAGGTTATGCCTTTAGAAGTAATAGGGTTTCGATAGAATATCTATTATGATGATCTTTTTGACAGTGTTGTAGCTAGAATATTAGAGAATCGCAAATGTTCGTAATTTGAAACTCCAGAAAAAACAGAAAGCTGTACCAGAAAGGAACTGTAATCAAATATATGCAGTCATTTCATATACATTTGACTCTAGTCAGACGATTTGGTTATAAGACATAATGACTAATATTGATTATTTCTTTTACCTAAAATACTTTGTTGGGAAGATAATTTAAGAAGCAGTAGGGGCTTCCCTGTTTATCCAGAGACTAAGAGTGTGCCTTGCACTGCAGGGGACAATGGTTTGATCCCTGGTTCCCAAAGATCCCACATGCTGCAGAGCAACTAAACCCGTGCTCTGCAACTACTGAGTCTGAGCTCTGGGGCCCATTAGCTGCAACTGCTGAGGCCCCCTGTCCCAAATGTTGAAGGTTGCACACCCTAGAGCCTATGTTCTACAACAAGAGAAGCCACTGCAATGAGAAGACTGCAACTTGAGAGTACTGCCCGCTTCCTGCAACTGGAGAAAATCTGCACATAGCAACGAAGACCCAGTGCAGCCAAAAATAACTAGCTAATTAAATAAATAAAATTATTAAGAGAAGAAACAGTAGTGTAAGGGAATCTATGTTTAAGTAATCTAAGTTTCTAACATAAAATAAGGGTATTATTAGTAACGTGAAATCTAAAAATATTAACTCTACAGAGCAGGATTAGGGATGGGAAATGGTATAAGGGGGTGTCTACTGTTTTTTATTACAATAATTCAGTATTTTTAGATTTTTTAAACTATGAAATTATTTTCATTTCACAGACATTGAAAATAAAACAAATTAAGAGAACATAAATTGTTCTATAAAGTTGAGTTGGGATAAATAATCATTTGAGGCGGTAGTTTTATCCATGAATAAAATAATTAAGGCTATCCATATAATTTTAGTTCTGGAGATAGTCTTTGCAGCAGTTATTAAATAGCAAAATATTGGAAGCAGTATAAATGTCCTATAGTAGATTAAGTTCAAATAAACATCCATTCTTTGAAATGTAATACAGTGCAAATAGGGGATTCCCTGATAGCTCAGTTGATAAAGAATCTGCCTGCAATGCAGAAGACCCTGGTGCGATTCTTGGGTTGGGAAGATCCCCTGGAGAAGGGATAGGCTACCCACTCCAGTGTTCCTGGGCTTCCCTTGTAGCTCAGCTGATAAAGAATCCGTCTGCAATGCGGGAGACCTGGGTTTGATCCCTGGGTTGGGAAGATCCCCTGGAGAAGGGAAAGGCTACCCACTCCAGTATTCTGGCCTGGAGAATTCCATGGACTGTATAGTCCATGGGGTCACAAAGAGTCAGACATGACTGAGCGATTTTCACTTCACAATGCAAATATTATTGTAAATGTTTTTACTTGTAGAGAAAGATATTTGTGAAATATTTTTGAGCAAAAAAACAAATTAAAAAAATTTAAGTATGATACTTTTTTTATACCAATATAAATATATTAGCAATTATACAAATAAACAGAAAGTACAAATGGGCCAACAGAAAAATCTTTATATATGTACAGAAAATAGCCTGGGTTATCATTCATCAATTAACTGATTAATACTGAATAGAGATTTTTGATTTTTTCCTTTTTTCTTTATGCTTATTTTCTAATTTATTTTATAATTAACGTTGTGTTTCTGGTGTATATGTTGACAAAGGAGAAGCATTTAAAATGAGCTTGGAATATCCTAATTCATAAGAGAATTCTTTTAACTTTTACTATAATTTGTACTTTCTTTTAACATATATATATATATTGCAATGCCATATATCTAGTACATCTTGTTGCAGTGAATTTAGTTGGTGCAAAGACTTTTTCCCCTCTGTGAAATGTAGCTTTAAGTATGATCTGGAGACTTTCAAAGCACTAAGGATCTCAGCTGTAATTTTAAAGATAATATAATGAACACCTTTGTCAATTGAACAATTTTTCGTGATATCATAATCCTAGATTCCACTGATGGAGATTCTTTGGGATCTGATTAAGGTTAATGAAAAGCTGTTTATCGCTCCTTAAAAACATTAATATTACATAGAATACACATATATATACACATAATGTATATTCACACCCCTGTGGACATTAATATGCAAATAATTTTTTGATGTGATCTTGATATATTCTTTTTCCTTCATTTTACTCACTGTCCTTGTTTCATTTTTATTTTGTTTAAACAGGATCTGATATTGGAGCTTTTAATATTTGGCAAAGAATACTAATTGCTAGATCCAGGGCTAATAAACATAAGGAAACCATTTTGAAATTACAACTCTTATAGTTCTTTTGATTGGAGAACTGAAGAGGGTAACTTTAGAGTCTTTATATTTTGATCTTGCCAGTTCTATTCATGGACATCCTTTGGGCTTCTGATATGGGATCATAATCCTTCATTGTATTTTTGTACAGGATGATTTTAAGGCTTGATTTCCTTAAGATAATAGCAAGGAGAGATAAGAAAGCCTTCATAAGTGATCAGTGCAAAGAAATAGAGGAAAACAATAGAGTGGGAAAGACTAGAGATCTCTTCAAGAAAATTAGAGATACTAAGGAAACATTTCATGCAAAGATGGGCACAATGAAGGACAGAAATGGCATGGACCTAACAGAAGCAGAAGATAGTAAGAAAAAGGTGGCAAGAATACACAGAAGAACTATACAAAAAAGATCTTCATGACCCAGATAATCACGATGGTATGATCACTCACCTGGAGCCAGACATTCTGGAATGCAAAGTCAAGTGGGCCTTTGGAAACATCACTACGAACAAAGCTAGTGTAGGTGATGGAATTCCAGTAGAGCTATGTCAAATCCTAAAAGTTGATGCTGTGAAAGTGCTGCACTCAGTGTGCCAGCACATTTGGAAAACTCAGCAGTGGCCACAGGACTGGAAAAGGTCCGTTTTCATTCCAATCCCAAAGAAAGGCAATGCCAAAGAATGCTCAGACTACAGCACAATTGCACTCATCTCACATGGTAGCAAAGTAATGGTCAAAATTCTCCAAGCCAGGCTTCAACAGTCCTTAAACTGTGAACTTCCAGATGTGCAAGCTGGTTTTAGAAAAGGCAGAGGAACCTTGCCAATCAAATTGCCAATATCCGTCGGATTATCGAAAAAGCAAGAGAGTTCCAGAAAAACATCTATTTCTGCTTTATTGACTACAAACTGTGGAAAATTCTTCAAGAGATGGGAATACCAGACCACTTGACCTGCCTCCTGAGAAATCTGTATGCAGGTCAGGAAGCAACAGTTAGAACTGGACATGGAACAACAGACTGGTTCCAAATAGGAAAAGGAGTATGTCAAGGCTGTATATTGTCACCCTGCTTATTTAACTTGTATGCAGAGTACATCATGCTAAATGCTGGGCTGGAGGAAGCACAAGCTGGAATCAAGATTGCCGGGAGAAATATTAATAACCTCAGATAAGCAGATGACACCACCCTTATGGCAGAAAGTGAAGAAGAACTAAAGAGCCTCTTGATGAAAGTGAAAGAGAAGAGTGAACAAGTTGGCTTAAAGCTCAACATTCAGAAAACTAAGATCATGGCATCTGGTCCCATCCCTTCATGGCAAATAGATGGGGAAACAGTAGAAACAGTGGCTGACCTTATTTTGGAGGGCTCCAGAATCACTGCAGATGGTGACTGCAGTCATGAAATTAAAAGACACTTACTCCTTGAAAGAAAAGTTATGACCAACCTAGACAGCATATTTAAAAGCAGAGACGTTACTTTGCCAACAAAGGTCTGTCTAGTCAAGGCTATGGTTTTTCCAGTAGTCATGTATGGATGTGAGAATTGGACTATAAAGAAAGCTGAGCAGCGAAGAATTGATGCTTTTAAGCTATGGTGTTGGAGAAGACTCTTGAGAGTCCCTTGGACTGCAAGGAGATCCAACCAGTCCATCCTAAAGGAAATCAGTCCTGAATATTCATTGAAACTACTGATGCTGAAGCCGAAACTCCAATCCTTTGGCCACTTGATGTGAAGAACTGACCCATTTGAAAATCCCCTGATGCTGGGCAAGATTGAAGGCAGGAGGAGGAGGGGATGACAGAGGATGAGATGGTTGGATGGCATCACTGACTCAATGGACATGAGTTTGAGTAAACTCTGGGAGTTGGTGAGGGACAGGGAGGCCTGGCGAGCTGAAGTCCATGGGATTGCAAAGAGTTGGACATGACTGAGTGACTGAATTTTAACTGTACAGTGGTATAGTTGTAGGGCAGTTTGTTTCCTTCATCCATGGACTTCTGAGAAGCCATATGGAACTCACTGTGGGCGGAATGAAATGGGGAGTGTATCTGTCCGCTCATTGGCCAAACTTTGCCTCACTTCTGAGTTGAGAATCATGAATGCTAATTAATTGTTGTGCGATTCCAGACTGTGATATCTGCAAAACCTCTGGGTAGGAAGTTGTAAGTGTGGGGTACATGCTAAGCTGGTTTCAGTTTACACTATGTGACACTTCCAAGGCTGCCCAGAACTGGTTGCTGATATTATACTTGAAATAAGAGCTGAACATGAGAGGGTATGAGGTAGAGTACAAGAAGTGTGCAGTACAGATATCTAATAGTTGGAGTACAGTACAAATACAAAATTGAATGGCGGTGTGAAGAACTATTAGATAACATTAATGATTGTGTATCTAAGTATTGATAGATCTTTGATGCTTCCAGAGTAGAGAGTGAAACAAGATTCCTATCTCACATGCAGAGGAAGACAGGTGGAACTTAAAATTAGTGTTTTTTTTTTTCCTTTTAAAAAAATGTACAGCATAATAAATGTAATTAGCTCTGCTTTATGTTATATAAAGTTGATAAGAGTAAATCCCAAGAAGTCTCATCACATAGAGCCAAAAGTTTTTCTATTTACCTAATTTTTTATCTGTATAAGATGATGGATGTTCACTGACCTTATTGAGATAATTATTTTATGATTATGTTAAGTCAAAAACTTTTGCTTGAATGTATCTTTTAATTCAGGATAATTTGTGTGGGGCTTTCTTGGTGCCTCAGTGGTAAAGAATGTGATTGCCAACAGGAGACACAAGTTTGCTCCCTGATCTGGGAAAATCCCACATGCCACAGAGCAACTAAGCCCATGTGCCACAAACTGTTGAGCCTGTGCTCTAGAGGCTGGGAGCTGCAAGTACTGAGCCTCCGTGCCACAAATACTGAAGTCCGAGCACCTTGGAGTGCAAGCTCTGCAATAAGAGAAGCCACTTCAATGAGAGGCCCACCCACCACAATTAGAGAGTAGGCCCCGCTGTCTGCAACTAGAGAAAAGCCCCTGCAGCAAGAAGACCCAGCGCAGCCAAAAGTGAATAAATAAATAAAATTATAAAAAAATGAATGAATGAACAGGCATATAAATTAAATTCCATTAAGCTAAAAGCCTGTTCCCAAACACAGTACTTCTGCACATTAATTAAAAAAAATTTTTTTTAAAGATAATATACATGTATTTCTTATTTATTCCTTGTGTCAGTTCTGAGTGGATGGGATGTTGTATTGAGAAGAACCTACCCATGGTTATAGAATTAATATATTGCAGAGCTTAAATTTAAACATATCTTACTCAAAGGTTTTTTTTCTTCCTTTTCTTTTCTGATATAGCACCTGTGATTGAAGTCCCTGTTAGGTCTCAAACCTATAAGCCTAGGCCTCTCTCCATTTGTATGTATTCCTTTAGTCCACTAGAGGGCAGTATTGGGCTGATAAAGAAAGGAACCTTTGTTTTTTTGATTCACAGAATTTTGATTCTTATTACTAGGTATCCTTGGAAGTTGTATTCGCAATAAAACTTTATTAATGGCATGTGTAATAACAGTTGTAAAAGTTTTAATAGCTACATTTTTAGGTGAATAATTCAAGTTAGGTAATTCTTATGGTCCCCCCCCTTTAAATAAATAAGAGAATATTCAAATTATGTCTTTTACAGATATCCCTCTCTTTTGTTGGGCCAAATCTCATTCTTACATAGGTTTCTTTTATTATTTTTTCCTTTATATAGTAAGCATTTATCTGAGTTTTCTGTGTATATGTCATTGTATCTGGACTTGGGGAATTCTAAGAATGGGCAAGTATGCTTCCTATCCTGAAGAAGAGAAGAGTTGAACTCTGAAGGGCTGCACTGTCATTTTTTATTTGAATATTTGACAAGTTTATTTAACTCGTCTTCTCTATCCTGCCTTCAACTTACTATTTCCACAGTTCCTATTTTTTGGAATGATCCCATCGTCTAGTCTTAAAGACCAGAATACTTGCAGTTATTTTTATTTTCTTCCCCTTTTCCACATAAAACATTTAAATCAGTAAACTATATGGCTTCTGCTGCTTCTGTATCTGCTGCTACCTTAATTCACATTCTCATCATTGTTATTTGGACTCCTTTAGTGATATATATTGATTTTCCTGTTTCTAGTCTTTATCTTCTCCCAGTTGACCGTTCCTCAGCTCCCAGAGGATGTGCCCAAATTGTAAAGCTGATCTTTTTCTTCCCCTGCTCACATTCTTCTCTTGTTCCTCCATTGCCTACTAGCTGGCCTTGAAACTACTTTGTATGGCATCTTTAACTTTGTTTCTTATTGTTGTTCAGTTGCTAAGTCCTGTCCAACTCTTTGTGACCCCATGGACTTTGGCACACCAGTCTCCTCTATCCTTCACTATCTCCCAGAGTTTGCTCAGATTCATGTCCATTGAGTTGGTGATGCTATTCAACCATCTTGTCCTCTGTTGCCTCTTTCTCCTTTTGCCTTCAATCTTTTCCAGCATCAAGGTCTTTTCCAGTGAGTCCGCTCTTCACCTCAGACAGCCGAAGTATTGGAGCTTCAGCTTCAGCATCAGTCCTTCCAATGAATACTCAGGGTTGATTTCCTTTATGATTGACTGATTTGACTATCTCTTGTTAGTCCTTCATAACTTATGTTCTTATACAAAATTACTTACTGCTTGGGTGGATAATGTTATTTCACATGTCTTTTCTTATTCAGTTTCTTTCTTCTGGAATGGTTGCCCTTTCTACCTACTTCCCTTTGGAAAAATCATACTCACTTTTTTAAATTGGAGGATAATTGCTTTCCAATGTTGTGTTAGTTTCTACTGTACAACATAGTGAATCATCTATAAGTATACGTATATCCCCCCGCTTCTTGAGCCTCCCCACTTGCTACCTTTTCCTCCAAGTTCCTGAAATCCCTCCTTGCAGATATGATTACTTTCTGCTTTGTCTATTCATCGTACCCATGTTTATTTCTATCATTATACTAATTGCACTGAATTTCAGCCACTTGTTTGCTTATCCACTTCTTAAAATGATGTGAGGTTCAAGAGTCAGAAAATCTTGTTTTATTCTTTGTATTGTCAACACAATACTGGGACTCAGATGGTTCTTCAGTACATGTTTGACTGAAAGTAGGGATATAGGGAGAAAGGACTGTGAGTTAAAACAGTGAGAGGAGGCTTTCTAAAGGAAAAAGAATTTTAGTTGGGTTTTGGAGGAAAGATGGAGAGTACAGGTAGGGAGAGGTCATCTAGAAGAGAAATGGCTTAAGCAAAGATAGTGTAGTGAAAATAGTATATCATGAGGTAGATTCTGTTCCAAGTAGAAATTCATGTTGGAGAGTATTGGAAAATACATTGGGACAATCTGGTTCACCTACCATTAACTGTAATGAGAAGGTGATGAGTTCCATTTTAGGTATGTAGTAAGTGAAGTGGTGATAGAACACACAGTAGTAATATGGAACTAGAGATGCGCTGTTGAATTTTGAGAGTGGAAAGAGTGGTAGAAGAGTAGGGGGTGAGGAATAAACTTGCTTTATTTCTATATATTAGGAAAACAGAGAAGAACATATGTGAGGGAATCTTGAGGAAGAGGCAGTTAAATGTGTAAAGATTATTCACAAAGAGAATGAACAAAGAAGTTAAAAAAAAGCATAAATGTTTTCTAAATTCTATTTGTTTGCTTGATGCCCTGTTACCTGCACTCTAGACTCAGCAGCAAAAATCAGTCAGCTGCTTCTCTGTCTCCAAGGTTGTCCTTGGAGGGACAGAATAAATGGTCCTGGTGAGATGACTTAGCATGTTAGAAAAGAGCTCTGAAGAACTGTTGTTTGTTGTATGAACTTTAGAGTCACATTTTAATTTTTACATGTATTGTATATATTTACATATTTTTATCTATATTCACTCTTCTCCACTTCCTGCCAGTCCCATAACATAATTTTGAATAGATGGTGGTTTTCATTTGCTTTCTAATGGGTAATATCTGAGTATGTATTTCATTATTCTACCTGTTTTAGTATTTCCAACTTGGTTAGTTCTTTCTCGGCAGATCTGCCCTGACTGCTCCTTTATAAATGGAAAAACCTTGATAATTTTGACAGAGACCCCAAGACATTATAGAGCCTTGGAATAAAACTTGCAGTGCTCTCATTTCTAGCATAGGGTATGTTGATTTGGCCTAAACTACTTTGTGCTCCATCAAAGTGATTGGTAATCCAGGCACAAAAAGAACAAATCATAGATGATCTAAAATTACTTCCATAGGGTTTCTTTCAGATTTTTATTATTTGAAGTATAAATGATAGTACTTAAATGTGGCTCCTCTTGATTGTTTTTGGTACACTGATAGTATTTTATTTATTGTGAAATAAAAATGTTTAACTTTGGATTCAATAAAATAAGACCAACTTATGAAAGCTTTTAGTTTTGCTGTACTGAGAGAAAGAATAAAGAGACAAGTTGAGGGCTTGCTTTTTTAATATGAAAGCTTTAGCTTTCTATAGTCCTCAATCTCTTTTTGTGATGTTTACATTGAAAATAAGTGAGAGGGGGAGCTTCCTACTTTTGAGAGGAGTAGGAAGAATGGTTTGTCTGATTTGGGATCTCATATACTTTAAGGATATGTATGTCTTGTTTACAAACATAAAGTAAATGTTATTGGGTATTTTCCCTCTCAGTTTTGTTACTGAAGCCATGTATTTTATGTAAGTCAAGTCAAAATATCAACAAGTACTATGCAGAGAAACAAGTTAGTCCGTTGATTCAAATCTCTGGAATGTAGATTCTTTTCATTTTCTTGGCAGAGTCTAGCTCACATAGTTCAAGTTTTTCTCTGTCCTATTATAATTGTCTCATTTAACTAGTACCTGGACTAACCCTTATACTTAGTATTTATCTAGAATTCTTAATCTCATTCAAAATATTTGGAGATTCTGGTTTTTCTCTTGAACTAATTTCTGCTTGTTGCTGAGTAGAAACATCATATAGTGATTAAGGAATGTGTTATCTGAGAAGTCACATTTCTTAAGCTTTATATCTTTGGATGATACTAAGTATTAATATTATTGTTTTTAAAAAGAAAAGTTCCATTGTGAAACACTTTTGGAACATGCTGGATTAAAGCATGTTAAATAGCTTTTCTTAAAATAGGACTTTTCCCAGTTTTTATTCTGTTAATGTATTATGCATCATATGTCTACAAGAAGGTTTGCATAACGTGGAGTGTTTCACATTTATTTGACTGCAGAACTCTTTTTTTGGTGACTGTTTTTGTCATGCTTTATGGGACTATTGGTGTAGTGGGAAGATGACTCATACGGAATTTAGGAGATCACACTTCGGGCTTCTGATTTACCCCTTACTAACCTTGTGGCCTCAAACAATCCTTTGTCTTCCAGTGTATTGCCTGAGTGGTGATTAAGATCCCTTCCAGCTCTGATACTTTGGTCTAACTTCTGATGTTGACTCTGTATAGTCACACTTTCCACCTCTTTGGATGTATGGAAACCACATTGTTATTTGAGTGTATTTTGTTAAGCTGAGGGAATTACACTTTTCTTTAGAAAAAGAAATGCTTAAAACTCTGATTTCCTCAGACTAAGGACATGAAATTCTGTTAGATTCATGAGTTCATATTACTCTATTAAGATATTTCATCCTCCTGATTAAAATTTATTGATCTCATATATCCACATATATGTTTTTAAGAGTACCCTAAGCTTGAAGACTCCTGTCCCTTTTTTCCAAACCATAGTGGTTCTAGTATAGCACTTATCTTTTAAGAGATAAATATTTGCACTAATCTCTTGGCTGCCGTACCATGCTAAGTCACTTCAGTTGTGTCCAACTCAGTGTGACCCTATGGACTGTAGACTGCCAGGCTCCTCTGACCATGGGATTCTCCAGGCAAGAATACTGGAGTGGGTTGCCATGCCCTCCTCTGGGGAATCTTCCTGACCCAGGAATCTGGCCCACATCTCTTAAGTCTCTTGCGTTGGAGGGCAGGTTCTTTACCTCTAGTGCCACCTGGGAAGCCCCAGTCTCTTCGCAAATCAATAGATTTCATTTTTGTGATGACAGTGTGTGTATTTAGAAAATCTTCCCAGGTGGCACTATTGGTAAAGAACCCTCCTGCCAATGCAGAAGACTTAAGAGACGTGGTTCAATTTCTGGGTTGGGAAGACCCCCTGGAGGAGGCCATGGCAACCCACTCTAGTATTCTTGCCTGGAGAATTCCTGGCACAGAGGAGCCTGGTGGGCTGCAGTCCGTAGGCTTGCAAAGAGTTGGACAGGACTGAAGTGACTTAGCTCTCACTAAGTAATTATCTTTTTTTTCCCCTATGTGCTACATTAATATGTTTGGTTTTATTTCTGGCACTAAAACTTTATGTATTTTAAGGCATTTCATTGTATTTTCTTTTGATGCCAATTAATTCAAAATTAAAAGTTCTTTGAATGCTTAAGTTTTGTTTCGTCTTTTGTTTATTTATTTGTGTGTATTTGTTTCTATCCTAGGCTCAACAACAAAGAAACCTGGATAACATCATCTTGCAACAACCCAGGATAGGTAGCAAGAGAAAATCTAAGAAAGAAGCATATACAATTTTTGATACAGAGATAGAAAGCACTAGCCCCAAATCTGAACAGGATTCAGGAATCCTGGATGTTGAAGATGAGGAAGACGATGAAGAGGTAACTAACATTTGAACCGGGGCAGTGAACTTATTGTTCCTTTAAATATAGTGTGTTTGAGATATGATGAGGAATTTATCCATGTAACATAGCTTGTGTGATCTTCAGGATATTAAAGATCATTTAAAATACAAATGGTGCCTGATTTAAGGAAACTGAAGATGTAGTAAGATATCTTAGATTCTAAATCTTTATATTTTAAATATACTCATCCATTTTTTTGTTGTTTGTTTGTTTGTTTCAGTGTTTTTGATTGTATACTGAGTACTTCGTTAAGGGAAGAATAGAGTTTACCTGACCTAGAGAAAGAGATCTAGATTACCTCCACTGAAGCTGGAACAAATTACTTGAGACAAATAAAAGATGTTACTTTAAACAATGGGGGTGTAAACAAACAGCTTTCTTAGCTTTGAGAAATGGTTCAGATTGAAATTATTAAATGGTTCCAGAAAGTTGAGAACACATTTCTAGAAGAGATAAATGTGTAAGTGATTCTAGAGTATCTGGGAATTTTGAGACATGTCCATGCCATCTTAGTTCTGTGACACTTTGAGGTAAAAAATAAGATTAAGTGGTGTAACTAGCATATTTTTATATCTTTCTTTGTTGTTAAAAGTATATATAATGTGTTTTTAAAAGTAAAACTACTGTGATATTTGAGATTTCCAGTTAAAATATTTTTGAACTACTTATTATTTACATAAATGGGATCATTTTTTTCTAAGTATAGTGGTTAGGAGCATGAACTTTGAAGACTTATGGACCATTCAGATATTGATTTTGCTATTTTATTTTACTTGAAAATTATGATTAATGATCATATTATTTACTTTTCAGATGCTCACTGAAATGAGCAAGAAACCATTTACTACTGTTCTCAGTAGCCTGTTTTATCTTGAATTATTTGTCTCCTTTTCATTGTTTCATTTCTCCAGGTAAAACTGGATTCA
Source organism: Okapia johnstoni (assembly GCA_024291935.2). NCBI lineage: Eukaryota > Metazoa > Chordata > Mammalia > Artiodactyla > Giraffidae > Okapia > Okapia johnstoni. The sequence continues at coordinate 122,514,424 of CM044306.1, read as the reverse complement.
CTGTTTCTTCCCCATCCTTGTTCTTTGTTATATCCTTACTACCCTTCTTACTCTTCTCTCTCTGCTGAAACTACAGCCCCCAACTTTTCACTAACTTTGTAATCTTAAGTATTGTTTGGAACTTCTCACTATGTCTTCTCACTTAGTCTTCCAAACTAAAGTTTGGAACTTTAGTGTCTTTGGAACAAGTGCCTCTACTATAAAAGGTGGCCAGCAAATTTCACTACTCTTCCTTGTTGATTTCTGTTTCATATCATTATTATCAGAGTGCCTGTCCTTATTTTCATTACTGTTTTTGGTTCAAAAATCAAATTAACACTGTTTAAATGGGGCTGAAAAACAAATAAGTGGATTACTTTCTTATTTGTCTAAGTCATTAGCATTTAACTGTCATTGCGTATCTGAGAGACTGTCATATATACATAAGGTACTACATTCTTTTATATAGTTTTTGTTATTGATGGGATACATTTCTATAATACAAATCAATAATTTTATGTACAGTTTATCAGGTTGTTTTTGCTATGTGAATGGGATACATTAATATTTCACTGGGCTTCCCTGGTGGCTCAGACGATAAAGAACCTGCTTGCAGTGCAGGAGACATGGGTTCGATCCCTGAGCTGGGATGATCCCCTAGAGAAGGGAATGGCTATACACTCCAGTATTCTTGCCTGAAGAATTCCATGGACTAAGGAGCCTGGTATGCTACAGTCCATCAGGTCGCAAAGAGCTGGACACGACTGAGCTACTACACAAGAGTTAATAAAGTGTGAAAGTTTCATTTTAATCCCTAATGTACTTGGATAAACGGAACTTTAGAGAGACTTCCCTGGTGGCTCAGATGGTAAAATGTCTGCCTACGATGTGGGAGACCCAGGTTCAATCCCTGGGTTGGGAAGATCTCCTGGGGAAGGAAGTGGCAACCCACTCCAGTATTCTTGCCTGGAAAATCCCATGGACGGAGGAACCTGGTAGGCTACAGTCCATGGGGTCGCAAAGAGTTGGACACGACTGAGTGACTTCACTCAAAAAGAACTTTTAATAATTCTAAGACATAGAGCTGAGGAAAAACCAGACATTTCCCTGATACCCATGGAAATAGAACGGGGCAGAGAAGACTTGATCCCCTGAGTATTTTTTAGCATTCTCTCTCGCCTAGAATGACTCATATGGTTGGATATGGATCCACCCAGGAGACCAGAATGTCTGGGATTAGACTCATCACAAGTGAGAAGTTTTAGTAATAGTAAAATAAAGCATCAAGATCGAGATGAGGTCCAGTTAACATTTTAAATTTACATTTTTGATTCCCATTAAGGAAATTAAATTCTGTCAGGCACTATGGCTTAAGCAAACAGAAGTTAAACATAGTGTATGCCCCTAGATAATACACACCCCTAACAGAGGGTTATGTGATAAGATGAAAGAATGAAAGATGTACACAGTTCTCGTATATTAGTGAGAGCCTTCTGGGTATGAGCCATTCTTTATTGTTAGCTCACTGAAGATGCTGGGCAAGTCCTTTTTAATTTTTGTTCCATATTTTTTCATTGTTTTGTCTTCTGACATCCAGAGAAGATGAAGAAAGCCTGACTAGTAAAATATGTTGGGGTTCCTCATAAAGGAAGTATTATAAGAATGTACTTGGAAGTTAACATTTTAAAATGGTTATGTATCCCAAATCAAACAGAATTTGTATTAGAGATTTGCTGATTGAGCTCTTACAATAAGAATTCAGCACTTTGCTGTCATCTAATGGTATCCTATCTTTAAAAAAAATCCTACCTTGTATTTATTTACTTCTCAGTTTGAATCTTCTTCAAGTGCACATTCTTAATCTCAAACCTCATGTAGAGAATTATTTATTTAGATGTCTCCAAACTGGTTTCTTGGCATAGTTCTTGCATGGTGTGAATAAATTCTTCAGATAAGGTCTTCCATGACCCACTGTGACGTTCTGACCTTCATTCTTGTCATTCTTCAACAGACCTCATTGAGAGTAGCATAAATAGTTTTTGAAATATTTTGACTTTAAACTGTGGCATAGAATTGAGTAGTTCTTAATCTATTTGGAGGTCATATTTTCTGTGAGAGTTTGATAAACTATATGGAAGCTTTACCCAGCAAAATCTGTGTACATTCACTTAAAAAAGTTCTGTGTAAAATTTTAGGGAATTTGTGAAACTAATGTTACTCCTAGGACTTAAGAACCTGTGTTGTAGAGAGAGTGCTTCTTGAACTTAAATTTGCATAGAAATCAACTTGGAATCACATTTAAATGCATATTCTGATTGTGTAGGTTGGGGTGAATCTGAAAGGCTGCGTATTTAACAAACTCCCAGGTAAGAACTGTGCTTCTGGTCCCTGGGCATACTTTGAGTTGCAAGGCTATAGTGGACCATGAGGAAGCATTTTTAGTACATAAAGCAAAGAAACTCATGAATGTTTAGGTGTCTTACTGATTTTTCATTAATATGTCCTAACATTTTTCCAGCAAAGAATACAGTACTTGAATCAGTTCAGTTCAGTCGCTCAGTCATGTCCAACTCTTTGAGACCCCAAGGACTGCAGTACACCAGGCTTCCCTATCCATCACCAACTGCAGGAGCTTACTCAAACTCATGTCCATTGAGTCGGTGATGCCATCCAACCGTCTCATCCTCTGTAGTCCCCTTCTCCTTCCGCCTTCAATCTTTCCCAGCATCAGGGTCTTTTCAGATGAGTCAGTTCTTCGCATCAGGTGGCCCAGGTATTGGAGTTTCAGCTTCAGCATCAGTCCTTCCAGTGAATATTCAGGACTGATTTCCTTTAGGATGGATTGGTGGGATCTCCTTGATGTCCAAGAGATTTTCAAGAGTCTTCTCCAACAGTTCAGTTAAGTTCAGTTGCTCAGTTGTGTCTGACTCTTTGCGACCCCATGGACTGCAGTAGGCCAGGCCTCCCTGTCCATTACCAACTCCTGGAGTTTACCCAAACTCACGTCCATGGAGTCGGTGATGCCATCCAACCATCTCATGCTCTGTTGTCCCCTTCTCCTCCTGCCTTCAATCTTTCCCAGCATCAGGGTCATCAAATGAGTCAGCTCTTCGCATCAGGTGACCGGAGTACTGGCGTTTCAGCTTCAACATCAGTCCTTCCAATGAACACTCAGGACTGATCTCCTTTAGGATGGACTGGTTGGATCTCCTTGCAGTCCAAGAGACCCTCAAGAGTCTTCTCCAACACCATAGCTCAAACGCATCAATTCTTTGGCACACAGCTTTCTTTGTAGTCCAACTCTCTCATCCATACATGACCACTGGAAAAACCATAGCCTTGATTAGACAGATCTTTGTTGGCAAAGTAATGTCTCTGCTTTTTAATATGCTGTCTAGATTGGTCATAACTTTTCTTCCAAGGAGCAAGCGTCTTTTAATTTCATGGCTGCAGTCACCATCTGCAGTGATTTTGGAGCCCCCCAAAATAAAGTCAGCCACTGTTTCTATTGTTTCCCCATCTATTTGCCATGAAGTGATGGGACCAGATGCCATGATCTTAGTTTTCTGAATGTTGAGCTTTAAGCCAACTTGTTCACTCTCCTTTTTCACTTTCATCAAGAGGCTCTCTAGTTCTTCGCTTTCTGCCAAAAGTGTGGTGTCATCTGCATATCTGAGGTTATTGATATTTCTCCTGGCAATTTTGATTCCAGCTTGTGCTTCATCCAGTCCAGCATTTCTCATGATGTACTCTGCATATAAGTTAAATAAGCAGGGTGACAATATACAGCCTTGACATACTCCTTTCCCAATTTGGAACCAGTCTGTTGTTCCATGTCGAGTTTTAATTGTTACTTCCTGACCTGCCTACAGATTTCTCAGGAGGCAGGTCAAGTGGTCTGGTATTCCCATCTCTTGAAGAATTTTCCACAGTTTGTGGTGATCTACACAGTAAAGGCTTTGGTGTAGTCAATAAAGCAGAAATAGATGTTTTTTTGGAGCTCTCTTGCTTTTTCGATAATCCGATGGATATTGGCAATTTGATCTCTGGTTCCTCTGCGTTTTCTAAAACCAACTTGAACATCTGGAAGTTCACAGTTCAAGGACTATCGAAGCCTGGCTTGGAGAATTTTGAGCATTACTTTGCTGGCATGTGAGATGAGTGCAATTGTGCAATCGTTTGAGCATTCTTTGGTATTGCCTTTCTTTGGGATTGGAATGAAAACTGACCTTTCCCAGTCCTGTGGCCACTGCTGAGTTTTCCAAATGTGCTGGCATATTGAGTGCAGCACTTTCACAGCATAATCTTTTAGGATTTGAAATAGCTGTTGAATAGAAAGTACTTGAATAGAAAGTCATATTTTGTTTTCTACAATCTGTTGCTTCTCAGATGGTACTAGTGTAAAGAACCGGCCTGCCAGTGCAGGAGATCTAAGAGTTGCCGGTTCAATCCTTGGGTTGAGAAGATCCCCTGTAAGCGGGCATGGGAACCCACTCCAGTATTCTTGTCTGGAAAATTCCATGGACAGAGGATCCTGGCGGGCTACAATCCATGGGGTTGCAAAGAGTCAGACACAACTAAAGTGACTTAGCATGCACATATAATAAATTAGAGCAATATTTTTAATGAAATTTTATAATTCTGATTTAACATACTTCTGTTTAGGTATTTTTTTCAATATCTGAAGAACAGTTTGCCCTTTCCTGTGTTTTTAATGGAAGTATACTTAATATTTTTTTTAGCCAAGTGAAATTTGTACATTATTTATTATGTCTTTAGTTTGATAATAATAATAGACCATAGAATGAGATGGGTAAGGAAAACTGAACACCTGCATAATAGGTTTCTGTATAGTAAACTGATTGTATATTTTTAAACTGAAGTAAAGTTTGTGCCAGAGATGGGAAAAACTTAATAGCCTGGGGATGAAAAATTTAATAGCCTGAAGATGAAGTCTCAATAGTAAGTTGTCATCTTGGATGAAAAAAATGACTAAATGTTGAACTGACTGGCAAAGTCCATCTCTTGATTGCTAGTTGCAAGAAAACTATTCACCTATAAATTCAATATGTCTCTGTTCAATAATGTGATAACTGTCCACATATGTGTAGATTATTTTCTGGGCTCTTAATTATGTTTCATTGACCTGCGTGTCTGCTTTTGGGCCACTGCCATTTTGTTTTGATTACTATAGCTTTGTAGTGTAGTTTGAAATCAAGATCATGGTATCTCTGGCTCTGTTGTCTTTCAAGATTGTTTTGGCTATTGGGGATCTTTTGTGGTTCCATACAGACTTTAGAATTGTTTTTTCTAGTTCTGTGAAATATTCCATGGGAATATTTGATAGGGATTCGTCTGCCTGCAATGTGGGAGACCTGGATTCGATTCCTGGGTCAGGAAGATCCCCTGGAGAAGGAAATGGCAACCCACTCCAGTACCTTTGCCTGGAAAATCCCGTGGACGGAGGAGCCTGATAGGCTACTGTATTGATTTAATATCCTGGAACTTTGCTGAATTCATTGATTAGATCTGATTTTTTTTTTGGTGGGGTCGTTAGGGGTTTCTCAATATAGTATCATGTCATCTGCAAACCGTGACAGTTTTACATCTTTGTTTCTAATTTGAATCTTATTTAATTTCCTTGCCTAATTGCTGCAGCTAGGACTTTAAATACTTTTTTGAATAAAAGTGGTGAGAGTGGACATCCTTGTTTTATTTCTGATCTTAAAAGAATAGCATTGAGCTTTTCACTGTTGGCTGTGGTGTTAGCTGTAGGTCTGTCATATATGGCTTTTAGTATGTTGAAGTATATTCCCTCTATCCTTGGACAGAGGAGACTGGCAGGGTATGGCCCCTAGGGTCACAGTGAGTCGCACGTGACTGAAGCGACTTAGCACACAGGCATGTTCCCTCTACACCCACTTTATTGAGAGTTTTTATGGTAAGTGAATCTTGAATTTTATTAAAAGCTTTTTCTGCACTGAGATGATCATATTTTTATCCTTTATTTTGTTAGTGTGATGTATAACATAGATTTTAGATGTAGAACCATCCTTGGTCCCTGGAGTAAATCCCACTTGATTGTGGTGTATAATCCTTTCAATGTATTGTCAAATTCAGTTTGCTAATATGTTGTTGAAGATTTTTACCTCTATGTTCACCAGGGATATTGGCCTGTATACAGGTTTTCTTTTTGATGTTGTCCTTGTCTGGTTTTGGTATCTGGATAATGCTGGCATCATAAAAAGTGTTTGGAAGCATTCCTTCCTGTTCACTTTTTTTTTTTTTTGGCGGGTAGGGGGAAGAGTTTGAGAAGCATGCATGTATGCTAAATCACTTCAGTCGTGTCTGACTCTTTGCAACCCTGTGGACTATAGCCTGCTGGAGCCTCTATCCACTGGATTCTCCAGGCAAAAATATTGGAGTGGGTTGCCATGCTCTCCTCCAGAGGATCTTCCTGACTCAAGAATTGAACCCTTGTCTCTTATGTCTGGTGCATTGGTAGGCAGTTCTTTACCACTAGCACCACCTGGGATGCCCGAGTTTGAGAAGGATAGGTATTAAATCTTTTTCGAATATTTAGGATGATTCACCAGTGAAGCCATGTGGTCTAGGCCTTTTGTTTATTGGGAGGTTTTTGATTAGTATTCAATCTCCTTGCTAGTAATCAGTCTATTCAGCTTTTCTGTATCTTCACTGTTCCATCTTGGTAGAGTATATGTTTTATCTGCTTCTTCTAGGTTGTCCAATTTGTTGGCATGTTATTGTTCGTAGTATTCTCTTACCATTCTTTGCATTTTTGTGGTATCAGTTATAATTTCTCTTTATTTCTGATTTTATTTGACTCCTCTTGCTTTTTTTCTTGCTTTGTCTAAAGGCTTGTCAATTTTATTTTTCCTGTTAAAGAACCAACTCTTAGTTTCATTGATCTTTTCTATTGTCTTTTTACCTTTACATACTGTTCATGGAGTTCTCAAGGCAAGAATACTGAAGTGGTTTACCATTCCCTTTTCCAGTGGATCAGGTTATTTCAGAGAATGAGATAGTTGGATGGTCAGCATCACTGACTCAATGGACATGAGTTTGAGCAAACTCCAGGAGATAGTGAAAGACAGGGAAGCCTGCTGTGCTGCAGTTTATGGGGTCTCAAGGAGTCTGACATGACTTCGTGACTGAACAACTGTCTTTTTAATTTCTATTTCATTTATTTCTGCACTGATCTTATTATTTTCTTCTATCTACTAACTTTGGACTTTGATTCGTTCTTCTTTTTCTAGTTCCTTAGAATTAAAATTAGATTTCTATTATTTCTTGGAGTAGTCCTGTACTGCTGTTGACTTCCCTCTTAGAACTACATTTGCTGCATCTCAAAGACTTTCGTATGTAATATTTCTGTTTTTCTTTGTCTCTGTGTATTTTTTTAATTTTACTTTTGATTTCTTCAATGACCCACTGGTTGTTTGGTAGCGTATTGTTTAATTCTAACATTCTTATTGGTTTTTTGGTTCAGTTTTCTTCTTGTAATTGATTTCTGTTTTCATTCCATTGTGACTGGGAAAGATGCTTAATATGATCTCAATCTTCTTAAATTTATCGTTTAATTTATTTTTTAATTGGAGGAAAATTGCTTTACAATGTTGTGTTAATTTCTACCATATAACAGCACAAATCAGTCATAATTATATATGTACTGGGTTCAGTTCAGTTCATTTCAGTCGCTCAGTCGTGTCCGACTCTTTGCAACCCCATGAATTGCAGCACGCCAGACCTCTCTGTCCATCACCAACTCCCGGAGTCCACCCAAACCCATGTCCATCGAGCCGGTGATGCCATCCAACCATCTCATCCTCTGTCGTCCCCTCCTCCTCCCGCTCCCAATCCTACCCAGCATTAGGGTCTTTTCCAGTGAGTCAACTCTTTGCATGAGGTGGCCAAAGTATTGGAGTTTCAGCTTCAACATCAGTCCTTCCAATGAACACCCAGGATTGATCTCTTTTAGGATGGATTGATTGGATATCCTTGAAGTCCAAGGGACTCTCAAGAGTCTTCTCCAACACCACAGTTCAAAAGCATCAATTCTTCACATTCCACAATTCTACATTTTTACTACCCCCACCACATTTTATGTTTCTGATGTCATATTTGCATCTTTTTATTTATGTTCCCTTAGAAAATTATTGTATTTTTAGCTAATTTTACTTCTTTTGTCTCTTAAACTTTATGGTAGCTTTATAAGTGCTTGATTGGCTACCTTCTTTTTTAAAATTTTTTAATTAATTAATTTATTTTAATTAGAGGATAATTGCTTTACAGTGTTGTGATGGTTTTTGCCATACATCAGCATGAATTGGCCACAGGTATACATGTGTCCCCCACATTCTGAACCTCCCTCTGACTTCCCTCCCCACCCTATCCCTCTGGGTTGTCCCAGACCACTGGCTTTGGCTACCCTGCTTCATGTATCAATCTTGCACTGGCCATCTGTTTTACATATAGTAATATCCATGTTTTAATGCTATTCTCTCAAGTCATCCCATTCTCCCCTTCTTCCACTGAGTCCAAAAGTCTGTTCTTTACATCTGTGTCTCCTTTGCTGTCCTGCATGTAGGATCGTTGGTACTGTTTTCCTAAATTCCATATATATGTGTAAATATCAGTATTTGTCTTTCTCTTTCTGATTTGCTTCACTCTGTATATTAAGCTCCAGATTTATCTACCTCATTAGAACTGTCTCAAATGCATTCCTTTTTATAGCTGAGTAATATTCCATCGTGTGTATGTACCACAACTTCCTTGTCCATTCATCTCCCGATGGACATGTAGGTTGTTTCCATGTCCTAGCTACTGTAAATAGTGCTACAGTGAACATTAGGGTACATGTGTCTCTTTCAGTTCTGGTTTCCTCAGGGTGTATCTTGCTTACATTTTCCCATGAGATTTTTACTTCTGTGTGTTTTCTTCTTATCAGTTAGTGTTGTTTTTTTCAACTTAGGGAATTCCCTGTAACATTTCTTTTAAGTCCACTTTAGTGGTGATAAACTTCTTTGCTGTGCTGTGCTGAGTGGCTCAGTTGTGTTGTGTCCAACTCTTTGGCGATCCCCGTGGACTGTAGTCCTCCAGGATCCTCTGTCCATGGGGATTCTCCAGGCAAGAATACTGGAGTGGGTAGCCATGCCCTCTTCTAGGGGATCTTCCCAACCCAGGGATCAAACCCAGGTCTCCTGTATTGCAGGCAGATTCTTTACAATCTGAGCCACCAAAGAAGCTAACTTCTTGAGCTTTTGTTTATTTGGAAAACCTTTACCTCATCTTTAATTTTGAATGACAAATTTGCTGATTAGAGAAATATTTGTTGGAAAAATTTTCCATTTAGCAATTTAAATATGCTATGCCATTCACTTATGGCCTGTAGAGTTTTTTCTGAGAAATTTTCTTGAAGCTTTATAAGTTGTTTTTTTTTTTTGTATATAATAAGTTGTTTTTCTCTTATTGCTTTTAGGGTTCTCTCTTAGTCCTTACTCTTACCATTTTAATTATAATGTGTCTTGGTGTGGTTCTCCTTGGTGTCATCTTACTTGGAAGTCTCTTGACTTCCTAGACCTGGATGTCTGTTTCCTTCCCCAGTCTGGGCAAGTTTTTCAGCCATTATTTTTTCAAATAAGTTTTCTGACCCTTTCTCTTGTCTTTCCCTTCTGAAACTTCTATAATGTGAAAATAATTCCACTTGATGTTGTCTCAGAAATCCTTTGAGGTTTATTCACTTTTTAAAATTCTTTTTTCTTTTTGCTGCTTTTTCTAGGTGATGTTCATGTTTTTCTTCCAGCTCATTGATTCTTTCTTATGTTTCATCCAATCTGCTGTTGAATCCCTGAAGTATACTTTTCAGTGAGTTATAACTGCTGTTGAGTCCTTTCTTATATTTTCTATCTTTTTGTTGAGGATTTCACGGTATTCATTCATTCTGCTCCTGAGTTTGGTGAATATATTTATGACTGTTACTTTAAACTCTTTATCAGGTTGGTTGCTTATCTCTGTTTCATCAAGGTCTTTTTCAGGGCATTTGTCTCATTATTTGGTTTTGAAATATGTTCCTTTGTCTCTTCATTTAGCCCGACTCTCTGTTTGTCTAAATGTGTTAGGTGAAACAGCTGTCTCTCTCAGTCTTAAAGGAGTGTTCTTTATAAGATGTGATCCATGTGGCCTGGAAGCATGGTCTTCCCTGGCCACCAGAACCAGGTGCTCACAGGCTGTTCCTCATGTGGACTCTGCATGCCCTCCAGTTGTGATGGGATCTTCGCTGGTTCGTGGGGAGGATGGAGTGTGCATTTGTCCGGCCTGGTTTTGATGTTAGAAATCTGTTTTGAATCTTTATATCTTGCTGTGGTATATTCAGATGTTATTGCTCATTTCTAAATGTCTAGACAGAACTTTAAAAATCTTTAGAAGTAGTGAACAGTTTAGTTTGAGAATGTATTAGAGTCATCAGAAATATTATTTTTGAAATATTGGAAGATGGTGTGCAAAGAACCATTTAAGATGATATATTATTGGTGAGAAAGTGGCCAGTAATACCTACAGAGAGTAGGGTTGTTGTGAGGATTGACTGAAATAATTTATATGATGTTTTGTCATAGTGCTTGGCACTTAAAATGCTACCAGTATATAATAGTTAACATTGTGGCATTCTGACTGTGCTTTTTTTGCAATAAAAGTATTGCAAATACCTTGATATACCAAATATCTTGATATATTTTTTGATGATGTGCCAAAAAATGGTGATGATACCATCTACTGTAAACAAACAGACAAAAAAATCTATTGAAATAAAGCAATATTGAGTAAGACATAGTTTGAAGAAGCAGAGCCTATGATTTCTGCTTTGTTCTAAGGTTACTTAGAGCTTTTGCATTCTTAGAATACTTCATTGGTGCCACATTTCTGGCACATCTCATATTCTAATTTGTTTGTTACCTCTCTTAATTTGTTTACATACTGTTAGTGAGCAGTGGTCACTGTTATCCACACAACTCTTAATAGAGTGTGGATCAAATAAATGTTTTTGACCAAATGATCCATGTCAGGTTTAACTCTTAAGAGTTGGTGGGTGTCTTTTGTTGTAGTATGTGTTTAACAGGACGCAAGTGCTAATTTAAATACAAGTGTTGTATAGTTAGTGTAAAGTCTTCTGAGATGTCTTTCTGATTATTGTTCTTTACTAGTTTTGAGGTAACAAGTTGTGTTTGTTTTCTAGAGCTGCCATACCAGAATTCCACAGGTTGCATGGTTTAAACAACAGTAATTTATTTTCTCACAGTTCTGGAGGGTGAAACTCTGAAGATCAGAGTGCCAGCAGGGTTGGTTTATCCTCAGGCCTCTCTTCTTGGCTTACAAATGGACACCTTCTTGCTATGTCCTCATATAGCTTTTTCTCTGCTTGCATGCCCCTGGTGTGTCTTCCTCTTATAAGGACATTGTACTATTATATTAGGGTTCCAGCTTTATGACTTTATTTAACTTTAATTACCTCCTTAAAAGTCCTGTTTTCAAATGCAGTTACTTTGTGGATTCAGGCTTTAACATATGAATTTTGAGGAGACACAGTTTAGTCCATGACAAGGTGATTGTAAAAAACACAAGATTTGTATTTGGGAAGTGTAAGTTCTGTCAGCTTTTGTGCTATTGGAGGCAGTCCTGTAATTTCTTTAAGCATCTCTTTTCTCACCTATAAAGTAGTGACAATAATTAATTAATGTTAAAAATGCTTATGTGAAATTGTGGTTATTATGATATTTGATCCACATTTCAAACTGTTTATTTCAGAATTTTCTTTTGACAAGAAGGTAACACAATGAGTGGTATTTCTCAGTAAGTTAAAGTGAAATAAAGGATGCTATTAATGCCTTCACGGTTTAGATTAGAGGTTGCATTTGGGCAATCCATGGGCCAGAAACAGCTTCCAGAATGGTTCTTGGCTTATACAGTGCTTAAAAGTTTTAGATTAGTTTTCAACTTTTAAAAGTTAGTTGAATTCACATAAAAAAATCTGTGTTTCCAACCTAGTCTCATTCTAAGCATGGTAGTAATATTCCAGCACTGAGCTGCAAGGTTGCTACAAAGGATATGGTTTTTCCACTAATCCACAATTCCTGTTGTGTCTGCACGTTGGATATTACTATTTATCATCTTATTTGTGCAGGTGCTGAGGGAAATATATTATTACTTTTAACAAATATGTATTAAAAGTAGGAAAATGGAAGATATACTGTCAGGACCACATGTTTGAGAAAAAATAATGACAATATAGTTAATTGTAAAAATGAGTAGTAGTCCATTATATCTGTTAAGAGAATACACTTTAATATGCTGGCCTGCTTTGCTGATTCCCTGTATCCACTGACCCCTGCTGGCTTTGTGTTTTCCATTTCTGTTCTTGATGAAAACTGGTCTGTTAAGGATAAATGTAGTCAAATGAAAAGTAAGTACCTATATTTATAAACAAGTGGCAATAAAGACAGTTGACAAAGTTGAATGAAAGCAGTGTGACATGCTTTAGATATTCTATTTTGCTTTTCTTATTCCTCGTGTTTGATCTTTTAAGTCTATCCATTGGCAAAAATTTATTATGGCTCACATTGATTTAGGATCTTAAATTTTTTTTCATTTTCTGATAGTATAAAAGTTTTGTTTTGAAATTGTTTGCCTTAATTGAAAGGTCTACCTATCTTTTCAGGTCTTCTAGAATATCTACTTAATGTACTCGTTGCTTTTTCAGCCACCACTTTAACTATGTGCTAAGTTGTTATTAACCCCGAATAGGGAATGTACTTTCCCCCATTCCGTCTCTATCATACCAAATTCTACTTTTCCCTGAGGACTAGTTGAATATCACCTCTTCTGTACTTATTTATCTTTTACTTATTTATAAGAATTTTTAATTAAATATGCTACATGTCAATTAAAGTATAATTGACATACAGTGTGATATATTGAATACACACACACACAGACTCTTCACTTAATATTGCATTGTTAAATTTGGAGCTTTTTCTCTCAGAAAAATGATTTTGAAAGTCAATTTTATTATTCATCCTTCCCCACTGTCCCTGTTAAATTTGAAAGAAAGTGGTATATTTTATCCATCATATTTGAACTCTCAGTACATTGACTTGTTTTCTGAGAACGACATCCTTCCACATTATCACAATAAAATAATCACACTCAGAAATTTAATATATAACTTATATACAGATTTTCCCAGTTGTCCCAATAATGTCCTTTATAGCAGTTTTTTCTTTCACTTTTTTTCCTGAAATCACTTGTAGACATGTATCACACGTTGCATTTAATTTTTATGTGTATTTGTTCTCCTTTAATGTTCTTGTATTTAGGTACATATGGTACACCCCCATGATTAGATTCAGGTTAATCATTTTTGGCAAGAATATTAGAGAAGAAGTATTATGTTCTTTTCAGTGCATCATATCAGGAGGTACACAGTTGATTAAGGTGGTGTCTACCAGATTTCTCCACTGTTTTTCACCTGTTGGCTTTAGAATTGATTGATGATTCTTTCCTGAATCATGTATTACTATGGTGATTATAAAATAGTGATTTTTCTATCTTTACCATTTGATTCACATTGATTGGTTGGCATTCTTCTAAAAGAAGAAATTTACTTTTCTCCCTTTCCTTTTTTTTTTTTTGTCTCAGTGTTGGCACTTATATATATATTTTAATATACAGCAGGTTATAGTCCATTCTCGTCTTTCATTCTAATTCTCCATTTGTTCCAAATTTGGTTAGTGGGAATCTCATCCATTGTCCTCTAATGTGTCTTTGTCAATTCTGAGCATTTCATTTGTTTTCTCGCACAGGATTGGTTCACTCCAGGTTTTGCCCCAGCCCCAGCATTAGCTATTTTGTCAAAGAGTTCTTATTCCTTTTACTGGAGAATGGTATTTAGAAACCAAGATATGGGCATTGGGTATGCTCCTTTTGTGGACAGAATTAAGAAATATGTGTACTACACTGACAGAGATATTTTTATAAATTGTAAGTTAAATCTGATGCTTCTAATTTAAACCTGATATCATAGTTCTTCCTCTTCTATTGCATATTTGTGTGTCTGAGAATTCTGGTTCCCAGAGTATTAAAATATTTACTCTTTTGCCTAATCATAATGCCCAAAATAGTTTCAGAATTTCTATGCATATATCACTAAAAGCAGTAAACTTACTAAGTTCAAGGTTTCTTTGCTGTTCTTTTCATCTTAAATGCGGTGGAGCTATACTGTTCAAAGTGTTTTGTTCAGATGTTTCTTGGCTATTTTAGTTTCTCGTGTGTGCTCATTATCCAATTTATATATTCTTAGGCTCATTTGTTTCTTCTTGTGTAATTTTTGGAGGTTCCCTATCCATATGAATTTAATTTTTTGACTATATAAAATATGAACATGATTCAAAAGGCAGAATTATATAAGACAGTGTGTTCACTGAAATCCCACTCTTCTCTTTATCTCTCCCTCCTGATCTTACCCACCCTTTGTAAGTAATCAATATTGTGAGTTTGTGTTTGTGGCGTCTGTACATACTCTTTCTTGTACCTTATATAACGTTAACAGTGTAATGCATATATATGTTTTGTACTTTGTTTTTTCATTTGAAAATATATCCTGAAAATAATAATTTTTATATCAGTTCCTGGAAATTATTCTCATTCTATTTTTACTACTAAATTGTACTCCATTTTTGAATGTACCATAGTTTATTCAGCTAATCTCCTGTATGTAGGAATTTAATGATTTCCAGTCTTTTCCTGTGAAAGTATAGTGTTTCTGTTATAGAGCTATTTTAATTAGCTCAACAAAGTACTAACAATACCAGGTACTGGCAGGGTGCAGAACAACTGTGCACTTGCTGTGAAAATGCAAAATGGTTCAGTCAGTTTGGAAAAGAGCCTGTTAGTGAATTTATAAAGTTGAACATACACTTACCATATGACCCAGCAGTCTCTCTCGTAGGAATTTACCCATTATGTTTACACAGTGACATCTACCTGAATTTTTATAGCAAATTTATTCATACATTGCACAAAGTAGAAGCAACCCAAGTGTCCTTCAGTGAGTGAAGAGATAAATGACCATGGTATATCCATAATTAGAGTGTCACTTTGAAGTAAAAAGAAATAAACTATAGATACATGAAAGAACACAAATGAATCTCAAATGCATTATGCTGAATGAAAGAATCCAGATTTAAAGGCTACATATGGTATGAGTCTCTATATGACATTCTTGAAAAGGCAAAACTCTAGGGACAGGAAATGGATCAGTGTTTGGCAAGGGCTGAACATTACAGAATAATTTGACTACAGGGAGCAGGAGGGAAATTTGGGGGGTAGTGGAACCTTCTTTTAAAATCTAGATTGTGACAGTGATTATAAGACTAGATGGAATTTTTTAGAACATAAAGTTGTTGTAGAAGTTGTCACTAGAAAGGATGAATTTTCCTGTATGCAAAATATCTTAAAACTTAAAAAAAAAGTTTTTTAGTAAACCCCAAAACCTGAGAATTGTTTTATATATAGTTGGAGATGTTTCTTCAGGTTAGGTTTCTAGATTGCTGATTCAAAGGATAAATGCATGTGTAGACTTGTTGGATAATGTGGAATTCTGCTCTATAGAGGTTGAACCATTTTCTACACCTCCCCACTACCAGCCATGTATGAGATGCTTATTTTCTTACAGCTTCTTTCAGGGAGAATTTTGTTAAGTTTTTGATTTTTTGCCAGTTGCATAAATGAAAAATAGTATCTCTGTATAGTTTTAATTTGCATTCCTATTACTTTGCGTGAAATGTGGTATCTGAGAATTTTGAGAGGCATTTGTGTTTTTCTCCCCAGTAAGCTATCTGTTCATTTTTTTACCTATTTTTTTCCCTTCAATTTTAATGATTTGCTTATATATTAGGGATATTAGTTCTTTACTTATAGTAAGATTTTCTTCTGCCTACTTTTGATCAGCTTAACTTTTCCTCCTCTTAGAACTTTTATATTTAATACCACATTCATGCTAAATTTCCTTTTTGCCTGATAGTTTAGAGTTTCTTAGCATACAGTCTCTCTCTCTTCAGTCACTAAGTTGTGTCCAACTCTTGCGACCCCATAGACTGTAACCTGCCAGGCTCCTCTGTCCATGGGATTCTCTAGCAAGAATACTGGAGTGAGTTGCCCTTTCCTTCTCCAGGGGATCTTCCTGATCCAGGAATCGAACCGGGTCTCCTACACTGCAGGCAGATTCTTTACCAACTGAGCTATGAGGGAAGTCCTAGCATACAGTAGACCATTGTTAAATAAAGATCAGTTGAATTTTTATTTCCTAAGTGTTCAGGTTCAAGCAGAGAATTCTTAAAGGACTCTCATTTGATTTGGTTGCAAGGTTTTTTGTAATGCCTTAATAAGGAGAAATGCTGTTATCTTTCCTGATTTTTTTCTGTTTAGTGCAAACACTTAAATAAATTAAGTGGCAGTCTACTTAGGGATTTTGCAGGAAGAAGTTGAATAATTTGTGAGATGCTCAATAGTAAAATACTGTAGTTTTAGGGTAGGGCTCTGGTCAGGGTATTCTTGTGTGTTCAAAGGCTTACAATGTTTTTTATACTTTTACTCACTCTGGTCACTTAGAATCCTATCTTCTAGTTTGTTGGTGTGTCTGTGGTGTCAGCCCAGCTCTATTAGAGCTTATGTCCAAATGAATTCTACCCTTTTTTTCTCTGAAATTTGTAAGTCAAGTAGTTCAGAAATGCACACTGGTAAAAAATGTTTGCCAGGTACTTCTTGGCATCTGGACATAATATAGGCAGTCATAATTGATCTTCTGAATTCAAAGGCAGTGGCCCTTTAGCTAATCATTTGTTATTTTCTCTCTTGAGAAAGATACCTGGTACATTTTAGTGACTTGAGATCCAAGTAATTTTCAGAAATAGGTACCAAGTCCCTACATTCATTTATCAATACCAACAAACCAAAGTACCAAAATTCTGTTTTATATTAAGTGGTAATCAAAAAGTATTTTCAAGATCAAGAATGACCCAAATAATTAGTGAGAAGCATATCTAAATTCTTTACAAACTTCTGTTATACTCTTTTTGGAAGATCCACCTGCTTTGAAAGAGTTCATGAGAAAAAAATAAATGGGGTGTGTGTGTGTGTGTGTGTGTGTGTGTGTGTGTTTGTGTGTGTGTGTGTGTGTATCTCCTGGGCCGACCTAGAGGGAAAGCAGGTAGATTTATCAGATTGTTACCTGCAGATACTCTTTCCCCCACCTCCGTTCACTAGTGAGCTTTAAAGTTGTGGAGAGAACTAAATTCTAACTCCTTTTTTTTTTTTTTGAGGGGGAATGTTGTGTTATAAAAATATTAAATGAATATATCTGATAAAGCTTGAGTGTCATTATTTTAAAATAAAAATCTCCTTTATAAAAGCTAAATCATTTTCCTTATCATTTATGAGACTAACTTATCCACTAACCTTTCCATTTTCAGAGATTTTCTTTGACTTGAACTAAGATATATTAGAAAAGAAGAAAAACATATCATAAAACCAGATCCTGATGTTTTGTAAGAATTTTCATAATGAGAAATACTCGTTCTTTTCTTCTTGATATCTAATATTCCCATTTCTCCCCTGAATCTTTATATCTTATCTAATGTATGTTGTGTACAGAGGTTCATAGACTATTTTTTTCTAGGTGCTTTTCATTAATCCTATTTATAAATTAGCTTTTCTTATTTTGCAATATCCTCTGTCTCCAGACTCTTTTTGCCGTCTATGTAGTGGCATCATGTGACAGCTGGTGTATTGATGGATACAATGGTATTTAGCAACAAATAGTCTGTACACAATAATTAGGAATAATTGCTTTGATTAAAGCTGTTAATTTTTATCATAGGTATATAAGATTGAAACAGTCAAATTAGCCTTATATATTGGTATCTAATGGCACATGATCTCTGGTGGGTATGTGAATGTATAATTGTTGAATATAGTTGTTGCCTCTGTGATATCTCTCTGTGGATGTTGTAGGCCAGTCATCCATAGATTATTTTAATGGCTTATTATCATCTGTTAATTTAAAATATATCCAAGTTTTCTTAATTTCATGGGCTTCCCAAATGGTGCTAGTGGTAAAGAACCTGCCTGCCAATGTAGAAGACTTAAGAGATGCAGGTTCCATCCCTGGGTTGGGAAAATCCCAAAGAGAAGGGAATGGCAACCCAACTCCAGGATTCTTGCCTGCAGAATCCCATGGACAGAGGAGCCTGGAGGGCTGTGGTTCATAGGATTGCATAGAGTTGGACATGATTGAAGCGACTTAGGACTAGCACTCTCTTAATTTATGTAATATTATATTGTGCTCTCCTTACCTGCCACCTTACCTGCTTCCTGAGAAACCTGTATGCAGGTCAAGAAGCAACAGTTAGAACCAGACAGGGAACAATGGACTGGTTCAAAATTGGGAAAGGAGTACATCAAGGCTGTGTATTGTCACCCTGCTTATTTAATTTATATGCAGAGTGCATCATGTAAAATGCTGGGCTGGATGAAGGAAAGGTGGAATCAAGATTGGTGGGAGAAATATCAGTAACTTCAGATATGCAGATAACACTAACCTTATGGCAGAAAGTGAAGAGGAATTAAAGAGCCTCTTGATGAAAGTGAAAGAGGAGAGTGAAAAAGCTGGCTTTTCAACATTCAGAAAATGAAGATCATGGCATCTGGTCCCATCACTTCATGACAGATAGATGGAGAAACAATGGAAACAGTGACAGACTTTATTTTATTGGGCTCCAAAATCACTGCAGATGGTGACTACAGCCATGAAATTAAATGATGCTTGCTCCTTGGAAGAAAAGCTATGACAAACCTAGAAAGCTCATTAAAAAGCAGAGCCATTAAATTGCCAACAAAGGTCCATCGAATAAAAGCTATGGTTTTTCCAGTAGTCATGTATGGATGTGAGAGTTGGACCATAAAGAAGGTGAGCACCGAAGAATTGATGCTTTTAAACTGTGGTTTTGAAGAAGACTCGTGAGTCCCTAGGGCTTCAAGGAGATCAAACCAGTCAATCCTAAAGAAAATTAGTCCTGAATATTCATTGGAAGGACTGATGCTGAAGCTGAAGCTCCAGTACTTTGGCCACTTGATGCGACAAGCTGACTCATTAGAAAAGACCCTGTTGCTGGGAAAGATTGAAGGCAGGAGGAGAAAGGGACGACAGAGGATGAGATGGTTGGATGTCATCACACACTCAATGAACATGAGTTTGAGCAAGGTCCGGGAGATGGTGGACAGGGAAACCTGGTGTGCTGTGGTCCATGGGGTCTCAAAGAGTTGGACATGACTGAGCGACTGAAAAACAACAAATAGTGTGCTCTCAGGCATAGGTTTCTTGGTTGTGTGTGTGTGTTAAGTCACTTCAGTTGTGTCTGACTCTTTGCGAACCTATGGACTGTCGCCCACCAGGGTCCTCTGTCCATGGGATTCTAGGCAAGAATACTGGAGTGGATTACCATGCCCTCCTCCAGGGGATCTTCCTGACTCAGGGATTGAACCCATGTCTTTTATGCCTCTTTCATTGGCAAGCGGGTTCTTTACCACTAGAACCACCTGGGAAGCCTGGATTTCTCAGTTACATAATCTAAAATTTTACCTACTATTTGCTCCTCCCTGACAATAAAGAGTTTTGAAGGGACTCTTTTCAGAAACTATATAGGGAATTAGGCAGCTGCTGTCCTTGGTGATGAAATTATTTCATGTGAATTCTTAAGGAAAACAACTAGTTAAAAAAGTGGGATAATCTTAAGTGTATTGTTTGTGACTACTGTTGGTATGAAGATAGATCTGTTTGAACTAGAAAAATACAGACTGCAGTATCTTAATGTCTTGAGTTCCTGACTGCCGTGCAGAGGAAATGTTTAACTATTTTAATCATGTTTCTATCTCTCAGAAAGAAAGCCCTTATGAAAGGAAATGACAGCGTCCTACCACAAAGTTATCTCTTATCAGTTATAGTCTTAGTCGATAATGATTTGTCAAACTTGGACATGTGTAAAATGCAAGGCCTGTGTTATTTACTTTGGAAAGGAAAAATTAGATGAAGCTGATAAAGACGGGGTCATGGCTTTTGTTAGGAGACAGAAACCATTAAAGGCAGTCATTGTTAGCTTAGGAAAGTGTCCTTGGACCCCTCCCTCTGTCGCAGCTGAAACCTAAACCTGCTTGAATCATTCTTTGCAACTTGAGGGGAGGGAGGGACAACTGAGGAGAAGAATGAAGACAGCTCTGACAGAGATTTAGCATTTTAAATGGGGAGCAAAATGTGGACCTTGAAGCAGGCTATTTATTTGAGTCAGGAAACACTGCCTTTTGTTCTGGTACTCACTCCCATTTATTTAGGTTTTTTAAAGTTCATTTCTTATCCTTCCAAACGTGTAGCATTCCTTCACGTACAGTGTATGTTGCTCTCCTCCTTTCACCTTTCTGTAGATGTGATTCTTTTTCATTAGTGGAAGCAGAGAAAACACATTTAGCTCAAAGCCACATGAGTCAGTGCATGCTTTACATACCTTTCTTCTCACAGCACTCTTCTGGTTTCCTCACAGTGTTCCTAGTGTTCCTCACAGAAGGGAGCATGGAGGAAAAATGATTTCTAAATAG
Source organism: Okapia johnstoni (assembly GCA_024291935.2). NCBI lineage: Eukaryota > Metazoa > Chordata > Mammalia > Artiodactyla > Giraffidae > Okapia > Okapia johnstoni. The sequence continues at coordinate 122,493,730 of CM044306.1, read as the reverse complement.
CAGACTATTTGGAGGGTGGAAGTAAAGTTTGTGAACTTAAGCCCCATCCTGCTCCTTTTTATCTTGATTTCTGTGTACCACCTTCAAGGCAGGAAAGCATGTACTTAGGAGGACTTAACTGGATTATGATTTCAGAGGCTAAGAAATAGCATTGACAGTCTTATGTCAGAGTACTTTAAACAGTTAGAAGCTGAATATGATGATGTCAAGACAACCTCACAGAGGATAGATTTGGTTGTAAATATTTGGTGGAGATGAGAGGAAAGGCCTTTGTCTCTTCTCTAATTATTTAGTTATTATTCTCTTCTCTATTTTTTAGTTGGTCCAGAAAAACCAGTCTTCTCATGCCATTAGTAAAGGGCCTCATTAGGTTATTTGTCACAGATTTCTTGGGAAATTGTCCCCTAAGGTGGGATGTTCATTCTTTAAGGATGGGTCTGACATGTGAAAGGGCTAAGACTCTGTCTGAGCAATGGCTAGAAGCAGTTTCCTTTTGAATGAAACTATGGCTTTGAGTTCAAAGCAAAACAAAATAAACTGTATGAAGAACATAGAAACAAAGTTGTGATTAAATTTGCTGTTTAAAATTAAGTAGAATTTTCTTAACATTTTTAAAGGTATATATTTCTAAAAATAACTTTATAATCATTAATTCTAAATAAAAAGAAAAAGTTTAATTTTCCATATGGATCAAAGTAACTTTTTTATGCATTTCTTTTCTTGTCTTTTTCATGTACACATGTAATTTGTAGGTAATTTAAATACTATTGTAAATATAATTTTATGGGAATTTTCTGTTTCTGGTTTTGAAATTGTTTTTCACTTAGCTACAGTTTTCACTAGTCGGCTCTGATTTTCTGGAAAAATAAAATAAATTTCCTTGAAATCTCCACTTCAGAATCAAAGAGGAGTGACTGTAAAGGTGCTTTAATGTTGTAGTCATTTCAAAGAAGAGTGGCTGTAATGATCACCTATTGCCTCTTTTTGTGTTAAGATGAAAATGAATGTCCATTTGTATTCTTAAAATTAGAATTTTTACATGCTTTTTAGTCATACTTTTCTTTACCCACATGGTGCCTGTCCATGAAATGTTTTTCTTAGTAATTTGGCAGTGCTCACTAACTCTTCTAGATTTTTTTTTTTTTTTTTTAAGTAAAACTATGCTTTGGCCACGGTGTAGGATCTTGAGCACCTTATCAGTCTTTGGAGTCACAGAAAAGTTTGTTTGGAGTGCTTATAGGTATATATTATATCAAGTGAGATTCCCAAACATAGAGATTTAATTTCTGATCTCATGGATGCAAAGCACATAAACAGAATAGCCAATAAATTTGAACCGATATATAGAGACGTGATGGTTTTGAAGGGAAAATAAAGTGGATATTGTACTATTGAATTGCAGAATGAATAGGTTTCATTAGAAACAGCATCTTGATGAAGAATCAGTTCGCCTGAAGAAGATATGAGGTTTACTTTTATGAAGTAAAGGAAACTGAACTTATAATCATGAATCAGCCCAGTCCAATTTAGATGTGCCTGCTGCTCATATTCAGATGAATCATACAGTTACTAGTGTTGTACTAAAAAGTTTAGTCTTTAGTTTTTATTTTAGTCTTTATTTTGACTGCTGTATTTCTTCATGTAATTTTGTCTTTGCTTTTTTGTTCTGTTTTGCTTAATACTTGCTTTTCAGTGTTTCCTTTTATTCTTATTAAATTTATTTAGGTCAACTAATATTTTCTTTTTTCAGATGAGGAAATTGAGGGGAAAGTAAATTGTGACTTATTCATCATCACTATTGTAATGAATCAGTTTTAGCACCGTGACTATATTGCAGTTCTTACCTGAAGTTTTTTGTTTTACTTTCCTTTTTTGATGTCTAGGATTAATCTGTATGCATTTTTCATACTATAATTTGTTGATACTCTAGGTTTGATTTTTCCATTCATTATCTTATTTTTAAAAATATCATCTCCCCTCTCTTCTTGGAGTATTTCTGTATTTGACTGCATGCTGGCTTAAATATTCACAGATTCGAATGCACTTTCCTGCTTTTTTTCTGCAGCCTCCAAATGTATCTCTAAAAGCATATGCAAGACCAGAGACACCTGTTACTCTTCTCTGTTATCTGTTCTTCAGTTCTGTGTCCCAACCTTGGTGATAGCCTCACTGTTTTTTAAATCTATGACTAAAAGGCTAACACTAGGTTTCTTGAAGCATACTTTGTTTTGTTTTAACACTTTAGTATTAAAAATGAGTGCTGTTACTCTTAACAGCTTTGTTTGAATATTTTGTGACAATTTTGGTTGTTTTGCAGGTACCTGGGGCACAAGATTTGGTTGATTTCTCTCCTGTTTATCGATGTCTACACATATATTCTGTTTTGGTGAGTCTTTGGCTTTGCCTAATAAAACTCTATATTGAATTCAAATCTCTGCTTTCTCATATTTGATAGTTTTTCTGCTTATTATTAAGGAATAAGAAACTATTATTAAGGAGTTGTTTGTTATTCAGTCACTAAGTCGTGTCTGACTCTTGAGACCCCATGGACTGTAGCACACCAGGCTCCTCTGTCCTCCACTATCTCCCGGAGTTGCTCAAATTCATGTCTGTTGAGCCAGTGATTCTGTTTAACCATCTTATCCTCTGCTGTTCCCTTCTCCTTTTTTAAAGGAGTATCAGTTATTAAAAAATAATCTTTTCATTTCTTCTTGAATCTTTTATTTATCTTTGCCATGTCATATGTGGTAGCTAGTAACATTAATTTCTGTCAGTCATCAACAGATTATTAGATTATAGCTAAAAATAGTGACACACAAATTTGAATTTCTACTGTTAATTTAAAAATGTGGTACTCATATAACAATAGCCTATATTTAAATATTAAAATAAGATTTTTTTATTCCTGATGGTAATTACTCCTTTGTCATGTAACACATATGGAAAGAGGAACCTCTCTGAGGAGAAATACTGTGGATATCAATGTCATTCTAAGAAAGCGCTTTATCCTTCTTGGTAGTATACCTACATGCAGACACACAGATACATACAATCAGTAAAAATTTAAACTCTAAAGTATCATCAAAGACAAATTGATGAAAAAAGTCCATTATCAATACATTTTATAGCAAAATTCAGTGAATCTTCTATCAGGTTTTCAGCCTATTTGAATATGTCTTCTTGCCTAGTGTGTTATCCATATGCTTTCCTTATATATTTACCATAGTATCATTACTCCAGATAGTTTGGGTAGACTTTATAGCCTGAAGTGTTTTTGGGTAACCTTCAGTAGCTTGAGAAAAGAACTAATAGCTTCTTCTCCTCTTCTTCCTCCTCTCACTTGTTGCTGTCTACTTCCCTCTTCCCCTCTTCCCTGTTTTCTCACTCTCTATTCCTTTTCTCTGTTCATCATTCTTTTTATAAAAATGGGGCTTCCCTGGTGGCTCAGCTGGTAAAGAATCCACCTGCAATGCCAGAGACCTGGGTTTGATCCCTGGGTTGGGAAGATCCCCTGGAGAAGGAAAAGGCTACCTACTCCAGTATTCTGGCCTGGAGAATTCCATGGAATTCTCCATGGGGTATATAGTCCATGGGGTCACAAAGAGTTGGATGTGACTGAAGCAAGATATAGATAAAATTGTATCAAAACATCTAAAATAAGTTGACTGCTTCTTTTTAATATCATGTGTGTGAAAGTTGCTCAGTTGTGTCCAACTCTGCGACCGCATGGACGGTAGCCTGCCAGGCTCCTTTGTCCATGGAATTCTGCAGGCAAGAATATTGGAGTTGGTAGCTATTCCCTTCTCCAGGGGATCTTCACAACCCAGGGATCGAACCCAGGTCTCCCTCATTGCAGTCATATGCTTTACCATCTGAGCCACCAGGAGAATTAAATAAATTATATACATCTTAGTTTGTGACATGTTTTTTTTGTCATTTCATATAAGATCCCCTGTTGTATTGCAGTTTATCATGGTTTTTCTATTCATCCCCTGTCCATAACTCCACTGGTCTCTCATCCCCAATTATACTAACTCTATTATGTTTAACATGATCATGGTTATGTTTTTGTTTTTGAAAAGTATATAGTAACTTTGTATTTGATTTTAACTTATTCAAATAGTATTGTCTTATGGACCTAGTTCTGTTTCTTATATCTTTTGTTTAGTACTATTTTTAATATCTGTTCCTCATTATAGTTTGTATACTTAGTTCATTGCCTCCTGCTTATATGTGATAATTAATTGATCCCATTTGTATTTGCTGTGTTTTAATTTTCTATTACTTTAGTGTGTGTTAGTCACTCAGTTGTGTCTGACTCTTTGTGACTCCACGGAGTGTGGCCCACCAGGCTTCTCTGTCCATGGGATCCTCCAGGCAAGAATGCTGGAATGGATTGCCATTCCCTTCAACCAACTCTTAAATTGCCTAATATATTCTGTTGTAACAAATAAATACCCTCTTATGGAGTTGTAAGTTTCTATACTTTAGGTATGAAATTCTTGGTTGTAAGGCATATATATAATATTTAATTTTGCCAATTTATAATTTCTGATAACCTGATGGATATTGATATCATTTTAATTTGCATTTCTCTGATTACTGGTGACATTATGCTTCTCTCTTTGAACTTACTAATCCTTTAAGATTTTTCTTCTCTGAACTGCCTAATTTTAGTCTTTGTTCAATTTTTTATCGAATATCTTGTTTTTGTCTTTTCTGTTTGCTGGAAAGAGACATTTCAGGAATTTTTCCAATATTGTAGATACTAACAGTTTAGGATATTGCAAATATCTTTTTTCCAGTTTGCCACCAGATTCTAAAGTATGTCTGTGTTATCTTTCATGAAATATAAATCTTTGATTTTAATATAATTAAGTCAATCAGCAGTAACCTTACAATCTGTACTTTTTGAGTTTTGTTATTTGAAAAATCCCTCTCTCTTCCAGGTCATAGAGCGTTCCTTTTCCTTTACCATTAACATTTTACCATTCGCATTGTAATTTTGATTCATCTTGTTTTCACTGTTGTATATAGTATGAGATAGGAGTCCAACTTAATTTTTTTTCTGTGTGGTGAATTCAGTTTTACTAATCCCATCTATTACATAATCTGAACCTTACTCAGTAATTCCTGGTAGTACTTCTGGCATCCACTAAATATTCATATTTGTATGAATCTATTTATGTCTCAGCTCTATAATTTGTTATATTTGATTTTGTAATATACCTACATATATAGTAAAAGAAGTCCTTTTTCATTTTTTCGCTTTTAAATTGCTTTCACTATTTATAGATCTTTATTTTTCCATATGTATTTTATGATCAGTTTGAGTTTATATGAAATAAGTCCTAGAATTTTTATTTGAATCAGTTGAATTTATAGATAAGTTTTGGGAAGAAGTGATCACTTTATAATGCTAAGTCATCCTATTTGTGGAAGAATAAGGTCTACTTTAAAATTATTTAATTAAGCTTTATTTTTCTCTGTTAATAGTCTTGGGGACTTTTTGTTTAGTTACTAGCAGAACACTTAGTTTTTGTTGCTATTTTCTGCTTTAATTTCTAAAATTATTGCTGATATTGAGAAACACTATTGGTTTTTATAAGTTAACCTATATCTGGCAATCTGCTCAATTCTTTTGTTAGTTATTATAGTTTGTTTTTTGGTTTATGATAGGTTTTCCATGTAGTTGATCATAGTATATGCAGATATTTACTTTGTTTCTTTTCTTTCTAACCATTTATCTCTGTTCTTTCTGTTGTGATGTTGTATTGACCAGGATCATCATTACTTTGCTGTTCAGTAAAGTGATAATGGATATTCTTCTCTGATTTCTAAATTCAAAGAGAGAGTATCTAAAGTTTCTCCATTAACTGATGTTTGCAATAGGATTATAGTAAATATTCTTTATCTAGTTATTCCTAGACTTATAATTTTTTATAAAAACATAAACGAGTATTGAATTTTATTGAATTTGTTTTCCAAATATATTGATATAATGCTGTGGTTTTTATTCTTTAATTCATGAAGGTGATGGCATTCATTGGTAGATACTTTTGATATTAAACAATTCTTTTATTCTTAGATAAATCCAACTTGTTAAGGATGTAAATCACTGCCTTTCTTTAACTCCTTGTGGAATTTTACTTCTTTTTGTCTATTTTATTTTTAATATTTTTTGTATTTATGTGTATGGTTATGAGTAACACAGGCCTCATGTTGTTCTTACTCTTCTTTTTTTTGGTATTTTCCTATGTGGTTTGTAAGTCAGTGTTATTTTAACCTTATTAGAATTGTTGAACATCCTTCCCTTTTTTCTGTCTTATGAAGTGATTTATATGACATAAAAGTTATCTATTTATTGAAAGTTGAGTAGAAATCACATTCAGTAATATGCATTTTTCATTTAACACATACTTCTTCCTCCTTTTTTCCATATTATCTTACTTCTGTGACCCACTCCAGTATCCTTATCTGGAAAATTCCATGGACAGAGAAGTCTCCTGGGCTATAGTACACAGGGTCGCAAGAGTCAGACATGACTGAGTGACTAAGAGCATATGGTTCTTGATTTTGTTTACTTTCTTCAATAGTATGTATGGCTAAAGAGCCATATTTGCTTATATAAAATTTTAAGTTTTATTATAAACCTCATAATTGTAAAATCAAATGAATATTTCCTCATAAAGTATATGAAAATGGGTAGTTTGTTTAATTTAATGTTATATCCTCAGTACCAACAAGAGTTCTTGGCGTAGATACTCAATAAATATTAGTTGAATGAATAGATAAATAAGTGGTACCTGAAGGTGGATAGGGCTTCCCTGGTGGCTCAATCAAAGACTTATGCTTTTGCAAAATTATAATCTGTCAGGAAATAAGGTACAACATTTGAATGACTATAATATGACAGCACTATATCTTATCACTGTGTGTATGCTAGTGCCTCAAGTGAGAAATCTAGTAGTGAGTCATAAGAGTACTAAAGTAATTTATTTGCTAGTAGTGGTGTTAAGCAAGTCACCCAGACCTCAGCTTTCTCATATATAAAATGTTATAATAATGCTCAGTTGTGTCTTAGCTTTTGGGACCCCATGGACTGTAGCCTGTCAGACTCCTCTGTCCATGGAATTCTCTGGGCAAGAATATTAAAGTTGGTAGCCATTCACTTCTCCAGGAGATCTTCCCAACCTGAGGATTGAACCCAGGTCCTCTGCATTGCAGGCAGATTCTTTACCATCTGAGCCACCAGAGAAGCCCAATAATTACCTACTTAGTACAGTTATGGTATGGTATGAATGTTGCCTGGCTTAGTGCATAGTTGGCATTTAATAATGGTAGTTAATATGTCAAGAAGTATGTGTCTCTGGTGCTAGTCATGAGACATGTTATAAGTGTTTTTCAAAGTATATGACAAAGTATAGACATGTTGATAGATATTGTAGTTTCTGCCATCAACATGCAATCTTTATCAATTATTTAATCACACATTCTTAAATATACAATGTCTATATAGTCTTAAATTGTGAGAACAAAAAAGGGGGCCTTAAACTGCCCATTTCAAAATACATTCAATAATATTGAAATATTTAGTGTTTGTAAATTTTAATGTATTGTTTATATGGCAGAAACAGGCCTCTTTCCCCACTTATAATGTTTCTTACAAGTTTTGAAAAGGTACTACCTTCAACTAGGGTGGTAAGAAGTCAGCTATATATTTTTTGGAATACATGTTTAGTTTTTAGATGTTGCTGTACTAGACCTATATAGACTTTAAATTAGAACTCAGATATCTCATTTGCTAAACAAGAGCCAAATCATGTATAACTTCTAGGGTTGACTCTTTTCACAGGTTTTTGGGGGCCATAATTTTTCACTTTTCTGTATTTGTTTCCTTATTCTCAAATCACTAATTTGTATTATTGTGTGATAAAAGGTAGTTCCTCATAATGTTAATGACAATGATATTTAAAAATAGATTACTTAATATAAATATTTGTACATAAATATTTTCTTATTTCCTGATATAGTTCATATTAGCATTTTTCTTGTTGTTATTTAGTCTAAATTGTGTCTGACTCTTTGTAACCCCATGAACTGCAGCGTGCCAGGCTTCCCTGTCTTTCACTATCTCCAGAGTTTGCTCAAACTCATGTCCATTGAGTCGGTGATACTATTCAACCATCTCATCGTCTGTTGCCCCTTTCTCCTCCTGCCTTCAATCTTGTCCAGCATCAAGGTCTTTTCCAGTGAGTTGGCTCTTCAAATGAAGTGGACAAAATTTTGGAGTTTCAGCTTCAGCATCAGTCCTTCTAATGAATATTTTGGGTTAATTTCTTTTAGGATTGACTGCTTTGATCACCTCGCAGTCCAAGTCACTTTCAAGAGTTAGGCTTTAAGAAAAGATTTAGGAATAGAGGAGTGAGGAGAAAGTAAACCTCTTTCTCATTCTTTTCCATTCCTATACTTGTCTCGACTTCTTCACTTTTCATTCTTTCATCAACCCAGTGTATTTATCTTCTGTTTATACCACTACCCTGAATCTGTATCTTACTGGACTTTTTAGCAGCTTTTGACTTTGTTGATAGTTTACAATTTAAAACTAAGTTAACTACTTAATCCCTTCCTATTTTAATAACATATCCAGATCTCAAATCTTGCAAGTGTTACCTCTTAAATGTAGTTTTACTTCACCTTCTCCTTTCCTAAAATGATTGCCCTAGTTTAGATTCTCATCAAGATTACTGAAAACTGTCTCCTAACTGTTCTCCCTACCTTATATCATAACCCCTCACTCACTTCTCACTGTAGTGTTAATAATCTATCATATAAATCTGATCAATGATGTCTCTGTAAAATGCTCTAATTGGTCATCAGTGTAGTAAAATGTAGAAGTATAGAAGAAGACACAGCATATGAAAGCGTAGTAAGTTTTCCATGTCCAGTCTGCTGTTTTTCCTGCTTTTTCCCACCTTGCTTTGCTGATACTGAAATGCTTCCAGTTCGTTGACTATATCATGCTGTTTCACTCAGCTCATCCTTTCTTCATGCTAGTCCTTCTGCTTGAATTACTATTCCATTTCTATTTTACAGATTGATATTTATTTGCTACTCAAGTCCTCTAGCAAATTTTCCTGATGTTTCAGGTTAAGCACAGTGGATGCTCTTTCTCTTTGCACTACTATAGAACCTAGTACATATTACGTTAGTGCTTACTGTGTTATATCATTGTATTCTAAATAGGCATTCTTTTTCTGCAGTAGACTATAATACTTAGTCTTAATACTTATAATACTATACTTATACTTATAATACTTATAATACTATAGCACTTAATACTTAGTATTAGTAGAATATAATGCTAAATAAAAGTTTATTTTGAAATATAACTACCCTCCTTTTGACCTGCAAATGAATCCAGTATTCTAGTCTCAGTCAGTGTTATACAATATCAGAGCTGGGGCTTATACAAGGGAAAACAGTTCTATTGGTGTCCAACGGAAGGATCATAACAGAAGTAACAAAAAGTTCTAATATTTGTCATTTACAATAGTGTTTATCTGAACTTTTGGCCTGGAGGATAACAAGGCACACTTTGAATAAACATGGCAATATTTATTATTTTTAGTGAAACCGACCTTCCATTCACCCCCCTTTTATGGCTGTGCTGCTTATAAATTCCCAAAGGATTATTTGAAAAATCCTACTTATATCTGCCAGCCTTATCAGTAGGGCAGGAGTTCACGTATTGTAACAGGAGGTCAGATTTCGGTCATGGTCTTATAGATGGGGCCAAGCACCTGTAAATTCTTCCTTTGGTGACTAAAGTGAAGTACAATATCAAACAGGCTGTGAGACTTTTCTAGGAAGTGCTGAACTTTGGCAGGAAGGGCAAACTTTGGCAGGAGGAGGGGAGGGAAGAAAGTGAACAAGGGTCAGATAGTGGTTAATTGAGACTTGGTCCCTGGTGTAGTAATGCAAATGGAAGTGTACAAAGCAAAGATAGATATATTTTATAGAATTGTTTTAAACAGCTTATACTGTTTAAATCTTCCTGTACAGTTTAGAAATGGGCAGGTAAGGGATAGGATATAAGACGTCTCACAGTCATTAAGGATAATTTTTTAGGAAGGGAGAAAATAGCATAAACTAAAAATTTAACTGTAGGGGGAATGATGAATAATAATGATCTGAGGTTCTTGTACATTGTGTCATTTTAGTTTAAAAGATGGATAGTTGTCTACTGAAGACAGAAACCAGTCTGTCGTACAGATTTTTTAAAAAATCTTATCAATCCAGTGATGTCTGCCATGTTTATGGGCTTCAAGCCTTGAATTCCAATCAACTTGGACAAAGATTTGTACGTACTTCAAGCTTCTCTATGTACTATTCCATCTTTCTGACTCTTCTTAAGATTCGTTGCTCACTCACTTTTCTCTCACTTAAAGGGTGTATATATGCCCCATAACAAGAATCTTGGGTATCATTAAGATACTAGGGGAGAAAATCTGTAAATATAACCATAACCCCTAGTTTGTGGGCCTGATTTATTATCTTCTTGTGGTATATTGGTTGTCAGTGATCTATATCATCAGCTCATTAACAATTTAAAAAATTACCAGATTAAAAAATGTTGACAAATGTACACCTTTGATTTATGTACTTTTCTGCATGTGTGTTACACTATAATGAAAAAAATTATTTTAAACATTTCTGACATCTCGGGTCCAGGGATAGCAATTATAGCAATATATGGATTTTTTTTTTTAGTAGGCAGTAACCCCTCAGTATTACATAAATCATCAGAACCTTAGTTTCATATAATTGTCCTTCGGTCACTAAAGGACCCTGTCAAACTGCTAAGATATAAGGAAAGAAGAATGCTGTTGTGCAGTGAATTCATTATTATAAAGGCAATATAATACTACAAGTGTAGTATTTTTAAAAACACTCTTCAGCAGGAGGCCTCTGAGAATTAGATGAAAGCTGAGAACCCTTTCCCCAGACAAGATGTGCATATGTCCATGTATATTTTATTCTGCTTAGAATTTCACAGGCTTCCCTAACTCCTGAATCTCATCCAAAGACCTAGAAAGAATAATTCATCTAAAGGGAACTACAAGTTGAGTTAGATTTCAGGTATCTACTGACTACAGACCTGTGCCCCAGAGTAGCTTATCCCAAATCCATTTGAGTATCCCTTTTTATAAGCCCCCTAAGGACTCCCTACCACCTTGTCTTTTTCTTAGACTTGCAAACTTTGCCAAAATCTAACTTTAAAAGCATATTTCAAAGTAACCTTATTTCATTGTCATAAATCTTTATTCCCTGGGAAGCCATTATACATGACAAGTGGGTGGACCTGTTTTTCTGTTAAGAGTAAAGTTAGCATCAGCATCTAAACTAATAGTTTTATCCCCCTGAATTCTTCTACTTAGAAGGATACAGAGCAGAGATTTAGAAATAATATGAAAACTGTAGTTATTAGTTTATCTCCCTGAATATAACTGTGTTAAATTTCAGAATATGTTACCTCTTACTTGTATTTAACAGTATCTCTTTTTAAGTATTTGGCCATAATTAGGAGAGGTGAATCAGCAGCAAAGTTAGAATTTACCCACAATCTCTTTAAAGTCCTTCATTTATGATCATTGTTGATGCAAGAGATGGGGGAAGGTTGGGTGGGCAGAAACATTCCTGGAGCATGTTTCTCCCATTATAATCTGAGGATTTCTACTGGTATGGTCTGTACTGGCAGCTGGGAGAACTTACAAAATCCATGGTCATGTAACTACGGATTGTACTAATAGTAAAGAAAGGATTTGGAGAGTGGAAAAAGGAAAAGATATAAGCAGTTGTAAGTGACATAAGTTTTCTGCGATCTCAAGGGAATTATTTAATGAAATCAGTTAAAGAACTTTGTGGTAGCAGTTGGATATAGAAGTACTTGAAGTACTTGAGGAATAAATATTTGAAGAGTCTGAAATTTTCAATTAAAGAAAAATGATTAGTTTTGGCATTCTCAAGGTTAGACTTAAAGATCCTTTTGAGTAGTGGTCGTTGAAGTGTTGTAGCTTATGCCTGTATTTATAATTTTATCATCTTGGATTTTATCTAATACTTTGTTCAGCAGTCTCATAGTGCTATATGCAAATTTGACTACATCAAATAAGTGACTCATTGGTATGGTAAATATGAGGGAAACACCTCACTTGGTAGAGACCCTAAGCTCACTCTGAAATATTTCTTTTATTGCTACCAGAGGTAAGGTTTTAGGTTTCTTATTTCTGTATTTTTATCAAAAGGTACTTTAACTGCCAGGTGAATTTAGTAGAGGGCTTCCCTGGAGGCTCAGTGGTAAAGAACCTGCCTGCCAATGCAGTAGACACGTGTTCCATCCCTGGGTCAGGAAGATCCCCTGGAGAAGGAAATGACAGCCCCTCCCATATTCTTGCCTGGGAAATCGCTTGGACAGAGGAGCCTGGCGGGCTACAGTCCATGGGGTTGCAAAGGAGTTGGACATGACTTAGTGACCAAACAACAACAAATTTAGTAGAAACAATTAGAACATAGACTTGAAGGAAATCTGAAGGATGGGGTATATTTTTGATGGTCAGATTTTTAAAATTGTTATTTTAAAAAATGAACCCCCCTTTAAAAAAACAAAACATCTCTGGTACACCTTGATTTTAAGATAATTGATTAGCAAATGAAAAAAAAAAAGATATTCAGGTACCAACCTCACATAGCTTTTGACAGTGCTTCTCACAGATCATTGACCTGGCACTGTATGTATGTTTGCTAAGTTGCTTCAGTCGTGTCCGACTTTGTGCAACCCTAAGAACTGTAGCCTGCCAGGATCCTCTAGCCATGGGATTCTCCAGGAAAGAATACTGGAGTGGGTTGCCATTACAGTGAATTCTAATAAATAAAGCTCTGATTATTTCGTTTTCATCACAATTGATTGTGAACTTTTACTGTAGCCTAGTTTGTAAAATCTATCCTGATTCTACTATGAACAAAGACAATTGATTTGTAGTAATTTATACTCTTTATTTAAACTCTTTCAGTTATTTAAACTCTTTCAATTTCTTACAAAGAAACTTGAATGAACATTTAAATTTTGGTTTGGATATAAATACAAGTGCAGTCATTTATTAATATTACTGCAGTGGTAGAAATAAAAACAAATGGATAAGCCCTATTTGCAAAATTCTTTGCGCTTAGAGTTAGTGGATAAGGTTGTTTTTCTCCTTGTTTGACATTTGCAAAGATGGTGGTACAGAGAGAGGGAAATATCAGTTGATTTTGCCTCTCACACAGAATTGGAAATTGTGGATATAGAATTTCAGCATTGTCAGAGGCAAATAGGATCTAAGTCTCCTTACAGTTGTTTCTGGAGCTGTCTTTCTGGGGAACCCCAGTTTTATCAGTTGATCTGTTTCTTCTTTTTGAAAAAAAAAAAGGAGGGGAGCCCTATTTCAAATGTCTTTGAAACGCTGTGTACTTTATTTCTATCTTGGGTTTTTCACAGTTCACACTAGTATATTCAAGTATATTCTGAGATCTGAAAATAAAAATGTTATATTTCACTCAAGCAAGCATTTCCTAATTCAGTGAAATATGTAAAGATGATCAGGATGTTTCTTGATCGTCAAGATTTTTGGTGATCAAAAAATTTGTAGTTTGATGGATCTAGAGAAAAGCTCCTATGTAAGAGACTCTGAAGAGGTCTGTTTTTTGTTTGTTTGTTTTTTAAATTCATTATGTTTAGTTGAAATATATATACTTACTTTGGGAAGTAAGAAAAGAAAGTTGAATTTTTAATCAAAAAGCCTTCCTGAGAACCATAATTTGAAATGAGTAGGTACTATTTTCAAATCTTTATACTGTTAGAACGGAGCTGAAAGCTTTCCTGATTGTTTCCATGGTGACCTTGAGTACTTTTGAGCAATAAGAATGTATTTTAAGTATTTTCTTTAGAGATATTTTTTAATGTGGAAAGTTTTGTCCTGAAATACTTGGTGACTCCTAGTCCATCTTTGACACTTAACAGATTGTCTCATCACTCTCCTGCCATATCTCACTGCCTCCTAGTTTTACTGACCTACCAGTGCCTGGTGAGGGTAGATAGGCATAAACATTACATAGATCATAGGGAAAAGCTGAGAGTGAGATACTTTGTGCACTGCATTGATAAGGGCACAGGAAAAGCCATGTATAGCGATAACTTTCCTGTAGTATGGGCTAATGGGTCCTGGTTTGTAGTAGCTGTAATCTAACTTTTTATAATTGTTGTATTGCTCTTTTAACCTGGTGACCTTATTACTCATGGACATACATATCATTTGGCTTTGAATAAAACAAGAGGCAAAAAAAAAGTGATTGAAAGTGTTTTTTTCTAGACATGCTTGTGCTTGTTTTTCAGAATGCTTGCTTTGGGAACATTGAACTTCTCAAGTGTGCTTACATTTTTTAAAACAAGAATATCTCACTTAAACAGCTTTAGATACCACAATAATGTAACTGTTTTTTAAGTCCTGACAAAATGAACAAGAAATAATTCACTTTCCATATAACACACAGTCATCTTTATGAACAGTTTAAATCATATAAAAACTGTGCTTTAAATACTTTAGTTTCTTATTGTTCTCAGAGTAAAGTAAACTACTTAACTTGGTCTATATAGATTTCCATATTGTATCCTTGGCTTATCTCTCTTACCACATTCTTGGTGCTCTTGTCCTGCCTGCTCCAGACGTACAGACCCCAGTGTTCTTTCATAACGATTCCTTTGCACAAGCAGTTCTTTCCTGAAACATACTTCATCTTTTCTTTCTTCTTTTGATGTTTCTTCCTATTAATTATGCCAAATTTCTTCATTGCTGTGATCTTGATTTGGCATTTATAGTCTTCTTTCCCTCATCTCATATATCCAGATCTCTTGTATCTTTTTCTTCCTTTTCCTTCTTTCTTGGTTGTGACTGCCAGGTATTTTTTTGTTTTTAAATTTAAATATTTTAGTTTGTTTTGTTTGTTTCTCTAAAATGGCTTCTATTCTAGGTACTTAGTGTAATACATTGCCCTAATAGTTGGGGATTCTTGAGGGGGGCATAAATAATTGTTGCAAGAAACTTGTGATCTAAGTAAGAGGGCATGTAGGGGAGGAATTTCCTTTTGTTTTATAGGTGAAATTTGGTCATTCATTTATGTAAATTACATGTGCCAAAAGGATCTTCTAATCCGAAACAAATACTGGAGCTCATGTTTATCTGTGATTGGTTGTAGCAAGTGTAATGAAGAGTTCGTTTTTCACCTATGAATACAAATGTATTTATTTTAAATTGTGTGGCTGTGCATACAGCCTCACTCACTCAGTCACCATAGCCCACCAGGCTCCTCTGTCCATGGGATTTCACAAGAGAACACTGGAGTGGGTTGCCATTTCCTTCCCCGGGGGATCTTCCTGACCCAGGGATCAAACCTGTGTCTTCTGCATTGCAGGCAGATTCTTTACTGCTGAGAATTGTGGAGGATTAAAAAAGCTGAGTTTGAAATAGAAGTGGATTCTCTTTTTCTGATTCCAAGACTCAGATCACAATCTTTAGGTGAAGTAGTCTAGGGCTTTGACATTGGCATGGAATTGCTTGTCCACACCCCCGACTCTTTGCTTGTCCACACCCTTGACTTTCTCAGGGAATGTAGGCAGTTTAGTTTCTTTCTTCAGTGTCTTTAACCAGAACTTCTGGAAATCTCAGAATACTGTGCCATTCCCACCTCACAGAAGGAGCTTAGCAAATAATTTTAGAATGAATAAATGAACAAATATCATCAAAATATCTGAAGAAAACACTGTAAAAAAATAAAAGGACTGTGGTGGAAAACTGAAAGCATTACCCCTAAGATCAGGAATAAAATATGCCATAGAGTAAGATTTAGATGTTTTAATTGAAATTAATATAGTTAACCTATTGATTATATAGAGTGTTATCATTTAAGATTTGGAGTTTTTTCTTGTCTTAAAACGAAGTGTAAGATATGTTAACGTATTTTTTAGATGTGAAAAACTAAGTCATTTATAATGTTTAATGATGATGTTTGTAGCAGTGCAGATTGTATTTGTTAATGTGTTTCTAAAATCCAAGCTGCTGCTGCTACTAAGTCGCTTCAGTTGTGTCCGACTCTGTGCAACCCCATAGACGGCAGCCCACCAGGCTCCCCGTCCCTGGGATTCTCCAGGCAAGAATACTGGAGTGGGTTGCCATTTCCTTCTCCAGTGCATGAAAGGGAAAAGGGAAAGTGAAGTCGCTCAGTCGTGTCCAACTCTTCACGACCCCATGGACTGAAGCCTACCAGGCTCCTCCGTCCATGGGATTTTCCAGGCAAGAGTATTGGAGTGGGGTGCCGTTGCCTTCTCTGAGCATAATGGTTTAAATGAATATAGAGTTTGTTTCTTTATATATGATAAAGAAGTCCAGATGTAGGCAATTCACTATTGGTATGGTGACTTACGCTGTCGTTAAGACTTAGGTTCTTTTAGTTGTTGCAGTTCTCCTTCTTTAGCACGTAATGTGTCTTCAGTTTTGCAAGGTGGGTCATTTTCATATTTCAGAAAGAAAGCAGGTGTGAAGGCCAAAGTGTAAAAGCTGCATCCCATCTGTGTCTGTTTCTGTTGTCAAGAAAACAGTAGCTTCAGTCAAAAAATAAAACGTTCTGCAAAAATGATGAATTATTTTGTAATTTTAAAAACAAAAAATTGGGAACAAATCAGACAAGCTTGAATCTAGATCTTGATCTACATGTGTTAGTTAAATTCTTATAGCTTCAGTTTCGCATTTAAAAATGCAAATAAAAGTGTTTATCTCACAGTGTTTCTGTGAGAATGAAATGAAAGAGTATATGTAAAAAAAAGTACCTGGCATACTAGCTAGATCTTAAAAGAAATATTTCTCCTTCTAACTTGTACATGTTCTGCTCACCCCCGTCTCCTATCACCAAATTCTTATAAGGATGTGATGTAGATGGAGTAAGGGACTAGAAACTAGACTGATGCATGTGTAATACATATGCAGATATAAGAAACAATTCGAGAAAACCCATACAATTCCTCTCACAGCCCATCCCCATTTAACGTTGTTGTTGTTGTTTACTTGCTAAGTCACGTCCAACTCTTTTGCAACCCCATGGACTATAGCCCACCAGGGTCCTTTGTCCATGGAATTTTCCAGGCAAGAATACCAGAGTGGGTTGCCATTTCCTCCTCCAGGGGATCTTCCCAACTCAGGGATTGAACCCGCATCTGGCAAGTGGATTCTTTACCACTGAGCTGCCAGGTAAGCCCCGTTTAATGTTGCCTTTATAAAAATTCTAATCTACAGATTAAAAGCCATGCTATAGTAAGAGGAGAAAGACCTTTGTATACCTTTTCTTTTAATCATCTCATTTCACAGAGGGGGAAATCTTGGCATAGGGCAGTTGAATTACTCACCTAAAGTCACCTATTGCTAAATAGCAGAATTGAAACTAAAAACTGGAAATAGATTCTCTGTCTTGTGTTCTTTCCTCCATCAGTTTTCATTATCATTAAAGCACCTAAATTTATCATACTTTGTGTAATGTCCTATTCTAAGCAATCAAAAGTGTTAATTAGTAAATTATATTGTACTCTAGTTTAGTAGAGAATAATTATATGAAATCTATAAACCTAATTAACCCATGGTTTTTCTTATTCCACTACAATTCGGGACTAGACTTGGTTTCCTGTCAGTAGTGATTGCAAATAGTGATGGTGGTGGGAAAGCCTTTTGTATTTATTGTCTATCTTAATTTTTTTTTCTTTTTCAGCACTTTCTTTGCTCTATGCTTTAACATTTCTGTATTCTCAATTCATATATGACCATATTTGTCAAAATTATTACTCTGGTTGTTCAGAACCATGTTACAGGGAAGCCTAATGACCATAGTCGTTGTAGGGAAACGAACATTTTCCTTTGTTAAACAGTAAGATCAGTGACTTTTCTTCCATGAAAATCATCTGTCTCCTTTTTTTTTCTTTTTTTCCTCTCTTGTAACATAAAAATGCCATTGAAACCAGTATCTATGAGAGAATGAATAGTCCACACTAGACCACAGTTGGCTGCAACTGGTTTTGGGCTTAAGCAATCAATAGCAGCTACTTGTGAATTTTTTTTAGCTACTATTCAGGTTTTTAGGAGGGCCCTGAGGACACTTAAATCTTAAGTTTTAGTTGTATTTGGCCTCTTGTCTTTCTTGGTTTTCCTACATTATTCAGAAATTCATAAACATAATTTCTTTGATCAAATGATACAATAAAGTATAGTTGGGCTTTAAAATCTTAATGAAAAATAGAAAAATTTATGAGTATAGGTGTTTTCATTGGGGAAAAATTAGAAAACCATGAATCTATACCGATAATAAACAGGTATATAAATGAATAAACTATTACATATATACATTAAGTACATACACAAATAGAGAAGAAGGCTGTGATCTTACTCATAGTAGGATGCTGCATCTTGACTGATGAGAGACAATTATGGGTGTCTTCTATCTTTCTACATCTTGTGAGCAGAGGCACTGACTTTGTTCCAGACTGTGTTTTCAAGGATGTTTGAGTAGTCAACAGGTTTATAAAGGAGGGATAATCTCTCTGCTCAGAGGAAAAACAGGTGTGCTTCCAGGTTTGGAAGGTTGAGATCGTGTTTTTCTATGGAATAAAAATATTTGGGTTCTCTACACTCAGAGATTTTCTTCTTTAGAACAAACCTAGATTCTTTCCCATTGATGTGTGGAAATTGGGACTCTGGGAACTGGTGCAAGTATAAATGTTGATATACTGGCTACTGCTGTTGATACTAGTAATGAAGTCCTTTGTCTCTGATCCAGGGATCCAGTTTTTTTTTTTTTTTTTTTTTTTTTTTTTTGCCTTCTGCTAGCATCCATGAAACTGTGGCATGCTAATTTGCTGGCTTGTAAGTGGGTAAATCTCAGATTCTTAATGGTTCTTCTTTTGTAGTCATTATAATAAAGACTTATTCAGGTAGAAATCATCAATAGATACTAAATTTATTGGGATAATTGGTAATTATTTGGTGATTATTTGTGTGGTCTTAAATTGTCTCCCCAAGGTTGTTTATTAATAGCGAGACAAAAATAGTAACTAGACACTACCTTTGCCAAGTGATCAAAATTAACATCATAGGTGAGGATCATTGAGTGCCTCTGAATTAGAAGCCCTGAGAGGGATATACTATTTTGACCTGGAGTGTATATCCTGAATCTAATTTACAAGGAAACATCATAGCAACTTCAAGTGAGGAGCATTCTATCATGAAAGAAAGAAAGAGCGGAAGTGAGGGAGAGAAAAATTTTCAAAAATATCAGTCATAAAAGATAAAGAAATGCTTAGAAACTATTTTAGACTAAAGGAAGCTAAAGAAAACATGAGAACTAACTAAATGACCTAGATCTGGGATTGGCAAACATTTTCTCAAAGGGCCTGACAATAAGTATTTAAAGCTGTGAAGGCCACAGGGTCTCTGTCACAACCACTGAAGTTTACTGTTACAGCTCAAAAACAGCTAGACACAATGTGTAAATGAGTGAGTGTTGCTGTATTCTAATTAAACTTTATTTGCATAACATATAGTGGGATATATTTGACCCATGGGCTGTGGTTTACTGATCCCTGCCCCATATTCAATCTTGTGCTTGAGGGAGAACATGCTATAAAGAACAATTTTGGGTCCATTGAAAGAATTAGAACATGGACAGTAGGTTAGGAAAATGTCATATTTTTCTGAAATTGATAAATATTCTATTATTATGTAAGAAATTATTCTTATTCTCAGACAATACACAATGAAGTATTTAGAAGGAAAGAGATCTGTATATTACATACATTCAAATGGCTAAGGAAAAATATATGCAGAAAGAGCACATGAAAAAGAATATGGGGCAAAATATTAACAATAGGTGAATCTAGGTGGAGTATATGGGTGTTTTTTGATATTATTCTTCTAACTTTTCTATAAATTGAAATTGCTTTCAAATGATAAGTTAAATGAGTATATGTGTTTATGTATGTAAACTTATATGCATGTACATAGCCCATAGGGAGAGAAAAATATAAAAGATTTGGTAGCTTCTTTACACTCTCTTGGTACCTATTAAAAAAAAGAGAGAGAGAATTGAACCAACACATGAATTGAAAATGAAAATCTGTGGTTGATATAGCAAGGGAAGCCAGCAGACATCATCTTTGGCCTAATCTGAATGCACTTAGTTACCAAGTGGCTGTAGTCTAGGGGCCAGAGGTTTTTAGTGTGGTCTGAAAACGATGGTGGGAGCCACATTTTCCAGACTATGAAACACAGGGCACCTTGTTTAGTCAGCACAGTTTAGGTCAAATGTGGTTATGAAAAACAGATGAATTCTGGTGATCAAGTTGTACTTTGACAAATATTCCATTGTTTGAACATGCAGTAATTTCTGAAAAATGTGAAGCAGCCTGGACTGCAGAGATTGAGTTCTCTCTTCTCAACTCTCTTGCCTGCTCACAAAGGTCTTGTCATCATGGGGAGTAAAAATAACATGGCAGAAGAAGTATATTAGATGCCACTCCCCCTCTTTTTTCCCTTTTCTTTGCTTTACTGATAAATCAAGCAGTTTGGGCAGGCTGTTTTGTCAGCTGGAGGTCTTACACTTACTCTGGGCTTTGGGTACAGCTTTTGTGCTTCAGTTTTATGGATAGTGGTGTGTTCTAGTGAATTAGATACTTTGAGTTTATCCCATTAATAGGAAAATGGTACTTGAGGTTTAGTGAGACATTGTTGTGTTTCACTGGCTCTTCTGGTCATGACCTGAGAGTCATTATTTCATCTAATGTCTAACCCTAGCTCAAGAGGCTTATCCCTAGAGCCCTGTTCCTATAACTTAAGAACTATAATAATAGTATAACAGGCCAGAGCTACTTGATGCAGAAAATTTCACATAGAATCAAGTCTTCTTTGATGGCTTATTTTTCCATTTTCATGCTTGTGTTGTATTTTTTGTTGTTGTTGCTTCAGGGTTTTTGTCTTACTTTACTCACTTTGTTCATTTATCCATTCAATAAATATTTATTGCATACTTATTGTATACAGAGTGGATGATCCAGCCTTCTGCCTTTGAGTAGTATTTTCATTTTGGATGATTTAGACTTGTGGTGTTTAATATGGTAACCATCAGCCACATGTGGCTTTTGAGCACTGGAAACAATGGATAGGCTGAATCAAGATATAAGTATAAAATATGCATCAGATTTCAAAGACTTAGTGTGAAAAAAGTAGTGTAAATTATTTTGTAAGTAATTTTTGTATTAATTAGTTCATTTCAATTGCTCAGTTGTGTCTGACTCTTTGTGACCCCATGGACTGCAGCCCACCAGGCTTCCCTGTCCATCACCAACTACCAGAGCTTGCTCAAACTCTTATCCATCGAGTCGATGATGCCATCCAACCATCTTATCCTCTGTCATCCCCTTCTCCTCCTGCCTTTGGTCTTTCCCAGCATCAGGGTCTTTTCCAGTGAGTCAGTTCTTATCAGGTGGCCAGAGTATTGGAACTTCAGCTTCAGTATCAGTCCTTCCAACTGATTACATACTGAGATGATATTTTAGATATATTAAGTATATTATTAAATGTTAATTGTATATTAATACATTATTAAATTTTATATCACTTTTTTACTATTGCTTCTAGAAAATTTAAAAATTGCATATGTGACTAACATGTGTTGCTTGTATTACATTTCTGTTGAACATTGTTGCTCGTCATATATGAACTCTGAGTATTTTTTCTCCTCTCTCTTATATGAAGTGATCTTGGTCTTTTCTAGTATTAGTATGTTTAACATTTTTATATAAAAGCTAATCAGCCACAATTATTATACCTTCAGTTTTTTTCTTTCAGTTTTGATGATGATCAGCACATATCAAAAATACCATCAGTTTGTGTCAAATTGGTATATCATTTATGAATAAGTTTGTAATCTTAATGAATATTTCTGAGCATCTAGATAATCTTAATAACAAGCTGACATTTGTAACAATAATGATTATTGGTCAGAAATCTTAAGTATTGTGTTCTCATGAATTCTGCTGAAACTTTCATATAAGCTACTGAAATCTTAGAGGAAATTTCCATTTTTTTTAAACTATTCTAGCTACAGGGAAGTAAGTCATGGTAATTGCGTGAGCTGTAAACTATGAAAGAAAGAAATCATCTCTAATCTTGAACATTTAATAATTTATAAAATTCCGAGTAAGTATAAAATGGTGCAGTGCATGTTTAGTACTTATTTGTGAAGATTACTTTTTGTTGCTGAAATCTTCAGTGCATTGTGCTTTGAGAATAGACTGAGGAAATTTTTCGGATGACTGTCTGGCTGTATCTTTGAAAATATTGGTTCTTTCATGCCCTGGGAAGTCTGCCAAGATATAAGTATTGCAGTGCCCTACAGATGGCTTTATTTTTTAGAAGCTTGAAGCTAAATCTTCATTGTATATACTAGTGTTAGAGCTCTGCAAGTAATTGTGGCAGTATTAACATCTTTTGTCATCATATCCCCATGGTTTGGATTTAGTTTGCATTTCGTTAGGTAAGTCATATTTGGTGTTAATGGCATACCTGAATTTGGGAAAGTCTTTAATCTCTTGAAGTCTCAACTGTGGTTTAGATACTTTTCAGGGCTGTAGGGACTTCTGTGACTTGAGACGCCATCAGGGAACAGTCCTGATGAGGAATGAAGTTGTGGGCAACTTTAAGGGAGGAGAGAAACAAAAAACTCCTGCTATAGAATTGCTTAAGCAGAGGGTGGAAGCATGGATTTTAGCCAGGAAGAATCATATTCATCTGGATAAGGTGAGTTCCACAATAGGAAGCCAGAATAGTAATTATCATTCTTTCTCTCTCTCTCTTTGTTTTTTGTTACCTTGTACTGATACATCTTTGCAATGAGCTTATTAGGAAAAAGACCAATCAATCTGAGAATGTTATTTTTACTATGTCTTACACTTTGAGGAGAGACGAATAAAATGAGACATATTCTTATATTCAAGAAAAATTGATATACTGGAACTACTTTGGTGGTCCAGTGGTTAAAAGTCCCCGCTTCAAATGCAGGGTGGTGTGGGTTCAATACCTGTTATGGGAACTAGGATCCCACATGCTGTGCAGTACAGCATAAAGTAGAACAGACTGGAATAAAATAGTAAGGTCAAATAAAAATAACTTCCTTGAAAAAAAGAAAAAATATGATATAGATAAGACATGAGATGAGTACCAGTATGTATAGAAGTTTTTAAATTTGGTGAAGGGCATCTATCAAAAATCCACAGCAAAGATCATACTTAATGACTAAACTTTACAGTGATTTCCAATAAGTCAAGAAGACAAAGACAAATACTAGACACGGCAAATACATGCCAGCATCATGATCATTATTCCCAAGGTTCTAGGCCAAGAAAAAAAGAGAAAAAGATAGATTTAAAAAATTATACAACATACCCAATAGCAGTTCTTTAAATCAATTATACTCCTCAAGAAGATACAATTGAAAATAAATAAACCTTTTAATAGGTTATATAGAAATTAACCTGAAAAATGTACAAGTCCTTTATGATGAAAGTTTCAAATTTCTATTAAAGGACATGTAGGTGTAGGAAGTACTGAATAAATGAATAGTGAGATACTCTTCTAACAGAATGTCTGAACATTGCAAAATTGTCAGTTTCTCCCTAATTTAATTAGTTAAGTCAATGAAATTCCTATAGTAATCACAATAGAAAGATTGTGGTAATGTTACGATCCTCTTTTTAATTCATCAAAGTTGTTGTGCTGTAAGGTAAAGGCTAGTGACTTACCGTCAAGACTTGAGGCTGCCATGTTGTGATGGCCTCTATCCCACAAAAAACTCTCCTTTATTTCCACAAGGATGCATTTATGAGGGTTTTATTTTGGCATTGTTGAGAGAGGCAAATAGTGGAGGCGATCTAGATATTCATTACCCAGGAACTAGATGAGTAAAATTGGTACTTATAGTTCATTGAATGTAATGTGAAACACATAACCAGCCCTGTAAATGATGAATAATACTTATATATAGCAATATACTGTAAAGATTTCAGAAATACAATGCTGAGGATCAAAGTAAGAAATAATACAGTTGATAGCTCAGTATCATTTATATAAATTAAAATTAATGCATAAACTAGTACTGTACATACTTACCTCAATGATGCATTTTTATATAAATAACTATGAAAGATTCATTTGAATAACAAGTCTTATATATAGTAAGATGGGTGTTTGTATTGATAAGGAAAGTGAAATTAGGAATGGAGTATAAAAGAGAAAAAAATTAAAATGTGTGATACTGTATACTTCAACAGTTACATTTTGAACTGGGGTAGTATTATAATATAAAGTCAGTTCTTTGCAATTGATACCCTATTACAATACTCTTAAGTTGTTTCTACCCGCATGTCACATTATCAGATAAATTCCGTTAGCATTTATCAAAAGGCAGCTGGGAATTTCCTATAGAACTATATTTACCCTGAAAATCTTGACAGAATTGCCACATAACTTCTACAACTTGAAAACTAGTAGTTCTTTTTAAGGTCTTTGGTGTATGTGTCAGGCCACGCAAAGTGGCTTTCCTTATCAGTTTTGGAAAATCAAAATAGAAAAGACTTTGGTCAAACTTAAAGCAAAGAGTGTGTACACATTTATATTCCTACAGTGAATTTTAGTCACCATACATTCTTTAAAAGTCAGCCTTTCAAAGGAAAACAAGTATACCAAAAACCAAGTAATGCTTTAATACAATCTACTTTATTCATTCAACAAATATTTATCGCTGGTACATTTCATTCTTTAAGGGTGGGTTTTAAACCAATTAAAACTCCAGATTCTGAAGAGATACATCAGGGATTTCTTTCTTTGGGAAAAAAAAAGAAAAGTTACTTGCTGAAAGTCTCAGCACCTTTGTAAACATAAATGTCATTGAGAAATTACTTGTTCTTAAAGTGGTAAAGAGATGTAAATGATATGAAGAGCAAGTTTTTGTTTTTCATTTAAGCTTTTCATCTCCAATCCATGGATAAAACGTTCTTTCATTAAAACAACTTGATTGAAGTTCCCTGAAACCACAGTTGATCTGTCTGCCTACCAGTAGACAGCGGATCTGGTAGGTAGACAGATCCACTGTGGTTTAGTTTAGTGTGACTTAGTCTTAAAAAAAGTTTGATTTGGTGGAAGGGAGAGTTCCATAAGAAAATCTTCATCCACTCATTGGCGGAGAATAAAAAAGCTGCCTTTATTAGGTTCCTGGAAGTAGAGACTATGAACTAGACTGAAAAGCCTGTATAGAAAAGGGTATAATAGAAACAGCATGAGCTGATATCAGACAGATTTGTTTTACTATTGGTGTACTTTGACTTTCACTTTCAAGGAAAGTGAAAGTGAAAGTCGCTCAGTCATGTCTGTCTTTTTGCAACCCCATGGACTATAACAGTCCTTGGAATTATCTAGGCCAGAATACTGGAGTGGGTAACCTTTCCCTTCTCCAGGGGATCTTCCCAACTGAGGGATCAAACCCAGGTCTCCCACATTGCAGGCGGATTCTATTAACAACTGAGCTATCATGTAGTTTGAGCATTCTTTGGCATTGCCTTTCTTTGGGATTGGAATGAAAACTGACCTTTTCCAGTCCTGTGGCCACGGCTGAGTTTTCCAAATTTCCTGGCATATTGAGTGCAGCACTTTCACAGCATCATCTTTTAGAATTTGAAATAGCTCAACTGGAACTCCCATCACCTCCACTAGCTTTGTTTGTAATGATGCTTCCTAAGACCCACTTGACTTCACATTCCAGGATGTCTGGCTCTAGGTGAGTGATCACACCATCGTGATTGTCTGGGTCGTGAAGAACTTTTGTGTACAATTCTTCTGTGTATTCTTAACACCTCTTCTTAATATATCTTCTGCTTCTGTTAGGTCCCTACCATTTCTGTCCTTTATTGAGCCCATCTTTGCATGAAATGTTCCCTTGGTATCTCTAATTTTCTTGAAGCGATCTCTAGTCTTTCCCATTCTATTGTTTTCCTCTATTTCTTTGCATTGATCACTGAGGAAGATTTTCTTATCTCTCCTTTCTATTCTTTGGAACTCTGTATTCAAATGGGTGTATCTTTCCTTTTCTCCTTTGCTTTTTGCTTCCTGTCTTTTCACAGCTATTTGTAAGGCCTCCTCAGACAGCCATTTTGCTTTTTTGCATTTCTTTCTCTTGGGGATGGTCTTGATTCCTGTCTCCTGTACAATGTCACGAACCTCCATCCGTAGTTCACAGGCATTCTGTCTATCAGATCTAGTCCTTTAAATCTATTTCTCACTTCTACTGTATAGTCATAAGGGATTTGATTTAGGTCATACCTGAATGGTCTAGTGGTTTTCTCCTCTTTCTTCAATTTCAGTCTGAATTTGGCAATAAGGAGTTCATGATCTGATCCACAGTCAGCTCCTGGTCTTGTTTTTGCTGACTGTATAGAGCTTCTCCATCTTTGGCTGCAAAGAATATAATCAATCTGATTTCAATGTTGACCATCTGGTGATGTCCAGGTGTAGAGTCTCATGCGCTAGTAAAGTAATGCTTAAAATTCTCCCAAGCCAGGCTTCAACAATACGTGAACCGTGATCTTCCAGATGTTCGAGCTGGTTTTAGAAAAGGCAGAGGAATCAGAGATCAAATTGCCAACATCCTTTGGATCATCGAAAAAGCAAGAGAGTTCCAGAAAAACATCTATTGCTGCTTCACTGACTATGCCAAAGCCTTTGACTGTGTGGATCACAATAAATTGTGGAAAGTCCTGAAAGAAATGGGAATACCAGACCACCTGACCTGCCTCTTGAGAAACCTGTATGCAGGTCAGGAAGCAACAGTTAGAACTGGACATGGAACAACAGACTGTTTCCAAATAGGAAAAGGAGTACGTCAAGGCTGTATATTGTCACCCTGCTTATTTAACTTCTATGCAGAGTACATCATGAGAAACTTTGGGCTGGAGGAAGCACAAGCTGGAATCAAGGTTGCCAGGAGAAATATCAATAACCTCAGATATGCATATGATACCACCCTTATGGCAGAAAGTGAAGAAGAACTAAAGAGCCTCTTGGTGAAAGTGAAAGAGGAGAGTGAAAAAGTTGGCTTAAAGCTCAACATTCAGAAAACTAAGATCATGGCATCCGGTCCCATCACTTCATGGCAGATAGATGGGGCAACAGTGGAAACAGTGGCTGACTTTATTTTTCTGGGTTCCAAAATCACTGCAGATGGTGACTACAGCCATGAAATTAAAAGACTCTTACTCCTTGGAAGGAAAGTTATGACCAACCTAGATAGCATATTAAAAAGCAGAGACATTACTTTGCCAACAAAGGTCTGTCTAGTCAAGGCTATGGTTTTTCCAGTAGTCATGTGTGGATGTGAGAGTTGGACTGTGAAGAAAGCTGAGAGCCAAAGAATTGTTGCTTTTGAACTGTGGTGTTGGAGAAGACTCTTGAGAGTCCCTTGGACTGCAAGGAGATCCAACCAGTTCATCCTAAAGGAGATCAGTCCTTGGTGTTCTTTGGAAGGCCTGATGTTGAAGCTGAAACTCCAATACTTTGGCTACCTGATGCGAAGAGCTGACTCATCGGAAAAGACCCTGATGCTGGGAAGGATTGAGGGCAGGAGGAGAAGGGGACGACAGAGGATAAGATGGCTGGATGGCATCACCGACTCGATGGACATGGGTTTTGGTGGATTTAGGGAGTGAATGATGGACAGGGAGGCCTGGCGTGCTGTGGTTCATGGGGTCGCAAATAGTCGGACACGACTGAGCAACTGAACTGAGCTAAACTATCAGCGAAGCCCAAATCTTTTCTTAGTCGTAAGAAAATATACTTTAAAGAGTTGTTGAGAATAGTAAATGGGACACTAAAATTGTTTTTATAAAGCATATAGTAGGTGTAGTGGTTGCTCCCGCATGCATGCTAAGTCGCTTCAGTCATATCTGACTCTTTGCGACCCGTAAACTGTGGCTGACCAGGCTCCTCTGTCCATGGGATTCCCAGTCAAGAATATTGGAATGTGTTGCCATGCCCTCCTCCAGGGGATATTCGTGACCCAGGGATTGAACCCATTTCTCTTATGTCTCCTGCATTGGCAGGCAGATTTTTTACCACTAGTGCCACCATACTTCATAAAAATAAGCTCCACTTAAGAGTCTTGAAAAGGCAGGAGTTGAATTTAGGATTTGATGAAGTAAAAGAGGCATGCTTAACAAATGCTTTATTATATACTGTCCTATACCATGTAATTTTGTTATATGCTTTTTAAAACCTGAAGCATAGATTATTTTCTCTTTTTTCAGAATAAGTAAAATTATTTGTTGCTTGTGGGTTCTATGAAATATCCTTTGTGAAAATGGCATCCAACCATGTATGGAGGATCCAGTTTAACTTTTAGAGCTATATCTATCTTCTCAAAGTTCTTACAAATATGAAAATAGAGAAGGGTCAAACTTTAATTCTCATTAGAAGGAAAGATATTTTTTGTCTTTTTTCTCCATTTGACAGTATTACCTATGTGTGTGTTAATTGCTCAGTTGTGTCTGACTCTTTACGACCCTGTGGACTGTAGCCTGCCAGGCTCCTCTGTACATGGAATTCTCTGGGCAAAAATACTGGACTGGGTTGCCATTTCCTTCTCCAAATATTGCCTATAGCTATAAGGTATTCTACAGTCAGAGAAGGCAATGGCAACCCACTCCAGTATTCTTGCCTGGAGAATCCCAGGGACAGAGGAGCCTGGTGAGCTGCTGTCTATGGGGTCGCACAGAGTCAGGCACGACTGACGTGACTTAGCAGCAGCAGCAGCATTCTACAGTCAGTGTCCAAACTGCTGCATTCTTTCAAGTTTAGGATACCAGTCTGACAAAAACAGGTTTTATAGTGAGCATCATATATTGATTTGGTAGTCGAGGGAACTGAAGTTCAGCAAGATTAATTGAACTGCCTAATGGATCATGTGTTCTGTATACATCATGTTAAATGGCAGGCTAGATGAAGCACAAGCTGGAATCAAGATTGTTGGGAGAAATATCAATAACCTCAGATATGCAGATTTCACCACCCTTATGACAGAAAGCAAAGAGGAACTAAAGAGCTTCCTGATGAAGGTGAAAGAGGAGAGTGAAAAAGCCGGCTTAAAACTCAACATTCAGAAAATTAAGATCATGGCGTCTGGTCCCATCATGGCAAATAGATGGGGAAACAATGGAAACAGTGACAAACTTTATTTTCTTGGGCTCCAAAATCACTGCAGATGGCGACTGTAGCCATGAAATTAACAGACGCCTGCTCCTTGGAAGAAAAGCTGTAACAAACCTAGATAGCGTATTAAAAAGCAGAGACATTATTTTGCCGACAAAGATTCCTATAGTCAAAGCTATGGTTTTTTTCAGTAGTCATGTAGGAATGTGAAGGTTGGACCATAAAGAAGGTTGAGAGCTGAAGAATTGATGCTTTTGAATTTTGGTGTTGGAGAAGATTCTTGAGGGTCCCTTGGACTGCACGGAGATCAAACCAGTCAGTTATAAAGGAAATCAATCCTGAATATTCATTGGAAGGACTGATGTTGAAGCTGAAGCTCTAATACTTTGGCCAGTTGATGCAAAGGGCCAGCTCATTAGAAAAGACCCTGATACTGGGAAAGATTGAAGGCAGGAGGAGAAGGTGATGACAGAGGACGAGATGGTTGAATGTCATGACTGACTAAATGGACATGAGTTTGAGCAAGCTCTGGGAGATGGTGATGGACAGGGAAGCCTGGCATGCTGCAGTCCGTGGGGTGGCAGAGTTGGACACAACTGAGCAACTGAACAACAACAGTGGATCACAGTTCTAGTGATTGGCAAAAATAGGAGCTAAGTTTGTTTTTGCGTTGTATTTGAAACCTCTTCTTACTTTTCTGTATTATTAATGTTTCTATTGCTGGGGCAAAAATTGTGCAGTAAGTAAAAAAACTTTCTATAACTATACATTCTGAACATACTACTAAAAAAATAGATTGACATTGTTTTGCATTCATATCTGGTATTTGAAATTTGATGAAAAAAATTATATAATTCTTAATTAATAAAGCAATGCTTTTGGTAGTTTTAGGAAAAAATTTTTTTGACAATAATAATCATGCCCTTCCTTCTTATGTTAGCAAAGCCCTGGAAATCAGATATAAGAATGTGGAGAAACTCAGTCATATTAAACCACATATGCATTGGCTTAGAAAAATGGCTGTGGTAGAGAGAGAAGGTAGACAAATATGTTTAATATTTTGCCCTTGGATTAGGAGTATTGGCTTATGAGGAACTCTAATAATGTGTTAGTGTCGTCATGCAAGGTCTCTTTGGACATGTCAGGGTTCTGCAACTGCCATGTTAAACTGCAGCCTTGCTGGGGTAGTTCTGCACAGTTCATCCTAAGGGTTTATTTTTAATTAGAAATTATCCTGTGCTCGCTCTCTGCTCTTCACTCTGAACCTGGCTTGGGAAATTCAGGAGGGAAGAGGCAGGTGATAGTTTTGAAAGGATCACTTCCAGCCCTAAGTTAGGCAAAGCCAAGCTCACTCTGGACTAGTCTTAGGATAGATCATCCTTCCTTGAGTTGCCAAATAGCCCTTCATAATGCCAGGTTATTGTGCAGTTTGTTCCAGGACCAAGCTTCACTTGGACCCTCCCATTCAGAAAAGAGCAAAAATTTTCCTCTTTCCAGGCATAGTTTTTTTACTCTCTTAAGGGGAAATTTTCAAACAGACCTTTTGCTGAAAGTTTCTACAGTGCCAGATATCTTCTGTTGTCTGAAATCGTCCTGTACAGTTATTATAGAGTTGCATACTTGGTTTTTACAAGGAGGAGTCTTCAGATAGGCAGCCACCTTGTCTGTAGGCAGAGTGATAGATGGCAGGGTCCCAAAGTATCAATTTTATGGTTTTCTTATTGCTACAGGATGGTGAGTTCCTCCTTTCCAGGTGCCAGCTGTTACTCTAACCCTGTCTAACTCTAGACATAGCATAGGAACCACTTTTATTCTCACCTATCAACTTTGAAGAAAGCACTTATTTTTTTTCTCTTCTTATGTTCTTTATCTCGGATCTGACAGTTTCTATACTAATCATTCCAGTCTGTCTGTTCTAGGCTCTTTCTGCCCTGACCTGGTGAGATATGGGCACTGTGATGCCTTTGATATTTATTTTTCACCTAAATGTCATTGTTCATTGTTTTAAAAAGTTGAAAAATTTTAAGAAACCAAATTACTGGTAATTTCACCACAATTTTGGTCTACTTCCTTACAGACATTATTCTTTGGACATATTTGATATACTTTTTACATAAATTTAATTATACTGTGTACATTTCTTTATACTTTGCTTCCCCCTTCCCTTAATACGTACATTATCACAAATATATGTTCATGTCAGCAAATACAGATCAACATTATTGTTTTTGTTTGCACTATATAAGTTTCCTTAATCTAATGTTGTAATTAATCATGATAGTCATGAAAAATAGTAATGATGATAATGGTGATGTTGGTGTCTACCATTTATTGAGAACTTAGTATATGCTAGGCATCATTTTGTATGATTTGCATACGTTGTCTTATTTTATCCTCCTAGCAATCCTGGCAAGTATACATATTAATATTCCTATTTTGAAGGTGAGGCAGTTGATACTTAGATTAAATAAATTGCTTAAGATCACAGAGTTAGAATAAGCCAGGGTTCTAATCCATACTGTAAGAATGTGAACCTAGGATCTTTCAAATGTGCACATTTTAAGCATTTTTTAAAAAATCACTCATCTGATGATTACTTTAGGTAAAATGAATAAAGTGAGATACAGGGCAGACAGTTTTTAGCTTCCTGATACTTAATCTCTCAAAAACGTCATGACAATTTGTATTTCTTAAGAAAAGAATTTAGGATTGCGATTTTGCCATATTTTCAATAATACAGAGTATTGTCTTTTTTCTTTTGCTAACTTTGTAGCAGGGAAGCAAATGGTACATTAGTGAATTTTATTTGTATTTTAAAAATCACTATTGATTTTGGACTTTTTTTAAACAAAAATTATTCTTTTTTTTATTCTCACATTGTTTTTATTTTTTTTTAATTGAAGTATGTTTGATTTACAAGGTTGTGACAGTTTCAGGTGTACAGAAAAGTGACACATACATATACATACATATATATATATATATACACACACATACATATATTTTCTTTTTTAGATTATTTTCCATTATAGATTATTACAAGATATTAAGTATAGCTCTCTATGCTATACAGTGGGCTTCCCAGATGGTGCTAAAGAACCCACCTGCCAATGCAGGAGACATAAAAGACACGGGTTTGATCCCTGGGTTGAGACGATCCCCTGAGTAGGAAATGGCCACCCACTCCAGTATTCTTGCCTGGAAAATCCAGGACATGGACTGAGAAGCCTAGTAGCTGCAGTCCAGAGGGCCACATAGTGTCAGCCACGACTGAAGCGACTTAGCACACATGCTATACAGCAGTCCTTGTTGCTTGTTTTATACAGCACTGTGTATCTGTTAATCCTAAACTCCCAGTTTATCTCCTCTTCTGCTTTGGTAACTAAGTTTGTTTTCTATGTCTATGAGTTTATTTCTGTTTTGTAAATATGTTAATTTTTATCATTTTTTAAGACACGGCATATAAATGATATCATGCAGTATTTGTCTTTCTCTGACCGACTTCAATTAGTATAATAATCTCCAGATCCATCCATGTTGCCACAAATGGCATTATCATTGTATTGTATATATACACACATATATATATTTAGTACAATCTTCTTTATTCATTTTCTCCCATTCTGTAAGTTGTCTTTTCATTTTGCTTATGGTTTCCTTTGCTGTTCAAAAGCTTTAAAGTTGAATTAGGTCAAGAGGGTTAAGAGGTACAAACTTTCAGTAATGACAAAAAGTCCTGGGGGTGTAATTATAGCATATTGACCATAGTCAGTGATATTGTAGAGAATACTTGAAGGTGCCATGAGAATAATTCCTAAAAATTAAGTTTGTGTGGTGATGGATGGTAACTAGACTTATTGTGGTGATCATTTCACAATGTGTACTATCTACTCTGAAACCAAATGATGTTATATATAAGACATAGCTCAATAAAAAGCTTTTTTTTTTTTAAAAAAAAAAAAAAGAAAGATGTATGGAATTGACAAAGGGCTACACAGATCAGTGGTAGGGAATAGAAAATTTAGAAAGATAAAAATATGTGACAAAGTTGCAGAAGCAATTCAACAAATGGTGCTAGAATAGTTGCACATTCACACAGCAAAATAGTGAACCTTGAGTTACTTCTCACATTTTGCACAAAAAGTAACTCAAAATGTATTATGATTTAAATGTAAAATGCAAAACTAGAAAACTGTTGAGAAAAATAGAAGACCCTGAGACTCTAGAGGTAGACAGAGTCCTTAGACTTTACTCCAAATGCACTTATCACAAAAAGAAAATAATTGATAAATTGAACCTCATCAAAATTAAAAGACCCTGTTAACAGGGTGAAAAGCCAAGTTACAGAGTGGGAGAAAATGTTAGCAAATGGCATATCCAAAAAAGACTAGTATCTAGAATGTATATATAGACTTTTCCAAACTCAACAATAAAAAAGTAAACAATCCAGTTATGGTATGGACAAAAAACACACAATAAACAATTTACCAGTGCATTTGTACAGATGAAAACTAAGCACTTGGTAACATCTTTTGTTCAGCATCATTAGTTATTAAAAAGAATTAAAGCCACTATGAGCCATCATTACAGCCCTTTACAATAGTGACTATACCAAATACCATTACGATTGCTGATGGGCACATATATGGTGCAGGTCACTCTAGAAAACAGTTTGGCAGTTTAAAAAACTCAGCATGAAACTATCATGTAACCCAGCAATTGCATTCATGTTTATTTATCCCAGAGAAAAGAAAGCTTGTTTCAGGTATTTTACATACTTTATAGCAGCTTTATTCATAATAGCACCAAACAGGAAACAACCCTGTAATCCTGCAGGAGATAAATAGTTAAACTATGGTCCATTTATACCGTAGCATTATGACATATTACTTGGCCATACAAAGGAAAGAACTACGATACTTGCAGCAACCTAGATGAATCTTCAGAGATTTATGCCGAGTGAAATAAGCCAATCTCAAAAGGCTGCACACTGTAAAATTCTACTTACATAAGTCTTAAATGACAAAAATTATAGGAATGAAGAAAAAACATTAGTGCTTACCAAAATTTCAGTAGAAGGTAGGGATGGAGGGAAGTGGGTATGGCTATAAAAAGGACACTTGTGGAATCCGTGTAGTTTGGGAATTGTGCATCCTTGACTGATTGTATCACTGTCAGGGTCCCATTTGTGACAGTGAACTGTAATTTTCTAAGATGTTCACCTTTGGAAAACCTGGGTAAAGGCACATAGAATCTCTGTTAATTTTTTTATAATTGCATGTAAATCTACAGGCCTCTCATAATAAAAAGTTTAATTAAAAATTGGTATTGAAGCAAAGTTTATTTAACTTTTAAGTTTCCTTTTTTCTCTTAACCTGTATTCTTACATTTTTAAGCAAATATCAGCTGAATATATATATTATTTATATTTTTTGTTTTTAGATATTCTGCCTGTTTTTCTGAATATCTGAAGTTCAATTTGACAGGTAGGTAGGTTGTAATTTTAAGCAGTTTGGTTTGCTAAGCATGATTAAGACACTGTTCCCTTTGAGGTTTACCCTTTTGCTTCTAAGGTACAACTGTTTATCATCTTGGGTCAAAGGTTATAAAAAGTAGTCATCAATTACAGCTTTATTGGTTGTAATTGGTAATGCTATGAAAGGAGGCAGCCAAACTGAATCTAATAATAAAAGGCTCTTTGTTAAAATATTTAATAAATTAACACTCTCTCATGGAAGAGGGGAAGCTAATTACAAAGTCCAAGATTGTTAATCATAATGTTTACTTTCTTCAAAAGCACAGACCCAACTATCCATAATCATTAGACATTAGATTTCTTTCTTTTTAAAAATTCTGTAGACTTCTGTCATTCCCGGAGGGGGATGTTCTTTTCTATGACTCAGACGTGGGGTATGGCAGAAAGAGGAAATGCCAAGACAAACATAAGTTATAAGGGGCATCTTAAAAATAAACAGGATTCTGTTAGAACATCAGATTGCCGCTGCTCTTCAAAAAGGGTCAGAAGTTTATGTAGATTTACTTTGTAGGCTAAGTGAGTAATATCAAGAATTGGGGCATTTAGAAAGTAACGTGTTTTTTTTTTTATGTTTTTTTCATGGTAAATTATCTACCAGAGCAATTATCCTTTCCACATCTATGTTCTGGACAGTTGTGGTTCTTGAATTTTAGACATTTTTCAAAGCCATAATGTAGGTAAGTGGAGCTGTGACACAATACTACTTTCACAACTCTTGAATAATCTTGCCATGAGAACTATGTGAATGGGCTTTTACATCTGAGAATCAGATGATCAAATGAATGTTTCTAGATTTAAGGGGACATCTTGGGTTTGTTCTTTTCATGTGTTTCTGTAGTCTGATCTTTAAGTCACTTCTAATGAAAGAAAATCCTGCTTTGGGCCTGCTGTGCAAATTAGCCATATGGTGAAGTGTAATATCCCGCTGAATGTCATTACGGTGCCCTGTGATATGTGCTCCCCTTTTCACATGGAAGCAAATTAAAATAGCTTCAGGTGTTTTTTTTTTAAAACACTCTGAATAAACCTGTCTTCACTTGGATGCTGGGACAGTTAAAAGGGTGTTCTCCAGCTGCAGTCAGGGTGATGAAATTATAGGCTTTGCTCAGGACCAAATGGAAATATTGCTTCCTGTAGACAAAGCCGGAAGAACCTTATATGTGATTCCCTTCTTCCATTTCTTTCTCTCGTTCTTTACATACTTGTCCATAGTTGTTCCTCAGTCCAAGGGTTCACTTTGTTTTGTTGTGATGGATGGGAAGGATTCTGCCTACTCTCCAGTGAACCTCATATCAGTCTCTACCATGGAAGATGCACTAGATGAAGAGCTGTTTAATCAAATAATGGCATAATAAATATTTAATAAAGAAAATAGAAGGTCTGTTCCTCTTTCTGTTATGTAGACATATTGCCCCTATGAGGAAGTATTGTCCCAGCATAAGCTTTTTTTTCTATGAAACTGGACGTGTTTCCACTAACACTTAGAGACCTGGGGATCAGTAATTGTATGAAATGTTTAGGATGTTTCTGCATATAGGATACATTGTTACCTTTTATGAAGGAAAGAAATTCAGGAAAGGTATTTCACATGGCCTTCTCTTTTCCCACTAAGAGCAAGGATCACATGATCCTGACTTATTTGATTCCTGGTGTGACCTACTGTAGCAACTATAATTTGACTTTGAGCTTTGTTAGCAATGAAATTCATCACTTTCATTTATATACAAAAACAAAAGGTCTTACTCATTTGCCCACACTGAGTGACAATACTGTGGGGTTTTTTTATGTTTATATTCAGACAAGTCTAGACACTTGGGAAATTCAAAGTCATCACTCGTGTTTTTATTTTTAAACATTTATTCATAACCCATGTTTTTTCCGGCATTTGTTTGACAGTCTGTAGCATGTGTTTGAAGAAAGGCAGTTGGAACAGTGTTCTGCAGTAAAAGTGGATCATACTGGATTATGATGTTCTGGAAAAGATTTTTGCCTGGAAAAATCAGTGAAAAGAATATGTATAATATGATCAGTATCGTTCAGTCGCTCAGTCATGTCCGACTCTGCGACCCCATGAACCGCAGCACGCCAGGCCTCCCTGTCTATCACCACCTCCCGGAGTCCACCCAAACCCGTGTCCATCGAGTCTGTGATGCCGTCCAACCATCTCATCCTCTGTCATCCCCTTCTCCTGCTGCCCTCAATCTTTCCCAGCATCAGGGCCTTTTCAAATGAGTCAGCTCTTTGCATCAGGTGGCCAAAGTATTGGAGTTTCAATACTTTCATTACTTCAGACTTCAAGTCCGTCCATTCAAGGCTATGGTTTTTCCAGGAGTCATGTATGGAAGAGAGAGTTGGACTATAAAGAAAGCCGAGCGCCGAAGAATGATGCTTTTGAACTGTGGTGTTGGAGAAGACTCTTGAGAGTCCCTTGGACTGCAAGGAGATCCAACCAGTCCATCCTAAAGGAGATCAGTCCTGGGTGTTCACTGGATGGACTGATGTTGAAGCTGAAACTTTGGCCACCTGATGCGAAGAGTTGACTCTTTGGAAAAGACCCTAATGCTGGGAAGGATTGGGGGTAGGAGGAGAAGGGGACGACAGAGGATGAGATGGTTAGATGGCATCACCGACTCGATGGACATGGGTTTGGGTGGACTCCAGGAGTTGGTGATAGATAGGGAGGCCTAGCGTGCTGTGCTTCATGGGGTTGCAAAGAGTAGGACACGACTGAGGAACTGAACTGAACTGAACTGAATATTCAGTAATTTTTTTATATTTCACACATAAGTGATATCATGCAGTATTTATCTTCCTTTGTCTAACTTACTTCACTGAGCATAATACTCTCTAGGTCCATTCATGTTGTTACAAATGGCAGAATTTCATTCTTTTTTACGACTAATATCCAATTGTATATATTTACCATATCTTCTTTATCCACTTATCTGTTGATAGACATTTAGGTTGCTTCCATATGTTGGCAGTTGCAGATAGTGCTGCTGTGAACAATGGGATGCATATATCTTTTTGAATTAGTGTTTTTGTTTTCTTCAGATCTGGATATATATATATATAGGAACACGTGCATCAGGCAACTCAAAATTTTTTCCACTCTGTGTATGTCTGTGGATGACTATGAAAATGCCAAGAGTTTTGATTTTGAGGCTACACATAAATTTTAGCAGGCAGCCAAATTTGCAAATTAGGAATCCATGAGTAATAATTGACTGTATTTCCTCCTGATTACTCTCTTATTAAGTGACACCACCAGCCAAACTAGTTACCTAGGTTAGAAATCTCATGTCAGTTTTCTTTCCTTCATATCCTTTACCACATATATCCAATTGGCCTGTGCCTCTTTAAGTATATGTCAGAGTCTAATCCTTTTGTAGCTAATTTCCCCTTCCTTCATTCTGCATACTACATTACAGCTTCCAGGTGTCTAAAACTAGAGTTGAAGTCCAAATATCTAATCATGATTTACAAAGTCCCCTGGCCTTGTCTCCTGTCATACCTCTCCCTTACACCTTGAAGTTCCAGTTGTGAAGAACTTTCAGTTCATGGAATGTGTGATATCTTTTTTCATTGAATCTCTCTGTCTTTACAAGGAACATCCCCCCCCCCCCCCCCCCCGCCCTTTCTGTTTACCTGGCTTATTCTTAAGAGTCATTCTTCAATTATGAGTATAAATGTTATTTTCTTCCTAAGAATCTTTCTCTAACATGTATCCCTCCCCAGTCATGTGCATGCATACACACACACACACATACACACACACCCTCAGTTATACATTCCACTCTAATCCATAGGATTTTATAGTTTATTTTAATATAATTGCTTGTTTAATTTCTAGTCTTCCACTGTAGACTATAAATTCAGTGAGGAGATTCTTAGTGTCTTTCACATAGTAAGCACTTTATATACTTTGTAACTGATTTTTCTGTGACATTGTATGTATTAACTCATTAATTATTGTATAGTCTTTGGAGCACTGTCATTCTAAAGACATAAAATGAAAAAGAAAACAACTTTTACCTTGCCTTCCTGTTGTTTTGTATCTTTTTGTTTATACCTTTATTAGCTCTTCAGGTGACTTTTTTTGGTTTGTGTTTTGCTTTTTTCATTTGAGTGGTTAAAGGAGCTTGAGGCCCAAGAGGCAGGACTCTATTGTGCATTGTCTATCATGCAAAGAGTTGACTCATTGGAAAAGACCCTAATGCTGGGTAGGATTGGGGGCAGGAGGAGAAGGGGACGACAGAGGATGAGATGGTTGGATGGCATCACTGACTCGATGGACATGGGTTTGGGTAAACTCCGGGAGTTGGTGATGGACAGAGAGGCCTGGCGTGCTGCAATTCATGCGGTCGCAAAGAGTCGGACACGACTGAGCGACTGAACTGAACTCAGTTGACCTATTTGTGAATAGGAAGGCACTACCTCAATTACTCAGCTGTATTGGGCAGACGTCTATTTCTCAATTTCTTCCTAGAAGCACTGAGTTGACAAACTTGGCCAAGGAAATAGAAAAATCAGAGGTGAATTTATTTAACATCCACTAGGGAAAATCTAAAATCTAACTCAATTTTGTAAATGGAGAAGCCAGACCTATTAGATAATTGGTCTTTTCTTGTGTTTTAATTGTATTAAAAAACATAATGTATGAATTAAGTATAAATTCATGATTTGGTTTTTATATAGAATTTCATCTTATTTTCTATCATTTATGGCAAATAATTAAATTAGTATGCTACTGCTAAGTCACTTTTAGTCGTGTCCGACTCTGCTACCCTATGGACTGTAGCCTGCCAGGCTCTTCTGCCCATGGGGTTCTGCAGATAAGAATAGTGGAGTGGGTTGCCATTTCCTCCTCCAGGGGATCTTCCTGACCCAGGGTTCGAACCCGTGTCTCCTGCAGCTCCTGCATTGAAGGCAGATTCTTTACCACTAAGCCACCCGGGAAGTCCTGGTTAGTATGCTGTGTCCTAATTAACAAGGCTTTCCCTAAATTCTCATCTAAG
The DNA here is from genome assembly GCA_024291935.2 of Okapia johnstoni. Taxonomy (NCBI): domain Eukaryota; kingdom Metazoa; phylum Chordata; class Mammalia; order Artiodactyla; family Giraffidae; genus Okapia; species Okapia johnstoni. Next base: position 122,453,798 of record CM044306.1, on the reverse strand, counting down.
TGTATCTTGGCTCAAAAGTATGTTGAAAGTGTAATGTCACACTAACATAATAAAGGGCCTTTTAGGGCTGTTAACCTTAAAATGAAAAGTCCTTCACTGTGTACAAAAGGTAATTGACCTTTAATAATACCACTATGCTGGAAAATGGTGACAAGTAGGGAAAAACTTTAACAAGCCAACAGGCAGTTTCCACTTCTTATTTCTTAAATATAATTATTTGCTACCTCACTAACTTATGGACTAAGAAAGTCTTGAAATAGCTGTCTTAAGGTTTGTTTTCTTTTTTCAGACAGAAAAATTCAGATGTATATGGTTGTCAAAACCTTAGTGTGTTAAAATATTTGATTTTAAGCTACACCAAGTGTCATCAAACCATGACTCTTGTGTCAAGTCCGTTATATTGCCTGTTTTCTGTATGACTTTGTGAACTGTTACATTTTCAAATGATGGGTAAAAAATCATAAGAGGACTAATATTTTATGATAGGTGAAAATGATGTGAAATTCTAATTTCAGTTTCTACAAATAAGGTTTTATTGGAACAGAGCCATACTCATTTGTATATTGTTTATGACTGCCCTTATACTACAGCAGCAGTGTTGAGTAGTTGCATCAGAGACTGCATGGCTCAACAAAGTCTATTTACTATTTTTGCTCATTACAGAAAACATTCACCAACCACTGAGCTACACTGTTGAGTGTGCATGATTTAGTACCTTAAATAGCATTTCCACTGTAAGGATAACAAAGAAGTCATGTTGAGTAAGATTCTTCAGACTTTTGGGAAGGTGAAAAAAACTGAAGGTAGATAGTACATGGAAAATCTTCCTTCTGCGCAGGCAACCTGTGTTCAATTCCTGGGTTGGGAGGATCCCCTGGAGAAGGGAATGGCTACCCGCTCCAATATTCTTGCCTGGACAGAGGAGCCTGGCGGGCTATGGTCCACAGAGTCGCAGAGTCAGACATGACTGAAATGACTAACACTTTCACAGTAAACCTTATCTTCACATGGGCAGGGCTTTCACTTTCATCACTGATTTCATTTTATGTTTTAAATAAGTATTTGCATAGTGGTTGTTATTTATCAAGACAGTATTCTAAAAGCTTTATAACTCTTCATAATCTTTATAACAAACATAGGAGGTTGGCATCTCTACAAATAAGTAAGCCATAGCATGTCTACTAGTGAAAAGTAAAGAGTTAAACAGTGGAAGTTAAATTAATGAAAGGGAAATTATATAGCTAGTCATATGAGTTATACTGTAGGAGGAAATGGCAACCCACTCCAGTATTCTTGCTGGGATAATCCCCTGGACAGAGAAGCCTGGCGAGTACAGTCCATGTGGTTGAAAAGAGTCAGACACAACTGACTGACGGAGCACATGAGTTATACAGTTAGTAAGAGCTGGGCCATGATTTGAACAAATTCATCTGGTTCTAAAGTCAGTACTCTTAACCACTGTACAATGCTGTCTCTCCCTTTCTACTTTTGTTTATTTAGAAAAGTCTTGGATTGCGAGTAGAGTTTAATAATAGGGGAGCATCATGTTTTAAAAGTTTTGAGCTCATATCAGTTTCTAGGGTTGTTACAATCAAGTACCAAAACTCAGTGGCTTAAAATAAGAGAAATTTCTTCTGTCACTGTTTTGGAGAGTAGAAATCCAAAATCAGGATGTTAGGAGGCTATCCTTCCTCTGAGATTCTAGGTAGAATCCTTCCTTGCCTCTCCGCAGCTTCTGTGGTGGCCGGTAGTCCTTGGTGTTGAGATGTATCAGTCCTGTCTCTGCTTGTGGCTGCGTGTTGAATTCTCCCTGTGCTGTCTCCAGATAGCATTTTCCTCTTCTTATGAAGACACCAGTTGTGCTAGATTAAGGGTCACCCTGTTATAGTATGACTGCATCTTCATTTAACTAATTACACCTGTAAAGACTATTTCTAAATGGTCATGCTTTGAGGTCCGGGGAAGGACATTAATTTCGAGAGGACACTATTCAACCTCAGTTATAGAGCATATAAATCAGCTCTTGTTTTCTAGAGTACCTTTCAGTTTAAGCCCCAAAACCCTAAATGAAAAGTTACAGGGCTTTGTTTCTTCCTTCTTGGTGTCAATCCTGTGCTAGATAATATTCTGTCTGAGAAGACGGACGTTATTCTCAACTTCTGTGTTTTTCTTGCCTTCTTTTGGCCTCTTGCTCATGATTTATTTGAGACTAGATTTTATTCTGGAATTTTCTTCTGGAATGTTCTGTGATTTTTTTTTTTAAAGGATCATTTTCCCAACTGTTATTATAACCTACAAGAATGTTGGTTTGTTTTTTTCTTGTAAATTTGTGATAATTAGTTCAGAAACCAACTTTGGTGTTTTTGGAGGTTGAGTTCTGACAGTTTCCTCTGAATAATCTTTTGTGTCCATTTCTATTGGGATTTGTAAGTAAGGTTCACTAAGTTCTAATAATTATTTTTGTTTTTTCAATGGTTATTATTTTTAAAATGACAGATTGTGAGAAATGTGGGACTGCCTTAGCTTCTGACCTGGGAGCTTCTCTTTTCTCATGAAATACTAGAATGGTTGGCCCAATTGTGTCAGCCTATTTCCTTTCATTTGTTTTACAGGGGGCCCGGGAAACATTTGAGAACTATTACCGAAAACAAAGGCGAAAACAGGCTCGTTTGGTGCTCCAGCCTCCGTCTAACATGGTAGGATAACCACTTTTATTTTTCTCCCTTTTTCATTTTTCTTCTATATCTTTTAATTATTTTCCACTTGTGATTTTTTCCCCCCTAAATTATCATTCTGGGACCACTTTTGGTGGATGTGACTTGCACTAAGAACATAGCAACTAACATTTCTTGATTGCTGTTTCAGGCATTCTTCTAAATACTAGATATGTATTGTCTCATTTTATCTTCTCTGTAATCCTATAAAGGTAGGTTGTTGTTGAGTCACCCAGTCATGTCCGACTCTTTGCAACCCCATGGACTGGAGCACGCCAGGCTTCCCTGGGCTTCACTATCTCCCCAAGTTTGCTCAAACTCATGTCCATTGAGTCAGTGATGCCATCCCACCATCTTGTCCTCTGTCGACCCCTTCGCCTCCTGCCCTCAATCTTTCCCAGCATCAGGGTCTTTTCCAGTGAATGAGTGCTTCACATCAGGTAGCCAATGTATTGGAGCTCCAGCTTCAGCATCATCCATCTAATGACTATTCAGGATTGATTTCCTTTAGGATTGCCTGGTTTGATCGCCTTGTTGTCCAAGGGAATCTCAAGAGCCTTTTCCAGCGCCACAGTTCAAAAGCATCAATTGTTTCACACTTAGCCTTCTTTATGGTCCACCACTCACACTGGTACATGACTATTGGAAGATTTGGAAGAACCATAGCTTTGAGTATACAGACTTTTGTCAGCAAAATAATGTCTCTGCTTTTGAATACGCTGTCTAGAGTTGTCATAGCTTTTTTTTTTACAAGGAGCAAGTGTCTTTTAATTTCATGGCTGCAGTCCCCATCTGCAGTGATTTTGGAGCCCAAGAAAACATAGTCGTCACTGTTTCCACTGTTTCCCCGTCTATTTGCCATGAAGTGATGGGACTGGATGCCATGATCTTTGTTTTCTGAATGTTGAGTTTTAAACCAGCTTTTTCACTCACTCTCCTCTTTACCTTCATCAAGAGACTCTCTAGTTCCTCTTCACTTTCTGGCATTAGGGTGGTGTCATCTGCATATCTGAGGTTATTGATATTTCTCTCGACAGTCTTGATTCCAGCTTGAGGTTCATCCAGCCCAGTGTTTCACATGATGTACTCTGCATATAAGTTAAATAAACAGGGTGACAATATACAGCCTTGATGTACTCCTTTCCCAATTTGGAACCAGCCCATTGTTCCATGTCCAGTTCTAACTGTTGCTTCTTGACCTGTATACAGGTTTCTCAGGAGGAAGGTAAGGTGGTCGGGTATTCCCATCTCTTGAAGAACTTTCTACAGTTTGTTCTGATCCACACAGTCAAAGATTTTAGCATTGCCAGTGAAGCAGAAGTAGATGTGTTTCTGCAATTTGCTTGATTTTTCTGTGATCCATCTGATGTAGGCAATTTGATCTCTGGTTCCTTTTCTAAATCCTGCTTGGACATCTGAAAATTCTTAGTTCATGTACTGTTGAAGACTCACTTGAGAGCAATTGTGAGACAGTTTGAACATTCTTTGACATTGCCCTTCTTTGGAATTCAAATGAAAACTGACATTTCCATTCCTGTGACTACTGCTGAGTTTTCTAAATTTGCTGATATATTGAGTGCAGCACTTTCACAGCATCATCTTTTAGGATTTAAAATAGTTCAGCTGAAATTCCATCACCTCTACTAGCTATGTTCATAGTGATGCTTCCTTAGGTGCACTTGACTTCCCATTCCAGGATGTCTGGCTCTAGGTGAGTGATCACACCATCATGGTTATCCAGGTCATTAAGACCTTTTCTGTATAGTTCTTCTGTGTATTCTTTACACCTCTTCTTAATATCTTCTGCTTTTGTTAGGTCCATACAATTTCTGTCCTTTACTGTGCCTGTCTTTGCATGAAATGTTCCTTTGTTAACTTTCTTGAAGAGATCTCTAGTCTTTCCCATTCTATTGATTTTCTCTGTTTCTTTGCATTGTTCACTTTAGAAGGATTTCTTATCTCTCCTTGTTATTCTTTGGAACTCTGCATTCAGCTGGGTATGTTTTCCCCTTTCTTCTTTGACTTTTGCTTCTCTTCTTTTTTCAACTATTTGTAAGGACTCTTCAGACAACCATTTTTGCCTTTTTGCATTTCTTTTTCTTGGGGATGATTTTGATCATCACCTCCTACACAATGTTAGGAACCTCTGTCCTTGGTTCTTCAGGCATTCTGTCTGTCAGCTCTAATCCCTTGGATCCATTTGTCACTTCTATTATATAATCATAAGGGATTCAATTTAGGTCATACTTGAATGGCCTAGTGGTTTTCCCTACTTACTTCAATTTAAGTCTGAATTTTACAATAAGGAGGTCATGATCTGAGCCACAAGCGGTTCTTGATCTTGTTTTTGGTGACTGTATAGAGCTTTATCATCTTCAGCTGCAGAGAATATAATCAGTCTGATTTTGGTACTGACCATCTGGTGATGTCCATATGTAGAGTCATCTCTTTCTCTTCTGTTGTTGTAACAGGGTGTTTGCGATGATCAGTGTGTTCTCTTGGCAAAACTCTTTGTTTGCCCCGCTTCATTTTGTACTCCAAGGCCAAACTTGCCTGTTATTCCAGGCATCTCTTGATGTCCTCCTTTTTCATTTCAATCCCCTATGATGAAAAGGACATCTTTTTTTGGATATCTTGTTAGTTCTAGAAGGTCTTGTAGGTCTTCATAGAACTGTTCAACTTCAGCTTTTTCAGCATTAGTGGTTGGGGCATAGTTACGTAAGTACTCTTATTATATTTACTTAATAGTCTTGGGAATTGAGGCTTAAGAAACTAATTAGCTGATTTGTGTCTTTATCAAAACAAAAACAATAACTTTTTTCTTCTTTGCTTTTTTGTAGCATGAAACTTTAGATGGCTACAGGAAGTATTTTAATCAAATTGTCGGGTGGGTATTTGTGTGTGTGTCTTAAATTTATATACTTTCAATAGTTTGTACACTTTGCCTGAGACTTGGAAAAGTATAAAAAATGTTCTTTGGGAATTTATGTTTCTTTTCTTTATTTAAATTCTTAAAACAAGATTTGGTTTTGAATATCTGATGATTTTAAAGGAATGTCTATTTGTTTAAACATTATATTGTTGGAGAATACTTTTTATAGAGAAGGGAAGAATAATGTTGAATTGTAACCTTATTGTATGTGATATTTTGCTTTTCCATTATTGTTAAGAGAGAACCAAACAATCAATAAACATTGGCATATTTTTTCTAAAAGAGCCAAATGGTAATGTGTTTTAGGTTCAGCAGACCAAAAGGTTTCTGTTGCAGCTATTCAGCTTTGTTGCAGTACAAAAACAGCTATAGACAATATGTACATGAGACACAATTGGTGTGTTCCAATAAAACAGATTTTATAAAAATAAGCAGTGTGCCAAATTTATTCCATGGACTGTATAGTTTGCCACCCTCATCTGGAGAATATATACTAGTGTGGAATTGCAGTTCCCCAATAAGCTTCCCAAATGTAGGCAGCTTATTCTTATTGCAAAATAGTGACTTTGTAGTGAAAAAAGGGAAGTAAGTTGAATTGTTCTATGAAATTTCTTTGTTTTTCAAATTCAGATTGTTGTAATGTAATTGATAACTTTATTAAAATGTTATCATGAACAATTCTCTATTTAAAGAATTGTTTTAATTGGTATGAATATTTAGGTAAATAGCTAAAGATACATTTCAGATGCATAAAAACTAGGACACCATGGCAGACTGTTAAAAAATATGTATGTATTTTTTACCTTTGTGCTATATCTTTTCAACACTTTGATGAAAAAGTTTGTATAAGGGGACCTGTTTTGATATTTTGTGTGTTGGATTCTTAAAATAATGAGTGTTTTAACTTTTGTTGTTTTTTGTAAAATGTTTTAATGGCCGCGTGTTTTTACTGTAGTGAAACTAGTCTCCTTTATCTATAAACATTTTTTTTCTTCCCTTTTAAATTCCGGGACAGCATGGTTAACATTTAATGCAAATGTAATTCCAGTTTCTATTGAAGTGATTAAAATGATATCATGATCAAAGGTATAATTCCAAGTCTAATAAATCTGATTTTGTCTGTTATACCAAATAGCTTTCTTTAAGAAAAAACACTAGTATTGCCTTCAAATTTAATGGCAGCTCTTAATGTTTGTGAGATGCTGAAAATAGTAATCAAACTATTTTCTGACAGCTGTGCTTTCTTTTTTTCCTCAATCTTAGCTTTTTTGTGGTTGAAGATCACATTTTACATACGACACAGGGCTTAGTAAATAGAGCCTACATTGATGAACTGTGGGAAATGGCACTTTCAAAAACCATCGCAGCCCTTCGTACTCACTCGGTATGTAAGACACCCAAGAGAAATGTTTACCTCAAGCTAATTGTCTCTACAGTATTCAGTCTTCTACAGTTTAAAATCATCCTATGAGTATCATTTACTCATGAAAGATGTATGGAAGTAACCACTTCAAACTGCATGTTCTCTAATGCTAAGCCCTCTTTTGTGGATGCTTTTTGCATTAAGAAAACAACAGCTAACATTTACTGATTGTTCTCTATGTCTCAGGCATTGTTATTGTATTGTTACTGTGTACTGCATATATATTTCATATTTCTAAGGCAAATACTGTTTTTATATTTGTCATGTAGACCGCAGAACAACCTCAGAGAGGTTAAATAACTAGCCCAATATCACCCAATAAGTGGTAGAGCTTGGATTCGAACCTTGACAGTATGGCTGCAGAGCCCATGTTCCTAGCCACTATACCATATTGCCTTTGTAATGCCTATTAATACTGGTTTGAAGTTCACAGATTTATTCTTACTCTATAACATTTCAATAAGTTGCCTGATTTTCAATTTCCATGCTCTATTGATCTGTTTTATGATAGCATGAATTTTTAATGATAATCTACTTTATTACAGGTAGAGAATCCTGGCTCTGAATTATTCATTTATTCATTCATTCAATATTTCTTGAACAAGGATTACATGTTGATGATAGCAATACAAGAATGAATAAGACTAAGGACTTTGTTCTCAGAGAGCTGTATTATGATTGGGGAGATTCCCAATAAACTAATCAATAATAATATCAGACAGTGATAATGCAATGCAATTAAAAGAGAGTGATATATTAGGACAACAAGGTGTCTGATTTTGATAAGTTGATCTGACAAGGCATTCTGAGATCTAAATATCAAGGAGTCAGTATTTGTGCAAAGATCAATTAAAAGATCATACTAGGTATAAGGAACAGTAGTGCAAGGATTTTGTGGTACTATTATGTATGAAACTGTTTGAGGAACAATAGTGAGAAGTTAATAATAGAAGATAATTTGGTATTTTAAATATTTCAAGAAATGGTTCTAGTATGCATATTATTTTGTTAACCAGAAGCTTAGAAGTCATTCATAACCCTACAAGTCTCTATCTAGTCATTGTCAAGTGTTCCAGGGTAAATATCATGTCTAAAATCTAGAATTGAAGGGAGTGTAGCCACTTTAAAGGAAATTGAACAATGTTCCAAGTGGTTAGAACATAAGACATAGAACCCTAGGGAGGTATGGTAGGAAGTAAGAATAAAAAAAATAGGAAGATTTCACATTATTTAGGACCTGTGACCCTTTGCAGATGACACCACCCTTATGGCAGAAAGTGAAGAAGAACTAAAGAGCCTCTTGATGAAAGTGAAAGAGGAGAGTCAAAAAGCTGGCTTAAAGCTCAACATTCAGAAAACTAAGATCATGGCATCTGGTCCCATCACTTCATGGCAAATAGGTGGGGAAACAGTGGAAACAGTGGCTGATTTTATTTTTCTGGGCTCCAAAATCACTGCAGATGGTGACTACAACCATGAAATTAAAAGACTCTTAACTTCTTGGAAGGAAAGTTATGACCAACATAGATAGTGTATTAAAAAGCAGAGACATTACGTTGCCAACAAAGGTCCATCTAGTCAAGGCTATGGTTTTTCCAGTAGTCATGTATGGATGTGAGAGTTGGACTATAGAGAAAGCTGAGCGCCCAAGAATTGATGCTTTTGAACTATGGTGTTGGAGAAGACTCTTGAGAGTCCCTTGGACTGCAAGGAGATGCAACCGATCCATCCTAAAGGAGATCAGTCCTGGGTGTTCATTGGAAGGACTGATGTTGAAACTGAAACTGCAATACTTTGGCCACCTCATGCGAAGGGTTGACTCATTGGAAAAGACCCTAATGCTGGGAAGGATTGGGGGCGGGAGGAGAAGGGGACGACAGAGGATGAGTTGGTTGGATCCATCATCGACTAAACGGAGATGGGTTTGAGCAAACTTTGGGAGATAGTGAAGGATGGGGAAGCTTGAAGTGTTGTAGTCCATGGGCTCACAAAGAGTTGGAGAAGACTGAGTGAGCGACCAACATTATTTACATGATATAGAAGACATTAATAAAATGAATAGCTATTCTTTAACAAAAACAAGTAATTCATGAACTCAGTGAAAAATTTATGAAATAACAATTGTTTCTCATTTTAGGAATATAGGAGGCTAGATTATTCATAGCAGCTGTTCAGCTTGAAACAAAAAGCACTGCTTTATGTATATGCATCATGTAAGACATTAAGTCTCAGAGTGCTTAGTAAGGTTATTAAGGAATTAATCAGGCCAAATCCAGGGGAAATTGAGAGTCCAGAAGTTCAGAGTGATATGCTGAAATACATAAGCTGCCTTTCCCTTGAGGTTGCTTGTTATTCCAGACAATTTGTACTCAGATTTTATAGTCTATTGGGCCTACCTGAGATGGAGAGTCTAGTATGGTGCCCTCCCCACATTAAGCTGGAGAAAACTATTCCTTTCAGGTTAAGAATGCATCTGAAGTAAGTGAAAAGCAGTCACAGTTCTTCCCTCAAAGAGATCTTCAGGTTTGGGGAGTTTTATCTTGAATTGTTGTCTTTCATAAATTCTTGGAGAACAGAAAAGGAAAATACTCACCAACTCATTTTATGAGTTATATGAGGTGTGAGTAATATTGATAATGAAGCCAGAGAAGGATAGCCTAACTCATAAGCTCATAAATATAGAGGTTCTTTCATAAATATAGTTGTATTTAGTGTTGTAAAGATAGAAATATAAATAAATTAAAAAATAAACCTTTGAAAGGAAAAAGCAAAATTGTCATTTTTGCTGATGATATATTTTAGTACATTGAAAATCCAAAGGAATTTACAGAAAAATTATTGCAATAAATGGAAGAGATTAGCATATTCTTTGTTGCAAAATTAATTGTCATTTTACATCCAGGAATAAAATTTGAAAAATTAAAAATTTGAGAGGATAAAAGTTGATACAATAACATACATTAAAAGTAGTAGAAATATACCTGACAAAATATGTCAAGACCTATGTGGAGGAAATTCGAAAATATTTTTGAGAGATGGAAAGGAATTAATGAAGACCTAAATAAAACTTAGAGAAATAGCATGTTCAGTGATTGGAAGAGTTATTATTGTAGATATCTACTGTCTTAAAATTTTACCTATAAATTTAATTCAGTGCCAATTAAAATCTCAATAATCTTATTTTTGGAAAAGTGAGTACCTTTGCAATTTGATTTATAATATTTTTAAACCAGTACAAAAGCGAAGAATAGCTAAGAGACTCCTTAAGACTGAAGGCAGGTGGTTTTTCTCTACCAAATATGAATATCAATTTAAAAATCTTACTAAATGAGTACCAGACACTCTGGTACTGTCATTGGATAAATAAAGGGACAGAATATAGGCCTCAAAAAATATTTGATATTTATCAAAGGTTGTTGCTGGTCAGTGGGTAGAGAACAGACTTTTCAATGAATAGTACTAGAATAATTGATTATCAGTATGGGGAAATCAATTATACCAAAAAAAGTTTCAGGTTGATAAAATACCAAAATGTGAAATGTAAGACCATAAATTTTCTACAAGATACTATAAGAGAATATCTTTGTGGTTTAGGATATGGAAGGAATTCCTAACTAAAGTACAAACAAAAGATACACTAACCATAAATATTCATATATTGAGCTACATTAAAACTGTAATAAAAAAATAAAAAAATTAAAGATAGTAGATAAAATGAGATATATGATGAGAAATGATGTTTTCAACAGAATATCAGCAAAGAACTAACATTAAGTATATAAAAAAATTTCACTACACATCATTACAATAGAGACAAACATCTCAATAGAAATTATAAGCGAAAGATTTACAGGTACTTCACTAAGGAAGGAATTCACTTGGCTGAGAAACATGTGCTCAACTTCAGTGCATCGGTGAAAGGCAGATGAAAACAAAATGAGATAACATGTAAAAATTAGTAATACAAATGTTGATATGAATTATTCAGAACTCTTATATACTACTAAGGGAATGAGTTTAAATTGATAAAACCCTTTGAAAAAAAGTAGCACTATCTTCTAAATCACTGATCCTCATGAACCAGAAATTCTTTTCCTAACTAACTATTTCCTTGAGAAACTTGGCCTAAGGCACTATAATACACATGCAAGAAAATTCATTCCAGTGTTGTTCAGTTTTCAAAAATAGAAACGTCTTATATTTCCTTGGTTGGATAGCATCAGCGACTCAATGGACATGAGTTCAGGTGAGCTCTGGGAGATGGTGAAGGACAGGGAAACCTGGTGTACTGCAGTTCATGGGGTTGCAAAGAGTCGGACACCACTGAGCACCTGGACAACAAAATGTACGTTGGTAATAAAATGAACAATCTGAGTTAAACTCATAGCATGGAATAGTATACCGCATGAAAATGCCCACCCTGTAGCTATACACAGTAGCATAGATGAATTTCACAAGTATAAAGTTGAATTATAAAAGCAGGACAGAAAATTATACATACAGATTTTTCTCCATTTGCATAGTTTTGAAAAAATATTGAGTAAGGCTGAATATTTAGATGGTTACAAAACAATGACGAGCCACAGATAGGGAGAAAATCTTTGCAAAACACATACCTGATAAAGGCCTGGTACTGAAAATATATACAGAACTCTTAACACTCAGCAGTAAGAAAACAACCCAATTAAAAAATGGGCAAAAATTCACCAAAGAAAATACTCAAATATCAAGAAAGCATGTAAAAAGATGCTTAACAACCTATGTCATCAGTTCAGTTCAGTTCAGTTCAGTCGCTCAGTCATGTCCGACTCTTTGGACTCCATGGACCACAACATGCCAGGCCTGCCTGTCTATCACCAACTCCTGGAGTTTACCCAAACTCATGTCCATCAAGTCAGTGATGCCATCCAACCATCTCATCCTCTGTTGTCCCCTTCTCCTCCTGCCTTCAATCTTTCCCAGCATCAGGGTCTTTTCATATGAGTCAGCTCTACGCATCAGGTGGCCTAAGTATTGGAGTTTCAGCTTCAACATCAGTCCTTACAATGAACACCCAGGACTGATCTCCTTTAGGATGGAATGGTTGGACCTCCTTGTAGTCCAAGGGATTCTGAAGAGTCTTCTCCATCACCGCAGTTCAAAAGCATCAATTCTTCTGTGCTCTTCTTTCTTTAAAGTCCAACTCTCACATCCATACATGACTACTGGAAAAACCATGGCCTTGACTAGATGGACCTTTGTTGGCAAAGTAATGTCTTTGCTTTTTAATATGCTATCAAGGTTGGTCATAACGTTCCTTCCAAGGAGTATGCGTCTTTTAATTTCATGGCTGCAATCACCATCTGCAGTGATTTTGGAGCCCAGAAAAATGGAGTCAGTCACTGTTTCCACTGTTTCCCCATCTATTTCCCATGAAGTGATGGGACCGGAGGCCATGATCTTAGTTTTATGAATGTTGAGCTTTAAGCCAACTTTTTCACTGTCCTCTTTCACTTTCATCAAGAGGCTCTTTAGTTCTTCTTCACTTTCTGCCATCAGGGTGGTGTCATCTGCATATCTGAGGTTATTGATATTTCTCCTGGCAATCTTGATTCCAGCTTGTGCTTCTTCCAGCCCAGTGTTTCTCATGATGTACTCTGCAAAAAAGTTAAGTAAGCAGGGTGACAATATACAGCCTTGACATACTCCTTTCCCAATTTGGAACCCATCTGTTGTTCCATGTCAAGTTCTAACTATTGCTTCCTGACGTTCATACAGGTTACTCAAGAGGCAAGTCAGGTGGTCAGGTGTTCCCATCTCTTTCAGAATTTTCCACAGTTTATTGTGCTCCACACAGTCAAAGGCTTTGGCATAGTCAATAAAGCAGAAATAGATGTTTTTCTGGAACTCTCTTGCTTTTTTGATGATCCAGCAGATGTTGGCAATTTGATCTCTTGTTCCTCTGCCTTTTCTAAAACCAGCTTGAACATCTGGAAGTTTATGGTTCACATATTGCTGAAGCCTGGCTTGGAGAATTTTGAGCATTACTTTACTAGCATGTGAGATGAGTTCAATCGTGTGTTAGTTTGAGCATTCTTTGGCATTGCCTTTCTTAGGGATTGGAATGAAAACTGACTTTTTCCAGTCCTGTGGCCACTGCTGAGATTTCCCAATTTGCTGGCATATCGAATGCAGCACTTTCACAGCATCAACTTTTAGGTTTTGAAATAGCTCAACTGGAATTCCTTCACTTCCACTAGCTTTGTTCGTAGTGATATTTCCTAAGGCCCACTTGACTTCACATTCCAGGATGTCTGGCTCTAGGTGAGTGATCACACCATCGTGATTATCTGGGTCATTAGATATTTTTTGTATATTTCTTCTGTGTATTCTTGCCACCTCTTCTTTATGTCTTCTGCTTCTGTTAGGTCCATATCATTTCTGTCCTTTATTGAGCCCATCTTTGCATGAAATATTCCCTTGGTATCTCTAATTTTCTTGAAGAGATCTCTAGTCTTTCCTATGCTATTATTTTCCTCTATTTTCTTTGTACTGATCGCTGAGGAAGGTTTTCTTATCTCTCCTTCCTGTTCTTTGGATCTCTGCATTCAAATGGGTAAATCTTTCCTTCTCTCTTTTTTTTTCGCTTCTCTTCTTTTCACAGCTGTGTATAAAGCCTCCACAGGAATTTTGCTTTTTTGCATTTCTTTTTCTTGGCGATGGTCTTGATCCCTGTCTCCTGCACAATGTCACAAACCTCTGCCCATAGCTCATCAGGCACTCTGTCTATCAGATCTAGTCCCTTAAATCTATTCTCACTTCCACTGTATAATCATAAGGAATTGATTTAGGTTATACCTGAATGGTCTAATGGTTTTCTCCACTTTCTTCAGTTTCAGTCTGAATTTGGCAATAAGGAGTTCATGATCTGAGCCACAGTCAGCTCCTGGTCTTGTTTTTGCTGACTGCATAGAGCTTCTCCATCTTTGGCTGCAAAGAATATAATCTATATGATTTCGGTTTTGGCCGTCTGGTGATATCCACTTGTAGAGTCTTCTCTTGTGTTGTTGGAAGAGAGTGTTTGCTATGACCAGTGCGTTCTCTTGGTAAAACTCTATTGTCATATGTCATATGTCATCAGGGAATTACAAATTTAAAACAGCAATGAACTACCACCACATGCCCGTTAGAATCACTATAATGCTGAAAACACCAAATTCAGGAGAGAATGTGGACAACGGGTACTCTCATTGCTGATGGGAATGGAAAATGGTGCAGTCAGCTTAGAAGAGAATTTGAAAGTTTATACAAAATACAACATAGATATAAGATGCAGCAAGTAGGTATACACTATAGGTATTTGCCAAATGTGTTGACAAAACGTATGTTAATACAAAAATCTGCCCACTAGTGTTTATAACAGCTTGTTCAATATAGCCAAAACCTGGAAGTGACCAAGATGTCCTTTAATAGGTGAATGAATGAACTCTAGTACATCCTTATAATTGAGTATTACTCAATGGCAAGCAAAAGAAATACTCTGTTAACGCACAAAAAGACATGAAGGAAGCTAAGTGCATATTGCTAAGTGAAAGTACCCAAACTGAGAAGGCTACATATTCATATGATTCTAACTATATGATATTCTTGACAAGGCAAAATTAAGGAGACACTAAAAAGATAAGGGTTGCTAGGATTTGGGAGAAGGCTTGAGGGATAAATAAGTGGAAGATAGGGAATTTTTAGGGCAGGCAGTGAAACTATTCTGTATGATATTGTAATGGTGGAATACATCATTATGCTTATGTTAAATCCCATAGATTATATAACACAGAGAGTAAACTCTAAGTAAGCTATTGACTTTAGTTAATAATGTGAATAGTGTGTTAGTATTGGTTCACCAACTTTACCAAATGTCACCATACTAAGGAAAAATGTTATAATAAGGGAATCTGTGCATGAGTGTCTGTATGAAGGGGTATGTGTGAACTCTGTACTTTCTGTTCAATTTATCTGTAAATGCAAAACTGCTCTAAAAAATAAGATCTATGAAGCTGAAAAATACAAAGAGAAAAGAGTGATAGAAAGATATGTAATGATTATAATAAACGTCATGATCATGTTTTCCTGAGTGGAGAGGAAAAAAGTTGTTTTGGAGCTTCTGATATGCTGGTGCCGTTCAGTTATGTTTGCCTGGTAAAATTACATGTATAGGTTTTATTTATTATTTTCTTTATGTATACTATAGTCACAATTATACAAAATGTGAGAAGGAGGAAAAGGAAGGAAGGAAGCCACAGAAGGATAGAAATCAAAGATTAATGTTGTTTTCTTGAGATTTATGACTACCATAATAGAGAAATTTAATTCTAAGATTAAATAGATAAAACTGCATATCATTCTGTGATCAGGAAGACAAAGTCAAATATATAACCCCAGTAAAGAGCAGAGACACAAAGAGTTGGAAAATATGAATGAAAAGTTAAGAAACATGGATAATTGATGTAGATTTTGGTTGTATTTAGTAGAGATTTAGAAATAAAATATAGTCACAAAGGAGGGGACCTTCATAATTAAATGAAAGAGGGAAATTTCTCTGCAGCATAAAATGACTAGATTATTACAGCTGAAAGGATGCATCTTTTTGTCAGGCAGAGAAAATGAGGCAGGCATTTTTCTCATGTCTGAAATTGTGTGTTTTAGTTTGAGTGCAAAAGAAAGACATTTCCAGACACATGAGGATACAAAGTTTACTTTTCACCCATCCTATCTTACTGATGTCTTACCAAAAATGAAAAAGAAATTCAAAATACAAGATGGGGTAGGAATAAATAAAATGTGTGCAAAAAATGAGAGTAGAACTCATAGGTAAATCTAATCAACTGATCAACTGTTTGTAAGTGAAAGTTACTCTGTTGTGTCTGACTTTACAACCCCATGGACTGTATAGCCCATGGAATTCTCCAGGCCAGAATACTGGAGTGGGTAGCCTTTCCCTTCTCCAGGGGATCTTCCCAACCCAGGGAGTGAACCCACGTCTCCCGCATTGCAGGTGGATTCTTTACCAGCTGAACCACAAGGGAAGCCCCCAAGGATACTGGAGTGGGTAGCCTATCCGTTCTCCAGGGGATCTTCCCAACCCAGGAATAGAACTGAGGTCTCCTGCATTGCAGGCAGATTCTTTACCAACTGAGCTATCAGGGAAGCCCATTGTTTGTAAAGTTTAATGCTATTAAGAATCCCTACAAGAGGAGTGGCTTAATGCTTAAAACATTTTTAAAATGACACTCCAGATTATTTCAAGTGAACAGTGGCCAGAAAGTATATAAGTTATTAATAACTAGTATAAGATAATTTGAAAAAATGAATCCAATGAAAAACATGAAAGGATACAAAAAAGAAAGAATAAATCATTGAAAATAGAAAACTTAAAATAAGATGACTAGAATAGGTCCAAATATGTCAGTATTCATGAGAAACATCATAGTTAGAAAGTATTATAGTTTGGTTACTAAGAGAGATTTCTACATTAAGATTATATAGAAAGAGTAGAAATGAAGAATGGGGAGCAGTAAGGACAATATTCTTCAAGAACACTGGATTGAAGTTAAAGATCATTAAATGGGAGAAGAGAGCAACATTTTGTTTTGATAATATTTTTAACCCATCAAAAAGACAGTAGCCCATTTACTGGAAACAAGCAAGCATCAGTATGTATATAAACAAAAACTGATAGTAGTAGGATGAGAAACAGAGGCCACACCACTTTGGGAGAATTCAACATGCCTTCTTGAGGAATTGAGCAGTTAAGTAGAGAGCAAGTAACCAAATTATACTTAAGAGAATTTGAATATCAAAAGTCACTGAAAAATAGTGACATAATACATCTTTGTAAAGAAGATGCCTTCCAAGTCATCTCAGTTTTCAAATTTGTTAAGAGATTATACATTGAATTTGTAAATTGTATTTTCTTCTGTATTATATTTATTTTTTGTATTCCTTGCATTGTTGTGTTTTTTTTTGTTGTTGTTTAATTGGACTTACCTATGATTTCTCTCTCTTACTGATTTTATGTTTAACTTGAGTTTTTGGTTTCATTGATCAGATCTTTCATGTCTTCTCTGTGTCATTAATGTCTGCTTTTTATTTTATCAATTTTGTTGTCTCATTTATGGTTTATTTTGGCTTTTTTGGCCTAGCTTCATGAGTTGAGTTCTTAGTTTATTATGTGTTTTATGTTTTCTAATGTTCACATATAAAGATATTTTTTAAATGGCATTAGCTGTGTTCTATAAGTTTTGATATGAACTTCTCTTTTTTACTGTTTGTTTTAAAATAATCTGCAGTATCAGCTTTGATTTCTTCTTTAACCAGACAGTTATTTAGAAGTGTGTTTTTAAATTTCCAAAAGTTAAAAATGTAGATCATGGATTATTGGAGTCTTTACTCACTCTCCCCTGGCTGTATCTGGTGTTACCTTAAACCAGGAAGGCTTTCCAGAGAGCCTGCACCAGGTGAAGCATTAAGTAATTAAATATATCAAAAGTTAGTTTGTTTTTAATAAATATGTTTTTCCTCATTGTCTTTTATTTCCTTTAGTCTTACTGCTCTGATCCAAACCTCGTGTTAGATTTGAAGAACCTCATTGTGCTTTTTGCTGACACACTTCAGGTTTGTGGCTTATGTTTGTGTAGACTTAACCTAGATGAGTGTTTCCTTAGCTCTTAATCCTTTGATTGTCTATCTAAGCTTGAGTAAGTACCTTTTTCTTTTTAGTTGTGTGTCTTCTTTTCCTAGAGCTAGATAATTTTTATCTCTTTGTAGCATTTCCTGGTCATCACCTTGTCTGTTATGTTCTCATAATTTGTTCTCATCCCCCCTTTTTTTCTCAACACAAATCAATTAATTGAACTCACTATATTAGTTCTTAAAATGCTCTTAATTCAGATATAGTGTCTGAGTGATTTTGGATTTTCTTACCTACTATTTTGAATAATGATTATTGATATGAACCACATATTATATTCAATAGAATAACATTAGAAGTGGGTAAGATTCGTAGCATTCTCATTTTCTGACCCTACTCCTGAAAGTTGCTAAGAGTTACAGAAGGAGTTATAGGGAAAACTTCATTGACAGTTATATCCAATATACATTAATTCTAATGTTCGTCTTTTTATTTTTTTCTGACTGGCTCAAATATTTTGGTATGTGTGTTTTAATTATTGAGGATAAACACTAGATATTAGGTGGGAATGGAAGATTCTTGTATCATGGTTTTATTTAGATTGTTGTCCAAAGAACAAAATTATCTTTCAGTGCCTAATCTCTCTCATGTTGTTTAAAAAAAAATCACCTTATAAAATGAAGCTTTTTTCTTATTTTGTTTCAGGTGTATGGTTTTCCTGTAAATCAGCTTTTTGACATGCTATTAGAAATCAGAGATCAGTATAGTGAAACTTTGCTAAAGAAGTGGTCAGGTATTTTCAGGTGAGAAATTATCTATAGTTGTGTGTGTGTGGGCATGCATGTGTGTACACTCATCTTTTTATACATAAGGGTTTTCAGGTATAATAAGCAACAAGTGTATGTGGCTTATTTTTTTCTAGGTCTGATTCCAATTATGATTGGGAATTCAATTAAATAGTAATGATGTCCCAAACAAAGTTTCCAAGACATTGAGTCTCTGGATATTAGTACCTACTATGTGAGGAGTCCTCAAATCCCCAGATTTGTTTCATTGAGTAAATGGCAAATACCTTGGTTCATACCAGCCAGATCACCTAGTGTAATCTTAATTTGAGTTTTGATTTTCTCTTTGGGGATCATGCCTAATCTATATCTCACTTGTAGGATAGTGGCTTTTGAACCCTTTTGAATAATTTAGCTTTTTTGGAACGTTTTTGAAGACTTGCTCATGTTATTCCTCATCTTCTTTATTCTCCATGCCCAAAGAAGAAATCTATTACAATCTAATATTTTAAGCATATTATTTTAATAGTTACTGCAACATGCATACAACAATAATAAAACAATAATAAAATATTTCCTTGGACATATTTTCCTCACACATAACTCATGTCAACTTACTTGTTTCTTCTTTTAAAGTGATTTTTCTGCTTACTGCAGGACCACTTCCCCAGATCAACTTACTTTGTTTTCAAGTTCTTATAACTTTAAGATATTACATTGTCCCATTAATCTTATTCTTCACATTTTATAAACATATAGCTGATAATTATGTAGTGTAACTCATTAGTATATTAATATAAATATTTGTATTTCTAAAAAGTCCTATTTATTAATGATATAATTTTCTTTAGGGGAGATTATCTTTTGAAAATTAGTACCATGATATATCCAAGAGCATCTGATCTGAAGCCTTCAGTAAATTTCTTTTTTGATTTTGGTAGTATGGTCTCTGCTCTGGAGAACTCCTAGTCTAGTTAAGGACACAGAACCTTTGGATGAAGAAAAAGTCATTCTTAATATAGAGCAACAGATGAAGTACTTGAACATAGTTTGATAAAATAGAAAATCTAGTATAGCATTAAAGAACATAATAAAAAAAAGTCTTAATATTTTTTTAAGAAAGCACATAAAACCTCTTTACATTCTCCAGAGCTCACATTTTTTGTTGTTGTTGTTTCTCATTTTCCTTAAGATTTCAACATGTTGCCTTGAAATTTTCGGAGCTATAAATCTCAAATACTGTGAGATCATCTTTATATTTGTGTTCCATTTGTTTTAGAATGCAATTTTCCTTCTGTGTTTTTTTTTAAGATGTCCTTACATAAGACAAAATAGCTGTACTGTAAAAGGAATAGATTAGGGACTAAGAAATGTTTATTTGAGGTTGTGGTGGATATACAACCCTTGGAGTTTTCCTGAAAGTTATTTGTGATCACTCTACTGATTAACTCACCTGACTTTCCTTTTTTACTTTATCCCTTCCTCCTTTCCTTTCTTCTTTTATTTTCTTTTTAGAAACATACTTGATTCTGACAACTACAGTCCTATACCAGTAACAAGTGAAGAGATGTATAAAAAGGTAATAGGACAATTCCCATTCCAAGATACAGAGCTGGAAAAGGTAAGGAACACTAAAATAAACTTCTCTGATTTGGCATCCTCTTAAAGCTTTCTTTGTATCAGTCTCATTAAAGGCATAATTTCCAACTCAGTGAGTTAGGAATCTAAAACAGCTTCAAAGGATGATTTTTGGGCTTAGAGGAACAGAAGCTCCTGTTTGGGGAATCAGTCAGTAAATGGGTTTGGGGTATTGTCACCTCCAAAGTGTTTAGGAGATTTCTGGCAGTGTTTCCTTTTGACTTATACTTTGAAATATTTGCTTTTCTTATACTTTGAGGACATTTTATCCCCAGAACATACAGTAAAATTTACCATGCTATATAATTGTATTGGTTTTGACCATGCATTGTGGTGTATGTACTACCACAACAATGTTGCAGAACAGTTCCATGATTCCCCAGAATTCCCACATGCTATACCTTCTTAATCAACTACTCCTCAACCCCCAGCTTTTGGCAACCACCTATCTTGTTGCTATCCACCTACTTTTACCTTTTCTAAAAGGCCTTATAAATGGAACTATATAGTGTGTAACCTTTAGAGACTGGCTTCTTTCACTGAAGATAATGCTTTTGAGACTCATCTAAGTTGTTGCACGTATCAATAACTCATTCCATTTTATTGCTGAGTATGTATCAGAATTTGTTTATCAGGTTTTACAGAACATTAAAATTGTTTATTTAATTTAATCTTGTTCTTTTTAGTATTAGAAAACTTTCACAAGTATGTTTTTAAAATGTAGAGTTGTTAAGAAGGCAGTTCTAGTGTGCAAGAAAATCTCTTTTGCATTTTAGTTAGTTAATACGTATTTTAAATGTGTGCTCATTTGTAACTTTCATTTATTCTTGCTTTTACAGCAACCATTCCCAAAAAAGTTTCCATTTTCTGAATTTGTGCCAAAAGTTTACAACCAAATTAAAGAATTTATCTACGCCTGTCTGAAGTTTTCAGAAGATCTTCATCTAAGGTATAGTATGAAATAATGAAAGTGCAATAGATATTGAGATTACAGCTGTATGTACATAAATATTCTGTAATACTTTTGATGTTCCCTTCAGTTTTAAGTTTGAAAGTCTTAATATTAGCCCTGTATGGTATGCCACTGCCCTATTTATGTGGTCAGGTGAAAAAAAGGGAAGTTGGAAACTCTTGAATCATTTCTTTTTGTTTATATTACTTATTTTATACTCCACTGTTTTCTTCACAGATTTGCATTTCTAGTGAGAATTCACTAGAAAAGAGTTGTATAATATTCTAGTTTTTACATTATATTGATGAAATGTTAAGACCAGTAGAGGGGTGGCATGTGAAATTCTTGCTGTGATCTCCTTGCTGTCCAAGGGAATCTCAAGAGCCTTCTCCAGCATCAATTCTTCAGCACTAAGCTGTCTTTATGGTCCAATTCTCACATCTGTACATGATACTGGAAAAACCATAGCTTTTAGTATGCAGACCTTTATCAGCAAAATGATGTCTCTGCTTTTTAATACGCTGTCATGTGAGGTTTGTCATAGCTTTCCTTCTTGGCTCTTTGGTTCCTCTTCACTTTCTGCCTTTAGAGTGGTATCATCTTCATATCTGAGGTTCTTGATATTTCTCCTGGTAGTTTTGATTCCAGTTTGTGATTCATCCAGCCTGGCATTTCATATGATGTACTTTGCATATAAATTAAATAAGCAGGGTTTTTGTTTTTTTAATGGTATGCAATAGGTCTCTCATGCTTTCTTTACAGTTTTTCTCTTTGTTCCTCTTTCTGTTTTTAAAAGGCCTGTTTTCCAATGCCCTGATTCTTTCTTCTGCATTCCTTAGTCTGCTGTTGATGCTCTAAGAATTTTTCAGTTCTTTTATTGTATACTTCAGCTCCGGGATTTGAGTTGGGGGTTTTTTTTTTTTATATAGTTTCTATATCTTTCTTAAAGTTCTCATTTTATTTGTGCATTGTATTCCAGATTTCATTCTGTTGTCTCTCTGTGTTCTGTTGCATATTCAGTTCAATTCAGTTCAGTTTAGTCGCTCAGTCGTGTCCGACTCTTTGCGACCCCATGAACTGCAGTACGCCAGGCTTCTCTGTCCATCACCAACTCCCGGAGTCTACCCAGACCCATGTCCATCGAGTCGGTGATGCCATCCAACCATCTCATCCTCTGTCGTCCCCTTCTCCTCCCGCCCCCAATCCTACCCAGCATTAGGGTCTTTTCCAATGAGTCAACCCTTCGCATGAGGTGGCCAAAGGTGGCAGACCTTCCAGTGAACAGCCAGGATTGATCTCCTTTAGGATGGATTGATTGGATCTCCTTGCAGTCCAGGGGACTCTCAAGAGTCTCCTCCAACACCACAGTTCAAAAGCATCAATTCTTCGGCGCTCAGACTTCTTCACCGTCCAACTCTCACATCCATACAAGACCGCTGGAAAAACCATAGCCTTGATTAGACGGACTTTTGTTGGCAAAGTAATGTCTCTGCTTTTAAATATGCTATCTAGGTTGGTCATAACCTTCCTTCCAAGGAGTAAGCGTCTTTTAATTTCATGGCTGCAGTCACCATCAGCAGTGATTCTGGAGCCCCAAAAAATAAAGTCTGACACTGTTTCCACTGTTTCCCCATCTATTTCCCATGAAGTGATGGGACCAGATGCCATGATCTTAGTTTTCTGAATGTTGAGCTTTAAGCCAACTTTTTCACTCTCCTCTTTCACCTTCATCAAGAGGCTCTTTAGTTCTTCTTCACTTTCTGCCATAAGGGTGGTGTCATCCACACATCTGAGGTTATTGATATTTCTCCCGGCAATCTTGATTCCAGCTTGTGTTTCTTCCAGCCCAGCGTTTCTCATGATGTACTCTGCATATAAGTTAAATAAGCAGGGTGACAATATACAGCCTTGACGTACTCCTTTTCCTATTTGGAACCAGTCTGTTGTTCCATGTCCAGTTCTAACTGTTGCTTCCTGACCTGCATACAGGTTTCTCAAGAGGCAGGTCAGGTGGTCTGGTATTCCCATCTCTTTCAGAATTTTCCACAGTTTATTGTGATCCACACAGTCAAAGGCTTTGGCATAGTCAATAAAGCAGAACTAGATGTTTTTCTGGAACTCTCTTGCTTTTTCGATGATCCAGCAGATATTGGCAATTTGATCTCTGGTTCCTCTGCCTTTTCTAAAGCTTGAACATCTGGAAGTTCTCTTGCATATTATTGAGCTTAATATGATATTTCAAATTCTTTTTAGGGCAATTTGTATGTCTCAGTTTCTTTGGGATTCATTAGTGGAACTTATGTTTGTTTTCTTTG
Organism: Okapia johnstoni; assembly: GCA_024291935.2. Taxonomy (NCBI): domain Eukaryota; kingdom Metazoa; phylum Chordata; class Mammalia; order Artiodactyla; family Giraffidae; genus Okapia; species Okapia johnstoni. Next base: position 122,430,373 of record CM044306.1, on the reverse strand, counting down.
GTGGTGTCAGGTTGTTTGTCTTATTCTTTTTGGTCCATGTAGCTTTGTATTGGTGACTCTGCCTTTATGCCTCTCTGGGGACATGGAGATATGTGTCTCCCCTAGGTCCCAGGGTGGCAGGACTATTCCTGTACCATGCCTGAAGGGGCCTAGAGCCAAATCACAGGTCTACTTTGGGTTTCACAATTAGAATGACTGATAGACTGTGGCTCTGCAACTGCACTGAGGAATTCATCTGGGAGTGCTTTTGGGGTTTCCTTCTGGTGCGTTCCTGGAATAGTAGGGTTCTCTTAAATCATAGTTGGGAGTGGCTGGAGCCAGATTCCAGAGCCACTTCAAGATCCACAGTGAGACTGTGGTCACTGGGCCTATCTCTAGGGGTACATATAGGCATGTCTCCTGTTGGATCCCTGGCAGGCACAACTGCTTCCCGTCCATGGGTACAGTGGGCTAAAGCCAGGTTATGCGGGGACTTCAACCTCTGCAGTCAAATTTGAGATTGGCGGCCCTTCCTCGAGGTGCATGGAAGGTTATTGCTCCAGCAGGTCTCTGAGTAGGCAGGAGTGTTCCTCGTCTGTGGCTATGAATATATGAGGCCATGTTACAGGGAATTTTTTTAGTATTTGCAGTCAGACAGAGGTTGGAGAACTTGCCTAGATTCATGAATGAGCATGTCTCTGCCCAGTCATAGGCAGGCAGGGTTAGCAGCTAATAGGAGCTGGAGTTAGGTCATGGAACAATTCAGTTTGCAGCTGGAACTGAGATTGGTGGACCTATTATCCAAAGCACATGTTGGCATGACTCTTCCCAGGTCATTTTTCAACTGGTGATGGTGGCAAGGCCAAATAGCCATATCCGTAGGCTGTCAAGGGTCAGGGTCTGTTCTTGGGTCTGTAGGGTAGGACTATGGTTAGCAGGTATGCCACATGAGTGAGTTTATGCTTGCCTTCTAAAAGCAACCCTCCTTGGTCTTGGATACTACCAGAGTTTTACAGTCTCTTTCTTCAATCCAAAGTTTCACAAAAGTACTTTTGTCTCTGCTTGCCTGCCAAATTATTGTTGCTGAGAAGGGATATGAATGCAGGACTTCCTGTTCTGCTATTTCTAATGTCACTCCTCTATTTTTAATTGGTCTTATAGAAAATTGCTTGTGTACATGAAAAATAATGATAGTGTCTGGTAAAGAAATGTAACTATAAAAGTAAATATATGATAGTAACAGGACAAAGAATATGAGAGAGGAATTTGATTTACTATTTAAGGATTTTACATTATGCATGAAGTAGTATGATCTAGAACAATCACTGAAAAAATGGTCAAAAACATGAAAGAAGTAAACGTAATAAGCCAATAATGAAAATGAAAAGGAATCATAGAAAGAATACTCAATTCAAAAAAAAAAAGAAAGAATACTCAATTCAGAAACAACCAACTGAAGAGTTAAATGGGCTATAGAACAGGTGGAACAAATAGAGATCAACTAACAAAATGGTAAATTTAAATCCAGTTATAACAGTGTTCCACGTATACTTGAATAAAATCTGTATCTGTATTTGTTGAATGTTGTATTCTCTAAATGACAACAGAATTAAGTTTGTTAATATTAATATTATTGTACAAATTTTCTGTATCCTTTATTTTGTAGGTTTGCTTTTTCTGTCAATTACTGAGGAGTGTTAAACTATTCAAATATGATTGTAGATTTGTCTATTTCTCTTTAGAGATCTCTCAAGTTTGCTTCATTTATTTGAATATATCTTTTTAAGTTTATGTACAGTTTGAATTGTGACATCTTCTTGTTGTATTCATCTTTTTAATTTCATGAAATGTCCTTATTTGTGTTAAAAATTAAAATAGTCTTGATGTCTTGCTTGCCTTGTATTAATATAACTACCACTTTCTTTTATGGTATGCATTTGTCTCTTCTATTACTTATAACCCTTTTAAGTATGTTATTTTCAGATAATTTCAACATTACAGAAGAATTTTGAAAATGTTGTGCTCAAATGAAGCTTTTTCCCCAAATTCTTAAGTTTTTGAAATGTTGCCATATTGACTTTATTACTTCCTTTCTCCCTCCTTTACTGTCTCTCTATATGTGCTTATGTGTGTTTAGCGTTTTAATCTCTTACAGTTCATATTAATTTTGATTAGCTAGTTAAGATTTTTTTCTGTTTTCTGAGTATTGTTTCCATTTTTCCTTTTGTAATAACTAATATTTGTGTTAAAGTACTTTGAGACCATGTATTTATTCTTTTAGTTACTAGATGTCTTTGACTATAGTATTCATTAATGATTCTTGCCTGAATCAGTTTCTTCCTCTGATAATTTAGCTAATATAGGATTTTTTATTCCTTAAGGGGCTACTTTGTTGGTGCAGCAGTAAAGAATCTGCCTGGAGTGCAGAAGACTCTGGTTCAATCCTGGGTCAGGAAGATCCCCTAAAGGAGGAAATGGCACCCACTCCAGTGTTCTTGCTGGGACAATCCCATGGAGGAGAGGGACAGGAGAGAAAAGGAGCACGGTGGGCTAGTCTTTGGAGTCACAAAGACTCAGACACTACTGAGCAACTGTGTGTTGTGTGTGTGTGTGTGAGTCACTCAGTCACATCTGACTCTTTGTGACCTCATAAACTGTAGCCTCCAGGTCTCCTGTGTCCATGGAATCCTCCAGGCAAGAATACAGGAGTGGGTTGCCATTCTCTTCTCTGGGGAGCAACTGAGCATGTCAATATGTATTACTTCACATTCTGTATTAGGGAGTCCTTCTGCATTACCTATTTACCTGTCTGTTTATCTTTCTATCAGTCTACCTATGATCTCCTATTATTGTATTAGACTCATAGATTTTTACATCAGTCAATCAAGTTGTTCCTTTAATGACCTTATTCATTTTGATGCTCAGATGGTCCCAGATGTAGCTAGTGTAAGCTACCTCAAGCTGGCTCATATGATGTGTTGATACGCTTTTATCATTTTGGGCAAATTTCCTAACTTAATCATGATACCATTAATATTTTCAAGGAGCCTGGTTCTTTTTAGTGCTGAATGGCATCTTGACAATAAGATATGGCCTTGTGTCCTTGTATTTAAAATGTGTCAGTTTGAATCAACAAGTAGCTAGGTATCGGTTTTTTTATTCATTTGCCTAATTAGAATATTTATTCTATTACATTAGCTCATGTAGTGATTGATGTGGATTTAAGCTTTGGATCTAGCTATTGTTTTTCTATTTGTTCCATTCTTTTTTTTAGCTCCTTTTGTTCCCCCTGTTTTCCCCCTGTTTTCCTTCCTTCTTCTAGATTACAGTCTTTTAGTACTATGATTTAGTTCCCCTATTGGCTTACTGGAGTATAACTTTTAGCTTTATTTATTATTTGTTTGTATGTTTTCTAGGGATTACAATGTGTATCCTTAAGTTATTAGTTTATCTTGAATAATGATATGTCACTTTACATGTAATTTAAGAATCTTACAGCAGTATAGTGTAATTTACCTTTACATTTACTTTTTTAATATTGTTGGTATATACTTATACAGTTGTTTTTAAACACTAAATATGTTATTGTTTGTGCTTTGAACATTTAATTGTATTTTAAAATTCAAGAAAGAAAAGAAGTTCATTATACTTATCCACAGATTTGCTATTTCCAGGGCTTCTCATTCTTTCTTAAAGATCTATGTTATGACTTGGTGTTATTTTCTTTCAGTGTGAAGAATTCTTTTAGTTATTCTTTTAGTGTATATCTGCTGGTTTTAGATTTTCTTAGCTTTTGTTTATCTAAAAATAGTTTTTCATCTGTTTTAAAAGTTCTCCCTCTCCCAACCTGTTAAACATATTATTCCTCTGTTTGCTTTCATTATTTCTGAAGAGAGATAAGCCAGTAGTCTTACTGTTATTCATCTAAATGTATTGTCTTTTTTTTTCTCGTTGTCTTTAAGGTTTCCTCTTTATCTTTGCATTTTGTTAGTGTTTGACTTTCTTGTGAGATTTCATTTGCATCAGTTCTCTTGGGGTTGTGTTAAACTTCTGAGATCTGTAGGTTGAGATCTTTTATTAGGGTTGGAGATGATGTTGCCAGTTTACCCTTAAATATGTCTCTTTTCTCATTTCTCCTTTTGCAACTCATTGTTGTTGTTCAGTTGCTCAGTCATATTCGACTCTTTGCAACCCCACGGACTGCAGCACACCAGGCTTCCCAGTGCCTCCTAGCTGCTAAATATATCATTCAGATTTCATCATTACTTGAGTGAACTGAATGTGAGTCTCAGTTTTTATTAGTTTCAAATTACTTATGATTTCAGTTCTAAAAATTCTGTTGTACAGTCTCTTTGTCCTTAAGACTGAAATTCCAAAGCTTCTATCCAGGGGCTTATCTCTGATTTTAACAGGATTTGAGTTGGCTGGGTTTCAGCTTTGATTGGTTTTTACTCTCCTTTGGATTGGATTGCAGTAGAACATTGGAATCTAAACCCTTTGCAAAATGTGCAACATTTCTCTCTGATTTCTAGCACTCCCCACCCCAACTCCCATGCCCCCCCCCCCCCACACCATTTCTTATGGTACAGAATTGTTTTAGGGAAGAATTGTTGGGTTAGTATGTTTATTTTTGTTTAGAGGCTCTTCCAAGATTATAGTCCATAATACCAACCCACACTATTAAAGGATTTCGTGGTTTTTTGTTGTTGTTTTTTGTTTTTTTTTCATTCCACCAAAGTCTATCAGCATGTGACTGTTTCACTCTCTCATCTCTGTGTATTCAGATTAGACAACTGGCCTTAGATATGAAAGTGATGACTGCTTTTTGCTCATCTTTCAAGAGCTTTATCTCAGTGTGCAATTTAATTCAGTTATGCATTTTTGTGTATATTATACTTCATTAATATTAAAGGAAAATACAACTTTTAGCTTAGACCTAGCTTTCTTGTGCTTTTGAAGGTAATGACAGTGTTTCTTGATCTTTGACATCGTATCCAAGAATAGAATTTCTACCAGATCTTCTTAAAGCATAATAGAAATATGTAATATATGTAGAGATGCTAGGTGGGTGATTACTATCAGAGTCACCAGATTATTTTGGGCCCCTGTGTTCATCACTTTTATAGCAACCTGTACTTATTCATTACTCATACTGTAATTGATATGATATAACTGTGAGTTTAACATATGAAGGCAGAAACCATGAATATTTTTTCACCATTGTAAATTCAGTATTCCATCAACACAAGTGTAACTTCAATATCCCTTCACCACTGTAATTTCAATACTCCATTAACACATTTTTGTAATGAAGTTTTAAATTCAATAACATTTTTGGAAAGGGTGGCAATAGGCCAGAGGTTATCATTCAGTTAAATATATCCTGTAAGAATATTTTGAGGTATCTTTTTTTCCCCCTAACTGAATTTCCTACCTGGATTCCTTGCTGCTGCTGCTGCTGCTGCTGCTAAGTCGCTTCAGTCGTGTCCAAATCTGTGCAACCCCATAGACGGCAGCCCACCAGGCTCCCCCTTCCCTGGGATTCTCCAGGCAAGAACACTGGAGTTGGTTGCCATTTCCTTCTCCGGATTCCTTGCCACCTTATTTATTTCTAATAGTTTTGTCTTCTGCATAATAGACAATCTAGTTTGAATACACATTAACCCTTATGGCAGAAAGCTAAGAAGAACTAAAGAGCCTCTTGATGAAAGTGAAAGAGGAGAGTGAAAAAGTTGGCTTAAAGCTCAACATTCAGAAAATTAAGCTCATGGCATCTGGTCCCATCACTTCATGGGAAATAGATGGGGAAACAGTGGAAACAGTGTCAGACTTTATTTTTGGGGGCTCCAAAATCACTGCTGATGGTGATTGCAGCCATGACATTAAAAGATGCTTACTCCTTGGAAGGAAGGTTATGACCAACCTAGATAGCATATTTAAAAGCAGAGACATTACTTTGCCAACAAAAGTCCGTCTAGTCAAGGCTATGGTTTTTCCAGTGATCATGTATGGATGTGAGAGTTGGACAGTGAAGAAAGCTGAGCACCGAAGAATTGATGCTTTTGAACTGTGGTGTTGGAGAAGACTCTGGAGAGCCCCTTGGACTGCAAGGAGATCCAACCAGTCCATCCTAAAGGAGATCAGTCCTGGGTGTTCATTGGAAGGACTGATCTTGAAGCTGAAACTCCAATACTTTGGCCACCTCATGCGAAGAGTTGACTCATTGGGAAAGACCCTAATGCTAGGAAGGATTGGGGGCAGGAGGAGAAGGGGACCACAGAGGATGAGATGGTTGGATGGCATCACCGACTTGATGGACATGGGTTTGGGTAAACTCTGGGAGTTGGTGATGGACAGGGAAACCTAGCGTGCTGCAATTCATGGGGTGGCAAAGAGTCGGACACGACTGAGTGACTGAACTGAACTGAACTTAGTAATTTAAGATTTTTAATTGAACTATATACTAAGCCTATGATTTTATTCTGTAGAGAGAGAAATCAGTAAGATAAAATTTGTGACCTTTGCTCACAAGCAATAAATTATTGAAAAAGAACTGCTTACAAATCTTTACTTATGTTTATTTCTTGATAAAGAAGTATCATTGCAATACTGACTTTTATTTTGAAGAAATATTTATCTAAAAAGGGTATCTTTTATAGAGAGACATCTTGGTTGATACTTTTAGGGGCTTGTGAAAGATATATAGTTCTGGAATTTTGTTTGTTGATTGTAAGATTTATTTTTAAAACTTTGCTTGTAAAGATAGTTTTGGAGTTATTTTCTTTATGTTTAGTTTCCTATACTGAATAAAAAGTGTCATTATTGATTCAGTTCTGGAATAGTAAGGATTATAAAACATTTAGGCAGAATTACATTATTGGTTTATTTTCAAAGTCAGGGAAAAAAGGAGGGCCAAGATAGATGTAGGGAATTCAGAAGTACAAACTACTATGATTGGACTAAAAAGCTACAAGGATATGTTACACAGCACAGGGAATATAGCTAATGTTTTATAACTTTAAGTGAAATATAATCTTTAAAAATTTTGATTCATTTTGTTGTCTACCTGAAAGTAATAAAATCTTATAAATCAATAATAAAGGACAGAAATGGTAGAGACCTAGTAAATGCTGAAGAGATCAAGAAGAGATGGACAGAATCCACAGAAGAACTGTACAGAAAAGATCTTAATGTACTGGATTACTACAGTGGTGTGCTCAGTTACCCAGAGCCAGACATTCTGGAGTGCAAAGTCAACTGCTGTTAATAAAGCTAGTTCCAGTAGAACTATTCAAAACCCTAAAGCATGATGCCTTCAGGATGTTGCATTCAATATGAGAGCAAATCTGGAAGACCCAGTAGTGGCCACAGGACTGGAAAAGGTCAGTCCTCATCCCAGTTTCCAAGAAGGGTAGTACTAAAGAATGTGCTAACCCTCAGACAATTGCACTCATTTCCCATGAGGTCATGCTTAAAATCTTGCATGCTAGGTTTAGCATTATGTGAACCAAGAACTTCCAGATATCCAATATGGATTTAGAAAAGGAAGAGGAACCAGAGATCAAATTGCCAACATTCTCTGGATCATAGAGAAGGTTATTTCTGGTAATTCCAGAAAAACATCTACCTCTTTTTTATCGACTATACTAAAGCCTTTGACTGTGTGAATCATAAAAAACTGTGGAAAGCTCTTAAAGAGATGGGAATACCAGACCATCCTGCCTATTTCCTGAGAAACCTGTTTGCAGGTCAAGAAACAACAGTTAGAACCCTGTATGGAACAACTGATTGGTCCAGGATTGAGAAAGGAACACAACAGGGCTGTCTGCTGTCACCCTCTTTGCTTAACCTATACACTGAGCACATCATGAGAAATGCCAGACTGGATGAGTTTCAAACTGGAATCAAGATAGACAGGAGAAACATCAACAACCTCAGATATGCAGATGATACCACTCTAATGGCAGAAAGCGAAGAGGACCTAAGGAACCTCCTGATGAAGGTGAAGGAGGAGAGTGAAAGAGCCTGCTTAAAACTAAGTATTATAAAACTAAGATCATGGCATCCAACCCCATACTTCATGGCAAATAAAAGGGGAAAATGTGGAAATAGTGACAGAATTCCTCTTCTTGGGCTCTAAAATCACTGTGGATGGTGACTGCAGCCATGAAATCAGAAAATGATTGCTTCTTGGCAGGAAAGCTATGACAATTCTAGACAACGTGTGAAAAACAGAGACATTGCACTCCCGACAAAAGTCCATAGAGTCACAGCTGTGGGCTTCCCAGTGGTCTCATACAGCTATGAGAGCTGGACTGTAAAAAAGACAGAGCACCACAGAATTGATGCCTTCAAACTGTGGTATTGGAGAAGACGCCTGAAAGTCCCTTGGGCAGCGAAGAGATCAAACCAGTCAGTCTTAAGGGAAATCAACCCTGAATTCTTGGAAGGACTGATGCTGAATCTCCAGTATTTTGGTCATCTGATGCTAACAGCTGACTCATTGGTAAAGTCCCTGATGCTGGAAAAGACTGAGGGCAGAAGGAAGATAGGGTGTCAGAATGAGGTGACTGGGTGGCATCACCAAAGCAATGGACATGAACTTGGGCAAGCTTCAGGACATAGTGAGGGTTGGGAAGGCCTGGTGTGCTGCATTCCATAGGGCCACAAAGAGCTGGACATGACTGGGCAACTGAACAACAAGAAGACATAATATGAAAGATGATGACATATGAGCAGAGATATTTTTCTTTTTCTTAGGAGCCTTTATCAGCTAATTGTGCAGGAAGGCTACAGAGAGATCAGCTTGAAAAATTATGAATAGTAACTGTGAAGGCATTTGAATGTGTGGGTTAAATAAGGGTTTCAGGACACAGAATCATGTTAGAGGATTCTTTCATGAGAGGTAGTGTAGCATAGTGTTTGAGTGTTGTAGGCTTTAGATCTAGACTGCCTTATTGAAATATTTTCTTTTTTTTGCTATCTGCTCAATACTAAAATTATTTCATATGGTTATTGTAAAGGTTAAATGAATTTTTATATATTAAAGTACTTAGAACCTAATTTCTGAAGTACAATAAATATTTCCTGCAGTTATTATTATTATTATTATTATTATTAAAGTACTACTGGAGCCTTGTTTGCAAAATAATTCTCCTACCTATGACTGACTCTTGATACTTCCTTTTTAGCTCGACTGAAGTTGATGACATGATTCGTAAATCAACAAACCTGTTGCTAACCAGGACTCTAAGCAACTCTCTGCAGAATGTCATTAAAAGGAAGAATATTGGACTTACTGAGGTAACTCTGCTATTATTGGAGGCAGTCAAGGCAATATGTGAATAGATCTAAGCCCTGGGTCTTGTGTGTTAATTAATTACAATTTTCTGTGTGATCTGTCATGTTCTTCATGGGCTCATGGTGAAAGTGCAAAATAAATTCCTTGTATTTTTCATTTGTTGTCTTGGAGAAATCCTTATTTTTTGGAAAAGTCACTTTTTTCTCTTTCTCATTATCTTCACTAATTTAACTGGTTTTCCTTTCTGAGGTTATTGGGTTAAATTTGTATTACTTACCATTGATTATATATTTAAAAAGTTGTTGATTGGAGAATAGAGTCAATATCAGGATCCTGTTTAAAATAATGGCACTTTGAGTACAGCATACACTATGAAATCACATTTTGCCTACATAAGTCATTGATGCCAGGGATATTGGCATTCATAGTCATTGGTTAGTGTTAGATTCAGATTTTGTTTTTGAGATACATTAGGAATATGAATAGTAAATTACCCTTAATTAGCATGTAACTGGGAATTTAGGATTGAGGAAATGTGAGAGAAAGGCAGTTGTTACATTTCTGTGGAAGCTTACACAATTTCACAAAGGATGAAGGGATATTGTACATATGTTGAGAACAGTATCTTGGCAAACTGAATATCTGATGCATTGTCATAAGTCCTAAAATTTAGAAAGATGTGAAATTTCCCTTTTCTTAGAGACCCAGGTTTTTGTGGGAGCCTCAACCTGCCATTTTATGGAAATCAGAGTGCCAAAAGTGAGAGATTGGAAGAATCTTCTTCATAAGCAAAGGGAAAGGCTGTTGGCCATCTGTTTTACCTATAGAGGTGGTGTAGTTTCAAATTCAGTTGGTCTAGAAAATTGACATTTTTAGGTATATGTTACTAAGGATGAACATCAGAAAGTGATTAACAATACTGACCCATAGGTAAATATAGCTGGAAGCCAGGTGAACATCTATTGTTATTTCTGATTTTGGAGTCATTGTTTCTTTCCCTGTGTTAATATTTTAAAATACTGTATTATAATGTATTAAAAGTGTATTACAACACGGGACATTGGCAGTGATTGAATTCTACTTATAACCAACGTATTTTTATAGTTTAAAGTTACATTTGACATTATTAGACAATCCCTTCTCTTTGCAGTGCTTCCTTTCTGTTGCCTGATATAGAAATGTTAGTTATTGCCATTATGTGTCTGAGGATAGGCTAACTTCTTTTGTAATGAGGAACGCTACAAAAAACCAAGTTGGACTGAAAATTTGGCAGTCCTTCTGCTTTTGCAGACTATTCTGTTCTCCTTTTCTGAATCCCAAGTAAGACAAGAGATTTATTTATTTTATGAACTACTTCTGCATTAAAGCTCTTGATATAATTCTGCTTCTGCCATTTGATTTAGCAGTCTCTTAAAAGCCATTTTATTTAATTATTTACTTTTTATTGAAATTTAGTTGATTTATAATACTGTGTTAGTTTCATGTATCCAAAAAAAATAAGAAACTCATTTTAAACAAGTAGCATAGCAGGAATGTGGTGTGGTAGAAAGAGCTTTGGCCACAGAAGACTCTGGATTTAGTTGTGACTATGCCGCTGATTTACTGTAGCATCTTAAAAGAAGACCTAACTCCTTAGCTCTTCAGTTTTTTTGACTCCACTGTTCTTTTCAAGGGTACTGTACAGATCAACTAACAACAAGAAGAAGCAGTAGGAGCTTGTCAAGGACTATATCACGTTTCTTGACATTATTTCAGTAAATGCTAAATGTTATTGCTAAGTCATTGGATCATTTTAGGCAAAAGTAGTTTTGTTATCAAAATCTTTGCATATGCATGAAGGCGCATCCACACATATTTATTTATTTTGGCCATGATGATTGTGTGTACCTGTATAGACACATACACAACTAGTGATTTTTTTCATCACCAAGTAAATCTTTGACTAACTGTATTATTCACCTTTTATGAAAGGGATGATGTTATATCTTCCTTTATAGGTAACTGAAGTGATTTTTACATCTGAAATCATCATCATAATAGGCAAGGTTTGTGTAACAATTCATATTCTTCAGGGGCCGTTCACATATAATCACCTTATTTAAATTAGGTGATTTAGCACAATAACATTTGAAGCAGGTTGGGCATATATTATTATTCCCTTTTTATAGAAGGTATAATTAAAGTTAAAAGAGAATGCCCAAGCGAGCAAAATGATAGAAATGAGGCTTGAGTTCAGGTTATTTTTTCCCCAAACTCACTAATATTTACTATATTGTATTGCCTTCCATATTGATTTAATTATTCTATCATAACAAGGATAGAGATTTTTATAGGAGGTCCATGGTAACATGGAAATTGTTCTACTTATAGATGATTTTGTAATATATCCACTCAAATGATGCAAGTATTGTAAGCACTCAAAACTCACAAGAATCCTGTTTCTGGTTACCAGACAGACAATTCTTTTAGCATTTAAAAGCTCACATAACTTAATGTCTTCCTGCCATTCTTGATTCTTGATTATATGCAATCTCATCTTTTATTTTTTTCTGTCCATATACTCTATCTTTTTAAATCTTTCTCTCTATAAACTAGCTTTCATACCTTTCACATGACTTCTTTACTTCCCCACATTAAGCCAACTCAACATTACCTTTCATTTCTAGCCCCTGCCATAACTTGAATGCCCTATACTCTCATACCCTAAGTGATGATCTTCATACAGTTCAGTCAGCACATACAGCTGTTTCCTAGGGATACTTCTTCCAGGTCTGTGAGAAGAAGGTCAACTGAGCAGCAGTCAAGAGTGTATGTTCTAAAGCAGACTGAATGGGTTCCAGTTCTGGTTTTCTTTAATAAACTTGATCTTGGGTAGATTACTTGGGCTTATGTGAAAAATGGGGACAATAGTAGCATGTATTTCATAAGATTTCTGTGAAGATAAAATGAACAGATAGAGTACTTAGAATAGTTCCTGGTTCATAGCAAATACTCAATGCATATTGCCTATTATTAAAAAAGAGGTCTGGCAGATAGGGTGGTGGTTAGGGCTAGTACAGAAATGGAGTTTTTCAGTTAAGAAAAGTCAGAAGACTAGAGCAAGATGTCCTATTAAGATAAATAATTTTTAAAATTAACTTTACAATTTTATTAATTTCCTACTCTGTGACAGGCACTGATCTAAGTCTTAAGAATAAATAAGGAAAGAACAATAAGAACAATAACAAAAGAAATTTTTGCTTATATTCTAGTGGCAGAAAACAGATAATAAATAGTAAATAAAATAAATAGGTAAATCATCTAGTATGATGAAAGGTCATGAATTCTATAGATGAAAAGAAAGAACCTGGGGTAAGGAAATCAGGAGGCTGGTGGAGGTTCAAGGTTGGTCTTACCAAAAAGAGCAACATATTGACAGTAAGTTATCATTGAAGGGGAAAGGGTATTCTTGGCAGAAGTTAGAACTAGAGCAAAGGTCTGAAAGTAGTTAAGTTATTGGCAAGTTTAGGGAATAATAACGAAGCTAAAGTAGTTGGACTGGAGTAATCTAGGGGAAGAGAAACAGGAAATTAAATCAGAGGCACCAGGGATTCATGCTAGGCCATTAAAAAGTGTTTGGCTATTGTTTTGTATGAAAAGGGATGCTATGGAAGGATTTTGATTAGTGGCATGATCTGGAATATTCAGAAAAGATCACATTGACTATGGTATTGAGAATTAAATGTATAGTAAAAACAGGGTGACCAGTTAGGAGGCTATTATGGTAATCCTGCAAGAGTTGATGGAAGCTCGGGGAAGATAGAGGTGATGACAAGTGGTCCTATTTGGACTGTAAAGTCAGTATGATTTCCTGATGGTTAGATGTAAAGAAAGCAAGAAAATGAGAAATTGATACCTCTCAATATTTTCATGTGAGCAACTAGAAGGCTGCATATAACGTGCTTTGATAGGAAAAATTTGAAGTAGAGCTAAATTTGGGGTAGAGGAAGATTGGGAATTTGGTACTGGACATATTATATTTGTAGTGTTATTAAACATAGTTTGAGATAACTGAGTTAACAGATGTATATATGAATTTAGTTTGAGAAGGTGATTTGACCTGGAGATAAAAAGTTGGGAGCATAAAAATTATGTTTATAACCACCTGACTGGATAATATTGCTTTATTTGTAAAGATGCAAAGAAATAGAGGAAAACAATAGAATGGGAAAGACTACAGATCTCTTTCAGAAAATTAGAGATACCAAGGAAACATATCGTGAAAAGTGAAAGTCAAAGTTGCTCAGTCGTGTCCAACTCTTTGCAACCCCATGGACTATACAGTCCATGGAATTCTCCAGGCAAGAATACTGGAGTGGGTAGCCTTTCCCTTCTCCGGGGGAACTTCCCAACCCAGGGATCAAACCCAGGTCTCCCACATGCAAAGATGGCACAATAAATGACAGAAATAGTATGGACCTAACAGAAGCAGAAGATATTAAGAAGAAGTGGCAAGAATACACAGAAGAATTATACAAAAAAGATCTTAATGACCCCGATAACCATGATGGTGTGATCACTCATCTAGAGCCAGACATCTTAGAGTATGAAGTCAAGTGGGCCTTAGGAAGCATCACTATGAACAAAGCTAGTGGATGTGATGGAATTCCAGCTGAGATACTTCAAGTCCAAAAAGATGATGATGTTAAAGTGCTACACTCAGTATGCCAGTACTCAAAACTCTTCAAGCTAGGCTTCAACAGTATGTGAACAAAGACTCCCAGAAGTTCAAGCTGGATTTAGAAAAAGGCAGAGGAACCAGAGATCAAATTGCCACTCTCTATTGGAGCGTAGAAAAAACAAGACAATTATAGAAAAAAAAATCTACCTCTGCTTTATTGGCTACACTGAAGCCTTTGACTGTGTGGATCACAACAAACTGTGGGAGATTCTTCAAGAGATGGGAATACCAGACCACCTTACCTGTCTTTTGTGAAACCTGTATGCAAGTCAGGAAGTAACAGTTAGAACCGGACATGGAACAACGGGCTGGTTCTAAGTTGGGAAGGGAGGACGTCAGGACTGTATATTGTTACCCTGTTTATTTAACTTATATGCAGAGCACATCATGTGAAATGCTGGGCTGGATGAAGCACAAGCTGGAATCGAGATAGCTGGGAGAAATATCAATAACCTCATACGTAGATGACACTACCCTTTTGGCAGAAAGTGAAGAGGAACTAGAGTCTCTTGATGAAGGTGAAAGAGGAGAGTGAAAAACTTAACATTCAAAACTCAACATTCACAAAACAAAGATCATGGCATCCCGTCCCATCACTTCATGGCAAATGAATGGGGAAACAGTGGAAACAGAAGAGATGTTATTTTCTTGGGCTCTGAAATCACTGCAGATGGTGACTGTAGCCATGAAATTAAAAGATGCTTGCTCCTTGGAAGAAAAGCTGTGACAGATCTAGACAGCATATTAAAAAGCAGAGACATTACTTTGCCAACAAAGGTTTGTAGACTTTCTGATGATGGCCATTCTGACTGGTATGAGGTGATAACTCATTGTAGTTTTGATTTGCAATTCTCTAACAATGTGCGATGTTGAGCATCTTTTCATGTGTTTGTTAGTCGCCTGTATGTCTTCTTTGGAAAAATGTTTGTTTAGGTCTGTTTACCACTTTTTGATTGGGTTGTTTGTTTTTCTGGTATTGAATTGAATGAACTGCTTGTATATTTTGCAAATTAATCTTTTGTCAGTTGTTTCATTTGCTATTATTTTCTCCCATTCTGAGAGTTTTCTTTTCGCCTTACTCATAGTTTCCTTTGCTGTGCAAAAGCTTTCAAGTTTAATCAGGACCCACTTGTTTACTTTTGTTTTAATTTCCGTTACCGTAGGAAGTGGGTCATAGAGGATCTTGCTTTGATTTATGTCATTGAGTGTTCTGCCTATGTTTTCCTCCTAGAGTTTTATAGTTTCTGGTCTTACATTTAGGTCTTTAATCCATTTTGAGTTTATCTTTGTGTATGGCATTAGGAAATGTTCTAATTTCATTCTTTTACATGCAGCTGTCAAGTTTTCCCAGCACCATTTATGGAAGAGGCTGTCTTTGCCCCATTGTATATTCTTGCTTGCATTGTCAAAAATAAGGTACGCATAGGTACCTGGGTTTATTTCTGGGCTTTTTATCTTGTTGCATTGGTCTGTATTTCTGTTTTTGTGCCAGTACCATACTGTCTTGATGATTTTAGCTTTGTAGCATAATCTGAAGTCAGGAAGCTTGATTCCTCCAGCTCCATTCTTCTTTCTCAAGACTACCTTGGCTATTTGGGGTCATTTGTGTTTCCATATAAATTGTGAAATTTTTGTTCTAGTTCTGTGAAAAATGCCATTGGTAATTTGATACAGATTGCATTGAATCTGTAGATTGCATTTGGTAGTATAGTCATTTTCACAATATTGTTTCTTCCAACCCAGTACATTTGAATATCTCTCCATCTGTTTATGTCATCTTTGATGTCTTTCATTAGCGTCTTATAATTTTCTGTGTACAGTTCTTTCGTCTCCTTAGGTAAGTTTATTCCTAGATATTTAATTCTTTTTGTTGCAATGGTGAATGGGATTGATTCCATAGTTGCTCTTTCTGATTTTTCATTTCAGTATATAGAAATGCAAGTGATTTCTGTGTATTGATTTTGTATCCTGCAACTTTGCTAAATTCACTGATTAGCTCTAGTAATTTTCTGATACTATATTTAGGGTTTTCTATGTACAGTGTCATGTCATCTGCAAACAGTGAGAGCTTTACTTCTTCTTTTCCGATCTGGATTCTTTTTATTTCTCTTTCTTCTCTGATTGCTGTAGCTAGGACTTCCAGAACTCTGTTGAATAATAGTGGCGAAAGTGGACTTCCTCGTCTTGTTCCTGATCTTCAGGGAAATGTTTTCAGTTTTTCATGATTGAGAATAATGTTTGCTGCAAGCTTATCATATATGGCCTTTACTATGTTGAGGTAGGTTCCTTCTATGCCCATTTTTTGAAGAGTTTTAGTCATAAATAGGTGCTGAAGTTTTTCAAAGGCTTTTCCCACATCTATTGAGATGATCATATGGTATTTATCTTTCAGTTTGTTAATATGGTGTATCACATTGATTGATTTCTGTATACTGAAGAATCCTTGCATCCCTGGAATAAACCCAACATGATCATGGTGTATGAGCTTTTTGATATGTTGGTGAATTCCGTTTGCTAAAGTTTTGTTGGGTATTTTTACATGTATGTTCATCAGTGATATTGGCCTGTAGTTTTCTTTTTTTGTGTTGTCTCTGTGTGGTTTTGGTATCAGGGTGATGGTGACCTCATAGAATGAATTTGGACGTGTTCCTTCCTCTAATTTTTGGAAAGAGTTTTAGAAGGATAGTCATTAGCTTTTCTCTACATATTCAGTAGAATTCTCCTGTGAAGCCATCTGGTCCTAGGCTTTTGTTTTTTGGGAATTTTTTGATCACAGCTTCATTTTCAGTGCTTTTAATTGGGTTGTTGATAATTTCTATTTTTTCCGGTTCAGTCTTGGAAGATTGAACTTTTGTAAGCATCTGTCCATTTCTTCCAGGTTATCTATTTTATTGCCATATAATTGTTCATAATAGTCTCTTATAATAATTTGTATTTCTGTAATTTCTGTTTTAACCTCTCCTTTTTCGTTTCTAATTTTGTTGATCTGATTCTTCTCTCTTTTTTTTCTTGATGAGTCTGGCTAAGGGTTTGTCAATTTTGTTTATCTTCTCAAAGAACCAGCTTTTAGTTTTATTAATCTTTACTATTGTTTCTTTCATTTCTTTTTCATTTATTTATGCTTGGATCTTTATGATTTCTTTCCTTCTACTAATTTTGGGGTTTTTTTTCTTCTTCTTTTTCCAGTTGCTTTAGGTGTAAAGTTAGGTTGTCTATTCGATGTTTTTCTTGTTTCTTGAGGTAGGATTGGATTGCTATAAACTTCCCTCTTAGAACTGCTTTTGCTACATCCCATAGGTTTTGAGTTGTTGTGTTTTCATTGTCATTTGTTTCTAGAAATTTTTTTATTTCCGTTTTGATTTCTTCAGTAACCTGTTGGTTATTTAGAAATATGTTGTTTAATCTCCATGTGTTTGTGTTTCTTACAGTTTTTTTCTTGTAATTGATATCTAGTCTCATAGTGTTGTGGTTGGAGATGCGTGACATGATTTCAATTTTCTTAAGTTTACTGAGGTTTGATTTATGATGCAAGATGTGGTGTATCCTGGAGAATTTCCCATGTGCACTTGAGAAGAAGGTGTTTTCTTCTGCATTTGGATGGAATGTCCTGAAGATATCAATGAGATCCATCTCATCTAATGTATCATTCAAGACTTGTGTTTCCATATTAATTTTCTGTTTTCATGATCTGTCCATTGGTGTGAGTGGGGTGTTAAAGTCTCCTGCTAATATTGTGTTACTGTCAGTTTCTCATTTTATGTCTGTTAGTGTTTGTCTTATGTATTGAGGTGCTCCTATGTTGGGTACATAGATATTTACAATTGGTATGTCTTCCTCTTGGACTGATCCCTTGATCATTCTGTAGTGTCCTTCCTTATCTCTTGTAATCTTCTTTATGTTAAGGTCTATTTTGTCTCATACAAGGATTGCTACTTCAGCTTTCTTTTGCTTCCTGTTTGCATCGAATATATTTTTCAATTCTCTCACTTTCAGTCTATATTGAGGTCTAAGGTGGGTTTCTTGTAGACAGCATATATATGGGTCTTGTTTTTGTATCCATTTAGCCAGTCTGTGTCTTTTGGTTGGAGCTTTTAATCCATTTCCATTTAAAGTAATTATTGGTATATATGTTCCTATTGCCATTTTCTAATTGTTTGGGGTTGATTTTGTAGATCTTTTTTCTTCTGTTGTATTTCTTGACTATCAGTTCAGTTCAGTTTGCTCACTCAGTCGTGTCCACCTCTTTGTGTCCCCATGAACCACAGCACGCCAGGCCTCCCTGTCACTCACCAACTCCGGAGTCTACCCAGCCCCGTGTCCACTGAGTCGGTGATGCCATCCAACCATCTGATCCTCTGTGGTCCCCTTCTCCTCCTGCCCTCAATCTTTCCCAGCATCAGGGTCTTTTCAAATGAGTCAGCTCTTTGCATCAGGTGGCCAAAGTATTGAAGTTTCAGCTTCAACATCAGTCCTTTCAATGAACACCCAGGACAGATCTCCTTTAGGATGGACTGGTTGGATCTCCTTGCAGTCCAAAGGACTCTCAAGAGTCTTCTCCAACACCACAGTTCAAAAGCATCAATACTTTGGCACTCAGCTTTCTTTATAGTCCAACTCTCACATCCATACCTGACTACTGGAAAAACCATAGCCTTGACTAGATGGACCTTTGTTGCCAAAGTAATGTCTCTGCTTTTTAATATGCTGTCTAGGTTGGTCATAACTTTCCTTCCAAGGAGTAAGCGTCTTTTAATTTCATGGCTGCAATCACCATCTGCAGTGATTTTAGAGCCCCCAAATATAAAGTCAGCCACTGTTTCCACTGTTTCCCCATCTATTTGCCATGAAATGATGGGACCGGATGCCATGATCTTATTTTTCTGAATGTTGAGCTTTAAGCCATCTTTATCACTCTCTTCTTTCACTTTCATCAAGAGGCTGTTTAGTTCTTCTTCACTTTCTGCCATAAGGGTGGTGTCATCTGCATATCTGAGGTTATTGATATTTCTCCCGGCAATCTTGATTCCAGCTTGTGCTTCCTCCAGCCCAGCATTTCTCATGATGTACTCTGCATATAAGTTAAATATGCAGGGTGGCAATATACAGCCTTGACGTACTCCTTTTCCTATTTGGAACCAGTCTGTTGTTCCATGTCCAGTTCTAACTGTTGCTTCCTGACCTGCATACAGGTTTCTCAAGAATCAGGTCAGGTGGTCTGGTATTCCCATCTCTTTCAGAATTTTCCACAGTTTATTGTGATCCACACAGTCAAAGGCTTTGGCATAGTCAATAAAGCAGAAATTGATGTTTTTCTGAAACTCTCTTGCTTTTTCGATGTTCCAATAGATGTTGGCATTTTGATCTCTGGTTCCTCTGCCTTTTCTAAAACCAGCTTGCTTTTTTGATGATCCAGTGGTGTAGGCAATTTGATCTCTGTTTCCTCTGCCTTTTCTAAAATCAGCTTGCACATCTGGAAGTTCATGGTTCACATATTGCTGAATACAAGTCCATGTAACATTTAGTGTAAAGCTGGTTTGGTGGTACTGAATTCTTTTAATGCTTGTCTGAAAAGCTGTTTATTTCTCAATAAATTTTGAATGAGATCCATGCTGGGTACAGTGATCTTGGTTGTAGCTTTTTCCCTTACAGTACTTTAAATATATCCTGCCATTTCCTTCTAGGCTGCAGAGTTTCTGCTGAAAGATCAGCTGTTAAGCGTATAGGGTGTCCCTTGTATATTACTTGTTGCTTCTCCCTTGCTGCTTTTAATATTCTTTCTTTGTGTTTAGTCTTTGTTACTTTGATTTGTATGTGTCCTGGCGTGTTTCTCCTTGGGTTTATCCTGTATGGGACTCTTTGTGCCTCTTGGACTTGATTGGCTATTTCCTTTTCGATGTTCGGGAAATTTTCAACTATAATCTCTTCAAAAATTTTCTAATACCCTTTCTTTTTCTCTTATTCTTCTGGGACCCCTAAAATTGGAACATTGGTACATTTGATATGGTCCCAGAGGTCTCGGAGAGTGTCCTCAGCTCTTCTCATTCTTTTTACTTTATTCTGGTCTTCAGAAGTTATTTCCACCATTTTATCTTCTGGCTACCTCACTGATTCGTTCTTCTGCTCCAGATATTCTGCTTTTGATTCCTTCTAGAGTATTGTTAATTTCAGTAATTGTGTTGTTTGTCTCTGTATGCTTATTCTTTAATTCTTCTAGGTCTTTGTTAACTGATTCTTGCGTTTTCTCCATTTTGATTTCAAGGTTTTTGATCATCTTTACTATCATTATTCTGAATTCTTTTTCAGGTTATTTTCTTATTTCCTCTTCACTGATTTGGACTTCTGTGTTTCTTGTTTGTTCCTTCATTTGTGCAGTATTTCTCTGCCTTTTCATTTTTTTCTTTAAGTTATTGCGTTTGAGGTCTCCTTTTCACAGGCTTCAAGGAAAGTTGTATTCTTTCCTTGAATAAGGTTGAATTCTTTCTTCTTTTTGGTTTCTGCACTCCTACGTTTGGTCCAGTGGATTGTGTGATCTTCATATAGGCTGAGATTTGTGCTGAGTTTTTGTCTGTCTGTTTTTCCTCCGATGGGCAAGGCTGAGTGAGGCGGTCCTCCTGTCTGCTGATGATCGGGTTTGTATTTTTGTTTTGTTTGTTGTTTAGGTGAGGCGTCCTGCACGGGGTGCTACTGGTGGTTGGGTGATGCTGGGTCTTGTATTCAAGTGGTTTTCTTTGTGTGAGTTCTCACTGTTGGATACTCCCTAGGGTTATTTCTCTGGTAGTCTAGGGTTTTGGATTCAGTGTTCCCACTCCAAATGCTCAGGGTTTGATCTCTGTTCAGGAATGAAGATTCCACAAGTTTTTTGTTATGGTATTAAGGGAGAGAAAAACAAATATCCAAAAACAAGAAACCAAAGATGAACCCCAGACCAATGGCATTTACAAAATCAGGCAAATAATAATTAAAATAATGGAATATACACATATACATATACACCCATGAACAATGTGAAAATGATCCAACAAAAATCAAGTACAGTTGATTGATCCACTGAACAAAGGGAATCAAAAGTTATATTTACCAGTTAAGAACAAAACTAACTTAAGCACAAACTAGAAAACAAAACTAAAGCAAGGTGCCAAGTGGGGAGTAAAGGAATAAAAACAAAAGTAGCAAATATGTTGAGAGGAAAGGAAATTAAGAAAAGAAAGAATGAATGGATATGCAAAGTTAAATAGAGGTAGATGCAGATTTATATACATTAAAGATTAACTGCAAGGAGAAAAGAACAATAGGAAAGGCAAATGAAGGAATAAATGTAGAAAAATATAATAGGTTTAAAAAAATTAAAATTAGAGAAAAGAGAAAACACTTCAGTATTCTTGCCTGGAGAATCCCATGGACAGAGGAGTCTGGTGGGCTACAGTCAGTAGTGTTGCAAAGAGTCGAACACAATTGAAACAACTGAGCAAGCACACATGTACCATAGTGATGTGGGACGTAAACAGTAGGGGGAACTGGGTGTGGAGTATTTGGGAAGTCTTTCCAACTGTCTTCTAAGTACAAAACTATTCTACATAAAGTGTTTATTTATAGTAATATTTTTAAAGAGTGGAAAGAGAGGAATTGGAGACAATTTGTATAAGACAACTCTTCCCGGAAATTTTGTTACAAAGGTAGGTAAGGAAATGAGGTCATAACTGGCAGTGGAAGTCGGTTAATTAAAAAAAAAATTTGTAATAGCAGAAGTAATAGCATGTTATTTATGGTGAGAATAATACAATAGAAAGCAAAAAGTTGATGATGTATGAGAAAGGGGGAAATCTCCGGAATACTATACTTGAGTAGGAGAGAGAGTTTAGAATCCCATGCACAATTAAAGGAATTGGTTTTATGTAGTATGAAGTTCACCTCTGATAACAGATGAGAATCACAGTATGTAGATGCAGATGGTGATGATTATGTATATGTTATGATGGAATTTTCCAAGTGCTTAGTTTTCCCACTGAAAGAAAAGTCTTCAGCTAAAAGTGGATTTCTAGTACAAATGTTGGGTTTAAGGTATTTATGAAGAAGAGAAGGCATCTCTGGGCACTGGAAAAGAGACCTCATGAACAGTAATGTGGTTATTTCATAGCATTGTGTGCACACTTTGGCTAGTGGATATGAAGTAAGGTGAGGCTAGCCAGCCTAGTTATATATTCTATTCAGCCATATAAGCCATATTTAGCAGAATCTGTATATAATAAGCAGTAAGTCCATATCAGTAATAAAGTTCCCATGAATTTTGTATATTATATACTTGATACTTTATTATTTGTATTGTTGTTGTTATTCAGTTGCTAAGTCTTACCTGACTCTTTGCAACTCCATGCACTACAGCATGCCCGCTCTTCCGTCCTCTACTGTCTCCTGGAGTTTGCTCAAGTTCATGTCCATTGAGTCAGTGATACTCTCTAACCATCTCATCCTCTGCCACCCCCTTCTCCTTTTTATTTTTTAAATTTATTTTCTCTTCTCCTTTTGCCTTCAAAGAATGAGTTGTTTCTTCACATTAGGTGGCCAGTGTATTGGAGCATCAGCTTCAGCAACAGTTCTTCCAGTGAATTTTCAGGGTTGATTTCCTTTATGATTGACTGGTTTGATATCTTTGTTCCCAATTTAGAATCAGCCCATTGTTCCATGTCCCGTTGTAACTGTTGCTTGTTGACCTGAATATAGATTTTGCCAGAGGCAAGTAAGGTGGTCTGGTATTCCCATCTCTTGAAGAATTTTCCAGTTTGTTGTGATCTATACAGTCAAAGGCTTTAGTGTAGTCAGTGAAGCAGAAGTAGATGCTTTCTGGATATGGAGATACCATATTATCCTGCAATCCCACTCGTGGGCTTATATCTAGAGAAAACCATACTTTGAAAAGATACATGGACCCCCCTTTCTTGTTCATAGCAGCACTATAAACAATTGCCCAGACATGGGAACAACCTAAATATCTATCAACAGATCAATGGATAATGAAGATGTGGTATATTTGTACAAAATATTACTCAGCCAAGAAAAGAAATAATAACATTTGTAGCCACAACGATAGACCTAGTGATTATCATACTAAGCGAAATAAGTTAGAGAAAGACAAATATCAGTCAGTCACTTCAGTCCGTTCAGTCGCTCAGTCGTGTCCGACTCTTTGCGACCCCATGAATCGCAGCACACCAGGCCTCCCTGTCCATCACCAACTCCTGGAGTTTACCCAAACCCATGTCCATCGAGTTGGTGATACCATCCAACCATCTCATCCTCTGTCGTCCCCTTCTCCTCCTGCCCCCAATCCTTCCCCAGCATTAGGGTCTTTTCCAGTGAGTCAACACTTCTCATGAGGTGGCCAAAGTATTGGAGTTTCAGCTTCAACATCAGTCCATCCAGTGAACAACCAGGACTGATCTCCTTTAGGATGGACTGGTTGGATCTTCTTGCAGTCCAAGGGACTCTCAAGAGTCTTCTCCAATACCACAGTTCAAAAGCATCAATTCTTCGGCACTCAGCTTTCTTCACCATCCAACTCTCACATCCATACATGACCACTGGAAAAACCATAGCCTTGACTAGACAAATATCATATATCACTTATGCATGAAATCTGAAAAGTGATACAAATGAACTTATTTTCAAAATTGGAACAAATTCCAGACTTAGAAGCTTATGGTTACCAGAGGGGAATGGTGAGCAGAGGGTATCAACTAGGAGGTTGGAATTAACACACATACACTACTATATGTAATATATGTAATCAACAGACACCTACTGTATAGCCCAATGAACTTTACTCAATGCTGTGTAATAACTTATATGAGAAAAGAATCTGATAAATATTATAAATACATGTGTGTGTATGACAATCACTTTGCTGTACACTTGAAACTAACACAATGTTGTAAATCAGCTGCATTTCAATTAAAAAATTTTTGAAGAAAGTTCTAAAATAAGGGGTTTTTTTCTAAGCCTTTTCTCTTTTACTACAGAAATTTAAAAACAATGTTGTAAAGAGAAAGGAAATAAACCATGAGTTTATTAATCTCAGGATATCAGAGAATTAATTAAATTTGAAGAAGGTTTAAAATGAATCAAAAAAAAAATAAAATAAAATAAAATGAATCAAAGGATATTCTTTCCATATTAAACATGTACTCATAGGCTTCAAATATAAATTAGACTTAAAATTATTTATTTATCACATATGATAGCGATATACCTTCAGTTAAGTCTCTACTCAAATATTATTTCCTTAAGGAGATTTCCTTGACCACCTATTCTCAGAATAGCTCAGGTCTACCATCCCCATATACCTCCTTATCCTTCTTTCTATTAATAATATTCCCAGTGCTTATTACCACCTGTTGTTGTTGCTGTCATTCAGTTCCTAAGTCATGTCCCACTTTTTGCAACCCCATGGACTGCAGCTTGCTGGTTTCTCTGTCCCCTGGTATCTCCTAGAGTTTGCTCAAATTCATGTCCATTGAATTAGTGATTCTATCTAACCATTTCATCTTTTGCCACTATCTTCTACTTTTGCATTCAATCTTTTGAAGCATCAGGGTCTATTCCAGTGAATCAACTCTCCACATCAGATAGCCAGAGTTTTGGAGCTTCAGCTTCAGCATCAGTTCTTCCAAATGAATATTCAGGGTTGATTTCCATTAGGATTGATTTGATCCCCTTGCAGTCCAGGGGACTCTCAAGAGTCCTCTCTAGCACTACAATTAGAAAACATCAATTCTTTAGCACTGATCCTTCTTTATGGTCCTGCTCTCACATCCATACATGACTGCTGAAAAGACCATGGCTTTGACTGTATGGGCCTTTGTTGGCAGTAATATCTCTGCTTTTTAATACACTTTCTAGTTTTGTCATAGCTTTCCTTTCAAAGAGCAAGAGTCTTAATTTCATGACTACAGTCACCATCTGCAGTGATTTTGGAGCCCAAGAAAATAAAATCTGTCACAGATTCTACTCTTTCTTGTATGTGCCATAAAGTGAAGTTAGTTTTTGTATGTTAATTTTCAAACCAACTTTTTCATTCTCCTCTTTTACTCTCATCAAGAGGCTCTTTAGTTCTTCACTTTCTGCCACTAAAATGGTATCATCTGCATTTCTGAGGTTGTCGATATTTCTCCTGGCAGTCTTGATTGCAGCTTTTGATTCATCTAGCTCAGCATTTCACATGTTGTACTCTGCAAATAAGTTAAATAATCAGGGTGACAATTTATAGCCTGATCGTACTCCTTTCACAATTTTGACCCAATCCATTGTTTCATGTATGGTTCTGTTACTTCTTCACTCATATATAGGTTTCTCAGGAGACAGATAAGGTGATCTAGTACTCTCATCTCTTGAAGAACTTTCAACAGTTTGTTGTTATCCACACAGTCAAGGGCTTTAGCATAGTCAGTGAAACAGAAGTAGATGTTTTCCTGGAACTACTTGGCTTTCTCCAAGATCTAATGAATGTCGCAATTTGATTTCTCTTTCCTCTGCTTCTTCAAAACCCAGCTTATACATCTAAAAGTTCTTAGTTTATGTACTGCTGAAGCCTAGCTTGAAGGATTTTCAACATAACCTTGCTAGCATGTGAGATGAGCACAGTTGTAGTTGGGACATACTTTGACATTTCTCGTCTTTGGGACTGGAATGAAAACTGACTCTTTCCAGCCCTGTGGCCACTGCTGAGTTTTCCAAATTTGCTGGCATATCGAGTACAGCACTTTAACAGCATCATCTATTAGGATTTTTAAATAGCTCAGCTGTGATTCCATCACCTCTAGCTTCCTCTTAGTAATGCTTCCTAAGGCTGACTTGACTTCACACTACAGGATGTCTGACTCTAGAAGAATGATCACACCACCCTGATTATCGGAAATTCTTCTGTGTTTTCTTGCCACCTCTTCTTAATCTTTTCTGCTTCTGTTAGGTCCTTATCAATTTGGTCCTTTATCATGCTCATTCTTGCCTGAAATGTTCCCTTGATCTCTTCAGTGTTTTTGAGGAGATGTCTAGTCTTTGCCCTTCTATTGTTTTCCTCTGTTTCTTTGCATTGTTCATTTAAGGAGGTCTTCTTATCTCTCCTTGCTGTTGTCTGGAACTCTGCATTCAGTTGGATGTATCTTCCTCTTTCTCCTTTGCATTTCTCTTCTCTTCTTTCTTCAGCTATTTGTAAAGCCTCCTTGGACAACCACTTTGATTTCTTTCTTTTCTTTTTCTTTGGGGTAGTTTTGATCACAGTGTTACAAACCTCCTTCCATTGTTCTTCACACACTCTGTCTACCCAATCTAATCCCTTGAATCTGTTTGTCTCCTCCACTGAATATAAGAAAGTTGATTTAGGTCATAACTGAATGTCCTGGTGATTTTCCCTACTTTGTTCAATTTAAGCCTGAATTTTGCAATAAAGAGCTCATCATATTAGCAACAGTCAGCTACAAGTCTTATTTTTGCTGACTGTATAGAGCTTCTCCATCTTTGGCCTCAAAGAACATAATCAGTCTGATTTCAGTATTGACCATCTAATGATGTCCATGGAGCTTTCCAGGTGGCTCTAGTGGTAAAGAACCCCTCCTGCCAATGTAGGAGATGCAGGTTTGACCACTGGGTTGGGAAGATCCCTTGGAGGAGGGCATGGCAACAAAGTCCAATCTTCTTACATGAAGAATTCCATGGACAGAGGAGCCTGGCAGGCTACAGCCCATAGGGTCGCAAAAAGTCTTACAATGATTGAAGCAACTGAGCAGCAGAGCAGTCGTAATGTCCACATGTAAGGTCATCTCTTAAGTTGTTGGAAAAGGGTTATTTAGTATGACCAGTGTGTTCTCTTGTCTAAACTCTGTTAGCCTTTGCTCTGCTTCATTTCGTATCCTAGATCAAGCTTGCCCATGATTCCAGGTATCTCTTGATTTCCTACTTTTGTATTCCAAATCCCCCATCATTAGTTCTCGAAAGTAGGTCCTCATAAACTGGTCAACTTCAGCTTCCCACATCCAATTTGCAGGGCTTAACATTCCAGGGTTCCTATGCAATATTGTTCTTTGCTATATTAAACTTACTTTCACCATCATGTACAACCATAGGTGCTCATTGTTTCCACTTTTTCCCAGCTGCTGCATTCTTTCTGGAGCTATTAGTTACTGCCCTCTGCTCTTCCCCAGTAGCATATTGGACACCTTTCTACTTGGAGGGCTCATCTTCCAGTGTCCTATCTTTTTTTGCCTTTTCATACTGTTCATGGGGTTTTCCAAGCAAGAATACTGAATTTGGTTGCTATTTCCTCTTCTAGTGGACCACAGTTTGTTGTAACTCTTTACTATGACCCATCCATCTTGGGTGGCCCTGTACTGCATGGCTCATAGCTTCATTGAGTTATGCAAGCCTCTTTGCCATGACAAGGCTGTGATCCATGAAGGTTTTACAATGAATGAAAGGATACTCTGCTTCTTTATGAAGAATGTAATGATAGAAAGGCTTAAAATATAAATTAGACATAAAAGAATTTATTACACATGAAAGTGAAGTCGCTCAGTCGTGTCCGACTCTTTGTGACCCCATGGACTGTAGCCCACCACCCTCCTCCATCCATGGAATTTTCTAGGCAAGAGTACTGGAGTGGGTTGCCATTTCCTTCTCCGGGGGATCTTCCCAACCTGGGGATCAAACCCAGGTCTCCCGCGCTGTGGGCAGACACTTTACCATCTGAGCCACCAGGGATGACACATTATTTATTCCTTCTCAAATATTATTTCCTTAAAGAGGCCTCTTGACCACCCTATCTCTGAGTAGCTCAGGTAGATTAATACCATCCTCTTGTACCTCCTTTTTCTCTCTTCTATTCCCAGTGCTTACTACCACCTGCTGTCATACTATGTGTTTAAATGTTTATGTGTTCATTATAATCTCCATGAAACCAAGGACTTTGTCTTGTGTATAATTATGTATAACCCTATCCCAGTTCCTGGGCATATAGGAATTGTTAAGTAATGAAAGAGAGAAGAAGGGGGAAAAAAAAAAGAAAGTAGGTAGGTAGGTTTTCAGCGTAAACTTAAAGAAATTTAGAGGGACTGGTAGTTATACTGTATTGAACACATATTTTTATGGTTATAATCATGCCCCAGGGGACCTGAATAAATGATCAATGCTTTGCATTCTCCTTTTCTTTTTAATATAGTTTAGATTGATGACCATGTGGTTCTCTCCTATGTTATCTCCCATCTACCATTTGTCTCCATCCCCTATTGTTAACAGCAATGATATTACTAATATTATGTTAAAACATTATATACAGAAATTTTTCAAATGTAAGTTTTGTATTAATCCTTTGAATTCAAAACCAGTAATTCCAAGTATTTTAATAGTTTAGGTATTTACTATAGAGATGGTATAAAATGGGTAGCTGACACAGCTTTTTATACCCTTGATGAGGTGAAATGGAGATAAAATTCCTTGAAGTCTTAGGGATAGCTTATATTTGTGAATGAGAAACAAGACTGTTATTTAGTTTTTAATCTTTTCTGTCAGTAGTTAAGAGGCATTGGTGGGTGGAGAGAGTCATTTTCTTGGTTTGGATTAGTCCATTTTGAGCTTCAGTATACTAAATTATCTGTTTTGGGGGACAAGGTAATATAATATATCCTAAAATATAACTAGATGTGTATACTTCAGAAGTAACTTATAATCAGGAATGGAAACCTCTTCTTGGAATTTAAGGCTTAGTTTTCAACTATTGGAAGATTGTGAAGACATTTTCTTTCCTAGAGTTTGTCAGGAATATGAATACCTATCTGTGATCATAATTCGGCCTCTGCTGTGGTGTTTGGAGCAAGGTTGAATAAGTGACTCCTACGGTCTATTCTGTGCCTTCTTTATTAGATTCTCTCTGATTTTAGGAAGGAGAGACCACCCCCCCCCCGAAAATTTCCAGTTTCCTAATGGTTTTTCGTCTAAGTAACTTCTGTCATTTAGTTGTGAGAGGTATTTATTTACTTTTTGGTGTTTTTTTTTTTGTACAGTTTTCATAGAACTCCACTTTATATGAGATGTAACCAGTATCTTAAATACATTGTTAGTTCCATGTTCTTGAAACAATAGGACAGTTTAGATTGCTGCAGCGATATATTTTTAAAAGAGAGTGGGTAGTATGGGTTAAAAATATCAAAGGAGCTCAAACTCTGATGGAAGTTGATATAAGAAATTGCTTCATTTCACCCTTAAGTTCAAAATAACTCCCAAAGCATCTGGCTTCACATTTGTAAATGCCCTTTTAAGGATTTTGGTTAGCTGTCATTCAGGAGTAGAGATCACTTAGACCTCATTAACAGACAAATATTCCCTTTGAAAATGACATGGTATCTACTGTAATCCTAGAGTGTTTTAATAGTCTCTTCTATGCTCAGCAATGAAACATTTCAAAAGTGACTGACAGCCAATTGATGTAATTCCTGGTGATCTTTTGTGTTGACAGATCTTTAAAAAGTCATGGGAAATTACTACTGTACCCAGTGAAGCCGCCTCCTTTTTTTTTAAAACTGCCAATATCCTGCAAAACATGACAATTTTCTCTTTGACTGCCACTGTTTTTTATTTCTATAACATGACACGATTCCTCCTTATTATTAGGATTTCTTTTGATAGATAGAATGTGTTCCCTGTTGGTAATGCTCATTTTAAAATAGAAAATTTTTGGTTCCCCAAATTAACTCTCTTACTTTTCTAGCTTCCACATCAAGACAACCTTTCCAGTAGCCACATTCCCACTCATGAAGAAGAATGATTTAATGTATAAAATTTAAATTTTTAAGGTGATTTTAGTTCTTCTCTGAAGAAGAAACACATTGAAAGGAAGAGGGTGAGAAATCACTTATTTTTGTGGATGTTTTTCCCTAAAGCACTCTAAAGTTAAAAAGCTGATGTTTTGGGTAATCTTATGGGTGACAATTTTTTTCCAAAATTCAAAGTGTCCAAATTCAAACTATCGGATGGATGGAAAGGACCTGGGTGTGTGCTAAGTTGCTTCACTCGTGTCTGATTCTTTGAGACCCCATGGACTGTAGCCCACCAGGTTTCTCTGTCCTTGGGGATTCTCCAGGCAAGAATACTGGAGTGGGTTGTCATGCCATACTCCAGGGTATCTTCCTGACACAAGGATTGAACCCATGTCTCTTATGTCTCCTGCATTGGCAGTCGTGTTCTTTACCACTACCCCCACCTGGGAAGCCCAACCCTGGTATCGAACCCAGTTCTCCCACATTGCAGATAGATTCTTTACTATCTGAGTCACCAGGGAAGCCCAGAAAGAGCCTAATGATTAATATGAACTTGTCTGATGAATTGTGGGAAATAGTGCAAAGACTTAGTCCCATTGTTGCCGTAAATTATCTTTCTTGGAACTGGGTCTTTTATCTTTGCCATTATGTTTCAAAAGTAGCTGTTTTGGGTTGATCCTTAGGGGTTAAAAGTTACCTTTTTCCTTACTTGAATCTATTACTAAAGCATTATCATTATGAGTTGACATGTATTTTTGGAGAATGAATTGTGTATTTGGTCCTGTGCTGTGTGCTATTTGAGGAGGTTGTTGTTGTTCAGTCACTAAGTCATGTCTGACTCTTTGAGACTGCTTGAACTGCAACACACCAGGCTTCCTGTCCTTCACTATCTCCTGGAGTTTGCTCCAATTTGGGTCCATTGAATCAGTGATGCTTTCTAACCATCTCACTCTTTGCCACCCCCTTCTCTTCTGCCTTCAAGCTTTACCAGCAGCAGGGTCTTTTCCAATGAGCAGGTTTTTCAATCAGGTGCCTATAGTATTGGAGCTTCATCATCAGCCCTTCCAATGAATATTCAGCATTGATTTCCTTTAGGACTGATTAGTTTGATCTCCTTGCTTTCCAAAGGACTCTCAAAACTCTTCTCCAGCACCACAATTTGAAAGCATCAATTCTTCAGCCATCTTTATGGTCCAACTCTCACATCCATATATGACTACTGGAAAAACCATAGCTTTCACTATATGGACCTTTGTCAGCAAAGTGATGTCTCTGCTTTTGAATACACTGTCTAGGTTCATCATCAGTTTCTTTCCAAGGAACAAGTGTCTTTTAATTTCATGACTGCAATCACTGTCCACTGTGATTTTGGTGCCCAAGAAAATAAAATCTGTCACTATTTCCACTTTTTCCCCTTCTATTTGCCATGAAGTGATGGGATGGGATGCCATGATCTTAGTTCTTTGAATGTTGAGTTTTAAACCAGCTTTTTCACTCTCCTCTTTTACTTTCATCAAGAGGCTCTTTAGTTCCTCTTCACTTTCTGCCATTAGAGTGTTATCATTGGCATATCTGAGGTTATTGATATTTCTCTCAGCAATCTTGATTCTTGTTTCATCCAGCTCAGCATTTCTCATGATGTACTCTGCACATAAGTTAAATAAGCAAGGTGACAATACACAGCCTTGACGTACTCCTTTCCCAGTTTTGAACCAGTCTGTTGTTCTGTGTCTGGTTCTAACTGTTGTTTCTCGACCTGCATACAAGTTCTCAGGAGACAGGTAAGGTGGTCTGGTACTCACATCTCTTTAAGAATTTTCCACAGTTTGTTGTAATCCACACAATCAAAGGCTTTAGTCTAATATTTCTGATTATGATCCTATTAATAATTTCATTTAATATTCCACAGCATAATACAGTCACTTTTACTGAAGTACAATTCCATTTTTTAAACATTGTTTTGTAATATCATTTGATTTTAAAAATGTGTAGTACCTCCCTTCAAGTTCATTCATAGCCTTAAACACCAAAACTCCCCTGCCTACCACAACTCCATCCCTAGACATATTCTTGTGAAAATGAAAAGTTAAAGATGTAGAAAAGAAAGGTAAAAAAGGGTTCCATTTTACTTTCTCTTTATGTTTCTTTTTGGCTCAGGAATGTGAATAGTTTTTTATAGTTGAAATACATAGTAGGTATCAGTCATTAAAAATTTTAACTTAATTTTTTACCTAAGGTAGAATCAAAGTGTGGAGATGTATAGTTGATGTCAGCCCCTGAATCTGATAGTTCAGCCTAATATACATAAAAATGTAGTACTCCAGGGCTGCCATATTAAGCTTATGCTAAAAGGCACTGTCTAAAATCATTAAGATGAGACCATAATTTGAAGGTTGATGACTTGGATTTGAATCCCAGTTTAATTTCATTTTTTGTTTCTCTTACTGTAGAATGGAAGTAATAATTAAGCCCACTTAACTTACTTCTTCAGGTTGCTAGGAGGGTAATGTAAGAAAATGAACTGGGAAGTGGTTTAGAAAGTTTAATTCTATAGACAACAGTTTTCTTTTTCATCCTGCTCTTGAAGAAATTTACAGATGGCTTTTTATCTTACCAGTAGTGCCTTCTTTAAGGATCTCTTCTGTAAGAAAAGGAAAATAGTATTAACAAAAGAATATTTAGTCTTCATAATAAGTGTGAGTTAGAAATTATTATTAATATTTTACAGGTAAACAAATAGGCTTAGAGAAGTCAAGAAACTTTGTCAGTATGAATAATTTGTAAGTAGTTGCTCCCTGGTTTCTCTGACTCCTGTGCTCATGCTTTTTTCTTTCATAGAAACTGATGTAATTTGTTTGTATATTGCAACGATTCCAAAATTCCTATGTTCATTGTGCCTTATTTTGAAACTTACTGTCATTTACTGTCTTGTTCTTTTAATGGGAGTTTATTTTATTCATTTGACAATTATTTATTTCCAGGTTGTATGCTAAATACTATCAGTTTTTTGTCTTAGCCTAGTCTTTATTTTGAACCAAAGATACAAGTTTAAAATAGTGACATTTACTTCTGTAGTAGGGGGAATGCTAGATTCTTTGGGAAGTCAGGGAAGCTTCATAGAGGAAGTGATACCTAATCCTGTGCTTTCACATTAACATTTATAGACTACAGATGGCCTCTGCCATTATGCCTTTTGTTTTTCTTGTACTGCAGATTCATAATGAGCCATGCATCCAAGGTTAAATAGTCAAATGACCCTTACATGTTCTTGTTATTTTCTAGCTTGTCCAGATTATTATCAATACAACACACTTGGAGAAATCCTGTAAGTACTTGGAAGAATTTATCACCAATATCACTAATGTCCTTCCAGAGACAGTCCACACTACCAAGCTGTATGGCACCACGACTTTTAAGGTGAGAAAGCCCTGCAATACTATAGAAGTGCTTCTGGTGTGCTGGGGCATTATAGCTAACCTTGCTTTGTTTCTCCCATAAGTCATACATGGTCTTGAGAATAAGTCCTTATTATTTCCTTAGGAAAACAAATACCAGTGCTTATTTTGGGGTGTTTAAACTAAAAAGGGTCTATAGTTGTATTCACTGAATCTTCCTTATGTTTCATACATAAAAATGACTGTTTTCCCCTATTGACTGCCTGGCATTCAAGAAGTCTTAAGTTTGGTCTAGAAAATGGTGGCCATAGCTGAAATCAACAGCAATTAAAATTTAAATTTAGCCATCTTCTCTTCTCTGTGTCCTATTTCTAGTCTTTTTTTTTTTTTTTTTTTAACTTACTGGAACATGTATGTTTTAGGATTCTGTTGTTATTCTTATTATTTGGTGATTTCAGTTTTGGAGCAAATATGTTTTGAAATCCAAAAGTTGATATGAATAAGATATGAAGTTATAGAGTTGAGGTTTTGTTCTCTTTGTCTCTTTATTGGTACCTTCCCTTGAGAATAGATTTAAGAGTACAAATCAAATTTGATTCATGTTGCTTATTATATTTTATGAGATATAAAAATTGTTTGTATGATCTATTTTTTTTCTGGTCTAAGAAAAAAGATGTGAAAGAACCTGTCCAAAGCAGTCTTAAGAGAGAAGAACAAAGCTAGAAGCGTTACACGATCTGATTTCAAAATGTGTTATAAAGCTATAGTAATCAGAACGGTATGGTATTGACGTAAAAACAGAGATATAGATCAATGGAACAGATTGCAGAGCCTAGAAATAAACATGCGTATATGCTCAATTAATTTATGACAAAACAGCCAAGAATGTACAATGAGGAAAGGATGGTCTTTTCAATAAAAGTAAATCAAAACCACAATGTGATAATGCATCACACATGTTAGAATAGCTATCAGTAAAAATACAAAAGATGATAAATACTGGCGAGGATATAGAGTAAAGGGAACACTTGTGCACTGTTGGTGGGAATGTAAATTGGTATAGCCACTATGGAAAACAGTATGGAGGTTCCTCAAGAAATTGCAAATAGAGCTTGTAATTTCTTGAGGAACCATATGATCTGGCAATTCTGCTTCTGGGTGTGTATGCAAAGAAATTGGAAAATTGTATTTCAGAGTTATATATAGTTCCATGTTCATCACAGGATTAATCACAATAGCCATGATATGGAAACAGTCTTCAGATAAGAAGATAAAGAAATGTTTTATATATATACATATATATATATATACATACACACACACACACACATATTCTCCATATATGTATTGATATCTATATGTATATGTGTATATATGTGTGTATGTGTATATCTATATGTGTATATATATATATGAATATTATTCAGTTATGAAAAATAAGGACATCCTACCATTTGTGATAATGTAGATGGACCTAGAGGGCATTATGCTAAGGAAAATAAGCCACACCGAGAAGGACAATTACTGCCTTTATATGTAGAATATTTTTAAAAAATTAGTAGAAAAGTGGTTGCCAGGTACTAGAAGAGTGGGTTAGGCAATAGAGAGAAGTTGGTAAGGAGGAACAGACTTGCAGCTTTAAGAGGAAAAAAAGCTAAGGATCTAATGTAAAGCATGGTTTCTGTAGTTGATAGTACTGTATTGTATAATAGTTGCTAAGAAAATAGAACTTAAATGTTCTTACAGAAAAAAAAGTAACATGTGAGATGAAGTGAAGTGGCTCAGTCGTGTCCGACTGTTTGCGACCCCATGGACTGTAGCCTATCAGGCTACTCCGTCCATGGGATTTTCCAGGCAAGAGTACTGGAGTGGGTTGCCATTTCCTTCTCCAGGGATCTTCCCCACCCAGGGATCGAACCCTGGTCTCCCGCATTGTAGGTAGACGCTTTTACTGTCTGAGCCACCAGGGAAGCCTATGTGAGGTGATGAATGTGCTAAATAACTAGATGATGGGAAAGAAATCCTCTCACAATATATATACATATTAGATCACCACAATGTATAGTTTTAAATATCTTATGATTTTGTTTTCAGTGAAGCTGAAAAAAAGGAAAAAATGGAATGTGTAACAACTGATGTATTCTTTCTCTATGTTTATCATTACATTGACTGCTAGATGAGTTGCACATTTATGATGTGACCTTGGATTGTTTCAAATTATCTATAAAATTACTTACAATAGAATTCATTATGCATGACTTATATTTGTAGCTTGTAAACTTTCAATAATGTCTCATTGTATTAATATTGATTCTCTTTAAGTGAGGGATAGATTTATTTTATAAAGAGGCCCCAAGTATTAATATGAAAATATGACAAGAGATTTAAAAGTTTCAGGATGACTTTCCTTAGGTTATTTAATAGGAATTATAAGTATTCTTAATATTATCATTATTATGGAACATGGGTAATAATTTTATCAAAAAGTACTTCTACATGATTTCTACATGTGGAATCCAAAATTTCGCCATGAAAGAAAATGAAGTAGGGACTTACTGTTGAGTGTTGAATAGAAAATAGGAGAGAGAATGTGATGTGCATTTATAGTTGTTTACCCTATGTATGTAATATAATTACATACATATGTATGTACGAATATGTAATATG
Organism: Okapia johnstoni; assembly: GCA_024291935.2. Taxonomy (NCBI): domain Eukaryota; kingdom Metazoa; phylum Chordata; class Mammalia; order Artiodactyla; family Giraffidae; genus Okapia; species Okapia johnstoni. The sequence continues at coordinate 122,394,514 of CM044306.1, read as the reverse complement.
TACTACTATTCTTCCTCTAATCCATTTCAATTTTCTTATTTCAAGGGCTTTTCAAATTTTGGTTAGAAATCCTCCCAGAGGATGACTTGTGTATTTTGTTGTTGTTCCAGCATTAAAATTGCTGAGGGAAAATTAAAGGCAGACAGGAAGGCATAGAGGTTGAGCAGCCAGTTAAATACTTAGTAAAGGAGAAGTTCTGGAGACCACTAAAGGTCATGTTGACAGTGCTTATTGGAAACACTGATTGCTTAAAACACATTGAAAGTTTATTTTTACCAGGACTGTTTCAAAGCAGCTAACCCAGAACTCAGTATAAACATGGCAATTATAAGAGCTTCATATTGTGTATTTTCCTAAGCTACTGTTTCCAGAAAACTTCCCCTTGCAGATGGAAACCTTAATGCTGAAAATGGGGCAAAAATAATCAGAAGGTCTTCAAGGTATTTTCTTGCAGAGTTCCTTCTTGTTTTTACCATATGTGACCTAATCAAGCTGATATTCTTAGCTTTCCTTGTTTATAAGAATTCCCTCACTCAACTTACAAAATAAAATGAAGGTATTTTACATCACAAATATTGCCTGTGTACCTACTATTAAATAAGGTAGATTTTTGGATAGAAGAACAGAAAATACTTAGTCCTTTAGTTTAGAGTTTATAATCTATAAGGAAGACAGTCACTGTAAATTCTGTAAAAAATTGTGCAAAAGAAGAATGCTAGAATAATGCAATAAATACATTAAACTTCTCCCTTATTGTAAAAGTTTTTATAAAGCATCTGTTACATACCAGGCAATAAACCAGTCTCCTGGCTTTACATAGCTTATCTTCTAGTGGTTATAGATGACACACAAACAAAAAATTTAATATAATGTCAGGTAGTGTTAAGAACTAGAAAGAAAAAGAAATGATCTGAATGAAATCAGAAATTGAATCATGTGGATTTCTGATAGATAAGCATTCTAGTCAGAGCTAAGGCTTCCTAGCTGGCTCTAGTGGTAAACAACCCACCTGCCAATGCAGGAGATGTAGGAGACGAGGGTTGGGAAGATGCCCTGGAGGAGGTCATGGCAACCCATTCCAGTATTCTTGCCTGGAGTATCCCATGGACAAAGGAGCCTGACAGGCTCCAATCCATAGGGTCTCAAAGAGTCAGACAAGACTGAAGTGACTTAGCATGCACTCATCATGCATGCACATCAGAAGTTACAGTATAGTAGAAGGTATTGTGTATTCAAGGTGATCAGTATGCAAAGGGGTCAGTTTGGCAATGCTGTATGTATCATTTGTGGTAGGAATGGTAATAGACAAGATTGTTAGGAATCATATGATTGCTGGATTTTAGGCCACAGTAAGTATTTTTTATTTTATTTGAAATGAAATGTGAGGCCATAGAAGACTGGAAATGGTGGTGATAACCTGATTTTATAATGGGTAACACTCTTTGCAATGTGGAAAGTATATGATAAGTCAATAAGAGTGGAAGAAGGAGCCCAAATTGAAGGTCATTACAGTAGTCTAGGTAAGAGAGACTGATCATTTGGACTATAGTGGCAGGGATAGAAGTGTAAAGAAATATTTTTGAAGGTAGAGATGGCAAGTTTTACTGCTAGATTGCGTATGAGGTTATAAGAGAAAACATGGAGTCAAAAATTATTAAAGATATTTAAACTAAGCAAACTGGATGAGTAGTGATGCTATTACCTAAGATAGGGAACAGCGAGAAAATAATAGGTTTGGGGAGTGGGAGTAGAATCAAGATTTCCATTTTTAATATATTATGTTTGAAGTATTTAGTGGTCATTTATCATACAGATATTACATTGACAGGATAAAGTAATAGTTGCACATAAAACTTTAAAGCTCATATATATATAAAGATGGTATTTAATACCATGGAGCTGGCTTTCTGCTGGGAATTGAATATAGATAGAGAAAAGCTGAAGAATAGGGAAGCCTGCTGTCCATGGGGTCGCAAAGAGTCAGACTCTTGCTAAGTCAGACGTAGCAACTGAATAGCAACAACCAAAGAAAAGGTATGAGGTTTGAGCTCTAAAGAAAATCAACTTTGACAGGTCCAGAAGAGGTGAGTGTACTTATCCCAGCTATGAAACCTTCAAGGAGGACTTACCAGAAAAGGCTCAGTAGGAGGTGTCCAACAGGAGTATCTTTGGACTTGCAGAAGGTATCCAGAGAAAGGATGAGGAAGGAATAAGGGACATTTTTAGGTGAGGCACCTTCATGTACAAAGATGAAATAATGAAATAAAATTGTACATGTTCCGTGTCAAATAAGGGTAGTAATGACTTATCAGTTCAGTTCAGTTCAGTCGCTCAGTCGTGTCCGACTCTTTGCGACCCCATGAATTGCAGCACACCAGGCCTCTCTGTCCATCACCAACTCCCGGAGTCTACTCAAACCCATGTCCATCGAGTCGGTGATGCCATCCAGCCATCTCATCCTCTGTCGTCTCCTTCTCCTCCCGCCCCCAATCCTACCCAGCATTAGGGTCTTTTCCAATGAGTCAACCCTTCACATGAGGTGGCCAAAGTATTGGAGTTTCAGTGTCAACATCAGTCCTTCCAAAGAACACCCAGGATTGATCTCCTTTAGGATGGATTGATTGGATCTCCTTGCAGTCCAAGGGACTCTCAAGAGTCTTCTCCAACGCCACAGTTCAAAAGCATCAATTCTTCAGTGCTCAGCTTTCTTCACCGTCCAACTCTCACATCCATACATGACCACTGGAGAAACCATAGCCTTGACTAGACGGACTTTTGTTGGCAAAGTAATGTCTCTGCTTTTAAATATGCTATCTAGGTTGGCCATAACCTTCCTTCCAAGGAGTAAGCGTCTTTTAATTTCATGGGTGCAATCACCATCAGCAGTGATTCTGGAGCCCCCCAAAATAAAGTCTGACACTGTTTCCACTGTTTCCCCTTCTATTTCTCATGAAGTGATGGGACCAGATGCCATGATCTTAGTTTTCAGAACGTTGAGCTTTAAGCCAACATTTTGACTCTCCTCTTTCACCTTCACCAAGAGGCTCTTTAGTTCTTCTTCACTTTCTGCCATAAGGGTGGTGTCATCCGCATATCTGAGGTTATTGATACTTCTCCCGGCAATCTTGATTCCAGCTTGTGCTTCTTCCAGCTCAGCGTTTCTCATGATGTACTCTGCATATAAGTTAAATAAGCAGGGTGACAATATACAGCCTTGACGTACTCCTTTTCCTATTTGGAACCAGTCTGTTGTTCCATGTCCAGTTCTAACTGTTGCTTCCTGACCTGCACGCAGGTTTCTCAAGAGACAGGTCAGATTGTCTGGTATTCCCATCTCTTTCAGAATTTTCCACAGTTTATTGTGATCCGCACCGTCAAAGGCTTTGGCATAGTCAATAAAGCAGAAATAGATGTTTTTCTGGAACTCTCTTGCTTTTTCGATGATCCATCGGATGTTGGCAACTTGATCTCTGGTTCCTCTGCCTTTTCTAAAACCAGCTTGAACATCTGGAAGTTCACGGTTCACATATTGCTGAAGCCTGGCTTGGAGAATTTTGAGCATTACTTTACTAGCATGTGAGATGAGTGCAATTGTGTGGTAGTTTGAGCATTTTTTGGCATTGCCTTTCTTTGGGATTGGAACGAAAACTGACCTTTTCCAGTCCTGTGGCCACTGCTGAGTTTTCCCAATTTGCTGGCATATCGAGTGCCGCACTTTCACAGCATCACCTTTCAGGATTTGAAATAGCTCAACTGGAATTCCATCACCTCCACTAGCTTTGTTCGTAGTGATGCTTTCTAAGGCCCATTTGACTTCACATTCCAGGATGTCTGGCTCTAGGTGAGTGATCACACCATCGTGATTATCTGGGTCATGAAGATCTTTTTTGTACAGTTCTTCTGTGTATTCTCGCCACCTCTTCTTAATATCTTCTGCTTCTGTTAGGTCCATACCATTTCTGTCCTTTATCGAGCCTATCTTTGCATGAAATGTTCCTTTGGTATCTCTAATTTTCTTGAAGAGATCTCTAGTCTTTCCCAATCTGTTGTTTTCCTCTATTTCTTTGCATTGATCACTGAGGAAGGCTTTCTTATCTCTCCTTGCTATTCTTGGAACTCTGCATTCAGATGGGAATATCTTTCCTTTTCTCCTTTGCTTTTCACTTCTCTTCTCTTCCCAGCTATCTGTAAGGCCTCCTCAGACAGCCATTTGGCTTTTTTGCATTTCTTTTCCATGGGGATTTTCTTGATCCCTGTCTCCTGTACAATGTCACGAACTTCTGTTCATAGTTCATCAAGCACTCTGTCTATCAGATCTAGTCCCTTAAATCTATTTGTCACTTCTACTGTATAATCATAAGGGATTTGATCTAGGTCATACCTTAATGGACTAGTGGTTTTCCCTACTTTCTTCAATTTAAGTCTGAATTTGGCAATAAGCAGTTCATGATCTGAGCCACAGTCTGCTCCCGGTCTTGTTTCTGCTGACTCTATAGAGCTTCTCCATCTTTGGCTGCAAAGAATATAATCAATCTGATTTCGGTGTTGACCATCTGGTGATGTCCACGTGTAGAGTCTTCTCTTGTGTTGTTGGAATAGGGTGTTTGCTATTACCAGTGCGTTCTCATGGCAAAACTCTATTAGCCTTTGCCCTGTTTCATTCTGTACTCCAAGGCCAAACTTGCCTGTTACGCCAGGTGTTTCTTGACTTCCTCCTTTTGCATTCCAGTCCCCTGTAATGAAAAGGACATCTTTTTTGGGTGTTAGTTCTAGAAGGTCTTGTAGGTCTTCCTAGAACTGTTCAACTTCAGCAATGACTTATAGAAGTAGGTAAATATCAATTTGTGAAGCACTTTGCTTTATAATGATAGATAATTTGGATTTCATCCTAATAAAGTCTTTGAGAGACTTCAAGCAAGGGTATATCACAATTTAAAAAATAGTTGTTTATTTTGCTTAATTAGAAGGAAGGAAAAGAACACTTCCCTGGTGGTCCAATTGTTAGAAGTCCTCCTTGCAGTGCAGGGAATGCAAATTCAATCCCTGGTTGGGGAACTAGGGTCCCCTATGCCTTGGAGCAACGAAGCTTACTCTGTGCACCACAACTAGGACCTGAGTCAGCCAAATAAATAAATAAATGTTAAAAAAAAAAAAGAGGAAGGAAGGAAAGAAGGAGACAGGAAGGAAGGATTGAAAAAGGGATGAAGAGCAGAAAGGAAAGAAAAGAAAGAAAAAGGAAGTAATAAATAAATCACAATTACTTGAAATTCATAATCAGAAGAAATGAAATATATCCCCAGAATATGTTGTATAACTCTATGCTAATAAATTTGAAGATCTATTAGAAGATGTGTGATTAATAAATGATACAAGAAAATACAGAAGACTGGCATAACTATGAAAGAAATGAAAATATTGTTAAGTATTTCTTGAAAGCAGGAAGGAATCACATGATTTTATAAATGAGTTCATTTATGCTTTCATGAAACAGATAACTTCTGTATAATTTAAAATACTCTGGAGTATAGAGAAAAATGGAAAATATCTCAGTTAATTTTGTGAAGTCAACTTAACAATGATTCACAAACAGAGAAACCACAAAAAGCCCTGAACAATTAAAGACAAATATTATGTGAAAATCATAAATTATAAAATATCAAACAAAATCTGGAAGTGCATATAAAATAGGGATAAACTAATGTTATGAATGCAATGATGATAAGTACTAGAAAATTGTATAAAATTATTCACTACCCTAATAGGTCAACTGAGAAAAAAGGCATGAGTATTTAAAAAAGGTATTTATTAATAATAACACAGATTTTATTCTCTTGGGCTCCAGAATCACTGCAGATGGTGACTGAAGCCATGAAATTAAAAGGCTCTTTCTCCTTAGAAGGAAGGTTATTACAAATCTAGACAGCATATTAAAAAGCTGAGACATCACTGCCAACAAAGATCCATATAGTCAAAGCTTTGGTTTTTCCAGCAGTCATATACAGATGTGAGAGCTGGATCATAAGGAAGGCTTAGCACCAAAGATTGATCCTTTCAAATTATGGTGCCGAAGAAGACTTTTGAGAGTCCGTTGGATTCAAGGATATCAAACCTGTCAATCCTAAAAGAAATTAACTCTGAATATTTGTTGGATGGACTGATGCTGAAGCTTAAGCTCCAGAACTTTGGCTGCCTGATGTGAAAAGCCAACTCATTGGAAAAGACTTGATGCTAAGATAGATTGAAGGCTAGAGGAGAAGGGGCGACAGAGGATGAGATGGTTGGATCACAATACCGACTCAGTGGACTTGAATTTGACCAAACACTGAAACCTAATGGAGGACAGAGGAACCTGGCAAACTGCAGTCCATGTGGTTGCCAAGAGTCAGACACGACTTAGCAACTGAACAACAACAGCAGCATATATAAGACCACATCTCTTCCTGGTAAAATCTCTTAATAGACCTCTCTATCAGCAATTGACAGATAGATTACTAGCAGAAAATTAGTAAGGCTGTAGTTTAACTGAATGGTGCTGTCAATCAGCTGGATCAAATTGACATTTTTAGAATATTTCATCTAATAACAGCATAATACATATTCTTCTCAAAACTCATAAAAACATTCACCAACACAGATTATGTTCTGGGCATTAAAACACATCTTAAAAATTTTAAAGAATAAAACTCATATGAAACTTGCTCTCAGACCAAATGGTATTAAACCCTAGAAATAAATAATAGAAAGATAGCTAGAACATCCCTAGATATTTGGAGATGAACCTACACACTTCAGAAACACATATGGGTCCAAAAAAATTTTTTTTAGGAGAGATTAAGAAGGACTTCAAACTATATTGTATGACCCGCATGGATTGTAGCCTGACAGGTTCCTCTGTCCAAGAAATTCTCCAGGCAGGAATACTGGAGTGGGTAGCCATTCCCTTCTCCAGGGGATCTTCCCAACCCAGCGATCGAAACCCAGGTCTCCTACATTGCAGGTGGACTCTTTACCATCTGAGCCACCAGGGAAGCCCAAAATAAAGTGTAACTTATTAAAGTTTGTGGCATCAGTGAAAGCACTGCTAATAGGGAAATTTACAGCATTAATCACATAAATCAGAAAATAAGAAATTTCAAAATAAATAATCTCAGCTTCTGCTTTAGGAAACTAGGGAAGGAAGAACTAATTAAATCTGAAATAGCCAGAAGAAAAGAAAGTTAGACTAGAAATCATTGAAAACAGAAAGGCAAAGGAGAGAATCAATGAAATCAAATACAGATTTTTAGAAACATCAATAAAATTGATAAACTTTGAGTTAGGCTGCCAAATAATAAAAGAGAGAAGACACACATTATTAATATCATAAATAAAAAAGGGGCCATCACTAGTGATTCAGTGGATTAAAAGATTAACAAGGGCATATTATGAACAACTCTGTACCCACAAATTGACAGTCTACATAAACTGAACAAATTATTTCAAAGACACAATTTACCAAAACTCAAAAAATGATACTCTAAGTACCCTTTTATCTATTGAAGAAATTGAATCAATAATTAATGGCAAAATAGAAAGCAGTAGGCCCAGTTGAAGTGATGGGACCAAATGTTATGATCTTAGTTTTCTGAATGTTGAGCTTTAAGCCAACTTTTTCACTCTCCTCTTTCACTTTCATCAAGAGGCTCTTTAGTTCTTCTTCACTTTCTGCCATAAGGGTGGTGTCATCTGCATATCTGAGGTTATTGGTATTTCTCCTGGCAATCTTGATTCCAGCTTGTGTTTCTTCCAGCCCAGAAATAGACTTGCACAAATACAATCAATTGATTGCTGACATGGAGTACACTCAGTTTAATGGAGAAATGAAAGGCTTTCTGATAAATGGTTTTGAAACAACTTGTCATCCACATGCAAAAGAAAAAGAAAGAAATCTAGACACAGATGTTACACTTCAAAACTGAGTTAAAATTTTGGTTTTTCTCCTGAAATTTTTAAAAAACTTAATTGGAGGATGATTTCTTTATAAAATATATTGTTTTCTGCTGTACAGCAATGTGAATCAGCTCTAACTATACATATATATCACCTGTCCCTTGAAAAAAATTTTCAGTTTGAATTAAACTCAAGAAAATTTGAGTTAATTGAGTTAAAGATTAACGCAAAAGGGATCACAGACTTACAGGTAAAACACAACACAATGAAACTCCTAGAAGATAATATAAGGGAAAATGTTGGTGACCTTGAGTTTGACTATGAAATTTTTAAGGTACAGCAACCAAAACGCGATCCATCAAGGAGAATACTAAGTTGGACTTCATTAAAATGAAAAACTTCTGCTGTAGAAAAGACACTGTATTTGTAAAAGGCGTACCTAATAAAGGACTTATGTCCAAGATATAAAAAGAACTGGTAAAACTCAACAATAACAAAATTTAAAACTGGGTTTAATATGAGTTCACTCTAAAAATGGGCAAAAGATCTGAACAAATATCATACCAAAGCATGGAAAGGGTATTATAAATTAAAACAACAGTTAGATACCATCATACAGTTCTTAAAATGACTAAAACCCAAAATAGTGACAGCAGGTGCTGGAGCAATAGCAGCTTTCTTATTCATTGCTGGTGGTAATGCAAAGTTCAGTTCAGTTGCTCAGTCGTGTCCAACTCTTTGCAACCCCGTGGACTGTAGCACACCAGGCTTCCCTGTCCATCACCAACTCCCAGAGCTTGCTCAGACTCATGTCCATTGAGTTGGTGATGCCATCCAACCATCTCATCCTCTGGTAATGCAAAATGGTAACATTATTTTGGAAGACAGTTTGTCAGTTTCTTACAACACTAAACAGAAATAGTCTTACTATGCAATTCATCAATTATGTTCCTTGGTAAGGGGTGAATTGAAGTCTTAATCCACACAAAAACTTACACATGAATGGCCACGGCAGCATTGTCATAATTGCCTACACTTGAAAACTACCAAGATGTCCTTCAGTAGGTGAATGAGTAGACTAGCTATGATGCATCCTGACAATGGAATATTATTCAGTAATGAAAAAGAGTGAACTATTAAGCCACAGACGACCTGGAGGAAAACTAACTGCACAGTGCTAAGGAAAATAAGGCAATTTGAAAAGCTACATACATGGATTCTAAGTGTAAGACACTCAAGAAAGTTAAAATTTTGGAGAAAATAAAATGATCAATTATTTCCAAGATTTGGGGGGTAAGCAAGATAGGGATAGTTAGAGCAGAGTGAATTTTTAGGGCAAGAAAACTCTTCTGTATGATTCTGACTGTAATAGTGAATACATTGCATTTTCCGTTTGTAAGTACCCATAGGACTGTACAACATGAATGGTAAAATCAGATGCAAACTATAGACTTTAGTTAATAATAAAATATCAATATTGGTTCATCTGTCGTAACAAATGTTCCACACTGACTTTAGGGTTTTTTTAATAGGGGAAACAGTAGGAGGGGAACAGGAGTGCAGTGTCTGCAAATGCTCTGTATTTTCTGCTCAATTTTTCTTCAAGCCAAAATTTCTCGAAAATGATGTTTATTAAAAGAAAATTTAGTAAAATGGGAATTCAAGGACAATATTAGATTATCATACAAGTAAGTAAATAAGCAAGTAATCAGAGAAATGTTCTTGGAACTGTTCATATAAGTAAACATAGTCAATGCCTATATTAGAGTATGTAAATACCTTGCAAAATTATGCAGGTATTAAAAAGGTGAAAATGAAGAAGAGGTTATGAGTTAGCATAAAATTTGGAGGTTAGAATTTATAGGACATAGTGATGGACTATGGAGGAATCAATGGAATCTAATATGTTGCTTAGATCTCTGCCTTGAACTGAAATGAACAGATGAAGAGTGGGGATTATAATTATTCTAGTCCTGGACTTAGACTAATATTTAAAGTTTCTGTAAACCATAATGTAGGAAACAATCAGATATATGTGTTTTTAACAGGAATGGGTTTGGACAGAGATAGTGAAAGGCATAGGAGGTGAAGAAATCACTCAGCAAAAGTGAGAGGATTAGAGGCCAGAAAAGTAAAAGAAAAACTATGTCCTGAAAGCCAAAAAAGAACAGGATTATAGCAGAGAATGTTTAACAGAGGAAGGTCAAGTAAGATCAGCCTGAAAAATGAATATTAGATATGGTAGCCTGGCAAATTACCCTGGACCAATCCATGTTGATGGATTGTTAGCATTTCAGTTTAGGCTATTTTGCCCTAAAAATGTTTTTCTTGGAACTTTAGTCCCATGACACTTCTTAGCACCTTTTATATGCCACTGTACATCACAACTCTTTTAAATAGGGTTTCTCAAACTTACTTGATTTAGGAACATTTTTAGCTATTATTTAAGCACTTTTCAGGGCTATTGTTAATTAGTCCTGAAATTGTTAATTTTTGGAAATGTGTGCCCATCTTTGAAGAAACTTCATTTTAAAGAATCTAGAAAGGTGGGATAGTAACTAGTGGAAATAAACAGCATTAAATTTGGAATTTCAGGAAACCTATAATAAGGAAAGTGAAGAGACTAGCAATTTTAAGAGATCGGTACTGTCAGGAGGGAGGTTCTTGGAATCCCAGAAGAGAAAAGAACAGGATCCTGAGAATGAGTATAGTTTTGATAGTTTGTTTGATAGATAGTTGAGTGTAGTTTGGCTACCTCATGCGAAGAGTTGACTCATTGGAAAAGACCCTAATGCTGGGTAGGATTGGGGGCGGTAGGAGAAGGGGACGACAGAGGATGAGAGGGTTGGATGGCATCACCGACTCGATGGACATGGGTTTGGGTAGACTCTGGGAGTTGGTGATGGACAGAGAGGCCTGGCGTGCTGCAATTCATGGGGTCGCAAAGAGTCGGACACGACTGAGCGACTGAACTGAACTGAGTGTAGTTTGATGGATAAGAAAGTAAAAAGGATGCAGATAGCTGAGGGCAGTGAAGGCAATTTCTTATTTGGTAAATCTAAATAATAGCTTGTCTTGCAGATACAAAATAGAAAAGATTCTACTGAGCTCTTGGAAAAAAAAAATTAATGGAGACTGTAATATTACTCGGAGAAGGAAATGGCAACCCACTCCAGTACTCTTGCCTGGAAAATCCTGTGGACGGAGGAGCCTGGTGGGCTGCAGTCCATGGGGTCGCAAAGAGTCGGACATGCCTATATTCTCAATTATGTTACTTAGTTTGAGATGTTTCCAAGCAGAAATTTCTGCTTTGTTTGTAATGCAATTCTGAATAATTATTAAAATTTCATATTTCATAGGATGCCAGACATGCAGCTGAAGAAGAGATTTATACCAACTTAAACCAGAAGATTGACCAGTTTCTACAGCTGGCTGACTATGACTGGATGACAGGAGATTTGGGCAGCAAAGCTAGTGATTATCTAGTGGACCTCATTGCCTTTCTACGTAGCACCTTTGCTGTATTCACACACCTTCCTGTAAGTGACAATTGCTTTTATTTTGTCCGTCATATAGAAAAAAGATTTCTTAAAATCTAGGTTGGTGAAAGATGTTTGTTTCTGCTGTAACTAGCCAGGAAGCTGTGGGTATAAAATCTCACATTATAATTATCCCTTAACAAGAATTACAGACTTCTTCCATCTTATTCTAAGACTTCTTTTTTTCATTGACATTTGCATTTTGTTTATTCTGGAAATGATTCCTAATACTGTGTCTGCTTATGTATCCCTCTTAACTTCAAGGTAATTAGTACAACACGTGATGGATGCCTTGGTGGAAGTAAAATAGAAAATTAGGAGTTAGAATTTTAGATAAGTATCTTGTCTATCTTTTCTCTATTTTCTTGAGCATATGTATCACAGCCTTTTAAAAATTGAAGTATAATTTATTTGCAGTATTATATTAGGAACTTCCCTGGTGGTCCAGAGATTAAGATTCCTTGCTCCCAGTGCAGGGGGCACGAGTTTGATCCCTCACTGGGGAACTAAAGATCCCACATTTCTCACAGCATAGCCAGAAGAAAAGTTATAACATTGTATTGGTTTCAAGTTTACAGCATAGTGTTTCAGTGTTTTTACAGATTATACTCTAAGACAATGGCTATAATTCCATGTGCTATATGGTATATCCTTGTTGCTTATCTATTTGATACACAGTGGTTTGTGTCTCTTAATCCCTTTCTCCTGTCGTGCCCCTTCCTCTTTCCCTCTTGTTTATTGATTCCCTGTTGTTTATTGATCTCTGTTTTATTCATTTTCTCTCTTATCTTTATTATTTCCTTCCTTCTGATGACTTGACTTTGTTCATCTTTTTTAAAAGTGGTTGGTTAGATACTTTGTTTGAAGTTTTACTTATTTCTTGAGGAAGGCCTGCACTGCTGTACATTTCCCTCTTAGAGCTGCTTTCTGCATGCCGTAGATTTTTGGAGTTTTGTGTTTCCATTTTCCTTTATCACAACTTGTATTCTGACTTCCTCTTTGATTTCTTCTTCAATTAGTTGGTTTTTTAGTAGGGTGTAGTTTAGTCTTCACATTTGTGCCTTTCCCACTTTTCTTCCTGTAATTGATTTCTAATTTTATACAATTGTAATGGGGGAAGATGCTTGATATAATATCTATCTCCTTAAAATTGCTGAGACTTATTTTTTGGCTTAGCATGTGATCTGACCTGGGAAATGTTTCATCTGTGCTTGAAAGGAATGTATATTCTGGTACTTTTGGATGAAATGTCCTGTCAATAGCTTTTAACTGTTCAAATGTGTCAGTTAAAACCACTGTTACGTGATAAATTTTCTGTCTAGATGGCATGTTCGGTGATGTAAGTGAGGTGTTGTTGTGTAGTCACTAAGTTGTGTCTGACTCTTTTGCAACCCCATGGGCTATAGTCTGCCAGGCTCCTCTGTCCATGAGATTTCCCAGGCAAGAATACTAGCGTGGGTTGCCATTTCCTTCTCCATCGGATCTTCTAGACCCAGGGATCAACTTCATGTCTCCTGCATTCGCAGGCAGATTCTTTACCACTGAGCCACAAGGGAAGCCCAAGTAAGGTGTGAAAGTCCCCTTTTGTTATGGTATTATTGTCAATTTCTCCCTTCATGTCTGTAAATATTTGCTTCATATTTTTAGGTACCCTTGGGGTGTGCATATTAATGCGTATAACATCCTTGTCTTGTATCGATCCCCTTATCATGGAATAATACCCTTCTTTGTGTTTTGTTATAACCTTTGTTTTAAAGTCTATTTCATCTGAAGCAAGTATTGTTACCCTGGGTTTCTTATTGTTCCTGTTTGCAAGAAATACCATTTTCATTTCCTCACATTCTTTTCTATATGTGTATTTTACTTTGTATTGAATCTCTTAAGCAGCATGTGGAAGGGTCCTCTCTTTTAATTTAATCCATCACCCTATATCTTTTGATTGGAGCATTCGTCCACTGATATTTAAAGTAATTATTGATAGGTATATAGTTACTGCCATTTTGTCACTTGTTTTCTGACTGTTCCTATAGTTCTTCTCTGTTCATTTTTTTCCCCTTTGTATCTTCCCTTGTGGTTTTGTTGATTTTTTTTAGTAGTATATACCAGAGAACTGTCAGACTGTTTTGAGTTTTTACAATTTGTTCTTTTTCTTTTTTACTGTTCGGATTGGGCGATTTCCTTTATTTTACCAGGTCACTTACATGTTCCTCTGTATCACTTAGTTTGCTATTCATTTTTCCTAGTGTGTTTTAATTTCAACTTAAAATGAATTCTTAATGAATTCTTCATTTCTTATTGCAGAGAAGGCAATGGCACCCCACTCCAGTACTCCTGCCTGGAAAATCCCATGGATGGAGGAGCCTGGTAGGCTGCAGTCCATGGGGTCGCTAAGAGTCGGACATGACTGAAGCGACTTAGCTGCCGCTTAGCAGCATTTCTTATTGGGTCTTTTTAAACAGTTTCTAGTTTTTTATTAAAGTTATCACTGTGTAGATATAGTCTGTCCCCTAATTCAATCAATATTTTTTATAACCAATGGTTTGAATTCTTTATCAGATGAATTATTTATTTATGTTTTATTATTTTTTCAGGTGTGTTTTCTTGTTCTTTCAATTGAGAATGGGTCTTCTGCCATTACATTTTGCTTCACTTATCTGTTTCTATGAGTTTAGGTGAAACAGTTACCTGTTGTCTTCTTGAAGCGGTGTTCTCTGTGGCAGCAACCCGATGTGTGTGCTATGCCTTTGGTGTGAGAGCTGCATTTGAGGGGAAGCAAGTCACAGTGGTAACTTTCCTCAGGGTGTGCGGATAGCATCAGCTCGGTAGAGAGTGGGGCTCCAGAGGGAGGAACTCAAGTCTGTGCCGGGTGTGAGATGGGACTTCCCTCTGCTCAGTGGCCATCAGCACCCTGTGGGGGTGGGGGTCTGATTCCAAATTCCCAGAACAGAAGCCCTGAGGACCTGGCCTGGGCCAGCTCTGTCCCTTTAACTGTTTCTTTCCCCTTTTTTCCACACTGGGAGGCTTACCTGAGTGGTGGGAACTGCTGAAGTAAGTGGGGTTCTTGGGGGCTCTTGGCTTATGTTGATTACAGGCAGAGGCTTAAGCTGTCTCTTATGCGCTGCCTGTATGGGATCCCACATTTGTTTCCCTTACTCTGCTCTGACTCAGCCACAGGTCCAAGTCCTCTTTGTCTCTCACAGCTGATAACTGCTCTCTGTCCCAGCTCCCCCTCCCTGTTCGGGAACCACATTATAGTGTTGTTGCCTACGTTGACTCTCAGTGTGTGTCAGGAGGTGAGCTATGCTTGAGTGCTACCATCAGAGGTCTGGGTTGCTTGTGATGTTCTGCTTGAGTAAGCATCCACAATGACCCCATCCCCTCCACCCCCCCAGGCTCCACCAAAAGACCAGGTTGCTTCTGCATCCCAGGATCGAGTTTTCTCCCTGGTCATGACCACCCCAGATTTAATACCCTGCTGAGATGTGGCATGAATAGCCATGGTGCACTGGCTCAGCTCAGGCTGAGTCACACACTGAGGTGGTTGTGGGAAACCTGGCAGCCTCTCGTGCATTACCTCTTTCCACTCTGTCTTGGGGTATGAATGTGCTCTTCATGAGTGGAGTGCAGACTTCCCACTGCCCTCCTAGTAGTGCCAGTGGCCCTCAAACCAGCCAAGAAAACTTGTCTCTCCTGCATAGGACCCCAGACTTGGGCGTGTAATTTATGGCTCTCACTGCCTACTCCCCTGGGCAGGTGTCCACCCGTGTATTCTCCTTTTTACTCTGAGTCACAGGAACACAGGGGCCAACCCCATCATTTTCTTCATCCTTCCTGATTACTTGTGTATTTTTCTTCCAACATTTTTCATACTAGATTTCTTCTGTCAGTTTCCAGTTTGTTTTCAGTGAGAATTTTTTGACTTGTAGATGTATTTTTGATATGTTCATGGGGGGATATGAGCTCCATGTCCTCTTAATCCACTATCTTGATCCTACTCCTCTGCAGTTGTTTTAAAGATATTTATTAATGCCTACATGTAGTTCACCTACATATTGGTTAGATTTGTTTCTGAGTTTTATTGTTGTTGTTGCTGTTATCAGTCATATGGTCCTGTCTCTTCCTATCATTTTTTGGCATATGGTAGACATTGTTTTTAAAATATGTTTTAATAGATGTTCCAGATAATATCTTCTGCCACCAGAATTGTTTCATCCTTGCCCTTACTAAGTAGTTAAAATGAGTGGGTGGTTTGTAGTTTGAACCTCATCACCTTAATCCAATATGAACTGATCTGGGTTGAGCTTGGGTTGCAGTTGTGTTGTACCTTTGGTTTACATTTGTTGCTAGGATGTGGTTCTTCAGAGCTTTTAATGAGAGCCTGGCACATTATTGTCTCTTTAGTACCAAGAGGACTGTGGAAATTTCCACTTTTCATATAAACTTAGCTCTTCAGCTCCCTGCTTTTTACAGTTTTAAAATTTGGCAAATATCTTGAGTAGGTGTCTTACCCAGATCAGCAATTGCTAACAGTAAAAACTGTGATTGGAGATTGTCAATATCAATTCATTAATCCCTCAAGAGCTTTCAGGCTGCCACCTGTGAGTCTTATGAACACTCCCACTAGTGAGTTGTTTTTTCTGAAACATTGTGAAACTCCAGGAAATCTTACTTTGCTTTTGAAAGGTTTTGGCTTAGACCGTTATTTTCCTCGGCTGTATAGCTTTAGAATTCAGAAAATGTCTTGAGGAGAAAACTGGCCCTGAGATCTCTAATTTTGGCACTTCAGCCCCCTGGAAGCAACAAAAATTCAGTGATTTTTTTTTTTCTTCACCAGGGCAGTTACTTTCTGCCTGGACCTAACCCAGATTCTCAGTCTGTTACTACTCCTAGGTTTGTCAAATGCCTCCAGGGACAACTTCGGATCCTCAGCTCACCTTTAACAGGTCTGCCCTCTTTGCAATTGTATTCCCTTATGTTTTCATTGCTCCCTTGCCTTCTGGTTTTCTCCAGTTTTTTTTTCTTATTACCTTTCCTAATTTTTGGTGGAAGCACTAACCTATAAAAAACTTGGCCATTTTATCTAATTTCATCTTGATACCAAAGTCAGAGAAAGTAGCCCAAAAGACAAAAGTATAAATTAATCTCACAATTATAAAAAAAAAATTTAGCAAGTCTATTCCAAAATGTTTCAAGAAAGTAATTTAGCATTAGTATGTAGGATTTACTCTAGAAATGCAGAGATGGTTTGATATTTAAAAATATGTTAATATAATTTATCATAATACTAGGTGAAGGAGATAAAGTATATGATCATCTTTATATAATTCTAAAAAGATATTGTATAACATCCAGCGTACTTTTCAAATTTTTTTTGAAAGTTTTAAATACAAGCAATATTATATTTCAATAGCATGATAAAGAGCATCTATATGAAATTCAGCAGCCATCAAAGATTTAACAGTGGAACGCTAAGAATATCTATTTGCATCAACATCAGAAGAATGGTGAAGACATCTCACCATTACTTTAGATGTTCTATCAAATAAATAAGGTAAAGGAGAAGTAAATTACAAATATTACAAGTGAGCCATGTATCTTATCATTATCCTTATGTTAGTATTGTGTGGTTGTAAAACTCTAGAAAATCAACTGAAAAATAATTAGGACCAATAAAACTTTTGGTTACAGAGTACACTTAGAAAACAGGTCATCTTCTCTTACCTTTGCAATACCTTCATGGAAAATATTGTCCCAAAAGTATCCTATTTGCCATTGATGCATATTATATAAGGTCTCTGTGAGTATATTTAACAAGTCATATATAGCATCAGTGCGGAAAACATGTCACAGAATAATTTAAAAGATACTTCATTATGATCAGATATATGCAGGGTTCTAGGATGAGAAAACAAGGATCGTGGCATCTGGTTTCATCACTTGATGGCAAATAGATGGGGAAGCAATGGAAATAGTGAGAGACTTTATTTTCTTGGGCTCTAAAATCACTGCAGATGGTGACTGCAGCCATGAAATTAAAAGACACTTGCTCCATGGAAGAAAAGCTATGACGAACCTAGATAGCGTGTTAAAAAGCAGAGACATCGTTTCGCTGACAAAGGTCCATATAGTCAAAGCTATGGTTTTTCCAGTAGTCATGTGTGGATGTGAGAGTTGAACCATAAAGAAGGCTGAGTGCTGAAGAAGCAATGCTTTCAAACTGTGATGTTGCAAAAACTTCTGAGAATCCCTTGGACTGCAAGGAGATCAAACCTGTCAATCCTAAAGGCAATTAACCCTGAATATTCATTGGAAGGACTGATGCTGAAGCTGAAGCTCCAGTACTTTGGCCACCTATGTGAAGAGCCAACTCTTTGGAAAAGACCCTGATGCTGGGAAAGATTGAAGGCAGGAGGAGAAGGGGACTACAGAGGATGAGATGGCTGCATGGCATCACTGACTCAGTGGACATGAGTTTAAGTAAACTCTTGGAGATGGTGAAGGACAGGGAAACCTGGCGTGCTGCAGTCCATGGGGTCGCAAAGCATCAAACACAACTGAATGATGGAACAACATCAAGGATGAGAATAGTAGTTTTTCCAAAATTAATCTAACTGTAGTGAATACCAAGTAAATTTGATGGTGGTGGATTATCTTAACAAAATAATTCTACAATTCATTCAGAGACAAAAATGGACAATATTTGGCATAAAAATATGGAAAAGAAAAGTAATGAGTGTAGTCCCTTCTAATATAGAAATGTTATTGTTACTGAAAATAATTAATATCCCTCCTACACAAGACTGGACTGATAGAATAAAGAAATAAAGAAAATATCTATAAATATTTCAAAGAATAAGTAAGATTTAGTATGTGATAAAAATGGCATTTAGCAATTGCTGTTACCAATGCTGTCTGCTCATTGGGTAAAAAGAATATTAAGTCTATACTTCATATCTCAAAATGAATTCTAGATCAAATGGATGTTCATATTTTTAAAAAGAAAGAAACTATGGGAAAACCAATAAAAATATTAGCAAATATTTCTATAATCTGAAAGTGACTTACTATCATAAGGATGACACCAAAGACTGAAATCATTAAGGAAAAGGTTAATAATTTGACTACAGTAAATTATAATGTGCCTAAAAGGTATTAGTTAGAAAATAGAATGTAAGATTATCAGTAAAAACATTTACAGTAAATATTCCCAAAGGTTAATATCTGTAATGTATAACAATATAACACATTCTTTCAGTTTTAATCAGAGGAAGATACAACTTGAAGAAAAATTTGCAAAAGTTGTATTAAGGCAATCAGAAGAGGAGAAAAAATCAAAGACTAATAATAACATGGACAAAGCATGTAATTCTAATAATGACATATTGGTGTGTGTGTATATATATATATGTATATATATATAAACATTGTGGGGTGTTTTTGCCTATAAATTTGCCAAACGTAAATAAGAAATGATAACCTTCAGTATTTGTGATTACTATTTCAGGAAATATGTATTCTGATACATTGCTGGTAGGTATAGTAAATTGGTATAGTCTTCTTAGTACTTAATTTTTCAGTGTCTCTCATAAATGTTTTAAAATTTGTGTACCTATTATGCTGAAATCCCATTTATAGGAATCTAACTTAATGAAATTCCTTTCATGGCTTACAGCCTTGACGTGATGAAGTGATTTGTGTAACTCAGTGAAACTATGAGCCATGCCATGCAGGGCCACCTAAGACATATGGGTAATAGTGAAGAGTTCTGACAAATTGTGGTCCACTGGAGGAGGAAATAGCAATCCACTCCAATATTCTTGCCTGGAGAACCCTATGAACAGTATGAAAAGGCAAAAAGATGACACTGGAAGATGCGCCCGTTATGTTGGAAGGTGTCCAGTATGCTACTGGGGAAGAAAGAAAAGTGAAGGAAAGTGTTAGTTTCTCAGTCATGTCTGATTCTTTGTGATCTCATGGACTGTAGCCCAACAGGCTCCTCTGACCATGGAATTCTCCAGGCAAGAATACCAGAGTGGGTAGCCATTCACTTCTCCAGGTTTTCTTCCCAACCAGAGGTTGAACCCAGATCTTGTGCATTGCAGGTGGTTTCTTTACTATCTGAGCCACCAGGGAATCCCTGGGAAAGAGCTGAAGGCAATTACTAATAGCTCCAGAAAGAATGAGGTGGCTGGGACAAAGCAGAAATGGCACTCAGTTATGGTTGTGTCTGGTGGTGAAAATAAAGTCTGATTCTGTAAGGAAAAATATTGCATAGGAACCTGGAATGTTAGGTCCATGAATCAAGGTAAATTGCACATGGTCAAACAGGAGATGGCAAGATTGAACATTGACATCTTAGGAATCAGTGAATTATTAATAAAATGGACAAGAATGGGCAAATTTAATTCACATGACTATTATATCTACAACTGTGGGCAAGAATGCTTTAGAGGAAATGGAGAAGTCCTCATAGTCAACTAAAGAGTCTGAAATGCAACATTTGGGTGCAACCTTAAAAATTACAGAGTGATCTTAGTTCATTTTCAAGGCAAACCAGTCAACATCTCAGTAATCCAAGTCTATGCCCTCACCACTGATGCTTCAGAAGCTAATGTTGACCTGTTGTATAAAAACCTACAATACCTTCTAGAACTAACACCAAAAAACATGTCCTTTTTATCATAGGGGATTGGAATGCAAAATAGGAACTCAAGAGATACCTGGAATAACAGGCAAGTTTGTCCTTGGCATGCAAAATGAAGCAGGGCAAAGACTAGCAGAATGTTGTCAAGAGAACACAATGGTCATAGCAAACACTGTTGTCCAACAGCCCAAAAGACAACTCTACACCTGGACATCACCAGATGGTCAATACTGAAATCAGATTGATTCTTTTCTTTGCAGCCAAATATGGAGAAGCTATATGCATGCTTGTGTGCATGCTAAGTTGCTTTAGTCGTGTCTGACTCTGTGCTACCCTATGGACTGTAACCTGCCAGGCTCCTCTGTCTATGGGATTCCCAGGCAAGAATACTGGAGTGGGTTGCCATGCCCTTCTTAAGGGAATCTTCCAGACCCAAGGATTGAACCCGAGTCTCTTTCATCTCCTGTATTGGCAGGCAGGTTCTTTACCACTAGTGACATGTGGGAAGCCCTGGAAAGACTCTATACAGTCAGCAAAAACAAGAACTTCAGCTGACTGTTGTTCATATCATGAGCTCCTTACTGAAAAATTCAGGCTTAAATTGAAGAAAGTAGGGAAAACCACTAACCATTCATGTATCACCTAAATCAAATCCCTAATGATTGTACAATGGAGGTGATTAATAGATTCAGGGGATTAGATTTGGTAGGCAGAGTGCCTGAGAAACTATGGATGGAGGTTCATAACATTGTAAAGGAGGCAGTGACCAAAACTGTCCCACAGAAAAAGAGATGCAAGAAGGCAAAGTGGTTGTCTGAGGAGGCTTTGAAAATACCTAAGGAAAGAAGAGAAGCAAAAGGCAAGAGAGAAAGGGAAAGATATACCCAACTCAATGCAGACCTCCAGAGAATAACAAGGAGAGATAAGAAGGCCTTCTTAAAGGAACAATGCAAAGAAATAGAGGAAAACAATATAATGGGAAAGACTAGAGATTTCTTCAAGGAAATTGGAGATATCAAGGAAACATTTCAGGCAAGAATGAGCATGATAAAGGACAGAAATGGTAAGGACCTAACAGAAGCAGAAGAGACTAAGAAGAGATGGCAAGAATAAACAAAAGAGCTATACAAAAAAGGTCTTAATGACTGGGATGACCAGCCATGAAATTAAAAGACCTTTGCTCCTTGGAAGAAAATCTATGACAAACCTAGACAGAATATTAAAAAGCAGAGATATCACTTTGCTGACAGAGGTAAGGTTTTTATATAGTCAAAGGTGAGGTTTTTCCAACAAATTATATATGAATGTGAGAATTGGACTCTAAAGAAGGCTGAGTGCCAAAGAATTGATGTTTTCGAATTGTAGTACTGGAGAAGACTCTTGAGAGTCCCTTGCACTGCAAGGAGAAGGAAATCAAGAGTGAATATTCATTGTAAGGATTGATGCTGAAGCTGAAGCTCCAATACTTTGGCCACCTGATGAGACGAGCTGACTCACTGGAAAAGACCCTGATGCTGGGAAAGTTTGATGACAAAAGGAGAAGCGGGCAGCAGACGATGAGATGGTTAGATAGCATAAATGACTCAATGGACATGAATTTGAGCAAACTCAGGGAGATAGTGGAGGACAGAGGAGCCTGCGTGTTGCAGTCCATGGAGTTACAAAGAGTCAAAACGACTTAGTGACTGAACAGCAACAAAAAAAATGTTAATGAAATAATCATGGATGTATTATAAAATTCAGATGTAAGTATGTTCACAATTGCATTATCTTTAAAGGACTTCCCTGGTGGCTCAGATGGTAAAGCGTCTGTCTACAATGCGGGAGACCTGGGTTCAGTCCCTGGGTTGGGAAGATCTCCTGGAGGAGGAAATGGCAACCCTCTCCAGTATTCTTGCCTGAAAAATCCCACGGACAGAGGAGCCTGGTGGTTTACAGTCCCTGGGGCCGCAAAGAGTTATACATGACTGAGTGACTTCGCTCACTTTGTATAGTAAAAAGTTGGGAATAAATTAAAAATCTAGTAGCAGATGTACTAGCTAAATAAATTATTATATATTCACATAATGTGATATCAGTGATTCACTAAATTAATGTAAATGATATTTACTTGTTTAAAAATGTTGTCTCTTAATTTGAAAATTGAGATTACTTTTCAAACTGGTTGGAGAGAAGGTAAGTTCAATGATGTTTTTGATTTTGACTCCAGATTACTATTTTATTCTTAGATAAAGAAGACTATAACCAAAAAAGAAAGGACATCCCTGCAGTCTGGTTGTTAGTACTTGGCACTTTCCTTGCCAGGACCCAGTTTCAACCTCTATTCAGGGAACTAAGATTTTATTAGCCTCATAGGATGACCAAAAAAAACCCCCAAATACAAACAAAAAACTGTAACAATATGATCTCATTTTTATTAATATAATTATAGGAAAATTGTTCATTATTCATTGATACTAATGTGTTATAAAATACATCGATATTAATGTATAATAAAAACCTAGAATTAAATTACTCTCTAGTTTAACTGTACTCTGTATAGTCTGTGATTTTTCCCTTTTGTTTATCTGTATTAAAAGTTTTTTTTTTTTCCCGTCATGAAACGTTTATAATCCTGGGTTGGTGGAAGGTCATGTTTAGACTCTATCTCAATATATTTTATTATTCTCTATCTCAAGATTATTTTTGATAATTAATTCATATTAAAATATTTTTATTGATGAAACATTATTTTTAAATGTGTTTCATATTTCGATAGGAAAGTGGCTAGCAGTATTTTGGTCATTACGTCTCCCCCAGTATTGTACAATTCTTTGACTAAGATTTGGAGTATCATAAAGTAAAAATGCAATATGCCATGCTGTTCTTAGTGGTCAAGTCAATGTCCGACTGTGACCCCCATGGACTGTAGACCACCAGGCTCCTCTGTCCATGGGGATTCTCCAGGCAAGAATCCTAAAGTGGGTTGCCATGCCCTCCTCCAGGGGATCTTCTCAACCCAGGGATCAAACGCAGGTCTCCCACATTGCAGGTGGATTCTTTATGGCCTGAGCCACCAGGGAACCCAAAAAATACTGGAGTGGGTATCCTACCCCTTCTCCAGGGGATCTTCCTGACCCAGGAATCGAACCAGGGCCTCATGCATTGCAGGCAGATTCTTTACCAACTGAGCTACTGGGGAAGCCCCCAAAATAAAATACTTCTAGTCAAAACCATGCTGTATAGGTGTTCTCTGTGTTCAAATTTCTTTTTATTTTCTTTTTTTAAAATGTAACAAACAACTTATACTAAGTGTTGTTGTTCATACATGCCATATAATCAGTGGTTCTATATATACAGTAACTATCATATGTTAATACTATACTTACTTCAGTGTCCAGGCCATTTAGAAGTAGTACTTTGAATTAAATTCATGTTTGTCTAACTACAAGTACACACTTTTTCCACTTGTGAAGTTGTAATCTTTGTCATAGGATTATATTGTAAGTATTTAATTGAGGGTATTTTTTTTCATTTTTGTTTATTCTGAGGTGCCATTGCTCTCTAAATATTATATAGTAACCTCTCAGTGTAGATTCAGTTGATTCTACCATTCATAATCACCTTACCACTTACCACTAATAATTGAACTCAGGTAGTTCAGAGTCTTGAATCGTCAATATCACTTTCATAATTGCCCTGTTTTTGTCTTGTCTAATATAGAGATTAGAGTCAGACACGACTGAGCGACTGAACTGAACTGAATATAGAGATGTCTTTCTGAAGCCATACTTTAAAAACTTAGTCATATTGGCCAACTTTGTATTCAATAAAATCAAATTAGTATGATTTTATAAAACTACCCCTTGTTCTGATTTTTCACAGAGATTACTCCACATTTATGTTCATGTTCCCAGCATGCTAGATAACTTCTTTGTGGAACTTCATTTTAGTAAAATGTATTAGCAAAAATAGCTGTGTCTGAGATTCACTCTAGTGCATTATTAGTGAACAGTGAGAGAGGAAGGAGCTAGGTATTTCTGAGAAAGTACCAGAGTCATTTGTCTTTTCATAAATATAAATACTTCTTTTCATTTAAAGAATTCCCCGATAAGAGTGACTCAATGTCAAAGAGGGATTGAATGATATGAGATATGGATATGGAAAGAGCTGTAAAGAAAAAAAGCAAAGACTGTCTTGTTTTACATTTTGAAATCCCCAGTTTTTCTTAATTCTCAAAGATGTTTTATCACCACAACAGCAACAAAGCTAAAGAGTGTGTCAGTGACTGACTGTGTGTGTGATGGAGAGGGG
The DNA here is from genome assembly GCA_024291935.2 of Okapia johnstoni. Lineage (NCBI taxonomy): Eukaryota > Metazoa > Chordata > Mammalia > Artiodactyla > Giraffidae > Okapia > Okapia johnstoni. The sequence continues at coordinate 122,370,109 of CM044306.1, read as the reverse complement.
AGATGATGTCGTCGATTAGATTTATTAGATGGTGAATGATCAGAGAAAAATTATTGAAATTTGCAACTATTTTCTCATTGAAATTTTGATAACCAAGGTAGCTTACCTCTTTTCACGTGTATTGTATTGTGTGTGTGCTCAGTTGTGTCTGACTTTTTGTGGCCCAATAGACTATAGCCCACCAGGCTCCTCAGCCCATGGAATTTTTCAGGGAGAATACTGGAGTGGGTTGCCATTTCCTGCTCCAGGGGATTTTTGCTGACCCAGGGATCAAACCCACCTCTCTTGAGTCCCCTGCATTGGCAGGAGGATTCTTTACTACTGAGCCACCTCAGGATGGTTTGTGGGTACCTCCTACCTCTTCATGAGACACCCACAAATCAGTAATAATAAGATTTTCCACAGGGCTGACGTCTATGGTGTCGCACAGAGTCGGACATGACTGAAGCGACTTAGCACCAGACTTCTAAAATGTTGCTTGTCTTTTTAATTAACAAATGAGGTAAACACACAAGTATTTTTTCATCCTCCAGTTGTATAATTTACATTTGCATGCATAGCTACTCATTTTGCATGCTCAGCATAAGAACATACTTTTGAGAGTTTATCCTTGTTGTTCTGATAATTATCTTTCAGAAATGCTTGAGAGAGAGGAAATACTGTCTCAAGTAACAGACCCAGAGGAGGGAATCTTGAATTAGTTTTCTCTGTCTGCTGTTAATGTTAATTTATATGACCTGGGGCAAGATCTCTCTTAACCCACCTTGGTTTGCCTTAGTTTCTTTGTCTGAAAATACAGTGATACCTGTCCTTGGTCATCCTTCCTTGGCAGTTACTTGATGGGTCATCTTTAAGGGAAAGTTATTTTCTACGTTCAAGTTCCTGAAATTCTTCTAAAATGCTTTAAAAACAGACATTCTTCTCAGCACACTTGGATGGACCTAGTGATTATCGTACCATGTAAAGTAAGTTGTCAGAGAAGGACAAATATCATATGATACAGCTTGTACGTGGAATCTAATTTAAAGTAAAGATACTGATGAACTTATTTTCAAAGCAGAAGCTGACTTGTAGATATCAAAAACAAACTTATGATTACCAAAGGAGAAACTTTGGGGGGAGGAATAAATCAGGAACTACGGGTGAACACATGCATACCTCTGTATATAATATAGGTAACCAGCAAGGACCTTCTGTATAGCCAAGGAACTCTACCAAATGTACTCTGATCTACCTGTATAAGAAAAGAGTCTAAAAAGAATGAACATATGTATATATACAACTGAATCACTTTGCTGTACACCAGAGACTAATAATACATTGTAAATCAACTGTGTGTGTGTGTGTATTAAGTCACTTCAGTTATGTCTGACTCTTTGCGACCCTATGGACAGTAGCTCGCCAGGTTCCTCTGTCCATGGGATTCTCCAGGCAAGAATGCTGGAGTGGATTACCATGCCCTCCTCCAGGGTCTCTTCCTGACCCAGGGGTTGAATCCATGTCTCTTATGTCTCCTGCATTGGCAGGGAGGTTCTTTAACACTAGAGCTACCTGAAAAGCCCAAATAAAATATTAAAAACCTTCATTACTGAATTGAAAAGGAAAAATAATATAATAATAATAAGTCCAAATACATTAAAGATCACAGTAAATGTGAAACTAGTACAATTTCCTTTTCAACTTAGAGATTGTCAAATTGACTTTATGTCAGAATTTGGCTTTGTGTTGTTTACAAGAATAAACAAATAAAGCAAAATAGAAAAATGCAAATAAGTGTGAGAAACAGTCTAGGCTAGGAGCAGAAGAGATTAAGAAGAGGTGGCAAGAAAACACAGAAGAAATGTACAATAAAGGTCTTAATGACCTGGATAACTACTATGGTGTGGGCACTCACCTAGAGCCAGACATCCTGGAATGTGAAGTCAAGTGAGCCTTAGGAAGCATTACTACTACAAACAAAGCTATTGGAGATGATGGAACTCCAGCTAAACTATTTAAAATCCTTAAAGATGATGCTTTTAAAGTGCTGCACTCAATATGCCAGCAAATATGGGAAACTCAGCAATGTCCACAGGAATGGAAAAGTTCAGTTTTCTTTCCAATCCCAAAGAAAGGCAATGCCAAAGAATGTTCAAGGTACTGTACAATAATGTTCATTTCACATGCTAGCAAGGTAATGCTCAAAATCCTGCAAGCTAGGCTTCAACAGTATGTGAACTGAAAACTTCCAGATGTCCAGGCTGGATTTAGAAAAGGCAAAAGAACCAAATATCAAGTTGCCCATATCCATTGGACCATATAAAAAGCAAGAGAATTCCAGAAAAACATCTGCTTCATTGACTGCACCAAAGCCTTTGACTGTGTGGATCACAACAAACTGTGGAAAATTCTTCAAGAGATGGGAATACCAGAACACCTTACCTCCTCCTGAGAAACCTATATGCAGGTCAAGAAGCAACGGTTACAACCAGATGTGAAACAATAGAATGGTTCAAAATTGCGAAAAGAATGCATCAAGGCTATATATTGTCACCCTGCTTATTTAACTTCTGTGCAGAATACATCATGCAAAATGCTGGGCTGGATGAATCACAATCTGCAATCAATAGTGCTAGGAGAAATATCAACAACCTCAGATATGCAGATGATACCACCCTAATGGCAAAAAGCAAAGAGGAATTAAAGAGCCTCTTGATGAAAGGAAAGTGAAAAAGCTGGCTTAAAACTCAACATTCAAAATCACAGATACGTCATCCAATCCCATTACTTCATGGCAAATAGATGGGGAAACAATGGAAACAGTGGCAGATTTGATTTTCTTGGGCTTCAAAATCACTGTGAATAGTGACCGAAGCCATGAAATTGCTCCTTGGAAAAAAAGCTATGACAAATTTAGACAGCCTATTAAAAAACAGAGACATAACTTTGCTGACAAAGGTCCATATAGTCAAAGCTATGGTTTTTCCAGTAGCCATGTATGGATGTGAGAGTTGGACTATAAAGAAGGCTGAGCACCACAGAATTGATGTTTTTGAATTGGAGTGCTGGAAAAGACTCCTGAGAGTCCCTTGGACAGCAAGGAAATCAAACCAGCTCATCCTAAAGGACATCAACCCTGAATATTCATTGGAGGGACTGATGCTGAAGCTGCGGGTCCAATACTTTGACCACCTGATGTGAAGAACCCAACTCACTGGAAAAGATCCTGATGCTGGGAAAAATTGAGGGCCAGGAGGAGAAGGGACTGCAGAGGATGAGATGGTTGGAAGGCATCCCTGACTCAATGGACATGAGTTTGAGTAAGCTCCTGGAGATAGTGAAGGACAGGGAAGCCTGGTGTGCTGCAGTTCATGGGATCAGAAAGAATTGAATGCAACTTAGTGACTCAACACCATCACCAGGACAAACAAAGCATATATAGCAGTATTAACACTATATGGTTAGCAGACATTTTGTCTTGTCCAAAATGTTCATAAGAAGTTAGATTCATGCCAAAAGGTTTTGATATTTGGTCTTATTCAAAATCACTTTGCATGCGCATTTTGGATAGGACCAGATTTCAGAGACCTTCTGGTGTCAACAAAATGTGTTACGGACATTTTGGACAATACCAAAGGCATTATATACCTCCAATACTACAAGGCATTATATAAAATAGAAGTTAAGGCAGACAACCTCAAAACTAGATAAAATAGGTTTATAATGTAGTATAAAAAATTACACTACCAGGCAGATTAAAAGGGAAAAACTGTATATTCATATAAGTATTGAAAGGAATAATATTTTAACATGAAATTAACAATTTAACATTGAATATATAGCCATTCCTAATAGAAGCTGAACAAACTAATATTAGACTGAAACTTTTGTCAATTTAATAGTTGCTGTCTATCAGAGACTTGGAAAAAACATCATGTTTAATGTGAAACACTAGAATCAGTCTCATTATGCCAGACCAAAGAAATAAAAAGACTATTATCACCACTACCATTCAGTGTTTTCAGGGGATCCAAACCAACGCAGTAAGACAAGAAAAATAATAAGCAGTAGGACTGTTGGAAACAAGTGAGAAAGCTTCAATATGCAAACAGTGTGATTATGTAAAACCGTCTTAAGACAACAATTGCGAACCTACTGGAATTGACGAGAGTTTAATAAAAATGACTGCAGTATTATAAATCACATTCTTCGGCTTTCCTGTGCCTTATAACATATTATGAAATGCAGTGAAAATGGTTTGCATTCACAACTGCCAGAAAAATAGTAAAATAGTTACAAATATACATGACAAGAAGTATTTTAGACTTATAGGAGGAAAATTTGAAAGTTTAATGAGGGGCTCACTAGAAAACCAGATTAATAACAGGAATACAATGTTCCTGGACAGAAATGTTTGGGATATGAAATAACTAGAGTGTGAAGCAGTAATAACTAAAATAGTAGTGTATACTAATAGAAAAGAGAACAATGACCTAGAATGGGAACCAAAATTATTTTAAAGTGCCTCATAAAATTGAAATTTGTGTATGATAAAGATACTACATAATAAAGATAATTCTAGATAAAGACTGAGGAAATATTTAAAATATAACAAAGATTAATAAGTAAATCTTACAAAGTATTAAGAATAAGCTTAATAGAAAAATGGGAAAAGTATATGAATGAATATTTTACTAAATGACTGGTAATAAGTAAAAAGAGATTCAATCCTTCAAAAAAATGGAGTTTAAAATCATAGTAATACATATTTTTCTTGTCAGATTAGCATGAATGGTAAAGATTGATAAAATACAGGAAAACCAGCTCTTTCATATATTTTTGATGATAAGCTCTTTTGGAGCACTATGTAACAGTATCTAGCAAAACTTTTAAGTACATACTCAGAGTCAACAATTCCCTCTTATACTCATAAATGAAGATCAATATATATAAATATTCATCATAACAGTGTTGTATGAAAAACTGAAAAGAACCCAATTGCTCATTAATAGGGGGCTTGTAAAGTAAATTATAGTGAGTACTGTAGTAAATACTCAGACCAATATTTCCTCTTTTAAAATAAAGCAATGATGTGATAAGTTGCTATTTGAAAATTTAAGTTGCAGAGCAATAGATACATTATGACTTTATGTTTTAAGAAAAGATATATGTGCTTGTGCAAAAGTATGAAAATGTATAAAAGCCAGACTGGAAGAATGTATTCTGTGCTGCTAGGGACCTCTCTAGAAGAAAGTTTTTTCAGTGAGTATATGTGAAGAAGGACTTACACATTTTGCTCTATTAAATTCTTAATTATTTTGAGTCTTTTATAGTGACAGTGTAATGAAAAATTAGAAGAAAAATCTGCAAATGACAGAAAAATACACAAAGTACAATAAGTAAACTTATTTACACTTATAATTATAGAAACACACATAAAAACAGTGAGAGTTTTCATCTGTCATATAAGGAAAGGTTGAAAAGAACTCAGTCTTGGGGAGGTTGTAACCAAAATAGGGCCTGATACACCATAGATTAGAATATAATTTGACTTATCATATTATGAAGTCAATTGACTTCATCTAATAAAATTCTATTTTTTTATTTAGCAATCTCATTCTTATATATTACTTTAAAGACACATCTTCAAAAGGCAACAGTATATCTCTAAAAAAATTTTTAAAGCTTTGTTTTTCAGTTATTCAGTTTTTACAATGCCATGGAAATAATCAGCAGGGACTTAAATTTTGACACATTCATATGTCAAAATTTGTCCAACATACACATTAAGGTTTTCTTTTTTGTTTAAGTTTGGTACAAATAAGCATGTCTAGTGTGATCTCATTTTTCCAAAATGTGTATGTATCTGAAGGGTATTTTGGTTAGGAAAAAACTTCTAAAGGTAAGTAAAAGGTTTGAAATCAATAATCTCTGCAATGAAGGAAAAGGGACTTGCTCTTTCTTCCTTAAAGATTTCCATGATGTTTAATGATTTTCTTTTAGCTACAGTTATGCCTTGCTTTATCAGGGAACCACAGATATGGCAGTTGAGCTATAGAGAATCTGTCTTCCTATTAAAAAAATGTCCTGTGATTTTTAGGAGTTGAATAAGCAAAAGTCTTCTCTTGTTTTTATTCACTTTTCATCCCTTTATTATCAGTAGTAACAATAATATCTAATATTTATTCAGTGTGTATTTTGTCAGGCACTGCTCATGACAAATAGCATTTATTCTAATCCTACAAAATCCTTGAATCATTATTATTATTATTTGTGCTTTATAGTGGCAGTTTTCAAACTTTTTGGTTTCAGGATCTATTTTTATGCCCAAAAAGTATCAGGGACCCTACATAACTTTTGCTTACTTGTGTTATATCTGTATGATATATGCCATATTAGAAATGGTCTTAGACATCTTCTAAGTGTTATTTTATTTCAAAGAGCATAATAGATCTAATATGTTAATATAAGTAACACTTTTATGAAAAATTACTATTTTCTAAGCAAAAATTTGCTCTTTTGAGTAGCACTATTTTACATTTTTGCAAATCCCTTTACTTTCTGGCTTAGAATACAGCTGAATTCTTCTACATCCTTCTGCATTCAATCTGTTGTGATACATTATTTTAGTAGATTATATTATTTCCAGTTATTCAGTTCCCTTCCCTGTGTCAGACTTGGCCATGTGACTTGCTTTGGCTACTGAAATGAAAATGTTTCCTGTATTACTTTTCAGAGTAAGCTTTAAGAGCCATTTTGTGGTTCTTTATCACTCTTTTTCCTCTGCTGTGTGCATAGAATATCATAAACAGTAGCTGCTTCATTTTCAACTTTGTTCTACAATAAAAATGTCATGAAGCAGAGCAACTGATCCCTAGCCAACAATAACTGAGGGAGGATTAAACCTTAGTTGTAAGAAACTGAAATTTAGCAGTTATTTTGTTATATCATAGTTGAGTATAAGGTAACTGATACAGAAATTGATAAAACTCTATGAGATACTGATGTGATAAACACGTACAAAAATATCTAAAATATATGAACTGACTTTGGGGCTAAGCAAAAGTTGATTCCTATGATTAAACTTTTGATGAAGTTGTCTCTTGAGATAACTGGAAATCAGATAATATTCCAGACGAGTGTACCAGCAAAGAGTTTGGGAACAGAATATGATCAATATTCTTTGGTTTCTCTTGGTTTCATTTGATTACAAAATAGAGATGAGCTCAGGAAAGAATTGGCCTGTTTATAATCAGAGGATAAAGGGAATGGAGAGAATCTAGAAATTTCAAGAGTAACAGTCAAAATGTGAAACTCTTTCTCATTTTTGATAATATACATAACTGAAAAATTATATGAATGGATAGAAGTCTATTTCAGCCATCTGTCAAAGATAACATCAGGGTTAAAGCCAGCATATTTTTTTTAAAACCTTAGATTCAATTAAAGTAGGTACCCAGTAAATCTTTTCATTTGATTAAAATGTCTCAGAAGGCAAAACAAGTACTAAGTATGTGGTTATACCATAAAAACTTGCTCTCCTCAGTCAGGGAACTTGTAATTAAGTCTAGAGTAAGAGGCGTATCTTGAAAAGATTTGTAAATATGGGTACTGACATAACAAGATGACTGCAATTATTAATAAATAAATAAATAAAATTTCAAGAGTGTTGTGCTGCCAAATGAGCTAGTAGTGTCCACTAAAATAGATTGTGATTGTTCATAACTTGTGTGCCTCCTACCTTCTGTGAATTAGAAGTAGCCTGAGAAAGGTGCTCAAATCACCAAGGAAGTAGTATTGAGTCATATTCTTCAATAACTTATCTATAGATCTAATGAGGATCAAAGAAAATGAACAACCTCTTATAGGCAGAGCCAGCAGCCTCAAAGAACAGTGAATTAAGAAGGTACCCCAAGAAAGTAAAACCAGGGCCCAGGTAAGGTATGCTCCCCACTTCAAGGGCAAGCGGCCCTCACAAGTTCTGAATTGATATGGACAAGGGACTGCTCTGTGTTTCCCATTCTTCCCCTTTCCAAATTAGAGATTTAATCCAGTTGTGTTTTTCCCCTTCTCCAATTATATGTTGGATATTTGAGGGACAGCTCACTTGTTTTTTTAGTTTATTGGTCTACAGAGTAAGAGGTGCCACATCTGGGTTTTGTATTGAGTCTATTGCCATGTCCAGAAAGGACTTTGAGGTTATCCCTTCTGGGAAACACGGTATGTGTAGTTCATGTGCAGAAGGCAAAAGCAAACCTAACTGATTGGTTATCAGCTAGCAGACTGTGGTATTATTATTTTATCCAATTATTTGCTGCCTCTTCCTGTGACAGAATTATGATTCTCCATTCAGTGGTTGGAGTGATTGCCACAATCACTCCACTGCCACAGTCACAATCCACACAGTGATTGACTGTGTCCAGTGTAATGTGAACAGAAGGGATGAATGTCACCTCCAAGCAGAATCTTTAGAAACATTACATTGTTCTGCCATGGCTGTCTTTCCTGTGCCATGAAGTTAGCATGTTCATGAAAGGGGCTGCTTCTGCAGCTGACATGGAATATGGGTAGAAAATAAATCTTTGTAGTTGTAAGCCACAAAGATTTGGGAGGTATTTGTTATTGCAGCATATAGTGTAAGCTGTCTGACAAATCAGTATTTGGCTGAAGTTTTTCGTGTGTACTGCAAAAATCCTGAAGATGCTAAGACTCCAAAATCTCCTGGAAATCACTTTTTCTGTGCACTTTACTAACAGAAGATATACAGTAAAAGGTATTATTGCTATTTGGCACTATTCTGTATGTACTCTATATTGGTGGTAGTGATGGTGTTCAGTCACTAAGTTGTGTCTGACTCTTTGTAACCCTGTGGACTGTAGCACACCAGGCTTCCTTGTCCCTTACCTTCTCCTGGAGTTTGCCCAAGTTCATGTACTATATATACAGTTGTTATTTTTTTTAACAGTTCTAAGCTCCTACTTGTTTTGTCATAAGATCAGAAATTTCACTTTTTGCTACCTGTTCCCCCTTATAAACAGAGTGAAGCAGTGTCCTGCAACAGTTTTATTCCATTAGCTTTTACATTGCATGGTTAGTTCTAGAAGCTGTGATCTAAATTGATTTATCATACTTTGGACACTTAAATACAGTGAATTGTAGCAGCTGTCTGAATACAGTCAAAAAAAAAAAAACACGTGCAAATGTCTCCATACTTTTCAAACTACAGTGTCAGTACATTTTTCAGAGTTTTCAGGATCCTTTTCAAACTTAGGTTTTTGTTTTTTTGTACCCTGAGAAGACCTTGCTACTTTCCCCCACTGCTTTTTGTTTGCCACAGCTACAACGATTTGGCCTTTGATCAGTGTATTCTTTGGAGGACCCTAGGCTCAGCATCTTCTTCCTTTTTGTTTGCTCTTTGACTTGTAAGCTTTCAGAACTTTGTAGATAAATTTGGGAGATTGAGGCAAAAGCTGCAGTCAGGAAATTTGTTTAATTTAGCTGAGTTGTAGAGACTTAAGGTTCATTATCTTTCCTGACTTCAAAATATGAATGAGTACCGGAGTTTTAAGAATCTTTCCGGATTGCTGCAGCCATTGATTGTGTTTAATAAAAGAAAGCTATATTAAAAACTCCACTTGTTCAAATCCTTTACAAAAACATTTTCACCAAGTAAGTGAGAGAGGAATACTTCTGACCAGGTTAATTCAGCAGAGGCTGTGGGCCTAGTCTTAAATTAGGCAAGGAAAAAAAGGACTGCCATAAAATAGATTGTAATCTGCTAAATTGTCTGACTGTTGATCCTCTGCTAACCAGAACAACTTGAGGTAAGTATGAGCAGAGCTGAGCAATTTTAATGAGCTGGTAAATTTTTATAAACTTGAAAATTGTATTCTTAGGGTTTATCTAAATCTGTCAAATGGACTTGAACTCAACATAATGCTCAAGAAGTTGGCACAAAAAATAACTAAACAAAGCTATGTAAAGGTCATTGATTTCTAAAGTTTAACCAGTTGACACTGAGTACATTTGGTCCTTGCAAGGCTGCTCTTGAGCATATTAATATCCCTGCAAAGAGGGCTTCTGGCAGTATTATGTGAAATTGGTAGGATTCTCTGTCTTCTTGCTCTTAATGTCAGGGAAAGGACACCAAGATATCTTAAAAATTGGCTTGTTTTTAAATTAGAGATGACAGAGATCTGGAACTCCTCTTAGCTTGATGAACTAAAACTAAAATATAAGAAATAATATACTCTCTTCATACGTGAATATGTCACTAATGATCTACCTATGTAATGTGCATTTTGCTGATTTTCTCGGCAGAGATGGAAAATAAAGAATAGGAATGTTTAGTTGGTTATTCGAATCAATTGTGCTTGATAAAAAAAGGCTTGAGAGTTTGTGTTGGCTGCAAATTCAGGTTAAGTAAGCAAGATGTACCAAACAGCTTAATTGTTCTAATGTTTTTTATAGAAGAATATTATCTAACAGTTTTCAAAATGTGGTACCTGAAACAGCAGTGTCAGAATTTTGTTAAAAAATCTATGACCTAAGACCCCATCCCAGATATACTGAATCAGAAACTTGGCTTTTGCCCTAGCGAAGGTATTTTAATACGTCCTCCAGGGGATTCCTGATATATGCTAAAGTTTAAGAACTACTGATCTAGAACAAAATCCTCTCCTACTTGATGCTGATCAGAGCATTTCTGGATCCATTGTTTTGCTTTTATTTTGTAGTCTAAAAAGGATGCTGAGCAGTGGAGTCCTCTAAGAGAAAATGCCGTGGTGTAGAAAGGACTAGAAACTAAACCGTATAGGGATATTTGAAGATGTTTATTTAGCTTTGAGAAAAGATCACTTAGAGGCTCATGGCATATAATTGTGACCTTCTGTTAGCTAAAGGGCTCTTTCAGCTCCAGAAGGTGAGGTTTAGCTGAAAAGCCTTCTGACAAAAGCTTTATTTGATGTCTCTTTGATTTTGTGATCTTCACTTCTCTGGAGGCATTTGTGTAAGTTCTAGACACCCTCTTAATGGCAGTACTGTAGTAGTCATTTGTGTAGTGGTTAGAACCAGATGCCACTAACTAAGGTCTTTTCTATAGTTAGTTAGTGACATCTGATTCTAACCACTAAACTAAACTAAATGAACTAAAATGGACCGGAATGGGTGAATTTAATTCAGATGACCATCACATCTACTACTGTGGGCAAGAATCCCTTAGAAGAAATGGAGTAGCCATCATGGTCAACAAAAGAGTCTGAAATGCAGTACTTGGGTTCAATCTCAAAAACGACAGATTGATATCTGTTCATTTCCAAGGCAAAACATTCAACATCACAGTAATCCAAGTCTCTTCCCCAACCAGTAATGCCAAAGAAGCTGAAGTTGAACGGTTCTATGAAGATCTACAAGACCTTCTAGAAATAACACCAAAAAAAGATGTCTTTTTCATCATAGAGGACTGGAATGCAAAAGTAGGAAGTCAAGAGATATCTGGAATAACAGGCAAATTTGGCCTTGGAGTACAAAATGAAGCAGGGCAAAAGCTAACCAAGTTTTGCCAAGAGAATGCATTGGTCAAGGCAAACACCCTCTGATCAAACACCTTCACTGATCTAGGACTAGTTTTTTGTTCATATTTTAGCTTGGGGCTTTCTGTACTACATTTGTATTGTAAATTCTGACAGCATATCAATACTTAGATTTTTATTTCTCATGGGAGGCTATTTTTTTTTTCCCAGTGCAAAATGTCACTTTAATCTGATTCCTTCTGACTGAAAGTATAATCTTTCTGAGGTCTCAAAAGTGCACGTGCTATGGACTGAATATTTGTACCCCAGTAAAATAATATGTTGAAATGTAACTCCATGTGATAGTGTTTGGGAGTCTTTGGGAGGTAATTAGGAATGAAGGTGGAGCCCACATGAAAAACGGATTAGTATTAGCGGACTATAGTCCATAGGGTCTCAAAGAGTCGGACACGACTGAAGCGACTTGACGTGCACACACGCACCCCTTTATAGGAGGAGACCAGAGAGCTAGCTTGCTCTCTGCTCACCATTTGAGGATACAAAGAGAAACTGGCAGTCTGCAACCTTGCAGAGGGTTCACACCAGAACTCAGTCATACGGGCATCCTGATCTTGACCTTACAGTCTCCAGAACTGTGAGAAATAAATGTCTGATGTTTACAGATCACTCAGTTTATGGTACTTTGTGATAGCAGTCTGAAGTGAGTAAGCAGTAGTCTATTTTATATCCCTATTTCTTCTGCAGATCACAAGGCGTATTGCTCTGTTGATATTAAACTCCTACATGTAGCTATGAATTAACTCCAGCCTTATGTCCTCCTGGGATCAGGGCAACAATATACTAGCAAAGTGAATCCAACAGAATATTGAGAGTGTTGTGTCCCTGGACCAGCTGGGATCTTACCTAGGAATGCAATAGTGGTTCACTGTAAGGGGGTCAATAATATAATACCTACATTAACAGAATGAAGCACGAATACACATGATCATCTCAGTTCTTGCAGAAAAATGATTTGACAGAATGCAACACCTTTATGTGGAGAAAAGATCAGTAAACTAGGAATAAAAGGGAACCATCTTCAGTATGATAGAGCATTTTTGAAAATTCCACAGCTAACATCTTACTCAGTGGTGAGCGACTAAAAGCTTTCTCCTTAAGAGCAGCATCAAGACAAGCATCCCTGTTCACTGTTACTGCTCAACATTATACTATTAGTTCTAGCCAGGTCTCTAGATGAGAAAAAGAAATAAAAGCCTTCAAAATTATGACGGAAGAAGCTAAAGTAGCTCTAAAGCAGATGATGTGATTCTCTATGTATGAAAGCCAAAGAACTCACAGAAAAGTTATTACAGCTTATAAACAAGTTCAGCAAAGTTTTAGGGTACATGATAAACACACAAAATCCGGTTCTGTTTCTGTATACTCACAATGAACAATCCAAAAAAGAAAGCAAGAAATTCTGTTTACAATAGTGTCTTTAAATATTTCACCCTCAGTGTATTTCCTGTATATTTGTAGCTATTGGTTAATTGATTGATTTTTGGTAGATACACTTATTAGGTTAATAAATTTCCTGATATTCCAATGACTGTGAATATTTTTCTCACCAGTTACTGAGAAGGCAATGGCGACCCACTCCAGTACTCTTGCCTGGAAAATCCCATGGACGGAGGGGCCTGGTAGGCTGCAGTCCGTGGGGTCGCTAAGAGTCAGACACTACTGAGCGACTTCACTTTCACCTTTCAATTTCCTGCATTGGAGAAGGAAATGGCAACCCACTCCGGTGTTCTTGCCTGGAGAATCCCAGGGACGGGGGAGCCTGGTGGGCTGCCCTCTATGGGATCGCACAGAGTTGGACACGACTGAAGCAACTTAGCAGCAGCAGCAGCAGTTACTGAACTCTTCATTTTCTTTTCTTACATTTATTGAGAAAAGTATGTGATATTCTCCCCTTTATTCTGTTACAAGATAAATTACAATGAATGACTTGTATTCCTGGAACAAACTGATTGTGATACATGTTTACATGAAACTGGATTTTATTTGCTAATATTTTGTTTAGAATTTTGTTTCTGTATTCATGTGAGAGATTGGCCTGTGCTTCTTTGCTGTAATGTCTTCATCAGGCTTTGGTGTAAGAGTTATTCTGCCTTAGAGAACAAGTTGGAAAATGTTTTATTATCTGGAAGTATTTGTGTAAGATTGTTATTATTTGTTTCCTTCTTGCTGTTGTTGTTTAGTCACTATGTTGTGTCCAAATCTTTTGCAACCCCATGGACTGTAACTTGCCGGGCTCCTCTGTCCATGGGATTTCCCAGGCAAGAGTACTGGAGTGGGTTGCCATTCCCTTCTCTGGGAGTTCTTCCCAATATAGGGATTGAACCCAGGTCTCCTGCATTGCAGGCAGATTCTTTGCTACTGTCTAAACCACCAGGGAAGCCCTGTCTGTAAGTATTTGTGTAAGATTGGTATTTGATTCTTTATTGTTGGAAGATTCAGAGAAGCCACTTGTGCCTTTGCTTTTAGGGAAAGTTTGACCTGGGATAAAGTTTTTAATTACGGTATCAATGTACTTTAGGGGTATCCAGATTTTCTTCTTCTTGTGTCACTTTTGATAAGTTGTGTCGTTTGTTTCACCTACCTTGTTAATTTTATTGGTATTTATTTGTTAATGATTTATTATTCTTTTTAATGTCAGCATTTGTAGTGATGTCCTGCTTTTCAGTCTTCCTGATGCTGTTGATTTCTTAAATCCTCTCATTATTTAACCATCAAAAATTTTAAATCTTTTCTTGTTAGTTTATGACTTGGTTTATGCTTTCAAAAGCCAACTTGTGGTTTTATCATTTTCTCTATTGTATATTTTTCCATTTCGTTTATTTTTGCTCTTATTTTTATTATTTCCTACTGCTATGTTTAAAAATACGTTTTCCTACCTTTTGTTAGTTTTTTGAGATGGATACTTACGTAATCAACGTACAGCCTTTAAAACAATGCATGTTTAAGGCTGTAACCTTAAACGATCTTTAGTTGCATTGCTCAAATTTTGATGCATTATATTTTTATTCTGGTTCAGCTCAAAGTAGTTTTTAGTTTACATTGTGATTTATTTCTTGGCCAATAGATTTTTGTTGCTTGATTTTCAGTTTCTGTTGTTACTATTGCTGTTGGGAGGGGATTTCTTTTTTAGGTGTCTTTTATCAAAATCCATTTCTAGCTTACTTCCATTCTGGTCAGAGACCAAAATCTATATTAAATTTTAATACTATCAAATTCATAAGGACTTGCACTATGACTATGACCTATTAGTTATATGAGCTCTTGAAACACATATATATTCTGAAGTTGTTAGGTTCTCCATTATTTTATATATATCAATTAGGTTAAACTTTTTCATTGTGACATTTAAATATTCTATATTATTTTGGTTTATTTGAGTTAGTCTTTTTTTAGTTCTGTTGTTTTTGTTTAATATATTTGAAGCTTGTAAGTACATACAAATTTAGATTTATTATATCTTTTCATTGGATTAACTTTTTTTTATCTATGGGGATATTTTCATACTTCATAATCTTTTCCTGATATTTGCTAAGGTACACAAACTTTCTTTTAATGCTTACATAGTATATCTTTTTCCATCTGTGTGACCTTACTTAAAGGTACATTGCTTTCAAGTAGCATATGTATGTATTATTACATATTTTAAAAAACCATTTTGACAACCTTTTCTTTAAATTGTACTGTTTATTTGACACACTTCTAGTAAGATTACTGTGGCATCTCTGTTTAAATCTACCACTGTACTTTTTGCCTTCTCTTGGTCCCATCTGTTTTTGTTTCTTTATTCTTTTCTTTGCCTTATTTGGATTTAATAAATTCTTACTATTCTCTTGTTATATATTAGCTTGTTATATAACTTTATTATTTTAGTTGTTTCACAGGAGATCACAGCATGCATTTAAAAATTGTTTTAATGTACTGCAAATAAGTAATTTTGCTAGTGCCTGAATAATGCAAGAACTTAGTAATACTACCATCCCATTACCTTCCTTCTGCCTTTTGTGCTACCATTGTCACATATATTAATCTTATACTTATTTCAAAACTTTTAAAACCTTATTATTACTGTTTTGCAGTCTATGCATTAACCTCGTTTATAGTTTCTTTTTGCATTATCTTACTTCCATCTTGGTATTAATTATTTCCTAGGTAATTCCCTTTAGTATTTGTTGTCTTTGTGGGTCTACTGGCAGAAAATTCTCTTACTTTTGTGTGTCAAAACTTAAAAAGTTTTCATTTTTGAAGGATTTTTAAAATTAATTTTGAATGGTGTATAGTTGCTTTACAATGTTGTGTTAGTTTCTGCTGTGCAACAAAGTGAATCAGTTATACATATACCTATAACCACCATATAAAAAGATTTCCTTCTAAATTTCCTTTTTAATTTCCTTTAGATGACCATTAGGTCATCACAGAACACTGAGTTGAGTTCCCTGCGCTATACAGGAGGTTCTCACTAGTTATCTGTTTTATACATAGTAGTGTATATAAGTCAATCCCAATCTCCAAATTCATCCCACCTCCCTTACCTCCTTGGTAACCATAAGTTTGTTCTCTACATCCGTGACTCTAGTTCTGCTTCTCAAATAAGTTCATCTGTACCATTTTTCTAGATTCCACATATAAGTGATATTATCCAATATTTGTTTTTCTCTTTCTGACTTACTTCACTGTGTATGGCAGTCTCTAGGTCTTTCTATGTCCTTACAAATGGCACTATTTTTTTCATTTTCATGGCAGACTAATATTCTATTATGTACATGTAACACAAACATATTCTTTTAACATTCCTCTATAAATGGACATTTAGGTTGCTTTCATGTCCTTGCTGTTGTAAATAGTGCTACAATGAACTTTGGGGTGCATGCATCCTTTCAAATTCTGGTTTTCTCTGGATATAAGCCTGGGAAAGGCATTGCTGGGTCATATGGTAGTTCTATTTTTAGTTTTTAAAGGAATCTCCATACTCTTCTCCATAGTGACTGTGCAATTTTACATCCCCAACAACAGTATAGGAGGGTTTCCTTTTCTCCAGATCCTCTCCAGCATTTATTGTTTGTAGATTTTTTTGATGGCACCCATTTTGACAGGTGTGAGATGATACCTCACTGTTATTTTGATTTGTAATTTTCTAATAATTAGTGGACGGCATCACTGATGCAATGAACAAGGACTTGGACAAACTCCAGGAGATGGTGAGGGACAGGGAGGCCTGGTGTGCTGCAGTCCATGGAATCGCAAAGAGTTGGACATGACTAGACAACTGAACAACAACAATAACAATTAGTGATGTTGAACATTTCTTTCTGTCTTTGTTAGCCATCTGTATGTCTTCTTTGGAGAAAAAAAAAATTGGGAAAGAAGAGGTAAAACTGTCTTAGTGGTTAAGGTTTTTCTTGGCTCCCCTTTGCAAACATCAGTTGATGTGGTATTAACTTAATCTTCTGTCTTCAAATTGATCATCTGTTATGATTTTTAGCTTCATATTAGTTTTCTAAGTTCTGGAAAAATGTTTCATGTTTGTTTTCCAAATAACTTGGGTAATTTTTCATAGCATAAGTCCTAAACTTACGCCCTCTCCTTTGAATCTTAAACTAGTTACTGTGCTTCTGGTTTTTCTTAGTAACTCTTCATCTTATTCATCTCCCTTTGTATTTCTATTTGATTTTTTAATTTATCATGGTATTATCTCACTTCACATTATTCTCTTCTTATTGTCTTGTGCTTCTCTTTTTTAATGGTATTCTTTGTTTTTATTTTTATTTTTAATTGGGGGATAATTGCTTTACAATGTTTTGTTGGTTTCTGCCATACAACAATGTGAATCAGCTATAAGTATACATACATTCCCTCCCTCTTGAGCCTCTCGCCACCTCACCCCCGTCCCTGATCATCCCAGTAAGTCATCACAGAGCACCAAGCTGAACCCCCACTAGCATTTTCCCACTAGCTATCTATTTTACACATGGTAATGTATGTAATTCAATTCTACTCTCTCAATTCATCCCACCCTCTCTTTCTCCCTCTGTGATTCATAAGTCCATTCTCTACATCTGTGTCTCTCTATTCCTGCCCTGAATATAGGTTTATCAGTATCATTTTTCTAGATTCCATATATATATGTTAATATACAATGTTTGTTTTTCCCTTTCTGACTAACTTCACTGTGTATAACAGGCTCTAGGTTTGTCCACCTCGGCTCAACTGACACAAATTTGCACCTTTTTATGACTGAATAACATTCCATTGTATATATGTACTGTAACTTCTTTATCCATTCATCTGTCAGTGGACATCTAGGTTGCTTCCATGTCCTAGATATTGTAAATAGTGCTGCAGTGAACACTGGGATACATGTGTCTTTTTCAGTTATGATTTTCTCCGGATATCTGCTCAGTAGTGGGATTGCTGGGTCATACGGTTGTCTTATTCCTAGTTTTTTAAGGAATCTCCATACTTTTCTCCATACTGGCTCTATCAGTTTATATTACCACCAACAATGTCAGAGGATTCCATTTTCTCCACATTCTCTTGAGCACTTATTGTTTGTGATTTTTTGATGATGGCCATTCTGACTGGTGTGAGGTGATACCCCACTGTAATTTTGATTTGCATTTCTCTAATAATGAGTGATGTTGAGCATCTTTTTATCTGTTTTGTGACCATCTGTAAGTCTTCTTTGGAGAAGTGTCTATTTAGATCTTCTGCCCATCTTGGGGTTGCTTGCTTCTCTTTTCATGGAAATGGTTTATTTTACATTCTAGCTGATGATGCCATAGAGTTGTTTGAAAAAAATGTTTTTGATCCTCTAATATATAATTTTATGAAGCTTTATAATTTTCCTAGTCTTTTAGATATTGTATTAGTCAGGATTCTTCAAAGAAATAGAACCAGTAAGTTATATGTATATATATCTAAGAGACTTATGAGGAATGGGCTCATGCAGTTATGGAGGTTGGGGAGTCCCAACGTTTGCAGTGGCAAGCTTGAGACTGAGGAATTTGATATAAGTTCCTGACCGAGAGCTAGCATACTGAAGATCCAATAAGAGCCATAATTCAATTTGAGTCTGAAAACTGGAAAAACTGATGTGCAAGGTCAAGGCAGTTAGACAGAAAAAATTCCCTCTCACAAGTGGGTAGCCTTTTTATTCTATTCAGGTCTTCAACTGGTTGGATGAGGCCCATTCACAATAAAGAGGGCAATATGTTTTACTCAGTCTACTGATTTAAATATTGTGGTTGTTCAGTCGCTCAGTCATGTCTGACTCTTTGCAACCCTGTGGACTTCAGCACAGCAGGCTTCCCTGTCCTTTACTGTCTCTCAGAGTTTGCTCAGATTCATGTCCATTGAGTTGATGATTCTATCTAGCTATCTCATCCTCTGTCACCCCTTTCTCCTCCTACCTTTAGTCTATCCCATAATCAGGGTCTTTTCCAGTGAGTCAGCTCTTCGCATCAGGTGGCCAAAGTTTTGGAGCTTCAGCTTCAGCACCAGTCCTTCCAGTAAATATTCAGGGCTGATTTCCTTTAAGATTGACTGATTTGATCTCTTTGCTCTCCAAAGGATTCTCAAGATCCTTCTCCAATACCACAGTTCAAAAACATCAATTTTTCGGCACTCAGCCTTCTTTATGGTGCAAATCTCACATCTCTACATGGCTACTGAGAAACCATAGCTTTGACTAGATGGACCTTTGTCAGCAAAGCAATGTCTCTGCTTTTTAATATGCTGCCTAGGTTTGTTGTAGCTTTTCTTCCAAGGAGCAAGCGTCTTTTAATTTCATAGCTGCATTCACCATCTGCAGTGATTTTGGAGCCCAAGAAAATAAAGTCTGTCATTGTTTCCATTTTTCCCCTATCTATTTGCCATGAAGTGATAGGACCAGATGCCATGATCTTAGTTTTTTGAATGTTGAGTTTTAAGCCCGTGGCCTGCATGGGGGTCACTGACACTGGCAGCAGCAGTCCTGGGAGGCACAGTGTGCTGGCATAAGTCCTCTTGGAGGAGGTTGCCATTACCCCTACCATAGGGCCTATAGCCTACCACAGAGACTGCAAACTCTAGAACTGGGCCACCTCAGGCCAAACTACAGGGAGGGAGCACAGCCCCACCCATCAGCAGAAAGTTGGATTAAAGATGTTCTGTAGTTTCTTAATTGTCCACCCTACGGCTGTGTGGTGGGGCTAATGGCGACCTCCTCCAAGAGGACTTACACCACACACAATGCCTCCCAGAACTTCTGTTGCCAGTGCCCCTGTCCCCAGGGCAGTCCACTGCTGACCCATACCTACATAGGAGGTCGTCAAACACACACAGGCAGGTCTGGCTCAGCCTCTTGTGGAAGTCACTGCTTCTTTCCTTGTTTTGTTTGTGCCCTCCAAGAGTCTCTGGTGGATATGAGGTTTGATATTAAAAGTGACTGCACCCCTCCTACTGTCCTGTTTCAGCTTCTTCTTTGTCCTTGGACATGGGGTATCTTTTTTTGGTGGGTTTCAACATCCTCCTTTCAATGGTTGTTCAGTAGCTAATTGTGATTTTGGTGTTCTTGCAGGAGAAGATGAGCTCATGTCCTTCTGCTCCACCATCTTGCTGGTGTATGATTTAAATATTAATTTCATCCAAAAATACTTTTATAGTCACATTCAGCATAATGTTTGACCAAATCTCTGGGTAGCTCATGACCTAGTCAAGTAGACATATGAGATTAACCATCACAGAGTTTGTAACCTGTCCTTTGTTTTGTAGTATTTTTCCTTGGATTGTATGTTAGTATTTTTACCTTCCTCCTTACCTGAGGAAGATATAGAAGTCTTTTCACACTGTATACTTGTCTAAAAACAAGGTAAGTAGATAGCCTTTCATCCCTTTCTTCAGACTATTCATGTGTACATCTCTCATCCAATTTCCTAATTCTACTGGCTTGGACTGTAGCCCTCCCAGCTCCTCTGTCCATGACATTTCCCAGGCAAGAATAGTGGAATAGGTTGCCATTTCCTTCTCCAGGGAATCTTTCTGACCTAGGGATCAAACCTGCATCTCTTGCATTGGCAGGAGGATTCTTTACCACTGAGCCAGCAAGGTAACCCAACTGTTTATATAGCCAAGGATTATTTTGTTAGGTATAAGGGAGCATGGATAATGTATAGGCAGCTAACATATTCTGCAAGTGTACTCTTTTTTCAATGCTAGCATCTTTTTCCTCTCACCAGTGTTTGGTTGGATGAAAATTATGTGAACTTGTGGAATATAATGTGAATGATTAATATCTAGTATGTCCTGTTGTAGAGTTCCTTCTGCAAGGCCAGTTAGGGACATTGCTCAAGGAACTATACCAGTATCTCATCAATATCTGCAGCTTCTGATTAAATCAGAAGCTAACCAGGCAGCAGGTAGTAGGTAAGGAACCCACTAGGAATAGGAAGAACCACATTTTAACTTCTTGGCTAGGCATAGCAAAGTATAAAGAGGAACAGCTGCCTGGTTCTGTATTATGCAATGCTCAGGGTCTGTGAGAACAAGGAATAGATGGTAGAGAACTTTGCAAGAATGTTTGATGTCTCATATTCTGAATTTCTAGGAAGGCTTTTCTTAAGTCAGCTTCTACCTTCTACTTAGTATAACTTCATCTGTGGGTTTGTCAATTATGGTTTTAGCATTATTGTGGCTTTTCATCTTTTTCTGGGTCTTTACTATTGCAAATGTTTGTAAAAAGCTATATTGAGGTTGTTAGCCAGGCAACCTTTATTCAGTGGGTACTTATTTTAATAGCCATTTGGTTTCATTACTGTTTAATGAGCTTTTTGATAGTAAGTTTCTTAATTAACAAGGCAGTCTTTCAGATTTCCTCTTCTCTAATTGTTAACATATTTTGGTGCTTTCACATAGATACACTGTGATGAAAAGTTTCCTCTTTTATAGCTCCTGTCGGACCATTCAGAAGGGAAAAAGAAAGGGATGGGAAGAATGTACAGCATATTTCCCTGAGATATAAATGGTTTAAGAGCATTTATCTTCTCAAACTGAGACATAGTCTTGCTTTATGCTCAATTTCCTGCAACGTGATTAACTCAGAGTAAATTTCTAGCTGTATGAAACTTGATTAAGTTCAGCTCACATTAGAATTTGTATGTTGAGTTTTTATATAACCACGTTTCCCTGGGACCCAAATAAATTTTCTCTTTAAATTTTCTTTGATGTATCGGCAGTACTGCTCAAAATGACAGGGATATTTTATAATAAAGTATCTACCATTCATTGAGCCTCTACTATGTGCCGGACACTGTACAGGGCTCTCTATTATATGACCTCAGATATTGCATATGTTTTCTGCATGGTTGATATCACTATATTCATTTTGCTGATGAGGAAGTTGATTCTAATGAAGATTAAACCTTCCTAACAGTCACACAAGTGATAGGGCCAGGATTTGAGCCTACATTAGTATGAACCAAAGTTATTGCTCTTTCTCTATGTCTTACTTCCACTCTAGTCCTATCTTGTTTCACTATTACTTACCATAAAATGGATATAATGGTTCATGCGCTGTTCTCCCAATAGTGAAATTAATTAGAGCTAATTAAATTCTTGTAAAGAAGATCTTAAATTGTTTCTGTCAGAGAAACGTGAGGTTTTAAATATTCTGAAATGTAGCATATGTAATTGGCAGAAAATAATGAACCAAAGCACCTACAGGATACATTAGCTCAAAAAAGCAAAAAAGAAACAGGCTAATGAGGTGTTTGGGTGGAGAAATGCTCTTATTTAGGGTATTGACCAGTTAGGGACTGAGTAATAAGTTGTATGTGGACGTTAAAAGCAACTGGCTGGCAGACATTCAGGCGTCTGTAGCATCGTGTTTTGTAAACTTTCTCCTATGGCTGTGGTGTGTTTTTTCCAGGCCCATTTAATTTTTTATGAGGTTTGTAAAGGTCTTGAATAAACAATTGAGATTATAGAGGTTTTCCTGGAAGCTTTGGTTAATATTTTAATACGCTTTGCTTTGTCACATTATTAAATAGCTTATTGGAAAGTTTGAAAGAGAAGGTTTATTTTTTACTTTTCCTATTTTTCTTTTTCTCTCCCCCCATTTTTTGTTTTAGTAGTTAAATATCAAAATTGGCTTTAATTTTTAGCTCATTCCCACTCTTCTTTTTATTTTAACTTTATTCCTCTACAGATCACCCTTGGATTGGGAATTCAGCTTCTGGGAGGCCTCCACTTAAAATACACTTCCAGTGAAATTACGGTTTAGAGGGTATTTCTTGAAACTAAGCCAATGACTGTAAATGTGTGTAGTAAGAGAGGACTGGAGAAAGGGAGAAGGAATTGGATAGGGTCAGAAAATAAGAACTAATAGAACTTTGGAGATTACTTCATCATGACCTTTTGCTTATTAATATTTGAATCTGATTCTTTGGCATCTTGGTTACAGCCTGGTGAAATGTCAAACATGACAAAGACTGAATACCCTTAAAGATATTTCTGTGTTAATGAGATGACTTGATGAAGTTGAACTTTAACCTGAACAGGAGTTGAGAAAAGGGAAAGGAAAAGTTTTTATTTCTCATTAAGTGAAAAGTAAAAGTGTTAATTGTTCAGTCATATCTGATGCTTTGTGACCTCGTGGACTGTGGCCTGCCAGGCTCCTCTATCCATGGAATTCTCTAGACAAGAATACTGGAGTGGGTAGCCATCCCTTCTCCAAGGGATCTTCCAAACCTAGGGATTGAACCCAGGTATCCTGCATTGCAGGCAGATTCTTTACAGTCTGAGCCACCAAGGAAGCCATTCTGTAGAGGTTTGTATGGTAATAATTGTTGTTATTTGTAAAATGTATTGCCTCATTTCAAATTGGCAGCCACTTAAATATTTCCATGTTGTTGGGATGAAATGAAGGTCACCTAGCAAGTGCTACCACTTTTGTGAAGTCTTCTCGGATTATTTTGGCCTCATAGTCTTTTCTTCTAAAATCATATAGTACTTAGAGTTTATTCTGCACTATTTAGCACTTAATTGTATGTTCTCCTTGATTTGCTTCAGAATAGGAAGTATGCTTTCCACTTTTTTGCGTGAGAATTTTTGGTTTAGAAGAAAAATGTCATATGACTCTATAAAAGGCATAAGTGATTAGTAAAATATTATGTACTTATAAAATACTTATATTTTAAGCAAGTATACCCATTGTCTTTTTCAATTGTTTTTCATATTCAGGATCATAGAAATAAAAATCAATCATAATCACAAGACATTTGTTGAATAATTAATATAAGACAGGTACTGCAGTAAATACTACGTAGGAATTATTTAACCATTATAATGATCATATTGTGCAGGTGATTAAACTGAGTAAAGTTAATCCTCTAGTACATTGTATTTAATTTGTATGTTGATTTTCATTAAAACGCATATCTGTACTTTCTCCATTTACCTTTATATATTTTTCTTTGTTTTGCTCTGACAATGTTTTGGTCTATGGCAGTAGAACATACAAGTAAGATTTTCGCCTTTGGTGGTATTGTTGTTTAATAATATGCTGCTGCTGCTAAATCACTTCAGTCATGTCCGACTCTGTGCGACCCCATAGATGGCAGCCCACCAGGCTCCCCCGTCCCTGGGATTCTCCAGGCAAGAACATTGGAGTGGGTTGCCAATATGCATGTACTGATTATTGGCTATACTCTTTATCCCTTATTGTAAATTTGAGTTCAAAGAAACATATATGTGTGCATTGTTTTTATAAAACAAAAATAATGGCCAAGATGATAAAGGAAATCAAGACTAGGGCATATATAATTATTGACCAGAGAAACATTCTTTATTTTTTCTACTATTCTATAATTTGACTACTATAGTTTTTTTCTGGTTGATATAAATTGGTAAATGAAGATTTTGGGGGGATTCTAATTGTGATGCCATAGCTAGTATCAGACTTATTCTCTAGCCATCAACAATTATAAAAACTGGACAAAATATAAATGAGAAGAATGAATCAGTGTTTGGGATTCCAATAAGAATTGGTTATTGAGAAACAAAATACTAAAGAAGAAAGAGACATAGAAAAGGGGACCCTTCAGTGTCTGTATAAAATTGTCCTTCAGTCCTTGGCCAGTTTCTAAGCTGCACATGAATACAGCATAGTATGGGACTTTAGAAGACATCAGTTGCTAAGATATTGATAGCTGAACAAATATTCTAGAAGTTACGTAGCGGGAAACATTGCAGGTTGAACCCACAGAGCAACTAGATGCACATAAGGTTCAATTAAGGTCAGTTCAGTCACGTCCAACTCTTTGTGACCCCATGGACTACAAAACACCAGGCTTCCCTGTCCATCCCCAACACCCAGAGCCTGCTCAAACTCATGTCCATTGAGTCAGTGATGCCATCCAACCATCTCATCCTCTGTCAGCCCCTTCTCCTCCTGCCTTCAATCTTTCCCAGCATCAGGGTCTTTTCCAATGAGTCAGTTCTTTGCATTAAGTGGCCAAAGTATCGGAATTTCAGCTTCAGCATCAGTCCTTCCAATGAATATTCAGGACTGATTTCCTTTAGGATTGACTGGTTGGATCTCCTTGCAGTCCAAGGGACTCTCAAGATTCTTCTGCAACACCACAGTTCAAAAACATCAATTCACCTGCACTCAGTTTTCTTTATAGTCCAACTCTCACATCCATACATGACTACTGGAAAAACCATAGCTTTGACTAGACGGACCTTTATCAGTAAAATAATGTCTCTGCTTTTTAATATGCTATCTAGGTTATTCATAACTTTTCTTCCAAGGAGCAAGCCTGTTTTAATTTCATGGCTGCAGTCACCATCTGCAGTGATTTTGGAGCCCCCCAAAAAAATTCTCTCACTGTTTCCATTGTTTCCCCACCTATTTGCCAAGAAGTGATGAGACCAGATGCCATGATACTTGTTTTTTGAGTGACTGAGTTTTAAGCCAACTTCTTCACACTTTCACTTTCCTCAAGAGACTCTTTAGTTCTTCTTCACTTTCTGCCATAAGGGTGGTGTCATGTGTATATCAGATTATTGATATTTCTCCCAGCAATCTTGATTCCAGCTTGTGCTTCATCCAGTCTAGCAGTTCTCATGATGTACTCTTCATATAAGTTAAATAAGCAGGGTGACAATACACAGCCTTGACGTACTCCTTTTCCTATTTGGAACCAGTCTGTTGTTCCATGTCCAGTTCTAACTGTTGCTTCTTGACCTGCATACAGATTTCTCAGGAGACAGGTCAGGTGGTCTGGTATTCCCATGTCTTGAAGATTTCCCACATTTTGTGGTGATCCACACAGTCAAAGGTGTTGGCGTAGTCCAGAAGTAGATGTTTTTCTGGAACTCGCTTGCTTTTTCGATGATCCAGTGGATGTTGGCAATTTGATCTCTGGTTCCTCTGTGTTTTCTAAATCCAGCTTGAACATATGGAAATTCTCAGTTCACATACTGTTGAAGCCTGGCTTGGAAAATTTTGAGCATTACTTTGCTAGTGTGTGAGATGAGTGCAATTGTGCGGTAGTTTGAACATTCTTTGGCATTGCCTTTCTGTGGGATTGGAATGAATACTGACTTTTTCCAGTCCTGTGGAGTTTAAATATCTGTAAAGTCATTTGAAGGGGTTAAGGACAAGGTCCTAAGTGTAAGGGAAAAATCACTGTAATTTTTAAAACAAGCCTGACTATATCAAGATGATCTGGTAATCATTTAACTGCCTGCCTAAACAAAACTTAAAATTCTATTTAGGAACATAAGATAATCTAGAGCCTCTATAGCATCTTATTTGCCATATGAAACAAAATTTAACAGAATAATAAGTGGAAAAAACTGAACCTTAATCAAAACTTGAAACAGTCAATAGAAGCAGATTATTAGATAACCCAGATATTTATGCTAGCAAATAATGATTTCAAAATAACTATGATTAATATGTTAAAGAGGAATGAATGGACAAAACACCAAAACAAACAAACAAAAAAGATTGTACAGTCTTTGTACAGGTATTAAAAAGCAAATGTGTATTCTAGTATGCTGTACTGTGCTCAGTCACTCCAGTCGTATCCAGCTTTTTGTGACCCCATGGACTGTAACCTGCCAGGGTATTCTGAGGCAAGAATACTGGAATGGGTTGCCAATGCCCTTCTTTAGGGGACCTTCCTGACACAGGGATCCAACCCCTGTCTCCTGAATTACAGGTGGATTCTTTACCAATGAGTCCCTTGGGAAGCCTGTTCTAATATATAGCAAAATACAAAATCTGTAATGAAGAACTCATTAGGTGATGTTTTTAAAATGCATTATGGGTTTAACAACAGACTCAACAAAGTAGAAGTCAAGATTTGTAAACTCAGAGATTTAGTATTAATAAAAAAAAAAATCTAAACTTAAACACATATAGAAAAAAATAAATTTTTTTAATTTTAAAACTGGTAAGGAGCATAAAAGAGAGATGCAACATAGTTGAAAGGTATAATCTGTATGTCTTTGGAGTGTCAGAAGGAGAGGAGAGAATGAAAATGGTACAGAAGCACTACTTAAAGAAATAAGCTTGAGCATTTTCTATATCTTAAGAATTGTATCAATCCACAGATTTTTGGAAGATCAACAGGTATTGGAATCCCCGAGGCTTGGTTAAATATTAACTGTTCAGGCATAGGGTGAAAAAAATCCATGAGGTCAGGCAAAAAACAACTTCTGGGGCACAGAAGCTGAGCACAATTGCTAGAATTCACATAAGGAAGGGAGATGGTCAAGTTCCTACTTGTAAGATGGGAAAGACCCCACTGAACTCTTGAAGCATTCAGTACAACTGCCAGAAGGGTAGAGACTCTAAAGGTTAACCACAGCTTGTCTTAAGCATTGAAAACCTGAGACCTCATCTCACCACTAGCACCAGAGCAATGTTTGGCAGGGGCTTCCCAGGTGACTCAGAGGTAAAGAATCTACCTGCCAATGCAGGAGACACAAGTTTGATCCCTGGGTTGGGAAGATCCCCCGGAGAAGGGAATGGCAACCCACTCCAGTATTCTTGCCTGGAAAATCCATGGACAGAGGATCCTGGCAGGGCTACAGTCCAGGGGGTCACAAAGAGAAGACATGACCGAGCACACACACACAACAAGGTAACTGGAGAAAAGATGATTTCTAATCCCTCCATAAGTGTGTATGCCAACAAACCTCCAAATTTCAACCTGAAAGAAAAGAAATGGAACTGTTTGCTGCAACAAAAGTCAACGCTCTTTAAAGAAATTCATAAAGAGAGAGACTGAAAGGTTAAAGATGCATGTTATAAAGCCTGAAGTAACACTACATATATAAAACAAGGAGCTGTCACCAATAAGCCAAAAATAGAGTTAAATAGATTCATAAAAATATTCGGATAATTCAAAAGAAGGCAGAAAAATCGGAAAATAAGAGATTGGATGAAAAGAAAGCTAAGATCTAAGTATCAAATTAAATCCAACCAGTTCTGCTATTTCTGTTGTACCAATACTCCGAATAAATGGCAGAGAATGACTTTTTTGGATAACTGGAGTTATTCAACTGTATTATAAAAACACAGATAGGTTAAAAATAACAGGAAAGAATAAAGATACACCATGTAAACACTAATCATAGTAAAGTTGAGTTTCTGTATTAATATCAGGTAAAGTAATCTCAGAAGAAGGAGCATTCTAGGGATAAAGATTGATATTTTATATTGATAAAATGACCAATTTATCAAGGATATATTGCAGTCTTAACCATGGCTACATTCAGCAATGTGTGAACAAAATTTAAAATTCACGAACAAAAAAGAAACTGAGGACTGCAAAGATAAATTCACAATTGCAACTAGTTAATGCTCCTTCAGTAACTGATAAAACAAGTAAACAGAGTATCAGTAAGGATATTGAAGACCTGAACAGCAGTATCAAATAATTTGACTTAATTGGCATTTATAGTTCCAGTGTAAACAAAACATTCACTAAGCAAGAGCACATTCTGGACCATAAAACAGTCTCAATAAATTCAAAAGGAGTAAAATCATATGACTATTTTGCCACCCGCAACAGAAATAAATTGGAAATCAGTAACAGACACATTTATATGGCTCTAGTGCATCATCTTTTTTGTAATATAAAGCTGGACTTGATTTGTTATTATTATATTAAATTTTGTGTGTGTTTATGTGAGATACTGTTCTATAGTTTTCTGTTCTTGTTTTGTCTTTGATTTTTCTGTCTGAGTAATGTTGATTTCATAAATAAGTTTATAAATATTTCCCCCCATCTATTTTGTGAAAGATTTTGGTTAGAATTGGTTTAATTTCTTCAATAAATATTTGATAGAATTTACTAGGGAAATAATCAAGGATTGGAGTTTCTTTGTGAAAGTATTTAAATACAAATTAAATTTCTTTATTAGAAATAAGCTCATTCAATGTGTGTGTATGTGTGTGAATGTCTGTGTGTACATGTGATCATCTCAATAGATGCAGAGGAAGCATTTAGTTGAATACTCTTTCATGAAAAAGAAACTTTCACTAGACTAGTCTTATCTAATCTGAAAAAGGGTATCTATGAAAAACATACTGCTAATATTTTACTTAATGGCAAAAGACTGAAAAAGGCAAGACTGGAACAAGGCAAGGTATGTTTGCTCTTACCATTTCAATTTAGTATCCTATTGAACCTAGTGAGTGCAATATGGCTAGTAAAAGGAATAAAAAGCATATTGCTTAAAACAGGGAGAGTGATCACACCATTGTGATTATCTGGGTCGTGAAGATCCTTTTTGTACAGTTCTTCTGTGTATTCTCACCACCTCTTCTTAATATCTTCTGCTTCTGTTAGGTCCATACCATTTCTGTCCTTTATCGAGCCTATCTTTGCATGAAATGTTCCCTTGGTATCTCTAATTTTCTTGAAGAGATCTCTAGTCTTTCCCATTCTGTTGTTTTCCTCTATTTCTTTGCACTGATCGCTGAAGAAGGCTTTCTTATCTCTCCTTGATATTCTTTGGAACTCTGCATTCAGATGGGAATATCTCTCCTTTTCTCCTTTGCTTTTCGCTTCTCTTCTCTTCCCAGCTATCTGTCAGGCCTCCTCAGACAGCCATTTTGCTTTTTTGCATTTCTTTTCCATGGGGATTTTCTTGATCCCTGTCTCCTGTACAATGTCACGAACCTCTGTCCATAGTTCATCAGGCACTCTGTCTATCAGGTATAGTCCCTTAAATCTATTTGTCACTTCCACTGTATACTCATAAGGGATTTGATCTAGGTCATACCTGAATGGACTAGTGGTTTTCCCTACTTTCTTCAATTTAAGTCTGATTTGGCAATAAGCAGTTCTTGATCTGAGCCACAGTCTGCTCCCGGTCTTGTTTTTGCTGACTGTGTAGAGCTTCTCCATCTTTGGCTGCAAAGAATATAATCAATCTGATTTCGGTGTTGACCATCTGGTGGTGTCCACGTGTAGAGTCTTCTGTTGTGTTGTTGGAATAGGGTGTTTGCTATTACCAGAGCATTCTCATGGCAAAACTCTATTAGCCTTTGCCCTGCTTCATTCTGTACTCCAAGGCCAAACTTGCCTGTTACGCCAGGTGTTTCTTGACTTCCTACTTTTGCATTCCAGTCCCTTATAATGAAAAGGACATCTTTTTTGGGTGTTAGTTCTAGAAGGTCTTGTAGGTCTTCATAGAACCGTTCAACTTCAGTTTCTTTGGCATTACAGGTTGGGGCATAGACTTGGATTACCATGATACTGAATGGTTTGCCTTGGAAACGAACAGAGATCATTCTATCGTTTTTGAGATTGCGTCCAAGTACTGCATTTCAGACTCTTTTGTTGACCATGATGGCTACTCCGTTTCTTCTAAGGGATTCTTGCCCACAGTAGTAGATATAATGGTCATCTGAGTTAAATTCACCCATCCTAGTCTATCTTAGTTTGCTGATTCCTAGAATGTTGATGTTCACTCTTGCCATCTCCTGTTTGACCACTTCCAATTTGCCTTCATTCATGGACCTAACATTCCAGGTTCCTATGCAATATTGCTCTTTACAGCATCAGACTTTGCATCTATCACCAGTCACATCCACATTTGGGTATCGGTTTTGCTTTGGCTCCATCCCATCATTCTTTCTGGAGATATTTCTCCACTGATCTCCATTATCATATTGGGCACCTACTGACCTGGGGAGTTCATCTTTCAGTGTCCTATCTTTTTGACATTTCATACTGTTCATGGTGTTCTCAAGGCAAGAACACTGAAGTGGTTTGCCA
Organism: Okapia johnstoni; assembly: GCA_024291935.2. Lineage (NCBI taxonomy): Eukaryota > Metazoa > Chordata > Mammalia > Artiodactyla > Giraffidae > Okapia > Okapia johnstoni. Next base: position 122,339,262 of record CM044306.1, on the reverse strand, counting down.
TGCCCTTCTCCAGTGGACCACATTCTGTCAGACCTCTCCACCATGACCCATCCGTCTTGGGTGGCCCCACACGGCATGGCTTAGTTTCACTGAGATAGACAAGGCTGTGGTCCACGTGATCAGATTAGGTAGTTTTCTGTAATTTTAGTTTCAGTGTGTCTGTCCTCTGATGCCCTCTTGCAAAACTTACCGTCTTACTTGGGTTTCTCTTACCTTGGGCCTTGGATAATTCATCTCACCGCCGCTGCCGGCCCCCAGCCCCCGGCCCGGCCTAGGCCCTGTCGGCCGCTCCCCCCAGCCCCCGGCAGTGTGATCACTCACCTAGAGCCAGACATCTTGGAATGTGAAGTCAAGTGGGCCTTAGAAAGCATCACTACGAACAAAGCTAGTGGAGGTGATGGAATTCCAGTTGAGCTATTTCAAATCCCCAAAGGTGATGCTGTGAAAGTGCGGCACTCGATATGCCAGCAAATTTGGAAAACTCAGCAGTGGCCACAGGACTGGAAAAGGTCAGTTTTCGTTCCAATCCCAAAGAAAGGCAATGCCAAAGAATGCTCAAACTACTGCACAATTGCACTCATCTCACATGCTAGTAAAGTAATGCTCAAAATTCTCCAAGCCAGGCTTCAGTAATACGTGAACAGTGAACTTACAGATGTTCAAGCTGGTTTTAGAAAAGGCAGAGAAACAAGAGATCAAATTGCCAACATCTGCTGGATCATTGAAAAAGCAAGAGAGTTCCAGAAAAACATCTATTTCTGCTTTATTGACTATGCCAAAGCCTTTGACTGTGTGGATCACAATAAACTGTGGAAAATTCTGAAAGAGATGGGAATACCAGACCATCTGACCTGTCTCTTGAGAAACCTGTATGCAGGTCAGGAACCAACAGTTAGATCTGGACATGGAGCAACAGACTGGTTCCAAATAGGAAAAGGAGTACGTCAAGGCTGTATATTGTCACCCTGCTTATTTAACGTATATGCAGAGTACATAATGAGAAACGCTGGGCTGGAAGAAACACAAGCTGGAATCAAGATTGCCGGGAGAAGTATCAATAACCTCAGATATGCGGATGACACCACCCTTATGGCAGAAAGTGAAGAACTAAAGAGCCTCTTGATGAAGGTGAAAGAGGGGAGTGAAAAAGTTGGCTTAAAGCTCAACATTCAGAAAACTAAGATCATGGCATCTGGTCCCATCACTTCATGGGAAATAGATGGGGAAACAGTGGAAACAGTGTCAGACTTTATTTTTTGGGGCTCCAGAATCACTGCAGATGGTGATTGCAGCCATGAATTTAAAAGACGCTTACTCCTTGGAAGGAAGGTTATGGACAACCTAGATAGCATATTTAAAAGTAGAGACATTACTTTGCCAACAAAGGTCCGTCTAGTCAAGGTTATGGTTTTTCCAGTGGTCATGTATGGTTGTGAGAGTTGGACGGTGAAGAAAGTTGAGTGCCGCAGAATTGATGCTTTTGAACTGTGGTGTTGGAGAAGACTCTTGAGAGTCCCTTGGACTGCAAGGAGATCCAATCAATCCATCCTAAAAGAGATCAATCCTGGGTGTTCATTGGAAGGTCTGATGTTGAAGCTGAAACTCCAATACTTTGGCCACCTCATGCGAAGGGTTGACTCATTGGAAAAGACCCTAGTGCTGGGTAGGATTGGGGGCGGGAGGAGAAGGGGACGACAGAGGATGAGATGGTTGGATGGCATCACCGACTCGATGGACATGGGTTTGGGTAGACTCCAGGAGTTGGTGATGGACAGAGAGGCCTGGTGTGCTGCAATTCATGGGGTCGCAAAGAGTCGGACACGACTGAGCGACTGAACTGAACTGAACTAAAACAGGGAGAAGTTAAACTTTTTGCATTTTTTAAAAGATCACACTATCTTTTTATTCTTAAAGTATATTTATTGAAAAAATAAGGAAACCACAAGAAAAAGACTCACAAATTGTACTACATAAAAAATTAAAACTTCTGCATTACCAAATACACAGTACACAAAGTGAAAAAAATCAAGTCACAAAATCAAAGATTTGCAGTGCATACAACCAACAACAACAATAACAACAACAAAAAATACCCACTGTTGTCTATATACAAAATCCTAAGAGATCTGCAAAAAAGATATTAGAACTAATAGTTTAGCAAGATCATAGAGTACAAAGTCCACTATGCAAAACAATTCTATTTCTAGGTACTAATAATGAAATAATTAGAATCTGACATTAAACATCAATATAATTAAAATATCGTCAAAAAACTGAAAGTACTTTGTAATAGGCAAAATATGCACAAAACTTATACGCTCAAAACTGCAAAACAGTATTAGCAAAATTAAAAATCTAACTAAGTGGAAGCATATACTATGTTTATGGATGCAATATTGTTAAAATATCAGTTCTCCCATTACTAATCTGTAGCAGTTCTTCTCCAAGCTTCTGAGTGAGAATTAAGCCTTAACGCTCTAAACCATCCATTATATATAATAAATTAATATTTCTTATATTCATGTAAAATCATACTAGCTATACCAATCTTGAGGAAATTGAGCATAGATGTTAACAAGCTGATTTCAAGATTTATATGAAAATTGAAAGGACCTAAAATAAAATAAAGACTATCATGAAAAAGAAGAATAATGTTTAGAGAACTTTATGCTGCCTTATTTCTGTATCTACTGTAAAGTTTGGGCTGTTAAAGACAGTGAAGTATTGGCATAAAGATAGACAAAAAGATCAATGGACCTGAATAGGGAGTCTCAAAATAGACCCACATGTAGTGGTCACTTGATTTTCAACAAAGGTGCCTATGCAGTGGGAGAAAGATGAGTCTTCTCAATAGATGTGTTCAAGCAATCCAATATTTGAATTGACAAGAAAATTAGTACTGACATCTACCCCACACTATAAATTAAGATGGATTATACAGCTAAATGTGAAAGCTAACATAGTAAACTGTCTAAAAAATGTATGAAAATATCTTCAAGACTTTGACTTAAGCAAAGATTTCTTAGACAAGTCATAAAGGGTATTAGCCATAAAAAGAAAAGTTAACACTTTATCAAAATCATACATTTCTGATCATCAAAAAAAAAAAAAAAAACCCACCATTAAGAAAGCAAAAAGGCAAGCCAAAGAACATGTGAGAATATTTTCAGTACTTGTAACAAATCAGTCATCCAGAAAATACAAAGACCTTGTACAAATCTCTAAGGAAATGTTAGTTCACACTTTCACTCGCCCCCAGTGTGGACAATAAACTTAACTGGTACTTTACAAAATAGGATGTACATTTGCCCAATAGGCCCATGAAAATATGCTTTTAATAGAATTACTCACAAGGGACTGTAGATTGAAACTGCAATAAGATGCCACTATATTCTCTGGGGTCACACAGAGTTGGACACGACTGAAGTGACTTAGCAGCAGCAGCAGCATATGCTGGTAAAATAGCAGGAATTAAAAAGACTTATAATGCCAAGTGTCAAAGAAGATACAGAACAACTCTCAATACATAGCTGGTAGGAGAATGCAATAATACAGTCACTCTGAAGAACTTTGACAGTTTCTAATAAAATTAAGCATACTTCTAACAAACTATAATCCAGCAGTTTCACTCCTGGGTATTTTTACAAGGAAAACAAATAGTTCCACTTGAAAGACTATTCACGGGGATTCCTTGGTGGTCCAGTGGTTAAGAATCCACCTGCCAGTGCAGGGGACACAGGTTCGATCCCTGCTCTTAGAAGATCCCACATGCCCCAGAGCAACGAATCTTGTGTGCCACAAGAACTGAACCAGTGCTCTAAAGCCCACAAGCCACAACTACTGAGCCCTCATTTCACAATTGCAGAAGGCTGTGTGCCCTAGAGCCTGTGCTCCTCAATAAGAGAAGCCACTGACTGAGAAGCCCGAGCACTGCAACAAAGAGTAGCTCCCACATCTAGAGAAAGTGCATGCATAGCAATTACAGCCAAGTATAAATAAGTAAATAAATCTTAAAAAAAAAGAACACTCTTTGACATAAATCATAGCAATATTTTAAAAGACAGTTCATAATAGTGCCTACATGGAAATAAACCAAATTGGTATCAATAGGAAGAATGAATAAACAAATTGTGATTTATTCATACCTGCAGGGATTTTTTTAATTTTTTTTTTTTAATATATGAAGTTCAAGAAACAGGCAAAACATATCTATGGGCTTTAGAAAAGTTACCTCATGGTGTCAGTGGATCTACTGATTTGAAAGGGGCATGAAGAACTTTCACGTTTTATGGAAATATTTCACATCTTGATCTGGATGTCAGTTTTAGAGGGTTTTACATGTAGAGGTATCAATGGAAACAGTCACAGACTTTATTTCCTTGGGCTCCAAAATCACTTCAGAAGGTAACTGCAGCCATGAAATTAAAAAGATGCTTGCTCCTTGGAAGGAAAGCTATGACAAACCTAGACAGCATGTTATAAAGCAGAGACATTACTTTGCTGACAGAGTTCTGTATAGTCAGACACAAGCGTGGCAGCTGCGATGGCGCACAAGCATGGCCGAGAGGAGCTACCCTGAGCCCGAAGTAAGGGGTGGCGGTGGCGCTTTGCTGGAGCAGCCATGAAGGGAGACCCACATCCAAGGTAAGAGAAACCCAAGTAAGATGGTAGGAACTGAGAGAGGGGATCAGAAAGCAGACAGACTGAAACTACAATCGCAGACAACTAGCCAATCTGATGACATGGACCATAGCCTTGTCTAACTCAATGGAACAAAGCCATGCTGTGTGGGGCCACCCAAGACGGACGGGTCATGGTGGAGATGTCTGACAGAATGTGCTCCACTGGAGAAGGTCATGACAAACCACTTCAGTATTTTTACCTTGAGAACCCCATGAACAGTATGAAAAGGCAAAAAGATAGGACACTGAAAGAGGAACTCCCCAGGTTGGTAGGTGCCCACTATGCTACTGGAGATCAGTGGAGAAATAACTCCAGAAAGAATGAAGGGATGGAGCCAAAGTAAAAACAATACCCAGCTGTGGATGGGACTGGTGATAGAAGCAAGATTCAATGCTGTAAAGAGCAATATTCCATAGGAACCTGGAATGTTAGGTCCATGAATCAAGGCAAATTGGAAGTGGTCAAACAGGGGATGACAAGAGTGAACATAGACATTCTAGGAATCAGTGAACTAAGATGGACTGCAATGGGTGAATTTAACTCAGATGACCATTATATCTACTACTGTGGGCAGGAATCCCTTAGAAGAAATGGAATAGCCATCATAGTCAACAAAAGAGTCTGAAATGCAGTACTTGGATGCAATCTCAAAAATGACAGAATGATCTCTGTTCGTTTCCAAGGCAAACCACGCAATATCACGGTAATCCAAGTCTATGCCCCAACCAATAATGCTGAAGAAGCTGAAGTTGAACAGTTCTATGAAGACCTACAAGACCTTCTAGAACTAACACCCAAAAAAGATGTCCTTTTCATTATCGGGCACTGGAATGCAAAAGTAGGAAGTCAAGAAACACCTGGAGTACTAGGTAAATTTGGACTTGGAGTAGAGAATGAAGCATGGCAAAGGCTAATAGAGTTCTGCCAAGAGAACACACTGGTCATAGCAAACACCCTCTTCCAACAACACAAGAGAAAACTACACATGGACATCACCAGATGGTCGACACTGAAATCAGACTGATTATATTCTTTGCAGCCAAAGATAGAGAAGCTCTATACAGTCAGCAAAAACAAGACCGAGAGCTGACTGTGGCTCAGATCATGAACTCCTTATTGCCAAATTCAGACTGAAACTGAAGAAAGTGGAGAAAACCACTATACTATTCAGGTATGACTTAAATCAAATCCCTTTTGACTATACAGTGGATGTGAGAAATAGATTTAAGGAACTAGATCTGATAGACAGAGTGCCTGATGAACTATGGACGGAGGTTCTTGACATTGTACAGGAGACAGGAATCAAGATCATCCCCAAGAAAAAGAAATGCAAAAAAGCAAAATGGCTGTCTGAGGAGGCCTTACCAATAGCTGTGAAAAGAAGGGAAGCAAAAAGCAAAGGAGAAAAGGAAAGATATTCCCATTTGAATGCAGAATTCCAAAGGATAGCAAGGAGAGATAAGAAAGCCTTCCTCAGCGATCAATGCAAAGAAATAGAGGAAAACAATAGAATGGGAAAAACTAGAGATCTCTTCAAGAAAATTAGAGATACCAAGGCAACATTTCATGCAAAGATGGGCTCAATAAAGGACAGAAATGGTAGGGACCTAACAGAAGCAGAAGATATTAAGAAGAGGTGGCAAGAATACACAGAAGAACGGTACAAAAAAGATCTTCACGACCCAGATAATCACGATGGTATGATCACTCACCTAGAGCCAGACGTCCTGGAACGCGAAGTCAAGTGGGACTTAGGAAGCATCACTACGAACAAAGCTAGTGGAGGTGATGGAATTCCAGTTGAGCTATTTCAAATCCTGAAAGAAGATGCTGTGAAGGTGCTGCACTCAATATGCCAGCAAATCTGGAAAACTCAGCAGTGGCCACAGGACTGGAAAAGGTCAGTTTTCATCCAAATCCCAAAGAAAGGCAATGCCAAAGAATGCTCAAACTACTGCACGATTGCACTCATCTCACACGCTAGTAAAGTAATGCTTAAAATTCTCCCAGCTAGGCTTCAGCAATACATGATCTGTGAACTTCCGATGTTCAAGCTGGTTTTAGAAAAGGCAGAGGAACCAGAGATCAAGTTGCCAACATCCGATGGATCATCGAAAAAGCAAGAGAGTTCCAGGAAAAACTTCTAGTTCTGCTTTATTGACTATGCCAAAGCCTTTGACTGTGTGGATCACAACAAACTGTGGAAAATTCTGAAAGAGATGGGAATACCAGACCATCTGACCTGCCTCTTGAGAAACCTGTATGCAGGTCAGGAAGCAACAGTTAGAACAGACTGGTTCCAAATAGGAAAAAGAGTATGCCAAGGCTGTATATTGTCACCCTGCTTATTTAACGTATATGCAGAGTACATCATGAGAAACGCTGGGCTGGAAGAAACACAAGCTGGAATCAAGATTGCCGGGAGAAATGTCAATAACCTCAGATATGCAGATGACACCACCCTTATGGCAGAAAGTGAAGAACTAAAGAGCCTCTTGATGAAAGTGAAAGAGGAGAGTGAAAAAGTTGGCTTAAAGCTCAACATTCAGAAAACTGAGATCATGGCATCCAGTCCCATCACTTCATGGGAAATAGATGGGGAAACAGTGGAAACAGTGTCAGACTTTATTTTTATGGCCTCCAAAATCACTGCAGATGGTGATTGCAGCCATGAAATTAAAAGACGCTTACTCCTTGGAAGGAAAGTTATGACAAACCTAGACAGCATATTAAAAAGCAGTGACATTACTTTGTCCACAAAGTCCGTCTAGTCAAGGCTATGGTTTTTCCAGTGGTCATGTATGGATGTGAGAGCTGGACTATAAAGAAAGCTGAGCACTGAAGAATTGATGCTTTTGAACTGTGGTGTTGAAGAAGACTCTTGAGAGTCCCTTGGACTTCAAGGAGATCCAACCAGTCCATCCTGGAGGAGATCAGTCCTGGGTGTTCATTGGAAGGACTGATGTTGAAGCTGAAACTCCAATACTTTGGCCACCTGATGTGAAGAGCTGACTTGTTTGAAAAGACCCTGATCCTGCGAAAGATTGCAGGCAGGAGGAGAAGGGGACGACAGAGGATTAGATGGTTAGATGGCATCACTGACTTAATGGACATGAGTTTGGGTAAACTCTGGGAGTTGGTGATGGACAGGGAGTTCTGGCATGCTGCGGTTTATGGGGTCGCAAAGAATCGGACATGACTGAGCGACTAAACTGAAAGGAAATCAATCCTGAATATTTATTGGAAGGACTGATGGTGAAGCTGAAGCTCCAATACTTTGGCCACTTGATGCAATGAACTGAGTCATTGGGAAAGACCCTGATGCTGGGAAAGATTGAAGACAGGAAGAGAAGGGGACTACAGATGAGATGGTTGGATGGCATCACCGTGTCAATGGGCATGAGTTTGAGTAAGCTCCGGGAGTTGGGGATGGACAGGGAAGCTTGGTGTGCTGCAGTCCATGGGGTTGCAAAGAGTCAGACACAACTGAGCGACTGAATAACAAAGGTCTTCAAGCTGTATATTCTTAAGATCTCCATATGTACTGTTTGTGATCATATCTCAATAAAACCATGGATAGCAAAAAATATTTTTTAAAAGTTTCTTGAAATATGACTGAAAATTAGAGTGAATCAGGTGGGTGAGTCTGAGAACCAGATTTATGGCATCTATTACATCCCTCCTCTGACACCTCCTTCCATCTACATCCTAGTTTTCTTTTGACTCTGCTTTTTCATTTGAACCTATTAATTTTTTCATTAGAAATTGATTAGGGATTATTTCCCCTTATTTAGTTTCTGTTGTGTTTTTCTTATTTTTGATTTACTAGAGGTTCACTATCTCTTTGTAGACTCTACTAACGTCATCAAATAACACCACATACCTTGCCTAGGATATTTTAACTATCACCCTTGGGCTTGATTTTCTTTAGTTGTTAGGGAATATTTGTTTATCTAAAATAGGGCTTTGTGAATCTTTTCATAAGTGGATATGTATATAGATTCTCTAATTGAATTTGAGAATGCTCTTTAAATAGGATTATAATCATTCCTAAGACATGGATACAGTTGTGGGAAAAATACTTGGACAGGATACGTGATTTTTACGATGGTTTAGATATAAAGACTTTGTCATAGGGTTTCTGCAGCACATAGGAAACAAAGTTCAAAACATGTGTCCCAGATAACAGGAACATATGGGACGATCCAGAGCTCTCCTCTCTGAATGTGGCTTATAGAAGATCCATTCAAAGTAAATAGGAAGTGTAGCGCTCTGGGAATGAACCGGCCATACCCATGTCTGTGGGATACTGAGGAAAAGGAAACAAGACAACTTCCTTGCTCAGTGAAGAAAGGACAGCCAGAAGAAACTGTCTACCATCGTGGTCAGGGCAGAAGGTTAAGGAATTAGAGGTACGGGTACACAGAAAGGATGAGCAGTGTATAGGGTACATTTATTTCTCTCTGAGTAGTTCTTACTTGCCTTGCTAGAACAGTTTCTGTGTCTGAACTTTTCTCTTTCACAGTGAAATAACCCATTAAATAACTAGAGAAAGATAAAATTTGACACATCATACCGTAAGCAATGGAGTGTTACTCAGAGAGCAGAGAAGAAAGTTGGCGTGAAAAGACAGCTCTTTCACAAATAGTTCCTCACCTTCTTTTCGCATTCCTTACTTTGAAACTTAAGATTATCCACAGAAAGAGAAATTTGGCTTTGACCACCTAAAGTCATTTAGTTAAGATTCTTGATGATCCCGAGCTCAGATCTGATCCCAGTAAGTTGACAGAGAGCTGTGATTGGGGTTCATTCTAAACATCTGTGAATCCAGTGTTCTTTGGATGCTTTCTTAGATGGAGAAGGGAGAAAAAAAAGTTTTCTTCTTGCCCTCTTTATTCCCTTACCCACAGTCTCAAAACTACAGAAAGACAATATAGCAGGTATCACAAAGACTTTTACTGGGAGGCAGAATCAAATGATAAGAGCTTTTGGAGTTTGACAAGGCTGAATTCATATCTTTGGTCCACAACTTACAAGGTGTTTTCCTATGGCTTAACTTATCTGCCCTCATCTATAAAGAGAGAGTTAAATACCTCATGGAGTTCTTGTGAGAATTATATGAGAAAATTTTTTCAAAACACTTGGCACATAGTCAGTGCTCAATATATTGAAGCAGCTGCTCTGGTGATGGTGGTAGGGTTTGTGGTGATACTGTGGGTGATTATGCTTTCTCAAAACTGTTCACCTCTACTCACTTGTATTTACTACTATGACATAGCTCTTAGTATTGTATAATTGAAGTACTTAGTAATTGAAAGTTATGAATACTAAGCTTTCTGTATTCCTTTGAAATTTGTGAGATTCCTATACATTTTTCTTAGTTGTGTTTAGTTATATCTATGTATGAAACAATGGATGGTATCTCCCTTTTTCTAGAAGAGAATAAAATAGCCCCAAAGCATAAAGTTGGATGGCAGTGTGTACCTGCTTTGCGGTCTAGAACTATTGCTTCATTTAGATATACCAAAATTTTAAATGCCATAGTTTCTTTCTTTGCAAATCACATAAATTTCAAGGAAATGTAGATGCATGAAATGACACTGCAGTAAATCATTTAGTGCAAAGTTTTATGGTACAAATGAGACTGTAAATAGAGAATAGGAGGTAGATGGAATAATTCAAATTAGATGATGTGAATCTGGATATATTTTTCAAGTAAGTGGGTTGATTTGGTTACTAAAGAGCTACATGGTGAAAATCAAAAACATATTATCACAGATCTTGACTTATGCCCAGTGATGGTCCTCACTATGGTAATAAGCCTGACTTTGAATTAACCATATGAATTTTCACCAATGTACTCTTCTTGGTTTCCCAAAACTTTTTTTAAAAAATGGTATTTTAACTGAATTGAGAAGTAGTTCAATTAAGTTCTTTGGTAATTGACTTTCAGTTCATTTAGTTGATATTTATTGACTGTCTTGAAATACGGAATTATTGTAGCTGCATCAAGAGGCAGTATGATGTTGCCTATAGAGCTTTTTGTAAGACTGCGTGACTCAAATCTCCCTGCATCCCAGGTTCCTCATATATTCAAAATATGCTGATAATGCTTAGGTCATTTTTCTTCTTCTCCGGCATTCTATTTCTATTCATGTGGAGTCTCTGTACACTAAGACCATCATAGCTTCATAAGACATAACCTAGTTGTGATTATCACTGATTTGAAACTGTTCCTGGGGGTATCCAAAGGCAGTTTTGGTCAGATTAAGTTTTCTTATGTTCCAGATTCTTATCCTGCCCTAGAATTTGGCAGTTCATTCCTAGAAAGTGTCTACTTCATAAGCAGATTACTTAATAAAGAAGGCGAAAGCACCAATTTTTGTTGCTTAATGCTTTGATTATTATTGCCTGAGTCTCTGTTTATCCTTTCTTAGAAAACCTATGATGCTGTGGTAGTAATGGAAACCAGAAGTAAAAAGGGGAGTGGGGGAATGAATAGTAGACTGTGAGTTAGCAAAGCTCCAAAATGCTTTCTAGAATTAGAAAAAATGTTTAACAATGAAAATATACATTTCTGCAATTATCACTATCTTTGGAAATAAAGAATTAGCTTGAGTGGGAGGAAATAGGGTGAAAAGTGATTGGAGGACAGTTAAGCAACTCAGAATGTTAAGGTAGTATATAGCATATCATCATGTATAAGTGCCTTTGGCTCTATTGATATATACTGATAGATTTGTCTCATGTTAATGCTAAAGTTGATAAGCTGTTTAATATTTTGAGATAAATAATGAGTTTAAAGTATCAACTAACTTGTCCTAAATTACACTTCTAATGAGTGATGGACATAAAAATTCAAACCTTGGTCTTTCTGACTGTGAGCTATCTTATTTTAATTTTATTAGGTCAATTTTGCTTCTCCTCGGCAATCTGTTTTGACTGCTGGAAACAAGCTTTTCAAATGTTATCTTCTCAGCCTCCAGCTTAATTGGACTTTTAGCTCTTTAATTTTTACAACATCTCCTTGTTCAGTTTGTTAGGACCTTTAAATATCTATCTTGGCCTGGATGATTATTTTGGACTTCAAGTTAAAAAGCATGCCGCAGCAGATACTCAGTATTTAAAGAGTTGACTCCTGAGCTACTACTGTCCTACCTGTTTGGACCTAGTTTTTATGTCTTGGATAACCTGTCAACCCTGTTATTATCAGAACCTGTTTCTGCCCAACTGTTTCAGTATAAGACAGTGAAAGATTTACTGTTGCTTTTTAGGTGGTGATTTACTGAAAAGATACAGATTTAGGATTGGGTAGAAATAACAAATAGCTGTATTAGTTTGTCTAAATTTCTTAACCTCACAGAGAGGTGAGGTTTATTCATCTACAAGAAAGGAATAATGCCAACTTCTTGGGGTGATTGTGAGAATTAAGTGAAATAGCATAAGATGTCAGCTGCCTAAGACTGAGTGTCTTTCCCTTTTCTCTGCCTTCTGATTTGCAGTGTTATCTCTGGACTTACATTTTAGTCTATCCTAATTGCTTCACTGCACTCCCATTCTCATTGTTGAAAAGCCATTGGGCTTCTCACAGCTTTGATCTGCCGCCTCTGAGTGTTCACATTAACAACTGTGTTGAATTATATGGTTTCTTGGTGGCACCTGTTCTAGGTTTCCAGCATGCCATTTAATGTGGATTTCTTTTTCTGACTTTTCTCTTTGGGCTACTTTATGCTTCCATTGCCTCATTCTGACTTGGTCTCTATTCCTTAACTTAACTATTTCCATTTGTTGTCTTAAATCACCCACAGAGTGTGGGTCTTCAGAACATACAAACAGAACCATCTAGAGGAGGAACATTTTTAGAATGTGTAATGTCACTGTTTATTGGTTATTTTTTGTTCTATAAAATAATTTTTAATGAAATAAAATTTAGAAAATTTCTTTTTTTTTTTTTTTTTTTTACTTTCTCAAAGGTAGAAGCCAGACATACAAATCATAAAATATCTCTTATTTAATTGTGGAAAAAATTGTTATAGTACTCATGCTGGTGATTATGCAACTAAGTGACACTCAGAAATATCTAGGAACATTGCAAATCAGAACATACCGTGGGCAGAGCTATTTATAGTTAGGTATTTGGAAATCTGTCTTCTACCTGTGTTCCTCTTCATACATACACATGTACATTATGAATCACTTTCATTCTAGTAGATTCAAGAAATAACCTTAAAGGAATTATCCAAAGTATATAAAAAGGCATGCAAATTTAAAACTTCATTGTGGTATTGTTTGTCCTATTTGTTCAATGTAAAGCCTGCTACTTTTGTAGAAGAGGCTTCTCTGGTGGCTCAGTGGTAAAGAGTCTGCCTGCCAATGCAGTAGAAAGGGGTTCAATCTCTGGGTTCTGAAGATCCCCTGGAGAAGGAAATGGCAACCCACTCCAGTATTCTTGCCTGGGATATCCCATGGAGAGAGAAGTCTGGAGGGCTGTAGTCCATGAGGTTGCAAAAGAGTCAGACATAACTTAGTGACTAGAAAACAGCAACAACTTTTGTAGAAGGCCCTGGCCCAGAGAAACATGTGCAAAAAATATATATATATACATAAATATCTTATATAAATATAAATATAAATTATATCTTTATAAGATATATTATAAATATAAGATATATTATAAATATAAAGATATATAAGATATATTATAAATGTCTTATATATATATATATATAAGAAAACTAGTCAGAATCTGGCATTTTCCTGGAGACCAACATTACTCTATGACCTACTCTTTTTATAATAGCAAAAGAAAAAAAAAACATAAGCCATCAACAACAGAATAATGGACAAATGAATTATGGTATAGTCCTAAAATGGAATACTGTGGAATAATTAAAGGAATAAACTGCAACCACATGTATTTCATTAAAAAAAAAATTCACATTCATAACATTGAACCAAAAGAGCAAGTGGTAGAAGGATATCCTGTGTAATAATAGAAAGTTCCAAATACATAAAGTAAGATGTTGTTTCTTACTATGTACTTGTCATATAGTATTTTTGTAATACAAATGGTATACTTAACACAAGAAATGGTCACCTCTGGGAAGAGGGAAGAAAATGATTTAAGGAGGCCACATAGGGGTATTGACTGTATTTCTAATATTTAGTGGATATGTGTGCTCATCATAAAATTATATATATTTTTCTGTATGACTGAAATAATTCATTATTTCAAAAAAGAAGGATCCACTGAGTAATATGAGGAGTCAGACTTTTAAAAACTTATCAGGTTTTTCAGACCAGATGATAAATAGCAGAAATAAAATGAATATACATCTGGGGAAGAAATGGATATGTCCTCCATAATGTATAACTTAGACCTGGGACTAAAATAAAATTCACTAGTGTAAAAATGAATCTGTTAAATAAATAGCAAATTACTAATTTTAATATCAGTGTTTTAAAAATTAGCTTAGAATGTGTGCTCATAAACTTCAGTGCTTATTTTTTGAGAAAATTTACCCTTTTATTAAGTTTTTCAGATAACTTTTTTGCTTTAAAGCATTCTTTTCATTTTATATGTGTTAAATCATAAAGTACTAAATACTTTGGTTTCTAAATAAGTTAGGAAATTATTTTCATTTGCTCTTTAAGACCTACAGTAGTTTTGAATGGATTGCTGAAATTTATTCTCTCTGGAAACATTCCTTCTTAGTTTAATTAAGATTTTGAGTATTGTTTATCTATTGCTGATTTAGGGAAAAAAACACTTTGTGACTGAAGAGTTGGGCTTTATGAATTTTAGCTGAGTATTATAGTGACATGACTAATGGTAATGGAGCTAATATTTAAGATGTTTGCCATGAGGTGCTATTAATTTCAAAATTATTTGAAAAGAAGGGTTATCATGATGGAGAAAACCTTTAAAGAAATTACCAACTGAAAAATAAATGATTTTAATTTTTGTTAGAATTTCATTTTAATCCATAAACCTTATGATTTTCTTTCTTGTATTTCAGGGAAAGGTTGCCCAGACAGCATGTATGTCAGCTTGCAAGCATTTAGCCACATCCTTGATGCAACTTTTGCTGGAAGCTGAAGTAAGGCAGCTCACCTTGGGAGCATTACAGCAGTTCAACTTGGATGTCAGAGAATGTGAACGTAAGACAGTAAACCATGTCTTTATTTGTTTTACCTGCCTGCTCACTTCTGCAGGAAAAAAGTTTTAGGTCTGTGTGGTTTTGGTCCTAATGGAGTCAAAGAATATCTAAGTGACAGAAATAATTTGTAGGAGGTCTAAAAGTAAGAGTCTGTCTGCAAGCTAATTTGAACACCCAAAAGTGCCTAGGCCCACATATAGAAAAAAGACCCCTGGCCACATGGAAGTCTAGAGGGGAATACAAGGCAGACATACATTTCATACACATCAAAGGAAACCTGATTAGTTCATAGACTTCAAAAGCATGCAATTCTCAACCATTTGCTTTTTATCTTGTAATTTAAAATTATTTTTCCATCTTATGTGCAAACTCTTCTTAGTCTAAAGAACAAATGGAGTATGCATATATCAGTCAGAAAGGCTTTCTGTGACAGGTAGAAACAGAAAACCTTGGACAGAGTAGCTAAATAGGTTTTAATTTTCTCAGAGGCAGTGGGTTGCTGTACTAATTTAGTTGCTCAGTGATGTCATCAAGGACCTAGGCACTTTTGTTCCCTCTCCTCTGTCATACTTAGGAATATAGAATTTTCCTCCTCATATATATTATAGTCAGAAAGGACTCACATTCAAGGGACAAAAAAGGTGCCAAGATCACCTAGTCTTTTTTATTTAAAAAATTAAAATCTTTTCAGTAACCCCCTAACAAACTTTCCTGTATGTCTCATTGGTCAAAATATAGTTGTATAATATTGAAGAAGTGAATGAGTCTTACTTTCATGTGTGAAAGTGAAAGTGAAGTTGCTCAGTCGTGTCTGACTCTTCGCGATGCCATGGGCTGCAGCCTACCAGGCTCCCCCATCCGTGGGGTTTCCCAGGCAAGAGTACTGGAGTGGGGTGCCATTGCCTTCTCCGCTTTCATGTAGATTTATCACGGTCCAGATTCTAATCTAGTTTCAGAAATTAATAAATTATTCATTAAATGCAAAAAATATATACAGTTGTATGGTCACCTCCAGCTCTCAGGCAGGCTGGAGAATTGAGTATCTGGCAGAGTGAAAGAGGAGCATCATTCCTGACATAGTTCATTTATCATGAATCATCTACTTGGAATTAAACATGAAATCAGGCTTTGGTTACCAAAGAAGGAAGGGATGAAAAGTGTTGTAGTGTTCACTGTGCCATCGGTGAGAAATGAAAATGAACTAAAATGATGAGACTTCTGGAAACTTCTGTTTCTAGAAAAATTAAAATAGTGAAAAATTACATAAGTCTACTAATACTCTGCCTCACCTTTTTATTTTTCTACTGCTTATTGGTTTCCTTTGGTGGACTTTTTTTTTTTTTTTAAATGCACCACGCAACAGCAGGATCTTAGTTCTCCAACCAGGTATTGTACCTGGGTCCCCTGCAGTGGAAGCGTGGAGTCCTGACCACTGGACTGCCAGGGAATTCCGCCTCGTGGTTGACTTTTGATGGCTGGAAATTAAGGCAATGCTATTTTTAATTAATTAAATAAGACTTCCAGTTCCAGCATCACAGAGTAACAGCTATCAAAGTCACCCTTTTGCCATAAACAGCTCTAAAACTGGATTAACTGTATGAAGCAACCTTTTTCATGCATTAGACAGCAGATAGCACACGACTATGATCCTTCAAAGGGGAGATGCACAAGGCAGCCTTGACACTGGCTCTTGTTTTCTGTCTAAGGGCACTATCTAGACACAGCATGGGGAAGTAGAACCCCTATAAAAAGCTGTGTTTTACATAGGAAAACAGAGATTGGCATATAGGACTGCTGAGACAGCTTAGCTTAGGTTTATGGACCAAGGTACCATAGAGCAAGGAGTTGTTTAGAGAAATAGCTCTAGAAATATGCATTGGAGATCCCTTGAGTCTTTGATCAAAAACTAAGTTGCCATGTGTGGTGTAAAACTCTGGGAGGCTTAGCAGAGAATAGCCACTAAGGAGCTATGAGCTGAATAGGAATGCCAGATGTCACAGAGTGCTAGGAAGCACTGGAATTCTGACCAACCAGAGTGGAAAGACCACCTTAACATATTGTGCATTCAGTAATACCCTTGAAAGTTAGGCATTAGGAATACTTTTCAAGCTCTGGCTACTGCTAAGTCACTTCAGTCGTGTCCGACTCTGTACGACCCCACAGATGGCAGCCCACCAGGCTCCCCCATCCCTGGGATTCTCCAGGCAAGAACACTGGAGTGGGTTGCCATTTCCTTCTCCAGTGCATGAAAGTAAAAAGTGAAAGTGAAGTCGCTCAGTCGTGTCTGACTCTTCGCGACCCCATGGACTGCAGCCTACCAGGCTCCTCTGTCCATGGGATTTTCCAGGCAAGAGTACTGGAGTGGGTTGCCATTGCCTTCTCTGGAGTAAGAGCTAATCTTGATCCACCCTAATAAAGCCTAATAACAAGACTTGACAAGATGAAGATAATCTGCCAGTAAAATAACTGCCTGCCAAAACATTCAAGAGTCTTTGAAGGAAGAGGAACATAAAAAAGCTTTCAGATTCCCACCATCTAGCATCTGCAATTTCATATCAAAAAACTAAAATTTGGGACTTCCCTGGTGGTACAGTGGATAAGAATCCACCTGCCAATGCAGGAAACACAGGTTCAATTCCTGGTCCAGGAAGATTTCTCATTCCGCTGAGTGACTAAAAGCCTGTAAACCATGACTAATGAATCCCATGCGCCCTAGAACCAGCAGGCTGCAACTACTGAGCCTGCATGCTGCAACTACTGAAGCCTGTGTGCCTAGAGCCTGTGCACAAGAGAAGCCACTGCAATGAGAAGCCCACTCACTGCAACTGGAGATTAGCCCCTGCTCTCTCCAAGTAGAGAAAGCCCGTGTACAGCAATGAAGACCCAGTGCAACCAAAAAAATAAGATAAACATTAAAAAATTTTAAAAACCCTAAAATATGACAAGCAAATATGTAGGGAAATATGACCCATAACAAGAAAAAATGAAAAATAGAAATAGACCCATTGATGATACAAATGTTGAAAATAGTGGACAGGGCCTTTAGAAAACAGAATATAGTCAATAATATAAAGGAAAAGGTGGAATGACTGTAGCTGAAATCTTTTCCAGGTTTGGTAAAAAAAAAAAAAGGCTTCACTGATTTAAAAAGCTTAACAAACTTTTAGCAAGATAAAGGTATAGCCACACCCAGGCACATTATGGTCAGACTGCTAAAAATAGCAATGAAAGAGAAAATCTTAAAAGCAGAAGAAAATACACATTACATAATGAAGAACAATGATAAGAATTAGAAACAATGCAATCCAGAAAGCAGTACAAGAACATCTTTACAATACTGAAAGAAAAAGAAAAAATCTGTTAACATTAACTCAAAAATTCTTTTTCTTGTGAAAAATATCCTTCAAAGATAAAGGTAAAATATAGACATTTTCAAATAAATGGAAGTTGAAAAAATTTATCACCAGAAGATCACCACATTTAAAAGTTGGTTTTTCAAGTTGGAGGGGAATTATACTACCTGTCACCCCAGCTCTGCAATGAAGATAACATTGTTCAAAGATATAAACCACAGTATCTCTTTTCTTACATCTTTTTGTAGAATCTTGACACTACTAAGAATTGACGTCTGTTAGAGGGAAGTGCACAGTATTGTATGCATATTCAAAATTATTTAATTGAAAAAATAATCAACATCTAATTCCCCTTCTCTTGAATCTGGGCAAACTTGTGACTTGATTGTAACCCACAGAATGTGGCAAAAGTGGCTTTTGTGGCTGGATCATAAAAGACAATGCAACCTCCATGTTCTTAGTTAGCTGCTGTATAACAAGTCCCTCTACCCTGAGGCGTCCATGCTGTGAGGAAGCCTAAACCACTCATGTGGACAGACCACATGGAGGAACTCTGGCATATGACATTTAAAATTTTATGCTGTTGCTACTGTATTTTGTTGTACCCCTTCAAATAGTGCTAGATTTTGTTCTGACCTGAAATCGCATTACTTTGTTGTATCCTTTTGAGATTTGTTTTTCATTTATATTGGGTCTAGAGCAACCTTTGGTCTCAGTCAGATTTAACCCCAAATCTAAAGCAATGCCCTTTGAAGGATTCTACCCCGTTACCCCAAATATCTGAAGATATTTCAACTCTGGATGGTGGAAACCCAAAGTATGCTTGTCTATATAAGAACTCCACAAATTATTCTGCCATTTCTTTCTCATAATTCTTTCCCCAGCCTTGGCTAGTTTCTTCTCATACATGTACATATTAATCTTCAGCTAGGTATTCAGTGGGACCCTTTTGTAGTTTTCCTCTTGCAGCTCCCTCCATATGGTCATTGGCACTGAAATTACTAGTTGCCTTGGCATCCTGGACTACAGTCTCTGACTTTTGAACTCAGACTCGCATGCCTGTTTGGGTTCCCTCCCTTTGCCCACTATGCATCATACCTAGAAACTACTGCTAGACATGCTCACCTGGTTTGTTTTCTTTCTTTCAGGGATTACAGCCCTGCATTGATTGTTATCTAATATCTAAAACCATTCTTTCAGATGCTTTGGCCAGTTTTCCAGGCTTTTGTGTGTATATGTGTGTGCAGTGGGAAGATGAATCTTCCTCCTATTACTCCTTCATGAAATTAGGTGAATTCCATCATGACATTAAGTGAATTCCATGGTAGAATTAAGTGAATATCTTTTCAAGGTTTTACTTTTTAATTTATATGTTTTTGGAAGTAATATCTGCTTTTTTAAATTCCCAGGGTAAAAAAGTACAAAAAATTATCATAATCTCATCATTGAGAAATAAATACGATTCCAGGGATTGCATCCAGGCATGATAACATCCAGCAGCCATAGAATTTTTTTCTAGAAGTCATTCACTGGATTCCTTGCATCTAGTTAGCCAAAATTGTTTCACCTGCCTCTGTCTTAACCAATTATTCCTCAGGAGAATGAAAACATGATTGGATAAACCAATCAAAATTGATTCTTAATGTTAAATATGAAGTTTTCTTTTCTGAGTCTTGAGGAATAGTAGAACCTCATTGTGATATAAATAAAAGGGAGAAAAACAACCAATTGTTGTTGCTGTTGTTGTTCAGTCTCTAAGTTGTGTCTGACTCTTTCTGCGGCACTCCAGGCTCCTCTGTTCTTCAGTATCTCCCAGAGTTTGCTCAGCTTCATGTCCATTGAGTCCAGTGATGCTGTTTAACCATTCCATCCTCTATCGCCCTTTTCTCCTTTTGCCTTCAATCTTTCCCAGCATTAGGGTCTTTTCCAACGAGTTGGTTCTTTGAATCAGGTGGCCAAAGTATTGGAGCTTCAGCTTCAGCATCAGTCCTTCCAATGAATATTCAGGGCTGCTTTCCTTTAGGATTGACTGGTTTGATCTCCTTGCTGTCCAAGGGACTCTCAAGAGTCTTCTCCAACACCACAGTTCAAAAGCATCAATTCTTCTGTGCTCAGCCTTCTTTATGGTCCAATTCTCACAGCCATACACGACTACTGGAAACACCATAGCTTTGACTATGCAGACTTTTGTCGGCAAAGTGATGTCTGTGCTTTTTAATGCACTGTCTAGGTTTTGTCATAGCTTCCCTTCCAAGGAGCAACTGTCTTTTAATTTTATGGCTGCAGTCACCATCCACAGTGATTTTGGAGCCCTCGAAAACAGAGTTTGTCACTGCTTCCACTTTTTCTTCTACTTGCCAAGAAGTGGTGGGACTGGATGCCATGATCTTAGTTTTTTTTAATGTTGAGTTTCAAGCCAGCTTTTTCACTCTCCTCTTTCACCCTCATCAAGAGGCTCTTTAGTTCCTCTTCACTTTCTGCCATTAGAGTGGTATCATCTGCATATCTGAGGTTGTTGATGTTTCTCCCAGCAATCTTGATTCCAGTTTGAGCTTCGTTCAGCCTGGCATTTTGCATGGTGTATGCTGAATATAATTTAAATAAACAACCAGTACCATTGGTTGAATAACAAAATCTGATGAATGATTGGGAATGACTTGTGATTGCATTTTTGATAGAGCTAGAAGGTAAAGAGGGATGAAGGGTGATAAGCTAAAATATATTAGCCTCAAGGAGGAGGAGCACTGAGAGAATAAGGAAAATGCCCATCTTATAGCCCAATTCTGAAATTCATTTTATATGGAAGAATGAGCAGTTTCTACTTTAGACAGTTTATAGGTGAATTGGTATCCTTAGTAGAGAGCCATATTTCAGTTAATACTGAGGAAGAGAGACCATTTAATGAAAAGGTGGAAACTATGCAAATAGTTTGTTAATTTTGCAAAAGGAGTTCCAGGGGCCAGTGTCTTATCTGAAAAGCCATTCAGTATCTGTAATAGCCTTTTATAATTGGGATCAGCTTGAAGCTCACATTTGCGAAGCATGACAGTGCCTCTAATAACCCTATTACCACTGAATTTTTTTCTCCATATATTGAGGAGCCCCTAAGGTTCATTGATTTAGAATTTAATGTTTCATTTCTGATTGGCATTAATTTGTCTGTCAAAAAACTTTTCATGGACATTTATTTTAATTTAAAAGAAAGAATTCTATGTCTTTTGCTGTACCATCCCCCTCATTTTCTTCTTTAGATGCTCAGTGGTCTATAAAAAATCTTAAAGAAATGATACATAAGATTCACATAACTATACAGAGGCGTATTAAAGCAACTCCAAATGACAAGATAATTAACACTTACATCTTTCTACCCAGTGGTGTGTACGTGAGGTATTTTTGCTATTGTCTGTGAGTCCTTGGAAGAACTGTGTATAGGTCTTAAAAGAAATAAAACTTTGGACAAGATAGAATGTGAATGTATCTTTAGTGTTTGACTCTGAGGCCTGGCCTGCCACTTTGTTAGATCCCAAATACTTGGATGAATTGTATGCATACAAGCCTGAGATAATCAATTAGTATAGTTAGTCATTAAGAACTCAAATTTTAGGGTCAGCTCAATCAGATGGATTCAAGTCACCACTTCTTTTTAGTGTGATTGTGTATAAATTATTTAACCTCTTACAGCTCCATTTATGAAATAGCTACAATAATAGTACCTAATATTACAAGAATGGGTTCAGAATTCAATGAGATAATGCATGAAAGTTTATTTTACATTACTGGCAAAACATTAAATATGCAGTAAGGAATAACTTCTCTATTATCATTGTCAGCAGCCACAGCAGTTAATAAACATCCAGCAACTCTCAGAAGGTCCTTTGCAGACCATGCAGACCTTTGTCTGTAGTTTGTGAATCAGTTAGGTTTGGAGATGCCCTTTTATTTGATTTATATTGTGCTTTTCTGTAGCTATCTGTCAAACTTCTGTATTTATTTGGAAACTTATCAACCAGAACTGATAATTTTCTAATTCCTAGTTTATGCTTTTACAAGAAATCAATTAGTTAGCTCAGATGTTTACTAGAGATGGTACCTACTGCTTTGGATACCACCATCTAGGGATGTTGTTGATTTCTTACTGACAGGCTGTCAAACCAAGTACCTTTAAGGTGACAATTGTTAGGACTTAGGAGATGCGAAGAAAATACTCCTTTTCCTTTAAAAATTGACAGTAACCTCTTGGTATTTCTTCTCTATTTGAGTTTCATCTTATATTCTCCATATGTTCGTATGTCTTATATGTAGTTTTGGATATTGGAACACTGGATCCCAACAGAGAAACTGGATTTTGAATATTAACAGGTCTTGATGACCTAATACTTACCTCCTTGATCAAACTTGGGCTATTGTAGCTTTCATGTACTAGGATGTTCAGTCTGTGTCTGGCTTTGGGATTTCCAAACCTTTTTTACTTTGTATATTCTAAAAATATGGAGGTCTAGGTTCATATTCAGGTGCAACTATTTGTTAACAGCACTAATTCAGTAATTTGTTCATTTATTCAACAAATTCATGTGAAGCCCCTACTCCATGCAAAGTACCATGCTGGAGGCTTGAAACAAAAATGGGAAACGACTGATGTTAAATAGGAGAATAATGAATCTAAATTCATTAGATATGTGGTTTGAATTTATCAGGAGCCTCAGAGATCCACTGTAAGGCTGTTGCAGTAATCCATGATGGAGATGATTTGGGAGCTTCAGCATATTTATGCACCATAATTCAAGCCATTGGAGTGAATGAAGCAACTCATCTAACCTCTCTGAGTCCATCAGTAAACTGGAAATGCTAATCCCTGTATATTTTTTCATAGTATTGTTATGAAGTCAAATGAGATACTATACATAAAATCATTTGTATACAGCCATGGAAACTTTATTTATTATAGCTGTCATTTCTTTATCCATATGCTTTCATATGTTTTTATCTTGTTTTCTTTCCTACTTCCACTGTTATATGATTTATAATGTTAAATATTTTCATATTTTAATAATCTGTTCACGTTCTTAAATTATTTGAAAGATTGGTGTGTTAAATATATAACAATTAAACCAAATCCAGGGGACATTTGGTTGTGAGGAAATGTAGCAGCAATCGCATCTTTTTAAATTTGCCATAATCCATCTTTTCCCAGGGCCCATCAGCCTTTTGCACAGAATAGACCAAGTCTCTGTACAGAAAGGTTAATAGTATGCATCTTGCCAAATTCCCAGCTCTTTTATGGTCAAGTTAACCAGAGCTCGGTTCACTATTTTGGAAAGGAACAAGGTCTCCAAACCCTTGTATTTCACCCTTCTTACCATACTAGCCCTTGCTTTACAGGTCAAGAAACCAATGTGGAGAATCTACCTAAACTCAGGACTTAATAAAACAATTTCAAGTTAGCTTCATGACTTTACTGAGCGAATTATGGTATAAAATATTGGCGGAATACCATTTGTCACTTAACTCCATAAACCCCACTCTAACTGAAAGATCAGATCACTTTCTACATTCCTAGAGAAGTAGTTTTAGCTCAAAGTCAGGAACAAATAGCCCACTACTGAAAAGTCTGAATTTTCTATCTCTTAGTATATATTTACTAAAATAAATGGCTGCAAGTTTCCCTTGTGGTATAGCAGGCTCTCCTCTGACTCAGGTGTGAGATGTTTTAGCAAATCTTACAGGGGCAGACCTTAATAGGCTTGCTTATGATTTTGCAACTGGAGCTTCTGAACTAAAGAATCTTTATAAAGGGATCTTTCTAAATTTTAAGTACTAAGTCCAAATACCTGCCATTTGAGGTAACTGTACCCACTTCTTACGTTTTCTGTTACTTGAGTCCAGCTATCCTTGACTGTCCACCTCTGTATAGTTAATTATCCCCATAGACTCCCCACAGGAGTCTGTCTGAGAACTTCAGGCATCACTTTACTAATCTCTTCCTGGTGAGAGGGAGACAGAAGTGAGTCCTCAGGACCCTGGTCAGAAGCATCACGGAACCATATGTGACTCACATCCATTCTTCTCTTACAACCTTTGAAATTTACATTTACAAAAGGAATTTTGATCTTTAATAGCTACGCCAGTGTTAAACTCCCTGGTGGCTCAGATGGTAAAGAATCCACCTGCAGTGCAGGAGATGTGGGTTCGATCCTTGGGTCAGAAAGATCCCCTGGAAAAGGGAATGGCTACCCACTCCAGTATTCTTGCCTGGAGAATTCCATGGACGGAAGAGCCCGGCAGGCTACAGTCTGTGGTGTTGCAAAGAGTTGGACACGACTGCACAACTAACACTTTCACTTTTCACATTTTTCAAACCCAAACTGCATCAGCTAACCAAACTGTTAAAGTGACTACTAGCTCATATATTAGATCAAGCCTCTCCAGTGAGATGCCCTATAGTAATTAACTTGTCATTCAAAATTATGTTTAGTTGTCCTTGAGTAAGTAGTACAAAATGCATATCCACACAGTTGTTTTTTTTTTTCCCCCTCGAGATTCCGCAGAAAACTCTTCCATTTCTTTCTGAATGTATTCTCTGCTACTCTTATTTTGCATATCACCTTTGAGACCATGTTGTGTTTAGATCCTAGTCATGGGACAATATTCAGTAAGGAATAGAGCAGAGCAGAATGCTACCCTTCTTTGGCAAGGGAGACACAACGAAAAGTATTCTGGAGAAGCTGAGGGATCAAGGTGTCAAAATTTCTCTTAAGACCCTTGCATTTATCAAGGAAATGTGGTGAGAGTATGAAGACAGCTGCTGTATCAGTTCATAACTTGAAAGATCAGTTTGTGCCCCATTTTCATTGTAAGTTGCCCGGTGTTATTAAAAGCTTTTACATGAAAACTTTTCATATTCTTCAGTTTACTTAAATTGAACAATGTCAGGACAACCTGGAGAAGGAAGTGGCAACCCACGCCAGTATTCTTGCTGGAAAATCCCCAGGACAGAGGAGCCTGGTGGGCTATAGTCCATGGGATCTCAAAGAGTCGGACAAGACTGAGCAACTAATGCTAAATTCTAGGACAACTTAGTCCTCCAAAGCTTCACCTTCAATGAGAACTTGTTCCCAAGTGACTGAAGATAATACCTTAATTCTGAGCTTGGCTGCCATATTCCACTGACCATTAACTTCTCATCCTAGGAAATGAAGGGATGTCTTAATGCCCTTTTCCCTGCCATCTTCTGTTAATAAATTCCAAATATTCTACTTTTTAAATAAAGTCTTTGGTTTACCAGCTCAGTCTTCAGTCATCTGTCTTAATTAAATTATGCTTCTTTGCATGGAACAAAAATTTATTCAAAATATTTCAGAAAAAGAGGAGGGCTTATTTTGAATACATGGATTTCATAGGACCCCAGAAAAAGATAAATAGCAGATCATTTAGGTTAGGGATCATGTCTGCTCACTCCTCTCCTTAGTCTCTTACATAGTGCCTGACATATGGTACTTACTTAATATTTATTTATTGAATGAATAAAAATGACTCAGCAACTACCCAAGTTTCTGGATCTTTTCGGTCAGGTCTGACGATGGAAGGGAATAGAAGTAAGAAGTGGCTTGGAATGGATGTCATGTGATGTGAATAGCAGGACAAACAGGGATGTAGTTGGAACCCTAAGGGATATTCTCTTAGGAGAGTGGACAATTGGCAACTTGAGTACACATATCCTACCAACTTCTATGGATTATAAAGCCATTCTTGCCAACAACGGTCACTTTTTGATATATATATTTGTATAATATATAATGATTAAAATCAGAGGTGATGCAAACATATTGGCCTTTGACATCAATCTATTTCTATCACTTCTGATGTTTATCATTATATATTATATTTAGTAGTTTGAATATATTTTATTCCTCTTCTAAACCTCAGTTTCTCTACTTATAAAATGAATTTACAATTATACTGTCTCCAAGACTTGTTCAGTTGATTGAGTAATTAATGCATAACAAATGCTCAGTAACTGCTAGCTGCTATCCTCGTTGTCTGTGTCATTATCATTGTCATAAAGAGTATTAACCTGAAAGGAAAGTTGTATTATGACCTCACTTTTGCTACTAATTTGCTGCATGATCTTGGTAATTCATTAAACCTGAATTTGGGCTTCTTGTTTATAATATGAGAACACTTGGCTAGATTTTTTCTGAGTTTCTGTTTAGTTCTGGCTTCCATGGTGGCTCAGACAGTAAAGAATCCACCTGCAGTGCGGGAGACCTGGGTTCGATTACTGGGTTGGGAAGATTCTCCTGGAGAAGGAAATGGCAACCCACTCCAGTATTCTTGCCTGGAGAATTCCATGGACAGAGGAGCCTGGTGGGCTATTTAGTTCTAAGATATTACAGTTTATCATGGGAGGGAAGATTGCGTGGATATGTTTATGTGTATGGAAAATTGTTATAAGAATTAAATGAAGTAATGTAATGAAATGCTTTATAGATCCTAATACATACATATTTATAAGCACCAGTAAATATTAAATATGTTTCTTGTAGGTTTTATTATAGTTATATATGATAACATGTTCATTAGGGAACTTGATAACGTGTTCATCAGGGAACAGAGTATATGGAAGTAGAAAGCAGGCTTTGAGTGATTGCCATCAAGGGCTCTTATAAATTTAATGACCATTGAAATAGGGTCAGCAATTTTTTTTCTCAGAGAAACTTTCTGTATAATTAAGACAAGATTGTCTCAGGCTGCTTTATGCTATTTACTTTTGGATAATATTAGTTTAGGAAGAAAGCAAGCTGTCTAGTCAAGACCTAAAGCACCATGAAAAAGTGAAAGTGTTAGTCACTCAGTTGTGTTCAACTCTTTGTGACCGCATGAACTATGTAACCTGCCAGGCTCCTCTGTTCTTGGGCTTCTCCAGGCAAGAATACCGGAGTGGGTTGCCATTCCCTTCTCCAGGGGATCTTCCTGACCCAGGGATCAAACCGTGATCTCCTTCATTGCTGGCAGATTCTTTTACCATCTGAGCCACCAGGGTATCCCCTAAAAATGTCAGTGTGGTTTTGGGGAAAATCAGAGTTGCCATAGTGAAACGTGTTAGCAGTCCTGAATTTCAGAAGTCTAAAGAGTATGGTTACATTTCTTTTGGGAACTTACTTATTAGAACCTGAGTACTAATCTAGAACTGATATGAGAAATAGACTTTTAAAAATTGGCTTTCTGTAAGATTTACTTTAATCTTAGAAATGTTAAGTTATTGTAGTAAATGGTATCATTACATATTATGGGATTCTTGTGAAAAGTTTTGAATTTACTTCCTTTCCTATTAAAGCATAGGTTTTATGTTTTATCCAGAAGACACTTTTTAAATTTTATCTTAATTATTTTAATTGTACCTCTTCAAGTCTTAAGAAGAAAGCCCTCTTAAACCCTCTTAAGAGTATAAGGCTTGAAGAGAGACAAATGGAGAAAGTTTGAGCCCAGTAAAATTTTAAACCTCATCTTCCTAAGTTATATCAAAATAATTGATGCCTCCTTTGTGTGAGGATATGTAATGCCTGAAGATGCAAATTTCCTGTTGCAAACTACTGAAGGACATTTTGTGTGTTTCAGTATCATTAATTTCAGATCCCTTAGCTTCTATCCTTGGCCTCATCTTTCTAAATTGCAGTTTTAAAACAAGCTTTCCTGTTCTTTCTCTTCCATCTGAGAAACATTACAGTGGAAAGATTGATGATAGACTTCGAGTTTGTATGCAGAAAAATAAACTTGCTTCCTATATTTGCAGTGTTCTGCACATGTGAAAATCTAAGGATAATTAGTTGTTATTGCTTTAATGTGATGGAGACAATAACTTGTTCTATGTGA
This sequence comes from Okapia johnstoni, assembly GCA_024291935.2. Taxonomy (NCBI): domain Eukaryota; kingdom Metazoa; phylum Chordata; class Mammalia; order Artiodactyla; family Giraffidae; genus Okapia; species Okapia johnstoni. The sequence goes on along the minus strand of CM044306.1, from coordinate 122,311,196 downwards.
CAAGCTCCATGGCTAATGAATTTTGTCTTTTGGTTGGTTGACTGGTTAATGGAATCAGAAAGAAATATTTTATGTTTCTTCTTCAGAAAAATGCTTTCATTTTCTGTTGAAAATGTACAGGGATTTGGGTGGCCAGTCTTTGTTAGAACACATCTTTCTTTATTTGTTCTATTGTTTGTATTCCCTTTTCTCAGTTTTGTTCTATATTCTTGTTTCCCATTCTCATTTTGACTCAATATTTGCAATGAAACTCACATTTGCAAGGTAAAATCATTAAGTTGGCAGTTATATATGTATATGTATTATATATAGTTATAGTTATCAATATTTCATTCATTCTCTTCATTCCTTGTTTTCTCTGCAAGACCTGGAACACTGTAGATATTCTCTACAAAAAATCAAATTTAAAACTGAAGTGCAGTGGGAATGTGTAGGATGAAAATAGAGGCCATTTTTCTGAGAGATACTTTCTCAGTCACACAGCTCTCAATCAACATATGCAAAGGCTTCCCCAGAAACTTATAGGTTGTGTGGCTTTGTCTCTCTCCCACTTCCCAGGCCCTTACTAGTTCTTTTTAAAAGTAGGATTGAGCTTGGCTTCTCAGATCTAAAATGATGTGGGAAGAACACAAACTGCAGATATCCGCCTTCTGTTAAAAATAGGCAGTACAAAACCCTGCTTTGTTTGCTGTTGTCTTCCCACACCAGCAAGGTTTGTCATGCTAGGTGCTGTGCTATTATGATGTGCCTTTCTTAGCCATGGAAAACCCAAATAGAAGGCTTCACTGCCACTTAAAGGGCCATGTCTCTTCTCTTTGACTATGGATGATGGACCCTGTACCCTCTGGAAGGACTTTTCTCAGACATGGATCAGTGAGTAGTGCCCACTCAGCAGTTATTTTGGTTTATGGGCTGAAGTTCCTTGAATTCCAGGAGATAAGGCAGTCATTGTCTCTGTGAGCCCATTGCCGGATACCTAGTCATTTGATAGTAAGTGCTGCCAACCTGAGCACTGAAGGCAGGCAACCTGCTCTTCCTCACCATGGCTAAGATGCCATCCTTGTCAAGAAAATGGAGATGGATCATGCTGCTCTAACCTTGTTATGCATCACTGTCAAACCCTGCTGTTGGCTTCCAGACATTGGCCAACAGAGACAAAACAGTTTTTCTGGTGGCAAGTGTTACCTTGGATTGTTTGTGAGCATTTAAGTGATGAGGAAGTACAAAGGACCTGCTATGTGAAGAATCATACTACGCAATTAAGCTTTTTTATCTGTGGCAAACCTAATACTCTAAATTCTGTTTGGCTGTTTGGTAAATGTGGTACTTATCCCAGCTTTCAATAAGGACAGAAACTGATTCCTCTTTGAAATTGTTTAGATTTTTCTTCCCAGCTTTATTTCAAGGGATATTTGGAGGGAGGAAGATAAAGGTGGTAGGAGGAAATTAACTTAAATCAGCTGGTAGCTTCTAGAGGTCCATTTTCCTGCTGTATGATTTTGAAAAGAAGAGGACCAGATGTTTTTAAAGTGATATTCCAAACTTGGTGCGCCTTCCTTCTTTTTCTACATTTTCTATTTCAGCTGTTTCAGATTTCATTACTTATTTTTTCTCAACTTTGAGATCTTCTGTACTTTGGAAGTTTCAGAGACTGGAAAGATTAAGAAATGCCATTTCAAAGAAGTAGAAATTTAAAAATATATTGTTGTTATTGCTATTTTCCTGTTACTTAACCCTGGTTCCAGACCCAGTAAAACAGATTTTTCTTAAAGTTAAAAGAGTATGTTATAGCAATTTCAAAATCTCCAAAGACTTTTTACTATTTCTCTATTAGAAACTTTAAAAACAATTATTTAAAAATTTTCATGAGTCCTCATAATTTGCTTGAAAACACCCAGAAACATTTTCATGGAGAAATGAGCCCACTGAAACAACAGTGTTTCTTAATTATTGTAAACCAGAGACCTCACCTCACCATTAGCACCAGAGCAATGTTTGGCTGAGGCTTCCCAGGTGACTCAGTGGTAAGGAACCTGCCTGCCAATGTAGGAGACAGGGATCAGCAGGTTCAATCCCTCGGTCAGGAAGATCTCCTGGAAGAGAAAATAGCAGCCCACTCCAGTATTCTTGCTAGGATAATCCCATGGACAGAGGAGCCTGGTGGGCTACAGTCCATGGGGTTGCCAAGAATCGGACACGACAGAACCACTGAGCTTGACAGTGTATGTATGGCTGGCCATCTCCTTCTCCTATATCAGCTAGCTACAAACATCACCTCAGGTGAAGAGTTATTTCTTCAGCACCGCTGCCTCACTCCATCAAGCCATTTGTACCTCCCTTTTATTCACATAGGCTAAAATCCTAATATTTGTACTAAACCAGACTCTCCCAAGAACATCTGATGCATTTACTTTTCTCTTCTCCAAGTGATTATGCTGAGACATTGTGTACATTTTCTATTTTGTTTGGCCCTTACTTCATGTCTTTGGGGTTGAGGCCAGTAAACTATTTATTTTAATTAGGCCATTTTATAGGGTATAAACCAGGAAATCATATTAAATACAATGTATATTTAAAAATTATTTTAATTGTTGAAAATTGACAGACTTGGCTCACAAGAAATGCCTGTAATAGTCTTGTCCACCTACTGCCTTTAGGTGAAACAGTACCATATACATCTCAAAAAGTTGATCAAAGTCCTAATTTTTATGAAACATTTTAGAAGAAAAAACTTTCATTCTTTTCCATTATCATCTGCTGTAACATTTTAAGACTTAACAGATTCTGATTTGAGTTCTAATTTGAGTTCTGAGTTGATTTTAATTAAACCATCTATCTGATGTAGTTTTAGTATTACAAATTTTAGAAATTTATCCTTTCTCTCTTCCTCTCTTTTATGTGTGTGTGTATGAAAGAGTGGAACCACACAATTCCCTTAGCATTCCCAATTTCTTTTTTCTAAGATTGGAATTTAGAAAATATGAGTAAAATGTCACTGCCAACACTTCCACTTAGAAAAGCTGAAGTTTTCAGAAACTAGTGAGACAATGTATAGCCTTTTTAAAGTCTTACCTATAATGTTCTATAATAGTAGTTGGTCTATATTTTGCTTCTATTTTCTACTCCTTTCCTGGGAGGAGAAAGTAGTATATATTAGGGTCACTGGTGGGATAATGTACACAGTACGTTGGATGGGTGAATTGAGGCCTGTGTCTTTGTCTTTGTTTGATCACTAAGTAGCTATGAATTTGGACAGCACACTTAATCTCTTGCAAAACCTTTTTAGTCATTTGTTATATGTGAGTGATTTGGACTAGGATATCCCATTGGACAACATGGCTAGGAATTAGCCATTCAAGTAGGATGAGGTAGATGGGGAAGGGTGTTCTGACAAAGGCAAGTATTTGTATAAATTTTGGGAGGAAATAAAGAATATGGCATATTAGCCATAAATAAAGCTAGTTCATTTGACTAGAAAATATAGTAAAATGAACTGGGGTATCCATAAGGAAACGTGGAAATATAATTGTTATTATTGGAGCCAAACCAGATTTTAGAGAGCGCACTTTTAGTGGAAGTAGGTGATATAGACCAGATTGTTAAGAGTTGAGAAATGAATGGAAGACAAAGAAATTGAATCAGTGCTTGTAAAAGACTCTCAGAAATTGACATTGAAAGAAAGGAGAGAAAAGGTTGTTTATTTCATTGCCTCCATTAAGCCTGATAATTGGGACCGTTTAATTGTAAATGACAGCAAATATTTTGTATAATGTAGCCAAGAATAAAAGAAAAATAACTCTTACATTATTTTGTTAGTATCAGTAAAATTTCCCTAGTAATCTTTCTCTTCTTTCCCTGCTCTTTCTTCCTGAATGATGTGCCTTTCTGAAGAAATTCAAGTCTCCTCAGTTTTTCACCAAATCCCAGCAATCAGGCTTAAGGGCCTGCCATTCCCTCTGGCTCACAGAATCTCTTGGTCAGCTATCTGCCTGTCAATGGATGGAAACAAGGTGTAGCATCAGCTCCTGCCCAGACAGTTAACCAGGGAAAAGAATGAGGTTCTGTACTTTGCTGTAGAAAAGCATTTCGAGGGCTCTTTAAAGACAGGAGTGCTTTTAATACTTAAAATGCTCATTTGTCTCCTATACTTCCTAGTTGTTAGGATATTCCTTTCAAAGCACCAGTTTATCATGGAAAGAAGTTGCTTATGTACCTGAAGAAACACCCACTTCCATTTCCTTTTTTTTCCAACTGACTTAAATTCTCCTAAAACACTAATCTCCCCCTCTCTTAACAGTGCTTCCAAGTTAAACTGCCTAATACTGCCTCTGGAGTTCTGTTGTGTCTGCCTTCAAGTCTTTGGTCTTACAACCACCAGCTTAAGGTCTCAGGTTTCACTGACAGAGATTCTCTTCTTCACCTTCTTTTATTTTTGTTTGCTTGGTTGTTTGTTTTAGGGGAAAAAAAGAAAAGGGAAAACACACCTCAAACTGAGCTCTTAATGGCAATGTTTATATTCTTTAGTAAGATAGATCCTAAGTGTAGATCTTGACCTCTGAAAATAAATTCATTAGTCTATAACTGTAATGGCAGACCAGTATTTATGTTCATATTGATCTAACGCAAACATTTAGTGTGGAGGGGGATCATTGTTTTAATACTTAACATTATAATTCCATTTGAGGAGGTGGAATTCCCAACTAATACTTGAACAATTATATGAAGCAAACCTAGAAAGTGTAGAAAATGTTATCTTTCTCTGAGAAAGATATGTAGAACTTTTTAGTTTGCCATGTCAAAAATAATCTCTTGTAATGAACACTCACTTTAATGCAATATCTTTAAGCTTTTTGGTTTATTGAAGAAGTGGCCATGTAGGCAAAAAAAAGTATATCATTATTTTATTATATCCATTTCCAGTAAATTTCATATTTGTTATGCTGGGACATATCTGGCCATAACCTGGATATTAAAATGGACCCAATATCAAGTTGTATTATGCTTGATCTGAATTGAAACTTGTGTTCCAACAGCAGTTCTCCAACACCAACTGAGTGAGTGAGTGAAAGTTGCTCGGTTGTGTCCGACTCTGCGACCCCATGGACTATACAGTCCATGAAATTCTCTAGGCCAGGATACTGGAGTGGGTAGCCGTTCCATTCTCCAGGGGATCTTCCCTACCCAGGGATCAAACCCAGGTCTCCCACATTGCAGGCGGATTCTTTACCAACTGAGCCACCAGGGAATCCCAGCAACAACTGGGTGTTCCACAATTCAATCCAGTTCTAACACTAACTACCTGGAGTTCTTACAGATTCTGCAAATTAAGGGTTCAGTCCCACAAGACTGCCCCTCTACAGATGTCAGCCACAAGCTTCAGAAGTCCTCAAGCCACTCCCACTTCTTTCTAGCTGACTACAGATTTTGGGGGCTTCCCTGGTGGCTCAGATGGTAAAGTGTCTGCCAGCAATGTGGGAGGCCTGGGTTCGATCCCTGGGTTGGGAAGATCCCTTGGAGAAGGAAATAGCAACCCACTCCAGTACTCTTGCCTGGAAAATCTCATGGATGGAGGAGCCTGGTAGGCTACAATGCATGGGGTTGCAAAGAGTTGGACACAACAGAGCGACTTCACTTTCATTTTTCACTTTCACGGATATTGAGCTCACCACATCCCCTTTCAGTTCAGTTGTTGTTGTTCAGTCACCAAGTCATATCTAACGCTTTGGGATCCCATGGACTGCAGCATGCCAGCCTTCCCTGTCCTTGACTGTCTCCTGGAGTTTGCTCAAATTCATATCCGTTGAGTCAATGATGCTATCTACCCCTCTCATCCTCTGCTGTCCTCTTCTCCTTTTGTCTTTAGTCTTTCCCAGCATCAAGGTCTTTTCTACTGAGTTGACTATTCACATCAGGTGGCCAAAGTATTGGAGCTTCACCTTTAGCACCAATTCTCCCAGTGAATATCCAGGGTTAGCACCAATTCTCCCAGTGAATATCCAGGGTTGATTTCCTTTAGGATTTACTGGTTTGATCTCCTTCTCCAGCACCAAAATTCAAAAGCATCAGTTCTTCAGTCCTCAGCTTTATGTTCCAACTCTCACATCTGTACATTCAGTTCAGTAATTCACTACAAAAACTCACATAACTCACCAAAAATGCTGTACTTATGATTGCAGTTTTATTATAAAGGCTATCACTCAGGAACAGCCAAATGGAAGAGATATACAGGACAGGATCCTGGGGAGGAGGGTGGCAAAACAGAATTTCCATGTCTTGTCCTTAAGGAATCAGGCATGTCAACCTTCCAGCACCAAATCAGGAAGATCCACTGAGCTTCAGTGCACAGGGTTTTTATATGAGGGTTTTATTATGTAGTGAAGTGAGCCATTCAGTTGTGTCCAGCTCTTTGTGACCCCATAGGCTGTAGCCTGCCAGTTAATTAATTAATTAATTAATTAATTAATTCCTGTCCATGGAATTATCCAGGCAAGAATACTGGAGTAAGTAGCTGTTCCCTTCTCCAGGGGATCTTCCCAACCCAGGGATGGAACCCAAGTCTCCGCATTGCAGATGGATTCTTTCCCGTCTGAGCCACCAGGGAAGCCTGAAGCATGATTGAGTAAATAACTTGCTACATGACTGAAATCGACCACCATCCCTTCCACTCTCTGGAGATTGGGGGTGGGCTGAAAGTGTCAACCCTCTGGTCACAGGCTTGGTCATTCTGGTTTGTGCAGCCCCTCCCTTAAAATTACTTAAGGGCCCTCAGGAGTCAACTTCTCAGCATAAACTTAGGTATGATCAAAATGATTCAATTATGAATTGCTCAGGAGCTTTCCTGTTGCTCAGGACCTTTGGAGGGTATAAAACTCCTTGTCAGGAGCTAGGACCAAAGACCAGGTGTATTCCTTGTTATGTAATAGGCCTCAGGAGTATATTTGATTCAGTCCTATAGCTTTAAGCAAGTGAAATATTATTGCCTTCATTTTACAGAGGAGACATCTGGCACTAAAATCTTATATGATCGGCCCAAGGTCACATAAATAAAATCTAGAAATATTGGAATCCCAGTTACCTTAGCTAATGATATATCCATTTTCTGTGAACACCAATCAATGTAGACTGAGACTCGGTTTTCCTAGCAAATTGTGAGACTATCTGCAAAACTTATACCAAAGAAACATTATTGGCTTTCAGTTTAGAAAGAATTACAATTAACTTTTAAAAAGTCTAGCTCTTTTAACTTAGGAAACATCCTATGTGGAACCTACCTTAATCATTTCTCTTGTGGCATTTTTGGTACCTTTGTATGGTGCACCTCTACCCTGTTCAAGAGAACTGTCAGTGTCTTGATACTTTTCCTTTTAATGAGTCAGCATTTGTTTTGTGTTGTGGACTTACAAATCATTTTGCAGTTATAAGTCAGGATTGTTACTGTCATCCCTTGCTGGGGAACCTGAGAGTCAAAGAGCTTGTTCTGGAAACATACGCTGCTCAACTATCAGTTTTTTAAATATACCGTAATCATTCCAAAATGATTTGAGACTACTTTCAGTAGGATAAGTTGAAAAAATTAGTAAATTAGATATTAAGAAAGGAAAATGAGATGAAGAGAAGAAAGGAAAGAATACTAGCATAAGAATTAATAGAGAGGTACTATAAAAATTTATTGACATACATAGTGAAGAATATACAAAGTATATAGCTGCCTCAGAGGGTGGCATATTTTTAAAATATGAGCTGAAGAGAAGCCATTGTGTAGTATCAGGAATATTTGTTTCAATCCTAATTTCATAGTCAATGTAGAAACAATTCATATTGCTGTGAATTTGGAGAGTGCTCTTTCCTTGTCATTTCAAAGTCCGAAATCATCCTTTGCAAATTTCATTTTAGCTTCCATTCTTGACAGGCAACATTATCTGAAGCTGTGCTGTCCACATCTGTAGTTACCAGCCACAGGTGGCTAGTAGAGCATTTGGCACACAGCTCAAATATGAGCTGTACTCTAAGTGAAGAACACATCCTGGATTTCGAAAAAAAGCTCATGAATAATTTTTAAAATGCTAATTTTATGTTGAAATTAAAATATTTTAGATATATTAAGTAAAATAAGATATGCTATTATTAATTTTTAATTGATTTTTATTTTCTTAAGTGTATATCTACTAAAAATTCTAAAATTACACTTGTAGCTCTTGTTTCTATTTGGACAGTGCTTTTCTAGAGAATTTTTCACCATTATGTTAAATGCCTACAGAATCCTTCTCAATGTAAAATTTCAGATAAACTTAATTCTGTCTTGTGTCCATACAACAGAATGATCAGTGCTGAACAAACACATAGATAAGATTAAGTCCTTGAAAGCATAGTAAAAATATCAAGAATATAAAGTTACTACTTGAGAACACCAGTCTTTCTACTCTCTCAGGAAACCCACACCTTTCATTGCATGTTCTCAGCTTTCTTTAAGATTATGCACAGAAGCACTGCTGTTTGCTAATTGGCAGAGGCTTCTTTTCACTATAGTATTAAAAAACCTATTATGAAATTGGCCTTTATTTTGCAAAATTGCAAAACTTCAGAGGAAAATTGTGATTTTACACAGATCTGTATATTTTTATGACTTCATTGTTATTGAAATGAAAAAGATATACAAACATATATATGCATATATATATAAGGAACATGTAAAGTAAATATTTGCTTTCAGACATTATAGGTCAGGGATGCATATTGGAATAATAGAGGGATTAGGTTTTAACTGGTTCACCAACTTACTTTTTTTGGTTTTAATTTTTTCATCTGTAAAAGTCCTTAGCAATTACAAATGCTCCTTTCAGCTTTAGGATTCTTGGTTGTAAACTCAAGTCCTAGGACATTCTGTGCTATGTTTTTGGCAATTATTTATGGAATATTAAGGGAACGTCCAATGCCATGTGGCATGACATTGTTCTGCCACTTGTTATGGGTCTTGGCTTTCCTTAACCTTCTTCCTCTGCAATGCAAAAGATACTCTGTTTAATTTGGTGAATACATCTAATGTGTTCTTATCCACCATTTAGAATACTGTTTCCTTAAACAAGAACACCACTTTATTTCTATAAAAGCATCCAGTGGCACCTGGCCTCCATGATACGGCAGGAATTTATGTCATCTCCTTTTTTTAAATCTTGAATAAAATTATTTTCTAGTTTGCTTTGCTAGAAATCAACCAATTAATTTCATTAAACTGTTTACAGATTCTTCTTATATGTTAGAGATGTTAGTAAGGCATAAAAATCAACTTCTCCAGTTTCCTAGGTTTATTCCACGTAAGACAGCTGTCTCAGGGGAATGTGTTCTGTCACTGACACCAGTTTCTGCCAGTTTCTGAACCCTCGTTTCCTTTCAGTGGTCCAGTATAAGGGACAGACACATGGAGACTGGCTTATTTACTCAGCAGCATCATGAAAGTTCCTTCATGCTTGTGGCCATTTTCTCTCTTATAGTGGATTAATCTCTTATTAGTTAAAAACCTATATTTATCTGTCCTAGTTTTCAATTGTCTTTTAAAGCAGAAGGAGTTAGGAGAATTAAACTTTGAAAACAATTTATAAATCTGTTTAGAGTGCTGCTTTGGCATTTGCTATCAGACTCTATTGTTATCAGTTTTAATTGTATTTCTCACAGAAACTCACAATAGGTTAGATTATACTTACTCTGCTCTTCTTAAGGCAGAAGGTCTAGTGAGTTTAAAACATATGAAAGCACAGAAAAATTTATTTCACAGGATTATACTCTATGTAATTAAAGGTGACTATTTTTTTATAATCACATGTTCATACAAACACACTTATACAAGTATAGTCAGCTGAATCTTCAAGGAACTTTGCCCTCCCCACTCCCACCCCCACCTCCAGTCCTCCCTTCCTTTTTCCATCTCCTTGAGAGCTCTCTAATTTGTACTTACTTCCTTATGTTCTGGCCTACCTTTCTCTGACCATCAGGGCCTTGAGTGAAGTCCCTGTGGAGTCCATCAACTCTTCTCTGTAATTAGCTTAGTGGAACCACTGTGAAGTGATGCAAGAAGGCTTTAACTTCCCCAGAGCTACACTTCATAGTCTAGCACACTCCTTATCTGTTGCCCCAGGGACCCAAATACCAGGAAACTGTTATATTAATACGGCAACAGCAGCTCTTATTTGTTTTAATCCCATAAAAACCGCATGTGACCTGACCTGATCTCAAGATATAAACAAGTACCCAACATAGTTTGAGCTCCATGATACTGATTTTCCTTTCTCACCTGACATTTTGGCCAAAAACAAAACCCTAATCTGTTCAGTGGAGGCTGGTGATGCTATCTTGTCCACTGTCTAACTTGGAACTTCACTGAAAGCAATAGTGTATTATGCTAACCAAGAATTTCTGGTTAAAATTTTGCCCACTGCCTTTTCAATTTTCTCTTATTTGAACAAATTAGCTTTTCCTCTAAGAATTGCTATTTTACCTACTTCCCGGATATTGTACTAGCTTTGATTTTTTGAAATAAATTTTACCTTGCTCATCTTCCTTTGAAAATAATTCTTGTTTTACAAGCAATTTGCAAAGATTCAGAAGAATTTCTTTTATATTCTGTTTCCCACAACTTGCTTTTGATAAGTTCTCAAATGTCCTGTCTGGATATACAGATTACAGACTAAGGCAGCCTTTTTTTGGTGGGGGGAGCTATGTTTTATTTGGTGACCTTGTTGTTGTTCAGTTGCTAAGTTGTGTCCGACTCTTTGCAACCCCATGGATTGCAGCACACCAGGCTTCCCTGCCCCTCTCTCTTGGAGTCTGTCCAAACTCATGTCCATTGATTTGGTGATGCTATCTAACCATCTCATCCTCTGCCACCTCCTTCTCCTTTTGCCTTCAATCTTTCCCACCATCAGAGTCTTTTCCAGTGAGTCAGTTCTTCGCATCAGGTGGCCAAAGTATCAGAGCTTCAGCTTCAGCATCAGCCTTCCAATGAATATTCAGGGTTGATTCCTTTAGGATTGAGTGGTTTGATCTCCTTGCAGTCCAAGGGTCTCTCAAGAATCCTATCTAGCACCACAGTTTGAAAGCATCAATTCTTTAGCGTTCAGCTTTCTTTATGATCCAACTCTCACATCTATACACAACTACTGGAAAAACCATAGCTTTGACTACTGAGAACTAAAGCCTGGGAGACACCTCTCAGATAAAACTCTTCTAAAAAGGTAAGGGAGGAGTCTGAATATATAGGAATTTTTGCTGAAAAAAAAGAAAACATAGAGTCTAACATCAGTAGATTACAGCTAATCACAGAAGGCAGACATCTCAAATTAATGATTTTGGTTCTTGTCTGTAGATGGAAAGATGCAAAAGTCTGACTCATAGAATTTATTCCTTTGATATGTATCTTAACTATCTTGGGCCAGTATCCTGTTTTTCTCCATCCTGAAATCCCTTCAGGGCATACTGTCTAGGATAGCTGCAATGGTTGATGGCTTGATGGTGGACAACATGTGATTTTTACCAGAATGGCAGGCAACATTCTTGTTTACTGAAATGGCAGGCAGCATTTTTTTATCCATACTGGTGGATGACCCAGAGGGATGGGATGGGGAGGGGAGGTGGAAGGGGGGTTCTGGAAGGGGAAAACATGTACACCCATGGTGGATTCATGTCAGTGTATGGCAAAACAAATACAATATTGTAAAGTTAAAAAATAGAAAATAAACTAATTTTAAAAAGAAATGGAAAAATAAATAAATAAAAGAGCAATGCATGAAGACCCCCCCTCCAAGAAAAACAAAACTTAAAAGTGCTGTATCCTGAGAACCCTTCAAGCAAGAGAAGGGAAAAAAGGAGACACATAAGTCAAGCTTTTCCAGGTCCCCACCAGCCAACTTCACCTATAATCACTTAAGGTTTAACCTTTCTGAGTTTAATTCACTTTCCTTTACTCTCTCAAGGCCTTGAACTCTGAAAAACTACAGTACTGTTCTCTGGCTATAAGGCAGTCATTTTGACTCCTCAAAGCCTCTTCTAACTGTGACTCTCCCATTTTTTTCTAATTAGGGTTCTATGCTTTTTTTAAAATTAGGGTTCTGTGCTCTTTATCAAATGTATATTTTGTTTTCCTCAGCAAAATGTGAATGTACCAAGTAATTTTAAAGTTTATTTAAACATTTTTTCATCCCCTCTCTAAGTGGTAGTTCATTTTAAGAAAAGCCTTCAAGAAGTCTAGAAAGCATTTTGAAATTAGTTGAATTCCTCTGTTTTCTACTTTGGTAATTTTTATTTCAGTGAAATATGAAGGATTGTTAGAATTGTAAATCTGTTGGATATTTTTGAGAAATTAATATTGATTTAAAAATATTGTCACACCTCATAAATTTAAGTGTGTATGAGAATGTGAAAAAGTGTTGTATATTTGTTAGGTAAAAGTGAGAGGTTTTTTGTGTGTGATTTTCTTTCCCTGTTTATATCTTCACTTAACAGTATGCCTTCTTTCCTATAATTTTGTATACCTTCCTTTAATTTTTTTAATGAAATATTTATTTCATTAAAATATTTTTCATATTTGCAAATTGGATTTGAGAGTCAGGCTCTGATAGCAGTTTCAACTCTTGAGAGACCGTACTGTGATTAAGAGCAGTGAAGAGGAACTGGGGTGAACCAAGCTCTCAAAAGGATGGCTTGGTACTGGCCAGAAGCTCCAATAACCTGAACAGATTTTTCAAGAGGAAGCTTTCCTGCCAGCCTCATTGGAACCTTGATTCAGTCCCCAGATAACATAAGATAGTCAAAGGTAGGATTTGCTTCTCCATGAAGTGGAACAAGCACCTTGATATTCTTATGAGCCTGGCACCACTCTGCAGAACTCCAGCCTTGGGGAACTCTGGCACTGGCTTAAGCCTCTTAGAGACTGAAAACCTACTAAAGATCTTGGAATGCAGAGACAGGTCCAGAAAGAGGCTTCTTCACTGTCCCCCATACATCCATTGGTTCTACTTGGCCACTAGTACAGACATGTACTCCTTTTCATTCGTGATTCTAAAGGAAAGCTTCTGTGTGTTCATAGAGTCAATTTGTACATGTTTCAATGGACTGGGGGTTTCTTGTACCCTTTCCATGTGTAGTTGTTCTCCTCTCTATTAAGCAGCCTTGTGAGTATATGGGTGTGCAGGTCAATCCCAATTGCCTGTAATGCTAAATCTTGAGCAGGTTATAGCTCTTGTTACTAGAGAAGATAGCACTGAATAATTTGGGGATGTATGTGTCTTGTGTTTCCTTTTCTCTGATTATAAAAGTGGTCTGTACTCATTTTTAAAGTTTATAAAATATAAAGGAGACTAAAACCCCTTGTAATCTTTCTCTCTTTAACAACCTCAGTTAACATTATGAAATGAATGCTTACTGTCATGTGTTTTACTGTTATGGTATTTTACATAGTTGAAGATAAATACAAATTTTAATTTAAAAATATTCACACTTTCTTATGCTATTAACCTTTTTCATATATGTAAAAAATTGACTCTACAGGAACAGTCATGTTTGAAAGGAAATACTGAGTCACAAAATTATAGGAGATCTGCTTAATATATTTATTGATTTTCTAAATAATATGAGTGAAAATTCCTGTGCTGTGCCTAATACACTAGTAATTAGTCATATCAGCCTCCTTAAAGTGAATCACTTAAATATTTGCCTATAAATTTCAATACCAACCCACTAACTTACAACTGAATGGTAGCTGAATTTTCTTCTAACGTTTTGTCCTGGATATAAAACAGTGTTTCTTTACATTTGTTTGGTCACCCTCCCTCTGAGAATTCAGTAAAAGATACCCACCTTCTTCACAGGGAAACGCATATTCCCACAAAAAACTGGTTGTAATGATAATCAATTATGATATGCCAGGCACTCTGCCAGTTGCTTTACATGTTATTTCATTTAACCTTCACAGCAGCAGTATAAGGAATATACTGCCATTCTCATTTTTGAGATAAAGATATTGAACCTTTTAGGAGATTAAGTAGTTTGCACATATCCATGAAGCTAGTAAATGGAACTCAAACTCTGATTTTTAAAACCCCAGAGCCCATCCCCTCAATCATTGTGCACCTTATTTTAGGAAGCTCATATATTCCTATACTTATTGATACTCATGTTAAGGATACCTTACTATTGCAATCCAAAGAGTTTCACTGGCAGTAAAGAATATGTGTAATTAATTAATCTTGTTATTTCTATAAAGTATAGGTATTTGTTGGACATCTACTATTTTGAACACTTTGCTATGTTCTGTGATATGGGCCTTACCCCTAAGAATTTTACTGTCTACACGAGAGGATAAGAATTACATTCCTAAAATAATGAGAAAATACAAATATGAAGTTGAATATATAGTATTTAATATTTCTATAAGCTATGCAAGAAAATTAATCTCTTCACTTTGTTTCACCTGATGCAGTTGTCATTCTCTGATTTATAAAATTAAAATCAAATCTAAAAGGCCACTGTGTCCTCTGGGAACCTGGAAAATTCAGTGTGTCATAAAATGAGATCTATAAAGTATGACTGACTAAATATGTATCAGATCCAGATACCTGAGTGGTTTCATCAGCATCATGTCAGCCCCAGGGAGCATGCCCAATAACGAGATTCAAGAATGTGTAGCCAGCTCTCAAGTACTCAACCCATGTATCACAGGGTAGTCCTGTTGAACTGAACACGTGTAGGTCAGCAGAACACCTTGACAGTTGCTGCATCTTGACTTACGGGGTTCCTACTGACAGAAGAGACTTCAGTACTTCAAATGATGCAGCATAAGGCGTATGTCATATGGGAGCAACAATGATAATCTACCAACCTTGGATGAAATTGTCAGACATAGGAAGCTTATTTAAGCTGACCGTCTGACCATCAAGGCTGTCAAAAAGAGTGACTGTGGCTATGACTCAAAGAGCTGCTTTCTATAGGAGCGTAGTATGAGAAAAGTTATACATGTGATTGAGCAGCTGTTGTATACAAGGTTATCACAGATGATTGCTATTGTAAGATATGAAGGATGGATTATTTAAGCTTTTATTAACATGTCTCTCATCATGTATTTGTACAGGTTTAGAACTTTACCCTTTTAAAACTTTAATTATTTGGGCTATACATATGATGGAATTAATTTATAAATGGCATATAAATTTTCTTTCCAAAGTAAATAAAAACTTACTGTGCTATCATTCTATCTAGTTTATCTCCTTCCATTCGAGTTATTTTTATTTGAAATCTCTAAAACAAGACTATTTTGTGAAAACTCCAGGATAAGAATGTTTTTTTCTTATTTCACATTTGTGCTCTATATAATTAGTTTAATAAATTGGTTTAAATTTTATTTCATGTAATGTTTTTGTATTCCCTGCAACTTGTTAACATTATTTTTTAAAGTAGGGCAAGGAATTTATGAAAACCCATTAGACATTTCCTAAATGGAAAATATTTTTAAAGAACAGAAATACCTGTCATTGTTCATAAATCATCATTTGAAGCTAGCCTGTTACTAGTTGTTTGGGGGAATTTTCCAGACATATATGCAAATATCTTGGTAGATTTTATTTAATTTCAAAAGAATATGTGATATCAACTTCCTGTAATTTCTTAAATTCATTCCTGGAGAAAAATATAATCAAAAGGAAAACATCCCTTTTCGTATTTGTTTTGAGCAGATATTTGAGTTGTTTTGGGGGTAAATAGTAGATTGATGTTAAATGTTTCTCTTGCTTTGTTTGACTTCACCGAATTCAAGGGATAGTAACTGTACAGCTTTTGAATTTTCTCTGTGTCTGTTTTGTCTGTATATAGGGGCTTAAACAAGACCTTTCAATTTCATAATAAGCAGGGCTTCGGGACAATAAAACTTGACATTCTTAACTGTTAACTAGTATATTTCCCTATAGTCCTGTGCAGTTACCTTCTTCTTAATGATGTAGAAGCCAGAGTCATAAACTAAGCATGTACCCAAGGCGCTACTGTAAATTGCAAATATCGTTCATGTGTCTCTTTGACCTAAGACTCAGTTGGAGTAGGAGAGAAAAATAATTTTTGAGAGTGGAATAGAAGTAGAAGTCAAGAACAAAGAATACACTAGGAGGATGGACATATACAAATATTTCCTAAGTTTATGCAGTGATATTTATTTAGATGGGTCTTTTCATATCTGCAGTACTTTTTTACTGGAGAGCCAAGCACTGGATTGGGGCAGCCTCTGCTGCTGGTGTGTGTGTTTGTGTGTCTGTGTGTGGGTTGGCAATAATGCACTCATGAGATAATACAGATAATCAGTGAGGGAATAATTAATGATGTGGCAGGGAATATTTTTTGATAAATGCTTGGGGAATGAGGTGACAGGCGTGAAATTAGAAAATTCCTTCAGCGATCTAAAATATAAATAGCTTTCGGAACTGAAAAGAGTTTCACAGCTGAAGATTTTATTGTGTTGAGAGGAAAAACTTTTTTCTCTCCCCCACTCCCTCCTCCTTTGCAAGTTGTTTGTCCATTCACAAAACAAATACTCTGAAGCCCAGCGCGGCTCATGGGAATAAATTTCAGGTCGAATTAGTACAGTTTCCTTGCTGTCAGGATGCTGGAATTAATGGTGTTTTGATGACACGAATTTTGAAGGGCAAACAAAGAAGCTGAAGGGAGAGAGACATGACTCCTTAGAAGCTTGGTCCTCCTCTCCCCCAGCCTCTCTTGTCTTCCCTGTCATCCGTCTGCCAATCTCCCTGTCCATGGTTAGTTAAAGGCGCTTTTTATCCTCTTTTCTTTCCCACAGAGTTTGCCAGATCCGGCCCGGTGCCTGGGTTCCAGGAGGACACGCTGCAGTTGGCCTTCATCGACTTGAGACAAGTAAGTCTTTGTGTTTTTGTGTTTTGTTTTTCTTTTAAGATGTGTGACTGAAGACCATCAGGTCTTAAGGAAAAGGAGAGGGGAGGGGCATTGGCATTGGCGATTCACACTGGAGACCTAAGGGCTTTTCCCTGTGTTTGAGGCCACCTCTTTTATTTAGCTATCTGGGATCCTTAGCTATGGTGGAGTTAAAGGTTTTGTGGATGGAAGGAAGGGGAGGAGGTGGAAGGAGGGCCCCAGAATGTAGCGGGACTCAAGTGACCCTCAAGTGATGTGACCCATTGTGCTATAGTTGGCTTTTGCAGACACAGCAGAAAAGATAACTCAGCAAACTGATGCTAAGCAGGTGCACCAGTGCAGAGACTGCCTGCTTAGAGAACTTTTGTTTGCAGATAATGAGGGCGGTAACAGTTAATAAAAATGAAACGTTTTACATTCTGGATTGTTGGTTTGGTTTGTTGACTTTTTTTTTCTGTTCCCTTAATTCTTCTCATCCCCACCTTTGTAGAATGTGGTCAGCCATGAGTGACTGAGTGGTCATTTTAGATGATTAGTAAAGCGCCTGACCAGTCATGATAACCTGACAGGTAACCCTACTAAAGTAGTGTGGTGGAAGCTGGTACTTAGCTATACTTGAGGTTTGCAGGCCCATCAGACAGAGTCATTCTATAGAGCTGTTGCTTGCAGATTGAAAAGGGTGGGTTGGTGGGTCTTGGTGGATTTGGTACAGAGGAGCAGTATGGGTGGGGGCAGAAAGAGGGAGAGAGTTAACTGGGCTCTGTCATCTCTTCACTCTGAAGATGGATGGGGTTGGATAGAAAGTGTGAATGAAGTAAGAATCAATGACTGATGCTTCTCTCCTATTAAAACAATCTTTTTTTTTTGTCTGTTTTTAAAAGGGTGCTGGCTTTGTTTCTCCTGCCATAATGATGCAGTGCCTCTTGTTTTCAGAGCTGACAAAGTTTGCATTCTGAGAACTTTTAGATGCCCAGGGTATTTCTTAAAGCTGTAGGACCCCTTGTATTGGTAGTCTCCTTACCACTGTGACTCGATTCATGCTAGAACAGCTTTTAACCCATAATGGATGGCCTGAGCTACCCCTGAATCCTTGTGGATGGGTGGTGTAATCTGTCATCTGATGACAATTCTGGAAAGCCCCGTTAAGCAGAAAACAGAAAATTGTGTCTCTATAGACCCGCCAAAGTTTGAGGATTCAGGCTGCGTCCCAGAAACGTGTGTCAACTTAATATTTAGAGGTTGAGGTGGGGGTTCTCTTAAACATAAAGGCTTTCTCAGCATGGTCCCAAATGGAGCTGAGTATCTCTTTCCACCCTTTAGACCTTCCACCTGTGGATTCAGCAACTCAACTGAGGTGTTCAGGTTTTAACCCCTTGACTGATGTTAAGGCTGAAAGTTTGGGATTTTGCTTTGGAGTTTTGTGGTATGATATCTGTTTGACTATCACCGCACTGTTTCTTCTCAGAGACTTCTGAGCCAATTGGCTTTTCTTGGAAAGCAGAAATTGAATTTCATTGGAAAAACACATCCAAGGAAAAAACTTTCACTTCTCACTGTTCATGAAAAGGAAGTGTGGTCATTCTCTCAAGTCTGTGGTTTTGGTCCCTATAGAAAGTAACTAGTGTTCACAGAAAATGTTAACTAAAGGAGTAAGTTAGAAAGCACAGCCAAAATAAGGTGGATCTGAGCCGGGATGAATGCTGAAATACTTGTGCGTTCTCAGTGAGCACTGTTGTTTATGCTTAAGTTCCTATTTTCTATTACATTTTTGTTCTCAGAGTTCCTTGCATGAAATTTTTAGTAGTAGAAAAAACTCTGAAACTCACTGAATCATGAAAGGGTATGCCTCTTCCTATTCAATCTGTCACTTAATTTCTATTTATGTCTGTCTCTATTAAGGCAGCTTAAATTCTTCTTAGATCATATGAAAAACTTCCCTAGCTCATTATTAGCAGGCCTCAGATAGGTTAAATCAATGTGACAAAAATGATCTTTCCCCATCCCATGCTGAAAATGCATATCTCTCTGTAGTTCATCTTAGTCATTCTTATAAATTAATTAAAGTGAGCATTGTTTTTAAAGGGAACAGCTTATGAACTATAAGAGATGTTCAGATTATGAATAGAAAGCCTGGAGGTATGTTTTCAAATAAGACATGATTAGGTGTCCTTTAATATATGTCCTTTTGCCTGTACTCTTTGGAATCCTAAAATAGAGTTACAGAATTTAGGGGCTACGCTGAGTGCTGATCTTAAAAATCATGTAAATGTATCCTGATTTATGGAGCTTCCATCTGCTAGTAATTGAATCTTTTTCACACATGGCATTGTTACCCATTCTATATCTAGTTCTTATGTGGTTGATTTTATACACCACAGCTGAAGGTTTCGCTCTGTTTGGACTGTGTTTTCCTTTTAAGACATTTTATTAACAAACCAGATTTTAATCATTAAATCGTTATTTAATAATTAGTCATTTAATTATTTATTTAGCCTGTCTAAACCTTTAATGTCTTGACTCAGTTATCCACCTTACTACTTGATTTAACCATTATGTTCTTTGTAAGTCAAAGATAACAGTATTGATCAGAAATGGCTGAAGTTAAAGGAAGAAATTAAAGTTAAAGCATGTTATAGGATACATATATGCACCCATAGAAAAGGGGGATTTGTGCCCATTCGGTGCAGCAAGGATGTTCTTTTACTGTCATTGAGTTTATTTTGCTCACTGGTTTATGAATATATTCATGCTGATCATGCTTTTCATGTCCTTTTGCTTTAGAGTGTTTCAGACTATCAACTGAATGATAATTTTGAAAATATTCAAAACATAGAATATTTAATGAAATCATCTCTGTACAGACTATAATAGCAGAGTGTCATTTGAAAGCCATAGAATTTTATTAGGAAGCAAATTAGATGTGGATAGCAAAACTATTTATCCTTTCTGAGCCATCCTGTCTACTCTGATTTTTCTACTTCTTAAGAAAAAAAAGTGAAATGACATTCTGAATACACAGGATTTCATGATATTTTACATTTGTAAAACACTTCAGAATTAAAGCATATTTACATACATAAGTCATTTGTAAGGTTTCTGGGTTTAGAAAACCAGCTGTTAATGAGAATTAGTGCAAATCAAAATCTTCTCCTTTTACATTTTATATTTTCTGGATTCCCAAGCTCATGAAAGGAGGATTGCAGTACAATTTCACATCCATGTATCAAATGTGTGCTATTTCTATTAAAATCCAAAACTTGGATTAATCCTGAATATTGAGAAGGTCAGCTTAAGGGCTCACTTATTAACTGTCTTGAAGTAGCATTTGGATTCTAGGTACTAATAGTTGCTGTCCCTTAATGGTTCATAATTGAGAGTAGCAACCAGGGCCACTAGCAGATCCTCAGTAGTTATTTGATTCTCAAACAGTACTATGGTTGATATTTTCTTCTGTTGTTAAACTTCAAGTAAATAATGCCAATGAACACCAGAATTTGAACTTTAGTTGATTTTCATTTCAGTCTATCAAACTCTTGAGTGTCTACTATGAACAAATTACAATTTAGGTGTTGTGGGAATACACAGTGGATATAATAGACTCTAATAGCAAAGAGGTGAACAGCAAATACTTGATTCTAATATAAGGCACACTATGAGTAAGTATTTCATTGGAAGGCTAAAACCATTGTGTATGTTTCAGTTATTTCAACAGCTTTTGCTGCATGACAGATCACCCCACAACATATTGGCTTAAAACAGGAATCATTTATTTAGCTCAAGTTTCTACAGACTGGATAGGTTCAGCTGAGCTCATCAGACTTTGAGATGGCTGCAGGCTGCCTGATCCAGGGTGCCTTAGCTAAGCTGACTCTTCTCTGCTCCTTGTGACTTCTCTCTAACCAACAGCCCAAGCCAGGCTTCTTCACATGGCATCCTGGCAGGGTTCCAGGAAAGCAAGAGGAAATGTGAAAACCTCTTGAGGCCTGCACTTGAAATATCACTTCTTTGGCATTCTGTTGGCTAGAGCTGGTCACAGGTAGGGCCAGCCCAAATTCAAGGAATAGGGAAATAGATTCCAACTTACAGTCTAGCTAGAATATGACTTTTATATAATGATGCAAAATAAACAATGCAAATCAGAGAAAGGTTGAATCTCTAAGTACAAAAAAAGGCCATGAAATAGAGAGGTCTTTGTAGGCCAGAGCAGTATTAAATTTTTCGTGGAAAAGGTGAAGAGTTAAACCGAGAAGAGAGTTAAATCGAGAATAGCTGGGTTTAAGTATTATTTGGAAAAATCTGTGTGCATGTTTGTGTACAAGTGTATGTATGTGTCTGTGTGTTTGTTGTTAACCAGGATCTAACTGTCTTTGTGCCTTTAAGTATTAAGCTCATCTCTTTAAATACCATTTTCTTAATTTCTCTTTTTTATTCTTTGCTTTTACTTTTCAGCTTCTTCTTGGACCTCTTTTTTTATGTTCCGTATCTCCTCATCAAATACTGTTTATTACAAGCTACCCTGAAACATTTCATGTTTCTGTTATTCCATTCATTATGAGAGTCTTAATTTCCCCTAATAATTATGACATTTATTTAATTTTTAGCTGTTCACCTTCCATGTCTGACCAATAGGGAAAGGCTTGAATATGTTCTTTAGCAATGTCACATTATTTTCTGTTCTTTGGCATCAACAGTTATTTACTTCCAATATACTTAAGTTTTATAAAGCTGAATGAATTAGATTGTGACATTGCATCAGATCTCCTGAATGGAGTTTGTTGGCAACGACTCTTAAACAGCAAAGCCATCCCAAGATATCTGTGGCTTTTTTTAGTTTGAGTTGGTGACATTCCCTCTAGGCCAGTTATTCTCCAATTTCTAAACCTTCTGTCTAAAGTAAACACAGTGCATTTCCATTGCAGGCACTTAACATGCCTTAAAAACAGCTGTAGGACCTAAGAAAAATAATTGTAAATTCCTTTGGAGATATTGAACAAATTCTGGTATTATACCTGTTAGAGACATATAGGCAAAATCAATAAGTTAGCCAACATCAGGTAGGGAAACCTGAGAACCACTCAAGAATCTTACTGTGTAGAACTGCCCCTTTTATTTCCCCTCCTATCCTGATCCTGTTTAATAAAATTTTGTCTTTTTATTAAATTTCCTCTCTGTCTTTTTTGGCCTACCCCCAAGTTTAATGAACAGAATTCCCATTAAGAGGAATATGTCCCCTTTGCTTGACTGCTGTTGGCTCTTATGGAAAAAAAATCCTAACTTTGCTTAATAATCACTTATATTTTAGCCTCAGTAGAATATCCATTTATATCAAAAAAGTGCTTTTGTCTAATATAGCATGTATCAAAATGATACTTAATAGAATTTATTTTATATTATTTCACCCTAACCAGACTAAACAACCCCTAACTAGGTGATTACATAGGAGGCTAGGGTAGGGGGGAGACATGAAAGGCCTCAAGGGTCAGTCTTCATCACTGATCATTTCTTCCAGTATTAAACTGGAAGAAAGCCATCTCCCACATGTACTTCTTAATAGGGAGAGGTGGTAGCCTGTAGTTTTCCCATGTATTTACTGAGCAGTTGTCAGTGAGTGATGGTAAAGAATGGAGGTGTGGGTATAGATAGTAGGGGAAAGTTTTTATGAAAGGATATTCTTGGTGGAGGAAAGTAGAGACTGTGATGTATTAACCCTCTAGTATTGAAGTATGTGGATCAGTAATGTTGTCAGTAGAAATACTCTCCAGGTGCTCAATTGAAATAGTTTGTAGGTATTTAATAATGACCTATAAAACTGGGAATCATCTGAACCAGAGTTATTAATCAAACAGTTTGATAACCCATGAAATTGGAAGATGTCATTTCTATAACTGATGTGAATGGTGGGGTTGGAAGGAACGGTTTAAGCCATTAATTGAATTATCTAGGAAAAGATTATCTGCACAACCAATATGATAGCATATGTAACCTATCCCTTGGACAGTAGGGAGATCAAAGGAGTATATCCTAAATTTAGTAAATCCTAAAGGAAATCAGAGTCCCTTGGACTGCAAGGAGATCCAATCAATCCATCCTAAGGGAGATCAATCCTGGGTGTTCATTGGAAGGACTGATGTTGAAGCTGAAACTCCAATACTTTGGCCACCTCATGCGAAGAGTTGACTCATTGGAAAAGACCCTAATGCTGGGTAGGATTGGGGGCAGGAGGAGAAGGGGACGACAGAGGATGAGATGGTTGGATGGCATCACTGACTCGATGGACATGGGTTTGGGTAGACTCCAGGAGTTGGTGATGGACAGAGAGGCCTGGCATGCTGCAATTCATGGGGTCGCAAGGAGTCGGACATGACTGAGCAACTGAACTGAACTGAAAGGAAATCAACCCTGAATATTCATTGGAAGGACTGATGCTGAAGCTGACGCTCCAATACTTTGGCCACCAGTTGTGAAGAGCTGACTCATTGGAAAAGACCCTGATGCTGGGGAAGATTGAGGGCTGGAGGAGAAGGGGACAACAGAGGATGAGATGGTTGGATGATATCATCAACTTAATGGACATGAGTTTGAGCAAACTCAGGGAGATAGTGAAGGACAGGGAAGCCTGGCTTGCTGCAGTCCATGGAGGGCACAAAGAGTTGGACACAACTGAGTGACGGAACAACAATGTAGGTAGATGTCATTTCAGAAATGAAATCCAGGGTTATCATATCCCAGAGGCATTTGCTGATTAGAAGAGGTTGTAGTATTAATAATATATTAGAACACCTTCACAAATCTCTGCTGATACAGAGCTACTAGAAGTTCCTGCAGGCTATAGTCCATGTCTTGACATAAGCACGGCAAGCACTTGAATGTTAATATAGACCTCCCTAATCAGGAAGTATTTAT
The DNA here is from genome assembly GCA_024291935.2 of Okapia johnstoni. Classification (NCBI taxonomy): domain Eukaryota; kingdom Metazoa; phylum Chordata; class Mammalia; order Artiodactyla; family Giraffidae; genus Okapia; species Okapia johnstoni. Next base: position 122,287,376 of record CM044306.1, on the reverse strand, counting down.
TCATTCGTTCATTCAACAGTATGCCTAGCACTGTTATAATGGGTATAGTGGTATAGTGAGTATAGGATAATAAATAAAATATGGTTCCTGCCCTTGTGGAGCTTACATTCTGGTATAGTTTGCCCATGCTTGTAAAATAGGCCTTTTTAACATTCTGCCCTTCCCAAAATCTCTCTTCATGTGACCCTGGTGCTTTGAGAGAATGCCATTTTGTCTAGATAATCTATTTTTGGTATTGATGCTATATTGGTCAGTTTTAGGGACAGCTGCAGAATTTTCTATAAAGATCCCCGGGACAAGGTGAAGTCTGCTGCATATTGATAAGCAGGCTTTCACAAAAGAGTATTTCGTTATGGTTGGCAGCCTGGCATAAATAAGATAGTTAACTCGAAATACTTCATAAAGTAGTCCTTTGGGTTTTGAAGGTATGTTCTTCTAATTGTATTGACAAAATTCTTTTGCCCAAGTTGTTTTGACAGGTGCTCATAACCTTCACAGTGATACCTCTAACCTTAAAGGAGGTTCTGACAGCAAATAATTCCTATTCCAAAGTAGGAGAAAGCTAACACTTTTGGGTGTCTAACTGTAAGTAAGTGAAAGTCGCTCAGTCATGTCCAACTCTTTGCAACCCCATGGACTATATAGTCCATGGAATTCTCCAGGCCAGAATACTAGAGTGGGTAGCCGTTCCCTCCTCCAGGGGATCTTCCCAACCCAGAGATCGAACCCAGGTCTCCCGCATTGCAGGCAGATTCTTTACCAGCTGAGCCACCAGGGAAGCCCTTTTGGGTCTGGTTCTGTTAAAAAAAAAAAAAAAAAAGTAAAAATGGGAATATTTCCAAGAATAGACTCTACTGAGCTAGACTTTTGACCTCAGATAAGTCAACGCTAGGTCAGCATACACATGGATGGGGCACAGGTGAATAAGGTCTTCAGCTACTGAAATGTGGCTGCAGCTTTTGCAAACCAGATTATATCTCCTTACCTTGCTCAGGACAGTATTAACTGAGCCATCACGGAATATTTACAGAAGGAAATGCCAGTAATATGTCATACATTCTGGGATTTACTGAATGTTTTTGGTTGGTTGGAGAATTTATTGTAGAACTGCTGAGACTTTGTCTCACCTAGACCAGCCTCTTAACTGGGGAGGAGGTGAGCTCAGAAATTCTGTCTTAGGGCTCATTTCTGATTTAACACAGAACCCATTTTTTCTAGACCAGGGTTTTATGAAATAATATCCAGGTAGAGTACAACTCTTTGGTAATAGAAAATCATGTAAGGAATCACTTAAGAGCTAGGAAAAGACCCAGATATTTAATGGGTCAAATGACATTATAGCATGTTAGGAACACCGTTTTCTATTTATTAGCCTCTCTATGGAGATCATTTTAGCAATTCAAAGGTCTAATTTCTTAAAGTCTCATGGAGTCATTTCAGGAGTCAGAGGTGAGGGAACAAATATTACTGGTTGATCCTCGCTGCACTGAGACTATGGTAGTCTCAGAAGAGGGAGACTCCTCAATGATTTTTTTGAAGTAAAGAGTAGTTGGGGTCCTTGAAGGGAAGATGAAAGGATTAATGAGCTACACTGTGTATTTGCCAGGGATTTTGCTTTTCCTCTGAGAGGAGGCATATCCACTTAGCAAAAATGTAGGCAACAGAAACTCTTTGCACAGTTGTGCTTGGTGGAGAGGCCTCTTAGCTTCTTTAAGGGCCGCCTCCTATAGATAGTTTGTGTGTCAGAAATGCTGAATCATTAATAATAGGATGTTAATGGAAGATACGTGGAAATAAGCAATGGATGAAGAGGGGTTCAGTTAGAGGGGTTGTGGACAATCTTTTGGGTAGCAGGAGATAAAACACCAGGCTTTTGATGTATTTTCCCACAAATAATACATTGGATTTGGCCTTTGACTTACAAGCTGCCCAGGCTAACATTTTCCACTGTTACTGACAACTCATATTGGTACAGTCTTGGGTTGGATGGCTCATCTAATCTAAAGCTGGTCAACAGAGTTGTCCACTACTTCCTACTTTAAACTGGAGGCAGAGATTTCTGCCAGCTAGAGGTTCTACCCGAGTATAGAATAGCCTTTCTGGAAGTGTGAGTCTATAGTCTGTGACAATCCTCCTATTCCTTTGGTCCAGTAAAATCTCTGTAACTTTTAATATGGGCATGGTGCCAGCATCACTCCAGATAGCCCTATAGTGAAATATGTCAGTTCAGAGGCTAGTATCATTCCCTTTCAACTCTTACGTGAAGAGCGAATAACTGTAGCATGTTAAGCCACCTGGTTATTTCTACATTGGCTCACAGACAACATTTGTGATCCTCATGCTAAATCATAAAAGACCTAGGCAGTCTGTGAGACTAGCTACTAGGCTGACCTGAGGCACTGCACCACTCCCTACTTTCCCAGCAAGCCAAGCCTCAGAAACTCAGGAGATTCCTCCCGTACCTCCAACACAGTGTGGATATGCATCTGCGGAAACCTGGAATTTGTGAATTTCTTAGATAATAACATCTTCAAGAGAAAGGACAGGAAAGTCATCACCAATGAATTTCCCTGGGAGTAACAGTGGAATCAGAGGCTGTTGTTGGTAGTGCTGGCTGAGTTGAAGCCTGATGAGCTCCAGACACAAAGTTCATCTGCATTAACTACCTGTCTAGTGTCCTATTAGAGGACACTCACAGACCAAAGGGCAGTAGAGCCAATGTGTGCGTGCTCAGTTGCTATGTTGTGTCCAACTCTTTGTGACCCCATGGACTGTAGCCCACCAGTCTCCGCTGTCCATGGAATTTCCCAGGCAAGAATACCGGAGTGGGTTGCCATTTCTTGGAACTAATTTTTTAACAGGGCTTCCTTTGTAGTTCAGTTGGTAAAGAATCTGCCTACAGTGCAGGAGATCCAGGTTTGATCCCTGGGTCTGGAAGATCCCTGGAGAAGGAAATGGCAACCCACTCCAGTATCCTTGCTTGGAAAATCTCATGGACAGAAGAGCCTGGTGGCCTGCAGTCCATGGGGTTGTAAAGTGTATCTTACTGGTAGCCACTGGAGGGCAGCAGAGAGTGACAGCAAAGGGCTAGATTTGGGGAATTGGGGCATATTTCATTTTGCCAAGAAAGAAGCCCCCATAACTGTAAGAGAATTAACTCTCTGGGAGCCACCATTACAAGTATAGGCCCATGGTGAACAAGGAACAAAAAGAAGATACAGAACCTGATCTGAAGGTTAAAACCCTTTATTAGGCAAGTTCAGAAACTAGGATTTGGTAAAGAAATGAAGTAGAATGAACTATGAAAGGGGAACCAGACATCAGTAAAGATGGGGAACCAAAAGGGCTGTCTAAAGTGTCAAGTTCAATGAAGCAAACAAAGATGGAATAGGAACCAAGCGAAAGAAACAACTACAGCGGTAAGCACGCCAGAGAGAGTGCACTGAGGCAAACGGACAGTCAGGAACAACTGACTCTCAGGCAGCCATGCAAGAAGGAGCCTTTTGTAGGACACCTATCAGCAAGCAGGGAGCTGCAAAAGAGTTTCAGACACAATGACACAGTTATATCAATGGGATGCTCACCTCGTAAAGTAGTCCCTCCTTGATTCGCCAGGATTATTTCTTGTTTTGGTCTTTGTTGATTTCAGGAGCAAAATAACCCATTGAGAATGTGGAGAGAGAGAAATGATAAGGCATTTTAAGATGTGACTAAGGGATTATTATATATGAAATATTAAATTTGGGCATGAAGCCCTTCTGATAGTGTTGGTGTCAAAGGACAGCTCACTTTCCTAGTATAGCTTCTGATGTTCCCTTTTGGTATTTTACACTGAAACATTTGCTGAGACTATCCAGTGGAAAAGAAAACCAGGCTCTTGACTAGTTAGTTATATAGGCAAGATCCCAATAAATCCAAAATTTGGGATTTGTTCCCAGTAGATTAGCAGAGAGCTTTTTGGAGTCTATTCTAATTGCTGTGTAAGCAGTTTTCCAAACCTCTTAGGTATGGAGAAAGAAGACTCTTTTTTGGCCTGTTAAAATTCTAGTGTCTCCGTTTGTTTCAACTCCTTAAACGTCAGGAAAAGGAAATTCTTGTTACTTGCAAATTACAGTAACCTTATAGTGGCTGTTAAGACAGCATAATGGTTAAGAAATTTGGAATCAAGATGACCTGGATTTCTAGCTGTAATATTGGCAAATTATTTGACCTCGCTAAGATGTAGTTTCCAACTATCTTTGATTATACACTTAAATATTGTGATGTAATTACAATATCTTATTTAGTGCTTATTCCAGCATTTTTAATCTTATAAGCTATAAAATCTTCATTTTTATAACTAAGAATTGTTTCCAGTAGGATAGTTCATAAATATAACAGGTGAATAAATTATGCTATGCCCTATATTAAAGAAATATCTCTCATCAGTAAAAATAATAAACTACTGATATATCCAATTCTAGAATTTATGTAAAATTCCATAAAGGGAATTTCATACAGCATAATGTTTGAGATTCATCCATGGAGTAGATGTATCAGTAGTTCATTCCTTATTATTGATGAATGATATTCTTTATATGGATATATTGTACTTTATTTGGTTTTTCACCTCTTATACTTATGAACATTTTGTTTCCAATTTTGCACTGTTGTAAATAAGGCTGATGAACATTCATGTATGAGTGCTTGCATAGATACATGTTTTTTATTTCCCTTAGGTAATATTTGGAGAGGAATTATTGGAGTATACATTTGACTTTATTTTTTTAATGTCAAACTATTTCCCAAAGTGGTTGTAGCATTTTCCATACCTGTCAGCAGTGAATGAGAGTTCTGGTTGTTCCACATTCTCTTCAACACTTTGTGTGACAGTCTTTTATTTGTTTGTTGGTTTGTTGAGGCATAATTAATATGTAGTAAAAATTCATCCTTCTTAGATATACAGGTCTATAAATTTTTACAAAGTTGTGCAATTGTGTAGCTACCACCAAAACTAAGATACAGAATATTGCCATTACTCAAAAAATTCCTTTACACCTCTTCGCAGTGAGTCTCCTCTTTCTACTCTCAGCTTCTGGCAATGATTGTTTTGAACTCTGATGCTACAGATTTGCCATTTAAAAGGAATAATACATATAAATGGACCCATACTTTTCATTTTGACATCTTTCATTTAGCATGATGCTTTTGAGATTCATTCATATTGTTACATATATTAGTAGTTTCTTCATTTTTATTACAGACTACAATTCTGTAATGGGGATTATTTATTTACTCATTCACCATTTGGTGGATATTTGGATTGTTTCCAGTTTGGGGAATATTATGAAAAAAAAAAACCACAATAAAGATATGTGTAAAAGTTTTTATGTGGACATGTGTTTTCATTTCTCTGGAGTACTTAGGAGTGGGATTACTGAGTCATATGCTAAGTATATGTTTAACTTTATAAGGAACCATCGAACTGTTTTCAAAGTTGCTTTACCATTTTACATTTTCACCAAAAATATTTGAGAGTTATAGTTGCTCTGCACCCTTGCTAACATTTGATAGTGTCAATTTTCTTTTCATTTTTAACACTCTAATAGGTATATATAGTGTATCTTGTGGTTTTTATTTGCATTCATGTAATGACTGTTGATGCTGAACATTATTTTGTGTGCTTATTTGACATCTGTGTTTCTTCTTCTTTTGTGAGATATTTGTTCAAATATTTCATCCAGTTTTAAAAATAGTTATTATTGAGTTGTAAAAGATTTCTACATATTCTTATTAGCAATTCTATTAGATATGTTTGGCAACTTTTTTCCCTAGTCTGTAGCTTTTAATTTTCTTAACAATATTTCTTCAAAAGTTTGAGATTTTTACCCTAATAAAATATAGTTCACAGTGACATCAATTTTTTCTTTTATGGCTCATGCATAACATAGAACATGGAGTTCTTTGTTAAGAAATTTTTACCTAACCCAAAGACACAAAGATTACCTCCTATTTTTTCTCTAGGACTGTGATATACAGCTGGGATTTTTGTTTTGTTTGTGTGTTTGTTTGTTTACATTTGCATCTCTGTTGACTCTTTCTGAGTTAATTTTTCAATGTAATGTAAAATATGGTCAAGGTTCATATTTTTATATAGAATGTACAGTTTTTCCAGCACCACTTGTTAAAAAGACCATACTTTTTTATTGATTTGCCTTGAAACGTTTATCAAAAATCAGTTGACCATAGATGTACTGTTCTATCTCTGGACTCTATACTTTGTTCTGTTGGTCTGTGTGTCTGTTGCTTTCCTCTGCCTTGATCTTGCTTTTATATTGTCTTGAAATGAGGCAATGTGGTATGTCCTCCTGTATTTTTTCTTTTTCAAAATTGTTTATTTTCTCTAGGTCCTTTGCATAGATATTCTAGAATCATTTTGTTGATTCCTACTAAAAAAACTCTTGGTGGAATTTTGACTAGGATTTTACCAAATTCATAGGTCACTTTGGAGAAAATTGACATTCTGACAATACTGAGTCTTCTAATTAATGTACATAGCCTGTCTCTCCATATATTTATGTCTTTGATTTCTATTATCAGTGCTTTGTATTTTTTCAGACAATGTGCACATACTTTGCTAGAATAAATCGAAATACTTCATGTTCATTTTAAATGCTGTTGATTTTATGTCAGTTTTTAATTGTTCATTGTTAGTATATAGAAACCCAATTGGTTTTTGTATGTTGATATTAAATATCAAAAGTTTTAAACTCATTTATTATATCTAATAGTACTTTATACATCTTTGGGATTTTCTAGGTAGACAGTTATGGCATCTGTGAATAAAGACAGTTTTGTTTTACTTCTGCCTTCCCAGTTGATGCCTTCTGACTTGACTAGTTGCACCAGGACCTCCAGGACAATCCTGTGTAGAAGTGCTGAGAGCAGATATCCTTGCTTATTCCTGATCTTAGTGGGAGAATGTTTGATCTCACACTATTAAATGTAATGATAGGTATAAATTTTTTTATGCTTCTCATCAGTTGAGCAATTTTCTTATAATTCTTAATTTGCTTAGAGCTTTTATTATGAAAAATAGATCAGTTTTGTTGTTGTTGTTCAGTCACTAAGTTGTGTCTGACTCTTTATGACCCCACGGACTACAGCACACCAGACTTCCCTGTCCTTCACCATCTCCCAGAGTTTGCTCAGACCCATGTCCGTTGAGTCAGTGATGCCATCCAACCTCTGTCACCCCCTTCTCCAGCCCTCAATCTTTCCCAGCATCGGGGTCTTTTCCAGTGAGTCAGCTCTTTCCATCAGGTGGCTAAAGTATTGGAGCTTCAGCTTCAGCACCAGTCCTTCCAATGAATATTCAGGATTGATTTTCTTTAGGATTGACTGGTTTGATCTCCTTGATGTTGAAGGGACTCTCAAGAGTCTTCTCCAGCACCACAATTCAAAAGCATCATTTCTTTAGCACTCAGCCCTCTTTATGTTTCACCTCTCACATCTGTACGTGACTACTGGAAAAACCTTATTTTTTACTATATGGACCTTGGTTGACAAAGTGATGTCTTTGCTTTTTAATATACTGTCTAGATCTGTCATAGCTTTTCTTCCAAGGAGCAAGCGTCTTTTAATTTCAGTATCTCATCATTTAATTAGTCATTATTAGTTTTGAACTTATTACTAGTGTTTTTTTATATATTTAAATTATAATGTGTTCATACGTAAAGCCTTCTTTTAATCTGAATTTTTCCTTAAGGTAGTTTCTTTATGCAAGAGTTATAAAAACATTTTTATGGCTTTTAAATATATTGCTGGTATATATAACAAAGTAACTTAAAGTACACCTAGCAGTGTATTTCAGCACCCTCATCAACATTGAGTCTATAAATTATAAATTTTAAGTGTTTGGTTAACACAAAAGGTATAAGAGGGTATTCTTATTTTTTTATTCCATGTCTTTTTTTTTTTTTTTTTTTTTGCTGCACATTAAAAAAATGAGTAGCCCATGAACATCAGTAAGGGCATGAATTTACCACTGTCTGGTTTTCAGTTCTCATTGCCCTATCCTGTGATAGGTTTTTGTAATCTGATTTGATGGATTTCCAATTTAGCTTTTAGCTTATTACAATCTAGTAAGAAAGATAAACGTGATATTTCTAAAAAGTAGCATATGATTGACAAGTATTGTGCAAGCATTACAGGCATTTGAAAGAGGGAATTACTGCTGAGCCTTTAGAAGTGATGATTCTTGTCTTTCTGGTTAATGGGTCAGTAAGAGATGATTTTGTTTCTTAATTTTATTTTATTTACTTAGTTTTATAAAAGTGTTCTGCGACCAGTGCATTTGAGATTCACTGTTTATGGTGTCTCTAAAATTGTGTGTGAAATTTAATTCCATGCTAATGATAAAAAATGTTCAAACTATTGCTTATCTCCAGTGTTACTGTAAAAAGAGCAAATGAGCCTGCTATTGGCTGGAAAAACTAAGGTGTGACTTCTCTATTTTGCAGAGGATGCTAAAAAAGCAACATGCTCCAGAGATTTTATCTAAAGATTGAGGTGCAAGTATTCACCTGAGCTAAACATCAATCAGAAAAGACCTACCAAATTCTTCCCAGAGTTGTGATGCTTTGGGCCTGGTGAAGACAAGTAGCAGGTTCTCTGTCATAATGGTTTGGCTACTTTAAAAGCTACTGCTAATATAGTCTGTGGTATTCTGTGACTTGGGACCACAAGAGACTTGGAGAGACAATGGGAGGAAAGCGGTTCTCAGGAGCTACTGGTACACCAAAGCTATATTTAAGAGAACAATAATGAATTAGCAACATGACTGAAAGTGAATGTATGTTAAGAGGGAAGGGAAGTTGTATGATTCTTTTTAGAGTGTATATTGCTAACCATTTGTCAATACAGCATTTGTAGTGTGTGTGCTTCCCTGGTCTAAATCCAAGTGTGATTAGTTACATTGTTGTTGTTTTTCAGTCACCCAGTTGTGTCCGACTCTTTGCAACCCCTTGGACTGTGGCACGCCAGGTCTCTCTGTCCCTCACCATCTTCCAAAGTTTGCCCAAGTTCATATCCATAGCATCGGTGATGCCATCCAGCCATCTTATCCTCTGACCCCCTCTTCTCCTTCTGCCCTTAATCTTTCCCAGCATCAGGGACTTCTCCAATGAGTCAGCTGTTCACATCAGATAACCAAAATACTGGAGTTTCAGCTTCATCAGTCCTTCCAGTGAGTATTCAGGGTTGATTTCCCTTAAGATTGACTGGTTTGATCTCCTGCTGTCCAAGGGATTCCTGGGAGTCTTCTCCAGCACCACAGTTAGAAGGCATCAGTTCTTCAGGGCTCTGCCTTCTTTATGGTCCAGCTCTCACAACCCTATGTGACCACTGGGAAGACCATAGCCTTGAATATATGGACCTTTGTTGGCAGAGTAATGTCTCTGCTTTTCAACACACTGTCTAGGTTTGTCATAACTCCCCTGCCAAAAAGCAATGATCTTCTGATTTCATGGCTGCAGTCACCATCTGCAGTGATTTTAGAACCCAAGAAGAGGAAATCTGTTACTGCTTCCACCTTTTCCCCCTTTATTTGCCATGAATTAATGGGTCCAGATGCCATCTTAGGTTTTTTAATATTTAGTCTTCAACCGGCTTTCACTCTCCTCCTTCACCTTCATCAAGAGGCTCTTTAGTTCCTCTTCACTTTCTACCATTAGAGTGGTATCATCTGCATATTTGAGGTTGTTGATGTTTCTCCCGTCTATCTTGATTCCAGCTTGTAACTCATCCAGCCCAGCATTTCTCATGATGTGCTCAGTGTACAGACTAAACAAACAAGGTGACATCAGACAGCCCTGTCATACTCCTTTCTCAATCTTGAACCAACCAGTTGTTCCATTCAGGGTTATAACTGTGGCTTCCTGACCTGCATACAGATTTCTCAGGAGACAGGTAAGATGGTCTGGTATTCCCATCTCTTCAAAAGCTTTCCACAGTTTATTATGATCCACATACTCAAATGCTTTGGTGTAGTTGATGCAACAGAGGTAGATGTTTTTCTGGAATTCCCTGACGTCAACTATGATCCAGTGAATGTTGGCAATTTGATCTCTCGTTCCTCTTCCTTTTCTAAACCCAGCTTGAACATCTGAAAGTTCTTGGTTCTCATGATGCTGAAGCCTAGCATGCAAGATTTTAAGCATGACCTTACTGGCATGGGAGATGAGTGCAGTTGTTTGATGGTTAGCACATTCTTTAGTACTACCCTTCTTGGGAATTGGGATGAGGATTGACCTTTTCCAGTCATGTGGCCACTGTGGGGTCTTCCAGATTTGCTGGGATATTGCATGCAACACCTTGAAGGCAGCATCCTGTAGGGTTTTGAATAGTTCTACTGGAATTCTGTCGCATCTACTAGCTTTATTAATAGCAGTGCTTCCTAAGGCCCACTTGACCTCACCCTCCAGAATGTCTACCACACCGTTGGAGTCATCCGGTTCATCTGGATCTTTTTTGTACATAGAGTTCCATATGATGCTGTTAATTTAATTTTTCCTTCCCTTATAACCTCTGATAGAAATCATTAAAAGAGAGAAAGTGGTTTTTATTGTGTTTTCTCTGGAATACCAACTTCCTACATCTATCTGTGTGAACCTCTTTTCCTTCACTGTCTGATTAATTAAATGATAGTGAAAGAAGACAGTTAATTTCTTTGGACGAGGTAATGATTGGCTTGGAATATAAGTGGATAGTGGTTATGTTCATGGTTCTTTCTGTTAAGTACGAAACTATTTAATTGTTATTTCTTCTCTTGACTTGTCTTATGCTGCTACCATTGAAAATTTCTTATTTCTTTTCTTTCATTCTGCTACCTACTATTTTTTAAAAATACAGTTATCGTTATGTCATTCGCTTGCCTATAAAGCTTAAGAGCTCTGTTGCTCAGAGAACAAATGAAAAACTCCCAGCAAAACAAGTCTGGTCCCAGCTTGTCTCTCTAGTCTCCTTTTCCTGTCTTTTTCCCATGTAACTTCTAATAGGACCACTCTTTACACCTCCCTGTTCCAAAAACTGGACAAGTTTTAGGCCCCATCTGCCTGTCACAGACTGCTCTCTTGATAAAGTGACAAACTCCTTCCCTTCCTTCACAGCTTGGCTCAAATGTCATCTCCTTTATAAATTCTTCCCAACCTCCTCAGACAGATTTAATTGTTCCCCCTTTGGGTCCATGACATTTTGTATGTCCCTTCATTACTAATTCCTTTGTAATTACTTGTTTAATCATCTGCCTTCTCCATTAGATTCTGAGTTCACCAAGGGCAGGATCTCTGTTTTTATTTATCCTCAAATTTCCCTTGCTCCAACGGGTAACATAGTTCCTATGAGGTATTATGCTTTCATAACTGCTTTCTGAATGCATTGACTTAATATTGTTTTGTGCCATTTTAGAAGTAAATGGAATTAGATTGAATTTCTGATAATATTTGTACTCAAACTCCCTTAAATAAATAGTATTCATTATTTTCCTCCCACACCATGCTCTTCACTTTCACTTTACTTTAGTCCTGTTAAATGAAGTGCAGAGGTCACAGCCCTGAGGAAGGTAGGACCAAATATAAGGAAAGGGAATGTCACTGGTAGCTCCTGTGACCTAAAATAGGAAGAACTTCATTTGCTATAGTGAAAATCATGAGGGAAGCCTACCTAGAAAGAGAATAGCTCCTCGTCTGGTAAATTATTCTTATTACTTCAACAGGAGATGACTTCTTAGATGAAACACTTGGTCATATTCTTCCAACCTTAGTGAGCACCTGGGTTCAAGTATCAGGTGATGCCTTTGTATTTTTGTGCCCAGATGGGTGTCATTTTTTCTCAATGCAAATGCTCCCTTAGAGTCCATCCAGCATTTCATCCTTGCTATATCCCTCTGAGATGCATGTATCCCCCCTAACTGAGCTCCAAAATTAGGCCAGAATGTCAATCCAAATTCTGAGACCAATTCACAATGTTAAATCTTTTTTTTAGAATGACTTCTGGTTTACAAATAATACCTATTGAGGCAGTGAGGAATTGTGAATCAAAGTGATTATTGCATTGAAAATATAAATATGGCCTTATTCTCCAAGCCAGAAATATACTATCTTCATCTTATATAATAATTTAAAAACTCTTGACATGTTATAACCTAATTTTAAATGTCCTGAAACTAAGTTCCTGATTCCCTCACCCCTGCCCCATAAAACCAGGCTTCCCAGGTGGCACTAGTGGTAAAGAACCCACCTGTCAATGCAGGAGAAGTAAGAGATGCAGATTAGATCCTGGGTCAGGAAGATCTCCTGGAGAAGGGCATGGCGACTCGCTCCAGTGTTCTTGCCTGGAGAATCCAACAGACAGAGGAGCCTGGTGGGCTACAGTCCATAGGGTCACAAAGAGTTAGCCTTGACTGAGCGACTTAGCATGGCACCCTCAAAAAAAACCTGTTCCTTCTGTAAGGAACCTGTTCTTCTTCACCTCAATTAATGGCAATTCTGGTCTTGCTTGTAAGAATAGATGTCTTGAAGTCATCTTTGACTCCTTTCTTTTTCTCACCTCCTACATCCAGTCTGTCATGAAACTGTGTTTTCTCTCCCTTCAAAATATATCCAGAAACCAGCCATTTAGAACTATCATTTCTTTTCTCATGATTCAAGTAATAATTATTTCTCATTGTATTCTTGCAGTAACTTCCTAGTCTCCATGATTGTGACTTTGCCCCCTACAGACCATTCTCAATATGACAACCAGCATGAAACAGTTAAAACAGAGGTCAGATCACATCAGTCCTCTGTCCAAAACCTTACGATGATTTCCCATTTCACTTGAAGTAAATGCCTAAATTCTTTTAATGTTAAGTTGCTCCAGTGGTGTCTGACTCATTGCAGCCCTCTGGACTGTAGCCCACCATGCTCCTCTGTGAACAGAATCCTCCAGGCAAGAATACTAAAGTGGGCTGCCGTGCCTTCCTCCAGGAGATCTTCCCGACCCAGGAATAGAATTCTTACGTCTCTTATGTCATAAGAACTCTTATGTCTCCTGCATTGGTAGGTGGGTTTTTTACCGCTAGCACCACCTAGGAAGCCCTTTTAATGACCTACAAGCTACTATAGAATTTTCATGCGCGCGCACGCGCACACACACACACATCACATCACTTAACTGTCTGACCTCATCTCTGCTTCGTTTCTCCTCACCTGGCTGTTGCTCTGATAGCCTCTTTGTTGTTTCTCAACTATGTCAGGTACAGGCCCAGCTCAAGGCCTTTGCACCTGATACCAACTCTTCCTGGAAAAGAAGGCCCTTTTCCAGATACTTGTAGTATTTGCTCCTTTCTCTCTTCAGGTCTTTATTCAAGTCATTTAAAATTCACCTTTACATGGAGGCCTTTTTTATTTAAGATTGTAATGTCACTCTCCTGCTACCCCTGCTACCCTACCACCAAACCAAAACCAAATTAAAACTGTATCCTTTTCCTTGTTTTATTTTTGTCTGAAGAATTCATTATCTTCTAGTATGTACCTTACATATCTTGCTTAATATATTTTCCCTTCACTTGAAAATGATTTCATGAGGGTAGAGATTTTGCCCATTTTGTAAACAACTTTATTCCTAGTTCTAGAACAATTCCTAGTACATGGTAGGCCTTCAGTAAGTATTGTCGAGGAAAAAAGTGTAACCTCTACATGTTTGTTTTAGTTTTAAGTACTGACAGGTTAATATCCTTTTAGACATGAACTGTTTTACAAAGCAACCTTATACTATTATATATATAATATAATTATACTATTATAAGCGACCTTATACTATAATCCCTACTATTAAAAGTAGGGATTTCACAAAGCTGTTATCAGTAGTTTAAAAGTATGTTGGACATATTGGACATAAACTCTCTCAATGAAGTAGAGAAATGATATTTCCTAAAAGTGTTCTTGGTTGTGGATTTCTTTGCTTCATAATATAGATTGATAGATACCGGCTGATAAATGTCTCTAATACCTATTCCCAGGATGATGATCACGGTGATGATACTGTCTGGAGAGGTAAACTGTAAGCCAAGCGCCGTAATTTCTGATCACAAAGTAGCAGTGAAACTTAAGGCAACCCTGCTTATCAAGAAATGCAGAAGTCACTTTATAGTGGCTAAAGTAAATCAGCAGAACTTGATGAGAAGCAGTGTTTTTGTAAAGGGAAAATTGACTCCTGATTGCAGAAGTGTGTTGTGACTTTTACAGAGGACTTTTAATGTTATATAGGGACATTATATATTCTTTTCCAGCACAATACAGTGGAGTATGATGAGATATGGAGAGTCTGGGAAATCAAAGGATACCAGGTGAATATGACACCCTGGATAATCAGCGTGACTACACCAAGGAGACAGAGAGGCAGAAGTCCTCCCTGCTTTGTGACAATCCACATACTCTATTTTGTATAACAGCAACAACAGCAGCAAGAGATATTTAAACTGTGTAACCAATAATTAGAATCTATAAATTCAGTAGCTCATCCTGAGAAGTGGCAGAGAAATCTGAAATTAGATATCTGTTCATTTTCTTCACCTTTTTTTTCTTCATCTCCTTTCTCATTATGGTTATATGTCTGTCCTGGAGGGCGTTAAGCTCACAAAAACCCAGAGAAAGAAGGGTGATCTGTGGAGGATCTAGCCTGCAGAAATCTCCCACTTCTTTTACAAAGGGCATCTGCCACAGCTTACTGTCCTTAAGCAGTGCATTGCCTGGACAGGGATCATAGGATTTAATTGTTAAATCTGTGACTGGCTAATTGCATAGATGCTAGGGTTGGGTGGCCTAGAAAGGCCAACTGACTCCTTAAAATGTGGTGTTTTTTTTTTTTTTTTTTTTCATTTCCCTGTCTGGAACAGAAGAAAATAGCTGTGGTTTTATGTGAGTTGTATCCTGTAATGTGCTGGGGAGCATGAGTTTCAGAGATTTCTTTATTGTGGCTCCTGCTTTTTATGAGGTAATAGAACTAAAAAAAAAAAAAGTCTTGGCAAAAATCAAATGTGGGAGAGGTGAGATGAAACCATTCACCTTTTTTCCTACTTTCTCTTTCCCATTTTCATTCCCCAGAATCCAGTAGTGGTTTTACATTCACACACACCTCAAAATCTCTTATGCAGAGCTATTGAGTTTTGAGTTGTATACTGTCTCTTGGTTTTCTAGGCATACTAGCCCCTGGGAGACACCTGGAGTTCACTGGTGTTTAGAAGTCATCCCCTAGAAAAAAAAGATATTATTTAGGTTTAAATATCCTAGAACCGACTTTCTAGTAAATTGAGGCTAGAATTGCTCACAGTGTTAAAGCATTGTGAGTGGCAGTGTTTCACCCATGTTTTGGTCTTCCTCACTGAGGCCCCAGAATAAAGTAACTGAGGAAAAGAATCCATTAAGGAACTGGAAATAGAACTACCCTCTATGGACCATCCCAGGATGCAGAACATTGAAAGGGAAGTCAGGATAGCTGTGATATTGCAGCAACTAGGTTATTTTGGAAAAGTCCTTTCCTTGTATTTTAATTTCCCCAATGTAGAATGAAAAGATTAGGTTAAATCTTCATGTTCTCTTTGATCTCTTGTGTCCTGTGATTTTCGATCATACTTACTAGCTTTAAATTTCTCTTCAAGGTGGTTTCTTCCTTAACTTCTCATATGTACTTGTTTAGAATTCCTATATTCCTATATTTCAGTTTCAGAAGATGGCATTTATTTGATAGGAAGCTTTTTGGCTTTATTATCACTGATAATCATCAGCTTATAACACAGAATCCACCAAATCTTTTAGTTAAATTAATACTTATCAATCCACAAGGCTATATCTCATAGAACTTATTGACTCAGTTGTAGGGAGCGGGGTGGTGGTGGAGGAGAGTAAGTATTGACATCAGGAGATTCCCTACTTGCTCTCTCCTTTTGAAAACCTGAGGTCAGGATCTTGCTTGCTGGCAATGGAATCTGCCATCAAGGTACTGCAGCTTTCCACAGCTACCTTGCTTTAGAGAGTTCTAACATGATCTGTTATTCTATTGCCTGGAGCAAGATGTTCCTGGAAAAGAGGTCTCTGAATGTTCAGCCAATTTAGCAATTCATTGGCTCAGTGTTAGAGATATTTCAGGATACTGTGTGCAAAATTGAAATTTGTCTGGTCACTGCCCAAGAATCAGCACCATTAATGATGACTGGATTAGGAGGTAAAAGACTGGGCAAAAGAGCTTTGGGAAAATAGCATGTTAAGTTATGTTTCCAAGTTAAAGAGGAAATCAATAAGTCAAGAGCAGACAAAACTTCACATAAGAATCTTTAAGATACCTCAGGATCTACCTCTCTGACTGTTTCCCAGGCTCTTTTTTTTTGCAGGAGGCGGGAAAGGGGTTTTCTTTTCTTCTGCTTATCCTTTAGTATCAGCATCTTACTTCAAGGGCTCGACCAGTCTTCTATCAGATCTGCCAGTCCTCTGTTCTTCTTACTCTGTATATTTACCTAGCTGAGGTAAAAATATAAGGGTATGTGTTTGTGTGTGTGGCAGAATAAATGCCCTGTTCCTCCAAAGATGTCCACATATTAATCCCTGTGACATGTGCATGCTACCATTAAGACAAAAGAAATTAAGGACTTTGAGCAGATTATCCTGAAATTGTCTGGGTGAGTCCAGTTGAATCCCATGAATCTTTAAAAACAGAAGAGGGAGGCAGAAGAGTGGGTCAGAGAGATGAGATGAAAGAAAAGAGAGAGATTCAAAGTGTGAGAGGGATTTGATGAACCTTGTTGGTTTTGAAGATGGAAGAAAGAGGCCATGAGCAAAAGAGTACAGGTGGCCTCTAGAGGCTAGGACTGGCTAGGAATAGCTGACAGCCAGCAAGGAAATGGGGATCTCAGTCCTCTAACAACAGGACACTGAGTTCTGTCAACAACCCAAATGAGCAAGGGAGCCCGGCCTCCAGAAAGGGACGCAGCCCTGCCAACACCCTGATTTTAGTTGGTGGACACCAATGTTGCACTTCTGACCTATATAGAGCTATAAGATAATAAACTTGTGTTGCTTAGGCCACTAAATTTATTATGGAAGCAACAGAAAGCATACATTCCCTCTTTTGTTACCAAAATAAAAAACTTTACATTATGCTATTTAATAATGAAATGCGGAGCAGTAGAGAAAAGAAGAGTGTGGTCTGTACAGTTAGACAAAGCTGGATTTGAATCTTGCCTCTAACATTTCCTACTGAATGACTTTGAGAAAATTCCCTTTTTGAACTTTTTTTTTCTCTAGAAAATGGCCTACTACCAACTAGGTTAGAGAGAGGGAGAAGGAGAGTAAGAGCAAGAAAGAGGGGGGAGAAGGAAATGAAAGAGCGCACATGAAATGCCTGGCATATGGTTGTAATTTGATAAATTGTAGTGATTAATATAATAAAAATTAAAGCCAAAATTGACATATTTTAGCTATCAAAAGAAGCACCATAGTTAAATATGATATCAAAGAAACAAGCAACAAAAGAAACAAATTAAACTTCATTACGAATGAAACTTTTTGTTTCAAAAGACACTATGAAGAAAGTAAATGACAACTGATACAATGGGAGATAATATTTGCCAATCATGCATCTGATAAGGGGCTGGTATCCAGAATACACCAAAGAATTTACAACTTAACGATAAAAAGAAAATCCAATTTTAGAATGTACAAAGGATTTAAATAGACATTTCTCTAAAGAAGGTATACAGATGGCCAATAAGAACCCGAGAAAATATTCAGCACCATTAACCATTACAGTTCAATATTACTCTCATTGTGCTAAGTAAAAGCAGTCAGATGCAATAGGTCACAAAGTGTATGATTGCATTTATATGAAATATCCAAAATAGCCAAATTCATAGAGAGAAAAAGCAGAACCAAAAATGTAAAGATGAATGTTCGGACTAAAAAACTTCAGTGAGGGCAGTTTTATAGTTTGTAGAAAGCTACATGGCACCCCCTGTAAGTTGGTCAGAGGGAGTCTCACAGAAAAAGAGAAAAGTAAAAGCAGAAAAACTTCAGGGCAGTTTTATATCGTTGTAGAAAGCTACATCCCCTGTTGGTCAGAGGGAGTCTCAGTCTTTTAGGGCTGCCCCAACAAAAATACTACAGACTGGTTCTCTTAAACACCAGACATTTATTTCTCACAGTTTTAAAGGCTGCTAAGTCCAATATCAAAGAAATGGCAAATCTGATGTCTGATGAGAGCCTGTTCATAGATGGTCATCTTCTTGCTGTATCCTCACATGGCAGAAGGAGTGATGAAACTGTCCAATGTCTCCTTTATAAGGACACTAATCCCATTTAATGGACAGCAAGGAGGTCAAACAAATCAATCCTAAAGGAAATCAACTCTGAATATTCATTGGAAGGACTGATGCTGAAGCTGAGGCTCCAATACTTTGGCCACCTGATGCGAAGAGCCGACTCATTGGAAAAGACCCTGATGCTGGGAAAGATTGAAGTCAAAAGAAGAAGGGGACGACAGAGGATGAGATAGTTGGATGGCATCGTCAACTCAACGGACGTGAATTTGAGCAAGCTCTGGGAGATGGGGAAGGATAGGGAAGTCTGGCGTGCTGCAGTCCATTAGGTCACGAAATGTAAGACATGACTTAGCAACTGAACAGCAACCACCACCATCATGACCTAACAGTTTCCCAAAGGCCCCATTTCCAAATGCCATCACTTCGTTAATGGGGCACTCAAAACATACAGTGTACAATGTAAGGTTATTCCTTGTTTCTCCATGATTCTGCTTGAGATAACTTATTTCTTAGGGTTTTTATTACTTTTCTGTCAGATTTGCCATCTTTTTATATTAATAGAAATTATTGTTTCTCATGACAATTAAATCATTTTGACTTAAGTACTTCCCCTATTCATTTAGAGTCATCATCTTCATTAAATGACAGAAAACACCTTTGTATTCCTACTAGTAAAAAATAAAAGTAGACAAAATTTTAACTAAAATAGTTTTAGATGTTATGAAGAACTTCCTATTAGGATGGGGAAAGTAACAAAGTTGCGATAGTAGAAACTTCCCTAGAAATGTAAATGTATAGAGACTGTCATCAGCCATGAGTAAACTAGGATGTCTCTTATTAGCCCAAAATGCTGGCCCAGGTTTTTATTTGCTTAAAGTCTTAACTTCCAGCTGCCTAATGAAAAATAAAAAGATAACATTTTAATAGTGCCAGGCACTAAGCATGTCATGTGATTAACTCATTCATTTCTTACAATACCTCTGTGAGGTGGATACTACTGTTACTCTCACTGCAGATATGCTCTCAGTAGTGTAAGTTGATCAGTTACAAACATCGCTTTACTTTAATGTGTTCCTTCTTACCTATTCCATAGCCATTTTGTTACTTATTTATTCCATAGCTGTTCCTCTTTCTACCTTTCTTTGATCTCTTTGTTTTGACTTTCAGTGTATCTACAGTAAAATGGAGTTGATTTTGAAAGTTAATAATGCCATAAAACAGGAAAAACCAAGGATGAGATGTTTGAAGGATGATCCACTGTTGTAAAAAGGAGCTAGTGTTTAGGATTGATAGTTCTGGTTGAGCAGATGCCAGTGGACATGTGGGCATTTCCTGGAGACTTTAGGATTATTTGGACTTAATGAAGTAAGTGGAGAAAGCAGAAAATATTTAGGTACTGTGATCTTTGCTGAGTTTTCCTTCTTTGAAGTTTCTGTAGAGGACATTTCTTCACTTCAAAGTATGTAAAGGACTCAATTTATTTAATTTGGTAAGTCTTTCAAATGAGTCAACTATTTTAGCACAGTGTTTTGATGAATTTTCAACAATGGCTCTGGAAGTCCCGATGGCTATGTTTTTGTGATGTATGATTGCCTCTTCTAGTTTATATTCTATTGTATAAACATATTTATAATGTTTTATGTTGAAATATTACATAGTATTTGCCAGATACAGTCTTTACTAAGTTTGTTCTTTGTATTACATCTTGATATAAATCCACTGAACTCATACTTGAGTGTAAGATGCTGTGCTAAACTTGAGTGGAAGAGATATATAAAAACCAGTCCTTATCTTTGGTTTACACTCTAGTAGGGAGACAGTATATACAATATCTAGCTCTTAAACTCCTGAGGTAAAGAAGACTTGCTTACTGCTCACCTGAAAAAAGTTTGCTCTTACAGAGTTTTGTACAGTTCATTAGAGAGAGCAGACATTCAGTAAGCAATCTGAATAAGGTGAGCTGATTTGTGAGGGAGCTTTAACTGAATGATAGATTTTAGTGACATTTAAGAGTAGCTCAGTAAAATTTAGCTGGGAGAGGGAGGCCAGTCCCTTGTTGCATGCATTTGAAGTCCTGATCCTGAAATGTGTGCTAAAGTGAAAGTGTTAGTCACTCAGTCATGTCAGACTCTTTCTGACCCCCATGGACTGAAGCCCACCAGACTCCTCTGCCCATGGAATTATCCGGGCAAGAATACTAGAGTGGGTAGCCATTCTCTTCTCTAGGGAATCCTCCCAACCTAGGGATCAAACTCAGGTCTACTGCATTGCAAGCAGATTCTTTACCGTCTGAGCCTGAAGTGAACACCTAAAAAAGCAACATGAGAGGAATCTCATTCATAAAAGAGATGTAAATATCTTAGATAAAATAGAATTTAGTTTTAATAGCCTTATCTAGAAGCTCATGACTAGTAATAAGAAACCATTATCACATTTCCCCAGAATTACAGATACTGAGAGCATATGGAAACTCACTACCACTTACAAGAGAGGACTAAGATTTGGGGAAAAGTAGGGTTAGATGTAATTGAGTAAATTGCTAGTCTTTCTGGAGAAGAGTTTAGCAATAAACAATGAAGATCATAAAATGGCCACTATTTTTGACCTAAAAATACTATTTTCATAAAATTACTCAAAGAGGGTAGAAAGTACTACATATTTATAGCTTCACCGTCACTATTTTTAATAAAAATGAGAAAAAGTACAAATATCTAACAGTTGAAAAGTGTTAGACTGTTGTATGTTAATCAAAATTGAATATTGTAATTAAAATCACAGAACTGTTGACTGTGTTAGTGCATGTGAGGAGAATAATACATATAAAATGTACAACAAAGTAATGTTTAAAAAAATCAGAAAATGGCACATTCATATGATGATACAATTATATAAAATATATTTTTAATAGTAAAGATAGGAAACATCATTTATGTTTCTTAGACTCAGTTTTGTAAAAAAATTATTTTTATTTTTGGCTGCATTGAGTTTTCATTGCTATATATGTGGATTTTTCTCTAGTTGCAGCAAATGGGGGTTACTATCTGGTTGTGGTGTGCAGGCTTCTCATTATTTGCAGTGGCTTCTCTTGCTGTGGAGCATAGGCTCTAGGCGCATGTGGACTTCAGTATTTGTGGCGTGAGGGTTCTAGAGCTGGTGCACAGGCACAGCTGCTCCGTAGCAGGGGGGATCTTCCTAGGCCAGGGAGCAAACCCATGACCCCCGCATTGGAAGGTAGACTCCCAACCACTGAACCACCAGGGAAGCCCCCTTAGATTCAGTTTTGTTAACTGTAAAATGAGGATGTTGGATTACAAATGTATACATTTTCTTTTCAATTCTGATCAATGAATTATTTATCCCCTTTTTTTGTAAGTATATTTAAGTGGGCAATACATATGAGTATATCTTGAGATATATCTTAAAATGAATCAGCTTATTCAGAGTAGGAAAGTTCCTCCTTTCCTTCAACTGAGGCTGCTCTTCCCAAGAGGAAAAATGTATTCAGAATTTTTAGGTCTCTGGGACCATGCTGCTTGCTCCCCCTTTTGGAATAGAAGAACAAGACAGGAGGCCCCAGCCATGTACTGTGTAAATTAGAACAGATTTCTGAGCCTTAGAATTGTAATCTTTTTATTTTACTAGCTTCCTGAGATCCTTTGAATCTCACCAGCTAGTGTTCAGAGTTTTAACAAACCTAAATTAATTTGAAGTCAGTAGAGAGTAGTTTCCTAAACATCTGGAGGATAATAATATATTGAAACTTGCTACTTATTAGAGCAGACAAGGAATTTGGTGGGATACATTAGAGGTGGAAACTTTGTGTAACTATATGCTGGAAGTATCTTCTTATAAATCCTTCATGTTGAACACAGCATCTATTTTAGCACTGTAATCTACTTACTCTGCAGTCTTAGGTGGATAATTTGACTATATAATTTTAGTATCCACATGGACACAGTTAACATTCCTTGAAGACAAATATTCTAACCTTTCTTCACAGGGTTCAAAAGGAACTGGCTCAGTGTATAACGGATCAAACATTGGAAAGGAACAAAAACAGCATCATATACACACCTATAAACATGCACTCACACCCTCACTCTTATACCATATATTTTTTTCAACTTAATTGTCTTAGGCATTCCTGTGAAATCATTCCTCCGCTAGCCTCAGAGCCAAAGTCAACCTGGCTTTACCTACATAAACTTAGCAATATAACCCTGGACAAGTTCATAGCCATTCTGTGCCTCAGTTTCTTCACTTGTAAAACACAGATAATAACAGTAGCTGTTTAGTAGCTACCCCATATGCTCGTTGTCATGATTAAATAAGCTAATCCATTCAGAGTCCTTAACATACTACTTGTCATATGGTGAACATTCAATAAATGTTTGTGATTTATACTTGTTCTGATTTACTGTATCATTCAGAAACTCCTTCATCCTTTAGGTATGCTCACCTTGGATTTGTTAAAAGAAAAAAATGTATGATGCATGTTATCCCAGGCTCTCTCCCAGATGCCTCTGAATGCCCACTTTTCTTAAGAAACCTTGTTCTCAGTCTCAGCTGCCTGATAGCCATTCAAATAACCTAACCCCAATCTTGCTGAATTTCTTCCTTGCTGTCTAGGGCCCTTGCACCTTAAAGGCGGTCAGGTCCCCAAACATTAGTTTCCCATTTGGAGTAAAGGAGGTTAGTAATAATAGAACTGATATGACCAAAAGTAAGGGTCCTGTTGAATGCAGAGCTAATTAACCTTTTCACATCACAAAAGGGATTTTGTATTAGAGGGATCATCTTCAAGTTGACTCTGCTATGTAAAGTTCACTCCATCTATTCCAGTCTATTTAGTTTAGCATAACTTTTGAGAGCCTTACTTACTGACAGTCTAGAAAAAGATGGGTGGTAGGCAACAGACAGATTATCAGCTAACACTGAAAGGTGTGTGTTTGTTTTAATTTTGCTGCATAAAAAAATGAGAAGTCACCTGTTTTGTCCTAGTTTGGATCAGCTGGATTTATCTCTTCTGCATCTCTTGGAAACAGTAGTCTAGAACTCAAGGAGTGTTATTGGCAAATTAGGGAGTGAGATATACTCCTCATCCACAATGAAATAAAGCGTAACTGTCCTAGTGTTATGCTGGGTATTTTGTTCTTTGCTTTGGTATTTTATTTTAACCTAGATAGGTTTAAGAGAGGAAATGGCAACCCACTCCAGTACTCTTGCCTGGAAAATCCCATGGATGGAGGAGCCTGATAGGCTGCAGTCCATGCGGTCTCGAGAGTTGGACACAACTAAGCGACTTCACTTTCACTTTTCACTTTCATGCATTGGAGAAGGAAATGGCAACCCACTCCAGTACTCTTGCCTGGAGAATCCCAGGGACGGTGGAGCCTGGTGGGCTGCCGTCTGTGGGGTCGCACAAAGTCGGACACGACTGAAGCGACTTAGCAGCAGCAGCAGCAGATAGGTTTAATTTGGAGATAAAGGATCAATTTCTTGGTTACTGAACCTGATATTTCCACTGCACATTTTATCATAAATATTTCCCTGAAATTATTGCTCAAAACTGCCTCCCACCCCCACTCTTTTTTTAAAAAAATAAATAATACAAATATTTATTAGAGAACTATAGAGCTTACTTTCAATATACTAACATTAAAAGAAAAGAGAAATAGAAACAGCAGAGTATACATCACCAAATTGGGTTTTGACCAACATCCAGACTTAATCAGCACTGGGAAGACCCATGTCACAGCACATCTGGAGTCTCAATTGGGAAAAGGTCCCAGGCAGCATGTCCACTCCATAGGTGAGACTTCAAAGATTGCAGTTCAGGATTCCCGTTTATAATCCCAGGACGCAAACTGATTTCATCATCAATCTGTGACCAAATTGCAGCTCTGGTTTGTTGGTTTTGTCATGTAAAACTTGGAATGCTGCTAAGCCTGGGTCTTGGTTGCCCAGGTCCCCTCCAGGGTCTCAACAATCTTAAGTTTCCTCCCCCATCTTATCTATGGTGCTGGAAGTCTTGCACTCGGGGCAGGCAGTTACTCACAGTCAACTCACAGGGCAGTATCCAGGCAGGTTAGAAGCAAGGTTAGAGGCCTACTCTGATTTGTCTCTGAAGCCTAAGCAAGACTATTTATTTAATTTCCCCAGGATTGTTTAGGCTGAAGAGAAAAGGAACAAGGCAAAATAAGATAAGCAGTCTTACTAATTCTGCAAGTAACAATGTAGAACATATTGTAGGTTTTAGTGAAAACAATCTATTCACAGTAATTGATGCAGTGTCCCAATAAGCAGAGTTCTCAAACTTGAGAAGTTGGTTCACAGCAGTTCTTCCATAGCCTTGTCACAGTCTGTCAGTAAATGTGCGCAGTTATCAAAGTCTAGATAATTTAACCACCTTTGCAAGAGTCCATGATTTTATGCTTCTTTTGGCCAACAGTAGGGCAGGTGAAGTTGTCTTTCCACCCCCACTCTTGCCAAATACTCAGTTTATACCTGAACCACAAAGAAAACTTCCTGGGTGAGGTGCAGTGACTATCCTTTGCTGTTCTCTCCTTAGCAGGAAGAAAGAGCATGAATGATTGGCTTTTGTTGTATTATTGTATATTTTCTTGCTATTTTGCTTTTTTTTTTCCTCTTTTACTCTTTGACCTACTATGTTTTCATTGTTTTTTATTTTCTCTGGTAGGGAGAAGATTTATGTTACACTTTTATTTCTACTGGTTTTTAGTTTTCCCATACTTAATTTTGTTTTCTTATTCATGTATGAGACAGAAAATATCTATTTATTCATGCTCCACTCCCATATGAGTAAATAAGCATTATTTTTCTTCTCTTAATTTTTTCTTTCAACCTTGCTTTTGCTATATTGATAGTTGTATATATAATACAGTAGTATATATATGGTAGTATACATATAGTATTATTGAGTTGAGTGCGTACCTGCTCAGTCATGTTCGACTCTTTGCGACCCCATGGACTATAGTCCTCCAGGCTGCTCTGTCCATGGGATTTTCCAGGGAAGAATACTGCAATGGGTTGCCGTATCCTTCTCCAGAGGATCTTTCTAACCTTCCTAACCCAGGGATCAAACCTACATCCCTTACATCTCCTGCATTGGTAGGTGAGTTCTTTACCATTAAAGCCACTGGGAAGCCCTCCTCTAGTAGTATACTGATATATAAAACATATCTATATCTATATTATCGGTAAGAAACATGGAGAAGAGGAAAGTTAGGTAAGTGACAGCAGCTTCGTGAGAGAACTAGAAAGTTAAACTGGAGATGACGGTACAGTATCACAAATGCTATAAAATCACACTGCACAAAGTACACACCTACCTGAATTAGGGATGGGAGTCCTCTTAGGGAATAGTGTTGGCATTTGTGTCCTGTCTTATATTTATTATAACAATTTTTAGATTTAATATGTTTGGCTGATTTCTTTGTTCACTACTAGGACACAGAACACATCGACAACATAATTTTTCCAGAATTCTTGATAGGCTAGTGAGTGTGGCAACCCACTCCAGTCCTCTTGCCTGGAAAATCCCATGGATGGAGGAGCCTGGTAGGCTGCTGTCCACGGGGTCGCTAGGAGTCAGACACGACTGAGTGACTTTACTTTCACTTTTCACTTTCATGTCTTGGAGAAGGAAATGGCAACCCACTCCAGTACTCTTGCCTAGAGAATCCCAGGGATGGGGGAGCCTGGTGGGCGGCCGTCTCTGGGGTCGCACAGAGTCAGACACGACTGAAGCGACTTAGCAGTAGCAGCAGCAACAGTGAGTGTCTTTAGGTAATGTTTTTGGGAGTGATTTGAAGTAGATTTTATAAGTCTTTATATACTTGAAAATCTCTTTTTTTTTTAGTGTCACATGGCAGTAACAACCTGAAGAATATAAATTTCTCAGGTCATATCCTTTTTATCCTCTTGGACATTGGTTTGTGATCAGCTTGATTTTTGTTACTAATAATTTACCATATATTTGTAAACTTATTTCCTTATCATTGAAGTTTAAAAAATTCCCCAGGATATATATCCAGGTATTGATCTCTTTTCCTTAAGTTTTCTAGTTATATGGTGAATCTTTCCAATCTGTATGCTTCAGTCTTTGCGCTGCTCAATTTTTTTTCTGTTGTATTAATTTATTTCCTATGTTCTTTTCTTCCTCATAGATATGAATAATCTATATGTCATAAAAACTTTATATTCACTATTATGTTCTTCTTTCTGTCCTTTCCTCTATTTTCAGAGGAAGCATCTCCAATCAAAGGATTAAATCTGTTGGGTTTTAGAATTTTCAATATTGATTCTACACTTCACTTTGTAGGACAGATTGTAGTTTTACTTGCATTTTTATTTCTTTATCATCTCTTGTGACATCTACCTCATTTTAAAGTTCCATGAAACTAACACTGTTTTGTTCAGTATTTTTATCTTTCGGCTCTTTCCCCCAGAGAGTCTCTCATTCCTTGAAGTCTATTGAAAATATTAAAACTTTTGTCCATGCTTAAGTTTATTTCAATAGTTTACTGTCTTTTTATTATAAACTCCTTTCCTTGTCTTCCATGATTCTTTATTTCCTTTTCCTTAAAATTATGTACCTGACTCTGAAAAGAAAGGTCTATTTGAATCTATCACTTGCTTGTGAAAAGGTTGTCATGTAATTACCGACGTGTGGTCTTTATACCTCTCATCCAGGAATTATTAGAAATGTAGAATCTCATACCCTACTGTGGACTTACTAAATCAGAATCTGCCTTTAAACAAGATACTCAGGTGACTGATATACATATTAAAGTTTAAAAAGCACCATTCTACATTAATGCTATTAGAATACATAGAATCTCAAGTTAGAGGGGTGATTGATGGAAGCATCATCTCTTCCCATTTGATTAATTATTTGATTATCTTTATATGGGATCACAATCTGCAGTTCTCCTTTAGCCATAAAAATTGGGAGAGGAGCAGCAATCAGTAGCCTATAGGATACACTACTCTTATGGATTTTCCAGGCTCATCTCCTTCTTGTTGACAACTTTTTACTGAGAGATAAAGCTATATCCCTTTACTATTTCAGTCTCAAACTATGTTTTATTCCCTGTGTAGAAGAAGTACTTTAATTCTATACCCTGAGGTTCTATTTTGGGCCTTTAAATTAAACTGACAGAAGATAGACTAACAGGAGAACAGACATATAAATTTTAATATATTTTTTGTTGTTTGTTTTTTCTTTTAATATATTGATTCTTTTTAAATTTATTTTTAATTAAAGGATAATTGCTTTATACTATTGTGTTGGTTTCTGCCATACATCAGCATGAATCAGCCATAGGTATACATATGTCCTCTCCCTCGTGGCCCTCCCTCCCACCTCCCACACCATCCCACCCCTATAGGTTGTCACAGAGCACTGGTTTGAGCTCTTTGAGTCGTACATTTTTATATACATGGGGGCTTCACAGAAAAGAATTGGAAACCCAAAGAAGGACCTAGATTCATTGTATTATATATACCATTTTAACAAAGGGTGGTAAATTGTGGAGAAGTGACTAGATAAAGGAAAGGGGATTTGGGATCCTAGGGGTGGTGAATTTGGGGACAGTGATTGGGAAATGTATGATACAGCAGATTCATCTGGTGTCATATCTGTCTTCTGAGCATAGGAGGGTGGGCACCTTTACAAATGGAAATTTATGTAATCTTTACAAAAGAAAATTTATGCCCTGCTCTTGGGCCAAAGGTGGGAGAGCACAGTATTCTTCTGTATAAATTGTTTCTCATTTGCCTTCAGCTCAAAACAATCCTAAACAATACTAAAGTTGCATATTTTGGAGTAGCATATTCTGACCCCCTTCACTGGGAATCATAGTCCTAAAATGTCCTGTCCATGCTTTTTATAGCCTTATCTATGCTTTGAATAATATGAATTCTTCCTGAATCCTGATAAAGTAAGTTTCTTAGTTTCTAATCAGGTTGAAACTTGTCATCACTTGCTGTAGTTTCATGAGAATTTTAATGGGAAGCTGAGGAAGGGCTAATAGGGCATTATTAACATTCCCATCATTGAACAAGGAGCCCTCACTGTAAAAATGCAGAAGCCAGATGGCCACTTTTGAGAATGCTATATGAAGAATTCCTCCCTAATAGTAGATTAGGAGGATTGCATGGATGACTTTGAGGTGTTCTCCCACCCAAACAGATCATCATTTAGCAGTCCTTTTGTTGCATGTAGTCCAATTTATATCCCTCTCTCTAATATGGAGTAAAGTGAAGGTTTATAAAGGCATACATCTTACAGAGTGTTTAACTATAAATACCATTTTGGGCTCAGTCTTTCTTAAATTATTTAAAATGTTGAATTATTTCTTGTATTTAGTTTATAATTTACACACACTATGTTAATTTACGTTACTCTTTTGAGTCACATTTTACAGTTGAATTAAAATGTGGCCACAGAGATTAGGCAACTTGTTTAAAATAATTTAGCTGATAGTTGAAGAACCTCAACTACTTACTGGCTGTGTAAACTTCTCAAGTAACTAACCTGTTTGTTTTTCAGTTTCCTTATTATAACAAAGGGATTGTACTTTACTGCAAATAGTTCTTGTGAGGATTAAACATGTCAGTGTATGTCAAAGCATCTAGTATAGTGTCTGGTAAATAGTAAATGTTCATTAACTGTTTATTTTTTCCCTTTTCTGCAGTTATGGTTTCCCGAGCACACTTTGTGCCTTTCTGATTTCATATCTCTACTGCCTCTTCTCTTTGCCACTAATTTCAATCCATTGAGAAGGCACCCATTTAGTTTAGGCTAAAGAAGTAATCACACAACTGCCCAAAGTTGTATGTACCAAGAAGTTTGTCACAGTATTGTTTGTAATGGCAAACATTTGGCACCATTTTGATTTATTTAATCCAAGTTTGGATTAAATTATGGAATCAAAATTTGATTTCTTTAATCTGATAAATAAATTATGATACATACATACCATATGGTGTAGTACATACCTCAGATGTAATGAAGATTGAGTTGATATCTATAAAGCACTTAGAACAGTGCCTAGTACATAGTAATTGCTATGCTTTTTTAAAATGTTAAATTCAAACCACAGAATGTGATGTACTTTCTAAAAATGATTTTTAAAAATCTACTTTTATTTACATTCAAATTGGCCACAATATATTATTAAGATAGAAAGTAGCTCATAGTACAGTTATCTATAATAGCATATTTTTTCAAGAGTATATAAATTTTTTACAGAGTACAGAGCCAGAAATATAGCCCGATTTTTTTGTGCCTGACTTCCTTGGCAATAAGTCAGGATTGGATTATATATGACCTTGAGAGATTTATTTAATGGTGATAAGTTTTAAGGATTTTACTTCAGCTCCTCTTAGTCTGTGTGGCTGTCCAAGTAGATTCTTGTGATGAGATTCTATAGCTCAAACTGATCAAACTTGCTTACTTGGAAATTAAAGAGCTTTGGGGTTAGAGGACAAGTGACAACTTGCTTAACTTAGGTGGAGGTGTTTAGATATAACTGACAGATAACAAAGTTCCTTAAAGGGAAAACCATCAGAATGTCCTTTCTGTGAAAATTCTATTTGGGGAGACTAATTTCAGTTATCCCTTATGGGGTTGCTGTGAGGATTAAATGAATTAATATATTTAAAATATGCAGAAGAATATCAAGCGTACAGTAAGCACTACATATACATTTCTTAATGTTTATGTGTCTATGTTTTTTGAGCCAGTATTTAAATGGAGCAGAAGTTCTAGTGAAGTATCTCACTTTGTGACTATTTTCACTTAACCAAAAAACAGGGAGGAATGATATTTTTTCCTCAGTGTTTTTGACTAGATATAAAAAATATACATATATAAGTGTATATATATATATATATTAAAAAGGAGGAAATTAAGGTGTCCTTATTAACAGTGTATATCGTCATCAACCTGAACATCTCAAGTGAATTGATTAAAAAACAATATTCGAATAAAAAATGGTAAGCAAGTCTGTCAGGCATAAAATTAATATACCGAGACAAATGCTTTCCTGTATAATAACAAACACCTATAGCGGGGAAAAAATCCCATTTATAATAAGAACAGAATCAGTAGAATAAAATAGGCCATGGAAATTTAACTTATTTATGATATAGAGGCAATTTAAAATCAGTCAGAAAAATGTTGGTAAATGGTGCTGAGTCAACTCACTGTTTCTTTGGGGAAAACCCTAAGTTAGATCACCCCTTCATAGCGTTGCCCAAAATAAATTCCAAATATATTAAAGGCCTAAATGTAGAAGATATTTAAGAAAAAAATAGGAGAATGTTTTTATATGCTTAAGGTAGAAAAAGACTTTCTGACTGATACAAAATCTCAAGCCATACAATAAAAGAGTGATAAGATTTGAGATTTTAACATGGTACAAGTCAGTGTAAATAAAGTTCAATCACGATCTGAGAGAATAATGGTATTATCTATAATGAAACACTGATTAACATTCAGAACATATTTAAAACTTTGAGGACTCAATAAGAAAAATTGCTAACAACCCAGTAAAAAATGATCAGAGAATAATCAACAGGCAGTTTTAAAAATAAGTGCTCTGTGACAACCTAGAGGGATGGGATGGGACAGAAGATGGGAGGGAGGGTCAAGATGGAGGGGGTATATGTATACCTGTGACTGATTCATGTTGATGTATGACAGAAACCAACACAATATTGTGAAGCAATTATCTTCCAATAAAAAATTGTTTAAAAAAAGAACTAAAGATTTGCGTGGTGGTGCAGTGGTTAAGAATCCGCCAGCCAATGCAGGGGACATGGGTTCAATCGCCAGTCAGAGAAGATTCGACATACCACAGGGCAACTAAGCCCGTGAGCCACAACTGCCGAGCCAATGCTCTACAGCCTGCAAACTGCAACTACTTAAGCCCACTCGCCCTGGAGCCCATGCTCTGCAACAAGAGAAGCCTCTGCAGTGAGAAGCTCCTGTACCATAACTGGAGAGTAGCCCCCGCTCGCTGCAACTAGAGAAAGCCCCTGTGCAGCAGTGAAGACTTAGCGCAGCCAAAAATAAATAAATAAACAACTTTTTAAAAACAACTAAAAGCCCCCTCCCCCACAATGAAGATAATTACCTTCGTTATTAATTGAAATTAAAATTATAATTAGGTACCATTTTTTGATTATCAGATTAGAAAAAAGTTTTAATTTACAGTATCTAGCTTTGCAAAAAGTAGTGAAGAAAGTGATACTATTTGAAGATGTCAATTACGGTGTGAATTGGTGCAGCATATTTGAGGACAGTTTTGGAAATAACTATCAGTATTTTAAATTACACTTTCTACTTGATCTCTAGTAATTTTACCGTTAAGAGTCTATTCGAAAGAGATACTGTCATGTTTCCAAGAATATGCGTGTAAAATATTCATTAAAGTATTCTATGCAAGGGTGAGGAATTAGAACAAATATCCATTAGAAGAAGAATGGTTAAATGATGAACCATTTCTAGTTGGGATATTATACATCCCTTGAAAAGGCTGAGGCAGTCATATACATGTTGGCATGAAAAGATCTCCCAGACATACCGAGTTTAAAAAGATAAGTCACCAAACAATACTTACAGTAAAATCCCATCTACACCTAAAAATCTGTCTATATTGTGCATATTTATCTATGTTAACAAATAATTATTCTTTCATCTTGAAGATGGGAGCAAAGGGAGAATTTCAACTTTTACTTGATATCTTTCTTTAAAATTTTGAGAATGTTTTCACATATTCTTTGCATACTTTTTCAAAATGCAATTAAGAGGTGTATACACCCATCAGAATGGCTGCTATCCAAAAGACCACAAACAATAAATGCTGGAGAGGGTGTGGAGAAAAGGGAACCCTCTTACACTGTTGGTGGGAATGCAAACTAGTACAGCCACTATGGAGAACAGTGTGGAGATTCCTCAAAAAACTGGAAAGAGAACTGCCATATGACCCAGCAATCCCACTGCTGGGCATACACACTGAGGAAACCAGACTTGAAAGAGACATGTGTACCCCAGTGTTCATCGCAGCACTGTTTATAATAGCCAGGACGTGGAAGCAGCCTAGATGCCCATCAGCAGATGAATGGATAAGGAAGCTGTGGTGCATATACACAATGGAATATTACTCAGCCATTAAAAAGAATACATTTGAATCAGTTCTAATGAGGTGGATGAAACTGGAGCCTATTATACAGAGTGAAGTAAGCCAGAAAGAAAAACACCAATACAGTATACTAACAGATATATATGGTATTTAGTCAATTGGTAAAGATAACCCTATATGTGAGACATCAAAAGAGACATAGATAAATAGAACAGTATTATGGACTCTATGGGAGAGGGCAAGAGCGGGATGATATGGGAGAATGGCATGGAAGCATGTAAATTATCATATGTGAAACGAATCTCCAGTCCAGGTTCAATGCATGATACAGGGTGCTCGGGGCTGGTGCACCGGGATGACCCGGAGGGATGGGATGGGGAGGGAGGTGGAAGGGGGGGTCTGGAAGGGGAAAACATGTACACCCATGGTGGATTCATGTCAGTGTGTGGCAAAACAAATACAATATTGTAAAGTTAAAAAATAGAAAATAAGCTAATTAAAAAAAAATTAAGAGGTGTATAAAAAGGTGGAAAATTCTGTAGAATAATATTGTTCATGTCTTTCTTCTTTCTGCAGGTGTATTCTCTGTAGAATAGTATAAAAAGATCAGTCTTTCACATGACTGTGCACCATCTTCCCCAGGGAATTTAGTTCACAAGTAGAAATTTATGAAAACTCATAAAAGCATTCTGTTTACCCTACATTTTCCTTTGCCTAATTTCATCCCATTAATACAGGGTTAAAGTCTCTTTAGATGTTACTTTTTTCTCCTTGAAAGTCACATTCATGAAATACTTGGAGAATCATCATAGAATCATGTCTTTTCTATTTCCATTTTAAAAGCATTATTGTACACATATCTTTTATCATAAAATACCTAGAACACTTTTTGGGCGCAGACAAAATAGATAAATAATCATAATAAATCATGATATCTCCATCTATCTGCTCTACTCTCATCTATTATTTAAGTATACACTATACATATAAGAGGTCCTAGATAAATACTGAGTGAATTGTCTTTAAATATTTAAGGGATTCTCTTGAACTCCCCTTCTTCCCTGTCCATGTGTATTCTAAAGAGAACAGTGGTATTGTTCTTAGGAAGGCCAAAGAAATTTGACCTTATAGTTTTGGCAACTGAGAAAGCTTTCCCACTGGAAAAATCTGAACGTCCCATGTTTCTTCTCCCCCAAGCATATCCAGGTATCATTTCAGCTAACTCAAACTACATTACATTAGAAACTTCCTGTTTTATATTGGAAACTTCCAGAATGAATATAATCTTATATTCAGCACTTCAGTAGTACATACTCATTTATTCTGAAGCATATCTATTGTTTTTAATATATTTTTATTTAATATCATGTAAAATGGAGACTTAGAAGAAATGGAGTAGCCATCATAGTCAACAAGAGTCTGAAAGGCAGTACTTGGATGCAATCTCAAAAATGACAGAATGATCTCTGTTCGTTTCCAAGGTAAATCATTCAATATCACGGTAATCCAAGCCTATGCCCCGACCAGTAATGCTGGAGAAGCTGAAGTTGAACAGTTCTATGAAGACCTACAAGACCTTTTAGAACTAACACCCCAAAAAAGATATCCTTTTCATTAAGGGGGCTGGAATGCAAAAGTAGGAAGTCAAGAAACACCTGGAGTAACAGGCAAATTTGGCCTAGGAGTACAGAATGAAGCAGGGCAAAGGCTAACAAAGTTTTGCCAAGAGAATGCACTGATCATAGCAAACACCCTCTTCCAACAACACAAGAGAAGACTCTACACATGGACATCACCAGATGCTCAACACTGAAATCAGATTGATTATATTCTTTGCAGCCAAAGATGGAGAAGCTCTATACAGTCAGCAAAAACAAGACCGGGAGCAGACTGTGGCTCAGATCATGAACTCCTTATTGCCAAATTCAGACTTAAATTGAAGAAAGTAGGGAAAACCACTAGACCATTCAGGTATGACCTAAATCAAATCCCTTACAATTATACAGTGGAAGTGGGAAATAGATTTAAGGGGCTAGATCTTATAGACAGTGCCTGATGGACTATGGATGGAGGTTCGTGACATTGTACAGGAGACAGGGATCAAGACCATCCCCAAGAAAAAGAAATGCAAAAAAGAAAAATGGCTGTCTGAGGAGGCCTTACAAATAGCTGTGAAAAGAAGAGAAGTGAAAAAAAAAGGAGAAAAGGAAAGATATACCCATTTGAATGCAGAGTTCCAAAGAATAGCA
Source organism: Okapia johnstoni (assembly GCA_024291935.2). Classification (NCBI taxonomy): domain Eukaryota; kingdom Metazoa; phylum Chordata; class Mammalia; order Artiodactyla; family Giraffidae; genus Okapia; species Okapia johnstoni. The sequence goes on along the minus strand of CM044306.1, from coordinate 122,252,625 downwards.
AGGAGAGATAAGAAAACCTTCCTCAACGATCAGTGCAAAGAAATAGAGGAAAACAACAGATTGGGAAAGACTAGAGATCTCTTCAAGAAAATTAGAGATACCAAGGGAACATTTCATGCAAAGATGGGCTCAATAAAGGACAGAAATGGTATGGACCTAATAGAAGCAGAAGGTTTTAAGAAGAGGTGGCGAGAATACACAGAAGAACTATACAAAAAAGATCTTCACAACCCAGATAATCATGATGGTGTGTTCACTCACCTAGAGACAGACATCCTGGAATGTGAAGTCAACTGGACCTTAGGAAGCATCACTACAAACAAAGCTAGTGGATGTGATGGAAGTTGAGCTATCTCAAATCCTAAAAGAAGATGTTGTGAAAGTGCTGCACTCAATATGCCAGCAAATTGGGAAAACTCAGCAGTGGCCACAGGACTGGGAAAGGTCAGTTTTCATTCCAATCCCAAAGAAAAGCAATGCCAAAGAATGCTCAAACTACCACACAATTGCACTCATCTCACACGCTAGTAAAGTACTGCTCAAAATTCTCCAAGCCAGGCTTCAGCAATACGTGAACTGTGAAATTCCAGATGTTCAAGCTGGTTTTAGAAAAGGCACAGGAACCAGAGATCAAATTGCCAACATCTGCTGGATCATCGAAAAAGCAAGAGAGTTCCAGAAAAACATCTGCTTCTTTTTTATTGACTATGCCAAAGCCTTTGACTGTGTGGATCACAGTAAACTGTGGAAAATTCTGAAAGAGATGGGAATACCACACCACCTGACCTGCCCCTTGAGAAATCTGTATGCAGGTCAGGAAGCAATATTTAGAACTGGACATGAAACAACAGACTGGTTCCAAATAGGAAAAGGAGTGCGTCAAGGCTGTATATTGTCACCCTGCTTATTTAACTTCTATGCAGAGTACATCATGAGAAATGCTGGGCTGGATGAAGCCCAAGCTGGAATCAAGATTGCCGGGAGAAATATTTATAACCTCAGATATGCAGATGACACCACACTCATGGCAGAAAGCAAAGAAGAACTAAAGAGCCTCTTGATGAAAGTGAAAGAGAAGAGTGAAAAAGTTGGTTTAAAATTCACCATTCAGAAAACTAAGATCATGGCATCTGGTCCCAACACTTCACAGCAAATAAATGGGAAAACAGTAGCAGACTTTATTTTCTGGGGCTCCAAAATCACTGCAGATGGTGACTGCAGCCATGAAATTAAAAGACACTTACTCCTTGGAAGGAAAGTTATGACCAATCTAGACAGCATATTAAAAAGCAGAGACATTACTTTGCCAACAAAGGTCAGTCTAGTCAAGGCTATGGTTTTTCCAGTAGTCATGTATGGGTGTGAGAGTTGGACTATAAAGAAAGCTGAACGCTGAAGAATTGATACTTTTGAACTGTGGTGTGGGAGAAGACTTTTGAGAGTCCCCTGGACTGCAAGGAGACCCAACCAGTCCATCCTAAAGGAGATTAGTCCTGAATATTCATTGGAGGGACTGATGTTGAATCTGAAACTCCAATACTTTGACTACCTGATGCGAAGAGCTGACTCATTGGAAAAGACCCTGATGCTGGGAAACATTGAGGGCAGGAGGAGAAGGGGACGACAGAGGATGAGATGGCTGGATGGCATCACCGACTCAATGGACATGGGTTTGGGTGGACTCAGGGAGTTGGTGATGGACAGGGAGGTCTGGCGTGCTGTGGTTCATGGGGTTGCAAAGAGTTGGACATGACTGAGCAACTGAACTAAACTGAACTGAACTGAACTACTGCGTTGTAGGCAGAGGCTTTACCATATGAGCCACCAGGGAAGCCCAAGGAAATTGAGGTGGCAGTTTATTAGGTTGGAGGGAATGGTTTTCACTGTCTTTGAGAATAGGCGTTCTGCAGTCTCATGATAGCTTTATTACAGTATTTTCAACTCTTCACTTGAAACCTGTTTCTTATTATTCTGGCCTTGATTGAGTTCACAAGTCATTCAAAACTACTGTTGCAGTAATTTTAGATCACGATTGGAAATGGACACACATACCACTGTATATACATAAACAGGTACCATACACTTAGGGAATTTTCCTCTCACCCTTTCTTCTCCAGGCTCAAATGACCCCAACTTCATTAGCCTCTCCTAGGACCTATGTTCTATCTATTAAACCTTGTGACTTAAGACCTTCTTTGAGTTTTTAATGTAGTTTTTTTTTTCTTTCTCTGTGAATTTGACTGCCTTAATTTCAGGTATTTTTACAGATATTTCCTGCAAAAGGGATTTTTGTTTTTTATTTGCAAGCCATTTTATCCAGTCCTTCACTCTAATCTTCCTCTCTCTTTTTGGTTAATAGAGAGAGATTACAAGATTACATTGGTCCTAGATATCCCCTCAAATATATAAATAGTTAGGTAATTATAAATATATAGAGAGAAATATATACATAGAAATAAACACCTAATAAGGATTTTATTCTGGCAAATTTGCAATAAATTTAGGAGAGATGAAAAAAGAGGCAAACCAAGGATGTCTGCTCTCAGAGGTTCACTGACTTGTCCTGACTTTCTGTCCTTTTGGCTCTGATCACAGTGATCAGTGGTCCCACTAGATTATGCTGCATCTTTGGATTTATTAGGAGTCCCAAAGCTCTATTTTCCTGGTAACTGACTCCTTATCTCTCCTTCTTTCTCCTCCTACCATCTGGAAGACATACGTTTGCTGATATAATTTCAATTCCAATTCTTTCTTATAGTTCCAATTTAGTGAAAACGAGAGCCCTACTCCCTAGAATCACTGAAAGCTTCATCCATATCGTTATACTACAAGATGCATACAGATCTTTCTCTATGCCTTTTCCGGTCAACTTACGGAAGCAGACAAGATTGAAGTTATTACTCTTCATTCTGTATACCAACTGGATTTGTCATACTCATAAAAAATCATAGAACCTTTAAGATTCACCCTAAAGTGAATCTTTGTTTTTACATTCAATGGAATAGGACGTGGGACAAATATTTAGGCCTGCTTTTATTTTACAGAAAAAGTAAGTTTTCTACTAATAGAATGAGTATGCCAAAAGAAATTAAGCAGCATCTCAGAGATTATATACTTTAAAGAGCGCATATTTGGTCATTCTGGTTTTAATATACTCATTGACACTCTAGTTTTATGTTTTTTAAAAATCACAGTAAATAATGACGGAATATCTGCTAGATTTACAGTCCAGTCTCTTTTATAAGGGGAATAGGAAATTGGAGAACCTAGAGCTGTGCCTCTCACTTCATGTATTGTCATCTAGCCTTAGAAAAAGGTTGAATTCAATCACACTGGCCCCACACTTTTTCTCTATAGCAAGAGTTGGCAATCTGTGGCCCACTGCCCATTTCTAGAAATAAAGTTTTATGGGAACATAGCTATACTCATTTGCTTACTATCTGGGGCTGCTTTCACATTACAGTGGCAGAATTGAAGACTTAATACAGAAAATAAATATATGGCCCAGGAATGTAAAGCATTTACTATCTGGCCCTTTATGGAAAGTTTTCCACCTCTTGCTCAACAGAATTAAATGCAAAAAAGTGAAAATCTTTACAAACTTAAAATAGGATAAAAGTCTCTATAATACTAATCAAGTTGTTCATGTTTTTTATCAATAGAATTTTTTTTTTAATAAGAGGATGTGATTTTATAAAAGGACTGGTAGGGAAAATTAAGCTAAGTAAATTTTGAGAGACATTTTTAATATTTAAGATACTTTTATATGTAAATACTTAAAAAATAAGAAACTGGGTCTGAAATCCCTAATAATATCAACCATACTGAGAGATGAGAAGTGTAGGGCTAATAATACTCTTTTAGTCTTGACACTGATAATTATGTTTATATTTTAAGAATTGAATTGAGACTGTATACATTCTAAATCATTATCAAAAACTAATCAAAGAAAATTTCTGTGTAGCAAAGGAAACAGCAAAGAGAAAACAAAGCAGAAAGCACAAAAACAAATAATATAAGACCAAACATACTCATTATGATAATAAATAGAGTAAATGTTCTACTAAAAGGCTCAGATTGGCTTTTTACAAATATTAAAATATGAAAAATAGCCCTGAGATGTTAAAAGACAAATAAAAGGCAAAAATTCAAGCAAATACAATTTAAAGGAAAGTATAAATTGTAGTTTGATTATCATGTTAAGAGTTAGTATATTGATTTTTTTAATGGGGCTTCCTAGGTGGCGCTAGTGGTAAAGAATCTGCCTGACAATGGAGGAGATACAGGAGACTCAGTTTGATCTCGGGGTTGGGAAGATCCCCTGGAGTCAGAAGTGGCACCCTACTCCATCCACTATTCTTGCCTGGAAAATTACATGGGCAGAAGAGCCTGGTGGGCTGCAGTCCATGGGGCCACAAAGAGTCCCAAATGACTGAGCAACTCAGCACAACCATATTGATTTTTACTTGAAGAAATTACAGTGCAACTGCATTTAATTTCATTGAACATTGTTATTGAGTTAACAATGAAGCTAGATTGTTAAGATCTGTCATTGTAGTAAACATGTATATACTCTCTGGAGGTTAAAGTATATTGTCTTTTGGATTAGTGTATAAATGTGTGAAAGAAGAAGAAAATCTGTTTAAGATATATCCAAGTTTCTGAGGAAAGAAAGTCAGACACAGGTGATTACTGCTTATCTTCAACGTGTACCTTCCTAATTCTTAATGCCTTGAAATTAGAATCACATTGGTCAAAATCCCAGAGCTAAGCAATTGTTATCAGATTCTCAATGGTCTGTTTCTATTATGAAGAATCAAACTGAGGACAGGAGAAGAAAATGACTATAATGTTACCTTGTGGAGAGTAAACACTAAATAATTGTTCATTCAGTTCTTAGATCTTGTCTCCCCATACAAATAATTTTCTTTTTCTGTTTCTTTTCTTTCTTTTCCATTTCAGCAGTCATTAAAGTTATTCAAGTTTGTCCTTCATATCTGTTATTTAAGTTGCTGAAGTTGTGATCATCATTACCTTCAATATTTACTGAAAATTCTACTATTGCATTTTTTTTTTTGCATTGTTTCCACTATCTCCCTTAACATGAATTTTCATTGTGGACTTCTACTTCCTTGCATTGTATTGAGAATGCAAATTAGTTTTTATTTTTTAAATTTCTTCCTGGTTTCTATACTTTTTAAAAAATGTGCCTTTTCTCTTAAAGAATAATAGTCCCTTCTGTGATCCTGGAATATTTTTCCATAGTTTTTTTTTTTTTTCCTGATTATCCATCATGGAAGGAATATTTAGATGCATTCTGCATATCAACAGACAGGATATGTAGTTCACTATGGTCTTGTTTCATGGGTTTGTTTGCCGTATAGTATCCCAAGAAATATCAGGAAAGGAAGTTCATGTTCTTGTATCTACATCAGGAGTCAGCACAGCATGTATTATAAGCCGAGAGGAAAAACAATGTTGGCTTACAGGCTACATTACCATAAGCCATTTTTAGGCCAAAAGCCATTTTTATTCCAAACTTTAAGTTTTAAAAACCAGACATCTATTTACCCTATTCTTGAGTATGATTAGCCTCATCTCAGATCCATAGCTAGAGAGTGCATTGATATACACAATTCCTATCCAAGTACCTCACCTTTAGCAATTATTCATCAAATGCAACATGATTTATTATAAGCCTATACCCTCATTGTATCTTTCTCTAATGTTAACCAGGGGATGAATGGAAACTCTGTTGCCCTAATATGTCCTCCTACCGGGCTCTTTAATTTGTGCCCACATCGTGACTCCATAGTATTTTGCATCACTTAAGTCCTGTTGCCTTCTGCCATGTTATAAAGGCATAAGGGCTCAGGAAAAAGGATATCCAGCTTTGTGCACCTCAGAAAGCAGCAACTGATAAATGAAATGCTGGTGAGAACTCAGCACAATTGAATCTCTTGTGTATATATTACTGGTGGGGATATAAAATGGTTCTGTTACTCTGGAGAACAGCCTAGCAGTTTCTTATAAAATTAAATATATCCTTGCCATATAAACCAGCAGTCACACTCCTGGGCATTTGTTGTAGAGAAGTGAAAGCGTTTACCAAAAAAGAAAAACCCTGTACGTGAATGTTCATAGCAGCTTTATTTGTAACAACCAAAACTGTAAGTATATTTCCAATGTACAGTCCAAATGTACCTCAGAGAATGAATGGATAAATAATCTGTGATACATCTATACAATGGAATACTACTTGACAGTAAAAAGACTGGTCTATTGATATGTATGCAAAAACTAGGATAGCTCTTGAGGGCATTATGCTAAGTCAAAACTAAAACTTAAATTTTATATACTGTCTAATTCCACTTATGTGACATTTTCTAAGTTACAAAATTATACTGATGGAGAACAAATCAGTGATTGTCAAAGGTTAGTGTTGGAGATAGGGGAAGGTTTGACTAGTAAGAAAGAAAACACAGGAGTTCCTTAATGGTGATGGAACAGTTTTGCATTCTTGACACAAATCTACATGTGATAAATTTTTATGCAGCTGTATACTACATGCATACAAGTGTGTGTCTGACTCTGTGTGACCCCTGGACTATAGAGTCCATGGAATTCTCTAGGCCAGAATACTGGAGTGGGTAGCCTTTCCCTTCTCCAGGGGATCTCCCCAGCCGAGGGATCGAACCCAGGTCTTCCACATTGCAGACTGATTCTTTACCAGCTGAGCCACAAGAGAAGCCCAAGAATACTGGAGTGGGTAGCCTTTCCTTTCTCCAGGGAATCTTCCCGACCCAGGAATCGAACCGGGGTGTCCTGCAGTGCAGGCAGATTCTTTACCAACTGAGCTATCAGGGAAGCCACATATAAAACACACATACACAAAAATGCGTGTGAAAACTGGGGAAATCTGAATAAGGTCTATACCTGAACTCATGGTATTGTACCATAGTCAGTTTCCTGGTTTTTACAATGTATTCTGGTTATATAAGATATTATCATTGGAGGAGGCTAGTTGAAAGGTTTATGGAAACCCTTGGTATTATTTTTTGAAGCTTGTCATGAGTATTTTAAAAACTTTTAATTACATCTTTAAAAAAATAGCAGCAAGTATGCAACAGAGCAGTATCCACACAGTTTTAGTAATTGCTATAGACCAGTAGTTTTCAAACCTGGGAGATCATCAGATTCATTTAGTGTTTTATAAAAAATATTCACTTACAGACAATTCTCCCTACCCCCAACTCCCCAAACCAGACCTTGAATTAGGATCTCTACAAATGGAGCCAAAGAATCTGTATTGCAGAAAATTGCCCAATGTTGAAAAGTACTGTTGTAGAGCCTAGTTTCTGACCCAGGGGTAGGAGTGGAGAAGACGGGTGAGTCTGTTCTGTGTGAGCCCTGAATTGGGATTCTCAATTCTGCTTTCTTCTTTTTAGTTTGAAAATCCTTCTGAATTTTGGCAATAGTTTAACCATTCATTTTAGATTTTAACATTGTTAAGAGTTTCTACTTTTTTCAGAAGTTTTTATGGCCATTTCAGTGGGAAGTGTCTTGGTGCTGTATCTTTAGCTCCTCATCAGTTGCCAAAGTAAACCAGAAGCAGGGCAGTAGTACTTTTATAGATAGACCCTGTCTTTGCCTTATCCGCATGTGAATGGTGACTTGCTTCCAGCTTTCCCCAGTTAGGCTACAGAGTTCTACTTTACTTGATCAGATTTTCACATTGATGTGGCGTCAACGTAAATCATGCTTCCCCCAAGATTGGCTAGTAAGTGGAAGACAGCCAAGGCACACCACCAGTGAAGACATCAGTTAGGAAAATTACATCCAAAACCTGAAAGCAGCTGTCACTGAAGTTTTTGTTTATGAAAATTGGAAAAACTCGCCTCTCAACCACTGACATCCCTGATTTATTGTTTCTCCACTGAAAATTATCCAAAGATGTTTTCAGACATTAGCTGGTGAAAGCCAAATTTATTGAAGGTGGAGGAAAATGTAAAGAACCATTATGTTTGTGAATTTCTCAGGCAGATATGGCAGCTTTTTAATAGCTAGAGATGACCAGATTCTTTTTGTACATGTAAAAAAAAAATCTTTGAGGAGCTAGTATGACTGATAGTGCTAGAAGGGACAGGTATCTTATGTGGTAGTGCAAAGAATTCTGGCCCAATAATCGGGACACTTGAATGCTTACCCTAACTCTGCTGCTAACTAAAACTATTCTTAGTTGAATTGCTTGACTGCTCTGGGTCTTGGTTTCTGTATCTGTGATTTTTGGAGGTAAATATTAGATCCAAATCTACTTATATGACCTGTTGTTTGAAATTTTTAATTTTGAATATTAAAGCTAGTATTTTTAGTATTTAATTTCAACTTGTGTTTCTAAATATTATAAGAAAAGGTCTTTCATGCTAGTAAGTGCAAGTAATTCTCAGAAATAAATGTCAACATGACTAATCTTAAATCCTGATAAATACAAAGGCAAATTAAACATATTTCCTCTTTTTAAATATTAAGTTTAAGAAGATTAAGACTATGTACCTTGTAAGGAGTCTGATCAATTAATGCAATTGCATGTTTAAGATATTTCAGACTTATTTGAAAAATTATAATTTTTATGGTCTTTATGTATTTTTATTTTTTCAGTATTTCTTATGTTTTCTGCCTTTAACAAATGATCTGTTATGGATAAAAATTAAGCAATGTATGAGTGTATTAGTCAGAGTTCTCCAGAGAAATAGAACCAATAAGATATATGTGTATGTATATGTATGTATGTATACTTATTTACTTACTTATAATGAATTAGCTCGTGTGATTATGGAAGCTGGCAAATTTCCCTAGATCTGCAGATCCATCAAGCTGGAGACGCAAGTAAAGTTCCGTTTTAAAATGCTAGCAGATTTGAGACCCAAAAAACTAATGTTTTCATTTCAGTCAAGGCCAGAAAAGACTGATGTTCCAGCTCAAGGCAGTTAGACAGGAGGAGTTTCCTCTTACTTGTAGGAGGGTCAGCCTTTTGATTCTATTCAGTCCTTTACCCAACTGGATGGGGCCCACTCACATGAGGGAGAGCAATCTGCTTTACTAAGTCTATCAATTAAAATGTTGGTATTTATCCAGAAATACTCCCACAGGCACACCCAGAGTAATGTTTGACCTAATTTCTGGCCCAGTCAAGTTGACACATAAAGTTAACCATCACAATGAGTAAAAATGAAAACATTTTCAAGTTTTATGGTGGTAAAAATACACACACACACACACACACACACACACACATTTGTATCACAGAACCTAGCTGTGTCAGCTAGGGGGAAAACCAACCAAGAGACTGGATCTGTGAACACAGTCTTCTGAATTCCTTTGGCTGTTCATGGCTTACTCTAAACCCACCTAGAGGATCTGAAGCAATACAAATTTAAAAGAGAAAAGTTTACAAATGAACTTGTTTGTAACACAACATTATAAATCAACTATACTTTAATAAAAATTTATTTAAAAAGACAATTCATGTCTGCTTCTTAAGAAATTCTACCCATGAAGAAAAAAAATTGAAGAAAGTTAAAATATTCCTTTTATTGACATTTTAAAGTCAAGGTTATTGTAGAATAGAAAAAGCTGTAAATTATAATTGTGCAACTTGATTTGTCTTTATAAAGTGAATGCACCCATAAAACCCAGATAAAAAATTACTCATTCTTGGGAATGAACATTCCCATTATACCTGTTCCTAGTCCCTAATTCCTCTCATCCAATAGTAATCACTATACTTATTTCTATCAACACTGAATAGTTTGACCTGTTCATGAGATTCATCTAAACTGTTGCATGAAGCGATAATTTATCCTTTCTCATTGCTGTAAAGCATTCCATTATATAGTTATGCAGATATACAAAAAATTCAGCAGTGGCCATAGGACTGGAAAAGATCAGTTTTCATTCCAGTCCCAAAGAAAAGCAGTACCAAAGAATGTTCAAACTACTGTGCCACTATGCTCATTTCACATGCTAGCAAGGTAATGCTCAAAATCCTTCAAGCTAGGCTTCAGCAGTATGTGAATCGAAAACTTGTAGATGTACAAGCTGGGTTTAGAAAAGGCAGAGGAACCAGAGATCAAATTGCCAACATTCATTAGATCATAGAGAAAGCAAGGAAATTCCAGAAAAACACCTACTTCTTTTTCATTGACTATGCTAAAGCCTTTCACTGTATGGGTCACAACAAACTGGGGAAATTTCTTGAAGAGTTGTGAATACCAGACCACCTTACGTGTCTCCTGAGAAATCTGTATGCCGGTCAAGAAGCAATAGTTAAAACCGGACATGGAACAACGGACTGGTTCAAAATTGGGAAAGGAGTACATCAAGGCTGTATATTGTCACCCTGCTTATTTAACTTTGATGCGTAGAACATCACGTGAAATGCCAGGCTGGATGAATCACAAGCTGGAATCAAGATTGCTGGGAGAAATATCAACAACTTCAGATATGCAGATGATATCACCCAAATGGCAGAAAGCAAAGAGGAACTAAAAAGCCTCTTGATGAAGATGAAAGAGGAGAGTGAAAAAGCTGGCTTGAAACTCAACATTCAAAAAACTAAGATCATGACATCTGGTCCCATCACTTCATGACAAATAGAGATGGGAAAAAAGTGGAAACAGTGGCATATTTTATTTTATTGGGCTCCAAAATCACTGCCAATCATGACTGCATCCATGAAATTAAAGGATGCTTGCTCCTTGGAAGGAAAGTGATGACAAACCTATTAGTGTATTAAAAAGCAGAGACATCACTTTGCTGACGAAGATCTGTATAGTCAAAGCTGTGGTTTTTCCAGTAGTCATGTACAAATATGAGAGTTGGACCATAAAGAAGGCTGAGTGCCAAAGAATTGATGCTTTCGAATTGCAGTGCTAAAGGGGACTCTTGAGAGTCCACTGGAGATCAAACCAGTTAGTCCTAATAGAAATAAACCCTGAATATTCATTGATGCTGAAGCTGAAGCTCCAGTAGTCTGGCCATCTGATTCAAAGAGCCAGCTTGTTGGAAAAAACCCTGATGCTGGGAAAGATTGAGGGCAGGAGAAGAAGGGGGCTGCAGAGGATGAGATGTTTAGATAACATCACCAACTCAATGAACATGAGTGTGAGCAAACTTCAGGAGACAGTAAAGGACAAAGAAGGCCGGCACACTGCAGTCCATGGGGTCTCAGAATCAGACATGACTTAGGGACTAACCAACAGCAACAAATACAGATAAGCCACAGCTTAGTCAGTCCTGTTTGACTGTTGATGAACATAAGGGACATGTCTTCACTGGGGTTTTTACAAATCGTACTGTATTAAACGGTCTTGTGTATGCTTTTTGATGTGCCATTTTCTATTGGATATATACCTAGGGTTGAATTGCTGGTCATATGTTAGGATATTTGCGTCAGCTTTAGTAGATACCACTGGTTTTTCAGTGATTGTAATCAGTTTATACCAAGAATGATGGTAGTTCAACTTACTCCACATCTTCAACAATATGTGGTATTGTATTCTTCCTAATTTTAGCCATTCTGGTGGGTGTACTGCTATTTCTTGTGAGTTTATTTTGTATGTTATATTGTGTAATGTAATTATTAGTAATATTTCTCTAATTATGATATTGGGCAATCTTTGTATGTTAATTAGCCATTTTGATATCTTCTTTTGTGAAATGCTAGTTCAGCTATTTTGCCCAATTTTCTGTTGGATTTTCTTTCCTATAATGGCCTATGGGGGTTTTGGTATCAAGGTTATGCTGCTGCTGCTGCTGCTGCTGCTGCTGCTAAGTCGCTTCAGTCGTGTCCGACTCTGTGCAACCCCATAGATGGAAGCCCACCAGGCTCCCCCGTCCCTGGGATTCTCCAGGCAAGAGTACTGGAGTGGGCTGCCATTGCCTTCTCCGCAAGGTTATGCTAGTCTACTAAAAATACTTGGTAAGTTTTCCCTCATTTTCTTTCTTAAGAAGAAATTGTGTAAGATTAGTTTTATTTTTTTCCTTCAATGTTACGAAGATTTCACCATATGGACCAGGGAATTTCTTTCTGGAAAACTTATTATAGACTAAACTTCTTTAATACACAAGTGATGAGTCCAATCTTCTATTTATTCTTGTGTCAATTTTGGAAAATTGTGTTTTCCTAGAAATTTGTTTCATCTAAATTTCCTAATATGTTGACATAAAGTTGTTCATAATATTCTCTATATTCTTAACATCTATAGGATATGTAGTTATATGCTTCTTTTCATTTTTAATACTGGTAATTTGTGCCTTCTTTCTGTTCTCTTTGATTATTGTTAATACAACGTTTTGTCATTTTTAGCAGCCTTTTCAACGAGCCATTTTTTCCTTTATTGATTCCACTTTACATATGTAGTCTACTTCTCTTATTCTGCTGTAAGAAGTGGCAACAGCAGCAGTTTGCTATTCTTTAACTTCCTGAGATATATATTTAGATCTATCTTTTTTCTTCTTTAGTTTTTCTTCTCTTTTAAGGTATTCCTTTAGGGAAATAAAGTTCCCTAGAGATGCCTTCATCACAGAGATCTTTGTACCTCATATTTTCATTAACATCTCCAGATATTTCTGATTTCCATTTTGATTGCTTCTTTGACACGAGTTATTTAGTAAGGCATTATTTTCCATTTTTTTATTTCCTGGCTGTCTTTGTGTTGTTGATTTCTATCTTGCTTCTACTGTGGTCAGAGAACATAATAGAATGATTTCTAGTCCTGTGAAATCTGTTGAGACTTGACATTTGGCTCAGCATATGGTCAGTGTTGGTAAATATTCTGTATGCCCTTTAAAAATGTGAGTTGTGTTTACAGTTACTATCTGCAGTGTTTCTGTAAACATCAATTAGATCAAATTTGTTAATTACAGTGGGTAAGTAGTCTATATCTCTATCAATTCTTTGGTTTTATTCTAATTGTTCCATTGGTTGTTGAGAGTTGTATGCACCCCTCCAATTATGATTGTGAATTTATTTCTCTTAGTCCTGTCCATTTTTGCTTTATATATAATATAAGCATATATTACTAGGGGCATATAAATTTAGGATTTTTTTATCTTCTTGTTATAAATTGACTTTTAACATCATAATATAATATTATATGTATATAATATGTTATAATATCTAATAATGCTCTTTACCTTAAAGTATGCTTTGTCTGATATTAGTATCACCACATCAGCTTTCTTTTTGGCTCGATTTGCACAGTATATGTTTTTTCATCAGTTTGCTTTCAACTTTTCAAGATTGTTATATTTAAGGTGTGCTTTTATAAGTGGCATGTAGAATGTTTGTTCAAACAAATTTTCCTTTTTTTGGAGTATTTAGTTAATTTTCATTTAAATTAATTACTGATATGTTGGGATTTATACAGAGCATTATACTCGCTTTCTATTTTTGCCCTCTCTTTTGTTTTTGTTTTGTTTTCCTTCTTTCTTGCTTTTAAAAAATTAATTCTACTTTATTACTCTACTTTTTTTCTCCAATATCTTGTTTGTTATACAGTCTCTTAAGTGATTCCTCTAAACAATACAACCTGCACCTTTTACTTGTAAAAGTCTGATATAACTTAAACCCCACAAAAATGCTAGAACTTAAAGCAACTTTAATTTACTCCATTCCTACTTTTTTTATTGCTAACATTTTCACTTCACAAGTATTTTAAATCTAAATCAACATTAATATTATTACTGATAATATTTATTTGTATGTATCTAATATATTTATACATATTTCTTTGCACATTATTTTTAATACATCTTTTAGTATAGGTCTATTAATAATAAATTATCTCAGCTTTTGTCTTGAATTTTTTTTGCCTTCATTACTCAAGAATTTTTTTTACTTAGTAATGAATTTTATGTTGCCAATTATTTTCTTTTAGCATATCAATGTGTAGTTCCATTGTTTTCTGATTTTCATCATGTTTCTTGGTGAAGTAAAGTGTAAGTCTTATAGCTGCTCCTTTGAAAGTGTGTCTGATTTTGACCATTTTACTCTAATGTGCATAGTGTGGTTTCCTTTGTATTTTTCCTCTATGGAGTGTAAAATTACTCTTGAATCTGTAGATAGGGTTCTTTTGTAAGTTTTAGAAATTTTGCAGCTATTATGTCTTCAAATTTTCCTTCCCCCATTCTCTAGCTTCTGCCTTTTGGGACCCCAGAAAAACATATTTGGGTCTTCTCACTATGTCCCATATGTTCTGTCTTTGTTTCAATCTAGCTATTTGCTTCAGTCTAGGTCTTTTGTACTCATTCCAATTTATTAATCTTCTCTTCAGCTGTGTACAATCTGCTTGCCAATCCACTATTATATTAATTTTAGTTATATTTTTCAATGCTAGAATTTCTTTTTTAAATATTTCAGTTGTATGGTACAGTTTTGAATTTTCCTTTGCATTTTATTGTTTGTTTGTCATGTAATATAAGTCACAGTTTTTTTAAAGACCATTTCTGATTTTGTTCATCTGTAGGACTGTTTGTATTGTCTAGTTTTCTCTCACTCCTGTTTTTGGCAAATCTAAATTTTTATTGAGTCCCTGTCATTGTGAATGAAAAATGTTACCAGTTCTGGATGATGATATTTTATTCCAGAGATTCATCTTGTCTTTTGACAGGTGTCAAGAGTGTGGGTGACCTCACCACAATCTGCTCAGAAACTTTGCAGACTTGTGTCTGGGATGTGGTTCAGCCTACACTTTGTTCATGTCTACCATTATATGTGTTCATCTTTGTGTCCCAGCTGAGAGTCCAGAGCATTTTAGTAAGGCCTCTCCTAGGTGGACCTGAACTCTTAATTTTTGTTTCCTTAGCCCAAGAATCTGTAGAAAACTCTTCTCTACTTTTTAGCCATTATCTGCTTGGCTTCTCAGGCCCTACCTTCTACAGCTTAGCATCAGCACATAGCAGTAGGCTCACTTTTCTGTCCCTCTCCAGCCCTTTGAGTTTTCCAGAAGTTCTCTTAGCTTCTCTGCCTTTCTCCCAACACCAAGAACCTGGTATACAGAATTTTGGATTCATCTCAAAGAACTTTTTCTTTCAAATCTTGTCTTCTCAAATCCCGTATTCCTCAGTTGTTAGCTGATTTTTTGCTTCTAATCTTTGTGATTGTTTTTGGCAGAAGTGTTGGTCTGCTACAAGTTACTTCATTATACTCAAAAACCTGTTTATTGATTTAAAACAAAAATTCTTACTGATGCCATTACCACCTTGAACAATTTGAAACCTCAGGAATTCCCAAATGTGTCTATGACTACATGATTTCTGAGTGAAAGTGAAAGTCGCTCAGTTGTGTCTGAATCTTTGTGACCCCATGGAAAATACAGTCCATGGAATTCTCCAGGCCAGAATACTGGAGTGAGTAGCCTTTCCCTCCTCCAGGGGATCTTCCCAACCCAGGGATTGAACCCAGGTCTCCCACATTGCAGGTAGATTCTTTACCAGCTAAGCCCCCAGGTATATTTAATTTTAACTTTTAATTTTAAATTAAGTATACTGAATACTGAAGGCATATTTAATTTTAACTTCCAATGATTCTTTCATATAAACATCAAGGACTTTGATACCTATATCAGTGTATGGGAAATGATCATTTCTTTCTGCTTAATTCTAAAATCTGTTTTCTCTCAGGTTTCTTTATTTTCAAAAGGGTTATGAGCACCACAAAATGTGAAAAGAAAGAGAAAAAAATAGAGTTTCCGTGTTTAAAACATATTTGAATTTGTGAACCAGTCATCAGCAATGCAGGCTCCCAGAAAAGCATATGAGATGTAATAGGGAAGTAAAAGTACAGAAGGAAATGCTAGGGTATGATTTTTGAATCTATGTCATAAAAAATTACTCTGTTCTAATGCCATTTTTTAAGTACAGAAAAGGAGAAAATAGCCAAATTGAACTAGAATGAAAAGAAGAAATTAATAATGACCAGAGGTTATAATGACTAAGACCCTATGCAGATTGAATACTTGATACATGGTTGCTATGAGACAAATGAAAGATGTACTTTTAGGAAGCATTTCATGGTTCAGTAAAGCAGGATTTTGTGGTTGTTGTCATCATCGTTGTTGATAATAATGTGGTTCCTCAGCCATCTGACTGCTTCTCAATGTACCTTTAGAAAAATTATCTGTTTTGCTAGTGCACTAATGTTGGTCCAAAAGGAAAGGGTAAGTTTAGCTTAACTGAAGTTCCTTTGTCATCACAACTTTTTAGAGGAATAAAAAATGATTTCCAGCTCAGAATTGTATTTTATCACATACAAAAAAAGAGTTTTTTAGCATTTGAACCCTTATATAATTTTTGTGTGTATCAAGGTCCAGATTTTCTAAACCACCAAGTCCCTTACCCTAGCTATCTTGATTGTCATGTAAAGGTATGGATCATAATATCCCTGAGGGAAATCTAAAATGTGACTTTGTAACTCCCGAAAGTTTGGCAGAGGAATAATTAACTAAAGGTAAAGATCTTAGCACAGGTAATAGGCATATGACTTCTACACTTCTGAGAGTATCTAGTTGTTGTTCTACTTCCAGGTCAGCCCTGATTCAGGTATAAAAGAAGAAAGAAGAAGGACTTCCCTAGAAGTCCGGTGGTAAAGACCCTGTGCTTACACTGCAAGGAGCATGGGTTCGATCACTGAACTAAGATTCCACATGCCGTAGGGCATGGCCAAAAGGAAAAAGAGGGAAGGAGGAAGAGAGTAAGGGATAGTGATGGGAAAGATGTGGTGATTGAGATGAAAGTCCTTTTCATGTTTTTAATCTTAGTAATATTCTGAAACCAATTAAGTTTGATATATCCTGGGATTTACTTTTGGGCTTCCCTGGTGGCTCAGATGGTAAAGAATCCGCCTGCAAGGCAGGAGATCTGGGTTTGATCCCTGGGTTGGGAAGATCCCCTGGAGGAGGGCACGGCAACCTACTCCAATATTCTTGCCTGGAGAATTCCCATGGACAGAGGAGCCTGGTGGGCTACAGTCCATGGGGTTCCGAAGAGTCAGACACGACTGAGTGACTAAGCACAGCACAACATAGGGGCTTACTTTGGAACAAACCCAGGGCTCTGGATTCCGCCTACCCCCATTGCACAACTTTAATTCCCTAAAGTTTAACTTGTACCCCTACACCCCTTGGATACTAAATTACAAGCTGCCTGGGTGTTCACCTTATGGCAATTGATTTACAAAGTCAAAGTAGATTTCTTTCTTATCTCTCTTTTGACACTTAACATACTTAGGATCACACATAGGATCCTGAATCAGTTATATACCAGGAATGATAAATCTTATCTTTTATATCTTGAAAATAATCTTGTGAGGTAGCAATTATTATTCTACTTAAAGAGGTGAGGAAATAGACGCAAGGTACTCCTAAGCAGTATCTTATTGCTATGAAGTTGCAATCTTAAATTTGGACTCCAGTGTTTTGACTTCAAGTTCAATGCTCTTTTTAGAAACACAAAGTGTGTTAGTCTCTAGTTGCTCGGTTGTGTCCGACTCTTTGTGACCCCATGAACTGTAACGCACCAGGCTCCTCCTTCCATGGAATTCTCCAGCCAAAAATATCGGAGTGGGCTGCCATTTCCTTCTCCTGGGGTTCTTCATGACCCAAGGATTGAACTGCATCTCCTGCATCGCAGGCAGATTCTCTACCATCTGAGCCACCACATGATCAGGATATCAGTAAATACTTGGTTAATTGGTGACTAAGAAGGAACAATTTTCCTAAAATAGAAGGCAGACTTTAAATGACTTCCTTGGCTTGATTTAACACTCATTATACCGCCTTTTGAATTTCAGGCAAGGAAAATGATTAGTTTGATTATTGCCATTTTTAAGTTGAGACCAAATAAACTTTATTGAAGGCCTCAACTTTCAATCGGAGAAGGCAATGGCACCCCACTCCAGTACTCTTGCCTGGAAAATCCCATGGATGGAGGAGCCTGGTAGGCTACAGTCCATGGGGTTGCTAAGAGTCGGACACGACTGAGTGACTTCACTTTCTCTTTTCACTTTCATGCATTGGAGAAGGAAATGGCAACCCACTCCAGTGTTCTTGCCTGGAGAATCCCAGGGACGGGGGAGCCTGGTGGGCTGCCGTCTATGGGGTCTCACAGAGTCGGACATGACTAAAGCGACTTAGCAGCAGCAGCAGCAACTTTCAATTGTTGTTCTACATTTGTCATTAAGGAAAGTTGAGATGTATGGAGGTTGTCACCTTGTTTGAAGGTAAGATGGAATGT
Source organism: Okapia johnstoni (assembly GCA_024291935.2). NCBI lineage: Eukaryota > Metazoa > Chordata > Mammalia > Artiodactyla > Giraffidae > Okapia > Okapia johnstoni. The sequence continues at coordinate 122,234,331 of CM044306.1, read as the reverse complement.
TTCAGTGATGACTGCTATGGTGGCTTGTCTCTTGTGATCTCTGTAATGATGTGATGACTAGGGATTTCTGAGTGAATACAGAGTGAGGGAGGAGAGAGATATCATTTCTGCCCCCTTAAAATGTTCTACACAGAAAATAATTTTCCAATCTGAGGCAAGGCATTGTAATGCAAGATTTATTAAACATTTAGGATTAGCTAGGTTTTGTGGGGAGTATAATGTAAACAAGCCAAAGCTCTTATCTTCAAGAGACAGTCTTTTAATAGAAAAATGTTCTAACATGGTCATTCATATAGTTCTGAGTTAATTAAGTTTGAGGAAATGATTTGCCACTTACAAATACCTGTTTCCTAATTACTACCAACACCATGTCTTAGAAGTTTTTAAGCTGCGTTGGGTGGCAGCTAGTGGTTGTATTGAGTTCCCTTGGGTGTGATTCTGTACTGTGGTGATAGAAGTGGGGGAAATTGAGGAGGCAGATGAGCTGAGCTGATAGGTCTCTGGGTGGTTTATCCTAAATCTGCCTAAGCAGCTTTCATATTACACGTTCCATATTTTGGGCTTCTTCATAAGATTCTTTTGGGAGAAGCAAACAGGCTCTGCAACTGAAAATTTTAAATCACTGGGTTATGCAACAGTAACAAAACATCAGGCTTTATGATGGGGCACTCATCTAAATGCTTTGTGGTCCTGCAGGAACTAGAAATTACCTCCCTCATTTGAAAAGCAGTATTGAAATAATGTGCGGTTAAGTTTTGAGAGTGAAAAGGGTTGTCATACCACCCACTTATTTGCCAAGAAAGGATTCTCTGAAGAGGGAATGAGTGAACATTATAGAAATTGTCCTTTCATTTTGTCAAAAAGGATTGACAAGACAGATCAAGCTGTAAGAAAGCAGATGCAGCCCAGCCAAGTGGGATCTAAATGCCAGGGAACACTGCTCTTAAACAATTTGAGGCAAAGTACCATACAACTAATAATTGTTTCAAGGGGAATAAGTGGCCAAGAATAAATGGGGTCTCTTTTTTTTATCTCTCTGAAACAGTTTGTAGTATGAACCATAAATACTAAGCAGTTGAGTCATTTAGATAGTTTGAAAAAATAAAAGAAAACAAAACAAACAAAACATGGCTAAGCTCTGTGAAATGGAAAATGAGTTTTCCATACAAATGACTGATGAGTTATGCAAAAAGCATTCCTGAGCAAAAGCTTTAGGACCACTTGCTTTTAGTTTGGTTTGGTTTTTAATTGGGAAAATGGGTCAGTTGGTCTTAATTAAAAAAGTGAAAGTGCAAGTTGCTCAGTCCTGTCTGACTCTTTGGGACCCCATGGACTTTAGCCTGCCAGGCTCCTCTGTGCATGGAATTCTCCAGGCAAGAATACTGGAGTGGGTAGCCATTCCTTTCTCCAGGGAATCTTCCCAACCCAGGGACAGAACCCAGATCTCCTGCATTGCAGGTGGATTCTTTACTGTCTGAGCCACTAGGGAAGCCCTTTTCTGTTCCTACTCACTGAGAAAGAGAAGGAAATCAGCATTGTCTCAGTTGCCATCAATGCAGAATCAAGCTTACATTGTTGTGGTCACTTCAGAATGAAAATACAAGGCTGCTTTGGAGCCAGTTTTGTTTCTGGCAGTGATGTAATCAAGTAAACACTAGAAACTCCTGAAAGGCTCCACCTCAAAAGTGTAGAGTGTTCCCCCACAACCTAGAATCAGCCAAGATGGTCATTGGTAGTGAACCTCTCAGAACTGCAGAAGGCAGGAACCATGGCTCTGCTTCCCCTTTCTACCCTCTCCTTTCCTTCTCTCCCACTCCCTCCTTCCTTCAGAGCTACTAAGTGCTCTCTCTGGAATGTTTGAAGATGAGGATTTAGGTCTGGGCAACCTGTTAAAAATATGAATTGTTACCATGAACTCTGAGTGGCCTTTCAGCTTTGCTGACAGAAATTTACTCCATGTAGACACCCCCCTCCAAAAAAAAAAATTAAGCAGGTAAGGTCATTTGGAGTTGAAACAAGCATGCAGTCGGTGTGTTTGAAATGAAATTATAATTAACCTACTGATGGCTGTGAGGTGTTACCTTGAACTCTGTGTGGCCTCTTGGCACAGCGGCTGAACTTGCTTTATTGAATACCCAGAGACCTGAACAGGTGAAATTAGGATATGTCCAGGGCCAATTGTACTTTTAGAAAGAAGGTTATTTCTCTTTTAGTGCTGATTATAAGAGAGTTGAGGATTAATTGAGCAACACTAATCAGAAAATAAAAATGAGTTTTGACCATTCATGTCTACATGAAACATAAAATTGGTTAAAACTGCTGAGGAAAATGAGTTTACTTGCCCACTTTGTGAATTGATTCCTGAAGTGATGAGAAATTACTAGGCCTGAATAGTGGCCTAGAAGATTATTGCAATTTGGAAATCATATATTATCTACATGTTTAGGAAAACATTGTAATTACCAGCTGAGAGATATGAAGTGTTGCTCGAAGTCCAAGTGGTCTGTTGACACATAGGCTGGACAACTTTATGGAACTATTCAAAATGAGGTAGGTAAAATTATACAGCAGTAACTTAGCATTGTTAATGACCAGGAAGGATGGTGAGGTCATTTATGGTGTAAAATGAATGAGTCAGAGATAAACTTTAACTCTCTCTTGTCCATGAAATACTATTTTAACGGAAGTGTGCAGCTTACTGCCTTACAGAATCAACAAAATTGTATAATGGGTACTGCAGTTATCAAGTATGTACTAGGTTAGGGAATACTATAAACAATCTATTGACAAGAGTTGGTTATAGGCTATACCTTGTCTTGACTTTAAGCTGACAAGAAATCCATTTCACCCCTTGTGACACTGAATGAAAAACAACTGCATTATTCTTTTGCTTCTGTCTTCACATCTCTTCCCTCTCATTACCTAATATCATTGCATGGTAGTCAACGTTTCATAAAAGCAAAAGTTTGGGGATCCTGCTTGTTTTGGCTGAGAGCACCTATTGTTCGACTAAACAGAGTGTTTGGTTCATTTTGTGCTTTTGACAGACTGACTGGAATTTGTTGGTTTAATAAACAAAGAATAATAGTCCAAAATGGGGTTTGATTACTAGGTGGAATTGCTCATTCATAGAGTGATCTAATTGTTCACATCTCTGCATAGTGTTAAGCAGTAAAGTATAAGTAATATGGAGGGTTTTTCTATTTGAAAAGAAGTTTTGGTTAGGACACACATAAAAACACTCTTGGCCTTCCCAAATCCTTTTTTAGTAGGAGTTGTCATTATATACTCTTCTGTTTCTTATAGAGCACTTAAGTGAAGTAGAAAGTTCACAAAGTACTAACCAGTAATCCAGGTTCATATCAACTTAATGCCATTTCACTTGGTTGATGACTAAGGTTCAATATTGGTAACAGACCAGAGAAATCTATCTTTTTGGAAGTAAGTGCTTTGTATTTGCCCAGCACGTTTCATCTCAATCTAATGCACAAACTTAGAAATGGACTAAACCCCCTACAGTAGTTATAGGTATGATCATGTCAGCTCAGTGTCAACAGTGCTTGACTGCCTAGTCCTACTTTGGGGTGCCATATAGATTTTGGTAGACTTCAGTGTAACTTGATGTACCTGCCTAAATGTATAAGGCCTTGGATAATTTTATTTCTCTTGTTTTCCCCAGTAGTCTGATAGATGTTCTCCAGTTCACAGATGCATCATGGTTCTATCCTATATTTAGAAGCATCACACTTTATTTGAAGTATTTCTGCAATCTGGGATGGTCATCCTATTACAGCTTCAACTGTATCTGTCTGCCTGCCTTCTCCTTAAAGCCTTTCCTTATCATCCCATTCCAGTCTCTGAACTCTTATTATATTGATTTTCCATAACACTCATGATGGTGGCAGATATATGACAAAACTTAAATAAGTATCCACACTTGTATCAGCACTTTTAAACTTAATCATACTTATTTTACATATTTGTCTCAGTGTCCCCTCTGCTTTTGCATGGTAGCTACTCCCTTCTGACTACTGCCAAAGTGATCTTTCTAAAATACAAATTTGATTGATTATTCTTCTGGGTCTGCCCATCATCTCCAGAAAAGAAAGAGAAAGCCCTTGCATATTGCTATCTTTTAGGCCAGCTCCTACCTGTCTTTCCAACTGTGTCTTCTACCATTCCTTTGGTATACCCACACTTTGTTGCTGTTCACCCAACATTACATAGCAGAATTTCTTCCTTTTAGCTGGGCACTTATACCCCTGGCAAATATTTACTCAACTTTTAAGACTCAGATGTTTCCTCCCCTTGGAAACTTTCCCTGACTCTTTCAGGCAGGAGCTGGCCTGCCCTCTGCACCTCTTTAACACCATACACAATGCTCTGATACAGTATATCTTATTGTACTATATCTGTTTTCCCATATGGCTCCTCTTCTAACTGTACACTATTTAAGATAGAAACTGTTACCTTCCTCATTTTTATATCCTAGCTCAGTTCCTGCCACATAGTAGCTGCTCAATAAATGTTTGTCAAATGAATGAATGAATGAACAAATGAACTTTTTTAAAAGAAAAATTTTAAAAGCCAAGTACTCTCCAATGAGAGAGATGCTTTAAAGTATTTTATATCCATAAATATCCTTCTTTTTATGTCAGTATATGAGCTACTTGATAAGGAGCCTGGGTACATACCCTCTGTTGTCTTTCAGCAGAGAATCCAGTCTGTTGAAATATGCCTTGACCATGAATACTTTGATTGGAGAAAGTCTTCTAGTTTGAGTAGAAGTAATTATTGCTATTGTTGTTGATCACACCTAGATTCCAAAATAGGTCAGATAGGTGTGAGGACAATTTGACTGTAATAGGGTAGAGTTTTCAGTCTTATCTTTTACCTTCTCTTTACTGCAAAGTGAGCTTCAGAAAATTAATACTATTCCTTAGTGTTTTGCAATATTTTCAACCTAGACCTTAACAGGACAGAATGAGTCAATATTCCCACCTGCTTTGTAATAATTCACGTAAGACCCAAGCAATGGCCAGTTCTATCCAAAATAACCATAAAAGAACAATGCTGCTAACATCCTATTCAGGGCCAGCCATAGGACTTCCCCATCAGCCAACCCTCAGCCCCCAAATCTGGAAGCACAAACTTGAAATTTGATATTCTGTTTCTTTTTCTGTTCCTGAGAACTAGGTGTTCTACTCGCCAGGGCTCTTTAAGCAGGTAATGGAAGCAGTTTAGAAATAAAGAGTAAGAATTGCCATTTTATAGGAGAGTACAACAAGGCATGCCAAGGTTATCCAGTTTGTGAAATGATGTTGGGAAGGTTCAGGTACAGGTCAGTGCAGTGCAGAGGAAAGCACCCAGGTATCCTTGACAGATACCCGGCTAAATATCCAACTCTTCCACCCTGGGCAGTTTAACTTGTGCCAGCAATCCCACGGATTTTCTGAATGAATTACCATAATTGGATTTAATTCAGAAGGGGGATGTTTCCTGTACACACCAAACAAGCTGCATACTGGATTCTTTTGCCTCTATGACAGGGAGAAGAAACCCAACAGGAAATACATCTTTGCAAATTAAAAAAGTTGATGAGCTAAGTCCTTCAATATTGGGCATTTATCCAAAGTGAACTCCTAGTGACCCCCTGGCACCTTGGCTCACCTCACCACACTTCACAGCCAGAAGCATACCAGGTGGATTCCCGTTCTTCCCTCCCTGATAAGGCAGCAGGACCTTGCCACACCCATACTCACATCCAGTCTCCTTCCTCACTTCCGCTGCCCCCAGGTCTGATAGAAATCCAGGGTGATAATGCTATTGAGGTACAGGCCATAAACCATATCAGTATGTACGTAAGTAGAGGGAGGGGAAATGGGGAGGAAAAAGCAAAAAAGGCCAAATGGAGAGTTCAGCTTCACCTCTGGGTGACCTTGGCAGCATGTAGAGTAGAAGGGAAATTGCCAGGAACTTGCAGTCTTTTGTTGAGCATTGTTTTGACTTGGCTTTGCTACAGAGCAACTTGGGGGGACTGGGGCAAAAAATAGGTCATTGTGAACTGCAGGTGCAGTTTTGATCTTGAACTATAATCTGAACTGTATATGTGCAAACCCAGAAGTATTTATTGAGATGAAAATGAAGCTTTCCCTCATAGATGACACAGACCACTTTACATTATAATAGCACCAACAACATAACTGGGTTTTTCTTTCCCAAAAATGGAAGGGTAGAGTAGCCGTCTCTCCTTCCTTCCCTCTGTCCTTCTCCTTCTCTTTTTTTCTCTCTCCCTCCCTTTCTTCCTCAATCTCTCCCTCTACTTCTCTTGTCTTCCCTAACTCCCTCCCTCCTTCATTTCCTCCTTTAATAGCCTATGCTACTCTATTGTGAAAAACCTCATTTGACAAACCAACTCTTGAATCTGAAGGTACCCTCCTCAGGAGATACTGATTAATGTGGGCAGATGCACTCAAAGACTCAGTGACAGGCAAGATATTCAAAGGGCTGGGACTTTAACTGTCACTCCCAAATAGTCAGCACTTACCATGATCTTTGCCTACTTAATTTAAACTCTTGAGAGTATGCAGGCCAGTGTGCAGAAAAAACATATCCCAACAAATGAAAGAGAGTTTTAAAACCCTTACTCTTGGCCTCAATCATGTCATTTTATCCCTCCCACCATATGTTTGCTCATTTTCTAAACTTAATAGGAAACATGTCAAAGCACCTGGCTGCTAAAGTGATAGGCACTGTCTTTGGACTAAGAGGAAAATCTGGAGAGTATTGCCTGAGCAATTTTGTACTTGAGAACTATTAAACACATTGCTGGGGTTGCTGATTTCTTCCCTCCAAAGTACTCTGTACATACAAAGAAGATTAAGAGAGCAGAGGTTTAAATTGCAGCAAGAAATATTTAGATTAGCCTAGAAATGCCCTGCCACGGATATGTCTAGGAAAGGAGGAGTCTTTTGTGGTGGTGGTTTAGTTGCGAAGTCGTGTACAACTGCTTTACGACCCCGTGGACTGTAGCTGGCCAGGCTTCTCTGTCCATGGGATTTCCCAGGTAAGAATACTGGAGTGGGTTGCCATTCCCTTCTCCAGGGGGTCTTCCTGACCCAGGGATGGAACCTGCGTCTCTTGCAGTGCAGATGGATTCTTTACCTCTGACCCACCAAGTTAGGTGAGGCCTAATACCATGAAGGTCAGTTTTATTCATTGTCTGATCATTGTGACTTTTTAAAATTAATAACTTAATGAAAAATAGGTATCTGCTCCTGACACTTTTTGGGTAAAGTTGGATTCATTGACTGAAAATGTCGAGAAACATAAACAGCTAAGAAAAGTGGTTTCATTATGTTTTCAACAATGACTTGTGATGTAGTCTGGATAATGTGGATGGGAAGGTGGAAAAGGAAGGATAGTCAGATGGACTCCATTGGAAGTTTCTTCAAACTTTGTGATTTAATATGTTTAAACAACTCAAAAATTTTTTGTTCTTTTTTTCTGAACCTTTATTGATATTTGGAGGAAAGAGATATAAACTATTGTCTCCTTTCAGGAGGGAGACAAGACTGGGGTAGACAGATATCTTAGGACAATCTGTTGGCCTTCATTTGGGATTCCTCCCCTGTGATTCAGGGTGGGGTACCCTAAGACACTAGGCTGCTTAAAAAGAGTACAAGCCACTATCACCTTCCAATGCCCCAGAATTTTGTCCACCCAGGAGATCCGGCTGCTGCCAACAGGAAGTATCACACTTCTGTGATCTCTGGAATCCAGGTTCCCAGAGGGAGCAGTGATCTGGAGCTGCTACCAGCTACACCTCTGTTGTCCTAGAAACCTTAAATTCCCAGACCAGGATACTGCTAAGCTATTAATAGAACAGTGACTCTCAGTGATGATGGGAGGGCATTGGGGTTAGGGGCATATCAAGAAGGCTTCCTGACCCGTCATCACCTCACATCCTACTCACCTCTTCATATTCTTCCACTATTATGATGAAAACCCCTCATATTCATCATGTATGTAGAATTAATAAAAGAATAGTTAACCTTTAAAAGTCCATATATAACAATAAATGGTTCCTCATCCCTTTCATTTTCACTAACCATTCTTTGAATATTTCCTATGTGCTAGACAAAGTGGTATATTCATACATTAGCTCAGGAAATTTCCCCAAAATTACATGAGATGGTCTTCCCTGGTGGCTTAAATGGTAAAGAATCTGCCTGCAATGCATGAGACCCAGGTTCAATCCCCGGGTGGGGAAGATCCCCTGGAGAAAGGAATGGCAACCTACTCCAATATTGTTCCCTGGAAAGTTCCATGGACAGTACTCTTGCAGGCTGTTACAGTCCATGGGGTCACAGAGTCATACACAACTGAATGACTAACACTTTCTTTCTTCACTTTCTATGTGAGATAAGAATTATTATTTCCATTTTATGCATGAGGAAACGGAAGCTTGAAGAGGTTAAGCAGCATAGCTAAAGTCACACTTAGTGGCTTAATCAGGAGTTAGGCCTAGATCTGTGTGATGTCAAAGCTTCTTAGTTGTTACACTATTCTGCCTCCTCTTGCCAATGTCCTTGCCCTAGAACCAGTATTGCTGAATGGCTGGCTCATGTCTGTAGTAGCAAATGTTCACTCAGATAGCCATGAACTCTCTCCTTTAAGTTTCAGAGGAAACATTAAACAGTACTAAGTCTTTACGTATGTTTAGAATCCCTAACATCCCATACATGCATTTTTCCATACCTCAAAGTAAATACAGTCAAGTGATTGGCCCTTTTGAGGTCTAATTTTTTTAAGAAATTTAAATAGGAAAAATCTATCTAGACTTGAAAATTAACATTTTTGTTTGATGTTTCATCTTTTTATTTTAAAACTCAGACATTGTCAAGAAATAGACAAAGAAAGGAAAAATAGTTAAGTGAAAATAAATAAAAGAAGCAAAACATTATGACATAGATAACACCCTATTTGATCCCTAGGCAACCCCATTCCTGCCATGAGTTTGGCATTTATCCTTTCAGTTTTTAAAAATATTTTAAAGCCATTTATGATTATCTCTGTCTTATATGTAATGTTGCTTTGTGTTTTCTAGGTTTATGTATGTAGGTCATGCTGTGTATCATTCTGTTACAGTATTTTTCGAGCTCAATTGGTAAAGAATCTGCCTGTGATGCAGGAGACCAGGGTTCAATCCCTGGGTTGGGAAGATCCCCTGGAGAAGGGAAAGGCTACCCACTCCAGTATTCTGGCCTGGAGAATTCCATTTCAGTAATATTTTCAGAATTTCTTCATGCTTATAGTGAGATCTAATTTGTTCCTTTTATCTGTAACATAGTTTTCCATTAATTACTATGTCACATTTTATTTTCCATTCTGCTATTGATGAACATTTCAGTTGTTTCCATTTAATTATTTTGTTTCCAAATAGCATTTCATGGAACATTCTTAATTGCTTCCTTGTGCTTACATAGGTGTGTTTCTTGAAAGTTTATTCCTAAAAGCATACCTACAGGTAAAATGACTGGCTCATTAGGTTGTCTAGCCTTTTTTTTAAAGCTTTTTATTTTGTATTGGGATTTAGCCAATTAATAATGTTGTGATAGTTTCAGGTGAAGCGCTAAGGGACTCAGCCATACATATACATGTATCCATGAGTTGGATATATATGTATTCTTGAGTTGTATTCTTGAGAATATACATGTATTCTTGAGTTGTCTTGTCTTGATGCACATGAGATTTTTATATGTTGAAATATACCCGAGTGAAAGCATCAGTGTGTGTTTACAGTAAGAGAGAAGAAAGGTAGGGATAGTATTCAGTGTAGAGTATAGAAATGAGAGATTGGCCCTCATGGCTGTCTGTAGCATTGTTCCCCTTCAACAGACAGAATGTCAGTCTTCAGCTCTACAGGCAGGAGAGATCATTGTGGTTCAGTTGATTATATATGTCATCTTCTTTTTATTGGAATGTTTCCCCCTTTTTATGCACTCTGGGATAGGCCCATTCCTTAATTCAGAAAAAGGAAATAAAATGTTTTATGCTCAAAATTCAAACATCAGCCAGCTCTGTGGTATTCTAAGCAAACTGCTTTCAGGATCTTCATAATATCCCAACTGTCTGTCAGAATGCTTTACTGTGGCGCCTGCAGCAGAACCTGAAAGAAAGAATTTCTCTTTGCCAGAGCAGCTGAGAACGGCAAGACTATGCATTGTCTGGACATTCTGCTGTATTTATTAAGTATTTATTTACTTTATTTAGTGGCAAAGGCTGTGACTTTATCTTCTTCTAGCTCATTTTCCAGTGTAACAGGATAAGACCACTCCTGCCATTATGATTTACCATGCAGTAAACAAAGAGGGCTTTTGGATTGCATTTTACAGAATTGCTTTATTCGGTTCTCTTCCCAGCCCCTTTGGGAAACAATTGACAGTTGATATTTCTCTTTTGGATTTCTCAGTGAATTCAGCATTCCTAGATTTAGTTTCTGTTTGTTATTTGTCTTGTAAAATCCATCACTTTGGGGATAAGAATGGCCTATGGTCCAGCCTAACAGCTTTTTGCTTACTAGTTTACCCAGTGACGGGAGGGAAGGCGCAACGTGGCTTGCCCTGGCCCTGTCTCTGTTGTGCTTTTCATATCTACTTCAAACATAGCAGTGCCCCACTCCCAAACAAATGACAGCTGGGTGTCACCTTTGACCATGGAGCATAGTCCTTTCCCAGGAGTTCATCTTCAGTCATGGAAAGTTCAGGTATCTCAGAGTCAAAATTCTACAGAATTAATCAGCTCATCCTAGTCGCTCTGTCCTCAGTCATGTCCTACTCTGCAACCCCATGGACTGTAGCCCACCAGGCTCCTTTCTCCATAGAATTCTCCAGGCAAGAATACTGGAGTGGGTAGCCATTCCCTTCTCCAGGGGATCTTCCCAACCCAGGGATTGAACCCAGGTCCATTGTATTTCAGGAGGATTCTTTACCGTCTGAGCCACAGAAAGCCCATCCTAGGGGCCAGTTAATTTCACAAGGCATGTTTATTATGCTGATAGAAGAGGAATTTCTGGATCTTTTGTGTTTTGAGGCTTTCATGTAATTTTCAATCTGATGTCAAATATAAATTGATCCCAATTTTAAATTATCCCCGAACTTTGGATCTTGCTTCCAGAGGAAAAGATTCAGTATAGGTGCGTTTTTATTTTATGCATCCATTTTCTTTCTTATATCAGCATACCTTATTTGTCATCTGCATATTTGTCTTTTTAACATTAGTTGCTGGATTCCTTTAAGGCAGGCCTCATTCTTTTTTATGTGTGTGAGTTTCAATTCTCAGTGCCTTTTGTCTTGTTGATTTGCAGTAAGTAGATATTGAATTAATTCCATATGTATTTTCAGGGGTGAATTTGGAACTTATGGGGGGTAGGAAAGATATAAAGAAAGCACATAAGCCAAAACCCATCCATTGTGCAACAGAATGCTATTTTGCCCTATGCTCTCAAACTCAATTTTAACTACTAGCCCAGAAGTAATATATACATCACTCCATTCTGCATCTTTGCTCTATATATTTTATATTCAAAATTCTGATTAAAAGGTAAGTGTAGTTTTTATGCCAGAGCTTCACCCGCTACCACTCAGGCTGATATTTAATTATCTTAAATTTATAATTTGTCTTTAATGTCAGGGGAGTAAGTATTGGGATTTCAGTTGGGAGGTATAAGAAACCCTTCTGGACTGCACCAGACCTCTTAAACAAAGACCAGGAGGTGCTTGCTCACATGCTTTGATCCTTTGCTACTACATCCTTTGAGACCTATATCCAGAGAGAATACATTTTTGTTTTCCTTCATGGACAGGAGTAGAGACCCGAGTAAGGGAATTAAACTGGCCTGTAAGAAGGAAGTTTTTCATCCTAAGACTCATTTCTTTCCATTCATTCCTTTTGTAATCACAAAAATTCTGTTATCCATGTTGAAGAAACATATATTTCCTATATAACAGATTATTTTCAACATGATATAGAAAAAGAATTCTGACTTGAGAATACAGAGATCCATTTCTTATTTCTGTCTCTATTTCTTTTTGATTAAATGTGAACAACTAATCTAATCTTTCTTGTCAATTGTCATTGGAGGAAGTTAGCTATGATAATAAGCCCATACCTAAGGCATTGTGTTTGATTTGGAGTACCACATGTTGAGCAAGACACTGATAAAGTATGTTTAGAAGATAAAATTAATCAGATTATCAAGAGATCTGGAAATCCTGTTTAAAGAACTGTGGATATTTCAACCTAGAAAAGAGAAGGCTTGGGTGATTTATGATACCCAGTTTCAAACATATGAGGACCTCACTTGTTAAGAATCGTGAGTAGACTTACTTCTGTTTTGCTAACTAGAACCCATGGTTGAATGTTAAAAGGAAGCAGATTTCCTCAGTATTAGAGAAAAACTTGTCAACAGTTAGAGAACTCAAACATTTTAACAGACCACATTTCCTATGAGGCATACAAGCAGAAAACAGATTCATATTTATAAGGGGATATTTTATATTGGGTAGCAAACTCTACTCAATGATTCCCAAGGACTCTACCAAAGCTAAAAGTCTATGATTCTATGAGTAGACACACTCAAATTCCTTCCACCCTTCACTTCTATGATCTAGAGGATCTATACGTTTTAACAAACTTTTCTTAAAATCATGAGAAGAATAGGTAAAGCATGTTATTTTGTTACTTTAGAATCTGGCAGAATTTCGAAGTCTGATATGATCACAAGTTCCCTGGAGAGGGTGCTCCAAGCTTGTTCTTCCTCTGCTGGTTCTCCCTCCCTCCAAGCACATCTGCCACGTTTTTTTTTTTTTTTTTCTTCTTCTTCTTCTTCTTCTTAGTGATTTTTGTATTTCTTTGAATCTTTACAGGTGGTAGCAATTTTGGCTCATCTGACTTGATGGTATGAAATTCTAAATAGTTGGGGGTCATTTGGAGTGATTACTTTTTTCTTTGTATTCTGGGAGCCTGGGGGAGTGTATGTGGAGCTGCTTAGTTTATAGTCCTTGTCAACATAAACTCTGTATTCGTCTTCCCATCTCTGAGGAACAGACAGAGGAGGTTCGTGATATCACAGATGTCCTGCAGCAGACACATACAGAGTCAACAGAATTACAATAGTCTCTAAACTGGACAAATTTTGTAACTTACATTTTTAAGTCAGTGGTTCGGGGGGGGAAATCTGTAGATTATCACCAGATAGAAAATAAGACCTCAGTTTTGATGGACAGTGTCTCTAATAGGAAATTTGTTGGAATATGCTCTTGCATGTGGAAGTATCTTCACCTCACCATCCCCCCAAGGATTAAGTTACTGAGAATTGCAGCTATTACAATGAAATTGCCAAGATCTTCTCTGTTCTCTTATCAAATTATCTGGATGACTGGGTTGTTTTTTTTTTTTTCTTACTTCCCATACTCCTCTTTCTGAATTCTGCTGGAGCCCACATTTTATATGAGATTCTTCCCCATTACACTTCCCGGGTGTTTGAAATCCTGTCTAGATTATTGGCCATGGGGCAGGGAAAGAAAATCTTTGAACTTGATCTCTGTGGCAACATATTTTAAAACAATCTCTTCCAACTTCACAGAGATTGTGCTTGTGACCCTCTGCTCGTAATTGTTGCTTCACATAATCAAAACTGGGTATAACTTCTGTTATCCTACAGACTTGTTCCAAAGCAAATTTTCAAAAGTAGATTGCCATTCTTTCAGAATGTCCCAGTCAGCCTCAACTCACCCTGTGATATTGATGAAAGCCTGGCAGTCTCCATGGGCCACAGCATTGCCCTTGGATTTGCATACACGGTTCAGTTTCCCTTCATACATCTAAATTTTCTTTAAGGCATAATTAAAGATTGTTGTAGTTGTTTAGTTGCTAAGTCATGTCCAACTCTTCTATGACCCCATGGAATATAGCCCTCCAGGCCCCTCTGTCTGTGGAATTTCCTAGGCAAGAGTACTGGAGTGGGTTGCAATTTCCTTCTCCAGGAGATCTTCCCAATCTAGGGACTGATCCTTGTCTCCTGCATTGGCAGGCAGATTCTTTTCCACTGAGCTGCCAGGGGAGCCCTTAATTAAAGATGCTGCTTTATTATTATCTACAAACTTTATTAGCTATATACTTGAAGGGGAGCTCAACCACTGCTACTTCTCTAAGACAAAGGAATCCACAATGTCATGCTGGGATGACACTAGCTGGAGATAAATTTTTCCATTAAAAAAAAGGGGGGGGGCGGTGATTAGAGCAACCAGAATGCTTCTACATCATTGATGGGAGTGTAGAATGATGCATCCACTCTGGAAAATGGTTTGGCACTTTCTTACGAAAGTAAACCTTATAAGCCAGCAATTCTAATCCCAGGTATATATCTAAGATGAAAATGTATATCCACAAAAAGACTTGAAAAAGGATGTTCATAGCAACTGTGTTCATAATTGTAAAACCTTGAAACATCCCAAGTGTTCATCAGTAGGAGAATGGATAAACTATAATATATTCATGCAATGGAATATCCTTCTTCAGTAAAAAGTAATAACTGCTGATACATACAGTAATGTGGATGCATTTCTAAAAGGTAATACTGACTAAAAGAAACCTTATGCAAAAGAGAACGTATTGCATGCTCTTATTTATGTGAAATTTCAGAATAGGTGACTATTTACATTAAAATACTCATGAATCAAGCAATACTAATAAGGTGGGAAAAAAATCAAAACACTGGTTTGCCTCTGAGAAATAGGGATTGAATGATGGAAATATTCTATCTTAATAGGGATTGGGGTTACACAGATAATATGTATTTGTCAGAACTCATCTAAACTATATACTTAAGATTTGTGCATTTCATTATTTGTAAATTTTATGTCATAAGAAGTAGAATTGTATGATGAAATTGTCTACAACTTACTTTGAGATACGCCAAAAAGAGAATAATTGATGAATATGTGTATGAAAAGACAACTATAATAAAAATGTAAATTATAAAATTTAGGGGATGAATATATAGTTGTTTATTGTTAAATTGTTTCAACTTTCCTGTATGTTTGAAAATTTTTATAAAAAGTTAGTGAGAATGGTTGAGAATCATTAATAACCACAATGACAAGAAAAGCCAAGCTTTAAGTTTTCAGTGGAGTGATTACTGTCTTGCCTTCTAATACTGTTATTGTTATGATTTTTTATTATTGTTATTATTATATTCACTCATACACTTATTCAGCAAGCATTCATAGAGTACCCACTCTGCAGCAAGTTCTGGTCTTAATGCTGGTAACAACAGGATCAAAGAAACATAGACCCTGCCCTTTAAGAGCTACAGTCTACCAGGGTAGGAGAGATGAGAGATGCTTCCATGCTTTTCTGGTAGCTCAGACCTAAAGAATCCACCTGCAAGCAGGAGACGCAGGTTCGATCCCTGGGTTGGGAAGATCCCCTGGAGAAAGAAATAACTACCCACCTCAGTATTCTTGCCTGAAAAACCCCATGGACACGGGAGCCTGGTGGGCTATAGTCCATGGGGTTGCAACGAGTCAGACATGACTGAGTGACTAGCACTTTCCATGCTTTTCATACTTAACTTCCCAAAAGAAAAACATCTTTGTTTTCTTGCTTCTTTGTCTTAGTAATCTGAGAATTTAAAAATGAATAAATTGAAAGACTGCATAAAATCTAATCAAATGTAGGATTTTAGTTATAAAGTACTTAAAGACTCTAAAGGTGAAATCTAGTAAGTGAACCAGCCTCCTCCTGAAAATCCCAGGATAGAAGTTCCCAGAGGGTGTAGGATATAACGCAGAACCGTGGAAAGAGTCCCAGTTGCCTGAATGAGATATTTGTGTGCCCCTTTAACTTTAACTCTTCAAAGAGTCTTTAAAGAGACTGGTGTAGAAATTAGAATGCTATCTGGGGATGTGATTCCTCCCCATCAGCCTCATACTGCCCTGTGACTGTGTAGGTTGTGAGGACTAGCCCAGCCCTGGGAAATGGGGTGGTTGGAACAAACAGAAAAAATAACTCCTGCTTTGATCTTCCTCAAGATAAGCGGGGATCTGTGTTTCATTGATCTTTCTAGGTCATCCTAATTCTGCAAAATTCACAAATCCAGTCTCCATAAGGATCTTCTGCAGCTGACAGACATGTAATTCAGGCTCTATGTGTTGACAAGCCTTGTTAACACATGGTATTCAGCAAATAGTAAACATCAGAAAAATACATTTCCTTCTGTGTTGACTGCATGACCAGAGAGTCATAATGATTTTTAATTCTGCTAAGATTGGGTTTACTCAGGATTAACGAGTTTTAATGATTACATTTAGGCTCTAATACACATTTAATTTTTCCACACCTACTATTGCAGTTAGACATTAAATTTAGGAGACAAAATATGGTAAATTTGAGAGCCAAGAAGATAACTCAAGCCTGGATTTAAACACAAACAAAAAGACCGTATATAGTCAAACTGGGCCTTTTTCTAAGAAGGAAGATGTGTTTTCTTTTCTTTTTTTAAAGCTGTGTGACTTCTGAAAGGTGGAAAAGATTTTGTGAATATTATTCTCAGATGTGACAAGTCCATGTTGGCAACACTAGCTTGTATGCAAACACTGAACGATACCTGTTCACTTGGCCTGTGCTGTGTCACATGTGTGCTTTCCCTTTGTGGAGAGAAAATACTTCACACAATCATCCTGTGCACAGGACACAATGGGATGCGACAGGAAGGAGTCAGCCAGGGACAGTCACTGGTTATGCAGAACAAAGGTATTAAGGGTTATTTTAGGCGCAAATTCCATGCCCCTGGAACCTGGAATAAATAGGTTCCAGATACTTGCTTTTACATTCATCCTCTTTATGTTCACAGATACACACAGTCCACGCCCTGCATATATTTAAGTGTTGAAAACTATGGGAATAGGTCTCTAATCCAATATAAAATTTAGCACCAAATGAGATTTGATAATCATCTCACCCTGTGATTCCCAAACTTGGTGGTCTTTAATTACCTGGAAATTTTTAAAAGATAGATAGATTTCAGGGCTGCAGTGATTATGAATTAACAGGTTGGACAGGGGTGGTGTGATAAAGGCTGGGAGTCTATAGTAAGTCTATATGAAGCTTTTATGTAAGCTTCCCATGTGATTCAGATGACTAGCACATTTTGAACTATATATATATTATGTATATATATAATATTTATATATAATATAAATATTAAATATATATATATATAAAATACTCATCATCCCCACTCTCACTTTTACAAATGAGGCAACTAATGCCCAGAGAAGTTATGACTTGTCCAGGGTCCCACAGCCAACACCAGAACTAGAACTCCCCTCTCCTCACTTTCATTCCAGTGCCTTTTCACCCCACCTTGAAGCAACAGTTGCAAAGACCATCTGTTTCATGCTTTTTCTTTAAACTGAAATCAATTAAGTTCTTTAAACTTTAGTTACCTTAGCTGTAAAAATGTTGTCTTAGTTGTATAAGTTTTCTGTGACTACAGTAACAAGTTACCACAAACTTGGTAGCTTGAAACAACATAAATTTATTTTTTAACATTTCTGGAGGCCAGAATTCCAGAATCAAATGTAAGAAGGGTCATGCTCTCTCCAAAGCCTAGCAAAAAGAATCTTTCCTTGCTTCTTCCCCTTCTGGTAGTTCCAGGGATTCCTTAGCTGTGGTTTGTATAACTCCAGTTTTTGCCTCTGTGTTAAATGGCTTCTCTTCTTCTCCCCATGTCTTCTCCTCTTTTGTCTCTCAGAAGGATATTTGCCATTAGATTTAAGGCTTATCTGTTTAATCCAGAAATAATGTTTTCTTAAGACCCTTAACCAAGTTACATCTGCAGAGATTCTTTTTCCAATTAAGGTCATATACATAGACACTTGAAATTAGGACCTGGACATATCTTTTTGGGGATCATCATTTAAACCACTAAATTTTAGCTTTTGGCTTTAAAAAAATCAAATCCATCCCACATGAAAAACACATTCATCCTGTTCCAACATCTACAAAAGTTCAACCCATTACAACATTTTCTCTAGGTCTGAAATCTCATTTAAATATTATCAGCTCAAAAGTCACAAATTTTATCATCTAAATCATCTGTGTCAGATGTAGGTGAGAAGCTAGGTATGATCAACACTACGGTAAAACTCTTCTCTATTTATGGCTCTATGAACCTAGAAAATAAGTTATCTGTTTCCAAAATTACTATGATGTTTCAGACACATGATAGACATTTTCATTCCACAAGGATAAAATGAAGAATAAAGGGGTTACCAATCCCCGAAACTTTGGAATACAGTAAGTAAAATTCCATTAGATTTCAAGGATTGGGACTTGTTCTGTGGCTCTTAGCACTGCCCTCTGGGCCTCTGTGGCATCTATCAGCTTCTGCTTCTGCATCTGAGTCTGTCCTGGAAATCATTCTTTCCTTTGCTTGAATGGTAGCACATGTTTGCAGTTGGGTAGCTCTATCAGCACATTTCCTGCTTGTAGAATTATGGAAGTGCAACAATCTTCCTTCACTTCTTCTGTCTTAATCTCCTTCAGTTTAACCTGACAATGTTTCTGCTGATACCATATTCCTAAGTATTGTAGAAAAGATTCCTGCGTTTGTCACAGGAAGCCTGATTTTTTGACAGTGTAATAATGTGTGGATTGTTCTTGTTGTTCGGTCACTAAGTTGTGTCTTACTCTTTGTGACCCCATGGACTGAAGCACAGCAGGCTTCCCTGTCCTTCACTGTCTCCCGGAGTTTTGTCAAACTCATGTCCATTGAGTCGGTGATGCCATCCAACCATCTCATCCTCTGTTGCCCCCTTCTCCTCCTGTCCTCAATTTCTACAGTCTTTCATCAGGATCTTTTCCAGTGAGTCTGCTGTTCTCATCAGGTGGCCAAAGTTATTGGAGCTTCAGCTTCAGCTTCAGTCCTTCCAATGAATATTCAGGGTTGCTTTCCTTTAGGATTGACTGGTTTGATCTCCTCGCTGTCCAACCAACTCAAGAGTCTTCTCCAGTACCACAGTTTGAAAGCATCATTTCTTCAGTGCGCAGCCTTCTTTATTGTCCAGCTCTCACATCCATATATGACTGCTGGAAAAACCATAGCTTTGACTCTACAGACCTTTATCTACAAAGTGCTATCTCTGCTTTTCAGTATGTACTCTAGGTTTGTCATTGCTTTTCTTTCAAGGAGCAGTTCAGTCGCTCAGTTGTGTCCGACTCTTTGTGACCCCATGAATTGCAGCACGCTAGGCCTCTCTGTCCATCACCAACTCCTGGAGTCTACCCAAACCCATGTCCATCGAGTCGGTGATGCCATCCAACCATCTCATCCTCTGTCGTCCCCTTCTCCTCCTGCCCCCAATCCTTCCCAGCATTAGGGTCTTTTCCAATGAGTCAACTCTTCGCATGAGGTGGCCAAAGTATTGGAGTCTCAGCTTCAACATCAGTCCTTCCAATGAACACCCAGGATTGATCTCCTTTAGGATGGATTGGTTGGATCTCCTTGCAGTCCAAGGGACTCTCAAGAGTCTTCTCCAACACCACAGTTCAAAAGCATCAATTCTGCGGCACTCAGCTTTCTTCACTGTCCAACTCTCACATCCATACATGACCACTGGAAAAACCATAGCCTTGACTAGACGGACCTTTGTTGGCAAGGTAATGTCTCTGCTTTTAAATATGCTATCTAGGTTGGCCATAACCTTCCTTCCAAGGAGTAAGCATCTTTTAATTTCATGGCTGTAATCACCATCAGCAGTGATTTTGGAGCCCCCAAAAATAAAGTCTGACACTGTTTCCACTGTTTCCCCATCTATTTCCCATGAAGTGATGGGACCAGATGCCATGATCTTAGTTTTCTGAACGTTGAGCTTTAAGCCAACTTTTTCACTCTCCTCTTTCACTTTCTTTTTTTTTTTTTTTTCACAGGAAGAATAAACCATTTTATTAGAGCATCTTACCATACAAACCTGGGGAAAACCCCTGCTCATTCTGCCCCATCAGCATCTGCTGTCATGGAGACCCTTTGAGTCACCTTTAGGGACCCACTTCCTCTCCATGATGTTCACATCTTTTTTTTTTTTTTTTTAAATTTTATTTGGGGGCTAATTACTTTACAATATTGTAGTAGTTTTTGCCATACATTGACATGAATCAGCCATGGGTTCACATGTGCTCCCCCTCCCGAACCCTCCTCCCACCTCCCTCCCCTTCCCATCCCTCTGTGTCAAGAGGCTTTTTAGTTCTTCTTCACTTTCTGCCATAAGGGTGGTGTCATCTGCATATCTGAGGTTATTTATATTTCTCCCAGCAATCTTGATTCCAGCTTGTGTTTCTTCCAGCCCAGAGTTTCTCATGATGTACTCTGCATAGAAGTTAAATAAGCAGGGTGACAATATACAGCCTTGACGTACTCCTTTTCCTATTTGGAACCAGTCTGTTGTTCCATGTCCAGTTCTAACTGTTGCTTCCTGACCTGCATACAGGTTTCTCAAGAGACAGGTCAGATGGTCTGGTATTCCCATCTCTTTCAGAATTTTCCACAGTTTATTGCAAGGAGCAAGCATCTTTTAATTTCATGGTTATAGTCACTGTCTGTAGTGATTTTGAAGCCCAAGAAAATAAAATCTGTCATTGCTTCTGCTTTTTTCCATCTATTTGCCTTGAAGTGATGGGACTGGATGCCATGATTTTAGTTTTTTGAATGTTGAGTTTAAAGCCAGCTTTTTCACTCTCTTCTTTCACCCTCATCAAGAGGCTCTTTAGTTACTCTTCGCTTTCTGCCATTAAAGTGGTGTCACCTGCATATTTGAGGTTGCTGGTATTTCTCCCAACAATCTTGATTCCAGCTTGAGTTTCATCCAGCCCAGCATTTTACATGATGTATCCTGCATATAAGTTAAATAAGGGTGACAATATACAGCCTTGACGTTCTCCTTTCCTGATTTGGACCAGTTGTTCCATGTCTGGTTCTAACTGTTGCTTCTTAACCTGCATACAGATTTCTCATGAGGCAGGTAAGGTAGTCTGGTATTCCCATGTCCTTAAAAATTTTCCACAGTTTCTTGTGATCCACACAGTCAACAGCTTTAACTGAGTCAATGAAGCAGAAGTAGATGTTTTTTTGGAATTCCCTAGCTTTATCTATGATCCTGCAGATATTGGCAATTTGATCTCTGGTTTCTCTGCCTTTTCTAAATCCAGCTTGTACATCTGGAAGTTCTTGGCTAACATACTTTTGAAGCCTAGCTTGAAGGACTTTGAGCATTACCTTGCTAGCATATGAAATGAGTGCAATTGTACAACAGTTTGAACATTCTTTGGCATTGCCTTTCTTTGGGATTGGAATGAAAGCTTGCCTTTTCCAATCCTGTGGGCACTGCTGAGTTTTCCAAATTTACTGGCGTATTGAGTGCAGCACTTCAACAGCATCACCTTTTAGAGTTTGAAATAGCTCAGTTGGAATTTCATCACCTCCACTAGCCTTGTTCATAGCAATGCTTCCTAAGGCCAACTTGACTTCACACTCCAGGTGAGTCTGGCTCTAGGTGAATGACCCCATCAAAGTGGTTATCCAGGTCATTAACACTTTTTTGTAGAGTTCTTCTGTGTACTGTTGTCACCTGTTAATCTCTTTATTTATTTATTTTATTAATTTATTTATTTTAGTTGGAGGCTAATTACTTTACAATATTGTAGTGGTTTTTGCCATACACTGATATGAATCAGCCATGGGTGTACATGTGTTCCCCATCCTGAACCCGCCTCCCACCTCCCTCCCCATCCCATCCCTCTGGGTCATCCCATTGCACCAGCCCTGAGCCTTTGTCTCATGCATCGAACCTGGACTGGCGTTCTGTTTCACATATGATAATAAACATGTTTCAATGCTATTCTCTCATATCGTCCCACCCTCACCTTCTCCCACAGAGTCCAAAAGACTGTTCCATGCATCTGTGTTTCTTTTGCTGTCTCACGTACAGGGTTATCGTTACCATCTTTCTAAATTCCATATATATGCGTTAGTATACTGTATTGGTGTTTTCTTTCTCCTTACTTCACTCTGTATAATGGGCTCCAGTTTCATCCACCTCATTAGAACTGATTCAAATGTATTCTTTTTAATGGCTGAGTAATACTCCATTGTGTATATGTACCACAGCTTTTTTATCCATTCATCTGCTGATGGACATCTAGGTTGTTTCCATGTCCTGGCTATTATAAACAGTGCTGCGATGAACACTGGGGTACACGTGTCTCTTTCAATTCTGGTTTCCTCGGTGTGTATGCCCAGCAGTGGGACTGCTGAGTCATATGGCAGTTCTATTTCCAGTTTTTTAAGGAATGTCCACACTGTTCTCCATAGTGGCTCTACTAGTTTGCATTCCCACCTGTTAATCTCTTGTTCTCTTGTTAAGTGAAGTGACTGCAGTTGTGACTGACTCTTTGTGACCCCATGGACTGTAGCCTGCCAGGTTCCTCCATCAATGGGATTTTCCAGGCAAGAATGCTGGAGTGGGTTGCCATTTCCTTCTCCAGGGTATCTTTCCGACCCAGGGATTGAACCTGGGTCTCCCGCATTGCAGGCAGACTCTTTATCGTCTGAGCCACTGGGGAATCTTATGCTTCCGTTAGGTGCTTGCCATTTCTGTCCTATATTGTGCCCATGCCAAAGAATAAGATATGCATTTTTTTCTGTGCCATTAACATAGCTTTATTTATTTAAACTCTTGTTTATTTAAACAGTTAAATTTTATTTATTTGTTTATATAGCATTATTTGTGTAAACTAGAAATGATTATAAGCAGCAAATAAAACCATTGGCTAATAGTTCACCCGTTTACATTTATCTGTATATTCAGCAGGTATTTATTGAGCTCCTTTTCTGTGCTAGGCAGGGATATAATACTGAACCAGACAGGGTAAGTCCCCAGTCTGTTTACAAGCTGATGGAAACAGACAAATGACCATACAAGTAAACAATAAATTATCAGGTGGTAGTGATTAGTTTTATGGTGAAAATAAACCCAGATGCATTTGACTTTTGATGCTGGTGTAAGAGATATCCATTTGGAAAAATTTTACAAATCAGTTATAAAATTAAAGAACCCTATATACTTTTTTGTCCACCATACAAAAAAGGTCTCTCCTAGAAATCAATACCAGGAATATATTTGACTATTCAGATGAATTCTATTGAAACTAGAAATTTTGTGTGTTTTTTCTTTTTGTTTGGCAGCTAGGAAGCCAGTGAAACTGTTTAGCACTCCATTACTGTGATAAATTTACCCAGATTCCCAGTTTGTCTTTCTTACTTTCACTTCTATTTTTTCATTTTTTAAAATCTGACTCTTTTCTATTTATCTTATATGTATTTTAAATTTTTATTGTATTTTTATTACTTCTGTTATTCTATTACTTATAGCATTTTTACTATATACATATGTTGGTAATATTTTACTATTTCTACCATTAATTTTCTTATTTCTACTTTTTCTTGTTTTCTGTTACTTTTTAAATCATCTTATTTTTTACTCTTTATATCAATCAATCAATCAGTCAATACTTTGACCACCTGATGCGAAGAGCCAGCTCACTGGAAAAGATCGTGGTGCTGGGAAAGATTGAAGGCAAAAGGAGAATGGGGTGGCAGAGGATGAGATGGTTAAATAGCACCACTGACTCAGTGCACATGAATTTGAGCAAACTCCAAGAGACAGTAGAGGATATAAGAGACTGGCGTGCTGTAGTCCATGGGGTCACAAAGAGCTGGACACAACTTAGTGACTGAATTCAGTTCAGTTCAGTTCAGTCACTCAGTCATGTCCGACTCTTTGCGACCCCATGAATTGCAGCACGCCAGGCCTCTCTGTCCATCACCAACTCCTGGAGTCTACCCAAAGCCATGTCCATCAAGTCAATTACTTATGTTTTAATGTTGCAGGCAACATTATGTCATTTTTGGTAGTAAATAAGATATGAATAATAATTTAACTAACTCTTAAGACACACCACTTTCTCATTTATTCTACAAATACCCTTATATGAACATACACTACATATGGCACTGGTATAAATTGGGCCAACTTTAAGCTAAAATGCCTCTGCCTACAAAGAGCTTAAAATCCAACAAATCCAGATATAACTGTTATTTCTTAAGTGTCTGTAAGTGCTGTTTACAATAAAATGATGACTTATCACACCTACATCCTACCTTCAAAGATGGTCAATCTGGTTGGTAAAAAAGAACAGAAATCTAAGATTAATGTTAACTGAAAATGTAGTACCTATATCTGTCATGGGATATAGAATTATAATAATAAAAATGTTCTAACCTATTTTTAGATGTTGTCATTGTTTTTGTGTTATCTAAATAATTCAGAGTCTGGAAGAGAGGGTCAAGTAATGTGGAGATGCCTCCAAGAGGATTAGAGAACAGGTCAGTATCCCAAGGTCACTGGCAAACATAGCCACCAATAGAGTCACTGTCTGGTTTGATTGTATATTGTTGTAGAATCTTTAGTGAAAGGCTCTTCAGGACAAATTAGTCCATCTCACATTCTCCAGGCATCCTCTCCCTATACCATTAAAAAGATAGATAACAACCTTTTTAAATCCCCAAGATTCTTAAGAAAAGATTGAAATTTAGATTTAGAACATTTTAATACGCTTTCCAAACTTTTTTCATAAGTTGAGTCAAAACAAATTACTGACCAAAAGTATGAACTTTGAGAAAACTACTAACCATCCTTCCCCTGTCCCCCACAAAAAGAGTCTCATCTATGAGCCAGTCATCATGTTCTGACAAATTCACAAATTTCCCATATTTGCCTTCCAACACAGCTGTAGAAAAGGAGATGGGAGTTTACATGAGTAGTTACAGTCACAGACTTCAGTCTGCCAAAAAGTGTCTCAATTTCATAGCAGATCTGAGAGGGAGGACCTTGACATCTGGATGGAGCTGGAAAGGCCAGAGGCACATCATCAGGTCAGCACAGTATATTATCCTTGGGAAACCCTGGGAGAAGTGCTCGAGGAAGACTAGAAACTTTTAAAAGGCCCTAAGCAAACAAACGGAGAAGGCAATGGCACCCCACTCCAGTACTCTTGCCTGGAAAATCCCATGGACAGAGGAGCCTGGTAGGCTGCAGTCCATGGGGTTGCTAAGAGTCAGACATGACTGAGCGCCTTCCTTTTCACTTTTCACTTTCATGCATTGGAGAAGGAAATGGCAGCCCACTACAGTGTTCTTGCCTGGAGAATCCCAGGGATGGAGGAGCCTAGTGGGCTGCCATCTATGGGGTCGCACAGAGTCGGACACGACTGAAGTGACTTAGCAGCAGCAGCAGCAGCAGCAAGCAAACAAAGGGGTTCCCTGGTGGCTCAAGCGGTAAAGAATCTGCCTGCAACGCATGAGACCTGGGTTCAATTCCTAGATTGGGAAGATCCCCTGGAAAAGGGAATGGCTACCCACCCCAATATTCTTGCCTGGAGAATCCTCATGGACAGAGGAGCCTGGTGGGCTACAGTCCATGGGGTCACAAAGAGTCAGACACAACTAAGCACAGCACATTTTTATTGTTTGTTTGGGTTTTTTTGTTGTTGTTTTTTTGCATTGAGTTTATGAGCTGTTTGTATGTTTTGGAAATTAAGTCCCTGTCAGTTCAGTTCAGTTCAGTCACTCAGTCGTGTCTGACTCTGCGACCCCATGAATCGCAGCACAACAGGTCTCCCTGTCCATCGCCAACTCCCGGAGTCTACCCAAACCCATGTCCATCGAGTCAGTGATGCCATCCAGCCATCTCATCCTCTGTTGACCCCTTCTCCTCCTGCCCCCAATCCTTCCCAGCATTAGGGTCTTTTCCAATGAGTCAACTCTTTGCATGAAGTGGCCAAAGTATTGGAGTCTCAGCTTCAACATCAGTCCTTCCAATGAACACCCAGGACTGATCTCCTTTAGGATGTACTGGTTGGATCTTCTTGCAGTTCAGGGGACTCTCAAGAGTCTTCTCCAACACCACAGTTCAAAAGCATCAATTCTTCGGCGCTCAGCTTTCTTCACCTTTTGCAAATATTTTGTCCCATTTTGTAGGTTACCTTTTCATTTTGTTTATGGTTTCCTTTGCTGTGCAAAAGCTTTGAAGTTTGATTAAGTCTCATTTGTTTACTTTTGCTTTGGGAGATTGACCTAAGAAAACATTTCTGCAATGTCTGTCAGAGAATGTTTTAAAGTCTTTAAGCCATTTTGAATTTATTTTTGTGTATGGTGTGAGAGTATTCTAACTTCATGGGTTTACATGCTACTCTCCAGCTTTGCCAACACCATTTGCTGAAGAGACCATCTTTTCTCCATTGTATATTCTTGCCTCCTTTATTGAAGGTTAATTGATCATAGGTGTGTGGGTTTATGTCTGGGCACTCTATTCTGTTCCGTTAATCTATATGTCTGTCTTTGTGCCAATACCACACTGTTTTGATTACTGTAGCTTTGTAGTATTGTCTGAAGTCTGGAAGAGTTATGTCTCCAACTTTGTTCTTTTTCCTCAGGATTGGTTTGGCAGTATTGAGTCTTTTGTGGTTCCGTATAAATTTTAGGATTATTTGTTCTTGTTCTTTGAAAAATGCCCTGGGTAATTCAATAAAGATCACATTAAGTCTGAAGATTGCTTTGGATGCCCTCTTTATTCTTGCTAATTTTCCTTGACTCTGAAATCCACATTGTCTGAAATTAATAGGTTTTATTCCAACTCTTTACTTTTAATCTGTCTGTGTCTTTATATTTAAAGTGAGTTTCTTATGGGTAACACATAATGGCATCTTTTAAATTTATTCACTCTGTTACTCTTCATCTTTTAATTAATATTTAGATCATTCATTTACATTTGAAATGATTGTTGATATAGTTAGAGTAATATCTACCATATCTGTATTCTCTATCATTGCCCTTTTTCTGTGTTGGTTTTCACTTTTATTTTTTGTTTTTTTCTGTGTCTTCTATGGTTATAACTGAATGTTTTAAAGATTGCTTTTTTCTCCTCTTGTATCATATCAATAATAGTACTTTTTTTAGTGGTTGCTGTAGATTTTGAAATATAAATTTACTATGAATCCAAGTCCATTTTCAAACAGCGCCCCTTCATGGGTAGTGCAAGTACATCATACCAAAGTATTCTCAATTTCTCCCTGCCATTTCTTATAACATTGCTGTCAATTTATTTCACTTACCCATAAGGTATATATAATTCCTTAATATGATTTTGCTGTTATTGTTTTGAACAAACTGTTAGATCAATTAAGGTTAAGAAAATGAATTTTGCATTACCTTTGTTTATTCTTTCTCTGATGCACTTTATTTAGAGTTGATTTTCTGATGTATATAATTTTCTTCCTTTTAAGAACTTCATTTAAAATATCTTGCAAAGAACTGGGTATAGGATTCTAGGTTAGGGTTTTTTTTTCTTTCAATGCTTTAAATATTTCATTTCACTGTCTTCTTGCTTGCATGGTCTTCTGAGAGAAGTTTGAAATATTTCTTGTCCATACTCCTCTATAAGTAAAGGCTCTTTTTCTTTCACTTTTTTCAAGATTTTCCCTTTGTCCTTGATTGTTTGCAGTTTCAATATTATATGCGTAAGTGTGGTTTTAAATATTTATTCTGCAGGTGTTCTCTGAGCTTCTTGTATCTGTGACTTGAGGTCTGTATGATTTTGGAAAGTTCTCAGTCACTATTACTTCAAGTATTTCTTCTCTTTCTTCTTTCTTTCCCTTCTGGTGTTCCCATTACACTTATGTTATACCTTTTGTAATTGTCCCACCGTTCTAAGATACCAATATCCCCCACTTTCTGAAACTTCACATTACACCATTTGCTTTTACAAAAAAACCTATGTTGGTACTTCTTTTCACTAACCAAAATAAATCCAAATTTTTTGTTTAACAAATGAAAAATCGTTATCATACTAACATTGGTCTTTCATGAAAGTAAAACGGCATAATGTGAACTTTTAGCAAGCATGGGATACTGTCTGCTTTATGCCAGTTTGGCATATAAAAGTTTTCATAGGAATGCTCTGCATTCAGGTCCTGGAAGAGACCTGTATTCTGTTCTTTCTCTTTTTTTCTCTTTACATTTCAATTTTGACAGTTTCTATTGACATTTCTCCAAGCTCACTGATTCTTTCTTTAGCATGTCCAATCTAGGGATGAGCACATCAAAGGCATTCTTCATTTCTCCTCCAAAGGGCTTTTGATTTCTAGCATTTCCTTTTGATTTTTTCTTAGAGTTCTTATCTCTCTGCTTACATTACCCATCTGGTTTTGCATGTTGTCTACATTCCTCACTAGAGCCCTTAGCATCCTAATCATAGTAGTTTTATTCCCAGTCTGGTAATTTCAACATTTCTGTCATATATGAGTCTGTTTCTGGTGCTTGTTCTGACTTTTCAGACTGTGTGGTTTGCCTTTCAGTATGTCTTGTAATTTTTTGGTTGTAAGCCCGACATGATGCAAAAAAACTTAGGCACTAAAATGTCTTTAGTGTAAGGTTTTATGAATATCTAGATAGGAGTCAGGTTGTGTTTAGTATTTGTTTAGATCTGTCAGAGGCTAAAATTTTTTCTAGTCTCCTTGTTTTTGTCTTTCTTGTTGTCTTTGGATTTCCCTAGAAACTTCTTTAAAAAAAAAATAACACCTGAGATATGTTGTTCATTCAGTTATATTCCTCTTTTGTTATGCAAGAGCTCTATTATTATGGCCACAAGGTGTGGGGAGAGGGGAAATGTTCTGTAGTCCTAGCATTTGGTCTCAGTCTTTTAGTGAGCCTTTGCTCTTGAGATATTACCTTCACAAGCACATCTTAGCTCTCCCCACCCACTTTGATCAAATAGGAAGGCTGCAGAGGGATGGAGTCCAGTATTTTCCTTCCCCCAGGCTGGAAAGAAATACTTGGAACAGTCTGGAGCATTTCCTTTCCCCAGAATTGTTAGGCTCTGATAAAACCCCAGTTAGGTTCTTATAAAATAGTTTTTCTTGAGAGCAGCCCTTGTTGAGAACAGGATGCACTGGGAGTATTTCAAATTGACTACTGAAAATAGCTACAGGGTTTCTTTTTAGAGTGATGAAAATGTTCTAAAAGTGATTGTGGTGCTTGATGCACAGTTAATGTGAACGTCATAAAGACCATTGAGTTATACACTTTTAAGTGGGTGAATTATATGGTATGTGAATTGTATTTTAGCTAAACTGTTAAAAAAAAAATGCTTCCTTTAGTCCAAAAGTGAAAGAAATTTTTGCTTCCTACTTTCTTTGGCCTTGACTCTCTCCTGTCTCTTCTCCACCCACACTTCAAGTCAGTAGCCTCCGAGGAGCACTCAGTTTACAGCCCCTGCTGCCACAATGTCAAACTGTAGAAATATGTTATGCAGAGCAGAAATCAAAAAGTCATAGTATGTGAAGTCCGACACAAACTGGCAACTGCACAGACACTTAGAGGTCAGGCAGGGGACGAGGGTAAGAAGAAGGACAAGCTGACTCTGGAACGTGTTTAAATTCTCTTTGTCCTGTAGCTTGTTTTATATTGTCTGCTAGAGGCTTTACTTCATTTATACTCAACTTTCAAGTTTTCTGTGTGTTTTGCTCATAATCTACATGTTGATTTCTTTTCATATTTTTATTATGCATATCTATTGAGTGTTGGTGCCCCTGTCATATTGGCCCTCTTTTTCTAGCAAACATGTATGGTTGAAATTTGTATGTGTACATTTTCAGCGTCATTATTGTATTCTCAGAGAGAGAACTGTATTTGGCCGATGATAAAACTATTGATCAGAAATAAAGGAGACAGCATCTCAGTTATAAGCTGCCTGCCACATAGCGCACTTGCTTTCCTAGCTTGGTCATGGCATTTACTCATCTTAGTGATAGATTTAACTTTAGGAATGTAACAGTTTGCATCTCCACTACTTAACATAATGCCTGGTCACTCTTAATGCACTCCATAAATACTTAGGAATGAATGAATTCATGAATGAACTACCTCGTAGCCTCTACTTAGTACTGATGCTTCTACTTGCTTCTTTCTCTGGTGCCTTTTTCTTTTCCAAGCCTGCCTTTCTACCTTGAAGTCTCAGGAAATATTGACTCTCTTTAGAGTTTATAGCTGTGTCATCTGTCTATCCTGCAAGTAGAAAATCATCCTGGAAGAAAAGAAAAACATGACTACTACTTCTCTGTGTCTAAATATGAGACTAGTCATCTGCTGTTGACAGTGATCAGAGACAACATTGACTTTGCCAAAGAGCAGTGGAATCCCTTGCAATTGTTTGGGATAAATTGAGACCCTTTGTGGTCTCCCTAATTTTGATGTCACTCTTTGTTTACAATTCTACAATATATCTTTTTGCACCAGATCTGGCTAAATGACAGTTAAGTCAAAAGTTACCAGGAAAGTAACTGCATTTTTCAAGATTCTTCTGCTGAGTCACAGAAATCTCAACCACTTTGCCTGTGGAATAGCATCACTAATTGATTGAGTCATCATGGGCCAAACATGTCAAAACAATTCAAAGACAGGGACAATGCTGGAATGAAGTTTCCAGGGCATTCTGCAGAACCTAAGAATTCTTGGATTTATTGGTAGCTGTCTTACAGGAAAGTGTGAGGAAAGTTAGACTGTATTTGAAAACCCAAGTATTTAGTGATTTTAGAAGTCTAAATTCAAGACAGTACTGACAAGTCAGTGCCAGGATCTGATTTACTTCCCTTTGCCCTCAAAATGATGTATCCAGAAACTTATTTTCCAAGCTCAGAAAAAACTAGGATTCTGAACATTTCAAATCACTTCATCTCCTCTTGTGGATGGAGTACCCTAATATTACAGCCCTATTTTCCAACTGCCATGTGCCTACAAACATAGAACAATACCAACTATGCTGGTAAGCAAGCAATGGTACTGAAGGAATTAGTTCCTTTGATTTGCCAAGAGGTTGCCTGATTTGGTCAGGAGAGAAGCATTCTTAGTTCCCTTTAGGTTCAGTTCAAGAATCTGAGGGGAGTAAGTTAGCTCTTGTAGATGTTAATTTGCATATCCATAGAGTGTGAGTAGGAATCCTTTCTTCTCAACAATTATCTGAAGGGTTAGATGTTAGCATTTGTTAGATGTTTTAAGCTCTGTCATCAGCTGATATCTGTTTGTATGATATCTGTATGTATGTATGCTTTTGTATGGTTATGTTTATAATCTTCTTGATATGGGTGGCAAAATATACCTGTAAAAAGATAAGCCAAAATAAAAGGTAGTGTATGATAAATGCCAAATAAATGGTACAAGCATTGGGAAGAAGAGATGATAGCAGAGGCTGCAATGGTGTAGAAAGTCTGTTTGGAGAGACAGAGAGCCTTACTAATGCAGCAAGGGGGAGAGCAAGGCCTGCACTGTAGAAGGAAAGACAAGGCATCCAAAGAACATGGCTGGGAAAGAGACTGGAGTAAAGGAAGTTAGAAACTGAAAGCCCTATATACCTGTGAAGTGTATCCTTGTTTCACTCTGTTTCTAGATATCCATTTAGAACTATAGTTATCAATTCTGCTTGAATTTTCTAGTCCCTTGTGTTCAACACAGAAAATATGATTCCACAGCATTGTAATCTTTTAAGATTCTTGGTCCCATTTTAGCTTTTATAAGAGTAGGGTTTATTTAGTAGGGTTTATTTCCCTGAGTATAAAAGTAGTACATGTTTATTATAGAAATTTTGAAAAATATGGGTAAACTATTGGGAATTTACAATAACCTCATGTGTATTACCCATGTTTCGTAGTAACATTGTATTCTTATCAGTTATAGCTCTCCATATAGTAGAGTTATTACTTCTTTGTCATATGGACTGAAGACATTTTCTGTGGTTTCTTTGCCTTTTGTTTTTTTATATGTATTCTAAAGCTGTAAATCTGCATGTATTAATAGTAATTTGTAATTTCTCCTATTCTTCAAAAGTCTTTCCACAATCAGAAATAAGATTAATACTGTCATTTCTTCTTTATTGTTTCATTTTTTAAAAAATATATTGTAAGTGCATCTAGAATTTATTTTAGAGAAAGGCCTGAAATTAAGGTTTATTTTTGTCTCATGCAGCTAATTTTCCCAGCACCGTTGTTGATTAATCTATTTCCCCAGATTTGGCAATCTGGTCTTTTACATTCATAGTGCTGTTTACTTAAAGAATGTGTGTGTGATGTTTTCATGGAAAATAGGAAGTTGGGAAAGTTGGGAAAATCTTCCACCATGTTAAACCAGAACTAGGTTCTATTTTCAGTGGGAACTTTTAAATCAAATATTCTCAATGGATTTAATTTTGTCAAATCAATGCTATTCTTTATTTCCAGCTGTTCTCATTGATGGAAAAAGATTTTAAGTTTTCCTTTTTGATTTTTTTAACCTCTATTCTCTGACACATACCTGTAAGGCCCGTTTCTTCATTCTTAGGAATATGTCATTTTTTTTTTACTGTTTCATTCATAGTGCTTTTTGCCTGAAAGGTCCTCTTTCTAGTCATCTCCCAGTAGTACTTCAATACCCAGATCAAATCCTAATTCTTCCAGGTTGTTTTGTTTGGTCCTCTAAACTTCAGTAACATTGATAATCTATATCTAACGATTGAGCCCTTTCATTCATTTTATTCCCTATGTAAATCTTGTTTTACAAGATATTGTAGGCTTCTTGCAGAGACTATTTATCTTCCTTAATACCTAAAACTAAAATTTTCTTTTAATCTCATTTTAATATATGGATCAGGTCAATAACTAAAATATTAGAATGCAGAGAATCAAGTGTTATGTATTTACCACCCTCTCTACCAGCATCTCATACAGCTAGTATCAGGGTGTCTGTAAGACCAAGGCAAAATAAATTACTTTCCCTACTTGACACAGGGCTTCCCTTGTAGCTCAGTCGGTAAAGAATCTGCCTGCAGTACAAGAGACCCGGGTTCAATCCCTGGGTTGGGAAGATCCTCTGGAGAAGGAAATGGTAACCCACTCTAGTATCCTTGCCTGGAAAATCTCATGGACACAGGAACCTGGTGGGCTGCAGTCCATGGGGTCACAAAGAGTCGGGCACGACTGAGCAACTAACACTTACTTATTACTTACTTACTTGACACAAGAAAGAATTGTAATGCAAAAAAGTACCATCAGTTATTTAAAGACCGCACTCAGAAGTAAGAACTCCCAAATTCAATCTTCTTGTCTTTCTACTATTTCTTCCCTTTCCAAAGCTACTTTGTTACCAAATGATTATTTTAATTTAGTTTATCTTTGTCAAAGTATGTTCAGTAGAACCATAGTTTCATAGCATGCTAATGAGTGTTTTGCAATGAGAGTTCCATAGTAAATAAATTTGGGACATACTGAGTTAAATTTCAAATGAGCTTCTTTACAACAGAACTTCTCAAAATCCTGTACTTGACGTAGTGGGTTAAACTTATAGACTGCAGAATTCTTTTTTGTTTTTCACAGAGAATCTGTGAACATACTTTAGGAAATAGTGCTACTCTGTTCCTTTACCTCGGCATTTACCTCTCTCTTTCCTGCTTTTTGTATTCCTTTTTTGGTTTCTGTCTAGGGTATAGTGTACAGTAAGGTGATCCTGCCTTTAAGAGATACTTTGAGATGGGGATGCCTGTCAGAAAGAAACCCTTGTCTTGATATAATTACATCTAGTAACACAAAAATAGCCAAAGCTTTATCATTTTAAGGAACGTTATTAAGTGGCATGTGGTATCTATTTCTTTGAAAT
Source organism: Okapia johnstoni (assembly GCA_024291935.2). Classification (NCBI taxonomy): domain Eukaryota; kingdom Metazoa; phylum Chordata; class Mammalia; order Artiodactyla; family Giraffidae; genus Okapia; species Okapia johnstoni. The sequence goes on along the minus strand of CM044306.1, from coordinate 122,200,472 downwards.
AGGCAGCTTTTCTAAAAGAAATGTTTTGAGTTAATGTACCAAAATTTACCAATTTGAATCTTTGTTGGGAATTTAGGTGATTTATCATTTTTGCTATTGCAAGTGACTCTGTGATACACATTTTCATGCAGTATTAACTATAGAAGAATGAAAATGAAACACATATTTGAATTTGTAAATTGTCTCTCTCCTTTCTTCCCTTTGTGTGATGCTTTGTAGCCTCCACTGGGGGAACTCCCTACCTTGACCTCTCTGATAAATATACTTGATTTCTTCCAGGCCTGGAAAGAGATGTCTTGCTTATCATTATAGACTTCAATAGTTGGACTAAACCTGTCCTGTTGTCAAAAAGACTGCAAATGGCAGACTGATTCTGGGTGCTCAGTTTCTGACAACCTGAACCTGTCTGACCTCTAATCTTCACCTGCTTTCTCTTTGCTTAATGCTGCTTCCTCTACACTCTCCCATCACTGTCAGAGTTAGATCTTCTTCAGGATGTCCCACTAGGACTCCAAATGCAGTGTGTCCTAAATTTGATGCTTTATTTTTACTCTTTTACTTTTTTTTTTCATTCCTTCTCCCCATTAATGGCATCACTACCCAATCCATCATTCAAACTAAAACATCTTTAATTTACCCTCGATTCCTCTTTTTCTCCCACTTACTATTCATCCTCCTGGGTATAGGGCAAATTTTCAAATGATGTCAACTTGATGTCCTTACCACATCTCAGACCAATTGTTTACTCTATATCTCCACTACTTGTACCCAACTGAAGCTTTCAATTTATCACTCTCTTCATTATTTCTTCAATGTAATCCATCCTCCACAATGGAGTAGAATGATCAACGCTATCAACTCCACACTTCCACACCTTTGATCACTTCCCTTTATCTAAATGGTAAAATCCAAACTCCCTTCTTTGGTATAAAATCCAAACTTGCTGACTCCAATCTGCTTTCATACCCTCTTTTCTACTTTTTCCCTCTCATCCTATGTATGCTTTAATCATACTTTCACCCTGAATGTCTTGCTCTTTCATACCACTTTACCTTTACAACCTTTTTCCTCCACCATCAATACTCTCCTTGTTGGCTGATGGATTCTATTAATGAGCAACCTTAGTTATGTAATGCTGAAATGAAGGTATCACCTCCTTAGCTTTTGCCCAACCAAGTTGTTTTTCTAAGTTGAGTAAAATCATTAGCTTCCTGATGAAAGATCGTCTTGTTTAAAAAAAATACATGCAGCTTCAAGTTATTTGTTTATAATTCTATTACCCTAGTACAAAGAATGTGGTATTTTTTTGAGATTTGCTTTTTAGCATGTTTCTGACCTAGTTTTGTAAATACCCCATAGGTGCTTGAAAAGAATGTGTATTTTCTCATAAATAAATGCAGGGTTATATAGCCAGTGAATCAAACTTAATAATTATTCTAACTCATCTGCATCTTTACTGATTTGTTTAAAACCTGCTTTATCCAATTACCAAAAAAGAGTATTAAAAACTCCCTCTATTATTGTGGTGTATCAATTTATTCTTATAATAGTGTCAGTTTTCCTTTTGTATATTTTATTATATATTCTGAGATTATGGTCTGGGTATATAGAAGTTTAGAAGTTTTGTGTCATGGTGAGTTTTTCTTTTACCAGTGTATTGTGGCCCTCCTTATTCCTAAAGACTGCTTTTTTGTCTTGTAGTCTGTATTGCACCTACCTTCTCTTTTGTTTTTAGTATCTGCTCAGTATGTCTTTCGCCATTGCTTGACTTTGAGCTTTCTGTGTCCTCATGGTTATTTTTAAATTTATCTTTTATAAGCAGCATACAGTTGTATTTACTTATTAATGCATGAAAATTTTTACCTTTTGACTGTTTTAATTTAGATCATTGCAATCACATTTGTGTTTCTAACATCTTATTTGTGCTATAGGTACCATGCTTTTTCTTAGTTTCTTTTTGTTTTTATTTTTTCCTGCTTTCTATTTCTTATTTTGGTTTTAAAATGTTAGCATTACAAATATGAATTTATAGAATGCAGATTTTTTTCTTTTTTTCTTAATTTTTACTTTGTAGCCACACCACACAGCATGTGGAACCTTAGTTCCCTGACCAGGGATCAAACCCATGCCCCGGCTTTGAAAGCAGAGAGTCTTAACCACTGGATTGCCAGGGAAGTCCCAGAATGCAGATTTTTTTTTTTTAACACGATTTTACCCTTGGATTTTTTTTTTTTTTTGGTTTTATATAATGGCTGCTTCCTATTTACCTGACAATTCTACTGCTTCTTATTTACCTGAAAAATAAACTGACAATTTGCTTCTAATTAAGAAGGCAGAGAACATGCCATCCCTAATTTCAAAGCATTCACTTTTCCCTTTGCCATTATTTATTTGAATGACAGAGCTATCAAATTTAATATAATCACCACCAATTGGCTTTTCACATAATTTGCACACAAGTTCGCTGATGAACCAAGGCTCCTGACGTATTGAATGAATACGTGCAGTTACTACCAGAATGACAGCGCTTTGGTGATGGTCCTCATCGCTGTGCATGCCTGTGTGCAGTCGTGTCTGACTCTCTGTGACCCCATGGACTGTAGCCCACCAAGCTCCTCTGTCCGTGGGATTATCCTGGCAAGAATACTGGAGTGGGATGCCATTTCCTCCTCCAGGGGATCCTTGTGACCCAGTGGTCAAACCCGCGTCTTGTGGCACCTGCATTGCAGGTGGGTTGTTTACCACGGAGCCACCAGGGAAGCCCTTGGTGATGGTATCAAGAGCTAATCAAAGTAAACATAAAATCTAAATTCATTTTTTTTCTTTAAAATGTGAGAACCCAAGTGAACCTCAACCAAAATATTTCAAAGAGATATTATAGAAAAAGGAATAATTAACTCATCCATTCAGAGCTGCACCTTGACTCTCCAGTAACACCAGGCTGTGTCTAGTTCCTTGCATGGATGGTGCTGTTTTCCTCTCTGTGTCTTTGCTTACACTACCCTCCTCACCTGCTGGAATGTCCTTCCCCTTTCCCTTATGTTTTATGTAAAATTTGGGGGAGAATATTTTAGATTTTCAGAAATGTTACAAAGATAATACAGAGAGTTCCTGTATGCCTTTTAACCAGTTTCTCCTAATGTTAACATCTTTCCTCTTACTGTTGTATATTTGCCATTCTAAGAAATCAACATTGGCATACTATTATTTACTAACTACAGACTTTATTCAAATTTCATTGGTTTTTCCACTAATGTCCTTTTTCTGTTTCAAGATCCAGTCCAGGTTACTACATTGCATTTAGTCGTTCTGTCTGCTTAGACCCTCTACCTTCTATTTGAATTTTTTTTTGTAATATCCTTTCCCTCTTTTCCCCTTTACTCTGATGGTTTTGCATTCTATTTCTGTTCTTTTAGAAGTTACCAACACACCATGTTTCCTGAGATATGGAGGGACCATCATATATGGTCCTGTGGTGGTATAAATTGGTACAACTTCCAAGGAAGAAATGCAGTGTGTACATCTTTTAATCCAATAGTTCCTCTCCAAGAACATAGTCCTACAGATTTATATACTTGTGCACATATACTAAGTTATTTACTGCATCATTATTTATAATTGTTTAATAGGACACTAGTTAAGTTTTATATACTGATAGGAAATAATGCCAAATATATTATTGTTAAATGGGGACAGGGGAAGCAAAATTCAGAACAGTGTGTTTAATGTGCCCTGACAAACAGATGTCCTCATTCCTGCTAGATTTGCTTTCTGGCCTGCCCTTTTATGAAGTTTCAGCTCTTGAAGAGCCTTGTCTTCACACAGCAGTCTCAGTTCTAACCTGGCTGCATAGACAGGCCCAAGTCATTGTCTCCAGTCCCCATGTGGGCTTGAAAACCCAAGCTTCAGGCACCTCCTTGCCCTCTAGGACAACTAAATGAATTTTTCATTACTACCTGGTTTTGATGATGACTTTTTACATCAATGTAAAAAACTACCACTTAGGAATATGAAAATTAAATAAAGAATAATGTATGCAGAGTTTAGCTCAATACCTGACCCACAAAGTATTCAGTAAACTTTAGCTATTGTTGTTGAGTTGCTTTTCTGGATGCTGTCAGACTTGCTACTGATATTAGGTTGATATTTATCAAACTTTCTTTACTCATACCTCTTCTTAAGAAGCCAAAAATATCATATCCTGTTTAGTATTGTTTAAAAAGATAAGATAAAGCAATTTTATGTCTAAAAGACAATAAAAGCATTGGTAATTTCCAATATCCTTTTCAAACTATACATATATTTGGTTTCTTTCCTCTTTCCCTCTGAGAAGATTCTGATATACTTTCTTCCTCCATAAAACGGTGCTGGTACCCTAGTTGATATCCAGTGATTTAACTTCTTTCTGATTTTGTGTCATTTGGTTTCTTTCTTCCCCTGAGAATTCTGTTATATACATCTTCATACATATAACATTTTTAGTCTACTAGATTATTCCCTTAAATAAATTTCTAGGAGTGGAATCAATTGTGCCAGAGGTAGAAATATTTTTGTGATTCTCAAAACATAAGATAGTATTTCTTCCTAAATCATTTGCTATATTATAGTGCTTTATTTGCAATGCATGAGTATACTGATTTTACCAAAACCTTGCAAGCATGAAGTTAATATTTAATGCATTTAGCTATTTTCTTAGGTGTAAAATGGCAACTTCTCATTGTTTTAATGTCAGTTTCCTTAATTACAACTGAGTATAAACTAAATGTCTGCACAACATACATTTTTGCTATCTTTTATTCCTTTAATGAGAATCACCAGGCATTAATCTAAAAAATTTCGTATTTAGGCTTTTGCACTCTGAAAAGATTTGGACCTTAAACAAACTGAAACAAAGGAGAGAAATTAAACTAGAAAGTGGCTGTGTTTATAAACAAGCAGTCTTGAAACACAAGACCATTGTGGTAATTGGAATGGTCTGTATCCCAGAAAGTCCTTCTTAATAGATGCCAAGCTTACCAACTAGCTAGGAAAAGGCAGAGCAGTGTGTTTGCCCCCAAGGTGGTCAGATGAGGCAAATCTGAATTCCTAAACTCCACAATTACTCTCTCCCCAAAAACTTACCATGGCCCCCACCATCTAATTGTTTACGTTAAGGATTCTGTTTTTCTGACGTGTTACAGGATTCTGGCTCTTTAAAAAAAAAAAATCCTAAAATACAAAAAGCAGGCATCTACTAGATCTGAGAACATTTTCTTTCTTTATAAATGTATTTAATAATAAAATAGAAACACATGTTCTTTTTCCAAATACCATGTTAATTCAAAAAAGGCCTTTTCATTAGATGATATATACACAAGGGCTAAAGATTACAAAGGAAAAAAATTAAATTGTAAACTATACAAGGATGCTTAGGAGAAAACCTTAACAGGGGCCGTAATCAGAGATCCTATCCTTTCTGCTTGCTCTGTTTGCAGTCTGACATTCATGGGGAATACTGTCTAGGGAGAGCCTGAAATGGTTTCATAATCTGTAACCACAAAGGGATGACTCAGATCTTTATCTTTTATAAACTGCACTCATAACTTGGTGCAGTACTCACTTTCCCAACGTCTAAATGTTTGGTCAAATGATTTAAAACAAGTTGAAGGAATCTTTTTGTTTTGGGTTTTTTTCCCCCACTGCATTTCCTGAATAGTGCTTTCTCAGTGGCTATTAGCCACTGAAATCAGTTAACCCTCATAACTTTATCTTCCTATGGGGCTCTTTCTATCTTCTTACCAAGTTAGAGTAGAGCCTAGTGGCCAAAGAAAAGACAGTGGTGGTCTTTGCAGACAGAGGTGCTGGATAGAGGGGATGGAGCTCAGACATGCTGAACACAGATGATGCTGCCACCACACATTTTTAGTCCTGGTGACTCACACAGAAAGCAGTCAGTCTCTGAAGAGAGAGGGTGTACTGCAAGGACTCACGTGAAAGTAAGTGTCTCTTCTCCTTATCCTGGTATCTTAGCCACCAGCCGCACCTTACTGGTTGAGTTACTAAGAAATGGTAAATACTTGAAGGGGAGGGACCCCTAGCATTAAAGTCCCTTCTGCCCAATTAGGGTTCAAAGTACTTGTGATGAGTTATTTAAAGTGTTGTGCATATGTTAAGTGATATATACAACTCATTGTGCAGTCATAGCATTTTCCAGGAAAATTACTCATGTAGCCAGGCAGCCGCATGACCCCTCTCCGACATAGGCCAGTATCAGATATTTCCTGAGAAAGGTACCAATGAGCCCAGAAGGACTCAATTACAAAATTCTCCATCACAAGAAGAAAGGCTATGTGCTCCACGTGCTCTCCCCAGCTGATAATTAGCTCAGCTTTCAGCCTAGGGCTGTTTGTTTTTGAGATCCTGTAATTAGGTACAGTGCCACTCAACTATATCATCAAGTTTTTGTATTAAAAACGATTGAAAAGTTTCTTGAATAAATTGTCATATGCCTTAAAAAGATAGTTATTGCAAAGTTTTTATCATGTCTACACAGAGATCCTTCCTTCCGTGCTTTAAGGCCTACATTTCCTACAGGAAAGGTTTCTCTGATAAATTGTGAACACAAAGATGGCCTTTTGAACTTTTCTCATACATGGCATTTCTCTACTGCAATGAGTAGGTATTGGTCAGCTTGGTATAGCACTTACCCTCTTTTCTTAGATCTGATTCTGTCTTCCAGTGGAAATCATAGAATTCCCTGTGTCTTATAGGACTCATTATTCAGGTGCCTAGAACACACCAGGTAGTGAGGTCCAGCCAATAAAAGGATGGAAGTTGTAAATGTTAAAAGAAATACCATCTTCCTTGGCTATTTCATTAGTGAATCTGCCAGGTTCTGAGAGGCTTTAATGACTTGTCTTGTTATTATGAGACTACTGGTTGTTTCTCAGTTATTCTAAAATCTCTGCTTAGTCACATCCCTGGGCTTTGCCCAGCCTTACCTCCCTAGCTTGACCCTTTTACCAGCTAGTTAATTCATAAAGGTTTTCCAAAGCCAAGGAGAAGACAGATGAAAGAAGGCAGTCACAGAGTATTTGTGGGTTTCAGATACATATGTCAAATGTGTTTTCAGATATCTTCTGGGCTGAAACTCTGAGTTGATTACAGTGACACACAGAAGAAGGTAGCCTCTGCCCTAAAGAACCTTAAAAGTAAATTATTCTTAGAGGTTCATTCATTCATTTTTTTCAGTAAATATTTGCTGAGCCTCTGCCGTGTGCTGGGCACTTGAAATATATCAGTGAACAAGACAGACTTCTGACTTCATGGAGCTTACAATTTAGGATGAAGGGGTGAGGAAATAAATAAATAAGAATAATCCATCAACTGTGTACTTGTAGGTGGGTAATGAGTTCTGTGGAAAGAATAAGAAAGTAGAATAAGGGAAAGGTGGGTGAGAGTATGGAAGTCTGGGGATACAGGTCACAGTATTAAAAGAGATCAGGTAGGCCTCGTTGAGGGTGAGATTTGAGTAACGCCTTGTGGGAGATGATATAATTAGCCAAGCAGGTACCTGAGAGAAGGGCAGCCTTACAGGTGATGGGAGAGCCATGATTTATCATTTAAAATTTGCAGGCATTTTTAAATTTGGTAATTTGATGTAGGTTGTTTTATTCTTCCTTTTCAAATGAAGGAATACTAGCTGAATATCAGCTCTGGCTTAAAGAGATTGTCAGTTGAGATGGGTTTTAGGCAGAGGCCATTGTCTTAGTTTTACAGATGGGAAAAAGTAAGACACAGAAAAGAGAGAGGAACCAAATTCCTTAGAGTCATGAAACTGAGCAACATGGAACAGGCCACAGTCTTTTAGATTAGCACTGCGATAGTATATCATCACAGAGTTTATCTCCTTTAGAGCTTAGAGATTTCTTTCCTTGTAAATTTATTTCAGTTCTTTTATTTGATATATTAAATTTTCATCAGTTTCTCTATGTGCTAAGATGTACTTTCATCTGTTGTAAAGCAAGTTAAATGAATTTCGGTGAAAGGTGGTAAAGGGGTAGGGAACTATAACATGAAGACCTTAGACATAGGCCTAGGTCATTTCTAAGCAGCACTGCCACACTGTACATGCTTTGAATGCCCTGGAAATTATTAGGATGTTTTCTTAGAGATCAGAGTGCCCATCTGGAAGGTCTGTAGGGAATCTGCTTGTGATCATCTCTGCTGCTTCAGGGGGCATGAAGAGCCAGCCCTCCTGCAGTATTTTCTCACCCCTGGCTGGATAGAGAGCAACCATCTGCTTTGGTTCAAGTGAGGAGGGCCAGCAGAGTGAGGGCTTGCAAGCAGCAGGGCCATCACCTAAGAGCAGTTTAGAAAGAGCTGGGCATATTCTCTAAGCTCAGTCCAGTTTATATACTTTGTAGAACCCTGAAAAGTATGAACACTTAGAGAGATTCAATTCATTCCCATGCTTGGGTACCTAATGGAGCCTTAACATTCGAAGTTAATTAAAACATTTATGTAACACTTGAAATCTCCAAAACCCTTTACAGTTACGTATTGGCTGATTAAAATCTGCAGCTTCCCTGGGAAGTAAGTTGGTACTTTCATCCCCATTTTAGAGATTAGACACAAGTAGTTTAAGTGGCTTACCTGAGGTTGTAGTGTGAGTTGCTGCTGCTGCTGCTAAGTAGCTTCAGTCGTGTCTGACTCTGTGCGACCCCATAGACGGCAGCCCACCAGGCTCCCCCGTCCCTGGGATTCTCCAGGCAAGAACACTTGGAGTGGGTTGCCATTTCCTTCTCCATTGCATGAAAATGAAAAGTGAAAGTGAAGTCGCTCAGTGTGAGTTGGGTCCCCAATAATTCCACAGTATGTGAGCCAGTATTCAACCGTGAGCCCCCAGCATAAATCACTTAACCTCTCTGAGCCTTAGTTTTTCCATGTATGTATGAGATACTAATGATCTTCGTCCTACCTATTCTGAAGGATAGTTGTAAAAATAAGTCATTGTATCATTCAGCAAACTGAAAGTGCTATAATGCTTGTTATAATTGGGTAATGGATTAAGGCAGAAAGAATCAGCAACTTCATTACTTAGTATTTAGGGAGTGCTACTTGTTTGGGGCCAGAGTGGAAGAAATGGGAAAAGAGACCAGCTATTGCTGACCCTTTAAAAAAACTGAGTCCTCCTACTTGTTTGACTCAGCCTTAATTAGAGTAGGGAAGAGAAGAAAAACAGGGTAGTAAACTAAAGATTGAAAGAGTAAGTAATTGCTAGGAGGAGAGAAATGAAGGAGCTAAAACTGCAAGTCTTCCCAAGATTAGCAATGAACTGCTAATCTCAACCTAAGAATCATTGTTTGAACTTGGGCAGTATTGGAGCATACAGGGAGAGGCTTAACATTCCAGAGCAGAGGACACTAGCTGGATTCTGCTGTCTAAACCATTGGTCCGTGTCCTGAATCTGGTAATGCTCTTTCAAGATCGTGTAGTCCTGCGCTCTTTCCCTCCCCACTCCCCACCTCACTCCCTTCTGCCATTGCCTAAGCCAAGCTTTAACTTTGTTGTCAGTATCCTCACACTGGCTGACCACTTGATGATTGCAGCTGGCGTTCCCTTCAGCCCTCTCTAGTCTGGCTTTGAGAATTCCAGACCAGCCCTTTCTTTCAGTATCATCACAGGTGAATGCAAGTGTCTCTCGTTGCATGTATAAAGCAAGGCCCCCAGATACAAGCGACTGAAGGTACAATCAAGTTGCTAAAACTTTAGCCTTCTTTTCATTCTCTCTGGTTTGTTGTTTTTTTCTTCATTCCTTTTTCTTTTTTAAGTTGGTCCGTGTAAGAGCAGAATTGAAGGTTTAAGTAAACATAAAAACGGAAGTAAGTCGTGTGGAATAATGCAAAAGAAGAGGTCCTGGGAACAAATAAAAACTCAGCAAGATGATGAACAGTGTTGGAGGACAGTGGACAAATAAATCATTGCTAACCAGGTTGTTTGTTATGGATGTAAATGCATACACATGCATATGCATTTTTGTGTGTGCACTCACATGTACACCATGTTATGATACCTTTGTTAGATGGTCTCCTTATTCTAGGTTGAGCCCCTAGAAATTAAGATAGAATCAAAGAATTCATTCATATGCATAAAAGCTAAAGTATAAAATGTCTTATGCTTAGGATTAAAGCTCCATAGCTACTGGAGCAGGAAGCAACCTGAAAAATTCACTTTACTGAGGAGCTGACCACTAAGTAGCCACTCTGCAGGCCTTATTGCACACATCCACAAAAAACGAACACATTTATGAGATATTTTCTTGGTTGACACAAGGCAAGTGATATTTTTCCTCTGAGTACACACTGACTTGTTAATGTCCCAGTTTTCTTCCTTCATTGTTCCCAGTAGCATGCATTTTCCTTTTCCAAAGAGTCCTTCAGTGATTTAGAACAAGTTACTTAACCTCTCTGGCCTCATTCTCTTCAACTATAAAGTGGGCTTATTAATAAACCCTGCCTCATAGAGTTGTTTTGAGGATAATTAAAATGATATATAAAAATGCTTAGCACAAGGTCTGGCATGTCATTTCCATATTAGCACTTATCACTTGCTGAATGCCTATTGTGGGCTAGGTTCTTTTCAGGGCAGTTGAGGCACAAAGGAGGTAAAGCATAGTCAAGGAGGCTTCAAGATGCTCATCCTCTCTTCAGTTCCTGGAAATTCCTAACTAAAAATTCCTAATATCAGTTCTTTGAAGCAGACCCAATGTGCCTAAGCACTCAGGCACCCACACTCACACTGCGATTTTCTTGTCTCTTTTTCCCTGTCTCCCACTCTTCTGTCCAGCCTCTTGAAGGCAAGTTCCCTCTATCCCACCTTGAACAAGGAATACCCCTGTGGTGGAAGACTATGTCTTGGCCACTAGACCAGAAGCTCCTCGGTTGGAAAACTTTTCCTTCCTCTGCTTCAGGTACCTGGTACATCGTGAGTCTTACACAGTGAGCACTCTGAGTGCAGCCAGTCCTTTCACACCAGCTCCATTTTGTAGCTGAGAAGCGTGTAGCTCCACATGTATTTGAACCAATACCTTCACTCCATGTCACTGACTTTGGAAGTCCACCTTGGGTATCCATGCTACCCCAACTCAGGAAATCCTATTTCTTGATCCGTCTGTGTTTGTTGTGTGTTGTGTGTTGGTTCCTTATCCTAGTTCAAGTAAAGGGACAGAAAGTAGCCAAGAGGGTGACATTGAGAGGCAAAGATTGGTATTATCAATGGCAGACCTGCAGTAGGAAAATATGGTATAATAGTAGGATTCTATGGGAAGCATAGATCAATCCCTGGGTTGGGAAGATCACCTGGAGAAGGGAAAGGCTTCCCACTCCAGTATTCTGGCCTGGAGAATTCCATGGACTGTATAGTCCGTGGGGTCACAAAGAGTCGGACATGACTGAGTGACTTTCACTTCACTTCACTTCATGGAAATCATACAATGTACACCTTTAACCCCCACAGTTCGGCCTATAGGAGAAGAGGAAAACACCTCAGTTCAGACCACCTTATTCCCTTAATCACCCTATTTGCTGCAACTTTTCTTCATGGTCTTCCTGCTGCCAGTCTTACTATCCACTGGGTGATGTTCTCTATATTGCTGTTAGATCTCTCACTACTCAGAGATCCCATAGCCATAGGTCTCTCCTTTGACGGTTATTGCTTTCTACCTTGTGTGTAGAACTGTGTGTGAATATCCTGTCTTTGCCAGATTAGAAGGTTACAAGGTCACTGTGCTATAATATCTTTCTCTTCTTTGATTATCAGTCTTCTTTATTTTATGAACCGCCCAGTCTATACTAGTCTATGGAATCAACTGCCTCTGTTTAAATCCTGGCCCTGCCACATGCTAGCTGTCTGATCATGAGTTAACTTTTCAGTGCCTCAGTTTCCACATTTATAAAAAGAGGGTGATAATAGAATCTTTCAGAGCTACTAAAGATCAAATAAAGAGACACATAAATAATACCTGGCATATAGTTAATAGTTTATAAATGAAGCTGCTGCTGCTACTACTCTGCTGCTAATAGTCAGAGGACAGTGTTTTTCCCCAGGGCTTCTCAGGTAACAGCCGTCCCATAAAGAAGACTCATTCTTGGTCATGGGTGAGAGTACCTGCTATCGTATCAGCTCTTTAAAAGCAGGGTCTGTCCTTACTTAACTCCTTGTTCTTTACAGTGCTGTGGAAATAGACGCTGATTTATGTCTTACGGTTTAGTTTTCCAATTTTAAAACTTCTAAATGCTCACTAAATAAACTTAGAGAATGTGACATAAAATTCAGAAACAAAAAATATTACCCATTTTTGTACAACTCAGAGAGACTCACTGCAAATATTTTGGTGTGTCTTCTTTCCTCACTAATATGGAATATGTACGATTGAGCTGATTATATATATATATATATATTTTTATATGCTGTTTTTTTATACTGACTATTTTAAGAATATTTTCTCCTATATTTTTACAAACATAGCTAAACTTGTTATGGCTGTACTATAAATTACATTCAGTTCAGTTCAGTCGCTCAGTCGTATCCGACTCTTTGCGACCCCATGAATCGCAGCACGCCAGGCCTCCCTGTCCATCACCAACTCCCGGAGTTTACCCAAACCCATGTCCATTGAGTAAGTGATGCCATCTCATCCTCTGTCGTCCCCTTCTCCTCCTGCCCCCAATCCTTCCCAGCATTAGGGTCTTTTCCAGTGAATCAGTTCTTCGCATGAGGTGGCCAAAGTATTGGAGTTTCAGCTTCAACATTAGTCCTTCCAATGAACACCCAGGACTGATCTCCTTTCAGATGGACTGGTTGGATCTTCTTGCAGTCCAAGGGACTCTCAAGAGTCTTCTCCAACACCACAGTTCAAAAGCATCAGTTCTTCAGTGCTCAGCTTTCTTCACCGTCCAACTCTCACATCCATACGTGACTACTGGAAAAACCATAGCCTTGACTAGACGAACCTTTGTTGGCAAAGTAATGTCTTTGCTTTTAAATATGCTATCATAACCTTCCTTCCAAGGAGTAAGCGTCTTTTAATTTCATGGCTGCAATCACCATCAGCAGTGATTTTGGAGCCCAAAAAATAAAGTCTGACACTGTTTCCACTGTTTCCCCATCTGTTTCCCATGAAGTGATGGGACCAGATGCCATGATCTTAGTTTTCTGAATGTTGAACTTTAAGCCAACTTTTTCACTCTCCTCTTTCACTTTCATCAAGAGGCTCTTTAGTTCTTCACTTCCTGCCATAAGGATGGTGTCATCTGCATATCTGAGGTTATTGATATTTCTGCCGGCAATCTTGATTCCAGCTTGTGCTTCTTCCAGCCCAGCATTTCTCATGATGTACTCTGCATATAAATTAAATAAGCAGGGTGACAGTATACAGCCTTGACGTACTCCTTTTTCTATTTGGAACCAGTCTGTTGTTCCATGTCCAGTTCTAACTGTTGCTTCCTGACCTGCATACAGGTTTCTCAAGAGGCAGGTCAGATGGTCTGGTATTCCCATCTCTTTAAGAATTTTCCACAGTTTATTGTGATCCACACAGTTGTTGAATATTGCTAATTTTAAGTTATAATGAAAAAGTCTGTAATGATCAATTTGGTATATAATGCTTTTTTTAAAGCATGTCAGGGAACTCGGTACTTTCAGCTATCAAGAACAAAATTATAATGTCAAAAAATATCAGTGACAATATACAAAATGTCAATTTCATTTTCATTTTCAACATCTGTTTTCTTCCCTTTTGTGAAAGTTGAGACGTTTGGTCAAGTCTAGGCTTCTATGATTCTTATTTTTTATATACTATAGTCCTTAATCATTTATATATTCAAAAAATAAAAGGTGAAGAGGCGTCTGCAGAGGAGTGGGCTGGGAGGTATGTCAGAGTCTGAGCAGGATGAGAAGGATGTCTGCGTAGAGGGTGGTCTGGCGCAAGGACTCGGGGCCCAAGAGGTGAGGAAAGCTTGCCCACAGAGAGGTGGCCTGGGGTGGGCTGTCGGAGCCCACACAGAGTGAGGTCAGAATATGTGCTGGGGGCAGGCCGGTTCCAGGTGTCAGAACCCAAGCAAGTAGAGGAGAGTGCACACTTGGAGGAGTGGCATGGCCATCAGAGCACAGGAGCAGCATAAGAAGGGCTTTCACTTGGGAGAGCTGTTCAGAAAAGGGAGTCAGAGCCAAACAGAAAGGAGGGTGTCCACATGTGGGAGAAGGTAGAAACTGAAATAGGAAACTCTTTACATAAAGGAAAATTGATTAAATAAGTGAATATATTAAGGATAATGGAAACCAGTTTCTGTCAGAGAAAGGGTTTACAGGTATAGAAAGGGAAAAAAGTCAAATGAACCCTATGGTGTGAAGTCATGGTTTTTTATTATAGATAAATATAGAAGTAAGTAAGTATGTGTGTTATGTATGCATTCCCTAAGTTTGTCTGGGAATAGTAATACCCCCATGGAAATGAGTAATATCTTGGCCTCTCAATGTAATTGTCTACTAAAAGGAATCAGTGCATTTTGGACAAATGACTAATTCCTGGGTCGTGAGTCTGTTTGAGCCTAGAACATCTTCTTGTACCAGAAATGAAGTCCTCAAAGAACATGGAGGTATGTCAAAATGATACAAAAGCAGCCTAAAGGAGCCACCACTGGCTAAATGGGTGACAATTTGAGCACTTAACTAAATAATTAAAAGCAAATTGTTATAGTAACAGATTATGTTGAAAAAATAAGAAATCACAAGGCAGTACAAATACAAATAACAAACTGAATACATTGAAAGTTTGATGAAGAATGGTATATTTATGTAATTTCAAAGTATATATCTCCCCACAAAATACTTACTAGTTAAGAGTGAGAAAATATGCCATTACACCAGAGAAGCCTACCAGATGGTGATCAAAATGAACATCATCAGTAACGGGGCAATTTGAAATCATTTGATAGGATTTGAATCTCTTGATAGGATGCAATGAGGAAAAAAGCAAGATCACTGATATAATATTATTAACCAAAGTGAATCATCTGAATCTAGTCATAGGAGAACATCAGATAAATCCAGACTGAGAGACATTCTACACAGTAACTAATCTGTAATCATCAAAAAATCAAGTAAAATCAAGGAGCTAACAGTTCCAAATCTAAGGAGTCTTAATAAATGACAATTAAATGCAACTCATAATTCTCAACTGAATGCTTCTGGTGTAAAAAACACTGCGACAACTAGTGAAACTTGAGTGGGATTTAAAGATTAGATGATAGTTACTTAATGTAATTTTCTGACTTTGATAGCTGTACTGTGCTTATATAGAATAATGTCTTTGTTTATAGGAAATGTAAACTAAAGTATTTGCTAGAGAGAGGGAATCAGATTGGCATTTTACTCTCAAATGGCTCAGGAAATTTAAAAAAATTGTACTGTATTTCCAACTTTTCTGTAAATTTGTGATTATTTATCAAAGTATAAAATATTAATTCAAAAAGGGAAAAAATAAAAGATTCAAAAATTACACGAAAACCGAAATAAATTAATCTAATTGTATATTAAAATAATAATATAACCATGTGAGACAAATAGTAATTTCAAGTTACTTTTGAAAGCAGTTCTATTCTTTCCACAAAAGGACTGCAAAATGTTTTTAAATTTTTGCTCATAGGGTCATTATAGTTGGTAATATTGATGTTATATTTTGAATCAACTTTATGTATATTACAAGTCAACAACTAAACAGATCGATGTTATTAGAAACAAAGATTTTTACCAAAAGAAAGAAACTAATTTAAGTAAAGGAGGCTTGAGGGCTGAACAGTCCTCCGATGTGGTGTTTTCCCACGTATTTAGTGAATAATCTTATTTAATGTATTCCTGTACAACACTATTTAAGTTATATCAGAATTTAAGAAAAACAGAACATTTTCCCAGTTCACTTTTTTTAGTCTAATCAAATTAGACTAATTACAGAAGTTGCATTTCCAGAAATACACAGACAAACTAACATTTTAAATTAGAACATTTATTTTTTTAATCTGAAGTAAAATACTACTGAGTGAATTCAACAGCATTTTAAAGGAATAATCTGTCTTGACCAAATAAGATTTATCTGAGAAACACAAGGATATTTCACATTATCAATAGATGAAAATAGAAAAATCAATAAGTAAGATAATTAAATTGCTAAATAAGAATGCCCACTGTCACCAGTATCATGCTACTATATATTCCAGTTAATGAATATGGCAAGCAGAAATAAGAGGCAAGGAAAAGAAAAAAATTGTCCTTAATTATAAACAACATAATTGTCTGCTAATAAAACATGTGGGAATAAATTGAAAACTAATTGGAGTTTAATGAAAACTTATAAACCAGAGTTAAAATACAAGTAACAGACTAGAAGAAAATATGTTCATATCTGTAATTGACAGAAGATTTAACATTCTGAACATATAAAGAGCTCTCACTCATCAATAGGAAAAAGCCTACAGAAAAGTGGACAACAGATATGAACATGTGTATATATTGTTGTTGTTGTTTAGTCGCTCAGTCATGTCCAACTCTTTGTGACCACATGGACTGCAGCATGCCAGGCTTCCCTGTCCTTCACTATATCCCAGAGTTTGCTCAAACTCATGTCCATTGAATCACTGATGCCAGCCAACCATCTCATCCTCTGTTGCCCCCTTCTCCTCCTGCCTTCAATCTTTCCCAGCATCAGTGTCTTTTCCAGTGAGTCGGCTCTTCGCATCAGGTGGCCAAAGGATTGGAGTTTCAGCTTCAGCATCAGTCCTTCCAATGAATATTCAGAGTTGATTTCCTTTAGGATTGACTGCTTTGATCTCCTTGCTGTCCAAGGGACTCTCAAAAGTCTTCTTCAGTACCACAGTTTGAAAGCATCAGTTCCTTGGCGCTCAACCTTATTTATGGTCCAATTCTCACAGCCATACGTGACTACTGGAAAAACCATAGCTTTGACTATATGGACCTTTGTCAACAAAGTGATGTCTCTGCTTTTTAATACATTGTCTAGGTTTGTCTTAGCTTTTCTTCCAAGGAGCAAGAGTCTTTTAATTTCATGGCTGCAGTCATATGTGTATGTGTGTGTGTGTGTGTGTGTGTGTGTGTGTGTGTGTGTGTGTGTGTGTGTGTATAGTACAATACTGCTGCTGCTGCTGCTGCTAAGTCGCTTCAGTCGTGTCCGACTCTGTGCGACCCCATAGACGGCAGCCCACCAGGCTCCCCCGTCCCTGGGATTCTCCAGGCAAGAACACTGGAGTGGGTTGCCATTTCCTTCTCCAGATAGTACGATACTACTCAGCCATAAAAAAAGAATAAAATAATGCCATTTTGCAGCAACATAGATAGACCTAGATTATCATACTAAATGAAGTCAGAAAGAGAAAGACAAATACCATATGAAATCACTTGTATGTGTAATCTAAATTATGACATAAATAAACTTATTTATGAAACAAAAACAGGCTCACAGACATAGAGAACAGGCTTGTGGTACCAAGAGGGAGGAGAGGTGTGGCAGGGATAGATTGGGAGTTTGGAATTGCCAAATGCAAACTGTTATATATAGAATGGATGAACAGCAAGGTCCTACTGTATAGCATGAGGAACTATATTTAATATCCTGTAATAAACTATAATGGAAAAGAAAAATAAAGGAATTATCCAATATAGAGCTTTTGCAGTCTGGCTTCTTTCACTTTGGGGCTTGCCAGGTAGCACTAGTGGTAAAGAATCTGCCTGCCAGTGCAGGAGATGCAGGAGACATGAGTTTGATCCTTGGGTTGGGAAGATACCCCGGAGTAGAAAATATATGCATTTGAGATTCATCCATGTTGTAACATGTATCTGTAGTTCATGCATGTTGTTGCTTGGTAGTGTTCCATTGTATGGGTGTACCACTGTCTGTTTATCCACTCATAATTTAAAGGACATCTGAACTATGTCCAGTTTTTTCCAATTAAAGCCATGTTAAGCATTCACATAGAGGTTTTGTTCTGAAAATAAATTTTCATTTAGCGTTTATAAATACCTAAGAGTAGGATTTGTGTGTATGAATTGTATGCTAAGCCTTAATGAGAAATTGCAAAGGTATTTTCCACAATGGATGTACAATTTTGTTTTTAATTTGAGCTATTTCAGTAGGTGTATGGTGACCTTGTTGTGGCTTTAATTTATATTTCCTAAATGACTAATGATGTTGAGCATCTTTTCATGTGCTTATTATCATCTGTGTACCTTCTTAGGTGACATGCCTATATAAATCGTTTTCTCATTTTAAAAATTGGGTTTTTCTTATTATTCAGTTTAAAAGTTCTTTTTTTATTCTGGATACAGGTCATTTATCATATATATTATTTGAAAACATTTTCCCCTAGTTAGTGTCTGTTTTTCATTCTCTTTTAAAGGGCAGAAGTTCTTAGTTTTGATGAAGTATGATTTATCAATTTTTTTGAGTTTATGGATTAGGCACTTTGTATTAGATCTAAGAAATGTTTGTTTAAACCAAGGTCACAAAGATTTTCTTCTGTAAGTTTCATAGTTATAGATTTTTTTTGTTTAGGCATTATGTTCCATTTTGAGTTAATTTTTATACATGATATAATGTATGGATTGGAATTCTCTCTCTCTTTATTTGTATGCAGCTTTGGTGGCCTCAGTGATGGTCCTCCCAAAGATATGTCCCCATCCTAACCCCCAGAACTGTGAATGTTACTTTATGAGGCACAAGATGTGATTAGGTTAATAATTTTGAGAGGAAGTGTTTATCCTCTATTATCCAAGTTGGCCCTAAATGCAATCACATGTAGGAATTTTTGAAACATACACAGAGAGAGGAGGTGGTGGTGTGACCACAGCAGCAGAGATTGCAGTGATGTGCCCATAGGCTAATGATGCTTCCAGAAGCTGGAAGAAGCATGGAACAAATTTTCCTCTAGAACTTTCAGAGGGAAGTCCAAAATCAAGGGAATCTTGATTTTGGACTTCTGGTCTACATAACTGAGAAGGAATAATTTTTTGTTGTTTTAAGCCACCCAGTTTATGGTAATTTATTACGGTACTCATAGGAAACTAATATAATGACTATCCAATTCTTCCAGCAGCATTTGCGGAGAAAACTCTCCTTTCTCTATTGAATTGCCTTTGAACTTTTATCAAAAACCAGTGACCACACATGTGTGTTGGGTCTACTTCTGATCTTTCTGTTCTGATCTACTGACCTGTGTATCTGTAATTTCACCAATACTACTTGGTTATGATTACTGTAACTTTACAGTAAGTTTTGAAAGTAGATAGTGTGAATCTTCCAATTTTGTTTTGTTTTCAAAATGGTTTCGGCTTTTCTAGTTTCTTTGCTTTTCTATATAAATTTTAGAATCAGCTTGTCAATTTCTGCTAAAAAGTTCCTGCTAGAACTTTGACTGGTCATGTGTTTATCTACAATTTGGGAAATTTTGACCTCTTACAAACCTTGAGTCCTCTAATCCATGAGTTTGGGTATTTAGGTATTCTTTGATTTCTTTCATCATTTTGTGGTTTTCATCATACAGATCTGGTACCTAAGTATTTCATGGGTTTTGGTGTTTTTTAAATAAATTTACTTAAATTTCCAAGTATTTATTTATATAGCATCAGGGTACATCTTTCTATAGAGTGACCCTGTGTACTGTGATCTTACTAAATTTAGTTACTAGTACTAGTAGCTTTTTTTGTAGACTTGGGGGAGCTTTTCTATGTAGATCATCTTATCATATATGAGTAGTGCTATTTCTCCCTTTTTTCATTTTTTCTTCCCTTGCCTTATTGCATTGCCAGAAACCTCCACTATAGTGTTGAAGAGAGTTGTAGGAGTGGTCATCCTTGTTTTGGGTCTTCACTTTGTGCTTCATCTCCAAGTGTCTCTCCTCCAGCAGTTTGCTATTGATGTTGGCTATTTGTTTCTTGCTAGTTTGGTGGTGAGGAGTCAAAGTGTTCACATTTTCCATTCTCAGTGATCCTGTCCCTCCATCAGCAGTAAGGGCTGTCTAATGACCTTGGACACCTTCCTTTTTCTGTTTCCCCATGGATACAGGGTAGGGTTTTTTCTCTTCCCTACCCCCAGCTGTACTAGATCTTGTCCTGTGCCCTAAATTCTGCCCTTTCTTTCCTAAATGGCTCAAGGCTTTTTTTTTTTTTTTTGCAGTTGAGAAAGGGTAGAAGTACCTAGGGCAGAGCTTTGATCCTTTCTTGAAATGGCTACCACACATCTTCCCCAGGCCTCCACAATGAAGGAAGCCTTTTCTCGTCTCTCCTGTTCTACTCCCAGTCTCTCTTGAGTGGTGAGGTCTGAGAAAGAGTCTCCTAAATTCCTCTGGTATATATTGTTCCCAGAAGTTCTGTACTCTTGCTAGTCCACACTCAGCCTTTAGGAACGTGTTAACAATTTTAGCTGACTTCTTACCAGCTTTCCTGGCACCCAGCGTCTGCTGCAGGTAGGCATGTGCTTGTCTTCCCTGTCTGCTTGAAGGTGCCTGTCTTTCTTTAGGCTTCAGGCTGGTTGGTTCTGCAATCTCAGCTGTCTGATAGATTCAAGAATTGTTCCTTCCTTCGACATTTTTACGCTGCTTTGATTTTCTCAGGCATTTTTATGTAATATAATGGTTACTTTCTTGGGTATAAGTTTAGCTAATAAGCATGGTGTTTAATAGAGAGTGAGATGTATTGCAGAGGTAATGTGAGGCAGAAGATGCATCTACTTCGGGCTTCTTGATTCCTGGATGATGTTAGGGTGGTAAATCAAAGAGATATGATGAAACTTGTGCCTGGCCAGGGCGACCCCAGAGTGAAACAAGATTTCTATCTACAACATCTTACCCCAAAGGAGAGACATGATACTATAAGACTTATTAACTTGAATGTCGCTGCCTTCTTTCTGTGCCCAGCCAGGCAGATGGTAAGAAGATGAGATTATTTGGCCCTCTGTCACTATTCAGCCAGCTCGTGAGTTTGAGCCTCATAAGTTGCTCTTGCTCCCCATTTCCAACGTAAGCCAGACTCCTATGATTAATGTGATGGGGCATTCACCAATGCTTTTAAAAGATGGATCATTGTGAAAAGGCCCAACCCTGTTTGCTGCATTTCCTCCCTAAAAGCAGTCAGTCTTGACAGAAGCTATGCGAGTCATCCTGTCTCCCATTAACAATGACCTCAGCTGTTTGTTTTAAAGAGTTCACAACCCCAAAGCAAAATTTTCACATACAGAAAAACATGGCACGAACCAAACCTTTTGGGAAAGCTTCTCCTGAGCCCTCAGCCTGTGTTTCTGTTCATTAAATCCGAAAAACTCTTTATAGTAGGTGGGAATCTCCCACCAGTGGCATTGGTATGATCTTAAAGGAAGCTTGCAAACGGCCACCTCTCCATGTGCCGGCAATCTAACTGCACATCAGCTGATGAGTGGAAACTATGGCAGAAAAGAAATAGAAGAGATGATTCCACAGAAGCAGGGTTGATTGGCTAGGGATTCCTAGCCAGAGACAGACACTGATAAGGGTCTTGGTCTGCTACCGTGGTGTGTGGTAACAAACAGTCATCTGGGGTGGTACTCGAGAGACATCCTGCCCTAGGCACCAGAAACAGTTCTCGATGATAGCAAATGACTGGATGAACAGAAATGGCGCATTCTTGACTTAGGTTTTCCACAACAGGAAGAGACCCACTTGAGGGGGTGGTGGACAAAAGAGCATTATCAGAGTCCCTTTTTAAGCATGAATGGAGAGTTTCTGTTTCAAGAGCTACCAGTCTACAGATAAAGTCAATTTTTCCTTGAAGGTTAGTGCCATCCAGAAATCCTAACAAGACTTACTGTAGAAAGTCTAAGGGAATTCATTCCTCCTTTTTCCCCATGTTGAGTGGATTGGTAAAACCAGAAAGGTGAATTTGAGGCTTCAAACTGTCTCTGAGTTCCCAAAACAATGACCATCTAACTTGTTCCTATAATTGATCTAGAAGGGATATTTCCATCTGTTTTGATTATCATTTGCTAATGTTAACCATCTACCCCCAAATTTAGTGACTTCAATCAACAATCATTTTATTTGTTCACCATTCTGGAAGTCACAGATTTGGCCAGGGTGCAGCTGGGCAGTTCTTCTGCTTTACATGGTATTAACTAATGTCTTTTGTGAGGCTGCAATCAGATGGCACTTGGGGTTGAAGTACCAGAATGGCTTTACTCATAAGAGTGGCACCTTGGGAGGGCTGACTAGGAGGCTAGGATGTCTCTCTGCTTCCTTGCATGGATCACTTGACTTCTTTACATGACACCTAGATTCCAAGAATGAGTATTCCAAGTAGTGAAGCAGAAGCTATGATCTCTTAAGGCCCAACTACAGAAGGTACATACACAGCATCACTCATGATAGTCTTTCGATGAAAACAAGTCCTAGGGCTAACCCATATTCAAAGGGAATATGGGAAGTGGAAGGGTTACTACACAAAAGAGCACGTGGCATGGGAGATATCACTGCAATCATCTTTTGAAACACAGTCTACTACACCACCTAATGCTGTCCTTCCAGTGCCTTAGATTCTGCTCTGTAAGAACTGTTTTGTATTTAACCAAAGTGTTATGTACTGCAATTGGCATTCATGATTTTTTGTTTGGAGAATATGGGAGTCATTGCCCCTCCATACATCCCTGAAAGACTGACTATCCAATAGACTTGAACTCTGCTAAAGTAAGATTAGGAGTTGTGAGAAATAACTTGGAAGGAAACAAGATGCAGATTCCTGCTTCATTTCCCCCATTGTTATCTACATCAAATGCATTTTTATTATTATTAAGTTAAAGGTGTTTTATTATCCACACAGGGATTTTCAGTTCAGTTAATATGCTTGATACTGACATTTAATTTTTTTTTTATTACCCTATTCTTTTATCCCTTCTCAGTACTAGCAACTCTAAGTCCTCTTTTATAGGGCTATTATTTTCTAGGGTTATTCTATTCCTATGTGTGTTAGAAATTGGGTTTATTTCTATGAGACATTAGTAATTAAAGCAAATCTCTACAACAAGCCATAAAATAGCCTGCCCTGCCCCAAGAAACTGGAACTATGGAGGGGACTAAAAGTTGAATCAGACAAAGATAAAAAGTTCTGTTGGTAGCTGATCCACCTACCATCACATTCTTTGAAACAGTTTCTGCTCCCTGCATCTAGACATGCTTCAGGCCCCCTTTCAGGCAAAGATGTCACCTTTCTACAAAGAGAGGCACCAGCCTAGGCCAGACACTACCTTTGAAACAGCACTCATTTTAACTCAGTGTTCTTGGGCCAAAGGGAGAAACACCCTCAGCATATTCCAAAGCAATGGAGCCTTTTTTTTTTTTTCCATCTCAACACACCTAAGGGATTCCACACACTCCTATCAGTGGTAGAGACTCATTAGGGCAGTGAAGGGCTTTGTGGTTTGGGAAAAGTCCGTTATGGAGAATCACAGAAATAAAACTTTAAATAGCTTAGGGTAACACTGGATGGCAGAGAAAGCCAAACCAAAGGAACAGTCAACCAAACTGATATACAGCCTCCTAAATCCTTCACACAGCCTCTGAGGTTAACAAAACAATGACTACTTTTATCCAGAATTACATTGGTTTCCTAGTAATCCTTGATTATGCTACCTGACCACATAATAAATTCACAATGAGAAGTGGGGACTTGGGTAATTAAAAATCATTCATAACTCTGCTCATCACCTTCTAGTAACCTTGCCAGGCATGGTGTCTCATTAAAATCTTCATAAAGCCTGCCCTGTGGTGGGTGTGGTATAATGTTCCATCTCAAGCAGTGACCAAGTTTTTGTTTCTGTTATGGCTTTGTGCTGTTTGGGGCAAGTGGGAGGTCTTCATTATGGGTCTTCATTAATGAGTAGATGAGAAAATGAATGCATGTGTGGAAATAACTCTGCCAACCTTAGTTCTGACCTTGTACCTGACTTCTCTAAAGGCTTTACTTTCCCTGGCAGTACAGCTTTAGTAGAAGAGGAAGGCTCAATTTCCCACCTCAGTCTCTCATTGGAGAATATGGCATATTTAAAGATTAAGTTTCAGAGCTCGAAAAGGGCCCTTAGAAATCAATTAGCCCCAAAACTTCATTTTACAGATGGAGAAATTGAGTCCAGAAATATCATGACTTTCCCCAGCATCACCTGTCAGTACATCTGTAACTGAATCTCTGCAAGGGGGCAGGGAGGCATATAAACTGGTTCATTGAGGACTGAGTCTTAGAGGTCACAGGTGCCCAGGCATTTGGTGCAGACAGGACACATTTCAGGTGGAGAGGGAGGAGAATAAAACTGCTAACCCTTTCCTGGATCAGCTCTGGCAAGAGGGAACACCGGTTGCCTGGGGAGGGTGAGAGGTGGTGTGTTTGCCTTCTACCGAGACCATTTGACTCAGCCTGCTACTCTTTCATCGTCAGCACCCTCAGATAAGTCCTAAGTGAAAACACTTTGAGAAAAAGCCTTTGTAAACTCGGTTGCTCTCTTGTAACCCAGACATCATCTCAAAGATTTCACGGCTGAATGCCCTCTCCCGGTCAGCAAACGACTGATAGGGGTGCGAGCCACGGGGTTTCTAAAGGGATGTGTGCATGCTTTGCTGAGGAAACAAGCCTCTCCATTACAGACCACACACACAAAAAAATTCTCATTAGTAGTGCAAACCAAGCTCCTGTGGGCACTGTCCCTGGAGAAGCAGTGCACACTGACTTGTTACTTGAAGCATATCTCCCTCTGGGATGGCTGCCAGAAAACTGCACAACCTTATGGAAATTGTAATGACTTGGGGGCCCTTTGGGAAAGGTAGATGTCCTGGAAAACACCTGGTCCCCTAGATTTGAAATAGATGGCAGGTCAAGAGAGGGGGGAATTCATTCTATAAATATTTATTGGGTGTCTATTATGTGTCAGGCACTGTTCTAGGAAATAGGTATCTAGTATGAACCAGACAGTGTTATCGTCCACTGTTCTTCCTTTCTAAACCTTCTGTAGTGATCCATACCTTCCTGCACAATATGCTTATCTTATTCAGCATCAAGGGAAAATTAACAATATGCCATCCATAAAATAGTACTTGTATTGACAAATACATTGGTCTGGATGCCCAGTTAAACTGTAGCCTCCTTGAGGGCAGAGGTAGTATTGTCTCTTTGCTTTGTAGTCCTCACAGCATTTCACATGATGGTGAATGCAGAGAAAATATTCAATAAAGGGTAACTGACTAGATCCCTAAGAAATAATATCTGTAGACAACCAAAGAGAATTAGGGATAGCAAGCAAAAGTTTAGGATCCGAAAGAGAGGGTACCTACAGATACCCACCAAAAGAAAGCATTATTTACAGTAACTTTAACACCATCATTGGGTGCATCATATTCATTTGTAAAGAGCAGTCATAAAATACGTTATCCCTGAAGACCAAAATTAAATACCATTTATTTTAAGAAAGGATTGCCTTGATTATGGCCATTGTATTCAGGTGCTCACAATTATATTTTCAGTGCACTTGGCTTGATTTTAACACTGAGGACACAGGTTATAGCACTCATTCTCTGATGCAGACATAAGCCTTTACTTCGGCAAATACTGTAATGATCGGAAATGTAACTACAGCCCCATTTCTTAAACGAGCCACTTGTTCTTTTCTTCTATGACCTTAAGTCTGCGTTGGCTCTTTGAAACACATATAGCTTCTGGTCGAGTGGAATTCTTACACTTCCTATTCGCAGGAGAGTATGCTAAGATGAAGAAATTTAGAGGTCCTAAAGACATCAGGCTGAACTTTGCTTCTTTAGAAACCTGACAAATGAAGAAAGAAGGGAGTTACTGTGGAATAGAGAGAAATGGCTATGATTGTAAGATAAAATCCAAAGAGAAGATGGTTCTGAATGCTTGATTAGTGGCAGTGGAAGACAAGAGAACCTTAGAGAATTTTTGATGATTTGCAATGAAGGGTGCGGGCACCCTGAGTTTATAGCATTGTGAGGTGCAGGGCTGGGTCTAAGATCTAGGAAAGAGTTAAGAGGAGACTAGGCATTCATTTTATTTTGTAACTTAATCATCCCTCAACTGTTCCAGTTGGAGAGTATGAGTTTTCATAGCCAATAACTTATTATTGTGGAAAAGTATTGTTTATACTTCCAAATGAGAATATATGTGAACACATTTTACAAATCATAAAGCACTAGATAAGTGCAGTTTAGCACTCTGCTTCCAGAATGTTCTGGGTATTTTCAGTGCGTTCTCTGGATTTTCAGTACATATATATGATTTAGGCATCAGAGCAAGAAAGCATGGGATCTTATGGTAGATAGGAATCACTGAGGTTCCTAACACTTTCCATTCATCTAGGCTCTATTCAGGTATTTCCATTCAAAAACAGTTTGATGTATGTTAATGGAGAGTAAGTTAATACACCATTTTGGAGGACAGTTTACCAATGGATATCAAAAACTGTGACTGAGAATTCTGCTCCCAGAAATTTATCAAGTATCATTATCGACATCATTATAGCTAACATTTGTTGTGCACTTACTATGTGAAAGGCACTGTTCTAAATGCTTTGTGTGAATTAATTTATTCAGTCCTCACAGCATTGCCATGGTGTGTGTTATTATCCCTGTTATATAGATAATGAAAAACTGAATTATAAAGAAGTTAGATAACTTGCCCAAGATCACAAAGCTAGTAAGTTGAAGAGCTAATAATCTAAGTTAGCCTGTCCAGATCCAGAGTCAATACATTTAACCACTGTACTATATTAGATCTTGTGTTATTTCCTAAAGAACAATTGAAGAAATGCACAGTGATGTATATTCAGTATTTCATCAAGGCATTGAGTAACATAGGAAAGGACTAGGGGGAGCCCAAAATATCTGCCAGCAAGGCATTTGTTCAACTTAGTATGGTGTATAGCTGTTAAAAACAGATACTGTGGCGTCTTTAAAATGATTAAGTTCATCAGTATAACTTCTTTTTACTATCAGTAAAAGATGTGCTGTATTATTGAAAAAATCAACCGTTGAAAGTACGTATCATTTGCTCTGTTTTGGTAAGAAAATAGTCTTGAAGGCTAGATACCAAGTCATTGTCAGTTATTATCCCTCAGAGATGAGATTATGGATGATAGCTTTTCCATTGTCTTTTTTTTATTTTTATTTTTTTGAGTTAAAGAAGCTTTTCTTGAATTTTTTTGCAGAGAGCATTTTTTGTTTTTATAAAGAAATACACAGTAAAGCTACATCATTTATGGAAAAAA
Source organism: Okapia johnstoni (assembly GCA_024291935.2). Classification (NCBI taxonomy): domain Eukaryota; kingdom Metazoa; phylum Chordata; class Mammalia; order Artiodactyla; family Giraffidae; genus Okapia; species Okapia johnstoni. Next base: position 122,173,138 of record CM044306.1, on the reverse strand, counting down.
TTATACTCAAAAGAAGTAGGTCTCATTCTACTCCCACATACATATCCCTTACACCCTCCACTCCAGCACAGTCTGCTGATAAACAACTCTCTTTGTTATAAAATGTTTCCTCACTTTGTACAGTAAGAGATTTTGTTGGTTTCTGGGGGCTTAGTCAGAAACATGTTGAGGCCCCACTATGTGTGCCTTGCTGTGTTAGGCATTCTGGATCTCAGATTGCAAAGAACTGACTTTCTATTCTGGGAGACTATCTCCTTGGATTTGGGTTTCTCTCTGTATCAACATCTGGTTACTGACATAATCAGCTGTCCAGTTTTGAGGGACGAGTAGTTGGAAGAATAGAAAAGCATGTGACACAGGGCTTCCTGTGAACCATAAACAATAGGTGCAAATGGAGTTCAGAGAAGGGATAAATCTAAGAAGCCGATAGCAGTATTCAAGTTCTCCTAAAGGAGATAAGGACTTAAGCAGGATCTTGAAGGATGGTAGGAACAGGAGGACATTTTATCCAATCTTACCAACATGAACTTTTGTAGATTTCCTTCCTGGTTCTAAGATTCTGCTCTCATATTTAAAGATGCATTGAATCAGATAAACCTGAGTTCAACTTCTGACCTGTTTCTTTATTAGCAGTGATCTTTTCAGCAGTTGTTTATTTGCTCTGTGCCTCAGTTTCCTTATCTGTAAAATGGGCATGGTAATAGTATCTTCCTCTTAGAATAAAATTGAATGAGACAGTGCCAAAAAAGCATTTAATATAATGCCTGGCCAACTTTCAGCTCACAACAAATGTAATTTTTATTATGCTTCCCAAACCCTCACCCCCAAGTTGCCACCCAGTGGTATACTTACTTATTTTCTATCTCTTGGAACATAGTTGCCTTTCTTCCTCCTGGAACATAGTTGCCTTTCTTCCTCCCTGAGTTTACTTTTTCAGTTCCTAACTGACCTGTTGAGTCTGTCTCATTGCCCTTGGCTGGTATCTATGTGTTATGCAACTGTTTGCCTGATTTCAGACTGTCGGCTTCATTACAGCCTCCTTGCTCACTCTACTTTCCCGTGATTCTCAGCCTACATATGTCCAGACTCCAGGACTCACCACCAAACACAGAACTTGAACTAGAGAGGCAAGAACCTGTTTTCTTTCTTCTCCAAGTCCAGGCTAAAACTCGGGACACCAGTTGCCCCCGTGACTAGAAGCTGACTTCAGAATCCCCATGCCAAACTTAAATATCCCCCAGTACTGTCCTAGCTCCATGGCTATTTCACTTCCCCACTCAGCTCTGTGTGTCAAAGGCAATGCCAAAGCATTTCTGAAGGCCTGATTCTTTTGAGCAGTGAGAGGTCTTGCCTAGAATGGAAGCTGAGCTAAGCCACCAGCTGCTTTCCTCATGTCATGGACCCTGGGTTTTTCTGCTTTTATGGCCAAGGCCTTGCCAACTGTAGAAACAATGAGCCTCTTTAGCACCCGTGTCTCTGCCGTAGGGTAACCAGAGACAGAATGACTCCTTTCCAAAGGTGACTTTGCTGGCCAGAGTCTATCACCTCAGTCTGGGCTTCCTGACCACATTTTACAATTCTTTTGGATCAAACAGGGTACTCTGTGGCCTTTTCTGGTTATAGAGGTCTCATTGTTTAATGGTCAGTACAGGCCTTTTGCAAACGTATCCTGGCTTTGGAATCTTAGAGGGTTTAGCAAGCTTTACTTCAGTGGAATATCCGTGTTTTTTTCTTTAAGCATGAAACAGTGAATCATAGAAATAAATGTTCTTGGGTCATCTGGTCAGTCTCCCGGGTACAGCTACAGGGTGTTTCCTTTAGAGTACGGTCTAGTCTTTGTACAGTCACTGTTTAAACGTCCCAGATGTCAGGGCATCCTCATCTCCCATAGCAGCTCAAAGAACAAAATAAGCAGTGTTTTCTTTCAGGCTTCTTTCTCCTGCCTGCTGCCCTTCAGTTTGCCCCATACTGTACAGCAAACCCAAGGAAGAGCATCTCTCATACAGGCAGAAGTGTTACTTCAGGGATACCTTTAATGACAAGCCAGGAGTTAGGGCAGAACAGGTTCTTGTTCACCGGCAAACTTGCAGATTGCCTGGAAATGGGATCAAGAGCAGCTCAGCTCTTCTGTTGAGTTTGGGGCTTTTGGAGTCTTCTAGAGCTTTAATTTCTCTCACACGGCCGGATTTCTTTCCCCTTCTTTCTGGGATACCTATGCAGTGTTTTCTCTTTTGTTCAGAGCTGTGAAAAGGAACTGTTTGTTTGACTCTGAGTTTCCCTTTTTTTAACTCCCCCCACCCTAAACCCATAGCTCTCTTCCTCTCCCAAAGAAGAAAGAGGAAAGCAAGCCACAATAATACTTCTGTAAATTTATGGCCACTCTGTAATGTTTAATCACAGCTACGTGACTGGGGGCTTCAGAGCAGGCGCACAAGTTCAGCGCAAGGTGAATCTTGTCTGAGATAATCTGAAAGTTCATTCAGAGGTGAGGGCAGCAGCCTCTTGCAGACGGGTGAGGTTAACAGGAGGTCACCTGCTTTTTTTTTTTCTTCTGGTCTTCTCCCCTTTAATGTGTAAACAAAGGGAAAATGTAACTTCCAATGAACTTGGCATATGTTGTGCTCACGCTAATCTTGGCCTGGCCAACTGTAAACAGTCCAATATCCTGTGGCTGAGCCTTTCCACCCATTCTCCGCCTTTTGGGGAGCATGAAGAAACATAAGCAGAGAGCACAGACCAGCACCTTGTGGAGGCAGACTCCGGTGCCCCCAGAGAAGCGTCAGGAGCCCAGCGGGAAGCCCTGGCGAAGACCTCAGACTGACGTTTTTGCTGTGATGTATTCAAGGGCCTCCAGCACATTGGCCTCCTGTGATGCTTTCTGACAACCATCAGTCAGCATGCATTTATTGAGCTTCTTTTCTGCTCCACTACATAGCGCTAAACACTAAGAAGTAAACATGCATGGGCCCTAAGGTGCTTTCAAGTTGAAAGCCAAAAATACCTATGATCTGGCCCTAGAGGTATGAGGATGAGGGAGGGGACATTGCTAGCATCCAGAGAAGGCTGACCACAGCTTCTGGATAGAACCCTGTCAGAAGTTCCCTCCATTGTAGGGCTGTGCTTTGTTTTCCATCCCATTTGCGGACAGACATGTCTGCAGGCTAGAAAATTCCAGAAGCTTATGGAGGCAGTATCTGTGGGCTGTATGGGGACCCATAGCCTAAGCATCAGCAGCTTACAGTAGAGGAGTGGTTATTGGATGATTTGTTACCAGCTCTCATTTGCCATAAACCCAATTCCTTGGGCCAATAGATGTGCTTGGGGAACATACCTCTGCTGTACCTCAGCAGCTCTCTTGGGAATGTGGGAATGTAATTAGCATTCCAATATCCAGAATAGGAATTACTAATTAGTGAATTATCTGTTCAGTTCAGTTCAGTTGCTCAGTCGTGTCCGACTTTGTGGCCCCATGGACTGCGGCACGCCAGGCCTCCCTGTCCATCACCAACTCCCGGAGCTTACTCAAACTCATGTCCATCGAGGCAGTGATGCCATCCAACCATCTCATCCTCTGTCGCCCCCTTCTCCTCCCACCTTCAATCTTTCCCAGCATCAGGATCTTTTCCAATGAGTCAGTTCTTCGCATTACCTGGCCGAAGTATTGGAGTTTCAGCTTCATCATCAGTCATTCCAATGAATATTCAAGACTGATTTTCTTTAGGATTGACTGGTTTAATCTTGCAGTCCAAGGGACTCTCAAGAGTCTTCTCCAACACCACCATTCAAAAGCATCAATTCTTTAGCGCTCAGCTTTCTTTATAGTCCAGTTCTCACATCCATACATGACCACTGGAAAAACCATAGCTTTGACTAGACAAACCTTTGTTGGCAAAGTAATGTCTCTGCTTTTTAATATGCTGTCTAGGTTGGTCATAGCTTTTATTCCAAGGAGTGAGCATCTTTTAATTTCATGGCTGCAATCCCCATCTGCAGTGATTTTGGAACCCCCAAAAATAGTCTCTCACTGATTCCATTGTTTCATCATCTATTTGCCATGAAATGATGGGACCAGATGCCATGACCTTAGTTTTCTGAATGTTGAGTTTTAGGCCAACTTTTTCACTCTCCTCTTTCACTTTCATCAAGAGGCTGTTGATGAAAGACAAACATGAATTATCTGTGGCAAGCATTAAATCTTAAACCAGCTTCTAGAACCCCTTACTCATTTGAGGAGTATTTAGGGAATGTGGGCTTTCCCAGCATTCAGCCAACATAGGACTTTTTGAGTAGTATGAGACAGTAAGAAAAGCTCAGAAATCCTGAGCTGCCAAGAAGACACAGCCTTCAGCTGGGAAATTCCCTGTGTACTGTGCTTGGTACCACTCTGTGACCAGGAAATAGAAACCTCTGTAACTACACTTAACATCAAGTATTTCATAGCTAACATGGGCCCAGGCTTGTGTCAGGTAGAAGCAAAGGGAAAGATCCTGTGCTTAAGGAGCTTATAATCTCCCTGAGGAGGCAAGACAAAAAAAATAATAATAATATTTAGGAGTTTAAGCTGCGTTTTGATACTATCAAGTGAGCCATTGTACCTGGAGCACCTAATAATAATTAGGAGTTTAAGATGGACAATGATACTACCAAATGAACTGTTGTTACAAAGGCTTCTTAAGGGTCTCTTTAGAAAGGGAAAGGTCTCAATGGACATAGAGAAAAGGGAGGTATTTCTCATGAGAGAACAACATGAGGGCATTGTGAGGGCGGAGATGAATTGGTCAGCTTCGTTGTCATATTCTGCTTTTCCTTGTTTCATCATTATCATCATCATAACTAATATTTGCTGAGCATTTACTGTGTGCCAGGCACTATGCTAAGTACTTTACCAAGGTAGGCATTAATATTTCCACTTTCATGAGAGCCCAGGGCCACAGAAGTGAGACACAGTGGAAATTCTGAACTATAGCTCCTAGGCAGATTGACTTGGATTTGGCTCAACACCACTCCTCTTTATAACTCTGAAGATCTCTTAATCCCCTTCCCTCTGCTCCCAGCCCAGTGTTGTAAAATGTTTGATCTTGAGATCCATAATGGGGACGGGGAAAGGTGTTGGGAAAATTTAGCTGCTGAAGAGGACCTTTTCAGTCAGGAATGGGGGCTAGTCTGTGGAGAGGACTAGTTAAGGGCTGACAAGATGGCAGTAATTTGCTAGTGCACTGTGGTAGCTCTTTGGGGGTTATTTTCTAACAGACATGCGAAAGGTCTCAGGTAGAAAACTAGATTGTTTTTCCCACAGTTTACCCACTGTAGTTAAAGTGTGGGTGGTCCCCTCCCAAAAGCCACTGCTTATAATCTGGCTCTTGAAGGAACTCAGCTCCCAGGAAACAAGCCACATGGACAAATGCTAATCTGGAGAATGTCCATCTGCCCCTGGCTCACAAATAATATAGATGTGAAAGCCCTGGGGTCAGGAGAAGGGAGTTGTAGCTTGAATGAAAGCCAGGGGCTCCAGTCTATGTTACATTGAAGCAAAATTTAGACAATTTTTGTTGCTTTAAAGTTCATGAAGGGTAATGTTTAGTTGCTTTTTAGAAATATCTTTGAATAGTAATGATGCCCTGTGATAAGAATTAATATTGTTAACTATAATAACAATGTGAAATTTTCAAGTGGTTTCACTTACTGTGTCTCTTTTCATACCTTTATTCAATAAATTGGAGCAGTTTTGTTTTTTTTTTTTTAACAAATTCACATCACTGATTGATTCAGAAAACCATGATGATTTGTTTGAGACCTTACAACAAGCCGTACTATAACCCAGAGATAATAAACAGGAAGATCTTTTGTAGGATGAAGGCTCCCATGCCATCAAGGACCTTATTACTCTGGCCATAAAAGAAACCAGAAGGTTGATTTATCTTTGCAAAATAACAGAAGAATTCTTTCCATTCTAGGATCTCGGAGAATGACACTAAATTCTCCCCCAAGGAGGCTTCTTTCTTCTCCTAATTTCTCCTTCCCACCAAGTCAAACACTAGCTAAATGGACATTTAGGTGCTTCAAGTTTGAGACAGAAGAAAATAACTACTGAAGCAGAGTTTGCCATTCCCTGCCACCCCAGGTCAACCTCATCTTTGAAAATACTGTAGAAACTTCCTGGTCCATTCCCAGAGGCTCAGAAATGAGAATGTAACTTTTTGACTTTACTATTCAGAGGAGAATTGTTTTGTGTTTATCTTCATTCTAGTCAGAGTGGGTGTGCTTCTTTCTTTATTCCTCTGCATGTTCTTTCTCAAGGAGAGATTGCGACCCTTTCAGTTACTCTTTAAGAGCCTTGGCATGGACCGAGATTTCTCTGTGCCACTGGCTGTCGTGTCAGATTCAGGAGGTATTTAAGTTGGCCCATTAAGTGACAGGGCACTTTGCTATCATTTCAGACATGTATGGTGGTAAGGATGAACTGACACCCCTTTCTCACTATACTCACCTAAAATGCTGCATATTCCTTGCAGGCACTACAGATTCCCTATCAGCCAGAAACACAGTTGTGCTAATTCCCATCAGTTAATGAGTTTGATAAATACAGTGTAGTATATTTAAATATGCTTATACAGTGGAGAATACTCTTTAGCATTAAAAAATCAGTGAACTAGGTTTACATGGATCAACATAGGTAGATCTTGAAAGCATTCTCTTTATTTTATGTGGGGTATAGTTTCTTTAATGTTGTGATAGTTTCTGCTGTACAACAAAGTGGATCAGGTATATGTGTGCATATATCCCCTCTCTCTTGGACTTCCCTCCCACCACCACCCCTATCCCAACCATCTGGGTCATCACAGAGCTCCAAGCTGAGCTCCCTGTGCTATGTAGCATGTTCCCACTAGCTATCTGTGAAAACAAAATACTGAATGAAAAAAATAAGTTGCAGAATGTTGTATACAATGTTTTAATATATATGTAAAGTAAAACACAAAACATTACCATATATTGTCTCTCTAGTTGTTGTTGTTGTTGTTGTTTAGTCACTGAGTCTTGTCTGAGTCTTTGCGACTCCATGGACTGAAGCACACCAGGCTTCTTTGTCCTTCACTATCTTCTAGAGTTGGCTTAAACTCATGTCCATTGAGTCAGTGATAACATCCAACCATCTCATCTTCTGTCACCCTCTTCTCTTCCTGCTCTCAATCTTTCCCAGCATCAGTCTTTTCCAATGAGTCAGCTCTCTGCATCAGGTGGCCAAAGTATTGGAGTTTCAGCTTCAGCATCAGTCCTTTTAATGAATATTCAGGGTTGATTTCCTTTAGGATTGATTGGCTTGATCTTGCTGTCCAAGGGACTCTCAAGAGTCTTCTTCAGCACCACAATTCAAAAGCATCAATTCTTCGACGCTCAGCCTTCTTTATGGTCCAACTCTTACATCTATACATGACTACTGGAAAAACCATAGCTTTGACTATACAGAGCTTTGCAAGCAAAGTGATGTCTGCTTTTTAATACACTTGTCTAGGTTTGCCATAGCTTTTCTTCCAAGGAGAAAACATCTTTTAATTTCAGTCACCATCTGCAGTGATTTTGGAGCCCAAGAAAATAAAGTCTGTCACTGTTTCCACTTTTTTCCCCATCTATTTACCATGAAGTGATGGGACCAGATGCCATGATCTTAGTTTTTTGAATGCTGAGTTTTAAACTAGCTTTTTTATTCTCCGCTTTCACCCTCATCAAGAGGTTTTTTAGTTCCTCTTCACTTTCTGCCATTAGAGCGATATCATCTGTATATCTGAGGTTGTTGATATTTCTCCCAGCATCTTGATTCCAGCTTGTGATTCATCCAGCCCAGGATTTTGCATGATGTACTCTGTATATAAGTTAAATAACCAAGGTGACAATAGACAGCCTTGACGTACTCCTTTCCCAATTTTGAACCAGTCTGTTGTTCCATGTCCAGCTCCAACTGTTGCTTCTTGGCCTGTATATAGGTTTCTCAGGAGACAGGTGAGGTGGTCTGGTATTCCCAACTCTTTAAGAATTTTCCACAGTTTGTTGTGATCTACACAGTCAAAGACTGTAGCATAGTCAATGAAGCAGAAGTAGTAAAAGTAAAAGCTTGTGCTATGTGTATGCTATGTCTCTTCAGTCGTGTCCAACTCTGCGACCCTATGAACTGTAGCCCGCCAGTCTCCTCTGTCCATGGGATTCTCCAGGCAAGAATACCGGAATGGGTTGCCAGGCCCTCCTCCAGGGGCTCTTTCCCACCCATTGATAGAACCCACATCTCTTATGTCTCCTGCTAGTTCTTACCACTAGAGCCACCTGGGAAGCCCTTTAAAAAAAAAAAAAATCTAGGAGATTACATAATTAAATCATGATGGTAGTCTCCTCCAAGAAGGCATAAAGGCATCCTCACCTTTACTTATGTTTTATTTCTTGAAAACAAAGGGAAGATCTAAACTAAATTAGACACATTGTTAACGTTTGTTCACTAGGGCTAAGATGGACTTTATATATTCTTTTCTACTTTATTTTTTAATTAAAAAAAAAACCTCTTTCCTTCTCATTCACCTAATCTAGGCATTTGGTCTCATAGATTTTGGCTCTTCACCAGCTAGTTAAATTGCACCACATAATTGAAAGAAAAGTTGACTAGAAATCAAGGGCTTATGTTCTAATCCCGCCTCCATTCACGGAAGCTTTGCCTGGGATCATGAAATCTTTCTTGACCTGTTTCCTCCTCTGCAAGACGAAGAAATGGTCATCTTCTCTACAATTCCACACAACTTGCCATTTTAGCAGGCTCATTCCTGCTAAGTGATGAGAATTACTCTCTGTGTCCTATAGTTGTTTACTTCCCAATAAGAATGGCACTGAAGCATATAAATTATCATATGTGAAACGAATCGCTGGTCCAGGTTCGATGCATGATACAGGGTGCCCGGGGCTGGTGCACCGGGATGACCGGAGGGATGGGATGGGGAGGGAGGTGGGAGGGGGGTTCTGGAAGGGGAACACATGTACACCCATGGTGGATTCATGTCAATGTATGGCAAAACAAATACAATATTGTAAAGTTAAAAAATAGAAAAATAAACTAATTTAAGAAAAAGAAAAGAAATTCTCTGGATTTAGAATCTTAGAGCTAGAAGGGGCATTAATGTTTCTGGTCATCAGTAACTGTGATTTTTAGAGGAGTCCTACTTAATAGTAGGACTGTCTGCTGTTGGCAGATCCAGGGCTGTGATGCTGGGCCCTGATTGATTTTCCTAGAAATTAAACAAAATAAGATGAGTAAGTTGCCTGGCCCAGTGGAATCTATCGCATAGTAAGTGTTCAAGAAATATCCAATTGATTCTTTCCTTGAACACATCTTAGCTACTCCCCTTTCTGCACCTTGACTTCCACTAGTCTTTTGTCTGAAATTCCCTCCATCCTCTTCTATATTTGATCTACATTGTGCCCATCCTTTTGAACGACTGAAACTTGAAATCATTTGGGCCTCTCCCAACTTTCCTTGTCCTGAATGCCTTCATTTGGCTCCCAAGGGCAAGTGACATGCTCCACAGCACTTTTTATCAAGTTTGTTTAATTCCACCTATTTCCAAAATGACCTTGAGGTGGCTCATTAGAATGATACATAAAATATAATTAGGAAAATGGGATTGAAAGGAAGGAAAGAAATTTAATGAAAAAGAACCAGCAAATACCCCAACCTCATGGGGCTGAGTCTCTAGCCTTCCTAGGAACTAGTGTTTACTTTACACAGTCTTTAGGAGGCAGAACCCTTTTGTGGTTTGGAGTTTATAGAGGGGAAACAAACAAAAAGCGTCCCTTGGTGGTTCAAAACCATTTATCATTTAATAGTTCTTTAATTGGTCTATTGATCAGTTCCAAAATTTGGCAGTGGAATCTGAGTTGCAGTTTTACTCGATCTCCAACCCCTCACACACAGAACAAAATAGATTTTAAATGCATACCTTTCTGGGCTAAGGGCCTTCAGAAGCTCGCCTTCTAGTGCTGAGCCTTTTGTCCAGACCCGTGCGTATTTCCCAGACCACTGAGATTCTAGCTTGTTCTAAACTTATCCAGGGTATAAGGGTGCTTCCTGCCTAACTACTCTTTTGATATTTTTTCAGGTATTTTTTCTTAGGCCAATCCGGAAGTTCCTAGATGGTAATTTGTAATGACTCATATAAGACAAGAAATAGTGTTCTATAACTAATGTTTCTAATCTATCCACTTACAAAAGAGAACCCAAACCATTTTCATTATGAATTTTGATAGTTCTCCTGCAGGTTGTCTAACTAGTATCTCCAAACTTTTTTGATTGGCCACTACTGTTGACAAAGACATCTTGAGGACTCACCCCAAATATATGTATATGTATAACAATTTATTAACAAACTGTAATTAGATACTGAATGGCTATAAAAGAATAGTCCCACACACACCCTTCTCCCCACCTCAGTTTAAAAAACAGAAATTATATTACCTTTGAAAGTCTATGTGATGCCCATGTGCATGTACATACTCATGTTACTATCATTAATATTTCAAGGCACACTATGTACTTAGGCTAAGTTAAGTTCATTGTTCACAATAGTGGATATGAATCATGTTTTAAATAGCCTTTTTATAATTTCAGGTTTGGCAAACTGCTTTATCAAAGCTAATTAGTCATTATTGTTTTTACTTTGTAGTGTGGATGATAAAGAACTTGTACATGATCTGCAGACTTGTATGCTCTGCCATTTTCTTGATGCTGCTTACACTTTATTGTTAATATCTTCAATTCATGGTGTCTTTACAGGGGTATTTTTAAACTTATTTATTTTGACCAGAGAGGGAAGAAGAGTAGTTTAGTTAAAAACTCAACAGTATAGTGCCTAATCCGCCTACCTAGCAAACTTTAACAAATCACAATATGCTGAAAAGGAACTGGCCCATGGCTCCCACCTGCTTCTACCACCTCTATGGCAACAGTCCATCCAAACCAACACCTGCCTGCCTTCCCCCTTCCCCTTCCCAACAAGGGGCAACTCAGCCCAGGGCAGTCTCCCATCTTCCCCTTGAACATGTATGTACAGTATGGTAATTATCACCCTGCAGCAGGATAGATGCTGTCATGAGTGAGAAATGGCCTTACAGTACAGTCTCTGACACAAAGGAATACTTAGTGTTAAAATTCTTTGAATTTTGGGAATCTTCCCTCAGACACCAATTGATGACAATGGAAGAGCTGTAAGCCTCCCTGTCTTTCCTTTTCTGTTTACCAGGGTAGTCTCAGAGGTGAAAAGTTTAGATAGCAACCCTATAAACCCATATTTATGAGGCAAATAAATATTTCCCAGAGTGACGTTCCCTTCCAGGCGAAGCTGCCGACATGTAATGGGTTTCTGATAAAGAGCTGAGTGAAACTTCCATCCACCTGGCAGCTGGGCTGGAGGGAAAACAGGGAACTGCATAGCCACTGTTTGCCCCTTGCCTGCTGCGCTCATCTGGGGGAGAAAGAGGAAGAAGGCAGAACTTTCTGGGAGGCCCCAGTGCCAGCCGATAGAGTGGCCATTGTTGCAAAACTCAGGTTTAAGCCAAATCCCTTTAACCTATAGAGATCCAGAGAAACTTGGACCCTCTCGCCACCCCTGTTTCATAGCCTGTGGAAAATCCAAAGACCTCTTTCAGATTTCCATGGATCCCTAGATACCTCCAGTCTTCTTGTTTCCTGGGTTCCCCTTTCCACAGTGTAGCTATGCAGCTTTCTAGGTGTGAAACTCAGCCTTTAAAAAAAACAAAAGTCATTCACCCAAGCAGTTAAGAACAGATCTACTGAATTGTCTTAAGGTTGGTATTGAGGGTATGGATTTTTAGGGGCGATTTATATCATACACTACACAGCAAACAGCTTTGAAGAAGTCAGTTAATCAGCTATCCCAGATCTCCAAAGTTGTTTGGGGCCATAATAACAGTAACAATAGGAATTCCCTTCTTAGCCCTTCTTGCACACGTTAGTTGTCTCCTCTCGTTAGATTAGCTCCCTGCCTCTCAGACACCAGAGCAACAAATTCTGTCCCCTTTCTCCACTGCATGTCTTGGCACCCTTGGGGATCTCACAAAGCAAGGTATTTCCCCCAAACACATTTTTATATCCTAAAAGAATTATGATGCCAGATGTTAAGATAATGAAGTTTTTGCCATCACGTTATAATCAAAATTGTCTCCCTGAAGCCATTTTCTTTCCTTCTTTGCTATTAGACATTTTACACCCGAGAAAATTTCAGACCACTCTGTCTTCCCTGGCCTGAATCTAGAGGCAAATTTTCTCTGTAAAGGACTAGGTGGTGAATATTTTCAGTTTTTTAGTCTGTAATGGTCTCTGTCACAACTACTTAACTCAGCTGTTACAGCACATAAACATAGACAATATGTTAAGCAATGAGCATGGCTGTGTTCCAATAAAACTTTATTTGCAAAAACAAGTGGTGGCTGTAGTTTTCCATCCCATGATCTAGAAGAAAGCAGATAGCAGCTTTGATGAAAACAAGTAGAGAAGGCTCCAGGCTAAAATTCAATCTCCTTAGCTTATTAGCATATGAGGCCATTTATCATTTGCTTCATTGGTCCTGCTTATTCACTAAGGCAGTCTCCACCTACCTGGCTCAGGCTTAGATGCCCTTCTTCTGAACTTTCTTTGCACCCTGTTAGAGTACATCTCATAGTTCTCACATCACTCTGTATCTGTTATTTACTAGATTGAGTTTCTCAGAAGTAGAAATGTCTGCTTCATCTTTCCATGTTCTAGAAGAGTACCTGATACTTTGTTGGTACTCAGTTTGTGTTTGTTAAAGTAACTACTGCTTTCCCTTTCCTGTGTTTTCCCAGATTTCTGTGTCAGGAAGTATGGGAGGCAGACAGATGGTCTGTGAATGAGAGTGGCCCAGCACCAAGGACAAGGAGTTGGGGGAACCTTGGGCAATAAACACAAATGTGTCCTTGGTCAAGTCTGTACCTTTTGGTGGACTTTACAATTGTTCTCTTCATCTGCCCTCAGCTATTGATAGGAGCTCTTGTATTTCCATATCCAAATGAGAAAAACAGATTTGGTGACTTACCTGGGGTTACACTGTCAATTGGGGACCTCCATCCTGAGGGTCTTTTATTGTGCTAAACTGCCTTTTAAAAGGCACCTGTGCATTGATGTTCATGAAAAATACTTTATAGTGATGCGATTGGTTTCATCCTGTCAAAGGCTAGATGTGGATGAAAAAAAAAAAACAAAACCCTGGCTTAGTGTTCTATGTTTGAAAAATGAAAGTGAAAGTGTTAGTTGCTCAGTTGTGTCTGACTCTTTGCGACCCTATATACTATAGCGCGCCAGATTCCTCTGTCTGTGGGATTCTCCAGGCAAGAATACGGGAGTGGGTTGCCATTCCCTTCTCCAGGGAATCTTCCTGACCCAGGGGTCAAACCTGGATTTCCCACATTGCAGGCAGATTCTTTACCATCTGACTGCACTTTATTTGGTAGCCATGTTCTGAAGAGGTAGCATATTTAGAATTTTGTCATTTAGATTGTATGTTAAGGGTTCCAGAGGATCATGTTATTTGAAATCATTTTGTCATTGAACCTGTTTAACATGAAGATTTCTTCTGGAGTATATATAAAGTGCAAATTCAGATTTTCATGTATCAAGTTTACTACAAGGACATACTTTGGGAGCACAATTCTCTACAGGACTCAGTGTGCCTTTTCAATAGAAAACATGTAAACAAAATCACTTCTGGGCAAAAGAGGTGTGGCTCTGGTCAGTATGTCTTTGTGTCTGTCTGTGTGTACCTTCACTGTGTACCTGTGGTACTTTGCTGCCCATGGAATCTTTAAGAGGAAACTCTCCCTAACATGAGGTAGGCCCCATGCTGCCTAATAGAAGCCAGCCCAGTTAACTCGTTGAAGCCAAACATCTGCTGAATTCCCATCACTAGCCACAGGATCTTCCCCTTCGTTCCCACTCATCTGTCATAGCTCTTATTGCTCCCATTTGATGTTTCCTTCTTCCCCAGACAACCTTCTTCTAGTTCTGGTCAGAAGGACCCTAGGTTTGGTCTATTTGGAAAGTTTGTTCTGAGAAACAAATTATAAGTCCGTCCCACTGTCCCCAATATTGTTCCTATAAAATATCAGTTTTACCTATTTTAATTCTATTAACATGCTTTTACTGACTACCTGCTGGTAATCTAGCCCTATGCCGGTCCATGTTGTGGAGTAGTCAGAAGGAGGAAACATGATCTCCATCCTTGTGAAGCTCCCCGTCAACATGGGAGATGAGACTCATATCTCAAGAATTAGCAGTGAAGGTGAGAATATATAGAACAATTCTCCTCACCAAAAGTAAGCATGATATGAACTGCTTTAGTAACAAATACTAGTCTAGTAGTGAGCAAACTCAGAGAAGGCAGTGGCATCCCACTCCAGTACTCTTGCCTGGAAAATCCCATGGATGGAGGAGCCTGGTGGGCTGCAGTCCATGGGGTCGCAAGAGTCGGACACGACTGAGCGACTTCACTTTCACTTTTCCCTTTCATGCATTGGAGAAGGAAATGGCAACCCACTCCAGTGTTCTTGCCTGGAGAATCCCAGGGACAGGAGAGTCTGGTGGGCTGCCGTCTGTGGGGTCGCACAGAGTCGGACATGACTGAAGCGACTTAGCGGCAGCAGCAGCAGTGAGCAAACTTTGGGAGATAGAAGGACAGGGAAGCCTGGCGCGCTGCAGTCCATGGGGTTGCAAAGAGTTGGACACAACTTGGCACTAAACAACAACAGTGGGAACAAGCAGGGCATTCTTCACTAATCTTTTCATTTTTACTTTCTGAGTTGGGGGGTTGGTGGTAATCCTTTCTGCCTATGAGAATACAGGAGCACCCTCGGGACCATTTGCTTGAATATTAACCTGTAATTCTCCTTTACCCATGAACAACTCAACCATTTGAATCACTTCTACATGTTCTGTTGGAGAAGTATCTATGTTGATATGCATGAACAAGTATGTATGTTGATGTGCTTATCTTAATATCTCATTTCTATGGTCTTTCCTAGAAGTTTGCACTTGTTCTACTATTATGGTGCTATCTACGCTCTGTCCAGTTAGCTCACTGTCTGGCTTTGAACTAGTTTGCACTTTGACTCATTTGAATTTTGCTAGTCATTCCTAGCTACCATTGCAAAAAATGAAAGTCTTTTCAGAACTTTGACCTAGCCTTAGGCAAGTGCCTTACCCAGAATCAATGAAGATTTTAAAAAATAGACAGCTATGGCATTTGGGGGAGTAGAAGTCATCAAGCCGTGTCTACTACTTGTCTTCTTTGTGACTTTCAGCAATTTATTCATCCTTTCTGGGTCTTTGTCCTCCCCCCCCCCCGCCCACCCCCTGCTACCCCATGAAATCAGAACTGTAATTTGAGTCCTAGAAAGCCATGAGCATGTTCTGAAACAATGAAAATGTATTAGAGATAGCTTTAGAATTGCCAAAGCCCTAGTTAGAAGTCATATAGCTAAAATTCATGGAAGAAGGAAAAAAAGATATTCCTAGATTTAATAGCTTGTTTAGTATAACCTGATATCTTTCCTTGTCATATCCTTTCCTACTTGTACGCAGTTTTGCATAATAACCAATAATCACATAATTTGTAATTTTTTATTAACCTTTGTAGTTTATAAGATGTCACATCAACTACTACACTAGTTTTTCTGATAAATACCATAAACAAATAACTCTGTGTTTGAGGTCAAAGCATCATTAATGATTGGTTGAGTTTGCTTTTAATTGAAGAAGCTGTAACATTTATCTGTATGTTCTACTCTGGAAATATCCAACACTCCTATTCCACCAGTTAAATGATAAAATGCCCCCCAAAATAATGTCTGATCCATCCCTTGAAAATGGCTTACATAGTTTATAAAAACTGCACTTATATGAATTAATCAAGAATATGATTGATAAGGAATTAGCATCTGTGGTGTGAGTCCTAGGAGTACCATTAAGTGAAAAAATCAGAAGTGCAGAAGAGTATCTATAGCATGCTACCCTTCTAGTGAGAAGGAAGAGAATATAAGAAAATGCACACATAGCTTCTCATTTGTACAAAAGAAGTAAAAGAAGGATAAACCAGAAGCCATATTGGTTACCTGTGAAGAGTCAATAAAAAAGATATAGAAAGAAATGCATGGAGAAGGCAATGGCAACCCACTCCAGTACTCTTGCCTGGAAAATCCCATGGACGGAGGAGCCTGGTAGGCTGCAGTCCATGGGGTCACTACGAGTCAGACACGACTGAGTGACTTCCCTTTCACTTTTCACTTTCATGCATTGGATAAGGAAATGGCAACCCACTCCAGTGTTCTTGCCTGGAGAATCCCAGGGATGGGGGACCCTGGTGGGCTGCTGTCTATGGGGTCGCACAGAGTCGGACACGACTGAAGCGACTTAGCAGAAAGAAATGCAGAGAATAGAGCAGCTTAGTTGGGATGAGGAAAGAACAATACTTCTGAGTATACTTTTTATATAGCTCTGATTTCATTCATCAAAATAAATGATTTAAACCAACTAGAATGTGAGGGGGTCCAAAATGGAACACAAGCAGTGAAAAATAAATTTTAACTAAATTTTGAGAGAATAGCATAATCATACTGAAAGGAGTGAGGAAGAAAACAGCTAACCTAAGTAATTTTGAGATGGCTGGATGGCATCACTGACTCAATGGACATGAGTCTGAGCAAATTCAGGGAGCTAGTGATGGACAGAGAAGCCCGGCGTACTGCAGTTCACGGGGTCACAAAGAGTCAGACACGACTTAAAGAACTGTATAAAGTACTGAACTACAGTTAGTAAACTTGTTTTTCTCATATGGGTTTGGATTAGCAATTCTGAAACTACTTTAGACTGTACCAGGATGAAACCAGTAAGTAAAATATAATGAGAGCCAGGTTTCTCATTGTCAGAGAAAGAAATGATAAATAAGGAAAGAAGGAAAGGCAGACTGAATCCTGTGGTGTTGGCCTGGAATATGAACTGACATAAAATATGAACTCATGATTTTAAAATATATTCACAAAGAGATATAGAAGTAAATATAGATCTGTTAATAAATATACATATGTTTCCTAGCTCTGTCCTTTGATAGATCTTAGAAACATTAACACCACAATAGGAATGAGCATGCTAAGTGCCCAGATCTTGGTTTCTAAAAATTATTCTCCAATACAAGGAACCGGAGCTCCTTGGAGAAGTGACTGGTTCCAAAGCAAGGGCGGGGATGTGAGCTTGGCACATCTTATAGTGCCAGCAAGTAACGAATTGTTCAAGAAAGGATAGACAGATGGAAAATACACAGGAGAGCCAATCTGCAGGCATCCCTGATGACCAAAGCTGGAACAGTTTGAACAACAGCATGAATAATGATTGTATTCGGTTATAATCCACAAAATAAATACCTGTGAGGTCATACTGATATAAATAAATGGACAAATAAATGGAGGAGAAGGGACACTTTTCCTCACAGGAAGATTTCATTTAATAGCCATATATATATTAGCATTATTAATAATAAATGTTTTTTTTCTTTTATTCATTTATTTTTTACTTTACAATATTGTATTGGTTTTGCCATACATCGACATGAATCCACCATGGATGTACTTGTGTTCCCCATCCTGAACCCCCCTCCCACCTCCCTGCCCATCCCATCCCTCTGGGTCATCCCAGTGCACCAGCCCTGAGCATCCTGTATCATGCATCAAACATGGACTGGCAATTCATTTCACATATGATAATATACATGTTTCAATGCCATTCTCCCAGATCATCCCACCCTCGCCCTCTCCCACAGAGTCCAAAAGACTGTTCTATACATCTGTGTCTCTTTTGCTGTCTCACTTACAGGGTTATCGTTACCATCTTTCTAAATTCCATATATATGCATTAGTATACTGTATTGGTGTTTTTCTTTCTGGCTTACTTCACTCTGTGTAATAGGCTCCAGTTTCATCCACCTCATTAGAACTGATTCAAATGTATTCTTTTTAATGGCTGAGTAATATTCCATTGTGTGTATGTACCACAGCTTTCTTATCCATTCGTCAGCTGATGGGCATCTAGGTTGCTTCCATGTCCTGGCTATTATAAACAGTGCTGCGATGAACATTGGGGTACACGTGTCTCTTTCAATTCTGGTTTCCTCAGTGTGTATGCCCAGCAGTGGGATTGCTGAGTCATATGGCAGTTCTATTTCCAGTTTTTTGAGGAATCTCCACACTGTTCTCCATAGTGGCTGTACTAGTTTGCATTCCCACCAACAGTGTAAGAGGGTTCCCTTTTCTCCACACCCTCTCCAGCATTTATTGCTTGCGGACTTTTGGATAGCAGCCATTCTGACTGGCGTGAAATGGTACCTCATTGTGATTTTGATTTGCATTTCTCTGATAATGACTGATGTTGAGCATCTTTTCATGTGCTTGTTAGCCATCTGTATGTCTTCTTTGGAGAAATGTCTGTTTAGTTCTTTGGCCCACTTTTTGAGTGGGTCGTTTATTTTTCTGGAATTGAGCTGCAGGAGTTGCTTGTATATTTTTTGTGATTAATCCTTTGTCCATTGCTTCGTTTGCTATTATTTTCTCCCATTCTGAAGGCTGTCTTTTCACCTTGCTTATAGTTTCCTTTGTTGTGCAGAAGCTTTTAATTTTAATTAGATCCCATTTGTTTATTTTTCCTTTTATTTCCAATATTCTGGGAGGTGGGTCATAGAGGATCCTGCTATGGTTTATGTCGGAGAGTGTTTTCCCTATGTTTTCCTCTAGGAGTTTTAAAGTTTCTGGTCTTAAGTTTAGATCTTTGATCCATTTTGAGTTTATTTTTGTGTATAGTGTTAGAAAGTGTTCTAGTTTCATTCTTTTACAAGTGGTTGACCAGTTTTCCCAGCACCACTTGTTAAAGAGGTTGTCTTTTCTCCATTGTATATTCTTGCCTTTGTCAAAGATAAGGTGTACATAGGTGCGTGAATTTATCTCTGGGCTTTCCACTGATCTATATTTCTGTCCTTGTGCCAGTACCATGCTGTCTTGATGATTGTGGCTTTGTAGTAGAGCCTGAAGTCAGGCAGGTTGATTCCTCCAATTCCATTCTTCTTTCTCAAGATTGCTTTGTATTTCCATACAAATTGTGAAATTATTTGTTCTAGTTCTCTGAAAAATACCGTTGGTAGCTTGATAGGGATTGCATTGAATCTATAGATTGCTTTGGGTAGTATACTCATTTTCACTATATTGATTCTTCCTATCCATGAACATGGTATAATTTCTCTATCTATTTGTGTCCTCTTTGATTTCTTTCACCAGTGTTTTATAGTTTTCTATATATATAGGTCTTTTGTTTCTGTAGGTAGATATATTCCTAAGTATTTTATTCTTTTCATTGCAATGGTGAATGGAATTGTTTCCTTAATTTCTCTTTCTGTTTTCTCATTGTTAGTTTATAGGAATGCAAGGGATTTCTGTGTGTTGATTTTATATCCTGCAACTTGACTATATTCATTGATTACCTCTAGTAATTTTCTGGTGGAGTCTTTAGGGTTTTCTATGTAGAGGATCATGTCATCTGCAAACAGTGAGGGTTTTACTTCTTCTTTTCCAATCTGGATTCCTTTTATTTCTTTTTCTGCTCTGATTGCTGTGGCCAAAACTTCCAAAACTATGTTGAATAGTAGTGGTGAGAGTGGGCACCCTTGTCTTGTTCCTGACTTTAGGGGAAATGCTTTCAATTTTTCACCATTGAGGATAATGTTTGATGTGGGTTTGTCATATATAGCTTTTATTATGTTGAGGTATGTTCCTTCTATTCCTGCTTTCTGGAGGGTTTTTATCATAAATAGATGCTGAATTTCATCAAAGGCTTTCTTTGCATCTATTGAGATAATCATATGGTTTTTATTTTTCAATTTGTTTATGTGGTGTATTACATTGATTGATTTGCAGATATTGAAGAATCCTTGCATCCCTGGGATAAAGCCCACTTGGTCATGATGTATGATCTTTTTAATATGTTGTTGGATTCTCTTTGCTAGAATTTTGTTTAGGATTTTTGCATCTATGTTCATCAGTGATATTGGCCTGTAGTTTTCTTTTTTTGTGGCATCTTTGTCAGTAAATGTTGTTATAGACAAGATCCACCAATGGATGTTAACGTTAGTGGACAAAAGTTTGAGGAGAAACAGGATGTTTTCTTAGTATCAAAATATATCTCCCACAAAAAAATATTGATTACAAAGGTAAAAATAACAATTTTGCAATAGAGAAACTTAACCACCTAAACTAAGTGATCAAGTGATCATTATTGGTTAATATCACCAATAGTGAAATATGTGGATATCATGTACACCTGATATGATGCACTAAGAAGGGGACAGTATCACTTATGTAGTGTTTTTGCAAAACAAAAATGCATAACCTCAACACAGAGTTTCCTAACCTTGACACTACTGACATTTGGGATTGGTAATTCTTTGCTGTAGGGGCTGTCCTGAGCACTGTAGGATGTTTACCAGCATTCCTGGCTTATTCAGTGCCAGAAACATCACCTCCACTACCACCACCGGCCTTGTTACAACCAAAAATGTCTCCAAACATATTGCCAGGTGTCCCATGTGAGGCAAGATCTCCCCTCATTGAGAACGACTGCCTCACTCTAACCATAAACAAATATTGGGCAGACTCAAATTAAGGGACCTTCTGCAAAATAAATAACTAAGAGTAATTTATAAGTGTCAAGGTCTTCAAAGATAAAAATGAGAAAATATACTGGAAGAGTCGTAGAAGACATGATGATTAAATGCAGTGGGATACTGAATTGGATCAGAAAAAGGATGTTAGTGGAAAATCTGGTGAAAATAGAATGAAATAGTTTAATAGTATTGTACCAATGTTGATTTCTTGGTTCTGATCATTGTGATATAATATATGGACATTAGAGAAGCTGGGTAAAGCTGGACATTAGAGGAATTGTCTAAACTATTTTTGCAACTTGTATGTAAGTCTAAAATTATTTCAAAATAAAATTTTTTAAAGAACAAAATCTATGACTGATGGTGATAAAATGCAGGCAAATTTCCATATCTGACTCAGTGACAGAGGTATAATCATAACACATTTGTTTTTGCTGATGTGATTCTTATCACCTCAAACATTGATAATCAAAATAAATTTAAACCCAATGCGCGCGCGCGCGTGTGTGTGTGTGTGTGTGTGTGTGTTCTGAACTACAGTTTATATATGCTGTTTAAATTTTGTTAGAAGTGAGAAACCTTGTAAAGTTTCACGTGATAGTTCAAAAATAAGAGGAATACATTATTTAATAGCATTTAAACCGTTTGGCTTGGATTAGTTATTTGTGTTTTTCTTTCATTCTCCTATGTGGGGGGAAACCACGTATTTTAACATCACTTGAAAAGCCAATCCCTGTCCTTCCACATATTAGATGCTTCTAAAAACATTTGCTGAATTCAGTAGTTTATGTCTTCAATAAGACAATCTGAGACAAGTGAGTATGCTTTTATTACTTATGTTTCAAATCCTATGAGTAAATATTAGAATAAGCCAGTTCACTTGAACTTTTTAAACTTAAGAAGGTTATAATTTTTATGCAACTCTTAAGAAATATAAATAGAATGAGCATGGTGCAGGCCTACAACATGGTTCTGTAAATTCAGTGAGAAGTCACCACATGGAAAATCAAGAATTTTAACAATGTTCTGACACAGAAGTAAGAATTCATCAAAAGTCGATTACATGGAAACCCACTCTCTAATGAGGGTTCCTGGGGATGAGAGAAGTGAACTGTTCTTGTGGTTGTGTTAGCATGTTGCCCCAGCCCATCTAGCCTCCTAGGTCTCACCAACCAAACCAGACCTTTGGCTGTGGACTCTCCTGACCATCCCAGGACACAGGGCCCATGTGTGCTCTGATCTTCTCTCATAATGAGACTAATTCTTGCTGAAAACATCTGTTACAGGTGCTTCCTTGTGCCCATACACCACTTAACACTGGTCCAGGCACACAGTCATCACTCAACTCTTGGCTAAAGCCACAAACTAATACCAAAACAGAGGGTGGATGGAGGGCTTCCCTCATAGCTCAGTTGGTAAAGAATCCACCTGCAAGGCAGGAGACCCGGTTCGATTCCTGGGTTGGGAAGATCTGCTGGAGAAGGGATAGGCTACCCACTCCAGTATTCTTGGGCTTCCCTGGTGACTCAGCTGGTAGAGAATCTGCCTACAATGTGGGAGACCTGGGTTCGATCCCTGGGTTGGGAACATCCCCTGGAGAAAGGAACAGCTAGAGATTTCCATGGACTGTATTGTCCATGGGGTTGCAAAGAGTTGGACATGAGTGAGCAACTTTCACTTTCATAGGTTGGATGGAATAGTGGAGTTATGGAAAGCCATCTGAAGTGGCGCTTGAGTTGTTGCTTCAGTGGCTCAGTCATGTCTGACTCTTTGCAACCCCATAAACTGCAGCATGCCAGGCTTGCCTATCCTTTACTATCTCCCAGAGTTTGCCCAAACTCATGTCCATTGAGTCATGATGCAACCCAATCATCTCATTTTCAGTCTCCCCCTTCTCCTCTTGCCCTCAATCTTTCCCAGCATCAGGGTCTTTCCAGTGAGTCTGCTCTTTGCATCAGGTGGCCAAAGTATTGGAGCTTCAGCATCAGTCCTTCCAATGATTATTCAGGGTTGATTTCCATTACGATAGACTGGTTTGATCTCCTTGCAGTCCAAGGGACTCTCAAGAGTTCTTTCCAGCACCGCAATATGAAAGCGTCAATTCTTTGATGCTCAGTCTTCTTTATGATCCAACTCTTACATCCATACATGACTACTGGAAAAACCATAGCTTTGACTAGATGGACCTTTGCTGGCAAAGTGATGTCTCTGCTTTTTAATATGCTGTCTAGCATTGTCATAGCTTTTCTTCCAAGAAGCAAGTGTCCTTTAATTTCATGGCTGCAGTCACCATCCACAGTGATTTTGGAGTCCGAGAGAATAAAGTCTGTCACTATTTCCACTTTTTCCCCATCTGTTTGCCATAAAGTGATGAGACCTGATGCCATGATCTTTTTTTGAATGTTGAGTTTTAAGCCAACTTTTTCACTCTCCTCCTTCACCCTCATTAAGAAGTTCTTTAGTTCCTCCTTTCTTTCTGCCATTAGAGTGGTATCATCTGCATGTCTGAGGTTGTTATTTCTCCCAGCAATCTTGATTCCAGCTTGTGATTTATCCACCCCCACATTTTTCATGATGTACTTTGCATATCTAAACTGAGTACAGGTTTAGATAGTACCGAGATGCACATTAAACATGAAATCATTGTTGAAAGAAAGCTATCCCTTTATAGTCTTTGTGATAATACAACGAATATCTCATTGTTGTGCTGATGTTTGAGTTATCTTCTATTTATGACAAGTCAGAATGGTTTCCCATTTATGATAGTGGTGTAAAGTGTTCTTTTAAATTTTTTAATACCAAAATGTGAATCAATGCAAAAATGTTAAATTAATAATTATACTTGTAGCATGAGGATATGGTAAAAATTACAAATTGATACTCAATAAAGTTTGAAGAATAGTTCAGTCTCCTGCCCTTGACAGTCCTCTCTTTTCTTCTTCTCCATCCCCCTTCTGCTTATAAACATGAAGAAATAAAATATCTTAAAGTGCATATATAGTATTCTACTTTCTGTGAAAGAAAGAAGAGGAAATAAGGAAGCAAACATGTATCTGTTTATCTTTACAAATAGAAACATAGTAAGGGCAAATTCACAAACAATGGAGTTGGGCACCTGTAAGGCATGGTAGAAATTGGGGTAAAAGCGATACAAGAAGGAAAGACTGACACTTTCTGTGAGTTAACATTTTTGTATAGTTTGACTTTTGTAAGCATGTTAAGTGTCCTACATATGTAAAAAAATAAATAAGAAAGGATGGGAGGGAGGAGCCTAAATGGAAACAAATGAACCCAATTATATTTAGATGAATACCATAACCAAACTGAAGGGAGAATTTTAAAAAGACTAATCCAAGTGGCTTATGAACATAGGTTTTGATTGTACCCACTCAGTCTTAGGTTGGAGGGAGAACTGCAAACAAATCTTGACCTTATTTTTTAGTAGGTTTATTTTACAGTGGCTTATACAAACAATTCTGAACCGATTTTAGATATATTATTGAACAAATTAGTAGATGAGATGATGTTGTTGAGAATTCTCACTGTGGATATGTAAAAGAGAGGAAGGCAAGAAAGAACTCTCTGAGAATGACTAGAATTGGAGGTGTTGGTGTAAACTCATGATTTACAAAATATGTGTGCATGTGTACATATATACACACATATGTATATGTATGTGTGGATATATTTATATGTATATATTTCCTAGCTGTGTCTGCTGAGAGGGCTTAATACCCCATAGATTGTCCCACAGTAGCAATGAGCTCACCTAGCACCCAAATCTTGATCTCTAATAACATTCCCACTAAAAGAAACCAGGGCTGATTTCAGAACTGAGCATGGTAGATATAAGATAAACCTGCAACACCTTAATATGCTAGAAAGTAAGGAAGTCCTGAAAAAAATCATGGAGGCGTGTCACAAGGGCACAGGCTCTAGCTTGAACGATCTCCCACTGCTAAATCTGGGGCAGCTTGAGCACCAAAGTAATTAGGTATAGTAATGAATATAAACTATTAAACAGTGGAAACCCATGAATCCATACCAGTAATAAAATAGATGAATTAATAGTGCAGCAGAAGCAAGCACTTGCTTATGGTCAAATGCTGAGTGACAGCTGATAAACTTGGAGGGAAGGATGAAATAAGTTTGAAACCATCGTAGTGAAGACTAAATCGGAGAAGCATCTTCAATAGATGCTAAATCTAATAGAAAATTTTCATCAGGAACAGTATGTTCACATGATCTCCTAAATTGCTTGCTAGTTACAAAAGAAAAAATAGTACCTAGACCGTGGAGAAATCAGACAACAGCTTGTCTTGACTGGGTGAACAAAATTAATATCACCACTGAGAGACACGTGAATATTGTGCACCTCCAGATGTGATGCCCTGAGGAGGACACAGCATCACATGTAGGATTCTGGCCAGATATGCATATCTCATATCTTATTATGAGAAAGCATTAAGAAAGTCAAAACTTAGGATGAAAAAGGAGGCAGGGAACTTTTGAAGAGTTGATATTATTAAAAAATGTCAATATCATATAAGAAAGGCTGTGGAAATAGTCCAGATTAAAGGAGACTCAATAGCTAGCTAAATGTAATACCTGATCCTGAACAAACAAAGAAGCTATACAGGACATTATTGGGTCAATTTATAAAATTAGAGTATGAACTGTATCAAAATTAAATTTATTAAAGTTAAAAACCATACTGTGATTATGTTTGAGAATAGCCCTAATTCTTAGGAATGCTGAAATATTTGGGGATATAGGGCCATGATATATGTAATTACTCTCAAGAGACTCCAAGAAGAAATACTGTATATGTGCAAAAAGAGAACACAAATGATGGAGCATGCTGGGTAAAATGTTGATGATGCGTGGATCTGCGAGGAGGGTGTAGAGTACTCCTTATCCTATGCCTATTCTTAGAACTTTCTGATAAATTGAAATTATTCCCAAAATGAAAACTTGTAGAAATAAAAAATTAAAATGTGATTGTGATGACACACGTTCAGTGATGACAGAATGTTCGGCATCCTCGGGAGAGACTTTATTGAGATCTTACAAGGCAATTGCATGCAGAGAACTAGGCTGAGAGGCCTAATTCACCTCAGAATATCACAGTCTGGAGATCAAAGTGCCACGATAAAGAGGCCTACTGGTTTTCTTGTTCTCTTATTCTAATGCTGATCTAAGGAATCCAGTAGAGCTGCACCCCAGAGCAGGTTAACTTAGTTAAGTCTTACCCAGACTCTAGTTTATGTCCGTCTGTCTCAGAGGAGACCATCAGATCTAGGTACAAGCCACTGAAAAGGACTGTGGAAAGCAGCATAGACCCAGAGTGTGAGCTGCAGGCTCATACTGGTTGAGCTTAGTAGAGTTGTGTGGCTTCCAGGCCCAGCGTGGGATAAACTAGCTAGCTTGTCATCCCAGAGGTCGTAGGCTCAGTACTGGCATTGAGAGACTTTGGCAAGAATTTAAAAATAAGAAACCTTGTAACTAAATTATGAACTGCCCTCCACACCCTATTGGTGATTTACCGAGGTTTCATCATCCAGAAAGAAATGGTGTTCTTTGCAATAAATCAGAAAATGCTGATACCATCAATCCCATCACTGAAATCAGGATTCTATTAGTAGAGAACAAAATAAAATTAATGTGTATATATATATGTGTGTGTATATATGTATATATGTCCACATCTGAGAAATAATACCCAAAATAGCTTTAAGAAATCAGGTTTTCAAATTTTTCCAATTAAACTTATTTGTTATTCTTTCATGTTTCTTTTGTTAGGTCCCTAGCATACAAACAGCAAAAAGCTCCCAACATTTTTTGTTTAATTTTCTAAGAGAAAAAAAAAAAACCAATTAATAAAATGCTATCTTTTTCCATAGTTTCTTTCCTTGGGGTTTTAGGGAAAAGCATAATCTTACTTGGAGAAGACCTTTAGAACAAGGGACACTCCAAGTGTCTATCATGTTCCCTAGGAGGAACTGTCTTGAGGGGTCTTAAGGCTGGAAATACCAAGATTAGGATAGGAAGTCAGGGAAATTTTTCTTCTAAAGGAGAGCTCTGTGAGGCCTTGGGTCAGTGAAAGGAAGTGGTAGAAGCCCTTTTACTTGCCAACTAAAATAAGCGTGACCTAAAAGAGGCCTGAGAGGGCCGTTTGAGGCCTTGCTGACCCAGGCCAACCAACATGTCTGTCTCTCTCCCCGTCTCTTCTCATATTTAGTATCCCTTTCTCAGCTGAGGGTGTAGGTGCTTTTCTCTGTTTTAGTTTTGGGACTTCAGCCAATTTCCATCCTGAGGAAGTTCTTAACATCTATTCTAAGAGGATGGATAGAAGAGGAGACTTGGCCAACAGGGAAAGGCCCACACTGCCTGTTTGCCCAGCTGCACAGCGAGGAAGACAGAGGAGGAAGTTATGCCTGAGAGCCCAGACTCTGGCATTGAATTTGATTCTTCGCCTCTCTGCATTAGTTCTGCATAGACAGATTGTCATCTTTATCAACTGTTATCTCTTGGAAAGGGAGAAGTAGGGAAGTGCCCTGAGTCCAGAAGTACTTATATGTATCTCATTGCTAGAAAGACTGCTTGAAGGCCCTTGTTCTATGTAATGATGTGAGTCTGGAGCAGTGACCCCCTAGAAGTTTATACAGGGGAGCTAACAGCTTCCCTTTCATCACCCCTACCCTACCTTTGAAAGGCACTGATTTCTTTCTTTTTTAGCTTTATTTAGTTATGAGTTTTAAATATTTGTTAGACTGATACCTGAGGCTAAAGCTGGCTGAGAAGGAAAGCCTTTGACAAAATGTATTTAGTTAGCAGATTTCTATCTGTTCAACCAGTGTCCACATAGGTGTTATATATTGCCACATGTAAATATTATATGGTCCATTTATGTCTTGGTTCAGTGTGTTTCTGTGCTGTCTGTGTATCCTGTTTGTTTTTGGCATGTGTCTGTATCATCTGAGTAACTTAGCAAAGTTAACACAGCAAGTCATGAAATTCATACTTGAACCCAGACCTTTTAACCTGAAAGCTCATATAGTTGCATATGGGGCACTGGACACACCCACCTTTATTTGTTCATGGTTGAATTCTGAGCTCCTAGAATGGTGCTTGGCACATGGAAGACATTGCGTAAGCATTTATTAAGTGAATGAGTGATTATTATGATAGCCTGGTGTTTTCATTCAATCCAGTGCCAGTTTCTTTCCAGGCCTGCCTCTGAGAGTTCTCTGTCAGCATCAGCAGCGCAGCGCTTCCGGCAGAGATGACTCTACCTTACAGTGATTACCCGTTTATTTTCTTAGTTTCGTACTGTAGCCATTCTTTCTCTTGTGCGTGTGTTAGTCGCTTAGTCATGTCCAACTCTTTGCGACCCCATGGACTGCAGCCCACCAGGCTCATCTGTCCATGGAGTTCTCCAGGCAGGAACCCTGGAGTGGGTAACCATTCCTTTCTCCAGGTGCTCTTCCCAACCCAGGGATCAAACCCGGGTCTCCTGCACTGCAGGTGGATTCTTTACCATCTGAGCTATCAGGGAAGAATCATACTCTTTCTCGTATTACAATTTTAATTTTATTTTTCAAATCTAGTGGGTAGTAAAGGGTGCTAGGAGTTTTTGAGATCCTGATTAGTCTTATCTGTCTGATTAATTACTGGAGTGGGGGTTTGGATATTTTACAGCTTTTGGATCTCTTCATCCAGTGGGATTGGTCAACCTACCTTGCTGACTACGGTCAGCCCACCTGCAAGTACCTCCGGGTAAACCCTGTGACAGCTCTGACCCTGCTTGAGAAGTGAGTACCCATCCCGTGGTCTGTTTTGAGGGGTGGGGTAATGGGGAGGGGAGATTGATACAGAGGATAATTTTCTCTTTGCCACTACCTTGAAAAGATGGCAAAGAGGCCCCACTCTTAAAGCCGCCACAGGTGCTCTCAGCAGTTTCCATCACTGGATTTAGCAGTCCAGTCTTCCTTTTGGAGCCTCTTAATCTCTGAGCCCCAGCAAGCTAGGGCAAGTGTAGGTCAGGGGAACTGTGACATTACCTTGGAGCTTACCTAGAGATGACAGGAGGAGAAAGGAAGATGCCTTAGCTTGGGGCTCAGGTCAGCCTGGTGAACAGAGTGAGCCAGCGCCAGCCATCTGGGGTGTGATGATGGATGGAGAGTGTCCCCACAGAACAGATGGCTTCTCTGCTTCCTGTCAAAGAAGTTCCTTAAATTATTTCAGCTGCCCCACCAACCCTTGCCTCTGTCAGATTGAGCTTCCTTATGCTGAGTAGCCCAAGAAGGCTGCATTGGAAGTGTCTAACTCTTGCCTTAAGCAGTCACTAGCCAGCAAAAGTAGCTGCCATAGGACTTTCACATCTCTGAAGCAGAGGTGCTACCGCTGAGGTTGAGTTAGCCAGCTCCAGAACATCTCACTAACCAATATGTCACCCAGATCCTGGAATATGCACTGGGTTGTAGCCTGGCCCTGACTTTAGCTTACCTAGTTGAGAGCTGGCAGACCAGAAACAAAGACCCATGTAAAAAGGAAGCTTTTCCTTGTCATCAAACTAGATAAAACCCTTGGCTTCTTAGAAGCTTCTTAGAAGAGTGCCCTGCATCTAGACAGTGTAGCAAGTCTACATATGTAGCCAGTCAGGCAGGTCTCAAATCCTCAGAAGGCAAGGATCAGAGTCCAGGAGGCCAGAGTGAAGCCTTAAGCAGAAGGAGAGGCTGAGGGGTACCTTCCAACTAAAGCTTATAATCGGGGAGAAAAGGAGAGGAGGTAGAGAGCAGGCAAGAGCAGGAGGCAGAGGTGTGTGTTTGGAGCCAAGTCACTAAGAGCCCAGAATTGACTTTTTCCAGATTGACTGTTTCCATTTTAACTCTGTTTCCCATGGTTCTCTCTCCCAATGACCTTCTTCCCTAGGATATCTAGAGAGTAAGTATATTATTCACTTGGGCCTTTTCCACTACTTTGAGGCAAGTCCTTCTGGTTTCCTCATTGACACTAATGACTACACTAAAATCCCTACCCTGTGAGTTGTCCCCACCCTGACATACTAATCTGCTAAACCAGCTGGGTGCCAGCTGGCTGGCTGCCTCCTCTCTCCTTGGTCCTTCAAGTGACCCTTGGCTTACCAGTTCCTTTGGGGCTGGGAGTGGTGACAGGGATTTTCCCCCATCAGTGCCAGGTAAAAGGTTGCTCCCGCCCACCTTCCTGGCACACTCAATACTCTTGTTAGTCCAGGGCCTGAAATCCAGCCCTGACACAAGGGAGCTTCCTCAGCAGTCTTCCCGCCCTCCCAGTGGTGAGGTCCTGGCTTCAAGATCTCCCACAGAAGACTCTTTCTTAGAGGCAAGGCCTCACCCACGTTCTCAGCACCCTACTGGCTTTTGCGTTGTTGCTCAGGTGTCCTGTTCATTATGTGCTCAGATGGGCTCTGGGATTCCCTTTGGCCAGTTGCCTCTCTCAACAGTTCTTACTCCTCTGTTCCTGAGAATCTCTAGATCCAGGAAGTACTGGCTTATCTACTTCCTGTGGATCAACAACAGGCTAAAATAATCAGCCTCTCAGTAGCATTCTGGAGGCCTAGCCAGTGATAATGCTATGTACTTACCCTGGGTGATCAGCAGGATTTAAAAGCTCCCTTCCAAACACAGAAAGGCCAGAGGCCACCCAGATCACTAAAATCCACATTTCCCAGCCTCATAGGAATCAGTCTCTCGACTTGACCCTCTCCTGCTTTCCCCACAGCCAGCTCTACCACCAGAGCTCAATACTCTCTCCTTTCCATGAGACGTGGAAAGACACAAAGACCTGATGAGGACTTTCAGGAAAGAAATGAGGCCCCTGCGTCTTTGAGAGGTGTCCAGAGCCAAGTAGATCCAGATCCTGGGCTCACAGAATGTGATCGGGGGTAGGGGCTCTCCTTTGATTTTAGAGCATTGCAGGGTACAAGCCAGCATGCCACCATCAGCCCTCAGGGCACTTGAGTTTCTCCTTCAAGTAAGCCCCACTCCAGGCCTTAATGGCTAAGAAATCCTAGCCTCTGAGGCCCAGACTACCCTCTTCTCCTGTTTCCTCCTACCTTATTTCTGGACCTCCCCTAAGGGAGTTGAAAGCCATCTCTGTCTTTGGGCTGCTTTGAGGAGTCATGAAACTAATGACCACATAAGATGTTAAACTAAGTGTCCTATAAAGGTCAGAAGTGCTTTTCTTCCTTTATTATTCTTTTTGTTTTGTTTAGTGTTGGTTTTATTTAAATTTATAGTATATCCAGCAAAGGAATTGTTGTCTGGGATAAATAATCCTGAGTCAAGCCAGTTCCACAAACATCATGGTGCAGTTACTGTTTGAGGGACCAAATACAGTAATCATCATAGCCTTGAGGTCCTTTGTGCTTTCTTTTCAACCTAAACCTCTAAACCTCTGTCATCCTCCTTCTTCCTCCCTTTCAGGCACAGACCTCCACATGTGGGTGGTTGTACCTTATATGCAGTGTCTAAGTATTCTTGATGAGTAATTCCAGGCTCAAGGCCCTAAAGCTTAGATCAGAGAGAGAAGTCTCAATTCGTTTGTGGCTGTCACCATCAGCCAGAGCCATAAAGCTGGGATGCTCATCAGAACCTCCCTACCATATGGATATAAACGTCCTTATGGACTCTCTGACCTTTTGACCTACTGGCCTCTCTAGTCCATCCCTCTGCACGGGGCCTCCCCACAGGAAAAAGTGGTCCAGGATTAGCCAAAGGCCCCTGGGAAGTCTTCCTGGGAGTAGTTTACTCCCTGGTGCCAGGTTCCTTCTGTCCCCTCTCCTCGCCCATCTCCATGCAGGGCAGGGGGCTGTGAAGTCAGAGAGCTGGCGAGCTCCTAAGGGATGGTAGTGAGGAGCCACCTAGGCCAACCCCAGGGATAAATGAGTCTGGGCAGTGTCCTTCTTTCTCTGCCATTAGAACCATCTGTGGGCTGGAGATCCAGTGCACAGAGGCTGGGGCCAAAGTTGACAATCACCAACAAATACCAGGGGCTGGGGCCCCTTTCAGGGGAATGAAAGATTCCTGGGATCTGTCACAATGGCTAAGTCAGGCTTGGGGTTCCTCTGAACCTTGGCCTAGCCTTGACTTTCTCCATCCATGCTTTCCAGTTAGGTCTCTCCATCTGCGGAATAGATGGCCAGAACTGCCCAGGGTTTGTACTCTAGGAATATGCCATCTTGGGAGCTTTAGCAGGAGCCAGTTAAAAAGCTTTCCAAAGGTCAAGATCTGAAGATGTAGCAGCCATTGAGAACTCAGGGCCTTCTCTTGCCTAAAGCCCTGGTTTTTCAAGTGAGAGAACAGCGCGGCCTTTTGGCACCTGCTTTCCTCAGCACTGTGCCCTCCGTACCACCTCACTGCCTCTGGGCCCCTATTCTGAGGCAAAGGAAAAGAGAGCAGTCAAGCCGTTGGTTTTGTTAGGAGTAGGATAGAGTTACCAGCTAGAGTAATGTTTAGAAATGCAGAGTGGCTTTCAGTTACTCATGTTCTTTTGAAATTGCTAGTTAAGAGCATTGTCCTGCTTTCCCTTTCAAATACCAGCTATGAGGTCCCAGCAGGATTTTAGTAGGTTCATGGGGTAATGAGAAGACCTTAGACATTCTCTGAGATCCTATTGTCCATCAGGGCTACAGCATGTGCCAGATACCTATAATAGGCTCATACCTGTGTATAGAAAGGAAGGAAGTAGGTAGGGTGAGTATCGATAGTAAGGGGGCTGGTCATGGCTGGCTCTCAACTGTTTTCCAAAGGTGACTGAAGTTGGGAGGGATGGAGGTGCCACCAGGGCAGCTTTCTGAACAGCAGGTGAGTATGAGCCCGACAGTGGAAATGTTCTGGACTCTCTCAACTCCGGGTGGTGGTTAAGACATACTGGCCACCATTGCCGCCTCAAACGCTTTGCTCTCTTTCTTCCCCTCTCTGTTTAGGATGAAGGACACCAGCCGCAAGAACAACATGTTTGCACAGTTTCGGAAAAATGAGCGAGACAAGCAGAAATTGATTGACACTGTGGCCAAGCAACTCCGGGGACTCATCAGCAGCCACCACTCATGAAGACGGGCCTCCGGCCCACAGAGGCTGCTGGCTGCAGCCCCAGAGTCTGGGACCCAGCGCTGGCTGGCCCTGCATTTGTGCATTCTTCTTCAAAGAGAACAAATGTATTTTTTTATAATAACCTATGTACAGTATTCGCATAACCTTTCCCTATAGTAGAAGAGGCACAAGAGCAAGCAAGTCCATGAGATGTTGCTAGGCTGGGCTTCAGGGAAGTCATGCTACACTGTATTTTCCTAGAGACGGTGGTGTCGTCAGTCCAGTATGAGGAACCACCTTTCATCCGTGGCTCTAGAGCTTAGGTCTGGGGCTCAGAAACTGCACAAACAAAATGGGTACTTGGCACTGGGAGGTAAGGTGAGTAGGCAGAAGGATAATAAAGTACATCCTGTCCACTCCTAGGTGCCCCATTCACTACGTAGGTGAGGCCGGTTGTTCTCGATGCAAGGAAAGGGCCTGGAAGACACTACTACTTGGTCTATGAAAGACCAACACACAGTTGTGGAGCTCCAGAGGTTTCTTCTTCTCAGTTCACTGACTTTCCCTGACCAGACAACAAGCATGCCATTGTGACCAGATGACAGCTTCACCGCAGTCCCCCCAAGGATGGCGTCTTTTAGCCTAGATCTGCCCCCAGTGCTTTTACTCCTGATTTTTCTGAGGCATGGAAGAGCTGAGTATGCAGTGGGACTAACTAGACCTTATGACTAGCTGTAGGTTGCCCCCACACCAGGAGGAGGTCTTAAAAGACAGTGTGAATGGGATCAGAGCCCCAGCCCCTTCCCCATTCCTCTCACTGCCTTCTTTCCGGGTCAGGCCCTTGGTTCCGAGCATAGGTCCACAGTTATTCCATAAACAGAGAATCTCAGACTTGGCCTTCTCCAGCAGTATCCTTGGGATAGTCAGATTGCAGAAGCCTGAAAAATGACCTTTTGCTTTCCCCTTAGGTAAAACCTGAAGATTACTTGGAATTGTTCCTTTGTGTTTTAAAACCAACTTTCTGGTCACCATCTCTATAGGAAATGCCACCAGCTCTGTGCTGTAGGGAGAGCTTTAGCTGGACTAGATGCCTCTGGGATGAAGCCACTGTCACCATGAAGAAGAGCAGGTCAACCATGTCTAGTGGTTTGTCACCCCAGCCATCCCTCACCAAGTCATACCCTGGATAAGAAGCTCCTGCTCAAGCCTAAAGCTTCCATCCCCTTTTGAGGTCCCCATAGCTCTCTTGGCTTTGTCTGAGAAAGATTGCCTGTAATCCTAGCCTTCAAGCTCTGGAGTTTGCAGAGGAGCCTGAACCGGCTATGTCCTCTGTCACAAATGGGCTCCTGTGACTTAATGCAAAGGCTTCACTATGAGGTCAGTCAGCGGAACCTGCCCTTTAAGACGCTTCAGGAAGACACTATTAAGGCTACTGGTGAGTGTATAATTGTACATCACCAAACAATGACAAATAAGCCACACAGGCCTTTCCAGCTAGGATTAGTGGGAGGAAAGATTCATCAAACAGAATTCTTCACTACCTTTGTCAGCTACTGAGTTGCTTCTAGGGAGGGCAGTGCTTCCTTTTCACACACCCCTGCCCCCCTGCCAAATATTATGTCACAACTTGAAAACCATGGGGAAGAAAATATGCACATAGACACACACAGACTTCCTCAAAACTGGAAAGACCAGGCTGCTTGTGGGCTCTGCAGAAGCTTTCTGAGGCTCATCCTCAGGGCTAGTCATCCTGAGGGCTTGGTCCAGGGTCTAAGAATGAGGCTCAGAGATGAGTGCTGCCACTCAGAACTTCCATAGCCAAGGGAAGGCAGGGGTCCAGTGGGAATGAGACCTAAAGTGCCATCTCTCAAATTCTGGACTTTATTAGAAAAGAGCAAGAAATGATCACTCTAATCCTATTGCTTAAGAAGGGCCCCAAACACCCTATAGCAGGATCTCTTCTGCTTTGAGTGCTGAGACTTTGAAGTGGAATGGAGAGAACCTTAAGTATGTCACTTTTTTTTCAACCGTTATCATTGTCGGTCTGGTCTCAGACCTGTACACTGGAGAAACAGTACTACAAAGAGAAAATGAACAGGGTGGAGGAACAGGGGTTACCCTGCCCCTTGCACACAGAAGTCCCTCTCTAGAAAACACTTACTCAAGCCCAAGACTCACAGGGTAGATCCTTTGTTAGATCCCTTCTTTCCTCTTAGTCTGCCTCCAGCCTTCCCTAACAAAACCAACGTGCACCTACTGAGTTGTCTGTGGAGACACACTCTTGGTGACCAGGGAAAGGTGAAAAACAGGGACAGGCAATGTCCAAACTGTTTGAATTGGTGAAGTAGGAGTTGTCAGTTTTGTCTATAGGCCTCAAGCTAGGTCAGCCCTTGAGAGGACTTGTACAAAGCATGGGTGCCTGTGTCCCACAGAATCCTGAGATCGGGCCTCAAATGCCCAGAGATGTAGATACGGCCCAGAGGCCTCAGTAAGAGGTGAGAACATGGGTGCTTGGAGGCCTTTCCATCTTCTAATTGGCTGAGTTCTTGGGAAAACCAGATCCATATTCCTGAAAGGACAGTCAGGTTTGGGACCCTAGTGGGTTCCAAGTAGTAATTTAGGCAGCTGGAATAGTTTTAATGTATCACATGGCAAAATCTCTGAGTAGACTAAATGAAGCTGCTGATGGTAGGGAAGAATAGGACGTGAAGATTGGAAGCAGCAGAGAGTTCCCATTGGTAAAGGGAATATACAGCATCCAAGGAGCAATGCCTAGTATTTGCATTGTCTCCCAGGCCTCCAAGTCAGCCTAGCTTCACTGCACACTTGACAAGTGCTTGCTCAGCAAGTCCCAGACCCAGGCCCTTTATCCCCAAGATTGGCATTGGCCATGACTCTGCCCGTGAGGCCTCTGAGCACACTCCCCAGGGCCTGCTGCAGAAGCCCCCTCACCAGAGCCGCACTTCTCCCAGGATGCTGCACCTGGCTGCTTCTGTTGCCTCTTTTATCTTTTTCCTTTGCCTGAGTTTGCAATTACTTTTCACTAATGTGTTGGAAATGGCCTTTTTACTTTGCACAAATAGTTGCACATTTATGAGGGAAATTTAGGAAAGTCCATTTTTAACTCTAAAGGGAACTTTTTTCTTTAAAACTCAACCAGTAAAGCTACTGATACAGATGGGCCTCGTGGTTAGTAGAAAACCTCTTATGTGGAAAGAGCATGTCTATTCCTCCTGTATGTTCTCTTTTAATTACTATTAAATAAGGGAGCCTATGTACCTGTTCAAAAACCACCGTGTTGTCTCATGATTTTTGATCTCCCACCCCTTTCACACCTTGGAGCGTGGTTGGTGATCTGGATACAGACACTGCACCCCTTCAGCCACACTGAGGACTAGAGCAGGCAGAAGCCTGCTGGGGAGGAGAAAGCTGCCTGCTAGACAAGGCAAGAAATCGAATTGTGGCCTTGGAAACATGCCAAACCACCAGCCTAGGCTTTCCTGCCTGTGCCATTAACACTGGCATCATCGTCATCAAGAGGAGTAACTGTTGAATTGCCTGATTTATGAGGAGTACCTGGCTAGGCAACTAGGGGCTCACTGTGTTCTGAACATGGGCCCTGCCATGGAAAGGCTCCTGGTTAAGACGGAGCCAGAAGGGATTATCTAGGAGAAGCAGCAAAATGAGCCTGTCTTAGAGCTTGGTGGGGAGAGGGACAAGCATCACAGACTGCTGTGGGAATGGCTCTCATCAGGGAAGCAGCGCAGAGAAAAGTGAAAGTGGCTCAGTCATGTCCGCTCTTCGCGACCCCATGGACTGTACAGTCCATGGAATTCTCCAGGCCGGAATACTGCAGTGGGTAGCCTTTCCCTTCTCTAGGGGATCTTCCCAACCCAGGGATCGAACGTAGGTCTCCCGCATTGCAGCCGGATTCTTTACCAGCTGAGCTACCAGGGCATAGAGAAATGGGGATGTTAATTAGCTGGGCCTTGAAGGAATTAAATTCAATGTGGTGCAGACCACGTTAGAGTGAAAAGTTGGCACAAGTCTGGTAGGCATATCTGAAACCATGGTGAGTAAGGCCTGAAATGTCTGTGCAACAGCACCCAGCCTTCCTGGCCCCAGGCTGGCACAGAATGGGAATAGGCTGGAGACAAGTCTGACCACTGCAACTGGGCTTCAATGCCTGAGAGGACCTGCTGTACCACTTACCAGCTGAATGACCTTGAACAGTGAACTCCCTGAATCTCATAATCCTTATCAGTGAAAGCAGAACCATAGTCCGGCCTAATGTACAGGCTTGCTGTGAAGGATAACTGGGCAACGGATGGTCAAAAGGCCTAGCCATTTCCTAGCCACACACAAGCTCTTCCAGGCCTTTCCCTCCCTTGCCTCCAATTTCACAGCATGCGGTGGCAACATCATATAGAATTGTCCAAAGCATCTCTGCCTCCCGGTTTCCCCTCCCCAAGCCCATCACAGGCTTCATGGTACTGAGGTCCACCAACTTCCTGCGTAGACACTGAGATACAAGCCTTCACTTCAGAGAGCTAGTTACCTGGCTCAGAGTAGAGCCATTCCTTCAGGTGGGATCTGCCCCTCAATTCCACTTGGACCCTCCTCTGCCAAAACTTATACCTCCTTCTAAAGTTTAGGAGTTCTTGGCCAGAATTCCGTGAACCCTCGGAGTGTGTATGTGGGGGAATATATGTACATGCACACAGGCTTGTATCCACTCAGTTTTCTGGCTAGAAGGTACATGGCTTTCATCAATGTCTAAGGAAGATTCAGGACTAAAATCCTGAATAGTAACCAGATCTCTTTGGAAGTATAGCTCTCCCTTTAGGAAAAGCCAGACACTGAGCAGTCTCCTCCTCTCCCTGCCTCACAGAGTTCTGGCAGGAGATTTTTCAAGACCTGCAGCTCTGCCTCCCACCTCTTCCGGGAGCCTCCACATGAACCTCGGGTCACACCTAAAAACCAGTACAACCACCATTCCTAGCTTGACCTCCCTGAACCAGTTTAGGGTACCCAGGGCCACGCGAGGACCCGTACTTCTGAGAAGAGAGACTTCCAGCTGGTTGAGGGAATCGCAAGCAAGAAGGTCCAGTGTAGAGGCTTGGGCTGTCGAAGCTGAACTGAACCCAGACTGTTTCCCACAGCTTCTGAGTCTGAGCACTGGCTGCTACAAAGTCTCATCCACGGCCTTGTCCAGAGAGGGCCCAGCAACACTTGTGGTACGTATGCACTGCCGGGAACCACACCAAACCAGGGACAGATGTGACACTGTCTCCAGCTCACCCCTTGTCTCATCTGCTCACCAGGCAGATGAGGATGGGGAATAGCCAGTGGGAGATAAGGGGAGGGAAGAGAAAGAATGCCAGGCCCTTTACCCCGGAGGCCTCAGCTTTGATTTAATGGACACTGTTTGCGGGGAATGAGAGAGCCTCCAGGCCCAAGAGACCAGAAGACAAAGGCTCTCGAGGAAGTGCAGGGAGGCGGAGGGGAGTGGTGGAGGCTGGGCATTGTGCTGGAGCACCACCCCTCTATCTGTTTCAATCACTGCTAGGGTTAGGGTTACCCTGCATTTGGGGCCCCAGCTCCTCTGTGGGGTCTGTGACATCAGCTGTTGTGATGTTAATGGAGCCCCTCCCTGCTCCCCTGCACTGGCCAGACCACATCAGCTCCTGGGGAGGATTCCAGCTCCTATTCCCTCAGGGAGGGGGCAGCCTGTGGGCCCAGAACCCAACCCAAGACAACAGCCCCCCTCCCAGTCTGAACCCACTGCTAAGTGTACCTTCCAAGCCCAAGCTGAGACCTTCCTCTCTCCAAAGCTCCAGAAAAGGAATGAAATCTGAACATTGAGACGCTTTTCTGGCCCTAAACAATCCTTCCATTCTCTAGGCTCAATGATGGGTCTATTCCCTCCTGTAAATGGGTCTCGTAATCTTCAACTTTTACCTTTGCTTCTAAGGGTAATTAATTGCATCTCCCTCTTGTTCTCCCCACACACTCCCCTCTCTGTTACAAGGCTCAGGTTAAGCTGGGTGGATGGCTTTTCTTTCTTTCTACTCCATAGAGTGCTTATTTTTAAAGCTGATGGAGTAATGCCCTGCCCTCTGCAGTGAACCTCTCTTCCAGAGAAGCTTGCTGGGGAAGCACCACTTCCCTGGGCACAGGAAAGGGGGCCTTAGACTGCCCAGCTTTTCAGAGAACCAGCTCTGAGCTACCATTTCACTCCTCCCAACCCCCAGATATGTTCCCAAGGTTTTAGGAAAGACATTTTCAGGTACCACTCAGGAGCAAAGTGGAGGGTTAAGTAGTGATCTGGGAGGTAAAGATGGGCATGGGAGAAAGCAAGACCAAAGGGTCAGAGTCTCTTTTTTTTCCAGGATGAGGAGAAACAGTAAGGTTCAAGTTCAGGGCCGCTTGAGGACATCCAGGCTGGAGGTGAGGGTAAGACCCATGAAGGCCAGCTGGCAGAGAGACTGCCGTGGTAGAGGTAGGTCATGCAAGCAGTAAGCTGAACCCCAGGGAGACTGGTGGTTTCCAGTGTCTATATCCTTGTCTGATGCCTCTGCTCTTCAAAGACTGGAAAGACATCACAGGCCTGTCTGAGGCCCCCGCAGTACCTCACCCAGCAGATGGCATATGGGCTCTCATGGCCACATCAAGTCACACTTAGTCATTCGCTGCCGAGAGAGGGGACTGTGAGAGCAGCACTCCTTGCTAAGAGGAATTCTCTGTCACTGACATTCTTGAGAAAGCATATGGTGATGATAAAAAGCAAACCAACGTTTAGCCAGGTTTATTACCGTGTAAAATTCTCTGCAGATATGTTCCATTCCACTCTTGGTATGCCACGGAATAAGGAACAGGTTGAAAACAGATTGAGTAAGGTGAGAAATCAAAGTAGCATTTTAATTCCTAATGGGTGGGATGTGGTCCTGGTGGTGATGGTGAACGTGTTCATACATGCCTATGCACACGTGCACACAGAGATCCGACAGTACTACTGGAGGTTTTCCC
The DNA here is from genome assembly GCA_024291935.2 of Okapia johnstoni. NCBI lineage: Eukaryota > Metazoa > Chordata > Mammalia > Artiodactyla > Giraffidae > Okapia > Okapia johnstoni. The sequence goes on along the minus strand of CM044306.1, from coordinate 122,133,276 downwards.
CACTGGGCCCGAAGGCCATTCCCCACATTTAATCACTGCTCACAGGATGGTGATGTTCTTTCAGATCATTTTACTACATACTTTTTTCACAAAAAAATTATGGTGTATTACACTACAGGTTTTTTGTGTTTTTTTTCTACACAGTGTATCTTAAACATTTTTGTGGCAACATACAGGATATCTTCATCCTTTGTGAAGCTCATAATTATTTCTATTGCACGGATATACCTTGAGTTTATTTAACCAATTCCAAACTGATGGATATTTGGGATGTTTCCAGTATTTCACAGGCGTTTCACAGTATATCAAGACATCTGTATACTTTTGTGCCTTGTCTAGGTATTTCTGCAGCATACAGTTTCGGGAGTGAAATTGATTGGTTAAAGGCTGTAAATACCATAAATATTAATAAAAAGTGTGTCTTACTTTCTAGCAAATCACCAACTTATACTGTCTCCAATACTATATGAGTTTGCTTGTATTCTCAGCCCTAAGGAATTTCAATATTCTTCATTCATTTTTTACAAAAGTAAAAAATCATTTCCTTTTATTTATACTTCCTTATAGTGAGCCTAAGCATCACTTTTATTGTTTATTGCTCATTGTATTTCCTCTTGTATGAAGTAGCCATCCATTTATTGTGCCTTTAAAAAAATAGGTTGTTTCGTTGTTCATATGATTTTAACTCTTTGTCTATATGGGATTTCAATTATTTGTCTTTTGCATAGCAAATATTTTTCCCAGCTTTTCTTTTGAGTTTGTTCACAGTCCATATCTTTCAGAACTCTTCATTCTACAAGTAAAAAAACCAACTCAGAAAAGGAGATTTATTGATTGAAAGTCCAAAGTTAGTTCAAGGTTGCTTTGTTTCAATGACTGAAAAATATCAAGGTTCTTTGTTTCTCTCTACTATCTTTTCAAGTAGCAAGGCCATCCTAAATTTCACTATCCTTCTGGTGGCTGACTGTCATTTTTCCAGGTTTCATGTCTCCACACCACACTGTGTAGAAACTGACTTCCATTGGCCCTCCGAGATGAGTGAGGAACTTTCTGTACCATATGCCTCCCATATTTGGAGACTTAAATTTAATTACACATCATTCTTTTTGATCAAGACCAATTCATGAGTTAACTGCTTAGGCCAGAGTGACTTGTACCAATCATGGTGGCAAAAGCAACAGGGTTACCTTGGTAGATTAAACCACTCAGTTCTTACCCCTAGAATTTATAGTAAAGAGGTATTAATACTCACCACCAAGCAAACTGGAAGACATCTGCGCAATGGGGAAGGAGTGGAAGGAATATTGAGGAGACAGGCCACAATATTCACTGCATGGTGCTTTTTTGTCATATAGAAAGTTTTTTTTATTTTTTCAAGCATTAATTTATCAGAATTTTCATTTATGATGCTTAGATTTCACCTACTTAGATTTTCCCCTCTTCAAAACTGTAAAAACATTGACCCATGTTTTCTTCTGATATTTGTGTTTAATATAGCAACCATTTATCAGTTTAAATTTTACCTAGAGGTGAAGAATGTGGCAGAGATCCAGCTTTTTCTATTTTTCCAAGTGGCTCACTAGTTGTCCCCCAACATCACTGATTCATTTTTAAATGTTATTTTTGATCATATGTAAAATTCCCATTTATTCTTGGGTCTATTTCTGGACTTTCTACACTGTTCCGTGATCATTCTATTTCCGAGTCATTACCGTATTTAGTTACCACTGTCTTTGTAATTGTTTTTAATATCTAGTAACCTACATCGTGGAGGAGGAAATGGCAACCCAGTCCAGTATTCTTGCCAGGAGAAATCCATAGACAGAAGAGCCTGGCGGGCTACAGTCCAGGGGGTCACAAAGAGTCGGACACGACTGAAGCTACTGAGCATGCATGTGTGCATGCGGCCTATATTGTGGTTTTCTTTTTCCAAAATGTTCTTCAATATTTGGATACTTATTTTTCCCAAGTAGTTTTTTTTTAATTGAGGTATAGTTGCTTTACAATGTTATATTCTCCCAGAGTAGTTTTAATCTTTAAAAAAATGTTTAAAGGTATATTGTTATTCTGACTGGAATTGCACTGAATTATAAAATAATTTACAGGTAAATGACACCTTTATAACATAAAGCCTGTCTATGAAATGATGAAAAATGTTTATTTACTCACCACATGTATATTCCTCTGACAGTGTTTAACATTTTCTTAATTTAAATTCTTTGCATTTCTTATTCAATACACTCACAGACATTTTATGTTGTCATTATTGTTATAAATGAGATCTCTCCTTCCATGTTCTATATTTTCTTCAGCTTTTAATTACAGAAGCAATATATAAACACCTATAAAATTAGTAAAACTCCTGAAGTCTGATATTACCTAGTATTGGTAAGGATATGGAGAAACATTTATAGGAAGATAAATGAATACCACTACTTTAGAAAGTAGTTTGATGATGCAGATCCAAACCCCTCTTCCACAACTTAGAAATCCAAAGAGCTCTGAAAACTGAATGCTCTTTCCTAACTCATTTGGTGGCAAAACCTGACCTGATGTGAAGTCATCTTTATTTGTCTCACTTAATGTGAATATTTATATTTTTCACCACAGAAGAAGTAACACATTTGATTATAGAATACTTTCCCAAACTCAGACTGAGAGTGTTATGTATGGCATATATACTATATTACCTTTCTAAAATCCAAAAAATTCTTATCCTGAAACTTATCTGACCATAAGGGCATTGAGCAATGCATTGTGGGCCTGTATCTAAGAAAGATGCACATATCCTGAGACCCAGCAATGTTACTTCTGAGAATATTCCCTTGGGAAATCAGTCCTGTGGGCACGAGGAGACATAAGACTGTTCATTCTAGCATTGCTTGTAATGATGAAAAACTAGAAATTACCTAAAGGTCCACCAAGCAGTGAGTAGATAAATTGTGATATATTCATCTAATAGAATATATCACAGCAGTTAGAATGAACTAATACAGCAGTTAGAATGAACTATAGTTACATATGTCAATATGAATAAATCTTTAAAACGTTGTTGAGTAAAAAAACAAGGTGAAGATTGAAAACAGTGCCTTGTAACTCTGAAAACATGAGAGAGAATGATAAACAGTAAGTTCCTTCTGCAGTAGGAGGAACAAAATAAGGTCCACTGGGGTACACAGGGATTTTTTACTTTATAAAGTCTAATTTCTTTTGAAAAAATTTGAAATGAACATGGCAAAATGTTGAAGGATTTTTACAAATAGACTTGTAGTCTACATAATGGTCCTAACCCTTTTGTGGCTGCATAGTATTCCATGATGGGACTACTCCTTAATTTAGCCATTTCCTTACTATTTATTGATATTTAACTTGCTTTCACTTACTTGTTATAACCAAAACTGCAGAATCAAGCACATTTGATATCTTTTTGCATTTATACAAACATTTCTTTAAGATTGCTAGTAATTCCTAGGAGTGATGTTAGTTGCTGCTGCTGCTAAGTCTCTTCAGTTGTGTTCGACTCTGTGCGACCCCATAGACGGCAGCCCACCAGGCTCCGCTGTCCCTTGGATTCTCCAGGCAAGAACACTGGAGTGGGTTGCCATTTCCTTCTCCAGTGCATGAAAGGAAAAAGTGAAAGTGAAGTCGCTCAGTCGTGTCCGCCTCTTAGCGACCCCATGGACTGTAGCCTACCAGGCTCCTCCGTCCATGGGATTTTCCAGGCAAGAGTACTGGAGTGGGGTGCCATTGCCTTCTCCGTGATGTTAGTAGGTAAAGGGTATACATTTTATGGATTCCCCAGATGACACTAGTGGTAAAGAACCTGCCAGCCAATGCAGGCTACACAAGAGACACAGGTTTGATCTCTGGGTCAAGAAGAGCCCCTAGAGAAGGGCATGGCAACCCACTCCAGTATTCTTGCCTGGAAAATCCCATGGACAGAGGAACCTGGCAAGCTACAGTCAATAGGGTTGAAAAGAGTCAGACATGACTGAAGCAACTTAGCACATACATATTTTATATTTTGTTAGATGATGCCAATTGTCTTTCAAAAAGGCTGTACTGATTTATTTTCTTACCAGCAATGTAAGAGATTGTCAATTTCCCAACATCATCAGTGAGGCTCAAACTGGAGTGAGGAGAAATAGTTTATTAATTTGCAGTTGCCAATTTCTGTTAGGCTGAATCATCTTTTCCTATCTCATTAGTCATTTATAGTATTCTCAAGAAATTGCCAGTTAATACTGTTTTCAGTTCAAAGTATGTCCAGCTACAAGTAATTGAAAATGGGCAATGAGTTTGGTAAAGAATAAGGTAAGGATTTTTTTCTTCATTTGGTTTCCATATTTTGTTTTGACTAAGAAGAATTCTGGAGGCTTAAGCACAAGCAGTACAAGGCTAGAGCAGCTGAGCAGCAGAGACCTAGGCACTTTCTGTCTTCCTGTTCTGTCTCCTTAGTATGCTCACCACTTCATAGGCATGGGTGGCTGTGTCACCTGTAGGCATCATGTCCACCTTCCAGGATGGAGGAAGAAAAAAAATAAAGAGATAAAGGCCTGTTCAGGTCAAATCTGTCCCTTTCATATGTGCATGCGTGCTCAGTCACGTCTGACTCTTTGTGACCTCATGGACTGTAGCCCTCCAGGCTCTTCTGTCCATGGGATTATCCTGGCAAGAATATTAGAGTGGGTTGCCATTTCCTCCTCCAGGGGACTTGTCCGACACAGGAATCCAACCCGTGCCCCCAGCATCTCCTGCACTGGCAGGTGGATTCTTTACCACTGAGCCACCTGAGAAGCCTCTCCCTTTCTTAGAAACCTGTAATTTTCATCTTTCTTTGGGCTTGAATATTACCCTAAAATTATGCATTCTCAGAATTATTTAAATTGCTATTTAACATTATCTCTTCATGGTACCTCCTCTTACATCATACTGCTCAACATGTGGTCACTAAACCAATCATGACCAAAGAGAGTATGACTATGGTTTAGACCAATGATGGTTCATTCCCTGTAAGCTCCATCAGAGCAGAGTGTTTTGTTCACAGACTTATCCTTAGTGTCTAGAAGAGTTTTTGCCACATAGAATATGTTCAATAAATTTTGCTGAATAAACTGTATGCATGAATGAAAAGATAAATGGAGCTGGGATGGGGTGGGAGATCAAGGGATCTGTAACAGCATTTGAGCCAATCTGAGTCCTGTCTGCAGGAAGTCGTTGGGAATAAATACGCTCAAGAGAGGGGGTCTATCGCAATATCCTGGATCCACTGAGCCAATTGATGCTAACTACCTATGTGTTTGTTATGCATGGGAAACTATTGTCTCCCAGTCTTTCACTTATTTTTTAAATTAACTTAATTTTCAAATAATTTTAGGTTTACAGAAAAGTTGCAAAGTGGTACAGAGTTTATACCACTCACCCAGATTCCTCTGTTAACATATTATCGTGTATATGTGTGAAAATGTTAAAAACCAAAAGAGTTTTGCTAGCTCCTTAGTCTCCTCTGCTCCATGACGGTTTCTCAGTCTTTCCTTGCTTTTCATGTCCTTCAGAGTTTTGAGGAGTACTGGTCAAGTATTTTGTAGAACATCCTTCAAATTTGCGTTTGTCTGATGTTTTTCTCTTGATTAGCAGGGGGTAATGGGTTTTTTGAAAGAATACCACAGAGGTGAAATGTACGTCTCATTGCATATCAGAGCTTACACGCTGTCCATGTGACATCACTAATGATGCAAACCCTGATCACTCGGGTAAGGCAGCGTCTGCTATGTTTCTTCACAATGAAGTCATTATTTATTCCTTTCCATATTCTGTTATTAGAAGCAAGTCACTAATTACAGCCCACACTTAAAAATGGAGACAGGGAGAGGTGGAGTGTTTTTACCTCCTAGAAAGGGTATCTAAATAAATTCTTTGGAATGCTTCTATAAGGATTTTTTTCTTTCTATTCTCATGTATTATTTTAAATTATTTATGTATTTCAATGTGAATGCTACTCATTTTATGTGTTTTCTTTTTGTAATTTTTTATTGTGCTATAACTCACACAACGTAAAATTCATCATTTCAAAGTAACAATTCAGTGGATTTTTGTATACTCCCAATGTTGTGCAGCTGGCACCATCTATTAGCAATCACTTCTAACGCCCTCTTTCTCTATCCCCCGAATCTACTTTCTATTCCTATTAATTTGCCCATTCAGTATATTTTATGTAAGTGGAATCATATAATATGTGTCCTTTCGTGTCTGGCTTCTTTCACTTAGCAAAATGCTTTCAAGGTTTATACATGTTGTAACGTGTATCAATACTTCATTCCTTTTATGACTAAATAATATTCCATTCTATAGATATTACTACATTTTGCTTACCCATTCATGTGTTGATAGACTTTTGCCCATCAATGAATAGACAAACAAGTCCAATAGAAGAATAAACAACTTGTTTCCACTTTGGGGCTCTTGTGGACAATGCCATTGTGACCATTAGTGTACAATTTTGTTTGGACATGTTTTTAATTCTCCAGATACATACCTAGAGGATCCGCTAGGCCATATGATAAATCTATGTTTAACTTTTTGAGGAACTGCCAAACTATTTTCCAAAGTGTCTGCATTATTTTATAGTCCTACCAGCAATGCAAGAGGGTTCAAATTTCATCATATATTTGCCAGCACTTGGTATTTTCTGGTTTGCTTTTTTTTTTTTCAATAATTGCCATCCTGGTAGGTATGAAGTGATATCTCATTGTAGTTTTAATATTCATTTCCCTAGTGACTAATGATGCTGAGAATCCTTGCTTGTGCTTATTAGCCATTTGTGTATCATCTTTGGAGAAATGTCTGTTCAAATCATTTGTTCCTGTTTAAACTGGGTCATTTGTCTTGTTTTTGAATTGTAAGAGTTTTTCATACATTAGATACATTGGATATTAGAAACTTATCATATACATGATTTGCAAATTTTCTCCCATTCTGTGGAACTTTTCACATTTTGACACTGCCTTTTGATGCAAAAAAAAGTTTTAAATGTTGATAAAGTCCAAATTTATCTTTTGTTTTTGCTGTTGCTTGTGCTTTTGGTGTGATAGCTAAGAATCTAAGAAAATGTTGCTTCATCCAAAGTCATGAAGATTATGCCTCTATTCCAAGAATTTTATAATTTTACCTCATGTTTAGGTCTTTAATGACCCAGTTTGATTTGAATTTTTGTATGTGGTATAAGTTAGGAGTCCAGGTTAATTCTTTTATATGTGATATCCAGTTGTCCCAGCACAATTCATCAAAAAGACAATTCTTTCCCCATGGAATAGTCTTGGCACCCTTGTTAAAATCAATTGACTATAGACGTATGGGTTTATTTCTAGACTCTCAGTTCTGTTCCATTGATCTACATAGATCAATCTACCCTTTGGGCTTATATATTTATTTCACCTTTTAGGTTATAATCCAATACTATGTTATTTATTTCTTTTATTGCTCAGATTATTTCAGGATGGGAGCTCTTTGGGGTTGTCTCCAGAGTACCTTTGCTAAACCCCCATTCTTTTGTTAAAAACATTATTTCCTTGCTTTATCAAACTACAAGATGCTACAAGTTTATCTTCTCTTTTCCCTGTTCTAGCCCTAGAATTAACCAGTTCTTCACAGAGTCCTGATTCCTTTTATGAAAGAATGATATTTAGAAACCCAGATTTGGGTGCTTGGTGAGCTCATTGCTATTGAGATGTCTTTTTTTTTGGCTCTCAGCAGACAGAGCTAGATACTTTATTATATATGATATCCATGTATACACATGGTATTACTGTTCCTGTATCTATACATCTGTGTGTATATATATGTAAGGTATGAGGCTTATGTGTATATTTATACTGCACATCAAACTCTAGTACCATAGGAATAATTCTAATCTTTCTTTATTGCTTATCTTTCTCCAACAGTGATTGGAGAAGGAAATGGCAACCCACTCCAGTGTTCTTGCCTGGAGAATCCCAGGGATGGGGGAGCCTGGTGGGCTTCCGTTTATGGGGTCGCACAGAGTCGGACACGACTGCAGCGACTTAGCAGCAGCAGCGGCTCCAACAGTGAGAACCTGGCTCTCATCATCTACCAGCCGTTAACTTATTTATTCAACCCTAGTACACAGTTTCAGAACTGTTAGCTCATACACTCACTTTTATCTATTTTCATTGTTTATACTAGCTTTCCTCATACAAAATTTTGAAATTTGATGTAGTTTAATTGTTGATTCTTTCTTTTAAAAAGGAAGCTCCTGAGTTTTGTATCTTGCCTAGAAAAGCTTTCCCACCCACTCCCAGATTATAAAAAATTTTAGCTTTGTTTTACATTTAGATATTCAGTCTTTCTGAATTTTATTTTGGGATTATATAAGAGGCAGATCTAATCTTTTTTTTTCCCAAATGGCAATCTGAAGATCCTAAACACATATTATTATTAGTCAATCCTTTCCTTACTGATTTGTAATGCATGGGTCTATTCATATTCTACTGATCTATTTGTCTATTTCTGTGCCAATAGGAAACATTTTAATTTTTGTAATCTTAAAATATGTTCTAATATCTAGTAGAGAAAGTCTCCCATCAGTGACCTTCTCTAAAAATTTCTTGGTTCTTCTTGTATGTGTATTCTCGCAGATGAGCTATAGAATTATTTTGTAAAGTTTTATTTTTAAAACTTCATGGGAATTTTGATTGGGATTACACTGAATTTATCCAATATTGGAGAAACCTACTCCTAACATTGTGAGTCTCTATCTAGGTCTTCTTTTATGTCCTATGTAAAGTTTTATGTTTTCTTCTCATAACTACTGAATTCATGAATTCACTTTATTTGCATTAATTACATAAATCCACAAGATTATTCATATTATTCATTATATATTTTAAATTAAGTTTCCAAATTTAATAATGTTAACTTACATGAAAGCTATTGATTATATATTTGTCATGTATCTGAACAAGTTACTGCCTATTTTATTTGACTGAATAGGTTTTCAGTTGATTCTCTGGGATATTCTATTACAGGCAGTCCTAATATCTGCAGATGATGACAATTTCACATTTCTTTGTAAATCAAAGAACTGTCTGTTGGTGGGAGGATGAAAACACAAATCACTAAGCAAACCTAATCAAGGAAAAACAAGATGAAAAAGTACAGATACTACTATCCTGATTTCTAAACAAAACTAAGTAATAGAAAGTGGAAATTACCACAGAACAGGGTTTAAATAATAATTTAAAATAATAGTTTAACTATAAGTAATGTTGAGAATAATTTATGTAATTTTGTGGAAATAAGTCCGTAAACCTAAAGAAAGATGGCTGATGCTTCTAGCAGAGTGTGTATTACCAAGAGTGACCCAGGAAGGGAAAGAAAACCCCCCAAATCAATAAACATGAAAGAAGTTGAGAAAATTGTCCAAGATCTATCTCTGGCATTTATACTCTTAAAATTTTTATTTACCCTTGCATTTCTAATTTTTTCTTCATTTAATTAGCTAAGACAATCAGACAGCGTTGTCTCCTAGTGGTAATGGTAAGAATTTGTCTCTTTTCTTACTTCAACCAAAATCCATATAATGTTTAGTTATTAATTATGAGGTTTGTTGTAGGCTCATAAAGTTAAGGGAGTTTTCTTCTATTCCTGGATTTTATAAGAAATTAGTGCTGAACTTTACTAAGTACTTTTTTTTTTCCAGCCATTTCCTTCACCAATTCATACAGTTGAGTACTAATGTTTCGACAATTTGGTTCATTTATGGGTGCAACCCCAGTTGGTCGTGATGTCTTACTATTTTGAACTTCTGGTTTTATTTAGCAGCATTTGTTGTAGGATTTTTGTATAAATATTCATAAGTAAGATTTGTCTGTACTAACACTGTGTTTATACTGCCTTCAAAGGTTTGTTTTGGTCCTCAGAAGATTTTTTGAGAGATCTTATCTTCTTTTTTGCTTTGCTGTATCAAGGGTTATCTGTGCCTTGACATGACTTGTAAAATCAACTCCATCTGTGGCAGGTGGAGGTAGCTAGCATGCTGGTCATTGAGGTTTGTGGTTCCTATCAGCCACCAGATGAGTGTGGACGGGGAGAAACAGTTAGTTAGGGTGGGAAGTAACCTGAGAAAACAGGTTACCAGCTAAGTTCGTTTGTATATATTGTTTCTTAACAATCTCTTCTCCATTCTGAAGCTTCGTCTACCCCGAGGACAGTGGAAATGGGAATGGAGATGAGGGGTAGATCTGAGAACCAACATGGGAGGTGACTCAGCTGACTCTGGTTAACTAAACAGCCAGGGAGATGGGAGATGTCAAGTTAATGTCTTCTTGATTCACTGGAAAAAAATAACAGGATTGCTGGAAACAAGAGATTCCAGAGAAGATTTAGTTTTAGGGAAGATGAGAAATTCAGTTTTGGATGTGTGTGGAAGATACCTTTCAGAACTTGAAGAAGGAAAGAGATTGGGCACAGAAGGTTATCAAATGGTGAGTGTAACTCTCACAACTCACTTACATCTGATGTACAGACTGGTAAACCAGAGGCCTGGAAAGATTGAGTTCTTCGAGTTCTTTTCATTCTAAAAATCATGTTCTTTTCAATGCATCCTTTATGAGACATCAGCTTAGAGTTCATTGGCATCAAGGGAAAGTCTTTTCAGACTAAGAGAGATATTGGTTTGGTCATAGGCAGAAGGAAAGAAACATTTAGAAATGACTAGAATAAAGTTGCTTGTAGTCTGAGTGAGGTCCTGGAGTACATAAGACAGGACTTAGTTAGGAAAATACTTATTGAGAGTACAGACAGAAAAAGAAGTATGTCGTGATTTCCTGATTTCCCCATTCTCACAGATACAGCCCACCCCCTCCTTCACTCTGCTCCCCCATCTCCAATGGTTCCAAAAGGCAGGAACCTTATCTGCCTTAGCGGCCAAGGCAGAGGGTGGTGTGTGAGTGAGAAAGAGAGGAAGGACTATGGTGAGATGATAAATGCTAGGGTGGTATGTACAGAATGTTCTGGAGCACCAAGGAAAGGGTGACAAACTAGAAAACTCCACACAAGGATATAATTCTTAAATTGGGCTTTAAAAGATAAGTAGACATTTACTAGTCAATGAAAGGGGGGTAGTCAAAACAGTGGTAACTGGCATGTGTGAAGGCTTAAGAGATTTCATTCTGATCAAACTGGCAAAATTAGAAATGAGCATAATGCAAGAGTCGTTTACAATGTGAGGAACCAGGCACCTTTGTGCACTGCTGATGAATGTGAGCCAGTGCAGTCTGCCTGGAGTCACACAACAAAACTTAATTGACTTCTGCACATTCCCTAGGATGTGCTCATTCCTGGTTAAACGCCCAGAGAAAATACATTCACTGCACAATGTGTGCAGAAATAGGAAGCTGGAAGAAATCTGGGTTTCTGTTACCAAGGTAAAATGTGGTAGATACATATTTTGGAATATTTACAGCAGTTACAGAGTATCAAACTAGAAATGCGTAAAGCAACATAAACAGAATTTTTAAATGATGTTAAAAATTTTTTAAACCTGAAATAAGATCTACATTGCAAGATCATTTGTTAGTTAAAGACTCATACATATAAAAGATAATACTATTTTCAAAGATGCATACACATCACTGGACATATACCAACACAATGGCAGGTGGGTCTCGGGGTGAGGGTGGGGATGAAGAGTAGGGCTGGGGAAAAGGAAATGAGTAAAGGCTGTACTAACCGAAATGTCCAGGAACTGGAGCATATGGTGACCAGTTTCCTGTCCCTAACATCCAAATAAAGGATCTAGAAGTGTAAAAGTGGACGGCATGCCTTTGCCACAGAAGAGGCTGGGGGAGTTGGAGGGAACCCCAGAGCTGAGGCTGGGGGAGAGGCTGGAGTCAGAGTGCCAGCCTGAGACCCATCCCGAGGGCAACAGAGAGCTGCTGACAGCTTTTAAGGAGAAAAGAACATTTTGTTTTAAAAGATCCCCTCTGGTGATCTAGAGGAAAGATTGGAGACAGTGGAGTGTTTAGAAGTCTACTTTAAAATGACAGGAGAGAGACACGGAGATCAGAACTAATGTGGGTAGGTGGGGTTGCGGGACTGTGGGTGGTCTGGAGTGAATACCATCTCGGGCCCCTGTGGGAACCTGCACCAGACCCCCTCCTCTTTGAATGGAAGCAGTCATTGGCTTCCCTTGTTTCAGGAGAGCAGCGAAAAGGCCAAAGTGACGTTGTATCTCCTCTCCTAGTCTCAGTCCCTTCTCCATCTCTGGCTGCAGCGGACGCAGAAAGCAGGAGACTCAAGTGCTAAGTCTAGCTCTTCCCTCTGGTTCCAGAAGTGACCTTGGACAAGTCACACCTTCTCTCCTGGCCTCACTTCCCCTCTCTTCTTTCCATTCTGCATTTTTTTCAGTTCCGTATGATTTCCCTAGTAATGAGCCCCAACAAGGAAATCTTGCCCCCCACCCTCTGAAATCCCCCCCAGTTGTCTCCAAAGTCCTGATGTCCTCCTTAATCTTCCAGCTTCACTGCCCCGCCCTGGTGAGGAGGAGCAACAAATTGGTATCGTAATGGCCCTGCTGATCGCATTATGGGTGTCTAATGCAATATGCCCTCATGAGGACCATCCATCAGAGCAGAGCCCCTCCCTAGGTCCCTGCCACCCCAGTCACATTAGTCAGGCAGCTCATTCATCACTCCCGCGCACCTCCATGGAGACTGGCCTAGACAGATGAGGGGCCAAATCAGATTTATGGGGAGGAATCCTGGAAAAAATCGGCCCCATCCATCTCCCAGACACTGAGGAGGGAGTCCTGTGTCCCCACTCCCTCCAAGGCTCCTCAGGGAAACGGGTGCTAATGGAGAAGCTGGCCAAGTTGCTTTTGTTTTCCTGAAGGCCCATTCTTGAGCCCCTGGGTTGCCTAGCACAGCCCTAGAACTAGCTTCCCTAGGAGTTCATAATTTTTGGAGCAAAGTCCCTGCCAGGACTAGGATACAGTGCCCAGAATTCCAGGGAATTCGTTTAGAGGGGTCCCAGGCTGGGTTAACTGCTGTGAGCTGAGAATGGGGAACAGTAGGGCCTCAGCCTGACTCAGGGAGGTAGCCGGTCCCAGGGCAACCAACTCGGGGAAGGTGACGGCACCTGGGCCTTCCACCTGGAACGAGGCCTTGCTTGGGGCTTGTCTCAGCTCTGCCCACCAGACAGGGGTGTTCTCCTGCGCCCAGGAGACAGTGAGAGGCTTGAGGACAGGGTGGAGCAGGAAAGGGAATGGCTGCCATTCAGGTCCCAGGATTTATGAAACCCGAAACCCTGGGGACCCTCTTGAAGAAAATAATGCAAAGTATGAATTGCCAGGGCTTCTCAGGAGCCTATACATGTGAGAAACCCAAAGCTTTGGCTTCCTGGGCCTTACTGTGACTCTGTCCCGGCTCCGAGCCCACCACTGTGCCAAGTGTTTTATATGCAATATCTTTTTATCAGTGTCATCACTGCCGATTGCCCAGTAAGGCTAGACTTCTTTTCCCCATTCTTATAAGAAGATTGAGCCTGAGGGGTGAAGTGACTTGGCCAAGACTGTACATCCAATGAGCGGCAGGAATGACTTCCTGATCTGTACTCCTGCTGGCTGGTTGTGGTAAGCGGGGTGGGGCCTCCTTTCCAGGCCATCCTCAAGCTGTAGACAGGGTGTGGCCTCTGCCCTGGGGATCCTGATGAGGGACCAGTCACAGGGACAGGCCAGTAGAAAAAATCCTTCTACCATAGAGCCCCAAGTGATCAGTGATGGGTGCTCTGAGCCCCTGCCCTAGAGCAGTTATTCTTGCTTCCTCTAAACCGACTAGAACACCGCGGGAGCTGGGTCCCATAGAGGGGGCTCAGGGGTTAAGGGACGAGGCAGAGAGCCACAAAGAGTCCTTTTCACGTCACCATAGCCTTCTCTGTGTAGCCTGCCCCACCTCCCCAGTCTCACCGCCTGGACTTCCTCACACCACCCAGGCTCCAAGCTGTCCCTCTCTCTGCCGGCCAAGCCAGTCACTGCTCATGTGAGTTCTAAGGTGCTGAGAAGGTTGAGTGGCCCCAACATTCTCCTGCCAGGTCAGAGGTGCCAAGGCCATGAAGCTCCGTGCCTGAACCAGCTTGTGGGGAGTGGGGAAGGGGCTGGGCATGCAAAGCTTCGGGGCGGGGGTGGGGGGCGCTGGAAGCCTGTGTGAGCCTCCATGAGCATGCGTGAGTGCAGGAGAGCGCCTGTGGGAACGGGCATGTGAGCATCCGCCCGAGAGAGGAAGCACTGCTAACGTTTCCCTGAGCATTTGTTCTCTGCTGGATGGTTGTGCAGGGGAACTTGCCCACAGCTGCCACTTGCCTCTGAGGGCAATGCCTTGTCTCCCCCCAGAGGGTAAGCCTGGCCTAGGGCTGTCTGAGCTGCTGCTTTCACAACTAGCGTGAGGAGACCTAGCCTAAGTATCTCCATCCTTGTCTGCTGCTTTCACCTGTCTCTCACCCTTCTCTCCCGGTTGGCCCAGGCCCCTCCAGCAGAGCTTGGCATCCCTGCTTGCCCGGCCAGCACATGGAATCTCCCTGATGGATCAGGAGAGCATGTGGGAAGCGAGTCCATCCCCCTCTCTCATTGCATGGTTTTCTCCCCGTGCTTCCAACACTCCCCTTTCCCCCTTGGTTCCCACATGGGTTTCAGAGTGGCTTCTCCCTCTGTTGAGTTTTGGTCCTTCTTCGGACCTCACTGGATCCTCACACTCCCTGCTCCCACAGAGGCCCCCTTCCTGTCTCAGCCCTGAACAAACAACAGACGGCTACACAGTCAGGTAGTGTTGTCCAGGGGGAACCCACAGTCTGCTGGAGGACACAGTGCAATGGGGGAGCTCTGCCCTGACTGGCAGCCTGGATGGAGTCTCAGTCTGTGGCAGGCAAGATCCAGACCCACTTAGGAGGTGCCCCTGGAAGTGTTATGTCACCATACAACATGGTGAAAAGCTCAGTGAAAACATTAACTCAGCAGCTAGATACAGAATCCTACCAATGACCATAGGTCAGGAAGCTCTGTGTGTATATGTGTGTCCCTAAGTTAGGCAAGGGTGAAATTACTAACCTGAGTACCATGATTACCCTAAGATTCTAAGTGCTGAGCGGAAGCAAACAAATAGGATAATCAGTCTCGGGTGAGGTTAACACTAGGATGGGGGTTTGGGCATAGAAAAGAGGTCCCTCTTTCCCAGACTCCTTTTTCTCTGCTTGTGCCTTAAATGTTGGTATCCTTGGGACTCTATCCTAGGCCCACTTCTCTTCCTGTGTAGGCTTCTCTACTCCCACGTCTTCCCTTATCATCGGAATGCAGATGATGTTTAAATCATCTCTAAGAGCCCACCAGAAAACTTCACTTGAATATCCCCTAGTCACCTTGGGAATTCCAGGGCAAAACCAAACTCAACATCTTGTCCCCTAAGCCTCACTCTTTTGAGCTTCCAGCTCAGTAGGTAATTCTGCCATGCACCCAGCTACCCAGCCTGAAATCCTAAACACCTGCCTCCTTTCCCACCTAATCAGTTGCCAAATATGTCAACTTTTTAACTAGACACTTCGAATATATGCCTGGCTTCCCTGGTGGCTCAGACGGTAAAGAGTCTGCCTGCTATGCAGGAGACTTGGGTTCGATCCCTGGATTGGGAAGATCCCCTGGAGGAGGGCATGGCAACCCACTCCAGTATTCTTGCCTGGAGAATCCCATGGACAGAGGAGTCCACTTTTCTCCATTCTCCCTGCAGCCAGCTTGGTTTAGTCCTTAGTATCTTGGCTAAGAGCCTGGCTAATGCAGATTCCCTGGGCTTGGATTCTAGAGGAGATTAAACCTAACCCCCGAAGGGCAGCAGGATTCATTTGGGTAAATTGTCAAAACACTTGGTGCCTCAGATTCTTCCTCTATGAAGTGGGAATATAGTATCTACCTCCCAGGGTTGATGTGAGGATTAAATGAGATCATATATGTGAAGTGCTTTGAAAAGCAGCAGGCACATAGGAATCAGTGGTAGCCTTTACTGCTGTGTTATTGCTATCACTACTGTTACTACTGTTCCTGTTCCTGAGCTATCACCAGCCTTCTAACAGGACTCCTGCCTCACCCTCATTCCCGCCTAATCCAGTCACCACCTTGGAGACATATCCGAGGCTCAGATGACCAGCGCTCATGGGAATGAGCGGTGGAGCAGGCTCAGCGCCCAGGTCTCATGGACTCCAGAGCCATTATTCCGAGTTACAGGCCACTCTGCCTATTTGCTGCAAGTGTGATGAGTGAATGGATTTGGAAGAGCAGGGCAGGGAGGAAGGAATGAAACCAATGGAAGGAAAACTAAAAGAGAGAGAGGAGCTCCAGATTTCCCACACAGAAGGGATTTCAGGTGGCAATCTAGTTGTGGGATAGGATACCAGGTGATTGGTACTGAAGCTTGGTTTGAAGAGAAAGCATAGAGTTCTGGAGGGGATGCTGATGGAGAGACTGTGTAGGAGGGGCCCAAGTCCTCCCACGAACTTTCTGCTACCTCAGAGTGGTCAGGAAGGTGAAATCCTGGTGGGAGCAGAGGCACAGGCTAGAATAGCCCCGGACTTCAGAACGATGGACCACAGGGCATCTTGCTGGGAGCTCCGCCTCTGATGTGTGGCCACCCTATCAGTGTCTGGGGAAGAAACTGAGGCAAGCCGTAGCATCTGGGACCACTTTAGCTCAGAGCTGGGGGGGATGGTGGGGTACAGGTATGAGAAGAAAGGGGGGTGGACTTCAGGTGGGCAGCCACACAGCCTCCCTGCTCTGAGTCTCCTCCAGCTCCTCCTCCAGAGAGAGTCCACAGGAGCCACAGCCTCACACAAGAGGAAGGGATTTGGACGCAGGGATGGGGAGCTCTGCCAACTAGCTTCTCAGGTTAGCTCTGCTCTCTGAGCTTTCTGAGCAAGGCTGCCAGTCAGTTGGCCAGCCGGCCTGCTGGGTGGCTTCTGGGCCCAAGCCAGCTGGGAATGGAAAGGCTGGTAGGGGTGGACTTCTGGGCACTTTCTCTGGATGAGGGGATATTCTTCCTGGCTCCTTCAGCTGTGTCTGAGGCTGGCAACTGGGTTGCTGCTCTCCCTTCCAGCCCCAAAGAATGGAGACCTTTGGGAAAGCAGTCCAATGACCCCATGTACTTTGCTTCAGGCCCCAAACCGCCTTGACAGTTCATCCAGCTCCATCTAGCAATCCTCAGAGTTCAGGTGCAGGGCAGAACTTTGGCAAGAAAAAGCCCACCCCATCCTTGTCCCAGTCAGGCCCCAGCAGAGAAGCTGGCTGCACAGGCCCAGATGGGGAGAGGGCAGAGGGCACTGTATCTCCATGAGGGACTCCTCTGAGCAGGCTTCCCAGCCCTCCCCTGGCATGGGGGGCTGGGAAGGGCAGCCCTGGAGGGAGGAAGCTGTGCTCCAGCTTGCCTGGCTCAGCCCATGTGAAAATGAACAGTGTTCCTTTTAAAAATCAACTATCTTGAAATTTCTAGGATCCATGGGATTTTTGCAGCTGAGGGTGTGGGTGGGGGGAACAGTTTTTAACACCAACAGCATGAAGGCAAAATCACTTAGAGCCACCCGACCACATCCCTGCCTTTGACATCGGTGTTTTACTCTCCACAAAAGCCTTGAGTTCTCTGTCATGCCTTTCTTTTTTCCTCCTGGATCTCCAATTGTCAAGCCTTCAAGAAAATGCACTTCAGTCCTTTGTCACTGAGTGTAATTTGATAAACAGCAGAAACACACTGCTCTCCCCATCCTTTCAAAAACTGTTACCGCCAGAGAAAGAGGATGAGGGAAAGAGATCTGAAGTCTTTGAATGGAAGTTTAAGCACGAGCGCACGCGTGCATGGGCAGAAACACACAGACACACTCACACACACACACACACACGACTCTCATGCACATACCAGGACATGGAGTTGCCTGGGATGGGAGGAGGTTGAATCCCAGATTCTTGTGCATGGGGCCTGGCCCTGGGGTCCTGGGGCGCATGCCCTTCCAGCTCCTAGCGATTCCCCTAGTTGCAGGCCTGGTTGCAACCGCCCAGTGGGCGGTGCCAGGGCAGGTTTCAGGCTATAAAGGGCTCTTGGCTCCCAGGGCCTGAGGGAGCGCCATCGCTGCAGCACGGTCCCTGCCAGCCACAGCCAGCTTGGGGCACTGCCGGCCGGTGTCCCATCGCCACCGGGCAGGCTACTCTTTTCCAGGCAGTGCCGCCTTGGACACTGCCAGCTGCATTCCTCATCCCTACCTCGCTCCTTCCATCGGCAAGTCCCTTTTTTGGTTGCTTTGGTCTGGGTTGGGTATGGGGTAGGAGGAAGGGGACTGGCTGTGGGGGCTTTGACAGGAAGATAGGGATATTTCCATTTCTCTGAAAAAATTCCTTCTGGGGCAAGTGTCCGAAGCTGCAATTTCTGAGATGAGGTATGGGGTGAGGCTTGTTCCAGATTCAGGCAAAGGAGGAAGCGGCAAAGTACTCTCCTAAGGGCTGCCTGCCTGCTTTCCAGCGCCGCAAGGGGGTGGGTGAGGGGCTCCCTCCCCCAGCCATGGGTCTTGGAGAAGCTGGGAGTGAGGTGCCAGGCTGTGTCTGCATCTGGCCCCTGCCAGGTAGAGACACTTGGGTGGCGGCTGTTGTCGATAAAAGAAAACAAAAACAAAAGAGTCTAAAGAGCTAATGATGAGAGGATACTGGGGGTAATGTGGGAGCAAGTCACATTGAGGGACAAAGAAGAGGAAACCTTTAAGAAATAAGTAATTAGAATCCAGAATCTAGCCCTGCCTCGGAAGCACGACAGGCAGCAGGATGGTGGCTCCAAAAATGTGGGGGAGCCTGGCTGGGACGCTGGCAGGTAGTGGTCTTGAAGGGGCCCATAAATGTTCTAAACAGTCCAGAGCCCAAGTTGGGGGGTGGAGGGGTGGGGAGTGAAGGGGAGCTTAGCCCCTGGGGGCTCTAGGAAGGCAGCATCCACGGCACTGTGGTGGTTTCCAAATCGAGCTGGGTTAAGTCTGCACCCCTACCCAGCCTGGACAGCAAGGGACCCAGCCCCTCTCAGAATCACCAGCACAATCTGGGACTGTCCTCTAAGCTGTCCTTGAATATTCGGCGCCCGAGAGGCATGGCTGGCCTGGCTATGCCCGATCCAGAGGGAGGACATTGAGGGGGAGAAGGGTTAGCTGTCCTTGGGATGAATATCTGGGGCCACAGCTGGGACCCAGGGCCAAAGGGGTGCTGCTAATGTGCTGGGGTGGCACTTTCTGCTCCCGTTCTAGAAAGCGATGGAAGAGCATGTCTGAGTAGGGCCTAGTGGCCCAAGGCAAACTCTCTTCTTCACCCCTCAGAAACAGAACCTCACTTCCCCTTGGGACTTGAGGTTTTTCAAACAAGGAGGCCTGCTACTGCCATGCGTGTATGGAGAGGCCTCAGAATGAAATGGGGACCAGCCTGAGGCCCTGGGGAGGATGAGGAGGAGCTGACAGCTGACTTCCAAGGGTGCCTTGGTGCCAGCAAGGCAGGAGAAGGCAGCTTTATTTCTCAGGCTAGACTACCGTGGACCCAATGGGAGGCTGGCAAAACTCTGCAGCCTCTCTTCAATCCCTGAACAGTAGCCCTGCTTCCCACCCACAGCCTCCTGGTCTCCACTCTGGACACTGGCCACCATTTTATTATGGGCTTTTTTTTTTTTTTTTTTTTTTTGCTTCTTTCCATTTAGCTCCAGTTGGAGGAAGCAGAGGTAGTTTTAGGGAAAAGAAATTACTGCAATAAATAAGCATCAGTTTAAAAAATTCGGGGCCAAAACTATGCAAAGTTAGGTGTAAAACTAACAGCTCCCTTCATTGTCAGCTTTAATGGTCAGAAGCATGGATGTTAAACAAAGAGGCAGCTGCCATGTGGGACAGGATCTCGCGTCTCAGGGGGCTGTGTGCTTGACGGCGGGAGAGGGGCAAGGAGACTGCGATGGAGATGGGGAGGGCCACTCTGGGGCTCAGCTTTTTCTTCAATACAAAAATTTATATGTAAATCTAATATCTAAAAATAGTGTTTTCTCACAGGGCTGAGTGGAGATGAAATAAATAGTAGCTGTAGAAGAGATGTTGGCCCTACAGGGCTGCACACATGTAAAAGATTTGGAAAGTGCAATGTCGTTATTTCTTTGGGCATAGAAAGTCAGGGATACTCTTGGGGAGCCCTGTGCCTCTGTGAAGAGGTGACTTGCCCCATAGACGGGTATTTCCTGAGCCTAGGAGGAGGGCGCAGAGGCTGTGCCTTGCCTGACTGGCTACATAGTCCAAGAGTGTCTGATGTCTGCCCTCTGTGTTCTCTCAGCCCCTGTGCCAAGCACTGCAAAGTTCATCCAGGCAAAGCTCCATTTGAACCAGCATGACTGATCCCCCAGTCTGTTCTGATTTCAAGGTGCCCAGAAGGCTACAGAGACGTGGGAGGCAAGCTGTGAACCCAGGCTTCAGAGCACTTCAGGCAATAGCTGAAGCCCCATGGAAAAGGGTTGTAGGTGGGGCGGGGGTGGGAGGGAAATATTCTATCCTACAGCCGGGTCTCACTCCCAGAACCTCATAGGCTGAGCTGCGTCCCATCGTTGGGGAGTCCACAAGGGGCCAGCCATACTCCTCTCGCCAAATGCAGGGTTGGATGATGCTTGAGAGGACTGGGGTTCAGTCTGGGGTCAGGGACAGGGTCCTGACCTATGACTCTATGACCAGGATTAAGGGTCAAGCTGGGATTAAGCTTGGGGGTCTGTTTTAGGTCAGGGTTTTGGGTCAGACTGAGGTCTGGATCAGGGCATGTTCTAGGGCCAGGGTCAGAGGTACATGCGAAGCGGATGAAGGCATGTCCTCAGCTGGAATCTGTTGAAGATGATTGCGGACCCTTCTCTGTCCTAGTCCCACTCTTTCTGAGCCTGCTCCACAGCCCCAGGATTCCTGCTCTCCCCAGCACCTCTGGCAACATAGAGAATTACAGTATTATGGCTTTTCTTTTCTTTTCTTTTTTCTTAAGTACTCTTTGTGATTTGAACAGAGAGATGGTTCCAATTAGGAAATCCAGCGACTATTGCTATGTAGCCCTGCTGTCCCTATGGGCATTCCCCAGGACCCCACTTGGTGGCTGGACAATAAAGACTCAGAATGACTCCCCCGGGGGCCCCTCCCAACTCCCACCTGAACAGGAGGAGAGGATGAAAGTGCTCCAAAGCCAACGGTGAAGCAGGAGAGGGGGAGGGGAAGACAGTAGGTTCCTGGAGACTTATGAGGCTGTGATCTCGGCAGAGCAGACGCTTCTATCATCTCTTGAGGTTGGAGGCAGGTGTTGTGAGAATTTGTTGATGATGATTTTCTAAGTGTCTGTGTCTGTGTCTCTGTGTGTGCACACTCAGTATTTGCCTGTGCATCTGTTTGTATCTCTATAAGGCCATATGTCCATCCTTTCAGAGGCTGATGTTTCTGCAGGTGGGTTCCCCAGGGTGACTGCCCATTTTGCCATCTTCTGGGAGTGCTGTGTCTAGGGGTCAGGCTAGATTCTTAGGGCTCTTCAAACAGCAGAGCCTCAATAATCCACCCCCCTCCGGTCCTCACCCGATTCCCCTCCCCGCATGGGGAACACTGTGGTTTTGGTCTCACAGCTCCTGTGTTCCCAGCCCAGAGTTGTCCTCCCTGTTGTAAGGATGTGCCCCAGCTCTCTACTTCTGGGGTCACAACGGTCCTGACGAGAACTCCGTGTGTCTGGGTCCCAAGCTGCTTGACGTGAAAATCTGAGGGCACTGAAGCAGGAGTGGAGCCACTTAGGAGCCTACAGGCAGGCCCTTAGAGCCAATCTTTCCCTGTGAATGGAGTCAGAGGAAAGGGGGAGCCAGAATCGCTTCCCCCTGAATCTGTAGTGCTACGACTGTCCACCAGGTGGGGTTCCAGGGCAGAGAGAGAATTGAGATGACCCAGCGCTAGAAGCAAGAGACCGAGCTTTTAAATCGCCGGCCCTTCAACCTCGGAAGCGCTCGCACCGGGAGGGACAGCACAGATGCTCTCCCCTTAGACACTCGCATACATTCTCTTCCGGTGAACTCTAAAGCAGAACTCGTATTGGGTGCAGGGGACGCGTTAAAAGGGGAGTCGAGTTTCACTTACACACACATCATCCTAACTGAAGGTTAGGTCTTCTGCTCTGGGAGTGCCAGAGTGAACGACGGAGAAAGGGGGCCGGGGGAACAGGACGCGCGGGAGAGGGCGAGCCAGGCACGGGCTAGACCGTGTTGGGGTTGGCACGCACAGCTCCATGTATCGCAGACAGCAGGAGGCGAGACCAGATGACAGACGGATGCACGATGCACAGACACACATTCAGCACCAGAGAGAACACACAAACGCGCAGACACGCCACGCAGCTCCACAGACGTCGGGCCGACCCGGGACACACGCGCGCGCACAGATGCGGCCCTGGGCCACACGCACACCTCGCACAGGCGCGCGCGTCGGGCCCTCGGCGGCCGGCTGGGAGAAGGTGGCCGCTCTCACTTGGCATGTTTATTTATTAATACTAATTTGTCAATGAATGTTTGTACTCTACTCCTCCCGCCTCCGGGTGCCGGGGCCGCCGCACTGGTCCTCTTCGCGGGACGTTCACCAGACCAGCATCGGGGTTCCTCTGACGCTGCGGGGCGAGGAGGGGGCGGAGGGGACTACGAAGTGAGGGAGTCTCGAGGTGTCCGAGGGGAAGGCTGCAGCGCCAGCTGCCCGGGACGCGGACGGGGAGAGGGGCACAGCGGGTCCTGTAGGGTAAGAGACGTATGGAAGGGGGCGAAGGGACCTTGGCCTCCAAGGTCTGAGGATGTCGGGATCCAAGACGGGGACTCCCCGCTAGAAGGAATTGGGAGTAACAGATGAGAGGACTGAGGGGTTCCGGGAGACAGGAGCCGGCGGGGTCCCGCGGGATAGGAGCTGGAGATCCTAAGCACAGGTTCAGGGGCTTTGGGCGCCCCTCAGTCGAGAAGCGGCCCGCCCGAGACCTCAGCTGCTGGGGCGATAGCCCACGCGGGACTGCCTGGGGGGCGAGAAGGGGGCCGGGGGCCCGGGAGGGGGCAAAGAGGGAGGGAAGTAGCCTAGCAGCCAAGCGGGCACCATGCGAGCGCTCACCGTGTATGTGTGTGTGTGTGTGTGTGTGTGTGTGTGTGCGCGCGCGCGTGTGTCTGTGTGTGTGTCTCATCTCGTCCGTCTGTAGGTGCCGGGCTCAGCGAGACGCCGGCGAGAAGGAAGAGGAGGCGAGAGGTGAACTGAGTTTGATCCTGCGGCGGCTACAAGTGGGTCCGCGGCGGGCGGCGGGCTGCGGGCGGCCGGGGCGGGGCAGGAGGCCGGCGGGCGCTCACACGCTCCGGCCGCCGGCCTCTCACCACGCCTCCGGCTTCGAGAGCGCGGCGGGGGGGGTGGTGGGGAGGGTTGGGGGGGTGGGGGTGGCGGTGGGAGGGGGGGGGGCCCTGGCGGAGCGCCCACGGCGCAGCCTCCCGCCTCTATATAAACACACGCATCGCCTGGCTCTCAGAGGCACAAATTCACATTGAGGGAAGCTTTTAAAACCATCAGCCCTGAAATCCTGCCTCCGGCTTTTCCCCCGTCTTTCATTCCTTTTGCCTTCCTTTCTTTTTCCCCCTTTCTTTCCCCAGCAGCAACTCCAGAGCCGAGAGACCGCGTCCCGGGACTGACTGCCTTTTCTTAATTGATACAATAGCCCAGCTCGGGTTTTCACCTCCTCCCCCAACCCCACCCCGCCTCACCCCTCCCGCCCGCCGCCGCAGCCGCCGCCGCCGCCGCCGCCCCAGCGCCCGCCCGGGGCTCTGTCGCCGGCTGCGTCCCGTCCGGCCCGCGGGCCGCCGGCTCCGCACCCGCGTCCGCCTCGCCGCCTCGCCCGCCGCGCCCGCCTCGGGGGTGCAGCGGCGGCTCCGGGGCTCCGGCGCGCCGCCCGGGGCAGCCCAGAGGCGCTGAGCTCGGCCTCTCCACTCGCCTCAGCCGGGGAGCCTTCCCCCTCGCGCCCAAAGTTTCTGGGTTCGTTGGAATTTGGGGATTCAGGATTTTTTCCTTTTTTTTAAACCTAGGAATTTGAGGGGAAAACTTTTGACAAATCCATCGCACTTTCTCTCCGCTAGTTCTCTGTCCCCCTTCTTTTTTTTTTTCCCAAACAGGGGAAGGGGCTTACGAGACTCCCGCTGGACAAAGTTTTCCCCAAGTTTTCCGAGTGTGATGGTTGCGGGAAGAGCTAACCCACCAGCTTGATTCACGACTTCGTCTCGCCACCCCTCGAGCAACCCCTAAGCCCGCTATAAGGGAACAAACAAACAAACAAACAAACAAAGTTACACTCCGAGTCGCCTCGTGTCTCCTCTCTCTCTTCTTTTAGGCGATTTCCCACCCCCCTCTGCTCTCCTCTCACAACCTCCACTTCCCTTCCCTCGGCCCCTTGCTCCTTCTCTGTTTCGGCTGGAGGTGCCAGGACCCCCGGCTGAAGCCTCCCCTCCCCCGCCGCTCGCGTCCCTTCTCGTCTGGCCCTCCCCTCCCCCGCCGAGGCCCGCACAGCCAATCCCCCGAGCGGCCGCCAACATGCTCTTTGAAGGCTTGGAGCTGGTGTCGGCGCTGGCCACCCTCGCCGCGTGCCTGGTGTCGGTGACGCTGCTGCTAGCCGTGTCGCAGCAGCTGTGGCAGCTGCGCTGGGCTGCCACCCGCGACAAGAGCTGCAAGTTGCCCATCCCTAAGGGCTCCATGGGCTTCCCGCTCATCGGAGAGACCGGCCACTGGCTGCTACAGGTAAGGGCGCACTCACTCCGTTGCTCTCCAGGTTCCGCTAGCGGCGAGCACCGGGCGGATGGAGCCGCGGGCCGGCCAGGGGGCGCCGGGAGCCTGAAGGCACCAGTCCCCGCCCCGCCCCTTCCCTCCTCTCCGCCTGAGCCACCCGGGCTTCCCCGGCCCGCCTGCGGCGTGGTTCTGAGCCCGCTGGCAGCGGGTGCGTAGGTTCTAGGGGGTGGTAAGAGAGGTTCCTGGATCCCAGAGAGCTCCCAAGACCGACTTTGTCTAGCTGCGGGCTACTCAGCGGGGGTGCGTCTAGCGTCCCGGGGGCTTCCCGAGCCGCGCGAGTCGGAGGGGGCGTCCCGTCTGGAGCCGCTTTCACCTCTCCTTCGCACTCCCGTCTCAGTCGCCGTCGACTTCCCGGTCTTTGTCGGTGTACCTGGGACCCGAAAACTGAGTCAGGGAAAGAAAGAGTGGGCCAGTGGCAGCCGGGATTGCCGCTTTAAGACCCGGGCTATGTTCCCGCCGCGTCCCGTATTGGCCACGCCAGCTACTACTGCCCTGGTCCACGGTTCGAGAAAGTGTGTGCGTTTTGTGGTGGGGGCAGAAGGAGGTAACCCAAGGAAAATGAGAAGCCTGAGACCCGAGGTTTCTCGACTTTCGGAGAAAAGGGTCTATTTACTTACTGGGTGGGGACAGTTTAGCAGGGGAGAGGAACTTGGGAGAGGTGTGAGAGATCCATAGAGAGCGTTTGTGTTTGTTGTTAGACGCCGCACAAACCATACTGCCGGCGATAATGGGGGTGGGCCCGTCGGGGACCAGACCCAGGTAGGTAATGGGGAAATTAATCTGGAATTAACCTCCTCAAGCGCTAGACAATCGCTTTTGCAACGTGTTAAATAGCAGGTTTTTCTTTGGGATGGGGGTCCTCTGGGTGTGTTGCGTGCGCGTGTGCACGCGGGTTTGTCTGGCAGATGCTGATGAGAATTCGCAGAAGGATGGCTGTACTGAAACAGACAGCCCAGGCCCAGGATAGCTGAGGCGGGAGGTGAAGGCAGAGACCTGTGGGTTTAGAAGTGCGAAAGCTTGGCTTGAAATTAACAGACGCGTGCAATCCGCGCGTGCACACACAAACACCCAGCGCAGCCCCGCCCCGCCCGGAGCCAACTGACAGCAGAGCTGGGGCGGGAGGGGCACGCGAGGTTCCTCTTCCCAGTGGTCTTCCCAAGTCCCGGAATCAAAACTCATCTCTTTGGGGTTCGTGCAGCAAGGTGGGGTTATTTCAACCAGTGAGACCTACATACCCCGCCCCCACGGCCATGAAGAAATCCCCAGAGCCTCTCCCGTGCCAACACACTTAAAGGGTTAACTGCAGCGGTGGTCTAGGCTTCTGGCCGAGAATTTAGGAAATAAAATAATTCACAGGGGCGTCGGCCCCTGCCTTGTTATAGCCAATCTGCCGAATTCGCGCTCTGTCACCGCCCCCCCCTTTCCTTACCCCCCTCCCCCGGCCACCAACGTCCCCCTAACCTTTTCTCCGAATCCCACAAGGGCCTCTGGGGCTCCGCGTCCAACTCGAACGTAAGATGGGGAGGGGGAAGCAGGCCTACGCCTCCCGACCCGTCCGCCCCCGGGGGGTCCTTGACCCTCCCGGCGGGCGGGTAATGAGAGATGCGTGTAGAGGAGCAGTGAAGGGGTTAATGGGAACCCTCTGAATCTCAGCTTTATTTTTTCGGAGTCATTTATCAGATTTTACTGGGGGACCTCCAAGGGCTCTCCGTTTCCACCGTGCGCCATCTAAACAGAGCCCAGGGCTAAAAATACAACATTTTTGTATAAATTGGACTCGCGGCCCGAGCGGCCGCCCCTATGAAAGTCCTCTTTGTGAAGACCGTGGAAACGGCGGACAAATAACCCTTTATTAATACCACAAAAAACGCACTTTAATTATAGTTAGGCAGATCAGAGGCGGGGGGGTGGTGCGGCGGGAGAAAGGCGGCGGCGACCTCGGAAAATTCACAACCCAACTTTTGTGTCGAAAGAAAAGAAAAACAGAGGAAACGCAGGAGAGGAGCGAAGGAGAGTCAGACGGAGTGAGAGAGACCGGTACCTCAGGCAGAGCGAGGGAGCCCCGCTCCTCACCCCTCTTTTGTCGCACCTCACCCTCGCCTTGATTTCTCTTAAAGGGGTAGACGCCGCCTAGAACCGCCGCAGAGTGGCGGGAGTTCTCCCCCACCCGCCAACCTGGAGGCGCGGGCGCTCCGGGCTCGCTCCCTGTCGCGCGCCCGGGCCGGAGGCACATGTGGAAAAGTGATTAGAGCTCCGGGTTCTGCAGAGTCACTTTTCGGCGGGGCTGGGGTGTGTACACATCTAACTGGCGAATACTTTTCCGCCGAAGAAAGCAAAGTGAGGAGGGGGACCAACCGGGGAAGAGAGGAAGCCGAGGGTCCCTTCGGGGGGTGCATGACCCCGCAGGTCTGGAGCCCGCATCCGCACGTCTGCTGGCGGGCAGGCGGGACGGCCTGACAGGTGGCGCCCCTCCCCTTTTTCACCGGGTTGCAGCCGCGGCCGGAGAAGGGTTAATGCGGGGTTGGGTGGCGAGCAACGACGTCAAAGGTGAGCGGGACGCCCCTGCCCCCGCCCCTCGGAGGTCCCCTCGGTTTCCGGTACCCTCGAGGGGCCAGCACAGCCAGCTCCTCCGAGCGCCGGGCCCGGGCCGGGGCCTGTCTCTGCTCGGCTCGCGCCGCCGCCGGGGATCCGGTTACCTGTGACGGCCGCCCAGCCCCGCCCCGCCCCGCCCCGCGGGAAGCGCCTTCCTCTGCGCTCGCGTTCCAAACTCCAAGGCGGCGACGAAAGTCCTGCTCAGTTATTTCGGGGCAAATTAC
This sequence comes from Okapia johnstoni, assembly GCA_024291935.2. Classification (NCBI taxonomy): domain Eukaryota; kingdom Metazoa; phylum Chordata; class Mammalia; order Artiodactyla; family Giraffidae; genus Okapia; species Okapia johnstoni. Next base: position 122,105,569 of record CM044306.1, on the reverse strand, counting down.
ATTCGGAAAATCGCGGCGCCGGGCCCGTGACTCTACCCTGCAGAGCTCTCAGAGGGCCTCTGGGTCCTTTCGAGGCCCACACCCGCGAACGGAGGAAACCCCAACCCCCATCTATAGTGATTGCCTCGGGGCACCGACCGCTCGCCGCTATAAATAATCTTTGGCCTGCGGCCACCCCGCGGGGTCTCGCCAGCCCGTGGCCGCGAGCCTGGAAATATTTATTCCGAATCCGCTGGCGGCGCGGAGAATGTACGCAAGATTCTCATGGGCGAGCACCACCTTGTGAGCACCGAGTGGCCACGTAGCACACGCATGCTGCTGGGCCCGAACACGGTGTCCAACTCCATCGGCGATATCCACCGGAACAAGCGCAAGGTAAGAGCCCCGCACCCGCGCCCTGATCCTCCTCTCGCGTGCACCCCCTCGGAGGAAGGAGTTCTTGGCGCCCCGGGGACGTCCCCACCAGAATCCGCGCCCGTATTTGCACACCATGCTGGAGAATCCCGAAGCTCCCTGCCTAGACAGCTGCGACCCCAGATCCAGGGCCTTCACGCTTCTGCGGATCTGCCCTTTTGCTGACCCACCGCACCGTGCGCACTACCAGGCCCAAAAGGAGGGTCATTGAGAGTTGGTTTGGACAACTTGAACACGCGGCGATAGGGGCGTCCAAAGCCTGTCCTCGTCGTGCTCCACAAACCTGGACAAAAAGAGAGGGCGGACGGTGGCCAGCGCTTCTCCTTATCGCCCCTTGGAATCCCGAGGACTGGAAACGGCTCATTCTAAAATCACACCTACCCTCCACTGCTGCAGGTTGCTTTAAGGGCGCCGCAAGCAGGCGCGGGCGGCTGGGGCACCTTGTGGCAGCGGTTGCTGGGCCTTGCCTGGGAGGGGCGAGGTGAAATTTGGGCCACCACGCTCGGATCTGGGACGAGGGGGAAGTACGAGGGGTAGGATAACAGCTGAGGGGGCGGCGGGGGATCAAAGCGCACCTACCCCCCTCCCATAAAGAGGAAGAGAAAGTGGGGTGTTTATCCTGTGGATTTCCCTAGCGCCTGGAAGAGGCGAGGAGGAGGCGAGCCAGAGCGCACGGAGCAAGCCTCCCCGCCCCCTCCCCGGGCTGCGCCGCCGCCGCGGCTCGGAGCGCGGGCGGGGGCACGTGCTGTTTGAACTGCAGTAACCCGAAAGCTGAGCCGCCGGCGGGCGGGGCGCCGGCCCGCCGGCTTTAAAGCGGCCGCGACGGGGGGAGGCGGCGCCGCACGACCTCCCCTCCCTTCATTTTTTTTCCATTGGGTCAGAGGACTCACCAGGTTTGAAACCTAGAGGAAAGGGAGAGGCAGCCTGTGATCTCCGGGAAGAGTGGCAGAGCCCGGGAGACCGGAGAGGGCCACGGGAGGCAGCCCCCTCCGCCGGAAGTCTGTGTGTGAACGGAGGAATTCATCCCGTAGAATGTGATGTCTTCCGAACTGCCCGCGAAGAGTAGTTCTTCGTAACAGACAAAAGGAGTCAAAATCAGAGGGGACTGGTCTGCACATACCCACCCCCCGGCCCTGTAAAGCATGCATTTCAGGGGCTGGGAAAGGGGCTTCTGAAGTAGTCTCTCCAGCTGCTTCACTGGAGCAGGAAGCAGAGCCCGGGAGCAGATGGGGAGGGTTCTCGGGAGTGGCGGGGAGGGGGCTGCCGAACACTTCTTTTTTTCTTTTGGTGTAACTCCACCAAAAGTTTATTTTAAAGAGTTAGGAGAGAGCCTGAGACTCAGAAACCCAGCTCCAAAGAATGTGGCTTAGTAAAGCCATTTTTGTCCTCCTCTCACAGAAGAGGACCCTGAGGCTTAGAGAGGTTGAGGGACTTGAAATAGGTCAGTTCAGTTCAGTTCAGTCGCTCAGTCGTGTCCAACTCTTTGCGACCCCATGGACTGCATGCAGCAGGCCAGGCTTCCCTGTCCATCACCAGCTCTCAAAGGTCGGGAAACAGGTCGGGAAGGAGGAAAAGGCAGGGCAGGGCCTGCAACACTGGCGTCTCGGGGAAGAGCGTTTCTAAGCCACCGTGGAGAGCCTGCTCAGCCCTGTCCACCCGGGGCTGCCAGAAGCTGAGGGTGGAGACAGAGGTGGGGGGGCGGTGCTGGGAGGAAGAAAGCTTGGTCAGGACCTGAGTGTGAGACCCTGGGGATGTGGAAGGTTTGCGGGGAGGCTCTTGCCTGGCAGTTCCATTCACCCTCTGCCTGACTTGGCTGTAGGCCTTCAGGTGGGGCAGGGCCCTCCTGGAAAGCCCCCAAGGGTTTGACTTTCTGTGGTCCATTTGGAAGGAGGGCGGGGGAGGGGGGACACAATGAATGCTGCTGGAGGAATACTCAGTGAAGGAAGCCTGAGGGACAGGGTGAGGTGGTGGGACTTGGGAGAGGCCGGAAAGCTGGACCACAGAGGAGGCATAGAGAGTGTCCCTCTTCCTGGCACCCTTGCCCTCTAGTTCCTTGGGGGTCGGGAACAGCCAGAGACCAGCTCATCCTGACAGAGACTTGGGGGCCCTCTGTGTGTACTGGTGGTGGTCTTGTTATGTAGCATGTGCGTGTCTTATGTTAAAAAGACAGATGAAAAGGTCCTTCTCCCCCAAATCATTAATTAGTGTTCCGTCAGCTTAAGTTTATTGAGTTAAATAGCAGGGCTTGGGCTAGAAACAAACATAGAAGCTAGGTATACAAACATAAAAGCAAGGTCCTTGCCCTTGAAAAGTGGATTCTAGCTGGAGGGATGAGAAGAGAATACTCAGGGGCACACATGTTGGGCCTGGAGAGACTGGCCTGTTTGCTGGACCCAGTGCCTGGTAGACCCAATTTGGCCAGGGTTGGGGCTGCCCTGTGCCAGTCCTACTGCCTTATCCAGCCCACACTGTAAGCAGGGACCCTAGCTTGCTTAGGTTAGGATGTACTCGCAGGAAGTGGGGCCCAGGTGTAGTGAGGCCCTGCTGGTGGGGAACTAGGAGCGTCACTATTTCCACTGGGGCTGGTACCCCACCCCTTCTCTGGGAGGTCTGACCAGATGTGCTGGGAAGGGGTTCCTCACAGTCATCGCTGAAGTCCAGGTGTTTGTCCAGGCTGCCCTGGTGGTCTAGGGCCCAGAAAGGTAGGGTTGCCAGGGAGAACACCTTGCCCAGTCAACAGAATCCTCTCTGGACTCCAGGCCAGTGTCCTCATAGCCACCACCTCAGATTCTGTCCCCCTCCTTTGTTACGCCTCCCCTACCTGGGGCCTGGGGTGTCTCTGATTTTGGGGGGAGGGGCTGCATCTCTCTGTGTATGCAGAGAGGCTGGGTTGCCCTGGAAGAGTGCATGGAGAGAAGTAGAGAAGATCAGGGGAGAGTTACCAGAGACACAGAGGAGGGGGGCGGGGAGTTGTCATGGGTCCTCCTGGAAGCATCCAGTGCCCAACCCCCACACACCAGGATCAGACATTTCCTCTTTGCCTTTGGAGCTAGGGCCTGGCTTCTTTACACCAAAGAGCCAGCATCTTCAGGGCATTTCAGGCAGTGGCCCTGAGATTCTGCCAGAGAGCTTGCAGTGCATCCCAGGGATGAACTTAGCTTTGGAACTCTGGACTGGAGAGACCCTAGGAGTGATCTTCTTGCCCCTCCTACTCTGACCCCTGGCTCAGGGACCTCTGTGCCCATGACTGAGATAGGGGAACAGCTTCTCAGGTTTTGGGGGTAGGTATTAAGAAGCTCTGCCCGCCCACCTATGGCTCCTCACTGATTTGGCCTTTTGGCCCCCTGGGTGGGGATGGAGCTCAGGCTCAGGCTTATTGTAGTCCTCTCAGAAATCCTGTATATGCTGGTATTTGTGTCAGGATAGAGAGACCAGGAGGTGCTTCGGCAGGAGGGCAGAGCCAAGAGGGCCCGCTATTGTGGGATCCTGAGGGAGGCCAGCTCAGACCGGCTCCAGGCGGCCTTTGAACCAATGCACAGCCTCTGGCTCCAAAGTCATATCCATCAGGCTCGGCTCAGGGCAGAAGTTTCCACCTGGGTTGAATGGGAAGGCGGTGAATGGCCAGGCAGCCCTGCTCCTGGGAGCTGCCCCCGCCTCCCCCACCTCCGGCATAAGCTCAGAGCCTTTGTTCCGCCAGCGGAGGTCCTTCACCAAAAGTTACTGTAGCATCAGGGGCTTTTGAGGGGGCGGTTGACAGGAGCGGATGTCTCTGAAGGTCAGCGGGGGAGGGTGCCCACGGCGGGCTGCCAGGGCGCCTGGGAGTGGTCTCCTCCCTCTGTGTACCCTTTTGTCGGGCAGGGGCAAGTGGTGTGGGGGCTGTCCTCTCCTTTCCTCTCCCTCCTGTGTCCTTCTCCCAGGGTGGGATGGACCCAAGACTGTGATGCTGAGGTGTGTGCTCATTCTCCCAGCCTTGGGAGACAGTTGTGGCCTTGGCTGGCAGCAGGGAGGCTTGGCTGGTGTCTGCTCTGGCTCTGAGCCCTCTTTGCCGCTTGTTGTATCTGTGCCAGTTTCCCCAGGCTGAAGGGCAGAGGTTGGGGGTGTGCCTCCAGGGGCTGACAAAGTCTGAGAGTAAACCAGAGTAGCCAAAACAGCTGGCTTTACCCTTAGAATAATCTTGAGCCCTTGAAGAACGTGTCCTTCAGGCTCATAGATGCATTGGAGTCCCCAGGACTGCTAGAGGCTGACTCCGTGGGTTTGGAGTGGTGGGAGGCTGGGTGTTCAGGGACCCTGACGAGTGTGGCCAGTCATGCCTGGGACTGTGACCTTCTGAGGCTCTTCCTGCTTTGGGCCTCAGCTTTCCAAGGGGGGTTGTCTCTGGCTGGAGGAGGGATAGAAGGGTCTGGGAAGACTTTCTCAGACCTGCTGTGGCCCAGCAGGGATGTACCAAGTGCTGCCCTCCCCTCACCCACTGGGTGCTTTTATTGTGTGTGGAAGAGTTAGGGGAGACGGTCAGAGCTGGACTCAAACAGGGGACAGACACTCTGTTCCCACAGATGCTGAGGACCCAGAACGGGCACGCACAAGTTGGGTGGAGGGTGTCTGGCCAGCACCTCCCCATTAGAGGGTCTGAGTGGGGCCTGACTCAGGAGGCAGCCAGGGTGAAGTGGAGGTCCAGTGGAAATGCCAGGCAGCTAAGGAGTGACGTCCTCTCCTGTCCTCCCCCTTCCTTGAGTATAAAGTACACACCTTGGCGTCACCCCTGTGCTGTGCGGACAGCTGCCTCGGTGGCTGCCCGCCCTCTGTTATTCTTTCCACTCCGCAGGCTGCGGCTCCGGTGGCTTGGCGGGGTGGCCTGCCCGGGCCCCCACCCTCCCGGGCAGCCGCTTCCATTCCTCCCAGTCTGAGTCACTGGCCCGGGGAGTGGGTCCCCTCTCTGGCTCTTCCAGCTTCTGAGGCTGCCCATCTTTCTCTTCATCCATCCAGCTGTGAAGGGGAAGTTATCTGGCTGAGTGGGTCAGCATGGGGCTGTAGGGGCCTGCTGAGCTACTCCCCTCCCAGGGTGAGACGTGGGGAGGGGGGCCTCGGGGTGTGAGGGAGACATTTGCAGAAACAATCACAGGGAATTTGAGCCTTGACAAGCCCCCTGGTGGTTACCCCAGCCCCCGCTGTGGAATCCACTTTTATTCCAGGGAGAGGAAGAACCAGTGATGGGGGTTCTTGAGCCAACTGCATTGCTGGGAAAGCTGGTAGAGGTTGGGGGAGGGTTTCCAAGCACATCGTCCTTCAAGACCAGAGCCCATCCTGCTCGAGTGTCTGTGCCTGAAGTTCCCAGGTCTCCCGCGCCCTGCCCTCCCAGCACTGACCCCAATGGGGCGTTCCCTACCTGCTGCTCTCTCTGCCAGGCTCTGCAGAGCCGGGCTGGTTCCCGGTGACCTTTGTCCGGCATTCTTGGCTCACTTGTGGGAATTCCCAGGGAAGCCCCAGAGGGAAACAAAGCATCCCTGGCTCTTGCTGCAGCTGCGGTCAGGTCATGGGCTCTGGGGCCACGGGACACCCTTCCCCTCTTCACCCAGGGCTGCTCTGCCCGCGCCTTCCCCAGTGCCCGAGTGCTGACCTTACCCGCCCCCATGAGCCCCGGCCTCCCTCTGCCCTGGCCAGCACCTCCGCCTCCTCCTGGGCTTTGTGGTGGGCGGTGGTTTCTGGGCTGCCCCAGCTTTGGGAAGCGCCTGCGTTGTTAACCCTGGGCACGGTCCCAGGGATGAGGCCCTGGAGTTTCCCGGTGCCTGGGAGGCCCCGATGCCTGTGGAACAACTGAGCAGGAGGCAAGAGCGTGGTCTTAATGACCACGGAGCAAAGCCCCTTGAGCTTGGAGTGCCCGCAACCTGCCTTTGCTCCGCTTCTCATTTGGGTGGTTTTTCCACCTCAGGGGGCCTCTAAGGAGAACCATGGGACTGCCAGGAGGAAAGGGACTCCTGGATGGGTCAAGATAAGGACCCTGGTTGGGGCTGCAATTCTTTCAGAAGCCCTACCTCAAAGAGCCTGCAGATTCAGACATCCTGGGGTCATTTCAGCTTCTGCCCTTGCTCAGGGCCCCTTCCCACTTGGATGTAAGGTGTGGATCCCCTCCTCTGGAATAGCTCTGCTCAGTCCCAGGCCCCTTGGGTCCTTCCTGTTGTCCATGGCTCCCAAGGCTTGAGTAGGAGCAATTCAGCCAGCTATCGCTAGAGGGCGCAGGGAATGTAACCTTTGGGACAGGGCAGGGCTTGTCCCTGGGTCCTGTCTGGCCACTCCTCAGGGTGCAGTGGGGTCCCTCAGAGCTCCCCATTTGGTAGCCCTGGAATGACCCCTCCTGAGCCACTGTATCCCATACAGAGTGTGTGAGTAGGGGCCCAACAGGCAATTATACCATGTGATTATACCAGATTCTGGGCTTTGAAGGGATAGTGTCTACTTAGGGACACATGGATATTGGTGTTTATGTGATTTGTACATTGAAAGGAACTCAGAGATCACCTGGTTCAGCCTCACCAGTTTACAGATGAGGACACTGTGAGGCTGGGAGGTGATTAGGCCATGATCCTACAGTGAGTTGGTGAATGATCTGGGATTAAAACTCAGGTTTCCGGATGCCAGGTCTGCCTTTTCCTACCACCCACTGCATGGACAGAGAAGCCTGTCAAGCTACAGTCCACGGGATCGCAAGAGTCAGACACGACTTAGCGACTAAACCACGAGTGACCTGGCCAGGCCTGGGCTGCCCCTGGCCACCTCCCCTCATCCTTCTACATTTCAGCTGTCCCTTAGTAGCAGGAGCAGCCCCAAACAGTGCTGGTTTTTCTGCCCCTCACTGGCCTCCTTCCCTCCCTCCCTCCCTTTGCCCACCGGGAATTTCGGAATGAAAGTGCTATTGTGAACGTCTGGCTGGGCCACTGAAGGGCCAGCACTGTTATTTCTGCAAACCAGCCCTCCCATTAGCCATGCAGGGCCGAGGCCAGGAAAATGTTACCTTTTCCTTCTTGAGCTGACTGCAGGGGAAATTCTCACATTTACAGTTTGTGCGGTGGTTGTGTTTGGGGGCAGGAGGGGAGGGCGGGCGCGTGTGTGTGGTTTGTGTGGGGCTGATTGGGGGTGGCTAGAGGGATATTTGTCTCCTTCCTCTGCTCTGCCCCTCCCCTCTCTGCCTTTCCTGATGACCTTTTCCTCGGCATTGGTGGGGGCACCCCTTCTTTCTGTCTCCAGGGGTTGGGGCTAGAGGTTGTTGGTTGCCAGTGAGACCCACAGGCCATCAGTAAATAAACTCACATCTTACCCTCTCCTCTACACTTTGGGCAGCAACGTGAAACCGTGCACAGGGGCATCTGGGTGAGGAGGGGCAGGGGGGCTAAGGACTTCTTTGCTCAGGAATTGGGAGGACAGAAAGCAAGGGAGGTGGGAGCAGAGACTCACTGGCTACTTAAAATGAACTGGGAAGATGCAGGGAATTAAAAGACCTTCTGTTTGGCTTTCTGATCTTTTGAAGTGAAAAGCCTTACCTCCATCCCCCTGCCTCCAGACCTGGTTACAGTGAAGACTTCTGGATGGCACAGTAACAGACTCCCTAGGATCTCCACCCAATAGGTGTTTCTCAGGGAGTGAGAGCAACCTTGGGTCTCAGGAAGTTCTGCTTGCAGTCTAGCCTTAGACTCTCTTGTTCTCCCATCAGTAGAATAAAAGAGCCACCTCCTGCTTTCCACCTCTTCCTTGTCCAGTCCACTCACCTGTGTTCTGTTCCTGCTGGGCACATCTGTGCTGTGGCCTGGGCGTTAGGGAATGGCCCCTGCAGTGGAGGGGCAGCCTCCCTTCCAGCCCTGCCCAGCCCCCTCTTGTATTGCCCCTCATGCTGGTATGGCCACATGGCTTGCAGACCTGTTGGCAGCTGGACTGCTGGGTCTCCGGGCTTTGCCATTGTTTGGAGCACATGCTTTTCTGGGGCTTCAGTAAGGAATGGCAGCTCAGGTCACCCTGTGAGTGATGTTGAATGCCCCAACTCTGTGAACTGTTTTAATCCCATCCTTCCCCTGCCTTCCCTTCAAGACATGGGCAGTGGGAGGAGGGCTCAGAATGGAGAAGCCAGCAGAGGAACTGTGACTGGAGATGGGAAGGCTTGCGCCTAGTCAGGGTAAGGACCTGGAGTTTCCCCGATCGCGGTCATGGGAACTGTGCTTCGGTTGGGCAGGCCCGAGTCCATCTGACCAGTTCACTCCTCTTCAGGTCTTCTCTAAGATCTTCAGCCACGAGGCCCTGGAGAGCTACCTGCCTAAGATCCAGCTGGTGATCCAGGACACACTGCGTGCCTGGAGCAGCCACCCCGAGGCCATCAACGTGTACCAGGAGGCTCAGAAGCTCACCTTCCGTATGGCCATCCGTGTGCTGCTGGGCTTCAGCATCCCCGAGGAGGACCTGGGGCACCTCTTCGAGGTCTACCAGCAGTTTGTGGAGAACGTCTTCTCCCTGCCCGTCGACTTGCCCTTTAGTGGCTACCGGCGGGTGAGCACCCAGGGCCTGGGAGGAGAGGAGATGGGCATCTGTGAGCCTTCCTCAGGGAAGGGCAGCTGAACGCTAAGACGGTCACTGGTCACATTGGCACAGAGGGGTTTCAGTGGGAGGGCACGGTGGACCCTTCACTTGGGGTCTCTGCTGCTTAGATGGGAAATTCTCAGAGGATTCCCCACCACACCTTGCCAGACCTTGGGAGGAGGCCCTCGGTGACCCTGCCCTTCCCCTTGGGTAACCAGACGGCCTCCTCCCTGTCTCAGGGCATTCAGGCAAGACAGACCCTACAGAAGGGCCTGGAAAAGGCAATCCGGGAGAAGCTGCAATGCACTCAGGGCAAGGACTACTCGGACGCGCTGGACATCCTCATCGAGAGCAGCAAGGAGCACGGGAAGGAGATGACCATGCAGGAGCTGAAGGTGGGGCACTCCCACCCCCGGCCCAGGCAGCGAAGTGCCCGAACTCCACTCTGGGACTGCATGTGCACCCACGTGGATGGGGCCATCCCTTCCCTCCCCACGACTTGCTGTGCACACAGTCCTGGTGATGAGCTGGTCCCCACAGCAGCTGGGCCCCATGCTCTCCATCCCACCACAATTCCCTCTACCATTTTGGAAACGATGCTGAAAATTGGCTCTAGAAATCTGAAACAGATGTGGCGTCGGGGCATTGTCGATCCCCTCATCTGCTCCTCACCGCCAGCCCTCCCTCCGTCCAGTATTCACTATTTCAGTGCATTTCATGGTCACAGTAGCCTTAGGAGCTCACCTAGGGAAATAAGGCCCAGAAAGAGAAGCCACCTGCTGGAGGGTGGCCTCAGCCCTTGGGGAGGAGCAACCTTTTCAAGTGGGAGGCACAGCCTGCCTAGCACGGGCCAAATCCAGCTGGGCTGCCAGCCCCGAGACTGTCCTCACTGGACTCCAAGAAAGGCTTCCTGCCTACCCTTTCTTGAGGCAGATGTTCAACCTGAGGAGGGAGCATTCGTTCATCCTCACTTAGACTTTGCTGCCCACATGCTTCCAGGTGCCTGTGGACACTTAACCACCAACTGCTCCATCCCTGTCTCTGCTTCCCCGTATCCTAGCTCCAGTTCTTTTTGTTTTGTTTTTTTTAAATCTCTGATGAGCCAGGAAGGAGCTCAAAAGACTTTCCCATTTCATAAGAAGTTTTGTGACTTGTAGGTAGTGCCATGGCAAGTAAGGGACATATTTGTTCACTCTGCTGTCTGGGCTCAGCATCCACATTTGTAAAATGCAGGGCTTGGAATGAGACGGCTTGGGAAGGCCTTTCCATGGGGCACCATTGCTCCCCAGAGGGCCCTGGAGGGGCTCTAAGTCAGCGGGGGGCCACCTCGCCTCAGCCTTCTCACTGCGCGTCCCATCCCAGGTCCTCCTGCCTCCTTAACCGCTCAGCTCTCCTAACCACCTACCACCTCCCTCCTTCTCCTGAGGAGGGAGGAAGAGCTGGGGCTGCCAGTCTGGAGGCCCAGCTGGAGACCCTGCATCACACTCTACTGGCCCGAACAGTTCCTGCTCCTTGGGATTTGCTTTTTCCTGTGAGCTCACTGCACTAGTGAGGGCCGATGGCCAGCCCTGGAATCCAGCAGTGAATGGGAAGCAGCCATGCCCCAGGGGAATTTTAGGCTATTGCCTCTGCCCAGCCAGGGGACTGGACCTGTGTTCTCTGTGCCCGACATGCCGCAGCAATGTGCGGCTCAGAGGAAGCACCAGGGCTCAGATAGATGGCCCCAGGGTTGGGGGGACATGGGTAGAGAGGGGCTGCCGCCAGGCTGAACCCAAGTCGCAAGCGGTGCCTCCTCTCCGCTGCTGCAGGATGGGACCCTGGAGCTCATCTTTGCTGCCTACGCCACCACCGCCAGCGCCAGCACCTCACTCATCATGCAGCTGCTGAAGCACCCAGCCGTGCTGGAGAAGCTGCGGGAGGAGCTGCGGGCCAAGGGCCTCCTGCACAGCGGCGGCTGCCCCTGTGAGGGCACGCTGCGCCTTGACACGCTCAGTGGGCTGCACTACCTGGACTGCGTCATCAAGGAGGTCATGCGCCTGTTCACGCCAGTCTCCGGCGGCTACCGCACAGTGCTGCAGACCTTCGAGCTCGACGTGAGACTCCCATGGGCTGTGGGGTGGGCCGATGGGAAAGATCAGCTCCCCATGGAGTACCTCAGTCTAAGTCTCATGGGGAGACGATGCTGACTTTCAGGGAGCTTTCAGGCTGGTGGGAGGGTCCTTGCCCCAAATGCTGGGTCAGATGCAGCCCCCCTGGGTGTCCTGTGAAGCTGCCTGGAGACATCTATAAATAGGTGGACTGACATGCCCAAAGGAGAGCCTAACCAGGCCCCCGGGACCACAGTGGGAACATCTAGGTGGGGGCTGGCAGGCAGAAGGTTCTGGGTCCTCTGAGACCCCCTCTGATCTCACCACCCCATCCCGTCCCTTCCCCTGCCTTGCCTCCAGGGTTTTCAAATCCCCAAAGGCTGGAGTGTCATGTACAGCATCCGAGACACACATGACACGGCGCCCGTGTTCAAGGATGTGAACGTCTTCGACCCTGATCGCTTCGGTCAGGCACGGAGCGAGGACAAGGATGGCCGCTTCCATTACCTCCCTTTCGGCGGTGGTGTCCGGACCTGCCTAGGCAAGCACCTGGCCAAGCTGTTCCTGAAGGTGCTGGCAGTGGAGCTGGCGAGCACCAGCCGCTTCGAGCTGGCCACCCGGACCTTCCCCCGCATCACCTTGGTCCCTGTCCTGCACCCTGTGGATGGCCTCAGCGTCAAGTTCTTTGGCCTGGACTCCAACCAGAACAAGATCCTGCCAGAGACCGAGGCCATGCTGAGCGCCACGGTCTAAGGCACCAGGCCTCAGGGTGGGAGCAATGGAAGGGTAGAAACCTGTGTGCGGGTGGGGCTGGAGCCAGGGGTAGGGGGAGGGCCCCCCAGGCCTTGCTCTCCCCTGCTCCCCTACCTGGCAAACCTGCCCTAAGTCAAAAGGGGCCCATCCTCCGGGGTTGGGCCCTCCCCCTGCTTCTCTCTCCTCTCTCTGGTTCCCAACAGCTTAGTCCCTTGCAAAAGGGCCTGCCCCCGGCCCCGCATGCCCGTCACGGTGTTAAACGTCGGCTGTGCTGCAGCCTTTGCTTGTGACCTGAACTGGTCTCTCCCCTCCCTTTTCTTCTGGACTCTTTTAGTTTGAGGTCAGGTGGTTGACATGGGGAGGGAGAAAAGAGCTGCCCACTTTGGGCCTCTCTTCAGCACTCCCCCCCACCCGCCTCGGCTCAGACCGGCGAGTGCCCCTCCCGGTGTGGCCACCAGTGCCCGCGGGGAACAGCATTGTGGGTAATAGAACATCAGTCACCCTTGGCAGAGCGAGGATGGGTTGTAAGCAGCCTGGAGGCCCACCCCTTGCCATTTGGGACATTTGAAGTTACCAATTGCTGCTACTTTTTCTCTCTTCTGACCTTGGGGCAAAGGAGCCCCCAGCCCTGTCCCTGGTGGCCCTGGGCACGCGCACTGACACCCCCACTTCCCACCAGGCGGCTCAGAGCCCACCCTGCTCCCTGTACACCCATGCCCAAGGCCCTCTGCCCATGGGCTGACCCCCGCACCCCTTCCCCCATATTTATTCACTGATATAACCGACTCTTGGTGTTACTGGGACTGGAACAAGCATTTCGCCGTCCCCTGGCTTCCATCCCAGCTGTCCCAGGCAGGACTCCTACAAGTGACCCAGCCCTCATCCCCTGCCCCCGTCGGCCGAGGATCGAGCAGCTCCCCCAGGCACCAGACCTTCTGTGGATTCAGTCTCGGAGCCTCACTCCCGGGGTGAAATCCAGTGGGTCTGCCTTTGTCCCTGGGGGAGATGGGGAAATGGCCCACTGCCTCCCTGCCCGCTCTGTCAGAAACCTTGAGCACAGGGACTTTGGAGGCTGCTGCCATCTCCCACTTGGTCACTGTTCACCGTGGTGCCCCCCACTCTGGCTAGTGAGTATGGAGAAGGATACGGGTTCTTTCTTCTGACGGGGAGCCAGGGCCTCCGTCATCCCTCCCTTGACCCTCTCCCTTTGCCCTTTGCCCTTGGAAAGGTGTCCTTGAAGTCCCTTCCCACCTCTATGCCACTGTCTGCTTAGCCCAGCTCAGGGGTGTGGGGACCAGATGAAAGCCAGGGGAGGTGAGAGCAGAAGGCAGTCCTCCCTCGGCCGGTGGCGGCTTGAGGTGGCTGTGGGGAGCGCTGCAGCAAGAGCTGAGGAGGAGGGTACGTGCGACTTGTCAAGTGATTTGGTTGAAAATGAGCGGTCAGGGGTTGGAGGAGGAATAGCTCCTGCCACTGGCATTTTGAGTGTTGGCAATTAGGGATGCCTCCCGGGATGGTTTTGGGCCTCTGGTGAGTCTCTCAGTGATTTTGTCTATTTTCAGATTTTTCTTTGCTTTTCATGTTTCTCTGTTGGCTTTTGATGTTATAAAAGCAATGAATCCTCTTTAGGAGAAAATAAAAAACACACAGAAGAATAATGCGGGACACCAATCCCCCCAGTGGGCTCTCCGCAGCAGTGACTCAGTGGCTTCCCAGTGGTGTTCAGTGGGCAGGTGGCACTCCACTCCTGGCCCCACTCACACCTACCTTGTGCTGGGCTTCACGGGAATGGTTTGTGCCCACGGACTATTCTGTGACACCCATTCTCAAGTATTTTATTCGGTTCCTACCTTTTCATCATTTAAAAAGCCAGTGCAGCACAGACATTATTGACAAAACTTGACTTTAAAAAAATAGTAGTATTCTCAATTTCCCCCACCCCATTCTGAAAAACAGGCAAGAAAAAAAAAGTGTAAGGACACATCAAAACTTGTGAAACAGCTGCATGGTGCACCAGAATTTGTCCCCTACAAAAAGCCCAGTCTCTGGAAGGTCCATGCTCCTCTACGCTGACCCATCTTACCCTGAACCAATTGTTTTTTGACTGCTATCTAGGATTGCAGTAAGTGCAGATTCAGACAGGAAGCCCACCAGGCCTGGCCCTGGCAAGGGGCAGGGAGCTGGAGGGCTGTGGGAAGCTTCAATGGCCTTCAGTTTTGGCAACCAGCCTGGGAGGGGCAGAGAAGGCAAGACAGAGGATCCCTGTGAGGGAGGGAAGAAGGATTACTTACCCCACTGGGTCTCAAAGGGGTTAAGAAGAGAACTGAAGAAAGCTCTTGACTGGCTGACAGGAGGGTTTCAATGTCGAGACTCATCCATCTCTCCTCTTTACATCCATCCGTGTCTGTGTGCTTGTTGTAGGTTTTATAGCGGTAGCATTAGATGGGTGATGTGTTCTCACTTACCATTCCTACTATTGTAACTTGACATTAAAGAGACAGAACCCCACAAAGCTCTTCACGCCATGGGCTTGCAGATTGAAGCACTTTCAATGTTGGGCGCTGGCATTTGCGTTCTGGGTACCATCTTGACTCTGCCCAGATCGCTCTAATTTTATACACAAAACTTGTTTTTTCATAAATGTTATAATTTTGTGTCTGTCTTTATAAACTATTATAAGTACTATTTTTGTTATAATTCAAAATAGATATTTAGTATAAAGTTTTTGCTGTTAAATATTTGTTATTTAGTAAAATATGAATTGTTTCCTCTATTGTAAACATGGTTCAAGATATTAATATGTTTTTATCACAGTTGTTTTAATATTGAAAAAAAGCACTTGTGTATTTTGTTTTGATATGAACCTGGTGCCGTGTGAGTGTTTTTGCTGTCATGTGGTTTTACTCTGTATATAATATTCCATGTTGCATATTAAAAAATGTGCATTTTGTGACTTTGGAAATACTCAATGTGGCTCTTTTATAGGCTTCCATAATAAACCGTGAAGACTCACCCTTGTTTGGCTCTCTGGTCTCTGCTTTCTCAGCTCCCTGAAAGGGTCCTCCTGGCCACCACAGTCCCTTTAACAACACCCAGTCCCACCCACTTCTCAGGGAGGAAGGTCTTCCCCTCAGGGTTGGTCCTGAAAGGCCAACCCCCCTGCCACCAATTCCCTGTGTGAAGACACAGAGAGGTCTGTGGCTGTGTCCTGGGGAGTGGAGAGTGTACTTGGATCATCACTGGCCCCAGAAGCCTGATGTGGGATGGAATGACTGGGAGCTGAGTCCTGGCCACGTGGCTGGGCCAGGTGTCTTGGCAACCAGGGTGCTGCAGAGTACACCTTGTTTACATGAGTGAGGACAGGGATGTTCACAGGCACACGACAAATAGGAGAGCAGAACTCAGTTCTCCTGACTTCCAGTCTCACACCCCACGAGGCACTTCTCAGGGCTATTTCATGGGTGTCGCAGGAACTCACTGATTCTGGGATCAAATCAGTTTGCAAAAGGGCTTAAACAGAGGCAGTTTCCTTCTCTCAGGCATGCTGAGGAGCTGGACAGTGTAGAGCTCACAGGCTATAGGACGCCGCAAGCCCCCTTGATGACTGAAACCATGTCCTCTTTGCCCATTCTCACACTCTGTGACTGTCATAGAGCCCAGAGGTGACCCTGCAAAAGGCACATCGTCCAGTGCCAGACAAGGAACATCCAGGGCAGCCCTAAAACGGAGGGGCTGTGGGTGGGGAGGGAGGGAGGGCAGTGTGTAGCAAAGCCGTGGCCCCTGGAGCTACACCAGGCACCGGGGGGCCCACCCCTGGCAAGCGCCAAGCCTCACAATGCTCAGGCCAGTCCCAGACCCTGTCTGTGCCCGGGCCCTTCCTCAGAGCCTGGGGAGTGAAAGTCCCCACTGAACTGGCCTGAAAAAGGCCGTTTTGGGGCTGCAGTGTTTCTTTTTGATACAGTCAGTCAGACCCAACCTCAGCCCAGACAGGGCCTCTCACAACCTGGGTCACAGAGCTGGGCTGCCCAGAGGGGCATCACCAGCATCTCCTGAGCCGTGCCACCAGTAGACTGCTTCACCCTTGCTTTGCTTCCCCACCCTGGAGCTGTACTCCCCAAGCCCTAACCTCCACCCTGAGGAGGGGAGAGCAAGGTGATCCCCTGTTTCCTTAAGCTGAAGCAGAGTCTCAGCATAGCAGGGATGTTCCCAGAGCCATTAGAAACAGAGGGTGTTCTGTGCCAGAATGGGGGCCACCTGGCCCGAACAGCACAGGCCCCACTCAAGAGCTCTCTCAGACTGAGGCCTCCAGGGTCAGCAAGAAGCAGCAACAGACACCCCCAGCTTCCACCAGGAAATGTGCCAGTGGAAGGCAGTAGTTTTTCAGAGTGTAAATTCCATCTCTCCCGGTGGAATGTCCTGTATGGCAGCAGAGGTGAAGGAAGCCTGGTCCCCGGGCTGCCCTTGGTCTGACCGCCCTGCCACGGGGTGGGAGGGCCCAGCTGGGCTGGTGGCTGGCCTGTCATCACCCAGTCTGTCCTGGCCGCTCCCCTGTGGGCCCAGCGGGCCAGTGACGTCTCCCACACGGCTGCCTGCCCCTGGGATCTCCTGGCCTGGAAGGAGAACACAGGCCACTGTGGACAGGCCGACACGGCCGCTGTTTGTCTAGGGTTTGGGGCGCCAGGTTGGAGGGAACTCACAGACCGCACATTCTGCCACCTCCCAGCACTTTTCCAAAACAGCCTGCCTTGGTTGGGCCTGGCTGCCTGGGGTGGCCGGGGGCTGGGCGCCAGGAACAGGGCAGGGGAAAGCAGGGCCTCAGGGCCAGCAAGTGAGGTGACCAGGTGAGGGCAGAGACAGCACTCTGCCAGAGCCAGTCTGTGGGTTGGGCCTTGGATTGGGGCAGGGGGAGAGGGAGGAAGACTGTGTGTGTCTGTGTTGGGGGCTAAAGGAAAAACAAACCTGACTTGCCTGAGTCCTCAGCTGAGCCAGCCAGGCTCTGTTCCTCACAGAGGCTCTGCCCCACTTCCCTTTCACCGGATTGGCCTGCCCCACTGGCCTCATCCACCCCCAGGGACTCTGGCCTCCCAGGAGATACTTATTTTAGTCCCTGCAACCTTGGTCCTCACGTGATGAGAATGCCTCTCCGTAACCCTCCTGAACCCTAGTGCTCTAAGCCTCTGGCCCCCTCCATCAGATCTCCCATGCTGCACAGCAATGGAGTGATGGGTGAGCCCACAAAGACTTCCATGGGAGTGTGGCACTCAGGCCCACGTGAGGGCAACTGTGAGGGAATGTGGGTGGTCTGGGAGGCAGATGTGCCTGGGCCAGGCCCACCTGCTTGGCTATAGTCCTCTCCTTCCTGGCTTGTCTCCACCCAAGGAAGCCCTTTTTGCCTTGCCTCCTGTAGCTACCTCTGATTGGTTACCTTGTCACGGGAGCAGAGACATCGCATATGATTGGCAGCCCAAGGTGGAGGTGTGAGGGAATTGTTGGAGGGAACTGCTGCTGCTGCTGCTAAGTTGCTTCAGTCGTGTCCGCTCTGTGCGACCCCATAGACGGCAGCCCACCAGGCTCCGCTGTCCCTGGGATTCTCCAGGCAAGAATACTGGAGTGGGTTGCCATTTCCTTCTCCAGTGCATGAACGGGAAAAGTGAAAGTGAAGTCGCTCAGTCATGTCCGACTCTTAGCCACCCCAAGGACTGTAGCCTACCAGGCTCCTCCGCCCATGGGACCCTCCAGGCAAGAGTACTGGAGTGGGGTACCATTGCCTTCTCCTTGGAGGGGACAGATGGAAGTAAAATTTACTCCAGAACACAGTCAAAGAGGGAGGGAAAGGAACAAGCAAGATGGGGGAAGATCCTGGCTGCCGAAGTGATGTGCCAGGACTGTAGAAGGAGGATGTGTGATGAATGATAGTTCAAGAGAAGAGAAGCTCTTAAGTGGCAGACTTGGCCACTTACAGTGAGAATGCATGGCTATGATGTCAACTCCTCTTCCATCAGAATAAAGTCTGCCATGTTTCCAAGGGTTTGTGTGACAGTGCATGTCGGTATTTTATTTTGAAATAATTATAGATGCACAGAAAGTTGCAAAGATAGTACAAGAGAGGTCCCATGCACCCTGCATCCAGTTTCTCCCAATGGCTTCTTACATAATTATAGTACAATATCAAAACCAGGAAATTGACACTGGTACAATGTTTATGTGTAGTTTGATGCCATTTTATCAACTATAGATTCATATAGTCATCAGTGAAATCAAGATACAGAATTATTTCACCACCGCAAACATATATAAAATGCTTTATAGTCACTCATGGTATACCTTCCCACCAGTCCCTACTCTCTCTAAGCCCTGGCCACCACTAATTTCCCATGTCTATAGTTCTGTCATTTCAAGAAGGTTAAATAAGTGGAATCATTCAGTGTGTGATCTTTTGAGATTTTTTTTTCCCCTGACAAATCATAATGCCCTGAAGAACCATCCAAGTTACTGCATATATCATTAATTTATTTCTTTTTGTTGCTAAGTAGCATTCCATGGTATGGATGTATAACAGTTTGTTTAACCATTCACTTGTTGAAGGATACTTGGATTGTTCCCAGTTTTTGGCTGTTACAAATGTTATGTTGAGGTTATTTCCTTCTATTCCTAGTTTGTTGAGTGTTTTTACAATGAAAAGGTGTAAAATTTTGTTAAATGCTTTTTTAGTATCAGTTGAGGTGATATTGTCATTTCCCCACAATCATTCCGGAGAAGGCAACGGCAACCCATTCCAGTCCTCTTGCCTGGAAAATCCCATGGATGGAGGAGCCTGGTAGGCTGCAGTCCATGGGGTCGCTAGGAGTCGGACACGAATGAGCGACTTCACTTTCACTTTTCACTTTCATGCCTTGGAGAAGGAAATGGCAACCCACTCCAGTACTCTTGCCTGGAGAATCCCAGGGATGGGGGAGCCTGGTGGGCAGCCGTCTCTGGGGTCGCACAGAGTCAGACACGACTGAAGCGACTTAGCAGCAGCAGCAGCACAATCATTTCATTAATGTGATATACTACATTGATTGAATTGTATATGTCAAACTATCCTTGGATTCAATGAATAAATCCCACTTGATCATATGGGATTTATTATGATATTGAATTTTGTTTCCTAGTATTTTGTTAGGATTTTTACTTCCATATTCATCACGTATATTGATCTATAGTTTTCTTTTCTTGTAGTGTCTTTGTCTGACTGTGGTATCAGGGTAATGCTGGGCTCATAGCATGAGTTTAGAAATGTTTCCATCACTTCAATTTTGGGGAAAGGTTTGAAGAGGATTGTCACCATGCTTATTTAACTTATATGCAGAGTACATCATGTGAAATGGCAGGCTGGATGAAGCACAATCCGGAATCAAGATTGCCAGGAGAAATATCAACCTCAGATACGCAGATGACACCACCCTTATGGCAGAAAGTGAAGAAGAACCAAAGAGCCTCTTGATGAAAGTGAAAAAGGAGAGTGAAAAAGTTGGCTTAAAACTCAACATTCAAAAACTAAGATCATGGCATCTGGTCCCATCACTTCATGGAAAATAGATGGGGAAACAATGAAAACAGTGACAGACTATTTTCTTGAGCTCCAAAATCACTGTGGATGGTGACTGCAGCCATGAAATTAAAAGATGCTTGCTCCTGGGAAGAAAAGCTATGACAAACCTAGACAGCATATTAAAAAGTAGACATTACTTTGCTACAAAGATCCCTCTAGTAAAAGCTATGGTTTTTCCAGTTATCATGTATGGATGTGAGAGATGGACCATAAAGAAAGCTGAGCACCTAAGAACTGATGCTTTTGAATAGTGGTGTTGGAGAAGACTCTTGAGGGTCCCTTGGACTGCAAGAAGATCCAACCAGTCAATCTTAAAGTAAATCAGTCCTGAATATTCATTGGAAGGACTGATGCTGAAGATGACTCCAATACTTTGGCTACCTGATGTGAAGAACTGACTCATTGGAAAAGACCCTGATGCTTGGAAAGATTGAAGGCAGGAGGAGAAGGGGATGACAGAGGATGAGATGGTTGGATGGCATCACTGACTTGATGGACATGAGATTGAGCAAGCTCCAGGTGTTGGTGATGGACAGGGAAGCCTGGTGTGCTGCAGTCCATGGGGTCACAAAGAGTTGGACACCACTGAGCGACTGAACTGAACTGAACTGTGGATTTTCTACCCATAGTATTATGTTATGTTATCTGCAACCAGTGACAGTTTTATGTTTTACTTTTCAATCTGATTTCTTTTTATTTTTTCTATTATCTGACTGCTGTGGCTAGGACATCCAATAATATATTGAATAAACGTGGCCAGAGTGTGTATCCTTGACTTGGTTCTGATCTTACAGGAAATAGTTTCAGTTTTCACCATTGAGTATTGAGTTTTATCTAGGGGTTTAAAACTCAATGAAACTATGAGCCATGTCATGTAGGGCAACCCCAGACAGACGGGTCATGGTGGAGAATTCTGACAAAACATGGTCCACTGGAGAAGGGAATGGCTAACTACTTCAATATTCTTGCCTTGAGAACCCCATGAACAATATGAAAAGGCAAAAAGATATGACTCTGGAAGATGAACCCCCCAGGTTAGTAGGTGTCCAATATGCTACTGGGAAAGAATAGAGAAATAGCTCCAGAAATACTGAAGAGGCAGAGCCAAAGTGGAACTGACACCCAGTTGTGGATGTGTCTGGTGGTGAAAGTAAAGTCTGCTGCTATAAAGAACAATATTGCATAGGAACTTGGAATGTTAGGTCCATGAATCAAGATAAATTGGATGTGGTCAAACAGGAGATAGCAAGAGTGAACATCAACATCTTAGGAACTAAAATGGATGGGGTGGGCAAATTCGATTCATATGATCATTATATCTACTACTACTGTGGACAAGAATCCCTTAGAAGGAACGAAGTAGACCTCATAGTCAACAGAAGAGTCTGAAATGCAGTACTTGTGTGCAATCTCAAAAACGGCAGAATGATCTTTGTTCATTTCCAAAGCAAACCATTCAACATCACAGTAATCCAAATCTATGCCCCAACCACTAATGCCAAAGAAGTTGAACAATTCTGTGAAGACCTGCAAGACCTTCTAGAACTAACGCCCCCCAAAGATGTCATTTTTATCATAGGGGACTGGAATGTAGAAGTAGGAAGTCAAGAGATACCTGCAGTAACAGGCAAGTTTGGCCTTGGAGTATAAAATGAAGCAGGGCAAAGACCAACAGTTTTGCCAAGAAAACTCACTGGTCATAACAAACACCCTCTTCCAACAGCAAAAGAAATGACTCTACATGTAGTTGTCACCAGGTGGTCAATACCGAAATCAGATTGATTATATTCTTTGCAGCCAAAGATGGAGAAGCTCTATACAGTCAGCAAAAACTGGACCAGGAGCTGACAGTGGCTCAGATCATAAGCTCCTTATTGCCAAATTCAGACTTAAATTGAAGAAAGTAGGGAAAACCACTAGGCCCTTCTGGTAATATCTAACTGAAATCCTTTATGACTATATAGTGGAAGTGACAAATAGATTCAAGGAATTAGACCTGATAGAGTATCTGAAGAATTATGGACAGAGGTTCATAACATTGTACAGGAGGTGATGACCAAAACCATGCCAAAGAAAAAGAAATGCAACAAGGCAAAATGGTTGTCTTATAAATAGCTGAGAAAAGAAGAGAAGCAAAAGGCAAAGGAGCAAAAAAGCAAAAGGCAAAATAGACCCAACTGAATGCAGAGTTCCCAAGAAAAGCAAGGAGAGATAAAAAAGTCTTCTTAAGTGAACAACACACAGAAATAGAGGAAAACAATAGAATAGGAAGGACTAGAGAGCTCTTCAAGAAAATTAGAGATACCAAGGGAGCATTTCATGCAAAGATGGGCACAATATAGGACAGAAATTGTATGGACCTAACAGAAGCAGAAGATATTGAAGAGGTGGCAAGAATACACAGAAGAACTGTACAAAAAAGATCTTAATGATTCTGATAACCACGATGGTGTGATCAGTCACCTAGAGCCAGACATCCTGGAGCGTAAAGTCAAGTGGGTCTTAGGAAACATCACTACAAACAAAGCTAGTGTAATTACCTCCAGCTGAGGTATTTCAAATCCTAAAAGATGATGCTGTTAAAGTGTTACACTCAATACACCAGCAAATTTGGAAAACTCAGCAGTGGTCACAGAACTGGAAAAGTCAGTTTTCATTCCAATCCCAAAGAAAGGCAATGCCAAAGTATGTTCAAACAACTGCACAATTACACTAATTTTACATGCTATTAAGGTAATGCTAAAAATCCTTCAAGCTAGGCTTCAACAGTACATGAACTGAGAACTTCTAGATATACAAGCTGGATTTAGAAAAGGCAGAGGAACCAGAGATCAAATTGCCAACATCCATTGGATCATAGAAAAAATTAAGAGAATTCTAGAAAAACATCTACTTCTGTTTCATCGACTATGCTAAAGCCTTTGACTGTTTGGATCACAACAAACTGGAAAATTCTTCAAGAGATGGGAATACCAGACCACCTTACCTGCTTCCTGAGAAACCTGTGTGCTGGTCAAGAAGCAACAGTTAGAACCAGACATGGAAGAACGGACTGGTTCAAAATTGCGAAAGGAGTACATTAAAGCCATATATTGTCACCCTGCTTATATAACTTATATAAAGGATACATCATGCAAAATGCCAGGCTGAATGAAGCACAAGCTGGAATCAAGATTGCTGGGAGAAATATCAATAACCTCAGAAATGCAGATGACACCACCCTCATGGCAGAAAACAAAGAAGAACTAAAGAGCCTCTTGATGAAAGTGAAAGAGGAAAGTGAAAAAACTAGCTTAAAACTCAAGATTCAGAATATGAAGATCATGGCATCTGGTCCCATCACTTCATGGCAAATAGATGGGGAAACAATGGAAACAGTGACAGACTTAATTTTTGGGGGCTCCAAAATTGCTGCAGATGGTGACTGCAGCCATGAAATTAAAAGACGCTTGCTCATTGGATGAAAAGCTATGACAAACCTAGACAGTGTATTAAAAAGCAGAGCTTTTCTTTTGCCAGCAAAGGTCCATATAGTCAAAGCTATGGTTTTCCCAGTAGCCTTGTAGGGATGTGAAATTTGGACCATAAAGAAGGCTCAGTGGTGAAAAATTGATGCTTCCAAATTGTGGTGTTGGACAAGACTCTTGAGAGTCCCTTGGGCCACATGGAGCTTTTCCGGTGGCTCATGTGGTAAAGAACCTGCCTGCAATGTGGGAGACTGGAGTTCAATCCCTGGGTTGGGAAGATGCCCTGGAGAAGGGCATGGCACCCCACTCCAGTATTCTTGCCTGAAGAATTCTATGGACAGAGGAACCTGGTGGGCTACAGTTCATAGGGTCCCAAGAGTAGGACATGACTGAGTGACTAACATTTTGGGCTTCCCTGATGGCTCAGCTGATAAAAAATCCACCTGCAATGTGTGGGACCTGGGTTTGATCCCTGGGTTGGGAAGATTCCCTGCAGAAGGGAATAGTTACCCACTCCAGTATTCTGGCCTGGAGAATTCCATGGACTGTATTATTCATGGGGTTGCAAAGAGCTGGACACAACAGAGTGACTTTCACTGGACTGCAAGATCAAATCAGTCAGTCGAAAAGGAAATCAACACTGAATATTCATTGGAAGGACAGATGCTGAAGCTGAAGCTCTAATCCTTTGGCCCCTGATGTGAAGAGCCAACTCATTGGAAAAAGCCCTGATGCTGAAAGATTGAAGGCAGGAGGAAAAGGGGACGAGAGAGGATGAGATGGTTGGGTGGCATCACAGACTCAATGGATATGAGTTTGAGCAAACTCTGGGGGATGGTGAAGGACAGGGAAGCCTCGTGTGCTACAGTATATGGGGTCACAAAGAGTCGGACATGACCGAGCGACTGAACAACAACAACAATTTATCTTTAATTTTTGCTCTGTTAATTACACTGTGTCTTGGTATGGTCTTCTTTGGGTTGATCCTGTTTGGTAATCTCTATACTTCTTGGACATGGATGTCTATTTCATTTCCCAGTTTAGGGATGTTTTCAACTATTAGTTCCTCAAAATGTTCTCTGTTCTTTCTCTCTCTCTTATCCTTCTCCCCCATAATATTAATGTTAGTAGGCTTGATGTTGTCCTAGAAGTCTTTTAAATTGTTCTCATTTCTTTTTATTAATTTTTTTTCTGTTCAGTCAAAGATTTCCAGTATTCTGTCTTCCAGCTTGCTGATTTTTTCCTCTGTATCATCTAACCTGCAATTGACTTCTAGTGTATTCTTCACTTCCGTAATTGTATACTTCATCTTTGTTTGGTTCTTCTTTATATTATGTAACTCTTTGATAAAATTCATAAATTCTCACTGTTTATCCAATCTTCTCTCAATATACCTTTAAGTATCTCAACATATGTTTAAATATATCTTTAAGTTCTTTAAATATCTTTATGATCAATACCTTGAACTCTATCCTTCACATAGCCTATCTCCACTTAACTTAGTTTTTCTTCTCGGGTTTTATCTTTTTTTTATTAAAGTATAGTTCATTTATAATGTGTTAATTTCTGGTGTACAGCAAACTGGTAAACTGATTCATACATATATTTCTATATATTCTTTTTCATATTTTTTCCATTATAGTTTATTATAAGATATTGAATATATTTCCCTGTGCTATACAGTAGGACCTTGTTTATCATCTACTTTATATACACCAGTTTGTGTCTGCAAATCTCAAACTCCTAGTTTATCCTTCTCCCCATCTTTCCCCTTTGGTAACCATAAGTTTGTTTTCTATGTCTGTGAGTCTGTTGCTGTTTTGTGAATAAGTTCATTTATATCAAATCTTAGATTCACTATATAAGTGACAGCATATGATATTTGTCTTTCTCTGTCTGACTGATTTCACTTAATATAATCTCTGGGTCCATTCCTGTTACTGCAAATGGCATTATTCTATTTTTATGGCAAAGTAGTCTTCCATTGTACGTATAGATGTGCTACGCTGTGCTGTGCTTAGTCGCTCAGCCGTGTCTGACTCTTTGAGACCCCATGGACTGTAGCCCACCAGGCTCCTCTGTCCATGGGGATTCTCCAGGTAAGAACACTGAAGTGGGTTGCCATGTGCTTCTCTAGGGGATCTTCCCAACCTAGGGATTGAACCCTGGTCTCTCACATTGCACCTGTATTCTTTACTGTCTGAGCTTCCAGGGAAGCCCATGAATACTAGAGTGGGTAGCCTATCCCTACTCCAGGGGATCTTCCCGACCCAGGAATCAAACCAGGGTCTCCTACATTGCAGGCGGATTCTTTATCAGCTGAGTTACCAGCAATTCCCTGTATGTATGTGTGTGTGTGTGTGTGTGTGTGTGTGTGTGTGTGTGTGTGTGTGTGTGTGTGTGTGTACACCATATTTTCTGAATCCATTCATCTGTCAGTGGTCATTAGGTTGCTTCTATGTCTTTGTTGTTATAAATAGTGCTGGTATTAACATTGGGCTGCATGTTTCTTTTCAAATTAGAATTTTCTCCAGATGTGTGCCCAAGAGTGGGATTGCTGGATCATATGGGATCGTTGCTGGATCATTTTTAGTTTTTTAAGAAACTTTCATATTGTTCTCTATAGTGGGTGCACCAGTTTACATTCCCACCAAGAGTGTAGGAGAACCCCAGTTCTTCTGGGGTTTTATCTTTTTCCTTCGTTTGGAACATATTCCTCTGTTGCCACATTTTGCCTCATTTGATGCTTTTATTTCTATGTATTGTTAGGTTGGTTATGTTTTCCAACCTTGGAGTTGTGGCTTTTTATAGGAGATACCCTAATGTGTCCCAATAGCACACTCCTATCTGGTCATCAGAGTTATATGCTCTAGGGGTGACCCTTACATGGGCTTCTGTTGTGGGTCCTTCTGTTGTGGTGGGCTGAATACTGTGGGTAACCTGGTAGATGTGGCTGGCCCTAGTCTGGTTGGTTGCCAAGCCCTGCCCTGAGTGGAGGCTGCTGGCTTCTGGTTGGTAGGGCTGTGTCACCAGACAGTTGACTGCAGAGCCCCAGCAGGTTCTGGGGCTAGTGACAGTAAACTGATTGGTTGAGCCTAGCTTTGCCCATGGTTGGAGGGTTGGGGATCCTGGATTTAGTCTTGGCCGGCTGATGGGTTGGGCTGGTTCCTGAGCCAGCTGGCTGAGGGATCCAGGGTGCTCCAAAGCCGGCCTTGCCCTGTTGGTGATTGGGGCTGGATCCTGAGGTGACTAGCTGAGTGGTACAAGGTGTCTCAGAGCTTGCTGGTGGGTAGGATTAGAGCCCAGTGTTCCAAGGGCTAGTTCTGGCTCACTGGTGGGCAGCACCCAGTTCTTGAGTCTCTGGCTGCAGGACCATGGTTGACCTGGTGGCCAGTGCTGTGGCCCAGGTGATCTCAAGGTTGGAGCTGGCCTGCTGATGGGTGGGCTGGGTCCTGATATGGCCAACTGCAGAGCTTGCTTTGGTCCTGGGGCTGGGGCCTGGAGGGTTCCCCATAGTGGTGCCTGCCTACTGGTAGGTGAGGCTGGATCCTGCAGCTACTGCTGGCCCATTGGTGGATGAAACTGGGCCCCTGAATCTATGGTTGCGGGTCCCTGGAGGTTCTGGGGGTGGTGCCTACCTACTGTTAGATGGAGACTGATCCCAAGGTATCTGGCTGTAGGGCCTTAGAGACCTAGGGACTTGTGCTGACGCACTGGTATTTGGAGCTGAGTTCTGGGCCCTGCAGTGGACAAGGGAAGCTCCCACTTTCCTTCCAAGGGGTAAGCGTCTTTTAATTTCATGGCTGCAATCACCATCTGCAGTGATTTTGGAGCCCAGAAAAATAAAGTCTGACACTGTTTCCACTGTTTCCCCATCTATTTCCCCATCTATTTCTATGAAGTGATGGGACCAGATGCCATGATCTTAGTTTTCTGAACGTTGAGCTTTAAGCCAACTTTTTCACTCTCCTCTTTCACTTTCATCAAGAGGCTTTTTAGTTCCTCTTCACTTTCTGCCATAAGGGTGGTGTCATCTGCATATCTGAGGTTATTGATATTTCTCCCGGCAATCTTGATTCCAGTTTGTGCTTCCTCCAGCCCAGCATTTCTCATGATGTACTCTGCATATAAGTTAAATAAGCAGGGTGACAATATACAGCCTTGATGTACTCCTTTTCCTATTTGGAACCAGTCTGTTGTTTCATGCCCAGTTTTAGCTGTTGCTTCCTGACCTGCATACAGGTTTCTCAAGAGGCAGGTCAGGTGGTCTGGTATTCCCATCTCTTTCAGAATTTTCCAGTTTATTGTGATCCACACAGTCAAAGGCTTTGGCGTAGTCAATAAAGCAGAAGTAGATGTTTTTCTGGAATGCTCTTGCTTTTTCAATGATCCAGCGGATGTTGGCAATTTGATCTCTGGTTCCTCTGCCTTTTCTAAAACCAGCTTGAACATCTATGTAAGTCCTTTCACCTAGTTCACTTTTAAATATTATTAGCTTGAGTTTCAGATGGTGTTATACCTTTTGTTTCCGTAATAAAATATAGTTTAGAAAGCTTACAAGGAGAGAATAGTTTATTGTGTATTCCCATACTTATTTTGTTCTATTGTTTTATTTTCCTTCCTGATGTTCCAAGATGCTTCCTTATATCCTTTCCTTTCCATTTGGAGAACGTCCTTTTCCCGTTCTTTAAGGCTAGCCTTACATTCACTTTTAATTCATAGGAAAATGCGTATTTCAAAAGACAGTTTTACCCAGTGTAGGATCCACAATTGATAGATGTTTTTGCATTCGAAAAATATTATGCCACCTCCTTCTGGTCTCAATGGTTTCAGGTGAGAAATTTATTTTTCAGATCGGTGTTCTTTTCTCTGACAGTTAATATGTCATTTCTGTTTGACAGTTTCAGGATTCTCCCCTTTTCTTTAGTTTTCATACATTTAATTCTGTATCTTGGCATGGATTTCTTTTGAATTTATCCTTTGGTGTTCATTCATCTTTTTTGATCTGTGGGCTTATGTCTTTTGCCAAATTAGGATTTCAGCCATTATTTCTTTGAGGACTTTTTCAGCACTTCCCCTCCTCTTTTGCTTCTTGGATGGCAATTATATGAATATTGGGTCTTTTGTCATCTTCGCTTAAGCTCTGTTTATTTATTATTTTTTTAGTACTTTTCCTATATGTTGTTCAGACTGGATAAATTCTATTATTATGTCCTCAGGTTCACTGATTCTTTTCTATCTCAACTCCATTCTACTATTTAGCCTATCCAGTGAGATTAAAAAAATTATTATTATTTTTCAGTTATATAATTTCTATTTGCTTCTTTTTTTATAGTGTCTATTTGCTGATTTTTTAAAATATTTTCATTTGTTTCAAGATAATTTATAATTGCTTGTTGAAGCAACTAATGCTTCAAAATTCTTGCCAGATAACTTACCTTATTTGGACATCAGTTGATTGTCTTTCCCCGTTCAAATTGTAATTTCCCTGACTCTTGGTATGCTGGGTGGTTTTTTATTCTATCTTGTATGTTTTGGCTATCATGTTAGGAGACTCTGGGTTTTATACAAATTTTCAATTTCAGTACTTAGTTGCTCTGTTTAGCACAAAGGTCTTGGCTTGCTTTTGTGAGCTGTAGCTTCATTGAAAATTTAAATTTCAGAGTTGTTTTGGTCTACTTGGTTTATCTAGGTGGCTCAGAGGTAAAAAGAATCTGCCTACCAAGCAAGAGACCTGGGTTCTATCCCTGGGTCAGGAAGATCCCCTGGAGAAGGAAATGTATTTCCCACTCCAGTATTCTTGCCTGGGAAATCCCATGGACAGAGGAGCCTAGCAAGTTACAGTCCATGGGGTCGCAAAGAGTCTTTGTGGCTATAAGACTTAAAACTTGGGTAGAATTATTTCTTCTACATTCTTCTTCTTTTTCCATATTGTTTTAGCTATTCTGATTCTTTTGCCTTTCTATACAAAATGTAGAATAATTTTTTCTGTATATCTACAAAAATTCTTGCTGGGATTTTGATAGGTCTTACACTAAATTTGTGTATCAACATGAGGATAAGTGCATCTTGGCAGTCCAAGGTCGAGATGGGGTGGAATAGGAGAAAGGGACAGATGGAAACTAACATTATTCCAGAGGAAGAGAAAGGAGCTAGCAAGACAGCGAGTGGAAAAAAAATAAAAAAAGACAGCAAGTGGGTTGGGAGTGGGAAATGACATTTTAACGGTGGAGCAGCTCTAAGATGAAGCTGCTGCTGCAAGTGAAATTATTTGAGTTATTATGATGTCAAATCTTCCTCTTTCAAAATTGAGTCTACCATGTGCCAAGGGCTTTGTGTGATTCTGTGTGTGTGTGTTTAAAACGTTAAAGCAGGATTGAGTTTCACATCAGTGTCTCTGAATACAGAGGTGTTAGGTGGCACAGGTTGTAAAGAACCCACTTGCCAGTGCAGGCGACATAAAAGACTCAAGTTTCATCCCTGGGTTGGGAAGATCCCCTGGAGGAGGGCATGGCAATCCACTCCAGTATTCTTGCCTGGAGAATTCCATGGACAGAGGAGCCTGGTGGGTTATAGTCCATAAGGTCACAAAGAGTTGAATACTGAAGTGACTTAGCACCTATGCAAGATATATAGGAACAGGAGTCCAGGTCCAAGGTTAGAGGGTAGGCAGAATGTATGCCCCTGGGAAGCCCAGGGCTTGTCACTTATAAATCCAGTGTGGATGGGAGATACTGAGAGGTTTCTTTTTTTAAACCTATTTCTCAAGAGCAGAGGAAGCTAGCCGACCTCTATGGTTTGCTCCCATTCTTCTCTAAAAACATCCAGAATTGGAAATTCCCCACTAGTCTTCTACTAGTGTGAGAAGTAAACGGGGAAAAAGAGGGTGAAATTAAGTCAGACATGACCGAATGATTTCTATTAGGGACAGAAAGAGCCTTTTGGAGCTCGTAACAAGCCTGAAAAATCATCCTCAAGTCTGAACATCCTCGCTGTTTCTACCCTTTGTGGAGGTTGGAAGATATATCAACCCCCTCCATGAGACCAGTCACCTGGCAACCCTCCCCAAGTTCAGGCCAACAGATGCCAAGCTTGCCCCACGGTCTTGAGACATAACCCATACCCTTTTGCCTGCCATAAACATCATAACTTATGAATAATTTCATCATTCACATCATAACTCATGAATAACTCACTACCTCAATGCCTCAGTTAGTGCAGGAGTTGGTTCTAAAAAGCATTACAAATTTCTAAATGCAAATATGTACTCTTTAGCCAGTCAAGATGATATCAGGGCCCATAGGTAGAAACAGTGCTGGTTGAGAAAAGAGCAGGCCCAGACAACACTGTCCAGAACTCTCCTTTCTGCCTTCTCTCCCCTCTCCCATCAACATTCAGGGCAGTCCCGAGCAGGTGGCCTGTGGCGGGGAGGGGTGGGAAATGTCCAGAAGCCTGGCCCTGTCCACGGGCACCTGGGCACTCTGATTCTAGGCAGGCAATCCTCGGAAGATTGGCATAGTGGGGAGAAAGGCCTGAACTAACCTTTCCTAAGTATAGAAAGGCCCA
Organism: Okapia johnstoni; assembly: GCA_024291935.2. Lineage (NCBI taxonomy): Eukaryota > Metazoa > Chordata > Mammalia > Artiodactyla > Giraffidae > Okapia > Okapia johnstoni. The sequence continues at coordinate 122,075,135 of CM044306.1, read as the reverse complement.
GAAGAGGACATAAGCAAGCAGGGAGCCCTAAAGCAGAGGTCATCAGCTTGACTGATTCTTCCTGGCTTCCAGGAACATTTGACACAGGACACACTCTCTTCTGCATTGCTGAGCAGTGGCTGAGCACATCAATGCCACAGGAGGGTTGCTCCTGCCACCCTTGGTGGTATAGCTCTCTGGACACACTGAGAAGGCCTAGCTCTTGGGTAGGATTCCCCCCAGTCCTCCTGGCTTCTGTGTAGGTGAGCACCCACCCATGTTTGCCCAGGTCAAAAGTCCTGTCTCCTAGGAAATACTTCAGTCCTAGGCAAACAGGGACAGGATTTTTTGTTTGTTTGTTTTACCAGATTTCTGTGAGTGGCTGTGAAAGTCATTTCTAACCCACTTGAGGAGCAGCCCTGAACAGCCCGTCTGGGGCTCACAGTTTGGCTAAATACAATATAGAGGATTCCTCAATGATGAAGAGTATCTAGTGTGATGGAAAGTGCTGCCTTCTAAAGCAGGGGTCAGAGCATCCCCACCTGGGACATACTCCTGGGGAATCTACACCCAATCTGCACCCAGACTAACCCAACCTCCTGTCTCCTGGAAAGGCAGGCATATCCTGCCCACCCGTCACTAGGACACCAGGGGCTGGCTTCTACAGCCTCACAGCTTTTCCTTGGGAAGCAGCTACTGCTCTCTTTACCTCCCTGCCTCTCCACCTCCAGGCACCACTCCTCTTGAACTTCCATGCTGGGACGTGCTAAGGTTGCCCAGGCAGGAGCACTGGCTAAAATCTGGCAGCTCAGAATGTCTCTCTGATGTCCTCACAAGGAATATGTCAAGGATTCCAAGAGACCTCACAGACCAGTGAGGTTTGTATTCTCCCTCCCTTTTGCCTGTGAGGAATTCACCGCCCAGGTCACTTGACGGTACAGAAATTGTCAAATACCATCCAGGATGCTCTATCCCTGGCTCTCTGTGCAGTCTCCTTTGTCTCTAATCTGGGCAGATGCACAGGTATCTTTTCTGCGTCAAGGACCTAGAGCTAAAAACCAAATCTACTGTAACCATTAGTGCCCATGCCCTAGAGGTATGAACTGGAGAGCCTCCCCCAGCCTCTCACTGTGCTGGGTGCTGGAGGAGGTGGAATGGTAGTTACACTGGTGTCTGATTTATTAATGCTTTCTTATCTTTACATTTACATATTTCTGTGTGCTGTTTTCATTGGTCTGGTATAGCTCACACACAGAAAACTTAGCATTCAAAAGAATGTGAGAGTGTCCCAGGGAAGAGCTACAAAGGAAGTGAGGAGCAGGGCGTAGGACCACATCCTTCCAAGGACAGTCACCTTGCTTGGGGGCATGTGGGCCAAGACGCTGTGGGGTGGCAGGAGCCTGGTGGGAGAGGGACGCTGCATGTCCCACAGGCCACCCCCTGCTCTGCCAGGAGAGCTGCTGCCATCTCCAGGCCCTGCTTAGAATGGAGAGCCGAGCCCCATGAACTTCTTTTTGCCTTGCATGGCCCTGAGAGTGCGCTCCTGGATGGGCAAACTGGAGTACAACAAGTGCTTTGTTGTGGGCCCAGCGTGACCCCCTAAGGCTGGCCTCAGATAGCCCTGAGCTCCGAGCCCAACCCAGACTGCATTTGTGGAACAGATTTCTAACCCAGGGGCAGTGGATGGCTGCAGAGGCCCTTCAACCTGAGCACTGTATGTGCAATGTTTGTGTGGTGTGCCTTCTTAGAAGGGAGAAGTCATAACCTCCAGAACTTTTCAGAGGGCCCCAGATCTAGAGAGAGGTGAGGAATTAGTGCTCTACACTTGTGCGGGCAAGAGTAAAACAAGAAGAGATCCTCTCTGCTCAGTTCCTTGTGTCCCAGGCCCCATTCTCTCTTCTTCAGAAGAAGAAGCTGAGGCTTAGAGTGCTGGGTGCTTTGTTCAGGTTCTCACTGTTGGAAAGTTGGAATCTTCAGAGAGAGGCGCTTCCTCATGGCTTTCTCCTGAAGATGGGGGAGCAGGCTGAGCCCTTGTGCAGCTCCCAGGAGCCTCTCCTGGCTCAGCGCGGACGCCACATTGGGATGGCTGCCCATGGGCCTGGGGCGCTACTGCAGAAGCTCCAGGTTGGTGCAAAGCCGTCAGGCATGGCTCCTCCCTTCCCTTCTGTATGGCGGCAGAGAAGGGGCTAAACAAATGGGCAAGTGGGCCCCTCTGAGGGCTCTGAGATAGCAGGGGGAGGAACACCTCCATGCAGACCCTTCTCTGGCCTTTAAGGGGCTCTGGGGCTGGGGGTGACCCTGGGGGCTCCCGGGAGGGGCAGGCTGAGATCTGCGCCTGGGAGGCTGGGAAGAGCGATGTGAACACAGAGAAGAGTCAGGGCATGTGTGGGCTAACACTGGAGAAACAGCATGAGGTGTGTCCTGAGGGGCCGAACCTGTAGCGTTAATACAGGGTGGGAGAAGCCGGTGAGGCACGCATGCTTAAGCAAACGACCTGGGGGTCAGGGCTGGCCCCACGCTGGCAGTGAGCAGCACTTAGAGAGAGCTGCTTGTGGGGTGGGGCCCATGGCAGGGTGTGGGCTAGTTGAGAGCCAGGAAGTGATCTTTCCTCAGCGCTCAGCATCAGCTCCACCCTCCCTGGAGTGTCCTGTCCGCTGAAGGGCAGGCTGATGTCTGACCTGGAGTTGGGGGACCACCAGTCTGTTGCTGGTGTGTGGAGAGGGGTGCCCTTCTCTGTCCCTCAGGCTTCCCTCAAACGCTCAGCCTCTCAGACTGAGGAGGGGTGTGAGGGGAAGGAGTGATTAAGGAGGGACACGGAGGGCCCCGCGGGGCCGGGCCTGGAGGGCGACCTGTGTCAGGAGCCTGCCCTTGGTGCCGCCCTTTCCCGGCACTTTCACTGCCTCTTGTCTGTCAGTCCCCTGTCCGTCAGTCAGCAGGCTGAGTCAGAGGTGCTCCGGGGCTGGGGGCCGCCTGCCAAAGGTCTGACTCACTGAGGATGGCTGACTGATTTCCCCACCTCTGCACCTCCCTGTCATGACACGCTGAGGGGTGAGGGCCAGGGGAGCACAGGGCTTCTCTCTCCTAGGAGGCTCCTCCAGGCAGCAAGGAGCACTGGACTTCCCAGACAGGACCACCCCCTGCCCCTGGGACCGCAGATGGCTGGCAAGAAAGGCCCTCCCACCACGTGAGCTTCTCCCCATTCCAGAGCCTGACACAGATCGTGTTCAGAATCTGCGTGGTGATTGGATGCATGATGCCCTCTTCACTGCTGGCTGAAACGACTCTCCACCCATTCAGGATCGTGTGGGTCCCAGCTTCCTCAATTCCAGACAGTGGGAAATGCTCATTTGTGTGCCATGGTCCAAAAAGACATTTTCCTAACATTAGTCCCATTGTTAGTTCTGATTTCACATTTTATTTAAAAGAGAAATAACTCCCAAGCTAGCAAGCCAAGGAGACAAATCGAATGAAGGGTTTGGGCAGAGGGTGAGCCTCTGAGTGTACGTGCTCAGGTGCAGCTCTTCAGAGCAGGCTGCATTCCCGAGGTGGGGACCTGGAGCTTCAGGCTGAGGCCCAGCAGCCATGCTCATATACCACCCAGCCCCTGGGACTGGCGGGCGCCACGTCTGCTCTGAGCTGCAGGAAGGGCCAGTCTAGGACCATGGTCCTCACCATGGGAAAGCCGGGGCAGCAGGGCCACAGGTTCTGTCTGTGTGGTGGGTGAGGCTGAGGAGCCAGCGTGTTGCAGTGACAGCTGAGGAGTGAAGGTCCAGGTATGCGGCATCCTGTGTGTTAGAGCTGCATCAGTCAGGACTCTTTTACAAGCAGCAGGAAATAGGACCCAGTGACTCCAAGTCTAGCTCAGGCACACTGGTTCCGGGGTTCAAATAGAATCCCTCATCTGAGTATCTGTGTCTGGCTCCATTCTGAGCAAGTAGGGGGCAGGTTGGCCATGCGTTGTCTTATGCATGCAGCCCTGGTGGAAGAAGAGCTCTCGCTGTTCATGCAACAATGCAAGGAAGTTTCTGGCTGTAGGCAGGGACTGAGTATGTGGTTAGGGTCACGTCTTAGCCCCGGTGGGTTAACGGAGGGTGTGGACTGTTGGCTCCACCCGGAGTGCCTGAGGAGAGATGACTGAGGGGGCGGGAAGAAGCCTGTCTCTCCTAGCCTCTCTTGATGCTGATCCTGTGCCCATGGTCATTTGCAGCTCTGACACTTTCTAGCTGTGTGCCTGAGTGAACTCTGACCTGCTGAGAAGCTAATGGTTCAGGGAGGTAGTAGACCTAAGGGGACATCAGTTCAGCTCAGTCGCTCAGTCATGTCTGACTCTTTGCGACCCCATGAATCGCAGCACACCAGGCCTCCCTGTCCATCACCAACTCCCAGAGTTCACCCAAACCCATGTCCATCGAGTCGGTGATGCTATCCAACTATCTCATCCTCTGTCGTCCCCTTCTCCTCCTGCCCCCAATCCTTCCCAGCATTAGGGTCTTTTCCAATGAGTCAACTCTTTGCGTGAGGGGACATAGTGGGAGACTATAGCAGGACTGCTGTCTCCATAACGAAGAGAGTTTCAACCCAATCCTGGGCAGACAGGCTCCCCCTGGGAAACCTTTTCCCTTGTGTCCAGCAAACCTACGTACACTTGCTGGGTCTTATTGGGGAGATGATTGTGGGGAACCCCCAGCCCCAGGGCCAGCTGGGGTGATTGAATTCTTGTCACTCACCTCACTGGGGGGCAGCAGGGCCAAATGTGGTGTCTGGGAGAGGACCATCCCCACTAGGGAACGCAGCTCTCTGCCTCATTCGTCTTTTTCCAGAACTAACTCTCAGCACTGGGTGAGGCTAGTTTTGCGGGCCTTGAAGGAGGCCAGCTCCCCTTCTGGGTGACCAGGCCACAGCATGTTTCTCACCTCCCACTTCCCTCCCTTGGCCCAGGCACAAACCACCAGGTCCTGCATAATCATCTTCCAAACACCCCACCAGTGCCTGATGGAGTAGGTCAGGTGGCTTGGAGCCGCAGTGTTCTGTCACGGGCTCTATCAGCCACTGAGTGGGGTCAAATCCAGCACCTGCCAGAGGCCTGGTATTAGAATATCCTGCAGCTTTTCTGCAGACTGAACACTTGGGGAGTGGCTGAGGGTGACACTGCATCCTGCAGCCATTAAGAGGGCCTCTCGCTTGAGGAGTGGACACAGCACCCCCTCCATGAGGCTTCACAAACCCCTCCCCCACATGGCTCTACAAGTTTCCGTTCCCTGCTGGCCTGACGCTGCACTCGGCCCATGGTCTTCCAGACCTGACTCATGACTCTCACCTCTCCTTGGTTCTGACCTTCTCAGACTTCTCTGAGCCCCTAAGACACTTGGCTTCAGGGGTTGTCCCCGGCTCAGTCCCCTGCCCAGTGGCTGGTCTCAGCGCCCGTTTGCATTTGTGTTGGGGACTCTGCCCTCGAGTCGGCCTCCGCTTGTAGTGCTCTTGGCCTGCCGTGTGTGGTCCTGTCTTCTCAAGGAGAACACAACCTCTTTAGTGACCCTGCTCACTAAAGTCACTTGGTCACTCATCAGTGACACTTGTACTCTGTAAATGCTTACCAAGTAGGGACCATGAGGTTAAAATGGGTATGAGCTTCATTTGGTCCAAACTTCCCGCTTGACAGATGAACTGAGGACCAGGAAGGAAAAGCAACTTGCCTGTAACCAGCCAGCAGCTGAGGCTGGAAGTCTGTGAGACCTGAACTGTCTTGGGTCTCAGGCCAGTGTCTGCTCACCTGCCCCTGCTGCCTGGGGAACTGATTCAGTGAATGAGTCCCCTCAGAACCAGTCACATGAAGGATCAAATAAAAATTCTCAGACCTTCCCGTACATGTCACAAAGGGCCATTTTGAGAAAGGCTCAATAAGCAAACACTTGTGTATTAGTCAGGATTCTTTTAGTTACAAGTGACAGGATCCCCACTCAAAATAGTTCATGCACAAGAAGGACTCTATTGCCTCCTGTTCAATGCAGTCCTGGAAAATCCCATGGACAGAGGAGCCTGGTAGGCTGCAGTCCACGGGGTCGCTAAGAGTCGGACACGACCGAGTGACTTCACTTTCACTTTTCACTTTCATGCATTGGAGAAGGAAATGGCAACCCACTCCAGTGTTCTTGCCTGGAAAATCCCAGGGACAGGAGCCTGGTGGGCTGCCGTCTATGGGGTCGCACAGAGTCTGACACGACTGAAGCGACTTAGCAGCAGCAGCAGCAAGGCAGTCCAGGGAGGTGCTGACCAAGAGGTGTCAGGCTGGTGCCAGTCTGGATGGACGGAGGTGCTGCTTGCGACTGAGGACCTGATCTTCTAATGCAGCTCCTCCTAGGGAAAGGGGTGGGGGTTCCTGGCAGGGCGAGGGGCACTGCTGTGTGACTTGAAGAGGGAGGCGTGAAAAGGGGAGCAAATGCCCAGTTGCTGAGTCTGGAAGGAGCCCTCAGTGTAAAGTCCTAAGTCATGAAGTTGTGAGAATGTTTTCGATTTATAACACTGTGAAGCATTGCTATTTCTTACGTATTGAAGAGCATTAAAGAATAACAATAAAGCAAATACTGTGGAACCACCACTGGGGATGGGAAAATGAACTCTGCCAGATCTGGTACCAACCCAGTGAAACTCACCCCAACTGCACACAATTCCCTTCCAATCCTTCTCAATTTTGAGTTTATCACTATGTTTCCCACTTTGGAATGTAGCCTTAAGCAAGACAATATTTAGCATTGCTGATCATTTTGTAAATGGAATCATTGTTCTACCTGTTTCTTTTGCTCCATGTTATGAATTTTGAGATTCCACAAAATTATGTTGATATGTGGAGTTGTGATTAATTTTTTCACTACTTTATGATATCCTATTATATATAAAAATATACCTCGATTTATCTATCCATTCTACAGTGGATTATCTCCATGTGTTTTTCTACCTTAAGCAGTACTACTGTGAATATTTGTGTGGCCTGAGGAACAAATTCCAGAGTTTCTTTAGAAGTAGGTTGTAGGATACATGAGTGGGAGTGTTTAGCTTTACAAGATGATGCCAAGACTCTTTTCTAAAGTATGTTCTTCCTGTGTGGTTGTTCCTTCCTGATACTGTCCTCATGCTTCCATTGAGACCATAGTTTAACACTATGGTCTGATGAGTTAATTTGATGGAGATTAATGGGGACGGCATTTGGCTCTTGAATGCCTTGGAATGGGAACTTGTTGGGGCCTGTAGTAGCCCCTCAGAGATTCAATATAGGTTCCAGGGAGATCTATACCAAGCAAGAAAGAAGACCATTACTATGACCCTGTGGCTGGCCAAGATGATAAAAAGGATGGGTGGGGAGCTTGTTGGCTCTAATGTTTGGGAGCTGGGAGAGGGCCCTGCTACCACTAACATTCCAACATAGCCACACAGAAAGCCCTTCTGCACAGTGAGGAAACACCTGGCAGCGGGCTCACTAAGCCATAGAAACTTCTGTGTTCATCAGTAACAAATAAACCTCTTGACTGGAAAAGTAAAGCCATAGAATAGCTCAGCTTTTCTCTTCTCCTTCCTCTAGGATGAAAGAGTTGAACAGAGACCCACATGCTTTCTAGCACAACCTATCTCAAGCCCCAATACTGGAAAAGTAACATTTATTGAAATGACCAATCAGTTCAAAAGAAGGGGACTCTATCAGTTATCTATGGCTGCCTGACAAATTATCCCAAAACTTAGTGGTGTAAAACAGTAATAAACACTTATGATCTCTGAAATTTCTGTGAGTTAGCACTTTGGGAGTCCCATGGAGGGGTGGTTCTGGCCTGGGGATTGTCATGAGGGTGGTCCTCCAACATGTTGATCGGCTGCTATCATCAGAAGACTTGATGGATTGGGATGATCTTCTTCCAAGGTAGCTCATTCACTCAGCTAACAAGCTGGCACTGGCTGCTGTTGGTGGGACCCCTTATTTCCTTTCCAGGTGGACCTCTCCCCAGGGTTGCTTGAGCATCCTCATGACATGATGGTGGGCTTCCTCCAGAGGGAGAGATCCCAGAGGACCAGAAGGAGACCACAATGCCTTTATAACCTAGCCTCAAAAGTCATGCACAATAATGTCTGCATTGTGGTGAGAAACCATTGGTCTCATGGTTGCCCTGGTTCACTGTGTGGGGGGAACACAGAAGGGCAGGAATAGCAGGAGGTGGGTCTCTTCGGGAGATCTTTTGGAGGCTGGTTAGAAAGAGGAGGGCTTCCCTGATAGCTCAGCTGCTAAAGAATCCACTTGCAATGCAGGAGACCTGGGATCAATCCCTGGGTCCGGAAGATCCCCTGGAGAAGGAAATGACAACCCACTCCAGTATTCTTGCCTAGGAAATCCTATGGACAGAGAAGCCTAACAAGTTACAGTCTATGAGGTTGCAGAGTCTTTATTACTGTAGCTATTGATAACTCAGTTGGAAAAGAATCTGCCTGCAATGCAAGAGATTCCAGTTCATTTCCTGGGTCAGGAAGATCTGCTGGAGGAGGGATAGGCTACCCACTCCAGTATTCTTGGGCTTCCCTTGTGGCTCAGCTAGTAAAGAATCTACCTGCAATGTGGGAGACTTGGTTCAATCCCTGGGTTGGGAAGATCCCCTGGAGAAGGGAAAGGCTACCCACTCCAGTATTCTGGCCTGGAGAATTCCATGGACTGTATAGTCCATGGGGTCACAAAGAGTCAGACATGACTGAGCAACTTTCACTTTCACTTAGAAAAAAGGAAACTGAACAAATATTCCCTTGTGGAGCAGAACTACTGCAAGAAACAAGAGAAAACAAAATGGAATGAAATAAAATACTTTATCTCTTTTTATAGTTTTTACAAATTTCATTGCACCTGTGAGAAAAGAGTAATTACAAAATTTATTTTATATGAAAAATTGCTATTATAAAATTATAGAAGTATGAGAAGTGGATAACATAATAACAAATACTATTAGAAAGCTAGCTTGAAAATTTCTATTAAATATCAGAGGAGAAGGCTAAAGGGATGAAGGAAATACATGTGATACAGCATTTGTATAATTGGGAGATGAAGGGAACAAAGAAGAGGAGAAAAAGAAGATTCATTCACTCGTCCATTTGTCATTCATTTAATGTATATTTATTGAGTCTATCATGAGTCAACAACTAGTGGAGACTTTTTATGCTTATTTAAAATTTTTAGTCAAGACAGAGAAAGACAAGTACTATATAATCTCACTTATATGAGATAAAAAATAAAAAGTCAAATTCATAGAAATTGATCTGGTTACCAGAGGTGGGGCTGTTAAGTGAGGGGGCTGAAAGGAGCTTCAAAGGTACAAACTTACTGTTATGAGAAAAATAATCTCTGGAGATGTAATTTAGAACATGATGACTACAGTTAACACTGCTGTATATTTGAAAACTGCAAAGAGAGTAGATCTTAAACGTGCCCATCACAAGGAAAAACATTTTCTCTTTCTCTCTTTTTCTGGCAATAATGTGAAATGATGGATGTTCACTAAACTTACTGTGGTAATTATCATACAATATACACTAATCAGGTCATTACAATGTACATTTTAAACTTATCGAGTGCTGTATGGGAGTAGTGTTAGTGGCTCAGTCATGTCCTACTCTTTTTGCGACCCTGCCAGGCTCCTCTGTCCACAGGATTTGCCAGGCAAAATACTGAAGTGCGTTGCCTTTTCCTTCTCCAGGGGATCTTCCCAACCCAATGATCAAACCTGGGTCTCCTGCATTGTGGGCAGATTTTTTACCATCTGAACCACCAGGGAAGACAATATATGTGAATCAGGTCATTATAATGTGTATTTTAAACTTACAGACTGCTGCTGCTGCTACTAAGTCACTTCAGTCGTGTCCGACTCTGTGTGACCCCATAGACAGAAGCCCACCAGGCTCCGCCGTCCCTGGGATTCTCCAGGCAAGAACACTGGAGTGGGTTGCCATTTCCTTCTCCAATGCATGAAAGTGAAGTCACTCAGTCGTGTCTGACTCTTAGCAACCCCATGGACTGCAGCCTACCAGGCTCCTCCGTCCATGCTATATGTTAATTATATCTCAATAAAGTTGGACAGAAAAAAAAATTTTTTGTAAGTTCTAAATATGTTCTGTAATTTACTATTTTTATAACCAAAGAATTAACAGAAAACTTCTTCTCTGACGTGGAGGGTGTAAGCCATCAGATTTAATGGCTGAAATTAATGTAAAGGGACCCATGCGTATTTGCATCTTTATAAAATCTCAAGTTTCAAAGATAAAGGAAAAATGTTTTCATGTTTTTAGGAAAAACAGTTTACCAACATAGAAAAGAATGGACTTGTCCCGACTTTATTAGGTAACTCTCAATTATAGAAGACAATGAAGCAATATCTGCTGAATTTTTAGAAGCAACAAATGTGAAGAATTCTTCAAGTAGCTATGATGTCATTCAAACATGGGTCAAGAGAAAGACATTCTTAGACATGTAAGGACTCACATTATCTGCCTGAAAAATAATGCCCTCAAAGGTCCACCAATCAACCGAGAAATGAGTCAAAAAAAAAGAACCCAGGAATGGAAAAGGTGGTACAAAAGAAACAACCATGAGTAATTAAGCCAGTAAAGAACAGCTAATATCTAAACCATTGTTTGGAACATGGTCATGAAACCAAATGCAAACGCCAGAAATAATCTTTAAGGGAAATATTCTGACAAAAATTTAAGATGAGGGAAAACTAAAGAAGGAAATGCCCTCAATTTCTCATCCAATTTGAATGCAGTTGTAGATATTGTTTAATTCTTGAAATTGGTAGAATTTTTTTTGCTTTAAACATTTTGTCTTATTCTATAAGAATACACAGAAGAACTGTACAAAAAAGATCTTCGTGACTGAGATAATTACGATGGTGTGATCACTCACCTAGAGCCAGACATCCTGGAATGTGAAGTCAGGTGGGCCTTAGGAAGCATCACTATGAACAAAGCCAGTGGAGGTGACGGAATTCCAGTTGAGCTATTTCAAATCCTAAAAGATGATGCTGTGAAAGTGCTGCACTCAATATGTCAGCAAATTTGGAAAACTCAGCAGTGGCCACAGGACTGGAAAAGGTCAGTTTTCATTCCAATCCCAAAGAAAGGCAATGCCAAAGAATGGTCAAACTACCGCACAATTGCACTCATCTCACATGCTAGTAAAGTAACGCTTAAAACTCTCCAAGCCAGGCTTCAGCAATACATGAACTATGAACTTCCAGATGTTCAAGCTTGTTTTAGAAAAGGTAGCGGAACCAGAGATCAAATTGCTAACATCCGCTGGACCATTGAAAAAACAAGAGATTTCCAGAAAAACGTCTATTTCTGTTTTATTGACTATGCCAAAGCCTTTGACTGTGTGGACCACAACAAACTGTCGAAAATTCTGAAAGAGATGGGAATACCAGACCACCTGACCTGCCTCTTAAGAAACCTGTATGCAGGTCAGGAAGCAACAGTTAGAACTGGACATGGAACAACAGACTGGTTCCAAATAGGAAAAGGAGTACATCAAGGCTGTATATTGTCACCCTGCTTATTTAACTTATATGCAGAGTACATCATGAGAAACGCTGGGCTGGAGGAAGCAAAAGCTGGAATCAAGATTGCCAGGAGAAATATCAATAACCTCAGACATGCAGATGACACCACCCTTATGGCAGAAAGTGAAGAGGAACTAAAAAGCCTCTTGATGAAAGTGAAAGAGGAGAGTGGAAAAGTTGGCTTAAAGCTCAACATTCAGAAAACTAAGATCATGGCATCCAGTCCTATCACTTCATGGCAAATAGATGGGGAAACTGGAAACAGTGGCTGACTTTATTTTTTTGGCTCCAAAATCACTGCAGATGGTGATTTCAGCCATGAAATTAAAAGACGCTTACTCCCTGGAAGGAAGGTTATGACCAACCTAGGTAGCATATTAAAAAGCAGAGACATTACTTTGCCAACAAAGGTTCTTCTAGTCAAGGCTATGGTTTTTCCAGTAGTCATGTATGGATGTGAGAGTTGGCCTTTAAAGAAAGCTGAGTGCCAAAGAATTGATGCTTTTGAACTGTGGTGTTGGAGAAGACTCTTGAGAGTCCCTTGGACTGCAAGAAGATCCAACCAGTCCATCCTGGAGGAGATCAGTCCTGGGTGTTCATTGGAAGGACTGATGTTGAAGCTGAAACTCCAATATTTTGGCCACCTGATGTGAAGAGCTGACTCCTTTGAAAAGACCCTGATGCTGGGAAAGATTGAGGGTAGGAGGAGAAGGGGTCGACAGAGTATGAGATGCTTGGATGGCATCACTGACTCAATGGACATGAGTTTGGGTTGACTCCAGGAGTTGGTGAGTGACAGGGAGGCCTGGCGTGCTGCGGTTCATGGAGTCGCAAAGAATCGGACACGACTGAGCAACTGAACTGAACAAAGTTATACGTATATAACTTTCACATTATTACAGAAAAGCAAGCCAAGAAAAATTGATCAACTAACCAAAATTCAGAAAAAAAAAATGGCAAAAAAAAGCAAGTGCAAAATAATGTTACAAAAATAATACCAAACATAAAAGTTTCATTCAAATATGAAAGTATGAATTCTCCTACTAATAGTTGAAAACTTTTAGATTGTATTGAAAATTAAGGTATTTTTGTTTATCGGAAACATAGGATGTTATGAAAAAGTGAAAAATAAATGAATATAAAATATTATACTCAGGAAATGCAAATAAAAACAGCAGAAGTAGTGATATTGAAAGTATATGAGGTAAAATTCAAGAGAAAATGCCAATAAGAGAATGTTAATAGTAATCAAAGTGGGCTTCCCCCGTGGTTCAGTGGTAAAGAATGCTGCCAATGCAGGAGATATGGGTTTGATCCCTGATCCTGGAAAATTTCACATGCCATGGAGCAACAGAGCTCCTGCTCCACAGCTATTGAGCCTGTGCTCTAGAGCCTTGGAGCCACAACTGAAGCCTGCACACCTACAGCCTGTGCCCCACAACAACAGCTGCCACCTCAGTGAGAAGCCCAGCCCCGCAACTAGAGTGTAGCCCCCGCTTGCCACAACTAGAGAAAACACGTGCAGAAACAAAGACCTATCACAGCCAGGAGTAAATAAATAAATATTACCAAAAATAATGATGATCAAAGTGTCAATCTACATTAAAGATACATGGTAAAATTTTATGAGCCAAATAACATCTCATTAAAAAAACAGAAGACAAAAGCTATTACAAACAAAAGAAGAAATTCACAAACCCGTCATATTAGTGGGGATTTAAAACAGGATCTTTGTATTTGACAGAGTGAGGAAACTTTTAGAGCTATAGAGAAATTGAATACTATGAACATAACAGTAAAGGGGGTAAGCGGAGACTCCTGAGGTTTCATTTGAATAAGGAAGAATCACCTTTTAAGGTTGCGCTGCTCCCTTTAGCGTTTGTTGGGTGAGAAAGGAACAGCAATACTTCATTCTCAACCTAGCCCAAGACTTTGTTCTGGGATTAAATCATACTCTCACCTTAGTGCCTTTACTTCAGCTTTTCCTTAGTTTGGAAAAACCTGACCTCTGCCTGACGCATATTTACCTGACTCATCCTCACTGCATTTTCTTGAAAGCTCAAAAGCCACCTCCTCAAAGAGGCCTTCTCTTCAAGATAGAATTCTCCCTGTTGGCTCTAGGCCATCACTATCTCTTATCGTGCTTTCTTTGTTTATTTTCTGCACATAAAATTATCACTATTTGACATTATATTATTATATAAACATTTGGTTTATTTTCCTTTATATCCCCAGTACTAGAACTCTGTTTAGCATACAATAGCACTGGCTCAATAATATAATTTGTAAATGAACGAAGTTACAAGTGTAAAAAATTTTAAACTTCTTCAAGCTCTTTGTGTTGCTATAAATCAATGGCTCTTGGCTAAAGGTGATTCTGCACCTTTCACCCTTCTCAGAACGTTTGGTAACTTCTAGGGAAATTTTTGGTTGTCATAACTTGGTAAGGGTATTGCTATCTGCCAGCAGCTAGTGGGTAAAAACTGGGGATGCTGCTAATATCCTGCGCTCCTCCCACAAAGGAAACGCAGCTTGTTGTTTAATCCCTAAGTCAGCTATAGAGCCATTATTGGGAAGATACCTTCTTAGGATTTAACAAATTATGCATATGTAATAAGATTAAGAAAGGAATGGCAAACCACTTCAGTATTCTTGCTGTGAGAGCCCCATGAAAAGTATGGGGCTTGAAGTCAAAAAGATATGACACTGAAAGATGAACTCCCCAGGTCGGTAAATGCCCAGTATGCTCCTGGAGAAATAACTCCAGAAAGAGTGAAGAGATGGAGCCAAAGCAAAAAACAATGCCCAGTTGTGGATGTGACTGGTGATGGAAGTAAAGTCCAATGCTGTAAAAAACAATATTGCATAGGAACCTGGAATGTTAGGTCCATCAATCAAGGTAAATTGGAAGTGGTCAAACAGGAGACAGCAAGAGTTGAACATAAACATTTTAGGAATCAGTGATCTAAAATGGACCAGAATGGGAAAATTTAATTCAGATGATTATTATATCTACAACTGTGGGCAAGAATCCTTTAGAAGAAATGGAATAGACCTCATAGTCAACAAGAGTCTGAAATTCAGTACTTGGGTGCAATCTCAAAAATGACAGAATGATCTCTTTATTCATTTCCAAGGTAAACCATTCAATATCACAGTAATCCAAGTCTATGCCCCAACCACTAATGCTGAAGAAGCTGAAGTTGAATGGTTCTATGATGACCCACAAGACCTTCTAGGACTAACACCCAAAAAAAGATGTTGTTTTCATCATAGGGGACTGGAATGCAAAAGTAGGAAGTCAAGAGATACCTGGAGTAACAGGCAAGGTTGGCCTTGGAGTACAAAATGAAGCAGGGCAAAGGCTAACAGAGTTTTGCCAAGAGAATGCACTGGTCATAGCAAACACCCTCTTCCAACAGCACAAGAGAAGACTCTACACATGGATATCACCAGATGGTCAATACCAAAATTAGATTGATTATATTCTTTGCAGCCAAAGGTGGAGAAGCTCTATACAGTCAGCAAAAACCAGACCAGGAGCTGACAGTGGCTCAGATCATGAACTCCTTATTGCCAAATTCAGACTTAAATTGAAGAAAGTAGGGAAAACCACTAGACCATTCAGGTATGACCTAAGTCAAATCCCTTACAATTATACAGTGGAAGTGACAATTAGATTTAAGGGATTAGATCTGATAGAGTGCCTGAAGAACTATGGACGGAAGTTCGTGACATTGTACAGGAAGCAGTGATGAAGACCATCCCAAGAAAAAGAAATGCAAAAGGGCAAAATGGTTGTCTGAGGAGGCCTTACAAATAGCTGTGAAAAGAAGAGAAGCTAAAGGCAAAGGAGAAAAGGAAAGATACTCATCTGAATGCAGAGTTCCAAAGAATAGCAAGGAGAGATAAGAAAGCCTTCCTCAGCGATCAATACAAAAAAAATAGAGGAAAACAATAGAAAGAAAAGACTAGAGATCTCTTTAAGAAAATTAGAGATACTAAGGGAACATTTCATGCAAAGATGGGAACAATACAGGACAGAAATTGTATGGACCTAACAGAAGCAGAAGCTGTTAAGAAGAGGTGGCAAGAGTACACAGAAGAACTATACGAAAAAGATCTTAATGACCCAGATAATCACGATGGTGTGATCACTCACCTAGAGCCAGACATCCTGGAATACAAAGTCAAGTGGGCCTTAGGAAACATCACTACAATCAAAGCTAGTGGAGGTGATGGAATTCCAGCTGAGCTATTTCAAATCCTAAAAAATAATGCTGTGAAAATGCTGCACTCAATATGCCAGCAAATTTGGAAAATGCAGCAGTGGCCACAGGACTGGAAAAGATCAGTTTTCATTCCAATCCCAAAGAAAGGCAATGCCAAAGAATGTTCAAACTACTACACAATAGTATTCATCTCACACGCTAGTAAAGCAGTGCTCAAAATTCTCCAAGCAAGGCTTCAACACTATGTGAACTGAGAACTTCCAGATGTTCAAGCTGGATTTAGAAAAGGCAGAGGAACTTGAGATCAAATTGCCAACATCTGTTGGATCATCGAAAAAGCAAGAGAATTCCAAAAAAATATCTACTTTTGCTTTATTGACTAAGCCAAAGGCTTTGACTGTGTGGATCACAGCAAACTGTGGAACATTCTTAAAGAGATAGGAATACCAGACCACCTTACCTGCCTCCTGAGAAATCTGTATGCAGGTCAAGGAGCAACAGTTAGAACCAGACTTGGAACAATGGACTGGTTCCAAATTAGAAAAGGCGTACATCAAGGCTGTATATTGTCAGCTTGTTTATTTAACTTATATGCAAAGAATGCTGGACTAAATGAAGCACAAGCTGGAATCAAGATTGCCGGGAGAAATATCAATAACCTCAGATATGCAGATGACATTACCCTTAGGCCAGAAAGTGAAGAGGAACTAAGGAGCCTCTTGATGAAAGTGAAAGAGGAGAGTAGAAAACCTGGCTTAAAACTCAACATTCAAAAAACTAAGATCATGACATCTGGTCCCATCACTTCATGGCAAATAGATGGGGAAACAGTGGAAACGGTGACAGACCTTAGTTTTGGGGCTCCAAAATCACTGCAGATGGTGACTGCAGCCATGAAATTAAAAGACGCTTGCTCCTTGGAAGAAAAGCTATGACCAACCTAGACAGCATTTTAAAAAGCAGAGACATTACTTTGACAACAAAGGTCTGTCTAGTCAACGCTATAGTTTTTCCAGTAGTCACGTATGGATGTGAGAGTTGGACCATAAAGAAAGTTGAGTGCCAAAGAATTGATACTTTTGAACTGTGGTGTTGGAGAAGACTCTTAAGAGTCCCTTGGACTGCAAGGAGATCCAACCAGTCAATCCTAAAAGAAACCAGTCTTAAATATTCATTGGAAGGACTGATGTTGAAGCTGAAGCTCCAATACTATGGCCACCTGATGCGAAGAGCTGACTCATTGGAAAAGACCCCAATGCTGGGAAAGATTGAAGTCAGGAAGAGAAAGGGACAACAGAGGATGAGATGGTTGGACAGCATCACTGACTTGATGGACATGAGTTTGAGCAAGCTCCGGGAGTTGGTGATGGACAGGGAAGCCTGGCGTACTGCAGTCGATGGGGTGGCAGAGTCGGACATGACTGAGTGAACTGAAATGAATAAGATTAAAAATCAGTTTTAAGTGATTTCAAGAGAGAGGGATGAATAGGCTGAGTGCAGAGGATTTTTAGGGAGCAAAGCTACTTTTATGATAGTTGTGAATATAAGTCATTATACTTCTGTCAAAACTGTACAACAAGAGTGAACCCTACTGTAGATTATGGACTTTGTGTGGTTATAATGTGTCAGCATAGATTCACTGTTTGTGTGGGATGTTGATAATGGAGGAAGTTGCCCAGGTGTGGGGGCAGGAGGTATATGAGAAAATACTGTGCTTTCTACCCAATTTTGCTGTGAATGTAAAACTGCTCTAAAAAATATAAAGCCTATACATATAAAAAAAAGCAGAGTTTTACCAAAACACATTGATATTCTAGCTCCTTGATGCTCAAATCATGGTCTTCAGATCAGATATGTTACATCACCTCGGAGTGAGCTTGTTCGAAATGCAGACTCTGGACCCCAGGCTTACTGTTTAATGGCGTCCTGGGCCCATCACAAGCACACGAGTTTGAGAAGCACTGGGCCAGGACACTGTTCTCATTCTTGGCTGTTCATTGGAACCACCTGGAGAGTTTAAAAAAAAAAATCTCAATGGCCAGGCCACATCCCAAGCCAATTAAATGAAAATCTGGAGGCTGGGGTTTAGGTATTACTATTTTTACAAATACTTCAGGTGATTTCAGAGTGCACCCAAATAGTGTAGCATTGCAGGGATCATATGTAGAAGTTGACTAAAGACAGTTAAAAAACTGGTTTTGTCACTTGGGCCCTTTATAAAAACCACTTGTAAGGGCCAGGTGGTGAGGGTTAGAGGGGATTTGAGAAGGAGGGTCTCCTTGGAGAATGTAGGCATGCGTGAGCCTCCATCTCCCCTCACCTCTGGGCCTGGGAGACTTGGTCTGTGAAGCCTGGGTGTGGGGATACAGTGGACTGGGGTCTGACTTCTGCCTGAGAAGAGGCTGAGGAAGACTGGCCACAAGGGGACTGAGCTTGCTTCCACCCAGGGATGATCTAGGGGTGCCCTTTCTCATGAAATCAGAGTGAACCTCCGGGTGAGAACTCACAAATTGGCTTAAGGGAAAATTTCTCCCATGGCCTCTTCCCACTTTCGCTGTGACTGGAAAGGCTGTAGGAGAAAATGCATCTCCCCTTCAAAGCAAGTGCAGCAGGGGATTCCCATGGAGGTGCAGGCTCAGAAAGTCACCTTTAAATCACAGTGTAAAGCATTCTTGCAACAGTACCTGTCAGGTGGATACTCTGCTCTAGCTCATATCCTTACTCCTTCTTCCTCTCCTTCCTCTCAAGACTCCCAGTCCTGGAAAGGCAGATGCCACAGCTACTGGCCAAGGAGGTAGAGGAGCACCAGATAATGAAAGAGAGAACAAGTCATATGCCTAATGCCCACCCCCAGTTGCCTCCTATGCACAGCACCCCCTTCCTGCATGGGAGTGAAAATAAAAATCAGGTCTGAGGATTTTATTCTTGATCGGTGGCCTGGACACTTCCAACTGAGTCAGTATTTGGAATTTCAAGTGATTTTTATTATTTGAAAGTGAGATACAGGAAAAAAAAATAATGCTCCAAGACTTTGGAATTAAATAACATCGTTCACTGAATAGAGCGTGAAGGACTGATGATGGGAGATGGGAGTAACGGAAACTACCAAATTCACTGTGTAATTCCAGCCCAGTGGGTGGGCTACAGAAGGGTTCAGTCTGGAAAGAGGGGAGGTCAGTTTCACCAAAGAGGGCTACATCCTTCCATGGAATCGAGTGTAACAGAGCACAGAAGGAGGGGTCTTGGGGTGAGGGTCTGAGAGAGAGAGCTGGGAGAAGGGACTCAAGTGCAAGGCAAGGGCACAGGCTGGTTCCTGAGAGACGTGGACCAGGGGCCCTGCATGCTGGGCATGTCCAAGTGCACGGCTCTGAGAGTCACAGGCCACACACACGCATGTTTGGATGTCTGGAACCATGGCACTGCACTTTGGCTTTTTCTAAGCAAGACAAAGCAGTTGAACCAAGGATAATAAGGTTCTCTGTTCTTTGAGTTCCCTGGAACTTAAAAAAAGTTCCCTGGAACTTTGGACTTCCCTGGTGGCTCAGAACGTAAAGCGTCTGCCTATAGTGTGAGAGACTGGGGTTCGACCTCTGGGTCAGGAAGATCCTCTGGAGAAGGAAAAGGCAACCCACTCCAGTACTCTTGCCTGGAAAATCCCATGGACGGAGGAGCGTGGTAGGCTACAGTCCATGGGGTCACAAAGAGTTGGACACGACTGAGCGACTTCACTTTCACTCACTTTCTTTGAGTTCATGTCAGGATTAAATGACCCCCTCTCTATCCTGAACCCCTCACTACCCACTGTCACACTTGAGGGCCAGTGAGGAGCAGACCTGTTCTCAGCAAGTCTGGCTGGCTCCTTGAGGGTCAACTTGGCCTCTCTGCCTTTCCCTGTTAAATAAGCAGGCAAAATTGGGCCCCCAAGCTGCAAAACAATGCTCTTTGAGGGGCTCCTGTGCCCCCACCCGCTGTCTTCCTCAGGTGTCTCTAGGAAGAACTTCCAGGCCACTCTGGAAGCTGGGATGGTTTTGGACGGCTTGGGATGGCTTTCCCAGCTCCTCCTGTGCCTTTGCCATCCACAGACTCCCACCCTTGGTCTCTTTCTAGTGTTAAAAAAGCTGGTTTGACTGTTCCGGGGGGATTGAAAGTCATGTTTTTTCCATCCTTCAAGCTTGCTCAGGGGTCATCTGAGAGAATCCTATAAGCAGGATATATACTCTCTTCAAACTGTTGAGAACATTTTCAAAAATCATTTTTATTTCAGGTCACAAATACATTACCAATAACCTCTAAAATGTACAAACTGTATAGGTTACATTCTCTGACTAGAATTTAAGAAAACTAGAAATTAAAAATTGTATGATAAACAATCAACAAAATTACTGAACCACTTGGGAAATTAAATATCAACTTTCTAAGTCACTCTTGGGTCTAGGCAGGAATACAGACAGACATCCCTAAGGAGAAGTATAGAACCAGTGATCATGATGACAACACAGAGAAATAAATGAGTCAAACATTTATTTCCAGATGCCAAAAAGAGATGAAAGCAAACTACTACCGCCACAACCCAAAGAAACAAGATGGTGAAGCTTATTTTGTTATTATAAAAGCCCCAGAAATTAATGAATTAGAAAATGGGAAACATAAGTTGATAAATGCATTCAGAATCTGGCTCTTTAAAAAGACCGATGACTTAGAGAAACCATTGGCAAGGCTAATCGAGAAAAGGAAAACGTGATTGGGCAGATATGAGAAATGCTATACCATTAAAGAAAAATGTAGAGGAGTAGGCTTTACAACTTTATATTAATAACCTTGAAAATCTCAATGAAGAGGATAGTTTTCTGGAAAAATAAAAATTATCGAATTTGACTGAAGTGGTAGAAAAGATGCATAGATGAAAAATCCTAGGAGAAGCTGAGAAAGTTGTCCAAAAATGTATTACCCTACTGTTTCACCAGAGGTGAATCAACAAATTGATCATCTCCATGCTGTTTAAATAGGGTTAGGATGTGGGAAAAGATGGGCAGCTGCCCAAGTCATTTTAGTAAGCCAGCGTTGCACACCACTCCCCCACCCCCCAACAAAAGCCAACCTGTCAGATGGACAAAAGAAGAACTGCAGCTGAGTTTCACAGTATAGACACAAAATAATAGAAAATTGAATGCAACCAAATGTGTAAAATAATAATACACTATTGTACAAGCAGGACTAATATCAGCAAAACAAATGTTATTGTATCGCTGATCCTGTTCGTGACACCAAGTTGCTAAACTCGGGGTAGGCAAGGTGCAAGCGGGAAGCTGGAAGAAAATTCAAGGAACCATAGGAACTGCAGACATGTTTATTCTCTCCTGGCTGGCACAGCAGCTGTAGCAGCAGACATGCTATATTCTCCCCTCTTGTGGTTGACCCAATGGACACAGCCGTGATGCAGCAGTAATGCCACCACTTTTTAGGTGGAGCTCACACATCAGTACCACAACCCCTGACAAAGGGAGTACCTCGTGATGTGCATGCACAGTGCTATAAATGCACTCAACTGTTACATAGTCTTATTTACAAAATGTGGGGCAAGAGCAAGAGGCCATGGGGTGAGAGAGCCTGACCACACCATCTTGGCTAATTTGCTTTTCCCTGCAGTTGTACCGTATCAGGAAATCTCTTAATGTGATCAGTTATGTTAATAGATCAAGGAGAATCACAAGACCACATTATTGCTGTCTTATGAGCTTAGGTTTTGAAATCAGAAAGTCTGAGTACAAATTCTGTCTTTTTTCAATTCCTAACTATGAACCTTGTACACTTTCCCTATCTTCAAGTTTGGAAAATATTGTCTGAAGTCAAGGTCATATACAGATTAAATTAAATAATGAATATAACTCTTGGCACAGTGCTGAATGCATAAGCAGAGCTTAGTAAATGAGAATTTTAGAAAAATTCCAAGATATTGTCATCCATTCCTGGTGATGTTTTGTAAATAAAACAAGAATTGAAGAACAGTCCTTTAGTATTACAAAGACAGTCTCTCTCAAACCAAAGCAGTAATTAACTGTGGAAACATTAGTGACTCCCTAGTTAAACTCAGGAACAAGATAAGGATGCCTGTCTCCCCACTACCACTTGTTAATGTTCCGGAAGTTCTAATAATGGATTTAACAAGAGAATAAAATAAGAATCACAAATATTCCCAAGGAAGCAATATTATCATCATCATTTTCAGGAGATATGGGGTTTTTTTTGTAATTTGAACCTCTCAAAAAAATGGAAAAAGTCATAGAGCTAACAAGTGAGTTTAGTAGGGTAGTAGTCACAAAATACAGAATTAGATATGTAAAAACCAATACTTTTTTTATGATAATGAGCAAGCTGTTAGGAACTTATCATGGAACTATATTGCATTTACAGCAGCAACAACATTCATGGGAATTAACTCAACAAGAAATGGACAAGATTTATGCAAAGAAAACATAAAGACCTTTAGAAAGAAACTTAAGATGAAGCTTAAAAGGAGATACAAACACTCTTTTCTAAGAAGAATCAACAATATAAGCTTTCAGCTGTTCTAATGAATCTATAAATGAACAAATTCCGATCAAAATCTCAATGAGGTGTTTGTTTTTTTTCTTAGGGAAATCTTGACAAAATTATTGTAACTTTGTCTGGAAGACTAAAAGTGTGAAGAGGAAAATGGTGCAGGAGAGCAAGGTGGATAGACTTGCCCTACCAGGTATTAAATATAATTAAAGACTCCAACAATTAAAACCGATTCACTGGTACATAAAAACAGACAGGATTCATGGGACAGACTAGGAAGGTAGGAGCAAATCCAAATGTGCATGAAAATTTATTATTTCACAGACCAGTCAATAAGCAAATCTCAGCTTCTACTTATGCATGTTTTTATTTTTGATCTTTTGTTTTGAAAAGATTTCAAGTTTTTTTTTTTAAGGCACAGGAAGAGTACAATAAATTCCATTATCCTTCATGATGATTCACCAATTGTTAATATTTTACAATTGTTTATAACTTTAAGCTAATAAACTTACAAATCTTATGAATTCAAATCCTGGCTTTTTTCCTCTTCCTGACTGTGCCATGCACACACACACACACACACACACACACACACACACACACACAAAGGAACACATTTTTTTCTGTAACAATTGAGAGTAAGTTTCAGACCACATGTAACCTTTATCCTAGAGTGAAATTCTCCAAAGAACAAGGGTATTCTTTTATGTAACCATAACACAATGATCAAATTCAGAATATTTAACATTAAGACAATACTCCCAGGTGGCTCAATGGTAAAGAATCTGCCTGCCAAGCAGGAGACATGGGTTTGGTCCTTGCGCGAGAAAGATCCCTTGGAGAAGTAAATGACAACCCACTTCAGTATTCTTGCCTAGGAAATTCTATGGACAGAGGAGCCTGGAGGGCTACAAAATGTTTAGTCCATATTCAAATTTTGCTGTTTCCCATTAGTATCCATTTTAGATACCCCCCTTCCTCTATCCAGGACTGGAATCTGGGGTCATTCATTATATTTAGTTGTCATGTCTTTAGTTTCCTTTGATCTGGTATAATTCCTCAGCCTTTCTTTGTCTTTCATGCTGCTTATATTTTTTGAAATATACAGAGCAGTAGTTTTGAAGAATCTCTCTCCATTTGTGTATATCCAGCACTTCTTCAAAACTAGAATCAAGCTATGCATTTGTGTGGGAATACTGCACAAGGTATGTTATGTTCTTCTCGGTGCTGCACTCTGGGAGGCACATGATGTAGGTTTTTCCGTTATTGGTGCTGTCAACTTTGATTGATCACTTGGTGAAGTAGTGGTTAATGGATTTCTCCACTGTGCAGTTACTCTATCTTCTTTTGTGATAAATACAAAATCTGTGACATAATACTTGGAAGCTATTTAAATATTTGTTACTCATTTTGGCTAAATTAGTTGCTGCTAGGGTTGCTGTAAGGTGGTGATTTTCCAATTCTGTTATTCTTTCTGTATTTATTAGTTGGCCCTAACTGTACAGAAGAGCTTTCTCTCCCTGTTTTCCTCCCTCCTTCTCCTCTCTCTTCCTTCCTTTCTTTCTCCTCTGTCAGTGTCATGGATTCTTATGTCATTCAATGGGCCATCATCCATTACCATCATAATTCATTTTGATGCTGTATTTGTCCCCTATCTGGCAGTGGGTCTTTTGCCCTTGGGACCCGTTCCCATCAGTTTTAAAGCTCTCCTTTGCTTTCTGGCACAAGATGTTCCAGGCTCATTTTGTACTTTCTCTGTCCCAGACTTGGAGTCAGCCATTTCTCTGAGGAACTTTGGTTCTTTTTATTGGGAAGTAGTATTGAGAAATAAAGATCAGGGCATAATTAAACATAAAAGTTAAATCATGAAAGAACCAGAGATGAAGAGTTATATAATCTTTGGGTGAGAAAGAACTTTTAAATATACTATCAAAGCCAAAACTCCTAGATTACAGTATATATAAATTTAGGGCCTTCTCTAGGAAGTCATCATAAACAAATATTAGAAGGTCCAAGCTCATTCCTTGGATTTCTTCTCTTCTCTTTCCATATTCCTTTCCTTGGTGATTTCAGGTGACGTTATGGCGTTAAGGATTAGTATATTCTGATATTTAACAATTTGCATCTCCATCCTGGGTCTTGCTGCTGGCTCCCACCCTTGTGTGCTCAACTGCACATTCAGGATCTTCACTTAGATGTCCACTATGAATCCCAAACGTCTCTACCCCAGCCTCGCTTACCCATATCGCATCACCCCTCCATCAGAATCCCCATTGCCCCTTGGCTCTTACACCACTTGGAAGAGAAATCCAAGAACTTATAATGGCCTCCATGCCTCAGTGTCACTGGTTCTTACCTATGGCTACACGTTAGAATCATCTGGAAATTTTAAAAGAAGTAAAGATGCTTGGAATAGGGCCAATTAAATGAGAGTCTCTGAGAGTGGGCCATCAGCACTGGGAGTGTAGGAAAGCCCTTTGGGGTCCTAATGTACAGATGGAGTAGAGAACTTCTGCCCTTCACCATCTGCCCTGTTACCTCTCTGTCTTCATCTCCTACAACTTCTCTTTTCTCACTTGCTTACTCCATTCCAACTGAATTGGCTTTTCACTGTTCTTGAGCACACTATGCATGCTCCTGCATCAAGGCCTTTGCACAAGCTGTTTCCTCCTACTTGGAACCTATTTCCTCAGACATCTGAATGGTTTGGCTGCCTCATTTTCTTCAAGTCTTGCCCTGACTTGAAGACATGCCCTTTCTCAGTGAGATCTTCCTTGTTTAGAGTTACAGTCCCTGTCTCCCTAACCAGTACACTTTGTCCCTCTTCCCTGCTTTATGTTTTTTTCTCTCTAGCACCTCAATTATTTGACATTTTATATATGTACATTTTTATGTACTCATTGTATGTCTCACTCCTCTAGAGAAGAGGTTAGCAAACCACAGCACATAGGTCAAATTCAGCTGCAGCCTGTGTTTTTATGGGTCAGCTCCGTAAGCTAAGAAAAGCTAGTCAGAGCACTTCTGCACCCATTTTCCTCTTAGCCTCCAGGGACTGCCTCCCTTGTCCCACCTCCCAGGCCCCCAAGATCCTCTGGTTGACATCTCTGTGCTGTCGGCAACAACCAGGCACTGACTGGTGGCAGGACTATCAGTCTAGCAGACAGTGAGTCAGCCAGCAACACCCCAACCCCCACCAACTGCTGTTCTGGTTGAGATGGCAGATTTTCTTGGAAAAGCAAACTGTTTTGAGGTTTGGTTGTCACTGGAGCAGAGGGTAAAACTCTTCATTGCAGCTGCACCCACTCTTGTCTGCCATCCCCTCCTTGAGATGGTCACTCTTCTTCCCAAGAATGTCTGCAGTGGATGTCCACCAGCGCCAAAGGTGCCCATCACCCTGGCAGCTGGGGTAGGGTGGGGAGGAGAGGGAACTTTATCTATCATTAAATAAGTACCTACCTCAAACTTGTCTACTGACCTAAAGTATTTAGAATTATCTAGTCCATTTCAAAAAAAGCTTAGGACTTTTGGCTAAGTTTCATGAGGTCATGGCTTTTTAATCTTATTTTGTTCACTAATGATTTTTCTGTATCTATTAGAGTGTCTGGCACATAATAGGTACTTAGCAAATATTTATAGATGAATACAAACCAAATAATAAACTAGACGATAAATGATAAACTAAATGATAAGTACATTAAATATCACATGTAATGAAAAGCCTTAAAATATAAAGAGCCAGCATATATCATTAAGAAAAACTTGAACATAGTAAAAAAAAAATCAAGTAAAGACAAGAAGATAAAGATTCACAAAGTAGAAATACAATGACCGGTAAACATGAAGAACTTTAATACCAATCAAATAAATCCAAAATAGGAAAAGACTTACTTCTCAGGTTGGCAAAGACTAAAATGATGAAATAGCTGGTTTTAGGAAGGCTGTTTGAACTGATTAGTGTATTACTTTCTGGGTAATGAGATTATGAATGTGTTTTTCTCTCTTTATCTTATAAGAATTTTTGAAGGTTTTATACTGAGCACATATTACTTAAGTAATGATCTAGAAACTTATTAAAGAACAAGAGGAGTTGCTGGGACAGCTGAATATCTATATGGAAAAAATAAATCTCAACATTTACTGCTCATTAAAATTAACCCTAAATGAGTCACAGACCTAAAATAATCAAGTTTCTAGAAAAAAACAAAGGAGAAAATATTTGTGACATTGGCTTAGGTAAAGATTTCTGAAACAGAATATGACAAATACAAATCATAAAAGAAAAATGATGCAATGAATTTTATCAAAATTAAAAAATGTTGTTTTTCTAAAGACATGTTAAGAAAATGAAAAGGCAAGTCACACAATGAAAGGATATATTTACTAGACATGTATGGCCCAGGACTTGTATACAGAATATTCAAAGAACTCTTACCGTTTAATAATAATACAAATAACCCAATTTAAAAGTGAGCGAATAATTGAAGAGACATTTCACTAAAGAACACATATGACTGATCAATCTGTGTCCTCAGTTGCTCAGTTGTGTCCAACTCTTTGTGACCCCAAGGACTGTAGCCCAACAGGTTCCTTTGTCCATGGGATTCTCTAGACAAGAATACTTGAGTGGGTTTGCCATTTCCTCCTGCAAGGATCTTCCCAATCCAGGAATCAAATCGGTGTCTCCTGTATCTCCTGCATTGCAGATGGATTCTTTACTACTGAGCCACTAGAGAAGCCCGACTGATCAATAAGCACATGAAAAGATGCTTGACATCACCAGTCTTCAGTGAAATGCAAATTAAATCCACAGTGAGCAACCATTATCTGCCTGCTAGAATTAAATTTAAAAGATTGACCATACCAAACATTGTTGAGTACAATCAACCAACAATTAGATTCATTACTTGGGAATGTAAGGTAATGCACCCACTTTGGTAAACAGGATGGTTCACCTTATCACGTGAACCAATCGTGTCTGACTCTTTTCGACTCCATCATCTGCAGCCTGCAAGGCTCTCCTGTCCATGGAATTTTCCAGGCAAGAATACTGTAGTGGGTTGCCATTTCCTACCCCAGGGGATCTTCTCCACCCAGGAATCGAACCCACATCTCCCACACCAGCAGGTGGATTCCTTACCACTGCGACACCTATCCAATAATCCCACTCCTAGATAGTTACCCAAGAGAAAGAACATTTGTCCACCAGCATTCTTGTATGTGAATGTTCACAGCACCTTTTTTTCATACATGTCCCAAACTAGAAACAGCCTAAATGCTCATCAGCTGGCAAATGGGTAAACACATTGTGGAATTTCTATGTAGTGAACTTAGCAATAAAAAGAACAAAATATCGATAGCATGAATTAATCTCAAAAGAATTATGCTGAATAAGAGGAGTAAAGCATAAAAGACCATGTACTATGTGATTCCATTTATGTGAAGTTCTACAAAATGCAAGATTATAGTGACAGAAAGCAGATGAGTGACTCTCTGAGCCTGTGGGGCTGGGGGAAGTGACTGATACAAAGAGACACCAGGAAAATTCTAGGTTGATGAAAACACTTTTTATCTTGATTGCAGCAGTGGTTATATGACTGTATATAATTTCCCAAACTGATGAAGCTTTACACTTAAAATGAATATTAATGTGTATAAATTATACTCTAATAAGGCTGGTTTAAAAATCATGGGGGAAAAATAGAAAAATAATAGGAAGGACATTCAAAGAAGAAGAGACTGCTAGGAGACCTCCTGCTCATCCTTAGAATGGGAGGGGATCGCTGGAACCTGAGTGATATTGTGTCCTGAGACAGAAAAGGGAGAGAAAGAAAAAAGCCAACGGAGCAACAAAAAGATAATGGAGAGAGAGAAAAAATGAGCCAACGGAAATAAAAAAATAGCAATATAATAATGTGTTAGAAAGATAAAAGTCTTATCGACAACACACAAAAACTGAGCGTACTTTTGAAAGCAAAGTAAGATACACAGTAGATAAGTATGAGAAAAATATACAAAATGAAATGAGAACAAATATAAAAAATAAATTAAATGCTCAAAATAGATCAAAGGACTCCAGCATGTATGCAATTGTTGTTCCATTAAAAGTGATAGAGTAAATGGAATAGGAAAAATCCAGAAGTAAATGACAACTGTCCAATTAAGGAAGACCTGAATGTGCAGTTTGAACAAGCACATTTATGTTCCTGAAAGAACACATCCTAGTGAAGTAATTAGGTATTAAAGCTAAAGAATCACTTAAGCAACCAGGAAGAAAAAGCAACTCACTCAAAGGAGAAAATAATATTAGCTGGCCTGAGGCTTATCTTCAGTGACATTCAGTAGCAAAAGAGAGTGGAATTCTGTCTCGAGTTCTGAGGGAAGTATGACCCAACAAATTTTCACTCAGCCAAATTGTCACTCAAGTCTACAGGCAATAGTCATTCACAAACCTGAAAATATGCCAGGACTATTACATTCTGTACTTCTTGAAAAACTACCTGGGGTTGGAATCCAGCTAATCAATGGAGGAGTCTAAATAAAGAACTCTGGAATTGAGAAACCATTATATTAGGTGGTGGGTGATGAATATTTAATAATAAATTTACATATAGAATTATGTTTACATTTAATGTTGTAAATAAAATGTTGAAAATGTAAAAACTTGTTGCAAGCACCACTTAAATTTTTGGATTTCTTGTTGCTGCAAGCTAAACTAGCACAAGCTAATTGATACACCAATATTGGTCTAGTAAACCAGAATTTACTTGAATGAGAGACTGAGGGGATTTTTGGGGAAAGAATATGCCCTAAGATTATAAAGGTCTTGATTGGTCTTAAAGAGGCTAAGGGAGTATAATACAGGGTGATGTGTATTACTTAAATATGTTCTTGGCCACATCCCGTGAAGTTACATCTTATCCCTGGGGGAAAGAGAGCTTCAGTGCAAGTAAAAGCAAAATGTTTCACTAAAAATCTAAAAGGTATTGTGACTAGAGCAATGAGCTTTGAGATTCTTTCCCAGAGTACAGCACAATGGCAGAAGAAAGAGTCTGTCTCTCCACCCTGATCCTCTGATGACTTTGCATCTTAAGGATTCCAGAACACTGGTGTCTGTGCCCACTGGGAAGTGCTGTGGATAGGAGTCATGTTCAGGGGTGGAGATTAGAGTCCAGTGGGAAAAAGCATAGTACAATGCTTGTGTAGGGTGTGTTAGATGCTGGATGTGTGCTATACAGAAAATGAAAGTGAAAGTCACTCAGTTGTGTCTGACTCCTTGCATCTCTATGGACTATAGAGTCCATGGAATTCTCCAGCCACAATACTGGAGTGGGTAGCCTTTCCCTTCTCCAGGGGATCTTTCCAACCCAGCGATCGAACCCGGGTCTCCCACATTGCAGGCAGATTCTTTACCAGCTGAGCCACAAGGAAAACTCAAGAATACTGGAGTGGGTAGCCTATTCCTTCTCCAGCACATATTCCTGACCCAGGAATCGAACTGCGGTCTCCTGTATTGCAGGCAGATTCTTTACCAACTGAGCTATCAGGGAAGTCAGAAGACAGCAATGATGCAAGTAGCAAGATTTTTAACACTGAAAACAATAAAGGATATTTATGGACAGTATACGTAAATATCCAGCCATGCAGTGAGATTAAGGCAGTTAGATTTAGAAATCAAGTCACCTGGGACTTGATTTCTTTTCATCTCTCTGTTTTGGATGAGATTAGCTTCATCCTTCAAATGGTCCTCTTGTGTTTGCAAGTTGGCTAGGCTACCTCCAGTTCCTCGGTTGACACACATAAGTAGGTGAGAAAAACAAAATCACTGACCATAGCTCTAGAACTTCATTCTAATTGGACCGGTTTAGGCCATTTATCCAAGCTAATAATGTGAGAATGAGACAAAAAGAACAACATTATGCAATTGGCTTAAACCAGCAGTTTATGGGTAGGATTGGGGGCAGGAGGAGAAGGGGACGACAGAGGATGAAATGGTTGGATGGCATCACTGACTCGATAGACATGGGTTTGGGTAGACTCCAGGAGTTGGTGATGGACAGAGAGGCCTGGCGTGCTGCATTTCATGGGGTCGCAAAGAGTCGGACACGACTGAGCGACTGAACTGAACTGAACTGAACTGAGCAGTTTTCAAGCAAGGGCAATTATGCCCCACAAAGGAAATTTGGCAGTTTGAAGGCATATCACAAGTGGTGTATGTGTAGGTGACTGGCATCTAGTGGATAAAGGCCAGAGATGCTGCCAAACATTCTACAATGCACAGGCCAGCCCCACTCCAAACAAAGAACTATCTGGCCCAAAATGTCAATAGTGCTTAGGTTGAGAAACCCTGGCTTGGACAAATCAGGATCCCCTTTAGAGTTGAGGTGGGGTCAGGACCTTCCAACTACCTGCCTGCTGCCTGCAGGAAGGATGAAATTGATGCTGAGAAGGCAGCATGATACCACCCCTCCCTCCCAATAAGTGTTGATGGACCACTAGGTGGAAACTGGACTTGTGTGCAGCCATGGGTAAAGCATTCCTGGGGCCTCCCAGAAATACTTGGAACGGAGATTGTGAGATGCCAAATTCTTGCATGACATGGACCAGAGAAATCAAGGTTATTATCAATAGGGTGACTTCATTTGTTCCCAGAGGCTAGTGAGGCCTTGGCCAGCCCAGGTTACACAATTGTAGGATTTTAGAGTAAGAGCTGGAGGCTTGGGTACAATTACCTGCTTGAGTTGGGGAGAGTAGTCTAGGGGTGAGGTCTGGGGCAAAGGAGGAGCTGTAGAAGTGGGCAGCTTCACAATATGAGGCCTGGAGGCCTGGCCAGGGATGGCCATCTTTTCCCAAAGATGATAAGGATCCCTTGTGAAAGTGAAAGTCTCTCAGTCATGTCTGACTCTTTGAGACCCCATGGACTATACAGTTCATGGAATTCTCCAGGCCAGAATACTGGAGTGGGTGGCCTTTCCCTTCTCTAGGGGATCTTCCCAACCCAGGGATTGAACAATGTCTCCCACATTGCAGGTGGGTTATTTACTAGCTGACCCACAAGGGAAGCCCAAGAATACTGAAGTGAGTAGCCTATCCCTTCTCCAGAGGATCTTCCTGACCCAGAGTGGAACCGGGGTCTCCTGCATTGCAGCTGAGCTACATGGGAAGCCCCAAGGATCCCTTGAGAGATGTTCAAAAGGGGAATGAGAGGGACTTCCCTGGTGGCTCAGTGGTTAAGAATCCACCTGCCACTGCAGGAGACACAGCTTCAATCCCTGATAGGGGAAGTTCTTACCTGTGGAAGAACAGCTAAGCCCAGGCACCATAACTATTGAGTCTATGCTCTGAAGCCTGAGAGCGGCATGTACTGAGCCCACGCTCTGCAACTACTGAAGCCCGTGTACGCTAGAGCTGGGCTCCACCGCAAGAGACACCACTGCAACGAGAAGCCCTCACATCGCACACAACTAGAGAGTAGCCCATGCTCTACACAATTAGAGAAAAACCCACGCAACAACGAAGGCTCACTCAGCACAGACAAAATAATAATAAATAAATAAATAAAAATTTTTTAAAGGGGAATGACATCATCAGTTTGCCTTTTGTAAACATCACACCTTGTGTTGAGGAAGAATTAGGTTGAGGACATAAGGTGGGCAGGGTAGTCTCCAGTTAGGAGAATACAGCAGCAGCCTGGGTGGGGCCAGGTGACACATGGGATCAAGAAGGCGGTGGAGAGGAGGACACGGGTTTGAGGGCTACTAGGTGGAGGCAGCTATAGGATTTGGAGATGGGTTGAGTGAGGGAGGTAAGAGAAGAGTCAAGAATATCTCCGACACTTCTGACCAAAACTGCTGGTTGGGTGAGGGAACCAACCAACAGAGATGGCGCACAGAGGAGGCACTGGTGTGTTGATATGGGGAGGAGACGGTAGGTTGGGTTTTGAATCTGTTGGGTTTGAGGGCCTTTTAGGATTTAGGTCTGGAGCTCAGGAGGGTCATCATCTAATCAATGGAACTGATTTGGTGGGAAGGGAATTGCGTGTAAAGGGAAAAGAAAGCAACTCAGGAGAGAAAGTTGGGGAAGGCGAACTTCTAAGGGTAGGCTAGAGAGAGCCTGAAAGAGGGCTAAGAAGAAAATCAGAGAGGGAAAGACACTTGGGAGAAGCAGGCAGTTGTCAAGAATCAGACACTACCAGGAAATCATGTACAATAAGGCTTGAAAGCGGCTGTTGAATTTAGCACCAGAAGGCTGCTGGGGACCTTGGAAACCAGTTCTCTTGAGGCGATAGAGGTGGAAGTCAGGTTGCAAAGCACTGGGGAGAGGATGGGAGGTGAGGAGATAGAGGGGGTGAATCCAAACCCCTCTAAGGAGAAGCTTGACTGGGAAGAGAGCAAAAGGAGATGATGGCAGGAGGAAGCGAAAGTCAGGTAGACAGAAAATTCAGAAAAACCTGAAAGCTGCTTCCATTAAATCTAAAAACCAAATGATTTTAAGAATGTTAACAGTGAGCTAAATTGCATTAATAAGTGACTTCCTTTGAAGGAAAAAAGTGAGCATTAATACAGACTTTAGAAAAACCAATGCTTTTAAGCCAATAATTTTAGCTTTTGTTGATGTAATCTAATATTTTCTTATTATTAATATAAAAGCAGTACTGTGAGTAGTTCTCCTGGGTTCCCCTATCCTGCTTCTCTCTGCTTGAACTCCCCCTTCCAATGAAGTCTCTTGTTTTGTCGGTAAAGAAAAAAGAAATCAATGCGTGTTACTTGAAGCTCTAGTTTTAACTTGTACCGTTCGTGTTAGGAATAATTTACGGATGCACCGCACACTTACAGGCCTAGTGTACATTGCATTATTTTGTAACTTGCATGATTGTTTCTCTCTTGGTTCTTTTCATTTATTTGGATGTTCAGAACTTTCACGCTGAGGGCAAGAGTTACTGGAGGGGAGGAGAAAATGAAGCGCCCTGTGCCAAGTTCGTGATCGTCCTAGGAGACTGAAGCCTCCTCTTGCCAGCTCAGGAGCCCCTTTACTTTCTCACACATTTGAGGAAGAGACAACTAAGGTTGAGGGATGAGCAAGCTTTTGCCAGTGGAAGTCACCGTCCTTCTCCAGTGCCCAGGCTTCCCACCCTCCGAGTGAGATCATTTTCCGGAAATTTATTGCACTTGCTTTACATCCATGTTTCAAAATGTGCGTTGTCAATACACTGAAAGCCTATAGTACACAGTCATTTCCTCATATGAGGCGGAGGAGTTTGGACTTGATCTTACAATATGAGTGAGAAGTTGGCTCCTATGCTAACCGCCCCCTGGTGTAAGCAGGCCTTCTCCTGCTGCCTCTGGACTGAATCTTCCCTCCTCGTAGGTGAACCAGCCAGAACAAATGCAAATGTCCAATCCCATCACTGCCTTTTTGAACTGATGACTCAGATAATACCCAAACATCACCCCAGGGTAATCAATCAATGTGCTGATATCCTGCAAGTGGCGGTCAGGACTGCAGACCCAGAGACAGCCGCGGGATTGCACAATTCTAAGTCGTCATGGAAGCAGAGAGGGATCAGGAAGCCTGGCCCAATGCCATCCTGAACTTAAAAACTGGAGAGAAGATGGGTTATGGCAGAAGGTATTGTGGATGGGTGAAAAAAGAAACTGGACAGTGCCAGGAACTGCTTTGGCTCTGCTCAAAAACATCCGTGAAATTCCTTCATGTTCATTTTTGAAGGATTATGAATTAAAAGGAAAGGGTAGGCATGTCCATTTACCTGGAGTTTTTCAGGTCACCCCTGTAGGGTCAAATGGAGGCCCAGGGGCTGGGATGACCTAGCTCTTCTCTGACCCTCCTCTTTCCTTCTCTTACAGCTGAGGCCAGGTGGATGGATGTCCAGCTATATTTATATTTATTTAGGAATAATTCCCCGGGAAATGTAAGGAGCTCAGTATGGATTTGGTTAAGTCAGCACCATTACCTCTTGTTTTCAACTTGTTCTGATTGAAAGACTCAGATTCGGAGATTAGGGACATCCTTGAACTCAATCTAATATAAGGTCTCTCTTGTCCCTGAGACCTTTCAGGATCTCTGGTCCATCCACATGTTGGGTCTGTGTCTGGTCCTTACCAGTCTGCTGCATCCCCTCTTTCCAGAGAAATGTACACAGTCCGTCCACCAGGACTGCCAACAACGTCTGTGGCTTGGTCCTCTCTTGGGGCCCTTCTTCTTGCCAGGCCTCTCCAAGGCTGGCCCAGCCTTGGCAGTATCTACTGCCAGTCTACTCTCTTTCCGCTGGCCCAAGCGCACTTCCTGCCCCCATGACAGCTGGTGTGTCCCAAGCAAACGGCTGTTCCAAACTCATGTCTGGTTTCTGATCCCAGCATTTCTACAGCCTGCTCCTGTTCTCACAGGTTGGAGCCAGAAGCATTAGTCTGTGGGACTCCAAGTGGCTGCCACTCCCACTGCCTCCTTATGAGGAGAGTGGCCTTGGGTAGCTGCTTGCAAGTGAATATTGGCTGTTATAGTCTGGGACCTTGCTCCTCTCTGGCCATGTGAATTGGCCCAGGAATTAGGACTTGAGCCCAAGGAAGCCATTTATTGGCTGGGCATGGGGAGACTAGCATCCCATGAACTAGCCTGGTGGTTAAGATTTTGCTTACAGGACAGTTGCATATTAGACAGTGACCAGCAGGCTCAATCAGGTCTCTCTTGGGAATTTTGAAAGTGACATAGCTCATATAAATCAGGCAGTGAAAAGGAGAAACAAAGGCAAAGGAAGTGCAGGAGAGCTGCTTACTTCTGAGGTAAGGAAGATAACTTCTGCGGTCATGTTGAGCCTTCCTGGGTACCAGATAGCAGTCTGTTCCTCCACCCGGGAGCCAGACATGACTGAGACCCCGCTGGGGCAGGTTTTCCTCACTTTTCCATCTCCCAAAGTTACACTGAGCCAAGCTTTATTCTCACCCAGCCTCTCCAGGAGTGAATGGCCACACCCAGAGGGTAATTGAGGAGATGACTGTGGTCAGATGGAGGGAGTTTTCAGCAGAATATCCTGGCTTGTTACTGATTCTAGTAGTTAAAGAGATGAGATGCAGATGACATGCTTATCGAATGAAGGTGTGACCCAGGACTGAGGGAGACAGCGAATGGGTCTCAGGGTCAAAGATCAAAAAGGCTTAGTGTCAGGCTGGAGAGATGGGCCAAATGCAATGTGATGACACTCAAAGGACAAACAGGAACTTCTCCCCCCACCCACATGGTAGCAGTACAGCTCTTTAAAATACTTGGCGTGTCTCATTGGCTGTGGGAAAAATAGCCCACAGAGTGAGGGAGTTGCTCCAAAGGGAAACCAAAATGTATGAATCCTATAATAATGAGAGTATGGTCTCTAGTTCAACCTCCACCTGGTACTAAATGTCATGAGGCCCTATGGGCTATTCTAGTAGTGAGTGGAGCTTTCATCGGAGGGGTAAAGGGGCTGATGGTGCCCGGGGCATCATCCTAATCTTTCCTTCCTTTCCTTCTTAAGCCTTACTTTCTAAACCTTCTTCCTTCCCTTCCTTTCTTCATCCCTTCCTCCCTTCTCTCCTTCCTTTCTTCCTTTATCAAACACTGAGTGAACGCCTCTGATCTGGCACTGTGATAGGTATTTAATCTCACAGGAGAACAAAGAGGTCAAAGAAGTTTTACAGAGAAGTTTGTGTCTGGAGAAATGAGTAGGAGTTTCGTTTAGTCAAGCAGATTTAGGAGGAGGTGCGGGGCAGGGGAAGGTCATCCCAGTTGAATGGTGAGAAGTTTAAACTGGCTGGAGTTTTGAGAATGGAGGAAGAGAAGTTACGATCCCACAGTGAAAGACATTACATATGGTGTGCCAAGGACTGTGGCCTTTATCCTGAGGTTGATTATTAAGAGTTTTTGAGCAGGGACAACACAACCAAATCTGAGATTAAAGAGATCTCTCTGGTGGCAGATGGAGGATGACCAGAGAGGACAGAGATTAAGGGCAGTGATCCAGTTAGCCAGCATGGCAGTCTTCCTTTTCTTGCAGGCAGAAATCACTCCCTGGTAAAGGACTAAAAAGTCAGACACTGGCTTTCCCCATCTCCTTTGCAGCTAGATATGAACATATGACCTGGATTGGCCAATGGGACCAGGGAATCCTCCTGGGGACAGAGTTTCTGGGGGAAAAATTTTTTTCCCTGATAAAAAGAGAAAAATGAGGTGAAAAATGTCTTCTTTGCCTTTAGACTGTTCCTTGTGCAAATGTGATGTCAGAATCTGTGGCCATTGTCTTACACACTCAGGGGAAAGCCACGGGAATCAATGTGCATCTGATCCCAATCCCTAATATCTGGGTGGCTGAGTTAGCCAGTCCTACTTGCCTGCCTCTTGGCTACCTGTTGTGGAATAAGGGAGGTTAAAATTTATTGAGTGCTATCTCAAGAAACATGCATGTATTGATTCTTTAATTCCTGATAACCTCATAGGGAAATTTAAATATATATGTATATTGTCATCTACATATTTAACACTTGTAGGTTATTATCTATACCTTACAGATGAGGAATTGGATACAGAAGACCAAAGTGACTTGGACACAAAGAATGCAACAACTAATAATGAAAGAACCAGTATTCAACATTTCACTTGGTTAAGCCTCTGACAGCTAGGAATTTTGTAATTGACAAGCAGAGGCATGCTGACTGACGAGGGAGGCTACTGCTGTGGTCTAGGGAAGAGAGGGTCAGGTGAGGCAGGACACTGGGCCTAACATGGTAAGAGAAGATGGATGAGAGGGATATTTGAGGGGTAGATGATCAACCTTGGTGCCCTACTGGGTGTGGGAAGTAAGGGAGAGGAAGGAGTAAAGAAACTTCTGACTGCCTGGTGAGGTTGTAGGGAGTGACAGGCAAGGAAGGGGGTCTCTGGAGGAAGAGAAATTTGGCTTGGAACAATTGTCAGGTAGCACTGGGGGTCCAGCAGGCCCTTGAAAATTCTCCTGTAGGAGGAGGACTGGAGCTCTAGGCTGCAAGCTGCTGACACAGACAGGGAGCTATGCTAGGCGGCGTGAAGTTACGCAGAATTGAAGGTTTGGAGGTGGGGTGGTTCCTCGAGATGAACCTTCTTCTCACTTTCTCCCCCACTGTGCACTCTCTCCCCTCTCCTCCTCCTGCCCCTGTCCCTGAAGGCTGCAAGAGTTTGAGGGAGCCAGCAGACCCACAGTGGTTCTGGGAATGTAGCCTGGGCAAAGGGCAACTTCCTCCAGGCAGCCTTCCCAGGTCGATGGGGAGCTGGTGGGCTCCCACACAGGTTCACCTTGCCCAATGGCCTCACTCCCCAGTGCTTGGCCTGACAGCTTCATGTCATTACTTTCAGGGATCTTTGCTCTTCCCTTGGCATTTCTGAAGCAGATAGATATCTGTCTGTGAAGATGGCTTTCTCTCCCAAGACTGGATCTTCCTTTCTCCCCAAGGCGTATTCTGGGAGGGAGGTGGACTTGGAGGATGGCTGTCTGGGCAACCTCACAGGGGTTTACTGGGACTCCAGGGCAGAGTCCTCATGGGGAGATATCGGGGAGACTGAAGGGAGGTGAGATGTACTTCCAGGGCTATGGAGGTCCTGAGTCCCACCTTCTGCCTCCGAAGCCTGGGACTTGGCTGAGTTCCATGTCTCCACAGCTGTCCTGGCTTGGGGGAGCCCTTGATGCTCCAGCTCCACCAGGCACCTGTCTGGAGGAGGTCATCATGGGGTCAGCCATATCACCCAGCACGACATATCACCCAGCTCTGGGGCTGTCAGCCCTTCCTGCCTCTCAGTCCATATCCACTTAACAAGGGAGAACAAGGTCCTTGGGGCCACTTTCCTCTGTGGGCAGCAGTACCTAGTGCAGAATAAATCCTGGTCCAGGATGGGCTCTGGAGCCAGACCACTTGGGTTCCTGAGTTTAAATCCTAGCTGTGCAGGTGCCAACAGAGCAACTTAAACCTTTCTGAGCTTCAGTTTCCATTTGTAAAATGGGGTTAATAATTGTACCCAATCTACAACGTTAATGTAAGGATTTAAGTGAGATGATCCACAAGCCGGGTGCTATGGTGTTCTGTCTCTTGGTGCCATTGCTGGGATGGCCCTGTCCCCTGCATGTTCAGGGCACCCCCATCCTGGGGAGCAGACAGACAGGAGACAGCTCCGTCTGAGGAGGACTGTGCGTGTGTCCAAGAAGAGCTGATCCGTGAAGCGGAGCCTGGAATTCCCTACACTCATCTGCTGGATCCCAAATGGAAACAAATCCAAAACCTCTCTATAAACAAAGACGGCATCTTAAAAAGAGAACAAACCAATGAGCCGGTCTGAACTGGAACTGAACCTCAGAGTTTTCTATCGAAATAGAAAACTCCTCTCCCCCCAGGGCCCAGGCCTGACTGTCCTCCAGGCCTGGATGGCGCTGGCTGGTGCACCTCCTCCCACAGTCCAGCCACGTGCCGGGAACTCTCCGGCTGTGGGAAATTCTTCCAGCAGCTTCTCTTCCAGGGCCAGCCGGCTAGGAAAGGAGACGATGTGGTCCTTGCCCCTTGAGAGACTGAGGTTAGTGGACGCGTTCCCCCACTGACGCGTCCCTCCCAGGTCAGTTCTCCACTCTGCCGGCTCCCTTCCCCATATAGCTCTAGCTCTGATTGCGTTCCTGTCCCTGTGTGGGTCCCCATCTTCAAGAGAAGATCAGGGTCCTTAGCTAGTGTTCAAGACTCTTTACAGTCTTTCTAATTTTCACTTAAGATTCCTGTTCCCCCATATGCTGCCCACCATGCATCCTCCTCTGGACCGTCAAACACTCCGAACACTCCCAGGGGGCAGTGGGCCGGCACAGTCACTGCTCCCAAATCTGGCTTATGTCCAGGCCTCATCTCATTGTTCTCAAAGTGTAGTCTTCTCTCACACCCCACCCCAGCCCCCCACATGGGACTCTTCTGGAAGACATGGTACAAAGGCAGACTGCAGGGTCCCTGGGCCCCATACATTCAGACCCTCTGGAGTCACCTCTTAAGCCAGCTGCCCTACTGGTGTTTCTGGTTCTTGCAGACCTTTGAAGAGCCCTGTGGACATTGATGGAGACTGAAGGCTGGCGAGGGGCTGTTTCTCTTGGCTCTAGCCCTCAAAGCCCAGCGCAAACTCAAGGAAAATCTCAAACTCAAGAACTCAAGGAAAATCATGACCCATAGGGGACCTGAGCTTCCAGGGTTTGGGTCTGCCTGCAGGTGGGAACACTCATGTCAGCAGTGACTGAGGAGGGCCTTAAATAGGAGGCACCCTCAAAACACCAGTTTCCTTTAAGGGAAGGGAGAAGATGGACAAGAGGTCCTCCAGGCCAGGATCCATGTGGGGAGCTGCCACCTTTTGATGTCCCCAACCCAAAGGGCAAAGGACACAGTCCTCATTCTGGGGGTGCAAACTGGAGAACACACCTGTGAATCAGTTTTTTTCTGAGAAGGTGACACATGTGGGGTCTCAGGAGGGAGGGACCAGCTGCCAGCGATTCCTGAGTGGCTCCTGATGGTGGCTGATTCCTCCTCCAAGTCAACTGTTATTTCCTGTGAACAGGTGTCATGGCACACCCCCACTGCACCCTGCGCACCACTGGAGGGAGGCTGCAGCCAGGTAGGTGCAAGATGGTCTCCAAATCCCTTGGGCCTGAGGTGATGCTGGCCTTCTGTCCTCCAACCAGTTTCTGACCTCCAGTAGCCCAGGCTCCATGGGCCATCCCTCCCCACAGCCCCTCTGCCCTGAGGCCTGGCTCACTCTAATCCTGTTGTCAGCACTCCATCAGGGCCAGAACCACCGTGGTTACTGGCAGCACTCAGAGCAGCAGAAACAGAACAATGCATGACTCAGAGGTCCACACTTCTGCTGTGGGTTCTAATTTTAGGCCATTGTTCCATTCCTCTCTTTGCCTTTCCCAGAATTCTAACGGGTGGGGGCAGACTGGCTTGCCAAGATGGAGACCACGACTGGGATGGGGTGCAGGGCTGAGGTGGAACTGAGGCATTGCTCTGAGGGCTGGGTGGAGAGCAGACGGTGAAGAAAGGTGACCCTGGGGGAAAAGGGACTCTGCCGTCCTCCAGAGAGCAGCTTGAGGGTGGGGAGACTGGCGGCTCTGATCCTTGTAACCTCTCTGTGATTACTCAGCAATGTCATTTGAGCTACAGGGAGGGAGATCTGGAAACCTCATAGCTCTGAGTCACTTGGGTTCACAGGCCAGTGAAAAGTCCCACAAATCTCAGAACGACAGCAGACTCGTGCACTGGTGGGTGAGCATGGGTGTGCCTGTGGTTCATGCGCTCTGTGGCTGCAGGACAGCTGAAGAACAGCTCCGTGGCCCCTCACTTTCCTCACCCCATCCGCAGAGGGACCAGCAACAGCCCTGCTCACCAGTGGTCCAGGCATGAGGTGGATACCGGGGGTGGGTCTGCACTGCCAGGAAGCCATCTGGGCACTGCTTCCTTCCTGGGCTCTGAGCATCAGTGTTCATGATGAAGGGAGGCAGAGAGCTGGTTTGGAGTCTGACTGTCTGGTGCTCCTGTGTTTTTGGAAAGTTTTTCGGAGCCTGCATTCCCCTGAGCAGAATGTGGTATGTGATTCATAGCTCCTTGCAGTCTGATATATGTGTGTGTGCGCGCGCGCACGTGTGTGTCCGCGAGCGTGCACATGCATGCCAGCGCAGTAGGCTCCCTCCCCGAATTGTGAATAATCATGGTCCTTCCTGGAAACCATCTTTGAGCTGGGATGTGAACCTCCTCATCTCAACTCACCTCTCCTTTCTACCCCTCACTTCCTTCAAGGTGATTACTTAGGTGTAACCTGGTAGAAAGAATAGGGCTCGGTATCCAAGAGGCCTGGCATCCAGCTCCACCCATGGACTGGGTGTGTGCCCCTGGGCAGTTTCTTGTTCACCTTGCATTGGTTCTGCTGGAATCAGGAACCTTGTGTGCCCTTCTTTCCTCCTCAGAGAGCTTGGAAGGGTGGAAGGGCTCTCAGGAGAGCTGAGGGCCCCACTGTGCGTGGCTCTTGGCTCTGGGAGGGTTTCCCTGGCAAATGAGGGTGGTCCTTCTCCTCCCTTGCTGACTCAGGCAGGGGACACAGCAGGCTGGATGCCTAGAACCCTACAAGGGCTCAGGAAGCTGGCGCTCTTCTCTGCCTTCTTTTTGCTTTCTTCCCCTGAGCTCTCTGCCCCTTTACCCCTGGTTCAAGGAGGCTCTTTTGGCCCACATGCCTTCTGGACTCCTCCACCAGCTGTGCCCCCTCAACCCTTTTCATCAACTTCAAGATTCATTTTCTCCCAATTCAGTGCCCTTTCCCTTACCCTGCTTTCCTCCCCTCAAGATCAGAAACATTTCACTGTCTGTTCCCCTACAAATCCCCTGTGTCCCTCCAACGTCAACGCGAACCATGTCTCCATTCACTCCAGTCCGCAAATGCCTTTTGCTCTTATCCTGTCCCTGAATGGTCTGCCTCAGTTATCTACTGCTGCATAACAAACAAAAAAGAGCAACCACTGTTTTGTTATACATCACAATTGTTTGGGTCGGGAATTTTTGGATGGAGCTCATTTGGACAATCCTTTCAATGTTTCTCATGATGTTGATAAAATCTCTTAACAGTCCTTAGCTGATGAGATGGTTGATCTGGAGGGTCTAAGATGTTTCATTCAGATGTCTGGTACTCCCAGCTGACTTGTCCCAGAGGGAATGTTCTGAGAGACTTGGATGGAAGCTGTCAGGCTAAGATCAGCTGGGGTGGTCACCTGGAGCACTTACAGGTGATCT
Source organism: Okapia johnstoni (assembly GCA_024291935.2). Classification (NCBI taxonomy): domain Eukaryota; kingdom Metazoa; phylum Chordata; class Mammalia; order Artiodactyla; family Giraffidae; genus Okapia; species Okapia johnstoni. The sequence goes on along the minus strand of CM044306.1, from coordinate 122,033,000 downwards.
CTCCAGCCTGGTGGTCTCAAGGGTGACAGTCTCAGCTGAGCCAGCCCACAGTCAAGAGGAGGGATTAGATTCCACTCTTAATGCAGGGATTAGCAGAGACTTCCAAGTCACCTTTCATTTACCAGAACATCTTTCAGGTCTTGCTCTGAAGCCTCTCACTTTGCCCTTGCAGATGAGCTGTTGCTTTGTGACTCTTTCCTAGGTCCTTGATAGTCTTGGTTTTCCCAGCTGGGCTGTGCACTCTTTCAGGGAGTGAGGAAGAGGAGGTGTTGGCCAGGTGCTGCAGGCAGAGGCTATGCCCAGCAGATGTTTAACAAAGACAGCAGGAGAGGCTCTCAGGAACTGGAAGATGAGTTGTGTTGGTTAAGCATCATGTCAATGATATGTATTATCCATAAGTTATCTTCCAAACACCAGGAACAATCATGGGACCATGAAATCCTAGCTCAGCAGCCTTGTTAGGGAGTAGGTGTTTGGGCCCCCAGGCAGATGAAACAACAACCACCTGGTCAAGGTGGGCAGGGTGAGGGCTGCTTTGATGATGGCAGTTCTCCTTCACAGGCTCTTGGCTCCTGCAGATTTGAAGTTGGCTGACTTCAAATGCTTCAGTGAAGCATCAGTGCGCAGGTGCTAGAACAACAGTGCTATACAACAACAGCCTGATTAACCTATCATTGGTCTCTCTCAGCAATTTGTTTGAGCTTCAGCTCTACAGAACCTATTGTCAGTTGCCATTTGGTTATCCACTTTCACCTTTCAATATTTTGTGACTGTTTACTCTTCTATTCTCTTTGTCTTTGTGGGTTTATACCTAAAATATTATTCAGTTTTGTTTTAGTGAGACTTCCAGTTCAGTTCAGTTGCTCAGTCGTGTCTGACTCTTTGTGACCCCATGGACTGCAGCACACCAAGCTTCCCTGTCCATCACCAACTCCCAGAGCCTACTCAAACTCATGTCCATTGAGTCGGTGATGCCATCCAACCATCTCATCCTCTGTCGTCCACTTCTCCTCCTGCCTTCAATCTTTCTCAGCATCAGGGTCTTTTCCAATGAGTCAGTTCTTCACATCAGGTGGCCATAGTATTGGAGTTTCAGCTTCAGCATCAGTCCTTCCAATGAATATTAAGGACTGATTTCCTTTAGGATGGACTGATTGGATCTCCTTGCTGTCCAAAGGACTCTTAAGAGTCTTCTCCAACACCATAGTTTGAAAGCATCAATTCTCCTGCACTCAGCTTTCTTTATAGTCCAAATCTCACATCCATACATGACCACTGGAAAAACCATAGCCTTGACTAGACGGACCTTTGTTGGCAGAGTAATGTCTCTGCTTTTTAATATGCTGTCTAGGTTGGTCATAACTTTTCTCCCAACGAGTAAGCGTCTTTTAATTTCATGGCTGCAGTTACCATCTGCAGTGATTTTGGAGCCCCCCAAAATAAAGTCTGTCACTGTTTCCACGGTTTCCCCATCTATTTGCCATGAAGTGATGGGACCAGATGCCATGATCTTAGTTTTCTGAATATTGAGTTTTAAGCCAGCTTTTTCACTCTCCTCTTTCACTTTCATCAAGAGGCTCTTTAGTTCTACTTCGCTTTCTGCCATAAGTGTGGTGTCATCTGCATATCTGAGGTTATTGATATTTCTCCTGGTAATTTTGATTCCAGCCTGTGCTTCATCCAGCCCAGCATTTCTCATGATGTACTCTGCATCAATTCAGTTCAGTTCAGTTCAGTTCAGTTCAGTCACTCAGTCATGTCCAACTCTTTGTGACCCCATGAATCGCAGCACACCAGGCCTCCCTGTCCATCACCAACTCCCGGAGTTTACCCAAACCCATCCATCGAGTCGGTGATGCCATCCAGCCATCTCATCCTCTGTCATCCCCTTCTCCTCCCGCCCCCAATCCTTCCCAGCATTAGGGTCTTTTCCAATGAGTCAACACTTCACATGAGGTGGCCAAAGTATTGGAGTTTCAGCTTCAACATCAGTCCTTCCAATGAACACCCAGGACTGATCTCCTTTAGGACGGACTGGTTGGATCTTCTTTCAGTCCAAGGGACTCTCAAGAGTCTTCTCCAACACCACAGTTCAAAAGCATCAGTTCTGTGGCGCTCAGCTTTCTTCACTGTCCAACTCTCACATCCATACATGACCACTGGAAAAACCATAGCCTTGACTAAACGGACCTTTGTTGGCAGAGTAATGTCTCTGCTTTTCGATATGCTATCTAGGTTGGCCATAACCCTCCTTCCAAGGAGTAAGCGTCTTTTAATTTCACGGCTGCAATCACCATCAGCAGTGATTTTGGAGCCCCAAAAAATAAAGTCTGACACTGTTTGCACTGTTTCCCCATCTATTTCCAATGAGGTGATGGGACCAGATGCCATGATCTTAGTTTTCTGAACGTTGAGCTTTAAGCCAACTTTTTCACTCTCCTCTTTCACTTTCATCAAGAGGCTCTTTAGTTCTTCTTCACTTTCTGCCATAAGGGTGGTGTCATCTGCATATCTGAGGTTATTGATATTTCTCCCAGCAATCTTGATTCCAGCTTGTGCTTCTTCCAGCCCAGCATTTCTCATGATGTAGTCTGCATATAAATTAAATAAGCATGGTGACAATATACAGCCTTGGCGTACTCCTTTTCCTATTTGGAACCAGTCTGTTGTTCCATGTCCAGTTCTGACTATTGCTTCCTGACCTGCATACAGGTTTGTCAAGAGACAGGTCAGATGGTCTGGTATGCCCATCTCTTTCAGAATTTTCCACAGTGTGTTGTGATCCACACAGTCAAAGGCTTTGGCATAGTCAATAAAGCAGAAATAGATGTTTTTCTGGAACTCTCTTGCTTTTGCGATGATCCAGCGGATGTTGGCAATTTGATCTCTGGTTCCTCTGCCTTTTCTAAAACCAGCTTGAACATCTGGAAGTTCATGGTTCACGTATTGTTGAACCCTGGCTTGGAGAATTTTGAGCATTACTTGACTAGCGTGTGAGATGAGTGCAATTGTGCGGTAGTTTGAGCATTCTTTGACATTGCCTTTCTTTGGGATTGGAATGAAAACTGACCTTTTCCAGTCCTGTGGCCACTGCTGAGTTTCCCAAATTTGCTGGCATATTGAGTGCAGCACTTTCACAGGCTTCATCTTTTAGATGAGACTTCCAGAGAGAGTGGCTATATGTGCCATGTTTAACCGGAAGTTCCAGGGCACATTATTTAGTCATTTTATATGGTGCTAGTGGTAAAGAACCTGCCCGCCAATGCAGAAAATGTAAGAGATGTAGGTTTTATCCCTGGGTTGGGAAGATCCCCTGGAGGAGGGCATGGTAACCCATTCCAGTATTCTTGCCTGGAGAATCCCATGGACAAAGGAGCCTGGTGGGCTACAGTCCATGGTGTAACAGAGAGTTGGACGTGACTAAGCAACTTAGCACGCATGCATAATGAAGAAACAAGCTCACAAAGGATGTGAGGTGTGTTAAGACACAAAAAGAGTGAAGGAACTTGAACCCAGATCTGGTTCTAAATCTGGTGCTGTTTCTTGACCCACCCTTCGGTCATTCTCTAATGATCATCTCTCATAAGACAGTTTTGTGCAACATGTTTTGCTAAAGGTTCAAGAGGGTAATAATGGAAAGAGAGCTACATCAGGTATACAACTCAACATTGAGCATTATATATTTTAATACTCAGTTCTTCCCACAACTGAGAATTTATTTCTAATTACTTTTTCTCCTTTGGCTCCTTAACTGCTGTCTTCTTTCTTCTATTTCTCTCTGCATTTCAGGTGGCCTCATTATCCCTTTCTCAAGCTACCCATGAAAACTCAAAATTTCTCTCAGTTTTCTGCACTTCTTCTGTGTTCTCTCCATGCCATGGAAGTAGTAGGAAGACAGGGAATGGGGAAGAATTGATTTTGATTAACCAAAAATCTCATTGTATTAGTTAAGGTAAAAGGGTAAACTTCTGGGAAAAAAGGAATCCAAATTTATAGGACTGAAAACAATTTATTTCTCTTGTGTAAGGGTAGTTGGTGGAGGTCTATGCTCGCCCCATTCAATCATTCAGGGAACCAGGCTGATGGCAGCTCTGCCAACTTGAGTATTGACTTCCAAGGGTGCTCTAGTACTTGACATCTCAGTAAGCTGAAGGACTGTGGAGAAATGAATGAGCAGGGCCCTCACCTTACCCATCCTTCTGGGCAACTGAAAGCCACTCTTAACAAAAATCTAGCAGAATAAAAGCAAAGAAAATAATCTTTTTGACCAGGATGAAACAATTTGAATATGATCCAATACCTAAATTATTGCTTATTATTATAAGTGCTAGGGCTGAACAAATATGTACATCCTCTCTATAAGCAAACAAAAGTCACCAGATACATGAACAAATTCAGCAGCTCCCAGCAAGGGATTCATTGAAAAAATAACACAATCAGAAACAAGTTTAATCCTTTAAACCCTAACTTAAAAAAGAAATCATCTATATTTATATTTCCAGGGAGATGGAGTCTGGAATTAATTTCCAACAGTAGTTGAATCTCTCTTTACCTTTTATTTTTTTCTTTATCTTTACTTGGTAATCAATACATTTTCTTTTTTGGCAGGATCCATGTGCTCCTGATTGCATCTTCTGTCATTGTTCCGCTCTGCAGTTACTTTGGAATGGCTTCTTTCTCGGGTAGCCTGTTTGCATGGTGGCCCAAATGGCTATTAGCAGCTCTGAGACTTTGCTTTTATAATATTAGCTTGATGCAAAAGTAATTGTGGTTTTTGCACTGTTGAAACTTGCATTTGATATTGGAACACATTCTGAATAAATGTGGTTATGTTATACGTCATTTAATGCTCATTTCTCACTTTTTTTTTGCTAATGACTTATTACTTGCTGTGTATATTGTATTTATTTTAGACTATGGAGATGATGTTAGACAAAAAGCAAATTCAAACAATTTTCTTATTTGAGTTCAAAATGGGTCATAAAGCGGCAGAGAAAATTTGCGACATTAACAATATGTTTGGCCCAGGAACTGCTAATGAATGTACAGTGCAGTAGTGGTTCAAAAAGTTTTGCAAAGGAGATGAGAACCTTGAAGATGAGTAGTATAGTGCCCAGCCATCAGAAGTTGACAATGACAATTGACAGCTATCACTGAAGCTGATCAATCCTCTTACAACCACATGAGAAGTTGCCGAAGAACTCAGTGTTGACCATTCTATGGCCCTTCAGCCTTGAAGCAAATTGGAAAGGTGAAAAAGCTCAGTAATTGGGTGCCTCATGAGCTAACTGCAAATCAAAAAAATCATTTTGAAGTGTCATCTTCTCTTAATTCTATGTAGCAATGAACCATTTCTCCATCAGATTGTGACATTCGATGAAAAGTGGATTGTTTACAAATGTGTTGATGATCAGCTCAGTTGCTGGACCAAGAAGAAGCTCCAAAGCACTTCCTAAAACCAAACTGACACCAAAAAAAAAGGTCATGATCACTGGTAGTCTGTTGTTGGTCTGATCCACTACAGCTTTCTGAATCTTGGCAAAACCATTACATCTGAGAAATATGCTCAGCAAATTGATGAGACGCACCAGAAACTGCAATACCTGCAGCTGGCATTGGTCAACAGCATAGGCTCAATTCTTCTCTGCAATAACACCTGAACACATGTCGCACAACCAATGCTTCAAAAGTTGAACAAATTGGGCTATGAAGTTTTTGCCTCATCTGCCACATTCACCTGACCTCTCAACAAATGACTACAACTTCTTCAAGAATCTTGACAACTTTTGCAGGGAAAGCACTCCCACAACCAGCAGGAGGCAGAAAATGCTTTCCAAGAGTTCATTGAATCCTGAAGCATGGATTTTTATGCTACAGGAATAAACAAACTTATTTCTCATTGGCAAAAATGTGTTGATTGTAATTGTTGTAATTTGATTAATAAAGATGTGTTTGAAGCTAGTTATAATGATTTAAAACTGCCAATTACACTGAAACTGTAATTACATTTGCACCAACCTAATAGCTCTAACAAAATCAATGTCATTGTCCTGGCATCAGTCAATGCCTGTTACATTACCTATCAGGTGGCCAAAGAAATACCATGCTTTTATTGTCATATATCTGTTCACCCCTAGGATCTGGGGATAGAGGCTCATTCTCTCAGCCCACATGAATGGCGAAGGAGGAAGAGGTGTTTCCATAAAGGAAGCGATGGGTGCTGGACCAGCTGAAACAACTTTTACCCAACCTAATTATTCATGTGGAAGACAACGCAGAGACGTTCTTAGATACACTGGGATTCGGAAAGTAAGCTATTCATTGTTGTTGTTGTTTAGTCACCAAGTCATGTCCGACTCTTCGCGATCCCATGGACTGTAGCCTGCCAGGCCCCTCTGTCCATGGGATTCTCCAGGCAAGAATACTGGAGTGGGCTGCCATTTCCTTCTCCAAAACTATCTATTACCCTTTCTGAAAAGTTGTTTCAAGAAATATAACTAAGAAATGAATCCAAATAAGAACTCCAATATGGAAGATGTACTATAAAAGAAATGGTGGCAAGCAATATAATTTAAGAGTTACAGTTAATGTATATATGACTACTAGTAACATAGAAATTTAATAAAATGAGAAAAACTCTTTAGAGAACTAACCAAAGTGAAAAGAAATTTGTAGTAATAACTGACACCAAAACGTCTCTGGTTTGTTGTTGCTGTTCATTCACTAAGTCATGTCTGACTCTTTGCCACCTCATGGACAGCAGGATGCCAGGCTTCCTTGTCCTTCACTGTCTCCCGGAGTTTGCTCAAAGTTATGTCCATTGAGTCGGTGATGCCATCTAACCATCTCATCCTCTGTCGTCCCCTTCTCCTCCTGCCTTTTCCAATGACTCGGCTCTTCGTGTCAGGTGACCAAAAGTTTGGAGCTTCAGCTTCAGCATCAGTCCTTCCAATGAATAGTCAGGGTTGATTTCCTTTAGGATTGACTGGTTTGATCTCTTTGCGGTCCAAGGGACTCTCAAGAGTCTTTTCCAGCACCACAATTCAAAAGCATCAATTCTTTTGTGCTTAGCCTTTATGGTCCAACACTCACATCCGTCTGTGACTACTGGAAGAAGTCTCTGGTTATTCCAATGAAAATCCTCGCATTAGGTTAAATCAGGAAGGGAGATCGATGGCAAAGTAGGAAAGAATAAGAGCAAACTTGAACCCACCAGACAGACAGGAACATGTGTGTCTATCTCTCCTTGCCCTAGTGAGCTGGCATCAACTGTATGTGCAACAGGGTTAGAATTCTGAGGAACAGGGGCTTACCTGGTGCCTCCGTGGTAAAGAATCTGCTTGCCAATGCAGGAGACATGATTTGATCCCTGATCTGGGAAGATCTCACACGGTGTGGAGCAGCTAAGCCGTGCGCCACTACCACTGAGCCCGTGCTCTGAAGCCAGAGCACCCCAGAGCCCATGCTCCACGAAAATAAAAACCACTGCCATGAGAAGCCCAAGCACCACAACTAGAGAAAGGCCCTTGCAGTAACAAAGACACAGCACAGTCAAAAATAAATAAATAAATACAATTATAAAAAAGAATTTTGAGGAGCAGGAAGAGACCCAGTAGAGCTGAGGGCCTGGCTGCTGTCCACACCAAGATCAGCTGGCAGGTATGCAGCACTTGCAAACAGTAATAGTACTGGCCCTACACTGAACTTTGGTTTAAAAACAAATGACTGCTCCATCATTCCTGCCTTCCAAATCTCATGTAAATTTCTTTTGGGGCCCATTCTAATCCACAACCATATGAGGAAGAGAATTCTATAAAATGTAGTTCTTCCAGCTTAGCTAAGTGGTCAGAGTACAAAGCCACCACGATAACGAAATAAAAGCAAACAAAAACAAAATGCATTCAACAGTTAGCTCAAAAACTTAGAGAACAATGATAAAACAAATCTAATGAAAGTGAAAACAAAGAAATTAATAAAGGTAAAAGCGAAACTTAATGAGTTAGGAAATGAAGACACAGCAGGCTTTTAAACAAATCAAAATTTTTATCTGTGCAAAGGCTAATAAAATAAGAAAATCTTTAGTAGTGCTAATAAAACAAAAAAGAGCAAACACAATGTTATGAATGAGAAACAGCATAAAACCTTGGAAAGAATGATTTACCAAAAAAGTACAGCAATATACAATTGGAAATTCAAATTTAAAACACCAGTTTCAAGAGCCTTAAAACCTTAAAATAATTAAGGATAAATATAACACATTTTGTGCAAGGCCTATACACTGAAAATTATAAAACATTGCTGAGAAATTAAAAACAATTGAAATAAAAAGAAAGATATACCATATTCATGAATTGGAAGACAATATTGTTAAGACTTTGTTTGTCCCCCAAAGTTTCCACAGACTCAAAACAATCCAAACAAAAATTCCAGAAAGCTTTTATTTTTTGGAAGGGAGAGTTAGAAACTGACAAGCTGATCCTAAAATTTATATAAAAGTACAAAAGACCTAGAATACCCAAACAAGTGGTTAAAAAAGGACAAATTAAATTATTTGATTTCATGCGTATAAACCAATAGGAATCAAGATAGTATGGTATTGATGTGAGGACAAATAAATGGAACATATATGGTCATTGTCTATACAGGTGCCATGGTAATTCAATGAGGATGCTTTCTTCAACACATGGAACTGAAACAACTGGATATCCATATGTTAAAAAAGTGAACTTTGATCCTTATCTCACATCATAAAAAAATGAACATGAAATAGATCATAGACCTAAATGTAAGATATAGAACTATAAGCTTCTGAAAGAAAATGAGGAAACCCTTGTACTATTAAGTTAGGCAGATTTCTTAGGACAAAAAAAGCACAAAGTATAAATAAAAAATTAAATGGAACTTCATCAATATAGTCTTGCTATTTGAAAGACACTATTGAGAAACTGAAAAATCATGCCACAGACTGGGAGAAAATACTTGCAAATATATCTGTTAAATAAATAATTCTTATTCATTTATAATAAGAAGGCAGAATAAAAAACTGAATAAAATGAGTAGAAGATTTGAATAGACTTCAAAATGAAGAGATGAATTTCAAAAAGCACATGAAAAGATGCTCAATATTGTGGGTCATCAGGGATAATATACATTAAAACCACAATGAGATATTGCTATGTACATACAAAAATTAAAAAGACTGATCATACCAAGTGTTGGCAAGGACATGAAGCAGCAAGAATTCTCATACATTGCTGATGGCAGTGTGAAATGGGATAGCCATTTTGGGAAAGAGTCAATTTCTTATAAATTTAAAATATATCCCAGCAATCCCATTCCTACTTTTTTCCAAGAAAAATGAACAACGTGACCATATAGAGACTTGTACACAGAGCTTTACATAGCAGCTTGATTTGTAATAGCCTCTGAGTTGATCTCCTGAGCTGCCCTAGTAACAGTTCAGTTCAGATCAGTTGCTCAGTCGTGTCCGACTCTTTGCAACCCCATAGGCTGCAGCCTCCAGGCTTCCCTGTCCATCACTAACATCTAGAGTTTGCTCAAAGTCATGCCATCTAACCATCTCATCTTCTGTCATCCCCTTTTCCTCCTGCCTTCAATCTTTCCCAGCATCAGGGTCTTTTCCAATGAGTCAGTTCTTCACATCAGGTGTTAGTAACAGGGAAGAGCCAATTTTGACTCCATGTTGGATCTGTTTCTTTTACTTTAACCCTTGCATTTTGTTGCTTTTGTTCTCTTGAAAGTGTCAGTCACTTAGTCGTGTCCAACTCTTAGTGACCCCATGGACTATAACTTCCCAGGCTCCTTGGTCCATGGGATTCTCCAGACAAGAATACTGGAGTGGGTTGCCATTTCCTTCTCCAGGGGATCTTCCCGACCCAGGGATAGAACCCAGGTCTCCCACGTGGCAGGAAGCTTCTTTATCTTTTGAGCCACCAGGGAAGCCCTTTGTTCTTATAATCGTACATAATGTCTTGCCTCAGGGAACCCTGCCCCTCTGTGCGTGCTCAGTCACTTTAGTCCTGTCCAACTCTTTGGGATCCTATCCAGGCTCTCTGCCCATAGGATTCTCCAGGCAAGAATGACTGGAGTGGGTTGCCATGCCCTTCTAGAGGGGATCTTCCTGATCTAGCAATTGAACCCTTGTATCTTATGCCTCTTGCATTGGCTGGTAGGTTCTTTACTATAGCGCCACCTGGGAAGCCCCTCTGCCTGAGGGGGTAAACTAAAGTGGCTTTGTTCAGTTTACAGAGAGATAATCTGACCCTTCCCATCTGTGACAGGATGTAGAAAAGAAGAAGTTAACATACATCCCTTCCTGTTTTGCAAGATAAATGGCCTTTTTTTACTTTAATTCCTCAACACCTCTCCCTTTCTGTTTTAAAAAAAAAACACTGGCATCTAGATCCTGATAAAATGATTTTTTGGCGACACTAATCTGTCATCTTCTCAGTCTACAGGCTTTCCAAATAAAGTCATTATTCCTTGCCTCATCGCCTCATGTACCAATTCATTGACTTGTTGTGCAGCAAGCACAGAGTCTGGACTAGGTAACACTCTAACAAATTGCAACAAACATGATGCCTTGAGACAACATACATTTATTCTCTCACAGTTCTAGAAGACAGATGTCCAAACAGTTCACTGGAATAAAATCAAAGTATAAACATTGCCATAATAATTTTGGAGGCTCAAGGGGAGAACCCATTTCTTGCTTCTTCCAGCTTCTAGAGGCTATTGGAATTCCTTGACTTGTGGTTGCATCACTCCAGCATCTTCTCCCTGCTCAGTCTGCACATCACCTTCTCTGCTGTTTGTGTCTTTCTCTATCTCACTCTTATAAAGATAATAATAAATAAGATTGTATTTAAGGCCCATCCTAATAATCTAGGATAATCTTTCCACCACAAGATCCTTAATTTAATCACATCTGCAAAGATGTTTTTGTAACTTTTACAGGTTCTAGGGATTAGTATCTGAATATCTTTTAGAGGGACTTTTTTTCCCAACCATAATCTTAATTGGAAATAATCCAAATTTTTATGAACTGATGAGTGTATTTTGGTGTATCCTTACAATAGAATACTACTCACTTTTTTAAAAGGACCAAATTCCTGATATTTACATGTGTGAATCTCAAAAACATTACGCTGAGAAAATGAAATCAAATAAAAAGCACAAATTTTATCTGATTCCATTCCTGCAAAATTCTAGGAAAAGCCCAGTTACAGTGATAGAAATCAAATCAGTGGTTGCATGGGGCACAGGTTGGAAGAGGATATTGACTGCAAAGGGGCCGCAGGGAACTTTTTTGCATGATGGAAATGCTCTATGTTTTTGGTGGAGATTACAAGAATGCATTAATTTGCTAAAATGCATTAAACAGGACACTTAAAATGGGTGAGCTTTAAAGTGTAAATTGTATTTAAAGCTAATATTTAAAAAGAAAGACTAAAGGGCCAAGAAATGTGAAAATCTAGATGAATTGGTTGAGTTTTAAGGAAAATATAACTAAAATAGAGTCAAGAAGAAAAAGAAAGTTTGAACAGAGCAATGAACATGGAATAAATCAAGAAGTTTGTGAAGAACTTTGCTCCTTTTCCCAATATCCTCTAAACTGCGTCATAGGAACGGAGAGTAAATCTGCTTGTTGTGATTTATTTCACACCTGAGAGAATTTCTATGCAACTTAAATTGCTCTAGTGAATAAATAAAGAAGGAAAAGCTTTCCATTTGTTTAATAAAATTTATTTAACCTTAATACAATACCTGTAAAACTGCACAAAGCAGAAAGCTACTGAATTATATGTACTTGAATAAAACATTAGCAAATTAAGTACATTCCTGTGTAAGAAGAATAACACCTCTAAATTAGAGATCATTCCAGACATGCAGTGTAAGTTTGAGGAACTGAGAAAAATAGGTTGAGATTAACTTTGGACTTTTGCTTCCAACCTCACCCTCTCCAAGGGTCCAAGACAGATGGTCTCTGTTGGGTGGGTGGGAAGTGGGGAGCTGTTTCTAGGGTGCAAAAGGTGAATGAAGCCCAGCCCCAAAGAGCTGTTTCATGGTGTGGGTAGTGATTGAGATGGATTTCTTCTTAGTGTATTTCTTCTTCACCCAGTTCTCTTTTATCCTCTCAGCTCACTGGGACTCACATAGATAGGGGTCTGGCTTTGTACTGACTCAGAGACCACAACATCCTCAGAACATAAGCTGAGGTCCAAATTTCACAGTTTAGAATCACAGCCATTCCAAACAAAAAATAACATATAACTGGAGTACAGGTTCCTTCAGAAGGAGAAGTATTAGAACAGACAGACAAATAATTTAGAATTAGACTAATAAACTAAAAGTGGTAAGGGAAGATATTAGCGATATCTAACATCTTAGGATAAGAATAGGAAGATAAAGACCAAGCAGAAATACTAGTGTGAAAAATGTGGCAGTTGAAATAAATGATAGAACAGCTTAGATAAATAGCAGACAGGATCTATGTGGAGGGGATACATTAATGATGTGGAAGGCTAAACTGAGATCACCCTCCCTTAAGGAAGGGGGAAATGACAAAGAAACAAAAAATATGAAATGAAAAGCCAAGACATGTGGAAAAATGAAGTTGAAGTGCTAACATTCAGATAATAGAAGTACCAGAAAGAAAGAAAAAAATAGAGAGGAAGACATATTTGAAGAAACACTAATGATAAATTTTCCAAAGAAGACGATAAGAGGAAGGAAGAGAAAGAGCAAGGGGGAAGGGAGAAGAAGAGAAGGTGGTGGAGAAGAAAGTCTTTAGATTGAAAGAAACTGCAGAGAATAGACAGGCAAGATGGAATGAAAGTAAAAGTGAAAGTGAGAGTCGCTCAGTCTTGTCTGACTCTTTATGACCCCATGGACTAGACAGTCCACGGAGTGAATGTGATTTTAAGAATAGCAAAGTTGAACAGAAAATTCTAAAAGCTTCCAGAGAGAAAGAATAGTTCACACACAAAAGAACAAGAGTTAGATTTACTTTGAGAGATTTTTCAGTTAAGCACTGGATACAGGAAATCAGAAGATTATCATTTAAAAAATATTAGAAGGAAAGAACTTAGACTCTAGAATTTTATATTTAGCCAAGACATTTACATATGAGGGCATGATAAAAATATTCTTAGTCCCAGAAAGCTTCAGAAAGTTTGTCACAAAAAGATCCACACTGAAAGCTGTTTTGGATGAAGTATATAAAGAGGAAATGCAAACCCGGATTTGGCTACCATATTGAACAGCACAAGTATAGATCCTTGCTTTTCAAAGTGTCGTGTTTTGAACCAGCATCAGCATCACCAGGGAGCTTGTTAAAAACTCAAGTCCCACCTCAAAACATGCAGAATCATAATCTACCTTTTAACAAGAATTCTAGATGCTCTGAGATTTTAAGAAGCACAAGTCTAGACATATCATTATGATTGGGGTTAGGTTGGAGGGAAAACTAAGGGAATGTAAAAATGTGCTAAAATGCTTGTCAAATTAGAGGGCAAAGGATTGAAAAGAAACATTAAGTCAGACAACTGAAAAATTAAGATGGTAGAAACTAATCTAAGTATATAAAAATAACTGTGAGTGGACTTAACTCACAAGTAAAAAGCAAATGTTGGTAGGTGGAATTTAAAATTCAGGTGTTATGTATTTACAACACGTACATAAAAAGCTAAATGCAAGCCCAAGTTAATAATAAAAGGGAGGAAAAAAGATATATCAGCAAATATTAACCTAAACACAATTGTTATAGCTGTATTCATATCCAAAGAAATAAAACTGACTTTAAGGCAAAGGGCATGATTAGGGATGGATAAAGCATTACATAATGTAATGATAAGGTGTTCTTTTTGCCAAAGAGATATAGCAATTTTAATGATGCATCTAACAAAATAACCTCAAATAGCTATAGAAAGTAAAATCCAATAAATAAAAAGAGGTCATAAATCTACCACCGTAGTGGGAGATCTCAACTTTCTCAATTATATCAGCAAAGATATAAAAATATGAATAATATAAAAGATTAACTTTATCTAATGGGCATTTATGAAGTTCTGAATAAAAAATTGAAAAGTACACATTTTTCTCAGCACACCAGAAATACTTACAGTTTCAAATAACAGATAAAACTCAGAAATGATCTCTAACCACAGGATATGTAATTCTGGAGTAACCAAGAGATAAATAAGAAACCTTACATATTTGAAAACTTGAAAAATACACTGCTAATTAATTCATAGATCAAGAAAACGTCACAATAGAAGTGTAAAAATATTTAGATCTTCAGTTCAGTTCAGTTCAGTCGCTCAGTCGTGTCTGACTCTTTGCGACCCCATGGACTGCAGCAGGCCAGGTTGTCCATCACCTGGTTGTCCATACCAACTCCCAGAGCCTACTCATGTCCATCGCGTCTGTGATGCCATCCAACCATCTTATCCTCTGTTGTCTCCTTCTCCTCCCGCCTTCAATCTTCCCCAGCATCAGGATCTTTTCCAATGGGTTGGTTCTTTGCATCAGGTGGCCAAAGTATTGGAGTTTCAGCTTCAGTATCAATCCTTCCAATGAATATTTAGGACTGATTTCCTTTAGATCTTTAAGATTGTGAAGATACTAAATATCAGATCTTGTGGAACTTAAAAACAAAGTGTAGCTTTAGCTATGTATGTAAGAAAACAAGACAGCCTCAAAGTTAATGAGCTGTATGTCTAACTTAAGAAGGTAGGAAAAAAACAATAGAATAAAACAAAAGGAAGGAGAAACAGATACTATGAATGAAAAGAGAGGAGTAACTTCCCATAGAAATTTAAAGATAAGAATATACTATCGGCAATTATATGCCAACAATTTTGAATCTGGAGACAAAATAGGCAAATTCTTGGAAAATTGAAAGTGCTGAAAGTGCTGCCTAAAAAGTAAAAACAAAGCATCAGTCCCAGATGGTTTTACAGATGCGTACTACAACATTTTCAAAGAACTCATCATTCCATCTTATACAACTTTCATGTAGTAGAAAAAGAAGGAATATAACTTATTCTATGAGGACTGCACCTCCCTGATAGCAGAGCCAAAGACATACTGAGGAAGGACAAAAGAAGGGAAAAAGGGAAATCTAATCTAAAAAAGCTATAGACAATATGGTTCCCATTCTATATTCTTGAAAAGGCAAAATTATCAAAACAGTAAAAAGATCAGTGGTTGCTAGAGGTTAGATTAGGAGGTGTGATGAACAGGCAAAATACAGAGGATTTTTAGAGCACTGAAAGTAGTCTGTATGATAGCATAGTGGTAGATACTCATCTTTATACATTTATCAAAACCCATAGAATATGTAATAACAAGAGTAAACACTAATGTATATTGTAGATTTTGGATGATTGTGATATATCAATGTAGGTTCATTGATTGTAACAACTGTACCACTCTGGTAGGGGATGCTAATAATAGTGGAGACTATGCATGCGTGAGGGGAGTATGTGGGAAATCTCTGTAACTTCCCCTCAATTTCACTGTGAACCAAAAATTGCTGTTAAAAAAAAAGTCTTAGAAAAAGAGAGAGAAATTAGAACAATATGGAAAAAGTTTTAATTAAGAATTTTAGTTCTCTAAGAGATTATTAAAAGAAAGGAGAAAGTCAATCTAAAAACTGAGAGATTATCTTTGCAATATCTACTGATGATAATGAGTTTGTATCAAGAAAATATAAAACACTCATACAAAATAATAAGAAAAGCACGTGTAACCCAATAGAAAATTACCCAAAGGTATGAAAAGACATTTCACAGAAGAGGAAACACATAGCACTCACAAATGGATGAGGAAATGGTCAGCATCATTAGTGACAAGAAAATACCGATTAGCACTATAATGAGAAGCATTTAATACTTATCCAACTGGAAAAAATGAAAAAAGTCTGACCATACAGAAAATTGGAGTGGATATGATTCCAGAGGATCTCTTTCTTAAACATTGCCAGTAGAAATTTAAATTGATATAACCATGTGGTTCATGGGGTCGCGAGGAGTCGGACCTGACTGAGCGACTGAACTGAACTGAACTGAACCATTGTAGAATACAATTCAGAATGAACTCCTAAAGTTTATCATCTTTTTTGAGCCAACAATTCTACTCCTAGCTATATACCTAAGAGAAATTTGCATATGTACAACAGGAAGTATCCACAAGAGTGTTCATAGCAATACTGTTCACAATAGCAAAATTCAGTGAATGATTAAATGGAGATACTTGGATGAAAAAGAAGCAAATGGCCGATAAGACACATGAACTAACATGATACACAACCGTATGGATGAATCTTAATAGTATACTATTAAGTGAAAATTGTAAGGCCTAAAAGATTACCCTTTTTTAACAAAAATAAAATATGTGCAATTTTAATGGATATATATGCAATCAAACTATACAGAAAGAAAGTTTAAAAAGTGACGAAAACCAGTTTATGAATGATGGTTAACTTGAGTTGGGACAGGAAGGGGAATAGAATAGAGAGAGATCATGCAATTTTGTTGTTGTTGTTCAGTCACTAAGTTGTATCCCACTCCTTGCCACCCCATGGACTATAGCATGCTAGGCTCCTGTGTCCTCCACTATCTTCTGGAGTTTTCTCATGTCCACTGAGTCGGAGATGCTATCTAAACGTCTCATCTTCTGTTGCCCCCTTCTCCTTTTGCCTTCAATCTTCTCAGCAT
Source organism: Okapia johnstoni (assembly GCA_024291935.2). NCBI lineage: Eukaryota > Metazoa > Chordata > Mammalia > Artiodactyla > Giraffidae > Okapia > Okapia johnstoni. The sequence continues at coordinate 122,016,258 of CM044306.1, read as the reverse complement.
CAGGGTCTTTTCCAAGAACTTGGCTCATCGAATCAGTAGGTCAAACTATTGGAGCTTCAGCATCAGTACTTGCAATGAATATTCAGGGTTGATTTCCCTTAGGATTGACTACATTGATCTCTTTGCAGTCCAAAGGACTCTCAAAAGTCTTCTTTAGCACCACAATTTGAAAGCATCAATTCTTCACCCCTCAGCCTTCTTTATGGTCCAACTCTCACATCCATATATGACTACCGGAAAAACCACAGCTTTGACTATATGGACTTTTGTTGCCAAAGTGATGTCTCTGATTTTTAATACACTGTTGAGGTTTGTCATACCTTTCCTTTCAAGGAGCAAGTGTCTTTTATTTTCAAAGCAGCAGTCATGTTCTACAGTGATTTTGGAGCCCAAGAAAATAAAATCTGTCACTGCTTCCACTTTTTCCCCTTCTATTTGTTATGAAGTGGTGGGATGAGATGCCATGACCTTAGTTTTTTGAACGTTGAGTTTCAAGCCAGCTTTTTCATTCTCCTCTTTCACGCTCATCAAGAAGCTTTTTATTTCCTCTTCTATGTAGTTAAATGCAGGTTATTTTCAAGGTCCAAGCTTTTGTTTTGGATGTTGTGTTCCCAGATGCTTACGTAATGATCAGAACTAAATAACCAACTAAGTAACTAATTTACTATCCATTTCAATTATTTATTATTACCTAACAAGTCACTCCAAGGTAAATGGCTCAACAGAACAGTTGTTATTATCATACCTCATGCTTCTCTGTGTTGGGAATTTAGACAGTGCACAGAGGGGTTTGTTTTTGTTCCACAATGGCTTGGGTCCCTTGAGATGAGTTCAAGTAGCAGAGGATGGGAACAACGAGGGGCTGACCAGGAATTTCTCTCTTTATCTCCGTGGGGCTAGGCTTCCTCACAGTATGGCAGCCCCGGAGTAGTTGGACTTCTGCAGTGGCTGAGGACTCTAGAGGTAGAAGTTACAAGGCTTCTTATGATGTTGCCTCATAAATCAAGGAAAAGGGAGGAACAGACTCCATCTCCCTCCACCTCTGGAGAGGCAGGAAGGATGAGGAAGAGAGGCATTGATGGCAACCGTCTTCACATAGAAGCCTGCAGGAAGACAGTATCATAAATAGATCAAGTCTCCCCTAATTAATCTATTACTTTGAAATGATTCTCAGCAGAATTCAAAGATCTAAAATTTATACAAAGTTTCAGTAAGATAGAATAGTTAAGAATATTATAAAAGAGAGAAGTAATGAGAAGATACTTTTTCATTCATGTATATAATGCATGTTCTTGGGGAGAGGGAAGGGAGAGGGGTAATATAAAGACAGGAGATTAACAGGTACAAACTACCCTGTATAAAATAAGCTACAAGGAAATATTGTAAAACACATATATTTTATTTTAACTAAATATTTTATTATAACTAAAATTGGGATAGGCTTCAACAATATGTGAACTGAGAACTTCCCGAAGTACAACATGGATTTAGAAAAGGCAGAGGAACCAGAGATCAAATTCTCAACATCCTTTGTACCATAGAAAAAGCAAAGGAATTCCAGAAAAACATCTACTTCTGCTTCACTGACTATGTGAAAGACTTTAAGTATGTGGATCACAACAAAACTGTGGAACATTCTTAGAGATGGAATACCAGATCACCTTATCTGCCTCCTGAGAAACCTGGATGCAGATCAAGAAGCAACAGTTAAAACCAGACATGAAACAATGAACTGGTTCCAAATTAGGAAAGGAGTATGTCAAGGCTGTATATTGTCACCCTGCATATTTAACTTGTATGCAGAGTACATCATGTGAAATGCTGGGCTGGATGAATCACAAGCTGGAATTAAGATTTCAAGGAAAAATATCAACAATTTCAGATATGCAGATGATATTACCCAAATGGAAGAAAGCAAAGAGGAACTAAAGAGCCTCTTGATGAAGGTGAAAGATGAGAGTGGAAAAGCTGGGTTGAAACTCAGCATTAAAGAACTAAGATCATGGCATCCAGTCCCATCATTTCATAGCAAATAGACATGGGAAAAGTGGAAACAGTGCCAGATTTTATTTTCTTGGGCTCCAAAATTGCTGGCGACAGTGACTGCAGCCATGAAATTAAGACACTTGCTTCTTGGAAGAAAAGCTATGACAAACCTCGACAGTGTATTAAAGAGCAGAGACATCACTTTGCTGACAAAAGTCCGTATAGTCAAAGCTATGACTTTTTCAGTAGAAAAAATGATCTCAGTTCTTTCTAAGGCAAACCATTAAACATCACAGCAATCCAAGTGTATGCCCCAACCACTGATGTGGAAGAAGCTCAAGTTGAATGCATCTATGAATACCTGCAAGATCTTCTAGAACTAACACCAAAAAAAAGGTGTCCTTTTCATCATAGGGGTTTGGAATGCAAAAGTAGGAAGTCAGAGACACCTGGAGTAACAGGCAACTTTGGCCTAGGAGGACAAAATGAAGTAGGGCAAATCCTAACAGAGTTTTATGAAGAGAATACATTGGTCATAGCAAATACCATTTTCTAACAATACAAGAGATGACTCTACACATGGACATCACCAAATAGTCAATATCCAAATCAGACTGATTATATTCTTTGCAGCCAATGATGGAAAAACTCTATACGGTCAGCAAAAACAAGACCTGGAACTGACTGTGGCTCAGATCATGAGCTCCTTATTGCAAAATTCAGGCTTAAATTGAAGAAAGTAGGGAAAACCACTAGGTCATTCAGGCGTGACTTAAATTAAATCCCTTATGATTATACAGTGCAGGTGATGAATAGATTCAAGGGATTAGATCTGGTAGACAGAGTGCCTGAAGAATTATAGACAGAGGTTCGTAACGATGTATAGGAGGCAATGACCAAAGGCATCTTAAAGAAAAAGAAATGCGAGAAGACAAAGTGCTTGTCTGAGGAGGCTTTACAAATAGCTGAAGAAATAAGAGAAGTGAAAGGCAAAGGAGAAAGGGGAATATACACACAACTGCATGCAGAGTTCCAGAGAACAGCAAGGAGAAATAAGAAAATCTTCTTAAATGAACAATGCACGGAAGTAGAGGAAAACAATAGAATGAGAAAGACTAGAGATATCTTTAAGAAAATCAGAGATATCAAGGGAACATTTCATACAACGATGGGCACAATAAACGCCAGAAATGGTAAGGACAAGAAGCAGAAGATTTTAGGAAGAGGTGGCAAGAATACGCAAAAGAACTATACAAAAAAAGATCTTAATGACCCAGATAACCACAATGGTGTGATCACTCACATAGAGTCAGACATCCTGGAATGCAAAGTCAAGTGGGTCTTAGGAAACATTACTATGAACATTACTAAGCTAGTGGAGGTGATGGAATTCCAGTTGAGTTATTTCAAATCCTAAAAGATGATGCTGTTAAAATGCTGCAATCAATAGGTCAGTAACTTTGGAAAATTCAGCAGTGGCCACAGGAATGGATAAAGTCAGGTTTCATTCCAATCCCAAAGTAGGGCAGTGCCAAAGAATATTCCAACTACCATACAATTGTGCTCATTTTTACATGCTAGCAAGGTTATGCTCAAAATTCTTCAAGCTAGGCTTCAGCAGCTCCTGAACTGAGGACTTCCAGATATACAAGCTGGGCTTAGAAAAGACAGAGGAACCAGGGATCTAATTGCCAACATTCATTGGATCCTAGAGAAAGCAACAGAATTCCAGAAAAGCTACTTCTGCTTCATTGACTATGCGAAAGCCTTTGACTACCTGGATTACAACTAACTGTGGAAAATTCTTAAAGATATGGGAAAGCCAGACCACCTTACCTGTCTCCTGAGAAACCTCTATGCAGATCAAGAAGCAACAATTAGAACTGTACATGGAACAACTGCTGACTGGTTCTAAATTGAGAAAGGAGTACTTCCAGGCTATCTATTGTCACCCTGCTTCTTTACCTTATATGTACAGTACAGGGTGTTAAAAAGCAGAGAAATCACTTTGCCAACAAAACTTGTGATAGTAAAAACTATGGTTTTTCAAGTAGTTATATATGGATGTGAGAGCTGATCCATAAAGAAGCCTGAGGGCTGAAGAATTGATGCTTTCAAATTAAAGTGCTGAAGAGGGCTCTTCAGCGTCCTTTAGACTGCAAGGAGATCAAAGGAGTCAATCCTAAAGGAAATCAACTCTGAATATTCATTGGAAGGACTGATGCTGAAGCTGAAGCTCCAATACTTTGGCCACCTGATGGAAAGAGCCAACTCATTGGAAAAGATCCTGATGCTGGGAAAGATTGAGGGCAGGAGAGAAAGAGGAGACAGAGGATGAGTGGTTAGATAGCATCACTGACTCAATGGACTGAATCTGAAGAAACTCCAGGAGATAGTGAAGGATGGGGAAGCCTGGTGTGTTGCAATCTGTGGGGTCACAAAGATTCAGACATGACTTAGAGACTGAACGGCAGCAATATATTGTGCTCATGTAACTTATATAATATTGTACATCAACTATATTTCAATTAAAAGAAATTAAAGCAAAAAAGTGGAGTGAATAGAAAGTTCAGACCCAAACAGGTCTTTATAATGATTTAGCATAAGATAAAGATGAGGATTATTTCAATAAGGAAATGACAGGCTATTGGCATAATTGACTTCTTTTTTAAGAAAAAATATGGTTGGATTCTCTTCCTTATTCCTTACTTTAAAATAAACTTCGAAATGAATACATATTTAAATAAAACAATTAAAAGAGAATGCATAATATTATTTTCACTGTTTCAGAATGGGAAGACTTTTTGCTCTTGATGGTGAAAGCAATGAAACAAGATACTGACAGATTTGTCTACATAGAAAGTACAAATTTGTGCTGCAAAATTATCATTCTGAAACAATTAAAAGATAAAGATATCAAACTAGGATTTTTTTTGAAATAAAAGTACATAAAGAGTTAATATTCTCTATATACAGCACTCTTAAACATCAGGAAGAAAATGAATAGTGTAACTGTAAAAACACTGGCAAATTACATAAGCAGACAATTTACCAAAGAGGCAATAAATATATGGAAAAAGTTAATATTCACTAAAAATACAAAATGAGATATCTTCTCCCCTAACAGACTGACAAAGGTTAAAAGGAGTAAAACCGCACAATGCTTATCTGAGTATAAAGAAATGGTCATAGTCACACCCCGTTGGTTTGAATATAAATCAGAGTTTTTTTATTTAAAAAATGGAGGGCATTTAGACCATCTTTACCAAAAGCCTTAAAATGCAAGCAAGCCCTTTGACAAAGTAATTCCACTTCTGGGAAGGAATTTATCCTAAGGAGATAATTGGAGAACTTCAAGTTAAACATGGTGGGTTGAAAAAAAAAATGGGTTTATCCCTGCACCTCTCCTGAAACCACACTAGACTGATACAAAGTTAAAAGAGAAGTGTAAAGTAACAAGGAGATGACAGTAGGACAGAGTTGTCAACATAGCTTTGGAAGTTGAAAATGGATGAATGAACAGAGAATGGCAAACTGAACACATGCATTTAATTTTGCTCTCTTCCAAAAATCCCAGGAAAGCTACAGTAAAAGGATTGCTTAAAAGGACTTGAGCCCAGAAGGGTGGGGAGAATGGGAGAAGAGAAAGGAGGAACACAATTTTGTAAGCTAGACATTCAATGGATGAGTCATAATTTATTTGGTGAATCTGAGAAAGCTGAGAACTCACCTGGTTTATACCACAGAATCTTCAAAGGACACAAGAATTAGAGGCCCCAGTTCCTCTGGAAGGAAGTGGGGGAAGGAATGTATATGACTAACATAGGTAGGATTGTTTGAAAGCCGCTTAAGAGGCAATTAGATCCCTATGCCCCCTCTTCAACTCTGTGTCACTGAGTTCCTGCCTCTCCCCTGTGCCAGCAGATGACTGCAAGTTTATTCTCCTTGGAGAAGGCTGTTTGCATTCCTTGACCTGTGGCTATATTATGCCAGTCTCTGCTGCCATGGTCACACTGCCACTTCCTGTTCTGTGCCAGTCTTCCTCTGCAGAAGGATACTTATGGTGGCATTTAAGTGAAAGTGTTAATGGCTCAGTTGTGTCCGACCCTTTGCGACCCCATGGACTGTAGTCAGCCAGATTCCTTCGTCCATGGAGTTCTCCAGACAAGAATACTGGAGTGGGTTACTGTTCCCTTCTCCATGGAATCTTCCCCACCCAGGAATCGAACCCGGGTCTCCTGCATTGCAGGCAGATTCTTTACTATCTGAGCCACCAGAGAAGCCCATGATAGCATTTAGGACTCACTTAAATAACAGAGGATTATCTCCTCATCTCAGAATCCTTGACTTGATCTCACCTGAAAAGATTCTTTTTTTCCAAATCAGGTAACGTTTATAGATTTCAGGAATTAGGATGTGAGTATCATTTAGGGGACAATTTTTCATCCTGCTAAATATGCTAAATTAAATTTATTAATTTGCAAATGTTAAACTAACTTTCCATTTCTAGAATAAATCCTATTTTGATTGTACTGTATTATCCTTTCTGAAAATACATTGTTGGGTTCAATTTACTAAAAATTGTTAATGGATGTTTTCTAGGCCAAATATCATGACTATCACAAAGGACATTTGTCTAAAACTTTCTTTACTCTCTATTAGGTTTAGATATCATGGTTGTGATGTCAGTTTTCATTTCACGTATTTTGAATAACCAGTTTTTGGTTTCATTGATTTTTCTTCATTGCTTTTCTACTTCTTTCTAAAAATTGATTTCTATTCCTTATTATCTCCTTCCCTTTTTTAACTTGGATTTAATTTAATTTTTGTTTATTTGATTCTTTTAGTTTCTTAAACTTAAACCATTAGTTTGCAACCATTTCCCACCTTGTCCCCCCATATATAATCATTTAATGCTACAAATTGCCCTCAAAACAATGTTTTACTTGTAACTTAATTATTTTGATTGACTGTATTTTCACTTTTATTTAATTCAAAATATACTTTTATTTTGCTTGTGAATTCTTTGAAACACAGGTTATTTATAACTGTGTTATTTAATGTCCAAATATTTGGAAATCTCCCAGTGTTTTTCTGTTGCTGATTTATAGTTTAATTCTGGGTGGTAAGAGGTACTCTTAAATTTACTGAGATTTCATTTGATGGTCCAGAATATAGTCTATCTTGGTAAGGACCCCATATGCCCTTGAAAAGAATTTATATTTTGCTATATTAGATGGTGTGATCTATAAATGTCAATTAAATCAGATTAATTGACTTAAGTCAAATCTTCCTTATTACTAATTTTCTACTTGTTCTATTCAGTTACTGAATGAGGACTATTGGAAAATCATACGTATCTCTTCTTTCAGTTATACACTTTTACTTCACCTGGTTTGAAGATTTTTATGTTCTCTTGATGAATTTGTCCTTTTATTCTGTCTTTATCCCTGGTAGCATTCCTACTCTGAAGTCTACTATATATGATATTTAAGAGAGCTATTCCAGCTTTCTTATGAATAGTGTTTGCAAGATACATCTTTTTCATAATTTTGCTTTTAACTTGTGTTTTTGTATTTACAGTGGGTTTCTTAAAGAGAATATATTATTGGGTCTTGCTTTAAAAGAAAAATTAAATCTGATAGTCTCTTCCTTTTAACTTGTATGCATAGATCATTTATAATAAATGTACATTTCAATATATTTCAGCTTAAATTTACCAACTTCCTCCTTGTTTTCTTCCAATTCCAACTGCTATTTATTTCTTTTTTCCTCTTTCCTTCCTTCTTTGGTTTAAATTTTTAAAATTTTGTCCCCACTTGGCCTTTTACTCTATTTCTTTGCTTTATTTTTTAGCTATTGCTCTATGGTTTGCTATAAATGTCTTTAACTTATGTTTAATATATTATAGCATAATTAAAAATAATACATAACCTCACAGGTATTTGTAGGAAACTAAAAATAGTATATTTTCATTACCTTCTCCATCCTTTATACTATTTTCCATAATTTCCTTATACATATTTGTAAATGGAATAATAGATTGTTATTATTTTTCCTTTAATAACCTATCATCTTCTAAATAGATTCAAATGTGACTTTCATCATTTCTAGTGCATTTTATTCTTTCAGTGGGCCCATCTTTCTATCCGGTTTCATTTTCCTTCTGCCTTATGATCCTCTTTTAACTTTTCTTATAGTGCAGGTTTGATGGCAATAAGTTCTCTCAGCTTTTGCCTGAAAATAATTCTTTATTTTCTTTTTGATTTTGAAAATATTTCTTTTTTTTTTTTGGCCACGCCACATGGCTAGTAGAATCTTAGTTCGCTGACCAGGGATTGAGCTCTAGCCTCAGCAGTGAAAGTGCTGAGGCCTAATCACTGGGCCACCAGGAATTCCTGAAAAAAAAAGATGTTTTTCAGTAAAAATTCTAGGTTAACAGATTTTTCTCTTGTTCAGTACTTTAATTAATCTCAGTTTTGTTTTCTGTCTTGCATAGCCAGTAAACTGACAAAATCATAGAGCCCATTTTCTTTGTTTCCCTTCTCTCAGTTATTAAAATCCTGTACAACTTATTCCAATGTCTAAAATCCATTATTGTATATATTTGTCTTGTTTTCCAACTGTGTAAATTGAGACGGTAAATCTTGTCACTGCTACTAAATTGGCTAGAAGCTGAACTCTACTGTTATGATCATTGTTAAGTTTTTATTATGATTTATTTTTGGATCATTACTGATTTTTGTTATTGAGTTCTAATTTAATTGCATTGTGATAAGAGATTATGGTTTGAAATTATAGCAATTTTTTGAAATATGTTAAAGCTTGCCTTATGTCCTGGTGTGTAGTTAATTTTGTAAGTTATTCATGTGTACTTAAGAAGTGTATGTGCTTTCTAATTATAGGATGCTGAGTTCTAATGAATATCCACTGAATCAACCTACTATAGTGAACTGTCCAAATCTAATGTATCATTATTTATTTTTATTCTTCTTTGACCATAAGTACTCATGAATGAGTTATGTTGAAATTATTCATTATAATCGTGAATTTGTCCATTCTCCTTGGGTCTAGCATCTATTCTATCAATAATAAGTATAGACTAGATGGTAGTTATTGTATCTTCCCAGTACATTAAGCGTTTTCTTTTTTTTTTTAACTATGAAGTGATTCTCTTTATGCTTGGCAGTGCTTCTCATCTTAACATTTGTCTTTAATTGATATAGCTGACTAGCTATTTTCTCTTTGTAAGCATTTGCTTACAATATCTTTTCTTATCCTTTTGCTTTCAAACTCTCTGTCTTCATGTTTTATGTATGTCATTTTAAAAGTCTAAATTGACCATATACATATTTTTACTCTTGATGTTAGCCATATAAATCTATAGTGATTATTGATATCTTTAAATCTTGTGCTGTGTTTTCCTATGCATGTTTTTCTCTTTGCTTTTCAAAAAAATTTGAGTTTTGGTTGATTTGCTTGCTGTCATATTGTAGTGCCAATATTGGCATTTGCCCTTGGGAATCACTCTTTCTTTCATTTTGTTTATTTTTCAACTCTTGTAACTTCCTTTTCAAGTTCATTTTATTTATTTTTAATTTTTTTGTTTACTCTTGTTTTTTTACCAAGCTGTAGATTTCATTTTATTTTTAAACCCCTGGAAATTATGATTCAGTAATCCCTAGGGATGGGATTAATAGCTCTTTTTAAAATTAATATAAGACAAGAAATTCCCTTAGCTGATCTGATGCATAAGCTATTGATCTGGAAGAACTGTGGATTATTTATCGATAAATAATATAAGGAAAAATAATTGCAACTCCTGCTGATTAGCATGTGAATTAACTAATAAGGATGTTTTGAGATTTTCAGTTGAATGATTTGGCAGACAAAATAAATTCAAAGGCAAATGAAAGAACCTGAATTATTTGCTTCCACAATCTTTTTAATGTGAGTCACAAAAACACGTGGATTAGAAGGCAGTATCGTAAAGATGTCAACACTACTCAAAATGTTCTATAGATTTGATGGATTGCTCTCAAAATCCCAGTGAAGTTTTCTGCAGAAAGAGGAAATACTATCCTAAAATTTGGGCTTCCCTGATGGTTCAGTGGTAAAGAATCTGCCTGCAATTCAGGAGATGTGGATTTGATCCTTGGGTCAGGAAGATCCTCTGGAGAAGAAAATGGCAACCCACTCCAGTATTCTTGCCTGAGAAATCCCATGGGCAGAGGAACCTGGCAGGCTACAGTCCATGGGATCACAAGAATTGGACATGCCTTAGTGACTAAACCATCACACCATTCATCCTAAAATTTTTATGAAATTGCAAGGGACCCTGAGTAATAAACAATTTTGAAAAAGAAGAGCAAAGTTGGAGGTCTCACATTTTGTGATTATAAAACTTACAACAAAGCTACAGTAGTCCAAACAGTGTGGTACTTCAGACATGTTTAACAGTGGAATAGAATAGACAGCCCAGAAACAAACCTTTGTATGTATGGCCAAGAGGTTTTCAACAGGGTGCCAAAACCATGGGGAAATGCCAGTGGTTTCAACAAATGTTGCTGGGAAAACTGTACATCCACATGCAAAAAATGAAGCTGGGCCTGTACCTTACACAGTATATGCAAATTAATAAAAATAGATTAAAGACCTAAATATAAGAGCTGAAACTGTAAAACTCTTAGGAGAAAATATAGAGTAAAAATGACATGACTTTATTTGATTATGATATTTGAATATGACACCAAAAGCACAGGCAATAGAAGAAAAGTTAGATAAACTGGACCTAATAAAAATTAAAAATGTTCATGCATCGAAGGACATTATGACCTTAGTGAAAAAACAACCAATGGAATCGGAGAAAATACTTGCAAATTGTATCTCTGATAAAGGATTAATATCCAAATTATATAAAGAATTTCTATAACTGAAAAATAAAAAGCAGACAGTTAATTCTACTAAAAAACAGAAGACTTTAATAAACAGTTCTTCAAAGAAGGTATATAAACTGCTTATAAGCACATGAGATGATGCTCAATGTCAGGAATCATCAGAGAAATGCAAAACAAATCTCAGTGAGATATCATTTATACTCAGTAGCATGACTACTATAACAACAACAATCCAGAAAATAGTGAGTGTTGGTAATGATGTGAAGAAATTGGAATCCTTGTGCATTCTTGGTGGGATACAAAATGGCACAGTTTCTATGGAAAACAGTATGTGGTTCCTCAAAAAATAGTACACTCTATTAGCTAGGTCTAACAATTTCACTCTAGGGTATATACTCCAAAGAACTGAAAGTAGAAACTCAAACAGATATTTGTACCTCTACATTCATAGCATCATTATTCACAGTTGCCAAAAGGTGGTGATGGTTTAGTTGCTAAGTCATGTCCAACTCTTGCAAGCCCCATGGACCCCTTGCCAGGCTCCTCTGTCCATGGGGTACTCCAGGCAAGAGTACTAGAGTGGGTTGCCATTTCCTTCTCCAGGGGATCTTCCCAACCCAGGAATCAAACCCAGATCTCCTGCCTTGCAGGTAGATTCTTTACGAACTGAGATATGAGGAAAGCCCTGCCAAAAGATGAAAATAACTCAAATGTCCACCAACAGATAAATGGGGAAACAAAATGTTGTACACACATTGGAATATTTTTAAAAAATTCTGACACATGATATCATAGAACCTTGAAAACATTATTGCTAATGTTTTTTATGAAAAAAAAAAGCCAATTACAAAAGGATAAGTATTATATGATTTCACTTATATGAGGTACACAGTGGAGTAAAATTCGTAGAAATAGAAAGTAGAATGGTAGTGGCCAGGGGTTGTTTCAGTTTGGGGAGATGAAAAGAGTTCTGGAGGTGGATGGTTGTTATGATTGCATGACAGTGTGAATATTCTTATAGCCACTGAATTGTACAGTTAAGGATGCTTAAATGGTGAATCTTCTGTTATGCATATTTTACCACAGTTAAAAAAAAACAAAACATCATTTTGCACTGGACCAGGGGAAATTTATTACTAAAAAATCTATGCCCATCTTCATTGAAGACCAATTAAATCAAGTTCTAGAGTATCAGTATATGTTTTAAATCTCTGTCAGTGATACTAATGAAAATCCAGTATTAAAGACATCTGACTTGCCTTATAGATCTCAATGATGGAAGAATTGTTTCCTGACTTTATTTTTATTTCATTATGCTTTAGAGTTTGGATATAAAAAATTGTGTTTAAAGTAATTTTTCTAGGATCAGGCTATATTTTAGTAGGATGCAACTTTAAACTATAAATTTAGAATTTTATATCCAGGGAAATTATTCATCGATCTTGAGGGTAGAATAAAAGCAATTCAGACACATACTTTTTCAAAAAGTTTATCTGCTCTTCTTCCTGAAAAAACCACAGGACATTGTGTCCCAACAAAATAAGAGACTAAACTGAGAAAACAAAAAGGGGGCACTAGGAACCAGGCTAGCCAACAGAAGAGAGAAGCAGAGTGAATTCACAAGATGATGAAAGAGATACTAAAAAAGAGAAGTGTTGGATGCTGCAGAAGTGCATACAATGGTATGAAGTGCTCAAGAGCCAGACCAGATGAGAAGAGTAGGGTAAATACTTGAAGTGTTGATCTTATTTAGAAAATTTTCATGGTTTTGTCAGAGAATTTGAGAAGAATTAGCAATAAATATTGAGAAAGTGAAATAAATTTTTAAAATGAGGCAATTATTAACTCTGGGAAGAATTGAAACTTTTACAGGAAAAGAAATGTAATTCTAGTATATTATATGGCTCAGATTTAAGAATATTGTAATTTAACCCAATTGGAAGATTGAGGAGAGGGGAAATGTTTGTGTGTGGCAGTACAAGAGCACTCCTTTCCCATCTCCCATAGTAGGAACTAAATAGACAATGTTTAAACTTGGTTAATTAAAGAAAATAGAATATTAAAAAAATTATATGTATACAGTTAAATACCAGGAAAACCACTAAAGGAACTGTGAATGTCTTGGGGGAGGGGGAGAAATGAGACAGGACTTTGCTGGTTTTCATTACGAGATTTTTTGACTTTTAAAATTATGCTAGGGTATTCCTCTGGTTGGAGAGAAGTTTTTCAAGTATATAAGTACATAAAGATTTATTATAAGGATATTCATCTCAGCACTGTTTATGATAGTGGAAAAATTACTATTTGCAGAGATAATTCGAGTATATACCTTACATGCAATCATTCTGCCAAGGAAAATAACAGCTGAAGAAGACAATAGCAGGAATGTTTATGATTAATGGCCAGATTGATTGTTAAGATACATGTCTGCAGGATTCTAGAAGAAGGAGCCTTCTGGCTGCTTTTGGTTTGGGAAAGTAGATGATGTCTGTGTTTGGCTCAGGGGCCTCTGAAGTTGGGACAAGGGGTATCAAAGGCCCCGAAGAAGACCAGGAGCCCAGGGTCAGGGAAGAATGGGCACACTTGCTTAGCAGGTTGGGGAGGGCATGGTGAAGAGAAGAGACCCATTCATGTAGGATGTTAGGGCTACACTGAAAAACAAAGGCTGTGAATGACTGGCGCAGTCTTTATCCACATGCAGCCAAGTGTCATTCCCATCAGGCCCTGGAGCAGGGTTCTCAGCGGTGTTTCTTTGGAAATATCTACATGCTTTTTTCCTCTACCTTTGAGATCAAACATGCAGTGCCAAGTGTCATTCCCACCAGGCCCTGGAGCAGGGTTCTCAGCGGTGTTTCTTTGGAAATATCTACATGCTTTTTTCCTCTACCTTTGAGATCAAACATGCAGTTTTGAAGTGGCGAGTGGCCAAGATTAGGTTCAGTGAAGCTGGAGGAGTTGGGATTAGGGTAAGTCTGTGGACAGATTTAGTGGTGAGTCTTGGCCAGGGTTAAAGTTCAGTCCGAGGCCAGTTCTAGGGTTCAGCCTGAGATCATTGTTAGGGTTTGTCAGCAGATGCTGGTTTCTGATCGGATCTCATTTTTAACCCTGTCAATAAATGTTGCTTAAGTTCACAGATGAATTGCAAATTCTGGCCAGCTATCCTTCTCAAAGCTTTTCATACTGCCCCTTCTTTTGGCTTTCTGTCTCTCTCTTACAACACCACACATACAGGCATCTCTCCCAGCCCTCCCCAGGTCAAGGTTGCCCTAGTCTCAACCCAACACCTCTCCCTGTCCTCACTAGCTAGGGTTCAAGCCTTCAGGCAGTAGGTGCCTGGCCTGTGTTGAAAGGAAGAGTCTGCATGGTGAACGGTGGTGGTGGGGCTCTGGTCTCCTGCAAGAGGAGGCTGGCCTGCCCACCTCACCCCAACCAGTGGCTGGTGGCTCTTCCCCCCTCATCATTCTAGTTGCCTGCCTTACTCAGTGCCCAGGAATCCTGGTTCACACAATGCGTGGGTGCTTTCGAGACAGGTTACTGAAACTTTAATCCCAGCTCTCCTTTCATTCCTGATCCCCCCGCCCCAAGTGCCATGGTCTGTCAGGTCCCTCCCTTTCCCTGTCCCCAGCAGACACTCAAGGCCGACCTTGGAGGAGGACCCCTCATCAAGCCCAGTTCTGCCCTCTGGATGAGGGACTGTCCCTCGGCTAGGTTGGGCTGGAGTGGAGGTGTGATGGTGGGGGCCACGGGGCAGGGCAGTATCTCCTTGACCCAGTGCCACCCCTCTGGGTGCATGCGTCCCTGGCATCTGGTCCTCGGCTGCCTTCCAGTCTGGCCGCCTTCCTCCTGGGCTTCGTGCTTCAACACGCAGGAGTTTCAGGAGCGGCTTTGAGGATGCAGAGCCCAGCCTGGCACTGAGGCAGCCAAGGAGGGAGGGGCCCACGCTCTGGCTGCCCTTCTGCCTCTCTCAGCTTCGGTTGGCCTTCCTCTCTGTTGTCTTTGCTCTCTCTGGGTCCCTGCCCCACCCAGGTCCTGGCCTCTTCCTGTCTCTGCTTGCCCCTCTCCTCTTTCCCTGACCCTACTTCTGTCTATCCCGGTCGCCGTCTTGCTCCTGCTCCATATCTCTGCCTCCATCCCTCAATGGGCTCTAGCCCCTATCTTGTTGCTCTTCCTCTTTTCTGTCTGCATCTCTTGCTTGTAGATTTTTAACTCCATCATCAGATTGGAGGAGCAAGTCTCATCCTCAATTACTTGGCAACAGAGACATATGACAAATACCTGTTGGTGATGATCATAATTTGAGGGACACTTCCCATAACCTCACCCCACCCAATAATCCCCATATAGGAAACCTCATCACCCACTCACTTCTTGGAGCTAAGGAATTCAAAACCACAGGCTGTTCTCCACCAGGCAGGTAATAGCACTCTACTGGGGGTTGGAATATATTAGTAAAACAGACCTCCAGCCTCTAAGAGTTTGCAACAGAGTAGAGGTGGTGGTGAAGAACACAAATGCTGATGAGAGAAAAAGCAATCTACGATGAAAGTGACTGTTGAAGGCAATAATGAGACTTCTAGTGGAAGGTGCAGGCCCATCTCCTCTACTAAGGAGGACTAAGGAGTCATCATGGGCTGAGGGAGGTTGTGAGAGCTGGGTGGAATTCATAGATGATTTGATTACACCTGGGGAGTGAAGTGGCCATTTCAGGGTGGGAAACGTGAGCAGTGGTACAGAAGTAGAAATGTGCTTGGAGCCAGCACCCTAGGAAGTTAGCCTGCTGAGACCTCGGTGTTGGTGTTTGTGGACAAATGAGGAAAAACTGACAGGCCATTTGAGCTCAGATAGCGGACTCAGACTGGACCCACTGGGCATTAGGAGGCAAGGTAGCTGCTTGAACACAGGGCTGACAGGCATCAAGCGACCACCAGCAAGCAACTCCAGGCTGCCGTGTGCATCCTGCTTCTTCCCTCAACAGACAGGCTTGGACCCGGGTCCATGTGGGCCATGTCCACAAAGGCAGCTGTGCAGGTCCAACCACAGAGTCTGTCTCCAGCAGGATGTCTGCAGGTATGAGGACCACTGGGCATAGGCCCAGGTAGATTAGGAAACGTTGTGATGACTGTGTCTCCTGTGTTTATGCCCTTCGGTGGCTTCTCCTGAGCCTGGAATAAAACTTAGAATCTGTGCAGAGGTCACAGGCCCTACCTGGCCTGGAGCTTGTGTCCTGTTGTGTCTCCCCCATATGTTTAGACTGTCTCCCCAGGGACTCTCTCTCGGCCCACTCCTTCCCACCAGGGGCTTCTGCAGTGAGGCCTTACCCTACCCATTGCAGATGAGGTTGGTTCTGCCCCTGTGTCACATTTCGAGAGTCCTGGTTCCTCTGCAAGCACCATCGGGTGGGGCGTCTGGTGGCTAATTGGTGCCTGTAAAGCACTTGAAAACATAAAGGATGACACCAGCAAGGAATGCAGCTTCTAATCCCAGTGTCTCTTGAGTCAGAGGACAAACTGGGCAGGGGACAGCCCCAAAAAGCTTCTGGACTGGTTTCTTTTCCATCTTCAGGAGACATGCCCCCTCAAGGTCTACACCCATGTGGAGGGTCCCAGGAGACCCTCTTCCCAGGAAGCACCCCTGAGCAGTACACTGATCCTGGTTGCTTCTGAGGTGGAGAGAAGACCTAGTGCAGGGTCAGGAGACCCAGGGTCTGACTTCTAGAATGTCTGTGAGTTCATTAAAAGACACTTCTTGTATTTGAACATCCATGACGGCAAGTAACCGAAGGCCTGCCTCAAAGCAGCCTCGATAAGAGGGTTTGTCTTCTCACACAGCAGGGAGTCTCTGACATATATATCTGATATATAGGGTGACCCCAGGCCAACTGACCTAGCCGGACAACTGTCCCTCAACCCTCAGAGATCTGGTACCTCTCATACTTTCTTTGCCTAAAGCAGTCATTGGCAGTGTTTCCCTCAGGGTGGTAAATAGTAAAATGGTGTCTCGCTTTTCAATAGTGAGAAAACTTTCCCTTACACCCCTCCTTCCAGGTCCTACTGACTAAGATTAGATGACATGTTCTGGCCAGGGAAGTGAGACTCTGCACCGCTGACTCTCAGAAGCAGAGTGTGGTGTATGGTGGTTGTCTTGGTGATGTGGATGCTCTGGCATTTGGAGGTGGGGGGCTGGAGATGGCCTGCAATGCAGGGGATGGTTTGCATCCTCTGTGAATTTTGACTGTCTTATGAGTCATTCGTGAAGGTGAAAAACCTTACTTTTATTGTTCAAGCCTAGGCCCTAACTCCATGTTACAAGAAGTGTTCTTGCTCAAGAACACACATAAATTGAGGGAAAATTCTCCATGGCTTAGAGTCATCCATCACTTTGGAAGATCCCAAAACTCAGGTGTGGCTGGATGGGCACGAGTGACCACCGCCCCTCGGGTCACTGCCTTTGCTGGTATCCCAGTATATCCTCTTGGGTGATCCTGCTTGACCACGTAATGTATCAAAACATAATTATCTTATTGGAAATTGCTTTTCACGTGTTCCTCCTTTATGTTAGGTATGGCGCTGTGTTGATTTTTTTCTTCAAAACTGTATTATCTATGGATTTCATTTCAGGGATAGAAAAGAGGTTGGCTCAAAGTGTCTGCTCTCCAAAGAGGGTGTGAGGTTTGAGAGGGTTGTGAACCGCTGCCTTAGGCTGATGAAGCTTGTCCCTGAGGCAGAGAGCGGGCATCCTCTTTGGGCACCTACGATGATAAACTTCGGGACAAAATTGGGAGTTCTGAGCAACACACTTTCTGTGGGGTGGGGTGGAAATTCAAGTGGGAAGCTGTACTTATCCCATTGGGCCTCAATTTGCTCATCTGTGAAATAGGTTGATAATTTCAACTCTGTTCACCTCCTCCCTTATGAAGCTAATGCAGGGAACCGTGAACGTTTCTGGAGAAGAGTGAAGTGCTGAAGACTAGGAGGGCCCTGCTGTGTCTTATGGATCACTGTTCATTCCCTCAGGAGCCCATATCTTCACAATCCCATATTTTAGACCCAGAATCATTAGTGCCATTAATGTCAAACAGAAAGGCTGTTACCTGACATAGAGCACAAACTTGTGGTTGCTAAGGGGGATGGGTATGGGAGAGGGAAGGAGTGGGAGTTTGGGATTAGCAGATGCAAACCAGTATACATAGAAGAATAAGCAGCAAGGTCCTACTGTGTAGCACAGGGAATTATATTAAATATTCTATGATTGGGGCTTCCCTAGTAGCTCAGTGGTAAAGAATATGCCTGTCAATGTAGGAGACACAGGTTCAATCTCTGGTCGGGGAAGATCCCACATTCTACAGAACATCTAAGCCCATGTGCCACAACTACTGAGCCTGTGCTCTAGAGCCTGGGAGCCATAACTACTGAAGCCCACACATCTAGAGCCTGTGCTCCGCAGCAAGAGAAGTCACCACAACGAGAAGTCCATGCACCGCAATGGACAGCCTGCACTCTCTGCAAATAGAGAAAAGCCCACACAGCAACGAAGACCCAGCACAGCCAAAAATAAATAAATATTAGATAAAATTATTTAAAAAATTTTTATGATAAACCATAATGAAAAAGAATATATATATATATATGTGAATATGTATATATAAATATACAAAACTGATCCTGGGTCGAGGTGGGAATGGTAACCCACTCCAGTATTCTTGCCTGGAGAATTCCCATGGACAGAGGGGCCTGGCAGTACAGTCTATGGGGCCGCAAAGAGTCGGTCACGACTTAGTGAGTAAGTACACACACAGCATATATAAATGAATCACTCGTCTATACATCAGAAACTATTATAAAACAACGTTGTAAATCAAATATACTTCAATTTAAAAAGTTAATTAATTAGTTTGATAAAGAAGATAATAAAGATAAAAAAGATAATAAGTGAAAGACAAAGGAAAAGAAAAGCTGTTACTGCAGCCTCCTCCAGTCCATGGTGTTTCTCCACCTGGCTCCTCCGGAGGCTGGCACACTCTACTGGACTGCCCCTCCCAGAGCAGAACTGCGCAGATGGACCCTGTATTCCATAGAAAAGAAAAAAATGAAGACGGTGAAATTCCAGGTACCAGACAGTGTGGAGATGGTGCAAGTGCTGCTGGCTGGCAGCCACTCTTCTCCTCTGGGATTCACTCCTGGAGACTTAGATACTGGCTCTCAGTTTCGTCCAGGAGGCAGGGGTGGGGGGGTATGATGAGGATCATGGAGTGGGGCAGGGGGTGGTGGGGTGGGGAGAGCTTTGGCAAAGCCACAGCTTGCTCAAGTAGGGATGGGGTGGGGTCAGTCTCAGCCTTATGGGCATATAGTAATTAAGAGCAAGGCCGACCACCTGGATTTAAAACTAATGCCTGGACTGAAATGCAGGAGCCACATTGTGCCTCAGTTTCCTCATCTATAAATGGTATAATAACCTATATTTGGAGTAAAAGAAACAATGTGTAAAGAGCATTAGAACTCTGCCTGGTGCAGTATGTCTTCACCATCAGCTGACTTGCTGCTGACTCATGAAGTTCTAGGGTTGAGAGGAACGTGCTGCTGGGGTACCCCCATCCTTTGCTGGGCCCAGGAGCTGTAGTCCGAGGGATTATGACTCACAGGCACTCTGGGGGAGCCACCTCGGAACCTCTGCTTCCCCTCCCAGGCCTGGGGCGGCTGGGCCCAGGGAATGACCTCAGCCTGGAGGAATGAAGACTCTAAAGGGCTGCTTCCCCCTGGGGCCCTCTCGACTCCGCCTGGTGCCTGCTCCCTAGCAGGTGACCCACAGGCAACAGATTCCAGGGGTCACCCCGACGACCCACTGAGGCCTCTCCATCCACACCCAGTGCATGGGACCCCCCCAGCCCCTCCCTTCTGCAGCCAACTCCAGTCTCCGATACATTATTGACTTTGACTTCTAGCTGACATCTCAATCCTGCTCTGAATGATGTGTGACCCTGACCTTTGACTGACCTCTGACACTGGACACACACTGACTCCTGGGCTCAGGCAGTTTCAATTCTGGTCTTTGGCTGAGTTCTGGACCTGGCTCTGGCCTGAACCATCTCCCAGGCATGGAAGATGGTTAAGGGGCTCCTGGGATGAAGTCCCTCTCCCGGCACCACTTGCCTCTCCCTTCTGATCCCTGGGCTCTGGGCAGGCAGGCTCCATCTGCCTGGCAGTCTGACTCCCTGAAGGTGAGGAGTGCACGTCTGGCCCCCCTTGCTGGGAGTGGCCACACGGAGAAGGGACCTCGCCCTGGGAGGAGTAGATGCTGGCTTTTTGCTTTAGTCCACTTAGTGATACTCACCGGGGAACATCCTTCCTGCTTCTGACTACAGCTCCCAGGTGGAAGGGAACAACCCTCCCCATACCACACCCCCGTTAGCTCAGGAGCTCCCAACTGGACCAGATTTCATAAGGAAGAATGGTGTCTCTTCCCTCAGACTGGGGCATCCCTCAAAGTTGGAGTTCTGTCTCAATCCAGAGATTGAGGGGTATCTTCAAGAAGGGGATTAGAGCAACTTAGGTGCTGGAGTTGTACAAACTTGGATTCAAATCTTGACATTGTTCATTAGCCTGTGTTCTTGAACCAGTCCTTCAACCTCTCTCAGCTCAGTTTCTTCACAGCAAAATGAGGCCAGTGATCTTATTTACCTCGTAGGGTTGTGAGGATTAAATGAGATGAGTTTCAGGAAGTGTCTACTGTTTGTAAGTGCTCAGCAGACATCAGAAGTCATGGATATGGTATCATGTTAGGGGTTGAGCAAGTGCAGGTAGGCTCAGGGAAGCTGAGGTCTTTGCCTTCACCTCTCAAACCAGGTTTTTGTCCCTGGTAGGGGATCAGATGGCAGTGTCTGGGCTGGCCTCCCCTGCCTCCCTCAGGGACTCTGGGCCTATAGAGCTTGGTCCAGCTTCTCCGCAAAGCTCCTCTCTGCCCTTTGCCCGAAGAAGGCTTCTCCTTGGCTTCACTCCTCTGCATCAACTCATGCTTCTTGGGTTGCTGGCCCAGCCTGACATCTTTAGCAAGCCTCTTGAAGTTAACATCTACCAGTGCCTAGATCTCTAAGGCTAAGTCACAGAAGCCAGTGCTGATCCTCCCCTGCTGATGGCCTTGCAGTGATCCCTGGCTGCCTGGTTCCAGAGACAGTGAGGATCTGGGGCCAAGCCCACCCTTCCCATCATGGACTCTAGGGCAGGTCTGGGGTAGAGGTGGGGTAAGTCATCTGAACATGAGACACTGTGCGGCATACATCTCTGGCACTTGTGACCCAAACAAGTGCCCAAACTGTCCTTGGGAGGGTTTGGTTTTTTCTCTCTCGTTTTAATTTAGCAAATCAATTAAGTCATTTTGAATCATTCCAGTTAGCCACTTGGGGCTTTCTCTTTAGTGAAGCCTCATTCATTAAGACAACAGGTCAGGTGCCAAGGTCAGCCATGACTTCATGAGACCAGGGCATACTTCCTGTGGGCAGGCTGGGGGGTCCTGCCCACAGAACATTACTCAGGAGAGAGAAGAGCAAGGCAGGCACCTCCATGCATGCCCCAGGACTGACTTCTGGAGGAAAGACCAGGAAAACAAGGATGTGATGCTCAATGGGGTCACTTGGCCAAAGCAAGGTATGAACTCAGACCACCCCAAAGACTGGGGAATCCAATTTTCCAATCAGCCACAAGTGTTTCTTTGATGGTCTTCTAGATGCAGGTTTGGGGGAAGGTGAAAAAAAATGGCTCTATGACTCCTAGAGACTCCCTTTTTACCTTGGCTTTTGGAGAGCTCAGATATTAATTTAATCCTTAATCACGGTGATCTAGGTCAGCCTCTGTGTCTGACATATTTGTATCTTTTTCCTCTCGAATTTTTATTTACTAGTATTATTTATTAGTAGAAGCATAGTATTATGTATGTATTTTGTTGTAAGTTACCTCATGTCCTCTTTGGAAGTAAGTAGAGTATAAATGGAAAATCAGACTGGCTCCAGTGGAGCTCAGACTATTCAAGGGGACTTGTGGGAGCCTGTATCTTTAATTCTTGGTGGAAGGTGACCTCAGGCTAAAGAGTTGGATAAAGTGAATTTTCTGTGGCCTAGGGATCTGGAAACAAATTTCCAGGGAGGGCCTTGGCTCTCTGTAGAGGGAAAATGGTCTGGGTTCAGGGCCACAAGCCCTGACTTCTGGCTCCAGCTCCACTCTTCTGCAGCAGTGGGACCTGGGACAGCTCCGTTTGCTCCAGTGGGCCTCTGTTTATCTGAGTGTCAAATAGGTATGATGGGGGCTGATGGACTTCGGCTTTCATGGTGCTCTTCCATGGCTCCCCTGAGCCAACGGGCAATTTGAACAATTTCTCTCATCAGGACTGGTTTATCCATTGCCCTTGCTGCTCAGAGAAGGAACAAGGAGGGTTTTCTCAGACTTCAGGGCTAGAAAGGCCCCCTACTCCCAGCTCCTAGAGGAGGAATACATGTGTTATAAGAATAATTGCTTCTGGCACCAGAAAGACCCACTCCTCACCTGAGGCCTAGTCTCCTCTGCCCACTGCCTCCCCAGGGATACTGGCCTGTATCCTTCTATGTCACATTCTCAGCATCTGATGGTGACCTGTGCCGTAGCTGCCCAAATTCCTTGGAGCTGCAGCTGGCTTCTCAGCCTTGGAGTGCCCTCCTGGGACTCTGAACAGGAGGAATCTGCTGAGCAAACTGACAAGAGCTTCCACGAGGATCTCTAACCTGGAAATAGGCCGAGTGGACTCTGACCCACCTGCCTCCCAGTGATTCTGAGCAGATTGTATCATGGGCAGAGTCAACATTTACTGAGCCCACATCACATGCCATCTGCTGAGCTGAATACCTTATTTAATCCACACAACATTCCTATGAGTCAGGTATCATTATTAGCTTCTTGCTACAAATGGACAAACCAAGGTACAACAAGGTCGCACAGTTAGGAAATGGTGAATTACTCAAGTTCTCTTAACCATTACAATCTACAGATTCTCATTCATTTCACAAGTGTTTATCAAGTGTTTGTCACGTGCCAGATGGTAATGATCCATTAATGTGTGAACCAGGCTGGGAGCCCTGCCCTCCTGGAGCTGACATTCCAGAGTGGGGAGAAAGACAATAAGTAATAGAATACAGTAGACAAGTAAAATGTATAATACGCTAGAGGGTAGTAAGTGGTATGGAGAAAACAAGCAATAGTAAAGTGAATTAAGGATGCTGTGGGCATGGGGGGAGTGTTGCAATTTAAGGAAGGCCTCACTTCTGGGAAGACTTGAAGGGGTAAGGGAGGGAACCCTGGGAGAAAGACACAGGGGCCTTGGGGGTGAATCTGGAGCATGCATGTGTATAAAGACAGCAGGGGGTCAGGTGTGACTGCAGGGAGGGGCATGAGGACAGAGAGGGACTGGGGGGGCAGGGATCCTGTGTGCAGGCATCTGATGGCCATTGTAAGGTCTTTTGTTTGTGAACCCATGGCTGATTCATGTCAATGTATGGCAAAAACTACTACAATATTGTAAAGTAATTAGCCCCCAACTAAAATAAATAAATTTATTAAATAAATAAATAAATAAGTAAGTAAGTAAGTAAAACCAAGTTGGTTTTATTATACAAATAGGAGGATGCCTGCATCCTCAGGGCTTTGGTTCTACTTTGAGAGTAACGGGTAGCCTTGGCAGAGTTCTCAGCCCAGAGGAACCTGATCAGACCTCCTGTTTACAAAGGCCCCTCTGACTACAATAAGGGGTGGAGCTGAGGGCAGGGGTTCAGGGGCTGGGCTCCTGCAGCTGCCCCAGGCAGACCCTGGGGCCTGGTCTGGTGAGGAAGTGGAGGTGCATTGAGGAACAGTGGAATTGTGGGTCTATATATTTTGAAGGTGAAGCCAAAGGATTTGCCCCTGGATTGGATGTGGATGGGAAGGAATGACAGGAGTCAAAATGTGTGGCCTGAACAACTGGTAGGATGAGTTGCCATTTACTGAGATAAGGGGTGGAGAAGTTTCTTTTTGGGGGTTTTGAGGATGATCCAAAGTTCAGTCTTGGGTGTGTTGAGTTTGAGCTGCTTTTCATTGCAGCCCAGGCCGAGCTACTGAGCTGACAGCTGGACTTAGAGGTCTGGAGTCTGGGGAGAGGCCAGGTTGAGGCCTCGTCCCCGGGTGTCCTAGCGTCAGAGGTTAGGGATTGCTGAGGACCAGGGTTGGTGGGATGTCAGGCCATGCAGTAGGCAGAGAGCAGGGCTGGGACTGTCACCCTGGGCTGTCCCCAGGAAAGGGGGTGCCTTCATTTACTGCCTCCTAGTGGCAGCCAGGTCAGGAGAGATTTGTGGCTGCCTGAGCCCACCATGCCCTGTGACACAGAAGGGCGCTGAGGCCCACATAACTCACCTGGGCTGGCGAGGGCAGGCGGCAGAGCTAGACCCCAGGCCTCCCTGACACAGGATTCAGAGATCTGTGCGTGACAAGATAGCACTCGTGGAAGCGCCCTAACAGGTCTGGAATGTGGGAGTGAGTGCAGTGGTGATTATTATTTGTCCCATTGGCTGGCCAGGGGTGCATTTCAGCAGGATTGCCCTCTCACCCAGTGAGCTCTAAGGACCAGCTCATGTGCTTCCTGCTGGGAGAGGCCCGATCCCCTGGGTGGGGGCCCAGCACTCAGTGCCTGCCTCCCTGATTCATTACAACTCTCCTGGTAGCCTGAGTCACTCTCCAGGCGAGAGCTGCTGCCTGTTGGGCAAATCCCTGAATCCCTCACCTGCCCTGGATGCCTGTCCCAGCCTGGAATTCACTCACTTGTCTTACCAGCCAGCCAGCCAGCCAGCAAATCCTGAGTGACCATCTCTATTCAAATGCTCAGTATTGTGCAGGTTACAAACCACTTTCAAACTGTCCTATTTTGCAGATGAGAAGACCAAGCCCTAACTTTTCCAACTCCAAGAGCTCTTCTGTTTACATCCACTACTACCCCCAAGCCTGGCTGCCATTTTCCAAATCTTGGCCCCGATTCTCTGCTGTGGGAGGCAAACTGTGACCTTGGGGAAATCTGTGGATTAACCTTGTACTTTAGGTGGTAGGAGAAGGAGACAGGGGCCAGCGAGGGATAGCCTCCTAGATGACTGTGCAGCTGGGGCTGGACAGAGGCTCTGGGAGAAGTCTCAGTGGGTGGGTGCTTAGTAGCAGCTCCATGGAAGCAGTCAGAACATCAGAGAAGAAGTCAGCTTCTGGAAGGCATTCTAGGGAGGGAAATAACCAGAGGACTACACCAAAATATATTCAGGAGCAGGATCATAGGGTATGTGTGTGGGTAAGGGAAGGTCAACTTGCAGAAGTTCCAGAATGCCTATGGAATGCTCCGGGTAGTACTGGTGAGGGGCTAAGGCACTACTTCTCCCAGGAAGTCTTCCTGTGTAAACTCTGCCAGCTCCTCTTCCCCAGTCAGCTCTCCTCCCTTCCCTTGCATAGCCTGTGCTTCAGAAGGAAAGCATGAAACTTCTATGCCCTCTCTCTCAGGGAACAGGGCATGGGGCAGCTCCCAGGGTACCCGTGTTACTGATAGAAACCAGAGACTTCCTCAAGCAGGAGTGAAGCTCAGAAGGAGGACCAGCCTCAGGACAGATGGGTTGTGTTTTACTTGAGGTATATTCAGACGTCTCTCCAAAGAGCCCCAACCAAACGTTATGTGCCTGGAATTCAAGAGGTGGAGACTATTTTGGATGAAAGCACATCCCTTATCGTAGGCAGATTCCCTGGAGAAGGGTGTTATTGTTCCCATCACTACGAATGCCACAGTTTAACACTTTCCTCCCTGGTTGGGTGGTGAGGGTGGGATGGGGAAGCAGAGAAGAGGAGGGTGGCCTGAGAACCCCACAGGAAGGCTGGGTGGCAGAGGAACCTCTGGCCACTTCAGACCTGTGGTGTGGGAGGACTGGGTCTGTTGGAAGGCTTCGCAATAATCCATTCCCACGTTTCACTGATACCCCAGCAGGTATGTCAACTTCTTCCATCCTTCAATAAGACTCTTGGTGGATCCTGGTCTTCCTTGTTATAGGGCTGTATTGTGGCTGATTTAAGGAGACCAAGATGAGGGGTCTTGGAATCCAGTGCCCCTTAGCAGGCAGATCCTAATTCAGGGAAAGCAAACCAGGGCACCTGTCAGGTAGCCAGTCTGTAGAGGGCACAAAAGAGTCAAATTGTAAAATGATGCCCTCTCAGGTTTCCACCTGTGACCCCATCCATAACTGCCCAATGCAAATTAGCTCCACTCCTACTGAAATGGACAGTGCCCTTGAGCAAAATTAGAAAAAATACCAACCTATCTTGATATGTATTTCTGCAATAAGTATGCACATATTGCATTTGCATGTCACACCTCTCACCTAGAAGTCAGAGTCAAAGCTGCAATTAGCCAAAATCTTGCAACCAAACAATGCATGGTGCATATAGCACGACTTCTGGGGAAGGAGGGATTTGTTTTCTTATAGAAAGTTAAACCTTTGATATGACTCTCAAAAGCAAGTCTGGTTTAGAAAAAGGCAGTCTGAGAACTTGAGGAATGTGACCAATTTAAAAAAGCCAGAATAAAAAAAGAAAGTTTAAATATGTTGTGAATAAGTCTCAGTAATCATAAGTATATGAGGTATTGCATGTGTGCTAAGTCACTTCAGTCATGTCCAAGTCTGTATGACCCTACTGTAGTCTGTAGTCTGTAGACTGTAGTCTGCCAAGCTCCTCTGTCCATGGGATTCTCCAGACAAGAATCCTGGAGCTCTAGCTGCTCCCTCTGCCTGTGGTGCCCCTTGCTCAGCTCTCGCTCAGACATGACTTTTGCCAGGAAGCTCTGCTGCTCTCTGCAATGCCTCTGTTCTGCGTTGGCTGCTCTACTTAGTCCAGATTATGATAACCTTGTTTTATTTCTCACATGGGGCATGGGTGGAGGTCCTTTGATGTGACAAGGGAGGAACTGGGAGCATCTTGTCACCTGGGACTGAGCAACATTGAGGGAACCCTGCCTCGAGGCTTGTACTAATTTCAGGAGCTGATGGAGCGCTGGGAACCCAGGACCTTAGACCTGCAAGGAAGAGGGGAGGAAGGTGCCCACGTAAAGCTCCCCCTGTGTGTGAGCTCTCTTTGCACCATGATCTTTGATCTAAAGCCCCTAATGCAGTTGCAATTTTACTTTTCTTTGAGGGAGATCATTTCCACACCCAGACTAAAAGTTTTGAGGAGGCCCAGATGGTGTCCGTGCCTGGCCCCTCGCCTGAGCTTGGCACACAGCAGAGTTCAGCAGTTACTTTTGATAGACGTGAGAGTTCTCTCTTCCCAGCTGGCAGGCAGGAAGAGCCGTGCCTGCTCACAGCTTCCTCAACCTCTTCAGAATCTACACCTCTCAGCTGGGCTTATGTGGATATTTCCCCACTAGCCCGCAAGGTCATGGCTTACTCGTTTTGCAGGAGGTTACCAGTGACTCACACCTGGTGTGGCTGGGCCTGGCTCCGAGGGAGCTCCCCGGAGACTGGGTAGGTGCTCAGGAAACGTGTGCCGAGTTGAGTGTCAGCCAAGCTTGGAGGCAGAGGGTGGGACAGGATGGCCTGGTTGGAGGAGCGTGGGGCCTCAGAGGAGAGGACAGACAGGACAGGTGCCTGAGGTTAGGGTTCAATACAGGGTCAGGTGGCGGGGCCAGGCTCAGGTGCTGGGGAGTCTGGGGAGTTCCACGCCCCATGATCTGGGCTGGGTGCTCCAGATAGGATCCTGGCAAACCCCCAGCGGCCTGCCCCCACCTGCTCCTGGGGCGGGGGCAGCAGGTGGGGCCCACTTATCGCCAACCAGGCCAGCAGGCGGAGCTGGCCCGGCTCCGGGGAGATGACAATCACCCGGCACTCCTCAGTGGAAAATCACCTCACCGCACAGCCCCTTCCTGGGAATGGGGACAGAATGAACATGGGAGACATGGGGGGCAGAGGGCTCCATCAGGTGTGGGGTCTGTGGACGACGCTCAGACTCCTCTCAAACTGGAGGCAGGTGGGCCTCCTCTCTGTGGGACACACAAGTAGGCAGTGCTCAGACTGTCTCCTTGGGTCTTGGGAAGCAATTGTAGCCTCCTTCTAGGCCCTTGGGGGGTCTCTAAGATCACCTCAAACCAGTAGGCCTGGACCAATTTCAGTCATGGCCTCCTGAGATCTCCTTAGATGTGACAGCTTCCTTGTCCAGAGCCAGCTTGGGGGCTGAGTGCTTCAGATACTGTTTAGGGGGTCGAGGATGTTGGCCTCCTACATTCAGGGTGGGCAGGATGAAGAATGTCCACATACTTACTAATTTGCTTAAAGACAAAGACTTTTACATAAAACGTGAATATACTGAGAGTATCCACTGCTATGTGCTTCCTCACACATGTCCACAAATGAAGACATGCTCTAAAGTGAGCACAGACACAAACAGGCTCCTGTGCACCAATGCAGAGATTTCATGCAGTGGTGCATGCATGTACCAGTCTCCACTACCCCAGTCCTGTTCAGGAAGGTGAGCAGTCATGCAGATCTTCCAGCCTCTTTTCTATACACTTAAAAAATATACTTGCAGTTGAACTGTTTGCATGATTTTGTAGCTCGTGTCATGCTGCTGCTGCTGCTAAGTCGCTTCAGTTGTGTCCAACTCTGTGCGACCCCATAGATGGCAGCCCACCAGACTCCGCCATCCCTGGGATTCTCCAGGCAAGAACACTGGAGTGGGGTGCCATTTCCTTCTCCAATGCATGAAAGTGAACAGTGAAAGTGAAGTTGCTCAGTCGTGTCCGACTCTTAGCGACCCCATGGACTGCAGCCTACCAGGCTCCTCCGTCCATGGGATTTTCCAGGCAAGAGTACTGGAGTGGGGTGCCATTGCCTTCTCTGAGCTCATGTCATGAAACACTTTTTAAAAAACATCATTTTAAATTATTGCATAATCTACTGTCATGTACCTGGAGAAGAAAATGGCACCCCATTCCAGTATTCTTGCTTGGAGAATCCCATGGACAGAGGAACCTGGGGGGCTTAAGTCCATGGGGTTGCAAAGAGTCAGACATGACTGAAGCGACTTAGCACACTGTTGGCAGACCATAATTTATTAAAACCAATTCTTTGTTATTGAACAAGTAAGTCATTTTCAGTTATTCACAAGACAGTGCATAAGTCTCTATCCACCTAACAGATGATTTCCTTGGGCTGAATTTCCACAATTCACAATTCTTACCCTGTTGGAGGGTAAGACTTTTCCCCTCAGTTTTATTGAGATACAGTTGATGTATAAAATGGTATGATTTTTGTAAAGGCTTTTGACAAAGATTGTCAAATTTACTTAAATAATCAATTATGTAAATTGATTGATAAATTGATGTCCTCCAGCAGTGCTCATGTCCACCAGCAACTGCTCACTCCCTTGCCAAGCCTAGAAACTCTTATGTATAAAACTATTAACTTCATGTGCAAAATTGTTTTTTTGTCATTCTTGTAGTTTACCTTTGTAAATTATTAATGGTTACAAACATTTTTACATGTTTGTTAGCCATTTATACTTCTACTTTTTTTCTATATAAGTCCCTTACCATTTATGTATTTTGATCCTAGCTTTTTAAAAGTATTGATTTATAAGAACTCTTCGTATATGAAGGGCACAACTCTCCTTTTAGTGGCCACAGTTATATCAAATATTGTTTCCATGTTCCTTCTTGGTTTTGACATAGAGAAGACATGCAATCTAAGCTATCAAACTTAAAATGTTTTTCTTCAGAACTACTCCATTCAGTTTTCAGAATGCTCTTGCCCAACTCTAAATAGATGTTGATTATCACTTCTGCTTTCTTGTTGTGTTTGTGTGGCTTAATTTTACATACAGTTCTGTAATCATATGTGAAGTAAGGAAGAGATGACATTATCCCTTCCCTCAAAGGAGCTTGAAGGGGGCAGAGGAGAAGGAATACCAGCCTGTGTTATCACTGCTTTCATCTGTACTAGTGACAGGATGTAGATAGGGGTTCAGTGAAAGGAGAAGGAAGCTGAATGGAGGAGACTTTATGAAGTCCTCAAAGTTGCATTGGGCTGAGAGAGGCTTTATTTATTTATCAGACACATACCTAGAATTATTATGTGCCAGCATTGCTTTAGTGCTTTGTGAATTTTAATTGATTCAATTCTTATAACAATTTAGAATGATTATCTTACTATTACTATCCCCATTTTATAGAGTAGAAAACTGAGGCCCAAAGAGCATAAATTACCTACCCAAGATTCTATACAAGGGCCAGGATTGGAACTCATGAAATCTGGTCAGATTGGAGGGAAACAGGGCTATTTAAGACTAAGGGACCTGAATGTTCAGAGGAAGAATTTAGACCAGTGTTGGCCAGAAGTTGTCAAACTTTTCTTGTCAGGAGCCAAATATTTTAGACTTTTCATGCCAAGCTAAAAATTGAGGATATCATAGGTACTTAAATAATTAGAGAGCAAAAATTTCCCACAAAATTTTTGATGTAATTTAATAATAATAATAATAATAGCCTACAATTAAAAAATAATACAGGTCCACTAATATGAAAAATAGAATTATTTTGGAGGGAGCAGAAGATATTAAGAAGAGGTGGCAAGAATACATGGGAGAACTATGCAAAAAAGATCTTCATGACCCAGATAACCACGATAGTGTGATCACTCACCCAGAGCCGGACATCCTAGAATACGAAGTCAAGTGGGCCTTAGGAAACATCTCTATGAACAAAGCTAGTGGAGGTGATGGAATTCCAGTTGAGCTATTTCAAATCCTAAAAGATGATACTGTTAAAGTGCTACACTCAATATGCCAGCAAATTTGGAAAACGCAGCAGTGGCCACGGGACTGGAAAAGGGCAGTTTTCACTCCAATCCCAAAGAAAGGCAATGCCAAAGAATGTTCAAACTACTGCACAGTTGCACTCATCTCACACGCTAGTAAAGTAATGCTCAAAATTCTCCAAGCCAGGCTTCAAAAGTACATGAACCGTGAACTTCCCGATGTACAAGCTGGATTTAGAAAAGGCAGAGGAACCAGAGATCAAATTTCCAACACCTTTTGGATCATTGAAAAAGCAAGAAGGTTCCAGAAAAACATCTGCTTTATTGACTACGCCAAAGCCTCTGACTGTGTGGATCACAATAAACTGGAAAATTCTGAAAGAGATAGGAATACCAGACTACCTGACCTGCCTCCTGAGAAATCTGTATGCAAGTCAAGAAGCAACAGTTAGAACTGTACATGAAACAACAGACTGGTTCCAAATCGGGAAAGGAGTATGTCAAGGCTGTATATTGTCACTCTGCTTATTTAACTTATATGCAGAGTACATCATGCGAAATGCCAGGCTGGATGAAACACAAGCTGGATTCAAGATTGCTGGGAGAATCGTTAACCTCAGATATGCAGATGACACCACCCTTATGGCAGAAAGCGAAGAAGAACTAAAGAACCTCTTGATGAAAGTGAAAGAGGAGAGTTAAACAGTTGGCTTAAAACTCAACATTCAGAAAACTAAGATCATGGCACTGGGTCCCATTACTTCATGGCAAATAGATGGGGGAAACAATGGAAACAGTGAGAGACTTTATTTTCTTGAACTCCAAAATTACTGCAGATGGTGATTGCAGCCATGAAATTGAAAGACGCTTGCTCCTTGAAAGAAAAGTTATAACCAACATAGACAGCATATTAAAAAGCAGAGACATTACTTTGCTACAGAGATCCATCTAGTCAAAGCTATGGTTTTTCCAGTAGTCATGTATGGATGTGAGTATAAAGAAAGCTGAGCACCAAAGAATTGACGCTTTTGAATGGGAGTGTTGGAGAAGACTCTTGCGAGTCCCTTAGGCTGCAAGGAGATCAAATCAGTCAATCCTAAAGGAAATCAGTCCTGAATAGTCATTGGAAGGACTGCTGCTGAAGCTGAAACTCCAATACTTTGGCCACCTGATTCAAAGAGTGGACTCATTGGAAAAGACCCTGATGCTGGGAAAGATTGAAGGCAGGAGGAGAAGCGGACAACAGAGGATGAGATGGTTGGATGGCATCACCACCTCGATGGACATGAGTTTGAATAAGCTCTGGGAGTTGGTGATGGACAGGGAAGCGTGGTGTGCTGCAGTCCATAGGGCCGCAAAGAGTCAGACACGACTGAGTAACTGAACTGAACTGAACATTTTGCTTAATTGGGATTTAAAGTTAGTGGTCCCAATCATCTAACTGTAAGCTCTTGTTGTTCAGTCGCTCAGTTGTGTCCAACTCTTTGCAGCCTCATGGACTGCAGTACACCAGGCTTCCCTGTCCTTCACCATCTCCCAGAGTTTGCTCAAACTCATGTCCCTTGAGTCGGTGGTGCCATCCAACCATCTCATCCTTTGCTGTCCCCTTCTGCTCCTGCCTTCAATCTTTCCCAGCATCAGGGTCTTTGCATCAGGTGGCCAAAGTATTGGAGCTTCAGCCTCAGCATCAGTCCTTCCAATGAATATTCAGGACTGACTTCCTTTAGGATTGACTGGTTTGATCTCCTTGCCATCCGCAGGAATCTCAAGAGTCTTCTCCAACACCACTGTTCAAAAGCATCAATTCTTCAGTTCTCAGCCTTCTTTATGGCCCAACTCTCACATCCATACATGACTACTGGAAAAACCATAGCTTTGACTCTATGGACCTTGATTGGCAAAGTGATGCCTCCGCTTTTTAATACGCTGTCTAGGTTTGTCATAGCTTTTCTTCCAAGGAGCAAGCGTCTTTTAATTTCATGGCTGCAGTCACCATCTGCAATGATTTTGGAGTCCAAGAAAATAAAGTCTCTCACTGTTTCTATTGTTTTCCCATCTATTTTCATGAAATGATGGAACCAGATCCCATCTGTAATATCCACTCGCAGCTTGTGGGACCTTAGGAACACAGACTTGGCCTTGCATGTTTTCTGCTGACCTTGGCATGGACCTTGGTGTGGACCTATTGTTGCAGGGATGATCTGGAGAAATGATGGGTGACCTTGAGGAGCTGTGCACTAGTTACTTGAAGGGTCCCGGGGTCCACCTCGGGCTAGGACAGTGTAGGTGGGGAGGCAGGACAGATTCACTCATTTGTTGCAGGGAAGAGCCAATTCTGAATCCATGTTGGATCTGTTTCTTTGACTTTAACTTATGCTTTTCATTGCTTTCGTTATTACAGTCATGTATAATGGCCTGCCTCAAGGAACCCTGCCCCTCTACCTGACTGATAAGGTGCCTTTGTTAGAGATAGTCTGATCCAGCCCACCTGTGAATGGCTGCAGTAAAGAAGAAATTAACCCCATTTCTACTTCTTCACCTCTTTTCTCTCTCTGTTCTCTAAAGGAAACTGGCATCCAGACTCTGAAAAGAAGGTTATTGGGGACATTAGTCTGCCATCTTCTCAGTCAGTTGGCTTTCTGAATAAATTTGTATATCTTGCCTCAATATCTCATCTCTGTTTTTATTGGCTGGTGATGCAGTGAGTAGAGCAAGCTTGGACTCGGTAACAACCTTTCTGAGGTGGGCTCCCAAGTGACTAGTTGTGGGGAGAGGGCCCCACAGATAATGTGGGGTGCTGGGTATGACCCAACACAGGGAAGCACAGTCCTGCCCACCAAGTCAGAAGTACCCCAGCACCTACCTTCTCTCCGATGGCTCAGGGGAGTCCATTTGGAAGCCTTGGCTCAGGGCCAAGACACCAAAGAAGACAAGAACGCCGTTCCTGCTGTAGTGGGGTCATGCTGCTGCCGGGCACCAGGTGGACCCCACAGCCAGAAATAGTCTCCATGTCAGCTTGGTCACAAGACCAGTGATCTCACTGCAGAGAGACCTCTCTTGGGCTTCAGTGCTGCCCCTTCAGAATCCTTTCACAGAATGGTGGGACATCCAGTCCTTCATTTTCAAGAGGAGGTGAGGGAAGGGGCTGTATGTTGGATAGGAGAGTGTTGCTGAAATGGGGAGAGGAACACAGAAAGGGGATACAAGGCAGTCTGAGAAAATGTCCCCTCCGTGGTCATGATTTCGATTGAGGCAGGTCCCACTATTGGGAAATGTTCCATGATTTCTCTCCTTGATACCTCCTTGGGGAGCACAAGCCTGCCCCTACCTGTGCTCCGTGTGGGGGTGGAAGGTGGCCACTTACTGCGGCTGGGCTCTGTAATTAAGTCTGTAGCAATGGACGAGGGATCGGACAGATCTCATCCCAAAGTTCTTGCCGTCAGTGGGCTTAAATGCAGACAGGTGCTTGCGAAACGCTCCTGAGAAATCACTGCGTGTGAGCCCAAGCTGCACCAGATGCAATCAAGCCTGAGAGACAAACACAAGGCACCTCTGCTGTGGGTGCAGTCAGTCCTCCTGTCCTCAGGTCCGGAGGGACTGCAGAGAGCAGGGTTAGAAGGCTGAGGACTGGGTTAGGGAAGGAGTGATTCCTGCCCACGGGCATTCAGCACTGTGCTGAGAGAGTCACTGTCCACGTGCAGGGCAGTCCCTTAACCCTGACTTCAGAGAAACCCTGTTCTAGCCTGACTAACCCTTGACCCTGGCCTCAGCCAGAAATGTAATCCTCCGTCCTCTCCAGACTGACCTTTGAACCCTATTCATCTTAGAAGCAAAACTTCTTCATGCTAAGGGAGACTGGGCCCAGCAGTGTGGCCTCCCCATGTGCATCCAGAGGGACCCAGGCCACAGCCTGAATCTTAATGCCTGGAGGGTGGGTGTGGAAGGCCTGGAAGGTCACTGGACTGAGAATAGGGCCTTCTCCTTCTCCCCTTCTCCCCTGGCTCCCACTCAACTCAATGACTCTTGGCAACTAACTGTCCAGGGTATGGATACCACCCTTGCCATCTCCTGAAGTAGGTGTGAATGTCCAGTGTGGAGGTGTGGAAGTGATTTGAAAACCATGGAATGAACTTGATTGTATCACAAGCTATGATACGAATCTGTCATATTAAAATGAGAAAGATTGCTTGCATGGACTGCCTGTCATGAATCAGTCTGTACTCTGTGCTTCCCAACCCTGTTGCATATGGTAACTTGGTTATACGTTTCTTTTCCCTAAAATTTTCTGTTCTCCCCATTTTTTTTCCTTTTAATATTCACTGAGAAATATTCCAAATATAACATACTCAAAAGTAAATGTTTGATGAACTCTTTATGTGGTAGCCAAGGGAGCATGCTTAACAGACCTCCTACTGCAGGGGCCCTAATTGATCAGGAGTTCAACTCCTGGGATCTGGTGGTGGTGCAGAGGCTGTACCTCCCCGGGGCTGAACCCCGTCAGCATGGCAGATACACTAAGGCCACTGCATCTTGAGACATGTGGGTTCCTCTACTAACAATTTTCAATCAAGTGCTCCCCTATGGCTTTGTGCAACTGTCCTCAGGCTCCATGTCAGCCCTGAAGTGTCAGATGCACCTCCCCAACCTCTCTCCTTCCTGCTTCATCCAGGGGCAGACTTGCATGTAGAATAACAGCTCTCCCAGCCTCTCTGCCCTTTCTCTGTTCTCTTTCTCACTGGCATTTCCTCTAATAAAATAAAACCTTTTAATCCCATCTTGGTGTCTGCTCCTTGGAGGACCTGGACGAACAGACTTGGGATCTCATATGTCCATCCTCCAAGGTCGACAGTTATCAGTATTTTCCCACATTTGCTTCATCTTCTCTTTCCTCATCTTTTTCCCCCCAATGAAGTGATTTACAATAAATCCTAGACAATATGCCATTTTACTCTTAGAACACTTATTGCTCATTCTTCATTAATTCTGAATTTGCAAGTTCACCTACAGCCCAATTTTATTTGTAAGGCCAAAATCAATACTGCTGCGCTTTCATGGTCATTCGTGAACGTACACAAGAGTGGTAAAAAATCTGAGTGGCCAGCTGTCCTCAGCTGAGGTCAAACAAGCCAATGTCTTGCCTTTTTGTTTTCTGGTTTTTTCCAGCTTTATTGAGATATAATTGACATATAACATTGTGTAAGTTTAAGGTGTACAATGTGTTGATCTGATATACTTATATATTGCAAAATGATTACAGCCTTAGCATTAGCTAATACCTCCATCACATCATATAATTACCATCATTTTGTGGGAAGAACACTTAAGATCTACTTTCTTAACAATTTGTTCTGCCTTTTTGTTTTGGCTTTCATACCATAGCAAGTAGCCTTTTCACAATCTTTCTGGTGCCACATTTTTTGCATTTTTGTGCTTTTTTTGGTGATTTTTCTGTTTAAAATGGTCCCCAAGCACAGTACTAAAGCACTGTCTAGTGCTTTTGAATTAAAGAAGGCTATGGTGTGCCTTAGGGAGAAAATGTATGTTAGATGAACTTTATTTGGGCTTATGAATTATTCACTTTCATGAATTATAGAGTTATTGGTCAAATTTAATGTAAATAAATAAATACATTAAATAAGATGTCTTTAAACAGAAACACACTTAAAACAAGACTATGTATTGATTAACTGATGAAAATATGACCAGAAGCTCACAGAAACCTACCTTGTATATACCCTAGAAACAATGGTTTAGTATTCAATTGTTCAGTGTTTTGGTGACTTTATATAACATAACTTCCAAAGATAAAGCAAATCAATAGTTAATGTAGAATGAACATTTTTTTACAGGACCAGAATGTCATAATCACACCTAACAAAATTAATACAGTTTCCTTGATAACATTTACTAATCAGCCTCTCATCAAACTGCTTCAGTTGTCTCAAAAATGTTTTTTTATGATTGGTTTATTCAAATTTGGCAAGATCCAAACATCTCATATTCGGTTGTTATTATTTTTAAGTTTTTGAATCCAGAGCACTTCTTCCTCTGCTTTTAGTTTTTTTCCATGCCACTGACTTGTTGAAGAAACAGAACAGTTGTCCTATGAATGTCCCACATTCTGTGTTCTGTCTCTTTGCCTCCTTCTGGTATCATTTATCATGGGATGATGTGGAGTTTATCTCCAGAGGATTCTGTTAGTCGTGGGGTACTGGTAGCTCAGCTGGTAAAGAATCTGCCTGCAATGCAGGGGACCCCAGTTCGACCCTAGACTTGGGAAGATCCCCTTGAGAAGGGACATGCTACCCGCTCCAGTATTCTTGGGCTTCTCTGGTGGCTCAGACGGTAAAGTACCCGCCTGCAGTGCAGGAGACCTGGGTTTGATCCCTAGGTTGGGAAGATTCCCTGGAGGAGGGCATGGCAACCCGCTTCAGTATTCTTGTCTGGAGAATCCCCATGGACAGAGGAGCCCGGCAGGCTTCAGTCCTCGGGGTCACAAAGAGTTGGATGTGACTGAATGACTAAGCACAATGCAGGATATAAAGGGTGACTGGTGACAGTTGGGGTTGGAAGATGGGGTTTTATTGAACAGGGTGACATTAGGATTGGGTTGCGTTGAAGTTTGAATTCAGGGCAGAGCTACATCTGGCAGGACAATCCAGTGGTTAGTAAAGACTCAGGACTTCTGGGTACAAATTGTGCTCTGTCACTTAATAGCCATTGACTTTGAACAAGTTATGTAACCTCTCTGTGTCTTAGTTTCCTCATCTATAAAATGAGGATAACAAGAATCCTTACCTCATAGGGTTGTTGTGGAGTTTAAATTAGTTAATATATGAAAGCACCTGGATTGGTGCCTGGCACATGGTGATTGCTACATTACTCTTGTTACTCTGTTGTTATTGGGGTTAGACTAGGGGTTGGGGCTGGCATAGTTGCATGGTAAGAGTGATTTCTAATTCATGATTCCACCCAGTACTAGAAGCTCCACCTCATACTTAAGAGGGGTTTAGAGATGGTGAGTGCTGAGACCACCCCTCCTTGGATGGCCTTCCTTCATTCCCTCTCTAGAGACCAGTTTGGGGTTGAAGGGGGAGCAGTGAGGCTCCATCTTTCCCTTGGAAGCTTTCCCATTTCATAACCAGTTTTGACCCTGATCCTTCTTCCTTGCCCGTATGCCAACAGGACTGTGGATGTTCTTTGATATAACCACCATCCTGAGTGGGATTTTAGAAGGGTGGGAGGAAGTAGGCCTTGCCCTTTAACTCACTTCTGAGAAGGAAATTTTGTAAGGTGAGGACACTGGTGTGGACATTTGGATCAGTTACACAGAGGTACAATGAAGGGAAGGGAAGTGAAGTGAAAGTCACTCAGTTGTGTCTGATTCTTTGTGGCCCCATGGACTATACAGTTCATGGAATTCTCTAGGCCAGAATACTGGAGTGGGTAACCTTTCCCTTTCCAACTTAAGAGTAAGACAGATCATACAGTGGCCACTAGAGGTGTTGGTGGATATGTATGTAGTGTTCATCTATCCATCTATAAAATGTATTCATCTATCCATCTGTGTGTCATCCATCCATCCATTTATTCATCTATTCATCTGTCCATCACTACAGTAAACCCCAGGCACTCACTCTGAGTCAGAAACATCCTCTGGGCACTCAAGCAGCTCATTGTCTAGTGACGAACACCATGTGTAATGACTGCATGCTGTGCTAGTAGAGGAATGTACAATATGTGAAGAGATTTTTGGAGAGGGTGGAACCATCCATGGCTGGGACCAGGGGTTAGAAAGGAGGCCTCCTCCTTCCTTCTTTGCATCTGATTCTTCCGCCCTGGTGGCAATCCCTGTCCTAGGGCTGGGTCCAGCGGCAGGCTAATTCTTCAGTTTCCTTGTTCTATATCACCAGGTACAACTGGAGAAGAGAACTGTTCCTTCTGGGAAGGAATTTCGGAGTTCAATCAATCTACCACACCTGGCCAGGCACCCTGAGGTCATAGTCAACATCTCTGGAGACAGGCTCTCTTCCTCATGAAGACTCTCTGGGGAGAGGTGGACACAGTGTCCACACCACTTCCACCCACTAGACTGGCAAGGTCTTGGATATAGTAGTGCTGTCCCCATTTTGGAACTGCTTCCTTACTTAGGGCAGTGGAGACTGGACTGGAAGTCCATCTTGTGCCCTTCTATTCTGCTGCCCAGATCCCAGCCTAACGCTTGGCCTTTGGCTTGGGTCTCTTATTAATGACTCCTCTCAATCTTGAGTATCCTAATAGGGGATATTTTGCCTCTAAGTAATGGCAGGGTCCAGAATCAGAGTGGGGGAAATGTGATTTCCCCAAAGGAGACCAGGTTCCCCATGGCTGCTGCATGGTGCAGCCGGTCTTTTTGCCATTGGCCTGGGGGTCAAATGGCAGGGGCTGTGTCTGCTCCATCAGCCTAGCGCAGGGGAAGAGGCCTCACCCTTCACATCTTCCCAGCTCCAGAGAAGCAGCAAGCCCACAGAGTCTCACAGAGTGGCCTGTTTGGGGGGAAAACCTGCCAGGGCCCAAGACGATTTCAGCACACTCTCCCTCCATCTGTCTGTCTGACTAATGCTCCCATAAGCAAGCCCCAGGTGAGAAACGGCTGCGTCTCCCGTGGCTGCCCCAGGGAGTAGCTGTGTTTGTGGTGTAACTGCCTGATGGTATCACAGAGGGTGGTTTGGGTGAGCTGTCTCTTGGGAGTATCTGCCTGTTGTTTGCCTGAGCCCCCCACCTAGCCCCCCCCCAGCCCCCTCACCTGGCCCCCCCAGCCCCCCTCCCACCTGGCCCCCCACCCCAGCCCCTGCCTGAGCTCACTGCATTATTCAGAGAACTGTAGGCACTGAAGCGCCTGTAGAACTGCAGCGCCTCTGCCCTCAGCACTGTGAGACCCCTCTCTGGTTGATGCTGGTGTGTGTGTGTGTTTCAGGGGAGAAGAGTCCTCTCTGCAAGTTCTCCTGAACTAGCCCCGGGATTTCTCTTCTGACAAGTCCCTCACTAGAGGCTCTGAAGACATTGCTGCTGCCAGAGTGTCTCTGGGGATGAGAGGCCTCGTTTCCATCTTCCACATTATAGGCATCCCAGCAGCGAGTGCTGAGGTCTGACTCCCCAATCTTGAATGGCCCCTAAACACTCTTTCCTGCACCTGTGGGTTCCCAGATCCTTATTCTGGGAGATTTTTCTCTGCTCCCGCCAGTGGAAGAGGGCCTCTTCCTGGGCCCAAATTTCTCCCCAGTAAGAGAAAACAGGGGACAATGCCATTAACAGAACTTGGTTCCCAGCCTGACTCAACCCCTACAACCAGCTGTGTGAATCACCATCACCAACCCACCCCTCCCACTGTGCCTTAGTTTCCCAAGCCATAAAATGGAAATAATAGATGAAGAGTCCCTTTGAGGTTAAAAGAGATCTTGTATGCAAAAGTGATGGACACAGGAGTCCAATGTCTTAACATTCTTCCTCTTCCTGACTGTCCTAGCAGTCCTGTATTCCCTAAGACTGTCGGCTGGGCTGTAATCATGCCCAGAGTATATTCAGAGGGGAAACAAAAACACAAGTAATGGAAGGAGAAGAACCCCACCCTACGAGATCCTCTGAGCTCATGGGAGAGATACACTTTCTGGCAGGGGAGTCGTGGGTATGTGTGTATGTACACATGGTGGAGGCGTTGTCTAAGCAGAGGAAGGGAGTCCAGATACGTGCATCTAGGTTAAACCAATGACTGCAGTGTCTTTTTAGTAGGCAAGACCAATCAACAGATTCATTAAGTTCCTGTTTACCATCAATCGTCAAAGCTAATAATTTAACTAAGCTGATTATCTTCATTAAAAACCATTAGTTCCCATACGTAAATGTTCCTATGCTTGCATTTTCATAATTGTGTTGACGTTTCACAACTTGCCTTTCAAAGGAGTCCTGTGCTCAAAGTCCTCTTCCACTCCAGCCTGCCTGGCTGTCTGTATTTATCTCAGCCCAGGAGCCGTATTAGGTGCTGGGGAACAGTGGGGAACAAGACAGGCCTGGTTGTCCTTTGCCTGCAGCCCAACTTTGCTGTCTCTGGTGTTCTGGATGAGCCATGCCCTTCTGTCTGTGAACAGGACCAAGACCAGCCTGACATGCAGTTTTAGGAACCTCCCGGTGTCTGGTTGCCTAACTGAGTTCCTTAGAAGTGGGACAGCCCTCAACACAGCCTTTCAATGTCACCATTCATTGACACACCCACCATTAGCTCGGGGAAGGAAGGCCCTCGGTACCGCTTCAGGGAAGAGGAAGGAACCAGTGTTTGTTGAGCACCCACAGCTGCCAGGTGCTGACACTGTGGTTCCCTTTTTAATACCTCCAGTAACATAGCAGTATCTCCATTTTACAGGTGATGAAACTGAGACTGGGGGAAGTTTAGTAACCCAAATGCACATGCCAGGAAGAGCTTCAGTTCTGGACCCGTACCCCAAGCCTGTGCCATTTCCACCCTGTCACATCTTCCGTCCCAAGAGAAAGGTAAACATGGCCCCAGGCGCTCTTTGTTCCAGATTTCCTAAGGTCCATGTGCTGGCTTCACCAGCAACATCTGGGAGAAGGGGACCCAACATCTATGCTGCACTCCATGAGGCTGGGACTCAAGGACCCTGGCCTTCCCTCACTGTGACTTTCCCTGTGCCACAGGTCCTGGCCTGGCCCCAGGAGGCAGCTGACTCCGAAAAGAATCTTGTGCATTTTGGGTCCTGGGCAAAAGAGTGTCTCACCTCCCTTCTCCCCTGTGGCCTGTGTTCCCGAAGCCCACAGGCACACTATGCTCAGGGCAGCAGGAGCCCAGCATCTGTCCTCCCACCTCTCCGGCAGGTGCCCTGGTGGGTTTTCCTAGATGCCCACTGCCCTGGAGCAAGGGCCAGGGTCTGGGCTGGGGAAGCGTGGAGGTGGCACTCACTTGGAGGATGGGGGCTCCAGACAGCAGAGGAGCCCGGCTTTGTAACGACAGCAACCAGGGACGATGTCCATGGAGCACCAGCATGTGCCTAGGCCCTGTTCGAAGAACTTCACCACTGACAGGCAGGAAGATGTGGCTCTTGGAGCCTTGGCATCCCCATCTCCATGCTCCCACCTCCCATAGGAGGTATGTCCTGTGGGAGCAGAGAGCTCTGGGCTTGGATTTCTTGGTGCTGTGGACACAGCCTTCCTTGGTCCTGGACTGGGATGGAAGGGAGCCTGTGTCTGCCAGGGTCTCCCTTTCTGGTTCTGGGAGTGGGGGCAAGTCTGAACCCGGAGAGAGGAAGGGCCCTTTCCCAAGGGCTGTGTGAGGGCCCAGCTGCATTTGGCATCCCCTGCTCGGCCCTCTTCCCTCCCTCCTGTGCTCTGCTTCCTTTTGCTGTGTCCTGGCTTTCTGTGGCAGGCACCTTTCCCCCACCCCATCTCTCCTCATCCCCTCTCTAAACTGCTTTTCCCAGGCCTCACTTGCGAGTGCTGTTCCCAAGGACACTCCCGCTGCCCCAGGGTGCCAGAAACCAGCCCTGCATCCCCTCTTACAGCACAATCCCTCCCTGGGACCTTGGGGCCCTCCTTTCCCTGCCTCTTGCCTTCCCCTCCCACCGCTGCTACCCCTTCTCTTTCCTCCTTCTTCCCTCTTCCTGCCTTCCCAGCTCCACAAGCCATCTTCCTGACTGTGAATACCTCCACCCTATCTGTCCTCCCCGCCATCTCACAGTGCTGTCTCCTGCTGCCCACCCTCCTTGACCTCTGCTCTGTTCTGGATCCACCCACTGCCCCTCCCCCACCCTCAGCCCAGAGCCACCTCTACACTTGCAGGAGACAGAAGCTTCTAGATTCTACATGGAAGGAAGCCCAGGGCCTGGACTGAGGAGTCAGCAGTCATGGGTCTTGGACATTTGGAGGAGTCAGGGGAGTCCAGCAGAGGAGACAAGTGTTGCTCAGAGACCCGAGGGAGCCTGTGGTACTTTCTTTGGTGTGTCTTCCTATTGTAAATCTCCTGCCCCACTTATTGTGACCCAGATGGTGAGTGAGGTGAGCTAGAGAAGGCAATCTGGTGCAGGAACCTGGGCATGGCCATAAAGGAAGACTGCTTTCGTGTGCCTTGTCAGATCAGATCTGCTCTCCGGGAGTGGTTGAGAGCCACAGCCAGCCTGCCTGTCCTCCAGAGCTCACGTCCAGGAGACAGGTTACCTGCGGGCTGCAAGAGTGCTTCTAGGTGTGAGAGAGAACAACTCAGTTCCCAGTAGAGAGAAGACAGATTGAGATGTACAAAGTCTTAAAAGCTTTTGCCGCTGGAACGTGAAGGGCTGGGAGCCCTGGTGCCAGGGAAGCAGGCGTAAGTCCCACTGGATTTGTGTTCCGGCATCACCAGTTTCTACTGTAACATGGACGTGTAACCCTGTACATGTGACTCTCTGGAGCTTGGTTTTCTCAACTTTAAAATGGGAACAATGTTCAGACCCATCTCACAGTGTTCTTGTGAGGCTCAGCAACTGAAAGTGTTCAACATATTTTTGCTTTAAAAAAGGACATTTCTAAAAGTGTCCCATTTCAAAAACATTTCTGAGTGAAGCATGAGCAGCCTCCCAAGCAATTGCACAGGAATCCAGCCATCCTCAGGAGCGCCTGAACAGAAAAGTTGGATTCTACTTTGTCTCTGCCACTCACCTGCTATGTGCCCATCTGTAAAATGAAGAGGCTGTAAAAGATATTTCTTAGGTTCCTGCAGGTTGACATTATTTCCTTAAGAATCTAGTGTTTTTGTCACTGGCCTGTGGCAGTGGGAACAGTCAAATGGGGGCTGGAGTGAGGTAAGTGAGAAGAAGGCCCCCTTCCAAGAGCCTGGATCCAGGAAAAACAGACCAGATAGGAGAACTCTGGTCTTAAGTCAACTTCTAGAAGGAGTTAGGGTCCATGCATGCCCTAGGCCCCAAATCCAAATATTTGGAGGCTTCCACACTTGGGGTGTGGTGGGGTGAGTCACTCAGTAGGGAAAAAAACAGGGAAAAATTCCTCTTGTCCCCTTCCCGCCCCTTTCCTGGGCTCACGAGCAGGGAGACTGAGCAGGATCAAAGCCACACAAGGGACAGATGTTGGCATACTTAGTCACCCAGGCCTGGAGGTGGGGGCAGGGAGGATTGGGAGATGGGGAGGTCTTCCGTCGCAGGATGTAACAATGAGAGTACGCACACACTCCCTCCCCACCACCTTGCACCAGCTTTGTTGAGCAAAGCTACAGCCCTTTAAACAGCTCGCATCCATCCACGTTCGAAAGAAAGCATTATTAATAAGTTGCCCTGGGCAGCTGGTGATGATTGTCAGTGGTGGTGAGCCAGGGTACGTGAGGGCACTGCAACTTGAAAGGGAGAATTTCCCAAAGGGAGGTGATAGGTCCTGATAATTGTTATAATAACAGCTCAGCGGGCCTGCGCTGGTTCCTTTCATCCTGTGAGGTCATAAATGGCTTTCTCTACCAGGGAAAGGACAGGGCCTCCACCCACCACAAACATGCTTTTGCCCACACTCACCCAGCTGGGGATCTGCCCAGCTGTTATTTCTGAACTGGGAAAACGTCGGGATTGTTAACACAAGGTGAGCTAATCAGGCCTGTGTGCGCCCTTCTCCCCAGATGGG
Source organism: Okapia johnstoni (assembly GCA_024291935.2). Classification (NCBI taxonomy): domain Eukaryota; kingdom Metazoa; phylum Chordata; class Mammalia; order Artiodactyla; family Giraffidae; genus Okapia; species Okapia johnstoni. The sequence goes on along the minus strand of CM044306.1, from coordinate 121,971,918 downwards.
AGTGGAAATTCCACTTGTCACGTAGGTTCTCGAGCCCTCTGCCAGGAAGCCTGGCCCATTATACTGGCCCTGTTGTCTCACACACACACCTGGAGTGTGCTGAGTAGTCCATGCTTCATGTGCCGCCTGAGTGACCACAGATGCATGGCGGGTTTACGCTCCTCTTCTCCTTAAGTGTGCTTACACTTGAGGAGTTGAGAGCTGTCTGCTGAGGATGGGAGGGTTAAACAACTCTGAATTGTATCTTTGTTGGGCTCAAGGCATCTCTTTAGGACTCTGCCAATGAGCACTTCGAAGTTCCAGCAGGCAAAGGGTGGGTTGGCAATCAAAGTACCAATAACTTGCTTGTAGATGTTGTCCAGACCGGGTATTTATTTAAAGCTCTTGGTCCTCTATCTGTTTTATGATGGTCTGAGACAGCAAGATGACAAGAGCATGGGCCCTTGTGTGCCAACCTGAGACCACGGTACCCTGGGCCCCCCCTCACCCTGCTAATTGCCCTGTGAAGGAGGCAGCCATATTCATGGTCACTTGGTTCAAAAGATGGTGATGGAAAGTGGGACTTGGAAAGGTCAGAGTTCAGCTCCTCCACTTTCACAAGGATAAAAATAATAATGATTACTAGTGCAGCTGATAGTCCATGATCCAGGCACTATTCTACATGTTCTTCCTACACTAACTGATTTTATCTCCTCATAATCCTATGACGTACATCTCTTATTCCCATTGTACAACTGAAGAAACTAAAGAGCAAAGGCAAACAACTTGCTCAAATGGGAGGATCAGAATCTGAACCCACGTTCCTAAGCTCTCAAAGCAGTCACCTCAACTTTGCCTTTGCCCTGGTTCAAAGCTGCCTGCCCTACGTGTGATGTCTTCCCAGCCCTCAGGGGTCTTTGGCCCCCAGATACTGGCTTTGCTGAACAACCACAACCTGCCCTGTGAGCCTAGTAGAAACACACATTCTGAATTTTCCTGTGAATCTTGACTCAGTGTTCAACCCTTTGTCAGGCACTGGGCCATGTTTAGAATTTAGGAAATGGCCCCTTGATCTTCTTCCGCACCAAACTGCATCATGCATGTAGATCCCGTGTGTCACCATGGGCGTTCATGAAGCACTGTAGACTTGATTTTTTCACATTAAGTTCTGTTCTCTTGTCTGACTACACAGAACTGGGCACAGAAAGGGCTTCTGGAAACTGCTGCTGAGATTGGAGGATATTTGAAGATGTGCAGGTATGTAGAGAGTTTAGGAACATGAGTTCAAATTCTGATCCTCCCATATGGCAAGTTATTTGCCTTTGCTCCTTAGTTTCTTCAACTATATGATGGGAATAAGACATATAACGTCATAGGATAATGAGGAGATAAAATCAGTTAGTGTAGGAAGAACATTTAGAACAGGGCCTGGGCTGTGGACTGTCAGCTGCAGTAGTAATCATTATTATTTTTATCGTTGTGAAAGTGGAGGAACTGAACTCTTACCTTTTCAAGTCCCACATCCCACAACCGGGGCCTGCATGATTCACAGGTGTAGCATGAGCTACCCCCAGCCAGCAGACAAGGATCTTATTAAAGCCTCTGGGACCATCCTTAACTCATATAAATTTCAGCCTTCCCTTGTCAGGAGTTCCCCTTAGATCAGACTTCTAACCTGCATGCTGCAGCCAAATCACACCTCTGTGCCTCCCTCGTGCTTCACATAGAGGAGGAAGGCCCTTCTTCATAGCCAGTTTCCCAGGCTATAAGGTATCATGTGGCTACGAGTTGCCCACTGACTAGAGTCTAAAAGATGGAAATGATATCAGAGTAGTCCCTGGGCATGCCAGCCTGTTAGTCCAACACCTATGGCCCTTGTATCCAGCCCTTAGAACAAGAGCAGCCACTCTAACACCTAGACAGAATGCCCATAAGGGCTTTGTGTACAAATACTCACTGTTTATCCACCCCTCACCCCAGAGCAGCTTCTGATTGCAAGGGCCACACAGATGTTTCTTCACTGTGACTTTCCCTACTTCACCTATGGCTCAAGGAAGATATGTTCTCCTAAACATCAGTTCTCCATCCATACAGGTGCCACTGCAAAGAGTGTTTTCTTTGCTTTGTGCTGACTTCCTCTCTTGAATTCCTCTGGCTCTCGGAATTAATATGGGATAGACCAAAGGTTTATCAGGGTCTATGCCACCCTCCCACCTCATGCCTCCATGATGGCTGAAGTCTGGCCAGGATGAAGTGACAGAGCACCACACAATCTCTTCAGAAGCCAAGGAACAGCCCTGCATCCCTGCCCTTGGGGAGGTGGATCTTCCCTGCACAAAGCTGTGATGGAGCCCTGGCCATATCTGCTTCTGGGAGGAGGGGGAGAGTCACTGGACCTCACTTTGAACTTGCGTTGAAATGCTTACAGGATTCAAAGTTAAGGGCCAGGATAGGAGCGCACAAGTTGGCTTACCCTCATGTTAGGTTTGGAGATCAAGTGCCAGGAGAACACTTCTGAGAAACACCAGTGTCTGGTGAAGACTGCTTTGTGCTGGAGTGCTTTTGATCTCCCCTTGCCCCCGCTGCTGTGTCTCAAGTCTTTGTGTCACTGTTCCTCAGCCATCTCTTAGGGCAAGCTCACAAAGGTGCCTCACATGTCAACCAGAGGAGTGTGCAGACCCAGCCTTGGCACAAAGAGCCTTCTGCTCCCCTCTGCCCCCACCCCCCAGACCCCCGTCTAAGACTGAGCCCACACACTGTCAGAGCAAATACTGGCCAGCTGGCTCCCAGTATCCACTTTCCAGGTAGATCTAAGCAAAGCCTTAAGCCTAAAATGCCAACCTGCCATGGCTCCCCTACACTTTGGATCATGCTGAAGTGAAGTCCCCCCTTGCTCAGAGGTTACTTTTCCTTTTTTTTTTAGTCTCAGACCATCTACATTGCAAATGGAAAAGAGAGAAAATAATTGCCTTCCAGAAGAGGAAAACCAGGGAATCCAAGACAGGAAATGACCAAGGGACTGTGACCCAGTGTCAGCCTCTGGGGTGGCCAAGCTCTGACCTCTGCCTTTCCTGCCATGGCTCTGACTCGGCAGCCTCAGGGAGCGAAGGAACCATGTTAGGTAACCGTAACCGGGCAGGGTGCTAGGATGGTGGACAGAAAGGGGTGACACAAAAGTCAAAGGTTAGGAGAGGTGCATCCAGAATGAGACCGCCACCCTGAGGCAGGACTCTGTTCCCAGATCCAGGCATCTCCCTTTGCTTCCTGGCTGGACACACCTTGTCTCTCTCTGGGGATCTCCTTCCCCTCAGGAGTTTTCACACACAATGGTTGGCAGATTCTGACGTTTGTTTTCATCACCATTTTTAAGGTGAATGACATTTGTCACATCCCTTCCTTGACGGCTTTGATGTGGGGATTTTCCCACTCTCTAATGACAGGTGAGGAGCTGACACCCGGCACCTCTGGGCAGCTCGCCATCTCCGCCAGACCTGGTTCCCACAGTAGTTGCCTCTGTTCCTTGGATCTTAATTAAGATCCTCTCTAATGATGGCGAGGGACTTCTCCCGTGATTATCTCCTTGCTTTTCCAGCTCTTGCAGGCTGTCTCTCTCTCCTTCTCCTGGATTTCATGGGCTCTGCTCCTCCTCACCCTGATGTGAGGAGCTGAGGACACAGTTTTCCTGAGGATCTTGGGGGTTCACATGAGGGTTTTGTGAATGTTTAAACATTCCAGCGATGCTTGAGTGCAACATAATAATAACATGCAAGATAGTTTTAATGCCTGTGCCCTAGAGAAACTGTAAAACTACAGTGAAGCCCAGAGACTGGTGCACAAACGGAACTTATTACATGTGGGTTTCTTGAATGAAATGAATGAAAAGATTAGCATGTGGGTGAGTTTAGCACTGAACACAAATATGGACATTTGGGGCAGAACGCTTCTGATTTTCTGACCAGAAACAAGTCTTGGAGTCTGAGTCTCTCTTCATGAAGCTAAGTGTTTGTATCCATCAAGTACAGGACACGGGGATCTGGTCATGATGGGGGTGTGTTGGGGCCAAGCCACACAGTGGGGACAGCACTGGTTTATGCCCTGCCATCCTTGCTTCTCTCCCAGTTCCATCCTGACTTCACTTTTCTGCCTCCATTTTCTTGGCTGCAAATTTTCTCAACCCCAATCCCACAGGTAGATTGTGAAGCAGTGACCAGAACCTGCCTGTAAAAAAGTCTGGCAAGAGCCATTTCAGGTTGGTTCAAGTTAAAGGTGGGCCTTGACTTCTCCATCTAGAGGAAGAAGGGACTGGATATCCGGGGACTCTGGGGCCTTGGCCTCACAGAGTCCCACAAGGGCCACGGCCTGCTCTCAGTCTTCTCCTTGGCCCAGGGCTCCTGCTCCTCTTCCCCTCAGGGTCCCGTCTCTCCTCCCTCTTCAAGGGAGCCTCCCACCTCAGTCCACCCTGTTCCTTCTGACACCCATGGAGAGGCTGTCAGCCACATCTCATATCTCCAAGGAGATATTGAAGGAAATTCTGGAGTCATATGACGAACCGAGGATCAAAAGACCTAGGATTCATTCAGAACAACTCCTTCATGGTAAAGGCTGAGAATAGGCTCTCAAAGGTGAAAGGGCAGGACCAAGGCCATCCAGTTGGTCAGGTATCAAGGCTGGAAGGAACTGATGCTCAACCTTATGTTCTTTCCAGAAGCTCTAGTGACCAGGACTCATACAGGGCAGCATAGACATGTGGGAGTGGGAGGGCAGGTGTGTGCATGGCTGTGTGAGGCTGAAGGGAAATCCCATCATTCCCTGCTTCTAACTGGGTCCTGCAGTTTGCTCATGGTATGGGAACTCTCAGCTTGCTTCCCACCCTCTCTGCAACCCTCAGTGTGTCTCCATCTGTAAAGTGAAGGGTTACAATAGGAAAACTCTTGTGTTGCCTCTGGCTGGGTCACTCCCTGGCACCATGCAGTGAAGCAGGAGATGTGGTAATGGTGTCCCAGAAAACCCCTTCACCCGCCCTCTTGCCTCACCTCCCTCACGCACACCTGTCCACTGTGTGCTCCAGTGGCCCTTCGGGAGGCTGACTGGTCCTGAAAAGTGGCTGGCTTTGGGTGGGGGTGGTGAGTTGCAGGCTGAGAGTCTGGAGTTTTGAGCTCTGTTGCTTGTTTGGAAACTCACTTGTAGCAGAGCTGTGAGAAAACCAGGGGATGATTTTTGAGCCTAATTCATTATTTGCAAAATTGAGACAACAGTTAGCCTTCAACCACCCACCCCCTAGTGGCTGTGGGGCAGATCTAAAGAGTGCCAGTGAGGTGGTTATTATGATAAACCCCAAAGGGCCAGTGAGAGGGTGAGAAGGTGGAGAGAGTGCAGTCAGGTCAAGCCCAGAGACAGAGCGGGTGGAGGGATGGTTGAGAGGGGCCAGGCTGAGCCTCTGTAGAGGCTGCTTCTGCACAAGATGGTGGAGGTGGAGCCACAGCTCAAGCAGAGCCTGGAAGCTGCATGGTGGCCTTGAGTGAGCCCGGGGCTTCTCAGGGCTCCAGGTATGTCAGACTTAGGCTAGTGAATGCCTAATGCTCAATATTTGTGGATTTGATAGGATGTTTTCATCTGTGTCAAGAAAGCAGTGAAGGTTCTAGAAGACCCACCAACCCATTTCTTTGACCTGGTCCCAGAGCTGAGAACTCTGTTTTGGGAGCTGGGGCTCAAGGGGTGTAGAGGGCCTGGTGCCCTGCCATTCAGGTCTGCCTAGAGGTCTTCACCCAGGGCTTGGTTTTTATTTGCCTAGTGCCTTCCTTCCCAGGAACTCAGAGGAGGGGCACTTTGTTATCTTGGAGACTTTCAACATCCAGGAGAGGCAGGGAGGTGACTGGGATCCTTATCAGGGGTGGGGCCCAGGCCTGTGGAGGGGCCACCCCATCTCTGTTCAAACTTCCGGCAGCCCAGAGCCTAGATATTCTGGGGCAGCTTGATTTCAGCATCTGGGCCTGGGAGACAGCTAGCCTGCTCTCTAATTGTTGCCAGAAAGGAAGACCTCAGATCAAATGCTTTATTAGCAAAACTATCATTTTTGTTTCTGTCCCTCAGCTTTTAATGCCAGATCATGCCACACAGGTCTCCTCCAAGTTACTTTGGGTTGCACTTTGCAAACAGTTTATCTTGGAAGGTTTAGCAGGAAGGAGACTGCTCAAAACTATGCATCCAGGAGACTTCGTTGGCTCTTAAAAAAGGTGGGTTGATGTTTGACTGATTTTGCTCTAAAATGTTCCCAGGCTCAAGTCACTCGCAGCATGTTTCATTGAGTCCATTCTCATTTTCCAGGAAGAATCTTGGTCCTTGTTAGGCCTCTTTGATTTTCACAAGAGGATGCCCAAACTTTCCCCAGTTTGATATCTGGTGGGTCACTGGGTCTCATGCAAAATTTTATCACTTAGAAGGGCTTCAGTAAAGAGAACTTCTAGTCCCCATTGTCTGCCTGAATCTGGCCCAGAGATAGTCTCCTTCAAAAACACTATTTTGGGGATCTGTAGACAACACCCTCCATTGTTTGCACCGACATCTACCCCGGGATGAAATCAGATCATCTGGAACACGTGTAGCTATACCAAACCTCACACCCCTAGCCTCACAACTAACTGCATTTCACATTAGGTGCACTCTGCTGTGCCCCACTGATGAATGTAAGAAACAAAGCTCACAGCTGCGCCTGCTGCAGAGATGCCTCTGAGCACTTCGCCCATTGCCTTATCCCTTATCCTCTTTGTGTGTGTGTGTGTTGGGGAAGAGGCTAAGGAGACATTTCTTTCTGTTCTCTGGGACATCAGGAATGCTTGTGTTTCTCCTAGGCAAGTAGCTTGCTTTAATCTCAAGGATCCTGGCAGTTGTGCAGCTTATCGTGTTTCATCTTGGCACTGGCTGTTAGAAGTTTTAGAGCCAAATTTGTGGCCCACCCCTAGCAAATGGATCAAAGTTTATGGTATGTTTATTTTGTATTAGTCCCATCCTTGGCTCCATTTTATGGCTTTACCCTTGCTTTTTCATTTTTTTTCTTTCTCACCTGCTTCTAATTTATGTCATCTTGCTGAATTTTATGCATCTTTGTAAACTGACTTAAATCCTCTTATGAAACAAAGAAGTATATACACAAACAGACAAACAAATGAATCTTCTCCATCACTGGACAATGTATAATTTTTTGGTTTGGGAAATCAGGTCCATAAAGTTCCTGCTGTCCCCAGGGCCACCATTCTTCCACAAGGCCAGCCAAACATATCAACTGTGAATGGAGCTCAGCATGAATTCCCCAAAGGATGGAGAGACAAAACTGAAAAAAAGGAAGACACAAAGTCAGGTGATGCTAAGGGCTGTGATGAAGATAAAGCAGGGCAGGGGGACTAGGGTGCTGATACAGCCTGGCCAGAGGTGATCTCACTGAGAGGGGATTTTTGAGTTGAGCTCAAGGAAAAGACAGGTAATCTGGTATCCATGGTAGAGGAGCATCCCAGGCCAAGCAACTGGCTAGTGCAAAGCTTTGTGGCAAGTTGAAGATGTTGGAGCGACTCAAGTGAGCTGGTGTGCCTGGAGCTGAGCAGTGAGGAGAGTGCCAGGAAATGGAAAGCAGGGTCTTGACCTGGGGCCACAGTAAAGACTTGATAATCTTCTGAGAGAAAAAGTCTTGGGTGGGTCTGGGCAGAAGTGTGACATGATCTGATTTAAGTTGCAGCACAATCAGCGCGACGATCAGGTCAAGGCTAAAGCAGGGTGAGGAGCTAGGAGGACTGTAGGAGAGCTGATGAGCATTTGAACTACAATAGCAGTGAAAGAAGAGGTAAGTGGTCTGATTCTGGATCCTTCTCCACACTGTATCACCAAACGCGAAATACATTCTTGTCTACTTCTGTTGTCTACATATTCTCGACTGTTTCATTCTTGAACAGTGTGAGCCAGCCGCTGCCCCCGGCCCTCACAGTTCGTCAACAACTGCTCTGCGTGATGGGTGCTCTGGGGTCGTCCCATCTTTTGTTTCTACAACCTACCTCTCCTTCATCTCCTACCCCGGCACAGGGGCTTCTCTTGAACCACCCACCCCTTTCAGCTCAGTACTTCAGAAGTCTTTGTCCCTCTTACCTGCAAAAACTGCTACATAATTGTGGGGAGAGAGGTAACTAGCCAAAATGGCGTGTTCAGGCTCTCTCGCCCCATGTTTTGTAAATAATGACTATGTAACAGCTGAGATCATTTACAGCGCTGCGCATGCATGTCATGAGGTACTTGCTTGGTCACGGGTTACTTTGTGCTCTACGGATATGTGAGCTCCACCTAGAAAGCAGCAGCATTTTACTGCTGCATCACTGTTGTGTCTGTTGTGTCAGCCATGAGAGGAGAGAATTGTGGTTCTGCTGCTGCATCAGCCAGGAGAGAATACTGCTATGGCTGCTGTGCCAGCCAGGAGAGACTAAACGTGTCTGCAGTTCCTATGGCTCTTTGAGTCTTCTTCTAGCCTCTTAGCTCACGCCCTGCCTTCCCTGGGTTCAATGAACAGTGTGCATAGTGAGATACAGGGAGACAATTCATGTTACAAGCAAGATCAGCAAGACAATAATTTACAGGGCACAGTGCAAAATGAAAATGTGGGGCACATATTTAAAAATTAAGAAATCCAAGATTGCAACAGCAGAGCATTAAACCAAACATGGGGCCCTTCTGAGCACAGGGTCCTGTGTGGTCACACAGCCATGAAACCAGCTTTGCTCACTCTGTGTATTCCCAGGACAATCTCATCCATGTTGCCATTAACTACCACACATGCTAATGACTCCTTGATACATCTTCTTTCTTGAGTCGCAGACCCAACTGCTGGCCCAACCTGTTGTCACTTTACAGGCAACTTAAAATCATTGAGTTCAAGGATGAACTCATTAACACTCCCCCAGCAAACCTGCTTCTCCTCCTGTATTCTCTATCTTGATGAATAGAAACATAATCCTCTGAGTTGCCCAAACCAGAAATCTCTGAGTCATCTCTGACTCTACCCTCTGCTTTACCCCTCATATCCAGTAGGTCTCCAGGTTTGAGTGATTTTAGTTCCCTGTTATCTCTCGAATCCATCTGGTGCTGTCAACGTCCCAGGCCACTGCCCTAGTTCAGGTGCTCAGCAGCTCCTACTTCCTCTGGTGCAGTTGTTTCCTCCCCGCCTCCGCTCCTTAGCATCCATCCAACCTCCTCCACCCTGTCATCACAATGACGTTTTAAAGCACAAAACCCAATTACCTCACTGCCATTTTTACAACTTCCAGAGTCTATGGAACTAAGCTCAGACTCTGTGGCATCTTATGCCAGCTCTTCAAGATCTGGCCTCTACCAACCAGCATCTCCCAAACTAGGCCATACCCCTTCAACCAATGATACCGATGGTCCAGCTATTCCTGTCTCCTCTTGACAGGCTATGCACATTCATATGGCTTACCTTTGCACATCTTGATCTCCCTAGCTGCCTGAGTGCCGTACTCCTGCTGGATCATCATGATGCAGCTCCAGGATGGCACTTCTCACCTCCAAAAGATGTACTGAAATGACCAATGAGAATAAGAGTGAGGAAAAGTCCATAAAAGCACTGATAATCACAGGAGGCTGCTATGAAAAGAGAAGGCATTTATAGAGATTTCTGGAAGAAATGAAGCAGATAATTCCATCTAAAAATTAACAACAAAGAAAACAATATATCAGAACTTATGAGGTGAAGCCAAATCTGTACTCAAAGTAGAATTCATTGTCTTAATTATTTTATTAAAAATAAAAGATTGGAAGGGACTGTCTGAGAGTTTTGTTCCAAAAAGTAGAAAAGAAACAATAAAACATCAAACAATAAAAGTAGGAGAAAGAAATTGGTGCATTAGAAAGATAAAAAAGAAAAGAATTGACATAAAAAGGCAAAATACAACTCTATTGATTTACCTTATCAGTAATATTTTTGCCTGCCAAACTTGTGCCAGGTACTGCACAAAGTCCCTGGATATCCTGAGATGAACAGGGCGGATGTGATTGCTATTCTTGTGGAGTTTTTTTTTGAGAAGTTTTATAAAACAGAGAAAAATCTCTTTCAAGACTGGCAAGAAAACAAGAAAGGAAAAGAGTGAAAAAGAATACAAACACAATTTTATAAATAAGAAAGTGGATATAATTACATATATGGAGGAAAAGTTTTTTTAAATCAGTGTTATGTATAGATTTATGTCTATAAAATTGAAATATTAGATGAAGTGGGCAATTTTCATGCAAATGTAAATAGCAAAATTGGTTCGAGAGAAAACAGAAGACTGAAAATCTCAATAAGCACTGAAGAAAGTATAAATATAATAAAATATGTAACCTCAGGCCAGATGGTTTTACAAATGAGTTGTATCTATCAGAACTCCAAAAGGCAAATATTTCTTGCCTATATTTAGAGATAAAGCCCTTCCAGATTAGTTTTATGAGACTCATTTAACCCCACTAATAAAAATTGGACAAAGATAGCACTAAAACATGAACAAATTTATGGACATGTAAAAATCTTAAATAAATCATTGAAAATTTCAATATAGCCACATAAGTCTTTTTAAACTAATTAATTTATTTTAATTGGAAGCTAATTACTTTACAATATTGTGGCGGTTTTTGCCATACATTCACACGAATCAGCCATGGGTGGACATGTGTCCCCCATCCTGAACCCCCCTCTCACCTCCCTCCCCATCCCATCCCTCAGTGTTGTCCCAGGGCACCAGCTTTGAGTGCCTTGTTTCATGCATAGAACTTGGACTGGTGATCTATTTCACATATGGTAATATACATGTTTCAATGCTATTCTCTCAAATCATCCCACCCTCGCCTTCTCCCATGGAGTCCAAAAATCTGTTCTTTATATCTGTCTCTTTTGCTGTCTCGCATATAGGGTCATCATTGCCATCTTTCTAAACTCCATATATATGCGTTAATATACTGTATTGGTGTTTTTCTCTCTGACTTACTTCACTCTGTATCAGTTCAGTTCAGTTCAGTCGCTCAGTCGTGTCTGACTCTTTGCGACCCCATGAATTGCAGCACGCCAGGCCTCTCTGTCCATCACCAACTCCCGGAGTCTACCCAAACCCATGTTCATCGAGTCAGTGATGCCATCCAACCATCTCATCCTCTGTCGTCCCCTTTTCCTCCCATCCCCAATCCTACCCAGCATTAGGGTCTTTTCCAATGAGTCAACCCTTCACATGAGGTGGCTAAAGTATTGGAGTTTCAGCTTCAACATCAGACCTTCCAATGAACACCCAGGACTGATCTCCTTTAGGATGGATTGATTGGATCTCCTTGCTGTCCAAGGGACTCTCAAGAGTCTTCTCCAACACCACAGTTCAAAAGCATCAATTCTGTGGCGCTCAGCTTTCTTCACCGTCCAACTCTCACATCCATACACGACCACTGGAAAAACCATAGCCTTGACTAGATGGACTTTTGTTGGCAAAGTAATGTCTCTGCTTTTAAATATGCTATCTAGGTTGGCCATAACCTTCTTTCCAAGGAGTAAGCGTCTTTTAATTTCATGGCTGCAATCACCATCAGCAGTGATTCTGGAACCCAAAAAAACAAAGTCTGACACTGTTTCCACTGTTTCCCCTTCTATTTCCCATGAAGTGATGGGACCAGATGCCATGAACTTAGTTTTCTGAATGTTGAGCTTTAAGCCAACTTTTTCACTCTCCTCTTTCACCTTCATCAAGAGGCTCTTTAGTTCTCCTTCACTTTCTGCCATAAGGGTGGTGTCATCCGCATATCTAAGGTTATTGATATTTCTCCTGGCAATCTTGATTCCAGCTTGTGTTTCTTCCAGCCCAGCATTTCTCATGATGTACTCTGCATATAAGTTAAATAAGCAGGGTGATAATATACAGCCTTGACGTACTCCTTTTCCTATTAGGAACCAGTCTGTTGTTCCATGTCCAGTTCTAACTGTTGCTTCCTGACCTGCATACAGGTTTCTCAAGAGACAGGTCAGATGGTCTGGTATTCCCATCTCTTTCAGAATTTCCCACAGTTTATTGTGATCCACACAGTCAAAGGCTTTGGCATAGTCAATAAAGCAGAAATAGATGTTTTTCTGGAAATCTCTTGCTTTTTCGATGATCCAGCGGATATTGGCAATTTGATCTCTGGTTCCTCTGCCTTTTCTAAAACCAGCTTGAACATCTGGAAGTTCACGGTTCACATATTGCTGAAGCCTGGCTTGGAGAATTTTGAGCATTACTTTACTAGCATGTGAGATGAGTGCAATTGTGCAGTAGTTTGAGCATTCTTTGGCATTGCCTTTCTTTGGGATTGGAATGAAAACTGACCTTTTCCAGTCCTGTGGCCACTGCTGAGTTTTCCAAATTTGCTGGCATATCGATTGAAGCACTTTCACAGCATCACCTTTGAGGATTTGAAATAGCTCAACTGGAATTCCATCACCTCCACTAGCTTTGTTCGTAGTGATGCTTTCTAAGGCCCACTTGACTTCACATTCCAGGATGTCTGGCTCTAGGTGAGTGATCACACCATCTTGATTATCTGGGTCGTGAAGAGCTTTTTTGTACAGTTCTTCTGTGTATTCTCACCACCTCTTCTTAACATCTTCTGCTTCTGTTATGTCCATACCATTTCTGTCTTTTATCGAGCCTATCTTTGCATGAAATGTTCCTTTGGTATCTCTAATTTTCTTGAAGAGATCTATAGTCTTTCCCAATCTGTTGTTTTCCTCTATTTCTTTGCATTGATCGCTGAGGAAGGCTTTCTTATCTCTCCTTGCTATTCTTTGGAACTTGCATTCAGATGGGAATATCTTTCCTTTTCTCCTTTGCTTTTTGCTTCTCTTCTCTTCCAAGCTATCTGTAAGGCCTCCTCAGACAGCCATTTTGCTTTTTTGCATTTCTTTTCCATGGAGATTGTCTTGATCCCTGTCTCCTGTAGAATGTCACGAACCTCTGTCCATAGTTCATCAGGCACTCTGTCTATCAGGTCTAGTCCCTTACATCTATTTGTCACTTCTACTGTATACTCATAAGGGATTTGATCTAGGTCATACCTGAATGGACTAGTGGTTTTCCCTACTTTCTTCAATTTAAGTCTGAATTTGGCAATAAGCAGTTCATGATCTTAGCCACAGTCTGCTCCCGGTCTTGTTTTTGCTGACTGTATAGAGCTTCTCCACCTTTGGCTGCAAAGAATATAATCAATCTGATTTTGGTGTTGACCATCTGGTAATGTCCACGTGTAGAGTCTTCTCTTGTGTTGTTGGAAGAGGGTGTTTGCTATTACCAGTGCGTTCTCGTGGCAAAACTCTATTAGCCTTTGCCCTGCTTCATTCTGTACTCCAAGGCCAAACTTGCCTGTTACGCCAGGTGTTTCTTGACTTCCTACTTTTGCATTCCAGTCCCCTACAATGAAAAGGACATCTTTTTTGGGTGTTAGTTCTAGAAGGTTTTGTAGGTCTTCATAGAAGCGTTCAACTTCAGCTTCTTCAGCATTACTGGTCGGGGCATAGACTTGGATTACCGTGATATTGAATGGTTTGCCTTGGAAACGAACAGAGATCATTCTATCGTTTTTGAGATTGCATCCAAGTACTGTATTTTGGACTCTTTTGTTGACCATGATGGCTACTCCATTTCTTCTAAGGGATTCTTGCCCACAGTGGTAGATACAATGGTCATCTGAGTTAAATTCACCCATTCCAGTCCATCTTAGTTCGCTGATTCCTAGAATGTCGATGTTCACTCTTGCCATCTCCTGTTTGACCACTTCCAATTTGCCTTGATTCATGGACCTAACATTCCAGGTTCCTATGCAATATTGCTCTTTACTGCATCGGACTTTGCGTCTATCACCAGTCACATCCACAGTTGGGTATCGGTTTTGCTTTGGCTCCATCCCATCATTCTTTCTGGAGTTATTTCTCCACTGATCTCCATTATCATATTGGGCACCTACTGACCTGGGGAGTTCATCTTTCAGTGTCCTATCTCTCTGCCTTTTCACTCTGTATAATAGGCTCCAATTCCATCCACCTCATTAAAACTGATTCAAACGTGTACTTTCTAATAGCTGAGCAATATTCCTTTGTGTATATGTACCACAGCTTTCTTATCCATTTGTCTGCCAATGGACATCTAGGTTGCTTCCATGCCCTGGCTATTATAAACAATGCTGCGATGAACATTGGGGTGCACGTGTCTCTTTCAATTCTGGTTTTCTTGGTGTGTATGCCCAGCAGTGGGATTGTTGGGTCGTATGGCAGTTCTAGTTCCAGTTTTTTAAGGAATCTCCACACTGTTCTCCATAGTGGCTGTACTAGTTTGCACTCCCACCAACAGTGTAAGAGGGTTCCTTTTTCTCCACACCCTCTTTAGCATTTATTGTTTGTAGACTTTTTGATAGCAGTCATTCTGACCGGTATGAGATGGTACCTCACTGTGGTTTTGATTTGCATTTCTCTGCTAATGAGTGATGTTGAGCATCTTTTCATGTGTTTGTTAGCCATCTGTATGTCTTCTTTGGAGAAATGTCTGTTCAGTTCTTTGGCCCATTTTTTGATTGGGTTGCTTATTTTTCTGGAATTGAGCTGCAGGAGTTGCTTGTATATTTTTGAGATTAATTCTTTGTCAGTTATTTCATTTGCTATTATTTTCTCCCATTTTGAAGGTTGTCTTTTCACCTCACTTATAGTTTCCTTCGTTGTGCAAAAGTTCTTTACTTTAATTAGGTCCCATTTGTTTATTTTTGCTTTTATTTCCATTACTCTGGGAGATGGGTCATAGAAGATCTTTCTGTGATATATGTCAGAGAGTGTTCTGCCTATGTTTTCCTCTAGGAGTTTTATAGTTTCTGGTCTTTAGATCTTTAATCAATTTTGAGTTTATTTTTGTGGATGGTATTAGAAAGTGTTCTAGTTTCATTCTTTTACACACGGTTCACCAGTTTTCCCAGCACCACTTGTTAAAGAGATTGTCTTTCTCCATTGTATATTCTTGCCTCCCTTGTCAAAGATAAGGTGTCCATAGGTGCGTGGATTTATCTCTGAGCTTTCTAGTTTGTTCCATTGATCTGTATTTCTGTCTTTGTGCCAGTACCATACTGTCTTGATGACTGTAGATTTGTAGCATAATCTGAAGTCAGAAAGTTTGATTCCTCCAGTTCCATTCTTCTTTCTGAAGATTGCTTTGGCTATTCGAGGTTTTTTGTATTTTCATACAAATTGTGAAATTATTTGTTCTAGTTCTGTGAAAAATACTGTTGGTAGCTTGATAGGGATTGCATTGAATTTATAGATTGCTTTGTGTAGTATACTCATTTTCACTATATTGATTCTTCCGATCCATGAACATGGAATATTTCTCCATCTATTTGTGTCATCTTTGATTTCTTTCATCAGTGTGTTATAGTTTTCTATATATAGGTATTTTGTTTCTTTAGGTAGATTTATTCCTAAGCATTTTATTTTTTTTGTCACAGTGGTGAATGGAATTGTTTCCTTAATTTCTCTTTCTGTTTTCTCATTGTTAGTGTATAAGGATGCAAGGGATTTCTGTGTATTAATTTTATATCCTGCAAGTTTACTATATTCATTGATTAGCTCTAGTAATTTTCTGGTGGTGTTTTTAGGGTTTTCTATGTAGAGGAGCATGCCATCTGCAAACAGTGAGAGTTTTTCTTTTTCTTTTCCAATCTGGACTTCTTTTATTTCTTTTTATTCTCTGATTGCTATGGCTAAAACTTCCAAAACTGTGCTGAACAGTAGTGGTGAGAGTGGGCACCCTTGTCTTGTTCTTGACTTTAGGGGAAATGCTTTCAGTTTTTCACCATTGAGGATAATGTTTGCTGTGGGTTTATCATATATGGTTTTTGTTATGTTGAGGTATGTTCCTTCCTTCCGCTCTTTCTGGAGGGTTTTTTTTTTTTTATCATAAATGGATGTTGAATTTTGTCAAAGGCTTTCTCTGCATCTATTGGGGTAATCATATGGTTTTTATGTTTCAGTTTTTTAATGTGGTGTATCACATTGATTGATTTGCGAATATTGAAGAATCCTTGCATCCCTGGGATAAAGCCCACTTGATCATGATGTATGATCTTTTAAATATGCTGTTGGATTCTGTTTGCTAGAATTTTGTTGAGGATATTTGCATTTATGTTCATCAGTGATATTGGCCTGAAGTTTTCTTTTTTTGTGGCATCTTTGTCTGGTTTTGGTATTCAGGTGATGGTGGCCTCATAGAATGAGTTTGGCTCTGGAAGAGTTTGAGTAGGATAGGTGTTAGCTCTTCTTTAAATTTTTGGTAGATTCACCCATGAAGTTATCTGATCCTGGGCTTTTGTTTGATTACAGTTTTGATTTCCGTGCTTGTGTTGGGTCTGTTAAGATTTTCTATTTCTTCCTGGGTCAGTTTTGGAAGGTTATACTTTTCTAAGAATTCATCCATTACTTCCACATTGTCCATTTTATTGTCATATAGTTGTGGATAGTAGTCTCTTATGATCCTTTGTATTTCTGTGTTGTCTGTTGTGATTTCTCCATTTTCAGTTCTCATTTTGTTGATTTGATTCTTCTTCCTTTTTTTCTTGAGGAGTCTGGCTAATGGTTTGTCTATTTTATTTATCTTCTCAAAGAACCAGCTTTTAGTTTTGTTTTAAAAGAGAAAAATGGGGGGCGAGGAAGGATGGGATGAACTGCAGGATTGGAATTGACATATATACACTACTATGTATAAAATAGATAACAAATGAGAATCTACTGTATAGCATAGGGAACTCTACTCAATGTTCTGTGGTCACCTAAATGGGAAGGAAATCCAAAAAAAGGGGGATAATTATGTATACATGTAGCTGATTCACTTTGTTGAACAGCAGAGACTAACCTAATATTGTAAAGCAACTACACAACAATGAAAATTAATTATTAAAAAAAATTGAATTTAATGCCCTTCTCATCCTGAGGTCAATGTCTAACCCTTTCCTCTAACGTTAATTCTTGCTAATTTACTTATTTTGAGATGAGGACAGAGGGCTCCTGGCTTCATTATTTACTAATTACATGACTTTGGACAAGTTAGTTATTTTTTGAATCTCAGATTTTTTATCTACAATATGGAGACAATAATACTTACGTCATAGAACTTCTGCAGAGATGGAAAAAAGATAATAAGTCTAAAGTGTCTAACACAGAGGTGTGCACACAATGGATGCCTGAATGCTACCTATTACTACTATATTGTTACTCCTACTAACAATAATAAAAACTGCTAAAATGTATTAAAATTTTTCTATGTGCTAGAAACTGTCTAAGTGCTTAGTAAATATTGACTGATTAAAAAGAGAGAAATATCAAGTTTAAACATTCCCAAATCCTTAAGCATGCTCAAAATCCTTCAAGCTAGGCTTCAACAATATGGGAACTGAAACTTCCAGATGTACAAGCTGGATTTTAGAAAAGGAAGAGGAACCAGAGATCAAATTGCCAACATTTGTTGGATCACAGAGAAAGCAAGGGAATTTCAGAAAAATATCTATTTATGCTTCATTGACTAAGCTAAAGCTTTTGACTGCATGGATCACAACAAACTCTGGAAAATTCTTAAAGAGATGGGAATACCAGACCACTTTATATGCCTCCTGAGAAACCTATCACTTCACAGCAAATAGATGGGGAAACAATGGAAACAGTAAGAGACTTTATTTTGGGGGGCTCCAAAATCATGGCAGATGGTGACTGCAGCCATGAAATTAAAAGATGTTTGCTCCTTGGAGGAAAAACTATGACCATCCTAGATAGCATATTAAAAAGCAGAGACGTTACTTTACCAACAAAGTCTGTCTAGTCAAAGCTATGGTTTTTCTAGTACTCATGTATGGATGTGAGAGTTGGACTATAAAGAAAGCTGAGCACTGAAGAATTGATGCTTTTGAACTGTGGTTTTGGAGAAGACTCTTGAGAGTCCCCTGGACTGCAAGGATATCCAATCAGTCAATCTGAAAGGAAATCAATCCTGAATATTCATTGAAAGGACTGATGTTGAAGCTGAAACTCCAATACTTTGGCCACCTGATGTGTAGAACCAACACATTGGAAAAGACCCTGATGCTGAGAAAGACTGAGGGTGGGAGGAGAAGGGGATGACAGAGGATGAGATGGTTGGATGGCATCATTGACATGATGGGCATGAGTTTGAGTAAGCTCCAGGAGTTGGTGATGGACAAGGAAGCCTGATGTGCTGCAGTCCATGGTGTCACAAGAGTTGGAAACGACTGAGTGACTAAACTGAACTGAACTGAGAAACCTATATGCAGGTTAAGACGCAACAGTTATAACTGAACATAGAAAAATGGACTGGTTCAAAGTTGGGTAAGGAGTACATCAGATGCAGATGTACATCAGTATGGAGATGACACCACCCTTATGGCAGAAAGTGAAGAAGAACTAAAGAGCCTCTTGATGAAAGTGAAAGAGGAGAGTGAAAAAGTTGGCTTAAAACTCAACATTCAGAAAACTAAATCATGGCATCCGGTCCCATCACTTCATGGAAAATAGATGGGGAAACAGGGGAAACAGTGGCAGACTTTATTTTTCTGGGCTCCAAAATCACTGCAGATGGTGACTACAGCCATGAAATTAAAAGACACTCACTCCTTGGAAGCAAAGTTATGGCCAAAATAGACAGCGTATTAAAAAGCAGAGACATTACTTTGTCAACAAAGTTTCGTCTAGTCAAGGCTATGGTTTTTCCAGTAGTCATGTATGGATGAGAGATTTGGACTATAAAGAAAGCTGAGTGCTGAAGAATTGATGCTTTTGAACTATGGTGTTGGAGAAGACTCTTGAGAGTCCCTTGGATGGCAAAGAGATCCAATCAATCCATCCTAAAGGAGATCAGTCCTGGGTGTTCATTGGAAGGACTGATGTTGAAGCTGAAACTCCAATACTTTGGCCACCTGAAGTGAAGAGCTGACTCATTTGAAAAGACCCTGAGGGTGGGAAAGATTGAGGGCAGGAGGAGAAGGGGACGACAGAGGATGAGATGGTTGGATGGCATCACCAACTCAATGGACATGGGTTTGGGTGAACTCTGGGAGTTGGTGATGGGCAGGGAGGCCTGGTGTGCTGCGGTTCATAGGGTCGCAAAGAGTCAGACACAACTGAGCAACTGAACTGAACTGAAGGAGTACATAAAGGCTGTATATTGTCACCTTACTTATTTTACTTACATGCTGAGTACTTCATGCAAAATACCAGGCTGGATGAATCACAAGCTGGAATCAAGTTTGCTGGGAGAAACATCAACAACCTCAGATATGTGGGTGATACCATCCTAATGGCAGAAAGCAAAGAGGAGCTAAACAGCCTCTTGATGAAAGAGGAGAGTGAAAAAGCTGGCTTGAAACTCAACATTCAAAAAACTAAGATCATGGCATCCAGTCCCATCACTTCATGGCAAATGGATGGGGAAAAAATAGAAACAGTGATAGATTTTATTTTCTTGTGCTCCAAAATCACTGAAAATGGTGACTGAAACCATGAAATTGAAAGATGATTGCTGCTTGGAAGAAAGCTATGACAAACCTAGGCAGTGTATTAAAAAAGCAGAGACATCACTTTGCCTACAAAGGTCTGTAGAGACAAAGCTGTGGTTTTACCAGTAGTCATGTACAGATGTGAGATTTGGATCATAAAGAAGGCTGAGTGCTGAAGAACTGATGCTTTCAAATTATGATGCTGAAGAAGACTCTTGAGGCTCCAGTGGACTGCAAGGAGATCAAATTAGTCAATCCTAAAGAAAATCAACCCTGAATGTTCATTGGAAGGACTGATGCTGAAGCTGAAACTCCAATACTTTGGCCACCTGATGCGAAGAGCCAACTCATTGGAAAAGATTCCGATGCTGGGAAAGGTCGAGGGCAGGAGGAAAAGGGGATGGCAGAGGATGAGATGGTTGGATAGCACCACTGACTCAATGGACACGAATTTGAGCAAACTCTGGGAGAGAGGGAAGGATGGGAAACCCTGGCATGTTGCAGTCCATGGGGTTGCAAAGAGCTGGATAATACGACTTAGTGACTGAACAGCAACAAAGAATTCCAGACATTCAAGGGTGATTCAGTATTAGATAATTCAATAATTTATGTTAATAGATTAAAGAAAAATTATGATCTCTATAGATGGCAGAGTATTATGTGACAAAAGTTAAATTCTGAGCTTGATGAAATTCCTCATAATTCAGATGAGTTTCCTAAATATCAGCAACAATCTATTAGAAAATAAAAGTAAAAAGAAGTTGTTCAAAGAGTATGCTTATCTAGTAACAAGTTTAACAAGAAATGTACGTGATGTATATGGAACAAAATACATACTTTTTAAGGAAGTATAGAAGAAATTTGAATTAATAAATGGAGAGACAATAAGTTTTTGGATGGGTAGATTTAAAAATTGTATGACAGATATACAGAGAAAGTTGATTAATCAAAGACAGTTGAGAGTATAAAAATAGATGGATGTACACACAAGTATAAAAGAACTAAGTGTAAAAAGGTCGAAATCATATTAATGGGGGAAGAATCTTTTAAATTAATGATGCTAAAATATGTAGCTATCCATTCACTTGTAGTGATGTGGATGAACCTAGAATCTGTTTACAGAGTGAAGTAAGTCAGAAAGATACAAACAACTATTGTTATTAGTGCATATATAATGGAAACTAGAAATCTGGTACGGATGAATTATTTACACTACATGAATAGAGACGCATAGGTAGAGAACAGACTTGTGGACACAGGGAGGGAAGAAAAGGGTGGGACAAACTGAGAGAGTAGCTTTTGACGCTATTCCTACTACTGACATAGTGGGAAGCTAATGAATAGCACAAGGAGCTCAGCTCTGCACTCTGTGATGACCTAGATGGTGGGTTGGGGGCCGTGGGGGCACGAGACTCATGAAAGAAGGGATATATGTATATATACAGCTGTTTCACGTTGTTATACAGAAGAAACGAACACAACATTGTAAAGCAATTATGCTCCAATTAAAAAATAATAATAATAAAAGGAAAAAATAGTGTCTAAGAGGAGAGTGAAAAAGCTGACTTAAAGCTCAACATTCAAAAAAATGAAGATGATGGCATCCAGTCCTATCCCTTCATGGTAAATAGATGGGAGAAAAGTGGAAACAGTGTCAGATTTCATTTTCTTGGGCTTCAAAATCAATGCGGACAGTGACTGCTGTCATGAAATTAAAAGACGCTTGCTCCTTGGAAGAAAAGCTATGAATAACCTAGATAGCATTTTAAAAAGCAGGGACATGCTTTGCCGACAAAGGTCTGTAGAGTCAAAGCTGTGGTTTTTCCAGTAGTCATGTATGGATGTGAAATTTGGACCATAAAGAAGGCTGAGTGCTGAAGAATTGATGCATTCGAACTGTGGTGCTGGAGAAGACTCTTGAATGTCCGTTGGATGACAAGGAGATCCAACCAGTCAATCCTAAAGGAAATCAGTCCTGAATATTCATCGGAAGGACTGATGCTGAAGCTGAAGCTCCAACACTGTGAGCACCTGAGGCAAAGAGCCGATACAGTGGAAAAGACTGATGCTGGAAAAGATTGAGGGCAAGAGGAGAAGGGGGTGACAGAGGGTGAGATGGTTGAATGGCATCACCCACTCAGTGGAGATGAGTTTGAGCAAGCTCTGAGAGACAGTGAAGGACAGGGAAGCCTGGTGTGCTGCAGTCCATGGGGTTGCAAGGAGTCGGATGTGACTTACTGACTGAACAACAGCAACAACACAGCTATTTGACACCATATAGAAAAATAAATTTTATTAAGTAATTAAATGTAAAGCATCTTGGAGAATACTTGCATAATCTTTTAATTTGAAATACCTCTCTAAGCATAACTTAAAATCTAAATGTTATAAAATGAAACAATGTCAGATTTTATTAAACATTTCTGTCTAGTGAAAGACCTAAGTAGACTTTAAAAGACAAATGCAAAACTGCAAATAACTTTGTAATACATATACCAGAAAAATCATTAATACCCATATATATTAATATTAATATATTAATCAGAATATATAAATAAGTTTTATAAAATATTGATAACTCATAGAATAAAGGGGAAAGATTATGAAAAGTAACTCAGTAAATGTAAGAAAAGATCCACAAGTGTACTAATAATCAACGTAATTCAAATTAAAATATAAATCTATCAGTTTGATAGAAAGGATTAAGAATATTGATGTGAATTGTTAAGGAGACTAAATTTGTAGTGTCTGTCCCTTATAGTCAGCAATTCCATTTCTGAAAACTTAACCTATAAAAATGGGCTTCCTAGGTGGCTCAGTGGTAAAGAATCTGTCTGCCAATGCAGGAGATGCAAGAGATATGTGTTTGATCCCTGGGTCAGGAAGATCCCCTGGAGCAGAAAATGGCTACTGGTCCAGTATTATTGCCTGGAAAATTCTATGGACAGAGGAGCCGGGCAGGCTACAGTCCATGGGGTTGCAAATATTCAGACACGACTGAGTGACTGAGTACACACACATACAACCTATAAAAATATTTACATAAGTGCCTAAAAGTTGTATATATGGATGTTTATATGTAAGGTTTGAAATAGTAAAAAATTGAAAATAACCTTAAGGTTTGTCAGTTGGGGACGGATTAATTAAGGTCAATTCAAGTGCCAAATTATGCAAATGTGTACAAGGCAGTTTAGGAATTGGGAAGGAAAACCTGGCAGAAAATAGTTCTATGTTTGGACATCATACTCTTGATTCTGCAGCCCAGAGACCATACTCCACTTGGATACTAGGAAAGAACTTGGAGATGTAGATAAAACGCTTTTGTTTTTCAAGATGAGGAATTTGATCCTGACAAATATTTGAAGACCTTAATTGGAGACCCTGGTAGAAAATCTTCCTTAGGTAAAGCAAATCTGAATCTCAAACCTGTTTGTCATCAGAGAGCAGCCGAGGAGACTGGGAAGATGGATGGGAGTCAAAGGAGACAGAGTTCAGCGTAATGAACGAAATCTTTAGGATTGACTGAAGGGGCCCTAGTGGAGTGACTCCTGGGAAACACTGTAGAAGGAATGTAGACATTATTTGTGGAAGTTGGTTAATTGACCATTGAGCCTTGATATCTCATGATTCTATGGTTCCACTCGTTGGATTCAGTTTTGTCCTTTGGAGAAATACAGACTTAACCTGATATCTGTCTGTTTAACATCCTTCGGTTAACTGTAGAGGATAGTCCAGTTCACTTCTCGTGTTTTCTTCCTCAGGATCTACATTTCCAGTTCCTTTTTTTTAAACTTTTTCTTTTTAGTATATTTTGACTTACCTCATCAACTGTTCTTCCTCCTGCCCAATTTTCTTTGGTCTTTTTAAAAATCTTAAACCATGGAACCTAGAATTTAACCATGAATTCCAGCCATGGTCTAATACAGAATACAGTGAGATTTTTCACTTTCCTTACTTGGGACTTACAGGTCCTGTTCTGAAGTCCTAAACTACTTCTTTGACTGCCATTTTGCAGAGCTGGATCATACTAGACTCACACAAGGGGTGCTCTAATATATTGAGAGTTTACATACTGCACAACTCTAGGGGGCTCTGTTTACAACAGATTATAGATTTATATATTTGTTATAATAATTTCCAGCAGATGGCAGTGAAGTGTCTGAGGAAGGGGGTGCCTTTTCTATTTCATACAGAGACCTTCTATGGACTAGCAATGACCCTGGATTATGATCAATTATTATTAGTCAACAAAAGCAACAGATATTTTAAATATGAGTTCACAGTCTTTATAGCAGACTCCTCAATATTCATCTCATCCCCTCTTCCTTCCTAACAAACCCAGTTTTGCTCACATATCCACTCCCCTCCCTGTGACACTGAGGAAGGCAATCCTTTAACTCCCTGAGGTTTTGTTGTTAAGTCTCTCAGTCATGTCCAACTCTGGGATTTCTCTGGGCAGGAATACTGGAGTGGGTTGTCATTTCCTCTTCCAGGGGATCTTCCCAACTCTGGGATTGAATCTGAGTCTCCTGTGTCTCTTCCATTACAGGCGGATTATTTATTGCTCTGCCAGTAAATAATCCAGGTGTAGATTACTCTAAACCCCTCAGGTGTAGATTACTCTGAGTTTCTTAGCCCTATTGACATTTGTGCTAGATAATTCTTTGTTGTGGAAGCTGTTCTATACTTTGTAGGATTGTTTGCACCTTTGTAGGATTTGTTTATACCATTAAATACCAGTAGCATCCTCCCCACAGCCCCCCATTGTGACAACCAAAAATACCTCCAGACATTGCTAAATATTCCCTGGGGGAAACTATGCCCACCCCACCCTCATTGGCTGAGAATTACTTTACTTTCAGAGAAGTAAAACTTTCACACTTGCAGATACTTTCCCTCTATTTCTTTGTTATAGGAAATGA
The DNA here is from genome assembly GCA_024291935.2 of Okapia johnstoni. Lineage (NCBI taxonomy): Eukaryota > Metazoa > Chordata > Mammalia > Artiodactyla > Giraffidae > Okapia > Okapia johnstoni. The sequence goes on along the minus strand of CM044306.1, from coordinate 121,947,442 downwards.
TACTTGCTTTATCCATCTTGAACATGTGTTTTTGTTACATGCAGCCCAAAGCATGCCCATCTAAAACAAGGAATTACTTCTAACTCATGTCAACTCTTACTGTGCTTATATCATTGCTTTCTTGTTACCTAAATGAAAAACTTTTCATTACTTCCATTCACTTTGTCAGTGAATTTTAGTCCAGGTTCAGTCTATCTAGAGACTTCAGAATCCCAATTTTGTCATCTAAATTATTAGTTATCCCTCCCATTTGGCATTCTTTGCAAATCTGATAAGCATGTCATAAATACTTTTGTCTGAGTTGCTGATTAAAAATATTTTATCAATGTCCTTTAGGGATAGCTGTTTAGTCAGTTACATGTTACTTAATGGATCAGTAACCAACTCACATTTCTTTATCTCATATACTAAAATCTCCAGAGAGACTTTGGCAAGTGCTTGACTAAAGCCAGGAGAAGCCTTGCTCATACTGGTCTCTAACTCATAAATCAAATAGTCAAGTGGAAATAGACTTTCTAAGTGGCACTAGTGGTAAAGAACCCACCTGCCAATGCAGGAGACATAAGAGACGTGAGTTCCAATAAAAAAAATGGGCCAAAGAACTAAACAGACACTTCTCCAAAGAAGACATACAGACGGCTAACAAACACATGAAAAGATGCTCAACATCACTCATTAGCAGAGAAATGCAAATCAAAACCACAATGAGGTACCATCTCATGCCAGTCAGAATGGCTGCTATCAAAAAGTCTACAAACAATAAATGCTAGAGAGGGTGTGGAGAAAAAGGAACCCTCTTACACTGTTGGTGGGAAAGCAAACTAGCACAGCCACTATGGAGAACAGTGTAGAGATTCCTTAAAAAACTGGAACTAGAACTGCCATACAACCCAGCAATCCCACTGCTGGACATACACACCAAAAAACCAGAATTGAAAGAGACACGTGTACCCCAATTTTCATTGCAGCACTGTTTACATAGCCAGGACATGGAAGCAACCTTGATGTTCATTGGCAGAATGGATAAGAAAGCTGTGGTACATATACATAATGGAATATTACTCAGCTATTAAAAAGTACACATTTGAATCAGTTTTAATGAGGTGGATGGAATTGGAGCCTATTATACAGAATGAAGTAAGTCAGAGAGAAAAACACCAATACAATATATTAACGCATATATATGGAATTTAGAAAGATGGTAATGATGACCCTATATGCAAGAGAGCAAAAGAGACACGGACGTAAAGAACTGACTTTTGGACTCTGTGGGAGAAGGCGAGGGTGGGATGATTTGAGAGTATAGCATTGAAACGTGTATATTACTATATGTGAAATAGATCACCAGTCCAGGTTCGAAGCATGAGACACGGTGCTCAGGGCCAGTGCACGGGGACAACCCTGAGGGATGGGATGGGGAGGGAGGTGGGGGGGGTTCAGGACACCCATGGCTGATTCATGTGAATGTATGGCAAAAACCACCACAATATTGTAAAGTAATTAGCCTCCAATTAAAATAAATTAATTGATTTTTAAAAAACTAAAAAAAGAGAGAGAGACATGGGTTCAATCCCTGAATTGGGAAGATCCCCTGGAGAAGAGCATGACAACCCATTCGAGTATTCTTGTCTGGAGAATCCCATTGCCAGAGAAGCCTGTCAGGCTACAATTCATAGGGTCACAAGAGTTGGACATGACTTGAAACGACTTAGCATGCATGCATTTGGTGTGAGCTATTCATTCCTTGAGAACCTATGTTTATGCATAGTAATTTAGTGTGCAGAATCTGTTTATTAGTTCATTCTGGTGTTTTGCTGGTAACAGGTGTCACAATTATCAGTCTGCAATTCCCACATACCATCTAGCTTTCCTACATGAAAAGTATTCAACATCTGTTGGTCTCCTGTTTTGTGCCCATCTCTAGTTTTCTAAAAATTCTCAAACATTATCGACCATAGCTTAATAATCACATTTGCAATGGTATTTTGTGTTCTGAGATTTAATTCATCTATGACACGAATTCATTCAAAGTTACCTCTTGTGTAAAAGATATTAAATAGAGGAACACTTACTTGGGCTTCCCTGGTGGCTCAGATGGCAATGAATTACCTGCATGCAGTGTGGGAGACCTGGGTTGGATCCTTGGGTTGGGAAGATCTCTTGGAGGAGGGCATGACAACTCACTCCAGTATTCTTGCCTGGAGAATCCCCATGGACAGAGGAGCCTGGCGGGCTACAGTCCTGGGGTCGCAAAGAGTCAGACACGACTGAGCGACTAAGCATAGCAATACACTTACTCAACCAATACCAAGAAGAAAGGAGTGTCTACTAAACACAGAGTTGATGGGCCTGATTAATAAATACCATAAAGAGTTGACAGACTCCACCTCGGTATCCAAAACAAAATAGTCAAGATGTTTGGTAAACTAAGAGGAAAAGAAAACCCTTGGAGAGCTCCATGGGAATGAGAAAAGACTATTGAGAAAGCAAAATGGAAATGAATCAAGCTGGCAACTTCTATGGAGTTGTATTGAATTCCTTTCTCCCCTTCCTGCTGACCAGTCCCTTCCCCCAACTTACTCCTGCAGGCTCCAGAGAGGCATTGTTGACAGGAAACTGCAGTGATGGCAGGACCCACTTAGCTGTCAGGAGTGAGCGTCTGCAGCCCTGGGGGATGAGCCAGACCCAGAAGAAATAACAATGTCGAGAAGTGGACCAAAGGGACCACACTCAGTGATTCCCGTTGAGAGTGGGGGAAATGGAGCTATCTCTAAGAACCATGGAGGGACTTGGATTTCTCAGTCTGCACCAGGAAAATATCAAGGTATCCACAGTTGACTGTGGAGCAAGAGGGAATCTTCGGTGACTCTCCTCCCCAGTCTGGGTTCTTGCTCCCCACCTATAGGCGGCAGTTAAGGGGGCTGGAGCCAGACTGACTGGGTTCATCTACTGGATATCCAAGTTATCAGCTATGGGATCTTGGGAAAACCACTTAACCTCTCTGAGTTTCACTCTCTTTGTTGGAGAACAAGAGAGTATGTGTGGTATGGTGCCTGGCACATAGAATGCAGGGATGTGAACAACCATAACTTTGACACCATCTGCTTTGGAAATGTCCTTTCAGAGCTTTCCTCTGAGGGAAGAGAAGGCCAAGACATTCTAAGCTTGACACTCAAACTGAGAATTGGTCCTGGAGTTTGCATTGTCTTGGTAAAAAGGATCAAAGCTGGAACACAGCTGTGGTTTCTAAGGTTCAAGTGATTTTCTTTGTTGTTAGAGGTAGGTTCTTGGATTAATTATTGGGCAATAGCCCTGTGATTAAGTAAAGCAAAAGGAATAGATTTCCAAAGAGCTAAGTCTCTGCATAACAATGTTAACAGGCTATCCTGAACAAGAATGATGGAGGTGGGGAGGGTGGACAGAATTACACCTCTGCCGAAACACTTCCTTTAAAGAAATACCTCTTTCACAACTGCTGGATTAGGCTGTGTTTCTTGGTATAATATCCCTTGTTCTCAGGAGGCATTTCTTGAAGGAGACCCTGAAAATGACAGAAAGACTGTGCGAGTCTGGAGAAGAGGAGAAAGGAATGGTTTGGTTTGGACTTTTGATAGCTCACAGATGGTATTTTTTTTTTTAACACTAAATAAGTTAGAATTTGGGAAAGATCTTGATTTCTAACTTGGGTTCAGATACATTTAAAAGTCAAAGGGAAAGATCATATCCTTGTGGGTTGGGTTGGGCTTTTCTCAAAGGAAGCTGATTTCTCATTGTCACTCATGCTTGCAAAAGGTTAATCACAGGGCTAAAAAATAAGACCTTGGAAGGTGGGTCCTAGAATTGAGTGAGGGAAAACTGCCTCCTGGCTGTAGGTCTCAGGATATGGCTTAATTGGATCTTGGGTTGGGCCATCATGCTCAAGGATACTTCCTTTGGGGTAGACCTAGTAACTTGTGTCAGATAGGGACAAGGCAGGGAGGCTGGCCTCTACCTTAACAAGGAGGGCCAGTATCAAGAGAAAGAGCAGGGCAGTAGTGGGTCTCTGTGAAGGGGCCTGGGCTTGTGGCCTTAGGGTAGGGTATACATTGGGTATAAAATATTTGTGCAGAAATGCCACCCATCACAGCCTGCATTTCAATCAACAGCGGAAAAACAGGAAGGCTCTTTTCACACTTGGGGAGGAGTAGGTTCCTGGAGAAGGGAAGCATCTTGAGGGAAGCTGATCTTGAGTCTATAAAGACAACATTCAGAAAAGTAAGGAGTGTTGCAGGGGCATATGACACTTAGAGGCGGGAAGAACTCAGGAGGCATTTGGTGAGCACACCAGTGTTCCCCAGGAAGTCCAGACAGAGCTGGGGAGGGACAGTAGCTTAGAGTTCTATGAATCAGGGATTAAGGGGAAGCATAGCAGGTGTGGCTTCCTCAATTTGTAAAGCCTGGGATGTCAGGGAATGCAGCTATATGACCTTCTGGCTGCGTAGCTTCATGTGAGTTACTTATCCTTCCAAGTCTGTTTCTTCATCTGGGAAATGCGGATAATAACCTTGACTACCTCACAGGATTCTTGTGAAAACTGAATGACTTACAGTAGTTACTCAATTCACAGTAACTATTGATATTAACCCCAAGAGTGCTGGGAAAGCGGGATTAGTGCACTAAGCAAAAGCCATTACCACTAATTGTCAGGATTCATATAAGATGTACAGATCGAACTTTTACATAGAGAAGAGGAGTTCTCAGCTAATCACTGACTCAGAGATGAGAAAACAGCCCTGACCTAGGAATCTGATGTATCAATGGCCCTCAGAAGCTCTCTTCAGCTGAAAACCAACAGAACTGGGTCCTGTATCAGCATCTCAAGGCTTTGTATCTCACCTTCCCTGAGCAAAAATCTCCTTGCTGAGGCCCAAATATAATTTAAAAGAGAATGCTAACTCAGAAAACTGCTGGAAATGGGTGATGAGGATTTAGTATCATGTTGCCCCAACCCATTCTTCTCAAGCTCAACTTTGATAGAGCAGCAGAACAAGAGATCTACAGTAATTCTACTTGGACCCCTTAGTGGACAGTCAGCCATGTCTGTACTGGAGCAACTTGATACTGAGCTTCATGCTGACCTGGAAACCATTCTTGGCTCATCCTTGTCAGACTTTCTCTCTACCTGCTTCCAGCCAAGATCCCTGTGATACTCCCTTCAGCACTCTGACTCCAGTCATGGGACTCTGCTCACTATCCCCAGAGCTGTTCCCTCCCAGGCTTGACATCTTCCCTCATGGGATTACTGCTTTCTGGAAGTTTCTACACACCTCCACTTCCTAATAGACTGGATTAATAATGAAGTGCCCCTCCATGACACTCCATTAGTCTATCATGCTTAGCACTGTCATATTGTTGTGACTTTATCTCGTCTCCAGTTGGAATGTTTGCTACTTTGGGAGAATGGGTTATGTCTTCTTCCTTTCTTTGTTCCTATTTCTACCTCAGTGTTTATTCCTGTTTCTAGCATAGTAAACACTTTTTAAACATGTGCTGGATAAATTTTGGGGAGATGGCAATGGCAACCCACTCCAGTACTCTTGCCTGGAAAATCCCATGGATGGAGGAGCCTGGTAGGCTGCAGTCCATGGGGTCTCGAAGAGTCGGACACAACCGAGCGACTTCACTTTCACTTTTCACTTTCATGCATTGGAGAAGGAAATGGCAACCTACTCCAGTGTTCTTGCCTGGAGAATCTCAGGGACGGGGGAGCCTGGTGGGCTGCCATCTATGGGGTTGCACAGGGTCGGACACGACTGAAGCGACTTAGCAGCAGCAGCAGCAGCAGATAAATTCTTGAGCAGATGAAATGAACTCAAGTATAGAGAAGTCAAACTAGAAAAGGTATTCATTGAATTAAATTCACTGAAGCATTGATTGAGCACCTACCATTTGCCAGACACCCCTCCAGACACCGGAGATACAGTGGTAAGCACTAGACCCGAGCTCTGCCTTAGCACATGCAAATTCCAATCAGTGTGGAGAGTTGGAGTTGAGTGAGCAGATGGTTGAGCTCTCAGTTGGCAATGTGTGATATGTTTTCAAATAAAGCAGGGAAAAGTGGGGCAAACCATAAACATCACATTGAGCATTTTAAAGACAAACAATTTAAGTAAAAATGTTTTAAATATTAAATAAAAATAAAATGAAGATAAATAGCTCAATCATATTTAGAAGCAAATATTGGAGTCACAACCCTGGATTAAATTTTTTAATGTCTAAAATGATTAGAAACATTTTAGACATTTAAACCTTTCATATTTTTCTCTATGTGGTCATTTACATGCACATACACACGTTCATATACATAATAAAAGGGTTTGTTTCCCTGTCATTTTTTAATAAAGATATAAAGAGGAAATATATTTATCCTTTTCTACCTCTTGCTCAACACAACCTCATGTAAGTCTCTCTAGGGAAAAACGTGTATTTCTAATACTGTTTTTAAAAAACAGCTGTAAAACTTAAAAGCTTTTGCACAACAAAGTAAACTATAAGCAAGGTGAAAAGACAGCTTTCAGAATGGCAGAAAATAATAGCAAATGAAACAACTGACAAAGAATTAATCTCAAAAATTTACAAGCAACTCCTGTAGCTCAATTCCAGAAAAATAAGCAACCCAATCAAAAAATGGGCCAAAGAACTAAACAGACATTTCTCCAAAGAAGACATACAGATGGCTAACAAACACATGAAAAGATGCTCAACATCACTCATTAGCAGAGAAATGCAAATCAAAGCCACAATGAGGTACCATCTCATGCCAGTCAGAATGGCTGCTATCAAAAAGTCTACAAGCAATAAATGCTGGAGAGGGTGTGGAGAAAAAGGAACCCTCTTACACTGTTGGTGGGAGTGCAAACTAGTACAGCCACTATGGAGAACAATGTAGAGATTCCTTAAAAAACTGGAAATAGAACTGCCATACGACCCAGCAATCCCACTGCTGGGCATACACACCAAGGAAACCAGAACTGAAAGACACGTGTACCCCAATGTTCATCGCAGCACTGTTTATAATAGCCAGGACATAGAAGCAACCTAGATGTCCATCAGCAGATGAATGGATAAGATAGCTGTGGTACATGTACACAATGGATTATTACTCAGCTATTAAAAAGAATGCAGTTGAATTAGCTCTAATGAGGTGGATGAAACTGGAGCTTATTATACAGAGTGAAGTGAGTCAGAAAGAAAAATACCAATACAGTATACTAACGCATACATATGGAATTTAGAAAGATGGTAGTGATGACCCTATATGTGAGAACAGCATTGAAACATGTATATTATCATATGTGAAATAGGTCGCCAGTCCAGGTTCGATGCATGAGATCAGGGCTCAGGGCTGGTGCACTGGGATAACCCTGAGGGATGAGATGGGGAGGGAGGTGGGAGGTAGGGTCAGGATGGAGAACACACGTCCACCCATGGCTGATTCATGTGAATGTATGGCAAAAACCACCACAATATTGTAAAGTAATTAGCTTCCAATTAAAATAAATTTTTTTTAAAAAAACAGCTGCAGAATATTCCATGATATGGCCAAATCATGTTTTCTCAGTTATTCCTCTATTTATAGGTATTAATTTTGCTTCCAGTTTTTCTTCCACAATAACAATGCTGCTATAAATACCCTTGAATATATGTCCTTCAGTTCAGTTCAGTTCAGTCGCTCAGTCATGTCCGACTCTTTGCGACCCCATGAACCACAGCACGCCAGGCCTCCCTGTCCATCACCAACTCCTGGAGTCCACCCAAACCCATGTCCATTGAGTCAGTGATGCCATCCAACCATCTCATCCTCTGTCGTCCCCTTCTCCTCCTGCCCTCAATCTTTCCCAGCATCAGGGTCTTTTCAAATGAGTCAGCTCTTCGCATCAGGTGGCCAAAGTATTGGAGTTTCAGCTTCAACATCAGTCCTTCCAATGAACACCCAGGACTGATCTCCTTTAGGATGGACTGGTTGGATCTCCTTGCAGTCCAAGGGACTCTCAAGAGTCTTCTCCAACACCACAGTTCAAAAGCATCAATTCTTCAGCGCTCAGCTTTCTTTATAGTCCAACTCTCTCATCCATACATGACTACTGGAAAAACCATACGTCCTTAGATACACTTAATGTTATGGTCAGATTACCAGCAGTGAGAGTACTAGGTTATAGGTGTATATATATATAGTTTAATTTCATAGGTTGCTTTTCATACTAGCTATAAATTTTCATATTGCCATCAGCAATATTTTAGAGTTTCTTTTCCTCCACGTGTCCTCTAGGTAGATGTTGTTGAATGAAGTGACATTTCGCTATTACTTTAATCTGTATTTCTCTGTCTACAGGTGATTTAGATTTTTTATTTGGGTTTTAGTAATTCAATGAATATCATTTTAAGTAAACTTTTTATAAAAGCACAGCAAATATGCAGATAAGTACATAAACCCTAGTGTGCAGTTCAACGAACAAATCCTTAAAACCAGCATCCAGATCAAGAAATAGAACACTACCAGCTCCCCAGAAGTCCCTTCATGACCCCTACTAGTGACTAGCCCTTGTGCTTCCAAGGGGAATCATTATTCTGACTGCTATCAACATAGATTAGTTTACTTTTGAAACATATATTTTTGAAATCCCATAGCCTATATTCTTGCCCAATAATATTTTATTAGATCTATACTGTTGCATGAAGCAGTAAATCTTTTACTCTCTTTGTTATAAAGATTTACATTATGTAAATATACCCTATATATCTGTTCAATTGTTGATGAACATTTGGGTTGTTTCCAGCTTAAACTATTATGCATGTTGCTGCCATGAGTATTTTGGTATGTTATGATATCCTATTGATATATATCTAGCAATGGAATTGCTGGACCATAGTTGTATCCATATGTTCACTTTTAGCAAATACTGGCAAGGATCTACTGCTAAGGACCACTGCCAAAAATAATTCTTACAAATTCACACTACCTCAGGAGTGTCTGAGAGTTCTAGTTGCTCTGTATCTTTGCAAAAATTTTTATTTTTAGCCTGTTGGGTGTGTTTTTGATTTGCATTTTCCTTATGACTAATGACAGAGCATACCTTACCATGTTTATTGGCCATTTAGATCATCTTTTTTATGATATACCTATTCAAGCCTTTTGCCCATTTCTCTGGTTCCATGATTTACAAGAGTTCTGTATATATTCTGGAAAAATGTTCTTTGTCTTCTTTATCAGATATCCATATTTTAATGTCTCCTCCCATTCTGTTGCTTCTCTTTTCTTTCTCTTAATGGGGTTTTTTGATGAATAGAACTTCTTAATGTAGTCTGATTTATCTTTTTTTTCCTACTGGATTTAGCACTTTTTGTATACTGCTTAGAAAATCTTTGCCTACCTCAAAATCATGAAGACATTCTCCTGTGCTTTTCTCTAGAACAATGTTTCTCAACTTTTTTTTCCCATTACTTGTGATGAGTAGACTGCAAGGTGTCCCCATAATTCCCACCTCCCAGTACTCATGCCCTTGTAAAATCTCCTCCCGTTGAGTGTGGGAGGGACCTGTGATTTACTTCTAGCCAATAGAAAACAGAAAAGGGGACAGGCTGTCACTTCTGCCATTATGTTACCAAGGATTGCTAGGGAACTTTCCTTTGATGGTTTTAGACAAGCAAGCTTCCGTATTGTAAGCTTCCCAGGAACTGAGAGTACCCGCTAGATGATAGCCAGGAAGAAATTGAAGTCTTCAGGCCCAAAGTCTGCAGATAACTGAGTTACACCAACAACCTTGTGAGTTTCAACGTTGATCCTTCCCCTACACAAATTTTCAGATGAACCAGTCTGGTTAGTGGTTCAATTGCAGTCTTTAGGGCACCGTCTAAGCCAGCCCAGACTCCTGGCTCATAAAAACTGTGACAGATGCATGGCTTTAAGTCACTGAGTTTGTGATAATATTGTCTTGTAGCGATTTGTTTGTTCAGTTGCTCAGTTTTGCCTGACTCTTTGTGACCCCATGGACTGAGGCATGACAGGCTCCCCTGTCCTTCACCATCTCCTGGAACTTGCTCAAACTCAGGTCCATTGAGTCTATGATGCCATCCAACCATCTCATTCTCTGACATCCCCTTCTCCTCCTGCCTTCTATCTTTCCCAGCATCAGGGTCTTTTCCTATGTGTTGGCTCTTTGCATCACGTGGTCAAAGTATTGGAGCTTCAGCTTCAGCATCAGTCCTTTCAATGAATATTCAGGGTTGATTTCCTTTAGGACTGACTGGTTTCATCTTCTCTCCAAGGGACTCCCAAGAGTCTTCTTCAACACTACAGTTTGAAGGCATCAGTCCTTTGGCCCTCAGCCTCTTTTATTGTCCAGCTCTCATATCCGTACATGACTACTGGAAAAACCATAGCTTTGACTATATGGACCTTCGTAGGCAAAGTGACATCTCTGCTTTTTAACATGCCGCCTGGGTTTGTCAGAGCTTTTCTTCCATGGAGCAATCATCTTTTAATTTCATGGCTGCAGTCACCATCTGCAGTAATTTTGGAGCCCAAGAAAATAAAGTCCATCACTGTTTACTGTTGTTTCCCCATCTATTTGCCATAAAGTGATGGGACTGGATGCCACGATCTTTGTTTTTAAATGTTGAGTTTTAAGCCAGCCTTTTCACTCTACTCTTTCACCTTCTTCAAGAGGCTCTTTAATTCCTCTTTGCTTTCTGGCATAAGGGTGTTGTCATCAGCACATTTGAGGTTATTGATATTTCTTCCGCTAATCCTGATTCCAGCTTGTGCTTCATCCAGCCTGGCATTTCTCATGATGTACTCTGCATATAAATTAAATAAGCAGGGTGACAATATACAGCCTTGACGTACTCCTCTCCCAATTTGGAATAAATCCATTGTTCCATGTCTGGTTCTAATTGTTTCTTCTTGACCTGCATACAGGTTTTGCAGGAGGCAGTTAAGGTGGTCGGGTATTCCCATCTCTTTAAGAATTTTCCACAGTTTGTGGTGATCTACAAAGTCAAAGGCTTTAGAGTAGTCAATGAAGCAGAAGTAGATGTTTTCCTGGAATTCTCTAGCTTTTTCTATGATCCAATGGATGTTGGCAATTTGATCTCTGGTTCCTCTGACTTTTCTAAATCCAGCTTGTACATCTGGAAGTTTTCAGTTCACATACTATTGAAACCTAGCTTGAAGGAATTTGAGCATTAGTTTGCTAGCATGTGAAATGAGTAAGATTGGACATAGTTTGAACATTATTTAGCATTGCCTTTCTTTGGGATTGGAATGAAAACTGACCTTTTCCAGTCCTGTGGCCACTGCTGAATTTTCCACATTTGCTGGCATATTGAGTGAAGCACTTTTATAGCATCATCTTTTAGGATTTGAAATAGTTCAGCTGCAATTCCATCACCTCTACTAGCTTTGTTTGTAGTGATGTTTCCTAAGGCCCACTTGACTTCTCATTCCAGGATGTCTGGCTCTAAGTCAGTGATCACTTAGGTCACCATCGTGGTTATCCAGGTCATTAAAATCTTTATTGTGTAGTTCTTCTCTGTATTCTTTCCACCTCTTCTTAGTATCTTCTGCTTCTGCTTGAATAGATAACTAAAATATCACACCCCTAAAGGAGACTACTTTGACATTTTTTTTCATAATCACTACAGCCCCTCCACTGTGAAACTTTAATACTTGTTGTTACTTGCTAAGTCATGTCTGACTTAGCATCCAGTCAGTATGCTAAGTAAGGGAATTCCAGAAAAACATCTGCTTCATTGACAACACTAAAACCTTAGACTGTATGGATCACAACAAACTGTCATGATCTTACCTACTGCAGTATGCGGGCTTCTCTGTCCTCTGCTATCTCCCAGAGTTTGCTCAGTTTCATGTCCATTGATTCGATGATGCTATCTAACCATCTCATCCTCTGCCACCCCTTCTCCTTTTGCCTTTAATCTTTCCCAGCATGAGGGTCTTTTCCAATGAATCAGCTCTTCACGTCAGGTGGCCAAAGTATTGGATGGAGCTTCAGCTTCAGTCCTTCAAATGAATATTCATGGTTGATTTCCTTTAGGATTGACTGGTTTGATCTCCTGGCTGTCCAAGGGACTCACAAGTCTCCTTCAGCACCACAATTTGAAAGCATCAATTCTTCAGCCCTCAGCCTTCTTTATGGTCCACCTCTCACATCCATATATGACTAATGGAAAAACCATAGCTTTGACTTATAAGGACCTTTATCAGCAAAGTGATGTCTCTGCTTTTTAATATGCTGTCTAGGTTTGTCATAGCTTTCCTTCCAACAAGCAAGTGACTTTTAATTTCATGGCTACAGTCACCACCCCTGTGATTTTGGAGACCAAGAAAATAAAATCTGTCACTGTTTCCACTTTTTCCCTTCTATTTGTCATGATGTGATGGGACCAGGTTCCATGATCTCAGTTTTTTGAATGTTGAGTTTTAAGCCAGCTTTTTCACTCTCCTCTTTCACCCTCATCAAGAGGCTCTTTAATTCCTCTTCATTTTATACCATTAAAGTTTATCATCTGCATTTATGAGATTGTTGATATTTCTCTGTGCATTCTTGATTCCAGCCTGTGATTCATCCAACCCAGCATTTTGCATAATGTATTCTGCATAGACATTAAATAAGCAGGATGACAATATGGAGCCTTGTTCTCCTTCCCGAACTTGAAATCAGTCAGTTTTTCCATATCTGGTTCTAACTACTGCTTCTTGACCCTCGTACAGGTTTCTCAGGAGTCAGGTAAGGTGGTATGGTACTCTCATCTCTTTAAGAAATTGCCACAGTTTGTTGTGATCCACACAGTCTAAGGTTTTAGTGTTGTCAATGAAGCAGATGTTTTTCTGGAATTCCCTTGCTTTCTCCATGATCTGATGAATGTTGCCAGTTTGATCTCTGGTTCTCTTGCCTTTTCTAAATCCATCTCGTACATTTGGAAGTTCTCGGTTTGCATATCCCCGAAGCCTAGCTTGAAGGATTTTGAGCATAACCTTGCTAGCATGTGAAATGAGCACAATTGTATGGTAGTTCGAACACTCTTTGGCATTGCCCTTCTTTGAGATTGGAATGAAAACTGACCTTATCCATTCCTGTGACCAGGAATGGATTTCCGAGTTTCCCAAATTTGCCCACATATTTAGCGCAGCCTATCTTTTAGGATTTTAAATAGCTCAGCTGGAATTCCATCACCTCCACTAGCTTTGCTCATAGTAATGCTTCCTAAGTCTCACTGGACTTAACACTCCAAGATGTCTGGCTCTAGGTGAGGGACTACACCATCATGGTTATCCAGGTCATTAAGACTTTTTTGTACAGTTCTTCTGTGCATTCTTGTCACCTCTTCTTAATCTCTTCTGCTTCTGTTAGTTCCTTACCATATCTGTCCTTTATCATGCCCATCCTTGCATTATATGTTCCCTTGATATCTCCAATTGTCCTGAAAAGATGTCTAGTCTTTCCTACTCTACTGTTTCCGTCTATTTCTTTGCTTTGTTCATTTAAGAAGGCTTTCTTATCTCTCCTTGCTATTCTCTCGAACTCTGCATTCAGTTGGCTGTATCTTTCCTTTTTTCCCTTGCCTTTTGCTTCTTTTCTTTCCTCAGCTATTTGTAAAGTCTCCTCAGGGAACAACTTTGCCTTCTTGCATTTCTTTTTCTTTAGGATGGCTTTGGTCATTGCCTCTTGTAAAATGTTATGAACTTCTATTGTTTCAGACACTGTGTCTATGAGATCTGATCCCTTGAATCTATTAATCACCTGCACAGTATAATTATAAGAGGTTTGATTTAGATCATATCTGAATGGCCTTGTGGTTTTCTCTACTTTCTTCAATTTCAACATGAATTTTGCAATAAGGAGCCGATGATCTGAGTCACAGGTAGCTCCAGGTCTTGTTTTTGGTGACTCTATGAAGTTTCTCCATCTTTGGCAGCAATGAACATAATCAATCTGATTTTGATATTCACCATCTGGTGATGTCTATGTGTAGAGTCATCTCTTGGGTTGTTCAAATTCATATACATCTGTTTAAGTACTATCAGTTTCATTCAGTTCAGTCACTCAGTCGTGTCTGACTCTTTGCGACCCCATGGACTGCAACACGCCAGGCCTCCCTGTCCATCACCAACTCCCAGAGTTTACCCAAACTCATGTCCATTGAGTCGGTGATGCCATCCAACCATCTCATCTTCTGTTGTCTCCTTCTCCTCCTGCCCTCAATCTTTCCCAGCATCAGAATCTTTTCAAATGAGTCAGCTCTTCACATCAGGTGGCCAAAGTATTGGAGTTTCAGCTTCAACATCAGTCCTTCCAATGAACACCCAGGACTGATTTCCTTTAGAATGGACTGGTTGGATCTCCTTGCAGTCCAAGGGACTCTCAAGAGTCTTCTCCAATACCACAGTTCAAAAGCATCAATTCTCCGGCGCTCAGCTTTCTTCACCGTCCAACTCTCACATCCATACATGACTACTGGAAAACCCATAGCCTTGACTAGATGGACATTTGCTGGCAAAGTAATGTCTCTGCTTTTTAATATGCTGTCTATGTTAGTCATAACTTTCCTTCCAAGGAGTAAGAGTCTTTTAATTTCATGGCTGTAGTCACCATCTGCAGTGATTTTGGAGCCAAGAAAAATAAAGTCAGCCACTGTTTCCACTGTTTCCCCATCTATCTGCCATGAAGTGATGGGACCAGATGCCATGATCTTAGTTTTCTGAATGTTGAGGTTTAAGCCAACTTTTTCACTCTCCTCTTTTACTTTCATCAAACTTCATCATCACTCTTTAGTTCTTCTTAACTTTCTGCCATAAGGGTGGTGTCATTCATGTATCTGAGGCTATTGATATTTCTCACGGCAATCTTGATTCCAGCTTGTGTTTCTTCCAGCCCAGCGTTTCTCATGATGTACTCTGCATATAATAAGCAGGGTGACAATATACAGCCTTGACATACTCCTTTTCCTATTTGGAACCAGTCTGTTGTTCCATGTCCAGTTCTAACTGTTGCTTCCTGACCTGCATACAGGTTTCTCAAGAGACAGGTCAGATGGTCTGGTATTCCCATCTCTTTCAGAATTTCCCACAGTTTATTGTGATCTACACAGTCAAAGGCTTTGGCATAGTCAATAAAGCAGAAATAGATGTTTTTCTGGAACTCTCTTGCTTTTTCGATGATCCAGCGGATATTGGCAATTTGATCTCTGGTTCCTCTGCCTTTTCTAAAACCAGCTTGAACATCTGGAAGTTCACAGTTCATGTATTGCTGAAGCCTGGCTTGGAGAATTTTGAGCATTACTTTACTAGCGTGTGAGATGAGTGCAATTGTGTGGTAGTTTGAGCATTCTTTGGCATTGCCGTTCTTTGGGATTGGAATGAAAACTGACCTTTTCCAGTCCTGTGGCCACTGCTGAGTTTTCCAAATTTGCTGACATATTGAGTGCAGCACTTTCACAGCATCATCTTTTAGGATTTGAAATAGCTCAACTGGAATTCCATCACCTCCATACCTTTGTTTGTAGTGATGCTTCCCAAGGCCCACTTGACTTCACATTCCAGGATGTCTGGCCATAGGTGAATGATCATACCATCGTGATTTTCTGGGTCGTGAAGATCTTTTTTGTACAGTTCTTCTGTGTATTCTTGCCATCTCTTCTTAATATCTTCTGCTTCTCTTAGGCCCATACCATTTCTGTCCTTTATTGAGCCCATCTTTTCATGAAATGTTCCCTTGGTATCTCTAATTTTCCTGAATAGATCTCTAGTGTTTCCCGTTCTATTATGTACTATATGTGTGTCTTATTCTTTTAATGCTTTTATTTTAACTCCCAGAGAACAATTTTCAACCCCCTGAGGGGAATATTGCTTCTGTTGACGATGCGTAAGTTGGCATCGGCAAATTAAAACCTACCACCAGTTTGGAAAAAAGATTTATTGAACACAGCTATGCATGTGCCTTAGCATATTGACTATGCCTGGCTGATTTTGTGTTGCAAGAGGGGAGTTGAGTAGTTGCAACAAAGACCATATAGCCTGCAAAACATTAAATATTTACCATCTAACTATAGAAAATATTTGCCAGTCACTGTTCTAGAAGTTCACAGTCCACCTGAAATTTAATTTTTTCCAATGATATTAGGTAAAGGTCAAGATTCTTTATTTTCCATGTGGAGTCCCAACTTACTCAGTACTATTTACTGAAAAGCCATCTTGTCCCCACTGCAAGGTAGTGTCACCTTTATCTAAATCAATGACTGTATATATGTGGGTCTCTGATGGGTACATAATTTGCAGACAATTGATGTCTTAACAATATTGAGCTTTCTAATTGTTGACATGATATATACTTCCATTTATGTAAATCTTTTCATTTTTTCTCAGTGGTTTTTACTTTTCTTGTAGAGGTCATGTATCTATTGGATTAAGTCCTTGATATTTGGTTTATTTGATCGATCATAAGTGGTACCATGTAGTCATTTCTGTTCTTTAATGGTATGCTGTTAGTATGTGGAGGTACAGTTGATTCTCCTATATTAATTTTGTTTTTAATGTCTTTGGTAAATCCGTTACTAATTGTAATAGTTTACCTGCAAATTATTTCTGATTGTTTATGAGCACAATCATGTCATTTGTGAATGACATCTTTATTTCTCCTTTTCTAATTTTCAAATCTTTGAATTTATTTTTATTTTCTCACCTTAACTCATCAACTAAAACTATTAAAAACATTAAATAGAAGTAATAGCAGATATCTTTGTCTTATTCTGGATCTCAGCTGGGAAAGCTTTCAATATTTCATCATTAAGTATGATGCTTGGTGTAAGTCTTTCATTGAAACGATTTATCAAGTTAAGGAAATTCTGTCCTACTTCTAGGTTTTAACAGTTTTCATTTTATTTTACCATAAGTGTGTATATTAACCTTCATAGTTTTTCTACATCTATGAGATAATCTCTTGATTCTTCTTATATGTTGCAATTAATGTAGTGAATTACATTGCTTGAGTCTAACATCCAGTTAAACTAACCTTTCACCTTGAGCTCTTGGACTAAATCCACCTTGGTTTTTTATACACATCATTGGATTCACTTTTCTATAATTGGATTGTTTTTTACATCTATCTTCATAAAACAACTTGGGAAGTGCTTACTCTTTTTTTCATTCTTTGGAACAGCTTGTAAGACATTGGTGTTAACCATATTAACAAATTGAAAGATAAAAACCGTATGATTATCTCAATAGATGCAGAGAAAGGCTTTGACAAAATTTAACACCTATTTATGATAAAAACTCTCCAGAAAGCAGACATAGAAGGGACATATGTCAATATAATAAAAGCCATATATGACAAACCCACAGAATACCTTATCCTCAATGGTGAAAAATTGAAAGCATTTCCTCTAAAATCAGGAACAAAACAAGGGTTTCCACTCTCAGTACTACTATTCAGCATAGTTTTGGAAGTCCTAGCCATAGAAATCAGAGAAGAAAAAGAAATAAAAGGAATCCAGACTGTAAAAGACGTAAAACTCTCACTGTTTGCAGATGACATGATCCTCTATATAGAAAAATCCTAAAGATACCACCCCAAAATTACTAGAGCTAATCAATGAATATAGTAAAGTTACAAGATTTAAAATTAGTATACAGAAATACCTTGTATTCCTATACACTAACAATGAAGAAACAGAAAGATAGTAAGGAAACAATTCCGTTTACCATTGCAATGAAAAGAATAAAATACTTAGGAATAAATTTACCTAAAGAAAGAAAAGACCTATATATAGAAAACTATAAAACACTGATGAAAGAAATCAAAGATGACACAAATAGATGGAGAAATATATGATGTTTGTGGATTGGAAGAATCAATATAGTGAAAATTAGTATACTACCCAAAGTAATCTATAGATTCAACATAATCCCTATCAAACTACCAACAGCATTTTTCACAGAACTAGAACAAATAATTTTGCAATTTGTATGGAAACACAAAAAGCTTCAAATAGCCAAAGAAATCTTGAGAAAGAAGAATGAGCCTGGAGGAATCAACCTTCCTGACTTCAGACTATACTACAAAGCTACAGTCATCAAGACAGTATGGTACTGGCACAAAGACAGAAATACAGATCAATGGAACAAAATATAAAGTCCAGAGATAAATCTACACACCTATGGACACCTTAAGGAGGCAAAAATATACAACGGAGACAAGACAGTCTCTTTAACAAGTGGTGCTGGGAATACTGGCCAACCACATGTAAAAGCATGAAACTAGAACACTTTCTAACACCATACACAAAAATAAAATCAAAATGGATTAAAGATCTAAATGTAAGACCAGAAACTATAAAACTCTTAGAGGAAAACATAGGCAGGACACTCTCTGACATAAATCACAGCAGGATCTTCTATGACCCACCTCCCAGAGTAATGGAAATAAAAGCAAAAATAAACAAATGGGACCTAATTAAACTAAAAGTTTTTTCACAGTGAAGGAAATTATAAGCAAGGTGAAAAGACAGCCTTCAGAATGGGAGAAAATAATAGCAACCGAAACAACTGACAAAGAATTAATCTCAAAAATATACAAGCAGTGCATGCAGCCCAATACCAGAAAAACAAACAACCCAATCAAAAAGTGGGCTAAAGAACTAAACAGACATTTTGCCGAAGAAGACATACAGATGGCTAACAAACACATGAAAAGATGCTCAACATCACTCATTATCAGAGAAATGCAAATCAAAACCACAATGAGGTATCATCTCACACTGGTTAGACTGGCTATCATCACAAATTCTACAAACAATAAATGCTGGAGAGGGTGTGGAGAAAAGGGAACCCTCTTACATTATTGGTGGGAATGCAAACTGGTACAGTCACTATGGAGAATAGTTGAAGATTCCTTAAAAAACTGGGAACAGAACTGCCATACAACCCAGCAATCTCACTCCTGGGTGTATACCCTGAGGAAACCAAAATTGAGAGACACATGTACCCAAATGTTCATTGCAGCACTGTTTATAACAGCTAGGACATGGAAACAACCTAGATATCCATCAGCAGATGAATGGATAAGAAAGCTGTGGTATGTATACACAATGGAATATTACTCAGCTATAAAAAGTAATGCATTTATTTGAGTCAGTTCTAATAAGATAGATGAAACCGGAGCCTATTATACAGAGTGAAGTAAGGCAGAAAGAGAAACACAAATACTGTATATTAATGCATTTGTATGGAATTTAAAAAGACGGTGATGACCATCCTATATGCAAGGCAGCAAAAGAGACACAGATGTAAAGAACAGACTTTTGGACTCTTTGGGCAAGTGAGGGTGGGATGATTTGAGAGAACAGCATTGAAACATGTATATTATCATATGTAAAATAGATGACCAGTCCAAGTTTGATGAATGAAGCAGGTACCCAAAGGCTGAGGTGGGGAAGGAGGTGGAGGAGGGGGACTCAGGATGGCGGGACACATGTGTACCCATGGCTGATTCATGTCACTGTATAGCAAAAACCACCACAATATTGTAAAGTAATCAGCCTCCAATTAAAATCAATAAATTAATTTAAAAAGAGTGTAGTCTTTTTCCCTATGGCCTTCTGGTTCTCCCAAACATAAACCCTACTAGTTTTCAAAGCTAGATATTATTTTCCTGGTGTGGGAACACTGGGTTGGCAAGCCTAATATGGGGCTTGGGCCCCTTGCTTTTTGGGAAAGAGTTTTGTGATTGTGATATATTTCCAATTTGTGATTAGCCGTATGAGTCTTGACTAAACTGTATCTTCATCTCTCCTATTTACCTTGCTGTTGCTCCTTCTTTATATCCTTTGCTGTGGAAACAAAGGATGGAAAATCTTTTGTGGAAAGTTGTGGAAAATCTTTTCTGCTAGTCTTCAGATTGCGCTTATAGATAGTTACTTTGCACACAGTTGTAATTTTGGTGTGTCCATGAAAGGAGGCAAGTTCAGGGACTTCCTACTCCACCATTCTGCCCTTTGAGTTACATCCTTTTCAAGTGTGCAGGTAATGTTCACCAAGATATACCTATTCTGAGTCATATGATATGTCTTAACAAATGTAAAAGAATTGAGATCATATAAAGTATGTTGCCTGACAATAATGGAATGTACTAGAAATCCATATTAGAAGGATAACAAGAAGATCTCTGAATTCATGGGTATTAAACATCATACTGCTAAATAATACTTGGGTCAAACAAAAAGTCTTAGGGATATTAGAAAATATTTTGAAATGAATAGAAATGAAAATATAACATAGCAATTTGTAGAATGCAGCTAAAGCAGTGTTGAGAGGGAAATTCATTGCATTGGATGCTTATATTACAAAAGAAGAAAATCTTATATCAAAAATATAACCTTATGAATTTAAGAAACCAAAACAAGTTATAATGAAATAATCCTGATGTAAGCAAAAACAACAAAAACCAATTGACTCAAATCTGATTATTTAAAAAAATCAATAAAAATATCAGCAAGATTGACAAAGGAAAAAAGACAGATTACTGATATGTGATGAAAACAGTACAACACTAGACTTAGTACGCACATATCTGTTAAGGGTCTAGTTTCTGGAATACACACAAAATATTCCTACAACTTAATAATAAAGGGACAAGTAGCCCAATTTAAAAACGGGCAAAGAATCTCTATAGACATTTATCTAAGAAGATATACAAATGGCCAAATAAACACATGAAAAGCTGCTCAGCGTCACATCACCAGTTGTTAGGGAAACACAAATCAAAACCACAGTGACATTCCACTTCACATGTACTAGGATGGCTACAATCAAAAAGTTCTATAATTACAAGTGTTGGTGAGGATAAAGACTTACAGTCATCTTCTTCTAAGAATTCTGTAGTTTCAACTCTTAAATTTATATAGATTTAGGTATTTGGTCCATTTAAAGTTAGTTTTTACATAA
This sequence comes from Okapia johnstoni, assembly GCA_024291935.2. Lineage (NCBI taxonomy): Eukaryota > Metazoa > Chordata > Mammalia > Artiodactyla > Giraffidae > Okapia > Okapia johnstoni. The sequence continues at coordinate 121,926,444 of CM044306.1, read as the reverse complement.
GGTGTGACGTTGGTTAATTGATTTTTGACAAAGGGCAAAAGCACTTCTATGAAGAAAGGATAGTCTTTTTAATTAATGGTTTGTAAAAACTGGGTATTCAAATTCAAAACATTAACTTCAACCTATACCTGTACCTTAAGAGGGAGAAGTCCATAAATTAGCTCAAAGAGAAACTTAAGAGAAAACACCAGCATCCAAAGTTGTTTGGGGTTCAAATGGCAATCAGTGGAGAAGGAGGTTATTCTCTTCTTTCTTACATAAAACTAAGCAAAGCTTTGTTACCCCCAAGGACTGGAGACTTCAGCAGTGCATGGAATATGCACCTTGGCATGGGGCTCATTCTGGACAACAGCAGTGACAATTTTACTGTTTGGGGGGATGGGATAATTTCATAGTGCACCATTCAAAGTGCTGGTCCAAAGCAGCCCTCTGAAATTAAGCCTAGGAAAGCACAAATTGGAGCCCTCATTAAGTGATAATGACAACCCAATGATATCCAAGAACTGGATGCATTTACTAATCCAATCCATTTTCTTCAATTCTTGAAAAGCATCAAAACAATCCAAAGTTTCTACAGTTCTTTTCTCCTGTTGCTCGCCATTGGTATGCAGACAGAAATAGGAATCCCACTGGGAAATGTCAGTTTCTTTGAATCAAGGGAGCTGTAAAGAGGGTGTCTGGCAATGGCAAGTGAGTCGTAAATATTTGACTATGTGCATGATGTACCTTAGTCTTCCAAGGCCTATTTCTTTGACAGCAAGAAGCTGAAGTTCTTACATTCCCTACTACTCATAAATCCCCAAAGCCAAGAGCTCCTGGCCATTCCTCAGAACCACAGAATGAAGTCCAGTTGTAAACAACAGTTACTGTGATGACAAGGTGTTATGGTTTATCTATTTGTTTCCCAAAGGCACACGGGTTCTAGAGAATGTGAGATGATTAAGGTCCTTGCATAAGCTTACTCTTGGCCCGGTTGGGAGTCTCTTTTCTGTTCACTCATCTTCAGGAGATTGACATGAAGGGAACCTGGGCTTTGGAGTCAGATAGATACACCCTGTTTCAAACCTCAATCTAGTCAGGGGTTTAGCTGTGTGACTGGGAACAAACTTCTTAAGCTAACGGAACCTCAGTCTCCTCGTGAGTAGCAGTGTGGATAAGAGCACCCATTTTGCAGAACTGTTGAGAGGGTTAAATGCAGTAATACAGGTGGAAAGAGAGAAGGTGCTCAGAAAATGTTAATCTCTATTTGGTTTTCCTCTTTAAATGAATGATGGGAATTCTGCTCTTTGATATCTGCAACAGTTTGAAACTAGCTTTGGGGTAACACTCTAAATACAGTAGCTTAAATTTAAGAGAGAAGTTTATGTCATTTCTATTGATGAAAGCTAAAACAAATAGGAATTTATTAACAGTGTGGAGTCTTTGTGTTGGACACCCATGTTCCCTTCTGTATCCACTCTTCATCTCCTTGCTGTGCTGAGGCCCAGGAGACTGACCTGTAGGGGCCACATTAACAATTTCCTTGCCCTTGTTGCACTTGGGTTTGGCCAATAGAAAGCACCAGCAGGAGATTGAAGGGTTGTAGGAGGCTGAGACTAGGCATTTAGTTGCCCAGAAGCCTTCCTGCAAGGGTGTCACAGATAGTCTCTGTCCCTCCCCTGAGCTAGCCTTTTCCATACGGGAGCTCATTCCATATGGTTGTTCCCTTATTTCCAGGTTCCCTTACAGGTTGTCACCCTTGCCCCTTCCAGCCTAAGGAAGATAATGGTCCCCTGCTGTTTCTAGCCCTAGGGTGCTATACTACCACAGCAGAACCACACCCTTGCATATAGTTTATTAAACCTTCTTCAAATTACCCACTTAGAGTGGGCCATCTGTTCCCTTTAAGAACCCAGATGATGCTTAATGCCCCAAACACTACAATGTCAAAATGCACAAGAAAAATCTATCATAATTATAGAACAAGATTTATAAAAGCAAACTTTTCTGAGATATTTTTAACCAACCATTATCCATCTAAACAATTTAAGGAGTAATGTAAACTTTGCCTCTTAAATAAAAAGAATATGTGCTATTTTCAAAAGCCCGATTTAGATCATTGAACAATATGTTCAATAAATATGGAAAGAAGATAATGTTCTTAAATCACAGAGAACTTGGAAACAAAGTTATGAAAGGTTAATAAACACATTTAAAAAATTTTAATATGGCTGGTAATCAAAATATGCAAATTAAAGCATAAAGTATCTTCTTTAACCTATCAAATTAACAAAGACTGAAAAAAACAGTGCTTGCAAGAGTGTGATATGACACTGTTACAGCTGGTGATAGTATGAACTGATAAAAATTTTCTAGAAAGAAATCTGTCCTCTATGTATCAAGGGCCTTATAAATATTTATAGTCTTTCAAACTAGTAATTCCACTTCTAGAAATTTATTATAAAGAAATAATAAATAGTACAGAAGTGTTTATGGAGGTTTAGCACACATATTTATAAGAGGAAAATGGGAATAGTCTAGATAATTGACAATAGTTGATGGTTACTTTGTTATATCCATGGAGAAATAAGGGCTTCTCAGGTAGCTCGGCAGTAAAGAATGCGCCTGCCAATGCAGGAGATGCGGGTTCGATCCACTCCAGTATTCTTCCTAGGAAATCCTATGGACAGAGGAGCCTGGCAGACTACAGTGTATGAGGTCACAAAAAGAGTCGGACACAACTTAGCAACCAAACAACAACATGGAAAAATATAGACATTAAACTAGGGTTTTATAAAAAGTTAAATGAAACAGGACAATAATCCCCAAATAATATTAATTTATCATAGTGAGACATAAAACTGTAGAAACAGTTTGATTCTTAAGTTTAAAATATGCATAAAAATATTAACAGTATTCATACAAGTAGTGAATTACAGATAATTTTTATATCTCTCTCCCTTTTCTGCATGTTCCAATTGCTCTACACTGAGTATTACTTTCATCCACACTATGTAATTTTTCACTAAAAATACTGAAAGGTCCAAGCTACCTAAAAAGTAAGTCATTTTCTCAAAACTATAATGTCCCAAGAGCCAAGTGATTCTGATGTACAACATACCCTTTCCACCTTCCTCACTCCACACACAGTGCACTATCTTAGGAAGAAGCATTCTTCTCACCCAGGAAGAGATTTTGAGCTGTCTCAGTCCAGTTCATGTTGAGCTCATTAGTTGCCAGGGTGAGTGAGTGGTCGGGAAAAGGAAGGGGAAGGCAGACAATGGAGGAAGGACAGGAGGGTGTGGCTCAGAGAACTAGGGGGCAGCTTAAACAGCACGGCTGGGTGTGGGCCATGTGAAGCCCTACAAGGTAATGCAGGCCAATAGCAGCTGTGTTGTTTAGAGCAACCCAGGTGAGCAGTGGTCAGTAGCCGGAATAGATTCACAGGAACATACACGATACCCACGGGTGGGTCTTAGGAATGCCTGACAGCTGGGGCTGCTGCTGCAAAGACTGGGACTTTATACATTAAAGTTACCATTCTTTTGCTACTTTTCTTTAGAAATCAGTCTCTTTCTAAATTCTTTTTTATATGCAAACATCTTTTTTTTTTCAGTTAACATGTTTTCATTATTTTAGCTCTAAGAAATCCTTTAAAATTTAGTTTTAATGCCTGCTAGTGCAAATTCATCCTATAGAACAATGATATACACAAAGATATATTCAGACAGAAATATGTCATCCTAAATATTTTCATTGATAACCAAGAAAAACTAAAAGTGAAAAATTTAAAGCTAAACATTCAAGAAGGTAAAAACTAATAATTGTTTTAAGATTTATTAAATAGTAACAGAAAATAAGACAGTATCATATTAGCATAATGGAAGACATGTAGATCAATGAAACAGAATAAAGAATTTAGCCAAAGACCCATATGTATATGACCAACTGAGTTGCAACAAAGAGGACAAGCTAATTTACTATGGGGAAGGATAGTCTTTTCAACGAATGGCACTGGATCAATCAGATATTCATGCAGAAAAAATATTAACCTCAACCCTTACCTCACACCATACTAAAACATTCCTCAAAATGGGTCAGAAATCTAAAACGTAAAAGCCAAAGTGATAAAACTTTTCAAAGAAATCACAGAATACTTTTGGGTAAGCAAAAAGCATGAATGAGCCATAGAAGGAAAAAAATTGAAAATTTAATCATAAAAATGAAAAACTACTGCTTTTAAAAAATACCATTGAGAAAAATGAAAAGAAAAGCCACAGCCTGGGGAAAAATATTTGCAATACACCTATCTGACAAAGTACTTACGTCAAGAATATACAAAGAACTCTTAGGATCTAATTGTTAGAAGGAAAACAACCCAATAAAAACCTATAAAATATAATATTTTTCCTTTATTCCTTATCTGGCTCCCAAATATTTGAACAGAGTACTTTATAGTACATTCCCAATACTACACAAATATATTGTTTTTAACATCAATGGCTGAAAAGGAATACTGCTAGCAAAAAAAAACCAAAGAGTCAAACCACTTATTTACCGCCAATGGGGTGTAGAGTGGTACAACCTTCCTGAAAGACAGTTTTGGTTTTTAGAGAATTTTCTAAGAAGTTATATTTCTAGGAATTTGTTGTAAGCTAAGGGTTTTGTGCATAAACATTTAGCTCTAGAAACATTATAAGAAGTTAGATGTTGCCTAAATGTCCCCAGGAGAGGATGTCAAATAAATGATGATACATACCTACAATAGAATTATATGTCAATAAAAATATTGTCATAGAAATATAAGCATTGACATGAAAAGACGTTTACATTGCTGTTAAGTGAAAGGCAAGTTGTAAAAGAATAGGTAAAAGAGGAATAAATTTTTGCAAAAAATATAATTTTTTTAAAGTAATGTGAAATTTAATGGTATCACCTCTGGCAACTGTGATAAACAGTTTATTTTTCTTTTTGCACCTCGATGTTTTCTTTATTTTCCTTATCTATTCAGCTAGTAACCCTATCAAAGAATGAGCCATGTTTCTATACGCCTTAAGGATGACCACTTATTTCCTAGAGAACCTAGTCTAGATCTCTCTACCAGCTCCTACCCTCAGTTCACCTAGCTCATCTGACCAATCATGGTTCCCTTTCTAAGCCTTCCTGTCCTTGAAGAAAGAATGCTTTCTTGCTCTTCTGTAAGGCAGAGAGTCTGGATTTAGCATGACCTCGATTTCAAGACACAACTTGGCTATTGAACAACAACAACAATTTCAAGTGGTGCGTGACACACTAATTATCTATTTTCTCTCCTCTTTTATCCTGCTCTGGGTTTCCCTGGTAACTCAGATGATGAAGAATCCACCTACAATGCAGGAGACCTGGGTTCAATCCCTGGGTTGTCCCTGGGTTGTCCCTGGGTTGGGAAGATCCCCTGGAGAAGGGGACGGCTATCCACTCCAATATTCTTGCCTGGAGAACCTTGTGAAGAGAGGAGCCTGATGGGCTGCAGTCCGTGGGTCGAAAAGAACTGGGCAGAACTGAGAGGCTAAGCTCACCTAATCTTTTCCTATTTTTCCCTCCCTCATACGTCATTCTTCGCAGACATCTTCTACGGTTCCCCAGACTCTCAACCTATAAATCACATGGTTTGTGCCCTGAGCCTTCCCTCCTTCTCCCTCTCACGTTGCTTATCCTGGATGCTCAGGCTTTCTGGTCTGTGTTCAAAGCTTTTTTTGAGAGTATCAGAGGAGCTCTTGATTCTTTCTCCCCAGCATTGCTCACCCCCATCCCTACTTTCAAATTTCCTGTGATGTCATAGTCATGCAATGTCATGTATACCATAGTGTTTTGGTTAGGTAATGAAATGTGATGCAAGTTGGTCAATCAAAGCCTCTTTCTGAGAACACTCTTTTCCTCCGTGGGAGAAAGCTCTAAGGAGGAGTCTGGAGTTTGCCTGTGGCCAGGTAGCCCATCCTGTGTGAAAATCAGGCTGAGAGAATCCAGTTCATACACAAAGAAAAGAGACACATGAAAGAAACAGTCCAGATGGTATTTGGTCCCTCAACCCAGTTCTCCCTGAAAGCCAGTTCCATTCCCTGCCTCACTATGAGTTGGTTACATGAATTTCCCCTTTAACACTTTGAATCAGTTTGAAATGAATTTCTCACACTATCAACCCTGTGCTCTAATGTAACTATTCCAGCGCTCTCAGAGTCCCCATGATTAAACATTGTAATAGTCCTTTGCATACCTCCCTCTGGAAGCTGTCTTATCTGTCTTCATTTTCTCAGCACCCATCCCTCTGCAGCTACAGAAGTTCTGGACTCGAAATAGAGACCAGGATTCTACCACTGTCAGATAGAAAGAGCTAGCAAAAGCTGTGTGAGCTTGAGGATAGCCTTGAATGTATGTGGGTCTCTATCCCCTCATCGATAAAAGGAAGAAATGAATTAGATGAAGCCCCAAATTCTTTCCAGCTCTAACATTTTTAAATTTTATGATTCCAAATTCTATCTCTCTAGGCTGAATTAGTCAAAGCTCTGGTCCAAAACCTGCCTGCCTAGTGTTCGCAGTTTTGCCTTCCAACATGATTCCAGGCTCAAAAACCCTGAAATCAGCCATCATTTGTCCCCAGCAATATGGTATTTTTTGTTTCTGCCAATGTGAAGTGATCACCAATTAATACTCTTTCTTTCTTTAAAAATTCTTGTAGCCATCCTGTGTTGGGTTCTTTGTGCTATTTGTTAAGATCAATCTATCTATCTCAGTCTCTATCTCCCTCATATGTAATTACACTGATATTTGTGTCTGTATTTATGTCTACATCCACATCTACATTTATATCATCTGTATCCCCAGTCTCTGCCTTAAGTTTCAGGCCCATATCTTCAAATATGTATTGAAATGTCTCCCTGGCTGTCTCTCAGATGTCTCAAACTCATTATCCTCTTCTCAGATATCTACTTCTTCTTCTGTGTTACATGTCTTGCATGAAGTTGTCGCCATGCATTGGTTTTCCCAAGCTATAACCTTGAACATAACCTTAACTACCCCTCTAATCCCATTGGTTCTATCTCAGAAATGGCTCTCAAACCTTTCGCTACTCTCTTGAACCTACACCCCCTCAAATCACCCTAGGTCAGACTTCCGTTATCTCTCACTGAAATACTGCAACAGCCTCTTAACAAAACCCCTGCCAAATTCTCAGCCTATCCTATTCTTTACATTGATGTCAGAGAGTACTTTTCAGGGCACTAAATCCACCAAGTTCATCTACTGCTTGGCAACTTTCAAGGCTCATCCTTTTCCTATAGGATTAAATCCAAATGTCTTAACATAGCCTGAAATGACAAAATGATAAGAATAGGGTGTTCTAAGATGGGTAGGAGGTGTTCAGAAATTATTTCAAATGGTCAAGCTCCCAAAGGAATTCTTTCATGAACAGAGATAGAATAAGACATAAACAAAGATGGAGACTGGTGCAGCCAAGGAAAACCGGATTTCAGGAAGGACTCAGGCTTGAAGAAAAGTGCAAAACACTAACTTAACTATTGATCTTTAGTGGAAGGACCAGGCTTTTATCTGATTTTTTTCCCTCCTATAATGAGGATACTCAAGGTTTAAGACTGCCCCACAGGGCCAAAGGCATGGTCTGCTTTCTCTCCTGAATTCAGTGGTGACTTAACTTTCACAAGAATGGCAAGTTGGGTAGACCTGGTGATGCTCCTACTGCTGGGGTGGGCCTCCTGGATCACTGGTGATCTGGGTTCTAGGGCCAACATCTTCTTTACTGCACACCCTCCTCTTCTTCCCTGGGCAGAAGTGCTCAGAATTGCCCTTCCTCACATGGCAACAGCTCCAGGATCTGAGATGGGGCTCACCTGGAGAGGAGAAGGTCCCAGGGTAGCCAAGGGACACCTGGCTCTGCCCTGCACTTGGGGTCTGGGACAAAGTCCCCACCAGAAACAAAGGGATCCTTTGCCTAATTTTGTCTTTTCTTTGTGCTTATTTTCCCTTTGGGAGAGTCTGGGGAAGACATATTGTTGAAAGCCAGTTTAGGGAACCCATACCTAGGCCACTTATGTCTCCATGCGCTTATCAGTATGTCATTCTGATATAACTCAAAACTCTCATGATTACTTTGTGTCAGACAAAGCAAGAGGAATAAGGAAGGGATAGGAACACGTTTTCTGGCAGATGGTATCTGGGAACAGACGACAAAGAGAAGACAGGTCAGTCAACTCCTACTGAAAGGAAAAAATTGGCTTTCTCTGCCCAAGACAGAGATCTTCATTCTTGGAAGTATAGAACAAATGTGGTCAGAAAGGAATGTGGGTGTAAAAATAGAAGCAGGTGGTAAGAGACCAATTTATTACTTTTGAAAAATATTTAATGGTAAAGTTTTTTTTTTTTAACTTTAAAGAGCAGTTTGAAATTGAAATGTAGAAAGAAGAAAAGTCACTGCTAGCCCCACCAGCCAGAAATGAACTTTATTAACAATTATTATCAAATTCCTCTCATACTCCACTTATTTTAACTGTACATACATTTTTATTCTTTTTATTTTTCAAATTGCAGTCTTAATAGACACAAAATTTTGTTTTCTGCTTTTTTACTGGAATATTACAGAATGGTCATATTTATGTTCCATTGCAGTAAATGTTCAACATATACTCATCAAACACCTACAATGCCCAGCTATGAGCCAGTCACAATGAGGCCTCTTCCCTCATGGCGTTAACAGTCAAGCGAAGCACTGAGGCATGAGAACATGAAGCCTGCAGGTGCCCATGTGAGACGAGGGCCAGGGAGGGAATGCAGGCTCTGGGGGAGCGCGTACGAGGGGCGCAGATGTGTGTGGGACAAGTGTCACAGAAGCTTCTTGGAGGAGGTGGTGGCTAAGCTGAGTCCTGCAGGGTGAGTAAGACTTGGCTAGGAAAAGAAGGTGAAGGAAGAAAAGTGTCCGGGGGTCTGGGAGAGAGTGAGGGCATGAGCAAGTGGAGGAAGTTTGCTCTATGGAGCATATGGAGAGCTGGGGTGTGAGCACAGATGGGGGCGGTTTTCATAAGAGGGAGGAGCAAGGGGGGGCCCAGTGTGTGTGGGGGGCACAACAGTCCCTGCCAGCCTTGCCCAGGAGTCTGCTCACTGTCTGGAAGGCAATGGGGAGCAGGAAGGGCTTTAAGAAAGGGAATGACAGGTTAGGGCTGCGTTGTGGAAAGATTGCCTAGGCTGTGCTGTAACTGGCACACTGGGATGGGGTGAGAATAGTCAGGGAGAAGGCCCAGGACCCCCGGCAGTACTCCTGTGAAAGCCGGTGCATTTCTGACCTGTCTCTTCCCCTTCCAGCTCAGCTCCCCACCACGTGTAGAAGCAGCCTTCCACAGGCTTCTCCATGGACTCTCTTTGGGGCCCTCTCCTGGCTGAGCACACCCGAGTCAGGGGACTGTTTGGTGACTTTCTTCTGATCTTCCAACTCCCCCTTTAGGACTGCTGCCCCCTAGATTTACCCACACCATTGTAGTGTCTTATTCCTAGGGCGTACCCCTATTTCTTAATGCTCACAGCGCCTCTGCTTCCTGATTCACCCTCACGAATGCAGCCCCCAGTCACGCTGGCCCATGACTCTGCTGGCTCTTATCCTGCGTGGAGTGGTCTTGTCTCCTCATAGTGAGTGTGTTCAGCCACATTGTGAAGCCCCCAAGTGCAGGGGCTTGATCTGTTTTGTTCCTGACAGCAGTTCCTGGTTCATGGCAGGTGTACAATCTGTTTGAGTGAGTGAGTGCATGAATGAGTGAGTGTGTAAGCTCAGGAGAGAGCTCTGGGCTGTAGATGAAGGTTCTAGTCACTTAGGCCATGGAAGTGAATGAGGTCACCCTATGGAGAGTGTGGAGTGAAAAGGAAAAAGGAAGAGGGTCAAATCCAGAATTCTGAAAAGGACCCACAATGGAGACACAGCCAGAGGTAAGAGCCAAATCAAGGGTGCTGTACCGGAAAGACAGGGATAAGAGCACTGTGAGCTGGAGAGTTTGGGGCCATGTGCTGCTGAAATTGGATTTAGCAGCAAGAAAGCCTTTGACTGTTCGGAGAGAGAAGTTTCAGGAAAATGGTGGAGACAGAAGCCACACTACTATTGACTGAGGAGAAAGTAAAAGTCATGGAAGGAAAGCCAGCAAGTGTGTGTACTTACAGGAAGTCAGCTATAAAAGGGAGAAAGCAGGGAGGGTGGCAGCTGGCACTGTGTCGCTTTAATATGGCAGGTGCTTTAACATCATAAATGCTGATGGGAGGGGCAAATAGTTGTACTGTGCTTAGTCGCTCAGTCGTGTCTGACTCTTTGTGACCCTATGGACTCTAGTCCGCCAGGCTCCTCTGTCCATGGGGATTCTCCAGGCAAGAATAGTGGAATGGGTTGTCCACTCTAGGGTATCTTCCCAACCCAGGGATCCAACCCAGGTCTCCCGCAATGCAGGAGGATTCTTTACCATCTGAGCCACCAAGGAAGCCTGAGAAAGCAGAGATTAAGTCATGCAGGGGCCTGGGGTGCTAATTGCAAGAGGGATGGCTCCGAGGAGGCAGAGAGGACACCTGTGTGGCTCTCAGTGGGGATGGAGCCCTGAGGGAGCAGAGGCTTGGGGCAGACAGCTCCCCCATGTTAACTCGAGTGAGTGGAAGACCAAGGTAGTGACAGGCTGGGGGCAAGGAACCCTGTGTGTCTGGGGACAAGAGAGCCGGGGAATTAACATTCCTCTGCTTCCCCTCCTGGAGAGGTGGGAGCCAAGGCCATCTGCTCTGAGAGCTGGGCAGCGGTGGGATAAATGTTTTTGGCTCCTGTCCCATTAGTGCACTGAATTCTTCCAAAGGAGGGCATCTCCTGAGGCCAGAATGTCGCTGGTCCCTCAACTAGACCTTGAAAGTGTTAATTCCCATCCAGAGTTTTCGGCCAAGAGCAGTTTCCCCATTTTTAGGAAAAGACCATTTCTGAAGCTCTTCTGAGCCTCTTCCCACGCTTCCTCAGGGGATAGCCGAGGGCCTGGCCTGCCCTCCCGCCGGGGGCAGTCCCCAGAGACGATGTTCTCACAGGTGGGCCCTGCTGTGAGGAGCCCCCTTGTGAGATGACTCTAGCTGTCTAAACTGGGGCCAATAAAATAATTTGCCAAGAGGGTCTTTGAAGTAATGACCTCCCTAGTTAGTGCCTTGAAACATATTTTTACTTCTTGGAGGAGAGATTATGAGCTGGAGGGCCATGGGAGGGTGAAAGACCCCCAAGGGTGGCAGAGCTTGGCTCCTGTCCAGTGGCCCTACCGGGTGAGCCGTGGCTGCTGCTCCTGGAGGGCCCCATGGCCTAGGGAAGTCGGCTTCACAGAAGTCTACGTGTCTAAGCCCCAGCTCCTGTGCAAAGCGAGGTTTGTCTGGATGAGATCTGTTTATTCTCCACAAGCCCAGCCCAGCCAGGCTCAGTGTGGGGTCCAGGCCAGCTGAAGCTGTGTGGAGCAGCCCCTTTCCCTGTATCCTATGAGGATGAGCAAGGTGTGGGCAAGGTGAGGGGTTAGGGCAGGAGTGTGGAGATAATTTGGGGAGATGGGCCCAGAGGGAGGCTGACCCATGTAGCAGTAAGGATCTTTAGCATGATTTAAAAAATTGTCTCATTTTCCCATTCATTCATTCCCCAAATCTTTATTGAGCACCTACATATGGCACGCTCTTTGCAGAGTAAACTAGGTCTGGTCCTGGCCCCACAGAGCTTCCATTCTGTGGGATAGACACACCATAAACAAACAGGTGTGCCAGTGTGTAAGGAGGAACCCTGAAAGAGCTACAGAGAGGAACAGCTGTGGACCATGAGAGCCTATAACAGGAACCTGCAGTGTGGAGAGTGCGGTGGCTGGGGCTCCGGGGGGCTGGGACCTGATGCATAGGTGACATTCCCCAGGGTTGTATAGGATTCGAAGCTGAGGGAACAGCACATGGAAAGGTCCTCAGGAGCCAGAAGTGGGCTGTTCCAGGAAGCAGAGGGCCACCAGGACAGCAGGACGCAGAGATGGAAAGGGGTGGAGGAGGAGGAGATGAGGGAGGCTGGCAGGGGCCAGATCACACAGGGCCTTGTGGGTGGCAGTAAGAGGTTTGCATTTTATTCTGGGTGCAAATAGGAAGCTCTTTGCTGCCATGCCATGGACGGCAGAGGTTTGTGTGTGGAGGCCTCCTCCTGGCAATGATAAGGTGACCCATCTTGTCAGGAAGTGGAAACAGAAGTCCACCCCAACACTCCCAGCCTCCCTTTCCATTTGATTTCTCTCCACCAGGAATGCCTTTCAGGGAACAGCTGGAAACAAAAGGACCCCGGGTTTCCCCCTGCTCTGGGCTCTCAGGCTCCCTTGCAGGATCGCAGCATTGCCTGCAGGCAGATGCCAGGTGCAGTGAGGGGCTGTCCTCCTATGGTTTTAGGGATGTACAGACTGACGTGGGAGGCAGGCGAGAGCTCTCAGCTCCCACGGGGTATTCGAGGTGCCAGAAATGCTTCACCCAGAGGCCTCAAGTGCCTCCCACCTGCATCTCTGGTGAATCTTTACTGTGAGCAAAATGCTGTAGGAGGAAAAAAAGCAGACAAGGTGTGTGTGTGTGTGTGTGTGTGTGTGTGTGTGTGTGTGTGTGTGTGAAAAGAGGCTCAGAAATGTAATGCTATTTCTTTGGAGAGTCTTGAAGTCCTCTCAGCAAACAGACCCACATCAATATGTTCTGGGATGCAGGATGAATGGGCAGGGTGGAGAGACAGGAGACAGGGTCAGCAGTGCTGAGGCTGTTGTGGTCTAGGAGGAAAACAGTCAGCTGTGATTGCGGTGGAGGCAGGGAGGTTTGGGAGGAGTAGAGGCTGGGGCACTGCTGGCAGAGGCCCCAGTGAAACTTGTTGAGAGATGAGGCCCAAGACACTCTTAGATGATTGTGGAGTTTGGTCCAGGTGTGGGTGAGAGGCGTGCATCACCTCACCAGACCCAGGTGCTAATAGATTCATCTCTGGGAGCCAAGTGGAGAATTGGAAAGTTAAGCCTGGAACTCAAAAGGGAGGCACTCTGGGGTTAACTAGCTTCCGGTGTAAATTCATTACCAATTAACTTATTATCCTACAAGCAAAATAGCCTCCTCTGTGAATTCCCACACTTCCCAGTCAAACCCTGCCACCCCGGTTATTGAATTTTGACTTGTCATTCCTAAGGTCAACCCCACCCTTGATTATCAGTAAGAACAACATTAGTTCATCCTTCATTCTCTACACCTCTACCTCCTCTTCCAACTCTGGGTGGAAACATACAGGGAAACTCACCTCTCAAATCCCATCTGATTTATCTCCTGAACTTCCCTAAGTTTCCCTTGCAACCCCAGGGAAAAGCGCATGGCCCAGTCCTTTTAAGTTCTCACCAACATTTTTGTTCATGTGTTTGGCCCATCATGTTGCTTCTGCTGGGACGTACGCCCTTCTCCCCGCTTATCTCAGCTTTTCCAGGTGGGCAACCGATAATTCTTGTAGGTTGAAAACCATAAGGCTATACGAACTCTGCCCATTTTCCAAGGGCCATCCCTAGTTTCACCTCCTCCAGGGGCTCTCCCATGATTATGCTTTAGCCAGCTCCCCCTGCAAGACCAGAAGGGTGCCCAGCTCTGTATCACATGGATTGCTTGGGTTGCATATGGCATTTGCCCAGCAAGCTAGAACTTGGTCTTGTTCGGCCTGATTTTGCTGCTCCCTGCTCATTTCGTGCAGATGGGCTGTGCTAATCTGACTAGCCTGGAAGGTAGGGCTCTAGGGCAGCAAAACCTTCACCCTGAAATCTCAGTAGCTTCACATGATACAAGTTTATTTCTTGCTTATGTTCAGTGTCCCCTGTGAGCTGCTGGGAGGTTCTGCTCCCTTTTCACTTGAAGACCTAGGCTGATAGTGACTGAAATCTTAGAGCTTCACCACCTGGGATGGTGTTTTCTGGTAGAACTTTCTGCGAGGATGGAGATGTCCTGAATGTGCTGTGCAGTGCCATCTCTTCACCTCAGCTTGCCACGTGTAACTATCAAGAACTTGAAATGGGGCTAGTGTGACTAAGACACAGAATTTGAAATTCCATTTAATTATAAGTAATTTAAATTTCCACACATGGCTACCACATTTGGAAGTGCAGAGCTGTACTATGAGGTCTCTGTGTTTACCTTCAGGAGGAGAGAATATGCAGAGGATTGTGCCTGCCTGTCTGTGCTCAGCCAAGGAGTCGTTATTGGTCAGAACTGGACACCAGGCCCAACCTAACTGCAAAGCTTCTAGAAAAGGTGCGGGACCCCATGAATATTCAGAGAGCAAAAAATAGCTTCGCCACAGAACTCTTCTAAGTGCAGTCAAAACTTTCTGAGGCTAAGATGCATGCAACTTTGTGGGGAATGCAGATTGAGACACTCTGGGTGGAGAGGAAGGCTGGGGGTAGACTGAGATAGTGCAGAGGGATTATAGCTTAGGGATGCAGAGACAGGCCCAGAGAGGGCAGGGAGTACACACAGCCAGGCTGGAGTCTCGAAGTACTGGCTCAGGGAAGAGGGAAGGGGAAGGTGGATGCTCTCTATGCCCTTGGGGAACAACAGGCCTGGCTGGGACACGTCTAGTCTTCCATTCTGCATCCCTGAGAAGGGAAGAGTTCAGAGCTGCCAAAGGTCTGTTCTTGAAGCCCTTGGATGGAAACGGCCCCACAGGGCTTCAGTTTTCAAATGGCCTTGGCTCTCTCCCCCTGAGGTGAGTCACCGAGCTGCCTGCCGAGAGATGAACAGATGAACGGCAGAGCAAGAGCCCAGCATGAGGTCATCTGGGCCACACTTCCCGCCTGACCCTGGCCCTGGGGCCAAGTTCAGGGAGTTTCCAAGGCCAGCAAGGAAGGGGGTCATGCCCTGACTATTGTAGTGCTCCCGCCACTGCAGAGTGGGTGGAGGTGGATGGGATATGTGCTGTTAGGGTCAGGGGTTAGGGTCAGGGCCCAAGAGCTGTGGAATGGATCTCAGCTGAGGTGGGGAACTGAGACCCAGAGAGAGGCCCCAAGACACACTGGGGGTTGCAGTGGAAGGCCCTCTGCACCCCACATGCAGAACCTCTGTGGCAGTCTTGCCCAGATTTCATCCTCACCATCTCCAGGTTGGTGCTTGCTCCAGCTGTTTCTATTTTTCCTAGAGACCCACATAACTCAGGCTCTGTCCACTTCTGATTTAAATCTTTGCTGCTGTTGGAAACCATTTCTTTCCCTCTCACCCGCCCCCCCCCCCCAGGACAAACGGCAAAGCTCCAAATGGCAGAGAAAAACCCATGTGAGCAAAGGAACTGGAGCCAGGGAAGGTAGCCTCTGGTTCCCCTGACCAGGCGGACACAAATCTGTATTTAAAAAAAAAAAAAAAAAAAAAAACTACAGCTGGAGAAATTCTTCACTTCACAAGCTACTCTTCATTTTAGAGCAGACTTTACCATAGGAGTCCATTAAAGCAAGGAGTTCCTGGTGTATTTCATATGGAATTTGATTCACAAACCATCTAATTTCATCAGCAAAATGCTATTAACAATTACCATCTGTAAGATACCAGAGTTTTTTTCAAATGTGGCATCTCATTAAAGCCAGGCCTGTCTGTGGGTTCTTCAAGCTTCAGGGAACCCCAAATTAATTTGGACTATGCCAGCCTCCAATCTGCCCAAATTGGGAGAATATAACCCCCATTTCATAAAGCAAAAACTGATGTTGGAGTAAAGAATTAGAGCCAAGACCAGGCTCTACTGTGCAGGGAAGGGTGTGCTGGGAATCTGGTCCAGGCAAAGCTTCTCTTTGCCTGAATTCTCTCATCTAATCCCATGAGTCCTGTGGGCTGGGGCTCCCATTGTGTCAGAGGCCAGTGTACATTCCAGAAACAAACTCTCTTCCCCTCTTTCTTAATGTTGCTCAGAAAACCCAAACCACAGTCCAATCTGACCTGTCCTCTGCTGGTATCTGTGGCAGATGGTATTTTTCAGAGACTTCCAAATATCTCTGATCCACCTGTCCTACTTGGTGACCATGCCACACCCCCATGGACCGTGGAATCTAATTCCCCTTCCCTTGTTTCTTATTTCCTCCCCTTCCCTTGATTGCTTGAACAATAGAGCACAGTGAAAGTGGTGCTTCTGAGGCTGGGTCAGAGAAGGTGATGCAACTTCTGCCTATTTCCTGTAACTTGGGGGCTCGTGGAAGAAATTCAGACACCTTGAGGCCAGCTGCCACGCTAGGAGGAAGCCAAGCCACATGGCGAGGTCACATGCAGGTGCTCTGGCCAATGGTCATGGCCCAAGTGCCAGACGTGTGACTGAGAAGCCATCAGATGAGTCTAGTCCCCAG
Organism: Okapia johnstoni; assembly: GCA_024291935.2. Lineage (NCBI taxonomy): Eukaryota > Metazoa > Chordata > Mammalia > Artiodactyla > Giraffidae > Okapia > Okapia johnstoni. The sequence continues at coordinate 121,910,086 of CM044306.1, read as the reverse complement.
CCGTAGAGCCACTCCCAGCCTTGGGATCTTCCCAGCTGAACCCCAGACAGCGCAGAGCGGAGACTAGCCATCCCCACCAGGTCTTTCCAATTCCCAGCCCACAGAGTCTGTGAGCGTAACAAATGGTTGTCTGAAGCTACAAAGTTATGGGATCATTTGCTACATGGTCACAATAACTGAACAATACCTGGTTCTCTTCCATAGCACAAGGTGCAATGGTAATTAATGACCCCACTATCAGGCGATTTCTCCTTAACTGTCTTTCCCATTTGACTCTGAGTTCCAGGAAGACAAGGGATGCTGTCAGGCACATCACTGCACTCCTCGGGAGTCAGCCAGGGAGACACTCAGTGAATGTTTAATAGATGACTGATCTTAACACTGTCCCCGGATTGACCCCTAAACTTGACCTCGGAATGACTCTGGCCCTGAATTCAGACTGACTTTAACCTTGGCTGCAGACCAACCCCTAATTCTGGCATCGAAGACCTAACCCTGGCCCCAGCCAGAGCACACACAGCCTCTTGCTCTGGTGCCTGCTCCTAAGCCCAGCTTCAGACTGACCCTTAAACTTGACCTCAGAATGACCCCTGGCCTCGCCATAACCCAGATGGACTGGCCCCAGCCTGCCTCTCCTGGCTCGCCTCTCCCCTTGTACGCCCACACCCCCCACCCACCCCTCCCTGCCATGTTCCTGCCTCATGAGCCTTCTTTCAGTCGCTTCAAGGAATAAAGCTCCTCCAGGAGTCAGAACCCCAGCATATACTTGCCCCTGCCAGGAACACTTTCCCTGCTAACTCTCTCTTTCCTTCAGGATCAGCTCATTTCAGTTAGACCCCTGTACCTAGAATTAAGTAGACTGCATGTGGCCCAATGGCCAGGGGTAGAGATGTGTGTGGTATTTGTTCCATCTATTAAATATTTATACATGAAAAAATAAAAAATAATGAGACCCCTTTGTAAATGCTGTTAGCATTTTCACACTTTATAACTATGTATGTGTTTGCTATTTGCTTGATGTCCCTCTTCCTAGAGACTGGACTCCTTCCATGAGTACAGGAACCACACCTGCTTTGCTCACCACTCCACACACTGTGTACCCAGCACAGGGTCTGGCACCTACACCGGGGGCTCCTGATTAACTGTGAGATAACCGAAGGAACCAATGACTGGTTTACATCTTCCAGGAGGCCATCTCTGTGACCCCTCCTGGCCCTGGTCGAGCTCCTGGTCTTCCCTGTTTCCCTTCCCTGGGCCCCACAAACAACCAGGTGGGAGCGCTCAACCAGGAGCTGGGTGATTTTCAGGCCTTCCTGTCTCTCCCACCAGTGTGGGCCTCCTCCAGTCCTGAGTCCGGCCTCTCCCCTCAGCAGCTCCAGCACGCACAGGCCTGAGAAGCTCAATAAATGTTGACTGAACTGTTGAACTAAACCAATTCCTTCTCTCCAGCCTCCTTTCTGGCCTCAGCTCTCGACCGGTTCACGTAAGGGGCCATCAGCAGCAGCGCTTCAAACAGAGAAGAAACAAACGAAGCAGCTGAGAAATCGGCAGGAGGAGACAGGCGGGGACATTCATCTCCTCCTGCCCTCTGTCCTCATCGCCATCCCCTTGAGGGTTGCAGGCAGTCAAAAGTTCAGGCTCCACATTTTCTGGAAGAGGGAGGGAAATCTGTGTGTGGGGGATAAAAAAAAGTCCCCAAACTCAAATCACGCACACAGAACAACAAGCCATAAAACAGAACACCATTGGGAGAAGATGGGGTCACATGGTGGGAATTTGGATTGCAACGAGGTGGGGGGGGGGGGGGGGGCGAGGTGGGGGCAGCACTTGAGAAAACGCAGCCTGCTCAATGGGAACCAGATGGGCTGCGTGTTCTTAAATAGAATCCCAGACTCGCAGCGCTGGCGGGAGCCGGGCTGGGGGCTCTCCCCTTGGCCCCTTCGTGGGCAGAGGGGACGTGGAGATGGAGAGAGATGGTGGCAGGCCCCGAGGCTGGGACAGGGTGGCATCTAGACCCGGTCTCCTGGCTCTGGGTCAGCGCTCCACTCTCTCTGCCACGCTGTCTCCCAGCCTTTTGCCAGGATCTCCAAATTAGAAGCATATCGAGAAGCAATACTGTCATTTCCCCCCTTTTTCCATCTTTTCTTTGAATTCTTTCTCTTTGCAGTATAATTTTAGAGGTGCCAGGAAGTCCTCCTCTTCCAATATCCCCCACCCTGCTCCCACCCCATCCGGGGAACATAGGATAACAAGACCTGTCACGGACGCTGCGGGATAGGGGGCGCTCTATAGCTCTTGAAGTCCTCCCAACACCCGTGGGGGGGCGGGTGTTGGTCTATTAGTTTACCATCTTGCAGGATGGGAGGGAGGATGGGGTCAGATATTGTCTTTTTGCCTTTTATTGACCACTTAAGATTTAGTATCTTAACCAGAGATTTTTGTAGAAAAAAAAAACAACGTAAAATAAAACTGTGCCTGCAGAAACCACTGTGTGAAGACATGAAAGCGGCCATGCATTCTCTTTCCTCCCTGCCCTCTCCTCCCAAGACAAAGGCATCATTGGTCTCTTTCCCAGCTCCCCGCAACAGACTCTTGCAATAACCTCTGTGGGGCGCCGTGAATGGCCCTGTATGCCCAACAGCCCCAGGGGCAGCATCCAGTGATGTGAATGACACCCTGGCCCCTCCCAGAGACTTCCTGCTGCGCGCAGGCAGGAGGCGGGACCTCATCCTCCTCAGGGCATGGTGAGGAAGCCCTGCTCATCTAGGGACTCAGACGAGTCTGGGTTTCCTAGCAGGAGGGGTAAAAATTTAGGCATCCACTTATATTTGAAATCTTTGTCCTCTGGGTTGCCCTGGAGCTGGCAATCCTTCATTTTTAATCCCCCCAGGGGTGAGAGTGTCTCTCACAACCAGACACTCAGTCATCCAACCAGTGGTGGCCATCTCCTTGCAGTGTGCTCCTGAATTGTGGGTGAACAGGCAGCCAGATACAGAGTCTCAGGGTGGGTGTCCTGACAGAGGAAGGGTCAGAGCAAAAAGGCCAGGGGGGAAAGGGCTGGACTGCACGGGGGCAGATGTGGCCATGGCACAGGGAACAGAAAGGGTGGCGGCAGGGGAACCAGGAGGTGTGAGGTTGGAGCGGGGACCGACCTAGGAAGGGTCTGGAAGGCTGTGGCCAGAAATCTGGACTCAATTTAAAGAGTGATGGGGACACTTTGAAAGGCTCTAAGCTGGAAAGTGACGTGACTGACATTTTTGCAGCATCCCTCTGGCTGGAGTGGGTTAGGAGAAACAAGTGGAGCAGAGCATCGTGAGAGACTATTTCAGGGCTCCAGGTGGGTGGAGAAGGTGGCCTGGACAAGGGCACTGTCAGTTAGGCAGAGAGAAGTGGATGGATTTGAGGACATATTGGAGAAAGATGCCTGGACTTCCTGTGGGATGGGATGTGGGTGTGAGGGGTGAGGAGGGTCCTAAATTTGGGGCCTGGATAAGCAGGGTAGCTGGAGGGGCCCTTCCCTGGGCCTTCCCTAACCCCCATCTCTGCTGCAACCCGTGACTCCAGCAAGTGAGTAACACATGCTGTGGCCTCTCTCTGCTCCCTTCCTTGCAAAACAGATGGCGAGAGAAGGAAGAAGGCCAAGGCTCCGCTGCTGTGATTGTACTTTCCACTTTTAGCTCGGCAGTTGGGAGCCCGTGGCCTTGCCATTCCTTGCCTCCCACTCTGGTTCTCCCAGCTCTACCCTAAATCAAACTCGCCTCAGAATTATTTACCGAGCACCTTCTGTGGCTCAGCCACATGAAGGCACTGTAGGCTAAACAGGAGAAGGAGCATGTGGGGTCCAGCCATCATGGCATGAGGACAGCTGGGGGCATGGGTAGAGAAGGACTGAGCAGCCAGAGAGAACTTCCTGGAGGAGGCAGGTATTTGGCTTGGCATGAGAGATGGGTGTGAGCTGAGCAGCAGAGTGACCAGGAGGGGAATCCCCATGAAATTACTTCCATGGAAGAGAAAGAGAGTCCTAGAAAGCTGTGGACACTTATTTGAGGTCAAACAGTGGGAACTGGAGGAAGAGTCAGCAGTTCGGATGAGCCCCTGAGGCAGGGAAAAGTTAGTGCCAGTTCCATTATGTGCGCCTTCTCTCTTTCTCTCTCTCTCTCACTCATACGCACACATACACACACACACGCATGCACCCACATGCATGCACAAGTGTGCGTACTTCCAGAAGGCCACCCCTGATTTCTCACCTCAGCCATATGCTTCCCTGTTCCCCAGTGGGGTGGGAAGAAGGGAGGAGATGGACCGGTCAGTTGTCCACTTGTCTGCCTCATCCCAGACTGCCCCCAGAGGGTCAGCTAAAAGATCTCTGAAGACAGCTATTTGCTGACCTTCTGTTCTGAGCTTCCCCACATGGCAGGTCAGCTTGCCCATGCCTCTAGAAAGCTTAGTGATTCTCAAGGTGTGGACCCAGATCAGTAGCATCAGCATCAATCTGTGAACTTGTTAGAAAGAAACGTTCTTGGACCCCACTCCAGACCTGCTTAATCAGCAACTCTGAGGGTGGGGCCTTGGGATCTGTATTTTCATACACTGCCCCACGTCCCTGGGGGTGGGGAGTGGGGGTCCTGAGTCAAAACTTCCCCAGAAAGGGGGGATGTTTCTCTTCTTCCGCCGCCCCTAAGGGGAAGCCCCCACGTGGCCCTCCAGGGCCTAACCCTGCTCCTCCCCAGAAGTCATTTCCGCCCATATGGACTCTTTAGCTCTTCAAGTTTATTGCCCACTCCCACCCCACCCGGGGCTGTGGGAGTGAAAGCCAGGTGGCTGCATCTGCCGCCTTCTCCCCCTGACAACAACCCCACCCAGCCTGTTCTGTCACATCCATGCAGGGTCTGCAGAGAAGCCAGCATTGTCCATGGAGAACATTCCAGGCAGTGGAATAAATGGGATGGCTTGTGAAAAGGGAAGTGGGGTACCCCCATGGCCCCGTTCCAGTTCAGTTTATCCAGCTCCCCCTTCTTCCCCAGAACCCTGCTCCTCGCCATGGAGAGGGGCAACACCGAGCCATTGGCATGGTGCTGGGCTCCTGTAGGTTAGAGATGAAAAGCTGGTGTGCATCGCAGACAAAATCAGTTGTCTGCTGACTGCTTCCTGGAATGGGACAGATTCATTGCCCCTAGGGAGCTCATATGACAATGTTAACTCCAACTTGGGGCCCTGTTTTCTTTAAAACCACAAGCATTAGTCACCCACTGAAGGGCTACTTCTTCCTGGAGCCTCTATTTGGTGGGGCTCTTGGCTGAGCCCTACGGGAGGCACTGGGTGGGGATGGGGGATTTGGTGCTATACTGGGCAGGGCTGAGCAGACAGAGAAGGCTGTGTGTGCGAGCCGCACGTGTCCAACCAGCCCCTGTTGGCAGAAGAAGGAACCAGGGGTTATAGCCCAAGCTCCCTTGCCAATAGACTGAGTGGCTCTGGGAGAGTCAGCCTCTTTGGGTCTCAGTTTACTTGACAGACAAATGGGAACAATACTGGCTCTGTCTCCCTCTCAGGATTATCATGACATCCAAATGAGCTCATGTCTAGAATGGCCTTGAAAATACTGATGGCTACATAAAGCAAGACAATGTATTCACAACAAGGTCATTGCCTCTTCCTTGCATGCAAAGACTGTGGTTTTCCCACGTTTTATATTCCCCAGGGCGCCTGGTACCACCCATAGCAGCTGGTCAATCAGTACTTGTTGAATGGATGAAATAGAAGACATGGTCCCTGTCTCCACGGAATTTCAGATCTGGCTGGTGGACGGCGATGGGGATGAGAAACATATAATGGAAGAAACTTAAGAAGAGTATAGAGGCTTTTGTTCACTTAGACACCTCTAATTTAGAATTTGTGATGCTTTCTCAGGGCCAGAGAGGAATTGGACCCTGCTGACTGGAACGTGTGCTGAACAAACTGCTAGTGGGAACGAGATAATAATAACATGAGCTACCGGCCTCCAAGCTCGAGTTATGTTCCAGATGGCCGAGAGAGCACCGTGCCCTTCGGCAACACCTGATTGCAAGGGAACAGTCAGCATGTCAATCACAAGTGAACTCTGACCTCATCTCTGAAGCAGCCAGCACCTTTCCTTGACCATGTTTTGTTAATGGCCGTTCAGGGTGACTTCATGTATTTAAGGAACATAAAATTTTATTTTGCTAAGACTAGACCATTACTGGCCTCCCTCTGCCTCCACTTAAGCATTTCAGATCCATTCACAGCTTTCAAATAGATTTGGTGACAGGGAGCCTGAAATCCACTCTATCTTATCTTCCCTGGAGGAACGGACATGGGTTCCCTTGGGGGTTTGTGGGCCTGGCAGAGAGCTCTTGTCTGTTGGGACTTGAGCCAGCCACTGGCCCTTCTGGGCTACAGTTGCCCCAATAAAATGAGGTTGGGTCAAATGAGCCTCAAGGCAGGTGCCCGCTACATTGGACTCCCCTGTCCAGTGTGAGAGGATGACAGTCCCTCTGCTGGCTGCTGCCTCCTCCTGCCCTGTTCCCTGGCCAGGAGGCGAGGGAGGCCCTGCAGGCTAGAGATAGAGATAGCTCAGGTAGTTTTGTCCATCCTTCCTGGTCCCAGATGCTTGGGCTAGGCTCCCAGTGGGGCTGGGCTCAGGTGGAAGGAGTGCCCAGTTAAGCCATGCCAACAGGAGTGTTTGGAGAGCATGGGTAACACATGAGCATTGGTGTGGCAGCGGGAAGGCGAGAGCTCAGGTGCCTGCTGGAGAGAGGGGATGGTGGGCAGCGTGGAGATAGAGTAATGGGACAGGATGTGAAAGTTCCAGCTTCAAGGAGAGGGGCTCAGTCTTAACTGGTAAAAGGGAGTCATTGCCTGTTGTGAGCAAGGAGGGCCTGTGATCGAGGTTCGGCGCAATGGTCTGCAGCTGCTCCAGTGAGTCAAGCAGGAGCCCGAGGCTCTGGGTGTGAGACCTGGGGGGCTGACTGGCTGCAGAGGTTCAGCCCCACTGCAGGGCAGATAGTAGACGTGCAGAGCTGGAAATCCTTCTAAGGTCAGAATTGCTAACTAGTGGCAGCAAGAGGGGCCCTGGAGAGACCCCTCTGCCCAGAAATATCTCACACAACTGAGACTCAGTAACCCCCAAGCCCACAGGCATCTACATCTTGTTTCCCTATTGAATCCTCACACAGCCCAGCAGCACACCATCATTATCACCATCTCGCGGGTGAAAACACCCTAACCGGAAGAACTAGCAACATAACTAGAGGTCATAGGCTGGGAAGGGTCTGAGGCAGGTTTTGAACCCCTGCCTGTCTGACTCTAGAGCCCCTGCTCTTTCTATCACACTCCTCCTCCACCATGCCTGGAACAGCCCTCACCTCCAGGCCCAGAGCTGGCATGGGGATTGGACTTCTAGGGGGGGTCTGGCACCTGCTGGGCACAGGGTCTTGTCCCACACCCCAGCCCTGGAGGTAAGCTGGACCCTGTCAGAGGAGAGGCTGGGTCTAGTCCTGGTGGACACCACTGTGGAGTCTCCGGGTCTGAGTAGCAGAGGAGAGTCGAGTGACACCCTGCACTAAACACACCATATGCTTTCTGCTCTTCATGCCCCTACTCAAGGCTTTCTTCGGCCAGTTCTGCCACTTTCTGACTGAGCTTCCACGCAAGTATCCTCACATATCATCACCTCTCTGTTTTCTCATCAATAAATGGGGGCTAATAATAGTGTATCATGGTCGTGAGAGAATCAATGGAGTAATATATGCTGAAGTGCATATTGTAAGTGGACTGGCTTTGTTCAGGGAGCCTTATCTGCAGGCTTCTCCGCATTTCCCCTTGTCCACCTGTTGCACATTCCACTCATCTTTTAAAGCCCAGTGTAAATGCCTCTCATCCCTCTTGGCAGAATCTGTTTCCCTGATTTCTGTCCTGCTAGAAGCTTGGTAACAGCTTTATTGCATGATTTATCTAGGTCTGGGTGTAATCAGTTGAGGATATGTCTGTCCTTCCAGACAGCACTCCCCTGGGGGTAGGGCCTCTACTCACCTCGTTTGCTTTTTCCTCCTTGGCTCGGGAGGGAACAGCTGTCGGGACAGCTCTTAGCAATCTCCAGACACATGCCCTTTGGCCATGCCCACCCGGGCTCTCTCCTTCTTTCAAAGGAAAGGCCTCTAGTCTCAACCCTCTGCTTCCTTAAGGCCTTCTCAGCTCCCCAACAGCCTGCTTCCTGCCTCTCAGGCCACCTGAGACCCTAATAGCTGTTCTTTATTTGGCTCACTCTTTCAATGCCTGATAATGCAGACCACTCCCCATTTCTAGAAATAAATTTTTCCTTTTGTCTGTGTCACTATTTTCCTAGATTTTTCATTGCTCTGGCCACTCCTTTTCTCCATCCTTCATAACAGAGATGGAAATTCATAGCACTTCAAGGTGATTCCAACTCAAGGCAGTTCTGAGAAAGGTCCCCTTTCGTGGACCTTCCACATGGTTGTCCTTCTACCATGTCTGCACGTTCTGCTTTCTTGCTGTCACATACAATTACACCAATTGCGCTGAGCCATCAACATAAAGTGAAAGATAAAGTCAATATGTTTATATTCAGAATAGCAGAGATGGTAATATGTTCTCCAGGCCTCACTCCCTCTGCCTCCTGGACCAGGCGTCTCCCACCTCCTTGTAGGGACTAAATTCTGACCGATGTGATATGAGTAGACATGATGGAGGGCACTCCAGGCCTGGCCCTGAGAATCTCCCTGACAATATTCCATCCTGGCTGGATATGGAGAGTCCAGCAGAGAACTCTGGAACTATGGGGTTGGCAGATTCCAGGTCCCTGAATCACAATAGGAGAGTCACCCAATCAGCAATGCTTCCATTGGATTGGATTGCTATACTAGAGAGAAAGAAAGTCTAATTTCTGTTAAACCATTTTCAGTAAGGTGATTCTACACTGATTACTACAACCCTAAGAGTACTTACACAGCATACACACACACACACACACACACACACACACACACACACACACATGCGTACGTATGTGTGCTTCCAGCCTGGAATCACCTGGGCTTCCCAGGTGGTGCTGGTCATAAAGAACCTGCCTGCCAATGCAGGAGATGTAAGAGAGGCTAGTTCGATCCCTGGGTCAGGAAGATCCCCTGGAGGAGGGCATGGCAACCCACTCCAGTATTCTTTCCTGGGGAATCCCCACGAAGGAGAGGAGCCTGGCAAGTTACAGTCCATAGAGTTACAGAGAGTCGTACATGACTGAAGTGACTTTTTGCATACATGCATGCATGCCAAAATGAAATATAAACAGTTAAGGAAATCAAGATAGGGGCAAAACAGACTAGGGAGATAAGATGATGTCAGGAGTAAAAGAAAGTCAACAAGTCTTGCTAATCTTACAGAAAAAAAATAATATTCCAATAAAATAATGAGACAAAGGCTCTGAGCAGATAGCTTCCAAGTGAGTTAACTCTAAGACAAGTGCATAATGAAAAAGATGCCCCTGAGTAGTTAGAGAAATGCAGTTTAAATGAAGAATGAGATAACCACTCCTTCAAGGAAATGCCACATTATTCATCTCGGCAAAAACTAGACATTGTGATGATACCCAGTGTTGGTGAAAAGAGGGAGAAACAGGAACTCGGGGTCTCTTGATGGGAGGGTTAATAGCTTCAACCTCCTTGGACAACAATTTGACAATATCTAGTAAAACTGAAGATGAGCACCCAGTGTTCTATAGAAACTCTCACACATGCGCAACTGACACAGAAGAGATGCTAATCTGACTATGAGCTTCCTACCTGCCAACGCAAAGAGGAGCAGATGATTAACTACAAGATTCTCAATGCCCGTATAATAATAAAAGGTTCCGGCTTTTGGCCATGAAGTTGGAAAAAATGTTCTCCTCTGAATTACTCCTGGGAGCAATGTGCACTTTAATAGAAAAGATCTTATGCAACCTTCCCATAATAAATAGTAAATTGGATACCACTAAGTTTCAAAGCACATATGCAGTCATATGAAACTTACTATCGATTATAAGAATGAAATTCAAGCAGAGGCTCAAAAGGCAATTCAGTATCAACAATTATGAGAGAGAGTTCAAAGCCATGTGGTCCATGTATGAGCACTCCGGTGGCTTAAGATAGTCTGGCTTAATTCAGGAATAAGATTTTTAGTATTACCAGGAACCTTCACTCCCTGCCCCCGTGATGACTATTTCTTCAAAGCAAGCTTCTGAATAGAGCTAAATAGCAGAGAGTTCAGGTTATAATATCAGGCAAGCAACCAGAGTGAAGATATCCTCTACTATTGATTTAAGGCACTAACCATGAGCTGTGTTAATGATATAAGCAGGAAAATGGCTGTCTTTTCATAAAAATGAAGGAGTCCTCTGGGGGAAGAGTGTCTAGATAGCTAGCCCCGAATCCAAAGGTGTGTGTTGTTGTTCAGTCGCCCAGTCGTGTCCAACTCTTTGCAACCCCATGGACTGCAGCTCACCAGGCTTCCCTGTCCCTCGTTATCTCCTGGAGTTCGCCCAAGTTCATGTTCATTGCATTGGTGATGCCATGCAGCCACCCATCCTCTGATGCCCTCTTCTGTTTCCACCCTCAATCTTTCCCAGCATCAGGGAATTTTCCAATGTGTTGTCTGTTCACATAAGATGACCAAAATATTGGAGCTTCAGCTTCAGCATCAGTCGTTCCAGTGAATATTCAGGGTTGATCTCCCTTAAGATTGACTAGTTTAATCTCCTTGTTCAAGGGACTTTCAGGTGTCTTCTCCAGCACCACAGTTTGAAGGCATCGGTTCTTTGGCATTCTGCCTTCTTTACAGCCTAGCTCTCACAACCATACATGACCACTGGGAAGACCATAGCCTTAACTATACAGATCTTTGTCGGCAGAATAATGTCTCTGCTTTTCAACACACTGTCTAGATTTGTCATTGCTTTCCTGCCAAGAAGCGATTGTCTTCTGATTTCATGGCTGCAGTCACCATCTGCAGTGATTTTAGAGCCCAAGAAGAGGAAATTGGTCACTACTTCCACCTTTTTCCCCTTCTATTTGCCGTGCAGTAATGGGGTCAGATGCCATAATCTTAGATCTTAGTTTTTTTTAATATTCAGTTTTAAGCCAGCTCTTTCACTCTCCCCCTTCACCTTCATCAAGAGGCTCTTTAGTTCCTCTTTGCCTCCTGCCATTGAAGTGGTATCATGCACATATCTGAGGTTGTTGATGTTTCTCTCACCTATCTTGATTCCAGCTTGTAACAGATCCAGCCTGGCATTTCTCATGATGTGCTCAGTGTATAGGTTAAGCAAACAGGGCAACAGCAGACAGCCCTGTCATACTCCTTTCTTGACTCGAACCAATCAGTTGTTCCATACAGGGTTCTAACTGTTGCTTCTTGGCCTGCATACAGGTTTCTCAGGAGACAGGTAAGATGGTCTGGTATGCCCACCTCTCTAAGAGCTTTCCACAGTTTGTCATGATACACAGAGTCAAAGGCTTTAGCGTAGTTAATGAAACAGAGATAGATGTTTTTCTGAAATTCCCTTGCTTTGTCTATAATCCAGTGAATGTTGACAATTTGATCTCTAGTTCGTCTTTGTTTTCTAAACCCAGTTTGGACACAAGGAAGTTCTTGGTTCACATAATGCTGAAGCCTAGCATGCAAGATTTTAAGCATGACCTCACTAGCATGGGCTGCTGCTGCTAAGTCGCCCCAGTCGTGTCCAACTCTGTGCGACCCCATAGACGGAAGCCCACCAGGCTCCCCTGTCCCTGGGATTCTCCAGGCAAGAACACTGGAGTGGGTTGCCATTTCCTTCTCCAATGCATGAAAGTGAAAAGTGAAGGTGAAGTCACCCAGTCGTGTCCGACTCTCCGCGACCCCATGAACTGCAGCCTACCAGTCTCCTCCAACCATGAGATTCCCCAGTCAAGAGTACTGGAGTGGGTTAGCATGGGAGAGGAGTGCAATTGTCCGATGGTTAGCACATTCTTTGGTACTACACTGCTTGGGAACTTTGATGAGGACTGACCTTTTCCAGTTCTGTGGCCATTGCTGGGTCTTCCAGATTTGCTGACATAATGAATGTAGCACTTTGATGGCATCATCTTTGGGGATTTGAATAGTTCTGCTGGAATTTCATCACATCCACTAGTTTTATTAATAGCAGTGCTTCTTAAGACCCACTTGACTTCACAATCCAGAATATCTGGCTCTGGGTGGCTAACCACATCATCATAGTAATCCAGTTCATTAAGATCTGTTTTATACTGTTCTTCTGTATATTCTTTCCATCTCTTCTTGATCTCTTCAGCATCTACTAGGTATCTACCATTTTTATCCTTTTTTGTGCCCAACTTTGGGCAGAATGCTCCCTTGATATATCCATTTTCCTAAAAAGATCTCTATTCTTTCCTCTTTTTATTGTTTTCTTCTATTATTAAGCATTGTTCATTGAAGAAGCCCTTCTTATCTCTTCTAGCTATTTTTTGAAACTTTGTGTTTAATTGAATGTACCTTTCTCTCTCTCCATTGCTTTTCACTTCTCTTCATTCTTCTGCTATTTGTAAAGCCTCCTCAGATAACCACTTCACCTTCTTGTTTTTCTTTAGGATGGTTTTGTTTGCCACCTCCTGTACAATATTACAGACCTCTGTCCATAGGTCTTCGGCACACTGTTAACTAGGTCTAATCCCCTGAATCTACTCGTTATCGCTACTGTGAATTCATACGGGATTTGATTTAAGTCATACTTGGCTGGCCTATTGTTTTTCTTAGTTTTCTTTAGTTTAAGCCTGAATTTTGCTATGTATAAAAGGCCAAAATAAAAGGCCAGAGGTGTGTAGAGGGGATATAAGTAAATAAGGGAAAGCTATATCAGAAAATCACAAAACTGCAAGCTATGGCTGGTTCTTAATCACAAACTTTTGATAGAAGCTTCCTTACAGCCTCAGGGGAAATGGACAGTTACCACACGCAGTGCTGTATTACATTAGTTCTCTGCAGGAGCTCACTGACATTTGTTCTGAAAGATCTAGGTCATAGTCCAAGTGCCCAGATTGGTGGCTTGTGAGCAAGGCTAGGAGCCCCTAGAGAAATGAGTACTTGCCTTGTTCTTTTAGCTCAGTCTTTTTAATGGTCAAGACAAAAGCTGTAACCAAATACTTGGTTCAGGGCAAGAAAGTGCCTCGAAATCAGTCTTCCTTTACTGCATTTCAAAAAGAGACACTCTCTGTCAGATGGTTACTCCTAGGACTCCCAGTGTGGTAGGATGGTCAGAGAGGTTCTCAGGGCATACCTGAGCCATACTAAAACCACATAATTGGCCCCAAAGTGGTTCCTGCCTAGGAGTTAAAGACAAAGACAGTGGGACCCAGACTAGGAAGAGGATGCCCTATTTTTAGCTGTTGCCCATGTTGGGTAGAAGAGGGTGATAGGCATCAGCAAGAGGATATTGCCATCCCAGATTTGGAGTTTACAGAAGAGGACTGTCCACCTTCTGCTAAGCTTGAAAGCAGCTTGAAATCTTGAAAGGTCCGTTAGGTCTGATAAGTAGAGAAGAGCTGTCCTTTCCCTTGGTGACATGAGACCCTGCTTTTGGTTCGGCCTTTGTTACTTACCCAAGATGCAGAATAGACAGTTTGCAGGAATCTGGCCCCACAGTTTAGGGCAGAAGTTCAAGAGCTCTGAAAGCACAGAGGTCCTTCAGTAGCATTCCTCAGCTCCAGAAAGTAATCTTTAATCAATGACATCACCAGGTGAAAAGGATGATTTGGGGCTCCACTCACATGACCTTTGCCAATTCTTTGTGCCCATCTCCTAGCTCTCATGAGCATCACTTCTAAGAGTTGGCACCTTTGAAGGCTACCATTGGGTCAACTAGAGCCACATCACCAGGGCTCCTAGAGATCTGGAAATGCTGAGTTTCTATTTCCCCTGGTGCAGAGTGAAGGTACTGCCTAACTGCTTGAGGAATATGGCAGCCTGGTTTCCTTATCTCTGTGAGGAGAAACTCTGTGATGTAATTTATGCCCCAGAGCTCCCTGCAGGATCAGGCAGAGGCTGGGACTTACCTGAAATTACATCGTTATTGAACTTCTCCCTGAACTTCACCAATCACTTGTACGTGAATCTCCATCTCAGGTTCTGCTCCTGAGAGACAGCAGGTCCACTAAACGGCCTTTCTGGGGCCTGATGCAGAATGAAGAAGCAGACCTAGGCTTGCACTGACTTGCCCCCCGACACCTCATTCCTCTCACTCTGCCTGGGTCAAGGGCAGCAGGTTCCTGGGGTCTCTATGAATTATGAATTGCCTCTATGAATTGCCAGTCTTTCACGATGCAGCCAAAGACCTCCTCTAAGACCTGTGACAACTGGCTGAGTGTCGAGGCTCTTGATAAATGCGTTGGTCATCAAGTGACTGAGATGCAGTGCATTCTGGCCTCCTCCACTGTGTTCCTCTGGGGCTGCCCTGGTAGCCTTGCCAGGGGACTTCTGGCCTCCCAGAGAACCTTGTAAAACAAGAATTTTATAGCCAGAGTCTGCTGCCCAGATCAGGGAAGTCAGACAGACAATCCAGCAGCCTCACTGGTGCCATGTGGCCACAGGGAAAGCACCATGGTGAGGCCCAGCAGTGACCACGCATCGATCCCTCAGATGCTGGGTGGTCCCAACCTCCCCAGTGTCTTAACAATCACCTGACTGGACCTCTCCAGGTCACCCAGAATTGATCCAAGTCCACCTATGTGCAGAAGGAGTTTGTGAGACGATGCGCTACCTTTTTGGAACCCTCTAGAATGCCCACGTCAGAGATATGGCAATTGCACCATCAAAGACACCAGCCCTTTGGCTGACCCCCGAGCCCATTTCCCATCAACGTGTGTGATGGGCTGTGTTGAGCAATAATGTGTCAGTTGGATCAGACGGCCCCCTTCAGTCATGATGATTTTCTCAGAGGTGTGGCCCATAGGGAGACAGTCTTCGCAGGCAGCTTGCCCAAAGATGGGGTTCAACCTGGGCCTTTTAGCCAGTATTCCTGGCACCCGGGTCACTTTCAATTAGCATGGCAATCAGGAGGGAGCTGGATGGGGAAACTGGGACCCTGAACCTGAGGAGCCTCCCTTGAATGGCAACAAAGGAACACAGACCCTGAAACTGATCTTTTCCAGCTCAGTCAAGTTCCTGATGTCCTCCATGTGTAGGGCAGCCGGCTGGCCAACTGGTCACCTTGTCAGCTACTGGCCGGCAAAAACAGAAAATCCAGGGTTCTTACAAAGAACATCAGTTTGGAAAGAAGGGCCCGGGACTCCCCACACATTCTAACCCCACCCACTCCCTGCCCTTCCACCAGCTGGGCACAGCCCTCCTCCTCAAGTTCAGAAGCACTTTCCCTCCCATTTCAGAGGAAAAATTGTCTAGCGTGTTCTCCAAGGCTGCAGGGGCCTTCTACTCTGAGAACCAGCCCTCTGGGGTCTTCTCTGAGACCTTGTCCCAGCACTTGGTTTTGTGATCCCATGTTAGTAATGTTGTTCAGCCTGTGATGTTAATCTCATTCCCAGAGTGTCACATAGGACCAGTCTGTTCCACCCACCACTGAGGTCTGGCCTCTGCTCTGTCCACTCACACCACAAAGGCCATTTGTGCCCACTGCCACCAGGAATGGAGGCATCTCAGTTGTCAGTGCCTTGTCCCCCTTCTTGACACCACCTTTTCTGTCCCCACCACCTCCTGGTCATGCCTTCTCCAGTCTTTTGCAGGCCGTTTGTTCTCAGCTCTTGGCCTGGGCCCCTCTTGCCTCACTGTTCTCACTCTCCCTGGACATGAATGACTGGGCTGTGACCTGACACCAGTCACTTTCTCTGTGACTGCAGCTCCCTGTGCTTACTCCTGACAGTGTCCCTACTGGACATCCCCCTGGGAATCTGGCAAAGTCTTGGCCAGCTTACCTGCCCTAAACGAAACCCATCTTATCCCCACTTTCCCCCACTTTTCCTCATTAAGCCCATTATATTTTGTACCCACCTGGCTCCTTCTCCCCATTCACAGCTAACAGCATCACTGACTGTACAGGTATTCACAGCAGAAACTGGGACACTTCCCCCATCCCTTGCCCTTTCACTTCTTGGCCCTGCACAGAACCCTGTTGGGTTTCCCTACACATGACGAGTCTCTGTGGCCAGGGCCTGGGCTCTATGCAGGCCCCATCTTACCCTTCTAACCCCTCTTGGAGAGCTTTTGCCTCTGAGTACCCAGAGCAGGGTGCCTGCTCCTTGAGAGAGAACAAGGGCAGGGCTGGGAATGGGCCACAAGCCTAGCTCCTTGCTAATGGAACCCAAAGAAATACCGCTGGACCCAGGTTAAGATCCCACAGTCTCTCCAGAGTGATGTGAGCCTTCCTGTGTTGACTGTATGTGTGCAGAAGCCTTGCACCCAAGCAGACTCAATCCTGGGGGTATCTTCACTCCATGGCCATGCAAGGGACTTGTCTGGTGGGTGGAGGAGTGGGGTGGGGTCCCCAACTGTGACCTCATATGGATGCATACTGCCTACACTGAGCTCGTCCCTCTCCATGGCGTGGATAGTTCTGCTCTGCCCACGCCAGCACAGCAGCCCCTCAGCGACACAGGCCCCGCCCCAGATCATTGTCTCCTAGCCCAGCCACTCCCGAGTCTCCAAATTGATTGTTTTAAAAATTCTGAACCACCCCTGGCCCAACCACCAAATGTCCAAATTCTTGGAAAAAAAACCCTCTTCTGCACCTTCACTCCCGAATGAACAATGCTGGGGCCTCGGGAGCATCATGAGACCCCTGGTTCTTCAGAGGAGCTCCCTGTGGTGGTTTATCTTGGGGAACCTATCTTGCTCCCCTCCAAACCCTCTGATGAGGCACAGCACTCCTAGAAATGCTTCATTTTTCTGGGGCAAATGCCCTTGCGGACCAAGTCCCATAGGTTTATCAACAGCCATGACTGACTCTGCAGAGAAAATGGACTGTGGCCCAAAGGGAGTGTGTGTGTCAAGAGGAGGCGTGGAAAGGCAGAGAACACCCGGAGACCTGTGGGCTGAGGGGGTGCCCTGGGAAGTAGGAGAGCTGAGAGAATCCCTGGGCTAGGCCGGCTTTGGGAACCCAGCGCGGTGCCTTGGGGGAGGGGGAGGAGGAGGAGGCCAGTGGGAGAGAGGCTTTCAGACTTTCAGGGAACGTAAATTTTACCCCCGGCTACTTTCTCTGGGATTTATTTCTCGGTGAACTTGAGACTTTGCCTAATTACGTTTGGGTCTCTTTCAAAGCACATAAATTGCATCCAGTTCTTCTGCCTCCTTCTTAGGAATAAATTGTCCCTGTGTAAGGAGGGGTCTGGGGGAGAGAGTGAGACTTTATTAATTCGACACAGAACTCTGTTCCCCTGCCCTCCCCTCTGCCCCCTGTTGAATAATAAAATAATGAAGATTTGACTCGGACCAGGATGTGTGGATAAATATATTGGTGACATGAATGGAAATGGATTTATTACATAAACAGGAGACTTCATCAATTTAAACCTGGCCTCCTTTCAATGGGCATAAATTACATTTTCTTTTCCTACCAGTTGCTGTTTTTTTTTTTTTTTTTTTTTTTTTAAGAAACTGGATTTATCGGAATTGAGATTTCACTAATTTATTTCATGGAGCCTCATGCTTCCTCTTTCTGCCCAACTCATTAAAGACAGGTTTTCTTCCAGTCACCTTACTCCGGACTCCTCCACCTCAGGCCCAGAGCAGTTCTATGGCCTGCTGGGAAGTCCGGGGTCATGCCTTTACTCACTCTGGAACTATCCAGTCCACCTTAGGAAGGATGCTGGAACAGGGTGGCCAGCCCAGAAGGAGAAGAAGGTCCCTTTCCAGGCCCCATGGAGAGCCAAGGATGAGCTTGGCTGGTCCCAGGATGGGTCAGCAGTCAGTGGCAAAGAGGTTCTGCCAACAGGATTGCAGGAAGACCTTTGGTGTGTTTGGCCAGAAGTCCCAGGTGAGGTGTTGTGGGAGGAGTGCAGAGAGTGCTAGAAGTTTCCATCAAAGACTGATGGCAGAATGCTTATGGCACAAGAATTGATTTCTTACAAGTTCCAGGTCCAGTTTATATAGACTCCCTTCATTCCCCCCCTCCCCCTTCTCCTGCTGCTTTCTCTTAGCAAAATGAGGATTCAGAACAGCATCAGCCAAAATGTTTGTTTGGAGCAGGGAATATAACTTGAAACTGCCTTATAGTAGACAGTGTGGCCTTTGGAGGCTAACTTGGTTTTTCTGTATCTTTGCTGGCATGTCAAGGTTACTGACATGGGAATTCCATTTATGGAGCCTCCCACCTTCCTCACCCCAGGTATCTCCACTCCAACTTAGTGCCGAAAGTCTTGAATATTCTTATCGACTTAAAATGGTAAGGACCTCACTATGTTGACACTTCTGGGAAATATGGATGATAAAGAAGTGTAGCTGCCATCTTATTTAGAGAACCTAAAGAGGGCAATGATTAACTCAGGGGGTGACTTATGGTGGGGGGCAGGGTTGGCCACCGCAAGAACCAGCTGATGAGAGATTCCTGTTCACTGAGTCTTCCTGACACCCGAGTCCCACGTGACAACAGAAAGGGAGCTGCCTTGGCAACTCTGGCCCTGTGGGGGCTTAGGGAGGAGGGGAGAGGGATAGAAGACTTACCCCCACCCAAACCTTTACCCCCATCTCCCGTACCACCCTTTTCACCAGCCCCAGGATGGGCGGGGAGGGGGGGCAGTGGCAGCTCTGCAAGCTGTCATTCACCAGGCCCGCCGTCTGGCGCAGGTGTTTCTAATAAGGGCTCCTTCAGGCTTGCTTCATCCAGGAGGATGTTTACAAGAAGGTCTGATGAGAAATTGTCTCCAAATGCTGTCTTGTAAGCAAGACGTTAAGAAGGGGGTGGGGGTAATGCCTCAGGCTGTAAGCAGGCAGGGCTCCTGGAATGGGGCCTGGCCAGTACGCCCTCCACCCCCAGTTCTCTTGGCCAGGCCTGGCAGGCTGGGGCCTGGGCAGGTCTGGGCCCATTGCCAAGGTTGCTGAGTGCCATGGGGGTTGGGTTTCAATAAACAAAAGCAATAATGTTGGAAGAGCCTCTACACTAAACAGAGACCGGGGCATCCCAATATTGCTACCCAAGCCCTGAGGCCTTTTCTCTGACCCTGTGATCTTTCTTCAGCCCCTCCTCCACAGGTTGGGGGCAGGCAATCACAGGTTTTATTATCAGCATAATGAACAATCCACACATTATTAAGGAGCATCTTTTTGAGAAGCGCAGAACAGGAGGGGAGGTCTCCTGCATTCAAACACAGAATTCTCCAGAGTGATTAGACCCTCTGGGAGAAAGGTAGAGGATGTGCATCAGAGGTGGCACACTTCTTCTGCAAGGGCAGATAGTAAATCTTTTTTACTTTGAGCCCCATATTTTTTCTATTGCCACAACTCAAGTCTGCTGCTGTTGGGGGAAGGCAGCCATAGCCAACAGGAGACTGAGAGGGAGAGCATGGCTGGGTCTACTCCAACTGTAGTAGTTTGCTGGCCCCTGAGGTATAGGAGGGCTTTCCTGGTGGCTCAGACAGTAAAGAATCTGCCCACAATGTGAGAGACCCAGGTTCAATCCCTGGGTCGGGAAGATCCCCTGGAGAAGGGAATGGCATCAAGTGAGTCCCAGGGAGGTGAAGTGATCAGCTGAGATCACACAGCCTGTGGGCAAGTGAGCAGGACAGTTGTCCAGGTTCCTGATCCTTCACTTAGGGGTGGCCGTGACCCAACTCAGTGTAATGCCTGAGATGGCTCTCTGGAGACGTGGAATTGGCATAAGGAAATTGTAGCCCATAGAAGAGGTCAGTATGCTCAAAGCTGGAGAGAAATCTGAGACTTGGTCTAGTTAGAATTAGAAATAATAGGAGGAATGTAGCTGGCGGTCTCAGTGTTGCTGAGTAAGAACTTCTGGTGCCTTGCCTGGGTCATGGAGCTAGGTCAGAAGAACATCAAGGCCCTAGGTCTAGGCATTGCTGCCCACAGGAGTCTGGAGAGAAGCCCTCTCTGAGTATCATCACTGTGTGTACTGGCTTGTGTGGGGTCACAGGATCCATGGGGCAAGGTTGTATTGGAAAGTAGGGTACAGTTGAACTTGGGTGGTCTCTGTGAATATGCAATCACAAGTCCCTTCAGGTGTGAGTGAGGTTGAAGGGCACAGAGTGAGGCTGGGCTGGCAGTGTTTTGTGGTGGGTTGGTGTGTAGACAGGATTTGAAGGCCCCATGTAGCTGGGGGTTCAGTGTGGTTGGGGGAACCAGTGAACAGTGTGTGAACTTTCAGTGCTTATCAGAGTACTCTTTCTCTCTGGAGGGGCAGTGAGGTTTTGAATGGGGTCTTCAGCCTGTAGTGAGGTTAGGGCTTCAGTTTAGTTCAGTTGCTCAGTCATGTCCAACTCTTTGTGACCCCATGGACTGCAGCATGCCAGGCCTCCCTGTCCATCACCAAATCCCGGAATTTACTCAAACTCATGTCCATTGAGTCGGTGATGCCATCCAACCATCTCATCCTCTGTCGTCCCTTTCTCCTCCCATCTTCAATGTTTCCCAGCATCAGGGTCTTTTCCAGTGAGTCAGTTCTTCACGTCAGGTGGCCAAAGTATTGAAGTTTCAGCTTCAGCATCAGTCCTGGTTGGGGGTTAGGGTGGTGTTTGGCTCTGGGGTCAGCATGTCTTTGCTGGCTTGGGCTGGGGTTGAGTATGGAGGGAGGGTGGGGATCAGTGTATGCTTGGGACATGGTCACTTTGAGGTTAAGTCTGGTGGATCACACTTTGTTGGGGCTGAGAGTGAGATGAAGTTCTGCAGTTGAAGATAAGGCCTGGTTTGAGGGGTCAGAATGGCCGGTTTGAGGTAGCTAGGATTGAGGTCTTTTCTTGGTTGATGTTCCTGGCTGGAATTCAAGTCATTGGTTGAAGGTCATGAGCTCAATGAATATTCAGGTTGGGGTGTCTATGCCAGGGGCTCTAACCGGGTGGTGGGCATCCATGTGGGGCTTGAGATAGGAGTGACAGGCAGTGATTGGAATGGGGGTCATCTTGTGGTTAGAAAGCTGGCAGTCAGCACTCTTTGGGCTTTAGTGGATCAGTGTCATGTTGCATTGAGAAAGTTAGTGAATGTGCTGTTTGAAAGTGAAAGTGAAAGTCTCTAAGTCGTGTCTGACTCTTTGCCACCCCATGGACTATACAGTCCATGGAATTCTCCAGGCCAGAATACTGGAGTGGGTAGCCTTTCCCTTCTTCAGGGGATCTTCCCAACCCAGGGATCGAGCCCAGGTCTCCCACAATGCAGGTGGATTCTTTACCAGTTGAGTCACCAGGGAAGCCCAAGAATACTGGAGTGGGTAGCCTATCTCTTCACCAGCGGATCTTCCTGACCCAGGAATCGAACCGGGGTCTCCTGCATTACAGGTGGATTCTTTACCAACTGAGCTATCAGGGAAGCCATGTGCTGTTTGGTACTGGGAAACTGATGTGTGTCTTGATGATCCTGCCAACTACGCCAACTGTCTTGCTGTATCTCACTCTTCGTTGAACGCAAGGTAAGCAAGGCGCAAGCAGGGAAGCTGGAAGAAAATGCAAGGAGCTGTGAGAACTGCAGACATGTTTATTCTCTCCTGACTGGCACAGCAGCTGTAGTAGCAGACATGCTGTATTCTCATGGTTGAGCAAGTGGATGCAGCCATAGTGCGGACACAAGGGCTTTTCGGGTGGTGATTATATAGGACCACACCATGATGTGCGCACGCAGTGCCACAAATGATCTCAGCTGTTACATAATCATTATCTACCAAACGTGAAGCAAACGAGAGGCCATGGGGCGAGAGAGCCTGACCACTGCCATCTTGGCTAATTTGCTCTTTCCCTACAGTGTGAATCAGGGGTTGGGGGTACCATGTGTGTGACTGCGTTCAGAGATAAATGTGTGGCTGGGCTATATGTATTCCTGTTTGGTTGTGTCTGTGGGTCAGTGTAGCCAGGGATGGCACTGAGGCATTCATGTGTGGTTGGTGTTGGGGGAATCAGTGTGGTTTCAGGTCACTCATGGTTGAGAATTCAAGATATAGTGGGTTTTGCAGTGTGTGGGTCTTTGTAAGTTGTGTTATTAGGTTGGAAGAACAGGTGCAGGCAGGTTTGGGTGGTCAGTGTGGGTTGTGGATCAGTTGGTCATTTTGAGTTCCAGTGGGAGTGGTTAGGATGTGGAGGAAATTGGGATAGGGATGGATGAATGGTCTCCCGGGAAGGCTCCCAGAGGAAGGGAGAACTGTAAGCAGAGAATCCAAGGCTGTGTTGGCATCAGTTTGTGATTTTGGCAGTAGGCTCCACATGCAGTGGGAACCTGGTCAGCTGGTTACAGGTCAGCTGGTCAGCATGTGCCCATGAACTCCTAGGAGCTGGTAGAAAGAGTGTATTTGGAGACTCAGTGCCTGGTTTAGGGTGGAGAGTTCTGGGTGTGATCTTTTCAAACTGAGCTTCTTAGAGTATGTAGAAACCAGGGGATAAATAGGGGTCAAGTTTGCTTGAATATTTGGGTAAAAATACTGTAATAAATTATACCATTGCCCTGCCCATACCCTCTGGTACTCACCACTCCTTATACAGTGATTGCTTTTGCACCTGCAGCTCTGCCTGGGTGTGTGGTCTAGCTGTGGGAGCAGGTTCTTTTCTCACCAGGCAGGTGCCCTCAGTGACAGCCCAACACTCACGATGGGCAGGAATTGAGACAGAAATACCCTGGCTTCTTGTCCTCAGCAGGACTGAGCCCCTTTCCCAAGGAGTCCCTTGCTCATGAAGCACCCTGTGTGGGCTTCCTTCCCTGTCCTGGCTCATATCTCATGTCCCCACTCTCCTATCGTGCTTTGTAGGATCACATAAACAACTTGCCCTCATATCCTTGTCTTGGGTTTGTTTCTGGGGAACCCAACATAAGAGAAACATTTTTATAATAAATCTAACAAAGATACATAATGGAACATGAATTTCACATGACTTTACAAGGTAAAGCAAAAACTAGGATAGAGAGCTGTGCATGCTTCTGGCAGCTCACCAAAGTGAAAAGTGTTATTCACTCAGTGGTGTCCAGCTCTTTTTGCAACCTGGTGAACTGTAGCCCACCAGACTCCTCAGTCCGTGGGATTCTCCCGGCAAGAACACTGGAGTGGGTAGCCATTCCCTTCTCCAGGGGATCTTCCAGACCCAGGGATCGAACCCGGGTCTCCTGCATTGCAGGCAGACCTTGTATCATCTGAGCAAACAGGGAAGCCCTCACCTCACCAAAAGGAACTCTAATTTGGGAATCTGGTTGTAAGTCAGAGGGCAAGGGAGGGGCACAATGCCGTCCCTAGAGGTCAGCTTCCTGAGCACAGACAGCACAGAGAAGGATGGGGCAGGAATCTGGCAGCAGAGGAGGGGGACTGAAAAATTCTGAGCACAGCTGTGCGCTTGAGTCTGAGGATCGGCATGTGGCTGGGGTACAGTAAATGTGACAGTGAGATTTCCTCTTCTGTTTCTTCTATTGTAGAGTCAGTTGGGGACTGAGGTGGCTCAGCTTAGAGAACAGTTACATTTGGGGTGGTCTGTGTCCTGATGACTTTGTGGGAATCGATATGCAATTGCTATGGGATGACCAGTTTTGGTCATTGTATGATGAGTGGACAATCGCAGCACACTTAGGACTGAGGAAATCAGCAAGTTTCTGATGTCAGGACTTGATGATTGTCATGAATTTTGCTGGTGGAAGGGCTGTGAAATTTTGGAGTACAGTGAGTCATTGGATTTGGGAGTCAGTATTTGAAGCAGTTACGGTAGAGATCTGGATTTACCCAAGGGATCTGTGAGCATGGCTGCCAATCACACAGCACCTTTGTGTGGGTTCTAGAAATGCCCTGCTTTGGGCAGATGTCACCCTGCTCAATGGGACAGGTGCGGTGAACAGAACGTGGGTGGACCTCAGCCCTCACTTCTGTTTGTGTGGGTACCTTCAGGAAGTGACCATTGTGTATGTCAGCCCTGGGGTCTCTGAGCTGGGGATCCCCATTGACCCGACATCCTCCACCCCTCCCCCTGCTGTCCTGACCTTCCAGAGAAGGTGGGGTAGATTTCTGCAGTGTGAGCCCCTGCACCCTGTGAGGCTTGGGAGCTGGCTTCCTGGAGTGAGGGTCAGGGTCAGAGTTCGAGTCCTGGCCACGTCGTATATGTGTCAGAATGAGCAATGCCTTTTTAGGTCACATATACTTTGGACTTCAACACTGCTTTATGTAGGCCGTAAAATTAATAGGTGGGAACGGGATTTATGGGCCCCACTGGGCTGTTCTTTGCTTGTTAGGTTAAACACACTGATTTCCTGGTACAAAAGTGCTTGTTAAAATAATCTCCCCCAGCATGTTCAGAGGGGACATATCTGTCTTGTTTGGGGGGGTGGGGAGAAGACCGAGGCGCCCCATCCCCACCTCCCTGGCTGGCCCACCTGTCATGGCCTCCCCCAGCCCCAGCTGTGTGTGTGATGGGATGAATAATGATGTTTCTGGGTGGGGGCGGGCCAGGGAAGGAATGTGCCTCTGTGCAGATAACACTAGAGCCAGACGTGCACTCCCTTCACCCTCATCCACCCTGAAGAGCTGCTCGCCTTTGTTCTTGCCATATCTTGAGAAGGAAGGCTAGAAGCACGGGGTGTGTGTGGGGGAGTCATGTTGGAGCGGATGGGAGGATGTCCGCTTCTGAATATTTGCAAGTCAGAGATGGAAGTAGAGAGAAGGAGTGGCAGGCCCTGCTGCCGGAGCCCCTCTCCACTTTTTCCAGCTCAGGTGGCAGCCTCAGGTGGCCAGGAACATAGGGTTGCAGGTACATAGGGCTTGACTCTGCCTCTCTGCCCACTGTCCCTCACCTCTCACAATGCTCAGGGGCGGCCATCCTCTTTTCCACTCCCTGGGATGGCTGAGGCATTCAGAGGATGCCCGCCCCTGAGCACTGTGGGAGGTGAGGGACAGTGGGCAGAGATGCAGAGTCAAGCCCTATGCCATCCCAGGGAGGGGAAACTGTCTTGTCATCTCCTGCCCCGGTGGATACCTCTCTCCTCCTGCAGGTGTGACGGTGGAGTGGATTATGCAGAGCATGAAGAGATTACTCACAGATATGAGGGGCAGAGATGGGAGATGGGCCTGGATGGGGCCTGTGTGGGCCTGATGCAAGTGATGGCACAGCGCTGTGGACATCTGTTAGGACACATCTATAATACAGAAGAAAGACCCAGGCTGAGCCAACACAAGACTGGTGTCTGGCCCTTAGGAGGCCCACAAAATGCTTGTTAAGCCATGGTCTGCTCACCGGGGCACTCCGAGTCCTTCACTTCCTTGTTAGCGTCTTGCTCGCTGTGAGACCCTTGAAGATCACATTCCCAGCCCTGGCTTTGTGGGACGGAAGGGCACCCCCTGGGGTTCTCATCCTCCTGTCAGTCAACTGCACCTGGGAAACTCATCTCATGGCCCCTACTGTGGACACTCTGTGCCTTTCATGTTTGATATTTGTGGTCATTTCAGTAAAGCACACAGCCTACTCCATGCCTGATTCTTCTCCCACTTGACCCTATGAGGTGTATATTATACCTAATTATATACAGATTAAAAAACTGAAGGCCTGAGACATCTGCCAATTACCAAGGCCATTCCATAGTGAGCAAAGGAGCCAGACTTGAGCCAGGTCTGAGGACCCAGTCAGTGCCCGGCCCCTTAGCTGCTGCCTACCTCCATCACCCCAGAGAATCAGAGTCTGAGTGGGATGCTGTCTAGACCACTCTGGGGTCTCTAACCCCCAGCACAACACTTAATCCATGATGAAAATTCAGCATATGCTGTGGACTGAGGCATGATGTTACATCTGTAAAGAGTTTAGGTCTGGATCTGGAGTTGACTGCCTAGGTGAGAATCTGAGTTCCAGTACTCCCTGGTGGCTTTGAACAAATTACTAAACCCGTCTCATGTGTAAAATGAGGGTAATAATAGTACCTCATTGAATTGTTGTGAAGTTTCAGTGAGACCCTCTGTATAAAACATTTTTGACAATACCTGGCACATAGTAAGAGCTCAGTAATTCCTCTTTCTGCCATGGTCCTAATTGTCATCTTCTTGTTCCGAAATACTGCCACCTGCTGGTAGGTTTCTGGTGCAACCACCCTGAACCTTCAGTGTCCAGAGCCTCTGAGCGCCCCACCGGCAGGGTCCTTGATTCATCCGTTTGGACCATCCTGCTCCCCTCCACAGTAAACCCGCCTCCTCTTCTTCTTTCAGGGCCTGCATAACAGCACCTCCTTCTGGGCGCTTCCTTGTTTATCAACCCTGCACAACAAGAGCACAGAGCCATCTCTAGCTTCCCCACTCTATCTACCCATCCTGTTTCTTTGGTTGCATGGATTTTAGAGACAGAAAGATGTGCATTTTGATCCTGGTGTCAAAACCTAGTAGCTGGTGACATGGAGTAAATGACTGAAACTTTCTGAGCTTCCTGATAAAAGGTCACTAGTGGCATTTATCTTATGCCCCCTTGTCTCATTCAGTCCCTGATGTCCCCCTCTCGGGTCCCCACAGGGCACTACTTGCCTCCTGCCAATACCAAAGGGGAAACGGAGCAGCATGCACACAAAGAAGGGGGTTATCGTGTCAGGTACAATGTATGTCATCGCGATGGTAACACAGAAGGACTCGGTTTCCACTCTCTTGGTTCCATTCCTGCTCCCACGTGTTTGGTTGTAGGCATTGCTTGGGAGGAGCCAAGCCTTCCTGGTGTCTTCTGACCACACCCTGTGCTCTTCCAAAGCAGCAAGTGAGTGGAGTGAGGAGCCTGGCTTACTGAAAATCCTTCTGGAGGAGAATCTTATGGGAACTGATCTACAAACATGGGGGCTGAACCACAAAGTTCTCGGAAGTCTTTCCTAGTTCTGGCGTGCTTTGCATCTGAGACAACCATTTCCGGCTGAATGACTCCCAAGTGTCTGCTTGGGAGAACTTGCCTTTGTATGTGTAGTTGACACTGAGCACCAGCCACACTGACTCAAGAAAACCTTCTGGGCCTGGTGGTGGTGAGTAGGTGCTTCTTGATGAAAGATGATCTCTTTGTTCAAATCCAATGCAAGCTGGTATGAAGCTGAGAAATGACGGAAGAGACAAACACGGGCAGCAAGGCACCCTGCTTCTTCCTCTCATCACTTCCTCTGAGATGGGTGGAGGTCCACTGTGATGGACACCCCACACAGGGTACTTTGCCCCTAAATGTGCTTTCTCTACCTGGAATCTCACTGATAATGTCCTTCTTTCGGGTTTTCCTCTACAAGCTCATCTCAAACCCAGCCTTACCCCAGAAAGGATGACACATTTGGGGCCCCTCCCTGTACCATGTGAGTTTCCCAGACCCTCGCAGGCAGCCTGAGTTCCCAAACAAATGGAAGGCAGTGGGGAAGGGCTCTAAGGGAGCCAGGCCAGGGAGTGTGGTTCAGACTGCCCTAGTCATGGGACAGAGCCTGCGCACAGGCCTGGTGGATTAGAAGGGGTGTTTGGTGAGCCCACAACCAGCCCGCAGCAGTGGGAGCTCTGCTCAGACTTTGTAGACCATCCAATGGTCTCTTTCAAAACAGGGTTTTGATGAGTTAAGTGTAAATGAATCAGAAACACATGGGTTGGATTTCCCTTCAAATGCAATAGGGTTTGAACACAGCTCTGGGAGGGTAGGGTGAGGGAAAGAAAGGGATCTTGGGGGAGGAAAGACACGTCTCTTTTTCTTTCTTCTTTCTTGTCTAATCAAACAGGTCTTTTCTTTTTCAGTTAACATTTGCCACCAGTGCCCCGGGGCTCCCCGTCCTCTACTGTCTCCCCAACCCCAGCTCCAGGGGTGGGAGGCCGGGGTCTGTACGGCCTGTGCTCAGCGGTGGAACCGGGGCCAGCCCTGCCGGCGTCAGACTCAGAAAGCTGGTTGCTCCCAGCCTCCCTCCAGGCGGCCATCTGGGATGACTGGCAGAAGCAGCTGGAAGGCTTTTCTCTGGATACTGTGTTTCTCAGCTCATCTTAGACTTCTGAGGTGGGTGACCCAGGTGGGAGGACAGAGCCAGGGAGTGTGCAAGGCCCTTATCAGGATAGTCAGGGACACACAGGGACTGGGCCCCCTCTTAGAATGTGGTGTCTCATGAGGAGGCAATTTTTCCAGGTAAGACCGGGTCTTCACCTATTTAAATCTCATGTATTATTTTACTCCTTTTTATAAACACTTTTTTCTTTTGGTGTAAATCTTAAAAGCATAGAAAAGTAAAATAAAGGTTCTCTGTAACCCCACCAAAAAGTGAGTGTGTTAACATTTTGGTACAGCTGCTTCCAGGCCCATGTTGTATGTTTTTAAAAAAATACAGATTCAGAGTCATGCAGGATGCAGACAATAAAGTGTACTGGTTAGAATTGGGGTCCAGGACCAGCAACCTCGGTTCAGATCCAAGCTCCACCATTTGCTGCATGTTAGATCACTTTTCCTAAACTTCAAGTCCTGGATCTCAAGTTGATAACAACAATGATGACAATAACAATATGGTGGTTGCCAGAACTGAATGGGATAGCATTTGTAGAGCACTTAGAGGACTCCCAGCATATAGTAACTACACAACAGTTGTTAGCTTTTAGTGTTTCTATTGTGTATCCTGTCTTTTCCTCCTATATGTATGACATCAACATTTCCATATGTCATTAGTATTCTCTCTAATGTGATTGAATGGCTGTATTCTTATCATACATTATTTGACCAACTTTTTCCTTTAAGCATCTGTTATAAATAGCGCAGTGATGAACATTCTTCTGCATTCTAAAAGGGCACAAACTTGAGTTTGATTTCTTGTCACACAAGTTTATTTTTGCGTAAGTTAATTTGCCTAAAGAAAATTAACTTGGAGAATATTTATGCTTCTGAACTTGGAGGATGTATTGGAAATTTCTAATCCCTATAGTTTTGCCTTTCCTAGAATGTCAAATAAATGGAATCATATTGTACACATTGTTTTGTGTCTGGCTTCTTTCACTTTGCGTAATACTTTTAAGATTCATTCATATCATATCAATACTGTATTTCTTTCTATTGCCATGTAGTATTCCATTATATGGATGTAACATAATTCGCTTATCCATTTACTAGTTGATAAACCTTTGTATTATTTCCAATTTGGGCCTATTATTTATTGAAATATAGTATACATCATTGTGTTAATTTCTTCTATACAGCAAAATGACTCATACATACATATATATGCATACATATATTCTCCTTCATATTCTTTTCTATTGTGGTTTATCACAGGATATTGAATGCAGTTCTCTGTGCTGTATAAGAAGAGTGTGTTGTTTATCTATCCTATATATATTAGTTTGCATCTGCTAATCCCAAACTCCCATCTACCCTCCTTGGCAACCATAAGTTTGTTCTCTATATCTGTGAGCCTGTTTTTGTTTTGTAGATATGTTGATTTGTGTCATATTTTAGATTCCACATGTAAGTGATTATCATATGGTATTTGCCTTTTTCTGATTTACTTTGCTTAGTATGATAATCTCTAGGTCCATCCATGTTGTTGCAAGTGACATTTTATTTCACTCTTTTTGAGGGCTGAGTAATATTCCATTACTTACACACACACACACACACACACACACACACACACACACACACACACACACATCTTCTTTGTCCATTCATCTTTTGATAGCATTTATGTTGCTTCCATGTCTTGGCTATTGTAAATAGCATTGCTATGAACATAGGGGTGTATGTCTCTTCTCAAATTATAGTTTTTTTCTGGGTATATGCCCAGGAGTCGGATTGCTGGATCATGTGGCAACTGTATTTTTAGTTTTCTGAGGAACCGCCATACTGGTTTCCATAGTGGCTGCACCAAATTATATTCCCACAAACACTGTAAGACGGTTCCAATTTGGGCCTATTATAAATAAAGCTCCTAAAAATTTACATTCCAGTCATTGGGTAGACATATGTTTTCATTCTCCTTGAGTAAATTCCTAGGAATAGAATTTCTGAGTCACATATAAGAGTAAATGTATCTTTTAACTTTGTAAGAAACTGCCAAACATTTTCCTCAGAGGCTGTATTATTTTGCATTTCCACTAAAAAATGTTTCAGACTTCTGATTAATCATATTCCTCAGCAGCACTTAGTATTATCAGTTTTTAAAACTTTAGCCATTCTAATAGAAATGTAGTGGTACCATATTGTGTTTTTAATTTACTTTTTCCTAACCATTAATGATGTTGAGCCTCTGTTTATGTGCTTATTTGCTATCCGTGCATGTTCTTTGGTTAAGTGCTTAAATCATTTGTACATTTTTGATTGGGTTAATTATTTTCCTATTATTAAGTTATTAGTATTCCTTATATATTCTAGACATAAATTCTTTATTGTATATGTATTTTGCAAGTATTCCTTTACAATCTGTGTCCTGGCTTTTCATTTTCTAAACTGTGCCTTTTGAAGAGCAGAATATTTTAATTAGATAAAGTCTAATTTATTGATTTTTTTCTTTTATGAATTCTGCTTTTTAGGTTATAGCTAAAAAACCTTACTCAGTCCAAAGTCACAAATATTTCCTCTAAATTTTTTTTCTAGAAGTTTTATAGTTTTAGAATTTATATTTAGGTTTATGATACATTTTGAGTTAATTTTTATATGGAGTGAAGTATGGATTGAAGTACATTATTTTGCTTAGAGATGCCTAATTATTTCAGCACCATTTGTTGAAAAAGCTATCCTTTATCTAACGAATCATTTTTAATCCTTCACCAAAAATCAGTTAACCATATTTATGAGGCTGTATCTTTATTCTGTTCTGTTGATCAAAGTTTCTGTCTTTTCACCAACATCACTATCTTGATTTTTATAGCTTTATATGAATCTAGCTTTATATGAATCTTGAAATCATATAGTGTGAGTCTTTCAACTTTCTTTTTTAAAATTATTTTGGCTATTTTAGTCCCTTTGCTTTTCCATATATAGGCATACCTCAGAGATACTGCAGGTTTGGTTCCAGATCACCGCAATAAAGCGAATATCTCAGTGAAGCAAGTCACATGAATTTTTTGGTTTCTCAGTGAACACACACAACTTAGACTATAGTATAGTGTAAATACAACTTCATATGTTCATAAAGTTGTATTTACACTATACTATAGTCTAAGTTGTGTATGTGCAATTCTTACATTGGTAAGAAGAAACTCCCCATCCATGAAAAGTTTTATTATGAAATTACAGAAATTCAGCCACAGCTTCAGTCTCCACTTCTAATTCTACTTTGCTTGCTATTTCCATAACATGTACAGTTGTTTCCTTCATAGCAATCTTGAGTCCCTTAAAGTCACCTGTGAGGGTTGGCATCAACTTCTTCCAAACTCCTGTTAATGTTGATATTTTTACATCTCTCATGAATCACAGATGTTCTTAATGACATCTAGAATGGTGAAGCATTTCCAGAATACTTACAATTTACTTGGCTCAGATCCATCCAAGGGATCACTATCTATGGCAGCTAGAGTCTTATGAAATGTGTTTCTTAAGTAATAAAACCTGAAAGTTAAAATTACTCCTTGATCCATGAACTGCAAAATGGATGCTGTGGTAGCTGGAATAGAAAGATTAATCTATTGTATATTCAATCACATCTCTTGGGTGGCCAGGTATATTATCAGTGAACAATACCATTTTGAAAGGGATACTTTTTTCTGACCAGTAGGTCTCAACAGCGTGCTTAAAATATCCAATAAATCATATTGTAAACAGATATGCTGTCACCCAGGCCTTGTTGTTCTATTTCTAGAGCACAGGCAGAGTAGATTAGCAAAATTCTTAAGGGTCCTGGGATTTTCCACTTGGTAAGTGAGCATTGGCTTCAACTTAAAGTCACCAGCTTCATTAACCCCCAACAAGAGTGTCAGCCTCTCCTTTGAAACTTCACAGGCAGGCATTCACATCTCTGTAGCTATGAAAGTCCTATATGGTTGCAAGGATGTTTCATCTACATTGAAAATCTGTTATTTGGTGGACCACCTTCGTTAATTGTATTAGCTGGATTTTCTGGAAAACTTGTTGCAGCTTCTGCATCAGTACTTGCAGCTTCCTCTTGCAATTTTATGTTATTAAGATGGTTTCTTTTCTTAAATTTCAGGAACCAACCTCTGCTAGCTTCAAACTTTTCTTCTGCAGCCTCCTTGCCTCTCTGTCTTCATAGTATTGAAGAGAGTTAGAGCCTTACTCAGGATTAGACTGTGGCTCAGGGGAATGTTGTGACTGGTTTGATCTTCCATCCAGGCCGCTAAAACTTTATCCATGTCAGCAATAAAACTGTCTCACTTTCTTATTATTCATGTGTTCACTGCAGTGGCACTTTTAGCTTCCCTCAAGAAATTCTCCTTTGCATTCACAAGTTAACTTGATTAACTTGTGCAAGAGGCCTAGCTTTTGGCCCCTCTCAACCCTTGACAGGCCTTCCTCACTAAGCTTAATCATTTCTAGCTTTTGATTTAAGGTGAGAGACACAAGATTCTTCCTTTCACTGGAACAGTTAGACGCCATTGTAGGGTTATCAGTTGACCTAATCTCAATATTGTTGTGTCTCGGGGGATAAGGGAGGCTCAAGAAGAGGGAGAGAAATAGAGGAACAGCCAGTTGGTGCAGCAGTAAGAACACATACAACATTTATCAATTAAGTTTACTGTCTTAAATGGGCACGGATCGTGGTGCCCAAAACACTTCTAATAGTGGCATCAAAACTCAATGATTACGATCACCATAACAAATACAATCATAATGAAAATATTTGAAATTTTGCAAGAATTATCAAAATGTAACAGAGACATGAAGTGAACAAATGTTGTTGGAACAATGGCACTGTTACACCTGCTCAGTGCAGGGTTGCCACAAACCTTCAATTTATTGAAAAAAAAATACAATATCTGCAAGACGCATTAAAGCAAAGCACAACTGAACATGGTATGCCAGTAAATGTTAGGGCTATCTTGCCAGTTTCTACCAAAAACTTACTGGGATTTCTGTTGGGATCTCTTTTTAATATTTTTTCTCCAAGTTTCTTGACTCTGGTTTGTTGTCGTTCAATAATTTGGAAAAGTTCTCGGCCACTACCTCTTCAAATATTTCTTCTTGTAAGTTCTTTCTCTCTTCTTTTGTAACTCAATTTGATATTATCCTAAAGCTTTAGAGTATTCTTTATGTTCTCTCTGTACCTCAGTTTGCAAAACAGCTATTGACCTACCTTTAAGTTCAGTGATTCTTTTCTATATCTAGTCTACTGATAAACCTATCAAAGAAATTCTTCTGTATCTCTGATATAATAATGTCCTCCCCACCCCAGTATTTCTACCTGATTTTTTAAATAGTTTTCATCTCTATGTTTAAATTCCCCATCTATTTAAGCATGCTTTCCCCACTAGATCCTTTAATGAATTAATCAGTTATTTTAAGGTGATCATTCCAACATCTGGGTCATCTCTTGGTCTGGTCCTATGGATTGCCTTATCTCTTGACAATTTTTTATAGCTTCTAAAAATGCATCTTGTAATTTTTTGTTGAATGTTGGACATGGTGTGAAGAAAATAGCGCAGACCGAGACAAACAGTTCTTCTGCCTGAGACGGACATGACTTTTTCTGCGAGACCATTAGTGTGTGTGTGTGTGTGTGTGTATGTGTGTGTGTGAGCGGAAGTTGTTGAGTTAATCTAATTTCTGTTTGAACTGGGTTTGAGTATTTCTTGCTATATGTGTCTTCACAATATCACATCTTGCAAATTCCTCTAGCAGTGGACCACTTTGTGCAACTGCCCCTTTCTTTTGCCCTCTGCCAAAAGGAAATAGTTTGCATGTTCCATTTCTCCTCAAATGGGCTTTTCACACTTTGATATCTAGTTCATGTTGTCACCTGTGACATCAGTTCACTGATGGGTACAGGTAGACTGATAATCTTATAGTTTATCTGGCTTTTCTTAAACCATTTTTTATGAGGGGAAGCAGTGTTCCCTTGTCCTTTTCTGCATCCCAAGAGAAAGCAGATTTTTCTTGCCTTTTCATATCTATCATAGGGTTTTCTTTTTTTGCCTAAGATGCAGTAAATTTTATTAATGTATTGTGTGTGTGTTAGTTGCTCAGCCATATCCGACTTTGTGTGCGACCCCATGGACTGTAGCCTGCCAGGCTCCTCTGTCCATGGAGTTCTTCAGGCAAGAATACTGGAGTGGGTAGCCACTTCCTTCTCGAGGGGATCTTCCTGACTCAGGGACTGAACCGAGGTCTCCTGCACTGCCTGCAGAGCCACCAGGAAAGTCCATATTAATGTATTATTTCCTATTAAATCATATTTACTTATTTGAGTAATGCCCATTGGCTCATATTATTCCTTTACTATAGTATATTGGATTTGATTTTATAGTGCTATTAAGTAATTTAGGTTTGTTACTTTATTTATTGTGTTTTGTGTAATAATTATCTACATTGATAGAATAAACTATGATCTTTTGTATCTTTTTCTTTTTTCTCTCAAAGTTTATGTGGCAAGTAAATCCTCCATTCCGTGAACACTCAAGGAAGTAGTTCTACGTCAATCTTCTCCATTTGTTCCTTAATTATTGGTCTTTTAAGGCTTTATATTGCTTTAATTCCTGGTGGCAATATACATTTCCCAAGAAAATAATTTGTCTTATTGGGTGCTTTAAATTGTAGACTGGACTGAGTTTGTAACCCTTGGCTCAGCATGAGAAGGAAAGAGAGCTGAGACAGAGGCTCTAGGAGCATCAGTATTCAAGAGCAGAGGAGGAAGAAGTATTAGAAAGGACTGTGAAAAGGAACATCCTGAGAAATGTGGAAAATCAGGCGGTCTGGGACCAAAGGAAGAAGAATTTCTCAATATTGACAGTAATCAAGCTGGGCTCATATTTCTTTGCCATGTTAGAGAGCAGAAGAAACTAGAAGTAATCTATCCAGATTTTTTAAAGGAAAGTTGAGATTCAAGAATTCAATATGAAAGGTAAGATGCCATTGTGTATGAAGGCAGTCAAAATAAATTCTCAGTTATGTATGTATTCAGGAAAAATACCATATCTATGTTTTCTGGAAAATTACTTATTTAAAAATATAAACCAGCTAACAAGGAGATAAAACAAAGAGTTCACAAATGGGGAAATCATGATATGAAAGAAACTGTGGTGATTGTTGAAGTAATGTGGACACAGAGCAGTCTAAATTCTTGTCATTATTGTTTTGAAGCAAACTCCTTTCTTAGTTAGGAGAAGACAACGGCACCCCACTGCAGTACTCTTGCCTGGAAAATCCCATGGATGGAGGAGCCTGGTAGGCTGCAGTCCATGGGGTCGCTAAGAGTCGGACACGACTGAGCGACTTCACTTTCACTTTTCCCTTTCATGCACTGGAGAAGGAAATGGCAACCCACTCCAATGTTCTTGCCTGGAGAATCCCAGGGACGAGGGAGCCTGGTGGGCTGCCGTCTATGGGGTCGCACAGAGTCGGACACAGAAGCGACTTAGCAGCAGCAGCAGCCTTTCTTAGTTGATTTCAAAAAGATAACAATGTAAAAACAATAATGACTTGACAATGATAAAACTGAGGTAAAATTACCAAATCCTTTTGACAAATATTGAGGAGAGGAATTTAGGGGAAATCTGAAGTAAATGTATACCAGTTCTTTATCTTTCTTAGGGATATCTTAATAGATATTATTTTTAAAGATACATTTCATTGGGGTATAATTTATTATGATAAAACACACACATTTTAAGTATATGGACTAACGAGTTTTGTCAAATATATAAAGCAATATGACCACCACCATAGACAAGATATAGGGCATTTTACTTGCCCTAGAAGGTTTCCTTGTGGCCTTTCCCAGTTAATCACTACCTTCTACCCCTCCCTGACCTCAGGAAATCATTAATTTGTTTTCTATCTCTCTAGATTAGTTTTCCTAGAGTTTAATATAAATGGATTCATGTAGTATATACTCTCTTGCACCTAGCCTCTTTCCTTCACTATAATTAGTAAGATTTGACATCAAGTATTATAAGTTCTCCAACTTTGTTCTTTTTTTTAAGCAAAATCATTTTATCTATCCTAGTTCCTTTATTTATTCATGTAACTTTTAGAATCAACTTGTCAATTCTATTTTTAAAACCTACTAGGATTTTAGTTGAATTTCCTGTTGAATCTATAAATTGATTTAGGCAGAAAATGCATTTTAACATCCTGAGTCTTCCAATACATAAATATGACCTCTTTTTATCCACTTACTTAAATTTTCTTTGATTTTTCTCAGCAGTGTTCTCTATGTTTTAATTTTATGTCTAAATATTTCATGTTTTAACAGTTACATAAATGATATTTTTAAAAGTTTAATTCCTAGTAATCCACTGCCAATATATGAAAATACAATGTATATTTGTTTATTGACATTTTATTCTGAAACATTTCTAATTTTCTTATTCATTTCAGTAGGATTTTTGTAGATTGACTTCTTATTTTATGGACGTAACTATGTCATCCATAAATAGAGTTTAACTAATACTTACCAAAACTATATCCTTTTTTTTTTTATTGCCTTATTGTACTTGCTAGGAGAAGAGGGCAACAGAGGATGAGATGGTTGGATGGCATCACCCATTCAATGGACATGAATTTGGGCAAACTCTGGGAGATGGTGAGGACAGCGAAGCCCAGCATGCTGCAGTCCATGAGGTTGTGAAGAGTCGGATATGATTTGGTGACTGAACAACAAACTTACTAGGATTTCTAATCAAGTGCTAAATATAAGAGGTGAAAGTGAATATCACTGCATTGTTTCCCAATTTTGGGGTAAGATGAAGATCATCGTTATTAATAAGTATCATATAAGGTATAGGTTTTTTCAGATTCATGTTCACAGAAAAATTAAGAGAAGCATAAAGAAATGTCCTATACTGACTACCTCTCTCACATGTGAGTTCCTCCATTACCAACATCTCCTACCAGAATGCTGCGTTTGTTACAGCTGATGAACCTACATTGACACATCATTACCTGAAGTCCATAGTTTACATTAGGATTCACTCTTGGCTGTTTATAACTACATGCTTGAACAAAAGTATAATAACACATATTCATCATTGTACTATCATTCAGAATATTCTCACTGCCCTAAAATTCCTCTGTGCTCTACCTATTCATCTCCCCAATCCATAGTAATCATTGCTTCTTAACTCTCTCCGTAGTTTTGCTTGTTCTGTAATATTATGCAGTTGGAATCATATACTCTGTTGCCTTTTCAGATTAGCTTCTTTCTTTTAGTAGTATGCATTTAAGGTTTCTCCAGGTCTTTTCTTGGCTTGATAGCTTATTTATTTAGTTCTGTATATTATTCTATTGTCTAGATGTTCCGCAGTTTGTTTACCCATTCACCTACTGAAAGACATATTGGTTACCTCCAAGTTTTGGCAATTATTAATAACACTTCTATAAACATTCATGTGTAGGTTTTTGTGTGGACACAAGGTTTTTGGGGTAAATGCCATGGAGTGCAACTAGTGGGCTCTATGATGAGAGTATATTTAATTTTGTAAGAAACTGCTAAGCTATCTTCCAAAGAGGATGTACCATTTTGCATTCCCATCATAAATAAATAAGAGTTCTTATTGTTCCACATCCTTGCCAGCGTTCAATATCAGTGTTCTGACTTTTGGCTTTTAAAATAGGTATATAGTGATATCTTATTGTTTTAATTTGCAATTATGTAATGACATACGATATGGAGCATTTTGTCATATGCTTATTTTCTATCTGTGTATCTTCTTTGGTGAGATGTTAAGGTATATGGCACATTTTAAAATCAGGTTGTTTCTTGTCTTATTGTTTTACAAATTCTTCATGTATTTTAGATAATAGTTCTTTATTAGATGCATCTTTTACAAGTAATTTCTCTCAGTCTGTGGCTTGTCTTTTTATTCTCTTGACTGTGATTTTCACAAAGCAGACATTTTTAATTGTAATGAAGCCCAGGTTGTCAATTATTTATTTTGTGAGTTCTGCCTTTGATGTTACATGTACAGAGTAAGTGCCATACCCAATGTCATCTAG
Source organism: Okapia johnstoni (assembly GCA_024291935.2). Taxonomy (NCBI): domain Eukaryota; kingdom Metazoa; phylum Chordata; class Mammalia; order Artiodactyla; family Giraffidae; genus Okapia; species Okapia johnstoni. Next base: position 121,871,849 of record CM044306.1, on the reverse strand, counting down.
GTTTTCTCTCTTGTTATTTTCTAGGAGTTGTATAGTTTTGTTTGATGCTTGTTTATGATCCATTTTGAGTTAATTTTTGTGAAGGATTTAAGGTCTATGTCTAGGTTATTTTTTTCATGTGAATGTCCAGTTGTATGTACCAGCACAATTTGTTGAAAAGACAGTCTTTAACTCATTGCATTGCCTTTTCTTCTGTGTCAAAGATCAACTCACAATGTCAATGGTAATGTCTGTTCCTGGACTCTCTAGTCAGTTTCATTCATCTGTTCTGCCAGTACCACATGTCTTGATTACTGTAGCTTTATAATAAGTCTTCTTGCAGTAGCATCAATCTTCCAGTTTTGTTCTCCAATACTGTGTTGGGTGTTCTGGGTCTTTCATCTCTCCATATAAACTTTAGAATTAGCCTGTTCATATCCACAAAATAACTTGCTGTGATTTTTATTGGGATTGCATTGAATATATAGATCAAGCTGGAAAGAACTAACATCTTGACAATATTGAGTTTTCCTATCCATGAACATTGAATATCTTTCTATTTACTTTTAAAATTTTCTTCTTCAGAGTTTTGCAGGTTTCCTCATACAAATCTTATACATACTTGCTAGATTATATCCAAGCATTTAAGTTTTTGGGGTGCTAATGTAAATGGCATTATGTTTTTAATTTCAAGTCTTGCTTGCTTATTGCTGGTATACAGGAAAGCAATGGACTTTTATATTGATATATTAATCTTCTATCTTACAGTCTTGCTATAATCATTTACAAATTTCAGGATTTTTTGTTGTTGATTCCTTCAGATTATCTACATAGACTATCATGTCATCTATGAACAGTTATAATTTTTCCTTCTCAATCTGTATGCTCTTTCCCACCCTTTTCTCATCTTTAGATAGTACTTTCAGTATGATGTTGAAAAGGAGTGGGGAGTAGGACAGTCTTGCCTTATTCTTGATCCTAATGGGAAAGCTTCCAGTTTCTTGCCATTAAGTGTGATGTTAATTGTAGGGTTTTTGGGTAGACATTCTTTGTCAAATTGAGGGATTTCCCCTATATCCCTAGTTTACTGAGAGTTTTTCTGATGAATGGGTGCTGAATTTTGTCAAACACTTATTCTGCATCTATTAACATGATCATGTGATTTTTCTTTTTTAATCTATTGATGTGATGGATTACATAATTGATTTTTGAATGCTGAACTAGCCTTGCATATCTAGATAAATTCCACTTGATCAAGGTATACAATTCTCTTTATACATTGTTGAATTTTATTTGCTAAGATATTGTTGAGAATTTTTGCACTATGCTCTTGAGATACACTGGCATGTAATTTTCTTTTTTTGTAATGTTTTTGTCTGGGTTTTTGTGATATAGAATTTTATTATTTTTCTGTTGATCAATCATATGATGGTGTTAAGTGAGTAATAGTTACATAATCACAATAGTAGATGCTTATCAGTTTTCACAATCAATAGCCTGACAAAAAATAAAAGAGAATCACAATTGCAAGTCATAATGGGAACATGATTAACCTAACAATGTAAAATAATTACATACAATTTGGGAGGTCAAGCAGACTGATGTGGTAAGTGGAAGTGCATGCATGCACATGCTTCCATCTGCCCAGCCAGTCTATGTCTTTTGGTTGTTGCATTTAATCTATTTACATTTAAGGTACTTATCGACATGTATGACCCTATTACCATTTTCTTAACTGTTTTGGGCTTATTTTCTGTAGGTCTTTTACTTCTCTTATGTTTCCTGCCTAGAGAAGTTCCCTTAACATTTGTTGTAAAGCTGGTTTGGTGGTGCTGAATTCCCTTAACCTTTGCTTGTCTGAAAAGCTTTTGATTTCTCTGTCAAATCTGAATGAGTCTTGCTGGGTAGAGTATTCTTGGTTGTAGGTTCTTCTCTTTCATCACTTTAAATACATCATGCCATTCCCTTCTGGCTTGTAAAGCTTCTGTTGGGAAATCAGCTGAAAACCTGATGGGATTCCCTTGTATGTTGTCATTTTTCACTTGTTGCTTTTAATATTTTATCTTTGACTTTAATTTTTGTTAGTTTGATTACTGTGTGTCTTGGGCTGCTCCTCCTTGGTTTATCCTGCCTGGGACTCTCTGTGCTTTCTGGGCTTGGTTGACTATATCCTCTCCCATGTTATGGACATATTCAGCTATTATCTCTTCAGATATTTTCCCAGGTCCTTTCTCTCTCTCTTCTCCTTCTGGGACCTGTATAATGTGAATGTTGGTGCATTTAATGTTGTCTCAGAGGTCTCTTAGGCTGTCTTGATTTTTTTTTCATTCTTTTTTGTATATTCTACTTTGTCAAGTGATTTCTATCATTCTGTTCTCCAAGTCACTTATCCCTTCTTCTGTCTCAGTCACTCTGCTATTGATTCCTTCTAGTGTATTGTTCATCTCTGTCTGCTTGTTCTTTAGTTCGTCTGGGTCTTTGGTAAACATTTCTTGCATCTTCTCCATTCTGTTTCTGAGATCCTGGATCATCTTCACTATCATTATTCTGAATTCTTTTCTGAAAGATTGCCTATCTCCACTTCATTTAGTTGTTTTTCTGGGGTTTTGTCTTGCTCCCTCATCTGGAACATAACTCTGCTTTTTCATCCTGATTAACTTTCTGTAATGTGGTTTTGTTCTAGCCACTGTGGTATTGTGGTTTTTCTGGCTTGTTCTGTGTACCCTCTGGTGGATGAGGCTAAGAAGCTTCTATAAGCTTCTTGATGGGAGGGACAGGATGGGAAAAAAACTAAGTCTTACTCTGGTAGGCAGGGCCTTGCCCAGTAAAGCTTTTAATCCAATTACCTGCTGATGGGTGAGATTGTCCCTCTCTGTTAGTTGTTCTGCCTGAGATGACCCAGCCCTGGAGTCTACAGGCTCTGTGGTAGGGTTAATGGTGACCTCCAAGAGGGTTTACACCAAGGGGGATCTTCCAGGAGTGCTGCTACCAGTGCCCCTGCCCCTGAGATGAGCCCCTGCCAACACACGCCTCCATAGGAGACCCTCCAACACCAGCAGGTAGTTTTGGTTCAGTCTTCTGTGGGGTACCTGCTCCTTTCCTCTGAGTATTGGTGAGCACAAAATTTTCTTTGTACCCTCTAAGACTGGAGTCTCTGTTTCCTCCAGTCCTGTGGAAGTCCTGTAATCAAATCCCATTGGCCTTCAAGGCCAGATTCCCTGGGATTCCCAGTCCATTTTTGGATCCCCAGGCTAAAAAGCCTGACATGGGGCTCAAAACCTTCACAACAGTGGGACAGTTTCTTTGGTAATACTGTTCCCCAGTTTGTGGGTTGTCCACCCAATGCGTGTGGGATTTGATTTTTTCCAGCAGATTCCTGTCAATGGTTGTTCAACAGCTAGTTGTGATTTTGGTGCTCTTGCAAGAGGAGTTGAGCACACATCCTTTACTCCACCATCTTGAACCTGAAGACTTTTTCTGCTTGCTTTTGATTTAATTTGTTCTTCTTTCTTCTATTTTGCCAAGGTGGAAATTTAGATGATCTATTTTAGATCTTTCTTCTTTCCTATTATATATTTAATGCTATAAGTATCCTTCTAAGTACTGCTTTCACTGTATGCCACAAAATTTGATAACTAGTATTTTCATTTTCATTTAGTTTAAAATATTTTTAAATTTCACTTGAGATTTCTTTTTTGACCCGTGTGTTATTTAGAAGTATATCATTTAATCTCCGTGCATTTTGGGGTTCTCTAATTGTCTTTCTTTTATTAATTGCTAGTTTAATTTCACTGTCATCCAAGAGCAGACATTGTATAATTTTTATTCTTTTATATATGTTAAGGTGTGTTTCATGGCCAAGAATGTGGCCTATCTTGGTTAACGTTCCACAAACTCTTAAAAAGAATGCTTATTCTGCATTGATGCATGTTTCACTGTAACTTCAATTAGGTCATGTTGCTCAGTAGTGTTATTCAGGTTTTCTATATATTTTCTGACTTCCTGCCTACTTGGTTTTTTTAAACTGAGGAAAAATTGGCAAGAATAATTTTATGTATTTAAAGTGTGTGATGTGATGATTTGATACACACATGCATTGTGAAATGTTACTAGTATCAAATTAATTAACACTACATCATCTCACATAGTTAACTACTTTTGTTTATGTAATGAAAATAATTAAGATCTACTCTCAGCATCTTTCAAGTATACATTACTGTATTATTAACTATAGTCACCGTGATATACATGAGATATCTAGAACTTATTCTTCTTATAATTAAAAATATGTGCCCTTTAATTTACCCACTTTATTCCCCCTGACCTCAGATTCTGGCAACAACCTTTCTATTCTGTTTCTATAAAATTGACTTAAAAAAAATACCACTTATAAGTGATATCATACAAACTTGCTCTTTTTTGTCTGATTATTTCACTTGACATAATGCCCTCCACATTAATCCACGTTGTTACAAATGGCAGGATTCCCCTTCTTTTCTATGGATGAATTGTATATCGCTTCCCTGTCTTGACTATACCGTATAATGCTGCAGTGAGCATGGGTGTGTAGATATCTCTTTGAGATGCTAGTTTCAATTCCTTTGGATATGTATACCTAGGAGTAGGATTGCTGGACCGTATAGTAGTCAATTTTCTTTGAGGAACTGCCATACTGTTTTCCATAACGATTGTACCAATTTACATTCCCATCAACAGTGGGAAAACAGTATAAGCGTTCTCTTTTCTCCAATTCTTGCCAACATTTATTATTTCTTCTCTTTTTAGAAAATAGTCATTTTAACAGGTGTAAGATGATATCTCACTGTGATTTTTATTTTTGCATTTCTCTCATGATTATTTGAGGAGGGCATGGCAACCCACCGAAGTATTCTTGCCTGGAGAATCCCATGGACAGGGGAGCCTGGTGGGCTATCATTCATGGGGTCACAAAGAGTCACACGTGATTGAAGTGAGTTAGCACACACACATGCATAACTGATTATTGAGCAGACTTTCACGTATCTATTGGCCATTCATATGTCTTCTTTGGAAAAATGTCTATTTAGCTTATATTCCCATATTTAAATTGGATTATTTGCTTTTTTGCTATTGTGTCGTATGTTGTTGTTCAGTCGTAAAGTTATGTCCAACAGTTTGAGACCCCGTGGACTGCAGCACATCAAGCTCCCCTGTCCTTCACTATCACCCAGAGTTTGCTCAAATTCACATCCATTGAGTCAGTGATGCTATCTAACCATCTCATCCTCTGCTGCCTCCTTCTCCTTTTGCCTTCAGTCTTTCCCAGCATCAGGGTCTTTTCCAATGAGTTGACTCTGCATCAAGTGGCCAAACTATTGGAGCTTCAACTTTAGCATCAGTCCTTCCATTGAATATTCAGTATTGATTTTCTTTAAGATTGACTTGTTTCATTTCCTTGCAGTCCAAGGGACTCTCAAGAGTTCTCTCCCACACCACAGTTCTAAAGCATCAATTCTTCAATGCTCAGCCTTGTTTACAGTCCAACTCTCACATTCATACATGACTGCTGGAAAAGCCATAATTTTGAATATGCAGACCTTTGTTGGCAAAATTACGTCTCTGCTTTTTAATATGCTGTCTAGTTCTGTTGTAGCTTTCCTTCCAAGGAGCAAGTGCCTTTTAATTTCATGGCTGCAGTCACTGTCTGCAGTGATTTTGGAGCCCAAGAAAATGAAATTTGTCACTTCATCCACTTTTCCCCTTTCTATTTGCCTTGAAGCGATGGAACCATATGCCATAATCTTAGCTTTTTTTAATGTTGAGTTTTAAGCCAGGCTTTTCTCTCTCTTGTTTCTTCACTCTCCTTTTTGTGTTGTGAGAGTTCTTTATATATTTTAGATATTAACCACTTACAGATACGTGGTTTGGGAATATTTTCTCTCAATCTAGTTTGAATTTTCAGTTTATAGATTGTTTCCTTTGCTGTTCAGAAGCTCTGTAGTTTGATGTAGTTCCACTTGTTTGTTCTAGTTTATGTTGCTCGTGTTTATAGTGTTTTACGAAAAAATCATTACTAAATCTAATGTCAAGGATATTTGCCCCTATGTTTTCTTCTCGGGGTTTTATGGTTTCAGGCCTTACACTGAAGTCTTTCATTCATTTCAAGTTAGCTTTTTTGAGTGGTGTAAGATAGGTGTCCATTGATAGTTTTTTGCATTTGAATATCCAACTTTCTCAGCACCATTTATTGAAGACACTTCATTTTCCTGTATGTGTTCTTAATGCTCTTGCCAAAAATTGAATGTACATAAATGGGCTTATAACTGGGCTCTCTATTCTGTTCCACTGGTCTGTGTGCCAACTTTTATGCCAGTACCATGCTGTTTGGATAACTAGCTTTGCAATATAGTTTGAAATCAGGAAGTATGATACTTCCAGCTTTGTTATTCTTTCTCAGAATTGCCTCAGATATATGGGATCTTTGTAGTTCCATACCAATGTTAGGATAGTTTTTAACTATTTCTGTGAAAAAATGTCATTGAAATTTTGATAGATATTGCACTGAATCTGTATCTTGCTCTTGGTAGTATGGACATTTTCACAGTATTAATTATTCCAATCCAACAGCACAGGATACTGTTCCATTTTTTGTGTTGTTTTCAGTCTCTTTCATCAGTGCTGTATAGTTTTCAGTGTACTTCTTGATTAAATTTATTCTTGTTTTATTGTTTTTGATGCTATTGTAAGTGAGATTGCTTTATTAATTCCTCTTTCAAATAGTTTGTTGTTGGTGTATAGAAACACAGCTGATTCCTATATGTTGATTTTGTATCCTGAAAATTTTCCAATTTTATTTATTGAATATATTAGATCTAACAGTTTTTGGTGGTATCTTTAGGATTTTCAGCATATAAGGATATGTCACGTGAAAACAGAGATGATTTTACTTATTCCTTTCCGATTTGGATGCCTATTATTATTTATTCTTGCCTAATTTCTCTGGGTAGAACTTCTAACACTGTTGACTAGAAATAAGAGTGGATATTCTTGAATGGTACCTAATCTTAGAGAAGCGACTTTTAATCTTTCACTATTGAGTATAATGTTAGCTGTGGCCTTGAAGTGGCCTTTATTATGTTAAGGAACATCCCTTATATACCTAATTTGTTGAGAGTTTTTATCATGAAAAGATGTTGAATTTTGTCAAGTACATTTCCTGCATCTATTGAAATGATTATACTATTTTAATTTTTCATTCTGTTAATGTGATGTATCATATTTATTGGCTTGCATTAAGTTAAACCATTCTTGCATATTAGGGATGACTCACACTTGATCATAGTGTATGATCCTTTTACTATGCTCTTGAATTTGGTTTGCTAACATTTTGTTGAGAATTTTGCATCTCAGTTCATCACAGATATTGGTCTGTACTTTTATTTTCTTGTATTATTCTTCTGGCTTTAGTATCAGGGTAGTGCTGACCTCACAAAATGAATTTGCAAGTATTCCTTTCTCTTCAATTTTTGGAAGAGTTTGAGAAGGATTGGTATTAATTATTCCTTAAATATTTGATAGAACTCACCTATGAAGTCATCTCATCCTGAGCTTTTATTTGTTGGGAGATTTTTCATTACAAGTTCAATCTTATTGCACATTATTATCTGTTCAGTTTTTCTATTACTTCAAGCTTCTATCTTGGTAAACTCTGTTTTTCTAGGAATGTATTCATTTTTTCTAAGTTTTCTAATTTGTTGGCATATAATTGTTCTTACTAGTTTCTTACGGTTCTTTGTATTTCTGTGGTGTCAGTTGTAATGTCTCTTCTTTCATTTGTAATGTTATTAACTTGAGTCATTCTTTTTTTCTTAGTCTGGCTAAAGGTTTGTCAATTTTGTTTTACTTTTAAAAAAACACAGCTCTTAGTTTTTGTTGGTCTTTTCCATTGTCATTCTAGTCTCTAATTTATTAATTTCTGCTCTAATCTTTACTTCACTCTGCTAACTTTGGGCTTAGCTTTTTCTTCCCTTTTTAGTTTCTTGGGATGTAAGTTTTGTTTTTCTATTTAAGATCTTACTTTTTCTTAATTAAATATTTGCTGTTGCAAACTTCCCACTTGGCACTACTTTTGCTGCATCCACAAAGTTTATTATGTTGTGTTTCCATTTTTGTTTTTCCTCAAGATATTTTTGAATTTCTCCTTTGATTTCTTTTTTGACCCATTAGTTATTCATTTAATTTCCACATATTTGTGAATTTTCGAGCTTTCCTGCTGCTGTTGATTTCTAGTTTTATATCATTATGTTCAGAAAAGATACTTGATATGATTTCAATATATTAAAATTTATTGAATCTTGTTTTGTGACCTATAGTATGATTTATCCTGGGATATGTTTCAGGTGGGTTTGAAAAGAGTGTATTCACCTGCTGTTGGTTGGAATGCTCTGTATATGTCCATTTGGTATAAAGTTTAGTTTAAATATTTTATTTTCATATTGATTTTCTGTCTGGATGATCTATTTGTTGTTGAAAGTGCAGTACTGAAGTCCCCTACTATTAGTTCACTGTTGTCTACTTTTGTCTTCAGATGTGTTAATAATTTTTTAATAATTTCCTGGGAAAGTCTTTTCCTCTCTTTCCTTTCTGAAGGACAACTTTGATGAGTAAAGTATACTTGGTTGACAGATTTTTTTCTTGATTTCTTTGAATATCCCATTCTCTCCTGGACTGCAAGGTTTCTGCTTAGAAATTTGCTGACAGCCTTTTTGGGATTTCCTTGTTTGTGATGAGTCTTTTTCCTTTTTCTGCTTTCAAAATTCTCTTTGTCTTTGATTTTTGAGACCTTGATTCACCATGTCCCAGTGAAGATCTCTTTGGGTTGAAACTCTTTGAGTATTGACCTTCATGTCTCCAGCTGGCCATATCTCTTCCTATATTTACAAAGTTTTTAGCGATTATTTTTTTTAAAAAATTTCTGTCCCTTTCTCTCTTATCCTTCTGAGACTCCCATAAGCATATATTGTTTTGTTTGATGGCATCTCATAATTTATGGAAATTTTCTTTACTCTTTTTAATTCTAAATTCTTTTTTTTCTGACTGGATAATATCAACAGATCTGTCTTCAAGTTTACAAATTCTTTCTTTTGCTTGATTGAGCTTGTAGAAGCTTTCTATTGCATTCTTCATTTTGTTAATTGCATTTTTCAGCATCAGAATTTGTTTGATTCTCTTCATAATTTCTATCTCATTGTTGAACTTCTCATTTTATTCATGCTCAGAGCAGCAGTGACTGGGGTAGTAATAGTGGGACAAAGCATGGGGCGAGGGTGGGGGTTGGGGATGGGCACAGAGCACAGGCAGCTTCATTTCCATATATGCTGAGGTGTTATAGCATTCTGATCCTGGAGAGGCAGGCACAGAGGCAACTGGGCCCCTGAAAGCAGGTATCACTTCAGCAACAGTTCCAGTCCCTGGGAAGAGATGCAGTGGCAGGAACTCTGGGCAGCCTCAACAACTAGCATCAGCGTTGGTAAAGAATGTAGAGTGCTCAGAATCAAAGGCTGCAAATGCCCACAAGGTGAAATTTGCTGGGATTTCCCTCTCTTCTTTATCTCATGGGGTAAAATGCCTCTAAGGGGATCCCTCTTGGCTATGAGATGCTCTGAAATAGGAGAGGTGGTAATGCAGGTATAATGAGTGCTTTAGTTTTCTATGTGTCTATCCTCAATTTTTGAGCTCTGCAGGATTTTTGTTGATGGTTCTTTGTAGTCCTGAGGTATATTCATAAGTATGAAGTTGTTTCTTTATTGGTTTCATGGGAGAAGATGAGCATGGGAACCTCTTTACCCTCCAACTTGGTAATGTCACCCTCCTCGTTCTTTCAGTTACTGAGAAACGTGTTCAAAATTCTAATTAATAATGGATTTCTCTATTTTTCCACTCATTTCTGTTAGTTTTGGCCTCATTTATTTTGATGCTGTGTTGGTGGGCATCAGAACATTTAGGATTGTCATAACTTTTTTATGCATTACCTTTTCATCATTATGAAATGCCCTTCTTTATGGCTGATAATGTTACTTCTCATTAAGTTAAACTTGTTACTAAAATAGCTAACCCAGCTTTCTTGTGATTCATGTTTGCATGGTATATATCTTTTCATGCATATATGGCATATATCTTTTCACTTTTCTGCAACTGGTGTGTTAGTAGCTCAGTCATATCCAACTCTTTGCAACCCCATGGACTATAGCCTGTCCATGGAATTCTCCAGGCAAGAATACCGAAGTGGGTTGCCATTTCCTCCTCCAGGGAATTTTCCTGACCCACAGATCGAACCTGGATCTCCTGCATTGCAGGCAGATTCTTTACCATCTGAGCCACCAGGGAAGCCCTGTGGAATTTGTATTTTAAATGGTTAGAGCATAATGTTGGAATTTGATTTTTCATCTAGACTGAAATTTTCTGTCTTTTGTTGAAATTGTTTAAATTAGAAGTCAGCAAATTACATCCTGACAATTGTGATCATTCATTTGCATATTGTCTATCACTACTTTTACGCATTGACCACCTGTGACATTGACTGTATGGCCCACAAAAGCCTAAAATGTTTACTATCTGGCCCTTTAAATAAAATGTTTACACACTCTGGTTTTGACCATTTACACTGAATGCAATTATCAATACAGTTGTATATAAATCTATCATCTTAGCATTTGTTTACTTTTGTCCCATTTATACATTTTCATCTCCCTATAAGTTAATTATTTTTTAAAATTCCACTTTGCCTCCACTATGGTTCACTAGCTATGCTTCTTTGTTTCTAAAGATTGCTCTAGTGTTTTTCTTATATGTGTCTTTAACTAATCACAGCCTTCCTTCACATACCGTGTGTGTTCAGTTGCTCAGTTGTGTCCAACTCTTTGCGACTCTATGGACTATAGCCTGCCAGGCTTCTCTGTCCATGGAATTCTCCAGGCAGGAACACTGGAGTGGGTTGCCATTTCCTCCTCCAGGGGATTTTCCCATCCCAGGGATCAAACTCATCTTTTCTGTTTCCTGCATTGGCAGGGAGATTGTTTACCACTGAGCCACCTGGGAAGCCCTAAGATACCATTACACTGTTTTATGTATTACATAAAACCTTACAAAATACTTCCTATTTCCCTATTCACTGTGTTGTTGTTGGTATGCCTTTTACCACCTTGTTGTTGTTCAGTAGCTCAGACGTGTCCGACTTTTTGTGACTCCACGGACCACAGAACTCCGGGCTTCCTGTTCTTCACTATTTCCCAGAGTTTGCTTAAACTCATGTCCATTGAGTCAGTGATGCCACCTAATGAGTTTTACCACCTAATGAGTTATAAACCCCACATTACATTCTTATTGTTTTCAACCAGTCAATTATATTTTAAAGAAATTTATTTTTCCTTCCAGTTTTATTGAGATATAATTGATATATAGTACTGTATACACTTGGGCTTCCTGGGTGGTGCTAGTGGTAAAGAACCCTCCTACCAATGCAAGAGATGTAAGAGACTCAAGTTTGATCCCTGGATTGGGAAGATCCCCTGGAGGAGGACAGGGCAACTCACTCCAGTATTCTTGCTTGAAGAATCCCACGGACAGAGGAGCCTGGTAGGCTACAGTCTGTAGCATCACAAAGAGTTGGACACACTTGAAGTGATCTAGCATGCATGTACTGTATACAATTAAGGTGTATAGCATCATAAGTTGACTTACATACATCAAGAAATGATTATCACAAGTTTGGTGTGCATTCATAATCTTATATAGATACAAAATTAAAGAAATAGAAACAAGATTTTCTTATGATAAGAACTATTAGGATGTACTTTCTTAATAACTTTCATATGTAATATACAGCAGTGTTAATTATATTTATCATGTTGTACATTGCATCCCTAGAATCAATTTATCTTATAACTGGAAGTTTGTACCTTTTGACTGCCTTCATCCACTCCCCTCCACACACACCCACCTCTGATAACCACAAATCGATCTTTTTTTTTTTGTCAATTTGTTCACTTGTTTTTGAAGTATAATTGACCTACAACACTACATTGTTTCTCATTACACAACATAGTGATTCAATATTTCTATGCATTTCAAAACGATGATCACAATGAGTAGTTATGATATGCCATCACACAGAGATATTACAGTTACTGACTATATTACCCACACTGTACGTTCCATACCCATGACTCACTTGGTTTTCAACTGGAGTTTCAACTGGACCCCTTAATCTAATCTTCCTCACCTATTTCTTTCCTCCCCCACTCACTGCGCCTCTGGTAACCACCTGTTTGTTCTCTGTCTATAATGATGTTTCTGTTTTGCTATATTCGTTCATTTGTTTTGTTTCTTAGATTCTACATATAAGTAAAATCATACAGTATTTATCTTTTTCCATCTGACTTTTCATGTAGCGTAATACCCTCTAGGTCCATGCATGTTGTCACAAATGGCAAGATTTCATTCATTTTTAAGGCTAATATTCATATACATATGTATGTATAATGCATATAACACACACATATATGTATATGTGTGTATATATATATTTAGGTTGCTTCCATATCTTGGTTACTATAAATACTGCTATAATTAACATAGGGGTGCGTATGTCTTTTCCAATTGGTATTTTTGTTTTGTTTGGATAAATATTCAAGAGTGAATTGCTGGATTATATGGTACTTTTATTTTTAATTTTTGAGGACTCTCCACAATCTACGCTACGCTACGTTTACATTTCTGCCAACAGTGCCTGAGGTTTTCCTTTTCTCCATATCCTCGCCAACACTTGTTATTTGTTGCCTTTGATGATAGTCATTCTAACAGGTGTGAGGTGACATCTCATTGCGATTTTGATTTTCATTTTCCTTCTGATTAGTGATGTTGAGCATCTTTTCATGTTCCTCTTGACCATCTGTGTGTCTTTTTGGAAAACATGTATTCAGAGACTTCCCATTTTATTTTTTAATTTCTTTTTATTGGAATATAGTTGCTTACACTGTTGTGTTAGTTTCTGCTCTACAACAAAACAAATCAGCCATAAATATACATATATCCCCTCTTTTTAGGATTTCTTTCCTATTTAAATCACCATGGAGCACTGAGTAGAGTTCCCTGTGCTGTATAATCGGTCCTCATTAATTATCTATTTTATACATAGTAGTATATATATGAGACTTCCTTGTATGAGCCATGGGACTTCCCTGTAGTTCAGATAGTAAAGATTCTGCCTGCAATGCAGGAGACCTGGGTTCGATCCCTTGGTCAGAAAGATCCCCTGAAGAAGGAAATGTCTACCCACTCCAGTATTCTTGCCCGGAGAATTACATGGACAGAGGAGCCTGGTGGGCTAGAGTCCATGGGATTGCAAAGAATCAGACATGACTGAGAGACTAACACACACATTCTAGTTCTAGTGTATACATGTGAATCCCAATCTCCAGATTCATCTCCCCTTCTGAACAACAGATTTGTTCTTTATATATATTTGTTCTCTAGGTCTGTATATCTATTTCTTCTTTGCAAATAAATTTATCTGTACTATTTTTCCAGATTCCATATATATGTGTTAATATACAATGTTTGTTTTCGTCTTTCTGACTCACTTCACTCCGTATGACAGTCTCTAGGTCCATCCACATCTCTGCAAATGATACAATTTCATTTTTGTTTATGGCTGAGTTATAGCCCATTGTGTATATGCATCACATCCTCTTTATCTATTTATCTATTAATGAGCCTTTAGATTGCATCCATATCTTGGTTATTATAAATAGTGCTACAATGAACATGGGCTTCCCTGATAGTTCAGTTGATAAAGAATCCACCTGCAATGCAAAAGATCCTGGTTCAATTCCTGGGTTGGGCAGATCCACTGGAGAAGTGTTAGGGTACCCACTCCAGTGTTCTTGGGCTTCCCTTGTGGCTCAGCTTGTAAAGAATCCACCCGCAATGCAGGAGACCTGGGTTCGATCCCTGGGTTGAGAAGATCCCCTGGGGAAGGCAACCCACTACAGTATTCTGGCCTGGAGAATTCCATGCACTGTATAGTCCATGGGTTCACAAAGGGTCGGACACGACTGAGGGACTTGCACTTCACTTCACTGACAGTGAACATAAGCGTGCATATATCTTTTATAATTAATTATCTTTGATTTATCTTTCAATAAATATTCAAGAGTAGAATTGCTGGATTATGTGATACTTCTATTTTCAATTTTTGAGGATACTCCATAGTGGCTGTACCAATTTACATTCCCACCAACAGTGCATGAGGTTTTCTTTTCTCCACATTCTCACCAACACTTGCTATTTGTTATCTTTTTGATAGTAGTCATTCTGACAGCTGTGAGGTTATATCTCATTCTGATTTTGATTTACATTTCCCTGATGATTAGTGATCTTTTCATGAGCCTGTTGGCCATCGATGTGTCTTCTTGAAAAAATGTCTTTTTAGAGTCTCTGCCCATTTTAAAGTCAAATTATTTGTTTTTTTTGCTGTGACCAGTGTGCTCGCTCAGTAAAACTCTGCTAGCCTTTGCCCTGCTTCATTTTGTACTCCAAGGCCAAACTTGCCTGTTACTCCAGGTATCTCTTGACTTCCTACTTTTTCATTCCAATCTCCTATGGTGAAAAAGACATCTACTTCTATTTCATTGACTACACTAAAGCCTTTGACTGTGTAGATCACAACAAACTGCAGAAAATTCTTAAAGAGATGGGAATACCAGACCACTTTACCTGCCTCCTGAGAAAGCAGTATGCAGTTCAAGAAGCAGCAGTTAGGACATGGAACAATGGACTGATTGCAAATTGGGAAAGGAATACACCAAGGCTATATATTGTCACCCTGCTTATGTAACATATGCAGAGTACATCATGCGAAGTGCTGGATGGATCACAAGCTGGAATCAAGATTGCTGGGAGAAATATCAATAACCTCAGATATGCAGGTAATACCACTCTAATGGCAGAAAGCAAAGGAGCTTCTTGATGAAGGTGAAAGAAGAAAGTAAAAAAGCTGGTTTAAAACTCAACATTAAAAAAAACTAAGACCATGGCAGCTGGTCCTGTCACTTCATGGCAAACAGATGCGGAAACAGTGGAAACAGTGAAAGACTTTATTTTCTTGGGCTCCAAAATCACTGCAGACATTGACTGAAGTCACGAAATTAAAAGATGCTTTCTCCTTGGAAGAAAAGCTATGACAAACCTAGACAGTGTATTAAGAAGCAGAGATACCACTTTGCTAACAAAGGTCTGTATAGTCAAAGCTATAGTTTTTCCAGTAGTCATGTATGGATGTGAGAGTTGGACCATAAAGAAGGCTGAGCACAGAAGAATTGATGTTTTTGAATTTTTTTTGCTTTTATTTATTTTTTAAATATAAATTTATTTATTTTAAATGGAGGCTAATTACTTTACAATATTGTAGTGGTTTTGCCATACATTGACATGGATCCCCCATGGGTGTACATGTGTTCCCAATCCTGAACCCTCCTCCCACCTCCCTCCCCATCCCATCCCTCTGGGTCATCCCAGTGCACCAGCCCTGAGCACCCTGTCTCATGCATCGAACCTGGACTGGCGATCTGTTTCACATATGATAATACATTCTTGAGAGTCCCTTGGACTGCAAGATCAAACCAGTCAATCCTAAAGGAAGCCAACCATGAATATTCATTGGAAGGACTGATGTTAAAGTTCCAATACTTTGGCCACCTGATGTAAAGAGTCAACTCATTGGAAAAGATCCCAGTGCTGGGAAAGATCGAGGGCAGGAGAAGGGGACAATAGAGGATGAGATGATTGCATGGCATCACTGACTCAATGGACATGAGTTTGAGCAAACTTCAGGAAATAGTGAAGGGTGTGCTGCTGTCCATGGGATCTCAAGGAGTCAGACATGACTTAGCAACTGAGCAACAACAAGTTTGTTTTTAATGTTGAGTTGTGTGAATTTTTTGTATAGTTTGGGTATTAACCCTTTAACAGATGAATCATTTGCAAATATCTTCTCCCATTTACTATGCTATTTTTTGTTTTGTTTCCCTCACTGTGAAAAAGCTTTTTAGTTTGAGATAGTCCTATCTGTTTATTTTTTATTTTGTTTTTCTTCCCTGAGGAGACATATTAAAAAATATTATTAAGACCTATGTCAAAGAGAGTACTGTTGTTCTTGAAGTTTTATGGTTTCAGGTCTTACATTTAAGTCTTTAATCTGTTTGTAATTTAATTTGTGCATGCTGTGAGATAGTAGACCAGTGTGATTATTTTGCATGTAACTGTCCATTTTTACCTACACTATTTCTTGAAGAGATGTCTTTTTTCATTGTATATTCTTGCCTCCCTTATCACAGATTAGTTGCCCATAAAAGTGTGAGTTCCCTTCTGAATTCTCTCGGAATAGTTTCATTAATCTGTGCGTCTATTTTTGTGCCAGCACTATATTGCTTTGATGACTGCAGCCTTGTAGTAAAGCTTGAAATCAGGGAGCATGATACCTCCAGCTTTGTTCTTCCTCAAGAAAGCTTTGGCTCTTCAGAATCTTTTATATTTCCAAACAAATTTTAGAATTATTTGTTCTAGTTCTGTGAAAAATGCAATTGGTATTTTGACAGGGATAACTTTTAATCTGTAGGTTGCCTTAGGTAGTATGGTCATTTTACCAATGTTAATTCTTTCAATCCATGAACACAGTATATATTTCAAAGAAACAGCTTTTGCTGTCATTGACCTTTCCTATTTTTTTAAAAAAAATCTTTATTTTTCTTCTGTTCTGATCTTTATCATTTCTTTCCTTCTACTAACTTTGGGTATCACTTGTTCTTCTTTTTCTAGTTCCTTTAGGTGTAAAGTTAGATTGTTTATTTGAGATTTGTGTTTCTAAACAACCCTCTTAAAACTTCTTTTGTTGTAGCCCATAGATTTTTGGATTGTTGTATTTCTTTTTATTTTTTTGGTGTGTCTCCAACTATTTCTTTAATTAATCTTGGATTTCATCACAGACCCACTTGTTGTTTAGTAGCATATTCTATAGCTTCTGCACATTTGTGGGATTTGCAGGTTTTTTTCCTCAAAGTTGATTTCTATTCTCATAGTGTTGTAGTCAGAAAAGATGCTTGATATGATTTCAGTTTTCTTAAATTTATTGATATTTTATATATATATATATATATGTCTATAGTTTAATACACCATTTAAGGCCAGTGTCTCCTTGTTGATTTTCTGTCTGGATGACCTGTACATTGATGTAAATGGTGTTAAAGTGCCCTACTATTATTTCATTACTGTCAATTTATCCCTTTATGACAGTTAATGTTTGCGTTAGGTATTTAGGTGCTCCTATGTTGAGTGCATACATATTTACAACTGTTACATCTTCTTGTTGAATTGATCCCTTGATCATTATGTAATGTCCTTCTTTATCCCTTGTCTTTGCTTTAAGGTCTGTTTTGTCTGATATAAGTATTTCTACTCCATCTTTCTTTTGATTTCCATTTGCATGGGACAGCTTTTTCCATCCCTTCTCTTTTAGTCGGTGTGTATGTTTAGATCTGAAGTGAGTCTCCTGTAGGCAGCATACATATAGATCTTGTTTTTTATATCTATTCACCCACTGTAGTCTTTTGAATGAAGCATTTAGCCATATATACTTAAAATAACTATTGGTAGGTATGTCCTTTCATGTATCACAATTTTGTCATGGCAAAGGGGCTTGTGTCATAGTGAAGCTATGAGCCGTGCTCTGCAGGGCCACACAAAACAGACCGATCATAATGAAGAGTTTGACAAAACGTGGTACACTGGAGAAGGAAATGGCAATCCATTCCATTATTCTTGCCTGGAGAACCCCATGGACAGTATGAAAAGGCAAAAAGATATGACACTGGAAGATGAACACCCCAGGTCAGAAGATGTCCAATATGCTACTGGGGCACACTGAAGGACAATTATAAATAGCTCCAGAAAGAATGAAGTGGCTCTACCAAAGTGAAACAATGTTCAGTTGTGGGTGTATGTGGTGGGGAAAGTAAAGTCTACTGCTGTAAAAAACAATATTGCATAGGAACCTGGAATGTTAGTTCCATGAATCAAGGTTAATTGGATGTGATCAAGCAGGAGATGGCAAGATGGAACATTTGTGTCTTAGGAATCAGTGAACTAAAATGGATGGAAAAGGTGAATTTAATTCAGAGAGCCACTATATCTACCACCATGGGCAAGAATCCCTTGGAAGAAATGGAGGAGACTTCATGGTCAAAAAAAGAGTCCAAAATGTAGTACTTGGATGCAATTGCAAAAGTGACAGGATAATCTTGTTTCTTTTCAAGGCAAACCATACAACATCACAGTAATCCAAATGTATGACCCAACCACTGATGCTGAAGAAACTAAAACTGACTGGTTCTGTGAAGACCTACAACACCTTCTAGAACTAACACACACACACACACACACACACACACACACACACACACAAAGATGTCCCTTTCATCATAAGGGATTGGAATGCAAAAGTAGGAAGTCAAGAGATACCCAGAATAACAGGCAAGTTTGACCTTGAAGTACAAGATGAAGCAGGGCAAAGTCTAACAGAGTTTTGTTCAGAGAACACACAGGTCATAGCAAATATCCTTATCCAACAACACAAGAGATGACTCTATACATGGGCGTCACTAGAAGGTCAACACTAAAATCAGATTGATTATGTTCCTTGCAGCCAAACATGAAGAAGCTCTATACAGTCAGTAAAAACAAGACCTGGGGCTGACTGTGGCTCAGACAATAAGTTCCTTATTGCAATTTTCAGGCTTAAATTAAAGAAAGTAGGGAAAACCACTAGGTAATTCAGGTATGACCTAAATCAAATTCTTTATGATTACACAGTGAAGGTGATGAATTAGATTCAAGAGATTAGATCTCATAGACAGAGTTCCTGAAGAATCATGGACAGAGGTCCATAACATTGTATAGGAGGCAGAGACCAACATCATACCAAAGAGAAAAAGATTGTCTGAGGAGGCTTTACAAATAGTTGAGGAAAGAAGA
Organism: Okapia johnstoni; assembly: GCA_024291935.2. Lineage (NCBI taxonomy): Eukaryota > Metazoa > Chordata > Mammalia > Artiodactyla > Giraffidae > Okapia > Okapia johnstoni. The sequence goes on along the minus strand of CM044306.1, from coordinate 121,852,805 downwards.
AAAGTGATAGGCAAGGTGGAAAGGGAAAGATGTAGCCAAATGAATGCAGAGTTCCAGAGAATAGCAAGGAGAGATAAGAAGGCCATCTTAAACAAACAGTGTAAGAAATAGAGGAAAACACTAAAATGGGAAAGACTAGAGATCTCTTCAAGAAAATTGGCAGTATCAAGTGAACGCTTCATGCAAAGATGGGCACGAAAAAGGACAAAAATTGTAAGGAACTAACAGAAGCAGAAGAGATTAAGAAGAGGTGGCAAGAATACACAGGAAAACTATACAGAAAAGGGCTTAATGACCTGAATAACCACAAAGGTGTGGTCACTCATATAGAGCTGGGTGTTCTGGAGTGTGAAGCCAAGTGGGCTTTTGGAAGCATTATTATGAACAAAGCTAGTGGAGGTGATAGAAATCCAGCTGAGCTATTTCAGATCCTAAAAGATAATGCTGTTAAAGTGCTGCACTCAATATGTGAGCAAATTAGGAAAACTCAGCAGTGGCCACAGGACTGGAAAAGGTCAGTTTTCATTGCAATCCCAAAGAAGGGCAATGCCAAAGAATGTTCAAGCTATCATACAGCTGTGCTTATTTCATATGCTAGCAAGGTTATGCTAAAAATCCTTCAAGCTAGGCTTCAATAGTACATGAACTGAGAACTTCCAGATGTTCAAGGTGGATTCTGAAGAGACAGAGGAACCAGAGATCAAATTGCCAACATTTGTTGGATCATGGAGAAAGCAAGGGAATTTCAGAAAAATGTCTACTTCTGCTTCATTGACTATGCTAAAGCTTTTGACTGTATGGATCAAAACACACTGTGGAAAACTCTTAAAAGAGATGAGAGTATCAGACCACCTTTCCTGCCTCCTGAGAAACCTATATGTGGACCAAGAAGCAGCAGTTAGAACCAGATATGGAACAATTGTCTGCTTCCAAATTGGGAAGGGAGTTACAAAAACGGTGTATGTTATCACCCTGCTTATTTAACTTCTATGCAGAGTAATTCATGCAAAATGCCAGGCTGGATGAATCACAAGCTGGAAACAAGATGGCCAGGAGAAATATCAACAGTGTTAGATATGCAGATGATACCACTCCAATGGCAGAAAGTTAAGAGGAACTAAAGAGCCTCTTGATGAGGGTGAAACAGGAGAGTGGAAAAACTGGTTTAAAACTCAACATTCAAAACCTGCGATCATGGCATCCAGTCCCATCGTGGCTGTGTACTCTGTCCCATCACTTCATGGCAAACAGAAGAGGAAAAAGTGAAAGCAGTGACAGATTTTATTTTCTTGGGCTCAAAAATCACTGCAGATGGTGACTGCAGCAATAAAATTAAAAGATGCTTCGCTGCTTAGAAGGAAAGCTATGACAAACCTAGACAGTATATTAAAAAAGAGAAACATCACTTTGCTGGCAAAGGTCCACATAGTCAAAGCTATGGTTTTTCCATTAGTCACATACGGATATGAGAGATGGACAATAAAGAAGGCTAAGTGAAGAACTAGTGCTTTCAAATTGTGGTTCTGGAGAAGAGTCTTGAGAGTCCCTTGGGCAGCACGATCAAACCAGTCAATCCTAAAGGAAATCAACTCTGAATATCCTTTAAAAGTGCTGATGCTGAAGCTCCAATAGTTTGGCCACCTGATGCAAAGAGCCAACTCATTGGAAAAGACCCTGATGCTGGGAAAGATTGAGGGCAAGAGGAGAAGGGGACAACAGAGGATGAGATGGTTAGATATGATCCTGGGGCTCATACCTGCTCACTGGTAGATGAAACTGGTCTTACAGTTTGTGCCAGCCAGCTGGTGTGTAGAAGTCAGGTCCCAGGGTCTCTTGCTGCAGGACCCCAGGGATTCCAGGGCTAGTGCCCATGCATTGGTGTGGGGGGCCAGGTCTTAGGCCTTCTAGTGGACAGTGCTAGGTCCCAGTGCTTCTATTCGCTCAGGCATCTTAAGCATTCAGTCTGCCTGTACATAGGGCTGTGTCCCCACCTGGCTAGCTGCTTGATCTGAGGCATCCCAGTCTTGGTGAGTGGGACTAGGTCCAGACAGTAATAAGCTGGAGGGAGATTCCAAAATGGTGTTTGCCAGCACCAATGTCCTCATGGTAGAATGAGCTCACAAAAATGACTGCCTCCAGTGCCTGTGTCCCCAGGCTGAACTCAAGTTGCCTCCTGCCTCTCTTCCTCCCTCTGCTTCCATCTGACACAGGTCCTTTCAAATTATTGTCTCTGCCCTGGGTCCCAGAGTGTGTTAGATTTTGTATGGGCCCTTTAACAGTGTAGTCTCTGTAGATTCCCACAGCTCTCTGGCTCTCCCAGAAGTTAGCCCCACTGGCTTTCAAAGCCAAACTTTCTAAGGGCTCATCATTCCAGTGCAGGACATCTCCCAGTTTAGAGAGCCTGATGTAAGTTTCAGACTCCTCATTCCTTGGGGAGAACCTCCACATTTGTAATCATCTTTCTATTTGTGTGTCACCCACCTAGAAGAATGAGGTTTCACTGTATCATGCCTCTGACTCTCCTACAAGTCCCACTGTTGACCGTTTTTTACATCTTTAATTGTAGCAGATCTTTTTTGCTGGTTTCTGGTTTTCCCCATCAATAGTTGTTGTGTCAATAGTTGTAGAAGGGGACGACAGAGGACGAGATGGTTGGATGGCATCACCGACTCGATGGACATGAGTTTGAGCAAGCTCTGGGAGATGGTGAAGGACAGAGAAGCCTGGTGTGCTGCAGTCCATGGGGTCACAAGGGGTTGGACATGGCTGAGACTGAACAACAAAAACAGTTGTAACTTTGGTATGCCCATGGTAGGAGGTAAACTCAGAGTTTTCCTACTGTGAAATCTTGGCCACTTCCCCTAAGGAAATTTAAAATAAGAAAAATTATTTATGTTTATACCCTTTCCAGTGTTCTTCATTCTTTCATATAGATTACAATTTCCATCTGGTATCATTTTCCTTCCACTTGAACTACTTCCTTTAACACTTCCTGTAGTGAAGTATATAAATAATGAATTATCTCAGCTTTTGTCTAAAAAGATTTAGTTGTACTTACAATTTTAAAATAAATATTCACTGAATTTAGAATTCTAGTTTTACACTTTGTCTTAGCACTTTAAAAATCTCATTTCATTATTTTCTGGCTTGAAAAGTCTTTGATGAGAGATCTGTGATTATATGCTTATCTTTGTATATAATGTATCCTTTTTCACTTGATATATTTAAGATTTTCTCTTTAACATCACTTTTTAGAAATTTTATAATGGTTTTTTCCTTTGTATTAGTCTTTTGTGAGTCTGTTAAATTGTGGGGAAGGGCTGTGGGTTTATAGTTTTCATCCGAGTTTTAACATTTTAAAATTAAAATATCATCAAATACTTTTCCACCCCCTCCTTTTTCCTTGAGACTCTATTACAATATGGGTATGTTATGCTCTTGATCCCTCGATATTAACCTCACACAGCACTAAGGCTCTATACCCTGTCCCCTGTCTTTTTTCTCTCTCTGCTTTCATTTGTAGCTTCCAATCTTCAAGTTCGCTAATTTTTCTTTTGTTGTTTCTAACACACTATCAATCTCATTCAGGAAAATTTTCATTTCAAATATTCCATTTGATAGAAATATATTATCTGTTTATTCTGTTTTAAATTCTTGAACATATTAATAATATCTCCTTAAGCATCCATCATATATACCATCTGAATCTCTTTCTATCGAGTGTTTTTTTTTCCCCCCAGCATGGATCACATTTTATACCGGAGGCTGGACATTTGTTTTCCTTTAAAGAGCACTGTGCTCTGTTGCAGTAACTTGTGAAATCCCTAGTGTCTTAGCTCATCCTCTCAAGACATATTTTTAAGCATTTTTTTACTGAGCCTTTAATCTAGGTTTAGTCCTACTATTAATGTGTGAGTCTTCTTAGGTTCTCTGCTAAATGTTCTACATGCTCAACAAGGACTCTTCCTGTCCTGTATTATATCTTAAAACTGTTCAGTGTATGACTTCCTGATTATTCGTTTCCCACTCTCATGGAACTTTACACATAACCATCTTAGTATTCATCAAAAACACAGAGGACCCTACATATGCAAATTTCTCAAGCTCTTTTCTAGATTGCTTACTCCATCTGGGAATTCTTCTCAGTACTCAGCTACCTCAGACTCCCTTAACTCAAATCTCTATTTTCTCTTCCTAGTGAGACTGCCATGCACAGCTTGGGACACCCCTCCCTCTTCTGTAGTCCAGAAGGTACCTCCAAGCAGAAGCCAGTGCAATCATACAGGTCCCCTTAGTTGTTCTCTGCCTCCCTGAAGCCACAGTCTTGAGCTGCCTGTTGTTCAAAATCTGAAAGTGGTTGTTTCATATATTTGTCTAGTTTCTAGTTGTTTAAGGTAGGAGGGTAAGCCCTATCCCTGTTAATCCATCATCACTGAAAGTGGAAGAGTAGATACTCTTTTCCTTTTTGACGTGGATAATTATAGAACTATAGAGTTAAATAAGTTACAGAAATTATCTGTTGATTTCTTGTGGTATTTACTATAAATATTACCAAAATACAGAAGTTATGACAAACATAATAACCACTGTTAACATTTTGATGTGTTTCTTCACAACTATTGTCTATATTTGGTGACGCTCATAGATATGGCTTTATAACTTTAATTTTGTAGTATAGTGTACAGGCTTAGTAATTAAACAAAAGAAAAATAAGTAGTATAAATCTTGGAGTGGAGCTGGAATGTTATCATTATGTACAGATAATATGATTGATTACCTATTTAGAAAACTCAAGAAAATAAACTAAAATTGACTGGAGATGGTATGATTTTGCAAAAAGAAGATTTCTATATGTCGATGTTAACTAATTAGAAAATATAATGGGATAAATATCTTCATTATAATAGAAAAAATATATGTAATGACACACATATATATGTAAAACTCAAAGTTCATCTGAATGTTTAATTAATGAGGGAGAACATTATGTTCTAATTTGGGAACATTTAGTAGTGGAAAGTTATCTATTTCCCATGAATTAAGCTATAAATTATTTGAAATCCTCACCAAAATCCATATGGGATTTTTTTTAGAAAGAGACAACATGATTCTAAAAACCACCGAGAAAATAGTTTGAGAAGATCCAGAGGGGATTTGAAGGAGACTTAATGACATGGGAGTTTCCTTACCAGATCTTAAAATGTATAATGATAAAGTTATAATAATCACAATCATATGAAACCAGTGCAGAAATACAAAACAGAATATTGGAGCAAACAACAAAGCCCTGAAAAAGTCAAAAAATATTCAAGAAAGTATTGCAAGTTAAAAGTAGCATTTTAAGTCAGTGGAGAAAGGATGCATTTATTTAATAAACAAATTTGAATTTACTATCTAAAGTATTTTGGGACAGGGAATAGGTAAGGATTTAATGCATAATTTATGTCAGAACAAATTCAGGTAGATTAAAGGCTTAAATGTAAAATATTAAGCTTAAAGGGGGTGGAAAACAGGCACTCATATATTTTTGGTGAAGAGAAATTTGTATAACTCTTTGGAGGACAATTTGGCCATACTCAACAATTCCTCTTCTGTTAATTCATCTGGTACTTTCTATAGATATACTGGTCCATTTACACAAATAAATATTCTCAGGCAAGAATACTAGTGACAGCACTATTTATGATAGTGTAACATAATATTAGAACAGAACTCTTCTTGGCTCAGAACACCAAAGTGAATGCGCCGTACACTCTGCCCTCTCCATAAATTGGCAAAGAAATTTGGCCAAGAATCTGTTCAATGGTTCTTCAACTGCTCAGCCACATCAAGGATGAAAACAAGCTCTGAGACTACAAGGGTGGGGCACTTCAGGAGGGCATTTTTTAGAGAGAAATGTTGCCTTTTGGGTTCCTCACTGACATTTGGGGGGACCAATGAGGAAGGCTACTGTCAAGACTAGGAAGGGGGTTTTAAGGAACCTCTTGGAGAGCTTCCAGAGGCTACGCCAGCAGTGGGAGACACAGAAGACTGATGTCTGGCCCAGGATTGGGGATGCTAACGTGGCCTGAGGCCAGGGGCTGACTTCCCCAAGAAATTCAGAAGTCAAGGAAGGCCTTCCTATGGGGGCAAAGCCCTACAATTACCACTGTGTTGGGATCAGAGATTTTTAGGACAAGGGATACATGCACAGTTCAGGGCCAGTTATGGGTCATGAGCCAAAGAGAGGGCCAGCATGGGATTCCCCTGGATCTGGTTTAGTAAAGCTGCCCAGAAGATCAAGGTAGAACAAGGGTGGCAATACCTCCATATGCTCACACCAAGGAACGTGTCCCAAGAGACCATTAGGGACAGGTCAGGAAGACTTTAGGGAAGAGGGGCTTTCTAGGGGGCTTTAATGACACCCCCAAAGCTCCCCAAGAGAAAGAGGCAGTATGAGCCATCTGCTAGGGGCACAGAACTCAAAATCACCCCCACCAAATGATAACAGCCATCTCATTCCTTTACTCTTCCTTGTTCATTTCCCCGCTACTTTCATTTTGACTCATATGGGGAGTAAAGCAGCAACTATTGGGGCGATGATGAAGAGAAGCAGATGGACCAAAGCCCCTTCTCCACTGCAGGCTTCCTTTTGGAAGCTGGCCAGTGTCTGGGGGAGGGAAGAAGATATAATATTAAGTCAAGTTCAGAGGGTTGGTTTATTATGTGGGAATAGATATTATAATTTCTGAATTGAGGCCATGTTTGACCGAAAAATGAAAACCTACAAGAACTTCCAATGTTTTCAAATATACACAGGAAATATTAATCTAAAGAAACACTTTTAAAGGGATGATGGAAGAAAAAATAAAATTTTATTTTTATTATGTCATGAGGAATGCTTGTTCAACATACCAGTTACAGCAGTAAAACACTGGGAAAACTTAAAAGTCCACCAAAAAGGACTGGATAAATACACTTATGTGTCCATATAGTAAGATATTATGCTATTGTTAAAAATAATGAGGGAGATTTTTTATGCTCTGATAAGGAATGATCTCCAAATAAAACATTCAGTGGGGACAAAAGCAAAGAATAGAACACTTTATGGAGTGTGCTACCATAAGCAGGGAAAAAAGGGTTGAGGGAACATTAAGTATATATTTGGTTCATGCTAGAATATCTCTGGAAAGTTACCTAAGAAACTGGTCACACAATTTGCTTCTGAAGAATACAAATTGGATACTGGGGAACAGGTATGAAAGAGAAATCTACTTTCTACCATGTGCATTTACAAATAAATTGTGGAATTACAGAAGTACTGGAAAAGACAGGTGATTATTTATACAAATAAAACCTGGGTAGTTTCATAGTTCAACCTTAACACAGAATAACAGTTAACTAGAAACTTTGTAGAAAATAGAATTAAAAGGAATTTAGATCTTACTCTTGGGTAAATACCAGCAGGCTGTAGTGATAGTGTGTGCCTGTGTGAAAGAAGCACATTTTTAATGAACTACAAAACATTAAAAAAAATTCTCTCCCATCTCTGCCATTCTCTATGTTCTCCACATGTACAACAGCTGGTAACTACAAAATTTAGTATTTGTTCCGCTCAATCAAAATTCATTTTGAAACTGAGAATGCATGGCTCAATTCTCCCACTCCTTCTTTTCTGTGGATATACATTTTTCTTTCGCTAGAATTCTCTTTCCTAGGTAAACGTCTCCAACCCCTCTTCTACATCCTTCTGATTCTACAGTTCTCTATATGAAGCATTTGTAAACACACACACACGCACAAAATCAGGAATACAAACAGACAGAATAGTCTTTGGTATGGAGGAAGGTAGGGAAGCTATCAAATATTTAAACATTATCCCTCTGACATTTTTGTGGGGCACACAAAGTGTGGGGCACATTTTCACAAATATAAGACTAAATGTAAGGGAGGACAATATTGTACTTAACTGTACTTCAGAACAAATTTTGAAAAAACCTTACACAGGGACTCTTTTGATCATGTATCAAGATATTATAAAGGTATGATTAATATAATGTGTTGGTAGTTGAAGTATTGATAAGGAGACCAATGTAATACAACAGCACAGAAACAGACTCACTCATATGCAGAAAGTTAATATGACAAAAGGGCAATAACAAACCAGTGGCAAAATGATGATTTAACAAATGGTGCTGGAATACTAGGTTATCCATGTGGAAGAAAAATATATTAGATCCCTATCTCACACCATAGTGAAAAAAAAACCCTTAAAACTCCAGGTTCAGTTCAGTTCAGTTCAGTTCAGCCGCTCAGTCGTGTCTGACCCTTTGCGACCCCATGAATCGCAGCACGCCAGGCCTCCCTGTCCATCACCAACTCCCGGAGTCTACCCAAACCCATGTCCATCAAGTCGGTGATGCCATCCAACCATCTCATCCTCTGTCGTCCCCTTCTCCTCCCGCCCCCAATCCTACCCAGCATTAGGATCTTTTCCAATGAGTCAACCCTTCGCATGAGGTGGCCAAAGTATTGGAGTTTCAGCTTCAACATCAGTCCTTCCAATGAACACCCAGGATTGATCTCTTTTAGGGTGGATTGATTGGATCTCCTTGCAGTCCAAGGGACTCTCAAGAGTCTTCTCCAATACCACAGTTCAAAAGCATCAATTCTGTGGCGCTCAGCTTTCTTCACCGTCCAACTCTCACATCCATACATGACCACTGGAAAAACCATGGCCTTGACTAGATGGACTTTTGTTGGCAAAGTAATGTCTCTGCTTTTAAATATGCTATCTAGGTTGGCCATAACCTTCCTTCCAAGGAGTAAGTGTCTTTTAATTTCATGGCTGCAATCACCATCTGCAGGTAGTTCAAATATAAAAAAAAACTTTTTAACTTTTAGAAGAAAATATAGGACACTAGATTTATGATCTTTGGAAAGGGAAAGCCAGAATTAAAACACACACACACAGCCCATGCCCTAAAGAGAAAGACTGACAGTAAGATTACATTAAAGTTGAAGATTTTTCTCAACACACTATGCAAATTTACTAAGTCAACCACCAACTGTAAAACAATCTGCAAAAGGGAAAGGAATACTATAGTTGAATTACAAAAATAAATAGAAGAATGGGCAAAATACATGAGGATTTACAGAAAAGGGAAGCTTAATGTCCAAAAAATGTGTGCAAGGATAAACAAATTGACTCGAGATTAGGCAAATATAAAAATAAACAGCAAGATAACATTTTTACCCATAATATTAGCCCGAACAAAAAGTCTGATAATACTGTGAGCTGGAGTAGGGAAACAATATGGAGGTGAGGATAGAATAGCACCAGTGCTTGGGAGGGCTATTTGGCACCATCCAGGGAATCTGAAGGGTTTTCATGGTAGCTCAGCTGGTAAAGAGTCCTCCTGCAGTGTAGGAGACCCTGGTTCAATTCCTGGGTCAGGAAGATCCCCCGGAGAAAGGATAGGCTATCCACTCCAGTATTCTTGAGCTTCCCTGGTGGCTCAGATGGTAAAGAATCTGCCCACAATGAGGGAGACCTGGGTTCAATCCCTGGGGTGGGAAGATCCTCTGGAGGAGGACATGGCAACCCATTCCAGTATTCTTGTCTGGAGAATCCCATGGACAGAGGAGCCTGGAAGGCTACAGTCCATGGGGTCACAAAGAGTTGGATAAGACTGGAGCAACAGCTTGCACATATGCACACAGGGAATTTGAAAACGTGCACACCAGCTACCCAGACAGTCCACATCTTGGCATGTACGCGGAGAAGTACATGCAAGTCCACATCTTGCACATGCACATAAGAGCCACATGCAATAATATTCAATGAATTGTTGTTCTTATAATGAAAATTTCAAAGGAAAAACCCCAAGAGCCCAGCAATAAAATAAGTTGTGATGTATTTAGAAAATAGAAAAGTATGCCTCCATTAAAATGAATGAAGTACAGCTGTATATTTCAATACAAATATATTTCTAAAACACAATGTTGACCAAAAGCAAATTATAGGACACCTAAATTTTGATTTTGTTCATGTAAAGTTTCAAAACATTAAATGTGCAAAACAATGTCACATTTATCATTTATGGACACACACTGTAGCATTGCTATTAAAACATAATTGACAACTGGCAAAGGATTAATCTCAAAAATATGCAAACAGCTCATGCAGCTTGATACCAGAAAAACAGCCCAATCAAAAAGTGGGAAGAAGACCTAAACAGACATTTCTCCAAAGAAGACATACAGATGGCCAATAAACACATGAAAAGATGCTCAACATCGCTCATAAATAGAGAAATGCAGATCAAAACTACAATAAGGTATCACCTCACACTAGTCAGAATGGCCATCATCAAAATGTCTACAGACAGTAATTGCTGGAGAGGGTGTGGCAAAAAGGAAACCTTCTTGCGTTGTTGGTGGGAATGCAAATGGATACAGTCACTATGGAGAACAGTATGGAGATTCTTTAAAAAATCTAGGAGTAAAACTACCATATAACCCAGCAATCCCACTATTAGGGATATAACCCGAGGAAACTGTAATTGAAAAAGACATATTTACCCCAATGTTCATTGCAGCACTATTTACAACAGCTAGGACATGGAAGCATCTAGATGCTCATTGAGTGATGAATGGATAAAGAAGCTGTATATACACACACACAAACACACAATGGAATATTACTCAGCCACTAAAAGGAATGTATTTGAGTCAGTTCTAATGAGTTGGCTGAACCTAGAGGTTCAACCTGGGGTCTGCAGAAACCCATAGAAAATGGGCCACCGAGGCCTGTACCTGCCTTGTGAGGTCCTGGTCAAGTGAGCATCTCTTCCACATGAATCCTTGCTCAGTCTTTTACCATCTACATGACCTTGGGTGAGTCACTTTCCTCTCTGTGCTTCAGTTTCTACATTAGACAAATAGTAATACCTATTTCATAGAGTTATTGTGAAAATGCAATGGGCTTATTAATATGACACACTTAAAACAGTTCCTGGCACATACTGTGTCCAAAAATGTTAATTAATATTTGAAATATAATTAAATAGAATTAAAATTTAATTCTATTTTATTTAAAATAGAATTTGAAATTCTATTTTACACTTCACTCACTTAAAAGCTATTTCTGAAAAAGACACAAAGCACAATCCTGTCCCCAGCAGTCATTCTCCCAGAGCTCAGCTCTCAGCCGAGAAGTTGAACCCTGTTTAGCCATCCTGGGCCTCCCTCCTGCCACTCTTTCCTCAAAGAAGAGGCCAATTTAATCTGAAACACTCCAGCTGTGTTTAGTCAGTGATGGTTTGGCCTGGGGTGCTGGTGGAGCCTCTGTGTGTGGGGCCCAGGGACCTTCCCCATCCATAGGACGTGCTCCTTGGGCAGGAATGTGGGGAGAGGAAGATGGCTGCCCTAGAGCCAGGGGCACTCCACAAGGTCTAGTCTTCAGTGCTCTCCTCGTTAAGTCTTTCCCCAGACACAGCTCTCTGGAGCAGGATGAGGTATTTCAACCCCTTCGTTTTACAGAAAAGAGATCTGAGGCCCAGAGAGGCAAGGCCAGCCCAAGAGACATGACCAGAACCTAGGTCTGGGGTGCCCTGGCCAGAGCACCCTCTCCTGGAGGTCCTGGATGCATTCCTCACTGTCTTGCCCTCCATCCTTGCACCTCAAGCAGGCACTAGCTTTCATCCACACTCCCTGAGCTTGTGCAAGGGAGGAGGTTCTCAAACACAGATGGGGCGGGGGCAAGAGGGATGGTGGTGCAGGGAGTCATTCATCAGGAAGTTAAGGCCAGCCCCTGAGGCTGGAGCCAGGACATGGAGGTGGGCCACAGCCAGTCTCAAACCCTCAAAGCAGGTCTATAAGATACCTACCTGATCAGAGGTCAGTCGTCCTGGCTGCCCAGAAAAGTCTGACATTTGGGTTCAGGACCAAGGAAAGGGTGGTATGGGGCCGTGGGACCCCTGCTCAGGCCCAGGCCCACAACTGGCTGTGCTCCTTCTGCCAGGCCTGGCTGCTTCTGCACTCTGAACCCAGCAAGGGCCTGAAAGAGAGACATGGCATCCGAACTGGGAATTCAGGGCTTATCTAGACATTCAAAACACTCAGTTCCAATCTTTCTTGGAATCCATTCTATCTTCTCTATTCCCTCCCTCTTCTTTTGCTAATCCTTCCGAGGTCTGATCCTGATAAAGGGTGTAAGTGGTCGATTTGTCAGCCCATCAGAGCATCTGAAATGCCACTGTTGTACTTCTTTCCCTTGGAGCCACCGTTCCTCCAGTTTGTGCTGCATGCCTCTGCACTCCCCTCTAGATTCAAATTCCATCAGGCCCTCAATACAACCAATTCCTGCTTCATCAAAGAAGCTACCTTCAAATGCTTCCCTGATCTTGCCCCACTCTGAAAGCACATTAAACTCATTGCCCCATGCTGGAACCAGGTTTCAGTGATTAACTTGGCTCCCTATGTGTGCACCAGGGCGGTAGGGACACCCCTGGGTGTAGCAGCCTCATCTCCTCCCTCTCTTCCTCATGCTGCTACTGAACATGAGGCTCAGGGACAAGAGGGGTGGAACCTGGGGGCTGGTTAAAAATTCAGAACCCCGGGCCCTACTCTGGACTTACTGGGCAGGGTGCCAGGGAATCCTCTAGGACAACAAACGCCTTGGATGTTGGCCACAGCCATTTAGGCTTTAGAACCTGTGAGAGAGTGACAGGGAACCCCACTGCTTACCTCATGCATTATATGAGACAGAAGCCTTGACAGAATCCTTATTCTTGGTGGGGTGAGGAGGAGGGGTTGGGGAAGGCTATGGAAGAAGCAAAGAGAGAGGGAAGTGAAGACAGACATGTGACCCTCAGATGCACCCAAGGCCCCAGGGCCTGTGGGGTCTCCAGAGGGAACGGGTTGCCCTGTGAGGCTGCCGAAGCCCAGCGAGATGGGATGGTGGCTGCCTCCTGCTTTGGGGTTCCCCTTTGCTACTCCCCTGGGAGGAGACAGAGGCTCTCAGACACCAATGGAGTTCTTTGGGTACCTCCTAGCTGAGCAGGCTGGCCACAGAAGCAGGGATTCGGGAAGGAGAGAGAATAAAAAGGCACTGAGTTGGGGGCAGATCTGGGAGGAGGACGACATTGCTCCCCACCTCTGTGGAGACCTAAGGAGTCAGAGAAGAGAATGTTTTCAAATGTAAAGTGGGTAAAGGGCAAAGAGCTTGGCTAATGTCAAGGAGAGACGGGCCACCTTCCATCAGTTCTGCGTGGATGAATTTTGCACTCGGGAGGCAGGGAGCAGGGAGCTTTTTCAAGCCCTTCAAGCACAAGGCCAGAGAGGTCCTGTCCAGGTGAACAGAGAAAAGATGAGCTGCAGACCTGGAGTGCTTGCTGACCAGCCTGGCTGGTTCAGCTGACATGTGGTTCAGCTGGTTCATGCTGATGAGTGATTCCAGACATGTGCCCACAGCTGAGCTGGCAACAGGTGACCTCTTGTTCTTCCCTGGAGTATGCTGTGGACAAGATAAGAGATGACAGGGAGGCCCAGACTCAGCTGTGGGAACCATCAGAGCACAGCACCAGAGCACGGAGGGGTATCTGCTCCAGGCCTCATGTCGACCCTTGGCCTGGTCACCGCATTTATTTACAGGGCACTTAGGATAGGAGCAGGAAGAACTGAGGAGAGGAAGGGGCTGTGTGCTGGGACAGTCAGGGAAGGCTTTCTGGAGCAGGGGACCAACAGGGCCTTGAAATATCAGCCAAGTGTGATGGATGGATAGAGAGAACTGCTTTTTCTCTCCAGATTCCTTTAAAACAAGCCTTTGAAAACCACCGTCATCTTGTCACTGTGTTATTTTTTTTTAATTATAAAATCTAGTAGATCTCTTTTCATGCAGCTTTTTGTGCCTTATACAGAAATACCCTCTATTATTTTTTTAATTAATGAATTTATTAATTGAAGGGTAATTGCTTTACAGAATTTTGTTGTTTTCTGTCTAATCTCAAAATGAATCAGCCATAGGTATACATACCTCCGCTTCCCTTTAGAACCTCCCTTCCATCTCTCTCCCCATCCCACTCCTCTAGGTTGATACAGAACCCTGTTTGAGTTTCCTGAGTCATACAGAAAATTCCCATTGGCTATCTATTTTACATATGATAATGCAAGTTTCCATGTTACTCTTTCCATACATCTCACCCTCTCCTCCCCTCTCCCCATGTCCAGAAGTCTATTCTCTATCTCTGTTTCTTCATTGTTGCCCTGTAAATAAATTCTTCAGTACCATTTTTCTACATTTCATATATATGCGTTAGAATACGATATTTATCTTTCTCTTTCTGACTTACTTCGCTCTGTGTAATAGGTTCTAGGTTCATTCACCTCATTAGAACTGAACGTATAAAAATGTGTTCCTTTTTATGGCTGAGTGATACTCCATTGTGTATATGTACCAAAACTTCTTTATCCATTCATCTAGATGTCAATGGACATCTAGGTTGCTTCCACGTTCTAGCTATTGTAAATAGTGCTGCAATGAACAATGGGATACATGCGTCTCTTTCAGTTTTGATTTCCTCAGGGAATATGCCTAGGAGTGGGATTGCCGGGTCATATGGTGGTTTTATTCCTAGTTTCTTAAGAAATCTCCATACCATCTTCCATAGTGGCTGTATCAATTTACATACCCACTAACAGTGCAAGAGCGTTCCCTTTTCTCCACACCTTCTCCAGCATTTATTGTTTGTAGACTTTTTGATGAGGGCAGTTCTGACCAGTGTGAGGTGGTATCTCATTGTAGTTTTGATTTGCATTTCTCTAATAATGAGTGAGGTTGAGCATCTTTTCATGTGTTTGTTAGCCATCTGTATCTCTTCTTTGGAGAAATGTCTGTTTAGGTCTTTTTCCCACATTTTGATTGGGTTGTTTGTTTTTCTGGTATTGAGTTGTGTGAGCTGCTTATATATTTTGGAAATTAATCCTGTGTCAGTTGTTTCATTTGCTATTATTTTCTCCCTTCTGAGGGTTGTCTTTTCTCCTTGCTCATAGTTTCCTTTGCTGTGCAAAAGCTTGTAAGTTTAATCAGGTCCCACTTGTTTACTTTTGTTTTTATTTCCAATACTGTAGGAGTTGGGTCATAGAGGCTCTTGCTTTGATTTATGTCATCGAGTGTTCTGCCTATGTTTTCCTGTAAGAGTTTTTTGGTTCCTGGTATTACATTTAGGTCTTTAATCCATTTTGAGTTTATCTTTGTGTATGGTGTTAGCAAGTGTTCTAACTTCATTCTTTTACATGTAGCTGTCCAGTTTTCCCAGCACCATTTATTGAAGAGGCTGTCTTTGCCCCATTGTATATTCTTGCCTCCTTTGTCAAAAATAAGGTACCCATAGGTGCATGGGTTTATTTCTGGGCTTTCTATCTTGTTCCATCGGTCTATATTTCTGTTTTTGTGCCAGTACCATACTGTCTTGAGGACTATAGCTTTGTAGTATAATCTGAAGTCAGGAAGGTTTATTCCTCCAGCTCCATTCTTCTTTCTCAAGACTGCTTTGGCTATTTGGGGTCTTTTGTGTTTCCATATGAATTGTGAAATTTTTTGTTCTAGTTCTGTGAAAAATGTCTTTGATAATTTTATAGGGATAGCATTGAATCTGTAGATTGTGTTTGGTATATAGTCATTTTCACAATATTGATTCTTCCTACCCAGGAACATGGAATATCTCTCCATCTGTTTATGTCGTCTTCGATTTCTGTCATTAGTGTATTATAATTTTCTGTGTACAGTTCTTTTGTCTCTTTAGGTAAGTTTATTCTTAGATATTTAATTCTTTTTGTTGCAATGGTGAATAGGATTGATTCTTTAATTTCTCTTTCTGATTTTTCATTGTTAGCATATAGAAATGCTAGTGATTTCTGTGTATTGACTTTGTACCCTGAAACTTTGCTAAATTAACTGATTAGCTCTAGTAATTTTCTGATACTATCTTTAGGGTTTTCTGTATACAGTATCATGTCATCTGCATACGGTGAGAGCTTTACTTCTTCTTTTCCAATCTGGATTCCTTTTATTTCTTTTTCTTCTCTGATTGCTGTAGCTAGGACTTCCAGAACTATGTTGAATAACAGTGGCAAAACTGGACACCCTTGTCTTCACTCTGATCTTCAGGGGAATACTTTCAGTTTTTCACCATTGAGAATAATGTTTTCTGTAGGCTTATCATATATGGCCTTTACTATGTTGAGGTAGGTTCTTTCTATGCCCATTTTTTGAAGAGTTTTAATCATAAATGGGTGCTGAATTTTGTCAAAGGCTTTTTCTGCATATGTTGAGATTATCATATGGTTTTTATCTTTCAATTTGTTAATATGGTGTATCACATTGATTGATTTGAGTATATTGAAGAATCCTTGCATCCCTGGAATAAACCCAAGTTGATCTTGGTGTATGAGCTTTTTGATGTGTTGCTGAATTCTGTATGCTAAAATTTTGTTGAGAATTTTTGCACCTATGTTCATCAGTGATATTGGCCTGTAGCTTTCTTTTTTTGTGCTGTCTTTGTCTGGTTTTGGTATCAGGGTGATGGTGGCCTCATAGAATGAGTTTGGAAGTGTTCCTTCCTCTGCAATTTTTTGAAAGAGTTTTAGAAGGATAGGTATTAGCTCTTCTCTAAATGCTTGATAGAATTCTTCCATGAAGCCATCTGGTTCTGAGCTTTTGTTTTTTGGGAGATTTTTTGATCACAGCTTCAATTTCAGTGGTTGTAATTGGGTTGTTCATAATTTCTATTTTTCCCTGGTTCTGTCTTGGAAGATTGAACTTTTCTAAGAATCTGTCCATTTCTTCCAGGTTATCTATTTTAATCGCCATATGGTTGTTCATAATAGTCTCTCATAACCCTTTGTGTTTCTGCACTGTCTGTGGTAATGTCTCCTTTTTCATTTCTAATTTTGATGATTTGATTCTTCTCTCTTTTTTTTCTTGATGAGTCTGGCTAAAGGTTTGTCAATTTTGTTTATCTTCTCAAAGAATCAGCTTTTAGTTTTATTAATCTTTATTATTGTTTTTTTCATTTCTTTTTTCATTTATTTCTGCTCAGATCTTTATGATTTCTTTCCTTCTACTAATTTCAGGGGGGGGGGATGTTTTTCTTTTTCCAGTTGTTTTAAGTGTAAAGTTGGGATGTCTATTGGTGTTTTTCTTGTTTCTTGAGGTAGGATTGTACTTCTATTAACTTCCTTCTTAGAACTGCTTTTGCTGCGTCCCATAGGTTTTGAGCTGTTGTGTTTTCATTGTCATTTGTTTCTAGAAATTTTTTGATTTCCCTTTTGATTTCTTCAGTAACCTGTTGGTTATTTAGAAATGCGTTGTTTTATCTCCATGTGTTTGTGTTTCTTACAGTTTTTTCCTTGTAATTGATATCTAATCTCACAGCATTGTGGTCGGAGAAGATGCTTGACATGATTTCAATTTTCTTAAATTTACTGAGGCTTGATTTGTGACCCAAGATGTGGTCTATCCTGGAGAATGTTCCATGTGCACTTGAGAAGAAGGTGTATTCTTCTGCATTTGGATTGAAAGTTCTGAAGATATCAATGCAATCCATCTCATCTAATGTATCGTTTAAGACTTGTGTTTCCTTATTAATTTTCTGTTTTGATGATTTGTCCATTGGTGTGACTGGGGTGTTAAATTCTACTATTATTGTGTTACTGTTAATTTCTCCTTTCATATCTGTTAGTGTTTGTCTTATGTATTGAGGTGCTCCTTTGTTGGGTGCACAGATATTTACAATTGTTATGTCTTCCTCTTGGATTGAGCCCTTGATCATTGTGTAGTGTCCTTCCTTATCTTTTGTAATCTTCTTTATTTTAAAGTCTATTTTGTCTGATATGAGGATTGCTACTCCAGCTTTCTTTTGCTTCCCATTTGCATGGAATATATTTTTCCATCCTCTCATTTTCAATCTATATGTGTCTTGAGGTCTGAAGTGGGTTTCTTGTAGACAGCATATGTATGGGTCTTGTTTTTGTATCCATTCAGCCGGTCTGTGTCTTTTGGTTGGAGCATTGAATCCATTTCCATTTAAAGTAATTATTGATATATACATATTTCTATTTCCATTTTCTTAATTGTTTGTGGTTGATTTTGTAGATCTTTTTTCTTCTCTTGTATTTCTTGACTATATAAGTCCCTTTAACATTTGTGGTAAAGCTGGTTTGGTGATACTGAGTTCTCTTAACTTTGCTTGTCTGAAAAGCTTTTTATTTCCTGACCAATTTTGAATGAGATCCTTGGGTACAGTAATCTTGGTAGTAGATTTTTCCCTTTCAGTACTTTAAATATATCCTGCCATTCCCTTCTGGCCTGCAGAGTTTCTGCTGAAAGATCAGCTGTTAAGCGTATGGGGTTTCCTTTGTATGTTACCTGTTGCTTCTCCCTTGTTGCTTTTAATATTCTTTCTTTGTGTTTAGTCTTTGTTAGTTTGATTAGTATGTGTTTTGGCATGTTTCTCCTTGGGTTTATCCTGTATGGGATTCTTTGTGCCTCTTGGACTTGATTGACTATTTCCTTTTCCATGTTGGGGAAATTTTCAACTATAATCTCTTCAAAAATTTTCTCATACCCTTTCTTTTTCTCTTCTTCTTCTGTTAGTCACTCAGTCGTGTCTGACTCTTTGCAACCCCATGGACTGTAGCCCACCAGGCTCCTTTGTCCATAGGATTCTCCAAGCAAGAATACTGGAGTGGGTTGCCATTTCCTTCTTCTTCTGGGACCCCTGTAATTTGAATGTTAGTGTGTTTGATATGGTCCCAGAGGTCTCTGAGACTGTCCTCAGTTCTTTTCATCCTTTGTACTTTATTCTGCTCTTCAGAAGTTATTTCCACCATTTTATCTTCCAGCTCACTGATTCATTCTTCTGCTTCAGATATTCTGCTATTGATTCCTTCTGGAGTATTTTTAATTTCAGTAATTGTGTTGTTTGTCTCTGTATGTTTATTCTTCAATTCTTCTAGGTCTTTGTTAATTGATTCTTGCATTTTCTCTGTTTTGTTTTCAAGGTTTTTGATCATCTTTACTATCATTATTCTGAATTCTTTTTCAGGTAGTTTGCCTACTTCCTCTTTATTTATTTGAACTTTTGTGTTTCTAGTTTGTTCCTTCATTTGTGCAGTATTTCTCTGCCTTTTCATTTTTTTTTTTTAACTTACTGTGTTTAAGGTCTCCTTTTCCCAGGCTTCAAGGAAAGTTGAATTCTTTTCTTGAAGATGTTGGAATTCTTTCTTCCTTTTGGTTTCTGCCCTCCTAAGGTTGGTCCAGTGGTTTGTGTAAGTTTTGTGTAGGGTGAGGTTTGTACTGAGCTGTTTATTTGTTTGTTTTTCCTCTGATGGGCAAGGCTAAGTGAGGCTATCAGCAGATGATTGGGTTTGCATTTTTTGTTTCGTTTGTTGTTTAGATGAGGTGTCCTGCAGAGGGTGCTACTGGTGGTTGGGTGATCCTGGGTTCTGTATTCAAGTGTTTCATTCGTGAGTTCTCACTATTTGACACCCCCTAGGGTTAGTTCTCTGGTAGTCTAGGGTCTTGGATTCAGTGCTCCCACTCCAAAGGCTCAGGGCTTGATCTCTGGTTAGGAATGAAGATTTCACAATTGGTTTTCTTATGTCATTAAGTGAGATTAAAACAAATGTCCAAAAATGAGAAACCAGAGGTAAACTCCAGGCAAATAGCAGTTACAAACTCAGGCAAATAATAATTAAAATAATGCAATATACACATATACATATACACCCATGAGCAAAGTCAAAACAGTGCAACAAAAATAAAGTACAGTAGACTGACCTGGAGAACAAAGGAAATCAAAAATTATATTTACCAGTTAAGAGCAAGTAAAGCACAAACTGGAAAGAAAACTAAAGCAAGGTGCCAGTTGGGGAATAAAGCCATGAAAATAAGACTAACAAATAAGTTGAGAGGAGAGCAGAGAAAGAAAAAAAAGAAAGAATAGATATGCAAAGTTAAATAGAGGTAGATCAAGAAGATTTATATTCATTAAAGATTAACTGCAAGGGGAAAATAACAGTAGGAAAAGCAAACAAAGCAATAAATGTAAGAAAAAATAATAATAAGTTTTAAAAATTAAACTTAAAAAAAAGAAAAAGGAAAACTCTACAGAACTGCAAAAGCCCAATGTAGAGGCTTTTGTGTTGTTTGTAACAACAATAAAAAATGTGACTGAGGGAAAAAAAAAGCTCAAAAGCTTAATTAGATTTCATTCAGTCCAGTTCAGTCACTCAGTAGGGTCTGACTCGTTGTGACCCCATAGACTGCAGCATGCCAGGCTTCCCTGTCCATCACCAACTCCCGGAGTCTACCCAAACTCATGTCCATTGAGTCGGTGATGTCATCCAACCATCTCATCCTCTCTCACCCCCTTCTCCTCCCACCTTCAATCTTTCCCAGTATCAGGGTCTTTTCCAATGAGTCAGTTCTTCGCATCAGGTGGCCATAGTATTGAAGTTTCAGCTTCTACATCAGTCCTTCCAATGAACACTCAGGATTGATCTTTAGGATGGACTTGTTGGGTCTTCTTGCAGTCCAAGGGACTCTCAAGAGTCTTCTCCAACACCACACAGTTCAAAAGCATCATTTTTTCAGCCCTCAGCTTGCTTTATAGTTCAACTCTCACATCCATACATGACTACTGGAAAAACCATAGCCTTGACTAGACGGACCTTGGTTGCCAAAGTAATGTCTCTGCTTTTTAATATGCTTTCTAGGTTGGCCATAACTTTCCTTCCAAGGAGTAAGCATCTTTTAATTTCATGGCTGCAATCACCATCTGCAGTGATTTTGGAGCCCCCAAAAATAAAGTCAGCCACTGTTTCTCCATCTATTTGCCATGAAGTGATGGGACCAGATGCCATGATCTTAGTTTTCTGAATGTTGAGCTTTAAGCCAACTTTTTCACCCTCCTTTTTCACTTTCATCAAGAGGCCCTTTAGTTCTTCTTCACTTTCTGCTATAAGGGTGGTGTCATCTGCATATCTGAGGTTATTGATATTTCTCCTGACAATCTTGATTCCAGCTTTTGCTTCATCCAGCCCAGCGTTTCTCATGATGTACTCTGCATATAAGTTAAATAAGCAGGGTGACAACATACAGCCTTGATGTACTCCTTTTCCTATTCGGAACCAGTCTGTTGTTCCATGTCCAGTTCTAACTGTTGCTTTCTGACCTGCATACAGATGTCTTAAGAGGCAGGTCAGGTGGTCTGGTATTCCCATCTCTTTCAGAATTTTCCACAGTTTATTGTGATCCACACAGTCAGAGGCTTTGGCATAGTCAATAAAGCAGAAATAGATGTTTTTCTGGAACTCTCTTGCTTTTACCGTGATCCAGCAGACGTTGGCAATTTGATCTCTGGTTCCTCTGCCTTTTCTAAAACCAGCTTGAACATCTGGAAGTTCATGGTTCACATATTGCTGAAGCCTGGCTTGGAGAATTTTGAGCATTACTTTACTAGCATGTGAGGTGAGTGCAATTGTGTGGTAGTTTGAGCATTCTTTGGCATTACCTTTCTTAGAGATTGGAATGAAAACTGACCTTTTCCAGTCCTGTGGCCACTGCTGAGTTTTCCAAATTTGCTGGCATATCGAGTGCAGCACTTTCACAGCATCATCTTTTAGGATTTGAAATAGCTCAACTGGAATTCCATCACCTCCACGCTTTGTTCATAGTGATGCTTCCTAAGGCCCACTTGACTTCACATTCCAGGATGTCTGGCTCTAGGTGAGTGAGCATACCATCATGATTATCTGGGTTGTGATAGTGCCAATAAAATCGACAGCTACAACAGAGGGGGAAAAAAGCGAAAAAAAAAAAAAAAAAACCCAAAAGAATCTACAGAACAAGTCAAAATATAAGAATAATAAATGTTTTTCTTGAGTCACTGCTCTCAGAGTCCTTTCCCTCCCTGGGAGTCACAGTCTACCTCACCTCCCTAGGGTGCCCTCCAACACTGTACTGATCTCTGGACCTGCTGTGGGCACAGCTCAGATTCTAATCTGGTCCTACTCCTGCATGTTCTTGCCTCCAATGTCCACAGCTATCAGAACTAGTGCATTTTCTTTTGTGGGAGCTCTCAATGACCTTTTATATATTCCATAGACACACAGTGTGCCTAGTTGGTCCTGTGGATTTAATCTGCAGCTTGTACAGCTGGTGGGAAGGTTTTGGATCTTCTTCCTTGGCCACACTGCCCCTGGGTTTCAACTGTGGTTTTGTTTCCACCTCTACATGTGGTCGTCCGCTGGGATTTGCTCCTGAGGCTGCCCTGGAGGACTTGGGTTTGCCCCTGTGAGGGCCAGGTGTGGAGCTGGTGCAGCTGCTTAGGTTGCAGGGGTTCTGGTAGCACCAGGTACTCAGGAGTTGATGGCTAGGGCAGCAGGAAATACAGTGCTCTAGAAGAGTATGGCAACCAGTATTGGCCAATACACTCCAGTATTCTTGCCTGGAGAACCCCCTCCCCGACAGAGAAGCCTGGCAGGCCACGGTCTACAGGGTTGCAAAGAGTCGGACATGACCGAAGTGACCCTGCGCGCATAGGAAAGATTTTTTTTGCCCGTGGCAGCTCTACCCCAGTGAGAGTTGAGAGTGAAGGTGACATAGCTGCTTGGCTTGCGGGGACCCTGGAGGCACTAAGTGTGCCGGGACACGGACTGTCTCCGCCACAGGAGTTATGGCCCTACCAGAGTCTTTTTCCGAGCTTCTTGTAGCTGGCGATCAGAAGGCCTCTTTGGCCAGTCTTTCTCCATCGCTCCACCCATTCAGGCACTTAGAGGGCTCCCTTGCCTGGGGGCCTTCTCTGTTGTCCGAGTGTCAGGCACATAGAAGGGCCCCCCTGGCTGGGGTCCTACTCTGTAGATCAGTGCATCAGGCCCTTTGATGGGCCAGCCTCTCTGTTGTTCAGCTGCCAATGCTGGTGTGTGGGGAGAGAGAGGCTATGGTGATGGCTCCACCTCCTAGGCGTGACTCAGCAGTATCGCCTTGCTTCCATGGCTGCCTGGCTTTCCTCCGCTGGCATTTATCACCACAATCTCCTCCCTCAGATCCCCTCAATCCATCTCTCTGCAGTCAACAGCAGCCCTCACCCTGGGATTGCTCCACAATCCCTGAACTCCAGCTCCCAGCCACTGCACCTTCCAGGGGACCAGCTTTCCTTTCTGGGGTATGTATGGCTGCGGCAAGGACTGTCTGATTCTCATTCCATTTAGGCTGCCGCAGATCACCTGTTTCACTCTCAGCCTTAAATGTTTCTTCTCTGACTCAGACAGTTGCCCTGATGTGGGGATCGGACCCCTGCTTCAGTTCCCCCACCTGCCGAGGGCAGTTTCAGTCCTACTAACACTCTTGTTTTTGCCCCTAGTTCCTTCATTCTACCGAGTTTTGCGTGGGTCTATATATTCTTTTCCACTGGTCAGGTACTCCTATCCACTCTCAGCTGGTGTTCTGCATGCACTTTTGTGTCTGAAGGTGTATTGCTGATGTACCCAAGGAGAGAGGTGTACTCCACATCCACCTACTCCTCCACCATCTTAATCTCTGTCACTGTGTTCTTGCTCCCCGTGGGCCTTTCTGCGGTGCCCAGAAGTCCCGGTTGTGCTTGGGTGGAGTGACATTGGAGGAGGCTGTGCTGTTTGGCCCCAGTCTTGTGCTTGGCACCATGGACATGACGGACTGGGAAAGGACTTCTGGGGCCTCTGGGGAAGCCAAGGGGACAAGGAGGGACATTTCTAGAACAGGATATGGTTCTCTTCCCCTTCGCCCCAAGAGGGCTTCCTCCTGATAGGTGGTTAGCAGGCACTCACTTTGGTGGGGCCCTCTGTTCTTGTCCTGTGGTCCTAGGCAGGGAGCATGACAATAGGGCTGCCCACCCACTGTATGCCAGGGCCTGGCCTGCCCTTGATGGTGCCTGGTGTTTGTGGCCATGTGGAGCTGGGCATGAGGATGATTCTGTGGTGGAGCAGCAGGGAGGAGGCCAGACTGAGGCAGGAGACCCCTCTCTCCCCCTACTCCACAGGGCAGGCTTGGGTGAGGTTCCCCCCAGCACAGCACACCCTCCTTCCTCCTGAGGAGATTCGTGGGGCATCAGTGGCTTGATGAGAACATGCAGAGCATGTCTCAGAAGTTGCCAACCCTCACATAGTGGAACCATGGCCACATCCTATCCTGAATTCAGACCCTAACCGATCCCAACTGACCCTGACTCTGTCTTCAGACTTGTGCCTGGGGCCAGGGAAAGGGGCTGGCTTGGCATAACCAGTGCTCATATTACACATCCCTTCCTCCATGCTGGGCGCTATTCTAAACAGGTTCTATGGATTAATCTATTTAAATCCACACAACCACTCGTCAAAGCTAAGTTCCACTCTCTGGGAGGCTCTATCACTCCCACAGTGAGCAGACAATGGGGTGGGTTTGAGCTCACATAGTCTGGCACCTGAGGCTGCTCCCCACCCACCGAGCTGAGGAGGAAGAGAAAGGTGGCACTTCTGCTGGCCTGGCAGGTGGTCAAGGGCCTCATCTTCCTTGCTAGATGACAGCATGCTCATGCTCTTACCCCAGAACAGACAGAAGAGGGGCAGAGCAAAGTTGGAAATGATTGGGCCCCCAGTCCTGGTCTCTGGGCCTCACGTGACCCCACGCCCTCCCTGGAAGCACTTGTGACAGCAGCAGCTGGCGATTCATTCTAGATCCATGGGTTTCTGTGCCAACTTCCTGCTCACCCAAGCCTTGCCTTCAACATCCATCCATTCATTCATTAAGCATTACTGTGTGCTCAGCTCTGTGCTAGGAATGGGAGTGGCATGGATGGATGAGGTTCCATTTGTGCCATCACAGTCTGATGGGGCAACATTTAAATCAATCTAGCTAGCTATCATCTATATCTTTATATATCTGTCTTTGGTGCATCTATGTATGTGTCTATCTATCCATCATCTAAGTATGACATATCATCTGTGTAGCTATCTATATATCTATGTATGTAGCATCTATATATGTATCCATATATCTATGTATATAGCATCTATGTATGTTTCTATCTAGAAGACACAGTGAACACAGCAGAGCATCTGGGAAGGGAGAGCTGCTTGGGGAAAGTTTCCTGAGAGGAAGGGGTACCTTAGCTAGTCTTGAAGAAGGTGACAGAGTTAGCCTGGTGCAGGCCTGGGGCCATGGGCCATCCGAGGAGGTGAGGGATGCAGGGACAGAAACTTAGGGTCAGGCAGCAGGGCAGGGGCAACTCGAGAATCACCATTTGGAGAGTAGGATGTGAGGGAAGTGGATGGAGACATGCTGCGGAGCTAAGAGTGGCTCGCCACTGGGAAGGCCTCAGAAGACAACCTGGAGCATACTCCCCCAGGCTGAGACAACACCCTCTCCAGTGTGGTTGGAGAATCTCCCAGACTCCTGGCCAGGGCCTTCCTTAGCAGCCTGCCAGCTTCTGAGAAGGGTTGTCCCTGCTGAGGAGCCTGTGGGTCCTTCACTTCAGAAGTTCCTTGGGTGTTCTAAGTGGTTTTCCTGGGAAGACTGCTCCTAAGGGGAGCTCTGAGGGTGCTGAGCATCTTGGTAAGAAGGTGCTGGGCTGATGGGTGACCCACTTATCTGGCTGAAAAACCACCTTTTAAACCTCAGGTTGCAGCCTGTTCACCGCTGGCTGAGACTTCAGACTCACAGTGGCCCGTCGCTCAGCCTGCTAGAGTGAGGAGACTACCCATACATGGAGGAGCCAGGAGCAGAATTTTGGGGCCGTTTTCAGTTTTTCTGCTATGAGGAAGTGTCCGTTTCAGCAGAGCATGTTGTCCTTAGGAACAGAGGGAGACAAAAGCAACCAGCACTTTGTGCTGCATTCACTACCCTCAAGGAGGGGCATCAAAATGTTTAGAATCAGTATCTTTATGAATGGATAAAGAAGATGTGGTATATGGGAATTCCCTGGCCATCCACAGGTTAGGCTCTGTGATCTCACTGCCAAGAGCCCAGGTTCAATCCCTGGTCCAGGAGCTAAGGTTCCTCAAGCCTCATTTATGACATGGACATAAGAAGAAAAAAAAAAAGATGTGGAATACTACTTAGCCACAAAAAAGAATGAAATAATGTTATTTGCAGCAGCATAGATGGACATAGAGATTATCATACTAAGTGAAGTCAAAAAGAGGAAGAAAAATACCATATATTACATCAGTTCAGTTCAGTTCCGTCACTCAGTTGTGTCCAACTCTTTGCGACCCCATGGACTGCAGCATGCCAGGCTTCCCTGTCCATCACCAACTCCCAGAGTTTACTCAAACTCATGTCCTTTGAGTCAGTGATGCCATCCAACCATCTCATCCTCTGTCATCCCCTTCTCCTCCCGCCTTCAACTTTCCCAGCATCAGAGTCTTTTCAAACAAGTCAGTTCTTCACGTCAGGTGGCCAAAGTATTGGGGTTTCAGCTTCAACATCAGTCCTTCCAATGAACACTCAGGATTGATCTTTAGGATGGACTGATTGGATCTCCTTGCAGTTCAAGGGACTCTCAAGAGTCTTCTCCAACACCACAGTTCAAAAGTATCAATTCTTCGGCCCTCAGCTTGCTTTATAATCCAACTCTCACATCCATACATGACTACTGGAAAAACAGTAGCCTTGACTAGACAGACCTTTGTTGGCAAAGTAATGTCTCTGCTTTTTAATATGCTTTCTAGGTTGGTCATAACTTTCCTTCCAAGGAGTAAGCATCTTTTAATTTCATGGCTGCAATCACCATCTGCAGTGATTTTTGAGCCCCCAAAAATAAAGTCAGCCACTGTTTCTCCATCTATTTGCCATGAAGTGATGGGACCAGATGCCATGATCTTAGTTTTCTGAACGTTGAGCTTTAAGCCAACTTTTTCACTCTCCTCTTCACTTTCATCAAGAGGCCCTTTAGTTCTTCTTCACTTTCTGCTATAAGGGTGGTGTCATCTGCATATCTGAGGTTATTGATATTTCTCCTGACAATCTTGATTCCAGCTTTTGCTTCATCTAGCCCAGCGTTTCTCATGATGTACTCTGCATATAAGTTAAATAAGCAGGGTGACAACATACAGCCTTGATGTACTCCTTTTCCTATTCGGAACCAGTCTGTTGTTCCATGTCCAGTTCTAACTGCTGCTTTCTGACCTGCATACAGATGTCTTAAGAGGCAGGTCAGGTGGTCTGGTATTCCCATCTCTTTCAGAATTTTCCACAGTTTATTGTGATCCACACAGTCAAAGGCTTTGGCATAGTCAATAAAGCAGAAATAGATGTTTTTCTGGAACTCTCTTGCTTTTTCGATGATCCAGCGGATGCTGGCAATTTGATCTCTGGTTCCTCTGCCTTTTCTAAAACCAGCTTGAACATCTGGAAGTTCATGGTTCACATATTGCTGAAGCCTGGCTTGGAGAATTTTGAGCATTACTTTACTAGCGTGAGATGAGTGCAGTTGCGTGGTTGTTTGAGCATTCTTTGGCCTTGCCTTTCTTTGAGATTGGAATGAAAACTGACCTTTTCCAGTCCTGTGGCCACTGCTGAGTTTTCCAAATTTGCTGGCATATCGAGTGCAGCACTTTCACAGCATCATCTTTTAGGATTTGAAGTAGCTCAACTGGAATTCTTTCACCTCCACTGGCTTTGTTTGTAGTGATGCTTCCTAAGGCCCACTTGACTTCACATTCCAGGATGTCTGGCTCTAGGTGAGTGATCAAGCCATCGTGATTATCTGGGTCGTGAAAATCTTTTTTGTACAGTTCTTCTGTGTATTCTTGTCACCTCTTCTTAATATCTTCTGCTTCTTTTAGGTCCAAACCTAAAAAATGATACCAATGACTTATTTACAAAACAAAAACAGACTCACAGGCATAGAAAACAAACTTATGGTTACCGAAGGCGAAAGAGAATGGGTGATAGATAAATTGGAAGTTTAAGGTTAGCAAATACACAGTACTGTGTATAAAGTAGACAAACAACAAGGTCCTACTGCACAGCACAGGGAACTATATTCAATATCCTGTAATAGACCATATTGGAAAAGAAAAAAAAGAATCAGTACCTTCATAAAAATCAATATTTTTCGCAGGAGATTCTGTTCATACTTCCTTGAAGCTGCAGAGAAGAAGGCATCTGAGAAGAGGGATAAGAAGGAGAGAAGAGGGAGAGAAAGAAAGGAGGGGCAGGGCCTTCGTGGGCACCAGACAGTCTTATTTTTGTGGGTCCCACCCCAGAGTGTATAAAAGAATTAAAATGCACCCACATCCCACATTAAATAGAATTATTTTGCTATAAAATACTTGGAAAGAATTTTTATAATTTTGCTTTTGAAATTATTTGGCTGAAGTTTGCTCATTTAGTTTACGATCGCCTCCGACTTCCCAGCCCTCCTCACGCATTCTCAGGAATCTGTACAAGGCGAGGGAATCGAAGATACAAATTGTTTTCAAATGGAGGGAGATTTTCATGATGCCTAATTGGACAATTAATGATGTTTGAATGTATTCATTAAAAATTTACTATTTCCAATTTTGCTCTTTTGTATTTTGGAGCAACTTCATTTTTCCCAGCTCACAACAGTTTGATGGGTAGAGTTTATGGGTCCCAAATACTTGACTTTGTAGGGTTTGCTTTGCCATGAAATGTTT
This sequence comes from Okapia johnstoni, assembly GCA_024291935.2. Taxonomy (NCBI): domain Eukaryota; kingdom Metazoa; phylum Chordata; class Mammalia; order Artiodactyla; family Giraffidae; genus Okapia; species Okapia johnstoni. The sequence continues at coordinate 121,824,122 of CM044306.1, read as the reverse complement.
GCAGTAAAGCCATGCAGGGAAGGGCGGGGCGGGGAGACTGAGCTTCCTAGAAGGAGGGGCTGGGGTAGGCTCTTCTGGCCGGTCCTTCCTCCAGCTGCCCTGCCTGCTAGGCCAGAGCTCTGCCACTGGACCAAGGGCTCAGGCTGGGGGAAAAGAGCTCAGGCTGGGGGAAAAGGCTCCAGTCTGGAGTCTGGGAGAGGTGCCTCAGGAAACCCTGGGTCAGCCTGGGTCAACCTGTCACACCCAATTGCGGACCTGGGCTTATGAGAACCTCATCCCAGGCAGGGGGAACTTCTGAGGTCCCCTGCGGCCGGGCCGTGGGGCGCCTGTACTTTGTAACTTGGATTCCTGGTAACTAGCCCTGGGGTGACAGAGGAGAACAGAAAGTCACTTGATGGCCTCCTGCTTTCAGTCACGACAGAGGTTTTATGATCTGAGAGGTGAACTGGGGTGCAGGCACAGACGATTTAATCTTCATCCTAACATACTGAACGAAAACGCAGACCAAGGGTTTGTGTTTTTTAAATTTTTTTTTTTTAACAAAAAAGAAATAAAACTCCCAGCTCACTTCAGGTAACGGTGCTGGAGTTTTGCAGCCTTCCAGATGGACTTGGGACTATCCCTGGCTCCAGGCAGCTGCCTGGGGGAAAGCTTGCAGTTCAGCGGTGGTGACCTGGCCAGAGACAGACACTCAGGGGGTCCTATCCCCGAGGCCCATAACTCGGGCTCAGAAGCCCTGCTGTGGGTCTGCGGGGTGCAGGCCGCTGTCCCTGACTTCCACTCACTGCAGGATAGCGTGTCTCCCTCCCTGGCAGAATGCAACTGAGGGAAATCACATTAGCAAATGAGGTGTTGTGATTGATGGGGTCTCTTCTGGACGTCAGGATGATGAATGGGCTGCAGGAGTGGACCTGACCGCAGGCGAAACCCCTTAGCTGGGAAGGGGTTTCATTTCTCTACCATTGGTGAGAATTAGTTACATAGCAGATAGTACGTCTGGATGAAAGGAGGGCTGGGGCCCATCCTTACTGGGCAGTTGATAGCCAGAATAAAAAAAAAAACTCTGTTCTACAAAGAGGGACAATGGAGAATAAGCCATCTCACTATTCACTCCCCAGAGGCCTTCATCCTCGCCCTCCTCCTCCTCGCTACCCAAATAGCTAACACACACACACACACACACACACACACACACACACATACACACACACACTCATGTGCACACACACACATACACACATGTTACTTTCTGGTCGCTGCTCTCTGTGCTTTGCATATTTTAAATCATGTAACTCTTACAATGACCCTATGAGCAATTACTACTCTGTTTCACCAGTTCCAAGATGCACCATTTCTTTTCACACACTAGCTTCTCTGAAATCAGAACATAGTCAATAGCATCTTTTGATCACTGTCAGTTAACAGCAGTCATGGTGGCTTTGTGTGGAAAACCTTCCCCTGACACTGACACTTTCTAAAAAGATCCAGAGAGTTCCAGCATCTACAGATTTGGAAACTGGTGTCCAGGGAGGTTTAGTAACTTGCCCAAAGCCACACAGTCGACGAGTGGCTTCCAATAGATTGAAAGACTTATTCTGGGGAACCAGCCACTTTTAACAACTGTCCTCTCCCAGACCTCTCCTTAGAAGAAGCATTTCTCCACATCCAAGATCAGGGTCCCCGAAATTTATAGAAGCACAATCCTTGCCAGAGTGATGGGACTACAAGGATGTCTGCTGAAACCAGGATGCTTGCTACATTCTTGCCTGGCTAATAATTTAATCTCTCAAAAAGAAATAAGCAGAACTAGCAGGATACACCAAATTCTGATCAACTAAGAGGCATGCAGTGGTGAAATGAAGGTGATAGAAGCCTGGGAAGAAAAGGACTTTATCATCCTAGCATTGACAATGTCACAGGAAGGGAGTGGTGAGCAAAACCTCATAACGCACCAGTTATGTAGGGTGGACCTTGAGAAAGTAGATAGTTTCCAAATAGAGAAAATATAGTCACCCTGAAAAGATGACTCAAAAGATCAATGCGGCCCCTTGAAAAACTCAAAACAGAAAAGAAAAGCAAAGATTGTGACTGACAGCAACAAACAAGGAAAAAGATGGTGGGAGAAGGGGCAGTTCAGCATATTGCCAGAACAAAACCAGACAACACCCCCCCCACTCAGATCAAATGGTAGAGTGCATGTCAGGAACTCCCCAGCCAGAAAGCGTCAAAGCCGAATGTTTGCCTTCTAAAATCATTCTTGTCTTTCTTGGACAGTCAACATCCCTGGGAACTGTCTGAACATGGGGGTAGCAACCTGATGCCCGGAGAGGTGGAAGGTACATGGGCCCAGGTGAGCTGACTTTCAGTTCTGGGAAAAATTGCTGCTGAAACCCCATGATAAGAGGAGAGCTGAAGATGAGAGATGGATGAAGATTCTAGTGATCTTCCAGATAGAACTTGGAAGGTGGAGACAGTGAAGCAAGTCCCACAATAGACAGGAGCAGGTTGTGATTATAAATGGTTGACAGAGCTGGTCAGACCCACCCTTTGCAGCCCCCTGGGCTCTCTTGAGTCTCACCCAGCTGTGTCCCCAGGCCAGCTGCAGGGTTGGTGCTGCCCTGCCTGCCACACTCACATGGGCACCACCTAGTGTCCTAACCCTAACCTCCTACACCCCACAGAGTACTCTGGGGCACACTTGCTACAGCAGGAGCACCCCAAGCCCCTTCTGGGTGCCCTCCCATGTGGAACCAGGAGTGCAGGAGTGTGAACTCCCAGGGTGAAGCTGGAGCTGATGGGTGTTCCCACTTCCCCTGACAGGCAAGCAGCCCTGAAGTACATTCTGTACAGCTCCTGGGGCAGCCCTGTGGAGCCCAGAGACAGGCAGTGATGGAGGCCAGCTCCCTTTTGCCCACTTCATTCCCTGTCCCACCCTCCTGCTCTCTGGGCACAGTTCTCAATAAAATGCCTTCAGTTAACCTTTGTCTCAGAAACTGCTTTCTGCAGAGTGATGGAAAGTTTGGAAAACAGAGAACCTAAGGCTTCCCTGGTGGCTCAGTTGGTAAAGAATCTGTAAGCAATTCAGGAGACCCGAATTCGATCCTTGGGTCAGGAAGATCCCCTGGAGAAGGAAATGGCAACCCACTCCAACATTCTTTTCTGGGAAATCCCATGGACAGAGGAGCATGGTGGGCTACAGTCCACGGGGTTGCAAAGAGTCGGACATGACTTAGTGACTAAACAAACAAAGAAGTCACCCATTCCTATCTCCCTGACTCAACTTCTACAATATTGAGAAATTCCTCATGTGTACACATTGTTGTACATATTTGTTCTCATGACTCCATGGACTGTAGCCCACCAGGCTCCTCTGTCCATGGACTTCTCCAGGCAAGAATACTGGCGTGGGTTGCCATTTCCTTCTAGAGGAAATCTTCCTGACCCAGAGATTGAACCCAGGTCTCCCACATTGCAGGCAGACTCTTTACCAACTGAGCCATCAGGGGAGATGCTTACTTTCATGAGTTTCACATAATTTTGTAGATTTCTTTTCTGAATTCACATTATATCTACATTTTCCCCCTGTGTTACCACATATGTTTAAAAAAATATATTATTGCTTTAATGGTGCCAATGCTTTTCCATGGAGAGGATGTATCACAATCGACTTTGCCATTTCCCTGAATCTTGGGCTCTTAGGTCACAGCTGTTAGCATTATAGTGGTTATCAGTTCTAAGAATTTGAACGACTTCATGGTTCTGAATACATGCAATAAAATAAATGACTTTGACAGCCTATAAGAGAAAGTGAAGATGCCTAGGAACCAGCATCACTTTGCTAAGAGCAAAGGAAACCAGGCAGACTCCATTCTCTCTTTGGCAGAGGTGCCAGAGGCAAGGGGATTCTGTATGTGTCATTGTTTCACCTTGCACACACTCTAATCATACTTTGTGGACAAAATGGATGAGAATACAGATAGGATCAGAGATGGCTAAATTATCACTCATCAGTTCTATTGATTAAAAAGTTGATGTCCATAAGCCGGGAGATCTTTGGTGGCCTGACTTGTTCAGCATTTTTGTCATTGAACATGGATGAAGAAGCAGATTGCTCTTGTGTCCCAATTTAGAGGGATGAACAATATGTTGAGTTAAAAGACAAGACTAGAATAGATCTTGAGAAGTTAGAAGAATGGACTATCGCTCAGCAGGATGAAATGTTACATAAGGCATTTAGTTAAAAAAATCAACTGCATATGGACAGGATGGGGAAGCCCTGCCTTACTTAATAGCTGTTCATGCGAAACAGACCCAGAGACTACAGTTGACCTCAAGCTCAATATGAATCATCTGTGCTGTGTGCCTGCCAAGGAGACTAATACAATGTTGGGCCACGTTAAGAGAAGTATATTAAGACCAGGGGAGGAGGCGTTCCCCCCAGGCTCTGATTAATCAGACCACACTGGGAACACTGAGTCAAGTTCTCTAAGTCAGTTTTTCAGTGAAACATGGACAAACTCATTTCTTCATAAAGCATTTATTGAATAACTACTACATGCCCAACACTGTGATAGTTGCAGAGGACACACAGATAAATGAGACAAGTTCCTGGCACACATGGGGGTAGCAGCCTAGGGATATCAATAGTGTTCAGATTTCACATAACATTTAATAATTTAGAAAGCAAAACTTAGAAAGCAAAAATATATTCTGTCAGCTGTGCTTAGAAGCCTTTAAATGTTCTCAGGAAACACATGGACATCATACACACACTCAAACACACACATTGTGTGTCTTCATTGATACTGTGGTGGTCTTCATTTGAGGTGGAAAGTTAATACAGATTTCCTCTCCTCCACATGCCCTTGAAGTTAAAAGATGCTTACTCCTTCGAAGAAAGACTGTGACAAACCTAGACAGCAATATTAAAAAGCAGAGACATCACCTTGCTGACAAAAGTTGGTGTAGTCAAAACTATGCTTTTTCCCATAGTCATGTACGGATGTGAGAGTTGGAACGTAAAGAAGGCTGAGCACCAAAGAATTGATGTTCTTGAACTGTGGTGCTGGAGAGGACTCTTGAGAGTCCCTTGAACTGCAAGGAGATCCAACCAGTCAATCCTAAAGGAAATCAACCCTGAATATTCACAGGAAGGACTGATTTGAAGCTGAAGCTCCAATACTTTGGCCACCTGATGTGAAGAGCTGACTCACATCAGCTCTTGGAAAAGAGCTGATGCTGGGAAAGACCGAGGGCAGGAGGAGAAGGGGATGACAGAGGATGAGATGATTAGATAGCATCACCGACTCAATGGACATGAGTTTGAGCAAACTATGGCAAAATGAAAGACGGAAGCCTGGAGTGCCGTAGTCCATGGGGTCACAAAGAGTCGAATCCGACTTAGTGACTGAAGAACAACACCTGCCCTCCCAAGCCCATCTAATGTGATTTTGCTCCTCAATTCCCTTCACCCAGCCCTGTTTGGTCCAACTATTAGGTTTTGGATTCTCCTCACCTGTCTTTGAGCAGGAACACCCTTAGGGTTCCAGTATGAGTTTGCTAGGTAGGGGTGCTAAATTGGCTTCCAGAGTCAATCCTTTGAGAGTGCCTTCCTGTACTATAGAAGCTAGAAAGCTAAAAACTACACTTCCTAGACTCCCCTAAAGCTATGATTCTGGATGCAAATTAGGTTTTGCCAACTGGATGCAGTTTTTGGAAGGTGGAATTGCAATAAAGGCCACCTTCCTACTACACCAGCTCTTGCTTTGGGCAAGCGTAATCAGGGCCATCATGTCCCAATGTCCAGTGTTACCAGTAAGAATGACCAACACTCTGGTCACCACATGCAGGTCAAGAAGCAACAGTTAGAACCAGACATGGAATAACAGGCTGGTTCCCAATTGGGAAAGGAGTACGTCAAGGCTGTATGTTGTCACTCTGCTTATTTAACTTATATGCAGAGTACATCATGAGAAACGCTGGGCTGGAAGAAGCACAAGCTGGAATCAAGATTGCCGGGAGAAATACCAATAACCTCAGATATGCAGATGACACCACCTTTATGGCAGAAAGTGAAGAACTAAAAAGCCTCTTGATGAAAGTGAAAGAGGAGACTGAAAAAGTTGGTTTAAAGCTCAACATTCAGAAAACAAAGATCATGGCATCTGGTCCCATCACTTCATGGCAAATAGATGGGGAAACAATGGAAACAGTGGCTCACTTTATTTATGTGGGCTCCAAAATCACTGCTGATGGTGACTGCAGCCATGAAATTAAAAGACACTTGCTCCTTGAAAGAAAAGTTATGACCAACCTAGAAAGCATATTAAAAATCAGAGACATTACTTTTTGCCAACAAAGGTCTGTCTACTCAAGGCTACGGTTTTTCCAGTAGTCATGTATGGATGTGAGAGTTGGACCATAAAGGAAGCTGAGTGCCAAAGAATTGATGCTTTTGAACTGTGGTGTTGGAGAAGACTCTTGAGAGTCCCTTGGACAGCTAGAGATCCAATCAGTCCATCCTAAAGGAAATCTGTCCTGGGTGTTCGTTGGAAGGACTGATGTTGAAGCTGAAACTCCAATACTTGGGCCACTTGAGGTGAAGAACTGACTCATTGGAAAAGACCCTGATGTTGGGAAAGACTGAAGGCAGGAGGAGAAGGGGACGACAGAGGATGAGATGGTTGGATGGCATCATCAACTCAATGGACATGAGTTTGAGTAAACTCCACGAGTTGATGATGGACAGGGAGGCCTGGTGTGCTGCAGTCCATGGGGTCGCAAAGAGTTGGACACGACTGAGTGACTGAACTGAACTGAACTGGTCACCACATCACAGGAGTGCGTGGAGAGATGACCACTGCTTTCGCCACTTGGGGACCCAGGCTGGTAAAGCAACTAGAATGTGGCGAATGTAGGTCACTGTGGCAAGAGAAACAAAGAATACAGAAAATTACACCACACACTGAAAGCTTCCACTAGGAGATGACACATAAGTCACAGAGTCACGTGATCACTTAACTCTGTGGGCAGAGAAAGCTCATCCTACCATGTGACTGGGGGAGAAGTGGAGCTGTTTGGTGAAACCCGAATGATCAGCACACTAGTCATCAGCTTCCGGAATACTTCAGGGCAGTTGTGGAGTGGCCGGAGCACTTCCTCGGTCCCAATCACTCAGCAGCCTCCAGCTTCCTGGCCACCCTGGTCTTGGCAGACTACGAGCCACCTGGCCACATCCAGGAAGGATTTCTCAGAAAGTTGGCCTTGATCCTGCTCCCCTGGCCCCTCCAGTGGTTTTGTAATCACCTAATTACCTGTGTTCAATCCCTTCTGCTTAATGTCGCTTTGGTGTCATCTATTTCCTACTGGTCCCTGATGGACACAAGCTGCCTGTGTGCTCTGCCCTGGCCTCCAAGACCACCACCCTCAGCACCACCCTCCTTTAACCCTGAGCACAGTCCTTCAAGGTTGCTTGGGGGGCCTCATCAGTTCCTTGTTTAATAAGAGAAAAATCAAGACCCATGGAATTTGAGTAACTCATCCAGGGTCGTAGAATCAGACAGTGGCAGAGCTGGGTCACAAACCCAGCTTCTTGCAGTTCTGCTCCCTCCACTGAACCACATGTCTAAACCAGATTGTGCAGAGAAGCACACCACAAAGAGAGGATCCTAGAGGGCTGGACACAAGGTCTCACAAGGAAGACTAAAGACAGTTTAGGAAGAGCGGTAGCCAAAAGAGTTGACTTAAAATACTATTAATGCACTTTTGTGAAATCTAGAAAAATGGTGCAGATGAACCCATTTCCAAGGCAGGAATAGAGACACAGATGTAGAGAATAAAAGTGTGGACACAGCAGGGGAAGAGGAGGGAGCAACAGATTGGGAGATTGGGATTCACATATATACACTACCATTTGTAAAATAGACAGTTAGTGGGAAGCTGCTGTAAAGCACAGGGAGCTCAGCTCAGTGCTCTGTGATGACGTGTGGTGAGGGGATGGGGGTGGGAGAGATGTATGCATATGGCTTATTTACTTCATTGTACAGCAGAAACTAACAAAACACTGTAAAGCAATTATATTACAATTAAAACAAATACTTTAAGGGTACTAAAGCAGACTACATTTTCCAAAAAATGGTCACAGCAACATTTCCGGTCCCACATGCTCCTCCCTGAAAACAGAGAGAGACACTCAGCAGACTGAAATGAGAGTCGAGGAGAACCAGCCAGCCATGGTCACCATGATCCTGGCAGGGGCAACCTACCAAAGAGACTTTGGAAAGAAAGTCGAGGTGATTACCAGAACTTCTGGCAAAAGAAACCATCATTTGCTGAGATAAGAAACTTTAGAGAAAGAGTGATTTGGGAAGGAGCTGATGAGCTTGTTAATGGATTTATTGATTTTGAGGTGTTACAATGATTTCAGCTACAAAGAGCAGAATACCTAGCCAGAAGTGATTTAGAATAAAGATGTGTGTTTACTCATGTAGCAAATAAGCCCAGAGATCCCAGGATTAGCTCATTGGTCCAATCAAATAATCAATGATGCAACATACTTTGTACATCAAAGTTGTTCCCTCACAGTCACAAAGGCTGCTTAAAGTCCAGACACTACTTCTGGAAGCAAACTTCTGGCCAGAGAAGAGCAGAGTTTCCATTCATGAACCTGTTTTAGTAGAGAGGAGAATTTTTCCTATGTCCTTTGATCAGGATGAAGCCATATGTCCATGTCTTAGCTGCAAGGGAGGCTGGAGAACAACCAGGTGACTTTTACAGCCCCTCTGTGGGAGGTGGACTTAGTGAAATTCAGGAAGCAGAAAAATGGCAGCTCTGAGTCTGGAGGTTCTTGGGAGAACAGTTCAACCCCAGACAAATGAGGAGACCTGGAGCCCAGATGCAAAGAACTGTGCTTCCCCAGGGAGTTGGGCATCAGAGAAATAGCTACAGTGCTTGGTCAAGGGAGAAAGCTGAGACTGAACCAGGGAGACAGGTGTGAGAGAGAGTTCCCCGTTTGCTGAGGACAAGCTGACTTGAGGCAGGGGGTGGATTTCTCATTCCCCTGAGGCCTCTCTGTGCGTAGCCAATGCCCATGGTGGGGAAACCTGCTGAACAAGCTGTGGCAGGGAAGGGACTAGAGGACACAGAGAAGGAAAGAGCTTTCACCTCATGCTGTGGAAGCGATCCCAGTGGGTGGTCACCTGGAGAAGCAGCCTCTGAGGAAGTAGGACTTTTAAATGGACTTGAGCGAGATGGGTTCATATCATGGGTTCTTCTAGGCTCACCTGAGGCTGAGCCCTAAGCCCAAACCAGCTGAAGGAGCTCAGTCTTGTTGCAGCCTATTGCAGAACCCAGGGACCCTGTAGAACATTCATGCTGACAGCACTGCCCGGGGGCTCGGGAACTGGGTAGGCTCCAGCACTGATGACTGAAGCCCAGCTTGGATCATGGTGTCTGTGCGGAGGCAGTGGTGCTCACCAGCATTCCACTCGCCCCACAACTGTCCCCACGTCCTTGAAGGGAAGAAGGACCCTGGGGCTAGTTCTGAACAATGAACTATCTCATCCGCCACCTTGTGAATGTCTACTGATCAAATGACAGAGCCCCAGCTCAAAGCAGCCTGCAACACGAGTGGGTGACAGCTACTCTGAAGGGTCCAGCTGCAGTCTGAGTGACGGAATAGTAAAACTGCTTATAGTAAAATTTGGGGCTGTTTGTCACTGCAGCAGAACATCACATATTTTTACCAGTACACAGTATGTGCTTGGTACCCATCCATTTAAATTATAGCTACTGACTGGTTATTTGACCCTGGGCCAGTCCTTTTCTCTCTAGGCCTCAGTGTCTCCATCTAAAAACTGGGAGTGTTTACACTTGCTTTATTTATAGAATTGTTGCAAGGACTGAATATGGCAGTACTTGGCTTGGTATGAGATACAGACAAATCTTGTTCACTTCACTCCCATTTCCATGAATGAGACATAAAGAGGTAGGCAGTAAGGACCCTGACCTGGAGGGTGTCCAGTTTCATTGTGGCACAAAGTGAGCTGGGTTCTGTGACATCCCTGAGGGTGGAAAATGACATTCCCTAAGGACTGGCTGAATGTATGGCCGGAGTGTCCCAGTTTTTTGGCTGGTGAGTCTTAAAAGTGGAGACAAGATAAAGTCTGCCCTTCCCGATTTGGCAGGGCTTCCCAAGCCTCTTCTTCCTCATCTCAAAAATGGGTGTAACTCAAGAAGTCTTCCTAAGTGGTGTCCACTTTGCTCCTTTGCCCTCCCATCCTCCAAGTTTCCTCCAGGAGGGAAGTCAGTGGTTCATGACTGTCCCAGCTGCTCATGTCATTCTGGAAATCCATCTCAAGACGTGGGGGAGAGTCCCAGGAGAACTCTGCCAGCTCTGGGTCCTCTTTCTTGCTTGGGCTCCAGAAATCTTGGTTCTGAGGTTGTTGCTGTTTCCATGTGTCTGGCTGTGGGCATGGAGACTTAGGAGCAGCAAGTCATAGCTTGATCAGTCCCTGGGGGGAGATGGGGGCTGAGGGGGTGGGCTGTGAGCTGGGTGGAGGGAAGGGGTCCCGAGGCTAGGCTGAGAAGGGAGAGGCTGTCTCAGAGGGCCAAGGTCAGGCCCACAGCCCACCTCCAGGTGCCCAGTGGCATCTAAGTGATTCTGGAAACAAGACTCTGGGGCTCAAGTTCTTGACTGTGTAGCCCCAGACAAATCACTTATGACTCCTCTGTTTCCGTCTCTGGACAATAAAGCACACGCCTGTCTCACAGGCCACACGATAAAGGACTGTGCGGTGTTGTACTTTCAGCAGCAGGTAAAGCCTGCTGTCTGGCAGGGCAGCCCACTGGGAAAGGCGGCTGGAGCAGGGGATGAGGACTGGGGAACGGCTGACAGATGACCCTGGTGAGGGCAAAGGGGCTGGATTCCAAGGCAGCAGGGAAGCAGGGGGCAGGAGACGGGGACTGCTGGCTGCGTTGGCACCAGGCTTCCGTTCCTCACGTCTCGCTTGGCCTTGGAGAGCAGCAAAGCTGGCCTCCCTCCCCAGCTGTTTCTCCTGCTCCAGATAAATTGTTTCCGCCTGAGCTGCCTCCTCCTCCCCCAGCCCTCTTCCTGTTGCAACACCTCGCCTGGCCAGGCAGTAAACACCGGCCCTATCTCTCTCCACCAGTCCCTGGCTTCCTGCCTGCACAGGCTAACCCTCCTCCAGCCCAGCCCTGTCAGACCCAGGCCCTCCAAGTGTTCCAGAATCCTCCTGACTGGGATAAGACAAGCCCACCCAGATGAGGTGCTCCAGACCCATCTCCTCCTCCCTCCCAAGAGACACGTTCCTTCCAAGGTCTCCACATGGCCTCATCTTCCCAAGGGAGGGTTACCTCCACTTGCCCTACCCTGGCCCTGGCCCCAAACCCCATCCACAGCCGTTCTTCCAGGGCGAAGGGGGCTTCTCTTCTTTCCTGGCTTCCAGAGGTGCTAGGGGGCAGTCCTGCTGTTGGCTAGGAAAGGAACAGGGCCCTTTACGGGCCTGAATAGGATTCTTGAGATTGTGACCCAACCTTCCAGGCCTCCATGTCCTGACCTAATCACCAGGACACAGCTCCATGGCTGCCCCACTTCCCTGATAGATGGCAAAGATGCCAATATCTGTCTGTTCAGATGACCCAACAGGACACTGGTGGATAGTCCCAGACCTCTCTCTGTCACACACACACACACACACACACACACACACACACGCACGCACGCACATCTCAGAAAGCCAGGAGGAAGGGTAGGGGAGCAACACACCTCACCACCTCCTCTAGTAGCACATGTTTGATGTAACTGTGGTTAAGAGCATGATGAAAAGACCGCCTGGAGAAACTGAGAAGATGCCTCTGCTGGAATTCAGGGGAAACCTGAGTGCCAGCTAAGGAGGAGACTTCCTCCCAGAGGTCAGGGCCGCCTGGGCTCCTGCCCCTGAGGGTCGGAGCGTGCTGAGCTTTTCTCCACCCAGCCTCTCCGGAACTCACCCTTGCCTAGCCACAGGTCCTCTGTCACCTCGCCGTCCCTTCTCTACAGCTCTGGAGATCTTTCCACACCCCATGGCTTCCTCATTCCCCACAAGTCCTGGTATCTTGACTGATGGCACAGGCTGGGTGAGCTGATTAGAGAAAAGCACGACTAGAGAAAGGGAAGTAGAAATCATTCTCACCACCTCTCTTTTTGTATAGGGGTGTAATTAAGGCCCAGAGGTAGCAGCTGGCAGTGACAGTACGAGGATCTACTGAATATTTGCTGTGGGCTGAGCATTTCACGTCTATTACCTTATTTAATCCATGGGGTCACAAAGAGTCAGACACGATTGAGTGGCTGAACTGAACTGAATCCACACAACAATCCCCTGAGAAAAGTACTGTCATTCTTCCCATTCTACAGACTGGAAAACAGAGTCTTGGTAAGGTTAAATGCCTTGCCCCAGGATACCCAGCTACTAAGTGTTATAACAGAGATTCTGACCCAAGCTAGCTCAACGCCTGAAACCCAAGCTATGCTGCCTCTAGGGTAGAAAAGGGCTTTGGGAAGCAATTGGTCCAAAGTTACACAACAAATTTGGGGAGCAGCTGGGCCCCCCACCCAGGATGGGCCATAACTTGCCGCCCATCCTTAGGAGTCAGGTCCTTAGTGGGCTAATGCTGATGATGAGGACAGGGCCAGACTTGGCCTGAAGGATTCCTGCTGGCCCTCTCAGATCCCAGCTCAGCTGAGCTCTGCAGGAATGTCAGAGCTGGGAGCCATGGGAGCTGAACTCCTCACAGAGACCTGGTCAAGGTCACAGGTGAGCTGGAGGCAGAATCTAACACCCTAACCAGCTCCTCCCAATTCTGGTTCCAACCCTGCCAGAGTGGGCCAGGCCTTCCCAAGGTGACATCAGCTCCAAGAGTATTTTGGCGGTCAAGTCTCAATGGCAAGTCCCAACAAGTCCTCTTTGAGGGGTTAAGATTAGCACAGAGACCTCAGCTATGACTCATGGAGGTGACTGGGGTCAGGTCAGCCTGGCTCCCATTACCACTCTCCTCTGATTCACCAGTGGAAAAAAATGGTCCAAGATGTTTTCCTGGCTACCAGCTTCCTCTCTCTGCTTCCTAACCAACTGGGCAATGCAGAGCAGGGGCGAGGCCCTCCAATTCTCAGGCTCAGAGCCTGGGCTACCAACAGTGACGGGATTCCCTTCTTTGGGGTCCACTCTGATGTACCCCAAACTTTCTCTCATTTTATTAATAACCATCCTCCCCATATAAATGGCTTAAGCCCAGCTTTCTGCTTCATAGGGGAACCCCAGGTCATGTGGTGGCCTGGTGCAGCCAGCTCTGCCCATGCCTTGTTGTGGCTGCTCAGATTCCACTGAACATTTGGAGTTATGAAGGCCTCAATGCAAGAATAAGAGATGCATCATTTATACAAATGTTTCATGTCACTTTCACAGTCTTAAATCCACAGAGGGCTCAGTGCCCCATAAATTATCTGTGTGTGTGGAGAGAGAGCTTGGGAAGTACAGGTCTGGATATCTCATAGGGATCCAGGGCCCTGACTTCAGAAATCTCAGATCAGGGCTGGCAGAACTCAACTTCTCCATCTGTAAGATGGGCATTTGTACTTGACAGCCTGTTAGTGTCTCAGCCTCAGGCTGGCTTTTCCCAGTTCCAGCTACTCAAGTGCACTTGCCCTTTCAGACATAGCCTTAGCTTGTCTGAGAGTCGCTTGGATAGCAAGGAGATCAAACCAGTCAATCTGAATGAAAATTAGTCCTGAATATTCAGTGGAAGGACTGATGCCGAAACTGAAGCTCCAATACTTTGGCCACCTGATGCGAAGAGCTGACTCATTGGAAAAGACCCTGATGCTGGGAAAGATTGAAGGCAGGAGGAGAAGAGGACAACAGAAGATGAGATGGTTGGATGGTATTACTGACTCAATGGATATGAGTTTGAGGAAATTCTGGGAGTTGGTGATGGATAGGGAAGCCTGGCATGCTGCAGTCCATGGTGTCACAAAGAGTCGGACGCGACTGAGCGACTGAACTGAACTGAAGCTTCCTTCCCAGTCTGAATCCTGGAGGCATCTGTAGAGGGGAGCAAAGGCCATCCAGCATCCCTGGTCAGCACTGCCCTCTATAGAGGGCAGGAAAGAAGAAGAAGTAGGAGGAAGGGAGAGGTTGATTTCTTGTGAAACCGTGTGATTTCTGCCAACAGCCATCAGAGATGGTCCCCGGCCCCAACCCAGCTGCCCTCAGGCTTTGGTTCTGGTTGGCGCTGTCCCCAAAGGCTTTGGAGCCCCTGGCATAGGGGATGTGGTGGTAACCACAACATTCCCTCTTCCTTGTCTCCTATTCTTCCCTGAGAATGCATGGAGACATGGGCCCTGAGAAGTTGTGAACCATGAATGGAATAGTCTGCAGGGCCTGGGGCTTGGAACACATGAGTTTATGGGTACCCCTGGAACTACCATGGAAAAGGACTGACCCAGTTCCTCCCCAGGGCTGGGTGAAGTGAACAAGGGCCATTGGGTAGCAAGCCTTCGGAAAGTTCTCCTCCAGGGAGGCAGGGAGCAAGGGAGCACTGGGGGTAGGCCTGGGTGGGGAGGATGGGTACTGCTTCCACCCCTTACCTCACGCTGGGCAAAGCTGGCAGAGACCAGGGAGGGCTGAGAGCCATCTCTGCAGCTGCAGCATCCCTGGGACAGCCTGCCCTCCCTGGGGCCCAAAGGCTAATTGGACAAAGCAACCAGTCCAGGAGAAAACAGCAGGGAAGAAGGGCTTCCAAATGCTCCAGCCCTTAGTGGGCACAGCTGGTGGTTGTTCTACAAATCCACAAAGGGTGTGAACAGATACTCCAGTCAGTCAGGGGCCCATCACACAGAGGGCGGCTGCTAGCCATTGCTTGGGCTTGAGCTGGGAGGTGACAAGAAGCCATGGGGTGGGAGTGGGGTGGGCAGAAGAGGGCTTTAGTAGTGTCAAGGACAAGAGAGAGAGCTATATAGAAGGAAGGGTGATCAGGAACCGTGGATCCAGAGGGAAGAGTGAGGGGCTATGGATGCCAAGACAAATTCACTCCACTGGGCTCTCCTCACCCACAGACAGGTGGTCACTACAGCTCCCAGTCACAGGCTGCTGGGGAAAATCGGTCCTCAGGATGGGTGGCAGGGTCCAGCCTTGGTGGGTGACTGCACCCTACAAAACCCAGGCTGAGCCGGGGTGCAAGGCAGGCTGTGTACTGGGGAAGTGAGGCCACACACAGGGTGGGCTCGAGCCAGGGCAAGAGGTTACCTTGCTGGCTCACCCCAGGCCTCAGGGCAGGTCTGGCTGTGCTGCCCAAGGCCACCCCTTGTGTGGGGAGCACAGCTGGCCTGCCTGGAAGAGCCCAGCCCAGTCTGCATTCTTCTCACTTCATTCCTGTTGCCCCCAGGGACCGGCAGGGCCAGCCCAGGTCCTTCCAGCTGACAGCCCTCAGAAAAGGACACCCCCCACCTCACCCCTACACAGCCCTGTCTTGTTTACACTGCTGTTCCAGATCTGAACGTGGCAGGATGCAGGGGAAGGATTTGAGGGGGGCCTCATAGCACTACCCAGGAGGAAATCCGCTGCTCAGGACTGTCCCCAGAGTCACAGACCCTCTCTCTTCCAGTTAGGGGGGATAGTAGGTAAGGATTGGGAGTGTGTGGGGGGTGGAGGTTGTCTCTACAAAAGCATGCATCCTTATCCCTGCTTTTGATAAGTTGGTCCCAGGATGGGCACATGAGTACTGGACCCAAGAACCTCAGTTGAAGTGGCAGAGGTCTCTCTGACATCTGAAGGAAACCTCTGGGGCACCACTGTTACATCCCAGTCTCAATCTCCATACCAGCTTCATGGTAGAAGCTCCCTATGGCTTTGCAGACATGACCAACTAATCCATCCATCTGTCCATCCATCCATCCATCCTTCCATCCATTAATAAACTCATCTGACATCCTGCTCCTCCCTTTTCCTACCCTGAATCCCTTCACCCTGAACTTCCTTAGTGCTTTTTATTCTGTGAAGCTTCCAGATCTCGACACAAGCTGTGTCCTACATTTGAAACACTTCCCCCACAACCAAGCCTTCTTGGCCCCAGAAGCCTCTACTTGCCCATCCAGTCTCAGCTCAGACATGTCCTTTTTTCAGGAAGCCTTCCTGGGTCACGTGCTGCTCCTCTGGGCTCCCACAGTCCCCTGGGCTTCTCGTATTGTAACATTTCTCATGCTGAGTTGTCATTGCCAAGATGGACAAATGGACTCTTCATTGTGTGCCTGTTGCCTGGTGAGCCCTCTGCAGGATGCTGGGGACAGGAGTGATGAAGCACCTTCCCCTGCCCATCCCCACAGTTTAAAAAGGGAGAGGCAGTTACCTGAATTACTACAGAAAGTGGTGACCTTGTTCACGCCTGAGGCTGACTGTCTGCAACTTCCGAATCAGCTTCATCACCATCACCAGGATTACCACTACCATCTCTTTTTTCAAACGGCTTTATTGAGATATTTGTTTTTGTTGTTTTCACTAAGTCTTGTCCAGTTCTTCACGAATCCATGGACTGTAGCCCTTCAGGCTCCTCTGTCCATGAGATTTCCCAGGGAAGAATACTGAATTGCCATTTCCTTCTCCAGGAGATCTTCCTGACCCGGGGAGTGAACCCACATCTCTTTTATTGGCAGGCGGATTCTTTACCGCTGAGCCACCAGGAAAGTCTTTATTGAGGTATAACTAATGTAGAGTAAACAGACCTGTTTAAGGTGCACAGTTGGACCATTTCTGATATCTGCATACCATCACCACAGTCAAAATAATGAACACCTCTGTCCTCTTCAAAAGATAATGAACACCTTCATCCTCTTGAAAAGGTTCCTCCTGCCCTTTGTCATCCCTCTTCCCACCCCTCCCAGTCCCTTCCCTGTCCCCAGAAAACCTCTGCTCTGCCTTCTGTCACTATAGATTAGTTAGCATTTTCTAGAGTTTTATATAAATGGAATCATACAGCAATGTGCCCTTTTTTGGCCTGGCTTCTTTCACTGAGCATAATTATCTTGAGATTTGTCCAAGCTGTGGCATGAATCAGTCGTTTCTTCCTTTTTATTGCTGACTAGTGTTCCACTGGGTGGATTTACCAGGAGCTGTTTATCCGTGCACCTGTCGACGGGTATTTGGGGTGTTTCCCTCTTGAGGCTACTCCAGATAAAGCTGCCCAACACCTGTGTGTGTCTCTGCAGAAGCGCTTGCATGGATGGGTGCTTTCATGTCTCTCATCACCATCCTTGTGCACGGATCCCCCCTCCAACATGGAGAGGGAGGACCCCTGAGAGGGAGGACCTCCTGAGAAGGAAGGAGGCATGGAGCAAGGAAGAACAAACACAAGCCGGACTGGCTGAGGCCTTGTCAGGTCCCCAGGGGCAGTGAGAGGACGGTCTGGCTGCCTGGGAGGTGCCAGATCTCACACAACCCTCAGGCCCATTAGGGCTCCTGACCTCTTTACCGGGGTTGCTGTCCCCACACACAGCTGATTACAGAAAAAAATTTTAGAGGCCTCCTCACTCACACCCTGTTTAGAGCAGACAAGTGTCTACCAACACATTCTTTTCCCCCTGGGGTAAGGGGCAGGAAATGTCCTTCTCTCCCCACAACTGATTCCTTTCTTTCTTAAATTTACACGCAAACACACACACACACACACACACACATACACAGACTCCTCTGTAAGCCACGGAGAAACAGAGAGGTTCGGAGCTGCAGGGCTGAGGGCCGCAAAGGCAAGAGGGCCCTCAAAGATGAGCTTCCTGGCAGAGATGGTGGGTTTTGCCCTAAAGGCTCATGTTCCTGCCCTGGAGCAGCTTCTCTGGCCAGACTTCAGGTGATGGTGGGGCCGCTGAGAGAGCGGCTGATATGGAAGACTTTGAAAAACCCCATCAGTATCTGAGCTGCTTTAAATCTGCAGCCAAATCCCCTCCCTCTGGACCTTGGACCCAGCATTTCTCTGTGCCCAAACCTCCCCCTCTGACCCTCCCTGCCTTCTCCCTGCAGTTGGGGTCACCACATGGACAAGCCGATCTTCAGACCCACTCTCTCCTTAGCTCACTCTGCCAGAGCCACCCCCTCCTCACCTCAGGGTCTCCCCATCCTCAAGGTGAGATGTCTACTTCCAAGGCCTTTCTCACTCTGTCCTCCTTTTGTCCTTTGATCAGCTCAAGTCCCTCCCTCAACCTGAACTGCCAACCTTAGCTCTTTTTCATAAGGCCTGTGACCTGAAGTGACCCCCTTGCAGAGCCTCAGAGGGAGAGAATAGGATTGTCAGCATCTCAGAGACTGCCTCAGTCTCCCCATCTGCCTGCAGTCAGAACAGTGTTGAGCCCCAGGTCGGGGCTCAGCTTTCAGTTACTGCAGGGATCAGGCTGCGGTATTAGAACAAGGGACACGGAGTCACCGGGCTTGAGGAAGTGAGAAGGGGCAGGAACAAGCTACTGCCGTGTCTTTTCCTTTGGAGTGAGTCCCCAGGAGCCAGGAAGGGGCAGAGTGGGGCTAGAACTTAAGAGCCCTCCCTTCCCATTGGGTGCTTGTCCGACCCTCGCATCAAAACATCACATCTCAATAAATGCTCCCCACAGTTAACATGGGGCATTGGTGCCTGAAGGTCAAAAAAGACAGTCAGTTGCGGGATGGGGAAAGCCATCTGTGAGGACACCACAGAAAAACTGTCAGGACCAGTCAAATATGAGAAGTGGATGTGTCTAATCTCAAATACAGAGAATACATTCTGGGCGCCCAGTCGTGAAGAAGCGCCCTGCAATCCCTGCAGCCTGGAGGGCTTCATGGATGAGCCCAGGTGGGAGCTGGCCTGGAAGAGCAGCCGAGTGGTAGGAGCGCAAAGCACAGCTCCTTCAAAGGGCCAGTGGACTGGGCCCGGACCACCCTGTCCAGCTACCTCAGCATCACTGTGGCCTCAGCCTCCTCTTCCTTCAGCTTTCATCCTCTGGGGGCTCCTTACATCCTTCCCCCATCCTCCAGCCCCTGCCCCCAGGTCTCCTCTCTGGGAAATTCAGGGGGTCGGCGTGCAGTCATGTCTGGACACCCACATTTTGCCTTTCCTCTTTGAGGCTGGCATCAGGTCTTTATTGGGAAATGACCATCCTAGGCCTGGCTGCAGCCCTGCTCCCCGCCTCTTGCCTTCTCATACCAGGCAGTCACCTGAGGCTCCAAGGCCCTGTGGGTGGGGCAGGTGAGAATGTGATGATATGGAGATATTATTGCCTTCAGCTATAAATACCCCAGCCACAGAGGTGGGGGTTGCTGAATATAGTATCTGGTCACCGATCTTGACGTGTGTGTGTGTTTGTATCACCATCACCTTAGGAGTTTCTTAAAAATACGTATGCCCAGGCCCCACCCTGGAAACTGAGTCAGAACACCCAGGACATGTTGTAAGGAGGTATGTTTATATTTTTAACATTCACCAGCTGATTCTGACGTCCTTCCCCTGAGTGGAAAACAAAAGAGGTTGAAGGACAAGAGAACTTTGCCACCTGGCCTCAGTCCTTCCCCATCCAGTCAGCTCTGGGCACTTCAGCCTCCTCTGGACCTTCTGGAGGCACGGAGGCCTCCTCGCCTTCCTCATCTTTGGCTTCAGGGTCATCACCCTGAAAAGTCTCCATCAAAGCGGCCCTTCTCCCTTCGGGTCCACAGTCTTGGCCCTGTGGGCTTTTCTTCTGCTCATTCTCACTCACGTCTTGTAAAACCCACAGGCTTGGGCTCTGTAACTGGTGTTCTTGTTTCAGGTCAAATTTGAACCACTTCCATTCAAAAGTGCTTTTTTGCCCTTTTTTAAAAAAAGAAAACAAAAAGCAAATTATATCCTAGATCCTCTCCCAGCTATTCTTGATCAACATCCTTCTTCTTCCCCAACACTCTATTCCCCTTGCTCCAGGATCCATCCCTCTGGGGATAGTTGTGGCGGTTTGAGGCCTCTGCCCCCTCCACCATCCCTGCTCCTCGTCACATGGTCACCCCCACTGCAACAACCGTCATCGATGCCGTATCCCTGTTTTCATGACTCCCACTATCACACTCCCTCAATTACCATCATCACGAGAACTATTATGTCTGCCCTCACCTTCTTTGTAACATCTACCTGGGCATGGACTGACGTCCTGTCCTGACCTTCACTTGAGCCTGACTTGGCTTTGTGGTTGATGGTTCCATCTTGCTACGACTGCTCTTGTCCAGGAATTGCAGGGGCCATCCAGTCTGCTGGGGGCGATGACATCCCCGTGGACCCCAGACTACTGGAGAGACCTACTCTCAAGGGCTGCACAGTGGAGAAGATCCTTCATTGATTACCCACGCTGATGGAGACCTGAAGGAGATATCATCTTAAGGAACCTCTAAACTGATAGAAGAAGTGTCTCCATACTGAGGTGGAGGCATTTCCTCAGGAATCTCCCTCCCCACGTCGACAGGAGGGCCTTCCTGGGGAGCCATCTTCTGACAGGTGGACTCTCTTTAGGGAGGCCTTTGACTAATGGATAAATGTCATAACCTCAGGGAGGTCAGAGACCGCTAACAGGTGCAGAAGGAATGGAACTGCTAAGGAACAGACATGCTTTACCGAGGCTCTCATTTGAGAAAACAGAGCTAAGATGTGTACTGAAAACTGTAGTGAAAAGTGCCACGGAACAGTGGAATGGCCCTTGGCCTGCTGCAGCTGCCACATCGGGGTGGCCACCTGGTAAGGCCTCCTGGAGAAGGTGGCTGTGGGCTGAGTGAGCCCCTTGCAGCTCCCGCCCCAGGGCTCTGGCTCCCTCAATGACAACCCTCCCCATCACCAGCCTGGGAGTGGCTGGAGGGTACATGCTGGACTCACATTGTTTCCAGGGCCACTCCCTGTTTCCAGGTTGTGTCAACCCTGCCTGACGCCAGCCCCTGCCCTGGCAACCCTGAGTGCAGACTCAGAGACCAGGAGTACTTGGAGCTAGGAATGTGTTGAGAAGTGCCCTTGGCCAAAGCCAGTAGAGAGTCTGCTCTTCCCAAAGGTGAGAGAAGATGACCTGGGAGTCCAGGTGTCTGTCGATGAGCTGGACCCTGACCAGGAGACACCATCATCTGGGGACGTTTCCTACCATTACATTCAATTGTGTTCAGCCCCTCTCTTGTCCCTCAGTATTTCAAGTTTCTTCTTCAAAATCTCGCTAGAAACGTGTTCTCTCCAGGAAATCATCCCTGGTTTTTTCCCTTAGAGAACAGAGTTCAAAGTGTCATGGGCTCACTTATTTGTCTTACAGTCATTCTATTCCCAGTTACAGAATAACTCCAACTCCCACTTCAATCAGAGGCCTCACACTGATCCTAACACTGTCTGTGGATTGAATCGAACTGTAGCCAAGGGTAGATTCTAATCCTGGACTGAAACCCAGCACCCAACTCTACCTGCGGTTTAAAAAAAAAAACCTATTTTTAATTGAAGGAGAAGTGCTTTACAATATTGTGTTGGTTTCTGTCATACACCAACATGAGTCAGCCATAGGCATATGCATGTCCCCTCCCTCTTGAACCTCCTTCCCACCCCCCAACCCCATTCCACCCCTCTAGGTTTGTCACAGAGCACTGGGTTTGAGCTCCCCACATCATACTATCTGCTGGCTTTTAGAGAAAGTCATTGGTTGCTAAGGAAAACCAACTAAGAAGCTATGGAGGCCGGACTCAGCCTCTCTGAGGTGGTCATCATTTTCAACAACTGCTTCCACAAAGATGTGTGTGTGTGTGTCCTTTATTCTATTTAGAATTCCTTTCATCACAATTCTATCCCAACTTCTCCAGGGAACTGAGGAAATTAGGAAATGAATCTCGGGTTACCAGGAGAGGAATTCTATGCTGGAGTTCAAGGGAGGCCCGCAGCCACCTAGTGGGGCCCGGATGTCACTGCACCAGCTTCTTCTCCAGCGCTCAGGGATGAGCTTGCAGTTTGAGCGGTGATGTGAGTAGGAGGCAGCCACTAGGACATGTCCTTTGGAGCTTCTGTTTGTCACCTCAGGCAGTGACCAGCATGAATGAAACCCTCCTCAATCCATCTCCCCACCCCCGCTCATATGAGCTGAACTTTCTCTTGTCTTTTCTACAGTAGAGTTTGGCTCACTGCAAAATCCAAAAATACCAGATGGAGAGAAGCTTTGGAGATTCAACCTTCTTGTTTAACAGTGGAGTAAATTTGAGATCCCATAAAAATAAGGATATTTCCTTGGGCAGTCTTGCCTATTAATGGTGAAGTTAAAAGCCTGACCAGTACCCTATCCCCATTAAGACTGTGCCTTTTCCTCTCTAAGGAAAAGTCTCTGGTCCATCCATACCTTTCGGTTTTAACTGAATTTGACTTAATTTTTTTAGGTCAATAATCTAAGACTATAACATCTGATGAGGGAAGCATCACTAATCAGTTTCAAAACTCCATTATTCTTGGCATGTTTCCACCATGCTTTGTTTTAAGAAGCCATGAAAGGAATTTCAGATTCTTCTTTCTTGGTATACAGAATTTATCACCACAAAGAAACAATGCAAACCTAAGTAAGCAGAGGACTTGCTTCTGGGCCCATTATTTTTATTAAAATTAAAAATTTTAAGCAGAATTTTTGACCTTGGGAAATATTTTGCGTACTCGACAAAGGTGAGGTTTCCTTTAATGGATTAATTATTTCACCTTAGTCTCAATGCATAAGCAGATTTTTTATGACAGTGGTGAATTTATTTATTGCAGCAAAACAAAAAGATAGATATGCCCATGATTCAAACTCTAAATATTTTTAGTTTTGCCTATGACTATGTTGTGTATCACAGAGAAGGCAATGGCAACCCACTCCAGTACTCTTGCCTGGTAAATCCCATGGACAGAGGAGCCTGGTAGGCTGCAGTCCATGGGGTCGCTAAGAGTCGGACATGACTGAGTGACTTCACTTTCACTTTTCACTTTCATGCATTGGAGAAGGAAATGGCAACCCACTCCAGTGTTCTTGCCTGAAGAATCCCAGGGACGGGGGAGCCTGGTGGGCTGCCGTCTATGGGGTCGCACAGAGTCGGACACGACTGAAGCGACTTAGCAGCAGCAGCATAACATCTGATAATCTTGAGACACATAAAGACATGTCTAGAATTATGGGGGCAGTTTCTCAATGTGGGAAAGGGAGGATGAGACCATGTGAGCTGAATCAGAAGGAAATAGCAAGATGATGAGACTTGGTCCAAATTTACGGAGATCTGAACTTAATGACAGTTAACTAGATGGATGAGCGAATGGACCAACCAACTGAAATCTGAATAAGACAATAATATGAGTACTGATGTCTCATCTCTGCTCACCACCTGCTCACTTTACCCAAGATTGTCATTGACATGATCAAAATATTAGAAATGTGGAAATAGGAAATACGCAGGATCACTGATAATATGGAAGAACATCCCTTACATCCGGAAAGTTAAGGGTGGAGATTGTGTGAATGCAAATTGAATCACAGCAGCAAAACCAATCTTCAGTGGCCCCATTTAAGAAGCAGCACACTTACTTGTAAGGAATTGAGGAGAAAAGAGCCTGCAGACACTACTGCCACATCCTGACTTGAGGGATGAGGGTTATGAGAGAAGGAGGTCTGAGAGCAGAGGAGGCAAACACCGTGCGTCTTCCCTCCATATTTCAGAGCAGCAGCCTGTGTAAGAAGCGCTGGGGGGCTCCTGGTTTTGAGTGGCAGCATCCTCCCACAGAAAGCCTGCAGGGGAGTGGAGTTTGCCGCTGGTAAAGCGGGCAATGACCCACAGAAGGAGGGTGCATCCAGCGGTGGTTCACACCTGGTGTGAAGGCCAGATCTAACAGGAAAACAGAAGCAGAAAATGGCTTCCCCAGACCCTGAGCTAGGGTCCAAGACACACAATTCCTGCTAGGACCATTCACAGCTTTGCCTCTCTCCCACTCGGAACTGATTGTGTAAATTATTGCCAGCCACCTCTCCAGCTTAAGGTCTGTCAGAAGGATTTATACAGCAACCCAAAGAAGTGATAGGAACTAAGAACAACCCACTCATTGGTTGTAGTAGCTGGCCAAACACCAGATTTTATTTTTCTTTGTCCTCAGGAGGAAGCTAAAGAAGGCACCATGGGCCAAAGATATTCTGCAAAATAAAGCACCACAATCAAGATACAGATGATACATATGCTTGGGTCAAATATTTAGTAAGGAACTGAAGGAACTGTTAGGGAATAGCTACTTTGTGTTCTCAAATAATTTTTTAAAAGGTGAGCTCTGTGAAAAAAGAGGTAACAGATGAGATAATAAAATATTATTCTGAGATGAAAAGGGTAAGACTAAGAGTTTAAAGAGAAATGGAGTCTGATGATGGGGAAAGGGAGTAAGGAAACTAGAAATGCCATAAAGAATTGAAATCATTAGAAATGGAAAGGAGTATTTGACATAGAAGAAAATAGACTTAATAATGTGAAGGATATTTGAGAAATGTTCTAAGAATTCCAAGGAGAAGAATATGAAGACAGAATGGTCAAAAGAGAACATGGATTTTTTGTGGCTAGGAAGACTCAATATTATTAAGAGGTCAGTTCTTTCCAACTTGATCTATATCCCAATCAAAGTCCAAGCAAGTTGCTTTGTGGATATAAAGTAACAGTCTTACTGATAAAGAACTGTTATTCAAAACACACAGGAATTCTTAAAACTCAAGACTAAGAAAATTAACAAAAGACCTGAACAGACACCTTACCACTGCAGAGAGCAAATAAGTATATTAGATAATGCTCCACATCATATGTCATCAGGGAAGCTCAAATTAAAAGAATGAAACATCACTACATACCTAATCAGTTCAGTTCAGTCACTCAGTCGTGTCTGACTCTTTGTGACCCCATGAATCACAGCACGCCAGGCCTCCCTGTCCATCACCAACTCCCGGAGTTTACCCAAACTCATGTCCATCGAGTCGGTGACGCCATCCAGCCATCTCATCCGCTGTTGTCCCCTTCTCCTCCTGCCCCCAATCCTTCCCAGCATCAGGGTCTTTTCCAATGAGTCAACTCTTCTCATGAGGTGGCCAAAGTATTGGAGTTTCAGCTTCAACATCAGTCCTTCCAATGAACACCCAGGACTGATCTCCTTTAGGATGGATTGATTGGATCTCCTTGCAGTCCAAGAGACTCTCAAGAGTCTTCTCCAACACCACAGTTCAAAAGCATCAATTCTTCAGCACTCAGCTTTCTTCACTGTCCAACTCTCATATCCATACATGACCACTGGAAAAACCATAGCCTTGACTAGACGGACCTTGGTTGCCAAAGTAATGTCTCTACTTTTTAATACGTTACCTAGGTTGGTCATAACTTTCCTTCCAAGGAGTAAGCATCTTTTAATTTCATGGCTGCAATCACCATCAGCAGTGATTTTGGAGCCCAAAAAAATAAAGTCTGACACTGTTTCCACTGTTTCCCCATCTATTTCCCATGAAGAGATGGGACCAGATGCCATGATCTTAGTTTTCTGAATGTTGAGCTTTAAGCTAATTTTTTCACTCTCCTCTTTCACTTTCATCAAGAGGCTTTTTAGTTCTTCTTCACTTTCTGCCATAAGGGTGGTGTCATCTGCATATCTGAAGTTATTGATATTTCTCCTGGCAATCTTGATTCCAGCTTGTGCTTCTTCCAGCCCAGTGTTTCTCATGATGTACTCTGCACATAAACTAAATAAGCAGGGTGAAAATATACAGCCTTGATGTACTCCTTTTCCTATTTGGAACAAGTCTGTTGTTCCATGTCCGGTTCTAACTGTTGCTTCCTGACCTGCATACAGGTTTCTCAAGAGGCAGGTCAGGTGGTCTGGTATTCCCATCTTTTTCAGAATTTTCCACAGTTTATTGTGATCCACACAGTCAAAGGCTTTGGCATAGTCAATAAAGCAGAAATAGATGTTTTTCTGGAACTCTCTTGCTTTTTCGATGATCCAGCAGATGTTGGCAATTTGATCTCTGGTTCCTCTGCCTTTTCTAAAACCAGTTTGAACATCTGGAAGTTCACAGTTCATGTATTGCTGAAGCCTGGCTTGGAGAATTTTGAGCATTACTTTACTAGCGTGTGAGATGAGTGCAGTTGTGTGGTCATTTGAGCATTCTTTGGCATTGCCTTTCTTTGGGATTGGAATGAAAATTGACCTTTTCCAGTCCTGTGGCCACTGCTGCATTTTCCAAATTTGCTGGCATATTGAGTGCAGCACTTTCGCAGCATCATCTTTCAGGATTTGAAATAGCTCAACTGGAATTCCATCACCTCCAGTAGCTTTGTTCACAGTGATGCTTTCTAAGGCCCACTTGACTTCACATTCCAGGATGTCTGGTGTAGAATTTGCTTATGTATTTATCTCAAGAGTAAATGAGATTAGCAAACTTTAACAGCTTTCTATTGTAAAGAGCTCAGTGGCACTAGAATTCATGTGCACCTTTCCCTAAAGATGAATTTTACAAAGAGAAATTACTCTGTCCCAAACTGTGTCAGTTTGTTAGATGTTGCTGCTACAGAACACAGGGAGACTTGTTCATTGCCCTCAAATGACATAATAGAGTTGCAATTGATGCTCACCATGGCCAGTAATTTCAGCCTCCAGAGAAGCTGTAAAAAGAGTCAGAGCACCTCCCCACTTTGAAGCAAATGGCCAGTGTGTGTAAAATCGTCTGCGTCCATCTGGTCCCATAAAAGTTCAGGGTTGAAGAGGTCTCCTTAGACCTTACTTGGAAGAGGGAAGGGAGGAAGGCCAAGAGGGAGGCTAGCATGAAATAGGTGTCTGTGGTAACAATTAGGTGTAAGGAACACTGGGGTAACCAAAGACGAAGGTGCGCTTTGTTGCCACAACCTAGGAAGGGGGGTTGCTACTGACATCTAGTGACGTCTAGACATGCTGACATGCTACTGACATCTGTATATTTCAGGCTATATGCAACATTCTTGTAGCAAAAGCAATAGAATATGAAGATTAAAGTAAAAGAAACAGCTTTAATATGTGATCAGATGTGTTCTTCCTTATTACACTACCCTTAGGATTCAAAACCCTGGACAAATTTCCCAAGTGTGCCCCAGATATGAGCTGTCTTACCCAGGTAGTATCTCTTTTCTTTTCTTCCCGTAAAAACTTCAAGCCAGCTAGGGGTAGGGGGAAGCAAGGGAATATAGTGCATATAGCAAATGAAAGCTAAAACAACATGAAACAGAGCCCTAAGATGAATTATAAACAACATGAATGAACTATGGCTATCTATGATAACAAAAATATGACAATAAATTCAATTTTATGCCAGTCACAAAAGACACACCTATACTAAAGTGATACAGAAGATTTGGAAGTAATTGAGTGAGTTGGGACTTCCCTGGTGGCCCAGTGGTTAATGTCCCACACTCCCAATGCAGGAGGCCCGGGTTCAATTCTTGGTAGGAGAAACTAAATCTCAAGTGTCCAACTAAAGATCCCACATGCCATAACAGAGATCTCACATGCGGCAATGAATATCTCATGTGCTGCAACTAAGATCTGATGCAACCAAATAAATAAACAGATATTTTTCAAACAAGCATTAATAGAGTGAATAAAAGGATGCCAAACAAGTGAGGAAACAGCAACACAGCAAAAGCCACAGGAGTATGAAGCAAAGCAATTCGATTGGACAAAGCTTCACTTGATAAATGCTAAAGGTTACATCTGCTTCAATATTCATAAAACTTTATGCACAATTAACACACTGTTGAACTTGATAGAGCAATATCTGCTAAATAAGTAAGGAGAGATTGATAGGAATGGGGCCAAAGGGGAGATTTAATATGTCCATGTCATCATCAAACTAATAAAATAATTACAAAAGCAAGAGCATCTGAATGACTCAGCTAATAAAGTCAGATTAATATGCTTATAAGCCTCACATCCTACAGACAGAATACACTTCCCATTAAAATACTCATAATACATTTAAAAAAAATGATTATATTTGTTGGCCACAGAGAATGCTTCCAAATAAAATCCTCAAAGTAGAAACTATACAGACCACATTCTCTAACAACATTGCAATAAAATTGGATATTAATAACAAAAAGTGCAAGTACTTAGGAATTTTCATGTAGTCTCCTAAATAACTCTTGGGATAAAGAGGAAATAAATTCTGCAATGATAGATTTTAAAGAAATAATGACAATGAAAAAAATCAAAAGAGCCAACTTGATATATACCACATGGTCACTATCATAAAAAAAAGTCACGGCAAAAGAATAGAAATAAAATCCATCAAAGTGTTAACAATATTTGCCTTTGTGAAAAATTAAAGTACTAGTAGGAGCTGGGAAATACATGCTGTTCCCTGGTTTTTATTCCCAACACCTATAAGATTAGAATTAATTCCCATTTTCACAGATAAGAAAAGCAAGGTTCACAGTGTGTGATGCTTTGGAAAGCATCACATATTTGATGAAGGATTAAGAGTAGATCTGACACTACACACCCAGGTACTCTTCCTTCTACCACACTTCCCTGCCCTGGGGCCTAGTTTTCCCCAGAGTAAATCTAAGAGGCTACAGATGGTTTCTGAGAGGAACTTCCAGCTCAGTCCTGGGCTCTAAGAAACAAAAGAGGAGGCAACATAGCCCTGTTTCATTTCCACTGTGGCTGAGAAGATAAGGTTTGAAACCTAGGTGAACTCATCTGGAGGGGAATATGAATCATACAGGAGGGAATACAAAAGATCTAATCTTATCAGAGAAACATTTGTTAGGCCTCCCTGTATATGTTGGTGTTGGGCATGTGATAGGTGGGCATCAGGGACATGAAGAACAAATGGCCATCTGCCCTCTGAGAGCTCTTAGAGATACGAGAGCCATGTCGAACCTCAGAGGGTTGGAGAAAACAGGACCAGAGCCAGCCTTGGCATGTGGAGGGGAGCAAAGAGGGGATGGAGCTCCAGATGGACCAGTGATGTGGACAAAGTCTTGGGAAGTGAAATGAACACAGCCCTGTCTATTCACAGCCCTGTATAGAGTTAAGGTTGATTGCTGGTGATGGACAGGGAAGCCTGGCGTGCTGCAGTCCATAGGGTCACAAAGAGTCGGACGTGACCAAGCAACTAAACTGAACTGAACTGTGCTTTCACTTCACTGGAAAGGCATTCAGATTCTCTTGTTCTGGGTAAGGCTGTGCTCTCGCCATCACAGGGATCTTGGCTTACCTCCTGTCCATCTTCTTGAAGATGTCTGCAAAGGACATGATGTATCTAACTTCCCCACACTCTCCTCTTCTTTCAAATATCTTCTCCACATTTCACATCGCGTGATACTTTAGATAGTGCTCACGTTTGAGGCACATTTTCAAAAAATGAATATTTGATGACATATTTGATGGGATTGAAGGATTTGAAACATCCTGTGACCATTTTGGTGGCTGAGAGTGGAGCTGTGTGGGTGCCTGCAGCCCAGAGCCCAGTCCTTAGGGCCACTGTGTGGCCTGGGCATCACAATTCAGAGGTGGGACCTCCCCTGCCCTTAGATCTTCTTGACTGGTTTTGAGGGACCTAGAAAAGGTCTGATGCCTTCTCCATCAGATGGTGATGCCCCAGGGCAGGGACTGTGACTCCACCATCTGGGACCCCCAGGGAGGCCTGTGGTCTGTGTTCTCCCGCACTCTTTGGTCCGCTTCACCCCCCACCCCCACTCCCTGATGTTCTGGAGAAAATGACTTAGGGTTGCAGCTCCCCTACCAGGAAGGAAGGAACATTAGCTTGACGGAATGTTAGTGAGCCTCTCGCCCAGCATTTCCCAACCACGAGTCCCTGACAGGCACAGGACCAGGGCAGATTTTCCTCCCCTGCATTTCTTTCTTCCTAAACCTTACAAACAGAAGCACATCTGAGTGGCTCCAGCCTCTACAGATATAGCAGGGAGTCTGGCGAGGGCTCCCAGGGGCTGGGGCACTTGTGTGCCTTTGTTGCCTTAGTCTTGAGCCCAAAGACTGTCTCTTTCTCCAGCATGCCAAGGAGCCTGTTGAGGCCACCATCCATCCCCCAACTGCCTACAGTCCCCACCACAAGTCAAGGTTCATCTTACCTGTTGGGTTTACATAAGCTGTTCTGTCCTGTTCCCCTAGCACCACATCTTATTGTTTTAATCTATTTTTTAATTGGAGGAAAATTCCTTTACAATTTAGTTGTAAAATTCTTTACAGTGTGTGTTAGTTTCTGCTGTACAACACCGCGAATCAGCTATAATTATACATATATCACCTTTCTCTTGAGCCTCCCTCCTCTCCCCCTGTCCCACCCTCTAGGTCATCACAGAGCACCAGGCTGGGCCCCTTGTGTTATACAGCAACTTCTCACCAGCTATCTGTTTTACACATGGTAGTATATATATGTCAATGCTACTTTCTCCATTCATCTCACCCTTTCCTTCCCCTACTGTGTCCACAAGTCCATTCTCTACATCTGTGTCTCCTTTCCTTCCATGCAAATAAGTTCATCAATACCATTTTTCTAGATTCCATATATATGCATTAATATATATTTGTTTTTCTTATTCTGACTTACTTCACTCTGTGTAATAGGCTCCAGGTTCATCCACCTTACTAGAACTGACTCAAATTCATTCTTTTTTATGGCCGAGTAATATTCCATTGTGTATATGTACCACATCTTTATTCATTCATCTGTCCAAGGCATGAAAGAAAACCATGCTTCCATGCTTCCATGCTTCCATGTCCTAGCTAGTGTAAGTAGTGCTTTTTATGAACACTGAGGTACATGTGGCACTGCCTCTTGTGGAAATCTTCTCTTGACCAGCGTCCCTTCTCTGAGGCTCAGTCAGGTGACCCTGCTCTGTGACCTCCAGGGCACTACCCACCCCTCTTTCTGCACACATATGCAAACACAAATAAACATCTGCAACCGTGCAGATCTAGTTTCTCTGTCTTCCTCAGCAGACGTGAGCTCCTTAAGGGAAACAACCTGGGATCCTCTACCACTGAGTTCTCAGGACCCAGCATGGTGCCTAATATCTGGTGGGTGCCTAGTAAAAAGTTCACTCAGCAAATGAATGTGTAAACAGACGGATGGATGGATGGATGGGTGGATGGGTGGATGGGTGGGTGGAGAGATGGATACTTGCAAAATAGCTGGACTTTGTTATTTATGCTCCAATATTATGGGGGATGGAGCAAGAGATGCTGGCCAAGACCCCCAAGATGGTGTGTCCTCCTCTCTCTCTACCACAACTAGATTAAAGATGTATCCTGCATCAAACATAAAAATTCGAGGCTCACATGCTTGTGATTCCCTCTCCTTTGTCTCCTTAAAGAGGGTGTGATGGTAGCAGGAGGATCAAAGGAAGAATTCAGAATCTGCTTCTTAGTGTCTGGAGATCCAGAAACAGCTGTGGCCCTCTTGATAGCTGTGGTCTCAACATCCAGAACATTGTGTGTGTGTGTGTCTGTATGTGTGTGTCTGTGTCTGCGTATATGTGTGAGTGAGATGGCAAAGTGTACAGGGCAAGAGAGGAACCTCAGGCTACGCTTTTCTCCTAAGCTGCCTTCAGGCTGCTGTCGACCCTTGGTCATCCCTCCCTGCCAGCCAGTTCATCTGATCAACTATTTCCTCTGCTGAGCCTCTCTAACTGCAGAGCAGGTAGTCACTGTTGGAGGTTTGGGATGCAGAACACAAACACGAACACACATATTCACACACTCATCTACACCCACACTCATTCATGTGCACGCTGACATAGTTATACACACTCATGTGCTCACCCATGTACCCTCTAATCTACTGGGAGTCAAAAGGGCGGCAATAATTCCCAAGGGCAGCATATCCTGGTGCCATTGGATCAGGTACAGAGAAGGCTGTCTTACCTCTTACCTGCAGTGACCTGAGCCCTGGCAGACAGATCCAGCAGAGAGCAGGGTGTCACCAGTCTTCCCTCACCTGACCCACAGGTCTCTACAGGGCTGGAAGGAATTGCTCCATGGAGGACACACCTAGATTAATGAGCAGCGTCTTTCTGGTTTTCTTACAGCTTTACTGAGGTACACTTTCATGCCATAAAATTCACTTGTAACACAATATCATCAATGATTTTAGTAAATTCATAGCACAATGGTGATTTTAGCACAATCACCACCACAACCCAGTTTTAGAAGATTTCCATCACCCCCACCAAGCTTCTCAGGTTGGGGAAATTTCCCTCCCCCTAGTTTATTGAGCATTTTCATCACAAATAGGAGCACTTTGGGGAGACTAATAAGGTTCTTAGTCATTTACATCTTAGCAGAGATTAATTTAATGCACTGCTTTTATAAATTCACTCAATTCATTAAGCAATGATCCAGTACTGTTTCTACCACTGTTAATGTTGGTGAGAGTTTGATGTCCCCTGGGCCCCTCAGCCTGGGGTTGGGTTGTTCTCCAGTGGCTCTGCCTCCACTCAGGTGAGCAGTAGGACATCGTGCTCTGCTCACTGATGCGGTGGCATCAGGGAGCCCCACTGGTGGGAACAGAGCCCATTCCGCAAGAGCTGCAGTTTTGTAAAGACAATATAGTAGTTACCCAATCACCATGATGCATTTTGGAGAGATGTAGTTGGTTAATAAAGGTGCAAAATGACAAGGTGCTGTGAACTTTAAAGGGTGGAATGCTTTTGTTGGGGAAGGGAGAGGGCAGTGGAGTGTGAAAGGCCCTGAGAGTCGAGTGCTGGGAATCTGGGATCAGAGAGTGAGGGGAGGCCAGGGATGTCAAGCTTGCTGGGACACTGTGCTAAGGGCCACCGTGCCAGAGCTCCTCCTGTGGGGCCATGCAGCCCAGACACATCCCCAGCTTCCTTGGGCGCCTCCGACGCTTCAGGTACTTTGGCCAGCTCTCATGGACAATAATGCTTACTCAAGAGGAGGCAGGGCTGAAGACTCATGCAAGCCCAGACCAAGGCAAGATCTGCCTTTTGACATTGTCCCAGGGGCGGTGTGGGTACCCATTTTTGTCTGGGTATGACCTGACAAGACCCACTGCCATGGCCCCAGGGTAGCCCCCAACCAAGCCAGCTAATCCTCATCTCCTTCTTCCTTCATCTCTTGCTCCTTCCAGGACTTGGTTCCATCTCATTTTATTTTTTTCTGTTATCCCTTGCCCCTACCCCTGCTCTCATTTCCTCTTTCCAGAGTGCAAGGGAATTTCGGCTGGAACAGCCCATTGTGTGTGGTGGGCCTGGGGGGGCATCCAGAGGTCGCTGGAACTGGGAGGGCCCCAGGCGGGGGCTGAGCAATGTGTCACTGCCAGGCCTTGGCAAGGGCTGCAGCCCTGGGGGGTTGGGAGCAAGAGAGGCCCAGGAGGTGGGAGGCAGAGGGCAGCCGAGAGGCTTGGAGCCTGCCAAAGGAGAAGACCTGAGGCGGGGGTGGGGAGGCCCTTCAAGCTTGGAAAGGGGATCCTTGCCGGCCACTTTCCATCCAAGCTCCCAGGGTCTTTGGTAGGCTATCCTGGCTTAAAATGTACCAACCTAGCCAAGAATTCTCCTTTCTTTAAAAAATTTTTTTCACTAAATTAAATAATAGAGGGACTGTGTCTATCTCTATTTCCATGTAGCCAAGTCTGAGCCTCAGCTGATCCTGGAAGCCAACCAGGTATGTGGAAAGAGGAAAAAGCAACAGCCAAAGAAAATGAAGCGATGCCTTGAAGGCCAGATGGAGGCCATGGGCAGAGATCTGCAGGAGGCCCTGGACTAGGGAGCCGAGGAAAAGGGGGTCCTGTCTGGCCTCAGAGCAGTGGGTGAAGGCAGGTTGCGAGTTGGTTCCCCCACAGTGGGCTCCTGGGAGGTTAGAGCCTAAACATGGGTGACCTGAGCATGAGTGGAGACACCTAAGGCTGCCTGAGGAACCCCCAGGGGGCAGGCCTGGTGGGAGGAGTGATGTCACTTGGTGCTTGGTGTTCCCCAGTCTTGTGTCCCTGCTCCTTCTAGCCTAGAACTCGCTTCGGCCCCCACTCCCATCCCCCCATGCCTGCATGAGTCTCACCCTGAGGAACACTGGACCTGGGTCCCAAGAAGGAAAATATAGCAGTGGGGTATCAGAAGGAGCAGAGAGTCTGCCCTATCGACTTTTCTGAAAAGGAGGAGGAGACACACCAGAGTTCCCCTGCCTTAACTGCCTCTCCCATCCATCCCCCTCTCTCAGGCCCATGCTTCCAGGTGGGGTGGGAGCCCTGAAATACCACATGACAAAACCCCTTAACCAACCCTGCTGTGTGTACCCCAGGCCCTCTCAGAGCCACTCCCCACATCACAGCCAAAGTCCTCTTCCTCCCTTCAGATATTAGTATCTGCTTTGCATCAAAACCCATCAATATTTTTCCTCAGCTCTCAGGATAGAGGTCAAGTTTCCAAGTATGTTCCCGAAGGTCCTACAAAGACCAGGTGCCTTCCTTCTGTTCCGACACCATGTCCTAACACCCCCACTTTACTTGTGTTCCTGTGCCCACTTCACACCACTCATAATTCTCTGAGTGTCCTGCCCTCTCCCTGCCCCCTGCCACAATGGCTGTCCCTTCTGCCAGGAAAGTACCCTCCTTCACGCACCCGATTAACTCCTCTCATACCAGCACCAAGGACAGCGCCTGGCACTGAACAGGTGCCAATGAATAATGATAAGTGAATGAATCTTTCAGTCTCTGCCTGCCGTCCCTTCCCCTGGGCCAAGTTAGGCATCTGTAGCAGCGTTAGGCCTCCCTAGGTTTTGTCACATTATACTGGAAGAGCCTGGTCGCTTATGCAGATGATAGGATTTCAGCATCTGCATTAATGTCCTCTTTTATCTCAGTATTTATTTTCATCCCATGGCTTTCTCTCACTGAAGCTAGACTGTGAGCCATGTATGCCTCCAGGAAAGGCTGCTTCTGTAGAAAAAGCAGAAATAGACTTCAGAGAATTAAAAGCATAGATCTTGAGAGGATGGAAGAAGTGATGAATGTGGTTAGGATGCCCCAGAGTAAAGCAAAAGGAGTGGGAGGGAAGCATGAGGAGAGGAGTGGAGCCTGAACAGAAGGAGGGCACTGAACCCAGAGGAACAGAGTGTCCAAGGGGGGGGTCAGCATCTGGAAATGCCTGGCCCCCTGGTAGGCAACATTTATTACCGACAGCAGGCAGCCATGTGGGAGCCAAGTTGGTACAACCTCAAACTCCCTGATCTCTACTTGAGTGGACCTCCTAGGAGCTCTCTGATATCTGGACGGCACCTGCTATGGGCAACAAACAGAATGCTGCCTATTGGCCACCCAGTGAGAGGGAAGCCTCTCTCTGTGCTCTGTGTCCTCAATCCCCATCCCACTCAAAAAAGTTGGACCCCCATGAACACTGCACCATCCTAGGGATGTGGGGTTTTGAAAGGGATGGGCTGCGGGGGAAGGAAATCTCCTCACACCCATTTCACACTTGATAGAACAGAACCAAGATGCTCCTTCACATAGGACAGTAGGGAAGAATGTGAATCCCTGTTATGCTCACCTACCTCTCTTTCACACTCATCCGGGAGCTCAAGGCCAGTTGCATCCCCACCTCTCAGCATACTCCCTGGCACATTATATTAATAACTTCTCAACAAATCCAAGGCAGATAGTCCCCTCCTCTTCCTTACAGAACCTCAAATCTGTTCAAAGAAGCAGTGTGATGCACTCTAAGTATTCAGCTTTAACAGAATCTCTTGCAGCTAGGGTCACATTACGACAGTGTTTTGGATCATAAAGCATAAGTGGGATAATATAACGTATATAGAGAAGGGGATGGCAACCCACTCCATATTCTTGCCTGGAGAATCCCATGGACAGAGGAGCCTGGCGGGTTGCAGTCGATGGGTTCACAAAGAGGAGGACATGAATGAGCAATTAAGCATGCATGCACATAATATATATAATATAAAATATGTAGTGGGTAGGACTTCTGGGAAAGTTGA
The DNA here is from genome assembly GCA_024291935.2 of Okapia johnstoni. Classification (NCBI taxonomy): domain Eukaryota; kingdom Metazoa; phylum Chordata; class Mammalia; order Artiodactyla; family Giraffidae; genus Okapia; species Okapia johnstoni. The sequence goes on along the minus strand of CM044306.1, from coordinate 121,788,107 downwards.
TTGAAGGAACAGACTCAATAGGCATATTCCTTTTCAGCTTTTGCCCTTCACTCTCACACTTCACCTTTCATCTTTCTTCCTGCCTAGAACATGGACATGATCTTCAGAGGTACAGGAACCATACTATGAAACAATGAAGTCAAATTTTATACACTAAGGATAGCAAAACAGAGAGGTAGCAAAAGCTTGGGTCTCTAATAGCATGTTGGAGGCCAGACTCTGCCATTCCTGGATTGTCTTCTTTAAACTTATTGTTACTAACTGTGTCAGTCAACAACTGTCACTACTGTGCTGCATAACATATCATCCCCAAACTGAATGGCTTTTAAAAAAGGTCATTCATTTTCATGCATGCATCTGAGGATCAGCTGGCCTTAGCTCCAAGCTGTAGATAGATCAACTCCATAAACATCTCTTCCTTCTATGGCTAACACTTAACACAGGGCATGTTCTCCTATAATGACAGTAGAGTCACAAGGGGACAAGCTCAACTGTACAAGCACATTTCAGGTCTCTATTTGCATCAGCTATGGTTTTTCCAGTAGTCACGTATGGATGTGACAGTTGCACCATAAAGAAACCTGAGCATTGAAGAATTGATGCTTTTGAACTGTGGTGTTAGAGAAGACTCTTGAGAGTCCCTTGGACTGCAAGGGGATCAAACCAGTCGATCTTAAAGGAAATCAGTCCTGAATATTCATTGGAAGGACTGATGCTGAAGCTGAAGCTCTAATACTTTGGCCACCTGATGCAAAGAACAGACTTATTGGAAAAGACCCTAATTCTGGGAAAAATTGAAGGCAGGAGGAGATGAGGACAACAGAGGATGAGATGGTTAAATGGCATCACCGACATGATGGATGTGAGTTTGAGCAAGCTCCAGGAACTGGTGATAGACAGGGAAGCCTGGCATGCTGCAGTCCATGGGGTCTCAAAAAGACAGACATGACTGAGCAACTGAACTGAACTGCATCACATCTGATTTGCGTCACATCTGCTAACATCCCATTAACCAAAGCAAGTCATATAGAAGAGCCCAAACAGTTGAGGGCTGGCAAACTGTACTCTGCTTCTAGTGGGAGGGCCCACAAATTCACATGGCAAAATGCATGGACATAAAGAGGAGTGAAAATTGGAACCAATGATTAGAAAGTACTAGCTGGATAAATAAATGTTGAGTGCCTATTATAATATGTCAGGCATCACTTAGGCACTTTGTGTTCATTAATAATTAATTCGTTAGTTTATTAATCAATCTTTGAAACAACTGATATGAAGCATGTTTTATTATATTTACTTTGTAGATTTAAAGATCCATTTCTCAAAAAGGCTAGCAATATATCACTTGTGAAAATCTAGGGCAGAATCTCAGCCCTAGTTCTGAATATGCTGAAGCCTCTCCTCATCCATTACATCATGTGTCCTTTTTTTCTCTTTTTCCCTAGAGTCTTCTGAGAAAGAAAGGGTGTCTTATTTGGGAAACCAATACTGGAATTAATGTCAACTTGTTGGCTTGTCCCTACATATCTGACTGAAAACCAAGTAGACTCCAAAGTGTGGGTGGAAGATGGGCAAAGAAGGCTCTGAGAATCCAGACTGTGCTGGTTGCAAGCAACAAAAACTTAGTTTGACTGATTTAAGCTGAGAAAGTCTATTCAGTGTTTCTGAGAATTGCCCAGAGTTGGAAAGATAGACTCAGAAGATAACAAGCAGCAGGGGAGGTTGACAAGCCAGAGCACAGCCCAAAGCCTGGTGGCAGCAGCAGGAATCCTAGCACCTGCTGCCCTGCACACTGGTACCACAATGGCCACTGCTGCTGCCACCGGCCACCACCAGAGTTATTCTTCTCTTTCCTGGCTTTCAAGTCCAGGCCTCCAATAGGCCCAAGTCAGATGCTCAGGTCTCAGTTGCACAGAAAGTAAGTATCTGACTCCAGCATCTGCAGTAAGAAACAGGACCCATCTTTCACCAGGATTCATTCGGTCAGGGACTCCTCCAAGCACAGGAAAGGGGTTCAGAGGCTAAGAAGCAAAATTTTTTTTAAAAAGGATAAATGTCCCTCCACAGGCTCAGGAGGCAACCAGCAGCAAGTGCAGTTAGAGAATATGTGAAGAAAGAGAGACAGGCCTGTCCCTGGGGTTCCCACCCCGTTTATACACCTTGGGCAGTGGTGAGGCAGTGAGACTCAGAGCCGAACCTGAGCATCCTGGCCTCCAGCCCCAGGTGGTTCTTCTGATGTTTTTCCCGCTCTCAAGGACTTCCAGGTAAAGAAAACTCTCACCTTCAGGGAACTTCCTTAGAACAGCAGGGGCAAGTGATGGGTCTCAGCCTTTAAGAGTTATGAAGACTTCAGAGAAGGGATTGGGGATGACAGAGAAGGCTGAGCTGGGACTTGGAAGAAGGTAGAGGGTTCAGGATGAGGGATGCAGAAGGCATGCTGCTGTGAGTAGGGTGATGGGCAAGAGGAGGCCCCTGTCGCTTCTCCATCTCCTGCTGAGCTCTGCCAGTGCATCCTGGGCTGGCCAGCTTTCTCCAAGGCTGGGGGGAAGGGAGAATAATGGTAACCTGCATTCAGACTGAGCCCAGATAACCTTGACATTCAGAAACTCTCTAGGTGCTGGGGTGAGCACAGACTTCAGATCCTCATCTTGCCTCTTCTCACTGAGACCAAGTTACTTCATATCTGTGAGCCTCAATATCCCCATCCTTAACATAACAAAATAGTGGTTCTTCCATCATTGGTCTGCTGGGAGGGTTTACATCTGGTCCAGATGTAAATTGCTTAGAACACTGTTGCACGTGAAATCACTGTATAAGGTTAGCTATGCTATTACTGCTGATGACAAGGATGACAATTGCAGTAAAGAACCTAGCACACAGATAAGGCCCAGGGTAGACTCCCATTAAAACTTTCTCCAGGGCTTCCCCAATGGCTCAGCTGGTAAAGAACCCTCCTGAAATTCAGGAGACACAGGAGATGCAGGTTCGATCCCTGGGTCAGGGAGAACCCCTGGAGGAAGTCATGGCAATCCTCTTCAGTATTATTGCCTGGAGAATCCCAGGGACAGAGGAGCCTGGTGGGCTACAGTCCAAAGTGTCACAGAGTTGGACACAACTGAGCAACTAAGCAAGCATGCATGCAAATAAATGCTTTTTCCTCCCCTCTTTCTTTGATTTTACTGCCTTTTTTCCCTCCCAAGGTGCACAGTCCTCAGGACTGCCTCTCCCCAGGAATGGGACTTGCTGTGGTCATGGCCACTCCTCAGGTCTTAGAGCCTATAATGAAGGGTACGCCGAGGAGTAGGGGAAGGCTGTGCACCCTCAACCTCACCTGCTTTCACGTCCTGAGAAGCCCAACAGAGGCTCTGCTTCCCTGGTTTAGCCCCAGCGACCCTGGGATCCCTGGGACTGCACCAGTGCTCCTCATGCCCTGCCAGGTCTAGGCTCCTGGGTGAGTCTGTTCCTCACCTGGACTGGGAGCTCCCTGGGGAGAGGGATATGTCTGTTAACTGGCTGGACTTGGGGCCAGGGATGGTGGTGGGTCCTCAGAACAGTGTAGGACACTAACCACAGCCTTACCAAGCATAGGTCTCTCCACCCTGCTTCCCTTCTCTCTACCTCCATGAAGCCCCCGGGAGAGAAGGTGGCAAGGGCTGAGGTCAGACAGAGGCACGCTGAGTCTCATCCCACTATGGAGGCTCCCCCACCATAGAGGAGCTTCAGGAGCCCTTGGCCTGCAAAAGTGCCAAAGCAGGGCTGGCTAGACTCCCTCAACCTTGGGGAAGGCTCCCCTCCTCTGACTGCCCCAGGCAGGCCACAACTTGTACCATGAGTTCTGGGGCCAGGGTCTGGACACTTTGCACCTTCTAGTCCCACATATACAGGGCCTGGGCTGCCGCATTCGCTGAGCAGGCCTGGGACAGCCCTAGCCGCTGGCTCTCTCCCCTCCCTGCCTCCCCGTCCCCAGCACAGAAGCCCCTGTCAGGGATCACTGCAAAGCACCACGTGGAGATCTAATCTGGGGCGGGGGCGCCGAGCTGAGGCGGGGTGGAAGGGGTCGATGAGAGGAGGAAATTAATGATTAAATAATGGGTTCCAAATGTAGCGGCTCCGAGTGAAATCCCCAGCCACAAGCCGGCAGGCTGCACGCTCTCGGCCTGGCTCCAGGAGCCCCGAGGAGGCCGAGCAGGCGGCGGAGATGCTGGTGGTGGCGGCGGGCGGCTCCCCCCAAGTCCGGTCAAATGGTCCCGGGACCGGACGCAGGGTCAGCATGGTGCCTGTGGGGCCCTGGTGATTCCTGATGACAGGTGGGAGCCCTGCCACTTGGAGCAAGGCCACAGAGCAGAGCAGGGCCCTTGCAGGGGACGCAGCAGTGATGGCTGGGCCAGGCAGGGGTGGGGTCTAGGCTGGCAGCTTGGCCAGGGCTGCAGCCACTCTTGGCCTCTATGACTGGCACCCCCTTCCCCATTTCATTTCATCCCTTCATCTTCCTGGATACCCTGAGCCTCAGCTTCTTCTAGCAAAGGGCCCGGCAATGAATCCAACGGGAGGGGAAGCGCCCTCCACCCAGACCACCGCTCCCACCCTAACTCTTCCCCCAGGATTACACCCCCTTCTATGTCCTGCTAGGATGCTCACCCCTTACGGGGAAGAGGCCATCCCCACACTGAAACCCTGGTCTTATCTAGAGAAAATTCTTTCTCATTGTGCCTCAGTTTCCATTTGAACACTAAGGTCTGGGCTTCCTCTATAGCACTCCCTTAGGAGCTGGGGTCCTTCTGTATTTTTTTTTCTACCTGGTGTAAGGGCAGGGAAGTTATGTGAGTTAGCAGTCCTCCACTCCCTGGGTTTCTGCCCTGGAGCACACTGCCATGTGCCCTCACCACATCTCCTCCCCTGGCGGGACAGCCCAGGTCTGGGAAGCCCAGGACAAGCATCTTGGGCCCAAGGCTCCTTTCCCCCTCCTCTGGAACCCTGCTTGGAGCCTGAAATTTTCCACACTGAGACTTTGGCTGCAGACACTGGAACTTTTGCAATTTCCTGACTCAAAAACTGCTCCCCCACCCCTGCACCCTCCACCACATCCCCTTGCAGGTCTTATGGGGTGGTCACCTCAGCACGGGCACAGAGTCCAGACTGTTGGGAGCATAATTCTAGGTCTTCACCTGTGATATGGCAAAGGACACCCTTCAGCTAGAAGCCCCCATCACCCGCTTGTCTCCCCCAAGGGCCTCCCAGGAGAATAGAGATCAGTGGGCAAGAAAGAAACCAATCTCCAGGTAAATGGGCTAGAATGATGGGAACAGAATTTTTTCTGCACGACTCCAACGACACAGAACCACATGACTCTGGAGTCTGGGGACTACCTTCCAAGACCAGATAAGGGAATATTGAGGAACATCTGGGCCTGAGAAGGTGACACATGTAGCCCTGCAGAGTACTGGGATCAGAGCCTGGGACCGGGCCAGCACATGAGAAAAAATGGAAGCCAGGAGCCCAGCGTTTCTCACAACCGGCTCGTACTGCTGAAGTTGTCCCAGGCAGCCCCCGCCTGCCTCAGAATAGTGCTTGTGGCCAGGGACAGCTGCCAAGCCGACAGTCACCCTGCAGGAGTCTGCAGGTAAGAGCTGAGAGGGAACGGTTCTTTTAAGCTTCGCCTCACGGGGCTGGGCCCTGTCCTTTCTCTGCCCCCACAGCTCTCCTGAGTGTTTCCTGTAACGTCAGGGGCTGGCAGCCCCGAGCCTGGCTGAGGCCTGCCAGGGCCCCTGTCACACCCCACCACACTCTGGGACACCAATCTCGGGTGGCTTTTATGGGCTTCCATTCTCTCCTACTCTGGAAAGGCAGGCCAAATAAACACGAGGCCGAATAAGCCTGAGGCCTTGCTCTCCCCAGGTCCCCCCACACCACCTCATCCAAGATCCACACACCGTCCGGGATTGCGCGTGCAGAAGAATTTTAATAAAAACAAGCAATTCAGAAGGTCTGGCGGGGCAAGCAGGCTGGCCGGCCCCGAAGACTCAGTGCTATTCCTGGCCTGGGAGACCAGGAGGCTCTCCTAGGAACAGGAGCTCCCAAGACAAATACAGAGCAACAAGCAGGCTTTGTCTTCTGCCTTTGAAGACGGAATGTCCAGGCTGGGACGTGGCCACACAGGAGGAGAGGAGAGAGGCTGGGAGGGCGGGGGCCTAAGTGGAGTAGTCAGGGCTGACAGCAAAGGGTGTTTGGGGCTCAGGTTCTCCGGGAAGCTCCCAGAGGTGGGCATTTGGGAAACCTGAGAGGAAGAGATTTTCCTTGGCTTGTCCACCTGTCTGGCCTCCCGTACTCCCCTCGCTCAACACCCCTCCCCCCCCTCACAGTTCAATCAGGTGCCTGCTGTCCCCAAAAGCATGAAAATCCGTCACGAAGGGCCCCGAAACCATAGCATGGATGAGGTGAAAACAAAATTCAAAAACAAAATTGAAAGCTTTTCATCCTTTGGTTCTGCAAAGATGGATTTTTTTTTTCCAAAAGGAATTTAATTAAAGACAGAAAGAGACCAACATAAACCAAGAAATCACACACACATGTGAAAATGGCCTTGACAGCCTTGGAGTCCTGGCCTAAAAGTAGGGAAGCCTGGGAACAAGGTTCCTGGGCCCCCAGAAGCTGGGCCTGTGGAGTTTGACCTCCTCTGAGGCCTTTCAGGAGGCCCTGGGGGCTCTCAGATCTTCTTAAGGTGTGAGTCAGGCAATCTGTTGGCCCCGGTCAGGGAAGCTCAGGTCTTGGTCACTGCCTAATACTCATCCAGACCAATGGTCAGAACCCAATCTTACACCTTGGGACATAGCCACTCACAGACCATTTTCAGAGTGATAAGAGTTGCTCCCTGGTCCTGCCATGGTTCATGGTTCAGGCCTCTCCCTAAAGGTTTCCCCTTTCCGACCTTGCCCTGTTTTTTTTCTCATTTTGACCTCGTGTTGTCTCCTTTCAAAGCCCTCACCTCAAGTAACCATTTTTCACTCTGGCTGGTGGCTTCGCCCTATAACCAGTGCTGCCGAGATGCCCCTGACTCAGCCTGGCCCTGGGCCCTTGCATCCGGGTAGAGCCCCTCCCAGGCAGTCTACATCTAGGTTTACCAGGGCCCCAAAGAGAGATTTAATGAACAAATGAGTAGTGAACAGTAAACGCCTATTCAGTCTTCACACACCAAGGCCTTTCCCCACTGCCCGGGTAGAGTCACTCACTCCATAATAACCCCTATTCATAATTTTTATCTTATACTTACCACATTGATGTTCACCAATACATTATTAAACCAATATTGCATGTTGATTCTCCCCAGGCTTTGTTTCCCTTTGCATCCTCCTAATATCTAGAACAATGTCTAGCCTATAACAGATGCTCAGTAAGTGTCTGCAGAATCCCTGACCACTTTGAACTTTCTCAACCTGGGCTGTGAGCCTCTTTCCACCTTCTGCATCTGTCCTTGCCTCTTACTTCTAACCTTGAGCTCTTTCTTTTTCCTTTCACTATCACGGTCATTCAAGATTCTCTGGGCAGCATTTCCCTTGGGATTCTAAGTTGTAAAGGCCTCTGTTCTCTATGAACTTCTCAAGGGGTAGCCTCACCTTCTACGTTGGCATCTCACATCATAGCATCATGCCTGGCACTCAGTAAGTAACTGTTGGACAAGTAAATAGACCAAATGCCTGAATTAATGAACGAATATTTTTCCCAGAGTTTTGGAAATATCTCTAGCTACACAGTCACTATTCATCAAAATTATTCTCACTTTCAATTTTCTTCTTAGTTTCTTCTTGCTGATAAGAACTAAATCTAACTAATGGAGTATTCTATTTCTCCTAGCTGTTTTATAGACCTTCTGGAAGTGGTTCTTTTATCTTCTCTTCCCTTCCCACTCCATACCCCTAGAAGGTACATTGGATTCAACTTGGTATCAGTCAGAACAGGCCAGGTTATGATACAGTGACAAATAGCCCTGAAATATCAGTGACTTAAATAGCAAAAGTCAGAGTGACTCTCCTGGGCAGGGTCTTCCTTCTACGTATCGTCTTAATGTTGCACTTTCTTATCAATGGCAACTGCACGGTCACCACAACAATGGGAGAGAAAGATGGAGAGTTTGGCACAGTCAATTTAATTTTCTACCCAGTAGTGGGTGGACATTCCTCTGCTCACATTTCACTGGCCAAAGCAAGTCATGTGACCACACTTAATTTATAGGGGTTGGGGAAGTTCAATCTTCATTTGCCTAGAAGGTGAGGAGACCAGATATTGGAGAACAGTGGGAATCCCTGCCACACTAAGAATCAGGGTCAAACTCCGGCCTGCCGAAGCCCTTAGATGTTCAGCCTGTGGCCAAGAAGAGGAGATGAGAAGCAGAACAATGGGAATGACTCCACCCTAGATCTGAACTGGGGCTTGGACTGCTCAGTCACTCTAATTACCATACCAGTCACTTCCTAGGATTTCTGCCAGAAGCTTCGCCAGGAGCCCTGAGTAATCACAGCTTCACAGTCAGCACCAGGGAAAACTGTCCAACTTCTCTCAGGCCTGTGGTTTTCAAGTCAGGTCTGTGGAATTGAGACTTGGGACCTGAGGCCTGAGATGCCTCTCCCAGGGGGCCTCTCATCCAAACCAAGTCCCTGCCGAGGGGACACTCCAGGAAGAGTGACTGGAAGGAGGTGGTTTGCTGGGTGGGGTCACTCACCACAGCTCCACCCCTGCCACAGCCCTTCCCAGCCTCCACCCCTCCCTCCCTCCCCACATGCCTGCTACTCCTCGTTGATGCCTCTTCCCCTCTGGCTTTCTTGGCCATGATCTGAGTCCTGAGGTGCATTCTAGTGGCAGGGCCTGAGAGAGGAGGTCTGACTTCTCATAGAAATATAGGAAGAAAGAAGAGGAGAGAGTGGACAAGTAAATATATAATATCATTCCAGGAGTGATACGGGGACACAATGAAGAGGGGCCTGAAGAAGACCGAGGGTCCTTGTGAGGAGATGGAATCAGAGCCGAGACCTAACGGATGACAAGGAGCCAGGTCTGAGTAAGGGACATGGAGGGAGAGATGAATCTTTCCCAAGAGAAGGGTCTCCTCTGCCTCTAACCCCAGGGTTAGGAGAAGAATCTAGGGAGCCAGAGGGTAAAGATAATAAGGATGTCTCCCTCATGTGGTAAAGATGTCTTCTTCCCTTGTTTCTGTCACAGATGGTCTAGAGCAGGTGACCAAAACTGTCTTGTTAAATTGATTTTCAATAATGTCCTTTTGGGTGCCTTACTTTGAAGCTACACAGCTTCTATGTAGTTTAAAGCTCTGGGTTAGTGGGCAGTGTTCCCGGGAACAGTTCTTCAAAAGCCTAACAAACTCCTTTATTCCACGCTGCTCCCCATCTGCCTCCCTCCAACACCACTTATCATTATAGAGCTGGAACCTTTCTGCAGTATTCACATTTTCGGCCCTGGGCAGGCTGGGTAAGAGTTGTCTGAGATCCTTGTCTCTGGGGCAGGTGGGAAGGCACCCCAGCAAAATGCTGGCCCAAAGCCTGGCCTTCTGGCTTTGCTCCCATCCTTTTGGTCAATCCTGACACATTCCAAACCTGTTCTGGACCAGGGCCTCTGTACTTTGGCATGAGGTGAATACAGATGAGTTTGGAATATTTGTTGGAAGGAGTGTGCAGTGCGTACGATCCCAGACTACTGGAGAGTAGAGGGCAGCACTGCCAGCCTGAAATACTCTCTTCATTCAGGAGGTCTCTAGCCCCACTGGACTGCCCGGCCTGTCCTGGAGGGACAGAGAGGAGAGGACCAGATGAGTCAGGAACAACTCAGAGGTAAAGATGGGGGTAACAACAGAACAGACATTTAGAAAGTGCCTGAGGTAGGGGGTAAGGACACTAGGAGGCTGAGTCCTGCTATCTAGTTCCTGGAGGAGTCCTGGGTTCCCAGGAGAGGCACTGGTTCACCAAGAATAGGTGCTGATGGGCTGGCAAGTGCTCAGGGCTTGGAGCTCTCTGTGCTTGCTACTGGCCTGGAGAAAACTTGTGAGGCTGCAGTAGTAAAGTGGAGCTGACTTGGGACAGAGGTGAAATTGACATGTTCAGATTGTGGTAGGATTCTTTAAGGTTTATCCTTTGCTTTTTTAGGATAAATCTTCTCCTCTTCTCCACCCTTGACTCTCAGATTCACCTGTCTCATTTTGGCTTTCTGGAGCCATTTCTCTGTCATTGATCCTTATCTGTGCCTTTCCAGGCTGGTCTCTGTATCACCAGACTCCCATCTTTCTTCCCTGGGTGTTCTCCTCCACGTATGGCTTCAGTAGTACACTCAAGCCTATGATGAGAGTCCAGCGTTCTCCTTCTGACATACAGGACACACCATGAATAGGACCTAGCTTATTTTTCTGTAACCTCCAAAGCCTCTATTAAACTGTCATTTCCTCATCCTTGATGGGCAGAAGCTGAACCATTGCTGGGGAAGGAAATTAAAAGCCAGTCTGGTCCCTCCAAATGTCAAGAGTGCCGCGAGAGCCACAGACCACATGCATCCTAATTGGGGTTTCCCAGAAGCAGAACCTGAGACAAGGATTTAAGTGAGGTAGTTTATTTGAGAGGTATTTTCTGAAAAAGCCAGTATTGGAGTGGGGGCATGAGACAGGAAATGGAGAGCAGTCACTGGGTGCCCTAATAAGCCAGCTACAATTGTGGGCCACTAGAGTTTAACTCTACTGGGGGCTTTGTGGGGGCCAACAGAAGACACTCTTTCAGTTATTTTACCCCAGAGCAAGGGATCTGGGTATTTTATTGGTTGAGAGCTATTTTCAAGGAGTGTTAATACTCCAATACTTCTAGCCTCCAACGCAGAGAACAAAGCTACTGGTAATCAGAGAAACCCCACAGGAAAATAAGTGTGAGTGCTGTTGGTTGGAAGCTGAGCCAGAATGTACTAAAACGGAAAGGGCAAAAGGACATGTGCAGTGACAGCATCTGTTACAACGTAGTACGAAGTTTGTTTAAAGGAGACGAAGATCAGGAATGGTGCATATAGGAGCTAAATTTGAGGCGGAATTTGAAGATTGGTTAAGATTTGAAAACCAAAAACAAGAAGAGCATTCAAGGAAAAGGCAATAGTAAGATTAAAATCATGGAAGCAAGACCACAGGATCAGTGGAAACTTAGAATAAGTTATGGGCTGAGAAATTTTGTTAGGTGATGTTCAAGCCATGAAAGGTATGGGAAGACCAGAGATCTAAGCATGAATGGGAACTGATGGAGTGTTTTCTCTGATGGGATCAAGGCAGGCTTTAGGAGGAAGTAGAGGTTTGGGTACATTGAATTTGAGATCTCTGTGAGTCATCCAGTGGAGGTGTCTGGTAAGTTGTTGAAAATAGGGATCTGAAGTTTTAGTATGAGGTCCAGGCTGGAGACAGAAATTCAAGAGTCACCTGCTTAGAGGTAGAGGTCAAAGCCATGGGATTGGTGAGACCATCAGGAAATGAAGAGAGTAAAGTAAGGGTCAAGGAGAATGTGAGGGAAAGTGGGAAAATACACTCTGAAAGTGGAAAAGAAGAAGAGATGTAAAGCAAAGGAGAAAATGAAGAATCTGTGGAACTCAAGAAGCCAAAGGAGGAAGTCCTCCAACAAGAAGTCAAGGAACAATAAAAAAAAAAAAAATTCTGCCAAGATCAAAGTGGATAAGGGCCGTAGGTATAGAAGACAGGACACTCACTGGAGACGAGAGAAGAAGTGGTTTTGGAGTACAATGGGAGGGGAAGTTTGATAGTAAAGAGGATTGAATAGGGGTCATAATCCATCAATCTTTCAAGAACCTTTGTTTTGTAATTAGGTTGAGAATGAGGGCATTAGCTGATGGGAAGCACAGATGATAGAAGGCATAGTTTTTAAGATGGAAGGAGGTAGCATTTTAAAAAATTTGTTTATTTATCTTAATTGGAGGATAATTGCTTTACAATATTTGATGGCTTTATATTAAAGTATATACACAATGAAAGAAAGCTTGAACTGTGGAATCTATCAAACTTAAGATTAAAGTCTGTCTATGCAATTTACTAGCTGTGTAGCTTTGAGAAAATTACTGAACCTAAGGCTTTGTTTTCCTCATCTGTAAAATGAGAATTATATTGTCTTAACAGTTTCTCTGATAATTAAATACAGTAACACTCAATATAAAGCTTGTTATCTTCAAAATGTTAAGTTTCTCTCTTTTTGTCTATTTTTCCATTATGTGAAAGAAGTTGGTTGGGTTTCCAGCAAGGTCAAAGGATATGTTTTGAATGGTCTCATAATATTAGGGGTTTCTAAAACTCAAGAATTAAGAAACTCAGGTTTTAATGCTCACATGGGGCCAGGAAAACTATACCCTAAGGCTAGGGAGTTGGAATTTATCATTCTTCATAATGCCAAGATCATAGGATGTACCCTTAGTGCAAGAGTAGAAAAGAATGATGCTTAACTACCTTCTTTCTCCATCTATGATCTAGATACAGGAAGAAATTAATCTCTGAGAATGTTTAATCATTCACCTGCCTTTATGCAAATTTGGGCTTCATTCACTCTTGAATGATTCTCATGAAAAGCAGTTCCATCCCAATGAAATCCCCAAGATGCCTGGAAAAAGCAAACACAAAATCTTTGAAGATCAAGTAGTCAACCCAGATAGATTCCTATAGATTCCAACCCAGCACTAGATTCCTATAAATAAAGATACTCTAAAAATGAAATTCAGAAAGGAAAAATTCTATCATGAACAAGAGGTAGTAAAAAAAAAAAAAAACAAATAGTTGAATTAGACTGTTAATAAGTCAGGTAATAAAACTATCAAATTGATACTATAAAATAAATATTTGAATTATTAAAGGCAAAAATTCAATATATGACAAAAACAAAAATTCCCTCTAAAAAAAGATCAGATTACCTTAAAAGAAACCAAGTAGAACTTTTAGAAATAAATAAACAGAATCAACAAAATTAAAAACTCAACGGATGAGTCCTTTAAATACAGCTGAAGAGAGGATTAGCAAACTGGAAGACAGTTCTGAGAATATTACCCAAATTGCATGACAGAAATAAACATAATTAGAAAACACGCATGAGAGTTTAAGAAATGTGGAGGGGAGAACCAGAAAATACAACATATTTCTAATACAGGTTTTTGAATAGGAGAACAGTGAATAAGAGAGAGAATATCTGAAGATAATGGCTAAGAAATTTCCATGTTTTTTTATGAAAGACATGACTTATATTCAGGAAATAAAATATAAAAAGAAATCCACATCTAGACACATCATAATGAAGTTACAGAACCAAAAAGATAGAAAGGAAATATTGAAAGTATACAGAGGGAAAAAATAGGTTACTCACAAAGGAATAGCATTTAAACTGACAGCAGAGTTTTCATCGTCAACAACAGATGTCAATTGGCAATTGGATCATCTTCAAAGTAACAAGGGTAATTGTCAACTGCAATTCTATACTGAACTAATATATAATTAAAAAGTGAAAAAAAATAACCTATTAAAAAAGACATAGGAAGTATACTATTACAGGCCCTCACTGGAAAAAAAATATTGAAGAGTGTTTCTCAGGAGAAAGGAAATTAAACCTACAAGTTAGTAATGCGATATAAGAAATTACAAAGAGCAAAAAAATTGATCAACATGTAGGTAAATCTAAACAAAAATTGATACTATAAAATAATAATTATTTTGATGGCTAACATTGGGGTATTACATCAGTTCAGTTCAGTTCAGTCGCTCAGTCATGTCCGACTCTTTGTGACCCCATGGATTGCAGCACACCAGGCCTCCCTGTCCATCACCAACTCCGATGAGTCGGTGATGCCATCCAACCACCTCATCCTCTGTTGTCCCCTTCTCCTCTCTCCTTCAATCTTTCCCAGCATCAGGGTCTTTTCAAACGAGTTAGCTCTTCACATCAGGTGGCCAAAGTATTGGAGTTTCAGCTTCAACATCAGTCCTTCCAATGAATATTCAGAACTGATTTCTTTTAGGATGGACTGGTTGGATCGCCTTGCAGTCCAAGGGACTCTCAAGAGTCTTCTCCAATACCACAGTTCAAAAGCACCAATTCTTTGGCACTCAGCTTTCTTTATAGTCCAACTCTCACATCCATACATGACTACTGGAAACAGCATAGCCTTGACTAGATGGACCTTTGTTGGTAAAGTAATGCCTCTGCTTTTTAATAAGCTGTCTAGGTTGGTCATAACTTTTCTTCCAAGGAGCAAACATCTTTTTATTTCATGGCTGAAGTCACCATCTGCAGTGATTTTGGAGTCCCAAAAAGTAAAGTCAGCCACTGTTTCCACTGTTTCCCCATCTATTTGCCATGAAGTGATAGGACCAGATGCCATGACCTTAGTTTTCTGAATGTTGAGTTTAAGCCAACTTTTTCACTCTCCTCTTTCACTTTCATCATGAAGCTCTTTAGTTCTTCTTCACTTTCTGCCATAAGGATGGTGTCATCTGCATATCTGAGGTTATTGATATTTCTCTTGGCAATCTTGATTCCAGATTTTGCTTCTTCCAGCCCAGCATTTCTCATGATGTACTCTGCATATAAGTTAAAAAAGCAAGGTGACAATATACAGCCTTGATGTACTCCTTTTCCTATTCGGAACCAGTCTGTTGTTCCATGTCCAGTTCTAACTGTTGCTTCCTGACCTGCATACAGATTTCTCAAGAGGCAGGTCAGGTGGTCTGGTATTCCCATCTCTTTCAGAATTTTCCACAGTTTGTTGTGATCTACACAGTCAAAATCTTTGGCATAGCCAATAAAGCAGAAATAGATGTTTTTCTGGAACTCTCTTGCCTTTTCAATGATCCAGCAGATGTTGGCAATTTGATCTCTGGTTCCTCTGCCTTTTCTAAAACCAGCTTGAATGTGGAAGTTCATGGTTCATGCATTGCTGAAGCCTGGCTTGGAGAATTTTGAGCATTACTTTACTAGAGTGTGAGATGAGTGCAACTGTGTGGTAGTTTTGAGCATTCTTTGGCATTGTCTTTCTTTGGGATTGGAATGAAAACTGACCTTTTCCAGTCCTGTGGCCACTGCTGAGTTTTCCAAATTTGCTGACATATTGAGTGCAGCACATTCACAGCATCATCTTATAGGATTTGAAATAGCTCAACTGGAATTCTATCACCTCCACTAGCTTTGTTCGTAGTGATGCTTTCTAAGGCCCACTTGACTTCACATTCCAGGATGTCTGGCTCTAGGTGAGTGATCACACAATCTTGATTATCTGGGTTGTGAAGATCTTTTCTTTGTACAGTTCTGTGTGTTCTTGCCACCTCTTCTTAATATCTTCTATTTCTGTTAGGTCCATATCATTTCTGTTCTTTATTGAGCCCATCTTTGCATGAAATGTTCCCTTGGTATCTCTGATTTTCTTGAAGAGATCTCTAGTCCTTCCCCTTCTATTGTTTTCCTCTATTCCTTTGCACAGTCAGCAAAAACAAGACCGGGAGCAGACTGTGGCTCAGATCATGAACTGCTTATTGCCAAATTCAGACTTAAATTGAAGAAAGTAGGGAAAACCACTAGTCCATTCAGGTATGACCTAGATCAAATCCCTTATGAGTATACAGTGGAAGTGACAAACAGATTCAAGGGACTAGACCTGATAGACAGAGTGCCTGATGAACAGAGGTTCGTGACATTGTACAGGAGACAGGGATCAAGAAAATCCCCATGGAAAAGAAATGCAAAAAAGCAAAATGGCTGTCTGAGGAGGCCTTACAGATAGCTGGGAAGAGAAGAGAAGTGAAAAGCAAAGGAGAAAAGGAAAGATATTCCCATCTGAATGCAGAGTTCGAAAGAATAGCAAGGAGAGATAAGAAAGCCTTCCTCAGCGATCAGTGCAAAGAAATAGAGGAAAACAACAGATTGGGAAAGACCAGAGATCTCTTCAAGAAAATTAGTGATACCAAAGGAACATTTTATGTAAAGATAGGCTCGATAAAGGACAAAAATGGTATGGACCTAACAGAAGCAGAAGATATTAAGAAGAGGTGGCAAGAATACACAGAAGAACTGTACAAAAAAGATCTTTGCAACCCAGATAATCACGATGGTGTGATCACTCAGCTAGAGCCAGACATCCTGGAATGTGAAGTCAAGTGGGCCTTAGAAAGCATCACTACGAACAAAGCTAATGGAGGTGATAGAATTGCAGTTGAGCTATTTCAAATCCTCAAAGGTGATGCTGTGAAAGTGCTGCACTCAATATGCCAGCAAATTTGGAAAACTCAGCAGTGGTCACAGGACTGGAAAAGGTCAGTTTTCGTTCCAATCCCAAAGAAAGGCAATGCCAAAGAATGCTCAAACTACCGCGCAATTGCACTCATCTCACATGCTAGTAAAGTAATGCTCAAAATTCTCCAAGCCAGGCTTCAGCAATACGTGAACCATGAACTTCAGATGTTCAAGCTGGTGTTAGAAAAGTCAGAGGAACCAGAGATCAAATTGCCAATATCCACTGGATCATCGAAAAAGCAAGAGAGTTCCAGAAAAACATCTATTTCTGCTTTATTGACTATGCCAAATCCTTTAACTGTGTGGATCACAATAAACTGTGGAAAATTCTGAAAGAGATGGGAATACCAGACCACCTGACCTGCCTCTTGAGAAACCTGTATGCAGGTCAGGAAGCAACAGTTAGAACTGGACATGGAACAACAGACTGGTTCCAAATAGGAAAAGGAGTACATCAAGGCTGTATATTGTCACCCTGCTTATTTAACTTCTATGCAGAGTACATCATGAGAAACGCTGGGCTGGAAGAAGCAAAATCTGGAATCAAGATTGCCAAGAGAAATATCAATAACCTCAGATATGCAGATGACACCACCCTTATGGTGAAAGTGAAGAAGAACTAAAGAGCCTCTTGATGAAGGTGAAAGAAGAGAGTGAAAAAGTTGGCTTAAAGTTCAACGTTCAGAAAACTAAGATCATGGCATCTGGTCCCATCACTTCATGGCAAATAGATGGGGAAACAGTGGAAACAGTGTCAGACTTTATTTTGGGGGGCTCCAGAATCACTGCTGATGATGATTGCAGCCATGAAATTAAAAGATGCTTACTCCTTGGAAGGAAGGTTATGGCCAACCTAGATAGCATATTTAAAAGCAGAGACATTACTTTGCCAACAAAAGTCTGTCTAGTCAAGGCTATGGTTTTTCCAGTGGTCATGTATGGATGTGAGAGTTGGACGGTGAAGAAAGCTGAGCGCCGCAGAATTGATGCTTTTGAAGTGTGGTGTTGGAGAAGACTCTTGAGAGTCCCTTGGACTGAAAGAAGATCCAACCAGTCCATCCTAAAGGAGATCAGTCCTGGGTGTTCATTGGAAGGACTGATGTTGAAGCTGAAACTCTAATACTTTGGCCACCTCATGTGAAGTGTTGACTCATTGGAAAATACCTTAATGCTGGGTAGGATTGGGGGCGGGAGGAAAAGGGGACGACAGAGGATGAGATTGTTGGATGGCATCACCGACTCCATGGACATGGGTTTGGGTAGACTCTGGGAGTTGGTGATGGACAGAGAGGCCTGGTGTGCTGCATTTTATGGGGTCACAAAGAGTCGGACACGACTGAGCGACTGAACTGAACTGATTTCTTTGTACTGATCACTGAGGAAGGCTTTCTTATCTCTCCATGCTATTGTTTGGAACACTGCATTCAAATGGGTATATCTTTTCTTTTCTCCTTTGCTTTTCACTTCTATTCTTTTCCCAGCTATTTGTAAGGCCTCCTCAGACACCCATTTTGCTTTTTTGCGTTTCTTTTTCTTGGGGATGGTCTTGATCCCTGTCTCCTGTACAATGTAGCAAACCTCTATCCATAGTTCATCAGGCACTCTGTCTATCAGATCTAGTCCCTTAAATCTATTTCTCACTTCCACTGTATAATCGTTAGGGATTTGATCTATTTCATACCTGAATGGTCTAGTGGTATTCCCTACTTTTTTCAATTTAAGTCTGAATTTGGCAATAAGGAGTTCATGATCTGAGCCAGTCAGCTCCTGGTCTTGTTTTTGCTGACTGTATAGAGCTTCTCCATCTTTGGCTGCAAAGAATATAATCAATCTGATTTCAGTGTTGATCATCTTGTGATGTCCATGTGTATAGTCTTCTCTTGTGTTGTTGGAAGAGGGTGTTTGCTATGACCTGTGCATTCTCTTGGCAGAACTCTATTAGCCTTTGCCCTGCTTCATTCTGTACTCCAAGGCCAAATTTGCCTGTTACTACAGGTGTTTCTTGATTTCTTACTTTTGCATTCCAGTCCCCAATAATGAAAAGGATATCTTTTTTGGGTGTTAATTCTAGAAGGTCTTGTAGGTCTTCATAGAACCATTCAAATTCAGCTTCTTCAGTGTTACTGGTCAGGGCATAGACTTGGATTACCGTGATATTAAATGGTTTGCCAGAGATCATTCTGTTGTTTTTGAGACTGCATCCAAGTACTGCATTTTGGACTCTTTGGTTGACTATGATGGCTACTCCATTTCTTCTGAGGGATTCTTGCCCACAGTAGTAGATATAGTGGTCATCTGAGTTAAATTCACCCATTCCAGTCCATTTTAGTTCGCTGATTCCTAAAATGTCGACGTTCACTCTTGTCCTCTCCTGTTTGACCACCTCCAATTTGCCTTGATTCATGGACCTAACATTCCAGGTTCCTATGCAATATTGCTCTTTATAGCATCGGACCTTGCTTCCATCACCAGTCACATCCACAGCTGGGTGTTGTTCTTACTTTGGCTCTGTCTCTTCATTCTTTCTGGAGTTATTTCTCCACTGATCTCCAGTAGCATATTGGGCACCTACCAACCTGGGGAGTTCATCTTTCAGTGTCCTATCTTTTTGCCTTTTCATACTGTCCATGGGGTTCTCAAGGCAGGAATACTGAAGTGGTTTGCCATTCCCTTCTCTAGTGGACCATATTTTGTCAGAACTCTCCACCATGACCTGTCAGTCTTGGGTGGCCCTACAGGGCATGGCTCATAGTTTCATTGAGTTAGACAAGGCTGTGGTCCATGTGATCAGATTGGTTAGTTTTCTGTGATTGTGGTTTTCAGTCTGTCTTCCCTCTTATGGAGAAGGGATAAGAGACTTATAAAAGCTTCCTGATGAGATAGACTGACTGAGGGGGATACTGGGTCTTGTTCTGATGGGCGAGGCCATGCTCAATAAATCTTTAATCCAATTTTCTGTTGATGGGTGGGGCTGTGTTCCCTCCCTGGTATTTACCTGAGGCCAAACTATTGTGGAGGTAATGAAGATAATGGTGACCTCCCTCAAAGGATCCCATGCATGTACTGCTACACTCAGTGCCCCCAATCCTGCAGCAGGCCATCACTGACCCACGCCTTTACCAGAGACTCCTGGACACCCACAGGCAAGTCTCCTGTGGGGTCACTATTCCTTTCTCCTGGGTCCTTGTGCACAAGAATCTGTTGTGCCCTCCAAGAGTCTATTTCCCAGTCCTATGTAAGTTCTGGCAGCTCTATGGTGGGGTTAATGGTGACCTCCTCCAATGAGAAAAAATTTTGGAAAATAGTGTATTAATAAAAGTTTGGGTGTGATAGATCATCATACATAGAAAAGAGTAAATAGTTTGAGTAACTTTAGACTTTGTTATATAGTAAGATTAAAAAAAATAAGTTTCTTAAAACAGAAATAAATGTGTATCTTCCAAATAAGATAAATATATATCTACCATCTCTGGCTGCCTACCTTTAGTTTTCTCTCTTGGGGAAAAAAGCAAACAGGTTTTTGTTAAAGACATTGAAGTTGGATCTCTTTCAGGCACTGCCACATCTAATATTAACTAGTATAATTTCTGAATAATAGTTCTCCATCAATATACCATAAGATCCAACTTGGAAGGGACAATTTCTATATTTCCCTTCCTATATTTAGGAACTTAGTGGAGTACTTGTACAAATTGTATTTATACGAAGAGGGGAGGAAAGGCAGAAAGAAAGGAAGGGGAAAAGGAGAGCTCTCTATAGACTCTTAACTATTTGAATAATCATAAAAAGTGTTTATTAATGAACCAGCATCAACCTGAAGAAGGATCTTAGTGTTCAATCTATGTTAACATTTTTATCAATAATTTGGATAAGAACAATAACTTCATGTTATCCAATTTGACAGATGCTATACTATTAATGGGAATAAATAATATATTAAGTGAAAGAATCAGGACACAAAATCTTTGCTGGCTGTGAAAGACAGAATAATGTGACCCTCCCCCGAGAAAATGCTCAGTTACTGTTCCCTGGAACCTATGAATATGTCACCTTATGTGGAAAAAGGTAATTTGCAGATGTGATTACCTTAAATACCTTGAGAAGGGGAAATTATCCTTGTTTATCTGTGTGTAAGGGTAAGAACCCTTCAAAGTCAGAGATGGAAATGTGCTGACAGAAATAGAGGCAGGGTGAAGTCTGAAGATGCTTTGCTGCTGGCATTAAAGATGAAAAAAGGGATGGTGAGCCAAGGAATGTGGGAAACCTCTAAAAACTAGAAAAGGTAAGGAAACTGATTTTATCCTAGTGCCTCCACACCTTGATTTTAGCTCAGTGAAGCCCATTTTGGACTTCCACTCTCTAGAACTATAAGATATAAATTTGCAGTTATAAAACACTGAGCTTGTGACAATTCATTGCAAGCAGCAAAAGGAAACTAATGTATTGGCTGAAAGTATAAGGTGGTCTAACAAAATATTTAAAAATACAGATTTAATGCAAATTTTTTATATTGAAATCAAAGAAAACCACCAAATCTAGATGGACAGGATATAGGAAAATACTTTATAGAGTGTAAAGGGCTTATGAATTTTAATTGACTACAAGCTCAGTAGAAAATAGAGATGCAAAAAGATGTGTGGGCTTGGAATGGAGAAACAGAAGTTCCATGTCATCACTGAGAAGAGTCCTGCAGACTCCACATCATTACCAATGATGTGGCACAGTGGTCAGCTGTGGGTTTAACTCTTTACAAAGGATATTGACAGACAGAAATGACATTAGATGGGAGGGATCTAGAAACATATTTAAAAAGAAAGTAACTAGGTGTGAAAATTTCATCAAAATAAGAGAAAATCTAAGAAGTTATGCCACTTTCTTATGGGATAAGGGCTTATTTTCTGTGGTTCCTGTGGGCTTCCCAGGTGGCTCGGTGGTAAAGAAACTGCCTGCAATTCAGGAGACCCAGAAAATGCAGGTCTGATCCCTGGGTCAGGGAACTCTCCTGGAGGAGGAAATAGCAACCCTCTCCAGTATTCTTGCCTGGAAAATCTCATGGACAGAAAGAGCCTGGGGTTGCAAAGAGTCAAACATGACGGAACAACTAACACTTCACTTCATGGACTTATTTTCTGTGGTCCCTAAGGTTAAAACTCAAACTAGAGGGCTCCAAGGGGATTTATTTTAATCCAGTATGAAGAAATCTTTCACCCTCCCAGCAGCCCTGACATTGGATGAATTTGAGGGTGAGTATTCTGAAATTGTTGCCCCTAGATGTAACCGAGCATAGCTTGAGCATGTATTTTAAGGTCTCTTTTGGTCCTTGAGAGACTGTGCTCCTTGAATGGAAAGTGAATAGGTATAGTATCATGGAAAGAAGAGAGATGACTCCACTTTTTCACCCAGCCCTCTCACCTCCATCCAAGTCACAGGTTTCAGAAAGAAACCTGGGCCATTAGAATTCTGCCTCCATCTTGGAAAACCCAAAATCCTGATGATAAAAGAGAGGACCCTGAGTCCATGCTAGGCAATTCATTCCCTCTCCTACCTCAGCAAACAATACAACCAAAGAAAAATCTGTAATTACATCAGTAGTGCTTCTCAAAATCTGTAAAATCTTAGAGTTGAGGAAATGTATTTTCTGGGCTCTTGTCCCAGTTCTCAGGAAAAAAAAAAAATAGAGCACTAAAAGGAGCAGCGGTGTCCCATTCATCACAGAGCCTAGTTCCTCTTGATCATGAAGAAGAAGGAAGGCCCCAACAGCTCCCCGCTCCCTCAAATACTTGGCGTCCATTCTTTTGGGAACCCCAGTCCTGTGGGGGAGGCATGGGGGAACTCCTTTTCCCAAATGAGACACAGCCCCTGACCTCAGGGATGGCTCCGGCCTCTGCCTTCTTCTTTTCGGGTCCCAGCCTTGATATGTGTGTGGAGAGAGGTCAGACTAGGGGCACAGATTGATGAAAGGGTGGACAGCCCAACCCCTTACAGGTTCCAGAAAACAAAGGGCCCTTGAGTACACTGGGGTTCTATGAGAGGGTATGGAATGAGGGGGGATCAGAGAAAACATCTTTCCTGGAATGGACTTGACGCCACAGATTTGTAGTTTCAGTCCTACACACATGGCATCCCCCACTATCACCAACTTTAAGGGAATTTCCGTCTCTGCTCTGTCCCTCAGCTCACCCTCCACCCCTGTCCAGGCTTCAGGACGGGTGGGAAGGGAACTGTGGAAATTCCCTTTTCAGGAACATGGGGGATGACCCAGAGAGTAGGGGGTGGTGGAAACAAAGGGAACACTGAAAACTGAGAAGGATCCTTTGGCTTTCTGCCCCCGCTTTCATCCTCAGCCAGGTCATCCTCAGAAAGGAGGAAGGACTCACCAGACCCACCAGCAGGTGCTGAATTTTCCCAAGGCCTCCTGCCCACCCTCCTCCAGTCCCCCAGCCAGCCCATCCCACCAGGGAGTCAGAAGGCCCAGCTGACAGCTGGGTTGTGCAATCAGCAGCCCAGATGTGGCTGGGACTCTGGCTTGTGGCAGCTGCCTCTGTCATCACCCAGGGCCTATGGCCTTTATTTCACCCTTGAGCTGTATTCTAGCAACATTCTTGTTCCTATCCCAGACAGGCCCCACCCCGGCCACCATCCTCCTCCAACAACTCCAGAGAACACTAAGCAGCTGAGGATTATGGGCCCAGCTCAGCCATGCAATGCATACTATGCTGTGCCACCAACGGGGAGGGCCTCATCCTCCTTGGACCTCACTAGATATATGCTAAAACTTAAGCCCTAAGTTCTCTCCTGAACTTCCTCATCATTCTCAAGGCCCTTGAGTTTAGTGATGCATTTATTGGCTCCCCACAGGAACTGGATAAAATAGAAAACCTTTTATTGCCCTTGGGTATTCTAACCAGGGCAAGGTCACATCCCAAACGGCAGCTACCATGACCACTGTTTTCAGGAAGCCTTGGGTGTGTTCAATCTTTAGGCAACACCATTGATTCTTTGGCTTTAGGTTTGGCAGACAATCAGACCTACAATAATTTTAGCCTACTCTCTGCTTCATGCAGGGCTGCCTGACTCAGAGCAGATGCACCGTAGTTATTTGCTAAATGGAAAAATACAGTAAAGATTAGCTGAGATAGAGAGCTGCTTGAGGTCATACTACAAACTAGCAGCCAACACAGGGTAAATCAGATTCCTTTTCCCTGCACCACACTCTCTGAATTCACAAATGTGATGGTGGAGATGGTGGAGTGATGGTGAAGAAGGTTGTGGTGATGATGGCAGTGATGCTGGTGGTATGGTGGTGGTAATGGTGATAGTGGTGGTGACGATGGTGATGGTTGCAATGATGGTGGTAAATGATGCCAGTGATGGTGGTACTGGTGGTGAGAGTATTGGTGATGGTGGAGATGTGTTAATGGTTGTGGTGATGGTAGTGGTGGTAGCAGTGATTGTGGTATTGATGAAAGCAAGGGTGGTGATGATGGGGATGATGTAGTTAAGGTGGTGAAACTGATGACAATGGCAGTAAAAAGGATGATGTGGTAATGATGACAGTTAAGATGGTTATAGTAATGATGATGGTGATGAAGGTGGAAATGGTGGTGACAATGGTGGTGATGATGGTGACAATGCCTTGACATGATAATGAAGATGAATCCCCCTTATTTCAAGGAGTTCTCTTTGGAAATGCATAGCACATTCCAATAACTTTGTTTCTCATCTTCAACTTTGGGAGGATTCAGAATCTGAGCCCTTACTCTAAGTTTTCCTCAGCAGCAGAAACTAAGTCAGCTTTGACACCTGAGTCAGCCTTGAAAATATCTTGCCCAGAACTGCTGCTTTGATGAGGATATGGAAAGACAGCTCCAGCTGCTGCCCTTCTGGATCCACCACAGTGTTTCTCGTGCTTCCCGGGGGCTACTCCAGGCAATGACAAAGCACAGCAGGGCTCCTAATGCTAGCCCATTCCTGGAGATGCAGGAGTCCTCAGTCAGGTGAATTTGATTCAGCCATCCTCCCAATGCTGAGACTTTCTTGGAACTGTATCACAGTCTCAGATTCTTTTTTCTCCAACCCTCCTTCCTTCCCTCTCCCCTTCACAGGGGGCAGACCTGCACTGCCCTTGGAAGGCTCCTCTCAGCCCCCTGGTTCCCTCTCCTTTATTCTGGGAGAGTGTTCCTCCTTCATCTTTTGCAGTTGTTTCCTCTGGTAACTCTCTTTCATGTCTTTTAATGTCCTGTTCTATGCTTTTCAGAAGACCCGGGGAGAAAATCTGATTGATCAAGCTGGCTAATATCATTCTGGTGAAAAACAATTTTTAAATAGACGTAACATTTTTTAATGACATGGATTTTCTTCTGACTTTCAGACTGCCTCTGAGGACAGTTCCAGGCTGATATGTGTTATATGCTTTGAGAAATAAAGTTTGCCTTTGGGAGATTAAACCCTTGCAAAGGATTTGAAATGGATTGGAGAGAAAGGAGGAAGATGGAGGAAACACAGAGGAAAGACTTTGAGACAGGAATAAACTTGCTATGTTCTGGGAATGACTAAGGTGGAGGAGAAGAGTCAAAGAAGTGGTGAAGCTGAAGCTGAAAGGTGGAGGGAATGAGAGAAGGATGTGGAAGTCAAGGAGAGGACCTGAGATTTGATGAAACAAGAAAAGAGGTGACACAGAGGACTCTTGGTTGGGTGGGAAGTGCATTACAGAGTGGCCGGGCAAGAAGGGCTCACAGGGAAGAGACTATCTGGAGGCAGCTGGGGTCATCCAGCCAAGCAACGATGACGGTGAGGTTGAAATGGGCTGAGAAAGAGTAAATCCATCTTGTCTCACTGAGCATGACCACTGAAGAGGAGGGAGACGGCAAGTCACCTCGGAGCTTCCAGTCTGGAAAGTAGACTGGTGGTACCTCTGACAGAAACAAGATGGTTGAAAGGTTCTGGAGGAGCGATTATGAATTGGTTTTGGTTATGCTTTTCTATTAATAGTAGTCATGTCCACCAGGGACTTGGAAATGTGGGCCTAAAGCTTGTCACCAAGGCTTTGGACCAGGATGTGGGCTTAGAAAGTAAAGAATCAAAGGAGCTGTCCTCTGAGGCAGATGGAGGGAGAAAGCAGATCTTGGGAGCTACCTACAGTGGTGACAGGGAAAATGGAGTGGAGCAGACAGACGAGGGGATGAGCCAGAAGTAGCAAGAGAGAAAGGCAGGCAGCGCCTGTAACCACAGGAGTCCTGGAGGCTGAGGGGTGCCCATGTTTCCCTGAAAGGAAATGGGGACAGGCATCTGGGGTTTTCTCACAACCTCAGAGGAGCTCTTCCCTAGAGCCAGGGCAGGACAGAGGGGTGACATTCTGGCAGCGCTCAAAATGTCTGCACCCGCCACTAGGGCGGCCTCCCACAGGCTGCTCCTGTGGTCCAGTGGACACGTCGCTCTCCTGGGGTCAGTGCCGGGGCGGCAGCAGCCTCCGTGTGAGGTGGTAGTGCTGGCATCTGATTCCCTGGAACAGGGACTAGGAAAACAGATGACCTCAGGCTGAAAGCTCTTAGAAGCATTGCTCAGAAGAGGGCGGAAAAGACGAGGCTAAAAATACACACAGACCCAAATTCCCTACCTCTCCATAAAAATTCCAGGCAGAGTGTCCTACAAATGTGTCTGATGCAGGCCCTGCAATTGGCTGTTCCCTCACCACACTTTCCCCATCACGCTTGTCTCTGGCCTGTGCACCTGCCCTCCACCCAGACTGGTTCCTCTCTGTCCCCGGGGCACCTTGGCTCAGTCCTACCTCCTGCCTGTCCCCATGTCCCCCTACGTCCACCTGATGCACCTTCCTTCTCCGTTGGGCTTGTCCTCACTTGGGCAGCACTCATCTCAGAGTTGCCCTCCAACCTCCTCCTCCTAGGAGCCTCCTGGATCACCCATGCCAGGACTGATCTGAGTCCCCTACCTCAGAATCTGAACCACACAAAATTGACCCTCAGATGGTCTCTCTTTCCCTCAACTTCTGAAGGTTAGACAGATCTCTTACAGTCATAATAGAATCTTCATAATGGAGGTGGAAGCAAGAAGGGACTCCTAATGTTTTCTTTTTCTTCTATCTCCAAAAGCACTTGGTCTATAATTAGGCACATGTGGAGCTTTAATAAGGTGGTGCTAGTGGTAAGAAATTAGTGGGCTTCCCTGGTGATTCAGACGGTAAAGAATCTGCCTGCAATGCAGAAGACCTGGGTTCAATCCCTAGATTGGGAAGATCCCCTGGAGGAGGGCATGGCAACCCGCTCCAGTCTTCTTGCCTGGAGAATTTCATGGACAGAGGAGCCTGATGGGCTACTGTCCATGAGGTTGCAAAGAGTTGGACACGACAGATTGACTAAGCACAGCACAGTGGTAAAGAACCTGCTGCAAATGCAGGAGATGTAAGAGGCATGAGCTGGATCCCTGGGGTGAGAAGACCCCCTGAAAGAGAGCATGGCAACCTGCTCCAGTATTCTTGCCTGGAGAATCCAGACAGAGGAGCCTGGTAGGCTATAGTCCATAAGGTTGCAAAGAGTCGAACATGACTGAAATGACTTGGCATGGCACAGCATGGCAGAAGCTTAATAAATCTTAGTGAGCAGTTGAATAAATAGAATGGCTCAGTTATCAGCAATAGAAAAGTGGGTAGGGACCGTGGAGGGTATGGAGGATGATGGGGAAGGATGGGGAGGCTTACCCAGTGTGTGCGTGTGTGTGCACATGTGTGTGGGCATGTGTGCCTGCCCTTGCATGTGACATGCATGAAAGACTGTACTAAACCAAAGGTGAGGAATTAGAATGTTTGGGATTCCTGAGTAGTTTCTAGGGTTCTTAAGACAGACCTGGGCTCCCTGGAGAGCCCAGGCCCCCATCTTTTGGGCTCGTACTACCTGATTCTTGCCCTGAATCTCCCCATTTTGGCTGGAGATCCAGGAGCCCTCCTGGCAGGATTCCCTAGTAGAAGCTTTGGATCGTTTTCTGCCTTGAAGACTCTGATGCCTCATCTTCAGTGGCGGGGGATGGGACACAGGGGTCCAGGGCATATTTAATGGCCGGCCATCTCTTTACGGCTCTTCCTTTGCTTTTCTCTCAGTACCGTCTCCTTACTACTTCCTCTGTCCAACTGCTTCACTCCTCATCTGGGAACCTCCAAGCTACAGAAGCCTTGAGTACAGCATAAGACCTAACCCTCAGTAGGTAGCACAAAGTTGCAATAGGATGAAAGGGAAGGTAGGCAGGAAAGTGGGAGAGGAATTAGTCTTCAGACCTAAAATATCTGGCAGGAGGATAAAAAAGAAAGAGGAATAAAACACATAGATTTCCCGCAGCTTCATCCCGGTGTCATCACAGCACACATGGTACACAGCACAGGGGCTCAGAGATGCTGGCTGATCTCTGTTTCAACAAAGTGACTATCAAATAGTCAAAACAGTAAACATTATAGCTTCTGACATGCTGCGGAAGGGGCTGAGATTCTGACCCCCACAATTCAGCTTGACTCTCAGGGGAATGCCCCGTCCATCCCTCTCCAATCTAAGGAACATCGGGGGAGGAATCACAGACCTTCTCCTCATCTCCCTCCCATCTGGCCCCAGCCAGCCACACTGGGGATCTGGTCAAGACTGGACACTTCACAGTGGATGGGCTGACTCAGACACCACCTTTTTGTTTCTTTCACTTCCTGGGACCCAGCCTTCCCAGGCAGGCCAGGCCAGCCTCCTGCCTCCTTTCACTTCCTGTGCTGTAACGTGGCTCCCAGAGGACAAGGCAGCTACATTCTCACGGCTTGCCTGAGGCGGGGTGGACCAGGTGCTCCTAGCCTATGGACGAGTGGGCAGGTGGCTGCCAAGCCTGCCACACTGTCCCAGGCTACCGAGTCATGTGGGGCTGGGGGCGGGAAGCTTCCCTTGGACTTCCCCGGCAGAGCTTCCTGTCCACCCAGCTCATCAGAGCAGCCTTGCTTTGGGGAGATACTGGGCATGCATTCGGAGATTAGGGAGCTGCTACTTTCTTTCCCTTTTGGATTTTATCCTTATGTTCAAGATTCCCTTGGCAGGAAAGCTGGAAGGCAAGGAGATGAATGGTAGAATTCAGGCCCCAGACCTCCCTGGAGCCTAACAAGGAGCCAGTACAGAGATAACTCAGTGAAGATGCTAAAAATGCATCCTCAAGGTCACATTTCCATCATGCTCTGCCCCCTTAAGCAGATAAGGTGAAGAGCACAGGCTAGGAGACAGAAGACTTGAGATTTCAGCCCTACCCTGAAGGAATTCTTCCTCCTCCACAGCCCAGTTTCCTTCCACGCAGCATGAGAAGATGGTTCTAGGAGACCCCAGAGGACCTCACAATGTTTTGTGTTAAGCAACTTCAGGATCAGAATTTGGTTTGATGCCTTCAGTTCTGTGTGCAGGACAGGAGCTGAAGGAACTTAATGGTGGAGCAGTGGGGTTAGGAGAGAAGCCCACATGTGTGAACCAACTGGAGACAAATGTTTGGCAGAGTTTGATTGAATGCCTGAGTGAGTGGATCAGACCGGCAGTGACGGCTTGTGGGCTGGAACTCTTGCAAGGGAGCTGTACATCCATATGCCCTACAAGCATTGACCGAAGGTTGAATAAATAATACAACTTGCATGTATATGTGTGACTATTTTTCAAATCATCAATGCTGCTGTCACGAATGAAACACAGATTCACTCGAAAGTGGTCCTGCGTGCAGACCGCCTTTGGGTTACAAGGCAGTTTCTCAAACAGCAGACCTTATAAAGACAACTGCGGTTTACAGTGAAATAAAACGATATCTGGGCTCTTCTTTAAAATACTCAAGGGAAAAAAGGCAGGGGGTAGATGAAACTAGAAGGAGAGAATGTTAATAATTATTGACACTGGATGATGAGCACATGAGGGGCTATTATACCGTTGTCTTACTTTTGTATGTTCAAACTTTTCCATAATAAAATGTTTTTTGAAAAGTATAAATGCTCTTATGTGGTCATTCATGGAATCTATTGACATTTAAAAAAGGGACGTTTTTGTGGAAACCTGTTCACAATACATCTTTGGATGAAAAAAAGCAGTTGTGAAGCCATATGTAAGTATGACTTCAATTCTCTTTCTTTAAAAAAGTGAGTACAAGTGTGTGTGTGTGTTTAGAAAAAGGCCTTCCTTTCAGACTCTCTGGAGATGTGAATGGTGGTTATCTCCAAGTAGAAGGAATGGGACCATTTTTATTTTCTTTATTCTGTATATCTGTATTTCCAATGAATCTATTTTCCTTTTGTTAGCCACCCAAAATATTATTTTTAAAACATTATAATAAGTATTCTTAGATTCCAAGAAAGGCTAGGAGGCATTCATTTGGATCCTTGACTGTGATCAGAATGCAGTTTTCAGGGAGATGAGCAAGGGGAACAGGACTTGGGAAGCTGTCATGAAGGACAGACGCCTTGCGCTGGGTCTTAAGGATGGGCAGGATTTAGATCCCAAGGCGGGTGGGAGGGTGTTCCAGGCAACATCAAAACAAGTACATCCTGTCTTGAGACAGTGGCCTTCCCAGAGCTGGGATGAGCCCAGGGGCCAGGGGGCTGCGGAGGACATGGAGCAGGGATGGATGGGTTGGGTGGGGCATGGCCTTGTAGGGCCATGGGGTTCTGGGAAAAGAGGAGCCTGAATGTCTGGCTAAAAATGGTCCTGGGTATGTGTGTGAGTGTGCACGCGCATATTAACTGTGGCATTCAGAACAAGGGATAATTGGAAAAACATGACTGATGCTGAGCCACACGCATCTGGGGACATGTGGCTCCAGTTCTGGGATTGTTTGTCATTCCTTATTTCAGGAAAGCAGGAAGACAAAAGATGTAACTTCGAACGCAACGAAGACTCAGATGTCACCAGTCAATGTGGGGCCAGGCCACCGCCATCTATCAGCAGCGGCCTTTTGAGGCTGCCACCAGCCCCGTGACCAGCCCCATGCCTGGGCTGTCCATATGTCCTGTGCCAGCTGCCAGATAGGACCCAGAGCCCTCCACAATCTGAGCTTTCGCACGCTGGGAGAGGGAACTCTGGCTCCTTCCCAAGGGTTTGCCGGAAGGGAGCTGGAGGGACAGCGGGATGCAGAGGAAGAGGTAAACTGGCAACTGGAGTTACAGGCAAACTGTAACTGTAAAGTTGGCAGTTACAGGCAAACTGGAGTCAACCGGGAAACTCCCAGAAACCCCAGCACAAACCAAGGAACGAGCCTGGGTGATCCACAGAGGCCTACATGACCTCAGGAAGGGCCAGAGGCTGCTGACTTCCAAAAGCTGGGGAGGTTGAGGGCCTGCTTCTCTGTACCTCTGTGCCCTTTCTGATGAAATGGAGGCATCGGGATGTGGGCAGGGGCTCAGGTCAGACCTCTGGGGGCTTGGAGAGAGCAGAAGATATAAACAGCATCCACATGCTAGGCCAGGCAGGTGGACTCGGGCTGGGAGGACCTGCATTCAACCCTCTTTGAGCAAGATGATGGAGAACACACTTGCTAATTGCTAGCATCCAGCTCCTCTGAGTTCCCTTCACTCACTGGGATCCACCTAGTGCATAGACTCTTGGTATTTAGGACTGGAAGTGACGTTACCCAAACTTGTTCTGATCTTTGAGAGAACACAGAACACTGTGCCTTACTTCGAGTAGGGGCTCAACAAACGTGAGGTCCCTTTACTGTCCGCATTCCATCTCTGAGTCCCAGGAGACCTGGGTGGTAGCTTCACCAGGAACACAATAGCTTCCTCCTTGTTGTTCCAGCCAAGTCCTTTCCCCCTTCACTCAGCCAAAAATAAGGCTGGACTTTCAACAAATGTTTACCAGGAAACTAAGAAACAAACAAGGCAAAACAGAATGCAAGTGATGGAGGTCGAGGAACTATTACAGCATTCCAGATTTTATTAACAATCTTGGATCAAAGAACCTAATCTAAATCCCCCAGGACTTTTTCTCTTTTCTGGAGAAGTGCTTCTTGCTCATATTTTATTGTTCTAATTCTCTTTCTCATTATTATTTTTTGCTAATATTTTTGAGCATTTGCCATGTGCCAAGCACTTTGTAATGTGAGCACCAACCATTTAATCAGATTTGAGCAATGTGCACATATATCATTTTATCAGACTCAGAGGGGTTAAATAATTTTCCCATAGTTGCTCCTTTGTGGCAGGAATGGGAGCTGAAATGAAACTCTCTGACCCTCAGACCTGCATTTTGATCACCTCTACCCTGACTTCCTTCGGCCATGTGTCTACACCCACTTGTAACACCATCTAAGGAGGGCGGGGTAGGCTGGGGTAGGCTGGGGTAGGCTGGGAAGCCAGAAGGCACATGTGAACTTTGGAATCCACCTCTACTCAGGCCTACTTTGTGCAAAGGTCCCTAACACTGACTATGAAACAGTTCGCAACTTTAAGAAAACAAATAAACAGGACTGCACTGTATTTCCTTAATTTCTATTTCTTATGGACTCATGTACACAAAGTCACCATAATACCCAACTTACCTCTTGGCATGTTATCATTGTTGGTTCATACATGACTCTCCATCATTTTTTATTTATGTATTTTTGTTTCTTTCTAAGTAACTGAAGACCCACAGAGCACCAGCCAACATTACAGGCAATGGACAATTACCTGTGTTCCCCTCCCTTCCTATCCCTAGACCCCACCCCTTCAGAGTAAAGATGCTGAATATCATGTTTACCATCCTTTTAAATGTCATTTTATCAGATTTAAATGTATGTTTAAAAGTAAGATGTTTTTAGTTTTACTTGTTTTCAAACTTGCAGGATTATAGCTGAGCACCAGAACCTTCTAAGATTTTTTTTTTCACTCAAAATTATACTACCAAGATTCATCCATGTTGTAATGGGCCATTTCTCTTTTTTCTGTTTGATCCTATCAATAAAAACAGTCTAGTTAAGTAACTTTGCCAAGATTTTTTATCATTTTTGCATCTGCTATATCTTGCATAGATGTTTGAATTTAGTTCTCTTCCTAAAGGACACTTCAAAGAGTGTCTTCAATACAGGTTTCTCATGGCGGGTCATCCAAGTCTATGTATCACTAAGAATATTTTCATTATGTCCTGTCACCCAACTGACAATTTGGTTAGATATGTAATTTATGTATATAAATAACTATGGCAAGAGTACATACATGAGATCTACCTTCTTAACAAAATTCTAAGTATACACTACAGTATTGTTAACTATAAGCACAATATTGTACAAAAGATCTCTAGAACTTACTATTTTTGCATAATTGAAATAGACAATTTGCTGCTGTTATTCAGCTGCTCATAATGTCTGACTCTTTGTGACCCCACAGACTGCAGCACGCCAGGCTTCCCTGTCCTTCACCATCTCCTGGAGCCTGCTCAAACTCACATCAATTGAGTTGGTGATGCCGTCCAACCATCTCGTCCTCTTCTGCTTCTGCCTTCAGTCTTTCCCAGCATCAGGGGCTTTTCTAATGAGTCAGCTCTTCCCATCAGGTGGCCAAAGTATTGGAGCTTCAGCATCAGTCCTTCCAGTGAATATTCAGGACTGATTTCCTTTAAGATTGACTGGTTTGACCTCCTTGCTGTTCAAGGAATTCTCAAGCGTCTTCTCTAGCACCACAGTTCAAAAGCATCAATCCTTTGGATCTCAGCTTCCTTTATGGTCCAACTCTCAAATCCATATAAGACTACTGGAAAAACCATAGCTTTGACTATATGGACCTTTGTCGGCAAAGTAATGTTTCTGCTTTTTAACATGCTGTCTAGGCTTGTCATAGCTTTTCTCCCGAGGAGCAGTTCAGTTCAGTTCAGTCGCTCAGTCGTGTCTGACTCTTTGCAACCCCATGAACCGCAGCACACCAGGCCTCCCTGTCCATCACCAATACCTTGAGTCCACCCAAACCCATATCCATTGAGTCGGCAAAGCCATCCAGCCATCTAATCCTCTGTCATCCCCTTCTCCTCCTGCCCTCAATCTTTCCCAGCATCAGGGTCTTTTCAAATGAGTCAGCTCTTCGCATCAGGGGGCCAAAGTATTGGAATTTCAGCTTCAACATCAGTCCTTCCAATGAACACCCAGGACTGATCTCCTTTAGGATGGACTGGTTGGATCTTCTTGCAGTCCAAGGGACTCTCAAGAGTCTTCTTCAACACCACAGTTCAAAAGCATCAATTCTTTGGCACTCAGCTCCCTTTATAGTCCAACTCAGACATCCATAGATGATCACTGGAAAAACCTTAGCCTTGACTAGACAGACCTTTGTTGGCAAAGTAATGTCTCTGCTTTTTAATATGCTGTCTAGGTTGGTCATAACTTTCCTTCCAAAGAGCAAGCGTCTTTTAATTTCATGGCTGCAGTCACCATCTGCAGTGATTTTGCAGCCCAGGAAAATAAAGTCTGTCACTGTTTCCATTGTTTCCCCATCTATTTGAAGTGATGGGATCGGATGCCATAATCGTTTTTTGAAAGTTGAGTTTTAAGCCAGCTTTTTCACTCTTTTCTTTCACCTTCATCAAGAGGCTCTTTAGCTCTTCTTCGCTTTCTGCCGTAACGGTGGTGTCATCTGCATACCTGAGGTTATTGATATTTCTCCCAGCAATCTTGATTCCAGCTTGTGCTTCATCCAGCCCAGCATTTTGCATGATGTACTCTGCATATAAGTTAAATAAGCAGGGTGACAATATATAGCCTTGACATTCTCCTTTCCTAATTTGGAACCAGTCCATTGTTCCAAGTCTGGTCCTAACTGTTGCTTCTTGACCTGCATACAGGTTTCTCAGGAAACAGGGAAAGTGGTCTGGTATTACCATCTCTTGAACAATTTCCCAGTTTGGTGTGATCCACACAGTCAAAGGCTTTAGAGTAGTCAATGAAGCACAGGTAGATGTTTTTCTGGAACTCTCTTGTTTTTTCTATGATCCAATGGAAGTTGGCAATTTGATCTATGGTCCCTCTGCCTTTTCCAAATCCAGCTTGAATATTGGAAGTTCTGGGTTCACATACTGTTGAAGCCTACCTTGGAGAATTTTGAGCATTACTTTGCTAGCGTGTGAGATGAGTGTAATTGTGTGGTAGTTTGAGCATTCTTTGGCATTGCCTTTCTTTGGGATTGAAATGAAAACTGACCTTTTCCAGTCCTGTGGCCACCGCTGAGTTTTCCAAATTTGCTAGCATATTGAGTGCAGAACTTTCACAGCATCATCTGTTAGGATTTGAAATAGCTCAACTGGAATTCCATCACCTCCACGAGCTTTGTTCATAGTGATGCTTCCTAAGGCCCACTTGACCTCACACTCCAAAATGCCTGGCTCTAGGTGAGTGATCACACCATCGTGGTTATCTGGGTCACTAAGAGCTTTTTTGTGTAGTTCTTCTGTGTATTCTTGCCACCTCTTCTTAATGTCTTCTGCTTCTGTTAGGTCCTTGCACTTTCTGTCCTTTATTGTGACCATCGTTGCATGAAATTTTTCCTTGGTATCTCTAATTTTCTTGAAGAGATCTCCAGTCTTTCCCAGTCTATTGTTTCCCTCTATTTCTTTACATTGTTCACTTAGGAAGGCTTTCTTATCTCTCCTTGCCATACTTTGGAACTCTGCATTTAGACAATTTGAGACTACATCAAGCTAAAAAGCATTTTCACAGCAAAGGAAATGATCATCAGGGTGAAAAGACAATCTATGGAATAGGAGAAAATACTTGTAAATTGAATATCCCATAAAGAGTAATACCCAAAATATAAAAAGAACTCAGCAAAAGACAAATAACCCAATTTAAAACTGTGCAAGGATCTTGAATAGGCATTGCCCCAAAGACGTAACAGTGGCCAAAAAGTGTGTTAAGAGGCTCAACGTCACTAGTCATCAGGGAAATGCAAGTCAAAATCACAATGAGATATCACTTCAAACATTTTAAGATAGCCATTATTTTTGTTAAAAAAAAATGAGTGTTGATAAGGTTGTGGAGAAATTGGAACTCTTGAACACTGTTGATGGGATTGTAAATGATACAGCCATTATGTAAAACTGTTTAGAGTTTCCTCAAAATAAATTGAAAAATAGAACTACCATGTAAACCAGCAGTTCCAAAAGAACTGACCCAAAAGAATTGAAATCGGGATCTTGAATAAATATTTGCACTCCTTTGTTATTGCAGCATTATTCAAAAGAACCAAAACGTGGAAACAACCTAAATGTCCCATCAGTGGATGAGTGGATAAAGAAGATGTGATATATACATGAAATTGAATATTGTTGTTGTTCACTTGCCGAATCACGTCTGACTCTTTGTGAGCCCATGGACTGCAGTGCACCAGCCCACCCTGTCCCTCAGCATCTCCTGGAGTTTGCCCAAGTTCATGTCCATTGAATTGGTGATGCCATCCAACCATCTCATCCTCTGTCACCCTCTTCTCCTACTGCCTCCAATCTTTCCCAGCATCAGGGTCTTTTCAGTAAGTTGGCTCTTCTGATCAAGTGGCTAAAGTATTGGAGCTTCAGCTTCAGCATCAGTCCTTCCAATGAATATTCAGGGTTGATTTCCTTTAGGATTAACTGGATTGATCCCCTTGCTGTCCAACAGGTTTTCAAAAGTCTTCTCCTGCACCATACTTCAAAAGCATCCATTCTTTGATGCTCTGCCTTCTTTATGGTCCAACTCTCACATCCATACATGACTACTGGGATGGAATATGCAATGCAATGGAATATTATTCACCCATAAAAAGTTGGAAATCCCACCATAGGTAACAAGATGGATGAATGTTGAAGACATTATGCTAAGTGAAATAAGCTTGCCACAGAAAGATAAATACTGCATGATTCCACTTACATAATACAGAAGGGAGAATAGCAGTTGCCAAGGGCTGAGAGAAGGGAGAAATGGGGAGTTGCTGTTTAATAGTTACAAAGTTTCAGTTATGCAAGATAAGTAACTTCTATAAATCTTCTCTAAAGCATTGCCCTTTGTTATTTTTAAATAATGTTCCCCAATTTCATCTACAAAGCTAAAATATACCTAATGCAGAATTCTTGAAAAGCACACAAAAACCATCTTCAATCTTACCACCTTGGAATTTCTTCTATTAATAGTTCAATGTGTATAGATCCTGCCAAGACCTTCAAGAAGGTCGTAATGATGTACATGTCAACTGGGGGCTTGAAACCCCTATATCCTGAGACCTAATACTAATGCTGAATAATATTGTTCTTAAAAAGTTTTGCCAAACTATGGTTAAGAAGAAATGTAATTCCTTGTTGGTTTAATTTGTAGCCCCAGAGCTGCAGAATAGTATTCTTATGTGCATTAGCTATTCGCATGTCTGTGAAATGCTCATTCAAACTCTTTGCCCAAGTTTCTTTTGAGTTGTTTGAGTTTTCTTATTGATTTGTAGAAAAATTTTTTGTATGCTAGCCTTTGTATATGTGCTTCAAACATTTTCTCCTCTGAAGTAGAGGGAAGGTGATTTTCATTTACCTGTTTGTCTTTGAAATTACAGATGTTTAAAATTTTCGTGTAGTTTCAACATTTTCAATATTTTCCTTTAACATTTCTGAGATTGTGCAATGCCTGGGAAGGTTTTCCCCATCCCGCAATTAGAAGAAAAAAAAAATCCAAAGGATCTGAATAAATATCTCTCTAAGCAGATATGTAAATGGCCAACAAGAACATGAAAAGATGATCGACATCATTAGCCACCAGGAAAATGCAAATCTAAACCACAATGAGATACCATGTATCTATTAGTATGGCTATAATCAAAAAGACTGATAATAACACATGGAGAAATCGGAACCCTAATACATTGCTGATAGGAATACAAAATGGTTCACCCACTTTGGAAAACAGTATGGCATCTCCTCAAAAGATTAAACATAGAACGACCATACAACCCAGAAACTATATTCCTAGATAAATACCCAAGAGAAATGAAAACAAATGTCCAAGCAAAACTTGTGCACAAACGCTGATTGCAACATTATTTCAAATAATCAAAAAGTGGAAACAACCAAAATGTTCATCAAATAACGGGTAAGTGAATAAAATATGGTATTCCATACAATGGAATATTATTTGACAGTAAAAAAGAATGGAATACTGACACATGGTATAACATGGATAAACCAGGGAAACATTAGGCCAAGTGAAAGAAACCAGTCACAAAAGATCACATGTTATATAATTCCATTTATATAAAATGTACAGAATAGGCAAATCTGTAGATTAGTAGTGCCTAGAGGTATGGTTGTACAACTCTGGCAATATATACTAAAGGCTGTTGAATTGTACACTTCAAATGAGCAAATTGTATGGTATCTGAATTATGTCACAATAAAGCTGTTTTCTTTTTCCCACCAGCTTAAATGAAAAGGAAATTTATTTGCCCTAACAATGGAAAGTCCAGGACAATGACTGACATCAGAGGTTTGGGGTTTTGTCCATCTCTCTCCTTGGCCTTTGGATGTATAAAATTTATTCTCCGACTCATTGGAGTTGGTCACGTGGCCATCACCAAATAACCCAGAAGTGTGGAGTGTTTTGATTGACCAGAGCTGTATCACATGCTTGACTCCTGGTGCTGATGGAGAAGCTGTATCCAGATCACATGAAATAGACATGTATGAGGAAGTGGATCCTCCAGTGAGGTTTGCTAGCTATTCAGGAAGAAGAGGCGACAGATAGTAACAGATATTCAATATGGAGATAATTAAATAATCTGAAAATAATGGTGTTTTTGCATCTTTGTTTTCAGTATTTTTGCTACCCAATTTTTCTTTTCTTTTTGCATTGTTTACGGTGTACAGAACTATGTGTAAAAATTATAGCAATAGTATTCCTTGACTTTAATGGGAATGTCTCTAGTATTTTACTATTCTAAGCAGAATGATTTGGATAAAATTTGACACTCTTTACTAAGTAAGAAAAATATCATTCTAGGCCTAGCTGGCTGAAATTTCTTAATTAAAAGTTGATTCGAGTTTTATTGAATGTCAATTGCTATGATCATGAATTTACTCTCTTTTATTTGTGCAAACTATATGAACAAACTTTTTAACATTGGACAGTTTCTGTATTTCTATGAATTGCTTTATAATGGAGGGGATAAACAGATTACTTTTCTTAAAAAAATCAACAAGTAAGTTGTGACGTTTTTCTATTTCAGGAGAGCTCCTGGTTAAGGGAGAAAAATTTGGGTACCTGTTGAGGACATATATGAGCCAGGATTCAAGAATATGGAAAAAGGATATGACAGCTGGCTCTGTTTTCAGGCCCAGCTTTTAGGCCTTTGCCTTTCTTGGACCCAAGACACTGGCAGTAATCATATAAGAGGCAATTGCCCAGGATAGCCCAGTCTACCGACAATTCCTTCCATATAATTTCTATTAGGGATGGTCTATCAACAAAGGTCTGTCTAGTCAAGGCTATGGTTTTTCCAGTAGTCATGTATGGATGTGAGAGTTGGACTATAAAGAAAGCTGAGTGCTGAAGAATTGATGCATTTGAACTGTGGTGTTGGAGAAGACTCTTGAGAGTCCCTTGGACTGCAAGGAGATCCAACCAGTCTATCCTAAAGGAGATCAGTCCTGGGTGTCCATTGGAAGGACTGATGTTGAAGCTGAAATTCCAATACTTTGGCCCCCTGATGCAAAGAGCTGACTCATTTGAAAAGATCCTGATGCTGGGAAAGATTGAGGGCAGGAGGAGAAGGGGACAACAGAGGATGAGATAGTTGGATGGCATCACTGACTCACTGGACATGAGTTTAGGTGAACTCCAGCAGTTGGTGATGGATAGGGAGGCCTGGCGTGCTGCAGTTCATGGGGTCGCAAAGAGTCAGACATGACTGAGCGACTGAACTGAACTAAACTGAATGGAGGTAAAAAACAGGATCAAGATCTGATAGAGGGAAAGAAGTACTTAGAAGACAAATAAGGACAAAATGCAGAGAGTCTGTGACTTACCTACAGTTCCACGAGTTTTGAGTCTGTGCGGAATAACCTCCAAAGTCTGAGTTCCTGTCCTCACCACTATACTATCCCAAAGGTTAGTCTGTACTGCTCAGAACAGGGGCTCTAAATTCCTTGGAACAGAAATTTTGGGGAAGGGAGGAACCAATATCCTTGTTCCTGGCTCTGTCTGAGGCTTCTTCTGGGCCACAGAACCCTTTTCACCAGTATAAGATGCTTGGTCCACTCTAACCCTCCTGCCCAAATGAATTCTCAAAGATCCAGCCCTCTGATTCTCACATAACCCACAGTTTTCTAGACAGAGTTTTTAGGAAAAAGAAAAGTTTATGGAAATTCCAGCCAGATTCAGACGGGAAAGGCCTGTCCCCATCACAATGTTCATGCAGCTAACACTTCTGATGCTCAAAAATGCTATAGTGGACATCAAAATTAATGGAACCAAGGTTCCTTGGAAGCCAACAGGGCTTCAGTAATCCCTTAAAAGTGTGACTTGTCTCAGTTATGACAAAAGGAGAGTGGGAAATGTAGGAAAAACATTAGTAAAAGCTGAAGACAACATTGGAAGCCCTTAGGGTTAGCAAGCTCTTCCTAACAGAGGATGGTGTTGATTTCATGGGACTTAATAAGGAGAAATACCATTCATTCATATTTTTGATGAGTATTTATCCAGGTCCTTATGTGTGCAAGGCAGCCTACCAGTTGCTGCAAACAGTGGTAAACACAGTAAACATGTCCCCTGGTTTTGACAGAGCTTTGAATCTAGTGAAAAAAGATAGTCAATAAGAAAACAAATTTCAAATTCTGCTAAGAGGAAAAGGAAGAGTGTGCTACAGAAGAGAAGATGGGGTACACACATGAAGGTGTCAAGGGTGAGAAGAAGCCATCTCAGTGAGGAGGGAGGGAGGCCAAAGCATGGGTGAAGTCTTCACAGTAGAAAAGAGCTTGTTTTGTTCAAGGAACTGGAAGGTTAGTATAGCACCATGTGCTGGGAGAGACTCAAGTGAGATGACCTTGAAGAAGTATTGGGGTCAGATCATGCAGATCCTCTTGGACCATGTTGAGGAGTGTGCATTTTCTTCTAAAAAAAAATTTTTTTTAGGCATGTAAAAAAATCTGATTTCTTTTCTTATTTTTTTTAGTTGCTCTAACTTCTATGTGTAAAACAAATAGGAAAGGGCAGCATAGGAAATATAGAAACTGGCTAAAGGCAAGTTCCCAAATGAAAAATTAAAGAAGCTTGGGCCAGAATGGTGTCAGTGGAAATGGAGATAAGCAAATGAACTAGAGATGTATGTTTGAGGAAGAATAAAGAAAGCTGAATGCCCAAGAATTGATGCTTTTGAACTGTGGTGTTGGAGAAGACTCTTGAGGGTCCCTTGGACTGCAAGGAGATCCAACCAGTCTATCCTAAAGGAGATCAGTCCTGGGTGTTCATTGGAAGGACTGATGTTGAAGCTGAAACTCCAATACTTTGGCCACCTGATGTGAAGAGCTGACTCATTTGAAAAGATCCTGATGCTGGGAAAGATTGAGGGCAGGAGGAGAAGGGGACAACAGAGGATGAGATGGTTGGATGGCATCACCGACTCAGTGGACATGGGTTTCGGTGGAATCAGGGAGTTGGTGATGGACAGGAAGGCCTGGTGTGCTGCGGTTCATGGGGTTGAAAAGAGTCAGACACAACTGAGCGACTGAACTGAATTGAACTGAACAACAGAACCTGCTGATGAAGACAATGTGGGAAGTAAGGAAACGTGGAAAATCTATAATTACTTACAGGTTTCTGAATAGAGCAATTTGTTGGATGGTAATGCTGCCTAGAGATGGGAAAACAAAGGGGAGGGGTGAATCTTGAAAGGGTAAATCAAGAGTTCTATTTCAGGCATGTAGAAATTAAACATCTACTTTTAAAACTCTCTTTTGTCTATGGTCACATACTGTGTCTTATCCCTGGGAGATCCTTGTCTTATGGGTTGGTGTGTACTCTGCTAGTCAATCACCAAGGACTCAAGCATGGGGGAGGCCTAGAAGATCTCATCACCCACTTTTTGCCCCAGCCCCACAATGACTGTTCTCCAACAGCCCCGTGAGGCCCCAAGTACCCCTTCCCCATGTCTCCATTTGGACAAGAGGATGGACTTGACCCTGGGAGCGATTCTTGGCCTCTACTGGGAAACTGGCTCCCAGCAACCTCCTCCCCCTGCGTCAGTCCTTTTCCCCTAAATGCTTCCCAGCTTCCCAGATGGTGTCCAGATAACCCGCACCCTCTCCCTGGGGTGCGATCATCATTCCGAGGGTCAGCTCAGCTCCTTGAATCCTTCAGTGCAGGAAGAATCATGAGTCCATCTGTCATCACCCACCTCCCTGGGAACTCAGGAGGGCAGAGAGCCAGGCCAGCGGGCAGAGTACATTTGTATCCCTTTGCTCAAGCCCAGCTCTGCTGGTTAATCCATGGAGAAATCCAGCCAGGAAGTCTACAAAACACACAGGAATCACTGGTTTGAGCCTTCTGTCCCACACATCCTCTCCCCATCATCACGCGTATCCGATTCATCATCCAAGATTTAGCTTAAAGGCCACCTCATTTGGGCAGGCTTCCGAATTCCCAAGCACATCTAGTCTCTCTCCATCCTCCAATTCTTTAATCTGACTGCAACGGTGGTCTGATCTTGCCATATTGATAATGAAATGGTCTGGTTACGTCTCTCTTTCCATTAGACCTATGCTGTTTAATATGGCGTCCACCAGTTGTATGTGGTTGTTTACATTTAAATCAATTAAAATTCAACAAAATAAAATTTCAGCTCCTCAACTGGTCTAACCACATTATCAGGTGCTCAGTAGCCATGTGTGGCCAGTGGCTGCCATATTAAACATCACAGATTGAGAGCACCTTCTCAATCTGTAGAACAGTGCTGTGTTAAACTAAGAACTTTCTGAGGATCAAACTGGGTGTTATTATCTTTGTGACTCTGGCACCCAGTGTAGAATATAGAACATAGAAGATGCTAAATATATATAGACTGAATGAGTAGATGAGAGAATAAGTTCTGGACACCCCATGTGAAGAAGAATATGGGTCACCTGCATGAAGTATGCTCCAAAGACAGTAACCAAGAGAAGATATGATTTGGGGGAAAGACAGAGAGGACAGCTCAGTGTGGGCAAGGTGACCTTTCTGTGCCCCAAGACACTAGAATGCTTTTGCCAGTGCCCTTCAATAGCACCATTGAGTCACACATAGTTGCATAGGACTGCTCATCTTATCAGCCTCTCCTCTGTGACACCTCTTTTTACCTCTCTGTCAATCCAGTCCCCTCATTGTCCTTGAAATTCCCTGAGAAGTCTCTCCTGACCAACCCCAGCTGGTCCTACTTTCCATACTCTGTCCAGCATCCACAAATACAATGTGAAGGAACTCTGTTTGACAGCTATGATCACTGTCCATTTTGTGTCCCAGTGCATATGTCTTATGTCCATGACTCTGCTCTGTCCTTCAGGCTGACCAACCAACAGATCCCCAGGGATGAGACCCCCTAAGACTTGGGCTCCATAGGGGTAGGATTTTACTGATCAGGATAAGTAAGAGTTCCCCAAGAAGCTCTTTCCTATCAAGCAGGCCCTTAGGGGAAGGACCTGAGATCTGATCTCACGGAAACTATTTACCCAGAGTCCTGCCCACCATGACAGACGTAGAGCAGGGGCTTGAAGGATTTCAAGATGATGCTACTTCTCCTGCACAATCTCAAGTGGACTTTATGCAACAGCTTCTCTTCAGGGAAGTGGCTAGACTCTGGGAGAAGTGAGGGACACAGGCCTGAACCCCAAGGATCTGAGGAAGTTGAATCCCCCTGTGTTTTCCTGTATCAGCTCCTATTTCAGCACTTTGAGACTCATCATCTTCCTTTGCTTTCTGAGAATCCATGAAAGATAGACTGAGCACTTCTGTACCTCTAACTTGGCTCTCTGTGGGTTCCTCCTTGACCCAAGAGCTCTCCCTAAATCTATGACTTCACAGAGACCCTCCTGCCAACAGGAAGGTCTCTCTGGCCCTGGGCCCTTATAGTCCTGCTCTCACCCTGGGCCATTTCTCTGTGGTCCCCTGGAGTTTATGTGCAAAGCTGGTAGTAGTACAGTTTGGCTCTGCCCTTGGAGACAGTTCTTTTCCCACTAGAAACCAGGCCATTCTCCACACAACAGGCCCAAACCCCAAGATGGCAGCCTTACCAGTACCAAGGTTGTAGAGGGTGTTGTAGTATTCAGAATGTCTTAAATCATTCACCTTGTCCTTCTCCTGGGCTCTTAATAGCAGCTTCTTTGAACCAAACACTATGTTTTAAAGGAAACAGCAGCTGTTCCCTTTGTCCCCTGA
Source organism: Okapia johnstoni (assembly GCA_024291935.2). NCBI lineage: Eukaryota > Metazoa > Chordata > Mammalia > Artiodactyla > Giraffidae > Okapia > Okapia johnstoni. Next base: position 121,744,440 of record CM044306.1, on the reverse strand, counting down.
AAGAGAACCTGGTCCTCAGTAATGTATCTTTGAAAGTTGACAGGTGGGCACACCTTGTGCCCCATGGACAATCCCTTCTCACTGGTTCTGTGTGTGACACCCTTTCCACCAGAGGAAAGTCTCAGAGTCATGATTTGAAAGCTTCAGCACAGTTCATCTGTATAAGAACACACGTCTGCTACAAGGAGGCTTGATCGCATACAACTTTGGTGAGAGGTGTCAGGAAAGATATTCCAAGCCTCAAATCTGACTCAGCGTTTCCCACTAGACTCATTCTTTTGGGTTGAGACTTGCCCTCCTTTTAAACAGACCCTTCTTTTTAAACAGTGGTCTTCCTCCCTCCCTTGAGGGGCTCTTGGGACTGGTCCCATGGGAGAGCTTTGTGGACGTCAGGTGACTCTCTGACTACTCCTCCAAAGGGCAGTGGGAGGAAGTAGCCACCCCAAAGCCAGCGCCTGTGCTCATCTCTCCCCAACTGCCACGGCTGAGAGTGCAGGCCGTCTTTCCCATGTTTGGGGCAAAGGAGGGGAAGAGCTGGAAGTCATCAGGGTGTTGTTTTTGCCAGTGGAGCCCTTGAAGTGGAGACAGGAGGAAAACAAACAAACTCATGTCATCTCCCCAGGGTCCTGGAAGAGGTCCCTTTCACAGCCAGGAATGTGACAAGGAGTGAAGTCAGCCAGGAGGCTGCCTGCAGAGGGAGGGAGGCAGGCAGCCGGGCTAGGATCAGAGGCGCAGAGCAGGGGAAGGGGCCAGACGTGGGGGGTCCAAGGCCATCATATCCCCAGGACTGGGGGTGGGCAAAGAGCCTGCGGGGAGAGATGTGCCCCAAGGTTTGGAGGGCCCCACTGTACAGAAAGACATGTATCTCCACTTGCCTACAAAAGATTCAGCCCATACTCTCCAGAAGCCTATTTTGTGGCATAGATGTGGCAATAATTACAGGGATTGGCCGCTGATTGGCATGGCGATCATTACAAGGAAGAATAAGATTAGAAGTAGATACACAGAAAGGAAAAATGGTCCCCGGGAGGAGACAGAGTGCCAGGGAGGGGACCGGCCCCAGGCTGAATGGCCAAGTGAGAGCAAATGGACGAAAGTCCAGGTTAGACTGAGGTTGCCCAGCCCTCTGGCTCCCCAGGAGGCCTCTGATATACTGAGGCTGACCCCACACTGCTGCTGTTTTGAGAACCCCAACCAGGAGTCCATGGCAAGTCCCAGCCTCACCTCTCTATCACAGGGCAGGAGCCAGCAGGCAGTGTTGGGCCCCAGGTTTGGTTCTCAGCTTACCACAGTCCCTGGAAACAGAGGAGGGGTTGAGGGGAAGGTGTGGGGTCTCCTCCTCCAAGCCACCACCGTGACCTTGAGACCACAGGTGCAGCCCACCTGCTCCTCCTTTTCCCTGTGTGTCTGACAGAGTTGGAGATGCACTCTGCTCTGGTTCCCAGCCGTGTGGGAAAGCTGGGCTATGCCAGCTGGGTCCAGTTCTCCCAGCAGCTCCCTTTGTCGCATTGGGATCACTGTAAATGGTTAGGACTCAATATCCCCATTCTGAAAAATGGAGGTATATCCTGACCTCCCCTCACCTCACCTCACTCACAGTTGAGGGTTAACAAGAAACCAGAGTGGCCAGAGCACCCAGGAAACAAACTAACACATCTAAAATATTCTAGGAGAGAGGTCTCTCTTTGTGAATATTCTCTTTTTTTAGGGGTTGGTATAGATAGTATTGAAAACTTTATTTTATGTTTTTGATTTTATTAAATATTATACATTTTGACAAAATAGATATAGTGTAAATCTATAAATATTTGAATCTAAATCGAATATAATGTTTAACTTACACTCATGAACACCTGGGCAAAAAAAAGTCTTAAATTTTTTCTGAATTTATGAGTGTTCAAAGCACACATTATCTCCGAGACACTTTCAACAATGTTCTCTAGAAGGAAGTCTGAAAAACAGAATCAAGTCAGATGGCATATGTTATGTAGTGACACTGAATGTTGAGTTATTGAACTTGGAGTTACAGTTGACCTTGAACAATCTCTTTGGGAATTTTCTGCTGAAGATACTGACTCCTTTCACAGCTTGAAATGTAGCCGTCAGAGCATCTGCTCCAGTGTCTCTGCGTGCAAGCGGGAGGATGGAGGCCTACCTGGCTCACAGGCCCCTCAGGCAGGCCAGAGGAAGGCGAGCATGGGGAGAGGCAGGCCCATCCCCTGGCAGCCCTGACCTTGTGCCTGGATTCTGATAAATGGGTTCTACCTCGTACCTGAGACCCAGGAGCCACATAAACCCTTTCCCCGTTTCTGAACCTCCATCCTGAGATACTCTTAGCACCATTTTGAAGCCCAGGCCTGGGGCTTGCTTTTGCTTCTCTTCTCAGAGGCTCGAGTTCCCTCTGAATCCCCAGCCCAAGGGCCAGTGCTAGGGCACTGCTCCCAGATCCCTGACACCTCCCACCTCCTGGCTAGCGGGGCTCTCACTAGGATGTAAACACTCTGTGGGTAGGGACCTTAGGTCTCCTGTTCACTGATAAATCCAAAGCTCCTAGAACATAGCACAATGGAGACACCAGTATTTGTTGAATGTGCAGAGGCCTGAACCTACTGTAAAAGAATTGGTGGGAAAATGTAGCCCACAGATTAAAGGGAAACCCATCAGGAAAGACACTCTGGGGTGGCCATATGCATCTCACCTCACTTGCCCCTCACCACAGTTTGTGTGCTATGCTTAGTCACTCAGTCATGTCTGACTCTTTGCAACCCCACAGACTGTAGCCCACCTGGCATCTCTGTCCATGGGGATTCTCCAGGAAAGAATACTGGTGTGGGTTGGTTGCCATGCCACCTCAGGGATTGAAGCCAGGTCTCCTGCATTGCAGGTGGATTCTTCAACATCTGAGCCACCAAGGAAGCCCCACCACTGTTTGCCACCTCTCAAAATTTATCAGTCCATCCACAGATGACCACCTCCCTCCACCAGTGCAGGTCCTACAGCTCTCCATCGCCTGGTGGACTCTTCCAGCCTTCTTCTTTCTTCCTGGATGCTCAGTGTCACCGTAGCCCCAGGACAGTCCCTAATCCATCGGGTTGCTGGCTCAGTATCCATATGGAGCTCACTAGGTCCCATCTGGCGGGTCCATCCTCCCAGCCTGGGGTGTGAGTGCTCAGAGCTCACCCCTGTCTTGGAGGTTGTCTAGGCTGGAAGTCCTGGCTGGACCCAGCTCCCAAAACTTGTTGGATCATCGAGAAAGCAAGTTTCTTCATCCTCCCTCACATATGCATCCCCAGCTCCATGCCCCTGCCTCTCTTTGCATGTTCTTAGCATCTTCTTCCACTTGCTGGCTTCCCAGGGGTCCAGACTCAAGGCCATTTCACACTGCCAGCACCCAGATCACAGGAAGGCCACTATCTCTCCTTCCTGGGCTTCTAGACCCCAGGACCTTGTGTTCCTCTGCTACATTCCAGGCAAGACTCTGGTGGAAGAGACAGGGAGGACACCAAGGTGGTCTGAGCTCCTGGGAACAGCCCAGCTTCTTCCCTCCCACTCCACTCTGCCTTCCCATTACCTCTCAAACTTTCTGGCTCTAACTTGCCTGAAGGAATCTTGGCCCAAATCTTCACAACCCCTCCTTTCACCTCCTCCAAGGTCGCCTCGTCCTCTCCCTCCTGGCAGGGCCCTGAGGACCTCACTAACCCAGCAGGCTCCCCGTGAAACTGCCATCCCTTTCTTTTGTCCCTGCAAAGTATCCTGCTGGCCGAGAGATCTTAGAAAAGTTCTAATGAAGCTGGAGCTCTGTATCATCCCTGCCATATGAGGGATATCAAGCCGGCACTGTTCCTTCATCCCATCATAGACTGTAAGCCAGCGTGGAGACCACACTCTAGTGAGAGAATCCCCCTTGGCCTGTCTCCTTAGCCTCAGACTGTCCTGCCCTAGACACAGATAGGTCTCTAACTCTGGTCCTCATTTGACCTCATCTGTCCCTTCACAATGACCCCCAGGCCCCTCCAGCCAACTCTCAAGAATGGGACATGAAGCACTTGAGGGAGCCGATGTTAGAGGCTTTTGGAGACCCTCCTCACAGTCCACCTTGGGTGGGGAGGGGCTGGCCACCCACAGTTCACTGCTTCATAGATACTCTTCTGCCATCAGGAAGAGTTCTCTGGCCCTGACCTCTTCGAGGCTCACTTGCATCCTTTGTCCATTTCTCTGTGTCCCACTGGCTCCAAGATGAAGCTAGAAGCCTAAGATGGTAGACTAACAGTGTCAGTGTTTGGAGGGTGATTTATTTACAACGTCCCCAGTTATTCCCCTGGCCTTACCACTGGGTGTATTCAAGCAGTATCCCTTCTCGAGCTGTGCTCCTCTCTCAGGCCTCTGCTCACATTCAGTGCTCCTGAGGTCTCCATGAGCTCTCTTGACCCTCGCCTGGATCCCCACCAGCATTTCAAGTCTCTCGTAAGTGTGGATGTCCCTTCTTCTTTCATACTCATTTCATCCCTGGAGCCCATGTTGCCCCTGAAACACCATGTGCAGTTATAGCCTGTCCTTCTGGATATATCTGGGTCTCTGATGGGTCCTGCGTGGCAGAAACACTGTAGAAGGTGATCCCATAGTTGGCCAGAGTCCCAGTACCTCATTTCTTGCCTCAATTCTTTACCTTCCCTTTTCCCAACTGCCTAAAAAAAATGTGCCTCATATATTTGTTTGAATAATAATTTTCTTCTTAAAATGCAAGCTCTTCTGCAAAGTCTAAGCCCTTCCTTCCCTGCCTTATATTGACCTCACACTTCTGCCCTCTGATCTTCATAGAACTTGATTAAGCTGCACAGAGATGCGGTGTCTCTACTGCTTTTCACCAGCTCCCCCTTATATTTCTCTCACTGGTCCTTCATTTGCCAAATATTGATCAAGGTTCTGCAATATACAAAGTGCTGGGAACTTTCTGTCTCCTTTCTTCTTTTTCCATTTAAAAAATGGTGAATTCAAGTCAATGTATGGCAAAACCAATACAATATTGTAAAGTCAAAAAATAGATAAATAAACTAATTAAAAAAAAATAAAAAAAAATAAATCATTTATGAAGTAGAGCCAGGAATCCCAGGCCAAGATAAAGTCTCAACAAGGATATAGGTGGTCCATCCCAGGACTGAGTGGGGCACAGGACTTGGTGTGCATAGCAGAGAGTAAATTCCAAGAACCCCTTTTGAGTGAGGATCCTGGGGCACCTGCCTCTCCATGGCTCACTGAAGAAGCTACCATCAAGCAGCAGCCACCACCCCCTGCCCCCAATCTGCTTCTATTCAGAAGCCAGGGAGAGTCTCAAGAACACAACTCAGATGGCATCCTTCAAGGTTTACAAATTTCTGCCTGATATGGACCTCAATGTCCCCCTCATCTCATCTTAAGTTTGTGTGTCCTCTTGCTTGCTACAGACACATTGGCTTTCTTCAAGACCGGCTATGTGTCAGCTTACACATGCTTCCCTCACAACTTACATACATGCCCTTCCCAGCCCACCACGCTTGTCCTCACCCTCACTCTCTACTTCTTGCCAACATTCACATTTTACTGTAAGTGGCACTTCTTCAGAAAGGAACATCTTATCTGACCCTCAGGTGAAGTCAGTGCCCTGCTGTACACTCTCATCATCACCCTTATCATCATGAAACTCCATTGAGCTCCCAGCTATGCTTCTGTGATTAGTGATAGCAGGTGGCAGGGGTAAGGGGGGGTCTCCATTCAGTTAGGGGGAAAACAAACATAGGTATGAATTCTGAGAGCAGGGCTCTGGGAGGTGGTAGAGAAGCCAGTACCACATGCAGCTGACCACCAGGAGAGCCCATGTTGGGTGATGAAACCACTGCAGCGTTCCCAGCCCTCAGCAAGGTCTGGATGACCAGTCAGTGAGCAGCTGCGCTGCAGCTAGGTTAACTCTGGCCCTCCCTGTCCTCCCCACATCTGACTTCTGCATGGCCCCGAGGATCACACTGCCCCCCAAGCCAGGAGCCTGTCGTCAGCATCTTATTCACTGCCTCCCCATCCTCCACAGTGCGCACACCACAGCGCATATTCCCAGGGTGTCTGGAACACAGCAAAGGCACCATGGGCTCCTCCCAACTCAGGTGGCAGATGAGAAGCACTCCAAGCCCCAACAAAACTGAGCCTTTGACCCCTTGAGGCCTTTCTCACACATTGCCACAGGTATTCAGTCTGGCCACATGAGGCTGTGGACATCTCCCTGTCTGTGTCCCGCTCCCTGGTTGCTGGCTCTCTCCAGAACTGAAGGAGCATGTTCTTGGAGGTCCTGGAGACCCAGATCTATGGCTTCTGGCCTGAGGTGGTGTGATAACTGCCTTCTCCTCTTCCCTCCACCAGCTGCCCAGCTTTTCCTGGGCCTTTTCTTCCATTCTGCCTTTACAGAGGCAGCCGGTGCTAACAGCAGAGGCCTCGCATTCTTCTTCCACTTCTATCCTGATTCAAGTTCATCAGTTCTTGTCAAGAAAGGAACTGAAGCCAGGAGTTCTAATCTTCCCAGCTCTGAGAATAATTTGCTCAGAAAACCCTTCTTTCCTTGAGAGCTAGGTTTTGGTGTTGAGTTAATAACAGGCAGGAGAAATCCAGGCCAAGAGACTTGCTCACCATAGAGATCTGGACATATCTTAGCTAGCAACATCAACTTACTGCCATCAAAACCATCATTTTCAACACTGTGATCATCACCACCATGAATATAGTCATGACGATCGTTACATCATTGCCACCATCCAATGAACATTGTCACTCTCATCATCACCCTGATTGTTATCACCTTCTCCATTATTCTCACCATGATTATTATCAGCATCACCAGTACCCATTACCACCTCCACCACCACCAGCACAATCATCCCACTTAACATTACTGCTATTATTAACGTGTCCACCACAGTCATTACTGCACCACTTTCACAAACATCCTCATCAGCTTCTATATTACCATCCTCATCAGTTTTCGCATAACACCACCACAATTACACACTCACCATCTCCTTCACAGACCATCACCACTGCTATCATCAAGCATCACCAGCATCTCACCACTCTTACCTTCAAAAACATCATTACCCACTGCCATCACCCCCATCACCACTACTATCACCCCCACAAACACCAAAACCATTACTAGTATCAACACCCATTATCACCACCAAGCATCACTGTCCTTGTCCTCATTTATCTTCTTTATTCGGATGATTTTCTCTGTAATAGATTCTATGAAATTCATCTCTATTCTAAAAATCTATACTAAACACAACCTGTGAGTTTAACACACAATGGGTTATTCAGGTTGAATTAGTTGGCTTTTGAGGTATAACGAGCAACCCCAAAATAAGTGGTTTGAAACAACAAATATTTAATTACTTAGTGTATGAGTCATGGGTCAGTTGGGCAGTCCTTCCAGTCTGGAATGGAAGCCGCTAGGCTTCCTTATGTGCCCCTAATCAGCTTATAGATCAGGTAGCAACCAGATGAAGGGTGGTCTTACTCACATCTGATGGGGCCCTTTAGCTCTCCCTCATGTGTCCTCTCATTCTCCAATGGGCTAGCTCAGGCTCATACACACAGTGGTCTCAGGGTTCTAAGTTTAGCTAAAAGGCAAGCCCCAATGCACAAGGGTGGTTTCCAAGCCACTACTTATATCATGCTTGCTAATATCCCATTGTCTTAAGTAACTCACAAGGTTGGCACAGACTCTAGAGAAGGAGAAAGTGACCACCTCCTGATGGGAGAATCTACAAAATCACTTTGCAAGGTCATGAACTCAAGGAAGGGAAGAACTTGTTTCCATTTTACAGTTTACCATACTGTAAACTGGTCTGATGGTCCTTGTGGACCCTGTTTTAGCCTCCTTTTCCAGATACTGTCTCAATTTCTGCTGGAAGTGACTTATGAAACTTCTGATTCCATTAGGCCCTCAGCCACTTATTCTCCATTGCGCTTGTGCATGCGTGCTAAGTCGTTTCAGTTGTGTCCGACTCTTGGTGACCCTGTGGACTGTAGCCTGCCAGGCTCCTCTCTCTATAGGATTCTCCAGGCAAGAACACTGGAGTGGGTTGCCATGCCCTCCTTCAGGGGATCTTCCCAACCCAGGGATCAAACCCGAGTCTCTTACCACCTGGGAAACAGTCAACTGACTCCACACATGCTTACACAGGTCTGCCATCTGAGGTTGACCAGTTGCCCTGCCAGTTTCAGGCTCCTGCTGCACTTTCAGTCTTAGAAGAAACATCAGTGTGCAGAGTCTGGGCTCTGGATTCACAAACAGTTACTGAAGGAGCTGAGTGACACAGTCAGAAAGCTCAGGTTAGAGAACTCCCTATGAAATGGATTTTGGTAGAGAGAAGATGGGAGAGAACTTCAGATAATAGTCTGCTTTTCCTTTCTAATGAATTGTTCTAAGACACATTTTTTCTGTACAGTCTGCCCAAAGATGTCCTACCTGGCTGATGTACTTACATCTTGATGAGCTGTGTCTCTTTGTAACTCATCAGGAAGCAACGGTCAATGTGATAACTGTCATCTTGCATTGGTTCCCAGCCTTTATGCTTCACTTTCACTTTGCCTCACTCTTGCTGCTGAATTTGCACCTCCCAGATAAAATGGTAACACTTAAGCCTTGCCTCAGGGTCTGCTTTCTAGGGAACCCAAACAAAGACATCATCTTAAAGGAGTTCATAACCAGGATGTCTTAGGAGAAAGCCAAGGACATCAGTGAGCTAAGTAGTTACGCCTTCTAGCAAAAGATGACTGTAAAATTGACAGATTTTTTTGTGGTATTAGGTAGTGGGAGTAGTGGGACATCTGTGCCCTCTCCTCAAAAAAAAAAAAATAGTAGCTCATTTCTAGGAGGCTAGGGCTGGGGGATGAGGGTCTAGGAATTCAAGTCCCTATTGTCCCAGTTCCCTGGGGAGAGGGTTTCCTTTTTTTCCCTTTGCCCTTCCATAAGTATTCAGAATCAGGTTCAAAGATTCTTAGTTGTGCTAAGTATTAGGACTAGTCTCTGCTTTCTATCTGAGCCAATGAGCATGAAGCTTCCCACTGAGCATGAAGCTTCCCACATCCAGAGATCACCTGGCAGCTCCTTGCAGACCAAGACTTTGACTTCCTCATCAGTCTAGGGTTTCCCAAAGGCAGGAAATATGTGGCTCTCCTGAAATCCAGCCCAAGATGACTCAACTGGTTACAAGAACAGAACCCAACCATGAAGCTGAGGTGGACACTGTCTGCTCCTCTGTCCTCTGATCATCTCACTTCCCCCAGCTGTGTCCTGGCCTCCTCTTTCCTTCCCAGAGTCCAGTTCTCAATAGAGAGCTCACCACCAACCTCTCCTCAGTCTTCGTGGTCTGAGATTTAGTCATGTACATGGAATTGTGGCCCACTTTGTCCTTCTCTCTGTGTGTTCATGAAACTGGATGAATGAGTTTTCAACAAGGTTGGAGACAAAACAGTGTTAGCAAGTAATCCCACAAAGGGGAAAATAGTGGGAAAATATGTTATTTGTTTGAAGACATTTAACCTCCCCCACCCCCAACTCATTACTTTGAATTTGGGTCTTCCTAAAGTTCCAGCAAACCAGAGACAGGCCATGCAATGTTTCAATCCTTGTGTTGCAGGACTGAGACTAAGCCCATGCATGGAGAGGGATGGGTGGTCACTCGGCCCTGGTCTCTAACTTCAGTTCAATTCAGTCGCTCAGCCGTGTCTCTAACTTAGGGTAGCATAAACTCCACACCTGTCTCCTGAGCAACTCTCCTGTCTATGAAGACACCTGGGTCTAAAACAGAAAAGAGAGTAAATATCACCCCTTGCCTATTTCTACCCATGGCCCAGCCACTTTTTCAGGAGTTCTCCTTGCAGCTCACCCACACCCTTCTGGCTGCATTTCAAGCCTGTTTCTACCTGCCAATTCATAGTGAAACTTGGCGCTCTGTTGGCATGCTTCATTCATTGGCTCTGGTTTGCAGGGACACAGGATTTAGCTGACTCCTTGGAGCTCTGGTTAACACTGAGTTTTACTTAACACTCAAAAGCCCAAGAGCACTGGCCAGGAAAGGCCAGGTTCTGTCCTTTCTCCTGCTTGGCATGCTCTCAGCCAGGTCTTTTGTTGCCAGTATCCTCAAGGGCAACTGCTAGGGTATGGCATGGGCTGATGAGACCAGCAGGGTATGGGCTCCTTGGGACCAATCAAGGTCATGCAGCATAAGGGGCAACTCTTGTGTTCTCAGGTCCTTTGTTAAATGCAGTCCATTGCCCAATGGTATTAAGTTATAAAATACAGTGCTCAGGGCAAGGTGGGATTCTGCAATGCCCTGTCCCTATTGAAAATACTTGGATCTGATTGGTTTGGGCTCAAGCGCAGACACCAGGATTCTTCCACTAGAGCCCTCAGTTCCCCTTTCCAGTCTAATGACTACCTTTAGCAAGCAGCGAGGAAGACAAGTGAAGACCTTTGTCTTTACAGGTAAGACAGTGGGGGAAAGGGGAAGGAAAGGACCATCTAATGAGCCTTTGGTTAGTATGTTATCCTAGAGAATATTCAGAATGGTCTGGTGAGGCAGGCTGGCCATCCCCATTAAGTCTCAGGGGTGGTCTTTGACAAAGATCAGATCTCTTCTCTCCTTCTGGAAAGGAGGAGGGAGGGAGAGAGGGGAAACCTTTGGTATCAAGGAGTCCCAGTTCAGTGGCAGCAGTATGGGTTTCCCCAGACACCACCCCAGTGCTAGCCCTACCCGGCAAACTGCCTTATATCTGTAAATAACATGGTATCCCGCCTCCAAACAGAGAGAGAAATTGATTGTCTCTTATTCTAAGAAGGTTCGCCAGGGCTTCTGCTCCCTGTTTATATGATGCTTTTGATTTTCCCTTCCATGTCTCAGTGTCATGCCCAGATGCTGTGGAAATTCCTGGAACCCCATCCAGGTATGGCTATGCCCACGGGAAGGCAAAGGATCTATCTTCCTGTTCCTCTGTCTTTAGAGTGAAGAATCATTTCCTGGAAGCCCCCAACAGTCATCCTTCATAAACCATTCTTACATAATGGAACTAGCGTGACGGCTAAGTAAGAGCAACAGCTAGAATTGGGCTCTTTGATACTGTAGGCTTTTTTTAAGAGATGCATCCAAACCCTCCTAGAACAGCTCCTCCAAGCCTCAGCCCACACCTAACAGTGTTTGGGAAAACAAAGGAAGGGCCCCCATGGTCCTGCCTTGGGAGTTCATGTCCAACAGGACTGCAAGATGAGACAACACAGATGGGTAAGTGGCCTAGCCCAACTTCAATTCTTCCTTCCCAGCTTCACTCAGTGAGTTCTTAGGAGCTGGACATAAAGGCCCTAGAGAGAAGGCATGGCTTCTGCTGGGCCTGCTGGAGGCCTTTCGATGGGGCCGAGACACGGTGATAGGATTGGACTGGACACGAGGGACCTTATGGAACTGAGCAAGTGGGGTAGGAAGAGGAGGACAAAAGATTAGGATGGAAGGAGGGGCAGATCTGAAAGGAGGGGAGGCTTGAGCTTGGGTTTGAGCTCAGAGTTGAAGAAACTCAGCCACTGCCCTCTCAGCCCTTGGTCTGGGCAGACATGTTCCCTTGGCCAAACCACAGATATCCCAGAAAAGGTTTTCTCCAGATAAGACCCTGTGAGGACAGGACAGGGAAGCCAAAGGCTAGTACAGGAGGACGGGGCAGCTGGGAGTGTGGAGATGGCCCCAGCAGACAGTGACCACCCCCGCCCCCAGGAGGCTTCCACCAAGGGAGAGCCCTAGCACCCCTGCACATTCCCACAGGTCCATCACAGCTTCCATGGAGACAGGAAAACTAGGGAGAGTGTGCCCCCCACTGGCCAGCCAGGACAGGGCCACTGGGAGTGCAGGGCCCAGGCCAGGCCGGAGAAAGTCTTGGGCCTTTCTTCATCTCACCCAAGAGCCACCCTGCCTCGGGAAGGTCAGCAAACCTCCCGGTCATGTGCCTTCCTGGCCCTGGGGAGGGTCTGTGAGCTACTCCCTGTCTGGAACTTCATTTATGTTCTCCCACTCCTGCCGCCAAGCCTTGCCTTTGTGATCAGAGCACTGGGGACAGAATCACCTTGTCCCACTCCAAAGAGGGTCTCTCAGAGGTCTCTGTCCTTCCCCTGATATCAGGGTTGGCGAAGTTCCCAAAGATGGCTCTCGGTTCAGAGAGAAGAAACTGGTCCTTCAGCAATCAGGAGTCTGGAAAGCACTAAAGGATCTTCCGAGGGAGGAATCCCAACAGGCTGGGAGGGGAGCATCATCCCAAGGATTTCCCAGCCCAGTGGGCACAAAAGTAAAGTGAAACCTCAGGTCTCCCCAGCCCAGGTGAGACTGGGGCTCCCTCCACAAATGAGAGGCTGGAGGCCACGGTTTTCCAGCCTCTGGCTTTCCCTCACTCGGGTGTTCAGGTTGTAAGGGAACCTAGGAGTTGAATGAGTTAATAATTTTCCCTTTGATGGGAAAAAATCATGCCTTTTATAAAAGTTCCCCAGACCTTTCAAATCATAATGACATTCCCCATCACCTTCTTTTTCTTCCTCACCTAAATCCCTCCCATCACAGTTTAAGCCTTTGGGACTGAGCGACGTGCTAGGCCAAAGCTGAATGTTGCTGCCTTTAAGAGGCCCGCAGCTTCTGGGAGAAACAGGCAAGGCCCTCCTCAAAGGAAAGAGGCCTGCAGCAGACAAATATACAAAGTAGAGCAGAAATCATAAACACGTTTTATTTCTAAATAATTTTAAAACCACTGGCCTTGTAGCAAATTGGAATATATTTCCAGAATCGACTCAAAGAGATTTTTTTTTCTTTACAGCAACATATGAAAAATGTCATTTAAATATCCACCAGCAGCTGCACCACATGTTGGGCTCTTAGGAAAACACGTTCATTCTTTTCATCAAAGTCCCTTGATTAATGTTCCACTTCTCTTTGACACTTTTTCCATAGTTTGGGGGAAAAAAATCAAAGGCTGTACTATTATCTGGAAGAAAATTAAACCGATAAGATTTAATGTCTGCTATATTCTACAGTCATGGTAAAAAATATCACTCAGGCCTTGGGCCAAATGCAAATGAACATTAAGCAGAGGGTACATCCCAGCAGTGAGGCTTTTTGGAGGGGTTAGGCTGGGGCAGATGGGGAGCAGAAAGAGCTGGGGATGGGGAAACAGTGGGGAGGGGCTGGCGTGAAGGTTTGGGGGCCAGAGCAGGGGAGGTGGAAACAGGTCTGTGCAGAGGGGAAGTTCTTTACAGCGAGCCCTGAGAGCAGGGCCGGGGCGGGAGGTCGGAGGGGCGGTATTGCCCACCTGCGGCGAGGCTCCTGTGATCCTGGGATTTTGTGAATGGGACGGGCAGAGGAGAGAGAAGGATTGAGCGGGAAAGACGGAGGGGGACGCAGCAAGAGGAGAGACCGCGCCAGGAGGAAGCCTAGGCAGATGGAGAGAGGGGAAATCGCAGCCTGTCTGGCACGGCAGCTGATGCCATAATTTAAAGGTCAACTCAGTGGAAAAGGAAGAGAAAAAAGGGGGCGGGGAGTGGTGTTGAAAAGACTACCTCCACAGTATGGCACTTAACCCCTCCCATCCCTGTGCAGCCCTACATGGCCTTTTCTCTTGACTTGACGTCTTCTAAGTTCTGGCATCCCCCTGTTCTTACCCCTCCCCGCCACCCCCAATGTGGGCTCTGGAGGCTGCAGACCTAGCTCGCTTTCTGCCTCCTTTTGTTACCTCATCAGAGTAGAAGCCACATAACCTCCTGAACCTTAGTTTCTTCATTCATAAAATGGGGATGATAAAACCGAATCTCCCCAGTTTATTGTAAAAGTTAAATTGTATGATGGCGTAAATGCTGGAAAAACTCGTTAAAAAGTTGCAAATCTTTCTGGGCTTCTCTGAAGGAAGTGGCTTGATTACCTTTGAGAAAAAGTGTCCCTTTGTTCTAGGGAAAAAACCACCATTTGGCAAATAAAAACTATTAGCCATTCTTTATCCTAAGACACCCTCTGTACTTGGAGACAACTGGTCACCCTTAGACTGAATGCTGTGAGGATGAGATCTGCTCACTTTGGCTTTCCTCTTTGTCTTTCACCAATTTATTTTGTAAGTGAGTTAATCTTTTAGCAAAATTTCTCTCTCTCTCCATGCTCCCTCTTCCTCCCTCTCTCTCTCAACTGGCTGAGTTGCTTCTTGGGGAGGAATGTTACTTTTCTCTGCATGGATTTGGGCTGCCTTATGCCTATAAATTATAGCAAGTTCTTGAGGGACTATGGAGGTTTTTGCTGGAATGGTTTTTTGCCAGAAGGCTGAAGAGGAAACCCCAAGGGCTGCAGGAAAGACTTGCAGGCGTGGGTTTCAGCTCAGGCTAGGAGAGGCTGTATAAAGTAACTGGACAGGCCCACAACTTCCTGCTAGGGTGCTTTGTGATGCTCTCTTGCCATGCAAGGGCCGTGGGACAAGCCCACACTCCCTGTTGTCTATGGTGGAACAGAACATAGGATATGAGGGAAATCTGGAGACCATTCCTGTGCTCCCAGGCCTGCTGCTGGGCTAGATCACCCTGGTCTAATGGAATTGGCCAGAGGGCTGACTGGAACCCCACTGGCCCCTTGCTTCTCTTCCATTATCCTCAACTGTTCAATGAGTCTAAAATCACAGCCTAGACTCTACTGTTATAGAAGAGCCACCTCCTGCTCTTCCTATCAAGACATGGCTTTCAAAGGCTTTGATTGGAAAGATGGATGTGGCCGTGGTGATATGGTTGGTGAGGAGGAAGATGGAGGGTCCTTCTTCAGAACCCCCATCACTGGGGCTGCAGGTAACCATGTTCCAAAGCAAGACCCCAGGAGAATTATACCTTTTCCCCTGATCTCTTCTCTTTTGAACCCACAAGGACCAGGACACTTCAGCCCAGGAGAGGTTTGTTCCTAGGCTGAGCTATCTAGTTAGACAGTGAAGGGGCCCTGGACTGATGGCAGGCGAGGATGACCTTGCCTTGCTTCCTGCTTTTGCTCTGTCTTCCCCCAGTCCATGGTCCCTTCTTCCCTGTAATGATGGCTGAGCCTCTCTTAGAAGGTGGGGGCCTTTCAGCACAGGGGAGCTCAGGTCTACCCTGAGCACTATGCAGTCTGGTTCTGGGTGCGCCAGGACTTGGCTGGGTGGGGTAAGAATGTTCAGGAAGGGGTACCCAAAGAGGGTCACTGCATCGAGTAGGGGATGGGCCTTGACCTTATGCCTGGCGAACAGCAAGGAAACTCTAACTCGGGGCTTTTTGCCAGTCACAGGGCCAGCACAGGGAGCCCTTGCCAAAGGAAGAGGCTCCCTTTGTCCACTTGAGGCTGTAAGAGAACCCCTGGGGAGAGCAGCACACCTTCATAGTGACCACCAGGGGGCTCTGGGGGACCCCGCAAGAGCTACTTCTGGAGAAGAAACTTCAGTGAGCCCTGCCTGGCCTGGAGCCCCAGGGCAAATGACAGAACCTAAAATCAGCTAGTAGAGAGAATGCTCCCTGTCTCTGCAGGTATGTGATGGAGGCTAAAGGAATCATCTTTCAACAGGGGAATTTGTTTCTCATGCAAAAGTTTGACACGGGTCCACCCTTCTCCAAGATCCTGTTGACATGGCCCAGGCAAACCGACACTGTGTTCTCATTAGCTGATCAGCACACACAGCACTCTGCCACCAGCCATCCAAGAGACAGGGAAGGCTAAAACCAACCAAGCCCGTGAGAGACAAACACAAGTTTCATTCATAGTCTCAATCTAGCCAAATGTAGCTGTTGGCAGTTCCTTGCAATAATTAGAGAGACAGCTCACATTTGCCTAAAATAACTAAAGTATTGAAGGAATAAAACCTTTAGTTCCAGGGCAAAGGGAACCTGGGGGTTATGATATGTCAACACATCATAAACTGAAGAGGAGCCTGAGGGCAGAGGCTGCGTCTCCCTGGTTGGTTCAGAGGCTTCCCCAGGGCAGAGCCTCTGTCCCCTGCCTGACACCACCCAACACATTAGTCCAGAAAACTCTCTAAGGGTGTTTGAGAGAACTGATGGGCCCATCTCTCAGGAGCCTTGCTGCTGACTGGGGCTCCTGGAATGGGTTCTGGGCTGTAACGCAGCACCCCTGCAGTGGTCCAGAAGAGAAGCAGCCCATTGGCAGCCCCCAGCTCCCAGCAGCATCTGGTCCACTCTCAGCAGCCCTGCCCAAGGACACAAGAGAACATCATCCCACCCAGAGTGTCTGGCACCCAGTGCTGCTCTCGGCCCTTCTCTGATCAGCGTTTTCAAGAGCCACATGTTCCTGGAACACAAGTCGCCTCTCCCTAAGGACAACTCACACCTCCTGC
This sequence comes from Okapia johnstoni, assembly GCA_024291935.2. Taxonomy (NCBI): domain Eukaryota; kingdom Metazoa; phylum Chordata; class Mammalia; order Artiodactyla; family Giraffidae; genus Okapia; species Okapia johnstoni. The sequence continues at coordinate 121,728,048 of CM044306.1, read as the reverse complement.
CCCCAGCCTCTGCCTCCTTCCCAGAGTGAGCAGATCTCCCTGACTCCCCGGGGTCCCCAGTGCCAGCTGTAGCCACTTCTCTAGGTCACTCTCAGCTCCAAATCTCAGACCTGTTGGACCCACTGTCCAGCCTGAGTCATCTCATGTGTCAGGCCTGCTCTGGGCCCTGGGGACACAGAAGCAAGCCTGCCCTCCATGGAACTCCTATTCAGGATGCTGACAGCCTCAAGAATCCTCTAGAGCTTTGCTTTCCAGAGACCAGACCCAGGTCATGATCCTGGCAGAGACTAGCGGCTATGGCTGCAGGCAGGCTATCGGGACAAGGAGGGACAGTCAGAATCGGCAGGCTTGCCTGGGACAGGGCTGTCAGACTGTTTGGGAGTATCCAGCAGGAAACTGGGAGGCAGGGAGAGATGAAAGGGAACACACCAACGGCCAGGCTGGGCTATGGGCTTGTAGTCTCTGGGAATCAAGTTGGGCTCAGAGAAGAGGCATATTGATCAAACTCTTGCTGAGCTAAGGTGGGTCTCACTTCTGGGTTCTAATGCAGGCTTCAACACTTACTCACTCCCTCCTTCCAGCCTGTTTCCTTCTCTGAAGATTGTAAGGATCACTCCTGCCCCTGCCTTGCCCCCTTACAGGGATGCCGTGAAGACCACATGCAATATAAAGGCCACTGTGAACATGAAAGATTTTATTCTCCAGCTCACCTACACACACCTACAGGACAGGGAACTCACTACCTCTCAGGCGGATGCTCTGTTGAGCTGGTGTCTTCACTGAGTAACTCACAGGAAGCACACTGCAAATCCAGAGAGAAAAGGGCTAATGCAGCTCAAGGCTTCAGTTGGAGACTGGCTCGACCGCATCAAGATCACGACTTCACAGAGGACGGACCCCAGCAAGCCAGAAGGTGATGCTCCTGGCCTTTGGAGACTTCCCTGAGCAACTTCCTCAGTCCTGTACAAACACCTGCTCAGCGGATTCTGCTTGTGAGCAGCAGCTGTGCCCTGAGCAGCCCCAGGCAGGGAAAGGGACATCTCCCCCTACCCAGGTGAAAAAAAACCCTGAGTCAGGGACGGCCTCACTATCCCCTCGAGGAGGAGCCCCCTGGGAGTGAGGGCATTTGGGGCAGCCTAGGGAATGGGGATGAGAAGCAGGCGGCAAAGGCAGGCAGCTGGTTCAGACCCATGGCAGGAAGTCACAACCAAGATTCATCCTGGAAAAATGCAACTAATGCTACACAGCTGGGGCCCACTAATCAGAAACATGGACCCAGAGGTGGCAGCAGGGACAGGCCCAGAGGGCAGGGCTGACAGCGAGGTGATAATCAGCAGCAAGCTCTAGGTCGGTCTCCCCACCCTCTCCAGCGGCTGCGGTTTAGAGACAGAGGTTGTCACACTGGAAGGGGTAGCTTCTCCGCCCCTGCCCCGTCTGTCTGGAGGGGGATGCATTGCTTACCAATAGCCCTAACATCAGCTCAAACAATAGCTGAGCCTTCTTCAGATCTCCAGAGAATGGAGTTGCATGGTGACCTTCACCTCTTTCCTTCCCTGGTGATGGCCCCCCAAGTCTGATGGGAGGCACAGCCTGTCCCCCTTCTCCCAGCACAGCCTGCCATCAGGACAGGTTCAGAATGAGCCTTGAGCCCTCAGTGGGCTCCTCTCCATCTGGGCAAGGCCCTGTCCCCTGGGAAAGGCAGGAATGGGACAGGATTCTGAGCTGAGGTTATGTTAGGGGAGAACGTGGAGGACTGGGCTGGGCCACAACCCCTCAAAGTGCCATTTCTTTAAATTCAAGAAACATCGATGACGCTCCTGCTATTACCTGTATGCCAGGCCCTGGGCTACAAGGTGAATGTCTGCATTCTCTGTCCTCAGGGGCTCACAGTCTAGCTGGAGAGAGAAACAGGGAGAGAGGAGCTTTCACTCGAGGTAAGAGCAGGGCCAGGAGGGCCCCTGGGGGCCGAGGGCTAGGAGAGGGGCGCACACACCCGCCCAGAAACGGTAGATCCTCCAGACCCCAGGATGCTCCTCTGGTTCTCCTCCCCACTTCCCTCCCATTTCCCAAGCTGCCCTTCTGCCCTCAGCGATGTCTGCCTCAGGGTGAGCCCTCAGGGCCACAGCCTAGGGAGAGAAGAAGGAGGGCCTCTGTTAAAAGAGGCCTGCCCTGTGGACCCTCAGCCCAGAGTCTGTCCCCTCTGAAGGGATCTTGCAGTCCCTGAGCTCCACCACCCTCAGCCCCTCCTCGGCCCCAGACCCTGCTCGGCCCCACATACAACCCCAGCAGCCCGGGGTGGGGAGAGGCTGGTGGCTCGTCCTGTTGGTAAGACCCCTTCTCTTGCTGCCTAAGCTGTCTACTAGAGGCACCTCTGGGAGCAGAGGTCCCCTGAGCCTCTGGAGCACCGTGATGCTGAGCACAGCCCACAACCTGCCCTTCCCCACCTTCTCCCGAGCCTGACTCTCCCTCCCTGTGGCCCCACGCTGCTCCTGCAGAGCTGTCTCTCAAGGGTAAGGCTTGGTGTCTGGCCGACCCTCCCAAGTCACAGAAAGCACGGGTAGGTGTTGGGTGGGGGTCTGGGGTGGAGGTTTGAGAGATGGAGGTTGAAGGACAGAGGGAGAATCCGGAGGGCGTGCAGGTGGGAAAGACAGGGCTGGGCATGGCCTTGGGGAGCCTGGATGGAAGAAGCAGGGGTCAGAGGTCAGGAGCAGGAAAGATGATGAGGAAGCAAACGGCAATGTGGAGCTGGGAGCTGCCTTGTTGGAGGTTTCCTTACTGCCTGAGTGTTTGCCATGGAATTTCCCGGCCTAATAAAGAAGAATTTAAATAGACCACAAGTTGCTTAATGTTGACTGTATAAATAATCCAAATCCCCAGCTCCCTTTGTTCCACAAGCTATTTGTGTCAAGAGAGAGGGAGGGGGCGGGATCCTACAGAAGCCACCGTCCCAGATCACGGGTTTGGGGACTCTATGTTCTCCTCCACCAGGGCCCCAGGGAGCAGAGGTTGAGGCCTGGGACGGGGAGACTCGGGTTTCCCAGCCAAATCTTCCGTTTGTGAGCGTGCACACACTGGCACGTCATCCCCACACAGATTCACATGCGTGTGTGTACCCGTGCACACGTGCACACACAGCACATTGTGCCCTTGCTCACTCTGGGCCTGTGTGCACAGGCACATGCGGGCCCACACAGGCTGACTCGAGTGCACGCAAATGTGTGTACACACCCAGACACACAGGGAACACAGAGGGGCTCAGATGAGGCACTGGCCTGCCAGGGGGCAGGTCTCACCCCTTCCCTGCCCCCTGCTGCTCAGCGACCCAGGGGCTCGCAGCTTGGGAAGAAGGACCCTTCAGAGTCCTGGTGGGTGTGTGGCACAGTGGCTTCAGTCACAATGAGTTACTTCCAAAGAGGGTTCCTATGGAGTCACACAGAAAAGCCAAGTTGAAAGTCTCCAACCCCACAGCTCACCAGTGACCAAGGTATCCATCCCCTCCTCCACCACGTGATCAATCCTGCCATGTCCACCTGTGCTTAGGTCTCAGAGGAGAGGAGGAGACACAGTCATCCCATGAGGTCGGGACCAGGGCCGGCATGGAAGCTTCTAGTCCCTTAGTGACAGGCGTGGCTCTAGGAGGGCCATTTCAACACAGAACACAGAAGAAGTACCACCCAATCAGTGGTAGCAAATGGGGGAGAAGGAAGGAGAGAGAGTCAAGGGGAGGGAAGAGGAGGGGAGGAGAGGGGCAGGGAAGGGAGAGACTGGGAGGGGAGAGGAGAGGCGAATGGATGCTACAGGGCTGATATGCAGCTATTTCTGTTTGGTGTCCTTTCTGACTGCTCCATCCCTGTGGGGGACAAAGTTAAATATCTTTAATTTCATTCTAGAATGTACTCTTGAGCACATTCACACACATCACACATGGCAATGAGAGCTTGGGGGGTAAGGGGTGGGGCACCTGGCCCCACACATAATCCCAGGTTAGAAATTCCTATTCCAGTCTTAATTCTGACTGGCCCCTGAGTCCCAGACCTTTCCTGGTGACCTAAACCATGCTCCAGGGGCACAGCTCAGATTAGAATGGCAATTGCCATCTCGGTGCCCAACTCCAAACCTTGCACAACCCTACAGATTCCCCAAGAAATCAGTAACAGGGACTGATGAAGACCAAACCCAGTGTAAGGGAATTTTGCGGGGGTGAGATCCAAGCCACTATCCCAGAAAGCCACAATTTAATTCTTATGCTAAGAACTAGAGAATAACCAGCCAGTGAGAAGTGACCACTCCAGATAACCGAGTCACCAGCCGGGAATAAAGAATGAAAAAGCCTCAAAAACTAAGGTTCTGAGTAGAGGAAGAGAAGCCCAGTGGGCTAGAACCTTGGGGGCCATTCATTCTCTAATTTAACCATCCATTCATCAAATATTTATTGCGTACCAACCAAATACATCGTCCATGGGGTTGCAAAGAGTCGGACATGACTGAGCAACTTTCACTCACTCACTCACCAAATGCAAGCACTGCAATGCTGGATACTGTCTTCATAGAAGTGTGTGTGTGTGTGTGTGTGTGTGTGTGTGTGTGTGTGTGTGCATGTGTGTACATGTGAGTGCATGCATCTGGGTTTAAGAATTGCTCCGCCACTTGCCACACACAAACCCAGACAAGCACAGGATGCCACAATCACCCTCAGTCCCAGCCCCAACCCCAAGCCCACCCTCCAGGGTCCTGTAATTCCTTCTCCTGAAGCAATTTTGTCTCCTGGATCTAATGAGCAGAGGGAAGTCGGGGTGATAGGGTCCCTACATCTTTGCAACCCCTGACCAACTTTGCTCAGGTCCACTAAGCCCAATAATCATAGTGCATAATACCTGCTGTCTTATTTCCATCAGGCCCCAGCCCAATGCTTCATCTCGGCGGGGTGGGGAGTGGGGCTCTGGGAATGGAAATGCAGGAGGTCTGCCTGCTGCTTCTTCTCCAGGCTGGCTGGGGACTCGAGGCTCGGGGCTGCCAGCAGATGGTGTGCATCTCTCAGGCTGCCTGGGAGATGGACAGGAAGGAAAGCGGGCCTGTCCACATGCCCAGAATCTCTGGGCTGTCACCAGGTCCCCTTGATCCTCCTTCCAAGAAGGAAAGCGGGAAAACATGTCTTTCCAGGCCCTAATCCTCTCCACATGAGTGGGCACCATGGAGAGCCAGGGCCCCACTGCAGGCATGCAGACCACCAGAGTCCCACCATCATCCTGGCCAAGACCCCTCCCCTAGGACCTGCAGGTTGGTAACCACAGAAGCTTCTGCCTTCCTTCCAGAGCTTCCACACGGACCACCTTCTACTCTCAGCCCCGTCCTCTGCCTAGCATGCCTTGCATACTTCTGCCAAAGGGAAACTGAGGCTGATAGACACCTGGGTGGAAGGAGTCAAGCAAGAAGTGGTTTGCCCTGAGCAGCTACTTGAACTTGAAGCCCTCCCAAAGGCACTACAGGCAAAAAGGCCCAGGAGAACTTTCCAGTGGGGTGCGGGACCCTTACAAACCTACACAGTGCATCCCTGGACATTCAGGGTAGGATCCCAGCAGCCAATGCCCCCGGGGCCAGTTCCCCATGGGGTGCTCAGGTCAGGTAGAAACAAGGGAGTGGAGGATCGTCCAGGATGGAGCCCGAATGGTCAGTAGGAGGCTAGAGGATCCATCAGAGGAAGGAAGGTCTGTGTAGGGGTCCTCCTCTAAACCAGCACCAAGCCTCTCCCAGCCAGGATCCCATGAAAGGTCAGTTTGCGTGACTGATGGTACAATCCTTTCTTGCTACAGCAAAACAGACCCTGTGCCATCTCCATAGGCTGTGGTTTCCAATCTTGGTTTCCAGTCTTGGCTCTTATGGTTGATTCTGGCCATGCGGATCTCACCCCCAAACCCAACCCCCATGGCCTGGCTTTTGGTGACCTGAATGTCTAACCCCTGGGTGTCTGAGGACACAGAGCCAGTGTGACAAGCACAGAGAATGGATGTGGGCTGCACCCACCCACAGCTGGAGCTCCTGGCAACCCCAGAGTGGGAAAGAGCTCATATGTCAGTTGCTCTAAGTCACTTGGGGCCTGCCACTAATGCCAGGCTGGCTTGCCCCCTCCAGCCACTATGTTGACCACAGAGCCTGGACCCCAAGGGCAGGGAGGAGCTGCCAGGAGCTGGGAGGCAGGGAGGGCTTGGCACTGCTTTGATCTCGGGCATCGAAGGCCAGGAAATGCAATCAGCTCTGAAGAGCACTTGCTGTCAAACCGTCCCCAGCAGGCACAGGCCCAGACCCCTCCCCACTCTCCCAGGGCCTGCCTGTGTCCTAGTAGGCTGGCCAAGGACCCTAGGCAGCAGACTGGAAAGGCCACCCCCGGCAACTCTGAATAAGGGCTAATTCTGCCAGCATGGCATCTTCCTTCTGCACCCTCTACCCTGTCTCTACATTTCCCTCCATCTCCTCCCCGCCCCCTACAATGGCTTCCCCCCTGACTTTTATTGTCCCCGACATTTGCATGAGAACAGGAACTTTGTGCTCTGGGCTCCATCTGCTCCTGCTTATTTCTCACTTGGAACTGTAATCCATGGTCACACATGTCCCCTCCTCACACCCTCTCCGCCTCTACCCAGGCTGCCCCCAGAGTCAGGGCTTGTGAGGTTTCTGGTCCTTGGCACAAGTTGGTGCATCCTGAGAGAGAGTGGCCCAGAAGTGGACAACATCTTGTATGAGGAGGCTGGAGTGTGTAAGTCCCAGGATCTCTCTCCCTGAAAGGCCCCAGGCCCAGTATCCATGAGTCACAAGCTCCAGTAAATACCATCTCGTGACACTTATAGGAATTAAAATGGGTAGTACAAGGAAAGCGATGCTGTTAAGTAAATGAGAAAATAAATGCACCTCTCAGAGGGCACTTACTATGTGAAGAATTTTACAAATATTACCTCATGTTTACAAATATGGCCTCAGCTACCTCAGGGAGGTGCTACTGTAATCCTCTTCATCCAGGTGAGAAACTGGGGCAGAGACTCATTAAGGAGCTTGTCCCAGGCCACACACCTGGTCAGAGAGACTGAGGTCAGTCCGTGCTCACTCACCCTCTGAGTCCGTGCTCATACTCTGCTCTAGAAGGCTCTCCTGCCTGTTCCCATCCTTCAAACCCCATTTTCATCTTCCTCCTGAAGCCTCAGTGCTTTTGTCCTCATTTTAAAAATAAGGAAACTGAGACCCAACTGTCACTGTATTTCTGGAAAGATTTTACAAGGACCAGAGTCTCATCTAAAACTGAACTCTCTACTTATCTAAAAATTAAAAACCTCTGTTGGTTGGAGATTTTTCATTTCAAGGTGATTCCCTCAAATGCCAAGTGAGCAGGTCAGGAGCCAGATCAGCCAGTCAGCATGCAGGCCAGGCTGCCAGGCCCTCTGGGCATGGGTCAGCATCGTTGGGCCACAGCTTTTTCTTCCGAAGACCACACCTCCCCAGTCACTGGCCAGTCCTGCCACCTCTCCGAGGTCTCTGCCCCTCAGTCTCTGGCAGCTTCTACAACTCGGCTGTGCCCAACCGCACATCAAGTCAGAACTTACAGGCTCTCTTTGGGGCCATGCTGTCATCCTGGGGAGACAAGCACAATCAAATGGTCATGTTGGGCGGGCAACGGACCCCTGGACTGGGAGAAAGAGAGCTGAGGTCTTTATCTGGCTCTGTTTGCATTGGGACAAGTCATTTGGCCTCTCTGGGCCTCGATTTTCCATTATGTAAAATAAAAAGGGAGGGCTCACCAAGCCCTAAATACTCTTCCAGCCCAGACGGGATGAAAAGAGACAACACAGCAAATAGGCTGGCAGGCCTGCACCAGAACAAGGGCACACACAGAGGCTGGATATGTGTGTTCACAGGGGAGTTGGAGCAGTTCCCAGAATGCCAAGAGGTGGTTCTAGAGGGCTTCCTGGGGGAAGTGAGCTGGGCACCCAGGTCGTCAAGGAGGTGAGAGGAACCAACCCCGTTATGTGTAACAGGCAGGGGCCCCGCTTAGCAGAGCCTGCGGGGCGGGTGAGGGCCTGGTGTGCTATGACAGAGGCAGGGAGGGGGCCGCCAGCCCCACAGGAAGCCCCAGCTTGTTGTTGGGTAACTTCTCCTCCTGTTTTCTGGGAACAAGCTATTTGGAGAAGAGGGGGAGGGAGACTTTAAAGGCTTCCAGATGGGGGGCCCTTCTGTTGCCATGCCGCCACAAAGTCTATGCTGTGCTTTCTAAGAATCCCAGCAAATGTTAGCCAGGGTGGCTCTGGGGAGGTCTTCCGAGCCATCCCCCTGACTCTGTGCTCCCCACTATCCTGGACCCGATAGGAGGCCATATTCCATTCTTTACTATTATTCTTTGTTTATTTATTTATTTATTTTTATTAAAAAGCTGCAGAGACAGGGAGTTTGGGCTCATCTTTGTCACCCTCCTCCTTGTCCAGGGTCTCAGCATCCCGACACACTCTCTGTCCCACCTCACCTGGGCCAGTCTGCCCTGAAGACAGGGGTTGGAGGGAAGGACCTGACTCTCCCCTAACCAGGGGAGGCCGTTAGACGTTCAACAGAGAAGAGAAAACGGAACAACCCAGGACCTCTGTACAGAGGAGGGGCAGGGGCTGGGGAGAAAGAGACAGAAAGGAGGGGGGATTAGGGTCCACCCCTCCCCCAGCACACAGCCAGGGCTGCCGGGGGTGGGCCCCCATGCTTCTCCTGGGGTTATTTCTCAGGGAAGCCAGGTGGTGCCCACACTCGGGGACATCCACTTCCCGCCTCTCCCCACTCTGAGGATCCTGGCTCCAATGCTCACTTATCCCCTCCTTAAGCTGGGGTGATGTGGACATACAGCCCCACCCTGGCCTCATCTGGGCTCCCAGCACAGAGCCCTGGAGAGAACCAGCGAGGATCTGCACAGAGACAAAGGTGGCTGGGCCCAGCCCCGCAGGGTCTCCCACCTACAACTCTGTCCTGTCCTGGGGTTTGTTCACCAGCCTCCAGGTGGTGGGACGGGGCAGGTGGGGTGGAGAGGGGAGCTGGGGCAGTGAAAGGAGACTCTGAGTGAAGGGTACCACATCTGGGGCCCAGGACAGCTGCCCCACTCGGTGCTATCCTGGGGGAGGGAGGGAGTGAGCCCCCCCAGCCTAGGTCAAGAAAGAGCCCACATGAGTCCTGTCAGGACTCTGGGTCTCAGAAGGAGCAGCAGGTTTCCCCCAAAGCCTGCGCCTCTTCAGATTGCTGCAATACAGGCCTCTGATGAGAAGGCATTTTTTATGAGTCAATCAGAAACACATGAAGCACACACCACAGGGGTGAGCAATAGAGGAGCAGGGACAGGGGAGGGGGCAGACATGTGCCACCAGAGGAAACCTCCCTGACCTGGTCTCCAGCCAGCCCTGGGCCCAGCTGGGGGTGCTGGGCCCCACCCGTGGGGCTTCTACTTGGAAGACTCAATGGGGCCTGGGACCAAGAGAAGAAAGGTGCGCTGACCCTGCATGGCCCTTCCTCTCCCTGAGAGCCCAGAAAGTTCTGAGCCTTCCTGAGCAGAAGGGAGCTTGAGGGAGGGCTCAGGGCTCACCTACCCTTGAAGAGACCCAGACAAAGGAGCCCAGGGATGCCATTCTTGAGTGACGCTCTTGGGCACAGGGGTCACTAGATTGGTGTTGAGGTGTAGGGCAAGGGGTCTCATGCAGATAGAAGAATCCGGCTGCACCAGGCCCTCGTCCTTCCCAACAGATTACTTATGTCCAGAATGGGGCCTGATCTTGGCTGAGCCCAATTTGAGGCAGAAGGAGCCAGAGGGGGCCCTGGTTTATATGTCCCCAGACTTTGATTCTGGGAAAGATTGAAGGCAGGAGGAGAAGGGGACGACAGAGGACGAGATGTTCGGATGGCATCACTGACTCAGTGGACATGAGTTTGAGCAAGCTCCAGGAGATGGTGAAGGACAGGGAAACCGGGAGTGCTGCAGTCCATGGGGTCGCAAAGAGTTGGACATGACTGAGTAACTGAACAACAACAACAAAAGCCTCTGCTAAATCCCTTCTGCACCGAACCCCGACTCCGTCCCTGCCTCACAGGGCCCCATCCCTCCCCAGCCTCAGTTTCCCTTTCCCCTACAAGAGTTGGGACAACAGAAACTCTCTGGCTCCTCTGGTGATGCTGTGAGTTCTGATGCAGGCAATTTGAGGGACAAATGCATGCAGATGAATATGCAAATAGCCATCTCCAGGATTTATGGGTGGCCTCCGTTCTGTGGGAGGAGGTGGGAGGGTAGAGGTGGCATTTCAATGAGGCGGCCTCAGCCGAGCTGGCCCACTAAATCCCGGCGGGTGTCAGCGCCGTAAAGCACCGTGATGAAGGGCAGGCGGCGCTGGGAGGGGACGGTGATTTACAGCCGCGAGAGTCTCCTCCCCGCGGCCACGCAGGCAAGCGCCACGGGACAGGGACGAGGAAGGATTTATGTCGCCTGCTTCCCCAGCCCAGAGGCAGGCAGTGGAGAGAACGGCAGAAGGTGACTTTCACCTTCAGAAGCTGCGGTATGGGGCAGAGCAGCCTGGTGTCCGTCCACGATGCACAGAACAGGGGAGGTCGGAGGGGGCCTTACCAGCCCGACCCCTGCCCAGGCCTTCCTACCTTGTCTCTTCTAGGTGGCCCTTTCACGCTAAACTTGACTCCCTTCACTCGAGCCACCTAACGCCAACTATCACCTTCTTCCCTGGGGTCTTACCTGTGCCTGGACAGCTCTTCTAAGCTTGGAAACGTTCTGCCCAGGAAGAGGAGGAAAGTGGGTCCCATTGCATTTCCTTCCCTCGTCAGAGCTGGCCTAGTCTAACCTCAGCTTACGCTGCAAAGGGAAAGAAGGTCACACTGTGATCTATTTGGGGAGGCCATAAAGAGGAAGTTATCTCTCTCCTCTTCACCTGACTGGAAGGTACTTGCTTTGTCCTCTCCCTTCCAACCTCCTCCTGGCCAGCAAGCAGGTGGACACCCTGGGGTGGGGTGGCACCCTCTGAAGTCCCCTGTCGCTGGTAAATTACAGGGTGGTGACACTGCCTCTCCAGCGACTCACCAGAGTCTCAGAAATGACTCATGTGTCACTCTGCCAGGAAGTCCTACTGTGTGCCAGGGTGAGGCTGGAGAACAGAGAGGACTCAAAGGCAAAACTCTCCATGGGGTAGTCATCAGGGCCGCCCAGCCCCCAGCTCTGAGGGCCTCCGCCTCCCCTTCCACCACAGCCTCTCTGTAAACAAAGTTTACTGTGTCCGGTTCTCATAATTAAAGGAGGCCAGCCCAAAATCTCTCAGGTAAAGAAGGACTCCTTTCAAGGATATAAACACATAAATCAAAAAGCCTGCTTCAGTTGAGTTGTTCATCTACTGAGCTCTGAGCTCTAAGCGTAGCCTGCCTCCCTTGAGTTCATGTTAGGCAAATATGTCCCTGGCTTCAGTGTGTTTGGGCTAGAGAGAGCAGCAGGGATGCCTGCTTTCTGAGGGGGTGCTTTCCTGACCAATGCTTCACCTCAGAAACCCAGAAACCTTCCAAGTAAGGCTGGGATCCTTCACCTTTGTCTCTATTCCTCAGCATCTCTCTGCTGCAAACAGTCAACTCTGGCCTTGTTTCCTGGGGATCCCAATTATTCTCTGCTTCTGTCCCCCTCCAAAGACCAGGTCGAGTTACCACAAGTGCTGTTTCCTCAAGCACGTCTCTGTGATGTTGGATTTCTTCTGAGAACAAAACTATGAATTGAAGCAAGGTTCTGTATGACAGGACTTCCCTGTAGCTCAAACAGTAAAGAATCTGTCTGTGATGCAGGAGACCAGGGTTCAATCCTTGGGTCGGGAAGTTCCTCTGGAGAAGGGAATAGCAATCCACTCCAGTATTCTTGCCTGGAAAATCCCATGGACGGGGAAGCCTGGCAGGTTATAGTTCATGGGATCGCAAAGAATCGGACATAATTGAGTGACTAACACACAACACACTCTATATGACTCAACACAAATACCAAACTCCATAGACATTCCCCGCGGGGAGATTTTACCTGCAGATTGGTGCCCAAGGTCTCAGAGACTCAGAGGAGCAGGCGGTGGAGGGTAGGGGAAGCCACCAGACCAAGTGAGAGGGCTGCCAGGGAGAGGTCAACACACACAGGAGCCTCCTGAAAATTACACTCACCTCCTCCTTTCAACTTCATTTGTTCATCATACTTTTGTTGAGAATGTGTGGGTCAAATAGAATCACTGCAAATAATTGTGCAGTTGGTGTGATGTCTAAGACTTCCTGTCTAGGGAACAGTAGTATACGAGTGCGACTCCTGCATCATGGCCCTGGACTGTATCAACCTGGAAAGGGGACAGCTTTATCCAGTTCATGCAAAGACCCTGTAGACTAACAGGAACCCTGATGCCAAGTACTGTGAAAATACGTTTACAGTCATTACCTCATTTAATCTCAACATAAGTAGGTGTGACGCTCTTGTTTTCCAGGTGAGAAAATGGAAGCATAGCCAAGTTCAAGTACTTTCCCAAGGTAACAGGGCAGATGACCAATGAAGGCAAGATGCAAACAGCATCCCCAAATCCAATTTCTCTTCTTGGTTTACTCTCCACTTGTACTCTGTCCCTTTCTTTGTGCTGTTATAACCCACATAACCTCAGCCCTCATCTAAGACGACTAACATACCAAGTGTTGGCAAACAGGCGGAACATCCAGTACTTGCCACATTGCTGGAGGGAACATGGAGTGGAACAATTGCTTTGAATAATTGTCACATTTAAACTCACAGAGTTTATTCCAAAGTTCAATATACACCTACTGTATGATTCAGTCATTCCACTCCTAGACATATACCCAAGAGAAATGAAATAATGTGTCTATATAAAGACTCTTGCATGAATGGGGCTGGGCAGAGAACAAGGGAAGGGAAAGCAGAGTCAGGATGGGCTGGAGAGCTTGGCCAGCCTGGGCTGCCTCTCTGTGCTCCCTTCCTCCTTTATTCAAGTCAAAATCTCTCAGGAGCTCCATGCCAACCTTGTGGGGAGAAACTGGCAGGAGGGGGAGGCCACGGGGCTCTGGACAGTGCTCAGAGGGCATGCTAGTGACTGAGTCCCAACTCGACCTTTCCATGGGTGTGAAGCAGGGCCCCCACTGGTGGTAAGGGCTGGGCTGGGCTGGGAGGCAAGGACAGGGGAGAGGGAGGAGTGGCCCTGGGCCAGATGAAGAGCAGCACGGCCAAGGACTGGGCAGACGGTAGAACTAAGGCCAGCTGAGAACAGAGGTTAGGAGCCCATGAAGCGGGTATTAGCCAGAGGCCCGCAGCATGGCAGCTCTGTGAGTGCTGAAAGCTTCAGCACTTGCACTTGAGATGTTTCTGAAGGGCTCCAGACCGGGTAAATGACCCAGTCTGGCTGGATTTTCCCCGGGGATGGTGGCATCAAGCTTCTAGGCCGAAAGTTTCAGCAAGCTGCTACTGGGTGAGACCAGGCTAGGATCGACTCCCTTCCTGGCTAGGCCACACTCCACCACTCTGACTTCTGTGCCTACACTGGTCACAGATAGCAGTACTAGCCTGTGAGCCTCAGCTTTATCCATGCCGGGCTCTGAATCAGAAGACTAGCCCAGGGAGACACTGGTAATCCCTTCCTCTTCTGGCAACCAGAATCTGCACAGCTTGGTCTGGCATCCTCAGGTGAGCAGAGCCAAAGTACCCTCAAGGACATCTGGAGGTAGTCCCCTCCTCACCCTGCCATCTTCTGCCTGTGCCTCTGGTTCCCTACTTTCATTTCTGCTTCCTGCTGGGACTAGAGCCTCAAACATTCTGCTCCAGGTTACTACCCCAGCCCCTGCCCTCGCCCCTAGGACTCCACTCTGGCTGCTCTTTATCCCCACTGGGCAGCAGCCAGGATGGAAGGCCAGGACATCCATAGCTCCAGGAGAAAAGACAATGCCACTTGAGCTAGTTCCATGCATCCTCAAAATGGTATTAGCCCCAAAGAAGAGCTCGGGAGTGGAAGGACACCTGAAGTGGGGCAGACACACTGATTCCCCACTCCCAGCCCAATGTTCATTATCAGTTCGAAGTTACAGCCTGGACTTCAGGAACCTCTTTGTCATTTGAAGTATAAAATGTGTTCCAAAGTTAGTCAGGAATGTTTACTTTCTACCACTTCTCATTCTGATGACTTAGGTCAGCACAGGGTGTGGGCAGGAATAGGGGTCACCTGCTAATCTCTCTGTCCTGCTAGGAGAGCACAGAGGAACATGCCTCCCTACCAAGACCAAGAGATGGGCCCCTATTCTGACCGCGCTCCATTCTGGAGCTATTCTCTGTGATTCTGTTCTAGGACTTCCATACCACTCACCACACCTCCCATGTCAAATGTGGACTGTTCTTGGCTCCAGCTTGCAAGGATTCCCCCCCTCCCACCCGCTGCCACCGCCATGTTTTAAAAGCATCTTCTCTCCTTGTCCCAGATCTCCTCACTTCCACTGCCCAGTTGAGGTCATCACAGCTGATCTGGACTCCTGCAGTCCTACTCCTGAGGTCTGCCTGCTCCCCCAGCTCCCCTAACCCTGCCTTCCCACCAGCATAGCTGCTCAGGAGAGCAGTCACTTACTGAATGCCCACCTGCTATATGCCGGGGCCACAGGAACTGGAGGCAAGGACAGGCTTGTCCTCTGGTGGAGAAGATGGACAAGACCCAACCGGTGTGGCAGAGTCCTGCTGCAGCACAGAGGCTGCCCCAGGTGCAGGCTGGGTCCCAGGGTCATGGAGTGCTTCTAAGGAGGATGGGTACACAAAGGGGACAAGAGCCCCTCTAGGCAACAGTGGTGTTCTCAGTGGTGGGATGGCCTGGGCAAAGGATTTGAGGCCAGATTTCACAGTCTTCTGTGTCCTGATCACACTTACATATTACACTGGTCAAGGGCTCTTATGACCACACATGTCCCAAAGGACACCTCAGACTGACCTCAACAACAGAAAGACTGTGTTGATTTTCAACCCAAACTCAACAGATTGAGCCAGAGAAATTCAACCCAGTTTCTTAAAGGACATCACCAGAGACTCAGTTTCTCTCTGTGTCTTTACTTCATCCTCAGCTCTACAAGGTGGCCCTCCAGCACCTACCAGCTCCCCGTTCCAGAGAGCAGTGCCAAACCCCCACACATCGCCTTGCGCAGGAGAAGAAATCCTGTGCCAATGACACACTCGCTTTCACTCTCTGTTCCTTCCTTGCTAGAGCTTCACTCTCTCAGAAATACAGTGAATGTTTTCTTGAAACTCATTGACTCTGACTGGGTTAAATATCCATCTGTGAACCAATCGCTGAGACTGGGAGAATATGATCATCCTATTGGCTTAGGCCAGGTCCTATGCTCCATCCTCGAGCATATAGGTAGAGAGTGGACATGAAAGATTCCATGACCAGGAGCGCTGAGGATGGACCTAAGGCTGGAGAAGGTACCTGTCCTATACATGAAAGTGGGCAAGAGGGTCACCTGGGATTTACTTCAAACCAAATATCAGGTCACCTTGAAAAGGAAGACTCTGGATGAAATAGTGGGGCCCCAACTTCCCTCAAGTTCCTTTCCCCTAATTTACTTTTTCATATCACCTAAGCTCCTGGAGAAGGAAATGGCAACTCACTCTAGTATTCTTGCCTGGAGAATTCCATGGACAGAGCAGCCTGGGGGGCTGCAATCCATGGACTCACAAAGAGTCGGATACAACTGAGTGACTAACGCTCTCATCACTAATATTTTCATCACCTAAGCTGGTACGAGAGAGCATTATCTCTGAGCAGTGTAATTTCCGTTCCTCTTTGGGACAATCTGTGCATGTGTGTGTGTGTTTGTGTGTGTGTGTGTGTGTGTGTGTGTGTGTGTGTGTGTGTGCTGATGTCATCTTTTAGAATATAGGCAAATTGGGGATTGATGTGGGGTTGAAAACCCTTCTTCCCAAATGCCAAACAGTTATAGCCAAGAAAGAAAGACCACGCATAAAATGTGATGCTGACACTGAACCCAGCAAGTGCAGCTCTGGGAGCCTGGGGCACTTCCTGCAATCCCACGGCCCGTGTCTACATGGAAGAGAATGGGGCTGGGACTTTGGCACCTGTTAGGCCAAGGCCCAGGCCAGCCCCTCTTCCCCAAGGAGAAGCTATTGGCACTTGCAGGGACAGACAGAAATGGGTGGGGGAATCTGGAAGGGTCTCAGGCCTCCAAGTCCACAAATCATCCTGTTCTAATGGAAATGGAAATTGCCAAGAGCACAGTATGTTTTCCTGCGTCAGCAGCTCAGTGACTAATGTCCCAAGATAAATGGCTTTGTTTTGCCTTGTTTAGGGTGATTCTGTAAACTTTCCCTCCTTTCTGCAAAGGGGACCCCCCACATCCCTCCCAAGTGCACCCAGGGTTAAGGAAGGCTGACCCAAGTGCACCCAGGGCTAAGGAAGGCTGAAGTCAGGGCCTCTGGCTAGGTGGGGGTCACTCCATGTGCAATGAGAGGCAGGGCCAGGTGAGAACCTTGGCTTTGTGGGTCTGAAGCAGATCCATCATCAGTCCCCAGCAAACGACTCTCAAGTAGCTGGGAACAAGCTCTACCCTCAGGCAGACTGGAGTCAGGGTTGGAGGGAGGCTCAGGAGCACCCAGGATTACTGGGGCGAAAACTGGGGCAAGAAGGACAAGGGGAAGAAGAATGGGCTAGTAGAACAAGGAAGAGGTGACACTCCCATCTTGTGCCACTTGAGTATTATTAAGCCACCTGGACTTTGTTTTTGTTCTTGTTGTTTTTTAACCAGTGAAGACTCTGGATTTTGAAAGAATTGGCTGTGGACCCAGACCCAGGTGGTTGGGAATCACAGCCCTGTCATTTACTAGCTGTGGCATCTTGGGTGGTATTACACCATTTTATAGATGAATAAACTGAGGCGTAGATTGGCTAAGCAATTTGCCCAAAGTCACACATCTAGCTCATGGCAGTATCCAAACTTCACAGGATGGTCTAGCTCCAAAGCCAATAGTGTTGAATAAAGTAGCACTTGGGGAAATCAGTCTCCCCAGGTGCCTACTGATTTGTGAAACACCAGCCCTCACCCTTCCATAAATATGTCCTTGTTTTGCCACACTGCAAGTCCTGTGGTTAATACTTCCACCCCTCTGCTTTCTGAAGACACTTCCCAGTCTCCTTGTGTTGGTGGACCATGTGTCACTTCCAGGCTGGAGCATTTCATTGTCAGTACAAAGCCCTTCAGAGCCCTTGCACTCTGTCACAGCAACCAGCACTGTTCCAAAGAGGCTGCTTCATCAACCTGCATCCTACATTAGGACAATGTGGATGGGCCTCCTATGAACCCACGGTGGACAATGAAGCATGAGCGAGAAATACAACTTCATTGATTTAAGCCTGGGCTTAAAGAATCTGCCTACAGTGCAGGAGACCTGGGTTTAACTCCTCAGTCGAGAAGATACCCTGGAGACGGGAATGGCTATCCACTCCAGTATTCTTACCTGGAGATCCCATGGACAGAGAAACCTGGTGGGCTGCAGTCCATGGGATTGCAGAGTCAGACATTACTGCACGACCAAGCATGAATGCAGTCTTTAAACAACTGAGATTGGAGGTTTGCTTGGGGCTTCCCAGGTGGTACTAGTGGTAAGGAACCTGCCTGCCACTTCAGGAAACACATAGACTTGAATTACTGTGATATTGAATGACTTGCCTTGTAAACAAACCAAGATCATTCAGTCATTTTTGAGGTTGCACCCAAGTACTGCATTTCAGACTCTTCTGTTGATTATGAGGGCTACTCCATTTCTTCTATGGAATTCTTATCCACAGTAGTAAATACAATGGTCATCTGAATTAAATTCACCCATTCCAGTCCATTTTAGCTCACGGATTTCTAAGATGTTCATGCTTATTCTTACCATCTCCTGCTTGACCACGTCCAATCTACCTTGACTGATGGACCTAACATTCCATGTTCCTGTGCAATACTGTTCTTTGCAGTATCAGATTTTACTTTCATCACCAGACACATCCACAACTGAGTGTCATTTCCGCTTTGGCCCAGCTGCTTCATTCTTTCTGGGGCTATTAGTAGTTCTCTTCTACTCTTCCACAGTAGCAGATTGGACACCTTCAGACCTGGGGGACTCATTTTTTGGTGTCATATCTTTTTGTTCTTATATACAGTTCATGAGGTTCAATGTTTGTTCATTTCTTTCTCTTCATGTTTGAAAATTACAGTCTCAACTTCTATTCTTTGGGTGAATAATCCTTTGGAGAGTTGCTAGTTCATGGGGGTGTTCTCCCAAATGCCCTTCCCTATAGGGCAACTCTGTGGTTACCTTATCCCTAGCTCTGAACCATGGGATTCAGAATGTGAATAAGAGATGATGTGAACAACTTTGTCTAGGTGCTGTGGGTGGGGTAGTTCTGAACTTCATATATACACAGGGAACACGGAAGAGCTCGGTTTGGTTATCGGGCTGCATCTCTATTTCTGGCCTTGGATAGACAGCATGTTTCCAGACCCCTGCCCAAGGCTGATCAGAGTCAGTCCACCTCCCAGGTGGGTGGGCTGTATGTTCACAGCTCCCTCTGTGGGCTTCATGGAGGAGCCCAGTCTTGGCATAGCAGCCTAATCCCCAGTGACTGGTCTTTGTACCCAGTTTTCAGCTGCACTTCAGCTCCTGTTCACCACTTTGGTTTCCTTCTCCATCACTTGCCTGTGAAAATCTTCCTTTTTATATTCTTTTTAACATACACATATATTCTAAATTAACAAACACATCTGTTCTTCCTATATATAGAGAGATGAAGGTAGATGGTTTGACATCTTGACCCAGGTTCGATCCCTGGGTCAGGAAGATCCCCTGAAGGAGGGCACAGCAACCCACTTCAGTATTCTTGCCTGGAGAATCCCCGTGGACAGAAAAGCCTGGCGGGCTACAGTCCACGAGGTCACAAAGAGTTGGACATGACTGAAGCGACTAAACACACACAGCACCGCAGTATAATGTATCCCATCCTGAATGAAACACCTCTTCCTGGGAGGAGGAATCAGGTGAATCCTTTTAGATGTAGGTAGTAGTGTCCAGCAAAGGGAAAGGACAGGGCGACATTTCCACCCACCACACCATCATGTTTCAGAGACGTCAAGACCCGGGAGAAACAAGCCTTAGGGAAGACAAGGATTCCGATAGCCCTGAGACACAGAGCTTTCAGACTAGAGGAGGGTCATCTGGCCCACTTGAGGTTAGGAGGGCTGGGTCAAGGAAGTCTTATTTCACATGGCCCTTGTCCATGCTGTCCAGGCCTCCTGAAAGAGGAGTCAGAATTTGGCCTTGGGAGGAACTGGCTCATTGCCAGGCCAAGCGCCAGCAAGGCATCTCACAGTGGCAGATGGGCAAAGGTCATCACTGCAGATGCTGACCTTGGCAGACGTGCCCTGGGCACTGGGGCCCCACCACCTGAGTGCAATCTCCCCTGCCCACACAAACCCTTCAGACAGTTGACAGCATCCTCCATGGGCATGAGTTGTGGAACAGTAACTGCTGCAGTGGGACTGGGCTACAGGACACCAGGGGATCTCCTGGAAGTGGGGAGACCCTGTGGAGGAGTGTAGCTCTAACCTTCTGTCAGATTATTTCTCCCCCTCCTCTAGCACAAACAGAGCGACCCCATCCCACAGTTCCAAGAGACAGTTGAAGGGAAAGTGGCTAGACTGCAGAACAGGCCCTTCTGGATCAGGTGATTCTGAAACTGGACTTGATCTGGGAGAGGTCCTGGAACTGGAACCAGTTGCTCAAAGGAAATGCCTGAAGAAGGGAGGAGGGGGGTAGAAAGAATTTCCCTTAAGTGACAACTGCTGGGTTAGGGTATGCCTAACTAGTAGAGGGATGCCTCCAGGCATACATGACCCCCAAGTATCTTCTCACCACTTTCCCCTTTCCCTCCAGTCATGGCCAGCCTTTGCTCATTCTTCCCCTGACATCTACCTACTCACAGCTGTCCAGAACCTCCCCAACCTGGTCAGAGCAGCTTGAAAGAGCTCATCATCCTATACAATGTGTTGAGTTGAGAAGACCCTGGAAGGGCTGTGTCATTTCCTAGAGAAGCAGTCAATTGGGGAGCCCCTCTAGCCAAGACTGGCCATTTGGAAGCTGCCTCAAAAGTTACCCTGGAAGCAAATCTTGATGTCACTTCTGACACCTATTATGTGGGTCAGCATAAGAGTATGGAGGAAACAGCCCAGCTTTTGAGATCAGACAGATCTGGGTTTCGGCCCCAACTCTGCCATGTGCAAGGTGTATGAACTTGGGCATGGGCTTAACTTCTATAATCCTAAATTTCATGTCAAAGAGTTTATGATGGTGATAACGTTAGTCCCCACATCATGACAGCATGTAAGACTCCACCAAGGGTGAAAGAAGACACAGCCCTCAGCACAGGTGTGTGAAGCACATGTAAGTGCTCATTAAATGATATTTAGCATTAATGTGCTACACTGAGGGGGTGAGAATAGAGGGGCTCTTGCCAGCCTCATCAAGCAGTCAGTGAATTTGTTTGACTCAAAAAGGCAGGAAGAAGTGTTGGGGAACCATGTAAGAGGTTTGGGGGGACCCCAGGAGCCTGGTCAACAGCAGCACCCATGACCTGGGCACTCTTATGCCAGTGCCCACAGATGAGGAAGAGGTTCCAGGGCCAGATCCACCCAGTCAGCAGCTCTGGAGCCAGCCCAGCACTACCGCTGGCAAACATCTGAACACAGTTGTTTAGCATTCAGAACAGTTCGGAAACTGTTCCTTAGCTCTACCTTCATCCATTTCTGTCAGCACACTTTGTCTCTGCTATTGCATTGTTGAGTTACCTTCTTTGACCTTCAAGTTGCTTGTGGGTATTTCAGGAGACATTGTCAAGTTTCCCTGTCTGGGCCAGTGAGAATAGGAGCGAGGCAGTAAGGACCACCACATCCCATGAAGAGCCCAGAGAGACCAAAGAAGGCACAGGATAAAACTACAAAGAAGATGTGGCCTTTAGGGCTATGTGAAGAGGACAGGGGCCTGCTTCCCAGACGGATGGCTGCCCAGAGGGGAATTTCACCCTAACATGTTCCAAAATGTGTCAGTCATTTAGCACATTTAGTCATTCATTCTAATTTATATATGAATAATTAATATAAGACTTTTGGGTCAAGACATCAAACTGTCTATCTCTATCTCTATACTTAAGAAGAACAGATATGTTTGTTAATTTAGAATATATGTGTATGTTAAAAAGAATATAAAAAGGAAGATTTTCACAGGCAAATGATGGAGAAGGAAACCAAAGTGGTGAACAGGAGCTGAAGTGCAGCTGAAAACTGGGTACAAAGACCAGTCAATGGGGATTGGGCTGCTATGCCAAGACTGGGCTCCTCCATGAAGCCCACAGAGGGAGCTGTGAACATACAGCCCACCCACCTGGGAGGTGGACTGACTCTGATCAGCCTTGGGCAGGGGTCTGGAAACATGCTGTCTATCCAAGGCCAGAAATAGAGATGCAGCCCGATAACCAAACCGAGCTCTTCCGTGTTCCCTGTGTATATATGAAGTTCAGAACTACCCCACCCACATGCAGAAGACTCCTAGACAAAGTTGTTCACATCATCTCTTATTCACATTCTGAATCCCATGGTTCAGAGCTAGGGATAAGGTAACCACAGAGTTGCCCTATAGGGAAGGGCATTTGGGAGAACACCCCCATGAACTAGCAACTCTCCAAAGGATTATTCACCCAAAGAATAGAAGTTGAGACTGTAATTTTCAAACATGAAGAGAAAGAAATGAACAAACATTGAACCTCATGAACTGTATATAAGAACAAAAAGATATGACACCAAAAAATGAGTCCCCCAGGTCTGAAGGTGTCCAATCTGCTACTGTGGAAGAGTAGAAGAGAACTACTAATAGCCCCAGAAAGAATGAAGCAGCTGGGCCAAAGCGGAAATGACACTCAGTTGTGGATGTGTCTGGTGATGAAAGTAAAATCTGATACTGCAAAGAACAGTATTGCATAGGAACATGGAATGTTAGGTCCATCAGTCAAGGTAGATTGGATGTGGTCAAGCAGGAGATGGTAAGAATAAGCATGAACATCTTAGAAATCCGTGAGCTAAAATGGACTGGAATGGGTGAATTTAATTCAGATGACCATTGTATTTACTACTGTGGATAAGAATTCCATAGAAGAAATGGAGTAGCCCTTATAATCAACAGAAGAGTCTGAAATGCAGTACTTGGGTGCAACCTCAAAAATGACTGAATGATCTTGGTTTGTTTCCAAGGCAAGTCATTCAACATCACAATAATCCAAGTCTATTCCCCTACTACCAATGCCAAAGAAGCTGAAGTTGATCAGTTCTATGAAGACCTAGAAGATCTCCTAGACCTAACACCCAAAAAAGATGTTCTATTCATCATTGGGGATTGGAATACAAAAGCGAAAAGTCAAGAAATACCAGAGTTAACAGGCAAGTTTGGCCTTGGAGAACAAATTGAAGCAGGGTAGAGGCTAACTGAATGCTGCCAAGAGAATGCATTGGTCATAGCAGATACCCTTTTTCAACAACACAAGAGATGACTTTACATATGGGCATTACCAAATGGCCAATACAAAAATCAAATTGATTACATTCCTTGTAGCTAAAGATGGAGAAGCTATAACTGTCAGCAAAAACAAAACCTGGAGCTGGCTGTGGCTCAGATCATCAGCTTCTCATAGCAAAATTCAGGCTTAAACTAAAGAAAGTTGGGGTGAGGGGAACACTGGGTCATCCAGGTATTACTTAAATCAAATTCCCTATGAATATGCAGTGGAGGTAATGAATAGATTCAAGGGATTAGAATTCATAAACAGTGTGCCTGAAGAACTGTGGATGGAGGTCCGTAGTATCATATGGGAGGCAGAGAACAAAACCATCCCAAAGAAAAAGAAAAGCAGGGAGGCAAAGTGGTCATCTGAGGAGGCCTCACAAAAGCTAAAGAAAGAATAGAAACAAAAAGCAAGGGAGGGAAAAAGGTGTATCCAACTAAATGCAGATTTCCAAAGAACAGCACGGAGAGACAAGAAGGCCCTCTTCAACGAACAGTGCATAAAACTAGAAGAAAACAAGAGAAGGAGGAAGACTAGTGATCTCTGCAGGAAAACTGGAGATGTGAAGGGAGCATTTTGCCCAAAGATGGACACAATAAAGGACATAAACGGTAGAGACCTATTACACACTGAAGAACTCAAGAAGAGATGGAAAGAATACACAGAACAACTGTATATAAAAGATCCAGATGAATGGATGATGAGCATGGTGTGGTCAGCCACCCAGAGCAAGACATTCTGGAGAGTGAAGCCAAGTGGGCCTTAGAAAGCACTGTTGTTAATAAAGTTAGTGGAGGCAATGGAATTCCAATAGAACTATTCAAAACCCTAAAGGATGATGCCATCAGGGTTTTGTATTCAGTATGTCAGCAAATCTGAAAGACCCAGCAATGGCCACAGGACTGGAAAAGGCCAATCCTCATTCCAGTTCCCAAGAAGGGTAGTATTAAAGAATGTGCTAACCATTGGACAATTGCACTCATCTCCTGTGCGGCCACATAGACCGTCCCCAATGGGGCCCGCTACTGGGGGGCCTCTCTCCTTCCTCCACGCTGCCAAGGTGGTACGCTGTGGCCCTCGTGGACCCAGCATGGGCAGTCAGCCCATCCTAGCCACAGGTAGGGCGGGGCAGGTGGTCTGGCTGGGTGATCGCCTCCCCTCTTCCTCATTTCATGGATTTCCTCCGCCTCCTGTTGCCCTGTGCCCCAGGCCACACACGCCCAGCTCCTTGTGCTAGCTTTTGGCTTCCCCAATGGCTCAGAGGGTAAAGAATCTGCCTGCAATGCAGGAGACACAGGAGAGATAGGTTGGATCCATCGATTGGGAAGATCCCCTGGAGGAGGAAATGGCAACCCATTCCAGTATTCTTGCCTGGAAAATCTCATGGACAGAGGAGCCTGGCAGGCTACAGTCCATTGGTTGCAAAGGGTCAGACACGACTGAGCAACTAACACACACCCATGCTAGTAAGGTCATGCTTAAAATCTTGCATGCTAGACTTCAGCATTATTGAACCAAGAACTTCCAGATGTCCAAGTTGGGTTTAGGAAAGGAAGAGGAACCAGAGATCAAATTGTCAACATTCTATGGATCATAGGGAAAGCTAGGAAATTCCAAAAAAAACATCTATCTCTGTTTCATCAACTACACCAAAGCTTTTGAGTGTGTGGATCATAATAAACTGTGGAAAGCTCTTAAAGAGATGGGGATACCAGACCATCTTACCTGTCTCCTGAGAAACCTGTATGCAGGTCAATAAGCAACAGTTAGAACCCTGTATGGAACTATTTGACTGGTTCAAGATTGAGAAAGGAGTATGACAGGGCTGTCTGATGTCACCCTGTTTGTTTAATCTATATGCTGATCTCATCATGAGAAATGAGAGGCTGGATGAGTTACAAGCTTGTATCAAGATAGGCGAGAGAAACATCAACAACCTCCGATATGCAGGTGATACCACTCTAATGACAGAAAGCAAAGAGGAACTAAAGGGCCTCTTGATGAAGGTGAAGGAAGAGAGTGAAAGAACCAGCTTAAAACTAAATATTAAAAAAACAAAGATCATGGCACCTGGCCCCATTATTTCAAGGCAAATAGAAAGGGAAAATGTGGAAGTAGTGACAATTTTCCTCTTTTGGGGCTCTAAAATCACTGGGGATGGTGACTGCAACCATGAAATCAGAAGGCAGTTGCTTCTTGGCAGGAAAGCAATGACAAACCTAGAAAGTGTGTTGAAAAGCAGAGACATTACTCTGCCAGCAAAGGTCCGTATAGTCAAGGCTGTGGTCTTCCCAGTGGTCATGTATGGTTGTGAGAGCTGGACCGTAAAGAAGGCAGAGCACTGAAGAATTGATGTCTTCGAACTGTGGTGCTGGAGAAGACTCCCAAGAGTTCCCTGGACAGCAAAGAGATCAAACTAGTCAATCTGAAGGGAAATCAACCCTGAATACTCGTTGGAAGGACTGATGCTGAAGCTGAAACTCCAGTGTTTTGGTCATCTGATGTGAACAGCTGACTTATTGGAAAAGTCCCTGATGCTGGGAAAGATTGAGGGCAGAAGGAAAAGAGGATGAGAAGGCTGAATGGCATCAGTGATGCAAACTTTGGGCAAATTTTGGGAGATGATGCGGGATAGAGAGGCCTGGCGTCCTACAGCCCATGGGGTCACAAAGAGTCAGACATGACTGGGCAACTGGACAATAACCAAAACTTTGCCCTATAGGGAAGGACATTTGGGAGAATATGCCCATGAAATACCAATTCCCAAAAAAGATTATTCACCCAAAGAATAGAATTTGAAAGTGTAATTTTCAAACATGAAGAGAAAAAAATGAACAAAAATTGATTCAACAGAAAGTATAAATGAAGGGGAGGCAAGGAGGCAAAGACAAATCATGCTAAATGAAATAAAAATGATATTTCAGAAATAAGTATATTTGATATTCATAATAAATAAACCTAAGGGGTAAACCTTTATTAAAAGGCAAATTCCACAGTGTTTTTCAATTTAATTCATTGTATGCTATTTATGAAAGAATTACATAAAATTGAGACAGGAAGTTTGGAAATGAAGATAGGCTAAACACCTATACATAAAATGCTATCCAAAAGGGAACTGGTAAAATATTAATTAATAAAAGAAAACATTAATTTTATGGAAATAAAAAAGAACATTCCAGAACATTTTCTAGTCTTAAAAAGTATTATTCGTTAAAACAATGTAATTGTAATGTTTGTATACAGCTAACAGTGCAGACTCAAAATATGTAATTTGACAGTATTAAAAGAAGTTGAGAAATCCACAATCAGAATAGACCACTTTCTCAGAAATTAATAGATCATACAGTCAAAAACTGCCAAGATTATTAAAGATCTGAATAATAAAATTATAGATTTGATATAAAACCATGTAGTACTTTGCACCCAATAAACAGAAAACACACGTATCTCTCAAGCACACATGGGTCATTTGTGATACTTGATCTGAAACTGCATGTCAAAGCTAGTCTCACCAAATTCCGAAGGCTCAGCATGATAGAGAACACATGTTCTGACTGCCACATAATAAAGCTCAAAATAACCATTAAAAGAGGGCACCTCAAACGCCCATATATTTAGGAATAAACAAGCAAAACACTCCCACTGCCAAATAATTTATAGGTTAAAGAGGAAATCGTAATAAAAATCGTGAAAATTTTAGAAATGAACAATAATAACAAGAGCCCAGCATGTCAAAATTTGTGAAGTTGCCCCTAGAGAGAGATATCTAGATCAATCTGTATTTATCAGAAATCAAGAAAGATTTAAAATAAATAGACTGAGGTGTGACACCAAGAGGTTGAAACTAGGATAATGGGGCAAACCAAAAGGCAGAAAAAAGAGAACAGCAAAGATGAAAGCCAAAATAATAAAATAAAAATAAAAAACAGAAAGAATCAATGAAATAAAAAGTGGTTGCTTGAGAAAAAAGAAAACCTCCAGTAAGTTTTAAAAATATAATACATTAAAATAGTAATAATATATGGCAAAAACTACTACAATATTGTAAAGTAATTAGCCCCCAACTAAAATAAAAAAAAAAGAATTAAAAAAAAATAAAAAAATAAAAATAAAAAATAAAATAGTAATAATATTATTTCAATATTGCAATATTCTTACAATCAAGCAAACATAATTATAGATACAGTTGAGTTATTTGGGGGGCTTCTAGTAGCTACTCTGTATAATAATCATGTCTTTTTTTTATATTTCCTCGTGCTTTAATATCTGAAGCCATGGTGACCCCCTCAGAATTCCTAGATATAGTGAAGGACTCACCTGCAGGCACCCTTCATGGGCAAACCAACCAATCCAGTGCCCATAGTCCATCTACTTCCTCTATCCACCTGCCCCTGCCCTAATCATCTCAGGTCAGGTACCAGACAGCCAGGTATGTCCCAGAGCCTGCTGAAGTTATTCAAACTAGCAAATCCTAAGCCTCCTTACTCTACCTTATCCATCCTCTCAGAAACTACAAAAAAGTCCCTTGCTCATATTTTCCCCTCACCCATACTGCCTCCTGACTGACCCTGGTGCTTCCCCATGTGGGCCTGATGGTGCAGCATTTTCCCTCCTCTTGGGAACTGTGAGGAACAAACTACTTTTTCAGTGACAGTCATCTCCAGATCTGGACCTTACTATACCTGCATAACAATAAAATTTACATTGTAAACCAATTTCCTCACCACCAATCCAGAAGGAGAAAGAGAAGGAAATAGATAAAGTGGGAAATGCAAGCCGTGAACAATCTCTCTAATCTTAGAAACAAAAGGTCCCATAGAGGACCAAGCATTATTAGTAAAAGAAGAACCACACTTAAATATCTCCTGGTGATATTTTAGATGTCAGGGAGAAAGTTCAAAATCCTTGAAGTATTTGAGGGAAATAAGTTTACATGTCAGTGTGGAGAGGACTGAACTGGACTCAGACTTCTCCTCTATAAATCTAAAAATAAAAAGAAATATGATAAAGATAATAATATCTACAAAGTTCCAAGGGGAGAAAAACCTGCAATCTAAGACAAGAAAGCTATAACTCATTTGTGAGATCAATTAAAAGAATATTTTTCAAACATTTAAGCATTCAAATGTATACCACACACTCAACCATCAAGAAAAATTTATTCAAAATAATGGTTCAGCTAAGCAAGAAACACTAAGGATAATTAGTAAAATTTAGGGTTAATTAAGTTAAAATCAATGTTAACATAATTTTTTAAATAATAGAAATGTTCAAAATAATCACTGAAAAAGACGGTACATAAATATAAGAAATAAAGTCGTAATAATAATCTTAATCTAAAATGTCATTATATCAAGAAAAATAGGATGTAGAAGCTTGAAAAGCGTGAAATCATCTTACACAAATAAACGTATACTATGTTCTTTTTGAGACTGGAAAACAGATAGTATACATATATATGTAGTATGTGTGTGTGAGAGATTAAAAGAGCGCAGTTCAGTCAGTTCAGTTGCTCTGTCACGTCTGACTCTTTGCAACCCCATGGACTGCAGCACTCCAGGCTTCCCTGTCCCTCCCTGTTAAAGGAGCTAGAGATAGACTCAAAATGGAAAACATGACTTTCTAATCTCTAAATATAAAGACACTTGCAAAGCAAGCTTAAGCAAATGGGAAAATGAAAAA
Source organism: Okapia johnstoni (assembly GCA_024291935.2). Classification (NCBI taxonomy): domain Eukaryota; kingdom Metazoa; phylum Chordata; class Mammalia; order Artiodactyla; family Giraffidae; genus Okapia; species Okapia johnstoni. The sequence continues at coordinate 121,699,708 of CM044306.1, read as the reverse complement.
GAAAATATAAGGAAGCATGAAGAGTAGAAAGTGTTAAATCACGCAAGATAAATGGTCAAATAGCCTGTCTTCAATGACTCAGGACTAAAATGACACTGGGAACTTCATACTGGGGAAAGTCTAGGTCTACTTTAATTTCCCCATTTGCAATAATCCATGCCCTCTGTTTCTCAGAGTACCTGTAGGAAGATAGCTGTTACAAGGACAGCAAGTCCAGTGTACATGTCCCCTTTGATCTTTAGAGTGGCAAAGCTGAGTGGATACCCTTAACCCTAGTTTCCAACACTCAGGGATGATTTTTATTGGCACAGCATGGATCAGATGCCCACTTAGAGCAAGCAAACAAGTGTAGCCAGGGACAGGATTTTATAGAGCTCCACACAAAGTGGACCACCTTTTAGGAGAAGGGTAGAAAATCTGCTAGGTGTACACTACTCAAGGACAAACAAAAAATAGCAATATTCATATTAGAAAATGTAGAACTCACAGAAAAACAAAAACAAAAAACACTAAAGTAGGGGAAAATGTTATCCTATATTAGTAAATTATACAAACTAAATGAGAATATCCCAAAGAAGGCCAATGACAAGGAACATTCAAACAGTAACACTGCACTATTTCACATGCTAGCAAGGTGATGCTAAAAATCCTACAGTCTAGGCTTCAATAGTATGTAAACCGAGAACTTCCAAATGTACAAGATGGATATAGAAAACACAGAGGAACCAGAGATCAAATGGCCAATATTCGTTGGATCATACAAAAAGCAAGGGAATTCCAGAAAGAAAAAAAAAAAAGCATCTACTTCTGCTTCATCGACTAAGCTAAAGCCTATGACTATGTGGATAATAACAAAGTGTGGAAAATTCTGAAAAAATGGAAATATCAGACCACCTCACCTACCTCCTGAGAAACCTGTATGCAGGTTAAGAAGCAACAGTTAGAAAGGGACATGGAGCAATGGACTGTTTCAAAATTGGGAAAGGAGTACATCAAGGTTGTATATTGCCACCCTGCTTATTTAACTTATATGCAGAGTACATCATGTGAAATGCTGGGCTGGATGAAGCACAAACTAAAAAGTCAAGATTACTGGGAGAAATATCAACAACCTCAGATATGCAGATGATACCACCCTAATGGCAGAGAGTGAAGAAGAACTAAAGAGCCTTTTGATGAAGGTGAAAGAGAGTGAAAAAGCTGGCTTAAAACTCAACATTCAAACAACTAAGATCATGGCATCTGGTCCCCTCACTTCATGGTGATGAGATGGGGGGGAAATGGAAACAGTGACAGATTTTATTTTCTTGGGCTCCAAAATCACTGCAGATGGTGACTGCAGCCATGAAATTAAAAGATGCTTGCTTCTTGGAAGAAGAGCTATGACAAACCTAGACAGCATATTAAAAAGCAGAGACATGTCTTTGCCAACAAAGGTCTATGTAGTCAAAGCTATGGTTTTTCCAGTAGTTGTGTATGGATGTGGGAGTTAGATCATAAAGAAGGCTGAGTGCCAAAGAATTGATGCTTTCGAACTGTGGTTCTGGAGAAGACTCTTGAGAATCCCTTGGACAGCAAGGAGATCAAACCAGTCAATCCTAAAGGGAATCAACCCTGAATAATCTTTGGAAGGACTGATGCTGAAGCTGAAGCTCCAATAATTTGGCCACCTGATGCAAAGAGCTGATTCACTGAAAAAGACCCTGATGCTGGGAAAGAATGAGGGCAGGAGGAGAAGGGGGTGACAGAGGATGAGATGGTTGGATGGCATCACTGACTCAAACAGACATGAGTGTGAGAAAACTCTGGGAGATAGTGAAAGACGGGAAGCCTGGAGTGCTGTGGTCCATGGAGTCGCAAAGAGCCAAACATGACTTGGCAACTGAACAACAAAATGAGAATATAAGAACCAGGAATCTGTGTGTACTGAATATAGTATAAAATATACATAGCCAGAAAGTTTAGAAATTAAGGAGAAATTGAAAAAAACCACAGTCATAGAAGGCTTAATATTCTTCACCATTTCTGTGAGATCAAGTAGACAGAAATTAATAAGAATATATTAACAGAAGAGTTAAACATTATTAAAATTTTAATTTAATAGATTTATATCAAAATGTGTTTCCTATAGACAGAAAACACACATTCATTTCAAATAGCTAAGGAATAGTTACAAATTTGATCATGACTTAGGCCACAAGGAAAATCTCATTAAAGTCTCAAGAGCAGAAACAGTACAATACACAAACTCGAACCACAATGTGACAAAGCTAGAAGTTAATAGCAACAGAAAAAACAAAGAAATATGAAGTTCCTCTGGAGGGAGTAAAACTTGTCTTACTAGCCCTATCAGTTCAGTTCAGTCGCTCAGTCGTGTCCATCTCTTTGTGACCCCATGAATTGCAGCACACCAGGCCTCTCTGTCCATCACCAACTCCCGGAGTCTACCCAAACCCATGTCCATCGAGTCGGTGATGCCATCCAACCATCTCATCCTCTGTCGTCCCCTTCTCCTCCTGCCCTCAATCCTTCCCAGCATTAGGGTCTTTTCCACTGAGTCAACTCTTCGCATGAGGTGGCCAAAGTATTGGAGTTTCAGCTTCAACATCAGTCCATCCAATGAACACCCAGGATTCATCTCTTTTAGGATGGATTGATTGGATCTCCTTGCAGTCCAAGGGACTCTCAAGAGTCTTCTCCAACACCACAGTTCAAAAGCATCAATTCTGCGGCGCTCAGCTTTCTTCACTGTCCAACTCTCACATCCATACATGACCACTGGAAAAACCATAGCCTTGACTAGACAGACTTTTGTTGGCAAAGTAATGTCTCTGCTTTTAAATATGTTATCTAGGTTGGCCATAACCTTCCTTCCAAGGAGTAAGCATTTTTTAATTTCATGGCTGCAATCACCATCAGCAGTGATTTTGGAGCCCCCAAAAATAAAGTCTGACACTGTTTCCACTGTTTCCCCATCTATTTCCCATGAAGTGATGGGACCAGATGCCATGATCTTAGTTTTCTGAACGTTGAGCTTTAAGCTAATTTTTTCACTCTCCTCTTTCACTTTCATCAAGAGGCTCCTTAGTTCTTCTTCACATTCTTCTATAAGTGTGGTGTCATCTGCATATCTGAGGTTACTGATATTTCTCCCAGCAATCTTGATTCCAGCTTGTGTTTCTTCCAGCCCAGCATTTCTCATGATGTACTCTGCATATAAGTTAAGTAAGCAGGGTGACAATATACAGCCTTGACGTACTCCTTTTCCTATCTGGAACCAGTCTGTTGTTCCATGTCCAGTTCTAACTGTTGCTTCCTGACCTGCATACAGGTTTCTCAAGAGACAGGTCAGATGGTCTGGTATGCCCATCTCTTTCAGAATTGTCCACAGTTTATTGTGACCCACACAGTCAAAGGCTTTGGCATAGTCAACAAAGCAGAAATAGATGTTTTTCTGGAACTCTCTTGCTTTTTTGATGATCCAGTGGATGTTGGCAATTTGATCTCTGGTTCCTCTGACTTTTCTAAAACCAGCTTGAACATCTGGAAGTTCACGGTTCACGTATTGCTGAAGCCTGGCTTGGAGAATTTTGAGCATTACTTTACTATCATGTGAGATGAGTGCAATTGTGCAGTAATTTGAGCATTCTTTGGCATTGCCTTTCTTTGGGACTGAATGAAAACTGACCTTTTCCAGTCCTGTGACCACTGCTGAGTTTTCCAAATTTGCTGGCATATTGAGTGCAGCACTTTCACAGCATCACCTTTGAGGATTTGAAATAGCTCAACTGGAATTCCATCACCTCCACTAGCTTTGTTCGTAGTGATGCTTTCTAAGGCCCACTTGACTTCACATTCCAGGATGTCTGGCTCTAGATGAGTGATCACATCATCATGATTATCTGGGTCATGAAGATCTTTTTTGTACAGTTCTTCTGTGTATTCTTGCCACCTCTTCTTAATATCTTCTGCTTCTGTTAGGTCCATACCATTTCTGTCCTTTATTGAGCCTATCTTTGCATGAAATGTTCCTTTGGTATCTCTAATTTTCTTGAAGAGATCTCTAGTCTTTCCCATTCTATTGTTTTCCTCTATTTCTTTGCATTGATCGCTGAGGAAGGCTTTCTTATCTCTCCTTGCTATTCTTTGGAACTCTGCATTCAGATGGGAATATCTTTCCTTTTCTCCTTTGCTTTTCGCTTCTCTTCTCTTCCCAGCTATCTGTAAGGCCTCCTCAGACAGCCATTTTGTTTTTTTGCATTTCTTTTCCATGGGGATTGTCTTGATCCCTGTCTGCTGTACAATGTCATGAACCTCTGTCCATAGTTCATCAGGCACTCTGTCTATCAGATCTAGTCCCTTAAATCTATTTGTCACTTCTACTGTATACTCATAAGGGATTTGACCTAGGTCATACCTGAATGGACTAGTGGTTTTCCCTACTTTCTTCAATTTAAGTCTGAATTTGGCAATAAGCATTTCATGATCTGAGCCACAGTCTGTTCCCAGTCTTGTTTTTGCTGACTGTATACAGCTTCTCCATCTTTGGCTGCAAAGAATATAATCAATCTGATTTCGGTGTTGACCATCTGGTGATGTCCATGTGTAGAGTCTTCTCTTGTGTTGTTGGAAGAGGGTGTTTGCTATGACCAGTGCATTCTCTTGGCAAAACTCTATTAGCCTTTGCCCTGTTTCATTCTGTACTCCAAGGCCAAACTTGCCTGTTACGCCAGGTGTTTCTTGACTTCCTACTTTTGCATTCCAGTCCCCTATAATGAAAAGGACATCTTTTTTGGGTGTTAGTTCTAGAAGGTCTTGTAGGTCTTCATAGAACTGTTCAACTTCAGCTTCTTCAGCATTACTGGTCTGGGCATAGACTTGGATTACTGTGATATTGAATGGTTTGCCTTGGAAACGAACAGAGATCATTCTGTCGTTTTTGAGATTGCATCCAAGTACTGCATTTCGGACTCTTCTGTTGACCATGATGGCTACTCCATTTCTTCTAAGGGATTCCTGCCCACAGTAGTAGATATAATGGTCATCTGAGTTAAATTCACCCATTCCAGTCCATCTTAGTTCGCTGTTTCCTAGAATGTCGACATTCACTCTTGCCATCTCCTGTTTGACCACTTCCAATTTGCCTTGATTCATGGACCTAACATTCCAGGTTCCTATGCAATATTGCTCTTTACAGCATCGGACTTTGCGTCTATCACCAGTCACCTCCACAGCTGGGTATCGTTTTTGCTTTGGCTCCATCCCATCATGCTTTCTGGAGTTATTTCTCCACTGATCTCCATTAGTATATTGGGCACATACTGACCTGGGGAGTTCATCTTTCAGTGTCCTATCTTTTTGCCTTTTCATACTGTTCATACTTTCATGACTAGCCCTATAATCAAAGAAGAAATCAAAATTACAATTAATGTTTGTTTCAGAAACAATGGAGAGCTATAGCAAAGAAGAAACACAAAACTCTAAAGAACAGAATGCATGTAGTTTTATATTCTTCTCATTAAACAGAAGAAAGAAATTTACTGAACAATGTATTTAACTCAAAATGCAAGTGAAAGAGCAAGAAAGCAAACCTATGAAATGCTAGAGAAGAATTTAAAGATAATGAATTAGAACATAATAAATTACAAATAAAAACTATATATCTGAGAAATTCAAGGGCTGGATCTTTGAAAAAACTGTAACTAGGGTAACAACAGATTCAAGGGATTAGATCTGGTAGACAGAGTGCCTGAAGAACTATGGACAGAGGTTTGTAATACTGTACAAGAGGCAGTGACCAAAATCACCATAGAGAAAAAGAAATGCAAGAAGGCAAAATGATCATCTGAGAAGCCCTTACAAATACCTGAGAAAAGAAGAGAAATGAAAGACAGAGGAGAATGGGGAAAATATACCCAACTGAATGCAGAGTTCCAGAGAATAGCAAAGAGAGATAAGAAAACGTTCCTAACTGAACAATGCAAAGAAATAGAGGAAAACAATAGAATGGGAAAGACTGGAGATCTCTTCAAGAAAATTGGAGATACCAAGGAAATGTTTGGGCTTCCCTAATGGCTCTGTGGTAAGGAAATAAAGAAAATCTGCCTACAATGCAGAAGACATGGGTTCAATTTCTCAGTCAGAAAGGTCCCCTGGAGAAGGAAATGGCAACCCACTCCAGTATTCTTGCCTGGAGAATCCCATGGACAGAAGAGCCTGGCAGGCTACAGTCCACAGGGCACAAAGAGTCAGACACAACTGAGCAACTAAACAGACAAGGGAACATTTCATGCAAAGATGGGAACAATAAAAGACAGAAACAGCAATGACCTAACAGAAGCAGAAGACATTAAGAAGAGGTGGCAAGAATACACAGAATAACTGTACAAAAAAGGTCTTAATGACCCAGATAACCACAACGGTGTGGTCACTCACTTAGAGCCAGACATCCCAGAGTATGAAGTCAAGTGGGCCTTAGGAAGCATCAGTGTGAGCAAAGCTAGTGGAGGTGATGGAATTTTAGTTGAGCTATTTCAAATCCTAAACAATAATGCTCTGAAAGTGCTGCACTCAATATGGCAGCAAATTTGGAAAACTCAGCAGTGGCCACAGGACTGGAAAAGGTCAGTTTTCACTACAATCCAAAAGAAAGGCAATTCCAAAGAATGTTCAAACTAACATACAATTGCACTCGTTTCACATGCAACCGAGGTAATGCTCAAAATCCTTCAAGCTAGGCTTCAACAGTATGTGAACCGAGAACTTCCAGATGTACATGGTGGATTTAGAAGAGGTAGAGGAACTAGAGATCAAATTGCCAACATCTCTTGGATCATAGAAAAAGCAAGGGAATTCCAGGAAAATGGATGTGAGAGTTGGACCATAAAGAAGGCTGAGAGCCAAAGAATTCATGCTTTTGAATTGTGGTGCTGGAGAAGACTCTTGAGAGTTCCTTCAACAGCAAAGAGATCAAACCAGTCAATCCTAAAGGAAATCAACCCTGAATATTCATTGGAAGGACTGATGCTGAAGCTCCAATACTTTGGCCACCCGATGGGAAGAACCAACTCATTGGAAAAGACTGATGCTGGGAAAGAAATGAGGGCAGGAGGAGAAGGGGGTGACAGAGGATGAGATGGTTGGATGGCATCACTGACTCAAAGGACGTTAGTTAGAGCAAACTCCAGAAGATAGTGAAAGACAGGGAATCCTGGTGTGCTGCAGTCTGTGGGGTTGCAAAGAGTCACATACAACTTAGCAACTGAACAACAACAAGAAGAATAGTGAATCTTTACTGGGTATTCAGCTAACGGCCAAGTATCACACTGAGCACTTTAAACACCCCACACATTCATCTCACAATCACCCATGAGGTGGGAAGTATAGCTATTCCCATTGGAACCTGGAAAATAATATCACTATATTATTACCACCTAATCCACAGACATCTTTCAAGTTTTGCCAACTGTCTCAATGTCTATAGGCAAGTAGATTCAATCCAGGATCACGTGTTGCATTTTAGTTGTCATTTCTTTTTAGTTTCTTTCTGAAACAATTCTTCAATCTTTTCTTGACTCTCTTGACCTTGACACTTATGAAGATAAAGGCCAGCTGTTTTGTTGAAAGTCTCTCAGTGTGGACTTGTATGATGTTGCCTCATGTTTCATGTTTTGAATAAGAACATCGCATGCTGACTCCACATTGCATCCTCTCAGGAGTCACACGATTTCAGTTTGACCTCGATCCCTGAACAAAGGAAATATCTTCTACCATCAAGGGACCCTTCTACCCTCTGTAATCAATAGGTACTTTCTGGGGAAGTACTTTGAAATTATATAACCAACAAGTTCCTCATCCACATCCAAATATACAATGATGTTTCTTGGATGAATCAATCATTACCTTGATGATTTTCAAGTTGTAATTTTTGTGTTTTTAAAAACTTTATTGGAGTATAGTTGATTTTGCTGTTGTTCAATAGTTGATTTATAATGTGTTAATTTCTGCTATATAGCAAAGTGATTCAATTATATATATATGCATGTACATATATTTAAATACACTTTTTCATGTGTTTCCTCTTATGGCTTATCACAGGATACTGATTGTGGTTTGTTGTTCTATACAGTAGGACATTGGTTTTATCAAATGGTAATTTTGAACCCCCACCTTTCCTTCTACTATAAATTAGTTGACATTCTACTCTAAGGAAAGGTTTTTTTCTTTTCTTACGTATTCATTTAATTATTTATATCAATGTGGACTTTTGGATTCCTATTTTATTCAATGGTAAACATCTGTTGTGCGTGTCCAGTTGCTGCAGTCACGTCTGACACTGTGTGACCCTATGGACTATAGCCCACCAGGCTCCTCTGTCCATAGGTTTCTCCAGGCAAGAATACTGGAGTGGGTTGCCATGCCCTCTTCCAGGGGTTTTTCCAGACCCAGGGATCGAACTCGTGTCTCTTACGCCTCCTGCACTGGCAGATGGGTCCTTGATCAGTAGTGCCACCTGGGAAATCTAAAATTCTGTTACTATTCCCTTATATTTTTTTCAAATTATTTCAGATCTAGTGGGAGTCCCTTCAGACTATTTTCCAAGTCCTTTTGACCTGTACTCATCATTCTCTGAGTACTTCTCTTCTGGTGCAACAGGATGTTCCAGACTCATCTTGTAATTTTCCTGCCCCAGTCCAGAAATCCACCATTTCTTCCAAAATCCCTGTTTCTTTTTGGTGCAAAAACGTACTTAAAAACAAAGATCTAGGTATGAGGTGTGTTCATTGCTATTAGGGCACAATGATAATAGAGTTGAGAAATCCACTGATATCTCTACCTATCTATTTCTCTATCTACCCTCTATCTCTCTGTGGTTGGTAGTTTCGAGATTGTCCCCAGGTATTCAAGTCCTTATGAAATCCCCTCCTTCCAAACATAGACTGGACCTAGCAACTCTTTAAAACCAACAGAATATGGCAGAAGTTCAAGTTCAACTTTACATTACAAAAGACTGTGACTTTTATCTTGGGCATTCTCTCTCATTCACTCATTCTGAATGAAGCCAGTTGCCATGCTATGAGCTTCCCTAATTGAGAGGCCCACATGGCAAGAGACTGAGGGTGCTTCTGGTCATCTGCCAGTGAGGAAGTGAACCCTTCCAACAACCACATGAGTGAACTTGGAAGCAGATCTTCTGCTGACAGAGACTTCAGATGAGTCTACAATCCTGGCAGCCTTGTGCAAACTTGAGGCAGAAGCACTCAGCTAAGTCACTCCTGGATTCCTGATGCACAGAAATTATGAGATAATAAGTATGACCTATTGTTTTAAGTCACTAAGGCTTGGGATCATTTATTACACAACAAAAGAAAACTACATACATACACTTATTTCTATATCTACTCTATATATTGAAAACCATGAATTCACATCACATTTCCAATTCCAATTCAACACCATGGGATTAATCCTAGTTTTCTTCCTTCCCATAACTGTGACTCCCTTCTCAGACAGTGAGAAACTGACTCACAGTATTCTTTAATATATATTTATTTATTAGGTCAATTCCCCACCCTCCATTTATAACCAATTTCCTCTCATTGCCCTTGCCACCCAGTGTAGGCTTTCTCTACCCACTCAGACTCCAACACCCCAACTTAGAGTTATGGACACCACCTACTTTGTTTGGATCCCAACCTTGTCCAGCCCTCCCCCAGTGACTTCTGAAAAAATTGTTCAAGAAGGGAGAAAGGGAAAGAGACAGACAAGAAAGCAAGCAATATAGAATATCAAAATAGATTTTTTTTTTAAATAGAGAAATAAGCTTCAAAAAACCTGAAAAACTATTAAGGCCTTACCCACCTAAAGGTGTTAGGCCCAGAAGTATTACTATTTCCAGCTCTCAAGGAGTAGATCATTCCCATGCTATATAAACTGTTCCAAGACCAGAGGAAAAATTAAGTAGTGTCTCAAATCACTTTACTAACCCAGTAAAACTCTGATATCAAAATCTGATTAAAGAAATTAAAACATCACATAAATAATAATAGACTGAATTCAGCAATACATTTTAAAAGTAGTGTATGAGCAACTAGATTTAACTCCAGAAATCCAGGGATGGGTCAATGCTAGGAAATCTCTTCACTCTAATAGGTAAAAGGAACTATATGGAGATACTAGCTGACATCAAATGGATTTTTAAAAAATTCAGATTATTGGGACATCCCTGGTGGTCCAGTGGTTATAGACATGGGGAGAGGGGAGGGGAGGGTGAGATGTATGGAGAGAGTAACATGGAAACTTTCATTACCGTATGCAAAATAGATAGCCAATGGGAATTTGCTGTATGGCTCAGGAAACTCAAAGAGGGGCTCTGTATTAACCTAGAGGGGTGGGATGGGGAGAGAGATGGGAGCAAATTTCAAAAGGGAGGGGATATATGCATACCTATGGCTGATTCATGTTGAGGTTTGACAGAAAACAGCAAAATTCTATAAAGCAATTATCCTCCAATAAAAAATAATTGTTTTTTAATCTCTCTAACCCAAGAAAGAAATCATTAGTTGGAATATGGGACATACTAAAGACCAAACTAAAAAGTACTTAAGCTCTTAATATATAATTTATAAAGTATTTTTAAAACATGATCCACATGAAAAAACTGTTCTCATTTGGAAAAGAGAAATAAATTTACTGTTGGATTAAAAAAAAAAAGAATCCATCTTGAAATTCAGGGGACATGGGTTCAATCTCTAGTCATGGAACTAATATTCCACATGCCACAGGGCAGCTAAGCCCACACACTGCATCTACTGAGCCCATGAGCCACGACTAGAAAAAAGTCCATGAACCACTACAAAGAGTCCACATGCCACAAAAAAGACCTGGACAGAGCCAAATAAATAAATTAATTTTTCTTTAATTAAGATTCTTTTCTAGAAAGTCAAGTCATTTTTTGTTGCAGGTAACAGAATCCAAGTCAAGTTTGCACACATAGATCTATCTCATGAAAGGCAATGAATCAGAACTGAAAAGAATAATTGCTGGAGAGGAAAAGGCAAAAGTTGTCTTTTATACCTGTCTGTTAAGAATAGATACTCTAAAATCGATAATTTTCTTATAAATCAATAACATCTAGCTCAAACAACCAGTGGGGAAAAATTCCAGAACCAGAGATCAAATTGTCAACAACCACTGGATCATAGAAAAAGCAAGAGAATTCCAAAAAACACCTACTTCTGCTTCATTGACTAAGCTAAAGCCTTTGACTGTGTGGATCACAACAAACTGTGGAAAATTCTTCAAGAGATGGGAATACCAGACCACCTTACCTACCTCCTGAGAAACCTATATGCAGGACAAGAAGCAACAGTTAGAACCAGACTTGGAACAATGGACTGGTTCCAAATTGGGAAAGGAGTACATCAAGGCTGTATATTGTCACCCTGTTTATTTAACTTAGATGCAGAGTACATCATGCAAAATGCTGGGCTGGATGAAACACAAGCTGGAATCAAGATTGCCGGGAGAAATATCAATAACCTCAGATATGCAGATGACATCACCCTAATGTCTGAAAGTGAAGAAGAACTGAAGAGCCTCTTGACAAAGGTGAAAGAGGAAAGTGAAAAAGCTGGCTTAAAAGTCAACATTCAAAAAACTAAGATCATGGCACCTGGTCCCATCTCTTCATGGCAGATAGATGGGAGGAAAATAGAAACAGTGACTTTATTTTCTTGAGCCCCAAAGTGAATGCCGATGGTGACTGCAGCCATGAAATTAAGCTTGCTGCTTGGAAGAAGAGCTATGACAAACCTAGACAGCATATTAAAAAGCAGAGACATCACTTTGCTGACAAAGGTCCATATAGTCAAAGCTATGGTTTTCCAGTAGTCTTATACGGATGTGAGAGTTGAACCATAAGGAAACCTGAGTGCCAAAAAAATGATGCTTTCAAACTGTGGTGCTAGAGAAGACTCTTGAGAATTCCTTGGACAGCATCAAACCGGTCAGTCCTAAAGGAAAGCAACCCTGAATATTCATTGGAAGGACTGATGCTGAAGCTGAAGCTCCGATACTTTGATCACCTGCTAAGAAGAGCCAACTCATTGAAAAGACCCTGATACTGGGAAAGATTGAAGGTAGTAGGAGAAGGGCTCGATATTGGATGAGATGGTTGGATGGCATCACCAGTTCAATGGACATGAGTTTGAGCAAACTCCAGGAGATAGTGAAGGACAGGGAAGCCTGGTGTGCTGCAGTCCATGGGGTTACAAAGAGTCGGACACGACTTGAGTGACTGAGCAACAACAATATCAACGCAAGACTATAACAAACCTAGAGGATTGATGCTAGTTATGTACAAATATTGAAGAAATGTAGAGTATTTTATGTGAGGATATAAAAAGGAAATTTGGTAAAAGTAGAGGCATGTTCATGGATAAGAAGATGCATGTTGTAAAAATGTCCAATTGCTTTAAATAAACCTATAAATTCAATTCAATCCCAATGGTGTTGTTTTCAGAATTTAACAATACAATTCTAAAATTGAGGTGGAATGCTTAATAAAAGCCAGGTTAATCTTGGGATATTGCCTGTGTGTGTGTGTGTGTGTGTGTGTGTGTGTGTGTGTGTGTGTGTGTGTGTACCACATACTAAAGCCTTTACATCTATTGAGTGCTTACATTGTACTGAATTAAGTGTTTCACATGGATTATGGATTCTATTTTCTCCTCCTCGAAACTCAAAGTACAATTACCTGCAACTTAGAGATGTTTAAAAAGTTTGGCAATAACACAGAGGCACTGTTATAAATGTCAGGAGTTGAACCTGGACTGGCGATTCGTTTCACATATGATAATTTGCATGCTTCCATGCCATTCTCCCATATCATCCCGCTCTCCCATAGAATGTATGGCAAAACAAAAACAATTTTGTAAAGTTAAAAAATAGAAAATAAACTAATTTAAAAAATTAAAAAAAAGTGAAGTTAAAAAAAAGAATAAAGTGTAATGTATCTATAATTAAAATAATAAAATGAAGACAAGAGGAAAAAATAAATAAATGTCAGGAGTTTTATTTGAACCCAAAACTCATTACTTCAGAGCTTTCTTAGTTTCTTCTTTCAGTTTCTTAAACAATTGCATTAGCTCAAACTTTGAGAACAATGTCAACTAATAATGGTAATTGTTAGCATATTTGTGCTGATTCTGACTTTGAAGAAAATGTCTCATTTTTTCATTACACTATTTGTTTTGAGATAATTATAGATTCACATGCAGTCATACATCACAAAGAGACCTCATGTATCCTTTACCCAGCTTCCCATAAAGTTCCAGCTTGCAAAAGTATAATCACAACCAGGATATTGATATTAATCCAATTTACCCATCTTATTCAGATTTTCCCACTTCTGCTTGTATCTGTGTGTGTGCATGTGTATGTGTTTTAACTATGAGGAATTTTACCATGTTCTTGGAATCACTAGCACAGTCAAGACACAAGACAGTTCCACCATCACAAGGATCCCTTGTATTGCTCTTCGATAGCCACAGTAGCCTCTGCCCCCTTACCAATCCCCACACCCCATCCCTGACTCCTGAAAACCACTTATTTGTTCTCCATTCCTATACTCTTCTCACTTCTCATTTCCTCAGTTGTTCTCCATTCTCTATACTTTCTTGAAACAAACTTATATACATTATATAATCTTTTGAGATTGGCTTTAACAGTTTCACCATAATCCTCTGGCAATTCATCCAAGTCGTTGTGTGCATCAATAGTTGTTTTTGGTTTTGTCTTGCAGAGTGTATTCCACAGTAAGGATGTACCACAATTGGTTTCACCATTCACTCATTGAAGGACATCTGTATTGTTTCCAGTTGGGGGTATTATGAATATGTATGTTGAACATCTTTTCATGAGCTTATTTGCTATCTGTATTTTCTGTTTATTACAAAATACCTGTACATGTCTTTTTCTAATTGGATTTTTTTACTATTGAGTTTGGAGTGACTTTTATATATTCTGGATGCTGCTGCTGCTGCTGCTAAGTCACTTCAGTTGTGTCCGACTCTGTGTGACCCCATAGGTGGCAGCCCACCAGGCTCCGCCATCCCTGGGATTCTCCAGGCAAGAACATTGGAGTGGGTTGCCATTTCCTTCTCCTATTGCTAGTCATTGTCAAAGATGTGATTTGCAAATATTTTCTCTTTGTGGCTCCTCTTATTCCCTTCAAATAGCTCTCATGGATAAAAAGCTTTTAATTTTGATGAAGTCCAATTTATTGTGGCTTTCTGGTATAGATAATGGTTTCATGTCAAATTTAAGAACCCTTCATCTAGACCCAAATCTTCTATTTTTTCTAAACATTTTATAGTTTGTTTTACACTTAAGTCTGTGATAAAGTATTTGTCAAAGCCCAACACTCATTCATTATTAAAACTCAGTAAATTAGGAATAGAAGGGAATTACCTCAAATTGATAAAGAGCATCTACAAAAAAAAAAAAAAAAGGAAAAAAAAAAACTACAGCTAATGTACTTAAAAAAGAAAATCTAAATAAATTTAAAGACATGCTGTATTCATGAATTACATGATTCAACACAATAAAGATGTCAGCTCTACTCAAGTTGATTTTTAGATTTAATGCAATTCCTACCGAAATCCCAGCAAGATTTTTTGTAGACATAAACAAGCTTATTCTAAAGTTTGTGTGGAAGATAAAGGCCCTAGAACAGCTAAAACAACCTTGAGAAAGAAGAATGAAGTGTGAGAATCACTCACTCTTTTCTGGGCTAAACATCTTCAAATAATTCTTTTTAAAGGAAGAATGTGGATCATACATTGTTACCCACAAAACTGAAAAATGGAAACATTTCCATGCTTTCTTTTGGCAGTCAATGTTGCAGATGGGAAGTCTGAAGTCATTCTAACTTGCGGATAATGTTTTTTTTAAGTTTTTGACTCTTGAATAATATCTTTTTCTTATTAAATATAATTACTTCCATGATATGTCTAGATGAGCTCTCTTTTTATTATCATGCCTAAAATATAGTAAAACACTTATGGACACATACTTGGTTTCCCTTTTGGCTTCTAAAAAATACAAAAAAACTCTTTTTTGTTTTGACTGATCATTGCCTCCTCCAGTTACCTATTGTTCTTTGTTCATATCCTGTACAAGTCAAAGATCTTAATTGCAAGCAACCCATACTAACTCTTGCTGCTTCAGTCATGAAATAATTTATTAAACAGATATTGAGAATCTCTCTCACCAAAATATCAGCCAGTGAGGACTCCAGTGATGCTACCACTGAACCCTGGGGGCTGCTCACAGCATTACTGCTCTAGCCTTGGATCCCAGACACTGCAGGTTGTGCCATGGCTTCCATTGTCCTGGACCAGTACTGCCACCCTCAGAATGACATCTCCTCAATCCTTTCATCATTGTGCTACAAGCTCCCTTTTCAAAGTTCCATCTGCATGTGCCTGACTGGCTGGCATAGGTCACATGCTGGTACCCTAGCAAGCAGCCCGAAAAAATGGGATTCTGGCCTTTTCTGATTCTATGTGTTAGACAGTAAAGACACCTAACATGAGAAATTCCACAAGCAGAGAAAGGAAGTTCCACTAGGACCTTGTTTCTCTGTCCTCCCTCTTCTCACTCATCATTTTCATCTCTGTATCTATTCATAGTTTTGGGGAGAAAAACTCAAGTTTGCTTTCCACATCACTATTACAGTTTTCCATAGTGTCAGTTCTGCTCTTCACCTGCCTTAGTGTGGATATAAATATATATATATATGTGTGTGTGCGTGAGAGTGAAAAGTGTTAGTCATTCAGTTATATCCAACTCTTTGCCATACCATGGACTGTAAGCCTGCTAGTCTCTCCTCCGTCCCTGGAATTCTCCAAGAAGTGGGTAGCCATTCCCTTCTCTGGGGGATCTTCCCGACCCAGGGATAGAACCTGGGTCTCCCACACTGCAGGCAGATTCTTTACCAGATGTCTGAGCCACCAGAGAAGCCATAAATATATATATATATATATATATATATATATATGTATGTGTGTGTGTGTGTGTGTGTATATATATTTATATATATATGTGTGTGTGTGTATATATATTTATATATATGTGTGTGTGTGTGTGTGTGTGTATATATATATATATATATATATATATATGTATTTAAATTTATCAGTTCAGTTCAGTCACTCCGTCATGTCTGGCTGTCTGCAACCCCATGGACTGCAGCACGCCAGGCCTCCCTGTCTATCACCAACTCCTGGAGCTTGCTTAAACTCATGTCCATCGAGTCAGTAATGCTATCCAACCATCTCATCCTCTGCTGTCCCCTTCTCTTCCCACCTTCAATCTTTGCCAGCATTGGGGTCTTTTCCATTGAGTTAGTTCTTCACGTCAGGTGGCCAAAGTATTGGAATTTCAGCTTCAGCATCAGTCCTTCCAATGAATATTCAGGGCTGCTTTCCTTTAGGATTGACTGGTTTGATCTCCTTTCAGTCCAAGGGACTCTCAAGAGTCTTCTCTATATATATATTTAAATTTATATATATATATTTAAATTTATATAAATTTATATTTATGTAAATATAAATTTATATTTATATATTTATATAAGCCTTATATGTATATTTAAATTTTGTTCTCATCCTTCCTTTGAACATGCAATTCATGGGAGAGTTGACTGCAAAGATGGATGTCAACAATTCCTCCTGAACCTGTGTGCACAATTATCCCCTCCCATCAAGGGGTGGGATGTCTTGTGACTTGACATAACCAATAGAATGCAGCAGGAGTGCTATTATAAGACTTCCAATTTTCATTCTTAAGAGGATTGACAGCTTCCACTTTCTCGGTTTGACAATTCAGCTGCCATATAATGAAACTCAAGCCACATGAGAGAGAGAAGGGTCCTACAGCTCTCCAGTCATCAGGTGCCAGATGCATGAAGTGAAGCCACCTTGAATATTCCAGCTCTAGCCTACTTCCCAGTTGAATGCTACCACCTCATGAAGCAGACCCCACATCATGTGGGGAAGAATTGTCTAGCTGACCCTGCCTTAATTTCTTCCCACAGAATTGTGAGCAAATAAAATGGTGTGATTTTATTTGAGCAATAGGTAACTTGACACACTCCTACATCTTACCTGTTTCTCTTTTCATCTTACTTTGTCCTTTGTTCATCTCATCTTATTTCCTCTTGGTTTTCTCTCTTCTTATGATTGTCTTTAGCTGTTCGTAGAAGCCACATTTGTTTGCAGCTTAGTGCAGTTTCCAAACAATTTCCTAAAACTGAATTTTAGTTACTCTATGTACTTTTGAGTCATCAAGATGAATTTTTCTTTCTAATGTTCTGCAGTTCATCTTTTTTAAATAGATCGAGTTGACTGCTTTCCTTTTGTATTCATTTCTGGAATAAAAGATACATTAAAATTTTGGGGTTTTTTTAAAAAGAAATTGTTTTAACAACGAACAGATTGTATAGATTTCCCCTAGTCCTCCTACTTTGAAGTTAGCTGAGTCCTCTTTCTGGCTTAATAGCAACAGGACTTTCAAGGACTCCATATACTAAAGAGATCTCAGCCCAACTCCCAGGGTCTGTTTCCCAGGCTTTCTTGTAATATGTGGTTGCTGTGTTGCAAGGTGAAGTCTCGTCCTCCTACCTAGCTTCCTGGAACTTTGAAACTATGCTTCCCAGAATGTCTTGTTACCAGGTATGTTAAGTCTCTGGATTCACCTACATGTATGTCCTCCTTGAAAGCAAAGCACATCCACTGAGATCCCCTATATTGCCCTGTTGTTTTGCATAGTTTCAGTCTCCAAATGAAGGTAGAAATGCTTGTAGGAAAGCAGAACAAGCAGCATCACAGAGGAGTGGGGCAGCTTCCTAGGTTTTTAACTAACTTCACATCGGAATATTTTAGGGCAACCAGAGTAGGAGAAAAGAAGTATTCTGCTTTATTTTATTTTTATTTTTTTTAATAAATTTATTTATTTTAGTTGGGGGCTAATTACTTTACAATATTGTAGTGGCTTTTGCCATACATTGACATGAATAAGCCATGGGTTCACACGTGTTCCCCATCCTGAACCCCCCTCCCACCTCCCTCCCCATCCCATCCCTCTGGGTCATCCCATTGCCCCAGCCCTGAGCATTTGTCTCATGCATCGAACCTGGAATGCTGTTCTGTTTCACATATGATAATATACATGTTTCAATGCTATTCTCTCAGAACGTCCCACCCTCACCTTCTCCCTCAGAGTCCATAAGACTGTTCTATGCATCTGTGTCTCTTATTCTGTCTCGCATATAGGGTTATCATTACCATCTTTCAAATTCCATATATATGCATTAGTATACCGTATTGGTGTTTTTCTTTCTGGCTTACTTCACTCTGTATAATGGGCTCCAGTTTCATCCATCTCAATAGAACTGATTCAAATGTATTTTTTTTAATGGCTGAGTAATATTCCATTGTGTATATGTACCACAGCTTCCTTATCCATTCATCTGCTGATGGACATCTAGGTTGCTTCCATGTCCTGGCTATTGTAAACAGTGCTGCGATGAACATTGGGGTACACACGTCTCTTTCAATTCTGGTTTCCTCGGTGTGTATGCCCAGCAGTGGGATTGCTGGGTCGTATGGCAGTTCTATTCCCAGTTTTTTAAGGAATCTCCACACTGTTCTCCATAGTGGCTGTGCTAGTGTGCATTCCTGCCAACAGTGTAAGAGGGTTCCCTTTTCTCCACACCCTCTCCAGCATTTGTTGCTTGTAGACTTTTGGATAACAGCCATACAAGCAACTCCTGCAGCTGAATTCCAGAAAAATAAACGACCCAATCAAAAAATGGGCCAAAGAACTAAACAGACATTTCTCCAAAGAGGACATACAGATGGCTAACAAACACATGAAAGGATGCTCAACATCACTCATTATTAGAGAAATGCAAATCAAAACCACGATGAGGTACTATTTTGCTTTATTTTAAGAGAAGCAAGAGTATGCCACTTGTCTGGGTTTCAACACAACTTTATCAGTATTACGTTTAATAAATATTCCTTCCATAATCTGATAATATGTTGTTTATCAGCTTTGGTTTTCAGTGATGTTATGTATTTTCATCTCTTTCCAAGTTTTTTCTAAGACTTTTAGAAAGAAAATCATAGAGGCCACGTCAGAGACTGAAAACCCTGCCTCCATTAAAACCATTAGCAGTCTAGAATGAGTATCTGATAGAAGCCCATATCACATCTGCTGGAGGAAGAGCGTGAGTGGGAGTAATTCTACCAAGATGTTGTGAAAAGGAATTCCAATTCCATTTTCTCAAAGGAAGCAGGTGGACTATGAAGAAAAGGATTGTTAAGGAAAATGCCCTAGATTAGAGAGAGAAGCTGATTTGATGAAAAAGGTTTGCTAGCTACAGTCAGGATAATGGATCCTCAAAAATTTAGACATCATCATAGTGCCAAATTTTAGGCCTGACCTATATCAGAGTAGAGATCTTGAATGCTACAATTTTAATGTTGAGGTCAATATCAGTAGTTAAATCTCCAAGTTATATATGCTCTTGAATCCAAGTATAGAGATGGTAGAAGTAAGGAGTCAGCTAATATGGGCATTGAGTGAAAATGTTCAGACTGAATCATGCAGTGTATCCCCAAGTTCTCTTTCCCCACTGCTTTGGTTCTCCATTGTCACATAATAAACACCCCAAAATGTACTATCTTAAGACAACAAGCTTACAATTGTAAGCAATACAAACTTTTATTGTTTACAATTCTGAAGGTTGACTGTATCCAGCTAGATAGTTCTTCTACAGCATAGAAGTTGACTGGGTGTTGTAGTCATCTGAGGGTTCATCTGGCCTGGAACATCCAAAATGGCTAACTCATATATCTGGTGCCTTTGTTGGTCACACTGGAAGGCTGGGCTAAGCTGGGCTTCTGGAATCTTGGGGCATCTCTTTATCCATGTTTCAGGGCTGCCTTCTCTGTGCTTGACCTCTCCATGTAGTCTTTCTTCATGGCCTCCCCAGCAAGATAGCTAGCCTTATTACATGGTATCTCAGGGTTCCTAAGAGTACAAAAGCAGACACATCCAAGCCTTCTGAAGGCTAACCTTAGAACTGTCACAGCATCATTTCCACTATACTTTACTGGTTAAAGTAGTCACAAAGCCAATCCAGATTTAAAGGGGGAAAAACCCACTTTCTGAGAAAAGAATGGAAAAAACTCAATGACCTTCTTTAATGCACCATACTCACCCAAGTCCAGAACACTGGCAGCCATTGTATAATACAACTGAGACTCTACCCAACACTGCATAGAGAATGCAGAGAGGGGCATGGAAAATTTTTTCCAGTGGAGAAACTGAATCACCTTAAAAAAAGATACACGCATTTTCTGGAGGTTCACAATAAGACTCTGAGCTACCTGTCTACAAGCCACTCCTCCTTTCCCAGCTTTTGATCTGCTTTTTAGTCCACACCTCTAAGTATGAATGGATAATCAAGGGTTGGTAGACATCTGAAGTAAACTGCACACATGATAGACAAAGAGAAAACTCAAAAGAAACAGAGATGAAAAGAAAAGCAATGAAAGGGATAACAAAATAGGTAATTAATATTTTCAGGGAGATTTTTAAATATTGCATCCAAGAAATAAGAAGGTAATATATAAAAAAAGAACAATTAGACAATAATAAAGAGCTCTTGAAAATTAAGTATATGAGCCAAAAAATGAATGGAAGAATTAGAGAATAACATTAAGAAAGATAAATATAACAAAATAACAAGGACATAGACAATATAATGGATATTCAAATATTAAAGAATAAATGCAGGAGTCCCTGTTTCCAATTTCTAGGTGTTCCCAAGGTGAAGAAAGAAGATGGCACCAAAGTAATTGCAGTAAGAAAATTGAAAGAAAGTTGAAAGAAAGAGATAAAGAGAAGGAGAGAGAAAGGGGAAGGAAGGAGGATTCTTTACCAACTGAGCTATCAGAGAAGCCAGGAAGGAAGGGGAAGGAAGGAAAAGAAGGACCACACAAAATTTTCCAGAATTGAAACTCAAGGGTCTCCAGATGAAAACCCAGTTAAAACCAAGAAAGTAAATCAAGAGAGAGAAGACATGACATGAGATCAAATCAACAAAGAATAAACATAAATGGGGGATAAAGGGCGTGCAAGAACGGTAGGGAGGAGGCAGGGTGAGGCCATGCGGCAGCCACAGAGAGATGTGAGTCAAGACACAGCAGCACATCCCAGAGCACAGGAGACGGGCTCTAAAGGGGAGGAAATGAAAGTGGCAAGTTATCTGGCAGGTTTGACTAATTGGAAAATTGTACTGAGAGGTATTTTACAGAGCTATGAAACGGTGTGAAATTCCTCAGTCAGAGGATCAAAGAAAAGAAAACAGATGGAAAACTGAGGCAATTATTAACTCCAGGAAATACTAAAAGCTGAACAATAATGGAGATGTAACCAGACTATATCACTTGTGTCAACAGAAAGCAAAATTTACAGCCATAATAATGAAACTCTGAAAATGATTTTAGTTAAGGATTGAGATATAATAGTAGAAGAATATGGGACACAGAAGAGAGTATAGAAATGAGTGCACGTTTGCATCTATCATAAAAGAAAGTCAATAATGTTTGAAGTTAATGGGTAAAGAAAAATCCATACATTATTTTAGTTAGAAATATGGATATAAATACCAAAAGGAGCACTATAAAAGCTTAAAATGTTTCCTTCTGGGGAGTAGGATGGGAGGAGGGTGATAAGTACAGTCTTGAGAGGTCTCAGTAGAGCTACCTAGTACAGCATCCAGATAATCTGCTCCTTACTCCACGCAACTTCCCTTTCCCAGCCAGGCATCGCCTTGCAACACACTTCTGCTGCTGCTGCTAAGTCGCTTCAGTTGTGTCCGACTCTTTGCGACCCCATGGACTGCAGCCCACCAGGCTCCTCCGTCCATGGGATTTTCCAGGCAAGAGTACTGGAGTGGGGTGCCATTGCCTTCTCCACACTTCTACTTGGTCACAAATCCCCTTCCTTATTAATACTATCTTCCCCCTAACCCCTTGGCCAGGCTCAAACACTGCCCAGACAATCTCCTTTACTCTTTACTCTCTGTTTATACTTATAATTAAGTCTTTGAGACAGCGTGTTTGCTGCTGCAAGTCCCGGGGGAAAAATGCAAATGAGAGGGACTTCTCTGGTGGTCCAGTAGCTAAGATTCTGTGCTCCCAATGCAGAGGGCCTGGGTTCAGTCCCTAGTCAGGGAACTAGATCCCACATGCCACAACTAGTGCAGACAAACAAATGAATAAAAAAATAAATAAATAAACTTCCCAAGTTTACTTATTAAAAAATGAGAAATCATATAAAAACTAAGGATCTGGGATCAATAAGGTCAGAGGAAAAAGTTTTCAATCTAAAGCTCAGAAAGCAAGTGGATAGTCATGTTGTCTTTAACTTTTGAAGATTGTCAGTCTAGCTTGGATAGCCATATTTACCAGTCCCCTTCCTCCCCAAATCCACCCTTCAAGTCTCACCTCCTCCATGAAATCCTCCCAATTCCCCAATCTTCAAGGGTCCCTCCTTTTTAGGACAGTAGTACCTTCAAACTTACCAACTCCCAGCCCATCACATACATCTTGAAATATTTCTCAAATCAGCTACGGAAGAGTAAGCACCATACAAATATGTCTTCTCCATGTATTTAGACAACAGTCAAGAGCCAGGAGCAAAGTGGTTATAGGCCCCCTACAGGGGCTGAATTTGTTAAATTGCTTGATTCAACTCTCAACAAATGCCTAGAGCCTGTTCACATTTTCTTCTCTTCCTGTATGAACTGGTATGGAGGCCAGGGCCTGACTCTTCGTGTCTGTTTTTAGTAGGTATCAAAAAATGTTTATTGCATGAATGAATGTAATAATCGCATATTTTACTTCTGGTTCCTGCTTTCATTAGGTGATGTTAGCACAGGAAAGCTAGGTTAAATTGCACTAAGACCATGGTCCTCAATGTTTGATCCCTGGAAGAGCAACATCACATAACCTGGGAACTTGTGAGAAATGAAAATCCTCAAACCCCACCTGGGACCTCCTGAACTGGAAACACTGGAGATAGGGCAGTCTGTGTTCTGACAACCCCTTCAGGTAATTCTGATGCAAGCTCAGGTTTGAGAAGCACTGTACCAATATTTCGTCTCCTGCTGAAGGCTATATCTTGCCCTGCATTTGCTCACATAAAGGTATTGGCATACTAGGCCAGTAACCACAGACAGCAGTAAGACCAGCAAAAGCTTAGTCTGGAGTGATGGAGGCCCCTGCTGCTCAGTGGCAGGACTTTAGGCAGGCTGTTTAGTCTAAAGAAAGGTGACCTGAATTTTTAAAGTTCTGTTAAGAATAACCTCAGGCAGGAACACTGGGCTTCAACTACAGTAAAAGGCATCCAGGCTAGCTGAGAGGAGGGTGGCTGGGCCAGAGTAACCAAAGGAAGACAGAGAAGGTCAGGTTCTTTTTCAGAAGGGTCTGGCGCTCTGAGTACCTCACCCCTCCCCAGCCACCCTTCTCTTCATCTTCATCCTCCAGAGGAGAGCCGAGACAGCACCAGGAGCAGATTTACAGCTCACAGCCATGAATAATGCAGCAACCCAGCTCTCCAGGCAGAAGCTTCTGGGTAGCTGTAAATCACCCAGACACTGTGCCAGCCTGCTTAATCAGCTGTCCCCAGGGCACCTTAGCAGAGGGAAAGAGGGCACCCTAGCTGCATTCAGTAACCTGGTTAACAAGACCCCAGGCTACAGAAGCCAACAGGCTACCCTCCCTGCCAGCATCACAGTTCCCAAAATGTGGCCCACAGAGGAGAGACTTCCCTAGAAGGGACAACAGAAGGACATAGGTGAGAGAAGAGACACAGCCCTTGACATTGGAAGCTCCAGTATGAGCACATACAGAGCACTTCTGCCCTACAGCTCTGGGCCACAGTGCAAGGTTGTATATGCCATGCATTCATTGTAAAAAGGCCCCAGCAGGAGGGACACACACCACACACACACACACACACACACACACACACACACACACACACACACACACGAGGCTGAAATCCAGCCCTGCTTTGCCCACTGAGCCCTGCACACTGGCTCAGGGCCGTACTCTGGTATCTTTTTCTGATTTGCTCAAAGTTATGGTCTTTGTTGCAGCTCTGGGCATACACCTGAGTTCCCACTTCCTTTCTAACCTCACTTTCCCTAGTTCACAACACTGGCCCTGCCTCTTCCTAGAACCCCAGTCTCCCCAGCTGCTTCCCACTCCTTGCCAAGGTGAGGCCCCGCCCCCTCATGACCCACCCTTTCCAGGTGTTGATTTCTTCCTGCTATATGCCCTGCATTCCCCAGCTCTGTGCTACTCAGAATGGGAAGCCCACAGCTACAGGTGCCCGCACACTGCTGTAGTACAGATACAAGGAGCTGGGACAGAACTTTCCCTGAGACAGCCTTAGGTGGGGTCATTCCCAAGTTCCCTGAAGGACAGGGCAGAACAGCTCCTTGTTGCGAATAACCAGACATAGATGATCCCCAGTGAAAGCAAATTGTTTGGGTTCCCTCCAGTGTATTTGCATTCCAAATTTGATGTACATTTCCTACCAGGATCCCCTCAATCAAGCCTGAGCCATAATCTAGCAGAAAGGTCTTCTCAAATTAAAGGACGATTCTCAACCCACTGGAACTCTGATTCATGAATCTTTTAATGATGCTTATTCTCCAGCAGAGAAGAGGATATTGCTCATAATAAAAGGGTATCTTTGGGGAGGGGTATGCACAGGGGAGCAGTCATCTGAAAATAGGATTAGGAATTTTAGAAATGTATGAAGTTCCCGAACCATGTCTCCTATCACATGACCCATTTGGTGTCTCCGGAAATCCCACATGGAAAATTGGACCGAAGCAGGGAGACACAGCTTCCCCAGGGAGGTGAGAAGGCTTAAGTCGGCAAACTGAGCCTCCCTGGGAATGGTGGTGCCCTTGAACTTGCAGTTTAATAAAGGAGCCAGGTCACCCACTCTGGGAGGAGCCCCTGAGGTCTTATAGGTCATAGGGGCAGCCCACCCTGACCACAGTAGCCCACTTCCTGTCTTGGCCACACTCCCATCCCCAGTCACCACTGACTCTAAGCATTACATGACTCAGCACCCAGAGCCACCAACCACTGAGTTCATCATCCCTGTTGGAGAGGCCCAGGCAATCAGAAGTCCCCAAGTTCACTAGCATCTATAGGCTCCATATGAAATGATCCCCCAGCCCTGATGGAGAAAATGCAGCCCTTCCCCTTAGGAGGGCCCCATCCTTGGCCATGCCAGTGGCCACCACAGCTAGGCACTCAACACACATCCTTTACATAACCACAACAGACCAGGATACAACATAGGAGCCATACCTATGGTCTTTCCTCTGAGTCAAACAGTCAGGTAGTCATTCAACACATACAGCTGAAATCTGTGCGCTGGGCACTGTGAGGGCATAGCATGCATGGGTTAATAATACAGTCTACAACTTGGTGAGCATTGCTGGGTTCCAGGTACTGTTTTAAGCACTCTCCATGTGTCAGGTCAAGTAAGCCTGACAACAGCCTTTCATATCAACTTTATTTTACTGGAAACTGAGGCGCAAACACGTTAAGTAATTTACCCAAGGCCATACCACAAAGTGACAGAACAGATTTCAAATCCAGACCACCTGATTCTAGGATTCAAGCTTTGGGTAGCAGCTGACCCTACTCCTCCACTAACAGGTCTTCTCTTTCAACAGCTCACCATCTAGAGGAGAGTAGGGTAAGAAACCAAGTAATCAGAACATGGAGCACTCTGAGCTAAGGTTGCTAATTCAGCAGGGCCCTGGTGCCTTAACTGGACATCAAAGTAAGATTCTGCCTTCTCCTGAAGGGATCAGTCTATGAATCATCCCAGAGGAATAAGAGCTTGGCATTTCCAGAAAATAGCAAGACACTCCACAACTGTGAGCCACGGGGCTGGAGAGGCAGGTTGAGGCCAGAGTCTGAGAGGCCTTTTGTGCCACGCCAGGGCAGGCAGGCTCTGTCTTGTGGGCAGTAGGGAGCCACTGAAGGTTTCAAGTAGGGCAGGAACATAACCCCCATCCAGAGGAAAGCCCTGGCACAAGGGACAGGGGCCATCTGTGGCCTGCCTGTGGCTGAAGACCTAATGGCCAACTCCCCAGAGCCTGGCCTGGCCTCCACTTGCCCTGGGCCCGGGGCGGGACCAGGGGAGCCGGCCGGCTGTCTCCAGATGATTAAGGAGCTGGCAGTGACTCCCTTGGTCCAGGGAGGCCCAGCGAGCAAAGCACAGTCTTCCCTCTTCCCCTTTTGGCACCGGGTGGGCCTATTGATGTTTATCAGCCCATGTTTATTATTCTTAACGCTGCTCAGGATGTTCCTCCCAGCTGGGGAGGGTGAGGCAGGCCAGCGGGAAGAGCACAGGGACAGGACCTTGGCCTCACTGCCACCCAGGATTTGTGTCAGAGCTGGGAGGCTCACAGCTCGGCCAGTTCATCCTCCTCATTGACAGATAAAGAAGTGGAGGGCAGAGACTAGGAGAGATTTGCTCAAGATCACAAGCAAATTCAGTACAGAGATTGTCTGCAAAAGAGAACTGAACGTGAATTCAGATCTCTCTGTCCCTAAGACCCTGGATCTGACCTTGGTATCTCATCCAACAAACACTTACCACATGCCTGTTGTGTGAATGGGCTCTTACTATCCAGGAGGTACGGTGAGGGCAGCTGAGATGGGGCTAGAAAGGGGGTAGGAAGGGTACTCTGAGTAGAGAAAACAGTTTGGGTAAGAACCTGGGACATGGCAATGGTTCTGGAGCTGGATGTGCCTAGCACACAGAGGGAGGTGGGTCAAGACAGAAAATGCAGCTGAAGAAACCAACAGGGCTGACTTCTCTCCCCAAGAAGTTTACCGTGCAGGGGCAGAGTAGCCAGCTGCCCTTATTCCTCCAAGTAATGCTCAAGCTCATCCCCGCTGCCTCCAACTCCACCGTTAGGCCAGCATCCCTCAGATTCTCACTGCCCGCAAATGCAGCTGAACCAGACTGGGGCGGGGAGGGAAGGTGTGAATCCAGTTCTGTCTGCTCACCAGGAGACTCTGCATCCAGAAAGTAGGGGTTGATGAGAACTGGCCCTTGAGGACCACATTGGGGCCCTCTTGGTAGGCGATAATGTCCCTCTGGATCCTAAGGTAGTGAGGCTGAGGCCTCCAGCCAGGATCCCAGCTTGAACAGCCCCTCTAGGCTAAATCTAACCCCCCTCGCTGAACCTGGGATTCCAGGGGGCAGGCCACTGCCCACCCTGAGACCTGAGTCCAGATCAGTGCTGAGCAGGGTCCGGAGAGGAAAGGGCACCCTCCTGGGCTCTGTCCTCCCAGGCCGTTTCTGCCCTGAGCCTTCCCAGAGTTTTCCCCTCCAGATTGTCCTCCTCAAATACCCTTCCTGATTCTGAGAACACTTGGGAGATGAGGACTCAAGACTCTAGCCCACAAGTTGCCCTGTGTTAGTTCACACTCATTTCTCTTTTCTTGTAGCCTCTGGCTGATTGTGTTCTTCCCTCTGAGAAGGATGGGTCTGTACTAATCCACGCTAGGCTCGCTGAGCCTGCCAGAAACTGGGACAGGATCGAGGAGGCACTTGATGACCTTCTGCCTTGAACCAGTCCCAAGAAGTTGACTCTAAGCCTCAGGGTTGAGACCCAAATCCATCGTCTTCAGGGTTGAGGTCTCATTGTACCCACCCCCCACCCCGCCCCAGACCCTGAATACCAAGGGCTTGAAGGAGGCAGGAAAGAAACAAGGAATGGTGTGAGAGTCTAGGAGGACTTGGGGGCATCTGCTGGATGAGAGGGAGTCAGACAAGCCCAGGGCTCCTGGGACATGAGGAAGAGGGCAACAAGATGTGATGACTGGACAACCACCCAAGCCACAGAGTTCACAGGTGAGCCCTGGGCTTGCGGGGCTGCCTTTCCCACCAGCACTGTGGCCTGTGGGCCAAACCCTTGGCTCCAAGGGCCTCATCTGGATGATGAAGGTGTTGGGTGGTCCAGAAGATTCCTACAAGGCTTCCCAGATCTGACCGTCAGGATTCTGTTTTGTTTTAATCCCATGCTCTGTGATTGCAGTGCACAGTGGTGGAATGTGTTTCCAACCTCAATATCTCAAAAGCAGAGCCCTGGAAGCCCACATTAGTAAATGCTCAGGCCCTTGTGCAGTGTCTGAAGTGACCAGTGCAGCTCAGGGTAGAAGAGTGGCATTTCCCTAACAGCCGAGGTAGCGGAGATTAAACAGCCAAACCACACACAGAGGTTCTGTTAGTCATCTGTGCTCAAGGCCAGTTGTAGTTAAGGTCATGGGCTTTGAAGGCCAGAAGAAGCCCATGGAAGTAGGGCACAGCTCAGAGCGGGGAAGAAGACTCAGCATGAATGCATGTGTGGGCCAAGAGTGATCATAAAGGCAGCATTGACCCATCACTCCATTCAGCTCATCAGCCATCCATTATTCATTCTTTGAGTTTTTCCCCTGGCTTCAGTTATATGCCAGGATCTGTGAAGATTAGGTGAGTAAGACCATCTCTACCCAGAGGAGTGCATGACCAGGCTAGGAACACAGATGGGTAGTGCAAGTTAAGGGCCATCAAAGCTTCATGAGGCTGAGTCTGGTATCTGCCTGGCAGGGGTGGCTCTGAGGGAGCAGCATGCAGAAGGAGGGGCCAGCCCTGGACCTTGCTGTGTGGGTAGGTGCTGGGCTGGTGATTAAGGACCAGAGGCTTCAATGGTGCAGCAACCCCAGGCCTGCATCCCAGGGGGCTGGGAGCCACGCTGCAGGGAATGGACTTTAGCCAGAGGCCACAGAAGGGCTGGAAGTGCAACTTGCTCCAGCTTGTGCCATCAAGTTTAGAATGGCAGGGCCCTGAGCAGGTGCGGTGAGGAGGGAAGAAAGGGTAGAGGGAGCATGCATTGGCCTGGGCCACTGCTGCAGGGAGAGGGGAAAGCAGGGTATTATCCTACACACCTGGTTTTCCCATCTGAGCAATGAGGGAGGCAACGTTGAACACATCAGAGTGGGTTTAGGAGAAGATGCCAAGTTTAGCTTTCCCCGAATCACACACAGCCATGTTTCCTTCAAGCATAAAAGGTTCTGTCGGCAATTCATAAATGATTTATTGCTCCTCCCTGTCTGCATTCATTATCCTTTGGATTCTTAGTCCTATACCCAGAGACAGAGAGAGGCACAGAGACGGGGAGAGAGCCCGAGAGAGTGATCAGAGAGGACTGAGTCTGTCTTTTTCTCTCCTTCTGCCCCTGGTCTCTGCCTCTCACGAGGGTGGCCAGTCCTGGAGCATGCACAGGGCCTGCATGGGGCCTGTATCCACTCCCTCACCTCATTCTGACAGCAGTCCTTGAAGCCTTGCGAAATGGAGGCCCCAGGAGGGACTGTAACTTACCAGAGGTCATCCTTCTAGGCAGTAAATGTTTCCTGATGCTTGCAGTGTGGTGGCCACTGGGGTTCACTTCTCTGCTTCCCTTTGTGGCCATCAGCAGCATCAGTAGGTGGAGGGAGATCCCAGCAGGGCCTGGGACATAGCAAGGCCTCATCTTGGTCCAGGGAACTAGGAGGCCAGGGATGCCTCTGGTAGATGCATTGGGTCAGCAGGGAGGGGGTGGTCTCTGCTCCAGATGAAAGGTTGAGAATATGAGAAAAAATGTCAGGTCTGCATCCCTGTGGAAGTGCCTCCTGACCTTTTCTAACGTGATGTGGTTTGAGTTTTCCGGAAGCCAAGCCCCCCAAATAATGGTTCTACTCTCTTTTCTAATAAATATGTGGCCCTGGGCCCAGCTCTCTTCTCTGCTTTGTCATGAGGGACCCGTTATTTATGACTTGGGGATGAGTCACAGGCCTTGGCAAGGAACTCACAGCTCTGGGCCGAGTGTATTTTTCCACTCGGTAGCAAGAGAAGGAAGATGCTTGTAAATTCTCCCATTGAAACGACTGTGTAGGTATCTTCACAAGGATACTCCTCCTGGCTTGACCGTAAATCTTCTACTCGTTGGATGTTCCTGGTGGTCTTTGGCTGCCACAGGAAAAGTGGGTGGGGGCGCTTGTGGACTCTGGGCTCAGCCCCCATCCCAGCTCCCAGGCCACACAACTACATGCATCAAAAAGTGCCACGTATTCTGTGGGGGGTTTTCCAAGTCACCCTGGGCACTGTGAGTTGAAGGAGATGAAGGGGTCAGGACAGTGAGTCCCAGAGAAGGTAAGGGTAAAGTGTGGGAGAAATAGGCACTAGTAGGGAAAGGGTTTCCAGGTTTTCCCAGGGCCCCCCAGCCCAGTCTGCATTCTTCATTCACTTCTGACTCTGTGTTGGGCTTGACCTGCACCTCTCCCAGGCCTGCATGGACATTCTGGGTTTACTTCCACTTCCCTGTTTGCTCCAGCTCTTCTTCCTTCCCCCAGCCCCTCCCCTCAAATCCCCTTGGCAGGTACTATGCTCGAGCCATCAGACCATGTTATGATTTCTTACTTTCTATTTGTTTGACTTACTGTTAGATTTTAAGCTCTTTTTTCATCACTTACACTATGACTAGGCACTTGATTTGGGGCACGGGTGGGAGAGGTTCAAGAACTATAGAAGGAACTGAGATTTTTTACCCTACTTGCAAGCTAGCAAGTTTTCCTGACACTGCTTCATAGATGCTGGCAGAAGACACAAGATTCCTGGCTCAGAACAAAGGACAGTTTCATACTGACAGTGATGGTAATATCCAGATCATCAGCTTTTGACCCAGTTTGAGGAGTCATCATTCCTACGAGGTGAGGCAAAGAGGGTCATGTGATGCTTGCATATATCATAGGCTGAATTACAGGGGTGGATCCCTGAGTTTAGGGAGTCTGACTGTTTTATAATAGGCAATAAGCATGCTTAAACTTGACCCAGAGGAAGACATTCTCTTTGTTGTACTCAATAGTATACAAAGCTGCCCTCTGCCCCAGAGGAAGACACCTTCTCTGTCTTCATAGACTGTTAACCATGCAAACAACCTTGAAAGGGTCATCAAGAACAAAGCATGCCTGGGCCTGTGCTGGCAAGGAGTACAGGAGAGACCCATGGAACATTGTCTCCTAATAGGAAAATTATAGTAACCATCTCTGGCTAGCATTGTCCCCAAACCCTGTGATCTCCAGCTCTGAAGTGCACTCAGAGTCTTGGTGAGGTTGTACCCCATTTATAGAAGCACACTGTGGCAGGCTCTTTGGTGCCCTGCATCATCCTCAGCAGTCACTTGACAAACTGAGGACTGTTTATTACAGATACTTGGCCTACACAGGACAAGCCTGTGGTGCTGGAGGCTTAGTGCTCCTGGAAGTAGTTCTCAGCCAAAGAAAGATGAGGAGGTGGTGGATAGACACCCCAGCTTCCTTCCCCTCGCTTGAGATGACTGTCTCCCAAGTTCCCAGTGAAACGGAGCCCCAGTTGCCCACATGGAGAGCTACTTGATGGCACACCCTGGCATTCTCCCCTGCTCTGGCTCATTCTTGCACTCCCAGTAGTTTCTGGGATCACTTCTCTACTTGCACTCAAATCCTTGTCTCAGGACTGCTTCTAGAGGACCCTAATCAAAGATACTTAATTAATATTTTAATGCACTCTTGTTCAAAAAAATGAAACATATATTGTCCTCACAATACAAGGCACAAGTAAAGAAGTTAAGCTTACCACACTCAGCTTGACTTCTGGAGACATGCAAAAGGTAGCAACAATTTCTTGGAGAAAGGGGTAGATCAATGGAGAGAAGGGAAACATGTTATTTAAGAGGCCAGGATAACTGAATCTAGGCCCTGAGAACAGAGCAACTGAACCAACCTCAGATAATACAAAAGGGAGACATGTAAGAACCATTGGCCAGAGAGGTATTTGTCTGTAGTCTTCCCTTCTGTGAGCTCTCCCCACATTATCCAACTCCAAGTCTACCGCTTCTTAGTCCAGACTCTTCCCTTATAGGAATCTCAATCACTCACAAGCGTGAGTATCTGAGAATAGCTGTGAATGGGATCCCTGGGGTACTGACTTTACAACAAGCCTCAAAGCCTTGAGCTAAAGTGAGGAATACCCAAGAAGGGCAATGGGGTGGGAGTCAAGAGCATCAGCATAACATGGGGAGCTTGTCCAAACCACACACTTAATAATTTGGAAACATCCCAAGAGTGGGCTGAAAGTCTCCAGTTCAGCCACATCCCTGCAGAATTTCCATTCTGCTCAGGACCACTTGCCAGACTTCCTCTTCAACACAGACACTGGAAATTCTCCCCAAAAACCCTTGACAAGTGGATAGAAACCTATGAGGAAACTACTAGCATTAATTATGCTGTGCTAAGTCAATTCAGTCCTGTCCAACTCTGTGTGACCCTGTGGACAGTAGCCCACCAGGCTCTTCTGTCCATGTGGTTCTCCAGGCAAGACTACTGAAGTGGGTTGCCATGCCCTTCCCCATAGCATTAATTAGCACTTATCATTATTGCTTATTATCATTATTATCCCTCAAGTTAGAGCAGCTCTTTAACTTTTCAAAGCTTTATCACTTTGACCATATGTCATTTGAGACTCTTCTTCCCCTCAGCCCCCATTAATATAAATTTTAAAATAATATCATCCTCATTTTACAAATAATGAAACTTTGGCTTGTAAAAGGAAAATTAATGGAAATTCTCTTAGTTTACAGATGAGAAGACTGAGGGTCAGAAACATTGGCTTGCCAAAGGTCACAGAACATGCTGGTGTCACAGAGAATAAGAGGAGCGACTTGTAAGTAGTAGCTATCACCAGCTGGGTATTTACAGTCTGCCAGTTCCTGCATGCTGAATATATTCCATTCATGATCTTTATTAATCCTCAGGACAACCTTGCCAGGCTGGTGCTATTATTATCCTCATGGAACATATGAGGACCTCAGGCTCAGTGTGGTTCATGTCTGCGAGTAGTCATGGCTGGGTGGCAGGGCTATGCATGGAGTTAAGCTTCCTGGCCCACAGCTCCCTCAAAGCATAAGCCAATCAGACCCAACAGCCAGATGTCTAGGCTGGTGACATCAGGGCCTAAGGCAAGGGACTGAGGGACAGCCAAGTTCTGGCTGGTAGCCCCCTGCCTAGACAGCTCCCCATGTGCTGAACCACATGGGAGCCACAGTAAAGAAATGTGCCTGTTCCTCCCTGCTGAGGACACCCTGCCAATGGGCCTGGGGCTGGTCTTTATACACCAAAACCAGCCCACAATTTCTGGGCCCTAGTTGGACAGTGAGAGGCTTTGGACTCAGTCCTTGCAGCTCCAATTCCAGTGCAGGCAGCTCCAGTGCAGAAAAGACCCAAGTCACTAGCCATCCCAGTACTCCCAGCAAAGCAGAGCACAGAGCCTCCCTTGCCCCCATCAAAGCAGCCCCTGTTCAACTATTTGGCCATCGCTTTCTGCCAATCTGCTCCATGGTCTCTTCCCAGGGAGACATG
This sequence comes from Okapia johnstoni, assembly GCA_024291935.2. Taxonomy (NCBI): domain Eukaryota; kingdom Metazoa; phylum Chordata; class Mammalia; order Artiodactyla; family Giraffidae; genus Okapia; species Okapia johnstoni. The sequence continues at coordinate 121,666,106 of CM044306.1, read as the reverse complement.
TTGCTCTCCTCCCAGGCCTGGCCTATGGCTCAGAATGTACACCTAGGCTGACCTCTCCACTTTATTTGGGGAATGGTTTGGTGGGAATGCCAGGCAAAGTCTTGGGTCACTGGCAATAAAAGTCTGCTGCAGCATCCCTTTCCCTGAGCCCTGACACTTGCCCTCTAGCAGTGAACCTTGAAACCTCCTCAGGATCCAGATGTTTGGTGTCCTTCAGTCTGGCCGATGTCCAGCCACACCACAGCAGCATTAACGGACCGTGTAGGCATGAAGACTTCTGCTGGGCAAGATGGAGGTCAGTTTACTTAACTTGGTTATAAACAAAAGCAATAATTAGTCTGTGTGAGGGAGGAAAGGGAAAAGAAATAAATCAAGCCCAGGCTGAAGAAACACCTGTGGAAAGAACTCCTCAGCCTAGGGGAACAGCGGCTGCAGTAAACAAACCACGAGCGACCTTGGCTCACAGACTATTAATTTGCTGATTGTTGATGGGTTTACACAGCCTAAAATGAGAAGAAAGCCATCGTCAGGCAGCAGCCCAGTCACCCTGTATGGGAGCATTTAGTCATTGAAATAGCAAGGTGGACCAGTCCTGGTCTAGGGCTGTAGGCCTGAGTGGGGGCTCTGCCATCATGGGGGCATCCAATGAGGGATATGCCCTCTACAGACTGGAAGACAGATAGGGAATGGTCAGATTTGCACTCAGACAACTCCAGTAATAAGTAGAACCAGACAAGTATATGTATGGATCAAGACTTTTGGTTGCAACTTGAACCAGTTTAGGAAAAAAAGGTGAGTATTGCCTCACAGAATTCAGTCAAGTAAGGCAAGAGCAAGAATACAACTGGGTTCAGGTTCCCCCAGATTTCTCTCTGTGTGTGTCTGTCTTGCTCTCTCATCTCCATCTTCATCTCCATCTTTCATCTTTCTCTCATCTACGTCTCATTTCCATCTCCATCTCTGTCTTTGATCTCTCATCTCCACCTCTCGTCTCCATCTCCATCTCTGTCTCTCTTTGATGGCTATCTGGGTAGTAGCTTCCTTCTCTTAATGCATAGTGACTTCTTTCACACAAAGAAACAGCATCCAATAGCTTCCAAATTTCCCATCATACCACTTCTACCTCATTCTCCTCAGTTTCTGTTTTTAAAAGCATATTAGGGATATGAAATTGAATGAGGTAATTGGTCTTGAACCAGTGAACCAGAACCAGATGGATAAGGAGCTATGGTTGACCCAGCTTGGGGAAGTCCCAATGGTGACCACAAAGGCAGGGTTGCCAAAGACCAGGCCAGTTCCCTCTCTTCAGCCATGTGGGTGTTGGGGACAGCAGGGAAGGGAAAGAACTCCAGGTGGAATGAGGGAGGCTTGATATTAACACCACGGCTGGTCACTGAAGTCTGTTGACAGTCACAATAAAGAACCATAATGGCAGCATGAGCAGCAGGAGTGTAGAGCAAAGATTATGTGACTGAGCTGGGTAGATCAAAGAAGGTGGCACTGCAGTGAGTGAAGAAAAATAGAAAGTCAGTCCACACAAGAGGAGCAAATTGCAAAAGATGTGGGAGCCTGAGAGTATGTGGCTGTGATCAGAGATGGCATTTCTGGGTCAGGGTTGGGCCTGATGGTCCTTTGACTTTATTCTGCAGTCATTGAGGAGCCACTGATGATGTTTGAGCCAAGGTGACATAATCATTCATTCACACAAGAAACATTTCCTGGATGTTTGCTGTTTTCCAGATCTTGTGCTGTGTGCTGGGGACAGAGAGAAGGAAAGTGCTTGGTCCTGCCCTCAAACACTTCCTAAACAGGTGAGAAAGAGATGCATAAATGGATGGTTATGGTGCTGGCCCTTGGACAGACAGCAGCTATGCCTTAGAGGTCATGGCTGGAATCATGACATAGTGCTCCTAAAAGGCATGGAAAGGGCAATAAAAATTTCCCAGAGAGGTAGACAATTGGGCTAAGTCCTGGGGACTGAGTAGGTATCTGCCACATGGTTGGAGAGATGGAGAAAGTGAGATGGGTGGGAAACCCAGGCTGAGAAACAGGATGTGCAGTTTTCAGAGGTCATGAGCCATTTGGAAAAGCAAAGCAAGAATAAGAAGAAGAGGGGTTGGAATGAGAAGTAGCAGGCCATTGGGTGTGCACTGTGGGCAGTAGGGAGCCATGGGAGATGTGTAAGCAGGGGATGTACATGTATGAAAGAATCTGGCTGCACCATAGACCTGGAGATGCAAGTTCAAATGGGAGACAAGGACAGCTAGCAGACAGTTGTGAGACCAGGAGAGAAGGGATGAGACCTGGACTAAGGCAGGGAGATGGAGCAGAAGAGATGGCTTTGGGGGAGTTCAAGGGTTGAGTTACATGGGGACTGACAGAGAGAGCCTGGGGAGGAGTGGGCACACACACAGGAGCAAGGGGCCCATAAGGAAAAGAAAGTTAGGGAAGAAAATCATGAGTTAGGTTTGATTTTAAGGTGTTGGTGGGACCTCCTAAAGGAATTACCCCATTGTGAGGTGCAGAGTCAGGAGATACTTCTGCACTAAAGATAGAGGTGTGGGAGCTCTTTGGGAAGGCAATATTTGAATCTGTGGGGTGCTTTGGATCTCTATGGAAAACACACACAGAAAGAAGAAACGGGTTTGAAAAGGTAACACCAACATTTAAAGGGACAGATGGAGAAAACTGCCTGTGAAATATATTAACAAGGACCCATCACAGATAGTCATCCTCCAGTATCTGTTCTCTCCACCTTACATGGGAAGGGGAAAATATACCTGGCTAGAGATCACAGTCTCCAGCTTGGTATGGCCACGTGCTATGTTCTGGCCAGTGAATTATGAGCTGAAGTGACATCACATTTCACACAGATGGCAGAATCTGGAGCAGCCATCTGGGGCCAAGAAATAGAAATGCCACGTAGAAGGTGGCAGAACAAATAGGAACTGGGTCTTGAAGCCTTCACACTGCCACCCCCACCAAGCACCCAGCCCTTTCCTTGAGAGAGAAGTAAATTTCCATGGCCTAAGCTACATTTGGAGATTCGGGGATTCTTTGTCTCAGAGGGTAGTCAAAGCAGAAGGTTATCAGTGTAATCAGACACTGCGGAGGTTAAACGAGAGAGGTCAGAGAAGAACTTGGTCATGAAGCCACTGGTGCCCATGATGAACACAGACTCAGTGGGGTAGAGGGGCCTAAGTCCAAGTGGAGTAGGCTAAGTTATGAATGTCAAATACAGTGGAGAAGCAGGTATAGACAAATTCAAGAGGCTAGATCAAGAGGGAGAGCCAAGATCACCAGCAGTGTGGAGAAAGGGCTAGTAGAGGGTGGGTAGTGAGGGAAAGGGTCCAGGGAAGCCCCTTAAACCCTTTAGGCTAGAGCATGCTGGCTGGGTTAGAGAGAAAGGAAAGAACTGCCAAGGCAGTGTGAGGTAGGAGAAGCAAAGGCCTCTAGAGGCTAGACAACAGGGATGCCTGCATAATGCTGGGACTGGAGTGTTTCATGGTGGGTTTGGGAAGAAGCGTAAGCCAAGTTCCCATTCTCAACATGAAGGGCAGATCCAAGGTCTGTCCACAACTGCCTGTCTCAGGTCACAGCCTTCATGGAGCCATCAGTCAGTGTCCAGTCTCTGGCTCCATCTGGTTTGATGTCTGCTGGGCAAGCAGGGTCAAGGGTTCAGGGCCAATTGGGTGCCTGATGGAGGAGGGAGGAAGGCAGAAGGGAAACCAGGCCAAGAGAAAGAAGAAGGAGGGACCCATCTCTTGGTCCTGGACTTTCCATCCCTGGAACAGGAAGAGTGGGGAATGGAAAGGTCTGGGTCAGGAGGAGGTGACAAGTAGACGTCTGGGGACATTCTGGGCCTAAGTCTCCCCTGGAGAGTAGCCGGGAGACAGAGGGTCTCAAGCTCTGGTTCTCACGTCTCCAGGGCTGAGGGGAGCATGGCTGGAATGCACCAGAAGCCAGTATCCATCCCCCGGGGCAGCCAGTAGGGAATCTCCAGCCCTGAAGTCATCACCACCAGAGGAGCCTGGACCCCGCCATGGAAAAAGGGTCCCGCAGGGGCACCCGGCGCCGGCCGGCAAAGATGAGCTCATAGCTGCTTGCGCCTCTTCCCTTCTTTTCCAGGCATCTCAGATTTCTGGATGTCAGGCACATCTGACAGACAGGAGAAGAAAACAAGAAGGCGACTAGAATATAGACCCAAGGTGGGATATAGGGCCCAGCAGTGTTCCCCTCCACTCCAGCACTGCTCTTGCCTGCCTGGCTCTATCCTAGACCAGATCCAAACGGGTGACCTTCCCTCCTCATTTCCTGTTAAGGCACCTAAGGAGCCCTGATGATCAGGCCCCTAAGAAAACACACCTGTGTTACCTGGAGAAACAATAGCACCTTTGTCCTCTCTCATCAGTCCAGACTACTTATAACATATTTGCTTTGGAAACAAGGGTCCTGGACCTAAAAGGAATAGGAAGCAGGGTAGAAGAGGTAGTCAGGGAGGCAGGAGCCTTGTGGGGCTGGGGCATCCTGGGAGAAGGCAAGGAGCATGACACTGCAGACAGAGAACTGTGGCAAGAGTCAGAGCGTCTGTCCCTGGCTCCCACTTCAGCGCTTCATAGTCCTATGACTCAAGTGAAGTCACTTTCTGCTTCAGTTTCTCCACGTGACCTTAGAGGGTTTTGAGGATCATTTGAAAGCACAGAAGTGGGCTTTGAAACCTCATAGCTCTTTGCACTCATGGGGAGCATATTATTGATGCAGGTAAAGTGTACTGTTCTCAAAGCAATCACACTGCCCAAACCCCTGGGGCACTATTCACCCCGTAGCCTATAAGCCTGGTTCTTCCTGTGCTGTGAATGGAGTTCTTGGGCGTGGTGCAGCTCCAACTTGACAGAATGGCTGTCCAGAAGTTTCCATGCTTGGAGAGTGGGGCTACCCTAGTCACCTGACCATTGGGTGTCTCTCTGGGAACATCCGGAAGTCCTCCCTGCTTAGGATATTCTAGTCTAAACAAGGTCATGCTTCCCATGGGGAGGCTACAGAAGGAAGCTGGCCCATTGTATCTCACAAAATTAGGACAAGATCAGACAGACTTCAGTTAATTAGACAGTCAGTGAGACTACAGAAGACATAGGAATGGCTCTGGCACCTGTGAGACTAGATCAGACTTCCCTAGAGAGCTACCCAGAAACCCTGTTAGTTTATCAACAATGATGCCTAGATTTATTGTCTGTACAGGGAACATGAGACTGTCAGGGTCACTGCCATTTTCAATCAAAGATGTAATAGGCCAGAGTGGCCTTGGAGGTTGAACACTCAGAGGGGGCCCTATGTTCAGGGGCAGCCAGTTCCACAGATGGACAGCTCTCCCTGGCATCCAGAACTGGAGGCCATGTGGTAGAAATGTCATTTCACCTACAGAGAGAATTTTCCAAGGGAAGGGAGGAAAGGAGCTGTCAGTTACTGAATCCTTGATCTATACTAGGATGTTACCTGCCATGTGTCAGATATATAGTAGGTACTCAATGAATAAGGTACTGAATGATTGGACCAATGGATGGACAGCAGGGGAAAAAACCCTAAAACATCTGACCCCCTGATTAACTGCAGTGATTTTGACTCCTAAGGAAGTGATATAGTGATATAACATCTGCCTTTTCTAAGTAGATGCCTTAATGTGAAGCAAAGTCCCTTGAAGAGATATGTGGTTTGCAAAACTGGCCAAAGGGAAGTCATTTGCTCAAAGAAAAACAAAAAAAAAAATGACAGCTCTATTGAAAAAGGCACATGTACCCCAATGCTCATTGCAGCTCTATTTACAGTAGCTAGGACATAGAAGCAACCTAGATGTCCATTGACAGAAGAATGGGTAAAGAGGCTGTGGTACATATATACAATGGAATATTTGCCATTAAAAAAAGCATTTGAGTCAGTTCTAATGAGGTGGATGAGCACAGAGCCTGTTATACAGAGTGAAGTAAGTCAGAAAGAGAAAAGTAAATATTTTATACTGAAAGATGATGTTGGTGAACTTATTTGCAGAGCAGCAATGGAGACACAGACATTGAGAACAGACTTATGGACACAACTGATGGGGCAGGAAGGAGAGGGTGGGATGTGTGCAGAGAGTAACATGGAAACATATACTATCACATGTAAAATAGATAGCCAACAGGAATTTGTCATATGACTCAAGGAATTCAAACTGGGCTCAGTAATGATCTAGAGGGGTGGGATGGGGATGGGGATGGTGTTGGGAGGGATGTTCAAGCCACGTGTTGAAAATGGCAATGGGTTTCCTGGTGTGAAGAGAGTTAATGTACAAGAAGGGGATAGAGCATGCAGCATCCCAATAAACTTATCTGGCTGAAGATTTGATCTGTGGTTTAGGTTGCAAAATACCTCAGCAAGGCATTCAAGGTCCTCCCTGCTCTGACTCTAGCCAACATGTCAGTCTGTATATTCTGCTGCTTCTCTCTATGAATCTTGTGCTCCAAACAGCTTTCCCAGATTTTGTTGAATTTCTGGGAAGCCAGAAATACCCTGGGAATCAAGGAGCAATGGCTAGCAGATTTGAGCACTTCACCATGCTGTGTCCTGCCTCTAGCTCCTGGTGTTGTCCCCCCTTTAAATTGCTTTCCTCTTATCCCAGAGCCCCTCCAGATTGACCAAGTCCTTCCTCCATTACCATACCAGCCTCTCATGATGCTTCCATTGCCCTTAGTACCTCCTGTACTCTATGAACAAACAGCTGCTATAAGTCACTAAAGAATTCACCAGTATTCCAGTTCTCCTCTTTCCAACCTCCTCAGAAGATTGCACTTCCCTGCCTCTTTAGAAATTAGTCATCCTTTAGCCAATAAAATATAGACAGACATGATAGGTAGCATTTCTGAGCAGATGCTTGAAAACCCAAAACATGCTTCACCATACTCTGTTTTCCTTCTGCCGCAAGACTGCAAAGTTATAGATGTCTTGAGGCTGCCCCATCAGCCTGGATCTCAGAGTGAAACTGATGTGGAGCAAAGCTACAGTCAACCTGCAATGTACATAAAAGTAAGTGAGAAAGTCTGTTGTTGAAAGCCATAGAAATTTTGGAGTTTCTCATTACCACCCCCTAACCTAGCCTAGGGCTTCCCCAGTGGCTCAGTGGTAAAGAATCTGCCTGCAATACAGGAAATGCAGGAGACATGGGTTCAATCCCTGGGTCAGGAAGATCCCCCGGAGCAGGGCACGGAAAGCCACTCCAGTATTCTTGTCTGGAGAACCCTATGGACAGAGGTGCCTGGCAGGCTACAGTCCATAGTGTCATAAAGAGTCAGACACAACCAAAGCAACTTAGCATGCACTCAACCTAGCCTAAGGGCTTCCCAAGTGGTGCTAGTGGTAAAGAACCTGCCTGCCAATGCAGGAGACTTAAGAGATGTCATAAGTCAGACATGACTGAAGCAACTTAACATGCACGCACACAACCTAGCCTAAACTGACCAATACAGAAACAATGTAAGATTCATCATATTCTCTTATAGCCACAGTGATCCTAAAAACGCATAGAATTGGATCCTCCATCAGCATAGTCCATGGATGACTAAGAGCAAAGAACCACTTTCTAACATATAGTATTAGAATTAGACTTATGCTGTGTACACTCTCTAAGGTATAGGGGCTGTTCGTTATTACAGCATAACCCAGCCTATTCAGATTACTGCCTTTAGATGCCCTACCTATGTATCTGTCCTACGATCTTGACTAATACTCCTATACTGATAATATTGTGTCTGTCATTGCTACGTCCAGAATCACTGCATCTGTTATGAATACCACCATCCTCACCATTATGAAACTTGACATCTTGGCCATAATCCCTCCAACATCCCCATAACCATGAATCCATCATCCCTGCCAATATTCCTACCATTGCCACCTCCAACACCAATTGCACCATCACTCCCATCATTCTCACCACTAAGCACTATCAGTCACTATCACTTTCACCTTCATTGCTATAATTGTCAATGTCAACCACATTACTATCACCTCTCTTTGTATCACTCCCATCACATGAACCCCATTATCACCATCTCTCTCACTACCCTATCACCTTTACTATCACTGCTAATGCCCCTTCTCTAATATTTCTATCTTATCACCCCTGTCATCATTAATGCAATCACTTCCTCTATAATAATTTTGGCCATTACTTCCAAGATCATCATCAATATCACTTTCACTGTCACTAGCATCACCACTGCCTCTATCACTTCTCCTGTCACTTCCTTTATTATGTTTATTACAAAATTTCCATTGTCACTGCCAATTTCTCTATCTCTATCAGCTCCATCATCATACTATCACCTCCACCTTCACTGCCATCTTCACTGGTGGATTCTAAAGGTCATTCACAGCTCTCCCCTTCCAGCTTCCTGCATCCTCAAAAAGGAGTGTTACAATGTTCTTTAGGTCTAAGAATATCTTATGATGCCCTGTGTTAGTTCAGGAGGTAGTATGCCAGACTGAATGTCTAGCCCACATGGGTGCAGTATGAAGGTTACAGCCTGCTCCCCGGGGGAGAAAGCCCAATCATCTCTCCTTTTTGCCTTGAACCTTTTCTCCCCACTTCTCTCTTTCTCTCCCATATGGCAGCCACATGGTCTTGGAAGGGCCTAAGCAATGGAGCAAATGCAAGATATTTCCGTGTTTCTTCAGCTCCCTTTTGTGGCTTTCTGGTGAGTGTGGACATGTCCAAGACTTGGGTTTGGACCTAGAGGCGATAGATGGAGCAGGTCTTTCAGCTGATTTTGGTTCCAAGCCATTTGGATTGACTTATTTGGTCAAGAAGTTCTCCGCATAATCTAGCACAGCTCACTCGAGTTTTCATTTTTATATTCTATTTAAATCTTTATTTTTTTTTTATCAAAGTCATACATGTACATATTTTTGAAAGTAAAATGTTCTACAAGGTTTGTAATGAAAACCATAAGACTTCTGCTCCAATCCTGCTTACTTCTGAGTCCTCCTTTCCTGAGGCAAGTACTTTGAATTGCTTTAACTCTTTCTTCTAGTGTTTATTTTCCATGCCTATAAATGATATGGTAATACTGATATATCTTGCATTTTTCAATTTTCAGTTTTATTTACTGCCATTCTACTATAGCAGATGAGGAATCAGCTTTCTTACAACACCACCACCCACATATGCATGTGCACACACGCACACACACAATTTGCACAGCAATATTGATTTTGATCACAACCACATCCAGGCTTTACATTACTATTACTAAATTACTATCATTCACAGTTGCACTAATTTTCCTTTCTTGTACAAATTTTTGGTTCTCTTGGTATTAATAATTACCTTGTTTTGCTTAATTTTCTATGTGTCATTTACTAATTCATCCCTGAATTTTCCAACGGAACTGAAATTTTCCTGTGGATGTACACAACTGTCAGTTTTATTTTCTTCTTGGAGAACTCTCACCTGGAGTCCTTCATCCTCATGGCCAATATGGACTGACTGTCCTCTGCATATTTTGTACAACTGTCATCCTGACTCTCTACTTCACCATCATTCTCAGATATCCCTTTGTCTCTATCTTGATTGCTAGATCCTTTGTCTCCTTCCCTTTCCTTGGTTTACTTAATTAAGGTGGACAATATTCTTCAATATGCTCCTGGAAATAGTGCTTGGGGGCTAATTTTTAAACACCATTCATCCCCCCCAAAATATCTTTCTTTTTCATCATACTCAATTGCTAGCTTAACTGGGTATAGAACTCTAGTGTGGAAATTATTTCCCTCAGAATTTAGAAGCATTGTTCATTTCCTTCTACTTTGTATGGTAGTTGTTGAGATCTTTGATACAATACTGATTCCCAGCAATTTGTAAGTAATCTTTTTCCCCTGGAAACTTTTACATTTTTATTTCCAGTGTTTGTGTCTTGAGGGAAATTGTTTTTGTTTTTAAATTCAGTTTGCCATGTACTCATAGAAAATTTTCAACCTACAAATTCATGTTCTGCAGTTTGGGGAAGTTTTCTTATATTGCTTCTTTGGTGATTTTACCTCCTTCCTTTATTTTTTATTCTCTAGAACTTATTTTTTAGGGGATGCTCCTAGACTGATCACCATTTCTGTCAATTTTCATCTCTTTGGTGTTTTGTTCTTTTTTGGGAATTTGTCCTTACTTTATCTTCCAGCCCTTATTTTTACTTTTAATAAAATAAAAATATTATATTTGTATTCCCAAGAACTTTGTTTTCCCTGATACTTTTTAAAAATCACCTCCAGTTCTCTTTTAAAGGAAACATCACCTTTTTAATATAATTCTTAAAATGTCAATCATAATTTCTGTGCTTTCTTCTTCATTTCCTCTACGTTCCTTTTTCCTCTTAGTTTGTCTTGATATCTACCTTTCATGTTGAAGAGCTTCCTGAAATATCAAGTAGTTCTTAGCTGTCCATTCATACTGAAGTGTGAGGCACTAAAATTCTGATAAATATGTTGGAAGAAGAGATAAAGTTGTTGATGTGTGGGCTTTGCCTAAGGGTAAAGACCAAATACCAAAACCTATAGACCTTTTTCCTGCAGAAAACCAGTTTCCCCAGGACAGTCTCTTCCAATAGCTTTCCTGTGTGATATTTACCTGACTGCCAATGTCCTGGGGATTGATCAAGAAAAGAGCAGAAATCCTCACCTTTCAGGAAACAGACATATCCTATTTTCAGATTGGCTTCTCAGCTCTCCACCTGCTCTGCTTGATGCCTCAGTGTTCAGAACCTTTCAGGTTCAACATCTCAGAACATAAACCTTCTGTCTTCTGCCAGCATGGGAGGGGATGATTACCTGGTTGCATGGAGTAGGGAATAAGTCTGAGATGGGGAGATTCTCACAGGCCTTTTTTTAAAAACTTGTAACCAACCCTCCCAATTTTTTACCCCCATTCTGAATCCCTCAGTCTGCCTTCAGAAGTAACTGGTACTTCCAATTCCCAGGCTTTTCTGAGATTCTGTGACTAGAAATGTTTTGCTACCTATTTTCTCCTGCCATCTACCCCCACAACACTGCAGGCTTGGGTTTCAGTTTTCTGCTGTCTGCTATGTCAAGTACCACTCATCAATCCACTTTCTAATTTCCAAATTCTTGACTTCTCTTGCCTGCTGCCATTTCCTCTCCCATTCTCCTTTTCCTTGTGGGTTTATTAATTTTTTAAAAAAATTCCATTAATAGCACTTTAGTGAGGCTTCTGGAACTAGCCAAGATAAACATAAGCATTTAATCAGCAGTGATTAAGAAGTCTAATGTTCTCCATTGGAGTTTAGGGTGCAAGTAACAGTTAATCATAAAGCATTCTTCCACCTTGCTGTGCCTGCTTACTCTGTGCCTTTATCTCCTGGAGTGAATAACTGGTTGGAGGTAATCCTGGTCACTAATCACGATCACTCACCATGACTCCAAGTCAAGTGTAACACAATTATCCCACACAACACAACCATCTTCACCTCTATCACAGCCTTTATTACCACAGTGATCATCACTGTTATCCTTTCCTTGACTTCATCATAACCTCCATTACCATCTCCACTACTGCCCCCACCATCACCATAACCACTGTTTCCATCTATACTCCTTGGTGTCCATGTCCACCATTACTTCTGAAAATACCACCACACCCTCTACCATCATTTCATCACCATGAGCACCATCAACTCCACTGTTACCAATTCCATGATTTTCACCAAAATTTTCATTATCTTCTCATGTGTTGTATTATCACCTCCAGAAATTTCTTTTCAACTATATGTTGAGTATATTCTTCCTTTTGGGTTGCAATAGTGATTTTTAGTACACAGAAAAGGAGTAATGTCTACATTTCAACACACAGAATTCTCTGTGTGGGTGGAGGGGTGGAAAAGAACCTACTGGTTTCTCCAGCTCAAGCTACATACATAGGAAAGGGTGGGAAGGGAACATTCATTGAACCCTTTCTAGGTAATAGACATCATACTAGGCACATGAGTTAGAGGATTTTCTCTGGTAAGAATCACTGCCCTAGTTTTACAAGGAGGAAACTGAGATTCCCAGATGCTAAATAACACACTCAAGGCCACACAATTAATAAGTTGTTGGAGCCAAGATTCCAACCCTGTGTGACTTCAAAGTCCATATTCTTTCCATTACACTATGCTGGCAAGAAATCTCAAGAGCTTGGTTTAAGCACAATGGGTTATGACTCTGAGTAAAGAAAGCCATTGTCATGGTCCCTGATCTCAGGGAGATCTGATCTAATGAGGCAGGAAGACGCCCCTCTCTCCAAAAGACTGTTATTAATGAATAAGATTAAATCCCAGATTCACAGAGCCTATGCTTTGCCTAGGCTCACCCTGATGCCCAAATCCTGCCACCTGAGGGAAAAGGGAGGGAGTGTGGACATCCAGTCCTGGGAATGCCTGGGGTTGGGAGAGCTGAGCTATTTTGGGATTGTTTACATTTGGAATCTTCCTGATTTTTGGTCCCAGAAAAACACCCACATGTTGGAAACTCTTCCGAGTTATTCACTGTTGGGGTTTTTCTTCATCTCCTTCAGCTTTTTCTTCTTCTTGGATGGAAAAAAAATCTGCTAGTGATTAGTCACAACCTGTGAGGCTCAGCTTTTGACAGCCCCACTGAGAAGAAAGAGACAAAGAGGCTCAGAGAGGGGCCCATGGGCAGATGCTGCTGGGAAGGAAATGTGGTTCACAGCATTGACCTCCTGGGGTGAGGGATGGTCCGTTCACCTCTATCTGCCAAGGGACAATTGCTCCCTGGACTGTGGCTGTTTTATTCCAACCTTTCATCCCAACTTAACTGGAGAGAACAGGCCAGAGCATGCATTAGAAGGAAACCCAGGGGGTCAGGACCTGGGCAAGCAGACTAAAAAGAGAGGAGAGGGGAGCAGGTGCCAAGCACAAAGCGTGTCTGCCCAATGGGACCCTTTAGGCCACAGTCTCCACTGACAACCCAGAGGGCCCCATTTCAGGATGAAAGCATAAGCTGAGACAATTCCATACCCCCTTTGGACAGCCCTGTGATCCTTAGCAGGTTTTATCACATGTTTGGGCTCCTGGAAATCCCAGGGTGTGAGTGGGCCTCCTGCTTTTTTGCGAGAAGGCTAAGGGTCGGGTGGGGCTAAGCACTGTCCACAGAGACCAGGACAAAGGGAGATTGTTTGAGCTGAAGAACTGGGGCCTGGAAGTCATATCTGGATCCAATTTGAAAATCTAAGGATTGTGAAACATGGTGAGGAGGGGGTAATAAAGGGAATTTGGGAAATATCCCTTGGTGTAGGTCTTTTAAAAGAGATTTCAAAGCAACAAAGGGAAAATCACTTAATACAATAAGCAACAATACAGCAGGAAGGTTTAATGTCAGGGGAATGCAGAGCTGTCCCTAGGTTGTGTGGGACCCCTGGAAAATTTATTTTTGTCAGGCTCCTATCTATGTAAACAATTTGAGTCATTCAAAATCAGCATGTCAGCACCATTCTGAAAGCCCAGTCTCATGTGATCCCACATAAAAAATACTTCACCAGCCAGGGGAGCAATCCACTCACCAGACTGCCTGCTGTGAAGCCCTGGGATGACTGCATAGGCAGAAGTTACATTGCTTATTGGAGCATCTAGTCAACCCCACACACAGGGTAGAGGGTTGGAGGGTAGTTGAGGGAAGAGAAAGGTCTGGGGCCCACACAGGTCCAAGTTAAACTCGGGGCACCCCACTCAGATGGCAGTGCCAGACCTTGTCTGTCCTAACCACAGAAGGGGATCTAAAATTTTTAAGGAATGCGCTTCAAGGACAGGGTCCTCTCCCAGGTCTAAGGATGGTACTGGGGCTAGAGACAGTGACATCTCAGCAGGACACCTTGTACTTCTGGCAGGGGGAGTTGGTTCTTGAGTGGCAAATTCTGTTTTTTATTAGCTATGTGACCTCAGTCCACCCTCTGCTTCCTCTCTAACCTCAAGTTCCTCATTCATAAACCAGTAATGGCAATGCCTACCCTATAGGGCTGTTGTAAGCATAAGGGCCAGCATCCTGGTCCTGTCTCTGCCTGCAAAGTGTGGAGTTGCCCATGGGCAGTGTGGTTCAGGTCTAGAATCTTGGCCCTGACTTCCAGCATCTCCAAGGTGGGCTGTGCTGGCCAACATCATTTCTACATGTCTCAGTCACTAGCCTTGAGGAGGAGCTCATATTTTTTTAAGAAGAGGGGTCTCTAGGCTAGGCTCCTGGAGGGGAGGGCAGAAGGCTGAGGTAAAGGTCTACTATCCAAAACAGGCAGTCAAGGTCAGCAGGGTTCAAGCTGCAGGCCTGACAGGAGGAGAAGAGAGCCTAAGCTGGATCACCCAAGAGAGGTTCTTGAGAATGTTATGCCAGCAGAGACACTACCAGCTTGGACTGAAAGGAACAGATGAAATAAAAGAAGGCAGAGTGACCATGAAAATAAAGACTGGAATATCACAGCCATGAGCCAATGAATGTGGACAGCATCCATCCTGGGAAAGGTGAGGGGATGGACTCTCCCAACTGGGGGCTACACAGTGATGATCTCAGGAAGTCTTTGGGCTGAGAGTCATTCTGGTCTTGTCATAAGGAAAGAAGGTGGCAGCTGAGCCCTCAGAGAAACATATTCAAGCCTCCCTTTTGATTCAGTCTATGTGTGATGGAATCCTGGCGGCTGCCTAGTACACATCCATATTCCCAACCCCAAAGCACCCCCTGAGCCAGCTGAGGAACAGCCATGGTCTGGAGATAAGTGAGAGGTGAGGATCAGGGCTTGACTAGGCTAAGCTTGCCCTCTCTCTCTGATTCCCTCTGCATCTCCTGCTTGCCCTCCCTCCTCAGAATACTACAGTAAGTGGCATCCTGGAAAATCCCCTTTGGAGTCACGTGTTGTTAGCTATGAAGCCACACTGAGGTCCCCTAGAACACTCAGCACAGCCCAAGCTAGAACAGCCCCCAAAGGTAAAGGCAAGGGAACACTTGGCAAAGGCTCCACAAGAGCCTGTCATGAAGATGCTCCATGAGCTTGCCATACCCAGAACTCTCTCCTGCCAGGTGGCTAGCCTGGCCATCTGCCAGTCTACTCACTGCAGAGCCCTGTGAATCCTGGGAGACAGCCCCCTGCCCAACCCCCACCTCCATCTGGGAGTGCCTCCCTCCTCCCATCTACAGCTACTTTTTTAAAAGCCAGCTGCAGTCTATCAAAAGATTTTGTTTTCTTACGTGCAAATTTAAATGAAAAGTCCTACAAAGATATAGAAATCAATTACACTTAATTACAATGCACATGTAATGAACCAACATAAGAAAGAAGAGACTGTCATGTTCTTTGATGGATCTACAAGGAGAGATGAAGCCATGGGTGCAATGCCATGCCTGGCAATACAGTCCCACCCTCGTGACAGAATGTAGGACAGGTACTGTCCCCTGCCCCCCGAATTAGAGGAGCTCAGTGCCTGCCAGGTCCAGAGATCTGGAGTGAGGGAGGAAGGGGCCTCCATAATCGTGCTCCAGATGTCATTTAGGCCCGAGATTTATCAAAGTGGGGCAAGTGTGGGAAAAGACCACTAAGAAACCAGGATAGATGAAAGTACTACATGTGAAGGAAAGACGGAGGCCCAAGTCTGAGCACCAGTGGGCCTTGGCCTGTTCGGTGACATCATGAGGCGACACCACTCAGGTCAAACGATGCCCTTCCCCTCAGAATATCATTGTCGCTTATTAACAATCTCCTTTTAGTCATTCTCATGACTAACAACTCCAGGGAGGGAGGCGGTGCAGTATTTCTGCCATTTTACAGATAGAGTAGCTCAGGTGAAGAGATGGCATTGTGTCCTTCCTTGCTGACCCCTCCATGGAGCCCGCAGGGGCTGGTCCCAGCCTTGCATTTTGGTGGAGCCCCATCTTTGCCCCTACCCACAATGACTGGGGTGGAGGGGAGTAAGAGCTACCAGAGCCAGGTCAAAGAGAGCAGCTCTCAACAGGACAAGAAGGCCACTGGCCACAGGAAGTAGCCCAGCCCTCTTGGCCAGGTGCCCTCTCCCACACTCACCAGCCAAACTTCCTAGGCCAGGGCCTCTGACCTGGACCCATTGTCTGGGAGAGCTGGCACCTTGGGAATCAGCCCTCATTCTGTCAGAGAGCAATTAGCCTCATCTCTCACAATAGCCTCATCTATTTGTGCCCCCACCTGCCCACTTCATTCTGTTTATGCTTTGTCCTGGAACCATGCCTGGGCCCAGCCTCTACCCTTAGAGAGTTCCCTAAAGGCAAATTCTGGGTCTCTCTCCCTTCTACTTCTATATATTTACTCCCAAGACTGTTTCTTGCTTTTTCTTTTCTTTTTAATACTCTGCTATTTGCTTGCTTGCTTGGCAGCTCAGTCATGTCCAGCTCTTTGCGACCCTTTGAACTGTAGCCCACCATGCTTCTCTGTCCATGGGATTTCCAAGGCAAGAATACTGGAGCGGGTTGCCATTTCCTTCTCTGGGGTATCCTCCCAACCCAGGGATCAAAGCCTCCTCTCCCGTGTTTCCTGCATTGCAGGCAGATTCTTTACCACTGAGCCATCAAGGAAGCCCCAGGACCCTTCTATCTCCCCACAAAAACTGATTGATACTGTTTCCTCCCAGACATCCATCTGTCTAACTTGGATTTTCCTCCATAGATGGATGGAGATTCACCATGTGCTTGTCAATCAGTGAATGGATCTGAGTCTCCCCATTTTCCGGATGGAGAAAGCAAGTCTCAGAGAGGTTGGGAGACTGGCCTGTCAGGAAATACTCAGTTCTGGACCTCTGGCCTCCCAGTCTGGGGTCCTTTCCCCCAGACAACCTCACCATGGCCTCCTGGTGTTCACCCCAAGAAAAATCCAGGAGCCGGGACAGGAACTGGGACAAAGAGAGGACACTGGGGCCCAGGCCTTGACCCCAAGTTCCTATTTATAGTCCTTGTTCCGGAGACGGCCACTTAAACACACATTCCTGATAACTGAATAATCTTTGGCACCAAGCAAAAAATAGCCTGTGGCCCAGACCACAATTGCACAGCTGGAGCAGGGTAAGCAGGGGCGACGTGGGGCTGGATGGTGCAGGACAGGCTACCGAGGGGGGAGAGGGGTGGCAGGCGGGGCAAGGGTTGGGACAAGTGAGTGGGACTGCAAATATAGCCAGTTAAATATAGCCTTGCCGACCTGGACACGGGGCCAGCCTCCTCTGCAGGCAGTGTTTCCCAAATCGGCTTGGATCTCCTTTTCCCAAAGGAAGTGAGAGCCAGAGGCCTGGAGGGGAGGGGTTGGAGGAACCTTGATGGTGATGGGGCTGAAGGCACTGGAGAAACTGGAAATAAACTGGAGACCCGAGACCCAGAGCAGCGGCCCTGCTGGCATCTTTTGGAAGTGCCGCTCTGATGGGGAAGAGTAGCCATTCCCTGAGGCAGATAACAGAGGGTATCTCATTCCCAAAACCAGCTGGCTAAGACCCCAGGCCCCTTCCAGCTCCAGGACTGATGCTGAGGTCTCTTCTTCCAGAAGACTCAGGCCAGGGCATAAATGGGAGTAAGAGATATGGAAAGTTTTGGAGTCCAGAGGCCTCAGAAAAGCAACCATGGCTGCTCCTTCCCTCAGAGTCCCCCTAGAGCAGAAGTTTGGACTAGCAAACACCAGGTTGATGCCAAGGGGCTTCCAGGGGTGACACTTTCAGCAGACATTTCTTTGCTCCTAACAGTTTCCTCCCACTCTTCAGTTGCTCCACTGGAGCAGGATTTTGGTTATAAGCTCTGAATGTGGGGGAGTCAGTGTGCCCCCCTTTCAAGAGTTACTGATAATAGTAAATAGGGTGATAAAGCCAGATCTGAGGCCCTCCTGCCCCTCTGTCGGTGTCACTGATATTCTGGGAGGTCCCAGACCGTGTCTCACTCAGGGTTGGGAATAAGCTTCACCTTACACCTCGCTGTAAGCCCCCTAAAGGAGTCACCTCGGCCCCTGCTACCACTGTCCCCTGAAAACCCCTCCATGCCCGGCTGTCACCAAGCCTGCAGAGGGCCAAACTATATTGTTTTCCTTCTGATCATCCCCAGAGTGCATCATCAGGGAAAGGAGAAACAAAAAGAACATCTGTGTCCCTGTTCCTATGCTGTGGATCCCCAAGTATCACTGCCTATGCCTCAGATCCCACAGAGCTCATCAGTTTTCTCTCTGTCAAGGGTATGGTCCACACTGGCACATTTTGCTTGCTCTTCCTTCAGCACCCTTCTGACCTGGGGGAATGCTTCTCAAGTGTGGTCTTGGGGTAGCAATGCCACACTCCCCATTTCAGGAGATGAGGGTGTTGGGTCCAAGGACTCTGTGCAACTCAGCAGCAAGCACACCAAGAGGAATCCCTCAGTCTCTGCAGACGGGGCAGGGGGTAGGGGCAGTGACAGCTGTGTGGGGAAGGGGCTGGTCCATGCAGGCCCGGCGCAGCCAACTCTGGGGCCCCATGTAGGGCACTGGCCCTGCATTTCACAAAGATGCCCAAGAGCCCACCATCTGCCAGTTACCATGGCTATGAGTAAATGAGGCCCAAGAGCCGCTCCAGCAACTACTCACAGTCACATAGTCAGGTATATGCTGAGAGTGATGACAGAAGCTGGCAGGAAGCTGAGCCAGTGGTGACAAGGATCAGGAAGACCTCTGGAGGACAGGGAGGCAGTGAAGCAAGGGATTCCAGACAAGGATCCTAAGTGTAAAAGGCCCAGAGTGAGAGGTGGATGTGGGAGATGGGTAGTGTGGCTGGTGCTGAGAATAAAGGGGAAAGAGACAGGAGGTACAGGATGCTGGAGGAAGGAGAAGGGGCCAGATCAAGCCTTGGACCCTATTCAGGGGAATACTCCTGAGGGCAATAGGGAGCCATTGAAGGGTTGTAAGAGGGGGTAACCTGATCTATTTCTAGGTCAGAAGGGTACTTTGGCCACAGTATAGAGTGGATGGGGAGGGGAAGCCTAGACAGGATGTGGGCAGACCAATTAGGAGACACTAGCAGATACCCAGGGGAGCAATGGTTGTAGCCTGAACCTAGATGATGGGGGAAGTGGGTGGAGAGAGCTGGGAAGTCCTGAGATGTATTTAGGAAATAGACACCATAAGACATGGTAAATACTTGGATGTGGGAAGAAGAGACAGAAAGAGGTAAAACATTCACTCATTCGTTCATTCATTCATATAGTCGCTTATCAGCTACACAATGAACATCTAACACATGAAGTTCTTTGCTAAGCCCTGGGGATACAGAAAGTGAGACAGCAGGTTTCTTTTCTCAGGGTTCACATTCTAGCTACACAGGGATGATGTAAAATAAACACATAAACAAATTCAAGATCATTTTTAGGTAGTGGCAAATGCTGTGATATGCTTCCAAGGTAAAGAATCTGTCTGCCAATGCAGGAGAGTCTGGAGATGTGGATTTGATCCCTGGATTGGGAAGAGCCCCTGGAGATGGAAATGGCAACCCACTCCAGTATTCTTGCCTGGGAAATCCCATGGACAGAGGAGCCTGGCAGACTACAATCCATGGGATCGCAAAGAGTCAGACATGACTGAGCGCACACGCAAATGCTATGATGGTAATAAAACAGGGTAAATAATCGGGTGGTTTTGGGAAAGGGCCTGCCTTAGATTAAATGTTCTTTGAAGCCTTTTCCAGAGGACAGACTCAAAATTCAAGGCTCAGAGAGTGGGAAAGAATTTGCAGTTTTTGAGGAACAGAAGAAAGACCAGTGTAACCGGGGTGTAGTAAATGAGGAGAAGCTTGGAGAAAATGAGGTGGAGGGTTGGGCAGCTCCCAGATCTTGGAGGCCATGGTGAGGCATTTCCATTTTATTCTAAGTGACCTGGGGAGTCACTGGAGGGTTTTTAACCAAACAGGGGAGGGACACGATCTGACCTATGCTTTTTCAAAAGATTAACTGCTTTATGAAAAATAAAACTATGGCCATATTAGTTTTCTAGGGATGCTATAACAAAAAACACAAACTAAGTGGCTTATACTGTATAGATTGATTGTCTCATAGTTCTGGAGGCTAAAAGTCTGAGATCTAGGAGTCAGCAGGGCTGGGTCATTCCGAGAGCATGAGAGAGAATCTATTCCATGGCTCTCCCAAAGTGGGTTGTTGGTAATTTGGAGCTTTCCTTGGATTGTAGCAACGTCACCTCCATCTCTGCCTTCATCTTCACAAGACAATCTCCCTATGTGTCTGTGTTTGCCCTGATTTCCCCTTTTTATTAAGGGTATCAGTCATATTGGACTAGAACCCACCCTAGAGACCTCATCTTACCCTAATTAATTACATTGCAAAGATCCTACTTCCAAATGAGGTCACTTTCTGAGGTACTGGTGTTAGGAGTTCAACATATGGATTTGGAGATAGACACAACTCAACACATAATGTTGGCGTTCACTCCTATGCTTAGTAAGTATAATTTGATACTAGAGATCTTAGGTAGTTACCCCATTGAATATCTAGTGAAGAACTAGTGGGCAGTGATGCTCTTTCTTGACGTGGTTATTCTGAAGACCCAGTGTGGGAGGCAATGAGAAGTTCAGCTTTGAACATGATGATTTTGAGGTGTCTACAAAATATTAGAGGAATATCCAGTAGGCAACTAGACATATGTTGTGAAGCACAGGAGAGGAGTTGGGACTTGAGGCATCAATTTGAGGTTCATGAGTATCTCAGGCAGTAAAGTCAAGGAAATACGTGAAGTCACTGGGAAACGTGTAGAGGGAAGATAAAACCAACATGTAGGGGCTCTTTGCTAAGGAACACTGACATTTTAGGCCTGAGCTCAAAGTAGACTGAAAAGGGGTAGCAGAGACAGGTGGAAAATTGGGTGGGAAAGAGTGATACCATGAGAGCCAGGGGAAGGCAGAGTTTCAAAACGGAGCAAATTGACTTCTACTTCTGGTACTGGTGGGCTGTTATTTGACTCAATCCTCTTACTGAGAACAATTGAAAGTTATAGGGGATTACTTTTAAAAACATGATCTTTAGAGCATAGAAGAATTCATAAGGAAATGGAAATTGCCAGGCTAAATCTAGAAGGAGGAGATTGCCCAGAAAGGTAAGGGAGCACCTTAACCCTAAAGGCACTTGCCAATCTGTAAGACAAAGCCTCAAAACCAAGCTGTGATTTTTCACACCTCTCAGGAAGAGGAGAAGAGAATGGAAAGCCCAGGGCTTTCCCAAGTTCTGACAGACCTCTCCCACAGTAAACTGGAATTATAAAGAACTGCACTCTTAAGGGTGAATTGAAAGTAAAACGGCCACTCTCTTTCTCTTCCCCAGCATCCATGCACAGGTGCACGTACACACACACACGTCTGTGCGTGCTAAGTCACTTCAGTCCTCTTTGCTACCCTGTGGACTGTAGCCCGCCGGGCTCCTCTGTCCATGGGATTCTCCAGGCAAGAATACTGGAGTGGGTTGCCAAGCCCTCCTTTGGGGCATTTTCCCAACCCAGGGGTAGAATCTTCGTCTCTTATGTCTCCCGCATTGGCAGGGGGTTTCTTTACCACTAGTACCACCTGGGAATCACACACACACATAATTGTGCCTCCCAGGATTATGCAAAAGTTAGCTTGAAGCAGAACAGATCTGAGAAGAAGAAAAAGAAAGGAAAAGAAGAGGTAAGGGAGGGGACGAAGAAGGGAGAAGAAAGAGAGGACAAGGAAACCCATCACTGAGAGTTTACAGAACAATTACAGATCGTTCACTGGAATCACTGACCAAATTTGTATCACTGGGGGAGTCCAAGGAATCTCAAGCTATGAGATTTTATGTAATTGGGATAACTTTAATCCGTTTTTCACTACCATATTATTTAAAATATGGCATTTTAATCTAATTAAATGTTTACATAAGATATCAAAAACCTAAGGATGCTTACCAAAGAAAAGCTGCAGTGATGAAAAAGAGACTTTAAGAAAAAGGCATTACCAATAATCTGGTCACAATCGAAAAAGATTTAGTTCACCAGAAAGGTATAACAAGTTTTAAACTCTATGTACATAATAACATAGCCTCAAAAGTGTACAAAGTAAAAATTATCAGAACTTCCAAAAAACTGAAAAATCCACAATCACAGTGCATTAACTCAATTCACACAAGCCAGAGTACAAACAAGATGTCAGTTCATTCTTCTGTAGCAGGGACTCTTCCTTCTTCAGGCCTAATACGTGCCCTCCATTCCAGGGCATCCTTTTCCAGGGTTGGGATAAGGAACAGAATAGCAAAATAGTTAAGCACACAGGGTCAGTATCCAAGCTGCCTGGGTTCAAGTCCTAGCCCTACATTTAAACTTAAACTCTCTGAATTTCAGTTTCCTCATTTATAAATTTGGAGTAATAACTGATCATGGTGAAGATAATGAGTTAATGCACCTAAAAAACTTAGAATAGTGCTTGGAATACAGTAAGCACCCCGATAAATGTTAATAATAACAACTCTACTACCTAAGACAACAAATTCATATTCAGATGATTGCCTTGTGAATGTGGAACTAGAAAAGGGGTGTGGAATGGCTTGGAGGGAAATTTTACTGTGCTCTGGGGAAGCCTAATAAAATATCTTAACTCCACAAAAGACAGCCCTCCCCCATTTCCTGAGCCTCTCTTCCCTGAACATGGCTGGAAAGCAACAAACAGCTCTTATTCCTCCAGTCTTTTTCATTCTAATCTCACCATTCCAACCCACCCACCCTCCTGTAAATGAGCTAAGCACCAGTGTGCTAAGTACACATTGACTGGCTGGCTGTGAATTCAAAGGGGTTTCTCAGTGCCTGTGCCTCAATTTCACATCAATTTCACTAAACCATCTACAAGGCTGGGTTAGTACTCCAGTTATCTGCTGCTGCATAACAGACCAGCTCAATCCTAATGGCTTCAAATAAGGGTCCGCAAACCATGGCCCACTTCCTGTTTTTGCACAGTCTAAAGGCTGAGAACAGTTCCTTATATTTTTAAAGAGTTGGGAAAATATCAAAAGAAAAATAAAGTTTTATTGGAACACAGCCACACACATTCATTTATGTATTGCCTGTGGCTGCTTTCTCAGGACAACAGAGTAGAATTGTTGCAGCAGAGACTTAGTGGCCCACAGAGCCTAAAATATTTACTATCTTGTCCTTTACAGAATAAGTCTGCCAACTGCCTGGCCATTTCCTAGCTTTCCTATCCCCTTCCTTTCCTTGCTTCTCCTTCTGGAATGGTCAGCTTCCAGGACAAAACACTCAAAGAGGCATAAACTCAGGGCAAAGAAACTGCTTGTTGCCCCTTTCCATGGGCAAAGTAGCAGAACTAAGTGGGATCAATGGTTGTTTTAGCAGATGATGAATGGGTCTGAATGGGATGAAGGTTGTCACTCAGACTTGCTGGAGGCCCCACAAAGCCCATGACCAGCTGTGACACATCTGAAGAGCCCTTGCCATGGCCACATTCCATGTCAAAGCCTGGCCTCCAGATGCCAAGCTCCAGAGTCAGGGCCAGCATCTGCATGGCCCCCATGAGACCTCCCAGACTGAGGCCATGTGCAGGAGTCCTGTCAGTGGGGGAGCTGGGGCCTTCTAGCTGTGGAGCACATGGATTGACAGGTATGCTGTTCCCACCCCAGGCCTCACCACAGACTTGGGAACTCAGAGCTACCAATGTCCAGATAGTGTATGTCTCCACTGGAGCAGGGGCCAGGCAACCTTTCAACAGCTGGGGCTTTGGGAGGTCACAGAACTCCCTGCAAGTCTCACCCACATCAATTACATTGAGGATAAATTGCTTCCCAGTCACACTCAGCCCTAATTCTGGTCACATCAATGTAAACTCAGACTGACCACAGACTGACCCTGACACTGACTCAGACTGATTCCAGCCATGGCCATGATGAACCTCTGACAATGGCCACCAAACTGACCCTGGCCTAAGACTAGTCTTGACCCCAGCTGCAAAACCAATGCTGACCCTGACCACTGACTGACCTCTGACCTATTAATAATGTTAGTGGAATACACCAAACCATAGCACAGCCTTGCAGGTGTAGCATCTGACTGTACTTGAGTGACAGGTCAGAAGGAGGAGGGTCTGTCCTATATAAACTCAGAGTCCCTGCAGCAAACAGGTCCTGAGTGACTGCTCCCAGGCAAGACAGCTCAGAAGCACTTTCTGGAATGCCTGATGGCCTCTGGACCTTATCCTGTAGTTCCCCACCAGACAGGCCTTCTTCTCCTTTCTGCTGTCTCTAATCCTGCTATGTCCAGTCCACCTGCCCAAGTAGGCCAGTCTGACTGTTCACATAGATTTTCAAACAGCTTTGACACATATGATCCTCATGGAAATGTCCTCTAAAAGGGTCTCTGGGGAGCTTCTTTTTCCAAGAGTAGAAACAGGAGCTATCTTTTGCTTCCCCCAACAAATTCAGTGAAAATCAGTTTGGAATTTCAGTCTTCGGGACTTCACTGGTGGTTCAGTGGTTAAGCATCCACACTCCCACTGCAGCAGGTCACAAGTTTGTTCCCTGGTCAGAAAACAAAGATCCCACATGCCACACAGTGAGGGGAAAAAAAAGATTACTTAAAACATACAGTTGACCAGCAGGCACATGAAAAATGCTCAACATTGCTAATTATTAGAGAAGTGCAGATCAAAACTACAATGAGGTGCCATCTCACACCAGTCAGAATGGCCATCCTTACAAAGTCTACAAATAACAAACGCTGGAGAGGGTGTGGAGAAAAGGGAACCTTCCTACACTGTTGATGGGAATGTAAGTTGATACAGCCACTATGAAAAACAGAATTGAGTTTCCTCAGAAAACTAAAAACACAATTACCATACGATCCAGCAAGCCCACTACTGGGAATATGCCCAGATAAAACTATAATTCAAAATGATACACATACCCCTATATTCATAGCAGCACTATTCACAGCAGCCAAAACATGGAAACAACCTAAATGTTCATTAACAGATGAATGAATAAACAAGATGTGATATATATATATACAATGGAATACTACTCAGCCATAAAAAAGAATAAAATAATGCCATTTGCAACAACATGGATGCAATTAGACTTATCATACTAAGTGAATTAAGTCAAAAAGAGAAAGATAAATACCATATGATATCACATATATGGAATGTAAAATATGGCAAAAATGAACCTATCTGTTTTGTAAACAGAAACAGACTCATAGACATAGATAACAGACTTGTGGTTACCAAGGGGGAGGACTAAGGGAGAGGGGTAGACTGGGAGCTTGGGTTAGTAGATGCAAAGTATTACATTTAGAAATGGATAAACAACAAGGTCCTACTGTATAGCACAGGAAACTGTACTCAATATTCTATGATAGGAGTACATAATATGATATATATGATTTGAGTTTATCCTATGATAAACCATAATAGAAAAGAATATTAAAAAGAATGTGTATATGTATATAACTGAGTCACTTTGCTGTGCAGCACAGATTGACACAACATTGTAAATCAACATTACTTGAATAAAAATATTTCACTGTCTTCTTGCATACATCATTGCTGGGGAGAAGTCTGATGTCAATTTGATTTGGGTTTCTTTTTGTATGCAATCCACTCATTCTCTTCCAGTGAGTCAGGAGAAGATGGGATATGGGACAGAAGGGGCAAGAAGTTCATCCCTCGGAACATTGTATGAACAATGAGGTGGGAGCCTGGTTGAGGGTGTTTTGGTTATGATATCTCCCCATTCCATCTGCTGCACCTATACTCCAAGCCCCACTCACTCATCCATCCTCAGTGTTCCTGAGCCTCAAGTACCTAAGAACCAGGATGTTCTCCATGCACACAGCCCCTATTCTGAGAGCTCTGGACCTCCCCTCTTTCATGGAAGGGAACCGTTCCCCATGGCCAGGGGAAAATGCACATGTGAGTACACGCTGTGCAGCTGTGTGCCTACCTGTATCTATGTATACATGTGGCTGTACGTACACATGTATATGAATGTGTGTTATCGTGCATGTTTGTACCTGTGTACATATACATGAATATGGATGAGCATGTGAGAGGTGTCTAGAAGTGAGTATGTGTGTTTGGTATGCATGTGTGTATGCATGGATTATGTGAGTATTGTGAATGTGTTACTTATGGATTGTGTCTACATGTGTGCTTTTGTATATGTGTATGTTTTTGAGAATATGTTGCTCTTCCACCCCCAACTAGCAATGTGCTCACCTGTGTTTCCTGCAGAATCCTTGGACTAGATGTGGCAGATTCCCAGCAAATCTCATGGCCTTGCATTCAGTAGGACAAGATTTCAAGCCTTCTGAGTCTGTGGCCAGTAGCCTTGACACACCTAGGAACCTGTCAAAAGTTCAATTCCCATGGGTGGCTTGGAGGAACAAGGAAAACAGGAGCCTTTGGGTAGGCTTATGCCTCTAATTTGTTCCCCCAACAAGTCCAAGCTCATGGGCTGTTACTGCCAGGACACATCATCCGCAGCTAATGCTGTCCCTCTAGCCCAAAACCCTGCTTCCAGACCCCAGGTCCTTTAGCATACAAAGCACTAGCCCCTCCCTCCTCCCAACCACTAACTCCTAGGTCCACCTGCCCGACTCCCCCCTCCACACACACCCTTGCAGAGAACAGGAAGAGGGAACACCCTCAGAAAGTTCACCTTTCCGCCTTCCACCTGAGCAAGGCTGAAGGGAAAAATCAAAGAGCAGCCTGAGGAAAGATCCTTCACCCCTGGGTAATACTTCAGCTTCCATCTCAACTCCATCCATCCATGAAGAAGAATTTGAGGCTTCAGAAATTTCTCTCAGTTCTACTACACCTTGCAGCTAGGTAAGATTGTTAGAGGGTAAATGAGGTCACTCTAACTAGCTCTCAAGGCCTGTAAGGAGTTTAGGATCCCAACACACAAGTTCACACACCAATCCACATTATCCTTCCCATCAGGTGGAGTGAGAAGCAGGAAATGGGGCATCCTAGGAAGAGCATGAGGCATCCTGGGAAGGGCATGAGGCATCCTGGGAAGGGCATGAGGCATCCCGGGAAAGGCATGAGGCAATTGGGGAGGAGCATATAATTTGCATGAAGCCCCAGCTGAACTGCTGATCAACTTTATGACCTTTGGTAAACTTTTCTTTAGTTTTCCTACATAGACCAGAATAATTGACAAGATAACTTAAAATCCATATTGGAACACTTTTAATAGTGAAACAAGGGCCTATTAATATGTAAACCCCAATATTCCAGGCAAATGGAGACATGAGATCACCCTATGTCACCTATAAAAGTGATGGTGAAGGACTTCCAAAGGGAAGATCTCTTGGTAGATTTTCAGACATTCCATTTTGGCCATGGGCCAGAATCTGAGGATGAAGGGAGGGAGAAAGGGCTCGCAGATAGTCCCTCTGACTCCCAGCATCTCTGCCCCAGGGCCTCCTGCCCTTTCCCCGCCCTGCTCACCTTCAAATGCCCCGACTTTCTGACTCTGCAGCTGCTCTGATGCCTTTAGCAGTCACCCAGGTTTATCTCCGGGGGAGTGCTAAGTTCAAAGATCAGATAAATTTTCTGGCAGACTTGGGGCTGATGGCCGACTGCCAGAGGTGGGAATGGCCCTGCAAGCGCGGGGTCAGTCAGGTTATTTTGACTCCTCAGCATGGGGTGAGGGGCCTTGGGAAGGAGAAAGGTATCGTGTGGCAGGAGGAGACTCTGATGAGTGGGATTTGGCTTTGCCTTCCAGCTCAGAACAGGAGAGGGAGAAGGAAGACAAGGCAAGGAGCTGGAAAAGGAAGGGTGAGAAGGAGCCAGGGGAAAATAAATCTGGGGAAGGACCTATTTTAAAAGTCACTCTTTTGGGTTCCAGCTCTCCCCCACCACACCCCAAAACCCAGGCACTGGGCCACAGGGTGTGGTGACAAGGTACGTGTGGTTGGTGGCAGGAAACCCTTAGGCAGCCAGTGCAGCTGGAAAGGCCAGGTGGGGAGGGGTGGGTAGGGCCAGGCAGAGGTCACCAGAGCCAGTCCCCTGTCTCATTACCATGATTGCCTCTAGACCATTGTCTTCAAACTTTTTGATAGTGACACATATTTTATGTCACGACCCAAAGTTTACCCCCCAAAAATACTTGCTTAGGGTATCCTACATTTTCAATTCTACTCTTTTTTTTAATGGTGATTGCAAATCATGGCGTCATCTTCACAAACCACTATAGTAATCACCTGTGTTTCTGAAAAATCACTGCTCCAGACTAGTACTTTTGAAACCTTAATAAGCCTGCCTATAAATCACCTGGGAGCTTGCTAAATGCAGATTCTGATTCAGTAGGTCTGCAGTGGGTCCTGAGATGCTATGTGTCTAACAAGCTCCCAACATGATGCCATGCTAGTCCTCAGATCTGGGAGTAAAAGGCTCCAGACTACAACTTCCTGGACAGCGCCCATTTCAGCAAAAAAGCGAGGAGTTTGGTGCATGCAGAGTGAAAGGGGAAGAAGAGGGTTATCCTGCTGAGAGCTGTCCATCACTCGACCTCCAGACAAGGCTACAACTGAAATGTTGCAAAGGCCTGATGGCATATGATGGCAAAGAGCTGCCTTCCAGGGACCTACATTGAACTACTGTGATCTGGGAGCCCATGTGCAGATTCAGCTGCCAGTCTGAGCCTCCCAAAAATGAAAGAAGGAAGAAATTTGTAGGTTTGAGAGACCTCATGCAGCACTCTAACAGGTGAGCTCAACAATGTCACAAACTGGAATTACTCACTGGAGATGCAAAATAACCAGGAAAGCTGTCTGGTTATTGTTCTCTAGGTGGAAGAGTAAGTAATGCGAACTTCCTTCCCCATGGGTACTCAAGTTAGAAAAAAACTATGCAACAATTGCCTAGAACAGAGGATCGCAAATATGGCTCCTAAAAACCCTAGGAAAAAATCAATCAAAAATGAGTTTTGAGGTCACATGTGTTTGGAAAACACAGTCTCATCTTAGAGAGTTCTGTTCACAGTGAAAGCCTGTGAGAAGACCTTCAGTCAAGAACCCTATTTAATTCATTTAAGTTCCCAAACTTACTCAACATTGAAACTTTTTCTTAACCTGTTGTTATGGACTGAATTATGTCACTACAAAACTGTGTTGTAACTCCCCTAACCCCCAGTGTGACTGTATGTGGAGATAGGGTCTTTAAGTAGATCACTACGGCTAAATGAGGTCAGAAGAACAGAGCTCTTATCCCGTAGGACTGATGTTCTTAAAAGAAGGGGAAGACACGTACTCTGTCTTTCTCTCCAGCTGGATGCACACAGGAAAGGCCACATGAGGACACAGTGAGAAGGTGGCCGCCTACAGGCCAGAAGAAAGGTCTAATCAGAAGCCAATCCTAACAGCATCTTGGTCTTGGACTCGAAGCCTCTGGAACTTTGAGAAAACACAGATTAGTTCTTTCAGCTGCCCAGTCTGCAGTACTCTGGATGGCAGTCTGAGCAACCCAGTACATCCTCCTACAAGGCGGCATGGAACTCACCTTAGGAATGCAGGATGTGAGTTGTGTTCTTCATTCCCCTGATCTCCAAGGAGACTTATGAGTTTCGTGTAGACAGGAAATGGACTATGATTCCCATTTTAAAGGTTAAGAAACTGTAGTCCATGAGCACGAAGTGAGTAGCCCGAAGTCATACAGCAGGGCAGAACTGAGCACATGAAATTCAAACTCAGTTCTGACTGAATGGGGAAACAAGACCCCATTTGAGGAGGCTGCCGTCAATGTGCCTGGTTTGATCCCCCCTCATGATGAATGGGTCTCTCCCTAAGCACAAGACTGTGTGCGTGCTCAGTCACCTCAGGCGTGTAGCCCACCAGGCTCCTCTGCCCACGGGATTTGCCAGGAAGAAATACTGTAGTAGGTTGCCATGCCCTCCTCCAGCTAATCTTCCCAACCCAGGAATCGAACCTATGCCTTCTGCGTCTCCTGCATTGAAGCAAAGTTCCTTACCCACTGAGCCACCTGGGAAGCCAAAGACTAGGTAGTAAGAAGAGTAGTCCTTGATCAAAGAAAATTTCTCGGAGAAGGTGGATCCTAGAAGGGGGCATGGAGTGAGTGGTCATGTTTGAAGTAACCAGCAGCCAAACTGAAGAGAACTGTTGATGGCAGGAAATTAAGTACTAAGTTGAGGACCTGCTATTAGACCAGCTGCGCAGTGAGGGCCACTGTAGACCTTGAGCAGCCAGGCCATGACAAGGTCTTTCTTGGTGCAGGTGTATGAAATCATTGCCTGGTCCAGGCCAGGGAGAAGCCTGGATCTGGCAGGCCCAGGATCCCAGCCAGTAGCACAATAATTCTGCAGAGGTGGTACATAGAGTAGGGTAGGGGCTGCTAGCTTCATCATTCTCTCCCCATGCCAGTCCCCATGACCTTGCCACCTGGGGTGGGGATGTTGGGCCCAGGGGCTGGTTGGATTTTCCAGGCCTTGACATTTAGAGCTGGTCCTGGCAATCAGCGCCTTCCAGACTGCTGCTGGGGAAACTGACAATGAGGAGCAAAGGGTGGATGGAAAAACTAGTTAAGGCACTAAACACACATACACACATAACGGCTAGGATGGCTGCTGGGCAGGCGGGCTTTCTCCCCACATGCGTAAGGGAGCCCTGGCTCAGTGCTCTCATTTCCATGCATCCTCCCAGACCAGCTCATTCAGCCCAGAATTGTCATCATGTGAGGGGAGGGAGAAAGCCCCAAGGCAAACTCCAGAGGGACTGGCTAGGCCACCAAACAGGGCACCAGCTGGGCCTCCAAAAGGTAGTCAGTTGGCCCCTTTAGGGCAATGATTCTGAGGTCTGGGGAGTCCTAAGCCTCTTCAAAGTGTCTCAGGGGAACAGAAGAGTGCTGAGGGCCACCCTCTCACCATCACTCCCATCCAAACCCAACTTGGGAGCAGAGGTGCTGAGCAGCAACTTATACTTTCATTCCGCCCCCCGACTCCAGGCAGGATCAGAATTATCACAGAGGAGACAGGGCAGGGCAGGAGTGCCTCTGCCACTCTGTTTAATGCTTAAGGCAATGCTACAAGTTAAGGATGGCTTTCCCATTTCATAGGACACAAAATGAGTCAGGAGGACTTAAACTAACTTGTCTGCCCCTGGCCACACAATCAGAATCTTCCATCTCTCCTGGGGTAGCAGCAATTCCAGCACCTACCGGTTACTGGGGGGAAGATATAAGTAGGGCCACCACTGTCCCTCGCCAGGAAACACCACAAATGTTCTGTTCTTGAGAGGCTGCAGAGCCCAAGGACTGAGAACAAAGGCTGCAGGGACTAGAGTCCTGTCACCATCGACCTCTTACAACCTGCGTGAATTTGAACGAGCCACTCAACTGCTCTGTCAAATGGGGATAAAAAATAGTTTCTATCTCATAGCGTTATTGCAAGATTAAGTGAGTTAGTATTTACAGAGTTCTTACAGCAGTGTCTGTATCCTCATGAGTGTATATGAACAAATGTTTAATGAATTCATTTGTGTCTATGTGGCTCAAGTCCCTGGAGCCGGTAGAAATCAACAGACCAGAAAGAAGAATCGCTGCAAGGGGTGAACCTGAGTTCAAGCTTGGGCCACTTACCATGACCTGGGATGTGACCCTTTCTGCCACTCACTGAGTGATGATTCGCGCTGGCAAATCCTACAAGGAAGTCTGCTGAGATCAAAGTCCAGCTCCCTAAAGCCCCCTTTCTGAGCTAGCTTTCTCCTTCACACACCCTTCTTGGCCACTACACTTGTACAGAAGGCAAACACCTGGGTGCTGATAAGTCCTCTCAAGGGGGCCCAGGAGGGAAGGACCTAGGCACAGTGAGGTGGCAGAGGACCAGAGCCCAGGCTCTCTGGTATTGGCAGATGGGGCATCCAACCTCCTATCTCCTGGGCTACGGCCACAACTCACCTCCCAGGCTTCCCTGCAGAGCAAGGCCCCTCCTGTGGCCTCCCACCCTCCCTCAGAGGAAGAGCCTGCTTCTCCTTTCCTGGTCCTGGCTGCTGGAGGCCCCAGGGAGGGACTGGAGTTCTGAGCCCCGATGTCTTTCAGGTGTGGGGGAGGCCCAGCTGGATGGGCAGGTGTGGGGAGGGCCAGAGCATCTGCAGGGTGTCTGGAAGGCATTTGGGCAGCTAATGAGCATGGAATCTAATTAAAATATTGGAGGAGGAATCTGGGCCCAAGCCATGTGGGGCAGGAAGTGCAGGCCCAGGGGCCTGCCTGGCCTGGCTGAGAAGGAGAAGCGCCTGAGGAGCAGGGGCCAAGGGGGTCCACAACTGTAGCCCTGACTCACCCTCCCTGGCCCCACCTCTTCCTCTGGGCCCTAAACTGCTTGGATTCTAAAGTGGTTGGGACCTCAGCACCCTCCACTCCTCCTGCAGACTCAGCTCTGGGCCGAGGGCTGGGGGCTGCAGAGGCGGTTAGGGATGAAGACCAGGACTCAGCTCAGCTAAGACCAAGGTGTTTCCAAGGACTGGAGATGAGAGGGTGGGCTCTCACTAAACAGAAAGGGAAGATTCACTAAGTGGATACCATAAAAGCAGGCAGGCAACTGAGTGCTGAGGACATCAGCCTCCACATTCACGGCCCCATCACCACCATCACACTGTCTCTGTCAGCACTGCTAACAGCACCACACTCAGCAACATCACTGTCTGCAACACAGTCAACCGTTTGAACACTATTCATTGGCCCTCAATGCTCTTGAGAACTTCCACTCGACTGAATCCACCTCATTCCTGTCACCTGGCCCTGGTCCCAGCCTCCTGCTCCCAGTCCAGCAGCCCCCAGCTTCCTCGGGCACAGTCTACATTTAACATATGTTCCCACCCCTCACCCCACCCCTGTCAGTGCCCTGAATACAGATCCGCAGACCCCAGAGGGACTCAGGAGAGGGTCAGGTGATATGGATCCCCAGAGTCCATACCAGACAGACATGGCCCTGGCATTGCCCTTTCTGAAGCCTCTCTATACCTCAAATCTGGATTTACCTGTCACCTGTCCCATGGAGAAAATGTTTCCAGATAACTGGCTCAGGACCCCAGTGGTCTGGGTAAGGGTCTGTTCAGTTTCCTCCCACCCCTAGGGCAACCCCTCCCTCCCCCACGTCCCTGCCCCTCCACCATCCCTTCCCATCTGCTCCCAATAACTCCGCTACCACCTCCCAGCATGCCTTTCACCTCCCGGCCCGCAGGAGGCGGAGGAGACACGACACCCCAATCCTGGTCCCTGACTCGGGGTGTTAACGAGGAACAGGTTTTCACCCCAGCTGTGGACCGGGCCCTGAGATGGGAGTTTCCTCCCTCCTGTCTTCTCCTTTATTCTTCAAATGGCCCAATTTCCCCCACAGATGCTGGGGGTTGAGGGGAGAGAGGCAGGTGGAGAAAGTGAAGGCTTCTTTCTGGCGTGGAGGTGACAGGGAGGGGAGGGGGAGGTGGGAGAGCCCGGCGAGGAGAGGGAACGCTTCCTCGGGAGGCACGAGGGGCAGCAAAGGAGGCGGCTGAGGGGCCATGGTCCAGAGGTGAGAGGCCAGGTCAAACAGAGGACAGAGTCACAGTCCTGGTGGGGGCAGACCTAGGGGAAATTTGGGCAGTGAGTCCCTTGCATCCCAAGACGTCCCAGCCCTCTGTCTCAGCTCCCGCCTCACCCCATCCTCCACCTGCCACAAGCCCTGGGCCAGGAGTCTCTCCCCCAAAGCCCCCAAGGGAACCCCACCTCCAGGAGGACCCACCGCCCCAGGGCACCAAAGCCACCCTGCAGGACACAGGTATGCTCACTCACCCAGAGCCCTGTGTCTGCCTCCCAAGGGCAGATCAGTCTCATTTGTCTGCTCTCCTTGCACAAGCTCTTGTGCTCAGCACACACTCGATAAATCCTCATTGACTGAGTGAATGAATGAATGACAGGACGACACTCATACAGACTGGCAGCCTGAGAGACAGAGCAAGGAGCCCCGTGTTCTGCTCTCCCCTACTGGGCTGTGCAGACTTAGGCAGCTTCCTTGCTATCTCTGGCCACGGGGCGGGGAGGGGGGGGGTGTTGGACTAGATGAGCTAGGAGTCAGGGTACTGCTGTCTCCCCTACATGGTAGGATCTGAAGTGCTGGGGCTGAAAGGTGCCCAGGAACTGCTTTACTCAGCTGTTGGGGCACTTCTGGGAGGGGGCTGAGATGACTCTGCAGGTGGCAACCTAGGTGGAAGGCAGGGGACAGAGCAGAGCTACTTCTGTAGGAGTAGCTACAGGGAGGAGGCTACTGCTGAATCCATCCAGCTTCATGTGCGGACCGAGACTGAGTCCACACATGTCCACAGCTTCAGACCGACCTTGACCTCCAGGGAGGAGAAACTCCCCAAGAGCTGGCTTATTGGTACAGGATGTATCAGCGCCTGGGGCCATCCAGTTCTTGGTGTCTGACTGCATTCCCTCCTGCTGTCTGACCTACTAATTCAAAGGATCAGACAAGAACAGAGAATATAGGAAGGCTGCCCTGCTGCTCTTCTCTCTTCCCCCCCGATCCAAGAAACCATGTGTTTAGGGACCTACGTCCCACCACTCAGCCACTGTAGGCACATAAGGACTCATGGTGCACACTGTCTGTGAGATAATAGAAAATATACATTGGTTTCTGCCCCCAGTTCCTGGCCTAGAGCTCCTAAAACCGTTGTAAATTCTTAAGTGATTAGAATACTAGCAGCATCTTTTGTTCTAATGAGGAATCTCTGAGTGAGCTCCCGAATGCCTTCTAGATGGGGCTGATCACCGGAAAGACCAAACCATGATTAGAAGCTTGGAATTTTCAGCCCCGTGGAATTTTCAGCCCCGTCTCTCATCTTCCACAAAGAGAAAAGGGGCTGGCAATGGAGTTAAAAAGTGAGCATGCCCACTCAGGGAAGCCCCCATACAGCCCAACAGTATAGGGTTTGGAGGGCTTCCAAGCTGGCAAGCAAAATCACACACAGAAAGGATGTCACCCCTCAACTGCACAAGGACCCACTCCTGTACCCTCCCAGACCTCACCCTAAGTGTCTCTTCTTCCAGCTGTTCATCTGTATCTTTTATAATGTCCTTTAATAAACTGGACAATGTAAGAAAATATTTCCCTGAGTTCTGTGAGCTGCCCTAGCAAATTAACCTCCAACCTGAGGAGGGGTGTCATGGAAACCTCCAATTTGTAGCCAAGTTGAACAGAAGTTGTGGGTAATCTGGAGATCTACTACTTGTAATTGGCATCTGAAGTGGGGTGGGAACAGTTCTGTGGGACTGAGCCCTTAATCTGTGGAATGTGACACTGTCTCCAGGGAGATGTGCTATGATGTGTGATGTGTGATGTGTTCAGTAGCTCAGGCATGTCTGACTCTTTTCGACCCCATGGACTGTAGCCTGCCAGGCTCCTCTGTCCATGGGATTCTCCAGGCAAGAAAGCTGGAGTAGGTGGCCAGGCCCTCCTCCAGGGGATCTTCCTGATCCAGGGATTGGAACTATGTCTCCTGTGTCTCCTGCTTTGCAGATGGATTCTTTACCCACTGAACCAGGTAGATAGTATCAAAATTGAATGAAATTATAGGACTTCCACCTGCAGACAGTTGCTTGGTGTGGGGGAAGCCTCCGCACATTTGATGACTAGAAGTATCAGAAGTATTGTGTGTGAACAGTAAAAAGACTCACAGGAGAGACGCTAGGCTTTTCCCTCGCCCAGAAGTAGACTGAACTGAGTTATTCCAACACTCTCTCCAACATTTGCTGCACGTGTGCACGGCACACCTAGTGGATCAGGTCCTGAGCATGGCAGGGGCCATGCCTGTGGTGCCTGGTTAAGGGTCACTGTCTGCTGGGCAGGCAGGCCTTGGTGGACCCCACAGCTGAGGCCCCTACCACCTCACCTGGGTCAACACAGTCATTTTGTAGAAGGAAAACCATCTGTGCTCAGCCCTTGCCCTTATCCCTCAAAGCCCTCTCCCCACCATCTCTTTATCCTCCCTTCTCAATAGCCCCCTCCCTCCTACATTCCTGGTGGAATAGTCTACTTGTCACCCCACTGAGAAGGTCCTCTAGGATCCCAGAGACCCCACTGAGAACTCCGAGTTTCATGCCCCAGCCACACAGAAGGCTGGGATTCTGTGTGCTGAGAA
This sequence comes from Okapia johnstoni, assembly GCA_024291935.2. NCBI lineage: Eukaryota > Metazoa > Chordata > Mammalia > Artiodactyla > Giraffidae > Okapia > Okapia johnstoni. Next base: position 121,629,916 of record CM044306.1, on the reverse strand, counting down.
GACCATGAGAACTTCCCAAGGCCCGGCTGCCTCTGGTCCAGGGTGCCCTTGCCAGACCAAAGGAGGAAGCAAGAGGCAAGCCAGCATCCCACTCCCAGGCTCTCCATGCAGGGAGCGGTCTCCAGGGCAGAGTGCCAGCTTCTATGAAGGGGGCAGATTCCAGAGCTCACCTTCTCTGCCGTTCGTCTCCGCTCAGGGAGCCTGCTTACTCCTCAGAGGGCCAGGGGAGCCCGACACTGTTCAGAAAAGCCTCTCCTCTGGGCGACTCCGCAGTCACTTTAAACCAGGAGCCTTAGGAGGGCAGTGTGCACCTGCAAAGGAGTGGTGCTCTGGTGGGCAGACAGAGGCTTTCTCAGAACCCCTGTAAACCCAACCCCTCAAGTGGGTCACCTCCTCCAGGAAGCCTCCCTTTTCATGGGGAAGGAACTCTCCCATGGCTCCCCTATCAGAGTGTGTCTTTTAAAGGAACAGGCCTGGCCACATAATTCACGGGTCCCAGAACAAAATTAAAATGAAGGGCCCCTTATTTATTGTGTGCTCCAGAGACTGCAGTCGTGTCCAATTCTGTGCAACCCTATTGACTATAGCCCACCAGGCTCCTCTGTCCATGGGATTCTCCAGGCAAGAATACTGGAGCAGGTTGTCATGCCCTCCTCCAGGGAATCTTCCCTACCCACAGATTGAACCTGCATCTCCTGTGTCTCCCGCATTGCCACTGAGCCACTAGGGAAGCCCCTTACTTAAAATTGTTAGGAATTTCAAGGCAGTGACAGCAGAAAACTAAACCAAGCTTGGGGTTCTTCTCAGCACGGAGCCCGGGGCACAGGTCACCTGCCTGTGAAGCTGGCCCTATAAGGGAGAGACGATGCCTCTCATCCGACAAGGCAAGGGGCAAACAACTGAGAGGCCAAGAGAAGAGAAGTGAAAGACGCCTGGAGGTGAGCAGGGTAAGCCCTGGGCCAGGAGGAGGGACACACAGTGTCACCTCTGGAAACAATGTGGCCTTCACCAGCAGCAAGGCTCCTGCACGGGGCCCCGAGGCCAGGCTCAACTCTGAGATTTGTGCTCTGCAGAGCGAGCGCTGGCAGGAACTCAAGTGGGAGAAAGTTGAGGCTGCGGAGGTGGCCGTGGTGGAAACATCTATTTTTACCCTGGTGGGGAGGCAGGTCAGCCGTGGCTTTGAATGAGTCCCAGAGAAGCCACCATGGGGCCCAGTGAGGGCCTGGGCTGGGACAGCTGTGGGGGAGTAAGGAGGAGGGTGGGCAGCCCAGGGTAGCTGAGAACCATCCAAGCAGCCCACCAAGCAACCACAGTTACCCCTGCCTCAGGCCAAGGAACAAGAGAGCCTGCACGGAAGGGACTATCTTACCCTGCTGAGTGACAGAGTCTGGTCCCCACCCCCATGCCCAGTTCTGCTCAAGGATCACTGCCTGCCTCCCCAGGTCCTTGAGGATACCATGGGCCATCAAAGTCAGGAGAGCAGAAGGAGAAAGCAAGGGTCTCAGCTAACTTACATGATAGGGGAAGCCTGCCCAGTCACCCTCAGTTGGAAGTGGAAAGTGGGTTATTTAAATAAGGAGCTGGGAGAAGTGGTCACAAAGCCAGTGAGTGAAGCTCAGGCTGGGGAATCTGGGACTCTGTGCCAACCTGGCACAGTGCCCTAGTGGCCCCCACCCAGCTCCTGGGTGAGGCTGGCTAGTCTCTGCCAGTGCCTCCAGCAGCCCTCCCCGAGAGGTGGATGCTGTGTGCTGAGGTGTTTATGTTACATTAACCCAACCACGCTCATCAAGACAATTTGTGGCTCCCCCTGAGTGAGGAAAATTCAAGCACCTTTTTATGCCAGGCCAGGTTGGGCTCCTGGCCACAAACCCTGGACCCACTTCTGACTCCTGGGTTCCCTTGGGCCACTGCCAGCATGGGGGTGGAGGAGGGACACCCCCACTTGGCTCAGCTCTGCCCGCCCTGCGGGGCTGCCCTCAGGGAGACAGGCAGTTGGCCCCTCGGGCAGCCTGAGCAAGAGAAGAATGTGGCCCCCTCCATCCTCAGCAACTTTAGTGCCACACCCAAAGGCCACAGGCCCTCTCCCTCTGTGGTATATGCACCTCAGCAAACACTTCTACATGCTTCCAACCACTTAACATTTATTATCTGGTTTAATCCCAGGCCCAGTTTCCCATCCTTCTTCCCTGTCACGCCTTCCAGGTGGGAACGCTGGGACCAGAGGTCCTTGGGGCAGGAGCCCCAGAGGCTGGGGCAGAGATGGAGAGGAGAGAGGTGAAGGGGGTGTCCACACATGGCTCCCCCGTGCATGTCCCAACCAGCCCTGAGGAGGGGCAGTGTCATCCACATCACTGCTCTGAAGCCTGGGGCCCTTGGAGGTGAGCGGTGCACTGCCTGTGCAGCCTTCTGAGGAGAGAGGCAGATCTGGGCTCCCCCAAAGGCATCCCATTCTTTGTAGGTCTTCTGGGCACCCCTCAGGCCATCCCCTAAAGTCCTGCCTGCTCTCTGGGGCCCCACAGATTTGGATCTAACTCATAAAAACCACAACAACCCGGGTTCAGACAGTCAGGGGAGGAAAGAAGGGCCTGGCCCCAGCGTGGGGCGGTGGGGAGAAAGGGGGCTGCAGACAAATGGTTTTTACACTTTGAGTTAATGAGGGTCAGGCAAGGGCACCCACTGGCAAGAGGGGATAAATGAGAGGAAAAGTAATGGGGGGGAGCAGGAGGAGGAAGGGAGATGAGGGAGGGAGCAGAACACTTGCACAGCCATAAAAACCTCCTACAGACACACACTCACAGAAAGCACAGGGCAGCCCTACACAAGCTTCCTGAGCCCCGCTGGGGGCCAGGCCTGGTACTGGAGGCCGGGGGGCAGGGGTCTCCAAACCCTTTGATAGCACTAAAAAATCCGAACACTCTCAACGTATGGCTATTTATCTCTCCATAAATTGCAACTGCCATGAGCTGATGTTTAGGACAAGGTTCACTGGTACAGGCCTAATTTCAACTAGTTCTCTCAGTATCTCTGTTTGTGTCACTGACTTCTTGTCAGATCTGATTAACTCCTCGTTGGTTTGAGTTTGTTTGTTTTGCTTCCTCATGAACTTGTCAGTTGAGCCCTTGCTGGGCTAGGAGATGTGTGTACCCACTCTGTCCGGCATTTTTGCTTTGCATTGCTAGCTTCTTTTCAATCTGTTTTTCTTTTCTGTCTGCTTTGTTAACTTATCTTTAGTCAGAGTGTTTTCAGGGAAGGAATCTTTCTAAGCCAAGTGTCCTCTTTGTGAGGGTTACTTTAGCTAAATCCAGATAATGTAATCTGTCAATTCTCTTCACCAAGCTCACACCAAAAGCTAATACACACAAAAAAACCCAATAAACAACAGTGATGCTTCTAATACCCCATGACATAAAACCCTTGCCCAACTGCCATACAGCATAAATGAAGTTCAAGATCAATCTGAACACTGCAAATTAGGCAAGAGTGATGGCGATGATTTTATAAATATTTTCTTCCCATACCCCAGTGAAGTATGGTGCACATCCTGAAGTATGTGGAGACCCACTGAGGCATAGGGGAAGGCACAAGTGATGGTGAAGACATTTTATTCCCCTCAAAGTCTTAGCCTAAGGAGAGAGAAGAAAATGTAAAAGTATTTTAAAACTGAGTATCTATCAAGTGTCACACTCTGCATACCTGGCCTCTGGACCTCACATGCACTCTACAAAGGGGGTCTGATGACTCCACATTTGGTGTGTGTGGAGCAGGGAGGAGGCCTGCCCCAGGTCTCACAGATGGTGGTGAGAGAATCCTGAGAGCTGGCAGTCAAGTTCAGGCTGACCCCAGGAACCAGTGGGATGGTGAGCAGCAAGTGTGAAGGCTCTGAGCGAGACACAAACTATGACAGCAACGTCCCTAAGCCTGCCCGGGTGGAGAAACCAGACAGCTTCATGAGGAGGCAAGAGGGGTTTGGACCATCAGTGACACTTGGACAGCCACCCTATCCATGCAGCACTCCATTCCCCTGGGTGTCCTCCCCTTTCCCACCACCACCAGCCGCAGCTTTCCTGCAAGGCTTTGGGAGCATCTGTATTCTGCAGACTCTCAAGACCTTCAGCTCAGGGCAGGAGATCCTCGGCTCCCATGCCCCTCCCTGCTCTAGGACTCAGTTCCCCTCCTACCCATCCCCTTCACTCCCTGCCCCAAGCCTGCTGTGGACAGGCTAGAGGTCTAAAGTTTCCTTTCTCCAGAAGCAGCACTGTTTATGGACACCTGTAGGGAAAACACAGTCTTCTTAGTTAAATCCGGTCTCCTCGGTCTTCCTAGTGACTCTACCTGGGCTTGGGGGTGGCTAAGAGACCTAAAGTGTTCCTGATCCCTTCCTTCCAAGAAGGAAGCAGAGACCCACCCACCAGCTCAAACCCCTGTCCTGACCTCTGGCATCCAGAGGTGTCTTACCCTGTGTCATATCTCAAGAACTTTCCAGACACTTCAGATAGCCTCCTAGAATGGCTAGGGAAAAACCTTGTGGACAAGATGCTCAAAGAGGGAGTGGGGGCAGGGGGAACTACCTAAAAGTCCATCAATAGAGGCCTGGTTAAATAAACCCTGGCTTATCCAAATGATAGACTGTAATGGAGCCATAAAGCCGTGTGGCTGAGGCACACTCAGTGATGCGGATGGATAGTCACAGTATGGTGGTTGCAAACCACTATAAACAGTGAGGTCATATTTTTAAAAAATACTAACATGTATTTTATATTCATATGGAAAATTCTGGAGATACCCAAGTGCCAACAGTGGTTCTTTCTGGGTAATGGGATTAGTTAGTGGCTCCTTTATACTCTTCCTTTTGCTAGCTGTTTTCTCAGATTTCTATAATGAACGTATATTACTTTTGTAATAAGACAAAAACCAATAAAAGCTATTTTTAACAATAAAATAAATAGTCACCCTTGCCCATCTGGAAGTAGCATGTTGCCTGAATTGGCGGCAGGGGTTAGAGTGGGCAGTGAGGAGTGTGAATGCTGGAAGCACTTCCCCAAGCTGCCAACCATGGGGAAGAAGCCAGCCGGGGGTCTGTGTCACAGCGGGCCCAGAGTGGCTGAGGCGCCGTCGTCAGACCACATGGAGCAACAGGGATGAACCCTGATAATAATGCTGAGACCAGGATTTCCAGATGAGGCGTGAGGGCGTGGCAACTAACTCCCAGGCAGTGACCAGTGTGAGCCGGCCCGCAAGCCAAGCTCAGCCCTACCTCAGGGCCTTTGCACTTGTGCTGTCCTGGGCCTGGAGTGCTCTCACCCTAGTTTTGCCTGCTTGCTCTTTCAGGTCAGCCAGTGTTGCATTTCCAGAGGGCTTTGCCTCAAACCTGTTTGAAAAAGGACCCACTGTTATTTCTATCTCTCCCTCTGTTTCATTTTTCCTCCAGCATTCATTCATTACTGCCTGAAATGATTTTTTCGTCTGGCTCCCTGACAGAGAGCTTTTACAAGGGTAAGAATTCCATGCTTAGAGCAGAACCTGGGCATGACAGGTGCTCAAAAAATATACTTGCTGAGTGAATGAAAAACAGAAAACGTCACCATATCTGAGCCAGCTCCACACAAAGTCACCTCCACCTGCCTGCTGCCTCCCACACCTCCCACACTGGGTGGGGGCTCTGGGTCTGGTCAGGATATCACCAGTTGTGAAGACTGGGAGGTGTCTGGGCCTGGGGAAGGGGCGCAGAGAGCAAGGACTCTGAATCACTATGGCTGGGCATACCGTCCCTTAACAAATGTGTGGCCTCGCTGAGTCTCATTTTTCTTGTCTCTAGTATGGGGCTCCAAAGAGCTACCTGTCACAGGTGTGGGTTAAAGGTGACGATGTATCTAGCACAGTGCTTCAGTATCCAAGGGCTCCTCTCTGACCAACCTCTGACTTCATCCTCAACCCTGGACTGAGGCTGGAAAGACCTGGGTCTTCCTAGGTGGCCCCTGCTCCCCCACTTTGATGGGAGTAAGAAAGCAGAGGGGCAGGTGCCTCTCTGACCTGGCAGGATGGGGTCCCAGGCATCTGAGGCAGCCTGACTGACTGGATACAGTGGGAGCTTCCTTGCTCTAAGAGCCTTGGGGGAGGCAGGCACTGGGGCTCCTCCAGGGCTGGCCAGGAGCTCATAGAGCCAGAGTTCTCTCTCTCTCCTCTCTCTCCTCTCTCTCTCACTCTCACACACACACACACACACACACAAACATCCCTAGCTCCTACTCTCCTCCCTCCTATTCGCTGCGGTAGAGGTATTCCCTCCGGCCCATTTTTCTCATTCTTCTGGCAGCCTGAGCCTAACTGTGAAAATCCAGCTCTCCTTGGCCAGGCCTAGGTTATGTAAAAGACCCCAGAGGCCCCAGGGAAGGGGCGGACAGAGCACCTACCTCCAGCCTGAGGGCTGCCCCTCCAAGCCTCTTCCTATGGGCCCCTTGGCTCCCCTTCAATCTTTCTGTTCAGGGTCACCAGAACCATTCTTCCCTCCCAGCCTCAAACTCCCCGACTGTCAACTCACCACCCGCCCGCCCGCCACCCCCATTCAAAATCCAATCTCCGACAACTCATCCATTCTCTTTTAAAACTAGCCTCACCTGACCTTCTTTGGGAATTCTTGTGGAATGCCCTACCCCACCCCCCAAACCCTCATCCCTGCAGTTCCCTTGAAGTAACTCAGTTCCCCTCCCTGCCTCTGGAAGAATGAGATGAGAAGGCAGCTGTCACAGAGGAACAAGCTTCAGTGAGAGAGGGGACACTCTTTGTCCTCAGCCTGGAGCAGACAGACATGCCCAAACCTCCTGCAGCCAAGGGAAGGGTATGACTGAGAAGAGACCGAATGCAGTTTCCCTGAGTAGGACTTCTCAAGGGGCCTCAGACAGACACTCTCAGGCTGAGACCCCTATTATGAGTCTGAGGGAGGCGGGTCCAGCTCCAAGGGGAGACTGTCATTAGCAGAGCTCAGAAAGGGTGTACAAGCGTTAAAGCAACTGTCCAGGGGCAGCATCACCCCACAAACAGACTGGCGCTGGAAGCCAAATCACCGTCAGAAGTTTGCCTGCGAGGGTGAGGGGAAAAGTCAGGCTTTCATGGCCACAGGCCCTGATAGCCATGGCAGGTAAAAAGCCTTGCCAAGGGAGCCTCCAGCCAAGACTTTCTCCCCTGAACCAGTCAGGGTGAGTCTCCTGGTTCTCTCCCCGGGTGGGTGGACACGTGTGCCACCTAGGCTGGCCAGGCCCTGGGAACGGTCGCCCCACGAGAGAGCCTTTGCCAGCCTGTGGTCTGACCCTACATGTGGTCATTTCCTTGCTCAGGTCTCAGAGGGAAGCTCTGCTTCCACCAGCTCCATGTTCTTGGCTGGTACCCGGCTGCTGCCCCAAAGCTCTGCCAGGGTGTGGTATCCAGGAGTGACTGCAACTCTTTCTTGGGTCCTGGACAGCAGGGGAGCGGGGTGCGGGAGGGGAGCAAGAGGGTCCCCTGGCCTGCCCCTCTTTCCAGGCTCAGCCACGTCCGTGCTGGTCCCCTCATTTCAGTAGCTGGCAGCGAGTTATAATTGAATTTGCAGTCGGGCTGAGAATGAAAAAAGAAAATCCTTTACATGTCTGGGATTAATTTATCCCTGATGATGGCCACATTCACACGCGCTTTTCTGCTTAGGTTTCCAGAGTGTATTCTGGCCAAAAATGTGAAACACACATGCACACACACATGTGCGTGCACACGCACACACACACACACACAGAAGCACGTGTGTCCTGAGTGCACAGGCATGCGCCTGCGACTATGACTGCATGTACGACCATGTCCCAGAGAGCATGGGGCTTCCTGGGTGGGTCCAAGTGTGACTGGCCGTGACCATCTGCCAGAAGGGGTCTCTATGGGGTGGGGTCTCTAAGGGGTCTCTCCAGTGTGCACTACTGCAGGGATCCCCATTCTGGTCATTGATGGGAGACTGTGTTACCCAGCCCCTCTCAAGGTGGCAGGCAGAATAGCTGAGGTCACACTGCTCTCCAGGAAAGGAAAGCCCAGACATGGCTGACACAGCTGTGTGGTGGGTACTGCCCGGCTGGCAGGACAGCTGCACTTTCCCACATCCAGAGAGCAGCAAGCCCTGTCCTTGCCAAGTGAATAAATGGGGCCACTGTCACCCTCACAGTGGAGGAGTCCCCCAGAAAGGGGAGCCCCCACCTGCCCTATCTTCTTCAGCCCTCCCCCTCATCCCAACGCCCCAGGCAGCTCAGAGCCCCTCTTCAAAGGAAATGGAGCACTCACAATGTGTCAGGCAGTGTGCGTCACCTCAGGAGAGGCCCCCAGAGGCCCCGGCGGTCTCCTGACTCTGCACTGGGAAGGGGTGACAAGGCTCCAGCCTGACTCTTGATGGAAACATGGAGAACCAGCCAGGCCAGGGGTGGCGCTCAGCTCCTCTGCCCGGGAGCTGAACCAACCTGGCACCCTGCTCCACCCAACCCCAAACACATCCTGGCCAGCCCTGCAGAGTGAAGGGGCTCGGAGCCCGAGGTAACTGATGGAGCCTATGAGGAATTTCTGGGTTTCCAGAGACAAGTGATGTGAGGCTTCCCTGACCAGATGTGGGGTGGCCAGACCAGGGAGGTTGCCCCTCTCTTCCTCCTATATTCTGTGTCTAACCAAATAAGCTTGGGAGCCAGTGTGGAGGACGGAAAAGAGCCGGCTCTGAAGGAACGAGGGCAGCTGAGGCCATGCTCTGTCTAGCACATGCAAGAAAGGCTCTGGTCTCTTTCTTGTCTCCACTGCACTTCCTGTGTGTCTCTCTGTCTCTGTCCCTCACCATGAATCTGTCTCTCTTTACATCTGACTCAACTGTTGTCTATTTTTCACACACGTGCGTGCATGCCCACACACACAGACACATACGTACACCATGAAAAACCAAGAACAAAACAAAGGCAGAGAAACTGCATGAAGCCCACACTGGGCCAAGCCACAGGGCACTGAAACTGCAGCGAGACGTCCCCAGAGGACAGGATGGAACAGCAGCAAGCGGGCAAGGAGGGAGAGGGAGGCTCCCACTCTTCATGTGGGAATTTCAGCCACATTTAAGGGCCCGCCTGGCAGCAGACTCTGGCCCTTACCCTGTCCTCATCCAAGAGCAAAAAAAAATGTTTCCTGGGCTGTCCCCACATCCCAGGCAGGGGATGCCCACCTGGTTCCCTGGAAATCCCCTAATCCTGCATTTATGAAACACGTGGAGAGAGGATTGAGACAAGTTTGCATTCCCTGGGGGCAGGGGCAATGGGGAGGGGGCTGCAGGCCAGGGCTGTGCTTACAGTTAGCTCTTCCTGTCTGTCCAAGCTCCCTCCACCCCAGCCTGGATTGTCCACAGAGCCCTGGAAAAGGAACAGAAAATAATGTGTGTGTACATACATGTGAGTGTGTACATGTGTGTGTATGTGTGTGTCCGTGCATGTGAGCAGAACATCTCTCTTCAAAACACCAGCAGAGAAAATAAAGGCAGGGAACTGAGTATTCTGCATTTAAAAGGCTTATGAAGTTTTACTGAACAATTTTTTTAACAGATGAGAGTGATTCTCCACCTTGCAAAAGAATACGTCTCAAATGCTGAAAGCTAACCGAATTTCAGAACATAAAAATCCAATTTGACATGGCTCCGAGGGCCTGCCTATTTAAAGAGAACATGCAATGAAACACTCAGTAAAGTCCCTTTAGTGAAGGAAGCAGACATCTCATTAAGGGCCAGGATGTGATTTCAGCCCTGGAGGCACAGGGTAGGGGTGGGAAGGGGACGGGGACAGTCAAGTGGGCCGGGTTTCAGTGGTAGATGAGCACCAGGACAGGTCACAGGAGACCCCCTAGAGGAAGGTGCCAAGCTGAAGCCTGAGCCACGGGCCAAAGCCAGACTTGTTCAGGATTCCATCTAGTAGGGCACAGAGAAAAGCAACAGGTAAGGCAGGAAAGACAGGAGGATTGTCCTCTGAGAAGCCTGGGCCAGCGTGGTTGACCTCCCTTGTGAGGATGGGGGCTGGGCGGAGGGCCACAGCTGGGTCCAGGGTGGGCTACCCATGGACAGTGCACTGAGGCATGGGGAAGGAGAAGGCTGATGGGGTGGCGACCAGCCTGCTAGGGGCCTGATCGTAAATGGAGGTGGCAGTACTGGGAAGGAAAGTAGCTTGACCCAGAGAGATTCAAGAGCCGGGAAATTTGTGGGAAATGCTGATGTTTTGGATAAAGGCTTAGGAGGAGGTAGGACTCAAGGATGCCTCCCACACAGTGAGCTCCAGTAACGGGGTCAATGGAGGGAACAACAGGGCAGAACCTGTTCTCATGGAGTGGAAGACAGAGACGTCAAGCGAGGACGGTAGGCGGGGGTTGAGTTTGTGGTGCTTGTTAAGTCACTTTGCAGGAGATGCCCACTGGGTAAGCAGTTGGATAACATGGCTGCAGCACAGGGCAAAAATGGGGCTCAAGGTAGGGATTCCAGGGTCGGTAGCCTGTAGAGAGCAATCAGAGCCATAGGAGTGAGTGAGGCTGCTGAGGTGGTGTGCAGAGTAAGGATGAGTGCCCAGGTAAGAGCTGGGGAACACTAGAGACTAACAGAGAAGGCAAGGCCGGAGAGGAAAGAGGAATATTGGGCAACTGTGGTGCCATGGAAGCCAAAAACCAAAAGTGTATCAAGAAGCAGAGCACGTGCAGTGCTTCCAGCCGCTGCAGAGAGTTGGGAGGATAAACGTCCACAGATTTAACAACAGGGTAGACAGGGCCCTGGTGTGAATTAGAAAAAGGTGCCCTTTCCTCAAGGTAGTTTACTTCTATCAGAAAACCGTAACACACTGATTTTATTAGAACAAAACACTTTACTGCCATCTGTGGGAAAATTGTTATAATAAATAATAAACTCATAATGTCTTAGATGTGGTGCCTGTACACGGCCGCCCTGGTTATTGGCAACTGCAGTAAAATCAGTCTTCAGGGGAGCAGAACGAAATCTATCAACAACGATGATTTGAGCTGTGGGTAGCACACTACCCAACCAAAGACGGCTTTAACAATGAGGAATTTATGATCCCACATAACAAGACCTCTGGAAGTAGGGAAGTTCCAGAGTTGGTTCTTTCTTGACAGCTTCCTGGAGCATCAGGTTCTTGCTGTCCTGTGTGTCAACTTGCTTTCTCGGGCTTGTCCCCTCATTATCACAAGATGGCAGCCATGGCTCCAGGCATTACCTTTTTTCCATAACAAGATTAAAAGACAAAAGATGAAGGTTTGCCTCCTTGTGTGTTCTTTCTTATTGGGGATAAAACTTTTTTAGAAACTTTTTCAGCACCTTTCCATTAGTAATCACCACCACCTTCCTCTCACCTCATTGGCCATATATGAGTCACAAACCTCTTCCCAAACCAATCATCAACAAGGATAATCACTATGATTGACTTGATTGAATACGACTCCTTTCCTGAGGACTGGGAACAGGCTCCTTTCTCAGCACAAGGACACAGGGGCAAAGAGAGAGAATGACTGTTGCAGAAGGAGACCCACTGACTCCACCACAGGAATAAAGTCAGATAACAGTGGGTGGAGTGAATGCAAGGTAGGGACATGGAGATAGAAAATGTAGATGATACTTTCTAGAACTTTGTGAAGGGAGAAGAGACTGACCAGCAGGGAGATGTGGAGGGCAGGAAGAGTATTTTTATGGCACCCCAAAGATGTCTGAAATTTCTTGTCCAAAATGGACTTCATGAATGGTCCCACCACTCATGAAACCAGGCAAGTGGGACTGCCCACTGCTCCCCACCCCCCACCTTAGCCCTCATCAGTCAATTCCCCAGGCCAGTTTGTTCTCACTGCTCAGGATCTCTGCAGTCCACAATCTTTATGCCAGAGTTTCCAACAGCAGTGCCATCAGCACCTTGGACTGGATAATTTGGGACAAGAGGGTGTGTCCTGTAATCTGAGGGATGTTTAGTAGCTCCTGGATGCCAGTAGCATGCTTACCTATTTATGTGCAGTCATGATGATCAAAACCATCTTCCAGGGGTTTCCCTGGTGGTCTGGTAGTTAAGAATCCACCTGCCAGTGCAGGGGACATGGGTTCAATCCCCGGTCCAGGAACTAAGACCCCACATGTCATGGGGCAACTAAGCCTGTGCACTGCAACTACTGAAGCCTGCATGCCTTAGCGCCCAAACTCTACAAACCTCAATGAGAAGCCCGCACATGGCAACTAGAGAATAGCTCCCACTTGCCTCAACTAGAGAGAGCTCATGTGTAGAAACAAAGACCCAGAGCAGCCAAAAACTAATTAATTAATTAATTATAAGATTTTTTAAAAAACTGTCTCCAGATACTGTCAAATGTGCCCAAGGGGGCAAAAATTAGCCCTGGCTGAGAACAACGGCTCTGGGTCCTATGGAGACTCTTACAGACCTTTAAACCATTTCTGGTCATGGTTAGTCTTTGCTCTCTCTGCTGTCTTTTCCACACCCAGCCCTTGACCTTGTCACCCTTTACCTATCTGTTTGCTTCCCCCCACCCTTTACTCAATTGTCAGCTCTGGAACCATGTTTATCCTGCTCAGCATTATATCTTTAAAGTCTAGCACCTTGACTGGTACACAGATGGCTCTGTGTGTGTGTGTGCATGTGTGTATGTATGTACATCTTGAATGAGTGAGTGAATGAATGAATGACTCCTGCCCTGCCTTTCAGACCTTTCCCAATTGGCTCCTGGACTAATGGACCAGCCTTCTAGAATGGTCTCTACAGTTGGCCACACAGCATCCTGAGCATTTGTTCTCCACCACTTGTGATCATAGACCTTGTTGAGAACTGAGTGAGACCACTGGGCCCTCACCCTATCAAAGGCCATAGGCTTACACAACTTGAAGTTCCATCACGTGCTCCCAGAAGACTCCTGTCTCCCAAGACAAGCACTGAGAAGCCATGACTCTGACCAAGGCCAGTCCAGCTTGAATTCTTTCCATGCCTCTTCCTCACCTCCAGAATGAAGTTTTAACTCCTCAGCTGAAGACACAGGTCCTTCAACACTCAGCCTCACCCTAAAGGATCTGGGCTCTTGGACGGCCAGAGTCTTGGTCTCTATCTCTACTGCTCAGCACAGCTTTCCAGTCTTAGCCACTAGAGGCAGTTCAACGCTCCACTCAGATGACATCCTTTCCCTGCCCTGGGGTGTCCCATCTCTGATATGCTCCTAAGAGTAAAAATAACCGTGGTTTCCTGATCCACTTTTCCCCCAACACTGGGAACTATGGGAGGTCAGGAGTCATAACTAACTCTCTGCTGTATCTTCAGAACCTGCTCTAGGGCTGCTGTGTAGACTCTCTCAATAAACATGTGCTGGACACGATGCCCCCTCACCATCTATTCCTCATTCCCCCTGAATTTTGCTTGGTGGCCTATAGGGTTCCAGGGAGGAGCTTTAACCCCAGACTCCAAAGGAATAGAGCTTTAGACAGAAGTCAACTCTGACAAGGGCGGAGCAGAGAGAGAATGCAAAGTCTTGGTGACCTAACTGAGGAGCTGGATCAGCCCTTGCCTGAAGACAATCCTTCTGAAAGTTTCATTTCTGTAAAGCCATTATAGTCCTTTTACTAGTTTAAGTAATGGTTTCTATTGTCTGCAACTCAAAGCAGCAAGAAAAAGCAAATGAATAAAGGAAAAAATTAATGAGTGGGCACAGTGTCCCCTCAAATTCATTTAACCCAGGTGACGTTCCCATGTATGCATATATTTCCTCCAGCCTTCTTGCACCTGTAAGAAAAAGATAACTTTCTTTCCAAGATAAAACCCTCCCCTCCTTCTCCAGAAGCTGGTTCCATTAATTATCGCATTTTCTCTCTTGTATGTTTGATCTTTCCCTCCCTAGTGGCTTCCTCCTCTCTACCTTCAAACATTCTCAGGTCTCCCCAGACTCTAAAGCTTTCTCAGCACCTCCTGAAGCTGCAGGCCCACCTCGTCCTTGTACCTCCAGTCTTCTCCATGGAATCACTGATCCACCACCTCCATGGTGGATATTCACAGAAGGCTCATGACACAGAAGAGATGGGTGACCCTTGGTCCCTGCTGCCTGTTCTGTGCAAGGTATGGCCACATGGCTCCAGGGTTCAGGTGTCAGGGTCTCAGGACTGGCCACCCAGCTTCTCAGAGCCCACAGGGAGCTGGACTCTGAGCGCATCCTCCGTCAGAACCTCTCCTGAAGAGAGAACCACTCTGTGTTCAAGATGTAGCTCCCTCATCCAGGAGGGTTCAGGCCATCAGCTCTGTCCCAGTCACCCCTAGTCCCACCACCCAGGTGGGATGAGGCAGGGCCTTTCTGGGTCCCAGCAGGCAGGGAAGAGCCAGAGAGGCTGGAAGGCTCACTCTGGGGCCTTGGGTCCTGGGCCACAGGAACAGCTCACAGCAGGATACAAGAGAAGCCTTCCTGGGCAACAGGCAAGGAGGCCACCAGGCTGAGCTCCAGAGTTCCAGCCCCTCAGGCGACAGAGGCAGAGGCCTCTATTTTGGAAACAATGTTTTCAAACTCTTTGGTTTTTCTCTAAGTGTGTTCTTGCTGCTCCTGCAGATGAAGCCTGATCCCCGCAAGAGATGTCAGACCAATGGCTGATGCGATGCTTGGATCACAAGAAAAGGGTGTGTTTGTCCAGCCCAGAGCAGGATGAGGAAACAGGGAGAGAACCCCAAGGCATCCCAAGAGTACAAGAGACAAGGTCACAGCCAGGAATCCAGCAGCTACCCCTGCCTGGAGAGTTTCTGGGGCTCCATGTGCATAAGTGAAACCTCTTCCAGGTGTGGTGCAGGTAACTGCCCACCCAAGCAGAGAGAAATGTGGGCAAGAAAGAGGAGATGCCAGAGGGAGGAGGGCACAGGACAGGGGACACAGTCTGGGAGCAGAACATGCTGGGTCTCCAGGCAGGCTGACAACTAAGCCTCAAGACCCAGGCCACCCCCACCTTTCTTGTCAAAAGATCCACAGCTCCAGTGGGACCACGGAGCAGAGATGGCACACCCCACACCCCTGCCCACCCACACTCATCCCCTGCACGGTCACCCCACTCAGGTGCCACAGAGAAACACACCAATGCTGCTTTGTGGTTCCAACTGTTTTATACTGAAATACACATGGACTGATCCCAAACGGTTCGGTTCAGGGGAGAAAGAAATGATGATAGCGGGTGATCCCAGGGCTCGACATCGCCAACACTTGGTGAGTGTGCCAGTCCATCTGCCCACCCTGGCAGGACGGTCAGGCTTGAACATCTGGAGGAGCTCTACCGAGCAGGGCAGAGGAGGAGGCCAGTCCTGGGCCCAAGAGTCCTCAGCTGAAGGGCTTCACCAGCTTCATGGCAGCATAGTTCTAGAGAGAGGGAAGGAGGAGGCAGGGACAGGTGGTGACAGCTGCTGGGGAAAAGGAGCTGGGAAAGGACTCAGCCACCTGCCTGCACCTCGCACTCACCACCCCCGGCCACACTCCACACTCCACCCTCTCAGCCTCACTGTCACACCAGCCCACACTCTCCGGGGGGGCCACAGCGCCTAAGCTGCCCTGTCTTCTCCACCATCCATCAGGGCCCACTCCCAGCTTCTGCTCTGCCAAGAGGACTCTGCCCCAGCCAGGCCAGGCCTGGCCCCTTCCATTAGACAGGTGGCCCGAAGGCAAGCTGGGATTCTCCCCACCCTCCTCCCAACTCCCCACACAAAGGAACCCCGGGCTCATTGGCCACCATGCTCCTGCCCCAAAAGCAGAGAGAGAGGTGAGGGCAGGGGTGGTGTGCAAGGATGACCCACAACACAGGCCAGCCCTGGAGACGGGTCACCCCTGATTAAGCCCTGGCTGCTGCAGGACTGACAGGAATCTCCCCTCCCCGCTTCTCCCCCCCAAAACCATGAAAACAAATACAACACGACACAGGGCTCCTAATTGGGACAGTATGTTCCCCAGCGCCGCCCGGGAAAGCCAGCTCTGGAAACAAAACCGCCGCTCCTTCCCCGCCAGAGCGCCTCCTGCCTCCCCACGCTGGCCCTGCTCCCGGCGGCCTCTGGGGGAGAGCTGCCCTCCTGTCCCCCTCCCAGGGGAATTTCCAAGAGGGTGGGAGATTAGGTCAATGCGGAGGAGGAGGTGGCAGCCCTGGCCCCGGGCCCCTCTCCACCAAGGCCTCCGCCCCCAAAACTTGCAAGCTAGGCGAGGGGCATGGGTCTGGCACCCACCAGGTGACCAAGCCACTTGGACATGCCCAGCTTGTGGCAAAGAACGGCAGGTGAGCGCATCAGCAGCCTCAAGTCCACACTGCCCCTTTCTCCCCAAAGCCTTCACCTGGGAGCCGAGCCCACACACCAGCCCTGGGAGAGAAGGCAGGGCTGGTATTTGAAGAGGGAAATTCGCAGATCTCAAAAGAGACGGATGCTGCTGTTTGGGACCCGGGAGACAGGGAAGAAGCTCTGCCCAGAGCCTGCCCATGGGGTCTGGGGCTATGGCTGCCCCTGAAATGAGAAAGGGTAGCAGGCTGGAAGTGACTGGAAATCTTCCTTCTGTCTCCCAGCCAGGCAGCAGGGACCTCCTTCCCCCTTCCCCGGGTCCCTAAGGCCAGTCTGCTGCCCAAGCGCCTTCCAGGGTGGGGCCCGGCTGGCCAGGGGAGGGCCCAGACATAGCCAGGAGATGGGCATGTTACTTGGGGCCCGCCCCTGCCCTCCCCTTGGCTCTTTAGCAGAAGGCTGGCTTGACATGCAGCCCCCTCCCCACACAGCTCCTCTCCACACAGTGCTAGTCACAGCAGGTCAGTGCTGACCCAGCCCAGCCCTGCCTCATGCCGATGGGGGTCCCAGCCGAGGTCACTCGGGGAGTCACTGGCAGAGCCAAAAGCAGCTACCAGCTCACGACTCCACATGAAGCTCCATCCCACACAACAACCGTGATGCTCAAACCAGAATGTTCCTGAGGCAGATTCTCCCCAGCAAACGTGCCGCTGGCCCGGAGCTCTGCAATTCTCCCTGGTGCTGCTGCAGCTTGCTTCTCAGACCACCTGCTCAGGAGCGTGGGGGTACACCAGCTCGCTTTGCCTGCACTCCCCGGCCCGGCTCACCATGGAGTGTTAGGCTTCACCCTATTCTCCCCACGGTCCTGGCGTCACTGTGTCTCCTCGTGGACCACCAGCTTACCAGAGCACTGGCCTCACTACCCTCTCCATCACACAACTCACCCTTGGTTCCCGGACACAAAGTCTTTGCCTGAACTGAATGGTGGCTGGGCATAAACAACATGAGAGGAGGTGAGCCTGAGGAGAGGACAGGTGAGGGGCACTGTGCCTCCCCAACCTGGCCACCTGGGCCTGCCCCAGGTCAGAGACACGGAGGTGGAGTCCTTGGCCTGACCCCTGAGCCCAGGTCACTGCCAGGGCAGCTAAGCTCTAGGCACCACTTGCTCCTGCCCTTCCAGGGCCCAGTAGCTAACCCTGTATTAATAGTTGTAATTCGTCTTCCTTCACTAAAAGGGCCCCCAAACCAAACAAGCCTGACCCCCATAACCTCACCCACCCCTGGGCCGCAGGCCTATCTGGCCAATGTAAGTCTTCTTGCTGAGCCTCAGAACAGTCTCAGCCTGCTCAAAGGGCCTGGCCCTCAGCCTGACCCATGGCCATCCCAGCTCTAGACCCTCCTTTGTGACTCAGGGCTCAGAGGGTGCCAGGGCCTGGGTGTCCAAACCACAGCTCCCCTCTGGTACTCCCACAGTTCGTGGTACCAGGGCCTGAAGGGACGCTCTGCCGTTTTAACCGTCTTCCTCAGGAGGCTCTCTGCTGGTACCAGGCCTCGCCAGCTACGCTGGGAGAGACGCGTGGGACCCCTCCTTCCCCTGGAGGACTCACAGAGCAAAGAGCTCACAGGTGAGTAATTCCACTGCCCGCTGTGGGGACCGTGCTAGTGGCCGGCGGCCTGGTGCTGACCAGGGCTGTGGCCAGAACCCTGGCCTGGGAGCTGTACACAGACTGCCCTGCAGCCCTGAGCTGGTCCCTCCCTCTCTGGATATCTGTTTCTTTCCATTCAAGTCAGGGTGACATGGAGTTGATCACACCTTTCCTCTACTTGTACCTGGATTTGAAATTTTCATATTAAAAAGTTTTAAAAATTTAGAAGAGATTAAAACTCAGGTATTAGCCTGGGAACCTGTGATCCCTTCAAGGTTTGAGGTTCTAGAGACGCTCAGGTGCTGCCGTGAGGACTCAGGATGCCTGGGCAGGGGAGACAGCTCCAGATTCTCTTCCTTTGGGAGGGGCACGTGGAGCTGGCTCAGCAGCCCCAACTCGTGCAGCCCTGGTCGCTCTCTGTCAGGCATCAGCAGGGGAAAGGGGCCCAGAGTTCACTGTGCCGGTGAGAGGCTCCTGGCGCACCCCCTCCTCACTCACACCCCACCCCATGCCACCCCACTACAGGAAGCAGGCACACTATCAGGTCCTCAGGTGGACACTAAGACCCTCTCCAGGTCCTCAGCAGATGCCATCCTCACAGACAGAGGGCCTTTCCCTCTTTTCTGCCATCCACAACTTCCCTTCCCTTCCCTTCCTGACCAAGCTCCACACCCTTCTTCAAGAAGGCTCTCCTGCCCACACCTGTCCAAGGGCCTCACCTTCTGCCCTTGATTACACAGCCCGTCAGGGGCTTGCTGAGCACACTGTGTCTCCCCGTTAAGGGCAAGAACTCAGAAGTCCCCAAGGGTCTCCTACCAGACTGGGGACCCCCGGAGTAGGGCCTGTGTCTCCTTCCTCAGACCACAGACTCCCCAAGGACAGAGGCTGCCTCTCCATCAGACACCCAGTGCACTGGAGGACAATGGCAGGCCCATCTGAGACCAGGAGCTGCTGGAGGTCAAGAGCTGTACCTCCCACGTCAGACCAGGAGCTCCCCCGAGACAGGGTCTGTGCCTCCCCCTCAGGCTGGCTTACCGGGAAGGAGTAGACAAAGATGCCCAAGAAGAGCAGGAAGATGAAGAGAATGAAGAAGAGGATGATGGCACACCGGAACCGCTGCCACAGGATGAACTTCATAGTCTTGTACGGGGAGGTGAACCAGAGGAAGGAGGTGTCAGGCCGCCTGCAGGGAGATCCCAGAGGTCAGCAGGGTACCCCCACCAGTGCTGCTCCCCCTGAGCCCTGCTCCCAAATCACCCTGGCCCTCCCCAGCCAGGCCCCCAGACCCATCCAGCCTCCAGCCCCCAGCCCCTGTCCCCAGACCCAGCCCTTTGCATCAGCATCCCTTTCTCCTCCCAGCCTTTGCTACAGCGTGAGCCCACCTGCACCCCCCTTCTCTTCTTGACGCCGTCAAGCCCTGCACATGCTCAGGGACCCAGTTATCAGCCACCCTGTCCAGGTTACCTTCCCTGCCACTCTCCCCTTCCTGACCAGGACTTTTCACAGACTAGAGACCTGGGGACTGGACAGAGCTTCGAGGGGCTCCACTTTCAATGAGCTATAACCCATGAGCTCCAGATAAGCTCAGCCATGGGCCTAGATGAACGTGGCTGGCCCATGGTCAGGGAAGGATGGCAGGAACTGAACCCAGAAAGATGATTGTCTCTCACAACCAAGAACCTCAGATCCTTCCCCTAGATCAACCTCACAGTTCAAAGAGCAAGTAGGTTTTGTGTCTCAGTAATGGCCATTCTGATATTCGCTTGCATGCCACTGGCTCTCCTGGGTCTCCCTCATCTTTCCACCCAGATCCCAGCATCTTTGGGTAGGGATGCCTCTCGCTGCTCGGCCAGCCTGTGGCAGTCAGGATAGTGTTATGACAAAGTGGGCTGTCTGTGCTAAGTGTGACTTGAGCTAAGCAGGCCATGGGAAAGGACCCAGCAAATGCAGCCCGATCGCTCACACCCGATCACTCACACACACCCCTACCACCAACAGCTGTCTTTCAGGCTCCAATAACTGTCTTCAAGGCTTCCACATCCACTGGATTGGCTTATATCCCTTATCTGGGAGGTAGGGGAGGCAGAGGCTAGGCCCCCATTTCACAGGTGGGAAAATTGAAAGACCTTTTGAAAGCCACATTGACACCACAAGAGAGCCACACAAGCAGCTTGTTCAGGGGAAAGACCTTGGTCAGACTCCAGAGCCAATCAGACCAGTTGTGAGAATTTCAGCTTCACCACTTTCTTTGGAATGACCTTATTTAATTTTGCTGTGATTTTTTTTCTCATTTGTAAAATGAGGAAGCTAAGATGACCCAGCAGGGAAGGTTCCATGACACAGCATACACAAGCCATATGACAGCACGTTTGGCCTACAACCACCACTTACTCAACAATGCTTGCTTCTGAAATGAACTGATGAGCCCAGCCTGTTCTGGAAGGATGTCTGTCACCTGCTCCCTAACAATGTGTACCCTGGGATGAGTCACACCCTTCTCTGGGCCACGGGACCTCTGTGTGGCTATGCAGTGGGTGCCTCCTCTACTGTGGCTACACCTCCCAGTCCCCTTGGCCATCAGCGGTCAGGGGCTGGGCACCAACCTTGGGTCCTCGAGCTTGGGGTTCATGTTAGGTTCATCCCGGCCGTGGCCGGCTGGCCGCTCCTCATGCTCACTCTCTGTTACGATCTCCAGGGTCATCTCCAGCTTGCCCTGTGGGCACAAGGGGGATCTGATCAGGGACACAAAGGCTCTGCACCGTGGCTTGGAGAGGAGCCAGGCCAGGACAGATGTCAAGGTCACTTTATGATTTTTTTTGAAAAATGATAGTGATCTGATCATAAAAGTACCTGTTCCTAGCAGAATATGTAGGAACTACAGACACATATAAAGAAAGGATACTGTCACTCATACTTTTGGTATGTAAAGACAAGCACTCCTAATATTTTATTCATCAGAGTTATTTTTCTCTGCAAGTATATGAAATACCATACTATGTATATATAGTTCTATAGCTTGTTTCTTTCACTTAAAATAATATATTTTATTATTATATAATTATATATTCTTTAAAGTTTGCTTTTAATGCTATAAAACATTCTATGCAATGGTTCACCATAATTTATTTAGTAAACTAGTTATTTTGGTTCATTTAAGTTGTTTCCAACTCTTTGTTGTTATAAAAAACGCTGCAACAAACACCCTAGAACCGTAAAGTTTTAATTTTATGAGGTTATTTCTTTAAGAAAGATTTTAGAAGTGGGATAAAAAATTTCAAAGGGAATAAATATTGCTAAGTTTCAGGTTATATATTACTAAATTGTTTCCCCAAACGTAAAATCATTAGCCTGCCGGGCAAAAGTAAATGAGGGGGGAGTCTCTCTGCATCCTCGCTAGCAATGAGCATTTCTGTTTTTAAAACATTCTACTATAATACATTAAAGATGTTTTCACATTTTAAAATATTCCTTTATGTAATTACTGGGGAAAGTGAACTTTCTTAAGTTTGAACGGCCGCTCTACTCCCTTGTGTATTATCTATGCATGCACTGCACTCATTTTTCTTTTGAGACATTAGTGTTTCTTATTAATTATTATAATTTATTACACAACATGGATATTTCATTTCAAGGGCCACTTGAGGGGTTGGCTGGCTGCCTGCAGTTTCCAGGTACAACTGACCCTTGAATCACATAGGTTTTAACCATGCAGATCCACCTATACACATATTATTTCAATAAATATACAGTCGGCCCTCATTTGCAGGTTTCAATCCACAAATTCCACCAACCACGGAGGGCCAACTATGAGACTTTGGCATCCATGGATTTTGATGTTCACGGCGCTCCTGGAACGAACCCCCCGCGGATATTGAGGGACAATAATAAACTGTAATTTACTTCCCCTGCAGAGGCAGGACAGTTCCTCATGGTCCCCAGTAACACCCCTGGACAGACCTCTGGGCAGAGGGAACAGTCCCTCAAGGACGGACCCTTGTAGGGTCCTACTTAAATGGGAGCAGTGTGATGCCTGTCCTCTTCCAGAAGTCTAGCCAAAGGGGAACCCAGGACACAGATCACTGCGAAGGCCAAAGAGCAGAGTATAAATTAAACAGGATCCACAGAGATTAAGGCATCTCTGATTTAAATAGGCTTCGCTGGGATACAATCCTCAAGGAGGGGAAGGCTGGAAAGTGGCAAGGGAGAAGGACAGGTCTTGGAAAACAGACAGGGAGGGCAGGAGATGAGGAACACGCCTGTGCCTGCGATTTCTGTGGAGGAGTCACTCCCATGTCTCCACCGGCCAGATGGAGCAGACTTACCGCCAGCATCTTCTCACCCTCATCCGCCACACAGGGCCACCAGCCCTTCACTGTTTTCTGTTCAAAAAGAGACACGAACCGCTCTGGGTGGAATGTGTCTTCCAGCTGGTCCACGGAGCACTTCTCAGCTGTCTTGGCAGGCTTGGGCATGCGGTTGAGGTCCAGCTGCAGAGAGCCTGTGGCAGAGAAGGGTGCTTTAGCCAGGCTTTCTCAGTCACTGCCAGCCTAGGGCCACCCTGTGGCTGGGCATGTTCAACCTCCACAGCTTCTATCCATGGGCTTAACCCTGTGCCTCAAACTCCACTCTCCATCCATCACCTCTCATTCCATCTGTTCAGCTTCCCATCCATCTGTTCATACTTCCATATGCCCACTAGTCTGCCCTTATTGATTCACCCTTAACAGAGCTTCCCAACTGCTCAATTATTCATCTTACTATACACAAATCCAGTCCTTCCCCCATTGTCTACAACCATCATTCATCAATTTTTAAGCTGTTTTTAGAGCAGTTATATATTATATATATATATATATATATATATATATATATATATATATATGATAAAATCTGTTATTTTAACCATTTTCAAATGTATACTTCAGTGGCATTAATTACATTCACAACATGCTGCAACCACTCCTACTACCTATTTGTAAAACTTTTTCATCCCCCCAAACAGCAACTCTATACCCATTTAGTAATAACTCCCCCTTCCCCTCTCCTCAGCCCTGCTAACCTCTAATCGATTGGGTTATCCAAAAAGTTCATTTGGGTTTTCTTATAACATCTTACTTTCTGTCTCTATGAAAAAAGTCTATTCTAGATAGTTCATATAAGTGGGATCATAAAAATTTTTCCTTTTGTATCTGGCTTATTTCACTTGGCATAATTAGTTGTCCAGATTCATCCATGTTGTAGCATGTATCAGTACTTCATTACTTCTTATGGTTGAATAATATTCCATGGTGTGTATATACCACATTTTGTTTGTCCATCCATCTACTGATGGACACTTGGGTTGTTTCCACCTTCTGATTCTTGAGAATAATGTTGCTGTGGACACTGGCGTGCAAGTGTCAGTCCCAGTTTTTAGTCCTTTGGGGTATGTAACCAGGAGTAAAACTGCTAGGTCATATGTTTAGCTTTTTGAAGAACTGCTCAACTTTTTTCCAAGCAGTTGCACCCTTTTACGTTCATGCCACCAATGTATGAGTGCTCCAATTTCTCCACATCCTCTCCAACACTTGTTATTTCCCATTTTTGTTTTCGTTCTTGCTTTTATATAGGTACAAGTGTTATCTCATTGTAGTTCGTTCATCTGCCCACCTAGTTATCCACACAACTATCTTTCCATACTGCTTCATCTGCTCATCTATTTTATCCCTCTTCTCCCAGAATAGATCCATCTCTTGGGTTAAGCCACATGAAAATTCTGATATTCAATTATCTTTGATGTATTTCATGTAATTTCATGTGGTTTCACCTAATCCAATTCCAACAACATGATGAAATCAGTGGGATTGGAGCATAGGTTACTGAAGGGATTAAGTGAGAAAGATAAATCAAAAAAACATTTTCTGAGGCCAAATTAAAGAAATTTTTGAATACCACACAAAGGAGATTGGACTATTTTTCAGTCCAATAACTGTGGAATGCTCAGTTACTGCAAGTATTCAGTGACTGCATCTATTTTTCTAGTTTTTTTCTTTCCCTTCCTCCATTTATCCTTCCATGCAGCTATCTGCTTTGATTTAACTATCTATATCCCTCAATAGCTAACATTTGCTGAGCACTATACCCCCATTAATCAGGTTATTATTCCATCCAACAGTTGTTCAACTCTATATAAGCATTAATCTATGTACCTATCTACACATCTCTCCATCCCTCAACTACAGATGAATGTTTATTTCTCATTTTAAATATGGTCTCAATAAAATATTGAGTAAAAATCAGGACATTAAATCATATATATAGTTTAATATATTAAACATTACATTAAATCTATATATAATTTATATTAATATATATTATATATTAAACTATATATAGGATATCTACATAAAGCATGTAGCTACACAAACCATATATACTATATATAGTATGTATACTCTATATGTATATCTACATATATGTGTGTTAGTTGCTCAGTTGTGTCTGACTCTTTACAACCCCATGGACTGTACCCACCAGGCCCCTCCGTCCATGGAATTCTCCAGGCAAGAATACTGGAGTGGGTTGCCATGCCCTTCTCCAGGGGATCTTCCTGATTCAGGTATTGAACCCAGGTCTCCTGCATTGCAGGCAGATTCTTTACCATCTGAGCCACCAAGGAAGCCCACATATATCATATATATCTACATATATACTATATACTATATATAGCATATATACATATATACACACATATATATCTACATAAGGTTTATATATATATAACATATATATAGTATAGTGTATATCTAATATATCTACATAAAGTAAACTATATACACACACATAGATAGTATATCTACATAAATTTGTACATAAAGACTATAAGGAAACACAGGATTATTTCTTGATGGCAAAATTTCTAGATCTTAACTATTACTTTTAAAATAAAAGCAATAAATATTCAAAAGAAGTAAAATAAGTAATTAGAAAATACATTATGAAGAGGGAAAAGGAAATGTCTTAATAATGCTATAAGCTGCTGAAAGAGTAGATCTTAAAATTTCTCTTCACAAGAAAAAAATTAACTATGCTGCTTATTGTGCTGATCCTTTCACAATAGATACAGACATCAAGTTAAAAGAAATCTGTGGAGTTTAAAAGTAGCAGTTTTAGTGGCTTTATTTTTAAAAACACAAAATGATCCTGTTTAATTTTATATTGAACACCATTTTTTCCTTCAATAGAATGCAGTTTTTGTTTGTCTTATTAAAATTGGTTTTCTATGTACATCCATGGCCGATTCATGTCGATGTATGGCAAAAACCACCACAATACTGTAAAGTAATTAGCCTCCAATTAAAATAAATTAATTAATTAAAAAATTAGAAAAATGAGAAAAAAAAAAAGGTTTTCTAAAGCCTCATCCCATAAAGGCAAGAACAATAGATGGATAGTAAAAAAAATTTTAGTCTGCAAGCAAAAGAGGTTCTATAAAAAATTAAAAAGCAATTGAAAATGGTAAAATTATTTGTAATGTGTCCTTACTATATGAAAAGCTCTGAAAATCAATAATAAAAGAGGAACATCCCAAAACCATGAAAAAAAAATAACACCAATATAGATAATAAACATGTTTTTAAAGTTCTACCTTACAAATAAAGAAGAAATGCAAAGAAAGATAAAAATGAGGTGTTCTATTGGCAATTTTTTTTTAAAAAAAGATAACATTTGTAGCAAAAGTTTAAGGAAAATAGTGCCCTTGGGCAAATAGAGAACAGATGATAATATAAAAATGTAAAATCTATCTAGAGGGCAATTGAACAAAATGTTTCAAAAAACACTCAAGACTAAAAATCTGCTTCTTAAAATTTAGGGAAGATATGCATGAACGGTCCAAAGATGTAAGCCTAGGCTGTCACTCACATAAGAAAGCCTGGAAATGAGCTGAGAGTGTACCGAGGCGGGATTAGTGAGACAGGAGAGGCTCCATCTGTGCACCCGGGTCATCGCGTGGACATTAAGTACCATGATGCAGATGCAAATGGAGATGGATAACTCCTGACAGTAGGAACATTCTTAATGTATTGTTTCCCACAAAATCAAGATCTAAAATAGTATGTGCAACATAAACTCATTTTCCTATCTCTATGCCATACATACATGTGTATATATATGTATAAAATACACATATAGGGCTTCCCTGGTAGTCCAGTGGTTAAGAATCCACCTGCCAATGCAGAGGACACAGCTTTGATCCCTGGTCCATGTAGACCCCACTTGCAGCAGAGCAACTAAGTGAGCTGCGTGGGTCACAACTATTGAAGCCCATGCGTTCTAGAGCCAGTGCTCTGCAACAAGAGAAGCCGTTGCAAAGAGAAGTCCATGCACTGCAACAAACAGTAGCCCCCACTCCCTGCAACTAGAGAAAGCCCATGCACAGCAACAAAGACCCAGTGCAGCCAAAAACTAAAATAAATAATAAATAATTTTAAAAAAATTTTTTTGGAAAATATGCATATAACACGTATTTGCTTGTATAAGAAATAATATACCCCAAAGTAGTAGTGGAGGTTATCTCTGGGTAGTGAGATTATAATAAAATAGGAAAGGGAGGCATTGCTTATCTCCAGTTTCTAATGTGGCCACAGGAATTATGTAATAAGTAAAAGATCAAAAGTCCAAATTGGTGTTGTGATGCTAACACCCTGAATCTTTTACAGTGATGCCATGGAGCAGCCCTCAGTATTCCAAGTGCAGGGGACCAGGCTGGGTGTGGGGGGACGTGGGGTGGAGAGCAGCCTGATAGGCTGGAAGCCGCTTCCCCATTCCTGCTGGGGCTGCTCCTCAGAATGTCCTCTGTGGTGCGGGCGGTGGGGAGGGCCAAGAGCTCAGCTAATCCTGCAGTCAAGAGCCACCCAAGGAGGGCTCCAGTGATTCATCCAAGCCTGCCCTGCTCCTAGGTGGCAAAGCGAAACTGGAACCCAGGACTCCTGACCTCCTGGAAGGCCTTTTTCACAGGCTCACTGTCTTACTGAGATGAAACTCACATACTAAAATGCACCATTGTAATCATTTTAAAGTGTACAACTCAGTGGCTTCTAGTATATTCCCAGAGTTGTGCAACCACTATCTAATTTCAGAATTTTCATCATCCCTAGAAGACACATCGTACCTACCTCCCTTCCCAGTCCCTGGTGACCACTTTCTGTCTCAGTGGATTACGTATTGTGGACGTTTCATATTAAGGAGTCATACAATACTTGTCCTTCTCTGTCTGACTTCTTTCACTCGGTATGTTTTCAAGGTTCACGCATGGTGTACCAAGAGTCAGGATTTCACTTCTCTCGTGGCTGAATAACATCCCATTGTACAGATGCACCACAACTTTCCAGAGACCAGGCAGCTAGTGACAGCCAGCCCCTGCCCACACTGTCTTCACCCTGTGCTCCCCTCTCTTCCTTCCTTGGGTCCCACCATCCAACACGGCCCACCATTCAACGCCACCTCTGCTGGCAGGCCACCCTGCTGGCCACTCTGATCCCCGTGGCGCTACTCTGCATCACCAGCCTCACTCAGCACCAGGGACCAGTGACTGTGAGCCCCCTGATCCTCCTGCCAGCCCTGCCAAAAGGCCCAAGAGACACACACATGCACAGCAGGGACTCTGGGACACGCTGATAGGCAGAATGGTAGACTAGAAATGGTGCTCACCCAGAAAGTCATCGAAGGAGAACTTGTCGTTGTCCCAGATCTGGAACACCACTCGTGCGGGGATCTTGCTCTCTGTCTTGTCCAGCCTCCAGAAAGCATCCTGGCCCAGAGGAGAAGCAGAGGAGGAAGCAGAGGAACAGGATTAGAGAAGGGCAGTGGTGCCTTCCTGCCTGGAGGACTGCCTGGAGGAGGCAGTGTAGGAGGACATCCCTGAGGGACTTGCCAGAGCCGGGTCCTGGCAGGAAGACTGCTGAGACCTCAGAGTGCAATGTTCACTTGATATAAGGTAGTTCCTTTAATGCTCACAATTCCATGAGTCAAGGTTTTCATTCCTGTCTTACAGATGATGAAACAAAGGCTTGGAGAAGTAAAGAATTTGCCTAGGCTCTGACAGCTAATAAAAACATTAATATTGCATTTCTTATACACCAGCCATTTTCTACTATAAAATCATTTATCCTTCCAATGACCTATGAGAGAGATACTATCCTTACAGCTAAGGAAATAACAGCAAGTAATTTATCCAAGTCACCCAGTTAGGGAGTGGTAAGCTGGATTCCAACCCAGGCAGTCAGGTTCTGGGGTCCCACTCTCACCTCTTAGTTGTGTTCCTACCAGTGTGATCTTGGGAACAGGGTAGGCTGGCTGGGAACCTGGAGGGCTCCCCCCAACACACTGTTGCAAGGAACTGGCACTGAGGAGCCCAGCTTCATCTCCAAGAGCTTACCCCAGGGCAGATCAAAAGCCCCCAGTGCTAGGAAGGTCACCAACCCATTGCTCCCCTGCCTCCCCCTCCCTCAGGCCAATCAGCCTGGACTAGCATCATCTGGGCCTTCTCTCCACTGAGGCCTCGGGGAGCAGCTGAGCGTGGGCCCTGGGCTCACTGAGGCCTGGATCCATCTCTGGGCCCACTCACACTCAACCCAAAGGACTGTCCCTGGGGCCTTCCTGCTCACACCTGTTATCTGTCCTCTGCAGCTTTATCTGAGTGGGTAGCAAGGAGAGGAAACATTCTGACCACATCCTTCTGATGGTGGGTGCCAGGTCACAGCAGCGGTCGGGACCCAATCTCAGGGGCACAGACTCCACAGGAGTCGGGGAACACTGCTGACCACCCAGGGTTTGTCTGGGCCCGGGTGCCCTATCCATACAGCCTTGGTGGCCACTCCAGATCACACGGACCCCATAGAGCTCCCACACCAGCGCCCCCTGAGGAACCATCACCTTGCAAAGTAGCCGGCTGCAGCCTGGACTGCTGGCGGGTTGGGGAAGGGGCTCAGGTCCCCACCTGGCCCCTCGCCCCCGGCCCCCATCTGGTGCCTCCCCTGCTCCGGGCCCCAGCCCTCCTGCAGGTGCCTCCCTCCTCTGGCGGGGCTTTTATGGCCAGCTCCACAGGCCCGCCTGCACAGGCCGCCAGCCTCCCCCATGCCTCTGGCCGGCCCAGTTTATGGGCTCAGTAATGAGCCAGAGGTTCAAACGGCCCCTGGTGGGAGCAGCTGGGCTGGGGCTCCAGCCTGGGGAATGGCCCCCCAGGTCCCAGGCACTCATTATGCTCCCAGTCTGGGCCCTTTTACTAGCTGTTTATTTGCAGGGTGGGTGCCTGACGCGCAGGCAGACCCCGGTGGGTGTGCTGGGCTCCAGGTGGGGAGCCGGCCGGGGCAACAAGCGGCGGTTCAAAGCCGCCGGATGAAAGGAGACCTTGTACTTTATGACAGTCTCGTCTGGTAAATGGGGTCCCTGGAGGGCCTGCCTGCCAGAGGCCCTGGACCCCTCAGCAGAGGGCTGGCTCTGCAGCAGGACCAGGATGCCCAGAGGCTGTGCAGTGCCCCTGCACTAACCCCCCAGCAGACTCAGTCCCCTAGCCCAGACCAGCTAATTGGTGCCCCACTGCAGGCATGTCTCCTCCTGCCTCCCAGGGTCCTTTTTCCCAGAGGGACCCACTGGCCCTCTCAGGTCAAACCAGTTCCTCCCTCCCTTTCCTGGTTGACTGCAGAACCCCTTGACTGTTTCCAATCTCCTCTTCTGACCTCTGCCACCCCTCACTCCAGCTGCCCTCTCCAGAGCCTGGCACCACGCAAGTGAAGTCCCTCAGCCTTCCCCACCCCCTGTGGGCCTCCCCGACCTCTCTTCCTCTTCCCCACTTAGCATCCCTCCTGGCCTTATTCTCTCAAGACCAACCCGGCCTGCAGGGCATCGGGCCAACCTGTCCCTTCCCTCAGCCCCTCTCTTCCTCTGGAGGTCCACCGTGACTCAGACTCCCTCCTTCTCTGCTCGTGACTAAAGGGCAGAAGTGAAAGCCCACTGTTGCCAGAACGGAGCCACCTCAAACTCTATCAGCAACCCCCACTGGGCTCTCAGAACTGCCAGGTACCATCTAGTAGGTCTCCCTCTTCCCTTTCTCTCCCTCGCTCAGCCTAATAGCCGCTTTCAGCCTTTTTCATTTGTCTCAGCAACCTGCCACGACACCAGGAGATTCTCTCTTTTCCTACTTTGCAGAAAAAGCAGAAGCTTCTGCTTCCTGCAAGTCTTTGCCCCCATTTCCACCTGCCAGAACAGAGAGCTGGTCGGGCCTCCCATGTGAGCAGGCCAATCAGCATCTCACAGCCTCGGTTCCCATCCTCTCTGTCCACAGCAAGGACAGGCGCTGTTTGTTTGACTTGGAGCTCACCCCCAGCAGATGCAGCATTTGCTGTGTTAGGAAAACATCTTTCGATAGACAAACACACTGAGCAAAGGCAAACAAGATGAAACCAACAAACAGGCTAGGCTTTCCTTGACTGTACAGCATCCAGGGCTTACTGCTCTCTGCTTTCTAGTAGGTACTAGGCAACAATCCCCAGGTGAAAGGATTCATTTAGCCTTATTTAGCCCTTATTTCTTTTGCTTGTTGGTTTCAGAATGTTCACCGGAACATTCCGGTTTCTCTAAAGTGCAGTGCTGTGTGTTGGGTTGGGAAGGGGTCATGACAGCCTAGGTACGCTGCCATATTTCCCTTCCTGAAGCCACACAGCCACTCAGGACAGAAAGAGGAGTCACAGAAGTTTGCCTCTGTGACAAGAAGAAGCCAGGCACCACCTCTTGAAGGAAGTGGGACCCTCAGAATCTCAAGTCCAGACAGGCATTCACCAGGTCAGTCAAGCAGGAGAGCACCTCCAGACGAAACAGATTCTAGGTGGGAGGCGTGGTTAGAGGTTCCAGCAGAGGGGCTCACCACCTCCGGCAGCCACTGCCCGGGGCATCCTCCTCACTATGCTCTGGGGGCTGCTCCCTCAGGGCAGGATCAGGGACCACCTGCCTCAGGACCCGCCTGCCTCAGGAGGAAGGAGTATATGGCCCAGATGAGGCCTAAACTAAGAAGGGCGGACCTACAAAGAGCTGAGAGCTCTGGAGCAGCCCCTTCACCCCAGCTGATGCTCCCGGTGGACCTCCCCAGGCCTGAGAGAGGCCAGCCTGGACAGCGGCCCAGGGCCCAGGCACAGAAATGGGAGAAAGGAGGAAGCAGTGGAAACCTGGCTAAGCAGCATCTGATCCCATCAACAACCTGACCTCAGGCCAGCCCAGCCCTCTGGGGCCACCCTCCCCAGGGGGTACCCTCCCCCGCCCTCTGATGACCTTGCTGAGTTTCTCTACGATGTCCTCCCCACTCTGACACCAAGGCCCTCCCTGCTACTTGAATTGTTAGGATTTGAACTTAGCTACATATAACAGTGGGGGCCTTGCGGGGTGGGGTGGCAGCAATGCTAACGATGGCAATGGTGGCAGAAGAGGCAGGAGGAGTGGGCACGGAGGACACGGTAGTGGTGGTGACAGTGGCGGTGATGGGGCAGTAGTGGTTGTCGTGCCATGATGGCAGATGTGGTTCCAACAACAGTGGGACAGGGTGAGAGCATGACAGTGACACAGCTGTAACAGGCGGTGTGATCAGGCTGACAGCCGGTAGCCCTGGGACCAGCACCACTGGGGACAGGAATGACACTCACCTTCTTGGAGACGGTGCAGACTTGCTCAGCTGGCAGGTAGTCAAAAGGGAAAACAAACCTCCAGTTAAAGTTGCCTTCACCTCCCAGGGACCGATAATGTACATCTGTCTTTTGCTTGTGTTCTTCAAAGCCAACCATCCAACTAGAAATACACATTTGAGAGAACGCAGCTAATTAAGGTTTCTACCACAACACGCATCCTCAGCTTAAGGAATTAAGAGGATCATTGAACTTGGTAAGTGATAGAGGAAAAATAAACCCTGAGAAATCTCCACAGTATACCAAATGTGCCATAAATTTCACAATATTCTGATTTCTCTCTTGAGAAATGGCATCCTCAAACCTTTAAGTGAAACCCAAATATTAGCATGGAAGGAGACATCTGGTGGGGGTCAACTCCCCAGAGGCAAAGACGACTTCCATAAGACTGTCCTTGCTTTCTTGTTCTCCCCCATTTCCACAACAGAGCACCCCCTTTCCCGACTGATCACCACCCTCATGGGAGCGAGGCAACACCTTGGAGCTGGGACGGGTAGAAAGAAGGGTGACCTCCTACCCTTTCACATAAATGTCACTCATCTTCTCCCCGGTGATGCTGAGGTCATCCAGGATCACATCCTTGGTGTTCCAAATAATACAACGCAGGAAAAACCTACAGAGAAAATGACTCAAATCCATACGGATTCCCATCAAGGGTGGGTGGTCCTTGACCAAGAAGCCAAGAAGTCCGCTCACCCAAGACTGCTGCTTACCTGGCTGGACACTTGGCCAGGCTCACAAGAGTGGCACCTGAGTGGCCCAAAGCCCGGCCCAAGAACCACCTCCTGGTCCCACCCTGCTCAGCCTCAAGCCCGCACCGCATCAGTCACCTTCTGGCTCTCCGTGGGGTGATGTTGAAGGGAGGTCCCGGCCGCCCCAGAGCCTTCGGAAACAGGTCAACCCACATCTGCAGCTTCCCCTGGGAAAGGAGACACGACCCTGCTCTCTCACCACCCTTTTCACTCAACCAACATCTCCCGACCGCCTGCTCTGTGCTGGATGCTTGGAGCACAGGACAGAGAAGACCCAGGCCTGTGTGGCGAGACTCAGCATCCAGCAGGGGAGGTGCCTTCAGTGGGACTACAGGGCCAACAACAGGGTTGAGCCCCCCGCCCCACTGGCTAAGGACTTGGGGAGTGCCTGGGGGTCAGGGGTTGGGGTCAGGGCAGCTCCCCGGGGATGGTGATGTTTGCTGGGTCCCACTCTGCCAGGTGGGAAAGAGTAAGGGGCACTCCAACCTTGGGATGGTGGACAAGGTTGTAGAGGGTCAGAGAGTGTGGTTTGGTCATAGGGGCTCAGAGGGTTTCCAGACAGGAAACCATTCTACCTGCCACCCTTCAGCTCGTGCTCTCTTTGCAAGCAGCTGTTACCTCTGGCCCCATCTTACAGGAGGAGGAGAAGGGGCTGACCTAACTTCTGTTCACGTGAGCATGAAAGAGCTGACATTTCAACACCTGCAGTGCCACTCTGGGGAGCTGGTAGCCACGCCACCAAGGGAAGGAGGACTCAGCTCCAAAGAGCAGAGAGGATGTTCTCTGCTGTGCACGAAGGCACCTTCGTGGCTGCATCAACCCCATCTCTGCCTATATCCCCTTCCCTCCTTTTCTTCCTTCAAGCCCCAGCCCTGAGCGCACTCCCTCCAGGAAGCCTTCCTGTGTCAGCCCAGGTCTGCTGTCCCTCTGCTCACCCATCCTCTGCTTGGAAGGACTCCGCTGACCTTCCTGATGACTGCTCTGCCTTTCTGTCATAGGGCCTGACCTGTCTGAACTCCCTACAAGCCCAGCACAGGGTCGGCCTTCTGGGGTGTCACTGACTGATGGTAGGGGAGGACACTCTGAGGCCAGGCTGAAACACTGAGGCTTCAGAATGACTCATGGGCAGCCAGAGGTTCAGCCTACACGGGGGTGGAGAAGGCAGCTCATTCCCTAGGCCCCAAGGCCTGCAGGTAGCCGGGAAGGCAAGGCTCAAGGGGTCCCTCTCATAAGCCTACAGTGGTCAGTGGTAACTATTCAGATCAGAAAAACATGGCAAGGAGGGGTTAGCCAAATCCTGAGGTCTCCACTGGTGCTTTTGGGGTATCCATGCTATCCTTGGGGCAGGGTAGCTGAGGGTTAGGGGCTCTGGGGCTGAGGGTGGAGGTCCTACCTGCTCGATGTCCGGCTGCAGGGGGCTGTAGAGAGGCCGGGACTCCACATGCTCAGGGATCAGGCCCTGCTGCTGGAGGACGTGCAAGGCCAGACGCTCCTCCACTGGGCCCAGGTGTGGGTTTGGGACCCTGCCAGCCTCTACCCCAGGAAGAAGATGAAAAACACTGCCAGGACTGAGTGAGCAGGAGATGGCAGGGGTGCCTGGAGGCCTTGGGAAGCCAGTAACCCCACAGCCGCACCCCGAGCCCAGACACACTTCTGGCCCTCACGTCTCACTCCCTGTAGCAGGAATCTCACTGTCCACAGGCTCTGGGCTTAAAATCCAGATTCCCCATTGCCATGACGTCTTCCAAGCATCTTCTGTAAGCTCTTCTTCTTATAAATTCTCCCTACCCTCCAAAGCCCACCACTTCCAGGAAGCCCTTCCAGACTGCTCTCAGCTCTGAGGCTCTACAAGCTCTTCTCCCAGATAAAGCATCTAAGTGCTCTCAGTACTATTCTCTGGTTCATGCAATCTCTTTGATTAGTAGCAGTAGCTAAAATAATAGCAATAACAGAGAATACATATAAATCAAGAGCCAGGCACTGTTCTTCACAGATATAAGGTTTGATCCTCAAAGTAACTCTAACAGGTAAGTGCTATTATTAGCCCCATTTCACAGGTGACAGACATGAAGCACCAGGCAGTCACATAACTGGCCAGTGGGGTAGCTGAGATCACACCCTCATTAGGAAAGGTGCGTAACTGGATGTGAATACCCCCCCTCCCCTGCATGCTTCCAGGTGTAGCTCTACCTGTCAGGGGGTGGGTCACAAACTGGTACTGGGGATGGGGTGTTTCAAACCCTGAGAAGTCTGGCTGATCAGCCAGCAACATGAACTTGGAGCTCCCATGACAGAGACCTGACAGGGAGTAGGAGGGTCCACATGTGTCTATACACATGTACACACACAGGTATGTGCATGCAGTTGTGCCCATGTTCACCAGCACAGATTCTAACACCGTATACACACATACACACATTCATCCATCAAACCTGCCCTACCCACTTTAATAGGTGCCACTAAGAAAGCAGCATAGCATTGCAGGAGGACCACTGGGCCAGGAACCTGGTTCTGTCTCTAAAGGGCTGGGTGACTTTGGGCAGGTTGTTAACCACTCTTGGTCTGAATGGCCTCATCTGCAAAAACAGGCAGAACTCTGGCTTTCTGGCTTTCTTTTCCTATGAATTTATGACCATGAGCCCTGGTCCCTGTGCTTAAGCTGCTCACAGACTAGCAGAAGGAAATGAGACCACCCCTAAAACAGATGCGTGTTCTACAGGAAAAGAGAATGGGGGTGGGGTTAGGGCCTAATGGAAAGGAGCCTGACTCAGCCATGACCTCGGAGAACCAGAGAAATAGAAGGCGGGATGGGGGAGCCAAGGCCTCATTCCCCTTTTACAACCTCAGCACCAGCTCTAACATCAAACATCGCCGAAACCAGCAGGAGGCGAGGGGCCAGCTGGGCCTGTAAACACCTCCGGGGAGTCTGAGTTGCTCCGGGTGGGCCGTGCAGGCCTGTGAGCATCTCAGACATGCAGGGAGCACATGGTGGCACCCTAGGCATGAGCATTAGACAGACCCAAAGCATCAGGCAAGACAAGGGCTACAGGGCTTCCTGCCACACTTTGGATGTATCAGGTGCAGGAGCTGTGACTAGGGGCTCAGAAGGTACCGTCAAGGTCAAATTGGCATGCTAGCGTGATTCAAGTAGAAAACCTTCTCACTGGTGGGCTGTACCAACTCTCTGGCCAGTCTGACCACCCGAAGCCAGAAGCAGCCCAATCCCAACATGACCCTGACCCTGGCTTCAGACTCCCCCCTCATCTTCCCCTCAGATAGGCCCCAACCTGGCCACAGGCTGAACTCTGATGAACCCCCAACCCTGGCCCCAACTTTGACCTCTAATCTTCACAATGGTATTCCAGGTAAGTACTGGTCTCAAGAACACCAAGGGAAAATTTAGTCCATCTGTGCTGCCCTGGAGAGATCCCAGACCACACTGTGCGGGTGTGGGTCTTGTCTGGTGGTTATGTCCAAGCCCCTTTACGACAGAAGAGGGCCCATAAGAGAGAGGGCATTGGAGGGAGAGCTCACCTATTTCTTCGATGGTGTATTCTTTATCCTGAAACACCACGCGGTCTGTCCGGTACACGGGGGCCTTGACGCGGTGCTGCTGGCAGAAGAGGTGGAGGAGCTGGGAGGGGCGGAGCTGATCCCTCCACTGGTTGGGTCCAGAGCTGAGGCCCAAGCAAAACACAGTGATGAGACACTCCAGGACACTAACAGGGCAGAGGGGCGTGCAGTGGCCTATGTACCCACAAACATGGCATCAGCTGCCCTTCTCTCTGACCATGGGCACCCTATGTGATTGTTCATCATGACTGGGGAGCCCATTTCACACACAGAGAGACTGAGGCCCAGAGACAAAAGGACTCCTTTACAAATACATGGGATTGGAACTGAAAGGTTTCCAATTTCCAGATTTAGAGAATCAGACCCAGATAAGACCCAAGTTGGCAGGAAGTGAGTGAGGGCTGTAGGGCCCAGCCAGGCTCTGCGACCCATCCCACTGTCTGTCTCCCTTCTTCATCCCCTCTCCAGGCCCTCGATGGTGCCTTCAGGAGAACTGTATTGTAACGTGGTGAAGAAGAGTTGGGTTCTTAGAGTCAGATAAGCAGCTTCAAATCCTAACCCCACCACTTACAAATCTGGGCCTCAGTGTCCGTATCTATGAAGTGGGGATGAGACCTGGACTGACTGACTGAGAAAGTGTCTGTGCCAGGCTAGGATCAGGCTGGCACATAGTCAGTACTCAGCCTACAGTCAGAGAAGCAGCCAGCACCATGCACTTACACGCAGTAGGTCTGGGGGAGTCCACAGCGGGCCCCGAACTTGGACAGCAGCCTGTTCTCCAGATCAATGACTGTCTCCCCAATCTTTTCATCCTTGGAGAGGAGGTCATAGTCATAGAGGGTGACCTTCAGGTCCTTCTCCAGAGGCAAAGTGCAGGTTAGCTCGAACATCCTGTGAGGAAGGAGGGGGGTCGTCATGACAACACCAGCTCCCGGAGGTCACTGGACACAGCAGGACCTCAAGGAGGTGGCCAGGCTGGAGCACAGGCTGGAAAGCCATCCCTGGCCTCCTCCTCTTGCAGGACTGGCCTGCAGTCCACCCTCCTCAGACCTTCCACCACTCTTATAGTGCACCACCCACAGCACTGCCAGTGCGGTGCTTGTCTCAGTGTGTGTGTGTGTGTGTGTGTGTGTGTTTGTGTGTGTGTGTGTGTGTGGTTTTCCCAAATAATCATCAGATCCCTGCCTGATGGACCACAGAATGGACGAATGAACTGGGTTCATTCACAAGATGAAAAATGGTTTCCTGGGACTTTCCTGGTGGTTCAGTGGTTAAGAATCCACCTTGCAATGCAGAGGACTCAACTTCCATCCCTGGTTAGGGAACTAAGATCCCACACGTGGTGGAGCACTAAGCCCGTGTGCCACAACTTCTAAAGCCCACACACCATAACTAGAGAGTACGTGTGCCTCAAGGAAAGATCCTGCATGATGCAGGGAAGACCATGATGCAGCCACATAAATAAATAAAATTTTAATGAAGTTTCCACCAGAACACCTACAGACAAGACGTGAAACTCCAGAGTGAAGTGCCAGAGCTCTGGAATTTACCAAGGGCATGGCCTGGGATCCACTTTTGGGATTCTTGGAGCTTCTCCACTGCTTCTAGAGTGGGATGGAAAGAGGACTTGTGCAGAGATTTCTTTGGAGAGAGCTCCTGCTGTGCTCTGAGACCCTCACCTCCCACGGAGGTCATGTGGAAGTGCTGTCTCTTGTCCCCTGAAATCAGGTCCCTTCAGGAGGGAGACACAGCCTGGTATCCGAGTTGTGCTTGACGAAGTGCAAGCAGCAAGTGGCAGAGAGGAGGTGCTGAATGTTTGGGAGAAGCTGTGTGCCTGTCCTGGCTGGGCACAGAGCTGCAGTGTAGGGGGCTGCCTGAAGCCCACCCGATGGGACGTGGGGCTCCAACAGCAAGAGGCTGTGGGGAGATGCATCTGAGAATGGGTGGGTGGATGAGAGGGAGATGCCTGCTAAAGGGACACAGCACCTGCCACATCCAAGGAGCTATGTTAGGAGGGCTTGGTGGTGGTGGGAGGGCTCTGGAAAGCACCCACAGGAAAGCAAACATCTGCCACCCAAAGGGTGTCAGATGAGCAAAGTTTGCACTTGAGATTGGCCCCTCCTTTCCCACATGCTCCCCAGTCCTGGCCCTGCAAGAATGGCGGGGGCAGCTAGAGGGGGAGGCAAGTGGGCAAAGCCCCTCCTCCCCTCTGCACACCCCTGCCCAAGGTGTACATGCTGTGCCCAAGGTGAACCCTCCGGCCGTCTCACGCACTCCTGACAACGCATGAATGCGCGTTCTGGTTACCAACTTGAGACAGTCGGTTTCCAGCAAAGTGGATTGTCTGAACCCGAGCGGGAAAGTGGCCTGCCTGCCATGGTTTCTACTCAGGGAGTGAGGAAGATCACCCCATAGAACAGATGTTTATAGGGAACTGGTAGACAGAATCAGAGTTGTCTTTGATTATGTCCCATCCCTAGGGCTGGTCAACACGTGGGTGATAGAAACAAAGAGCTTCTGCTGTGGACTTGGGGAGGCTTGAACCACAGATAGATCAGGTGATCATGATCTGGGGGCAGATGGCAAA
The DNA here is from genome assembly GCA_024291935.2 of Okapia johnstoni. Taxonomy (NCBI): domain Eukaryota; kingdom Metazoa; phylum Chordata; class Mammalia; order Artiodactyla; family Giraffidae; genus Okapia; species Okapia johnstoni. Next base: position 121,591,366 of record CM044306.1, on the reverse strand, counting down.
ACAGTGAGGGAGAGGCGTGTTCTACACTCACGCTCCCGCCTTGCCCTGGGCCCTGTGTGGTCCCCTCAGCCTGGGGCCCCGTGCCAGCCACGTGCACCAAACAGGGTTCCTCTCTCACACCCACCATCCTCCCCACAGCCCTTCCCTCCAGTTCCAGCTAGGTGGTGACTCATCATTGGCCAGGGCTGTTTCCCCTCCAAAAAAGGCATGACACTGGTTCATGAATCCAGTGTGCTGCTTGACAATATCAGTACATGCCTTCTCCAACAGGTGCTAGAGAAATAGCTGCCAACCTCTCTCAAGATTCTCTTTTCTATACATGGGACTTCCCAGGCAAGAATACTGGAGTAGGTTGCCATTTCCTTCTCCAGGGGATCTTCCCGACCCAGGGATCAAATCCATCTCCTGCATTGGCAGGTGGGTTCTTTACCGCTGAGCCACCAGGGAAGCCCCTTGACTTAAATAAGCTCGCATCCAAACAGCAAGCAGGTCAAGATGCCTGGGAGCTAGTTCCTGCAATGAGACTGCTTCTTCCTTCTTCTTTCTTAGACTTTAGGTTCACTCCCTAAGTCCACGTCCTTCTACTATCTGCCACAAACGAACAAGGAACAATAAAAGAAAATAATTACTAAATGCAATAGGAATCCTGATCTAGATCCTAAAACAGTGAAAGGACATTCATGGGGAAATTGGCAAAATCCTAATAAAGGCTAGAGTTTAGTTAATAATGCAGTAATATAAATTTCTTAATTTTGATACATGCTAGGTAAGATGTTAATGGTGAGGGAAACTGAATGATGGGTATACAAAAACTGTACTACCTTTGCAATTTTACTGTAAATCTAAAATTATCCAAAGTAAAAGTTGATCTAAAAAAAAGAGAATAAGTAGCAGATGCATGTTCTGGCTTTCCATTTAGATTTCTGATCTTTGCGGTAACTGTTTAACTAGGAGCCTCTGCAAGGACTTAAGGAAGAGCTAGCTGAGGTTACACCCCCACAGACATGCAAGATTTAGGGAACAAAGCTTTGCTCCAGGAGACAGGGACTTCCCAGCGGCAGCCACATCTCTCCCACTGGGCTGTGGGTTATTCCAGACTGGCACCTCCACCCCAAGCCCCAAGCCACTCCAACTTACTTTCCAAATACAGGCTCCAGAGTACAAGGGATGTAGTTGTCCTGGTCACTCACCGATTTCTTCCCTATGGAGATCTTGATGTAAGGATCACACTGCAGGAGGAGAAGGAAACACTTCAGTGAAATCACCTGCCCAACACGTCTCTGAGGCTCCTTCACTGCTCTGCTCTCAAAGGGGTTAGGAGGCCCACCACAACTGGGGGTTAAACAAGAGAGTTGGAATCTCCTGCGCATGCCTCCTGAAACCCTTAGGAATCTGAGTCCTCTGACGCCTAGCCTCAGTATAGTGACACTTTCAAAAGAACACCACTGTACTCTGAAAGCCAAGAAGAATAACAGAGCTCTTTAGGTTTTATTAAAGGGGATGATGGCCAGAGTCTTCTCACTACTTCCACAGAGAGAATTCCCTAAACAGCCTTCCTGGACAGCTTTGCCTGTCCCTCAAGTTTCATACTTGGGATAGCTATGAAATCCTTCCCTTGCTCCCAGCTCTGTTGTGCTTTCATTCACCTTTTCATTCTCTGCCCAGCCTCCATGCTCCCGACCGGTGAGCTGCCAACCACATCCAGCCCCAGAAAGTGAAGCGAAGTCCATGCCCTTACCCTAAGCATTTTCCCTTCATTTTTTAAATTACAGTTAAAGTTATATCAAGAATATGTGTCAATCTTAACATATAGTTTAGATGAGTTTTGACTAATATATATGTAGTCGTCCTTACCGTCTGAGCCACCAAGGAAGGCCATATGTAGTATACATATTCATATTATATACACATTAGTATATATACATATACATTGTAACATATATGTATGTATTATGTATATTCATAGTATATATACATATGCATTAGTGAAATAATATTTCATAGTTGATATATATATAGTATATTTAGAGCATATATATATCTGTGTGTGTGTATATATCTGTGTAACCAACAAACCAACACATGATTCAAAATACAGAACATTTCAGTCACCCCAGAAAGTTTCCTCATTCTCCACCCAATCACTCTTTACCCCATAAGCAACCACCATTCTAGTTTCTATTGTTGTTGCTATTGTTCAGTCACCCAGTCGTTTCCAACTCCTTGTGACCCCACAGACTGCAGCACGCCAGGCCTCCCTGTCCCTCACTGTCTCCCTGAGTTTGCCCAACTTCATGTTCATTGCATCAGAGATGCCATCCAGCCATCTCATCCTCTGATGCCCTCTTCTTCTTCTGCCCTCAATCTTTCCCAGCGTCAGGGACGTTTCCAACGAGTCGTCTGTTTGCATCAGATGACCAAAATACTGAAGCTTCAGCTTCAGCATCAGTCCTTCCATTGAATATTCAGGGTTGATCTCCCTTAAGATTGACTGGTTGGATCTCCTTGCTGTCCAAGGGACTTTCAAGAGTATTCTCCAGCACCACAGTTCAAAGGCATCAATTCTTTGGCATTCTGCCTTCTTTACTGTCCAGCTCTCGCAACCCATATGTGACCAGTGGGAAGACCATAGCCTTGACTATACGGACCATTATCAGCAGAGTAATGTCTGCTTTTCAACACACTGTCTGGGTTTGTCATTGCTTTCCTGCCAAGAAGCAATTGTCTTCTGATTTCATGGCTGCAGTCACTGTCCGCAGTGATTTTGGAGCCCAAGAAAAGGAAATCTGTCACTACTTCCATCTTTTCTGCAGTATTGGGGCCAGATGCCATGGTCTTAGTTTTTTTAGTATTTAGTCTTAAGCCAGCTCTTTCACTCTCCTCTTTCACCCTCATCAAGAGGTTCTTTAATTCCTTTTCGCTTTCTGTGATTAGAGTGGTATCATCCGCATATCTGAGGTTGTTGATGTTTCTCCCATCTATCTTGATTCCAGTTTGTAACTAATTTCTATTACTATAGACTAAAGGTTCATTAACATCACATAAATAAAATAATACACCTGCAAAAAACGAGAAGCAGCTGCCACTTGCCAGGCCAGCAGCCCCATCATGCACACCACCCCAACACACGCTTCGAGCCTCTGCTCCAGCAGTGGAAATGGGGTGCCCAAGTCCTCCACACTCCCAGTCCACTGCCCCCTTAGGAGAGGGTGGGTGGGGGCCAGGCTCATACCCCCAGAAACACACCAGTTCATGTGGTATATGTGACTGGGCCAGGCTGGGGTCCTGTCTGTGACCTCTGCTTCAGCCGACAGAAAGGGAGAGAAGCGGCCAGATGTTTTCAGCCCAACCCAGCATCCTACGAGCAGCAGCATTCCCTCAGCTGGTCTCAGAAGCAGCCAGGGCCAGAGTGCTCGGCTCAATCTCGGCACCAGGAAGGCCTGAGGTGTAGGAACTTGACCACAACCACATCTTGGAGGCCATGGGTGGTGCCTGGGCTGGGACCACTCCATCCCGCCCTGTGATCGCCCAGCAGGGCAACGGAGCTTTTCTCACCTCGCAGAGCAGGGCTGCAGGGATGGGACACCAGGGCCCTCCTACAACCTAGGACACAGGCTAGGCCTGCACCTGTCCAAGGGGACAAGAGGAGACCCTCGTTTGCACCTCTGAACCCCACTGTCCCTCACTCTGCCTCACCTCTTCCTCTTTCTCTCTTTTCCCAACCACACTCTGCCCCTCCCGGCATTTCCCTATAGCTCCAGACTTTGGCTCGCCCTCAGTTCCAGTCCTTCACTCAAGAGTCAGGATTAGAGTAAGTCAGGGTAACTCAGGCATAAAATTTAAGGGAAGGACAAAAAAGTTTAGTAATCAAGATAAACATTTTAAAAATTAAAATCAATACCAACAGTCCATGATGAACAAAACATCAAAATTTTATATGAAGACAGGACCAAGATTATTTATTTTTCCTTCTACCCCAGGCTCCATCATGGCCAGGCCAGCACAGTTGCCCATCGTGTTCCGTCCCTCCTTCTTGCCTTCCCACCCCACCCTTGAAAGTCCTACCAACACCATCAATGTCCCTTGTCCTTATGCCTTATCCTTGTGCTAAACCTATGCTAAGCAGTTTGCTCCCAAACCTTTCCCAATGTTTTTAACTCCTAAAATATGGTTTTCTTCTCCCTCTCGGCCTATTAAAACTTTATCAATTCTTAAGAATTCTATTCCTTCTAGGAAGTCTTCCTTATTATCCCAAAGTTGTGTACTGCCTTTGGCCTTTTCTGACCTCCTGGAACACTTGGCCTTGATAGAACTCCAACACCATCACATCTCAATTTTGTACATGTTTTTCTGGTTTCCCACTTACTATGAACTCCTTGGGGCAAAGATTATATCTAAATTCTGCAGCCTCTTGATACCCCAGCCTGCCATTTATTCTAGGGGAGATGAGAGCTCCAGGGATGTTACCTTTCCATTGGGATCCTTGGGCTGCAGGCCAAACGCTCGGATAATGTAGACGCGGACCAGGCATTCCTGGGGCCCCTGAGAAGCCAGCTGGTGGAACTGCCTTGGGGGCAAGGGGATGGCTGGGTCTTCTGGGAGAGGATAAATTTTGAAGAGTCCCTGAAAAGAAGGAGGGGTCAGCTTTCACTGTTTTCATCATTGTTACCAAGACACTCACCACTATGTCCATTACTTTCAAGTCTGTCAGAGTCATCACCACTGTGATTATGAAGCCCAATGCAGTCACATCACCCCCATCAGATTCTGCATCAGCAGCATCAACATCACAGCCACCACCTCCATCACCCACATAGCCACCAATCTCAGCACTGAGGTCATTACTGATATTACTACAGTACTTCTGCCCCTCCTTCACTCATTGCTGCTACTCCATAGTTGGGACCCCTGGGCTAGAGACATGTCCTCAAGGACTTACCTTAAACTCCCCAATGACTGATGGGTCTTCAGTCTCCTCCTGAGTCTTGCCTCGGTAGAGCTTGAATGTATTACAAAAGTCAGATAGGCCCTCAAAGGCCTTCACATTCTCCAGTGGTGTGTCATAGACCTGCCACATGTGGGGACGAGAGAGGGGGACAAGGGAAAGAGAGAAGAAGAGGGACAGCAAGGAAAAAGGAAACATGTCAGAATTCAAGTAACAGAGGGACAGAAAGAAAAATGAGGGAGGAAAACCAGAAGCAGATTAGAGAAAAAAAGCCAAGAGGAGGGCAGGTTGGTGGGGGTGGGTGGAGGGAAGAGAGGGGACCAGGAAGAGAGGCAGAGAAGGAGAGGAAAAGGATGCAAGTCATGGAGATGAGATGAGCAAGAGAACGGGGGAAAAAACAGGAGAAGGAAATAAAAGAGGAAGACATTTGTTCAGCGCCCTTGAAAAACAGGGTTTTCTGATTAATCCAATATTCTAAATACCCAAGAGTCATCACGTACATGAGCGGTGCATTTCTTGAGAATAAGATCACGGTCAAACACATAAATGAAAAGTTAACTGACTTTTTATCTGAACATCAAAGACAGAACTCTAGAAAATTCACAAGTCAGCAAAATGCTTACTGCCCAGGATGTCCAAATGGCAGTGGATCAAATTTCTCTCCTCTCAACAGCCAATGATTTTTACTTGTTAGAGTAGTGCTTAGATTTAAATGAAGCAGTAGTTTTCTAATACAGATGATAAAATGTACCTAATTAACAGTGAATTTAACCCACTTAAGATGCATGCTTAATTGGTAAATCTGAAATTGACCAGCAGGATAGTTGGCCCTCCATATCTGCAGATTCTGCACCCAGTTTCTTATTTCTGCTTCTAGTTTTATTTTCTTCTTCATGCTATTTTAAACATTTTTTTCCTTCTAATTTCTTCAGTTGAAATTTTAATTACTTTGCTCCCTCTTTTCTGATAAGGAAAACACTTAAAATTGCCTCTGCTTACTACTGCCTTAGCATTGCCCTGTTTATTTTGATGTATAATGTTTTCATTTTCCTTTTCTTGGCATTCCATAGTAATAGTTTCATTTTTACTTTTTTGATCTAAGAGTTAGATGTGTAATTAGCTTTCATCCTTTTGTTTTAATTAATGTAAGTTTCTAAGGCTATAAGCTTCCTCTGGACTCTGCTTTAACTGTAACCACTAAGGTCTAACATACAGTGTTTTCTCATTGCTCCCCAGATACTCTGCAATTGTTTTATATATTTCCTTTCACCAAGAACTGTTAAAAGAGAGTTGTTTTCTTTTTAATTTTTCAGATAGAAGTTTTTTTTTTACTTTTGAGCTTGTTATTAATTTCTAATTTTAGGGCCTTATAATCAGAAAACATTGTCAGTGGTACTTCCATTTTTTAACTTTGTTAAGGTTTTCCTTATGGCTTATTACATGGTCAATTTTTATTGCTTTTATTCATTTTTATTGGAGTATAATTGCTTTACAATATTGTATTAGTTTCTGCTGTGCAGCAAAGTGAATCAGTTATACATATATCCCCTCTTTTTCAGATTTCCTCCCATTTATGTCACCACAGAATAATGAGTAGAGTTCCCTGAGCTATACAGTACATTCTCATCAGTTATCTATTTTATACATAGTAGTGTATATATGTCAGCTTTGTAAATGTGCCATAGGGGTGTCTCTATTTTCAAGCCACCAGGTTCAATAAGGCTAATAATACTCTTAATAATAATTACTCTGGTATTCTAGAGTGGAATTATACAATGCTTGTCCTTTTGCAACTAGCTTATTTCACTTAACACAATGTCTTAGAGATTCACCTATGTTGTAGCATGTGTTAGAATTTCCTTCCTTTTTAAGGCTGAATAATATTCCATTGTATGTATTTATCACATTTTGTTTATCCATTCATCAGTCAATGGACATTTAGGTTGTTTCCACATTTCGTGATTTGCCAGTTTTAAATAATATCTGTCAATTCTCCTTATGTCTATAACACAACTATCAGTGTCCTTACTCTCTATCCCATCCTCTTTCATCCTTCACTCCAATTCATCCCCTAGGAGTCCCTCGAAACAGGCTCCTGGGAGCCATACTACCTGGCCCCTCAGTGTGCATACCTGTGTGTCTGTAGCAGTTATGCATGAAGGGCAGCTTGGCTGAATGTCAAACCTTTGGGTCACCTTTTCTTTTCCTGATGATCTTACACCTGGTGCTTTGTCGTCTTTGAGTATTAAATGTCATAGAGAAAGTAAAGCCACTTTGATTTATTTCCTTTTTTTAATTATTTAAATTTTTGTGGAGGGAGGAGATATGATTAATCAAAGGATTTTTTTTGAACTTCCAGATGTTCAAGCTGGTTTTAGTAAAGGCAGAGGAACAAGACATCAAATTGCCAACATTCACTGGATCATAGAAAAAGCAAGAGAGTTCCAGAAAAACATCTATTTCTGCTTTATTGACTATGCCAAAGACTTTGACTGTGTGGATCACAATAAACTGTGGAAAATTCTGAAAGAGATGGGAATATAAGACCACCTGACCTGCCTCTTGAGAAATCTGTATGCAGGTCAGGAAGCAACAGTTAGAACTGGACATGGAACAACAGACCAGTTCCAAATAGGGAAAGGAGTACGTCAAGGCTGTATATTGCCACCCTGCTTATTTAACTTATATGCAGAGTACATCATGAGAAACGCTGGACTGGAGGAAGCACAAGCTGGAATCAAGATTGCCAGGAGAAATATTAATAACCTCAGATATGCAGATGACACCACCCTTATGGCAGAAAGTGAAGAAGACCTAAAGGGCTTCTTGATGAAAGTGAAAGAGGAGAGTGAAAAAGTTGGCTTAAAGCTCAACATTCAGAAAACTAAGATCATGGCATCCGGTCCCAAATGGGGAAACAGTGGAAACAGTGTCAGACTTTATTTCTCTGGGCTCCAAAATCACTGCAGATGGTGACTGCAGCCATGAAATTAAAAGATGCTTACTCCTTGGAAGGAAAGTTATGACCAACCTAGACAGCATATTAAAAAGCAGAGACATTACTTTGCCAACAAAGGTCTGTCTAGTCAAGGCTATGGTTTTTCCAGTGGTCATGTATGGGTGTGAGAGCTGGACTATAAAGAAAGCTGAGAGCCAAAGAATTGATGCTTTTGAACTGTGGTGTTGGAGAAGACTCTTGAGAGTCCCTTGGACTGCAAGGAAATCCAACCAGTCCATCCTAAAGGAGATCAGTCCTGGGTGTTCATTAGAAGGACTGATGTTGAAGCTGAAAGTCCAATACTTTGGCCACCTGATGTGAAGAGTTGACTCATTGGAAAAGATCCTGATGCTGGGAAAGATTGAGGGCAGGAGGAGAAGGGGACAACAGAGGATAAGATGGTTAGATGGCATCACCGACTTGATGGACATGGGTTTGGGTGGACTCTGGGACAGGAAGGCCTGGCATGCTGCGGTTCATGGGGTCGCAAAGAGTTGGACACGACTGAGCGATTGAACTGAACTGAACTGAAAGTTCAGTAACTACACTGGGAATATGTCCCAGAGTTGACCAATCTGGGTCGATCTTTTCTGACTTTCTGATATAGCAGAACTTCTAATGTGCATATTCAAGTATTCTTTCAGTTCTGGTGAAGTTTTATTAAACTATTAACTGTTTGCTTAATTTCGTTGTTTTGATTGTCCTCCTTGGAGACTCCAATTATGCAAATGTTGGATATCCTTTCCCTGACTACTAATATTTGTCATTTTCTCTTCATCCTTTTATAATTATTTATCTCCATTTCATTCTGTCCCCTGTGCTCCTTGCTGTTTTCCAATGTGGCCATTTTGCCCTGTGCTCCTTCCAATTTCAAGTTTTCTTCTTCTTTCCTGAATCCTACTTGCTCACATTTCACCTCTCCTCATCTCATCATCCCTTGAGTTCTTTCATTTTTGCTTGCATTCATACTGCCCTATTTCTAAAAAGTTCACAGCAAAGTCTTTCATCTCATCTGCTCCTTGGAGAAACTTTTCTGGTGGGTATATATCCTCTTCTTTTGGTTAAGTTTTGTTTTACATTTTCTTTTCTTTTTTCCTTAGTATGTTTAAATTAATTCTGTACTATTTCTTTTCTTATTACTTGTCACTAAATGTGTTGAATTTCCCTAGACCAGTTATTTCCTTAGTTCCCACAACAGAGGCAGGCTGTTCCCTATAAATATGGCTCATCTCTGTGATTCTTGTGTAACTCCACCTTCTTTATTTCTCTGAACCAAACCAGATCTAAGAGGCTTTTGCCACCAGCCTGAACCTGTCTCCAAATTTCCCATGTCCATTGTTGTGAACAGAGAATATAATTTTTATATTTTACAGTAAAACTTCAGTTTCAGGAATTATATTTTTATTATGAAAACTTTCAAGCACACACAAAAGTAAAGAGAATAGATAATAAGTCCCCATGAATCCACAAAATCTGTCTTAAATAATTATCAGTATTCTTTTATTAGGGAGTATGAGGTTTTCTGAAGTCTACTACCACCATGCTGCTGCTGCTGCTAAGTCGCTTCAGTCGTGTCCGACTCTGTGCGACCCCACAGACGGCAGTCCACCAGGCTCCCCCGTCCCTGGGATTCTCCAGGCAAGCATACTGGAGTGGGTTGCCATTTCCTTCTCCAATGCATGAAAGTGAAAAGTGAAAGTGAAGACGCTCAGTCGTGTCCCACTCTGTGCGACCCCATGGACCACAGCCCACCAGGCTCCTCCGTCCATAGGATTTTCCAGGCGAGAGCACTGGAGTGGGTGCCATTGCCTTCTCCGGCTACCACCATGACCTTTCATCATTTTCATGCATCTTCCCTTCATTTACAGCCGAGTGGCTTCTACCCAATCTCAGTTGCCTTTGGACAGCCCTTACATGTATTTTGGAGTCTGCGGGTTTTATTTGTTTCCAACTTTTACTGAAAATGAAGTTTGTGGGTTTGAATGATTTCCAAGAGAAAAAGGGAAAAATGCTGACTTATGCAGCCATGTTCATACTGGAAGTCCCAATAAAATATTTTTTAAATTTCCAAGTGGTTGGTCTTTTTGTTTAAACTTTTCTTATTAATTTCTCATTTTATTGCATTTAAATCTGCTGCCTTGTATGATTTCTGTTTTGGGTAACTTATTACTAAACTAATGTGATCAAGTTTTGTAAGTGTTCTCTGAGCATTAGGAAAAATGTATTTTCTAATTTTTCATTATTTTTATTCTCTATTTTAAAGATACTCGATGTAGCTTGGAAAATGTTTGCCTTGTTATTCATATCTTTCATTTCCTTATTTATTGATTGCCTGTTTCATCTGTCTAAGAAAAAGGTACATTAAAATCCCACTGCAACTTTAATTTTTGTAATTTCATACTTTATTACTTTATATATTCCTATCCACTTTTGCTTTAAGCACTTCTAAGCTTTAATGTTCCATACATTAATATTTGGGGTTTTTGCACTGAGATGTACATCTTTTATTTATACAAAACACTCTATTTTGCTTCCTTTGCTTTTGACTTTAGTTTCAATTTGTTTCCCCTTTCTTTGCACTTATTTTGTTTGCCAAAATATTTGCTTTTTTAGCCATTCTAAATTGTATTGCCTTAGAAGCGTCTTTTAAAGGTAGTATAATGGAATTTTACTTTTGCTGTAGTCTAAGAGTCCTTATCACTTAGTAAAAGAGTGTAGCCCATTTTTATCTATAGGAGAACTAACATTTATTCTTTTTCTGCTGTGTTTTTATATGGTTTATTTTCTTCTATGCTTTCTTGCTGTATCTTCTGTTTTCTATCTTTACCTATTGAGACCATGAGTTGTCTTTTCCCCTCTATGATAAGTGATTTCCAAAATATGATTTTCCCCCTACCCATTGTGTACTCCATTCTCTCCATAATGCTACAATGCTATTTTTCAAAGACCCATATTGCTGGTGGTGGTTAACAATCCCTAAAGGATCAGTGTCTCCTCCAGGTCTGCTCTCTCCCCAGAAACAGGTTGAATGCATTTTGTTTTTAAATAACCCATTTTCACTTGGAAACTGTCAGAGATCTCCTCAGAGAGGTCAAGCAGGTGGGCTGGGTGCCAATTCAGCATCCGGCATCTGAGGAACCAGTGAGGGTGCCTGGGCCATGGGCCACCCTGGCAGGAGTCCTCATTCTTACTTGGCTTTTCTCATTCTTTTGGCAAGGCCACAGTACCACATGCCAGACTTAATGTGTCGGACCTTCTTCCTGGTACACAAATAGTTCTGTCTCTTTGCCCAGCCTCATACACCCACCTACCAAGTCAACAAGGAACTTGCTGCCTGGGAAGGCCTGAGCCTTCTGACCGCTGGTGCCCTGAGGCTCATCTCTGCCCCTGCAGGTCTCCAAGTACAATCACACAGGGGCCTCCAGTGTGCCACAGGCAGCCCTTGCCACCATGTGGCCACCCACTTCAACAAGCCTCAAGCTCCCTTCACCCATTCCCCTTTAGGGAGCTCCTTGGGGTTTTCTCACGCATCTGACAACTTTGCCCCTCTTGTTCTCTAGAAAGGACTGCCAGGTTTAGCAAGTGAAAATACAGGACACCCATTCAAATTTGAATTTCGAATTCAATACTTTTTTTTCGGATTCGAATAAAACATTATTCATTATCTATCTGAAATTCAGTGTAACTGAGCATCCTGAATTTTACCTGGAAACCTCTTCCAGGACACCGTATAACTTTCTTGAAGGAGCAGTTTTGAGTCACCTCTGGTTATCTTTTTTAAAAAGAGTCTGCTTTTAAAAAGTATAACCATATTTGTGGAATTTCCTCAAAATACCAGAAATTGGCTGACTCACTCCTGGTTTTGTGTTGTTCTTGAGGCTCTGGGTTTTTTTTTTCCACAGAAACAGAGTTTACCATATTTTATATGTGCTGGGTAATTTCTATCCCAGTTGCAGAGGTGGGGGAGTCAGATGTACATTCTCACATTGACTTTCCTTTTCATTTTCATGGAAAATTTTTATAATAAAAAAGTTCAAATAACTTTAAAAGAGACAGAGTAGTATAACAAATCCCTGAGTACTCATCTTCAAGCCTTAATAATTCTCAATATTTTGCAATTTTGATCATTTTTAATATTTTGAAAATCTATCAGAGGGCAACCCACATCATCTAAATAACTCATCCTTACTTTTCTTAAGCATTTAGGAAAGTTAAGCAGATCCCAGGTATCTTTTCACCCATAAACATATACGTATAGATGCATATTATCTTTTGGTTGCAACTCCTGGTGCCCAGTGCACATGCCCAGGGACCACTGGGCTGAAAAGGACATTGTGGAGAGGGCTCACCTTTAGAGTATCAAAGTCCTTCTCCAGGTAGGACCCGCACTTTTCGCTCTCCCCAATTGAGGCAAAGAATTTGCTCCACCAATCAATGAACTCCTCCTCCTGAGTAGGCAGAAAAAGAGAAACAGCTTCAGAAACAGAACTTGCCAAGCAAGGGTCTTCTGGATGAAAACCAAGCAAGGCTGATGGGCTTGCCTGGACCACAAATCTCTCCTGCCGGGTGAGTTCAGAGGAGCAGAGAACTGGAATTCCCTGCCTCTTTAGGGGCCGACTGCACAGTCAGGAAAAAGGTCTTCACACCTGCTTGGTGTTGAGAAGCAGAGGCTCTCGCCCTGGCTCTGCCCCATCTTCACCATGTGCTTCTGTTAAACTCCTGGGGCTTCCTTTTCCTTTCTGTGAAGTGGGCTCATCATCACAGTCCCCCCTGCATTGCAGGGGGATACTGAGGCTAAACTCAGACCATATGTTGGATAATTCCTTGGGAGGAAATGTCAATAAAATTATTTATTAAAAAATTACAGCAGACCTAGGAAAACTCAGACACCAAAGAACTATTCTGACCCCCCACCTTCAGACTCCAGCTTCCAAAATCAGAACTTAGCTTCCAAAATCAGAACTTAGCCCCCACCAAGGTCAAATCAGGGCCGAGCCCCTGAAATTCAACAAATGCTAAGTGCCCATTATTAAAAAAAAATACTGTGCTAGATGGGGGAAATGAGGTGAGAAGAAAGGAAGTTTGGGACAACACATTCTCTGCCCCTTCACATATTTATATTTGTGAGGAAAGGTGGGCAGCCTGTTGGGGCACACATTGGTATCACCCCATTTTTTAATTCCTCTTGCACATGGTGTGTCTGCAGTCCCTCTTGGCCCTTGTGTCTAGAATGCTCGTTCGGCTGTGTCCTGTCCAGGTGTCCCGTTGCTCAGGGAGTCAGCAAGTTCCCTGAAGGTGGGATCGTCACTCTCCCTGGACCTCCACCAAAATCCCACACAGGCCCAGGCCCTGGGTCTGTGCTGTCGGTACCAGTAAAGTTCACCCAGTTCCATGGGAAGGGTACTGGACAAGGTGTCAGGAAAGCCCATTCTGGGGCCTGCTTTCCTCTTCTGGATGAGGCAGTCAACTAAGGGATCTCCCAGGAGCCTGCTCTGATTCTATGAAATGAACTGAATCCCATCATGAGTTTCTGGGAATGCTGGTGCTCCCTTTAAACCAATGCCTAGCCCATCAAGCTCTAGGTTATTAAGGGTGACCCAAGCTGGAGGCAGGCCAATGGAACTTGAACAGGTACAGCAGGGAGAGGGTGACATGCGGTTCTGAGTCTCAACCCATTCTGGAAGTATGGCCCTAACATCGTCTGTGTGGCCAGAATGTGGTACCCAGACATACAACACTAGCGGATGCCCAAGCGACATTGAATCCACAGAGTCTCTGTCTGACCAACTTACCAGAAAGATCTTCTGCAGCCAGAAGGGGGAAAAGAGGTTCAGATGGGTTAAGATACAGAGTAGCAGAGCTTTCAGAGTTGTAACCACTCTCAAAAAAGCCAGCAAGGCAGACACCAGTCCTGATGTTTCAAGTTCAATTTGAACAACAGATGTGATCAATGAATAAACATAAACAGACACACATATCAAACTCATACAATCACTGACACATGAAAGAACATATTTATTTACACACTCATGCCCAAGAGACATGTATATGCTGAAATGCACATATACCCCCACACCACGAAGTATACACGCTAACACAGGCAAATATGTACACAGAGGTAGGAATGGTTAGAATGGAATTCACATTAGCTGTTTGCTTCCTCCTAAGTCTTTCTTTTCTTCCCAAGATCAGATACTTCAAGATTTGCCTTTATGACTCAGGCTCAGAGCCAGGCATAAACAGACAACAACCAGTGTGTTTTGCACAAAGAAATGACAGCAACACAATAGTTGTGGGAAAGTTATTACATTTCCCTCAGTCTTGAAAAACCAAGTAAATTTTTTAAAAGAAGAATATGGAAACAGAGAATCTGAGTAATATGATTAACAGTGTCATTTAAATAGACAAACACCATGTAATCTAAAAACGGAACTTATACCTTCTTTTCCAGTACCATTGGAGCACTTCGAAAAAATTAAAAGCCACAAAGCAAATGTCAATAAAGTCCAAGGAATAAATCCATTATCAGTCACACTCTCTGATCTCAGTGTAATAATAAAACTAGAAACAAATGAGAAACTCAAAAATCCCAACCTTTTAGAAATTTAAAGATGTATTCTTAAAACTTTTCTGAGTCAAACAAAAAAACAAAACTAAATTCAAAGGTCCTTAGAAAATACCAAGAGTAAGAGGGCTATGCCTTAAAATTTAGTAGCAAGTCTGTACTCAAAGGAAAATTCAGTCTTAAATATTCTTGCTCTTATACAAAAAGAATGAAAATAAATAATCTGATAATTTAAAAAGTTAGAAAAAGGAAAATAGGAAGATCAAAATTTGAAAATGATGAGTAGAATTATGGAGAATATTGTAACTGATAATCAAATCCCAGAGCAAACTTTCAAAAAGACCAATAAACATTAGTTGCTACTGCTGCTGCTAAGTCGCTTCAGTCGTGTCGGACTCTGTGCGACCCCATAGACGGCAGCCCACCAGGCTCCGCCGTCCCTAGGATTCTCCAGGCAAGAATACAGGAGTGGGTTGCCGTTTCCTTCTCCAGTGCGTGAAAGGGAAAAGTGAAAGTGAAGTCGCTCAGTCGTCTGACTCTTAGCGACCCCATGGACCGCAGCCTACCAGGCGTCTCCGTCCATGGGATTTTCCAAGCAAGAGTACTGGAGTGGGGTGCCATTGCCTTCTCCCAAAACATTAGATTATTTATCAAATCTAATGTCAAAAAGTAGGTACACCATTAGGAATAAGATCAAATAAAAAGATATTATGGAGAGAATAAAAATATTAAGAGATTTGGTACACCCAAAACAGTGGAAAAACCTTGGAAAATCTAGATGAAGTAGGTTAACTTTCTAAAAAATATACAAATTGCCAAAATTGATTCAAATGTAATAGGAAATATGAAGAGATAACTTTCTGAAAATGGAAGAGATCTCGGAGAACTACCTCCATGACATCAGACCAAGATGGTTTCTTTGGAGGCAGTTTCTATCAGTCTTTCAAAGAAAAAATGATCACTGCATAGCACAGAAAAAAGATGAAGTTCCCCCCATTCATTTTGTGAAGCCTGAACAGAACACACACGCACACACACACACACACACACACACACACACACACACACACACACACAAATCAATCCCATTCCTGAATCACGAGGTAAAGATCCTAGATAAAAATACTAATGAATAGATTGCAGCGGTATATCTGGCATAGTCAGGCTGGATTATTCCAGAATGCAGGAGTGACTCAGTACGAATATGCAAGGAGAGAAAACCCAAATGATCATCTAGAACAGAAATTTGCAAACTATGGCCCAGCAGCCGGCCAGCTGGCTTTGTCATTTACATATTGCCTGTAGCTGCATCTGAACTACAACAGCAGAGCTGAGTAGCTGTGATGGAGACCCTAAGACCCCAAACCTAAAATATTTACTATCTGGCCATTTAAGACGAAGTTTGCCAATCTCTGATCTATAATAGGCAAAAAAGAAGGGGATGTGAGACGTTGTTAAATTCTTCAATTATTTCTAAATGAAACTCTCATGAATTAAGAACAAAAGGAAACTTTCTTTGCATTATAAAGACTATCTTCAAGCAATAGCCAGCATTGTACTTAACAGTACTAGGCTTTCTTCCAGATAGGAGTCTGGCTCTCACAGTGTTCAAATGCTGTCACTCCTAACTGTGTGACCTTGGACAAAACTTCTCAGTGCCTCAAGTGTCTCATCTGTAAAATGGAAAAATACCAGAACCAATTTGATAGAGTTATTGTGAGGAATAATAAGTCATATGTATAAAGTGCTTAGAACAGTGCCTAGCACATAGTGTTACCAACAATAGTATTGTTTGTTTTATGTGGAGCAGGTTAGCTTCTGGCCAAGGACTGGCTCTCTCCCTGCCTACAGGAGAGTAGCTGGCCACAATCTTTCCAGAAGGCAATCTGGCTGCATGCTTCTATAGCCCTAAAAATGTGCCTACACTGTGATCCCTCCCTCCAATTCTAGAAATCTATTCAAAGAAGGTAGATATGTATGAAGACTTACTACACTTCTAACAGGGAAAAGCAATTTAAGCATCTGACAATAAGGAACTTTTTCGGGTAAATTGTACATCCATGTGATTAAATGTTGTACAACAACAGAAAATGATGTTGTAAAAATGTTTATTGACATGAAAAGTTATTCACAACTGATGAGAGTTACAAAAGGTTAAAAACTGAATAATGAGAATTCTTTTTAGTTAAAAGATCAAACCCTAAATGTTCACAGCAATTATCTGTGAATGATAAAATTACAAATGTTTTATTTATTTCTTTTATTTTGTGTATCACTTAAAGTTTTATAACTTTTTATTGTGTACATGTATTCCTTACAGAATTTTAAAACTGAAACCTTTTGAAAATGAAGAACAACAGGATACTTCAAAACACACCACCAAGAAAATGAAAAGATAATTCACAGAACAGGAGAAAATATATGCCTGTGTGTATCTGATAAAGGATTTGTAAACAGAATATATAGAAAACTCATACAGTCCAAAAATCAAAAGACAAACAACTCAATAAAAATGAGCCATGGATTAAAATAGACATTCCTCAAGAGAAGTTATACAAATGGCTAATAAGCACATAGAGAGATGCTCAACATCATTAGCCATCAAGGAAATGCAAATAGAAACCACAATGAAAGAACATTTCACACCACTAGGATGCCTATAACCAACAAGTCAGATAATAAAAAGTGTTCGAGAAGATGTGGAGAAACCAGAATCCTCGTTTACTTCTGGTAGAAATGTCAAGCATTGCAGTCACTTCAAAAAACAGGGGGGCAGCTCCTCAAAAGATTAAACAGAGAGTTACTATATGATCCAGGAATTCTCCTCCAAGAAAAATGAAAATTTATATCCACACAAAAACTCATACATGAATGTTCATAGCAGCATTGTTCATAAAAGTCCCAAAGTAGAAACAACCCAAATGTCTATCAATGAATAAAGAAAATGTGATGCACCCAAACAATGGCACATTATTTGATAATAAAAAGCAATGAAGAACTGAAAGATGCAACAACATGGATAAACCTTGAAAACGTTATGCTAAATGAAAGAAGTTAATCACAGAAGACCACATATTCCATGATTTCATTTACATGAAATGTCCAGAATAAGCAAACCCATAGAGACAAAAAGCAGACTAATGGTTGGGAGAAAATGGGAGACAATTGCTCTTGGGGTACATTATTTCTTTTTGGAATAATGAAAATATTCTGAAATTGATGATGGGTGATGGGTGCACAACTCTGTTAATAAGCTAAAAACCACTAAATTGCACACTTTAAATAGGGGCTTGTATATATGTGGATTATCTCAAAAAAAGCTGTTAAAATAAAAAAGAACAGATGATAAACACAAGCAGATAACCTCTAAAAGAAGAACAAAAGCAGAAATCAGAGTTTAAAAAAATTTTGAAGAACTAGCAGTTGACCACCAAACGGGACCTAAGTCTTACCACACTCAACTTTCCCCAAGAACTCTCAGCTGTAATTTCCTCCTCCCTCCAAGTTCCAGGTGATTTCTATGGCTGGTTCTCCTTAAACACAATGGTGAGAAGCAGAGCCAGTGACTTTCCTAACTCCTGGTAAACTCAGCTGACTGGCTGCTCAGTGACTTTCGTCCCCTTTTTTCCCCCGCATCCCACAGGGAGATCCTCTTCCAACTGCCCTCATTCTTGACAGAAATCATACGTGCTGCAGAATCATAATTTACATTCTAGCTAGTTTATATTTTGCCCCTTTGCCCTCCCCCACTTGTAAATTCCCTGGGCCCTTTCTTGCTCCATTGTATTTCTGGCCAACCCAACCTAGGTTTAAACCCAGCTCTTTCCCATCACACCCAGTGCAGCTGAAAAAGAGCAAACCAGAGGCTGGTCTCACTCCAAGCTCATGTCACAGCCTCCAGGGGGTCCAGTGCTGTCATCCACTCCATCTCAGCTCCCTGGCTCTTTGCTCTCCTTCCTCTGAACACACCAGCTCTCCATACCTTCTCCTTTCTGCCCAGCCGTCTCACACCTCCTCCTTGTCATCACTCTGCACCGGTGACCCTGCTTCCTCTTTCTTTTAAAACAGAAGCATCAGAAGAGACCACCCCACCCCTCCACAAGCACACCACACCAATACTGGCATCGCACCTGTCTTCCCTCCTGCTTTTGAAGTAACTCCTCTTGTACCCTGACCCAAGGCTACCCCTGCACTCATGCCTTCTGACCCCCTCAAGGATGTGATCTTCTTTACCCTCTCCTTGTCATCACACTTCCTTTTCTCCTGGATCATTCCCATTGGTGTTATATGTAACACTAGTTTCCCATTATTTAAAAAGAAAACTCTTCAAACCCACTTTTGGTTCTCACCTTCTTTCCCCTTTTACAGAAAAACATCTAGAGTTGTCTACACATGTCTCTAGTTCTTGTTTTTCCATTCTCTGCTCCACCAAAACATGACTTTCAAGGTCACCGAGGACTCAGGCCTCATTAGTCAATCAGCAGTAGTATCTGATGTAGGCAGTCACTCCTCTGTCTTAGAAATATCCCTTTTGCCTTACAGAGCATTATAGCCGTGGTCCTCCCACCCTACTGGCCATACCGTCTCAATTTCTGCTGATTCCCCCTTGTCACCTGAGCTCTGATCACTTGAGTGGCCCAAGGCTCTGTGCTCAGACCTCTTCTCTTCCCCATCCACTCTCAACCCCCAGGATTTTCCTGGAGTCTGGCGTCTTTAATAACATATACACTGAGGAACCCAACATGACTCTCTCCAACCTGCATGACTCCTCTGAACTCCAGGTGCCTATTTGACATCTCCAGCTGGACATCTAATAAGCTTCTTGAATGTGCCATCTCCAGAATCCAATTCCTAATCACCCCCACCCACCTGCTCCTTCCACAGTCTTCCTCATATAAGCAAGTACAACTCCTTCCTTCCAGATGCTTGAGCCAAAACCCCCGCAGTCACTTTGGCCTCTTCCTCATGCCCCACATTCCATCCATCAGCGAATCCTATCGGTGCCACCTTCAGTACACATTTGGAATCAGACCGCTTCTCCTTTATCACTATGGCCCCAGTCCCCATCACCTGGACTATGGTACCAGCCTTCTAACTGGCCTCTCCGCTTTCTCTCTTGCCCCAAAATCTATTCTCAACACAATAGCCACACACATCGGAACATGTCGCCTCTCTGAGCAAATCCCTCCAGTGATTTGCCCACTCACTCTGAATAAGGCCAAAGCCCTTACAACAACAACAAGCTAGTCTCTCATGATCAGCCCCTCACACCTCCCGCACCTCATGTCCTCCCGTTTCTTCCTCCCTCATGCTACTCCCACCCCGATGGCCCACCCAGTCCATGAACCTTGCCAGCACTCTCAGGCTCCTCCCATGAGGAGCTCTATTCCTCCCATAGATGGATCCATGGGTCACTTCATCACTTCCCTCAAGTCTTGACTAATACGATCTGTTTTACCCTCCTTACTCACCTTATTTTAAACCATGATCCCCCTCCCAGCAATTCTCCCTTCCTCACTTTTTCTCCTGAGTAATTATCACCATCAGATAATATACTCACTCCATATATTTTATTTAGGTTCTTATTTATTGTGTCCCATGATGGCAGAGATCTTTATCTTTTTTAACACTACGTCCCCAATCCTTAGAACATTACCTGGCATGTATCTGGAGGCCAGTAAAGATTTGATGGATATATGAATGCCTAAACAGCCAGGGGTGGGAAGTCTGGATCCTTGGCTTTTAATTTTCCTAAAGCAGATAAAGTGCCATTAAAAAAATAGGTTTAAAAGGATGTTCTTTTCAGCCCTTCTCACACTATATACAGAAGAGATGAAAGTATAGAGAGGAAGAGGAAGTAAGAACCAGCGATTTGTGATGACTTTTTTTCATATTTTTGCTATGTTATTAACGTTTATGTCAATCTTTCCCCTTTTTAAATGAATGAGCTGCTCAAAATTAAGATTAGGTCTCTTAAATATCTAGAGTTCACAGTTTTGTTTTTGTTTTTTTAATTTTTTATTTTGTATTAGGGTATAGCCAATTAACAATGATGTGATACTTTTCAGGTGAATAGTGAAGGGACTCAGCCATATATATGTATCCGTTCTCCCCCAAACTTTCCTCCCATCCAGGCTGCCACATGACACTGAGCAGAGTTCCATGTGCTACACAATAGGTCTTTGTTGCCCCATGGACTGCACCACACCAGGCCTCCTTATCGATTACCAACTCCCAGAGTTTACTCAACTCATGTCCATTGAGTTGGTGATGCCATCCAACCATCTCATCCTCTGTC
Source organism: Okapia johnstoni (assembly GCA_024291935.2). Classification (NCBI taxonomy): domain Eukaryota; kingdom Metazoa; phylum Chordata; class Mammalia; order Artiodactyla; family Giraffidae; genus Okapia; species Okapia johnstoni. The sequence continues at coordinate 121,570,560 of CM044306.1, read as the reverse complement.
GTCCCCTTCTCCTCTTGCCCTCAATCTTCCCCAGCATCAGGGTCTTTTCAAATGAGTTAGCTCTTCACATCAGGTGGCCAAAGTATTGGAGTTTCAGCTTCAACATTAGTCTTTCCAGTGAATATTCAGGACTGATCTCCTTTAGGATGGACTGATTGGATCTTCTTGCAGTCCAAGGGACTCTCAAGAGTCTTCTTCAACACCACAGTTCAAAAGCATCAATTCTTCGGCGCTGAGCTTTCTTTATAGTCCAACTCTCACATCCATACATGACCACTGGAAAAACCATAGCCTTGACTAGATAGACCTTTGTTGGCAAAGTAATGTCTCTGCTTTTAAATATGCTGTCTAGGTTAGTCATAACTTTCATTAAAAGAAGTAAACGTCTTTTAATTTCATGGCTGCAATCACCATCTGCAGTGATTTTGGAGCCCAAAAAAATAAAGTCAGCCACTGTTTTCCCATCTATTTGCCATGAAGTGATGGGACCCGATGCCATGATCTTAGTTTTCTGAATGTTGAGCTTTAAGGCCAACTTTTTCACTCTCCTCTCTCACTTTCATCAAGAGGCTCTTTAGTTCTTCTTCACTTTCTGCCATAAGGGTGGCGTCATCTGCATATCTGAGGTTATTGATGTTTCTCCCGGCAATCTTGATTCCAGCTTGTGCTTCCTCCAGCCCAGCGTTTCTCATGATGTACTCTGCATATAAGTTAAATAAGCAGGGTGACAATATACAGCCTTGACGTACTTCTTTTCCTATTTGGAACTGGTCTGTTGTTCCATGTCCAGTTCTAATGTTGCTTCCTGACCCGCATACAGGTTTCTCAAGAGGCAGGTCAGGTGGTCTGGTATTCCCATCTCTTTCAGAATTTTCCAGTTTATTGTGATCCACACAGTCAAAGGCTTTAAAGCAATAAAGCAGAAATAGATGTTTTTTCTGGAATTCTCTTGCTTTTTTGATGATCCAGTGGACATTGGCAATTTGATCTCTGGTTCCTTTGCCTTTTCTAAAACCACCTTGAGTTGAAGCCTGGCTTGGAAAATTTTGAGCATTACTTTGCTAGCGTATGAGATGAGTGCAATTGTGCGGTAGTTTGAGCATTCTTTGGCATTGCCTTTCTTTGGGACTGGAACAAAAACTGAACTTTTCCAGTCCTGTGGCCACTGCTGAGTTTTCCAGATTTGCTGGCATATTGAGTGCAGCTCTTTCACAGCATCACCTTTGAGGATTTGAAATAGCTCAACCGGAATTCCATCACCTCCACTAGCTTTGTTTGTAGTGATGCTTCCTAAGGCCCACTTGACTTTGCATAATCACACCATCGTGATTATCTGGGTTGTGAAGATCTTTTTTGTACAGTTCTTCTGTGTGTTCTTGCCACCTCTTCTTAGTATCTTCTGCTTCTGTTAGGTCCATACCATTTCTGTCCTTTATCGAGTCCATCTTTGCATGAAATGTTCCCTTGGTATCTCTAATTTTCTTGAAGAGATCTCTAGTCTTTCCCATTCTATTGTTTTCCTCTATTTCTTTGCACTGATCGCTGAGGAAGGCTTTCTTATCTCTCCTTGCTATTCTTTGGAACTCTGCATTCAAATGGGTATATCTTTCCTTTTCTCCTTTGTTTTTCACTTTTCTTTTCACAGGTATTTGAAAGGCCTCCTCAGACAGCCATTTTGCTTTTTTGCATTTCTTTTTCTTGGGGATGGTCTTGATCCCTGTCTCCTGTACAATGTCACGAACCTCCGTCCATAGTTCATCAGGCACTCTGTCTATCAGATCTAGTTCCTTAAATCTATTTCTAACTTTCACTGTATAATCGTTAGGGATTTGATTTAAGTCATACCTGAATGGTCTAGTGTTTTTCCCTACTTTCTTCAATTTAAGTCTGAATTTGGCAATAAGCAGTTCATGATCTGAGCCACAGTCATCTCCTGGTCTTGTTTTTGCTGACTGTACAGAGCTTCTCCATCTTTGGCTGCAAAGAACATAATCAGTCTGATTTCAGTGTTGACCATCTGGTGAAGTCCATGTGTAGAGTCTTCTCTTGTGTTGTTGGAAGAGGGTGTTTGCTATGACCAGTGCGTACTCTTGGCAAAACTCTATTAGCCTTTTCCCTGCTTCATTCTATACACCAAGGCCAAATTTGCCTGTTACTCCAGGTGTTTCTTGATTTCCTACTTTTGCATTCCAGTCCCCTATAATGAGAAGGATATCTTTTTTGGGTGTTAGTTCTAGAAGGTCTTGTAGGTCTTCATAGAACCATTCAACTTCAGCTTCTTCAGCATTACTGGTCAGGGCATAGACTTGGATTACCATTATATTGAATGGTTTGCCTTGGAAATGAATAGAGATCATTCTGTCATTTTTGAGATTGCATTCAATTACTGCATTTCGGACTCTTTTGTTGACTATGATGGCTACTCCATTTCTTCTAAGGGATTCTTGCCCACAGTGGTATATACAATGGTCATCTGAGTTAAATTCACCCATTCCAGTCCATTTTAGTTCGCTGATTCCTAAAATGTCGACGTTCACTCTTGCCATCTCCTGTTTGACCACTTCCAATTTGCCTTGAATCATGGACCTAACATTCCAGGTTCCTATGTAATATTGCTCTTTACAACATCAGACCTTGCTTTCATCACCAGTCTCACCCACAAATGGGTGCTGTTTTTGCTTTGGCTCCATCTCTTCATTCTTTATGGAGTTATTTCTCCACTGATCTCCAGTAGCATATTGGGCACCTACTGACCTGGGGAGTTCATCTTTCAGTGTCCTGTCTTTTTGCCTTTTTATACTGTTCACGGGATTCTCAAGGAAAGAATACTGAAGTGGTTTTCCATTCCCTTCTCTAGTGGACCACATTTTGTCAGAACTCTCCACCATGACCCATCCGTCTTGGGTGGCCCTACACGGCATGGCTCATAGTTTCATTTAGTTAGACAAGGCTGTGGTCCATGTGATTAGATTGGTTAGCTTTCTGTGATTGTGGTTTTCAGTCTGTCTGCCCTCTGATGGAGAAGGATAAGAGGCTTATGGAAGCTTTCTGATAGGAGAGACTGACTGAGGGGGAAACTGGGTGTTGTTCTGAAGGGCAGGGTCATGTTCAGTAAATCTTTAATCCAATTTTTTGTTGATGGGTGAATCTGTGTTTCCTCCCTGCTATTTAGCTGGGGCCAAACTATGGTGGAGGTAATGAAGATAATGGTGACTTCCTTCAAAAGATCCCATGCAGTACTGCTACACTCAGTGCCCCCAACCCTGCAGCAGGCCACCACTGACCCATGCCTCCACTGGAGACTTCTGAACTCTCATAGGCAAGTCTGGGTCAGTCTCTTGTGGGGTCACTCTCCTTTCTCCTGGGTCCTGATGCACAAGTTTCTGTTTGTACCCTCCAAGAGTCTATTTCCCAGTCCTGTGTAAGTTCTGGCAGCTTTAGATTCCATATATAAGGAATGTCATATGATATTTCTCTTTCTCTGTCTGACTTATTTCACTCAGTATGACACTCTCTAGGTCCATCCATGTTGCTACAAATGGTATTATTTCATTCTTTTTAGTGGCTGAATAATATTCCATTGTATATGTGTACCACATCTTCTTTAAGATTTGTGGTAACTTCTGATAAGGCATACTGTCACCTTCCCCCATAGGTTAGTTCAAACTATACATGGAAGAGACCTCTCCTAAACTTTGGGGATCTGATAAGTAGCAACTATTCAAAAACTGCCAGAGAAATTGGGGCTTGTGGCATTTGACAGATGGCTGCATGGGTATCATGGGAGAGAGAGCCTGGAGGAGTCCTCATCACATCCTGTAGACCCCAGAGTGTCACAAAGAAGCTGTCACATGGTACCATGCTCCCCAGAAACTTGAAAGGTAGCAAAGAGAGGAAGCCAGGATACCTGAAAGGGTCTTCTGGTCAAGATAATGAGACAGTGTCTGTTTGGTCTGTGTGCCCAGTAGATCCAGGGTGCACACACACTAGTGATCAGGGGCCCCTTCTTGTGGAGGTCATGACATTATGGAAGCCCAACCCAGAATTTAGCTGTCTCCCAGGGGTGAGGACAACGGAGAAAAATCCAAAACTAACTAAAGCTTAAACCTAAATGGTTGAAGAATTACTATAACTTTTCTGCCAGGAAAAATGTGAGCTCAAAAGACAGATTAAGTTGAATTACAGAAAAATAGTCATATTTTCAACACACTCACAGATGTGACTTGAAAATATCATTCCTGCTATTTCACTAACCTGGCTTCTGATGGAGTTACTTTATCACCATATCTTCCTTCCCTTCCTCAAGAAGTCCAAGAATTTAGCCCCCACATAAGAATGAGCCCCACAGAAACAGGACAGTTCTCCCATGTCTTATTACCCCAGATGCACCAAAGCCAAGCAACCCTCTGGTGGTAGTGGAATCCCATAATCCAAAGCTCCAAAAGGGAAACGGTCATACGCTTTCTAATTCCAAGTGTGCTCTTGATCTCATTTTGCAAGAGCTAAGCATCTAGTCTTGGAACATGGCAAGGAGGAGACAAATGCAAAAGGCTTGATTGTTAAAGTGTCATCTCATGGCTAACAAACACATGACAAGATGCTCAACATCACTCATTATCAGAGAAATGCAAATCAAAACCACAGTGGGGTACCATTTCACGCCCGTCAGAATGGCTGCTATCCAAAAGACTACAAGCAATAAATGCTGGAGAGGGTGTGGAGAAAAGGGAACCCTCTTACACTGTTGGTGGGAATGCAAACTAGTACAGCCACTATGGAGAACAGTGTGGAGATTCCTCAAAAAACTGGAAATAGAACTGCCATATGACCCAGCAATCCCACTGCTGGGCATACACATCAAGGAAACCAGAATTGAAAGAGACACGTGTACCCCAATGTTCACCACAGCACTGTTTATAATAGCCAGGACATGGAAGCAGCCTAGATGCCCATCAGCAGATGAATGGATAAGGAAGCTGTGGTACATATACACAATGGAATATTACTCAGCCATTAAAAAGAATACATTCGAATCAGTTCTGATGAGGTGGATGAAACTGGAGCCTATTATACAGAGTGAAGTAAGCCAGAAAGAAAAACACCAATACAGTATACTAACACATATATATGGTATTTAGTTAATTGGTAAAGATAACCCTGTATGTGAGACATCAAAAGAGACACAGATAAACAGAACAGTATTATGGACTCTATGGGAGAGGGTGAGGGTGGGATGATATGGGAGAATGGCACTGAAGCATGTAAATTATCATATGTGAAACGAATCGCCAGTCCAGGTTTGATGCATGATATAGGGCGCTCAGGGCTGGTGCACCGGGATGACCTGGAGGGATGGGATGCGGAGGGAGGTGGGAGGGGGGTTCTGGAAGGGGAAAACATGTACACCCATGGTGGATTCATGTCAATGGATGGCAAAACAAATACAATATTGTAAAGTTAAAAAATAGATAAATAAACTAATTCAAAAAAATAAAAATAAAGTGTCATCTCAGGCTTCAGCAAGAGGTCTGGCCATCAGAGCTTTATTTCCCTGTGCCCAAGGTTCAGAGTCCTTCACCCTTCAGCCAGCTGAACAAGTAAGTCTGATCAAGGCACAGACTAGCGGCCTCTCCAATTTCAGCTAATAGCCAACATTCAGTTCCTGAGCAACCAGAGCCATGTAACAAAGACTTTCTTCTCCAAGCTTGATCCAGTCTAATGGGCACCCTAATCCCTCTGAAGACCCAAATCAGCACGGCATAGTCAGAACATTTAATCTCCCATTTTCATTCAATAAACCTAATGAATTTCATGAATATGGATGGCAAAGTTGACAATAATCATTCTAAGCCCGACTCTCTGTGATAGGAGAGTTGGGGAGAACAGAGGATATCACTTGTGCTCTCTCCCCAGGATGACCAGTTGAATCAAATAGAAGAGCCCATAGTCAAATACCTTTATCACCAAGGTTACAATGTCAAACCTTGGGGTCACTATAGGGAACTACACACCCACCTCTAAAAAAGAAGTCCATTTTTGAAAACAGGCCTTCATTGCCTATGTCAACCAGAAGGTAGCCATCCTAGATGGTGTTCTGTCTTAGCATAAATCATTATCATCAAGATCATAATGTAAGAACCCAACACTGGGATTAGTGTAGGCTTTGAGATGATGTCTGCAAAGATATTTTGTGACCTATAAAGTTTACCATGGTAAACGCTCTTGTTGATATTGTCAGCATCACCAGTTTGACCCCCAGTGCTGCTTCCCCATAGCTCAACATCTGCAGAACTGGAATGATGATATGATGATTCTCTAGTTCTTTAATTAATGTCCTAAGATTTAAAAACTAAACTGAGTCCACCTGCTCACATACACATTAATACAAACACAGATGTAACGGACAAGTACTCACACCTACATGTAAACCAGACAAACCCCTAGACATGCAACACCCAACTCAGAACCTACCCCACCCCATGCACACTAAACTTTTCATGCCCCTCAAAACCACACAGACATATGCCCACAGCCAGCTACCATGTTGATTCCGCAGAACTCTACACTCTCATGACAAAAAGAATCACTTAATTATTTCCATAAGTGGAACACTGGGCCTTCAGCCTCTTGTTGACACTCCCTGCAGTTCTGCCTCCATGTCTGTCGAGGGATTATTACTCTGCTTACTCTGACTTCAAGCTGGACCAGCAGAAGCGGGAGGGAAAGGAAGACCTTTAACCAAAATGCTGAATTGCTTCCAAAAGGCCCAGTAAATAAGTGTGCCTGAAATCTGGCAGTCAAGCAGATGGTGAACAGAGAAGGGTCAGGATCTGACAATTTGACTATTGGCCTGTTCCAGATGGAGGGTCCAAGTTAGGTGGGAGACTTGTGGGAAATGTCTTTCCAAATTCAGAAGCCTAAGGTATGTATGTGGGCCCATGACTTAGTCCTCCAAGGACAGCATCACCCCATAACCCATGTGAAAGCCCAAACAAATGGAATCTATCCAGTAGGGTGAGTGAAAGACAATCAGAGTCTTCAAACCTGTGAAGAAAACAATGATACATCACTAACTCAGAATCGGTGATGATTCCAACAGGGCCTGGGCAAAAGCTTGCCTTACCTTCATTCTGCTTATGTAGACAGTTTTGCTTAACAAAAGTTCCAACCATCTACTTAAGAGAAAAACTATTTTTGAAGGCCTTCCCAGGGCTGCAGAAGCATTCATCAAACTACAGACACTAATCTTAGCTATCTTAAATTCAATTTTAAAAGTATTTTGGGGGAGCATACTATGTGCCAAAGTCAACCTACTTTCTAGTTACTGTGTGAGTTTTCATACACAAAGTCATATTACTTTCCAAATATTCTATATTTTGAACTTGCTGCTAATTCAAGCTGGTTTCCCATGCCTCAGTGAACGTAAGAGAGGTGCTCACGTCACTGGGCAGGTTGATAAGCTCCTTTGGGGTGCTTGTACTCAGTGGTGAGCACTGAACCAACTTTCAAGCACTGTTTTGACCCAGGCTGGGGAGTAAGAGGGGGCAGGGATGATGACAGGACCATCAGGGGTAAGAAGGCATTAAATTAGACCTCAGAGAGAACTTCCTGTCCTGTAGATTTCAAGGAAAGCCAAGAACTTCCCTCTGGGAAGAGATGAATTTTTTTCCTTTGGGTAGGAAAACAGGTCCCTTGTGGACCAGGGAAAAGACCTCTTGGGAAGAAGGAAGCAGGAGGGGAAGGCAGGGAGGGCTTCCGGGAGGGGGCTAGGGCCTCTTCCTCCCTGATGAGGCCCTGGAGTTCGCCAGACAAGTCTCACCCTGGGCTGTCCCCCCTGCAGTGCGCATCGAGGGAGGAGGGTTGCACCCCCGAGGAGACCACAGGAATGCCAAGCAGGGGAAAGGCGCCCGGAGCCAAGGGCTCCGGCAACGAGGATCCAATATCGGCGGGTGACTCCAGCCCCCGTAACAGGAGAGACCGTAAAGTATGTGCTCTGCTTCCCAACCAGCAAACACAGCAAATAACCAATTACTCCAAATAGCTAACAGATTTCGGCTCTGATTTCCCTCCCCTTGCCTCCCCTGTGCCTTCACTTGTCATTTGATGGGCGATTTGTATTTGCTCTGAGAAAATGAGAGAAGGAATGACTCACAAAGGAAGGTCCAGATTACACACAGTGACAGGCATCAAACCTCCCTAATCAGAACTAATGGGAGTGGGGGGAGGCCGGGCTGCACTGGCAACACATCTGAACCAGAGATATTTTTAAAGTACAGTTTTGTTACTTTCAAGTACATACAATAATTCTTGCTGAACCAATAGTGCCAAATACATGTCCTTAAGAAACCTACTTTAAGGAGAAGATAAGTACTTCCCTAGTTAGCACATCTGAATATATACAAAAGTACAGGTAAAAAGACTTCATGTTGTTAAAGTTAAAATACTCCCCCTGAAACTCTCAAGGTCAGAGATGCAAGCACATTGCACTGAGACAAACTGTCTTGGCTGCCTTCTGGAAATGCTTCCTCACTTGGGAGCCACACCCTGTAATTGATTCCTTTGCTCAGAAAACCTTTGCTTCAAAGTCTTCGGATAAATTCTTGTCAGTATCCATGAGCTGCAATGAAGCATTCCCCCAAACCTTGGAATTAAGGGAAATAGGGCTGCCCTCGGAGAATCAGACCATGAAATCAATGCGGGATGGGGGGTACTGGGGGGGGGGTGGTGTTCAGGGCAAGGAGAGGCAAGATCATCTCAAAGGGAAAGGCAGCTTCTACACTAAGCCTTAACTATAGTGGGTAGATTATACTAATACATCTAGGGAAAGACAATGTCAGGGAAAAATGAACTGATCAGTCCTGGAAATAGAAGAGAAGAGGAGTAAGAGCTGACTGTTCCTAGCTGTTTACACCAGCATCACCAAGGGGATGGTCCCCAGCTTAGGGACTAAAGCTGTCCCTACCACTGGAGATGGATGTTTCAATCCATTTTGGACCACTGCCACTCAATTTCGGATCCCAGAATTCTCTCTCCTCATTCTGATTCTTCACTCATCTCCATTCACAATTTCGCTTCCCGGTTGCTGAGCCTTTAGAGAGACCACAGGCCAGACCATGATCCCAAGGTCACATCCCCCAGACAGAAGTATTTTTCACTGTAAAATCATAAACTGGCAACCTTGGTTTAGAAACTTGTGCAATATGCATCTAGCCTCAAGAAAATTGACACAACAAGTTTCTAAATTCACAATGTCAAGGGTCCACACAGCCAAGACTATAGAAACGCCCTAAAGCAACACATCTGCCTGGTCTTTCCCTTCTGGGAAAGAGTCAGCTCTCCTTTATTTAAGAAACTCCTATATCAGAGTCCATGCACAAGAACTGTGGCTCTGACCTAGACAGCCAGATCTGACTGCCACAACCAACATGGAAGACAAACTGTTCTGCCCAGTAGAAAAGCCTCTGATCCTGTTTTCCCTCTTACTTCTCCCACCTTGCTGGATTCCTAACTGACAAAGTAAAATTACAGCAACTTTAGACTGTTTCTCTCTTCCTTTCATCTGAGTTTGAGATTAGAAGGGGCCTCTGCACTAATGGAAGTGCCATCTGAGCTCCTGGTACTTGACAAGCAAGGACTTCCCTGTGTAACAATAGGAAGAAAAGATTAAGATTCAAAATAAGGGGGATAATATGAGGACTAAGGCAAGTGTTAAAGAGTTGAATAAAAATGGAAGAAAACAAATGATCAATTTATGGTCACAGGAAGTCTCCAGAGGGTCTCACAAACAAGAAGTTAGAGTATTGGTCCTGAAGGAAATAGAACCTGTATGAAGACATCATGACTGTCAAATTGAAAACTATAACAGAGACCCAGCAAAATGGCAAACTGGCGGACGAGAGAAACTCTCCAAGTGGGAACACCTAAATTAACAAATAATATATGTTTAAAATCCTTTTTAAATGGCTGAACTGATGGGAATATAAACAAGATCCTTGGGTGCAAATGAAAAAGCAAAAAGCCAAAGAAATAAGGAGCCAAAATGCAAACTGACTGTGGGGTCCAAAAAGCCCAAGCCAAACATTTAGTTTTAAGTGAATCTGGGTTTGTAATATTTCCAGGCATTTGGTAAAAGTAACACATGTCCTCTCTGAAAGAATGTGACTTTCATTCAGGCCTCGAAGAACTCTCAGATAAAGTTCCAAGGAACATGAGTTCACAATCATAAATAGTGAAACACATAATGAGCAAGGCACCATGAGTGCAAGTCAGTTAGAAACAACTGCAGATAGACCTGTTGGGACAATAGAAAGCAGAATTATCAGAAATAGAATTTTAAGGGAAAAAAAACCTGTTTAAAACCTAAAAGGCATTAAAAATATGGCAAGGGAATAAGAGACTTTCAAAAATCAACAAGCAGATTTGGGGGAAAAAAGAGAACTTTTAGAATAAAAATATTAATACTGGGACTAGAAACTCAATAGATGGGGTTAGCCTTTAGCAGCAACTTAAGACTTAGTGAACAAGGACCTACTGTATAGCACATGGAACTTTGCTCAATGTTATGTGGCAACCTGCATGGGAGGGGAGTTTGGGGAAGAATGGCTACATGTATATGTATGGCTGAGTGCCTTCACTATTCACCTGAAACTATCACAACATTATTAATCAGCTATATCCTGATTAAGTTTTTTTAAAAAAGAATTAGTGAACTAGAAGACATATCTTCAGAAATTAGCTGGAGTGCACTCAAAGAAACACGAAATATGAAATAAAGTTGAACTGCCATGGAGAATATAGCAGGTCCATCATAGATCTAATCAGTTACAGAAGGAAATGAGAGAATGACAAATATGCAACATTTGAAGAGATAACTATCCAGAACTAATTAAAAGCAAAACAACAGTCCTCAGATTTAGGAAGACAACACAAAGGAAGCCAGAAGATAGTGAGACAGGATCTTCAAAGTGATGACAGGATGTAAGTGTCAGTGAAACTAGTAGTTCCAAAATAACGGTGAAATAAAAATACTTTCAAAAAATAATTTAAAAGTGAGAATGTTTATAATGAATTGATCCTAATTATAGGAATTTCTGTAGGCTCTTCTTCAGGAAGAAAAATGATCCCAGGATGAGGAAGACTGGTCTACCAAACAAAACAGTCAATGTGGGTATAGCTAAAAGAAAAAAAGATTACTTAAAAAAATAATACTGCTTTTAAAAATGTCATTTATAGTGGTAGAACTAAAATATTGAACAAAAGTTCATAAATTGGTAAGTGACTAGAATTAAAGCATCCTAAGTTTCTTGTAATATTTTAGAGGTGACTATAAATACCAATTAAATTTAGATTTTGCTAAGCTGAAAATACATGTTAAAGTTTCTGTACTAATTACTAAAGGAATAAAAACAATGTATAGCTTTGAAACTGAAAAGGGAGATGGAATGAAAAGATGGGGGGATTTTTCAATACAAAAAAATGAGAAAAAAAGAAGAGTAGGACTAATAAAGACAAAGAACAAGATGGCAGAAATAAATCTAAATATATCAGTAAAACACAATATATTAGACTATCCAACTCTCTAAGAGTTTATGTCAGAACGCATAAAAAAAGAATCCATATATTTGCTGTTCATCAGAGAGCTACCTAAAGTCACAGAAAAATTGAAAGTAAAAAGGCAGAAAAAGATACATTAGGAAAACACTAACCAAGAGAATATGGTTTAGTTGTATTAACATGAGACAAAGCAGAGTTTAAGGCAAAACTCATTAGTAGAGATTTTAAAGAGCAAGGAGTGGTGGTTTGCTACATATCATTCAAAGATTCAGTTCTCTAGGAAGATATAAGAATGCTACAATTGTTTCTGCCTAATAACACAGTATCAAATATATAAAGAAAAAGTAGACAGAAATCACAAAGAAGAATAAACATAAGTTAGGAATTTCTAAAACATACTTTTAAAGAATTCAAGTGTCAAAAAGAAATATTACAGTAATAAGAAAATACTCAGAACTAGAAAACAACAAAAATAGCACTTATCAAAACTTGTGGGATGCATAAAGCAGGAGTTAGAGGAAATTTTATAGCCTTAAATGCTTACATTAGAAAAGAGGAAAGTTGAAAACTGATGAACTAGACATCACACTTAAGAGGTTAAAAATATAACAAGCCCTCTAAAAATCAAAGGAAAGTGTTAGTCACTCAGTCAAATCCATCTCTTGCAACCCCATGGACTGTAGCCCACGAGGCTCCTCTGTCCATGGAATTCTCCAGGCAGGAATACTGGAGTGGGCTGCCATTCCCTTCTCCAGGGGATCTTCCCACCCCAGGGATCAAACCCGGGTCTCCTGCATTGCAGGCGGATTCTTTACCATCTGAGCCACCAGGGAAGCAAAGAAACTAATAAAGGAAACAACTAGAAGCTAGAAAACTAGGAAACCATAGAGCTAAATCTGCGAGCTAAAAATTGGTTCTTTGAAAAGACTTTCAAAAATCTGATAAATTCTGGCAAGAATAATAAAATATAACCTTAGGAATGAAAGGGAACATAAATAGAAGGTGAAGAAAATTTTTTTAAAGTAAGAGGTTGTTATGAAAAGTCCTATGTCAATAATTTTAGGAAGAAACAGATAAATTCCTATAAAATATAAATCACCAAAAGTGACTCACATAGAAACAGAAAATCTCAAAGGTCCTATAAACATTTTTAAAAATTGTATCAGCAGTTTAAAATATCCCCAAGAAGAACACTAAGTCTAGACAGTTTTACAAATGAATCTACCAAAACCTTCAAGCAACAGATAATGTCAGGCTTTCGTCATTTATTCAGAGACTAGAAAAAGAGCAAATATGCCTCAAGTCATTTTATAAGATTAATATTATCTAGACACCAAAACTTGAAAAGTACAGTATCAGAAAAAGAAGTTCCAAGCCATTATCATTCATAAAAATTGATGCAAAAAAATTCCTAAGCTAAATATTTGCAAACTGAACCCAGCAACGCAGAAAAAAGATAATGTAACATGACCAGGATATATAGTTTCAGAACTGCAAAGTTGATTCAGCATTAAAAAAATAAACTATTAATGTAATTCACCACATTAACAGTTTTAAAGAGAAAAAACATATGGTCACTTCAACAGATGCATAAAGAACATTCAATAAAATGTAACATCATTCATGATAAAAACTCCTAGCAAGCTAATAATCACTCAGCTTATAAATTTCATAGTCAGTGGTGAAACATATAAATATTCCATTTTAAATTAGATCAGATAAGAATACTCTCTATTATCAGTTATACAAAGAACCAAACTTATGGTCCTAGTCAGTACAGTCAGACAAGAAAAAGAAATAGTTAAAAAGAAAAAGAAATTAAAAGTACACAGAAGAACCAAAAATTTTAAAGAGCCAGTTCTTTGGATGAAAAATAATCATAAAATAGATGAAATGCTATTAAGTCTAATGAAGTGAAAAATAAAATAAAATAGCATAAATTACAAAATCAGGAATGAACAGATAAAAAAACAGAACAGATACAGAAGCATTTTCTTTTATTATAGTAACATGTATAAATCCATACCGATGTAATAAACAATATCTGATGACATCTAAGGCACCAAACTGACTGAAGAAGTAGAAAGTGATCAAAGAATCTCCTCCCAAAAACAGATGCTGGGCCCAGTCTTACAGAATGAGTACAGAGCAGACACATCTTATCCAACTGTATAAAATATGTATTCCTGAAGATCTTCTATAATTCAACACTCACATCATGTAACCACCATTTTCAAGAAAAGATGATAGGTATCCTTTTTATCAGCTAAACCTTAAATACAATTCATTTGGCCACCACCTTTTAAATTACATGACTGTTAATCATTTTTTAAATTTAGATTGATTCACATTATTACACATTTTATACACAAAACAAGGCTATTAAAATACCATGCAATTTCCAACTTGCATAATTCAGATTCATAAAGAATCACTCTCATGTATTTTCAAACCTTTAAACAATCATTCTCATCTCTTAGAGACTGTTCAAGAGCACAGAAAATGAGAGTACAGCTCAGAAAATATTTCATGAAACTCATTCAAAACCCTTATAGCAAAACCTAACAAAGACAACCTAAAAGTAATACTTATGAACAAATATGCAAAAATCCTACATAAATAATAACAAATCTAACTCAATAACTAACATATAGCAAAACTTCTCCTTACAAACTTCCCCTTAACCAGGATTAACAAATGCTAACCATTCTCTCTGCTAACAATTGAAGGTCCAGAGCAGATGAAAGCCTGCAGCTATCTGCTTAGATAAATATTAGATAAATAATCTAATTTATAAATAATCTATAATAATCTATAAATAATCTAATTTATCCACTGCAGCTCCCAGAGATGAGCCAAATGCTCACCAAGAATTGTTTGTTCCCAAATCTGCTCATGCCAGTTGTATTAACATTGTAATTGGATCAATAAGCATTATAAATATATATAATTTGAATTTTAAAAGAAAGGGCATTTTATCTGTGAAAATTAATTTAGTGCTATTGATGTTTCTTAATGGTGAAAATTAAGTATGAGTGAAGCGACCAAAAAAAAGGTGTGAGGGCATCTTAAACATTAAAAGAACTCCACATTTAGGTTCTTTTGCTCCTACCATTAAGACCTCAAAAACTTTAATAAACCTAAAGGAAAAATAATAAGCAATGCATTTTAGATGGTTTTATACCAGAAGGACAACATAACACTCAAATAGCAGATTCAAATTCAAAGAGGCCTTAGCATATATCAAATGATTGTCAAATGAAAATACATGGATATGACTAAAAAGAAAATGTTTGTGGTACTTATATTTGACTTTTAATGAGTTCCTATTAAACTGACTTTTTCAGTTAGCCAACCAACTACCTACCCTGACTGACTGCATAAGAAGACTTCATTTGTAGTCAGCTATAATACCATGACCGTTTGACTGATTTGGGTTTACCTCAGGAATGCAAGGCAATTATAAGCATCAATATATATGTGTATGAGCAGAACAATGGAAAACAAAATGATCATCTTGATAAATGGCACTGGGTAACATTAAACTCCCATATCTAATTTTTAAGCCATTAATCTGGTGGCTCAGCTGGTAAAGAATCCGCCTGCAATGCAGGAGACCTGGGTTCAATCCCTGGATTGGGAAGATCCCCTGGAGAAGAGAAAGGCTACCCACTCCAGTGTTCTGGCCTGGAGAATTCCATGGACTGTATAGCCCATGGGGTCGCAAAGAGTCAGACAGGACTAAAATCAAAAGTATCTACCTGAAACTACCAATCATTATCATAATTAATTAATGGAAAAATGACAGAGAATTTCTCATTAGAATCAGGAACTAAATAAGTTTGCTCACTAGCATCTCAATTACCAAATGTTATTCTGAAAAGAGGAATAAGGTAAAACTATTACAAAGGAAGTGACATATTTATTATTGTTTGAAGAAAACAATCTTAGCTTCTTAAAGAATTCAACTGAATCAATTAACCACTGTCAGAAGTAACAAAGGCACTTAATAAAGAGTCTGTTTCAAAGTAAATATACAAAAAAATGCTGTTTTCCATATTCTAGCAATAACCAGCTAGACAAAATAACAAAAAAAAGATATTCCATTCGGGTAGCAAAATAGGCTATAAAATGCCTAGGAATACACTTAACAAGAAATGCACTAGACTTATTTAAAGTAAACTAAAAATAACCCTTCTAAGGAACATAAAATAAAGACAATTATAAAAATTAAGAAATTAGGACTTTCCTGGTGATCCAGTGGTTAAGAATCCACCTGCCAATGCAGTGGACGTGGGTTCAGTCCCGGTCCAGGAAGATCCCACATGCTGCGAAGCAACTAAGCCCAGGTACTACAACTACCAAAACCCACACACCCTACAGCCTGTCGCCACTGCAATGAGAAGCCCATGCACTAAGACAAAGAGTAGCCCCCACTCGCTGCAACAAAGACCCAAGTGCAGTCAAAAATAAATACATAATTTTTGGTCCTTTTTTAAAAAAGAAATTCAATGTCCAATGATGGGCGAAGAGGTAAAACTTTATGGATATCCATACAATGGAATGACATGCAAACATTTTGTAAAGAATATAAAGATATGGAAAAACATCTACAATATACTTTTAAGTAAAAGAAAATTCAGATTTTTAAAGTATGATAAGATTCAGATTTTATTTTTTAAGTATTAATGTGCATAAGAGATATCTATAAATACAGGCACATCAAAATCTTAAGTGGTCATCTCCAACTGGTAGGAATACAGGTAGTTTTAAATTTCCTGCCTTATACTTTATTGTGTTTTCTGTATTTTCTACAACAGATAAATCAGAAAACACTCAAAATATAGATTGCCTCCTCCTAGAAGCCATAAAGCACCCAATACAGCAATGCCTCCTCTTGACACCATGAATGAAATTTTATTTTCAGGAGGTCCTATATCTTAGGTTCCCCCTACAGGCCTGGGGCTCCCCTTGGCCCTCGGCATGGGACTTCGGGAGTGCATATTGAAAGCTAGACACAACAGCCATCTTCCCGGAAGGACCCATGGTCCTTAAAGATAACACCTAGGAAATCAGCCCAGGAGGACAGAAGCAGCACTAATGGGAACTGCAGGTGTGAACTGTGGGCCCCAGCAGAGCACTCAGCACCTGCTGGGGACAGCCAGGGTTCTGCAGTATCACATGCTTCTTGCCCACAGAGGCCTCTCATGTCCTGCATCCCAGCAGTCAGGGTCCAGAGACTTCCCCATTTCCCCTGGCCCATGCAATTCCAACCAAGATCCCAGCCCTCATGCAGGGAAGCAGGATTAAGGTAAATCCCAGGATGCACCAAGAGATAATTCAGACTCATCTGTTTCTGAGAATCTTCCCTTAGCTTTCTCCCCACCCCTCCATTACCGCACAGGGCAGGTTAACTGTTTTCTGCCAGGGCTCAGAAAACTCCTTGCTTCCCCTCCCACCCCCACCTCCTCTGCTCCCTTCCTAACTCCCTAACCCCACCCAGTCCCCCCGGGGAAATCAAGGTGCCCACAAATAGGTAAACAATACATACATGAGGACTGGCTGGAGAAGATGCCATGTTAGTGGGGGCCAAGCCCAACAGACCATCTGCAAACTACAAATTAAACACGCTGGTTAGCAACAGGATTAGAAAAGCCACGTCAGAGAAGACTGGACGGTCCCAAGGAAGCAGAACTCTCCAAGTAGGCACCCTCTGCTCTCTCTCCAGGGAGGCTACAAAAGCTGTGGGAGGAATGTGTGCTTTGGAGCTGGACAAGTGTGGCTCCAAATCCTGGCCCCATTGCTCTACGTGACCCTGACCTCTCTGAGTCAGTATCTCCATCTGGAAAATGGGCACAAAGCCTTGACCTGTCACAGAGCAGCAGTGAATGTGGATGAGATGAAGGCTGTGCACGCCGAGGACAAGGTGAGGCACGTGCGGGAGCTCAGCCCGTGCCTGTCTCCTGCCTGCTTTCTTAGAGCCCTGGGGCACCACTGACTCCACTCTCACATGCCCTCCCAGCCTTTCAATCATGCTGACCCCAGACATCCACCAAGCTCTGCATCATCGCAGGTGGTTTCTCCTAACAGCTGAGCCACACCAACCCCTGCTTGGGCACCATCCTAAGCCAGTGCAGGTTCTGAGTCTTCTGTCCTCAAGGACAGACATCAGGGCATCATACGACTTTGCCCCAAACCAGTCTCATAGACACGCCACCTCTTCATACAGAAAACCTGCTGCCTTCTCCTTTGGCATCAGATCCTTGCCTGCAATCTTGCAGTATGGTGAATCCATACTTCATAAGATGAATCCTTGGGCTGAGGGGTCCAGGAGAGCCTTGGTGGGGATTAGGGCTACAGGCAGAGTGACATTTTGGAGGACCACTAAAATAGTCCTGGAGGAGGTGATGGGGTCCTGGGGTGGCACATTCCAGTCTAGGTGGAGGTGGCCAGGAGATGCCTTGTGGACGGAGGAGACAGGAGTTGTGAAGGGCAGAGGTGTGAATAAAGCCGCACTGCCAGGGTAAACAGTCCAGGGAGGCAGGTGAAGGGGGTGTGACTGGAGCAGGGAGGAGACAAGCAGGGACCCAGAGCTGCCAGGAGGGAGACCCTCTCTCCTTTCAGCCTGGGGCAGGGGGTTCTGGGAGTCTCCACAAGAGGCCAAGCCCCAGTGTCCTTCCTTCCTCAGCAGGAAGGTGCTGGGAGACCCACTCACCTGGGGTCGGGGAAACGCAGAAGAAGTAGTCTGGGAACTCACAGACCCCTCCCTGACCTGTGAAGGGAGCCTCACTGAGGGGGACCCTGGCCTCCCCTAAAGCAGCCCTCGGCTGTTCAGGCCCAGGAGCACAGGCAGGAGAGCAGAATGGCTGGGCATGCAGCCACGCCGCTGGAGGATTCCAGGGGGCTGGCTACATGTCGGTGGGGGTGGCGTGACCCTTGAATCGACCAGATGAACTCCACATGAAGCCCTCAGCAGCCCAGAGACCAGCCCAGCCAGGCAGCAGCTCTGCCCCTCTGGTTCTCATCCTGAACCTCACAGAAGCCTTATTGTTATTTTTAATACAGATCGTTTTTAGAAAGGTGAGAGGGAAACCGGCAGTTCACCAGTGCAAGAGGGAGAAAAAATAAAGCTAAACATAGTGCTCCAAAGGTCTGGGCCAGCTTCCGAAATTACACGTTCCCCTTTGGGATCCGGGCATAATTTGCTGCTCCGGTTCTGGGAGCACGTTCCCACCTTCACGGCGTCCCAGAGACTAAAACCAGAGCAGGAGGCTCAAAATTAGCCCAAGCCGGGAGCCAGGGAGCAGCCAGCTCCAGCACCCCACCCCATGCCCGTGGAGAGCAAGCCTCCTGACTCCTCCTGCACACTAGCCTGCATTTCCCCCCAGAACCTCCCAGGGCCATCACACACATGCGTGTACATACACACACACACACACACACACACACACACACACACACACACACTCAGTACACCATCACACACACACAGGCAACACACACACTGTCAACATACACACACCACCCGCCACCAAGCCTTTGCCCCACTCTTCTGCCCACCAGGAAAGGCCTCCTCTCACCGCTGCTGTTCTAACCCCTCTCACCAGCCCCCTCAGAGAAGCTTCCCTGATGACTTAGTCCACGCTGACCCTGCAGGCCCAGAGTCCCAGATCTTGGTATCCCTGTTAAGCAAGCATTCATGTCTTTGCCATCACTCTCATCTCATGTGGATCCACAACGCAGACCTTTTCCTGTCTCTGCCCACCAGAGGGGAGACTTCCCAAGAGCTTTCTCTTCCTCTTTAGCCCTCCTCAGCCCACACACATCCCCCCCCCCACTCCAGTCCCCGGAGACTTCAAGAGGATACTCCTACCCATTGGTGGTCTCTCAGAGCAACAGGAGAGGGTCACCTTGATTGGCGGCTCCCATGCCTAGAGGTGGGTGATGTGTGGGATAGACAAGGGGTGTCACCCTTACGTGGGCCTCAAGCCCCTCTAGGGAATGGCGGGAAGCCAGCTCCAGGAGTGTTCCTCCACTGCCTCTCTTCCCCTTGTCATCATCAGAACACAAGAACTAGTAGATGAGGAGGCAAAGCCCCCAGGTTTGTCTGAAAGTAACAGTAGAGCCTGATTCAGACTCAGAGGCAGAGTGAGAGACAGGCAGAGCAGCCTGGAGTGGGGGAGGTGGCAGGGGGAGAAGGATAGGACAGGGGAGATGCTGGGAGCAGTTCATTCACATTGTCTTCCTGGTTGGAGGCATTGTCTGTTTGTTCATTATTTTTCTATATTTTCCCAACTGTGGATAATAGACATATATTTATAATCAGAGAAAAATGAATATATCCTTTATTTCGAGGAGAGCACTAGATGGAATGAAACACCTCTGAGCCCCTCTCTGAGGACACCCCTGGCCTGCCCTCAGAAAGTTAGGCATCAAGTCCACAATGCTTACAGCAGCACCACTGAGCTTGCACACACATCTGCTCCCAGCCCCCCACCTCTCATGCACACTTACCCACGCACACACACTCACACTACCCCTATCCCCAGGCTACGGTTCTGAAATCTACACAAAGGACAGCCACACAGACCAAGAATACACTGTGGGGTTACTATGTGAGAGTTATCTTATCCCAGTTCCCTACAGAGAAGAGTCCAGGAGGCCACGACCCTCCTCACCCCCAGAGATGGGTGCCTACTTTCAAACCCTGGAAGGCCAAGTGGACAGTTCTGTCTCATATATCCATTTCAGATCCTCTCTAGAACTGGCCACTCTTGACAGACCAAAAGATTTCTAGAAACCTGAGAAACGCTCAGCCGTGGTGGTCAACCCACAGACCTGAGCATCAGGTCACTGGTGACTTTTTCTAGCATGTGCAGCTCATCCCAGAAACTGGGCAATGACAGGGAGAAGGTTCTTTGGCCAAGAAGGGACGACAGAGCGAGGAGACAGGAGGGACCAAGACAGAAGCCAGATGTGGTAAGAGAGCATTTGGAGCTGGGCAGGAGCCTTCTGCTGGATCCACAGCCCCAGCTGGTGAGCACAGCGGTGGGGCTGTGTCACAGTGGGAATGGTAAGTTGGCCTGGAGACACAGGTTAGACAAACAGGAGCCAGAAAAATCCCAATTCTGCTAGACTTCTTGTTCCTCCAGTCCCCAGAGACCAGGGCCCTCCATCCTACCTACACTGGGGAAGGGGACAGGGGACAAGAGCCCAGCCAGAACTATCTGGAAAACCACTGGGTCTTGAGCCCACGGTCTCCTGAGTCAGGCCCGGTCCTCCCAGGTCCTGCATGGGGGATGTGCAAGATGGAGTCAATGAAAGATTTCCTGGACCAGCCAAATCAGATCAATGATCTCAGAGAAAATCACGACACGGAATTGCTTTTTCCTGAAGCTGCCATCAGACCCCATCAAGACAGGGCTCCCTAGAGACTGGGATGGGTCTCCCTGCCAGCCTGGGGCTCCTTGACAATAAGGTTATGTCTCCTCCGCCATCAGACAGGGAGCTGGATGAGGGCAGGATCCAAACCTCCTCCCCCAGAGCAGGCGGAGCTCACTTTCCCCTCTCCCTGTGGACCCCTGAGGCCCTGTGAGCCAGCCCCTCCCATGTGGACAAGCCTCACCCCCGCCCCACCCTCTGCCTGGCCAGCAGCTCTAGCCGTGTCCTCCCACAAAGAGTGCCGACCCTGCTCTGGCTCCCACCCCAGCCCCAGTTCACTCATGTCAACGCCGGGAGGACATCCAGCCTGGGCCTCCTCACTGTCTGCCTCTGGCTGTGCCTGTAGCCAGCAGGACCCGAAACAGTGCCTCCCCATCTGGTCTGTAGACATTTAGAGGGCGGCACACACAGAACGGAAATCCTACTGGGCCTGCTCTGCACTACCCCACACAGACTCAGACGGCCTGCTGAGGGGGTAGGAGCCAGCACTGGGCACCAAGCTTGGGGCTAATTATCTGCCTCATTCAGCTACAAACACCCACCCAGGCCTTGAGTGCAGCTGAATTCTGTGTATTTGCAATTTCCATTTGGGTGTCCCCAGTCAAGAGAAGTCCCTTCTTAACTCCTACAGAAAGTAGGCAGGATCCAACCCCCATTTATCCATCCACCCACCCATCTACTTATGCATCCATCCACTCATCCATCCACTCATCCATCTGTCTATCTGGGCAGGCAGACTTTCTTGGAATGCCTCCTCTAAGCCAGCCCCTGTGCTGGCATTTAGGACACAAAAAGGAATGGGCCCCACTCACTGCCCTGAGCCTAGTCTAGAAAACATGCTAACATTTACAGAGGCAGCATGACTTAAGGCAAATGCAGTGACCCAGATAGAAACAGGACTTGCAGAAGAAGTGGAGGAGCCAGGGCAGAATCCTAGAAGGAGATGATCACACTTAGGCTGAGTCTTGAGTGACTGGTGCTGCCCAGAGGTGTACCCAGCAGAAAGGGTGGTGGGATGGGAACCTGGAGAGCCAGAGAGGTGGGAGAAGTGGGCAGCTGGGACCTTTTGAGGATGCTTAGTTCCAGTGACACTTGAGAGCAACTATAAAGCTCTTGCATCAGCAGCAGTGTGGCCCAAGACTGAACACCAGCAATGTCCCCTTGGAAGTAGCAAAAAGGTGAAAGAGATGAGTGCATGAAAAGAAGCAGAAATTCACCCTAAATGTCAGACAGAAGCTCCTGTATGCACATCTCAGGGACAGCTTTGAGGACCCCAAGACTGACCCAGCACCCAAGGTTGTCCTCTTGCTCTCAAGGCTAACATTTGATTGATTATTTAAAAAATTTGAACCCTTCCAAAATGCCACCCCTTCCCTGGTGAATAAATAGGCTGTGGGCCTGAGGATACATGTGCTGTCAACGTAGGCTGGAAGGCTCTGCTCCGGGCAGCCCAGAAGCTCTGGGAGCCCCAGGTGCCACGGGGCAGCCAGAGTCAAGCAAAGGCAAAAGGAGGGTGACAACCTAGAGCAGATGGAACAGAGCTGTTCAAGGCTGGTGCTCATAGTGAGGTCCGCGTCCATCTCCACTGTGATAAGGCTGGGTGGTCTCAGCCATATAGGGCCCACAGCCACCCAGAGCCCAAGGTGGGAAGAGTGATCCCCCCTCAGTAAGAGATGCCACAGGCCGCCTGCCATGCTGTTTGGCATTGGTGCCTGGGTCACCAGGTGGAAGGGGCTTCCCTTGTGGCTCAGCTAGTAAAGAATCTTCTTACAGTGTGGGAGACCTGGGTTCGATCCCTGGGTTGGGAAGATCCCCTGGAGAAGGCAAAGATTACCCACTCCAGTATTCTGGCCTGGAGAAATTCATGGACTGTATAGTACATGGGGTCGTAAAGAGTCGCAAAGAGCAAGTTTCACTTCACCAGGCGGATCACAGAGCAAAGGGCTACTTCTTACCTGCCGGCCGGGTCGGACACCCTGGCAGTAAGGCCCTTCTCCTGACTCTCCTCCCTACCGCTGGTGGAGGGGATGGGGCGTGAGGGACTACTGGCTTGAACACAGACCCCTCCTTCAAGCTGCTTCCAGGGGCCACCAAGCACAAGTGCATAGGTGAATCTCCCCCCAAGGAAGGTCCTAGCAACGGGTCTGGGCACCCCAGAGCCTGCCAGTCACTCCTCACCCTGTCCTTCTCTCTTTCTTGCTCCTCCCACCCTGATTTCCTGGGTGATCACCAGGCGAAAGCCCTCCTCATGGTCTTCAAGGTGGCAGGGCCATTTTTCTCAGATGCTTTGGGTCTTACCCAGTAGACCCACACAGTTTCCCACAAGCCCCCATCCTGCTCCCATCCAGGCTGAAAGCTCCTAACTGGGTCCCTCCATCTGTCAGGTGTCCAGCCACCAGGCTACAGGGAGAGTGTCTTATGGAGGCTGTGTAATGAGGAAGGAGGAGCAAGGCAAGTGGAGAGGGTTAACAAGGCAGCTCTTGACGGGAGCCAGTGTCTGTCCCCAGGGACTCTTCCTACCTGGATGGGGATGAGGGGCTCCTTGTCATCGATGTCGATCAGCACATCTTCCCCAGGACTGAGTAAGCTCACATCATCTGGAGAGAGAGTAGTGTCCAGGCCTGAGAGGGGCTCCCCCAGGGACTCACCCTTCCCAAGCCATGAGACTCAGCCTTCAGTCTCACTCCGTGTCTTCCTCTTCCTCCCCCGAGTCCTTCCCTCTCCCATCATCATTCTTCACGCTCCCCATCTCCCCAGTTCCCTCTCTCCTCATCCCTTTGATCCCTGCATCTCCCTCTCCTGCAGCCTTTTCCACATGACCTCTCACCACAGCATCGACCCCCACTCCCTGGAGGACCCAGCCTGGGGCCAGATGATGCCCTGAGGAAGACAAGATTCTCGCCCTTCCCTCCCATCAGCTGGGCAAAATTCACTTCTCATTCAGGTAAGAAGAGGGCTTCAGGACGTGTCTCAGCTGGGAAGCCCACCTGTCCCAGCCTCCCCGGCCCCCCCGCCACCACCAATCAAGAGCCCCTCCCCTACCTGGGCCACCCTGTGGGGATGGACTCTCCTCTGAGTAAGGGTCACAGAGGAAGCTCTCCAGGGAGTGGATGGTACACTGGCCCACCACGGGCCGGCGGCCAAACTGGCGGTTATCAATGACCTTGACCACGATGGGGGGACAATACAGCTCCTCCCTGGGCAGCATCTGTGTGGAGGAAGAGGGGAGCTCTGCACAGCAGCCTGACCTCATCTCTGGGAGGTCTCAGAGGGAGGAGAGCCCTTCTTCCCAGGGCAAGTCCAAGGAGCAGAAAATGACTCTCAACCTACACCTAACCCCCAAGGGCCGTCAATCCAAAGCGGTGGTCCGCTGAGCCCAGGAGTGGGCCAGTGGGGCAGAAGCCGCCCACCTCTCTGTCTGCCTCTTGAATGTTGCATGCAGAGGCTGACTTTCCCCTTAAGCTTTAACCCCCAAACACACCCAACTCAGCCCAAAGTTAAAACAAGTCTCCTTTCCCTGAACCCTCACTGGCCAGGGAAGGGGAGAAGGGAGAAGCTGGCCCGGGACTCAATAGTTCTCGCAGACAGACCCCCCCAAGTGGATACTCAAGAGTTGGCTTCCAGACCCAGATTCTTCTCCCCAACCCTAAAAGCACTTTGAACACAACTTGAAATAATTTATATTCTCTCCTTCGGTGGCAGCTTTGGCTCAGCCAAGAGGACGCTCCTGTTGACAGCCATTGGGCCTGGAATTTCTACAGCACTTTCATCTTGCAAACCATTTTCCTTCCCTCAGACTTGCCTTACACTGGTCACTAAGCCCAGGCAAACCAGGTTGCTGGAGGGGGCTGGGGCTGAGGGCCATGTGGGTGAGCCTCTCTGCAAGGGCCCGGGGTGGGGGAGGACTAGGTCCAGGAAGATTTGGAGGAATCCCCGAAGGTCAGAGCCCTGGCAGACGGCACCAGGGGACTGAGGCCTGCCCTGAGAGAGGAGACAGCCATGGGTGGGTCCTTGGGACTCCCATGGACTCGGGATCTGGGGAAGCGGAACCAAGTTGGCGCCCTCTGTGCTGCCCGCAGGCTGCGGCTCCTCCAGGAAGGAGACAGGAAACATGTCCTCCCATTCTCAAAGGAGGTGGGAGCGAGACCGTGAGCCAGGCAGAATCCTACAGGCAGCTAGACCCCAGGCTGCCTGGGGCTGCGAGGAAATTCTAAGCACCAGGATTCCGGTAGGTAGTAGGCTGTGGGGAGGTCAGGCTCACCACTTCCATGAAGAGGGTGCAGATGTCAAAGTTGGGGTTCTTCCGGAGGTTCTTGATGACACAGGATTGCACAGACTGGCCCCCGCACTCCACCATCAGGCTCGGGGAGGACACGCTGGCCAGCTGGTGGCTCTTCATGTTCCGAAGACCCCACGCCAGGATCTGGGGGTGTGGAGTAAGGAGAGCAGCTGGAAAGGCCCCAGGCCCAGGAAAGGCTGGGCCAGGAAGGGGGAGGCCCTCAACCCCCACGCCCGTGATGGGGGCAGGCTCACCTCAACGGCAGTTCGCTGGAGAACCGGCTTGATGTTCTGGGGGACCATGTATATGTTGGCCTCCCTCTGGGGTGGCGGGTAGGGCAGGTCCGTGTCCTCCGACTGCAGGGCATGAGGTAGAAGGGAGACAAAGGCAGGAGGAAGACCAAGGCAGAAAGACAAGAAAGGAGGACAGATGGGATGGAAAGAAAGTGCATGTGTGGAGAGACACAGAAATAGAGCAGTGGGGACACAGAAGGGGGCAACCAGGCAGACAGCAACAAGAGAGCTCAGTCAGTTTCCCAGGCACCCTCTGCTCCAGGGTCACAATGCCAGCACCTCAGCCCAGGGATTGGGTGAGTCTGTTTCAGACAAGCCCCGGGCCACCACTCCTCCCACCAATGAGCGGCTCAGGGGTCCCAGTGCCTGTCACACACATGTGTGCACACACGTGCACACACATGCACTGTCCAGTCCAGGCTGACACGTCCACTTCAGCCCCTCTCAGTCCCGAGAGGACCACGTGCCCACCTGCTAGCCTCTCGTGCGTCCAGCTCAGACCCTCCCAACTGATCACCCGCCCTGTGTCCCATCTCCAGCCTCTACAGATCCACACCCACAGACACCGGCCAGCCCCCAAATCCCGCCTCTCACACCTGTGGGCCGGAAGAGGTGATTACAAATAAGAGAAGGAGCTAGAAAATCCTGCCACCCCAGGCACCAAAGGGCCTACTGGGGAGGCTCCTTCACACCGTGGGCAAGAGGTGAGGGTGTCAATTCTGCCTGCCATGGGTCTGCCAAAAAGACTTGGGCAAGAATCCTGAAGAACTATTAATACATGGGGAAGCAGGTGAAGCACTAGAAGCAGGTATCCCTCTGGATTAGACAACTACCACGTCTGACAGTGGTTATAAACACGGGCTCTGGGTGTGAGTGAATCCCAACTCCACTGCCTACTGAGTTAAATAAGTTATTTCACTTCTCTATGGCTCAAGGGTTTTCATCTACAAAATGGTTATTAAAAATTATCAACCTCTAAAGCTTAATGTGAGGCTTGAAGAAGTTGGTAACATTTAAAAGAGTTCCTGGTTCATGTAAACTCTCAATAGGAGTCCACATGGCAACTCTGTGACAATTAGAAAAAGATGTCCCTTTCTTAAAGCGCTTTACTTCCATGTCAGAAAATCATCCTAGTTTACTAGTTTATTAGAACAAGACACTTTACTGCCACCTACTGGAAATTTCTATAATAAATAAAGAGAGCTACGTTGTCTGCCCTGGAAATCGCACTCCCGTAGACCCAGGGATCTCACACAGTGCACAACCTGAACATCCATCTACGAAGGCCCTGACACTCAGGAAATGTTAACTACAAATTGAAGGGCTGTGCTGTGTGCTTTATAGAACTTGCCTCATATAATTGCATTAAGAAACAATAGAGTCATTGGATTCATTCTCCAAGCTGACTTGCTCCGGGTTCCTTCTCAAAGGATGTTGCATCCATCTGCAGATGCTCTGACGTCGATGGTGGGAGCAGCTGGAGCATTGAAATGCACCAGTTTCCTCCCACCTCGTGCCTTCACAGCCAACCCCAGCTGTCACTCCTGCCCATGACACACTGACGATGCTATGCCTCGTGACCTGCGGTGGTGGTGATTTCTAAAATCAAACCAGACCTTGGTCCTAGTCCTAACCTTGAGGCTTCTGAGCTGTTTGACCTTGGACAAATTATTCAAATTCTGTGGTCCAGTACTCTCATGTGAAGATCCAGGATGACACCCTTACAAAATTGCTCTGAGAATTAAACAGGAGGACAATGTGCCATGTGTTTCTGGCTCATGGGAGGTGGTTAATAAAGAGCAGGGACTGTAGTGATCAGTGTATTATTGGTAGTGCCACTGTTTTCATCACTAGTGTTGCTGTTGACCCCCCAACACCCACTGACTGAGCAGAGCTGAGCCATCAGAGGCACCTCTCAGAATAGCACCAGCTTCATAGTTATCCCAACATCACCAAAGCACAACGTGAAGGAATTCATCATCTTCCTCCAGACTCACAAGGCAGGTGACAAGATGCAGGAAGTACCCACATTTTCAGACTGAGCAACAGATGCCATCAGATGGAAGAGTGATGAGCAGGGCGGCTCTGGGCACACCCTGGGGCTGCTGTGTATGTCACAGTCCACATGACTGGTGCCCCGGAGGGTGGGGGCAGAGCCCGCAGTGGCCTGGCCACTGTGGACATGCCTGGCTTGGTGTCCACCCTTGGCACTCCAAGGCCACCTGCTGTGACAACTGTGTAGCAGGGGTCACCTCATTTTTAAAAAGGTTATGCCTGGAAGCCTGCTCGTGGCCTGCTCGAGACTGATGCCCAGCCAACCATGGGCCCAGGGCCAAAAATCCATGATAAAATGGACAAGTAGAAGAGGTCAGGAAGGGAACAGCCCCAGGCTCCTGGGTGGGGAGGCAGGAAGACCAAACCTTCCTCACATGGTTGCAATGTTCTCCTGAAATCACCAGGAAAACTAAGGAATACATTTCCTCCCAGAACACTTCTCTCCAGGCCCCCAAACTCTGGACAGAGTCCCTTTGGTTGTTTGCCCCTCACTTCCACGCCCCACCGTCCCGCTGGGCTCCCTTGAGCTCCCCGTGAGGACACTTGTGTCTCCGTACAGTGGCCCAGGCTCCCCACTGCAGGAACCTGGTCACGGAGGAGGACAGGGAACAAGAACCTGGAGAAGACTGAGCTCCAGTACCGTTGGCAGGAGGCCCTGGAGGAAGAAGGCAGGTGCACACAGCTGTGGAGGCCAGGCCCAGCCAGCAGGAAGGAGAGACAAGCAGAAACAGCGGTTAGGGGTGTGTCCATGGTGCAGCTTACCAGGCACAAGGCCCCCCATTCTCGTCCCAAGGCCACCTCCATCCACCATGCCACCCTCAGGAGTCCCGGGACATCCTTGCTCCCTGCCCGTTGTTGCCGCTCCCCAGAATCCCCACCTCTGGGGGGGCTCCCATCCTCCTGCCAGGTGTCACCCGGTCCTCTGTCCCCTCCCCACTGTGCACACTGCACTGCATGCAGGCGCCTCTCATTGTCATGGTGCATCTATGCCTCCCCACGCTCTGCTCCCTGACCCGGTCTCATCCAGCCCTCCCCAATTCTCCACACTATCTGCTGCATGTTTTCCTTCCCCATTTACAGATGGTCTCAAGATGGCCTCTCAGGTCTGTCCACACCTTCTCTCTGTGCCTACTCTTCTCTCACTTCCTGAAAAGGGCTGCCTCCATCCCCTGCCCCTCCCTGACTTCCAGGCAACCCTCCGCCCCACGCTCTCACTCCGCCCTCTGCACCTCGTCCCTGGAAATTTCTCTCTCCAAAATTAACAACAACCTGCTGGTAGTTCAAACGCAGCTCATAGGCTCCTATCTCTCTCCCTCCCTTGGCAGCATCTGGCCAGCTGATCTCAGCCTCCTTCCCAAAATGGTCCCTTTGGTTCCTCACCGCTGGCCTCTCTGCCCTCTATACCCGCTGTGGGCTGTGTCTCCAGGCAACCTCCTCCTGCTCCTCAGCCCAGCCCTCTCCTAGGCTTTCTTCTCCCACATGTCTCTCCTAAGCCCCAGACTCACATTTCCAACCTTACTGCTATTTCATCCATGTGTCCTTCCAGCCTCTCACACTGAACTTGTCCCAAACTGGATTCTCTAAGTTCCCCCTCAAACCTACTCCCTTCAAATGTCATCTCAGAAACCAGCCCCACCATCCACCTGGACAGCCAAGCCATGAAGCCCCATGCCACCCTTGGCTCTCCTTCCCCTCTGTTGGTCCCCAAGCCTTAGAGACCTGTCTCCTACAGCTCTCCCATGCCCACGCACCCATCTTCTTTCCTGGGTTTGGTTCACCACCCTCTTTTGCCTCCTCCTAAGTGACATCTTGGGGTTCCCTGATGGCTCAGCAGTATAGAATCCACCTGCGATGCGGGAGACGCAGGTTCAATCCCTGGGTTGGGAAGATCCTCTGGAGAAGGAAGTGGCAACCCACTCCAGTATTCTTGCCTGGGAGATCCCATGGACAGAGGAGCTGGGCAGGCTATAGTCCATGGGGTCGCAAATGAGTCAGACCAACTTAGCAACTGAACAACAACAACAACACAACAAGTGATATCTGGTATCTGGTTTCATACACCCCTTCCAACAATGAACGAGAACTGTACTCTGCTGCCAGGAGGCAATTGCTAAGAATGTCACTCTGTTTAAAACCCTTCAAAGTTGCTCCACCCACTCAGGGTAAAGCCCAAACTCCCTAATGCGGCCTCCAGGACCCCTCATTTTCTAGTTCTGCTGACCTCTCTGGTCTCACGTCTCACCACTAACTTTCCACTGCAGGACCCCAAGCAGTGACCAGCCACCTCCACAGACACACTCAACACCCATCCTTCTGAACACCAGCAGGCTTCAGGAGGCACCAGATTCTCTATGCGGTTGGAGCTCACCGGTCCTCCTGTCTGAAGGACTCTTCCACCCACTTCATCTGGCTACCTCTGACTCAGACTCTGGGTCCATTTAAGTCTTCCCTGGAGCCCTAAGTTTAAGTTAAGCACTCCACAGTGCTTAACTTCCAGAGCAACTTGTCCCATTGAAAGACACATCACCCTGTGTCATTTCTATATGTTTATTTGTCTGTGTCCCTTGTTAAACCAATGGGCTTCCCAGGTGGCTCAGTGGTAAAGAATCTGTCTGCAATGCATGAGATGCAGGAGACGTGGGTTCCATCCCTTGGTTGGGAAGACCCTCTGGAGAAGGCAATGGCAACCCACTCCAGTATTCTTGCCTGGGAAATCCCATGAACAGAGGAGCCTGATGGGCTACAATCCATGGGGTGCCAAGAGTCAGACATGCCTTAGCAACTGAACTACCACCACTGCCCTTTTAAACTAGCAATTCTGCATGCAGGGACCACAGCTGAATCCCTTGTCCAATAAATAGAGGCTTAGGATCAGATCATTGAAGGGAGAGAGGGATGCCAGAGGGTGAATGGTGGGGCTCTGGGGGGAGAAAGAACTTACTCCAATACACTCTCCATCCTTCCCAACACTCTTGTCTGCAACAGCCTTGCATCCTCACCAACCTCCTTCCCCTGGGCCTGCTCAGGGCTCCCTCTGTTTGCATGGGCTTCTTTTGCCATCTTCCAGAATCAACCACATCTTTTAGGGCCTAGTTCAAACTCTACATCCTCCAGAAAATCTCCCCAACTACTCCATAAACTCCTTACTACCCTCTCTCTGACTTCTTTTCCCTCTAAGTGACCCTGGGCTCCAGTTTCCCAATGTCCTGACTGGTCTCCAACATCTCACACTTGAGAGTCCTGTAGTACTAGCCAAACGGCCACTCCTGTGCCCAAGTTTCTCCATCCAGTCCAGCCCATCTGAGAGGCACAATACCTCCTTCCTGGGCAGCGATTCTCAGTGGGATGGGCTGCTGTGACCCCTGTCAATACAGCCAGCCAGGGAGGGGGTGGATGCAGGCTGAAAGTACCACAGGGGAGTCCTGATTCACTGTCCTAAGTGTGACTGGGGACTCTGAGGACCACAGACCTCAGGGGCAGCCACACAACAGGAGGCTAATTAGATGAGCCATTCCATCGTAGGGTCCACCCTTTCCATGCTGACCCTCCCCACCCTGCCTGAATGCAGGGCAGACCCAGGGCTGCTGCACGGATGGGGCTCTACAGGTGAACAGGGTGCTCACTGAGATAGTGCAGGCCAAGAGGACAAGATCTCAAGGACAGATGAGGCTCTGTCCCCCATCTCAGCAGAATCCACCCTCTACCCACTTTCATCTATCCACCCTGTTGGCCAGTTCAGTGCAGGGAACTGAGGCCATGGGCCATGAGGCTTGCTTCCTCTCCCAGTCCTAGAGGCCACCACGCTAGACAGCCTTGTGTTCATCCCCAGTGGAGGGGCAAGTGCAGGTGGCCCCTCCAGCCACCTAAGGCAATGCCGCCACCAGTAGCCCATAGACACCCACTCCACCCTGCGGGACACAGTCAGGGGACCCTCTGAACACTCAGACCCTGGCTCCTTGGGGAGCTCCAGGCAGGCGGGCTGGGAGGGCTCTACTGTCTGCCTGCCCCACCCAGCTCGTTAGGAACAACATGCTGCTCTAATTACACTTCCCAGGAAAAACAGTGTTTTAAATTAAAGCCTTGGGGGAGGGATAGGGGATTGGGGGTGGGGGGGAACCACTGGGCTTATTTTCCTGATTGCAAAACACCAAATTTTTCCTTCTGGAGGATTTGGGGGTGCAGGAGGGTACATCGCCTGGATATCTCAGACTAAAAGCCATAGCCTGTTGCCTGGATTAGGAGGGGGATGGAGTGACATCTGGTTGGCCCCCAAGTCACAGCAAAATATCCATGAGTCCACTCTCCCTTCTTCCAGGACATCCATCCACGGGGCAAGACAGGAGTAGCAGAACCAAGGGTGGTATTCCGAACCATGCCCCCTGAGATACTCAGGACCACAAGCCCTGATCCTACCTAAAGGGTCCCCAGAAAGGGCCTTCCTCTGCACTGGCTCAGGGGCCTTCAGTTATTAAGGAATCTGCCATCACCTCTTCTGCAGTGTGTGTGTGTGTGTGTGTGTGTGTGTGTGTGTGTGTGTGTGTATGTGCGTGCATGCACGTATACATGCTCTCATGAGTGTACACATTTGCACACACTCACACGTGCCTGTGTGCTCTCCATTTCTCAGGAAATCTAAAATTGCAGTTTCTTTGAACTCATTCCCCTTGGCAGCGCAGACCGCCTTTGTTCTCCAGACAAAAAGGAAAAGAAACGAGACAGAGGGCTCAGAAGAGGCGGGGAGAAGGAGGGAGAGAGAGGGTCTGGGCCAAGGAGCAAACAGAGAAAGAGGGAAATGCAGAGGGAGAGCCGGACAAGGGGAAGAGCGAGGCTCCAGAAGAGGCGAAAACAGCGAGTGACAGACAGGAAGGCTGGGGGCTGAATGGGAAGCAGCTCTCCCCTCCCCCCACGAGGACGCGGGGCTCCCCCACAGCAAAACCTCAAAGATACAACGCAACCATCTCCTTTCCCCACCAAGAGCACTCGGAGAGGGGCACTCCAGGTGGGCAAAATGCCTGGCATAGGGGAAATCTCGTTGCCCAGCACCCTGGCCCCACGCGGTGACATGCCCCTAGCCCAAGGCACCGGACCCCCAAAGGGAGCACAGAGTCATCTCTTCCAGGAAGCCATCCCCACTGTCCTCCAGCTGTAGGAGTCCTCAGCCTGGGGAGAGGCCTCTCACCTCATTCACGCCTCCCACCCACTCGTGCTGGCCCAAAGGCTGTCCCACTGGAGAGGAGGCCTTCCTTGAACCATTCTCCAGAGTCACTGTCCCTCTCCATTCCTCTCTCTGGCCTAGGCCCCCATCACCACATCTGTCTCAAAAGCCTCCTAGCTGGTCTCTCCTGCCCCTTGTTCCCCAACCCACACCTCTCTGCAGCCAGACAGCTTCCTAACACACCCATCTCTGCTCCCAGACTTTCGAGGGCTCCCATGGCCAGTAGTCCAGAATCTAAGCTCCCGGCACGGCTTTTGCAGGTCACAGCTGGAGCGCTCTTCACAGGGATAGAGCTGGGAGCCTGGAGGGGGCTGAACAAGCCCCCTCCAAGCAGGAGCCTGGCTGCAGCAAAGAAGACAGAAAAATCTTGCTAAGGCATCAGGATTCCTGCAGGACCGGAGGCAGCAGCAAGACTAACCTGCCTCCACCCTGTCCCTGGGGATTCTTAAAACCCGAAAGGACTCAGGACCTCGCCCTGAGCCTTAGCCTTCAAATGCAGAGGAACAGGGTGAGCTGCAGGCCGCCTCTGAGGATGAAGGGGTCATGGATCACCTTCTGGGATGGTTCCCTAGACCAGCTGATACTCCATCCACCCTCCTGGGCCTAGGATCCTTGGAAGGTGCTGGCCCAGCCCATACCCAGGAAACCCCCAGGACTTGCTCTCCTCTCGTGCTGCTGACCCATACCCACCTCAGCCTAAGGCCGGCTGGCCCTGCAACGGGACACTTGGCCCTTGTCGGGCTCTGGCCCCAAAGCTGCAGATTTTGATTTGCTTCCTGACAAGACCACAGCCAGATCCTGCTCTTGGAATCTGAGCCTCCACTGTTATATATTACAAATCCAGTTATTAAGGATTTTAACTTTTTTTAATAACTCATCCCTGGGCTGGGTCTTCTTTAGAGCAGGCTGTGGGTTTTGGCCACAGAATGCTCTCAATCAAGAGAGAGGGCTCCGTGCTGCTTCCCTGGACAGGACTCTGGTCCCCTTTCCAAATCGGCAGTCTTTCGCAACTGCAGCCAGAAGCAGGAGGCTGCCTGTCAGGCACAATTACAGCCAGCTCACTTGGCGGACCCCACCTCGGTCTGGGAGCTGAAGGAAGTGAGGTAAGGGGCGTCGGGCCTGCGGATCCCACATCCTGACCCTGCACTTCAAGTCCAAATTGCACTGAAAATGTCAAATGGTGTCCGCTCCCAGCCTGGGGATTCCCTGATGGCAGGAAGTAGCTGCCCTTTTCCCAACCCCCATCTGACCAGGGCTCTCCTTCCTGTCTCTCTGCCCGGGCCTCTGCCCCAGCTCAGTCAGGAGCACCCACTCACACGTATGCAGGAGGCCATAAGGAAAGGTGTTTCTCATCCACCATAGCAAAGGACACAGCCTTGCTCCTTTTGGATGCAAACCCCAGGCTTCTCCCAGAACCTAGGAATCCCCAACCTACCCTATCTCCTAAACCAGCCAGGCCCCAAACTGGCACTTGCTCCCTTGGGTCAAAGGCATGTTCCCCACCTTCTTCCTAGGTACTGCAACAATGTCTGCCTAATGCCACCTCCACCAGCAAGGCTTCTTTGACTATTCTGTCCCCTTATGAACATCTTTATTCTTGGAAACATTCCACCTGGTACTCAGCCAGATAAGGCTCTGTACTGCTGTCCCTGGGGTCTGGGCAAATGTGGCTTCCAACATAGCAGCAATCCACCTAAGACCAGAATTACATCAGGACACACCCCAGGCAACCCTGGATCCATGCAAAGAGCGGGAAATGAAATCCACACAGGCGTCCATGTGACAGACACACACTGAAGCACCAGGAACCAGGAAGGCTCCCAGGCATGGCCTTCCTCTTCCCTCTGTCTTTGCCCACCCACCCAGCCACAGGCCACAGCTGTGAGAGTCCAGCTCACCTCTTCCAGGATCCCTGTTGTGTCCTGTACCTGGACCCCACCATGGGACAGTCCACATCCAGGAGATGGTGGAGGGAGGAGAGGAAGAGGATAGAAGTCACCATTAGTGACAAGAGGCACTAGGCTGGGGCAGAGATCAACATGCCAGATATGCCCCTAAAAAGAGCCAACAGAAAACATTTCCCATCTAGGGTGAGGGGGCTGTGCTTCCCAGACACACTCTCTGCCTGGTCCCTGCAATGAAGAAAGAAGATACAACAGACGCTGATGCAGAGAAACTGCTAGTAGAGGCTGAAGCATGAACCTAGAGCCCAGGCATCTCTAAAAGTGACAGAAGAAAGGAGACTGACTGACTGACAGGTGGTGGTGGATCCCAGACCCTGTGCATCAGTCCCAGGATGCAGTCAGGCCTGATCCCTGGAGCTGCTGCTGGAGCTATGGACTTGGAGAACCAAGGAGAAGCTTGATGCTCAGGGCTGGCAGACTTGAGAGCAGGTGCTTGGACAGGACAGGGAGTGGGAGAGGGAGTGAGATGAAAAGGGATGGGAGGAGGTCTTATACGGAAGAACTATCTGCAAATTTGTCTGGGCTCCCTGCCTCATAGGGCTTCCCAGGTGGCTCAGACAGTAAAGAATCTGCGTGGAATGCAGGAGACCCAGGTTCAATCCCTGGGTCGAGAAGATCCCCTGGGAAAGGGAAGGCGACCCACTCCAGTATTCTTGGCTGGAGGATCCCATGGACAGAGGAGCCTGGCGGGCTACAGTCCATGGAGTCACAAAGAGACAGACACGACTGAGTGACTAAACATTTTCACTTCCCTGTCTCATAAGCAGGGAGGCATCTAGACAGAGCCCAGCTGCCTGGGCTCTCAAAGCTGCAGCTGGGCAACCCTTGGCCAAGTATAGGATTCCCAGATCAAGTGAGCCTGGGTACCAGAAAAAGGTGTACATTTTTCATGTCCCTCAGGAGAAGGAAGAGGAGAAGGGTGATGGGAACCAAGTCCCCATCACTAGCAGAGGAAAGAAAACTGGATCTCAGTGGGAACACTGAGCTGGGAACTACAGTCGATTGATCAGAGTTTCTGAAAGGTGAGTGATTCTGAAAGGGAATCCCCTAGAGAGCTTGAAAATACCCAGGGTGCTGCGCTGCCTCTCAGAGTTGGCTTCAGTAGGTCCAAAGTGGGACCCAAGTTTGGCATTTCTAACCATACTTACCTCAGTGATGATATGCTGAGAACCACTGGCCTGAGTCAACAGTTCTCAGCTCTGGCTGCACAGGCCCATCTCTGGGGGAGCTTTGAAAGATACCAGTGCCTGAGCCACACCCCAAAAGGTCGCACTGCATTTGGTCTGTGCTGGGACTGAACACTAGTGATTATTAAAGCTATCCAAGGGATTCCAACACGCAGCCCAGAGGAGAGCCACTGGGCTAGATGACTGACGTGGTCCCTTCCATCTCAGTCATCTGTGATCCTTGGACTTCTCAGGGAAAAAAGGCAGGGAAGCCTGAGCTAGGCAGGGACCCCAGCCCCCACCCATCCCGCCCCTAAGGCCTCATCCACACCTTCCTCGGCTTGAAGGCAGGATGGTGGTGATGTGTGCCTACTGCCCTTCCTAGCCCGGGAGGGGGCTGCAAACACGGGGACGGGGCGAGCATGAAGAAGCAAAGTTAAGGGTGAACCTTACCTCAAAACCAGGAATATGGTGGATGGCCGGCTAGGATGAAAAAAAGAGCTCTGGTTAGATGCCTGTCACCCAAAGCCCCACCAGCGTCATTTCTGCCCTGGCCAGGCAAACACACACCCAACCACAAGTTGACACTCGTGGAATATGTCTGTGATTGGACAGTCCCAGGATCTGCAGACTATTCCTGGGAAGCCTAGGGATTCCTGGGAAGTGCCTGGTAGGCAGGTGCAGGGGAAGCCAGGTTGGCAGTATGCCATGTCCCCCTTCCACCACAGAAGCCTCACTTCTGGTCGGCTTACATTTTAGAGATTCATATCACACCAAAAGCAAATTTGAAGACACGGCTCTAACCCAAACCCCCTATTTTATAGCAGGGAAGTGGCTGGCCAGGGTCACACAGCTAGGCCGTGGTGAGCCAGCACTAGAACAGACATCCTGTCCTGCCCTGTCCCTGGAGTCCCCTTCCCCAGGACAATTAGGCCCCCTAACCAGATGACAGAGGTCTTTCTGCCAGAAACTGTGTCAGGAAAAACACATGCAATGACCAGAGGACTCAGACATTTGAACACAGTTCAGATTTCAACTTTCTGCCCCAGTGGAGATCGTGTCTTGATTTGGGGCTCAGAAAAGATGGACAAAACTGGTTCCCGCAGGAGGCCTAACATCCAGAGGTGGCCCTTCAGTGCTCTCTGATAAACGCAGGCCCTTGGTGAGGGAAGAAGAGTGTATCTGAGGCCCCTCCCCTCCATCAGACCATCCCTTCTCTGGGCCCCTCACCCTCCCCGGCCAGGCGCTCCCAACCTGGGCCTCCTGAATCCGGACGTGGACCAGCCTCACCTTCTCTCTCTGGATGAGCTCAAAAGAGGCCAGCAGCTCACCGGCCGGCTGGCTGCCCCTCGTCAGTGGGAACCAGGCCAGCCGGGGCATCCGTTCCAGACTCGGTTGACAGATGCAGCGTCCCATGAACTCATCTACACCCTAGACCAAGCGTGGAGAAAGGAGAGTCAGCGTCCCCCAGCCCCGGGTCTGGTGGCCTCAGAGTTGTCACCAGACCTACACCTGGCCACCTGAACTGGAAAGGACCTCAGAAGTTAGGGCAGCCCCTGGTGCAAAATGGTAAGTTCAGCCTCCCTTAGAAGGATGTGAGGAAAACACACGAGTGGCTTCCTGCCCCAGTTGCTAGAGCTGACTCCCGTCACAGAGCCCCTCTGTTTGCCCAACTGGCATTCACCTTGCTTCAGTTTGACCAAACCCTAAGCCCATCAGAGTCAAAGTGATAGCCACCTAGCATTTCTTGAATGTCCTCAGCAATACAAGTGCTTGACATCTCCTGGGACTTTTGTCTCTCCTATTCATTTCACCTTCAGACCCCCCTCCTCCAGTTTCCACATGGGGAGACTGTGATCATGCTCACCAAATTAAATGCAACTTGTTAAAATTATGTTTGCATCTTTTCATTCCTTTG
The DNA here is from genome assembly GCA_024291935.2 of Okapia johnstoni. NCBI lineage: Eukaryota > Metazoa > Chordata > Mammalia > Artiodactyla > Giraffidae > Okapia > Okapia johnstoni. Next base: position 121,532,676 of record CM044306.1, on the reverse strand, counting down.
CTCTTGTGCCTTCCATGACCCTGCAGTGCCTAGAAAATGAAGCCTGAACCCCTCCTGGCATGGAAAGGCCGCTCACTGGAGCCCGCTCACGCCTCTGTCTCATCCCTTTCCACACGTCTTCTACCCCAGCTGTTGCCCTCAGCTGGCCTCACCCCAGTCTTTATGCTGGCCATTCCCCTACCCTGCTGCACTCTGTTCTTCTCAGCCATCACCCACAGCCCTGCCCGAGTTCAGCCCTTTGATGTGGACCCTGGACCCCTGGGACCTTGCTGACCGGTGAACTCCAGCCTTATGGTTAGCTTTGCCAGGACAGGGGCCTCAGACAGAACCCGGGTCTCAGCCAGATGGTACCTGGCCCTGGTGGCTTGCCCAAGGCACTCATCTGGAGAAACCCTGGCCAGGGCTAGGAGACATCCCTACCTGTGGTCATCTCACTGCTGGGGACATTGTCCAGAGCCATCTGGAGTGGTCACCAGCTTCTGTATAGATGCCCCCCTCAGTGAGTGACAATCCAGCAGAGACCTTCAGAGTGGGCACCAGCCACAGTGGTGGGAAGGGTCCCAGAGGCTCCTCTGGGCCCAGTGTTGCCCCTTAGTCACTGGGTCATGGAGAGGCTGGGGGAGGGGCATCCTTGCAGAACCTGGGCAGCCAGGACTGCAGGAGCTCAGGGCAACAGATATTTGCCAACAGGTACAGCTTCATCTGACTATGTTATCAATAAGCAGGACCCCGGGGCCCACCCACCCAGAAGAGGCCATGGTGCTCTACCGATGGGGTCCCTCTCAGGCGTTGGCCTGAAAGGGGGAGAGTGACATTTGCATGACATGGGTGAAAGTGGAGGAAAGGTGCTATGGGAAGAGAGAGACCAAGTCCTGTGGCCTCCCGCCAGCTCCATGCCAGCACTTGCTCCTACTTCTGTGACATCCCCTGGCCCAGAACCCTCTAGTCCTGCTGCCTCCCGCTCATTCCTGCCCGCAAGGTTCCAGGCCCTGAGCTCTTCCCCAAAAGACCCTTCCTCCAGCTTTTCCTTCCGAGGGCAGAGCCAGCAGGCCGGCCTCCCCAGTCCAGGCTTGCATTGCCCGTTGTCACCTGGTGGGGGCGACCTCATTGGCGTCCCCTTCAGACACCCTCTGGCCCTCACACCATCCTACACAGTCAAGGCAACTCTTTCTGGACACATCTTTGAAACTCAGCCCCCTTCCCTTTCATCCACATATGCCTTGGCCAACCTCGTCTCTCTCTCCCAATAGCATCCCACCTCTCCTTCATAAAATGTTTTCCTGACCCGCTACGCCTCCAATCCCCTGACCGCTACTCCTTGCTCTTCCTTCCCCGCCCTGGCCCTCCCACATGCTGTGCTAATACCCGCTGCCTCATCCCAACACCTCAATCTCACACTTCCCAGAGCCTGTCACATTCCAGCCCACCACTCTCTCCCTCCTGAACTCTTCCTGCCCAATACAGGAGCCACTGGCATCCAGTAGTTAAATTTACGTTTAGTGGATTAAACTAAAAAACAATGAAAATCTGTCTTCTCTGTTGGACTAGGCACATTTCAACTGCTCAACAGCAAGTGGCCCTCATTTGGGCAGCACGACTGCAGAGCCTTCCCGCCAGTGCAGCAGGTTCTGTGGGACAGCACCTCCCCCCACCCCGCGCCCAGAGAGGACCCGGCCTGTGTCACAAGCTGGCTCCCTGGAGGAGTCCCTGCCCTGTGGTCCCTGAGCCCCAGCCCTCACCTAGACCAGGAACCCCACGTGAGGGGGCACTCAGCCCAGTACAATGTGCGGAGTCAATGCAGCTCTCTGATGAGGAGGGGGAAACCACCTGGAATCTTATAAGCAAGCTAGAGACAGAGAAAACCCAGACTCCCAACCCACAGCAAGGCACCCTAGCCAGATCTGTCCCCTTTCTCTCTCACGGACCCAGCACACTTGCCAGCAATTCACATGTAATTACTCTAAAATTTTCACCACTCTGCAGCCTGTGGGGTTGGGGAGAGGCCAGCAGCCCCAGCCTCAGGAAGTGCCCGCCTGGCGGGGCACCCATCCCTCACAGCAGCATCTCCCTCTGGGCACTGGACCCTGGAGATGGTGGCCAGTGAGGGCTGGGGGAGGGAGGCAGGCAGACTCACGTAGGTGTCGTGGTCATAAAGCTCCACCACGATGCTGGGCGGCTGCTCCGCGATGCTGCTCGGCTCGCCAAAGATCTCGATCTCATAGAAGATGAGCGTCTGGTCCCAGGTGGGGTTCAGGGTATTCTTCGCCACCACCGTCTTCTGGCTCTGGTGCAGGAAGGAGACGACTGCATAGGGATCTGTGTGGGCCGGGCACAGGGAAGGGAGACAGGACACAGGAAAGACCGTGAGAGTCGCCCGCTCAGGAGTCATGAGGCCACAAAGCTGAAGTAGGGCTGTAGCTGCCACTCTGGAGCAGCAATGTCCAGGCTGGAGACATGTCCCAGGGGGGCTCTCCCCCCACCCCCAGCTTCTGTGAGGCAAGCTGGTGACGTCCGCAGGGAGATGGGGCCGAGGTCCAGGAGAGCAGGCCCAGAGATCCAGAGAGTTCCCCCTCTGGGCTCCTTTCTGGACTGGCTGCTGGGGGCAAAACTCTAGTTGAAGGAGTTGAGAGCCTGGATGGTGCATTCATTTATTCATTCATTCATTCATCCAGGGCTTCCCAGGTGGCACTAGTGGTAAAGAATCGTCTACTAATGCAGGAGACATACAAGATGCTGGCTCGATCCCTGGGTGAGGCAGATCCCCTGAAGGAGGGCATAGCAACCCACTTCAGTATTCCTGCCTGGAGAATCCCATGAACAGAGAAGCCCGGGAGGCTACAGTTCATAGAGTCACAAAGAGTGGGACACAACTGAAGCAACTTGGCATGCACACACACACATACACATCTTCAAGATGCTTTGGAATTATTGACATTCATTCTGCAAGCATTTACTGAGTGCCTTCTGCAGGTCAAGCTAGGGGCTAGGTGATAAAGACTGAGAACACATTTGGAGCAATACAAAAAGCTATACAAAAAAAAAAACCCATAAAATTACAATTTTGATCATGCTTTGAAGAATAGCAATGAGGTACAGTGGTGTGTAAGAGAGGAATCAAGCTTTCTCGACAGAGGCAGAGTAGAGTGGAGAGGGAGGTGCTATTAGACTGGCATGCCTAGGTCTGCATTTCAGCAAGCTTATGGCTGGAGAACAGACTGGAGGGGGCAGAAGTGGGTGCAGGGAGACCAGTTATGAAACTACTGTCAGGATTCAGGCAGAGAGGGTGGTAGCATAGATGGGTGGGGGAGTTAAAGAGAAACAAAGGGATTCGAGGGCTGTTGAGAGCTGGGGAAGGTGAGGAGAACCTCAAGATCCCAGCAGCTCCCTGCCACCCCCAAACTCCTTTCTAACCTGCCAGCCCCTGTCATGCTGGCCTGGGACCCACCAGGAGTCAACCCTCTGCCTGGTCCCAAGGTGTCACTAGAAAAGTTTCTAGGGCAGTGTTTCTCCAATGTGAGGATGCAGCGATATCACCTGGAAGGCCAGCCCCACCTTCAGAGACTCCTTCATCAGGCCTGGGGTGGGGCCTGAAAACTGACATTCCTAACAAGTTCCCAGGTGGTGCCGATGCTGCCTTTCAGGGCTACACTTGCAAACCAAGGCAGGAGAAGGGCCCATGGGACTGAGTGCATATAATCTGGGACAGGAGCGAAAGGCTCGGAGAAGGGGCTCTCCCAACTTCTCTCATTAGGGGGCAAGGTCCAGTGTGCTGCCATTCTGTAAGACTCAAAGTGCCAGATGCTGAGGCCACGTGGACAGAGAAGTTTGAGGATGCAGGAGGCTGGATGCTCAATGCCTGGCAGGGCTGAACCCAAATGCTCTGTCACATACTCTACACTTGGCACCTTCTCCATCCCGCAGCACCTTGACCCCACAGGACAGCCCCTGTGTGACCTCAGACGGCCTCAACACCAGACATCTAGTGCCCAGATGTCCATCTGGTTCTGGGGCTGAGATGGGGAGACAGCTTTTCCCCACAGTGGGGAGGGGCAAGCCAGGATCCCTGTCATAAAGAGACCAGGTGGCATGCCACAGCCACTGTACAGGAGGCGGCAGACAGTGACCATCGAAGAGGTGGAAAAATTGGAGTGAGCAATAGGAGGACTCCCATCAAGGGACAGGGTACAGGACTGTGGCTATTGCCCAAGGGGCTAGTTTTAAGGGTGAGGGGGGATCTGAGTTAGGAGGCAGAAGCTATGGGTACTCACTGGCCAAACAATGCTGGGTTTGGTTAATGAGAGGCAGCCACCAGGCTAAGACCAGTTCTCAGCCTTCAGGCACAAAAGCACAGTGGGGTAAATCCTGGAGGGCTTCCTGTAGGAAATCAGTTTTTAACCTGACTCTGGCAGTAGAAGAGGGCATCGGGAGGACCTTGGCAGAAGAAGGGACAGGAGAGACGTGTCCACCTCTCACCACCTCCACCTGGTGGAGGCCTCCCTGGCACAGGGTTCCCTTCCCATGCACCAGCCTGGCAGAGCTGCCCGAGCTGTTCCCTTCCTGCCCCTGGCAGGGCCCAGCGGCGTCTGTGCGTTTAATGAAACCGTCTGGCTGTGATACCATCAGCTCCAAGCTCGGCAGAGAACCTCTCCCTGGTTCCAGTAAGGGAAAGAGGGCGCGTTCCGATAAATAAAACCATATTAGAGAGCCAGCGAAAAAGCCCCTTTTGTTCCCGCCCCCTGTGCTTCCCAACGCTTTATTTTTATAAGCACAGGGGCCCCAGACCGACCGCGTTTACACAGAGATCACAATTGCACATTGTGGCGGCCGTGCACGCTGTATTGGTGTTGGCAGCACCCCCCACGCTGGCCCCCGAGCAGGCGACTCCTTCCAGCAGCCCCATCAGCGCGGGCAATGAGCTCAGCACGGGGAAAGGGAGGGGGCGGCTTTCAAACAAAAATCACCCAGACCCACACGCGCACCCCGCCCGCCCAGGGGAGGAAAAAACACACAACAAAGGCATTGTGAGGAGCAGGCCTGGAGGCCTGGGGCCTCAGACACTGGGCTACTGTGTGCCGGGGCCTGGCCTCTCCCTGCACAAGGCCCAGCCCCTCGACAAAAGAGAAACAAGGTGGGGGCTGGGGTGTCGCTGAAGCAAGGTGGTCAGATGAAGGGAAGCCAGACAGACGCACAGACACAAGCCTCTTCCAGGAAAGCCAGGAGGAGGGAGAGGCAGGTCTCAAGAAGAGGGGGAGGGGAGGGGAGAGGCCGGTAGGTGAGGGCTAGCATCAGCCTCCAGCCTCAGCTGCCAAGCCGCATGGAGATCCCCCTGAGGCGGAAGCTGGATTGGAGCTCTCGAGGACCACAGGCTGTCCGGGGAGCTCCAGCCAAGAACACACAAGGGTTCCACAGGACTTCAGCACCATGGGAGGCCCCAGACAGGTGACTGCTGGACATGCAGCCCTGTGCCTAATCTCTGCGACATTCCCGGAGCTCCGAGGAGGACCCTTCTCCCGTCACAATGCACTCCCTCCAATAGCTCAGACCACCAGGGTGAGGGAAGGACAGGCGGTGTTGTACCCCTTGTTAGAAGAGGGGGCTTTGCCTCAGAAAGACTAAGTCTGCAGTGCCTGTTCACACGTGCCTGGGACCAGACTCCCTGACTCCTAGTCAGTGCTCCTTCTTCCTGTCATGATCAGGGTAAAAGGCCCCTTATGACGGGGTGGAGTAGACTGCTAGTAAGCAAGGCAATGCAAACAAAAACTACAATACAGCAGTATTTTTTGTATAAAATTAAGAAAAATTTGTTCAGATTTATAAAACCCAGTGTTGGCAAATAGCTGGTGAAATAGGTATTCTCCTTTATTGCTGGAAACAATTCAACAACCCTTTAGGAAAGCAATTGGGCCATATGCCCTGAACAACATAAAACTGTTTACACCCTGTTTCCCATATTCCTGGGAATCATCCAAATTAACCAAAAAGCTATATGAACCAAGATGTTCACTCCAGTATTATTTGCAATCCATCACTCGTTCAATATACAGTTACTGACTGACCAGCATGTGGTACGTAAGCACAGTGCTTTGAATATGAAGGTGCATGAGACATGGTCCAGACTCTTAAGATCATGACTGCTGCTTAGAAATGGTAACTAAACATCAGTTATAATACAAGTGATGTGCAGCTTCCTAGCAAAGTGTTCAAGGCACTAGAGGTTGGGGTAGGCTGTGGAGCCTGGCGGCCTCAAGTCAGTACTTCCAAAGGAGGCCTCTCCAAGTGTCAAGAATAAGGAGGTAACCAAGACAGACCAAGGAGAAGGGGGTGTCCAGGCACCCAGGAAAGCATGGGCAAAGGCACCAAAGAGCATTGGGAGGACACCAAGCCTGTCTGTGGCGAGGAAGGGAGCACCCCGGGCTGCGGGGATAGAGGATGAAGGAGAAGGCAGGTGGGCAGACCACAAACGATCCTGGATTCACACTGAGCTGGTTGGATTGAATCCTGTCGATCACTGTTTCCCAAAATATGTTCTAAGCAAGGCGAGTTCTCAGGGGAACAAAGGAACGCTTAAACAAGTTCAACAGGCTCCTTTCCTGCAGCCACCCCAGAGCCTTCAGTGCCACTGTGCATTGTAAATTGCTAAGTGTGCAGTGTTTCCCAGTCTCTCTCACTCAGGAACCCTTTTTAAGTGGAGCGTTTCACAAGCCTCCAGTGCACCTTGGAAAATAGCTTCTTAAGCTCATCAGGAGAATTTCCCCAGCCAGAGCCAACCTTAACAGAAAGCTGTGCTTCAGAAGAGGGGGTGGGCTGTGACTGGAGTCCAGACAGAGGAAGCCCACAAGCAAGGATTCCCCAGCCCCACTCAGGACAGAGTCTGGACCTGGGGGCCCACAGAGGTGACCTCAGCCAGGGGGCAACCATAGTTCAGCAGACCTCACTGTGGCCTGGCCTGGCATCAACACCTCTCAGGACCACCCAACTAGCACGTAGCTCTGACCTCCCAGGAACCATGAGGCCAGCAAAGAGGGCACTGGACTCTCTACTTTCTTGGCAGACACCCCACCCCCATAAATTAATAACTTGGCATTTGATCCACAAGCCTCTCATTTTCTTCATTAACCAAGCCCAGCCCCTGAGCCCACTGACCCACGACACTTGCAAGGGGGAATTTCTGGGGCCTCAAGCTAAGGGCGGTGCCCTGGACTGTGAGCTGCCCAGGGGTCCTCCATCGTGGTAGCAGCTCTGGAAGCAGAGCTTGTGGCTCCCTCAAACCACATGGGCAGTTCCGGGCTGGGGAAGAAAGCAGAGAAGAACTCCCTGGAGTATAACTGGGCAAAGGAGACGGCATCCTCCCCAAGCCTCTTTGAGAAATATCCGTCCATAATGATGAGCAACTCAGCTCTCAGCGCTGGTTAGAGTTGCACTGTTGTCCATGACGCATGGTGTTGAGGACGTGTGGTTTCTAAGTCTGGAGTCCTATCTTTTCCATTCTAAGTAGATCCAGTTCATCGTCCAGATGCTCACCCAGCAGTGGCAACCCTATCCCAATGTAAGTCGTTTGAAGTAAGCATCATTTCACATTTTTTATACCTAATCACTACCCTGGCCACACACACTCATAACCACACAAGCACAGGCCACACACACCCTTCCAGGGGTCCAGAGGATTGGTGCTGGCCCTCCAGGCAAACCCCACTGAGGCAAAATCCTCAGGCTCCCTGCACGGCCATATCGCCACAAGCCTCCCTCCCTACCTGAGTTCAATGTTACTCAACAAGTGTTTCCTGGGCAATTTCTGTCTGTCCCCCACACTTTCGGCCAAGGAGAAGGAAACAAACACAGCACCAATCTTGGGGCAGTCCCAAGGCCACCCCACAAGGGACAAGCAGAGGTCACAGCCCAGGGCCACGGGAGCCCCCACTGGGAGAAAAGCCAGAGCGCTTCCCAAGGAAGGCCCTCATGGCCGCAGACACCAGCAGGCCGGCTGGAAGATGGTACCAGTGACAGACTCTGTGCCGCACCGGACCCTCCCCTGGCCCCAGACAGGCCTGATCCACACAGGAGTTTCCTCTGAGAAATGCCAGCCGGTGGCCATGCACAGCCTCCAGCCGCCAGCCACCCCAGGGTCAGTTCCAGGGGAGAAACTGCTTTGGTTTAGGGTTTGGGAGTGAAAATAAACACTCTGGGTTTTATAGGTTCACCCGTGTTGGCTGCTGTTTTCCTTTCCAGCAGCTGCTCAATCAGGCCTTTCATTCAGAAGCCAGTGGCCTCCGAGGAAGCCCTGGGCAGTGCCCTCAAAGCTCAAGGGATGTTTATTTGGGGGCGGGGGTGGAGCTAGGACGGAAAGTGTGACGTCTCCTGCTGGCGGTACCAGGCTGGCCCTGCCTGCGGTCCCCAGAGGTGCGGGTCCCCCAGGGGAGCTCCCCTCCGACAGGTCTGCCACAGTATGGCCCACAGAGAAGGGGTCCTCCACCTGCACCCCACTTCACTCTTCCCCCACCTGCACCCCCCCACACACTCTCCCCTGAAGGAAGAGGAAGCAAGACTGGGAATTAGGCCACTTCTCTTTTCCTCAGGGTAGGTGCTGAGTGTCAGAAAGCATCCTGGCCACGGTTCCCAGGAAACTGCAGTGGCAGCGATCGGCCTCCCACCTGCCAACCCCCCTGCACTGCACTTGCACACTCTCTCGGCACCCCGAACCCAAAGCACAGAAGAGAAATTGCTCCATCCACCCCACGTCCGGCTGCACAGAGCTCAAGAAAAGGTCACTGAGAGGAGAGGAAGGTGAGGAGGTACAGCTGCTGGGGAGAAACCAGGGTAGCTCCCCAGGCTGGGGAGGAGCAGGACCTGGAAAGGGGGATGGATGGGTGGCTGTGAACTGAGTGCCAGTCTGTGAACAGAAGGCCACTCTCCCAGAGGAATTCAGTTCTACCCAACTAAGCACCAAGCGTTTGGAAGAGGGGTACATCACTCGTCAGCTATTTCAGCTCAAGCAATTTAGTTAACCTACCTGAGTCTCAGTTTCTTCATTGGTAAAATGGGGATGTTAAATGCCTACTTCATAGAAGAGTTGTAAGGGTTACATGAAAAAACATCAGTGAAGTGCCTGGGCTCATAGTAAGCACTCAGTGTTAGTTCTTGAGCTATTAAGTGTGACAGGTTCAAGGTAAGTCAAGGTCTCTTCCTTGAGGAGCTCAGAGTCATGGTGGGAAGAATATGACAGAGACACACGGCAACTGATCTATGCGGTGGGTAAGGGCTCTGAGAGAGGTGCTGGCAAGGTCCTGAACAAGTACTGAGGAAGGAACAACCAGCTCGGCTTGGGGAAGAGTCAGAGGGCATCTGGGATGGGTCTTGAAAGATAAGTAGGAGTTCACTGGATTAAAAATAGGGAGGGACTGTATTCTAGGCACTGAGCACAATGGCCAGAAATGTGGAAGAACTAGACAACTTTGACAAAAGTCGGTGCAGCCAGAGCTTAGTGGAGAGAGCGCTAGGAAAAGATGAAACTGGTGAGGTCCACAGGGGTCAGATCACAAAGGAGTTGTCCACTACGCTAAAGAGTTCTGGATTTATGTGTTGTGAAAGTGAAAATGATAGTCACTCCGTGGTGTCTGACTCTTTGCGACCCCATGGACTGTAGCCTGCCAGGCTCCTCTGTCCATGGAATTCTCCAGGCAAATTCTTGCCTGGAGCGAGTTGCCATGCCCTTCTCCAGGGGATCTTTCTGACTTGGGGATCGCACCCAGGTCTCCCACATTACAGGCAGATTCTTTACCATCTGAGCCACCAGGGAAGAAGCCCATTTATGTGTTAGTATATATTTGAAATCAGGGGAGTGACATGACCAGAGCTGTCTGGGGTGGTGTGGAAGGTCACAGGGAGGCCAGGAAACGACTAGAGTGCTCAGATAAAAGGGGCATGGCCAGTGCGAGACAGCAGCCACGATGCTGAACAGGAGGGAACAGTCTCTGAGAGAGACTCGGGAGCCAGAATCAACAAAACTGGGCACCTGCTTGTTTCCAGCCTGATGGGTAGTACAGGCACATTGACGTGATGCCAGGACCGAGGTAGGAAGTAAAGGTGGGGCTGGATCTGGGGGAAGGGGGCCCAAGGAGTTCGTTTTAGACAAGGTGAACTGCGGTGACTCTGAATCTTCCAGGGGAGACACCGAAAATATGGCTGGGTATAAGAGGCTTCTAGAAACTGAAGACCTGGAAGTTTCCCTGACACAAGCTGTTCCTGGGTTGGTAGGGGGACCCTAGTGTCCAAAGAAGAGAACACACACGGAACTCCTCGGGGGCATCAGGCTCAGGGGGCAGTGAAGTGGTTGAGCAGGAACAGGTCAAGCAAGAAGCTGCAGGAGACCAGGAAAGAGGGGTGTCCCAGGGCCAAGGCCAGAGGGGCTTTCAGGAGGCAATGGTCAGTAAAGCCAAACCCCACAGAGGGGTCAAGTAGGCCCCTGCAAGCAGGAGACACAGTGAGCTGACAGCAGCCCCCAACTCCACAAACCCAACAAACACAGCGCCCTACCCTCGGTACAGGGGAAGCCCAGGCCACGTTCCCTGTGGTCCGAAGGCCCTACAACTCTGTTCCCAGCTCTCTGTCCCTGGTCCCCAGTTCTTCCCACTCCTCCCACCTACCGGAAAAAGAGTCCTTGTCCATTGCAGGCAGATCCCGGGCCTGGTACATGTAGCAGCGTAGATGGTAGCGGTTCCCGTCTGCACCAGAGAAGAAACAGATGCCAAGTGAGGAGCTGGGGGGACAGGATCTGGGGCTGGAGGATGGAGCGTGTCTCTAGGAAAGCAGTGGACAGAGGGGCTGGACGAGAGAGACTACATGTGCCACACTCTCAGGATCAGGAGAGCAGACCACAGCCCAAAGGCGGATCCACAAAACAATGCATCCTGGGCCCTGGTGAACAGTGGGGAGGGGGCAGGGAAGGGGTCAAATGAACCACAGGGACGGTCAGAGTGCACAGTGCCTTGACTGCTGGACTTCAGGCTCAGCGTTGACACATACACCACACACGGACACACACACGCACTGACCCACCAACAAAGCACACAGGCTCAGTCCTCCACAGCCCCCACACGCACACCTGATCACATCACCCACACAACCAGGAACGTCACCCCTGTAGATACCTCCAAACATCACTTACAGTCAAAGATGCAGGAAATCGTGGGTCTGTTCACACCAAAACTCAAGGTGGAGACGGACACGGAATCTTCACTTCTGTCATCCACCACGCCACCCTGGAGACACAGAGCTGGTCACAGCAGATTCTGACCCCAAAGGCTGGGGGTGGCGGGGAGACTGGCTCAGATAGGTCTCCAGGGTCCTTTAGACAAGGTTCCTCACTGTCTAAAGCTCTAATTTCACTCCAGACCCCAATGTCAAGTCCACAGGGAAAAGCATCTCCCTTTCTAGAGGAGACCAGACAAGCCAGAAGGGGGTTTTGAGTTGTTCCAGCCCAAGAGGTTAGAGTTTGATGGAAGGAAGGACTCAAGGGGCTCTCCGGGGTAGAGGTGGGAGTTGGGTGGAATCCATTGGGGATCTGCCCAGGGTGAGGGGTTATGGGGAGCCCAAGTTTGGAGGGCCTCAAACAGCATCTCTGTCCTCCCCTGACTGGACACAGGCCTGGTGTGGAGACACACAGGCACACAGCTGGGTCCCCAGCTCCAGAGAGAAGCTGCACTATGTCCTCTCCCATCCCTTACCAGCTCCCACTGTGCTGAGGGTCAGAGGAGCCTGAGCCTGGGGACAAGGGCATGGTTGGGGTGGGGGTGGGGGGTCTACACTCAGGCTCAGAAGCTCTGCATCAACCTAGATGCTCAGTCCCTGCCCCTGTCCTCGCTAGTGCTGGGCTCTAACCACTGGGCCATAAGTCACCTTCCCTGGACCACACAGCACGGTGCCCTGCACCCCTCCACCACTGCCTCTGCCACATGGCAGCCCCTCATCAAGGATGAGCCCCAGCAGGAGTCAAGGCCCCCGCAAAAACAGGAAACGTGCCAGTCACATGGCAGCCCACCCTTCCAGACCTGGCCTTCTAGGACATCAGTTCCACCAGCCTCTCATGGCAGGAGCCCAGCAGAAGGGCCAGGGAGAGATGGACAGCCTTCCTATGCCATCCACTCCCTCTGCATGGCCCTTTCCCTCTCCCCACACTGTCATCTGCCCCAACATCCAAGCATCCCTCTTCCCAACATCCAAGCATGCCCACCCTTGAAAGAAAACCCAGCCTCCCTTCCCATGGCCTTTTCACCCCACCCAGGCCCACCCAGGGTAGCCACTCCCCAAGACCTTTCTGCTGGACCACACTGCCCTCTGCCCGGCAGCAGCCAGTTCCCAGGAATCTCCACCTCTCCCCAGGCCCTGCAGCTACACCACCACCTCCACCAGCACCTCCAAATACAAGAGGCACGGCCACTGACGTGCTCCTCCTCTCCAAACCATGCCCACCCTCAGGGCCTAGCTCCAGGTCCCTGGTCCAAGAAGCCCCCCTAGATACCTGTCCCCTTCAATCATGTCCTACTATTTGTGACCCCATGGACTGTAGCCCACCAGGCTCCTCTGTCTATGGAATTCTCCAGGCAAGAATACTGGAGTGGGTCGCCATTTCCTTCTCCAGGGGATCTTCCGGACTTGACCCAGGGATCAAACCTGGGTCTCCTACACTGCAGCCAGATTCTTTACCATCTAAGCCACCAGGAAAGCCCCAGGTAAGTGTGGGAGAGTTCTACAGTATCTATCCCATAGAGCTGCCTGATTGTTAAGTAGATAAATTATATGCTGTGTTGGCACACAACTTGGCACATAATAAATCAATAAATATTTGCTATTAATGATCTTATGAGAGAAATAAAGCATGGGGTGAGGTGAGGGGAGAGGTCATAAACTATGAAGTCAGTAATTGTGCTCAGGGGTGGTATTCATATATCCTGTACTTGTTCAAAATTATTCCAGGAGCTGGAAAAGTGGACATTTCAGCACAAAGCCACAGTCCTGAGCAGAAATCAAAATCAGTGAGTCAAGCAGTCTGTCTCTCTCTACACACACAGACACACACACATGCACACACACACAAACACACTAAGCACACACACACAGGAGAGCAGGGAGGGGTGTCACACAGCAGACAGATGAGAACCCAAAAGCCACCACATTTGAAATCCTTGCTCTCGGCAGGTATGAGCCCGGCCTTGCCAAGTCCAACAGCTAACGGGTCTGGCTGCAGGGTCTAAAAGGCCACAGATGGGGCCGGACTCGGGGCCCATCAGGTGCAGGGACACCGAGGAAAGCAGGTCAGGAAGCTAGAAACAGGGTGTGGCCAGCCCCCAGGTGCCACAAGGCTCAGCGCTCCCAGCAGCTCATACACCTTGGGGTCGCCGGGGGAGAGTCTGGAGGGACTCTGTAGCCCCTCATCTCAGCCAGCCACATGCACATATGCACTCCACTCACAAGTAGGGCGCTGAGGTGAGCGTCAGGAGGGAAGCCACCTCTGGCGGCCATGGGCCCCATAATTCCTCTCTCCCCCAGGGACCTGCAAGGGCCGTCCATGCCCCACTGAATGGCCTGTGCCTGGGGCTTTGGCAGCACTTTCTGGGTCTCCGTCCAAAGGCACAGCCGCCTGCCTGTGATGAAAAAAAGCGTCTTCCTCCCTGGGGTTTCCACGAAGGCTGTGGCCAGGTGCCTCAGAACCAGCTCAGTCCTGGCCCACGGCAGGCCCCGGCACCGACAGTGACACCCTTCAGAGGGAGAACTGCGCTCCCTCCAGGAATGGCCCTCACACTGCCGAGGCTCCTCCACCTGCCCAGCCTCCAGAAGGGGCCCACAGCTGTCCACCCTGGTCCACAGGGTCTCTGTCCACCCCCACCGCCATCTGCTGCCCAAGGGTGGCCCTGCCTCTGCCCTCCCCTTCCCACTCCCACTCAAAAAGACAGACTGGGGCTGCCGGGAAGAAGCTGGGAGAACCAGGACGATAGACACACCCAGAGCTGGGCTGAGAGGCCCCACTAAGCTCAGTGCCCACCAAGGAGCTCCAGTCTTGAAGTCAGCCTGGATTTCACTCTGGGCAGAATTCTACCCACATAGCAGCCAGTGTCTTTACATCCTCTGGCCCAATGACCCTCCCAGGGGCACCTGGGCTCTTCACGCATCCCCTTCAAACCCTGGGAGCAGAGTAGGGGCCAGCCCTCCTCCCAGTCCGGCTGCAGCCTCTGCACTGAGCCTGTAGTGGTCAGTACACTCACTCCCAAAGGCCCAGAGCCCTGCTACCTCCACACTCAAACCAACCCCAGGGTCCCCTTTCTCACCCCAGGCCTCTTGCACAATGTTCTCTCTGCCCTACTCTTTCCCTGCCTTTTTCCTCATATGTCCAGTCTCACCTTCAAGGTCACCTTGCTGGGAGTTGGGCACCTCCCAGGTGCTCCCACAGAACCCCACCGTTTCCCCTTACTACATATACCACCTTCACTGTAGATCTCTATTACCTGCTCTGCCCCTCCCACAGAGGGCTCTGGGCAGTTCCCACCATGCACCCAGCATCCAGCAGGACCCTCACCCACAGCGGTGCTCAAGGAGTAACTGGAGGAAGAGTGAATGAATGAATCAGCACACACCTTTCTGGCGAGAGCTGATGATGAAGGCTAGCCCATCGCCCAGGTCAGGGGATCAAACTGTGCATTAACACAGATAATCCAACACCATGCTTTTTCCACTTGGAAGAGTACTTTCGGCTTTCACGTGTGGAAGTGCACAGCTCACGTTCAGGGAATTTCTCTCAAAGCAAACTATGAAGCCTCATGAAAAGCTGGTTTGGGAACTTCTGGGAAGCATCTCCCTCCCGCCTGCCCTCCCCTCTGACATTCCGCTTGTGTTTATTAAACACGTACTTTGTGCCAGGTCTTTCCCACATTCAAGTTGGAAAAGAGGTACTGCTGCTTGTGGAGACATCAAATGTCACCTCCCCAGAGAGGCCATCCCTGTCCAAATGTCAAAAACCACACTCACATCCACACCATCGCACACCCACCCCACATACTCCAATCCCACAAAACAGCCCTCTACTCTCTTATTCAGCTTTCCTTTTCCTCACAGCACTTACTACCCTGCATGTTTGCTATATGAACATTTTTGTTTCTTGTCTCTCCAGGCTGTAGAATGCAGGCTCCACAAGGGCACTGTGTGTCCCCAGGGCCTGCTACAATGCCCAACACAGAGAAGCCCTCGGCAAACATTTACTGATCAAGGAATAAAATCCAGGTTTGAGTCCCCGTCTCTGTGAGCACCTCTCCTATCTCATACTCACCCGTTTTCTGGAGAGAATTATTTGGGGCTAAAGAAAATTTCTGGGTGGAGACTGATTTGAGATAGTGAAGGTGCCAGCAGAGAGGAGAAGCGAAGATCAGTGGAGGTTCAGCAGAGATGACCCAAGTTGCCACCCTCAGCATCCATCCTCACCTCAGAATCCTGCCAACACCTTACCACCTCACAACAGGGATTGTCATTGCTCTGTTCTCAACACAGGCAAACTATGGCGCACACAGGTAACCACCGTGTGACCTGCAGTTCCCTGACACTGCAGTGCACGTGCGCAGAGTAGACCATCAGGGCAACTCATTCATTTTACCGACCCTGAAGCTCAGACATAGAGAACATCAGGCTGTCAGCCCCTGGGCATTGAGCTCCACGTCATGCACTGGGAAGGTGGGGGGAAGGTGCCTGGAGCTCACCACGTGGGTCGGAGGAGGCAGCTGTTTGGAGGAGATGCCACCAGAAAGTCCAGTTCCTGAAAGTCTGATTCCTCACCGTGAAGTGGCCATCATGGTAACATTCACCTCGACGGGCTACTGAGGCAAATGCAGGGGCTTCCAGTCTTGGCACTAATGACATTTTGGGCTGCATAACTCTTTGTTACGGGGGCTGTCCTGTGCATTGGATGTTTAGCAGCATCCCTGGAAGCTACACATTAAATGCCCATAGCTGCCCCCAGCCCTCTGCTGTAACCACCAAAAATATCTCCAGACACTGTCAAATGTCCCCTGGTGGTAGGTGTGGGGTATAAATTGTCCTCAGCTGAGAGCCACTGGTGGAAATTAAATGAAATGTACCCACGGCCCTGGACAGGTACTTGGCACATAATCAGATTCAGTGATGCCAGTTTAACTCTTTCATCTCACCAGTCTCATGCTAACCAATACCTTCCCACCCTTAATCCGAGTCCTCTGATTTTAACTCTGGAATCCACCACCATCCCTCTGCCACAGGACATTTGCACTGGCTGTTCTCACCACCTGGAATGCCCTCCAGACAAGCTAACTTGAGTTCTTTCCTCAGCTCAGTCATCAGAGGCCTGGACACTTCCTTGACTACTGCCCTGCCTTCACCAGCAGCCCCTGCCCAGATTCTCCAGACACCTCTGCTGTATCCATCCGTCCATGTGTGTAAGTAAGGCACGCACATTTCTTGATCCCCCGGCACCCAACCCAGCGTCTGGCACTTAGTAAGCATCCAGCAAAGATTTATCACATGAATCACCAGCATCCCCACCCTAAGGTATGTGCACAGCACTCAGGTCTATGGTCCCAGGAAAAGAGAAGGAAACTGCATCAGACACCACCTCACACTCTCATGGCGCTCAGAGTCAGAGGCCACCCGAGAAAGAGTGGGATGTAGGCCCACTTCCACCCCTGGAGTGGCCATTTGTAGGGCGGAATGGAACAGAGTGGGCCCTCGGGAGGGCCTGTTCAGAAAGGCTTCCAGGAGGAGGGGAAAGAAGAAGGGTGCTGAACAGCGGGAACAGCAGCACGCTGAAGGCCTGACTCCCCACCCCCAAGATCAGGGAAGACTTGGCTACAGAAGCGAGGCCAGGGCAGGGCAAAGCTGGGAGAAGTAGGGCTGGCTTCCCTGTGCTTTCACTCGGACGGAACCCTGAGCAGAGCCAGGCTGCAGGGGCGGCTGACGGTCTGGTTTCTACCCACCCACCTTCACCCCCACTCCACATTGACACTTCCCCAGGCCAGGCCCGGGGCATTGGGTTTCCCACAGTCACATTCCTGCCTCCATAGCTCATGCCGATGTGACTCCCAGGCTGGCGCTGGCAGCCACGCGGTCTGTGGCCATGCACTCCGTCTTGGGGCTAGCTGTGGGAGGGAGCCTGCCGCTCACTCAGGGACTGGGCAGCCTCCAACCCGCGGCTGCCCCGCTGGCGGCCACGGCTCCCTGGAGGTGCCTGAGCTCAGGAGGGTGAGGAACTCTCCTTCCCAGGTATACCCGGCTCCTCCAGGCCAGCCCCCGAGCCAGTGGCCAAGCCCACCTCCTCTGCTAAAGGTGGACGTCCCGAGACCCCAGCCACCACGCCGGGAGGAGGTGGGGAGGTTCTGTGGAAACAAGCAGCCTACGAAGGGGACTCCTTGACCCACCTAAAGGGAATCCAAGACCAAGCACCAGACCACTGGTGTTTCTGACAGTCTTTCTGCCCATGGGCTGTCACACACATCTCCTTCCTCTGACAACACACCCCCACACAGGGCCCAGAGGTCTGGTTCAGGATCTATAAAATGGAGGCAAGGAGGAGCAGAAGGAGCCAGAGTCCAGGTGGATACAGCAAAAAGACACAAGCTGAGCAGCAGGGCTCCGCAGGGCTCAGTAAGTGGGGGACAGAACCACAGAAGCCACGCTCACAGCGGTCAGGAAACGGTGGAGCCTCCGAGGTGGCTCCAGGGGCCCCCAAGGAGACCCTGCTCTAGCAGAGTCAAGCATATGGGCTTCAGGGGCCAGCCACACCCCACCCCCACCTTATGGGAAGGACTCAATTCCTTTGTAGGATGGATCCAAAGAGTTCAGGTGACAGAGCCAACCGAAAGGGTGCTGCGATGGGGAGCCCCCATCTCTTTCTTTAAGTAGACAGGATCAGGAAACCCTCAAGAGCAACAGGCGCTGGAGCTGGCTGGCACAACTCAGGAGAGAGCATTACATCTCCGGACATTTGCAAGCCGTTTGTTAAACACAGCCATTTGTAAAAATTAAATCATATGAACGGGTAACTTCAGAAACTATTTTTAAAAGAAAGGTAATAAATCCTCAAACTCATCACTTCCAAATTACCCCACGACCTCTGTGAACCTGCTCCTGACATGCTTTCCATCTAGCGTGTCTGTGAGATGGAAACTCTGTATAAACGCTGTGTAATGGTGTGCTGTGCCCGTCTCCTCCCATATCCACGTTCTGTGACTTCACATTGATAGCTTGAAATTGGCCATGGCACGGATAGTTACACCATATCGGCAAATGCTACAAATAGAGCTGGATTTGTTCTCTGAATGTTTTTTCCAGAGACCCAGTTGTAAAACAGACAGGCCTCAGGTGACCTGCCAGGATCTCTTCTTAACCTTTGGCTCTGCTGGGACACGCAAACAACAAATGGCGATATAGAGAAGAGTACTCTAAGCCCTGTACAACCCCACTATTGTCCGTAAGATTTTCCATAATATTCAGGTGTGAAAAAGAATTAGTACTTGAGGAAATACCACTAAAAGGATTATTACTTGTTTTCTCTGTGCCTCAGTTTGCTACTCTGTAAAATGGGAGCACCGATAAAAACCTACCTCTTAGGATTGTCAGGAGGCCTAAATGAGGTTAACACGTGAACAGGGCAGAGGGCACCGCCTGGCACACAGCGAGTACTCTAGAACAGTTGTTCAACTTGGTCCATATAAGGCCCGAGAGTAAATACCTTCGCCTTTGCCAGCCCCGTAGGCTCTGCTGTAGCCACTCAGAGGCTGTAGTGGCAGGACAACAGCCACAGACCATGCGTACAAGGACAGCCTTGTCTATACCAACAGGCAGAGAGCCAGACTTGGCCAGCGGGCCACCATTTGCCAGCGCCTGCTCTGTAGGGGAGGTGGTTATTTTTGCTGTGTTGTTATCACCTCCATAAGTTAAGTGAGAAAACTGACCCTCCTGTCAATATAGGAGATACAAGAGATGTAGGTTCAATCCCTGGATTGGGAAGATCCCCTGGAGGAGGGCATGGCAACCCACTCCAATATTCTTGCCTAGAGAATCCCCATGGACAGAGGAGCCTGGCAGGCTATAGTCCACAGGGTCGCAAAGAGTCGGACACGACTGCAGCGACTTAGCATGCATGCAGACCAGATGATAAATTATAAGGTCACCCTAGCAACTGTGGACGCAGACCCTTATGCATGTATAATGACACACGTGGGGGACACCTGTCACATTCACCCCACTGTAACACCCAGTCCAAGCTTGCCTCTGTGCTGACATTCTGTCTCAGGTCCACGGACACACACGTTTCAACAGACACACACAGGCTTCAGCATCCAGCTCTTGAGCAAGGTAGACCCGAAGTCCGTGTATTTAGAGGACTCACTCAGGTTGTCTTTCTATGCAGGGAGCAGGAGGATCAGAGGAGGGAGCCGGAAGCCCTCAACTCGCCCCACAGCACAATACCAGATGTGACAAGTGCTCCACGAAGACATTCAAGAGACACAGAGCCACCTTCCAATGGCCCGCACACCCAACCAGGGGCCTTGGCCACTTAATAAGGCCAAGGCCTCTCACCTTCCAGGAGCTGCCCTTGCTCAAAGTACCCACTCTAGGAAGTATGCCGAGGTGCCCTGCACACAACACCGGATTTCATCCAGGTCCAGAGATGGGCCTTGCCCTCCCCACCCACATCTGACCTCCTTTTTAGCCAATTCAAACCCCAAATTACTCCTCTCTGGCACCAACCTCTCCCTGATCCCCTTATTAGCATTTCCAACTCCCCAGCTCCCCTTCTCTGCCCCTGACTGGAGCTGGGGATTCCTGTCTCCGTGGGTCCTCCACACTTCAGGTCAGGACCCATAGAGACAGGGCCCTGCCAACCAATTGGAGGCTTCATGGCTAGAGTCAGTGGTGCCAACTGCCCAGGGAGGGCATGCTGCTGGCTACAAGATGAGGAGGGGGCTGCACCCTGCCCAGGGCTCCAGCCACACAGGAAGCTCCCTGGGACCCCACTTAAGGGTCCTCCAGGGGAAGGACTTCATGCCCTAACAGCAGTGAGGAAATGAACCTGGGAAGCCTGCTGTTCTGGCCTCGGTTCTAGAAGTGACCCACGCTGTGCTGCAGGGCAAATGCCTTCTCAGGCCCCAGTTTCTTCTGGGGTCACATTAGGGCTCAGAGTTCTACAGCTGCGCTATCCAACAGAACGTTCTATTAAGACAGAACTGTTCTATACTGTCCAGTGGTAGCCACTAGCAGGCGTGGCAGTTGAGTTCTTGAAATGTGGCCAGTGTGACTGGCGAGCTGAATTTTCTTATCTTAATCACTTTAAATGTAAATTTAAATAGCCACACCTGGCTATTAGCGTAGTTCCGGAACCTCTGTCTCCTCAACTATAAAATGGGTATAATCATAAAATCCAGCCTTCTGGGGTCACTGTGAGGATGAAATGAGACAATAAGCTCTCAACCTGGTCTTTGGCACAAGGCAAAATAGATTTTAGTATTTCTTATTCTCTTTGAGATCCTAGATTTTCTTGAGAACTAGAGAAAATCATAGGCCTCACCCCAGAATTCACCCAACACAGAAACACACACTGCACACACCATATACATCCATACACATCACACACGTGCTTACACATCAGACACATGTGCAGACAGATCACACATGCACACTCACAGCTCTGCACCCAATGTCAAGCAGCCAGGTAGAGAGTGCTTCTGAACATGAAAGTTCCTTCCAGCTCTAAAAATCTCCTGGGTGAGGAACACACTGGCCGAATCTGCATCTCTTCCTCTCCCTGCCCAGGCTCAGGCATCTCAGAAAACCCTTCCAAACTCTGCAGGCCGAGAGCAGACAGGGCTCTGGAAAAATCCTCGCGCAAGGAGGGCAGGCCCAGGGCAAGGGCCACAGGACGGATTCTGTGAGCTCATCCCCAGCAGCCGTCACCAGGGTTCTCAGAGAGGCTGGTGGCGTCGGGAGGGGGTGACTGGGTCGGAGCCGGCGGTGGCGGCGGCGGCAGCGAGGGGTGTGGGGCGAGGAGAGGGAGGCTGGATGGAACACGCTATAATAGCAGCTTTGTACTCTGCTTCCCAGCTCCCTGGGAACGCCAGGAAGATTATGAAACCCGGTGTCTTTGGGAATGCCAGGATATTAGCTGGAAAAAGAATAATACGAAAATAAAATAATGCTCGCGATGGAGACAGCAGACGATTAGCAGACAGAGCCAGGGCCTCCCGCTCCGCAGAGGGAGCCAGGCTTGGCCCCAGCAGAAGGTTTCAGGGAAAGGCTGCCTGTGCTAATGAGCAGACAGGGCCTGCCTTCCAGCGAGACATCTTCAGGAGGGGAGCTGGCAAGTGAGGCCCGGCCTGCTGGTGGACTCATGGGCCAGGGGACGGGTGGTAGGAGGCAAGGGGGCGCCACAGGCCTGGCCCTTTTGCCCAGACATCCAGAAATGTCAGATTACCAGGAAGGCCACCTGGCCACCACCCACAGTCCTGGATTCCTCCAAGCTCTGCCTCCCCAGGGCCTCCTCCAAGAAGCTCCCCTCATTAGACGCTGTCACTCTGGAATGACTCTCAGTCTGCACTTCAAAGATACAGATTCTGTTGGGTTTATTTGCATTCAGATGTGAATATCCCTCTTCCTAATCAGACCAGGGTTTCCCATGAGCCAGGTCCATCAGATGGATCACTAGAAGAAAAGATAACCTTTTCCCACAAAGGAGCAGAGAGGACATGTCACCTTTCCCTGCCTCCCTCTCTAGGACCCTGGCCACACACCTTCAGCCAGAAAGAGACAGCCCCCCTCCCCGAGAGGGGCATTCAAGTAGGGGGCCGATGTGACTGCCTCCCTCATTTTCAGGATGTACTATGCAGCTGACATCCTGGCAACTCAAAGATGGTCCTGAGATTAGCAACATCAGCATCACTGGAGGCCTGTTAGAAATGAAGACTCTCGAGCCCCACCCAGACATCAAATCAAAAGTGTGCATTTTAACAAGATTCCTAGATGGGTCCTGAGTTCGTTAAAACTGAGAAACACTTTGTTACATGGGTTATGTCTTCATTCTTTACAAGGAACCATGGATGTAGTGATTTTCATAAGTAAGGTAACAGAGTTGCTAAAGAGACAAGTAACCTATCCATAGTGGAAGCAGAGGAAGCAGCATTCAAACCAAACTGGTGCCATTCAGAAGCCTCACTCACACACTTCCACAGTCCCGCCAAGGGAATCAGAAGGCATCAGTGACCAGTGGGCAAAGGCCAGTACCTGGAACAATTAGATTGGTCCTGACATCCAAAAAACCCAACCGTCTGCCCTGATGCTAGAGCAGCATGAAGGACAGCAGACTCAGGAATGGAAACCCAGGCTGTCCTTGGTCCTGGCAGGAGGCATGTAAACATGACCATGGAAGGAGAGTGTGTGTGTGTATGCACTGTGTGTGTGTGCTCTCATGCTGATGAGGGGTGGTCATTGGCTCAAGTAGAGTGATCTAGACAGTTCCTACCCAGTGGGCCTGTGGCCATGTCCGAATGCTGGTCACACCTAAAGACTGTGTCCTCCTGTCTTCATGGATCCAACCACTCTGACCGCTGTCCGCCTCTGGCTCCCTATATCAGCAAAGCTCCCCCAGGACTCCAGGCTTCACTGCCCTGATTTCTTCCACAGATCACAGGCGGCTCACATCTGCATCACTACCAGTCACCTTCCCACTTGACTTGACATTTGATCTCAGTGCTCCCTCACAACATTTTCTCCCACGTAGAGAGTAAACGGATTGGTTTCTCTGTTCTGGGAAATGCCCGCCTTCACTCTCCCAGTCACCGAGCCATGAAAGCTTGGCAGTGGGTCCCCCAGCCTCGCTCGCCTTCTTCCCCTTGATCCCCGCCAGCCCCGGAGCCGTCCACGCTTCCATCCACGTGTCTCCGGGCCACCTCTGGCCTGGCGCCCTCTCTCCGCCCAGCCCCCTCCCTCCCCTTGCCGCTGACACTCAGCCCCCCACGCCCCCGGCCTCCCTGCCCTGGGCCGCCTGGCAGGCAGCCGCCAGATCCATCTTCCTCACACAGCACTTCACTGTGTGTGTCACACTCGCCAGGGCCAACCGTGAACTCATCGCAGCCCCAGGCCCACCCCACCCCACAGCCTGGCAAGGGGAGTGGCCCTACTGTCCATCCAGCGGAGCCTCTGACACCCGTTTGACCCTTCCCTCCCCAAGCCCTGCCACTCCACCTCCGTCCATCCCAGTCCCTCGGCTCCCACCCCAGATGGTCACCCCCTCCCAGATCTCTAACCCAGCCTCCTGGGGGTCTCGTGATGGAAGGCGCTCCCTCCCCAGCCGTCCTCCGTGGCTACCTGATGAGGGTCCTAAAACCCAGCTCTGACCAGCGCACTCCTCCTCCACTCGGCAGTCCACACTTGCTCCCTACTTCTCATTCAAGAGTGCCATGGTCATCCGCACTCTGTGTCCAGCACCATTTAGGCTTGTTTCCTTTTCATATGCTCTTCTCCCCAACCTGGTGGGGCTGTCGACCACAAAGAAAAGGGGGGCATGACCCAAGACAGTCAATCAGAACATTCCGTTCCTCGCCCTCAGGCTCAGGCACTGGGGTGGGCACAGGGCCCAGCAGAGCTGGTCAATAGCACACGAGACGGCACTGGCCTCCCTGACAAAGTGCGCTCTCCCCTCTGGGGTCTCCCGCTGTGAGGAAAGAGAGAAGGCGGGGTGGGCTCTGCTGGCTGTAAAGACGGTGGCAGCCTCCATCACGGGCACCATCTTTGCCACCACATGGAATGAGCCAGTGTGAGAATGGGGCCAAGACTGCGGAGCGAGTCAGAAACACAGAGTCCCAAGGACACTGTGTGAGCCCCTGGCTCCTGCCAGGCCTGATGCCTGATTCACCTCATGGTGAATCAGATTCCCAGCAAGCTGAGCCTTAAGCCCTTTTCCTCTCTTCAGTTGCATTTCTATCTGATGAAAACAAGCCCCGGCTCCTTAGCGGGCAGCGCCCTTAGACCTGGCCCTGCCTCTGAGGTCTGCCAAGGTCTTTATTCCCCACCCCTCAGTGGGAGCCACACAAGCTCCCCCACCACCACCACCATGCTGCCCTATGCCCGAGCCAGGCCTCTTCTGACAGGACAAAGAGATCCCCAGCTGCGGCTGCTCCAGCCTGGGTGGCAGTTCCAACCCCCCGCCCCCTGGCACCACCCTAGCCTGAGCACCTGCTCAGGGGCCCAGAGAGCCCAGAGCTCTGCCCTCTCCTTCCAGCCTCGCTATCCCTTGGCCCCCAGACTCAGGAGGGCCTCCCTCCAGAGCCTCTGACATCACCTGGCCCCAAGAGGGTTCCATCTCCCATACTGTCACCCCTGGACCTGGCCCCCCCAAAAGGTCCTGGGAGTGATGGAGCTTCCAGGCCCTGCCCAGGCCCCTTCAGTGCCACTCCCAGCTTCAACTCCTTTCTCTGTAGCCGTCCCATCAGGTCGGGGGCCCCCCACACTGTACTCCCTGGCTGAGGGCTAAGGCCCCCCGCTCCTCACCCAGACCAAATACATATATGTACTCACATTCACACACAGCAGGCTCACAAAGACACACTCAAGTTCCATTAGCCAGTAAAGCTGGTGAGACCTACTCCTGTGGGTCACAGCACAAAGCGCTCTCCCCTACCCAGGGGGCAGGCTGTCCTACCTGAATTTCAGAGGTGGCATTTCCTCCTGGGCATCTCACCCCCAACTCTGGAAATCCTCAGACCAACAGAGCAGGGGACAGGCTATCCCCTGGTCCCAAACATCCCCATTTGGTCCGTCCAGGAAGTGTGAGCACATCTTTTTTGTGGAACACATCATCCAGACCCTGGATAACTTTGATCTGACCCTCAGTCCACCAGCTCTGGGAAGTGGTCTCTAAGGCACCTCTCTCCCAAGATTCCCAGAACCCCCACGAGATAGCCTCTGCCTCAGGAGGATCTAAGTCCACCTGAGGACATTCAGGGTCTCTGAACCCCCCTGGCTACTCCCCTGGGCCAGGCCAAAGCCTCCCAGGCCCATCCCCAGGCCAGCCAGCCTCTTCAGAGGAGCCAGGTCCCTTGGCCTCAGTCACAGGTCAGAGCACCATAAGTCCAGGCCCTCTCCCTGCTCCCATCTCAATTGCCAAAGTAGTAGCGGGTCTTCCGGTGCCAAGAAATGAGCTATTCTGTTTCAGGAGAATACCCAGAGTGGTGTCCATGTTCCCACATGCAACCCCAGAGGACCGAATTCACAGTCCCATCCCGGGGCCCCCTGCACCTCCCCTGCATCAGCCTTAAACAGCCTTGGGAAAACATGCTGCACCCCATCAACCCCAGAAAGGCATGGCCACATACCAGGGCCCCCTCAAGGGCAAACACAGCCGCAGGCCCCGTCTTCTCCAGGGGCTCCATGCGGCGGCGCCAGCGGCGGCGGCGAAAGGCATCCGTCTTGCGGTTCTCCAGGTGGAACTTCCAGCCAAAGAGCGAGGCATACTCCCAGCCCTCACCCTCCGCCTCCGCCTGCCTGTGCTGCATGGGAGAACAGGGCAGACTTAGAGGCCACTTGGCAGGTTGGCGGGGAGTACCGGGTTGGGCTCCAGCTGTGCCCTCCCTGCCCTCCAGGACTCCCCCACACACACCTGGCATCATCACCCTGCAGGTGGGAAAACCTGGGAGGACCCCCTGGAGGAGGGGGTTCTGAGTGGTTTCTGCAGTGACAAGAGTCCCACATCAGGAAATCAGGAGGAAAAGAGGCTCCCTGGGCTGTGGGGAGATCCAAGGAGCCAAGAAAGGAAGGTAGACTGAGCAGTGATGAAAACACTGGGCTTTTGGTTTGTTTGTTTATTTGGATTCTAGGTGGATTTCATGAATCCAAGGTTTTCTTGTAATTTCCTTTTTCTTCTTCATTTCCCGACTTATAAAAATGGAAATGGGTCTGCAGTTCAGAGGCAAAATGAATAGCTCATTTCCCAGCCATAGGTTGTTCCTCCACGAGGCGAGACCTACAACAGTGTGGAGAGAGCCCCAAACTTCCTCCAACGGGGCCCTTTTCCATCTTGGAGGGAGTCCCAGAAGCCCCTTCCCACCATCTCGTGACCTGAGATGATCCTCAGGGCCATGAGTTCAGTGCCAGTCCCGAGGCTGTCTATGTCCCTCTCCAGGAGCGATGCTGGTAGTGAGGGAGCAGGCGAGGCACACCGCCTGGTAAGGCTTCACCTCTGTCCCCTGGGTGCCCTCACAGGCAGAGTGGAGTTTGTCTGGTTCATGACACCAGAAACAGCCAGCTGCCCAAAAGCCTGGCCTCTCCGGGGACCCAGTGACCTTCCTTTCTAGATTCTCTGTGACCAAAGAGAGACAAAGGGACTTGGGTCATGCCAAAGGCTATTCCTGGACTGGGGAAGGCCTAGTTCTTGAGCCAAAATTCCAACGTATGCCTGGAAAGGAAGGATGCAGGCCAAGAGGGTTCTGGGGAGGCAGGGCCTGAGGCCACGCAGAACGCGAGCATCTGTGTGACCCCGGGAGCAGGTGCAGGCATGTATGTTCTCATACAAGCTCACTCTGCACCTGTCTGCATCCCAGGGGTATCTGGACATGGCTATGGGCAAGGGTGCTCACACTGTGCAAACACCCTCTGGTAAATGCCAACTGAGCCCACCCAGGCTCTTTGGCCAGCAGCACCCTCATCCCCAGCAGCCCCCTTCTCCACGGAATTGACCATGCTGGAGGGAACAGGCTTCCCGGGGAAGGTATGCAGTCAGCTCATCCCAGCAACCCCAGACAATGACTGATGGCTAAGGTGGTACAAACCCCAGGCCCCTTGCCTCCAGGCGAGGAGAGCTCTGTGGTGCTCCAGGTTGAGCCCCTTTCTGAGCTACAGTTCAAGTCAAAACAGTCTCTGCCTGGGACCACAGTCTTGCTCCTGGCACCCCTGAGAGCACTGCCTCAGCAAACTGCAGGTAGGCAAGCTCCTATCTCAGACTCTGCCCCAAGGACAGCCAGCCACAGACATACTCAAGGCACACCTTCGCACCTTCCAGGGGATGCTGAACGCATCCCCGTGCATAGTCGTGGGCATGTGGGTGCTTTCTGTCCATGAGCACCTGTGTGAGCAACACAAGTGATCTTCGAGCATCTCGAGTGATTGTCTTGCACACACCCTCTGCATGCATGTGTGCACAGAGGTGTGCACTGTGCCCAGCTGGCCTCCCCTTCCCAGGGCCTCACCTCTGCCCACCTCCACCCCCGAGCTCACCCGCTTCAATGCCTCCATCTGGCTGAGGTCCCTCCTGCGCAGACGGACCCAGCGCCGCCGCCGGTGTGTGTAGTACATCTTCTCAGCAGGGACCCAGTGCCTCGGCTTCCGGTCCGGTGGGATGGTGATGCTGTACTCCCAGCCTGGGGGAGGGGCGCCCATCACTCATTGCCTGGCCATCTCCCATTCAACATTTGGAGGACGTTCACAGACTTTCAAGTGACCACCAATTCCCGATTTGTAGTTTGAAGTAAGGACTCCCCAGGAGGCCCCCAGAAGAAGTGGCCCAGTGAAGGCCAGTACCCCAAGTCCAAGGGCTCTGCCTTTAGTTGCCCCCACCGACATGCCTCACAAGACTGCTGGGTGCTCACGGGGCTCCACACGCTGCCCACCTTGTTCATCAACGGCCCGATTCAGGTCCGTGGACCACTCTTCATCTTCCCACTTCCAGCCCAGCGGGCACTCTATGTCATCCTTGGGAAGCACCTTCTCCCCGTTCTAGAGTGACACAGGTCAGGCAAGCATGAGAAGAGACAGATATGGCGATGAGAAGATGCAGGCTGATACTGCACACTCTCAAAGCCCCGGTGTGACTTGGGGTCAGTGTCCTACCCTCGTCAGACCTCTCACTGGCCCTGTGAAAACCCAAGCATGGATGCTGGGGCTGTGGGAGCAGGGGAGAACATTCTTCTCTCAGTCACAGGTCCTTCCTGGGCCTAAACGTCCAGGACTCTGGGCAAGCAGAGCCCACTTGCCCGCAGAGCACCCCCTTACCACGTCCGTGTAGTTGTCACTCATATAGATCCACTGGCCTCCGGGGAGCCGGGTCTGGTTCTCAAATACCTCCTCCACGAAGCTCAGGTGGCCAGCGTCAGTGTCGTGAAGCAGTCTGAGGACAGGGGTGAGTCAGAGTCTCTGCCAGTACCCCCACCCATCCACACCCTCCAGCAGAGCACTCCAGGGCCTGGGCCAACCTTTCTGTGTCAGCCTCACTTCCAACCAACAACAGGAGAGATAAGGGGAAGAGACAGGAAGGGCAGTGAGTCAAGGGGATGGAAGAGAATGTCACCACCAAGATAAAGAAAGAAACAGGGAAACCAACTTGAACACTCCAAAAACCCTGTGGGTATTTGAAGCTCAATAGATAGTTGTAGAAATGTAAAATATTATCAAGCTACATACTTAAGATTTGAGTACATGACTACGATAGGTGTTACTCTTCAATTTTTAAAGAGTTAAAAAAAAAAAAAAATTGTTGAATATCAACCAAAATGGAAAAAGAGACAGGAGGAAGAGGTGGAGATGACAATGCAGTTGGAGAAGGATAAGGCTGTCCTGAGAGGCGCTAAGGGAGAGGGGGCCTGAGACGGGAGAGGGACCAAGATGGGAGAGGGATTAACATGCAGAGGAGAGAGCAGGCTTTCTGTGGTATCTTGGAGGAAAGGGCTGTAACCAATGGACGCAAAGTCTTCTGGATGTCAGCTTAGGTTTAATCGGAAAGAATATTTTGATCATTAGAGCCCTTTGAGAAGAGAATGCTGCCTCGTGAGCCCAGGAGAGTTCAAGGGAGTCACTCTGACCAGTGCAGGGGCAGTGGGAGTAGACAGAGACCCTTTCAGAGAAATGGCTGGGGCAGACGGGGTCTCCAAGCCCTCCCTGTCCATGTCTCCAAGCCCTCCCTGCCCACAACTCACGTCTTCTCTGGACACACGAACCAGTCTCCAGCCCAGGCCCAGCCGGCTGAGGGGCGGAAGCTGTCCTTGGGTAGCTTGATCCTGCCCGTGATGTCAGAATACTTGGGGTATGTGAGGCCAGTTGTGCCCCAGTTCCCAACCAGGGCCAGCTTGGTCTGGTTCTCATACTGGAGAGTGAGCAACAGAGAAGTGAGCAGGCCTGCGGTAGCTCGGGGGCTAGGGGGTAGGGTGGGCAGGCAGTCAGGCACTCACGGTTTCAGCAAAGACGGAGAGCTTGCCCTCAGCAAACTGGTTGAACTCCTTTTCATCCACAGAGAGTCCAAACCAGAGCCTGACCCGAATCTGCACTGGCATCCGGGCTCCGGGCACCCCTTCCATCGGATACTGGGTACCAGAGAAGGAAAGAAACCCACAATCCCCTTCAGAGTCAGGATGACTCAACTTGCAGGGCCTCCAGGCCTGGGCATACCAGCCTGACACCCCATCAATGTGGGCCCTATTGGTGGACTTCTCAGAAGTTCATGGACGACTGAGAAACCTCACCAAGATTCCTTCCCACCAAAAGAGAAGACTGCATCCTCCCCATCCAGGTGCTCTCTGCAGAGACGGGCAATGTCGAGACCAGGAACCCCATTCTCCCCTCTCCCACCCCATCCTCATTTCTGTTCTCTCCTAGAATAGTATGGTCCAGTCGAGATTTCTGTTACAGTGGGAATGGTTTTTTACATTTTCAGAGTTCAATGTACTAGCTCCATGTGGCAACTGAGCAGTTAAAATGTAGCTGGTATGACTGAGAAACTAAATTTTTAGTTTTATTTCATTTAAAATTAAATAACCACATATGGCTAGCATATTGGACAGTGCAGTTGTAGAACATGTCTCTATAAGAGAAAAAAAGGTCTGAAAATGGGAGAGGTTAAGGCCTCTCTCTTCATTTTCAGTTTTTTTTTTTTTTTCGGGGGTTTTTGGCTGGATGTTAGTGTATCATCTGATATCCCCACCCTTTCAAGTGCTTATCAGCATGTTAACCGCTATTCACTGGTCTTCAACTGCTTTTTATCCTGAAACTTTCAGAAGCTCTGCCAAAACAGAATAACCACAACAACTCAACATAAAACATTTATTCTCCACAACTGCTTCACCATTTGATTGAAATCAAGGGTCAGATATGGCCTAAGGAACAGAAGTGCCTCACTTTTAGAATAACACACAGTCCCTTAGAGGAAGTAACACATTAAGTAGCCAGGCTTCATGTGCCTGAGCTTGGAGGAGTGTCTCCACTGGGACATGGAGCTGAATGAGATGAGAAAGTCATTTTGGTGGGTTTAGAGGAGGAAAGGGAGGCTGAGCTAAGGGCTCTCCAACTAGTAGAAGAGGCCTGGATCCCTGGAGCGGGAGCCCAGGCCAGGTAAGAGGATCAGAAAGGGATGGTCATGCCAAGGCACCAGCAATCTCACCCCTCACCCAGCCTCTCTGTCTTGGTTCATCCTCAGTGAAGCCCGGAGGAGCCCCTGACCCCAAGTGTCACCCCTCGGAAACCTCCCTATGACTGTTTGCTTCGGTGTCCTCTCCCTTGGGGTGGTTAGTAGCCTTTTCCCCTCCAAACCACCAGCCCCAGGGAGATGGCAGGAATGCCTGACCCCCACCTTCCCCCATCCGCCCCCAGTCTCTCCCCTGCCCTCCCCCAGACAGGGCCAGCCTGCTGGACCCAAAATAGCAACAGCAAATAAAGAAATGTCTAGTTTGGGGCTCCTCTCCCTCTCTGCTGGTGCTCATTTTTTCCAACTTTGGTTTAAGTTAAGAAACACCAATGTTTTCTTGGTCTCTGCTTGCTGCCAACATTTTTGTAGAGCTTGCTCAGGAGCTACTGGCGGGGCTCATAAACTCAGTGGGGAAGACTTCGAGAAACAATCTTATATCTTTTTTTTTTTCTTGCTTGGGATCAGAAAAAATTTTCAGTTTGCATTTCCCTGAGGCTGCAGGGACAAGAGGTCAGAACCTAATGCTCATTCCGTTCACAGGCATCCACCAGGCCCGCTCCTGCAGCCTCACCTCCACTGCAGCCTGACAGCCCTCCCTGGTTAATCCTGTTCAGATGTGACCGCTCCTGGACTTCCTTTCCCATCTGCCCGACCAGGCAAGGAGCTGGCTTGGGAGAGAGGAAAGCAGCTTGCTAGGAGGTTAGGACCTCACAAGGAAAATGTCCTAAGTGGGAGGGGCAGCCCACTGCCTCACACCCCTGCCCTCTTTCTAGGCAAAGCTGGTCCTCTGAAGCACCAATGACCCACATGTAGACTTCTGATCATCCCTGGCTTTGTGATGGCCTCCAGCCATGGTGCTGGTGGAGCCTCCTCTCCCCAGGGGGCAAAGACCTCCCCAGAAGGAAAAGGGGAGAAGAGAAGAAAAAAAAATTGTATTCATTGATCACCTAGTTCCAGTAAGACCCTTGACTTGTGTTACCTAATTCCATCCTCAATGCTGTAACCAGGGCTGCTGCTGCTGCTAAGTCGCTTCAGTTGTGTCCAACTCTGTGCGACCCCATAGATGGCAGCCCACCAGGCTCCCCGTCCCTGGGATTCTCCAGGCAAGAACACTGGAGTGGGTTGCCATGTCCTTCTCCAATGCATGAAAGTGAAAAGTGAAAGTGAAGTCGCTCAGTCGTGTCCGACTCTTAGCGACCCCATGGACTGCAGCCTACCAGGCTCCTCCGTCCATGGGATTTTCCAGTTAAGAGTACTGGAGTGGGGTGCCATTGCCTTCTCCATAATCAGGGCAGTCTGATCTTTATTCTATAGGTAGGAAAACAGCATTCAGAGAGATTGGGCAATCTGCCCTAGGCTACACAGTATTTCAGCCAACCTACAATCTGTCCACACACACTATGCCTTTGAAAGCTGTCTCCTCTGCCCACCTCAGAGGGCAGTGAGAATAACTGGCCAGTGTATGAATGGATCGGCCAATAGCCACTCAGAGGCTGGAGGCTAAGGTTAGTCCACAGTGACTTCCTGGAAGAGGTGAGATGGAAGGAGGCTCTGGTGTGGATGGTAAGAGACAGAGAAGGGAAGGTTGAAGGCCAGGCAGTTTATGATGCCAGCAGAGCCGTTTGGAGTCAGCCCCACGTGGTGAGCAGCAGGCTTACTTCCTGGGCCTCCTCCTCGAGCAGAGCAGCCTCAGTGATGGCTCTCCACACGCAGACCCTCCCTTGGGCCGCAGTAGCCACAGCTCAGAGAGGGGTATCTCTGAACTGTGTCCCGACCAGCCGGCCACAGCACCCTGACCAAGCAGCCTGGGCTCTGTGTCCCCACATGAACCCAGAGAAGAAAACAGGCATCTTCAGGCACCTGCTCACTTCCCTGTCACCCACCCCCAAGGCTAAGAGAAGATAGTGGGAGGAGAAAGGGCAGGGGAGGTGGGGACTGAAGGATGGAAGGGACAGGGTTACCTGGTCCCAGATCTCCGATGAGCAGAGCCACGGGCACAGCCAGTGCCCACACACCAGCATTAACACAGGGAAGAACTCGAACCCGAGCGTGACTCCACCTAGAGCCAGACCCTCGGGAGGGTGGAGGCAGGTCTGTGCCAGGACTCCTAGAGGTTGGCCATGGGGGCTGAGGGCTGAGGCCACCTCCACGAGGAAGCTGGCTGGAGAGGAGCACAGCCTCCGGGGTCAGCCCCTCATTCATTCCCAGCACCCCTGATTCTCACCTACTCACTTTCCGGACCAGGTGCATGGGGTCTAGGGACTTTGTGGGAGGAGGGGAGAAGGGAAGTCTTTTTATGGAAGCCCTCGGTCCCTTCAGAGAGCAGAGCCTTGAAATTCTGAGCCTGACAGAAAACAGAGACTGAAGGGAAGTGGACCACCCTGGGAGTAAGAGAGTAAGACCGTGACTTGAGGGAAAACAACCCACTTTCAGAAATATGGTCTGCAGTTTTCCACAGTTCTTGCCACAGTAGCTGGTGCCCCGACGGGAGAAGAGGACCTCGTGGGCAGGCACCCGCTGGTACGCCACCCGCTTGTCACCCTGCAGCATCCAGATGACGATGTCAGGCAGGCTGTTCTGGGGCTAGAGAGAGAGAGGGTGGCAATCAGGCTAGGGACGACGGTACCTCCCGGCCCACGCCCTCAGCTCCCAGCCCACACCCTCAGCCCACCATGAGTGAGCCAGCCTCCGCAGGCCTCTCCTCCGAGCTCCTACACTCAGGTGGCCCCTGAGCCCCCAGGGCTGGCTGGGCACCTCTATCTTCAGCAGCTATGAGCCCTCAAGGAGAGGACACCAGGCTGCCCCCAGCTCACAGGAGTAGCCCACCAGGAATTCACTGATCTGCATTCACATTTTCTGGGAAGAGACACTCTTGCCTGGAGCCCCAAGTTCTTAGACCCGTCCACTGGGGAGTAGAGAAATGCTGACTTGACCCTAGAGATGACATTACACCTAAGATCCACCCCCTTCCCCACTCCGGAGAGCAGCAGTGAATCCACAGAAGGTGTGTACCTTCCCAGAGGACCCTGGGGCCCTCCTCCCTCTAACAGCAGGGACTCAGGGGTCTGGCCCTTTTCTGGGCCCGCTGACACAGGACTCTGAAAATGGAGGGCCCTTGAGCGCTTCCACGCCCCTAGGGAGAACTGCTCCCAGATGCCACACTCAGGAGAGGTGGTCGGTCGGCTAAATCCATCTGCTCCCAAGGCCTGTGCTCTGTGGGACGGGCTGCTGGCCAGCACCCTCCCTTAGCATCTCCCTGAGTGTCACTGCACCCCTGCAGCCGGGAGGCAGCACAGGTGAGGAAACTCAGGCTCAAAGAAGTGAGGAGCCAGGCTTTTCTGATTCCAAATATGTGTCCCTAACCACAACACCAAGTGTGGTCCCACAGTGCCACCTGGAAACTTGCCGGAAATGCAGATGCTCAGGCCCCACCCCAGACATGTGAGATCAGGTGGGGCTTGGACCCTGTGTTGACAAGCCCTTCGGGGGATTCTGATGCACACTCAAATTTGAGAAAGGCTCCCTCCCATTTCCTCCACATTCCTTAGCACACGTGTCACCTTAACCACTCCCAGCCATGACACAGTCTGCGCTGAGAGTTCCGGAGTCTGGGCCAAGATGTGGAAGGTAGTCTGTGACCTGCCCCAGGGAATGGTCCACAGCCACTTCCAGGGGTCATCCTGGGCTTGAGCAGCACAGTGGCACCCAGGTAACCCAGTCATATGCCTGAGGCCCCACTTGGGGAAGAGACAACACTGACCCTTCAGGCCGCTTCCCCTCCGGAGCACCACTTCCACCTCCTGGACCCTCTTCTCCCCACTCAGGTCTTGCCCTTCTCTGCACACCCCTTCTGCAGAGATCATTCCTCACCATCTCCCAAATCTGTGGCCTGCCTGCTTCCCTGGAGACCTGGTGGAGGCATCTGACCCTGGGGGACAGCGGGTTCAGGGTGTAGATGCAAGATTAATACAGGTGCAGCCTCCTCAAGCCTGGGGCTCAGGGGCATCTGGGTGGGCAGGAGACACAGGGTCCTGTGAGAGGCAGGCTTGAGGCAGACAGGTTGGTGGGGAGGTAGGGCTGGGTCCTGGGGAAGGGGGCCCTGGCACTGGACCTAGAGCCAGGCACCCCGGATTCTGGTCCCAGCCCTGTCTCTAACATACTTTGGTACCATTTGTGCTAAGTCACTTCAGTCATGTCTGACTTTTTGTGACCCTATGGCCTGAAGCCCACCAGACTCCTCTGTCCATGAGATTTTCCTGGCAAGAATACTTGAGCAGTTGCCATGCCCTCCTCCAGGGAATCTTCCTGACCCAGGGACTGAACCCACATCTCCTGCTCCTCCTGCACTACAGGTGGACTCTTCACCACTGAGGCACCTGGGAAGCCCTTGGCAGCATTTATTAAGCACATTTATTGAGCATACTTGGGGGCATTTTGGACTTCCCTGGTGACTCAGATGGTAAAGCATCTGCCTACAATATGGGAGACTCAGCTTTGATCCCTGGGTCGGGAGGATCCTCTGAAGAAGGAAATGGCAACCCACTCCAGTACTCGTGCCTGGAAAATCCCATGGATGGAGGAGCATGGTAGGCTACAGTCCATGGGGTCGCAAAGAGTCAGATATGACTGAGCAACTTCACTTTCTTTCTTTGGGGGCATTTATCGAGCACCTACTACATGCCAGATTCTGGGCTGGGCCCCACCACACCCAGTATCCCTTCTATGAAGGCAGACATGGAGGCTCAGAGAGATTAAGCCACCTGCCCAAGGTTACCCAGCAATAGAGCCAGTTTGGACCAGACATTTCCCCTGCCCCTCCCAGCTCTGACATCCCAGGCAGGAAGGAAGGCACCTCGCAGGGTCAGCTACCTCATCAGCCAGGGCACGGAGTCGCAGGAGCCAGTCCTCAGCCTGCTCTAGGGCAGCGGGGAGCTCCCTGCGGCCGAGCTTCAGGGCCTGGGCTGCCTCAGTGATCTGGCTCAGGTGGCGGGTGCGCAGCTGGTACAGGTATTGGTCCAGGTGGGTGGCAGAGGTCATCTCCTGGACATCACCCAGGGGTTGGCTACAATGGACAGAGACGGGATTTGCCTGATGAGCCAGAGCCCAGCACTCACCCGGGCCCAGGCACACACACACCCGTGTACATATGTGTGCACAGGCCCTCACAACAGGCCTCAAACCCTCAGCCTCCTGCTGGCTGCTCCGCCTGCCCTGGCTGCCTCCTCCAGCCACCTCCTCCAGGAAGCCTGCCCCAACCACACTGGCCAGCATGCCTCCTGCTCTGAAGTACCCCTCTGTTCTGAGGCTGGCTGTCTGGAACCTACCCTCTCAGCCTCCAGTTGTGTGACCTCTTTCGCCTGTGCCCAACTGACTGCAAGCCCCCAGAGGCCCGGTGGGTCCCTCCTGCCTGCCCCCCACCCCCCGCAGCCTCCTATAGCAGAGGCCTGAGCACTAAACTGAAACGAATCCGTTCTGTTGTACGCACACTTTCTTCAAGAAGGAAATTTATGGACCCCTGACAAGCCACTGCAGACGCTGTGGGGAAGCCAGCAGCCAGCAATACAGATGGGTTGACCCAGGGCGGCCCCACAGCACCCCTCCCAGAACCCTCTGCCTTGGGAAGCCTTTGGAGAGGAGGTGGGGGTACACGCAGTCCCAGAAACACGGCCCCAAGCCTCCAGTAGGGGGGTTGGGTTTAAACTCAGCCCTATTTGGAGGCATAGAACTCTGACCACCCCCATCCAAAGGCTGGACTCCCTGCCTGGGCGCCACTTTATATGGCTCCTCCGGGCCACACCAAGGCCCAGGGTCAGTCAGTAGGCACACAGGGGTCACAGAGGACGGAAAGCGGTGGGTGACAGCGTCTGTGCTCTTCTCACCAAGCAGGACTCCTCCAGATTACCTCTGCTCCAGGGTACGGGCCGCCCCACCCCCGCCCCACCCCCACCCCCAAGCCCTTGACTCCCAAACAGGACATCAGTCAAGCCCGCTCGCTCACCAGATCTGCTCCCACCACTCGCAGCCACCCCCCACCTCACGTTCCCTGTTCCCTCCCCGCGGTGTCTCGACTCTCCCGGCTCCCGGCTGATTTATTTTTCTGCCAATTTCCCCGAGCTATGCAGAACCAATTACCGCCGAGCGCAGCGGCACCGCCGCCGCCAGATACACCACTCTGGCAGGCCCTCGGCGCACTACATTTTTCCTGTTATTTTTTTTAATTGAATTTTTAGGGTGGGGGGAGCAGTACGCAAACTCCATCTCAGGAAACTTAAGCCCTGGGGCCTGTCTCAGGTCACGTACTGCACACCCTGTGGTAATATAATATTTACTGCCCCGAGGGTGCCTCGGATGGGGCTGCCCCAGGCCAGGAGAGGGGCGGCCTTCATCCCCAGCTCCCTGGAGCAGGGCGGAGGGGCATGTTCGGAGGGTGAAGGGGGGCCCGGGTTGGACTCCTGGGCTGGGCCTGCTGGGAAGGAGGCCTGAGTGGGCCTGAGGGCGGGGGCAGGCGGGTCTGGAGTGGGATATGGAGAGGCAAGCCAACCAGGGTGATTTATGCTCCCAGCCTGGGTCGGGAACTGAGAGGGACTGCCATGCAGACCACCAAAGGGAGATTTTCATGGAGGCCACCAGCCCAGCCAAGGCTCCCCAAGAAACAGTTGAGACCCGTAACTGCCACAAGCAAGGTGCCTTGGCCCTTTCCCACCCTGTAAAGCCCAAGGCAGGCCCAGAAAAAAGGGAGACCTGGAAGTGGAGGCCAGATGACAGGGCCCCAACCCCAACCAGGGGCAGTCGCTCTACCAACCCTGGATGACTTGGAAACGACAGGCCAGCCCAGGGCAGAGTCCAGCACAGGATAGGAGCAGAGCTGGGCTGTCCACGAGGTGGCTGTCTGCCCCCGCGGGGAGTGGATGCCTTTATCAGGGATGCTGCCTGGGAGGGGAGAGTGTCCAGCCTGAAAGATACACTGGCCACTGGGTCATTCATTTCACTCCTCATGAAGAACAGCTTTGTTGGTTCTGACCAGAAGCTGGGTCCAGGGATGAGACCCAGCTCTGCCCTCAGGAAGGCCCTGGAACAAACAAGCTAGATCCCCCCCCCCCCAAGCTGTCTCAGAGTCTGGAGTACTTCCTGGAGGAAGAGGACTCAAGCTGCACTGGCAGGGTCGGAAGAAGCAGGTCATGCCAAGCAGAGCAGAAAGGGCCTTCTGGCTGAAAAAGCAGAATGTGCAGAAGACAAGGCTCAGAGGCAGGGAGGAGCACGTGAGAGGAAGTGAGCCAGCACGGAGGCTCTGGGGGGCCAGAGGGTGAGACTGCTGAGGTCCAGGAGCAGGCAGTGGAGACAGAGAAGTCCACGTGTCAGACGAGAGCTCCGGCTTTTCCTGAAGGCAATGGGAGCCGCTGCAGGGCTGGAGTGAAGGTGGCAGGGCACAGGCTTAGGAAGATCACAGAAGATGAGTAGGATGTGCTGGTGGACACCCAAGTAGAGATGTGTAGCTAGCAGATGGGTCCGTGGGTCAAGAGATGAAAGGAGAAGGCTGGGCTGAAGGAAAAGAGTGGGCACAACTGGCACAGCGGGGAGAGGGGCTCCCAGGAGATGAGGCAGGAAGGGATCTGAGCAAACGAAGGACACTTGATGGTGGAGCTGTGGGCAGGGGCTGAATGGAGGAATGGGTGAGCAGCTGGTGGTCATCTATGGCAAGCTGGCTCATGTCCTCCACGCCCAGCTGCCCTGCTGTCAGCTGCAATGATGCGCAACACAGAGCCGGGGGGGGGGGGAGGAGAGCTCTCTTGCTGTGGCCCCAGGGCTATTGGTGGCTCAGATGGTGCTGAGGGAACTGATCTTCCACAGAGAGGCATGCATGCCCTCTTGAGGGGATGGGACCCTCCTCACAAGCCCCTGATGTGAGACCAGGTCTCTCCGGGAGGCCCCCGGCCACCATCTAACCCCAGGAGAGTGATTCAAGGGGACCAGGCTTTGGCAGAGACATCCTGAGCCAAGTACACCAAGAACAGAGCGCTGGGAGAGTGGTGCAGCGGCCCGGGAACCTGGGACCCGGGACCCACCAGTCTCATTTGTGCCAGGCTCCTCGGACCTGCCAAGGTCCACACCGCACATGAGTCATGAGCAGACCATGGTGAACCCAGAGCCCTGGCCCGCCCTCCACACCCGAGCTGTCAGGTCGGGCAGTGGGGCACAGCCAGTCACTCTGAAGCGCCCCCTGCTGACGGCACCCCCTCTAACTCCGGTGACCTCCGACCTCCAGACCACAGACGCCCACAGGCAACTGCTACTCAGCACTGCCAGCCCTGAACGCCTCTCCCTCTACAAAACCTGCTCTTCTCCCACTGTCCCCCTCCAGAAATGGCCCTGCTCTCCACCCTCCTTCTCTGGCCAGAGCCAAGGGACCATTCTGGACCTTCCCTGGGCCCCCACACTCAATCCACCATCAAAGCCTGTCCAGTATGGAGTAGCACAGCGAGAGGGTCAGCCACTTACTAGGGTGTGAATCTGGGCGATTAACCTCTCTGAGCCTGTTTCCTCATCTGTAAATGTGGATCCCTCTACTTCCCACCTCATAAGATTCTTATGATCAGTTAATATAGGTGAAATTCTCAGAACCGCATCTGGCACAGAAAGTGGTCCCCATGAGGTTGTTATTCACCACAATGCCTCCTAAACAGTGCACACTGCCCTCTACTTCTCTCACCCATGTCCCTGAGTCCCTGCCTTGGGTGATGCCTCCATCAGTCACCCCTCACCACTACCCCCAGCCCACCACTCTTACTGCAGCCCGAGTGAGTGTCTGAACCCCAGGAATCCCTGGGCCCCCACTGCCCCCAGCTCTGGGCTTGCCTTAGCAACCCCCTGAGGCCTGTCCCAATGGGACTGCAGCTCCCTTCACAGCCCCCAGGGGGCAGCAGTTATTCCAGGCTCCTGCACCCATGCCCAGAAGCCCGTTCCCCAAAGGTTGACTCCTCCCCTCCAGAGTTCTCCTAGGGCACCACTGCCTCCAGGAAGCATCTATAGACTTGCATTAGATGCACCTGCTCTGAGCTCTGAGAGCACATGCCTCGAGCCCCCAACACTTTCCTTCATTTGCTCACTTCTGTCTCGTCACCCCCAAGAGGGCTGAAGCTGCACCCTTGTAACATGCGCTTTAGGTTCCACGCTTGGAACCTGCCAGGTCTCAGGAAAGTTTGGAGAAGAAGTGAATGACCCATCTGGTCAGCAGGTCGCAGGGCCATTTCTGATAAAGGTGTGCTTTCTACCTGGGGTACAAAGGACCAGAAGGGGCACTGGCAGGCAGCCACACAGCACTTTTCATACATTCCACAGGGGCTGGGGTGAGACGATTTAGAGGAGGGTGTAGAATATATTTGCATACATTCACACTTAATCCCATCGTAAGAAAAAAGACTGCTATCTATTATTAAGTCCATTTAATACCTGGGAAAACTGAGGCCCAGAGAAGTAAAGTTGGCCAAAGCCACAAAGGTGGATAACAGGATGAGAATCTCAGTCTCCTCAATGTTCCTTCTTAATAATAATCACAGCTATCATTTATTAAATACTTCCTAAGGGCCAGGTATTTTGCGTGTGTGACATTATAAAGCGGTTACAGTATTCTTAATGTCAGGTTGAAATGAGGAAACCAAGGTTCAGAGCAGGTGGGTGGTGAGCCCCAAATCACCCAGCTGTGGAGGAGAGGTTCAGATGCTTCCTCTTCTACCAGGGCCCTAACCCCCATTCTCCTTCACCCCCGAGGCTCCCTTTTCCCAAAGCTGACAATCAGCCATGTCAATAGGAGCCTAAACAGAAACACTGGTCCCCAACACGGCCTTGAGGGGAGGAGGGGCGCCGTCACCCCCACCAGCCAGCTCCTCCTGGAGATTCCATCAGGGAAATAAGAGGTCGGGGATCAGAGACACAATGCTCCCCATTCAGGTGAGCCGGGCCGCCCGGGGCCCGCAGCTGCCGCTGCTGCAGGGAGATTTATGACCTGCTCTAAATGTCACCTTTTCAACTCCCCGCGCTGGCTCCACCACCT
This sequence comes from Okapia johnstoni, assembly GCA_024291935.2. NCBI lineage: Eukaryota > Metazoa > Chordata > Mammalia > Artiodactyla > Giraffidae > Okapia > Okapia johnstoni. The sequence continues at coordinate 121,492,180 of CM044306.1, read as the reverse complement.
TTGGACTCAGCACGGGCTGGACTGCTGGCCAAGCATGGCCGGGGAGACGTGCCACTGCTCACCGCCACACACGAACACTCCCGGGAAAGGGCCCGGCCAGCCAGAAGGAGAGGGCGCCCTGGGTGCCAGGCACCCCCTACCTGCAGCCTGCAATGAGCTCATCCATCAGCTGAGCCACCAGGGAGTCCACGTCCTCGTCGGAGCACTGAGCCTTCAAGGCCAGGTGGACTTGCTCCAGGCCGGCTTCCTGTGGGACGGGCGGGCAGGGGTCAGGAAGGCCACCATGGGGCGGACCCTCAATCCCCAGGTCCTGTCACCACAGCCCCGCCCCTGAACCAAAAAGGAAAGAACAGTGAGAGCCAAGAAAGCAGAGTACAGACCCCACAAACGGGTGGCTGTCATGACTCAAGAACTTTCCAGGGTTCCCCGCACCAAACATTCAAATTCCCAGACCGGGGACTCCCACCAGGCATGTGCATCTCGCTCTCTGCAGCCCCATCGTCAAGCCAGGTCTCACAGGTAAGTGACCTCGGAGCCAGCTTCAGCTCCCACCTGGCACCCTCTCTCCTTTCCAAACCTTACCACCCAAGCAGGCTTGGATCCCATTCTCCTTCCTTCAGAAGCGCTCAGACAACCTGCCATAGCGGGCCCTCCCTCCCCAAACTCCTTCTCATGCCCCCATTGCAACTGGTCTCCAGGCAGCGCTCCATCCCCAGGCCTCAGGCCCGAACTGGGAGACAGAGATCTCCCAACAGATCACCCTCAGGCCAAGAACTTGCCCCTCCATCCCCACCCACTTGCCTACCTCTTCTGCCTTCCTGAGCCTGTGCTCCACCCTGGGCCCACCATGCTGCAGACAGACAGGCCCTGGAAGGAACAGCCAGCCCCTGTCTTCCAGGCATGGCCTGGGAGAGGACAGATGGCCAAGAAGATGCTGGACTTGCACAAAATCGACTCCGAGCTCTCCCAAACCTGGGTGTGGACTGGTCCCTCCCTCCAAGAGAACTGCGGGTCATCATCTGCGGTCCCCATCTGGGGCCGACAACCCCTCCCAGCCATTCTAAAATCCCCATTCCCCCCTTCCCTTTCCACCTTCCCTCCTCACCATGCTCACCTTCTCCACTTGTCCAAACCTCTCAACCCCCTGCCCCTTGTGGGCCCCTAAAGCATGGCCACACCTGCCTCCCCCGTTCTCATGGGCCACACACCTCGTGGGTGAGCCTCCACCCCGTGCACAAACAGAAATGGCCAGGGGCCACCACCAGGATCTTCCGCCCTTGGCCTCTCCCCTCTGCCCACTTTGACTCTCCTCTGCTCTCTGGCCAAGCACCAGGCCTGCAAATCCCAGCATCCACCAGTAATCCCCAGCCACATGCAGGACAGGACATACCCCTGACCTCACAGCCCCACTCTTCTCCCCAGCTCCCAGACACTGGAGGCCCTCCTCACAGCCCCCACTCCCCAGTCCAACAGACCACCAAGTCCTTGCAGCTCAACTCCTTCTATTTTCTCCCTGAGGTCAGCTCCCTCCCAGAGCCACTCCCCTGGACCCCCACAAGGGCATCCTAACCGGCTTCCACCTCCCCTCACTGGATGTGGCCCCTTCGCCGCCCTGAGTTGCTTTCCTGATGCTAACTGGCCTCCTCTCTCCTCTAAGCCCCCCTCCCTAGGGACTCCTGGAGCAACGTCTGAACTGAAATTTCAGCCTCTTTGGGAGATGGGTGGATGAACCTGCCTTCTCTTTTACTTAGCTGACCCCTGAAGTCAGGGGCAGCATGCTGTTCACGCCCACCCTCTAGCTAGATGTTTCCAGAACAACCCTTGCTGTGCTAAGACTCAAAGGCATTTGATGAATGTATGAATGGGTGAATGGATGGGTGCAGGCTCTGTCCTCTGCTCACAGCTCGGTTTCTCTCAGCTGTTTCTCTGTGCCATCTCCTACCTCAGACTAGGGATGACCCCCCCCAGGGCTGTGCTCCCTCCCTCTCCTCTCTTCCCAGTGGGCAGGGCAGGATTGCAAGCCTGGCCTGGTCAGGACACAGGGACCACAGGCGTCGTGAGGTCTGCAGGCTTAGCCCCTGTGGAGGCAGGACTGAAGACACTCACGGGGCGGGAGGGTTGCATGCATGGGGTGCTGTGGGTGGTGCCAGCTTCCACTCACCAACTGGTCAGCAATCCTGAGAAGCTGGTTCTGAGCCTCGACTCTGTGGCTGATGTCCTCCCAGTAAGATGACAGCACCACCACGGGCTTCACGTTGCCCCAGGGTAAGTAGTAGTAGTGGCATCCTGAAAGGACGCAAGGGCCTGGTGCTGAGCCCCAAGCAGAGGAGTGGGGGCACTGAGGTAGGAGGTGGATGCAGACACCCGCCCCCCCACTAAGACACCTGTGGCATGACCTGTATCGCCCAGTCCCCGGACAAGGTGCTAAGAGTTCCCTTCACACATTGAACAGACAGCTGCTGCTCTCATTAGGACTCCTTAGCACATCAAAACGGAGGGGCTGTCAGAAGGACCCTGGGAATCCCACGCTCTCCAAAATCTGTATGCCAAGCCCCACAGCCACCATGGAATGAGTGGTCGCCAAAGATCAAGATCAAGGCCGACCACTGCTGGTGTCAGGAGCCCAGTCTATGGATCCCAGCAGGAGGGATGCACGGGGAGGCAGCACATCGGGGAGCAGACTATGGGTCCCCCAAACACGTGTGCCTTTGGGTGAGCCTCCAGAAGCTTTCCACAGGGGATGGGATTTAGGGCTCGGCCCCTACTCTGAGGTCTGGGTCCCCTGCCAGGCACGCAGCCTCTGGCCTCACCATCAAAGACTGCCCGGCTGTACTGGGTGGTGGAGGCCAGCGGCAGGCAGGTGGTGTCGAACTTGTTGCCATAGTTCCCGATGCTGACCTCAAACTGGACGGCGTCATCGACGTCCTGCAGCATGGTGGCTGAGTAGAAGGCGGCAAAGAGCGAGTACTTGCGCCTCCGGAGGTACTTCTGGGAGCAGAGAGGGCAGCCTCGGGGTCAAAGGGGGAGGAACAGGGACATCAGGGCAGGGAGGGGTCATGTGGATGGGAGGCCCTGGCTGAGCCTGGCACCCAATAAATCCTGGCTGGACGGGTGGGTGGCGAGTGCTCCAGCTCTGCACCAGAGCCCAGATTTGGTCAGTAACTGAGCAAACTCATTCCAGGCCTGTGTGTTTGGCCGTGTTCCTCTACTAAGGTCCATGCCTCCAAGGTCACGGAGCTCCTTAATCCAAACCAGCAGCAGAGGCACCACAACCCCGGGGAGCCTGGTTTCCTGCCTCTGTCTTTCCAGAAGGAGCCATGTCCTCCCACCCAGAACACCCTCTCCACACCACTCAGGTTCTCCACCACGCCGGCCAGCTCTGCAGCATCACAGGCTGCCATGCGCGTGGGATGAATGAACCCCATTGTCCCCGCTGGGCATCAGGCACCAGACTGAGGACATGGCCAGCACTCAACCACACATCCGGGCTTGAACCAAGATGACTTTATGATCCCCTTTGTGGAAAGCAGAGAGGAGAGGGGTTACATGACTGGTTTATTAGGTCAAGTACACAGTGATAAGAGCTAACACTTATTGAGCACCTACTGCATGCTGGTATGAATAAGCTTCATTCTCACAACAATCTTTTGAGGTGAGTATAATTATTACTCCCACTTTACATATAGGAAAACTGATACAACTGGTAAGTGGACAAGCCAGAACTCAAACCAGCACCACTGACTACAGGGTGAGAAGATATAAACCCTCATGAGGACTCCACACAGCTGCCTCCTAGAAATAAGGCCTGGTTCCACCACTTGCTGCTCTGCTACATTTGAGCCTCAGTGTTCTCATCTGTAAAATGGGGATACTCATAGCAGCCACCTGGCAGGTGCTGGGAGGAGGACTCAGTGACATCAGGAGTATCATCAGCATAGTGACACACAGTGATTCATAAGTGTTAGCTATTCTTACATTATTACCATTTTAAAATAGCCTCTCATCTTGCATCAAGCTCTAGACTTTAAAATACTTCTATTTATCTTCTTTGGGCTGAGATGATAAAGAATCTGCCTGGAATGCAGTAGACTCAGGTTCGATCCCTGGGTCAGGAAGATCCCCTGGAGGAGGGCATGGCTACCCACGCTAGCACTCTTGGCTGGAGAATGCCATAGACAGAGGATCCTAGCGAGCTACAGTCCATGGGGTTGAAAAGAGTCGGACACGACTGAGCGACTAACACTTTCATTTCAGGAACACTTTTATCTTCTTTGAGCCTCTGAACATTCCTCAGGAAGGCAGATCAGGCGCTGGGTTACTCTGAGGCCCAGAGGTATGAAGGCATGTGAGTATGGGTAGAGCTGAGCCCTCCTCCACCAGCCTCATTTGGCCACCGCCCTCCTGGCCCCTCCCAGGGCCACGCCCCTCACCTCTACCCGAAGGATGTCATCAGCAGAGAGAGCCTCCACTTTCTGTTCACTGTGCTCCACCAGCTTGGTCTCTAGGGAGAGCAGGAGCCGGCCTCGGTAGGCCACGCCTTCCCCCTGAGAGGGGAGGTAGGGTCACCAGGAGCAGGGGCAATGGAGGGGAGAAGGGGAAGGGAAGGAGCCTCCTCTGGCCCTGAGGTCACCCATCTGCCAGGAAACCAGCAGGGCCCTGAGCCACACACCATCGCTCTGCAGATGAGGAAACGGTGGCCCAGAGGGTTCAAGGGACATGCCACCCTGATGGTCAGCACCAGGGTCCAACCTAGCCAGGGGAGAATGAAACTTGAGAAAGATAGAAGCTGGGCCCTTGGGGGCCAGGAAAATTAGCAGGGGTGAGTTTGGGGGGGTTGGGAGGGGATGTCAGGCTTGTCCTGAAGGAGAGGCAAAGAGAAGGGAGTGGGAGGGAAGAAGGGGCCAGGAGGGGTCTGGGAGGAAGAAGGGGTCTCTGAGAGGGTGGCTGCCTTGCCCTGGGCCCGCTCAAGCACCACCAGACCCTTGGAGTCCAGGCTGACCTCAGAAACTGCCCAGGCAGGCCCCAGGATCTGGGTTCCTGTCTGGCTCACCTTGCCCGTGTTGAGCTCTGCATAGGGATCCGGGAAGCCAGTGAATTCTCTGGGGCTGCCATAGAGGTTGATGTAGCAGGGCCCGAAGGTGGGGAGGAAGCCTAGATGGTCGTCCACTGGGAGACACAGACATAGGTGCAGATCAGAGGGTCCGGCCCAGCCGAAATTTCTAGCACTCAGCCCTGCTACCTTCAGGCCAAGCCCATCCCTAGCCTCAGCGCCTTGCACGGGCACAGGATGCAGCCCCCACAAACGTATAAAAGATAGTGACCCCCATGAGAGCTACTGCTGTCTCCCCTGTGGGACTTTAATCCTCACCATGTCGAGACACGGAGATTTGTATTGTTTTTGAGGCCGAGAGATGAACAGGAACACACGACCCCAAACAGGCATAACCCCAATGGTCTCACCTTCAAGCCCATGCACTCAGCTGGCATGCGAAGCTGGGGCTCGGGTTCACTGCCCTGCCCCACCCAGCCCATGCTCATCCCCTCCTCACCCTGCCCTTCCATCTGTCTCAGGCCATCCAGCCTGTGGGGAGGCACAAAGAAGGCCCAAGAGCCTGGTCACCAGAGACATCATCTCCTGGATGCCAGGGAGGGGGCCCAACTTGAGGTCACCCCACACACAGGGCAGCCCCAAGCACATGTCTCCTCCACCCCTCCATCCTTATGAAGTTGAGACAGAGCATCTAATAGCCTTGACTCATCCTGGCATCTCCTCCTCTTCCCCACTTTGTGCAAAGAAGGATGTTTCAGTGGAGCAAGTTGGAGGAGAGTTTGAGAATTACACTAATGATGAGACAAAATCTTTCCTCCACATCATTTCCATCCTTTTTTTTTGAAGGCCCTTTTTTGTTAATGTCATGACTTTCCAGCTGATAGCCAAGTTTCCTAGGATGGGACTTCAGTGGCCAAACTCTGAGAATCCTGAAAAGTCAGGGTGCCCCATCACAGGAAGAAGGAAGAGGCCATTTCCAGAATGGCAAAGGTGGGAGGTGGGCCCAGAAGCAGGTACTATCTGAGATGACTGAGTGCTCAGACCCTGGGGTGGGTTCTGGGGCTTGAGGCTATCCCTGAGCAGTAAGATATTCCCAATTAGACGCAGGAGCCCTGCACCCAGCATCACTCCTCCTCCAGTCCCCAGCACACACTCTGGCTTTTGGGATGGGGGTGAAAGACCTGATGGAGCTGTTGTGAGCATGACTAATTATTTATACTAATCATCTTGATTATAATTTACCTTGCAAATTTCAACTTAAAGAATTTTCAGCTCACACCAGCCTCCTCCTGGTCCCTGAGAGGACTCACACTTCCCCTTCCTCATCATGGACCCCCTGCCTGCTCCAACCCCCCTCCCTGCTAGAGAGAGTGAACTCATTTGAGCTCCAGGCCCAGCACATTCGGCACATTCGGCACATTCGGCAAGGGGGTTAGAGAGTGGGAGGGAATTGCCTTTGAAGCGTTCCCAGCAATTTACATATTCCACCGTGGTTGAGAGGTAACAGCCAAAGTTAAGCTTGGGGATTGTGGTGGGGAATCTCCATCCCACCACAGGCAAATGGAACACTTCCCCACAACCAGCGCCCTTGCCCCTCCAGTAAAAACCTCAAGGCCCACTCCCTCGTCATCCCGGAGTTGAGAGCACGTACGGTCTGTGGCTGGAGGAGGCTTGACCACACCTGCAGGCTCCTCTGAAGCGTAAAGAAATGGAAGAGGGGTTAGGATGGGCATGGCTGGGTGGAGGACCAATTAGGTGAACGAGGCACTGTGGATGGACAGTTGGCAGACAGACAGAAGGAAACAGCTCCTGGACGGGGAACAGATGTGGGCCGAGATCCCAAGCCCAGCCCAGCTGTGCATTTATCACACACCAAGTCATCCGTGCATCCCGCTCAGCCAGACACAGTCCCAGTGCCCCGGCGTGAAAGCCGCTGTCTGCCTGCAGGGCTATATGTTCTGTCGATTGAAAACTGGACCAGAAACTTGACTCAATACATTCAGGGAATAACACGGGGTGGGGGGGGGGGAATGTGTTTTTTGCCATATTACAGCAAGATAAAAGGGGAAAACAAAGTACAGATGCAAAGAAAGGGTGAGGGAAACGTGAAAGGGCCGGAGCTAGGCACACACAGCACCCCACCCCACAGGCAGGTTGACTGCCTGGAGTGGAGGCATTTCAAGGCACAAGATCCCCACCTAGTGGTCATTTCTAGAACTACCACTAAGGGCACCGTGTTGCATTTTCACAACAGCAGGCACTGGGCACAGTTTTGAAACAGAAGGCTTTTGGCACCTGCTGTTTCAAATGAAGCACAGTGCCAGACACTGTCCATTAGCTGAAGGTTCTACTCTTAGGTATACCCTAAACATGTGTAAGGAGGGTCTAGAAATAAGAGAAGCAAGAAAGAGATGCTCTGGTATACTTCCAACTTGACTTCAAGACAAGTACAAGACGCCCCCAAAGGAGTATGCAGTCCTCAGGCTCCTTCCCCTGTCCTCTCTGGTTCTGCCTCTTGCCACACTCTGACATTCCCTATATCCTCCCCCAACCATCCAAGTGTGGCCCAGTCTGGGGTCCTGATTGACCTGGGGTTGTGTTTGGTGAAACACTCATTATTTTAATTCATTGATCACCTTTACCTATTGGTCTCCTTCAAGAAATAATACCTATTGCTATTTTCCTATAGCTCCATGATCAGAATTAAGAGCCAAGAGCTGAGCAAAACATTGTGGCAGGAAGGAAGAATGAGCAGAGACACAGAAAGAAAGGGCATGGAGAAGAGGGAACGTGGAAACAAGGACAGAGCTGACCAAGTGAGCACAGAGCGGGGCATGGAGGGTAGGGGGGCCTGAGGCCCTGGGACCCAGCCCCTCAGCTCTCCACAGCCGGCCTCAGCTAGGAATGCCGGCTGGCAGGAGTCAGAGTGCAGAAACCATAATTCATGGCCGTTTTCATATCCACAGAAATAGGTTTTCATCAGGAGGGGAGTGACGCCTCTGGTCATAGGGGAGTTTCAGCAACCACAGAGGACCGACCCGGGCACAGCTGCACCCCCAGGAGAGCACGACCAGGGCCCGCCGGAAGGAAACAGATTCCACTTTAAGCTCCTTCACATGATTACAAACAGGCCCGGCCAGTTATCTAGGGCTAATGAGGCCAAGGTCATAGTTCCGACCCCCATGTGCTTCTTGCAGAAGCAAACACAGCTTTCCACCCACAGACCAACTCTGCACTCTGGCTGCAAACTAGTGCCCAGCCCAGACACAGCTGGCCCCTAGTCCCACCGGTCATCTGAGCAACACGTGCCTCTGGTGGCTGGAAGGACCAAGCTAGGGGGCTGCCAAGCAGCCTGGTTCCCAACCACGCCTTTTTCACTTAATTGCCTCATTCATTCATTGGTTTGTTCCACAAACCTAACAGACACAGAATGAGGCACGGTAAGACAGGGCCCTGCCGACAACTAAGGCCAACGACTCCTAATTCGGGGGCAGGGTCACAGGTCTCCAGGTGTGAGGATCATGCTTGTGTCTGCACACAGCTCATAAAGTCAAGGGCAGAGTCATCAGTGAAGCCACCCAAGACGAAGCCTCTATTTAGGCCTCACCACTCTTCTGCCAAAACACAAGTGTTCTGGTGTGTTTTCCCTAAGCCCAAGGAATAGGGGCTGGGGAAGCCCCGAAACACAGATGAACGCTCCCAGTTTTGTGGTCTGAGCAGCCCAGCCCAGCTCCCTCACCTGCAGAAGCACAGGACAGGCCCTCCCAGCTCAGGACTCCCTTCTCCTGGAGCATCTGAGGCCATTACCTGCGGCCAGCCCAGCTGCTCCCTCTGCCTCTCAGCACATCTCCCACGCCCACGGCTTGGCTGCCTGACACCAGCCCGCGCCAGGCAAGAGGAGAAACCAAGAACTGCTGGGAAATCCTCATCATCTATGTTCCAAAGACAAAAAGAAATGAACTTTGGATTTCGTAGCCGTGGAAAAAACTGCCTGAGTGCTATTTATGTAGCATGATTTTCATATGTACAAAGTTATAAAAGAATCTGCGTAGGTTTCATGGGGCTCGTGTGCCTGCTACCTTTCAAAAGAACTGAGGCTTCTCGGGAAAGCACTCCTCATTAAAAAAAAAAAAAAAATTTTTTTTACTAAATGCTTTGGAGCATAGGGTCCAAGGAATACTTAAGTGTGCCCAGGCAAACTTGTGGGTAGAAGTGCTTAAGAGGCTAGTGTTAAGTCCTGTCCTAGCTGGAAATAAAAAGAAAAACACGAAAACAAAAACTACTGGTTGGATCAAATAATCTGGGGAACCGGCGAATATAGAGAAAGAATCCATTTTTATAGTTTGGTTTAGTTTGAGCTTTGAGAGTAGTGGGAAAAGCAAGGGCGACGCATAACCCAGATATTCTAGAACATCCTAGGGTGGAGAAAAACAAAAAGAGCTCAAAGCTGGAGTGACATTCGGAGGTGGCCTCAGGACAAGTGGGAGAAGCTAGGCAGGGAGGCAGGCAAGGGCTAACTTTCCAGGCCTAGAGAGAGCTTGAGAAGAACGGCTCCCTTTTGAGAAACAGATCTAACTGATTTATTCCTACCGAGATCAAGCTATTTAACTGTATTTAAAACTGGTTAGCTGGTGACAAGGAGATTCTCATTTATGTCCAAAACAAACTGTGGGAGCCAGTGGTCCATGAACCACAATGGGTTGCCCATGGCTTGAGCGCCATCTAGTGACCAAATAAATATCTTTCTCATGTTCCCATTCAAATACTCACGATGACCCTGGAAAAGAGCAAGGTCAACACCACCACCAGACGTGAAGACTGATGGGGGCACAGGGATCTAAACTCTCACTCGGGTGGCTGACAGCAGGCAGAGCTGTAGCCTCGTGAAACAGTGGCTGCTGGAAAACAGTCAGAAAGGCACTTTGTGCCTCTACCAACATTTGCCCCTGGACTCAGAGACGGGGACAGCACTAGCCAGCAAACTGGAGAAGTTCCTTCCCTGCAGGAGTTCTGATCCATGAGGAGCCTAGAATAGTGTCTCTCCCACCCACCTCCATGATATACTGCCCTCACTTCCCATCTTTCTACATCTACATCCAACTATCAGAACAGCAATCACAGGAGGACCGCATCCCGGGACTAGCAGTTCCCACAGTCAGAAGGGGAAGGGGCTGGGGCAGGAGAAACGCTTACAGCAGGGGCTTCTGGGAAGGAGTTTTGGTAATATTCCAACAATCACAAGTAACAGTGATGAAATGAGCATGGCAGAGAGCAGCCAGATGTTAACGCATAGTGAGGGAAACTAACTTCATTGTAGAATTTTTTACTTGTACATATATATTTTTTAAATGTTTCAGAGAATCTAGAAGAGACTGACCAACTTCAAAAGTGTTAGGTGGAATCTGCCAGAAACTAGGCATGCTAACCTGACCTCCAGATAAAGATCTGAGAAGATGGATGGTCGGAGACCCACACATCCTGTCTGTGGAAAGACACCAACACTGGCCAGATCTTGTGAGAGTGTGTGAGAGTGAATAAAAGGGGAGGGGAAAAACAGAAGGCCAACCAGGACAGGGAAATAGGGAGGAAACAGCGTCTGTAAAATTCAGGAAGGTGTTCACCTTGAACTCTCAAGAAATGATTTAGAATCCTCAGTAGAGTGCAGGAAGACATAGCTTTTGTGAGGGGAAAAAAAAAAAAAAAACGAGGGAGAGAACAAAGAGGAAAAGGAAAATACAAAAGGAAAGACAGAGGGAAAGGAAGGCATGATAAGAAACTAAAAATGCAATAGCCAATTTTAAAACATGGGAAGCAGTAAAAAGCAGAATTGGTATGGGGGAAAAAATCAGAATAGGGATGCAGAAAGCCAATAATCATGATACTAAAGAGCAACATTACTTTAGGGTTTATTGTGTTCCAGAATGTGACATTTATAGTCTCACTGGATCTTTGCAAGGACCTTACAAGGTTGGGACTGGTGGGAGGAGACTGGAGCCACTCTCTTGGAGCTCCCTGGCTCCAGAACAGCTCCTATCCCACCCCACACCATGCCTTCAACTGCTCAGACAACAATATTAGAGTGGATAAAATCATTCCTCAATTCAGATTTAAGAATTCACTGTGTCTCAGGCAAAATTCAAGAGTCCTGCTCCAAGACAGATCAAAATAATTTTTTAAACTACAAGTAAAAAGAGACATTCCTACAAGCCAGAAAAAAAAAAATCTATAAAGGAATCAAATCAAACTTCTCTCAGAGAACACATCAAAAGAAGCTCAAAATAGATTAAATATCTAAATGTAAAAAATAACAGTAAAAAATGGAGATAAATAAAACCTTAGGATGTGCTGAAGGCCAAAAGCATGACATATGTGGCAGAAACCATACTTCCATTACTTAAATAAGAAATACTGAAAATAAACACAGGTTAACTAGAAAGTTGGGCTTCCCTGGTGGCTCAGACAGTAAAGAATCCATCTATTATCAGGAGCCCTGGGTTCGATCCCTGGGTTGGGAAGATCCCCTGGAGGAGGGCATGGCAACCCACTCCAGTATTCTTGCCTGGAGAATCCTCATGGACAGAGGACCCTGGTGGGCTACAGTCCGTGGGGTCACAAAGAGTCGAACATGACTGAGCAGCTCAGCTCATGACTGAGCACACAATTAGAAAGTTAAAAAGGAAAGAACAAAATATGTCTAAAGAGAGTTAAAGAAAAGAGTAAAAAGAGGAGAGATTAAAAAATTAGAAAATATTAGAACTAATGTGTATACGTGCACAGTCATTCAGATGTGTCCAACTCTTTGCGACCCCCATGAACTATAGCCTGCCAGGCTCCCCTGTCCATGGAATCTTCCCAGCAAGAATACTGGGGTGGGTTGCCATTTCCTATTCCAGAGGATCTTCCTGACCCAGGCATCAAACCCAAGTCTTTTGTGTCTCCTGCATTGGCAGATGTATTCTTTACTATTGCACAGCTGGGAAGCCTATTAAAACTAATATCTAAATCCAAAAACTTTTCTTTGAAAAGTTCAATAAAGTAGGAAGAAAGAAAAACTTCTAACAAGACTAATCAAGAAAAAAGAAAATTCAAACACATATCATTAGAAATAAGAAAGTAGAGAGAATTGTTTAAATTAGAAAAGATTGCTCTGCACAACACTATAAAAAAATTAGAAGACCTCAATGCAATAAATATTTTTCTAGAAAAATGTAGATTATCAAAACTAACCATAGTAAAAGTAACAAACTAAAAATACTAGTGATCCACAGGAGAAACTGAAAAGGTTTTAAAGAGCTAGAGCAACACCCACTCAAAAAGGGCACCTAGCCCATATGGTTTTATGGGTGAATTCTTTCAAACCCTCAAAAGACTATATTCTTATGTTATATAAACTGTTCCAGATGTTAGAAAAGACTTTAAATCTTTCCAATTAATTTTACAGAGCCAGCACAGCCCAGATACCAAAACCTGAGAAATAATAAGCAGACATACCAATTAAAGATAATAGAAAATCAAGAAATAGGGCCGAGAACACATTTAGGAATTTAGTAGGGGATAGAAGTGGCATTTCAAAATGTAGGGAAAATATTATTCAATATATAGTGTTGGTATCACCAAAGAACAATTTTTTAAAAAGTAATGTTAAACCCTTGCCTAATTCGCTAAGGAAAAGATTAATATATTTGGCCATGCAAAAATTTTCAATTGAATAGTTAAAACCTACTAAATGATAAAATAAAATTGACAGAAATTATTTACAACGTAGATAACAGGAGAAAGTTAACCTCCATACACATACAGAGCTCTTGAAAAACAATGAGAAAAAGACAAACATACCATCAAAAATACGGACAAAAGCATGAATAGGCAATTTACAGCAGAATAAATTTTAAAGTATATAAATATATATAATTTGTAAAAATATATATATAATTTGTAAATGCAAGATGATTATTAAATATTTTAAAATTTACTTCGGTCAACTTTACCAGATATTAATGAAATAAAATTAAGGCAACAATGAAATGCACCCAACAAATTGACAAAGTCCTTTAAAAATATCATTATCTTGCTTTGTGCTGATGAGGATGCAGCAAAATAAGCTTGAGAGATTAGAGTGTAAATGAGTCCAGTTGTTTTGTAGGGCAATTTTTATATACACCAAAAGCTTCAAAATGTTCAAATCTTTTGACACAGCAATTCCACTTCTAGGCATTTATGCAAAAGAAAAATCAGGAATTACATAAAGATTCAGCTACAAAAACACTCAATATCAAGTTAGCTGCTTATAACATGGAAAAATTAGAAAACACCTAGATATTCAACATTTAGTTAATGTGGTCTATGGTGCATTCACTATACTGTAGAAGAATATTTAATAGCATGAATAAATGTCTACGTTATATTGCCAAGTGACAAAAAGCAATTGTCTAAACAATTAAAAATCGTTCAAAACATTGTTTATCATGTACACACATACACACAAACAGGTCCCAGAATATTAATATTTACCTCTTGTCTGGGAGGAGAGGCTAATGGATAATTTTATGAGTAAATTTTTATATTGTTCTTTCAGATTATCTTTTTTAAACTGTACAAAATGATCACAAACTACTTTCTAACAGACCAATGAAAGCCACTTCAAAATAGGAACTGCTAGAAAACAGTCAGCCAACATAGAACCCGGTGGATGGTGTGGCCACAGCCACCAATATCATCTGCAGGAATGGAACCTCTCTAGACCATTTGATGGTGTACCCACCTTCCAAGGTGAGGCCAGTCATAAACACAAGCCCATCTCTCTCACTGGCCAAAGCCCTTCTTCCTGGGAAATGGGCAACAAAGACCTTGTAGACTTCCCTTTTCTGCAAACTCTCCAAGCTAGAGGTGTAAGACAGTAGGGGTGGAACAGGGGAGAGCATGGGAAGACAGAGGGCAGCACAGAAGGGGCACTTACCTCCTACCTCACCTCCAGAGGCAGAGATCTTCGACATACTCAGGTAGGTGGTGGCCACGATGTCGTTGTGGGTGAGGCGGTCCCTAGAGCAAGGGGCAGAAAGGGCCTGAACAAGGGCGGGATTCACAAGCCACAGCCCACCCAGGGAGGAATGGCCTGAGTTATGCATCGTTAGGGGTCCCAGTCTTCACACTAGGGATGTTATGGAGGCCTAGTGATGTTTAGGGAAAAGAGACTGGAAAGAAAGTGTTACTCAAGACTCCTCTGGGGGGGACCCAGTCCATCAGCGTCCCAGCAGCCAAGCTGGAGGTCAGTGGGCACAGCTGCAGGTTGAAAGGGAGGAGGCCTGAGGCAGGAGGCAGTGCAGGGGAGCAGGAGGCCGCTCAGGGAGCCAGACCCCCAGGCCCAGGGAGAGCAAAGCTCTGAGAGCTAAGACATACTAGCCCAAGGAGAAAAATCAGGTGACCAGAAAGAGACTGTCTCTCCAAGGAAGCCCACAGTCTGAATTAGCTTAGGGTAGCTAATACATAGCTCTTTTTTTGTATCTGGTTTTGTATGTGACAAAGCACTTTTAGCTTCGTTGATCACCAAGGATCCTTACAATGGCCTTGGGGATAGGTACTTTTATTAAATCTCTATTGCACAGATGGAAGGAAACAGGCTTGGAGCGGCAAAGTCCTTGCCCAAGGTCAGCCCGGGAGGGACGGGAGGAGCCAGGACAGAAACTGGTATCCTGACTCCTGGCCCAGTGCTCTCACCAAGGTCCACACAGCTTCTGGCTACAAAGTGGGACTCATCCTGCCTCCCCAAAGAAGGCCTCTCCCCTCCTACCCAGCATAGGGGACCATGGGGGAAGCTCCAGGACTGAGTGTTCCGTGCAGACCCTTCCTCTGCCCCACGCCTGCCCCCTTGACAACCACATATAGTAACAGCCATCTTTTGCTGGGCACCTCCTGAGAGCCAAGCCCTGCGCTGAAACTGTCAAGGGACTTGGCTCATTTAGTCCTGAGGCAGGATTCTGAGGCAGGTTCTGCAGTTAGCTGCAGTTTAGATGAAGAAGCTGAGGTAGGCAGGATGACAAAGGTTGGACTTGAGCAAGATATGCCTCATGGGGAAACCAGAGCCATGCCTGCAGAAACCTGCTGCTTCCCTGTCAGGCTAGACCGAGGGTTCTCAATCCAGAGATTTTTGACCCCAGGACATTTGGCAATTGGAAACATTTTTGGTATAGAGGGGAGCCATAGAGAGAGGCCGTGATTGTAGCCAAACACCCTACAATGCACAGGACAGTCTCTCACTGCAAAGACATTTCCGGTCCAAAAACATCACAGTGCCAAGACTGGAGGGGCAGGCTCTATCTCCTTCCAGAAGGTTCCCCATGTGCATCTTCCCTTTTCTTAGAGCCCAGTAGCCCTCTCTTCCTGCTGTGCATCCCTTGGCCACAGGCAGCTTCAGGAGATGACATCCACGTGCTTCACGGTGAAAGACCCACCTGAGCAAGTGATGTCATTTTTCTTTTAAATCTTACAGCCATGAGACACCAGATCTTTGCTGCTCCCTTCCTTCCTCTCTGTATTTCCCAGGGAGGTGATTAAGCTTTAAAGTTTTGTATCAGGGCGGGGGCTACGTTAGGAAGAATGAATTGTCAGCACAGATCTGTATCACTTTTCCTGGTGGGTGACGTTAATAGAAACTGGAAAGTAAAGAGTCTCTTAAACGTTTTACAATGAGATTATCAACACCAGATAATTGACAGTTGACGACACTTTTAAACTGCCTTCATGACCAAACCCTAGAGAAGACCAGTAGCTCTTGGAGCAAAATAGGATTTCTGACCTCTGGGCTCACCTGAATCTGGTGAGATGGGAAAACAGAATGGGAAGAGGGAGGTTTTGAGTCAAGTTTTTTTGAGGAGGAGGGGGTAGTTTTGGGGGTTTTGTTTTTTAATGAAAAGAATTCTTTAAGAACTGAATGGAAGATTAAGTTACAGAGAAAAGGCCATATGGACCATATCGTATTTCTAGGATTCAGGTAATAGTACAAATTTATCTGAGTTTTCTGGGAAGAAAGCACTTTTCTGGATAGGAACTTGCAGCAGCAGAATGGTTTCTGGCCAAGAGTTGGGTTTTGGGGCTTGGGGTTGCTTTTGGAAAATACAGCAAGTCTGAAAATAGACTCACAATAAAAATGCCACTTCAACCTAAACCAGAGAGGCAACCACCAGATTCCGTAATGTGTTTGGATTGTACAGTATGCCGGCGCCTCACACGGCTCACGCGGACTTGGGCGGGGCCCATCCACAACACAGGGGGCATGGCGCCCATGTGCATTCGCTCACACTGCCACACACAGACCTGCACCCAGGGCACACTTGTGCGTGCACACACGGTGAAGTGAAGGGACAGCTCTGTGGACGCAGAGCTCATCGCCCCAAACTGCCTCCCACAGAGCGTCCCAGCGGTCAGGGCCCCGGAGGCCTCTCCCTCCTGGCCCTCCTCACACTCCCTTCCTCTCCTCTAATTCTCACAAGTTGTTTTCTCTCAGGCTGGGGACCTGGCGCACACTTTAATGGCTCTGTGGCCTGGGGGTTTTCCCCAGTCTCTCATTATCCTCCTGGCTGGGGGTGACATGGGCCGAAGACCAAAGGACAACACGCTGGGAACCGCACAGCCAAGACTTTCTGGGGGCAGAGAAAGGACAGCTCTCTCTCTGGGGAAAGCCTGCTGTAGGGAAGGTCCTGGAGATGGCGCTTGGGGACCCCTGCAGCCCTCGGGTGTGAGACAGGGCATTTCAGCACACAGCCCAGTGGTTAAGCACAGGCTTGAGTTCAAGCCTGGCCTCGGCTGCTTCCAGCTGTCCCTCCAGACAGGGCACTCAGTCTATTCAGACATGCTCCCTCGTCTGTAAGGTCGGGCCGTACCCAGAGTCGAGCTGAGCATCAGGTGAGATAGGCATGTAAAGAGCTCACTGGGCAGAGGGTCTGGAGCACACAGACACTCACAAGAGTTAGATACTAATTTTCTAAGATGGCCCTATGGCTACTAACCTGATGCTAGCCGGCAGTGCCATCCCCTCCTTGGGCAATCTGGCCCCCTTCCCCAGCCTGGAGACCTGTTCCATCCTACCAACCCTTGGGGCATCTCAGTCCACCCTCCTGGGCTGTTTCCAGCCTCCTTGCCTCTGCTTATGATCCTCTCTTCATTAGGATGCCTTCATCTTGAACTTCCCCAAACCCCCCTTGCCCTAGGAAGGCTCCCTGGGCCCTTCTGGCCCCAGGGATCTCTGGTTCTTGGAGCCGAACCAACCCGCCATGAGTAAGCTTCCTAAGAGCCCACGCCCTCTCCTTCTCCGGCCTCCCTGTGAGGACACCACCTCACCTGAAACAGACTCCCCTGCTGCACGCAGACTGAATGAAAGGAAGCCGAAGGACCCAGTGACCCCTGACAACAGCCACCTCTAAAGATACCCAGACGCAGGACTCACCAGTCGATGACACGAATCCTCATTTTCTCACACATGGAGGGAAACTAAGGAGGGAAGAGAGATGTGTTGGAGTGGAGTCCTTCTGAAGAAGTGGAAGTCTGGGATGCAGGTGGGATCTGGGAAGGCTGGGAGCCCAGGTGTCCCGAGGTGGGAGGCTGGGAGCCCTGGCTCTTGGAGGGGAGGCTCACCATGGCAGGCAGTGTGACGCTCTGATTCCATTGAGGATTGGCTGTCTTCTCCAGGATCTTGCTGCAGAGCTAGAAGACACAGAGGATAGGTGAATGGAACTTTGAGGGGACTCTGGATACCCCTGGGGACCACCACACCAACCGGCAGCCATTGTCGGCCATGTTGACCCCCCTTCAGGCTGGGCAGAAGGCCCTGGGGGCTATGGAACCTGAGGCAGTGGGCTTAGACACCAGGAATCTTTCCAGAGACAAAGCTCAACAGTAGGTCAGACCCACTGGGGCATGGAGGGAGGGACAGATTGTTTAAAAGTCACAACCCTCTCCCTTATCTCATACCTCTGGCTGAAAGTTCCCTTCCCTTCCCTCCCATTGTGGCCATGACCCTAAGTATGGCCATGACCATAAGTATGGCCGTGACCCTGAGTCCAGACCGGCTTTCCCAGGAGTCCTAGCATCTGAGGCAATTCCCTTTGCCCATCAGCCCAGATCACCTGCCCCTTCAGAAGACTGAGCGCAGGGAGGGGGAGAGGAAAAGGGGGCTGAGGGACTGGGCAGGGGGCCATACACCAGTATTCTGAGAGGAAGATTAAAATTCAGCTAAGATACAAACCTCATAAGCCACAGTTTGCCTCCAGTCAGCCCTGCTCAAGACTGGGCTTTCCACAAGAAACCCAGCAGAGGTGAGAACTGGATCCAAACCAGCACTCATGTGTTGCACTATGCCCTGGGAGTCCCCAGGGAAGCACCAATGCCAGCCCAGGGCATCCTGTACCCATGCAGGGCAGTGGGCGAAGGCTCTGTTTCAGATGCTGGAAGGTGTGGGTGTCCTACACATGGAAGTAAGGAGCAGCCTTCCTCAGAGCATTGACTGTGGGCCCTGATTGTGCGAAGCATTTACATAATTATCTCATCTAATGAGCAACTGACAAGACTTTCCATCAAATGAGAGTGTGACTTCCCCAGGGGCCAGGACTGCTTCTTCATCCCTGGTCCACCCAGTATCGGCCCCATGCCCAGCGTCCCCTCCTCCCTGTGAGAAGAGCCCAGACAAAGTCTGGGGGTAGGGATGGGTGCCAGGATTTGGCCCTTGTGTGAGCAAAGAAAGGAGTAAGGAAAGAAGAGAAACCAACAATTAGATGGAACAAAAGGCAGAGTGGGACTCACAGTTCTCAGGAGTGGGTACACCAAGGGCTGTAAAAGCACACAGAACAATGTGCCATCTCCCTCATAATTGAAGAAACACAAACAAAACGAATGAGATACCACGTCTCATCTATCAGAGTCATAAAAATCTCTAAAGCCTGTCAGCCCTGTCTTAGCAAGGCGATGGGAAACTGCTCGCTCAGATTTTGTTGGTGGGGAGAGAACAACTCAACCTCTCCAAAGGGCAACTAGCCACTACCTTTCAAAATTACAAATGCAGATGCCCTTTGACCTACCAGTTCTGCCTCCAGACATTATCCTACAGAAATACTTGCACATGTGCAGAATAACATGTGTCTGAGATTATTCTCTGCAGCATGATTCCAATTAGGGAGGACGTGGAACAACTCACGTGTCCACCAACAGAGGACAGGTTGGATAAAGTACGGCCCATCCACAGAATGGAGCACTATGCAGCTCTAGAGAATTAAGACTACTCTATGGTATGAAACAACTTTTGAGGTGTATTATTGAGTGAAAAAAACCAAGGTGTAAAACAGTTAAGTATAACGTGCAACCATGTGTGTTAAAGTGGTAAAGGTAAGAATTTATGGCCAGACATGTGGCATGCACATAATGAAGCCAGAATGATGCAAAAGAAACTAACAATGATTTCCTGTGCAAGGGAGGAGATGATCGGAGGACTGCTGGACAGGTACAGGGTGAGAGGTAGGGTTTTCATGATGGATGACTAATAAATGGATATGGTGTACATAATAAATGTATTACCTAATTCAAAACTTAGATGAACAAAAGTTTGAAATAACAAAAGAGAAACAAAAAGAAGTGGAAGACTTTTTCATCAGACACAGCAGACAGGCCCTGCCAGCATTGCTCCTCAGCTCCCTGTATGAGAGGCACAGGTGGTCTCCACCCTCCCCAAGCCCTGCCCTCGGGGAGCCACAGGCCTTCTCCCCAGCAAGCACTGCCACCTGTCTGCCCTTGGAGGTTCCCTCTGAGAGAGCCACCAAGATGTGTGTGCAGGAACCTGAATAGCAGGTGCCCCCACCACACCACAGGCCGGCATGACCTCTGGCCTTAGAAGCACCCAGACACCCTCCCACCCCCTACTCCTCTCCCCACACCTAGCCAAGACAGCACAAAGCTCCCTCCTCTTCCTCCTCCTCCTCTTATCTGTGTCTTTTTTTTTTACTCTCCTTCCCTTCATGACAGAAGGCCATTTGGCCATCTGGATCAAATACTCAAAAATAAGCATGCCCTCTGACCTGGTTCTAGAAACTTCCCTATGAAAAAGCAGAGTGTGGACAAAGATTCCTATACACTGAGGTTCCTCACAGAGTTGTTCATGAAAGAGGAAAATTCCAAAAAAAAAAAAAAAAGAAATCCAAACATAGTTTAAATGTCATTCATATTCATTTAATGAAATATTATGCAGATAGCAAAAATTTATTTCGAAGACTACTTAATAACCTAAGGAAATGTTAGACAACAAAAGCAGTTTACCAAACCATGTAGATACAGTTGACTTATTCTGGCAGTAGTTACACATTCTGTAAGTGACCAAGAACACAAGCTAGTGAATACTGAAGCATTGCTCCCAAGGGAAACACAGGGTTAGGTGCCTGCAAGCCTCTATCACAACATTTTTTTGTCAACAGGCCAGTAACTTTGTTTTATGTGTGTTTCTGTTTCAAGACACCTTTTTCATTATATTAATATACTGTGGGTTTATTAACACTGAACTCACAGCCAAAAGCATTTTAACTCATGCCTGAACAAAACTTACCAAATACATAGTTTCTCCATAAGGCACATCACAATCTCCTTACACTGAGAAACACTAGGCAGCATTTCAGCACTACACTTGGGAGCCACTGTAAACATTGAAATCACCAGCAAAAAAAAAAAAAAAAAAACCACCCCAAAAATGCAAAATCAAAAAATGACACCAAATAGACCAGGAAAAAACACATTACAGGATGAGCGCTGAAACAAGAAAGGAAGCACAGCGCTCCAGCTCAGCTGGCAGCATGCACCTCAGCTGAATCAAACTGTCTGGAGTTTTGCAAATGATGACCAAAGCACTGTCAGGATTGATTTGGGGATTACAAATAAATTTTAGCAAGTAGGCAAATCTGCAAATACAGAATCTGTGAATAACAAAGACAGACTGTATGCTGAATCTAACTGTACTGTGAATCCAATTTTTTTCCAGTGGGGCAGGGTGGTGAGGGGAATGGAGGGGGAGAGGGGTTGGTGTGACAGATGGAAGGAGTGAGAGCTACAGTGAGGAGAACATGCAGCAGGAAATAGAAACAAACGTTAATAGTGGTTATCTCCAAGGCAGTTCACAGTACAGAAATATGAGTAATCATTTTTCATTTTCCTTGCTTTTCTCTGATTTTCTCATCTTTTTTTTTACAATTAATAAGTTTTATTCTTGAAAAAAAAAAGTTGCTTTAAAGCCTCCTACTCTGCCTCCCAAGTACCTCCTTTGTCTTTTCCCCATACCATGAAGAAGTGTGATATGTGCGTGAGAGGATGCACACACACCCTTTTAGCCCCTCAGTAGCACGGCCAAATCAGGTATGGTTCACGGCTTAGATAATAGTGACACCAAGTGTCCATATGAGGAAATGCAAAGAGGGCCAGGCTAGGACGACACAGAGAACAAATCCCCAGGACAATTCAGAATCGAATGTAATGAGAAAAAGTGACACACCAGGCCAAAGACAGGGACAGGCAGGATGAAACAGGGGATAAGGGTAGCAGAGAGAGTAGGAGAAACCATGATGAGGTGGCTGGGGCAGACAGTGGAGGACACAGAGACCTAGGGACCACCCCAATCAGCTTTACATATTCCCTTGCCTTGGTCAGGTCCCCTACCTCCATCACCACCACCCTCCCCACCCCCAGACATCTGTACCTCCCTAGAAAAATCCCCAGGGACAGCCAAGGGCATCTCAGAACAGAAGAAGACCTAGAGAGGTAAAGGGGCTGCAAGGAACCAGGTGCAGCTAGGAGCCTCAGAGCGCTGAGATTCAGCTTCAAGGAAAGCCACTGAATTGAAGGCAGGTCCATCTTCGTTCTAGTCATCATCACAGCACCCTACTATGTTGGGAATGTGGAATAAAAACACATGTCTTGAGACATGACTTTCCTATCTCTCAAGTTAGGAAAACTAATTCTGGTCCTTGGAGTAAGTGTCCAGCAAGATTGTCCAGCCAAACTGCCTGCGTCCTTCCTGCCTTCATTCATCCCATCACAGTCCCTCCTAAGGCCAGGTACAGGGCATCAGACTCTGACCCAAAGCCCAAACCAAAACTGCACTTGTCTAAGACCCACTGTGAACATTTATAGCCCAGTGTGAATGAGTTTAAAATTCGTGTTACCTCTCCCGCAGACATTTCCCATGAGCCCTGTATTAGCCTGGGTTGGAGGAGCAGCTCGAAGGCAGGAGGGTTCACATATCTAGCACCATAGTGACTGATTTTAACACACTGAATTAATAAGTATGAAGCAGCATATTGACATTCAAAGGGGAAGAAGAGAGGGGAAGCTCTTCTTTACAAAAAGAAAAAAAAAAGCTAATAAAGGGAAGAATGATAATGAGGGAATCACCCCTCTGCAACCCCCAGTGAATGACTCTTTGAGGAAAGGAGGTCAATGGCTACGTGGACCATTAGGTAAGAGGTTGTTGAGAAACAGGATATCAGCAAACTGAGATTGTCCCCACAGATTACCTGCAAAGTACAAAGCAGAGTGTGTGCTTTGACAAGGGAGAGACCTGGAGACACTACATTAACCAAGTAACCAGTGATGGGACATGCTGACATTTTGTTTCCTGTTGTGATGCAAATACAATGTATGAAACATCACCTATGATGTGTTCCTGCCAAAACTGTTCATTTGAATTTAATCTGATCTTGAGGCCTAACTTCGAAATACAGGGGCCAGAAAAACAAGTTAAACAACACTGGAAGGAAATGGTGGGACAAACCCAGGACATGGACAAATGGCTTGTGCTCTTCAAAAATGCAATGTCATGGGCTGAGAAAAATGGGAAGGGACATGGGAGTAAGGTTGTTACAGAAGAGACCAATGCAGAGCAAAAATTCCAGTTGGGTCTTAGATTGGAACAAAATTAAACCAGTTCTGAAAGACATTTGGGGGATCATCAAAAATATTTATATGAGCCAATATCTGACAAGAGTCGAAAATAACTGCTAATTTCCTAGGTGTGATAATTTTATTGTGGTTACAAAGAATTTTCTTTTTCTCAGATATATGCTGAAGCCTTTAGAGGCAAAGTGTGTAACTACCTTTCAAATGATTCAGTCGTTTCAAATGATACATAGAGAGAAGGTAAATGCAGCAAAACACTCACAATTGTTTCATGTAAGTGGAGGCCACACCAGTGGGTAAATGTTCATTGAACAGTTCTCCCAAATTTTGTATTTTTAAATAATTAAAAAATGCTTCAGTAAAGCACCTAATATTGATACATAACGGGGAAAGGCTAGAGGCGTGACCGCAGGGCAGACGAGGAGACACACGGGCACGAGAGGGCTGTGCGGTTTGTACCCAAAGCTGAGCGCGGCGAGCCAGCCAGTGGCGCTGAAACCCGCCCTCCGAGCGGGCTGCAGGGCTGCGTCCGCCCAGGAGGGGGCGCGTTGCTCCGCACTCGCACAAAGACTGTACAAGCTAATACTGGCCATGGAGATGAGGCCAAAAAGTTCGTCTGGGTGAGCTCTGGTCAACCAGGTTACGCGGTATGAACTTCATTTTACAGACAGAGCTGTCTTTTACACTAAATACGCTGGTGGATTTCTACGGCGAGAACCCAGACGAGAGAACTGACGCAAGGCTGTTGTGTGGCCCAGGGGAGAGATGACAGTGGCTAGGGGCATGGAGAGAGGAAAAGACCTCGGGATTTTTAAAGGCAAAAGCTAGCAGTGGGATCTTGATGTAGGGAGTCAAAAAAGAGGGAAGAATCAAAGCAGGCCAGCATTTTCTGCCTTTGATGGTGGTACTGGTAAAGACAGTAGTTTCTGGAAGTGGGGCGGTAGAGGCAGAAAAGGACTCCTTTACAGGGTGAGCAGGAGGTGGGTGGGCAGCACATAGGGATATGCAAAAGCACAGGGAGTTCTGGAGCTGAAGGGAAGGCTCAGAGTTAAACACAGCTGTGGCTTCCTCTGTGAGAGGTGATGACCGAAGCCTGGGAGCAGCCGAGGCTGTCAGGGAGAGCCTGGAGGGTGGGCAAAGCCGGCCCTGAAGTGCAATGGAGTAGAGTCCCAGGCAGAAGTCAAGAGGGACAGGAGCCACAGCCCCACTCTGGGCAGGAAGGAAGAGAGGTATGTGATCCCCAGGACCCCCACCAGAGTGGCCTTACTCCACTCAACTCCTGGCACAACTTTCTAAAAATAATCATTATGGTTTTACTACATATTTTTTTTGTTTCCCTATCATTGTGCCTTCACATCTGGTTTGCTTTACTATTGCTTAATTTTCCCCCAAATATTCCATATGTCCTCTCTGTGTCCATCCACACCTGTCTGTCTGTCTCGCACACATGGGCAGACCTGTGTGTGTGCATGGCAGCCCCAGAGAGCTGGGCCTGCGTGTCTCACCCCAAGTCCCATGATCAGTGCCCCCACACACCACACGTGCACAGCGTCCGATGGCAGGCCCTGTGCACCCCTCACTCCGTGCTGCTCAACAGGACAGTGCCCAGCTCCCATCCACAGAGACGCCAGTTGTCGCCCTCCCACAAGCCCTCTTGTTTACTTGCTTCTTACCATTTTCCCTGCAAAGCTGACTTCCACAAAGGGATCCACCAAGTTCTTCTTGTTACTGTCAAAGCCAAAGATCTGCCTCACGTTGTCCATCACGGCATCGTCCACTGAGGAGAAAGACATGCTGATCACTGCCTGCCTGCTCTCCATCTTCAAAACCCCCACTTCCCACCTGTGTCTCCCGACAGTGCAGGGACTCCCCAAGAGAGAGGCCATGGACCCCTCAGCCCAGGGTTCTGGGGAAGGAGGACCATCTCCAAACAGCAGCTCCTGAAGGTGCTGTGCTGCTCCTTTGCCCAACTCCAAACAATCGGTTCACTGTCCCCCCTGTTTTCAAAGGCATTCTGAACAGGTCCAACTGATTAACTAACTGATTAGAAATCTACAAAACTAAGAGCAATAAATAATCCAGAGAAAGATTGGAAGTTGTTATAATAATATCCCATTACTGGTGCTTGTCTGACATTTTCCCTTATATCTATGAGCACAGTGATTTTCCTGAGGGTAACTGGTAAGTCAATTCTGTTTTGTTTTGTTTTTCAATTTAATCTGTGCTACTTCAAACCAATGTTTTACAAATTAGCTGTATTTTTACATACGTATTTATAGATGATAGATGTGTACATGCATGTATGTGTGTATATATATATGTTCTGTATAATGGTACATATGTTTATGAAGGGCTTCCCTGGTGACTCATATGCTAAAGAATCTGTCTGCCATGCAGCAGAGCCAGATTCAAACCCTGGGTCGGGAAGATCCCCTGGAGAAGGAAATGGCAACCCACTCCAGTATTCTTGCCTGGAAAATTCCATGGACAGAGGAGCCTGGCGGGCTACAGTATAGGGGGTTGCAAAGAGTCAGACACAACTGACTGACTAGCAAATTCATGTACATGAATGAGAAAATTAGAGAAGGGGACACTTAACAATTGTATACTAGCCAACATCTGTCTACATGAATACAACAGTTAACAAATATTTAGCAAATATTTATGTTCTATTTACCCATGTATTCTTTTCTTATTTATATTTAAACAACACTGCAGATAACTACTGGCAGCCCACTCCAGTACTCTCGCCTGGAAAATGCCACGGACGGAGGAGCCTGTTAGGCTGCAGTCCGTGGGGTCGCTGAGAGTCGGACACGACTGAGTGACTTCACTTTCACTTTTCCCTTTCAGGCACTGGAGAAGGAAATGGCAACCCACTCCAGTATTCTTGCCTGGAGAATCCCAGGGACGGCGGAGCCTGGTGGGCTGCCATCTGTGGGGTCGCACAGAGTCAGACACGACTGAAGTGACTTAGCAGCAGCAGACAACTAAACATCATCATCCCCTTCACCTTGAGCAAAGCAAACATTTCTGTTTCCCCAGCCCTCTTTGGAAGCTCCCCAGCCTCACTTCTGCATAGTTTCAACCAACAAATGCAGAATGTTCTAAACCCCTATTTTAATCCCATTACTTATTTAAAGGGTTTCCCCACAATTCTGGTTCAATTAAACATGTACAGAAGGAACCCATTTATTGGTGTCATTAGTCAAAGCAGAATCCCTCAATTAGCTTCATGCAAAACTTGTAAACAGGGACCCAAGGAGTCCCTGACTACTTGTTCTCTTAGACTCAGCTAGCAACAGTGCCTGGTATAATTCTGCTAATGCACGCTCCAAAATGGTGGCTCATAGCCTGCAGTGAGAAAACCACCAGGGGACCTTTTAAAACTACCAGGGGGTGAGCCCCACCTCAAACCAAGCCAATCTGAAACACTGGAGGAAGGGCCTAGGCATCTGCACTTCCTTAAAGCTTCAGAGATGATTTAATGTACAGTCTGGGTTGACAGCCATGGCTCTAGAATATTCAGCATAACTCCCCCAGCATGTACTGAGCACAGGGCAGGGCTAGTACAGGGTTAGTCACTGTGAGAAGCCAGGCAGTGGCCACCACAGCCTTCCTGGGGTGATGAAGATTCGGCCACAGCTACGGTGACCCGCTGTCCCAGTTTATCAGGGAAGGAGGAGTTTCCTGGGATGTGGGACTTCCAGTGCTGAAACCAGAACAGTCCCAGGCAAACTGGACACCCAGGAGTCTCCACTCAGTGGAGACACTGAGCCCTTCTAACATGTCAGCAACTGCTTCCCCAGCCAGGGGCTGCCAGTCTTCAGCCTGGGGCTTCCTAGAGGAGGGAAAGAGAATCGGTGGGAGCCAGGCACAAGCACACAATAAAACTGAAATGGTGCTGACGCCCCAGCATCAGCACCAGGAGACTGCTTTTCTCCTAAGAACAGTCCCAAAACACTTGGGAAACCTAGAGAGGGTGTAAGCCTTCCTCAGACAGCAGAGCAGAGGGAAAGCTGGGCTGGCACAGATCTAGTAGACCCTTGGGTGCAGAAGCCAGGCCAGGAGGAGGCAGGGAGGGAGCCGGGGGCCAGCCCCTCCCTCTCCTTCCTGCAGAGACCTGAGGCAGCCCAGCCCAGGGTCCCAGCATGCATTAGCAGAATTATACCAGGCGCTGTTCCTAACTGAGTCCAAGAGAACAAGTAGTCAGGGACTCCTTGGGTCCCTGTTTACAAGTTTTGCATGAAGCTAATTGTTTGAGGGCTTCCGCTTTGACTAATGACGCCAATAAATGGGTTCCTTCTGTACATGTTTAATTGAACCAAAATCATGGGGAAACCCTTTAAATAAGTAATGGGATTAAAATACAGGTATACAACATTCTGCATTTGTTGGTTGAAACTATGCTCTCCCCCAGTGTGAGCCAAGAAAATGGTGCACAGAGTGGTCCAACAGCCAGACCAAGCCTAGGAGATGCTGAACCGGACCTAGGGACCGCTAGTACTCTCAGGATTGCCTGCATCTCTGTGACTCCACCAGCATTGATATTACTTCTCATTAATTCTGGCCGCTTTTCTCCTAAGAACAACTCTCTCATTTAATTCTGACAGCAAGCCCATGAGCAGTGGGTCTCAAACTTGGCTGTACATTAGAAACAGGAGAGCCAGTGTCTTCTAGACCACTGCTGCACATTCCAACTAAAACACAGGTTCTGGTTCAATAGGTCTGGGGTGAAGCCCAAGTGATGCCCATGCTGCAGGGGGCCAGGACCTAGAATACCCCACTTTTTAGATAAGCTGGATGAGAGTTCACACAGGTTGGATGCAGAACTGGGGGTGTGGGATTTAGGGAGAACAGAGCAAGAGGGCTGGTAACTATGGACAGTAGGGGAGGGAACAGTGTTGGTGGTGTCCCAGCTTTGAGACCTGGATGATGGATCCAGGCAGAGGCACCAACTCATGCAGAGCAAGGGCTGACATGCAGTTTGAGGAACAAAAGATCCACCTGCTGCAATTGGGCAGGTGAGGGGCAGAGGGATAGAGGAGAGGTGGCACAAGGCCATGCCCAGCAGCCCACTTCTTGCAAAGCTGCCTGGACCATCCTCACTCAGTCTGCATGTAGAAACCCGCTTCAGAATCCCCACAGCCGAATTCTCCATCCCAGAATGCCTCGTGTCACACAAGAGCCTGGGAAGGAGTTATTAATAGCTCTACACTGACTTTCTTCAGCTCACATTTGAAGAAAATGATCACCTCCTCTGCTTTCAGTCATCCATAACACTGTTCATTCCCATAGGCCACAATCACTGATTGAGCACCTGTTGTATACCAGACCTGTACTAAGCAAGAGGGGAGATAAAAGGGTTCATATTTACTATATTGTCCCTGACCTCAAGAAACTGAGTCTCAGTGACAGAGATGGACACAACAACTAATTAAACTAACAAAACATGGGGTGGTGACCGAAAGGAAAGATCCATCGATTTCCCTGGAGGACAAGGCAGGTGTCATGGAGGAAGTAGCATCTGGATTGGGTCTTGAAGAACAAATTGACTTTTGGTCAACAGAGACAGAGAAGGCCTTCCGACAGATGGAAAGACAAGGATGAAAGTACATTCTGGAAAGGGTCACACTGACTGGTGTGGCCACAGCACGGAGTTCATGCAGGTACACACCAGCAAGTGGCACTGCAAAATCAGCCTGAGGCCAAATGCCAATGGCCTTGAATGTGATGCTGAGGATTCTGGACTTCATCCCGAAAGTAACTGGCAGGCAGGGTGGGTCACTGAAAGTTTTTTTAAGAGGAGACTCACATGATTTGTGCATGCATGCATGCTAAGTCACTTCAGTCGTATCCAACTCTGTGACTCCATGGACCATAGCCCACCAAGCTCCTCTGTCCATGGGATTCTCCAGGCAAGAATACTGGAGTGGGTTGCCATGCCCTCCTCCAGGGGATCTTCCCAACCTAGGGATCGAACCTATGTCTCTTATGTCTCCTGCATTGGCAGGTAGGTTCTTTACCAGTCATGCCACCTGGGAAGCCCATCACATGATTGTACCTGGGTTTAAAGAAGGTGATTTTGGTGGTAATGTGGAGGCTAACTAGATTCACAGCAGCTGAACCACATCTTCATTCACATGAAGGCCCAGATAAGACATGATGAGAGCCTGACCTTAGTCTCTGGTCTTGGGATGGGAAAGAGGAGAAGCGTGCACTGTGGTCGTCACACCAGCACGACTGGCCAACTGTGTGCATGTTGACTGCCAGGTTTGGACTGAAGGATGAGGAAGGATGTTCAGGCCTCTGACCTGGGGGACCAAGGGGACAAGTGCCATTTCCCAAGATATCATCTAACATAGGATGGGGAACATGTTTGAGGAGTGGTCACCAAATGATACTGGGTTCCCATAGGTGAAGTTAGAGGGGCCAAAGGGACATGTTCATGTGCTTTGTTACAGGAAACTGGAACTGAGCATCTGGAACTGCGAGAATCCAGGCTGGAGATGAGCAATTTAGGAGCCCAGGTGGACAGAGATGGGCTCCTCCACAGACAGACAAATACGCTGCAAAATCTGACTGAGGTCAGAGGTTCATGGGCCTTGAATGTCATGTCAAAAGCACAGCAGAGAGGCAGGCAGTGAAATCCTATTGAGTTTCAGGTAAGACATGGCTCTGGAATCAAACACTGTGGAGCAGCAGATCAGATTAATGAGAGAAGAGCTCCCGGGACTTGGCAGTGGGTGAGGCTTAGGCAAGTGGTTCAGGGAAGGAGGTGATGGGAGGCACGCTGGAGCAATCAAGAAGCGAGCAGCTGGTGGAGAACTGGAGAAAAGGGACGTGGGGTCCTCTCAAGAGTTAGGTGACCTTGAGGATGGCTGAAAGGACGACGAAAACAGCTTGGACAGGAGGGGTGAAAGCAAGGGTATTCTGAGATCAGGAAATCTGGCTCCTGGCACAGACCAGAGGACGGGAGCTAGAGAAGAGGCAGAACAGACTAAACAAGAAAGCAGGCAGGGCTCAAGCACATGCAAGGGAGGTGGGGAGTGGGAGAGGAAGGGAAGAGGAACTTCAGCCCTCACGTCACTGCCACTGTGCAACTCTGCCTCTCTAAGGGGAGTGGAGGCCAGAGCTTAGGAAAGATTGGAAGGTTAGGAAACAGCCACCATGGAGAATGGGATAAGAAGCAAACATCACCCAAGTAAAAGAAGAAGTTGATAGCACCTCCAGGTGACTTCTGCCACCAAAGCTGACCAAAGGGTGGTGTGGACAGTATGTCATGGGGAGGGTGGGGAACACGGAGATACAGCAGCAAACCCCAGGGGCTAGCGAGCACAGAGGAAGAAAGAGGATGGGAGATGGGGACCAGGCTGCAGGAGGCAGCTGATGGGCTGGGAAACAGACAGAGGCACTCAAACAGGGCTGTAACCTCAGTGAGGAAGAATGACCATTCACTGAGAGTGAGGGAGGGAAAGAGGCAGAAAGAAACTGCTGGTGAGAGGGATTTCTGAGCTCAAGGGCTTAAAGAAAATAAGACCAGATGTTGATGGCTCATCAGTGAGGACACACTGGTCTCAGAACAATGGCAAACAAGGAAACCTGCCAGCAAGGACCCTCCTGCACCAGGGGTAGGTAACAGCCCAGGAGACCAGAAGGAGGGAAATAACCAGTGAGTCAGGCTTCAAAGAAGAAGGCAGTGCTGAAGTTGGGAAGCTGCCACGGGAAACCAAAAGATGGCCATGCTTCCCATTCCAAAGACCATGGTGAGCTGGAGCAGAAAACACAGGTTTCCTTCTGAGCTGGTCTCAAGAAAAGTGGTTTCATCTGGGAAAAACCAGGGTCTGATGAATGGGGAGAGGAGGAAGGAGTGTTTTAGGAAAGGATAACAGATTCAGAGATGCCATGTAGGAGCACGAAGGCACAGCATCTGGAGAGATGAGCTGCAGAGGAACAGGGAATGAGAGAGCAGGGGAGGTGCCCTTGGGAGGGACTGGTCCACCTGAGCTCTGTCGGCCCCTGCACAGCACCCGGGATGCTCCCTGCCCTAATCCCTTCCACCAGGGCTTCCTGAGCCTTCATCATCAGCCAGCTCTTCAACCTCAACCTCCTCATGGACCTTGCCCTCCACCTCCCCATCAAATGTGGCTTTCCCCAGGGACTCCGCCTCCCTAGCCCTCCCCTGGAGACCCGCTTTCCCCAACTCCTGCCTCCCCCTGCCTTGATCATTTCAGTATCTGCCTCACCGTTTGTGTATCTGATTTCCAATTTTCTCATGAGATAACCAATATCCACAAGGACAAGACATTCACCAACACAGGTCCTCGTCCTCCACCAACAGCATCTTAATCTTCCCTCCCCTGCAGCTGCTAGAGGAACGGCCACATCTCAAATCTCCAGCCGCTCAGAACCAATGCTCCAGGAGAACCTTAATCTTGAGACCCTTCTCTAAAAACAGCCTCCTTACTATCTACCTTTTTCAATCCCCCTCATACCAAGGGAGGCACTCAACACAGAGCTTCGCACACAGCAGGAGTTCAAAAAATATGTGTTCCCTAGCCCTTTCCTGGAAAATCCCATGGACGGAGGAGCCTGGTGGGCTGCCATCTATGGGGTCGCACAGAGTCGGACACGACTGAAGTGACTTAGCATCAGCCCTTCCCTACTATTTGTCCTCCTCATCAGCCTGGTCCTCCCACATCCTCCCTGCCAGGCTCATCAGCTCCCCAGCCCCACGCCTCCACCATGCCTGCCTCATCCATGCCTGACAGCACCTCCATCCACCTACCTTCTGGGTCCTGGCCACTGAGTATTAGGAGGCTTTCCCACAAAGCCTCCAGCTCCTGTGTCTGCTCCAAAATCCTTCGGTCTTGTCTGTGTGTGTGTGTGTGTGTGTACACTGGAGTATTACTCATCCATAAAAAAAATGCAATAGTGCCGTTTGCAGCAACAAGGATGAACCCAGAGATTGTCATACTGAGTGCAGTAAGTAAGAGAAACACAAACGTCATATATTGCTTATGTGTGGAATCCAAATAAATGATGCAAATGAAGTTATTTACAAAATAGAAATAGACTTCCAAACCTAGGAAACAAATTTATGGTTACCAAAAGGCGGCGGGGCATAAATTAGGAATTTGGGATTAATACACTACTATATATAAACAACAGTGATGTACTGTATAGCACAGGGAACTCTACTCAATACTTATAATAATCTATAAGGGAAAAGAATCTGCAAATGAATATCTATACAGTATATATAGATGGGAGAATGCGCACCAAAGTATTAACGGTGGTTCTCTCTGATGGGCAGAATTATGAGTGATTCATTTCATATTTATGCTTTCCCACATGGCCTACATTTCTCACAATTGCCGTGTATTCTTTTAAATCAGAAAAACTAAAGATTTTTGTTTGTTCATTTGGTGCCCCCGTGGCCAGGTGGTTGTGCTTGTGAGGAGGACGAGGAATGTACTCACGGGGGCTTCGTCTCCAGGCCCCAGCACACAGAGACTCGCTTTCAGGTAGCCTCTGGCCCCAGCAGAGAAATCATCAGGATCTGAGAGCAGCAGCCACTTCCTGAGGTAGGCGTGTCCTAGGGGAACAACACCCTTGGTGATCCCCAAATTGGAAGCATCCAAGTCTGCAACCACACCGGAGAGCCCGGGGTGGACTCCATTGGGTGAGATGAAGAACTCATCTACCCAGACATGGGGGAAGGACTCCAGTTCTAAAATAAAAGGTATTTTGAGTGTTCATTCAGGTCCAAATCAGAAATGTCAACAGAAACCACTATCAGAGGCTGCCAAAGCCAGACCCCAGGCCATCTTCCTCCCCTTCAGGAAGTAACCAGACCAGACCAGAGACCAAGGTGTGGAGAAATCCTAGACTTGTCGTCCAAATGACCCATCCCATCTGGAGGGACCCCAGCCTCCAGCACTCTTTGCTTAGGGCTTCCAGTTTAGCACCCCAACTGAGCCAGCTGAGACCCATGTGAGGGTTTGATACTCCTGGGGACCTCTTTTACCCAGAAAATGAAAGCTTCCCTTTCTTTATTACTGCAGCCTCACCTCCAAGATCAGACTCCACCTCTAAAGTCTAAAATCCCCAAGAAGAAAAGATGAGTGTCCCAAGTGGGTGCCCCCATGCAGCCGGAACCCATATGCAAAGACCTGCCCAAGAGGGTGACAGGGCAACTCACGAGGCTCTCGGTAGATGCTGCCCACATCCATCTGAAACCAAACAGAAGAGGCACAGATCACAGTCCTGCCAGCAGAGTGTTAAATAAAGTATGATGCATGAAAATTAAAAATCTGATGCATTAAAAATCATGTTTTCAAGAAAATTTGGAGACATGAGAAAATGTTGGTCACCTGGTATTACATGGGAAAGAAGTGGAATATATTTTGATCAAAGTTTGGTGAAGTATATCTATGCATAGAAAAGACAGCAAAGGAAACATACTGAATCGTAACTGTACTACCTCTGGGTAGTAGATTTGGGTGATTATTATTTTATTTTTATTTTTTCCTATATTTTATAATTTTCTATTAAAAAAAAAACCATACAGATTTTGATGTGATGTTAGGGGAGGTTATGCGTGTGTAGGAGCAGGGGATATGTGGGAACTCTGTACTTTCCACTCAATTTTGCTATGAACCTAAAATTGCTCTCAAAAACTACAAAGTTTTTTAAAATCATGGATTACTTTTATAATTAGAAAAAAATGCTTTTTTAACCTAACCCTTGGGTTCTTACAATAAGATTGGAGACTCAAAACATAAGACCCCACTTATTATAGAATGAGTCAAGCTCAATCCATTCTTAAAAAAAAAAAAAAAAAAAAGCCTGCTTCTCCAGAAAAACAGATTCCGTTTTCTATCTGTGACTACTTCTCAGAGAAGGAGCCATATTTTATTTGGAAAGCAGAAGGAGGGTCAAATAAACCTGTGCCCTTTCTTTCCATTTGATAAATTCTTGAAGATTCAAAAATGAGAAAATCAATAAGAATGACATTAAAACACCATTTGTGAAGATCTCCAGTACCAGTTGCCTTTACGCTAACCTGTTAAACATATCCTGTGCTATCAGTTCAAGGTCCTCTGCGGTGGACTGTTAATTTCTGCATGTCTGCGACAAATGAAGGGGTAGGATCACCCCACCCCACCCCTCTGGACCACTCCCACATCTGGACCCACTCCCCAACCCAGGTGAGTTCAGGGTACTGAGCACTGGTGTCCCGCTGGCTCGAGATGGTCGGAATGAGGAAGAGAGCTGCCTAAACTCAGGTCCCACACTGCCTTCCCAAGATGTAAAGACAAATGTGAATTAAAAATAAGAAGCTGAATTCCCCCTGTTGGAGAGAAGGGGGGCGATTTCCCTCTCCTTTCTTTTTGTCAGAACGTTTTCCTTAGAAAACTTGTCAATGTAAGTACTTTTCCTGACTCTTTGAAATGTATCTTTTTAGAAGCCAGATAAGTTGTTCCTCAGCTTTAGGACCCAGGAGTGCCTTTCCCCAGGTTCTCCAATCTCTGGCAAGGAAAGGGCCTACCTTAACCAAATTGTAAAACTACCTCCCATCATAAAAATGCAAGTTTGTTTTCTGATTTTTCCTGTGACGGTCACCCCAATTACCAGGTAAAGTTAGGGTGAACTATGTGTACTGAAGGTGCTATCCTGGCCACTACCTTGGGCATTAGTAATTGTTTATTGTTCATCTCAAGAATATGTATGGAATGGGTTGTGTCTGCTTGGCTCTATGCAAGATTTCTTTCTGTCTTTGCAATCTCTTATTAGATGGCGCATAATACCATCGTATTGGTTTAATCTTATTCAATAACAAAAGTGCTTTCTTTCTCTACTACCTTTGTGAAGATGATTTCTGGGTTAGGAGAAGATCTTGTTTGGTTTTTATCATCATATTTTTCCCAACACAGACCAGGACAGATAGGTCTCTGAGCGCCAACCCTGCCTATCATCCACAGAGTTTCCACTAATGTGGATAAAGGAGAACTGACTGCTTTCAAAGAGAATAAACCATTTACCCTGAACTCCCCGATGAGAGCATCTGTTCTGAGGGAACGGGAGTCCACCACCTGAAAGGAAAGACAAACTAAAACTGGTCCACAAGTAAACGTTGGCCCAGACAGGTCCCAGCCCAGTTGCTCCTCCTTCCCAAATGATAACAGCCCACACTCTTGACAGCACTGGCTCTATCCCAGAGATTATTCCAAGCAATGCTTAGCCCTCATGAGAACCCCACAAGTAGGTACTATTATCATTCCCATTCTCCAGATGAAGAAAGAGGCACAGAGAGATCACTTGTACAGAATCACACGTCCCCTCCAGGGTACAGGCAGGACTAGAAGCCAGTTTGGCTCCAGAGCCCACACTTCTAACCACTCAACTATACTGCCTTTCAGAGGAAGCGGGGGTGATGGAAAGAGCTAAGGTCCAGTGAAACAAAATCTTATCCAGAAGCAGACATATAGACAAACAAAATAAGATGAAAATCAAAGGACCACAGCGCGAATGAGTCTGGTACCTGGCAAAGCTGGGCGGCATCAGGGTCTCCCCACTCTGCTGCCGCCCGCATCCAAGCCCTGAAGGCATCTTTGTGCCAGCCAAAATGGGAAGGGGGAGGGCAAGGCTGTGAGCTGCTCCCTGTCATCCAGGCTTGGCTTCTACACTTCTTACACACACACACATGCACACTGAGCCCACACGCACACAAGCCCCTGATGGCTCGCACGTACCGTGATGAAGATGGGCTCATTGAACAGCTCCGCAGGAGAGTCAAACACATTGAAGAAAAGAGTCTGCTGGTTCAGGGCGAGAGGGGGATGGATGAAGGCCCGCTGAGCCCGGGCAGGGAGGAGACAGCCACCGCCCAGCCTCCAGGGCTGGTCCACACAGCGAGTGTGTGGTGGGCTCAACCCAGCACCAGGCTCTGGGGATTCGACCTCACAGAAGTGGTCATCTCAAGGTCAGGGTGGCCGGCCCCATGGATGGTGGGGACATGGAGCAGGGGGAGCCCAAGGTAGGAGTAAGAGCAGGAGCCCTCTCTCCAGCTCCTCAGATAACCTACTCAGGACCGGGCACTGCTCTCCACCCAATGCTAGTGCCATATGCAAAACCTGAGTGAATTGCCAGGCATCTGCTGTGCGCTCCC
Organism: Okapia johnstoni; assembly: GCA_024291935.2. Classification (NCBI taxonomy): domain Eukaryota; kingdom Metazoa; phylum Chordata; class Mammalia; order Artiodactyla; family Giraffidae; genus Okapia; species Okapia johnstoni. The sequence goes on along the minus strand of CM044306.1, from coordinate 121,456,040 downwards.
ACCAAGGCGCTAGCCCTAACCCAGGGGCTCCCACCTCGTTGAAGAAGGGGCTGTTTCCTTTGTGGATCCGCGTCCGCTTGGTCTGCCCAGCGGCGGTGACCTTGACCACAGGCTTGATGTTCACCCCTGGCAGCTGGCGTCCCTCGATCACCTGGACCCTGATCTGAAAGCCAAGAGAGGCTGTGAGCCGGAGGAGAGGAAGAAGTCAGGCATGCACCCCCACCCCCACGCAAGAGTCAGAAATCTCAGGGACCACTCTCACAGCCAGCCTCTTGGGACAGGTATTAAAAAGGAATTAGGATGAACATTGTAAGAACAGCATTTTCCCACCAAGGTCCTTGGCATCTATAACACCCCACGGAGAGCCGCATAAGAGCTCTCAGGCTGCCCCAAGTAAGCTGCCAGCAGTAAATTCCAGGGCTGGCCTGAGAATCCAGTCCCTGTTCAGTTCCTGCACAAGCCCCATCTCAGACCCCTTGATGCTGATGTTTTTGGGTAACTTGAATACTCCTCACTGACAATTCCCTCAGAGGTCAGAGCTACATAGTGATGCAACCCCACTTCATTCTTATATAGTATAAGATGCAAGACAGAATGTCTGACATTCTTAGAAGTGAGTTTTCTTCATTGAACTTTGGTAAATAAGGGTTTCAAGAACATCTGTGCTCTCAAAGTTAGGCAAAAGATTTAAGAATATTACGTTTTAAAGTATTACAGCTTTCATGAAAAAATACAGCGTTTACTGATTCTAATTTCTAACCAGCAATTATTTATTTTAAAAATAAGCTGCTATAGGATATATTATCAATGGCAATGGGAAGAGGGAATGAGTGATTTTTATTCTCTCCATTGTATTTTCCAAATTTTCTACCAAAAAATTATTTTTTTCATTTATTTATTACTTATTTGGCTTCACTGGGTCTTCATTGTGGCATATGGGACCCAGTTCCCTGACCAGGGATTGAATCTGGGCCCTCTGCATTAGGAGTCTTAGGTACTGGACCACCAGGGAAGTCCCAAAATTTTGTTTGTTTGTGTTAAGAAGAAAACAATAACATGTCTTATAAATAATAATAAATTAGAATTTTGTCTGTCAGGCAAACATGAAAGTGAAAGTGTTAGTCACTCAGTCATGTTCAACTCTTTGTGACCTCATGGACTATAGCCCACCAGGCTCTTGTGTCCATGGGATTTCCCAGGCAAGAATACTGGAGTGGGCCGCCATTTCCTTCTCCAGGGGATCTTCCCGACCCAAGGACTGAATCAGGGTCTCCTGCACTGCAGGCAGATTCTTCACTGTCTGAGCCATCAGGGAAGCAGGCAAACATTGTGGGTTATAACTAAAACTTTTCTGAAATTACCACAATTTGGAACTGAAATATATTTTTATAATTCATTGCATTTAATAAATAAATATTGAAGTTTCCTGTTTTTAATTTTTAAAGTAGTTCTGAAGTTAAATATCGCTTAATGCAATTACATCAAAATGGACAATTCTGTAGAAAAGGAAAAAACAAGAAAAGGACCCAAATGAAATGAGATAGATTTTTAGATAAAAATAAGTCAAAGGGTTAATATTCATAGTTTTATTCTGTGACGAGCTTGAACAAATTCAAACTGCACATGACCTTCAGAAAAATCATGACTATTAACAGGGGTGATGGATAGAGAAAAAAAGATTGGCAGAGCTTCTTAGATTTGGGGATCTTGTTCGAATGCAGATTGAGTCAGTGGGTCTGGGGCGGGCCCAAGATCCTGCCTTTTTAACATGCTCCCAGGTGACACCCACGCTGTTTGTCACTTTGAACAAGTATTCCCAGCCAGTACTCTTGCCTGGGAAATCCCGTGGACAGAGGAGCCAGAGCACTGGCTAGGGGACGTCTGGCTGGGAAGACAGGTAACAGCTCTGGTGATGTTGGCGCTCTGCAGTGACCACCCCCCTTTTTTTAAGAGTAAAACCAGGGGCTGGGCAGAGGCTTTTTCTAGAGGCCCCAAGACATGGCCTCCCCATCGAGCATTTGCCCAGGACCCAGGGGAACCAGACTCCCACCTTAAGACCTGCCCCACGGCTACACAGACAGGTTTTACGCTGGCCTCAGAGGCTGCCTCTGGCTGAAGGAGGAGACCGCGGTCACCTGGAAGTCCTGCGGTTTGTCCGACAGCAGCTTTCTGGGTGCAGGCGTGCTTTTCTTCCTTCTACCCCCGGGGTGGTAGGGGGGAGGATGGGAAGGTGGCTTCTTCGGGGTGATGGGGGTCCCCGGGCCCAGAGCCCCACTCTGGTCCAGGAACGGCTCGGCCTCGTCTCCCGTGAGCCCCTGGTCCTCAGTGTCCTCCTCTCCTCCTGTGTCTGGAGGAGAGGGTAGTAATGAGGCTGGGTTCCTCTGGCCCCTGGGTCCCAACTGATGGAAGATCCGACAGCCCAGCACCCACTTCCCCTGCCCCTCTCTTTCCCCACCAGTCAGCCAGGATGGATGAGGGAGAAGAAGAAGAGCTTCCAACAGCTGAAACTTGAGGGTGGTCAGTCCAGTCAGCAGGCAGGAGGAGACAGAATGGCCCCAGCCCTCCCCACCATGTCCTGCAGGAGGAGCCCTCCTGGCTGCCTCGTCCCACTCTGGGGAGCTGATGGTGGCAGCAAGTGAGCTGGTTACAGGCGGGAGGATCGGCACAGCCCAGCCCGCGTCTCACCCGTGGGGGCCAGCCACTTCTTTCCAGAGTATCTCGTGTCCACGGTGCTGTCACTGAGCAGGGACCAAGTCTCGGCCCGGCTCTGTCCCCCACCTGGCACATGGGGAGGGCACAGCCCCAGGAGGGGAGGAGGGAGCTGGTGAGGAAAGCCAACCTAGGGCCCCCCACCCCCCACCAGCCCTGCCTTCCCTGCCTGCTCCCGCCTGACATAAAGCTCCGAACAGGTGCCGTGTCTGTCCAGACGGACCTTCTTGCCACCTTCGGGGCAGGACTGAGTGTTCAGAGCCTAACTTTGTCAGATCCACCTCAAAGTGGTCCCAGAATATTTGGGACCCTCGGTCTCTCCACTCTCAGTCACCAGGAGCACCCCTTCTTCCTCCTTCAACCCCAGTCCAGAAGGATCACCCCACCTCTGAGCTTAGACAGTGCCAAGTCCAACAAGAGGGGCCCCGCTCTGCCTCCCCCACCAGGAGCCCCACACGGGCCCCGGGACAGGCTCAGGGGACACCTGAGATGGGCTCCCTTCACCATGGGAGAAATGCTGGAATCTTTCCCACGGGCAAGACCCCACCCGGCCCGTCTGTGTGCTTCCTGCTCGCTCCAGCAGGCTGACCTGTCACCCCACCACCACCACTGACAAGCCAGCCACCCTGGGCTGGGTCCTCACTTCACAAGGCCAGGAGAAGTAAGTAAAGGGAAACCTTGAGACTCAGTCAATTCAGTCTGCTCACTTTTCACAAATAATAAACTGTAGGCCCAGAGAGGGAGTGACTGGCCCGAAGTCACACAGCTACTTGGTGTCAAGGCAAGACAGGAACTCATGCCCTGGCTTCAGCTCAGGACTCTCTCAGAGAAAGTTCCAGCTCTTTTGTCACATGTCATTGCTAAAGGCCTGCAGAGTGCTGAGCAGGGAGGCACATGGCTCTGGGGAGTGAGTGGGGCTCAGGCATCTTCTAGGATAGACCCCCTCCCCAGCACAGGCCTGCCCTCTAAAATTCCCACCTCTCTGGAGCTGCAGAGGGCCGGGTACCCAGTGCCCACACAACCCCCTCCCTGAACAGCTGGCGCTGGGAGGACGTCCTCACACTAATCCTAGTGGCACCTAGGCAGCATGCCTCCTGCTCCTTTATTTTGTAAGACAGAAGTCAGTTCTACAGACTCCTCACCCACCCACGGCCTCCCTTCGCCAGGCCTGGGCAGCCCCCAATCTAGGAAGGCACCCCGTTCCCAGGCTCAGGTGCCACCACTAGGCTTATTCCCCCGGCCCTGCCGGGGTGAGGGTGGGTTTCTCACCAGCCACCATATCCATGTCAGGCAGAGTCGGGGAGGGTTCCAGAGGTGTTAAGGGTGGGAAGGTGGGCATGGCTCCTGGCAGCGGCGTGTAGGACACCTGCAGGACCAGTGAGGCCTAGAAGAGATGGGGGTGAGAGGGCAGCGGGTTAATGTGTTGGCCTCCGACCACCACCCTCCAGCATCCTTCCTGTTCCTTTATCCCTGTTCCTTTCCTCCAAACCAGGAATGGAGTCTGGTTTGCAAGAGGCTGCGGCAAAGCCACCTCCAGGGGCCCATCAACATAGTCAGGTGGTTAAGAGCACTGAATCTGGAATCAAGTTCCACCACTCAGAAGCTGGGTGACTTTGGCAAGATCTGAGACCTTTCTGGGCCTCAGTTTCCTCATCTGTAAAATGGGGGTAGTGACGGCAATAGCACTTTCGGCACAGGGTCAAATGAGGATTAAATTAGTGAACTGAATGCCTAGCAAGCTTCTATAAACAAATCAGCAATTGAACTTCACCTGCAGGACTTTTCAACTCTCAGCTTACGCCCATCTTCAGAAAAAAAGCCCCCTTGGCCACTCTGCTCAGTCAAGGGTCCTTCCTTGTTTCTCCACAGACAGCTCAGCCTCTCTCTGCTCGGGCCCCAGATAGCACTGAAAGGATGAGGCCCTCTTTCCTCCCAGAAGCAACTCCCAGATGCTCTGGCTTTGACCAGTGAGGGTGGAGTGACCCATCACATCGTTCACATGGACGGGGGAAAGCTGCCTTGTGCTCCCACCCCATCCAAGCCCACCAGGAGACCAACACCCTTCAAAGGGCCTGAAGAAAAGGTACAGCCACGGCAGGTTCTCCAGCCTTGCTGCTCCCAGGCCAATGGAGGCCTGACCAAGCCTTCCCTGGTCCAGCAGGCCTCCTGGGGCAGCCTTGTAATCCATCAAAGTAAGAAACTCTCCAAAGCATGAAAGTTTCAGAAATTACAAAAAACTTTTTTAAAAAATGTAAAAGAAAATAAATTGCACAATCCCACCATTATTCACATTTCGATATAATTCTCTCCAACCTTTTAAAATGAATAATGTTCAGCTCTGCTGTACATCAAAATTTTTTTTTTTACTTCATATGAGACAATAAGCATTTCCCCAAATTTTGATAAACCCTTTATAAACATAAATGATAATGATACATAATATCTTCTGAGCAACTCAGTGTAATTCACTAGACAGCTATCTCTGCTGAGTAATGTTAGGGATGTCCGGAAACCCTTGGAGCAAATCTTGGTCCTGAGATGGAAAGAGCTCACAGTCCTGGGTGTATCCAGCTCTGGAGCTTAAACCCTTCAGGCTGGGGCCTGGACTTGGGCAGCCAGGCTCAGGGAGGGCAGGGCGGGGGTGGGGGTGGTGGGCGAGGAAGGGTGCTCAGAAAACTGAGGAAGGAGGCTGACCCAGTTCCCCATCCCAGGAGACCTAGTAGGAGGCCCAGCAAGGCGATGAGACCCTTAAGTCCCAGATCCAAGGACCTGTCCTAACGGCCGTGCAGGTTCCTGAATCACCACCAGGTGTCGCCACTTGAGCTGCCAACGTGCCCCCAACCCCAAGCTCTAGCGACGCAAAGAACAGCCGCTCAGGCGGCCCCAGATAACCACACCCGCCCACAGCCACGCCCATCTCCCTGAGACTCCCATTCAGGTCTGGGTGGGCCTGGGAAGCTGTGTTTTTCTTCACTTCGTCTAAAGGCAATTTGCGCTCTTCGGAGCAGTAACGAATTCCAGGGTTAGGCCAGAGAAGGTAGATGACCCAGGAACGTCTTTTTTGTGCCAGAAAACAAGGAAATATTCAAAGAACTATAGAAACATGGCAAAAGGACACAGAAACCTTTTGACATGTTTTGCTATCAAGGGTTTCCACAGGCTAAATCTGGGACAATTTAAACATGAAAATAAATGACAATGGTAACAGACTAAACCACTGGATAAAACAGGAATATATGAATCCATATAGACATAAACGAATAAATACGCCAGGAGGACACTTCTCCTTATAGTGGAATGCCAGATGATTAATGCAGAAAAAAATTAATAATTGATTTAAGATATCACCATTTAGCAAGCATCGAAGCAACAATCCAACCAAGAAATAACAATGAGTGTTAAACCTGCTGGGTAAACATTAGATACGAACCAAAGTATTTAGAGTCACAAAGCACCTTCCCCCGTCCCCAAATCCTTACTTGTTAGAAAGGGGAATGGATGCATGATTGGTAGAGAAACCCAGCAAATGCCAGGTGATCAAATGATCCAGGGTAATCACACAGAAATGAAACAAATCAAAATTGTGCCACTCTAGGACATGATGGGGTCAGCACAGCGTTGTGGTGTTCTATTCCTGCCAAAGATGAACAACCTAAATCTAATTGCAGGTGGATTCTTTACCAGCTGAGCCACAAGGGAAGCCCAAGAATACTGGAGTGGGTAGCCTATCCCTTCTCCAGCGGATCTTTCTGACCCAGGAATCGAACCAGGGTCTCCTGCGTTGCAGGCCAATTCTTTACCAACTAAGCTATCAGGGAAGCCCATTCATGAGGAAACAGCAGGCAAATATGAACAGGGGGACATCCTACAGGATAACTGGCCTGGACTCCCCAAAGTCTCAAGGTGACAAGGTTATAAAAGTCAGGCTGAGGAATTCTCCCAGGGGGATGGAGACTAAAAGAGACACAACACATGATCCTTAATTGGATCCTTTTGTTATAAAGGGCACTGTTGAAAAAACTGATAAAACTTGAATGAGAATCTGTGGGTTCAATGGTAGTGTCACATCAACATAAATTTCCTCATTTTGAAGGTTTCATTGTGGTTATGTAGGAGAAAGTCCTTAATCAGAGAAAATACATACTACATTCAGGATGAGGAGTCAGGAGATGGAATCAAATGGCTTAGAACAAAATATTCTTTCAACCACTCTTGCAGCTTTTTGCTGAATCTTAAATTATTTTAAAATAGAAGGTTCTGAAAATCTGAGAAACTTTCTTCTGCTATAACTACACGAATCTCATTTAGCAGAGATGAATGAAGCCCCCCTAACATGTGGTGGCTGAGGGCTTCTGACCCTAGCACCAGATTCCTTTGAAGAACACCACTTCCTGTTTCTCAGGGCTCACCTTGCCCAGCCACCATCCTTCACCACCTGGGGGCTTCCTGTACATCATCTCTGTGCAGAAGTGAAGCCATGTGAGTGTAACTGCTCCACACTGTGGACTGGGTGCATTAGTACGGAGGCTCAGGGAAGAACTGTAGCCTCTGAATCCCAAGACCATCCAAGTAACCCCTCCCCTCCTGGAGTTTCCTGAGCATCAGATCTCCACACTGAGAGCCCCCCACCAACCTCCTGAAGACTTAACAACATGCCAGTGGCTCCAGGCATGTGAACAGACCTCCAGCACAAAGCCAGTTCCATCTTTTACATGCCCATCAAGGAGCAACAGGAACATTCCTGGCAGCTTCCAAGGATCTAGAGCCCAGGATCTAGAATAGATCTCACAGCAGGGGGCAAGCTCCAGGGTCCACTGCTTCATACTCAGGGCTGGTTAATTCTGGAGACTTCTAGCTCTATTGAGAATTAAAGGAAACGGGGCCTGTCTGTGGGCCTCACTCAGGATCAGGACCTCCCACCCTCACAGGACATCATATCTCATAGCCTGTCCCCTTCTCCAGACATAAACCAGAGCTGAGATTCTCTTTCTGTGGGATATATGTGAGCCCCATGCTCTCCTAGACAGTGACCTTGGCCCACAGCCCCCAGTAGGACCCTCTTTAAGGCCCTCCATATCAAGGCACTCTATCTGACAGCCCTGTCCCTCAGCTCCTCAGCCCCAGCACCACCATGCATGCATCCTGTCCCAGGGCCATTATCAGTCAGTCATGTGTCCATCAAAGCATGCTGCCCTGGAGCAGGTAACCTCAGTCATCCATGTCTGCCATCTGGGGCTCACAGTCAACAATACCACAGAATTCTGGAAGGTCCTGTCTGGCCCCCAGGCTAAGAGGGTCCAGGAAACCAGGACACCAGGAAAGGCAAAAAGACAGACAACCCCATCAGATCCTCCTACAGGTTACAGGCCCCAACTCCCGGGTCCTTCGCCTATCCTGCCATGTTCGGCTCCACTGCTCACCGCCTCCTTCCTGGGCCACAGCTCACCAACTCTGAGCTTAGGAAGATCAACCCTGGACCCACACACCCCCACTGCTCCCAACACACTTCACGTGCCTGGATCACATTTACCTTTCCCTCAGACAACACCCAGAAGCTGGCAGTCGGGTAAGATGTGGTCCTGAGCTGAGGCAGGGGTGGATGGCGGCATCTTCAGTCACTTGAAGGATACTCAGGGATTCACCAAAGCACCTCAGTGCCTGCTCCCAACACACAGGGCCCACCCGGCTCCCCGGCCCACCCCACCACTTGGTGTCATGTGCTCTTCTCACCCAGCGGGTTTCTCTTTCTGATCAGACTCTAGCTTTTAATGCGGAGGAGCTACTGACATGGTTTCCATGGTGTATCATCCATACCCTCATCAGTAAGCTGCTCTCGAAACACATTTATGAGTATGCTGCTTTCCTTCATGTGTGTCCTGCACCCTCGTGGGCCTGGAGACCCCCAGGACAAGGGTAGTGTTCTCTGCTTCAGGCTAGAGGCGCCTGGATAAAGTTGGCATCTTCTCATGGCACGCAGCCCAATGTGCCCCATCTGAAGGGACTTGGGTGAGAATGACAGGGAGGTGGGGCCCACAGGCCAGCCCACTGCAGGCCTCCCCTCCTCCTCCTCAGTCCTGCTGGGTTTCCTAAGGATCCCACAATCAGCATCACAATCTCCCATCACACCATCAACAGCTTCCTTTGGTCCTCTGAGGTCATCTGAACTACAACTAACTGGGGATGCCTGCCAAGCTCTGCCCGCCAGACTCAGCCCAGAAATCGAGCTCAGAAAATGACCAGTGAGAACGCACAGCTGCTGACAGGGCTCTGCATCCCTCTGAGCAAACCCCCCTCTCTGTGTGCTCATGAGTGCCGCGCAACCAGCCCCAGGCCCCGGGCCCCGGGGCGGGGGGAGTCCCAATCCAGAGGGTCTCGGCACCTGCCTGGGGCTGCAGTGAGACTCAGCTCTATCACAGGGGCTAGACGTTGGTCCCGGACCCTCTCCACAGGCCAGAGCCACCTCCTGGGCTAAAGGGAAGGAGGTCCCAGGCTATACTGTGATTTATAAGACATATATTGGGTCATTGAGGCGACCAAAGTATATTTTTCATATATAGTTGGTCTTTGTCCACATTTCCTGGCTTACAGCTCCCCAAACTCTTGGAATTTCCTAAGTGTTGAGAGTGACAAAGGTATCTCTTGTTATGTTAATGTGGTGACTTCTGGACCTCATGTGAGGATGGAGCTGATTGCCAGGAGGACCAAACCTGTGACTGGAGGGTTGTAGCTTCAGTCCTGCCCCTAACCTCCAAGGATGAGAGAGCGGCTGGAGGTTGAATCAGTCACTGATGGCCAGTGATTTAATCAATCATGCCTATGCGATGAAACCCCAAAAGGATGTGATTCAGGGAGCTTCTGGAGACTGGGGAGCATGGCGCTCCTGGAGAGAGCATGAAGCTTTGCTCTTCCCCGGACCTTGCCCTGTGTGTCTCTTCTGTCTAGCTATTCCTTAGATATATCATTTTATAATAAACCCATAATCTAGCAAGTAAAATGTTTCCCTGAGTTCTGTAAGCCACTCTAGCAAATTCACTGAACCTGAGGAGGAGGTCCTGGGAACCTCTGATCTATAGCCAGTTGGTTAGAAGCACAGGTAACAGCCTGGGCTTGCCACTAGTATCTGAAAGGGGGGCAGGACTGAGCCCTTAACCCGCAGGATCTGCTGCTATAGCCAGGTAGATGGTGTCAGAATTGAGTTGAATCATCGCTACCCAGCTGGTATCCAGGCATTGCTGATTGGCATGGAGAAGCCTCCACACACACACACACACACACTGAAGGTGGGTCCAGGAACCTAATTTACCCCACCTCCCGGAGCCCATGTTCCACTCCCACCCATCACCTTCTGGCTCTCACACCCCTTCTTGGAGACTTGGTCTGGGACGGAGTGACAAGCTCTGCAGGCAGCCAGGAGTCCCAGCCCAGGGAAGAGAAGGCAGTCAGCTCCTTGCTGGTGCTTGGGAAGTGCAGACAGAGTGTAGGAACACAGTGAGAGGAGGAGAGGTGAGGCAGCCGGGGAGTCACAGCCAGGCTCAGCCCCACGGTCGGGTGTCTCAGGGGCTGGGTGGGCCTTTGAGCTTGGAGGGGAGCAGGGGCGGGCAGGCTGGCAGGAAAACACCAATGTCACAGATGCAATAGAGGATGTGAGAGAAGAGATGTTTGAGCCGCTCAGTCAGGAAGTGAAAGACTCTGGTTGGAGGCATTGGGGGCCTGACACACAGCAAAGTAGGCAACCCCCATCCCTGAGAGCAGGCGAAAAGCACCAAGCAGATCCCCTGACTCCAAACACCTGTGTCCCCTGCTGCCTCGATGCCCTCCTTGACTCCTCCATCAGTGCTCTGCATCTCCGGAGCCTGCCCTGGCCATCTTCAGGATCCCCAGAAGGGGCAGCTCATAAGTCTCAGAAGTCCTAGAGCTCTTCCTGAAGAGCTCCAAGGCAGGACAAAAGGGATTCAGCAGGTGATGCACCTTGCACGGACCAGAATGTTCTTCCAGTGAGCACTGTCTGAGAAAGGGATGGATTCTCTAAGAGACATTTCTACATCAGAGAAGAATCCCAGCCTTGAGGAGTCTGAGACACGGTCAGGGAAAACTCCAGCATCAGAAGGGCAGTGACCCCAGAGTCCACTCAAGTCCTTTCAACCTCTGAGAGCTGGGAGACACACCCCCTGATTCGTGTCCCCATCTGGACACCAATTCACCGTGTGACTTCAGTCACTCACTCTCTTCCTCCAGCTCCCAGTTCCAAGCAGTGCTTCCATTCAGAGCTCTACCCAGACCGGCCATTTCCTGACTCACCAAGCCAGCCAAGAGCCCCCAGTCTCACACACACATACACACACACTCCACCCGGCAAGGTGGCCACACTCTGAGAGACTCTGCAGGACCCCACTGAGAGGAAGTATTTCCAAATCAGTAGACACCCCAGTGCATCCTCCTGGGAGGTGGGATTGACCCAGAGGGAAGGTCAGGAATTCTACTGACCATGAAGAAAGGACCCCGCAGGATATATTTAGCTCACTAAAAATAATGGAAGGCTAGGGATGAGGGCTGGGAATGGTCTGGGAGGGCTAGGAGAACACTGGGAAGGCTGGGGGAGGAGCAGGAAGAACAATGGAAGAAGGTAAGGGGGTCTGACAGGTCCCGGTGGGCAGGGGAGGGGGATGTCTGCCTCCCTCCCACTGTGATCTGTGACCCAGATGACTCAGCTATTCCAGACCTGGAGAAGGGCCTGGATGGTGTGGAAGGACTACCAGGGAGATTGGGGCGTGTAAGTAAGGCTGCCAGGAAGCTTGGGGAGACATCAGGTTTCCAGTGAAACACCAATCCCAGGAGGTGACCAGGGGCAGACTGGTGTGAGGCAAGGCTGACTTGAGCCCTGCTGGTGGGGCCCAGCTCCCTCTTCTGCCCCTCTCATCCTAGCCACCCCTGGGCCCCTCCTGAGCACCTGGAGCTTCAATCGGGGTGGGCTAGGACTGGGGGCTGGAGGCTGGACCTTGACACATGACTGGGGTCAGACAGCAGGCCTCTGACAGAAACCGGCCGGATACAGAGGCCAGTGGACACTTACCCCTGTGGGCTGCTTCTTGGTGTCCAGCAGTGGGGCATTGAAGCTGGCAGACAGGCTGGGGGTGGCGAGGACTTCCCGGAGGGGGATGTTGGCTTCCCCCAGGAACCTGAGAAGAGAGAAAAGTAGAAAGTAAAAAAGCAGCCAAATGCACCCAGTTCTTCTCCTGAATGCCCTTCACCACTGCCACCTCTCAGACAACCCATGGACAGGCTGATCTGCCTAGAATACCTAGGAACCCTCAAGACTTCCCTGGCAGTCTGCCGCGGTTACCCCATCACCAGGCCTGGAAGGCCAGGCCCCTCTCTGGACACCAGAAGAATAAGAGACATTTTCCTTTCCCCCAAGGTCAACTTTGACCCCTTCTGTCCCTCCCGAGAGGCCCAACCTCACCTCCCCATGTGCCTAGGTTGTCCTGCCCATCACACCTACACAGTCCACCAGAGCAGCCTCTCCTGGAAGCACGCCTGCATTCTCCTCTCCCTCCACAGCTCTCCTGACCCGCCACTACACAGACCTTCTACCTAGTGTCCCTGAGCTGGGCCAGCAATGAGGGTGAAGGGAAAACACACAGACCCTCCTATCTTCAGGGACAGGGAGCGAGGAAAGTTGGAGCGGGGAAGTCTGCCCCACTCTCAAAGAGGCCCAGGACTATCACACATGTGAGGCCATATCTCTGACCAGGGGGAGAGAGCCCATAAACGGATGGTCTCTTAGGAAAGAGAAGGTCGTCACTTGATGACCAGTGAAGGGACCCTTCAAAAGGGGCCAAGGGAAAAGGTTGTGTCTCTAAGCCAAAAAGTGAGCAAAATGTGTTCTGCAGCACTAAGGAAATCAGAGCAGCAAGTGGCCTCTGTCAGTCAGAACTGTGGCTGTGTCTGCATCGAACTTGGGCATGATTCCTGCACCTTACTGTCAGGACATGAACAACGACCAGTCACAGATATACCTTCATCATTTGCTTCATAATTTTTTTCCTGATGGATAAATAGCACACCCGTTATCTGGGACCTCCATTTTTCTGGTCTCTGTAACAACTGATTTGAATATGAATCTTTATAACTTATGAAATAAAACGTCCATCTTGACCTAATTAATTGTTAAAACTGGCTGTTCACAATGATGTAGCCTTCACATTCACTACTACTAAGAAACAGCAAACAGAGAAGGGAGACGTGTACACGTACAGCTGAGTCCCTTTGCTGTCCACCTGAAACTACCACGACATTGTTAACGGGCTATACTCCAATATAAAATAAAATGTTGAAAAAAAAAAGAAATAGAAAACAGCAAATGTTGGCAAGGATGTTGACAAACTGAAACCCTTGGGTTGAGAAATTGAAACATGGGGTGGAATAGAAAACGATGCAGCAACTATGGGAAACAGCAAGGTAGTTCCTCAAAAAGTTAAACACAGAATTACCATATGACTCAGCAATTCCTCTTCTAAGTAAATACCCAAAAGAAGAGTTTAAATCAGGGACTCAAAGAGATACTTGTACACCCAGGTTCATAACAGAGTTATTCACAATTGCCAAAAGGTGGAAGCAACCCAAGTGTGTAACAGTAGATGGATAGACAAATAAAATGTGGTAAATGTACACAATGGAGTATTATTGAGTCTTAAAACGGAGGAAAATTCTGACATTTGCTACAACATGGTTGAACCTTGGAGATATTATGCCAAGTGCCATAAGACAGACACAAAAAGACAAATATTGTATGGTGACCTGGAGTGGTGAAATTCATAGGGACAGAAAGCAGATTAGTGGTTATGGGGGGTGGGGCACGAGGGAAGAGAGAGTTATTATTTAGGGGATATAGAGTTTCAGTCTGAGGAAGATGAAAATTTCTGAAGATGGATAACGGCAATGGCTGCACAAATTGTAAATGTACTTAACACCACTGAACATAAAAACAGTTAAGTGGTAAGTTTTGTTATGTATGTTTTATCATGATAAAAATAAATTTAAAAACTAGCTGTTTGTGTAAGTTTCTTGGCAATAAAATTCCTTTATCTCCATCTCTCTTGGAACCAGCAGACCCTTAGTTGTTTTGCAAGTTTCTTTGTTAGCAATGCGATAACCCTGATACATACATGTGTGTGTACATGCTAAATAGCTTCAGTTGTGTCTGACCCTTTGTGAACCTATGGACTGTAGCCCGCCAGGCTCCTCTGTCCATGGGATTCTCCAGGCAAGAATACTGGAGTGGGTTGCCATGCCCGCCTGCAGGGGATCTACCCGACTCAGGGATAAAACCCACAACTCCTGCGGCTCCTGCATTGCAGGTGGATTCTCTACCACTGAGCCACTGGGGAAGCCCAGCCTGATAGGTACTCAATACCAATTTTTCTAACATTTCTTTATAGAAGAGGCTGTAAAAAAGAAAACAGGCCCAAAATGGTGTCACTCATGCTAAAGCCCATAGTACGAAACCTAGATTTAATTATGGGTCTAATTGCAGTTTCAACTTTTCCCAGAAATGTAACCTTAATAGGCCAGTCTGGAATATTCTGGTCAAGCACCACAATGGACATTTGTCATGCGGGCCCTCTCCACCCCACCCCCACCCCAGCCAGTGGAAGACAGGTAATCAGCACGATTAACCCTTGCCTGATCCCTTCTCAACTCCCAAAAAGTTGATGTCGTGGCTTTAAAATAACCCTTTATTTTCTTTTGTTAATATCTTCTTGCCCTACCCGCCTTCTGCCTATAACACTTTCCATTTTGTTCAACCCCTCGGAGCACCTTTCTAGTTGCTCTAAATTCATGAGTCATTGTGAAAGTGAAAATATTAGACACTCAGTCATGTCCAACTCTTTGCCACCCCATGAACTATAGCCTGCCAGGCTCCTCTGTCCATGGAATTCTCCACACAAGAATACTGGAGTGGGTAGCCATTCCCTTCTCCAGGGGATCTTCCTGACCCAGGGATGAAAGCCAGGTCTCCTGCACTGCAGGTGGACTCTTTACCATCTGAGCCACCAAAGAAGCCCAGTCAATTCATGAGTTATTGAATAGAACCAATTAGATCTTCAGATTTACTTGGTTCAATTTTGGTTTTCAACAGAGCTAAAGGGAGAGACGTTTGTTAATATTCATTGCAGGCTTCTAAAACCGCTCAGGATGCTAGGAATCACATTGTCTAGAATTCAGACTGGTTTTGTTAGGGGAACCACTGACTGAAACTGACTACCCTGGCCAGGCCTGACAGTAACCACTTGGCACCAGTTATCTTACAACAGGATGTCCTGGTAAGGAACACCACCAACCAGAAGAATCAGAGAAAAGTCAAAAGAAGAGAGGAGATGCCAGTTCATATGTCCTACTAACCTCCCGGGATCCTTCTCATTGGACTCCATCTTGGCTGAATGATGCAAATGTCACCACCAGGAAGGACCCTAGTCAGACTGATTAGCCAGAGACAACCGGGAAAAACCCGAGAGTACGAGTCATGTGGCAGAGCAGTTCCCCAGGGTTCCCTGACCCTGCTGCTCTCCACCCAGGAGCCCTTCCCAATAAAATCTCTTGCTTGGTCAGCATGTGTCTCCTGGGATAATTCATTTCCAAGTGTTAAACAAAAGCCCACTCTAGGGCCCTGGAAGCGGCCCCCCTTCCTGCAACAGTTTGTGTTCTATTCCTTTGCAGAGCAGAGCAGGCTTGTATCATAGCTCACTAAAGCAGGCCTCCTGGAGTGTCTCCATCCCAGAGTCAGAAAGGGAAAGGCCCCTGTCACCAGCGTGTTGACGGAAGTGTCCTCACAACCAGAGCAATGTCAAGAATACTAGAGAGTACGTGTGTAGAACCAGGAATCCATGCTGAAAGCAGACAGGGGAGTGGTCCCTGGGAGAAAGAGAACGAGGAATGGCTTTCTTGACATAGCAGAAGCCACTTGGGGCTTAAGTCAATTGATGATCTAAGCCTGGCCACAGTACTTGTCTTTGAACAGTTCTCAATAATAATGATCTTAAGAAAACACAAGGACAAGCTTACCAGGTAAAAGTAATAATAACAAAAATAAATCAATTGTAAATACTCCCAGTTGTAGTTCAATGGTAAAGACTAGCTTAATGCACATTCTTGAGCTGTTTTGCAGAATTTAAATACCACCCTGGGCGCTCATGGTAAAGAATTCACCTGCCAAGCAGGAGACACAAGTTCGATCCCTGCGTCTGGAAGATCCCCTGGCGAAGGAAATGGCAATCCACTCCAGTATTCTTGCTTGAGAAATTTCGTGGACAGAGGAGCCTGGTGGGCTACAGTCCATGAGGTTGCAAGAGTCAGACACAACATAGAGTTTAAATAACAGCAACAAATGGGTCAGCTAGAATATAAGGGATGACGATGTTAACCTTTTCTGACCCTCAGTCAATCAAGTAAAACTTGGACTCTGCCTACTGCCCAAACCCTTTCATGAATATGCATATACCCTTTAGCTTAAAACTTCCCCAATTCTGCTGTTTGGGGAGACACTGCTTTGGGAAACGTTCCCTATGTTCTCCTTACTTGCTGCAAGAAATAAATCCTTCCTTCTCCCAATCTTTGACTTGGTTGTGTCTTTTGGCTCAACACCGACTAAGAGGCGAATCCAGTTTCTGGGTAACAATGTGACACTGAAAACCTAGGGCAGCAGAAAGGAGGGACTTGCTTGAGCAGGTAGATGGTAGATGGCGGACTCTGCCCTAGAACTTGTGAAATAGAGTCGGCAATGCTAAGAGAGCTCTATAAGATGGAGCTGGGAGGTCATTAATGAAGTGTGATTCATATATGGCTCAGCCTGGATTTAATCTGACCTTTTGACCTGATGAAGTCATCCAGAACACCTGCCAGAAACCAAGATATTTATGGGACCTTTACCCTAAAATAACTCAGTGAGAGTCTACCCATCTATCAGACCACTACCCTGAAACAACTTGTAATACTTTAAGCACAAATATTGTCAAAGTCAATCACAATTCTCTCTAGGCAACTTTTAACAACCTCCAGGCTTTTTGTCTTTATAAGCCCTTCTTTCTCCCAATACTTTCACAGGTACCTGAATTTGTGTCTCCCATATTACATTTTTTAAATGTTTATTTATTTATTTTGGGCAATGCTGGGTCTTCATTGCTGCTCGGCTTTTCTCTAGTTGCGGTGAGGGGAGCTACTCCCTAGTTGTGGGGCACTGGCCCGAGGGGGCAGGACTTGGGCTTCAGTAGTTGCGGCTCCCAGGCTGAGTTGTCCCAAGTCATGTGGGATCTTCCCAGATCGGAGATCCAGCCCTGTGTCCCCTGCATTGGCAGGCGGATTCTTTACCACTGAGCCACCAGGGAAGACCCCTGAAATGCAATTCTTAAAATCCAAAATAAACTATTTTCTTATTTGCAGCCTCGTGGATTATTTTCTGGTTGACAAATTTGGTCCCCAGATTCCCAGGGCGGCAGGGCGGGCAGGGGAGTGAAGGGATGGCAGGCCTGGCGGTGCAACCTGGAAGCTGCAGTCAGAGCGCAGCGCATCGCTGAGCACACAGCAGCCCAGCCTCCTCTGCCTCCCTCGCCGCCCGCCCAGCCCTCCGCCCGGGAGAATTCCCGGAAGCGGGGCGGGAACAATGGGAGGAAATGCAGGAGGAAGCGGTGACTCCACCCCTGCCAGCCCAGGGAACAGGCATCTCCATGGCCTGCTCCGTGGACTGCTTGTTATTTCCTCCTTTCAACGTCTTTCTGGGTCATAAAATACCCCCCACCTCCCAGCCCTGCATAGGCCCTGGGGTCAGCCCTTCCGAGGGGCTGGGCGGCTTCACAGGCCCCCATTCCGCCAGGAGGAAAGACTGGAGGCAAGATGCCCTAAGCCTAAGGAGCCGGCTGTGGGGTCAAGCTCCGAGAAAAGCAGAGTGTCCTCCGAGTGGGTGGAGGAAGGAGGGAAGATGGAGGGGTCTGAGGCTGATCCAGATGGAAAAACCCTGATGGGCCACTCTTCATTCATTTCAGGGAGGACAGAGGAGACATGGTGTTATTCAGGGGGATCAGACCTGGGAGGATACAGATCCTTGAGGAGATTCAACCCATCCTGAGATCAAGACTGAGACACAGAACTTAGGGCACCCAGCCTTCTGTATAAGAGGTATGCTGCACACTCGGTGGGTACCAACCTTTAGTGGCAGGCAGGATTCAGTACAAATGAGGCAAGGATGGGCCTGGGGGCCTGAGCCAGCTCTGAGTATGTATGGAGCCCAGTAAGCTGGAATAAAATCATGTGAGCCTTGCTCCCCCAATCTGCACAGCCTACTGATAGAAAAATGCCCTGCCCAGCCTCTCCAGATCCCATCATCCCTCTTGGCTGTGTTGTGTTCTGAAGCCCCTGGAATGTGAGGGCACAAGTTTGGGGGCCGAAAGAGCTGCTGCCATCCCAAAGACAGAAAGTGAGGTCAGGAATCAGCATGGAGGAGGGAGAGAAGTCAAAGCAGCTTCCATGTTGACAAGCACACTTTTCCTCATGGGAGAAGAACTCATTCAAACTCATCACCCAGTAGGTTACTGTCCTGCCAGCAATGGAAGGTGGTGACCTCCAAGTCTGAGCCTTAAGTGGGAGGGTAAGAATTAAGGTGGCCAAGTAAGTTGATTTTAACAAAGCACAAAGAAATCAAAACAATTTTATTTTAAAACATCTGGCCACATACGGGAAAAGAATCCTAAGGAGTAGATATATGCAGTGGATGACTGACTATGCTGTACATCTGAAACTAGCACAACACTATAAATCAACTATACTCCAATAAAAGTTAAAATAATAAGTAAATAAAAAACAGTGGGCCATTTTACATCGTTGTTTATAAGAACAAAACACAGGAGGCAACCCAAATGTCAAGCATAGAAGATAAGTAAGTTTAGACATACAACAGAATACTATGTTGTCGTTGTTCAGTCACTAAGTCATGTCCGACTCTTTGTGACCCCATGGACTGTAGCATGCCAGGCTTCCCTGTCCTTCACTATCTACAGCTGTAAAAATAATGGGAATATTACACTGTAGATTTATAATGTATGGAAAATCTTCAAGATACATTGTTAACCATATGGATCAATGGAACAGAATATAGACAGCCCAGAAATAAACCCACACCCCTACGGTCAATTAATATTTGACAAAGGAGGCAAGAATAAACAATGGGAAAAAAGACTGTCTCTTCAGCAAGTGGTGTTGGGAAAGTTGAACAGCCACATGTAAATCAGTGAAGTTAGAACCACTGGAACTCAAATGGCTTAACCACTTAAACTCAAAATGGCTTCAAGACATAAGACATGATACTATACAAGTCCTAGAAGAGATCAAAGGCAAAACATTCTCTGACATAAATCATGCCAATGTTTTCTTAGGTCAGTCTCCCAGGGCAATAGAAATAAAAACAAATGGAAACAAATGGGGCCTAGTCAAACTTCCAAGCTTTTGCACATTATAGGAAACAATAAAACGAAAAGTCAAAGTGCAGAATGGGGAAAATACTTACCAACAGTGCAACCAACAGTGTTTAATTTCCAAAATCACATACAGTTTACACAATTCAACAACAAAAAAGCAAACAACCCAATTGATAAATGGGCAGACGACCTAAACAGACATTTCTCAAAAAAAGAAATACAGATGGCCAGTAGGCACATGGCCTACTGAAATGAAACATGAAAAGATGTTCAGCATTGCTAATTATTAGAGGAATGCAAATCAAAATTAAAATGAGGTACCACCTCACATCAGTCAGAAAAGCTATCGTTAAAAAGTGTACAAATAAATGATGGAGAGAGTGTGGAGAAAAGGGAAATCTCCTACACTGTTGGTGGGAATGTAAGTTGGTATCACCACTGTGGAAAACAGTATGGAGGTACCTCAGAAAACTGAAAACAGAATTACGTTGTGTTATTATACAGATAATACAGATTACTGTATGATCTAGCAAGCCCACTCCTGGACATATATCCAGACAAAACAATAATTCAAAAAGATACATGTACCTTTTTGTTCATAGCAGCAGTATTCACAATAACCAAGACATGGAAACAACCTAAATGTCCACCAACGGATAAATGAGTAAAGAAGATATGGTACATATACACATGGAATACTACTCAGCCATAAAAAATGAAATAATGCCATTTCGCAGCAACATGAAGGCAACTAGAGATTTTCACACTAAGTGAAGTAGGTCAGAAAAAGAATGACAAATACCATGTGATGTCACTTATATGTGGAATCTAAACTATGATGCAACTGAACCTCTTTATGAAACAGAATCATGGACATAGAGAACAGATTGGTGGTTGCCAAGGGGGAGAGGTTGGGGGGCAGTCAAGTGGGAGGCTGGGGTTAGTAGATGTAAGCTTTTATATATAGAATGGATAAACAACAAGGTCCTACTATATAGCACAGAGAATTATATTCAATATGCTATGATAATCATAATGGAAAAGAATATTTTAGAAAAATAGAATGTGTGTGTGTGTATATATATATATAATATATATACATGTAAAACTGAATCATTTTGCTGCACAGGAGAAATTAACACAACATTGTAAATTGCCTATACTTCAATTTTTTAAAAATATTGATTTTTTCTTAAACATACATTGTTAAGTGAAAAACCAAGTTCAAAAAAGTTTGTATAATATGCTACCTATTACTTAGAGTAGTCAGAAAGTGTAATGCTGGTTGCCAGAGGCTGGAGGAAGGGGACAATGGGAAGTTATTGATTAATGGGTATAGAGCTTTAGTTTTACAGATGAAAAGACTTACAGGGATGGATGGTGGTGATGGTTACACAACAATGCTAATGTATTTAATATCACTAAACTATATATATACTTAAAAATGGTTAAGATGGTAATTGTTATATTTTACCACAATACAAAAAAAGTCTATTTTAATAAATAAATATACTAGCAGTTGTGTAAAAATAGGAAAGTCAGAATTTATACTGGTGATTAAGCAATAATATGAGTGATAGAGAAGAAACAAAAAACAGTTATAACCATGGGAGAAAGATGAGAAGCAAATGGAGAAACAGAGGGAAGAATTTCACTGCATTTTTTAAAATCATTTCTGGTTTTATAGTTCCTTAAATTTTTTTACAAACTCGAAAATTAAATTTAAAAATGAAGCATAAAAACATTTTTTAAATTTTATAATTTATTCATTCAACAAATACTTATTTCACACATCATGCAAAATACTGGGCCTGACCTCATGGAACTTACATTCTACTAAGAGCTGCCTGCCTCCTGACTGAGTGTATGTTAGATATGGTGCCAAGCACTCTATAAGAATACCTGTCACAGCGGTGGGGTTGGGTACTGGTGTTAGTTCACTTTATCTTACAGATGAGGAAACTGGGACTCAGAAAGGCATTTGACTTTTCTGATTTCACACAAATAACAGACAGAGCCAGAGTCCAAAGGCCTGGCGTTAGACCCAATCATGGACTAGCAGACATACCTCAGAGCTCTGTGAGCACATCGTGAAAGACACATAAAGATCCTTGGTTTACCTCATCAATGGAAATAGAAACCCAGGCTATAAATTTGATCTGGTTCAATCTTTTCCAAAAAAATCTGATTTTAATCATGCCTTCTTATTTTCTGTATTTTCATGACATATTTTGACATCTAAGGCTTTGCTCACTTTGGAGAGGCTGCCCTTCCCAGGGCTGGCCAATTCCTAGAGACAGTAAAGGACTCACTGGCAACAGCATCTTTCATATGCAAACCAACCAACCCAGAGCCCACACCCCCACCTCTCCTCTACAGAATGCTCCCACTCAGCCAACATTCCCCTGCCCTGAAACCCCAGGACCAGGTACCACAAAACTCCATGTAGCCCAACACCCCACAGCCCGCTGAAATTATTCAGACCCACCATCCCTAAGGGTTTCCCTGGTGGCTCAGATGCTAAAAAATCTGCCTGCTGTGCAGGAGACCCATGTTCGATCCACATCAGTATTCTTGCCAGGAGAATCCCATGGACAGAGGAGCCTGGCTGGCTACAGTTCTTTGGGGTTACAAAGAGTCAAACATGACTGAACGACTAACACTTTCACTTTCACGGCCATTCCTAAACCCACTCACCCTGCCTCAGTTCAGTTCAGTTCGTCACTCATTCGTGTCCAACTCTTTGCAATCCCATGGACTGCAGCACGCCAGGCTTCACTGTCCATCACCACCTCCCAGAGCTTGCTCAAACTCATGTCCATCGAGTTGGTGATGCCATCCAACCATCTCATCCTCTGTCTTCCCCTTCTCCTCCTGCCTTCACTCTTTCCCAACATCAGGGTCTTTTCTAAGGAGTCAGTTCTTCACATCAGATGACAAAGTATTGGAGCTTCAGCTTCAGCATCAGTCCTTCCAATGAATATTCAGGATCGATTTCCTTTAGGATTGACTGGTTGGATCTCCTTGCCATCCATGGGACGCTCAAGAGTCTTCTCCAACACTACAGTTCAAAAGCATCAATTCTTCAGCGGTCAGCTTTCTTTATAGTCCAACTCTCACATCCATACATGACCACTGGAAAAACCATAACTTTGACTAGACGGACTTTTGTCGGCAAAGTAATGTCTTTGCTTTTTAATATGCTATCTAGGTTGGTCGTGGTTTTTCTTCCAAGGAGCAAGTGTCTTTTAATTTCATGGCTGCAGTCACCATCTGCAGTGATTTTGGAGCCCCAAAAAATAAAGCCTGTTACTGTTTCCATTGTTTTCCCATCTATTTGCCATGAAGTGATAGGGCCAGATGCCATGATCTTAGTTTTTTGAATGTTGAGTTTTATTTATTTATTTTTTAAAGGCATTTTATTTATTTATTTATTTATGACTGCACTAGGTCTTCCTTGCTTTGCTTGGGCTTTCTCTAGTTGTAGCGAGTGTGGGCTTCTCTTCTTTGCAGAGCACATGTTCTAGGCGTGTGGACTCCGTAGCTGTGGCACACAGGCTTAGTTGCTCCACAGCATGTGGAATCTTCCTGGACCAGGGATTGAACCTGTGTCCCCTGCATCAGCAGGCAGATTCTTATCCACTGTACCACCAGGGAAGTCCCAAATGTTGAGTTTTAAACCAGATTTTTCACTCTCCTCTTTCACTTTCATCAAGAGGCTCTTTAGTTCCTCTTCACTTTCTGCTTACCCTGCCTAGCCCTTTCTTTTCTGAGGAAACCACAGTAAAGGCTCCTGTACGCGCTCTCCTCTCACTCCCTCTGCCTCATGATTGACCCTGGTGCTTCCCAGTGCCTGCCCCTCCTCTAGGGCACTGATGAGAGGCAGGAAGGGAAGGGTCCTGTGTGGGGAACAGGTCTGGCTGAGGCCCCAGGAGAAACCAGCCAGTCAGAGAGAGGCAGCCGGGCCTGGGGCAGGCATGGCTGAGGGGCCCTAAGAGAGAGGCTCTTCCACAGAAAGTGGCCTCCACACCTGCAAGGGTGCAGATCCCTCATCAGTACTCCAGGTCTCCCCTCTGCCGTGGTGCCATGAGCTGAAGAATGAACAGGTGCAGCGGTCCAAAGAAGACAACAGCCTCCCACGGGAAGCTTCCACAGCCCAGACTGGTAAATTATGAAGGGAGTGCTGGCAGTGGAGAACCAGTTCACAACCTTCATGGTAAAGACTGAATCAGTCAAGAGGCACCCGTGGATGTTAAATCTATAGGGATATTTTGATGAGGAGCAGGATATCCGCAGAGTATTAAAGTGTCTCTTAATATACTTCAAGGAGGAAAAAATAACAGTAAAGACACAATGGAAAAATTAGGCAATACCTTGACAGGTGATCGAAATGAATATCACCAAAGAGGGATACCATATATCTCCAGATCCTGAGACAAAACACAACTATAACACAACTAGGAGATAAACTATGACAGATTCCAGTCAGGAGTCAGTAACCCAATCTGATCATGAATCTAATTATGAGAAAGACATCAGACAAACTCCAAATGAGGAATATTCTTTTTTAATTTGAGGAATATTCTATTTTTTAATTGGGGTATTATATTATTCAAAGCTTCCTGGATGGCTCAGCAGGTAAAGAATCCACCTGCAATGCAGGAAACACAGGAGACGAGTTCAATCCCTAGGTCAGGAAGATCCCCTGGAGGAGGAAACAGCAATCCACTCCAGTATTCGTGCCTGGAGAATTCCATGGACAGAGGTGCTCGTGGGCTACAATCCATGAGGTTGCAGAATCGGACATGACTGAGCAACTAAGCACACATACACACACACACACGTTATTCAAAAATATATATTGACACAACTGTGGAAATGAACCAAAGTAAAAGAGGTTATGGAAATATGATGATGAAATTCAGTGTGAGAGTCTAGACTGGGGATCCTGTACAGGAAAAGAGAGGGGGGAAGTGCTATAAAAGACATAATGTGGCCAGTTGATAGGATTAAAATACAAACAGTAGATTAAAGTAGGCAACCATGTTAAACTTACTAAAATTGGTAACTTACTGTACTTATGTAAAAAAATTCCCTACTCTTAGGAAATATACATGGAAGTATTTAAAGATAAAGGGCTATGATGAGTAAAACTTACCCTCAAGTGGGAGAGAGAGAAAAGGGAAAGAAGGAGGGAGAGGAAATAGTGGGAGAGAGAATATTACATAGAGCATTATCAATAAGTGAATCTGAGTATGTGAATGTTCTTTGTTCTGTTTTTGAAATTTTTCTGGGTTTGAAGTTATTTCCCCAGAAAAACTCTAGAAGGGTCTCCATGTGTCAGGTTCTCATTCTTTATCTTTTAAACTAAGAAAAAGACATGTCAACTAAAAATATATGTATTACGACTCAAACGCATTCATCACTGACTCAGCTGCACCTTCCTCATTAGATTTAGTGAGTCAGCACAACAGGAAAGTCAGCTAGCCCCTGACCTGGCAGGACACACACACACACATATGCAGGCACACAGACTCAGGGGAAGTTTAAGGACACCAGTGAGGAGACACCATGAGTGGTGGTCCCTCCAGCCATGCATACCTAGCCATGCATACCTAGCCATGAGGAGCAGGAAATGAGAAGAGCCGGATATTACACACACACACACCCAGCCCGCCTGGCCTCTGGCAGCCTTCCTGCCGGTATCTGATTCCCCAGGGGTACCCAAAGGTAACTCTAAATAGTTTTCCACTTCAGTCCAAAGAAAGACAAAAGAAAAACTATTCTGAAACCCAGGGATATCCTGAATGGAATCGAGGACAAAATGCATAGTTATAAAAATCCTTGGAAAACAAGGATATGGTCAATGCTTCCGAGGATGCTGAGAACAACAGGATGGTGAACTATAAATATTCCTGCCTCAAAACTGCCTCCCGGACTTCCCTGGTGGTCCAATAGTTAACAGTCCTCCTGCCAGGCTTCCCTGGTGGCTCAGTGGCTAAGTATCCACCTGCCAATGCAGGGGACACAGGTTCGATCCCTAGTCCGGAAGGGTCCCACATGCCTCAGAGCAACTGAGACCATGTGTCACAACTACTGAGCCTACACACTGAAACTACTGAGGCTATGAACCACAACTGCCAAAGCCTGCACGCCTAGAGTCCCTGCTCCGCAACAAGAGAGCCCACCACAAGAAGCCCGAGCTTAGCAACTAGAGAAAGCTCACACGCAGCAGCAGAGACCCAGAGCAGTCATAAATAAATAAATCAACTTCCTCCCAAGGATGCGGGAGTCCAGCCAACCGGCCTGCTGAAACCTGGAAGCGAAACATAGGCCTACTTTCCCCAACTTCTAGCAACAACAGACTGCTCCTTAATGTCTATGCGCACAGGCACATTTGGGTGAACACCCATTCCCGTGTAAGAAAGACACCAGGACAAAGCAACCAAGAGAAAGACAGAAAATACCCTCCACACTTAAAACAGACTGAGGGTCGATATTCCTGACAAGATCCCAAGTGTACAAACTACTAGGAATGAGTAAGAAAAAAGCAAGCACCTCAAAATAGAAGAACAGGCAACTGACAGAAGAAGAAATACAAGTGGGCAGTGAAGATGCCCAACTTTACAAGCAATCAAGGAAACACAAATTATAAGATACCTTTTTCCCCCATGGCACTAGCAAAAATAAAACATTGATTTTTTTTATACTGTTGATAGATGTAAACCAGGATATCTTTTTGAAAAGTCATTTGTCAGAACTGATGAAAATGCTGTTTCATTTCTAAGGACCTATCCTAAAGGAAAAACAGTATAAGAACATAAAAACATTTGGATAAAGATGTTCAGTGAAAAACCAGGAAAGAAACTAAACACCAGTGGATAAGGGCACAATGGGATAGATTATGGTACACTCACACCGTGGAACATAACATGACTACTGAAAATGAGGTCGATCAATACCCTCTGACCTGGGAAAATGGTCCACGATAAAATGACGAACAGCAAGATGGGGACCATCTTATATGGCGTGACTCATTTTTGTGTAAGTAAATGCATATACCTGTATGTAAACAGATGCTCGTGGATGAGGAAGACATTCACCAAATGATCAACAGTGGACATCACTGTAGGGAAGGGAAGGAGTGAATGGGGGAACATGACTTTTTTCTTTATAGCCTTTTAAGAATAGAGCTTACTTATGCTTATGTTTATAAAAATAATTTTTATACTCTTGTGGGGTTTCTGTAAATTTCTTTTAAACAAAAGAATATGTGCAGGGACTTCCCTGGTGGTCCAGTGGTTAAGAACCCACCTTCCAATGCAGGGACATAAGTTTGAGCCCTGGTGGTAAAGCTAATATTCCACATGCTGCAAGGGAGATCCAACGTCCACAACTAAGACCTGATATAGCTAAATAAATCAAAGAATGTGTGCAAATTGAGGTATAGCACGTGTCCATGTGGAGCATGTGCTTGCTGTACTATTCACACACTGGTGTGGTTTCTTATGTACATCCATATGGATTCTGCTATTACCACATACTGGGCACCTTCAATGTGCCAAGCACGGGGTAGGCGTTAGACATCCACACCAACTCTGCATTATGGTACTGTTATTGCCTCTGTCCCAATGAGGAAACAGATGTTTAGAGAGGTCCAGGTCACAGGCAGTGCCAGGATGAGACACTGCTGACAGTGGAGTTCCTAAGAGAAGCTTTGACCCTGACTCGTGCCAGCCACCACCGCTGCCCTGCTCAGCTATGCAGACAACCTAGAGGACCAAGACCACCTGCTCCTGCCAGGATGGGATGGACCCCTCAGCCACATCACATCCAGGTGTGAGTGGCAGATACCCACTGGCCAGACCTGCTCCCCTAGGCACCTCTGCGGCCTTCCTTACATTCTTTGCACATGACTGACTCATGTTCAGCTTCTTCCTAGAAACCCCCATTTTCCCTCAACAGATTAAGCCCATTCCCAAGAGACACCAGAACACCCCGCCCCACCTCCACCCGGGTGGGAACCAAGACCTACTTATCGACGTCCCTATGGGAGATAGTCACCTATGTCAGGAAGATCCACCATTCCCAAAATATCTCCTCACAGCCCATCATGGTGCCTAACCTGTCACCATTATCATTTCTCTTTTTGATCTAAGCAGAGTGTGGGGAATAAAGCAGCATCCCCAACATTTCTAAGAAAAAGTAAAAGTTAAGCTACAGGCTGCCATTAACATTTCAGTATGAATGAGTCTTTTTCAATGACAGCTAAGAGGAGCCTTTGATGGGAAAGGGCTGGGACAGTGGGACTCAAAGCAACTGGGATGGCCAGAGGCAGCACAAGGGAGGGACAGAAAGGAAATGTGCCTGGAGGAAGCGCCAACTGCTGTTTATGCAGCGGCCCTCTGCGCAGGGCCCCGAGATGTGCCTATGAACAGAGGCTCAGGGAGCTGATGTGGGGGTCCGCCCAAGGCAGCAGGGCTATTGCATCTAGACTCTGCGTCTTCTCAAAGTCTATACTGGTTCCACTCCACCAGCTCACGGAGCCCAACATGGGGGTGGGAGGAGGAATGGCTGAGGAGGAAGGATGGGGAGCACCATGCATGGGGAGCTGCCTTCTGGGCCCCCCTCAGTGGCAGACACCACACAGCAACCCAGGTCGCAGGGCAGATGAAGGCAGGCAAGGGTCTGTGTGTGGCTGAGAGATCCCTCAATGGCCCACTTTACAGAGTCACCAGGTTGCTGAAAGGTTGGGCATGGATCACGCTTGTCCAAAGAAAATGCTATAGTGAGCACCTAAAGGAACGCTTCCTTAAAACAGTAATGTGCCTTCTAGCTGATTCTTGGTGTCAACCTGGGTCTCTATACCGTCTGATTGAAGGGGGCCTGGGTGCACAGGCCCCCTGGGGTAGAGTTGACAGATCAAGTACACTACTGCCTGTTAAGTTTTCGTTTCAGATAAACAATGGGGAATTTCTCAATATAAGTATGTCTCATGCAACACTCGGGACATTAATTGTCCTGTATGTTTCTCTGTTGAATCTGGCCACCCTACCCCAGGCCTGGCTAGGCCTGGAGCCAGTGAGTTACTATGGTCAATTTGAGCATCATTTAAACACAAATGTTTTATGTTTCTTGTTTTTCATTTTGCTGTGCTGCTCAGCTCATGGGATCTTAGTTGCCCGATCAGGGATTAAACTGGACACTCAGCAGTGAAAGCAGGAAAGTACAGAGTCCTAACCACTGGATCACCAGGGTATTCTGTAATCCTGGTGTTTTGACAAGTGGATACTTTGACCCCATGGAGACTTTTGCTTCCATATTTATATTTACCAAAACTTTAAATTAAAAAAAGTACACCTACATTAATTAATTTCCACTGGAAAGGCACTTTTCAGAACAAATTAAATTAAGCCCATTTAATTTGTTGATATATTTTCTATACAGTGTAATTAAACTCTTTCCTTTTTTCAATCTTCATTTTTATTTTACCAAAATTATTCTCATTGGTAACAATTATTTTCTATTTACATTTCCCCACACAGGTTTGGTGCAAAGTTGTTTTTTAGTTGTTTTTTTTTTTCATTTTTTGGTACATATCAAGCTTTATCAACTATAGGAGTCTCCCATTCTTGAATTTTCTTTTGTGGAATTCTATTAAGTCTAATTTTCTCAGGCCCGTGTTTATAGTTACCAATAGAATTCTTCAGTCAGTCTTTATTTCCTTAACAATTTTGCCCATGTACCGTTTTGCCCATGATTATTGCATGGTAATCATTTCTACTAATAACTACATCAATAAACTATGGCAAGAATTATATTTACTTCTTAGTTAATCCATGAAAAAAACTGAGAGCCATTCCTTGTGCTCATGCAGTGGGTGCTCAGCCCTGGTGCGCATTGGCCTCCTCTGTGCAGTTTCAAGAAGTGCTGAGGCCTGCACTCGACTCGAGCTTCTCCTTTAATCAATTTGCTGCAGAGCCCAGACACTGATCTATCGTAAAGCTTCTGAGTCATTCCAAGATGCACCCAGGGTTGGAGCTCTGTTTCAAAACTCTAGAGCTGCACTGTCCAACACAGCAAACAGCCACCACAAATGGCACATGAACAATTTAAATTTAAATTAAGTAAAATTTAAGATTCAGTTCCTCAGTTACACTAGCCAACACAGAATGATTCCATCATCTCAGTAAGTTCTACCCAGCAGCACTGGTCTCGAGTGGAGATGACTGGTTCTCACACCTGGGAGTTCGTAATGATGCACAATTAAGTCAGAACCCCCAGGTGGGGCCAGGCTCTGGTGTGTTGTGTCAAAACTGCCAGTGATGCTACTGTGTCTCACAGCCTGGACTGGGAACTTCTGGACTCAACGTTCCAGGGATCAAGCAGCTGGTCAGGGATCAAGGTCAGCTTCCCTTCCAACATCCTTCTGAGAAGCCCAGAGTAAACAGGAAGTTGTTGAATCCAGCCTGGGACACAAGTCCAGGACCCACCCTAGCTGGGTTTGCACAAGTGTCTCCCATCCGGAGGAGTGACGCTTCCTTTTTGCATTTGAAATCTGATTTTATGGACACAGAGTTTTGATCTACCCTTGCAGTTGGTTCAGGGTAGGTGGGGTGCAGAATGGCCCAGAGATAGTAACCAGCCTGAGAGTTTCCCCTCCTGAGAGATTCCAAGACCCCACTCCAGGCCAGCAGACCAGTTTGGCACAACAAGTTCACTCAAAACTGCCAACAGCCACGGAGGAAACACAGAAACCACAGGGAAAGAGAGGAGAGTGGAAGTGGGGGAAGAGTCATAGGAGAGAAAGGGTAAAAGGAGAGGGGCCAGGAGGGGATGTGAGCAAAGCCAAAGACCTCTGGAGACAGAGGCGCAAGTGAGGGGCTGGCAAGAATGAGGGAGGCATTGAGGGGCCTCTAGGAACAGCAGGAGGCAGAGGATGGAGGTTTGGCAGAAGGAGAGGAGGAGGCAGAGGGAGCCTCCGCAGAGGAGGCAGAGGCTTTGCTGAAAGAAGACCTGAGAAGACCCTTGGTGGGGTTCAGAGAGCACCTGTGACGGCCAGGGATGAAGGGACCGTGACAACCCTGGGGACCTCACTGAAACCGAGGACAGTCTGACGGCCGCAGTCACCGTCACACCCATTATTTCCCTATTTGCTTCCTGACCAGACACTGACAACTTGAGGGTAGCGAGTAGGTGTTTCACATAAAATGTTCATTAAATTGAATTCACTAAATTTTTTTCCCTTTTCTCTCTCAGAATGTAAAATGTCACGTGGCTGCCCTTGTCGCTTCCTGGAAAGGTTCCTCACTTTCACAGCCTTAGAAATGTTAATAACTTTAATCTGGGATTCTTTTCTCACATTTCATGAGCAGAGTGAATGTGCTGCGTGGTCCAACCATGAGGGCCTGACAGAAGTACCTGTGTGTACCTGCCTCCCCTCTGCCGCTCCACCAGGCTTACACCCATACATCTTTCATCCAGTCAAACTGCTCTCCAGCCTGCCTACCCCACTCTGGCAACAGCTCCAACAGTGAAACCAAAACTCTATTATTTCTGAAATTCTTCAGGTGTTTGTGAATGTAATTTTAAATTCAGCTGAATTAAAATTTAATAATTTTTGAAGTGAAGTGAAAGTCACTCAGTCATGTCCAACTCTTTACCACCCCGTGGACTCTATAGTCCATGGAATTCTCCAGGCCAGAATACTGGAGTGGGTAGCCATTCCCTTCTCCAGGAGATTTTCCCAACCCAGGGATGAAACCCAGGTCTCCCGTTAATGCAGGCAGATTCTTTACCAGCTGAGCCCCGAGGGAAGTCCATTAATAATTTTTAACAGCTAGAAATACAAATCAAGATAAATGTTTATAAAACTCAAAAAATAACAATCAAATAGTTATGGGAAAGAAGTTTCTGTTTAAATTAGAAAGCTTTGTCAATTAAGTCTTCTGCAAATTAATGTTTGAGGAACTGATTTCTAGCACACTGGCCTCACAGTGTCATGGGAAACTGGTTTTCAGAGAGCTGACTTCCCCCTGGGAGCTAAAGGACACCCACAGGGGCCAATGAGAGGGTTCCAAGGTGTGATCCAACCTGCCCTTCCTGTGACCTCCAACCCACAGGGCCAGGCCGATCCATGTGTGATACTGGCCTGGTATCACCCTGAGGGCCAGCCTGGCTCTTGAATTGATCAAAAATATGTTCTCGAACCCTGCTGCCTTCCTGGTCTTAGAAATCTTCCCACAGGCCCTGAAAAATGCTGAATATGATCATGAAAATGAAACCTGCATTTCCTCTGCATGGCTTTGCCTTGCTAAGCTCCCTCCAGAAGGGCCTAGCACCCACCTGGGGCTTCCAGGAGACTGTGAGAGGTGCAGGGACACCGTAATTCTGACCATGTTGAAGACCCACCCTTCAATCACAGCTCTGCCATCACTAACCTTTGGGGAAATCACCCAGCCACCTGGAGCCTCGATTTCCCTCTGTAATAATGACAAGTATAACAGCAACCCCTAACAATTAAAAAAGATCCTTTACATAAAGACTCAGCATAGGACCAGACACTTGGCTAAGCTCTCGGTAAACATCAGCTGTTGTGGATTTGCTATTATTATCCTCAGCCTGATGCTGGAAGCCCCCTCCCAGTTGGGCCCCCCTGCTCCCCTCTCACTGGGCTGCACAAGTTGTGTGACTCAGTCCCACCTATAAGGCCTTAGCCCACTGCCCTCCGTGACTGAACAGCGGAACGCTCTCCATTCCTCTCCTCTCTAAAGCCGACCCTGGCCTCCGACTCAGCCTGTGTGGCCCTCCTCCAAGAAGCCTTCCAGGACTACCTGGAGTCCAACACTGCTCCTCCCTCACCCACCGGTCCACCATTCATACTTGTCAGAAGCTGCCTTTTTTCCACAAAGTGACTGTGTTGGAGTAGTTTAGTATGAACTAATTCCAGACCCTGCTCTTATGCAGGTGGGGGCTGCTGAGGTCCAGACTGGACAATATGGACCCAAGATGCCCTGGGCCCCACACTTGCAGCACCACTTTGGGAGGGCACAATGAAAACACCCCCGTCCTCCCCACACGTACCAAGCTCTGCATTCACGGCCAGAAGAGCCACAGAGAGACCGTGGCAGCTAGGTTTTTTTTAAGATTTCAAACTTCCCAGATATTCTGCAGCCTGAGACCCTTGTCGGCCTTCCCCAGAACTCAGAATCTTCCCTCCTCCCCTCTCCCCTCCCCCACCCCAGGGAAAGACAGCCAGGCCCCAGACACCAGCTCACCCAGTTCCCAAACAAAGGTTCCACTGTCAGCAGTTCACAAAACAGCAAGCCCATGCCTGATCCTTGAGTCCGGACCTCAGCAAATCGCACCAAGAGCAGGAACCCACTCCTGCCGGCATCGTCAGACCCAGCAGGGGCTGCTGAACCCTCACCATCACATTTAAGGCTCAGCACTGGGCACTCTCATACCTGGTATCTCCCAGGCCACCCCACCCCACAATCAACAGGGCCATCAATCTGCAAGCTCGGCTGGCCCTGCCCACTCCCCACACCCCGATCACCAGCACACAAAAGGCCAGGAGCTCAGTACAAGAGGCTCTCTGCCATCTGCCAAAGAGCCTACTTTTACCAACACAAAACTTCAAATTCTGTTCCTGCTATTTCCCCTGCCTGGAAACCCTCCCCACTACAAACTGATACATGAAATAACATCAGAAAACACTGCCACAGGACTGTGGGCAGTCAGCATGGACCGTTATCACTGTTCTGACTTCTAAACCACAACTCTCACCTCGAGTCCCACCTCGAGTCCCACCTCGTGCAGGAAGCCCTCCTGGAGTGCTCCCACCAGTGGCTGCTCTGCTCGCCCGTCTCCTGCAGTGGGTGGGGAGGGAGGGCCGTGCCAGGCACCTCGGGGCTGCAGCAGGACCCAGAGAGCTTTCTCTTCCCTGCTCGCTGGGGCACAGGCTGTCCTGGGAAACACACTCACATCTGACTCGAGCCCATCTTCCTTCCCTGCCAATTCACCCCCAACTGAGTTCTTGATGCTGCAGTCAAGCCTCTCCCCTCCTCCTGTGGGCCAGGCCCATGAGTGGCAGGTCTTCACTAAACACCAGCTCCCCAGAGTCCAGATTCTGGAATCGGCATCTGCCATGACCCTACCCACACAAACCCACAGGTCCCAGAGCCCCGCTCACCGCCTCACCTGTTCCTCCCCATCGTCTCATGGTCTTTGACCACCACAAGAAGCTCGGAGCCCTGGTCCAGGGGGACACCCTTTAGGTCCCACTCAAAGCCCTGGAAGAAAAGGAGAAAAGATGTCTTAACCCGTGGGCCCCTAGAAGAGAAGAGGCTGTGTCTGGTTCCCCCTGGGCTCTGAGAGGGCATCTGCGACCACTGCTGGGGGAGGGAGGGATGCATGAGCGAAAGAATGAGTACATGAGTGGCAGGGTCCCCAAGCTTCAGAAGTGGCAGCAGAAGAGGCCAGACCCCCGTGACCCCCTCCTCCCAACTCAGTTCTACCAGTCACCAGGAGCACAGCTGGGGAAAATGCCAGGTGACTCTGCAGGGCCCTCAGGGACCAAGATCAATGTGCCCATGGAGCAGTCAGGCCCCTGGTGACAGCATGCATTAGTGCCACATAGATCTCTGGTAATCCCAGGGTCCTTCTCAGAGCAGGCACCCCATGCACCTCGACCCTACCCACACAAGGCACTCAAGGCTTCCAAAGATGACCAGGGAGCCATATAAAGAAAGCTGGCTGAGTCTCAAACAAGAGCAAATTATACAGCCGATGGAAGCCAATTCTTTTGCCAATTAGAGAAGGATGAATCTCTGAGCAGATAACACACTGACCAAGAATCTGAATTGGTGAGCAAATAAATGAGCATCTCCCAACACAGATTTATTCACTAAAATTGTTAAAGGCTATTGCAAAATGCCTTAAATAAATCATTTGCACAGATAATTTACTGCAAACAGGCACTTACTTCCTGTGGCTTAAATTACCACAGGAATTGGTAAACATTGTCAGTTTTTCTAAAACAATGTATTCAATGTAACCCAAAGAAAAAACAGAAAAGAAAGGAAGCTGGTTTAGGAGGGGGGCAGAGGCCAGCAGGAGGCAGAGGAGCCAGGGAGGGCCGCGGGGAGGAGGAGGCTCTGGGCAAAGACAACAGCCTCTGTATGGGAAACAGGAGAGCCAAACACACCCTCCATCCTGCTGGCCTGACCAGAAAGGAGCAGAGACAGTACACACCTCACTCCTCTCCATGCTGCAGCCAATCACAGGGGAGACCCTGGCCAGGCCACCACCTCTCCTCCCAGGTTCCTGGTGCCCAGAGGATTACTTGGCAAGCCAGACCAGAGCCCCTCCTCTGGATGGCAACACCACTGAGAAAGCCACCGAGCCCCCTGACTCGTCCCCGCAGAGGACATACCTCATTCCACACAGGGTTCACATTGTTCTTGATGACTTTGGTTCTCTTCTTCACACCTACGAGAGACACAGAGGGAGAGTGAAGAGACACATCCCACTCTGCACCTTCCCCAAGTGAGGGCCAGTTCCCAGACGTGCACTGCAACTGGCCCCCCAAAGGGAACCTTACAAAACCTGCAGGTCGCTGAGAATGCCCCTGGTCTGCAGTGAAAGCCCAATGCCAGCCACACATGTCTCTCAGCCCTGGGATGGAGAAACAGCAGCCCCATTCGAAGGATCGTTTAAAGGAAAATACTCAGCCTAACTCTTCTTTTTCTCAATATTTTATTTTTATTTACTTATTTTGCTGCTCTGGGTCTTAGTTGCAGCACACAGGATCTTTAGCTGTGGCTGGGCACTCTTAGCTGTGGCGTGTGAGGTCTAGTTCCCTGACCAGGGATCCAATCCAGGCCCCTTGCATTGGGAGCTCAGAGTCTCAGCCACTGGACCACCAGGGAAGTATCAACCTGACTCCTGTTATTTTATTTTTTATTTTGTATCCGAGTATAGTTGATTATCCGAGTGAAAGTTTCAGGTGAGCAGCAAAGGGACTCAGTCATACATCTATATTCTCCCCCAAACTCAGCCTGACTCTTCTTAATGAGTTATTGTTACTCCTGACTTTCTAAATGAGGTCTTGAAATTGTCAAGTTTCTGATTCTAAGAATGAATGATCTTCATAGAAAATACTCCATTTTTCTTTAAAAAAATCTATCTACACATATTGTATGATTCCATTTGTGTGAAATGTTCACAATAGGGAAATCCACAGAGACAGAAAATAGGTTAGTAGTTTCCAGGGACCTAGAGGGAGATGAGAATTGCAAGTGAATCCTTAATGGAGATTTCTTTTCGGGGTGATGAAATGTTCTGAAATTAGATAATGATGACGATTGTACAACATAGTGAATGTACTAAAGATCATTTACACTGTACATTTTTAAATTATTAAAATGGTGGCTTTTTAGGGTTTGTGAATTTTACCTCAATCTAAAAAAAAAAATCCTCCTCTCTCTCACCTTGAAGGCATCTATCTGAAACAGGCTGTTTTACCTGCTCGTGAGGGCTGGGCTGAGGGAACACAGAAGGGCTTTGGAAGAGACAAGAACTCACACTGCTGAGCGCCCCAGGCGGGAGCCTGCTGAGCCTTTCCTCTGGTATTTGGGCCTGCCGGGTGGATGAGCGGAACAGAAGGGGCCAAACGTGTCTGGCTTTTCCATTAAACATCAGGACAGGAATGATTCTGTGCTTAGTAAACGATTTAAAGTGTTCAGCCAGACACAGAACTTATATTTGGGTTGGATATGAAAGATCACCAATTCAACCCCATCTGTGCAAGACCCTTCAGTGAGAAGCCTGTGGCCCCACCCAGACTGCTCAGCACTCACAGTGTCCTACCTGGACTGGCCCTTCGAGCCTCTGGAAACATCCCCCAGGACCCCTGAGTCCTCCTCTGAAGCTGAGCACTGTCTGCTTCCTTTCTGCAGGTCCAGCCCCCATAGCCAAGTTCAGAGCAGGAAGAGAAGAGGGGGGCAGAGGGTGTCATGGACACAAGCAAGGTCTGGGGACGGATTTGCAGGAAGGAAACAATGGCTTCCCAGGTGGCTCAGTGGTAAAGAATCCGCCTGCCAATGCAGAAGACTAGGGTTCCATCCCTGGATTGAGAAGATACCCTGGAGAAGGAAATCGCAATCCACTCCAGTATTCTTGCCTGAGAAATCCCATGGACAGAGGAATCTGGCAGGCTACAATCCATGGAGTCACCGAGTCAGACACGACTGACTGAGCACGCATGCAACAGCAGAGAAAGGAGTAAAGGAAAATCGAGGTGAAAGAAACATCCAACGGAGGATTGGTAGACTTAAGACAAAGATTCAGGCCCCCCGAGTCCCCTCAGAGGTCCTGATAAATCTCCCCCAGAGGGAGAGGATGAGCCCCACCCACTCCACCACCTGCTGAAAAGCATTGTTGAGGGAAAAGCACGTGGACTTTGAGATGACACAGATCACCATAGAACACTTATTTTCTCAGAGACCCTAGGGCAGCAGTTCTTAAGTTTTGGTCACACAATGTCACTCTTAAAAATTAAGGACCCTAAGGAGCTTGAGTAAAACTAAGGTAACTTGTATCTATTGACTTTTACTGTATTGGAGGTTAAAACTGAGGCACTTTAAAATATTTATTTGGTAATTCATTTTACATTAACAAATATAAGCCCAGTACATGTTAACATAAGTGATATATTTTTATGAAAAATAACTATAACTTCCAAAACAAAGGAAAAAGGAAAGTGACACTGTTTACTTTTTGCAAAACTCTTTAATACCTAGCTGGATTATCATATCTTTGTCTACATTCAGTCCATTGAGATGTCTTGTTTTAGTTCACATCTATGAAGAAAATCCAACCAGACATATAGATGGAAAAGGAGGTGCATTTTAATAAGTTTTCAGATAATTGTGGATATTCTTCTCTCATACTACACCAAAACTTGACAAGTAGTATTTCTTAAACTTAAAGGTTAGCTGCAGAGTGAAATTTGAAAGTAGAGTGATAAACATTTCATACTGTCACATTAAAATCTATTGCCCTATCTTGCATTTTGAATAACTCTTTTACCCATGCAGGACTCTGTAACATCTCGCCTTGGTCATTTGGGAAGTAATCTCACCAGAAAAGTCACTAAATACCGGGAAATGCAAGACAGAAGTGTTCTAAAATTCCAATTTTTGTTTGAAAGCTCAACTTTTATGATGGGTAACAAATGATAAATGTCAGTTTAAAGTAGCAGGCTCGCTTGCTCATTTTCAAGAAAATATCTATCAAATGCCCAAGTCTGAATAATCATAGCTTGTCGGTCATTCTTTCAAGTAAAAACAATATTCCATTTTTAACTTTTAAAACAAAAGGCTAGTTCAACATGCCACTTGAGTAGTCACACAAGTTCTTTTTCTTGCAATAATCGTCATTTCTCCAGGTGCAGCAGAAGCGCTCTGGGCATACTTCCCATCTCAACACAGAAAATATTACAAAAACAGGTACTCTAGGATCAAGATTAATAAAATCAGTGATTGCACAGCTTAATCAGGGACATTTTTCAATAAAACTGGCTTTTCTTTTTCAAACTGTGAGTACTGGCTTTTTTTTTTCCCTTCAAATCACATGTATGTTGTTCAATCACTCGGTCATGTCTGACTCTTTGAGACCCCATAGTCTGCAGTACACCAGGCTTCCCTGTCTGTTACCAACTCCTGGAGTTTGCTCAAACTCATGTAAGTCAGTGATGCCATCCAACCATCTCACTCTCTGTCATCCCCTTCTCCTCCTGCCTTCAATCTTTCCCAGCATCAGGGTCTTTTATAAGGAGTCAGTTCTTCACATCAGATGGCCAAAGTATTGGAGTTTCAGCTTCAGCATCAGTCCTTCCAATGAATATTCAGGATCGATCTCCTTTAGGATTGACTGGTTTGATCTCCCTGCAGTCCAAGGGACTCTCAAGAGTCTTCTCCAACATCATGGTTCAAAAGCATCAATTCTTCGACGTTCAGCTTTCTTTATGGTTCAACTCTCACATCCATACATGATTACCGGAAAAACCATAGGTTTGACTAGACGGACCTTTGGTGAAAAATACAACTAATGCAACTTGGCGCCAAAGCCCTATTAGTATTAAGGCGCCATCAGCTTCACTTTCCATTGCTATCGCACCAGTGGTACAAATATCAACACAGTGAAAACTGCAAACAGCATCTTAGTGTTATTGTGGAAATATGTTTAACCTTGTTGACCTGCTCAGAGTTCTGGGGATTCCCCCATGGGTCTATGTACCACAGTTGAAGAACCTCTCAGGAAATTCATTGAACATCTGTTTCCTCACCTGTAAGGTTGCCATGGCCTTCTCCAGGGGGATCTTCCTGACCCAGGGATCAAATCCACGTCCCTTACGTGTCCTGCATTGGCAGGCAGGTTCTTTACCACTAGCACCGCCCACTTAACATAAGGTCATAATAATATCTCTTTACAGTGTTGTCATGAAAATTAAACAAGATAGGATGAGTGAGGTGCCTGGCACACAGCACGCTCATTAAATGTGAGTTCACTTCCCCTCCCTTCCCCTCTGAGCCTCAGTCTGCAGCATCTAGTGAACTCCTACTGATCCTTCAATGCCCAGCTCAGTTTCTGCTCTGATATGCCTCCCCTGACTCTCCCAGACAGAGATGGTTGCAATCTGTGAAAACATATACCGAACAGCAGGGCAACGCTGCACTTTTATGTCTGTCTCCCAACCAGAGTGCGAGCTTCAGAGGGCAGACACCATGCCTTACTCATGGTAGGAACCCTAAAATATAGCAAGTGAGAGTTGCTCAGTTGTGCCTGATTCTTTGCGACCCCATGGATTATACAGTTCATGGAATTCTCCAGACCAGGATACTGGAGTGGGTAGCCGTTCCCTTCTTCAGGGATCTTCCCAACCCAGGGATTGAACCCAGATCTCCCACACTGCAGTCCAATTACTATAGCAAGGTGCCCAGTAATTGAGTGTGAAATGTCCTTTTGTTTCCCAAGTTGGGTGCAAGTTCACTTCCTCACTAGAGGGCAGAGCCACTCTTCTCAGGGAACGTCAGAGACTACATTCACAGTCTGGCTATATGTCAACAGACAGAGGGGCTGAAAGGAGGCACAATGGAGGGGGAGATGTCCTTAGGGGGCCCAGTGATCTTACGAAAGGTGTCCCAGGCCTGCTCTGACTGAATCACTCTGAATCCCCTTGTGGGCCATGGTGTGGCTCCAGCTGGGGTTAAACACACGGCTTTGGAGTCATTCAAACAGCAGGCACTACTAAGTGACCTAAAGAAAAACTTGTCACCTCTCAAAAGCCTCAGCTCCCTTGGCAGTAAAATGATAATAAAAAAAGAATCTCTACTTCATTGGTTTTGGGAGGATATGAGATGCTATCTAAGTGTTCACTTCCCCTCTCCTATCAACTTTCCATGGCCTATAAGAGCAACATGGAAAATTCCATCTGCAGCCTCTCTTGAATTGTCCACTTGGAAATATAACCTGGTGCTTTTGGCCAGTAGCAACTAAGCAGTGTCCATGTGCCAAGCCCTGTGCAAAATGTCTTTTAGACATTTTCTACTTTCTGCCTTCCCTGCAGATAAGAACAAAGACCCTCAATACGAATACACTACGTCACAGCGAGAAGGGCCAACTCTGGGACGATGTGAAGGGAGGGGTCACTGATAGGCTCTACAGCCCCAAAGAAGAGACAGAAAGAAATGAAACTTTAACCCGGCACAATCACATGACTTACAGACGCCAAGGAAAAGGAAAGCAGGCGGCTAATTAGGAAATAGTTTCTTCCTCATCATGGATTTAGACCTTTCCTGTCCTTGATCATCAGTTTTGGCCTTGAGAGATGTGGCTTTATGTGTATAAATAAACAGACTCAATAGTTAAAGATAGATGAGCGCTCACAGCTCCTGCCAGGGGTGTGGAGAGGGGATTGCAGAACTGGGGGCAGGCGGGCATCCGTGAGAATCATGCTGGAACCCTAGGGTGTCCCTCCAGTCTGAATGACTCAGTGAAGAAGAGTGAACCTGCTATGGGAGGACTCTTCTGTGCCCCATGGAAATTCTTCACTTGTTTTCCCCTGCCTAACCACCCCACCTCAACCCTACATTCCTACCAGAGTCACCCATGGCTGTAGGGTGACGTTTTTCAAACTGCTCATTGGGACCCATTAGCAGCCCATGACATCAACTGAGTGAGTTGACCAATGTGTATTTTTAATGACAGGCTAGACTAGAGAAGAAAATGGCAGAGCACATCTTTCATGTGAAAGTACTATCACTCAAAACTTTTGGTTATATTTTCACATATATACTTATGTGTGTATTCTATCTTGATATAAAATACATTCCTCGTTGTAGATAACAGTCCCAAAGTTTGAAAATGATCACTTAAAGGAAGATTGCCAGAGGAGAACTGGAGGACAAAGAAATCTTGGCCCTTGAAAAAGATATAGTAGATTGTCCTAGCCCCCCACTGGAGCCAATTCTGATTAAGACCGTGGGCTGTGGGAGGGGATATGGGAAGGAGGCTTAGAGACACAGAGCAAAGTGAAGATAAGAGGACAGCCCATCCTGCCCAGCCAGCGCCTAGGGCCACCTGGCTGAGCAGTCTCCATAGGGGAGAAGAGTCTTACATATCTGACACCTGAGCATCAGACACGGCTGTGGCCTCACACGAGGAACCACATTCCACCTGGTGAGGTCTACCTGTCAGCAGCCAGTCGCTATCTCTGCTGCCGTCTGGGCCTCACAGCTCATTCACCCTTTCAAGCCCATCTTGTGAGAACAGGGCTTCCCGGATAGCTCAGTTGTTAAAGAATTTGCCTGCAATGCAGGAGATGAGAGTTTGATCCCTGGGTCTCTGGAAGATCCCCTGGAGGGGGAAATGGCTACCTGCTCCAGTATTCTTGCCTGGGAAATCCCATGGATAGAGGAGCCTGGTGGGCTACAGTCCATAGGGCCACAAAGAGTCAGAAATGATCAAGCTACTGAACACACAGCACTTGTGGGGACAAGCCCCTTTCAATGGTCTAGGACACTTGTGAACCGCCCCCACTGTTAAAGCCTGAACATACATGGATGGGGGTTACCAGGTGGAAGGGAGCACCCCAATCTCTGACAGAACGAGTGGGCAGTCTCTCCATAGCTGTGATGGGACAGACTCCCTCCCCCTACACAATGATAAGGTTGAGGTACATTTCTGAAGCAGACAAAATGCTTGTCTTTGTAACACTGATTCAGTGGAATCTTTGGAGCTGGTGGGATCACAGAGAAGATAAATGCCAAAGCAAGGGTCTTCACCGAGGGTGCACATCACAGTCTGTAACCTGCTCCCATGCTTCTAACATCTGTCCAAAGAGGGCTTACACAAAGGCTGAGGAATACTGGTTCATTTCCCACTGCATCTCAAAGGCACCAAGGCCCAGATGTCCATTGACAGATGAACAGATAAACAGAATGTGAGCTGTACACACAATGGAATATTGCTCAGCCTTAAAAAGGAAGGAAATTCTGACACAGGCTGCCACATGGATGAATCCTGGAGACATCATGCTAAGTGAAATATGCCAGTTACCAGGGATTTGGGGAGAAGGAAATGGGGAGTTATTATTTAACAGATATAGATTTTAGTCAGGGAAGATAAAAGGGTTCTGGACACAGATGGTGGTGATGGCTACACAATAGGATGAATGTAATTGATACCACTGACCTATACACTGAAAGATGGTCAGGATGGTAAATTATAAATGATGCGTATTCTAACACAATTCTGATATAAGTCTAGGTGGGAGAAGGTGAGAACACAGCAGCAGGCCTGGGGTCTACTGACCAGCAAATGGGTGGGGAAGGGGGCTGGGGCAAGAGGAGACAAGAGGAGAGCCCATCTCAGATTCTGACACGGATGCACTCAGGGTGGCTGGAGGGGCCGTTCACCTAGAGATGGAGCAGACAGAACAGGAGATGGGACGTCTGGGACTCACAGAGAGAGAGAGAGACAGGCTGTTTCTCCCATGAGTCAGGTAACAGGACCCACTACACAGATGCAGGGCACCTTTAGATCTTGCAGGAAGCCTCAGTGCAGCCTTTCATTTACTCCACAAATATATTTTTAAATATTTGGGGGAAGCGGGGCCTGCTCTGGGTGTTCGCTGCTGCAAGCAGACTTTCTTTAGTTGCAGCAAGTGAGGGCTACTCTTCGCTGCAGTGCCTGGGCTTCTCATTGCAGTCATTCCTCTTGCTGCAGAGCACAGGCTCTAGGCACTCGGGCTTACTAGTTGTGGCACACAGGCTTGGCTGCTCTGTGGCATGTGGAATCTTCCTGGACCAGGGATCAAACCCTTGTTTCCTTTATTAACAGGCAGATTCTTGTCTACTATACCACCAGGGAAGTCCAGTCCACAAATATTTATTGAGTACTTGCTCTGTGCTGGGCGCTCTCTTGACACTTCATTAGAATACCCATTAGATAAGCAAAGCGATAAGAATTCAAAGTAACCAGCAGAAACAGAAGCATGGTGGAAATTGAATGGAGAAAAGGTAGCGTTGGCTTCTGCTGAAAGAAGGTCTGCTTTACTTCTCAGTGCAGATACCCCCTAACAAAAAGGGTCGGCAGACTCAGATAACTCTGATACTTGCCCGTCATCTGTTCCCTAACTCAATCCTGCACACCCTGAGACTGGGCAGCAGTCACTCCCTGCCTTCCCTATGAGAGCCCTACTCTTCTCATCTCAAGAACTCCCATCCCAATCTCCACCTTTTTAAATCTTAACTGAAAATATACTTTCCAGAAAACAAGTAGCCAGGTAAGAGTGGTGGCAAGTGGATACACTGGCTATGATGGAATGCCGCCTGAGAAGAGAAGTCTTTAAACTCAAAAGGCAAAATAGAACTAGGGAAGATATTTGAAACACAAATGACAAAAATCTTAATGTCCTTGATATGTAAAGAGTACTCATAACTAATTAA
Source organism: Okapia johnstoni (assembly GCA_024291935.2). Classification (NCBI taxonomy): domain Eukaryota; kingdom Metazoa; phylum Chordata; class Mammalia; order Artiodactyla; family Giraffidae; genus Okapia; species Okapia johnstoni. The sequence continues at coordinate 121,412,854 of CM044306.1, read as the reverse complement.
GAAAAAGCCAAACAACTCTTGAGAAAGTCCACCTCCCAGTGAAACTGGGCAACATTAAAAAGCAATTCAGGGATACTTTGTGTTAGCAGAATTATAAGAAAATAAGCCCCTAAACTCAGCTAATGGGAAGATAAAGTTGACACAGATCATCAGGAGAGCAATGTGGGAAACACAGCAAACTCTTAAATATGCCTATAACCTCTGACACAGCAACACCACTTCCAGTACTTACCTAAAGGAAATTATTAAATATCTGGGCAAAGATTTAGTTGCCAGAATACTTCTTGCAGTGACACTATAACTTAAGTATTGGATATAAACGTTAAACATTGATACAACCTAAACATTCCTCAATAGAGGGTTGATTAACTGAATTATGGTGCATCCATATAATAAAATGAAAAGTGTGTAGAAGAATATTTACTGACATACAAAAATGCCCCTGGCTTATTACTGAGTGAAAATGTAAATAAGCAAACATTTGAAAAAGATATCTGAATAAAATTATGAAAAAAAGAAAGAAAAAGATATCTGGATGGGATTCCCTCTAGAGAGGAAGGCAAAGGGCCTGGGGACTTCTGGTGAACAGGTGGGATGAGTAAGTTTCAATTCCTTGACCTGGGCAATATACATGAGTATTCCCTTCATAATTTATCCATTAAAGCAGGGTTCCTCAACCTTGGCCCTCGATAATTCCTTATTATGGGTGTTATGGAGCCATCTTGAGCACTCTAGGATGTTTAGCAGCATCCCTGGCCTCCACCCGCAGTAGAAACCAATAGCACCTCATCTCTCACTCAGTGGTGACAACCCAACATGTCTCCAGACATTGCCAAATGCCTCTGAGGAACAAACCGCCCCCAACTGAGAACCACTGCACCAAATTGTACGTTTGTATTTTATGCACTTTCTTAGGTGTTAAATTTCACACTAACATTGCTTTTTTAAAAAAGAGGAAAAAGAATCTTGGTGGAAATATGTCAAATTGTTAACAAGTTAGTTTGAAGCATCAGAATGGGGAGGCTACTTTTTACTGTTGCCTCATGAAAGTCAAAGTGTTAGTCACTTAGTCATGCCCGACTCTTTGTGACCCCATGGACTGTAGCCTGCTAGGCTCCTCTGTCCATGGGATTCTCCAGGTAAGAATAATGGAGTGGGTTGCCATTCCCTTCAAGGGGTCTTCCTGACCCAGGGATTGAACACGGGTCTTCTGCATTCCAGGCAGATTCTTTACTGTTTGAGCCACCAGGGAAGCCCCATTCCTTTCTGTAATATATCCTTTTTTTTTTAACACTGAATACTTACTAAGTTCATCTAAAGAAAATGGGCTATTGTCAATGCTTTCAAGTTACTTTTACTATTCAAAAATCCAGATTCAGAGAGTCCAGTGACCCTGCAGCCCACCTTCCCTATACAAGTAAGTCATGTGTGTCCACATGACTTACCCAGAAGTCATGGGTTCCCCAGAAGATAGAAGAGAGGGGAGGGAGAAGGGAGAGGGAGCAACTGGTAAGACAGAGGGAGGAGGGAGAAGAAAGGGACAGACATGACTCGAGTTCTGGCTAGTGAGCCTGAGGGAAGCAGGGTAGAAAGTTACCAAGTGGGGGCACAGGAGATCTGACCCTCAAGGAAATAAGATGTCTGAGCTCTAAGGGAACAGGGATCTGGTTTTGTTCTTGGATGTATCCCCAGACCCTCAAGCATCACCCAGCATGTAGTAGATACTCAATAAATATTTGTTCAGTAACAAAATGAGTGAATGAAAGGATATAAATCATGACTGTAGAGGGTGGAAAATAGGGCAGAAGAGAGATACAGATCATTAAATGCTGTAGGAAATGAAGCTGTTCATTCTCGAAGCTGGTCAGTGAACTATCTCTACCACAGCTCAGGGACTCATAGTAGTTAGTCATGCTAACTAATCAATTAATACAAGAACAAAGGGATGGTAAGTATTCATTAAAAGCCTCTATCCTAACGCCCTAAGAGAGGGAACCTAAAAAAGCACCCTCAGAGTCCAACCTCCCAGAGCTCATAGTCTATTTTGGGAAGCAGGCCCTGAAATTACATCCGAGCCTGAAATGCCAGGAACAACTGTGAGACAAGTGGGCCTGACCAGGCGCCTGTACCTTGGACTCCGGATGGGAGCCCAGCACACGGTGGGGCGGCATCTCTGCGGGCAGGTCAGTCCCCTCTGTGCTGTGACAGGCTCCAACAAGGCTTCTCACCCCACAATTACGCTTCCTGAACATTAGATTTTTAGAAATACCTGTATCTGGGCCCCTCCTCCCAGAAACTCAGCTTCAAGACAGGAGGAACAAGGAGTCTGGCTGTGACCTTTTAAAAAGCTCCTCCATGCAATTCTGATGTGCAGCCAGGGCTAAGTACCCCAGGCTAGAGGATCTGTAAGTTCTGTGTCTGATTCCAACAGCCTCTTTCCCTAAGCATCTGCTCAGCCCCAAACTCCAGCATGAATATCCCCATAGGGTGGGGGAAGTCACATTAATTTCAACTTTCACCACACGTCACATCAATTTCTCTTGGGATGTGGTCCCAAAATGACCTGCCTCAGGTGTGGAAGTGCTAATTCTTAGGTCACTTTCATCTGCTGCATCAGAACTTCTATGGAGGGGACCCAGGAATCTGTCTGTCAAGCACACTCTCCAGAAGACTCTGAGGCCCAGTAAAACATAAGGACCACTCCCCCCAGACTGTTGAGACCCTCAGGCACATCTGGAAGATGGTGAGAAACTGGGCCAAAAGGGGCACACACTAGAGAATACCATCTGTTTGCTAGCACTGTGAATCCTGGTGAAGTCGCTACCCTCAAGGAGCCGTGTGGTCCTAACTATGGAGCAAAGTACTGAGCACAGGTCAGCTGGGGTGTGTGCACCAGCAGACCTAACAAGGTGCTGGGTATCCAGAGAGGAGAGGCTAATGACAGTCAAGGGACTCCAGGGTGGCTTCCTGGAGAAGGTGGCTTTGTAGCTGGGCTTTGAAAGATGAATAGACTTTGAACAGTTGGAGATGGTACATCCCACTATATTTCAGTTTTACTAGGAGCTTATCAGTGGGAATAAATAGTAAGGCATTATAAAGGGTGGGGAATGCAGAGCTGGGGAGAGGACAACAGGTGCACGTGCTCAGTTGGACTGGTTCAACTGCAAAGAGGGACCTCAATAGATTTGGACTCAAGAGCACTGCCCACTCAAGTGCTCCCTGCCATGATTGGAACACAGCATTTAATTAACTTCCCCAGGTTTCCATTTCCTTGCCTGCAGAACAGGAAAATTGGTAGCTACCACACAACTGTTGGAGAACCAGGGAAAGAGAGTGATGAACAGATGCAGAAGAGATCCAAAGCATCTAGGAGACTCAAGGGTGATAAAGGGCCCTGGGATCAGGGTCCTTGGGAACTTCTTTCTCAGCCAGTTGGCCCCATAATTTCACACAAGAATGGCTTAGTCAGAATCTGAGCCTAAGGGACAGCTAGGGACCTCGCCTTGACACTGCATTTCAGGAATAGCACCAATTAATGGAAGTAGAAAGGTTTTCTAAATTGTTTCAACTCACACTTTTCAAAAAAGGAATAAAATATAAACTGTCCCATAACAAAGAGTAAATGCTACAGTTAGCTCTCACTTTGCCAAACTGTGTCTTTCATCTATGGTTATCAATATTTTGGGGTGCTGGGGGAGCAGATGGATATCGTGGGTCAGAACTAAAGAGTCCCCATGGTGTCCCCACCTTTTCCAAGCCTCCTGAAAACACCAGCCATTTATCCCTCTACGTTTGACCACCTTTTGTGCTGCGCAAATTTTTAATTCCACAAAACCACAGGATATTTGTACTTCCACAAAACCACAGGATATGGTAAGAGGAAAACCCTCTCCCCTTTCCTTAATTATCTTTCTTTGCAGAACTGGGGTCCTGACTCACAGCTATTGTTCCTTCTCTTAATTTTGACAGGTCCTTCCTCTTCCCTTTCCCCTCCTGAGACACCTCCTCCCACGGGAATGTCCGCCTTTAAGTGAGGGTTAAGGGTGTCTGGTGAGAAGGGGGCGGGTGTGAGTCCTTTGGGGTGTTTTCCCCAAATATAGGCTCTCTCTTGACTAAGTACCCACAGACAGGCATTTAGGCTCTTGGCATTTTAAAAGACTTCCTAAAACACTCAAAATTCTTTGTATCAAGGCCATATCCGCCCTATTCTATCCCTTTTCCTCCCAAATGAGACTCGAATTCAAGGCGGCCAGTGTTGAAGAAAAATGGACGAATGAATGAATGAAACCAAGACACAACTCTCACGGTCTCCACGCCCAATTTTTAAGCAATCCTATTCTCTCTCTGCATTCATCCTCCAACCCATCCTCATCACTGCCTGCTAAGGGCCCGCACGGTATTCCTTCTGGGTATCGGTCTCGGAAGTGCAACTATCGACATATTACTGCGCTTTTGGTTTCCAAAATTTCTGAGCACCATGGCATTTTTCTTGCTCGGCTGCAGCCTCCTCGCCCCTTCTGAAGAAGACAGGACCGAGATTTCTCTGAGATTTCTGTCCTTGCTGACAGGGGAGGAAACTTTGGCCTGGTTAGTGCGGGAGCGAGGGTGGCCGACCCAGAGGTGCGCTCGCTGGCCGGTGGCGCGGGCGAGCGGGCACGGCGGCCACGGGGCTCTCACCTCGGAAAGTCAGGCTGGCGACCGGGTCGCTGCGCCGGTCCTTCTTCAGACTGGGGAGGTTGCTGGCCCTCACCAGCTGGCAGCTCAGCATGGTTCAGCCGGCCGCCGCCGAGCAAGCGCCCGGCTCCGCAGCAGCCGCGCCAAAGAGGAGCGAGATGTCGCCTCCGCTGCGCCTCCGCGGACAAGTCCCGACGCCTGGGAGAGGCCGCGGAAAGGACACCGGACACCCGCTGGGTGGACCCTCCCCTCCGGCCCCGCTGCGGATCCGCCCTGCCGGCGGGGGGCGGGACGGGCCAGAGCTCAGACGGGCGCTGGCGGGGGTGCTGGTCCCCTCCGCCGGTCCCCGCCCCCACCAGGAATGGAAGCGCTGTTGACGCCGGGCGCACCGCTCGGCTGAGCAGCTGGGAAGCGGCAGCCGGTACCATCCCGGCTCCCGGAGCGGCCAGCGCGCCTGGGTCCGGAGCGCACCAGGGCCGACTTGGCGTCCGCTGCTCTCCTGCCGCTGCGCGCAGGCCGTCGCGCCAACTGGGTGCGAAGGCGCGAGGTGGGGGAAACCCGGCTGCAGGGACCAGAGTGTCCGCGGAAAACTTCACGCTCTGGGAGCGCTAAAGGAGAGGGCCGACCGCGCCGCTCGCCTCGGCCCACCCTCGGTGCCCCTGGAGACCCGAGAGACTCCGACGCTCGAACTCTCGGGAAGGGCCTCTGAGCCTTCTCAGATCAGTGATCTGGGGTCACTCATCTCCGGAGGCGGAGGTCCGTGTCCTGTTCTCTTGGAGCTGCTCTGCAACATCCCGACAGCGATCTCTACGTCTCCTGCCCCCGCCGTGGGGGGAACTGCTTTTAGTGAGAGCCTCGAGCGGTGACAGCCTTTAGCACGTGTTCCCGTGTTAAGTCTGCTTCCTTTCCAGCTGACGACCACAGGTGGCGGGCTTCCCACCTCTATACCTGCACGGAGCGCCCTACAGGCGTGTCCTTCCTCTCACCTCCCAGGTACTCACAAGCTTCCTCACTCAGCCTCCGTTCAATGACCAGTTATCACCATTCTGCTGCATAAAACCCCAACTCTCTTCCCCCTTGTCTTGTTTTGAGGCTCCAGCATTTTCAAGTGACTGCCACCTGGTGAAATCCAACTTCGGCTCCTCCACCCCTGTCCCTTAAGCACTAACTGGTGTTGGAGAATAACACAGCTACCCTGCCAGCCTCACCTGCTATGTCCCACCCCAGACTCAGGGGGATCCTGACTGCCAATAAGCAGCGACCCGACATCACCACAGTCTGTTCAATCACACTCTCTCCTAGACATCTATTTCATACTTTTCGCTCCCTAAATTTACAGCACCCCATCACCACCCTCACTCTCAGGTTGCTTCCTGTATGCAAAGGAGAGAATGTCCAGACTCCCAGCCTCCTAACCGCCCCCCACCCCAGCTTCTGTGCCCAAACCTTTTGCTCTTCTGCTGTTAATAAATGAATCATTTGCCCAAGCTTTGCCCAAAGCCTGGCTGGGAGCTTGGGCACTAGATCCTACCCACCTCACCCACTCAATGACAAGCCTAAGGCTGTCCTCTCCCCAATCTTAAAGGCCGTGCCTCCTCCAGTTGGCTTGTGCCCTCTTCCTCCTGACTCTCCCACTCTCCCTGAGTGACCCCACTCACTCTCATAACGCGATGGCCATTTACTTCCTCTCCAACATCCAAAGTTCCTCTCTCTCAACAGAATGCAACTATTTGGGTACTGCTTCCAGCCCTAGCTCCAGATCCTGACCTAACTAAGCCCATCGCCTGGCAATAGCTATTGGTTCAGTGATGGGCATATGTCCCAAGTTGTTCTCCCAGAGGGATAACTTATTCTTTGTGACTGGACAAGCCCAACTCCCTCTCCCACTTTGTGAGAATAAGGAAGCGTGTAGATCCGATTGTCAGCCAGCTCTAAAATGTAGCAGACACCAAGGACGGCAGACCAGAGAAAAATAAAATGGAGTCTGCCTGTGTCCAGGATGACTGGAGCGGTCCACTCTATGTGCCCAGAGCCCACCAGGTCTCTGGATCATACTGGGGCCTGGTTCTATGGGGCTTCCTTCCCAGAGGACTTGTATTGGGAATGAAGATCACTTTAAGATTGTTTATTATTAAAGTCATTTTGAAATAGGATTTCACTTACAGCCTAAAGCATCCTTGCTGACTTTGGTACCATGTATGTGCCCACAGCATCCAAGTGCCTCCACACGGGAGCCAGGTGGTCTTAAATATAATCAGTCACACACACACACACACACACACACACACACACACACACACACACACACACACACAAACACACACTCTTTGTAAAATCCCTCCAAGGCCTCCTGTGCTCTTGGAATAAAGCCCAACTCCCTTTCCCCTGCATATAAGGTAAGACCACTCAGCCCCTCACTCTCTGAGCTTCAGTGATTTCTCAGTTTCTGGAATATTTTGAGCTCCCTCCAAACTCGGAGCCCTCCTGTCACCTCCACCTGCACCTGCCTTCCCCCTTCTTTTAAAGGGCCACCCCCCCCTCATCCTTCGGGCCTCATTGCTTCCATGAGAAGCCTCTGACCTCCTGATCAGGTTGGGCCTTCTGGCAAACAACTGCACAACAGCACTTTTCCTTCTTAGGTCTCATCCCAATTGTAAGCAATGCCTATTTGTTTAATTGCTGGTCTGATGTCTAGCTAGATGGTGAAGTTGGTCAATAAGGGGAGAGACCAAGTTTGTCTCAGGCAGCCAGGTGTTCCCAGTGCAAGCAAGGGCTGGCCTGAGGTTGGTGTGGTGGACATTGTACTTGGCTGTATCCCTTACACCCTAAGATGTAGTTAGGCAGGCAGGTCTCAAAGAGGATACTACTGCCCTCTAAGGGGAATTTTGGATATGATGACTAGGGATATTTTTTACCATCACAATGATTCCTGGCTTTGCTGTTTTCCCCAGCACACCACACCCTGCCCCCAAGACCTGCTCTAATGGGTCAGAGGCAGCATAGGAAATCTGTGGAACTTTTACAAACACTTGGCTTATGTCCAAGGAACAGGGTCTTCATACACTTGCTCTGTACACCAGAAAAACAGCAGCTGGTGGCATGAGCCCTGGACACTTCTTAGGCTTCTTTTCCCATCCCAGCTTCCAACTTCACTTCTCCCTGATTGGATGGTTGACTGCTCCCTTGGAGACATCATCCTGGAGCTTAATCCTCAAGGGGGCTTCCTCCCAAGGGGACTTGCATCAGGAATGTAGCTCTTGTGGACAGTGTGCTAAGATCTCCTCTTGCTCCCCTCAAAATCATTCTCCCCTCCTTCCACAGAAATGTTCCCAGGACTCCGACCTGGACACATGGTCACCCACATAGATAGACTACATTTCCCAGAATTCCCTCACAGCTAGATGTGGCCAGGAATCCAAGTGATGACCTAGACGATAGGAAAGTGTTATTCTCTCAGTTGTGTTCCACTCTTAGCGACCCCATGGACTGTAGCCTGCCAGGCTCCTCTGTCCATGGAATTCTCTAGGCAAGAACACTGGAGTGGGTTGCTATTTCCTTCTCCAGGGATCTTCTTGACCCAGGGATCTTACTGGGTCTTCTGCATTGAAAATCAATTTTTTTTTTTTAAAGAGAAACATTGTGTTTAATGGTAGAAGTTAGCACACTCCAGCACTGAGCATGGCCTGAAGTCAAAGCAGCAGGGGTGGGTAGGTGACCTCCACTGAGCATCACATGGTGAAGAGGATGAGGAGGGTGACCATCAAACAGAAAAGCCCCATAGCCTCAGACAGGACAAAGCCCAGAAGGGTGCTGGAGAAGAGCTGCTGCTTCAGAGATGGGTTCCTTGCATAGCCAAGGATCAACCTGCCAAACACTGTTCCAATGCTGGCCCCTGAACCAGCCATACCAACTGTGGCAGCCCCAAAGCCAATAAACTTGGCCGCTGTGTCAATGTCCCAGGAGACAACACTGGTCTGAAATTCCAGCTAGGCCACCTGGAGTGAGACACTGCTGTAGGAAGGCTATTCAGATGGGCTCTTTGGCCTACTCAGGAAGGAAGCAGACACAGGCCTGATCAGACCCCTGGTACAAGAGCAGATCAGAGCAGGAGGAATGAGTAGTGCTCTGGTGGTCTATATTTTTTTCAGTCTATATTCCTACTGTCCTGCTGCCGCTGCTCGGACCACAGCACTCGCCCAGCTGAAGATGACTGACTGACGTCCTGGTTTTACCTTTAAGTGCAGGCGGATTCTTTACCCTGCGTTGCAGGCAGATTCTTTACCATCTGAGCCACCAGGGAAGCCTCAATGAACAGGAAGGCTAATGCTGTCCTGCCCAGGCTGCAGTGGAAACATACCCCAAATCATCATATCCAAAATACCCACTGGGGGCAGTACTATCCTCTTTGAGAACCACTGGTTTAGCCTCATCATGGTATGGAAGGGACATTGGAGAGCCAAGCACAATGTCCACCACACCAACCATGTTGTTAAAGGGACCGCAAGGTATAGCAGAGAAACAGGACAGAAGGATCCGGGAGCCTGGGCAGCCCAGTGGGTCAGAACTCTACCAATCAGGGCTGCCTACACAGCAACCATTATGAGAGAGAGACCATCATGCATGCCCACCACCATCCGTTAAGGCTCGCTAACCAGCAGCCAAATCTGCATCCTACCTGAGGGCCCAGGTAAGGGTAGCTCCTCAGCACCCTAGGCAACTCCAGCCCCACTGCAAAGGCGACAGGGTCGGCTTAGGAGTCACCATCAGGGAGAAAGTGGGTAAAAGTGTTCTTGATCTGCAGTGGCTTGAAGCAGGATTTCGGTTCTCAGCCAGAGACTGAAGTCAGGCCATGGTAATTAATAAGAGCTCTGAGTCTTGGCCACTAGACCACTGGCCACTGAAACAACCGTGGCCCATATGGCTTTGTGGAAAATGAATTTCCACAAAGAAACAAAGTAGTGAATCAAGTGTTTACAAGGAGGGAAAAGAGTACATGTGGACAGACACACAGGCAGGCTGAGAGAGCCGCAGCCTCATAGTAGCTTAAATTGCTTTTATGGGGCATTTCTTCTGGGTTTCCTGTGGCCAGTCATCCAGCTTTGCCTTGTTCTGATCCGTACTCGGTTTATCTCAGGGTCCTCCCATGTGTGTGCATCTCTTAGCCAAGATGGATTCTAGCCAAGAGGCCTATGGGTAGGTTGACATCGCTTACTATGGGGTGGAAGCCCCTCCTTTTTTGACCTCCAAGGAGCTTTCCTGCACCTGTGTAACTGAGAAGGTGTCCTTGATTTTAAGAATGAGGAATATGTGGTCTTTTATCTCTTGTCTGGTCATGCTTTGCTTCTCCTCCCTCCTGCTGTTTTGGGGTATCTGTCCACAGCAGACAAAATCTAGCTGTTCAGCCTGGGGCCTATCTCCTGCCTGAAGGGGACCTGTTTTGAAGCTGAGTTTGCATAGCAAGCCCAGTTTTTACCTAAAATTTCATGTTAACCACAATGACATTTCAGAGCTAAAAGAGGTAAGAGGGGAGAGGACTAAAGCTCATCCCTGCCATCCCAATGGTGGAATCACAGATAGGTGCTGCCTGATCATCTCAAGTGAGAGGAGACTGGCTGCCTATTCCCTGAAGAGTCCAAGACCAAGGTCTCCAAGATTAAACACAATGCCATCAGATGCTGCCACTGGTGTCTCTGGGACACAGCCACCACAGAGACCTGTTGTCTTTGATCAACACAATGTTTTACGACAAAATTGTACTTTAAACATTATGAGATATGGATTTATAGCATCTGTTGAAAAATCAGAAAACCTGGCACGTGAGCCCTAATTTTCTGCCTAACACATGATTATCTGGCACCTCTGGCTGGAAGTGTGCATCTCAGCTCGCCCTGCACCACCACTCACCCAAATATGCATGTGCTTCTCCCTCTGGCCTTAGTTATACCACCTGCCACGCTCCCCTGGGGATGTGGGTTTATGACCCTCTACTGTCACCTATTTGGGGTCCTTCCTCCCTGCCAGCCTAGAGGAGTTACTTCAAGGAGAGCCCCTTCTTGTTCTTGGAGTGGTCCACTGGTCTCCTCTAGCTCAGTTCTCTTAAAGTCTGGGCCTTGTTTTTCCCCAAGGCCTCACATGGGGTATACAGGAAGAAAATAAACCTTGCCTTCTGCTTCCAATAACATCAACCTTAAAATGAACACTCTGCATGTGAGCTTCCAGGATTCCTCAGGGCACATTTGTCCATGTCCAAAGACTCACAGGAGTACGAACAGTCCAATGCATCCTTCTGCCCCACCTCCACATTCACTGAAGACACTGGGTCCCGTGGATATCCCAATACAATCAGCTGGGATTAGAGGGGCACCCACACATGTCTGCCAGGGGTGTCAGGCAGCAATGATTCTGGTTACGACCATGATCACATGACTGACTGCCCAGGAAGAATATCTCATTGCAGGAACAATTAGATGGCCCTGGGCATCCATCGCAGTCCTTGCTTTTCTAGCCGCGTGTCCCAAGGCATGAGATCTGACCTTTCAAAGTCTATTTCCACTTCTATAAAATCAAGAGAATGTTACTTCACAGAGCTCTTGGGATAATTAAAGCAAACACCAGGGCTTCCAGCCCAAAGCCTGCCTGGTTTACAGGAGATGCACAACTGCTAACATTTCAGCCTAATGAACCAATCTGGGAAGAGACCAGCATGCAGGAAGAAAAGAGAGAGATTTGGGCCTGGAGAGAGAGACTGAGAAGGTTTGTGGGCCCAGGGAGTCACAGGAGGGATGCTCTTTCCAAGAAAGATCCAGTCCGATGGGGAGGGCCACAGCCAGCCATCAGGCAACCAGACAAGTGCCTTGGCCTCAGAAAGGACTGCCCTGGGGAGGCTCCCAGAGGAGACAGGGCCAGAGTCCCCTGGGGCTGAAGGGATGGCCACTCACCACTCAGCACAGTGTGCCCAGTCTGATTGGACAGTAAATGAACCAACAGAGCTGGTGATAGGACTGACCAGGCCAAAAAGATAGTGAAAGACTTTTTGGATGTGTGCAATGATTTCTTAGTACATGTACAATACATGTTAACCATAATAATAATTAGAATAAATATATATATAATCATATATTATCATAGTGAAATAGTTAATGTGTATTTATGTGTCAGGCATTATTCAAAGTGTTTTATATGGAGTAACACATAAACTCTTCAGAACCATCCCTCCAAAACAGGTACTATTATTATCAACATTTCATATGTGGGGAAACCGAGCACAGAGTGGTCAAGAAACTTGCCCAAAGACACACCGCTGGAAAGTGGCAGAGCTGGAATGCCATATCCAAGGTCCCAGGGAGTCTGGGTGTAAAGCCAATGCTCTCAGCTACCATCCTTCTTTCACTCTTGTTCAGTGCTCTTACCCCACTGGAATGTGACTGAGGCTTCACTCCTGAGCCCTCTCCCCCACACTGGATTGGCTAAGCTGGGGGCCTATGCTTACACTGTTCCCTTTCCAGAGGCCCCCAAGTGCCTGCCACACCCACTGCAGGCTGCCCACCTCAGTTCCACAGGATGCATGACCCTAGTCTCAGCTTATCAGACCCTTAACAGCCACCACAGGCCTAACAGAAGGCTTGAAATGGCCTAGCACAAGGGTTCTGCCCAGAGGGAGCACCTGGACCACTCGGTGACTGGTCCCGCAATATGCAAAAGGGCAGAGACCCCTCTGAGATAAGAAAGCATCCTTCAGACCAGAGAATGAGAATGAGGACATCAGAGTCTGAGGGATAAAGAGAGCCAGTGGCAGCAGGGACAATGTGTGAGGCAAGACAAGGTGTGTGGGGCCATGTGCAGACGGAGACTGGGCTCCAGGGTGTGAGCCAGAGCCGGGTTCATTCCTGTCCCTCCACCTTTTACTGCTTGTCTTTTGTAAATCAGAGCTAAGGCCAGAGGGAAATGGTGGAGCAGTTAAAGACAACAGGGTTCCAGAGCCAGAGTATGTGGGCCTGAATCCTGACTCCACTAATGATTAGTGTATGACTTAACTTCTGTGTGGTGTAGAGTGGGGGTGATAGTGGTTACTACCCTATATGGCTGCTAGAAGGATTAAGGATCTACATATAAGGGCCTGGTACAAATTGAACAACTTGAATATAATAGAGCTCATAGTAAGTGAGCTTTATTTAGAACACTGCTTACACCTAGGAAGCACAGTATCAGTTAAGTACATCTCATAGGATTGTTGCCGGTTTTAAAGAAACAGCATCTGTAAATAGTACATTGTTTGTGCTTAATGAATGACAATTCTCTCTCATTTTGATGAATACACATGTTCAGAACAGGAATCCCCCATCTTGGGTCATTTGTCATACACTGCAGCCTGGCACTTGCAGCCTGGCACTCCCCCCACTTTGATTCAGCCCAGCCTGGGTACCCCACGCACAGCCCTTCCTAGCTCTGGCTCAGGTCCAGGGTGCCTTGTGTGTGGGCAGTGCATGGTATGCTTTTCAAAGCACTTTCTTATTCATGAGCGCAGACGCTGAGAACAACAGAGGGCATGATGATGGGGGTGGTGTGGTGGGTGCTTTGACCACTGTGTAACCTTGGCCAGGCCCCTGCACTTCTCTGGGCCTATCTGCTCTGCTCATCTGTCAAAGGGGATAATATCCCTGCCCATTGGCCTCACAAAGCTACTGTGAACAGGAAGTGGACTTAGGCAGGCATGGAGGCACCTGTTAAATGACGGGATATTCCAAACAGGTAGCCAAAGGAGGGGGGTCCATGGTTTCAAAACCTAACAGGTCTGGGAAGGCCGGTTCCCGGCCAGTTGGTGAGGGGAGGCTTCCCGGAAGGGCGTTCTGCTCTGAGTAGTGTGTCCCTGAGACCAGAGCCTTCTATGTAATCATTTAGCAACTTGTCCCTGGCCAGGAGGAGGAGGGGGAGCTGGCCTGATGCTGCAGGGAGACCGAATTTGGACATAAGTTAAGAGCTTGGCCAACACACAGGAAGTGGATTGTGGCCAGGGATGGGGGATGGAGGGCCTGTGCTCCCCATAACTGCCTGGCAGTGACTGTGATGGCTGAGAGTTGGGGCATCCAGACAGCCCCCTCTGAAGGCTGGGAGCACTCCCAGTCAGCACAGAAAACATACTTCCTTCACCGCCAGGGAAGGGGGAGCCCCCTCAGAGGAGCCAGGCTGCAGGCAAAGGGGAGGACTGCAGACTGACAGCAGACAGATGCGGGGAGGGACTCATTCCCGGGGGAGGATAGAGGATGAGCGATTGCTTCACAGACAACCCTGGGGCTGAAGTAGGAAATAATGACAGGAGAGGAGCCACTCCAGAGGGACTTACGGTGGGTAAAGCACTTCTAGGGTTAGAAAATGCTCCCCCATTCATTAACCATTCTTCATTCTTTCCTTTCTCTTACTAGGGTTCTGAGCTTGGTCTGGGGAAACTGTGTGTGTACTGGGGGGAGGTGTTGGGAGGTGGGAGTGTGATCAGAGAAGGTGGATGAAAATCTGGTTCAGGCTGAGTGGTCGTCAGGGGAGACAAGGTCCCTGAGAACAGAGGCAGGAGCGCCAAAGTGGCCCTTCTTGCATTTCATTTGTACTGGATGCCGTTCACAGGGCAGGCTCAGCCCTGGGACAAGGATGAGGGGCTGGGTGGGGTGGATGTTCTGAGGGAGACAGATGCTCAAAGCCCAGTCTGCTTGTTTCCCTCTGGCAGCAGCGTATCCTCCCTCCCCTCAGCCAGTGGCTTATTTACCGAGTGGACGGTGCTCCCAGGAGGTCTGCAACTCCAAGCCCAGGGCCCTCAGCTAGGCTGCACATCCGGGCCTTACAGATGAACAACTGTCCAGGCCTGCACAGAGCTGAGGTTGTAGAAGAAGTGTGGAGGCTCCCACCCCCCACCCTGCCATCCCATTCATGCCCTCATTCTCCCCCTGAAAACACCTTGATAAAGCTCATTTCCAAAGGCAACTGTAGGAAAGTGGTCAGAACAGTTCAAAGCAAGGTGTCAGGAAAAGAGCACAGCCGGAGAGTCACCTCCCCCTACCCCTCACCCTGAAAAGAGCACATTGCTTTCCAGACCAAGGGCCCATTCAGCAACTTCTCCTCCAGAAACCTGAAATCTCACCCCCAGGAGTGTGTGTGTGTGTGTGTGTGTGTGTGTGTGCACATTGCTGTGGACACATGCCTGCATTCTGTGAGTTTCTACTCCTTGGAACTTGCAAGTGTCACATGCATTTCATGTGTGCATGTGTCTGGGAGCCAATGGGCACAGGGGTTCTAGGAACAGGGAACCAGAAGCTCGTGAAACTAAAAAGAAAGGTTCATTGGATGGCCAGGGGTTTCTGGAGGCCTGGGATGTAGCTAGATCTTGAAGGAGAAAGGGCGTGACAGGTATAGAGGCTGAGAGCAAACCCACAGGGTGGGTGGGGCAGCGGGCCCACACAATCTTGTTCTCCGGTCCTTGTCCTCCAGTAAGGCTCCAAACACACAGGCGCGGTGTAGAGACCCCAGCTCTGGCTCCGCCCACAGTAAGTCCCAGAGAAGCAGCCTGAGCCCAGCCCTCACCTCCGGAAGAAGTCCATTCATCACCATGAAAGACCTTCCCGTGGAAGGTCTCAGTCTGATGGGGGAGCAGCCTCCTCCACCTGATGACGGGGATGCCACCCCCAAAACGCTGAATTTCCCGCATCCTGTGCCAGAAAGCAAGAGTAGGACCCCTGGACCGATGGGCGGTGCCTCTGTCCCCAGCGTGCGCCTGCCTGCAGGCCCACCCTGTGATAGAGAGCAAAGGCCGAGGGCAGCCGCCAGGCCCCGGCCAAGGCAAGAGAGCTGGATTATAAATAGGCCCAGGACCAGTCCTCCGGGGAGAGGCGGGGAGCCCTGCAACACAACGCTTTGCAGCACACAATGCAAAAAGATCTCTTTTAAGAGATCCGGGGAGTGCGAGGATAGATGCTGGTCCTGCCCCCCAGGCCCCTCCCAGCCCCAGCCGGGGCTCAGCTTCCGGACCGCTGACCACCTCTCCCTCTAACCTCCATTTCTCCGAGTCGCCTCTCTCCGAGTTGAGGGTGTTTTTGGAACACTCAAGGTCAATCTGGCCGAGGAGTCTCATCGTTCACATTCAGGTGTTCTTCGAGGTGGAGAGCCGCGGCGTCCCCTCTCCAACTCCCACCCCCTCTTCCCGGGAAGGATCGCGGGCCCCTCCTACCTGCAAACACCGCGGAGCAGTAGGCATCGCTGATGTCGGTGTCAGGGGTGTGGACGTTCTCCGCGTAGAGGATGAAGACCCTCAGCATGACTGATGGGAGTGAGGATCCCGTGCACCCAGGGCGCGGAGAGGGCTGGGGAAGGCTGGGGATTGCCGAGGGGCAGCTCGTGGATCCCCTCACAGCAGACGGCTGGTGGAGGGAGGCTGGCTCGGATCACTGATTCTCAGCTCAGAGCAATGGCTCTTGAAGGAGAAAAAACAGGCCAGTCCCGGGCTGCTCCAGTGGCCTCTACTCGGTCCGCTCCCCGGGCTACGCTTAGCCCGCTTGTCAGCGGGTGCTCCAAGAACAGGGGCTTCTGCTCATCTTCCACCCGCGCCACCCTGCGCGAGCTTGGCTAAGCTGTAATTCAATGCTCCGGCCACAGACTCTCCCAATGACACGGCATTTTGCACCTGGCGGTGGAACAGCGGACTGGGCGGCGGCCGCGATGGCTGAGGACTGGACCAGGGTTCCGGGCGCCCAGCGCAGTCCAGATCTCGCTCCAGGACAGGAGAAAGACTTGGTCCCTCCCCCGACCTTCCACCTCGGGCAGCGCGCGACGCCAAGCCTCCCACCGCGGGGATTCCAGCACTCTCCCTCGCAGCCAGCCAGACCGGCCAGAGAACGCTCTGGGGAGCAGGCGCAGGGCCGGCGCTTTCCAGACAGAAGACCAGGGTAGAGGAATTTCATTGAGCAGCAGCGCTGGCTGCCTTAAAAACTTTGTACCCTTCTCTGGTTGTAAAAACAACACATACTACTTTTAACAAAAAGCATAAAAGAAAGAAATCGCTGAGTCTGAAAAAAATACAATATTAATATTTGGTTATTTACCAACCCAGACTTTTTCCTTTTAATTGCATGCATATATGCATGTTGTTACAGTCTTTATCCTATGACTGAGATAAAAGTGTCTGTGCAGTTCTGTGTCCTGCTTTTTCAAGTAATACTTCCTTGCATCATTAAATATTCTTTATAAAGTTTTTTTTCAATAGGTACTTGATTTTCTATCATATGAATGTATTAAATTCTCAAGGCTTTCTCCTATTGGTGCATATTTAGGCTCTTTCCAGTAGTGAGAAATAGTAGTGAGAAATCGCTTTTTATATAAAAACTGGGATATATACCTGTCTTGAGCCCCTCTCTGCTTGTTCCTCAGTTGGGATTTCTAGCTTTGGAGCTATAAGGGCACAGGACATGCCTTTTTTTAGGTCCTAGTACCTGTTGCTAAACTGCTTTCCCGGAGCTGTGTGGACCCACTCCCAGCAGTTGGGTGACTCACCTTCTAAAGTGGGCCATTTGGATGGGTGTGGGTGTGCAGCTGTCAGCAAAACTCCTCCCCCAAGAGCCCACTGGGGTAGCACACACTCCCAGGGCAGGAAGGATCAGATGCTGGCTTTGGCTCATATGAAGGTACCAGGAGGTAGCAATACTTCCCCAAAGATCTGTGATTTTAAGATCAGAATAGCAGGCATTTTTTGTGATCGATTATGGTCCTCCTGCTACGATCTGTGCCTCTTTGCCCCTAGCACAATATGTGATTGGGGGGGGAAGGAAAATGAGGGGGCTTAAATTTAATCATTCATTTAACAGATATGTATGGAGTCCTAGAGCATGTCAAGCTCTGTCCTGGGTGATGCGGACACAAAGGTGAACCTAAGTGACATTGTCCCTGTTATGGGCTGAATCGTGTTCTCCCAAAATTTGGCTATTGAAGCATTGACCTCAGTTAAGAAGGTGATTAAGTCAAAAGGTGATTAAGGCTGTTAGAGTGGGATCTAATCTAATACAAGCCAACAGGTTCTTATACGAAGAGGACATTTGGATAAATGAAGAGATACTAATACCAGGGAGGCACGCACACAGAGGAAAGAACATGCAAGGACACTACAAGGAGAGGGCATCCGCAAGCCCAGCAGAGAGACCTCAGAAGAAACCAGACCTGCTGACCGACAGACTGACCTCAGGCTTCTAGCCTCCAGAACTGTGAGAAGACAAATTTCTGTCATTTTAAGTCACCCAGCTTGTGGTATTTTGTTATGGCAGCCAGAGAAAACTAATATAGTCCTAGACCTCAAGGAGTTTCCACTTCAGTAGAGGAAACTGGTGCTTATAAAGTAACCAAGCCAATCTCACACCATTCCAGTAAGCGCAATAAAGTAGAGAAAATGGTGGTGCTTGACAGCAGATAGCAAGGAGCCCTTATCCAGTCCTGGGACAGCGAGAGGTATTTGAGGTGAGATCTGAAGGCTGGTTAGTTCACTGGGCAAGACTGGAGGCTTCCCCGGTGGCTCAGATGGTAAAGACTGAGGTTGGGGCAGAGGACAAGAGGTTTCTTGAGAGAAGGAAGGAAATGGTCTGAGTCAAGGTCCTGGGAAGAGTGAGGGAAGAGAGAACATCCTGGCTGGAGTGCAGACTGGGAGGAGGAGGGATTGGAGGAAGTGAGGCTGGAGAACCACACAGGGCCGGTGCAAAGCTGCCTGCGGCCCAAGTCCAGAGGAATGGCAGGACCTGGTTTACTTTTCAGCATCTCCCTCTGGCTGCCTTTGGGGGAATGGGGTGCAAGGGGCCAGAGTCGGGGTGAAGAGGCCAGTTAGAAGCCACAGCAGAGGGTCAAAGGGAGATGTGGTGGTGACTTGGCCCACAGGGGTGAAAGAGGAGATGGAACTGAAGTTAAAGCTAGGAGGAAGTAGGAGGGTCATTCTGTGAGCAGGTGGAGTAAATCAAGTTTCTTGCTGCTAAACTTGGCCTTTATGTGTTACTGGAGAAGACACATTTGGCATGGATGAAGTAATTGGCTGATTCATTCATTCATTCACCAATATGTATTGTTCAGTTGCTCAGTCGTGTCCGACTCCTTTGCGACCCAATGGACTGCAGCACACCAGGCTCCTCTGTCCATGGAATGTCCCAGAAAAGAATACTGGAGTGGGTTGCCGTTTCCTTCTCCAGGGGAATTTCCCTACCCAGTGATTGAACCTGCATCTCCTGCATTGGCAGGCAGATGCTTTACTGCTGAGCCACTGGGGAAACCCTAACCAATATGTATAGGGTACCTCATATATGGCAGGAGTGTGCAGATTTCAGTTGTAGAGAAGGGTACCAAGTAGGGAGTAAAACTTAATTTCATTGGAAAGAAGGACAAGAGGCCCTATTGCTCTAGGGAAAGTCCAAATTATGGTCTGTTTTTAAAGAAGTACAGTTTGGTTCTATTCAGATGCATAAAGCAACATGAACCTGCTGTAAGGCTGAGCTAAAATTGGATCCAAGAAACATTTAGCTGCTTGGAGACATGGTGAATAAAGTGATTTAAAAAGAACCAGCCTTCTTTATAGGTTAAACATCCCCCTTGCAACTTCTCCGTGCTGTTTACTCATGCAACAAGTTCTCTTCAAATTTGTTATGCACAGCCTCATCTATACAGATACGAACCCCTAGTGGGAACGCCCCCCCAACTTTATTGCTCAACATAGGGCATGTTTGGGTTTTCTCCTCTATTTAAAAGAAATATGTTCTCTGAGACCACCCCTCGAACAACAGAGAAAGACACTTGATTCAAAGTGTCAAAGCAATTGATGATCTCTCCTAAGAATTTGGAATTGGGAATGAGATGCTAGCTTCTGTATGTGGCTGGAACTCAGATGAATAAAATGGAGGCTCAGAAGGCACCCCATGCAGGGAGAAATGGAGCAAGTTCAGCAGTCAGAGAAAAAAAGATCACAGGGGTGGGGGGAGAGGACAGAAAGACACAGTTTCAGGCATTTGTGGATCTCATCCCTCATGAGTCTTTCTGCCCATGAATTCTGAGATGGCCTTGGAGGTGAATATTCATCATTTTTAGCTCCCAGCTTTCAACCTCTCCTTCCTAAAACACCTCTCACCACTTCTTGTAAGTGGTCTCGGAGCAGAAGGGCCCACCTCTCTGGAAACTTCAGAGTCAGGGCCTCCCCCTTCCTGCCACTGCAGCGTGGCCAAGGCTCAGCCAGCTGGACACTCTCTCCCAGGACTTCAGAGTCCTTAAAGGAGCTTCGGGAAGTCAGACATGACAGCTGCCATGACAGCAAATGACCAGTCTTTTCGTCCTGTAGGACGAAGGATCACAGTTGTGACTTCTGCCGCCCTGAGTTCTGTTTCCCAAGATAACACTGCCAGCTTCTCTCCATTCTGTGGGCCCCCAAAGCTCTCCTGTAATCCTCTCTTGACTCGGATGCCCAGGCTTGGTTGAGACTGCTAGCAGCCAAGAATCCAACTGTATCCAGTGTCTTTAGAGTGAATCCATCCATATCCTATTTAGGGCAATTTGAAGCATTACTCTGTTTCTTGCTATTGAAAAAAACCTTGGCTATGACTTTCAAAGTATATGAAACACCACTAGAGTCTTATATTTCTATATCTTCTCTCCTTTGGAACTACGGCTGGGATCAGATCAGGAAAGACATAAAGAAGTGGAGAACATGTGGACTTAGAGCTTTGATGTAACTCAGAAAAATTCCTAGGGGTGTGTGTGTGTGTGTGTTTGTGTGTTTTTGTTGGGGCGGAGAGGTTTTTAGGCTAGTGTCTGTCCCTTAATTGGGGCATTATGAGAGAATAACCAACAGGGGCTGCCACGTACAATTGCACAGGTAGAGCACTGAACAATGATACATGCTGACCCTCATAAACCATAACTGTGTCAAAGTTAGGATCTCTAACTAAAGGTACTAAACAGGAAGTCAGTCAGCTTCAGCTCAGGAAGCCTTCAAAGGTGAACTCTACTCTGTAGATAGCCTGGCTGACATACAGAAGTTATACATCTTCATGTAGTTACATTTATCAGTCCTTTCCCTTATGGCTTCTACTTTTGTTGTCTTGATAAGTAATCCCTGCTTCATCCAAGGTTACATGATGACTTACCTAGATTTTTCAAGATTTGCTTACATTTACCTATAGTTACCAGTAAAGTTTTTTCAATTCTTAAAACTCTCTCTGGAGTTACAGTTTGGTTTCTCCTCTGAGAAAGAAAGTAAATAAGTAGAACCCTTCCCAACTTAGGCAATTTAAAGAAAAACTATTTGAATCGTCAAGGTCAATCTATTTTAGCTTCCATGAGCTCAGTTCCTCCAAGACCACATGCTCTGTGTTCTGGGCAGAGAAATCCAGAGAGTCAGGTGTACTGGGGACAAAAAGTAGGGGTGATATCAGTGTTAGCTCCCAGTCATCATATGACCATTGACAAATTTAATATCGCCGAACTTTAGTTTCTTCATCGATAAGATAAATAGAATCACAGTTTTTGGTGAGGGTAAAATGAAGATAAAACACATGTAAAACACTATTTTAAGGCTTTTCTGGCCTCGATAGGATTTTTTTTATCACAGCAGGTTAAAAAATTGCAATATTTCAGGATACAGAGGCTGCTCCAAATATTTTATTAATCTTTTATTTCTTATCAAATGCAGAGATGCCCACTCAGTACCTGACAACTATCTGCCAACTAAGAAGAAAGCGTTTGTAAACACTCCATGACTTCGATGTTCTCAGACACACACATCTCTGCCAAGCTTGTTAAGAACCACAGACCCTGATCCCACTCTGGTCATCTCATCTGCTTTCCCTGAGGAGAACAACTCAATGGTAGTATCAGAAGCTTTCAATTTGCCATGAAAGGGACCTTCCGGAGGATCTACCATAATAAACACTTAGTAGTGTAGCTCAGTTCAGTTCAGTCGCTCAGTCGTGCCTGACTCTTTGCGACCCCATGGACTGCAGCACGCCAGGCCTCCCTGTCCATCACTAACTCCCAGAGTTTGCTCAAACTCATGTCCATTGAGTCGTCGATGCCATCCAACCATCTCATCCTCTGTCGTCCCCTTCTCCTGCTGTCCTCAATCTTTCCCAGCATTAGGGTCTTTTCCAATGAGTCAGCTCTTCGCATCAGGTAGCCAAAGTATTGGAGTTTCAGCTTCAACATCAGTCCTTACAATGAATATTCAGGGCCAGTTTCCTTTAGGATGGACTGGTTGGATCTCCCTGCAGTCCAAGGGACTCTCAAGAGTCTTCTCCAACACCACAGTTAAAAAGCATCAATTCTTCGGTGCTAAGCTTTCTTCACCATCCAACTCTCACATCCATACATGACCACTGGAAAAACCATAGCTTTGACTAGACGGACCTTTGCTGGCAAAGTAATGTCTCTGCTTTTTAATATGCTATCTAGGTTGGTCATAACTTTTCTTCCAAGGAGTAAGTGTCTTTTAATTTCATGGCTGCAGTCACCATCAGCAGTGATTTTGGAGCCCCCCAAAATAAAGTCAGCCACTGTTTCTACTGTTTCTCCATCTATTTGTCATGAAGTGATGGGACCAGATGCCATGATCTTAGTTTTCTGAATGTTGAGCTTTAGGCCAACCTTTTCACTCTCCTCTTTCACTTTCATCAAGAGGCTCTTTAGTTCTTCTTCACTTTCTGCCATAAGGATGGTGTCATCTGCATATCTGAGGTTATTGATATTTCTCCTGGCAATCTTGATTTCAGCTTGTGCTTCATCCAACCCAGCGTTTCTCATGGTGTATTCTGCATATAAGTTAAATAAGCAGGGTGACAATATACAGCCTTGACGTACTCCTTTTCCTATTTGGAACCAGTCTGTTGTTTCATGTCCAGTTCTAACTGTTGCTTCCTGACCTGCATACAGATTCCTCAAGAGGCAGGTCAGATGGTCTGGTATTCCCATCTCTTTAAAAATTTTCTACAGTTTACTATTGTCCACATAGTCAAAGGATTTGGCATAGTCAATAAATCATATATAGATGTTTTTCTGGAACTCTATTGCTTTTTCAATGATCCAGCAGATGTTGGCAATTTGATCTCTGGTTCCTCTGCCTTTTCTAAATCCAGTTTGAACATCTGCAAGTTCATAGTTCATGTATTGTGGAAGCCTGGCTTGGAGAATATTGAGTATTACTTTACTAGCATGTGAGATGAGTGCAATTGTGCAGTAGTTTGAGCATTTTGGGACATTGCCTTTCTTTGGGATTGGAATGAAAACTGACCTTTTCCAGTCCCATGGCCACTGATGAGTTTTCCAAATGTGTTGGCATATTGAGTACAGCACTTTCACAGCATCATCTTTGAGGATTTGAAATAGGTCAACTGGAATTCCATCACCTCCACTAGCTTTGTTCGTAGTGATGCTTCCTAAGGCCCACTTGACTTCACATTCCAGGATGTCTGGCTCTAGGTGAGTGATCACATCATCATGATTATCTGGGTTGTGAAGATCTTTTTTGTATAGTTCTTTTGTGTATCCTTGCCATGTCTTCTTAATATCTTCTGCTTCTGTTAGGTCCATACCATTTCTGTCCTTTATTGAGCCCACCTTTGCATGAAATGTTCCCTTGGTATCTCTAATTTTCTTGAAGAGATCTCTAGTCTTTCCCATTCTATTGTTTTCCTCTATTTCTTTGCACTGATCACTGAGGAAGGCTTTCTTATCTCTCCTTGCTATTCTTTGGAACTCTGCATTCAAATGGGTATATCTTTCCTTTTCTCCTTTGCTTTTTCCTTCTCTTCTTTTCACAGCTATTTGTAAGGCCTCCTCAGACAGCCATTTTGCTTTTTCGCATTTCTTTTTCTTGGGTATGATCTTGATCCTGTACAATGTCACGAACTTCCGTCCATAGTTCATCAGGCACTCTATCAGATCTAGTCCCTTAAATCTATTTCTCACTTCCAGTGTATAATTGTTAGGGATTTGATGTAGGTCATACCTGAATGGTCTAGTGCTTTTCCCTACTTTCTTCAATTTAAGTCTGAATTTGGCAATAAGGAGTTCATGATCTCAGCCACAGTCAGCTCCCAGTCTTGTTTTTGCTGACTGTATAGAGCTTCTCCAGTTTGGCTGCAAAGGATATAATCAATCTGATTTCGGTGTTGACCATCTGGTGATGTCCATGTGTAGAGTCTTCTCTTGTGTTGTTGGAAGAGTATGTTTGCTATGACCAGTGCGTTCTCTTGGCAAAACTCTATTAACCTTTGCCCTGCTTCATTCTGTACTCCAAGGCCAAATTTGCCTGTTACTCCAGGTGTTTCTTGACTTTCTACTTTTGCATTCCAGTCCCCTGTAATGAAAAGGACATCTTTTTTGGGTGTTAGTTCTAGAAGGTCTTGTAGGTCTTATAGAATCATTCAACTTCAGCTTCTTCATCATTACTGGTCAGGGCATAGACTTGGATTACTATGATATTGGTTTCCCTTGGAAACAAACAGAGATCATTCTATTGTTTTTGAGATTGCAACCAAGTACTGCTTTTCAGACTCTTTTGTTGACTATGATGGCTACTGCATTTCTTCTAAGGGATTCTTTCCCACAATAATAGATATAATGGTCATCTGAGTTAAATTCACCCATTCCAGTCCATTTTAGTTCGCTGATTCCTAAAATGTCAACATTCACTCTTGCTATCTCCTGTTTGACCACTTCCAATTTGCCTTGATTCATGGACCTAACATTCCAGGTTCCTATGCAATACTGCTCTTTACAGCATCGGACCTTGCTTCCATCACCAGTTACATCCACAACTGAGTGTTGTTTTTGTTTTGGCTCCATCTCTTCATTCTTTCTGGAGTTATTTCTCCACTGAAGGTGGAGGTGCATACTGGGCACCTACCGACCTGGGGAGTTCATCTTTCAGTGTCCTATGCTTTTGCCTTTTCATGGGGTTCTCAAGGCAAGAATACCGAAGTGAAACACTAAGTAAATACCCAATGCTGAAACACTTAGTAAATACCCAATAAATAGAGACTATTTTTATCCATTAAGGCATGGCTGGGATACTGAGATGTGAGTTCAGAATGGAGGGTTGGGGTTCCCATGGTCTGAAATTCCCCCTGAAAGCCCCAGCAGCTTGTTGGCTGAAGTGCATGGAGAACCGCCCTGGGACTACCAGAAGCAGGTCCATCTATATGCACTGTCCTCCTGTCAAATCAATTCCAAAAGATGGGGACTCTCTAGAGAGGATGGAGGAAAGCACACATCCACAGGTACATGGGATGGGACATTGGAGGATGGGAGAGAGGGCAAGAGTGCACTTATGAGGCGATCCAAACCACAGTGATGATGGAAAAGAACAAGAGATAAACTTTTTCCAAAGTGAGGCTATTCATCTTCTGGAAGAGTCAACAACATCCCAGGATGTAGTTCCAGCCCAGGCAGAGAGGAGGAGGCAGGTCCTGGTGATGGGTGGTTCCTTGCTGAGGCACAGATGAAGGTCTACACAGAGTGGGTGCCCACGAGGAGGAGCAGTGGTGAGGTGTGCCTACTGTGCATCTCTGGGCAGAGCTGAGCCACAGAGCTTTCTGAAATGTACACACCAAAGGACTCCTGTTGCTACCTGGGGAGACACCACCAGAAAAGGCCTCAAGAATATTTCCAGGACTTAAGAGGGCAACAAACTGTTGGCATTTTCAGTGTAGCTTCTTTGCCTGAAGGCTGAGACTTTGGAACAGAAAGGACATCAAGACAAGTGAACATTTGACTCATTAGTGTTTCTTAAAGAGTGCTTGATCCAAAAGTCTCCTCATTGAATTCTTCTTCCAAAAAATGGAGACATCTAGGTTCCTCTGTACTCCCGATTACTATTGAATCAAAATGTCTGCAAATGGCTCAGGAATCTGGCTTTCAACAGGTCCCCAGTTATTCTCATATGGACCAAAGACCAGGAAACACTGACCTAAGTAGTGTCAAAGCACAGGCTTTGGCTCTTTGGATCATAACTTTAAATGCCAGGTGAATGCACTCTTGAATCCAGAGGGTGTACATTTCACAAGGACTGAGAAGATGATGTTTATCTGGAGATTGGCTTGAAGTGAAGAAAGGGAGCATTTGGAGGGAGAAAAGCTAAGGAAGATAATTTTCAGCTAAAAACTGTAAAACCAGTAGGACAAGAAAAGGACAATGGCAGCAGTGTAAAAGGATGACTCTAGAGTCAGACTACCTGGATTCAAACCTTAGCTCTTTACCCTCTAGCTGTATAGCCTTGGGCATAGTTTCCTGAGACCTTGGTTTCCTTGTCTGTAAAATGGATACTGTAGGAAAGTGCTCATAATGATTAACAGTTATATGTCAACTTGACTGGGCTAAGAGATGCCCAGATAGCTGGTAAAACACTATTTCTGGGTGTCTGTGAGGTGGTTTCTGGAAGAGATTGGTGTTTGAATCAGTAGAGTAAGTGAAGATCACCCTCATCGATGCTGGTGTGTATCATTACTGATTGGAACAGAAAGGCAGAGGAAGGGCAGGTTTGTTCTCTGCCTGAGCTGGGACATCCACTTTCTCCTGCATTCAGACACTGGTACTCTGGTTCTTGAGCCTTCTCAGACCAAGACTTACTCCATCAGCAACCTCCACTCCCACTCCTTCCTGGTTCTTCAGCGTTTGGGTTGGAACTAGAACTATACCATCGGCTTTTCTGGGCCTCCAGCTTGCAGGCAGCAGGTCATGGGACTTTTCAGCCTCTGTAAGTGCGTCAATCTTCATAATAAATTTCTTTCTGTGTATTTATATGTATCCTATTTGTTCTGTTTCTCCAGAGAACTCTAATACAGTGCTTTATAAACATTATATGTGCCTGGTGTATACTGACCATTCAGTAAATATTAGTTAATTGTTACTATTGTTTTATTATTACTATTGGAAAGTATAGCTATTATTTAATTTCATAAAATTAGAACTTTAGAAGTGAAGCCACAAATAATATTTATAGTCTCCACAAATAATATTTAAGATCTCCAACATCTATAAAAATGTTATAAGCTGTCTTAGTCCATTTAGGTTGCTATAATAAAAATAACATAGACTGCTGTTGCTGCTGCTGCTAAGTCGCTTCAGTCGTGTCCGACTCTGTGTGACCCCACAGACGACAGCCCACCAGGCTCCCTCGTCCCTGGGATGTTCCAGGAAAGAACACTGGAGTGGGTTGCCATTTCCTTCTCCAATGCATGAAAGTGAAAAGTGAAAGTGAAGTCGCTCAGTCGTGTCCGACTCTTAGCGACCCCATGGACTGCAGCCTACCAGGCTCCTCCGTCCATGGGATTTTCCAGGCAAGAGTACTGGAGAGGGTTGCCATTGCCTTCTCCGAACATAGACTGGGTGTGTCATAAACAAAATTTTCACTCAGAGGTTGGAAGTCTCACCTCAGGGAGCCCATATGGTTGAATGAAGTCTCTTCTAGGGGGTCACAGACTTCTCATTGTGTCCTCACGTGGTAGAAGGAGACCAGGAATACCTCTGGACTCTCTTTAAAAAGCACTAATCTCATTCATAAGTGTTTCACCCTCATGATGTAAACACCTCCCAAAGGTCCTACCTACTAATACCATCACCTTTAGGGGTTAGGATTTCAGCATGTAAATTTGCGGGGGGGCCACAAACATTCAGACTATAGCAGAAGCATTTATGGTTTTAACAGTAGAAGTATTGCAGAAACCCAAAGTGGTGAAGCCATGGCATTGGTGGTTCAGTGGTAGAATTCTTACCTGCCACGCAGGAGGCCCAGATTCAACTTAGCGACTGAACAACAATAAAAGTGGTGGAAGATACTCCTTGTTCAAAGTAGCACAACTACCAGAAGGCAGGAGAGAGAGTTTTGCTGATCAAGAAGATATAGTCCTGCATGGAAATCCTCACCAAGATTCATGCAAGAGGGGCTGTAGGTGAGGAATACAGGAGAGGGGAAACTGGAGAAAATGATTACTGGAGATGATGATTCTGG
Source organism: Okapia johnstoni (assembly GCA_024291935.2). NCBI lineage: Eukaryota > Metazoa > Chordata > Mammalia > Artiodactyla > Giraffidae > Okapia > Okapia johnstoni. The sequence goes on along the minus strand of CM044306.1, from coordinate 121,385,184 downwards.
GGCAAGGGTTGGCCCAGGTGCTGAGGAGAGACTTCCACTCTCTGGACATTTGGGAGAAGTTACAGTAGTTCAGATGTAGGCATCTAGTAATATCTTGATTTACCTCAGGGACCATTCCATCACTTAGAAGATGGACTGAAAAAGAAGGGACCCGCTATATGGAGCATAATCCTGGCTGACAAGAAAGAACTGGTTAGAGAAGCAGGCACAGAAGGAAGCCAGGGGAGAATCAGCTTTGGGATGAACACGACGCAGGGTGGTGACTGGTTTTCAAGGCTCAAACTCTGTGATTTCAGTAGGACTCTGTCTTTCCACAACTTTCTTCACAACTAGGCTCCCTCCAACCCAGGGAATCCACTTAACTCCTTGATCCTGGCAAATTTCCACCCTTACCAAGAGCTTTCTTTTTATAGAGTCAGCTGAGAAAGATACTGAGGTTCTTACTTCCTACCCAGCCACAGCACTTCACAGTTGCTCTTCTTTCTTGCCCAATCATTACCTGATGTCTGATCCAGAGATCACATCTACTAACATCCTAACATTGAGAACACTTTCTCAACAGTGATCCTCTTCAAGCCTAGGCTCTGGGATCAATCTTTACTAATATTCAAGTCCCTTGCTTTTAGAATTGGGTACTCATCAGAGCATCCTTAGCTTGTCACACCCAGCATATAAAATAATAGGAGGGAAAAGAGATTTTAAAAAGAATCACATAACATGATTGCTATGGTCTCCACTTCTATTATTTGGTAACAAGGCCTATATTGATAATCACAGTTTAATTTTCCCATTACTCATTCCATCTTCTGCTTATGCTCTGCCAGCAGGAATGCTGGGAAGATTTGAGTCCTTGCTGGTCCTGTCTTTATTGGATTATTGCAGTTTTCCATTGACCAGGGCTATTGGGCAAGTGAGCGCCAAGAAGCATACTCTCATGAACCTCCTGGCTTCCAAACATAGCCCTTCTTGCCCCCACTGTGTAGCAGCAACTCATTTCCCCCAGTAAACAAAAACAATCATCCATCAGGTACAATGATCTCTTTCCCTTTCTGTTGGTCCAGTGGCATGAGGAGCCCCAAAAGGTGACAGGGTGGCCTCAGCTTCCAATTCATCCTGGTGGACACATCCTTCCTTTGGGTACTTGAACTTCCACAGACTGAGGCCAAGGTCACAAAGATGGGAAATAAAAATCCTTCCGCTGGGTTACTATTCCTTAGGTCCCAAACCTATGCATTCTGGCCATGGGGGAGATGGTACCTGTTGGCCTCTATCTAAGGTATATAAAGCCTCTGTAAGACAACACCCACACTTTCCAAATGTCTCCAATTTGTGCTGTAACTGGTCTTTAGCAGCTCATTCTACCTATCAGCCAGCTGCTTCTGCATTATGCGGCATATGGTAAAACTTGTGAAGTTTGTGGGCATGACCCCATGGCCCACATGTCCATTTACCAAAGAAAGCATCTCCTTGTCAAAGTGATGTTGAATGTTATTTCATGGTGATAGTTATGTCTGTTCAAAAATGGTGGTACAATCAAGTCCTGATTTCAGGAAAGACAAATCCATACCCCAAATGTGTATGTATCCCTGGTGAGGACAAAGCATTGTACCCTCAATGATGAGATGGGCTGAATGTAATGAACTGGCTACCAAGTGGCTGGGAGGATCTGTGGGGAATGTGTCATACTGGGGCTCCTCACCTTTACCTGCTCTCTGACACCGGATTAGGTACTACTTCAGAGTTGCCATGGAGGGCTTCTGGTTCTCCGCGCCTGTTTTAATTGTAGGCTAATAACTTGTCTCTTTTCCCCTAAATGTGCTAACTGGGGCCATGGGAAAACAGATTAACTCTAAAATCTTTATAATCACTATTGTTGTTACAGTGATGTAAATGCCACAGATACCTGGTCTTCCAAAGCCTGCCCTTTATACAAGGTATCGTTCCTTAATACCACTGGTGATAACTGGTATAATTGTGAGGACACTGCATACCAGATGACCATGTCCTATTTATCCCTGGCAAAGAGGTTACATAATATTCAAACAAATGACCAACACAACTCAAGAATCCATTTTTTAAAATTTTTCACTTTGAAATAATTATGGATTCATAGGAAGTTGCAAAGAAATGCATAGGGAAGTTCTGTGCACCCTCCCGCCAACTCCCCCCACCCAATGCTAACATTTAAGCAACTATAGACCTATATGAAAATCACCAAGTGGTGTTAGTAAAAGCCATGAAGCTTTTTCAGTTTCACCAGTTACACATGCACTTGTGTGTATATGTGCTATGCAGTTTTTTTGTATAGCCTTGTATCACCACCACCATGGTCAAGAAAATCAATTGTACTATCAAAGACTATTTTACGTCACCCCTTTATAGTTACACCTATCCTCTCTCTCATTCTTTAATACAGATTTTTTAAAAATATTTATTGATTGATTAGTTGCTGTGCTCGATCTTCCTTAATGCTAACGAGCTTTCTCTAGTCGAGGTGAGTGGGAGCTACTCTTTAGTTGTGACATGAAGGCTTCTCATTATGGTGGCTTCTCTTGTTGCAGAGCATGGGCTCTAGAGCTCGGGCTCAGTAGTTGTGGCACGGAGTTCAGATGCTCCACAGCTTGTGGGATCTTCCTCAGCCAGAGGTGAAACCAGTGTCCCTTGCACTGACAGATGGACTCTTAACCACTGGACCACCAGGGAAGTCCAAGACTATATATTCTACATATGAGAAAGACCTTTGTTGGATTTGTGATTTGTAAATATTTTCTGCTGATCTATAATTTATCTTTATTGTCCTTTTAGGTCTTTCACAAAACAGAAGTTTTCACTTTGATGAAATCCAATTTATCCATTTTTCCTCTTGTGCATTAAACTTTTGGTGTCAAGTCTAAGAACTCTGGTCAAATCCTAGATCCTTAAAATTTTCCTTACACTCTTTTCTCAAAGTTCCATAGTTTTATGTTTTACATTTAAATCCATGATCACTTTTGTGTTTTTAATGTAAGGTGTGAAGTTTAAGTTGAGGTTCAGTTTTTTGCTGATGGATGTCCAACTGCTCCAACACCATCTAATGTAAAGGCTACTTCTCATCCATTGAACTGCCTTTGCTTCTTTGTAAATAATTTATTGGGTATATTTGAACAGGTCTATTTTCAGGTTTTCTATTCTGTTTCATTGTTCTCTGTATCTCTCCCTCTACTAGTACCATGCTCTAGTGATTAGTGCACCTAAATGTAAGACTTAACATGAGAAAATGATTTATCATTTTCTTATCTTGGATAGGCTCTGGTCTTTTCATCAGTGGTTGTTCTGCAAATATTTGTGACTCTGGTGGGCCCAAGAGAAGAGGTGAGCTCAGGGTCCTATTCTAGCATCTTGGCCAATCCTTCTTCACTCTTCCAACTTTATGTGTCCCATATATACAGTAGAATAACATTGTCTATGTCTACAAAAATAAAAAGCTGGCTAGGATTTTGACAGGAATTGCACCAACCTATAGAACAATTCAGAGTAAAATTAACATCTTTACTGTGTTAAATTTTTCAATCCATGAACATAGTAAGTCTATTTAGGTCTCCCTTTAATTTCTTCCATCAGCATTTTGTAAGTTTCAAAATATAGATCCTGAACATATTTTTAAATTTATTTTTAATTTAAGGATAATTTTTTTTATAATATTGTGATAGTTTCTGCCATACATCAACATGAATCAGCCACAGGTATACATATGTCCCACCTCCCACCCCATCCCAACCCTCTAGGTTGTCAAAGCCCCAGTTTGAGCTCCGAGTCATACAGCAAATTCCCACTGCCCATCTATTTTACGTATGGTATTGTATATGTTTCCATGCTACTCTACCCATTTGTCCCACCCTCTGATCCTGTACACGTTTTGGTGCATTTACATCTAAATCATTTTCTTTTGGAGCAATGGTAAACAGTACTGAATTTGAAAAAAATTTGGTTCCTACTTATTTATTGTCAGTAAATAGAAAATACATAAAAATTCATTTTTTATTGCTCATATATCTTACTGAACTAATACAGTAGTTCTAGAAGTTTTGTTGTAGGTTCTTTGAAGTTTTCTATGTAGACAATCATATGATCTGCAGATTTCTATTTCTTCTAATTTGTGTTTTTATATGTTTTTTCTTGCAGTGGCTACAATTTGTAGTACTATGTTGGGTAACAGATATGGCAGTGGCCAGCCTTTCATAACTTGGGATCTGAGAGGGAAAACAGTCTGTCAGTGTCAAGTGGTATGCTAGCTGTAGATTATCCGAAGTGGATCCTCTTTACGAGACTGCAGAATTTCCCATCTATTTTTAATGTTTTTTTTTAAACCATGAACTGGTGCTGAATTTTGTCAAATGTCATTTCTGAATCAAAAGATACAGCTCTTTCCTGCTTTAGCCTCTTGATAATGTTGGATTATATTGATGAGTTTCCATACTGAACCAGCCTTGCACCTGGAATAAATCTCTCATAAAATATGTCAGGAAGTATTCCTTCTACTTTCTGAAAGAAATTGTATAAAGTACTTCTTTGAATGTTTCAAAAAATTCTTCAGGGAAACTATCTCAGCCTGGAGTAATTTTTTTGAGAGTGTTTTAATTACAAATTCAATTTTAGCATTATCCAGGTTCTCTACTTCATCTTGGCTTCATTTGGTGGCTTTAGATTTTTGAGGAACTTGTCCATTTCTTCTGAGTTTTTTAATTTGAGCACAGTATTCCTTTATTATTCTTTTAATAACTACAGTATCTGTTGTGACATTTTCTTCTTCATTCCTGATATTAGTAGCTTGTGTCTTCTTTTTGTTAGTCACTCAGTCATGTCCGACTCTTTGTGACCCCGTGGACTACAGTCCACCAGGCTCTTCTGTCTATGGAATTCGCCAAGTTAAGAATACTGGAGGGGGTAGCCATTCTCTTCTCCAGGGAATCTTCCCAACCCACAGATCAAATCTGGGTGTTCTATATTGCAGGCAGATTCTTTACCATCTGAGCCACCAGGGAAGTCTTCTTTTTGTGAATCTTGCTGAGGTTCAATTTTGTTGGGTTTCTTAATGGAGTAGCTTTGTTTCATTAATTTTTCCCTCTCATAGTCCTCTTTTCAATTTCATTAATTTCTGCTCTTTATACTTTCCTTTTTGGGGTTTCTTTTGCTCTTCTTTTTCTAGCTTCTTTAACTATGAACTTAGTGATTTGAGATACTTCTTTTACAAAGTAAGCACTTAAATTTCCCTCAGTAGTGCTGTACTCAATATGTCAGCAAATCTGGAAAACTCAGCAGTGATCACAGTATTGGAAAAGGTCAGTTTTCATTCCAATCCCAAAGAAGAGCAATGCCAAAGAATATTTAAACTACCATACAATTAATTGCACTCATTTCACATGCTAGCAAGGTTATGCTCAAAATCTTTCAAGCTAGGCTTCAGCAGTACGTGAACCAAGAACTTCCAGATGTACAAACTGGGTTTAGAAAAGGCAGAGGAACCAGAGATCAAATTGCCAACATTCATTGGATCACAGAAAAAGCAAGGAAATTCCAGAAAAACATCTACTGTTGCTTCATTGACTATGCTAAAGCCTTTGTGTTGATCACAACAAACTGTGGAAAATTTTTAAAGAGACAGGAATACCAGACCATATTACCTGCCTCCTGAAAAGCCTGTACGTGGGTCAAGAAGCAACAGCTAGAACCAAACATGGGAAAATGGACTGGTACAAAATTGGGAAAGAAGTACGATAAGGCTGCATACTGTCACCCTGCTTATATAACTTGTATGCAAAGTATATCATGCATGCAAAATGCCAGGCTGGATGAATCACAAACTGGAATCAAGATTGCCAGGAAAAATATCAACAAACTCAGATATGCAGATGGTACCCCACTCTAATGGCAGAAAGTGAAGAGGAACTAAAGATCCTCTTGATGAAAGTGAAAGAAAAGAGTGAAAAGGCCGGCTTGAAACTCAACACTCAAAAAACTAAGATCATGGCAAATAGATGGGGAACAAGTGGAGAGAGTGACAGGTTTTATTTTCTTGGGCTCCAATATCACTGCAGATGGTGACTGTAGCCATGAAATTCAAAGATGCTTGCTCCTTGGAAGAAAGCTATGACAAACCTAGACAGCATATTAAAAAGCAGAGACATCACTTTACCAACAAAGGTCCATATAGCCAAAGTTGTGATTTTCCCAGTAGTCATGTATGGATGTGAGAGTTGGACCACAAAGAACGCTGAGTGCCGAAGAATTCTGATGCTTTTGAATTGTGTTGGAGAAGACTCCTGAGAGTCTCTTGAACTGCAGGCGTCAAACGAGGCAATCCTAAAGGAAATCAACCCTGAATATTCATTGGGAGGACTAATCCTGAAGCTATGCAAAGAGACAACTCATTGGAAAAGACCCTGATGCTGGGTAAGGTTGAAGGCAAGAGAAGGGGCAGCAGAGACTGAATGGTTAGATAGCATCACCAACTCAATGAACATGAATCTGAGCAAACTGGGAGATAGTGGAGGACAGGGGAGCCTGGTGTGCTGTAGTCCATGGGGCTGCAAAGAGTTGGATGTGACTTAGTGACTGAACAACAACAGATTTTGATGTTTGCATCTTCATTCCTTTTTTTCCTTCAAAAATCTTCTTTGACCCATAGATTATTTAAAAGCGTGCTGTTTAATTTCCAAGTGCTTGTGATCTTCTTATTGTCATTATGTTGTTGATTTCTGTGGGATTCCATTATGGTCAAGGAGCCTATTCTACATTATTCTGATTGTTTTAAATGTGTCAAGGTTTGTTTTATGGTCCAGATTATGGTCTATGTTGGTGTACAGTTTATATGTGCTTGAAAAGAATGTGTATTCTGCTATTGCTGGGTGTTCTATGACTGCCAATTAGTTCCTGTTGATATGATGATTTTCATCAGTTTTTCTATATCCTTGATGATTTTCTCTCTAGCAATTCTATCAATCAGTGACAGTGTGGTATTGAAGTTCCCAAGTATAATTGATTTTTCTACTTCTCCTTTTAGCTCTATCAGTTTTGCTTCATGTATTTTAAAGCTTTCTTGCTTGGTTTTAAGCATTTAGATTGCTACATCTTTTTGGTGGATTGATCTTTTTATTGTCATGCAATGTTCCTCTTTGTCTCTAGAGTATAATTATCTGATATTAATATAACCAGTTTAAAAGAACTGGTGGCCCAGTTTTGAAGTATAGTTTCCTAGGGCCACTTGCAGTACTGATTTTTCTATCAATCTGTCTCAGTAAGAAACATCATACTGAATAATGGAAATAAAAACAAAAATAACAAATGGGACCTACTTAAAACTCAAAAGCTTTTGCACAGCAAAGGAAACGATAAGCAAAATGAAGACAGCCCACCGATTGGGAACAAATATTTGCAAATGATATGACTGGTAAGGGATTAGTCTCCAAAATTTAAAAAGTTTATGACACTTTACAGCATCAAAACAGTCCACTTAAAAAATGGGCAGAAGATCTGGACAGACGTTTTGCCAAAGAGGACACACAGATGGCCAACAGGCACATGAAAAGATATTCAGTATCACAAGTTATTGGAGAAACGCAAATCAAACTACAAGAGGGTATCACCTCACACTGGTCAGAATGGCTATCATCAAAAATTTCACAAACAAAAGTTGGAGAGGGTGTGGAGAGAAGGGAACTCTCTTATACTGTTGAGGGGAATGTAAATTGGTACACCCACTATAGAGAAGAGTATGGAGGTTCCTTAAAAAACTAAAAATAGAGATACCATATGACCCTGCAAATCCTACTCCTGGGAATATAACTGGAGGAAAAAAATGATATGAAAGGATACACGTTCCCCAGTGTTCACTGCAGCACTGTTTTTACAATAGACAAGGCATGAAAACAACCTAAATGTCCATCAACAGAGGAATGGATAAAGAAGATGTGGTACATATATACAGTGGAATATTACTCAATCATTAAAAAGAATGAAATCATGCCATTTGCAGCCACATGGATTGACCTAGGGATGTCATACTGAGTGAAGTCAGGCAGAGAAGGAAAAAGATATGACATCCCTTATATGTTGAATCTAAAAAGAAATGATACAGATGAACTCACTTACAAAACAGAAAGACTCACAGACTTAGAAAATGAAATTATGGTTACTGGTAGGGAAGGGATAGTTAGGGAGTTTGAGAAGGTCATGTATACACTGCTATATTCAAAATGAATAACCAACAAGGACCTACTGCATAGCACATGGAAGTCTACTCAACATTATGTGCCAGCCTGGATGGTAGGGGAGGTTGGGGGAGAATGGGTACATATCTATGTATGGCTGAGTCCCTTTGCTGTTCACTTGAAACTACTATGTTGTTAATTGGCTATACCCCAATACAATTAAGCTTAAAGTTTGAAAAGGAAAAAAGAAACAGCATACTGATATTAGGATAACTTGAGGAAGATTTAATAAAGGTGTGGAGGCTCTGGGGAAAAATGGGTAGTTCAGCACCTTAGGATGAGTATCAGTAGTTACTAGCTACTGGAACCTAAATGGAGATTCCTATAAAGAACACACAGCCTTGATAAAAAAAAATTGATCTATGGTTGAAGTACAAAGCCAGTCTGAGGTGATCCTGCAAGGAGGGAGCCAGCAGAAATACTCTAACCTCATTCTGTTCAATCTCTTGCCTTGGCTCGTCATTCAAAGCCACTAAGTGGACAAGCAAGGGATGCAGTTCACATAGGTCAGCCTCCTAGGCAGAAAGCAGGGTGAGAAAAGGTAAAGTGGATCCGGAAGGCCAAATAGAAAATATCTGACAGTTCCTAACCTGAAGGACTTCTCTCTTGGATTATCTCTAGGTTTATAAAACTCGAATTCTAAAGAGAGGATTATAATAACTATATCTATCTAAAACTGGAACTGGCCACAGTGGTAGCACCCAGCCCCTAGAAATACTCCTTCAATGGACAGACACTGTGGTAAAATGCCATGGAGAATTTCAAGCTTCTGAGGACTGCTCTTGGTGACCTCTGACAGCCCTCCCAGCACTGAGATTCCACTGCCAAGACAGCTACAACAAAACAGCCTGAAAGTATGGAAACTAGGCAGTGTGAAGGTCCTAACCACTAGCATTAGGAATCAGGCGGAAGTCCAGAGGAAGCAGACTGGGATTGTCCACAGGACATGACAGTCACTGTGTATGTGGATGCTTGAAGCAAGGCTGAGGAGATGAAAGAGATAAGAGACTAGTGGACATTAGCCACAGATGAACAAGGGAAGCAGCAATATTACATTACAGAAAGTATGGGGGGAAAAAAAGCCATTCCCTTACATCAGCGTCAGAGCAGGTGGTATGTAAAAATCACTGTGTAAATGTAATTTTCGTAAATATGGATTTCCTCTCAAAACTCTGCAAATTTTCCCTTGACGATGGGATGAAGTTCAAATTTCTTACCTTAACATCTAAAGCTATGAGTCTGAGAGAATGCTAACAAAATGTAAGAAAATGTGTTAGTTCTCAGAACTGAAAACCCAGAGGTAGGGTGGCTTCCACACTGGTCCCCAGTGGCAGGACTACCTAGAAGGGAAGAAATGAGTGCTTCACAAGCATTAGTAATCACATATACAAGCCCTCCTTTCATTCCCACCTCTAAACCTCACTTCCCCACCACATCAACCCTTCTCTCTCAGGTCTTGGAGCTACAGTATATTTCCCTTTAATTGACAAGCTGGACAGATGAGATTGGAAGTTTGAAATACTTAGGTACTAAGCTCTTCTACTCAAGGAGAAAGGCGCCCTGGGTGAACACAAGAAGGCATGATTTTTGCCTTCCTTCAAACTGTAGGTCACAGGTATAATTCCAAGTTTAATGACACAATGTATTTAAGTAAGAAAGGCCTGAAATACAAGCTAATTACTTAAGCAAGGGCTCAAAGAAAGAATAGAGTCAACACTGTTCTGTTGAATTCCATTTCCTTTTTGTCTAAGTGTTCCTCAGGCTTCTATCATAATATAGCTTTGAATATTGTGAGTTAGACGAACTTGGTTGGGTCACACTAAACAAGAGCCCCAGCAGCTCACAGTAAAGTATGGGGCCACTTCTATAACTGCAGAGTAGTTGTATCTCATTGCAAAAGTTTGAACCTCACCTTTGCAAACCTGAGGTGTCTTGACCCCCTCCTTCCCTGGCTATGATAGCTGACCACAGGGGTTTGCCTCGGGAAGGCAGTGGCAACACATCTGTTGGAGTTAGAGGACTGAAAATTAGAAAGTTTCAGACAACAGGGCCATAAAAGGGTAGATAACACCTGAGTGCAGCTCCCAGTCAGTCCCTGCAGTGTCTGTTACAAGCCAGGCATCTTTTCTCTGGCCCTTAATTCATGACTAGCACCACTTCAAGGGCCTACGCACACCTGGAGTCAAGAGGCTGTCCTCGCTGCAACCGAGCCTAGGAAGAGGTGGTGCATCAATTACACTTCCACTCAAGCCTCTAGCTAATCTTTTCAAAAAGGCACCAACAAACTCCAGGTGCCCCTCCTGGCCACAAGGAAGCTTTTCTTGGCAAGTGAGGAGAGGCTCAGAGGCTGCAGCTGTTCCACAGGCTGAAGGAGTCACCCTAGATGCAGTAGGGCTGCCCCTGCTAGGGGAATGCAGCCCACTAGCAGGAGTGTACAAAGGCAGAGCAGTGGGCATAGTCTATTTCATAAAGCCCAAACTGGGAGAAGGGGCAGTCTGTAAAATTCTTAAAAATAATAAAACCTGAATATGACTGCTTTTTATCATCATTTACTGCAGGCAACTCTATACAATATTAGTGATAAAATACCCTACACTACCAGAGACCACTCCTACCAGTGAGCTACCAAGATTTTCCACCTTATCCACTAATGCTTTTGCAAGTAAACAAAATACTCCATCCCTATGCAACGAAGGCCATCCTTCTTCCTTCTCTGACTCCATCACTATGTTTATCTATGAATTTCTCTTCCTCATGATCCCAAGGAGTCTAATCAGCTAACCAGAACTCTGAAGGGTAAAAAAGCATGGGGCTCTGGGATAAGATATACTGGTTTTCCATTCCAGTGCTATGACTCGCTAGTTGTAGTCACCATCTCTTTGAGCTTGCTGCCTCATTAAGCAGAATGGGAATTATCATAGCATCTATTTCCTAGGATTATTTTGAAGATTAACTGAGAATGCTGCAAAACATTTCGCATTCTGGCACATAGGTAAGATTCATATTCCACATACTCCTAGATTATGAAAATTAAATACTACAAGCCCACACTCTACCAGACAATATTCTTTTTCTCACTCACTCCTGACTCTAGTTCCAATGTCTAGTTTGATAAATTAGCTCATCTTACATAAGAATTCTTTTTCATACGAATTACACGTCTACAGTTACTGGAGTTGTTTCCTCACAGGTTTTATTACTTTCTCTGTATGAAAACTTAAAATTTAAGAAAAGTAAAACCTTCATCTACTAGTTTAGTGCCACTACAGTACAAGAAGCTGGCCAAGTGAGGATGTGCTAACCACTTAGCTTCAGTTCATGCCTAAAGTATACTTTAGTTCAACTGAAATGTATAGTCCATTGACATTTCATAAAATTATTGATACACATAGGGTCCAAGTCTATCATCTTTCTGTAGTTTTCAAATAGAAAACTTAATCCTTTATTTGCCCTTTCCTTTTCTTGGGGGGGGGGTTAGATTATTTTTTAGTAATCATTTATCTTCTCTATTGACTTTTTAAACGTATCAGTTCTTTTTTTTTTGGTTTGGTGGTAGATGGTTAATTTATCACCATCTATCTTGAGTTATCATACCACTGCACAAGTAACATAAAAATTTACAACAGTATAATTCCATTTTACTAACCTTCCTCCTCTTTGTTGTAATTTTTCTTTTCCATATGTTACTTCCATGTTTTACTTTTCTGTATGTTCCAACTCTCAACATCTATACCTCTCAGCATTCAGCAAAGGTGAAGTTGTCAACTATCTTTTTAGGCTTTTGTTACCATATAACCCTTTGAAAAAGACAGGAACATGATTTATATACAGTATATATACATATACCCTTTTTTAAAAAAGTTCAGCAAATACCTCAGAAGCTTATAATTTTTGCTGATGAAGATTCATAGATGTCAGGGCAGAACAAAGTGGTAGAGAATCAATCACAGAACCCTATCTCCCTTTTTTCATGGATTCTGTAGCATAGAATACGTTTTCCATTTCCCACTCTTTCCTTTCAAATCTTCTAAAGATCTTCTTATAAAAACCACTCTTTTAAGAAATAACAATACTAAAGTTTTATTAAAAGATGTACTTCAGCTCATGGAACATGTAATTTTAACTTCAGCAGTTTTGTAATATATGAAAGATTCAGCATCTGGCAAATCCCCTTCTCTTGTGTTTATAAAGGATTCAGATATTCCCAGCTTCTCCTCCACCTTCAACCTCTGCTTTTATTGTCACTGGATCCTCATTAAGGTTGGGCTTCCCAGGTGGCACAGTGATAAAGAATTCACTTGCCAAGTCAAAGACCCAAGAGACATGGGTTTGATCCCTGGGTCGGCAAGATACTTTGGTATAGGAAATGGCAATTCACTCCAGTATTTTTGCCTGAAAATCCTATAGACAGAGGAGCCTAGTGGTACACAGTTCATAGGGTCACAAAGAGTCAGACATGACTGAGCACACATGCATGCACCAGATTTCCATTTAGGTTAGCAATCAACGGCACAAGGTTACTTGATTATCCCATGGGTATGACTCGGCATATATACATAAAAAAATATATTACAAAATTAACAAAGAAAGGTTACTTGTATTAGAAAGAAAACCAAGAGAATGGAGACAGAAGTAGGCTTTTTAAGTGTGACTTTAGAACCATGTAAAATGTTTTATGTAACACAAAATTGAAAAGGTAACCCTTAGAAATAAAAAATGAAATTAAACAAATCTCAATGTTAATCTAGATGGCAGCGGAACTGTTAACTATTGCAGGTGACTTGCAAGCCCTATACTTTGAAGACAAAGTGAAAGGAAAAGTAGAAAAAAATTTAAATTTTTATTGGAGTACAGTCGATTTACAATGTTGTGTTAGTTTCAGGTATACAGCAAAGTGCATCAGTTATTCAAATACATATTTCTGTTTTGTAGATAAGTTCATTTGTAACATTTTTTAGATTCCACTTATAAGTGGTACCATGTATTTGTCTTTCTGTGTCTTACTTCACTTTGTGTAACAATCTCTAGGTCCATTCATGTTGCTGCAAATCACATCAATTCGTTCTTTTTTAACTGCTAACTAATATTCCACTGTAGATAAGTACCACATCTTCTTTTATCCATTCTTCTGTCAATGGACATTTAGGTTGCGTCTATGTCCTGGCTATTGTGGATAACGCTGCAATGAACACCGGGCTGCAAGTATTTTTTTGAATTATGATTTTCTCTAGAAACATGCCCAAGACTGGGATTGCTGAATCATATGGTAGCTCTATTTTTAGGTTTTTGACGAACCTCTATACAGTTCTCCAAAGTGGCTATACCAGTTTACCTTCTCAACAGTGTAGAGGTTTCCTTCTTCTTCACACCCTCCTCAGCATTTACTGTTAGTATTAATAGATTTTTGGATGGTGGCCATTCTGACTGGTGTGATACCTCACTGTAGTTTTGATTTGCATTTTTCTAATAATTAATGGTGCTGAGCATCTTTTCATGTCCTTTTTTGGCCATGTGTATGTCTCTTTGGAGATATGTCTATTTAAATTTTTCACCCGTTTTTTGTTGGGTTGTTTCTTTTGATATTGAATTGCATGAGCTGTTTGTGTATTGGTTTAGCCCAAAAGTTCGCTTGGGTTGGAAAAACCTGAAAGAAACTTTTGGCCAGCCCACTTATTTTGGAGATTAATCTTGTTGGTTGCTTTGTTTGCAAATATTTTCTCCCATTCTGAGGGTCATCTTTTCATTTTGTTTATGGTTTCTTTTGATATGGAAAAGCTTTTAAGTTTAAAATTTTGTTTTTAATAATCACATTGTTGGTTGTGCTCTTGGTATTGTTAATTCTAACTGATGTCCTTAAGAATCAGAATTTCTAACATAGGACAAAGAAAGATTTAGATTTAAGACAGAGAGATAAATACATCCGGTCTTAGTTGTGACATGTGGGATACAGTTCCCTAACCAGAGATTGAACTTGGGTCACCTGCATTGGGAGTGCAGAGTCTTAGCCATTGGACCACCAGGGAAGTCTCCATGATGCATTTTAAAAACAAAACATATAATTTCAAGTTCCATCTACTGAGGAGCAATAACCAAATACAAGCAATGAACACCCTAAGTAGCCACTGTTCTTTACGAAATGGCTGACTTCAGATCTAGGGCAGGAGGTATACAAAACGAGTCTGCAAAACCTTCACAAACGAATAGCAAGGAACCTATGAAAATTACTTGTGTCATGTTAAAAAGAATGAAAAGTCAAATCAAAAAGGCCAAAAATGAAACAATTTGAATATCAACAGGCTAATATTGCAAAGGTCTTGCAACAAATATACTAAGATTTATGAATTCAAATACTTAAAATTTGCTTCTCAAACTATGTGATGGACTGGTTTAGTTTTTACCCCTATTTTTCAATCTATCACAGACTAATATTTGTACAATTTTTTTAATCAAATAAAAAACAAACAAAAAAAAATACAAGCCCAATTTTAAAAACTGTTAGATCCAAGAGATAGACAGTCTCTGTCAAACTGTGATAAATTTCTCAACACATTCGATTTCTGTATTAATACCAATTTGTGGACTGGCCCTAGATCCAAAGATCAAATTCTGAGTAGCGTGGCTTTACAGAACTGAATATCTCATTTCTTCATTAAATAAAACACCAGAAGAGAGTCTATATATCAAAAATAATTTAAAAGACCTATGAACACTAACAATATATGGATCTAACTTTGATCTTGATTCAAACAGTAAAAGAAAATAAAAATCATTTATGAAAGAGTAGAAAATCTGAACTTGATTTTTATTTAAGAAATATTTTTAATCATATTATTGGTTACGTTAAGAATCCTTATCTTTTAGAAATACATAATGAAACATTTATGGGTAAAATGACATGCTGAGATTTACTTTACAATAACATGAGAAGTGAAACTAGGTAATTAGTATGTATAGATAAATTACTATATTCTTTTTAAAATGCTTGATATTTTCTACAATCATATAATAAAACATTAAAATTAAAATTTTAAGTTTTAAAACCAGACTCTCATACCTTTTTTAAAAAAAAACTCAAAAGGAGCCATTTTGGAGAGGCAAACTTCCACCACATTCTGTGCCAGAAAGGGTAAAAAAATCTAAAAGCTTTTATAGAGGTGTTGAACACAACCTTTTCTTGCTCTGGTGTCGAGATAAAGAAAGGATATAAACTATAATGAAATGATAAAAGTTGCAATCCAATTATATCCCTTAACTAACTAGTAAGCAGAAACTACTATGCAAATGACAGTCCATGTGTGTAGTGTGAATAAAGGGAGGGAGACATTTCCAAGCTTTTCTGGAAAAGTCTAGAACACTTCTAAGATTATATGTAAAGAATATAAGCTTATTTTGGGGGGGAAAATAAATAAATAAAAATCTTTCGTATTTGGAGCCCTAAGATAAAATTCCCCAGTCTTAAATACAGGCAGCAGCAGAGCGGACATTGTTTACACATATAGTGAAAACGTCAACATCTGTTACTAGGATGAAACACATAAATCACCTCTACTATACTTTCACACTTTACAGCTCCTTTTAATTTAGAATCTCAATGTCTCAATAACTAATTTGAAGGAAATAAGAGTTTCACATTTAAACTCTTACGATTAGGGAATTCCCAGGTGATCTAATGGTTAGGACTATGCTTTCACTGCCATGCCCTGGGTTCAGTCCCTGGTTGGGAAACTGAGATCCTGCAAGCCACAGTTAAGTTCAGTTGCTCAGTTGTGTCCAACTCTTTGCAACCCCATGGACTGCAGCACACCAGGATTCCCTGTCCATCACCATCTCCTGGATCTAACTCAAACTCATGTTCACTGAGTTGGTGATGCCATCCAACCATCTCATCCTCTGTCATCCCCTTCTCCTCCTACCTTCAATCTTTGCCAGCATTGGGGTCTTTTCAAATGAGTCAGTTCTTCGCATCAGGTGGCCAAAGTATTGGAGTTTCAGCTTCCAATGAATATTCAGGACTGATTTCCATTAGGATTGACTGGTTTGATCTCTTTGCAGTCCAAGGGACACTCAAGAGTCTTCTCCAACACCAAAGTTCAAAAGCATCAATTCTTCTGGTGCTCAGCTTTCTTTACAGTCTAACTCTCACATCCATACAATACTACTGGAAAAACTATAGCTTTGACTAGATGGACCTTTGCTGGCAAAGGCACAGCCAAAAATAAAAGTTCCAGACCAGGGAGTTAATGAACACAAGCCTTGGCAGTGAAAGTGCCTGCCAGCACCTTATACTCCAATCTTTTAACAGTTCTTCTTTCTCTTGTCACCTCATTCACCTATATGGTTTTAATAATTATAATAGACTCTTGGCATTCACAAGCCATCCCTCTCCACATACCATTCCTTAGTTTGTGGCATGTAGTAATATGCCATTTTGCTCAGGCTATGATTAAGTGTGAACCGAGTGTGCACTAGTTTGGTGAACAACAACAGAAAAATGCTGTCTTGTGTTCTTCATTTCACTCTTGCTGACTGTGAGGTAATGCGTGCTGTTACGGGAGTAAGATATCTAAACAAGTAGTTGTTTTTTGTTTCCTTCCATTCACCCTCTATTGTTAATTGGTGCATTCTAATAAAAAGAGGGGCTTCCCTGGTGGCTCAATGGTAAAGAAACTGCTTGCCACTGCAGCAGACACAGGTTTGATCCCTGGGTCGGGAAAAGGAAATGGCTATTCATTCCAATATGCTTGCCTGAAAAATTTCATGGACGGAGGGCCCTGGCAGGCTACAGTTAACAGAGGTGGACATGACTTAGCAACTAAAACAACAGCAATATAAAGAGATGGAAGGATCAAATATTAAAAATTCAAAGTCAGTAGGCTTATGTCTGAAGCACGGTTTCATCTAAAACTTCACAGTACAGGACTGTGTCCAGCACCTAACAATTCAGTGAGTTCCTTTTTTAAAACTCCCTACGAACATATTCAATAATAATTCAAATGGTTTACAAAGCAATTCCTGTGGTCTATAGGAAGTAAAAGCTGTTCTGTCTTTGCAGTTTCAAAGTAATATTAAATGACTTGCTGCTGCTGCTGCTGCTGCCAAGTCGCTTCAGTCGTGTCCGACTCTGTGCGACCCCATAGACAGCAGCCCACCAGGCTCCGCCGTCCCTGGGATTCTCCAGGCAAGAATACTGGAGTGGGTTGCCATTTCCTTCTCCAGTGCATGAAAGGGAAAAGTGAAAGTGAAGTCGCTCAGTCGTGTCCAACTCTTAGCGACCCCATGGACTGTAGCCTACCAGGCTGCTCCGTCCATGGGATTTTCCAAGCAAGAGTACTGGAGTGGGGTGCCATTGCCTTCTCCGAAATGACTTGCTAGGAATCACCTTAAATGGGTCCTGGCAAAAACAGCTGTTACCAGAAGCAGAAAAAGTATCTTCCTAATCCATTAAAAAGGTCAAGCAAAGTTATACTCAAACCTACCTGGGCTAAGCATGTCATAATTACAATTTACCCAGAAAAACTGAAAATTTTAAGAAATCTTTGACCTGTACAAGGATAGCTGAAACAAAGCCAAACAGTGTCATGCTTTGATTTCTAGTAACATAAGAACAATCCCCAAGCACCCCAAGTCACAGTGGTTGTAGAGAAGCCTGTTTGCAACCAGAGGCAAGCAAGTCTTTAATAAACCAGCCACAAACACAACATGATATTTTAAATATACAGTAGGAACATTTATTTTAACACTTCTAAAAGATATTTCTCCATGCCTGGTGATTTGATATAAAAATCAAACCCATCATACTTTCCCCATCAGTCTCTCTACATCAAGGGCAATCAGAAATTTGTACAACATGAATATTTGCTTTTGAAACAAAAATTACAAATTAAGTGATAACAAAAATACACAAATCAACTGGACCCTAAACAAATTTCGAATGAATTCTTCCCCCCACCCCCTCAATCACCTAGAGCTTCTTTCTTCAGCCTCATTCTGCTCCTTTTCCTTTCTTTGCTTGGCCATGAACTTCTGTTAAAAGCAATTCATAATATAAAATATTTATTAGATGTTGCTTTGCTGTGTTACAATTATACCTAATACATTTCATTGTATTTACAATTTAAAAAGCTTGATCCTACAAAATAAAGATTAAAGAAACACAGTGCCTTACATTAACATTACTTCTTTTCATCAATCATCTGCTATTTATGATATACTATGCATTATCTTGATGCTTGGGGACTCACTGGTCAACAAGATAGGTAAGACCCTTTACCTCATGGAGCTTACATTCTAGTGGGGAAAGAGAAACAATAAACAAATAATTAAGATAACTTGGGGGTGGCAGTAAGTATTATAAGGGAAGGAAAGACAGTAGAGTAAATGAGACTGATCCTTTTTTAGATGGAAGGAGTTCTCTATTTTAGCTAGGTCTTTTCTCTGTCAAAGGCCTTTCAGGGAAGCTGTTGTTTGAGCTGGGATTTAAAAGATGATGAAGAACCAGTTAGACAAAAGGGGTTGAGAAAGGGCAAAAGAATAGCAATATAAAGGTGCAAAGGGGCCTTTAATATAGGAAAAATAAAACAAAGAGACAAAAAAGCTGGAACACAGTGAGCAATAACAGGAGGTCAGAGAAGCAGAAAAGAATCAGATCATGTAGGGCCTTAAAGACCCACAATAAGAAGTTTGGATATTATTCTAAGGGTAATATGAAGCCAGTGGAAGATTTCAAGTGGAAAAGTGACATGTTAGCTTAAGAGCACAGGTAGCATAGCACAATGTTTAAGGGCACAAGCCTAGAATAAAACAAAAGTAGGTTCAAATCCTAAATCTGCCCCTAACTAGCTATGTGATCTTGGGGATTAATTAGACCCTTGGGTTTAGATACTCTTTCAGTTGACTGGGGGATTGAATAAGCTTCCAGCAAATAAATAACAGCTCAAAGAATGTTGTTAGGTGAGTGTCTGTGCCACAAATCAAATATAGAGGATACACAGAGCAACTCTCAAACACTCAGGAGTAAATCAGAACCACTGTTTCAACTATGGCTAATGATGATTCTCTGGGGTTGTAATCTAAATGCTTCCCAAAGACATATACAACTTAAAAAGGGGGTAGTGGCAGTAAGGAAATGGTTTAGATAAAGTTAAGTGGGTTCTTTGGCTAGATAGGTCCAAAATATTAATACATTATGTGTCCCTGACTCTGCAAGAGGGCATCAGGTTATATAGTTTCCCACACTTTAATGGAATGTCACATGCCACATATACAAAATCTACTCTGACAAATGCTACCAGAAAACAAAGAATAAAAACTAGAAGTTAGTGGCAAGATACAGTGAAGGACACAAATAAACCGGCACAAACCTTAAAAAGTTGTTCCAAGGGGAAAAAATGTACATTTTGTAAGGACACTTCAGTACTTTGACTGTAGTAACAACACCTGAAGATTCTATGAAGAGTTAAGAATAAAAAAACTTACCTCTGTATTTTGCTTATGACGTGTACTCTTGCAGTGATTTGTCATTGCTTTTTCATCTGAGTAGAAGAGGGAACAAATTGGACAGAAGAATCCAGCCTTTGGTACAAGAAAGTCTAAATCTTAAAAATTCAGAAAGAGAGAAGGGGAAGAGGAAGGGGGAAAAAAAAAAATCAATGATATTTTTTCTATAGCTGTGTTAATAAGTTTATCTAAACATGACAAACATACTAGGCACAGCATGCTGCTGCTGCTAAGGCGTTTCAGTCGTGTCCGACTCTGCGACCCCATAGACGACAGCCCACCGGGCTCCACTGTCCCTGGGATTCTCCAGGCAAGAACACTGGAGTGGGTTGCCATTTCCTTCTCCAATGCATGAAAGTGAAAAGTGAAAGTGAAGCTGCTCAGTCATGTCCGACTCTTCGCGACCCCATTCACTTATATATACACAAACATAGCAATCAAGGGCAATTAAATCTCTAATCACAAAACTGAGGTCTTTATTTTTAAATGAATTCTACAATATTCCAGAGCTTCCAGGATACCAGGGCATTAGAAAAGAATCTGGCAGGCTTTGAAATAAATCTCTTAAGCATCCACTGTTTGGGTTTTTTTTTTTTTTTTTAAAGAAATGGTATAACAGTATGAAGAGGCAAAATGACAGGCAACTGTCTGCTTGAGGAATATATTAGGCAAACAAAGAAGGTGCCCCCCCAGCTCATCTGAGCTGGCCATGAACAAAGTTTGCTAGCTAAGCGTTTCCAGCATGTCCTAATACTCAACTGTAATTTCTATCTGGGAAAGTATAACTCAACTTTTATCAGAGCAACAAAGAGAGTACTTATCCCAGACTTCAAGAGTGCAATAAAAATATCTTTGCCAGGTAAAAACACAGAAATGCCAGTGTGCAAAACTTGTTAATTTCCACTCTAATCATCTAAGCAAGGTCACCACATTACCTATCTAAACAACAGAACACTTATTAAGATACTGAATTTTTATTTCATGTGGATAAGGAAAAATGTCATTTTTACTTTACCTTCAGGGACATTAGGTGCCACTGATCTCCCTGAAGAGTCCTCAATCTTCTTGCGTTTCTGTTCTGGTTCTGAATCCTCTAATCCAGATTCTTCACCAGCTAAAGTCATTAAATTTTTCAAAGAAAAAAAGTTACTCAAAATAGATTTACAGATTTTTTAATTTTTACGAAGTTGTGTTGGTTTCTGCTATACAATAACGCGAATCAGCCATAATTATATATATACATCCTCTCCCTCCTGAGCACCCCCCCTCCACCCCACCCCTCTAGGTCATCACGGAGCGCCAGACTGGGTCCCTGTGTTATACAGCAACTTCTTACCGACTATCCACTTCACACACAACAGTGTATATATGTGGATACTACTTTCTCCATTCATCCCACTCACTCTCTCCCCCAACTGTGTCTACAAAATCCATTCTTTACATCTGCATCTCCATTCCTTCACTGTGAATAGGTCCATTTCCAGATTTTGTGAGGCTAACATCAGATAATCTCTGTCTTCAAAGATTAATTTATGGATCATCTCTCTAAGTAAACCTTTCTCACCCAACTATTCTTCCAAGAGTCTTTACATAAGGAATATGGGTAAATCGGTTCAACCTTATTAAATGGACTTAAGGATATGGGACTAAAGTTTAACAGCATATTTATATATGATTCCAGAAAAAATTCAAAGGTTAATGGGAGAAGTTCAAGTTCTACATTATGGATAACAGCATGTATATGCAAAAGTGCTGGGTTGGGAGAAGAGTGTAGACTAAAGGGAAAAGCACACAAGCAGAGAATAATTCTGACAGCCTCTACAGAAGCCATTCCAACCAAGAAAAACAGAGGCTACACTGATGGACTAAGATCCTTGTTAGACTGAATCACAAGTAAAATTACAAACATTCAAATCCAGCAAAGTGAATTAACATCTAAGAAAGCACTCAGTGTTATCAGCAGACTGCATAATATGATCTTGGGGGAAGACAAAAACAAAAACTGGTTCCAAGCAATTCTAGTTACCCTTAGTAGGTGAAATTCCTAACTGTTATACGCTTGACAAATCTTTTTCATATATATATCCCATTTGGCTTTTAACACACGTGAGATAGGCAGGTCAAATCATTATTATCTGTATTTCTTCACAATGGAGAAAGCAAAACCAAAAGAGGTAACAAACTGATTTTGTTCAAAGTTGCATAGCCAGGAAGTGATGGGAAATTTGTGACTTCAAGTTCAGTGCTCTCCCCATGTAACTGGGCCACCGTTTACCACATCTGAGGGGATGGCTAGAAACTATTGAATTCATTATTTACTCTTCTCTTATTCCTTTCATTTTAACAGTCATCAAGTCCCAAAGAGTTGATTAAAAAGACTGTCTCCCTTTTCTTGACTTGATGGTTAAAACAGCCTCCAGTCTCTTGCTATAAGAATTTATTCCCTTACCAGAGTAACAAGCTTTCTCAAACACACTTGCTCCTACCATTCCAAAGGCACCTTTATCCAATAATAAAAACAATAATAACATGTATTATTAATATATATAGTTACATAATTAAAAGATTAAAACAAATATTTTAAATTTAAAATTGTTTAAGAAATGACTTTCTTAAGCTAGGTTCTTCATCAAACATATTGCCCAATAATGAAAATAAATGGTTACAAAAGCAGTAAAGAAGTGATCCTTTCTTAATTTTTCTGTGGAAATGAGGCAGTACTAAGCAAGCTGATAGCTGAAGCTGCTGCATCACAATAGAAATCCTGAGGGGGTAAAGCTCTGATGAAATCAATGCTAAAAGCATTTGTCAGTTAGTAAACCACTGACAGGCTTCCCTGGTGGCTCAGTGGTAAACAATCTGCCTGCAATGCAGGAGACTCGGTTTAACCCCTGGGTTGGGAAGATCCCCTGGAGAAGGAAATGGCCAACTCACTCCAGTAACCTGGCCTGAGAAATCCTGTGGACAGAGGCGCCTGGCAGACCGCAAGAACTGGACACGACTGAACAACTAAACAACAACAAAACCACTGACTATGGCTTGGTATCAAGGAGAGGTTAATGGAGAAGAATAGACAAAGGAAGAGTACCCACTTAGCCAAGAGAGAGCGCATCAAGAAAGAACACATGATCAACAGTAACAAATGATACAGACAAGTCAAGTAAGACTAAAAAGAAAAAAACTTTACCCAGTTTGACAAAAAGCAGAGGGGCTTCAAGTTTTTATTACACCTGGTTAGGAAATAGCCTAAATAAATTGTGGAACAGCACTGAGGGCCCAGTTGAGAGCTAGGTCAATGAGCTTGGACTGCATCACAGTTGCTAATTTTTCCTTAGAGAACATGGGATACAAAACCAAGAGGGCAATGAGGATGCTGCAAAGAGAATGGTACAAGGAATTCAACATTTTGCTATGAATATAACAGACACTGGAGGAGGGCATGGCAACCCACTGCAGTATTCTTGCCTGGAGAATCCCATGGACAGAGAAGCCTGGCAGGCTACTGTCCATGGGGTCACAGAGTCAGACATGACTGAAGGGACTAACACACATAAGATACATAGTAACAAATACCTGTTAAGTAACTGGAGTATTCTAGACACAGTTTCCTATTTGTTTCAACATAAATTATATTAATGTTATTAAGACACCTTATTTAATTCATTGGCTGGCTGCTTGCCAGCATCCACAAAGCGAGGAACCTTGTCCCCAAGTAAGAGTTAGCTAGTAAACGATCCCTACTTGATGCTGCAACATGGTCAGAATAACCTTTCATGGATCATTTCCATGAAAATTAGTAACAAATTACAACAGGATCGCTTATTATTCTATTATCCCACTCCAATAATCTCTATAATGGCAAAGATAAAAACCTTTACCCAGATCTAATTATTAATAGGCTGCCTCCCCTCACTCTCATCCCTTGCCCTGTTCAATCTTTTTCGACACTTTTCTTAGTAGATCTTTGGAACTTTAACCACCACCTCATGTCGTGTTACTCTCTCCCCCACTTCAATTAATCTTACTTTACCTTCACTAATTTGGAAGGCCTCTTCATCTTTCACTGGTTCCACTGTAACAGCTTTTTCTGATGGTGGCATTTTTCCAATTCTAACTCTCTTGGTTGGCACTGTAGCTTTAAAGAGAAAGTCTAATTTATTACAACAGTAACAGTGTTTAAATTAGTTTCAATTCTGAATAACAACTTTAATACTTCTTTGCAAAAAATACAGTATTACACAAATTTGGAAAGGAAACCTATTTCTAATAAAAAATAGGAGAATTCTATTTTAAAACATTCAGCATCGGTTTAAGCCTTCTCCTTTTATTTTCCCATTTATCTTGACCAAAACTACACTTTCCTACCTGCTTTTCTTAAAGAACCTACACACGTTTTTTTTCTATTTTGTTCCACAAGTCTGCTGAATCTTTCTAGTATTTTTTACTCTTAGTATGGTTAAATCACTCAAGGTTTCTGTATTGGAAATTACCTTGCTCTCCCTGAAGTACTAAAAGTGAACTGACCTATCATCGTATACCATCAAAATATTACTTAAAAGTGAAATGGGACCTTCACAACTTTTCCTAAATTCTAGGTCTAAGCAAAAACTACAAGGCAGTCAGATATAAATAACCTTCTACTTATCAAAAGCTGTATTATTCTCAATAATACAAATATAACACTGTAATTCCAATTCTAATCTGGTTACCCTAGTTTGCCTTCTGTTTTTGATATTTTTTTCTTGAGATACAGTAACTTAGGTGTAAGATCCGAACTAAGAGAACTTTGTGAATCTTGAACATATTTCTTTGGAAAATATCACTTGGCCACAACTATCTGTTGCTTACAATGACATTATTGGTAATACTATAAAATGTATTTTAAAAATTTTAAATGTAGTCCTCTCATAAAACAAAAATTACCACTTCTAAGTATCTACCTGCTGAACGTCTTTGACTCACGGTTTTCGGATTTTCTTCTCTAACATTCTCATTTACTGGGCCCACTTGAGACAAAGCTTCAAGTTTTGTCTTCTTTTTGTCCACAGTTCTCTTTTTTCTATCACCTCTCTTATCAGTGGGATGGTCATTTTTCCTCTGTGTTAACTCAATTTTTAAATCATTGTCTCCATCTTCTTCCTCTCCAACTTCATCAACAGTAACAAAATTAAGCTCTTCTTTAAGGTTGTTAAAATCTGCCAGAGAGTCTTCATCCTCTTCAGTTACTTCATCTAAAGTCACTAAATGCAGATCACTGCTGTCATCCTGTATTTCATCTACAGTAACTAAAGTAGAAGGGTCTTCAGGCATCTGAGAAGAAATGAACCCAATAGAATCCCTTCCAGTATTTCCCTCATCTACTTTAGTATTTAAAGCAGCAAAACTGATATCTGCCGACTCATTTAAAGGTAGCTCTTCTACTTCCCCAATTTCATCCACAGTTACCAAGCGTTCCTGTTTGAGAAGATCTTGCTCTTCAGCCACGGACAGCACAGTAACATCTTTAGTTTCACTGTGAGAAATGCAATCATCTTGATCAATTAATTCATCTAATGTAAGAAGTGAGTTTGAATTTTTAACCATGTCTTCCACATTTATGTCATCTTCATCAATTACTTCATCCACAGTGACTAGAGCTTGTGCTAGCTGTGCAGCTGCATCTTCCTCTTCCCCAATCTCATCCAATGTTACAAAAGATAACTCTCCCTCAACCACACGAGGAGCAGAGATCTTTCCCTTCTTCTTCTTCAAGTTCAGTTCAGAGGAAGGGGTATTTTTGAGAGCTTCTTTCCTTTTTCCCTTCAGTGGATTCTGCTTGACTTGAAAAGGATTTACTTCTTCTATAACCTCATCCACAGTAACAAATTCATCCAAATTAAATGGAAATAAGGGTTCCTGTTGGAAAAATTTTTTAAAAAACAGAACTGTGAACAACTGCTGATAACTGGCTAGGTCCCAAATAGTTTCAATAAATGTGCATAACGTATCTATCATTTGTGAGAATTTCAAGAAACGGTATGAGAATTTCAGCATAGAGATGATTCCTAAAGCTGAAATTATTTTTCAAAGCCCCAAAAAGCCAAAGAGTAAACAATGCCAAAGGCAAATCCTAACAATATCAATCCAATTTCAGTAAGATTACAATTATTTCCCAAATGATGTATGAGTTTTAAAATATGACGCACAAAATTACTGCATTTAAAGCACTTATCAAACAATATAATGTAAAAGCTTACAGCTTCCATATGTTAAATGATATCTAGCAAGAGTTTTGGAGACTTCATAGACTACTAAAAAGCACTTCAAATGAAAACTAGAAAGCTAACTAGATTGTTCCACTGATGAATTTACACATATAATACATATTTTAAGATATGCAATATTAAGATACAGGCATAGTTTGCCTTATTGTACTTTGCAGATACATTTTTTTACAAGCTGAAGACTCGTGAAAACCCTGTGATAAGCAAGTCTACTGGCGCCACTTTTTCAACAGCATCTGCTAACTTCATGTCTCTGTCACATTTTACTAATTCTCACATTATTCAAACTTTTTCATCATTATTATATTTGTTATGATGATCTCTAGTTAGTGCTCTTTGATGCTTCTATTTACAAAAAGATTGAGTTACTGAAGGCTCAGATGATAGCGTTTTTTGGCAATAAGGTATTTTAAAATTAAGGTATGTACATTTTCTTAAGACATAATGCTACTGCACACTTAACAGAGTACAGTACAGGACAAACATAACTTACATGCACTGGAAAACCAAAAAATTCATGTGACTCCCTTTAATTGTGATATTCACTTTATTATGGCAGTCTGGAACCAAACTTGTAATATCTCTAAGGTATGCCTATATAAGGTTTACGTTTTGAGAAAGTTACATGGAAAACTTATTACTAAGACTTAATGATAAATATAACTACACGTTAAAAAAAAAAAAAAAAAAAAAAAAAAAACCAGTTATTGAAAAATGGTGCCAATACTAAAGAAAATAAATTCCTGGCAGGCCTCCTAGCATTTAGTATGCTATCAATGGTCAATTACTAGCAAACAATAATGGCATTAGAATACATACCCCATTAATTTGGGGGCAGGAGGGGGAATCTGTAAGCAATCGTACAGTCAATTTATTAAGCCATGAAACGAACCATAATCCTTACTTCTGGCTTTTTAAACTGGTAACATTTCTCCTTGCCCTAATAAAATGGGCTCAAATTTATTTCCTACCAGAAGAAAAAAGTAAAATAATTGAAAAAATAATCTATGCGTAACAGAAACCTAAAATACCAAACAGCTAAATAAAAATTATCAGAGAAGGGAATGGCAACCGACTCCAGTACTCTTGCCTGGAAAATCCCATGGATGGAGGAGCCTGGTAGGCTGCAGTCCATGGGGTCACAGAGTCAGACACGACTGAGCGACTTCACTTTCACTTTTCACTTTCATGCATTGGAGAAGGAAATAGCAACCCACTCCAGTGTTCTTGCCTGGAGAATCCCAGGGACGGGGGAGCCTGGTGGGCTGCCGTCTATGGGGTTGCACAGAGTCAGACACGACTGAAGCGACTTAGCAGCAGCAGCAGCAAATAAAAATTATAGTATGTTTATTTGGCAGTAGACGTCAGTAACCAGAAAGTAAATCTTAGAGCCCATCTAGTTAGGGTAAATTGAGCTATACCAAAAGGACCACAAACTGGAGAGGACTCCAGTCAAAAGTCAATATCCTTTACACACAAGATTTTATTCTGTATTATAACCTATTCCTATTGAGAGGAGACTGGCGGTGTCTCCCTTTCTAATTCCCTTTCCATCATTGTATAACTTTTTGCCCCACACTAAGAACACAAACTATTTAGCTTAGCTCAAGGTCAGAAAACAAACTGGTAGTAAGGTCAAAAATAAAATATCTCATTCCTGTCCCTTGCTCTATATCAAGCTAATTATTACAGGAGAGACGCAAGTTACAAGGTAGACGAACTCTCACAGAATGATGGAACAGATGGGTTCATATTAGTGGACTGTTTCTTACCTCTTTGGATTTTGAACTTCTACCAGTGGTGTTTTTAGGATTCTTAGTGTTTTGCCCTGTCAAAGTCTGAAATATTAAATAAGAAACACAGAAAAACAGAACTTACAACTAGATTATCAATGTCTTTTAAAACAACAACAAAAAAAACAATGCAGAAAGTGAATATTACCCAAACACATTCAATTATACAAATATTTAATAGGTATTCCAAGTGAAGTCAACAATCATTTAATAGTACAGGCATCATCTCTATAAACTGTAGTTAAATTCAGTTTTACTGATCTTTTCTTCTCAATAGCTACAATGTCTATCAGTAAGTTGATAAATGAAGCTTCAATTTAAAAGAGAAAAGAGTTTTCCATTTCAGAAGCAGGGTGTTAAATCACTGCAGGAGATTCACTGCAGAATTTTTTTTTAAATGCAAAGTTTTATTACTGACCATATTTTATCCAAATAATGCTTTCACATGTTAATAAATTACAAATTTGAGCTTATTATTCTAAGTGTCTACTGGCTTAAATCAATGGAGTCATTTAAGAAAGGGAAAAGGGAGCTTGGGGGCAAAAGGAGTGAGGAGATGAAAGTATAAAACAGAATTACATCTCCTACTCCTTAGCTACAATAGAGAGACTAATCACTTCAAAGACACTTAGCCATTCTTCCTACCCTCCTCACCTTAATGTTGCTGTCATCCCGTTTGACGGAAGGTTTAGCCTCTGTTTCCTGAGGCTGTTTTGTAACATCCCTGTAATCCAGTTTAGAATCTTTGCCTTGCAGGGCCGAGATCCTTCCACTGCTTCCTCTGGTAACACCACTCTGAATGGGTTTTAATTTACTGCTGTTTTCAGCCAAGCCTGACCTGGCACTTGTAGGTTTAAGTAGACCTGATTCCTTGGCTGAAAGTCTCTTTTCAGCATTTATTTGATCTCTGAGTACAGATTTTAGAAAACTTTTCTGGTTTTCAGATTTTGAAGCTGTAGCTTTTGCCTTTGTAGAAGAGACCACATCAGCCTTGATGCCTGATTTACTGCTAGATGCATTTGATGCAACCAGCATACTAATTTTACTAGTTTCATCAGACTTACTGGCCTGAACCACTGTTTTATTTGGACATGCCTTGGTCACTGAGTTTTCTGCAGGTTTTTCTTTCACTGCAGCTACAACCTTATCCAGCTTCTCTGTAACCATCCTATCATTCTTCTCAGCCTTCTCTCTTCCTATTTTCAGATCCATTCTGGCTTCCTTAGTATTTAATTCATTCTCCTCCTTCTCATCCATGTTAGTATTTTCAGAAATTCCCTTTGTACTTTCTGCCTGCTCATCCCCAGTGGAAATTCCAGGTACTAAGGCCACAACACAAGTAGATGGTACTATTTCTGAAACAGTTTCGTGTTTGTCTACTTCAGCTACAGCTTCTATCACAGACTGTGTAATCCCAGAAAAGAAATCTGCTTCAGATGGAGAGTCTTCTAGAATTCCTTTGATGTTCCTTTCTTCTATAAATGTATTATCAGATGTTGATAACTCTGTTTCCGGGTTAATAATTTCTGTCTCTTCCTTCTCAAAGTCACCAGTATACACCTGCTGAGTTTAAAACAGAGTCCCCTACATTTTCAGTGAGTAAGTCAATACTGGCCGACGTGGATGCTACAATAGGAATTTCCATTTTGACCTCCTCTCCTTGAGTTTCAACTTCAAATGTTTCAAGAGCAAAATCAGAGACACACAGTGTTTTTTCTGGTTCTTCCTCAAAAGGCTCTTTCTGCTGTATAGAAGTTCCTGTTTGAACGTTGGGAACAGATTCTTCTTCAACCTCACTAGGTTTAATAGAGGGACTATCAGCTGCTGTTTGCACCTCACTTTCATCAACTGGACTGTTTTTCAAGTCAGGGCTAAAAGTAGTTAAAAACAAAAAGAATACAAACAAAAACACAAACAAAAATCAAACTGTGATGAGAATTCAACCATCATAAATAACCCTGCTGATGCTAACTGTTAAGACTTCCTAATGCAATAGCAATTAGCACTGGGAAATCCAGTCAATCAACATTAAAATGGTTAAGAAGTTTTGATGTAAATATATAGATAACATAAAATTTTAAAAAGAGCCTCCACTGCACTAATGATTTCTTTATAGCTCAATGAAATAATGGCAATATTATGACCACTGATATGAACCTTTTACCCACTAAGTTATAACCATGTTTTCTCCTTCTGTGTCAAGTTGGCCCCTGATATTAGAAGGTTGAATGTGAATTCAAGACATTGCAAATTATTATTAGATCTTATCTTCCCAACAGTAAAATATGTTCATGGTTCATAAAACTAATGACTCATGTTTTAAAATGTACAATTCTCTAAGTTAGCCTTACCAAAAAGGAACATAAACACAAAGTGCAAGTTCACACTCTTAATATGTCACCTCTTTCTTTAGGATGTGAAACAGATTTGTTTTTAATTTCCCAAGAACTGTATTTATTAGTAATACTTACAAGTAAACTTTCTTGGGAAATATTTTTTAAATATTCTTGTCAGAAATTTAAAGTTAGTGGCAAAGCTGATAGGCTCACCTTTACATAAACATGTAGTCTTATCATAAAGTATGTAGGTGCCTTTGCTATATCACAAGAAGAAAGATGTTAAATCTTTCCAGTTATAGAATAATTAAAGATATACTACTCTTCAGTTACCGCAAGATGATGTATTATCTGTGTCCTGAGACATTAATAATATTTCAAAAGTTTGGAAAAACTGCTATCGCATTAGGGTCTAATCATATGAGCCAATAAACAATATCTCCCTCCCTCAAAGATGGTAAACTTAAAATTCCAAAGGAGAAAACTTTTCTAAGAGATCAGAGAAACACCTCTTGAATAGGAAAGCTGTTAAGGCAAAGAGTTTCAAGAATTTATTTAAGTTAAAAAGTCAGTAACCATAGACCTTAATCAAATAATATTCTATTCATCTGTATAAGCTACCCTTTATATGCTGAAAAGATTTAAAGACTTTTATTTGAAATAATTCACATCCCTTATATTAAAATATAAAATGGCTGATTTTTGATGTCCCAAATTCTTAACACAAGTCAAGAAAAAACTTGTTGCCAAGCACAAATATGATATAGATAAGAAAAAGTTGTGATATTCAATTAAAGCAGTCATGTTAATATTATTTCTCAAAAGGTGAGTTTTCATTTTTAAATTATAAATTTATAACTTCATTTTTAAGTTTCATTTTTAAGAGACTGATTTCCAATAATGATTAAATTCAAATTCCTGCCTCATTACAGAACTGCACATTAACCCTAAAGGCTTTACAAGTAAGTTAGGGCTATATGAAACTATCAATTTATCGGGCTTTAGAGAGAGAAAAATGGTGATTTTGATTCCTGGCTCTAGGATATAGCAAGTCCTTCCTGTTTACCATATTTAAATTTTGTCAATACATTTAAAAAGCTATTATCTTTTTAACATAATGAATCACTATGTAGGTCCACACTTCGGACAGACAGTATGAGCCTACTTGGGAAAATAGCTTAATTCTATATTTGTTCTTGCGTGTCAGTCTTTTAAAACTATACTGCTTTCTTCACAGGATTCAAATAGTATCTAGTTTTCCGGCTAATACGGAAAAAGCTTCAGTGTCCACCAAGTTAGCTTGGAGAGTCAGTTTGAGAAGTTTAATAAGTGAAATTATTAACACCAGAGTCAAAAAATCAGTCTCTTAAAAGATCAAAGAAAACAAAATCGTATTCTGGAAACTAGACCAAAAAAGGATTTCAGGAAGGCAGGATTCAGTACAGAGGTATCTGATTTCCCCACCCCGGTCCTATCCCCATCCCACCATAACACCAGGGTTTCAAAACCTTCAGAGAAGGAATACAATAAAAGCTGGCCATGAGACCAAAAACTAACACCATACACATACTTT
This sequence comes from Okapia johnstoni, assembly GCA_024291935.2. Lineage (NCBI taxonomy): Eukaryota > Metazoa > Chordata > Mammalia > Artiodactyla > Giraffidae > Okapia > Okapia johnstoni. The sequence continues at coordinate 121,353,477 of CM044306.1, read as the reverse complement.
CCATGTTTGCACAATAAAGGACAGAAACTGTAAGGACCTAACAGAAGCAGAAGAGATTAAGAAGTGGCAAGAATACACAGAAGAACTGTACAAAAAAGGTCTTAATGATTCAGATAACCATGATGGTGTGGTCACTCACTTAGAGCCAGACATCCTGGGGTGTGAAAGTCAAGTGGGCCTTAGGAAGCATCACTATAAACAAAGCTAGTGGAGGTGATGGAATTTCAGCTGATCTATTTCAAATTCTTAAACATGGTGCTGATAATGTGCTGCACTCAATATGCCAGCACATTTGGAAAACTCAGCAGTGGCCACAGGACTGGAAAAGGTCAGTTTTCATTAAAATCCCAAAGAAAGGCAATGCCAAAGAATATTCAAACTACCGCACAAGTGCACTCATCTCACATGCTAGCAAAGTAATGCCCAAAATTCTCCAAGCGAGTTTTCAACAATACGTGAACCAAGGACTTCTAGATGTTCAAGCTGGATTTAGAAAAGGCAGAGGAACCAGAGATCAAATTGCCAACATCCGTTAGATCATCAAAAAAGCAAGAGAGTTCCAGAAAAACATCTACTTCATCCACCTTACCTGCCTTGTGAGAAACCTGTATGCAGGTCAAGAAGTAACAGAACCAGAAACAGAACAACAGACTGGTTCAAAACTGGGAAAGGAGTAAGTCAAGGCTATATATTATTACCCTGTCTCTTTAACTTATATGCAGAGTACGTCATACAAAATGCTGGGCTGGATGAATCACAAGCTTGAACCAAGACTGCCAGGAGAAGTATCAACAACCTCAGATATGCAGATAATACCACTCTAATGGCACAAAGTGAAGAGGAACTAAAAAGCTTCTTGGTAAAGGTGGAAGAATGAAAAAGATGCCTTGAAACTCAACATTCAAAAAATGAAGACCATGGCATCGGGTCCCATTACTTCATGGCAAATAGATGGGGGAAAAAGTGGAACCAGTGACAGATTTTATTTTCCTGGGCTCCAAAATCACTGTGAATGGTGACTGCATCCATGTAATTAAATGGATTGCTTGCTCCTTAGAAGAAAAGCTATGACAAACCTAGACAGCATATTAAAGAGTAGAGACATCAGTTTGCTGACAAAGGTCCATATAGACAAAGCGATGGTTTTTCCAGTAGCCATGTATGATGTGAGAGTTGGACCACAAAGACGGCTGAGTGCTGAAGAACTGATGCTTTCAAATTGTGGTGCTGGAGAAGACTTTAGAGAGTCCCTTGGACAGCAAGGAGATCAAATCAGTCAATCCTAAAGGGAATCAATCCTGAATATTCATTGGAAGGATTGATGCTGAAGTCTCCAATACTTTAGCCACCTGATGGGAGGAGCTGACTCACCAGAAAAGACCCTGATGCTGGGAAAGATTGAGGGCAGGAGAAGGGGTCGACAGTGGATGAGATGGTTGGACGGCATCACTAATTCAATGGACATGAGTTTGAGCAAACTCCAGGAGAAACAGTAGAGGACAGGGAAGCTTGACGTACTGCAGTCCATTGGGTCACAAAGAGTCAGACACAACTTAGCGACTGAACAACATCACACTTCCAAGAAACTTTACAATGAGACATAACACTGAAGATTAGTTATGGCCACTGAGTTTTTCCCAACATTATTGATGAACTTGCAAACACTTCATTTTGCACCCTTATTTGCAGTCTTAATCACATGATAAATAATGCTGACATGGGGAGCAGTCAGAACAGGCAAAATGCAGAATTTTATTAAATTATTAATATATCCATGTGAGAAGGAAACACTTTACATTAATTATAAACAAGAAGATCATATTAATGAATTAGCATCCATAAGTGCTTTAACAAAAAAAATATAACAAGCACCAGTATTTTCTCAGGATCGCTCCAATAAAGAAATGTGAATAAAAAAGAGAGAGAAAAAAGAAATGTGAAGTATTCAGCAACATCCCATGTCTTTTTTCTCTGTCATACGTATCAGAAAAAAATGATTGCAAAATGGAAATTAAAAAAATATTAGTGCTAGAACTTTTAAAAACTCTTTTTATAAGCTTAGACAACTATCTGTAAATTAAGACACATCTGATTTTAAAAGTCAAAACAATGAAAGAGAAAATGACCAAAACACATATAATAACTATTCTTTCACAAATGAAAGAAACTGTCAAATGACATATATAAAGTGGATTTGTGGAAGAGCCTACTTACTTAGCAGCCAGTTACTGTGCCCAAACTGCAGGTCTATTTATACTACCACATGTGGCACTGTTATTTATTCAGCCCTTTGTAGGCTTTTATAGCAAACTCTGCTATTGGTTTCTACTTCTTAGGCATGTAAATATAACTGGTACAATGATGTGCAACTTAAAAAAGTCTGTGTGAACACATATAGCAAATCTATTGCTTAAAGTTACCAATATATTTTAATGTACTTATAATCAGCTTTATCATTTTAAAGTCTCATTTTATAAAAATTGAGACAAAAACTTGTAAGACATTCTGTTTTTTAGTCATCTTATAATCAGGCAGTGTATCAAATAAGATAAACTTGCCATATTTAAACACTCAAACTCCTCCTTCAAATCAATAAGCTCTTACTACAACTGACTAAGAAATAAGGGTAAACTCCTTACTATAAAAGGGAAAAGAATTCTCAATGAGTGATTCTCAGTGATGAGCAGTAGAAGAGGGGTTTATTCATTGGTGGGACTAAGGTGGTAATGAGTATGATATTCATCAGGATGAGAAAGTCACTAAGCAGAGGATATACCATATGTGGTCCAAAAAAGTGGTGAGTTACTAGTTTGTATAGACTTTGAAGAACAAACTTGCAACCTCTGAAAATATAAAGCAGTGTACAAATTATTTTGTTTTATACCAAAATACAAACTAAATAGTATCTTTTTCGTTTTAAAAACCAATGAACTTTCAAAGGGTTCTACAAAAAAAATTGAAAATTTACTACTGTGCCTAACTATTTTGGAATAGAAAAGTCTAGCAAATAGTGATAACACAGTTGAATTGTTCAAGTCTTAGCAAAACATTTTATAAAGAAGTCAAATTTATATATTTAATACAAACTGTGTGTATACATTCTCTTTTCCTTAAAAAAAAAAAAAAAGAATTCAGTAAATATCTGAGAGAGACCAAAAACAATGGTAACAAAAAGCCCCAAAGTCAAACATAGCCCCCTAAAATCCCCAAACAAAACAAAAAACACTCTGACAACACTTATATACACACAAAATTATCATGAAAGATAAACTTTTGTTATAAGTAAACAATTACCATAAAATATAGAAATAAAATTCAGTAGTTAACTTATAAGAAACATACCTTTCCTTTCCTAGTTCTGGGTCTTTCTCAGCTTTCACCTGTAATATAATTCCATATTTTATTAGCGTCTATCCTACTGGATTTAAAATATTTAATTCATCGATGCAGTGTTTTCAGTTCTTAAAAATCTAAGCTAAAAAGACAAAACCATACCTTAAAAATATATCAAAACAGGTAGTTCTCAGTGTCCATATAATTATCATATTCTAGAACTTTTTTCCCCATTTTTAAAGAGCTCTAAATAAGGTTATACAGAATAAATGATATATAGAAATTAATAAGAAAAATAAGTTTCCATAATGCTGATAATAAATAGGAAAAATTTTAACTTTAAAAGCCTGGCAATGCCACTTCTGCTAAGAATAAAAACCTGAAATATCAACATCTTTTTGTGTGAAATTATAATTTTAAAAGACTTCTATTAATATTTATAAGGAAGACTAGTTGACTTAAAAAGCTTTCTACACAAAACATATAGAAATGCTGGACAAATTTTAACAATAATCCTTTTAAACATGTATCTGAACCACCAAGAAAGCAATGTCCTGGAGCCCAAAATGAAAGGAGGAGGAACTAAAATTCAGTGCTTATGTACCAAGCATTGGTCCAGGCACTTAGGATATATCACTGAACAAAACAGGAAAAATATCCACGTTTCAGAACTTTTACATACTAGCTGAAGGCTTTTTCTGTGGGACTCATGTGTGCTGAATTGAGAATTATCTTTCTTTAGATCTTGTCAGATTAAAAGCCAAGAACTGTATTATATAGAAACTGAATAATATTTCTAGAGAGGTTCTTGGTGTGAGAGTTGACATCGAGAGTAAAGGCCTTCTTTACTAGGAACTTGGTAAGGTACTGCGTCTATATTGTAATGATATATAAAGAAAACTAAAGATGGCAGTATAAACCCTATCTACAGTGCTTACAGTTTTCTCATTCACAGGAGAAACTTGTTAGAAAACAAAACCAACCTATATGCTAGTGAAGGAAATCTATAACAGATACCTGTATTAGCTAACTTACTTCTTTATTCATAAATTAGTAAGACAGAAACAAATGCACAAGAGAGAACAAGTTAAGCATACAAAACTGACTGAAGATATTTCAGAGAACTCCTTTAAAAACAACTCTAAAGAATACTCTCTAAAGAACTGTTCTCAAAATTTTAAAAATTCAGTAAGATATAGCATCCACAGTATCAGTACAAGTGCTACTTTCAGAAAGACAGAACATTAAACTTTGAAGAGAATATTCAAAGACATAAGAGAAAAATTTTCCTCAGGGGAAGGAACATACTAATTTTTAGATCTGCAGAATGTAGGAAATAAAATCTAAACCAAGTTAAAACCTTGTTCACTGTACTTAATCATACTGATCCTCCCAAATCACCAAACTGTCCTTAAGGCCTTAGCTCTTATTTTCTCTAAAAACTTTTTCTCCTTGCTATGTTAGTAGAACTTACTCTCTTACTTCTCTCTTTTAGGTTTCTCAAATAATTCTTTCTCAGAGGGGCCTGACCAGTCTAAAATACAAATATCCCCCTGGCATACCTGGTCATTCTCTGTATCCTTTTATCTTGGTTTGTCTCCACAGTACTTCACAACACTTTTTAACCACCTGATACATACATACAATACATTACAGATAACCTATTTTATAACAGATAAGGTGTACATGTGTGTGTGTGAATTATCTACAGTCTGTCTTCTCCACTAAAAAAATAAACAATAAAAGAACAGTATGGGCAAAGAATTCTTCACCTAGACACATTATCAATGAAATAAGTAAGAGAAAAATAAAGTCATTTCCAAATATGCAGGGATTCAAAAGATCTACTGGCCACACATACTTTCTGGGAAAATTAGTTGACAATGTATTCTAGCAAACAGAAAGTAATCCAAGAGAGTAGGAGATACAGAGTCCAAGAAATAACAGATGTAACTCAGAAGACCAATAAAAAGAAAAGCAGAGGTATACAAGTGCTTTACAAAGCACCATATGACCATAAATTTAGAACAGAGTGTGAGGAAAACAGCTCTGAGAGCAGATTCAACAAACAGTAACTAAGTTATATGACCTGAGTAACACGAAAACAGTGTTTTTACTATGGTGCAAGCCAAGAAACTGTAAAATCTTACTTCTTATACAAGAAGAGAGTTTATAAATAATTTAAACAAAAGAAATAAACAAACTTCTATCAGGAGGAAGTAAAAATGGACTCAATGTAGATTCTGCATTCTGGAGATAATCATCCTATGGATATGGAATTGCTCTGCACATATGACCATATATGCTACATTTCCTAAGATTACCTCAATTTATTCTCATTTAGACAAATTCACACTCTTCCATAAACTATAAAGATTGGAATAATGATTGCAAAATAAAATTTTAAAACAAACTATCTAAACTCATAACCAGTTTGACTACTGCCCAAGAATAATTCTCAAAATTACTTTCAGATATATCCTCTAGCTTTGGCAGAATAACCATTATGCCTCCTTCACTTTCTAAAAGCACAAACAAAAACTGATACAAAATAATCTTACCTCTGATGAGTCCATCTTTGGAGATAATGTGCAGGTCAATACATGGTCACCTATGTTCTGTGGGTTTTGTTTCAGAAAGCTGTACATTGACTGAGCAGATTCAGGGCTATCTAACTGAAGAATTGCCTTTGGATAAGACAAAAAAATACTAAGTTTCTTAAAAAATTAAAAGTAGAATTTCCATAAGATCTAGCAATTTCATTTTTTAATATATACCTAAAAGAACTGAAAGCCAGAACTGGAACAAGTATTTGTACATGCATGTTCATACTATACTATTCACACAGTCAAAAGGCAAAAGCAACCCCAAGTGTCAATCAACAGATGAGTAGACAGGTAAAATGTGGTACATGCATATAATGGGATATTTTATCTCCTCAGCCTCAAAAAGGAAGGAATTCTGACACAGGCTACAACACATGCTGAAGACATTATGCTAAGTGAAATAAACCAGACACCAAAGGACAAATATTGTACAATTCCACTTATATGAGGTACCTAAAATATCAACAGTCAAATTCAGAGAGACAAAAATGTGAATGGTAGAGTGGTGATTGCCAGGAGCTAGGAAAAGGGGTATGGGGAGCTCCTGTTTAATGGACAGGAAGTCTCAGTTTATAAGGAGCTCTAGAGATGGAGAGTGGTGATGACTGAACAATAATGTCAATATGGTTAACACTACTCAACTTTGACAAACATGATTAAAGAAATTCCTTAAACATGTCAAAGAAATTAGTATCTACTACTTGGTAGATCGGGTATATTTTATGGAGCAAATACTGTCAAATTTGCTATAAAACCCTTTTGAACTTTCTAGGTAATTAATATACGGTTGTCTCCGTGTATGCTGAGTCATGTTCGACTCTTTGCTACCCCATGGGCTGTGGCCTGCCAGTATCCTCTGTCCATGGGATTTCTCAGGCAAGAATACTGGAGTGGGTTGTCATTTCCTCCTCCAGGGGCTCTTCCCAACTCAGGAATCGAACCCATGTCTCCTGCATCTCCTTACATTAGCAAGAGGATTCTTTACCACTAAGCCACCTGGGAAGCCCCAATATATGGTTAACCAAACCCTAATTTTCATGGGCACATGTCTGAATTAAGAAAAGACAGAGGGTATAGCAAATGTAAAAAGGATTTATCCTTTTGGCTTTAGCCAAATTATGAAAATAAGGAATGATTATTTCTACTTGTTTACATATAACTTAACAGAGTTTTCTCTGTGTGTTTTACCACTGGGAAGGACTTTAGAAAATACCTGGTTGACACCCTTTCATTTTACAAATAAGAACTAGAAGTGTAAGCAACTCGGCTAAGGTCACAAAGGTACTTCAGGCTAGATGAGCTCGAGTCTCAGCTTCCCCGTAAGGTAACGGCCTTTCTACCTTCTGCAAGTCTCCACTTCCCCTTAAAACCAGGAGCTCCTCCTTCTTACTAAAGCCCAGGAGAGAGTAAGACAGCATACTACCATTCTGCTCAGAGGCTGAATAATGTCTACAGGTGTTTCAGTTCACAAGTTGAATTAAAAGCTGCAGACCACACTGAACATAGAGTTCAGCTACATATTCTCTACAAGATATACAGCTAAACAGAAGGGACCTTGTTACCTTGTTTTTGTTACTCATGTATACATGGTGATCCACTTTCCCAAACTGAAGTCCGACACAAAGTACACACTGAAGTCCATCTTCCGGTAAGTTATCAAGATGTACAAATCGATTGTAAATTTTATCTATATTTACCTGTAGTTTTTTTTTTTTTTTAAGAGACAGCATAGAAAAAAAACACACACACACACAGCTGAAGTATCGAACTGTAAAACACAGATTAACAATAATTTAATTTTTCAGAGTTCAGGTGACATCCTCTCCCAAGAGTAAGAAAATCACTATATAGGTAAAGATAATGTGGTACCAATTTTATATCTGAATGATCAGTGAAATAATATACTAAAAAAGGAAGTATAATCTTTTTTCTATCAACATAACATTTACCCAAAATATCTAATATACCCAATATTTATCCAAGTCAGTTAATATGGCTCCAGAATCTAAAAGATATTTCACATTAGGGACTCCTTTATCCTCTATTTCTTATTTTTTTACCAAGAGAAGACTCATATGACATCTCTATCACTTCAATATTTTAAAACTAGTGCCAAGATTTTCCTTAATTCTTGACAGGTGAAAACAATAAAACAATGTTCTTATCAATTAAACAAGTGTACAAAAGCATTTAAATGCAAAATTTACCTCTGGGTCATTTTCTCTAATCAAGGTTGTAAATATAGCTTCCTAAAAGGCAAAATAAAGAAGATTGAAAGTGCACACTCTTTCTCATTTGTATATTTAATTAGTCAAGATTTATATATGAACAAGCATTAGGAACTACTTCATAAAATGAGAATCAAGCAACATTTCTGTTCGTTCTAAAAATCCTTCCCTCTTCCTACACAAGTTATTTAAGTCACACCCAACCAAAGACTTTAATTCTTCTTGGTCTCCTAAGAACATTAAAGACTAGTAAGGGGGTACAATTCAGGGGAAGACACTCAAATTCACATACAAGGAATACGAGATCTAATTTAGCAGACAGTAAGAGAACTCAAATTACAAAGCAAATTTGAGGATGAGAACGAACAGAGATATAAGCTACTGAAAAAAACATCACAAGGTTATTAAGTGTACAGCAATTTGATGTTACTGAATTATATAAAGAGGTCAAGAGTGGCACAACACAAAGACATCAAAGCTGGAAGAAGCTAACTGATGAAAGGCTTAAATGTACAGAAAACAAACTTTACCTTATGAGACAAGAGTTCTTATATTTTTTTTCTCTTCAACGCTGACATATATAAAACTACCCCAGCAATTATATCACATTAGAATGATTCTCTATAGAAGGCTTTTTCAAAAGACATGCATTTCCATCTTTCTCTAGAGATTCCTAGTATCTCTGCTTCATCCCTCTTAGCAGTAAATGTTTATAGGCCACACAGAAACAATGAAGGATTTCTAAATCAGTTAAATTAGAATAGATTTGAATTTTATGCCAGTGTCATGACTTTGTGAAAAAGGTTTTGAGGGAGACAAAACTGAAGGCAGAGCATATAACAACTATTTTTAGTATGAGTTTTAAAGAGGTGAAGCAAAGGTGAATGGAATGACGAGAGAACAAATTCCAGAAATTTCAGAAGTTAAAACAGATCAGACCTAGCACCAGCTGGTTATGAGAAATGAAAGGAAATAATCCCTTCCACCATACATGAGGGATTGGATTCCCTCAGTATGGAAGTAACTCTCAAACAATGAGATGGGAGACTATAGAGAAACAGGAAGATGCTTTCTTAGTGTCTGAGAAAAAACACATGATCCAAAGAAGAAAACTAGAAAACAAAACAGACTATAATAAATTTGATTAAAAATTTTAATAATATTCTAGTAAATATGATGGTAAATCTATTATTTACCTCGTCTTTTAAATTCATGTTTTCAGGAGCCATACTTATTGACAGTTGATTTCCATCCATTGATATTGGGAAGCAGGTATAAAATTTTACCATAGAATCTGCAGATTTTCTATTTATTTCTATAAATGCCTTTTAAAATAGAAATTACAAGAACAAAAAAAAATGTCTTATTAAGTTACTTCTCCTGAAAAAATTTAATACTTAAGGGTCAAATGAATTTCATAACTTAGCAAATATTTTTAAAATAAAAAATGCATTCCTTAGAAAGGTGAGGCCTATACACTAAGAAATTACAACTAAACCAAGAAATAATGACTGAACTCATAAGGCAATACTAAAGAGGAATAACAAGGGACACTGTAGTAAATGACACTAAGGAAATCTTACTATCTTATTCATCACTATATCCTTACTACCTAGAGCAGTATCTGGCATGTAGCAGACATTAAACAAACATGTATCGAGTAAATAAACTCAATGACTGACAAAATATGAGAAATATGAGGAATGAAAGAACCAAAGAAATGTGTAATGGTTATCAAGTTACGTTCTGTTATTTTCTTAAGTATAAAATTGGAGCACCATACAATTTGGTTTTAATTTTCATACCTGGGTAAATAAAAAGACTGAACCTTGTTCCATACGTTTGATAGTTAATGAGGTGAAAACAGTCCATATTTTTATCTACAGTTGTAGCTTTTTAAAATGAGTTCTCTCTTTATGTCAATAGCCAGTATATTTATCAAACTTTTAGTATTTATAGCATGTTTATACAAATCCTTTGTTTCCCATTTACACAAATATTTTAAATCTTTTATCTCAATTTTGCTTTATGTTAATTTTAATTTAAAAAATGTTTAAAATGTTTATATGAGTGAATTTGATATTTTTCCACATAACATCTAGAAAAATATTAAATCTCCAAAAACTTAATAGTCTATTCAATTCTAATCAAAACTGGGCATAAATAATCTAGATTTGTATTTGGATTTTATATTTATGCACATTCACTTTAGTATATGATGCAAACTATGAATCTGAATTATTCATTCCCAGAGTTTCACAATTTCCCCCATTTCAATGCATTACCACATAAAATTCTTATATTAAAAAAATGTATTCTTTTTCAATTTTTATCCATCTCAAAACATTACAAATAATGTGCATTTTTTTAGACATACAGATAAAATAGCTGTTTATGTATGAAACTCCATCAGTGTAGTTTATTTCCCATATCATAAAAAAAAAAAAAAAAAAAAGTAGTCAAATTTAAGAATTGACATTAAAACTTGACTGTTATTTACTTGTATTTATTTAAGTTTTACACTGCAGATCACTGTTAGTATTTAAATTGCATTTAATACTCTGGTTAATTCAGAAAGTTAGACTAAACCACAAATTAAAAACAAAACAAAATGCATTTTCCCACTCTTCAAGTACACAGAATAATTCTGTCATCTAGTCAAGGTCTTTAGTTCTCGTCTGTAACCACTGCTTAAAAACAAGTTTAAAAAACATAACGCTGCCTGTCTTTGACTGTAACTCTTTCCTTTCGTGTACTGTTCCCATTCTTGTGCCTTGTGATGCTAATATTTGATGCTCCAAATCAGCTCAGTTCAGTTCAGTTGCTCAGTCATGTCCAACTCTTTGCAACCCCATGGACTGTAGCACGCCAGGCCTCCCTGTCCATCACCAACTCCCGGAGTTCGCTCAAACTCAAGTCCATCAAGTCGGTGATGCCATCCAACCATCTCATCCTCTGTCATCCCCTTCTCCTCCTGCCTTCAATCTTTCCCAGCATCAGGGTCTTTTCACATGAGTCAGTTCTTTGCATCAGGTGGCCAATGTAATGGGAGTTTCATCTTCAGCATCAGTCCTTCCAATGAATATTCAGGACTAATTTCCTTTAGGATGGACTGGCTGGATCTCCTTGCAGTCCAAGGGACTCTCAAGAGTCTTCTCCAACACCATAGTTCAAAAGCATCAATTCTTCGGCGCTTAGCTTTCTTTACAGTCCAACTCTCACATCCATACATGACTACTGGAAATCAGGGCATATCCTTTTATCTTACTGAGTAAAATAATCCCTTTTAAGCAATATAAAAAAGCTTACCTAGTCTCTTAGTATCCTTACCCCATAACCCAATCCTCACTACAAAATACTTTCATTTCTGCCTTTTCTTCTCTTAGATCTGTTTTATTCTTCAAGATGACTCCCCCCAAAATGCCAGCTTTTCCTTTAGTGGATATTGGGTAAAATCCACAAAAGTGCACTACAGTAAATTTGGCAACTTGTAACTTTTCTTTCTGCAGGGTGAGAGGGTAGGAAATTATAATTTTCATAAGCTAGTTGAGACTGATTTTTAAATAGCATGCAAATTGTGTTTGCAAATGATTCCTTCTAGAGTACAATAAGTAAATCTAAATATTCTACTGCTGCTTTAAAATATTCCTCTCAAACCAAAATAGTAACTTAACACATACTACTTAATTTCTACTTGAAGAATAGGGCAACCATTCTAATATGAACTTATCCTCAGCACCTGAAGGGTCTCAAGATCTTAACCACTAATGTCTAAATTAATGAAATTTTAACATATTCAAAATGATACATATAAGCACAGGAAAACAAAGTGAACTTAATGCCCTTGAAATAGAACTGCAAACGCCACTTGCTCCTCTAAACATACAAAAAATTAACTGGTATTCTAAGTATTAACATATCTCCCATTTGCCTCTATAAGAAAAAAGAAAAAAAGAAATTCCACAAAATTTTGTTGTTTTTCTACTCAAAAACCCAGCTGGCCTAACATTTTCTTAGTGAAAAGAAATGCTCAATAACATGTACATTTATTTATGATAATCTGCACCTCAATTTCTATGACTTACTCTGCAACTCAAGATTTTTAAACTCAAAATATATTTACAAAGTCACAAAAGACCAGGATTTTCACCACACATGTACATTTTTTACCTAGGTTTATAGTAAGAAAACCACTGTATCACAAATTCTTAAGCTTAAAAAAAAAAAAATGAAATTAAAAACTGACCTTGTTGACTGGTTCATTTTCTGTGGCCTCCAAAGCAGCTTAAGATACAAAATAAAATAAGAATTTATGCAAATATATTTTATTTATCAAGATCTAACTTTATTCCACAACGGATTAAACAGTAGCTTCATGAAAATGTATATAACAGGCAAAAGATCAGAGAATTTAAACAGGATACAGTTACAGAAGTAACTGGCTTTTAAATAATACATTCAGTTTTATTTCTTCTGAAAGCAAAATCAAGAGAAAAGGTGAAGATCTGAATCACAATATTCTCAAATTCACCTAGGTATAACCCTGCTATTGAAAAAAAATATATATATATATATATTGTTGTTGAATCACTTAGCTGTGTCCAATTCTTTGCGATCCCATGGACTGCCAGGCTCCTCTGTCCATGGGATTTCCCAGGCAAGAATACTGCAGTGGGTTGTCATTTCCAACATATTATATATATATATATATGTAATATATATATTTCCTACATATATATATATGACACAAAAACCTTAGTAAAATTTTTTTTAATCTTTCATCTTTAAACATTAATCTTTCATCTTTAAACATAAGAGAACAAAATAAAATTTCTATTTACCTACCTGAAATAGTTTCTTTAGCACCATTTTCTGTGGTTTTGATTTCCGCATTTGTCTTCATTTCAGAGCTTTCTGCAAGATCAAAGTGAAAGTGAAAGTTGCTCATCACGTCCAACTCTGCAACCCCATGGACTATACAGGTTAGAATACTGGAGTGGGTAGCCTTTCCCTTCTCCAGGGGATTTTCCCAACCGAGGGATTGAACCTAGGTCTCCCGCATTGCAGGCGGATTCTTTACCAGCTGAGCCCTTACTAGTCTAGAAAAACACACTAATACAATTAAACTAATGAATATAAACAGAAACTTAAGCTAGGTTATTTTGTTACTTCAAGTCTCCATAGGCTGACCTGATTGAAGACAAAGCTAATACAAATTTTCCTTTGAAACATAAAACAATCCTTTTGATTTTTAAGCAACGACTCCAAAATATACCTCGAATGTATACCAATAGGATTTAATGAAACAGAAGCACTGAATGATAGCAATTAAGCTTACCTGGTACATTCACAGATTTACTGGTGTCTTTGTTCTTGACCATTCCAGCCTTTTTGACTTCCAGAGACTTCTTTCCACTAGATTTTGCTTTTAAAAGTAGAGTTGAACCTTATTATAAGGCTCTACCCAGTTAATTAGCATGTTTCATACTAATATGTCAGTAAATAAGTAGTTCAATTTCATTATAAAAGCTGCTCTTTTCCATGTATTTATTTCCAATTTTTTTTCAATATCTGTTCACCAGTAAGATTAAAAGAAAATATAAACTGAGATATAATTTTTGTTAAGGGTTATTAGTGATTCACAAATTTGATCCTCATGTGCCAAAAACACACCAAAATCACACACAGAAATTCTATTTTATTATTTCCACAAAGATTCTTTACTGTGAAAATATATTAATAAACAAATCATGTTAGTTTCAACATGCTACAATTTAGTGTTCCATTTCTTGATGGAGGATACTTTCTTATAACATGGAAAGAAAATCTTTAAAGTAGAAATATTAGGGGAGTTCCATAAGCTGAGAAAGATAATATGAAGTGACAACTCTAAAAACATGAAAAAGAAAGATTAAACAGGGGGGAAGTGGTTACAGCAGCCTAATATTATACAGCTGTCAGAAATGTTTCCAAAAATATCTGCAATGGCAAAAACTGTCAAAGACCAAAGCACCTAAAAACAAAAGTTGTATGTGTGTCACGTTTTTAAGTATCAAAGAAGTATCTACTAAACTTTTCAAGATGTTATTAAATACAAATTATATAAATTTAAAACTTGCTTTTGTTATTTATTATATTCTTTAAAACAGAATTATGAATAAACTTAATATAACCTTTCAATAGTCTTACCTGTTTTGAGTGAAGTTTTATTACCTTTAGCAGCTACTGTTACCACAGATTTGACAGAACCCGCTGACTTCCCTAAATCACAAAAGCTCAGTCAAAACTGGTTTATTTATTAACTTGTATCAACAATACTGAAAGAACCTATCACAAAGGATATAAGAGCAACAGACTAGATTTTATTCAAAACATAAAATGTTATCATCTTTAGGGACATAGATCATTTGCTAAATTAGAAATGAAAATTCACCTCCCCTTTTGGGTACTTAAAAAATAGCATTCAGGTAAGTTACTTAAATCAAATCAACTAGAAGCAAAATTACTAACTACAGGATATAAAAACATTGCTATGATGGCTTTAATGGTTTCAAAAGCAGTTATGTTCAGGACCTCCCAGTTCATGCTTCCTTGGCTCCCAGTTGATTAAAAAGCCCTTCAAAGTGAAAGTCGCTCAGTCTTGTCTGACTCTTTGAAACCCCATGGACTAGGCAGTCCATGGAATTCTCTAGGCCAGAATACTGGAGTGGGTAGCCATTCCTTCTCCAGGGGATCATCCTAACCCAGGGATCAAACTGAGATCTCCCGCATTGAAGGCAAACTCTTTACCAGCTGAGTCACCAGGGAAGCCCTTAAGAATACCTATATCACGGTCAGGCCACATCAAGATTGTTTTGACTCATTCCTAATGGGTCCTATTTTAACAGAACTTTTTGAACTGCTCTAACACTTTGTACACATGCATATATTACTGATGCCTATATTCCGAAATGACTGTGATCATCTAAGTGTCACTAACAAGACTGCCAGAGAACCAGAAAAACTGAACCTTTTTATTTAGAGAGCAATAAGAGGTTTAGTTCTTAAAATCAGGATTCTAAACAAGTAGCAAGACAGTATGAAGAAAAAGCCCAGGATCAGAACTCATTAAATCCAAGCTGAATTCCAAGTTAAATTGTAAAGTCTGGGGAAATTTACTAATTTCTGTGCACACTACTCCATTTATAAACAATGGTGGTAATTGCCCTATTTAACAGGACCTTCTATGAAAATATGATCATGCTTTTGAAAAGTTATTAAAAGGAATTATGATATCTACAATATTTAATCAAAATAGCTTAGAAATCCACCGTTCATATTCAAAGAGAGACCTTAATTTCTCAAAAAGAGAAATACTAATCTTCATATTGCCATTTAACCAGTCATTTCCTAGCCATGCCCAAGTTTTGTCACACTGCAGTAACCTTAGCCCAAATGAACCCTTAAGGTGTTTCTTTCACTATTCTATGCTATTACCACAAATCAATTCGCTTTACTACTTCTAGTAGAGGAAAAACAGAAAGGGGGATAAATACTAGGACAAGGAGAAAAAAATTAATAGTTACTTTAAAATATAATGTAGCCTACAAAAAATGCAAAAAGAACATAATTTGCCATAAGTTTGTTATCTGGACTATTCTATAAAAGACAAGTAAACAGCGAAGACCAAAATAAAAGAGAAAAAGGGAAATATTTCTAATATTCATCGTGAGAAATAGTTTGCCAGTTAAATTATTTTATTTTGATAATAACTGCAGGAAAAGAGCACTGTCTACTAAACATGCTTTCTCAAAACTTCTAATGACTGTAAATTTCAAAAATTGGCATATACTCAGCAAACACTGTATCACATGAAATCCAAGAGTACTGACAAAACCGTCTTCAACAATTTAAAGTTAATTAATATGTCTAACATCCTAATATAGAAAACACACCTGAAGATTTATTTAGTTTGGTTGCAGATGTCTTGGTTTGTCCAGTTTTGGCTAAAATAATAAGAAAAATACATCAATAACACATTACAAAAAAAAACATTTACATTTAGGAAAGAGCTAACTTGGCATAAGCTTCTTATCCATCAGAGGGCAGACAGAATGAAAACCACAATCACAGATAACCAACTGATCACATGAATCACAGCTTTGTCTAACTCAATGAAACTATGAGCCATGCCATGTAGGGCCACCCAAGACAGACAGGTCATGGTGGAGAGTTCTCTGACAAAACATGGTCCACTGGAGAAGGGAATGGCAAACCACTTCAGCATTCCTGCCTTGAGAACCCCATGAACAGAATGAAAAGGCAAAAAGATATGACACTGGAAGATGAACTCCCCAAGTCGGTAGGTGCCCAATATGCTACTGGAGAGGAGCAGAGAAATAGCTCCAGAAGGAATGAAAAGGCTGAGCCAAAGCAAAAACAACGCGTAGCTGTGTATGTGTCTGGTGGTGAAAGTAAAAGTCCAATGCTGAAAAGAACAATACTGCATAGGAACTTGGAATGTTAGGTCCATGAATCAAGGTAAATTGGAAGTGGTCAAGTGCCAACAGGAGATGGCAAGAGTAAACACTGACATTTTAGAAATCAGTGAACTAAAATGGACCAGAATGGGCAAATTTAATTCATATGATCATTGTATCTACTACTGGTGGCAAGAATCCCTGAGAAGAAATGGAATAGCCCTCATAGTCAACAAGAGTCCAAAACGCATCACTTGGGTGCAATCTCAAAAACAACAGAATGGTCTCAGTTTGTTTCCAAGGAAAATCATTCAATATTGCAGTAATTCAGTTCATTTCCAAGGCCAATGATTCAATATCACAATAATTCAAGTCTATGCCCCAACCACTAATGCTGAAGAAGCTGAAGTTGAATGGTTCTATGATGACCTCATAGTCAACAAAAGAGTCTGAAATGCAATCTCAAAAATGACAGAATGATTTCTGTTCGTATCCAAGGCAAACCATTCAATATCACAGCAATCCACGTCTATACTCCAACCGCTAATGTCAAAGAAGATGAAGTTAAATGGTTCTATGATGACCTGAAAGACCTTATAGAGAACTAACACCTTTTCATCATAGGGGACTGGAATGCAAAAATAGGAAGTCAAGAGATACCTGGAGTAACAGGCAAGCTTGGCCTTAAGAGTACAAAATTAAGCATGGCAAAGGCTAACAGAGTTTTGCCAAGAGAACACACTGGTCATAGCAAACACCTTCTTTCAACAACACAAGAGTCGACTCTACACATGGACATCACAAGATGGTCAATGCTGAAATCAGACTGATTATATTCTTTGCAGCCGAAGTTAGAGAAGATCTATACAGTCAGCAAAAACAAGACCGGGAACTGACTGTGGCTCAGATCATAAACTCCGATTGCCAAATTCAGACTTAAATTGAAGAAAGTTTTCCCTACTTTCATTTCAGGTATGACCTAAATCAAATCCCTTGTGATTATACAATGGAAGTGACAAGTCCATTCAAGGGATTAGATCTGACTAAGTGTCTGAAGAACTATGGATGGAGGTTCATAACATGGTTCACGAGGCAGTGATAAAACCATCCCCAAGAAAAAGAAATGCAAAAAGGCAAAATGGTTGTCTGAGGAGGCCTTACAAATAACTGAGAAAAGAAGAGAAGCTAAAGGCAAAGTAGAAAAGGAAAGTTATAACAATATGAATGTAGAATTCCAAAGAATAGCAAGGATGGACAAGAAAGCCTTCCTAAGTGAATGATGTGAGGAAAATAATAGAATGTGAAAAGACTAGAGATCTCTTCAAGAAAATTAGAGATGCCAAGGGAACATTTCATGCAAAGATGGGAAAAATAAAGGACAGAAACAGCATGGACCTAACAGAAGTAAAAGAGATTAATAAGAGGGGGCAAGAATACACAGAAGAACTATACAAAAAGGATCTTAATGATCTGGATAACCATGATGGTGTGATCACTCACCTAGAGCCAGACATCCTGGAATGTGAAGTCAAGTGAGACTTAGGAAGCATGACTACGAACAAAGCTAGTGGAGGTGATAGAATTCCAGTTGAGCTATTTCAAATCCTAAAAGATGATGCTGTGAAAGTGCTGCACTCAATATGCCAGCACATTTGGAAAACTCAACAGTGGCCATAGGACTGGAAAAGGTCAGTATCATTCCAATCTCCAATCCCAAAGAAGGGCAATGCCAAAGAATGTTCAAACTACCACACTATTGCACTCATTTCACACGCTAGCAAGGTCATGCTCAAAATCCTTCAAGCTAGGCTTCAACAGTATGGGAACCAAGAATGTTCAGATGTTCAAGCTGGATTTAGAAAAGGCAAAGGGACCAGAGATCAAACTGCCAACATCCGTTGCATCACAGAAAAAGCAAGAGAATTCCAGAAAAACATCTACTTCTGCTTCATTGACTACGTTAAAGCCTTTGACTGTGTGGATCACAACAAACTGTGGAAAATTTTTCAAGAGATGGGAACACCAGACCACCTTGGTATTCTGCCTGCCTCCTGTGAAACCTGCATGTAGGTCAAGAAGCAACAGTTAGAACCAGGCATGGAACAATGGACTAGTTCAAAATTGGGAAAGGAGTATGTCAAGACTGTATATTGTCACCCTGCTTATATAACTTATATGCAGAGTATATCATGTAAAATGCTGGGCTGGACGAAGCACAAGCTGGAATCAGGATTGTGGGAAGAAATATCAATAACCTCAGATATGCAGATGATACCACCCTTATGGCAGAAAGCAAAAAGGAACTAAAGAGTCTCTTGATGAAGGTGAAAGAGGAGGGTGAAAAAGCTGGCTTAAAACTCAAACAATCAAAAAATGAAGATTATGGCAGTTGGTCCCATCATTTCATGGTGAACAGGTGGGGAAAAAGTGGAAAGTGGTAGGTTTTATTTTCTTAGGCTCCAAAATCACTACAGATGCTGACTGCAGCCATGAAATTAAAAGACACTTGCTCCTTGGAAGAAAAGCTATGACAAACCTAGACAGGCTGTTAAAAAGCAGAGACATTACTTTGCCGGCGAAGGTCTGTATAGTCAAAGCTATGTTTTTTCCAGTAGTCATGTATGGATGTGCGAATTGCACCATAAAAATGGCTGAGTGTCAAAGAATTGACGCTTTTGAACTATGGTGTTGGAGAAAACTCGAGAGTCCCTTAGACTGCAAGCAGATCAAAGATATGATGTGAACAACTGACTCATTGGAAAAGACCCTGATGCTGGGAAAGACTGAAGGCAGGAGGAGAAGAGGGCGACAGAGGATAAGATGGTTGGATGCCATCACCGACTCAATGGACGTGAGTTTGAGCAGGGTCCGGGAGTTGGTGATGGACAGGGAAGCCTGGTGTGCTGCAGTCGATGGGGTCACAAAGAGTCAGACACGACTGAGTGACAGAACTGAACTGAACTGCCTAAGGGTCATGAAAGCTATCAAAAAGAAGCATTTTCTGAGACAGACCTTAAAGATTAAATTAGAATTTGCCCCACCTTGACCCTCCAAAAGGAGTCTTAATTGGCTTTGTATTTTCATTACCTTGCACAAGGCCTGGTACCTACTAAGCAGGTACTTCAGAAGTGCTTACTGCTGCTGCTGCTAAGTCACTTTAGTCGTGTCCAACTCTGTGTGATCCCATAGACGGCAGCCCACCAGGCTCCTCTATCCCTGGGAATCTCGAGGCAAGAAAACTGGAGTGGGTTGCCATTTCCTTCTCTAATGCATGCAACCATGTGAAGTTGCTTCAGTCGTGTCCAACTCTGTGCGACCCCATAGACAGCAGCCCACCAGGCTCCTTTGTCCACAGGATCTCTAGGCAAGAATACTGGAGTGGGTTATTACTAAGTGAAGTTAACTGGAATTTAGACAATGACTCCACATGAAAGGACAGTATAAAGACCTGTGAAATGAAATGGGACAGAACAGCTGGAAAATAAACTGCTCTGAGTAACTGAAACATAATATACATCTGTGTGACAAGAGACTGAAAAAGTAATCTGGGGGAAACAGTTAAGGGGTCATTTATGCAAGGCTGAAGAATATGGGCTTTCTCCAGTGTGGATCCCTTCTACTAAAGCACAATGAATACCTTTTTCCTAGCATCATCTTGCAAAAGTTTCCAGTAAACTGACAAAATATACTCATACTGGAGGAGTATTAAAAGTAACAACTTACTAGCAGAAGCTGCAGTCACAGTTTCAATAGCTGTGGAAGCATCTGTATCTTTTCTATTAAAAGAAGAAAAAAATTAACAAAGAAATTCTAACACCAAAATCTTCTAAAGATGCAAAGCTTAAATCTAAAAAAGTTTAAAATAATTCAATTAGAATGACGTCCCATTTGAGTTAGGGAGATAAAATATATTAAAAAATGTAGTTGTCAAAACTTTTTAAATTTAATTCATATGCATATTTGTTCTCACGCAGAAAATCACAGAATTACTTACTTTAAAGTAGATGCAGACATTTTCTTTGAATCTGACATCTTTTTCTTCACCTCTTTGTTCTATGAAGGAAAAATATTTTGAAAAACTTAAGCCTCTTCTCAAATTATAAAAGGGAATATACAAAATACACAAAAGCATAAGAAATCTACACACATGTACAACCACAAATAAAAATCTTCTAAAGTAAAAATGCTAATTACCTTTTTCTATTTATAGACAGAAATAAAATATTTTCAACTTGTGATTATACAGTTTAATTTTACATCTTGTCTTTTATCACTTATTAATATTTTCTTATCACTGTCTTTCAGAGACATTTCTAAAAGTGCCATACCATTTCGGATATCTAACTACTATCACTCTGGTCCAATCTATCATAATCTTTGGCTTTAATTACTATAATAGACTCATAATGGTCTCTGCCTCTGTCTTTGCTTTTCAACCATCCTCACTCCATTTTTAACAGAGAACCAGAACTCCTAAGCTCAAAACCTTTCATCACACTCAGAAAAAAAGCTAATACTTAAAAGTTTACACTACTCATTTCAACCACTGTCTACCCCAAAATCCCCACATACCTCTTTACAGCCATCTCTACTTTCAATCCCAAGCACCCTTTAAACTCCTAAAACAAAACAAACTACATAGGCATGGTCTTGAGAAGTCTGCAGTTGCTGTTCCTTCTCTTTGGAATGCTCCCAATTCAAGGAACAATTGACACCTTCACCTCCTTTTCACATTTTTAATGAGACCTTGCATAACTACCTTACTGAAAAGTGCACTGCTCTTTAAGCTTGGCAATTAGTAAACATCCAATATATGTGTTAAAGTGATTTGAACTTGTAATTGTCATTTTGTTTTCTGTTCTTTGGAGGCATCCTTGCCGTTTCGTTTTGTGCCAATATGGGATTTTATCCAAACATCTCCCTTAGCCCCAGTGGTTTAGAAGATACTCATCCTCCTACTTATATTCTACTAATGGGTATCTCCAATTTCAAAAGAAATATGAAACTATTGATTTCTTCTTATAAATTTAAAAGCCCTTATACCTTGGCTTACATGCTAATTTTTGATGACATTATTTTAGGACAAAGTTATTTTTATTTTTTTAAAGCAATTTATACTATTTTATAAAGATACAACTATTTGTGTTTTATTATCCTGTTTAAATGGGCTTCCCAGGTGGCTCAGTGATAAAGAAAAATCCGCCTACCAATTCAGGAGATCCAAAAGACTCAGGTTTGATCCCTGGATCGGAAAGATCCCCTGGAGGAGGAAATGGCAACCCACTTCAGTATTCTTGCCTGGGAAATACCACAGAGGAGACTGGTGGGCTACAGTCCATGGGGTAGCAAAGAGTCGGAAATGACTGAGCATACATGCACTCTATGTTTAAATGGTTTTATTACTCGCTGTTGTTTAGTCACTAAATCGTGTCCAACTCTTTTGCAATCCCATGGACTGTAGCCCGCCCGGCTCCTCTGTCCATGGCATTTCCCAGGCAAGAATACTAGAGTGAGTTGCCATTTCCTTCTCCGGGGGATCTTTCTGACCCAGGGATCAAACCTGCGTCTTCTGCATTTGCAGACGGATTCGTCACCACTGAGCTACCAGGGAAGCCTGGTGCAATCACCGTTTTTTATATCAGAACTTCTCCATTTCTTAAGCTCCTCATTTTGATCATTATACTTTAGGAAACACATATAGATGAAAGGTTCTTTGAGCCCATACATGTCTGAGAACACTGTCCTAGCATACAACTTGATTATCTGACTTGAAATCCACGTAATAAATTACAAGGAATCAATCTGTTTTTCACTCAACCTTGAGAATGAGTTGCTTGGCTATCTAAGGCTGGTCCACCTTTTTTTACATTTACACAGTTTCTGCCTGGATCACTAGGGCTTTCACCTTTGTAACTATGAAACTTAACATTTTTACCAGTTTTTAAGTGGTACCTTCTTTCTGGAATCCTAGTTATATGCAGATTGGGTCTCTTAGATGTAACTACCATGACTTTCCTCTTCATTGTTTCAGACTTTTTAACCTTTACTAATAAGACTGTTAAGTCTAAAGAAGGACGGAAGCACATCTGCCTTGTTCATTGATGCATCTTCTGCATGTATCACAATGGCTGACATACAAAAGATGTTTAAGAAATAGTTCTTTCCTTAAATATTTATTTATTGGGTTGTGCTGGTTCTTAGTTGCAACACGCAAACTTTTAGTTGTTGCATGTGGGACCTAGTTCCCTGATCAGGGATCGAACCCACACCTCCCTGCATTGGAAGCATAGAGTCTTAGTCACTGGACCACCAGGAAGTCCCAAGAAATAGTTTTTGAATTAAAATGAAACTAAACTCTCTTCTGAACTGATTCTATATCCTCAGTTTTATCTGTTAGGAATTAGATTTTCCATAATGCTCAAACTACTGTGCACTGCTTCCTGGCACTGTTTTTTGTTCTCCAAGCAGTCTTCTTAAATCTAAGCTGACTGCTTGCTCTAGGTTTTAGATGTAATGTCACCATGAATCTTGCTGAAACCAGTAAATCTGAGTTTTTTAAGTCTTGTCTTTTGTTTCGTTTTCTTAAAGAGCCATAGCACTATTTTATAATTGCAAAGGTTCTTCTGTCTGTTGAAAAATCTTGATTATATTTTTTTCTGTATCAAGAGCTCCTGCTTCCTTAAGGTAAATTTTGAGTACCAACACGTGCCCATTTTTCTGGAAAAGAATACCTGCTTTCAGCAGACTGGTAAGAATCACTGTTAAAGACTCATGTCTATGCTGGCTTGTAATTAAACACAAGGTTATCTGTCAGACAAGGTTTGTCACCAGAACTGTGCAAAACCATATTTTAATTCTTCAGGTGTAATACAGTGATGTAGAAAATTTTTACCTTTTCTCTAACATTTTATTGTTGATTCCAAGAAGTAGCAAAATGAAGAGAACATTCTCTGAATCACAGAATCCAAGGCAGTCCTAACATGAAACATCAAATGTGGGCAGAAAGGTTTTGTGATGGTTTTAACTATTCATGCCAAAATTAAGGTGTAGACCAAGAAAGCGATAGGGCTGACCTTTTTTTTCCTAGTTTGAGTTTCCAGTCTATTTTGTGCTAGCTCTGACAGGAAAACTTAATGTCTTCCCCTATGGTAACAGGCCAAAAGATTGTCTCATAAACTTCTAACCTTGAAGAAGCCATAACCAGAGTTCTGTTGGGGGTTCCCTCTGGTCAATCACAAGCGAGAAGTCATGAGTAAACCTTCAAAGGCTTTAATTCAGCACCATTCAAATCATATTTAACTGAAGAACATCAATGTTTGTGACAGGTAGATGGCATGTTTTCTAGTTGTCAGTGCTGATACTTAGGCCATTCATTACTATGAAAATCAAAATAGTAAATGACTGAACTATTCAACTTACTCTGCTGCCTTACCAACCTTATAAAGAAGTCATCTAAGAGAATTATTTTAATCTGTTTGAAATACTCTAACACCCTAAATGTATCATTACTCGACCATTTCCCCAGATTAAACATTTTAGAATTAAAGAATATTGATCTCACATTTAAAAATTTAATAATCAGCTAGTCTTGCTTGAGAGTCAATGGTATAAAAGCTATTTCTTCTTTCTATTCTCAAGGTTACTAATCTACCTACCCTAAACTGTTACTACTCTTAGAGCAGTCTGGTTGGCTAGATGAGTGCTCTAACTGGATTTCAGTGATCCTTTCTGTTCTTTCCTTTAATCAGTATGCTAAGCTTTCTTTGCCTTCAGAGTCATTTGCCCTCATTCTGCAGATCACTTCCTGATGAATCTTTCAAATCCATCAATGTCACTGTCATAGCCCTGCTGAAAACTTTGAATAACATTTAACTGTCTCAGAATAAAGTTTAAATTATTAAATTATGTATTCAATTCTTGCTTCCCCTTATTCTTCTCTGCAATAGAGGAGGAGATACGTCACAGTTCTGATAAATCAAATGTAGATGGAAGTTGCTGGGGAACTCCTCCTTCTTCGGGGTGTGTGTGTTGGGGGGACACTAAAAATTCATTGTGTTCCTGACACATTCCTTTCTTTCTGTTTGAAAGATTGAAATGATGCCAGAAGGTACAACAACCATCTTACAAAAAGGATGAAAAAGTACATGCTAATGACAGTGAATTAGAAAAATCAAAAGGCTGGGTTCCTGAAGATATTTTAGAGCTGTTGTATCAGCCACAGATCATCCACCAGCCGATTTCCTGTTATAAGATAAATAAACCTCTTATTTGTTTAATAAACCACTGGAAAAGTTTTCTGTTAACTGAAAATGAAAGAAATTCTAAATTGGCAATGACAACGGTCACCATGTAATCATTATTCAAATTAGGACAATGGGACAATGAGATGGGCATGTATGTACCTAATATTAGTAAACCAGGATGATGGGTTACTCCAATAATAACTAACCAGAAAACATAAAAAATAAAACTCTTTTCTTTAGTAGCAGTTGAAATAATATTTATGACATATACAAAAAAATAAAAATTAACACTTCTTCCAAAATGCATGTTATGGAAAAAAAATGTAAAAACTCGCTGAGGGACACAAAATGAAATCTAAATAAATGAAGAAATAAAACCTGTTTTTGGACGGAAAGATTTAGTACTGTAACTACATCAATACAAATTCAGTACAGTACCAATTAAACACCCATTAAGGTTTTTTAGAGAACAAACTGATTCTAAATCTAATATGTAGGAGTAAATGTTTAAGGTTAAGCAAAAATACATGGAAGGAGAGAACAAAGAAAAACGATTCTATTAGAAAAATGGCAAGTATTATAAAGCTACCACATGGTATCCATACGAAAATAAACAAACTGAAACAGATCTATGTGTACTGGGTAATTTATACACATGAAGATAGCTTTACAATCAATGAGGAAAGATAAATGAGGCATAAATAGTGTTGGGTTAATTGGTTACCCATTTTGAAAACAGTTGCATCATTCACACATTGTATCACAAATAACAGATTTAAAAAATAATGGAAATATATCTTTCTGTCACTGGTATAATGGTCTTCTAAAATAAAGAGAAAAGCCATTAAGAGCAAAAAAGCAGTAAATTGGAGTACACCAAAATTAAAAAAACTTTACATATCATATAAGCAACGACTAAAAGAAAATACTTCTCATGTATAATACAAAATTAGTATCTTAGGATAATGAACACCTTCAGATGAAAATTTTTTAAAAGGCAAATAACCCAATAGAAAAATGTGAGGAATAGGATGCAGCACTCTCCTCCCACAGATACATCAAAAGTACATCTACACGTGGACCAACTTTCAAAGAACATCTACTGAACAATACCAGAAGACAGACTTCCAAAGGAGCATGAAAATCTCGGCATATCTGGGCAGGGCAAAAGAAAAAAGAAAATAAAGAAAGGAACCAGGACATGACCTGTGCCTCTGGGAGGGAGCTGTGAAAGAGGAAAAGGTCTCTGCACACTGGAAGTCCCCTCGCTGATGAGATCAGCTGGAGCAGAGAGGGAGGAGTGGAGCCTTGGAGCGCAGCGACAGATGTGCAGAGGACAAAGTGAGGAGAGACCTGAACAGACTGCTGGTGCTGGTCAGCACCCCACAGCCCAAGATGCTTGTTCATTCCACCACGAAGGCAGGTGGAGCTTACGTACTGAGGCTTGGGCCCAAAGGACAGGACTGGAGTTGGCTGTGTGAAGACAGTCTGAAGGGGCTACGAGGTAGTACACCACAACTGATGGGAGTCCGAGAAAAAGCCTGGGTCCTTCAGAGAGGCAAGGGACCACTGTTATGGGGGCGAGAGGAGAAGGGTGCCATAGAAGCTTCTTTCTCCATATGCTCATAGGCGGCCCACACAAATTCCAGGGGTGGGTGCAAGTCGTGGCTGCCATCTCAGACTCTAGAGGTAGGGACGGGCTGCTACCACTGCCGTTGCCAAGAGTTCTACAAACGGATGCAGGTCAATGCCCCCACCTTTCTGGGAACTTGCATGGCCTGCCACTGCCAAGAGTCTGCAATCAGGGTCAACTTCCCTGGGAACATGTGAGGCTTGCCACTGCTGCCAAGGGTTTCATGACCCGATGCCAATTTCTGCCCTCACCTCTCTGGTGGTTTGCAAAATAACACTGTCACTGCAGAAGAACCCAACTGCAGCCCCTATCTTTCTGGGAACCTGTATGAATCAAGCATCTGTGCACCTGCATACCCCTTATCAGGATGGTAACAACCAGCACACCCTGACGAAAGAGACAGCAAGCATCCAAATCAAAAATGGCCTTCATACCAAAAAAATATTAAAACCCACACAAGCTATACAGGGATGTTCCTGCTTATAAACAGCCCTCTAAGACCACACAAGACAATTTTCTCCTCAACTCTCGGACTAAGAGAAATACAAGGAAAATGAGAAGCAGAGAAACCACTCTCAGTTAAAATACCAAGAATATTTCCCTGAAGGAACAATGAAACAGAACTCTTCAGTCTAACAGACATTGAGTTGAAAATGGAGGTAATGAAAATACTGAAGGAATTAAGAAAGGCTATCAAGAGAAATACAGATCATTATAAAAAAAGAACTAGAAACTGTGAAAAGGAGCTAGGTAAAATCTAAAAATTCATTTGCTAAGATGAAAGCTGAGCTCAAGGCAGTAAATAGAAAAATGAATAATGCAGAAGAACGAGTAAGTGACCTGGAAGACAGACTAATGGGAATTACCCAATCAAAAGAGCAGACAGAAAGCCAAATGAAAAAAAAAAGCAATATAAGAGACCTGTGGGGTAATATAAAGCAGGCCACTCTATGCAGAGATTGAAGAACAAGAAAGAAAAAAGGGATTGAAAATGTATTTGAAGAAATTATGGCTGAAAATTTCCAAAACATAAACAAGGAAACATATCCAGATACAAGAAGTACAGAAGGTCCCAAACAAGATGAATCCAAATAGACCTACTGCAAGACATAATAAAAATGGCAGAAGTTAAAAATAAAGAGAGAATTCTAAAGGCAGCAAAGCAAAAACAGAGTTCATTACTAGAGAACCTCCATAAGGCTATCAGTTGATTTCGATACAGAAATACTGCAGGCCAGAAGGGGGTGGCAGAATAAAAGGAAATAATCATATCACAAAAAGTAAAAGAAAGGAAGAAGCGAAGAATCAACTGGAAAATACAGCTTGATGTGGCAATATGTAAATCAACTACACTTCAACATTTTTTTAAAATGAAAAGTGTAAATCAACTATATTTCAATAAATTTTTTAAAGAAAAAAAAAGAAATAGCAATAAACACATCAATCAATAATTACCTTAAATGTCAATACTCCAATCCAAAGACATAGAGAGGGACTTCCCTAGTGGTGCACTGGATAAGAATCTGCCTGCCAATGAAGCAGACACGAGTTTGACTACTGGTGCTGGAAGATTCCACGTGCCACGGAGCAAGTAAGCCTGGCCCCACAACTAATGAGTCTATGTGCCGCAACTACTGAACCCACACCCATAAAGCCTGTGCTCAGCAACAAAAGAAGATACTGCAGTGAGAAGCCCACACAAAACAAAGACCCAGCAGAGCCAAAAATTAATTAATTTTTTAAAATGAAGAGGGGATACACACTATCATGTGTAAAATTAAAAAAAAAATAAAAAGAGTGACAGACTGGATTAAAAAATAAAAGCCTACAATATTCTGCCTACAAGAGATCCACCTTAGGGCAAAGGACACATACAGATTGAAAGTGAGGGGATGGAAACAGATATCTTACGCAAAAATAAAGAAAGTGGGACTTGCAATTCTCATATCAGACAAAACAGACTTTAAAGCAAAGGCTACAAAGGTAAAGGACACTATGTAATGATAAAAGGATCAATACAAGAGGAAGATTTTACATTCATCAACAAATATGCACATCATTTAAGAGCACCCAAATACATGAATAACTAACAGACATGAAGGGAGAAATCAGCAGGAAGACAATAATAGTAGGAGACTAACACCCTACTCACATCAGTGGAGAGATTTTCCAGACAGAGAATCAATAAGGCAACAGAGGTCCCAAATGTTACAACTGAAAAGTAAGACTTAATAGATATTTTCAGGACACTGCATCCAAAAAAACCCCACGGAATATACATATTTTTCAAGTGCACACACATTTTCTAGGATTGACCACACGTCCTGGGGCACAAAACTAACCTAAACAAATTTAAGGGTACAGAAATTATTTCAAGCATTTTCTCTGATCACAATGGCATGAAACTAGAAATCAACCAAAGGAAACAAGAAAAAAAATGATTACATGGAGACTGAATAACATACTACTAAAAAAAAAAAAGGTTCAATAAGGAAATTAAAAAGTACCTTCAGACAAACGATGACAACACAACCATACAAAATCTATGCAATACAGCAAAAGAAGTTCTTAGAGAGCAGTTCATAGTGATACAGGCCTTCATCAAAAACAAGAAAAATATCCCAAGTAAAAAGCCTAATCTACTACACAAAAGAATTTTAAAAAGAACAACCAATCTAAAGTCAGAAGAAGGAAGGAAATAAAGATGGAGGCGGGGGAGTAAATAAAATAGAGATTAAGAAAACAATAGGAAAAAATAAGTCAACAAAATCAAGAGCTGGTTCTTTGAAAGGGAAAACAAAACGGAACTTCCAATACAAAAACCCCAGGACCAGAGTGCGTCATAGGCAAATTCTCTCAAGAAGAATATAAAAGACTGAAGAAGAGAGAACACTCTCAAAGACATTCTATAAAGCCACCATCACTCTAATACCAAAACCAGAGGAAGAAACCACCAAAAAAGAAAATTACAGGTCAGTATCTTTGATGCATATATAACACGACCAAGTGGGATTCATCCCAGGCTCACAAGCATGGTTCAATATACACAAATCAACATAGCACATCACAGTAACAAGTCAAAAACCACATGATCATCCCAATACATGCAGAAAACGCATTTGATAAGATTCAATATACGTTCAAGATAAAAACTCTTATCATGTAACAAATAAAAAGCAGCCAAATTGGAAGGGAGGAGGTACAATTGTTACTATATGCAACTGGCATGATACATATATAGAAAGCCCTAAGAACTATACACAAAAACGAATAGATCTAATAAATGAATTCAGCAAAGTAGGAGGATACAAGATTAACATTCAGAAATTGGTTACTTTCCTTCACAGTAACAACGAAATATCAGAAAGAGAATGTCCTTTAAAATCTCACCAAAAGATATATGGCAGAAACAAACACAATACTGTAAAGCAATTATCCTCCAATTAAAAATAAATAAATTGAAACAAAAAAAGAAAACTTCTATGAGAAAAAAACAGTCTCACCAAAAAAATTTTAAAACCTAGGAATAAACTTGACCAAGGAGGTGAAAAACTTACACACTGAGAATTATAAAATATTAAGAAATAAAAGAAGATTCAAAGAAATTGAAAAATAGCCCATGCTCTTGAATTGAAAGAACACTGTTAAAACGGCAATACTGTCCAGAGCAATCTACAGATTTAATGTGATCCCTATCAATTTACCCTCTCATAACATTTTTTCACAGAGATAAAATAATCCAAAAATTTATGTGGAACTATAGACCCACAATTGCCAGAGCAATTTTCAGGGGGAGGAAAAAAAAGAAAAAGAAAAGCAGGAAGCATAACTCTCCCAGACTTCAGACAATACTTCGAAGCTACAGTAAACAAAACAGTTTGCACCTGGTATAAAAACAAGACATGCAAATAAATGGAACAGTATAGAGAGCCCAGAAATAAAACTATACATCTACAGTCAACTGATCTTCAACGAAGGAAGCAAGAATAAACAATGGGAAAAAGACAGTCTCTTCAGCAAGTGGTGCTGGGAAAGTTGGACAGCTGCATGTAAATAAATGAAGTTAGAACATACCCTCTCACCACACACAGAAATGAACTCAAAATGGCTTAAAGACTTAAAACATATTTTGGCGTTTTTGTAAGAAGGTGAGTTCATATCCTTCTGCTCTGCTCTTCAGTGTCTAGTTTTATTTAACACCATAAAACTCCTAAAAGAGAGCATAGCAAAAACATTCTAATGCAAATGGTACCAATGTTTTTCTTAGCTTAGTCTCCCAAGGTAATAGATATAAAAACAAAAAAAAACCACAAATGGGAGCTAATCAAACTTACAAGCTTTTGCACAGCAAAGGAAACTATAAGAAAAACCGAACAACAACAACAAAAAATGAAGACAATATATGGAGTGGGAGAAAATTTCTATAAATGATCGGACCAACAAGTGCTTATCTTCAAAACATACAAACACTTTATGTAACTCAAGAATAAAAAAAAACAACTCAACCAAAAAATGGGCAAAAGATCTCAATAGTTACTTCTCCACCTCAACAGATATTTTTCCAAAGATATACAGATAATCAGTAAGTACATGAAAAGATGCTCAACCTCACTAATTAGTAGAGAAATGCAAATCAAAACTACAATGCGGTACAATCTCACAGCAGTCCGAATGATCATCATTAAAAAGTCTATAAATAACAAATACTGGAGAGGATGTGGAGAAGAGAAATCTCCTGCACTGCTGATGAGAATGTAAGCTGGTACAGCTGCAATGGAAAACAAAAAGAAGGTTCCTCAGAAAACTAAAAACAGAATTACCATATAATCCAGCAATCCTGGGAATATATCCAGGTAAAACTGTAATTCAAAAAGACACATGAACCCCTATGTTCACAGCAGCACTATTCACAAGAACCAAGACACCAGAACAACCTAAATTTCCATCAACAGATAAATGGACAAAGATATGGTATATATACAAAGGAATACTACTCAGTCATAAAAATTGAAATAATGCCAAGTGCAGCAACGTGGATGCAAATATAGACATTATCACACTAAGTGAAGTTAAGTCAGACAGAAAAAAACAATTATCACATGATATCACACGGGTAGGATCTAAAATATGGCACAAATGAACCTATCTGTAAAATGGAAAGACTTTTAGACATAGAGAACAGAACTGGGGTTGACAAGGTGGAGGGGGGAGGCAGAGGGATGACCTGGGAGTATGGGATTGGTAGATGCAAATTATCACATTTACAGTGGATAAACAATAAGGTCCTAATGTACATCACAGGGAACTATATACAGTATCTTGTGATAAACCATAATAGAAAAGAAAATAAAAGAGAATACATATGTCTATAACTGAGTCACTCTTCCAACAACACAAGAGAACACTACACATGGACATCACCAGATGGTCAACACTGAAATCAGATTATATTCTTTGCAGCCAAAGATGGAGAAGCTCTGGCATCATGGTCAAAAAGGTTCCGAAAGGCAGTACTTGGATGCAATCTCAAAAACGACAGAATGATCTCTGTTCATTTTCAAGGCAAACCATTCAATATCACAGTAATCCAAGTCTATGTCCTGACCAGTAATGCCGAAGAAGCTGAAGTTGAACAGTTCTATGAAGACCTACAAGACCTTCTAGAAATAACACCCAAAAAAGATGTCCTTTTCATTATAGGGGACTGGAATGCAAAAGTAGGAAGTCAAGAAACACCTGACGTACCAGGCAAATTTGGCATTGGAATACAGAATGAAGCAGGGCAAAGGCTAATAGAGTTTTGCCAAGAGAACGCACTGGTCATAGCAAACACCCTCTTCCAAAAACACAAGAGAAGACTCTACACGTGGACATCACAAGATGGTCAACACCGAAATCAGATTGATTATATTCTTTGCAGCCAAAGATGGAGAAGCTCTATACAGTCAGCAAAAACAAGACCGGGAGCAGACTGTGGCTCATATCATGAACTCCTTATTGCCAAATTCAGACTTAAATTGAAGAAAGTAGGGAAAACTACTAGTCCATTCAGGTATGACCTAGATCAAATCCCTTATGAGTATACAGTAGAAGTGACAAACAGATTTAAGGGACTAGATCTGATAGACAGAGTGCCCGATGAACTATGGACAGAGGTTCGTGACATTGTATAGGAGACAGGGATCAAGACCATCCCCATGGAAAAGAATTGCAAAAAAGCAAAATGGCTGTCTGAGGAGGCCTTACAGATACCTGGGAAGAGAAGAGAAGCGAAAAGCAAAGGAGAAAAGGAAAGATATTCCCATCTGAATGCAGAGTTCCAAAGAATAGCAAGGAGAGATAAGAAAGACTTCCTCAGTGATCAATGCAAAGAAATAGAGGAAAGACTAGAGATCTCTTCAAGAAAATTAGAGATACCAAGGGAATATTTCATGCAAAGATGGGATCGATAAAGGACAGAAATTGTATGGACCTAACAGAAGCAGAAGATATTAAAAAAAGGTGGCAAGAATACACAGAAGTACTGTACAAAAAAGATCTTCACGACCCAGATAATCACGATGGTGTGATCACTCACCTAGAGCCAGACATCCTGGAATGTGAAGTCAAGTGAGACTTAGGAAGCATCACTACGAACAAAGCTAGTGGAGGTGATAGAATTCCAGTTGAGCTATTTCAAATCCTGAAAGATGATGCTGTGAAAGTGCTGCACTTGATATGCCAGCAAATTTGGAAAACTCAACAGTGGCCACAGGACAGGAAAAGGTCAGTTTTCATTCCAATCCCAAAGAAAGGCAATGCCAACGAATGTTCAAACTACAGCACAATTGCACTCATCTCACATGCTAGTAAAGTAATGCTCAAAATTCTCCAAGCCAGGCTTCAGCAATACATGAACCGTGAACTTCCAGATGTTCAAGCTGGTTTTAGAAAAGGCAGAGGAACCAGAGATCAAATTGCCAATATCTGCTGGATCATCGAAAACAGCAAGAGAGTTCCAGAAAAACATCTATTTCTGTTTTATTGACTATGCCAAAGCCTTTGACTGTGTGGATCACAATAAACTGTGGAAAATTCTGAAAGAGATGGGAATACCAGACCATCTGACCTGTCTCTTGAGAAACCTGTATGCAGGTCACAAAGCAACAGTTAGAACTGGACATGGAACAACAGTTCAGTTCAGTTCAGTCGCTCAGTCGTGTCCGACTCTTTGCGACTCCATGAACTGCAGCACGCCAGGCCTCCCTGTCCACCACCAACTCCCGGAGTCTACCCAAACTCATGTCCATCAAGTCGGTGATGCCATCCAACCATGTCATCCTCTGTCGTCCCCTTCTCCTCCTGCCCCCAATCCTACCCAGCATTAGGGTCTTTTCCAATGAGTCAACCCTTCGCATGAGGTGGCCAAAGTATTGGAGTTTCAGCTTCAACATCAGACCTTCCAATGAACACCCAGGACTGATCTCTTTTAGAATGGATTGATTGGATCTCCTTGCAGTCCAAGGGACTCTCAAGTCTTCTCCAACACCACAGTTCAAAAGCATCAATTTCTTCGGCGCTCAGCCTTCTTCACCGCCCAACTCTCACATCCATACATGACAACTGGAAAAGCCATAGCCTTGACTAGATGGACCTTTGTTGGCAAAGTAATGTCTCTGCTTTTTAATGTGCTGTCTAGGTTGGTCATAACTTTCCTTCCAAAGAGTAAGCGTCTTTTAATTTCATGGCTGCAGTCACCATCAGCAGTGATTCTGGAGCCCAAAAAAATAAAGTCTGACACTGTTTCCACTGTTTTCCCATCTATTTCCCATGAAGTGACGGGACCAGATGCCATGATCTTAGTTTTCTGAATGTTGAGCTTTAAGCCAACTTTTTCACTTTCCTCTTTCACCTTCATCAAGAGGCTCTTTAGTTCTTCTTCACTTTCTGCCTTAAGGGTCGTGTCATCTGCATATCTGAGGTTATTGATATTTCTCCTGGCAATCTTGAATCCAACTTGTGTTTCTTCCAGTCCAGCGTTTCTCATGATGTACTCTGCATAGATGTTAAATAAGCAGGGTGACAATATACAGCCTTGACGTACTCCTTTTCCTATTTGGAACCAGTCTGTTGTTCCATGTCCAGTTCTAACTGTTGCTTCCTGACCTGCATACAGGTTTCTCAAGAGACAGGTCAGATGGTCTGGTATGCCCATCTCTTTCAGAATTTTCCACAGTTTAATGTGATCCACACAGTCAAAGGCTTTGGCATAGTCAATAAAACAGAAATAGATGTTTTTCTGGAACTCTCTTGCTTTTTCGATGATCCAGCAGATATTGGCAATTTGATCTCTGGTTCCTCTGCCTTTTCTAAAACCAGCTTGAACATCTGGAAGTTCACGGTTCATGAATTGCTGAAGCCTGGCTTGGAGAATTTTGAGCATTACTTTACTAGCATGTGAGATGAGTGCAATTGTGCGGTAATTTGAGCATTCTTTGGCATTGCCTTTCTTTGGGATTGGAACAAAAACTGACCTTTTCCAGTCCTGTGGCCACTGCTGAGTTTTCCAAATTTGCTGGCATATCAAGTGCAGCACTTTCACAGCATCATCTTTCAGGATCTGAAATAGCTCAACTGGAGTTCCATCACCTCCACTAGCTTTGTTCATAGTGATGCTTTCCAAGGCCCACTTGACTTCACATTCCAGGATGTCTGGCTCTAGGTGAGTGATCACACCATCGTGATTATCTGGGTCGTGAAGATCCTTTTTGTATAGTTCTTCTGTGTATTCTTGCCACCTCTTCTTAATATCTTCTGCTTCTGTTAGGTCCATACCATTTCTGTCCTTTATCAAGCCTATCTTTGCATGAAATGTTGCTTTGGTATCTCTAATTTTCTTGAAGAGATCCCTAGTCTTTTCCATTCTGTTGTTTTCCTCTATTTCTTCGCACTGATCGCTGAGGAAGTCTTTCTTATCTCTCCTTGCTATTCTTTGGAACTCTGCATTCAGATGGGAATATCTTTCCTTTTCTCCTTTGCTTTTCGCTTCTCTTCTCTTCCCAGCTATCTGTAAGGCCTCCTCAGACAGCCATTTTGCTTTTTTGCATTTCTTTTCCATGGGGATTTTCTTGATCCCTGTCTCCTGTACAATGTCATGAACCTCTGTCCATAGTTCATCAGGCACTCTGTCTATCAGGTCTAGTCCCTTAAATCTATTTGTCACTTCTACTGTATACTCATAAGGGATTTGATCTAGGTCATACCTGAATGGACTAGTGGTTTACCCTACTTTCTTCAATTTAAGCCTGAATTTGGCAATAAGGAGTTTATGATCTGAGCCACAGTCTGCTCCCGGTCTTGTTTTTGCTGACTGTATAGAGCTTCTCCATCTTTGGCTGCAAAGAATATAATCAATCTGATTTCGGTGTTGACCATCTGGTGATGTCCAACAGACTGGTTCCAAATAGGAAAAGGAGTATGTCAAGGCTGTATATTGTCACCCTGCTTATTTAACTTATATGCAGAGCACATCATGAGAAACGCTGGACTGGAAGAAACACAAGCTGGAATCAAGATTGCCGGGAGAAATATCAATAGCCTCAGATATGCAGATGACACCACCATTATGGCAGAAAGCTAATAAGAACAAAAGAGCCTCTTGATGAAAGTGAAAGAGGAGAGTGAAAAAGTTGGCTTAAAGCTCAACGTTCACAAAACTAAGATCATGGCATCTGGTCCCATCACGTCATGGGAAATAGATGGGAAACAGTGGAAACAGTGTCAGACTTTATTTTTGGGGGCTCCAGAATCACTGCTGATGGTGATTACAGCCATGAAATTAAAAGACGCTTACTCCTTGGAAGGAAGGTTATGGCCAACCTAGATAGCATATTTAAAAGCAGAGACATTACTTTGCCAACAAAGGTCCGTCTAGTCAAGGCTATGGGTTTTTCCAGTGGTCATGTATGGATGTGAGAGTTGGACGGTGAAGAAAGCTGGGTGCCGCAGAATTGATGCTTCTGAACTGTGGTGTTGGAGAAGACTCTTGAGAGTCCCTTGGACTGCAAGGAGATCCAATCAATCCATCCTAAAAGAGATCAATCCTGGGTGTTCATGTTGAAGCTGAAATTCCAATACTTTGGCCACCTCATGCGAAGAGTTGACTCATTGGAAAAGACCCTAATGCTGGGTAGGATTGGGGGCAGGAGGAGAAGGGGACGACAGAGGATGAGATGGTTGGATGGCATCACTGACTCGATGGACATGGGTTTGGGTAGACTCCAGGAGTTGGTGATGGACAGGGAGGCCTGGTGTGCTGCGATTCATGGGGTCGCAAAGAGTCAGACACGACTGAGCGACTGAACTGAACTGATACAGTCAGCAAGACCAGGAGCTGACTGTGGCTCAGATCATGAACTCCTTATTGCCAAATTCAGACTTAAACTGAAGAAACGAAGGAAAATCACTATATCATTCAGGTATGACCTAAATCAAATCCCTTAAGATTTTACAGTGGAAGTGAGAAATAGATTCAAGGGATTAGATCTGATAGACAAGAGTGCCTGAAGAATTATGGATGGAAGTTTCGGACACTGTACAGGAAGCAGGGATCAAGACCACCCCCAAGAAAAAGAAATGCAAAAAGGCA
The DNA here is from genome assembly GCA_024291935.2 of Okapia johnstoni. NCBI lineage: Eukaryota > Metazoa > Chordata > Mammalia > Artiodactyla > Giraffidae > Okapia > Okapia johnstoni. The sequence goes on along the minus strand of CM044306.1, from coordinate 121,316,348 downwards.
AAATGGTTGTCTGAGGAGGCCTTACAAATAGCTGAGAAAAGAAGAGATGCGAAAGGCAAAAGAGAAAAGGAAAGGAATACCCATTTGAATGCAGAGTTCCAAAGAATAGCAAGGAGAGATAAGAAAGCCTTCCTCAGCGATCAATGCAAAGAAATAGAGGAAAACAACAGAATGGGAAAGAGTAGAGATCTCTTCAAGAAAATCAGAGATGCCAAGAGAACATTTCATGCAAAGATGGGCACAATAAAGGACAGAAATGGTATGGACCTAACAGAAGCGGAAGATATTAAGAAGACGTGGCAAGAATACACAGAAGAACTGTACAAAAAAGATCTTCACGACCCAGATAATCATGATGGTATGATCACTCAGCTAGAGCTAGACGTCCTGGAATGTGAAGTCAGGTGAGACTTAGGAAGCATCACTACGAACAAAGCTAGTGGAGGTGATGGAATTCCAGTTGAGCTATTTCAAATCTTAAAACATGATGTTGTGAAAGTACTGCCCTCAATATGCCAACAAATTTGGAAAACTCAACAGTGGCCACAGGACTGGAAAAACTCAGTTTTCATTCCATTCCCAAAGAAAGGCAATGCCAAAGAATGCTCAAACTACTGCACAATTGCACTCATCTTACACACTAGTAAAGTAATGCTCAAAATTCTCCAAGCCAGGTTTCAACAGTACGTGAACTGTGAACTTCCAGATGTTCAAGCTGGATTTAGAAAAGGCAGAGGAACCAGAGATCAAATTGACAACATTCACTGGATCATTGAAAAACCAACAGAGTTCCAGAAAAACATCTACTTTTGGTTTACTGACTACACCAAAGCCTTTGACTGTGTGGATCACAACAAATTGTGGAAAATTCTTCAGGAGATGGGAATACCAGACCACCTCACCTGCCTCCTGAGAAATCTGTATGCAGGTCAGGAAGCAACAGTTAGAACTGGACATGGAAAAACAGACTGGTTCCAAATAGGGAAAGGAGTATGTCAAGGCTGCATATTGTCCCCCTGCTTATTTAACTTATATGCTGAATGCATCATGAGAAACACTGGGCTGAATGAAGCAAAAGGTGGAATCAAGATTGCCGGAAGAGATATCAATAACCTCAGATATGCAGTTGACACCACCCTTATGGCAGCAAGTGAAGAAGAGCTAAAGAGACTCTTGATGAAAGTGAAAGAGAGTGAAAAAGTTGGCTTAAAGCTCAACATTCAGAAAACTAAGATCATGGCATCTGATCCCATCACTTCATGGCATATAGATGGGGAAACAATGGAAACAGTGACAGACTTTATTTTCGGGGGCTCCAAAATCACTGCAGATGGTGACTGCAGTTGTGAAATTGAAAGATGCTTGTTCCTTGGAAGAAAAGTTATGATCAACCTAGACAGCATATTAAAAAGCAGAGAAATTACTTTGCCAAAAATGGTCTGTCTAGTCAAAGCTATGGTTTTGCCAGTAGTCATGTATGGATGTGAGAGTTGGACTGTAAAGAAAGCTGAGTGCCGCAGAATTGATGCTTCTGAACTGTGGTGTTGGAGAAGACTCTTTAGAGTCCCTTGGACTGCAAGGAATTCCAACCAGTCTATCCTAAAGGAAATCAGTCCTGAATATTCATTGGAAGGACTGATGCTAAAGCTGAAGCTCCAATACTTTGGCCACCTGATGCAAAGAACTGACTCATTTGAAAAAACCCTGATGCTGGGAAAGATTGAAAGTGGGAGGAGAAGGGGACGACAGAGGATGAGATGGTTGGATGGCATCACCGAGTCAATGGACATGAGTTTGAGTAAACTCCAGAAGTTGGTGATGTACAGGGAGGCCTGGCGTGCTGTAGTTCATGGGGTCACAAAGAAATGGACACAACTGAGCAACTGAACTGAACTGAGTCACTTTCTGTACAGCAGAGTCTGGCATAACACTGTAAATACACTAAACTTCAATTTAAAAAAAAACTGAAAAAACAAATAAATTAAAGTCAATATTGAAGTTGGTGGAGCAGAAGGATATGAACTCACCTCCTTAGGAAAACACCAAAATCACAACTAACTGCTGAAGAACCAGTGACAAAAAAAAAAAACTGGAACCTACCAGAAAAAATGCCCTACATCCAAAGACAGAGAAGCCACAACGAGAAGGCAGGAGGGGTGCAATCATGGTAAAATCAAATCCCATACTCACCAGGTAGGCAACTCACAAAACGGGAAAATAATTAAACCACAGAAGTTATCCCACAAAAGTGGAAGTTCTGAGCCCCATGTCAGGCTTCCACTCTGGAGTCTGGTAACAGAAGGAGTCCCTAGAGAATTGGGCTTTGAAGGCCAGCAGTATTTGACTGCAGGAATTCCACAAGGCTGGAGGAAGCAGAAACTCCATTCTTGGAAGAGAGAAGACTAAGTCTTGTGTGCACCAGGACTCAGGGGAAAAAAAGCAGGACACCATAGAGACTACAGGAAGATCTCCTTGCAGAGGCAGCGATGGCTGCAGTTCACTGCAGGAACAAAGATTCTGGCAGCAGGAATTCTATAAAATACTCACTGGTATGAGTCCTTCTAGAGGCCTGCATTAGCCCCACCAAACAGTCTATAAGCTTCAGTGCTGGGTCACCTCAAAGCCAAACAGCCAATAGGACAGGAACACACCCCACCCATGAGCAGACTTAAAGTCTCCCTGAGCATGGCCCTGCCCAAGAGAGGGACAAAATGCAACTCAGTCTACAACAGGGGAGAACCAGCCCCTCTCATCAGAAAGCCTGCACAAGTCACTTAAGACAGGCTCATACACCAGACAGCAAACAGCAGAAGCAAGAACTACAATCCTGTAGCCTACGAAATGAAAACCAGTCACAGAAAGTTAGACAAAATGAAAAAAGAGTCATATGTCACAGAAGAAGGAAATATGAAACCCCAGAAGAATAACTAAGTAAAGTGGAGATGTCCAACCTTCTGGAAAAAAGAATTCACAATAATGATAGTGAAGATGAAGATGAAACATGGTATCAGAAAAAGAATGGAGGCAAAGATCAAGAAGATGCAAGAAGACAAAGAAGAACTAAAGAACAAACAGAGATGAAAAATACAATAACTGCAAAGAAAAATACACTAGAATGAATCAGTAGCAGAGTAAGTGAGGCAGATAATGGGTAAGTGACCTGGAAGGCAAAATGGTAGCAATGACTGCCATGGAAAAGAATAAAAAGAATGAAAAGAAATGAAGACAGTCTAAGAGAACTCTGGGACAACATTAAATACACCAACATTCACATTACAGGGGTACCAAAAGGAGAAGAGAGAAAGGACCTGAGAAAATACTTAAGAGTAATAGCTGAAAAATTCCCTAACATGGGAGAAAAAAAAGTCATCCACGTCCACAGGTAGTCCCAGGAAGCAGAGTCCCAGGCAGGATAAACCCAAGGAGGAACACGGTGAGACACACAGTAAACAAACTGAGAAAAACTAAAGATAAAGAAAAAAAATATTCAAAGCAGCAAGGGAAAAGCAAATAACAAACAAGGGAACACCCATAAGATTATCAGCTGATTTCTCAGCATGAACTCTGTAGGCCACAAGGGAATGGCACAATTATATTCAGAGTGATGAAAGGGAGGTACCTACAACTAAGAATACTCTACCCAGCAAGGCTCTCCTTCAGATTCGATGGAGAAATCAAAAGCTTTATAGACAAGCAAAAGCCAAGACATTCATTTCTCATGCTAGCAAGGTTATCGGAGAAGGCAGTGGCACCCCACTCCAGTGTTCTTGCCTAGAGAATCCCAGGGACAGGGGAGCCCGGTGGGCTGCCGTCTATGGGGTCGCACAGAGTCGGACACGACTGAAGCGACTTAGCAGCAGCAGCAGCAGCAAGGTTATGCTCAAAATTCTTCAAGGTAGGCTTCAGCAGTACCTAAACTGTAAACTTCCAGATGTTCAAGCTGGGATTAGAAAAGGCAGAGGATCCAGAGATCAAATCGCCAACATTCGCTAGATCATGGAAAAAACAAGGGCATTCCAGAAAAACTTCTAATTCTCCTTCACTGACTACGCTAAAGCCTTTGACTACATGGATCACAACAAACTGTGGAAAATTCTTAACGAGATGGGAGTACCAGACCACCTCATCTGTCTCCTGAGAAACCTGTATGCAGGTCAAGAAGCGACAGTTAGAACTGGACATGGAGCAACAGTTCAGTTCCAAGTTGGGAAAGGAATATGACAAGGCTGTATATTGCCATTCTGCTTAACTTATATCTAGAGTACATCATGCGAAATGCTGGGTTGCATGAATTACAAGCTAGAATCAAGACTGCTGGTAGAAATATCAACAAACTCAGAAATACAGATGATACACCACTCTAATGGCAGAAAGTGGAACTAAAGAGCCTCTTGATGAGGGTGAAAGAGGAGAGTGAAAAAGCTGGCTTGAAACTCAACATTCAAAAAACTAAGATCAAGCATTTGGTCCCATCAGTTAAGTTCAGTTCAGTCGCTCAGTTGTGTCCGACTCTGTGACCCCATGAATTGCAGAATGCCAGGCCTCCCTGTCCATCACTAACTCCCGGAGTCTACCCAAACCAATGTCCATCGAGTCAGTGATGCCATCCAACCATCTCTTCATGGCAAATAGATGGGGAAACAATGGAAACAGTGATAGATCTTATTATCTTGGGCTGCAAAATCACTGCAAACAGTGACTGTAGCCATAAAATTATAAGCCTCTTGCTCCTTGGTAGGAAAGCTATGACAAACCTAGGCAGTGTATTAAAAAGCAGAGACATCACTTTGCCAACAAAGGTATGTATAGTCAAAGCTATGGTTTTTCCAGTAGTCATGTATGGATGTGAAAGTTGGACCATAAAGAAAGCTGAGCACTGAAGAATTGATGCTTTTGAATTGTGGTGCTGGAGAAGATTCTTGAGAGTCCCTTGGACAGCAAGATCAAATCAGTCAATTCTAAAGGAAATCAATCCTGAATATTCAACAAAAGGATAGGTGCTGAAGCTGAAGCTCCAATACTTTCTCCACCTGATGCAAAGAGCCGACTCAACTGGAAAAGACCCTGATGCTGGGAAATACTGAAGGGGAAAGGAAAAGAGGGCAGCAGAGGATGAGATGATTAGATATCATCATCAACTCAGTGGACATGAATTTGAGCAAACTCCAGGAGACAGCTGAAAGACAGGGAAGCCTGGCATGCTTCTGAACTCAGCAACTGAACAATAACAAAAGCTAAGATAATTTAGCACCACCAGACCAGCTTTGCAACAAACGCTAAAGCAAGTTCTCTAAACAGGAAAGAGACCAGCAACTTAAAATACCTTGTACATATATAGAAAACTTGTGGAAATAGCACATCCAAAAACTACAATAGATAAACACATTAAAAAAAAAGGCAACTCAAACACAATATTAAAGATGATCATCAAAACTAGATACCATTTTTTACATAATGGATTTTAAAACTGCAAATATAAAAATGTCATTTATAATGGAGAGACACCTGTACTCACATAAATTATTAGACTGTGAATTGTTACAGCTATTTAACAGGTGATCCAACATTTCTTATTACAGTATATCCTAAAACCCAGCAAGTTCACTATAGCTATCACCTCAAAATGCATAAGAAAGGCCTATGAAAGCCATATACAAGAAAGATAACTGAGGTCCTGTTTTAGTAATGAAAACTAGAAATAACCTAAAAAGCAATCCAAAAGGGAACTGATAAAATAATCATGGTATATTCATACAAAGTAATGCCACATAGAACTTTGAAAGAATGATGAAAATCTGTAAGTATTAACATGGTTTGATCTCCAAATAAGTGACTGAAACATGCAAGGGGCTTCCAGGATGTAGTCAAGGTTGTAGTTTGGACCTAGGCAGAGATTTCATAGATGTTTGCTAATTCTGTTACATATTTTCCCCTACTCTATTGCTTACCATTTAATTGTTTACAGTGTGGCAAGCAATTTGTCATTTTGACAAGCAATCCAGTAGGGGAAAATATCAATGTAACAGAATTAGCAAACATCTATGAAACCCATATGAGACTTCCCAGGTGCTGCTAGTGGTAAAGAACCCGCCTGCCAATGCAGGAGACATGAGACGTAGGTTCGATCCCTGGGTAGGCAAGATCCTCTGGAGGAGGGCATGGTTACCCGCTCCAGTATTCTTGCCTGGAGAGTTCCATGGACAGAGGAGCCCATCAGGCTATAGTCCATGGGGTCACAAAGTGTCAGACATGACTAAGCAACTAACACATACACATACACAGGCATACACGAAGTTAAGTTCAGTGTATTTGAATTTATACACAGTCTAAGGAGTTAACATTTTAAGTTTTATGCATTTCTCTGTACATAATATACTTAAAAAAAATTAAACTAAACAACAATGAACTGCATAAGAACTAAATTCAGTTTACCTGTGACTTTTTCTTTCCTGGAACACATACTTTCACACTTTTCCCTTTTATCAGAAGAGGTGTTGTTTCAATGTACTCCATGACTGCAGTAATTGCTTCTTTAAATTCCATTTCCAAGTAAGCCTAAAATGAAACATATTCTACTTTAAGTCAAAAATCTACCTTAAAATTCTCTGTGTGACTCAATACTTCCTTGTAGAATATAAAACTGAAATTACCTCAAGTCCTTGTTGATTTTACCTGTTTTCACCTTGCTGGAGTGTAATCTGATCTTTAGGATGTTTTCACACACAAAATGGACATTTAACCTAATGGAATTTCTATACTGTTACCAAGATAAGAAGGAAGCAGTCCATGGCAAGATCATAAAAGAGTAAGAAACAGGAAGGCAGGGCTCACTGAACAATAGGAAAGAAGGCAGGATCTAGTCTAGCTACTGTTAAATTTGACCTTTTTAAGGTTTCTTGCAACAAAGAAAATTATACCAACTATGTTGCCTTGTTTTACCTCCTAATTTCATGTTCTGTTTACACCAGGGTTTGTCGAGTTTATAGAACTTTACTATGTAAGTTACAGGAATACAGTTCATATGTAAAAAACACTGTACAAACAAAATCATTTTTTTAACATCACCTCACTGAAGTGCTAAAGCAATGAATGGCAAACTATGGCCTGTCATCTGTCTTTTTGTAAGTAAGTTTTTTTGAACACAGCGATGCGTATTCATTTATATGTCATCTATAACTGTGAAGTACTACAACAGAGTTGTATAGCAGAGCGAGTAGTTGAAATTCTACGACATGCAACACCTAAAATATTCTCTGGCCCTTCAAAGAAAAAGTGTGCTCGTCTAAAAAAACAGTGTGCTGTTCTAAAGGATATAAAGCAGTTTATTTAGGAACCCTGTTCATTCAATTCCAAACACTTACATAACTCAAGTAACAGTTGTATATGGAGTAAAAGCTGAAAGATCTGACAAGTCTTTATAAAATAAAATTATGACTTTTTGGAATAGACTAAATAACTCACTTCCTTTCTGTATGGAACAATCAGGACATCATTAACTTTTCCAAACGGTTGAAATATTTTTCTAATTTCTTCTTCAGTACAGCCATCTTCTGGTAATTCAGATATCAGAAGAACAGGACCATAATGTGAAGACTGGTCCTTCCGAAGCTATTTTTGAGATGAATGAAAATTAAACCAAATTAAGTGACCAAGTATAGTTACAATAATTCCCAACATAATTTTTCTACCATTAATCTTAGTACTTTAAGCAGTCTTTTTTGATTAAAATATTATATTTTCTGCTTATAAATATAAATAATTCTTATACTTTCTGCTTATAAAAATATTTTAGAACATTTAAAAACTTTTTGAAATGCTAAGAAAAGCACGAAGAAATGTTTTATATTTTATCACTCAAACCTAACAGCAGGCAGTTTATAGGCAACCAATCACAGATGCTCTTTTCTGTACAGAAGCATTTCGTAACAAACAAGACCTATGAAGTAGTCCAAAACTAGTAAAGAGTACTTTTCTATATGAAACTGGATGGCACATTATCAGTAAAGCTGAACTTACACAGCTTTATTTAGTCTGTTATAATAATTTAAAAAATATCTAGATAGGCATAATGTTTTAATAGATTGATATATACAATTTGAATATTATTTACCACCTATGTTAAAAAATGACTCAAAGAAAACTTTTAAAGTTCCACTGCTGCCATCTAGAAATCTAGAAACAAAATGAATGTTACAGAACAATTTAGCCTTTTCAAAATTAATTCCCTGTACTCAGTATGTCTTCAAAATTCTGTATTATCAGGTTGATTATTATAAGTTCATCCTGTTAAATATAAGCTCTATGGGGGCAAGGAACTGTAATTGTTTAAAGTTAAGACAATGTTAAGAGAAATGTATACCTAAACACTTGAAGATTTGTTAATATTACAAAATACACCTATTAGTACACAGAGAACAGACTAGTATTCTACACTGGGCAACAAAGTAGCTTCTGAACTACACTGTAAAAAAACATAGAACAGATTAAAAATGATTCTCAGCAGAAAGTCACTCATAGATTACTAACAAAGATTACAAAAACTCATTAATACTACTGATTACGTCCATTTCCCCAATCAGAGAGCAAAACTTTTAACACGCATCAGTGTGGTCAGCCAAAAACACCAAACCATCAAAATGTTTTCACTTTTGATATTTGTAATCTATAAGATTTTAATTATTGGACTTTTCCTGCATTCAAAACAGAAATCAATAAAAAATATTTCATATCAAAATAAATCACAATTTCCTCAGAAATATGAAGATTAAAAATTCTGAACAACTTTGTTTTCTCTTTGTCATATTAACAAGTGTACGTACGTACTTCCACTAACAAAGAACTACTGACCTTACGTTGCAGAGAAACAGTTTTATCAGCCATCTGTTTACTTTCTGATGGGGTGTCATCTTCAAGATTCTTTGATTTGTAACGAGTACAATGTCCTCCTATATTTGAATCACTCTTTGCAGAACTTGTAGTTTTAACTGATGTCTTTGCTCCACTGCCAGTTTTAAGTTTTTGTGCTGGTGAGTGTCCTTTATCAACTGCTTCAAGATGCTTCTGTTTACTGAATTCTGACTCATGCCCAGATCGTTGTATTACATCTTCTAATGCTTTTTTCTTATCTATTAAAAGTACACAAATACTACAATTGAGAAGAACTTAATAAAAAAATAATATAACTCCTCAACTGCCCAAATATTTAACACATTGAGCCACTGTTAGGCCAAACAGGTGGCAAATACATACAAAAAAATTATTAAGTCTTTAATTCTTCACTCAAAAGGTATTCACAAGACCCTTTATTCAGTGAGCTTCTTTTATACCAGAGAACCTCAAACTTTGGATTTCAGTATCCCTTTACATTATTAAAAACTGAGGACTCCAAAGAGCATTTGTATTCAATTTATCAATATTTACCACAAAATAAACATAGAATTTTTAAAATATTATTTAATAATAAACTCCTATGTTAACATAAACAATATATTTTTATAAAAAACAACTTTAATTTCAAAACAAAAATTATTTAGATGAGTATTATTTTCCTGAACACTTAAATGTTGGGCTTAATAGAAGACATCTGAATTCTCCAATCAGAGAATTCTGCATCCAATGTGCTGGATACACTATTTTGGCTACAATATTTTAAGAAAAATCCAATTTCAGAGATATGTAGTTGAAAAAGGAAAGATCTCACAGACCTCTGAAAAGATTTCAGAAAAAAAATTACGTAAAAAGTATTTCTGGAAAGGTCAGTAAACCAACATTAAGACACACGTTGAAAATTTGAGCAATTTTAAAATGTTTTAAGTTAATTCATGGAAGACAAGTCTATAATCAATTACTACGGCAAACTAAGATATCCATATACTGCTACTGCTGCTAAGTCGCTTCAGTCGTGTCCGACTCTGTGCGACCCCATAGATGGCAGCCCACCAGGCTCCCCTGTCCCTGGGATTCTCCAGGCAAGAACACTGGAGTGGGTTGCCATTTCCTTCTCCAATGCATGAAAGTGAAAAGTGAAAGTGAAGTCGCTCAGTCGTGTCTGACTCTTCGCGACCCCATGGACTGAAGACTGCCAGGCTCCTCCGTCCATGTATTCCTGGTTTTTTAAGTTTGATGTTGGGTGTGTAGATACACTCTCCCACATTTCTTGTGATACATAATAATGGGAAGAAGAATGAAACAGGTGGTAATGTGAGTCAGATTTCATACAGAAATTCTAAAATTTAATAAATTACACTTAATTTCTTAAAAACCTTAGAAGTTTCAAAAAGAGCTGAGCCAAATATCTCAAAATGTCAACATTTAAAAAAATCTTGAGAAGAGTAAGTCAGTCACCATTTCAAGCTTAATGCAAATACAGAAATAAAAAAAAAATCAAATGAACAAAAAAACCTGAAATGGTTTAGTCAAAATAAGTATTTATTATTCACAAACATAAATGTACCTGATGATCTCTCTGATCTCCTTGATGTCCTTTCAGGGCTAACTGATCGAAAGAATTTTGGACTACCTCTAAAGGGATTTCTCATTCGATATGGTGAACGGGATCTGGATCTGTATCTAGGAATAAAACGATGGCAAATTCTTGGACTTCGGCTTCTTGGTCTATACATACAACGTACGGGGCTTCGAGATCGACGAAATCTGTGACTTGAGCTTGATCTCCTAGAATGCCTCGGACTGGGCGAATGAGATCGTCTTCTTGGAGTTTCATTTTCTTTTCTATTGCCTTCATTTCTACAAAGTGCAAGAAAAAAACCACAAGATTCATCAATTTTATATAAATTTAAATTTATATCAATGACAGATTTACCTCCTTAAAATCAAGCTATTAATATTAACAACACCAAACTCTAATACCATGTATTATGTAAAGCAAAAACCTGCTTGTTATGATGCACTTCAGTTTTGTAAATGAATAAGGATCAATCAAAGCAGATGATCACCTCTCTAATTGCTTACATTCCTGTTTTGTTTACTCACAAATAAATATCACCAATTTCTTGCATTTTTCCTATATCACTATTATATCCAATTATATTTTGAAAGTAATAAGTTACATAAAGAATTTAAGAAATAACAAATGTTTCTCGACAATTTTCCCACAAAGATTATGCCTTCCACAAATATTTGACTCCTATACTTGTATTTATATACACCGAATAGGGAAACCCCATGCTCAGCCTTCAAGCCATTTATAATCTAAGACCCCACAAACATAAAATAAGAATAAAAGTATAAAGTATTTTCAGAAAAGACTAAAAAAGAAAAGTTCACAGATGGGAGCTATTACAGGTAAACTGGGGTAACTAAAGATTCCTAGAGATGGTTGCATTTCCCTACTGTTTAAAAACAAAAATGGTAAAAACAAGATTCTATTCAAAACAGTGCCTTAAAAAAAAAAAAAAAAAGTACGTGTATACTTTTAAAGGAAAATCAAATTTCAATAATACCACTATTAAAAAAAATAACTACCTTCTTGATGGGAGGATCTCAGGATTCCAATCAGGATACCTATTTTGAGAATAAACAATATTAATGAACAGTTAAGATTATAAGGCTCAATCTTTCCCTGCAATATATAGAGAATACTGTTCAAAACAAAAGTTAAGGGAATTCCCTGGCAGTCCAGTGGTTAGGACTCCATGCTTTCACAAGGGCACAGGTTCAATCTCTAGCTGGGGAACTAAGATCCCACAAGCTGTACAGTGCAGCAAAAAAAATTAATAAAAATTTTTAAAAATTGAAAAAAAAAAACTTGTTTAATTTTTTAAAAATTTAAAAGATTTTAAAAAGTTAAGTGATTTATTAGTATATTAAAATATGACTATTTTCTTCAAAGTAAAATATTTTGAGTGTCTAGTTCAATAAATAGTAAGTTTTAGGCAACTCAGGAAAAAGAAACACATTCTCCATACTTTAAACACCTTGACATTTATTTAGGTAAACAGGAAGTACACATAAAACTGTTAAGAGGTATAGAAGAGCTATAAAACACCAGCTTAGGTAGGCATTAAAGACAGTTCACTCACTCTGCAGAACTCTAGAGGACACCATTCTACAGAATGAGACATGAATGCTGCCCCTTATATTGTACCAAGTGTTCCTCAGAGAGGATCTCAGGGGGCAATTCAAAGAAAAGGTTGCTTTTCAGGTAGCCCTTTAAACAGGGCTATCAAGAGGCATGGATCAGGTTAGGTTTCACACAGTGGCAATATATAAAAGGAGGATTAGAGGCAAAAGTGTTCTATTCTAGGAACCAGTGTGGCCGCAGCATGGACATGACAAAAAGGAATTATGAGGCAGAAAACCTGGCAAGACAGCTCAGAGGCAAACTATGAAGGTCCTTGAAGTCATGCTAAGGAGGCTGAACCTAAGTAAAAGGCAATGGAGAACAATAAATATTTCTGAAGTGAAGGGAACATAGGAATGTTTGCAAAACAACTGGAAATAAATGTTTGGATTAGAGAAAAAGATGAGTGTTGAGATATTTAGAAATCAGGCATCAACTACAGCACTAAGAGTTAATGAGACAAACAGAGAATGGACTTACTGGGAAAAAAGAGGGTTGAGGACAGAATCTTATGCACACTAACACTTAAGAGTAAAGCAAAGATACCCCAATGAAAGAAATTAAGGGATAATTGCAGAAAGAAAAAGTAGGAGGAAAAGTAACACCACAGAAGTCCAAGAAAAAGAAATCTTCATCTTCAACTATTCCAGAGAATCCAGACTCTACATGTTAATTGGAAATGATGATTATTAAATTTCTGATGTACAAAAATACAATTTCAGTAGCCAAGAGGAGAGCTACGTAAGGAAATGCAGGCAGCAAGCCACCTGACAAGAAAATACAGTGAGGTCACAAACTAACTAAAGGTAAAGCAGTTTTTATTCGTTGACATTTGTCTCGGATATTGTTGGCAGGTTAACTCAAAAGCAATTCTCACCGTGTGCCAAATAGAGTCTATGTACCATAACCAGAGAGGCCTGGGCACCACAACAAAGACCTAGCACAGTCAAAAACAAACACACACACAATTCTCAACTGCCTTTTCCCAGGGCTGCCTCCATAACAAAGGCTAAAAAAAGCTAAATTTGCTTTCCCAGTCTCTTTAGAAGACAGCCAGTGATAGGTTCAAACCAATGACATATAGGTGCAAAACCACTGGCAGACTTCTAAGAAAATTTCTGCACCATCCTTCCTGCTTTGAGAACAGACACGAAGGCTGGAGCATCTTATAACTACCACAATGTGACAAACTGAGAAGGCAAAAAACTTAACTTCAATCCAGTGTATCTATCACTTAGCATCAACAACTGTCAAATATGAACAATTTTTTTCATCTACTACTACAGTTTTTCTCTGAGATGGTTTTGGTTGCTGTCTCCTGTACAGTGTTACAAACCTCCGTCCATAGATCTTCAGGTACTCTGTCTACCAGATCTAATCTCTCTAACCTATTTGTTACCTCCACTGTGTGTGTATATATATGTATATATTTATATATAAGAGATTATGACTTTAACATCATCTTCTTTTAGGATTTTATATAACTCCGCTGGAATTCCATCACCTCCACTAGCTTTACTGGTAGTAATGCTACCTAAGGCCCACTTAACTTCACACTGCAGGATGTCTGGCTATAGGTGAGTGACCATACCATCATGGTTATTCAGGTAGTCAAGATCTTTTCTGTATAGTTTTTCTGGGTATTCTTGCCACCTCTTTTTCATCTCTTCTGCTTCTGTTAGGTCCTTACCATTTCTGTCCTTTATCGTGCCCAGATTACCATGAACATGAAGTGTTCCCTTGATATGTCAAATTTTCTTGAAGAGATCTCTAGTCTTTCCCTTTCTATGGATTTCCTCTATTTCTTTGCATTGTTCATTTAAGAAGGCCTTATCTTTCCTTGCTATTCTCTGGAACTCTGCATTCAGTTGGGTATCTTTCCCATTTCCCCTTTCCTTTCACTTCTCTTCTTTCCCTAGCTATTTGTAAAGCTTCCTCAGACAACCACTAAGCCTCCTTGCATTTCTTTTTCTTTGGGATGGTTGTGGTCACTGCCACTTGAATAATGTTACGAACTTCTGTCCATAGTTCTTCAGGCACTATGTCTACCAGAACTAATCCCTTGAATATATTTGTCACTTCTACTGTATAATCATATGACATCTGATTTAGTTCATACCTAAATGGCCTAGTGGTTTTCCCTACTTTCTTCAATTTAAGTCTGAATTTTGCAATAAAGAGCTTATGACCTGAGCCACAGTCATCTCCAGGTCTTGTTTTTTGCTGACTGTATAGAGCTTCTCCATCTTTGGATGCAAAGAACATAATCAATCTGATTTTGGTATTGACCATCTGGTGATATCCACGTGTACAGTCATCTCTTGGGTTGCTGGAAAGGGTATTGCTATGAACAGTGCATTCTACTTGACAAAACTCTGTTAGCCTCTGCCCTACTTCCTTTTGTAATCCACAGCCAAACTTGCCTGTTATTTTGGTATCTCCTGACTTCCTACTTTTGCATTCCAATCCCCTCTGATGAAAAGGACATCCTTTTTTTTGGTATTAGTTCTAGAAGATATTATAAGTCTTCAAAGAACAGGTCAACTTCAGCTTCTTCGGCATCAGTGTTTGGGGCAAGACTTGGATCACCCTGATGTTGAATGATTTGCCTTGGAAACAAACCAAGATCATTTTGTTGTTTTTGAGATTACACCCAAGTACTGCATTTTGCTGGAGGAGGAAATAGCAACCCACTCCAGTACTCTTGCCAGGATAATCCCATGGACAAAGAAGCCTGGCAGGCTACAGTTCATGGGGCCACAAAGAGTCGGACATAACTGAGTACAACAATTTGAAAGTCAGTTACTTAATACAAGTAAGCCTTAATTTTCTTTTACATGCCATCCTGGAAATACAGCTCGCTGCCAACACAGAGAAGTTATTAAATTCCCAGAGCTTTCCAATTCAAGAGGGGGTAATAATATTTCAGATGTGAAATGATGTTTTAGATCTAAGTTAACCACTAGAATACATGTTCTTATATCTGCTGCCTGTGTGTTACCTAACTAGTTTTTTAGAATGTTTCAGAAGCATAATACATAACAATATAATATAATGGCTAAGAACAAGGACCTAAGTAAATGATATCATCTATACCCCAATGTGATATGTAAGTATATATATTACCTATAAAGTTTTTGTGACAAAAATGTTCAACCTGAATTTAATGGAGAGGAAAAAAACCAGAAAGGTGCAGAATGTGGAATAGTCTACAAGATAAGACATTTCAAAAGTCAACCATTGTGAAAATATCCTCAAAAAAAGTGTGGGGAGTGGGATAGGCAAGGATAGTTATAAAGGGCATTCTGGAAAAAAATGGGAAAATTTGAATTTGGTCTGTGTATTAGAAGGCATTATGAAATCATTGTTAATCATTGTGTTATACTGTAGTTATAACAGATAACCACTGTAGAAACATTTCCTTATTCTTATGGGGAGGCGGGTTGGAGGAGAATGGCATGTATACATATGGCTGAGTTCCTTCCCTGTTCACCTGAAACTATCATAACATTGTTCATTAATCAGCTACACCTCAATATAAAATAAAAGTTGTTAAAAAATTTTTCCTTTTTCTTAAGAGGTAGATGTTGAATTAAGGAGTGAAGTGTTACAATGTCAGCAATGTATTTTCTACTAGTTTTTAAAAAGTGTAACTAATATTAAAAATGTGCATATAAAGTATAATAAAATAGACACATCAAATGCTAACAACTGGTTAATAAAGAAGAAGACTGTTTATTATCCCTTCAAATTTGTTGCACCTTAGAAACTTTTCAGAATAAAGTGCTGAGGGGAAAAAAGTTTTAACAAAGAGCCATGAGTTAGACAGATATTAGTCGTGCCAATTATTTGCTGTGTGACAGGTGGGAAGCTGCCTCTCACTGGCAAAATCACAATCATTACATGTATCTCTCACATAATATTTTAGTTAATATTATGAAATATTATTTCACAGGGTTGAAATATGATCTCACAGAGTTGCTTTGAAGATTACAGACACTGTGTAAAGCACTTAGAAGAATGCCCAACACACAAGCATACAGCTCTTTATTATGTTACTTATTATTTTTAATACTAAAGCTAACACACTATCTTCTCTCGAGTTAATCAATTTTACTTCTGTGTCATAATCCAGAAAGATGCAATAAGACGAAGAGAGAGAAGAGATAATAAACCTTAAGAAAAGAAACTGGAACCTAAATATGTATCAGTAGGGGCTTCCTAGGTGGCTTGGTAGTGGAAAAAAAAAAAAAAAATCTGCCTGCCAATGCAGGAGTTGCAGGAGACACAGGTTGGATCCCTGGGTTGCAAAGATCCCCTGGAGGAGGAAATGGCAACCCACTCCAGTATTCTTGCCTGGAGAACCCCATGGCCAGAGAAGCCTGGCAGGCTACAGTTCCTGAGGTCATGAAGAGTCAGACACAACTGAGCACTCACACATACATCAGTAAAGGAATGACTAAATAGATTTAAGTACAGAAGCACAATGCAGCTTATAAAAAAAGAATGAAATAGCATACGTTTTATCTTGGAAAGATCCAAAGCACCTAATCAAATCTAATGCATTTGTTAATTTTTGAGCAGCAGAGAGAAAGCCATGAAGAAATTATTCAAGAATACCTGAAAAAGGTAAAAATGTAAAACAGAGCAACAAAGTAGCAGGCACAGAAAGTACATGCTTTAAAATCAGGGTCCTCTGTACATGAAAAGGAAGCTGTGGTACATATACACAATGGAATATTACTCAGCCATTAAAAAGAATACATTTGAATCAGTTCTATTGAGATGGATGAAACTGGAGCCCATTATACAGAGTGAAGTAAGCCAGAAAGAAAAACACCAATACAGTATACTAATGCATATATATGGAATTTGAAAGATGGTAACGATAACCCTATATGCGAGACAGAATAAGAGACACAGATGCATAGAACAGTCTTATGGACTCTGAGGGAGAAGGTGAGGGTGGGACGTTCTGAGAGAATAGCATTGAAACATGTATCTTATCATATGTGAAATAGAACACCATTCCAGGTTTGATGCACGAGACAAATGCTCAGGGCTGGGGCAATGGGATGACCCAGAGGGATGGGATGGGGAGGGAGGTGGGAGGGGGGTTCAGGATGGGGAACACATGTAAACCCATGGCTGATTCATGTCAATGTATGGCAAAAACCACTACAATATTGTAAAGTAATTAGCCCCCAACTAAAATAAATAAATTTATTTAAAAAAAAAAAAAAAGAAAGAAAAAAAGGCTTATCTACCTAAAAAGCTTTCAGTAGACATAAATGCCATTTGGCATAGAAAATTAATGGCAGTGCATGTAGCTAGGCTCCTGTAACTAGCATTTAATGCCTACCTACAGCAACTAATTTCCTCCCATCTAAATCCCCTAGCTTCATAAAAATGAGACATCTCACTGGGTTTCTGTGAGAAAATTTGTGACTTTAGGAGAGATTTTCCATTTACAGTGGCAGTAAGGTCCAATACAAGTAACAAATTATCTTCACATGACAACCAATGTCTTTGTGCACAGATCTATACAGGTAAGAAACTCTATCTCTATTCTCAGTCTATATGATTCATTCAGGTAGGCCTTATATCACACTCTACAGCAGAAGTAGGCACATGACACCAACCGAGTTATAGTACCCTATTCCTACAACCATTGTAATTGCTTTAGAGATGGACAACTAACCCACAATGGTCCAAAAGACTCAAACCAAAAACTTCCGCAGAATTTATGAGAAAAGAAGTGCTTTTATTTATTTATTTTTTAACTCCAGGAATGTTAGATATTCAGATCACTTAAGTCTGGAACTAAGGGGGTCACTTTGCTTTGTGGAGAAGTGTCCTCATGAGGACAAAGCAGAAAGGAACAGACAGGAAATGAAGTATTACTGACACTTTGACTTTTCTTTGAGCACCTAATCCAGCTGTTCCTGAAACTAGAAACACTCAAGCTTCCTAGTTAAATGAGCTAATAAATTTCCTTACTTTAAAAAACTAGTCTGAGTAAGGTTTATCATGTATGATTAGGAGAGTCATGAATAATCTCAAAAAAATTTTGGTGACATTTTCATAAAGAACAAAGTGAAAAACCAAAACAGCTGTCACAAATTCATTTGCTCAAGAACATGCTACTATCATCAGTATAATGACCAGGAATTTGACACACAACTGAATCAGCATGTTTAACGATGCTAGGGGAACACAATTTTATGTAAGTCCAGATGATATAAGAGAAAATCACACTTTTTACCTTCATAGGTACCCTGTCTTAAAGAAGGAAAAGGTGAAAGAACTGAAGAACCAATGGTTAGGAAGCACCATATCTAGCTTGCTCATCTCCTACTTAAGGGTTTTTTTCTGAAAATAGGTTCTAAACCAAGAGAGATTTAGACCTGAAATTAAATACTAGTGTTTGGTTTGAGTGGTTTTTAGTTAGTTATCCTTTGAGGAAAGGGTGGGAAGAAGGAGAGGGAAGTATAGGAGAAGGGAAGGCTATGTGTTCTGAAACAGATAAACCATTCCAAGGAAGGCAAGGTAGCAGGAATGAACCAATTATATTAAATTTACCTACTGGGAAGGAGTCAGAAAAAAGGGATCATATTTAATTCTCTCCTTTTAGAAAAAGTTTAAATATATTTGTATAAAGTTAGTATTTCAAATAGGCAATAGCTTTCTAAAAATATTTTTCTCCAAAGTACCACAAAGGTATTAAACAATCATACCTAAAACATTTAACTATTCTGTAAATTCGCTACCTATAAGAATGAAAAAAATTGTTCTTACTGTTGACGTAACTGTCGGCAACTCTCAATATGAGTAGATGTATTTTGATGCTGAATCCAATCCTATTGCAAAAGGAGAGAAGTGCACAAATTAGAACATTCCTCATTTGACTAATGACATTAGGCTTTTTAACATGACACAGCATCCTTTGTTTTTTCAAAAATTAAACAAACCTAGTTATAAATACCATGTGGCTACTCAATTAAAATTTCACAAAAATAAAAGGACTCCAAACAAAAGCACTTAATATCAACTCATTGATGCCATTTTAAAACATTTTAGCTATAGAAAACATTTTAAAAATCCTACTCATGGATACTCATTTTGAAGTCAAACATACATTTAAACTTGGAGAAAGTAAAAGCATGGATCAGAAATAATCATCTCAAATCATCTCATCTCAAATATTTAAAAACAAAAAAAAAACACACTACAGAGAGTATCAAGAACTCTATAAATAGAATGGTATTTGAAATGGCATCTCCAAAATATAGTCTTGATGCCTTACAACTCTAAACTTCAAGCTAACAACATTAACAACAAAGAATCCTACCTCTTAGGCCAATACCATTCCAAACAAGGTACTCACTATATACTGACAAAGGATAAGATTAGTAAAAATATGAAAAAATGCTGCTGATCAAAACATTTATCTTCAGGATATAGTGGAAAGCAGTATCATTTCAAAGACATAATATGCCTTACATATAGAGCTTTACAATGAACAAAATGCTTTCTCATTTAACTTCACTCACAAAGCTACCCTAAAATCGTATTCTGCACGATTTTTTTTTAAGGCAATACAATTTTCAAAGAGAGATCCCCCAAGTGAAACAATCTGTTAAAAGCAAAGTGTGAGTAACGTTTTATTGTGTCTCCAATATTTGGACAGGCAGAAAACTTACTGAACAGTTCCTTCCGTATTTTAAAACATTCCTTGAGGAAAATGTTATCCATTTCCATTTCAAAAACATTTTAGTTTGTCATTGCCAAAGACAAACTAGAACTATCCAATTAAAAACCACAGTTGACACTGATTTTGGAATGTGCCTTGTCAAGAACTATCTGAAAACAAGTGCATGCTACCTGCAATACTCAGGAGCAGGTTATGACAAACCCTAAAGTATTTCATTACGCCATGAACTGACTGTGGATTACAAAAAATAAAGTCTGCATATCCTGCTCAGGGAAATAGAAAGCTAGAAGAGACTGGCAGTTAAGAATCTTTAGTACTGCTAAACCCATGTCTTTGATAGTAACTAGATATTGTTTACATTAGACACACGGACAGGTATCAAACTGGACATGATTTAATCGGACCACAAAGTGTTTTATTTGAATAAGTTGCCAACATATAAAAATCCAGACTTTCAGCTTTTCTTGAAAAAATATGAAGATATAATTAATACTAGATATGTATTTGACATAGCAACTATCAGCTAATGCTGACAGCTAAAAGTTATTTAAGGCATACTCTGTCCAGTTCTACACACACACACACATCCACTTTACTGACATTACTCACTTTTAGGTTCAGTAAATATATCTACACCACCCCAATTTCTACTCTCCAATAAGACAAGGGTCCAAAAGCAGGACTCCTCTCCAGAGAAGGAGTGATAATTACCTACTAGGCAGGAGATGCTGCAAGGACTGTAGACTTGAGTGGACCCAGAATCCAACTGTTAAAATACCTACCCATATCACTCTCTTATCTACCAACTACTTAAAAAAACTGTTTATGTATTTTTTTGAACTGAATTATTTCAGTCAGAAAGACATGGCTTTAAACCAAGGATAGAGTTCTAAACCAACTGTGACAGTCAAAAACATGTAACTTCTAAACTAAGAATGACTTCTCTGATGTCTGAAACTCAATTTAGAAAAAAAAAAATTTTCTCATTTTCTTGCCTTTTTCAGAATGTAGTTTTGACTCAGGGGTAGGTAACATCGTTAGCTGTTACTTAGCAAGAAAAAATTTACAGTTGGTAATTTATATTTATTGGTTACACATTTATAATGTCAAATACATACACACTTACAGGGCAGCAAAATACATCACAGAAACAAGAGAGGTAGGTTATACTACCTAAGTTCATGTTCACAAGTCCCTATCATTCGTCATCTAGTAGAGAATTCATTAGTTAGGTCCATTGTGCTATTCCGACTGTTAAAAGGTTTCTGTTCATTTAAAAAGGCAATCAATTTCTATTACCTCTAATAATCATTAAATGATTTCTTTTAATGTTTAATGTCCTTTTATCATATTACTGGCTTCCTTGGTGGCTAAGACAGTAAAGAATCTACCTGCAGTGCAGGAGACTCAGGTTTGATCCCTGGGTCAGGAATATTTTTATATTTATGGTACTTTTATCATATTAATCCATACTGTCACCAACACACAAGTGAATAACTAGGGAAGTCTCAAATTAGGTGTCCTACCCTATCTCTCTTCATTCCTATTGATCTTGCACGCATCAGTCAGATTTATCTTCCTGCAATATATTTTTTAATGTGTCATTTCACGTATCAAGAATCTTAATTAGCTTTTTAATGCCTCTCATTTCACATCTAAACTCCCTGGGCTAGTTTTTCTAGGCCCCTCAAAACTTATCGTTGTTACTCCTATCTGAAATGTTATCCCTCTTCCCCTGGGTACATCGAAGCCTACTCACCATTCAAGAACCACCTTCAACCTATTCCATGAAGTCTTCCCTCCCAGATCACTTTAGTCCAGACAGACTTAGTGCACCTAGTCACTCAACAAGTCTTATCTAACTGGAGTACAGACGCCTTCTGATGCCAGAAAGTATAATTTTTAATTACACACTGTGAAATACACAATAAGTATTGGTAAATTAATAATGCTGACCTAAACTGATTTAAGCCTGCAATCAAAATAGAATTATTAAATCTCTCCCTCCCTACAGCCTATCCAAACAAGTCAATTACAATCACCAAACTATTTGTTGCCTTCTAATTTTTAAAAAATTCCTTAGGTGTGTAATTTTTCTCCTCAGTGAGACTGTATAAACTGCTTAAGAACAACATGCAAACTTCATGTAGTTTATGTTCATTCCAGCACCTAATGTAACACCATGTACAAAACTAGTAACCAGTAAATAGTTACTGAATGTGTGTATTTTCTATTCAACAGAATAAAAATTAAAACTTTTAAAATATTATTTTTTCTTAGATTCATCATGACTAACGAAAAGTTCAAAATAAATGGAACATAGAGGGGCTAACACTCAATTCAGTACTTGGGCCAAGGCTACTAGATTTTAACTAAGTGCTGAAATTTTTTAAGACTTTGCTATTCCCTTTGATAGAGCAAGGCAATTATTATTAGCACTCAGAAAATCTGGCTAAAATGAGGTAGAATGCTGATTTCCTTTGCTTTCAATAACGTTTCTGACCGAAGCATCAGTTCCAGGTATCAGATTCTTGTTGGCTGAAACCTGGTGAGTGGGTAACAGAAAGACAATAAAAGGACAACACTAGGAGAAAAAAAAACAAGGGAATAAACACCTATAGACTTTTAAGCCTATTAAAGTATACAACCAATGCTACAGCCTTGAATCAGCTTGTTCCCATAGGAAACACTGCAATACATTCCTTCTTGGTCACATGTAATATAAATCTTCAAATCACATTAGTAAATAGAAGAAACAGTAATTTCCAAACATATATAGTAAATAAAACATATTCAGAAAATTCTACTCAAATCCACCAGTGATTACTATCAAACAATAATATTCTATGTTATTCTTTGGGACCTCAGAAAAATATTTCATTCTAACTCTCCTAACCATGAAGACACCTAAGGCTTCTTTGTTTTTTAAAGACTCTTCTCTCTAAAGATCATTTTACACTCTATGCTCTGAGCCCACAACTGGTCCCAATAATTCATCCTGACTCAATTTTGCTATGCTATGGATTTAGTTATCTTAGGAAGCTCCTTCTCATGAAGCACTAAAAATCCAGCTAAGAATCAAAGAGTCAGAAAATATTTAAATCAACATTAACTATCTTTAGCTCAAGACAGGTAGAAACATGCAAGGCTATAATATACTGTCTCTTTAAAAGTGTGCAGTACAAATGTTTCATTCCAAGTTTTTATTTTCATACTAACAGATTCTCTTATTCAGATAAAGGTAACTCATGTGACATTGTCTTATAAATACAGTTTGTGTCATATAAATATTATGTTGCATTGTCTGGGATAACCTCTCAAAAGTTCAAAATAAATGGAAAAATCCATGTGGTGTGCCCAGTCACAGGAATACAGAAAGCCTAACACTCAATTCAATACTTAGGCCAGGCTACTTAGATTACAACTAAGCGTTGACATTGCAATAAAAATTTCTGCCATTTCCTTAATGACTAGTTAACACCAGCATACGTATGAGAATTTAGATGAAACTTGGGCACTGAGTTATCATGATACAGTGATCTTTAAAAACACTCACCTTCAAATGACTACATTCTACGTTACACAGAGAACACAAATGTGGAAATATTCTTGGAGATGCTGCATAATAATCATTCATCATAGAAGGAGTTGGAAGTCTCTTCATCTTCTGGGCATCAGCATGCGAAAACTTTGGTAGCCACGATGCTTTCACAATCCCAAAGGGAGACTGAATGGGGATGTCAGCCTCTGACTGGTAATTCTTTTTACTTCCTCCCGATCCATGTACATTAGATGAATTAATGACAGGTTCACGTGGGATCCGCTCTTGTTGGCTTACAGTTGAAATTAATTCCGATGAAAAAGGTTGCTGGTTCATAGAAGGAGGAATCAGAGACTGACTCATTGTCTGATTAACTGTCTGGCTAATGGATTGGCTGACAGATTTTACAGGTTCAAGGACTGACTGTCCTCTTGAAATGTGTAAACCTGACATCTTGCTTCCACTCTCAACTGGGAAAAAGGACTGATTATTGGAGGACTCACTGGGGAAGTCCATCTGTCGAAACACATCTTCAACAGGAAACATAGAATTACACATCACATTTGGAGCAGGAACAGATGCAGAAATGCTTGGCTGTGACCGAAATTCATCCTCGACCTCATCAGTTGGAATTTCAGGATCATAAATACGTACTTCAAGTGGATCTTCTGTGTAGCCATATTTGCTTGCATGCCCATAATCAATCACATTACTCGAAACTGCCTCATTACCAAGTGTTTCTTTATTTCTGCTCCGAGAAGGTAAATTAGGTAATCGGCGCCCCATTTTTCGCATTCTTATATCCCTCAAGATTAATGGCATATTTTCAGGAGTTAGCTGTTCATCAGGATAGCGACTGAGTTCTTCTAAGTCTTCATTAGATAATCCAAAACTTGCTAAGATACTTGAGGCACTCTCTTTTGTATAGCGGCTCTGTACTTTAGGACTCTGCTCTGTAACCTGCGTTACAGAACTCTGCTTCACTCCCACTGATGCAGGTATGTGAGGCTCATCATCCCATCGGCTACCATGAGGCTTCTCTTTCTTTTGTTGTGCTTCATGAAAATCCAATTTTTCTTTGGTCAATCTTGGATCAGTTTGGTGTTGAGTTACCTGAACATTCATTCTCTGTGGTTCCATATTCTGGTAAGATTCATGGCAGGCAAATCTGTGTGGAATTCCACGGGCTCTCCCTGCTGGGTAAAATCTTGGAAGACCCATAGATCCAGGCCTCATAAATGGTCCTGGAGGCCTCATCTCAGAAGGGTTAGGTGCTCGTGGCCTCTGAAGTGGAAAGTTTCCTCGAGGATTAAACCTGGGTCTCGACATGGCTATTTTCAAGAAAGCCTGATTTAATAAAGTATAAGGTGGTGTTGAACTATGTGAGGCAATGGCATTCAGCTGCTGCAGCGCCAACTGAGTCTTAATCTGAGCAAAGTGCAAAGGAGATGGGCCCAACAGAAGTGGGTTTGCAATGCCCAGGTTCAAGGAATTCACAAGTGGTGCGAAATTTTCCAAGAATAACACAAAGCTGAAAGTTAAAACACAAATATTAGATCATTTTAACTTAAACTACTTCATGAAGTGGGTTCTACAGCCAGTGTAAAACATTTTGAAACAAAGCCACGAAACCATTCTGCATTTCACACATTTTTAGAGTGTTTATGAGGATTTTAAACTTTCTCAAAAACTTGCTCTTCTTTCCCGAATCCAGAATACAAACCCCAAACCTCAAGCCAGAGTTCCTGTACACTATGCTGCGCTGGGTGCTGTCCTAGGTACAGAGCGGCAATTATAACTCCTTTCAAAACTTCTCAGAAGTATTCAAATCCTGCATGCCATTGGGGGATGGGGTGAAAATATACATTCAGTTGCTGTGGTCGGTAAGTTCTCAGTTGTTGTTTATCACCAAAGATCTCCACACACCCCCACCCGCCCTGGCCCTTTTGATTTTAGTGGAAAGGAATGAGTTCAGAATCATTCATTCACTTTATTAAAAATTTCTGTCTAATATGACAGTCATTATGAAGTATTCAAGCCAAGTAAAACATGATTCCTATAGGCAAAGTACAAGCAATCTAACAAGAAAAACAAAATAAACAGTGTGTCATTACTACAACAACGCTAAAAAGCATCAGGAATGGATTTATTTCTGGAAGAAGTCAAGAATACCTGAGTTGAGCTTCATAGGATGGGTATCTTCTAGAGTTTTGAGGAAACTGGGAGAAGAGAGATTTCAGATAACAAGGTCTTACTCAACATGTGTTTATCAAATTTTAGAAAATGTAGAATAGCCTAGGTTAAGATTTTTAAATAAAAGATTGTAATAAGATGAAATAGACTGCTGGGATGATTTAAAAATTTAAAACTAATTAAATTTATCAACTGCATGTTTCTGACAAAGCTATAGTATTCTGGCCCAAGACAAAATATGGCTTCAGTGAAGACATGTGAATCTTCAGTAACTCCAGGACTATTTAATAAAATTATTTATGAAGACAGGGGAAAAAAATACTTGTGAAGAACCTCACTCCCTTATGGCAACTTTTAGCTACTGATTTTACTGACTTTGGAATTTTCTCCCAAACTATCCATTTTCAATACTGTTCTCTACACCAATTCCTTCAGTCACAGAGGCTCAAAAGCATCTTATTCTCCATTTTAAACTAATTACAAAATTCTATGTATTCCTGTCAAAATCTCTAATATAGAATTTTCTTTTTCCTTTCACCATCATCACCACCCTATTGCAAGCTCTCATCACTCTCACCACAGCTGCCCTTCATCCCAATTCATTGTCATTACTAATATCCTTAAAACATTTCTTTTACTATCACTCCTCTACATAAAAACCTTCACCACTTTATTGCTACCTGCAAGATGGAGTCCAAACTTGTCAACCTGGCATTTAGCATATAATCTAATCTCAATCTACCTTTCACATTTTACTAGCCAATAATACTTAATGAAAAATTTCTGCTACAGGGGGCTTCAATGGTGGTAAAGAATCCATCTGCCAATGCAGGAGCCTCTGGATTGATTCTGTGCTGTGGAGCAACTAAGCCTATGCGCCGCAACTCCTGAGCCCATCTGCCACACCTACTGAAGCCTGCACACCTCGAGTCCATGCTCCATGAGAAGCCACTGCAATGAGAAGCCCGCACACCACAATGAAGAATAGCCCCCACTTGCCACAACTAGAGAAAAGCCAGCGGAGCAACAAAGACCCAGCACAGCCAAAAATAAGTAAAATTAAATTTAAAAACGTATGCTACAGCCAAATGGGTCTATTTGCAATCTCCTGACCACTTTCAACATTCTTGCTTCCATACTTTATTCATACTGTACTACCTAGAATACCCCTAGCTCTCTGAACCAAACTCACTCTTCAAGATTGTTTCAAAGTCACACCCTACAAGAATCTCTCTGCGCATTTCCTGTGGCACACTTTGGGCTTCTCTGGTGGCTTAGATGGTAAAGAATCCACCTGCAATGCAGGAGACCTGGGTTCAATCCCTGAGTCAGGAAGATCCCCCAGAGAAGGGAATGGCTAACCACTCCAGTGGGAAGAGAAGGGGATGACAGACAACGAGATGGTTGGACAGCATCATCAACTCAATGGACATGAGTCTGAGCAAACTCCAGGAGACAGTGAAGGACAGGGGAGACTGGCACGCTGCAGTCCACAGGGTCGCAAAGAGTTGGACATGATTTAGCAACTGAACAATGGCACACTTTCAGCTATTAGTGTAATAAATGCAGTAATTCATGCAATATTCAAATTCATTTCTACATACATTCATGTATGTCAGATGAGACGGGTTTGAATTCTACAAAGTTCACCACTTACTATTATGGTCTTAGACAAGCTACTTAACCTCCAGACCATAAGTTTTCTCATGAGTAAAATGGGTAAGTATCTTCCTCTCTGGATTACTGTTAAAGATTAAGTTAGATAGTGATTATAGGAAAAGGAGTACGTCAAGGCTGTATATTGTCACCCTGCTTATTTAACTTCTATGCAGAGTACATCACGAGAAACGCTGGGCTGGAAGAAACACAAGCTGGAATCAAGATTGCCGGGAGAAATATCAATAACCTCAGATATGCAGATGACACCACCCTTATAGCAGAAAGTGAAGAAGAACTAAAGAGCCTCTTGATGAAAGTGAAAGAGGAGAGTGAAAAAGTTGGCTTAAAGCTCAACATTCAGAAAACTAAGGTCATGGCATCTGGTCCCATCACTTCATGGGAAGGAGATGGGGAAACAGTGGAAACAGTGTCAGACTTTATTTTGGGGGGCTCCAAAATCGCTGCTGATGGTGACTGCAGCCATGAAATTAAAAGACGCTTACTCCTTGGAAGGAAGGTTATAACCAACCTAGATAGCATATTTAAAAGCAGAGACATTACCCTGCCAACAAAGGTCCATCTAGTCAAGGCTATGGTTTTTCCAGTGGCCATGTATGGATGTGAGAGTTGGATGGTAAAGAAAGCTGAGCGCCGCAGAATTGATGCTTTTGAAGTGTGGTGTTGGAGAAGACTCTTGAGAGTCCCTTGGACTGCAAGGAGATCCAACCAGTTCATCCTAAAGGAGATCAGTCCTGGGTGTTCATTGGAAGGACTGATGTTGAAGCTGAAACTCCAATACTTTGGCCACCTCATGCGAAGAGTTGACTCATTGGAAAAGACCCTGATGCTGGGAAGGATTGGGGGCAGGAGGAGAAGGGGACGACAGAGGATGAGCTGGCTGGATGGCATCACCCACTCGATGGACATGGGCTTGGGTAAACTCCAGGAGTTGGTGATGGACAGGGAGGCCTGGCGTGCTGCGATTCATGGGGCCGCAAAGAGTCAGACAGGATTGAGTGACTGAACTGAACTGAACTGATAGTGATTACTGTTAAGGACTAAGTTAGATGAAATATAAATATGTATAGTGTCTAACAAAGGAGCTGCCCAATAAACATTAGTTTCATTCTCCCTCTCCTCACTCCATTAAGCAGGGGCCTTTCAGGCAGGTAAATTACACTCCTAAGCATCAGTATTTTTTAATCTTTGCAAAGCAGAGGGGAGTTAAATTTGGGGTGGGGGGCTAAGAGATGAACAAAAGCAGAAATCATAAAAGTAATTTCTATCTTTTTTCACATACAACCTCTATCCTAACAGATTCAGAAGAACAGAGTTAAATCTCCAGAAAACAAGACCCATCCTGGAAGAACTACAATATCACCGGTGCTCTGGAAGTCCAAAAATAAAAGCAATCACCGAAATTAATTATGCTTTATAAAAAATGCTTTGAAGCAATTAATTCATAATAATGGAAATGTCTTTTTGAAAAAAAAAAAACTCAAAAATGCAAAGATTAGAAAAAGGCAAGCTTCCCAACCCCCAACTAAACACTTTCCCCTTGATTATTATAAACTGAAAATCTATAGTTATTCACAGAGGTTCACTGATGCACCAGCATTTACAGAATCAAATGTTATTGTACCTAACAAGTCCAGTGAAGAATTTGGGATCTTCATTAAAATAATCTAGAAAACAAAGGATGCATTTTGGCAGGGGTTAAGTGTGGTGTTCAGTGGGTGAGGGAAGTTTGATGAAGCACAACTAGCAAAAATATTTGTTGAGGAAGTTGAGTGACGGGTCCAAAAGAATTACCTTTCCTCCTCTCTACTTTTTCACACATCTGAACATTACCAAAAACAACAACAACAACAACAACAAAGTGCTAAATATTAAGCATGAATTTTTAACAGAAAACAAACAAGGAGGGTTGGAGAGTATAAAACCAACACAACTTCATAGTTCTCTATCAAATCTAACATTATCACACCAAAGTCTAACAAAGCCAAAATCAGCTAATCTGTTATGATCATCAGGCAATATATAAGTAACATGTAGATTTAAGTCTAAACTCTCATTTTAATTCATCTTACCCTACATCATTACTTCCCACCTGACTCAACTGACTTGTTATTAAACAGTTCATTCATTCAGATAACAAACATATCTCATTCCTCTCTGTTTCAATATTTATTTGGGTGGGGAAAAAACTATTTTTGAGATTAAGTAATATTAAGCAAAACAAGCCAAGGGCTCTTGATTTGGAGCCTCTTATTAGCAATTAGGTTATCCCACACCAAAGAAAATAAACCTTCAGTCTTTAAAGAATGCAACTGATATAACCTAAAAACAGTGTGGTAAGAAACAAGAACCAGTAAGACAAGGGTAAATTTGGCATTAACACCTGGAAAACAACTGAACAAATAAAGACAACAATTATAAAGCCTTTTTCATTTAACTCCAGGAGTTCTGGCCACAAAGAGGTTCATTTACCCAACAAATCTACAGAGCATCAACATATCATTAAACTAACTTAGAAAAATCTGAATTGAGATGAGTCCTTAATTATTAATTACTTTGAACACAATTGTGATTAAATAATACTCATCCTTTAAAATGAATTTTATTCCTGATGATATAAGTAACATACGCTTGTTAAAGAAAACAATAAAAAGCAGCAAGTGAAATCCTTACCAGTAAAATCATTACTGATAATGAACTAATGTTTTGATGGAATTTCTTCTAGTTTTGTATATGTGCATATATACATGGATGGGAAGGGGTAGAAGGTACACAAAACTTTATTGTATGAACTATACCAGTTGCTATTTTAAATCAACATTTTATTTTCCTATGTTTAATATTTTTCAAAAACAGGGTATTTAATGGTCAGAAAACATTCTGAACTCCTGAAGACAAGTAGCAGTTAAAAACTCTTCCGTGCCCTATCAACTAGAATATGCCTCTCTGAAACAAGATACATCCAATAAAATGTCAATGAGAAAAACTCTAGAAGCATCTAGTAGAAACCGAATTCTTGAGGCAGAAATGAAGAAATAGTATTAAAAAATTCACCATTATATCCCTTGAGATACTTTCTGACATGTCCACTACCACAATCAAAGCTACTATTTTGATACAGTCTTTCAGATGGAAAGGAATCCTTCATTTTCTTTATACATACTGATAAATAAGTCTGAAATCTAAAAATATAAAAGCATCACCAAAAATTAGTCAGGAAGATCATAATGGCTCCAATAAGATTCATAATGAAAAGATTTATATCAAACCCCATATTTGAACTTTAAAGCACTTCATGGTTTAAAAAGCATCTCAATATTCACTATCTCATCTGAGCTTACAACAACAAAGTAAGCAAGGGAATTCAAGTTTACGATTAAGTAAAGCCTTAGAACTAACTGGCAAGGTCACAAATTGAACTCCTCTCAATGTTCTTTCCATCCTGTATTCTAGGTACATAAAATTTAAGTTTTATAACTTTGTTTTTTCTAATTATTAAAAAAGCAATACCTGTTCATGACCACCCTCCCCAAAGGAAAGAAAAATCATCTTCACGGCATGCAGAAAAGAATATAAAGTCTTCCATAACCTTACCACAAAAGGGAAACTACCCTTAACATTACTTTTCTAGTTTTATACCCACATACGTGATTTGATACCCTGTGTCAGAGCAACTGTGTCTCAGAACAC
Organism: Okapia johnstoni; assembly: GCA_024291935.2. Lineage (NCBI taxonomy): Eukaryota > Metazoa > Chordata > Mammalia > Artiodactyla > Giraffidae > Okapia > Okapia johnstoni. Next base: position 121,285,451 of record CM044306.1, on the reverse strand, counting down.
ATAAAATCTACCTTCACACTTACTAACAATGCAAGTATTACACTGGCCAGTTACTTCTGTGCTTTTCTCAGTTTAACTGGTACTCAACCTTCTAATCTCCTCTAGCATATACAGACAGATCCACTCAGCCAACTCTTTTCTACCTTTAGTTTTGTCCCACAAAAGGTATGCAAGTCACAGAACTCTGAAGGTGTCACAAGCGTAAATACAGAATATCATGCTGGATGTTAAAAACGCCAAAATGTGGCACACCTCAATGAAAGTGCCAAAGAAACAAATAAGCAGAAAACTAGAAACACTGTTTTTATCATGAAGGGCATCACAAACCATCATGACTTCAGATCTGAAAGAAAATGGAAGATCAACCTGCTAATAATGCACAATATCAGAAGTAGATTACCATGAGAGCCATTAATAACCTTGGATGGCAATGATTTGATAGTTATTATTTCCAGGAACACAACCTTTCTTATAAACAAGATATGTGAGTATAATCACATGCTTTTTTTTCTTTTTTAGGAATATACATGCTGCACACATAAATGATTCTTTACAGACAACACAGTATTCCCAGTAAATGATGCCCCCTGAGATGTTCTTTGGTGGTTCTGCTTATTACTTTGCTACTCTCAAAAAATACAACACATTAGTCCAAAAGAAACCACCAGATCCAAACTGGAATAAAGAAATCTTTTCTGGGATTTTTTTAAAACTAGAAATGAGAAAAATTTTAAGTACTGATAAAATTGTTGCCAAAATGCAGCTGATGGCATACTCACCATACTTTTAGTGAGAAAGCACAAACAATGAAACAAAATAATGCCAATGTAACAGGTAAGCAGGACCAAGAGGTAAATAGAGTACTGAAGACACTCACTACCCAGTTGTTCTTGAAGTAAAACTGCATCTTTGCCCTCCCTGCCATTTGGCTGTTCACTTCTTTCAAGAAGTGCATGAGCAAAAAAATGTTCCCATCTGCCTAGAATGGGTTTCCAAAATCTTAAATTTGTTGGTGTTCAGTAGCCCAGTCATGTCAGACTCTTTGCAACCCCATGGACTGCAGTACACCAGGCCTCCTGTCTCTCACCGTCTCCTAAAGTTTGCCCAAGTTCATCTCCACTGCATCGGTGATGCCATCCAAAATCTTCAATTAAGCATACCTAAATTCTCTGGCCAAACATCTTAAAATGCCAAATGCCTTAAAGTCTTTACAAACTACAAAACAGCATGTGTCTTTTTATGTAAAAAACGGAAACAAGAAGACACATATATCCGCTTAAGGTTACAAGAAGTAGGATAACCAGGAAACAATTAAGTAGGTTACCTATAAGGGTAACAGAAAGAACTGAAAGGAAATAAATGGAAATAATATTTTATGGAGTACACCTACCTTACTATATAATTTTGACTTTCAGAATCACGTTAACAATGTAATTTTTTTAAAAAAATTAAAAAAGAATGGGAAGAAGAGGGGAAAGCTAAAACTGAAAGCAAACTAATTCATTTTTCAAATGAACATCATAGCTCATTAAAAGGGAAAAAGAAAACTACGCAAGTAATTTATGAACCCACTATGTGACTGAGAGGAAAAGAGAACTTTTAAGAATTCTCACTCTTTTTAGTAGTCTGGGGTTTTTTGCTTTTTTTTTTTTGCAGTGGTATGGATGAATTAATTCTTAAATAACTTCAGGTATACCATGGGATCAAGCAGAGGCTAGGTAAATGGTTTTATAGCACTGGCAACCAGGATTCTCACTGTGGAAAACCGTATTATAAATATATATATACAGGCTTTCCTGGTGCTCAGACAGTAAAAGAATCCACCTGCAGTGGAGAAGACCTAGGTTCGATCCCTGGATCAGGAAGATCCCCTGGAGAAGGGAATGGCTACCCACTCCAGTATTCTTGCCTGGAAATTCCACGAACAGAGGAGCCTGGTGGGCTACAGCCCATGCGGTTGCAGGGTTGCAAAGAGTTGGCCACAACTGAGTGATTAACACACACACACATATAAATATACACACACACACATATACACATGGAATAAAAGAAAGCAATAAAGAACTGGACAGTATTAAATTACAAACCACTGAGAAAACCAGGTGTCCACATCTCCATAGCAATCAATCATTGTAAATATAGAGGAATTACTAAGTTGGAAAATCATTGTATAACCATCATAGTAATGTAATGATTGGTTCAGGCAAAAATCTTGAGTGAAATTTTAATGAGGAATAAGACATTTGCGTGGTGTTAAAATATCTCTCCAGAGATCAGTTAGTTCAAGGGGGAAAAAAACATTTTGACCAAACATGTGCTCAGACATCATAATTCACGAAGGGTAGATGGACTTCATGCATCTCTAGATCTGGTACCGCGGGGGGAACATAGAAACTTGATTTTTCTGGCCATGGACATATAATTTACTCAAAAGGAAACATCAAAAAAAGAAGAAAAAAAAATCCAAATTGAGAAATGTTCTATTAAATAAAAAGCAAACAGTATTCTTCAAAAATGTCAACCTCGCAAAAGACAAAAAGACTACAGAAATATTCCAAAGTAAATAAGACTAAAAAAACACGATAACTAAATGTAGTTACCTAATCCTAGACTGAGGGGGAGGAGGGGAGGAGAACTGTTACAAGAAACACTACTGGGTCAACTGAAAAAAATCAGAAAATGATTAAAAAAAAAAAAATTATCAATATTACATTTACCGAGACTGATAACTGTACTATGACCACAGAAGAAAATAGCCTATTCTTAGGAAATAAACTATGAACTAATAAACTAACGAAGGGTAAAGGAGCACGGTATGTGCAAGTTACTTTCAAACTAGTTCAGGGAAAAAATAAGGGTATGTGTGCACATTCAAGCATGGAAAAGGATAGAGGGAAGGGAAAGAGGGTATTCCCCGTCAGCGAGCATTTTAACTCATTCAAAAATAGTTAATGACCCAACATTGGGCTACCTAACATCTGAGTTACATACTCAGTCAAAAAAGGACTATAAGCAAGTATGGCAACAGGCAGAAAGTTGGCAATGATTAAAAAAAAAATCAGCCCTAAGCACTTTTTTGGATTTGGCTATTCTTTTTCTACATCATGTTCACTCCCTAACTATTGACTGTTAGTCAGACCATTATGCAATCCATAATAATCTGATCTTTGGGGAAACTTCCACTGATCTGAAGACACCCACCCTGCTACGAAGGGTGCCAGCAAGCGATTTCATGCAAAATTGGGTAACTCCCGTAAATAAAATTTACGACTAACATAGCATACTGTTTTTTTAAGAACTTAGACCCTAGACTCAGCGCTTTAATTCTGATCCTAGAGTGCTAAAAATGTGAGAGCCTCAGCAAGCTGATTAACCCATGACTCAGTGTAATGTTGATGCAAAAAATGATTAAAATTATACCCCCTGACATGCAACAGATGGCTCAAAAAATGTTACATTAATAAACAAAATGCTTTACTTAAGAAGCACGTAGTTGTCTGTTTCTTTCATTAAGACCTAGGTAATATCCAAAATTTTCAATGTGGTGGTGTAGCATGTAAAAAATAAATGGAGAGATCTGAATAACTGACTGAATCTCTGACATTAATGAATTATGATTACTTTAGGTGTGATATGCATGTCTTTTTCTAATATTTTAGAGAAAAATTCTGAACTATAAGGAATATGTTATAGGAATTGCTTAAAAATAATAAGGTGGAGAGTAAAGATTTACTTATAATTGTTGTAAATTATAATTGTTGAAGCTGGGTGATAAGTATATGGGTGCATCATTATATAATACTCTCTGCTCTGGTATAGGCTTAAAATTTTCCCAAATTAAAAAAAAATTTTTAACAAGTGAGGAAATCAAAAAGAATAGAAAGTTGCTAACATTCACTCATTAGCAGAGACAAAGAAATCACCTGAAAGTTTAATAAAATGAAGACTGTGAAAACGAGGCAAGGAAAAAGTATGAAAACTTAAAAGACTGTAACAATAAATATATTTTGGTATTTAAGGGACTCAAAAGTTGAAAAATAATCCAAAACGTAAGTATCCCAAGGTAGCACTAAGAAAATATCAAAATATGCACACCTTAAAAACTCCTCCTATACTCCCTGAACTTTTTTTCTCTTTTCAATACAAAACCATTACTCTTGATCTTCACTGATCATTAGAGCTGTGTTTTCTTTTATACCTCACCTTTTCCCTACCATGGTTTCTTCCTTTCCATTACTCTTATTTTCCATATACCTATCTTCCTCTCATTTTCATTTCAATCACAAATTTCAGACTACAGTAAATAAATAAGTTGAAGCAGTGAAAGAGTAAGTAAAGTTAAATATAAAGAGAGGTTACTGGCTTTAGCCACAAGTATAATTACTTTCAGTTTGGAGGATCTCTAAACCATCTCATTTCAACATTCAGTGGCTTGTTTACTTGCAAAACAGCCCAAAATATGTTACTGGGTACCCAGACTAGAAGCACTATTTCTCAGTATATAAAGCATTTTATTAACCATTTGGATAGATTTTTTTCCAAAGCCTGATCAGTATACATTAAGTCATAGCAGACAGCATGATTTGGACCCCAAAGCCTGTGTTCTTACCCAGACTCTGACAACCATCATCTGAGTTCCTTCACCTGACTTGTGAGTATCTAACACAAACTAGGCATTGAGAGATACAAAGATGAGCGTAACAATCATATAAATAAATGGTTACAATTTTGATACATGCTTCAAGAGAGGTATACATAAAGTTTATAGATGAACAAAGTATTTTAATGAAAGATTAGATGATCTTTCAGCTCCAAAATTCCATCAATTTAACCTATATTCTTTAAGCCTCTTCTTTTTAGAGGGACTATCCACAGGTTGCAATTTTCTATCAAAAGATGCTTCCTAAGCACTTAAAAATTTGCAGTAGTAACAACCAACATTTATTAAGCACCTTGTTATGTGTCAAAGGATAGGAGCTTTTCACACTTTTTCTCCCTCACAATAATTCCAAGCAGGAAGCTGTATTATTACCACTTTACAGACAAGGAAATAAAAGTTCAGGAAGACTAAAATAACTTACCCCACATCTCACTCAGACAGTAAAGAGGAAAATTGGGATTTGAAGCCAAATCTTCTGATTCCAAAGCCTATTCTCTTTCCACTAAACTATTTGTCTCTCATTTTCTTTCACTACATAAAAACAAAATTTCCAGAGATGACCTTCTTAAGAGCACCCAAGAGAAAACCTTTAAGATGGCCATGAAATACAACGTGATCACTGATTCTAAGAAGCATTTTTAAAATCTGAGTATCTGCTGTATACACCTTCCATAAAAAAATAACACATTACATTTACAAAACTAAAATATAACCAATACTCAAGGTAATAGATATGTGTGACATAATGCTAGTAAATAAAAACGGATGAGATTTTGTGATTTCTTTCAACTGTTTTATCTTCCCTCATTTGGTTTCAACAACCAATCAAGAAGGGAATGGTCCAGCATATTTTAGTGTATTAAAGTGTTAATTTTTCATTATTAAAAAGTGTATATTACTTAAGTGTCTATTACATAAAATATGTATACTACATATTATTTAAAAGTGTATATTACATAATTATTTAAAAGTGTATATTACAAAGTATGGGAATACAAAATAAAGTGTATATGAAATGTTGCCAAAAAGAAAATACAACATAAGCCCACTAAGTCTAGAATACCTAACCAACAATATTTAAAGCTATGTTGAAATAATGTAAATTATGCGTTCATTTTTCTGTATAAATTTCATTAAACTCATTTTTGTAAGTTTTTTCAGTTTATCCATTTTAATTGTAAATCTGAGCCAACAGATATCCTTGAAAAATAAATTAACCCTTCACAACAAATAAAAAAAATTTTGTGTGTGCACAATTCCAAAGCTGGTTAGAAAAAGAATTTAAACCAACATAAGCCGCCGGATCCCGGTATCAAACTTTTTTCAGAACCCCTCCAGATTAAAATAGTATTTCCCCCCCAAAATTTCGCCTAGGAGCAAATTTTAAGATTAAGAGGAAATAGCTTTAGAGGCCTTCACTGTCTAGTTCAATTAAAGATCTTGTAATAAATGATGTCTCCCTCATTCAGTTATCTCAACAGAAGATCTGTTTCAGCTGTCCTCAAGGATTCTTGTATGTGGTACACGCTCTCCCCCCAACTTGAACAGAACGGGCCCAAGCTAGGACTCACTAGCGATCCGCATTCTCGATTCCTCTGAGAAATCTGGAAATAAGTATCAGAGCAGTTCATGAGCCCTTCGTATCCCGCACAGAGAGGACATTCTCTTTGCTTTCATTCCCGCACAAGGCAGGCAGAGGAAACCCGGACCAGCCAAAGCCGCTGCTACATCGTACGTTCCCCCTTCACCTCAACGCCCCCTCCCCCAAGCCCCAAACACAAACACGCTCTTCTCCTCCACGCTTCTTATACAATGTCGCTCGCTAATGGGCTCAGCTCGAGCTCCACTGCCTCTCCTCCGGGCCCGACGGGAATGGTTCCTCCCTCCGCGATGCTCCCTCACCACCGCTTCCTCCTGTCAGGCCTGGCGCGGCCCGGCCGGCCCCGCGCCGATGGGGAAGGGGCAGCCACGGCCTTGCCAAAGGGCTGTTTTTCATTCCTCCGCCCAGTGCAAAGGCGTCAGGCGGCTCTTTGTGAAGCAGGGTCCTAGCCCCGGCGCCCGACCTGGCCCTCCGGAGCAGTGCGGTGAACCGACGCTGTGGCTGGGGAGCCAAGCTCCCTTCCCATCCCGGGGGTCCCCCAATCTCCTCCCGCCCCCGCCGTCAGCCCGCCGCCATTTTGTGCGCAGTCGCTGCGACACAGATACAATAGTCGGCCTGGATCGTACAGGAAAGGCTCAGGACCCCCACGCTTTGGGCTCCCGCCTTCCAGCCCCCTGTTCCCCACAAGGCAGCCGTCCTACCTATGCCTACCCGACTAACCGCCGGATCCCATTTGCGCCCCACACAGTTTAGCACTCAGCCTCCAGTCTCGACGCCGAAGAAGCTACCGCCTCCAGAGAGCCGCACGCATGCGCGCCTGTCGAGCCTTTGCGAGCCCTCATCTGCGGCCGGCGCCTGCGTACCGCCGGCACAACGCTCTCCCAGAGACACGAGAAACCGACCCGAGGAACTTGGTTCAGGAAGAGGGCGCTCTCGCTTGTGGTACTCCAGGCGTCCCTGGCAAAACTTAGGCACCGGTATCAGTGCCTCTGGCGCTTCTGTGCCTGTCCAATACTGTCCTGGCCAAATCATAAGCATAGGTAAGACCTGCATTCTCACCTCCTCCATGAAGTCTTCCCTGATAATTTTTGCCTTCAATAATACATTAAAATAAATAGTACTCATCTGGCATTGGATATTGTAATGCTCTGCCTGCCTTTTATCTTCTATATAAAGATACAGAAATAGATACAGACTTGCAATAATGCGAGGTATATCATAGCCACTGAAAATGTCAGGAAATTTGAATTCAATTAAATCTTACTGAGCTAAAAGCTTAACACTTTAAAGATCCTTTCTTGAGTTCTTAAACAATAAAAATACCTACCTAATGTGGTAAATATTTTTAACCTTTCTTTTAACAATTAAAAACCTCAAGAGAACTTGAGTAACTTCTCAAAATAACTCTACTATACCACCAAAAATATTCAATCATTGGGCAAAATTTGGTCAAATTCACAAATCCTGCCTTTTGGATACCACCAAATTAATATCAACTACCCTGTTTCGAGCATCAGCTTTACCTAGTACCCAAGCAGATATACTTCTTTTATTCACATTAAAATTAGCATAGAAAATGCTGAAAGAGAAGTCTTTTATAAAATATCTTACTGGATATTCATTTCAGACTAAAAATCTTGATAGAGGCAACAAGCCAAAAACAACAAAGAAAAAGCCAAGCTCTCCCAAAACTCCAAATAATCAAGGTTCAAGTGTGATTATTTCCTTTCATATATTTCTTTATATTCATATAAACCTACACAAACATGTTATTTGCGTGTAATGGGAAATGTTCTTTTTTTCCCAAAGATTTACACCTTAGCCTGCTGTTTGTTTTCCTGATTATTGACATTTCTCCAAGTAAATCATATAAATTCTTTTTTAAATAGTTGCATAAAATATTCATTGTATAACTCACCCATCAATTATTCAACCTGTTGAACACTAAAGTTGATACTACAAACATTGTTTTATACAAACAGCCTTACCAACTGATATTTTTATTTCTAAAGGCAAGAATCTCAATGGTGAGACAGCCAGATTAAAGGAGATAGATAATTTAATCTTACTAGATATTGACACAACAGTTTTCAAAAAACTTATATGAATTCCCACGGTTACTAAATATGTTAATGATCATTTCTCTACAACCTCACTTCTTTCTCTAAACTCTAAAATAGTTTACAAATCAATGGACCTGTCTGCTCTTTAAGCTTGGTAGAATTCACCTTTGAAATACCTCTTCTGGCGCTTTTTCTAGGGGTTGCTCTTAAACAACTTTCTCTAGATATTTTATGACATATAATAATTTGACTAGAATTTCTCTCCTGCCTCCACAGTCATTCTTGTAATTTACATTCTCCTAGAAAAAGCATCCATTCCATCTAAGTTTTCTAATTCATTTCCCTAGAGTTGGGTACACTAACCTCTTCTTATATTCATTTCCTTTATGTTGCTCCCTTACATGGCTTTATTTCTATAGCACTTATCACCTTCTAACATGTAGTTTATCTCATTATTTCTTACCTATCTCCCTCCACTAGAACATGGGCTCTATGATGTCAGGGACATTTGTCTGATTTTTTTCTACTTTATCTCTTAATACCTGGAATGATATTTGGCACACAGCAGAAAATCAGTGTATATCTGATGAAAGGATGAATGATCCTGATGAGTTTTTTTTTTAAAAAAGCCCTTTTAATATACTTTGTATTTCTAATGAGCTGACTGTCTCTTTTATCAGGAGATGGTGCTTGTATATAAGGAATATAACCCTTTGCCAAATATGTTGCAACTGGTTCCTCCTCATTGACCATTTTTATTTCTTAGTGTCTTTTGCCATTATAAAATTTAAATGTAATCAAATTTGTCATTTATTCTGTTATGACTTCTAAATGGTGTGGGCGTTTTGTTTGTTAATTGTTTGCTTTTGGTCTAAGAAACCTCATCTCACCACCCCACCCATCCCAAAGCATATACACACAGAAATTATCCAAAAATTCTTCTAAAATTTCTATATTTTTGCTTACAATTTTAAGTCGCTTCAGTCGTGTCCGACTCTGTGCGACCCCATAGACAGCAGCCCACCAGGCTCCCCCGTCCCTGGGATTCTCCAGGCAAGAACACTGGAGTGGGTTGCCATTTTCTTCTCCAATGCATGAAAGTGAAAAGAGAAAGTGAAGTCACACAGTCATGTCCGACTCTTCGCAACCCCATAGACTGCAGCCTACCAGGCTCCTCCGTCCATGGGATTTTCCAGGCAGAAGTACTGGAGTGGGTTGCCATTTCCTTCTCCAGATCAATCATGATGTTTCCATATATTAAGTAAACAACATTTTCCCCCTTCTCTGCAATTTCTTCCCTTTAAAAAAAATGACAACAAATTATTAAATTCCTATATATAAAAATGGATTTATGGCCTCTCTAGTCTATCCTACCAATCTTTTTGCCTACCTATGGGCCAGTACCATTTGTTCATCCACCAACTGATGCAATAAATATTACTCGAGGGCCTACTCTGTGCCAGGAACCCTCTGAGTACCAAAGTATCAGTGGCAAACCAGAATGCAACACTAACTCCTGTTCTCATAGCATCTCCAGCCTTAATGGGGGGACAGACAATAAAGTATGTAGTATGTCAGATGGTGATAAGTGGTATGAAGAAAAACAAACACAGAAATCAGGACATAGGGAACCAGGAAGTGACAGAGGCTAAAATTTAAATAGGATGGCATCATTAAGAAGGCAACACTGAGGTGTTTTACATTTCACTGAGGCGTTTGACTGAGGTGAAAGCCAGCTTGGCATATTTGAGAAACAGCAAGAAGGCCAACAAGGCTGCAACAGCATGAGTAACTAAGGAGATGAGTGAAGGGAAACCAGGAATATTGGTTTGAGCTGCCATAACAAAATACCACTGGCTGGATACTTAAACAACAAGAACTTCTTACGGTTTTGGAGGCTGGAAGTCCAAGATCAAGATGTGGACAGGCCTGATTTCTCCTGAGGCTTCTCTCTTTGGACAAGAAAGTTGGCCACCTTCTTGCTGTGTCCTCCAGTGGGCTTTTCTCTATGCCTATGCATTCCGGGTGTTTCTCCCTTTTCTTAAAAGAACATCAGTCATAATGGATAAGGGCCCACCCATCTGATCTCATTTAACTGTAATAACCTCTTTAAAGGAAAATAAAGCAAATAAGGGAAAATGATGAAGCAGGGACTGGGTAATGCTTTCAATAAGGTAATCAGAGAGGTCCTCCCTGGAGAGGAGAGAGCATGTTGGGTGTGTTGGAGGAATAAGAAAGCCAGCTCAGCTGAGGTGGCAGGATGTAGGGGAAATTGAGGGTGGAGAGGTATCAAGGAACCAGATAATGCAAAGCCTTATGAACCACTCAAGGCAATATAAAAACACTGAATAAAACACTAGATTAGGAACTGACCTTTCTAGTCCCTGCTCTGATACTAAACTCATTGAGTTTCAATCTCTTTTAAGGGAGGGGACCAGATTAGCTTGCCTATTAAGATGTGAGTCTGGAAATCTCCTGTAAACTAAAGGATGTTCATCAATATTCATGGCAAAATATTTTTTTAATCTTATTGTTGTTTAGTCTCTAACTCATGTCTGACTCCTTTGTGACCCCATGGACTGTAGCCTGCCAGGCTCTTTAGAGTCTACTATATTCATGCTACTCCCGGATTTCATGTCATCTAGTCTCCTTGGACCACTTACAGATATTCTCATTCCCATCTAAAAATGTCTAATATCAGAAAAAAACCTATCCTACCCCGTATCCTCTTCTCACCTATACTCAATTTTTACAATTCCCCATCCTCTTTCATTCACTCTGTTTTCTGACTGGCCAGACAAGTACGGAGCAGCTCTACCCAGAGCTCAGCTTCTGCCTGTTCAGCACAGTCACAGCTCAATGCCTAAACGTATTAGAAAAAGAATAGTCATCACAAATATATCCTGTGATTTGTTAACATAAATAGGGCTTTGTTTCAGTGACAAAGAATCTCACCGCCATTTCATCTCAATTGCAACTATCCTAATAGAATTTGGGGGCAACCATTGTCTTTAGAATCCAAATCTAACTACTAGGACAGACAAGGGGCCATGATGAAAATTTGAGAAATCCCACACCATTTCAGGTCCTGCAACAGAACATAAACATTGAGAAAATATAGTTCTTACTGATACTTGAATTTTGCAGGATTTATGCCAGACTGTAAGTTGTGTAGCCAATATAATACATAGAGAATTGTAGAAACTAACTCAAGAAAACTAGTTATTTTTCTGAGTTTTTATCATACCTAATGCAATGGTGAACTGAAATCTGTTTGCCGCCTCTTAAGATGGTTTCTAAATCAGTCCATAAATTCTTTAATACATTTCACTTCACAAAGGGGAGCCCAATTCCATTTCCTCTGAAGGAAGGTTAGATTTACCAGATTGTTTCTAATGAACAGAATGTGGTACAAGTGATGCTCTGTGACTTGCAAGGCTAGGCCATGAAAAGGGTAAACTCTGACTGACTCTCCCTTCTCTCCTTGGATTACTCACACTAGGGAAAGCTAGAGAAGTCCATAAGGAGAGAAATTAAAGCTTCCAGCCAACAACTTACCACCAAATTGGCAGCCATTTCAGGGAGCCACTTGGGAGACAGAACCCCCAGCCTCAGTGAAGCATCAATGACTACAGCTTAAATCAACATCCTGAAATAAACTTCATGCCGGACTCTAAGGAGGAACTGCCCAGCTATGAATTCCTGACCCATAGAAATGGTAAGGGTAAAAAAAAGTGTATTTTTGTTTTGAGCCATTAGGTTTTAGGGTAATTTTTTATGTAGCAGTACATAACAAATGCCTTTGTTATCTGAAGATTAGGGTCTCAATTCATTAAAAATACAAATCAAAAACATATCGGTCAGTGAACAAGCACCTGGGATTTAGAAATAACAGAATTTTGACTTGAACTTTAAGCAATACAAATAAATAGTTTCCTCGTGCATAAAATATGAGAATAATCCTTTACCTTCAGGATTTTCATCTTATGAATTACTTACCACTATACTTCTGCATGTGGGCTTCCCTGTTGGCTCTGACAGTAAAGAATCTGCCTGCAATGTGGGAGACCTGGGTTTGATCCCTGGGTCGGGAAGATCCCCTGGAGAAGGGAATGGCAACCCACTCTGGTATTCCTGCTTGGACAATTCCATGCACAGAGCAACCTAGTGGGCTCCAGTCCATAGGGTCCTGAAGAGTCGGACATGACTGAGTGACTAACACTTTCACTTTCCTTCAAGCTGTTGGTAGGACAGAGATTCTACTCCAAGAAGACCAGAGGCTACTGCCCCCACCCAGTGATCTGCTCTTAAGCAGGGTTGTCATTCCAAAAGAAGTGGGCCACTGTCCCCAAAACCTGCTCTGGCACAGTGGCTCTGAAATATTGCCCAGGCAGAAGGGCAGCCATAACAACAGAGAGCTCTTAATCGCTCCTAAAAGGAAATGACTTTATTTAAAACAGTATAGGGAAGTTCAAGGCTAAGTCAATTTTTCTATTATCTCAAAAATAATGGAAAAATTGAGTTAAGAAATTAAAAGGAAGTCTGATAGCTTCAATAATAACAGCAAGCTAAACTGTTAGGTCAGCAAGTTTAACAGAGAGAACCAGCAAAAGAAAAAGCTAAAATCGCCTTCTAGGGACAGAAAACATGTCAAGAGACTAGTCTCAAAAAGTACCCTAGTAAAGGAGGCCAAGTTGAATTGGACCAAACTACAGAGAAATTTATGTCCCAGGGTACAGACAGAAACAGCAGAAAAATCAGCCTAAAAGCTGGGTGTGATACCAATAGAGGCAGACCGCTTAACAGAGAGATCAGGGAAAGACACAAACTGAACCCTGCTGAAACACTGTCATCCCAGAGCAGTCTGTGCACACTGAAGGCTATAACCTCTGAGGAGCAAGTACAGAGTCCAAACATTATAGGGGCAATAGATTTCACTAAAATAGTTAAGTCACTAAACAAATAAGCAGACAAATAGCAACAAACAAGTCCCAGGGGAGAGGGCTAATCAGTATCCAGATTCGCTACAATATATTATCTAGAGGGTCTAATTTTCAACAAAAAAATTGCAAGACATACAAAGAAACATGACATTGTGCCTGACTCTTACATAGGAAAAAAGACAGGCAACAAAAACTGGCTATGAGAGGGCCCAGGTATTGGATTTAACAAAGATTTCATAACAACCATTATAAACATATTGAAAGAGCTGAAGAAAACCATGCTAGAAGTAGATAAGGGTATAACAAAGTTGCAACAAGTAGAGAATGTCAATAAACAGAGAAAAGTAATTTTTAAAAAGAACTTACATTAACATTGTGGAGGTAAAAAAGTACAATAACTAAAATGACAAGTTAACTAAAGGGGTTCAACAACAGATCTGAACTAACAGAAGAAAGAGTCAGCTCTCTTGACAACAGTCATTGTTGCTGTTATTGTTGTTTAGTCACTAAGTTGTATCTGACTCTTTGTGACACCATAGACTATAGCCCGCCAGGCTCCTCTGTCCATTGGATTGCCTAGGCTACTGGAGTGGGTTGCCATTTCCTTCTCCAGGGGATCTTCCCAACCCAGGGATCAAACTCACATCTCCTGCACTGGCAGGTTGACTCTTTACCATGAGCTACCAGGGAAGCCCCTTGAAGATAGACCAGTGGTAATTATACAACTTAAAGAACACCGGACACAAAAGGCTGAAGAAAAATGAACAGACCCTCAGAAGAATGCTGGATACCAGTAAGTGCACCAACATATGCATAATGGAAGTACCGGAAGAAGAGAGAGGAGATAAAGAGCAGTTTAAAAAAAATTAAGATATAACACCCAACAGCTTCTCAAATTTGATGAGAAACATTCAATTGACACATCCATGAAGCTCATCCAAGTAATATAAATATAAATATGTCCACATACAAGCATATCATTGTAAATATGTTAAAAGACAAAGACAAAAAAGAATTTTGAAAGCAGCAATACAAAAATGACTCAGGGCATACTGATTTCTCATCAGAAACAATGGGGGCCAAAAGACAGTGGAATGACATACTCAAGTGTTGCAGGAAAAAAGTTGTCAACCAAAAATCTTATATCCAGCAAATCTATCTTCCAAAAATGAAAGTAAAGACATTCCTAATAAATAAAAACTGAGAATCTGTTGCAAGAAGACCTATCTTACAAGAAATGCTAAACAAAGTTATTAAGATGGAAAACAAGAGACTGCAGACAGTAATTCAAATCCTCATGAAAAAGCAAAGACACCAGTAAAGGTAATTATGAAAGACAATATAAATGTTATTTATTTTCCTTTCTTAAGTGATTTAAAAAATCAACTTATAAAAGAACAGTTATATAAATTGTATGGTTGACCTACAACACATAGAAATGTAATCCATTTTGACAATAATAGAAGAAAATGAATGAAAGCAAATCTGTATTTCAGTAAGGTAATGACACCAAGTGGTAACTTGAAAACATAGGAACAAGTGAAGAGAACCAAAAATGGTAAATAAGAAGGTTACTACAGCAAATTCTGTAAATATAGACTTGCTCTCCTTTCTTCTCTCAGCTTCTCTAAAAGACATAAAATTATATAAAGTAATATTTATAACACTATATTTTGGCATGTGTAACATATATAATGTTATTTTTAAAGCACTGAAAAGGGGACAAGGCACTAGAACTATACAAGAGTAATGCTTAATCACTACAAAGTCAGTACAAATCTGAATGGATTCTGAAAAGTCTAAATGTACATGGCAAACCCTAGAGCAAGAACTAAGAAAATAATTCAAAACAATCTATATAAAGAAAAAGATTATTCAAAGAATTAAGATGTTACACTAGGAAAACAACTACATAATACAAAACAAAGAAATAAAGGAGGAACAGAGGGAAAAAGTTATGAGACTAATAGAAAACTAAAAGTAAAACAGACATAAATCTATCATATAAATAATATTACATGTGAATGGATTGAAGAATCCAATCAAAAGGCAGAGATCATCAAAATAGATTAAAATATATGTCCGAATATATACTGTCTACAGAACACACACTACAGACTCATTGAAACAATTAGGTTGAAAGTAAAAGAATGGGAAACAAACATCAAGCAAATACCAATAATAAAAAGCTGAAGAGGCTATATTAGTATTCAGTTCAGTTCAGTTCAGTTCAGTCGCTCAGTCGTGTCTGACTCTTTGCGACCCCATGAATCGCACCACACCAGGCCTCGCTGTCCATCACCAACTTCCGGAGTTTACCCAAACCCATGTCCATCAAGTCGGTGATGCCATCCAACCATCTCATCCTCTGTCGAGGGTCTTTTCCAATGAGTCAACTCTTCGCATGAGGTGGCCAAAGTATTGGAGTTTCAGCTTCAACATCAGTCCTTCCAATGAACACCCAGGACTGATCTCCCTTAGGATGGACTGGTTGGATCTCCTTGCAGTCCAAGGGACTCTCAAGAGTCTTCTCCAACACCACACTTCAAAAGCATCAATTCTTCAGCGCTCAGCTTTCTTCACAGTCCAACTCTCACATCCATACATGACCACTGGAAAAACCATAGCCTTGACTAGATGGACTTTTGTTGGCAAAGTAATGTCTCTGCTTTTTAATATGCTATCTAGGTTGGTCATAACCTTCCTTCCAAGGAATAAGCGTCTTTTAATTTCATGGCTGCAATCACCATCAGCAGTGATTCTGGAGCCCAAAAAAATAGTCTGACACTGTTTCCACTATTTCCCCGTCTATTTCCCATGAAGTGATGGGACCAGATGCCATGATCTTAGTTTTCTGAATGTTGACCTTTAAGCCAACTTTTTCACTCTCCTCCTTCACTTTCATCAGGAGGCTCTTTAGTTCTTCTTCACTTTCTGCTATAAGGGTGGTGTCATCTGCATATCTGAGGTTATTGATATTTCTCCTGGCAATCTTGATTCCAACTTGTGTTTCTTCCATCCCAGTGTTTCTCATGATGTACTCTGCATAGAAGTTAAATAAGCAGGGTGACAATATACAGCCTTGACGTACTCCTTTTCCTATTTGGAACCAGTCTGTTGTTCCATGTCCAGTTCTAACTGTTGCTTCCTGAACTGCATACAGGTTTCTCAAGAGACAGGTCAGATGGTCTGGTATTCCCATCTCTTTCAGAATTTTCCACAGTTTATTGTGATCCACACAGTCAAAGGCTTTGGCATAGTCAATAAAACAGAAATAGATGTTTTTCTGGAACTCTCTTGCTTTTTCGATGATCCAGCGGATGTTGGCAATTTGAACTCTGGTTCCTCTGCCTTTTCTAAAACCAGCTTGAACAACTGGAAGTTCACGGTTCACGTATTGCTGAAGCCTGGTTTGGAGAATTTTGAGCATTACTTTACTAGCGTGTGAGATGAGTGCAATTGTGCGGTAGTTTGAGCATTCTTTGGCATTGCCTTTCTTTGGAAGTGGAATGAAAACTGACCTTTTCTAGTCCGTGGCCACTGCTGAGTTTTCCAGATTTGCTGGCATATCGAGTGCAGCACTTTCACAGCATCATCTTTGAGGATTTGAAATAGCTCAACTGGAATTCCATCACCTCCACTAGCTTTGTTCGTAGTGATGCTTCCTAAGGCCCACTTGACTTCACATTCCCGAATGTCTGGCTCTAGGTGAGTGATCACACCATCATGATTATCTGGGTCGTGAAGATCTTTTTTGTACAGTTTTTCTGTGTATTCTTGCCACCTCTTCTTAATATCTTCTGCTTCTGTTGGGTCCATACCATTTCTGTCCTTTATCGAGCCCATCTTTGCATGAACTGTTCCCTTGGTATCTGTAATTTTCTTGAAGAGATCTCTAGTCTTTCCCATTCTGTTGTTTTCCTCTATTTCTTTGCATTGATCACTGAGGAAGGCTTTCTTATCTCTCCTTGCTATTCATTGGAACTCTGCATTCAGATGGGAATATCTTTCCTTTTCTCCTTTGCTTTTCACTTCTCTTCTTTTCCCAGCTATTTGTAAGGCCTCCTCAGAAAGCCATTTTGCTTTTTTGCATTTCTTTTCCATGGGGATGGTCTTGATCCCTGTCTCCTGTACAATGTCACGAACCTCTGTCCATAGTTCATCAGTCACTCTGTCTATCAGATCTAGTCCCTTAAATCTATTTGTCACTTCCACTGTATAATCATAAGGGATTTGATTTAGGTCATACCTGAATGGTCTTGTGGTTTTCCCTACTTTCTTCAATTTAAGTCTGAATTTGGCAATAAGGAGTTCATGATCTGAGCCACAGTCTGCTCCTGGTGTTGTTTTTGCTGACTGTATAGAGCTTCTCCATCTTTGGCTGCAAAGAATATAATCAATCTGATTTCGGTGTTGACCATCTGGTGATGTCCATGTATAGAGTCTTCTCTTGTGTTGTTGGAAGAGGGTGTTTGCTATGACCAGTGCGTTCTCTTGGCAAAACTCTATTAGCCTTTGCCCTGGTTCATTCTGTACTCCAAAGCCAAATTTGCCTGTTACGCCAGGTGTTTCCGGACTTCCTACTTTTGCATTCCAGTCCCCTATAATGAAAAGGACATCTTTTTTGGGTGTTAGTTCTAAAAGGTCTTGTAGGTCTTCATAGAACTGTTCAACTTCAGCTTCTTCAGCGTTACTGGTTGGGGCATAGACTTGGATTACTGTGATATTGAATGGTTTGCCTTGGAAACGAACAGAGATCATTCTGTCGTTTTTGAGATTGCATCCAAGTACTGCATTTCGGACTCTTCTGTTGACCATGATGGCTACTCCATTTCTTCTAAGGGATTCCTGCCCACAGTAGTAGATATAATGGTCATCTGAGTTAAATTCACCCATTCCAGTCCATCTTAGTTCGCTGATTCCTAGAATGTCAACGTTCACTCTTGCCATCTCCTGTTTGACCACTTCCAATTTGCCTTGATTCATGGACCTAACATTCCAGGTTCCTATGCGATATTGCTCTTTACAGCATCGGACTTTGCTTCTGTCACCAATCACATCCACAGCGGGGTATTGTTTTTGCTTTGGCTCCATCCCATCATTCTTTCTGGAGTTATTTCTCCACTGATCTCCAGTAGCATAGTGGGCACCTACCAACCTAGGGAGTTCATCTTTCAGTGTCCTATCTTTTTGCCTTTTCATGCTGTTCATGGGGTTCTCAAGGCAAGCATACTGAAGTGGTTTGCCATGCCCTTCTCCAGTGGACCACATTCTGTCAGACCTCTCCACCATGACCCATCCGTCTTGGGTGGCCCCACACAGCATGGCTTAGTTTCACTGAGACAGACAAGGCTGTGGTCTGTGTGATCAGACTGGCTAGTTTTCTGTGATTATAGTTTCAGTGTTTCTGCCCTCTGATGCCCTCTCGCAACACCTACCATCTTACTTGGGTTTCTCTTACCTTGGACGTGGAGTATCTCATCATGGCTGCTCCAGCAAAGTGCAGCCGTTGCTCCTTACCTTGGACAAGGGGTATCTACTCACGACAGCCCCTCCTGACCTTGAATGTGGAGTAACTCCTCTCGGCCCTCCTGTGCCCACGCAGCCGCCACTCCTTGGACCTGGGGTAACTCCTCTGTATAGTTATTACTTTACACCATATATTTACTTTTTAAACATATAGGAAGAAAATGTTCAAACCAAACTTGCAATAATATTGACTTTTACATTTACCTTTGCCAATACTTCTACTATTTTTATTTATTTCTTCATATAGTTTTGAGTTACTGCCTAGTGCTGTTTCATTCCATCTTGAAGGACTTTCATTATCACTTCTTATGGGGCAGGTCTACTAATAACTAATTCTCTTGGTTTCTGTTTATCTGGGAATATCTTCCTTTCTCCTTCATTTGTTTTTTTTTTCACCTTCAATAAAATGACTTTGGAAATAACATACATTTCTACAATACCAACACTATAGTTTTCAGAGTCACAGTAAGATACACAATTACATCTGTAATTTATACAAATGAAAACATTCTAAGCAGTAGTTTCTGTTACAAGGCAAAAAAAAAATCAAGAAAGCAACCACCAAACCAAAGACATCCAGTGCTTCAGACAAGGAAAATCCAAGAACATCATATGAGAACTGTTCTTCTTTCATGAAGGGCTTCTGTCATATCCAATGATAAGGCCACCAAAGACTGTTTCAATACCAGCACCAGAACCAGATATTCCTTCTGTTGAAGCACTTGTGTCAATAAATTTGGCTGTAGTTATCAATGTCTTTGCTTACTGCTCTAGTCTGGATT
Organism: Okapia johnstoni; assembly: GCA_024291935.2. Taxonomy (NCBI): domain Eukaryota; kingdom Metazoa; phylum Chordata; class Mammalia; order Artiodactyla; family Giraffidae; genus Okapia; species Okapia johnstoni. Next base: position 121,265,874 of record CM044306.1, on the reverse strand, counting down.
AGCTGAGACACACACATTCTGGGCCCCATTAAATACTGTAGAGCTCTCTCCAGTCAAAGAGAATACTGATGATGTAGACACTGCACTGGATGCAATCATGGATCCAGCTTGGATCAGAGTTGGAGTGCTAACAAGCTAGGCATAGGTGAACTATCTTAAACTCTTTGGGGTGACAACTGCAGGACTTGAGTGACAAGTGACATGGGCTCCTCTCCCACCTTCTGTCTTCCTGGGGATGGCAGCAATGGCAGTCGAAGGCATATGACTCTTTCACTTTTTAAGAAGAGTTTTACCAGACATAGAATTCTTGGTTGACATTTTTTTCTTTTAGCACATTAGCAAGTCATTCCACTGCCTTCTAGCCAATGTGGTTTCTGAAGAGAAACTGGCTGTTATTGTTACTGAGGCATCCTTGTACAAGATAGGTCCTTTCTCTCGCACCTCCTTTCTGTAGATGAGAGAAATCTACAAGAAAGTTTTCAAGATGTGTCTTACTCTTCTAACAATATGACTATATTGTGTCTTCCAGTGATCTCTTTTATACTGCTTGGAATTCATTAAACTTTTTGGATGTGTAATTTTATGTCTTCCACCAAATCTGGAAATTTTTTTTGTATATTATTTCTTCAAAATGTCCTTCTTTCATATTTTCTCTTTTCTCTCTCTCTGGGATTCCTATAATATATTGGTATGTCTGATGCTGACCCACATACCTCTTAGAGTTTGTTCTTTTTTAAAAATTTATATATATTTTTTTCCTTCCTGCTCCTCTGACGGGAAAATCTCAATTAGCTATTTTAAAGTATGCTGATTTGCCTACTCAAATCTACTATTGGGCGCTTGTTTTAATTTCCTTCTTAATCACCGTATTCGTGAAGTTGGGATGCCCATTTTAGGATTAAGGGCATGACTGAACACATGACAACCAACACTGAAAAAATGAGATTGAGAGCAGTTTGCTATCACTTACTATTAATACTTACAGCCTAGGGGAGAAGGACATCACACGGGACCCCATGGGAGTGAACAATCACATGTGGGAGATAACCTTTGCAATTTTGAGAATGTAAGTTGATACCTGGTTCCTCCAGTAAGCTGCGATTGTCTTGTTTGAATATGTTCACAGGCATGCAAGAAAAGTAAACCTACTACTTAGGGATAAGCAGGAACTATACCTGGTCCCCATAATAAGAAAGGCTGTTTTGCTGTGGGTATTGAGTTTCTTTTTGAAGTAATGAAAATGTTTCTAATAATGATTGCGGTTATGAGTATGTAACTATGAATATATGAAAAACAATGAATAGTTTCAGTGGATGAATTTTATGGTATATGAATTATATCTCAATGAAGCTTTTATATTAAAAGTTCTTTTCATAACTAATGAGAGTTTAAGGCTACATAGAAAAGAAAAATATATAAAAAGTGTAAGTCTTCAAGTCAGCAGCCAGGCCAGTTTTCAAGGAACAATGGGCTATGAGCTTTTCATCGTTCATGATCCAACAGCAGCTCCGCTGATTTCTCTCTTCACTGCCTCTGAATCAGGCACTTATTGTTCCCTACTTAATAAGTCTACCACAGGTGACTCAGTATTTCTAGGTTTGTGCCTTGCTTCTACTTGGGCTTTTGCTTCTCTTCTTTTTGAGAATCTCAAATTCAATTTTTGAGGGTGTTCTTGTCCTCTTTGCTGCAGAGTTCTCATGCTAGTCTACTCACAAGTCTAAGGCACTTACCCCTGATTTAATTAGCTGTGGCAAAGGCAGTAAGGTAATATGATACATTGCGATGGGTATGCAAAATGATACAGCCACTCTAGGAAATGGTTTGCTGCTTTCTTGCAAAGCTAAATGCATTTATTGTATGCCCCAATAATCCCACTTTTGAGTATCTACCCTAGAGAAATAAAAACTTACGTTCAACCATTCCATGTTCTATGCATGAGACAAATGCTCAGGGCTGGGGCATTGGGATGACCCAGAGGGATGGGATGGGGAGGGAGGTGGGAGGAGGGTTCAGGATGGAGAACACATGTAAACCCACGGCTGATTCATGTCAATGTATGGCAAAAACTACTACAATATTGTAAAGTAATTAGCCCCCAACTAAAATAAATAAATTTATTAAAAAAAAAAAACCTTAAGTTCACACAAAAACTGTATACAAATATCCATAGCAGATTTATTTGTAATGGTCCCAAACTGGAAACAATACAAAGGTTCTTCAAAAGATGAATGGATAAACAAACTTTAGTACATCTATACAGTGAACACTACTCAGCAATAAAAAGGAACAAATACATGAAACAACTTGAAAGAATTCAAAACATCATGCTAGTGAAAGAATCCAGCCATAAGAGGTTACATACTATACAATTTCAACTCAACATTCAAAAAACTAAGATCATGGGATCCGGTCCCATCACTTCATGGCAAATAGATGGGGAAACAATGGTAACAGTGACAGACTTTATTTTGTGAGGCTCCAAAATCACTGCAGATGGTGACTGCAGCCGTGAAATTAAAAGACGCTAGCTCTTTGGAAGAAAAGCTACAACCAACCTAGACAGCGTATTAAAAAGCAGAGATGTTACTTTGCCAACAAACGTCCATCTAGTCAAAGCTATGGTTTTTCCAGTAATCACATATGGATGTGAGGGTTGGACTATAAAGAAAGCTGAGCGCCAAGAATTGATGCTTTTGAACTGTGGTGTTGGAGAAGACTCTTGAGAGTCCCTTGGACTGCAAGAAGATCAAACCAGTCAATCCCAAAGGAAATCAGTCCTGAATATTCATTGGAAGGACTGATGCTGAAACTGGAACTCCAATACTTTGGCCACCTGATGCGAAGAACTGATTCCTTAGAAAAGACCCTGATGCTGGGAAAGATCAAAGGCAGGAGGAGAAGGGGACAACAGAGGATGAGATGGTTGGATGGCATCACTGACTCGATGGGCATGAGTTTGAGCAAGCTCCAGGGAGTTGGTGATGGACGGGGAAACCTGGCGTGCTGCAGATCATGAGGTCACAAGGAGTCAGACACAACTGAGCAAGTGAACGGAACTGAACTGACTATACAATTTCATTGTTTGACATCCTCAAAGCCACAAAACTATAGTTATGGAGAGCAGATCAGTAGTTGTCAGAAGTTATGGGTGAGGAAAAGTATGACTACAAAGGGCTAGCACAAGGGAGTTTTTGGAGTGATGAAACTGTTCTTTTCTTTTTTTGCTTGGCTGCACCTGATTTTATAATAGTTGTGGCATGCGGGATCTAGTTCCTTGACCAGGGATTGAACCCTGGCCTCCTGCACTGGGAGTGTGGAATCAGCTGCTGGACCACCAGGAAGTCCAAATACTGTTCTTTATTCTGATTATGATGGCAGTTACATAAATCTATATATGTGTTAGAATGCAAAAAAAAGTACACCAAAATAAAAAAATCACTTTTTCTGTTATTTATTATTTTCATAATACAAGTATTACCACTTACTATTATCATAATTTAAAAACAAACTAATGGACTTAGAATATTTTATGTCCTGAGTGTTTGTGTTCCTCCCCACTCATCCCCCCACCCCTCCAGTCTCCCAAACTCATAAATTTACATCCTAATCCCAAATGTGATGGTTTTAGGAGGTGGGGCTTTTGAGATGTAATTAGATCACAAGGGTGGAATTCTCATGAATGGGATTAGTACCCTTAAAAAAGAGACTCCAGAGAGCTCTATGCTCTTTTTCTGCCATGTGAGGATGCAAGAAGATAGGAGCTGCAACCTAGAAGAGGGTTCTCTCTAGATCTAACTATGCTGGCAACCAGGTCTTGGGCTTCCAGACTGTGAGAAATAAACTTTTGTTGTTTGTAAGTCACTCATTCTAGGATATTCTGACAAAGCACAAACTGACACAGGTATTATATTAACAAGAAAAATATGGAAGAAATGCAAATAGCCAACAAAGAAAAGATGTTCAGGTATAGTTAAAAGTCAAAGGAATGCAAATTAAAACAGCAACAAAATATAGTTCATTTTTCAGACTGGCAAAAATTAGAGAGACTGATAGTGTCTATACTGATGAGGGGAATGTAGGGAACCAAGTAGCCTCATAAGGTGGTGAATATGTAAACTGGTAGAGCCTTTTTTAGAGGGCATTCTAATAGCGTCTTTAAAAATATGCATATATATCCTTTAAACCAAATAGTATAATTCATTTAGACAATTCTAGAACTTACCACAGTGCCACCTGGTATACAAGGAATCATTAAATGTATGAAAATTGAGATTACCAGGTAAGATTTCCTGGAAAAGAGAAAAGTTTAAACTGAACCTTCAAGGATGGCTAGGGCTTCCCAGGTGGCACTAGCAGTAAAGAATCCACCTGCCAATGTAGATGTGGGTTCAATGCCTGGGTTGGGAAGATCCCCTGGAGGAGGGCATGGCAACACACTCCAGTATTCTTGCCTGGAGAATCTGATGGACAGAGGAGTCTGGCGGGCTACATTTCATAGGATCACAAAGAGTTGGACACGACTGAAGAGATTTAGCACAGAGCACATACACAGGGTTTAAATCAGTGACGACAAAAAAAGGATATTCTAGGAGAAAGAAAAAATGAGTCACAGTGGCTGAAAGAAGCAGGATAAATATGGTAAACTGACAGTGAAAGGCTTTCACAGGCTTCAGTGAAAAAGAAAAACAGGATGTTAGAGAGTACAAAATGGAAATTTCCTCACACAGTGAGGTCTGCCTCCTATTTTAGGAGCCAACAATACTGGGCCTCCCATAAGAAATCCCCCTATATCCAGAATTAACTGATAGTCCACTGCACTTCCACAGCCCCCGAGGGAAACCTCTTTATCACTGGATCTCAAACTTCATCCTGTATCATGGGTGAAGCCAAATAAATAAATAATAAATAAAAATAAATTTTTTTTAAAAGTGAGGGGACTTCCCTAGTAGTCCAGTGTGTGGTACTTCTTCCAATACAGGCAATACAGTTACTGGCAGCTCCCCTGCCACAAGAAGGCAGCCTTAGGATGAAGCCTCTGCAGATAATAGCAGATGAAGAGAGGAATAAACCTGGGTTCTATAATGACACAGGGCTTCCTGGTGGCTCAGCAGTAAAGAAACCCCTGAGTCAGGAAGATCCCCTGGAGAAGGAAATGGCAACCCACTCCAGTATTCTTGCTTGAGAAATCCCATGGACAGAGGAGCCTGATGGGGTCCATGGGATCACAAAGACTCAGACATGACTTAGGAACTAAACAACAGCAGCAATAATGACATAAATGAGCCATTGCTGAGTTTTACCAGCTTGAAGCCCACTCTACTACTGTTAGGTAAAACAATGAATTTGTTTGAATTGGTTTTTCTGTATCTCAAAGTCAGAAACTAATCTAAGTCATATAATTGACTATTTATGGCAGGAAATAACAAGCTTCAGTCAACTGATCTATCTGAAAACATACAGTAAACACCATAAATAGCCTTGCAAAGAGGTGCCTTTATTGCTTAGACAGAAATCCCCAAATAGTGTGAGTCAGATATACTAACCTTACTACATTGCAAAAGCTTCTACTGCATGCTAAGTAAAGGAGGGACTTCCCTGGTGGTCCAGTAGTGAAAAGTCCGCCTTCCAATGCAAGGTTCAATCCCTGGTCTGGGAGCTAGGAGCCCACAAGTCATGTACCAACTATGCCCGCAAGCCACAACTAGAGAGAAGACCATGCACCACAACAAAGTCCCAGCACAGTCAAAAAAAAAATATATTAAAGTGAAGGAGACATGATGGGAGATCTGATAAGGATCCAAAAAGAGCCACAGAAACAGGACAGGTGATGGGTCAAGGCCATTCCAGGCCTCCTCCAGCCCACCCCAAATGACTCTAGGTGGGACAAAGGTATATACTGAAAGGTAGTGAGCCAGTCTCTGGGATGCAGACTGTGGACAAGAGGAAGATAAGCTGTGCCTCCCCACCTTGAAGATGCCTAAAGATAGAGGCCAAGACTGAAACAGTCAAATTGACTGAAGGAGCTGAACAGAGAAAGGCCTATTCCTAAGGAACATGAGCTTTTCTATTCAATATCAGTGGGGATGCTGTCTTTCTGGAAGACAATTTACCTTAACAAAACCTTTTTTTAAAATGTCTCCATCCTAGATATAGCAATTTTATTTCTAGAAATTGATCCTAAAGAAATTAAGACTTACAAATAACAAATGCTGGTGAGAGGTGGCAAAAAGGGAACCCTCCTACCCTGTTGGTGGCAATGTAAATTACTGCAGTCGCTATGAAGAACAGTAAGGAAGTTCCTCAAAAAACTAAAAAGAGTTTCCATATGATCCAGCAATCATATTCCTGGGCATACATCTGGATAAAACCATAATTCAAAAAAATGCATGCACCCCAGTGTTCATTGCAGCACTATTTGCAACAACCAGGACATGGAAGCAATCTAAGTGTCCATTGACAGAGGAATGGATAAAGATGTGGTTATTGTTGTCGTTCAGTTGCTAAGTCATGTCTGACTGTGACACCATGGACTGTAGCACATCAAAAACAGGTTCCTCTGTCCTCCACTATCTTCCAGAGTTTGCTCAAATTCATGTCCAATGAGTCAGTGATGCCATCTAACCAACTCATACTCTGCTCCCCCCCAGTCCCTGGAAACCACTTTTCTACTCTATGTTTCTATGAGTTTGAGGTGTTTTTTTAGATACACGTGTAAGTGACACCACAATACTGTCCTTTAACATGTATGAAATCCTTTACCTAAACAATAAGCAAGCACAAATTTACTCTGCAAAAATTTACAGAGCAAGTATTTTGATTATTCTGTAAGTTTTAAAATATATGCATTCTTAAACTCTTTTTCTTGTTTTCATCAAGGAACATCTGGTCTGTTACTTGCCTCTTCCAAATCTACTTGAAAAAAAAAAAAAAAAGTGGCATTTTTAGAGTTCTTTTGTTGCCATCTTGTGGTCTTTTGTAGTATTGCTACTGAAAAATTGAAACCTTTGAGCCGGGTTCTGGAAAAATTTTGATCCCCTTTTATGGACTCCTGAATTTATACCTTTTTTAAAATGTGGAGACCAAAACTGGGCATAATCCAGTCTATTACTGAAGTGATAGACCAAGGCTGGCCATGCCCAAAACCAGAAAGGAAAGCTGTCCCACCAAGTCCCTCCTGAAGGGAAACCTATGCAACTTTCCAGTTATAATAGTCAAAACAGTTCTTTATGCAGAATTCATTCTGCATTTCCTTAGTTACTCCAGTAACACTTTATAGCAAATCAGAATTCTTAAATTAGTCACTATCCTATTTCTTCACCTCAAGGATGGACTCCCCCTCAAGGGTATTTCCCCTTCCCTTCCTCTGAAAGTGAGAAGGAACAGGGTGGCCCCAGCGAGACAAGACCAGTGCAGGTCCCAGGGGAACACTCCTGCGTGAGGGTCAGAGGGGAAGACTGATGGGTCCCTTAGACACATGTCCATTTCCTGCCAGCTCTCTGGTGTTGGCAACTGAGAGCCCAACTTAAACCCCAGAGAGAATCTGAGTGCATTCACCTTACCTGCTTGTCTGCCTTATGGTCAAGATAATCTTTGAAAATTCCTTATTCAAATTTGGCATTCACAGTTTTGTGCAACCGATCCTAAAGAGCAGGTGGTCAGTTCCTCTAATTCTTCTTCACTCAACTTTCTTTCTTGATGACCTCCTTATGTTCTTCCTCTTTTGTTCTTCTAGTGTTCACAGCCTGAGACAGAATGCTCCTAACCCCTGCCCCACCCACTCATATTTGAAGATCTGTAGGAGTGGTTCTTTCATTGGTCCAATAACTCAGGAACTACTGGCATTTAACAGATGAGGGTCAGATGTACTAAAAATCCTGCAATGAAAGAATGTGTGTATATAACTGAGGGGTTTCCCTGGTGGCTCAATGGTAATGAATCTGCCTGCCGATATAGGAGACCCCTGGGTGGGGAAGATCCCCTGGAGAAGAAAACGGCAGCCCACTCCAATATTCTCATCTGGAAATCCCATGGACAGAGAAGCCTGGAGGGCTACAGTCTATGGGGTTGCAAAAGAGACACAACTTAGTGACTAAAAACAACACATAGACAACCGAAGCACTTTGCTATATAGCAGAAATTAACACATTAAAAATCAATGATGTGTGTATGTGTTCAGTCATCCAGTCGTGTGCAACTCTTAAAACTACACACAGTTTCCACAGACTGTTACAGAATTGACTGCATATTCACAAAGTGAGAAAAAGGCAACAGCAGTCCCTCTGACCCTCTTCAGTAGTACATATTTCTCTTCCTTTACCTCCATGAATCAGTTGATTTTGAGTAACTTAAATGACTCTTTGCAACCCCAAGAACTGTAGCCTGCCAGGCTCCTCTGCCCATGGAATTCTCCAGGCAAGAATACTAGAGTGGGTTGCCATTCCCTTTTGCAGGGTATCTTCCCAACCCAGGGATCAAAACTGGGTCCCATGCATTGTAGGCAGATTCTTTACCATCTGAACCACCAGGGAAGTCCAGAGAATTACCATATGATCTGGGAATTCCACTTCTAAGTATATACTCAAAAGAACTGAAAGCAGGGACTTAAGCAGATATTTGTACACCAGTTCACAAGAGCCAAAAGGTAGAAACAACCCAATTTTACCCACAGGTGAATGGATAAACAGAATGTGGTATATACACATAATGGAATTTGGCTCTGAAAACGTATGAAATTCTGATACCTTCTACAACCTAGATGAACCTTGGAGACATTACACTAAGTGAAGTAAGTCAGCCACAAAGGTACAGAAATTGTATCATTTCCCAGTTTGGGACGATGAGGAAGCTGAATAGTGAATTGCAACAGTGTGAACGTACTTAACGTCACTGAAGTGTATACTTAAAAATGGTCAACATGGTAGATTTAGTGACTAAACTACCACCACTAATCAAGATGAGAATAACTGCTCTTGGCCATATCTCAGAACTAGGTCACTAGTTCCTGGGATGCCAGATCTGATTTCTTCTGAAAGCACCCATGGCGTCTCTGTCTCACCCATTACCTCAACAATCAGTAATTGTCATTCAAGACAGGTCACTCACTGCAACAACCAAGAAAGTCCCAGCCAGCTGGGGTAAAGGTCCCCCGTTCACCACAATATATGCTTCATCCTAGACTCCAAAAGCAATGAAAGGAAAGCGTGAAGACACTAAAGGAGTTTTAAAACCTGTATAGGTTTCCATGGACAAAGCTAACAGAGACATAATTCAAGTCATATAGAGTGGTGATTCTCAAACTTTCAGCGTATGCCACAATCATCACACGTTGCTACTGACATATGCCCCAAGTGTTTCTCATTCTGTAGGTTTGGGATGGGGCCCAAGACTTTGCATTTTTAGTACGTTTCCAGGCAGTACAGGAAACTATTGGCACAGGGACCACATTTGAGAGCTACTGAAGAACAGATTCAGAAACATACTCTTGTCATACCTATCTGACCCCAAAGAAGGTCAAAAGGGAGTAAGGAGAAAGGTGAAGAGTGGACAGCTGCGATTTCACCCTTTGAAATTGCTGTTTCTTAAATAAATAGATTTTTTCTAAACATTCAGCAAAATTAAAATGTAAACACCCAAAGAGACACTGAACTTTAGAGAAGAAAAAGGGAAATACTAACAGTGACAATTCAGTACCTACAAATTATTTAAGATTTAGAAGAACTTTTTCCATCATCCTCTTTTTCTGTTTTCCTTGGGCCTGTTTAGAAACTAGAAAAATACTTTTCTTCTGTAGTCAAAAGCTTTACTACACTCTTTCAAGCCTGTAATTCTATGAACATGCAATACACAGCAAGCAATTGAGAAGGCAGAGCTGTAGCTGCATCAGAGCCAAGGGGAGGATAGCGCTGCCAGGGAGAGGGGAGTACCAGGCAGCTTCTCATACTAAACGCATCTGATCCCAAACCAAAGAATCTCAATGAGGCAACGACAGTATCTCAGGAGTTAGTACAAAACGTAAGTAGCACAGCCTCTGGTTCCTCACTTGAACAGAATTACCTGTCTAAACTGAGTCTGGGTGGACTCTCTGATCCTATCAAAGCTTATGGGTGTTATTTTTTAATGCTTTGCCTAGAAGTTTTCACAGGGCATGCTCATTGAAGATTCTACAGGGAGTGAAGGGAAAAGCTCTGGTCCCATGATACTGAGCTGTCTAATATATACTTACAATGTTGAAATGCTCAATTTTCATTCCCTAAAACTGCCACCATGAAACAAACCATCATGCAAATAGATTTAATGCCTAAGTTAAGGAAATGTGATAACAGTGTAAAATTAATTAGAATGATGTGATCACCGTATTTTCATTGTCATCTTCCCCAAGGACGTAGCTAACATTTTACCTTTCAACTATGACAAGAGTCACAAATTCTACTCGGGACACACACACACGGGAGGGACAAGCTAGAACATAAATAATTGAAGAGATCAAGATAACAGAAAATTCAATGCCAGAAATAGAATTAAACATTATTTTTAATGAACCATGATTTAGGCATGTAACATAAATGCAAGCAATTATGATATTAGAAATTATAAATTTGAAACTGAAATAAAAAAACAAAATAAAAGAGAAACAATTATTAAAATTTTCTTGCAGCTCATATATTTTTGATCCAGAACTAAAACCTTGACACCCTTTCCCCTGTACCAAGATGTCAATGTAGTTAGCATGCAACCTATAATACAGAACTCAGCCCTTGAATCCAGTATATTTTTTTAATTGATTTTCATAAAAGAAGACAACACCTCTTACACACAGGTACTTTCAAACAAACATGAAGCTTTGCATAGTGAGTTTTGAATTTAGGATAATTCAAAGGTATTTTTATAATTCTAATGCTCCGATGTTATAAAATTTAGCTTTTAATACTTACATTTGGGGGACATAACTGGTGGTCCAGTGGCTAAGACTCCACACTCTCAATGGAGGGGGCCCAGGTTCGACCCTTGGTCAGGGAACTAGAATCCATATGCCTCAACTAAAGATCTCGCATGCCACAACTAAGACCCAGCACAGTCAAATAAATAAATACTTTCATTTGTAGCCATCCATTCACCTTATTGTTATTATCTGAAAAATTAATTTTTCATTTTCATAAAGTATAAAATCAAAAAGTCTCTTAGAATTCAGTCTTAAATTCTATAATTGGGGGAATGGCAGTAAGGCCACAATTTTCACTTTTGGAAACCAACTTCAGTATGTGAAAGTGATCCAGACTGTTTCTTAAAAAAATATTTGCCAGAGACTTCCCTGGCAGTCCACTGGTTAAGACTCTGTGCTTTTACTGCAAGGGGCGCATGTGGATCCCTGGTCCAGGAACTGCTGCAGAGCCAAAAAAAAAAAAAGTTTGCCAAATATATATATATATTGACTACAAATGGGAGAGCTGAATTATATGGCACTCCTTTTGAATGCCCTTGTAAAAATAATCCCTTTTTTTAGATGAGTAGTTAGATGAGCTGTAATGCCAACCAAAAAAGCAAAATAGTTGAGTCATTCATCACTGGTAAACTGAAGGGAAAGATTTTCCCTTGGATGCAAGTACAGATTGATTTTTTCATAACGATTAAAAAAGCACTGTCATCTCTAAACTATACATTGAAGACCAGGGTTATGCATACCATAAATTCTTCAAAGTCTTGAACCATCTGAAGTTCAGGAATTAGTATCCAATTTATGGCGATCATTACTATCTTGGCTGCATTTTTTAAGTATTTAGTCTAAAATTATTCCTAGTAAAATCTGCAATAAACAAATTATTAAATCTAGGCCTTGTCTTTTCAACATGGTCCATGCTAACCCCAACTATTCACTAATCTAGGAGCAATATCTATAACCAAGCTAATATATTTTTATCCACTTACATTAAATTTTGACAGACTTTTCTAACATGAGTCACCTGATATTGCCATTTCATGGGCAACAAATCCAGAATTTCTTCAACTCATTAAAATTTTCAGGCATCACAAATTTGTTAACTGTGTGGTATTGTCTCTTTATGTATTTTCATGAGCTTAAATCGGAAATGCCACAAATAATTTAAATTTGTAATATTACCTGGTCATATCTTCAGTATGCTATGAAACAGTATTTCCAATGATATTTACATTTACTTTTTTTCTGTTTGAGGTACATAATTTCTGCTCTATTCAAAAGGCATTGCTTTAGGAACTTACCATTGATATATGGTATTGATGCCCAGGAATTTTTTTTCTTACCAAGTAAATAGCTACATATTGTAGTAGTGTCCCTTATTTCGCATTCAAAAACAAGCCCTATTTTAACTTTTACATATACTAGTTATGGAGCTTACTACGTATGGTTGGTTTTAAAATGGCATCTTGGGACTTCCCCAGTGGTCCAGTGACTAAGACTCTGTGCTCCCAATGCAGGAAGCCCATGTTCAGTCCCTGGTCAGGGAATTAGACCCCACATGCCCCAACTAAGAGTTTGCATGCCACAATGAAGACTGAACATCCCATATGCTGCCACTAAGACCTGGCCAAATAAACACATAATAAAAATAAAGTCTGTTTTAAAATTAAAAAAATAAAATGGCATCTTAATTTGTGCTCTTTTGACACAGATACACTTTGCATACTAAAACAATAATATTCTGCATTTCCACAACAAAAATCTCTTTTTTTTAAAATAATCAAAAGGCCTTTTTCTTTCCTTACTTTTGAGAGAAAAGTGGACTCAAAATATACTGCCCTTTCTTCTTAAAGCTACGGTGAAAAAACAGTAGTACAAGGACAAAGCATAACTGACTATTGACACTTAGCCTCGAAACTGGGGGCAAAAGGGAACAGTGGGGACATCCAAGGGGAGGTGTCTTTCTAAAAGGGACAGGCACACCCAAGCTCCAGTCTATTGCAGCAGCATACTAATCTCAGCCTTCATGGAATTTTTAAACACTGGCAATGCAGACTGGTGTATGTGTAGTGTGTGTGCAAGAGTGAATCTGCTTTTTTTTCTTTTGGCTCGTCGTGGCATGTGGGACCTTAGTCCCCTGACCAGGGACTAAACTCATGACCTCTGCATTGGAAGCACAGTCTTAACCACTGAACCGCCAGGGAGGTCTGAATCTGCTTTATTTATTTTAAAGTGATAGCAACTAATCCTACACATAAAACACTGTTACAGTCCAACAAATGGTCCACAGGCAATCAGTTTTGGACAACTTCCCCTCCAAACACCCTCCCCAGCCCATCATAAGGTTTAAGTCTTATGAACATCAATCTATATTCTTAGCAAAACTAGCAAACAGTAGTCTTTTTACACAAAAAGCTCTCCCTTCTTTGTTTGGAGCTTAACACGCTTACAAAACTTTGGTTAACTTCCCAGAACACCCAGTTGCATCTAAAAAAAGCCTAAGTTGTTTTTATTTTGCTTTTTTAATGGCCTTACCTCCTAACTTCATGTCATCCAAACCTCCCTTGTTCTAAGAAAACTCAGCTCAAAATGGAGCTGACTGTTCAGCTCTTCTAAACTAAGCCTGTAGGAAAAAAAAATTAACAAATAAGAAAACTTCTAGGCCAAGAAATTCTTGTTCTGTTTTTGTAGCCAGTTTGTGCCAAAACTCTTAAATATATGGCACACATTCTGTCAATTAGTAATTCCATCCTTCTCTATGAAAAGCAAAGAAACCTACAGGGCAAAAGTACTCAAGCAGCTCTGTCATTTAAAATAAACCAAGGAGGGAGGGGATATAGGTGTACATATAGCTAATTCCTATAACTGTGTCCTGAGAAACCTATCGTGGGTTTCTCAGTTAGAACTCAACAACAGTTAGAACTGGACTTCAAACAACTGACTGGTTCAAAATTGGGAAAGGAGTATGACAAGGCTGTATATTGTTACCCTGCTTATTTAACTTACATACAGAGTACATCATGTGAAATGCAGGACAGGATGAATCACAAGATGGAATCAAGAATGCCAGCAGAAATATCAGCAACCTCAGATATGCAGATGATGCCACTCTAGTGGCAGAAAGTGAAGAGGAACTAAAGAGCCTCTTGATGAAGGTGAAAGAGGAGAGTGAAAAAGCTGGCTTGAAACTCAACATTCAAAAAGTGAAGATAATGGCATCCGATCCCATCACTTCATGGCAAATAGTAGGGGAAAAGGTGGAAGCAGTGACAGATTTTATTATCCTGGGCTCCAAAATCACTGTGGACGGTGACTGCAGCCATGAAATTAAAAGACACTTGCTCCTTGGAAGGAAATCTATAACAAATTTAGACAGTGTATTAAAAAGCAGAGACATCACTTTGCTGACAAAGGTCTGTGTAGTTCAAAGCTATGGTTTTTCCAGTAGTCATGTACAGATGTGAGAATTGGACCATAAACAAGGGTGAGCGTCTAAGGAATGATGCTTTCAAACTGTGTTGGAGAAGACTCTTGAGAGTCCCTTGGACAGCAAGGAGATCAAACCAGTCAATTCTAAAGGAAATCAACCCTGAATATTCATTGAAAAGACTGAGGCTGAAGCTGAAGCTCCCATACTTTGGCCACATGATGTGAAGAGTTGACTCACTGGAAAATATCCTGATGCTGTGAAAGACTGAAGGCAAAAGGAGAAGAAGGCAGCAGAGGATGAGATGATTAGTAGACAGCATCACCAACTCAATGGATATGAATTTGAAGAAACTCTGGGAGATAGTGAAGGACAGAGAAGCCTGATGTGCTACAGTCTATGGGGTCACAAAGAGTTGGACGTGACTTAATGACTGAACAGCAATAGATGATTCACTTCACTATACAGCAGGAAGTAACACAACATTGTAAGCGATTACACTCCAATTAAAAAATAAAATAAACCATGGATGGGGACTTCCCTGATAGTCCAGTGGTTAAGACTCTGCTCCCAATGCTGGGGGCACGGGTTCAATTCCTGGTTGGGGAACTAAGATCGCACATGCCACAACTACAGAAGCCCACCTGCTGCAACAAAGACCCAGTGCAGTCAAAATAAATATGTATTATTGAAAAAAAAATAAACTGAACAGTGGAAAAGGATTTTAAAGAAGGCATTTTACATGTTGTGTTCTCTAATCAGTCAATAAAATTCCAAAAGTAAAAAGATTTTTAAAAATCATAAGTATTTGAAAATTAACAAAATACTACTAAATAATACTTGGAGTAAAGAAATCAGAAATGAAATTACAAACCATTTAGAAGGTGATGAAAAGGAGAAAACTTTAGACCAATGAGATATTACTTTAAAAACTAAAACAGTTCTCAGAGGAAATTTTATAGTCTTAAATGCTTTCATCATTAAATAGGCTTTAAAAAATTATTATTCAAAGTAAGAAAAAAGGATAAAAAGCAGAATACAACAGGAAGCAGGAATTGATAAACTTAAGAATAAATTTTAAAAATAACAGCAAGGATATATAAATCCAAAACTTTGTTCTTTAGAAGAACAAAAAACCAAAACCCTGATTTTAGTAAAGAGTGGGGAAGGAGGGAGAGGGCTGAACAAAAATACACAGGATGAGAAATAAGAAAGAAGATATAAAAAGAGACTAAATAAACTGCAAGAGATAATCACATGCAACCGCATGACAACAAACTTGAAAATCAAAAGAACACACGTGACTTCTCAGCAAACTATAAATTATAAAAATTGTCTCAACAATAGAAAATTTGATTCAATGAATTACCTCAAAAGAGAAAAACTTGTGGGTTGTGTCTATATATGATATATATATATATATGCATAAAAACGTATAGCTAAACAATATTTATATTTTAGCAATATAATTATAAATATTTATAAACTAAATTTTGCTGAAATGTATATATTATCTTGCTAACATAAGACCACATTGTTAAGATGTGGAATGTAAGAAGAGAATGATTAACTAAAAAGTGACTATTAAAATATCAATATGATCTCATATGTGTAAAATTAAAAGATATGCACACGTACACACATACAGAAATGCATGAAAAGATGATAACCAGAATGTTAACGGTGGTCACCCCAAGATGAAAGGATACCCCTGCCTGCACATCTCATTCCATCTTCTCTGGCCCCTAGAGCCAACAAATAGTGAGCATGGAGGGTGAGGAAAGGACAATACTGTGAACTGGCTAACTTTTCAAGGGAATCTCCGTTCTTTGAAGGAAATACTGCTCAAATTTGAACACCCATCAGAATCATTTTGGAGAGTCTGTTAAAAGAGATTACTGGGCTCCACCCTAGGGTTTCTGATTCAGTAGGTCTGAGGTGAGGCCTAAGGATCTGCATTTCCGGTGCCCATATGATACTGATACTGCTGTCCCAGAGATTAAATTTTGGAGATCACTGTCCTAAAATAACTTTCAATATTCTAAAAGGTTCTTGAAATTACTGTGGTCTCCTGTTTCACTCTCTTTTGCCTTTTTTATCCCCTTCTATTATCA
Organism: Okapia johnstoni; assembly: GCA_024291935.2. Lineage (NCBI taxonomy): Eukaryota > Metazoa > Chordata > Mammalia > Artiodactyla > Giraffidae > Okapia > Okapia johnstoni. Next base: position 121,249,400 of record CM044306.1, on the reverse strand, counting down.
CTTTATTGAAGTTTGGAGAAATAAATTCTCAAATATTTTTTTTCTCAAGTTTCTGAAGTGTACCTTAAAATGTTCATGAAGATCCTGTATGTGCTCCTAGTACACACTACTACTACAAAACTAATGGCTGAAAAATGCAACAAAACAAAACTATAGCAAATTATCGATATATGAGTCTGATGAGATCAGAGTACGTGTCTTTCTCAGTTAACTGTCTAGTCACAGGCCAGCAGCTTTGGTCTGTGATGCTGCCTAAGCTTCCAAGGTCCCTCTGTTTTGTTGCTTACATTCTCTTTTTGTCTGCCTAATTGAAGTTAGCTCACCACACAATTGTGTCCACAAGAAGGAAGACAGAGAACAAACTCAAAGAAGGGGAGAACAAACCCAGTCCTTTAAAACGTGCTTTCTCAGCAAGGACACAGCGCCCCCAAAGGGCAAAACCTGGTTCATGGGTGGTAGAAGGGCAAAAAATCTTCAGTTCTTTTTATGCTAAAGCGCAGATATTTACATACAGTGCATAAACAGATATATGATATATCTATGGTATTAAATTTTCATGGGGGCAATTTGGGGAAAAAATGTCTAAGAAGGCTCCTTACAGAAGTGATAATGAAAAAAAGACTGCAAAAGTATGTTTTAAAGGCAAGCTTCAGAAACTGCACACATCTCTTCTGCTCTCAAGAACTTAGTCACAAAGATAAACCTAGATTCCAGGGAAGCTAGGAAAGACTCTTCGGCTGGGTAGCCACTGGCCCAGAGTAAACTTGATTTCTTCCCATATGAGCCTCTTCACAGGGCTGCTTAAGTGTTCCCACAACACGACAGTCAGTTACACTCAAAGCAAGTAAGCCAAGACATCACATGGAAGCAGCAATGTCTTTTATGACCAAATCTTAGACCCTATACACTGCTTCTTCCATCACTATGTATACAGGTATACAGAGCAATCCTTATACAATATGTGAATACTGGGAGGCTAGATCTGGGGATCAACTAGGAGATTGGCTTTTTACTTGGAAGTACAATTGGAAGTTCTCATATTTGTATGAATAGAAAAATCATTCTGGTTAAATTCTAGTGTCCTCAAAGCCCTGACAAAATGTTAACTCTCCAGCCAAATTTCACTACTTCCTTGTTTGTGATTCTACATCACACTTTCCCACCTCTGGGACAGTACCTATTACACTGTATAATGGTTCACTATGTACAAGCCTGTCTCTCTAGTGAAAATACAGGACTGAGGCTTACTATGTCCTCCAAGCTCCAGGCAGTGTTGAATTTTTAAAAGTTGCCAGTCACTCTCAGCACTGGTAGGGAAACCAGTCTGGGAACAAAGTGAGAAGCTAAATTATCTATTTAGCTCATCACTGATCTGCCTTTTAAACGTAAACAACTTGCTTAAAACAAGCAAGTAACCTAGCAAACAAAATGAACCCAGAATACAAATTTACTAATTTCAATGCTAGATGTAACCTGTCAACCAAAATTTTCACACAGATAATTTTGTTAACAAGTCCAAGCTTGCTCTGCTGACCACATGACAGACCGATTAACCAAGAGGCAAGGTGTTGAGGCAAGGAATATGACTTTATTTAGAAAGATGGCTGACCCGAGAAGATGGCAGACTAATGTCTCCAAATCTACAGATGTGAGAGTTGGACCATAAAGAAGACTGAGCGCCGAAGAATTGATGCTTTCAAATTGTGGTACTGGAGAAGACTCTTGAGAGTTCCTCGGACAGCAAAGAGATAAAACCAATCAATCCTAAAGGAAATCAACCCCAAACCTTCATTGGAAGGACTGATGCCGAAGCTGAAGAGCTGACTCATTGGAAAAGACCCTAATGCTGAGAAAGACTGAGGGCAAGAGAAGGGGGCAACAGAGGATGAGATGGTTGGATGACATCACCGACTTTATGCACACGAATTTGAGCAAACTCTGGGAGATAGTCAAGGACACGGAAGCCTGGCGTGCTGCAATTCATGGGGTTGGAAAGAGTTGGACGTGACTTAGCTAGTGACTGAGCAATAACAACAGTGTCTCCAAATATCAATTTCTCAGGGTCTGGATATGTTCTTTTATAGAACAGAGAGGGAGAAGAGGTGAGGAAGTAAAGTAAAAAATTCTATTTATCTTGCAAAATAAGAGGGGATGTGTTAATTTTTTCTTGTCTGCAGCCATTCACAGGTGGGTAGGGTCAGACTGTCTCTAACAAGAGCACTTCAACAGTCAGGTGGCAGGGCAGGGTTCCCTGAGGCAGGCCATTATGTATGACTGCAATAAAAAAAAAAAAGCAAGAAAAAGCAAAGGGTAAATAAACTCAAAGAAACAGATCTACATGGAGTCAGAATTGGTTCTTCCCTGCAGCAATTTTACACAGGTAGGCAAATTAAAATCCAAACTCCGCTGGATGAGTTTTGTAAGAAAAAAACGTGTGCTTCTTTGGAAAACTATGCTGCATTGGGATCACACTCTACCCGATTATCTGATTCTAGCCTTTGATTACTGTTGAGCTATTTCTTCAGTTTCTACTGAAGAAAACTGATAGTGGCGCAAAATAATTCTTGCATCTAGGCATGTGAACTCTGTCTGGTAGAGGTTCAGCTGACTTCCCTCTACTGTCGAGGAGGCCAGTTCTGCCTTTGTCTGCACATTCATTCCAACAGTCCTCATCTGTAAATGTGTCCGTTCTATGAACTCTCCTTTTAAACTCCTTGTGCAACTCCAATTGGGACTTGAACCCACATGCCAGGACTCCAACCCAGGCAAAACCCAGATTGGGACTTCAACCCATGGTTTCTTAACTGACATCATACACCCAGTTTCAGGACTTAATGAAGCTCAGGTTCTTGATGTCTCATCACATAAAGAAATCAGTGAGAGACAAAGTGATAAGTAAGAAGTGGATTTATCTAGAGAGAAACACACTCCAGAGTGTGGGCCATCTCAGAAGGAGAGAGCAGCCTGGAAATATGGTGTGGTTAGTTTTTATGGGCTGGGTAATTTCATAGGCTAATGAGTGGGAAGATTATTCCAACTATTTTGGAAAAGAGGCAGGGATCTCCAGAAATTGAGCCACCACCTACTTTTTGACCTTTTATGGTCAGCCTTGGAACTGTCATGGGGCCTGCTGGTGTGTCATTTAGCTTGCTGATGTGTTAAAATGTGCATATACTAAGGCTCAAGGTCTAGTGGAAGTCAACTTGTCTTGGACCCATTTGGTTCTAATCAGTTTATGTCATGTCCTCAGGATGCATCATTCTTTCAAAGGTTATGCCCTACCCACTTCCCTCTAGTATTCCCTGGTGACTCAGACAATAAAGAATTCACCTACAATGCAGGAGACCTGGGTTTGATCCCTGGATTGGGAAGATCCCCTGGGGAAGGAAATGGCAACCCACTCCAGTATTCTTGCCTGGGGAATGCCATGGACAGAGGAGCCTGGTGGGCTACAGTCCATGGACTCGCAAAGAGTCGGACATGACTAATCATCTAACACTTTAATTTCTTCCCTCCAGTTCCACATGCGTGCTTGTAGTGCAGACCTGTGCAAAACACTATGCAGTGAAACACATTCACAAAGACTGCAATGTGCATGGTTCCCAATGGAGATGCACAGTGTAGTGGCCCCAAGTGCCTCAAAGAGCCAGGATTTGAATTGTGTAATTCTATAGGCTGTGCTTTTTAAAACTTTGGTTAAGATCACTCAATCAACCCCTCTTCTCCTAGACATATGTTCTGTTGGAGGAAATTTTTCAAAAATGGGTAAAACCATGATTTTCATACAGATATAAAATGAACACATTTAAGTCACTAATTAAATGAGGGAATCATTAAGATGTTACAACTGGGCTTCCCTGGTGGCTCAGTGGTAAAGAACCCACCTGCCAATGCAGAAGACACGGGTTCGATCCCTGATCCAGGAGAATCCCACATGCCATGGAGCAACTAAGCCCATGTGCTACAACTATTGATCCTGTGCTCTAGAGCCCAGGAGCCACAACTGCGTGCCCCAATGACTGAAGCTCATGCTCCACAACAAGAGTAGCTGCCACAATGAGAGAGTAGTCCCCACTCACCGCAACTAGCCCTCCCAGCAGTGAAGGCCCAGCACAGCCAAACATAAATAAAAAATAAAAGATGTTACAGCTGAAACAGAGGGCAAAGAGTAAGGGCACAACATTTAAAAGAATGACATAGCCCAAGGACATGACATCTAGAAGCAAATAGGTTCAAGATGGTGGACAAGTCAACTTCCATTAAACCTTGAGCTTCAGTATATGCTCATTGTAACACACCAGCAAGATAAATGACATATACACACCCATAGGTGCCATGACAGTACCAAGGCTGGCCATCAAAGGTCAAAAAGTGAGCAGTGGCCCAATTCCTGGAAATCCCCACCCCTCCCCGAAATTGCTAGAATACACCTCACTCATTAGCCTATGAAATTACCCACCCCTATAAAAACTGACAACCCCATATCCTGAGGCCTCCTGCCTTCTGAGATGGCCCACACTCTGTCTGTGGAGTGTGTTTCTCTCTAAATAAATCTATTTCTTACCTATCACTTTGTCTCTCACTGAATTCTTTCTGTGATAAGACATCAAGAACCTGAGCCTCATTAAGTCCTGAAACCAGGTGTGTGATCTCAGTTAAAAGACCACGGGTTTTGGCTAGGTTCAGGTACCAGGTAGGTGGTGAGTTACATAATTTCATATGGGTGTGTGCACTAGGAAAGTCTGTCCCATCATCTGATGATGATGAAATGTTTTATGAACCAATAATATATGTTTATGTGCTCAGCTATCATGATGTAAGCAAAGAGCATGAGAGTAGAAAAGAATAAGGGGAAGAAATAAGAACAGCTTCTAAATGTTTACAGCTTTGATCAGCACTGTCCAACAGAAATTTCTGCAGTGATAAAAATGTTCTAGATCTGTGTTGTCCATTATAGTAGCCACTACCCATGTGCGGTTATTGACCACTTGAAATTTGGTAAGACAATTAACTTATATTTAAAGTTAAATATGTGGCTAGCGGCTACCATACTGGACAACATAGGTACAGATAGACAACTAGAAAAAGGACAAATTGCAAGACTCAGAAAAATGGGATATGTAGGTTTCTCAAGCTTTTTGGTCCAAGGACCTACATAATTAAAAAGCATTGATACTCCAAAGAACTTTTGTTTATGTGGGTTATATGTAGCTATTAGATTTATTATCTTAAGAAAAAACTGAGAAATTTAAGTTATTTAAAAATTTTAGTCCATTTAAAAATAATCTCATGATTTTTAAGGAAAAATAGCTATATTTTCCAAAACAAAAAATAAATTAGTGAGAAGAGTGGCACTGCTTTATATTTCTGCATTCAGTATATTGTAACACTATAGGTCTCTAGAAAACTCCATTGTATGCTTGTAAGAAAAAGGCAAACATCATGTAAGTGTTAGTATGAAAAGGATATCAGGAACACCGAGACCATATTAGTGGTCCTAGTTATAGGACAAGTAAACAGCAAAATGTTGGCTATTCACTCACTCAGAGCCAATCTCTTACCCTGTTTCAAACAGGTGACTGTCAGCCCTACAGTAGGTGAAAGGCTCCAGCCTCCAGGTCACCAGTAGAAGACAAGGATAGGGCACTAGGCAGAAGACAAGGAGGTTAAGAGAAACCCTGTACAGTTGCCTCTTAAACAATGTGGAGTTAGGGACACTGACCCCCATCCCCATGCAGTGAAAAATCCACCTACAACTTTTGACTCCCACAAAACTTAACTACTAATGGCTTACTGTGCCTGGAAGCCTTACCAATAACACAGACAGTTGATTAACACATGTTTTTTATGTTTTATGTATTATATACCGCACTTTTACAATCAAGTAGCTAGAGAAAAAAATGTTATTAAGAAAATTAATGAATTTGAGTCAGTTGAACTGAGGTGGACGAATCTAGAGACTGTCATACAGAGTGAAGTCAATCAGAAAGAAAAATATTGTATATTAAAACATATATATGAAAATGTAGAAAAATGGTACTAGTGAACCAACTAGCAGGGCAGGAATAGAGACACAGACCTAGAGAACAGACTTGTGAACATGGTTGGGGAGGAAGAAGACAGTGGGGCGAATTGAGAAAATAGCATTGAAATATACACATTACAATGTGTGACACAGATAGCTAGTGGGAAGTTGCTGTATAAAGCAGGGAGCTCAGCCTGGTGCTCCGTGACCACCTAAAGGGGTGGATGGAGAAGGGATACGTGTACACTTATGGCTTCACCTTGTTGCAAGGCAGAAACCAACACAACACTGTAAAGCAATTATCCTCCAACTAAAGATTTTAAAAAACATTAAAAAAAGAAAATTATAAGGAAGGGAAAATACACTTACAGCACTATATTTATTGATACTGTAAGTATACATCTGTTTGTAAGAATCATTAGTACCTACATCATATTGTCTTATAAGATACAAAACACAGTAGAGATCTAATGTATTACTAACACTGGACATCAAAAATGAAAGGATAATGTGAAAAAGAAATGTATATTTATAGGTATAACAATTCATGCATTAGTAATGACAAAGAAGCAACATGATTGTCTTATGGTAGCCCACTGTAATCATTGCTATTGCTTCACAGTTAGCCTATCCACTAATGAATAAGTCATTATAAAATTTTTATGGCATACAATATTACAGTCATATTCATAATGCAATATTGGAAACATTGTTACCTTTTCCAAAAAAAAACACCTGTGTGTGTGCTCAGTCACTCAGTCCTGTCTGACTCTTTGCAACCCCGTGGACTGAAGCCCGCCAGGCTCTTCTGTCCATGGAAGTTTCCAGGCAAGAATACTGGACTGGGTTGCCATTTTCCTACTCCAAAGAAACCACTTACCTGTGATAATAGGCTGATCCAATTAGGCAAAAGGAAGAGATAGGCGTACAATACTGTAACGGGTAATGTAATTCTTTGAAATCAAAGTTATAAAACAGTAAGAAAACTAACACATTATTCATTTTATATTAAATATCACTCACCTTATGCTTATCTAAGGATAGGCACAATATCTACATATATGATATTCATTCTGCCAGTTTTTCAAATTGTCATAAATCTCCATTTTTCCAATATATTTATTGAAAAAAATCCATGCACAAGTGGACCTGCACAGTACAATCCCACACTGTCCAAGTGTCAACTGTATGTTAAACTGTGGGACCCTCAATTCCTATGCAGGAAAGAATTCACATAGTAGGCCTATGACTGCTATCCTTTTGAAAGGCCTGTTTGCAAGGCTAGCTCTTGTATGGCAAAACTCTGATTTCAAGGTTCCCACCATTCCCTAACTGATAAGGGTGGTTTAATGCACCTAAACACAAACAATGCGATTTGTGCAGAAGACTTGCTTTCCTTCTGGGAGTCTGGAATTTTGGTGTGTGCTAGGCAGAGGGTACCTATGTGAGCAGCACCCAGTAAAAACCCTGGGAACTGAGTTGCAAATGAACTGCCCTGATAGACAACACTTCACATGTGTTGCTACAATTCAGTACTGGAGCAATTCAGCACAACCTGAGTCACTCCAGTGGGAGAGGACTCTGGAAGTTTGCACCTGCTTTCCTCTGGACTTCGCCTCACCTACCTTTTCCCTTTGCCAATTTTATGCTGTATCCTCTCACTGTATTAAATCACAGCTTCCAGGTGGCTCAGTCCAGCTGCCAATGCAGGAGATGCAGGTTCAATCCCTGGGTGGGGAAGATCCCCTAGAGGAAGAAATGGCAACCCACTCCAGTATCCTTGCCTAGAAAATCCCATAGACAGAGGAGCATGGTGGTCATGAGGCCTCAAAGAGTCGGACACAACTTAGCGACTGAGAGTGTAAGCATCACACACACACAAGTATGTCTACATGCTGAGATCCTCCTAGTGGATCACTGAACTTTGGGGGTAGTCTTTCTTTTTTTAAATTTGGCTGCACCAGGTCTTAGTCGTGGCATATGAGATCTATGCCTTGACCAGTATTGCAGCCAGGTCCCTTGCATTCGGAGTGCAGAGTCTTAGCCACTGGACCACCCAGGAAGTCCTGGGGGTAGTCTCAGGTAATCTCGACATATTTCCCTTCATTGGCTCTGCTCCCAGAATGTCAACACCAAGGATTATTCCCACACTACAGAGTACTGGAGGCTTCTCTCTGGAGAAACAGAAAAGTCAAACAAACAGGAAAAAGGACCACAAAGGGCAGAAACAATGAAAAAAGCAAAAGAAAACTCCAAAAATAAAACTATAATTAGTATCTTTAAAAAGATAAGGAAATATATTACATCTATAAAATAAGAGAAGAATGCATGAAAGGAAGCAATTAGAGAAAAAGGTTGAAGTTAAGAATATGATAATCAAAATTTAATAGTAAATAGAAGTGCTAGAAGATTGGGTTGAAAAAAATTGCCTTGAGAAGTTGAAAAAAGAGAGAGAAGGATTAAAAAAAAAACAGAAGAGAGAAGAAAACTAAAGGATCAATCAATTCTTTGGTGTCTAAAACACCAAAGAAAAAGAGAGAACAGGGAGTTTCCTGGTGGCCTAGTGATTATTTCTGAGTTTTCACTGCCATGGCCCGGGTTCAAGCCTAGTCAGGGAACTGAGATCCCTCAAGTCATGAATTGTGGCCAAACAAAAGAGAACATTTTAAATGGAAAGAAAGAATTTGCAAAATAAATTTCAGCAGACTAGGGGAAAAAAAAAGGTTGAAAGTGTCAAAACCCAATAAATGAAAAAAAGAACCACAGTAAGGTGACATAAGCATAAAATTTCAGAATACCAGAAAGAAGAGCACCAGAAGAAGTGTACCTGAGAATCAAGTGTAAGAGTAAAATAAAGGCATTTCTGAGACACACACGGACTTAGAAAATTTATCCTTTCTTAGAAAGTAATTGGACTAAGTCTTTCACCAAAGTGACTGAGTAAAGCAAACCAGGACCTTTGTAACAAATGATCCAAACTAGGAGAGACAAGAAGGAAAGTCCCAGCTAGGCACCAAACCAAGAGAACTGTATCCTCTCCCTTTTGTTCAGAATTCCATCTTGGCTATCATATATTTAATTTTATAGAGCACTTTCCCCTTCTCTGATTGCTTTCTTTCATAGCATCCAATCCCATTTTTTTTTTCTTTTGCCCACACTATGTGGCATTTGGGATCTTAGTTCCCCGACCAGGGATCAGATCCCAACCTCCTGCATTGGAAGCACAGTCTTAACCACTGGACTGCCAGGAAGTCCCCTCATAGCATCCAATTCTTATTTTATGGGTCAATCTCATTTCTCTTCTCTTTAAAAATCCTAATCTTTAGGTTGGTGCAAACCTAGAACCAGACCAGATTAGAGTACAAAGAATGAGATCTAACAAAGGGAAAGACAAAAAACATATGATTATCTTAATAAACACAGAAAATGCATTTGACAAAATTCAACATCCATTCATGATAAAAACTTTCATCAGAGTGGGTACAGAGGGAATATATCTCAACATAATAAAGGTCATTTATGACAAACTCACAGCCAACATAATACTCAATGGTGAAAAGCTGTAAGCCTCCCTGCTAAATTCAGGAGCAAAATAAAGATGCCCACTCTTACTGCTTTTATTTAACACAGTATTGGAAGGAAGAAAGGAAGGGAGGGAGGGAGGGAGGAAGGGACAGAAGGAGTAAGGAAGGAAGAAAGAAAAGATATCCAAATTGGAAGGGAAGAGGTAAAACTCACTATGTACAAATGATATGATACTCTATCCCTTAAGCCTCCACACAAACACTAATAAATGATTTTAGCAAGGTAGCAAGATACAAGATTAGTATACAGAAATTTGTTGCCTTTCTATACACCAATGATGAAATATCAGAGGGAGAAAGCAAAAAAAACACAAACAAACACTTAGAATCACATTTAGAAAACACTAGTAATGAAGTTAACCAAGGATGTAAAAGATCTATACATTGAAAACTATAAAACACTGATAAACTGAAGATGATTTAAAGAAATGGAAAAATATCCCATGCTTTTGGATTGAAAGAATTAATATCATTAAAATGACCATAGAATCCAAATCAATCTACAGATTTAATGCAATTAATCCCTATCAAAATACCCATGACATTTTCCACAGAGCTAGAACAAATAATTCTAAAATTTATATGGAACCACAAAAGATCCAGAGTTGCCAAAGCAAACCAGAGAAAAAGGAAAAAAGCAGAGGTATAACTCTTCCAGACATCAGAGTACACTACAAAGCTACAGTAATCAAAATAGCATGGTACTGGTACAAAAAACATAAACATAGATCAACGAAACAGAATAGAGAGCCCAGAAACAAGCCTATGCTCAATTAATCTATAACAAAGAATACACATTGGAGAAAAGAGAGTCTCTTTAACAAGTAATGTTGGGAAAGCTGTACAGCTATATGTAAAACAATGAAAGTAGAACACTTTCTCATATACAAAAATAAACTCTAAATGGTTTAAAGAACTAAATGTAAGATATGACACCATAAAACTCCTAGAAGAAAACACAGGTGAAACACTGCTGTTGTCATTTAGTTGCTAAGTCATTTCTGACTCTTTTGAGATCCCACGGACTGTAGCCCACTAGGCTCCTCTGTCCATAGGATCTCCCAGGCAAGAATACTGGAGTGGATTGGCATTTCCTTCTCCAGGTGATCTTCCTGACCAGAGACTAATCCAAGTCTCCTGCATTGGCAGGCAGACTCTTTACTGCTTAGCCACCTGGGAAGCCATAAGTGAAACACAGCTGACATAAACCACTGCAGTATTTTCATAGATCAGTCTCCCAAAAGCATAAGAAATAAAGGCAAAAATAAAAATATGGGACCTAATCAAACTTAAAAGCTTTACAGCAAAGGAAACCATTAAGGGAAAAAAAAAAAAAACCCAAAAAGACAACCTACAGAATGGGAGAAAACATTTCCAAACAATGGGACTAACAAGAGGTTAATATCCAAAATACATAAACACCTCACACAACTCAATTTAAAAAAATAGTGGAAAATGGGCAAAAAATAATACAAAGACATTTCTCCAAAGAAGATATGCTAACAGGCACATGAAAAGATGCTCAGTAATGTTAATTATCAGAGAAATGCAAACCAAAACCACAATGAGCTATCACTTCACATAGGTCAGAATGACTATCATCAAAAAGTTATCATACAAATAAATGTTGGCTAGACTGTAGAGAAAAGGGAACCCTTGTACAACTGTATAAATTGGTGTAGCCACTAACAAAAACAGTATGGAGGTCCTTTACAAAACTAAAAGGTATGGAGGTTAGAGCTAGGGTCTATAAAAATAAACTACTGGATTTCCCTGGTAGCACAATAGGTAAGAATCCGCCCGCCAAAGCAGGGGACACGTGTTCGATTCCCTCATCTGGGAAGATTCCAGATGCCTCAGAGCAACTAAGCTTGTGTGCTGCAACTACTGACTGAGCCTGTGCTCTAGTGCCTGTGACCCACAACAAGTGAGCCTGTTTTGCAACTACTGAGCCAGGTGCTGCAACTACTGAAACCTGCGCGCCTAAAGCCTGTGCTCTGCAACAAGAGAAACCACCTCAATGAGAAGCTGGCGCACCACAACGGAGACTAGCCCCGACTCACTGCAACTAAAGAAAGTTCATGAAAAGCAACGAAGACCTAGTGCAGCCAAAAATAAATAAATAAATTCCAAAAAATTGAACTCCCATATGATTTAGCAATTCCACCCACTCCTGGGCACATATCTAGATGAAAAAAGAAAACTCCAATTCAAAACAAACAATACTCACAGTAGCATTATTTATAATAGCCAAAATATGGAAGCAACTTAAGTGCCCATCAACAAACTCTTGGCTTACACAATGGAATAGCATTCAACCATAAAAGAGAATGAATTTTTCCATTTGCAGCAACATGGATGGACCTAGAGAATATTATGTGTAGTGAAATAAGTCAGACAGAGAAACACAAATACTATATATCACTTATATGTGCAAGTAATACAAATGCATCTATATACAAAACAGAAACAGACTCACAGACATAGAAAACAAATTTATGAGAATGGGATTAATAGATACAAACTACTATACATAAAATATTAAGCAACAAGGATCTACAATATAGCACAAGAAATTATACCCAACATTTTGTAATAACCTCTAATGGAATGTAATCTGCTAAATAAACAAATAGGAAAAAAATGAGATCTAGAGAAAGGAAGTCTTATGGGAAGAAAGAACTGATAGATTCTTGCATTTGTTTGAAGGCATTTGAGTAACTGGAAAAGATAAAACAACGATCTTAGTTTATCTTTGGTTAAAAGGCTAATCATATTTACCTAGTGATAATAATATAAAACCTAACTACTGATTTAAAAAAATACTGAAATAAAATCTCAATTGAGAGGATGGAAGAAGTCAAAATAGAATAGAGAGAAAAGGAGCTAAATTCTCATCTTGAGTTATCAGTTCTCAATTTATCAAAGAGCCATTAAATAATTTTAGTCAAAAAGTAGTTATAAAGTATTTTTTAGAAAGGCAGAGGTAAATAACAGAAGAAAAGGCTGTAAGAATTGAAAGTAGTTGCCTCCCAGGAAAGAAACAAGGAATGTGTCCCCTATTTCTGTGGCAAACTTTTAAGAACTGACTCATTTTTTCAATGACATATATTGTTACTTTGATCTTGCAGTAACATTTTAAAAATAATTTACTGGTTAATTAAACTGCAAGGTTTCACAGTTCCTTACATCAGTACTCAAAAAGTGATTTCCTTTTCACTAAGCAAGAGAGCCTTGTACACAATACCCCAACAACCATGAGGAAAACTCGTCTTTTAATTGCCTCTTCTGTGTTTTGATCAAGGTCCATTTTCTATCTTTATCCTTTCTTTCTGTGACAATCATTTTTTAGAAAAAAAAATTTATTGAGGATGCTATGTATATTGATATGAAAAGATCTCTATGATACACTGTCAAGTGGAAAAAGCAATGGAAGAAAACTACAAATACATTTAAGAAGGGGGAAATGTAAATCCATTTTGATGTGGAAATCCATGAAATATCTCTGGAGGACAAGCAATGAACTAGTAATAATGACTACCCAGGGTATGCAAATTGAAGGAATGGGAATTGAGAAGATGAAGAACAGGCAAAAGAGGGAGCCTTTTCATTGTACATCATTTTTTAACTTTCTGATCTTTAACCCTGTGAAATGATTGACTACTTGGAAAAAAAAAATTTAAGTCATACTTCTTTATCTTGGTATAAAATTAAAATACAACATCTTGGGAAATAATGAAAATACTAAAAATAATACCACCAAATCTCATCTCTCCAGAGATAACTTCTAACATGTTGATGTACATTAGTGCAATCCTATCACATATATTGAACTTGCATACTTACATGCCAACCTGAGAACCTACTTGCCAGTCTTTTAATCCTCACAATAAATCTATTAATCTATAATAAGACTAAAAGTTTCAAATAAAGTAAAAAGGAGTAAAACTTGTGGATAAGCAGGGACACTTGAAAACTCTCCATTCATCTCTAGGTATTCGATGATTATTTCAGAGATAGAATGGTTTCAATGCCTAGATACGTGAACACAGCCTTTTCTTTTTCCTTCTTACTATTACCCTGTTTAGGGACAATTAGTGTTTTCAAAGTTCCATCATCATAAACAACATTATAACAAACATCCAGTAACTAACCCTGTGTACGAATCCATTCCTTGGAATAAATTCCCAGGAGTGGAATTGCTGGATCAAGTGTATCTAAAGTGATAAAGAATTTTTATGAGTGATATGCCTTTCAAAAACCTAACAGTAATGGGAAAGAAAACATAAGGTACTTAAGGGAAATGACAAAGGATGCTTTACTAATTTGATCTGTGAGTCCTCAGGTACCATATAAACCTTCAAATCTTAAACTGCAAAATTTTGCTCATGTAACATGTCAAGAAGTCTAAAAGAAGGTCACTAGCCTTGATACCAAACCACAGCTCTTACATGAATGCTGCAAGGAAAATCTTGAGGCTTCAAACACATCACTGAGAAATGACAGAAAGATCTAAGTTCTCAAAACCTTCCTATATAATGTCATTTAAAAAATTCCAGCATTTAATGTTAGTGGTTATAATATTCAAAATTAATAAAGCATTTTTATCATCACATCCCTTTCTTTAAGAAAATGCTATAATAGCCTCTGCTGGTGCTGACATTTCAATGGAGAAACAGTATTTTTTTAATAAGCCCCCCTATCTCCCAAATTGCATATTCAACACTAACACCATTCCAAATTGGGAACTGGGTATTTAGCTGTAGTAGCAGGCTGAAGCAAATTAGGAAACAAATAATCTTTCCAAATTGATGATTCAAACAATATATATTATTTTGTCTGTATTTGGGGAAATTTCTTTAATGAAAAATATATTGTTACCATAAAATAAGAAAGTTCAAAACATTATTTTAAGAAACAAGTTGTGTTCTGATGACTTACACTGACATCAAAAACTATTCTGGGGTGAGATACAGCATACTATAAAATTCCAGAAATCATAATGAACACAACGTAATTTTTTTCAAAAACAGCAATCCCCAACAAATTCTTTAAACCATTCTGTTCTTCTAGATGGGCTTCCCTAATGGTTCAGCAGTAAAGAATTTGCCTGCCAATTCAGGAGATGTAGGTTCAATCCCTGGGTAGGGAAGATCCCCTAGAGAAGGACAGGGCAGCCCATTCTTGCCTAGGAAATTCCATGGACAGAGGAGCTCGCCAGGCTATAGTTTGTGGGTTGGAAAAGTGTCCTACAGGACTTACTGACTAAACAACAACATGCTCATAGATGAGTGCTAAATAACTTGTCTTGGCTGTCACAAAATGTGCCCAGAAGCAAAAGCTATTGATTCACTACATTTATAGCTCTCTCGATTACCCTCCCTAAAATACACTTCTTCAGCATTACTGGTCTGGGCATAGACTTGGATTACCATGATATATTGAATGGTTTGCCTTGGAAATGAACAGAGATCATTCTGTCGTTTTTGAGATTGCATCCAAGTACTGCATTTCGGACTCTTTTGTTGAGTATGATGACTACTCCATTTCTTCTAAGGGATTCCTGGCCACAGTAGGAGATATAATGGTCATCTACGTCAAGGCTGTATATTGTCACCCTGCTTATTTAACTTATATGCAGAGTACATCATGAGAAATGCTGGGCTAGAGGAAGCACAAGCTGGAATCAAGATTGCCGGGAGAAATATCAATAACCTCAGATATGCAGATGACACCACCCTTATGGCAGAAAGTGAAGAAGAACTAAAGAGCCTTTTGATGAAAGTGAAAGAAGAGAGTGAAAAAGTCGGCTTAAAGCTCAACATTCAGAAAACTAAGATCATGGCATCCGGTCCCATCACTTCATGGCAAATAGATGGGGAAACAGTGGAAACAGTGGCTGACTTTATTTTTCTGGGCTTCAAAATCACTGCAGATGGTGATTACAGCCATGAAATTAAAAGACGCTTACTCTTTGGAAGGAAAGTTATGACCAACCTAGACAGCATATTAAAAAGCAGAGACATTACTTTGCCAACAAAGGTCCATCTAGTCAAGGCTATGGCTTTTCCAGTGGTCATGTATGGATGTGAGAGTTGGATGGTGAAGAAAGCTGAGCGCAGAAGAACTAATGCTTTTGAATGGTGGTGTTGGAGAAGACTCTTGAGAGTCCCTTGGACTGCAAGGAGATGCAACCAGTCCATCCTAAAGGAGATCAGTCCTGGGTGTTCATTGGAAGGACTGATGTTGGAGCTGAAACTCCAATACTTTGGCCACCTGATGTGAAGAGCTGACTCATTTGAAAAGACCCTGATGCTGGGAAAGATTGAGGGCAGGAGGAGAAGGGGATGACGGAGGATGAGATAGTTGGATGTTGACACAATGGACATGGGTTTGGGTGGACTCCGGGAGTTGGTGATGGACAGGGAGGCCTGGTGTGCTGCGGTTCATGGGGTCGCAAAGAGTCGGATACAACTGAGCAACTAAACTGAACTGAACTGAAAATACACTTAAAATTCAGGTAAGAAGTCACTCAGAATCAGGACAACTAGGGGTGGCCAAACACAACCCAAGTACTTTGAGCACATGCAAAAAGAGACTTACTGAAAAGATAAACTAAGGGTCCTTTTTTATTTTACAAGAGAAACAACAGAAATATTCGGAATTTTAAGGTGTTTCAAGTATATATACTTTTTCTAATCACTTAATAAACAGCAGCATTCTATTTTTTCCAACTCCCTGATAAGAACAAGAATTACACTATTCTACATAGAAATCCCCAATATGCCCTCATTTTTAAAAATCCATAATCTGAACCTCGGAAGGAGGCAGACTAAATTCCAGAATCTTTTTCTCATGCCAGCAATCCCTTTTCCTAATCCTTACAGGATAAGAAGTAAGCATTCCTTTTTGACTGAAACTAAACCCACGGGGGCTTGGAAAAGGACAAACAATACCACCAGAATTCGAACCAGAAATCAGCGTCAAGAATCATGACATAATACCAGGCGTTCCATTCTGCAAAATGTGTTTCATACTCTTCACTCTTGGCTCCTGTCAACTCGCAACAAAAGCCACAGAGACTGGGAGAGGATAGGACAGTCAGTACTGGTACCGGGTTGTCAGAGCAATTTCTTTAAATTGCGCTCGGCTTCCTGGGGACTCGGGGAACATGCAGATCACTGCAACCAGCAGTCGGGCGGGCGGCTGTTCCTTCCCGCTCTGAGGACAAACCAGCGTCCGCCGCCGGGGGGGGGGGGGGGGGCTGCGGGGCGTGGCCGATTTCCCTGGATCACCCTGTGGGACCCGAGCGGCGGCGCACGCGCCTT
This sequence comes from Okapia johnstoni, assembly GCA_024291935.2. Classification (NCBI taxonomy): domain Eukaryota; kingdom Metazoa; phylum Chordata; class Mammalia; order Artiodactyla; family Giraffidae; genus Okapia; species Okapia johnstoni. The sequence continues at coordinate 121,232,463 of CM044306.1, read as the reverse complement.
TTTACTCAGTTCCAAACTCGGGAATCTGGGTATGCCGTGGCGGGTGAAAACAAACCTAAGCAAACGGGAAGGAGTGTGTCAGTCACTCAGTTGTGTCCGACTCTCCGCGACCCCACGGACTGCAGCCAACCAGGCTTCCCTGTCCATAGAATTCTCCAGGCAAGAATACTGGAGCGGGATGCCATTTATCCCTCAAAAATGATGGCTAAAAAAAAAAAAAAAACTCAAAACAGTTCACATGGTTTCTTTTATTTTCCTGTACTTCAAGAAATTCCTCTAATGAGAGAAATCTATTATTCTAAAATAAGAAAGCTCAAAACGGGGACTTCCCTGGTGGCCTGGTGGCTAAGACTGTGCTCCCAATGCAGGGGGGCCTGGGTTCGATCCCCAGGTGGGGAACGAGATCCCACATGCACAACGAAGGGTTCTCATGCCACAGCTTAGACCTGGTGCGGCCAAATAAATAAATCAGTAAATAAATAAATATTAAAAAAAAAAAAAAAAAGCTCAAAACGTATTATTTAGAAAACAAACGTGTCAGTGTTGACTTCAAGTGACTACCCTGACATCAAACACTATTTTTGGCTGAGATATAGCACATTATGCAATTCTACAGATTAATTTCTTTAAAAAGAGCTTGAGTTCATCCGACCTATCTCACTGACTTCAGTCGAACACGAGGCTATCTGGCGACCCCTCAACACCCCACTCCTACCCCAAGACCTCTCAGTGTAACTTATCGTTTATTTAATCGCTGTTTCCCAGACCCACCCGCACAGCGCCGCGTCCACTGCGCGCGTCTGGATCCGAAAAGAGTTACTGGGACCTAGAAGTCGAGAGACGAATGCCGGTGAGGCGTTCCACCGCTAGCTGACCGGCTGGGAGCCTCCGCAAACACAACTTGCTTAGCGCTAAAGACCAGTCGACCCGGGAGAGACAGTCAGAGGTTGAGTAGGGTGCGGTGTCCTAACCCCACGACGCGACGGTGCCTTAGCCTGGACCCTGCCTGCCTGCCTGCCCGCACCTGCCTGTCCGCCCGCTGCCAACTGCCCCCGAGCACAGGAGGGGGCGGGGAGCCTGGTAGGCGCTCACCTCTTCAGTGGGTCGGTAACGGGCGGCGCCAGGGCAGTCGAGGAGACGGAGCTCGGAGTCGCGGCTCTAGTCGCCGCCGGGGTTGTATCCCTGGCGGGAACGCCGTCTCCGGGCATTGCCGGCAGCTCTAGCGCAGAATCCACGTATCTCTTTGCTCTCCGCTCACGCAGCCCGCGAGTCCCCGGTAGCACGACACCTTGCGGCGGGGGCCCGCCCATCCCTGAGAACAGCCAATGAGCGCGGAGCGCGGGAAGTTAGGGGTGGGGCGGAGCAGGCCTGGCTTCCTAGCGACGCCGCGGGCGCGGCGGTCCTCACCCCGCGGCCAAGGCACGTACAGGTTTCCTTTTGGCCCTGATTAGAACAGTAGGTTTCAGGTGAACGAGGAGCGGAGAGAGAAAACACATTCCGCAAATAAAAGTTCTAAGACTTGCGGGATCCGCTTCTGGTTTTGCGGGGTCTCTTTCCCTTTTTAGACAAACATTTCTTCATGTGCTGTTTCTAGAACACCCATCTATCAAGGGCCAGCCGCGGTGCTTGCGGACAGACGGCAATGGGAAACAGCCCTTACTTTGGAGTATCTCGCAGTCAGTCGGGTGCAGAAGCAGATTCGGAAACAGATAAATAGGGGAGGGAGCCCGCATGGGGTGCATTCAGATACAAAAAGTCATGTTTTGCACGGAGGAGGGGAGAGCGTTGGGGGAGATTTAGGCCAGGCGAGAACTAAAAAGACTAATACCCTGGATATCTAATACCCTAATATCTAGTGGCCGTGATACACAGTCCACACATCTTTTTCTTTTTTCCTTAAAGACGACTAGATAGTATGTGTGATAGTTAAATTTTAAATAGCATCAGAAATACACGATATGCAATGAAAAAGTTTCCATCATCCACTGTCCCTAGTTTTCTTTCCTTCTAGGCTACCACTGTTGACAAATTTCCTGCATATCTTTTCAGAGACATTCTGTGCAATATATAGATATTCGTTTTTTCCCCACAATCTCCTCTCTCTCTCTCTCTGTCACAAAAACACACACACACACATGCAAAGTACTTTACACAGTTTTGCCACTCTGCTTTTTCTTCACTTTCCATTATATCTTGAACAGCTTTTTAATGACTGCATCAAGTTGTTGTTTCAATTATACTCCTACAGCAATTTTTCAGGGCACCATTTTCACCACAGCTCTCTATACAGTATTTATCAAACTTAATTTTTTGAAACTTTCTTTTTGTGAACATTCTATTCATATCCTTTGCCCATTTTCCTACTCAATAATGTTTTACATATGTATATAAATTAAATAATGTTTTATATATATATATATGTATATATATATATAAATATCTATGTATGTATTTGAAGATAGGGCCTTTAGAGACTCGGAACTAAAAGTGACCTGAGGTCATAAGGTGAGGCCCTAACCTAATATGCCTAGGGTCCTTATAAAAAGCGGAGACACCAGCGATATGCACACACACAGAAAAGGTCATATGAGGACACAGCAAGAATGTGACCATCTCCAAGCTGAGGAGAGAGACTGCAGGAGAAACCAAACCTACTAATACCTTGTTCTGGGACTTCCAGGCTCCAGATCTGTAAGAAGATTAGTTTCTGTTGTTTAAGCCACTGTGTCCATGATATATTGTTTTGGCATCCCTAGTAAACTAATATAGCAAGAATGTGGAGAAATTAGAATCCTCTTACACTGTTGATGGGAATGTAGAATGATGCATCCACTTTGGAAAACATAGTTAAACACATAATTATCGCAGCAATTGCACTCCTACATATATACTACCAAATAAATGTACACACAGACGCTTATACATGAATGTTTATAGCACCATTATGCATAGTAGTCTAAAAGTGAAGATAGCACACATGCCCATCAGCTGGTGAATGGATAAAGAAATATGATATATTCATATAATATAATATTATTCACCAATAAAAAAGGAATGAAGGACTAATACATGCTACAACATAGAAACACCTTGAAAATATTATATTAAATGAAAGAAGCCAGTCACTAAGGACCACATATCATGTGGTTCCATTTATATGAAATATCCAAAAAATAGGCAAATCTATAGAAACAAAGATTAGCAGTCGCTCATGGCTGGGGTGGGATGAAGGGACTATGGATAATGGCCAGAGGTATGGGGTTTCTTTTTGGGATAAAGAAATGTTCTAAAATTTACTGTGGTGATGGTTTCATAGATCTATTTGAATATACTAAAATTCATTGAATTGTATACTTTGAATGGATGAATTCTATGGTATGTGAATTATATCTCAATAAAAGTGTTAAAACAGAGCCAATACTCAGACTTCACTAAACAAGAGGTCACAACATATGACCAAATATTCATACATGAAGAAACTCAAAGAAGTGAATCTTGGGGAAATGATTAGACTTACTGCAAGGCTAATTGAAAATTACAAAGGAGAATATTGGCAGAGCTAAGAAAAATGGCTAAACTCATAAACTGATAAATTATTAGGACAACTTATTGAAATTACTGAGGCAAAACACAAGATTTATGAAATTATTCATATTTGTACCATTATCCACATTTGGGGATACCTCAAAATAATCCAAATGAGAAAAATCAATTTTCGCTAAATGTTTATAGTAAATAAAAGTTTACTCTCAAGTTTATATTAATACTCCTCATAATGCGAAACAAAATAAAACTGGAAATAACTCAAATAATTGGGTAATTGAGAGGATGTTCAATAAAGTTGCAAACACAGGCTTTATTAATGGGAAAAAGTACATGCAAAAGCATAAGAAAGTAGGATACAAATTAGTTTCTAAATTCTAATAACTATACATAAATATATGTATTGTTAAGTATAAGGAGGAAGAAATTTAGTAATAAATGGCATCAGAATTCTTTTTAGGGGGGAAAAAACTGTGTTTGGGAAAATTCCCTGATAAACTGTTCTGGTATAACGTGAGACTCTGAAAACATGGGTATGAGCCCTAGCAAGACAAGAAAAACTGCTCTGCATGAAAACATGGGAGGAATTTTTTTTGTTTTCATGGGAGGAATTTTTTTTGTTTTCATGGGAGGAATTTATATTTGCTCCTATGTGAGAGAGGGAGAAGAAGAGATGGTCTGTGTTGCTGAGTAGGCTGAAGGCTAGTGGGAAGTCCCTGGTGATAGAGTGGGAAATAGAACCTTTAAAGGAACAGGAGTATCTAATATATAAATTTTAGTTGCTTTCTCAAATTTCAAAATCTCACTAAAGCTCCATGTGAATGAAGCTTTGTAGACACTGAGGAAGAGACTGAAGTGGAAGCCATTGACAGTGAGAAGGCAGAACTGTTGGATGCAGGGTTTAAGGCCAGAGAAGACAGAAGAAAGCGAGCCCCTCAGAAATGATTGGTCATCTTGGGAATGGCTCTGAACACCCAAATTGGATGTTTGGGAGATCTTATTTAGATTACACAGGGAAGGGGTGCGCTAGTTGATATTTGTCTTCCATAAGGATAAGAAAATAACATGAAGTAAATGTAAATGTTTTACATTTAGGAAAGGCTTAAATATATGAATTTTTTTAAATTCCCATTTGTTCTAACAATATTGATCCCCATCCCCTGACTAAAACAGAATGAATGGATTGTGGCTTAGCCCCTGCCACGGCAAAATCCTGTGGAAGTGATGTTGAGGTATACTGTAGATAATGGCTTGGGGGGGGGCATGGAAATGAATAGGTAAGATGAAAAAAGTAACACTGATTCTCTCTTGGCAACAAGGCTGCAAGGAAATGTAGTTGGGCTGTCCAGTTTTAGAAAAATTGTTCTATGTGTTCACTGAAGTGTTATTAGAGCAAACATATAATCAAATATTCAAGAACTTGTCTGTGAGAAAAGTTCACAGAGAAAAGAATCAATATTTTAAGTGACTCTCAGAGAGCATGTCAAAGTTCTTAATTGCCCAACTCCAGAATTCGTCACTTCCACTGACTTAGCCAAAGGACAGTTACTAACCAGCCTAATTTGGCAGATGGCAGATCTGTGACACAAGGTCTAGAAGTGATTTTCCCAAGGTTATAGAGCAAGCCAGAGGGTGAGCTGAAAATAGAACTGTACCTCACACTCCCATGCAGGCTATATGATAACTTGTGTACTGTCAGCAAAGAGTTGAGGAATGAATGTCCTGGAGAGATTAACATAGTTTTATGGCTAAAGTAGTCTTGCTCAACAATTGCAAATGTAACCTGACAACAGCAAATGACCTACCTAATCCTATAAACAGTAACGACCTGAGCACTTAAGCAAAAGTTTCAGAAAAAAAAAAAAATTCTCTTTGGCAATTGCAAAATTTCAAAAATGCACAGCTCCGCTATCATGAAGCCACTACTTAACATAATGCTTAAACTGCAGAGATCATCACATTTGTCCTCCCCTTTTGTAAACTAAACTTCTGAATAATGACTGTCAACACTGTAATATTAGCAGGCCTACAGGATCTCACAGAAGTGTGTAAACATTTTCATAAGTGTAAGATTTTCTGGAGACAGGTCCTAAGAGATAACTTTCTGTAAGTTTTCTTACTGAGTTAACAGAACTGGAAATTAGAATGAGACCATTAGATAGTTAGAACTCCAGGGCTTAGCCATTAAATTTATCTCTAGGTATTCAGGCCATGAAGGAAGTGCTCTTCTAGCTACTATGCTCATATTTTTAGGCAAACAGCAAGAGCTAGTACCCCTGGTTAGGTGACTGTTCGGTAGCGTAGATTCTTACATTGCACTGCTCTAGTCAACAGATAGCTTTAAAAATTTATGTTGCAGGAATGTTGTTAATCCTATTCCAACTTTTCAGAAAGAGTTCTTCTCTGTAACGTTGGTTAATACTTTCGACCCAGTTCTAAGTGGAAATATCACAAAAAGTCACAGACTATGGACTTCTTGACTGCTAGTTTCTTCCACTTCATAGAAGAGGCTGCACTGCTATTGCTTCTGCTCAGTTCTTCCTTATGCCTTCTATAAGACCCTGACCAGAAGAAACATATCGAAGCATACAGTAAAAGAAAGGAAGTGACAGGTCCAGCAACTATTTCTCAGAGAGCTCTCACTTAACTGGTAAGACTGTTGTAAACCAATCCCTTTTCCATAGCATGACATCATATTTGAAAGCATCTTACAGAGGCCCCAAAAAGCAGGAACAATGGAACTATATAGATAAGATATATATCAAAATATCCACCAATAAAATCAGGGTTATTAGAAATGTTACCTTTTGCAGGCAATATTTTATTAATGGGGATTCCCTAGTGACTCAGATGGTAACAAATCTGCCTGCAATGCAGGAGACCTGGGTTCAATCCCTGGGTCGGGAAGATCCCCTGGAGAAGGGAATGGCTACCTACCCCAATATTCCTGCCTAGAAAATCCCATGGCCAGCAGAGCCTGATGCGCTATATCCATGGGGTCACAAAAATATATTAATAATTCAATTATTGTGAGGTGAAGAAATAACACAAACATTCAAATTTGCATAAAAATTTTTGCATCGTCAGTCACTTTTAGCATATATATCTTGGCTGCAACCATTTTTCTTCCATTTTAAGTAGCGCAGTGACATAGGTTAGGATTTTCTGAGTTAAATATACCTAAATACACAGGGTAAATACATTTGAGGTGGGAAGTAGATCTAGCTTTATTCAGAATGGCTTTTGAGTATTCTTAGCCATCTTGCCTAAATTCCAGCAATAAGCAGAATTTGTCTCTGTTTACCAAAACATAAGCTTCCCTTGTGGTTCAGCTGTTAAAGAATCTGCCTGCAATGCAAGAGTCCTGGGTTCGATCCCTGGGTTAGGAAGATCCCCTGGAGAAGGGAAAGGCTACCCACTCCAGTATTCTTACCTGGAATTCCATAGTCTGTATAGTCCATGGGGTTGCAAAGAGTCAGACACAACTGAGCGACTTTCACTTCCATCAAAACATAGGCTATGTTTCACAAAGAAGGTAAAAAATGTGAGAAACTCCAAGGGGTTAACAGTGTATCTGGGTTGCTCATTTCCACTCCTCCCTTCTCACTTTTTATAGTCCTGTTTTATTTTTAATCCTGGTTCAGCAATTTCTGTCTGTACAGTTCCAACATATGGATTATTTTAATTGATTCGTGTATTCATCCACCCATCTATTCACCAAAATTTTTTTCACTGTAAGGAACATGAGCGTTCCCTGCCCTTGATAAAACTGCAGTTGAATAAGGAAGCTGTTCAAGTGACAGATACAAAGTAAAAATATATGAAATGGAACAAGCTAGCAAGGGAACCTGTAGTTTGTTCTTGCTCCTTGCTGCTGCAGCGGGGCCCCAAGAAAACCTTGCCTGAATTTCTTGTCTGGCCTCTAGTCAATTTCTATTGATTTGGGAAGGCCAAGATCCCTGGTCAGTATCAGATTTATAGAACCCAATGTGGGGCAGTTGTCCCTTTCTGGGGAGAAGATCTGAGCACCCGAGACCACTAAATGCAGCTTCCCTGAAGATGACAAGTGGACACTTGAACCTCTTATTTTGGCGTTACTGTGTTTGGTAAGTCTCTCTGGCCCACTACCCTCATTCAGGCAACACTTTCTACCCCACTCTTTGTCCTTTTCCCTCTCCTGATAGCTCTCTACTTCTCCTCTCTCTGTCCTATTTCTGTCCTCTCCTTCTGACAGAGTGACATCAGGAAGCTACAGCATCACTCCCCTCAGCTAGTGACACCGTGCGCCCTCTGGCTGGTAATGGCTCACCTTGATGGGTGACAAGTAGAGGCGGGAGAGGCTTGCCTCACACACACTGTGCAGACCCTGGTCCAGCAGGCTCTCCCTGATAGGAAATTTATGACAGTGATAGAGGTTTATACCTCATATAGTGTAGTGACTGGAAGGCCTATCATCCCAGCAAACTCATCTTTATTTTCTTGCTGTCTCTTTCTTTTTCGGGTTTATCTGTCCCTCCTCTTGTTACCTCTCCCTTGATCCTTATACCTGGACTCCGGTCCCCTTCATCCTGAAAACTTCTTTTTTGTGTCTTTAAGTTTCTGTCATTGGTATCTTTGTTTTATGTAGTCCAACTGCTCCTTCAAGTCTCTTCCAAAATTGTGGGCCCCGTGGAGCATGTAAATCTTGAAATATAAATGTAGCCCCTCAAAATAAATAAATAAATGCAGTCCACATTGCCTGAGACTCTAGCCTTGGGTTGAAAGTGAAGGTGTTGGTCACTCAGTCCTGTCCAACTCTTTGCGACCCCATGGACTGTAGCCCTCCAGACTCCTCTGTCTATGGGATTCTCCAGGCAAGAATACTAGAGTGGGTTACAGTTTCCTTCTCCAGGGGATCTTAGCGACCCAGGGATCGAACCCAGGTCTCCTGCATCGCACGCAGTTTCTTCACCGTCTGAGCCACCAGGGAAGCCCCCCAAGTAGCCTTGGGTTACGTGGTGGGATTTTCCAGAACAAACAAACAAAGACAGGAGCTGGTATTTTTCCCTCTGCTTTTTTTTTTTTAATAGTGTATTGCTTTATTGAGGGGTGTATTTAGGAGGGGAGACATCATGGTAAGGACGGAATCAAAGTAATGCAAGTACAAGAGGCAGTGTTAAAATATAAATACATTTATATGCAGAGTACATCATGAGAAACGCTGGGCTGGAAGAAACACAAGCTGGAATCAAGATTGCCGGGAGAAATATCAATAACCTCAGATATGTGGATGACACCACCCTTATGGCAGAAAGTGAAGAAGAACTAAATAGTCTCTTGATGAAAGTGAAAGAGGAGAGTGAAAAAGTTGGCTTAAAGCTCAACGTTCAGAAAACTAAGATCATGGCATCTGGTCCCATCACTTCATGGGAAATAGATGGGGAAACAGTGGAAACAGTGGCTGACTTTATTTTTCTGGGCTCCAAATTCACCCTTCCGACAAAAGCCTTCTGGTAAAATGTCTTGGGATGCCAAACTTCATTTCTAAGAGCACTCTCAGTTGCAGGCTGCTCAACATGGGAGGATCCTCTTCTAAGCCAGAAGAAACACCTCTGGTATGTATCCTTAAAAACTGGAAATTTTAAAAAATAGTCAAGCTGAAAAGGGAAAAATTTAAACTCTGCTGTAAAACTGCTTGGCCTTTATGTAAGTTGGGGGATAGAGAAAAATGGCCTGCACATGGGTCTCTAAATTAAAATACCACCTTGCAATTAATTGGATCTTTATTGTCACAAGATGGGAAAATGGGCAGAGATTCCCTGTGTTTGAGCCTTCATGATCCTTTACCAAAGCCCCTCTCTAAGCGGCTCTGTAATCAGAAGCCTGGGGAACCAGAAAGCACTTCTAACATTTTAGATGATATAATCTTCCCTAGTTCTCAGGGGGACACCAAGTCTCCTACTTTTCCAAAGCCACCTACTTCCATGGAGGTCCCTGTGTCTCCATATCCCTCTGGCCAGTCCCAAACTCCGCCTTCCTGTATCCCTCTACTGTATATACTCTGTTACCCCAGAAAGAAGAAACTAGTCCCTCCAGGGTAACTTGTAATGGAACTTTCTTTCACCCGGGATCAGGAAAAGTGTGCACTCTTAGGGAAGTGGCAAATGGTGAAAGGACAACTGGAGTAACCTTCTCTTTAACTGACTTTGTTGTTGTTCAGTCGCTCAGTCATGTTCGACTCTTTGCAGCCCCGTGGACTACAGCACGCCAGACTTCTCTATCCTTCACCATCTCCCAGAGTTTGCTCAAACTCATGTCCACCGAGTTGGTAATGCCATCCAACCATCTCATCCTCTGTCGTCCCCTTCTGCTCCTACCTTCAATCTTACCCAGCATCAGGGTGTTTTTCAAGGAGTTAGCTCTTTGCATCATGTAGCCGAAGTATTGGAGTTTCAGTTTCAGCATCAGTCCTTCCAATGAATATTCAGGGTTGATTTTCTCTAATATCAAGAGACTGTCCAAGGGACTCTCAAAAGTCTTCTCCATCACCACAGTTCGAAAGCGTCTGTTCTTTGGCAGTCAGTCTTCTTTATGATTCAATTCTCTCATCTGTACATGACTACTGGAAAAACCATAGCTTTGACTATACAGATCTTTGTCAGCTAAGTAATATCTCTGCTTTTTAATACACTGTCTAGGTTTGTCATAGCTTTTCTTCCAAGGAGAAAGAGTCTTTTAATTTCATGGCTGCAGTCACCGTCCACAATGATTCTGGTGTCCAAGAAAATAGTCTGTCACTGTTTCCATTGTTTCCCCATCTATTTGCCGTGAAGTGATGGGATCAGATGCCATGATCTTTGCTTTTTGAATGTTGAGTTTTAAGCCAGCTTTTTCATTCCTCTTTCACCTTCATCAAGAGGCTCTTTAATTCCTCTTTGCATCTGCCACAAGGGTGGTGTCATCTGCATATCTGAGGTTATTAATTTAGCCCAATGCAAAAAGAGACTGGGCCGGTTTTCTGAGAACTCTAAGTTTGTTGAAGGGTTTCAGGCCCTAACTGACCTTTGATTTAACTTGGAAGGGTGTGGAAATAGTCCTATCTACTTGCTGTACCCTGAGGAAAAACAGAGCATTTGGGCAGCAGATCAGGTGCACACTGACCAACCTGAGTATTTTGTTACGAGTAGAGACACAGTCCTAAATCAGGAGCCCCATTATAACCCATTGGAGTTATAATTCCTGAGAGGGAACAGATGCCAGGAAGCACATGATCCAATGTGCATTAGAAGGGATGAGAAAGTGTATCAGAGAGCCAGTTAACTTTAAAAAGGTTAAAGGCATGACCCAAGAAGAAAGAAAATCAGGGACAGCTTGTGAAATCTTTTAGAAAATTTACTAATACTAATCCATCCACTCCCAAGGGTGAGTCCCTGCTAAGACAACATAATATCAGCCAGTCCACCCCTGATATTAGATGGAAACTCCAAAAGTTACAGTTAGGCCTACAAACCCTGATGTTCCAACTCTTAGACACAGCCTTTGAGGTATTTAATAATTGAGATCAAGCTGAGGAGGAAGAGAGGGAATCCAACACGTAAACAAGCAGGCCAGGGCTTAAGCTAAACTGATGGCCATAGCAATCAGCTATGCCTTGCAACCTCAGGACAATCCAAGGGGGCCAAGGAAGTTTAACCCCTCCTGGAAGTAAAACCAGCAAGGGAAAATGCTTTAAGTGTCAGTCATCTGGCCACTGGGCCCAAAAGTGGCAAAAGGAAATCCCTGGTCCATGCCCAGTCTGCAAACAGGTCATTAGAAGTGAGCCTGTTCAGTCCCGAAGGGGAAGGGGTCTCCCAATCCTGAGATAGCTGTGCTGGATGACTGAGGTGGTCCAGGGATTCTGGCAGCTCCCCACAGCAAGATGTCCTATCTCCGTCAAGGAGCCCAGGGTGGTTTTTGAAGTAGCAGGTGAGAAAACCAGTTTTTTAATTGATACAAGAGCCACTTACTCCATCCTGATCTCTCATGCTGGGCCTCTTTCCTCCAAAAGCTGTACTATGACAGATGTCGATGGAAAGCCTCGCACATCTTTCTTCACTGGGCCTCCCACTTGTCAATTGGAACAATGTTTGATCTTGCGTGCCTTTTTGGTTGTGCCTGAGTGTCCTATCCCACTAGTGGAAGAAACTTTCTGGGCTCCCTCAAAGCCATATTATGATTTGGAGTTCCTGAACAGCCCCTGCTCTTGACTCTTACTAAGACAAATCAGCTGTGAGAACAAGCGCCTATTGCCAGCCATATTCTATATACAGTAAATCTTCCAGTTTGGGACAAAGGAATCCCTGAGAAGGCTATAAACATCCAACCTGTAAAAATTAGCCTTAATCCAGAACTTGCTTATCCTAACAAGAAACGGGGCCCCTAAAAGTTGGAAGCAAAAAAAAAGGTTTGCCACCCATGATAAATAAATTCTTAAAACATGGCCTCTTGGTGCTCTATCCATCTCCAGGCAGTACCCCTATTCTGCCAGCTGTTAAGCCAAATGGGGAATATCAAATGGTATGAGACAATAAATGAGACAGTGGCCCCTATACACCTCTTCTGGCCAGTCCTTAAATTACTCCAAGTTCCTGCAGATGCTAAATGGTTCACTGTGCTTGACCTTAAGAATGCTTTCTTTTGCATCTCAATTCATCCCTCATTCTAGCACCTGTTTTCCTTCAAGTGGACTAACCCCCACTGGGGCCAAATGCAACAAGATACCTGGACGGTATTGCCTTAGGCGTTTGAGATAGTCCGCACTTGTTCACCTAGATCCTAGGAAAAGAACTAAGGGAAGGGGCCATTCGATAGTAAGAGGATGATATATTAACACATAGCCCCTCCGTGGGGGCCTCAGATCAAAATACCATCGAAGTCCTTAATTTTCTGAGACCTTGGGTTACAGGGTGTCCCAAATAAAGGCACAAATCTCAAAACAAGTTAAGTACATTGTATTTATGGGATATATTATAAATCCCCAAAGTAGACTGTTCTCCCCAGATAGAAAACAAGTTATGTTAAGCCTAAGCATCCCAAAGACAAAAAAAAAAAACTTCCTATTTTCTTAGGTGTGGGAGGCTTCTGCAGAATTTGATTCCAGTCTTCAAACTAAAGGCTAAGCCTCTATATGAAGCCACTACAGACCCAGACGCAGAACCATTACTTTGGACCAGGGAACAAGAAAAGGCTTTTAATAAAATCAAACAGGCTCTCACTAGTGCTCTTGCTCTGGGTGTCCCCCCATTTTAAAAAAGTCATTTATCTTGTAAGTAGCTGAAAGACAGGGGACAGCCCTGGAGGTCCTTGTACAAAAGCTAGGAGTTCCTCAGCTTATAGGCTATTTTACCAAAATAGATTCAGAGGCCTGAGGTTGGCCTGGTTGCCTCCAGGCAGTAACTGCCACCGTTCTATTAGTGACAGAAGCTAACAAGTTTTCCTTTGGACAGCCACTGGAAATCTAAGACCCCTCATCAAGTACAAGGGGTTCTGGAGATTAAAGGCCACCACTAGCTAACTGGAAGGCACCCTACTATGTACCAGCCTTTACTTCTTAACTCCCCAGAACTATTAATAACACTCAAAACTTGCCACACCCTCAACCCAGCTATACTAATACCTACGGAAAACCCAGAATTAATACCTTCCTGCCTTAAAACATTCGACCAGGTTTATTCTGCAGGCCTGATATAACAGTCCAGGACATAGAAAACCCTGAGGAAGAATAGCTTATTGATAGCAGTAGTTTTGTTAAAGATGGAGTTGGGAGAGCAGATTATGCTATTGTGATAGTGTTATAGAAGCAAAACCTTTGCCACCTAGTACTTCAGCCCAGAGGACTGAGCTAATATCCCTAATTCAAGGCTTAATCTTAGAGTTAGGAATATATACAGACTGGAAATATGCCTTCCTTGTTTTATACGCCCATGCAGCTATCTGGAAAGAAAGAAGACTTTTAAAGGCAAAAAAATCCCCTGTAAAATATGGGGCTAAGATTTTACATCTCAAAGAAGCAGCTCAAAAACTAAAACTAGCAACAGTCATTTACTGCCATCAAAAGGAATATTCTCAATTAACCAAGGAAACAATAGGGCAGATCAGGAGGCAAAGAAAGAAATCCTAATGCCCACACCAGGTAGAAACTAACATTAAGAAAATTCAACAACAAGCCCCTTGGCTTCAACAGACAATTAACTACCAATCCTTGCTATTCAATATGGAGGGGGAGATTAAAAACTGGTTTTCTAGTTTGTTCTCTTGGATCCCACAAGATATGAAAAACTTTCGGGACTTCCCTGGTGGTCCAGTGGCTGGAACTCTGTGCTTCCAATGCAGGGGATCCATGTCCAATCCCTGGTCAGGGAACTAGATCCCACATGCTGCAACTAAGACTTGGCACAAATAAATAAATAGTGAAAAAAAAAAACTTAAAAAAAAAAAAAAAAGGAAAAACTTTCTGACAGGAGATGTTCAATTTCTTATGACCTCTTTCTTTTCAATCAGACTGATTTATGCTATATTTTGTTTAGTATTCTATTGTCTTCCATACTGTTGAAAACTTGTGGCATTTTTCAGTCCAAGAAGGAGACCTGGGGCCAACAGATCTCGACCTTCCATTCTAAAAATAGAAAAACATGTTAAATTTTAATGCTGAGGTTAACAAAAAATATACACCCGAGCAGAATGGCTTCTTGGCAGAGGTGACATCACTCCCTATTTGATCAACAGATAAGGAAGGCCTCCCAAACTTAACCTGATTTCTTCCTTTTATAGGCCCTTTAATGGCTATTGTTGTTCTCCTTTTGGCCCTTGTTTGTTTAGCCTTTTGATTAATTTTGTGTCTTTTAGACTCCAACAGTTTGAAGTAAGGTTCATGATGGCTCAAGGAGTTCAACTCATTCCAGCAGAGTGGCCTAGGTGCCTTCAGGTCCTTAGAACATTCAGCAAGGGACTTCTACACCTCTAGGGTAGGCTAGGGTCTGTGGTGCCTGTCCAGCGGGAAGAAGTTTCAGAGGAAGAGATCTTCCGCCCCTTACCCCTTAAGAATAAGGGTAGAAAAAACAACAACAAAAAAAAGAAAGAATAAGGGTAGAGTCTCTCAGAGGGGATTGAGACAGGCTGGGACCTGGGACCCTTTGCTGCAATGCTTGCATCTGGACACACCTCTCCTCCAGTAACAAAATACAAAGAAACTATGTGGGACTAAAAATAACTCTGTGCATGCACAGTTGGAACAAATTCTGGACAAAAGATACAAAGAGACCAGGAAACCCAACTGACACTTTTGAAGAGCCAGGAACAAAAGCACTGGATGGGAAGCAAAAACAGGGTACTGGACATGCCCTCTGCATACAACACCACCTAAGGGGTGGGCAAACCGCTTAAGCCACACCTCCAATCCCACCCATAGACGCACCCCTGCCCTCACTGCATATAAGGAACAAGCTGGTCTCCCTTACACCCACCCCCCCACTCCCACCATCCCCCTTCAGGGAGTGATCCAGCAGGCAAAGGAACATGTTGTTGGTTATTGCTCCCACTTGCTGCAGCAGGGGGGCCCAATAAAGCCTTGCCTGGAAAAAAAAAAAAAAGAATATATGCAATAAGTACTAGAGGTAAGTTGTGGAGTCTAAAAGACTAAAGTTCACATCCAGCTCTACCATTTCCTGAGTGACCTTGATTACAGTTTTGATCCTCACTGAGTTTCAGTTCCACTCTCTGGGAAAATGAGTATGCAGCTATCTTTGAAGTTGGCCCTCAATGATCCTGCTACTCATGCCCTTGTGTGTCTGCTTCTCGAATGGAGGCTGGACCTAGTGACTAGCTTCTAACAAATAGAATGCTGCAATTTTTTTCTATGATGAGGATTCAAAAATCTGATTTTAATCTTACTGGATTTTTCTCTATTGCTTTCTTAGCTTACGTGCTTTAATGAAGTAAGCTTCCATGTCAGAGAGCCCCACATGGAAGAAAACTTAGGGAAGCCTCTAGCCAAAAGCCAGTAAGAAACTAAGTCCAGCCAACAACCATGTGCTGTTGCAAGGGACGTGAACTTGCGCACACTTCTTTGAGAGACAGAGAGGCCTGGCATGCTGCAGTCCATGGGATCGCAGAGTCAAAGGCGACTGGGTGACTGAAAAACAACAACCATGTAAGTTTGCCTGGAAGCAAATCATTTTCCCTTTGAGGCCTATGGTGACTATGTGCTGTGCTTAGTCACTCAGTTGTGTCTGACTCTTTGAGACCCCATGAACTGTAGCCCGCCAGGCTCCTCTGTCCATGTGGGTTCTCCAGGCAAGAATACTGGAGTGGGTTGCCATGCCCTCCTCCAGGGGATCTTCCCAGCCCGGGGATTGAACCCAAGTCTTCCACATCACAGGCAAATTCTTTACCATCTGAGCCACCAGGGAAGCTGGTGATGACTATAGCCCTATTCAATACCTTGATTGGAGCCTGTGAAGCAAGGGACTCGGCTAAATCAGCCCAGACTCCTCTAATCCACAGAAACTGTGAGACATTAAAGGTTTAAAGAGCTAAGTTTGGTGGTCATTTGTTACATAGCAACAGAAAACTAATGCAATGGAATAGTATCTTCCTTGCAGAATTATTGCAAGGATCAGAATATATATGAGGATGGTGATAATGACAGCAAAAGGAGATCCAAGCTGAGCTTAAATTAAGATTCAGAACCTGGCAGAAATGCTACTAATGTGAAGAAGATATTTTTGGTGCTTGAGCCCCTAAGGAGTTCAAGAAAGATGAAGGTATGGAGAACAGGGTTTCATGTTTCTCATTTAGACCCAGATTATGTCTGATTGTGATAGAAAGAGGCTTGTGAAAAAAGTAAAATGGCAGGTTTGTGAGAGTCAGCAAACAAGAAATGATGCTTGGAGGCCCAGGTTACCAAGTTTAGTGATGAGTTGGGGAGAGGGTCATTCTCCCACTTCTGCTTAGATTGAAGTGTGGCTCCACCTGTAAAGTGAAACCTGAAAGGATAGTGCAGTTGTTCAAATCAAGGATTTTTGGCCTTGGGAGCAAGGGGAGCAGTGCCCTTGGCAGACAGAAGGGTTCTCGTGGAGGACACTGGCCACAGTGGAGGTGACAAGCCCCCCAGCCTCTGCTGAGATTGGTGCATAGCTATTTCTATATGGTTGGTGAACAATAACAAAGAGAATTTGGGAAAGGAGAATAAGCAACACTTGATTCTGGGCAGCTTCTGAGAAGAGAAGTTGAGGACCCACATCACCTTAAGCCAGTGAAATCTGGGTTATAGAGGACTTAAAAGATGTGCAGAGTTCTGACAAGCAAAGAAAGGTAAACAGACATTTTAAACTGAAAGAATAGCACAAGGAAAAATTCAGAGCTGTGGATATAAATCATTTCTTTAGGGGAAAGCAAGTAGTCTTGTGTGACCAGACAAGAGTACACACTACTTAACACCTCCTACTCTGATTCTGATTTAGTCCCTAGAGCAATGATTCTCAATTTTTTTGTCTCAGTTTCCTTTTACATTCAAAAATTATTGGTGACCTTGGGGACTTCCCTGGCGGTCCAATAGTTAGGACTCCTTTGAGGGGAAGCTAGTACTTCCATTGAGGGGATGCAGGTTTGATCCCTAGTCGGGAAATTAAATCCCACAAGCTGCATGGTGCAGCCAAAAAAAAAAATTGGTAACTTCAAAGAGTTTTTGTGTATGTGGATAACATCTTTTGATTGTTTACTGTATTCAAAATTTAAACAGATGAATTTTTAAATATTTGAAATGCTCTAAAATAACAAAAACATATTAAGGTAAATAGCATATTTTTATGAAAATTAGGTATATTTCCCACAACACAAAAAAAATAAGTGAGAAGAGTAGCATTCTTTTATATTTTTAAAAACCTTTTATGATGTCTGGCTTAATAGAAGACAGCTGGACTTTCGTATTTGTTTCTGCATCAACCTGTTGCAATGTCGAACATCACGTTGCCTCTGGAAACTGTGAGAGAATGAGAGTGAAAAGGCAAATCATGTATTTGTAATATGAAAATAGTTTTGATCTCCCAGGCCTTTTGAAAGAGTTTCAGGGACCCACAGGTGTCCCTGGACCACACTTTGAAAATCACTACCCAAGAGCTTTCTCTAAGAGAAGAAGACAGAATTTACAAATGTAGTGATGATGATGATAATAGTAACATTACTAACAAATAACACCTATTAGGTGCTTACTATATGCTGCATTCTAAGCATTCACAAGGCCTAAGAAGTAGTTACAGTGATACTTTCCAAATAGGGAAACTGAGGGCAAAGAAAACTTAAGTAAATGGCTCAAGTTTTCATAGTTAGTAAGTGGTGGTAAGGCTGGAATACAAATGCCAGCAGCCTAGCTCCAAAGCCTGTCCTAACTGCTGCCCCATCCTGCCTCTCTGACGGACAAAGGCCTGCAGTAAAAGGACAAAAGCTTGAGTCATCCACTCAACCACCCCTTCCCCCTCCTCTCCCTGCCATTTTCCATTTCAATGCTCTTTTCTCTTTCCCAGCTGGTTTAGGGAACTCCTTTCTTTTCATTCTGCATTAAGTCCTTGTCCATTGCCTGTTGTTCATTATTCCCACCACTCTACAGACTCTGCTCTCCTGAGGCACCAGTGACCTTACTACTAGATTCCATGGCCAATTTTCAGTCCTCATCTTCCTTGCTCTTTGAAATATGAGATTATTACTGATATTTTCTTTTATATTAAAATGCTCTATTTGTTATTCTGACACCAGACACTTCTATTTCTTTTACCACCTATCCAATAAAGAATTTTTTTAAAAAATTCTTTACAAGGTTCTCTTCCTTGGCCTGTAAATATCTTCCATTCCTCAGTTTCAGCCCTAGGCTCTTCTTTCTTCTTATTGTATAACTTCTCCAACTGCCACATCATTTACCTCCATGGCTTTAATTACTAAATATATACTGTTGACACCCAAAGACATTTTACAGCCCGGACCTCTGTCATATGGCCAAATGAGGCCTAGACATTTCTCAGACATCTCAAACTTAACCCATCCAAATCTTAAACATTATTGCTCCCTTCTAACTGGTTGTTTCTCCTGTGCTCTCCAGCGTGGGGAATTATACTACCATCTTCTGTGAGCCAAATGCTTGGGATCCAAATGATCTAAAATAAAAATAGGGACTTCACTTGCTGTCCAGTGGTTAAGACTCTGCCCTTCCAATGCAGGGGGTACCAGTTCAGTCCCTGGTCGGGAAACAGATTCCAAACTGAATGGTGTGGCCAAAAGAAAAGAAAGAAAGAAAAGAAAAAAAGTAATAAAAATATGTTAACATAGCATATTTTTATGAAAATTAACTTTGTTTTTCACAACAACTAAATAAGTGAGAAGAGTGGCATTCTTTTTATTTTTGAAAATCTTCTCCTACCTCATCCTGTTAGGATTTGCCTCAGGGTCCAGTAGGATCCACCTCTGAAACATTTCTGAAATGTTCCTGACTAGCTCAGACCCTCTTCTTCTCCCTCCTGGATAATTATCCTGGCCTCATTAGTTGTTCACTTTCTTCTAGTTCTGCTGTGGGCAGTTCATCCACAGCAGCCAGAGTCGCTGCTGTGCACACCTCTAGGTACAATCACATCACTGCATCACACACTGTCTTATTGGTGCTGGCTGGAGCTGTGCAATACTGAGGCTTTGTATGCGATACTGTTGGCATGTGCCTGTTCCCAGGTGTGACCACATTATTCCATAGCGTGAAACCACTTCCATGACTCCCTGTTGCCTTCAGATTAAAGACCAAGCCCCGACAGTGTCCAGTTATTAAACTTACTGGTAAACTTACTGGTAAAACGATGACCATTCTATTAGATTTGTGGATTATGTCAGAGGTTTTGGAAAGGAGAGACAGTTTGTCTCTGCTCCATGTTGTCTACGACCTTACCTGGGAGTATCTCCATGCACAGTAACTGGGACTCTCTGGAGGCTCATTCATTCACTTGTCTCGTGCCTGGGCTCGGGGAGAAGATTAGGACTGATGACTAGAGACTTATGCATAGTCTCGCCTTGTGCTTTGGTTTCCTTTTAGCTTGATAGCTTCAGAGTAGAATGATTTTTTAACAAGACATTTCAGAGTTCCAAGAGCAAGTGCTTCCACAAGTTGGAAGGTACATAGCCATTTAGGGCAGCCTCTGAATTCACACAGTGTCTCTTCTACTACGTTCTGTTGGTTATAAGCAAGCTAGTCCAGATTCAACGGGAGAGGACAAAGATGTCACTGCTCAGTTGAAAGAATATCAGGTTTCAGTGTAGATGAGTATGTCAGATGGGAGATGTTGTGGCAAATACAACATTTGTGGAAAATACACTCTACTACACAAACTGTATAAATCCTGCTCCCAAGCCCAGGCACTTCATTGACACCTCATTCACCTCACACATCCCATCCAGCAGCGGATCCTGTCAGTTCTGCCCTAAAAGTACATCCAGTATCCAGTTACTTCTCACCATCTTCACTGCTGCTACCTTGGTTCAGGCCACCATCGTCCCTTATCTTACCGGTCTCCCTTGCATGCCACTGGTTCCTCCTACAATTTATTTCCCATCTAGCAAGAAGAAATCCTTTTAAAATGAGGCCAAGTCATCTTATCAACATTCTTACAATGGCCTACAAGGTGCTACAAGATCTACGTTTCCACTCACCACTCTCACCTCCTCGCTTACTGGTCTCCCTCCCTTACTGCTTCCCAGCCATGTGGGCCATTTTTGCCTTCCTCAAATGTGCCAGGCATTTTTCCATCTCAGGACCTTTGTACTTTCTGTTCCTCCTACTTAGAATGCTCTGCCCACAGTTATCCTTCACTTCCTTTAAGTATTTGCTGGTGTTAACTTTCAAGTGATATTCTCCCTGCCCAGGGCCACAGTGTATAGTTGGCACTGGCCCGAGGGACAAATGGGTCCAAAAATCCAGCCTCAGTACCTGACACACAGGAGGCACTCAATAAATATTTGTTGAATAAACAGATGAATGAACAAAAGAACAAACTATTAAATCAGACACACATGACTCCTAATTCAATATATATCTTTAAAGAGGAAAGGACATTTCTTAACTTCAGCTAGAGCACGCTCACCTGGTGTCAGGGCCTCTTATTATGCAGAGCTCTATTGGTTCCTGTCCCCTTCTTTGGCTTACTGTGCTGTGCTTAGTCGCTCAGTCGTGTCTGACTCTCTGCAACTTCATGGACGGTTGCCGCCAGGCTCCTCTGTGCACGGGGATTCTCCAGGCAAGAATACTGGAGTGGGTTAGCCATACCCTCCTCCAGGGGATCTTCCCAACCCAGGGATCAAACCCACATCTCCTGCATTGCAGGCAGATTCTTTACCATCTGAGCCACCAGGCTTCCAGATCATGCTCATTCTGGGTTGCTGAGAGAAGGAAGCCCGAGGGCTCTTTTTGGCTCTTCCTCAGTTGCACAAAGCCTTGTATAAGACTGTGGAGATTACTCTAATGCTCTTAATGACTGGATTATATTCTTAGCTCAAAACCACATCTTCCTTGTTTTATGCCAGGGAATGGAAAAAGGAGTAGTATTATCCTTCCTTAGAAACAGATGTTCTAAACCACGCTATTGGAGCAGCTGGTTAGCCGTGTGGAAAAAAGAATCGTTGGATTTCCTACCTCTATTCCTAAATCAAATAGATAAACTCCAGGTTATTTTTTGCACTTAGGTGTAAAAAATTGAAAGAAACTAGTACAAAAAAATACAATGAATATATAAATGAAGGAGACGTTTCTAAGTATATACCAAAAGTCATAAATCCTAAAGGAAAATAAGTAAGTTTTACCCACACTGAAATTTTAAAAGCTTCTATGTGGGCATTTAGGGATAAATACAGATAGGGTTCAGTTCAGTTCAGTTGCTCAGTCGTGTCCAACTCTTTGTGACCCCATGAATTGCAGCACGCCAGGCCTCTCTGTCCATCACCAACTCCCGGAGTTTACCCAAACCCATGTCCATCGAGTTAGTGATGCCATCCAACCATCTCATCCTCTGTCGTCCCCTTCTCCTCCTGCCCCCAATCCTTCCCAGCATTAGGGTCTTTTCCAATGAGTCAACTCTTCGCATGAGGTGGCCAAAGTATTGGAGTTTCAGCTTCAACATCAGTCCTTCCAATGAACACTCAGGATTGATCTCCTTTAGGATGGACTGGTTGGATCTCCTTGCAGTCCAAGGGACTCTCAAGAGTCTTCTCCAACACCACACTTCAAAAGCATCAATTCTGCGGTGCTCAGCTTTCTTCACCGTCCAACTCTCACATCCATACATGACCACTGGAAAAACCATAGCCTTGACTATACGGACCTTTGTTGGCAAAGTAATGTCTCTGCTTTTAAATAAGCTATCTAGGTTGGTCATAACCTTCCTTCCAAGGAGTAAGCGTCTTTAGGGTAGATTATTTTAAAAAGTAAGAGAATGATCAACACAAAATTCTACATATAATGGTTACCTTTGGGGAGAAAGTTACCCAGTGATTTTGTTTTTATAAATTATTCTACGGCATGGACAACACACATTTCTGAAGATACATTTGCAAGAGTGTTAATACCAGTATTTTTATATTGGAAACAACACACAAGAGTTCATTAATAGGGAATTGATTAAATAAATTACGACATACATTTAAACACATTTTTTTTCTTTTTCAATTTATTTTTAATTGAAGGATAATTGCTTTACAGTATTGTGTTGGTTTCTGCCAAATGTCAACACAAACACATATATTAAAGATGATGTTAATCTAGATATATTAACATGAAAAGATGCCCACAATATTTTTCCAGAGGATAAAATGAGGTTAGAGAACATCATGTGTACAGTAGTGCCGTCTGTGTTTGTGTGTGTGTGGGGGGGGGGAGTGTGGTGCAAGTAGTTAAAGAGAAAAGTGTGTAGAAGGAGCTATTAATAGCAGCTTTCTTTGGATAGTGGTATTTCTGGACATATTTGCCGTCATCCTCTTAGTTTTCTGAATTTAAGATGTTTATTGACACAACATAAAATTTTCTCAATAAAAGTTTTTAAAATTTGAAAAAATATTAATACTTTCATTAATTAAGAAATAATTAAATATATCTCATTCCTCTCCATTCAGGCTTTCCATATAGCCTGAGAATTGTAGCACTCCTTTCATATTTTTCATTCTCTACCATGATTGCATGCTGCCTACCTTGATTCCAAACCAAAACACACATGTAGGTTTGGACCACTGTGTTGTATTTTATTTTTTCTGGTACGACTACCTAATTTTCTGCCCCGTAACTAGAGTCACTCCGAAAACCTGGGTTGGCTGGGCTATTGCCCAATTTTTGCATCAGAAAGAATAATTGGGTAAAAGAAACAGATTATCCTAAAACATAGAGAATAGCACAGAAGGGAGTCTAACTCTACTAAATGTTAAAATGTACAATAGAGCAGCTAAAATCAAAAAGAGACACCACCAAAATAACTGAACGAGGATTAGTTAATAAATGTTATCCCAGTAAATGGTTTATAGCCCAAAGTAAGTACCAGATGGATGAAAGAGTGAAATATAAAAAAAGTAGTAAAATACATTAAAAAATAATGAAATAAAAGAGAAATTAGTACTAGACTCTGGAAGGAAAATCCTTCTAAGCATTGATGTGACAGAATAAATCTGGCCAACCAATCAACTCTATGAAATTTTAAAATTATCACTCAATCCAAAATGATATTACTAAATTGCTGTATTTGAAATATATGTGTATCAAATATGACTAATAAGAAGTTAATATATATATCAATCATATTGTTGGGTATATAATATTAAATGTCATGTCAAAACCTCAATAACTCTATAGATAAATATTTTAAAACTATACATAGTGAAAAGATGGAAGAAAGTATTTTTTAATTTTTATTGGACTATGGTTGATTTACAATGTTGTGTTAGCTTCAAGGGTACAACAAAGTGAATCAGTTATACATATATGTATATCCACTTTTTTAGGTGCCTTTCCCAAATAGGCCATTACAAAGTATTGAGTAGAATTCCCTGTGCTCTGCAGTAGGTCCTTATTAGTCATTTATTTTATGTGTAGTTGCATGTATATGTCAATCCCAATCTCCCAAATTATTCCCCCTTCTTTGCCCCCTTGGTAACCATAAATTAGTTTTCTATATCTATGATACTATTTCTATTTTGTATAGGTCCATTCATACCATTTTTTAAGATCCCACATATAAGCAATATCATATGATATTTGACTTTCTCTGTCTGACTTCGTTCAGTATGACAATCTCTAGGTTTATCCATGTTGCTACAAATGGCATTATTTCATTCTTTTTTAAGGTTGAATAATATTCCATTGTATATATGTACCACATCTTCTTTATCCATTCCTCAGTCAATGGACATTTAGGTTGCTTCCATGTCCTGACTGTTGTAAAGAGTGCTACAATGAACATTGGGAGAAATGTATCTTTTAAAATTATGTTTTTCTCTGAATATATGCCCAGCAGTAGGATTGCTGGATCATATGGTAGCTCTGTATTTAGTTTTTTAAGGACCTCCAGCTGTTCTCCACAGTGGCTGTACCAGTTTACATTCCCACCAATGGTGTATAAGTGTTCTCTTTTCTCCACATCCTGTCCACCATTTATTATTTATAGATTTTTTGATGATGGCCATTCTGACTAAAGGGCTTCCCTGGTAGTTCAGCTGGTCAAGAATCCACTTGCAGTGCTGGAAACCCCAGTCTGATTCCTGGGTTGGGAAGATCCCCTGGAGAAGGGATAGGCTGCCCTTTTCAGTATTCATGAGTTTCCCTGGTGGCTCAGATGGTAAACAGTTCACCTGTAATGTGGAAGACTTGGGTTTGATATCTGGGTTGGGAAGATCCCCTGGAGGAGGGCATGGCAACCCACTCCAGTATTCTTGTCTGGAGAATCCTCATGGACAGAGGAGCCTGGAGGGCTACAGTTCATGGGGTCACAAAGAGTCAGACATGACTGAGCGACTAAGCACGGCACAGCATTCTGACTGATCTCAGTGTAGTTTTGATTAACATTTTTGTAATAGTTAGTGATGTTGAGCATCTTTTTGCGTGCTTTTTGGCCATCTTTATGTCTTCTTTGGAGAAATAGATGTTTAGATATTTCACCCATTTTATTATTGGTTTTTTTGTCTTTTGATATTGAGCCGCATGAGTTGTTTGTATATTTTGAAGACTAATCCCTTGTCAGTCACTTCATTGGCAAATATTTTCTCCCATTCTGAGGGTTGTCTTCCTGTTTGCTTTATAGTTTCCTTTGCTGTGCAAAGCTTTTAAGTTCAATTAAGTACCATTTGTTTACCTTTGTTTTTATTTTCATTACTCTAGGAGGTGGATCAAAAAAGATATTGCTGCAATTTATGTTGGAGAGTGTTCTATGTTCTCCTCTAAGAGTTTTATAGTAACCAGCCTTACATTGAAGTCTAATCCATTTTTAGTTTATTTTTGTGTATGGTGTTGGGAGTGTTCTAATTCCATTTTTTTACATTCCTTTAGATGTCCAGTTTTCCAGCACTACTTCTTGAAGAGACTGTCTTTTCTCCATTGTATATTCTTGCCTCTTTTATCATGACTGTAGGTACATGGGTTTATTTCTGGACTTTCTATCCTATTCCATTGATCTGTATTTCTGTTTTTATGCCAATACCATACTGTTTTGATGACTGTGCCTTTACAGCAGTCTGAAGTCAGGGAGCCTGGTTCCTCCAGCTCTATTTTTCTTTCTTAAGATTGCTTTGGCCATTTGCAATCTTTTCTGTTTCCATACAAATTGTAAAAATTTTTGTCCTAGTTCTGTGAAAAATGCCATTGGTAATTTGATAGGGACTGCGTTGAATCTGTAGACTGCTTTTGGTAGTACAGTCATTTTGACAATATTGATTCTTTCCATCCAAGAACATGGTATATCTCTCCATCTATTTGTATCACCTTTGATTTCTTTCACCAGTTTGTTGTGTGTGTGTGTGTGTGTGTGTGTGTGTGTGTGTGTGTGTATACTCAGTCATATCTGATTCTTTGCAACCCCATGGTCTGTAGCCTGCCAGGCTCCTCTGTTCGTGGGATTTTCCTGGCAAGAATGCTGGAGTGGGTTGCCATTTCCTCCTCCAGAGGATCTTTCTGACTGGGTCGAACTGGCGTCTCCTGCTTCTCCTGTGTTGGAGACAGATTCTTTACCACTGAGCCACCTGGAATCTTATAGTTTTCACTTCCTTAGGTAGGTTTATTCCTAGGTATTTTATTCTTTTTGATATAATGGTAAATGAGATTATTTCCTTATTTCTCTTTCTGATCTTTTTTAATAGTATATAAGAATGCTAGAGATTTCTGTGTATTAATTTTGTGTCCTGTAATTTTACTGAATTAATTGATACACGATAGTAATTTTCTGGTAACATCTTTAGGATTTTCTACGTATAGTATCATGTCATCTGCAAACAGTGACAGTTTTACTTCTTTTCCAATTTGTATTCCTTATTATTTCTCTTTCTTCTCTGATTGCTATGGCTAGAACTTCCAAAATACAAAATAAAAAGTGGTGAAAGTGCACATCTTTGTCCTGTTCCTGATCTTGAGGAAATGCGTTTAGATTTTCACAGTTGAGAATGATGTTTGCTATGTGTTTGCCATATTTGGCCTTTATTATGTTGAGTAAGTTCCTTTTATGCCCACTTTCTGGAGAGTTTTCATCATAAATGAGTGTTTAATTTTATCAAAACCTTTTTCTGCATCTATTGAGATGATCATATGGTTTTTAGTCTTCAGTTTTTAATGTGGTATATCACATTGATTGATTTGCATATATGGAAGAATTTTTTGCACTCCTGGGATAAATCCCACTTGATCATAGTATGTATCCCTAATCAGAGACTCTTATAGGTCTTGAACCTTGCTGGAGAGCAGATTACACAGCACTTTCCAGATTCATTTGCCAGTTGTTTACTATCCTCATAGCTCAGTTGGTAAAGAATCTGCCTTCAATACAGGAGACCCCAGTTCAATCCCTGGGTCAGGAAGATCCCCTGGAGAAGTGACAGGCTACCCACTCCAGTATTCTTGGGCTTCCCTTGTGGTGCAGCTGGTAAAGAATCCGCCTGCAATGCGGGAGACCTGGGTTCAATCCCTGGATTGGGAAGATCCCCTGAATAAGGGGAAAGCTACCCACTCCAGTATTGTGGCCTGGAGAATTTCATGGACTATGTGTATATAGTCCATGGGGTTGCAAAGAGTCAGACACGACTGAGCAACTTTCACAACTTATTATTTAGCCTCTGTACATTTGTGTTTTTTGCAGTTTTTTCTTGTAACTGATTTCTTCTAAAAATTGTTTTTAATTCATTTATTTATTACTTTTTAGGTAAGAAGTGGATTTATTCAGAGAGAAATGCACTCCACACACTGAGTGTAGGCCATTGCAGAGTGAGCATGGCAGCCTATTTATTTTTGACTACATTGGGTCTTTGTTGCTGCGTGTGGGCTTTCTCTAGTTGTGGTGAGCAGGGATTGCTCTCTAATTGCAGTGCATGGGCTTCTCATTGTGATGGCTTCTGTTATTGCAGAGCATGGGCTCTAGGGCATGCATACTTCAGGTAGTTGCAGCATGAAGCTCAGTAGTTGCAGCACACAGGCTCTAGAGCGCATGGACTTCAGTAGTTGTGGCATAAAGGCTCATTTTCCTACAACATGTGAAATATTCTTGGACCAGGGATTGAATCCGTGTCCCCTGTTTTGGCAGGTAGAGTCTCAATAACTGGACCACCAGTGAAGTCCTGATTTCTAATCTCATAGTGTTGTGATCAGAAAAGATGCTTGATATGATTTCAGTTTTCTTAAATTTACCAAGGCTTGATTTGTGGTCTAAGATGTGATCTATCCTGGAGAATGTTCCATATACACTTGAGAAGAAAGTATATTCTACTGCATTCAGATGGAATATCTTATAAATATGAATTAAGTCTATCTGGTCTAGTGTGCCCTTTAAGGTTTGTTTTTGCTTGATGATCTTCTGTCTGGATGATCTATTCATTGGTGTAAAAGGGGTGTTAAAGTCACACTATTACTGTGATAAGTGTCAATTTCCTCTTTTGTGGATTTTAGGATTTACTTTACATATTGAGTTGCCCCTATAATTTGGGCATATGTATATATAATTGTTACATCTTCTTCTTGGATTGATCCCTTGATCATTAAGTAGTGTCCTTCCTAGTCTCTTATAACTGTCTTTATTTTAAAGCCTATTTTGTCCAATATGAGTATTCTTCAGCTTTCTTTTGATTTCCATTTGCATGGAATATCTTTTTCCATTCTCTCACTTTCAGTCTTTTGTGTCCCTAGGTATGAAGTGGGTCTCCTGTAGACAGCATATGTATGGATCTTGTTTCAGTATCCATTCAGCCAGTCAATGTCTTTTGGTTAGAGCATTTAATCCATTTACATTTAAGGTAATTATTGATATGTTCCTATTGCAATTTTCTTAATTGTTTTGGGTTTATTTTTGTGGGTCTTTTCTCTTCCCTTCCTCTTTTGTTCTTTTCTCTTGTGGTTTGATGACATCTTTAGTGTTATATTTGGGTTGCTTTCTCTCTTTTTTTTGTATATATTGTAATATTTTGGTTTGTATTTTCCATGAGATTTTGATATAACAGTCTATGTATATATAAGGTTGTCCTGAGTTGCTTGTCTCTTAATTTCAAATACAGTTCCTATTTCGTATATTTGTGCTCTCCTCAGAGTTGCTGGTTTTGATATCATATTTGTACCTGGATAGTTTCATACTTTTACTGTTATGTTTGCCTTTACCAGTGAGCTTTCCCATTTGTGATTTTCTTCTTTCTAGTTGTGGCCTCACCCTGCCCCCACCTCCCAAAAGAAATTTCATTAGGTTTTGATTTGAAGCTGGTTTGGTGGTGCTGAATTCTCTTAGCTTTTGCTTGTCTGTAAAGCTTTTGATTTCTGTATCAAACGTGAATGAGAGCCTTCCTGGGTAGAGTATTGTCTTGGTTGTAGGTTTTTTCCTTTCATCACTTGGAATATATTGTGTTACTCCCTCTGACCTGCCAAGTTTCTGCTGCAAATGCAGCTGATAACCTTATGGGTATTCCCTTGTATGTTATTTGTTGCTTTTAATATTTTTTCTCTGTATTTAATTTTTGTTAGTTTGATTAATATGTGTCTCAGCGTGTTCCTTCTTGGGTTTATTCTGTTTGGCACTCTGTGCTTCCTGGATTTGGGTGACTATTTCCTTTCCCACGTTAGAGATGTTTTTGACTATAATCTACATACAGAGGCCTTGCCCCCAACACTAAAGACTGGCGTTTCAAGTGGGAAACAGTGGCACCAGCACCTCTATTCTGAAAAGTGTTTTTATGATATTAAGATAGGGGAGACCTTCCCAAGGAGCACATGAACCCCAGAATACCTAAAGGAAAACACTGGTAGATTTGACTACTTTTTGAAATAGCAAAAAGAATAAAGTTAAAAGACAAATAGGGGGACTTCCCTGGTGGTACAATGGCTAAGACTCTGTGCTCTCAGTGCTGGGGGCCAGAGTTCGATCTCTGGTCAGGGAACTAGATCCCACATGCCACAACTAAGAGTTTGCATACCCCAGCTGAAGATCTGGTATGCTGCAACTAAGACACAGTGTAGTCAAATAAATAAATAATTACAAAAAAAAAAGACAAATGGGAAGAAAATACTTGAAACAAGCGTCAAAGGATTAATATCCGTGACATATAAACAGCTCCTATAAGTCAATAAGATATCATAAGAGAGAAAATGAGCAAAAGTATAAAGACAATTCCTAGAAAAAGCATAAATGGCCTAAAAACATATATATGTATGTATGTATTTTATAACCTCATTAGTGATTAAGGATATATACATTTAAATAAGATAATATTGTTTGACTATCAAATGGGAAATTTTTTAAAGATTAAAAATACATCATGTTATTATGATAGGATGAAATCCAAACTATGTGGTAGCTACTGTCCGTACATGGCCTCCAGCAACAGCAAAATTCCTCCTTTCTCTTTATGCATAGTGTTCCTCACATCAAGAGGTGAAGTTTCTTTTCTCTCCTATTGAACCTAGGCTGGGCTGTGACTGCTTTTGTCAGTAGAATAAGATGAAGATGATGTTCTAAACAAAAGCCTGAAAGAATGAGTAACTTCTGCCTCCTTTTGGGGGAACACTTCTTAGAACTTATTTACTGTGCTGAAAGAAATCCAAGCCACATGGAAATGTCTTGTGGAATAGAGCCAAGACACTTCAGCTGCTAGCCCCAACTAAGGCTGCATCAACTACCAGCTATGTGAGTGAGCATCTTCCAGCCCATGATGATTTTGATCAGTAATGAACAGGACCCAATTACCATTTTACAATATGGTTAACCAGATCAGTAATTTCTCTTTCCTAGGGAGGAGAGTTGGAAAGCTGGAAACTATTAGTAACCCCAGTCCATCAGTTGTTGAAGTGGGAAATTTATTTTGCTCATAGGCTTGGTCTCTGATAAACCTCTGAGCTAAACCCATGTTCTCATCAAATTGCATCCTTGATGGACTCAGTCTGTGATTGGGCTTTGAGATGGGCACCATGCACTACGGCTCCATGTAAACTGAGGCCTGCTACCTGTTCCATACTCTCACCTCGTTCTTTACTCTGGGGTGACCTGGCTATGTGGGACCTTGACCCACTTATAAAATAAACCACAACTTCCCATAAGTTGGGAAAAGGAGTACAACCTATTTGAAGGCCACTTACTTCATCTACTGTGCATACAAGAGGACAACTAGTAAAGAACAAGTTGGAGCAGTTAGCCCACTTTCTACCAGTTAGATGCCACTAGTGTTTAAAAGGAAATCAAGATGCAGTACTCCTCCAAAGGATAAATAATGGTCCCTCAGTATATTCCACTGCCCTACGTGCACTTGAATTCTCCCAGCTTCTAGATTAGGTAAATATTATCAAGAAGCTTGTGAATATCTGTTTTTTGTCTGCCCAATATCCCTTTTTCTAATGGAGAATGTTCCCTTCCCCATCCTTAGTGGTTACAGTAACATTACCCCAGCGCAAGGGTGGGAAGGTGACCTAGACCTAGACAATTCTGATGCTTCCTTCTACTGTCTGCAGTATGCAGTCAAATGAGTGGGCATGGGACACAACTATAGCCAGTTGGAGTGACTACATGAAATGTGCTAGGATCATGGTTGAGGAGTAAGGCTCTGTCCTTTTCTGGAATTGATATTATGAGAATCCTAAAGCCAAAAGCTGCATGGGTCCATCTTTCCTACGAGAGTTAGAGAACCTGCTTAACAACGGAGCTACCACAGAGGAGAACAGAGTGGACAGAGAAAAAGAAAAACAGGACCTGAAGACATTGTCTAAATAACTGGATCCAGCGATACTTGATTCTAATAATAATCCTGAGGCTTTAATGAACCAACAAATTCCTTTTTTGCTTAAGGGAATTCCAAGTTGAGTTTCTGTCAGTTGTGTCTAAAGAGTCTTAACTAGCAAAGGGCACTACCTTGATCCTTCCCTGATGTCTATATCCTGAATTCCATGAAATGGAGAACGCTAATTATTCACCCTTATCCGGACAAAATATGTTCATTCTTCAGAGGTCTTGATCATCAGTGTTAGAAGGTAAGGAGAGTGGGGAAATTCTCCTAATATTTCATATTGAATATCTGAGAAAGAGAGATGAAGGGCCTTCTGATAATTCAGTAACTATTCAATTCAAAATACACATTGAGTAGCTATTGTATAATTGGCACTGTGCTTGCCATTATGTAAGAGTACAAGATAATCACTGTCATCAAATCTTGGTGACAAGGTTTATGTATATGTGATACCTAAATAGCCATCCCAGGCTTAGCACCATTTACAGGCCAAAATAAAATACACAGATAGCACGTACCACAAAAAATTGAGGAATTTCAAGATTTCCTGTTCAGGTGATGGAAAACCTCAAAGTGTAATCTTAGAAAGTATTAGCATGCTGAAACAGTTAGGAAATTTGGGTCCTCTGGACAAAGGGGCAGGTAGAAACTGTGGAGACTCACAGTTTATTCTGGTCCTATTTGTGTATCTTCTCTATGCCCCATAAAGTCTGAAACCTGTTGTTGCTCTTATTTATATTTCGGACTTTTCCACTCACTGTGTGTTCTTCAAAGACAAGAACCACGTTGCATTCACCAGTGAGTCCCCAGCATCAAGCTTACAGAATAGAATAAATGGTTAGTAGGTGGGTGTTGAATGGAGGGATGAATGGATGAGGCAGCATCACCTAGATCTGAGCTCTTGGACACCAACAGACCATTCATGTTCTTACCTTCTTGCTATACTTCCTTTCTAACTTTCCTCTCTACCATATAAGTATGCTTAATACACATGTCGTTTGCCAGGATACAAGATGCAAATAAGTACTGGGGAAGTAACAAATTAGAGTCACTGTCCTACCTATTTCCCTAGGCCCTGAAGTCCTGTCTCTGCCAGGGGATCCCTGCCCAGGGCCAGAAGCTGCTCACTCTCTTGCCAGCTTGCTGTGCTGACAGCTCTAATTGCTAAATGAATAATCTGTGTTTCTAGTGAGGGGAGAGATTCTCAAAAGAGTATTTGAGCTCCTGCAACACCGGGAAGGGAACACGATATTGTACAATCTGAAATTACCACCTCAGCAGGAGAGGTCAACCCTGGATTTTCCATTACAGGAGGGGTAAATTTGGAACCTGGAAGCATTCTTGGAATTTTGGTTTTAAAGTATAGTGAAACTCTTCAATCATTGGGAATGTGGGTGAGCTTTGCGTTCAGAATGCAAGCTCCTATACAAACATAATGGTTTGCAAAAGATAAATTGGGTAGTAGTGGTGTTCATGGGCTCTGCAAACATATTCACAATATGAATCTTTAAAGTTCATCCATAAATAGATACTTGTTGGACATATGCATGGGAGGTAGAGAAATCAAGAATTCTAAAACATGATCTTTAAAAAGATGGCAATATTATTGAGGAATAAATCAGGCAGTCACAACACATAATTAAAAATGCTAGACAAAAATGATAAGGATCACAAAATAGATGCAAGCACTAAAGAGAAAAAAAATCATCACTCTCAGTGTCCTTAAAATAGATGAATTTGTAAATGAATATTTAGATCATTGAAATCTAGATAGACCCAAGAAACTGCTGTAGAAATTCAGAAATTATTTTATTTTCCAGCTCTAACCTCGTTTAGCCTGCAAAGTCTCTATACTAAAAACCTTTTGCCAAATGGATGTCAACACTAATAACTGATAACATATTTTCACGCATATAGTCTTGATTTGTCATCAGGATAATCACTTACTATATAGTTGTATTTTAGTTTCTGATTGACCGATTTATAAAAGCTAAGCTTTTAGCCTTCTTATTTTTAACTTTTATTAAGAAAAATATTTAAACAGAAAAATAGAAAGACTAGTACACAGGACAGTCATATTATCATCACTTAAGTCCAAAAATAGTTAACATTTTGTTGTATTGACTATATCATTGAGTATATGTGCATGTATTGCTAAACCATTTCAAAGCTATTTTCAGTTATCATGATAGTTTATCCTTAAATATTTCATCTTGCAGCTCTAAAAAATTAAGAATATTCTCCCTATTAACCACAATACCACCATTATGCCAACAAAATGAACAATCATTTCCTAATGCTAGCATCTAGCACACAGTTGTATTTTCCCAACTATTCCAAATATATTCCACAGCTGTTTTGGCTTGTTTTTTAAATGATCGCTGAAATCATCATTACCATTAAATTACTACTGTTAGTATCATTTGGATTCTTAATTACATTATATCCTTTCCTATATTGTGTTAGGTTGACACCTAACACAAAAGAATTAGAGTGTCTAAGCCCTCTTTACAAGTCCTGCTGCTGCTGCTGCTAAGTCGCTTCAGTCGTGTCCGATTCTACGTGATCCCATAGACAGCAGCCCACCAGGCTCCTCTGTCCCTGGGATTCTCCGGGCAAGAATACTGGAGTGGGTTGCCATTTCCTTTTTCAATGCATGCATGCATTCTAAATCGCTTCAGTTGCATCCGACTCTGTGCGACCCCATAGATAGCAGCCCACCAGGCTCCTCTGTTCACACGATTCTCTAGGCAAGAATACTGGAGTGGGTTGCTATTACAAGTCTTGCTACACTCTTTCCCCCATTTTTGGCTTTTGTTCCTCATCTTCCTTTCACCTGGCTTCCACCTTTTAAATTTTGTCTGATCTTTTTCATCTCTCAGCCCTGACACCATTGCCCTCTTCAGTCTTGACTTTGGCTCTCTTCTGGGATGTTTTTGGACCCTGCTTCTGGATCTCTTTCTCTCAACTCTTCTAATTTATTTGACCAAATCAGTGCCAACATCAGCCAACTATGCCTTTGAGGTCTACTCGGGTCCCTATCAAGCGGGATGGAACGCTTTTGCATTTAGCTCACCTGAGTGGTGTGGAGGGGGATTTCAGGCTCCATGGAGGATCTGATGATCATAGTTCAGCCCATGCCAGTTGAACTATGGGCATTGGTTGAACTATACCCTAT
The DNA here is from genome assembly GCA_024291935.2 of Okapia johnstoni. Lineage (NCBI taxonomy): Eukaryota > Metazoa > Chordata > Mammalia > Artiodactyla > Giraffidae > Okapia > Okapia johnstoni. The sequence goes on along the minus strand of CM044306.1, from coordinate 121,198,274 downwards.
CTTTGCCCTGTCTTCCATGGCCTCATTCCTGCTCCCATCTCTCTATCTGGCATCTTCAGATTGATGCTTCATTGAACTTTATGTTTGGTGCTGTGCTCCAGGCTCAACTACAGAAAGGGTTTTTCTGTGTTCTGGTTGTACTTTGGCAGAGTCTTCCTTCTTAGGGTAGGTAGAAAAGGGCCAGATCAGGACACACAGGTGTTCAGGGAAGTTAATGATTTGATGCTTCATTAAGTCAATGCTTAAGGAATATTTGTTTAGTGTTTCTTTAGAGAGAGAGTTACATGCTGTGTGGAGAGGCATGGAGAAGGACTATAGGTGTGGTATATGGCTACAGGTGTCATGTACCACTTGCACATTTGACTCAACAAAATAAAAGTTTGCAGTTAACTGGCCCCACTCTTCTTAAAAAATAACTGGAGAGATGAGAGGAGGCAATATTGCTGAACTTGAAATGGAGGGAGGGCCAGAGAGAGAGAGGACAGTAACCCAGATCACTTCATTCCAGCTGTTCTTGGAGGCAGTGTATCCAAAGCCAGCAATTGGTCCCCTGCTGCCCATACTATCTGAGTTCTTTGGCCTCTCTAGACAAGACCAACAACCAGAGCCTCTCCTGAAGGAAGCATGCCTGCTGTCCGCCAGCAATGCTTGGGCCCATGGAACCCCAGCTCCCCTGCCACTCAGTGTCAGAGATTCCAGATGTCCACAGTCGACGGGAAAGCCGAGGAGCTGCTCCATTATCACCACCCTCCCTAGTACAAGTGCCCAGTTGAACATGTGCCCAGCCTGACTTTTTGCCAAGCAGCTGCATGCCTTCTGAAGCTGAAGCTCTACTTATATACCATGGCATGACACCAGTGATCTTTGTACAGACTTCTCACCAAGACCACCAAGGCTTCAACATAATTTATTATCCTCTCTGGGGGGCATTGATATTACTAATACTTATTCACTCCTTTCCTACTCTGAAAGTACCACAATTGACTCATTCAGAAGACAAGGTGATTTGTTAGGTCCCAGAAAGTTGCTCTGTAATCCACAGGCTGCAGACTTCATCTCTGCCCCGACCTTATCTCAGCCAGTCTGGTATTTTATAGGCTCTTTATTACAAAGTTATGAGGGCAACTGTATCTCAGGGGGCTGTTAGGTCTGTTAACCTCAACTCTGTACCCATTTCTTATGGAAGAGAACCCCATTGAAGACCAAATGTTATCCCAGGCAATGGAATTCTAGCCTAAAATCAGATTTTAGTCGTGGTTTCCTAAGGGCCCCATATCTGAGGCTAAGACATGCATCCCATCACAGCCTGTAGCAGCTGCCACATGCAGGGTATTCTGTTCACACCAGGCAGGCCACCTCTTATAAATGTTCTGAATTTTCAAACCCATACAACCCAGACAACCCAGATAACCAAAACTGCCAGGGAGCATGTGTTCAGGTTGATGTTCCGTCCCATGCTTTTTGACTAGATTTCACTAGCCCTGAATATAGTCTATGAAGTACAGAATCAAAAATGACATCCTGTGCATTACTGCTATGTGAGACTTCCATCCTGAAGTCAAGGGATGCTTGGGAAGCATGAGGAATTGTTGCCTTCTCTGTAACTCCCAGTGTTTCCTTGCATGTTTCTGACCCAACCTCCTAGCATGGACATTTATATTAGCACCTATCTTTGCCTCCAAGGCCAATCTGTTAATCTTCCTTCAGAATCATTTGACTTCTGACCTAGCCCCCGTTCACCTCTCAGTTTAGAGGGGTGTGTCTTTGTCCACCTGAACACTGTTAACCACACACAGTGATGACCAAAGAGAACATCTCATTCAAAAGCTCAAGGGAAACCTACCATCACCATCACTGTGCCTCTATAAAGCTCCTTGTCCCTGCAGTATTTATGTTCAGCTCTCTAGTCAGAATACCCCCACCGTGTTTTCCATGTCCCCCTCCACTACCAACCTGCATAGTCATGATGCTTCAACTATTCTCATGTCCATTTGACCTGGAATCTTCAAACCCATCAGATGAGCCTGTGGATCAGAAGTGAGATAATAATAAAGACAAGAATTTCTCACTTTAATTCAGCTCCTTCCCTAGAAATTAACTGGCATCCTCAATTTTACTTCCAACCTGTTTTCATCCAAGCTCTCCTCAGCTCTTGATTCTTGACTTTGCCATCACTATTCCTATCTTTTGTATCCACTGAATGAATTTGGTTTTCTTGCTTGATCTATCGATTTTTTGAAAATCCCACCTTGTACTCACTGCTCTGGTACATCAGTCATGATAAGTAAGGTCAGACTGTAGTAAAAACAATTCCAATGTCTCAGAGCCTTAATACAACAAAGTTTGTCACTTATTCTCTTTGTCTGGTGTGAGGAGGCAAGGGGCTGTGCTCATTGTAGGTACTCAAATGACCCAAGCTGATGGAGGCTCCATCTCAGCACCTCAGCTCTCTTCCTACATGATTGTGGCAGGAAGAAGGTGTGGCATATAATGTGCTCACTCTTAAGACACTTGACCAGAAATAACACATACAGCTTCCACTCACATTTCACTGGACAAAGCAAATCAGATGTCTATGTCTAACTTTAAAAGGGAAGGGAAAGTCTAATCTACCATTAACCTAGAAAAAAAATTATTGGAGTATTTGTTGATGATCTTAATGAGAGGCCCATTGGGCTATGGCCCATTTGTTTGTCATCCCTAGCCCAGGCCCATCCCAGTGCCCTGGTCCCTTCTGTCTCTCTTTGTTCTTGGAAGAAACTTCCATTCTTTCACCCCTATTCACTCATCCCATATTGGCTCTACGACTTGGCTCCTGCTCTCTGCATTGCTCCTAAGATGAACTCTCAGGTGTAGGATCCCTACTTTTACCTCTGATTCTGGTCTCTGCCTTTTGGTTTCATCCCACATAGAAATCAGAAAAAATTTCTGTACCCACATATCATGGCTGGAACCTACCAAAGCTAGATTAGTCCATGTCTTCCCCTCTTTCTGAAAGTGGAGGTTTAGATAATCAGAGGCCCAGGCTTGCAGCTGGAGGACAAATATCAAAGCTGTGTCCAAGGAAGGGTGCCAAGGCTGAGGAACTCAGCCAAATCTAGTCACCGTGCAAGGAGCCAAAGGCAAGAAACAGGATCCTGAGACCAGGTCAGGGAGCCGGGGAACATGAGAGTGAAAACCAGCTGGGCAGACGCTGCAAATAGAAACTCCGTAAACAAGGTCCCATATTCACGCTTTAGGGCTTTCTAATTAAATCTCTTTAATCAAAGTAATTTCACACATTTTACAAAATCAGTTGGTTTTCCAAGGCTTTCAGTGAAAATCGCCAGTTCCATTCTCTACCTTTGAGGCAAACTTTTTCAACTTTTTAGCTTTTTCTTTTGATACACGTATCTTCATATGTTAATAATTTGGTTATATATTCTTGAAATTTTTGTTTTAAACTATCTGTTTAGTCTAGCTAGTGCTTTTCTGCTGTGAAATAAGGGAAATTAGCTCTCATATGCCCGTATCTACTTTCCCACTCCCTGCCTTTCAGTGTCAACAAGAGGCTGACTATGTAAATACTGTCATAGAGGCAACAGCATAGTAAGAGTAAGAACTCCGGAGGCAAATTATCTGAATTTGAATCCTGCTTCCACCGCCAGCTGTGTGTGTTAGACTAAATATCTTCTCAAAGGTGCCAATGCCCTAATTTCCAGAGCCTGTGGCTAGTTTACTCTACTTGGTAAAAGGGACTTTGTAGATGTGATTAAGTCAAGGATTTTGACTTATTACATATTTTGACTAATTATCCTGGGTTACCAGGTGGACCCAATGTAATCATATGTCTTATCAAGAGGAAGGCAGAAGAGTCAGAGAGAGAAGATGTAAGGATGGAAGCAGAAGTCAGAGGGAGAGAAGATGCCTCACTGCTTACTTTAAAGATGGAGGAAGAGGCCATGGGCCAGGGAACATAGGTGGCCTCCTGAAGGTGGAAAAAGCAAGGACATGAACTCTCCCTTAGAGTCTCCTAATAGAATGCAGTCCTGCAGACACCTTGATTTTAGCTCATTGAAACCTATTTTGGACCTCAAGGCTCCAGAACTTCAAGGTAATAAATGTATATCACTTTAAACAATTAAGTTTGTGGTGCTTTGTTAGAGTAACAAGAGGAAATGAATACACTGTGCGACCTTCAATGAGGTCCTTTTGCCAAAGATTTCTTATCTGCAAAATGACTTCCCTGATGGACCAATGGTTAAGAATCCACCTACCATTGCAGGTGGCAGAGGTTCATTCCCTTGTACAGGAAGATTCCACATGCTACTGAACAATTAAGCTCATCCTCCACAAGAGAAGCCATCTCAGTGAGAAGCCCACGCACTGCAACTAGAGGGTATCTCTTGCTCACTACAACTAGAGAAAGCCTGCATATAGCAACGAAGATGCAGTGCAGTGATAAAGAAATAAAATAATTTTTTAAAGCCAAGAGGTAAATTTCAATTTTAAAAAAACGAGCTACTAAGAGGATTGTGCATGGATGCTAAGTCACTTCAGTGGCATCCGACTCTTTGCAACCCCATGGACTGCAGCCCCCCGGGCTTCTCTGTCCATGGGACTCTCCAGGCTAGAATACTGGAGTGGGTTGCCATGCCCTCCTCTAGGGTATCTTCCCGACCCAGTGATTGAACTTGAGTCTCATGTCTCCTGCATTGCAGGTGGCTTCTTTACCACTGAGCCACCTGCGAAGCCACTGTGAGGATTAAACTTAATAAATGTAAAACAGTTGAAACAGTGCCTAACACTTAGTAAGTGCTATGCGTGTATTTGCTATTATTGTTTGTAGCTAAGCCACCAAGAGTAGTATGCTTTTGTGCCTTTTCTTTCATCTTTTTCTTGCACTTATTAGTCTTCATATTCATAGAAGACCCTCTTAGTCTTCTATGAATGTATCACTAACTCATCTGAAGCTATAAAATTGCCTGTTAGTAGAGCCATACATATAACTGACATATCCATTCAATTATTTTCTGGGAGACATCACTTCTGGGGTCCTGAGTTCGCGTCTCCACTGTGAGCAGTTTCTCTCCATGCATGCTGCAGCTACTGCCCCTTTGTTGTTCTTCTGGGTTTTCCTTTCATTCTTCTGTTCTATCTTCCATTTTCCTTGGTTCTATGTCTTCCTCTTTCTTTTTCTCCACTTTTACTGAGATACAATTTTGTTCAGTGATTAAGATTTTGCCTTCCAATGCAGAAAGTTTGGATTCAATCAATGTTGGGAAGCTAAGAGTCCACATGCCTTGTGGACAAAAAACCAAAACGTAAGACAGAAGCAATATTGTAACAAATTCAATAAAGACATAAAAAAATTTTTAAATAAACTAAAAAAGAAATGTGCTTTTGCTAAGATCTATTTATTTAATCAGATAAAGTTGTTTTTTTTTTTTTAAAAAAAAGCTCAAAACAAGAGTAGACAATCCTGAAAGGACATATACCTTATAACCCAAGTTGGAAATACATGAAAGATTATGACTAGTGATTCTAGCTGTGCAGCATAACGGCCCTGGGGATGGTACCCCCTTCCCACTGTTCACATTATTCATGTCTCTGTTCAATGCTCCATCTTCAAACAGCTCTTAAATTGTTAAAACTAACAGAGCCATTCCCTTAACCTTGCTTTATTTTTCTTTGTAGTGCTTAGTCAAAGTATAACATTTTATTATATTTTTAATTTTTCATATTGGAGTATAATTGATTTACAATGTTGTATTAGTTTCAGGTGTACAGCAAATGGATTCATGTATAATATATCTATTCTTTTTCAAAATTTTTTCAAATTCTTCTTAAAATTTTTCAAATTCTTTTCCCATTTAGGTTATTACAGAATATTGAGTAGAAGTCCCTGTACAATACCATGTCTGAAAGATTGCAGAGTAGAAGGATGTATGCTTATCTTCCCCTGTGAGAACACTGCTAAACAACCATTGACAGGATGATGTTGGAACCCACAAAAAAAGATACCACACGTCCAAGGACAAAGGAGAAGCCGCAATAAGACACTAGGAGGGATGCAATCACATTTAAATCAAGCCCCATACCCACCAGAGACTCTTGGAGGGCACAAAGAAAAACCTCGTGTGCACCAAGACACAGGGAAAGGAGCATTGCAGCCCACAAAAGACTGAGCCAGACCTGCCTGTGGGTGTTTGAGGGTCTCCTGCAGAGGCCTGGGTCAGCACTGCAGTACATGGACACTGGTGGCAGCAGTACTGGGAGGTGCAGCGTGTGGCATGAGTCCTCTTGAAGGAGGTCGCCATTAGCCCCACCATAGAGCTGCTGGTCATCTGAGTTAAATTCGCCCACTTCAGTCCATTTTAGTTCACTGATTCCTAAAATGTCAATATTCACTCTTGCCATCTCCTGTTTGACCACTTCCAATTTACCTTTATTCATGGACATAACATTCCAGGTTTCTATGCAATATTGTTCTTTACAGCATCAGACTTTACTTCCATCACCAGTCATGTCCACAACTGGGCGTTGTTTTTCCTTTGGCTCCCTCTCTTCATTCTTCTGGAGTTATTTCTCCACTCTTCTCCAGTAGCATTTTGGGCACCTACCGACTTGGGGAGTTCATCTTTTAGTGTCCTATCTTTTTGCCTTTTCATACTGTTCATGGGGTTCTCAAGGCAAGAATACTGAAGTGATTTGCCATTCCCTTCTCCAGTGGACCACATTTTGTCAGAACTCTCCACCATGACCTGTCCGTCTTTGTTACTTTGCCAACAAAGGTCCATCTAGCCAAAGCTGTTTTTTTACAGTAGTCATGTATGGATATGAGAGTTGGATTATAAAGAAAGCTGAGCACTGAAGAATTGATGCTTTTGAACTGTGGGGTTGGAGAGGACTCTTGAGAGTCCCTTGGACTTCAAGAATCGAAACAGTCAATCCTAAAGGAAATCAGTCCTGAATATTCACTGGAAGGACTGATGCTGAAGCTGAAACTGCAAAACTTTGGCCACCTGATGCAAAGAGCTGATTCCTTAGAAAAGACCCTGATGCTGGGAAAGATTGAAGGCAGGAGGAGAAGGGGGATAACAGAGGATGAGATGGTTGGATGGCATCACCAACTCAGTGGACATGAGTTTGAGCAAGTTTCGGGAGTTGGTGATGGACAGGGAAGCCTGGCATGCTGCAGTCCATGGGGTCACAGAGAGTTGGACACAACTGAGTGACTGAATTGAACTGAACTGAGAGCTGCTGGTGGGTGATCCACAAACTGGAGAACAATTATACCAAAGAAGTTCTCGCACTATTATGAAAGTTCTAGGCCCCAAAACAGCCTTCCCAACCTGGGGATCTTTGGCAAAGGGACTGGGAATCCTCAGGGAATCTGACTTTGAAGGTCAGTGAGATTTGATTACAGAATTTCCACAGGACTGGGGAAACAGAGACTTGGAGGGCACAGACAAAACCTTGTGTGCAACAGGACCCGGGAGAAAGGAGCAGTGACCCCACAAGAGACCGAGCCAGACTTGCCTGTGAGTGTTTGGGAGTCTCCAGCAGAGGCATGGGTCAACAGTGGCTACCACAGGGTCAGGAGCTCTAGCAGCAGCAGTCCTGGGAGGCTCAGGGTGCTGGCCTAAGTTCTCTTGGGGGAGGTGGTCATTACTCCTACCATAAAGCCTACAGCATACCATAGAGACTGCAAACTCTAGGACTGGGATGCCTCAGGCCAAACTACAGGGAGGGAGCATAGCCCCACCCATCAGCAGATTAAAGTAGGTCATTGTTGATTATCTGTTTTATATATAGTATTGTGTACATATTAATCCCAAACTCCTAATTTATCCCTCCACCCACCTTTCCTCTTTGGTAACCATCAGTTTGTTTATTTAGTCTATGAGTCTGTTTCTATTTTGTAATTGTTTATTTTTTATCCTTTTTTTAGATTCCACATATATGTGATATCATATGATATGTCTTTCTCTCACTTACTTCATTCAGTATAATCTCTAGGTCCATCCATGTTGATGCAAATGGCACTATTTCACTCTTTTTAATGGCTGAATAATATTCCATTGTATACATGTACACATTTTCCTTATCCTTTCATCTGTTGATGGATATTTTGGTTGCTTCCATGTCCTGGATATTGCAAATAGTGCTGCAATGAACATTCAGATGCATATATCTTTTTGAATTACTGTATTCTCCAGATATATACACCAGAGTGGGATTGCTGGTTCACCTGGTAGCTCTAGTTTTAGTTTTTTAAGGAACCTCCATATTGTTCTTTAGAGTGGCTGTACCAATCTACACTCCCAACAACAGTGTAGGAGAGTTCCTTTTTCTTCACACCTTCTCCAGCATATTTGTTTGTAAACTTTTTGATGATGGCCATGAGGTGATGGAATCCCAGTTGAGCCATTTCAAATCCTCAAAGATGATGCTGTGAAAGTGCTGCACTCAATATGTCAGCAAATTTGGAAAACTCAGCAGTGGCCACAGGACTGGAAAAGGTCAGTTTTCATTTCAATCCCAAAGAAAGGCAATGCCAAAGAATGCTCAAACTGCTGCACAATTGCACTCATCTCACACGCTAGTAAAGTAATGCTCAAGATTCTCCAAGCCAGGCTTCAGCAATACGTGAACCGTGAACTTCCAGATGTTCAAGCTGGTTTTAGAAAAGGCAGAGGAACCAGAGATCAAATTGCCAACATCCGTTGGATCATTGAAAAAGCAAGAGAGTTCCAGAAAAACATCTATGTCTGCATTATTGACTATGCCAAAGCCTTTGACTGTGTGGATCACAATAAACTGTGGAAAATTCTGAAAGAGATGGGAATACCAGACCGCCTCATCTACCTCTTGAGAAACCTGTATGCAGGTCAGGAAGCAACAGTTAGAACTGGACATGGAACAACAGACTGGTTCCAAATAGGAAAAGGAGTACATCAAGGCTGTATATTGTCACCCTGCTTATTTAACTTCTATGCAGAGTACATCATGAGAAACATTGGGCTGGAAGAAGCACAAGCTGGAATGAAGATTGCCAGGAGAAATATCAGTAACCTCAGATGGGCAGATGACACCACCCTTATGGCAGAAAGTGAAGAAGAACTAAAGAGCCTGTTGATGAAAGTGAAAGAGAAGAGTGAAAAAGTTGGCTTAAAGGTCAACATTCAGAAAACTAAGATCATGGCATCTGGTCCCATCACTTCATGGCAAATAGATGGGGAAACAGTGGAAACAGTGGCTGACTTTATTTTTCTGGGCTCCAAAATCACTGCTGATGGTGACTGCAGCCATGAAATTAAAAGACGCTTACTCCTTGGAAGGAAAGTTTTGACCAACTTAGATAGCATATTAAAAAGCAGAGACATTACTTTGCCAACAAAGGCCCACCTAGTCAAGGCTATGGTTTTTCCAGTAGTCATATATGTGAGAGTTGGACTATAAAGAAAGCTGAGCGCAGAAAAATTGATGCTTTTGAACTGTGGTGTTGGAAGAAGACTCTTGAGAGTCCCTTGGACTGCAAGGAGATCCATGAGGCCATCCTAAAGGATATCAGTCCTGGGTGTTCATTGGAAGGACTGATGTTGAAGCTGAAACTCCAATACTTTGGCCACCTGATATGAAGAGTTGACTCATTTGAAAAGACTCTGATGCTGGAAAAGATTGAGGGCAGGAGGAGAAGACGACAGAGGATGAGATGGTTGGATGGCATCACTGACTCAATGGACATGGGTTTGGGTAAACCTTGGGAGTTGGTGATGGACCTGGTGGGAGGCCTGGTGTGCTGTGGTTCATCGGGTGGCAAAGAGTCGGACACAACTGAGCGACTGAACTGAACTGATTCTGACTGAGCTGTTTTATTATTTATTGGTTACTTGTTTATTGTCAGTTTACTCAGCTACAAAATAAGCACCCCGGGTGCAGCTTCACCGTCTTGTCCATATCATACACCCAGAGCTTGGATTGGAGCTTGGCCATCATCAATCACTTGGCCTCTACTTTATGTTATGTATACAGTTAACATGAGAGGTAGGGAGGAAGAAAGATGTATAAAAACTTCCATAAAGAAATCCCACTCCCTGAAAGGATAAACTTCAGAGTCTTGGCAAGCAAAGATTGGACATCGTAAATCCAAGGGGATAGTAAGGTTTTATTTAGTTTTTAAATATTCAAGAAGCTAGATTTGTCTCTGGACATATGGAAGAGTCCCTCTGCTTCCCTCCAGCCCCTCCAAGAAGCCCAAGTTCCCAAATTTTTTCAACGGAGGGCTGCATCAAGTTCCAGCCAGCGTTGCTCAAAGCACCTCCCTTGGTAATTGACAGCTGGGGAAATCCCAGGGAAGCCCGCCTCCATGCCCCGTCCCTACCCCCCTTCCACCCCCGCCCCACTAGACTAGTGGCGCAACCCGGTGGGAGTGGCTGCTGTTTCAGCCAATGGAAGGAAACGGGAGCAGGAGCCTGTGTAAACAAACCCAGAGATGCTGGGCCTTGGGCTCCTCCCCCACGTGGGGACGGATCTTTGGCCCAATGCCTTATCCGGGAAAAGCAAAGCGTCTTTTCAACCTATCAGAGTTGGTGCCTCTAGCAAGGAGACGCTCAACCGGAGGGAAAGAAGGAAGGGAGCGAAAAGACAGGCATCAATACCAATCAGAAGCTGAAATTTCTGAGGGAGTGGGCGGGAACTGCTTCACATTTAGGCCAATAACCAGCACACGTGCCCTTCTAGGTGACTGAGCGGCATCCTCTTTGGCCCAATAGATAAATGGGGCGGTGCCCAGCAACCAATGGCTTGGGTTCGGGGGCGGGGTGAGAAGCCAGTGTGCAGTAAGAGGTAACCTGACTAGTGGGAGAGGTGCTCCCCGGGTTCTGTGGCTCATGCTTTGGTGCTAGGGACCGAGACTCTTCTGGCGACGGCGACCTCTGCGGCGACGGCTGAGATTCTCGAAAGAGTAGCGGAGGACGGTCCGGAGGAGGGGCTTCTAGTTAACGCAGGTGGGCTCGCGCGCCGCCCGGGAAGCGCCGCTCTCCCGGCTCTGGGGGGGCCCTGCGCCTCTCTTTGCGCTGCCATCGGGGCTGTGAGGGGCGGCGCCCGCCTGCCCGAGCTCCTATGGGGAGGGTAAGCCGGCAGGTCCCACGTCGCGGCCCTCGACGAGAAAGGGCGACCGCTGGGGTCAGCCCATGCCCCTCGGGGGCGCTAGGCGGTCTGTGGTCCCTTTCTCCCGGCACTCGCGCGCTATTCTAACCCCGCCCTCAACTTCCCTGACCCCTGCCCCACCCCCTAGACCCCTTCTAATATTTGGACTGAAGTCTCTGGCTTGCGTGTCCCTTTCCTGCCCGAGTGGGTGCCACACTGCTAGGCAAACTGACCAGTGCTGCCTCCTGCCGTCCTGCTCCCGGAGATGGGAAGGTGGGGGAGTTGCGCATCTCGCCCCTCCCCCATTCACGGGACCCCCACCCCCACCGCCCCCACCGCCCGCCTTATTTGCGTTTCTTAAACACCCTCCCCTTCCCGCGTTATTCTAGCCTTCATTGTTAAGATACCTTTTGTGAGTTAGGGACCTTGGCCACTTCTCTTTATCCTTCCCTTCAGCGAGTCGGCCCTTTGCTCCCTCTCACCCCCTGAATTTCGTCCTCATCTCTCGTAGAAACTAACGTTTTCCACTTGCCCCTACCAGGCAGCTGGAAGGTGAAACCAAGAGACGCGGAATATACAGGACGGGGAGCTTTTGAAGGTTGGGGACTTTAATCAGTTTTGTTAATGGTAGCCGCTTCTTGCCTTCCTGAAAATGGCACTTGATCATTATATCCTTTATGGAATCTGTCCCATTATAGTTGTTTGGTGATCGTTTTTGAAAACGCAAATGAGAAGGGTTTACTGGCAGCAAGAAAGTTTTAAATGTATTATTATTATTTTTTTTATCTAAATAGAATTGGGTTATACTTGAAACAGCTTGACTGGGGTGTCGGAGAGTTTGCAGTATAAGTAATGGCTTGACCACCCTACTTTGTCATAAAATATAGGACATATTTTGGCTATATGGCACTGTGATTTGGATAATATAGCATTAATCTCTAAAAACAGGATTTTGTATTCCCCTTTCACACAGAATTTCTATTCACTTTCATAATATATCAGTTTGGGTTTCATTAGTGGTGGTTCTAACCATATGTTTCTAGATAAAGTACAAACTATGTTGTGCCTAAATAAAATGTGCCAAGAATTTTTATGGGGAAAAAGTAACTTATTATACTCAGTTTTGATTGAGACTTTAGGGTTTTGAAATATTAATTTGGATGTTGGACAGTGAGGATTTTGTTTGAGGGGATGGAGGAAATTGAAGTATGGGGATGAGCCAGATGGGTCTTTTATCCTGTGTGCATGGGGGAAGGAAGGAGAAAGAAAATACAGGTGTCCAAAGCCTTGTAGATTCGAACTGTGCTTAGTTTTACGACCTTACATAAATTGAAGTTATTTTTCCTAGTCCTTAGTGGGGAAATGTAAGCTGTGAGTTTAACATTGTGTCTGCTGTGTTTTAGCCAGAATTTTACAAGCCTTTGTGAAAAATTCTTGTTTTCCTTATCTTATTTGTGACATATATCAATACTGCCTTGTATTTTACTGTGGTAAAACTGTATCTTGTATATAGAGAAGTCTAATAGAATTAAAAGGAGTCTTTAATCTGAAGAGGCAGCATTGTCTAATGGACCATGTGTTTGAGCCCTGTTAGTATGGAAAATCACACTGAAAAGAGGAAAATCTTAAAACTGCTCTAATAAATGCCTAGATGTCTGGAACACAGCAACAAAATTATGACAGAATTATTAGCAGTCATCAAATAAAAGTCCTAGACAAATTATAAACCTATGAATTGGTTATTACACTATTGTGAGTTGGTATAAGGCTGCAGTTGAAAACCAAACAACTTTTTGTACCATCTTTTCAGATGTATTTGTGCTTAGTAATTACTCCTTTGCAAGTTTAGAGCCATAACTACGATTTCTTCTAGAGACCTTGCCTTTAAGGAGCTCGTAGTTTGGTGGAAGAGAGACCTGTAAACCAAGAATTAAATGTAGAGGGAGAGGTTCTATTGTGTAAGATGTGTACAGGACATAGAGGAGCACTGTGGCACGGTGTTCTGGCCTCTTGTCCTACTGCTGTAGACCTTCTGAAGTGCCTTTTCCCAAACTACCTGCTTATTTCACATACCTGGGCTTTTCTCTGTAGGTACTGTTCTCTCTTAAAAGACTTTTCCATATCTTCTGTGCCTGGTGAGGTCCTACTTGAAAATCTTACTGAAGTCTCACACTGCCTCCCCTCCATTCAAAGAATTATTATCCGTATTTTTTGTTATCTCATTATAAATAATTACAGTTGATTCTCACTATTCATGAGAATATATAAAATCACACAGAGCACTAAATTAGTGAATACTGAATGATGGCTCCTGGGGAAAGTATGTTCATATCTCACATAGATTTTAATCTTTTCCTAGATACAACTCATTCTGGTAGATTCTGTTTCTTTATTTTACAGAAGAGAAAATGAGGTATAGAAGTGTTAAGTGACTTGCCTGAGGCCAACCCCTAACAGGTGCCAGAGTTCAGATTGAAACCTTGCCCTGCTGGCGGCCCCCCCTCCTTACCCCACCTCAAGCCAGAGCTTCCTGCACTGCACTGCCCCCTACTGACCTGCATCCTTTGTCATCCCCACAAAAGCTGAAATTAAAAAGCAGAGCACTGCCTAGTTTGACCTTATCTGGGAACATTCTCAGGAGTGACTCAAAATTTTTGCCACTCTGTGCATGTTGGTGAATGACTGCAAAAGCACCATCAGTGTTGATTTAGGGGTTTCAAGTAAATTTTAGCAAGTAGGCAAATTCACAAATACAGGATCCACAAATAATGAGGATCCAGTGTACTTGCAAATGAGCCCTGGAATCTATTTCAGGGTAACCCTCCCTGCAACTCACTGTAGAATGTGCCTTTAACTTCTTTGAGAATTCATTCTCTTATTCATTTATTCAACAAATATTTATTAAGCATTTACTGTAAGCCAAGCACTGTTTTAGACTGTGGTGTACAAACTAGAGATTAAGGTGCTGCCCTTGTAGATGCTCCATTTGAATAGCAAAGACAGGCAGCTAACAGTCTGGAGCTCAGGAGAGAGGTCTAGTTTGGAATTAGAGATTAATTTGACCAAGATAAAGCCCAGTGCGGCCCCTCCCACTTCACATCCTCTTAACATACTGATTTCCAGTACATTTCTATTCTACTCCGTGCATATACTCTTGCTTTTGAGCCTCTCTACTTATCATTAGTTTATTTTGAGGCTGTTTACTCATATAGCTGGTAGGATATTATAGAAGAATCAGATTGATCTCGTCTTTATAATTTCTGCATTTGCCACCTACCACCTGAGTGGCTTTGGTCAAGCTGTTAAACTTTTAAAGCCTGTTTCCTGATTTCAGAAGTGGTGATCTGATGTGCTAGGCCCTTGTTAGTTGCGAGGAAGAGACACACACATATTACTTTTGATGATGAGGGTTTAATGTAAACTGGAGTGGAATATCATCTTAGCCACCATATTGTCTGTTGGCCCTAGTGCTTTCAGAACCTTAGGATAGGTTTAGGATTTAAGCTCTGAAGACCTACTTTCTTTTGTTTTGTTCACTCAACATTTGTGTTTCCTAAGAGAAAGTATCTGATTGGATTGTTTTGTCACCTTCCAAAATGGAGGACTCCTATACAGCAAAATTTTGAACCAAGCCATGTCCTAAGTGACCTTCCTCACGTTCAGCCTGTAGATTGTCCTTAGAGTTCTGAGTTTGGTCCAGGAGTTTATAGCCAAAGAAGTAGGATTGGTTTCATGTATTATCTATGACACAGACTGTAGCATACACAGAAAGAACCCCTTGGTGACAATTTCTTAAGAAAACAAGTGAGTATAGAGTGGTCCTTAGAGTTTCATGGACTTCTGTCCTATTCAAATACCTGTCTACCATGATCATAGACAGTGTTTAATAAAGCACCTAACAAAGTAATTATTACATGTCAAATATTGCATAGGTCTTCCTTTTGATGTTGCATTTGACATTATTATAGTGTGGTTATTTGTTTATATGGCTGTCTTCTTTATTAGATTATTCTCCATGAGGGAGGATTAACATCTTCATCCTCTATCCTTGGCACTTAGTTCTGTGCCTGAGGCATGGTAATAAATGCACAAATGTCTGTCTTAAGGAATTCCTTAACTCTTCCTGAAAGGATGGAAGGAAAGGAAAGCTTCCCAGAGAAAATATTGTTTAAGCTGGTTCTTAAAGAATGAGTAGGAAGGTTTTCCAGATGAACAAAACCTTGAGGCAGCATTCCAAATAGGGACTAGCAGGTGCAAAGGCACAGAGACATAAAAAGATAATGAAGTTTATTATGTACTCCTAGCAGATTAAAACAACAAACAAAAATAAAAAAACTACCAGTGGGCTTGGTCAGAAGGCATGTCACAACTGAATTAACTTATGGTCATAACTGCTCAGTAACAGATGCAAATTTTAGGGAGAAAGTATAATATTCTCAGGTTGTTGGCAGGGTATCAACAGTTTAGAAATACAAATATTGACTTTTGGGAACTATTACACTATTCATCATGTGTATGCACTGTTCAAGGTCCTGCAAATGTAATCAAACTTACTCTCAAGAGGCTAACAAGCTGGCAAGGAGACATATAAATGATTTATTGTGTAAGTGAGGTAATAAGAGATGGGAATAAAGTGCTGTCTGAACCAGGAGAAAGGAGTATTTCATAATATGAAACACTGGAGGACGATTTCTCAAGTGAGGTTGGTATTTGAGCTGGGCCTTAGTGGGTGGTGAAGAGTTAGGAGTGCATGACACCAAAAATAGGGACTTTGTGAAGACAATTAGTGGTAGGAAAGATTTAAGAATTATCCCTTTTTGCTACATCTGTTTTGGGCATTCAGTTAATAATTACATTTGTTCAGCCAGTGTCTTTGAGCATAAGATGTGAATAGTTATGCCATAGTAGAATTTTGTGTCAAAATACACTGGGTTAAAGTTTTCTGAAATGCAGGGCATCTCTAAAGTCTTTATTATATTAACATCCTTTGTGAATCATGGCTCTCCAAAAGGGCTACACTGTATTCAACCCACCCCCACAGCATACCTAAACATCTTTTGGAGCAGAATTATATGAGACAGAATTTGAGGAATAAGGAATTAAAATATATTTTTACCAAACCAAGATTTATCGGTAGTCTCCATGTCCACTGTAAAATACTGTATAATTCTATAATCTCATAGAAAACAAGGAGAGGAAGCAGAGACATTTGGAGAGAAAGAATACATTCTAGCCAAGTTATTATCATCTTGGTCAATATGTCCCAAATTTAAAAAATAATTATTATATGATCACGTCCTCCCTTGAAAAGTATGGCTTGTTCATATTTTGAAATTCTATAAGGTGATCAAACACACCCTGGGAAGGTACAGAACCAGAGCAGGAGTCAGTGGTGGGCCCAGAGGCAGAGGCTGTCTTGGAATGGTACTCTCCCACCTTCAGAGAATGCTGCTTTTATTTTGCACTCATTTTAGGCCATACTAGACATATATTTTGCCAGTAGGGCATTTTAAGTGCATACTGAAAATCCACACCCTTTTCTGACTCTGGAATTTCAGGGGTTGATTGCCAGTGTTTTCTTTTCAATAAGATTTGAGTATATGAGAATTAATTAATGACCTTGCTACATAATTTTAATTCATCTGTCAAATTCTGATTATGATTAACTCCCAAGGTATTGTTAAAACTAAGGAAACAGTGATCATGTTTTTTATATGAATTTGAAGTCAGAAGATCTATGTTTGAGATTTGTCTCTGCCAATTTTCTGTCTGAATGACCTTGGGAAACAACTGCCTCACCATCTGTAGCCTCTTTTTACATTTTTTTCCTTTCCCATTTTGACAAAATGAAAATACATAGGGGTAATCTAAGAATTAAATGATGCATATAAATACTTTATGAACTATGAAGTGGTATACAAATAAAAGACAGACTGAAGAAAAGCATCCAGTTTAATTTTCATTAACATTTTTAGTTTTTCATTTTATATTATAAAAATAGTACTTATTTTTCCACAGTAAAATTAAAAAGTATTGATAGGCAAAAGCAGGGAAAAGCTACAAAGCACTTCATAGATCTACCATACTGAGACAACGGTTAACATTTTGATGGATGTATACTTTCTATGCATATTTGTGTGTGCATATGCATTATTTAATAGAAACATGTTTATCTTGGGTGTTTTGTTGGGGTCACTTTATTTTTCTAGGTCCCCTAAGAGTACATTTGCTTGGTTCAAGGAATTGTTAAGTCTTTTGCTACATATTGACATATTGCTATGTATAATGAAAACAGGAGCTGACTTCTCAACCTGGTGAAATGTGTCACCTTGCAGTAATCTAATATCCTTCACCAATGCAGAAGCATCATGAAAGACACATTCAGAAATGAACTTAATGTATTTACATAGTTATGCTTGGTGTTGTTTATAGTAGCATGAAAAGAAGAACTCCAGTATATCAACAGGAGCTAGTTAAGTAAACCTTGATACATCCAAAACCACGGAATATTGTATAGCTGTAAAAAGAATGAGGAAGAGAGAAACAAGGGTAGAATAAGAATATACATTGCTTATAATTTGCAAAAAGAAATTTTGAAATGATATATAAGAAACCAATGAAAGAAATAGAAGTGGGAATCAGATTTCACTATATATGCCTGTATATATGCATGTGTGCTAAGCTGCTTCAGTTGTGTCTCTTTGCTACCCTGTGGACTATAGCCCACCAAGCTCCTCTGTCCATGGGATTCTCCAGGCAAGAATACTGCAGTGGGTTGCCATGCCCTCCTCCAGGGGACCTTCCCGACCCAGAGATCAAACCCATGTCGCTTATGTCTCCTTCATTGGCAGGCAGGTTCTTTATCACTAGTGCCACCTGGGAATCCCATATATGTATATAATAAAATTTTTTTGAATCATATGTTTGTATTACCTTTTCCAAAAAATGAGTGAATAATTGAATGAATGGATGAAATGGAGTGAAGAGAAAGAGAGGAGAAACGGGGGTCTGAGGTGCTGCCCATCTCTTTAGTATCAGGTGAATACATAGTATTAGTATAGTGGAAAAGATTGGAAGAGAGGCCCCAAGAAGGATTTGGCAGCTTTATTTTTCTTGTTTACTGTTTTGTGTGTTTCAGAAAGTACTGAAACTGCCAAATGGCAGTCCCCATTGCTTCAATAGCTGCTTTTTTTTTCATATTCACTTGTATTTTTTCATATGCATATGTATTATTTTTAATTGTATTTACATTTCTAACATTTTTAAACTTACCTAATTGCTTTTTTTCTGTGTCACTATAGGAGGACCTTTAAAAAAAGGAAGATAGGGCAGTTTTGTTTAGTGCACATTCCCAAAGTGGTCCGAGGTACCTCAAGAGGCAGGAAATTCAAGCCCTCTAGTTTATACAGCACATAAATACATGAGAAAAAATAAGAAAAAGAAAATAACATTTGCCCCTGATTATAAAAACCGTACTTTTTAAGTAATAATTCAGAATGCAAAATAAAAGGAAAAATATCTTTAATTTTGCCACCCAAAACATTCTGATTTTTGCTTTTTAGACTTCATATGCATATAAACCTTTCCAAAAATAGAATTATAATATCCGTTTTTCTTCAATTGTTGAGATGCTTAGGTGGAGGTTTTTTTTTTTTCCTATTTCTTAAATTTTAGACCACCCTTCCATTTCTGGGCTGAACCCTATTTGGTCATAATGTTTTTGTTTTGCTTTATTTTGAAATAATTTGCTTGATTTTATTTAATCCTATTTTATTTGAAATTATATGTTTGTAGCGTGGAAAATGTTTTAAAAATATTGTCTCTAAAAGTATATTTAAGACATTCTTAACTTAATGGAACACAAATAGCGTTAAATTTTCCAAATAACATGAATAAGGCTGAGATCATCAAAAGGTATGTGAATATTGTTAGGGCTCCAACCTCATAACATATTTAAATTAATTTTCAGTGAAGTATGCTAGTTTGAAAATTAACAAGTTTTTCACATACTGACTCACTGTTCCCTGGTTTTTCAGTCTAGAGCCCATGACATTTGTTAGTTAAAATATTTCTGGCATGCTCATGGAGTTAGTTTGTTTTTAATTTTTATGGAGTACAGTTGCTTTATAATGTTGTTTTAGTTTCTCCTGTACAACAAAGGGAATCAGCTATTCATATACATATATCATTTGAAAAGACCCTGATGCTGGGAAAGATTGAGGGCAGGAGGAGAAGGGGACGACAGAGGATGAGATGGTTGGATGGCATCATTGACTCAATGGACGTGGGTTTGGGTGGACTCTGGGAGTTGGTGATGGACAGGGATGCCTGGCGTGCTGCAGTTCATGGGGTCGCAAAGAGTCGGACACGACTGAGCGACTGAACTGAACTGAACTGAACTGAACTGATAGATATATCCCCTCTTATTTGGGTTTCCTTCCCGTTTAGGTCAACACAAAGCATTGAGTAGAGTTCCCTGTGCTATACAGTAGATTCTCATTAGTCATCTATTTTATACATGTGTGTACATGCTAAGTTGCTTCAGCCGAGTCTGACTCTTTGCGACCCTGTGGACTGTAGTCCACCAGGCTCCTCTGTCCATGGGATCCTCCAGGCTTGCAGTGGGCTGCCATGCCTTTCTCCAGGGGATCTTCCCAATTCAGGGATCAAACCTGTATCTCTTGAGGCTCCTGCATTGGCAGGCAAGTTCTGTACCAATAGCGCCACCTGGGAAGTGCACTTTTTACACAATAGTGTATATATGGAAAAGGCAATGGCACCCTACTCCAGTACTCTTGCCTAGAAAATCCCATGGATGGAGGAGCCTGGTAGGCTGCAATCCATGGGGTCATGAGGAGTCAGACACAACTGATCAACTTTACTTTCACTTTTCACTTTCATGCATTGGAGAAGGAAATGGCAACCCCCTCCAGTGTTCTTGCCTGGAGAATCCCAGGGGCGGCGGAGCCTGGTAGGCTGCCATCTATGGGGTCGCACAGAGTCGGACACGACTGAAGCAACTTAGCAGCAGCAGCAGCAGTGTATATATGTCAGTCCCAATCTATCATTTTATCCCACTCTCCTTCCGTCCTTGGTATCCATAAGTGAAAGTCTCGCAGTCACGTCCAACTCTTTGCGACTCCATGGACAATACAGTCCATGGAATTCTCCAGGCCAGAATACTGGAGTGGGAAGCCATTCCCTTCTCCAGGGGATCTTCCCAATCCAGGGATAAAACCCATATCTCCTGCATTGCAGGTGGATTCTTGACCAGTTGAGCCACAAGGGAAGCCCAAGATTACTGGTGTGGGTAGCCTTTCCCTTCTGCAGCAGATCTTCCCAACCCAGGAATCAAACCGGGGCCTCCTGCATTGCAGGCGGATTCTTTACCAGCTGAGCTACTAGGGAAGCCCTTGGTATCCTTAAGTGTGTTCACGTAGCATGGAAATTGGTCTGTGATTTTCTTTTGTTGTTTTTGTTCTGTTTAATGTGTTGAGCTACCTGTATCCTGTGGGCTTCCCAGATGGCTCTAGTGGTAAAGAACCTGCCTGCCAATGCAGGAAACATAAGAGACACAGGTTCCATCCCTGGATGGGGAAGATCCCCTGGAGAAGGAAATGGAAGCCCTCGCCAGTATTCTTGCCTGGAGAATCCCATGGACAGAGGAACCTGGCAGGCTACGGTCCATAGGGTCACACAAAGTGAGACATGACTGAAGCAACTTCGCACGCGTGAACCTGTATACTAATCATTAGAAGCTTCTCTTCATTTGTTTGTGTTCTGAAACAGTTCTTGGGAATTACCTGCTTTTTGAAAGTATACTTTGTGGATTGTAGACTGGTCTTGCCCACCCTTTAAAATGCATTAAAATCAGGGAAAGGGAGGTTTTAATAGGGCTTCCCAAGTAGTGCCGGTGGTAAAGAACACACCTGCTAATGCAGGAGACTTAAGAGATGCAGGTTCGATCTCTGCATCAGAAAGATCCCCTGGAGGAGGGCAACCCACTGCAGTATTCTTGCCTGGAGAATCCGATGGACAGAGAAACCTGGCAGGCTACAGTCCGCAGGGTTGCACAGAATTGGACAGGACTGAAGCAACTTAGCACGCATGTACGAGATTTTAGTATAGTGTAAACAGGAGCAGACAAGAGTGTGATTATTTGAGAGCTTGCTTTTGACAGTGGTGTTCTCAGTGTCCGTTACCTAGGCTTGTGCTGAGGCTGCTCGCACCATCTGAGAGTTTACCAGATGTAACTGTCTACATATACTGTCTATGCATACCAGGGCTTTTCAGTCCTCATTGAAAGCAAGTAAGTCGTGCAGTAAAATCCTACCTAGCTAGAAGCTTTTGAAGAATGGAGTATTCTGGTTTAATTCTGTTAAATTGGAAAGTATAAAGGTAAAAGAAGTCCTAAGCTTGAACTCCCTGTTGAATGCAAGGAAGTTCTAAAGTAGCAAATAATTCCGCTTTGCTTCTCTAGTAAGTTTGATATCTTCAGACCTACTTGATGTTTTATTACAGAATCAGTAAAGTATATGAGGCACATATTCTGAAGATCTTTTTTTAGAACTTGGATGTAAGAGGATGTAAATGGTATTGCATGAAATCAGGCTGGATGAGAACTGATGCCTGTTAAGTATCTATTTCAAATTAAATCTCTGATTGCAACTTGTTTTGTTATCTAACTTGTTAAAATAAAGCACAGTGGATTGAGGGTGGGAGTTGTGAGGAAAGTGTGTATTAATTGGATGTCTTTATTCCATGTCAAGATAGAGTATACAGTACTCCTGGCTTTGGACATACAGAAGGAAACCTGTTTTTCTACTTGCCGTAAGCCAGTGGTAGTTCAGCGTCACATTGTTGAGCCCCACCCAGAGTTTCTGATTCCACAGGTCTAGGCTGGGGCCTGGTAATTTGCATTTCTAACAAGTTCCCAGGTGATACTGATACTGCTGGGCCAGGGACTAAATTTTGAGAACCATTGCTATATACTAACTGTAAATTCTAGAAATCTGGTTCTAGAAGAAAGCTGAATTTAATCTGGGAGTGTAACAAGTGAGGAGGTTATGGAGCAGATCATGAAAGACTCAACTGCTGCTGCTAAGCATAGTGTCTGAGTTCAGGTAATGAGCAGTTTATAGGGATATGACACAATTCTTGTTTCATGACTGGAAATCCTAGCCAAATATCAAGTGAGAAATTTTTTTTCATTTGCAAAGCTTAGAGACCAGGGGATTCTGGTCAAATAGGATTAAGTAATTAATCCCGTAAGAATGGGGGTTATTTATATGTCTCTTCTGTATTCCCCACTTAACATTTAGCCTTGCTTTAGAAGGGCTGATGTTTGTTTTAACTGGGAAAGTGCTTTGAGTGCTTATTAAAATGAAAGTTTTGTGTGTTTTTAAAGATATTAGCTATATTCTTAAAAATTTTTAAACAGTCATTTAAGAGAATAAGAAAAACTATCTTTGAAAAAGAAAACTCACTGGAATTATTTTATATGTTGGAGAATATCACCTGCTTCATAAAACATCAGGCATCTTACGGATTTTTTTTTAAGTGGTTTGTCATTACATTGTTTGAGGTAATACTAGTAATTCTCATAATCCTTCCGAAGATAAACAATGAAGGCCAAAATCATAGACATGGCATAGAAGCTGGGTGCAGGAGACAGCTATGAAGGAATAGATAGATATATGCACACATCTACACATGCACACACATACATATATAAAATATATATATTTTAAATGATTGTTATTATTTTAGCTAAAGACAGAGATACTTGTTCTGAATTTAGGCATCAACTCTGGAAGCCACACCTTTTCCTGAAGGAGTTTTGCTTCAACAAGTTTTTCTCACTTGTCTGCTACCTCCTTTCTGTTGTTCCACTGCTGACACCCTTAGCTGTCAAGTTGACCAGCTGGCCCCTCATTGCCTGCTGAAGGAATAACTGGTATTACAGACAGTGGGTGGGACAGACTCCCTACTTGGAAACATTCTTGTTTTCCTCCCACCCCCACAGAGGAGAATTAGGAGGAGGAAAAGGAGAGTAGAACTAGATCCTACAGGTCAGGCCAGTGCTTCTGAAACTTGTTGCACATTAGAAACAACCCACTGGCTTTCTAATGTACAGTATATTTGTGGGCCCCACCCAGAGACCTTCTGAATCTCCATCTGATAGAATGGAGCCTGCGGGCTGCATTTTTAACAACTTCCTGAAGAAATCATGTATCCAGATGGACTCTATGCATCAGGCTATACCAGTGCTGGTCCTAGGTGAATTTTCGCCAGCAGTGGTAAAATAAAGGGCTTTCCAGCTGGCGCTAGTGGTAAAGAACCCACCTCCCATTGCAGGAGACATAGAGATGTGGGTTCTATCCCTGAGTCGGGAAGATCCCCTGAAGGAGGGCATGTCCACCCGCTAGAGTATATTCTTGCCTGGAGAATCCCATGGACAGAGGAGCCTGGCGGGCTACAGTCCATGGGGTCACAAAGAGATAGATACGACTGATACAACTTAGCAATCAGGCAGGTGGTAAAATAAAGTTAGGACCACATAGTGTTTTTTATAAAATTACATTTATTCAATACAAAGAATTAGGAGTTTTTGCATTAAATTAAGGCCTTTTTGTATTTTGTGGTGTTTAAAATATCCTTTTACAAAATGTTGATAAGGATGTTTTTTGGGCTTCCCTCGTAGCTCAGTTGGTAAAGAATCTGCCTGCAATGCAGGAGACCCCGGTTCAATTCCTGGGTCAGGAAGATCCACTGGAGAAGGAATAGGCTACCCACCCCAGTATTCTTAGGCTTCCCTGGTGGTTCAGCTGGTAAAGAATCCGCCTGCAATGTGGGAGACCTGGGTTCGATCCCTGGGTTGGGAAGATCCCCTGGAGAAGGGAAAGGCTCCAGTATTCTGGCCTGGAGAATTCTGTGGACTATACAGTCCATGGGGTCGCAAAGAGTTGGATACAACTGAGTGACATTCACTTTTCACTTTTCACTTTTCAAGGATGTTATCTATCTCCCTTATTTAGTTAAAACAAATTATAATCTTATGTTGTCCTCGAAATACTTGTAAAAATTGATTGGTCTCTGAAATCCTAAAGATTGAGTATCTCTTATCTACTCATTCTTTTTAAGTTGCTTTTTAAATACTTTGAAATACAGGTTCATAGAGGGTCCTAAATCTTTGGCTAGATAAATTTTGGAATTCAGAATTTTTCAGATTTTAGAGATGCTTTCTGGGTGTGTTATGTAATGCCTCAGGGGGGTCTGGCGTAGAACCTGTAGTCACACACATTAATATTTCTGAGGAAAGCAAGAGTATTCACTCTCAGGAAGATAAATGAAGGCTATATATAGCTTCACATCAGTTCATGCCAAGTTTTACTGTCAACTGAGTTTTGACATGAAGCATATGGAAATTTTTTAGCTTTTAGAGCTTTCTGGATTTTGGAGTTGTGCATAGGAATAGGATGGACGTATTTGGGGTCTGCTTTCTCAACCTCAAAGTACTGGCAAGCTTCAAATTAAATGGAGCTAAGTGTGTTTATGGTAGGGAATAATTTATTCTGATTTAACACACTAGTGTGTGATGTGACCTCATTTGTATTTTCCTTCCAAAGACTAGTCCTTTTGTTGAGGGGCATTTTTCTTCAGCCTGGTTCCCCCAACTCCCACTTGCAATCTTTGAGAAAAATCAGAGTTTTACATCTGAGCCATCTGGAACTAAAGTGAGAAGTATGAGAGTGTAGAGTAGTGGCTAAGAGTGTGGGCTTTGAGCACAGAAAGACTTAAGTTTAAGCCCCAGTTCTGGCACTCACTAGATTGCACCTTTAAAACAAATCTCTGAATGTTGGAGATTTCATCTGAAAAACCAGACCATCTACTTCAACAGGATTGCTGTGGAGATTAAGAGAGAATGTTAGTGAAGTACTTAGAAGAGCTTTTGTTTTATTCTCATCTTTTCCTGCTGGTATTTGGGTAGATTATGTGCTTCCCTCTATGTAACTGGATTGTCGTGTGGTACCTTCTTTTTCCCTTAGAGGTTCTGGGTTGCTGCGTTTCCCCAATTCATGACCTGCTTCTGTTCCATTCTTATGTCTTAGACATCAAATCCTGCCTCAACAATGATTTCCACACCAAAAGATCCACAAACTCCTAAGCTTTATATGGACCTAGTAGTTTTACCAAAAATTGAATGTCTTAGAGTCGAGTCCACATTATGCAGTATGAGACCTTTCACTATCTGAAATGTACCACTCATTTTTTTCATCTTTACCTTACTCCAGCACTGTGTTCTCACTAACCAGGGAAATCTTTCACTTTCTCCCATGAAACAGTTCTCTTACTCTGGCCTCTCAAGGACTCACCTTCTACAGCAAATTAATTTTAAAGGAGTTTCTCCCACCCTAAATGGTACCTTTCCTAAAAAGATTTCTAGTGAATGCAGTTTTCTTAACCTGATTACACGTGCATTTCAACTGGTTAGCTCCTTTTTCCCCTGCTGTACTGTGGAAAACGATTTTTTTTTCTAGAAATATATCAAATAAAATGAGTATGTGGTCCTTTTTGGTGGTATTTGTTGAGATTCATGTTACGGATTTCTTCCAGTTTAGATAATCCTCTCTGGTAAGACTCTGCAGCTAGTGAAGAGAATGTTATAGCCACCTGGTGTTATTAAATGCTAAAATAGTAAATAAGAACACGTAAAATATTTTCAAAGAATAAAATTAGAAGATTTTTTTTCTTCCCCTCAAGAGTAAGTTAACCTGTAAAAACAGATTCCTGAGTGATAGTGTCACTCACTGGCTGTGGGGAATAATTGTTAATACTCAGTGAAGAATACTCAGCCCATGTCCAGGCCCCTGAAAGCATGGACTTCCCTTCCTAAGATGTGAAATTTAGAATATAGCATTCTAGAAATGGTAGTTTGTCAATAGATTGTTTATTAAAGACTTAGTGGGCATATAAAAGCATGCTAGAAAGTGTAGAGGGGTTTCCCTGGTGGCTCAAGAGGATAAAGAATCTGCCTGCCATGCAGGAGACCCAGGTTCGATCCCTAGGTCGGGAAGATCCCCTGGAGAACAGCATGGCAGCCCACTCCAGTCTTCTTGCCTAGAAAATCCCATGGACAGAGGAGCCTGGGGGGCTGCAGTCCATGGGGTTGCACAGTCGGACACACCGAGTGACTAACACACATACAGAAAGTGTAAAAGACTTGATTCTTGCCCTCAGGAAACTTTTAAGGTTATAAATAGACCATCCCAAAATAAATAGTGAGTAATTATCGTTCGAGTATATGTATAATCAGTTGTAAAATAGGGATGGAGGTGGGGAAGACCTTAGGCAGAGATTGTATTTAGGCTTCTATAGTGGCATTTCTAATATTATACATTTATACATTTTAAAAGCAAGTTAAACTGTCATCATATCAGTCTTAAGACATTTAGAAGTCTTTGTTATTCAGAAAAGTTACACATTTCATATGTAATAATTTGCCTATAGGAATATTTTGGTTAATGTTATCTGTTAAAGACTTCGGTTTGCAATATCTTCCCTGTTAGTAGCATTTAATACCTTGTATTTAGTAGCACTTAATACCTTGTATTTAGTAGCACTTAATACTGTATATGGACATGTGAAAGTCCCCAATCACTGCTTGATGTTATTCTGGGAGGACAGACAATTGATGGACTTTACGTGGAGAAGCAGAACATGCTATTAACTGTAATCAAGTGTTGATTCCGCCTTTGGAAGTGGCTTTAAATGCTGTATAGAGAATATTTGATGTCTGTTCCGTACATTTCCAGTAGAATAATTGTAATATCACAGAACATCCTAGGCATTGTTTATAAAGGTTTGTGAACTGTTAGTTAGATTTTAAATGTAATAATCAGATAAGTAAATAAGGGAATTAATTAATTAGTGAAATACTTGGTAGTTAAGACTTCTCAGATCAAAGAATTTATTATACTTGGCCATTAATTAGTTTTTTGGCTTCACCTTGCAGCATGCAGGATGATAGTTCCCCAAACAGGGATTAAACCTGTGTCCGCCACAGTGGAAGTGTGCATGAATTTTTTTTAATTAAAAAATTTTTTTGCAAAGAGCATTCACAAGGTTGATGTTTTGTAAAATACCAATTTGAGAACTGCTGACGTGTAAGAGTTAGGGAAATTGAGATTTGTTCTATTCCATATAGTGTTTGCCACTGTCTTAGAGGAATTGTTCTTAGTCTTTAGTCTTTCTGTATATCAGAATCACCTATAGCAGTTAATAGGCAAAAAGACAATGTTGGGGGACTTCCCTGGTGGGCCAGTGGCTAAGAAGCTACCTTTCAATGCCAGGGACACAGGTTTGATACCTGGTGAGGGAGCTAAGATCCCACACGCCACAGCTAAGATTCAATGCAGCCAAAAATAAATAAATGAATGTTTACCAAGAAAAAATACCTATGTGTATATATACAAATACCAGGCCTTGGCTCAGGCCCAACAAATTATATTGCTTAGCAAGCATATTAACATTCTCTTGGCAAGTTCTTTTCTTGCAACCAATGAAAGATATCTGATGGAGCATTTGTGTATTGAGGTCAATATAGGAAAGCCTAGCAGTGTGATTACTTACTTGTTTTCTGTTAAAAGCCATGCAGCTTCTTTGAGAACAAATGAAATGGAAATGGAGGGGACAAGGTCATTCTAATTCAAGATTGACCTAAAACTTGTTTTAAAATCTCTGTACATATGCCTTACCTGTCCTCCCTACCCTCCCCACCTCAAAAAAGTTGAACCACTCATTTGTCTGCTTTACACCTCGATCTTCCACCAGATGATGGAGAAAAGTTGATGGGTTTATATACTTAGTAAAACTTTGTAAACAAGGAGCCAGATAAATTAGTGCAAAATATAACATCCTACATCGTGAAAGGAAAGTCAAAGTGGAGTCTGTTTTGCTAAGAGAGCTCTTTGAAATGGAACTGGGAGTCCATTAGTTTGTTTTGTTGTTATTCTTGAGAGGCCATTAGTGAAGTGACATCTCAACCTGAATGGAAGCGGATGTTTTGACCTGATGAAGTCATCCAGAACACCTGCTAGAAACTCAGGCTACTTATGGAACCCTTACCCTAAAATAACAGTAACAGTCTATCTACTTACCAGACCTCTACCCTATAACAACTTATGCCTTAAGGACAAGTATTTTCCAATTTGTGTCAGAGTCAAGCACAGTTCTCACCAGTGGGTTTTATTCTTCAGTTTATTAATGTGGTGTACCACATTGATTGATTTGCAGATATTGAACAACCCTTGTATCCTTGGGATAAGTCCCACTTGATCTTGGTGTGTGTGCATGCATGCTTAGTCACTTAGTTGTGTCCCACTCTTTGCAACTGTTTGCACAGTAGTCTATCAGGCTCCTCTGTCCATGGGGTTTTTCAAGCAAGAATACTGGAGTGGGTTGCCATTTTCTTCTCCAGGGGATTTTCCACATCCAGGGATTGAACCCACATCTCCTGTGTCTCCCGCATTGCAGGCAGATTCTTATCCCACTGAGTCATCAGGGAAATATCCCTTTAAAGCATTGTTGGATTCAGTTTGCTAATATTTTATTGAGGATTTTTGCCTCTATGTTTATCATGATACTGACATATAATTTTATTACTTTGTTATATCTTTGTCGAGTTTAGGTATCAGGGTGAAGCTGGTTGATAGGATGAGTTTGGAAGCATTTCTTACTCAGCAAATTTTTGGAATGATTTGAGAAGGAATGATGTTAACTCTTCTCCAGGTGTTTGGTAGAATTCACCTGTGAAGCCATCTGGTTCTACACTGTTTCTTGGGCATTGTTGTTGTTACTGATTTAATTTCAGTACTGTTTATTAATGTGTTCATATTTTTCATTTCTTCCTTGTTCAATCTTGGGATATTGTGTATCTCTAGGAATTTGTCCTTTTCTTTTAGTTGAACCATTTTATTTGCATATAGTTGCTTATATTCATCTCTTATGATCCTTTATATTTGTTGTAAAGGTAATAACTTCTTGGTAACTTCTTGTTGGTAATAACTTCTTTTCATTTCTGATTTCATTTATTTGGGCTCTCCCTCTTTTTTTCTTAATGTGTCTGGCTAATGGTTTATCAATTTTATTTTGTCTTTTCAAAAAACCAATTCTTAGTTTCATTCACCTTTTTCTCTTTTTTCAGTCTCTATTTCATTTATTTCTACTCTAATCTTTATGATGTCTTTCCTTCTACTAACTTTGGGCTTTGTTCTTATTTTTCTAGTTTGTTTAGTGTAAGTTTAGGTTGTTTATTTTAGATTTTTCTTATTTTCTGAAATTGGCTTATATCACCATAAACTTACCTGCTCAGGCTGCATCCCATAGATTTTGGATCATTGTGTTTTTGTTTTTATTTGTCTCCAGGTATTTTTTTATTTCTTCTTTGATTTCTTAAGTGACCCATTGGTTGTTTAGTAGCATATTGTTTATCCTCTACATGTTTATATTTTTGCAGTGTTTTTCTTATAGTTAATTTTCTGGTCACATAGCATTCTGGTTGAAAAAATGCTTGATAGGATTTCAGTTTTCTTAATTTTACTAAGGCTTAGCTGTGATCTATCCTGGAGAATGCTCCCTGTGTATTTGAAAAGAATGTATTCTACTGCTTTTGGATGGAATGTTCTATATATATCTGTTAAGTCCATCTGATCTAATGTGTCATTTAAGGCTAGTGTTTCCTTATTGATTTACTCTCTGGGTGATCTGTTCATTGATGTAAATGAGGTGGTAAAGTCTTCTACAGTTATTTCATTACTGTTGATTTCTCCCTTTATGTCTATATTTATGTTATGTTAATATTTGCTTTGTATATGTACGTCCTCCTATTTTGGGTGCATATACATTTACAGTTGTTAGTTTCCTTTTGGATTACTCCCTTAATCATTATGTAATATCGTTCTTTGTCTCTTGTAACAGTCTTTGTTTTAAATTCTATTTTGTCGGTATAGGTATTGCTATCCTGGCTTTCTTTGATTTCCATTTGCATGGAGTACCTTGTTCCATCCCTCTACTTTCAGTCTGTATGTTGCTTTAGGTATGAAGTGAATGTCTTGTAGGCAGTATATATATGTGTGAAAGTGAAGTCACTCAGTCATGTCTGATTCTTTGTGACCCCATGGACTGTAGCCTACTAGGCTCCTCTGTCCATGGGATTTTTCAGGCAAGAGTACTGGAGTGGGTTGCCATTTCTTTCTTCAGGGGGATCTTCCCAACCTAGAGATCGAACCTGGGTCTCGCCCATTGCAGGCAGACACTTTACTGTCTGAGCCACCAGGGAAGCCCTTATATATAACCCAGATCTCCTGCATTGCAAGCGGATTCTTTACCATCTGAGCCACAAGGGAAGCCCAAGAATACTGGAGTGGGTAGCCAGCCCTTCTCCAGAAGATCTTCCCAATCCAGGAATCCAAACTGGGTTTCCTACATTGCAGATAGATTCTTTACCAACTGAACTATCAGGGAAGCCTATATATACATGTATAGGTCTTGTTTTTATAGTGCATTCAGCCACTCTTTGTCTTTTGATTGGAGTCTTTAGTCTCTTTACATTTAAAGTAATTATTGATAGATATGTATTTATTGCCATTTTATTCTTTGTATTTGTAGTTCCTTTTTGTTCTTTTCTTTTGCTTTTGTTTTCTTCTCTTATGTGGGCTTCCCTGGTGGCTCAGCTGGTAAAGAATCCACCTGCAATGCTGAAGACCTGGGTTCGATCCCTGGGTTGGGAAGATTCCCTGGAGAAAGGAAAGGCTACCCACTCCAGTATTCTGACCTGGAGAATTCCATGGACTGTATATAATCCATGGGGTCACAAAGAGTTGGAGACAACTGAGCAACTTTTACTTTCACTTGTGATTTAATGACTGTTTTAGTGTTGCATTTGAATTTTTTCTCTTTCTTGTGTGTGTATCTATTATAGATTTTGGGTTCATGGTTACAGTGAGGTTTACTTATAGCAATATGTTTATTTGTTTTAAGTTGCCAGTCTCTTAATTTCAAGCGCATATTAACAACTCTGCATTTTTACTCCCTTCTCCTCATGATTACTATTTTTGTCATATATTTTACCATTTTGTTTTATGACTCCTTTAATTGAAGATATAGATGATTTTACTAGTTTTATCCTATAACCTTCCTACTAACTCTGTATGTAGTTAAATTTACTACCTTTAGTGTATATTTGACTTTACCAGTGAGCTTTTTTCTTTCATAGATTTCAGGCTTCTAGTTGTGGCCATTTCTTTTTTGCTTAGAGAAGTCCCTTGAACATTTCTTGTAAAGCTGGTTTGGTAGTGCTGAAATCTTTTAGCTTTTGCTTCTTTTAAAACTTTTGAGGACTTCCCTGGTGGTACACTGCATAGGAATGTGCCTACAAATGCAGGGGACCGTGGGTTTGATCTCTGGTCCAGGAAGATTCCACATGCCGCAGAGCAGCTAAGTCCATGTGCCACAAATGTTGAGCCTGTGCTCTGGGGCCTGTGAACCACATTTACTGAGCCCCCATGCTGCAACTGCTGAAGCCTGTGTGCATAGAACCTGTGCTCCACAATAGCAATGAGAGGGCTTCCCAGCTGGTGCTAGTGGTAAAAAAAAAAAAAAAAAAAAAAAAAAAAGCTCACCCGCCATTGTAAGAGACTTCAGAGATGCGGGTTCAGTCCCTGAGTTGGGAAGATACCCTGGAGGAGGAAATGGCAACACACTCCAATATTCTTGCCTAGAGAATCCCTTGTACAGAGGAGCCTGGCAGGGCTACAGTCCATAGCATCCCAAAAGAGTCAGACACAACTGAAGTGACTTAGCACACATGCACCACAATTAGAAACCTGTGCACTGCAACAAAGAGTAGCCCCTGTTTGCCACAACTAGAGAAAGCCCATGTTCAACGATGAAGACCCAGTGCAACCAAAAGTAAATATATTTGAAAAAAGTTTTAATCTCTCCATCAAATCTGAATGAAAGCCTTGCCAGGTGGAGTATTCTTGGTTGTAGGTTTTTCCCTTTTATCTCTTTAATTATATTGTGCCAGTCCCTTCTGGCCTTTAGAGTGTCTGCTGAAAATTCAGCTGACAGCCTTATGTGCATTACTGTGTATATAACTCATTGCTTTTCCCTTGCTGCTTTTAATATTTTATCTTCATCTTTAATTTTTGCCATTTTAATTACAGTGTGAAAAAAATAATAATTACAGTGTGTCTTGGTGTGGCCCTCTTTGAATTGATCCTGCTTGGGACTTTGTGGTTCCTGGACCTGGCTGTCTGTTTCCTTTTACAGGTTAGGAAAGTTTTTAACTATTCTGTATTCAAATACGTTCTCTGCCCCACTCATCAGGCAACTTTTAACAATCTTATGCCTTTTTGTTTTTATGACTCTTTGTTTTCCTTGGAGCACTCTTTTTCAGTTCAGTTCAGTCGCTTAGTCATGTCCAACTCTTTGTGACCCCATGGACTGCAGCACGACAGACTTCTCTGTCTATCACCAACTCCCCGGAGCTTGCTCAAATTCATGTCCATTGGGTTGGTGATGACATCCAGCCATCTCATCCTCTGTCATCCCCATCTCCTCCTGCCTTCAGTCTTTCCCAGCATCAAGGTCTTTTCAGATGAGTCAGTTCTTCGCATCAGCTGGCCAAAGTATTGCAGTTTCAGCTTCAGCATCAGTCCTTACAATGAATATTCAGGGTTGATTTCCTTTAGGATTGACTGGTTTGATCTCCTTGAAGTCCGAGAGACTCTCAAGAGTCTTCTCCAGCACCACAGTTCAAAAGCATCAGTTCTTCAGCGCTCAGCTTTCTTTATAGTCCGACTCTCAAATCCATACATGACTACTGGAAAAACCATAGCTTTGAGTAGACGGACCTTTGTCGTCAAAGTAATGTCTCTGGTTTTTAATATGCTGTCTGGGTTGGTCATAGCTTTTCTTCCAAGGAGCAAGTGTCTTTTAATTTCATGGCTGCAGTCACCATCTGCAGTGATTTTGGAGCCCAAGAAAATAAAATCTCTCACTGTTTCCCCTCTTTTGGGGTTACCCAAATCTGTGGGTCCTGAATTCCAATTCTTAAGATCCCAAATAAACTCATTTCTTATTTGCAGCCTCCTGCATTGTTTTTGGTTGACAGTATGTATTTAAAATTTATAAAGTTACTTTCTGCAGTGCTATGTAGCTTTAAAGTGTGTGTATATGTTACATGTACACACACACATATATATGACTATGAAAAATTAGAATAGAAAACAAAAGCAAATTTCTAGAGTTAGAGTTCGGTAGTTTTATCCAGCAACTGTTGGAACAGGGGGACTTACATTCCTGCCACCAGGGAAGTGAAAATCTTCCATGGAGTTAGAGTGTTTCATGGAGTAAGGCTTTGTAATGGATTAAATGTCTCTCCCAGTGTGCTTCCCTTGCTCTGACTTTATGCTCATCATCCATTCTTAATTAGTAGTTCTCTTTTACTATAATTAACTATCTGTTACTAATTAAGAATCCCAGGCATTTAGATTTTGAATCATCGGAATGTATTAGCTATTCAGAAGAATAAACAAGTAAGTATCTCTTCCTACCTTCCCCTAGCCTGTACTATCAGCTTTTCCTTCTTTCTCCTTTATTTCTAGCCTCTCCCTCTCCACTAGACTCTTTCTATTAACATTTAAACATGTTCTGGACTCTCCAGTCTTTAAAAACAAAGTTTCCAGGGACCTTTCATCCCTCTAGTTCCTGTTCATTCCTCTTCCTTTCCTTGGCACCTGGCCCCTTAAAAGAGTTTTGATTACTTCTGTCACCTGCAATTCATATCTCATCCATTTTACTTTTTCCCTCATTTCTGTTTAAGGATCCTGCTTTCATTATGGTCATAAGCGATCTCCATGGTCCTAAATTCTGTAGACACTTCTCAGCCTTCCTTTTGACCTTGCATCCCTGGTGGCTCAGCTGGTAAAGAATCCACCTGCAATGCAGGAGACCTGGGTTCAATCCCTGGGTTGGGAAGATCCCCTGGAGAAAGGGAATGGCTACCCACTCCAGTATTCTGGCCTGGAGAATTCCATGGACTGTATAGTCCATGGGGTCACAAAGAGTCAGACACGACTGAGCGACTTTCACTTTCACTTTTCACTTCAGCCTTCAATATACCTGCCTTACTGGCTATATTAGTCCCCTGTGTCTAATGTGGCAGATTACCACAAACTAGAGACTTAAAACATGAATTTTTTCTCTTGCCATCTGGAGGCTAGAAGTCAAAAATCAAAAGTCAAGAAATAAAAAATCAGGTTGGACTCTCTCTCTGGAGACTGCAGGGGAGAATCTGTTCTTTGCCTGTTCAACTTGTGGGGCCTGTAGGCACTCCTTGACTTGTGGCTCCATCACTCCAATCTCTGCCTCCCCAGTCACATTGCCTCCTTCTCTCCATGTGGAATCTCCTGCTTTTTTTCTCTTATAAGACACTTGCATTTAGGGCCTCCTGGGATAATGCAGGAGGATCTGCTTATCTCAAGGTCCTTAATTTAGTTACGTCTACAAAGACCCCTATTCTGAATAATGTAGTCTTCACAGATTCTCAGGATTAGAATCTGAACATATCTTTTTGGGGGCTACCTTTCAACTCACTATAAGGGAAAGGTTCTGTCTTCCCTTGATTTCTGTGATGGCACACTCTTGTAGTTTCCTTCTCAGTCTCCTTTTCTATCTCTTTGCCTTATCAGACTTTGCCCTTTCTCCCTAGGCAATATTTTAGGCCCATGACGTCTGTTACCATGTATGTAGACGACTATTCAAAATTTCTATATTTAGTCATACCTCTCCTATTGATGTACACCATCAACCTACTTATGTGACCATTTGAGTGCTTTCAGAGGCATTACACATTTAATGTGTCCAAAATATAACTCATCACCCTTTATACCTCGAATCCCCATCCCCACCCAAGAAAAATCTGCCCTTCGCGTGGAGTTCCTTGGCTCAGTGAGTGACACTACCACTCACCCAGTTGCTTGTGCCAGAGTTATCCTTGATATCTGCCTCACCTTGTCTCCCCACATCCAGTTCCTCACCAGAAAAACCTAAAATAGTTTTGGAATCTATCTACTCTCTTCTTACTGCCATTGTCCTAATTTCAGCAGCTACCTTTTGTTTTTCATCTGGATTAGTGCATTAGCTGCCTTACTGGTCTCCCATTATCCTCTCTCAGTCTCTCCAATCCATTTTCCATATGAGTGACCTCAAAATATGAACTGAATCATGTCACTGTGCTGCTGAGAACCATTTTCAGTGGCTTTCATTGCTTTTAGGATGATATTCAAAATTCTTCATGTAGCCTCTGATGTCCTAGATAATGAGGTCCATCTGCCTCTGCAACCTCATCTCTCTTGCTTGGCCGTTCTCCAATTGGTTCTCCTTTGACTCTTCAACTATATGCGGACGTACCTTCTTATAGTTCTTGAAAGTTCCCTCCTGCCTCTGAGTCTTTGCACATGGTTTTCCCTCTCTTCCTTCCTGCTAGCTAACAAATTTTTCAGGTATCAATCTAAATGTTGCTTGTTCAGGGAAACCCTTCCTAGCCATCCCCCACTCCTGAAGTAGATTGGGACTTCCTGTCTTCTAATAGTCCCTTTTGCCTCTCC
This sequence comes from Okapia johnstoni, assembly GCA_024291935.2. Taxonomy (NCBI): domain Eukaryota; kingdom Metazoa; phylum Chordata; class Mammalia; order Artiodactyla; family Giraffidae; genus Okapia; species Okapia johnstoni. The sequence continues at coordinate 121,162,467 of CM044306.1, read as the reverse complement.
TTTTAATTTAATACTAATTATTCTTAACTATTTGCTTATCTCTCTCCTAAGAGAATGTAAATACCATCAGGGAAACAACTGTGTACCTTGTGAAAATAGCTGTCAAGCACAGGGCTGAGGGTAAACACACAGATATTAGCGAGTGAGTGCATCTAATTACCTGAGTTATTAAGATGTAACTGGGAAAGACAAAAGCCTGAATCTAGTGGCAACATGTTTGAAGTAAAATAAAATGTAAAACTGTTACCCACAATGTTTAATTTTTTAAATGGTATTCACCAGACTGAATTGTGGTGCTGGAGGACTTGTTAGAGTCCCCTGGACTGCAAGGGGATCAGTCAATCCTAAAGGAAATCAACCCTGAATATTCATTGGAAGGATTGATGCTGAAGCTGAACCTCCAGTACTTTGGCCACCTGATGAGAAGAGCCGGCTCATTGGAAAACAGCCTGATGCTGGGAAAGATTGAAGGCAAAGGAGAAGGGGGCGGCAGAGGATATGGTTAGATAGCATTACCAACTCAGTGGACATGAAGTTGAGCAAACTCCAGGAGATAGTGGAGGACAGAGGAGTCTGGTGTGCTGCAGTCTATGGGGTCACAAAGAGTCGGACACAATGTAATGACCGAACAGCAACAACAACCAGACTGAATGAAGTTAACAAAACTGTAGGAAACATAATAGTAGAGACTAGTTTTAATATAAACTACTCAATAGACTTTTTCCCAATAATTGAGTTAATAGTTCCAAGTATTTTTTTTTTTTTTTTTTTTTTTTTTTTTTGATTTAACTTCTGGGTATTAAGAACAATTAAGAAATTAGCTACATGACCAAAATTAAAACTAAAAGAAAAAAAAAAGAAAAAGAAAAAATTTCCTGGCAGAAAAAAAAAACACCTGGATTCATATGTACATAATCTTGACTCATAAAATATAATGAACACAGGAAGGAAAAATTACAAAGTTTACCTGAAAACTGATAATTATAATGGGTCATTTTCATATGTCCTCTCAAGAAATTAAAAAAAACACAGTGTTTGTTAGCACGTGACAGTTTAGAGAATAGTTAATAAAATGCTTCCATGAAACAACTACTAAAGCATTCCTGTGGCAAAAAAACTCGCATACTTCTTACATGGAAACATAATTTAGAACATATCAACTACAAGAACAGGACACACCAACACAAGGAAGGAGCTTATTTTCACACAGAAAGATTAGGTGAAGGCAGCCAGTGTACAATGCAGTAGAGAAACAAACTCCCTTGTTTCTTCACTGCACCACTGTAGATGTCATGCTGCTGCTGCTGCTGCTGCTAAGTCGCGTCAGTCGTGTCCACCTCTGTGCGACCCCATAGACAGCAGCCCACCAGGCTCCGCCGTCCCCGGGATTCTCCAGGGAAGAACACCAGAGTGGGTTGCCAGTTCCTTCTCCAATGCATGAAAGTGAAAAGTGAAAGTGAAGTTGCACAGTCGTGTCCGACTCTTAGCCACCCCATGGACTGCAGCCTACCAGGCTCCTCCATCCATGGGATTTTCCAGGCAAGAGTACTGGAAGTTCCAAGTATTCTTGACAGTCAAGTTGTTACCCTGGGCATAATCTAGTTTTAGCTTCTGAAAAAAAATCTCATCTAGGTTAAAAAAGCCAATTTTTGGATTGGAAAAATTGCTGGATCTGAACCTTGTGGTTTTTCAAAGTGTTGAACTGATGAAGTATGTATTCTGGAAATATCCTAGGTATATTAAAAGTCTTGAAGTTCTTTGTGGTTGGGAACCAAGACCTCTATTTCAAGCCAAATATCTTAAACACAAACTCTTGACCAAGGTAAAGTGCTAAATCATATGCTTGGCAGGAGCTTAGCATTCCTGTTTTGACTACATGCTTTACCATCTTCAGCCAAATGACAATCGTTATTTTCCATTTTCAGCATGTTTGCATGTTTGCCACACATTTAAGAGGGAAAGTGAGATGGAGGTGGGGAATGAGTTTCAAATAGTTCTTAGATTTCTTAATGCAGTTTAGATACAGACCAGACATCGACTCCTTGATGTGCTATTGAGGTCTAGTTCTTGAAGAACTCCTCAAACAATGACCTACTTCAGACTGCACGTTTGTCTTCTTAATAAACAAGTGGCAACTGGTGGTTTGTATGGCAGAGCTAGATGTCCTTGTTCAGTGAATACCTGTGTTATTTATTTATTATTGTATAAGAACTTACCCCAAAGTTTAGCAGGCTAAAACAATAAACATTTACTATCACAGTTCCTGTGGGTCAGGAATCTGGGAGCAGCCCAGCTGGGTGCCCCTGCCTCAGAATCTCATAAAATTCAAGTGGTCGACTGGAATGGCTATCTCATCTGAGGACTTGATGGTGAGAAGATGACCTTCGAAACTTGCATGCTTGTTAACAAGACTGAGTAACTGGGAATTCCCTGGCGGTCCAGTGGTTAGGACTTGGCTTTTTCACTGCTGGGTCCTCAAATTCAATCCCTTGTTGGGGAACTAAGATTCCATAAGCCAAGCAGAGCTGCCAAAAAAACAAAAAATTATTGAATTCCTAGTCACATGGCCCTCTCCATAGTGTAGCTGACAACATAGCAGCCATTCTGATTTGTGATCCTACTTTTGTAACCAAGCATTTTCCCCATCTCTGGAAGCTTTGGGAACATTTTCTTTGCCTCCACTAGACTAGAATTTCACAGTGATGTGACTTGGTGTGGGAGGATCAAAGTCATGAATGTGAAATATCAAAATAAGATGGTTAGGGAAACACTGTGCTTTTGGAAGGCAAGCGTGAGGGATGGTGAGCTGGAGAGGAGCTGGAAACAGAGAATGTTACATGCAACTTTGGAAACAGGACAGTCAAGGAAGTTACAAGCAATGGTCCCATCTTACCTGCTGTCTTCCCCAGGTTGGATGGCATTCCCCAGGTGTCTTACCTAGGATTTACCATTCTTCAGCAAAACTCCCCATGCTCACCCCGTGACTAGTGTCAGAGGCACATTGAGCACCAGCTGTCACTGTCACACAGTGGGCCCACAAGCCAGTGTTGGTATTGAACTAACCCAGCAACCCAGTTTGCTTAACCGCTGAACCAGTACCTTCTGTGGTCTTTAGCACTGTCTGGGTGTTTTTTTAAAGTGAGGTTGGACAGAATATGTACCTTAAGTTATAGCATAAATACGAAATTTCTTTATAAATTGTTAAGCACTATGCAAATTAAGCTCTTGGATTGCTGCTGTTTAGAGAAACCAAACTTCCCAATTGTTTGGGAAAGGTGGAATGGTATAAAATACAAATCAACACTTTGTAACCTACTGTGGAGAGAACAATTTCCTAGTATTGACAGTCCCAATCACAGTGTTTTTGACTTTTCTAAAGTGTTTGTGTTAAAAATTAAAAAAAAAAAAAACTTGTTAAAGTGTTTACGTTAAATTAGGTAATATCCCCATGTTGAGTTTGTGGTAATTTTCCGTTCCCTTTCTCTTGAACAGGTATATCCTGCAGTGTGTTCTCTGTGCTCTGCCTTGCCCTTGAATTAGGGTTATTCTGTTCTTTCTTCCTCTGCTTTCCCTTTCTCCTGATGGTCATGGGCACTCAAGATTTATTTTGGTGGCAAAGGCAGATGTTTTAGAAAATGGAGCTCTGATTCTCTGTAGGTGACTTCCATAATGTGGGGAGAAATCACTGTGTTGATAGTAAGTGAAGTGAAGATTGCTTAGTTGTTTCTGACTGTTTGTGATCCCATGGACTATACAGTCCATGGAATTCTCCAGGCCAGCATACTGGAGTGGGTAGCTTTTCCCTTCTTCAGGGGATCTTCCCAACCCAGGGATTGAACCCAGGTCTCCCACATTGCAAGTGGATTCTTTACCAGCTGAGCCACCAGGGAAGCCCAAGAATACTGGGGTGGGTAGCCTATCCCTTCTCCAGGGGATCTTCCTGACCCAGGGATCAAACTAGGGTCTTCTGCACCGCAGGTGGATTCTTTACCAACTGAGCTATGAGAATAGTAAGCAACTGCCAAATGAATCTTTGGAAAGTGCTATGTAATCTGCTATCCATCAAGGTTCAAGACCTGTTAAGAGTCTCTGACTAGGAATACCTATTTACTCAGTTGCCCTGACATTCAGAACATACTTGCTTCTATCATTGTTATGCTGAAAATGAAAGTGGTAAAAATAAAAACTGGTTTCCCCCCTTTTGTAGCCTTATGGGATTATTATTCTGGAGCAGTATTTGAAAGAATCATTGATTTCTTCTGTTTCTGTCTGAAACATATTAAACTGATACATTTCATACTAGGTGCCCTAATTAAACCAACAGTGAATTACGTGGGTTCTGTCTTAAATTCTTTTTGAGCTATTGATGAATTATTTTTCCATCTTTTTTTATACAATTTTATTTACGGGTCTTCGTTGCTGCGCACTGGCCTTTTCTCTAGTTGCGGTGCTCGGGCTTCTTATTGCTGGTTCTCTTGCTGTGGAGCATGGGCTCTGGGGCACATGGGCTTAAGTAGTTGTGGTGTGTGGGCTCAGTAGCTGTGGTTTCCAGGCTCTAGACCACAGGCTCAGTAGTTGTGCGCACGGGCTTAGTTACTCCACAGCATGTTGGATCTTCCTAGACCAGGGATCGAAGTGTTCCCTGCATTGGCAGGCAGATTCTTTACCACTGAGCCACCAGGGAAGCCCTTATTCTTATTACTCTTCACAATTGTACTTTGTCTTTTAAGATTATATTTTCTAATGTTCATAACAGGTTTGAAAATTGAAAAAACTTCAGTAACTTTTAGTGTACCTAGAAGCAGAGAAGAACTTTTTTGTGAGTATTACCAAGACAGAAATAAGTGAGAAAATAATGTATTAAAACTTAAAGATGCCCCAGGGAGCGCTGGGGAGAGGATTGAGCTGAGATTGAAAGGAGACAGGCTAGAAAGGGAAAATTGCCTAAGCACAGTGATCCGTGGGTATTTATGAAGTTTCTAATATTGAGGAAGATTACAAAATATAAAGACTTTCATCTTGTATTTCAGGAGTTGAGAATCTAATTAAGAAGAGAAAAATTATACATATGAAACAGAATAGTTAAGTAGTATTAACACCATGCTCATTACCTACAAGAGCTTAGGGGAGGTACTATAGAGAGTAAAGACTACAATGCTTTGTTTTGTTTTTCTAAATTTTTGTTTATTTATTTACTTTTGGCTGTGCTGGGTCTTCATTGCTGTGCCAGGCTTTCACTAGTTGCAGCAACTGGGGGCTACCCTTTAGTTTTGGTACAAGGGCCTCTCATTGCAGTAGCTTATCTTGTTGCAGAGCACGTTGGTCCGTAACATGTGGGATCTTCCTGAACCAGGGGTCATGCCTGTGTCCCCTGCATTGGCTGGCAGATTCTTAACCACTGGACCACCAGGAAAGTCCTACAGTTGTTTTTGAAGAATGGTTAAATTTTAAATAAAGAACTGAAACTAAATACATTCCAGATGATAGCAAGCATACCAAAATGAATTTGGAAGCCAAAAGAATACTCATGAGTGCAGATAAACAGGCACTTACATAATACCAGTGGGAATTTCAACTCTATGGTAGCTTGGCAATAAATCGTGAGCCTTAAAAAAAACAAACATTCTTTCCTATATGGCAGTTGTATTTTTAGGAATTATCTTAAGAAAATCATTAGAGAAAATGAACACAAGAAGTTCATCCCACCTTTATAATATAGAAACATTGGAAACACACCAACTAACAGAATGTCTATATTAATATGGAAATGAGAAAGAGCAAATGATGGAGCATCATGCTGTTACTATAAGAATGGGTGCTTGGGGAATGGGTGTGTGTATATGTGTCTGTATATACATAGGGGAAGTCAGCAAGCTTATATCCACCACATTGTGAATCATTTTCAACTCTGTATAGTTAGACAGCTGATGACCTTACTTTTTTCCTTTTTCCTTTCTAATGTGATAAACATGTATTATTTTTTGAAATAGGTTTTAAAGAAAAACAGAGCTTAATAAGAATCAGAATAGGGACTTCCCTGGTAGTCCAGTGGCTAAGATTGTGTGCTTCCAGTGGAGGGGGCCTGGGTTCAATCCCTGGTCAAGGAACTAGATCTCACATGCTGCAACTAAGAGTTCACATGCTGAAACTAAAGATCCTGCATGCCACAGCTAAGATCCAGCACAAGCAAAAAAAAAAAAAAAAAATATATATATATATATATATATATATATAAAAGAAAACAAAAGAAAAAAATCAGAATAAGGGGCAACTGTTTACAATGTTTATTAAGAATGTATTTTTTCTACCTATTTAAATGTTAGGGACTGGATGCCATGATCTTAGTTTTCTGAATGTTGAGCTTTAAGCCAACTTTTTCACTCTCCTCTTTCACTTTCATCAAGAGGCTTTTTAGTACTTCTTCACTTTCTACCATAAGGGTGGTGTCATCTGCATATCTGAGGTTATTGGTATTTCTCCCGGCAATCTTGATTCCAGCTTGTGCTTCTTCCAGCCCAGCGTTTCTCATGATGTACTCTGCATATAAGTTAAATAAGCAGGGTGACAATATACAGCCTTGACGTTCTCCTTTTGCTATTTGGAACCAGTCTGTTGTTCCATGTCCAGTTCTAACTGTTGCTTCCTGACCTGCATACAGGTTTCTCAAGAGGCAGCTCAGGTGGTCTGGTATTCCCATCTCTTTCAGAATTTTCCACAGTTTATTGTGATCCACACAGTCAAAGGCTTTGGCATAGTCAATATGACAAATAGATGGGAAAACAGTGGAAACAGTGGCTGACTTTATTTTTCTGGACTCCAAAATCACTGCAGATGGTGATTGCAGCCATGAAATTAAAAGATACTTACTCTTTAGAAGGAAAGTTATGACCAACCTAGACAGCATATTAAAAAGCAGAGACATTACTTTGCCCACAAATGTCTGTCTAGTCAAGGCTATGGTTTTTCCAGTGGTCATGTATGGATGTGAGAGTTGGATGGTGAAGAAAGCTGAGCGCTGCAGAATTGATGCTTTTGAACTGTGGTGTTGGAGAAGACTCTTGAGAGTCCCTTGCACTGCAAGGAGATCCAACCAGTCCATCCTAAAGGAGATCAGTCCTGGGTGTTCATTGGTAGGACTGATGTTGAAGCTGAAACTCCAATACTTTGGGCACCTGATGCAAAGAGCTGACTCATTTGAAAAGACCCTGATGCTGGGAAAGATTGAGGGCAGGAGGAGAAGGGGACGACAGAGGATGAGATGGTTGGATGGCATCACCAACTCAAAGGACATGGGTTTGGGTGGACTCCGGGAGTTGGTGATGGACAGGGAGGTCTGGCGTGCTGTGGTTCATGGGGTCGCAAAGAGTCGGACACAACTGAGCAACTGAACTGAACTGAAATGTTAGGGAAGCTATGATCTTGGTTAGGTTCTAGAACTTACAGAAATTTGGCTTGAAAAAGTCCCCTCCCACCCAGCACCCTTCCCACTTGCCTAGAAAGGCTAACTGAGCTGAGATGTTTTTTCGTTTAACTCTTAAAGAATTGTACATCTATATAATTGGTAACTAGTTACAGACTAGCATTTTCTGTTTATCTGTAGTTAATATCATTGATTTAGATCATCAGAAGCATCTGGAAGAATCTTTTCATTTCCTTGATCCTTGCATCATTTTATCCTTTCTTTTGCTCCTGTGTAGGTTCTGTCATAATGAATGGATCCAGTGTGGCGAATACATCACCCAATATAAAATCCAAAGAGGACCAAGTGTTAAATGGGCATGATGAGAAGGAAAACCCATTTGCAGAGTACATGTGGATGGAGAATGAAGAGGATTTCAACAGAGAGGTAAAGAAGTAAAAGGCTAATGATACATGTAGTTCAACAGCTATATTTTACCATCAGTCTGTCAAAAGAGAAATGTGTCCATTGGCTTTAGAGTAACTTGAAAATATGTAGAAGCCTGGTCAGGGCTGACCAAAAAGCAACTTCAGTTGCTAAGAGACCAAATTGAAGATACCTTGGAGGACGATATTGAAATTTTTCTATCATGCTAATTAAAAGAGGATCTAATGCCATGGTGTTCTGGTGTAGGCTTCTGGGAAACAGCAGCTGTGTGCAGACAGACCAGCCTGGCATGCCCCAAGTAGGAACTCAGGGACTGGCAGAATGCAAGTCTGAGATAGAGAGTGTATTTGGTGGGGGAAGGCTAGGCTGCTTCCACAAAGATCCAGCAGTAATCAGTTGTCTTATATCTCTGTGGTTTTAACAGCCCCAGGTAAGCACTCCAGGTAGACAGGTGACTCTGCAACCACTTGATGCTCTCCATCACGTTGCTCTGCCACTCCCAGGGCATTTGGCAACTGAGGGATAACTGGAAGTCAAGCCATAGGAAAGGGAGAGAGCCAAATGTCAAGGCAAAGGGTCTCCTTTTAACCAAATGATGCCAGAGTGCTCACATCCCTTCTTGGGGACATTATGTGATTATAGTTACATGGCCATATCCATCATGGGAGACAGGAAATTAGATTTTAACTGAACAACCAGTGCTTTGGGGAGATGGAAACAAGTTTAGGAAACAGCCAGGAGTTTCCACCCCCTGTGGCTCACTGTGTTATGATCTGTGTAAACAGTACATAGACCATGCTTCCTGTGACACCCCGGGCCCAGGTAACTGCTTTCATGGCTTGTGCCTGTGAATAAGGGAAGGGTTAATATGGAAGAGCATGTTGTTATGCTCTTGGGGAGAGTTAGGGCAGATCCAGAGCAGTCATGTTAAATCTTGTAGTTTGGAAATATTTTCAGTTGTTATTTTAAGTACTTTGTAACTAATTTACTTGAGATTAAAAAAATAAAAAGTATAGTTAATTGTAATGTTGAAATAGTATGCTGAAGTCTTGCTACAAGTGACTTTTCCTTTGGATTCAACTATATTGGCTAGTTTGGGTGATTATTTTTGCTTCACCAGCCCTCTGGTGGTAGCATATGAACTGTGAATCAGTCACCAGGCAGCCTGCAGGAAGGGGATGGCCAAACATGAGGCGGGAAGCCTGTTAAAATCAGACTAATCTCCAGAGTGAAGCATACTCTACCAAGAGTTAACAGGGTCTGCAAAGAAGTATAAAATATCCTTGCTATATATTGCTTTAGATTTAAGACACTCTTTTTCAGAAATATGCAAGTTGTTTAAATATTTGTATTATTTCTTCTTGTTTTGAAAGAATTTTCTACTGGTATGCCAAAAAGTGTTCTTTTTATCTTTCTAAGGTTCTGAAAGTATTTTTCTCCCGAAGGGGCTTTATTACTAGAAAAGTGGGCCAGAAGCTGGGAGTTGGTTTTGGTTTAGTCTCCACTGTTCAGGTAGTAGTCTAGTTACATTGTTCCTGGACCCTTTTCATACTTGTAAAATGAGAAATTTAAGAACTGCCTCTCAACAAGATTGAAAAAAAAAAGTCAAGCTTTAAAAAGATTTTCTGTTAAGTGCCATATGAGTGAAAAATATCGTGTCACGTATTAGATCTGTGAAGACCTGGAATTTCTGTTATTTTGACTATTTCCTGTCTTATTTTTTATGGATTTTGAAAATACTAAAAGTTATATTTTTTTTCTAGCCTTTCATTAGAAGCATCATAACTCTTAGTAGATCTCATACAAGATCATTCTTAGTTGCAAAGTAATAACCTCTGAAAGAAAGAGGTAGAAAAAAAACTAGAAAGTGTGAGTCCCACTGGGATAGTTAAGTATGAGCTCTTCCCTTTTGCTTGCCAGGTGGAGGAGGAGCTGCAGGAGCAAGAATTCTTGGACCGCTGTTTTCAGGAGATGTTGGATGAGGAAGACCAAGACTGGTTTATTCCATCACGAGACCTGCCTCAGGCCATGGGACAGTTACAACAGCAGTTAAATGGACTGTCGGTCAGTGATGGTCATGATTCTGAAGATATTTTGGTAAGAGCACATGTAGTTCCACATGTGACGTAGTGGAAAGAATGTAGGATTTGGAGTCACAGTCTCTCTTTTTGGCCCAACAACCTTGGGCCAGCTTTGGCACCCTCTGAGTCACTGTTTCTTCACTCATCACCTGGGCATTAACAAGGGGGTGCACTGAAGACGCATTGCACCTCTTAAAGCACTGTGGAAGTGTGATTGCTGCAGCATCACCCACTTTCATTTTCTTCAGTGGGATTTTCAAAACAGAATTGGGATTAAGGATAAAAATTTGAACATGGAAGAGGTTTGGTTTCAAATTATCATTTGCTGTTGTCCTTTTTTTTCACTGTCCCTCAAATCTATATTTATAGTTTTGAATGATTCTGTTATAAAAACTGCTGGTTCATTTTGGAAGGAATATACTTCTAAGAGACTGTTTTCCATTTATAATTAGAAGACCAGATAAATGAATTCCCTGCCTTCCATGTTTACTTAATGTCAGAATTCCATAAGTGACATTGTTCTTGCACAATCCATGTCTGAATGATTTTGCCTGGCAGTTTGCTGAGGTTTTAGATCAAGATCTTGTGAATCAAGAGAGTAGATAACCAAAGAGAGGATAGACAAAAATAATATAGGGATTGTGGTAACCAATCTAGTTTGATGGAGTACTCTGATTTTCATCGAGTTAAGGGACTTGTGAACTGAAAAATTATTTTTTGAGTCCAAGTTAACAAGCCTCTAATGAAAGCATCATGAAGGGAACAGGAGTCTAAAGCATGGAGGAGAAAATGAGGTTAGCAGGGGCTGAGTCCATAAGGAGCCACTGAGAACAGTCCAGTAATAACTGCCTGAGTTGCAAGGAATTCTGTCTTTTTCTCTCCTTTGGGCTGAGAGGAAGGTACTGGTAATAACAGAAGCAAGGAGAAAATAAATTTTAAAGTGCTAAAGTGCAGCTTGCCTTGGGATTTATTATCTCTTGGTTCTTATTTCAGAACAAAAGTAACCTGAATCCGGATGCCAAGGAATTTATACCAGGAGTGAAGTACTGACCTGACAGAAAGCTTTGAGGAGGACTTGTATGTCCCCACATCTGGGGACAGCGCTGCAGAAAAAGGCGGAGCTGAAGAGGGGGGCGGGATGGGAAGGGGGTGCACAGCGGGGAAGGGAACAGTGGTTTAACTTGACACTGTGACTAGAGTAACTGATGTGCTCAGTCTTTCTCTACAAGCCTCTGAGTATTTCTCTTTTGTTCTACTGACTTTCATTTGAAGCAATTTCCTATTATTATTATTAGCTTTTCGATTTAGGGAAATTGCAGTCTTTTCCCATGCCCTCATCAGGAATGTTCTGCTGTGTGTGTTTAAAAGAATAAGCTGACCAAGAAAATCTGGGTGTTTAAAAATGCCCTACCCACCCTGCTGTCTGCTTACCAAGGGCAATGAACACCTGGAGCACTACATATTCAGTCTGTTGAGCTGGATGGGAAGAGGGACAGTTGGAAGAAGCAGGTGTTGTAAACCAGAGTACACAGCTCCCCGACCCCTGGGAGTTCCCTGCAATGTGCTGGGATTACCAATGGCCTGCTGAGCCCGTGTCTCCTTGCCTGAACCCCATTCAAGAAAACACAGGCTTACAAGTACTGGTTTACCAGTAGTTTAGATGGTTGATAAACCAACTTTCATCAACCATTTTTTGATGGTTGATGAAAGTACAGAAGGAAAGGACTGGGATTGTGGTGTCACTTGAGGCATTGATTTACTGCTAACCTACTCTTAAGCCTCTGTTTACGGCTACCATCAGACTCATTATTTACAAGGTAAAGGAACTCTAGGGTGGATTTGCCACCTCGTCTCTCATGGTGTCTAATCCCCTGTCTCCTTCCTGCCCCGAACCCTATTCTGCCTTTAAGAAGAGACTGTTACCAAAGGTGTGTGAGAGGCATGCGGTGCTGGCCATCAGCTTCAGTCTGGAGAAATCATCCTTGAATCCTGATAGTTATCATCTTAAATTTTTTTTGACAGTTTTTTCCTAGCCCTGTGAAGACTTGGTCCACCTGTATCTTACTTTCCTTAGAAAGGTTTGTGTACCTTTAGAAGCCCATGTATTTTTCAGAATGCTAGCAAGAAGCTCCGTTCACGGTTTGATGCTTCTCCCCACCTTACAGAATTATGCAAAAGAACTCCAGAAAAGCCTAGGAGAGTGAGCCCCGCTTGACCCTGTGACTGTGTGACGCACTGGGACAGTTTCAGCAGTTACAAAATTTTGCTGTTCGCACACAAGCAGCTTTTTGAGTTTTCTAGGTTGAACTTTCTGGGTATATTCTTTTCCTGCCCACAGGTCACAGGTGTTTTGGCTGTTGTTGTTGTTGATACTCATAAGGAACTAAACTGGGCACCAGGAGATGCCTTTGTGTGCTGGAGAGGTTGGTGGCAGAGTCAGGTCTAAAAAAGAGCGTGTCTGGTCCTGGCCATTCTCCCAGGATGGGCGAGGACTGGCAGGGGCCTGAGGAGAATAGTGGCCCCTCTGTATGACTGCCACTGTCTTATATGACAAGCCTGTCAGGAAAAGATCATGGAACTTGAATAAAGTCTGTAAATTCAGTATGTGTTTATGGGACAGAGGTTGGAAGGAAAGGACTAGGGTCTGGAAAACTTACGAATTTCTCCTTTTTCTTATGAGGTCCCTTGCTGACTTTTCTAACAGCCACAGGTTGATGTCAGATTGAAAATACGAACCCATATTGCCAGATGGGCTCCTGAATTCACAAAGCCTCTACCTTGAGAGAGTGGAACTCTTTTAACTTGTGTTCAGGGAGGCCTACAAATAAACAAACGTCTTAATTCTACCTTTTAGCTTTCAGCTGGAATGGTTGCCTCTGTTAAGGTGAGGACCTTGGAAGTGTAGAAACAGGTCTGTTTCTTCCAGGGCTGCTGTTCCTCCTTCAATCTGCATTAACTTGTCCAAGCTCAGGATTCTGAAGGCTGCTGAAAGTGTGTTGGGATTGCAGAAGGAGTTGTTTTCTAGACCATGGTGTCTCCGTCACAAAGAGGACCGCGGATTCTTTTTTATGTGGCTCCTGGTCTGGGAAGTCCTTCAGGGATCTGCATCGAGCCGTTTCCTTATCCTGATGAAGGCCTGCCCTTCTGACACCAGGATAGGCTAAGCTGTTAGGTGTGGTCCAAATGGCTTGCTTCCCCTTCTGCTGTGGGGTTTCATCTTGGATGTGAGCGTGGTTTCACAAGGCATATTTGGTCAGGACTAAGAAAGTTTCCTGCCAGATAAGCAGTGGAACCTGAGGACTGGCCTTTCCAGTCCTATTGAGACACAGTGTGCTGACCCCAGGATCAGGAAGTGGCTAGCAGTGTGACCACCTTTTTAATGTGTGTGTTTGTGCTTCTAATGGTTCCTCTTGCATTCTGACTTTTCTGCATCTATTTTATGTTGTGAGGAGGGAGCACAATTGTCACCCAGACCACAGGCCCAGCTATAGTTAGTTTGCCACCTCCTTAGCAGGAAATGCATGTGGGTCTTACTGGGTCTTCAGTGAAGAAAGGCTGGACTCAGACTATTCCTCATAAGAGAGATTATGGATGCAAGCCAGACTAGATACCTTTACCTTTTCAGGATGAGGCTGGTATTATTATAAGTGATGATTTTGATGTTGAATTTAAGCCACTGCTTTCATTTTTTTTTTTTTAATTGGCAACTGGAAGTTTAAGTATAGAAACAGAACATGTATTTTTAACAATTGCCAATTCTGACTGGTCCCAGTGTTATTTTATTAGTGATTGATTTTGTGGTTATTGGACTCTTAAAACCCCAAAATGAAAAGTATTTTATCTCTTGCTCTTCAAGGAGAAAAAACAAAAGAAATGCCTTTTAGTTTCTCCAGCCCTTTGAACTGCAATAGAGAATTTTTGGATATAGCCTAGGCCTGAGCACCTGCAGCTTTGGGTCTTTGGGCCAGTTTCTGACTGTGGCAGTTGACTTTAGGGTATCACATAAGGTCAAACCCAAAAAAATTGTAAGGAAAAGGCTGGACCTTTGCAGCACCTTTAGTTTCCAAAGTCAAAACAGCTGGAGTCTCTTTTATTAAAGTTACAGTGCTAATTATGACTTAAAAGTGTTTTTAGAGGTAATCAGCATTTTTAAAATTGTGTATTACTGTAAACATCAGGAGCCCAGGACTCCACACTACTGAGATGGGAGGGGGCAAGTATTCTTCGCTAAGGGTCCTGGCATCACGTTTAATAGTGTTGTTTGATTTGGATTATGTTGATGTATGAGCTCAGCCAGAGACCTGACAGTTTTGACCAAGATTTGGAGAGCGTTTGGGAAAGACTGTAGATCCCTGGCCACTCTCTTCCGGGGTGGATGGAGAGCCCATTAGGTAGAAGTGGGTGGAGAGAGCAGGAGGACTGACAGATCTGGTGAGCATCATCAATGTTGGTCTCGTCCTCTCTTTGCCCACAGTCACCCGTGTGAACCGTGTGAATCATTTCCCCTCTCATTGCCCACACAGATTGTTAGTTCTCCTGGTCCCCATGTGGTACAGTGTACTTCCTGCAGCCACTGCTCTGCTGCCTTGCAAATTTCATCCACAGGCTTGGTCACAATTTAGTAAGGTTTTTTTCCCCTCTGTTTTTAATATTCTATTTCTCCCATCTTGAAGCTCACATTAGTGACAAAGGACAGGGGAATAGGAGGCTGACCCAGGGCACATTCAGGTTTCCTACACGGCCTCTGTAGATGGCTCACTATGTCCTGAGTTCACACTGCTCGTGCATACATGCTAAGTCGCTTCAGTCATGTCCGACTCTTTGCAGTCCTATGGACTATAGCCCACCAGGCTCCTCTGTCCATGGGATTTACCAGGCAAGAATACTGGAGTGGGTTGCCATGTCCTCCCCCAGGGGATCTTCCCAGCCTAGGATCGGACCCAAGTCTCTTGAGTCTCCTGCATTGGCAGTCAGGTTCTTTACCACACTGGCTCCACCTGGTCTCACTGCCCAATCCTCCATAGTATCCACAGTCCAGGTTTTGCCGAGGGAGGGGGGTGTCATACAGTGGGACAGCTAACTACACTGATCTCTACAGGGTGTTACAGGTTCACCACCCTACCCCCAGGGGACAGAAGAGAAATCTACAAAGGAACAGATGCACCATCTTTAAAGAAAAAGGCCCTTTATGTTTTGTTATCAGGAGTCTCATTTGTGAGGTCTGTTGAGCTTTCTTTCCCAGTCCTACCTTCTTACTGGCTCCCTCTTAATATTGCAAATAGTAAGGAAACATTCTAGGCTGTGGAAAATGTTTTCACTCTGTAACTCAACACTAATTGAGAATCCTCTCCTGTTGATTGTGGGCCTTCGGAAATGTTTAATGCTTGATGGGTGGTTTGCAAGACAGGGACTTTTTTTAACACCTTTATTGAGGCACATTATCAAAAAGTTCGCCCATTTCAAGTGTACAAGTCAGTGATTTTAATAACTTTCCTGAGTGGTACAGACATACAGTTCTGTTTTAGAACCTTTTCATCCCCCTCAATAAGATCCTTCATGTCTCTTTACATGGTACCCATGGTACTTGCCTAGCTCTAGGCAACCACTAATCTATTACTACAAATTTGCCTTTTCTGGACATAATCTCAATGGAATCATACAATGTGGTCTCTTGTATCTGGCTTTCTTCATTTAGTGTATTTTTGAGGTTAATCCATGACATATAATTTATGTTACTAGTTTGTTCTTTATTGCTAAATAATATTCCATTGATGGATATACCACATTTTGTCAGCAGGGAGTCTTACTAAACTTGGATTTCAGCCTCTTGGGGTCTAAATGGAACCCTGAGAATAAAGGACTCACGGGGGAGCTGCTGTGCACGTCAAAGGAACTGCTTATCAGAACCAGCTCTGTCATCAGAAGCTCCACAAGGAGCCTGAAATGCTGCAGAAATTTTTATAATTTTGCAACTTATTTTTTGTATGAAACTTTCATGCCATCTATGTCAGGCTTCTGAAGCATCTGATAATTAACAAGTTAATGAGCATGTGTTTGAGCAGAAAGAAATGAAACCATCAATACTGTGTTGGATATTTTTTTCTCCTCAGCTAGATGGAGGAATCTCTGAACTTTCTAAACAATGTTATTTCCATTACAAAGCTGAACATGTGTTAAGATCATGTTGCCTTTGTTGGATCGATTTAGGACAGCCAGCAGAGGAGGTCAAGAGGAGAAAGGGAGTGAACTTTGTGGTACATCCCAGCGGGTCTGCCAGTGCCAGGGCAGCTCAGCACCTCCAGCAGGCCCCAGCCTGGACTTTGGACCTTTCCCCCTATTTCTCAGGTGTTTAAAAGCTGTTTCTGTTCCTTTTTTTTCCTACGTATACATTACACGGTAGTTGTTAATACTTATACTTTTTTGTGGGAGGGGCAGAGCTTTAAAATTGAAGAAAATAATTTTCATAAAAATATCAAAAATGGAAAAAAGCTACTTTTTAAAAAATTTGCTATACAAAGTGGCAGCTGTTGAAAATCTATCTCATTAAAATGAGAATAAAATGCATTTGCTGGCAGTGATACTGTTTTTCCTTCAGTGGGGTCATTATATTGGAGTATGTGTGTGTGATTTTGTCTCAATATGAATGTTTTAGTTGTACAATTTTCCACTTTAAAAAGTGTTACAAAGTATTAAAAGCATTGTCTTGGAAGTCAGACCTGAGTGAATCCCATCTCCCATCACTTAGTGCTTCTGGCCTGAACCTGTTTGTGTGTCAAGGTATAACACCTTCTTTCTGGGGCTGTTATGAAAATTTGACCAAATTTAATTTCAAATACAGCCTGGCATATGATCAGCACTTAATACATGGTAGTAATACTGGCAATAATGTGAGTACCTTTGAATAGAGGCAGTAACAGGAAATCCTTGAGCTTGAAGGATAACTGTTATTTTTCCTGTTCCTGGGCAAAACTTCCTCCTCTCTAGGAAACAAGTGAAGGGATTCTGTATTTGCCTTTCAACTACTGAACAAGTCTGAGAGCCTGGTAGGTACCTGGCATTGTTCTAGGCACCAGGGCTGCTGACGTTAATAAGCAGGCATCATTCCTGCTCTTGCGGAGGTTAGTTACTGTTTACACCTCCCTTGAACCTCCCATTGATTCTCTGAGAGGCTTTATTTTATATGGTAGAACAATCAGGGGATCAGAACCTAGCCTATGGGTTTTGAGTGCTTTTCTTTGCCTCCTTCTTACAATCAGGTTTCTAAAAATCTGAGCTGACTTGCCTATTTACAGCTTTTTGAGATACTGCAGTTATATCTATACAGGGCCTGAACAATTCACAGCCTTTAAGATGTGCATTGTTGAGAACTTTCAAAATTTTCATTATACTAAGTATAATAAAGTACAGATACTGTAAACAGTACAGTCCATACATTTCACCAAACTTTCTGTTGGTATAAGGGTATCATTCATTTTTAATCTTTATATTAAAAACCTTCAGAGCACTCATCACAATTGGCAGACATTTCAGTAAACGTTTGCTGACTGGGTGGTGCAGATGAGGCCATGCTGTCCACGAGATAACGCAGGTAGAGTGAGGCAATGCTGGCCTCTTCAAGTGCAGTTTTTGTTCCCAGCTGTCTTGCTTTGCTGTTGAGCTCAGATGAATACATGCATTCCCAATGGCTTGGCAGTATGGAATTCCATTAATTTATCCTATCTTATTAGGGAAGATTATAAATTTAAAGGAGAATCTCATTAAAAATCACTTATGACTTTCTGTACTGCAGCCTCTGTGTTACAGAGCCTGACTGGAGAATAAGCTACCCCATCACATCTCCTTTGGCCAAAGGAAACAGGAACACATCTGACCTTGTACACTTTTGTGTTGTCTTCATTTTTTCAACTAGTATTTAGTGAGCACTCATGAGTGGGCACTAAAGTCAATCAAGCTGTGCTCTTTGCTGTGCTCTAAGACCACTGTTCAACTGGAATAGTTGAGCCCTGACAAGGGTATGAAGTGATGGCTGTTCCCTGAAAAACATAAATATGTCTTATTTAAATTCACCAATCGTTTCAGATTCTAAATCCAAAATACTGCTAGACCCTGGTCCTGCAATCATGTAAAGACTTCTCCAAAGTTCATGGCTCATCAGTTGTTATTGAGACTGTGAGATGGAACAAAGTCACTTTGCTTGTGTCCCTGACCCTGCAAGCTTTTTGGCAGAGGATGCACTGGAGAGACTGACTGAGTTGACCCCAGTGGTCTGAACCATACCTAGACAGCTGACTGTCCCTTCAGAAGGGAGTTGGCTTGAGTTCTTACTGTGTTGAGCTAGAGCTGATCGGACCGAAGCCACTAAGGTTCTGCTCTAGACAGTGAAGTAACAGTGTCATCTGACTTGGGAAATAAGCCTAATCAGAACACCAAAGTTATTGGGTAGAGCTCCCTCAAGTGCAGATCCGGGACCTCTGCAGCAATTACCCAACGTATTTAGTAGAAATGAAAACACCATGTCACCTCATCCTTGACCCACTGAATCAGCTTACAAAAGGGAAAAAAAAATCTAAGTTTAAAACAAGCTCATCAATAACTGATGCACAGAAGTTTGAGAACTGATGTCTAGGACATGATCCATGCCTTCTAACAGCTTACAATCTAGACACCCAGAGAGGCAGCCACTCTAGCTCAAGAGTCTTGTCTTCAGTCTTCTCCACGTGGCGTGGACAAAACAGCAATCTCTGGGCTTGTTTTTATCAATCAAACTGCAGTATCCAGAGGACAGGAAATCATGTCTGCTCTTCACCGATATTCATTCCTGGTGCCACATGACAAACAGTAAGTGTCATCCTGTAATGGGAGCCAGGCCAGCAGTCACCCCTAGCTGTGTCTAGTTGGCCTTCTTGGATCTCAGCCATTCTCACAACCTCTTAAGAACTCTTTTCAAGCAGAAGAATTGCAAACTGTGCTGTTTTCCTATAAGTACCAAACCCAGTGAGGTAACAATTCTCCCAGATTAGAACTGTCTCCTGTCCCCTAAATCCTACTGGAACTATCAAGAGAGGCTATGATATGTCTAAGGTTATTCCTGGTGATGTTCCCCATGTTCCACAAAACATGGTCAGGCAGGGATTTTTACCCAGTTTGACAGGAGAAAATTGAGATCACAGGTTAACTGGCAGCCACACAGCATATGAGTATCTAGCATGACAGGTGGGGGCAGCACACAGATGGATTATCTAACCACGTGGTGAGCAGACTGTAGACCACAGGTCAAGCGCCTGAGTGTGGGGCTTTAAACCCCGAGCTAAAACCATATCAGAGCCCTCTGGGATACCTGTTGGAAAGTAAGCTGAGGATGTACACAGCAGATGTGCTTGGTAACAGTCCAGCTGGGGAATGGTTAAAGTGCATTTATTTTCTTCTATATGTGTTTCTTTTTTACAAAAAAAAAAGGAAAAGGAGAAAAAGCCTCCAGCCTTCCAGCACCCAATGTTCACTGGGCTTGCTTAGAGAGGGTAGAGCCAGGGCTGGTGCCCTAGGAGAAGGTATAGGAGTAGAAAGCAATGGCATTGGCACTGTAGTCCATGGGGAGGAGGTGCCCGACGTGCCTGGCCCCAAGGCTGGCCCCGCCCAGGGCGGAGGAATGTCGAAGTTTCAACAGGGTGAAGCCTGAGAAGGAGTTCTGAGCCTGGATCTCTCTGCCTTGGGTCAGTGCCAAAAGGAAACCTAGAGGAAAGAATGCAGAGGACAGAGATAAGAGACCAGGAAAAGGGTGGGGACAGAGGGAGGGAAAGAAGAGGCCCAGGCTCTGAGGCCACCTGTCGGGGAACCATGTGCCAAACCCCTCACAGATGGTGCACCAGGGAGCGGGAGCCCAGGGATGGCCATGGGATGCTGGAGCCCACGGCCCCCCTGCTCCCTGGGGGTTCCATCGGGTCGTAGAGCTACTGCAGTGTCATGGAAACCACACAGCCACCTAACACAAGCTGCGAGGTAGCAGAAGGCACACTTCTGTCCTTAGGATTATAATAGCTGTCACGACATGCTGGTCAGAAGCTCCGACTTCAAGTTAGATCTGTCTTTAATTTTTAAAAGGCGGGGCTTATTTAGTAAACCCTCTGGGAAAGAACTTTTTTTAAGAGTTCGAGGAAGCTGGATGGGACAGTGAAAAAAGGCTCCCTGGAAGAGTGAAGGCTGAGGGTCTTGGCCTGAGACATCAGTGGCCTGTCCAGGCCTCGGGGCCCAGGTCCCAAGGCCTCCCTGGGGCAGGCAGTTTGCCCAGGCCACCCGCTTTCCAGCCCCACCCCTTGCCCTTGCCCATCCCCACAGGGGCCTCCCAGCCTATGCTCACCTTCCTTCAGTAGCTCCCAGCTCTTCCACACAGAGCCCACGCACAGGATGGGAAGGCCCATCTCTCCCTGGAATAAGACCTGGCGGAAAGCAGAAATGGAAACTGGGGGCGACCAAGCCTCGCCAGTGCCAGGGGGGCAGTGTCTTAGGACCAACCCAACCTACCCTAGACACCCTCCCTCTAGCCAAGAGCCAGAAGGTGGACTCAAGGAAAAGGAAAAAAGGGAGGAAAATAGATTCGTAAAGGCAAAGGAAATAAGGGAAAGGAATAATGGGTTAAGGAGCAACAGAGAGCAAGGAAGAGAAGGGAGGGGAAGGGGCAGAAGCCAGACTGAACAAGACGCAACAGCGCAGACGCCACAGTCAACCAATCTGTTAAACACCACGGGACCAGCCTCGAAGGGGAAGCCCTGAACCAAACCATTTTTGGGTTACAGACTTCCCACAGAATTTCCCTCATACCCCAAGTTACTTTAGAGTTGTATCCAGTTTACACAGAGTTTGACCGGACAACCTCATCCTAACAGGAAAGAGCCGGATCTGGGTCAGCAGCTTCCCAACCTCCATGTCCCCCGTCAACTCACCGGGTCAATCTCAGGCAACACTGCCACAACGTGTCTGCCCAGCATCTCCCCGGCCTTCCTGAAGATGTAACGGGAAAGGGGGTCTCCCTGCTGAGCAACTGGGTAGGGAGGAGGAAATGGAACGGGTGAGTACCTAGGAAGCTGCCGTCTTGTTCTCCTTCTGTGCTGCAGGGCAGCCACTGGAGGAGTACGGATAGCTAGCAGAGGGCTCAGTCAGGAGTCGAGGCTCACCTGCTGATGTGTGGGTAAGCCAGCCTCTAGGGGTGCCTCTCATCCTCACTCCCCCTGCCCCCACCAGGAACCTCCACCCTAGAATAGTGTCCTGCACAGAGGTGGCTCACTCCAGGCACTCAAGAAAGGGAGCCCCCCTGGGCTAAACACTGGTGCCTGATCTGTACTCTAACTTCACTGAGTCATTCAGTCTGTCCCTGACGGTCTCTCAGCTCTAGGAA
This sequence comes from Okapia johnstoni, assembly GCA_024291935.2. Lineage (NCBI taxonomy): Eukaryota > Metazoa > Chordata > Mammalia > Artiodactyla > Giraffidae > Okapia > Okapia johnstoni. The sequence continues at coordinate 121,141,151 of CM044306.1, read as the reverse complement.
GCCAGAACTTGAGCAGCTGGCTGGTACTGCTGTCGGGGCCCCCCACCCACCTCCAACAGTCTGCTGTTGGTCAGCCCAGCCCCTTCCTGGCTCTGCTCTGAAAGGGCCTCAGACCAGCAGGATCTAAGGGGGCCCTACAATGCCCTGAGGCTGCAGGAATCGAAATTAAGGGAGGGTGGAGCGTACAGTGAAGAAAAAGCAATGTGCAGACACACAAGACCTCGCTCAACTTCTCCTGATACCCAACCAAATATGCCTAATCTCTCTGTGATCCCCTAGTCCTCCGGGTATCACTGGTTAAAAAAGAAAGTTATAGATTTGCCCAAAGGATAACTGCTTCATGAATGTCTCAGATATAGACATACAGCCTGCACAAGCCCTGATAGCCATCAAGAAGAGAAACAGGCAACATAAAACAACTGTCCACACAACCTGAGCATCCTTCTGCTTCCACCCTATGGCCTACCAGTACCAAGGCCCATGGTGGCAGAAAACTAAGGTCACTTGGTCAAAGGGAAACTGACTTCCAATCCCCATCTGAATCCTACTCCATCCTCCAATTAGGGAGGTCTTTGCAGAACAAAGTCAGATAAAACCCTGCCCCATCTCCAGTACCTTCTGCAACTTTCCGGCAAAACCCAGCAAACCTGCATTTATCAAAGTCCCTATACAGGTGGGTGAGGATTCCTAGCCGATCTGGCACCTGGGAGACAGAGAGAGGGCACAAGACAGTCAGCAGAGGCAAAGGAAAATTCCCACCCAGGAGGCCTTCCTGCGATCTCTATTGTTAGAAAAGCTGTAGTAGTATTTGTTTAAGCTTGAGAGAGTATAAGGATTTGAGATGCGTCGTTTGAGAAAAGTTCTCTGTTTTCCCCAGCATGGCATCTACTGCTCTTTAGGGGTCGCTTGAACGCAAAGCAGAGCACTCTGGTCTCACCAAAGAGCGCTCTGTAGTTTCTTCAGGTGCTAACGACTACTGCTCACCCCACCTCTCCCTTAAATGTCACAGGGTAGATCAAAAAGAAACTGATTTGTTTTCCCCACACGTATTTCACCACAGGTCCATCTTCCACTACAACAAACTTACACACCTGTGATGCCTTTGAAGGTCCCAAAGAACGAGGGGCTCCCTAGACAACATTATTAAAACGGAAGGGGGGGGGCGTGCTAAAATTTGAGCATGTTAAGCATGTTATACACCCTCAGTCAATTAATCTTTGTAACAACTTAATGACTAAAGGATAAGAGAGGGAGCAGCAGACATATTAGTGGAGTTCAGAACCAATCTGCTGAGTCAGGTGAGCCCCCACCCCACCCCCACCCCCACTCGCTCACAGGGCCCTCAGCCAGAGAGATGCCTATCAAATAATCGGATTTCCCTTCTCCTCTCCCCAACTCCACCTCTGGTGCAGCTAAAGGCAGCTGTTTCCTAACCCACTGCAAACGAGCACAGCCCAGACAAGGGCAGTCAATCCCTGCTGCCCTGGATGGGAGCGCTGTACCTTCCCAAGGACTCGCCCTGCCCACCTCTTTAACAGGCTCACCTCCCTGACCATACAGGCCACAGGTGGCTCACGGTCCAGCATACCTGGTCAGACCGAATCTGCTGCCCCTGGGTCTGTGTGCACTGGCTCCCAATCTCACCCTGTACCTCTCCTTCCAGCCTAAAATGGCATCTGCCTTCACCTCCCCGCAGTCTAGCTGCCCGAGGATGAAGTCTAGCTTGGCCCCACTCTTCATGCCTGACACCCTTGGGGAAAGCAGCACCCACCTCATTCTGAATCCTGTCCCCACTGACGACTTCTCCATCCTCCAGCTCTGACCCACAATTCATTCAACTTCCCCTGGCCTACCCAGTCCCTCTCCTGAACCCACTCCTGCTCAGTCTCCCGCTGTCCTATCCACACGGGCGTGCTTAGTGGGTGCAAGTACCTGGAAATAGTTGAACATGGCCTGTTTGACACAGCCAATGTCATGAGGAGCCGCCTCTAGGTTGTCGATGGAGTCAAACACTATTTTCACTGCTTGGTGTGCAATCCAGTAGGCTGCAGAGAGCAGAGAGGACTAAGAAGACGGGGCAATCTCCCCAGGTTCACAGGGAAGGAAACTCAGACCTAGACAGGGTTGGGTATTACAGAGAATTAGGTGCCCTGATTCCCAGTCTGGGGTCTTCTAATTAAACTGTATCTGATCCACTTAAGGGAAAGCTGGAGGGGAGACAGAACAGGTGAGGCTGTGTCACTTCCGCTCCCATCCCCAAATAAAGACCGGGTCAGCCAGCTGCCCCTCAAACCACTGTTGTCACTGCCAGGAACTAGACCATAATGGCCCTCATGAAAATATACACCTGCTACCTATAAAGAGGTGATGGTGGAAGGAGTTTCTATACCCCTTTCCCACTGGCAGACTAGCATGCATCACCTGACATCCATGGCCTTAACCTTCATGTCAGTTCCCTCCAAAGGACTCCAAAGGTGAACACAGATAGGCAACAGCTATTATGCTGAGGCATGAATCTTGAGTCCAGGGTGCAAGTTACTGCTGAAGAGCAGGGCCTGCCACTAACCCAGTATTTGCATCTCTACAATCTATTAGTCATTACCCTGTGCTCAGATTCAGGCGCCGTCCCCCCAAGAGTCCCCAGGGGTCTTCAGGCTGAGGGGAGAGAAAGATGGGGAGCTGCAGGAAGGGAAGGTCCAGGACCCTGGGACAGGCCCAGTCGGCGTGAGCTCACCTGAGCCTTCATCTCCCATCATGTGGCCCCAGCCGCCACAGCCGCTCTCAGAGCCGTCGGGGTTGATGAGCCTGCAGTTGGAGCCTGTCCCAGAGATGAGCACAATCCCACCTGGAAAGGGCACAGGAGGCTCAGTGCGGTTGAGGCTCTGTACAGAGCTCACAGCTTCCGACTGAGGAAAGAAAGGACAGAAACCAACCCCAAGCACAGGGATCACCACCCAGCTTTGTAGAGAAAACCCAGCCCAGCTAGTTTCCTGCCTGAAGGTAGAGGGCCTGGGTCTCAAAAGAACTCCAGTCACATAGAGCCCTTCTCCAAAGAGGAACCTGAGTCTGTGTCTCCTTGCCCAGCCAGCCTTCAACTGACTACCTGCTTTACTGAGTCCCTGCCACTTGCCAGGGGTTGTGTGAGATCCTGTTCACATGGTGCTATTCATACAAGACCTTAAACCACCTTAAGAACACAATTATCCCCATTTTCTAGATGAGGAAATTGAAATTCAGAGAGTTCTGTAACTCCTCCAAGATGGTGCAGCTGGCAAAACAGGCCATCTCATGATACCACAGCTTTTGCATTCCCAACACAGAGTTCCTCCCATTGTCTTTTCGGCATTGGCTGCCGTCCCCAGCCAGCTTCATCACTGCACAGCCCATTCCTCCTCTGCAGTGGACTCCTGTGCTTGACTCCTTTCTTACTTCCTGTGAAGATACCCTTCTTGCCCTCCCTCCTCTGTCCAGTCCCTGCTCTAGCAAGCCTCTGCTAATGAAAGGAGTGGGGGCCATGGTGGAGGCTGCTCCCCAGACATTTGCAAGTCAAGTTCTGCCAGCTAAACCTAAGGGGCTTCCCCAAGAAAACCGGTTCTCAACCTCACCCCTCCCTCCACCTCCTCACCATCCGGCGTAGCTGTGGCGATGGAGCCGGCGGCATCAGTGGTGATTAAGTAGCTTTCACTCAGGTAGGGAAATCGGTCCCTCAGCTCCTCCATCAGCATCCTCACCGCGTCCTCCTGCTCCCCACCGCTCAGGGAGAGGCCCTAGGCCACGCGGCAGGTGAGCGAGCAAGCAGAGGCCCAGACCCAGCTCCTTTCTCAACCCCCTCCCCTCCTGATGACTGCCTCTGCTTTCTACAGCTGGGCTTTCCCTGTTCATGCAGCCCAGTCCTCCTTCCACCCCACACAGCACCTCAGCAGAAGGCTGAGGCTGCAAGAACCGGGACTGAGAATGGACAAGACAAGGGATTCAACACTGCCAGGTTTGGAGCTGGGAAGGACAACAGTGCCCTTAGGAAAACCAGGCAGAGAAGCAAGCGGAAAAGAGAGCTTGGTTTGGAATGCATGGGGTTTGGCCATGCCTGCAGGACATCTCACAAACATGTCCAGGGAAAAGCCAGAGCTACAGTGACCTGAGAGTAAGCTCTGAGCTAGGAATACTAGCTAACATTTAATCAGCGCTCAGGCGTCAGGCTCTGTGCGAACCACTTTGGGATATATCATGTCATTTTACTTTCCCAGCAACTGAGGTAGCTACTGTTATCTGCATTTCCCAAATGAGGAAACTGAGACTTAGAGAAGACAAGTAACGTGCTGAGGGTCACCCAGATGTTGAGTGACAAAGCTGGGATTCAAACCAAGGCCCCAAGGCTCTCCAAAGCCCTCTGCTCTTCCAATCCTTTGGCTTGTAGGTGACAATGCAGCCACAAGAATGTGTCTTTCCCTCTGCAGTCACCAGACTCAAGTTCAAACTCACTGCCTCAGCGTTGCTGTGACCTAATTCCCAAGCGCTACTCAGACTCACCAAGCTTCGGAGAGGAACCAGAGGATCCACCCCTGCTTTCCGTTTGGCCCTGTTCACCATCTCGTTGATCCTCTCCACACACTTGTCTGTCCCGATCAGCTGGCCCCAATCAAGGGAAGGAGGAGTTACAAAGGCGTGCATGACCTGTGTTGCCCCAAAGGCTGCTAAGTGAGCCCCCAGCCACCACCTTAACAGGAGTTATAGCGAATAAAACCACAATCAAGCCTACTGGTCCCCTCAGTGTGGCCTTTACCCAGTGGTTTGTGCTGAGTCCATCCGCTTCTGCCAGGATCTGCCCATCCTCTGAGAGTAAAAGGACCTTGGATCGTGTGCCTCCCCTACAGAACACAAGGGGGCACTCAGTCTTGCTCAGAAAAACCTGCAGATACAGCTAAACCTATGCAGTCCTTGTCACAGGCAGAGCCCAGTGTGAGGGAGACAGCTTCAGCAAACCCAGTTACCACTCCCAAACCTTCCTCTGTGGCTGGGTGATTGCTATGCTCTTGGACTTCCAAAACGCAGTTCCCATTCAGCTTCCCTCAGGGGCATCCTACTTATCCTCCAAGACCCTTTGTCCTTGAAACCTCTGATGTGTGGCCAGCCACCACAGCTCCATTAGTTCAGCCATGTTAGTGTTCCCCACCCCACCCACCCCAGACTCCTCTGTATTAAAAGTATGTTAAGCTGTTTTCCTGTCTTCCTCTCACTAGACTACAAGTTCCATGGGGTCAAGCTCTGGATCATTTATTTACCCTCACACCTGGCACAGGTAGATAAAAAAGGAACGGCGTATCTCTCTACTTCTCTCACAATAGCTAAAGGTTGCCTTTAGCAGCTTCAGCTGCCAAGGTCTTTAAGACACCTTGCGAGAGACACTGACCAGATGGGAGGGAGAGTTAATACCTGCTTAAGCAACTAAATGGTCAAATGCTGGGACATGGTAGTTTGGAGTGTGTGGTGGTGTGATGTGTGTTTACTATCAGAAGAGGACACTGAAGACCTGCTGATCAAACTCAAAGATGACAAGAAGTTACAAGGGGTAGTTAATGCATGAGGTGTCACACTGTCCCCAAAGAACTTAACAAACGGGAAAAAAGGTTTATATGTTACACATGAATATGACAAGGATGAACACAAACTGCTGTACTTAGTTTAAAAAACTGCCATAGATGCAGGGCAGGAGAGAGCGATCATAACTATGCATGTCAAAGAAAAGACTTTGGGGTCCATGTGTCTGCAGTGAGATGTGACTGCTATAGGAGTAGTCCAAGCTCAGATTAAAAAATGCTCTAGCTCAGACAACAGCCACCCTCTACTCTGATCTGATTCAGATGCATAGAATGTTGTCACTGGCAGGAACTTTGGCGATCATTCTGTTCATCGCTCTTCTCACTTCACACACGTGGTAACTGAAGCCCAGACAGGGCAAAAGTCTTGCCCATGGTGATACCAAGGAGAAAAATTATTACAAAATGTCTGGCAGACAAGCTTCCCAACAGGAAATATGCAAGAACAAGCCCAGGGCTCGATCTAGCGTGAGGAGCCTTAAGTGCCAACAGAAACGGAGAGGATTAAACAATGGAGGGGTTTCAGACATACATCAGGACAGGCTAGCACTCTGACTGCCGCACAGCTTTAGGTCGTGTGTGTCTGTGTGTCCCCGCGCACAGTCGCGTCTGACTCTTTGCAACCCTGTGGACTGTAGCCCACCAGGCTCCTCTGTCCATGGGATTCTCCAAGCAAGAATACTGGAGTGGACTGCCATTTCCTCCTCCAGGGAATCTTCCCAACTCAGGGATCCAATGCGTCTCCTGCAGCGGCAAACGGACTCTTCACCACTGCGCCACCTGGGATGTCCCTTAGATCCCAGATACCTTCTGGCAAAGCTCAGTGTTCCGGATTCCACCCCCAGTCCAGCAACTTCACACCTGACACCTGTTCTGCAAAACTCTCGGGGGCAGGAATGGGAAAAAAAAAAAGAGCTGCTCCATCAGAACTCCGATGGAGTGGGTCTTTCGTGGGAGAAAGAGGAGTGTCTCCACCATAAAACAAAAAGGACCCACCCCAGGCTGTGGCCGTGGCAAACAGTGCCTGCAAAGTACCCGACCGCGCACCCAAGGGCACCGCTGAGCCTGCACACACTCCTCTCCGCAAGGTCCCGCGGCCCCAAAGCCCAGGTAGCCGAACCCTCACTGAGGCGGGAGGTCACCAGCCTGCCGGACCGGCTACGGCCTTCCTTTCGCCCCCTCTCCTCGTGCCAGAGAGTGGCCCAGGACGCCCCTCCCGACCTCCCCGCTCCGGCCCGCACTCACCCCTCTACGCCCCCGTACAGCGTAACCATGCTGCTGCGACCGCCACCGCGGATCCCAACGTTCGCTTCCCTCCCGGATGCGATTCCCTCCCTCCAGTCCGCAGGGCACCGCCCCGCGTCACGTGAACACCCGTGCGGGCCAGCGGGACTCCCGGTGCGCGTGCGTGGGGCGTGGCGCCGCGGCCCGCCCCCAGCCCCGGAGCCGCAGGTCTGCGTGGTGCACCCGGATGGATAAGTGCAGTCCGCGGCGGCTCCTGCAGGCCCTCTCCCCACCTTCTGGGCCCTGCTTCTGGAGACACATACGGGATCCCAAGTGGAGGAGCCTGAAAGGGGTGTTCAGGCCAGACCCCCGCCCAACCCCGTCACTGCCTTGCTCGCCCCTCACTGCCCGGAAGTTGGTGGCAGCTCCGCCTCGCGCATGCGCAAAGCTCGGAAGCCGCGTAGTCTGTAGGTGAAACGGACCGTGACGCAGGTCGGGGGCAGAGCGCCTTCGCGGTGTGGGATCGGGGATCACTGGAAGTCTTAAAGAGTTATCGCACTGATCAACCCCAATACATGCCCAGCGATGGCAGAGTCACACCATGCGCCCATGAGTACCCACGCAGACTTTACACTTCGCTTGTGTGAATATTCGTAACCAAGAGTAACTAGAAGCGGGCTGGAAACCGAGAAAGCCCTCCAGGTTGTCCTTGAAAGCCGAGAAGGGAGCGTTCAGCTTTTGCTGTCTTACAGAGAAAGTTGGGTTCTTTGTGGAGGCTATTTAGAGGCTGTAGTCTGCCAGGCAAACTAGCAGATTTGGTTTGTAAAATAAAACTTGTATTTTTTTGGCAAGAAAAATTTAAAGTTCCAAAGTTTTATCTGTTCTTTGGCCTCCTCTTCCCCCACCTATTGTGCATTGCGTATCTGCGTTAGGCATGGACCAAGCCTCCGTGAACCTCCCCTTCGGCAGAAATACCTGCTTAACCGTAAAGAGCAAAATTCTGGCATCAGGAAGACGACTCCTTAAAGATAACACTCATTCTTGATGGGGGTCACATGGCACTTAGATCTGGATTCTGTACTGTCAGTAATATGTCATTTAATGTACAGCTCTCTTTCAAAAAATTTGTATTACTGTGCTTCGACTTCTAACAGGTGGAACAATTCTTAGAGCTTTCTGAGATGCTCTTCTTGAGTTATAATTGTCAAATTTGGCTCGAATAAAATTTTCCATTTCTTTCTTAGATCGACTGATTGTTTTGTTGTTGTTGCCAGGTTTTATTTTAGAAGCCTTTTGTTACCTTCCAGCCACCACTGAGCTCTCGTTCTTTATAGGGGTGGAAACAGGGAAAGGGAGGTCGGAAGGGGACAATACTAATCAGGTCTGGGAGTCAAGCCGGGGCACCTGCGCACCTCCGTGGGCATCTCCAGGCGATTCTGGGCAGCAACTTGGGCTAGGAGGGCAGTCAGCTGCTACTGGCATCTCTTCAGGAACATCAGTCTAGGGAGAGGGGCTTCGCAGGGCAATTCTCAAGCTAGCCTGTCCCAATTCTCCACCCCCATGTCCTGGACATGCCTGCCGATCTTAGAAACCCGGCACTAGGCGCCTCTTCCCCTGACAGCCAACTGGATCTGTTTATGTTTTGAACGTCTGGGTCATATGTGTTTTTTGAACTAGAAAAGAGGAGTCTTTTCATTTCTTACCTATTTGGGACTCTGAAACACTTCAGTTTAACCCCCAAGAGTAATTAAAAGTAGAGCCCTACATCAGAGAGAGTATCTGAGAGACGGTTAGGATTTTTTTAAGCCCACCTGTGTCATTTACATCCATAGTACTTCAGACCTGGAAAGTGTTTATCCAAAGCACGCATTTTTAGAATAATGGAGGTAAAATATTCTGGTGATATTAAACTGGCAGGATTTTGAAGAGGAAATTGTAGATAAATTTTGAAAGAACTGTTCCTTTTCATACCTTGGTACAATGAGCCTTCGGATCTATGTATATAATATTAAAGTTTCCCTTTGTATTTCTTGTTAGAAAAGGAAGCACAAGAAAGGTTTGAAGATAAGAATTGAGTTCACCATTTGCTAGTGGATGACCTTGAGCAAAGTACACAGAATTACTGATGCTTTTCTTCTATGAAATGGAGATGTTAAACAGCCACCTACTCAGACTTACATGGGATTCATATATCAAAAGGGTTGTAGAAATCATAAAGTACTACATAACTAATTTTTATTGGCATTGCTAATTAGTGTCTGCTGTCCAACAAAGTAGCCACATGTAATTAATAAGCACTTGAAATGTGGCTAGTCCAAATGAGATGCACTGTGAGTGTAAAATACAGGACGGCCAAGATTTAGTACCAAGACAGAATATAAAAGTATCTCCTGTAATTTTTACACAACTGACCTGTTGAAATTATTTGGAGATAGTGAATTAAAGTGATATGTTATTAAAATCAATTTTGCCAGTCTGTTTTATCTTTTTTTAATATAGTTACTAGAAACTTTAAAAATTAACATATGTGACTCACATTTCTACTGCATGTGCATGAATGTTAAATTGCTTCAATCATGTCCAACGATTTGCAACCTGATGGACTGTAGCCCACCAGACTCCTCTGTCCATGGGATTCTCCAGGCAAGAATACTGGAGTGGATTGCCATGCCCTCCTCCAGGGGATCTTCCCAACCCAGGGATTGAACCCACATCTCTTACGTCTCCTGCGTTGGCAGAAAGATTCTTTACCACTAGCACCGTACTATTCTATATTCTGTCTCCTAGCCATCCGGGCCAGAATATTTCAAAGTTGTTAAGTACCTGTTTATGAAATATGATTGATTTAAAGAAGAAAATTGTGTTGAATAAATGACTATGCATTTGTGTTGTACATTAAAGTTTATAAAGTTGTTTTATGTATCTTTATCTCATTTGATCATTCCAACAACCCCATGAAAATAGCAGATTTCTAACCACATATTACAAGTGAGGAAACTGTGAAATCAAAGTAATTAGCCTAGGCTCACACAAATAAAAGATGTTGCTTAAAATGGGTATGGGCAGTTACTGTAATGGGAAGGAAATAAAGATGTTGCAATGCAGATGAGTGTTAACGACTATATAGCTTTGTAAAGGTTTCGTGCCCCTTTGTACCGGCCTTGCAATGCCCCAGCAGCTGCTCCTGAGATGCTCACAAGGTTGGTAAAGTCCTCTAAGAATCTGCAAGCCAGTTTCATTCTCTGTCTTCTCTGCTTAATCCCCATGACTCCAGGGAGGCCATATTTCCTGAGGAGTGGGGGAGGGGTCAGGTAAAATAGATAGTGGAAAAATATCTTCCCTCCCAAATCCACTTATGATTTTGGAGCAGGGGTTTGAGGATCCAAGATATTCAAAAGGGTATGTTGACTTGGTTCATGAAAGCACAACCACATCTGTTTTCACTCAGCACTGTATTTTCTGTGCTAACCTCAGTATCAGGCATATAATAGGAGGTCCATGAATGGTTTTAAGAGTACTTATAAACTATAAAGCGCTGTACCACAAATATGAGAGGTAGTAAATACTACTGTGAACTAAAGACGGAATCAAGCAGATTCTGCAGCGGAGACGTTTTGCAGAACAAACTGAGGAGAGGAAGACGTTTGGAGAAAATAGAAGTGAAATTGTGAACTGGGGAAGTGGTCAGGGGGCCTCAGAGGGATCGAGCCCTAACGTGTCCTGCATTGAGAAGTTACCAGGGCACGTGTGACCTCAGCACTGTGCTTTAGGATAATTAATCTGGCAGGTTCCTTATAGCAGGACAAATGGGAGGGAAGAGCCTGGAGCAGGAAGATACTCAGAAAGCTGGGGCAATGACTCAGGCAAGAGATGAACAAGGAAGTGATGAGGAGCAGGGCAGAAGTCATGGGGAGGGATTGAAGTTAGGGTGGGGATCATGCTGACCTTGTCCTTTGTTGTTCTAGGATGAGAGCAGAGACAGGCTGGAGTCGGCTTCTTACAGGGAAAGAGAGAGGGGTGAGGGGCTGCCTTACTAAGGGTGGAGGTGGGACTCTGAGGCTGGTAGCTGGGAGGCAAGAGCTCTTCCATACCTGTAGGTCCACCAGGAACAATCTAGAAGGGGTGAGGTGTCCAAAGAAGCAGGTGTGGATGACTGTACACAGTCTGCCCTTCAAGCCTCTTCTGCCTTGATCTGAAGCGGTTCTGAAAGGGGGGCCTTAGGTCAAGCCAGCTACCCCAGAAAATCAGGTTGGTTTACTCCCTCTTCCTAGGCACTAGGGTGTTTATATATGTGTTTATATGCATGTTTTGGCTTGTATTGATCTATATGTAGATACGTATATGTTTACATATTTGTATTACATATTTGTATATGTTCTAAGTGACTAAATTCATCTACAAGGGCATGTATTTGAGATTGTATCTTTATGCATGTTTCTGTATTAGTGTATGTACAGAATTAGCATTTCAATTCTCAAAGGAACCTAAGCAATCCTGCACATCTAGGTACCTCTGAGTGGGTGCATAGGTGTACAAATGTAACTTTGCCCATTGTGCTGGAGCTGGCCCGCACTAGCTCACAAACAGCTAATTGTGCATATTTTTCTAACTGTTCAGTGATATGGCATTGATAGCTCTAAATTACCACGGTGGGAGTATTTACAGCACAGAAATCAGCAACTGGTACCAATCACGTTGTTATTTTTATTTCCCAGAAAGCTGGCTGTTAGACCTTTAGCAACACACACTGGATAGATGTTTGCTATGTGTGAGAGCAACGGTGGTCTCTGGTCTGTGTACACCAGTGTAAAAGTACATACGTGAAAGCATGTCCTGCGTAATGGGTCTGCTTTTTATAGACTACAGACTCAGGGGTTCAAAATGCACCTATTTTCCTACAACTAAGCATAATTTCTGTCTCAACCCTCCACTCTTTTTTTTTTTTTTTTAAGACCATCTCTTTTTATTTTATTTTATTTTTTTCAAAATTCTCCTGACTTTTATTTATTTATTTTTTTAAATAAATTTATTTATTTTAGTTGGGGGCTAATTACTTTACAATATTGTAGTAGTTTTTGCCATACATTGACATGAATCTCAACCCTCCACTCTTAATCGAGCTGCTTACAGGAGAATTCAGTGATTTCAGGTTTCGATTTAGACTGACTGACCTCTCACTCTTCCTCCTCTTGGTTTCCCACGCTTGTGTCTGAGGGCCAGGGGGCTGTGGGTAAGAGCAGCTCCAGGCATCTGCTGAGATCTGAGGTTTTCCCATCAGGGTCTTTGCTCATTTGCATCCAGGCTCCTAACAGCTCCTGAGATTCCCTCGGCCCATGAAGCATCCAGCTTCCCAGAGCACACTGCCACTTTTGAAACCTATCCTCTTGGCAGGTGTCAGGGCAGGTTGTTTCCCTTTTCCTGGGCACCTGGACTCTCCCTGCAGTCTGCTGCATACAGGAATCACAAGAGAAGAGAAGCAGCATTGCATCCCCTAACCACAAAGTCCCCGATAAGATAAATCTTACAGAGGCTGAAACGCCAGAGGTCAGGGGCCAAGATTTGAACCAGTTTGAACCAGTTCTCTCTGACTCCAAAGCCTTTTCCATTCTACCAGACGGGCCAAATTCTCCGTGGATTAGGAGCACTTGGTACATGCTTTCGGTCATGAAATGAAGTGAAGTGTTAGTCTCTCAGTCGTGTCCGACTCCTTGTGATGCCATGGATAGTAGCCTGCCAGGCTCCCCTGTCCATGGGGTCTCCCAGGCAAGAATACTGGAGTGGGTTGCCATTCCCTTCCCCAGGGGATCTTCCCAGACCAGGGATCAAACCTGGGTCATGATGGGTGCTCAAATAATTATAGAATTCCCAGTTTCATCATTCGACTTTGCAGCAGCTGGTACCTCTCCCAACACTATGGTACAACAGGAACCCCAGAAATAAGTGTGTGTGGAGGGAGGGCTGTGAGCTGAACTTCTAGGAAGCCTGTCACATGTAAAGCCAGTGGTAAACGTTTCACCAACTCCTACTTCCCAGTTTGTCCCACTCCTTTATCAGGGTTTGTTCTTTCTGAACATTCCTAGTTTTTACTTGTTCCTAATCTCTAGTCTGTTACTAAATTTGCTTTTCTGCCCCTAACTCTGAATGAACTACCTTTTGCACCTATTATCCTTTGACTCTATGCTAATCACATCCTGTTTCTGGTGTTTACCTTTACAGCAGTCTCTTCACAGGCCACCACTCTTAGTTTTTCTATCTTTGAATTATAAAAAGAAGGCTGCAGGGCCACCAGACTGCCAGACTCAATTACTGAGTTACTGACTCCAGCCTGTGACTGTTCTGGAAACAATGCAATAGGAAGAACACAAGATCCTTACACCTTTGTTCCTCATCAGACCCCCTGACTGCAAGCCCTCATCTTATATAAAGCCCCTAGACTCCTTATCAGAGAAGGCAATGGCACCCCACTCCAGTACTCTTGCCTGGGAAATCCCATGGACAGAGGAGCCTGGTAGGCTGCGGTCCATGGGGTCGAAAAGAGTCGGACACGACTGAGAGACTTCACTTTCAATTTTCACTTTCATGCATTGGAAAAGGAAATGGCAACCCACTCTAGTGTTCTTGCCTGGAGAATCCCAGGGACAGGGGAGCCTGGTGGGCTGCCATCTATGGGGTCGCACAGAGTCGGACATGACTGAAGCGACTTAGCAGTAGCAGCAACAGCAGACTCCTTATGGAAAGGGGCCCACAGTCCTTGAGGCATGAGCCTATTGTGTTCCCCTCCTCCACTGCCTGAGGATTAAAGGCACCTTTCTCTTTCCTTCAAACTTTCTTTGTCTTTTTATTCAGCTTCTGTGGGCAGAGAAAACCAAGATTTTGGTGGGCAATAGAAGCAGTGAGAGTTGTCATTGTCTTGGGCTCCAAAATCACTGCAGACAGTGACTGCAGCCATGAAATTAAAAGATGCTTGCTCCTTGGAAGAAAAGCTATGACCAATCTAGACAGCATATTAAAATGCAGAGACATCACTTTGCTGACGAAGGTCCCTCTAGTCAAAGCTATGGTTTTTCCAGTAGTCATGTACAGATGTGAGAGTTGGACCATAAAGAAGGCTGAGTGCCAAAGAATTGTTGCTTTCAAACTGTGGTGCTGGAGAAGACTCTTGAGGGTCCCTTGGACACCAAAGAGATCAAATCAGTCAATCCTAAACGAAATCAACCCTGAAGATTCATTGCAAGGACTGATGTTGAAGCTGAAGTTCCAATACTTTGGCCACATGATGCAAGGATCCAACTCATTGGAAAAAACCCTGATGCTGGGAAAGATTGAAGGCAAAAGGAGAAGAGGGCAGCAGAGGATGAGATGATTAGGTAGCACTACTGACTCAATGGACGTGAATTTGAGCCAACTCCAGGAGATAGTGAAGGACAGGGGAGCCTGGTGTGCTGTAATCCATGGAGTTTCAAAGAGTCCAACACCACTGAGTGACCAAACCACAACAATAACACATCATCCCACTCACTAGCCAATGAAATCACCCAGCCTATAAAAACTAGCCACCTCATGTTTCCAGCCCTCTTTCATCTTCTGAGATGGCCCACATTCTGTCTGCAGAATGTGTATCTCCCCAAATAAACCTTCTGTCTCTTTACTATGGCTTGTTCTTGAATTCTTTCCTGTGCAAAGCCAAGAACCTAATCCCAGGGACTCATCTGAGGCCTGGAAAGTGACCATCCTCTCATGCCCCACACTTTCTTACAACAGCTTAATCAGTTAAAACAGTCCCTTTCATGATGCCCTGCCTGCAGATCTCAAAGGACGTCTTGGAGCCAATCCCTGCTATTTCAATACCTGTTAAGAAATTGGGAGACCAATGGTCTGGTTTGCTCAGGACTGAGGGAGCTCCTGTGACATGGGACTTCATCTTATTTAAAAATAGGATGAGTTGGTCACTCTATGAAAAAAAAAATCACTCCTGGAGAGGAGTCCTAGGGCAACTCTGTCAGTTGCCCCAGTGACCCATGACAGATTATATGGCTCAGGTGTCTTTAGGAGGAGAAATGTTGAGTTTTCAGTTCAATAAAATTGTCTTCCAATAATTTAGGAGAGCAGGATTTACATGTCACTGCAAATAAGAGAATGAGGTATTGTTCCACAGATCAATTCAGCAGTTTCCCAAACAATGTTTCCTTGAGAGATGTTCATTGGTACTTCCAGAACAAAGTGTTCCTGTGGTCCCTCAGAATACTGAGTCCTCTTTAATCTTCCTGCCCCACCCTTATCTTGGGGAGTCCTGCTGCCCACCAATATACTAAGGCTCAGAAAAGCCCCAAAGGAGAACAACCCATTTCATCCTGTTTAATGGCTCAATAAGCAAGGATACTTGTGCTGATTTAAAAAAAAAGCACAACGCGAGAGTTAGGAGTTTCTTTATTTCGGCAAAATAAGGACTGCAGTCCAGGAGATAGCACCTTAGATAGATCTGGGAAACTGCTCCAAAGAGGCAGGGGATGGGAGGGAAGTCAGTATATATGTGTGATTTTTGGCAAAGGTGGAATACGTGCAAGCAAGCATGTATTTTTCCAGAAGATTTCTGCTAGTCTCATGAAGCCTTCACTAGCCACGAGGAACAATGTCATCATAACGGATTTCAGAGCTTGTCTAGATATGAGGAGACACAAGAGTTGGGTTCATAATATCAGTCCTGAGAATATCTATCTGAAGATCTGTTCTGCCAATTTTCCTGGAGAACAGACTGCCTCATTTCAGCTCTCCACCATGAACTCCTTTCGGGGGTGTTGAAGGTCAGCAGCAACACACGATTTAACCCTTACAGGGGTAGATGGCAAGCACCCATGGCAAGTGCCAATTTGTAGTTGACATTTATACCAAGGAAGTCTTATCTCACAAGAGATATTAGGGGCCTAATATCTCTGCCCCTCCAACACACACATAGACACACACACACACACACACACACACACACACACACACACACACAGAGAGACATTTTCTCTTAATTCCAGTTTGAAAACTCTGGAAGAGAATATCGATCTACAGGGTCATCTATTTTATGGTCCTGGAGGCCTTTTCCAGCTCAGTGATCTCATAGGGTAATCCAGCTGGAAGTGTAATTTCTATTCTTACTCACTTTCTTTCTTTTTTTCTCTAATCATCCACTGGCATTTAAAAGTTGGGCTTTTCAACTCTCCAAGCCACCTCACCCTAGGGTCCCAGGTGTACTTTGTTTCCCTCTGAGTTGGAACCACCGGCAGCCCTGGACCATTTCCTAGAGCCTGGTCATCTCTGCTGGAGGCCCAAGGCCTGGAGAAGATGGACAAAGCCATGTCCTAGCCAGGTGGGGCTTGCCCTCCTCCACTCCTTCCCTTCCTCTTACCTCTTTCTCTGGGGCAGCCCAGAATCTTTCCCCAAATACTGGCTCAAAAAGACCTTGGCTAGCCCCAGCCTTTTCTGACTCCTAAGGAGGAGAGGCAATGCGACTTGCAGCTCTCTAGACATAGAGCAAGGGCATGATTGGCCTAGGAGGTGTTGCCCAGAGCCTCTTTGGGTCCTTCCCCAGCATCTTGCCTCTCTCTGAGTGGTGGAATACATCAAAGGAGGCCATTGGAGTGGATGACCAGATGGGTTTTTGTTTTTTTTCAGTCATGAACCCCTGAGCTGGGGCATTGAGGGGGTGAAAGGCAGGAGAGGCATATCAACCCAAATATGCCCAGAGTTCCACAATCCCCTGAGTAGGATAGATGGGGCAAGGATGTAGACAAAGGTTATAAGATCTGGCCAGAGTAGCAGGAGGGTCCTTCCTGAAGGAGACAGGATTTGGGGGTGGATTACAGAGTGAGAGGTATTCTAATCCCAAACTGATGAAAAACTTTGGGCCCTGTTGAAAGTGTGAAGGGGTCCCAGCTGGGCTCTGGAGGGATGTAAGATAGGCACGAGATAGGTACTCCTTTCAGGAGGCGAAGTCCTAAGCTTTCTCATGGCCTGGGCACTGCCTCATTGAGAAGAACATCATAAACCAGCTCCCACTGAGGATTCCAGCCTTGGCTGAGGAAAAGCCACTTCATCTTCCCTAGAACCCTAATGCTGCAGACGGCAAGAAGCTAGGCAACTACTTCTACTCAATCCCTGGAAAATCCCTAGAAAATCCCTGGAAGTGGGGTGCCAGGGGCATCTGTATGAACCCTGACAGATGCATGTCAGCAGAGATCGACTGTAGTATTCCAGTTTGTGGGGCTTCCTCTCCCCACCCACTCCCATTAGGGCATGTGGACTTTAAGAGAAACCATGAGGGACAGCCTCACTGAGCGCTGAAGAATAGATGCTTTTGCACTGTGGAGTTGGAGAAGACTCTTGAGAGTCCCTTGGACAGCAAGGAGATCCAACCAGTCAATCCTAAAGGAAATCAGTCCTGAATATTCATCGGAAGGACTGATGCTGAAGTAGAAACTCTAATACTTTGGCCACCTGACTCGAAGAGCTGACTCATTTGAAAAGACCCTGATGCTGGGAAAGATCAAAGGTGGGAGGAGAAGGGATGACAGAGGATGAGATGGTTGGATGGCATCACCAACTCGATGGACATGAGTTTGAGCAAGCTCCAGGATTTGGTGATGGACAGGGAATCCTGGCATGATGCAGTCCATGGGGTCGCAAAGAGTCAGACATGACTAAGCGACTGAACTGAACTGATGAGGGAGAGCAAAGATGGACCTAGAGGTCTGTCCCTCTAACAATGGCTTTTCAGACACTGAACAGGTCATCTGGCATAGATATTTGGGCTTGGAGCCTTTCTCACACCCTTGTCATCACACCACATCTCCCCAGGCCAGTCCTGTGTGCTGAGCCATCTCTGCGCTCTCCCAGGAGTGTGAAGGGTGGGAGCCACCATCAGCAGGGCTCGCTGGCCCAGCTGGTCCCCCGTGGCCGGGCATGTGCGGTTCAGCGGCTGTCTGAGGCCTAAGCAGAGGGGACAGTAGCGCCTTTCTTGAGACAAGTGGGAAGAAGGTATCAGCCATGGCTGACCGAGCGGTGACCCAGGGCTCAACACAGAGCCAATTAGCAGCCACCACAGTGGCAGTGGGCTTACCGCGGCTTCCACAAGAAGCCCCACGTGCCACCGGCGTGCCAGCCTGAGTTAGCACCAGGAGGGCTGAGTGGAGTCTGGCTGGAGGCTGCCTGCGCTGCGAAGTGTGGGTGATAACATTTCCCCTGGGCTTAAGGCAGCTGAGGCAAGTGAGACGTGGGAGTATGTCTGCCTCTGTGCCCAAGAGTTGGTGTGTGTGTGTACACATGTTTGGTGTGTGTACATGTGTGTGGTGCGTGTGACCCGTTCATCATCCAAGACTCATGTGTCAGTGTGCATGCACACGCATGCTCACGTCCCTTCAGCATGTTTAGTGCGTGCTTGTGTGTTTACTTCTTGAGAGTTGAGAATTCTAGGACTGAGCAGGCCAAAGTCCCTGCCCTCAAGGGGCTTATGTTCTAGTGGGAGAGACCAAAAAGAAACAAGCAAACAACTACTCTGTAGAGGAAAGTGCTAAGAGGAAAGGCAAACAGGAAATGGGTTGGGGGTTCCTGTTTCAGTCTGTGATCAGGGGAGGGCCCCTCGGAGGAGGTGATCTTGATCTGCATGAGCAGCAGGCAGCTCATGACTATCCGGAGCAGAGGGCTGTAGACAGAGTGCGGAAGGCAGGGCCAAAGTGAAGGAGCTAGGGTTCCACTGTACTGTCAGTATGTGTGATGTGGATGGGAGGAAAAGGGAGACCCCACAGCTGGGGGGACATCTGACAGGCCAGACCTGGGAACAGCCCTCAGTGAGAACCTACTTGTCCAACTCAGCTTGCTAAATCCACCCCCACTGTCCAGCATACCCAGGCCTCCCCAGGTGGGCTTCTCAGCTTGGCCGACGTGTCCACAGGGTGGCCAGAAACCAGAGAAGCCACTGCCCATGGAGAGAGAAAAGGGCCCTCACAGCCAGGCTCCAAACTGGTCTTGAAGCTGTATCCTAGAGGCCAGAGGCGAGGCTGCTTGTGGGTGCTCTGACGCGAGGAACCACTGGCAGATGGTGTGATGGGACTGCAAAGAGGCTGGTGGGGACAGTAGACACCCTGGAACATGCTCTCTCAGCCCAGACTTGGGAGGCCTGACAGGGCTGGGCCTTGGGAGAGCTGGAGGCCTCACTGCTCTGTGCACCGCCTCTTGTGGGAAGGGCAGGCTCTAGACCGCAGCAAAGGTGCCAGAGCTGGCTTCAGACCTTGCCTTTCATTTCCCAAACCCAGAAGCCCTGGACAGGGAACCTCGCAGGCCCGGGAGGGGAAGCTTAGCGGGCTCCGCCACAGGTGGCCTCTGGGAGAGGTTGGGTGGACGAAAGGGAAGGGAGGTGGTCGGGGAGCAAAACTGTTGTCACCACACCAACCCAGCCAAAGGCTTCCTTCCGCTGGGGCGGACTGACTGGGGTGTCTCAGGGTGGGTGACCGCAGGCATGGGGCCTGTGTCTGTCTCCCCGTGAAGCTTTGTCTGAGGGCCTGTGTGAGTGTGTATACTTGTGTGTATCCACTGTCTGTGTCAGCCTGGGTCCTTCCTGGTTGTTTGTGTGTCTGTGAGTGAGCCCCCCATGACTGTATGTTTGCAGGTGGGCGCCTCTGAGGACCCTGCATGTGCGGCTGTGTGGGGGCCTCTCTGAGTATGTGCCTTTCTGGGTGCGAGTGCGTGAGGTGTCTTGCAGTTTGTTGCCTGTCAGCCTCTGAAACGGTAACACCCTGTTCCCTAGCGTGACCCTGAGGCTCTCAGGGAGAAGCTGCCTCCTCCACTCTTGTCAAGGCGGCAGAGCCGAGCAGCTCTGGGGACCGCGGGATTGCTGGGCTGGCCGGCAGAGACCTGTGCTTTAGCTCTGTCTCTGCTGTTGCTGTCACTGTCATCCGCTGCTGCATGGCTGGCCAGACTGGTGGCCCCCAAACCAGGCCTCCACTCATCCTGGCCTCTTACCGACCTCTGGCTGTGGTCTCAGACTCCCGTCCTGGCTGCTGCCTACCCTGGAGGGGCATGGAGTGTGGCGGTGGGGCAAGGAGGCGGGTTGGCTGGATGGCAGCTCAGCTGTGTGGGGCTCAGAGACTTAAATTCGGGAGGAAATTAAGAAGTAATCTCGCCCTCTGCCCAGTGCATCCATCCCAGTGGCTGCAGTTGCATCTGTATGTGTCCTCACTGAACCTGACTCTCTCCTACCCTCCTAAGAGTGGACCCTCACTGAAACTTGGGAGTGGGGAGGTGAGAAGGTGGAGCTGGAAGGGGCAATGAGGGCCCTGGATTCAGAACCTCTCTAAATGCCTCGCGCAGGTTTTCACCAGACTGGGTGGGGGCACAGGGTCGGTGGGGGTTGGGGGGGAGAGGCAGCCATGGGTTTCACAGACTGGCTGGGGAATCAAGGCGTCAACTCTTGAAAAGTCACCAGGAGGCAGTAAATGAGCCTGGTGAGGACCATAGACTCTAGGTGCGGACAGGAGGCCGGAGAAGATGGGAGCTAGAATGGGCTGGAGCACTCAGGAAGGCTTTCTGGAGGAGGAATATTAAATGGGTCTTGAAAGACTGGTAGAAACTGGATGGGCAGAGAGGAGGGGCAGGAAGAACACTGTGAGTTGAGAGAGGAGGGTCTGTGCAGGGCAGGAGTGCCTGGAGAAGTAGGGTTCCAGGGCCATGACTCAGTGTCTTCTGTGGGAGTGGGGGTAGGGCCAAGAAAACTTCAGTGAGAAGCCCTTTGCTGAGTAGGAGCTGGAAGGAAGGGGAGGAAGAAGAAGAAGGGCTGTGTGGGCTCGCCTCACATGCAGGCCCCTACTTAGCCATCATGGCCGCTGTGCTACCTATGCGGGGTGGGTCCCCAAGACTGCAGCGCCCTGTGCTCTCCTGGGCGCTTCTCCCCACTGGGGCAGTGGTTCCCATCCTGGCTGCCCTGTGGAAGCCTTGAGCAAACAGGGGAGTGTCCTGTGCCATGGGAGCACTTGAGAAACTGCTGCAGCCTGGGGCTCTGCCTGGAGCCTAATTCCTCTGGTCTGAGAAGTTGCTAGGCTGTGCAAGCGAAATGGAGAAGCCCCTGACTCTCCGTTCAGAGAGAGTAAACAACCAGGGGGACGTGGACGCAGCTGCTGTTGGGGAAGCTGGGGCCCTGGTAACCATACCCCTGGGGGCAGTTAGGGCTCTTGAGTTGCGAGAAACAGAAACTCTGGTGCCTCCTACAACTGAAAGGTGGGGAGGAAGCAGGGATGGGAAGGGTTCTGGGATCTGGAAACACTAAGTCCTGCCCTGCTGACCATACCTCCTGTTTTATTTGAAAAGCAGGGCACATCGCTGCTCTAAGCAAAACAGAAGGTCTGTTAGGAAGGAAAAGGGGCGCTTGGCAGCAGGCCCTCAGCCTCCAGATCTCCATTCCCTTGTACTGTAAGCACCTGACTCTGCCCATGGCAGGAGGTGATGATATGAAGACCACAAAAAGTGTGCAGAAGCGGAGGAGGCTGGCATAGGAGGTGAAAATGTTCCATATGAGAACATATGAGGCTGCAGGGAAGGAGAGGGCTTGGCGGTGGTAGTGGGGCATGTGGGTGTGTGTGTGAGAGAGAGAGAGAAATATCTGAAGAGTAGATATCCAGAGGCAGTGTATCTGGTGGGAAAGGCATTCTCTTGTGCAGTCTTTCTACACTCACTGGGCCAGAGAACAGGCCTTGGGCCCAGAACATTTCCTCCCCAAGAAATAAAAAGCGCACGCAGCCTGTGCCAGGCTTATTGCCTCATGTGGGAATATCTTTTCCTGTTTGCAGCTCAGTATGTGCTCCTTTGTTCTGCTTTTATGTGCATCCATGGCCCTCCCGCAAAACCCCAGCTTTCATTATTTCAAACTCCAGGAAGGAGCGGCTGGGGTCCTTCTGCATCCACACAAGAGGGGCACACAGAGGCCAACTGGCCTGCTTCAGCTGCACCACCATGAGGGCCAGCTGCGGTGCATGAGGGGCCAAGGCCCACACTGAAGCTGCCCTTGCTCTTTCTTCACCCGAGTAAAGGCCACTCAGGGCTGGACTGTGTCGTGTTTTCCTTGGGGACTCCAACACCAAGATTCAGGGGACAGAAGTGTTTGGACTTCTGTTCTGGTGGCTGACGCTGTGATGATCTCTGCTATCCTCCTCTTAATTGGAGTTCTCCCTGGCACTATCTGGGCTTCCCTAGCGGCTCAGACAGTAAAAGAACCTGTCTGTAATGCAAGAGACCCAGGCTCGATCCCTGGGTGGGAAAGATGCCCTGGAGAAGGGAATGGCACCCCATTCCAGTATTCTTGCCTAGAGAATCCCATGGACACAGGAGCCATGGTGTCGCAAAGAGTCGGACTCGACTGAATGACTAACACTTTCACTTTTCCTGGCACTGGTTACCAGTACAGGATGTTCTGTGGTGAAGCATGTGGTGCCAGGAAGACTAGGGAGACCAACTCAGCCCAGTTTGCCTGTGACTGGGAGGAGAGGAGAGCTGGCTCGTCAAAGAGCTGTCCCTTTTCTTCTAGTCAGGACTCTCTGTCATGGGAGCCCACTTGGAACTGCTTGAGTCACAAGAGGAAGACACTCTGCCTTCGACTCAAGGGCTTTGTGATGAGTAAGGGCAAAACGAGCGTGAATGGCTGTCTGCTGTCTGGGTTCATGGGGCTGCCTCCCCTCCTTGGAGAGAGCTCCCAGCCCTAACTGGACCTCCATCAGCCAGCTGCTTCCCCACAACCTGCTCAGGAGCTCTTGTGTGTGTGTGTGTGTGTGTGACAGAGAGAGACAGAGACAGCCACAAGGGGATCAGGTGATGTTTGCCAAGTCCCAGAGTGCTTCCCTCTCCCTGCCTGGTTCTTTCCTGTCATTTCCCAGCCTCACAGCATTACACATCTCCCTCCCTCACCCCCAACCAGGTCCTCTCAGGCCTGGTAGCTTAGCTGAAGACAAGGCTGAGGCAATTAATAGAACCTATTGAAGACTTGTCACTAGAAATCTCCTTAACTCAGCCACCTGAGTTGGGGCCCCAGGCATGTGACAGGGATGGGGGAGGAGTTCCAGGAACACCAGGGCAGCTGCTTGGGTAGGGAAAGGGTTGGGGGTGTGCAGCGGTGGGGGTGGGGGATGGGGCAGACACATAGCAGAGAAACAGGGTCAGGAGGCCTAGATTATATGAGCCTGTAGATTATGCGGACATAGGAGTGGCCATTGTTTTTCACTGTTTGTGGTTTCTCGGGGGGGGGGGGGGGGGGGGGGGGGGGGGGGGGGGGGTGGGGGGGGGGGGGGGGGGGGGGGGTGGGGGGGGTGGGTGTGTGTGGTGTGGGTGTGTACAGCAAAGGCAGGTTACTTCAAGAGACCAGAGAAAACCACGTGGCTCTGGAGTCAGACTGTCCAGATTCCAACACCAGCTCCTCAAGTACTAGCCCTGAAACGTTAGGTGAGCCACTGAACCTCCCTCGGTTTCTCATCTGTAAAATGGAGATGGCAATAGCATTGCGTCCTACGCCAGATGTGAGTGTCACATGGGTTAAAACATACAAATCACCTAGAACAGTGTCTGGCACAGAATAAGAACACTATATATGCACTAGAGTGCATTTATAGGAACTACAAAAAGAAACAAAAAACAGTCGTCGTTTTCTGAGAATAGATCCAGCCGATGTCTAGTTTCCCTAAGACATCCTCATGAGATATATGGGAATGGATTCCCATACTCCCAGGCATCAAATAGTAACATATGAGTTAGTGAATTAGTAAAAGTTAAAGGAGTATGTGTAACACTGGTAAAAACGCATGGAGTTACCAAAGTCTGTCAATATGTAAATCGATAAACCTTTGACTCTACAAATCTTTTCACTCTTGGGTTCCTTGAATTGAGCATGAGAGCCCTTCTGCTTCCTCCCATTCCTACTTCAAGAGAGGCTGTTTTGGTTTTTTTTTTCATCCTAGTGACCTCCTGCCTAAGCACAGGTCCCAAAGAGCCTCCTTGAGCCCTACCCTGCCTTGTTGGGAAATCATAGTTTCTTCCTGCTATCCAGAGGAAATGTGAGTCCTCAGCCTTGATTGCCAGGGCCAGTTTTGGCTTTAAGACTGTGGGGAAGTAAAAATGCCCAGCTGTGGAATAACAGTCCTGGATCAGACATTTGAATGCCCTTGACCTTTTCCAGCCTGATGTTTCCGTTATCTACAATTCTGGGGAGGAATGGGGGGATACTTTTATTATATTTTCCTCCTTCCTTGGGAGGATAATGCTCGGGAAAATAAAAACTACCATCAATTGAGATTTTATTGTACTTCTACTCACTGATCCTTCTGTGTCTCAAATACAAAGTATCCAACAGAAAAGACTGACCATGAGGCTTCCCTACTGGGCCCATCAGGAGGCCAGGTCACATGATCCAAGGCTAGCTGACTGACTTGTAAGGCACTGTCTGCTTTTCTCAAGAAGAGACTGAGTAAGGACAGACAATTCGAGGCATCCCAGCAGATCCAACACACTACAAACATTTACATTTTAAATTTAATCTATAAATAGGTGATATAGTTACATATATTTACATAATTCAGTACTTTTAGGATATAAAAAGACACGCAGGAAACACCCTCTCTTACTCTTGAACCCAGCTGCTCTCTCTCTGTCTAGGAAGCAAGCAAAGTGACCATTTTCAAATGCACTCTTCCAGAGATAGTCCATATAAAGAAATATCTATGCAGATTCTTTCTCCTTATTCTTTGGCTTTTTTCAAAAGGGGATCCTCCTCTATGGGTACATAGAGAACAGTCTCGATTGTTTCTATGGCTGTGCTTTAGAATGTACCAAAATGTACTTGTCCAGTTTCCTATTAATGAACATGTAGGTTGTTCTCAGTCTCTCCCAGTGATGCAGTGAAGAGCCTTGTAAATAAGCACACAGTCATTTAAGGTCACACTTCTTATACACAGCCCCCAGAAATTCTTAACCAGGGGCGTGGGGACTCCTTAGAAGTCAGCAGATATAAAATTCAGGGGACAAAACTGAAGGCTCTAGAAACCTGGAAGGGAAAAAACTCCCTTTATTTACACTAAGGTCTAACAGAAATTTAACATTTCCTTCCATTATGAATGCAGCCAACACACTCAAAATAATTGGCAGTATCTGTGACTTTCTCATCTTACAAGGTTGAAGATATTTTGAAAATATTTGCACTCATCCCTTCTTTGTCATTGTGGTAGTAAAGGAAAACGGTTTCTTTACTCACCACACTCTGACATCAAATGTGTGGGTTTTTTCCGCACATCAATTTTGTGACTCTCTGGACACAAATTGGGTGCCCTACAATTGCATTCAATTCTGAGACTATCTCCCTGGAGTTACTGTCAGACTCCACAGCTTTAATACCTTGGTCCCACAGGACTTCCTTCAATTCAGATTCAGTGACAGTCATGGGGCCCTGTGGTACCACACTTCTGTTCAACTTGGCTGCAGAACTAAGGGTCCCACATACCCCACCTCAGATTGGATAATTTCCTACAATGGCTCACCAAACCCAGAAACATTTACTTATGTTTACCAGTTTATCATAAAGGACATTATAAAGGACAGAGATGAACAGCCATATGAAGAGGTGAGGTCTGAGGGGACTGAGTACAGGAACTTCTGTCCTCAGGGAGTTGGGGTGCACCACCCTCCCCTCAGGTGGATGTGTTCACCATTCTGAACCCTATACTTTAGAGATTTTTATGGAGGCTTCCTCATGATTATTAACTCAATCTCCAGCCCCTCTCCCCTTCCTGCCAGACAGAGGATAGGATTCAAAGTTCCAAGCTTCTAAAGAATTCCCTGGAGGCCCAAGCTCTCACTGCAGAGGGCCCTGGTTCCATCCTTTTAGTTGGGGAACTAAAATAGCACCAAGTCAAGCAGCGTGGTCAAAAAGAGAAAAAAAGTGCCAAACTTCCAATCTGGTGACCAGCCCCCATCCTGAAGCTAACCAGGAGCTCACCAAGAGTCCTTCATTAGAACAAAAGATGCTTCTATCACTCAGGAAATTCCAAGGAACTTAGGAGATCTGTGTCAGGAACTGTGAGCAGAGACTGAATATATATATGTATATATATTATATATTTCTTATTATGTAACAGGTAGGTAGTTATTAGACTTTGTTAGAATGGGTTATGTTATGCACTCATAAAGAAGCATGTGTGTGTGTGTGTGTGTGTGTGTGTGTGTGTGCTGTGTGCTAAGTCACTTCAGTTGTGTCTCACTCTTTGTGACCCTATGAACTGTAACCCACCAGGCTCTTCTGTCCATGGGATTCTCTAGGCAAGAAGACTGGAGTGGGCTACCATTCCCTTCTCCAGGAATCTTCCTAACCCAGGGATCAAACCTGCATCTCCTGTGCGTCCTGCATTACAGGCAGATTCTTTACCACTGAGCCATCAGGGAAGTCATATATATATGACTATATCACACAGTTATCTAAAAATATTTTGATATCTGTAGTTCAGTGAATTTTTTTTGCTTTGTAATCTCATGTATTTTTTATTCATGGTAACTATACATAACACAAAATTTACCATTTGAACCATGATAAGTGTACAGATCAGTGGCATTAGGTATATTCACAATGTCATGCAAGCATCGCTATGAGTCATTTCCAGAACTTTTTCATCTTCCCAAACAGAAGTTCTGTACCATCAAACAGTAACTCCCTATCACCCACAGTCCCTTCCGCCTCCAACCAACCACCATTCTACTTTCTGCCTCTCTGAATTTGATTACTTTAGATACCTCAGATAAGGGGAATCGTACAATATTTGTCCTTCTGTGGCTGGCTTATTTCACTTAGCATAATGTCCTCAAGATTCACTCATATTGTAGCATGTGTCAGAATTCCCTGTTCTTTAAGGCTGAATAATACTCCATTGTATGCATGTACCATTTTGTTTATCCATTTATCTGTTGAATTGTTTTCTTTCTATCTTTCGATTATAGTGAATAATGTTGTTATGAACATGAGTGTGCAAATATTCCTTTGGATCTTTACCTTAATCAGTTCAGTTCAGTTCAGTCACTCAGTCGTGTCCAACTCATTGTGACCCCATGGACTGCAACATACCAGGATTCCCTGTTCATCACTAATTCCCGGAGCTTGCTCAAACTCATGTCCATCAAGTCGGTGATGCCATCCAACCATCTCATCCTCTGTTGTCCCCTTCTCCTCCTGCTTTCAATCTTTCCCAACATCAGGGTCTTTTCTAAGGAGTCAGTTCTTTGCATCAGGTGGCCAAAGTATTGGAGCTTCAGCTTCAGTATCAGTCCTTCCAGTGAATATTCAGGACTGGTTTCCTTTAGGATTGACTGGTTTGATCTCCTCATAGTCCAAGGTACTCTCAAGAGTACTTTCAATACTTTTGGGTATATACCCTGGAGTGGAATTTCTTGATAACATGGTAATTCTGTTTAATTTTCTGAGGAATATGTATTTATTTTTATGCATGAAAAATGTTCTGAGATAAGAAACACACCAGAGGCCCCTTAAACATTCCTTATCTTTGCATGCCTGTCTCTGCCACCAGATGGGGGACTTCTTGATGGGCTGCCCTGCTCTTTGCGGCCCCTCAGTTAGCCCTTCCAGAGGTGGAGTAAATGCATTCAGCACCTAATGGACCAAGTTAACAGAGAGGGAGAGTTAGGCTTCAGGATGGCTAATCAAACATGCCCCAGTTTCTACCTGTACCACTTGTAGAGGTACAACCTGAGGCAAAGTAACTTTCCTGGGATCGGATTAATATCCATCCTGAACCTACAGCCTAGCCTTTAGTACACTGCCTGGCACTTGAGAATTTTGTTCCTTTTACCTGCAGGAGCAAGAGAAAGCCCTGGGCAACCTGCCTGGAGGCTACTGGTCCGAGGCTGCTGGGGAGGGGTTGGGAGGCCCGGGATCACGCTCCAGGCTGACGCAGGAGTGCACAGGGAGACGCCGGAGGTAACCTTTCAAGCTCCGGTACTAGCGCCGCGTCCCGCCTCTCAGGACCGGCTGTCCCGCCTCCCGGGGTTGCATTGCGGATCGTCTTCTGGGTGCAGCCCGGGGAGTTCGGCGGTCCGCGGGCGCGCGCCGCTGGGGGCAGCAGCGGTTGGCCCTCCGCACCGGCAGGCGGCGCTAGTCTTGTCCCGGCCGAGGGTGGCTCTCGGGCCGGGCTGCTCTCGGCGGCGGCGCACGACCGTCCGCGGGGCGGGGACGCGACGACGGTGGCGGCGGCTCCTTGTCGCCGGAACCGGAGCGCGCAGGCCCGTCCCGGTGGTCGGGGGGCGGGGGCGCCATGTGGTTCATGTACGTGCTGAGGTGGCCTTCATCACGCTGGCCGTCGGTGAGAGCGCGCGACCCGGCCCCGCGCGGGCTCCCGCTCCGGCATCTGTGCCCGCCGGGGGTCGCATCACGAGGGCGCCGGGGCGACCGGCGAGACCCCCGCCCGCCCCTCCCGCCTTCGCAGCCCCCCTCCTGTCCCGCCTGGTCCTGCTTCTCCTCCTGGCCCCAGCAGCCTAGCTGACCGCGGGTCCTTCCAGGAGTCACAAAGTCCACCCCAGGCGGTGCCCGGGAGAGGCAGCCTCGGGTGCCCCTTGCCCGCGCACCGCCAACCGCTGTCGCGCCCGTCCTCGCAGAGCCGGCCGCGCCGAACTTTTCCCGACCCCTGCCGCCGCCCTTTCGCCTCTGGCCCTTCGTGCTTCCTACTTTCTCTGACACGCTTTCCCCTCCTGGCTAGTTCCTACTGTTGATCCTAGCTGAGATCTCACCTCCTCCGAGAAGCCCTCCTTATGAGGTTTGATGGTCTCTCTAAAGTAGCACCTGTCACACTGGGATCGTCTGACTTCATGTACTACTCAACCGCCCCCTCCCCGCCCTCCCTCAAAGTTGGGTCAGGAAAGGGACCTCGTCTGTCTTGTAGTGTGCTCAGCTCTCAGCCCAGCACCTGGCATGTTTGTTGGATGAGTGAAAGAAATTCCCTTTGATGGGCCAGAGGTTAGGTTTGTGCTGAGGCACCAAATACAGTTTTCCATTCACTTTTATGAAATCTCTCCTTAGTTGCCTTAACAAAGTTTTACTTATGACTTGGGAGGGTAACAAACGGGTTGTTTGGTTTGTTCCTTACCTCATGGACTCATGAAAGGTTGGGTGGGACGCAGCTGCAGATAGAGGGCTGATCAGGATGGTGGGAGAGACCCTGGCTAATGTTCTCCCTGCTTTCCTTGCTCTCCTCCCGCCTCCAGCCGCCGGACTTTATTACCTGGCCGAATTGATAGAAGAATACACAGTTGCAACCAGCAGGATCATAAAATACATGATCTGGGTAAGTGACAGCTTTCCCCGGGATCCCCCTCACTCTTGACCTGCCTTAAAAGGAGGAAGTGGGGAAAGTTTGGCCTGGGTGATGAGACCTCTGACCTTGCTGTTTCCTGAGGGTACCATCCCCCACCTCCCTGCCCTGTACCTGGTCCCCTGGGTCTGCTCTCCCCGGCCTATGCCTTCCGAAGCTTCCTTTCCCAGTGGCATCGCTTCACTGCAGGCCTTGTTCTCAGTTCCTTAAGGTGAGAGCCAAGTGCCTGTTCTGTGTTGACAGGACCATGGCTTTGCCTTTGTTTGATTGTCTTCAGTGGTCTTAGCCCCTTGCTCTGTTCACAGCATTTAGAACTGAGAGGAACCTTAAGGACAGTTTTGAGTACTTGTTGGACCGAGTGACTTGTTCTAAGAGGAAGACACTGTCCCTGGCACAGGCCCTGCCCTGCTCAGGGTTCATGGAAGGCTTCTCTCCCTGAAGATACAATCCTTGCCATCGATGTCAAAGCCACAGGAGAGACTGCTGGTGGTTTCTGCAGCTGCAGGAGAGGCTGGGGAGGGGCTGGAGGCATATTTGAACAGGAGGAGTCCACTGCCTCTCAAATCACCTGCTGTCAGCAGCCACTTTCTCTCTGGCATGAACTAGGGTAGGGAGTCAATTGTGGAAACAAGACCATAGCTCTCAGCCCTGGCTTCAGGGGCCCCGCTCATAAGTGTTGATGCAGGAGTCAGTCTTTCATTTAGCTAAATGCCTGCCATTTGTTATGCACTGACAGCTATAAGTCCTTCAGAACTGTGTTTTTCAAACTGCAGGTTGATTCATTATTGGGTTGTGCAATCGATTCAGTAGGTCATTATCAGCATTAAAAAAAAAAGGAATGGAAAAGACTAGAATTGAAATCTGAACTTTGATCACATATATGTGTGTGTGTTGGGATCACAGTGTAAGCTGTTTTTCTTACTGTGGGATGCTGTCAAACAAACTATGGGATTAAAAAGTGCTGCCCTTTGGGAGCCGAGAGGTTAGTTGGGGAGGTCAGAACTGTGGCTGTGAAACAAGGAGAGACTGAAGCATGAGAACAGTGTTGCCCTGAGTAGGCTAGGGGTTAGTGAGTCCAGGAAGGCTGCCTAGAAGAAGCTCCCTGCACTGTGTGCCTCTGTTGTTTCAGTTCTCTACAGCTGTGCTGATTGGCCTCTACCTTTTTGAGCGCTTCCCCACCTACATGATTGGCGTGGGCCTCTTCACCAACCTTGTCTACTTTGGCCTCCTCCAGACCTTCCCCTTCATCATGCTGACCTCGCCTAACTTCATCCTGTCCTGCGGTGAGAGGGGAGAGAGTGGGAGGGACAGCTGAGGTGGTGGGATGTGCCCAGCTCCTTCAGTGGCACTGAAGGGGGAGGCAAACCACTGAGGTCCTCCAGGAGGCCAGGCCGGTTGGAGGTTGGGGCTTTCACATGTGAGGAACCGAGAGCCCACACTGGCTCTAGTGACTAGAATTTGGAGGGCTGGGATGCTCAGAGAGGGATGGCTTTCCTGGGGCAGGTGGGGTTTGAAAGATTTGAGAAGGGAAAAGAAGTGGGTTGCCTGAGTAGTTACAGCCTTTAAGAAACCACTTGGCCAGGAAAAGCCCAAAGCCTTTCCCTGGCCTGCAGAGAGTGCCCCATCCAGTCCTCTGGCCGTAAGTCATGATTAAGGTGAGCTTCATGGGGCTGCGGGTCTCCCTGCAGACAGCTGCCTTGGGGTTGACAAACGTGTTTGGAGGACCCTTCCCTTCCTGCCTTTGCTCTGCCACCAGTTTCTGACCCCAGGGAGTCAGTTCCCCTTTCTGACCTTAGCGTCTCCATCTGTTCAGTGATATTTGGGAAAGTCATTCGGCACATAGATGCTCTAGTTATTTCTGGAAAAGGTTCTAGATAGGATCTGGTTACCAGGATTGCCTTTTCTCCCTTCAGTTGTTACTGGTCATCATAGCCTTTTGTCAAGAGGTCAAATGGAATTGGGGTTTCTTAGAGCTACTTTCCTATTTCTGTGAGAGCACCTGGAAAGAAGCTGTCCTTCCCAGGAGGGCGTGGTGTTCCAGCCGGGATTGAGTGCCTTCATTTGATTCCACTGAAAGATCTGCTCTGTGGGGGTTGGTGTGAGGTGTCCTTCCGTGGATACTATGCCCCTCTTGCGTCTTCCTAGGTGGGAGGGTGCTGCCCCCCCCCCCCTCCCCCCCCTCCCCCCGCCCCACCCACAGTAGCATGCTCCCTTGGCTTCCCTTTGTCACTCCCTCAACTTGCCCTCTGGATGCCTGGGAGAGTTTTTCTGAAGGTCTGTGGGCATGGAGCACCATCCGGTCTTCCAGCAAGCCCTTGCCCTAGAGCATGGCTAGGCATGGCCGAGCTGTTGTCCCTGCTTTAGCAGGGGAGTGGCAAGAGAGGAGAAAAGAGGAAGGACCTGTGCTGTTGCCAGTGAGGTATATGTGAGGGGTGTTAGGTTTGAGAGGATGTCTACCCTTCACTTCACCACAACGGGAATGCCTGTGTCTGAGCACTGGGTCCCCAGGATCTCTCTTTGTCTGAATTTGGCTGCACACGAAGGACGTGTGTGGGGATGCAGAACATACCAGTTCAGATCAGTGAGCCTTACCCTGGGGCAGGATAAGGAGAGACCCCCGTCCCTGGAACTTTGAGGAACCCTGAGACTGCACTGCAAAGCATCCAGCAGATGGTGCCCTTTATTCCTGAGGAGTGAGACCCTCTGTCTGTGGAGCCTCCTCCTGTCTGGAGGGGACGCAGGAGCGAATGCTCGCCCGTGACTTCCTCCTCCCCCACCCCCCAGTGCAGAGCTCTCTTCAGGACTTACGGCCGCTCTAGACCAAGTCATTTGGCACGGTGCTTTGGGCTGTGTAGCACTGAAGTCTCATTTTTATAACATTCAAGTAGTTTTTATTTACTTCTAATGTAACTCGTAAGTGCGCTCAGCAGTGGGCAGATGGGGGCTCCTTATTTTAACAGGTGGGAAACTGAGTGCTGAAGAGTAGTGCGCTTGGCCAAGCTGTGCTCTGGATCGTGTGTAAAGTCAGGACCAAGACCTGGCTTCTGGCCTCCGAGGCCTTGTGAAAGCTGAGAGTCTATTTTATGTCATCCCTGAGACTGACTGACTCTTCATTCCCTCAACAGGGCTAGTGGTGGTGAATCATTACCTAGCATTTCAGTTTTTTGCAGAGGAATATTATCCTTTCTCAGAGGTAAGAAGTCTTCAGTATGTCCTCAAACTACTAACAGAGACAGCAGGGGTAAAGGGGATTTGTGTGATTTCTTTGTGAATTTGGCTGTGATTTGAAACAGACTATTCAGGGATAACACATTAAAAAAAATATAGATGATTTTAGAAAGCTGTGAGTATGAGGAGCAGGGACCCTTTGGTTGAGGAAGAAGGCCACTGCTATCTCCCAGTGAGTCCTTTGGGTCTCCCAGGATCCCAGCCTGACATCCTAAGGTCAGGAAGGGCGTGGGGTGACCTGGTCTGATGCAAACCTCACAGGCAGGGCTGGGCCACAACCTTAAACCCTGCTGCTCTAGTTTGAACCCTGGAGAAGAACAAGGTCACTTCCCCAGGAGATACGGGTCGGTCATGGTTTTGCCTTCCGTCTACATTCTTCGGTTCAGAGGAGTTGCTTGTCCTGGTGACCACGATTCAGGGATTTTGGCCTGAATCGTGGTCATCTTCAGTCTCCACCTTTCCCCACTGAATCTTCTCCATGTCTGGGGCTGTCCTGTCTCTGCTTCCTGGGCCCTGGGCCCCTTCAGAGATCCCGTGTGGGGTCGTCAGTGTGCACGTGACCACCTTTCTAAGATACACAGTGACTGCTCCTGGACCAGCCTTGGCATCTCCAGGGGCACCATCTTCTCAGTGTCTTTGTTGCCAGGTCCTGGCCTATTTCACTTTCTGTCTGTGGATAATCCCGTTTGCATTCTTCGTGTCGCTCTCGGCTGGGGAGAACGTCCTGCCCTCCACCATGCAGCCAGGAGGTGAGAAGTGGGTGGGAAGGGGTCATGGTGGGAGGACACCAGCAAGGCCTGAGCTGTTGAGGGAGCCAGTGCCCAGCCTGTCGTAGAGACACTTGAATTCTGGGTGGGCAGCACTGTGTACACACACACACTCATGTGTACACACACACACACACACACACACACACTCATCTCCCTATCTGTGTCTCCACAGATGACGTGGTCTCCAATTACTTCACCAAAGGCAAGCGGGGCAAACGCTTAGGGATCCTGGTTGTCTTCTCATTCATCAAAGAGGCCATTCTACCCAGTCGGCAGAAGATATACTGACCCCCTGGGGAGGGGATGCTGGCGCAGGAGCTGGAGAGTCAGGCCCCTGGGCCTCTGCACTGGTTGGGGGCTGGAAGCTGGAAGGCACCTTCCCCCAGCCCTGGCCCTCCTTCCTTCCACTCCCCTGGAAGCCCTTGTCCCCACCCTCCTCAGGAGGCTCAGCTCAGGTCAAATCTGATACTGCTGGAGGCTGAGACCTCAGAGGCTGCCAGGGAGGAGTTGGGGCCTGCTTAGCCAGGAGGCCACCACCCACCTGGGTGCACAGAAGCCGAGCCCCTGTGGCCCTCCTGCTCCCTCCTGTGATGGGTCAGGAGTTCTGGCTCAGCCTAGGCAGGTAGGGCCAGGGCCATTAAGCTGAAGAGCAGACAGTGATAACTGCCAGTGGGCAGATGGCCATGGGAGGGGCTGTGACTTAGCACTTGCAAGAGAAAGTTTTTGCTGTTGAACTGTGATTTCTGTCCAAGTGCTGGTTCCCATTTGAATAAAGATTCTAGGTGGCACTGTTTGCCTTAATACCCTGAAAGTTCATCTTCCTTTCTTCCTGCAGACCTTCTGCCTGGACTGGCTTTGCTGCACCAGGGCTCTTTTTCCACGTTTGGGTCTTGCCCTTCCGAAGGGACCGTTCTTGTGGCCCATAGTGGGAAGGGGACAGAGATGAGGAGCCGAACCTGGTGGGGGGGATGGGGAGTGGAAGTGGAGGCAACCTTTCTTAATCCCCTTCTCTCTTTTTCTGTCTCTTCTTTCCCTGGGGCTCTGTGACTGCCAGACTGGGGGCAGAGAGAGGATAGTGTGGGTCTGTGTTAGATTTTTCAGGAGAACGTGTAATATCCTATTTGTAAGTCTTGTCCTAGGGAAGAGGAGTGATTTCTGGCTGATTTCTATCTTGGGCTTGAGGAGAAACAATAAAAATTGGCTTCCAGGCAGCCTGGACTACAGCCTGTTTTGTAAGAAACGGGTGGTGGGAGAAGCTGTCTGTTACTCTAAGAACACACAGGGCTGGCCCTCTCTTCTGAGTGGTCATGGCTCCTAGGGGGTGGTTGTCTTCTAAGAAGGCAGGCCAGGTCCTGGGCATAGGGCAGCATTTGTCGACCTTGCACTCCAACTATAGTGCCTTCCAAGTACTCAGCAGTATGTATGGGAATGAAGTCCCCATGGGAGCCATTACCGGCATGTCCTATACCTCAGAGCAAAGCAGGCAGGTGCAGAGATGGACTGCACACATGGTACCTTTCAGCCACTGGGAAGACCTCTGTGCTTGAAAACCTTATTTCTACCTCCTGCCTCCAAGTCCCACCATAGCCCTTCATTTCCTTGGCTTTAGTATTCCCTTTCTCTTAAAAATAACCAGCCTTCCTCTTTCCTGGGGAGCAGCAGCCATTTTGGCCTCCTCTCAGTGGCGCTGAGACTGCCAGGCCCTTCTGTCCTATGCAGACAAGGCAGGACAAGGTCAAGGACGCTGGAGGCCAATGTCCTCCTGACTGCTGGCCAGCAGCTGGCCTTGCTGTCTCTTGCTCTCTATTTCTTTCTCACCCCAGTGGCAGCTTTGCCCCTCCATTCACTCCACTGCTCGTGTTCCAGGGGTTGCCAGTGGCCTTGTGCTAAGTCCAGCGAACCCTTTTCACATCTCTTTCTGCATCTCTGCAGCGTTGGGCAGGTTTCATCATTGCCAGCTTCCCAAGCCCTTTTGTGTTTGGTTCTCCCTCTCTGCTCCTTTCCAGGCCAGTGCAGGCTCCTCCACTCACCCTGTGCACAGGATTCTGTCATGGGTTCCCTGGAGGAACCTGTCCCTGCTGCTGATGGCTTCAAGAAATTGAGAGCTGACCTCTAACCCCAGCATCCCTTTTGGTCCTCTGAACCACAGTTCTGCTGCCTTTGGGCATGCAGACAACTCTTGTGGCCCAGATAGCACTTGCTGTCCTCTGCAAACCTGCCTTTTTTGGGTCCTGCTTTGGCCCGAAGATCACTCAGGAGCCCAGCCAGACACCTGGTTTCTCTTTCTGCCCGGACATCCCATCTCTAACAACTGTCAAGGGTACCTTCTGAACATCTCTTTATCTGAGCCACTCCCACTGTCATCAGCTTTCACCTGTATTATTGTGATAGCCTCCTTTGGCTTCTCTATCCCACAGCTGGAGTTGTCTTTCTAATGCACAGTTGATCCAGTCACTCTCTGGCTTACAACCTTCCATGGCTCTCCACTGCCCTCAGGATAAAGTCCAGACCCCTTAGCATGTCTCGTGAGACTCACCGTGTCTTGGTTCCTGCTTGCCTCTGGCCTCATCACTGGCCACCTTGCACTCTGAATTTCAGCCTCCTGTATCCAGAGATGCCTCGTTGCTTCTCCTTCATTCTACTCACCTGAGTACCTTCTCTGTCAGTTCTCAACTTAGACTTCACTTCCTCCAAGGAACTCTGAATGTCCCATCTCCCTCCAGCACACCACACAGATCACTCTGGTCTTACTTGCCTGCTGACTGGTCTGTCTCCCCACTAGACTGTAAGCTCCTTGAGGGCAGGGACTGTCCAGTTTTTGTATCAACAGCACCTAGCTTGGCACCTGGCACATAGAAAGTACTCAATAAATGTTTGTTTAATGAATGATTTGCAGTGACGTGTACAGGGGTTAGCAGGGGATCCAGGTGAGCTTTCTGGAGGAAGTACAAGTGCTCTCAGTCTCAACCTGAAGCCCCAGGTCCTCCCTCCATCCTCCATATAGAGACTGCCTGTGCTTCTGCAGAGACCCCAGAGGCAACTGGGATGAAGGATGACAGAGGGGCAGGAAAGCAGGGTGACACACTAGCCTTCCTCCTCCCTGTTCTGGATCTGGAAATGCAGAATGAGGCTTAGAACCTGAAGCAGGAAGGACTTAATATGAACAAGAGGCAGAATTTCCAAGTGGTCCCTAATCCTGGAATCCTCACCCCTGGTGAGCTGTTTGGGGTGGGAGGGGGAGATGGGGACGCCAAGGTGTCACTTTTCCAATGCCAGGGCCCAGAACAGAGGGATCCCCACTCAGCCTTGGGATACTGCCCTCACTTGGATCTCCTGGGGGAGATTCCTTTGTGGAGAGAAGAAGATCTGGGGTTTGTGGGGGAGGGGGCTGCCATCCTTGAGCTTGAGGGTGGGCAGCCTATGGGCACTCCCCCTTCCTCCCCATCCACACACAATCACTGTACCTTAGCCTTCACTGAGCAGTCTCCAGTGGAGAGGCTACCAAAGTAAGTTTAAGAGAGGTGTGGTTTAGGGGAAGGCAGAGCGGGGAGTCCTTGATGGGCTCGCACAGCCGCCAGGAAGCCTTCGTCGAATGTCTCTCGCAGGTTCATGCTCAGCGTGTCGGTCCAGAAGCTGCTGTCACCCAAGTGCCGCTTCCGGGGCACCTCTGTCACAGTGACAGAGCAGAAGCCCTGGGGCACCTTCATTCTGTAGGGCCGCACCGAAGGATACAGCTCGCGGATTACCACTTCGAAAGGCAGCCGGGGCACAGGCTGCACCTGGTGGCCGGCCACCGAGCGCAGGCGCGCGCCCCCGTGCCCGTCGGACCTCACCTCGACGAAGCAGCGGAAGTCGCGCTCTGGCTGGGGGTCGGGATGCACACCCAGGCGGATGCCCTGTGGGTAGCTGATCTGGGCAGTGGGGGACTTGGCGGGGTTGCTGCTAAGATTCCACACCTTGGGCCGCCTGATCGTGGGAGGCTTGTAGGTGGGCGCCGGCATCACCAAGGGCAGATTGGGCTGCTGTATCTGTTGCAGGCGCGCCTCCGGGGAGGGGTGGAAGCTCGTGGGAGGCCACAGTACCCCGTCCTTGCAGGTGTTGGAGAGGGCCGTGGCCCGGGGCGGAGCACGGGGCTCTTGCTGAACGCTGGGTGTTAGGGACTGGTCTTGGAGTAGCAACTTGCGATGGAGCCACTTCTTGAAGTCAGCTTCTCTCAGAATTTGGTGCTCCTTCTGCAACATCAGAGGGCACAAGATACTTCTGGCCAGCTGCTCCCCCTGTGCTGCTGTGGAAGCAGGCCCTGTGGCTGTAGCCCTGGAAACCTCAGGTCTAATTGAGCAGATACCTTCCTGCTCTTTGTGAGCCCAGAGTCTGATGAGAGAAACCCCTGCCTGTGGGAGCCCTTGTTCTGATGAGGAAAATACTGCCTGGAGGGGTCTCTGGCTCATGTGACAGACAGAGCCTTTCCCATAGGGGAGACCTCCAATCAGATGGAGACTCGGCCTCTGCCCTAGGTGAGGTCTCCAACTTGAGTGGGGAGACCCAATCCCTGCCCTATGGAAAAGCTTGAGTCTTAATGGGGGAGATTCCTGCACCCCCCATAAAGGAGTTCCCAGCCTGCCTTAAAAGTTTCTGGTTTGATGGGGGGGAAAGGCAAATGAGTGGTACAAACTTATCCTTGACCCTGGAAGGAGAGAACAGAAAAGTTTGGAAGGCCAGCAGCTGGATGGAGCTAATCTGAGCAGGCTTCTTGGAAGTGGAGGCCTTGAGCAGTCAGGGTAGGGAGAGAGACAGTTGGCTGGTGCTCCAGACTGGATGGTGATGCTCTCTGTCCTTGCTTCCACTAGAGCTGAACCTTCAGCTTGTCACAGAACCACCCCCTTCCTCCATCCCCATCTCAGTGTCTCAGTTCCCAGACTGTTGCCAAGCAGTCAGGTGGTTTGGAGATTGACCCAGCTCCAGAGGTAGGCCCTCGGATTAGGCTAAGCCAATCATAATAATTCCATCAGCCTTGCCCCAGACTTCAGTCAGTCAGCACATGGCTTTCCTTGAGCTCTAGGGATTGGAACAAGAATGCACAGGTGATCCAGTTGAGGCCAATAAGAGATAAGGGGGAAATCTAGGGGCTTCTGGGAAATCTTAGAGACACAGGAACAGATGGGCTTTGCCGCTTCTGGATACACACGTGACTGTGAGAGCTGGGTGAACCAACAGAGGGTATGACAGGAAAAACGAGAGGAATGCAGCTGGAACAGAGCTGAAATACCAGATTTTGCCAGCCCCAAAACCCTCCCCACCCCTGGATCCACTTAGGAATCCCAGCATCTTCTTTTGGAGTTTTCTGGTTCTTGCATTCTATGTAGCTATACCTCACATTAAAATCCTTTACTCTCCTTTTCTGCCCCAGTCAAGGTCTGACATTGATCCGGGCCCCTGGCAGGTCTCTAGCTCGTCAGTCTCCAGCTCACATCTGAGTCCTTGTCTGTTCTGAATTTGCACTTCTTGAGGTATACCATACTCTCATGGGCCCCCATGCCTCTTCACAGGGCTGTCTGTTCCTTCTACCAGGTCAGCTCTTCCCTGATTGTTCATATAACCAACTGCTGCCCACCTATATAGACTCGTCAGCATTACCCCTCCGACACCCTCCTGGAGCTCCCTCTTCAGAGGAGGGGGGAGGCTCTTTCTGGATGGGACCACTTCTAGCCACTCTTCTAACTAACCACACACGGGAGTCATGCCCACACACCTGGATCACAGCTGATGCCCAGCACCCCTGCCTGCCCTACCCCTTACCTGATACTCAGTCAGGTAGTCCTCCTCCATGAGGGCCAGCTGGTCCTTGAGCCTCTTCAGTTTCCTCATCTCATGAGCAAAGTCCTTCTTGTCCCGTTTCCACATGGCATCTTTCAAGAACCTGGTGCCAAGGTGGGGGTGTGTCATTCCTTCAGCTTCACCCTGGGCTGGGAAGACTGGCTGCTGTTGAGGGCCTGGGTGAGGGTAGGGGGAACTGCCAGAGATGAGGTGAGCAAGATGGACCATCCCCTGTCTGGCTAACTACTTCCCTGGTGGTGAGAGAGGAAAGTAATCACCACCTTCCTGTTGAAGGGCTAGGACCTCAAGGTAATGCTAAACCCCAGGGGTGAGGCCCTGTGGAGAGCCCCAGGAATAGCATCTTGGAGAGGGGTTCCCCTCCACAGACTCATCCTTGGGTGAGGGCGCTGGGGAAGGGTGGCAGATGGGGATAGTTCTCACAAC
This sequence comes from Okapia johnstoni, assembly GCA_024291935.2. Lineage (NCBI taxonomy): Eukaryota > Metazoa > Chordata > Mammalia > Artiodactyla > Giraffidae > Okapia > Okapia johnstoni. The sequence goes on along the minus strand of CM044306.1, from coordinate 121,101,698 downwards.
CTCACCGGGCACAGACTCGGTGGTTCCATATTTTGCAGTAGTCAATGGGCTTGCAGCCTGTGGCATCTTGTGCATGGACATTGGCACCTTTCTGCACCAGGACTTTGACACAGCTCAGCAGGCCCTCGCGGGCTGCCAGATGCAGAGGTGTGGAGCCATTGCATGTCTGACTGTGGAGGGCCCCGCCAGGGAGAAGAGGGGAGAAAGGAAGGATGAAGGGCATCAGATAGGTGGGCACACCAGCTCTCAGGCCTGCTGTGCCACCAGTCCACTGGGTGACCCTGGCACGTCCGTCTCTCTGTACCTCATTTTCAACTGTTGAAGGAGGGTTTGAACTAAATGAACAGCAAAAGTCTGATTATGGAGTATGTGACCATGAGGACCTACCAAAAGGAGAGCTGGGTTGGCTGTAATGCAGAGACCATGAACCTCATCTCCTCTTTAACCACCCAGGCCTCCTCCCCTTTCTCCACGCCTGGCCATGGCCCACAAAGCCTGCGTGACCAGGGCCCTCTTCCTCCCCAACTTTGTCTTCTGACCTTGCCCCATTTTCTGCCAACATGGCCTTTGCACCTCTGCCTGGAATAATTTTCCCTGGCTCTTCACCTGGCCAGCTCCTCTCAGTCCTCTCCTTAGAGGTAACTGCCCGTTCCCAAATAGGTCTTCTTGTCCCCTTTACTCACAGCTCCATTACCCTTCATAACTGCTTACCACACTGTGTCATTTTGTTCATTTGTTTGCTAGTTGACTGGCCGCTCCTACATTAGTATGTCAGCTTTAGGAGGGCAGGGACCATGGCTGTTAAATTCACCATAGTCCTCAACTCGGGCTCAGTGCTCAGCACATTAGATGCTGGATAAATATTTTGAATGAAGGCAGTCTCCTATAAGCTGTCCATTCACTTTCTCAATTATCACAGTAGTCTCATGTGATAGGCATTGATTGTCACCCACCCAAATTTCAGTTGAAGACACTGAGGCAGTAGTTCCTAAACTGCTGCAAATGAGAAACAGCTGGGGCTCTTTTGCACCTTCAAAGCCTGGGCCACATCCCAGACCAATTAAATGACAGACTCCTTTGGATTGAAACACAGGCACTGGTATTTTTGAAGCTCCCCAGGTGATTCCAGTGTACAGACAGGTTTGGGAACCAGAGCTCTGAGACTTAGGATTGAGTGACTTGCCTGAGGTTTTTCCGTCCACTGGCAGGTAGCAAAACTGGGACATGAAGTAGGTCTGCCCTCTTTCAAAGCCTCTCAGCCACTACCACGTGACTGCTTCATGTGGGAACGAATTCCTGGCACCCCACAGCTCCCCTCCCTCTCCTTGAATCTTCCTGCCTGAAGTGGGGTTCTTATCTGCCCAGCCTGCCAGCCCCTCTCCCTACACAGGCTGGACTCACGTGTTGAGGGCCGCCCCTTGCTTAATCAGATAGTGAATGCAGGGGAGGGCCATGGTCTTGTTGTCACCATGGATGACAAGGTGCAGAGGTGTCTGGCCATTGTTGGTGGGCAGGTTTACGGGAAACTTGTACTCCTCCACCAAGACCTGCAGGCATGCAAGCTTGCCGCTCTGGGCTGCAAAGTGGATGGCAGTGAAACCCTGCGGGGGCCAGAGGAGACAGGAAGTGGTTGAGCAGGACTGGGCCCCGGGGCCCACAGCCTAACCTAGAGAGGATTTCTTGGGATTACCCTCGCCTCTTCTCTGTGCCCCTGGGAATCCCACATTCCCCTTTCCGGCTCCCTTAACTCGCTCCCCCAAAATTGCCCTCCAGATGGTAGGAAGGTGAATTAGAACCGTCTACCCAGAAGCTCCACTGTCACTCCTTTCCAGGTAACCACTGTGGGCGGAGCTCTTTGTAGGGTGGAGAAGACTTCGGTTCCTGCCCCTGCACTCCAAGGCCTTACCTTGTCATCGGCCAGAATTTCGCCACGATGCCGATTTAGACAGAACCGCAACCATTCCAGGTTGCCCAATGAGGCCGCGAACAGCTGGTAGTAGCTTCCTCCGATCGCCCTCTGGTCCCACTCCTCGGCTAAACTCATGGAACTGGAGCTAGCGCGGGGAGGAAGGTGGGCGTGAGCCTAGAGGCCGGCCCAGGGCGCGCTGGGCGGCAGGGCGATGGGGAAGTGACAGTCGTCGGGGCCCCCGGGCACCTCTTGGGAGGACAGCCCGGCCCGGCCTGAGCCCTCCCATCCCCCGCCCCGACGACGCCCGCACACCCACGCCCGGGCCCACCTGGTCCGCTGGACCGCCGACTCTTTGCGGGTGGTTGAGCCCTTCTTCGGCAGCTGCAGGTCTACGTTCCCGTAGAGGTACCGCCGCCTGATGGGTGCCGCCGCCCACCTGCCAAAGTGCCAGCTCGCGCTACGGGCGGAGGCCGGCGGGGGCTCCCAGCTTAGGGTCGTGGTGGAGGGGCGGGACCTGCGCGCCTCCCTGGCCTGGTCACCGACCTGTCGGTTACCCCACCCCACGGCCCACTCGTCCTAGAGACTCGGCATCTCAACACCCCACACAGAAAGACGAGTAGCTTTTGTTTCTGATCATAAAATTAATAAGTGCTGATTGTAACAAAATAAAACAGAGGGCAATGAAGATATTAAAAACCACAACCCCATTACCCACAGAAATCATGATCTATTTCGCTATGTGTATGCACATCCTATACGTGTTCCTGTCTCTTTTCATTCAGCCTTATACAATGAACTAGCTTCCATTGTCAGTCCACATACTAAACGTGATTTATGACGCAACCATAGCCCAGCATCATAATGGATGCGCTGCTATTTCACTTATGATGCAGAAAACAAAACGGCTCCTCTCTGGTTGTTTTCTTAGGATGGATTCCCGGAAGTAGAATTACTAGGTGAAATGAAATGAACATTTTTAAGCCGTTGATAGATGTTTCCAAACTGCCCTCCAGTAAGGTTCTATATTCCCTTCTACTTCCACCTGCAGTGAAACAGGTGCACTGTAAATAAGTCTCATGACTTTGGTCAAGTAGCCAAGCAACAAATGTTGCTTGAAACAGTGTTGCATGTTACTGATTCAACCACATTCTCACCCTTTCACAGGGGAAACAGACCCCAGGCCTATCAAAGGGTGATTGAGACCCCAGGGTCAACTCTATGCTTATCTGAGCACACTGCCCACTTCTAACGGCTGTCTCCCCTCTGTGCCTGACTTTTTAGTGTTGCCCCTGGAAAAGTCTATGATGGACAAAGGAGGGTCTCTTAAGACCACAGTGACAGGGAGCAGGGAGCAACAAAAATGCAATTCTCCACCCAGAAGCACCTCTCCCCCTTTCCAGGGAAACCTCCTTTGGTAGCCCACTTGCCTTTCAATCCCAGTGGCCAGAAGGAGATAGCACCCCTTCAGAGCACCTTAAAAACCAGCAAATCCTACTGGAAATTTGCCTCTGGTGGGGCCTTAGCAACTGACTTCAAATTAAGATTAAAGTGACAATGCTTTGCAAGGACAAATTTTGAGGATTTCCTGGAAACTGAAGGATTCTTTGGAACTGTTGCTTTTGGAGTATTAGGATTCTAACAATGGCAGCAAGACCTTATGTGTGTGTTGGGGTCAGAGAGTGTATCTCAAGACCTTTTCAAGTAAATCCTTTATCTTCACCTTCGGTCTCTATACAGTAGTTGCAACCCTGGCTGTACATTAGAATCACCTGGGGGGAAACACCAATGCAGAGGACTTACCCCTAGTGATTAAAATTACAGGTTGACCCTTGAACAACACGAGTTTGAGCTGTGCGGTTTCATTGCTCACATATTTTTCAATACTAAATGTTACATAGTCCCTGGTTGGTTGCATTTGTAAATGAGATACGGATATGAAGGAACCGCATTTATGCAAGGCCAACTACGTTGTGTGAGGATTGAGCCCCACATTGTTCAACAGTCAACTAATTGATTGGGTTTCTAGCCTGAGCAGTTGGTATCTTGTGAAGTTCTCTAGGTGATCATCACATGCAGCCAGGGGTGAGAAGGACTTTGAGGCATCCCAGCCTCAGTCCTCTTCCTGAGGAGGCAAGAGGCTGCAGGTGACCCTAAGGAAAGAAGGTCACAGAGGTAGGCAGAGAGATGGGAGAAGAGGATGTCTTTCCACCTAAAGACCCCTTGGCCAGAACTAGAGCCATACGGCTGGGCAGACAGTGACTGATGGAAAAGCAGACACCAGACCACAGGGAGGGCAGATGGCAGAATATGCCCAGGGAGAGTTGACTTCCTCTCTGAAAGGGGAGGATAACGGGTATGGCTCCTGAACAGCTGGTTTTTACAGCCCTAGGTAAGAGAGATGGAAGGCTGAGAGAGGAGGCAAACCCAGAGAGAAATGGAGGCAGGACCTCAGAGCCTGTTGTCTCCAAACCCTGGTCCCATCCCCAAGGCCCGCTCCTCATTGTTCTCTAAGCCACTTCTCTAAGGATCCTTTTGACGCTTAGGCTATTTCAGACTGTTTCTGTCCCTTTAAACTGAAGCCTGACTACTAAAAAGTTCCTGAGGTTAAATTCTCCATAGGAACAAATAATTGAGACCAGTGCGGGTGGTCCCTGAAAGGAGCTGTGTGGGCCAGGGAACTGTGAAGCCCCAGAGGACATTGGGACCGGTTCCTGAGGGGTGGGTGTGCTTTGAGAGCCAGGACGGCCTGGTTTGAGTGGGGGCACACTCATGTGGGCAAGGGCAGGGGAGGCTGACACTGCCATTGTGATCTGGCAGGGCTAGTGCATCATCTGAGGATAGTGGTAGGACAGGGGATCGTGGCTGCAAGGAGCTGAAGTCCTCAAGTGGCAGGTCTGGTTTCTGGCTGTGGTGGTAATGGCATAGGAAAGAGGACTGACTTACCTTGAGATCAGCACACTGGATATCTGGGCTTCCTGGTGGCCCAGTGGCAAAGAATCTGCCTGCAGTGCAGGAGATGTAAGAGATGCAAGTTCAATCCCTGGGTCAGGAAGGTCTGCTGGAGGAGGATACCCTCTCCAGTATTCTTATTCTTGCCTGAAGAATTCCATGGACAGAGGAGCCTGGAGGGCTACAGTGCATGAGGTCACAAAGAGTCAGACATGACTGAAGCGACTTAGCACGCACCCTGGGTAACTGGTACCCTGGTACCCTGGTAGCACAGTTACCAATTGTAGCTCTGGGGGTAAACACTCCCATCAGGGGGAGAAAGGAAGCCTGAAAGACACATCCTCAGAAGTGGGAGAGAGAATGCCTGCATCTTGAGACCAGATTTAGAGAAAAGCAGGAATCTGAGTGCCTATCACATTGTGGGGGTGGAGATTGAGTCTGTGCAGGACAGGAACTCCAGAGAGCAGGTCATGTCTCTTTACCAGATTTCCAAGCTGTGTGCCCGTTGTCTTATCTGTTCTCCCAAGTACTCTCAGAGAATGGGCCACATTTGAATGAATCCTTTGCTTCAGTCTCAAAGCAGTTCCAAAGGATCAGCAGAACTGTAGCTGATCTGGTGTTCTCACCTATCCACTGCATGTCTCAGAGATTGGAGGTTACATGAAGCTTTCAGTACCAGGGAGATGATTTAATCAGGCTAGCACCTGAGTATCCTGCTTAATTTTAATGATCCCAGAAGGGATCTAAAATGTAATTCCAATGTCTCTTGAACTGCTGAGAGCTGGAGTGAGTTTATCTCAAATCCCTATGCCTGGCTTTCTTTTCTGGAATGGGGCGCTCTGTTGACCCACTGTCCTACCATAATCGGTGAAGATTATTTTACAAACCAATTGTCACAGTCTCTGACATTTTCTTAAGGACATACAGCAAATGAAGAAACTTATTCAAGAAAATCTACTCAATCTCAGCAAGAACAGTGACAGTCTGTGGCACTTAAGCAGCAACCTGCTCCTTCCCTCCTCTCTACCCATCTCAGAGCAATGCCTGAAGCTCTGGTCCAGGTGGGAATGGCCAAGAGAATGGGTCTCCTTTTCCTCTCAGCTCCCAATCGAGATATAGGATATCTCACTGAAAGAAGCAGGCTGCCAGCATCTCACCAGTGCCTCCTTTCTCTGCTCCAAGTGGTGAAGGCTAAATTCCTGGTGAGTGTAGCCAAGAGATTGGGGCTCTCTTCCTCTATCTGGCTCTCACTGATGGGACAAAGGCTTGACTTCAGGCATGGCAGGCTAAGAATATTGATCTCTTTGTCCCAGCCTGCATGCTCATGGGACAGATGGTCTGTGTTGGGAAAGAATTGCAGGTAACCTAAATGTCCATCGACAGAGTGAAAGGCTACCACCACTGCCCTGCACACGAAGCCAGATGTTATTCTAGGAGATGAACTACTGTCCTTGCCCTCAGTTCTACAACAAGGACTCAGAGATTATGCCCAGTCAATCCACAAAAACTGAGAACTCTGAAGCTCTTCCCTAAGTCACTGACTTCAGGGAATTTCCTGGCCATCCAGTGGTTAGGGCTGCACGCTTCCACAGCAAGGGGCATGAGTTTCATCCCTGGTTGGAACTGAAATCTGGCAAGCAGCACAGTGCAGCCAAAATAAAATCACGAACTTTATTTGAAACAGAACATGGGGACATTCAAACTTAAGAGTGCTCTGAAAGCAATGGAGATTTGGGTGGTAACCAATTTAAAACAAGCTGTAGGCCAGCTAGTTTACCAGAGAGAACCAGGGAAAAGGAAAGCCTAGAAGAGCCCTCATGGGGTCAGAACAAACCTCAAAGACTGGCTTTAAAAACTACTTCCACAAAGGCACCCAAGTTTAATTGAATCAGACCCTAGAGTAATGTATGCCCTAGAGCAATGAATAGAGCAATAAGGTGACAACTAGTGGAGCCTAAAAGTTGGGTATGATGCCAGCAGAGGCAGGCAGTTTAACAGAGAGCTCAGGGAAAAAGATAGTCTCAGAGAGTTCTGCTACAACTACTGCCAGTGAATATATCCAGGGCTGCACCCTCTGAGCAGCATATCAGAGGCTTCACAAAGAGGGGGAAAATAGCAAAATAATCCATCCAAGGCACTAAAGGAATAAGCAAGCAAACACAACAAACAAACCTTGGGGAGTGAGTAAGTGAGTGGGTGAGTGACAGTCGCTCAGTCAGGTCTGATTCTTTGTGACCTCCATGGACTGTGGCTTGCCAGGCTCCTCTGTCCATGGAATTCTCCAGGCAAGAATACTGGAGTGGGTAGCCATTCCCTTCTCCAGGGGATCTTCCTGACCCAGGGATCAAACCTGGGTCTCCTGCATTGCAGGCAGATTCTTTACCATCTGAGCCACCAGGGAAGGGTCGAGAAAATCAGTATCCAGAGTTGCTACATTACTTTAGAAGTCCAGTTCTCAACAAAAAATTATGAGATATACAAAGAAACAAAAAGTAGGGGAAAAAAGCATACAACAGAAATTGTCTGTGAAAAGACACAGATATCAGATATAACAAACCAAGATTTCAAAGCAGTTACAGTATCTTCAAAGAACTAAAGGAAGCCATACTAAAAAGTAAAAGTAAGTATGCCAATGTCTCATCAAAAAAGGAATATCAGAAAACAGAAATTATTTAAAAAAGTGAAAATCCTGAAATTGAACAATACAGTAACTGAAATGAAAAAGTTACTAGAAATTCTCAAGAGTAGATCTGAACTCACAGAAGAAATAATCAGCAAACTTGAAGATAAGCGGTAGAGATTATGCAATTCCAAGAACAGAGATAAAAAAGAGTGAAGAAAAATCCTCAAAAAAAATAAAATATATATGGGACATGATTATGCACACCAACATACACATAATGGGAGTACCAGGATGAGAAGTGAAAGGAGCAGAAAAAATACTGGAAGAAGTAATGGTTGAAAAAGATTAATCTACACATTTAAGAAGCTCAACAAATTGAAAGTAGGAAAACATAAAGAGATTCACACCCAGGCAATCATACTAAAAATTCTGAAGACGAGAAGAAAATTTTGAAAGCAACAAAGAGAAAAGTGACCATATATAAGGGGATCCCACAAAGATAGGCAACTCACTTCCCATCAGAAATAACAAGGCCAAAACGCAGTGGGATGACGTATGCAAATACTGAAAGAGAAAAACTATCAACCAAGAATCTTATATCCAGCAAAACCATCTTTAAAAATGACGACAAAATAAAGACATTGCTTACCCTGCTTGCTGCAACTAGAGAAAGCCTAGTGCAGCAACAAAGACCCAGTGCAGCCAAAGATAAATACATAAATAAATATTTTTAAAAAAGGAATTGTATAAAACAATATATAATTGTATTGTTGGGCCTATAACATATAGAACAATAACAATAATAACAACACAAAGGAGGTGGATGGGAACAAAGCTGTATAGAGTAAGAAAATAAGTAAGATTTTTTAACTTGAATCTACAGAGATTCAAGAGAGTCTTGAATGAAGAGAAGCAGAAATGGTAAATTAGAAAACAAGTATAACAAAATCTGTAAATATATTCTGTTCTCAGCTTCTTTAAAGGACATAAAGTTACATAAAACAATAATTAACAATGTATTGTTGCATATATAATATATATACAAATTGTAATATGTATAACAATACTACAAGAAAGTAGAAGAAAAATATAGATATATAGGATATACAGGATATAGAGGATATCCAGTATCTCCTTGAAATTAAATTAATATAAGTCTTAGATTCTGCTAAGACAAGATGTATATGATAAGTCCTAGAGAAAACACTAAGAAAATAAAAAACAAAAGTTTAAAACATCAACAGAATTAAAATGCTGTGCTACAAAAAATTCACTTATTGTAAAAGGAAACATCAAAGGAGGAATAGGGAAACAATAACAACAAAAAAGACTTGACACATACAAAAGTAAAATGGCAAATGTACATCCTAACATATCAGAAATAATAGTCAATGTGAAAGGATTTAATAATCCAATCAAAAGACAGAAATGATCAAACTGAATAAACATTAAGATCCAATATATGCTGCCTACAGGAAGTATACTTTGGATTCAAAGACACAAATAGGTTGAAAGTAAAAGCAGAAGAGGAAAGAAAAAGTTGTATTTTGCAGGCAGCAACCATAAGAAAGCTGGAGTGGGTCTACTAGTATCAGACAAAATAGACCTTAACACAAAAAACTAGCACTAAAGAGGGACAATTCATAATGATAACAGGGTTAATCCATCAGAAAGATATACCAGATATGCAGATATGCAATTAACAACACAGTCCCCAAAATATGGAGCAACAACTGACAGAACTGAAAGAAGAAATATACAGTGTAACAATAGTAGCTGGAAGCTTCAACACCCCACTTTCAGTAATGGATAGAACAAGGAGACAGAGTACAACAAGGAAACAAGAAGACTTGAGCAACACTACAAATCAATGACTTAACAGACACCTATAGCACTCTCCATCCAAAAATAGCAGAACGCACATTCTTCTCAAGTGTACATGGAACATTCTGCAAAATAAATTTTGTTTATAAATTAGGCCATAAAATAAGCCTCAATAAACTTAAATAAATTTAAATTATACAATTGTGTGTTCTCTGACACACAGGAATGAAATTAGCCATCAATAACAGAAAATTAAGAAATTCACAAATAGATGAAAATTAAGAAACAAATTTCCAAATAAAAAATGAGTCAAAGAATAAATCAGAAGGGAAATTACTTTGAACAAAAACAAAGGCACAGCATACCAAAACTTATTGGATGCAGCTAAAGCAGTGCTAACTGGACTATTTATAGCTGTAAATGCCTAGGGTAAAAAAGGAGAAAGATCTCAGATAAATCTAAAATTCCACCTTAACGATGGGAAAAAAAGAGCAAACTAAACCCAGAGCAAGTAGAGAAAAGAAAGATTAGAGTAGAAGTTAATAGAATAGAGAATAGAAAACAATAGATAAAATTAAAAAAACTAAAAGATGATTCTTTGAAAAGATCAATAAGACTGGCAAATCTTTAGCTAGACTGACCAAGAGAAAAAGAGAGAAGAATTAAATTACTAAAACAGGAATTAAAGAGGGGCCATTATTACAAGCCTGACAGAAACGAAAAGGATTACAAGGGAATACTATGACCAGTCATTTTCCAACAATTTATATAGCTTAGATGAAACGGGCAAATTCTTTGTAAAAAATTTTTTAAATTAAAAAAAAAAATTTCTTTTTGGCCACACCATACAGCTTGTGGGATCTTAGTTCCATGACCAGAGACTGAACCCAGGCCCTTGGCAGTGAGAGCATGGAGTCCTAACCACTGGACAGCCAGGAAATTCCATGAAGTGGTCAATTTCTTAGGACAAAAAGTACCAAAACGGACTCAGGAAGAAATGAAAAATATAAATAGAACTATAACAAGCAAAGAGATTCAGTTGGAAAATAACAAACTTTAAAAAACTTTTAAAAAAACCTTAAAAAGAAAATTCCTAGTTTAGACTTTTGGTGAATCTATCAAACATTTAAAGATGAATTATTACCAACTACTTATAAACTCTTCCAAAAGCAAAAAATAAAAAATCAAGGAATTCCAACTCATTCTATGAGGTTGTGTCTGTGTGTGCACTCAGTCACTTAATTGTGTCTAATTCTGTCGACCCCATGAACTATAGACAACAGGCTCCTCTGACTACCGGACTTCCTAGGCAAGAATACTGGAGTGGGTTGCCATTTCCTACTCCAGGGGATCTTCCCGCAGCAAACTTGCAATGGAAAGAAATTCCTCAACCTGATAGAGTATCTGTGTAAAATCCACAGCTAACATTATACTTAATGGTGAAAGATTGATTTCTCTTTAAGATTTAGAACAAGACAGTGATGTCTGCTTTTGCCTCTTCTATTCAACATTGTATTGAAGTATTACAGCCAGGGAAACGAGGCAAGGAAATGAAATAAAAGACATCCATTCAAAAGAAAGAAGTAAAACTATCTCTACTAAGATGATATGATCTTGCATATTGAAAATCTTAAGGAACTTGGTCCTGGCAAAAGGATGGAAAGACAGATCTATGGGATAGATCTGGAATCCAGGGGAAAAAAAACCCTCACATTGTCAATTGATTTTTTAAGAAAGTGCCAAGATAATTCAAAAAAGGCAATGAATAGTCTTTTCAACCAGTGGTGCTGGGGCAACTGAATATCCACATGTAAAGAGTAAAACTTGACCCCTGGTACCCTCTTTGTATCATAACAAAAGCTAACTCAAAGTGAAGGAAGATATAAATGTAAGAGCTAAAACCAAAAAACTCTTAGGAAAAAAATTGTAAGTGTAAAGCTTTGTGCCTTTAGATTAAACAATAGGTTCTTAGATATGACATCAAAAGAAACAAACTGGATATTATAATTTAAAATCCTTTGTGCTTCAAAAGATGCCATCAAAAAGTGAAAGATAATCTACAGAATGAGAGAAAATATTTACAAATTACTGGTGAAAGACTTGTGTCCAGAAAATGTAAAAAACTCTTACAATTCAACAATAAAAAGACAAAAAAAAAAAAGGAACCCTCATTTTAAAATGGGCAAAACATCTGAACAGACATTTCTCCAGAGAAAATATACAAATGGGCAACAGCACACGAAAAAATAATATGCTCGTTATCATTGGCCATCAGGGAAATGAAAATCAAAATCAAAAACGAGATATCATTTCATGCCCGCTAGAATGGCTGTTGTGTCAAAAAGACACAATAACTGCACAGCTACATGCAAAAGAATCAAACTGGACTCACACCACATAAAAAAATAAACTTTAGGTGGGTTAAAGACTTAAATGTAAGACCTGAAACTATTAAAGTCCTGGAAGAAAACATAAGCTGTATGCTCGATGACATCAATTTTAGCAATATTCTCCTTGGGCAAGGGACACAAAATCAAAAATAAATAAATTGGGTCTTCATGAATCTAAAAGGCTTAACACAAAAGACTGCCTTGAATGGGAGAAAATATTGGAAAATGATAAATCTGATAAGGAGTTAATATGAAAAATATACAAAAACTCATACAACTCAACATTTTTTTAAAAAAAGACATTTTTCCCTGATTAAAAAATGCTGCGTAGAGGACCTGAATAGATATTTTTCCAAAGATGACAGATGGGCAATGGACACATGAAAAGATGTTCACATCGCTAGATATCAGGGAAATGTAAATCAAATCCACAATGAGAGCTCACCTCCAGCTGTCAGAATGACTAATTTCAAAAAGACTAAAAATAACAAGTATTGGCGAGGATGTGGAGAAAAGGGAGCCCTCATGTGCTATTGGTGGGAATGTAAATTGGTGCAGTCAATATGAGAAACGGTACAGAGATTCCTCTGAACATTAAAAACAGAACTACCACACAGTCCAACAATTCTACTTCTGGGTATATTTCTGGAGAAGACAAAAACACTAATTCAAAAAGATATGTGCAAACTTATGTTCATTATTTACAGTCGCCAAGATATGAAAGTAACCTAAGTGTCCATTGATAGTTGGATACAAGTATGGTATACACAGTGGAATATTACTCAGCTATAAAAAAATAAATCTTGCCACAACATGGATGGATCTAGAAGGTATTATGCTAAGTGAACTGTCAGAGAAAGACAAACACCGCATGATTTCCCTTATATATGAAATCTAAAAAACCAAAACAAACAGGAAAACAGAAACAGATTAACAGATACAGAAAGCAAACTGGTGGTTGCCAGCGGGGAGTAGGGGAAGATGAGTGAAATAAACGAGGGCGATTAAGAGGTACAAGCTTCCAGATAAAATAAACAAATCATAGAGATGTAATGTACAGCACAGGAAATACAGTCAATACTATTGTCATAACTGTATATGGTGACAGATGGTAGCTAGACCTTCATGGTGATTATTTTGTAATGTATAAAAATATTGAGTCATTAGATTGTACATCTGAACCTAATATAATATTCGAAGTTAATCATACCTCAATTTAAAAAAGGGAAAAATAAATAACTGATGAGGACTTCCCTGGTGGTTCAGTGGATAAGAAGCCACCTGCCAATGCATGGGGACATGGGTTCAGTCCCTAGTCTGGGAAGATCCCACATGCTGTGGTGCAATTAAGCCTGTGGACTACAACTACTGAGCCCACGCTCCAGAGCCCATGAGCTGCAACTACTGAGCCTTCATGCTGCAACTACACAAGCCCTCAGACCTAGAGCCTGTGCTCCTCTACAAGAGAAGTGAAGTGCAAGTCAGTTAGTCATGTCCAAGTCTTTGTGACACCAAGGACTGTAGCCTGCAGGCTCCTCTGTCTGTGGGTTCTCCAGGCCAGAATATCGGAGTGAGTAGCCATTCCCTTCTCCAGGGGATCTTCCCAATCCAGGGATCGAACCCAGGCCTCCCACACTGCAGGTGGATTCTTTATCATCTGGCTGCCAGGGAAGCCCACACAACAAGAGAAGCCACCCCAATGAGAAGCCTGAGCAGTGCAATGAAGAGTAGCCCCCATTTGCTGCAACTAGAGAAAGCCCACGCAAAGCAACGAAGACCCAGTGTAGCCAGAAATAATAAACAAATAAATAAACATTTAAAAATTTTTTCTGAAAAATTTCTAATAAAAAATAACTTGAGGATGTAAATAAATTGTAACCCTTTTACATTGCTGGGGGATGTACCATGGTACAGCCACTTTTGGAAGTAGCTTTGCAATCTGGTAGTTCCACAAATGGTTACACAGAGTCACTATCTGACACCCACTTATAAAAACATACGTCCACACAAAAACTTGCACATGATTGTTCACAGCAACATCATTTATGATAGTGAAAAAGTGGAAGCAACCATATGTCCACATATGGATAAATAGATAAAAGGTGTATCCATACTGTGAAATATTACTTAGCAATAAAAAAGAATGAAGTACTGACACATACTACTACATGGATGAACCTTGAAAATATTATGCTAAGAGAAATCAGCCAGACACGAAAGACCACATATTGTATGATTCCATTTTTATGAGTTGACCGCATAGGCAAAGCTACAGAAATAGAAAGATTAATGATTACCTTGGACTGGGGAAGGGATAGAAGAGGGGTTTGAGGAGTGATAACTCAGGGTATAGGGTTTCTACTTGAGGTGATGAAGGTGTTCTAAAATTGGTTGTTGTGATGATTGCTCAGCTCTCTGAATACACTAAAAGTTGTTGAATTGTACAATTATAAATAGGTAAATTGTATGGTATGTGAATCATATCTCAATAAAGCTGTTGGTAAGTAAAAACAACCCTGTGCCCTGGGGGCACCCAAAAGCTTTCCCTACAATGGCTATCAATTGTCTTGGGGATGGCAATTTTGTTCTCAGGGCCTCCTTTGGTGTCAGCTCTTTTTTTTCTTTTTTTTGATGTGGATCATTTTTAAAGTCTTTTTTGAATTTGTTACGACATTGCTTCTGTTTTGTTTTGTTTTGTTGGCTGAAAGGCATGCAGGATCTTAGCTTCCCAACCAGGGATTGAACCTGCATCCCCTGCATTGGAAGCCAAAGTCCTAAGCACTGGACTGCCAGGGAAGTCCCTGGAGTCAGCTCTTGATCCAAGAATTCTGGCCTGGTTCCATAACACACTGACCCAGAAATGGGACACAGCCTTTTGCTGAAGATCTACCTTCCCAACCTTCTCTGCCTCTTAGGAAGCTTGCATGACTTCACTGTAGATGGGACAGAGGAGGCAGGAAGGGAGGGCGTTACAGAAGAGTGGGCAGTTTTCAAAGGAACATCAGTATCCTGGTTTTTAGGATGCTCTTCACCCATTTCTCAACTGGGGGTGCTTTTCTTCAGGCTATTTCCCCAGCAATTCCCCCAGAGCAAACCAAATTCCTTTCTGGCATCTCTTAGGCAGACATCTTTTGTGGACTTGAGACTGCTTTCTATGGCCCATGACCTCACATTCTAAGATAGGTATCAAGATACTTTTTAAGGAAGATAAAAATTTCCCTAAGAATAATGATGCTGTCATTGGTTAAGACACTAATGTGTCTTTTCTTTTTAAGGTGGAGAGAATAGTTTAATGAACCTCACGAATCCATCACCCTCATCTCTAACAATTATTAATGTTTTGCCAATCTTGTTTTTACATGAGATAAATTCTTATGGGATGGGGGCTACTTTTAAAATAAAAATGCTCCTATCAGAACAAGACAGAGAATATAGGCTTAACCACCTTCTGGTTCTCAATTCGGGGAATCCAGGGGGAGGACTGGAACGTAGGAGCGGCCTCCTCTTTGCTCATAGCCCGTGGAGGGTTGAGGGTGGGTTATAGAGTTGGCTAAGGTGTGTGGACCATGAGGAGGCTCACTCGGGTACGGCGGTTGCCCAAAAGGCTAGGGATACTGGAGAAGAAAGGAATTCGTACAGCAGATCCTCGGAAGTGAGCGCCTCCTCCCCCACCACTGCCTTCATGGCCTGCACATCCTTCCCGATGGCGTAGCAGGCATACTGGGGAGCAAAGGGATCGGCAGTCACGGCAGGCTTACCGCAGGAGTCCCGTGTTCCCCCATCTGACTGTGCATGCGGGGACCCCAAAAGGGGAGGGATTGTTTGCCAGAAGAAAAGCTCGTGATCCAGCTAAGGCTCCAGCCTCCGGCTTCTGAAACTAGCTTCCCCACCAGCCCTTAGGCTCACTCCTTACCAGCTGGTTGGAGACATCTCCGTGGTCCTTTCTGGTCATTCCCTCCCCAATGGCGGACTTCATGAGCCGCGAGAGGGAAGGGAGGACGTTGATGGGAGGGTAGATCTGGGGGAAGCCGAAACAGGGAGTGGCAGAAGGCAGGGTCCGAACTTTCCCCTCCTTCCCACCTCTATTTGTCTTCCCTCCCTCTGTGGTTCTCCTGAGACTAGTCCTTATTCATCCCACAGAAAGATGAGCTGGTCACACCCCTCCCCCTTTATCTCCCACAAATCCTGGAGCTTGGGTATACAGGTGCCTAGATGTGTGTGCTTAGACAGAATCGAGGGGGGAGTTCATGAAAGTCTAGCTATTTCAAAACTTTTGATTATTATTGAGATGAAAACGAGTTGAAACTTAATAGTTCTTAGCTGCAAGGAAAGAAGCTGCCAAAGAGGAAACAGTGATGGGGGTGGCCTTTAACCTCAGACGTGACAGGCATATTATTCACCACCTACTTGTGTCAGTTACCTATTGATTTTGTTCAGTAAAGCAAACTACTGGAAAGAAAAGAGAATTGGCAGTTATTTTGTATCTATGATCTGCTAGATGCTTTCTATATCTATATATACTTTTATACTGTATACTTTTTTGTTGTTTTGGTTTCTTGTTTTTTGGGGGGGGGGGGGCTGTACTAGGTGACATGTAACCAAGTATTGAAACTGTGCCCCCTAGCAATGGAAGCATGGAGTCCTAACCACTGGACCACCAGGAAATTCCCACCAATTTATTTTGTTCTCCACAATGCAACTGTATGATAAGTATTATCATTCCCATTTTACAGATGTGGAAACTGAGGATTAGAGAGATGAAATGATTTTCTAAAGATCCCATAGCCAAGGAGGCTGGACTCCACCCAGACTTGTCTTCTGTCTGGGGACCAAATTGTCTTCCTGGGGATTAGCTCCTGTTTGGGGTCAGCCTTGCCCGGCCCCTCCTCATTCACTAGAGGTGAAGTGCAGCGGGAAGTGGCACACTGGTTTTGGAGATGGTGGAGAGAGTTAGAAGTGGGTAGAGAGGGGACGGTACC
The DNA here is from genome assembly GCA_024291935.2 of Okapia johnstoni. NCBI lineage: Eukaryota > Metazoa > Chordata > Mammalia > Artiodactyla > Giraffidae > Okapia > Okapia johnstoni. Next base: position 121,085,024 of record CM044306.1, on the reverse strand, counting down.
TGTCTGTTATGAAGCTGTCTGTCCACGTAGATCTGTCCCTCTGTGATGAAGCCTGTCAGGTCTGGGATTGGGTGGGTGATATCTGCAAGGAGAAGCATTGGTGTCAGTATAGATGGTGCTCAGGTCTCCACCCACTCAGGGCCATGTAGGTTCTATTCCCTCACAGGAGTGGGTGACAGGTGGAGGCAAGGAAGGGACAGTGCCTACCCTGCTGGAGGAGTGGAGCTACTGTGCATCTATGGAAAGAAGCATGGGTCCTGTAAGTGTCTGAGTGGGACGGGAGGGCAGGGAACTGCAGGGGGCAGTGGGCAGGGAGGTGGCTCACCATCATTGGGCATAGTGAGGATGGGGATCTGAGTGATGGATCCGCCCCGGCCCTCCACGCGGCCTGCCCGCTCGTAGATGGTGGCCAAGTCAGTGTACATGTACCCTGGGAAGCCTCGGCGCCCGGGCACCTCCTCTCTGGCAGCTGAGACCTGCAATACCCATGGGCCTTGGGGTAAGAGGATGATACAAGGAAGGGGCATTGGGGGTTCAGTGACCACGAGTAATGGGGTGGGGGTGGGCCTGTGTGGGCCAGCTCTGGGCTCATGACTATGGGGGGCTAAGCCCGACCCCCCTCGGCAGCCAACTCACCTCCCGCAAGGCCTCCGCATAGGAACTCATGTCTGTCAGTATGACCAGCACGTGCTTCTCACACTGGTAGGCAAGGAACTCTGCTGTGGTCAGTGCCAGGCGTGGGGTGATGATCCGCTCGATCCTGCAGGTATGGCCAATGGTTAGAGCACCTGGAGGCCAGGTCTGTGCTCCATTTAGCCCCTGTGCTGCGTAGAGGGTGAACTTGGAAGCTGGTACAGTACATGGCAGCAGAGGACTGGGGAAGATGAGCCCTGCCTGGCCCCTAGCCCCCAGGTCCAGGCCATGGTTCCTGGGAGACTGGGCCCTCAGTCACACCCTGCTGTTCAAGGTGGGAACAGGGACAGAGGCTGGGGCAGGCAGGCAGGGAGCTGGGTGAGAGGGCCTGGAGGGTCTGTCCCCAGGGCAGATGGTGTGTCAGAGCTCAGCAGCTGGTGCTCTGCGCATCCCTCCCCCAGGGCACCTGGGCTTGGGTCAGCCAGAAGGCTCACACTCTCTATGTCCTCAGGGTTCCTTCCTTCCTGTTCCCCTCACTGTTCCTGATCACACGCGCGGGCCATACACCTGCCTGCCTTGCCGAGCCTTCCACCGTGAGCGCTCCGGGGCCCTTCCTCCCGCTCCAGGCACTCAGACCCCGGGCCCTGTGCCCATGGCACTTTTCTTTAGGATACCATCTGGGCCTCCTGAGCTCTGCTCTCTAGTTTCTGGAGTACCTTCAGCTCCCAGGACAGTTTATTAGATTTTTGGTTTTTTTTTTTCCATCACCTGACCTACAGATTTAAATTCACATTTTCTCAACTTTTGAAACAGTTTTTCTAAGCAAATTGTTTAGGGAAATATCTCTTTAGTGGTGACCTAGTGGCAGCAAGTCTAAGATGAGGAGCCCTGACTTGGGGCAGTGGCTGGATGCAGGTTGTAGGGAGGGTAGATGGGCTGCAGGCGGCCAGCAGGCGGTGGTCTGGCTCTTGCTATCTCCTCATGCACCTCTTCCCCAGCCTCAGTTTCCCCATCTGCACAATGAGGGGTTGTTCTCCCAGCTCTGGCGAAGCCTGAGACCTGGGCTCCGGGTCTTGGAAGGGGGCAGGGCCTGCTGCCTACAGGTAGTATGGGTGCTCACGTGGGGTCGTTGGCCAAGTTCAGGAAGAGGCAGACGTTGCCCATGGTGCCGTTCTGCTCGAAGTCAGACTTGAAGAACCTGGCTGTCTCCATGTTCACCTGGACACACAGCAGGAAGGGCTGGAGGCGGGGCCAGGCCCCTCCCATCTCTTCCAGTAAAGCCTATCACTGACCAGCTATCAGTCAGTGGGGTCTCATCAGAGCCCCAGAGAGAGGTTCAGACATCAGGCTGAGCTGCTCAGTGTCACCCTGCTCCTCACCTGACCCGCTAAACCTCTTGGTCCTCTGAGGGCCCCTGGGCTCCCCATCCCGAAGTCATCTTTTCTCCCCTAATTTCCTCCTTTCCCAGCTGCCCGAGAATCCTCTTGGGGCTGCTGTGGGGGACACACTGCCCAGCCCTCATTCACTCTTGCTTCTCCCAACAGACAGCCCAGGTTCTCAACGAGAAGGATAATGCCTCCCCCCTTAGACTGGGTATGCCTGGGGCCAAGGGGCCAAGGGCCCGCCCACCACCTACAAAACTTGCCATCTGCCCAACCTCTCTTACCCCCATGGCTGCAAAGACGATGGCAAAGTTATCGTCATGATAGTCCAGCACGGCCTTGGACTTCTTCACCAGCCCAGCCTGGCGGCAGATTTGGGCAGCGATCTGGGGACAGGAGGAAGGACGTCAGAACTGGAGCCTGAGCCATCCCCTCTGGGCACCACTGAGGAGTGTGGACAGGCCGATGCTCAGTCCATCCTCCTGCTGAGGCCTTAGGTGGGAGGGACCCAAGGTCACATATGGAAGGCCTGCCCTGGGTCCTACAGACGCTCCCAGGGGAGGGGCCGCCCCAGCCCAGGGTGCCTGTCATGAAGAGCAGGGTGGAAAAACAGTTCCAAAGAACAACTACCTACCTCGAGTTTGGGGCAACTAGGTTCTTCAGAACCCCCTGTCCCCCCGCCCCATGCTGGGATGTCTCTGGGGCCGGTGGTGTGTGGGGTTACCAGATTCAGGATGAGCATGTGTGTAGGCAGGAGGCAGGGACACTTAGACCATCCATCACTCCGGGCATTTTGAAGGTGAGCTGGGGTGCATCCAGGAGTAGCAGGGGTGGGTGGTCAGTGGCGACCATCTAGAAACTTTGTCACACCAGCTGCTCTGGGAAGAACTGGGCTGTTTGCTCTTGGTGGTGTGGGTAGGGTAGGAAACTTGCCCAGAGAAGTTTCACACAGTTGTGGGGCTGGCATGAGGTGGGGTTTGCTCAGTGCAGGCGAGTAAAGACCACTATGAGGACCAGCGGGTAGAGCTGTCTTCTCGGCTGAGCAGGACTTTCAACACTGAGGCTATAAGTGGGCTCTCTCATGAACCACTGGGGGCCCCACTCACTCAGGAATGAGGCTTTCAGATCTGTCTGGGGACACCAAGGGGGGCCTGTACAGCCCTGAGGCCCGGAGCTGCCACAAGACAGCTGCTGATGACCCTAGCTCCACTGGCCCCTGCCCGCTCAGTACAGGATGCGCCCTTGCTGGCCCACAAGCTCTGGCCTCTGCTCTGGCCCTTGCCCTTGGTCATGCCTGCAGGCCCCATGCAGTCCTCACCTCATTGTGGGGGAGCCCAGCTGCTGAGAAGATGGGGATCTTCTGACCACGGGCAATGCTGTTCATGACGTCGATGGGCGAGATGCCTGTCTGGATCATCTCCTCGGGGTAGATGCGGTCGTGGGGATTGATGGGCTGGCCTGGGAGACGGCAGTCACAGGCCCTGCTGGAGGGTTCAGGCCTTTCCCCGTGTACCGCCCCCAGCCCTGCCCCAGTAGCACTGCGGGACAGAATTTTCTTCGATGATGGAAATGTGTTCTAACTGCGCTGCCCACGATGCAGTCCTGGCTACCTGTAGCTACTGAGCACGTGCAGTGGGGTTTTGACATGAAATTTTATTTCATTTGAATTGGTTTGTATTTAAATAAAAACCACAGCCCTTTGCTCTGTTGAATGCTACCATCTAGGCACGTTAGAAGTGGCAGAGGGTCTTGGGTATGTGGGAAATTCGCACAATGATGATGACATTTTATAGGAATGGGACATGCAGTGCCGCTGGCCCTGGACAGGGAGGCCTTTGCTGCTGTCATATCTCACCTGATCTGCCTGTTGGTCTGACCAGTCCTGGGGGTGAACCCTGGGCAACGGCCCTGGCCTATATCTGAGGCAGAACTTCCAAGTATGAGGTGACACAGGCTGTGACTGGGGTGGGGAAAGGTGGTTGGAAGCTGGGTCGTGAGAGCTGTCCAAAGCCTCACTTACCGTTGATATCCAGGAAGTCCTCTGCCATGACCACTGGCCCCTTGTCAATGGGTTTGCCTGAGCCATTGAAAACCCGACCTGGGGGTGGGTGGGTGGGGTTGGAGAATGCTCAGCCCTGGGTCTCTCACTGCTGCTCACCCTCCACACCACCACCAGCTCCCACTGTCCCTCCTGTCCCAAATGCCCCATGCCCCCCTGCCCTCAGCCCTCAGTGGCCCCCAGGGAGCTTGCTATAGTGACTGTCTCCTTGGGGGCCTTCCCTCCTCTCCTGGAAACCTTTATAGGCAAGACCTTGGCCGGGACAACGACTCTAATGGGGCGTGTTAGAGCTGGAGAGAGGAGAGAGCCTGGGATGCCAGATCTTGGGAAGAAACTAGGGGGTGCGCAGTTCACTTCAGCTTGACCCCAAACATCCTCATCGTCTAGTTGACTGAAGTTGCCTTCTTCATGTGCTGAACACCTGCTGTATGTCAGGCCCTGAGCGTGGGCTTGGGGTCAAAGAGAAGGCACAAGCTCTGACCTCACAGGGATCCCCGGGGAGGCAGACTGGTAGGGAGGCAATGACAGTGCGGTCTGTTAAGCACTTGGTCAGGGGCGCTGGAATGGACAGAGGGGCACTCCACCCTGCCCAACCCTACCCCTCACCCAGCATGTCCTCCGACACTGGGGTGCGTAGGATGTCCCCTGTGAATTCGCAGGTGGTCTTCTGGGCATCAATCCCAGAGGTCCCTTCAAACACCTACAGGATAAGAGGTTAGTTACCTTAATAAGGGGTTTGCTGGGGAGAATGGGGCCTCCCACTCTAGGCTCCCTTTATGTCCAGCTCTGGGCAAGGTGCTTTGAGGAAAAACAGGCCATTTTCTGCCTTTGGAGTTTGATGTGGAAACTTTGTGGGTTCATTCATTTATTCAACCAGAAACAGCTTAGTGACACCACTTACCTGCACAATTGCCTTGGTCCCAGACACCTCGAGCACTTGCCCACTCCTCTGAGTCCCGTTGGGGAGGGTGAAGTTGACAATCTCAGCATACTGGGCAAACTGGTAGGAGGGGAGAGAAGCCCAGAGTGACAATGAGACCAGAGGTCTCCTCCCTGTCACCTCCCCAGCCTTCCCCTGGACATAAAGGGAGCCTAGAGTGGGAGGCCCCATTCTCCCCAGCAAACCCCTTATTAAGGTAACTAACCTCTTATCCTGTAGGTGTTTGAAGGGACCTCTGGGATTGATGCCCAGAAGACCACCTGCGAATTCACAGGGGACATCCTACGCACCCCAGTGTCGGAGGACATGCTGGGTGAGGGGTAGGGTTGGGCAGGGTGGAGTGCCCCTCTGTCCATTCCAGCGCCCCTGACCAAGCTTCTTTCTCCCATCTTGTGCCCAGACACTCTTGGAAATGAACTTGAGAGACTGGTTAAGTGGAAAGTTTGAATTCTGTTTGCAAGGCAGTATACTTGGATGGGTAGGATCACTGACTTTAGAGTTGGAAGACCAGGGTTAGAATTGAAACTCTGACACTTAGAAGCTGTGTGACCTTGTTGAAGTTACATAATGTCTCTGAGCCTTACGTTCCTCATCTTTAAAGTGGGAGTAATACTAACCCCTATTTCATAGGGCTGCTGTGAGAAGGAATATATACTATATGGTAAATCATTATCTGGTGCTGGGACCTTGCAACAGCTCAATAAAATGTAGTAGCTATTGTGACTGTTTAGGTTTCCTGACCATTGTTTCTGCCCCTGTGGACTAATGATGAACACACTGGCAAAGTGCTCTCCTTGGCTCCCACGTGTCCCCATCTACCAGTGGCGATATTTCCCTAGTCACGGGGCTGGGATCAATTCATGTGTAGTCCCCACAGTCTTCAGGAATAAAAAGAATCAGGCAATCACTTCTCTTTTGGTTAAGATCAAGTGAGGCATTCATTCTTAGTGTTAGAATCAGGCCGATATCTGGACTATGTAAAGAAATCTTACAACTCAACAATAAAAAGACAAATACTGGACTTTCCTGGTGGTCCAACGGTTAAAAATCCGCCTGCCAATGCAGGGGACACAGGTTTGATCCTTGGCCCAGGAGGATTCTACAAGCCATGGGGCAACTAACCCTGTGAGCCACAACTACTGAAGCCCATGCACTAGAGCCCGTGTTCTGCACCAAAAGAAGCCACCACAATGAGAAGCCAGAGTACTGCAGCCAGAAATTAGCCCCTGTTCACCACAACCAGAGAAAGCCCGTGTGCGGCAATGAAGACTTAGTGCAGCCAAAAACTAATTTGTTAATTAAAAAAAGATGAATATGCTATTTTAAAATGGCAAAGGATCTAAATAAATATTTCTCCAAAGAAGATACACATATGCCCAAATAATTAGTCATTGAGCTTCCCTGGTAGCTTAGCTGGTAAAGAATCTGCCTGCAATGCAGGAGACCTGGGTTTGATCCCTGGGGTGGGAAGATCCCCTGGAGGAGCGCATGGCAACCCACTCCAGTATTCTTGCCTGGACACTCCCCATGGACAGAGAGGCCTGGCTGGCTACAGTCCCTGGGGTCACAAAGAGTTGCACACAACTGAGCGACTAAGTAAATAGCACAAACTAATTAGTCATTAAAGAAACGGAAACACACAATGAGATAGCACTTCACACTCATGACTGTAATAAAGACAGATAATAACACATGTTAAGGTTGTGGAGGAACTGGAACGCTCGAACACTGCTGGTATGAAGGTAAAATTGTGTGGCCACTTTAGAAAATAGTCTGGCAAAAGGTTAAACACAGAGTTACAATATGACTCAACAATTCCATCTCCAGGTGTATGCCCAAGAGAAATGGGAACACATATCCACATAAAAACTTGCATATGAAGGTTCATAGCAGCATTATTTACAATAGGCAAAAAGTGAAAATAACCCAAAAGTCCACAAGCTGATACCTGGATAAACCAAGGTGGGCTATCCATGCAGTAGAATACAAGTCAGCTTTAAAAAGGGATGAAGTACTGATACAGGCTAAGTTAAAGAAGCCAGACACAGCAAGCCACAAAGGACATGGTTCCACTGATACCAAGTGTCCAGACTGGTCAAATCCACAAAGCGAAAAGATTGTGATTGCTGGGGACTGGCGGAGAAAGGCTTGGGGCTGGCAACTAACAGGTTCAGGGGTTCTCTCTGAGGTGATGAGAATGTTCTGGAATCAAGTAGTGCTGACGGTTGCACAAGTCTGTGCATAGACTAAAACCCACTGAACTATACACTTGAAAAGGGCGAAGTTTATAGTATATAAATTATAAGTCAATTTAAAAAAACAATCAGTCTGTCCCTCCAGGATCACAGATGGGCAGGTGGAGGGCTGCCCGGTGGGAATCCCCAAGCCCTGCTGTCTGCGTGGGCTTCAGGAGCCAAGTTCTAGAGGAGGCTATGAGCTGAGCCACAGAAGCTGGGCTGAGAGGGCAGCCCCTCCCCTCTAGCCCCGGTCCTCAGCTCTGGTCAGCACCGGGAGAGCTAAGTCCTCTACCTGCGCCTTCTTCCAGGGGAGGTACTGAAGAGATGATATAGCATCACCCAGCATCCCTCACCTTGCTGCCCATCCATCTTGCTTCCTTGATTCACTTCAGGAAATAAGTCATAATCATAATCCAATAAAAATAAAGGATAAAAAGACTGCACCTCTCCATACAGTGTTTTCTAATATTCTGGGAAATTAAAGCACTCCTTTAAATTACTCCTTGGACATTAGAGGAAATCAAAAGTAAATGACAGGGGAAACAAAAAATAATAAAAAGGATAGCACTTCATGCCACAACTGATAGCAAGCCGTACAATGTTTTCTGGCCACAAGCAAAGTAAGGTAGAAGCTGATAACAAAAAGACAGTGAGAAAAATAAAATTGAAAAAATAATCAAAGGGCAGAGACCATCGAAAAAGAAACAGATACACAATAGGGAAGATCAGCAAAGCCAAACTGGCTCTTTGAAAGCTTGATAAAATAGACAAATCTCTGGCAACACTAAGCAAAAAGACATGAGTAAATAATTGTTGGAATAAAAAAAGTCAAAAGTAGCTGTACTAATACTATTAAAAAATAATTTTAAACTTAGGAATACCTTTATGCAGCATTTCAGATCTTAAATTAAATGAATTAATTTCTTGAAGAATACAAATCAAATCCAATTAAAAGCAAAATAGAAAGCCAGGATACACCTACAATCTTCAAGATATCAGATAAATAACTTAAAATATTTCCATGAAGAAAACACTAGTCCCAGATAACTAATGAGTTGTAACAATCAAGAAACAAATGATTTGAAACTTACTTAAGCTCTTCAAAAGACTGAAAGAAAAACTCCAGTCTTAATTCATTTTATGAGTCAAGGATAATCTTGATACAAAATAAGATATTAACAGGAAAATTATAGGCAATCTCAATTGTGAACATAGATGCAAAAATACTAAGCAGATATTAGCAAACTAAATCCAGCAACGTACCAAAAAAGACCAAGTTACAAACAAAGCAAGGAATCAAAGAAAACACTTGAAAAACAAAAAATGAAGATAAATGCACACTCACACAAGTAAAAATAAAAAGCCCAAGCTAGGATCATTCCAGGAATTCAGAGTTAGTCTAATATTAGAACATCTTCTAATGTGTTTACCTTACTAATGAATTAGAAGATTAAAAAAACACATTATTTCAACAAGTTTTAGAAAAAATTAAAACTACCCATGATTGAAAACAAAAAGAACAAAACTATTCTTTGAAAACAGAATAAAAGGGGGTCCTTAACCTTAAAAAGTAGCCTCAGAAAACCTATAGAAAATAGTATAATGTATAAAACATTCTCTTTAAAACTAGAAGCAAAACAACACTGCCTGCTATCATCATTCCATTCAGCTTTATTGGAGGAACTAACAAAGTAATAAGATGGAGAGAAAATAGAGATTAGAAGAAAACAAAACTGTAAAACGAACAACTCCCAAACCCCAAATCTAATACACAGTATCCCCGAAAAAACTATAGACTAATTTCTCTTACCAATAGAGATGCAGAAACTATAAATAAACTATTGGTCAGTCAAATCAAAGAGTATATTAAATAAATAAACAAGTATGACCAAGTAGGGTTTATTCTAGCCACGCCAGCTTAGATCAGTCAACCTTTGGGAATCAGTCAACATTTCACAACATTGTTCATAACGATGGGGAGTTTGTGAACCTAAAAGAAAAATCGCACGGGATTATGTAAATAGAAACCAAAAGGCTTTCGATATAATGCAGCAGTAGTTTTCTAACGTAGTCCTATGTAAAACAGGAATGGAAGGTAACTCCTTGCATACTGGACTATTTACCAAAGCCAGCATCAATATCCTTGTAAATGGTAAAATGCTAAACCCATTTAATTTCCAATAAAATCAGTAATGCACAGAGAGAGATGCTTATACCACTATTGTTACATAATATTGCTTTGGAAATTTTAGTTTATAAGTAAGACAGAAAAAAAAGTTGAAAAGTATACTCATAAACATAAATAATGTTCTGTTTTGGTTTTTTTATTTTCTTTAAAAAAAATATTCATTTTTTAATTGAAAGAGAATTGCTTTACAGATTTTTATTGTTTTCTGCCAAATAGCAACATGAATCAGCCATAGATTGTTTTTGAAAGGTTCAGAAATGTTGAAGAAAGGCTGTGGAAACATTCCAGATTACAGGAGGCTAAACAGACGTGATGATTAAATGTGATACCTGGCCATAGACTGAATCCTAGTCCAGAGGGAGAAAAATGCTATAAAAGACTTAGTAAGTCAGCTTATAAACTGGAATATAGATTGTAGATTAGATAAAAGTATCAGTGTCAATTTTGTGTTGATAACTACTGTGGTTATGTAAGAATATATCCTTATTCTTCAGAAGTACACACTAAAGTTTTGGACATAAGTTACCCTCAAAAGCTCTAAAGAAAAAAAAACAAGAACACATACACACACACACACATACACTCAGAGCATATAGTAGAACAAATAGGTATATGGACGTTCCTTGTACTATTTTTATTCTTGCAACCTTTTATAAATTTGCAATTGTTCTAATAAAAAGTAAAATTAAAGTATGCCAATGGAAAAAGAGACATGATTCCCTTTATTTGCAGATGACATTGTATATCTAAAAAAGCTTCAGAGGAGCTAGTTAAAAATGAAAACAAATAAAAACAACCCCACACAGAATTAATAAGAGAACTTGGCTATATATGAGATAAATATATAACAATCAATCTCAGATTATTTTCCATTATATGTTATTATAAGATTTGAATATAGTTCCCTGTTATACAGTAAACCTTTGTTGCTTAGCTATTTTAAGTAGCTTGTACCTGTTAATCCCATTCTCATAATTTATCTCTTAATCTGAAAAATAAAATAAAACAGAGTCACTCTTGGTTTGTATTCTCTTCATTAAATTTATAGTCATGACTTTCCTTCTGTGTGTGTTTGCTATACCTCAATTAAACTTAAAACAAAACAACACTGAATCACTTTGCTGTACATCTGAAACTAACATAATATTGTAAATCAACTATACTTCAATTTAAAAAGAGTGTGTTTCTCCCCAAAAGAATCACAGAATGTTAAAAGGGATCATTCAACACAATTTATGCAAAAAGCGAAAAAAATCAATCTCTCTCTTTTCTATTCCAGCAATAAACACAAGAGGAAATGGAGAGAAATATTTCATTCACAATAGGGTCAAAACAAATAAAATATCTGGAAATAAATTTCACAAGAAAAGTACAAGAAAATAATAAAATCTTACTAAAGGACAGAAAACAAGCCATGAACAAATGGAGAGCAATAGTGTTTTCCAAAACAGTATGACTTACTATCATAAAAATTCAAATCCTTTTCAAATGTACATAAATTCAATGCTTCCCCAATGGATTGTTTCTCCTGGAACTTAAAAATGATCTTCAGTTCAGTTCAGTCACTCAGTCGTGTCCGACTCTTTGCAACCCCATGAACTGCAGCACGCCAGGCCCCCCTGTCCATCACTAACTCCCGGAGTCCACCCAAACCCATGTCCATTGAGTCGGTGTTGCCATACAACCATCTCATCCTCTGTCATCCCCTTCTCCTCCCGCCCCCAATCCTACCCAGCATTAGGGTCTTTTCCAATGAGTCAACCCTTCGCATGAGGTGGCCAAAGTATTGGAGTTTCAGCTTCAACATCAGTCCTTCCAATGAACACCCAGGATTGATCTCCTTTAGGATGGATTGATTGGATCTCCTTGCAGTCCAAGGGATTCCCAAGAGTCTTCTCCAACACCTCAGTTCAAAAGCATCAATTCTGCGGTGCTCAGCTTTCTTCACCGTCCAACTCTCACATCCATACATGACCACTGGAAAAACCATAGCGTTGACTAGACGGACTTTTGTTGGCAAAGTAATGTCTCTGCTTTTATATATGCTATCTAGGTTGGCCATAATCTTCCTTCCAAGGAGTAACTGTCTTTAATTTCACGGCTGCAATCACCATCAACAGTGATTTTGGAGCCCCCAAAAATAAAGTCTGACACTCTTTCCACTGTTTCCCCATCTATTTCCCATGAAGTGATGGGACCAGATGCCATGATCTTAGTTTTCTGAACGTTGAGCTTTAAGCCAACTTTTTCACTCTCCTCTTTCACTTTCATCAAGAGGCTCTTTAGTTCTTCTTCACTTTCTGCCATAAGGGTGGTGTCATCCGCATATCTGAGGTTATTGATATTTCTCCTGGCAATCTTGATTCCAGCTTGTGTTTCTTCCAGCCCAGAGTCTCTCAGGATGTACTCTGCATATAAGTTAAGTAAGCAGGGTGACAATATACAGCCTTGACGTACTCCTTTTCCTATTTGGAACCAGTCTGTTGTTCCATGTCCAGTTCTAACTGTTGCTTCCTGACCTGCATACAGGTTTCTCAAGAGACAGGTCAGGTGGTCTGGTATTTCCATCTCTTTCAGAATTTTCCATAGTTTATTGTGATCCACACAGTCAAAGGCTTTGGCATAGTCAATAAAGCAGAAATAGATGTTTTTCTGGAACTCTCTTGCTTTTTCGATGATCCAGAGGATATTGGCAATTTGATCTCTGGTTCCTCTGCCTTTTCTAAAACCAGCTTGAACATCTGGAAGTTCACGGTTCACGTATTGCTGAAGCCTCGCTTGGAGAATTTTGAGCATTACTTTGCTAGCATGTGACATGAGTGCAATTGTGCGGTAGTTTGAGCATTCTTTGGCATTGCCTTTCTTTGGGATTGGAACGAAAACTGACCTTTTCCAGTCCTGTGGCCACTGCTGAGTTTTCCACATTTGCTGGCATATTGAGTGCAGCGCTTTCACAGCATCACCTTTGAGGATTTGAAATAGCTCAACTGCAATTCCATCACCTCCACTAGCTTTGTTTGTAGTGATGCTTTCTAAGGCCCACTTGACTTCACATTCCAGGATGTCTGGCTCTAGGTGAGTGATCACACCATCGTGATTATCTGGGTCATGAAGATCTTTTTTGTACAGTTCTTCTGTGTATTCTTGCCACCTCTTCTTAATATCTTCTGCTTCTGTTAGGTCCATACCATTTCTGTCCTTTATCGAGCCTATCTTTGCATGAAATGTTCCGTTGGTATCTCTAATTTTCTTGAAGAGATCTCTAGTCTTTCCCATTCTGTTGTTTTCCTCTATTTCTTTGCATTGATCACTGAGGAAGGCTTTCTTATCTCTCCTTGCTATTCTTTGGAACTCTGCATTCAGATGGGAATATCTTTCCTTTTCTCCTTTGCTTTTCACTTCTCTTCTCTTCCCAGCTATCTGTAAGGCCTCCTCAGCCAGCCATTTTGCTTTTTTGCATTTCTTTTCCATGGGGATGGTCTTGATCCCTGTCTCCTGTACAATGTCACGAACCTCTGTCCATAGTTCATCAGGCACTCTGTCTATCAAATCTAGTCCCTTAAATCTATTTGTCACTTCCACTGTATCCTCATAAGGGATTTGATCTAGGTCATACCTGAATGGACTAGTGGTTTTCCCTACCTTTTTCAATTTAAGTCTGAATTTGGCAATAAGCAGTTCATGATCTGAGCCACAGTCTGCTCCCAGTCTTGTTTTTGCTGACTGTATAGAGCTTCTCCATCTTTGGCTGCAAAGAATATAATCAATCTGATTTTGGTGTTGACCATCTGGTGATGTCCATGTATAGAGTCTTCTCTTGTGTTGTTGGAAGAGGGTGTTTGCTATGACCAGTGCATTCTCTTGGCAAAACTCTATTAGCCTTTGCCCTGCTTCATTCTGTACTCCAAGGCCAAATTTGCCTGTTACGCCAGGTGTTTCTTGACTTCCTACTTTTGCATTCCAGTCCCCTATAATGAAAAGGACATCTTTTTTGGGTGTTAGTTCTAGAAGGTCTTGTAGGTCTTCATAGAACCATTCAACTTCAGCTTCTTCGGCATTACTGGTCGGGGCATAGACTTGGGTTACTGTGATATTGAATGGTTTGCCTTGGAAACGAACAGAGATCATTCTATTGATTTTGAGATTGCATCCAAGTACTGCCTTTCGGACTGTTTTGTTGACCATGATGGCTACTCCATTTCCTCTAAGGGATTCTTGCCCACAGTAGTAGATATAACGGTCATCTGAGTTAAATTCACCCATTCCAGTCCATCTTAGTTCGCTGATTCCTAGAATGTCAACATTCACTCTTGCCATCTCCTGTTTGACCACTTCCAATTTGCCTTGATTCATGGACCTAACATTCCAGTTTCCTCTGCAATATTGCTCTTTACAGCATCGGACTTTGCGTCTATCACCAGTCACATCCACAGCTGGGTATCATTTTTGCTTTGGTTCCATCCCATCATTCTTTCTGGAGTTATTTCTCCACTGATCTCCAGTAGCATATTGGGCACTTACTGACCTGGGGAGTTCATCTTTCAGTGTCCTATCTTTTTTCCTTTTCATACTGTTCATGCGGTTCTTAAGGCAAGAATACTGAAGTGATCTTAAAATGATCTTAAAATAAGTTAAATGTCTGAGAATATCCAAAAGCAGTTATGGAAAAGATTAGGAGTGGAGGACTTGCCTTGTCAGATATTAAAACATGCTCTAAAGCTACTGAGGTCAAGTGGTTAGTGCTGGTGTGAGGAAAATAAATAGAGACATGTTCAGAAACAGAGCCCAGATTTTAGGAGATTATTAGAGAACAAATGTGGCATGAGTTCACAGGAGAAAAGAATATATTGTAGGAATGGTTCTAAGATAACTGGGTATCTACTCCCATCATAAACACAAAACAGACTCCAGGCATATACAAATTTAAATATAAAACTGAAATAAATAAAACACCTGAAGAACTTTTCTTCTTTCCCTTCTTACAGAATAATCTAGCTAAAAGCTGGATAAGAGAGACATCTTTAAGCAAGATAAGAAATCCAGAAGCCACAAACAAAAAGTAGAAATCTTTGATACCATAAACATTTGAAATTTCTGTATGGCAAAGATACCATCAACAAAGGTGAACGAACAATAAACAAAGCAAAATGTGCAACTCAATACGTAGGAAGAGTTCACAGAGGAGGAAGTGAGACATCAACAGAGAAAGATACTCAACCCCTCCTAGTCATCAGGGAAATGCAACTGGAAGCAAGACAGAACTAGTCTTAGCTATTAGGCAAAATTACAGGTGAACACAACAGGGATGAAAAGATGCTAGGAAGTGGGTCCTCTCATGTATCACTGCCTTGCTGGACAAGCAATTTTGCTCCAAGTTGTCAATATCTATATAAAAAGAAATATACACTTTGAACCAGCAGTTCTATTTTGGGAGAATCTATCCTGCAGCGATAAAGGCATCTGTATAAAAGGGATATATATTGCTGTACTATTTATTTGTAACAGCAAAACCTGAAAACGGGTTGAATGTCTATCAAAAAGGAAGTACATCACCGCACATTCATACCACAGTAAATCCAAACCACAGTCACTGTCAAAAAGGATAACTAATATCTACCACATGGAGGAAATACTCCACACATTTTAAGAGACTAACAAACACCAACATTAACATCTAACATGCTTATATTTGCCCACAGATAGCAGGATCTTTACGTGGTTATCAAGAGGTTGGGAATAAAGAGGTCAGAAGCAAATAGTTAACTTTGTGTTTTTAATTTCAGTAGTTACAAAAAGCATGTTTTGTGTGTGCACGTAGTTAAAATGGAAAAAAAAAAGTTGGGGGAACGTCCCTTCACTGCAGGGCGTGGGGGTTCCATCTGTAGCCGGGGAACTAAGATCTGGGAGGTGCCCCGTGAGGCCAAAAAGAAAAAATTGGAGACCTATTCAAGCACAGTGATGTGGCTGTCTCCATCATTACTATCGTTATATTCCCTGCTGTGCACAAGCCAGTGACCTTAAGGGCCAGGGAAGAGGGGTGGATGGTTCAGTTCCCCAAAGGGTGTGAGCAGGACGGGGTCCTCTTTCCCAGGGCACCCCTGCTGGGGTGGAATCTGAGACCGGAGGATTCCCAGATCTGAGAATAGCTCTGGCTCGGGCCCCTCCTTGTCCTGTGAAGAGTATGCCAGGAAGGCGATCTTGTTCTCCCTTCCAGCACCCTCAGATCCCGCGGAGTGGGGACCCTGAGAGAGGGAGCTCGCTCCAAGAAGAGTGCTCTGAGGTCCGCTGAGGGGACCGGCTTTGGCTTCGCAACCACGAGAGGGAGCCCGAGAGCAAGGACTAGCGGGGTAAGGGGGCCCGGGGGACCAGGGAAGTGCAAGTCCTGGCTCCTTCCCCTCTCCTGCTCTCTAGGAAATGGCCATTGGCCTCGTTGTCTGTGGCGCAGATGGTGGGCTGCTAACCTCAGGACGAAAACTACTGGCTAGAGCCCTGGCCCGAGTGGGCTCCAAGGCAGTGGACCCAAGAGAAGACAAGCAGCTGGGTGATAAAACCGATTTTTTTTTTTTTTTTGTGGGTGAGGGAGAGGGGAGAGGAGCTGGCACACGGAGTGTCCCTGAAAGATGAAACATCAGAGAAAATGAACTTTAAACAGCAGGAAGGTTACAGCCAGACAAAAGGAAGAACTGTCAGACCCATGGGGCAGGCATGGAGAGTACTGTCCAGAATCCTTTAGGAAGAGAATGCCAGTTATTTATTTGCGGGGAGGCGTGGGCTTAGTCACTTAGCGCAGGGTGTGCAGCGAAAGAATTCCAGTGTGCAGCAGTGAGCTTATATTTCTACCCTGTTTCCCAGCCACAGGCCTGATTCTCTCAGTTCTCAGTTAGTAAGAGGATTGCAGGGAGTGTGGACAGATCAGTGCAATCCTCCTCCTTTGCTGCAGATCCAACCCCGATCCCAGCCAGCCAGGGGGCAGGCACAGGGACCTGGAAAGTTCTTAGCAAGACTGGCAGGATGTGTACAGGGTGTGCTGCCTCCCAGACCTCTGCCCCTGACAACACCCAGGGCAGTCTGGGGACTCCTCCCTGGAGACTGTTGTTTGAGCTGATAGACACAAGCTTTTTCCCTGAAGTTTGGGAGCCGCCACAGACATCTGGCACCAAGTCTGGTAGATAAGGTGAGTCTCAAATAAGGGCCAGCTGGAAACACAGAATATAGGAGCCGAAGATTCTCCAGAGCAACAGTTCTAAGTGTGGTCTGGCCCTCCAGGCAGCAGTAGCCACTGGGAACGTCTCAGGAATACACATTCTTGGGTCTCAACCCAGGATGCTGACTCAGAAACCACTGCTCTAGTGAAATCTCTCTAAAGTATGCCAGGCAGGTGGGCGTGAGACATCCCGACTCCTGTTTAATGCTTGCAGAACCTGTGCACTTGTGTGTGAGGGTACGTGTGTAAGTATATGAGTGTGCTTTGGTGAGATCAGGTCTTGGAGTGTGGCTATTTCAAGAATCTAGAAGAGTCCATTTTATACTTGACAAAGCAGAGGTGTAGCCTTTTTTGGGTCACAGACCTTAGAAAAACCAGATTAAACTGTGGAAACCATCCCCCTCCCCTTCAATGCACAGGCGTATGACTATTTCCTTAAAAGGTTTGCCTACAATCTCCAAACCCTTAGTACCTGGCTAAGAACTTCATATTTATTTTTGGCCAAGTGGAATCTTAGTTGTGGAATCTTAGTTCCCTGACCAAGGATAGAACCTGGATCCTGGCAGTGAAAGCACTGTATCCTAACCACTGGACCACCAGGGAATTCCTAAGAACTTCTGACCTACACAATTCTTGCCACCAGCTATTTTTCCTTTTGAGGAAGATGGAAGCAGAAAGCGTTATTGCCTGTGTGATTCAATTTGGGCAGAAGGTGGCGCTATAGAGACAGAATTATGGCATTTTTGCCCAAGCAACTCCAGAACAAGGGATGTGAGACAGTGGAGAGAGATGCATAAAGGTGCCTTCTCCATCTCCTGCACTTATGAGGCTATCAACTGCTAGTTCCTTTCCTTCCCTCTGCAAGCCCAGGGTTCTCTGAGTCTCTCCATCACCCAGTTACTATGTTCTGCAAGAGTTACAGATGCATCCAGGAATCTCAGGATCATAGCCTGGGATCTATCTCCTGTTTCCTAGTCCAGCCCCAATTTACAGTTGACAGTTGGATGTCTGTATGGACACTGACTCTCCTTACCACGCGGGGTCCTATAGAGAATGACAGGTAGGGAGTGTGACGGAGGTGGGCAAGGGAGCAGCAGATTCACCGGCTAATCAGGCATATCAGCATATCCCAGCTGTTCTTGAGGAGGAATAATAACAATACATTTATCTGATTTGATCCTCACAACAGCCCTATTGTCAGTTAATAGATGCGAAAATGGGTTTACAATCCTAGACAGATGGTTCTCAAACTTCAGATCACCTGGATGGCAATGAAACAAAGCTTCTGGGCCCCACCCTCAGAGTTTCTGTCAGTCTGGGGTAGGGCCCTAGAATCTGTATTTCTAACAAGGTCCCAGGTGGTACTTATGCTGCTGTTCTAGAATTGACACGTAGTTAATAGAAAGGGTGGGATGATCTGGGATTAAAATTCAAGAAGTCTGAGTCACACTGTCTGACTCCACCACACTTCTTTCCAGGACATCCCCGACGCTAATGGGCCCAACTGTGATGTCCATATGGGCTCAGAATCTGTTTTCCAGAAACGAGTGGGTCTGATTTTTTCAGGAGGGCCAGATTTTGACAGGCCCATAATCAGTCACGCTCCTAAATTCATTCATTCATCCACTCACCCTTCCTTTGAACAAACTGAACAGGCATGATGGGCTGGTTGTTCAGTAAAAGTACAATGTGTGGCTCTGGGAGCTTGGGATTCATAAACACCATCCAAGTCCAACTGTGGGGGTTAGGGAGAAGATTTGGTCACCACATGTGGTCAGTTGGTGCCCATAATGCCTTGATGGATGCTGCTGGCAAGACAGCACACAAAGTCAAAAGCAAGGACAAGCTCACTGTCCAGAAGGCTAAGAGAGGCTTCCAGGAGAAGGTGAGTCAGAAGAAGTGATGAGGAAAAGCTGGTTGAGAAGGCAGAGTATGTGCAAAGGCCTGGCGACATCAATGGGAGCTCCACACAGAGACAGTGTGGGTTTCTAAGTGGGGAAGTGTGGAGAGGTATGCAGGACCCTACCAGATGGAGGGTCTATATGGTGAAGGCATGGGGAGCCCTAGTGAATTTGGAGTAGGGAAGAGAAGGGGTTGGGACTGCATGGTAGAGGATGGGAGGGCGCCAGGCTGGGGACCAGAAGCCATTGCTATGAGAAGGGAGCAGTGGGTGGGAGATTGCTGACGGAACATGAACGCTGACAGACTGGAGTCCACGAAGGGAGGGATCAAGGATGGCACCCAGGTGGGTGCCATGGGGTGGGAGACAGGGGTGGAACTAACAGTGAGGGGAAGCAGAGTGACCTGGGAGCTTTGCAGGGCTCTTTGTGTCTCGAGAATCCCCAGCCTCAAACTCAGAATACTTCCAGTGTTTGCCATGGTCCTTCAGCTCCCAGGGACACCAAGTCGCCCACACCCTCCTCCATGAGGCATACTTCACTTCCCACTCCAGCTGCTGGCTTCCCGGCTGAGGTATTCCAAAGACCTTTGAAAACCTCCAGGTCTGGAGGAAAGTTAGCTGGTATCCATCTGCCTGCCACCTCCTCCTCTTCCCTTTAAAAAAATCCCTGAGCGACTGGTGGGAGATTCCTACCCTGGGAGAAGTTAGATACAGCCATTCTACTGATGAAGAAAGAGGTGTGATAGTCCAGGAGGCCCTGCTTATGGCTGGTAGGAGCAGATCTCTTAAAGGCCAGGGTGGGGCCCACAGAAAAGGTAGGAGGAGGAAACCTTGGGTGGCTGAGGACGGGGAGGGGGGGCGGGGGGTGGGGAGGGGCGGCCGGGATTAGGAAGAATGGGGTGGGCGCCTGGGAGATCCCTAGGGCAGGGCAATTTAGAAGAAATCAGCGCAGGGGCAGTGAGTGCTAAGATTTAATTGTCCCCGGTAAGAGATGGAAATCTTACCTTGACCTGGTCCAGCACCACCAGGGGCCCATTGACGCTGCACACAGTCCTGTAGGCTGGAGGAAAGGAGGAGGTGGGTGAGGGTCTCATACTGACAGACAGACAGACTCACACACACACAGAATCATCCTCTGCCTTCCCTCCCTCTAAGCACCACCCCCACTCCTCTCGGGACTCAGGCCATCAGGATCATTAGCTGTGACAGGACCAGCCACCATTGCTGTAAGGGTCATGCCCCTGTCCGCAGGGCCCCCGCTGCCTCGGACACCTGCAGGAGGCTGGGGGAGGGCCAGGGCAAGGGCAGAGGCCTCCCATCCCCTCCGCAGCCAGCCAGAGGTCTTTCTTAGCCCTGAGGCTGCTCTGGCCTAAGCCCCCACTCACTCACTCCCTCCTTTCTGACCCACAGCATTTCCAAAAGCTGGAGATTCGATAAGAGCTGCCCTCTCTACCCCCTGCACTGCCCCTGGCAGGACCACACTCCTCTGCATCACCCACACTGACTGGGCACTCTGTGTGTGAGTGGGGTAGGGGGTACAGGCATCAGTGAGAAAAGCCAGCAGGGCCCTGCTCCTCCATGAGGCCGGGTTCATTGGGTGCCTGTGGGGGAGGGGAGAGAGCCGAACAGAGGAGGACGAAGCAGACTGTACCCAGGCTGGTGGCTGGAGAGACCCAAACTGGGGACGTGAGCTTGGCTCACAGGGAGGGATTGGGCAGGACATCACGAAATATTTCCTAGCTCCAGTTCTGGGGACCCCAACAGGGGAAACACGGACTGGCAGGCAGGAAGCTTACGTGGTTCTGTGAGGGGCTAGCTGAGGGCCCCTGAGTCCCTCCCTTGCCTATAACCTGGGAACATGGTATCCCTTCCCCAGGCTCCTTTCAAAGTGCCAAAAGGAACCTGGCAGGGCGGGATGGTTGAGGGTGTCTTCGAGGTCGCTAGGCTGGAAGAGCCTCCGGTGGGAGAGGGGTCCAGCCCTCTTCTCAACAGGCCAGGAGGATGGGGCCCAGAGGAGTGGGAAGCCTGCCCAGGGTCACAAACTTCTGTGGCAGATCAGGGGCTGGGCACCCCCCCTCATGCATCCCAGCAGACCACATGGCTCCCAGCCACCTGCTCTCATGGTTCCAGCAAGCTGGCTGCCCAGCTGCCCCGCCAGGTGAAGTTAAAGCCCCAGCCCACGCCCTGCCTGGTCTAAGGCTCAGTGACCTCTTATTTTTGTGAGATCTAAGTTCCTTTCCCAGGGACTTGGGCTAGGAAGACCAAGTGGGCAAGGGGACCTTTCTACAGATGTTTGCCTGGTTCTCCTGAGCAATTAGGAAAACTCAAGAAAGACAAGTTCTTCTTGGACTTGGGTCCAGAGCCAGGGCACTGCCTCACCTTCCTGCCCTCAAACCACCACCCACCTGAACCATCCTCTTCTCCTTTTCCCATCTTCCATCTTAGCCAGGCCCAGCCCGGTGACACCAGGAACCAGGCTCTAGAGAGGGCTGCACCCTGGGGTCCCCGGCCAGCTCTCCCTCTCTCTGTGGCCTTCCCATCAAGCAAGCTCTGGTATCTTCCCTCTTAAAACCATGCCCTCTGCCCCAATCCTTGTCCAGCAGCGATGATCACAGCCCAGCCTCCCACAAGCCTGGCTCCATTGCCCTCTCTTCCTGCCATTAGGGAGGACGAACCGGGTGTAGCTTCGTGGAGGCACCCCACACCTCACCCTCCAGTGTAGCTCTGCCCTGGGAAGGGACCACAGCCTGGACGTGTTTCCCTCCGCAGCTCCCTGGAGGCCCTGCCTTAATCGCCTCCCTCCTCTGACCCCCTCCAGCTACTCCTCATCCTATTTTCATACCTTTGGATGCTGAGACCTCAAGATGGTTACCTGGCTCCGACCTCTCACATCTGCCCTCCAAGCTCTGCTTCCCTCCCTCTCTCTCTTCAAGCCTGACCATCAGAGGCTTTCTCAGTACCAGGCTATGCAAATAAAGGAGGCAAAAAAAACATGAAGTCTACAATTTAAAAGGGGCCAAAGTGGCTCAGATGGTAAAGAATCCACCTGCAATACAGAGGACCTGGGTTTGGTCCCTGGGTTGGGGATCTTCCCCAAGTGGGTATGGCAACCCACTCCAGTGTTCTTGCCTGGAGAATCCCATGGACAGGGGAGCCTGACAGGCTAGAGTTCATAGGGTTGCAAAGAGTCGTACACGACTGAGAGCTAAGAACAACACAAAGATGAAACAATTGCCAACTGCTACAACGGAAAGAGCAGGGTGGGTGGGAATGGGCTGGAGGAGGCAGCTTGCAGGAAGAGCCATTTGAGCAGAGGCTCCAAGGTCAAATGGGGTCATGCAGGCAGCCCCCAGAGAGCTGGATGAAGGGCACAGCTGGCCCAGGTGAGGCAGTCCTGAGGCCCAGAGAAGGAACTCAGGGCCTGTGGAAAACAAAGAAGGGCAGCGCCAGGCACAGGCTCACTTTCCCTGTGAAAGAGGAGCAGGAAGGCAGGGGGGCCTGCAAAGGCACAGGAAGAGCCAGCCTCTGGAGGGGGAGGGCAGAGGCTGTGGCATCACCCTCCCCACCAAGAGAACCACCCAACAGCCACATGCACCCTTCCTGGCCAGGTGGCATTTTGCCCACATCCTGTGGATTACCAGGACTGTGTGGAGTGGAGAGGGCTGGGGAGCCCAGCAGAGGGAAGGTGGGGGACTGCGAGGACAGGGGAGGCAGCATGGGGCAGGGAGACCCCGCATTTCCAGGGAAGCGCTGGCACCTTACTGACCTGTGGAGAAAATACCAAGACCAGCTGGAAGAAAGATGCAGGGTCGGGTGGCTGTGCAGGGAGGTGGGGGTGCAGGAGAGGAAAGGTGCCCCCCACCAGGTCCAGAAATCCCCAGGGAATCACTTCTAACTCCACCAGGGGAGACGAGTCTTTCAACTTCCTCCCTTTGTTCACAGCTGGCACCCCCTCAATTTCCCAGCTTGGTGATACCCAACAACGCTACCTGTGGAGGGGAAGAGTGGTAATGGTCACAAAGAAGGGAGTGATCTGGGTGTGGGTCTGGGGGAGCCAGGCAAGGTGCTTGCCCGCAGTGGGGCTGGGAGCTCCATCCGCACTTCTCAGTTCCACGCAGCATGTCTCGAATTCCAGCTCATCACAGCCCCATCCACAAGCTCCCTTCCCAGGCTTCTGGCGGGCCTGGAGCTGGGCTCTCATTGCTGGCTGAATACAGCACTGGGGGCATCCCTAATAGCTCAGCTGGTAAAGAATTCCCTTGCAATGCAGGAGACCCCGGTTCAATTCCTGGGTCGGAAAGATCCCCTGGAGAAGGGATAGGCTACGCACTCCAGTATTCTTGGGCTTCCCAGGTGGCTCAGCTGGTAAAGAATCTGCCTGCAATGTGGGAGATCTGGGTTCGATTCCTGGGTTGGGAAGATCCCCTTGAGAAGGGAACAGCTACCTACTCCAGCATTCTGACCTGAAGAATTCCATGGGGTCACAAAGAGTCAGACTTGACTGAGTGGCTTTTATATGGCATAGCCTGGACTATTCATTGCAGATAATCCAGTCATAGGGCCATTTCCATTCAGCCTCTGACTTCCAGCTCCACTGGCTTCCTCCAAGGTCTCGCTCTTGACCGACCAGGTCCTTTCCCTCTGAAACCCCACAGCTGGCACCCAGGCGAGTGTCCTGCTTTCCAATTTGTCTGTTACTTGAGGCAGATCGTGTCTCTCCCCTCAAACTAGGGGTGTCTCCTCTATCGGACTAGACAGTGTCTTTTCTTAGAGCCTTTCTGGTTTGGACACAGCCAAAGTGGTGGCTGTGCAACAAAGGTGTCCTTGATTGGAAGCCAGGCCTTTTGTCTGCACCCACTCCCAACTCTGACCGTGTCCATTGCATGGAGTGGCAAACTGAGGCCCAGGAAGTCGACTGATTTCTCCTAGGACCCACCACAAATCAAGACAGGTCTGGTGATGCTCAAGCCTTAGAGCCCCTACCCCAGCCCCGGGACATGCCCCTGACCCAGGAGGTGCTGCTGGAGGCAGGGGTTGAACCAGAAGACCCCTGAGGGGCACAGGCCTCCAGAGACTTTGCAGACACTCCCTCCAGCTGCTCTGCCTACCCCCGCTCCATTGTCCTAGCTGACACTTCGGGTTGTGCTCTAGGCTGCGGGCCCCTCCCTGCCCCCACCTCCCCCGCCTTCCCGTCAAAGGCTCAGCGGGGCTCCGCTAATTAGGGCTGGCCCGCCACACCTGCAGCGTCCTGGGAGCCGGCTCAGGCGGGCGCCCATGTGTGAGGCCAAGGTGGGGGCAAGCCTGGGGCAGCAGGTCCTGCACCTCCTCCCTGATCCCCGCCGGAGGGATTAGGGGAGGGCGGGCAGGGGTTAGGAGGGTTTTTAGAATCAGCCTAAGACCCTGAGTGGTGGAACTCTCTCCGTGTCACCTCCCCTGCCCTTCGGTTGAGGAAACCAAGGCGGCCAGTGGTTTGGCACTCAAGTCCCTAGGCGATCTGACCTGGCTCCAGCCCTCCTGCCAGCCGGTTCGTCCTAACCTTCGCCCAGGCTGTGTGCCTCGACCCGTCGTCCTACCATCTTCTGCCCCACACATCCAGCTAAAGCCCCAGGTCACCTCCCCTCGGTGCGGAACAGCTCTAGCTCTGAGGAAGGCAAAAGGGTCCCTTCCTTCCCAGCGTGGATACTGCCGGGGTCCCTCCCCATCCTGATTCCACCCCACTCTCCTTTCTGACCTATTCCCCTCCCTCAGCCACTGCAGAGAAATCACTTTTGATGCCTCAGGCCTGTTTAGTCCTCCTCCTCCTCCAGGAAGTCTTCCCCTGGACTCATCCCCACCCATGGCCAAGTGAGCTGGGGGGCAAGGAACCAGCTGCCCCGTCCTCTGGCCCTCTGGTCCCCTAGCTCTTCCCCTGGGATCTTTCTGCCTCTACATGAAGTTCTCTTGCCTGGAAGTGCTTAGAGTCCCTGGGTAGGGGGAGGAGGGCAGAGAGAGACACAGGAGTCCAAACCCCCAGGGAGAAACAAACCCTCCAGGCTTCCGAGGAGGAGGGGGGAGTTGGAGGAAACTGCAGAAGCACGCTGAGGAATCCAGCCTCCCTTGGGTGGGGGTGCCGGCCAGCTCGGGCCCCTGGGTGGGTGCTGTGAGGGCACTGGTGTGCAGCAGAGGCACAGGAGTGGCCTTTGTCATCTCAATAACATCTTTAATGCAGGCGTGGAGCGAGGGGCTCACCCCACGCTGACCCGTGACTCTGGGTCGGTGGTTGGGTGTGAACACAGTCGCCTAGGTAGGGGCCCTATGGCGCAGACAGGGGGGACACTGCTGCCCCGGCTTCCAGCCCCGGGTCAAACCTCCTGGGTGTTGCCTGTTGTGCCAGGGCTTGTTGACTATAAATAAGCCGGCTGGGAGGGGACTGGCGGGAGGGGATCCTGGGGTAAGGTTGCACCTTGGGAGGGCACATTCCAGGAAGGAGGAAAGGGAGCCAGACCTCAGACCCACCCCTGCTCAGCACCCAGGCAGCTCTTCCATTCTCACAGGCGGAGGGGGAGGCCATCACAGGGCCTGAACAAAGGTCAGCCAACTCTGCTCAGGTCTCCAGGTCTGGGCTCTGGACCCAAGGGGGGCCTAGTCACTGCACATTTCTGGGCTTTGGTGACTCCAGCTTTGCCCTAGGGGAGAATCTGGACCTTCATCTTCCTCGGTCCCCCATGGCGCCTCCTTGATAAATCTGATCCCGCTCAGTTTCTCCTTGGTTGGGGTTTTCCATGCCCCTCAGTAACCCCCAAGGGCCTCAGCCAGTGCCCCCACCCGGAGCTGCTCAGGGGAGCCCTGGGCCTGGCCATTCTGCTCCGCTCTCCGCTCTCCATGCTGTGGGCGTACTGCACCCCAAACTCTCAGCTGCCCCTCTGTGCACCCTCCCTGGCCCAGTGGGGCTGGCTGGCTGCAGAAGGGTGGGTGGCTGTGTTAGGCCAGGGTCCCCACTTCCCCCTCCCCACCCCCACCCCGTACACACCCTCTTGGGAGCCTCTGGCTCTGCTTAGCTGGTGCTGGCCAGGCCGGTTTACTCCAGTGAGCTGGGTGTCTGAGAATTCAGGAATTTGCCATACCAGACCAGGGAATGTGACTTTGGACAAGGAAAGATGCCGGGAGGGGGTGGTGCGGGCTTTGGCCCTGGGGCCTTACCAGGTTTTTGGCCCCAGACATCTGGACTTGGCCCACCCCTGCAGGACAGGCACTTGAGCCACCCCCAAACCCCCTTAGAAGCTCAAGGGTCTATCCAGCACCCACAGCCCCCACACCCGACACCTGGGTGCCAGGCACTTGCCCTTCTCCCAGCTGCTCACACACAGAGGTCATCTGACCACAGTCATCCATGTTATCCCTGTGAGCACACATGCTGGCACACATACCCCCTCACCTGAGTGTACAAGCATGCACACATTGTCTCACACATTTCCTTTCTGATGGTACACACTCTCAAGCTGTCACATTCGTATTCACACACATGTATCATCACCCAAGTGGAGATGGGAGCACACACCCACCCAGGCACACCCCTTCCCCAGAATGCACACACGACGACAGGGCACACATGGGGTCATATGTTCCCCATCCTGAGAATGCATACACACCCCAGAGCACTTGATTACACAACTCCTCATGCTTAGTATTCTGGGGTGCATATGAACACACCCCAAACACATTCACACAGGGGCACACACGCATGCTCTTGGGGGTCAGTTGGGAGCTCTCTGTGGACTTGGGTCTCAGTGTAGGGTCACTATCACAGGAAGGTTCCTGCAGCTACTCCGCTGCCGCTCCTCTGGGGACCCTAGGCTGGGGACCTCCGTCCCCCCACCTGGGCCACTCCCACTCCGCGGGACCCAAGGCCCCTAAGGTCTCCCCAGGTCTGGGTCCTCCTCTGACCCTGAGGCTAGGGAGCAGGGCCTGAGGACGCAGCAGTCCACCCGACCACACCGGCTGGGGGTCATACTCACTGACGCGGGGGTGGGTGATGTAGTTTCGAGTGACCGCCTGCACGTGTTCTCTGGCGGCGCCCAAGCTGGCGCCTCCGCCGGGGAGACCCCTGGGCCTACTGTCTACTTCCGCGGCCATGGCGAGGTGGCGGGCTGGGAGCGGAGTGCCTGAGCCTCCCACACCTCGGGCGAGCTGGAGCTGGAGAGAGCCGGCCGGCCTACCCGGGCAACCACCCCTCCTTCAGCCCTCCTCTCCTCTCCCGGAGTTGACTGTAAACGCGGAAACCTGGCCCTTTGGCTCGGAGCCCTTCCAGATCTGGGAGGCGCCCTGGGCCACCTGGGAGTGGGAGGCTGGGGGAGGGGCAGGGGCGGGCTTCTCCCACCTCTGTCAGTCGGTTCCTACGCTCCTGACCCAGCCCTGCAGCTGGTTTGAACTCAACTCCTTCCCCTGGAACCTCAGGTACTGCTAAAGCCTAAGCCCCTCACATCTCTTCCTGGGCCCACCCCACCCTGCCCCCATCCCCCACAAAGCCCATTTCCAGCAGGCTGCCATCTCCTCAGGTCGTCTGTCTTCCTAAAATGCCCTCTCCCTGCCCCATGCCCCCTTGCCCTGACTACTTCTGGGTACCTCTTCCTCCTGCAAAATTCCATCGTCATCTTTGTTTAAACATCTATAGAGGATCATTCTTGGGCCAGCTTCAGGGCCACCTCCTACAGGAAGCCTTCCCTGGATCCTCCAGCACCGTGGATTCACCACACATCTGATCTCTTTCCTATGTCATGCTGTTTTGCGGAGTTGTCTCATTGCCACCTGGAGCTGTGAGCCCCTAGGAGCTCAGCCTGTGTTGCTCATCAGACTTGTGTCTTCATAAGTCTTTCTGTCTCATAATACTGAGGGTTCCCTGAGGACCAGCCCACCTCTCCCTCTGATAGCACTCTCACCTTATATTTCACCTCCAGGGTCCCAGGCAGCAGGTCTGCCCTGACTTTTTCAGACCTGCTTGAAAGTACAAATGAAGGGTCCCTCTTCATGCCTGCTGGCTGAAGAAGTTGTCCCCTGTTGGGGGTGGGGGGAGAGTGAGCACAAGTCTGCTGGGCAAGGCAGCACGGGCACGAGGGGGTGGCTGCTCCAGTGACCCGCATGTCTCCTTCCAGACTTAGGATTTCCTGGCATCTCTAAGCACCTTCTCAAACTACACTGCCCCACCGTGGGAATGGGGAAGCACAGCCGTGTAGGGCTCCCTGTCTCCCAGCCTCCCTCTCTGGGTGACTCAGGGCAGTCAATCTGAAACCAAATACACTTCCCAGAGAGACTGGAGCTGACTGTGTTTGCCTTTTCTTCCTCAGAGGCAAAATCTCACCCTGCATCCTAGGACGGGAGAACCCATTTCAGGTTCCTGGCCCTTCTCACAATTCCTAGTCTTTCAAAGAACTGTCTTGGGTTGGGGTGGGAAGGTAGGTGTGACTTTGACGGGCAGCACTAGGGTAGATCTCCAAGGTGGTCAACAGCTCTATATCATCTTTGTGGTGGTAGTTTCACGAATCTTACACAGATGATAAAGTGACATGGAACTATACACACACACACACACATATAATCAATGTCAGTTTCCCAGTTTTGATACTATACTGCAGTAATGGAAGATGCAACCATTGGGAGAAACTGGGTGTAGGGTACATAGATTTCTCTGGACTATCTTTGCAACTCCCTGTAAGTCTACAATTACTGCAAAATTTAAAAGGTTAAACAAAAATGTCTTATTTAAGCAAGAAAAAATTTTAAAGTGCTTCAAGTTGGGGTGTTTGTGATGGGCAGGTTCTCTAAAGCATGTGGGATCCTGCCTGGGTTTACCTGTCATGCCCTTTCTCTGGCTTTCTGGATCCTTGTCTCATCTTTCATTGGTCACCCTCTCCAAGGACTTGACATTCCACCTCTAGAGTACATGTTTGAAAGAGAAGCTTGCAAAGGGCAACACTTACCAACAAAGGCATGGATGGTGCTACCATGGGAGTTGAAACACCAGGGTGGGAGCAGGAGTCAGGTGGGTACCAGATTCCCTGGCTGTGAACACGCCCCCAGCTTCTGCCTCTCCCATCAGGGAGACTAGTAGCCTGATTACCTCCCCTGGAGGGGCAAGAGAGGGGATTGAGGCAGTGGCGTGCTGTGGGGACTCCATTTCCCTTCTTGTCATTGTTTTTCTTTTATTTCAGTGAGAGGCACATGCACACACACTGCACTCACACACACACAAGCTGCGGGACCAACGCCGTCCACTGGAGAGTCTCTGAGCTGGGGGGTGGATGGGGCAGGGCATGTGGCTGCCCCTTCTGCCTCTGGGCCCAGGAGGCAGGAGTGGTGCTGTGCTTGGGGACTCAGTGTCACGCAGAAGGTAGAGACTTAAGCGTTGGCCTTCTTGCTACCGCTGCCGGGGCTGCCCACTCTCCGATCCAACCGGCTGTAGGGCTCGAAGGCCGAGGAGCCCAGTTTGTAGCCAGCAGGCAGGTCCAGGAGTGGGGTGGCGGAAAAGCAGAGCGCCGGCGGAGGGGGCGGCAGTGGGGGCGATGCCGAGGCCGAGGTCAGCGGGTTGAGGTGTGGGGAGGAGTTCCTGGGGTCGCCCAAGGAGGTGCCCCTGTGGCCGGCAGGCAGGCCTGGTGGGCCAGGGGTCAGCGCCAGGAGGTTGGGGGCCCTGGGCACGGACAACAGCCGGCCGTGCTCCAGCAGTCGCAGGATATTGGAGGTGGCGAAGGCCTTGGACGCCGAGGAGGACGCCCGCTTCTCCAGGTCTCTGCTCTGGTCTTTCTTCTGCTTGGTGCGGCGGTTCTGGAACCAGACCTTCACCTTGGGGTGGAGCGAGGAGGGGGGAGTCCGAGAGGGAGAGAGGACAGGCGAGCAAAGTGGGGACAGGGAGTGGGGGAGCATGGGGGCAGTGAGAGAGGGAAGAAGAGCAGTCAGATTGTCATCAGGATCTTCCCATCAGCCTGGCTAGGGGAACAAGAGACCATGGACCCCTAAATCACGGGCACCCCTCCACTGCTACCCTGACTCCTGGTTGGAGGGAGGCACAGATGAGGTTCGCCTCTTGGCCCACATGCCTTTCACTCTTAGCCACCCCCACTTCCTCCTGTCTCACCTCCCCCCACCCCTAGCCCACCTCTGAAGGGAGCTCCCTAGCCCATCTGGCCATCCTCCTATTTGAACCTCTTGGCAACCCCCTCCCACCCCAACACCTATAAAACACCTCTCAACATGACACCGAGTATAAGAGGACGTGTCAGGATGGTGAGGGACACTTCCAATGGCCTCATTCCCCAAACTGGGGACAGAGAGGTGCCAAGTACCCCACATCCTAAATGGAGCCACCAAAAAGCAGAGACCTTTCTCAAGGCTGATGAGACGAGAACTTGCTCTCTGTTGGCACCAGGCACCAGGCACCTGGCACCCAGCACTCTAACCCTCTCATCTGTAGAAGGAAAGGAAGGCTGGGGGCAGGCGAGCTCAATGGTCAGTTCTGCAGGCCCCTCATGGTGATGGGGTTTTCTGCCCTCTCTGGGGAAGGACAGGGTGCTCCCCCAAGGAGGCAGGTTGGGAGTCCTGAAGTGTCTAAGGAGGAGGGACCAATAGTTGCTCCCCAGTTGGCAAGCCTGTCAATTGCTGCAGCACCCAGATCCATGTCCCCAGGAGCAGAGAGGCTCCCTTGCTCCTGGCTGGGAGGTTCTGGAAGGCTGGCCGTTGGCTGGGCAGGGTGCCAGCAGGGGACCATGGAGTGGAGGGCTGGGAAGGAGAAGCATGGAAAGACCCACTGGTGTCCTCCAGCCTGGGAGGACAGAAGGGATGCTGCAACTTGAAGGAGAGGTGGGGAGGAGGAGCAGGGCCGGGAGGCTGATACCTGGGAGAGGACGAGGGCAGAGCTGAGGCTGCTTGGGGCGATGCCTACCAGGCCCCCTGTGGGAGCAACCGACCCTCCAGCCAAGGCCTCTGGCCATGAGGCTCCTCAGGCCAGAAGGTGCCACCCTCCCTGCCCTCCTGACCCTGGTGGGGGAGGGGTAGCACACTCCCCCCTCCTTTCTAGAGGCTCTCTGGAGGGCTCTTCCCCTGCACGTCCCTCCAGCAGTGGGTCACGCCTGCTCTGAGTGGAGGAGGGGGGAGAAGAAAAGATTTGAAATACATATGAGTTGGGTGTTTTCAACAAGACTGGATTGCTTTTCGATAAGTGAAAGTGACCAGGGAGCTAGGGGATCTACCTGAGGTTTATTCCTACATTCACTCACTTGCTCATGCATTCAGCAGCTGTGGCCTGAGCATCCAATCCCTAGGTTGGAAAGATTCCCTGGAGGAGGGAGGGCATGGCAACCCACTCCAGTATTCTTGCCTAGAGAATTCCATGGACAGAGAAGCCTGGTGGACTACAGTCCATGGGGTCGCAAAGAGTCGGACATGACTGAAGCTACTTAGCACCCACAGCACATGTGCCAGGCACTGTTCTAGACTGCAGGATCCTTGCCGTGTAGGGTGGACAGGGTAGAGGGGGAGACAGATGATGAACAACAAATACAAGCAAACAGGCGTGGCTGTTGGTGGCAGTAAGTGCTTTGAGCAGCATCTCTCAAATGATTCGTGGTGAGGAGTCACTTTTTAATGTTTCCAATCTGTTGTGGACCAAACTTTAGTAAAATACAATTAAAGTGAGTTACTAGAAAAACTGCTCTGTATATTTCTAAACACGTACTCTCCATTTCTGTATTAACTTGGTATGTACAGACAACAGCTGTGGATTGGCACTTTGGGGACACTGATGGAGAGAAAGGGGACACAATAAGGAGAGGAGAGGCAGGGAGGCAGTGTCTTATCAGTGGGGTGGCAAACACGGCCCCTCTAAAGAGGTGACATTTGAAGCTGCTATCAGTGAAGGGCAGTCAAGGAAGAAGGATGACTCGGCCAAGTCTGGCTGAAGGATGTGACTGTTAGTCACACTGGAATTTGACTGCTCCAGGAATAGGTCCTGCCAGATCCTTGGGGACCTGGCTCTATGCATCACTGTAATCCTTTCCCCTGCTGGGAAGCCTTCTGGGTTCTCGGCCAGGCACCGCCTCCAAGGGACCCCTGAGTTTCAGTTCTCATCTTTAAGATAAGGACAAAAATACCTGGGTTGTGGCAGAAATCAAACACAAAATCCTTGGGGCCCACACTCGGTGTGAGGTGTACTGCTCACCTTCTCTGTTCCTACCTCTCACCTGGAGGGAGAGGACAGACTCAGAGGTCATGGTTCCTTCCCTCTGGACCCTGAGGATGTAGCAAGAGAGAGACTGACTGCTCCCCCAAACACAGGGCAAGTAGGTACAAAGGGAGCAGCAGTAACGGGGTGCTACACACTGCGGGGAGCTTTCACAGGGCTCCTGTCCTGTCCTGTCCTGGGTGTAACAGGGAGGGAAGGGCCTTTCTGGAACAGCACCTGGTACGCAGCAGGCAGTCAATAATGTATTTGCCCAAAAGTACGGGTGAATATATCTTCCCAGTGGTAAAGAATCCACCTGCCAATGCACCAGACCTAGGAGACTTGGCTTTGATGCCTGGTTGGGAAGATCCCCTGGAGGAGGAAATGGCAACCTGCTCCAGTATTCTTGCCAGGAAAATCCCATGGACAGAGGAAGCTGGCAGGCTATAGTCCATGGGGTCACAAACAGTTGGAAACGACTGAGTGACTGAGCACGCACGCACATGCATGGGTGAATATGCTGAGAATTCACAAAATTCTAGCCATATAAACTCGGCAAGTTAATTAGTATCTCTGAGTTCAACTTTCTGAAATGGGAAAAATATGACTCATAAAGTCATCTTTTTTTTTTTTTTTTTTTAAGTG
The DNA here is from genome assembly GCA_024291935.2 of Okapia johnstoni. Taxonomy (NCBI): domain Eukaryota; kingdom Metazoa; phylum Chordata; class Mammalia; order Artiodactyla; family Giraffidae; genus Okapia; species Okapia johnstoni. The sequence goes on along the minus strand of CM044306.1, from coordinate 121,052,650 downwards.
TTTTGACCGCATCGTGTGGCCTATGGGAACTTAGTTCCCTGAGCTGGGATCAAACCCAAGCGCCCTACATTGGAAGCTTGGAGTCTTAACCATTGGACCACCAGGGAAGTCCTGAAAGCTAACTTTTTATTAAGATTAGATGAGTTAATGAATGTGCCTGCTTTACATTTTGAGCATGTTATTTAATTTCTGTGTGCCTCAGTTTCCTTCTCTTTAATATAAAAACAATAAAGAGCCATTCTGTTGTACTAAAAAAAAGTATACTTAGTTTTTGTCCCTGGTTCTTGGTCCAGGGCTTTTGTTGTCCTTAACCAGCCCCCTTTGAGTACATCTGAGTTTAGGCTAATGAGGTGACTCAGGGTGGACCCCTAGTTTTAGAATGGGGGTTGGTCGAAGAAAGACCAGACCTGTAATTAGAGGGTTGGAACTTTCATTCCCTTCCCTCCAGGAAGCACAGTGGGGCTGGAGATTGGGTTATAAACACTCTTGAACAATGACGTTTTCTCCATGAACTCTCCCCTCTATACCTGGTTCTATGCATCTCTTCTATACGCCTATTTCTGAGTTGTATCCTTTACAATCGGGTTTCCCTGATGGCTCAGTGGGTAAAGAACCCACCTAGCCAATGCAGGAGATGGAAGAGACGTGGGTTCCATCCTTGGGTTGGGAAGATGCCTTGGAGCAGGAAATGGCACTCCTACTCTAGTACTCTTGCCTGAAAAATCCCAATGGACAGAAGAGCCTGCTGGGCTACAGTCCAAGCAGTCACAAGGAGTCAGACACAACCTAGCACAGCATATATGCATGCATCCTTTATAATAAATAAATTTGTAGAAGTAAGTAGAGTGTAAAGAGTTTTCCTGAGTTCTGTGAGTCATTCTAGCAAATTATCAAACCTAAGGAGAGGGTGTGGGAACCTGCCTTGTATAGCTGGTCATAACCTATAGCGTGGGTGTTCCCTCCAGGAGTTAAGGTCAGAAATGAATTGAGTTGTATTGTTGGACACCCAGCTGGTATTGGAGAACTGGCTGCTGTTGGTGTGGGAACACACCACAGAGTGTCAAAAGAAAAACCTCACACCTGTTCTACGAGCTTGTGGTGAGGACTAAACGAGTTAGAACACATCTAGCACTTAGGACAATGCCTGGCACACAGGAAACTCTCAGTGAGTGTTAGTAACACTGTATATTGTCAGCCAAACCCCAGGACCAGGGGAAGAGGAAGGAGGCTGGTAAGTAATAATCAGTTAGTTGAGGATTCTCTGAGGGTCCACTGTGTGCCCAGTTGTGTGCTTGGCTCCCCAAGGAGGCCTGAAGAGCAGACGTGCCCCTCAAATACATTCTTGTTTTGGGGAAATGCATACAGCTTGGTGCCCACCACACACACACACACACACACAAACACCTCAAACACCACACTCTACAGGTCAAGCCATGTGGAACAGATCTTGCAGTGAGGTCAAGAAGCCTCAGGGAAGGCTTCCTGGAAGAGAAGGGACTTGGCTTTGACCTTAAAGAACAGATACAGGTGGCCTGTACTGGCAGAGCAGGGAAGGATGAGGACTGAGGAGGAGCTGCTGGCCTGGGCATCTGAGGTGCCCTTGGGAAGAAAATTTCAGAGGAGGGGAGCTGGGGGTAAACTACGTGAGACAAAGGGAAATTAGGCCAAACAGGAGGAGGGACCCTGTGCCTACACCTCAGACCCTGGTCTGATGGGGTCTCCCTGACTCCCTCTACGAGCTCTGTCCCACCTGGCCACTGCAGGCCTCCTGAACAGAGCCTGGCTGTCCAATACAGCTGAGCTCAGCTAGAGGGAGGGCCCAGCTGCCCCAGGCCATCTGCTGGGCTGTTTGGGACTTTACAGGGGCAGCTGGAGGAAAACAGGCCAGAGGGAGATGCCCCGGCTTGCAACACAGCAGCCCCTCCCAGCAGCCGCGATCCTGACCTCACTGCCGGGTGAGGTGGGGGTGCTAAGGCTAGGGGATGTGAGGAGAGCCTCCCCAATCCTCCCCAGACCGATCTGCTTCCTTCTCCTCTCCTTCCTCTCCTTTTCCCTTCACGTGTCCTGGTTTGGCCCTTTTGATACATTTATTGGTACCTCAAGCTGTTTACCTGTAGCTAGACTTAGAGTCTCTGAGTCTTTTTTGGACAAGCTCCAGTGTGGTTGCCCAGTATACAGGCAGCATAAAGGGGCCAGATTGCTTGTCCAAATCCTAGTTCTGGAACTTACTCATTGTATGACCTTGGGCATAACCTCTCCTGATGGGTAAAATGGGATATTACTGGTTGCTACAGTCACAGGGTTGTAGGGGTTAGCAAACTAACATAACTAACTTGGAACAGTGCCTTGGCACAATAAGTATTGAGGAAGTATTATTATTATTACTACCATTTTTTTTTTTTTTTTTTTACCGCATTGCACGCCCTTACAGGATTTTAATTCCCAGACCAGGGATTGAACCCAGGTCATGGCAATGAAAGTGTGGAGTCCTAACCAATGACCCCCAGGGAATTTCGCACTACTACTATCATTATTATTTAGATCTATTAGTTTGAATAATATAGCTCCAATACTTCGGCCACCTGATGCAAAGAGCCAACTCACTGGAAAAGACCCTGATGCTGGGAAAGACTGAGGGCAGGAGAAGGGGGTGACAGAAGATGAGATGGTTAGATAGCATCACCAACTCAATGGACATGAGTCTAAGCAAACTCTGGGATACAGTGGAGGACAGGGAAACCCGGCATGCTGTAGTCCATGAGGTCTCAAAGACTCAAACACAGCTTAGTGACTGAACAACAACAACAACAACCAGTCTGAAATGCCTCCATTCACACAGAATAGGTGCTCCATTTACAAAAGTCTTCCCTTAGGGTCAGACAGACCACTGCTAAGTGCTGGGCCCTACCTGGGTGAAGGGGGAGTTCAGATCTTTTCTCTTCAACAGGAGGTTCTGAGGCTCACTGGGATGAAGGGAGGATGGGAAAAGGCCCAGAATGTGGAAATGAGAGTTCCCCAACCCACATTTTTAATGCCTCATCTCTTTCCTGAACCTGTGCTCCCAGCAAGCCAACCCTGCCCCATGCCTTTCTGCAGGCTCCCTCCTGCACCAACAAACACCCACTTAAGCCACTCCCTGCATCTTGAATGTCCCTCTCTCCTATTTCTCTGGCCTTCCCCAAATTCCATCCAAAGGGCCTGATGGATCCAGAAGTGCCCCACTAACACCCCCACTGGCAAATGCCAACTTTCTCTTGTCAGCACTGTGTTTATTTGCTCTGGTTTACCACTAACTTTAAGCCTTTCCCTAATAGATGTCTGAACTCCAAAGCTGGGTTTCCAGGCAGCAGCCCATGGGCCTCACACCCCAGGGCGCTCCTGGACTGCCAGGGTAGCAGTGGAGTGGCCTGGCCCTGCCCTTTTACCTGGGTCTCGGAGAGGTTCAGCTGGCGGGCCAGCTCAGTGCGCTCACGGCCCACCACGTACTGGCAGCGCTGGAACTCCATCTCCAGGCGGTAGAGCTGCTCAGCCGTGAAGGATGTGCGGGTCCGTTTGGGCCGGTCCAGGTCCAGGCCCTTGGGCAGGACAATTTCTCGGATGGTTCCTTTGGCATCTGCAGGGGTCGTGAAAGGAGGCAAGTTAGTTCACTAGTTAAGGATGTAAGCCACCAATGAACATCTTAATAAGAGGCTGTGTGGGACTTCTCTGATAGTCCAGTGGTTAAGAATCTGTCTGCCAATGCGGGGGACACAGGTTCGATCCCTGGTTCACAAAGATCCCATATGCCTCAGAGCAACTAAGCCTGTGGGCCACAACTACTGAAGCCTGGGCACCCTAGAGCCTGTGCCCCACATCAAGAGAAGCCATCACAATGAGAGCCTGAGCTTTGCAACTAGAGAGTAGCCTCCTGCACATAGCAACGAAGACCCAGTGCAGCCAAAAATACAATAAATAAATAAATTTTTAAAAAAAGAGGTAGCATGATCTGATGGGAAGCTCCTCAGGTGTGGGCCTGGCTGTGTGACCTCTGACAAGTTGCTTACCCTCTCTGGGCCTAGCCTCCTCAATCACCCAATGCAGTATGTTGTGTATGTGAATGGGCCTCAGTACAAATGTCAGGTTTATCATCCATCCTGGGCAGAAGGGACTCAGTCTGCCCCAGCCAGGATTCTCTTCCTCGGCAGAATAAGAAACAAATGTGAAGAGAAAATATCAAGTCCTTAAGTGCAGAGGAAAGGATGGTTTAGAATTGGATTTTATCAATCAGATAAGGCTTACTGGAGGAGATGTCCAGAGCCAGGTCTTAAGCCGTGTGTGTGTGTGTGTGTGTGTGTGTGTGTGTGTGTGTGTGTGTGTGTGTGTGTGTGTGTGTGTGTGTGTGTGTGTGTGTGTGTGTGTAGTATGCATGGGTGCTCTCTCTATCCACAGACTCTCCTGGGGTCCCTGAAGAGGCTCGCTGGTGTGGGGTGGAGCTGGGATCCCCAGGAGGAGCCTGAGGACCACTGCCACCACATCAAGCTGCTGGGATGCCTTCCAGAGGGGGAATTTCTGCCACTCCCTGTGTGCTGAGTCCTGAACAGCAAGGCCACCCTCCTGGTCCCTGGACCAATGTCATCCATGCATGGCATATCCAGTATTTTGAAGCCTACTTAAGAGAGATTGAAAAATGTGGAGCTAACATTTGACAGATAGTCCCACTTAAAGAAACTCAGCTAAAGCAAAATTTCATGGAGGTGGTGGGGGGGGGGCGGATTATAAATATATACATCAGCCTTAAGTACAGGGACAAAGATGATCCATGTTTGAATCACACACACTGATGGCTTCAAATCTAGTTATTAGAAAAGTTTGTCAAAAATTAGAGTGTGGAAATATGAAGCATCACATTCCATATGTGTGCTCATGTCTGACTCTTTGCGACCACATGGACCATAGCTCACCAGGTTCCTCTGTCCATGGGATTCTCCAGGAAAGAACACTGGAGTTGGGTGTCATTTCCTACTCCAGGGGATCTTCCCAACCCAGGGATCAAACCCACATCTCCTGTGTCTCCTGCCTTGGCAGGCAGATTTTTTACCACTGTGCCACCTGGGATTTACCAAACCTCACCCAACACATGCTGTTGATAATACTAAAGCTACTGCTGCTACTGCTGCTGCTAAGTTGCTTCAGTCGTGTCTGACTCTGTGCGACCCCATAGATGGCAGCCCACCAGGCTCCGCCGTCCCTGGGATTCTCCAGGCAAGAATACTGGAGTGGGTTGCCATTTCCTTCTCCAATGCATGAAAGGGAAAAGTGAAAGTTAAGTCGCTCAGTCGTGTCCGACTCTTAGTACTCCATGGACTGCAGCCTACTAGGCTTCTCCGTCCATAGGATTTTCCAGGCAAGAGTACTGGAGTGGGGTGCCATTGCCTTCTCCGATAATAAAGCTAAACTAACAGTAATTTGCCATTATGAAGGAAGATTAGTGTCAATGGGAAACTGACCAACTCAAGGCAGCACTGATCAAGCACAGGTAACAAAGCAAGGCTCCAAGGTTGCAGGAACTCCACCCCTCTCCAGAGGGCGTGCACAGCAAGAGTTTGCAATGTGGTCAGAAGCTTTAGCAGCCTTGGCTGCTCATAGTAATAGCTGACACCTCTGCAATGCATGCTCTGGGCCAGGCACCATTTTAAGTGCTTAAACCTTCTCCATGTCTCAGTGAAGCTGGTATTGTGATTATCCCCATTTTAGAGATGGGGAAATGGAGGAACACATTATAAGTACCTACCCAAGATCATACTGACAGTATTTAGTCTCTCAATGCAGTTAAGTAGATTGAGGACCATAAATTATCCATTTGGAATAAAATTACATTAAATTCATGTCTCACACCATAAAGAACAATGTTTCAAATGGAATAGAGAGCAAATTGTAGACTATAAAATGATGAAGGCATTACAAGAAAATATAAAAAGCTATTTTTATAATCCTAAGCTTGGGAAGAGTTTTCCAAGCAATATGCAAACCTGGACTGTAAAGGAAAAACAAAGGATGTATTCAACTATATTAAATCTAAAAACTTTATATGACAAAAGCATCAAAACCAAGATAAAATACAAAATACACAATTGAAAATCTTTTTTAAAAGGCAAAGAAATAATATCCAGAATATATAAAATACAATTAAGAGCAATTATTTTAAAAAGGGGCAATAGTCTAATAGAAAAAAATGGTCAAGTAATTTTTGTGAGCCATTCACAGAAAAGATATCCAAGTGGCCAGTAAATATGTGAAAAGATGAACACAGCTTCACAGTAATCAGGATAATGCAAGTCCAAACAACAATGGATAATTTTTTATCTCTCATAAGATTGGAGAGACATTGCTGTTGCTGCTGCTGCTGCTGCTGCTGCTGCTAAGTCACTTCAGCCATGTCTGACTCTGCGCAACCCCATAGATGGCAGCCCACCAGGCTCCCCCATCCCTGGGATTCTCCCGGCAAGAACACTGGAGTGGGTTGCCATTTCCTTCTCCAATGCATGAAAGTGAAAAGTGAAAGTGAAGTTGCTCAGTTGTGTCCGACTCTTGGTGACCCCATGGACTGCAGCCTACCAGGCTCTTCTGTCCATGAGATTTTCCAGGCAAGAGCACTGGAGTGGGTTGGCAATGGCAACATTAGTAGATGATTAATAAAGCAAAGATGCACTGTTGGTGATTCCACACTCCCATTAACTGCTGGTAGGACCATAAATTGTCACAATCTTTCAAGGCTGCATTTGTCAAGTTTATAGAAGCACATAACTATTGCCCCAGCAATTTTATTTTAAGCACAGATTCATGTGCTCCAAGGTATACATAAGGATGTTTGCTGTTGCATTGTTCAAAATGTTGAAAATTTGAAAGCATCTTGAGTGTTCCCCATAAGGGATACAGATGAACAAATTATGATACATTCATGCCATTCATATTTTATAAAATACCATGTAGCTAAAAGAATGAGGCAGTATCCATATAAACTGACATTAAGTGAAAGAAAGTAAGTAGTACTATCCCATTTATGTAAATAAAACAGCTGTGTATATTCAACCATTCAACATAAATTTTAAAAATGCCTTCATGTGTTAGTCGCTCAGTCGGTCCGACTCTGCAACCTCATGGACTGTAGCCTACCTGCTAGGCTCCTCTGTCCGTGGGATTCTCCAGGCAAGAATACTGGAGTGGGTTGCCATTCCCTTCTCCAGGGGATCTTCCTGACCCAGGGATTGAACCTGGGTCTCTTGCATTGCAGATAGATTATTTACTGTCTCAGTCACCAGGAAAGCTGTAATAAATGCCTACTATGTGCCAAATAGTATTCTTGTATCTGAGGATACAGAAATGAGCACATTTGACAAGGTCCCTTTCCCACTGACCTTGTTCTGGGGAGAAAGATAGATAATAAATTAAAAAATCAATATGTAGAGACTTCCCTGGTGGTCCAGTGGCTAAGAATCCTGTCTTCCTGTGCAGGGGATGTGGGTTGGATCCCTGGTCGGGGAACTAAGATCTCATGTGCCGTAGAGCAACTAAGCCTGAGTACTGCAACTACAGAAGCCCACAGACCCCAAGGAAGACCCAGTGCAGATAAACAAAACCAAACCAAAACAAACCCAAAAAATCTAATATGTAAGGTATGATAAATACTGTGAAGAAAATAAAACAACAGGATGTTTCTGACCTTCTCCAAATAGCTAACATCCAATAGTCAGTGTTTCTGTGCTTGCTGTTTTATCTAGGACCAGCAGAGGAGACCGCTCATCAAAGTCAAGCTAATGGAAAAACCAAGGATGCTGCTCGCCAGTATTTCCAATTCCTTCCAGGCACGTGGTAGGATTGCATTCATTTTCTGCCCTTTGAAATCAGATACAGCCACATGATTTGTTTTAGTCAAGAGGAAGGGATGCAGTCACTTTCAGGGAACATGTCAAAAGCCAGGTCTTGATTTCCCACCTCCCCTTACCTCTGCTGGGATGGTCACAGAGGCAGAAGCCAAGCTGGAGCTTCATCAGCCTGGGTTTCTGAGTACCAAGACAAGCCCCTTCCCACTTGTGATGGACTTATCAAGTGACTTAGAAATATATTTCTTGGTTAAACCTCTGAGATTTGAGGTTGTCTCTGCAGCAAAATCTAGTCCCTCCTACTGACAGAGCCCTCTTCCCTGAACTGTTGCTTTTCTAGGTGGAGTTGCGGGGGCTGAGTGGCACCAGGAAGGAGGGACAGTAATTCCAGAGCCTCTAGGTGGGTAGGGGCTTGTTGGGGTGAAATGCATGAGTCTAAGTGGAATGAAGGCTGAGTTTTGGTGTCCTTCAGGCCTCCTCAAAGAGGGATGAGCCTCAGGGGTACCAGGGAGAGTGGATTCCACCCAAAGATCCTTTGCCATGGGAAAGGTGGTGACTCCTGCCTGATTACAGATAGCTAATGCTCTTGACCTCCAGCACCAAAAGTGACCCTCTCCCACTACCGCTCCCAGTAGACCCCCTCAAAGTCCTACCCGGACTTCATTCAGGTAGCACCCAGGTAGTCCCTTTACATGATAAGCTGTTAACACACTGAATTTTAAATGTAACAAAGTCCTTTCTGCCTTAAACTACAAATGAAATGTAATCACTATGAAAATTCTTATAAAAAAAACCTAATTCTCCAGTTTACTGGAAACATTGAAAATGGAAGAACAGTTGAGAAAAAACATGCAAGAATGAGGAGAGAATTCTTGCATTACCATCACAGCAAAATATATTACAAATCTACAGCAACTAAATTGGTGATGCTGGCACATGAGTTATGAAGCAAATCCATGCCTATATGAGGAATTGCGATATTATCAAGATGAAATTTCAAATTAGTTGGAGGAAAGACAAGATTACTCAAGACCTGGCTTTTGGACAGTTACTGCATCATCTGGAATAAAGTCATTTATCTCACACTGCATGCAAAAATATATACAAGATGGATTAAAACTTTAGATATAATAAATAAATCTCTGAAAGTGGAATAAAAACACGGATGAATTTTTAAAAATAAATAACAGATTTGAGTACCTAGAGAAAAAAACTGCTGCAGGATGAGAGACAGCTAAGAGAAAAGTGACAGATTGGGAGAATATTAATAATACATGCATAACAGTTGTAATGTCTAGTACACACACAGCCTTTATAGTCTAACGAATAAAGTCAAGCAGTCCAGTAGGAAACTGAACAAATTATATGAAACGGTTACTCGGAGAAGAAAAAATACTAGTGGCTAATAAATATGAAAAAATACGCTCAGAGGGACTTAGAGAAAATGAAAGTTAGAATAGAAAAGAGATAAATTTTTTTCAGATACTTTATCAGACTGGGAAAATTGTACTGGCAAAGGTGAGGGAAAATAGGTTTTCTCAAGTTCTGTTGGTGAGAATACAGGTTAATACAGGAAAAGTTTTTCTTGAAGGAAAATTTCACAATGCCTAGCTAAATTTAAAAATGTATAGTTCTTTTGTTTCAGAAAATTTACAGAGGTTTCTACCCCAGAGAAATATTGTATATTTCATAAAGAGCCACTGTTTGTAGCAGTTTGTAAGAAGGGGTTGAGGAGAGGAAAAACTGAATGTTTATCAATAGCAACACTGTTGATTAAGCCACAGTAGAGTCATGCCTTTGGTTGTTATGTAGACATTAACAAGAATGAGGTACATCTTCATATACTGACCTGAATGGGTGTCCATTATATACTGCTACGTGAAAACAAGTTCATGTGTACAAGCCCAGCTTTATAAAGAACAAAAGGTAAAAGTAAACTGTGTACGTGTGTGCGCATGTGCTTATACCTATATAGAATTAAATCTGGCAGGATGGACACCTCTCTTTTTATGTTTACTCTGTGGAGTGGAAGCTGGTAAGGAAGGAAAGATTTCCCCCATCTTACTTCATGTACTTCTTTAGCATTTGCTTTGCTGCAAAGACTGTCACAGTCTGCAAACAGACTATTTTAGCAGTGTGCAAAAAAATCCCACTTTTGTAATATATAACTTACATATTTATGTTTTCAATTACTAAAGTAAGTCTAGGAGGTTATATCTTGGGAGTGAAGTGCCTTGGGTGGGGTAAATGAAGAGTTTTCAACTTTCGCTTCATTTCAGCCTGAATTGGTTTTATAATTAAAAGAATATTTCTACTTCAGAAATGAAAAGACATGAGAAAGAAAAATAAAAGACAAATTATAAACTCAAAAATTGTAACATATACTGAATTTTTGTAACAAAAATTTTAAGAGTATTCTAAATATATATAACATACACATGATATGTAATATTGTTACCTTTGGTTGGAGAACTTTCTAGTTGAGAACTAAAACACAGAAGCCCAAAAAATTTGAGTAAAAAAAAAACCCAACTCACAGCAAGGTTAAAAAAGAAAAAGAAAAAGAAAAAAAAAAGGAATGAAAAAGATCTGGGGATGTTTGCCACACATGTCACAGAAAAAGGGATCATTTTCTTTCTATATAAATATACTAAAATATGTGTATATTTGTATGCTTACATATGTTACATATATGTTATTTATTTATGTAGTCTACAAATAGTTTACAACTATAAAAAAACAGTGAGTAAGCCAATAGAGAAATGGCTAAGCATATGAATGAAAAATTCACAGAAGAGGAAATAAACATGAAAAATAAGTGTATGAAAATACACTTAACCTGACTAGTAATCATAAACATCAATCAAATAAGATTTTTTTTCACTTGAAAAGAGTTTGCTCTAAAAGACTAAGTACGTCCTGGGTTGGGAGGATGTAGGGGAGAAATGGTATACTTATACACAATCTCCAGGAGTATAAATTAGTACATTTTGGTGTTTAGAAATATCAATCACAATTTTAAGTGTATATACTTGGATTTTAAAATTTCACTTCCAGGAACTTACCCTGTAATTATATGCATACCAGATATACGTGAAATGATGTTTATTATTTTAAAATTTTTACCATGAGAAATTTCAAACATATAAAATAAGAGAAAAAGAGAGAAAAGAGAGAAAAAAGAGAGAAAGAGAGAAAGTATAATGAATTGTGATATACCTATCCTCCAGCTTCAACGATTATAAACTCAGTAACAATCCTAGCTCTTCTATCTCCCTACAATTTTAAGCAAATCCCAGTCACCATATCATTTCATCCGGAAACATTTTTATAGATGTTTTTAATAAATCTTTTTATAAGTATCTTTAAAAAACAATCACAATACTACTGTCACAATTAGAAATATTAACAACCATTCCTTAATATAATAAAATGTCTCACTTGTTTTCATATTGTCTCATAAATGAGACTTTTAAATAAGTCTGTTCAAATTAGGATACAAAGCATTGAAGCATTGTTTGTAATTGTGAAAAAAGTAGAACTATCCTAAATATCTATCACCAAGGGATTGGTTAAATGTTATTATATCTGCATAATATAGTATCATGCACTGTTAAAAATAATAAGGCAGTTCTAGATCAAAAGGTATCTATTAAATGAAGAAAAGAAGTTTGCAAAAAAAAACCTCACTCTTGCAATCTATAACTTATTTATGTGTTTCAATGTCTAGGGAAAGTTTGGGAGATTGCATCTTGGGAGTAGAAGGGTATTATGTGGGGGAAATGAAGAACTTGCAACTTTTACATGATATAGCAAAACGTCATGGATTTATTTTGTAATTAGAAAGAGATTTTATACTTAAGAAAACAAAAGACATCAGAAAAAAATTAAAGGACAATTTACAACTCCCCAAATTGCAACATATATTGAAAGCAATGAGCCACTGTCCACAATACAGAATTTCTAGGAAAGGAATGTTTGAAAATTAAAATGGTCAAATGAAATGAATTAATAGATAGCAGAAGTGCAACTGGGCAATAAACATGGAAAGATGCTCAACTTCACTGATAATCAAAGAAATAAAAATTAAAATGCCAGTGAGGAACTTCTTAGCAAAGATGTGTAAGATATATAATGTCTAATATAGGGAGAGGGCAAAGGTGGGGGCCTAAATTGCTAAACTTTTCTTCCCCTGAAAGAACAATTTAACATCTATCAAGATAAAAAGTGTGACCTGTGATAGCAAGACTTGGGGATACAAGCACTTTCAGGCATTGCTAAGGGGAGTAGGTACCATCTTACTGAGGACTCTTGAGCATTATCTTTCAAATTACAAACACAGATACTCTTTGACCCAGTAACCTATTTTCAGGGACTTCTCTGACAGATAAGACCCATACATGTGGAAATGACCAAGGAACAAGCATATTTAATGTAGCATTGTATGTAATAACAGAAGATAAGAAAAAAGCTAGATGTCTACCATTAGGGCACAGGTGGTATAACACTACATTATGGTCTACCCAGTCTCTAGAAATGGAATACTATGCATTTGTAAAAAACTAACAGAAGTTCTTTATACCCTGGCAAGTGAAATTAGCAAGGTGCAGGAAAATATATATAGATACCACCATATGCATAACAAGCAAAAGGAAGAAAAAATAATGGACTGGCTGACAGAAGCATAGAAATGATTTGGAATAACATATTGGAAAGCAGTAACTAATGGCTGCCTTTGAGCCCAGTGGGAATTGGAGGATGGGAAAGAGATTTCTCATGTGTACTTAAAACAACTTTTTGATGTTTGAGTCAAATGAGTTACTATTTTAAAATTAAAGGAAACACATTTAAAATTTGTAGAGTGTAACTCTTTTTTTCCACATGAGTTTTCAATCAAGCTTTTAGTGAAAAGATCATAAAATAACAGTATCTCATCACTGTACATTAAGACTGCAGGCTCTGAGTGGAGAGATCAGTGACCAGCTTTACTATGACACTTGAGGGCTGTGCACCTGCAGCTCTGACCTGAAGCAGCAATTCCACTGCTAGGAATTTATCTTTAGGAAACACTCAAGAGCTCAAAGACCTGGGCATTGGGAGTTCATTTTTCAAGCTCTCAAACTTTCCCCAGTAATTGAAAAAAAATTAATATGTAAGTTATATATTATAAAAGTAAGATTTTCTGCAAATTGCTGTTTTTCATTTGATAAAATTTTTTCAATAAATGTCTTTCCATCTAGAAGTGCTTCATTATTTTTAACAACTACATAGTACTACATTATGCAGCTATAATAAAATTTTATTTAACTAGTCCCTTGTTGTTGGATATTTAGATTGGTTTTACTTTTTCACAATTACAAAGCTTCAGTGTACCAGAGGAAAACAACAGGAACATCCTTCTAGAGGATACGAAAATCCGCTTTCCTCCTCCAAAGGAGTACTGTGCAGAAAGGGAACGGTGTGAAATGGTTGGGCAGAAAAGATGACCCCGGGTGGGGGGGGGGCAGGGGGGTGTTGAAAAAAAATTTTTTTAATGGTAAGTTACAAGACAGCTTATGTAATGTGTATATAAGAGGGGGGAAATCTGCTGAAGCTCACCTGAAACTAGGAATGGTGGCTATTTCTGGGAGCTTTCTACCGCCTTTTTTTTTTTTTTTAACCTTGAGACCATATTGCTTTATTTTTCTTATTTTTTTTTCATGTGAACCATTTTAAAAGTCTTCGTTGAATTTGTTACAATAATGTTTCTGTAAACGTTTTGGTTTGTTTTTTCACAGGCCAGCAGGCATGTGGAACCCTGTATCCCCCCTGCATTAACCACTGGACTACCAGGGAAGTTCCCGTCTTGCTTTTTGAATTTAAATGCTCTACCTGCTTTGTTCCCATCTATTTTGTGAGCGTGGTCTTACGTTCTTCGCTGGGTGTCTTCCACCCGCCGAGCCCTGGCTGCCGGTAGCTCTGCGGAGGGCGGTGGGACAAATAAAACACAACAAACCTAACTTTAATTACCCCGCTATTTCAAGCTCCAACCAAGGAATGGAGGCCTGTGAATTGGGCGGGGAGAAGGGGAGCGGATTTACCTAATTATTAATATTTCCCTGGTTGGCTCTGCAGCGGAACCTCCCCCAAGCAGCTGCGGAGAACCGGGAGACTCACTACCGCCCTGCGGGCCCTGCTCTTGCCCGGCCTCCTCGTCCAGACGCTGCCTGCCTCCAGACTGCCTCCGCGGCCCTGGGGGTCCAAACGAGTAAAAAAGAACCATATTTGAGCTTTTTCAGGTTTTATGTTTCAGTGGCCCCCGAAGTTGACGATTGCACAAAATTCCAAAAATAGGGCGCCGTCAACTTTCTATTTTAACAATTATTCTGTGCTCTGGCATCATCACCGTTTCCTGTAAGGAACGCCTTTGTAACCTCAAAGAATAAGGAGGTCACTGCAGGACAGACGTTCTTCCCTGGGAGGGGCATTGCGGCCTCCTACCTAGTGAAACACGAGGTTGGTTTTGCTTCCTCTAATTCATTCGGCAGATATTTACTGAGTGCCTACTGTATGCACACGGAATGCGTCTGGGGAGATCGCTAGGGTTTGGCGGGGGCAGTGTCTACCTCCTACATGGTCACTGCGCGGCGTCTAGGGGACCCGGCTCCAGCACCCTCCTTCCTTGAATTTTTCGCCTACATCGCTCCCTCGCCACCCAGGCCCTGCCGCTGCCCCGGCGGGCCAGGAACCTCGCATGTCCCCGCTTTCCAAATGGTCTCTCGGTTGGCTGTCAGCGCCAGGAGCCCCACCGTGTTGGTCTGGCACGTAGTTGCTCAGTCGCTCAGTCATGTCCGACTCTTTGAGGCCCCGTGGACTGTGGCCCACCAGGCTCCTCTGTCCATGGGGTTTTCCAGGCAAGAATACTGGAGTGGGGTGCCATTTCCTACTCTACTGGCACATAGTAGGTACTCGTTAATGTTTGTGTAATCAATCAACTAGCAAGCGAAGGCAAGATCATGGGAAAACGTGGGTGACTTGGGTGGGGGATTTTACTGGGGTGGGCGGTAGCAGTAGCGTCTCACAGTCGCGCCCCCTCCCCGCCCCACCCTTGACCCGCCGCGCTCGCAGCCCGGGCTTTTCCAGGTCCGCCCACTCTTCGGCTTTGTGGGCCAGATTTCGTCCTGGCGCCGCCTCCCCTTTTTGCCGTGTCCATTGCCACCTTGGCACCCCTAGCCGAGACCCTCCAACCTCCCTTCTGGATGCGGACGGAGTGGAGCAAAACAGGCGCACAGACCACCCGGGTCCCGGGGAGCCCTGGGTAGGCCCACTCGCCCCGGCGACCTCTCTCAGAGGTTTTCAAACTGGGGTACGCGACTCCGCGGGCTGTGCTGCCGGTAACCCGGTACCCACTTTCCGAGGAGGGTCAGGCCAATCTTTAGTTTATACTAAGCAAACAGGAAATAAAGACAAAATTCATATGCTTCCTATACCGTCCCCCACCTCGCCGCCCATTTAAAATACAAATCAAAGAGCGAACTGACAGGGAGCTTGGGTCGGTTACTTCGGCCCCAGACTTGAGTCGGGGTAATTGAGGAAATGGCGTCGAGCCAACGCGAGCCTTTGAAGCCCTGTCTCGCCACAGGGGGTGCGCAGTTCGTGCGGAACCTCAACATGTTTGGTGCGGCGGAACAAAGGTCCAGGGACGCACGCTGCGGCAGCCCGCCCCCTCCCTTCCAGTTCCCAGTACCCACCCACTGTCCCAGCCTCCCTGCCCGGCTGGGTCACCCGGAGGACACCTAGAAGTTCTGACCGTTCAGGTGCGCGCGCGCGCGGGTGTCTGCTGCGCACGGGATGCTGGCAGCGGGTCCACAGGCACCCGAGCTCAAGAGACCACGCAGGGCTGCAGCACTAGCTGGAGGAGCGCTTTCGAGGAGCCCCGGAAGGCCCTTCACAGCTCCCAGAAAATGAAAGGGTGCACGCAAGACACACCAACAAGACGACGCCTTTGTCTGCAGGTCTGCTTCTGGGTGTGTGAGCGCCTTGTGGGTGGGGTGGGAGCATGCATATCAAGTGAAAAATAAAGACCCAAAATGATAGGGTCCACATAGACCCGCCGTGAGAATGTGGGTCCTTCCGCCAAAAACAAAGCAAAAGGAAAAACATAACAAACATAAAACGAAAACAATCCTAGGAAAATAAAAAAGAAACCTAATACTCCCCCACAAGCTCCCAAACTAAAACCAAAACCAAAACCAAAACCCCCAAAGCACAATCTCCTGTATGAATCATTTAAACCTTTCAACCACTGCTGGAGGGAATGGTCCCGGTTATCTCTTAACAGACTTATGTTGAGGCTCCAGTCCCAAGTCTGGTGCGCGGAGGACCCAGACACGGGGACTTGCAATCCAGCGGCTCCTTCCAATACACTCTGGGTCACCGACTCCATTGCCAAGACACCCCATCGGGGGTGGGGGGGTGGCAGGTGTGCCCTCGCGGAGCTGCCATGACTTGGATCGGCGGGTGAGGACGCTAGGTCCAGGTCTAGTCATCCTGGGTCCAGGGACTGCTGTAAATCCAACTGGAAGCTGGTGATGCCGGTCAACGCTGAGCCCAGACCTGGCTGCAGAAGGGGTTTGTCTGTTCCCAGAGTTGCTACTCGCTCAAGCTCCCAAAAGTCTTGGCCCCTTGCCCAGCATCCTCAAACATGTCTGCAGTGTCCAAGGCTCTGCCTGGTGTATGCCATTGTGCTATTTCCACCAATACATTTCTGCAGCGTGGGTCTGGTACTGCCCTCAATTCTCAGGGGGTTAGACCCTGCTAAATTCAATCACCCCTTGCCCCAAACTCACATCCACAGTGGGAATTGTTCAGCCACAGTCAGAGGCCCTGGGCACATCCATCAGGATCCCAGGTGAAAGCATTTCTGCTAGTGGGTATTGGTGCTGCAGGGGTGAGGGGGGTAGTCATTCACTCAGTCCGAGGATTCCCAGTTTTCCTGTCCGCCTGTTACCAGATGGAGGGGTGCTGAGTCAGGCCCAGGGTGTCACAGGTCTCAAGGTGCGGGAGTGCAATGGGGGCGCCTCTGAACTCTGCCTGACTCAGGCCCAGGTGATAGCGCAGAGCTGAGGAGGCCCGACTGGGGTTTTAAGACTGGCAGATCAGAGGGACGCTTTGGGTGAGCTGGGACCAGCACTAGGCATTGTTCATAACATCTGCTGGGTGGGTGAGGCTGGTGGACAGCCATTCCCATATCTGTCCAGAAGTGTTGCTGAATTGACTCCGAGTCCATTTGAGAATCACCTAAGTGCATCTAAGTGTGCAGATCTGAGCATGGATTGTGAGGTTTGGGGTGAGACTTGTCCCCCCTCTTTTGATTGCAGGGATCCCGGCTCCACAGAAAAGGCAGTACCACTCAGGCTGCAGCGAACTGGGAGCTGCAGCTTTCTTTCCACCTGCTTCCTGCCCATGGCTTGTCTTTTCCAAATGTTAATATAAAAAAAAAGGATCTCCCACCCCTTTCCCTCACCAGTCAACAGGCTGTGCACGCAGAGGTGTGGGGCAGTGAGGTGGCTTTAGGGCCCCTGTGGAAGCCTAGCTGTGTCCTCAGTGGAGTGTCTGGGGAGCCTGTTGTGTGCACACCTCTGTCATCTCGGTGCCTTGCTTGTGCCGTGTGTGGCATGAAGCGGCCTCCATTTTGAGGCAGGGGATGTAGTAGGTCGGCCTCCCTGGCTCCCTGACCCACATTTTGCAGAGGCAGGGAAACTTCAGTGATTTGTTGTGCGAGGGTTCCTCGAAGGGGATTGGGGAAGGCCGCAGTGTGTGGTCTGCAAGGTGGCACTGGGCCTCCTTTCATCAGCCAGTCCTCATGCCCTTGGCTGCTCACCTCTGAACGCTTACACAGCCTCTGGGGCCAGGGGTTGCGGTGGGGGAGGCCTCTGAGGAAGGAGGCCCACGGCCTGAAGCAGCTTTAGTCTCCTTGGAGCTCCCACCCCTCTCATTCCACAGAATATTTATGGAGATCCCGCTGCTTGTTTGCAGTTTTATGGACAACATCTCTGACCCTGAGCACAGGCACTCAAGGGAAGAGCTAAACTTTCTTCGTACAGATGAGGAAACTGGGTCACAGAGAGGCAAAGAAACTAGTTCAAGTTCAAAAGGCTGTAAGACTTGTATTCCAAATCAGCTTCACGTAATTCCAGCACCAGGCCTTTCTCTTATTCCTCTGCATCTTGGGACTCCCTCAACAGATCTGCTACCTTGGGGTGGAGCCCTCAAGGGAGCAAGGGCAGAGTGGGAAGGAGGCAGAAAAAAAAGACTCAGAGAGAGTGGGGCTCTTTCCCAGAATCTTCACCCTGCCAGCAACTTAACAATGGACACGCTAACTGCCTACTCTCCCTCATTTTATAGTTTCCTCCACGGGTACTTTGGGAGGATAGATCCTCAGAGGTCAAGGGCAAAATGTACTGTCTGCTTAGAGCACACTGGAGGGACATTCGTCGAGGGACCAGGGTGCTGCAGACTTCCTTTCACCAGTGCAGGGCCTTTCATCTGACAGAGCCTCTGCCCTGGGCCCAGTGGAGCCTGGAGTGATGCAGGTGACCCTGGCTAGGAGGGATTAGTGGTAAATGACATCCCTGGTATCTGAAGCCTGTAATAACCTCTTTGTCATTAAATGGAAAAGGACAGAGAGATTTATGCGGGCTCTGCATTTACCTTTTATTTCTTTCTTTTTTAAAAATTTTAAAATATAAATTTATTTAGTTTAATTGGAGGCTAATTACTTTACAATATTGTAGTGGTTTTGTCATACATTGACATGGATCCACCACAGGTGTATTTCTCTTAAGTGAATAAATACCTCCTCTGTACTCTCTTTTCATTATGTTGTCTAAGTGTAATGGCACTGCTGCATTGCCTACAGGAATTTGGAAAAGTACACCTGACAGTGCACACTAGCTGTCCCACATCCAGCAGGGGTCCATGGGTTGCACCTGGAGTGGGTGGTCTCTTGGAGGGCATCATTTTTGATTCTACCTTCTATGAGTCAACACCTGGGAGTTATCTGTCATCACATGCAGACACAAAATCTATTCCATCTGCACGGAGTTAAAGCAGAAGTGATGGTAGGTAGGCACAGAATCACAACTGTTCAGGCAGAAGGAAATGAAAAACCCACAGATGGAGTGTGAGGTGGTGAGTGTCCTTAATGTGGGCTTAGGAGGCTGATTTCTGTTTTCTGGAAGCCTTGCAGATTTCCTTAAGGGAACTCCAAACTGGCTGCTAACGCCTTGTACACAGGACACCCCACAGTCTATGGAATGGATCTAATTTAATCCCAAGTGCCCAAGAGGTCCACACACCTGTTGGAATCCCTGTTGGTTGGGGACCACCTCTCCATGCTCTGTCCTTTGACCCCCAAAGCCTGACCCAGAACGGCACTGAGTGACTATACCTGGCCTGGAGCTTCCTGTGTTTCCTGAAGACCAGGGTCCCCGAGTCTGTGTCCAGGATGGTCATCAGGCAACTTCACACTGGGCTGCCTCCATGCTGTACCTTAGCCCCCATTCCCATTGTCACCCAGACTCAGCAGCTGTGGGGAAGCTGTGAGCGACCAGGCCAAGGTGTTTCAGTCTGTGTGTGGGTAGCTCACACACAGCCCAGCCCAGATCAAACTCGGGGGTCCTGGTGCTGGTTTCCCTTCCCTAGGCGGTGGCCGAGGAAATCAGCACCGGCTGATTTCTTTCTAGGCCTTTAGGCTCGCAAGAGAAGCGATCAAAAGGAAGGGGCAAGAAAAACGCAGCGGGAGGAACCGGGGGCAGCTGTTACCATCGAGTGGCTTCTTTCCGCTGGGTCTCCCAGTCCGGGACTCTGGGATGGTGGAGGAAACAGACCTCGGGCTTCGCCACGGCCTAGGGACGGGCTTAAGGCCAAGACCTCGGAATCTCCTTTCTTCTCCTATCTCGCTGGGCGAGGCCCGGATCCGGCGAAAGGCGAGCCTAGAGCTGGGCGTGAGGCTGGCTTTGGGGGTCGGAAAGCCTCAGCCTCGCAGCGAGGAAGCCAGGCAGAGCCGGGCACTGGGACTCTTGCAGGAAGGGAAGGAGGGGAAGGCGAGCTCGGCGGAGGGAAATGGCCGGGAAAGAAGAGAGGAGGGCAAAGGGTGAGGGAGAATCGGAGAGACGCGAGAAGCCAGGCCATAAGAAGGCCGCGCCGAGAGCCGGCTGGGCCCAGGCGCCGCGAGGAAGTGCGAACTGCGAGAGTGAAGCCCGGGCGGGCGAGCGCGGCGCACGCCGCCCTCTGCGTTCTGGTGCCGTCTCCCGGGAGCAGCCCATGCGCCTGCGAGGCCGGGACCGGGAAGCTGGGCTGGGCAGGGGGCTGGGAGGCCCCCGGCAGCTGAGCGGAGCCCGGGCCTTCTCCTCCCGCGGTTCCGGGCGCTGGTCCATCCTCTCCCTGACCTCGCGGAGCGCTCGTGACGCTTTTCTCCGCACCCGCCGCGAGGGCCGCGGGGCGGGGACTCGGCTCTTGGCATCCCGCACTCGCATCTTGGCCCCCGCCACGGTAACCCGCCCGGGTGAGACTGGAGAGCTGAGCATCTCAAGGCAGTGAAACGGGGATCTCTTCCGTACCGCTCTCCGCTTTGTCCCCTGCACTCAGCTCAATGTCCAGCACACAATGGACGCTCAAAATAATGTTTGCTGAATGAATGACTGGACGACGATCGTCTGAATGAATTTAAGACTTGGGAGGTGGAGGCTGCAGGAAGGTCTGAGGCCCCGGTGAAGGAAGGGAGGGGAGTCCAGTGGGCCAGGGCTTCGAGCCGTCCCCTTACCTCGCACCAGGATGCGGCGGCAATGGTCTGCGTCGCCGAGACCCGGCTGCCCGTCGCTGTCGGCGCTGCTCTCCCTGGAGCCCGCAGGGCTGGAGTCGGAGGTCCCGGCAATCTCCCTGGGGCTGCAGCCGTCCCCATCAGCGCTCGAGTCTTCTGCTCCGCCGCCGTCCCCGCCGCGCCCGCTCCGCGACTCCCGGCGTGCGGGGCCGCGGTCGCGCTCGGCGCCCCCATCGCCCATGCCGGCAGCCACCCCAGCCTTCGCCACCGCCTGGCCAGCCTGGGCGAGCCAAGCCCGAGCCTCCCCGCCCCTCGCGCCCCCCGCGCCCCCCGCGCCCCCCGTCCGACTCCTCCCTCTCCGGCCCCGCCCACGCCCGGCCGCCCCACCCCTCCCTGCTGATTGGGCCCGAGTCTGGGTTCTCTGACTCCCAGCGGCGCTAGGGAGCTGAGCTGGGGGTGGGGGGTCGTCGCCCCTCCTCTCCCACCCCTAGTCTAGCCTCACGCCGAGCCCGGCAGAGGGAGGCCGAGGAGGCCCTGAGGTACCGAGGAACGCCTGCATCCCTCCTAGAGTTTATCAACTCCCTCCCGCAATCACCAGCCTGCTCTCCTCCCCACTCCCTTCTTCCCCTGGGAAGCGCAGTCTCCGCACTCCGGCTCTTTCAGCAGAATCAATAACCAAAGTGTTCCAGGAAGGCGACCCCGGCGAGACCGAGCAGAAAACAGGAGGTTGGCCTTGCTCGAGTACTTGGCGGGGTAGGAGGCTGGGGCTGGGGGCTCAGGCCTGGGATTCAGTGGCCTCCACCCCCCAGATTCATACTTCCACCCACACTCAGGAACGTAGACCGCGGGCCCCTCCCGGCACTCGTGGCGGAGCAAGGCCAAGAGTGTGGTAAAAGAGCCCAAGACAGCGAGGCAAGGGGACGAGGGAACGGTCTGCACTCGTCGGGGAGAAAAAAACTGATTTGCAGACCCATAGCCGGGTTCAGAAGCCGGAGGAGGGTCGAGTGAGGCTGAGACTGTGGTAGGCTGCAAAGGCCCGGGGCCCCTGCGGCTCAGAGGCCTTCAGAAGCAGGATCGCACCCCTAGACTGGGATAGAAGGTGAAAAATCTCCCTAGCCTCCCCATCCCCCGACTCTCGGCCCCGCGGAGGTCTCCCCTCCTCCGTCCCGAGTCCCGGCCCGCCTCGCCAGGCTGGGGAGACGGAAACAGCGGAGGTGAGCGCGGCTGGAAGTCGGGCTGGTCTTAAGGCGGAGGAGTGGTGTCCCTGGGCTCTCCGAGTCCCAAGCGCTTTGTGAGGTTCCCAGGGTTCTGAGTCCATCTTCTCTTTTGAAAGCGCCAGGAGAGGCCAGGTCGGATTTCCCTTACTTTGACTCAGAAAGGGGCTTGGAAGAAAGATTGGGAGACCGCAGCGAAAATGTGTGTGCAAACGTGTGCGCGCGCGGGGGAGGGCCCTGACCCCTTCCCCTAAAACGCTAGAACAGCAGCCGGCTTCCCTTTTGTGCGCCGCGTGCTACTGTGAGCGATGGTACGTCGGTGTGTCCAGGGGTCCGATCGAGAGCGTTTGGGGGCAGCTCCCGTGGATGTGCCGGGTGCCCGTGGCTGTGGGGTGGCCGAGTGCGTTGCTCGCGCAGCCTGCAGGACTCCCGGAGCCGGAGGAGCGGGTGAATGACTAAGCCTGTGAGTCAGTGCCTTAGTGGATGTCAAGTGTGCATGTGAGCGGTTGAGTGTGTGTCTGTGTCCAATCTCGAGTGTCCACAACGGAAAGCGAAGTGGGCGGGGCGCACCAATTATTTAATTGGGTGATTAATGGCGCTTCCCGGCAGGGTTTGGGTCAGGAAAAAAGGAGGGTAAAGGGGGCGGGCATGGGTAAAGGCCTGCTGGTCCTTACTAACGGAAAGGAGGGACGGATGGAAGGAAGGAAGGAAACTCTGCTACAAGGTAATTTGGGTGGGGGAGGGGAGCTGCGACTGGAGCCCAGGGTGTAGGGCAGGGTGTTCAGAGCGAGAGCAGCACGCACCCGTTGCCACGCCGAGAATTTGTGGTGCCCTGACTCTCAGAGAGGGAGAAAGGAGGATTAGAGTTACAGAAGGGCTCTGGGGGAGTGTAACCCAGCGGGACCCAACCCTGCTGGAAGGACGCACGCCGCGTGGTACCGGGAGCCCTGCACTGGCATTTGGTCCCCTGGGCCTGGTGTCAGAGGAGATGCCAAACTCCTCGGCGAGCCGCTCCCCTCCCCACGATGGGCCAGGGCGCCTTCCTCCCCAGCCCCGGATCACGCTGGTCGCTTGATCCAGTCGTCATCTTCGCTCTGCACGTCAGTCTTTCTTCTCCGTGATTCTCTCAAGTTTATTTTTATTATTCCAGTAAGACGTGTCCGGTGTAGAAAAATTCTAAGCAGAAAGCAAACATTCGGCGGGAATCTTCCCGGCCCCCAAGTCGCCTCCGTTCCCTGGGGCCTCATGGGAGGCCCGGGTTTCTGTTCCAAGAAAAACGGGACAGCCACCTGCTGAACTCTACCGGGTTTTGTTTGTCTTCACGCCTCTAAATTGTATTTCATGAATGGTGGCTTTCTGTGCCAGTAATTCGGGTTTCCGTTCCAGTGTTCTCTTCCAAAGTCCGTAGATGGGTTTTCGAGAGTGCGCTCACTCCCGAGGGGAGCCGGGTCCTTCTCCCGGAGATGCCAGTGGCTTCCCGAAGGGTCCCGTGGACCCGTGTGCTCGGAAGTCGGGCCGCCTCCCCTTTCCTGTCTGAGGGGAGAGCCCGGCAAGGAGCAGGGGAGGGGGCTACAGGCCAGCTCCAGTCGACTCTTGGGAGTTCTCAGTCTTTCTCTCCCGCTCTTTCTTTTTTCTTCTCCTTCCCTCTTGGCAGTCTGAGGAGTGGCGTCCCGCAGGAGTCTCGGCCCTCTCTACCCTGCAGGCCTTGGGGTCTCAGCTTCCGTGATTGTGTGCGCGGGGATCCAGTGAGGAACGCAGAGCTTTTGTGCGCTGAGGCACAGTTTGTGTTGTGTGCGGGGGGGTGTGGGTGTGGGTGTGGGGTGGGGGTGGGCTGGATCTCCTCACCAACCTCCTCTCCAGACCAGCAGAGACCTTGGCCGAGCCGAGCCGGGAGCCTGGGCGGCCCCTAAACCCAGGCTCTTGAACCGGGGGCCACCTAGCGCCCTAGCTCCAGCTGCCCGCCCAGGAAGCGAGTCCTGCGGAGCCCAGGGGCTCCTACCCGTGCCATGCCGGACTGCCTGCCTCAAATCCCAGCGGAGGAAGACTGGGAACGCCAGTGCTCCGCACCGGAGATGTGGACCACGAAGTAGGATCCTATACAAAGATCGGCCTTGCTGGGTGTGTGCGTATATGTGTATGTGTGCGCACATACGCATGCCTGCAGGCAGGTTGAAACACTGGCTCTGCCGGGACCCTTCTGCAGGCTACCTGGCACGCAGAGCTCCAGAAGTTCTGAGTCCGCCTTGTGGGAATTTTCAAGGATCCCGGATTCCTCACCTGACAGTATGGACCAGGGGGGCCATTGTCCTGTGCCTGCTGCCTTCACCCTCACCGCTAGTTTCCAACCATCCTCTGAACATTTCGTCCTGGCCAAGAGGCTAGGAACCCTGAGAATTTCCTCTGCCTCTCTGCCCCTACCCCCACCCTTTTTGTAAAGTGATCAGAAAACCGTAGCTTGGGAGATGTGGGGTGAACTCAGAAGATAGAGGGCAGGACGATGACCTAAACTGTTTTTTCAGGAGCTCTGGTCCCTCCAAGGCTGAAAGTAGACAAACCCCAGGTACTGATCCAGCCCTTCCTGGGATCTAAAAGGCCCCCACAACTCAAGGCCCAGCTCAGTTCACGCTATCAGTCTCCCTTCAGCCTCAGCAAGTCTGGGGAATTAGTGACCTCGGGTGTTAGGGGATGTGCAGGTCTGGGCACAAATTGCTGAGTCCTGGGCTGGAGACAGGTGACACTTTGCCACTAGGAGTTCCTGGGAAATGTGGTGGTTCAGGTTCTCCACTCACACATGAAGGAGTATGGAGAGGATCCTCAGGAAGGGGCCACCAACACCAGCTCCCCTCAGATACCCCTTAGGACTAGGTTTCCAGAGAGTTTCTTCAAGGAACCCCCTGAGTTGGGAAAAGAACCCCCTTGCCTGGCTCAGTACCATAAGTCTTCACTTCCTTCCCACTCCTCACTCTGTGTCAGGGAGTGAGCCTGTTCTACTCTTTCTCCAGGAACATTTCAGTTCCTCCCTACCCACCTTCTCCTTGCCTTTTGGTGTCTCAGTGGGTGAGACTGACTTCCGGAGCCTCTGTGCTGAGAGAGCTGGGGCCCAGTCACCTGTGGGTAAATAGTGGCCCTTTCCCACCAGCAGCTAAAGAATCCACCTGCGATGCAGGAGACACAGGAGATGCAGATTTGATCCCTGGTCAGGAAGATCCCTGGAAAAGGAAAATGGCAACTCACTTAAGTATTCTTGCCTGAAAAATCCCATGGCTAGAGGAGCCGGGTGGACTATAGTCCAAGGGATCTCAAAGAGTCGACACCACTGAGTGACTATGTACACATGCATGCACCCACACTCAGCATCAAGACTTTCTAGATCAGAAGTGAGGTTCTAGGGGAGACAAGGTGTGTATGTAGGTGGGTGGGAGTCAGAGCCTGGGTTCCCTCAGGAGCTACCTACACCTATCTGCCCAGGCCCCTGGTCCTCCAATGCCAGTTGGCCTGCAGCTCTGGTCTCTGGCAGGAGCATTCAGCATCCTCTTCTGGTGCTCAGAGCCTGGAACCTCACAGGTTTAGTCCTGAGTCTGGTTGTTCCTCCATCTTTCATATCCCTTGAGTGCTCTGGCAGCTGTACAGGCCAGGTCTCCAGGCCTGTACCTCTGGTCCCAGCTAATCCCACTCCCTATGGCCTTGCCTTTGCTGAGGCTGGGGCCAGGCCACTCCCCCAGGACTGCTGGGGAGCCTCAGTTGAGTTTGCAGCCAATTCAGGTGCCTTTCCCGGCTGGCTTTCTTTCCCATCTCTACCAAGCCACTTGCCTCCCTCAGCCTGTGCATCCCTCCAGCACATTCCCCAGTGCCTATAGTCTCAAGGAGTCTGGCTTTCTCTGCCCTGTCTGGATGTCCTGTCCACCTTCCTCCTGGTTTTGGGACCCTACCCAAAAGTCTGTGGGAGATCCTGGGCAGCACTTGCTCTGCCCCTAGGGAATACAGTCACCCAGGTGATTGAATCTACTCAGCCATCACTGCTGGAACAGGGGTTCCCCTATAGCTGAAGGGCACTGGGGATCTGAGGTAAACAGGGAGGAGCATTTTGCTTGCACATTCAGCTGGGGAACACAAGACCCAGCTTGTAAAAAAAAAACAATCCATTCATCGCTTCCTTCCCTGAACTCACCTGTACACCACCCCACCTACATACCTGGGAGCCAGACCTCTCCGCCTGCACATGAAGGAGGGAGCCACTGTCCACCCTCAGGTAGGAAGGGATTGACATTTTAAAATGAGAGAGAAGGGATATTCTTGTTTGTTTGTTTTAAGAATGATATTATTATTTTTGTAACACAATCAAGTGTATCTTTTCTGAGAAGATCAGCAGTGCTGAAACCCAAGGAGGGCAGTTCTAATGATAGGATGCTGGGACAGGCGCTGGGGGCAGAGTGAGGCTCTTCATATTCCAGTGCTGAGGCCCCTCCTAGATCAGTAACCACCTGCAGGCTCAGTCACTGCAGTGTCATTGACTTATTCTAGGCAATGCAAGATGACTGAGGCTTGTCTGCGCTAGAAGCACTCTGAGAATTTTGCAGGGAGCAGGACCCTCAGGGTGCTAGAGGTGCCCTTCGTAGGGGTGGAGGTCACCCAGTATGAAGAAGAGGGACCCCAGTGGGCTGGGCCGGGGCTGAAGTACAGGTGACGTGGGGGAGATCCCAGCTGCTGCACCACCTCCTGGGGGCGCCTGTCCGGCCAACTGGCATTTTTCTCCCTGGCACCTGGTTGTTGCCAGTTCCAGGCCACTTGGGTGGCTGCTGAATCCTTTTCCCCACTCCTGCTGCATCCAGTTTGGAGTCCTGGGGTATGGCCTGGACTCCTGAAACACCTCCTAGGCACAGCCTGGACACCCACCGCCTCCCCCCACCCCTCGCCCGCAAGACAGCACTCTCCTACTCCTCTCTGTCTTC
Organism: Okapia johnstoni; assembly: GCA_024291935.2. Classification (NCBI taxonomy): domain Eukaryota; kingdom Metazoa; phylum Chordata; class Mammalia; order Artiodactyla; family Giraffidae; genus Okapia; species Okapia johnstoni. Next base: position 121,025,826 of record CM044306.1, on the reverse strand, counting down.
TCCTCTGCTTGGGCAGGGACCCCAGCCAAGCTGCTGAGCTCCATGGCCATCAAGATCTTCCACCCACACCGGTCCTGGTATATCTCACTAATGTCCTTCCCGAGCCTATGACTCCAGGGTTCTATCTGAGAGAGCCGCTCAAGGGGAGCTGTGGGTTTGGCCAGAATGTAAGCAGGGCCCCCTGGAGTGACCCTCATTGGATACCTACCACAAAGGGCAGTTCGTGCCAGCAGGGAGCTCCTCCCTTGAAGAAGGCCTTGGCCCAGGGCCAAGAAGGCTTAGGGGAGGAGGCAGAGGAGTTCTCAACACCTGCCCTGTATTAAATTACCTGGAAAACTTAGGCAAACTTGTGCTTGGCCACAGACCAAATGGCTTAAAATTTGGTTCCCTGAGGGCTCCCTATATTTGAAAGTCTTCCAGGTGAAGCCTTCTTGTAAACCATTGAACTGGGCCAAGAGTGGGGGAAGCAGGTGTTGCTGAGAGAAAGGCAGGAGGAAAGGTCTGGGTTGGCCTTTATGTTGCAGATCTGTGCCGTGCCAACCGACCCCATGGTCGCAAAGGCTCTTCTGTCCATGGGGATTCTCCAGGGAAGGATACTGGAGTAAGTTGCCATGCCCTCCTCCAGAGGATCTTCCTAACCCAGTGATCAAACCCAAGTCTGCCTGTTGCAGGCAGATTCTTTACCATCTGAGCCAATAGGGAAGCCCTAGTAGCAGGTCAGGGAATAAGAAATGGTTGTTTCCACCAAGACCTCTGGTGAAGTGGTGGGGAGGGGAGTTAGCAGTGCTGGGGGCAGTTTTGTGGAGGGGATCAGAGAGGGTGAACAGGCCTGGACAGGGCACAGCTGGACCCAGCCTGAACTGTCCAACTTGATCTGAAAACTCCCCCACCAGTAAGACTCAGGATTCTCTTGGGTAATGCCACCCAGGGGTGAGGAAGGGGACCTGGTAGGACTGGATGGGTGTCTTGAGGTTCTAGGATAGGAAATTGGATGTGGGGGTCTTCTCTTCCTATCTGCTTTCTCCCGGACAGGTTCCACCAAGAATGGTTACTTGACTTCCTGCATCTCTTCCCCAAATATTTTTCTGTGACTCTTCCTTGCTCCCCGCCCCCTACCTGAAGGTTTTGCAGCCTTTTCTTTCTCCATTTGCTTCTCCTTCAGGTTCTCCAGCGTTCCTCCCTGTCTGGGTCATTGCTCCTTGCACTGCTCTCCTCCCCACCAGGCCAGCCTCTGGACCATAGCAGGCTCCCTCCATCCCCTCTTCATCCTCCCTCCCACCTGCTCTCCCTCTCCAGAGCCCTTACATTCTCTTCTCTTCAGTCCTCCCCCTGCTGCAGGGGGAGCATCCTCCTCTACTTGTCTGTCTTTGGAAATTAGGATCCTGACATGCTCTCAGAGTTAAAATCAATGAAAAGACACCAGAGACTTAAGAGAATCTTCTAAACAAAAAAATTCCTTCTTTCCTAAAAAATTCCTCCACTCCTACTACTGCATCCTGATTTTATACAGATCATCCCCTTAGATGATTGCACCTTCATTTGTTTTCTAGCAAGGGACATGCGGCTAACCTTCTGAAGGTGTGCTAGATTCATACTTTCATGAAATAGTCACAGCTCGTAGCATGGTGACTCGGATGCTCCATTTTGAAGAGAAGGAAACCGAGACCAAAATCAAACAGTGGATTCAAACCTGGGTGCTGGATCCTGGGGCTCTGCCAAGGCAAAAATCTCTTTTCTTCACTCTTGCTTTACACTGAGAACCGGGCTTCCCCCTAAATACAGATAAGTACTCTCTGAGCCAGAGTTTCAAGGTTTCCGTCCCCCAGCACAGCAGCCGGGGAGGTGCTTTTGGATTGAGGGGCAAAGCACCCTCACAGGAAGCCTTAGCCTCTGTGGAGACTGGAAGAAATCTAGACTTGGAGGATGCAGGCTCTGGAAGAGCAGAGCCACTGATGTGGACAGTGGACTTACCGCCCAGAACCCCGTATGTGTTATTTTGTTTTTGCTGTTTCTCAGTAATAGCTTTATTGAGATATAACCAATATATCATCAATACATTTACAATTCAGTGGTTTTTGTACATTCACAGGTATACCAAAATACATAGTTTAGGCACAGCTTTACAATGTAGCCATCACCACAGTAATTTTAGAATATTTTTACCACCTCAGAAAGAAACTTGTTGGTGATTATAATTAATAATGTGCTTAGTTGCATCTGACTGTTTGCAACCCTATGGACTATGGATTGTAGCCTGCCAGATTCCTCTTTCCGTGGGATTTCCTGGCAAGAATACTGGAGTGGATTGCCATTTCCTCCTCCAGGGGCTCTTCCCAATCCAGGGACAGAATGCATCTCCTGCATCGCAGGCAGATTCTTTACCGCTGAGCCACCGGGGAAACCCTTATATATAATTAATAATACTGTATTGTATATTTGAAAGTTGCTAAGAGTCAATCTTAAAAGTTTTCATCCTAAGAAAAAATTGTAACCATGTGTGATGATGGATGTTAACTACACTTATGTGGTGATCATTTTGCAGTATATACAAATATGGAACCATGTCTTTATACCTGAAACAAATATATGTCAATTATATCTCAATTTAAAAATGAAAAATAAAAGAAACTTGTACCCTTTAGCTATTACCCACAACTTCCCATCCCCGCCCCACCCCCCACCCTAAGCAACCACAAATCTACTTTTTGTTTCTATGGATTTGGCTATTATGGAACTCTCATATATATGGAATCATATAATACATGATCTTGTGTCTGGCTTCTTTCACATAATGATTCAAGTTTCATTCATGTAGCATGTATCAGAACTTCATTTTTGTAAATGATCAAATAACATTCTATTGTATGGTTATACTACATTTGTTTATCCATTCATTACTGATAGACATCTGGATTGTTTTCATTTTACCTGTGTGAGAATGTGGGGGCTCCCCTAGCTCAGGGTTCCCTGCTTGGCCAGAAGAAAGAGGAATTTTTCTGAGAGCAGATGGGGGAAACTGGTGAAGCTCAGGGAATAGCCTTCCATTGACTATGCGTCCCCACCTAATCCGTTACCTTCTGGATGCATCCTTTCCACCTCTGTCTAAAGAGGGGAGGCCCGGGCAGGACTGGGAGGCTTGTAGGAGTTACAGACTCTGAAGTAAAGATTCAGAGCATGGCTCTCTGCTATGCAGGGCCGGAATCCTGGCTCTACTGAGAACTAGTTCCTAATGGGTTGTTTCACCTCGCTGTGCGTCAGTGTCCTCACCTCTTAGATGGGGATAATATTAGCACCAACCTCCTGCAGCTGCTATGAGGAGTCAGCTAGTTCATGTGAGCACTTTATCCAGGATCTGGCACTCTGTGGGTACTGGAGGAAACAATATTGATGCTTGTATCATTTAAGAGTTAAGGCTGAGAGCGCTGGGGGTCCTGGTGCCCACACTATTGAGCTTCACATATTTATAGTTCCAGTTGTGCCATGCCTTAGCTCCCAAGCTAGATTCTCCAGATCACCAGCCTCCTAGTGGCCTTTCCCAGGGAAGAACGAATTAGGGATTTGAGGAACAGTAGCATAAGCTGAAGGTTCAGAGTCCTGCCCAGAAGCAGAGGCTTCATGGTGGGCAGGATTCAGGACCTTCGCTCTTCCCCAGGCATTTCCAACAAGATGTGCCTTGGAGAGTGTGCCGGCAGCCCTTTTATATCTTTTGACATCTTTCCAATTTGTGGGATGCCGCAATTAGAACATACCCAGAAAAACAATTTCTTAAATGCCACTGTTAGAATAGGTTTGAAAGCATTTTGTTTCCCTGCTTTCATCAAGGGCAACTGCTGCTGTCTTCCCTTCCCGAGTCTGTGCCTCGTGTGGCTGGCTGGTTGGCAGTGACTTACCATGTTGATGCGGCTCCTTTTTATCTTGACTGTGCCCTCTACCACGGTGCACATTCAAGGTCATCAACCACTCCAGTTCCCAGTTCCCAGCACAGGGAAAGCTGAGCATCTTGGGTCAAGTGTACCCCAAAGTGGTCATTTGTGATCAGCATTACCAGCAGGCAGGGTTCCAGGCTGAGCTTTGTAGGGAAGCAAGGAAGTACAGTGCTTCTGGCACCCCATCAGTGGTGACCCTGGTTCTGGAGTCTCCCCTACCTTGTGAGCCCAAGGCTTCCTTGCTCTTTGGGTCGGGTTGGGTCCAGTCAGGAGTGCCGTGAAAGACAGGATCACCTAGGGCCAGGGATTGTTTTGTTGTTTAGTCGCCAAGTCCAGTCTGACTCTTTTGCAACTCAGTGGACTGTAGCCTGCCAGGCTCTTCTGTGCGTGGAATTCTCCAGGCAAAAATACTGGAATGGGTTGCCATTTCCTTCTCCAGGGGGTCTTCCCAGCCCAGGGATTGAACCCATGTCTCCAGCATTGCAGGCAGATTCTTTACTGGGCAGAGAGGTAGGGTGAGGCTAGAATTCTCCATCACCTGACTCAGGGCCAGGACATCTGAAGGGAAGGGCAAGGGACTGCCTGGCAGTGGGTATTGGACTTTTGGAGCTCTGGGGAGGTGGAGGGGGAATGCTGGCAATGTCCTGACCACTCGCTAAGATCCTCTTGTGATCCCGTGATTGTCCCTCAGGGAGCCTCTTCCCCTATTCCCAGATGTCGTCAGGAATTTATACTTACTAAGAAGTTTCCCAGGAGCTGCTGTCACACTCTTTGGAGTATCTTTCATTCAACAACTATTTACTGAGCTACTACTTTATGCTGGTATTGTGCAAGGTACTGGCGGACAGTTGTGAAGCAAACAGAACCAAGTCCCCAAACTCAAGGCAGGGGACCTTGGAGTTTGATCTTGCGGGGCCAGTCCACCTGGTAGTTCACAGAGATGGGTATGCCAGCGGGCGACTAAGCACAGATTTGTTTTCCTGGCTAGAGAACCGTCTCTGAAAAGAACTCTCCTTAAAGAGACTCCTTAGCGCAGCCACCCAGCCCAGCTACAATAAATGAAGGGCCAAAAAGGGAACGCTTTGCCTCCTGTTAGGTTCAGTTGGCTGACAAAACAAAACAAACAAGCATACAAACAAAAACCCCCAAACATGCGGACCCACACCTTGGTGTGCCTGTGGGCTTGTGTTTGTAAGCACATATGATGCGCACTAATTTTATTAACTCTTTAAACAATTAGTTTTATTTTTTTTCCAAAAAGGAAAACATGAATCTGAGGGGAAAAATTCAAAACAGCACAAAAGATTATAAATTGACAAGCAGGTGTCTTCCAGACCCCACCGTTCGAAGCCCCAAGTTGTAGCCCGCATATCGGACAATATCAACCCTTTCTTCCTTGCCCTTAAAATAGGAATGAAGTCACTCCATCCTCTGTTCTAGATCCTGCCTTTTCTGCTTTCTCCCGTGCCTTGGCGCTTACTCCTGGCAGCCGGGTCAGCCTTACCCTTTCCGTGCCCTCACTGCTTGCCAGCCTCGTGAAAGTGCCGGCTTCCCCACAGCGTCGCCAGTATGGGGTGTTACCTGAGATTTTGATCTTGGTGGCTCTGATAGATTTCTAAGAAAAACAAATTAATCTAAGAGGAGACAAGGGAAAGCAAGAGGGGGGGGGAATGCTCGCGACACCGGGCCGTGGCGTTCAGAGGCGCGTAAGCGTGGGTGCCAGCGATGCGGGCCCCAGACGATCCGGGGCCCAGACGATCGGAGGCTCGCAGCCCTTGGCGAGCTTCAAAACCGGGCGAGCAGAGAGTGATGGCTGGGCGGCTGGGTCGGCGGGAATTAGCCCGTCGGGGCCGGGGCGAGGGATCGCCGCTGGGCGCGAGTTCAGGACAGGATTAGCGGGTTCAAAAGCAGGTCAGAGAGAGCTAAGCGAGGCGACGAGGTCCGTGGGAGGTCAAGGTCCTCGGCAGAGGCGCGCTCCGGGCCGGGCGCGGGAACGGCAGCGGGCGGGGATTGCGAGCGCGGGCAGACTAGACCGGGAAGCTGAGGTCGGAGCGCGGAGAGGCTGGACAGCCTCCCGCCGGCTGGCCTCGTCCTAGGGCGGCCGCTGGACTAGCACCCTCCACCCCCACCCCCGAGTGTGCGGCCGGGCCTCGGGGAATGAGCCGGCGGAGAGGTGAAGTGGGGGAGGTGAACCCAGACACCTGCCGGAGACAGTGTCAGTGAACACAGAGAAAATGTACCTGAGCTCTCTATGCGTGCACGTGTCTGCGGAACAGGATTAGCCTACTTTTCTCTTAGATCTGTTCTTTTAAATTTTAATCCCATTTCTTGCCCTTAATTTTTTCAAAAAATATTTATTTATTTGTGGCTGTGCTGGGTCTTCCTTGCTGCTCAGGCTTTTCTCTAGCTGCAGGGAGTGGGGGCTACTCTCTAGTTATGGTGCTCGGGCTTCTGGTCGCGGTGACGTTTCTTGTTGGGGGAGCACGGGCTTTAGGGAACACAGGCTTCACTTGTTGTGGCAGGTGGGCTCTGTAGTTGCGGCTCCAGGGCTCTAGAGCACTGGCTCAGTAGTTGTGGCACGCGGACTTAGTTGCTCTACGGCATGTGGGATCTTCCGGGATCAGGGATGCAACCGGTGTCCTATGCATTGGCAGGCAGATTTTTTACAACCGAGTCACAGGGAAAGTCCTTTCCCTTAATTTTTAATAAAAGCTTTCTTTTTTCCCCCTTTCTGGCAAGGTAAGAATATCTCTTTCGCTAACAGTTCGACAAACTGTGCGGAACTGTGCTAAGAAATTTCTTGCGGGGCTCTCTCCTTCCCCGCGGAAGATTTCCGTCGCCTCTGCTGCTGGACCATTGAGGAGTGTCATGCCAAGTGTGCAGAAATAAACACCACGTACAGCCCACACTTCTGTGAAGCCTGAAATGTATTAAGGGAGAGCTGGAGGGACAGAGCTGCCCCGAAAGAAGTGCGTTGTGGCAGGGCTGTGTGTCCTGTGAGCCTCAGACTTGAAGTGGTTGTTTTATGGAGGATGAGAATGTGTTCATACACTACTTCGCTCTCCTGAAAGAGCTCCTCGATACTGATGGAGTATAAACGTGGGGATATCGCAAGGTGCGGAGTGGGTGCTCCACTCTGGAATTCTGGCGCTGGTAGATAAGCAGACCACGGATGGCTCTCTGCGTTACTTGGTGGAGGTGACCCCGCCCGGTAGCCATCTCCAGTGTCACCACCCACGGTCACTCCTTCCCCAGGGTCCTGCTTCTCCCTTCCCCAGCTTCGGCCTTTCTCTTGCCCTCTCCCAAGGGCGAGGCAGGCGCGGTCGGGAGCGCGGGAGCCAGGATGCTCAGGCGTCCGTCTTGATCTCCAAGAAAGCAGCCAGCCTCTCTGGACTGAGCCCCGCTGCTTTTCCGCGGGGGACTCTCCTGAACAGTCTGCTTCTCGGGGCAAAGTTGGCCAGTCCTTGGGGTGACGGTGATGGTGAAGGTCCTGGTGGTCGTGGTGGAGGGGGGTTGGAGGGTCGTGGTGATGGGGGCGGGGGCAAGAGTGAAGATGGCAGAAAGGGAAAGAGGAGAGCGGGGACTGAGCCGGTGGGAAGGGAGAGAAGAGGAGAAAACCGGGTCCGCGGAGCTAGGGAGCAGGAGCCGGGGTCGCCGAGAGGGGGAAGGGGCGGGGCCGGAAACCCAGAGGCCGCCTGCTGCCCGAACAAAGCGCAGCCGGCTCTCTCTCGGCCTGCAGTGGTGCGCCTTTCCCCGGTTTCTCTTGAGTCTTTAGAGTCTTTAGATCGGGTCGGCAGATCTGCTGGTCTAGGTGAGGCCGTGCAGGCTGGGGAAGCCGGTCTAAAAGGACCGATCCCCGGAGAAGTCCCTCTCACTCAGCCAACCGGCATTCAGCTCCCCCCAGGCGGGCTGCGGTCGCCCGTGCGGGGTCGGAGGGCAGCGGGCGAGGGGCCTTTTTCCCACTCCTCCGTCCAGGTGCACTCGGCACCTCTGGTTTTGTTCCGAAAGACCCCAGGAACCTCATCTCCCGCTCCCTGGCTCCTACTCGTCCGTCGAGGTGCAAAATGCGTCCCTCCAGCTGTAAAGACCTCTGATTTGAAATCGTATAAACAATGCTGAGAGTCTTCTTAATGCGGCTTCCAACCTCTGCACCCTGTTCAAAAGGTTAGAGCCACGATAATAGAATTTAAAGAAGGAAAAAAAAAATCCCAGTGCTCAAACCTAAAATCATCACCTTCGTTCCTTATAAAAAGAGGAGAAAAGTCTTTTTTTTTTTCCACTGCACACTTGATTTATATTTAGTCATGGTGAATGAATGCGTAATTTTGTGTTCAGCCTTTGCTACTTCAGGTCTCTCCTACATCATTTGTCAGATGCTGTAGTCCATATAATATGCTTTTCAATAGCCGAGTAATATTATGTTATGTTACCGTGTAAAATAATCATTCAATTGTTAGCTATTTCAGCGTGCCGAGTTTTGCAGCATTAAAATAATGCTCAAACCCAAACGACCAAATATATGGCTTCCTGTTTCCGGGACGATTCTTTTTTCAGGATCCTTACTGGGTCAGCAGGATAGGGACATTTTCATTGCTCTTAATATATTGCCGAATCGTTTTCCAAAGCATTTACCGGCATTTACTTTCGGGTCATTATGGGTTGGGCGTGGTGCTGGCCGTCAGGCCTTAGATCTTTTCCCCCGTGAGGAATGGGAGCGCTGGGCTAGGGAGAAGACCGAGGTTCCTTCCCTTGCCTGGAAAAAGCCAGATAAGGCCTCACAGTGGAGGTGAGGGCCGATAGTCTCAGATAGGGCTTGCTAAGTAGAAATTGAGGGAAGGACAGAGTGACCTTCGAGTGCACCCTCTGGGCAGTGGGAGAGCTTTGCCGGTTTGGAGAGGTACGTAGTGCCTGATATTTTGCCTAAAGTGTTGAGCGTGGGTGGGAGAGTCCAGCAAAGTGCAACTCACTACCCCTCCAAGGGAATCGGAAACCCTCATTGCTGGGCATTTGCACTATTTTAAAGGGTTGCTGTATTAAGAGAGGCATACTTACATAGCCATTATATTTAAATATTGCCTGTTTTTGAAAGGAGTTCACATTTCCTTATTTTAAAATACCATTATCCTTTAAGAAACAATTCCTTCTCTTAGCCACAGTAATATGTATCTTAAAAGCAATAAATATATTACTTGATTTTTTCATAATAAGAATATTACATGTATTATATGGTTAATTAAAAATCATGTTAACACAAAATTATTGTAAAATAAACAGACTGAAGTGTATACAAATTCCTCTCCTTAATCCTCCCTCAGAAGTAGTATGGTTGATAGTTACAATGTTGCATATGCAAACTGTGGCCATGATTCATATTATCCCTGCTACTCTATAAACTTCCCTTAAAAAAATCATCAATAGGCCATGACATTCTTACATGTGAGTGAACCGTAGCTCTATCTCATTTTTAATAGCTGTTCACCATTTTTCCCTCTGCTTAGAAACTTACATAACTAATACATGAATGTCTTTTATATCATAAAACAAATCAAACAATGCCAGAATATAAAGGTAAAACAAGAAACAATGTGGCTTTTTTCTGATGTTTCCCTTCTTCATACTTGCCTATTCCACTCCATTCCTCAGAAGTGTGGAGTTTTTACATTATTTTCTAAAACTTTATTTTAAAATAATTTCAAATTTATGGAAAAGTTGCAAGAATAGTACAAAGAGCTCCAGCATACTCATTTCTTAGATGCATTTGGTTTATTAGTCTCTTTTCCTGTGTACTTATAAAAATATTGTTGAAGCATCTGAGAATGTGACAGACACTATGCCTCTTTATTCCTAAACACTGCAGTATTTCCTAAGAAAGGAGACTCTCACCTATGTAACCTCAGTATGATGACCAAAATCAGAAAATCTAACACTGATACAATGCTATTATATAATCTTCAGGTCTTATTCAAAATTTGCCAATTGTCCCAATAATGTTCTTTATGTTTATTTTTTTCTACTCCAGGATCTAATCCAATATCACTCATTACGTTTAGGTTTCAAATTCTGGCTAGTCTCCTTTAGCTGGGAACAATTCATCAACTTTTCTTTGTCTTTTGTAACATAGATATTTTTGAAGAATGCAGCCTAGTTATTTTATACACATTATGGTTTCTTGTTTTATTTTAAACAGTCTGAAACTTACACAGAAGTTGTCAAGTACAAAGATCTTACTGCACCCCAGACCAATTTGAGAATAAATTTCTGACATATGCTTTATTTTGTATTTCCAACAAGGGCATTCTCCCCAATAATCACAATACCATCATCAAAATCATAACATTAACATTATTCCCATCAACTGCTGAGATCGATTAAGCTTATCAATCATCCTGACAATACCTCTATAGCAAAAGAATACAGTCGAGTTTGTGTGTTGCATTGAATTGTCATCGCCTCTTCAGTCTCTTTCAATCTGTAACAGACCGATCTTGTCTTGACTTCCATGGCCAGTTATCATGTTGTAGAATGTCTGACAGTGTGGTTTTATCTCATGTTTCCTCATGATTCAATTCAGATTATGCATCATTGGCAAGAATATCACTGAAGTGATGCTGAAGTCTTCTTATTGTATCTTAACAAAGTTGGGTATAATATTGATTAATCCCATTACTTTGATCCAATGAGTAAGGTAGTATCTGCTATGTTTCTCCCTGTAAAATTTTTTTCCATTGTAATTAATACATATTTTTCAGGGAGGAACTTTGAGACTATGTGTATACTCTGCTACTTATAAAATTCTCTATTCATTGTTTATGAAAAAATTTAGTGGTATTTTATTGTATTAAATGAATTATAACTTGTTGCTGTCATTAGTTGCTTCATTATTTACTTACTTTGCAAAGTATCCCAAATGCAGTCAGTGAGAGTCCTTTCAAGCTGGCCTCTTTTTTTTTTTTTTTTAAAAAAAAAAACAGCTTTATGAAGATATAATTCATATACCATACAAGTCACCTACTTACACTATACAATTCAGTGATTTTTAGTATAGTCACAGAGTTGTGCAACCATCCCTAAAATCAGTTCTAGAACATTTTCATCACTCCCTAAAGAAACTTCATACCCTTTAGCTATCTACTACTAATCTTCTCATGTCCCAAGACCCCAGGCAACTGCATATTAATTACTTTCTATCCCTATAAGCTTTGCCTGTTCTGGAAATTTCATATAAATGGAATTGTATGGTATGCACAGTCTTTTGTGACTGGCTCTTTCATTTAGCATAGTGCTTTCAAAGTTTATCCACATTATAGCATGAAGCACTATTTTAATTTTAGGAAGCCTCTCCCAAGTTGGAGTCCCATAGTTTTTATTTCATTTTGAAGTATAGTTGATTTAAAATATTATGTTAGTTTCAGGTATACAGCATAGTGATTCTTTTTCTTTTTTCTTTTTTTTTCAGATTGTATTCCATTATAGGTTATTACAAGATATTGGGTAAAAACTTCATCTGCTTTTAGTGCTGAGAGATATTTTGTTGGATGGACACACCACAATTTGTTTACTCATACATCAGTTGATGGAGATTTGGGTTGCTTCTACTTTTTGGCTATTATGAATATTGCTGTTTTGAATATTTTAATAAAGTTTTTGTCTATTCAATATCTTGTAATAAACTATAATGGGAAAAAATCTGAAAAAGAGCATGTATGACTTTGCTGTACACCGGAAACTGACACAACATTGTAAATCAACTATATTTCAATTAAAAAAAGGTTTTGTGTGAGTGTATGTTTTAATTTCTCTTGGGTATATATCTAGGGTGGAACTGCTCTATCAAACAGTTGACTCTGTTTTAACTTTCTGAGCAAGTGCCACCCTATTTTCCAAAGTGGCCGCACCATTTTGCATTCCCACCAGCAGTGTATGAGGGTCCCAGTTTCTCACATTCTGGCCAGCACTTGTAATTACCTGTCTTTTTGTCTGTAGCCATATAGTCAGTGTTTATGGTGTCTCACTGAAGTTTTGATTTTCATTTCTCTGACGACTAACGATGCTGACTATCTTTTCATGTGCTTATTGGCCATTCACATATCTTTGAAAAAATGTCTATTCAGATCATGTGCCCATTTTTAAACTGGGTTATTTATCTCTATATTATTGAACTGTAAATGTTGTTTGTATAGTCTAGATGTAAGCCCGTTATCAAGTGTTTTTTCTGGTTCTGTGGGCTGTCTTTTCACTTTTCTGATAGTGTTCTTTGAAGCATAAAGGTGTGAGAGAGTCAATTCCTAGGCAGATTGATATGAAGTCCAGGGTCCCCAAGGAGGAGAAAGGGGTCTGGGGCTCTCGAAGTGGAGATAGGGGTCTGGAATTCTCGAGGCGGAGGAAAGGACAAGTTTTTTTGGTCTACGTTCCTTAGTCTTAGTCAATTGCACAACTCAGTTTAAACTCTGTACTGGGGATTGAGGACAGTTTCTCCTTCCTGAAAACCTTCTGACTAATCCTGATATCTTAGAATGTATATTATGGGAGTGGGTCTGGTAGGATCTTTCTATTGTTAGATTCTAATCTTGTTATCCTAAAATGTAAATTGTGGGAGTGGGTCTGGTAAAATTTTCATAAACTTGAGACGTTCTTTTGATTCATTGTAATAACTAATTAAAAGGTATATAACTTCATTGCTTACACTAGCAAGGGTGTACTCTTTCTGCCCCTTTCTGATGTCTATGTCAGAAGCTTTCACTATCCTTCTTATACTTTAATAAAACTCTATTACACAAAAGCTCTGAGTGATCAAGCCTCATCTCTGGCCCCAGATTGAATTCTTCTCCTGCAGAGGCCAAGAATCCTGGCATCTTTTGTGGTTCAGCGATAACCTTTCAGGTGTTTACTTTTGCCAAAGTCCAATTGATCAATTTTTTTCTTTTGCTGCATATACTTTTGGTAGTGTATCTAAGAAATCATTGCTAAATCAAAAGTCATGAAGATTTAGGCCTATAATTTTATCTCATATTTAAATCTCATTCATTTTGAGTTAATTTTTGTATATGGTGTGAGGGAAGAATCCAACTTCATTATTTTGCTTGTGGATATCCAGTTACTCCAGCACTACTTTTGGAAAAGACTATTTTTTCTCCATTGAATTGTCTTGGCACTCTTGTCAGAAAGTTCCTGTTTCTTTTTAACATGTTCTTATCTGAGCATTTCCTTACTTTCTAGCATAAAATGCTTCATTTTCACTTTGTACTTTTCCATGCTCTAGCTCTTGAATCAACCATTTCCCCAAGGAGTTCTGATTCTTTTAGTGGAACTAGCGTTTAGAAGCTGAGATCTGGGTCCCAGTCATGGCCATTGCTACTGGGGGGTTGTAGCTACAAGACTCTCTCAGTGGAGAGACCAGGGGATGTGGGAATGTACCTGTAACACCTTTACACTTACATTTACTGAGCCCTATACATTCACATCAATAGCTCCCATTTCAACCCTACATCATGGGCTCTCTCTAGTTTTCTTCTTTTCTTTATTTGTAGCTCCCTTCTCTGAAGTGACAAACCTGACTCCTAGTACCGTCAGTCTGTTTATTTGATCACTTCCCTGGTATGTAACCAGTTTCCTGTTGCCACCTTGCCTCTCCCCACCCCTGGTCCAAATGCAGGGGCCCTTCTCACCCTTTGGGGACTCAGATACTCAGGACTGAACCACTGGGTCTCCCTACTTGGATCCCAACCCCCACTCTGGATCACTGTAGCCCACACTCTGCCTGTGCACATTTGTCTTTCTGGGCCCCATCTAATGGCTTTTGAGCAGAATTTTCAGGAAGGAAGTGCAACATTATGGTTTTAGAGATCCATCTCTGTTGCTCTGTGCACACTTAATCTGTTGCTTCAGACTGGTGTGTAACACTCTGTGGTGTGTGACTGTCACATTTTAGTCATGTACGCTTCCAGGGAAAAGACATCCAAGTGGCTCCAACTCCCCTGCCACCTCACGTAATGCCACAGTGAACATCCTTGTGCATTTTTTCCTTAAGCATCAATGGGAAACACCCTTGGATACCAATGAGTGAAATTTCTGGGTCACAAGATATAAGAGCGTCTAACTTGCCTAAATGCTGGCAGTTTGCTGTCTGGATGGCTGCTCCAGTCCACACTAACGAAGAGGGCACCCAGGTTTCTGTGTCCACATCCCTAACCTGGCATGTCTGACTCTCTAGCTGCCAGTCTATGACACATAAGGGGGTATTTTGTTTGTTTTGATCTTCATATCTCTGGTTATCAGTAATCTGGAGCATGTCTCCAAGTGCTTGTTGGCCTTTTGACTTTCCTAGGTCTGTCTGTAAGCATTTAGCTATGTTGGTTCTCTTTTCCCTTAAGACCAAAATAGATCTGACTCTTCATATTATTCTCCAACTTTCCTCCTTCACTTAAAATATCTCGAGAATCTTTTTATCAGCCCCATGAAGGTCTCCAGCTTTGGTGACCTATAAAGTGGTAAGCCATTTCCTTATTAATGGGCATCTGGGCTCTTTTAGGAGTTTCCACAAACAAACGCTTCCATGTCCATCCTTGAATACACATCTCTGCACTGTGGCAGAATTTCTTTAGATGACTTTCTAGAAATGTTGTCTTTAATTTAGAATGCATTTTTGAAGACAGCATATTTAGTGAAGGTTTCCTTGTGGCTCAGACAGTAAAGAATCTACCTGCAATGCATGAGGCCTGGGTTTGATCCCTGGGTTGGAAAGATCCCCTGGAGAAGGGCATGGCAACCCACTCCAGTATTCTTGCCTGGAGAATCCTCATGGACAGAGGAGCCTGCTGGGCTACAGGCCATGGGGTCTCAAAGAGTCAGACATGACTGAGCTACTAACACACACACACAGCAGTGTCTTCAAGTCTGTAGTAGAAACTTGGGACTCAGTCAGACACAAGAGTTTGGGAAGAAAGAAGGTGTCACTGAGAAGTGCTCCTGGTTTTGGAAATGTGAAGGGACATTGAAGAGTTAGGTGGTGAGAACTGTCCCCAGGAAACAGACCTAAGGGCAGAGCCATAGTCAACCGTCTTGGCCAGGGTATGCCAGGCAGTGGGGGAGGAGGTCCCTTGACAAGCTTCCTGAAATTGCCCAGTAGACTCCATCAGGTCCAGAGTCAAAGTCTCTGGAGAGAACCATGGGGAGTTGTGGGCCCACAGATGGAAGTGACAAATGTTATATTTTCACAGGAAGAGCAACTGTCTTCCCCATTTCCCTCTTCCCTTCATGGCTCCGCAGTGTGAAGGTAGAATAGTAGACATCTGCCTGATCACAGACATATTCACAGTCTGAATTTCTCCTCTCCGTGGGGATTGGTAGGATGCAGTTTTCTGCCACGCAGTGGGGTAGTTTGTCCACTGGACAAGGTCGCCTGGCCCAGAAAGTAAATAGGGACTGAAAAGTCTAAGTTTATTTTCACAGAGGTGCTGCATGGGTTAGAAGGGGACCTGCCTCTGAACCAAGAGAGCCAGTGCCCAGGAGGGCTCCATGGCCTCAGGCCAGACACATGAAATTGTCCAGGGGAGGGTCCCAGGACCTCCCTCTCACCAGCCATCTCTTCCTGAAGAGTGTGTCCCTTCCCAGCAGTCCCTCAGGGAGGGCAGCCCGGGCTCTCTGGGGAGGTCCCACCCCGTGGGGCCTGAGTAGGGCTGTGCAATGAAGAGGGGAGGAGAATGTTCACAGGTTGCAGAGGGAGGCAACTGGGTTAGGAGCTCTCATCCTGCTTTCTTTGGCAGAGTTGAGGAGGACTGACTATATATACCAACTTCTGGCACTTGAGTTAGAAATTAGAGATGGCGCGTGCTCCCTCTTCATCTTTTTGGAATCCACACCCACTGCGATGGGTCTAGTGAGGGGTGGAGGAGGAGACAGAAACACGGGCAGGCAGTTATGATGCAATAAGAAAAGTGCTGATAAGGGCTGACATTTATTAGGCACTCATCATGGGCTTGTGAGCTCCATAATAACCGAATGAGATGGGCCGTACCGCCCTGATTTAATACACGGGGAAGCCACGGCTCAGACAGGTTCGATAACTTGCCCGAAGTAACACGGTGAACAGTGAGACTTAAATTCTCTGTCTCAGGTCTGTTTCATCTCTGCACCGCAGGTCCCCATGCCATACGTTAGGGACAGCGGGGCAAGCTTGTAACTAACTACTTCGGCCCATGTGTGATGCGGGTGTGCGCCAAGGATGCACACTACCGCCCTGCCTATGTCTTTACGGTCATTCTACCGTGAGGCCGGGCCCTCTTTCTCTCCTCCCGCCGTCTCAGTCAGGTGGCAGCCGCTCCTGCAGCCGGAAGCCACACGCCGGTCGCCACCCCAGGGTAGCGGCCTCCTGTCGCCCCCTGCTGGCCGCGAACTTACAGCCACGAGGGCGCTTCCCCAGCGCCTAGTTCCCTGCGCCTGCGCTCTAGTTGGTGGGCGCATGGTTCTGGGTTCCCCACGACTCGCATCCTTGCCCAGGGTCCGCGGTAGCCGTGGCAGGTGGGGGTCGGGGAGTGGGGGGAATAGCTCGGACAGGGGCCAGGCACGAGCAGCTGGTCGCCTGTTCCTGGTTTACTTGACTGTGCCCAGGGCCGGGGTCCATACTCCCAGCTTCAGTCCCTCCCGAGGGATAGGCTTGGGGCGGGACAGGGGCCCCTTAGGACCCGGAGCCCAGAGGACTGTGGCCCTGCAGGGAGCGTCATATATTCGTTCTGGGTATTGAGGGTCCCAGGATGATGAAAACACCCACTGTGACATAGTGAACAATGGCAGCCCCCACCCCCGGCCGCCCCGTGGCCTGACGTCACCGCCCTCCTCCTCTCAGTGACTAGAGGCCATTTTGAGTGTCTAGGAGGGGAGGTAGACGTCGGAGTAAGTGAGGCTGAGTGACATATAGGAGAATAATTCTGGGTATAATGTACAAGCCTGATACTAGGAGGGTCGGGGTCACCAAGAGGTAGCACCTGAGCAAAGCTCCGCAGCATCTCTTGGAGCTCACCAGGTGGACCTTCCCTGTGCAGAAGGGCTGGGGAAAGAGAGATGGTGGGGAGCAGTGCTGACATCTGGGTCTGCTCTGTTCCCAGCAGCAGCGACTGTATCTTTCCGGAGCTTCCAGTCTTACATCTTGGCACAGGGTGGGCAATTAGGTCCTTCAAGACTGTGGGGTGACAGTTCTCTGATGTGTTTGCCAACTTAAGAGAATCATTACCTTCAACTGAACAGATAAAACATGACAACAGGAATATGTCAGGGGAAGGTGGGTCCCCTTAAGGATCAGGAGGACAGGCTTTCCCAGACCCTTCTTCTGTCTTGTGGGAAGGACTTTTCCTGACTGAGGGCTGTTGTCCAGAAGAACAGTCACAGAAGAGAATCAGAGGCTGCTGCAGTCATCCCTCAATCTGGCCACCTATGACTGTTGGTTTCTGTGGCTTAATCTTGTTGTATGTACAGAATTGGAGGACGTGGCCCATGACTGTTAATTTGTTGGTATATCAAAACTTGGAAGCCTGGCAGTCCTCCGGTCACTGGTCTGGGATGTGGTATGCCCCTGACCAGGACAGTGGCTACCAGGGGACATTGGTATGGCCAAATGTGTGGCTTGTGTGAGTGGGAATCATCTAAACTGAGCCTGGAGGATGCCACTGGGAATTTGTGGTGTTTTGCATACAGGACCCATTTTAGCATCAAATGGAATGCTGTATTTCTCAGGGCCAAATGAATGACTGAGTAGGGTCATGACAGATATGCTGGTAACTAACAGGTAGTAGAAAGTGACCAGGACCTTTAAAACAGTTGTCCCCAAAAGGAGCTGAGAGTTCACAGGAGAAAGACAATCTTCTTGTGTTCAGAGAAGGGTGAGTGAACGACATAGTGTTGTACTCATTGAGACATTAGTTGCAAACTGGGCAATCCCTGGAACCTAAAGGTAAGACTGTGTGTGTACTTGAGATATTTATTAACTTGAAAAAGTCGTATTTTAAAATAAAAAATTACAAAAAAAAGTTTAACAGCTTAAATGCTGTACCCCAGTCTTTAGTCATTCAGACACCCTCCTCAGAGGCATTCAGTATGTTACTTTCTTGAGTAACCTTCCAGGAGTGTCTGGTACATATACAGGTAAATGCACATATACCTACGCATCCACTTTTTACACAAACAGCATCATACTGCACTGTTTTGTAGCCTGCTTGTTCACTTATATTTTGAAGATGGTTCTGTATTAGTACATGAAAAGCTGTCTTGAACTTACTTTAGGAACACTGGAAGCATTCCTGCTGAAGCCAAAGACAGGGCTGTATGATTTTTGAAGTGAACCTGGAGCTACTCCTTCAGACCCTGACATTAAAAGCCTGCAAGGGAGTGGAGGTGTCAGTTTAACTTCGGCAGACTATTATTTTAATTTCCATTTGCTCTGCCCCCACCACATTGCTTTGGGACAACACTATTTGTTCCCTTGGTCTGTGAAAACAGCCCATAAGTCTTGGCAGGTGTCCATGGGGGTACTGTTAGGGCAGAACATAGGCCTTGCTGGAGTAATGGGGAAAATCATTGGCAACTGGTCTCCTGCATTTATCCTCTATTTCAGCTGTAAAGAATCTCCCTGCAATGCAGGAGACCCAGGTTCAATCCCTGGGTCAGGAAGATCCCCTGGAGAAGGGAATGGCGACCCACTCCAGTACTCTTGCCTGGAGAATTCCATGGACAGAGGAGCCTGGTGGGCTACAGTCCATGGAATTGCAAGGAATCAGACACAACTGAGAGACTAATTTTCACTTTTCACTTTTTTCTCCTCCTTCACACTGCCAGGTCTCAGGGGAGACCGCTTTTGCCCAGGGCTGCTTCTCCATGGGTCTGAGGTTCAAACCTTGACTTGAGAAGTTTCCTGGTGGGGTGATAGAAAACAGATGTGATTACCTGTGGTTCTGGTGCTCAGAACTCAGGGCTCATCTGCTTCCTTTTTGTGCTCACAGGACTGACCGAAACTAGGGTCTGAGCTTCAGTTCTTCTTCCACACTCACTATCAGATGGAGTAGTTGGCATTATGTGGGCAAGATGAGCTCACAGGTCAAAATTACTAGACACCTGAGGAGAACAACCAAATCAAAAGAAAATAACAAATTAGACAATACATCTTCTGAAAAATTAGAATAGATGGACAACCAATAATTTAAAATAAGCTTAGGGTTTCCCTGGTGGCTCAGTGGTAAAGAATCTGCCTGCCAATGCAGGAGACACAGATTTGATCCCTGGTCCAGGAAGACTCCATATGTCTTGAAGCAGCTAAGCCCATGTGCCACAACTACTGAGCCTGCACTCTAGAGCCTGTGAACCACAACTACTGTGCCCATGTGCCACAACTCCTGAAGCTTAAGTCAAAGTACTAACCTCCCTTGGTAAACTTGGGAAAAATTAGCAACTTCTCTGGACCTCAGTGACTCCATTTTACATTAGCTAACTAATTTAACTAATTAATTATTTCCATAAATATTTGACTAGAGGATAATGGGAATAATACTAGCTAATAGTATAGGGCTGTCATAAAGAGAAACGCGTTAAAGGTAAAGTACTGAGGACAGTCCATGCTTACACTGGGCACTCACAATGTGTTATTTGTTACTGTGTTGTTACATCCAGGTCTGAGCCCAGTGCAGAGACACATGGTGAACAGGATCCAGTGACTGAGGAAGTTGCAGGTGGTACAGTACAACCAGGGCCGTGCTGGGGGTGGCCTGGGAGATGGGAGAGCCCCAAGGGGAATCTGCCCTGATGAGGATTAGAAATATCTAAGCAGAGGCATCCGTGTCTAACCTGAGACTTGTATGATTCAATGAGGTGGCGAAGTGGGGCAGTGAGGTTAGGCTGCCAGGGGCTAAGAGGCATTTCAGGCAGAGGGAACGGCATCGCCAGAGACCTGGGGCCCGGGCAATGTGTGCAGAGTGTGTGTGTGTGTGTGTGTGTGTGTGTGTGTGTGTGTGTGTGTGTGTGTGTGTGTGTGTGTGTGTGTGTATGTGCTGAAAACTGTAAGGTAAGGAGCAGGACTTGACCTGTCCTGGCTGCTGTATAGGGAGTGGATAGAAAGCAGGGCTGGAGGCCTGGAGACCTGGACCAGATGCTATGACACAGGAAGTGGCGGCCTGACCTTGTGGATGAAGAGCTGTGAGTGGGTCCATTTTGTGAAGCAGGTAGAATTAAGTTAGAATGTGGGAGGAATGGAGGAGTGGAGGAATATTAGTGAGTTGAATAATGTCCCTTCCAAATTCATGACCACCCTCAACCTCAGAATGTGACCTTTGGAAATCAGATCTTTGCAGATGTAGTTAAGTCAGGGATCAAGACAAATCACCCTGAATTTAGGGTGGCCTTAAATCCATTGAGAAAGATTGCCTATAAGAGAAAACAACACAGAGAGACACAGAGAAAAAGGCCATGAATAGAGAGACAGCAGGGGTTGAAGTGATGTTGCCATGAGCTGGGGAACATGTGGAGCCACAAGAAGCTGCAATAGGTAAGGAAGGATCTTGCCCTCAGAGCCTTTGGAGGGAGGGGCCCTGCCAACATCTTGATTTCAGATTTCTGGCCTCCAGAACTGTGAGAGAAAAAGATTCTGTTGTTTTAAGGCACCCGGTTCAGTTCAGTTCAGTTCAGTCGCTCAGTCGTGTCCGACTCTTTGCGACCCCATGAATCGCAGCACGCCAGGCCTCCCTGTCCATCACCAACTCTTAGAGTTTACCCAGTTAGTGGTGCTTAATTCTAGCAGCCCTAGGAAACTAATAGAGGAGTCAAAGGTGGTGCTCAGGTTTCTGGTTTAGGTGATATGTGGGACATAAGGGCAAGGGCAGACTTGGTGGCTGGGGTGGGGACAGGAACTGTGGTAGACAGATGCTGAGGTTTGATTCAGGTTTTACTGCCTTCAGAGAGTCTGTGTGATAAGCAAGCGAAGGGAACCATGGTGGCTGGATTCACGAGTCTGGCTAACTGATTCAGATTTAGAAAGAGTCAGAGTGAGGGGAGGAGAGAGGAAGTTTACTCAGGGAGGATTTGTGTGGAGAGCAGGGAAGAGCATCAAGATTAGACCTACAAGGAAGACCCACATGAGGGGAAAGGTGAAGAAGAGAGAGTCATGAAGGTTTCTGAGTAGGAGCAGCCAGGGAAACAGGAGAAAACAAGGAGTACTTGGCGCCACAAAGTCCAAGGGCACCCGGAGTTTAAAGGGGGTGGGGGCAGGGCGGGGGCAAGAAGGAATGCTGCAAAGCTGCCTTTGTTCAGGTTACTGTAACAGAAAACCACAGACTGGGCAGCTTAATCAGTAGACATTTATTTGAGGTCTGGGAGGCTGAGACCAGGGTACCAGCGTGGTCAGGTTCTGCAGAGGCCCTCTTCCTGTTGACAGACAGCTGTTGTTTCTTTGTGCCTTCACATGGTGGAGAGGGGAATCATCTTGCATGTTTCTTTTAATAAGGGCACTAATTCCATTCATGGGGCTCCACCCCCATGATCTGGTTGCCTCCCCAAAGGCCCACCTGCTAAGAACATAACACTGGGGCTTAGGATTTCAACATTTACATTTTGGGGGACATCAACATTCAGACCACAACAAAAACAAATGGGTCAGTTTTTCACTGTGACCTCGGCAAGAACAGCTTTGGTGGAGCAAGGATGTGTGTAGTCCCATTGCCGCCTGACTCCCATTTTTGGGGACATCCTCACAACAGGGTGCCCTGGTGTTTTGTTTCTAGAGGTTCTAGATTCTCAGGACTGAACTTGCCAGGGCTTGGTGCTTTCAACAGTTGGTGGGAAAGAGGCCACCTCCATTCTGGCTAGGTCCCCAAAACCAAGACTGATCTTCTGTGTCTGCTCCTTGGGGATAAGGCCAGCAGCTATTTGTCTCCCATGAAGCCAGCGTTTGTCTCTCTGTTCAAAGAATCTGGCAACGCTATCCTTTTACTGATGTCTTAATCCATTTACGCCCCTAGGAAGGGAGGGGAGGTTTGGGATTAATAGAATTACTGGCCACATTTATTGAGGGGGTCTGGAATCCCTGGAAAGCCAGGATTTCATCATATCTATCACTCAGCCCCACAGAATTGCAAGAAGGACCAGATTCACCCTTAAGTAAAGATATTACTCTGTAAAGATATTAATCTAAACAGCAGACAGTCCTGCTGTGCCCAGCCAAAGGTAACAGTGCCATCTATAGGTCACTGGAGGAGTGAGCCTGGGTGTAATTGTAATAACACAAAGGGAATATCAGTGGCAGGGCCCTCTGGAGCGTGATTACATGCTCTTTCTGTTGACTAGTGAGAAGTGAACTTGATAGAGATGTGATTTTTGTTTAATGACCAGATGTTTGAAAGAAACACAAGAGATAGATGGACCAATATGTGAGCCTGAGTGTGCATTAGGGAGGGGAAAGGTCAAGCTTGTGTATGTCTGTGCCCTGCAAAAGTAGAGCTAAAGTTTTTCTTTCCAGAATATGACCAAAAAAAAAAGTGATGGAGATGGGGTATGCAGTTGTGTGGGCAGAGGCTGTGGATCACAGCTTGGGGAGAAGTCTGGGGCTGGATGCAATCAAATACAGCCTGAGAAGTCAAGTGTGTGTATCTCAATTTACTTAATAATACCCGATACTTGCTTACCAAGTGCCAGACATTCTCAAAACGTGTATTAACCCTCACAACAACCCTGTGAGGTTGATGATATCTTAGCTCCCATTATATAGAAGGGAATTAAAGCACTGGGAGGTTAGATAACTTGTGCAAAGACACAGCATGAGGAAACCAAGACTGCAGCTCCAGCACTGACTAGTATCTTTGACATCTGCACCAACGTCTGTAGTTGTTGTTCAGTCACCCAGTCATGTCCAACTCTTTGCCACCCCATGGACTGCAGCATACCAGGCCTCCCTGTCCCTCACCATCTCCCAGAGTTTTCCCAAGTTCATGTTCATTGCATTGGTGATGCCGTCCAGCCATCTCATCCTCTGACACCCTCTTCTCTTTCGGCCCTCAATCTTTCCCATCATCAGGGACTTTTCCAATGAGTCATCTGCTGTACATCATTCTAAATGCATTACCTGTTCCTTGCCTTTCAAACTGGAGCAGGAGGAGCATAAAGTAAGCTGGTTTTGATTAAAGTGTTCATCAGCCAGGACAGCACTAATACAGTACTGAGTTCAGGGTCCGCTGAGGGGCAGCCCACAGCCACAGGCCTTTTGGGGTTCTCCAGTCTATTTTTTGTAGATTTTACCCCATAAGGGATGGAAAATTATGGGAGAATTTTAAGCAGGGGAGTGCCATAGTCTGATTTAGGTTTAAAAAATGAATTTAGGTCTTCTCCAAGGGTGATGGACATGGAGACTTGCTAATGACTAGGAATCCAGGGTGGTCTCCTGGCCTGGCACCAGTTTGCCGGGGGTGGTTTGTGAGTGAGGAGAAGCAGAACATAAAGAACCCAGGTGAGCTGTAGTCAGATATCTTCTCTCTCACTCTCTGTTCTCTGCCCCCAGTGCTTCCTAAGGTGACTCTTCTGCCAGCATGCTCCAGAAGACAGCGTCACCTGGAGCCTTTGCTCCATCTTGGTTCACTGGAAGAAGAACTAGGTGCTCGGTAAGTGGGTTGGGGGATCTGGTGATGTTCCGCTCAGTGGAGATGCACCATTCCACTTGTGCATCGCCCACGTGTGGCTGACTAGGGATGCAGGGGATGGGGGTGGCACCTGCCTGATGGAGCATGTCCACCTGGCAATGGCTGCTGGGTATCCTGCTGAGTACCTTACTTCCTAGTCCTGTGGACACCCCACTCAGCCCTTCAGAGAGCACAGAGCCCCAGGCAAATGATCCTGTTGGCCTTTCTAATCTTGGAATGGGAACTAAGGTGGGGGACTCCTCAGAGCAGCCCAGTACAGGGTACAGCAGACCAGGAAGAGGCCACATTCAGGAGGGGGAGTCTGGTCAGGTCTCCCTGCTCCTTCCTGAAAGTGCTTCCAAGGCATATTCCTCCCTTTGGGACACAGCTTTTCTCTCTCAGCCCTTCTCTGCTTGGTAGTTGTCTGCTCCCCTGCAGCTCTGGGAGAGCCCACTGGGGAAGATCTGGGTCTTTGGTTAAGCATCTTAGCAGCTGCTACCCTAGTCCTGGGTCCAGCTGGGGATGCAGAGGAAGAGGAAGGAAGGAGTGCTGAGAAGGGGGAAGATCATGAGAGGAGGATGCTGCTGACCTCAAGAAGGATCTAGCAGCAGCTGGGGTGAATTCAGAGGAAAAGGTCTTTTGAAGGTTTTCTTGAGGCTCTTCTCCCCATCCAGGGTATAGATCCTAGTTGAGGGTGGGTGGCAACTGTCTGACTGAGCTTCCTGGTCAAGTGCTGTGGTCTCCTGGGGAATATGGACTCCATACACCTGGGTCTATCCTGCTCCGGGAATAGCCACAGCAACATCTTGCTGGCCTGCAGGCAGAGAGCTAGGTGAGATGACCCATAGGTCCTTTCTGGAACAATCATCTTCTTTCCTCTTTCTTTTTCTCATTTTGTTGCATGCAGCATGAATCTGAAACAAATGAGACCTTCAAGAAAAAGGAGGAGGTATCCTAATTTGGCAGAAAGATTTGAGTCACCAGCTTGGTGAGAAGCTCACAGCAACAACCTTCAGAGAAATTTCACGCCCTTGAAAGTTTCTGCAAGACCCATTTTACCCCTTTACCTCCTTAACCTCCACTCTGCTAGACCTGGCCCATGGCAATCATGAAAATGCGCCTGTCAGATCTTCATCTCCAGGAGGGTGATTGATGGAGGTCCTCAGCTGCTGCACTCTGAATCTGTCACCTCCTTGGTGTTGAGGCCATGCTTCCCACTGTGGCTCCCAGTCAAAAACAGAGTGCATTGGGGATACTAAGACAGGATACCAAGGGGATGCCTGGGAGATGTGAGTCTCCTTTGATAGGTCACTGGCTCCAGGATTGCCCATTGGCTTTGCCAAACACTCTTGGATGACCAGCATCCGGGGATAATTTCACCCAACATCCCCTCTTCTCTACTTCACTTGGGTCTTATGGCTCCTCAGCCTCTTCCAGCTCCTCCAGATTTCCCCCCACAGGTATTTCCCCTAATAAATTTACTGCTTGTTTCATTTTATTTTGACATCTACCTCTTGGAGAACTCATACTAACCTACTTTCTTTGCTCAAGAGTGGGAACCCCCTGGGGCTTCCCTGGTGGTCCAGGAGTTAAGAATCTGCCTTGCAATGCAGGGGACTTGGGTTCGATCCCTGGTTAGGGGACTAGGATCCCACATGCTGAGGAGCAACTAAGCCTGAGAGCTGCAACTATTGAGCTTGCGCACCACAACTAGCCAGTCCGTGCACTGTGGTGAAAGATCCCTCACGATGCAACAAAGATCCACTGTGCTACAACTAAGACTTCATGAAGCCGAGTAAATAAATAAATATCAAAAAGAATGGGGAACCCTATTTGGACTCTTCCTTTCTGAGTTGCCCACCATCACCGAGCTGCTGGCAGTGAGGGGTGACAGGGATCAGGGGAGGCCTTTGAGGTTCTTGGTACCCCAGAACAGAGGCCTGCCCTCCAGCCTCCTTCACTGGGACCTCTAAAGTTGGGAGATCCTCTGTTCTGTGAGACAGCTGGTCTGTGATGGCCATGGCCCTGGATGGCATCAGCAGTGCATGAAGGACAGGGTTGTTCATTGGCTCACACTGTCCACTGCCTTCCCCTCGTTCACTGCTCTTGGGACATCAGTCATTCTCCCAAACTGCCTCATTTGGGGTGGTAGGTGTATGAGAGGCAGAGAGGAGTTGTCAATGGTGTCTGCACCCCTTCCCCAGCCTCTCCTTCTCCATGGCCATCTTCCCTTTTGTGGCCTCACAGGAAAGACAGGACTCAAGTAGCCTCAATTTCTGGGAAAGCAGAGAGTTGGGAAGGGCTGAAATTCTCCCACAAGAGGAAAGCCATGAAGGGTAGCAGGGAGCCTTCACTAGTTTCGTTTATTTACTAATTTTAATTTTTAACACATTTATTGAATGTCTATTGTGATAGACACTGCTAGTCATTTTTACAGTCTCCACAGTGAAGCTTTAAAGTCCAGGAGATAGGTGCTATTGATTATTAATCCCGCCTGGCTGAGATGACTTGCTCTGATGTCATAAAGCTGGGAAATTGGAGCCAAGATCTGAACAAAACTTGTCTAACTTCAGAGCTGCTTATTCATTTAACATATTTATTGGAATGGCTTACAGAGCTTATAGAACTTAGAGTTGAAGCCTTATTATGCTTACCTACTGTCTTTGCCAGGAAAATCATTGATTTCAGACTCAGGCTGGGTTTGAACCTTTGCTCTGTCACATAGTAACTGTTATCCTGGGCAGACCACTAGGACTCTGCTTCCGTTTCCTTACTTGTTCAAGGGGACCTAAGTGGGTCCAGCTTTGAGAGATTGTTTTGGATGGATGAAAGTGAAAATGAAAGTTGTTCAGGCATGTCCAACTCTTTGCGACTCCATGGACTATACCGTCCATGGAATTCTCCAGGCCAGAATACTGGAGTGGGTAGCCTTTCCCTTCTCCAGGGGCTCTTCCCAACCCAGGGATTAAACCCAGGTCTCCCACACCGCAGGTGGATTCTTGAACAGCTGAACCACAAGGAAAGCCCTTGGATGGATGAGGCCATGTAATAATGTGTGGTAGGCTCTCAATGCGAATTGGACATGTCCTAAACAGTACATAAGACCGAAAGATGATTTTCATGACAAAGTACACCTAGGGCACAAGGCTGGGCATGGTGGGTGGGGCTCATGTCACACAGTAAGTATTGGTAAAAGCATTGGCCATACCAGGGGCCCAGCTGGCCAAACAGAATACTGCCTAATGCCTTAATACTACCTGGCTGGCATGTCTACATGGATGCTGTCATCTGTTTCACGTCTCCCCAGGTCTTCCTCTGCTGTCCTGACAGGCATCTTGGAAGGATCTTCACCTTGGCTAAGATAATGTTTAAAACCCTTGATAATATTGATTATGCTAATTTGAGCAATTTGACTCTGACGTGCCTTGGTGTAGCTTTCTTCATATTTCTTATGCTTGGGGTTTGTTGAACTTAGACCTGTGGGTTATAGTTTAAGTTTGGAAAGGTCTCAGCTATTTTCCTTCAAAATTTTTTCTGTCCCCATTCTCCTCAGGAAATCCAGTTGGCTGCTTAAAGTCTAATATCTACCAATGCTCTTCTCATTTCTTGAAATTCTTTTTCTCTCTACTTCATTTAGGATTCTGTTGCTATGCCTTCGGGTTTACTAATCTTTTCTTCTGCAGTGTCCAATCTTTGTTAATCCCATCTCATTTTTTGTGTGTGTGTGTGCGTGTGTGTGTTTGTTTGCTTGTTTAAATCTTTGACATTAGAGCTTTCATCTCTAGAAGTTTGATTTGGTCTTTACTTCATGTTTTTGTTTGGCCAAGCCTTGTGGCTTACGGGATCTTAGTTCACCAATCAGGAATTAAACTCAAGCCCCCTGCAGTGGAAGCATGGAATCCTAACCACTAGACACCAGGGAATTCCCTCTATTTCATTTTTTAAACATATGGAATACAGTCACATGTCTGTTTTAATGTCTTCCTTTGCTAATTATAAGGGCTGTATCAATTCTGGGTTGATTTTAGTGGGTTGATTATTCTCCTCATTATGAGTCTGGTTTTTCTGCCTCTCTGCCTGCCTGTTAATCTTTGATTAGATTCTGAACTTTATGAATTTTTCCTTTGTGGACACTGGATATTTTTACATGCTTGTGAGTCTTCTTTGCTTTATTCTGGGGGTGCAGTAAAGTTATTGGGTAACAGGTCCTTTCAGATTTATCTGTAGTGCTTTGTGAGGCAGGTCCAGAGACGTGTCCAGTCTCGGACTGGGTATCCTCTACAGCTCATACCACAACTTCCTGAGAACTCTCCGCAGGGCCCCGTGAATAATGAGTTTTTCAGCCTGGCCGATGGAAGCAGACACTGTTACAGGTTTTGTGTGGGCACACCCACTTTCCCTTCTAATCCTTTCTCGTGGTCTCTCCCTAGCCTCGCGGGCTTCTCTCATACGTGCGTGATTAGTGCTCTGCTGGGTGCTGCAGGGGGTTGTTGGTCTGCAGGCCGTGCAAGCTCTGTGTCTGAGCAGCCCTTTCCTCTTGGGCGCTCTGTCCTGTGAACTC
This sequence comes from Okapia johnstoni, assembly GCA_024291935.2. Taxonomy (NCBI): domain Eukaryota; kingdom Metazoa; phylum Chordata; class Mammalia; order Artiodactyla; family Giraffidae; genus Okapia; species Okapia johnstoni. Next base: position 120,997,699 of record CM044306.1, on the reverse strand, counting down.
TGGTGGCCTCAGTCTCGCTGAACCCTCAGCTCTGTTTCCTCAACCCAGGGAGTCTGCCTATTCTTCCTCCCTGTGCTGTAGAAACTCTCAAGACAGTAAATTGGGGCAATCTTAGGCTCACTTCACTTGTTTCCTTCATCTTACAGATCACATCCTTCATTGCCTGATGTCCAGTGTTTTAAAGACTGGTGTTTCCTGAATATTCTCGGCCCACCCCCTACCTCTTCTCCTCAGGAGAGACAGGAGAGTAAAGATGGACTCTGTTACTCTGTCTTGACCAGCAGCAGAAGACTTCATTCAACCACTTTAGTCTTGAACTAGGCCTAGCTAAATTCCTGGATGGCTAAAGACACCACTAGAAGATCCTGGGCCATCTCAGTGAACTGGAACCCAGCCCCTCAGAGATCACGCACTGAAGGAATCCTCCTCTGCACACCAGCTGGGTGTGGTTGGTGTCACAGGCGTGTGACATATCTGGTTCGTGGTCTCACAATGGAGACCTTAAGCATACACCCAGGGCTGATACTGGCAAGAAATAATCTCTCCACCTAATAACAGGGCATCTTCTTGGTCTTGGTGAGGGGTCCCCAGAACGTGGGCTTCTGTGTAGAGCTGTTTCTTACTTTCTGTGTCCTCCATCAAGGCATGTTTGCCCCAGGGCTCAGGTATCACTGTCAGAAGACAATAAACACTTGGCCCCAGGAGCTCCGGAGCACTTGTTGACCCAGAAAATTCTTTAGTTCCAGCTGGAGGGTTTAGAAGCAGCTTCAGGGTTGTGCAGCCCTGCAGGGAACACCTGTAGGCCAGGCTAGGCCACAGCTGATGCACATGTCCTGGGTTCCTGGTTCAGTCACCTCTCAACATCCTCCCCATGAGGGGTGTCAAGTTGCACTAACAGTATTTTTTTAAAAAAGAAAGCCATAACTTGAATCTCATCATGAGGAAACAATCTGACATATCCAGAATTGATGGTGTTCTGTAAGCAAGTGGCCTGAACTTTCTACAATGTTAATGGCATGAATGATCAAAAGAGGTGTGTGAGTGATGGTGGGGGTGGTGAGGCTGTTGTATGTTACAGGAAACTACAGAGACATGACAGTCAAACACAATGAACCAACCTTAACTGGATCCAAGAGTCAGGAAACTCCCCCATACAAGGGACCTTTTTTTTTAGACACTTATGTACAGCTTAGTTATTGTAGCCATGCTATATTCCTTGGGTATGGCAATGGTATTATGATTATAGAGAGATTGTATTTGTTTTTAGGAGATAAGTGCTGAAATATTAAATAATAGTATAAGGCTGAAATTTACTTTCAGATGGTCCAGCAAGAGAAAATATGTATATATATATATATACATACTTACATGGGCTTCTCAGGTGGTGCAGTGGTAAAGAATCTGCCTGCCAATGGAGGAAATGCAAGAGATGAGGCTTCAATCCCTGGGTTGGAAAGATCCCTTAGAAAAGGAGGTGACAACCCACTTCAGTATTCCTGCCTGGAGAATCCCATAGACAGAAGAGCCTGGTGAGTCACAGTCCAGGGGGTTGCAGAGTTGGACACGACTGAGCACACACACACACAGATGCATATTATGCATACGTATCAACATATACAATTCAAGTCCAAAAGGAAGAAACAGGTTTGACATGTTTCAAAACATAAAGACAGCTGGGTGAAAGGAATGATGAGAGATGGGAATGCAGAGACAGACAAGTGTCAGATTTTGAATGGTTCTGTTAAAGATGATAAAAATTTTTTATTTTCTTTTAAGGGTAATGGGCATCAAGGGAGAATCCCTTTGAAGCAACGGATTTGGTCATATTTATGTTTTAAAATCCCATTATGCATCTCATTTCTTCCCATACACCCCAGAAATGTCCCCAGGCCCCTGAAGTTGCCACACCCGCAGAAAGGGTTTTTGTTCCTTGTAGTGTGTAGCTGTTCCCTCACCTGTCTCTCTGGTGACCAAACATGGGGCCTTTGTGGTCCTCATGGTTCCTGTCCCTGGAACCAGGGGATTTCCTGGAGCCAGCACCCAGGAACCAGGGGATTTCCCTGTCAGGTCACCGTCTCTGCAGAAGGTGACCAGACGTCACACCAAGGAAAGGGAGAGGTGCCCACATCAGGCAGTTGTGGTCAGGGTGGGAGGAGGTGCAGCCAGGGAAGAGAAACGGTTCTTTCTGGAATTTACAGAGAGAACTTAAAGCAAGCAACAGCACCTTGTTGGTGGAAATTGGTATAAATGGACAAATAAATTCTAAGACTAGAGAATCTTCAAGAGGAATGGGCACCTGTTTCTTCTATTTTATACTGAGTCTTTGCATCTTTTCCCCACTCTGAGTCTCCCTGATGACATTTGACAGTACCCCTAATGTTCTGTCAGACCTGCATCTGAATCCCCTCTTTTCCTTCCTGGAAAGCAAGGTTAGTGACAACCACAGAATTGGATAGATTTGGGCCGTAGTAAGGAAACACTGCTTGTCTCTTAGTGATGCGCTGGAGCTGGACCTTACTGGCTCTCAAGAGCCTATTGTGTGCATATCTTCGCAATTCTGCATTCAGTGACATCGTGATGGTAACATGAAATTGGCTAAGGTAGCAGTGTTTGTTGTTGTGTTGTTAATGACTGACATGTTGTCTGACTCTTTGCAACCCCATGGACTGTAGCCCGCCAATCTCCTCTGTCCTCCACTATCTCCTAGATTTTGCTCAAATTCATGTCCATGGAGTCGGTGATGCTATCTAACCATCTCCTCCTCTGCCACCCCCTTCTCCTTTTGCCTTCAATCTTTCCCAGCATCAGGGTCTTTTCCAATGAGTTGACTCGTCACATCAGGTGGCCAAAGTATTGGAGCTTCAGTTTCAGCAACAGTCCTTCCAATGAATATTCAGGGTTCATGTCCTTTAGGGTTGACTGGTTTGATCTCCTTTCAGTTCAACAACAATCTACAAAAATAACTGGCAAATATTATATAAGAGAGTTTCTCCTCTATAACCAGAGGATCAGTTGTTAAACATCTATGAGCACAACATTGTATATTCTATTCATTTGAAATTCTCTTTGACCCTCCCCCCTTCAATATTGAACTTTCTTAGGATTTTCCTCGTCTCCTGGGCTAATGAACTTAACCTTGACAATAAGTTTAACTTTGAGCATGGTGCTCATAAAATAAAGATCTTGGAAATTTAAGGGGACTATAGTTCCTCCTACAAAACTGCAGGTAATCAGACCTAGTTAAAGTGAGTCCTGATAAAGAGGTGTATTGAGAATATTCACAAAGAGCATTGGATGTATCCTCCTGTCAGTGAGAAGACTTGTTGAAAGTGTATAATGCTGTTTTCATGTAACAAAGGAGTCTTTTAAGACGCTGGACTTCAGAGATTGTTATATACTGTGAAGTGTAACCTTTAACTCTTTTTAAAACATAATTTTATTTTTATCTATTTATTTATTTTTGGCCGTGCTGGGTCTTTGTTGCTATGCAGGCTTTTTCTCTAGTTGCGGTGGGCGGAGACTACTCTCTAGTTGTGGTGTGCGGGCTTCTCATTGCGGGGCTTTCTCTTGCTGGGCTCTCGGGCACGTAGGCTTTAGCCTGCATGTGGGCTCTAGAACTCAGGCTCAGTTGCTGTGGGGTACTGGCTTAGTTGCTCTGAGGCGTGTGGGATCCTCCTGGGCCAGGGATCAAACCGTGTTTCCTGCAATGGCAAGCAGATTCTTTACCACTGAGCCACCAGGGAAGCCCTAACCTTTAACGCTTAAAAGTCCACTATTCTAACTGGTTGTCACTCAATAGTTTGATGCCCTAAAAACAACATTTACACTGATACATATATATATTTTTCTGAGTGCATACTTGCAAGGTTTTAAGTTAGTCCAGAGAAGGGCCTTTGGCATTTCCTTGCCCACCTCCATGTGTAAGTTCCTTATTCAAAGGATCTGAGAGCATATGAAATTTACAGAATCACTTTGGATCATAGGCTGCTGTGAGTATGTGGTCTCAGAGCTTTCTGTTCCATTTTCTTGTCTTTGACGAATTTCCTCTTTCATTCTCCTCTGTTGTTGTTCAGTCACTAAGTTGTGTCCAAATCTGCCACCCCATGGACTGCAGCACACCAGACTTCCCTGTCCTTCACTAACTCCCAGAGTTTGCTCAAACCCATATCCATTGAGTTGGTAATGCTACCTAACCCATCTCATCCTCTGCCGCCCTCTTTTCCTTTTGCCGTCAATCTTTCCCAGCATCAGGGATTTTTCCAATGAGCTGGCTCTTTGTGTCAGGTGGCCAAAGTATTGGAGCTTTAGCTTCAGCATCAGTCTTTCCAATGAGTGTTCAGGGTTGATTTCCTTTAGTATTGATTGGTTTGTTCTCCTTGCTGTCCAAGGGACCCTTAGGAGTCTGCTCCAGCACCACAATGAGAAAGCATCAACTCTGCAGTGCTCAGCTTTTTTTATAGTCCAACTCTCATTCTCCTCTATGCTTTTGTAAATACTCAACTGCCTTTAAATTTCCTGTATTCAATTCCAAGCAGATGATCTTTCTTAGTCCCAGTAAATGATCTTTTCCTCCTAATTCATTCAACAACCGGAAAGGAGTGAGAGATATTCACAAAGAAACTTACGGTTTTCTAGGAGCCGAATACTTAACCAAACCCACTGTCGCCCAACCAAAATGAAAAGAACGAAATGAACAAAAGTGGCCTGAGGTCACACCAGCAGTGCTGGGAGTAGGAGCGCCGAGAACTTTGAGAAGTGTTATCTGGAGGCAACAGTCTGGACTCTAGAATTGCAGTGAGATTATACAATCCAACATAATCCTCCTAGGGCAAAAGAGGGCCCCACAGCATTCTGAAAAGTTTCATTAATCCTGCCACACTCCGTACCAAACCTGTTACCCAGCTCTGTTAATTCTGTTCCTAAATATATCTGGAATGCTCTCAATTTTACTGCATATCCATATTTCCAATGGGTTATTTTTGGTATACAGGAGGTTACTCATGTGGATTATCTTTGTCCATATGATATTTAAACTCTCCTTTCAATTTAGATAACTCTTCCAGATTTCATAAGTAAAAAAATGATGTCGTGCAAATAATAATTCTGTATTCTCTTAAAAGAAAGTTGGGACTTCCATTAAAACTGAAAAATGTTCACTGACAGATATAGAGAGAATAGAGAAACTTCATGGTACATCTCAATATGAAGATTATTTTTAAGGATACCAAATCTCCCTAAGTTCATTTTACAGCATTACTAAAATGACTGAATTTACTAAAATCCAGCTTTGCTTAAACTCTCAGTAGGACTTTGTTTCTGTAACCTGCCAAAAGGTAATTTGAAAGAACAAATTAATAATGGCTAAGAAAAGTTTAATTAATAAAAATGTTAATAAAGGGGGCCTGCTATATTTTAAAATATTGTGTAAAGAAATGATGAGTTTGGTATATTGAAAGAATTCTTAGGTGAATGAAACAGACTAGAGAGGCCCTCAACAGACCCCAGAATAAAACACTTTATTAATGTCAAACACAGGAAGCATTTGAAATTAATGGTGAAGATACAGATTATTCAACAGAATGGTGCTGATATTCTCTGCTTAGCATGAACAGTTGTGAAGGGGCTTATGAGTCTTTCTGTAATTAAACTGGGGAGGTGACAAGACCTCAGAGCAAACTAGAACTAGGAAATCTGAGGGAACTGGAGTCTCTTTCAGAATCTTCCTTTCATAGCTTCAGGGCAGTGTTTCTCAGAGTGAGAAGTGTCATCCATCAAGTACGTGTAAAAGAAAAATGGTAATGGAAATTCCTGTATGAACAATGTTAAACAGCTTTTCTTAACACATGGTGTCTCAGAATCTTTAATATGATCACAGTTACCATGAATCTCTAAGAAAGCCACAGAGCATGGAATATTTACCAAACTTACTTAATTTTGGAACCCTTTTTGGGCAAAACATATTTCTGCACTAGTGTTCTATGCAACACTTTGGGAAAACTGGATCCATCTTAGGAAGAAAGGAGCTATTTTGATGGGTATGACACTCAGGGTTCATGACGGGAAACATAAGCACATGTTTACATAATTTAAGCAGAAAAGGAATTTATTGGGAGGGATGACTTCCCTGGTAGCTCAGTTGGTAAAAAATCCGCCTGCAATGCAGGAGTCCCCAGTTCTATTCCTGGGTTGGGAAGATCCCCTGGAGAAGGGAACAGCTACCCACTCCGGTATTCTGGCCTGGAGGATTCCGTGGACAGAAGAGCCTGGCAGGTTATAGTCCATGGGGTCACACAGAGTGGACACGACTGAGCGACTTTCACAGCACAGCAATTTATCGGGATGTTTGTGGCTCAGCTGGTAAAAAGTCCACCTGCAATGCAGGAGACCTGGGTTCGATCCCTGGGTTGGGAAGATCCCCTGGAGAAGCGAATGGCTACCCACTCCAGTATTCTGGCCTGGAGAATTCCATGGTCTGTATAGTCCACGAGGTTGCAAAGAGTTGGAAGAGCGACTTTCACTTTCATAAACCCTTGCTCTTAGATTTAACGTGAAGATGTGGAAAATGGGGCAGGATCAGGGAGGTTGGCTATGAAAGAAGACTCCCAAGATGTTCCTTGAAGACTCTCCCGTATCTCTGAAACCACGTATTACTGTCTCAGTCACAGCAGTGGTGGTATCTGATTGGCTCTGGTGAGAGGTTCTGGGTGTGTTTTTGATTCTCTGGGCACTTCTCTCTTCTCTTTTCTATGTGTGTGACCGATAGGCGGTGCGTCCTTCTCTAGACCCTTGCAGCCCTAGAGCAGTTAATCTACTGAGGCTTGAGTTTGTTCTTTTGGCCACAAGGTGGCTCTCTTCTTTTTCCATTTCTGGCTCAAGACCCTTAACTCTGGACAAACGCTGCCAGTCATCTTCATTCAATAATCATCCAGACTGGGCAACTCTTTCTTTTTCCTTTTTAAAGTATATTTTCTTATTTAATATGTTTTTTATTGAAGTATAGTTTCTGCACAATATTACATGAGTTGCAGGGGTACCATATAGATACTCAAAATACTTAAAAGTTATACTACATTTATAGTTAGAAACTATTGTCTATATTTCCCATGTTGTGCAACATATCCTTGTAGATTATTTTATACCTAATAATTTGTCCCTCTTAATCCCCTACCCCTATGTTGCCCGTCCCCTTTTCCTTCTCCCCGCTGGTAACCACTAGCTTGTTCTCTGTATCTGTGAGTCTGTTTCTTTTTTGTCATATTCACTAGGTTGTATATTTTTTAGATTCTGAATATAAGTGGTAACGTACAATGTTTTGGACTGGGTAGCTCTTGTTGTGCAGCACTAAACAAGATGTTTCCACACAGCATTATCTCACTTGATTTGAACTGGCACAGGTAATGGAGGGGGGTGTCCAGATCACCCACCCAACTAGGGAGTGGCAGAGCCAGAACTTCATCCCAGGACTCATGATTTTACACTGGATTGATGGTTTTCAAGCCTTGGCTGCACGTGGGACTCACTTTGAGTTAATAAAGATACTGATGCCTGAGTCCCAACCCAAGCCAGTTAAGTCAGGATCTCTGGGGTGGGTGCTGGCATCTTTACAAACATGCTCTGAGAGTGAGGACCACTGCCCTAGGTCTCAGATGCACAGCTCTCCTTTTCCTCCATTGCTCCTAGGGAAGGGAGCTCTGAGCGAGGGCAGTGTGAGCATGCAGTTCTGTGGTTGAGGGTCAGATATATAGTGAGATGTAGATTTATTTGTAGGAAATGCAAGCGTGGACCTATATCTTTGTACTATGTTTTAAATAAAAGCAGTTTGGAAAAATGCCATGTTTTATACCATTTCAAGCTACATTTTTCTTTTGTCACTGCTTCAGGCTTAATCAGGGATATAATTTATTTTTCTTACTTGCAAGATACCAAGAATTATCCAGAGAGAATTGCACTCCCCTATGGGACAGGAGCCATAGCTGTTCGGTTCAAGGTTGAGTTCTCAGCATCCATCACAGAGCTTGGCATACAGGGGGCACTTAGTACATTTGACTGGATGGATAAATGGACGCCTGAGTGGATGAATGACAGGCAGGTTAGCCACTTCTCTGGGGATGTTCCTATTAGAAATGTGATGAAAGACACTCGTTCTAGGCATTCTAGGTCAAAGCAGCAGTTTCAGGGACATCTCTAGGGAGCAGCAGGAAGCAAATGAAAGTTTTAGATTCTTTTGGGGAGACTGACCCAGCTGTAGGGCCAGCTGGAGAGCTTAATGAGGGAAAAAAAAGTTGGTAACTTCAGTAAAATGGGAAAAGAAACTAAAAGTATAAAATTGCTGCTGAGAGCAGTTATCTCATTTACTTTCTGAAAAGTGCTCTTTGGAATGGAAATATTTGGGAAAAGAAGCCTATAGTTAAGGTTGAAAAAGCAAGTTGGAAGGAACCAGCTTGGTGTATAAAGTGAACCGTGTTACAATTTATGAGAATGTGGCCATAAGTTGGGGATTTTATAATTTCTTGGCTTAAAGATGTTAGTTTGTGGAGGACAAATGTCCTTTTGTGGTATTAGAGATATTACTGTGGAGTTTTGGGTTTTTGGAGGTCTTGTTCTTTTTTGTGGGTTTGGGCACAGGTTTGAGTATTTCATGCAGCACAAAACGTCCCATTAAGACAGAACTGGACACTTGCTGGATTTTACTTACTCTGGGTATTTGTTGGGGGGGGGGGGGTGGGGGGGGGGGGGGGGGGGGGGGGGGGGGGGGGGCTGGCAACTTTACTCCAATGGCCAAGTAGGATCCATGAGGTCAAGTACTAAATGTTTATTGTACAAACTATTTTTGCATTATTCATGGAGGTGAAAGGTCAGCTCTCATTCCATACCCCCTCACTTCTGGGGGAGGGGACCTGGGCAGGAGCAGTGTGAAATATGGATGAATGAACTAGAAAATATGTGGCACAGTTATGCTGTTTTTATCATAACAGTTCTTCAGTTCCTCTTTGCTGACCAGTTAACTAGTGCTGACTGGTGATTCATTTACTAGGGCTAATGCTGTGTCCATGTGGTGAAGGGGACAGTTTCGGTTCTGTGGATTCCCTTCTGCATGTTCCTTCTTTCTCCACATAGGCTGAGGCTACGTCCACTTTCACCACTTGTCCTTTCTCTGTTCACGGCCATAACTGGTGGCTCTCCATCATAGCTAAGTTTTTTTTAGCATATGACAATGGTTTAATAGCCTCAATATTTCAAGCATGCTTACAAATCATGAAGATAATCATAATGATAAACTCCATCCACAAAAGACAATAACATGTTGGAGAAAACACATGAAGTCTTCAGTAGTCTCACTAGCGATCAAGAAAATGCAGTATAAAAATTGACTATTACATTTGTCCAAAAAAAGGAATTACTCATTCCCACTGTTGATGAGGGTCCGGGGGAAACGAACTGTTCTGTTAATATTATATGCAAATCTTTTTAGAGCATTATTTGTCAAAACTTATCACAAATCTTATTTGTTAAAAGATATATGTTTTCGTCCAGCAACTATGCTTGCAAGAATTTATCCCAAGGAAAAATTATGGATACAGGACAGAGACATTACTGAAGAATATTCTCTGTAAGGCTGTTCATAGTGCTGAGCAATGGAAAGCATACTGATTGTTTACTAACAAGGAACTGGTTACATAAATCATTGTAGTTAGAATCCTAGGGATCCATTAGCAGTAATATAGGTTTTTTTTTATGGGAAGGAAAATACTCAACAACAATTTACATAATCAGTATATTTAGTATGATGGATCGCATTAAATAAAACCATATGTATTTTATTTATTTTTGATCATTGTCATATATTCTTTTTTATTGATTTACAGTGTGTTAGTTTCAGGTGTATAGCAAAGTGACTCAGCTATACATATATATGTATATATATATATACTCTTTTTCAGGTTCTTTTCTGTTATGGCTTATTACAAGATACTAAATACAGTATGCTGTATTATGCTATACTGTGCTATACACTAGGTCCTTATTGTTTATGTAGCAAAGTTTTGGATGAGTATGAAAAAAATGGCTAGTATTCGTGCCTCTGGGGGCACGGGTGGATGAAAGAGGCTGTGATTCTCACTCAGTGTTGGATCTGTGATCTATAGTGCTCTGGGACTCCTAGAAGTTAGCTAGTTTTCAGGAACTGGTTTACTGAACAAGTGGGACTAGTTAGACAGCAACTGTATGATCCCCCTTCAAACTTGCTTTCCTTCCCTGTTCTTCTCACCCCTGGATGGAATCTCAGGCAGGTGTTATAGCTTGTCTAATCACATCAACATAATAAAAAATCGAGTCGAACAATCACAAAAGTGTAAATGCCCATGAGATTCGAGTTGCCCCCCGCCCCTTCCCCAGTATGAAATGGTGGAGGCAGGGCTTGTCTTTTATCTCATTCTGCTCCTTTCTCCCTTCTTTGTTCTACCCATCCCCACACCCAAACTGTGCCTTACTCCAGGCGGTAGGAAAGTCTTTCTTGATGCAAACAGATGAAATTAGTATTCATGCTTCTAGATGGAGCATGTTTTAAACGTCAGTTCATTTTGCTCAGCGTGCATCTCGGGTTTTTTAGGAGACCTGCATTGCCCAGGGCTCTCACAGGCCTTCCTCTCGCTCAGGCTGTCTGCTTATGGCCTACCTGTGCTCCTGCTTTCGAGGTCCCACCACACGTTCATCTAGGTGCTCCCTATCAGCTTAGACCCTCACCATCAATTAAGAATAGTTTCCTACGGGGAGAGTGTGTTGGGGGGCAGGTCTGGTCTGTGGACATTTCCCCGCCCCCCGCCACCAAACTCTGGGAGAGATTTCATCTTTACATTTTACATTTCTTCGTCACTCTGCTGAGCTAGCTGAATCTTCTTGCCTTAGATTTACCCCCTTTCTTTCTTTTTTTTTTTTAAATAAATTTATTTATTTTCGTTGGGGGCTAATTACTTTACAATATTGTAGTGGTTTTCCCCCTTTCTTTTAAAATAAATTTTTTTAAGAGCAGTTTTAGGTTTACAGCAAAACTGAGCAGAAACACCAAGAGTTCTCACATACTTCCTGCCTTCTGATTGCGCCCCCAGCTTCCACCACAATCAACAGAGCCCTGCATTTGTTACAATTGATGAGCCTACTAGACACATAGTTATCTCCGGAAGTCCATAGTTAAGGTAAGCGTGCCCTCCTGTTGTACATTTTATGAGTTCTGACAAATGTGTAATGACATGTCATTATTACAACGTCACACAGAGTAGTTTCACTGCCCTAAAAATCCTCTGTGCTTCACCTATTCATCCCTCCCTCCCCCATAACTCCTGGCAACCACTGATCTTTTTACTGTGTCCATAGTTTTATCTTTTCCAGAATATCATGTAGTATGTTGGTTTTCCCTGATGGCTCAGACAGTAAAGGATCTGCCCGCAATGTGGGAGACCTGAACTCAGTCCCTGAATGGGGAAGATCCCCTGGAGAAGGGAATGGCAACCCATTCCAGTATTCTTGCCTAGAGAATCCCATGAACAGAGGAGCTGGGCGGGTTACAGTCCACAGGGTTACAAAGAGTCGGACACAACTGAGCAACTAACACTTTCATACAGTAGTTTTCAGATTGACTTCTTTCATTTAGTAATATGAATTTAAGGGTCCTCTCTGTCCTTTCATTGGAGAAGGCAATGGCACCCCACTCCAGTACTCTTGCCTGGAAAATCCCATGAATGGAGGAGCCTGGCAGTCTTCAGTCCATGGGGTCGCTAGGAGTCGGACACGACTGAGCAACTTCACTTTCACTTTTCATTTTCATGCACTGGAGAAGGAAATGGCAACCCACTCCAGTGTTCTTGCCAGTTTTGCTGTAAACCTAAAACATCCCTGGAGAATCCCAGGGACGGGGGAGCCTGGTGGGCTGCCGTCTATGGGGTCGCACAGAGGCGGACACGACTGAAGCGACTTAGCAGCAGCAGCAGCTGTCCTTTCATGGCTGAATAGCTCATTTCTTTTTATTTTATTTTTTGAACCCAAGGACAAATTGATTTTTCTTAAATTTTTTAAATGGAAGTACAATTGATTTACAATGTGTATTAGTTTCAAGTGTACAGCAAAGTGATATATATTCTTCTTTATATCCTTTTCCATTATAGGTTATTACAAGATATTGAACATAGTTCCCTGTGCTATATTGTTTATCTATTTTATAGTAGTATGTATCTGTTAATCCCAATCTCCTAATCTATCCCTCCCCACTTTCTTTTGGTAACCATAAATTTGTTTTCTATGTCTGTGGAAATAACAGGCACAGAAATTTTTGTTTTGTAAATAAGTTCATTTATTTCATTTTTAAGATTCTACATGTAAGTGATAGCAAATGATACTTGTCTTTGTCTGATTTACTTCACTTAGTATGACAATCTCTAGGTCCATCAGTGGATGGGTTACAGTCTATGGGGTTGCAAAAGAGTCCTATACAACCTAGCGACTAAACAACAGCATACACTACAGTGTGCTCACCTCCAAAAGTTAGTTTCCATCCATCACCATACAGTTGACTCCCTTTACCCATTTTACCCTCACTCCTGGCCCTTCCTCTCTAGCAATCAGTATTCTATTCTCCGTATCTGTGTGCTTGTTTTCCTTTGGTTTGGTCTATTCATTAATTTTTTGTTTTTGTTTATTTTTTTCACCCACATATAAGTGACGTCAGATTGCATTTCTCTTTCACTGTCTTACTTATTTCACTTAGGGTAATCTGTGTTGTTGGATGGCAAGATTTCATCTCTTATATGGCTGAGTGGTATACCATTGTGTATATATTTATACCACATGAAGCTTCTTTATCCATTGATGGCAATTAAGTTGTTTCCATAATGTGGCTATTGTAAATGATGCTACAATGAACATGGGCGTGTACATATCTTTTTTATAATTTTATTTTAATTTATTCACTTTTGGCTGTACTGGGTCTTAGTTGCTGCATGTGGGCTCTGTCTAGTTGCGGAGAACGGGGGCTACTCTTTGTTGTGATATGCAGGCTTCTCCTTGTGGTGGCTTTTCTAGAGCATGGGCTCTAGGTGTGCAGGCTCAGTAGTTATGGCACACAGGCTTGGTCGCCTAGCGGCATGTGGGATCTTCCTGGACCAGGGATAAACCTGTGTCCCCTGCATTGGCAGGTGGATTCTTAACCACTAGACCACCAGGGAGGTCCTCTTATATCTTTTTAAATTAGTGATTTTGAATTCTTTGGATAAATACACAGTAGTGGAAAAGCTGGGCCACATGATATTCTATTGTTGGTTTTTGGAGGAATCTCTACATTGTTTTCTGTAATAACTGCTCTAATTTACCTTCCTGCCAATAGCATATGGGCATTCCCTTTTCTCCACACCCTCACCAACACTTGTTATTTCTTGCTTTTTTTGATAACAGTCATTCTAACAGGCATGAAGTGATACCTCACTGTAGTTTTGATTTGCATTTCCCTGACAAATAGTGATGCTGAACATCTTTTCATGTGCCTGTTGTCCATCTGTGTGTTTTATTTGGGAAAATGTCTGTTCAGCTCCTCTACCCATTTTTTTAACCAAGTTGATTTTTGCTATTGTTTTTGGGTTGTATAAATTGTCTTTATATATTTTGGATATTAACCCCTTATCAGATATATCATGTACAAATATCTCCTCCCATTTGGTTGCCTGTCTTTTCATTTTGTTGATGATTTCCTTTGCTGTGCAGAAGTTTTTCAGTTTGATGTAGTTCCACTTGTTTATTTTTGCTTTTGTTTCCCTTTCCTGAGGAAACATTTCTGGAAAGATATTGCTAAGACTGATGTCAAAGAGTATACTGCTTATGTTTTCTTCTAGGAATTTTATGGCTTACATTTAAGTCTTTTAATCCATTTTCAGTTGATCTTTACCTACAGTGTGAAATAGTGGTCTAGTTTCTTTCTTTCTTTTTCTTTTGCATGAGGCTATCCAGTTTTCTCAACATCATTTATTGAAGAGACTATCTCCTGGAGAAGGGATAGACTACCCACTTCAGTATTCTTGGGCTTCCCTGGTGGCTTAGATGGTAAAGAATACGCCTGTAATGTGGGAGACCTGGGTTCGATCCCTGGGTTGGGAAGATCCCCTGGAGGAGGGCATGGCAACTCACTCCAGTATTCTTGCCTGGAGAATCCCCTACAGTCCATGGGGTCTCAAAGAGTTGGGCACAACTGAGCAGCTAAGCGCACATTCTTCCTCTTGTATGTTCTTTGATTCTCTGTATATATTAATTGTCCATATATGTGTGATTTTATTTCTGGGCTCTCATTTCTGTTTCATTGATCTATGTATCTGTTTTCCTTCCAGTAACATGATAGCTCATTTCTTTTTAGTGCTGAGTAATGTTTCATTGTTTAGAAGTACCACAGTTTATTTACCCACTATTTATTTATTATCACCCACTGAAAGCCTTAGACCTTTCATCCACATGTCAAGTACTAGACTCTATCTCTCAAACTTCAGGGATAAATACCAAACTTTCTGAATGGTTCTATTAAGGCCACTCTAACTTAATAGAGGGAGGAAGCTTGGTAAGTACAATAATGGCCACAAAAATGTCCACATCCCAATCCCAGAAACGGGAAGTATATTAAGTTACATGGTAAAGTGAAGTTAAGGCTGCTAATGAGCTGGCTTTGGGAATTCCCTGGTGGTTCAATGATTAGGACTTGGCGTTTTCACTGCCTAGGATGTGGGTTCAGTCTCTGGTTGGGGAACTAAGATCCTGCAAGCCATGCTGCATGCCCTCACCCCTCAAATAAATGTAATAAAAAATAAGCTGGCTTTAAGACAGGGAGACTATCCTGGATTATCTGAGTGGGCCCAATGTAAGAGGCCTTAGAAGTGGAAGCAGGAGACAGAAGACTCAGTGTCAGAATAATGAGTAGTGATTAAAGCTCAACCTGCCAATGGATGCTGGCTCTGAGCCAAGCATTGTAGGGGTTGAGAAGGAGGCATAGTTTCCCAAAGGAGGGGGAACTAACTCTTCCTATCAGAAATGGAGATGGGAAGAATGCTGGGGAAAAGATATAGGAGCTGTCTATATATACTATACTCTATAAATATATAAATATTATATAAATATATACACAGTTATAGTTGGATATCACTATGGGTATAGATTAGGGTTTCTTAGGTGATGCTAGTAGTAAAGAACCACCTGCCAATGCTAGAGACATAAGAGACTCGGGTTTGATACCTAGGTCAGGAAGATCCCCTGGAGGAGGAAAGGGCACCCCACTCCAGTATTCTTGCCTGGAGAATTCCATGGACAGAGGAGCCTGGCGGGCTGCAGTCCATGGGGTTGCAGAGAGTCAGACACGAATTAGTGACTGAAGAACAGCAACAACAACATGGGATATAGATGTAAATAAATGTACATATACATGTAGATACGAAGGATGAGCTGTGTGTATAGCCATGGTTTTTTTCCTGTATGGTAGATAATTTTTTTCCTTTTTGCTCACCTGGTTTATTTTCTATAGTGAGTACCATTAAAAAAGAAATAAAAGATACATAAATAAGATTTGCATACTTTTACCCAAGGGCCCTTTATAGCTTTCCTGCCATGAATTTGCCCTTCTCACTAAAGTCACAGGCAAGGGCTCTTTGACCTGGGTAGTTGAGAGCAGCCTCCTCTGCCTGGAATGCAGGCATCCTTCCCAGCAGCCAGGCCACTCACCCATATCCATACCACACTATTTATGATGGCGCCAGATGGAACTGCCTGCTTACTGAGGTCTAGCCATGGTCACTGTGCCAGTGAAACAGTGCCCTTACCCAGTGTTCTAAAAAAGAGGAGCTCATTCCCAGGGTCAGGGGGGAGCTGGGGAGGCCCTGTGCAGTATCTGCAGCTACTTTCAGTTTTGAGAGACTCTTCCTTTCTCCCTGGGATGATGGGTCTATGTTTTCCCAAGAGAAGCACTGCTTCTGAGGGCAGGGTCCTTGGATGGCTTTCTCCTTGTAACTGGTGCAGAGCAGGCATTCTAGGGCACAGGATGGATGAAGGCCCCCCCTTCCATTTCTTTCTTCTTGGTTTCTCTGTCCCATCCCCTGTTCCCAGGGCACATGTCCAGAGGATGGCATGACATCCTTTGGCATCTGGGATCTGCTGGTCAAATCCCTCATCACATGACATACAGGAGTCCCCTGTGAAGCCCATGGAGCAGCCTGCTCAGCTGTCTCATTCTCCCCCCCCTCCACCCATTCCCCCATCTCGTCTCCCTGGTTTATTGTCATCTTGGATAGAAGGACTCGGATCACCACTCCTTGGAGATGACTGTCAGCATTGCGGGGACATGTCAAATGGCCCGAGTCTTTTTTCCACTCCCATTGATTATACCCACAGTCCACCTCCATGCGTAAGGAGAGTCCCAACCAGAGAAGGGGAAAGTGATCAAACTGTTTCCTTCCTCCATTTTTATCCAGAGAAGGTCTTAGAACCCTGGGGGCATGGCAGTGGGGAAACAGAAAAGCGAGCACCGACTTCCTGTCTCTCACCACGGTAGTGATTTTGGGTCACTCTAGACCTGACTCAAAGCTCCTCCTCTGTTTGGAAGAGCAGAGATCTCCTGAGTGTCCAAGAGAACAGCCCTCCTTCCTGGCTGGAAAGTGAGGCCGAGGCACCCGCCTTCTGCTCGGTCTCTTCTCTTCCTCTTTTTTCCTCTGGGCTGTCAGGCCAGGAGAGACTTGGGGCACCCAGGGAGACTTCAGGAAATACCTGCGGATAAGCATGATTAGAGGAAGGTAGCTCGTGATCTGCATCTTCCCTGCAAAATGGGAAATGAAACTCCTCATGGCCGAGGCTTTTACAGAAATTGTCTCTGAAACCCCAGAGAGAGCACAGAATTGTGGTTGTTTCTTGCCCAGCTTCCTCATGCTGGATCAGCCTTTTGTCCAGCGATCAGCAGAACATCTATCTGCAGCTTCCATTTCCATCACTTGAGTAGATGCCCCCAATCCCAGTCCCTTCTTCTGGACTGAGTCCTGTCCCATCTTGGCGAGGCTTCCAGACCCTTTCCTGGGGCCACTGGGAAGGCACATGGGCATTCCATCGATCACTCATGCTAAGTACCAGTAGAGGTTTGAGGAAAATCAACTTTTCCACAGAGAGGGAAAGGGTCAGGCATTCCCTAGTGTTCTGTGGTAGCTGCTCCCTCTCAAGTGCCTCGGAAGGAGACCAGGACCCCAATGGCACTTTCTACCAAGGTCTTGAGTAACCTGGATTCCTCTCTGTCTCCAGGCCCTGGGGTGAGGATGTGGGGCCAGGACCCAGGAGCAGAAAGGCTGAGGTGACTCTGGGATTAGACTGGGGAACAAGCAGGAGAGCCCAGAAACAGAACATTCTCATTCCTGCTGAGCCCTGGTAGAACCAAGGCTCTTCAACTAGATGAGCAACTTTAAGAGAGTGGGGATGGTTATCACTGTTCAGAGACTGGCAGGGAGTTAGCTAATGTCAAAGCTTAGAGCAGACAGTAGGGCAGGCCTGGACGCTATTTGTAGAGGGAGGAAGTGAAACAGAATGACAGGGACACTATCCTGTGACTTAGCTTCCTTCCCAGCACTTGGAAACTATGTTGTGGAGTCCTCTTTGGGTTCCCTCAACTGGTCAGAGAAACAGCTCCCGTTTGAGGCCTACTCAGCCTGCAGAGGGAGCTGCAAGGGGCCTATAAGTGCAATGAACTGGTCAGACAGGGCGGTGGGATCCTCTCAAATATCAAAGGCATCAGAAGCCCCTGCAAGTAGAGTTATTTCCTTGGTCCTAATCATTTAGCCTCCAACCTTGGTCCCTGACACCAACCTGTTCTCCAACTCCACTGGCTCAGAGTCAGCGAGGCCAGGTCAGCTTTCTAGTCCTGTGGCCAGAGTTGTTAGGCATATTTGGATAAGATTTAAAATCACTCTTGACTCATGCTTTTACAGTTGGAGGCTGTAGAAAAATGCAGTGGCTTCCAAGAGACAGATTCCAGTCCACAGGCTGGAATTTCAGAGTTGAGTCATGATTAGCCATCACCTATTCCATTCATTTCTCTTTCATGCATCCATCCATCTTCCACCCATCCATCCATCCATCCATCCACCAATCCTTTCATACATCCATTTTCTATCCACCCATCCAATTATCTGAACTTCCTTCCTTTTCTCTTTCCCTCCCTCTATTCTCTCCTCTCTTTTCTATCTTCCAGGAAATATTTGTTTAGCATATGTTTTGTACCAGGTTTCTCAGATTTGGCAGACCTCTTCAAAGTATGAGAGGCTTCCCAGAAGAAAACTTAGTCCCTCAGAGAGGGGCACCAAATCAGCTGCTCTCTGCCCTGAGCATCTCCTATGAATGAAAGAACAGCTCCTGGTCTGATGTTGCTGATCCTCCCCACTTTGTCTGAGACTCTCATGAGTGCAGGAAGCAGAGAGGAGAACCCAACTCTTACATGTACATTTGAATCTCAAGTCCCGTTTTATAAAGGGATACTGGCTTCCCAGGTGGCGCTAGTGGTAAAGAACCTGCCCGCCAACGCAGGAGACTTAAGAGAGGCTGATTCAATGCCTAGATCAAGAAGATCCCCTGGAGGAGGACATAGCAACCCACTCCAGTATTTTTGCCTGGAGAATCCCATGGACAGACAGGCTATAGGAGCACAGAGTTGACTGAAGACGAGGCCTAACAACAGAAATTCATTTTAATGCCTTAGATCAAGAAGATCCCCGTGGAGGAGGACATAGCAACCCACTCCAAAAGTATCTTTTGCCTGGAGAATCCCAACTGGACAAAAGATGCCTTGGCAGGCTATAGTCCGTAGGGTCGCACAGAGTTCGGAGATGACTGAAGCATTGGGAAGTATTGTCATTTATTTGCTCAGGTCTTTCTTTTCTGGCTTCTCTGGTGGCAGAGACAGTAAAGAATCTGCCTGCAGTGCAGGAGACCCGGGTTTGCTCTCTGCGTCAGGAAGACCCCTGGAGAAGGGAATGGCAATCCAGTCCAGTGTTCTTGCCTGGAGAATTCCATGGACAGAGGAGCCTGGCAGCCTATAGTTCGTGGGGTCCCAAAAAGTCGGACATGACTGAGCAACTGACACTTTCACTATCTTTTCTACTAGACAGAATCAAGGGGAAACAGAATTCAAGGAGGAAGGAGAAAAATGACACAGAATGAAGATGGGTGAACTGTTTGAGTGTAAGGGCCATGAGTTACTCAGCTTTGTGGCTCAGCCCTGGTACAGTGCCTGGTACACTGAAGGCACTCAACATGTGTTTGTGAGGTGAAAGGATGGCTGGATGGATGATGGATGAGGGCTGTCTCATAAGAGAGAAAGCTTAGCCTGAGGACAAGATGGTTAAAATGTCCATGTAACAGATACTCATAGAAAATGATGGCCTCTTCCTGAAAAGTCAGACTTCTGAGGAGCAGACCAAGCTGTAGCCTAGGACAGGCAAGGTACCTAAGCCAGGAATGGGGAACTTTGGGATGACACAATAAACTCTGGAGATCACTTCCTTTTTCATCTAGATAAAAGGTCTTTGGGGAGACAGCCGGCTGGGAGCACCTGTCACACCAGGGTAAGCGTGCAGGATGAAGACTGCCGACAGCGAGATCCCCGACGTGCACTTCACGGTGGATAAACAGAATGTCTCCCTCTGGCCCCAAGGCAAGCATCAGCCTCTGCTCAGAACCTGCTCAGGGCTCTGTGGCCCGACTTGCAGTTGGCTGCTCCTTCACCAAAGGCTCTCCTCTGATTCCTGCAGACCCTCCTCCCAAGACGTGTCCGTCCCAGGTTCTGGGGAGACTCCTCACAGTCCGCGCTGTGGTCATCTTCCTGACGCTGGTCATGGTCACCTCTGTCCTGCTGCAGGCCATTCTCTGTAAGTCCCCAGCTTTGATCTGGGCTCGTCTTTCCCCAAGGCCCAGGGTCCCTCCCCTCTCTGGTGGGCTCTCCCGCCTCTGGCTTGCTCATGTGTCTTATCTCCTCCTCTTTCCATGTGCAGTCAGAGAGTCCACAGTAAGACCAGTTGCTTCTCCTTCCTTTCCAATTCCGGGGAGATTTTCTTGACTGGGATCAGCATGCCTGTGCTCAAGGGTATGCTCTTTTGTTCCCAGGAAATGTTCATCCCATCTTCATCCTGGGTCACTTTTCTCCTTCCTCTCCAAGCTCTGTGTCCCTTTGATTCAGAGCCTTGTGGGGAACTCCTAACAGTGAGCATAATGATTGCTGACTCCATGAGGGGTGGGGTTCCAATTGTAACTTCATTCCCAACTGACTAGACCAGGTTAGGGTTAGGGAACACCTTCCCCCACCCCACAGGACCCTTTCATGCTCTCTTCACTTTCCTGCTCCCACAAAGATCATGTCAAGTGAGATGCCCTACTTCTTCACTAGATGTGTGATTATCTTTCTTCTTCTTCCTGCTTTGCCAACCTGATTGGCCTCTGCTGCTGGTAGAAGCTTCTTCCTCTCATTAGGTCTCTAGATAGCAGACAGAGGGAACATCTGTCTTCTCCCTTCAAGGCCCCAGGACACATCTGGACTTGGACTTAGAGGCTCTGAGTAGAATCTCCCCTGCTTTGAGTTCACTGGTATACTTTTGGTTTCTTCTGTGGCCTGAGCCTGTAGCCTGAGCAGATAGTAACAGTGGGTAGGACAAGGGAAGGGGAGAAGCGGTTTCATAATTCTCCCTTCTCATTTTCTCTGGAGAAGAAATCACCTCCAGACAAGAAGTCTGCATGGCTGGCCCCTCTGATGGCCATGAGGGACCTATGGGCAGTCATGGGAGGGACAGTGCTTCCCTAGCTGATGGGCACTGTGGGGGTCTCTGGAAAGAGAGGGCTGGGAGTCAAGTGATGGGGCCCAGAGTGACGTGAGAAGGGTGACAAGGGGGTGACTGAAGGCATCTCTTTACCAAATGTGCCCTGAACATGCAAAGGAAATATAGGACTGGATTCTAATCCTCTCTTCTGCTTACCTATGAGAGCCTCAAACAGAGATCCTGTGATTTACCAATTTTTGCATGATCTGCATCTATCCGAGTCCCTGGCACATGGAAGGTGTCCATCCCATGTTTGTTGAATGAATACATTATGACTGAATGGAGGGTAGGCAACTGGTCCTTGGGCTGGGTCCTTGGGAAGCATGAGCCCATACCTTCCCTCCCCTTCCTTTCATCACCCTGGCAACACCCCACTCCAGTCCCTGAGAGTCCCTGCAGCTGACCTCTTGGCTTTCTCAAATTCAGATCCCTGGTTTATGGGCACAATATCAGATGTCAAGACCAACGCCCAGCTGCTGAAAGGTCGTGTGGACAACATCAGCTCCCTGAGTTCTGAGATCAAGAGGAACAGAGGTGGCTTAGTGGCAGTGGGCACTCAGGTCCAGATGGTGAATGTCAGCTTGGATCGCATAAGTTCTCAGATCCGGAGGTTGGAAACAGGCTTGAAGGAAGCCAGTGCACAGTTGCAGGTGCTAACAAGTAGTTGGGAAGCAGTTGATGAGTTAAATGCCCAAATCCCAGAGCTAAAACAAGATTTGGATAAAGCCAGTGCTTTAAATGCAAAGGTCCGGGAACTCCAGAGCGGTTTGGAGAGTATCAGCAAATTGCTTCAACAGCAAAGTAAGTGACTCAGAAAAGAGTGTTGCAAGTTGGCCAGTGGCCCGTGAGACCTTATTAATCTCAGGCATGATGCCATTGGGCTGGTGTGTGTGGAGGAAAGCATGGGCATGGCTGGAAAGTTAAGAAGAGAGGGTTCAGCACTGGAGTTGGGGAGGACTTGCGGGCTGTTCAGGAGAGAAGGGACTGGGGACCAGCCGGGGCTCCCACACCAAGCCACAGAATATGAAGACATTAGGGAGTCTCTCTGTCTGGGTCCAAACCTCACCATTTTCCAGCAGTTCCTGCCTAGAACTCAGGGGCTCAGCCACTTGTGATGGTCAATGGGGAGATGGATTCTTGATCCATCCTCTCTCCCTCTCTCCTCTCTGAGCCCAGAGACTCTACCAATCTCAGACTTTCAGTATCTGAGGGAATATCCCCAAGCTCCTACACAAGGACCAAAGGACCCCAGAGCCCAGCCCCATTCACTCTATTTTTGGGATCCTGCTCAAATACTCCCACCCAGCCAGCACCAGAGAAAGCAGGAACACCAGAGTTCACATTTCACCCTTGTTCCCAGATGACATTCTCCAGGTGGTTTCTCAAGGCTGGAAGTACTTCAAGGGGCACTTCTATTACTTTTCTCAAATCTCGAAGACCTGGTACAGTGCCCAGCAGATCTGTATATCCAGGGACTCCCACCTGACCTCAGTGACCTCAGAGAGTGAACAGGTGAGTGCTGTCCTATGGGCTCTAGGAAGCGGGTATATTGGTAGCTGTATCAGGCAGGATGGGCAATATTATGCTTCAATGACAAATATTCCCAAATATCAGTAATTCTTCAAAATTACTTCTCACTTACACACTACATGTCCACCAAGGGCCAGCAAGGGGTTTTGCTCATTGTGGCTACTTAAGGGCTTAGGCCAGAGGAGATTTCATATCAACATATGTTTCCACAATTGTTGAGGTGGGAAAAGGGAACATGGTACATTGTATGTTGGCTCTTAAAGCCTGGAAACAACACATTTCATTGGCCAAACAAATGATGGAGTATTTGTAGCATCAAAGAGGGCAGGATAGTGCAACCTTTCCATGTGCCAAGAAAAAAAAATATTTGTGAATTAACATTAATGATACCATCTAGCCCAAGAAGGAGAAGGCAATGGCACCCCACTCCAGTACTCTTGCCTGGAAAATCCCATGGACAAAGGAGCCTTGTAGGCTGCAGTCCATGGGGTTGCTAGGAGTTGGACACGACTGAGCGACTTCACCTTCACTTTTCACTTTCATGCATTGGAGAAGGAAATGGCAACCCACTCCAGTATTCTTGCCTGGAGAATCCCAGGGACAGGGGAGCCTGGTGGGCTTCCATCTATGGGGTCGCACAGAGTTGGACACGACTGAAGCGACTTAGCAGCTGCAGCAGCAGCCCAAGAAATCCTCTATCTGGTGAGACAGAACATTAAACAAGCTCCTTTCATCTTAAGTGGGCCAGCAGAGCAGGTCAGAGTCAGAGTTAGAATGGAGTCCCAACCCTGTGTCTGTGGGCTCAGGAGCTGTGGCTGAGGATGGGTGAAGATGCCCAGAGAGATAGATGCTCCAACGCCTCATCTCCGCCTACTGTCTTCCTGTAGGAGTTCCTCTACAGGACAGCAGGCGGACTTCCCTACTGGATCGGCCTGACCAAAGCAGGGAGCGAGGGGGACTGGCACTGGGTGGATGGCACTCCATTCAACAAGGTCCAGAGTGAGAAGTAAGTCCTGAGAACCCGCCGTCCCAGGCTGACTTTCTTGGGCTGGGTCCGGGGCACGAAGAGTGGGGGGAGAGTCCCATGGACCGCAGGGTTTGCCATTCTTCCTGTCCTTGATCAGCAGGAGCATTGACCAGAGATCTAGCTGATCTCTGCCACTGACTGGCTGTGGAACTGGGGACAAATCCATGGCTACTCCATGCCCTCTGGGGTTTGGCAGCATGGCCATCCACTCAGCCTTGGCAGGGACCTCATTCTAAATCTAGGTCTTTGCACTGTGGGTTCCTACAGGCCTTGAGAATAGCAGGCTGGTGTGGCCCTAAGCTGGGGGGAGAGTGCAGGCTCAGAGGTTGACAGATAACCAGTCCCGTTCCTCTCAGGGATGAAAAATTTGCAACCCTACCACCCTAGACCAAAATGGGTTGAAGTCTCTCATTCACTCACTGGAAATGAGTTTTGCTTTGTTTTTTCCTTCGGTAGGTTCTGGATTCCAGGCGAACCCAACAACTATGGGAACAACGAACACTGTGTCAACCTAAAGACGTCCTCACTGAGGTCATGGAATGATGCCTCCTGTGACAATACATTTCTTTTTATCTGTAAGCGATCCTATAAACCATCAGAACCATGACCAGACTGGCCCCTATGCTAGCACTTTAAGCTCCAATGCTCGTTGAATTCAAGGAAATGCTCCTCTCTCCTTTGTCCTCCAAGGTGATTTTGAACCTTAATTTTTCATGCTTTAAAATTGTCTGGAAGACATCCCAGAGTCCATCTGCCTTGGCTGGGAATTCTCTGGCTCCGCAGTGGATATCCTTTCCACTTCAGCTTCAAAGGCAGATGAAGTGGAAAGAATGTCTTGGGTTGAAATGAGGAGGTGAGGGTGGAGAGAATGAGAAGTTTGCACTGTCCCAGTGAGATGGACCAGGATACACCATCTGGGGCAGCACCCTGGAGGGGTCTGTCCCTTTGGAGAAGCCTCAGCTTTACTGTGTGAAATTTGTGTACAACTACTCCAGCGATTCTCCAGAGACTTTGGCTTAGGGCATTTCCAACTGATACCCCAGAATTCCCAGTTGCCTTCCTAAGTGTTCTCAGTGGAAGAGCTCTGCTCTTGGCAGGCCCTGTTCATGCCATGTACCCGTGGTCCCCTTCATCCTTATCCTCTGAGACCTGAGCCCCTTCCTCCCTGGGATAGGCTTGACTGGTTCAGGTCAGGGGCTGGATGGAAACGTGTCTCTGCAGACCTAGACCAGTATCCACATGCTTCTCCCTACCCATCACTTGCTGGGTGCTCCTCCCCAGGTCCCAGTCTGTCTGTCCAGCTCCTCTGCCTTGTTCCCTGGGCCTTCTCTTTCTTCTGCGTCTCCTCTTTCCCCAGGGGTCAGGGTAAGCAGCCTTCAGTAGAGAGGGCACCCCAGCTTCATTAGAATAAAATGCTGCCTGGGAACAGGCCACTCTCATTTTCTTCCTGGGGGCACAGGTGGATGTGTGGGGTGGAGGGAACATTTGCTCCACTGGATATGAAGTTCTGGGGTATCCTCAGGAAACAGTTAGGGGTTCAAATAACAGTCAGAAAGTCTCAGCCCTGGAAATGACGTAAAATATGAGCAGTGCTTATCTTTGGGTTTTACCGAAATGCAGCTGAATAGGACTGCAGTGTCTGCGGTGTCACCACCCTCTGGGTGGGCTTTCTTCTTAGACATTCGCGGGCCAGCTTCTGTTCTCTGGCTTTGCACCGGATGGGGAGATGCATCAGGTCTCCCATTCTTCACAGAGACCCTGATCACAGCCATCAGGTCCAAATCTGCCATCCAGGGGCCAAAGCAGGAATCCAGGCTGCACCTGGACAGAGCAGAGCAGAGAGGAAGCAGAAAGGGGTGCTCCGTGAACGCATGGCAGGCTCAGCAGAGCAGCCTTCCCCTCCTTGGGGTCCTTGTTAGGTGCCCTCTTTAGGGTCCTGGGGGGAGGATGTTTTTCTTCAATGACTGTGGCCAGCAGAGTGGTGTTCTGGTTGTGAAGAGGTTGAAGTGGAGGGATATTAGGAGGAAGTGTGAAGGAACATGGAGCAAATGGGCTTTTAAAAAATATGGTGACGATGAGGAATGAACAGTCAGTGATGGGGTTCATATGAGAGCATTTGCCTAAAGCTCCAGGGACATCTGAAGTCTGGAGGGTGGGGGCACATCAGGGAAGTGAAGACCGGTGAGCACACAAGGATAGGCTGCATGGGTATGGAAGGTAACTGCATCTTCTCTAAGAAATACTTGATTGTTCTTACTCTTCATAATTTGAAGTAGCAAATTACGGGAGAATATTATTTCTTCGCAGTGACAACTACCTGCTCATAGCACTAGCTGATGGAGAAATGAAATGCAAGTTGTAGGCTCAGAGCTGCCTCTAGGGAACTATCCCGCTGTGTTTCCAAACCTGGCTCTGCTCTCCATCTTGCTGTCATGCTTGACCTGTTGGTCACCATGTCTGGGCTGCCATCTTTTGTGTGTTCTTTTTAATTAAAAAAATATTTAAAAAATTTCCTGGATGATTACATTTTACTCATTTTTTTAATGTGGTTTTATTTCATTTTTAATTAATTTATTTTAATTGGAGGATAATTGCTTTACAATATTGTGATGGTTTTTGCCATACATCTACATGAATCAGCCATGGGTGCACATGTGTCCCCCCACCCTGAATGCCCCTCCCACATCTCTCCCCACCCTATCCCTCCTGGTTGTCCCAGAGCACTGGCTTTGAGTGCCGTGCTACATGCATCGAACATGCACTGGTCAGCTATTTTGCATATGGTAATACACATGTTTTATTTATTTATTTGCTTTTGGCAGTGCTGGGTCTTTGTTGCTGCACACAGGCTTTCTCTAGTTGAGCGGGGCCTACTCTCTGGTTGTGGGACGTGGGCTTCTCATTCAGCGGCTTCTCTTTCTACGGAGCATGGGTTCTAGGCGCACTGTGCTATGCTGTGCTTAGTCGCTCAGTCATCGACTGTATGACCCCATGGACTATAACCTGCCAGGCTCCTCTGTCATGGGGATTCTCCAGGCAAGAACACTAGAGTGGGTTGCTATGCCCTCCTCCAGGGTATCTTCCCAACCCAGGGATCGAACCCAGGTCTCCTGCATTGCAGTCAGAGTCTTTACCATCTGAGCCAGCAGGGAAGCCCAAGAATACTGGAGTGGGTAGTCTATCCCTTCTCCAGGGGATCTTCCTGGCCCAGGAATTGAACTGGGGTCTCCTGCACTGCAGGCGGATTATTTACCAGCTGAGCTACCAGGGAAACCCTAGGCTTCAATATTCGCCAAGTACGGGCTTAGTTGCTCTGCAGCATGTGGAATCTTCCCAGACCAGGGATCGGACCTGTGTCCGCTGCATTGGCAGGCAGATTCTCAACCACTGGATCACCAAGAAAGTTCCTGAGCTGCTGTGTTGAGTAGCGTGTGATCCTGCCCCACACTCCAGCTTCCTCCCCAAGGTAGGCACTGATTACTAGGGCAGTGGATTCAAAGGGTTGCATTGTAAGACGTAAAATTTCACTTATTGCCATGACATTTTTTGGGTCTCACAGGGCCCCCAAAGCCTAACTATGGGTTCCCCCACTCTCACCAGAGATGAGCTCTCTGTTGTGTTCCCTGACTTGGCCAGTTCCCCTTGACTGGACCAGCTGACCTCCACCCAATTTTCAACCTACTGGGTTCCTCTAACCTGACAGTACAGAAACTATTCAAACAAGTTAGTCATATCCTTTTGCAGGAATCAGGGGCAACTTGTCCTCTTGTTGCTGCAAAGCCTGTCTCTCCACAGCCCTTGCTGGTTTCTTCTGGTTTCAGGTGTAACCCCCATGTGGCCTGGCGTGGTATCCAGTGTCCTCCTCCAGACTATGACTATGTGTGACTAATAAGATGCTGTGAGTCTTATCTGTCCAGTGTAAGATGCCATGCGTTTGGCTATCTTGTACTATCTGGGGCAAGAAATGCCTCCCTCACTGCTATGGACTGATTGAACCCACCCCCTCACAATTCTTATGTTAAAATCCTAATCCCAATGGGATAATGTTAGGAGATTACCTTTTGGAGGTAACTAAGTTACCAGAATGAAGTCCTCACATGTGATTAGTGCCCTTAGAAGAAAAGACTGAGAGCTTGCCTCTCTCTGTTTTCTGCGTTTACAACAAGAAGGCTCTCTGCAAAACAGAAAAAGAGCCCTCCCCAGGAACTGAGTCCACAGCATCCTGACTTTGGATTTCCCAGCCTCCAGAATGGGGAGAAAGAAATTTCTCTTGTATAAGCCTCTTAGTTCATGATGTTTTTGTTATAGCAGCCTGAGTTGACTGAGACACTCACAGCTGGGGTAAATAAGAAGCAATCAGAACAAGGCTGGCGAGGAATCTCTGGTTGGTTCTGATGTGAAGGGAGGTGTGGGACTATCTGACCACTTTTCTAGGAAAGAATTTGAACTGGGAAACACCTGCGGATTGAAGCAGTTAACAGAGAGAAGTCAAGCTGGAAGGCCCTGAGTTAGAGAGAGGCTGGCCGGGTCACCATGGGGCACTTGCAGAAACTCGGAATATGCAGAAGCTGTGAGGCAGAGAGGCGGAGCACACAAGGAATTTATCTTGCAGAGAAAAGAGAATGGTGCAGAGGTGAGGGTAGGCGAGACACAGAGGGTCGAGCAGCAGAGTGAAGGCCCAAGAGCCTGGCTGCTGAGGTTCCTGGTGCCACCTTAGCTA
Organism: Okapia johnstoni; assembly: GCA_024291935.2. NCBI lineage: Eukaryota > Metazoa > Chordata > Mammalia > Artiodactyla > Giraffidae > Okapia > Okapia johnstoni. The sequence goes on along the minus strand of CM044306.1, from coordinate 120,969,567 downwards.
CAGCCAGCCCTCCTGACACTTCCAGGAGGAGCCTGCCACTCCCAGCTGATCACCCTGTGCTGTCAGAGGTTGATATGGATGATCGAAAGCTTCTGGGGTGGCTGAAGCTAAGGATCTGCATCTCTAGGAAGACAGCCCTGTACCACTCGGCAGAGACAGGGAAAACTAGTGTGCGAGGTCCCCACCAATGAGTGGCTCTGGTGTTAAGGTATAAGATATCCATTTGACTTTTTCTGGCCAGAAAGAGAGAAATACTCAGCAAGGATGGAATAACTTCTTGGTGCTTCTTCCTGCTGGCAGATGATGCTCTTGTAGGAGAAATGAAAGCTGGGAGCCTGGAGTGGGGAGGGGCTTGGGCGCAGGGGAGGGGGTGAGAGGAGGAGTCCTGCTGACCAGGCCTGGGGGACTGTGACCCTTCCAACCCCAGTCTCCATCCTTACAGCTGAGCAAGGGTTCTCTATAAAGTTCTGCTTTGGAAGCTCTGTCAGCTTCTCAGTCCCACGAGGAAACAGATCCCGAGTTAGCTGATGTGGGCCCTTCCTGTATGTGGGGAAACAGAAACCAAGGCAGGTCCTTTCTTTTCTGCTGCCACCCCTGGACATCTGACAAGCCCCTTGAGGGTAGCTCGAGCAGCTCCCCTCCGACATGGACATTCCTGGGGTCTCAGGCAGAGCTGTTGGCTGACTTTACATTTTCCTATGTCTGCTCCTCTCTCCTCAGCTTTCAACTGCCAGGAGGTAGCAGGCTGGTGGATGGTGGCTCTGTATTCTTCACTCACACATACACCACCCAAAACACACACACACACACACATATACATACATATACACACATACACATATAAACACACGTACACATATACATACATATCACATGCACACATTCACATGCATATACACATATGTGCTCAGTCACTTCAGTCATGTGCTACTATTTGTGACCCCATGAGTATCCTGCCAGGCTCCTCGGTCCATGGGATTATCCTGGCAAGACTACTGGAGTGGGTTCCCATGGCCTCCTCCAGGGGATCTTCCTGACCCAGGGATGGAACCTGGGTCTCCTGTGGCTCCTGCATTGGCAGTGGATTCTTTACCATGAAGTCACTTGGGAAGTCCATATGCACATAAACACACATAGGTATGGACACATACACACATCCATATACACACACAAATATACACATACACGTATATTTCACACAACACACATATCATACACACACACACACATCCCCACATCCCCACATTACTGTGGCATCGTGAGCTGGGCATAAGCAAGCCCTCTTCTCCTCACCCTGCAGACGGGCTGTGCCCCTGGCTGGCTGTGGCTGTGTTGACATTGGCCATTCATGACACAGGCTGGACCCAAGTTGCTCTCCCAGTCTGGCCACAGGAGGAGGCACATTCTGCCTGGGTTCTCTATCACGGAAGCTAGGCAGTAGGCTTCTTGGGTGGTGCTTGGGGCCCTTTGGGAGGCTGACTCCAGCATTTGGGAAAATGCTGTGGGAATAGGATGTAAGGGCTGAAGGTGAAAATGGGAAAAAGCAACACAATTTGGATGGAACAATCCATTTACTAGGTAACTGCTGCTGCTAAGTCGCTTCAGTCGTGTCCGACTCTGTGCGACCCCATAGACGGCAGCCCACCAGGCTCCACCGTCCCTGGGATTCTCCAGGCAAGAACACTGGAGTGGGTTGCCATTTCCTTCTCCAATGCATGAAAGTGAAAAGTGAAAGTGAAGTCACTCAGTCGTGTCCAACTCTTAGCGACCCCATGGATTGTAGCCTACCAGGCTCCTCCGTCCATGGGATTTTCCAGGCAACAGTACTGGATTGGGGTGCCATTGCCTTCTCCGTACTAGGTAACTGACATCTCATAAATGGCCAACTGGTGAGATAGGGGACAAATACACAACTAGATTTTTATGTGTTAAAGAAAATGTGATCCATTTCAGTAAGATCGTAACCCTCTGAAGTGATGGGGGAGCGAGCAGCAAGAATCTACCGTCCCCCCCAGAGCTGACTTCAGGAGGACTGCCTTGACCAGACAGGGTGGGTATTGATTCTGCCTAATTGCACACCCCACGAGGGTGGGGACTTGGGGGTGCACAGCTCCCCTGGGATACCTCACTCCTAGGTCTTGGCCCACAAGCACAGGAACCCCCTGACACAGTGTTTGTTTCTCCTGGGAGTTACAAGTCTCATCATAAAGCGGCACATTGGCTTATACAGCAGTTTTGGCGGAGTCAGTCCTGAACCTGATCAGCTCAGGAGAGCACGAGTCCAATCACCTAGGGGTGAGATCTTAGATCAAGCTGGGTCCTATTTGGTATTTTCTGACATAACTTCTGACACCAGATGTGTGGTGTTTTCCGAGACCAACCAGTTCTCTGACATCAGCTGAGTGTCTACAATTCAATTCAATTCTGACACTCATCCATGGAGTGAGTTAGGGGCTCAGTCCCACAAGACAGCCCCAACTTCAGATACCTCATACAAGCAGGGTCTCCAAGCAACCACACTTCTGCCCAGCAGACTGCAAATCTGGGGGACCCCATGACCCTTCCCAGGTTGATAATTCACTAGAACGACTCACAGAACTCATGAAAACACTGTACTTACCATCACAGGTTATGATGGAGGATAAAAACGAAGAGCCAGATGAAGAGGAACAGAGGGCAAGGTGCAGAAGGACGCAGAGCATGGGGTCTCTGTCCCCGTGGAGTAGGGGTGCAATGCCCTTTTGGGTAGGTGGGTTTGTTCACCAGCCAGGAAACTTCTTGAAGCTCTCTTGTCATTTATGAGCTCTTATAACCCAATGAGAGAGGTGAGGGATTAGTCTTTCTAAGACTGTCTCCATCTAGGAGCTCTCTAGTGGTCTGAGTCCCCTCATCAGCATGAATACAAATGTGGTTAAAAAGGATTAGTTTTGGATAACAAAAGACACTCTTGTCACTCAGAAAACTCTGAGGCTTTTAGGAGCTCTGTTCTAGGGACTGGGCCAGAGACCAAATAAGTGTTTTATTCTGCTATAATTCCTTTCCCATCACGCCCGCTGTGAGGTCCTGAGTGGGCAGAGTCACCTCAGCCCTTCCCGTGACCTGCAAATATCTACTGCATTTAGCCAGCCTCCTTCTTACTAGCCTCCTGTTACTTAAGAGAGTCTGCTGCTGCTAAGTCGCTTCAGTCGTGTCTGACTCTGTGCGACCCCATAGACGGCAGCCCACCAGGCTCCTCCGTCCCTGGGATTCTCCAGGCAAGAATACTGGAGTGGGTTGCCATTTCCTTCTCCAAAGAGAGTCTGAGGCTGGAATTAAGATTCAGCCATGGGTCACGAGGATGTTTTTCTATGCAAAGTTGAGAAGGAATCCCTAACTCCCTTCTAAGTGGCTGGTGAAAGGTGTCTGTGACTTTGGGGCCGAGGCTAGTGTTTGAGGCTACCGTGGAGCGCATAGGTGGGGAGGCTGGGGCTGAGGGAAGGAGGAGGATGGGGGGCAGACTGGCTCTTGGGAGCCTGGAGGGGAAGGACCCAGATGGGGCACTTCTGCAGAGTCAGCAGCAGGGGAAGGCAGAGTTTGTTTATACAGGAGCATATAAACCCGTATCGCAGCTCCACTTCCCCACTGCTGGTTCACAGAGTGGCAGGGAGCTGCTCTGGAGGATGAAGGAAGCAGAGACGAGAGCTGACCAGGTCCACTTCTGCACAGACAACCAGAGTGTGTCCCTGTGCTCCCAAGGTGAGAAAACTGGGGCCTCAGCCTTTCCTCAGCAGGGAGGGTCCGGCCTGCTTGGCCCTGGTCCCCCGCCATCTTCCTCAGCCCTTGCCTGTCAGGCTCAGCACTGGCTCAGCACTGGCTCGGCTTCCAGAATAAACAGGTGGGGCTGAAGGTGGGTCAGGCAAGGACAGAGTGCCTGTGGCCCACACTGAGGCTTCAAGTGAAATCTCCCCTGACCGTTTTCCCTGGGGGCTGGCAACCTGGCAAGAGAAGGAGAGTGAACAATGAATTCAGGGGGACCTGGTATGAAACCCCATCTCTGAACACTGGGCTGGCCCCGTGAGGCCTCAGGAGCTCCGGGCTGAGGTCTCTGCATTCTCTGTATACTTAGCCCCCAGACTCCCAGGCACAGCCCTTCTTAGGACACCATGTCAGCTTGTGGGAGCAGCAGCAGCCCCCAAGGGCTGTGAGTGTCGCTCTGGTCAGGATTCATGCAGCAAAGCTGACCCTGAGATGCTGATGTCGGGGTTCCTGCTATGTGTCCCTCTCCCCCACTCCCTCCCTCCTTTCTGCTTTCATTCAAACAATGCTTATGTTGTCTTCCATTGTGCAAGGTCTGTGCCCTGTGCACACCCTCCAGGCTTGGGGTGGTGGTCTTTTCTGAGCCTTCTGTTGCTACTACAGCTTCCATGAGCCCTGGTGCACGTTCCCAAGTGCACATTGCCTTTCTCCAGGGTGAGCAGGGCAAGTGTTCTCAGTCCCATGGGACAGGCCAGGAGAGTAAGCCTGAGGGGCTGCAACTGTCCAGCCCACACGGCAGTCTCCTCCTGGATCCTGGCTTCTCCCCTGCAGGACTGGATGCCGTGGCAGTGGTTCCCACAGCACCCAAGATGCCCAGGCGTTTGCAGGCCACCCTGGCCTTTTTGGGTGTGCTTTTGGTCTCCTGTCTTGTGGCTCTCTTCATTGTGGGTAAGCTCCTGGGTTATCTGAACCCCACTGACTTTCTCTCCTTCCTGCATACATGCCCCAAAGAGCCCCAAACACACCCCTTCTACTCCCAGGGGGGTCACTCCACCTCCAGTCCCAGGCCCAAACTAGGGCTTTCCTGGGACCTGACCAAGGTCGTTGTCCAAGGGGAGGTTCCCAAGAGATGAGGCCTGTGAGGGGAACTCTGAGGGGTTGTGGTGCCATCTCCTCCACCTCCTTTTGGAACCCTGACTAGGGGTGGGGCAGCCTGGGGATTGTGCTGATGTGGGAATGGGGTATCTCAGCTCTGCAGCACCCAAGACCTGAACTGGAGATGTCTGCCTACTTCCAAGAGTTTCTGGGAGACAACCATACTGGGCAGTTTCTCAAGGAACCCGACTGTAAGTAGCCACAGTGGGGGAGGGGAGGGAGCCAGGACCCTGGATGCTCAGACCCCAGGACACATTTCTTCCTCCTCAGTGTCCTCGGGCCCCTAAATGGTTTCTAGTCTCCTCACAGAAAGCCAGTATCTTTCTTTTAAATGGCCTTTTTTTGAGGTACAAGTGATATATAATAAAGTATACATATTTAAAGCATACAACCTAAGTTTTGACAAATATATAGATGCATGAAACATCACAAAATCAAGATAATGGACATATTCAACCTTCTGCCCCCAAAGTTCACTCCTGCCCTTGGCCATCCTCCCTCTCTCCTCCTCCCTTCCTTCCCAGGCGACCACTGATCTGCTTGCTGGGATACAGATGACTTGACTTTTTCTAGAGTTTTATATAAAGGGATCTAGAGTATGTACTCTTTTTTTGACCTTTATCAGTCATGTGATTTACCAACTTTGTTTTTAGTATATGGCTCCTCTTTTCATTCTCTTAACAAGATTTAAAGTTTTGATAAAGTCTGATTTATCCATCTTATCTCTTTTATGGATTGTCCTTTTGGTATGGTATCTAAGAAATCTTTACCTATACCAAGGTCACAAAGACATGCCCTCAAGCTTGCTTCTGGAAGTTTTGTAGTTTTGGGGTTTTACATTTAGGTCTATAATTAATTTTGAGTTAATTTTTGAATAATGATGCAAGATATGGACTGAAGTTTATTTTTTCTTTTTGCAAATGGGTGTTCCAGCACCATCAGTTGAAAAAGTTATCCTTTCTCCTTTGTATCTTTGTTGGAAAACGATTGTCCATATTTGTGTGGATTCTCTCTTCGGTCCCACTGATTTAAGGCCCTCCTGGTCTTACCTCAGCACAGTGGCTCAGGTCTCACATACCTAGTTAGGCAGGGCTTTAAAAATAGGACAGGAATCCTCCAGAAAGGGTCTCTGCTTGTTTGGGTCCTTCTCCCTATTTCTGAAAGGAGGCTGGAATGGGCGCCTCACACTGTGAATATCTGAGCTCACATTTTAGCTCATGGGTGCACAGAGGGTGCAACTGCAGGGGGGTTGGTGGGATGCTGCAGAGTTTTCTTGAATGATCCAATGACCAAAGCCTTTCACTAGGGTCTCCCATATCCTCAAATGGTTCGATAGGGACCCTTGCACTATGTAGCACTGGAGGTGCCATTGCAGTTCAGGGTTCAGTGTCATCGGAGGACTTCCACATAGCCCCGTACATTGAGCAGAATACTTCCTCCATGGGTACCTATTTTATTTTGTTTCTGTTTTCTCCCCCCAACCCCATGGATTTGTGATCAGAAAAAGTCCATGTTTGTGGCCTACATAGTTTTTAGGAAGTCACAATTGTGAATCAAGAGGCTTCATGCTTGGTGTACAAATATAGCGTAGGACTAAACATGGGCTTGATTCATACCTGTTGTCTTTCCATAATGACCTATTAATATCTAATGGTGAAACTTCAGTTGAATTAAACATCAACAGCTCTCAGTGATTTAATCAGTTATTTTCAAGTTCAATTACAATGGCAGAATAATCCAGTAGGCAAGTATTTCAATCCTTCTGCTTCCTGGTTCACTAAATAGACCTTTATTTCATTTTTGGCTTTACATTCTCAGGTGGTCCAGCCCCAGGGCCTGGGCGGTTATAGGCTGCTTGAGGAGAGCTCAGGGTTGTGCTGCAGACATTTACCTTGGAGATTTTAAGAATGCTTCCCTACATGATGGGCCTCTTTGGCTGCTTTCTCCATCCCCTCCCTCCAGATCCCTACCACTCAGTCAGGGTGGCAGAGCTCCGAGAGGCTGTCCAGCTGTTTAAAGGACATATGGAGAACGCCAGCACCCGGAGCACGGAGATCCAGCTATTGACGTGCAGACTGGACAATGTCAGTTCTCAGGTCCAGATGCTCAGCGGTGATCAGGAAAGTGCCAGTGCTGACATCCAGATGCTAAAAGGCCTCCTGAAGGACTCCAGTACCTTGAGTTTCCAGACCCAGCTGTTAAGGAGTTCCTTGGAGGAGACCATTTCTGAGATTCACAAGCTACAGGGAGATCTAGAAGAGGCAAATGCTTCAAATTCCCAGATCCAGAGTTTCTTTAAAAGCAGTTTAGAAAACACTAGCATTGAGCTCCATGTGTTAAGCAGAGGGTTAGAAAATGCCAATACGGAGATCCAGGTGTTGAAGGCAGGGTTAGAAACGGCAAATGCTGAGGTCCGATTGGCAAACAGTAGTTTAAAGAATGTTAATGCCCAGATCCATGTTTTAAGAGGTAATGTGGATAGTGTCAGTGATTTAAGGGCCCACCATCAGGTTTTAAGGAGTAGTTTGGAGAGCACTACTGCTGAGATGCAGAGGTTAAAGGGAAGTCTGCAAAATGCAAGTGCTTTAAACTCTCAGACCCAGACCTTTATAAAAGGCAGTTTAGACAACACCAGTGCTCAGATCCAGGTGTTAAGAAGTCATTTGGAAAGGGCTGGTGGTGAGATTCACTTGTTAAAAAGAGATTTGGAAAATGTCACTGCCCAGACCCAAACAGCAAACGGTCGCCTGGAGCAGACAGATGCTGAGATGAGAGTATTAAAAACAGAGCTGAAAAGTGCCATTGCCTTAAGTTCCAAGGTTCAGGTGTTAAATGGTCTTTTGAAAAATGCCAGCCAAGAGATACAGACCTTAAAGCAAGGAATGAAGAATGCCGCAGCCTTACATTCCCAGACCCAAATGTTAGAGAGAAGTCTGCAGGAGGCCAGAACTGAGATCCGGACGTTAAGAAAGGACTTGGGGAACACCAAAACACTGAGGACAACAATCCAGGAGCAGCAGAAACGCCTGGAGGCCTTCCGTACAGCCTTGGCTTCACAAGAGCAGCTCCAGAGGACCCAAAGTAAGTGCAGGGAGGGGGCTGGGGAGGGCAGAGTCTCCTGTCCCTTCAGCCTTTTGCTTATTTCAACATGCATCCCTGGAAAAGGAGTGTGGGTGCTGGAGAGGGGCTGGATCCAACCAAAGGTGATGTAATCTCTGCTTATTCTCTGACCAGAGTGACAAAACCTACACCTGAGAAACAAACACGGTCTGGTGTATAATAGGGACAGAGTGTGCTAGCAGGGCCAGACAGCCTTATTTCCAACTTCTGACTAGCCCAGATGCTGTGGTTTTTCTCAAGTTGTTCACCTTCTCTGAGCTTCCCTTTTCTCACCTGCAAAGTGGGGAAAATAATACTTGCTCCCCAGTGAGGATCAAACGACTTAACACATATAAAGCATTTAACAAAGTACAGCATTCCTGTATACATCTGACAAAAATTTCCTGAGGCCTTAGGATGTGTCAGGATCATAAAGATTAACAAAATGTGATGCCTGCCCTTGAAGCTTATAGGTGGGTAGAGCAGCCTTGCACAAAAGGCCTGAGCGGTGCAATGTTGGAAGTAGGTCTAAAAACTGGGGGAGTGGGGAGGAGCAAAAGAAAGGACAAGAAGGGGTCTTCTTGGGGCTGATGTCCTCTGGTGCAGACAAGGATCTTCCAAAGGAGGGAGGCAATTTTCTGGAGGAGAAAGGATCAAAGATGCTACAGTGGGAATTTGGCCTTTGAACTGAGGCCTGAAGGATGAGTAGGTGTTTTCCAAGCAGAGAGGATAAGGGAACAGCAGGTCACAGGCATGGAGATGTGAACCATGAGGTTCAAGAAACTTCTGGCAGTTCTGTCTGACTGGACCATAGCCAAGAGGGCAGTTGAGGAGATGCAGGCCGAAAAGACAGTAGGTAAGGGTCAGAGCAGTGGCTTTCAAACAAGTAATCACAGCATAAAATTTATTTTACATCATGTTGTTTGTTGTTCAGTTGCTCAGTCCTATCTGACTCTTTATGACCCCATGGACTGCAGCATGCCAGGCTTCCCTGTCCTTCACCATCCCCCGAGTTTGCTCAGACTCATATCCATTGAGTCAATGATGCCATTCAACCATCCCTAGTATAATTATGTGTCTCTCTCACATACACACACATTTCAAAAAGCAAAGCTTTTACCACAGGAATGTACTCATATTTTATTGTCTAGTCTCCAAACTCCCTCTCCCCCCAACAACTTCAACAAAATCCACCAGTGGGTTGATGATGGCAATTGAAAAAACACTGTGTGAGAAAGGGAGGCAGCTCTGCAGAGACACCAGCTAGATGTGGAGTGGCTCTGAGTTTGGGTTTCATCCTTTTGGAAATGAGTATTTGTCGAAGAATTTCATGGAGGCTGACTGGATGGATCTATAGACTGAGACAGGGAATAAAAGGAGAAGACAAGCTGAGGTTTGAGCATGTTGAATCTGAGATGCCATGGGTATTCAAGCGGCCATCACCTGTGGGCTGTCGGGAGTGTAGGAGAGCGGTCCTGCTGCAGACAGAGATGCGGGAGCCCTGGGTAGGCTTGTTCTGGTTGTGGCAGTGGGAATACAGGAGTTTGCATGAGATGAGATGCTTTGTGAGAAGGAGGCTGAGGGTGGAAACAAGAAGTCAACTTTTAGGTGGCAAGAAGGGAAAGACGTGTTTTTGAAGGAGACTGGAGAAGGCAGTCTTAGAGACAGGAAGAGAATTAGAAAGTGTGCAGTTGGGGAAGCCAAGGAAGGAGAGCATTTCATGAACAGAATGGCTGGTTCTGGCAAATGTCTAAGAGCCCCAGGTAAAGAAACCAATAAGCACCCACTAACTCTGGGCAGTTAGCAAGTCATTGGAATAAAGTTTCAGTGGAGAGTTGTATGTGGCCTAGAGGCCAGACCACAGTCAGTGGGAAGTGAATGAGAGATGAAGGTGCCCTAGTCCTTCAAGGGCCTTGGCTGAGAAGAGAAGAAAGACGAGGCTGAGGTGAGGGAGGTGGGAGGGTAGAGGCAGAGGTTAAAAACAACCTGTGCCATCCATACTTATATCTCAAAACCTACATATGAATTGTAGATGTGGCAAATATTGAAAAAGAGAAAGATGAGAATATGACAACTTGTATTTCTGTAAAACTGTCTATTGAAAAAAATTACCCACTGCTAAGATTTTGTTGAAATTCCTGGAGAGGGTTGGTCTAGATTAGGCTAGGCTTGATCTGAGGGTGAGACAAAGGCACCAGCAAAGAGGGAGAAGATTGAAGGAGAGAGAAAAAGAGAGTCGGGGAGGGGTTGGGGAGACAATGTTGGAACCTGGGAGACAGAGAGAGAGAGAGGAGAGAATGAAAAGCACAGCAGAGTGATTGGCCTTGAAGGGCTGGGACAGGACACGAACCTCTGAGGCTGGGAGCAGAGGAGGTGTGGAAGTAGATGGTCACCCAGGTTTGCAGATGCAGGTACGAGACAGTAAGGGAGCAGATATTTAGTGATGTCTTTGTAGAGTAAGAGGTCCCTGGTCGAAGGTGACAGAAGAGGGAGAGAGCTGTGAGGGAGGGGGCCATTTGGAGCAACTGCTGAAATATGCGGCTGGCAAATGAGGGGCTTGGAAGACAGCACCAAGGACCCGCTCTGCTGTTTCACTCTGTCGGCATCTGTCTGTTGGAAGCCTGGGAGTCTTCCTTTCTTGACATGTCTCCCCTGTCCCCCCTGCTGTCCTCCTCACTCCCTCTGCCTTGCTCCTGCTTTGGTAGGGACGAATGTTTCTCCACCTTGGGGACACACTGGAATCACCCAGTGAGTTTTTATAAAACTGAAGCCTGGAACCCACCTCCAAAACTCTAACTTTTCTTTGGGAGGGCAGGCGCTTGTTCTGGGATTCAGCCTAGCATCAGAATTTTCTTTTAAAAACTCCCTAGGTGATTCTAATGGTTAGTCAGGGCTAAGAACCATTAGTTTAATTTTTTTCCTTAAAGGGCCAAATAGTTGATGTTTTGAGCTTCTGGCTGAACAGTCTGTTGCAACATCTCTGCTGTTGTAATGATAAAGCAGCCAAAGACCATCTGTCAACTGAAGGGCATGGCTGTGTTCCATAGGTATACAAATTCTGTAAAGTAACTATCCTTCAATTAAAAAATAAATACATTTAAAATTTAAAAAACTTCATTTGTGAAAAGAAGCTGCTGGCAGGCTGTAGTTTGCCAATTCTTGGTTTGGACTGCTGTTTCTCAGACTTTGGAGCGTATCAGAATCACCTGGAGAGTTTGTTAAACGCAGATTGTCAAAAAACAATTCTGAATTCAGCTAGGCTGGGGTGAGTCCGAGAACTGGCATTTCTACCAAGCCCCAGGTGCCAATGCTGGCGGACCTGGGACCACACTTTGAAAAGCCCTGGTTTACACACTCACCATCTATCATTGAACATTTGTAATTATTTGCATTGTAACTTGTGTCTCCGGTCACATTAAGATTACCTTCTTCCTCTTCAGCAACCACATCATCACGAGGCAAGTCTGAGCATATCATGATCTTTCTTCAAACCCTCCAGGGCTTCCCACTGTTCCCAGGGAAAAAAACCCCCCTTCACACAGGATGTATGATTTAGTGCTGGTGAACCTTTCCAAGTTCATCTCCCATCCTTTGTGCTCTGACCGTGCGTGTGTGCATGCTCAGTTGCTTCACTTGTGTCCAACTCTTTGTGATCCTAGACTGAAACCCTCCAGGCTCCTCTGTCCATGGGATTCTTCAGGCAAGAATACTGGAGTGGATTGCTATGCCCTCCTTTAGGGGATCTTCCCAACCTAGGGATTGAACTCGCATCTGCTACATTTCCTGCATTGGCAGACAAGTTCTTTACCACTAATGCCACCTGGGAAGCCTGTGCATTGGCCATAAAGTACTTGAACAGATCAGGCTGTTTCACATCTTTGTGCTTTTGCAATGACTCTCTCCCCTGGCTGGAATGCTCTCCTTGCCCATCTGGCAAACTCTTCCTCAGTCATTGAAGACTCAGCTCAAGTGAATCCTCACCTAGTATCCTTCCTGAGCCCTGTTTACAGCCCAGCTGAAGGAGACCACACCCTCTTTTGTGCCTGTAACATGCCATGGTTTCCAATCAATGCATCTTCAATACCATTTTTATGTCTGTCTCATTTGCTGGACAGCAATTCCCTTGAGGGCATGAATCATGTCTAATTGATCTTTGTATAACGGTTCCTGATTCATAGAAGTTAAGGTATATTGAATAAAAGTATACATGAATAAATGAGTCTGTTTTGGCACCATTTCAAGGAGCTGTGATTAGGAGGCTGTTAAAGAACCGAGTGTCAGGACAGAGAGGGATGAAATAGCTGAGGGAATCGGAGCTTGTGCTCATAGGATGAGCCATTAGGGTTTGAAATTGTGAGGTCAGGCAGACCAGGGGATGACAAGGTCCCAAGTATGGTTCTTGGTGTGGACAGCTGAAGGAGATGAAGTCAAGGGAATGAATGAAGGTACAGGATGGCTGTGAACTCTCCCAGGGAAATGAAGGGAACTGAGATGCAGGGGAGAAGCAGGTAATAGCAATGAGTTGGGAAAGTGAGTAGTATACCTAGGAAGCAAGAGCCTTGAAAGAGTATGGCTGGGTAGCAGAGCTGTCTGAATACCCCTAGAGTGATGGAGCCAGATGTCCTGAGCTGCTCCTCTGCTCTGTGGGGTAGTGAGCTGGGGGTGCAGCCTCCCAGACTGTGGCCCTGTAGCCCTGGGCATCAAGCATTGCAGGGGCTTGTGACCCTCAGTGGTCAGTCCCTGGAGGGAGCAGAATCTGCAGCCAGCTCCTGGTTCTCTCTCCTTCTCCACCTTTGCTCCAGATCAACTTCTCCAGCTGATCCTGCAAGGCTGGAAGTTATACAGTGGGAACTTGTATTACTTTTCTTCTGCCAAGAAGACGTGGCAGGAGGCTGAGCAGTTCTGTGTGTCCCATGGAGCCCACCTGGCCTCAGTGACCTCGGAGGAGGAGCAGGTCAGAGCTGTGGGCTTGGGGTGCTGCTTCTGGGACTGATGTGGGGTCAGGGGCTTTGTGCTTTGGCCTTTCCCTCTTGGAGTGGGCATGGCAGTCCTTCATGTCTCCTCTGTCAGTCAGGGAGCAAATATTTATTGAATTCTGATGAACATCTTGCATCAGAGGTATAAGCACTGACAGCAAACCCATTGTCCTCAGTGAACAAGGGATACCCCGGAGGGGTCAGCAAAAAGGAAGGGCAGAGAGAGGGGCACCAGGTAACTGCCCTCAATGTGCTGGGTGCCTCCTTCCCTCCCCATTCCCTCATCTTCCTCTCATGCTTCCTCTCTAGTTGTCAATCTTGATTTTAATGTCAGTTCATCTCATGGCTATGGAAGGCCCATGAGCAGACAATCCAGGCTTCTGGGGAAGGCCAGACAAACATATGAGTTTGAGGCCATAAAGACAGCTGAGCACCGAAGAATCGATACTTTCTTACTGTGGTGTTGGAGAAGACTCTTGAGAGTCTCTTGGACAGCAAGGAGATCAAAGCAGTCAATCCTAAAGGAAATCAACCCTGAACATTCATTGAAAGGACTGTTGGCAGAAGCTGAAGCTCCAAGACTTTGGCCACCTGATACAAAGAGCCAACTCATTGGAAAAGACCCTGATGCTGGGAAAGATGGCAGGCAAAGGAGAAGGGGATCTCAGAGGGTGAGATGGTTGGATGGCATCACTGACTCAACAGACATGAATCTGAGCAAACTCTGGGAGATAGTGAAGGACAAGGAGGCCTGGTGTGCTGCAGTCCATGGGGTTGCAAAGAGTCGGACACAATTTAGCGACTGAACAACAACAATAAAGGGAACAGAGCACCAGAGTGCCCATACGCCAAATGTTCTTATCAGAATTTACTAAAGTTATTGACAAGGACCCACTGTACGTTTGGCCAAAGTCAACTTACAGACCTACCTAAAACGCATCTTAAAAAACCATGGCCATGTCTTTGTCCCAGTAAAGCCACACTCCTCATCAGGTAAACATGGGAGAAGCTGAACCTCCCCGAGGTGACCTGTCTGCTGCCCTAGCTCTGGAAAACCAGGGAACCCATGGCGGGGGGCGGGGGTGCAGCTCCTGGAGAGTGGGCTTCATGCCACTGGGACTGGGGAGAGCGCGGCATGGACTCCTCTTCCATGTGGCCTGGTGAACAAGCTCCTCACACAAGCTCACAGGACACTGCCTTTTCTCCACAGGCATTTCTGATACAGTTCACGGGTTCTGTTTACTACTGGATTGGCCTCACTGACCTCGGTACAGAGGGACACTGGCGCTGGACAGATAACACACCATTCAATCGTGCCAGGAGCAGCGCGTGAGTCCTGCCTCTGTCTGCTGCCATCTCAGGCACTGTCTGGGACAGGTCTGCCTGGAGACTCTGTCCTGCATGTGTATCCCTGTCCAAGAAGTGTGTGTGATCTATGTGTATGATGTGCATGTCTGATGTGTGTATACTTGACTGTGTGGGTGATGTGTGTGGTGTGTGTACGATGTGTGTGTACACCAGCATAGCTGTGATCCTTGCCTGGACCCCTTCACAGGGGCGTCAGAATAAGACAGGTCCTGGGGCTGGCAGGCACCCTGCGACTGGGTCTTGCTGTTTTGGATTTTTTGTGTGTGTGCCTATTCTACCACTTAGGCCTGGGCCCGAGGGGCCTTGTCCCCATCTGAAGGTACTGAATGTGAATTCTGGTGGGGGGGACTTGTAACTTTAGACACACTTCCCGTCCCTCCATTCTCAGTAATGGAGGACAGCCTCAGCAAAGCCACCCTCAGGGCACCTGGGGCGACTAGGGGTTTAGGGACCCATGTCACTTCGTCCCCTCATGCCACAAGCAGGGGGAAGGGACACTTCCTTCATCAAGCAGAATGAAGCCCTCTTGTTGCCAGGTTTTGGGCGGAGAATCAGCCGGACAACTGGCGACATGGTACTGGGCAGTCGGAAGACTGTGTCCAAATGCGGCAGAAGTGGAATGACATATCCTGCTCCTCTCTCTCCCCCTGGATCTGCAAGAAGCCTGTGGCCTAGCTGTAGCCCGGGGGCAGGTGGGACTGAGACCCTTCTCCACAATGCCTTGGGAGCCGCTCAATCAACTGGTTCTCTGGGCCTTCCATTCAGCCTTTGCTTGTCCTGACCTGTCCTTTTGAAATAAATCTTTCGAACATGTTCACCTCACGTGACCCAGCATGACCGGCAGCTTCTCAAGGAAGAAAAAGAGACTTGTGTCTCTATGTCCCCTCGGCAACGAGTACAGGCCTGTCAGATGGCAGCTCCTCAATAAATACTCAAATGAACCAAAGTTTGCACTTGTCTCTGCGACACCCACCAGGCTCACTTCTCCCTGCTTTGGTTCTCCTTTCCTCAGGGTCCCTTCTGTTCTGAGATAAGGGTTTAAGGGCTTTATAGCTAGGCTCTTTCAGTTGGTTTGTTGCAAACAGTGGAGGTTTACCACAAACTACGATGACTGGGCAGCAGTACATGTTCCCAGAAGTCATAGCCACCCAGGTATTCTCGGCACTTCCTTTGTTGGAGACAGGGCTGGAGCTGGAATTTTCCAAGCCCTTTAAAGTCACTCCCCAAACTCATTTCTCCCGGGTGGCTGGCTTTACTTGTCTTCAGACTTAATTCTCAGGGATGTTTCTCTGACTTTTCTTGCCCCCATTCACCCTTCCAGGGACTCAGCTTTCTGACAGCTCAACTTAGAATGAGAATTTCTCGAGCAAATATTTTGCCTCAAATTCTGGTGTCCTATCTTTGACGTGGCCAGGGAACCCTAGACACATTTCTAGAGTTCTTTCTCTGCATTACTCTGCATTACTTTATACTCTGGCCTTTTTGGGTGTGTTCATGGTCTCCTGTCTTGTGGCTCTCTTCTTTGTGGGTAAGTTCCTGGGTGACCTGAACCCCACTGACTTCCTCTCCTTCCTGCCCACAGGCCCCAAAGAGCCCCAGACACACCCCTTCTATTCCCAGGGGAGTCACTCCACCTCCAGTCCCAGGCCCAAACCAGGGCTTTCCTGGGACCTGCCAGGAAACTTTATAGAGTTCTTTCTCTGCATTACTTTCTACTCTGCTCCCAAATTCTAGAATGTCTGCTCAGTCTCCCCAAACTTAAATCTTTCTTTCCTCAGCCTAGTGACACTGCCACACCCTGTGTGGACCCTCCCCCTCTGCCCAGGGGTCTGGAAATATCCTCCAGGAAGAAACCCAGGAGGGTCGTGGGCTCATTCAATCAGATGCCAGTTTTGCTCTGCCTGTTATCCAATGTCTGAGAACAACAGTGTTCATGTGTTTTGTCCAGTTTTCTGGTTGCTTACAGCAGGATGGCTAGTCCAGTGACTCCATCATGCCCAGAATTGGAAATCTGTTCTATCTTTTATGATATCTTTGGCTGAACTGGACTTTAACCTATTTGTGTTCACTTTTTTCCTTTTGCTTTTCCTTTCCCCTTTTTCTTTTGTGGCTCTCAAGTTTTTTTTTAATTAATCTTGGACACTCCTCCTCTATCGAAGGATTGAAATAACATTTTGCTACATTTCTTTTGGTACTTTCATAATTTTATTTTTACATTTATATTACTGAGCCACCTGAAATTTATTTTTGAGAATATCATGAGGTTGGCATCTACTTTATCTCAAATATCATTAAATCATAGCCCCTCTTTTTCACTTGTTTGAAAAGTCAACTTTTTACAACAGAAATTAAATACAACATTGTAAATCTATATGTCAGTAAAATTAAAAAAAAACAACAACTTTCTCAAATACTAAATTCACTTTTTTTAAATTGATGAAATCAACCAATCACCAAGCGCCTCCCACAAACAGATCTAAAAATTTTTGAAAAAAGCTAAAGGGGGACTTGCCCTACTGGATAACAAAATGTATTATAACTACAATAATTAAAGCAATGCAGCTCTCATTAAGGAAAAAGAGAGCTCATGGGAATGCAATCAAGAAACTTGTAATTACTCATCAACAGATGATTGACTTAAGATGATGCGGTGTATATATATATATAATGGGATATTACTCAGCCATAAAAAAGGATGAAATATTGCCATTTGCAGCAACATGGATGGACTTAGAGAATATTATACTTAGTGAAGTAAGTCAAAGACAAATGTCACATGATGTCAGTTATATGTGGAATCTAAAAAAATGATACAAATGAAGTTATTCACAATGCAGAAACAGACTCACAAACAGAAAACAAACTTATGGCTACCAAAGGGGAAAGGTATGTGGGAGGGATAGATTAGGAATTTGGGATTAACGTATATTTCTACTATATATAATATATAATATAGTAGTATATATATATCTACTATATATATATATATTGGGGCTTCCCAGGTGGTGCAATACTTTGGCCACATGATGTGAAAGAGCCGAGTCATTAGAAAAGACCCTGATGCTGGGAAAGATTGAAGGCAGGAGGAGAAGGGGACAACAGAGGATAAGATGGTTGGATGGCCTCACTGACTCAATGAACAGGAGTTTGAGCAAGCTCTGGGAGATGGTGAAGGACAGGGAAGCCTGGCATGCTGCAGCCCATGGGGTCGCAAAGAGTCAGACATGACTGAGTGACTGAACAACAGCAGGTGGTGCAGTGGTAAAGAGTCTGCCTGCCGATGCAGGAGACTCAAGAAACATGTGTTTGATCCTTGGGTCGGGAAGATCCCTTGGAATAGGAAATGGCAACCCACTCCAGTATTCTTGTCTGGAAAATTCCATGGACAGAGGAGTCTGGTGGGCTACAGCCCACGAGGTCACAAAGAGTTGGACATGATTGACTGACTGAGCACACACGCATATATAAAATAGATAAGTAACAAGGATTTACTGTATAACACAGGGAACTCTACTCAATGTTCTATAATAACCTATATGAGAAAAGAGTCTGAAAAAGAATACACACACACACACACATATATAACTGAATCACTTTGCTGTACACCTGAAACCAACATGACATTATAAATCAACTAACCTTCAATATAAACATTAAATGAAAAATAGAAAAGTTTAACTGGTTCTCCCATTTTTCAGTCTGCCCTGCACCCCTGCATTTAGAGGTACTCAGTACTTTTAGGTTGTGAAGTTACCAGGGTTGTCCTGATGTTTATTCACTCTCCCCACTTCTGCCAGTTAGAGTTCCATTTTCTCAGTAGCTCAAATGGTCAAGAAGCTGCCTGCAACATGGGAGGTTGGCATCTACTTTGTCTCAAATATCATTAAGTCATAGCTCCTCTTTTTCACTTGTTTGAAAAATCAACTTTTTACAACAGAAATTGAATACAGCATTGTAAATCAACTATATGTCAATAAAATAAAACCCAACACTCTCAAATACTAAATTAACTTTTTTTAAATTGATGACATCCACCAACCACCAAGCCCCTCCCACAAGCAACAAGGATCAAAGATCCCCTGGAGAAGGGAATGGCTACCCACTCCAGTTTTCTTGCCTGGGGAATCCCATGGACAGAGGAGCCAGGTGGGCTACAGTCCACAGGGTTACGAAGAGAGACATGACTGAGTGAGTAATACACACACACACACACACACACAAGTCAATTACCACTCATCCATTACCAGCTTCCAAGTTTTGTTGAAATTTCTTGCCTGTTGTTGAGTCTTCTTTCATTCTCTTCGTCACTATGGGTTTTTCTTATTTTTATTTCTTTACTGTCATTATAGTAGATTTTCAGAGCAAATAGACATGAATGTGTGCATTGAATCTACCCCTTTCAACCGGAAAATCATATTCTCTAATAAGATATTATGGTATTAAGGAAAACTATTAATTTTGCATATTTATCATATATAAAACATGTTATTGAATACATAGATAAGAACTCTGGTTCTTATTTTTTTCCCCTAGTAAGTTGCATTGGGTTTTATGGATAAACAACATTACTTGCAAGTAATGATAATTGTAATTGTACTTTTCTGGAATTTATACCATATTTCTTTTTCTTTTGTTATTGTATTGGTAAGACCTCCAGAATAATGCTATACAGTAGTAGTGATAGCTGGCATGCTTGTCTTGTTCCTGACGTTAATGTGACTATTTCCAGTTTTGCACTAAATTGTTTGTCATTGATTTCTGGTAATTACCTTTCATAAAGTGAAGGAAATTTCCTTTAATTCCAAATAACCAGAGATAATTTAAATTAAGACTGGATACAGACTTTTATCAAATGGGTTTTCAGAATATACCAAAATATTAATGAAAATCTTATCCTTTTACTGTTAGCATAATAAATTACATTAATAATTTCCTAATGGTCAATTATTTTTGCAGATTTTGAATAGAAACTGATTTGGTTATGGTATTATTTTATTGTATTGCTAGGTTTGATTTCCTGTTAGTTGATTCCTAGGTATTTTGTAGTAATGGCAATATATATATAGAGAGAGATGGGCTTATTGCTTCCTTTGCATGTATTTCGATTATTTGTTTTAGGGTTTTCCTAGCTTACACAAAGTAAAGTAGAAGCCAGTATTAAATATGTCCCCCTTTCTTGGAATTACTGAGATTTTCTTTGTGACCTAGTGTATGCTCACATTATAAATGTTCCATAGGCACATTTATTAACTTAGGCTTGCAATTTTTATTATTCAGATATTCTATATCCTCTTTTATGTTTTGTCTACTCAACCTATCACTTTTTCTAAGAGGATTTTAAATCTTTTGCGTTTAACATTTGTCTATGATTACTATTTTTTCTCAGATTTCTAATAGCTTTTGGTTTATGTATTTCAATGTTACTTTAATGTCTAAAGATTCATAACCATTAAATCTACTTGAAGAATTTTACTTTTTATTAATACTAATTCAATCAAGGATTATTTATTGTGCTTGTGTTATTCATAGTGCTTCTACCAAGCACATTTTTAGGTTTGGGGGATTCAACAGGGAATCAAACAGATAAAAATTCTGGTCCTTTTAGAGCCATCATTCTAGTAGGGAAGGGAGGAGTGGTGGTTAGGACATCTGCTCCCTTCTCAAAGCCAGAGGAAGGAGTCCTGCGATGCCTTAAACCTGGATTTGGGGCACCTTCTGGAGTGGCAAGCAGCTGATCATCCAGCCCACCCATGGTCTGTTGTCTAGAGCTAACAGAACAGGAACAGGTCAATTCTCATGCCCAGGCTAGCCCTTTCTCTCCTCTAGAGAAGGTTCTGAAGGCTGGCATTTCCCCAAGAAAGAGAAAGGCAGAGGAATTAAGTTCTCTCTAGACTGAGCGGAGCCATCTGGGGAGGCAGAGTGAATCTGCAGATGACCTGGGGGAAGTGGTCAGCTTGTCACCCTGGAGTGCCTGTCCCACTCTGCCTGCACTGTGGGAACCCTCTGCAGCTGCCACTTGGACTGCACAGATGGCAACAGCGGGCTGTGACCGACAATTGCTGCCACCTGGGGTGGGCCCACAGCCTTGTCTCCCAGAGCCATGGTTTCCAGTCCTTCTCTGCATGAGGGCCCAACCTGAGGAGGCTGGGGTCTACACATTGTCATTTAGGGGAGAGCCAGACTCTGGCATGGGAGGAGAAGGCCTAGACTTCTCGGTTGTCATGAAATGACCTTTGAGGCCTAGTTTTCTAGACTAATTTCTCAGTCAGGAGAGAGAATGCATCCTGAAGGAAGACATTACCACCTTTTGAGGATAGTGGAGGTCACTAGTTTAGAGGAGAATGTATCCCTACTTATTATAGTTGGAACCTCCAAGTGTCCTCTACCAGCAATGTCTCAGCCATCCATGCTCCAGAATTCTTATAACACTTGCCCCCCACGCCCAGATTCGGGCCTGGGCCTTGGTCCGACACCCCTGTATGCCTACACCATGCCTCCTGGGGAGACCCTTGCCCTTTGTACTGCTTTCACTTATAAGGACTGGGTATAAATGGCTCCACCTGGACCTGCTACTATTAATAGCAACCTCTGCCACTCCCAGTCAAACATTCCCAGGCACTGCCAATGAAAGCCCCAGGCCTCACGAGAGTCACAGAAGACTGAAGAACTCTGGGCTGCTTTTCAGG
This sequence comes from Okapia johnstoni, assembly GCA_024291935.2. Taxonomy (NCBI): domain Eukaryota; kingdom Metazoa; phylum Chordata; class Mammalia; order Artiodactyla; family Giraffidae; genus Okapia; species Okapia johnstoni. Next base: position 120,948,548 of record CM044306.1, on the reverse strand, counting down.
GTGGTGGTGGTGGTGATTTAGGACAGAACAAGGGGCTGCCACCTGGGCCTAATTAGACTTCCTCCTGCAGGATAAGCCCCACACAGCAGAGTATTCCCAGCACAACTGTGCCTCTCAGCTCCCTCAAAGTAGCCTGCACCCCACTTCCTCTTGCACCTCCCAGAGCCCAACTTGTGTTGCAATCTTACCCTTCTTAGAGCACTTCCCAGTCCCAGCTGTATAGACGCCAGACCGGCAATCTACACCCTTGTCAAGGTGGCCCCACCCAGCTTCTCATGGCATCTCCACTGCAGGGTCTCTGGACCTCAGGACCCTTCAGATAGCCCTGCTCTCAGCTTCTGCGCTACTCAGAACATCCCTCTGCCTCTGTCACTGAGGATTTGTCTGTATAACAGCCGAGTTTCCAGTTCGTTCACTCTGGTTCATGAATCATCACTGCTGTTGTTGTAATCACTTCCAATGGGGGTGGGGGTCACCTGAGGCAGGAGAGGTTTGTGGTTACAGATCCAGACTCTGGGGCTTCCCAGGGGGCACTAGTGGTAAAGAACTCGCCTGACAATGCAGGAGACATAAAAGATGTGGGTTCAATCCCTGGTTCAGGAAGATTCCCTGGAAAAAGGCATGGCAACCCACTCTAGTATTCTTGCCTGGTGAATCTCATGGACAGAGGAGCCTGACAAGCTACAGTCCATTGGGTCACAAAGAGCTGGACACAACTGAAGCGACTTAGCATGCATGCAGCTTTGCCCCTTTCTAGCTGGAAAAGCCGGTTACCTGATTTTGTGTCTCAATTTCTTCTCCTGTGAATAGAGTCCCTCCCTCTTGAGGCTATTGTGTGAATTTAGAAAGTTACTGCATATGAGGAACTTAGAATAGTTCATGGGACCTGGATCCCAGTGTATAAGCCTTAGCTATAATTTTTATACCCATGCCCTGATGGACTCCTCACTGCAACTCTGAGGAAGCTTCTATTAAAATCTCTGCTTTATAGATGGCGAGGTGAGGCCTAGAGTTTGGATGACTTGCTCAAAAATCCTAGGAACCCCTGTGCTGCAGAAACTCTTTTCCTCTGACCATAACGAACCCTCAGGCCCTGCTTGTCTCAGCTCTTCCATGTGGCCCCACAGCCCACAGGCCCTCAGCTTCCATCTACCCCATTAGTGAGGTTGCCAGGCATCTTTCTGCATCAGATCAGAGCTCCAGGCTCCTAGCGGTGGCCAAAGCAGATAAGCACAAATGAGAAAGGCACAAACTGAGAGTCCCTCTGGGGAAATGACCGTAAAGCAGCTTCCTGAGGATAGAGCCTGTGGGCCTGTTCCTCTTCTCTGCTGTTGGTGGAGAAGCACTTCTGTCCCACTGTTACCTCTGCTGAGGATGTGGCTAAGATATTAACCTCAGCTCATGCCCAGGGGGTGGAGGTGAGCTGTGGGGCACAGGGAGCAGGACTTTGAGAGAGGAGCAAGACCTGGAGGCTGGTGGGCCAGGTTAATCGGAGGCACTGGGTAGGCACTTCGGGTGGAGGTGGCCGAGACCTCAAGGAAAAAGGACTGCCGCGTAGACAGCAAACCTGAGTTGTAGGCTTATACCTGCCACTGACCAGCAGTATGACCTTGGCTAGTTACTCAGCTTCTCTGGCATTAATTTTCCCATTTATCAGTTCAGTTCAGTTCAGTCACTCAGTTGTGTACAACTCTTTGTGACCCCATGGACTGCAGCACACCAGGCCTCTCGGTCCATCACCAACTCCCAGAGTTTACTCAAACTCATGTCCACCGAGTTGGTGATGCCATCCAACCATCTCATCCATTGTTTTCCCCTTCTCCTCCCACCTTCAATCTTTCCCAACATCAGGGTCTTTTCAAATGAGTCAGTTCTTTCCATCAGGTGGCCAAATTATTGGAGTTTCAGCTTCAACATCAGTCCTTCCAATGAATATTCAGGACTGATTTCCTTTAGGATGGACTGGCTGGATCTCCTTGCAGTCCAAGGGACTCTCAAGAGTCTCCTCGATCACCACAGTTCAAAAGCATCATTTCTGCGGCGCTCAGCTTTCTTCACCGTCCAACTCTCACATCCATACGTGACTACTGGGAAAGCCATAGCCTTGACTAGATGGATCTTTGTTGGCAAAGTAATGTCTCTGCTTTTTAATATGCTGTCTAGGTTGGTCATAACCTTTCTTCCAAGGAGCAAGCGTCTTTTAATTTCATGGCTGCAATCACCATCTGCAATGATTTTGGAGCCCAGAAAAATAAAGTCCGTCACTGTTTCCATTGTTTCCCCGTCTATTTGCCATGCAGTGATGGGACCAGATGCTATGATCTTTGTTTTCTGAATATTGAGCTTTAAGTCAACTTTTTCACTCTCCTCTTTCACTTTCATCAAGAGGCTCCTTAGTTCTTCTTCACTCTCTTCTATAAGTGTGGTGTCATCTGCATATCTGAGGTTACTGATATTTCTCCCAGCAATCTTAATTCCAGCTTGTGTTTCATCCAGTTCAGCATTTCTCATGATGTACTCTGCATATAAGTTAAATAAGCAGGGTGACAATATACAGCCTTGATGTATTCCTTTCCCAATTTGGAACCAGTCTGTTGTTCCATGTCCACTTTTAACTGTTGCTTCTTGACCTGCATACAGATTTCTCAGGAGGCAGGTCAGGTGGTCTGGTATTCCCATCTCTTTAAGAATTTTCCACAGTTTGTTGTGATCCACACAGTCAAAGGCATTGGCATAACTCATAAAGCAGAAATATATGTTCTTCTGGAACTCTCTTGCTTTTTTGATGATCTAACAGATGTTGGCAATTTGATCTCTGGTTCCTCTGCCTTTTCTAAATCCAGCTTGAACATCTGGAAGTTCACGGTTCACATACTGTTGAAGCCTGGCTCGCAGAATTTTGAACATTACTTTGCTAGCGTGTGAGATGAGTGCAACTATGTGGTAGTTTGAGCATTCTTTGGCATTGCCTTTCTTTGGGACTGGAACGAAAACTGATCTTTTCCAGTCGTGTGGCCACTGCTGAGTTTTCCAAATTTGCTGGCATATTGAGTGCAGCACTTTCACAGCATCATCTTCGAGGATTTGAAATAGCTCAACTGGAATTCCATCACCTCCACTAGCTTTGTTTGTAGTTATGCTTCCTAAAGCCTACTTGACTTCACATTCCAGGATGTCTGGCTCTAGGTGAGTGATCACATCATTGTGATTATCTGGGTCATGAAGATCTTTTTTGTATAGTTCTTCTGAGTATTCTTGCCACCTCTTCTTAATATCTTCTGCTTCTGTTAGGTCCATACCATTTCTGTCCTTTATCGAGCCTATCTTTGCATGAAATGTTCCCTTGGTATCTCTAATTTTCTTGAAGAGATATCTAGTCTTTCCTATTCTATTGTTTTCCTCTATTTCTTTGCACTGGTCACTGAGGAAGGCTTTCTTATCTCTCCTTGCTGTTCTTTGGAACTCTGCATTCAAATGGGTATCTCTTTCCTTTTCTCCTTTGCCTTTCACTTCTCTTCCTTTCACAGCTATTTGTAAGGTCTCCTCAGACAACCATTTTGCCCTTTTGCATTTCTTTTTCTTGGGGATGGTCTTGATCACTTCCTCCTATATAACATCATAAATCTCCAGGACAATAGAACTCTGTCTAATAGAGTTCTAATAGACACAGAACTCTGTCTATCAGATCTAATCCCTTGAATCTATTTATCACTTTCACTGTATAATCGTAAGGGATTTGATTTAGGTCATACCTGAATGGTGTAGTGGCTTTCCCTACTTTCTTCAGTTGAAGTCTGAACATGGGAGTAAAGTTTAATTCCCAGAAATATGGTGAGAGAAAATAATACATACTGTGTGATGAATCGGAGAAGGCAATGGCACTCCACTCCAGTACTCTTGCCTGGAGAATCCCAGGGATGGCGGAGCCTGGTGGGCTGCCGTCTATGGGGTCGCACAGAGTCGTACACGACTGAAGCAACTTAGCAGCAGCAGCAGCATGTGATGAATAATATGTAATAATACACATTTATGTGAAAGTGAATAATAATATGAAATTTCCAAATTGATTTGGCTAGCAATTCTAGGCAAAGTGAGAGTCTCTCGGTCATGTCCCACTCTTTGTGACCCCATGGACTGTAGCCCGCCAGGCTCCTCTGTCCATGGGGATTCTCCAGGCAAGAATACTGGAGTGGGCTGCCATGCCCTCCTCCAGGGGATCTTCCCAACCCAGGTATCAAATCCAGGTCTCCTGCATTGTAGTCAGATTCTTTACCATCTGAACCACCAGGGAAGCCCAAGAATACTGGAGTGGGTAGTCTATCCCTTCTCCAGGGGATCTGACTGACCCAGGAATTGAACCAAGATCTCATGCATTGCAAGCAGATTCTTAACCTGCTGAGCAACATGACTGTATATAGTCTTTGATCCTTTTAAAATGTCATTCTTTGCCTTCCCTTACTGAAGCTGTTGCCCGCTGCTATCTTGTGTCTTGGCTAAGCTAAGGAAGTTAACAGAACTGTGTTGGAGCCGTAATCTAATTGGTGTGCTGGGGCCTTCGAGCACCCAGGGTGGATGTTCCCATCAGCTGTATCCCAGGGTAATAGACAGGCAAAGATTGATGAGGTGAACCTGTTGGGGCAATTTCTCTGTGTCTGGGGGTGGAAGGCAATGTGGACCTCCCTTGCTCCCTTCTCCAGGTGCCTTTCTGCATTGCAGAGTCAGGGAGACCCCAAACTCCATTTCCCAGAACCCCTTGTACCCATGGTTCTGGTCCCCAATTAAGATGATTTAGCTAGAAACAGGTGTGTGAGACTGGCAGCGTGGAATTCAGGCAGAGCGCCCCTCCTTCCATCTGCGCCCGTGGACAAGCCAGGGTTAGGGGACTTGGGGTTTTCGGCAGCAGTGTCCCAGGCCCCTCCCCTGGCTTCGGAGGGTTGAGTGGCAGCTGCAGGGGCGGGGTCTTCCCATTGCCTGGCTGTGGCTTTGGTGGTGTGTCCTTGAACTCAGAGTTCTTCCTGCTTCTCCAGGAGGATTGTGTAAGCACCTAAGTCCCTGAATTAAGCTCCTTAGCATCTGCTTGGAATACCCCGAAGAGATTCTGCCATTAGAAGAGTTTTCTGAACCTTGACTGGGCACGTGGCCTGAGGAGTTTGCTACTGTGAGGTTGACCCCTGCTGTACACCAGTGATAGCAGAAGCCTCAAACGGGACAGCTTCATTTTGGGAAGTGACACCAAGAAGCAATAATGGAGGAGCAATGATTTGGAAGGAACCTAAGTCCTTGAGTGACCATGAGGAGCAGAGATGCCCTGCTTACCTCCACCTTTCACAGCTAGAGGCAAGAGAAATAAACTTTCTTGTTCATTTGGCTGTTACATTATTGGGTGACAGAAAGGTGTCAGCCTCTCAGCTCAAATGGCTCCGTTGAGGAATCAAACAGCCAAGGGGCAGAAAATTATGGTTGGTGTTGATGGAGGGAAGCAGGTCTGAAGGAATCAAGTCTGGGTTTCTTACACTGCGTTCCTGGTCATACCAGCTTGCCTGCCTAAGGGTTTGGCAATAAAATAGATTAATGTCAATAATATCTTTTTTGATGCTAAGAAAAGATAAGTAAATAGGTAAACCAACTACATTTTAAGCTTCATTCCCACATACTTGGCTCTTGCTGCCTTCTCTCTGTCTCCCAGCAGACAATACCAAATGAACCTAGAACACACAAAATTATTTTCCTTCTTCAAAAAATTACAAAAGTAATTTCATGCTAGTATGGAAACACAAGCAATATAGAAGATGGGATACACAGATCAAATTCTCGGTTCCCAGGCCCACTGCTCAGGGAACTACAGTTTAGCATTTGGTGTGTCCTCTTCTTTCCCTCCTTGCCCTGCCCTTGAAGGCAGTTGCCATGGAGATGGGGCTGAGGAGGTGGTTGATGTGACTAGGAAATTAGTTATATGTGGGAATTGAGCAAATAAGTAACCATAGTCAAGTTTCTCACTGTTGGAGAAGGGAATTACAAATAAGGAAAGGGGAAAACTAGGGAGAAACCTGTTGGATTGGAATTAGAGGTATTAGTGTGAACTCATACTTTTAAAAGCTATCTATCCATCTGCATACAGAGATAGACACAGCTGTATGTTTGTATATGCTTGTGTTTGCTTGTGTGCATGCTTACATCTATATCTTGTCTCCAAAAAGAGCCTAGAAGCAATGACATCCCAAAAGGAATGAACATCCAAACTTGATTTCTAAACCCCATTTTCCACTAAAAGGAGAATTGACCAATTTCCAGGCAGGGCATAGAAAATTTGAGATGGGCCTGGAATGTGTTGTCTTTTTGGCACAAGTAAGTAAGTGCCGAAAGAATGGTGGAGTCACGCTAAGAGGACAGAGGAGCCAGCTTGAAGGGGCTCCCACAGGCCAAATCTGGGACCATAGGAACATTAAAATGAATACTAATATGAATGAATTACATCTTACTGAATAAAAGAGAAATTCATGAGCTCCTGCTGACATAACACAAAATGAATCAGAAACTGGGGAGAAAGGAGAGCCCTTCTCCACAGGAGGATGGTAATCATTTGGCAGTTATCAGAGTGGTGGTGAATTCAGGCAGGAGTCAGTATTGAATGCTAAGGGTATATCATCACAAAATATTTATCAACTAAAAGGAAAAAAATGTCAGTTAATGTGAAGAAGCCTGGGAGACACCACCTTGACTGAGTGACCAAAGTTAACATCACCAGTGTCAGGACAGGTCAACACCACATGCCCCTTGATATGAAGCACTGAGGAAAGTCCAGCATCTTCTCTGTGGAATCCCTGCCATAAGGTCAGGACCTGGGCCTGGACATGAGGAAACACTGGACAGACCCCAGTTGAGGGACATCCTACAGACTAAAAGTCTTCTACTCTCTGAAACTGTCAAAGCCATGAATACAGGACAAGACAAAGAAAACGCTTTAGAAAAAGAATAATAAAAGTGGGACAATTCATAGAGAGAAGGGGAGTGATGGAGCAAATCTGAAAATAGTTAACAAGTGGAGATCTAGGTGAAGGGAATACAGAACCTTTGTGTTACTGCTCTTGCAACTCATATATTTCAAAATGAATTTTTAAAAAAGTTTTCTGTGCATCCATCAATTTTTTCCCCTGGTAAAAGTATATGTGCTCATGTTTATTTGCCTACACATGTATACATATATGGCTTTCCAGATGGTGCTGGTGGTATAAAGAACCCGTCTGCCAGTGCAGGAGACTTAAAGAGAGGTGAGTTCGATCCCTGGGTCGGGAAGATCCCCTGGGGGAGGGCATGACAACCCACTCCAGTATTCTTGCCTGGAGAATCCCAAGGACAGAGGAGCCTGGCGGGCTACAGTCCATAGTGTCGCACAGAGTCAGACACGACTGAAGCGACTTACCATGCACGCATACATGTATCCAGTAGCTCAGGCCCCGACTCAGATTGGTTAAATCAGAACGTGAGGGACTGGTACCCCAGCAGGTGTATTTTTAAAAACTTCCCAGGTGAATCTGATATGTAGCCGATTTGCGAGCCAGCGCTGCAATCCAGACTTCAGGGGAATCACGTGTGGAGTTTGTTAAACTGAGGGTCCCGGAGCCGCTTCCCTGGAGCAGGCAGGTGCGCAGGGGGATGTCGACAGGTGCCCGGGGCCCCGCCTCCGAGGGGCCCAGGCGCCCCCGGGGAAGGCCCAGCTGCCCCCCGCCCCCGCGCTCAGCCATGGACGCCGCGCCCGAGCTCCTGAGGGTCCCGCCGGCCGAGCTGCTGGACGACGTGCTGCGGGAGCAGTTCGGGCCGCTGCCTCAGCAGGCCACCATCTGCCGGCTCAAGCGGCTGCCGTCGTCCATCCAGGACGTGCAGTTGGTGCTGGAGCGGCGGCGCGTGGCCAACGCCAAAGAGCGCGAGCGGGTGAGCTCAGGCCGGCCCCGCTGGGTCCCCGCGCCGGAACCCGGCCGCCTTCCTTCAGGCTCCCCCCAGACCCGCTACCCACTTCAGACACCTAGGGGGTCCGAGGAGCCCACCTCCCACCTTGGGGGTCGGAGCTGCTTGGACCTCCCAAGGGCCACCCGGTTCCCCTCCACCCGCGCCGGGCTGGCGCCTCACCTGTGACCCACCTGGAACCGAGCAGGAAGCAGGTCTGGGGAGGGCCGAGGGGAACCCCGGCCGCTTCAGAAACGCCTCCCGCTGGCAGGTGCTTTAAACCCTCGGAGGCGGCAGGGCGCTTACATCTCCCTACCTCCTGCGCTGAGTGGGTGCTTGGGACTCCCTTTACCCTGCGCCGAAGCCCAAATGGGGCGTGGGACAAGGGACCTAATGGGAGTTACTCTTTTTCTTACTTTCAACGAAGAATTTAAACAACGTCTCGGTGTGCACCCAGACTCCCACTCAACTCCCAGGCAGGAGACGGAAAGTGGCTGTTTCCCAGAGTCTGGCGGGTACGCGGCGACCATCACCCACTCGATGGTCCCGCGGCGGAGTCGGAGCGCCATCTACCGGCATTTTCCCCTCAGTATTTCTAGCTAAACCCCGGCCCCAAACTAGTCAAACTCGGAATCCTTTCAGTCCTTTGCTGTCTTTGGGTTGCCCGGCTGCAGAGACGATCCTAGAAAGGGAAGGGTGAGCGGTGGAAGAGGGAGGGCGCACATTCTGACCTGGGACTCGAGCAGGATGCTCTTCGATGCCCTGCTGGGGGATGTTCATGCACACTCCTGGACCCTTTATTAAAGTAGCTCCAGTCAATCAACTCGGAGCTCTGTTTGGGCTCAGGTGTGAGGAGAAAGAATCCAGTGAGTGTAGAAGACTTCAGGAAAAGTTGGGAGCCCTTTATGATAACTCTGTGATCTGATGTGTTGGTGTGGTTCTCGAATAAGGTTCTGTTCCTGTATTTGGCATTATAAGTTGGGCTTTCCCCACCAGGAAGGAATTGCTTTCTGCAGAGAATCAGTCCTGGTGTTACCCACTATTTTAGGACTAATGACCTCTTTCTTCTTTATAATGATAAAATTAGTACACCTGGAAGATAGAGAAATGACTAAAGAGGGAATGGAAACACCCATGATGCAACTATAACTACCATGAACTGTCATTCTTGTTATATCTTCCTGGTCTTTTTCCTACTTATATTTGTGCATATATATGTGGGTGCTAAATCACTTCAGTCCTGTCCAACTCTTTGTGACCCCGTGTACTGTAGCCTGTCAGGCTCCTCTGTCCTTGGGATTCTCCAGGCAAGAATACTGGAGTGGGTTGCATGCCCTTTTCCAGGGGATCTTCCTGCCCATGTATCAAACCTGGGTCTCTTACATCTCCTGCATTGGGAGGCAAGTTCTTTACCACTATTGCCACCTGGGTAGTGTGTATATCTATATATATATATATACTTTTATAAAATTGTGATCACTTAGTATAAATTTTTGTGCTTTTTTCACTTAACATTATCAAAAGCATTTCCTCATATTCCTAAGCAGAACAGCTTTTGACTTTATAGTCCAACATATAAATAGACTGCTTATCCAGCCTCCTAGTGTTGGGCATATATGCTTTTTCGCAGCTTTTTACTGGTACAAAGATCTATGTCCGTGTCTGATAATTGCTTTCCAACAAAACATTAGAAGTGGAATTACTGGGACATAAGCAGTCTCGTGACTTTTGATACAGGTTGCCTAGTTGCTTTCCAGAAAAGTTTATTAATTAATGTGTATCCCCTTTTACAGGCCATATGATGGTTCCCTTTTCCATCCCAATGCTGGGTATATAATCAAAACAAAAATGTTACCAGCTTGGTACACAAAAAATGGTATCTAATTTCTGCTTTATTTTTTGTATTTTTAAATGGAAGATAATTGCTTTACGATGTTGTGTTGGTTTCTGCTGTAAATCAATATGAATCAGCTATAAGTATACATGTATCCTCTCCCTCTTGAGCCTTCCTCCTACCCATAATTTCTATTTTAGTCTGTAGTTCTTTGATTATTAAAGTTTGATATTTCATAAGTTCATTGGTTATCATATTTTGCTGTGAATGGCCTGTGTTCATTGTCCAATTTGATGTGGCGTAGGAGGGAGCTCTCAATATAAGTGAGTGGTTTCATGTGTAGAGCCAGTTCTTCAAGGGCCTGTTTCCCCCCAAGGAGGGAAACAGGAGGAGGGGTGATAATCCCAGGAGGGAGGGGTGATAATTAGCATTCCTGGCCTCCAGAGCCAAGGAATTAGACCCTGAAGATTAAGAAAAAAGGGTACTTCATTCTACCTTTCAAGTCTCACCAATATGCAGACTCTCTGGACTCTAATACTTGACTATATCATCAACTCAGCTGGGAATGAGGTTGAAGAATGGTTGGCACAGAACTTGAATAGACAAGTGTTTGTACATTTTACTCATTATTGTCAATGCAACTTATTGAGGACTTTCTATGTGCTGGGGGAAATATTTGATGTGTATTATGTTCCTTAATCAGCAGGTACACCACTACAAGGTGAGGATTTTCCACTTTGCAAATAAGCCAAGGCTCGGTAATATGAAGTGTTCTACACACTTCTGTAAAGCTAAATGGTAGAGTTGGATTTTAATCCTTAAGTGCTGACTCAGAGCTTTTAGCCACTACCCGGACTGCCTCTATTTTGCAGTGGGGATGCTCTCAGAGGAAGAGGAGGGGGCCAGTGTGGACCTTGACACACTTTCCAGTCCACCCATCCCTGGTGCCAGGTTCATGCCACTCCTGCTCCCCTTGCCAGGGAGTGTACTGCCAGTGGAGCACCAGTGCTTGGGCACAAGCCTGCTTGGCTTCATGGCTCAGACAAGAGAGCTGCGGAAACGAACCCTCACCACCACCTTCTGTAGTCTGGGGAGATGCCTTACAGATTACCTTCCTGTGTGTCACTGTGCCTTCTTCCTTTCCAGATAAAAAATCTCAACCATGGTTTGGCCAAACTGAAGGCACTGGTGCCATTTCTTCCCCAAAACAGGAAGCCTAGCAAAGTTGATATCCTCAGAGGTGCAACTGAATACATACAAGTTCTCAGTGATGTTTTGGAAGAAGCCAAAGACTCTGAGGTAAAGGTTTTAAGAAGTTAGAACAATGACACTCACCATTTATTGAGCTCTTTCTAGGTGCAGGCCAACTTCTGCATCTGTGCTCGTTAGTTTATACAATCCTCTGACCTAGTACGGATGCTGCTTTTACCGAGGAAGAAACCAAAATACAGGTAAAGGTCCCACAGCTAAGGAATGTCAGGACTGGAGTCTGAATCTAGGTCTGTGTGAGCTTTGGAGTCAAGTTCTGACCATCTGTATCCTTACCTTCTGTCACTGTCCAGAGCCTCTAGCTCTGAATTGCTTAGCCTTTGGTGGGACTTTGGTAGCAGGGACATGAAAGGAGGGTCCCTAAAGCCACTCCGTGGCAGTGCTGTTCTTCAGCAGAACATGCATCAGACAGGAAGCACAGAAAGGAAGAGGGGTGTCCCTTGGGAGAGGCCCTCCCTGGGGGTCAACCCTGCTGGAGAGCTCATTGATCTCCTTTGATGCCAATCTCATGGGATTTTGTGACCATTCAGTGGGACTACATAGGTGAACCTGCTTTATAAACTGTGAAGCACCGTAATGTCACCACTATTATTGGGACACACAGCTCAGGGGTCTCCATCAGTGGAAGGTGTGAGCTGGATTCATGAGCTCATTCCATGGAGAGGCAAATTTGGAAGGCTTGAAAATGTATTCGTCATAAGAGGAGGTAAGATATGAAGAGAGAAAAGGTCTTAGAAATGAGTGCTAAGGAACAGGAGAAGGAGGGGCTATCAGAGAGGGGCAGATGGAGAAGCAAGATGGGGCCCTACAATCAGGGAGGGGGAATCTTGGGGATCCAAGTGTGGGAAATTGTGCGAGAAGCTATAGGTGGGGCTGGGAAGACAACCAGGCACAGCACGTGAAGGACAGGAGTGGGCTGGAGGCAAGCCTTTGGTGGGTTGATAGGATTTCAGATATTTACCAATAACATACTAACAGAGGGAAGTGGCAAGCTTCAAGTCCATTCAATCTGAAAGTCTGAGACTGGAAAGAGGCTCAAAAGGATGGAAGAACAATGACAATTGTTAGATCGATGAAGGTCTTTTCTAATTAGCAATGTGATCCTGTTTAGGGACTGAAGAGGAGAGATAGCAGAGAGAAAAGAAATATCCTCAGGAACAGAAATAGACAAATGCTTAGTGGTACATCTTAGATTCTTCCTCTTGTCTGCTCGTCCTATTTACGTAACGACTGGAAGGATACATTCTGCACTGGTAGGGGGGATGGATTGTCTTGATGGACAAACTGGATGGCTGGGTTTGTAGAGTGGTTGCAATATTTGCACAGATGCAGACGGCTGCATTAGTTTTTCCTTGCATGTGAACCGCCTAACAGAAGTGCTTTGTTTGGTGCTACATAAAATACAGAATCTGTTCCATGCTATAATCTTTTTAATGTAGTTGCCGATCACACAACATTTTAAGGTTATAGCAGAACAGAAACAAGTCTGCTGAGCAATGATTTTTCTTTCCATAATAACTTAAGCATTGTTCTCATCACTTAAATAAAATTTCATAAGTTAAAACTTTGAAATATATTGGCTTAAATAGTCAAAATCTGTCCTATTATACTGTTTGACAACTAAATATGGTTTCTAGAAACGAGACCCAGATCATCAGAGCTATAGCAGCAATACTTCTGAGCCACATACATCCTCAGCTAGACAGCTATCGAGAGACATTATACAACTTGCCGGCTGTGCTATGGGCTTGAAGAATGAGAAGGAAGGGTCCTGGGCAGATGGTGGCAGTGGTGAGTTGGCACATACTTGTCGCCAGAAGGCGGTGTCTACGATGGGAATTCTCTCCCCAACTAGGAGTCTGGTAAAGTGTTTGTTCTTGAATAGTTATGTTGATATCCAAAAACTCATAAGACATCCCTTGGGCATGAGATATTTTCCATGTTAAAACATGATTGAAACAAGATCACTGTGTGAAAATACCTAGGTGGGCAGATGAGTTTGCTAGTTTGAAAGATCTATTATTATGTTTCAACTTCATTGGAAAGCAGTTCAAGGGGAAGGCAACTCCTTCAGAATCACCCTGTACAGCTGCTGCTGCTGCTAAGTTGCTTCAGTCGTGTCCAACTCGGTGCGACCCCATAGACGGCAGCCCACCAGGCTCCGCCGTCCCTGGGATTCTCCAGGCAAGAATACTGGAGTGGGTTGCCATTTCCTTCTCCAGTGCATGAAAGTGAAAAGTGAAAGTGAAGTCGCTCAGTCATGTCCGACTCATTGCCACCCCATGGACTGAAGCCTACCAGGCTCCTCCGTCCATGGGATTTTCCAGGTACAGACCTAAGCTTAATTTTTTATGACCCTGATTAATATGTCAAAAGGTTTTCTGGATTCTGAGGTCTCCAGAAAAATAAGTAGCTTGCCCTTCATAAACCTGCATGGTGATCCCATGTACACACGTGCACACTCAGAGGCACATTTGTTTTTAAGTTGACCTTGTTGCAAGACAGAATTTTCTATAATAACAAAGGAGTTTATTGAAACATTATTGCTTATTATTTTGCCAAACTAAGGAAACTGTTGGAAGGAGCAGCCTGCTTTTCTCCAAGTCTAGAAAGTGGAGGTTTTGCTCTTGCTGTGTCTCAGTGTTACATAGATAAGATCCCTTGTTCCATTATTGCTACTGAAACAAGAAAGGCTTGCAGAAATCTGGAACTAAGCAAGTTGCTTAGTGTGGTATAAGGAACAGTGGTGGCCATGGAGTAACAAATGATGGTTGGTTGTGGGAGCTGGTTTAGGAGAGCAGCTGAGTGGTGGCTCTGGAGACAGAATGCTGAGGTTCAAACCCTGGTTTTACCACTTGTTGGTGTGACCTTGAGTGAGTTGCTGAAATTTTCCAACCCTCAATTTCCGCATCTGTAGAATGGGAATGATAATAGTGCTTATGTAAGGTACTCTTTTTTGAGCTCCGAAATCACTGCAAATGGTCATTGCAGCCATGAAATTAAAAGACACTTATTCCTTGGAAGGAAAGTTATGACCAACCTAGATAGCATATTTAAAAGCAGAGACATTACTTTGCCAACAAAGGTCCATCTAGTCAAGGCTATGGTTTTTCCAGTAGTCATGTATGGATGTGAGAGTTGGACGGTGAAGAAAGCTGAGCGCTGAAAAATTGATGCTTTTGAACTGTGGAGTTGGAGAAGACTCTTGAGAGTCCCTTGGACTGCAAGAAGATCCAACCAGTCCATCCTAAAGGACATTAGCCCTGGGTGTTCATTGGAAGGACTGATGTTGAAGCTGAAACTCTAATACTTTGGCCACCTCATGCGAAGAGTTGACTCATTAGAAAAGACCCTAATGCTGGGAATGATTAGGGCAGGAGGAGAAGGGGATGACAGAGGGTGAGATGGCTGGATGGTATTACCGACTCAATGGATATAGGTTTAGGTGGGCTCCGGGAGTTGGTGATGGACAGGGAGGCCTGGCATGCTGCGATTCATGGGGTCGCAAAGAGTCGGACATGACTGAGCGGCTGAACTGAACTGAAGGTACCTGTGAGGTTCAAATGACATCATGTCAGTGGAGTGTCTAGCATAGTACCTGGCATGTCAGCATTCACTTGGACTTTATGACGTTGGCTTGCCTCACCGTGAGCAATCAACAGTGGGCCCCAGGCATTGCCACTCTGTAACAAGTGGTCTGGGTTTCCTCATGTGGCTGTCAGCAGTGCTTCACTCTGGTCTGAGGTCTGACAGACATCCTGCTGATTGGCTGACCTCATTTCTGATCTGATTACTGTTTTCTAAGGATTCTACTTGTGCACATGCTCAGTCTAGATATTCCGGTTTTGGACACTTGAGATTTAAAACTTCCCCTCTCCCATCAACTTTTAGGAGACAGAATTTCTCTTGCTACTACATGAGCTAATAGGGAATGCCTAAGAACAAAGGAAAGAGTGAACTGAAGCTTGAACCTGACTGCCTAGGTGAATAACAGTAATGCTTCCACAAATGTGGTTTTCATGTGTTAGGTGTTAAGGCAAGAATCTTGCTTGCATTTAATTTTCACTGGTCCATATCAGGTAGGCATCACCGAGTCATTCTCATGGTGAGATACCTGACTGACTGGTCAGTCCCCTTGGGGACTGCTAGTCCCCTTGGGCCTGGCACAGAGCAGGCCTATGTGCCCTGCATTGCAAGGTGGATTCTTAACTCTGGACCACCAGGGAAATCCCATCACCATCATCCTTTGATCACTTCCTTTCTGGCAAAAGATGGTCCAAGCTCAAGCATCTTGTACTTTTCCAGCCCTAGCCTTGGAATCAACCTTTCATCAAGGACATACAGTGGGTAGCTTGCCTCCCACCTCCTGCCATCTCGATGTCATCTCCTCCCTCTGTGGCTCCTCTCCTTGGGTTTTAGCACCTGAAGTTGGTTTGCTAGAGCTGCAAAGCACACAGACCAAGTGACTTAAATAGCACACATTTGTTTCTTACAGTTCTGGAGGCTGGAAGTCTTACAGTTGAGGTGTTGGCGAGCTTGTTTTACCCTGGCCTCTCTCCTTGGCTTGAGATGGCCCTGCCTCAGTGTGGACTTACCCCTGGTGTCTATGTGTCCAAATTTCCTCCTCTTATAAGGACACCAGTCAGATTGGATTAGGGCCCACCCTAATGGCCTCGTTTTAGCTTAATTACCTCTTTAAAGGTCCTAAGTCCAAATACAGTCCCAGGTACTGGGGGCTGGGACTTCCACATGCATTTTGGGGGCCATGGTTCAGCCCATAACAACACCCGTGACAGGCTGCCCCTCCACAGGAACCCTCCCCAGGAGGGATAGAAATAAAGGGGCCAAGGAAACAAAGCTCAGGTTGGCCTTGATTTCCCAAAGAATCCTCATCAGGGAGTATTCTGGTTTACCTGAAAGGGCAACTGTTAATACATAAGGGTATCTAACTGGATCCTGAAACCCTAACTGGAGACATGGGGACAGCCAATGTGG
This sequence comes from Okapia johnstoni, assembly GCA_024291935.2. NCBI lineage: Eukaryota > Metazoa > Chordata > Mammalia > Artiodactyla > Giraffidae > Okapia > Okapia johnstoni. Next base: position 120,932,509 of record CM044306.1, on the reverse strand, counting down.
CTCACTGGACTGAAATGTCCATGTCTAGCGGGGCTCAGGAACTGAGAGGCAGGTCTCCTCCAACTTCAGTCTGCAGAAGCTGCACCCATTTTTCCACTCTTGGAGAGGATCTCTGAGGAGTGGAATCTGGTGCTGGCAGATATCGGTACTTGGGGAGACTTGGGGCTGGGATTGGAAGAAGCTGTGCAAGATGAACAACATTCTTGAGGCCAGAGCCCTAGTGAAACACACAATAATCCCTGCTGATGGAAGGGAGGGAGGAGGTGAACTGCTGGGGCCAGAGCAGGTTCACTTGGGACTGAATCAGCAAGTGCTTGTTCATGTGGAAGGAAGGGACATGGTCATGTGAAGCCACAGCGTCTGGCCTTGGGAGGGAGAGGGATTATATCAAGGTCCAGGGGAGGCTTGCTTAAACTGGGCTTTCAAGGTATAGGATTTTACTGTTTGGGGATTAGACTGGGTGGCGTGATGTTCCCTAAGTCACCACTGTTTGTTTCTTCTATTTGTTACTGATGGCTGTTGCTTGGGTGTTTCACATCAGGCAAAGCTCTGAATGTTGCTCAGCATTTCCTGCAATCCTGTAGAGACTGTGTCCTTGGACAAAGTCCGCCCTCAGTGCTGAAGTGAGATACCAATTGTGCTGGGGTCTAAGGGGCTCTGGAAAGGGAACATGCGTGAACATAAGTGTCTGTTATGGGATCTGGATGTGCCTCCATGCTACACTTCTCAGTTTTGGTCTGTCATAGGAGCAGTCCTTGGAAAGTTTCTGAGAGAAAGAAGCCTAGTGGGTGGTAGATTTCCTCAGCCCCCCCTCTGCAGGTTGTGGTAATCTGTGTGTAAAATTAACCCCTGGGGACATTTCTTCTAATAGCAATTTAAGCTCTGAAATCAGATGGTCTGGGCTAGTTGGGATGAATTTATTAGCATCCTGGGAAGGCCTTGAATTGTCTATTGTTCTATCTTCCATCTCATGTTTTCCCCAGGTAGTGGCGACGTGTGATAGCAAAGATCACATACAGCACCACAGCAGTGGGGATAGTGGGGAGGAGGGTCTAGGCTTTTCCTTGGGAAGCACATTTATCTTCCCCAGTGTTCACTGGTGTCCTGGTGGGCATATGCAGATAAGTTTAGTCAGCAGAATATTTTAAAAAATTGAACTTCCATTTTGATGGGGTGGGTTTTCTTTGGTCTGTCAGTCCCCAGCCCCTCTTATGGCATCTCCACGTAGGCATTTAATTTTTGCAGACCAAGGCATTGAGCTCATAAGAAAAGCTGCACAAGTGGTTGCATTTGGCTCTGGGATGCTATTGTTTTCTAAACTTCAGAGGTTTATGGGTTGGTAATGGTAGAGAACCTGCCTGCCAATGCAAGAAATAGAAGAGATGTGGGTTTGATCCCTGGGATGGGAAGATACCCTGGAGGAAGGCATGGAAACCCACTCCAGTATTCTTGCCTAGAGAATCCCTTGTACAGAGGGGCCTGGTGTGCTATGGTCCATAGGGTTGCGAAGAGTCAGACACAACTGAAGTGACTTAACACACACACTTGCTCTAATGATATAAATTGTAGTCATTCTCTCTGGAACTTTGGTAAGGTGAAATGTAGCATATAGGACAGCATCCATCTAACTCTGGAGTCATGCCACCTCTGTTGGAGTGGTCCCCAGGCTTCAGCTACTGAGGAAGAGATCCAACCAGAACCTGGGAAGACTCATTTTTAAATTAATTTTTATTGGGGTATAGTTGCTTTACAATTTTGTGTTAGATTCTACTGTATAGAATCAGCCATACATATCCATATATCCACTTTTGGACTTCCTTCCCATTCAGGTCACCACAGTGCATTAAGTTGAGTTCCCTGTGCTACACAGTCTTATTCCAAGGAAGACTCTTTTTAAAAAATTTTTTTTAAAATTTTAATTGGAGGATAACTACTTTACAACACTGTGATGGTTTTTGCCATACACTGACATGAATTAGCCACGGGTGCACATGGGTGCCCCCGGCCTGAACCCCCCTCCCACCTCCCTCCCCACCCCATCCCTCTGGGTTGTCCCAGAGCACCAGCTTTAAGTGCCCTACTTCATGCATTGAGCTTTCACTGGTCATCTGTTTTACATATGGTAATATGCATGTTTCATTGCTATTCTGTCAAATCATCCCACCCTTACCTTCTCCCACAGAGTCCAAAAGTCTGTTCTTTACATCTGTGTCTCTTTTGCTGCTTTGCATACAGGATCATTGTTACTGTCTTTCTAAATTCCATATATATGCATTAATATGCTGTATTTTTGGTGTTTTTCTTTCCGACTTACTTCACTCTGTATAATAGGCTCCAGTTTCATCCACCTCATTAGAACTGACTCAAATGCATTCTTTTTTATAGCTGAGTAATATTCCATTGTGTATATGTACCACAACTTCCTTATCCATTCATCTGCTGATAGACATCTAGGTTGTTTCCATGTCCTAGCTATTGTAAACAGTGCTGCAATGAACATTGGGGTACACGTGTCTCTTTCAATTCTGGTTTCCAGGGAAGACTCTTAAGGCCCAATCTGATCAGGTAAGAAGAAAATGTTACAGGGAAGACATATTCTCACTTCTTTATGAAAATAATAGAGGAAGATGTCTTTTGTTGGAAATCGGATTTTTCCGTGGGGACAAAAGATTGACTCCGTCGTGGAAGCGGGTTTTGTCTGTGTATGTGCAGGTGAGCATGTGGACGTGAAGCCTGGTGTGTCTGAGGAGATCTCTAGCTGCTATGTGTCCCTGAGTCTGTCAGTGAGCTTAGCATCTTCTGAGAAAGCCAGTAATTTCTGTTTCTCTGACATATCGTGGGCATGGTGGTTAAATTAATTAAGGTAATTTCTTATCTATTCTTACGAACTTCTTGAGGGATTATTTGTATGAGTTTTTTCTAATTTCTTTTGGCTACACTGGGTCTTAGTTGAGACACGTGGGATCTTTCGTTAACTGTGGTATGTGAACTTCTTAGTTGCAGCCTATGGGATCTAGTTCCCTGACCAGGGATCGAATCCGGCCCCCAGCATTGGGAGTGTGGACTTTTAGCCACTGGATTGCCAGGGAAATCTCATTTATATGAGTTTTATGAAAGGTCCATCTCATTGGTCCCACATGAATGTGGGAGACAATGACAAGAATTGGATGGAAGGGTCTCTCAAAGACCCTTTGCTGAGAAGGTCCTGAGAGGCAGAGCTTCTCTGACCTGCTGTGGGACCTCCCTGAGTCAGCTCTGGGTCAGCAGAAAACCACCAAATGCTCAGACCATGTGAGCCAGCCCCTGAGGGAGGTCAGTGGGCCCTCCCACCTGCCACCTTGTCCCTGTTCTAACCCTGGGCTCTGCAGAGCACATCAGGAATAAAACGGACTCCAGACAACAGTGTTCATGGCAGATCTGCTAGCGGGAGGGTAAAGGGATTAGAAATACAACACAATTATTTTTCGGAACTCTTCAGTCCTCTTTGGCTCATTCTCTTCCTTTTTGGAAGAGTTTTCCCTCCAGGAACTGTCCTTGCGGCAGCTCTTGTGTAGAAGACAGGCCTGGATACCTGCCTCACTGGGGTGCTCTGAGGTGAGAGGAACCACGGGGCAGAGTCCCCCAAGAATCACACTGTTCGGGCCAGGTCCCCAAGGGAGGAGACATGGGGCTTAGTGGCCAAAGCCCTGCTTACTCTAAAGAGCTTCGTTTACTGGAAGAATCATCTGTATGGTTCTCCCTCAGACATGAGGTAGCAAGACTGTCTTCTGATCTTGGGGTCCTGGCTGGACTTTCACACACCGAAGTAGTATAAGCGATTAGAGCACAGTTTAGATGGGCAGAAAGGCCATTTTACTTCCTACACTGTTCTCCACTTGTTCTTGAGACCCATTAAGACCCTTGTCACTCAAGTGGTGGGAAAACTCTATCTTGCTCTATTAAGGTCTATCTTCTTTGAGTAAATAGTGAATCAGTTCAGTGTTCAGAATGTTCCCTTTGGGGACTCCTGTGCCTCTTCAGCTGTCTCCCTCCTCCCTGTCCTCCTCCAGTACAGTGAGGAGTGTGTACAGCGTGGAGGTTGTGGTGGGAGCACTCGTGTGCATCTCTCCACCTCTGACCCATCTAATCCTCTGGCCCTGGTCTTGGGTGTGGTTGGGCTGACATTGGCTGTGGGTGTCCATGGCCCCCCTGTGGCTTCCTTTCTCTCAGCCACGCCATTCAGAACCCAGGCCTCTTTTCATCCTCCTGGCCTTCCTACTCCCAGACGGGCTATGTGGCTGCCCTCAGGCCTATGGTCCTGAAGATGCCCCTCAGCCAGTGCTCACCCACTCCTCTGAGAGGCTGTATCCTGAGAAGTGGGTACAGATCCTTGCTTTCTTCAGACTCTAGTTTGACTCTGGAACTGTCCCCCATCCCTGGGTCAAAGCCCAGGATGGCATAGTACAGGGGCCGCTCCCGGAGGTCAGGCGGCTTCCACATGCTGATCCATACCCCCGAATAGCTGCTTCCTCCTGTTTCAATGTCATCTCCATTTTCAGTTGTAGGAAGTCTTCCCACATCATATCTTGCCTCCTGTCTGCTCTGTGACTACTGGGTGAGCAGCCATCTGAGCTCTGCCTACCAGAGCTGTCGCTTTGAATGAAGTTGGCCTCTTCCCAACAAGAGCCTTGCTTTTCAGACTATTGTGAAGCTTGGAACTGAACTCTAAGAAGCTCAGTGAGTGAGGACTTCTGGTCTGGTGTCTACCTACTTCTCCCCTCCCCGTCACCCCACCACCCAGCCTTGACTCAGTGGGGGAAGGAAAAGTGCATCAGATAATGTGTCAGATTATAGAGCTACACAACCAACAGCAGGAGTACAACTTATTAAAGTTGCTGAACAGCAGGCTGAGTTTTGTTCCTCAGACCACCCTCTTCTTAGACCTTCCAACTCCTTAACTTAGATGAGCCCCACATTTTTAAGTGAACTGGGACAATAAACATCAATAAACTTCAAGTTTTTGTATTCCAAAACTTAAATATTACATTCCTGGAATTTTCCAGCTAACTTAAAGAAACTAGGACAATAATCTATAATATAATACACTGAACTGTAGGCTGATAAAATGAAATTATCCTTTAACCCCCTAGGTGAACACAGTAATGCATGAATTTGTCTTCTAGGTTTAGAACATTCTGGTTGTGTAAAAAGTTAAAAGTTTTTAAAATAAAACTTCTAAAGCTAAATTTGAACTCAAAAAAAGAAAGTTGATTACATGTATCATGGAAAGACTTGCTCAAGATCAGAAAAAATTGATACTTATTTTGTGCCAGGCATTATTCCTGGCAGTTTATACCTAATAATCTATTTAATTTTCATAACCACCCTGTGAGGTACAAACAACTATGTCCATTTTACATGTCATGAAGCTAAGAAATGAAGTTAAGTCACTGTACATCCAGTGAGTGGACAAAGGGTTGGGGTTGGGAAATGTGGGAAATAGTCTTAAACCTCTTAATGGCCTTTCATTCTAACAAAGATCACCCTTTAATTGTAAATAAGTGGGCTAGGAAGTAAGTAAATGCTTTTTTAAAGCTAAATTAAAGCCTTTGATTACAGTATTTCACACTAATGTACACTTGGGTTTCAGTTTCTTAACTGTCAGACCACAATTTGAGCATCTTTATTTTTTTAACTCATGGATGTAAGTTGAGACTTCAGAAAATTGAGAAGACCAAGGTTATCTTACTATCTTAAAGCCACAGATAGAAATATACTATTGATACTATGCTTGTAAATTTGTTCCTATGAATTAATAAATTATCATAAGGTGTATAACATTGTATGTATTTTTTATTATTCTATCATTTACATGTTAGAGGTTGCCATATAGTCTTTATAACAAGTTTTAATGGTCCATTAAATTATCCATGGGATAATTTTCTAATTGTTGGACATTTGTTTTCGGTTTTTTGTTCTCAACCTGATGTATTTAGCTCTTTTTGTATTTTGTTTTGTTTTTAGGATAGATTCCCCATAGAACTGAGTCACAGGTAGGCATAATCTATGACTTACTGTGTAGTGCCAATTAATAATACCACCAGATTATAAAAGTGCCGAGTCTGTAATATCCTTGCCAACAATGAGATTGATTAAAATGATAGAATTTTAATGAACAAAAAATGGTATCTTTAAATTTAAACATCTTTGATTACAATTAATTTTTAACTTCTTGTTTGTTTTTGAACTGTTTCTATCTTTTGACCATTTACAATGAGCTCTCTTCTGTTTCAGGTTCCCTCAAGTACGAAAAGTGAAAAGGCTGGCCCAGGGTTACCTTCTACAGACAAATAAATGCAGCCTTAAAAGTTTTAGAGTCTCTTTTTCTTAAAAAATTGTCATAATTCAAGGAGTAACAATTACTCTTTGAATGTCCTTGACTGTCACAAAGCTACTTGACTCTCCTTTCTCAATTCCATTCCCCCAGCTAAGGCCATATGGCACCTCTGCGCAGGTTAGACACACCAGTGCCTGGAGCAGAGGCAGACTTCATAGCGACTGCTCACAGAGACCTAGCACTTAATGAATGGGTCTCTTCTCCACACTTCTCTTACGATAACTTGTTCTCATAATGATTCTGCAGGATAGGCACAATGAACCCTGCTTTACAGATGGAGAAACTGAGGCACAAAAAGTGGATAATCCACGTAGGCTGCCATAACACAGACCACAGACTGGGTGGCTTAGTGGAAATTTATTTCTCACACTTCTGGAAGTTGGGAAGACCAAGCTCAAAGCCTAAAGGGTTTAGTTTGCTTTCCCTGGCTTGCTGACAGTTGCTTTCTCTCTGTGTCCTCACAAGGTGGGGCGAGCACTCAGGCTCTGGTCTCTTTTCCTCTTAAAAGAATAGGAATCCTATCAGATTAAGGCCCCACTCTTTTTTACAAAATTTATTTTTAACTGGAGAATAGTTGCTTTGCAATGAAGGCCCCACTCTTACAACCTCATTTAACCTTAACGATCTCCTAAAAGCCCTGTCTCTGAGTACAGTCACAGTGAAGAATAGGGCTTCAATGTATGAATTTTGGTCATTGTTCCATGATTTGCTTTCTGGAGTGAAGAACACTCCCAGAGGAAGTGTTAGGGAGTGTTGTCTTAGAGGAGTAAACATCAGGTGTGGCTAGATGGCAATCATTTTCAGAGTGCAATTAAGCAAGAAAGAAAGGGAGAACAAACATCTGTAGGTTGAATGGGTGGAGAGAATAAGGGCTGGATAAGGGCTAACATGGGCTTCCCTGGTGGCTCAGCAGTCTTGAAAATTTTCGAAAAGAATCTGCTGGCAATGAGGGAGACCTGGGTTCGATCCCTGAGTTGGGAAGATCCCCTGGAGAAGAGAGAGGCTACCCATTCCAGTATTCTGGCCTGGAAAATTCCATGGGCTATATAGTCCATGGGGTCGCAAAGAGTCAGACACGACTGAGCGACTTTCACTTTCAAGGGCTAACATAATGGGGTTCCTCAACTAGTTTATGCTACATAATCCCATCTCTTTTCTTGGCCTCTGCTGAGATGGTTAAGTCTATGAGTTGCATCCAGAGCTCTTAAACAATCGTTCGCCTACACCCTTAGGGATCTCTTCAGAGCAAGCTTTCTCACTTTTTGCAATATAGAGAGGCTGAGGATTTCTAAGTTTCTGAAGTCTGGTTCCTTTTTGTTTAACAATTCTTCCTTTAATTCATCTCTCACCTCTTGTGTTTTACTATAAGCAGTAAGGAGGACCCAGGTTGCACCTTCAATGCTTTGCCTAAAAGTCTTCTCTGCTGAGTATCCAAGGTCATTATTTGCAAGTTCTACCTTTGACAAACACTAGAACAAAATTTAGCCAGGTTGTTCACACTTTATAGTAAGAATTGCCTTTCCTCTGGAGTCTGGGGCCTCTCCACACCAATCATATATGGTTCCACTTCTCTCTGTGTGGTTCTCCCCTCGTGTGGATGGGATTACGGTTGCTGATGGCCTTGTTTTAATCTGTAATAATGAAACTGAGTGGGACCCTGTGGACCACCTGGGCATGGTAGCCTTTCTGTCTCCCCTGTTTCTTGTAGGGAACAGACTCCAGCCTCCTGGACCTTCCCTGACTTCCTAGGGCAGATTCAGACAGTTGGTAACCAGGGAAGGGAAGGGACACAGGGACAAAGGAGGATCAGTCAAGAAACTATACTGCAGCCTTGGGGCAGGGTCCTGGTTCCACCTCAAGGGAGACACACAGCAGTATCTTTAAGCCCTTTATAGAACTAAAACTCAACAAATGGAAGATGTTAGCATTCTTCATTCCAATCCCAAAGAAAGGCAATGCCAAATAAATTTCAAACTACTGCACATTTGTGCTCATTTCACATGCTATCAAGGCCATACTCAAAATCCTTCAAGCTAGGCTTCAACAGTGTATGAACCAAGAACTTCCAGGTATATAAGCTGGATTTAGAAAAGGCAGAGGATCCAGAGATCAAACTGCCGAGATCTGCTGGATCATCAAAAAAGGGAATTCCAGAAAAACATCTGCTTCATTGACTACTCAAAATTCTTTGTGTGGATCACAACAAACTGGAAAATTCTTCAAGAGATGGGAATACCAGATCACCTTACCTGCCTCTTGAGAAACCTGTATGCATGTCAAGAAGCAACATCTAGAACCAGACATGGAACAATGGACTGGTTCCAAATTGGGAAAGGAGTACGTCAAGTTTGTCTATTGTCATCTTGCTTATTTAACTTATGTGCAGAGTACATCATGCAAAGTGCCGGGCTGGAAGAATCACAAGCTGGAATCAAGATTGCCAAGAGAAATATCAACAACTTCAGATATGCAGATACCACTCTAATGGCAGAGGACAAAGAGAAACTAAAGAACCTATTGATGAGGGTGAAAGAGGAGAGTGAAAAAGCTGGCCAAAAACTCAACATTCAAAAAATGAAGATCATGTCATCCAGTCCCATCACTTCATGGCAAATAGATGGGGGAAAAAGTGGAAACAGTGACGGATTTTATTTTCTTTGGCTCCAAAATCATTATGGATGATTACTGCAGCCACAAAATTAAAAGATGCTTGCTCCTTGGAAGAACAGATATGATCAACATAGACAGTATGTTAAAAAGCAGAGACATCATTTTGCCAGCAAAGATCGCCTAGTCAAAACTATGATTTTTCCAATAGTCATGTATGGATGGGCCTCCCAGGTGGCACTAGTGGTAAAAAACCTGCCTGCTGATGCAGGAGACACAGGAGAATGGATTCAGTCCGTGGGTTGGGAAGATCCCCTGGAGAAGGGCATGGCAACCCCCTTCAGTATTCTTGCCTTGGAGAATCCCTTGGATAAAGGAACCTGGCAGGCTACAGTCCACAGTGTCACAAAGAGTCAGACGCAACTGAAAAGACAGCACACATGCATTGCCTGCATGTACAGATATGAGAGTTGGACCGCAAAGAAGGCTGAGTACCGAAGAATTGATGATTTTGAATTACAGTGCTGGAGAAGACTCTTGAGGGTCCCTTGGCTAGCAAGGAGGTCAAACCAGTCAATCCTAAAGAAAATCAACCCTGAATATCTTTTGGAAGGACTGATGCTGAAGCTCCAATAATTTGGCCACCTGATGTGAAGAGCCAACTCAGTGGAGAAGACTCTCATGCTGGGAAAGATTGAAGGCATGAGGAGAAGGGGATGACAGAGGATCAGATGGTTAAGGTGGCATCACCGACTCAATGGACATGAGTTTGAGCAAACTCCAAGAGATAGTGGAGGGCAGGAAAGCCTGGCGTGCTGCAGTCCATGGGGTCACAAAGAGTTGGGCTTGACTTAGCAACTGAATAACACAGCATTCTTCATACCAGAGAAGACCGCCTGAGGCCAGATTGAAGGAACTAGAGAAACTCATCAAGATTACCTGAGACCAGACTAGAGAAGAGCAGGCCCTGCACCAGCTTAATCTTGTCAGCAACCCTACCTTTGAACTATCACTGTAAAACTTCTCACTAAATCCTCCTGGGTTGGGACACATAATTTTGGAGGAGCAGGAGCTGACTGTGTCACCCTTTGCCTGGCAAAGCAATAAAGCTATTGTTTTCTGCTTCATGCAAAACTCTGTCTCCAAGATTTGATTTGACAGTGGTGCATAGAGGCAGAGGTTTGAGCATCAATAATAAGACTATAAGTACTTTCACTTGTTGTCCCATTTTGTCTCCATGACAACCCTGGGTGGTTGAAGACTTCATTTTCTGGGGCTGCTGTGACAAAGTACTGCAGACTGGGGGGCTTGAACCACAGAAATTCATCTGAGATCAAGAGATGGAGGTGTCAGCAGAGTTGTTTTCTTGATGCCTCTCTCCTTGGCTGTAGGTGACTGTCTTCTCCCTGTGTTAGTATGTATGCACATTTCCTCTTCTTAAAAAGGCAGCATCCTATTGGATTAGGACTCACTCCTATGGCTCAGCTGGTAAAGAATCTGCCTGCAATGCAGGAGGCGGGGTTTGATCCCTGGGTTGGGAAGATCCCCTGGAGAAGGGAAAGGCTACCCACTCCAATATTCTAGCCTGGAGAATTCCATGGACTGTATAGCCTATGGGGTCGCAAAGAGTCAGACACGACTGAGTGACTTTCACTTTCATACAACCTAGTTTTATATCTTAATTATTTCATTAATTTATCTCATTGTCTCTTTGAAGACCCTAACACCAAAAGCAGTCACATTCTGAGGTACTAAGTCTTAGCATTTTAACACAGGAATTTGGGGGCACAAGTCAGCCCATACAAGAGGGCAGGTGCTGTTACCCTCAGTTTATAGTTTGGCCCTAGGGTCCGAGTCTTACCTGAGGTCACACAGTCCATGGGACCAGGATTGGTATCCCAGGCCCTGCACCCCCGCTTTCATTCTCTTTACACAGCAGGCTTCAGCCACAGGATTGGCTGAACTTACTCTTGTTGGGAGAGTGTTGTCTTCAAGAGATCTAGACGTAGAATTTACCATTGATCTTGCTTTGAAAGCACCATCTTCCCTGCTCTATCTTAAATTCAATTTCTCTAAAAGTAGGCCATAATTTATAGTTTATTTGGGAGGCAACTTCAGGAAACACAGTTGAGGAGTGGGAAAATTATATAGAGAAGAAAAGCCGGACTATAAAAGCTGCATGCTGTGTGGTGATGCTGTGGGCATGACTGAGTGAGGGGCTCAGTCATGTTGGGAGACTGTGTACAGCATGCCTCAGAGGGGTCCTCCCCACACTTATGGAGCAGGGAGTTGGCCTCTTCATCCACTAACTCCTGATGGTCACTGATTGAGAGCTGATTCTCTGAGGTGTCAATTCCTCCAGCACCCCCAGCATGCTCTGGAGAAGGCCACTGATAGAAAGCCTAAAGTGCCAAAGAGAGTGCTAAAGTCCTGGATTAGTTATCTATTGCTGAGCAACAGAGTACCCCAAACTTTGCAACTTAACACATTTATTATAACAGTTTCTGTGGGTTAGAAGTTGTGCTTGGGCATGGCTTAGCTGGGCCCTCTGCTTCAGGGTTTCTCTCAGGCAGAAATAAAGGTGTCAATCTGGGCTGGGGTCTCAGCTGAAGGCTTGGCTGGGGAAGGGCCTGTTTTCCAGGTGATGCGATTATCAACAGAACTCATCTCCTCTAGGATGTTTGGGCTGATGGCCTCAGTTTCTAGCTGTTTATTGGACAGATATCACCCTCAGTTCATTGCCATGTAGGTCTGTTAGACACGGCAGGTGTCTGTTACACTGCCATCCACTCTCTTTACAAGTTACTGCTGGCTAGAAACATTTTCATCAAGAGACTTGGAGATTAGAAATAATTTTATTGCATATCAGTTAGAAAGTCTAATTTTATCAGGCTACTGGAGGCTATCCAAATGTAATTTTCTGGGTCTGACATGGAGTCTCCTATGCTTTTCTGTTCCTTGTTAAGAGCCAGGCATCTTGTGCTTTCTGCAAGTGAGAACTTGGAATTCTGATGATACTTGATGGAGCCAAGGAGTTCTGGTTCCCTTCGTTGGATTTCAAAGTGAATTTGGAATTGAGTGAGAACTTCTGGAACTTCAACTAAAATTTCCATATAGGCTATTAATATGGAAATTAATACAATGAAGTGTTGTTTGAAGTCTGACATTTGAACTAGCACTCATCATATTCAGATGCCATCTGGGAGAAACCAGAGGGAGTTTTTTTTTTTTTTTTTTTTAATTCTGTGGATGGCTAGAAGAGCAGAATCAAAGAATCATTTTTTTTATTTTGGGTGGGTGGAGGGAAAGTGAATCAGCCTTGTGGATTTTATCAGTATCTTATATTAGTTCTGCTTTTTAAAGTCAATTTTTTGCCCCCTCTGAGAATACATGTGCAAGGTAGAAGTTAGGGCTCAGGTCTAGAGCCATGTTGCTGAGTTTGCATCCTGCATTGGCCATCCACTGGCTGTGCAAACTTGAGAGAGTTACCTAACCTCTCTGGGCTTCAATTTCTTAATCTACTAAAGAGGGTAACACTATTTCTACCCTTGCAGGATTCTTGTGGGGATTAAACGAGTCAAAAATGCATGTAAAGCTCTCAGAACAATGGCAGGAGCCAAAAAGAGTTTGCTATTATTAGTTTGAGAAAGCTTACTAACACACCAGGAAGAGAAATTTTTGAGTGATGGCAATGATCAAGGGGATTTATTAAACCTGATACTTCTGGACTAAACAAAAATTCTCTATTCCCTTTTTGGGCTCTATTTCAGAAAAGGGCCTATCGTACCTGTGATTCCAGGGCTCTGGAGAAGACATTTTCAACTTCCCAGATATTATTGCTTGGCACCAATAGTGCACAGTTACCTGAAGTGTCTCAATAAACATATTGTTTCCTGGATCTGGCCAGAAAGACCTCGGGTCCCGGTGGCTGAGCTGCTTGTAATTCTAGCAGGTTTTGATGGGAGAATGGAATAGGAATAGAGCTTGTGACTCAGTGATTCTGAAGATGAAGTGGGAATCGATGAGAAACCCTGAGTGGGGAAGAAGTAGAGACCAGGGGCTGGAGGGGCTGGATGAGCTGAGCAGAAAGACAAAATTTACTCTGTTATCTGAAATGCAATGCCTGCCAGGTGTCCTTGGGTTGTTATGTGGGCATTTTCTCCTTTTCTATCTATGTCAGTAGCAGCTCACATACAGTGGCATTTCTTGTATGTTAGTGTTCAAAGAATCACTAGGAATAGACTCCATGCTCCTGTAGGCTTCCCTGGCAGCTCAGCTGGTAAAGAATCCACCTGCAATGTGGGAGACCTGGGTTCGATCCCTGGGTTAGGAAGATCTCCTGGAGAAGGGAAAGGCTAGTCACGCCTCTGGCCTAGAGAATTCCATGGACTGTATAGCCCATGGGATCGCAAAGAGCCTGACATGACTGAATGACTTTCACTTTCACTTTCCCATTGCAGGGGCACGAGTTCGATCTCTGGTTGGGGAACAAAGATCCATGCTTCATGGTGCAGCCTATATATATATATACACACACACACACACATACGCAGGATGGGTAGAAAACATTGCTCTGCAGATTCAGTTCAGTTCAGTACTGAACTGACTCTTTGCAACCCCATGAATTGTAGCACACCAGGCCTCCCTGTCCATCACCAACTCCCAGAGTCCTCCCAAACCCATGTCCATTGAGTCAGTGATGCCATCCAACCATCTCATCCTCTCTCGTCCCCTTCTCCTCCTGCCCTCTATCTTTCCCAGCATCAGGGTCTTTTAGAATGAGTCAGCTCTTCGTATCAGGTGGCCAAGGTATTGGAGTTTCAGCTTCAGCATCAGTCCTTCCAGTGAATATTCAGGACTGATTTCCTTTAGGATGGACTGGTTAGATCTCTTTGCTGGGTTCATTTATCAAGCAGATCCCTCAAAGAAAACCCAACCAATAAAACAAACCCACAACAATCAGCAGTGGAGGACCAGAAATGGGGAAGATGCCTTGCAGGAGGTAAACTCACACCTATGGGTTCCTGGGCCCAACTCCACAGATACTGACTCTGCAGCAACACTGTATTAGGGTATGGTGATTTTTATGGGGCTGTGGTACCCCCAGAATCTTGAGGGAACCAAGGTGCCATGATCTGGTTGGCAGTGAGCAGAGGCTTTTCTGGAAACTGTACTTGCCCTGTCATCACATTTTTACATACCTAGTGTGAATGGTGATTTATGGGAGCTTTGGGGAGTTGATGGAGATTATGGGGGTCTAAGTCCCAAGCTAGGTCTTGACATCTCTACTCTCTGAAGGCTCCCCATTGAGAAACACTGTCAGAAAGTAGCAGTGGGAGGTGTCTTAGCTATACACTATCATCTTACAGAGTAAGACCCAGAAAGGCCCAGAAATGTTGAGTGCCTTCATCAAGGTCACACAGCTAGTTAGTCAATGGCAGGTCTGAGACTGTAATCAAGTATTCTTGTTCTCCATTCAGTTGCCCATTCACCAAACACCTGTTCCCCCTAGGGTGGGAGACTAGGGGGGGGAGTGAGAGGAAGAAGTAGTGAGAATTGAAGGGAGGTGTGCCCATAATCCGAGAGGGTCCGGCAAAAACAAACATTTTGCCCTTGTGGGAAATGGAGTCAGCATTACAATAAAATGATTTTGGCTTCGAATTCAAACAATCACTCTTTTGCTATTAAAATCACGAATATAACTAATCTTCTAAAGCAAAACGTCTTTCCTAGACAAAGAAAATATTACAAGACTGTATTTCTTTTTAATCCCAAGGGGATGCAACCTTCATCGGAGTTCCTGTTTCAGAGATTTTCTTCCTAGTAACAGCATCTTCACATTGGCTCGGCTGTTTCGAGCAGCTCGTGGTGCAGGAGTGGCCGTGGGCAGAGTGCCTGGGCGGCGGGACTGCGGCAGCGCAGGCGAGCGGGCGGGGGCATTGCAGCACCGCGGCCCTCGGGCGGCCGGGCAGAGGCCCGCTAGAGGGGGCGCTGTGGGCACCGCCGAGAGTCCTTTTGTCAGCGCACTCGGCCAGGAGAGCTCTCATTTCCTCTCAGCCTCGTGCGGGAAATGGAGTTAATTCTGACAGCAGAGCTGTAAGGGACGAGCGGGAACGAAAGCCTTTTGTCAAGGAGTGGCAGCCTCTGTTGTCTGTGATTACCATTGACGCGGACAAGCTGCGCTGCTGGTGGAATTCCAGGCAGCTCTGGCCAGTGCGCGGCTGCAGGATGGGTAGAAAACACTTCTCTGCAGATTAGCTGGGTGCATTTATCAAGCAGCTCTCCCAAAGAAAGCCAGCCAACAAAACAAGCCCCCAGCCACCCGCAGCCGAGGACCAGAGATGGAGAAGATGTCTTGCAGGAGGTAAGCCCGTCTTGGGAGTGGACGCCGCGGGCTGGGCTTGGTTTTGCTTATTTTAACCGAATTTGCGACCTTTACAGCATCCTTCCACCGAACGGGAGCAGGTTGGTCCAGATCTGTGAGTGTCGTCAGTGAGTGCGTCTGCGAGGCAACCCTTCCCCGCGGCTGTGCTTTATGCCTAAAGGTTTCTGTTGCTGATGTAACATCGGAGGTTCTTTGGGAAGCGGGCTGCCCACTGCTGGCCTCTGCTTGGGGACCATCGGACCCACGCGCCCCGAGCGCAGCGCCTGCCAGGTGGGGCTTTCTTCTCAGTCCCGCCGGGCTGGCGGGCTGCAAGCCTCGCCTCATGGGGCTGCCCCTCCCTTCTCGCTGCTCTGGGCCGCCGCCCTCCGCGGAGCCGCCTGGCTCGTTCGGCCCGGCTGGGCGCGCTCCCCCGGCCTCGCCATCGCCTTGGCGCCGCGGTAGCTGAGGGGTCAGCAGGTGAGGCATCGGCAGCTGCCCGCATTGGGAGCAGGAGCGCTGGAATGTGAGCCGACTCCAATGGGTTTGAATTTTTACGCGACCGCACCACTTTGGAGGGAAAAAAGGCCACTGTTCCCCTCGGAGATCGGGCCAGTCAGATCATCTATTACAGTTTGTCTTCTTTCCCATCTCTTCCCCTGCCTCCTCTCCCTTCCTGCACCCAGTAGGAGGCCACGCTCCACCCGGAGGCGGGGGCCAGCGTCTGCTTGTTTTGAAACCGCGACCACAGCCAGCCTACCTGGTGTTGGGGAGGAAGGGAGGGGCAGATTGCTTTAGGATGCTGATCAGGCGCTCGGGTCTAGCCTATTGTCTTGCCTTTTCTCCCCCTTTCTTTTCTTCTCTAATCTCCACCCCCAGACAAAAAAAAAAAAAAAAAAAAGAACAAAAAGGGGGTAGGATGGGGAGAAAGAGACCGAGAGGACTGAGAGAAAGAGAGAGACAAGAAAAGAAGGAGGGAAAAAAAGCCCCAAGCCCACACCCTATCAAATTCTTCTGAAAATTGTCATTTATCTTTGACACATGATTATTACCCATCTGTTTCTTCACGCCCACTCTTCCCTCCTCTTGCAGTTTGTTGGTTAAGATTCAACGGACTCAAATGAGCCTTATAAATACTAGAAATCAAATCAGTTTCCTAAAGGGACGTTTTGTGCTTTCTGATTAATCTGGAATGAGCGATTTCCGGCGTCGTGGCAGAAGCAAATGATGGGAAAGGTGGACACCCTCCGTTCACATCTAGGGTGTGGATCTAGTGGAGATACAGGAGGCATTGAACTTGTGCAGTGAGGGCCGTCTTCATAAATGGCATTTGAAAATGATGTTTCATTTTAAGGGGAAAATCGTTGGTAACACTTGAAGCAAAGGCGCTTTAAATTATAAATGAGTAGGCCCAGGGAAAATACCTGTGAAGTTTCAGACTTGCAAGTCACCCCTCCCACCGACATAGGAAGAACATATGTTGGAGATTTTAAAAAGGGGTTTAAGCCATTTAATATTCCTACTTTATAATGTTCTGCCTTCATTCTGCCTGTGGACCAACATCTTGCCCAGACACCCCAATTTACTTTCACTCTCCATCTCCCCAACCTAAAAAGGTACAGTAAAAGAAAGCTTTTCTTTATTAGTATGGTGTCAATACATTTTGGAGAACCACTACAGATCAATCACCCTTTAATCCACAATCCATACCATTTCTGTAGTGAGCTCTATATTCTTTCTTGTCCACCCAGTTATCTCACCTGATTAGAAATGTGCTTGTCACATACAAAATATACAAAACTGCCTGAAATGACACATTGTATGTGTTTTCTAAGCTTGAGTTGAATTTACTTTAAATATCAACATAGTGCTGGAATTAGTAAAACTCAGCTTTTCTTAAGAGTTTGCAGATGATCTAATGTGTTTGTTGGCAGATGGTTTAGGGTTAAGATTTTGAATACTTATGAAAAAGACTCTGATAAATATATTTATCACCTACCTTGTTCTACATGGAATTTAAGACAGTTTACAGAGATTCATAAAATACAGCAAGACAGACTTAGAAGTAGATGGGAAAGAAAAAGGAAACTAAAGGTAGAGACATAAAATTGTGTTAAGAATGAGGCTAATGTGAAAATACAAACATTGGAAAGTGAAAAGGGAAAAGTGTTAGTTGCTCAGTTGTGTCTGACTCATTGTGATCCCGTGGACTATAGCCTGCCAGCCTCCTGTCCATGGAATTCTCCAGGCAAGAATACTGGAGTAGGTAGCTATTCCCTTCTCCAGGGGGTCTTCCTGACCCAGGGATTGAACCTGGGTCTCCTGCATTGCAGGCAGATTCTTTACCATCTAAGCCACCAGGCAAACATATGAGGGGCAAACAAATCCAACTCTGAATTTTCTAGCAACTCATACAAAAAGGAAAGTTGACAAGCCCATGGTTCATAGGCTTTATTTATTCATGGACTCATTCACTCAACAAATATTCACTGAGGACCTACTACGCACAGGTTCTGTGAGGTGCTGAGAAAAAAGGAGTGAAGCAGACAGATGTGGTCTCTGCCCTGACAACACTTATAGCCAAACGCAAGAGATGGACATTCATGAAGACATCTCTCAAACGAACATCTGGTTACAAGATGTGAGAAGAGCTGTGCAGGAAAAGCATGAAATACAAAATGTCACAAGTCCCGACAAGAACACAGAATAAAAACTTCTGCAGAGATGCATAACTATTCTTGATTCTAGGAGTAGAAAGGAACATTTTTCAGGTATGAAGCAGTGTTTGAAATAATGTCCTTGTTAGATGGGTTTCACTTTGCCATTTTTAGAGTGTCCCTTAGTATGAGGGATCCTGATATCACCCCCACAGATCTCTTGAACCCCTGGGGTTCTGAGAATATTGTATTTTGAGGGACTCCTGTATTCTCTAAAATGTAGTGGCTTTATTTCAGTGATGATCTTACATAATGAATATTAAAACTGTGTTCTAGATGATTTTCATGGCAACCCCCAAAGCAATGCTGGGGCCTTTGTTTGCCTCTGTGTCTTCCCAGGTGGGCCAGGGGCAGGCCTGGTGGCTGGGCCACAGCACAGATGAGGGGGAGGGGAGTGTAAACTAAGATGGGTGTGTGTGTATGTGTGTGTGCATGTGTGTATGTGTGTGTGAGTCCACACAGGGCACAGGTTTGCTAGATTCAAAAGAACAGCTCCTGGCGACCACTGCTATACTGGCCAGGAATGAAGCTCTCCTGCCAGTTCTACCTTGGCATGGACCAAGTTGCAGGAATTTATTAGCAGCAGGTGTCACAGTAAAAATGCAAGGAAAAAGTTGCTGTTGCTGGTTTTAGAATAATTGGATTAGATCTTGATTTAATGCAGATTTAGTAATTTCTCAGTAAGTACCTTATGTCCAAAGCAATGAGACCAGCAATTTGGTGTAATGGTTAAGAGGAGCCAGACAGCCTGACTTCGAATCCATTTTTCCACTTCTTAGCTGTGAGACTTTGGACAAGTTACTCAACCTCTCTGTGCCTGTGATAATATGTGGATAAATACGCAGCATTGATTTCACAGTAAGACTGTGAGGACTGACGGTGTTCCATGTGAAAAACTATGTTCAATGAATGTTAGCATTCATACTGTTTTTATTAATGAAGCAGCACTTCATTTATGTAAGTGTGCCAGGATGGTCTGGTGTCAGAATGTTTTTAATTTAATTTTTATTTTATGTTAGAATATAGTTGATTTACAATGTCGTGTTAGTTTCAGGTATACAGCAAAGTGATTCAGTTATACATAAACATATAGATCCATCCTTTAAAAAATATTTATTATTTATTATAAAGGGCTGCACTGGGTCTTCGTTGCGGCACCTGGGCTTTCTGTAGTTGTGGTGAGCAGGGTGAGCTGTGGTGCACAGGCTTCTCATTGCAGTGGCTTCTCTAATTGCAGCTCAGGGGCTCTAGAGTGTGGGTTCAGTAGTTGTGGGCTCAGTTGCCCCAAGACATGTACAGGCAACCCGTGTCCTCTACATTGACAGGTGGTTTCCTAACCACTGGGCCTCTGAGGTCCTACCCATTCTTTTTTGATACCAGAATTTTAAATTATGATACCTGATTATCTTCAAGTAGGAAACACATTTTTGAGGTTATTAATATTGTTTTGCATTGTTTATGTATCGCCTGCATTAGTACATTGAAGTAAATATTTAGGTAGTAGGACTTCCTTGGTGGCCCAGTGGTTAAGACTACTGGTAAAGAACCCGCCTGCCAATGCTGGAGACATAAGAGATGTGGGTTTGATCCCTGGGTTGGGAAGATCCCCTGGAGGAGGGCACGGCAACCTACTCCAGTGGTCTTGCCTGGAGAATTCCATGGACAGAGGAGCCTGGCAGGCTATAGTCCATAGGGTCACAAAGAGCCAGACACGACTGAAGCAACAGAGTGCGAATATGTAATAACTAGACCTGAAGCTGCATCTTTCTATTGTCAAATCCAAATGGTATTTTAGTTTCATCAAAACAATATTATCAGCTGCAGTAAATAAATTTTATTAATTTGACATTTTGAAGTTGGATAGTTGTGTTTATTTCCACATTCATTTTTGCATTCTACTTAAATAAAAGTTATAAAGTTCAAGTATTTAGAACTGGTCTTTTTGAATGTACATATTTAAATTATATTTTAATAAAGTGATTCAGGTCAACCTTTGGTTCTTAAGATTTTTTTTCAAAAAGGATTTCTATAAAATTCAAACATTTTGAATTGGGTTCAAGGACAGACCCAAGATTCTTGGAATAGAATTTTGAGTTTCTAGAAGAGAGACTGTGGCCCCAAATTTGACTCCATATACCTTGACTGACATAGTTTTAGCTCGAAAGAATTTTAAGGCAGTAATACCAAAGCTTGCCTCTGTCTTCAACAACAGCATCAAAATCCTCTGAACTCAAACAGCATCTATGGAATGGTAGTTCATTTCAGTTCAGTTCAGTTGCTCAGTCGTGTCCAACTCTTTGCGACCCCATGAATTGCAGCGCGCCAGGCCTCCCTTTCTATCACCAGCTCCCGGAGTCTACCCAAACCCATGTCTATCGAGTCGGTGATGCCATCCAGCCATCTCATCCAGCAAAAATTCATCTTGGTCTATCTTCCAGGATAAACTACAAATGAAAGGTTTGTCAATATTATTGAGTGAGGTGAAAAGAAAGTCTATTCTCTGTGGAGTACAATGTTTGTTTGGATTAAAACAAGTTTACTGGTTATATTGAAATCTATTTTAAAATTTTCTTCATACCTATGATCTGTCAAAGATTATAAGAAATATGTTAGTCTCCCACTATAATCATGTTTTTGATAGCTTTCCTGTTGATATGCACATATCAAAGACATATGTGTTTATACAGACACGCACACAGAATTATATTTGATGGTGTGTTACTGAGAATCTTGATTGCCTAGGACTGATGGATTTCCTGGGATGGAGCACTTTCAGTGCAAACACTGGGATAGTGCCAGGCAAAGGAAGACAGATCTATTTTAGTTTCAGAGAACAGAGAGAGAACAGATCATAGGCCCAGATTCTTGAACGACTCTCCAGAAGATACGTTGCAGATGGTGCCAACCAGCAGTATCCAACCCATGATTCAATAAGGCATCCTCCTGGGAAGAGGCAGGCATGTTCTCCCAGTTACCTCCTAGAATAGTCCCCATGCTCAATGCACCAGGCCTGGAGGGGTTGTGGTGTTGTTAGGGAGAGAGTGGGGTATAAATCAAAACGCTCTAGGAATGCTATCAGCACTTTCTACCTTGAGTGACAGGGCATCTAGTCTTGACATGTGCCAAGGGAGCCCCCAGTAAAGCTTCAAACTAGGTTGGTTTGCATCAACCGCACACTTGCAGCTAAAAATTAAGATACATAAACATATAGATAAATGCCACTTGGTCCAGCAGTAAATATCCCTAACTTAGTTGATTGCCCCAGGGCCTCAACTCTCAAGCAACCCAGGCAGGACCTGGAGGCCAGAGAATTTAGGATGCGGTTGCCGGAAAAAAAATTTCAGTGCTGATCCCTTGGAGAAGGAAATGGCAACCCGCTCCAGTATTCTTGCCTGGGGAATCCCGTGGACAGACGAACCTGGAAAGTTACAGTCCATGGGGCTGCAGAGAGTCGGACATGACTGAGTGACTGAGCACTATATCATATTTGGAATAGTTTTCCCTGGGCCCAGTCTGGAAGTATATGGAAAAAACTCATCAAGCCAAGTAGCAAATTCCTTTGGTTTCTGTGAATAGAAGCACTAAGGACCATTTGACCCCCTCCCCTGCATCCTCCCACACAGAGAGCTGATTGGACCAGGCACGGACCTGTGAGGACCTGGAACCTCAGGGCTGGTAGCCATACTAGGCCAAAGAGGGGAGGGTGTCAGGGTGAGGAGAGATCACAGGTCACCCCCTACACCCCTCACCAGTTTATAGAAGGAGCCACTTGGCTGTCTTGAGGTGGCCACAGTGATTTCAATTCTGTAACTTCCATGAAGCCCAGCTAGACTTTGGTCCCTGCGTTGATGTGGCTGCCCTCCATTCTGCTGGTCTAATTTGCCTGGGCTTCTGTTTCAGTCAGATATACTGTCAGCTAGAAATCTGGCTTTCTCCAGAGCGTCCCGCTTCTCTTCCCCACATAGAGCCTGACCTCCCTCCCTCCGTCTGTAGTGATCTTTCCAAAACAAAAATCCAGTCTTGCCACTCCTTTAGTATGAACTCCAAACTCCTTACCTACCTGGACTACTTCACTTTTCCTTCTTTGGAGATGCAGGCTGGACCACCTTTCTGGACATTCTCCTTCTCCACCCATCCCCCCCAGGCTCTTCCTTCCACCTTACCTGCCCTCCTCCTACTTTTTGTCTGGCAAGTTGGCTCTTTTAAAAAGCCAACCAAATAGACAACTTCTAGCAAGCCTAATTACAAGAAAAAAATTAACAGTACTAGAAAGGATATATGGAAGGAAAAAGAGATTTGAAATCGTAAAAACACTATGCATTATTGTATCCTAACATATGTGAAAATCTTTATGAAATGGACAATTTTCAAACAGAATATGAACTACTAATATTTACTCCAGAAATCAAATGCCATGTTCCTGGTTAGGAAGAATCAGTGTTACAAAGATGTCAGTTCCTCACAGATTCTGTTGCGTGGATGGCAGTCTTCCTGGTAACCAAAAGTGATGCAAATTTGTTCCTATTTTTATTTTTCTTTGGAATCTTGAAAGGTGTAGTTAACTGCATATGCTCAATTGTGAATCATTTTATTGAAGGGAAAGCCAATCCTTGTGCATTTAAATGTCATTTATAAATTGTTTTCCTCAAAGAACAGATGAAGTTACTAAATTTTGAAATGCATGGGGACTTTATGAAGGCAGAATTTTATTTAACAGACATGATTTTCTTCTATATTATTTTATCGAGTATAATACCATTATGTTTGCTTTCTTTACTCTGCATGGCACCCATATAAAAATCTGTTGGCTTTTACTTTTAAACATCTATGGAGAAAGATATCAGAAAAATAGGGGCAGCTTCAGTTCTTTCCTTCTTTACTTGTGCCAGGTGGTGGAATATCTATCATGGTTATCTCAGCGTTCCTTTATTTAGAATTTATTCTCCTTCCCTTGTTGCACTACACTTCTCTTAGATCTTTACGACACCCTCATTTGTGCCCTAAATTAGCTACATCTGTTACCATAGTTATGCAGCATCCAGCTTAACCCATTCCATGCTTGTTCTGACTGCATATTATATTGTGTGAAACTTCCTTTCTTGTATTTCATAAAACATACCATTATTTTCCCTTTGTCACCTGTCCCCCAATTTTTATTGTTTCTAAGGCAATGCATATGTACAATTAAGAAATCAAATAGAACTGAAGGGCTTCTAACAGAGAGCAACAATCCCTGCCCTGCCCCAAATCCTTTATCCACGGGCAAACCAATTTTAGCTGTGCTTTCTGTTCTGTTATAGTTACTTCTGTATCTCAAAATAATATGCATGTACTGCTGTTTCTGAATTTATCAGCTTTGATCATCATGTAGTGAATTTCAGCCCTGAAAGTCAAGGATGTAGTTTAGGCCACACCTACATCTCCTCTCTAGCTTTCTTCTCATCATACCTGTCACACCAGACAATGCATTTATTAAAACCAGGTTTCTCATCCCGTGGATTGTTGGTTGGGTCACTTGACTCTCTACTCTGTAAGATAAGGGTGTCACCACTATCTCTCTTTGCCCGCTTCTTCCTTCCCTCTAGTTGTGCACTGACTTGCATTATCAAAATCAAGAAATTATTCATTCCAGTCCCATCACTTCATGGCAAATAGATGGGGAAACAATGGAAACAGTGATAGACTTTATTTTCTTGGGCTCCAAAGTCACTGCAAATGGTGACTGCAGCCATGAAATTAAAAGATGCTTGCTCCTTGGAAGAAAAACTATGACCAACCTAGTGAAAGTGAAAGTGAAAGTCACTCAGTTGTGTCCAACTCTTTTGCGACCCCATGGACTATACAGTCCTTGGAATTCTCCAGGCCAGAATACTGGAGTGGGTAGCCTTTCCCTTCTCCAGGGGATCTTCCCAGCCCAGGAATTGAACCCAGGTCTCCCGCCTTGCAGGCAGATTCTTTACCAACTAAGCCACAAGGGAAGCCCCAAAATACCGGAGTGGGTAGCCTATTCCTTCTCCAGTGGATCTTCCTGACCCAGGAATCAAACTGGGGTCTCCTGCATTGCAGGCGGATTCTTTACCAACTGAGCTATCAGGGAAGACCTGACCAACCTAGACAGCATATTAAAACGCAGAGACATTACTTTGCCAACAAAGGTCTGTCTAGTCAAATCTATGGTTTTTCCAGTAGTCATGTATGGAGGTGAGAGTTTGATGTGAAGAAAGCTGAGTGCCAAAGAATTGATGCTTTTGAACTGTGGTGTTGGAGAAGATTCTTGAGAGTCCTTTGGGCTGCAAGGAGATCAAACCAGTCAACCGTAAAGGAGATCAGTCCTGAATATTCACTGGAAGGACTGATGTTGAAGCTGAAGTGCCAGTACTTTGGCCACCTGACGCGAAGAACTAACTCATTTGAAAAGACCCTGATGTTGGGAAAGATTGAAGGCGGGAGGAGAAGGGGATGACAGAGGATGAGATGATTGGATGGCATCACCGAATCCATGGGCATGAGTTTGAGCAAGCTCTGGAAGATGATGGTGGATGGGGAGGCTTGGTGCATTGCAGTCCATGGGGTCCCAAAGAATTGGACCTGACTGATCGACTGAACTGACTGACTGTTCCATCATCATAGCTGGTCTTTATGATTTGTCTATAAGGTAATTCTAAAAGATGAAAACTGTTAAAGTGTTCATAATCTAACTGGGTTGATATTGCTCACTGCGTGATAAGTAACATGCTAGGATTTCATCTCTTTCTCACAGGCTCCAATATCTCAACCCTTGGACCACTAAGTGGAAAATGCTTCCAGGGTGAAGTTCAAATGGATTCTGTTACCCTGAGAGCACCAGTACCATCAGAGCTGCTCTAGTTCCCCTCCTGCAGTGCAGACAGTTTCCTAAGAAGACTCACCCAGAGGTCAAGTTGATAAATTCAGAAACAGAAGTATGTGAACACTGTTTTGACATACAGAGGTAGCTGTAGCTGGGTGCCTGGCTGTGAACCACTGTGTATTGGGGGTAGGAGAGGGGATGGGCAGGGTGTGCTCCTCCGTATAGAGACTGCATTTGTGCCCTTGTGTTTAGCCTCTTTTTTAATTCCTCCCCTCCATATCACCTGCCATCTCAGAATCCAGAACACTTTTAGGGTTCTGCCAGACAGATCATCTGCCTCCTTGGCTCCAATATCCTGTGTCTGAAATCTAGGCTTCTTCTGCTTTCAACCATTAGTCACCAGTTCTCCATCTGCTTTTTGTCCTCCAGAAACTTGTTGAAATCTCTTCTCTGTTAATGACATGCTTCTACTTTGTCATTGTGGGTTTTATGTATTTTTATTCCCTTATGATCAATTTAAGGAGTACAAGAAGAGAGAGAAACATGGGTGGGATTAGGCTTGCCATCTTGAATTAGAAGCCAAGGACATTAATTTTCAATCAAGTCATGTATAGTAAACTATTGGCATGGCCATGATTTAAATTCAAACCCTGCTGAGATTTGCTTTTCCTTGTTATAAAAATGTTTTCAAATCTGTACAGTACTTATCAACTCCATTCCAATATTTCCTCCTATTTAGAACAGTCCAGAAACATTGAAGCATTCTTCTATTCAAAGATGATCAACATTAAGTTTATACACAGTTCTTATGAGTGCAGTTGTTTCTCTTTAGCCACTCCAGAAGAGTGGAAATGGCAAATTAGAAAGAAGAGCTTGGCTAATAGTCTAAAAGAGATTGGGTAAAAATGAAGAGAAGATGAAAAATTCTTCTAGGAACCTGTGTCACAGTTGTTGCCCAAGTGCTACGGAAGACCATTTGTCAGAGTTGACAGTGCCTTTGATACAGACCCAGAAAGTAAAGTAGAGAAAGTAAGTGAACTTTCTTCCAGTGAAAGTAATGGGTTGTGGTCTCACAGGGTAGGGGCTGCTGGCTTTTTTGTTACCTAGTTGAGAAGGAAGGACTTGGGGGTACCAACAGTTCTTTGTTCAGAAAGTAGATCTGGAGTAGTAAGGCATAAGAAATTCCAGTTGTCTCTCTGTGTTCATTTAATTTGGAAATTGTTGCTTCATTTCTCAGCCTTAGCAGTGAACGTCAAGACTGAAAACAGTTTTGGGAATCTTACTTCATCCATCTTAACTCTGTTAAAGTTATAGGCCGTAAAACTGTCACCAGCTTTGAAGCCACTCTTTGTTATATTTAATTCTGAAGTGAAGCTATATTAAGTTAAGGCTGTCAAAGAATTAAAATCTCATTTTCAAAGCGTATCATATTTATGGGGGAAGTGATACAATGTCTAGGGTTTGTCTCAACAGAATCTTTTTTTCATGGTGGATGGTGGGGTTGGAGGTGAACTAAAGTAGCCCATGAGTTGACAACTGTTGAGGTTGAGTGTAACTGATCACCTAAACTGGCACTTTTTAGAGCTAAAGGAGGTGCTATTAATAATTACAAGGGAACAAGAGGCATATCCAGGTCTCTCCTGGGCAAACCGCAACCTACTCTGAAGCTAGGTGATGGGTACTTGGGGTTTATTATGGTGTGCTCTCTACCTGTATATTTTCAACATTTTCCATAATTAAAGAACATCTACTGTTTTGTACTGTTTGCTCTTTTATTAAAACTGGAAACTTTCATCTTAATCACGATGTTAAACATTAGTCAACTTCAAACACAAAATGAAAATAGCTAGAGAATACTGTTAAATGACAAATCTATTAGTTGACTTATAATAGTGGGACAAAACTCCATAAATTCTGCAACTGGGACATGCAGAAGGCAATCCTTAATTAAGCTGACAATGGTATAAAGCAGATCTATAGCTTTAGTTATGCAAGGGAGCCTTGTTTTTATTACTGTGAATTGGGTTCATCAAGATTTTATGGATGGGTGACTGCAGCCACAAGAAAGGTCAAGTCCATTGGGAAATGAGGAGCTGGGCCAGGAAAGCGGGGCTTTGATTGGCAGAGCAAGTCCACTATCCGATCTGTACCTAGCTTGGTGTCTCTCCTATTTGAGGTTCTCCATTACCTGCTAAAATAGTCTTTCAGAATTACTCAGATTTTGAGAAGAAGGTCTCCATTCCTGCTCTGTAATCCCCATGGTACACTATCACACAGTTTAGTCATGTGTCTACCGCTGTACTTGTGAGGTGGTGTGGGGGAGGCACGCGGGCAAGGCAGCAGGGTGGGCTCTGCATTCCAGGATGTCAGTCATTTTGATTCTGCCAAACAGAGGGCCCAGGTGGCTATGGATCAGGAGGTCTTTTGCGCTCTTTTCAAAGAGGGGCTGAAATGGATGCTTGCCTGGCTCCTAGGTGGCACCTTGAAAGGAATCTAGAAATGCCAAGCAAAGCACTGCATCATATTCAGGTTCTTTCAAGGCTGGAAGGCTGTACTGTAGGATCAGAAACCAGTTCTTTAAAAATGGCTTGCTCTGTTGCTGTTCGTGTTGCTGTTATTATTTCCTATTGTGTCTCCCAGTAATATACAGATGGTCACAATTTAATTTACTTACTTGTGCTTTTTTAGAAAAAGGCAAGCTTACTAAGATATCATATATGTTATATATAATATAATATATGTATAGTAAAATTCACTTCCTTAGACATACACTTCTATGAATTTTGATAAATGCATGCAGTCATGTATCTATGAATTTTGATAAATGCATACAGGCATGTAGCTGCCACCACAGTCAAAATATAAAAACTTTCCCTCACGCCCTTTGAAGTGAACCTTCTCCTCCCACCTATAACCCCTGACAGCCATGCATCTGGTTTTGGTTTTGCCTTTTCCAGAATGTCATATAAATGAGATCATACAGTGTAGCCTTTTGTGTCTGACTTCTTTCACTTTGTGAAATATTTTTGAGATTCATCCATGTTATTACAAATGTTCATAGTCCATTCTTTTGATTGCTGAGTAATATTTGTTTGGATGGCTGTATCATAATTTGTTTAACCATTCACCCACTAAAGGACATTTGGATATTTCCAGTTTTTGATGTTTGTGAATAAAGCCACTGTATATATTGGCCTGTTGGTCTTTGTGTAAACATAAGATTTCAACTCTCTTGGTTAAGTACCCAGGAGTAGGATTGCAATATGGTAAGTGTATGCTTAACTTTATAAAAAAAATTGCCAAGTGGTTTACAAAATGACAGTACCATTTTGTATCTCCACCAGCAACATATGAGAGTTCTAATTGCTCTGCACCTGGTATTGTTAGTTTTTTAACAAAATTTTATCTATCATGATAGGTGTGGGGTAGTATCTCACTGTGTGTTTAATTGGTATTTCCCTGATGATCAATGCTGCTAAACATCTTTTCATTTGCTTAGATGCCACAGTATCTCTTTTTTGTTTCTTCTTGTCTTTTAAATGTCAGCAGTCTCTGCCATTCAAAGGTAAGCAGGGAAAGGGTGTTTCCTTAGTCTCAAAAGGGAAGCATGACCATAACAGGGGAAGTGAATGGGGGGTAGGGGGAGACTTGCTAAGAGAAAGGATGCCAGGGAGTGATGTCAGCTGGGGTACCTGATCCTTCCTTCCACCACAGGCTGCTTCTGGAGCTCTTCTCTGGAGGATGATGTGGTCTGTACTACGAGGGGCTGCTCCTTAGAGAGGGAGAGAGGAAGGGAGGAAGACAGTTATAATAAGCCATCATATTGATTCCATTTAAAAAATTTGCTCACTTCAAGTTCTTGTCTTTATACTTTTAGTCACTAAATAAATACCTCTTTAAAATAGAGACTTTTAGCCCAGATGGCAGCCCTACTGTTAACTAGGGGAAGCGGGGAGAGTTAAATAAAAGGTATTCAAGGAAATGGATATTTAAATTTGATTGACATAAGGACTTGAAAAGATACTGATACACTCATGTTTATAACAACATTAGTCACATTAACTAAAACATGGAAGCAACCCACATCTCTATCTATGGATGAAGGGACAAGGGAAATGTGGTATATACATACAGTGGAATAATGTTCCGTCTTAGAGAGCAAGAAATTCTGACATATACTACAACATGGATGAACCTTGAGGACATACATTAAGTGAAATAAGTCAATCACAGAAAGACAAATACTCGATGATTCCATTTATATGAAGTACTGAGAGCGGTCAAAATCAGAGACAGAAAGTAGAGCAGCGGTGACCAGGGGCTGGGGTGGGGGAAATGGATGGTTATTGTTTAATGGCTGCAGAGTTTCAGTTTTACAAGATGAAAAGATTTATGGAGTATATGGTGGTGATGGCTGCACAACATTATAAATCTATTTAATATCACTGAAATTTACTCTTAAGAACTGTCAGTTAAGACAGTAAATTTTATGTTATGGGCATCTTACAGTGATACATTTTTTTTTTTAACTATGATTGAGGTAAACTAGCAACAATGAGTAATTTATACCTTAAAATAGAGACATTAAAAATACTTTAAAATTTATCACAGTTGTAGGTAGGTTTGTGTGGTTTAACTATGAATATCAGTCAGTTGAGAAGGGTTTACTGAACACCCTCACTGCACAGCTACTGTTCCAGGTGTTGGGAATGTTGGGGCAAACTGGAAGATCACCCTCTAGGAAGGAGAGAAAGATACTAAACCTGCCAACGAAACAAATGAATGGTGCCAGGCACTGATACTGTTATGCACAAGGTAAATTCAGGTAACCAGACAGAGAGTGACCAGAGGAGGCTGCTTTAGCCAGAGTGGCCAGGGAAGGCCTCTCTGGGGAGGAGATATTGAGCTGACTCACGGGGATTAGTGGGACTGGGTTGGAGAATGAGGAAATGCTGGCTGATTGCAAGCATTTCATTGTGCTATTTGAGATGACACCATTGGCTGAGAGTGGGGGTGAGGTGGGTGGGGGGAGAATTGAGGAGAGATGAAAAGGTGGGAAACGATGCCCTTGAAGAGTCTATACAGGGGAAGGGCAAGTTGCATGGCAAGGTTAAGAAATCATTTCAAAGGTGTGGAGGGAATTTTGAAATGAGTCCAGTCTGCGTGGTTGTGTGCAAGGGTCAACTGCCCAGATGCACACTGGAAGCAAAGTCGTATAGGGTTTGACCAAAGGGGAGGCTCTGTGATGTGAGAATAGTGGAGGACAGAGAGACAGAGGCATTTTGCAAAGGTGTGGTCACCCAGCTGGAGTAGTTCCTTTAAGCAAGATAAGGAGGAATGTGAAGAGTGGAGTTTGGGAGTAGATAGAGAGAAGTGAGTGGGAGGTCTTGGAGACACTGAATTCCTGGTGGAGGGGTATCTGAGTAGTTGGACAGGAAGGGGGTGGTCTGGGAGTAAGGTGTGAACTCCAGATGTTGGAGGTGGTGTTCTTGCTGGTGACAGCAAGATCTGAAGTATGTGCCAATGGGAATGGGTGGCTGAGGCTGGGGAGAAATGAGAAATAACTGGCATTAGAGGTCAAGAAAATGTGAGTGGATCACTGCATGGCTGTGGAGACTGAAGCAGAAATCGTCAGTAATGAGTAAGGATAGCAATGGAGGGGAAGACGGTCAGGAGGAAGGAGCTAAAGTAGTTGGTGAACCAGGGGAATGATCAGGAGGGTGGTGGAGGGTAGCCAAAAGGAGGGGCGAGGGGAAGTTTTGTAGGAGGGTGTTTTCTCCCAAGGTAGTGGGTGTTTGAAGCCATGAAAATAGATGGAGGTGGCTGTCAGGCATGAGGAGGCTGTCTACACTGTGCACAGGCGCTGCGTGTGTGAGGTGTGTACTGCGAGGGCTGTGTGGTCAGGGGAGAGGCAGGTTTTAGATTTCGGATTTGGGGATCACAGAAAGGGAGGTATGTGAAGCTGAATTACGGGGTGCTGCAAAGAATTATGCAGTGTTCAGTGAGATAGGTTTCCAAGCAGGAAGGGCGGTAACCACGGAGGCATAATTGACTTGGGGCTTGTTCAAAGCTCGTTTGAAGGCAATTAACAGTAGCTGGTGTTGTTTACCAATGTCCTGGTCTCGTGAGGGATCTCCTAGCTCTTCTTGTGAATTGTGAGATGAGGAGGAAAAACTTCCTCTCTTGAGGCATCTTGTGTGTTAGTGTCATTGATTCCTGTATCATCCCCAGCCATAAATCTCACGGAGGGGACAGAAGGCATCTGTCCTTTTGTGTTACTGTCTTGCTGCAGCTCTGCAATGATTCCTGTCTAGCCTTGCTCTGCTGACCTTTAACGTAATAAAATGTTCATGGGAATAATGAGAATGGATGGAGAAGATGCACCTTCTCGTAACTGATGGCTCATGCATTAGGGCAGGAAGTTTTCTGGAGGAATGAAGCATGTTATGGGAAAGTGTGAGGTTTTTTTTAAAAGCTTAGCCAAGCGTCTCAAAAAAGCACCCTGACTACCTGGCAGTCCTGAGTCGCTTACTTTCTCACTCTCCAAAATGACTAATTCACTCCTCCTTTCTTTAGATCGCCTTCCCTCCCCACCCTATCCACTTGCTGGGTGCCTCTGACTTTGTGGAGAAACAAGCTGAGCGGCCCTGCTTCTATCAGAGGCTTCCATGTTCTGCGCCCCTTCCCTCTCACCTCAAAATACCTCCCTAGCAATTGGTCTTTCCCTTTTCTGAATCATCACCTTTCCTCTCTGTCTCTCTCCCTCTCTCAATTACAACATTGCCCTTGGCATTCAGGCATGTTCCAGTATCTCCTACCTACGCATCTCAGCTACTACCCCATTTCTCTGTGTTCTCAGCAAATTTGCAAGAGTTGCTTTGGCTCCTTGTCTGGCTTCCTCTTCTGCACTGTCTGCACTCAGGTTCCTGCCCTCTCTATACCACAGAGATGGCTCTTGTCAAGGTCATTGATGACCACCATGTTGCAATATCTAAATACCTCTCCAGGCAAGAATACTGGAGTGGGTAGCCATGCCCTTCTCCAGGGGATCGTCCCAACCTAGGGATCAAACCTGTCTCCTGCATTGCAGGCAGGAGACTTTACTGTCTGAGCCACCAGGGAAGCCCCTAGCCACCTCTACCCGTTCATATCTTACCTGACTCATCAGCAGCATTCAACACAGTTGACCACTTCTTGAAACGTTCTATTTTCTGGCCTTCAGGAACCCTTTTTCCCCTGGTTTTCCTTTAGTCTCACTGACTGTTCCTCCTCTTCCTCTGTGTGTGTGGTTCCCCTCACCCCTCTATCAGACCTCTAAAAGTGAAGAGCCCAATAGCTCTATCCTGGGCTACCTAGTCTTCTTATAAACTCTGCAGGAGAGTTCATCCAGGCCTTAGCTTCAGACTCCATTTAAATGCAGATGACTCCAAAGTCTCTCTCTCCCCAGAGCTCTAGCTTAGTGCTTCTCAAACTTTAATGTGCATACTGATCACCTGGGGAGTTTGTTAAAATGCAGATTCTGATTTCATTAGTCTGGGGCCTAGTGAAAAAAGTGAAAGTGAAAGTTGCTTAGTGGTGTCCGACTCTTTGTGACCCCATGGACTGTAACCCACCAGGCTCTCCTGTCCGTGGAATTCTCCAGGCAAGAATACTGGAATGGGTAGCTGTTCCCTTCTCCAGGGGATCCCCCCAACCCAGGGATCAAACCTAGGTCTCCCACATTGCAGGTGGATTCTTTACCATCTTAGCCACCAGGGAAGCCCACGAATACTGGAGAGGGTAGCCTATCCCTTCTCCAGGGGATCTTCCCAATCTGGGAATTGAACCAGGGTCTCCTGCATTGCAAGCAGATTCTTTCCCAGCTGAGCTACCAGGGAAGCCCTAATATTCTGCATTTTCAAGAAGCTCCCGAGTGATGCTGGCACTGCTGGTCTTTTGAGCGGTATTGAATGGTGAGGCTTCAAACTTGTAATCCCTCTGCCTCCTTGACATTTCCACGTGGATGCCCTGGAGGCATCTCAGACCAAACCTCACATGACCCTGTTAGAGTTCTTGAGTTCTTTCCTCAAACCCACTTTTCTCTGCATTATATCATCCTCCCAGTTGCTCATGCCAAAAATCTTGGAATTGTCCTTGGTTTCTATCTTTCCTTCACTCGCTTAGCCAATCCATCAGAAAATGCCATTGGCCCAGTCCTCTAAAACGTATCCCAAATCTTTACACTTAGCTCCATAATGTTAGTGGTTATTAGCTGTTAGCTGGCATTTACTGAGTATATTCTACATGTCGGACTTTATTAATAACTGCTATAGAAGGAATGTTTATGTCATCCCAATGTTCTTATGTGCATATGTGTACATGTGTTCTCAGTTGGGTCTGACTCTTTGCAACCCCATGAACTGTGGCCCACCAAGCTCCTCTATCCATGTGATTTCCACGCAAGGATGTAGGAAAGGATTGCATTTCCTGCTCCAGGGGATCTTCCGACCCAGGGATTGAACCTGCATCTCTTGTGTCTCCTCCTTTGGCAGGTGGATTCTTTACCACTGATGACACCCAGGAAGCCTCACCCAATGCCTAATATGGTAATGTCGGGGCGGGGGGACCTTTAGGAGGTGATTAAGTCAAATGGGCAGAATGGGGATTAGTGCTGTTATAAAAGAGACCTCAGAGAGACTTCAGAGAGCTCCCTTGTCTCTTCTTTCATATGAGGACACAGCAAGAAGACAGCTCTCTATGAACCAGGAAATGGGCCTTCACCAGACACCGAATCTGCTGGTGCTGTGATCTTGAACTTCCCAGTCTCCAGAACTGTGAGGAATAAACTTCTGCTGTTTCTAAGCCACGCAGTCTAAGCAGACCAAGTGAATTAAGACGATGCCATACATTTATAGCCTGCAGTGCAGGAGACCTGGGTTTGATTCCTGGGTCAGGAAGATCCCCTGGAGAAGGAAATGACAACCCACTCCAGTATTCTTGCTTGGAGAATCCCATGGACAAAGGAGCCTGGCCGGCTACAGCCCACAGGGTTACAAAGAGTCGGACACGACTTAGCAACTAAACCACCACCACCATTCTAGTTATCATGACCACCCTACACGGTTGATGGGATTATTAATTGCATTTTTTTGGATGAGAAAAACTTAAAACTAGGTAACCCTACATAGACCTGCAGTTTATTACTTTAAAAAACCTAATTCATTATTTTAGTTCATTTTTCTCCTTTATTGTCAACATGATAGCCAACAGTGCTATTGATACAGTTAGGTACTTAGGAGAGAGGGTCTTATTTTAAGGTGTCTGTGTCCTTGGTAAAGCACAAATCATATTGCAAACGTGCACCGGCAAATGTCCAAAGGGTGTGTATGTTACAGAATTGATAGTCTCTGTGGCTTCCTCAGACCATTTCTGACAAGGCCTATTTGCATTTAAAACGTTTTGAAATATTTTTGTCTGATAATTGCAATATCATGATGTACCTTATGCAGACACTTTGTCTTATGTGTCCTTGTGTTATTTCATTTCTCATGACATCACTGAATTTTCTGTAATCTGTGGGATACATTGAGAAAATGACCTTCAAGCTCCAAGGTGTATACTTTTCCTAGGTTTCCTG
This sequence comes from Okapia johnstoni, assembly GCA_024291935.2. Classification (NCBI taxonomy): domain Eukaryota; kingdom Metazoa; phylum Chordata; class Mammalia; order Artiodactyla; family Giraffidae; genus Okapia; species Okapia johnstoni. The sequence goes on along the minus strand of CM044306.1, from coordinate 120,898,003 downwards.
TGCCTTGTTCAATTTAGAGAGTATCATTCTCTGTGTTGGTTATCACACTTTCAAAGTATGATGAAAAGCGGCTGGGGTTCAGGAAACAACATACCTAGTCAAGTAGATGGAAAGTAGTTCAGGTGAAGACAGTCTGAAGGATCTTGGGTTGTTTAGGTTGGAAAAGAGCAGGTTAAATTACAATTTTTCTCTGTTGTTTATTTTAAAGGAAACCTTTAGTAAACTTGTTTTCAAAATAACAACATATTTTGTAATGTTTTGAGTAATTCTTTTTTCAAGTATCAGTTTCTTTTAAGGGTGAGAAAGGAAGACACACATTCATTACCTAGCCATTCCTATTACACTCTTCTCTAAAGAATCTGTATGCCAAGGCAAACGTTACCCCAAACATACAATTTCATTCCTTTCTCTAGTTCAGTTAAAAGAAACCCTAGGAATTAAGATTCTTATACATAAATGAACTCAGCTGTCTTTTATGTTTCCAAGTAACATGTGTCAGATGTCACATACATGAAACATTGAGGCTGGGATTCCAGCCTATCAAGGTGGAAGGTCCATAGAGGTCTACCAGTCCACTCTCCCTGCCTCACGCCGCACCCCCCCCCACCCCCCCCAAGTCACTGGTTCAGGCAGATGGAGTTGAGAGAAGCCAAGGCACTCACCCGGGGCATAACTGTAATTACTGCAAATCCAGATTCCTGACAAGCTGCTCTTCAGGGCATTTTTTTCTAAATGTCAACTTCTCCCTTTTTTTTTTTTTTTTTAGTGGCAGAGTTTTCAAGAGGCTAGTTGATTTCAAGGAAAAGAGACAAGAATATAAATCCGTTTCAAGAATCTTTAAAATATGGTAGAGGAAACGGGTGGGGCTGAGGCAGGCTCTCTAGATGTCCAGGCCGCCATCTTGATCCTTAATTTTCAGTCCTAGGGGGGGATACAGGGGAAAATTATGACAATTTAAACTTTGTTATAATATTGCAAAGTATATTAGTTCCCTGATTTAACAAAGTACTACAGACTGGATGGCTTAAAACATTAGAGATTTATTCTCTCATAGTTCTGGAGGGTGATGTCTGAATTCAAGGTGTCAGCTGGGCCTGCTCCCTCTGAAGCCTCGAATGGAAGGAGCCTTGCCTTCCTCTTCCTGCCTCCTGCTGGGGGCCCACAATCATTGGTGCTCCTTGGCTTGCAGCTACATCTATCCCAGCTTTGCCGCCATAATCACATAGTCTTCTCCTCTGTGTCTCTGTGTCCTTTGTGCCTGTACATGTCCAGATCTCCTTTTCCTTCTCAACAATTCCACCGCTGAATTTAGTGGATTTAGTCGAATCCATTATGACTCTGTGTTAACTTTCTGCAAAGACCCTTAATTCTAAATAAGATCACAGTCATAGAATTTTGGGGAGATACTCAAAATTCAACCCAGCCTGCAAAGTTAAATGATCTTATAGCTTAACTTTTGTTAAGAATTTATACTTGGATGCCCCACAAAGATATGTTGTTTCCTTAGCCCAGGAGGGAGGGAGGGGGAGAGAGGTGGGGGGAAGAAGGTCCTTGATCACTCTTTCCCAAAGTATACCTGGTAGAGCACTATTCTCAGGGAATGTCACATGAAACAAAAGTTTCCATGGTCAAGAGAAGTTGGAGGACCCTATATTTTATCCTCCTCTCAAAGCATCCCACATCTAGGATACACACTGTTGGGAAAATTTCTGTAACAAGGACGTGGGTTTACCCCTCCAATCTCAAATTTGATTGGACAGGGAGTACTTTGTTTTAATACACTATGTTGATGGAGTATTGCCTCCATCTTCATGCAATAGAACACCAACTGCAGTAGCTTAGTCCAATAGGGGTTTATATCCCTCAATTAGAAAGGTCAGAGTTCGGCAGCCCAGGGTGGCTCAGTGGCTCATGATGGCACCAATGTGCCAGCCTCCTTCTGTCTCTCTGCTCTGTCATGGTGGTATTCTTTTTCTTGAAAGTTTACAAACCAGCTACTCCATTTCCAATCTCTCAACTGCCTTCTAGACAGAGAGAAGGAGGAGGAAGTGGTGAGGGAGAAGAGACAGCATTTCTATCAGGAAATTACACTTGCCCAGAAATTCCCAGCAGATTTCTGCTTACACATTATTGACTAGGACTGTATCAAATAATTGCTTCTAGCTTCAGGGAAAGCTGAGAAATGCAGGTTTGGAGGGCACATTGTATCTTGGGGGCTTCCCCGGTGGCTCAGCAGTAAAGAATCTGCCTGCAATAAAGAAGCCTCAGGAGATGCAGGTTTGATCCCTGGGTCAGGAAGGTCCCTTGGAGAAGGGCATGGCAAACCACTCCAGTATTCCTGCCTGGAGGATCCCATGGATAGAGGAGCCTGGTGGGCTACAGTCCATTGGGTCATAAAGAATCAGACGGGACTGAAGTGACTTAGCACACGTGCACATTGTATCTTGGATAAAACTGAAGTTCTGTTAAGAAGAAAGAAGGGGTGAACATTGCATGGGCAGCTGGCAATGACTGCCACACACACAATTCCCCATGGCATTAGTGACCAGGAGATCGCCCTTGTTAAAAATTTGTCCCTACTGTCTTTCACAAGAAAATGCTTTCTGTGGAATTTCAGGTTTTTAGCATGAGCCTCCAAGTTTAATCCTGCCAAACATTTTCACTTAGGACAACTCAAGCAGTTTAAGAGCACCTGTAATTGTATGGCACCATGCTACACTTTTCAATTATTAAATGGCTTCATGTATATTTGTACTCCTAAGCTAATTTCATTTTCTTTTATGTGCTTTAATAGATTTTGGAACTTCCGTTCCTAACAAGCCCAAATCCCTTAAATATATAGCTGTCGTGTTTAAAGTAATATACTCTGAACACACTGTAGAAGCATCGCCAATTCTTCTGGCCAACATTTAAATCAGTGAACAGACAGAGGCTTCTGTCTTCCCAGAGACGATAGATGCTGTCTTGTGGCTCAAGAAACCTCATCAGTGGCAGAGTCCCCATCGTGGCCACACGTTCTAATCATCAGGGGAGCATGCCCTCTTTTCCAGGTAGGATCTGCAATGAGGAGCCTCCTGTAGGAGATGGAGCCTCCTCCTCTACTTGGTGTGGTCAGGCAGAGCACACAGGCAGGGAAGGAGGCGAGTTACTGCAGCATAACCTAACTTAGCCTGATGAGTACAGCAAACAATAATGTCAAAGATAAAGACACAGAGACAAACAACAGCTTCCAAAAGAGGTTTCCTTTTGATCTCTGCTTGAATTTGTGACATTTCTAATCTTACCTCTGCAGATGGGTGAGGAGGAGGAATGTTTTTCACAAGCGAGGGCCTAGTGGCCTGGGGGAAAACAGTCAGAGATTATGCAATTCTCCATTTTCTGCTATGATTACAAGCTCTCTCCATTCTGAGTGAAAGTAACCAATCTGGGATGTCAAACACCTGTTTTTCCTATCAGCCAAAGCATGCCACAATTTTTTTTTAACTCAAAAATTTTATGCCATTATGAATTTCTAAGCAAGCACAGGTCACAGTGGCCTCATAGCCAGGGTGATACAAAGGCAGAGGCTGAAAGGAGCAAATGCCCTTGTCCCAATTTTTCAGCTGATTTACTGTACAAAGAAAAATCGAATTTCAAATTGTAATCCCCTTTAGTACAAAGGAAATAATTTGTTTATCATTGAGTAATGTTTTAGAAGGGTCAATCTGAAACTGCAAGTGGCTCAAAGCCACCAACCCATAAAGAGATTCTGTCCTTGGAACATGAAATGTGTGTAGAAGGTATAAAGAGAAGGGTAATGTAGCAGAAGATAGGATGAGTTTCTTTTGCTTGAGTGACATGGCATGACGGGAAAGCACATGGCCTGATGGGAGAACACAAGGCATGATGGGAAAACTCGAGGCATGATGAGAGAACCTGAGGCATGTTGGGAAAACACTGAGGAGAACAGGGACATGATAGGAGAGAACATGCCATAGATTTCTGCACTGTAATCTTGAGGCTTGGTTTCCTTGTTTGCATCTACTGCTGAATTCTTCATTCCTGGGGTACAGAGACCACTGGCTGTATCTTTGCTGCCCCTTAGCACTTAGCCCAGTGCCTCGTTCAGTCTTTAAAAGCTATGAGTAAAGTCATCACTCAGTGATGCCCAAGTAAATTGATCCAAAAACGTCTGTCTCATCAAAAACATTGGGCTCCAGTGCTAAACCAGAAGCCTCAGGCTCTGCTCATTGTGGGAAGCCCTGCTGGGGTGGGGGGCAGTTGTGCTTTGCTGGTAGGTGCAGATGAGACCTGGAGCTTGGATTGCAGGGACATTCCAGAGGCCAGCAGGGCTCAGTGGGTATCCTAGGGCTATACAGCTAGTAAACTACCACATAAAGACTTGGCCCCAGGTATTTTGACTCTCAGGCCAGCGACTTCCCATCTCAGTCTGGGAGGTGACAGAGTAAAAATGCCTGAATTAGAATCCTACTTGTCCCTACTTACTAGCAGCATGAACTTGGACACATCTTCACTTATCTTGCTCAGTTTTCTCATTTTGGTGGCACCTACATCATTCAGGATGTTATGAGGATTAAAGGAATGATTGCATGAATTTAGTATCTGGCCCCAAGAACTGTCTGTAAGTGTTAGCAGCTCCCAGCTCTGTTACTACTAATTCTTTTCATTTTGCATCATCTTTAAGGCTCTGGAATGGGAAGGAAGCTGAACAGTATGCTAGGTACTGAAGAGCATCATCAAAGAGACTTACCATGATAAATAATTCCACTCCCCACTGATGATGCTGGAACGTCTTGGGGGAGAGGCCTGTTCATTCTGCTTGAGACATCAGAGGAAATTTCACAAGGGGTTGACATTTGAACTGGGCCTCAAAACACAAGTAGAATACTCTTGCTTGATGTGATTCTTTCTTGAAAGAGTCCTTTTAAGCACAAAAGCTATTTTTTAAACTTATTGGATGCTATTTTATGAGTGACAATCACAGATGTAGGCTCCCCAGCTCATTATTATTTGAGTTCTTTCAAGGAGATATTTATTATTTACAACTCTCCCCCACCATTTCCAAAGCCTGTAAGTTTTTAAAATAGATTTGTTTGATAGAGAACTTAGGTTAAAATAGTTCTTGCTTTGTCCATAGTCTACATGGAGAGATATTTGTGTAACATACCTGGTTAATCTCTCTCTCTAACTATCAGCTACAGGGTTGGACTTATTTTATCTCCTGTCTGCAGGGTTTTTTGTTGTCCTTGGATACCCACCAGACATATGTCCCTGAGTGTATGCAACTGATTAACCATAAAAATGATGACATTCCTTGGGGTAATTGGATATTATCGAAAAGCATCTGCTCTCTTTCTCGAGAGGGAGGGGCAGGCGATCTCCTAGTGGGCACAGATAGCTGCTCTCCCTGGACAGAAGTGTTTGGAGGTGGTGGTCTGGCTGTAGAGGGGTGTCTGATCTCCAGCACATGGCATTTCCCTGCTTTTGTGCTGGGATGTTAGAAATGTCGTGCTAACCTCAGAGATGGGGCCTCTGGAGAGACCAACAAATTTGCATCAAAATAAAAATTTCATACTCCTGAGGGCTCCTTCCATAGCAGCAAAAATCTGCCCTGTCTCTGGTCTGTGCTTGGTGGCCCTGTCTGGAAAAGGGGTGTGGGAATAATAAAGAAAGCAAAAGCAAACCTATAGCAAGGATGGCATAGAGGCACTTTGTAATTTGCTTGAAATCTTGGTTCACTTCCTTTCAGATCCAAAGTTTGAAAGACGAGAACCAGAGCACACATCCAGATCACCACCGTGTCCCATTTAATTTGTTCGTCTCCTAAACAATGCCAAACGCATGTACTTTTCTCCATTGCTTCCCTTTTTTACATTTTTTCCCCTGGGCTTCCCTGGTGACTCAGCTGGTAAAGAATCCATCTGCAATGTGGGAGACCTGGGTTCAATTCCTGGGTTGGGAAGATCCCCTGGAGAAGGGAAAGGCTACCCACTCCAGTATTCTGGCCTGGAGAATTCCATGGACTATATAGTCCATAGGGTCGCAAAGAGTCAGACACGACTGAGTGACTTTCATTTCACACTTTCACTTCACTTTATCCATTGCCCCCATGCTCTGAATCCAATCCCCATCATCCCCATCACCCCCATGTGGACATCTGCCCCAGTTTCCAACTCACCCACGTGTGTCCCACCCCCTGCTCTGTGTTTCACGCTAAATCCAATGTGGGCTCTCAATATGCAAATTGGACCTTGCTATCCTCTTGTTTAAAGCACATTAGTGCTTCCTGTTATTCTTAGAAAAAAAGGTGAAACTCCTGTCTGCTCCCATCTCATAGCACTTGTTCCCTTGCCCACTTAAAGTCAGCCACAGCAGACTTCTTTCTGCCCCTTACACTCAGCAAGTGCCTTCCAGCCTCAGGACCCTTGCACTAGCTGTGCCCTCTGCCTGAACTGCCCTTTCACAGGGTTTTTCTTGGCTAGTTCCTTCTTGTCATTTATACCTCAATCCAAGTAGTACCTCTTCAGAGGGCATCTATCTCTCCATATATATGTATTTACATATATAATATACAGATATATATTTATATCTATACACACACATTAAGAAGAGATGGCAATAATACACAGAAGAACTGTACAAAAAAGATCTTCACGACCCAGATAATCACAATGGTGTGATCACTCACCTAGAGCCAGACATCCTGGAACGTGAAGTCAAGTGGGCCTTAGAAAGCATCACTAGGAACAAAGCTAGTGGAGGTGATGGAATTCCAGTTGAGCTATTTCAAATCCTCAAAGATGATGCTGTGAAAGTGCTGCACTCGATATGCCAGCAAATGTGGAAAACTCAGCAGTGGCCACAGGACTGGAAAAGGTCAGTTTTCGTTTCAATCCCAAAGAAAGGCAATGTCAAAGAATGCTCAAACTACCGCACAATTGCACTCATCTCACATGCTAGTAAAGTAATGCTCAAAATTCTCCAAGCCAGGCTTCAGCAATACGTGAACCGTGAACTTCCAGATGTTCAAGCTGGTTTTAGAAAAGGCAGAGGAACCAGAGATCAAATTGCCAACATCCGCTGGGTCATCGAAAAAGCAAGAGAGTTCCAGAAAAACATCTATTTCTGCTTTATTGACTATGCCAAAGCCTTTAACTGTGTGGATCACAATAAACTGTGGAAAATTTTGAAAGAGATGGGCATACCAGACCATCTGACCTGTCTCTTGAGAAACCTGTATGCAGGTCAGGAAGCAACAGTTAGAACTGGACATGGAACAACAGACTGGTTCCAAATAGGAAAAGGAGTACGTCAAGGCTGTATATTGTCACCCTGCTTATTTAACTTATATGCAGAGCACATCATGAGAAACGCTGGGCTGGAAGAAACACAAGCTGGAATCAAGATTGCCGGGAGAAATATCAATAACCTCAGATATGCAGATGATACCACCCTTATGGCAGAAAGTGAAGAAGAAGTAAAGAGCCTCTTGATGAAAGTGAAAGAGGAGAGTGAAAAAGTTGGCTTAAAGCTCAACGTTCAGAAAACTAAGATCATGGCATCTGGTCCCATCACTTCATGGGAAATAGATGGGGAAACAGTGGTAACAGTGTCAGACTTTATTTTTTTGGGCTCTAAAATCACTGCTTGATGGTGTTTGCAGCCATGAAATTAAAAAACGCTTATTCCTTGGAAGGAGGGTTATGGCCAACCTAGATAGCATATTTAAAAGCAGAGACATTACTTTGCCAACACAAGTCCATCTAGTCAAGGCTATGGTTTTTCCAGTGGTCGTGTATGGATGTGAGAGGTGGACGGTGAAGAAAGCTGAGTGCCGCAGAATCAATGCTTTTGAACTGTGGTGTTGTAGAAGACTCTTGAGAGTCCCTTGGACTGCAAGGAGATCCAATCAATCCATGCTAAAGGAGATCAATCCTGGGTGTTCGTTGGAAGGACTGATGTTGAAGCTGAAACTCCAATACTTTGGCCACCTCATGCGAAGAGTTGACTCATTGGAAAAGATCCTAATGCTGAGTAGGAATGGGGGCAGGAGGAGAAGGGGAAGACAGAGGATGAGATGGTTGGATGGCATCACTGACTCAGTGGACATGGGTTTGGGTAGACTCCGCGAGTTGGTGATGGACAGAGAGGCCTGGCGTGCTGCAATTCATGGGGTCGCAAAGAGTCGGACACGACTGAGCGACTGAACTGAACTGAACTGATACATACACATAATTTTTTAAACTATTTGAGAGTAAAGCGCAAACATAATTCATCTATCTCTAAATACTTTCGTGTGCGTTTCTGAAAAACAAAGACATTCTCTTATATAACCAAATGCAATTATTAAAACCAGAAAATTAATGTTGGTATAATCCTATCATTGAATCTACAAATTCTATTAAAATTTTGTCATTGTTCCACTAATATTCTCTTATGCAAAATAAAACAATTTTTTTCCTGGTCCAGTATTCCCTGCAGGATCATGGCTCTTTGGGCTTCTTCAGCCTGTTATAGTTCCACAGTCTTCATTTATCTTTTGTAACCTTGACATTTTTTTAAGGATCCAGGCCAGTTCTTTGGCTGCATGTTTTTCCGTTTGGATCTGTCAGCTGTGTTCTCATGATTAGGTTCAGGCTGTGCATTCTTGGCAGGTCTCGGTGCTGTGTTATCCACGCATCCTCCCAGCTGGTTCACACTGCAGTGTTTTCTGCCAGTCTTCTCTAATGTAATGTTACTATCCACCCCTTGTAATTATTAATTACCTTTTGGGGAAGGGCTCTGAGATTGTGTAAACATCCTGTTTGTCATCATGGTATTGTCCTATAGATTTAGCTTCAGTGATGTTTCTTACTTGAAACAATTATTACCATGTTAGTTTCCAAATGGTGAAAACATCAACCTCTTTTTTGTTTGTTTGTTTAGAGCCTATTTTCTATTATTTCCAAAATTTTTATTGTGATAAAATATAGATAACATCCAGTCTTAGTCCTTTTTAGGTGTATAATCCAATGATTGCCCTCTTTTAGCTCTTACCACTCTTGATTTTTTAAAAATTTATTTTACTGAGGTATAATTATTTACAATGTTGTGATAATTACTGCTGTATAGTTATACAGTTATACAATTGCTGTGCTTCAGTTATACACACACACACACACACACACACACATATATATATATATATATATATATATATATATATATATATATACATTTTTCATATTCTTTTCCATTATGGTTTATTACAGGATATTGAATATAATCGTTCTCTGTGCTATACAATAGGACTTGTTATTTACCTAGTCTATATACAGTAGCTTGCATCTGCTAATCCCAAACTCCCAATCCATCCTTCCTCTACCCCTCTCTGAGTTTTAAGTAGGTAGTACTTATTATCTATCTATGATGTAAACTCCTTGAAAGGAGGATTTTTACTTGTCCTCTAGTACATCTCCCCTAATGCCTAGAACACTGTCTAACACCTAGAAGGCTCTCAGTAAATATTGACTGATGAATGTTGTTGTTATTCAGTCGCTCAGTTGCGTCCAACTCTTTGCAACCCTGTGAGCTGTAGCACTCCAGGCTTCCCTGTCCATCACCATCTCCTAGAGCTTGCTCAAACTCATGTCCATCGAGTTGGTGATGCCATCCAACCATCGCATCCTCTGTTGTCCCCTTCTCCTCCTATCTTCAATCTTTCCCAGCATCAGGGTTTTTTCAAATGAGTTAGCTCTTCGCATCAGGTGGCCAAAGTATTGGTGCTTCAGCTTCAGCATCAGTCCTTCCAATGAATATTCAGGGTTGATTTCCTTTAGAATTGTGTGGTTTGATCTTCTTGCAGACCAAGGGACTCTCAAGAGTCTTCTCCAACACCACATTTCAAAAGCATCAGTTCTTCGATGCTCAGCCTTCTTTGTGGTCCAACTCTCACATCTGTACATAGCTACTGGAAAAACCATAGCTTTGACTAGATGGACCTTTGTTGGCAAAGTAATGTCTCTGTTTTTTAACATGCTGTCTAGGTTGGTCATAGCTTTTCTTCCAAGGAGCAAGTGTCTTTTAATTTCATGGCTGCAGTCACCATCTGCAGTGATTTTAGAGCCCAAGAAAATAAAGTCTGTCACTGTTTCCATTGTTTCCCCATTTATTTGCCATGAAGTGATGGGACCAGATGCCATGATTTTAGTTTTTTGAATGGTGAGTTTTAAGACAGCTTTTTCACTGAGAACTTCCAGATGTTCAAGCTGGATTTAGGAAAGGCCAAGGAACCTGGGATCAAATTGCCAACATCCACTGGATCATAGAAAAAGCAAGAGAATTCCAGAAAAACATCTACCTCTGCTTTGTTGACAATGCTAAAGCCTTTGACTGTGTGGATCACAGCAAACTGTGGAAAATTCTTCAAGAGATGGGAATACCAGACCACCTTACCTGCATCCTGAGAAATCTGTATGCAGGTCAAGAAGCGACAGTTAGAACTGGACATGGAACAATGGACTGGTTCCAAACTAAGAAAGAAGTACATCAAGGCTATATGTTGTCATCCTGCTTATTTAACTTATATGCAGAGTACATCATGTAAAATGCCAGGCTGGATGAAGCCCAAGCTGGAATCAAGATTGCTGGGAGAAATTTCAATAACCTCAGATATGCAGATGACACCACCCTTATGGCAGAAAGTGAAGAGGAACTAAAGAGCCTCTTGACTGATGAATGAGTGAATGTAAATGATGGAATGGAGGAATATGACTCAGCAGCATGTGGCTCCCCCTATGTCACCCCCTCTGGCCTCTCCAGGTTCCTCCACTCTGCTCTGACCACATTAATGTTCCTTTGATTCCTCATAGTACTTCAAGGCTGTATATTGTCACCCTGCTTATTTAACTTATACACAAATTGCATCATGCAAAATGCTGGCCTGGATGAAGCACAAGTTGGAATCAAGATTGCCAGGAGAAATATCAACAACTTCAGAAATGCATATGATACCACTCTAATGGTAGAAAGTGAAGAGGAACTGAAGAGCCTCTTGATGAAGGTGAAAGAAAAGAGTGAAAAACCTGGCTTAAAACTCAACATTCAAAAAACAAATATCATTTGCATCTAGTCCTATCACTTCATGACAAATAGATGGGGAACATGTGGAAACAGTGTCAGATTTCATTTTCTTGGGCTCCAAAATCAATGTGAACTGTTACTGCAGCCACAAAATTAAAAGACACTTGCTCCTTGGAAGACTGGCTATGACAAACCTAGACAGTGTATTAAAAAGCAGAGATACCACTTTGCCAACAAAGGTCCCTATAGTCAAAGCTATGGTTTTTCCAGTAGTCATATGTGGATGTGAGAGTTGGACCATAAAGAAGGCTGAGCACTGAAGAGTTGATGGTTTCAAACTGTGGTGCTGGAGAAGACTCTTAAGCGTGCCTTGTACAGCAAGGAGATCCAACCAATCCATCCTAAAGGAAATCAGTCCTGAATATTCATTGGAAGGACTGATGCTGAAGCGCCAATACTTTGGCCATCTGATGCGAAGAGATGGCTCATTGGAAAAGACTTTGGTGCTGGGAAAGATTGAGGGCAGGAGGAGAAGGGGGCAACAGAGGATGAGATGGTTAGATGGCATCACTGACTCAGTGGACGTGAGTTTGAGCACACTCCGGGAAGTAGTGAAGGACAGGGAAGTCTGGTGTGCTGCAGTCTGTGGGGTTGTAAAGAGTCAGACATGACTTAACGACTCATCAACAGCAATAGCCATGCTCTGGTCCACCACGGGGCCTTTGCACATGCTAATGCCCTAGCCTGGAATACTTTCTCCTCCCTCTTTCATTATTGATTCTTATTCTTCCCTACACTGTCAGCACAAATGTCTTCAGAAACTGAGCTGTCTCTGACCTGCTTTACTAGGAGGCCAAATTATCTAATGATGGGGATTCCCAGCCCAGTGTCTCTCCTGCATGGCCGCTGGCACAGGTGTAGGGTCAATTGTTTCTGTGGCTACTAGTCAGTGCCTGTTTCCTGCACCAACTTCCACCTTCCATGCTTGCCAGGATGTTGCCGGGTTTTATTCTCCCATCTACCTTTTACATAGTGTTTGCTGAATGTTATTTCCTCAGCTGAATTACCCAGCATCTAACAATAGCATTTGTCCCTTTTCTGCAAGAGTTTTCAATTTGTGTGGGGATAACTGAATGAGCAACTCAGCCAATTTAAATCTTCAGTGTTTGGTAGAAAATTTTTGTCAGTGTGCTTTTAATATTATGAAATGTTTGACAGTGCTATTAAATTTTTCTTTAGCCTTTACTTCTGCAGATACTTACTCAGAGTTTTAAAGTAGTCAAATGCATTTTGTTTGGAAGGTTTAGTCCACATGCTTTCAGTTTCAATGCTAAATGACTTGTAAGCATGTTATATTGTGACTCTAAATTGCCAAATGAAGCTCATTCAACTTATTAAAAATACCAGCAAGATCTGTAAGCTCAGATAGTCTTGTTATGTTTCAGAGGAATCTAGCTAAGTTTCTTATCAGAAAAATGAACTTAGAATACTTTTTTTGCTTCATTTGAAATATTTAAACCAGGACTTTGCCTTAAACTTCGTTATGAAAAACCAATATTCTGGAGTTCACTCCCCAAGGTATTATGAGTAATTCTGAGAAGGGAGTATTTAAAGACAACGTCTTCATTTTCTTGGCACATTAAAATCTTTATTTGAAAGGCATTGCCACCTTTCTAATAACTCGTGTTTGTCTTTTCTGTACACAGAGACGACTTTAAATAAGCTACAGTCACAGCTTCCAGGAGGCCTTACTTCTGTGTTTTTTAAACCAAGTTCTTAAAAAAATAAACCTTGCAAATCTTTCTGAATTTTACAGACTTATTTGCAATTTTACACACTTACTGAGAAGAAAAAACCCTTCCTCCTCTTCTTGTATCAATGTTCAGTTTTGAAGTGGTCATCTTCTCTTATAAATTGCCTCAGTACAGTCGCTCAATTGTGTTCGACTCTTTGTGACCCCATGGACTGCAGCACGCCAGGTTTCCTTGTCCATCACCAACTCCCGGAGCTTGCTCAAACTCATGTCCATTGAGTCAGTGATTACCTCAATGATTGTAGTGTACAAAGTGGCAGCATAAAGAGAACCAAAATGTACCACCATCAATGAAACTGAACATTTTCTGTAGAGCAGAGATGCCTCATGCCCACATGTATCTCGTAGTAATCTGACTCCCAGAGAGACAGGGTGAAAATACAACCCGATTCTACTTTTCCCGTACCTGTTTATGAATCATACATACAATGTACATATTATACAATTGCACCTACACGTTACTGTGTGCAATACATACAAAACCTTGCTCTATTCTTCATGGCCATCAAGACCTTCGAAGATAATTTTGACTAACTGATTTTGAACTGACTGGTAGACTTTGGAAACTAACGGATTATAATATGTGAGTTTGAGGTGATTTTTTTTTTTTTTGTCTGTGCAATATGACACTTGGGATCTTAGTTCCCTGACCAGGAATTGAAACTGTGCCCCACTGCAGTGGAAGCGTGGATTCTTTTTCTTTTCTTTTATGGCTCACAGTTGTTTTTTAAAAAATTAATTAATTTTTATTTTTGGGTGTGTTGGAGCTTCATTGCTGTATGTGGACTTCCTCTCATTGTGGAGCTAGGCCTTCTCGTTGTGGTGGCTTCTGTTGTTGTGGGACACAGCATCTAGGCAAACAGACTTCAGTAGTTGCAGCACATGGGCTCAGTAGCTGTGGAGCACAAGCTTAGTTGCACCTGAGTATGTGGAATCCTCCCAGACTAGGGACTGAACCTGTATCCCCTGCACTGACAAGTGGATTCTTAACCACTGGACCACCAGGGAAGTCCTTGAGGTGATAATTTTGACCTACTTAACTAATTCCTTAAGTACACAGTCCTGGATTCTCAGGTGAACTGCTATCTGACAGCAGTACTAGTAATTTTATAGCAGATTTCTCATTTTAACACATTTATAATAAGATCCATGGGCTTCCCTGGTGGCTCAGTTGTAAAGAACATGCCTGCCAATTCAAAAGACTCGGGTTCAATCCCTGGGTCAGGAAGATCCCCTGGAGAAGGAAATGGCAACTCACTTCAGTATCCTTGCCTGGGAAATCCCATGGACAGAGGAGCCTGGAGGGCTACAGTCCATGGGGCTGCAAAGAGTTGGACACGACTGAGCAGCTGAGCATGCCCGCACATGCATAGCATCCCCTTATCAACATGCCCAACCAGCATGGTGCATTTGTGACAGCCGATGAACCTGATGAAGTGACTCATCTTTGTCACTCAAAGCCTGTAGTTTACATCAGAACTCAGTCCTATTAAGTAAGGGTTCAGGTTGGAGGAGGGGCTTCACCCGGCCCTGGAAAGAGAGGTAGGGCCTTGACTGTCATTACCCACAAAGGTGTTGCTGAAAGCTGAAAGTGTTTGTCGCTCTGTCGTGTCCGGCTCTTTGTGATCCCATGGACTGTAGCCCATCAGGCTCCTCTGTCTGTGGAAATCTCCAGACAAGAATACTGGAGTGGGCTGCCATTCCCTTCTCCAGGGGATCTTCCCGACCCAGGGATTGAATCCAGGTCTCCTGCATTGCAGGCAGATTCTTTACTGGTTGAACTACCAGCTACCCCTCCCACTCTCCCACAAAGATGTGGCACATCCCTTTTGTACCATATCTTGGGGGCAGGTTGGTTCCCTGGTGGGTCGTGGCTCCTTCCTACCTCTCCAATAAATAGTGGCACTTTGTACACCAGTCCTAGTGTGAAGCAACTGTCCAGAGCCAGGTGATGTGCTATGAACCAGTCAGAAAACGGATCTGTTCCTTCCCTCCTGGGGAAGCTAGAACTGGATTGCTTTCTATGATGAGAAGTGTGCTTCTTGTAGACTAGTTATCCCTGGAGCTTGTTGGAACTATGACTCTCCTTAGAAGCTGCCAAATTAAATACTAACATCCACTGCAAATAAGCAGCCATTTTTAAAATGGGCCATTGTTTAGTAATAGCACATATTCTTCCCTTCCTCCTATTACCCTTCCACCCATCCCCTCCCCCCGCCCCATCCACCAGTGGCTGGATTGACTGACACCTCTTTCTTGCTCCTGGTACACGTCCATTGAATTTTGGTGGGGAACCTGTCCCATGTCTTCCTCACTCAGAGACTTAAGCTGATGGAGTTATCACCATCTAGAAATGGCTGGTGGCTGCAGCAGGAGGAAGGGTTCTAAAATATTTAATTCTAGATGAACTCCTGTCCATATTTGATTAACCACAAAAAGACGCGGCAAAGCCAAACTGAAAGAGAGTGGAAATTATCATCCTCTCCCATACCGAAAGGTAGAGAGGAAACAGATACTGGGGAACGTCACACTTGAGAGCCTGCCTCCCAGAGGAGCTGCCCTCTTTGTTAATAATTTGCCCTCACTAAACACTGTCCTTTCTCCCTCTGTTGTCCCAAAGCACCACTAAACACAAGGCTTTTCTGCATGTCAGACTTTTAGTCACTGCAGAGTTTCTGTCTTTGGAGTTGGGATACACCACCCTCCCATGAACATGGATACGTTCATGCTCTCCCAACCTTGTACTTTAGGGATGTTTATGGAGGTTTCCTCACATAGGCACGATCGACTGATCGTTCACTTGACCTCCAGCTCCTCTCCTCACCTCAGAGGATAAAGGGTAGGGTTGAAAGTTCCAAGATTCTAATCGTAGCTTGATCTTTCTGGCGCTCAGCCCCATACAGGAGCCCACCAGCAGTCATCTCATTAGGACAAATGATGCTCCCATAACCCAGGAAATTCTAAGGGATTTAGGAAGCCTGTGTAAGATGTTTCTCCCACCACCATCACTTAGGAAATTACAGGGTTTTAGGAGGTCTGTGTCAGGAACTGGGGGTGCTGACTACTATATATATATTTTTTATTATTTCACAGCAAGGGAGACAGGAGCTCACTTTTCACATTTTAAGGATCCCATCAAAAAATTTCCTAGGCTAAAAAGCCAAAAAATAAAACAAAACAACTCACCCTCTCCACTATCTTGCTGAATAAATGATGCTTCTCTTAGAATAAATAAAAGTTTGGTTGAAATATTTGTTTTAACTGACATTTTACCCTGCTCTACCTGCTTGCAATGAAATTGTTTTTTATAATGTTAATATACAACATACATTTTGCCACCTAAATCTGTTGGGTTCCTGAATTTGTATTGTGAGAATGTGGATAGTGAGGGATCGTTTTACATCTGATTAACCAACCTATCCGGGTTCTTTACTTCCTCATCCATTTTTTTAGCCTCTTTAACTTGTCATGATTGAGAAACATATTAGTTTCATCCATTATTACTGGGGTCCCATTATTTTCTCACCAATCCCCAATAGTTTTTGCTTTATATCTACAGTCCAATACTATGTTATGTGATGCAAAATAGTTCAATATAATATTTTCTTTGTGGGAATTACTCTTTTCAAATATAAAGCAATCATCTAGAGTTCTTTTTACCTTGAGTTTTATTGTTTTTGATACATTTATTTTTCCCTGGTACATATTTATTCAGCTAATTATTAATACTTTTAGTCGTGTGGCATGACTTCATCAAATACATATCTTTTTCTGAGTAGCCTAGAGGTAGATTTTGTTTGACTTTCTCACACCTATTCTGCCATAAACACTTCATACTTGTGTCTTCAAATCTTTGGCTGTAACATAGCATGGGAATTCCACGTCTATCCTGACCACACTGCAGGACTGGCACGGCAAACTTAGTACAGATGTGAGCATGAGAGATGCTCGTAGGGTGATGTGTGTGTTTGAAATGGCACTGGCCACTCACGGAGCAACTTCCACATCATAGTGGGAAATTTGCTAAATTTTCTGGAGGGTTATAGACCCTGAGGGGAAGGCATTTAGGTGGGGATGAATAAGGCCTCACCTTCCAGCTAATAAGTTTTCTGTCCTTGAAGTGACAAAGACAAGTGCCTATATCAGTCACAATTTGTATCTCTCCTTCAGTCTCATAAGTCTTATGGCAAGTAAATGTTCATCCATTGTTTTAGCTCTAGTCTGATTGTTAGTCATCATTTTTGGAGTTCTTATAGGTTATGGTCTGATTTTGTATGTGACATTGGTTTTTAGTTAGGGAAGGGTGAGTTATAGATCACTAGCCAGATACCATCCTAAACTGGAGTTTCTTAAATTATTTGCAATCATTTAAAAAAATCCTACTCTTCCCTTACTGGATCTTTGTTTTCATTTACAAATAAGTGTCGTGAATAAAGTTAATTTAAAAAATAAATAAGTTAACAAGCTGTAGAAACAATCGGAGGCCTTGTAGTACCCTGGACTCTGGTATCATATGAATGCAGGTCCAGTGTTCAGTTCTGCCACTAATTAGCTGTGTGTTCCTGGGCAAGTGACTTAAACTCTCTGGACCTCAGTTTGCTTTTCTGTAAAATGGGGATGATAATATTCACACTAGAACGTGGTAGTGAAAATCAGAGGGAATTTGTGGTATGTTTGCCAGAACTTGCTCTCTTTTGGCCTCATATGGATTTGAGAAGCTGAAGCACAATCAGAAGAACTATTAGGGAGGGAGATGGAGTCAGAACAGGGGAACTTGGATGAATTCAATGTTTCACAAAAGTACCAAGTCTGGAGTAGCCTGTTTACAATCGGGATGGTCTCTCTCCTGAGTTGTACCTTAATGAGCATCCTGGGTGGAGAAATGATTCTGCCTCCTTCCAAGCTGATAACATTTAAGTATTCATTTAATTTTTTAAAAAAGGAGGAGTGAAGAGAATTAAATTCTCTTCATGTCCAAAATAAAGAAAACACTAAGATTTCCTGAACTGGACAGCTTCTCTGAAGGCATATGAAAATTTCTTGAAGTTATATAATAAGCGAAATAACTTATCTCTGTACAGAGCACATCTTCTTTAATTTAGAAATGTCAGCTGAATGCGGTGACAGACTTCAGGGGACTGTCATGCTTCTACCATGAGACCTGGAGGGGCATTTTAGAAAAATGCTTAAAAATTGTTGGTCAGCACAGCTGAGGAGCTGTCATAAGTCTTCTGTCTGCTCCAGGGGAGCAGAATCAGTTTACGTTTCACCATAATGTGAGGAGTCATGTGCAGAAGACTGAGTTAAATGGTAATGTTTCTATGAAGATCTGGTTAAAACTGGCACTGTATCTCTACATACATGGCAACAGTGATATTGCAATGCTGGTTAATGTCAAGTACTCCAGGCATCTGCCCAGCTGGCCCACCTTCACTCCAACTACTGCCCCTGGGACACTCTCCTTGATGTCTTTGTGCCTCTCTGATGCTCCTTCCTTCTGATGTAGTCTTACTTGGGTGAGGGGACAAAAATCGTCACCATCTGACTGTTCTCAATCTTTCTGCTCCCCTGGCAGCTGAAGAAGACTCTGTAGTTCTGTGTACATGGCTTATTCCCTT
This sequence comes from Okapia johnstoni, assembly GCA_024291935.2. Taxonomy (NCBI): domain Eukaryota; kingdom Metazoa; phylum Chordata; class Mammalia; order Artiodactyla; family Giraffidae; genus Okapia; species Okapia johnstoni. The sequence goes on along the minus strand of CM044306.1, from coordinate 120,879,511 downwards.
GCCATCTTGTACCTTCCTGAGGGGGAAGGCATGACTGCCCAGGCAGACATGTTTGAATAAATTAGCTGCTTTTGTAAGCCACTGTGCAAGAGCTAGCTTTGTTAGTTCTGTCACTGTCCTATTCTTCTGGCTTCTGTGATGAAGAGTGGGGGATGAAGGCGGGGCAGGGGACTTACTGTAACTTTCCCATGCTGACAAGAATCTGTACCATCATCATCATTATTCATAACTATAAAACAGTCACAATCATTAGGACAGCCAGATAAAGCACCGCTAGAAAAGAAGACCCAACTAATACTCTGAACTCTCCAGATAGAAATCAAAAAATTATTTCCTATAATCACCTCAGAATTGTGAACACCTTGTGTAGGTAATTTCACAGGATCTGGAGTAAGAATTCATTCATTCACGAAAACTCAGCAGACCCTCATCAGTCCTAGTTTGTGCAAACTGTCCTTCCAGGGCTGTGGAGGATGGAGAGATGTGTCAGAAATGGATCCCTCACCTCAGAGATTTTGGAATGAAAGGACAGATAAACCACGTATCCAGAAGGTGTGTTTCAAGGTGGAGGCTGCTCACTTCCTTTTTTAAAGAATTGAAGTATAGTTGATCGATAATGTTATGTTAGTTTCTGGAAAATTGTTTCAGAGAGATATATATATATATATGTGTATATTCTTTTTCATATTCTTTTCCCTTATGCTTTATGGGATGTTGAATGTAGTTTCCTTTGCTGTATAATAGGATCTTGTTGTAGTCCATCCTATGCATAATAGTTTGCATCTGCTAATCCCAAACTCCCAATCCAACCTCCCCCATCAAGTCTATTCTCTATATCTGAGAGTCTGTTTCTGTCTCACAGATAGGTTCATTTGTGTCACATTTTAGATTACGCATGTAAGTGATATATATGGTAGCTGTTCTTCTGTCTCTAACTTACTTCACTTAGTATGATAATCTCTAGGTCCATCCACGTAGCTGCAAGTGACATTATTTCATTCTTTTATGGTTGAGTAATATTCCACTCTGTGTGTGTGTGTGTGTGTATGTGTGTGTATACACACACACACATGTATGTATATATATATATATACACACACACACATATATACACACACACACACACACATATATATATACACACACACACACACGTGTGTGTGTGTGTGTGTGTGTGTATGTGTGTCCATTCATCTGTCAATGGGCATTTAACTTGCTTCCATGTCTGGTTATTGTAAATAGTGCTGAATGAACATTGGGCTGCAGGTGTCTTTATGAATTATAGTTCTGTCTGGGCATACGCCTAGGAGTCTGGGCTTTCCCAGTGGCTCAGTGGTAAAGAATCTGCTTGCAATGCAGGAGCTACAGGTTTGATCCCTGGGTCAGGAAGATCCTTGTAGGAGGGTATGGCAATCCAGTCTGGTATTCTTGCCTGGAGAATCCCATGGACAGAGCCTTGCAGGCTCCAGCCCATAGGGTTGCCAAGAGTCAGACATGACTGAAGCAGCTTAACACGCATGCCTAGGAGTGGGATTGCTGGATCACATGGTAGCGCTGTTTTTAGTTTTTTGAGGAACCTCTGTACTGTTTTCCATGGTTGCTGCACCAGTTTACATTCCCATGACAGTGTAGGAGGAAAATCTTTTCTCTGTACTCTCTCCAGCATTTGTTATTTGTAGACTTTTTAATGATGGCCATTCTGACTGCTGTGAGGTAATACCTCATTGTAGTTTTGACTTGCATTTCTCTAATAATAAGCTATGATGAGCATCTTTTCATATGCCTAGTGGCCATCTGTATGTCTTCTTTGGAGAAATGTCTATTTAGATCTTCTGAGGTGCTCACTTCTGAAAGGGGTGCTGACACAGCATTGGCTCAGAGAATTCAGAAGATCAAGCCAATGTGTTGTTTCGGAGACAAGATTGTCCTTAACAGATGTTGCCTCAGGGCCCTTTCATTTATCCCCCATGCTTGGTTCTCACAAAGAACACCCCTCAAGTTGCTGGTAGGCCTCTTCCCTATCTTGTTGACCGTCAGTTCTCTCCTGTCCTTCCCTATTTCCTTTGCATCTCAGCAGCCCCTCCCATGGTGGCAGCAGTATTGAGATTCTCCACCCTCCTCCCAGACCCTTGTCCTACCCCTGACTCTCCAAATGCCCCCATCCACCCAGGAGTATCTTACCCAGTCCCCTGACCCCAGATGGCTTCCCTAGGCCCCCCACCCTGCTTCAGGCAGAGCACTAAGTTTGAGCCAGTAGACACCAGTGAGGTGACCCTTCTGTTTGTAGAAATGTGGGGGTAGATGTCTTGGAGGGAGAAGTAGGGGGCTGGCTTTGGATGGTTGATCCTGCTGAGTGAAGCTATTTCGGTAGCACGGTCAATCACTTGGCACTTGTCCCAGGCCCCTGTCAATTGTCCTCTCCCTTTTCATGTGGATAAACTCATTTTTTCCCATTGATTTGTTCATGTGGCCTGTACATCACCAGTTGACTGGTTTGGACTGTTGATGGAGCCCCAACTCTTCCATCCAACGCTAGTGATTTTGTGAAAGGGTGTCCTGAGTGGGGAAGAGATGGCAGGCCCACCAGAAGAAGTAGGCAGAAGGCACTGCTGAGACCAGACCCAGACTTTCTAATTCTAGAGCTCAGAACAGACTGGTTTCCTTGACAACAGGGATGAAGTCTGCTCATTTGTTCCTGAGGGCGGGTTCTTTGTGTGTGTGAAAAGCACAGGGACTTGGGGACAAGAAAGGCGATCGTTTCTTTATAAGTGAAGCAGACCATTTCTGAGAACTCGCCAAGTCTTCCTGTATTATTAACAATATTAAAAACTTCCTAGGTGGCACAGTAACACAAGTTATGTAATCTGCACATTGGGACTCCAGATATAGAATCTTCCTTTCCTTTCCACTGCGTTGCCTCTGATCCTCGTTTTACCAGACTTGCAACACCTTTTTGATAACGTTTTAGGATGTCAGTTGAACATGGACTCACCCCTAGCACTCTTGAAGGCTAAATGAAAAGCATTTCTTGTTTCTCCAGCTAGCGATGCTTTGTGTGGCCAGGCTGCTGGGAGAGAATGAAAATCAGCTCCTGACAAGCTGATGTTGGCTCAAACCTACACTTGTCAGATGGCATCATCATAAAGGCTTTGGGATCTAAACCCTCATTCTTGATGCAAACCAGAGGACTCAGGCTAAAAGTGGGTCCATTTGTTTTGCCCACCAGGCCTGATTTCAAGCAGCACGTCCTGTCTTGATGGAGGCTTGGTGTTTAATTCATGCACCGCCCCTCCCTGCCTATGCATTATTAAAGCCTCTTTAAAAAGCAGTCTATGGATTGCAGGGAAGAAGCCTGCCAGCAGTGATTTCACATCTCCTGCAAGAAGTGACATCTGCTGCTAAAGAAAACTCAGAGAAAAGATTTTGCAAAATAGCTGATGGCAGATCTAATAAAGATGGCCCATGGACCCTGAGTTTATAAAAGCCGCTAATTTGTTCTATGTGTCTTATTTTTTTGTGTGTCTATGTCAGAGAATGGAGTTCCTGAATGCTTGGTAATATAGATGGGAAATTGTGAGTGGGGACTTATGGGCCAAGAGTGACTGTGACAAGATGGGGATTAATTAACAGGGGAAGGTGGATTCAGACAAATGTATGAACAGACAGATGGAGGCCAGAAACTGGTACCTTTCTATGTGAGTTTCGCAGTTCAGTATCTCAGATTTAGCTGCTGCCTGTGCTCCTCCCCCAGGAGCCAGGGGATGAGCTGTGTCATTCTAAAGCCCTTCTCAAGTTCCTTTGTTTCCTTGTCTTTCTGAGAGGAAAGACACTACCTCCCCCACGCAAACTGTGAGCTCTTCCTAGGCTGAGTTCTTTGTTTGGAGGCTCCGTGTCCCCTGGGACCATGTCTGCTCTGATTCTAGATGGCACAGGATCCTCCTCTCCGGCCCCCCTCCCACATCCCTGTGGGCCAGCTAAGGATGGCTGGGGAGGAGGTGGGACCAGGGGCTGTGTTTCCTGCCTCAGCCCTTCCCCCATACGGACCAAGCAAATCACATGCTTGTGTTCAAATCACAGACTCAAAACAGCCCCTCGGAACTGGCAGGAACTCTGAACTCTGTTTTACTGCTGGGGAAATAGAAGCCCAGAGAGTTTCCGTGGCTTGCTGTCCATCACAGAGTGAGTTAGTTGGAGATCCAGGACCAGAGCTCTGGTCTCTTGAGTCTGTCCACTGCTCTTTCCCCAGCCCCTGGGATGTCCACTAGTGCCCTGGGTCCTCAGCATGTTGTACACGTCAGGTGTATGCCCAGTGATCAGGGAAGCTTTCGGTTTCATACATGCATATGTAATTGTGATGGAGCCAGATATACACTGCATTCAGAAGTTTCTAAATTGCACAAAAATTAATTGAGAACTTACTGTGAGCCTCGCATTGAACAAGATTCTTCTTTGTGGATCCTGGATTTTCATAGATGAGGCTTAGGTAGGAGTGTCCCAGGCTAGAATCCAGTGCTGTTTTTGATTGACTGACAATAAAGTTTTGCAAATTGTAAAGACCCATAGGCTTTGTACTATATATTTTTGTACTGCTTCCTGGCTTTTTTACAAAACATTAAGTTTGTTCTACCTTCCTCCAGAATCGTGGCCACATCCTCACCTGTTACCTGTGTCACTTAATCCTTTGAACCCAGTGAAGGGAAGGGAAGGTTGAAAATATAGCTGTAATACCACTTTGGGGCACTGGGTCCAACAGAACATCAACAGTGTTATGATGCCTGTGGTGCCTTATACGTGAAGTGTGGAAACTATCCCCAAGAATTTCCCTTCAGTCTGTGCGGGTGCAGAGCCAGCTGCCTGTTGAACCACAGGTCTGGTTCAGGGAAATGGAAGACTGGTTGACTCAGCATCTACCTCCTGTCGTAGGTGTCAGCAGGCAGATGCTTGGGCTGCTGGATGTGACAGGTGGGCTGGCCATTTAGCAGATGCTGCCTAATGAAAGCAGCAACCTAGGGGGACATCAGAAAGCTTAGCGTACGTCTCCATAGGGGTCTGTGGAGCGAGCTTCCTCTTGTCCAGAGGCCCGTCCATAACTCTAGCAAGAGACGGTGCAGCCACGGATGGTTGGTGGGCCTTCAGATACGGGACTGGAGGGCCTAGAGGAGCTGTCATTGTGTGTTGGTCTGTCCCACCTCCACATAACCACAGAACCAGTTCCTAAAGGGCACCTCCCATCTCTCAGACACTGTCCTTGGTGCTGGGATAAGTGAGGAGAAACATCAGAGTCCAGAGTGCTCACTATTACACTATGGAACCCCTTCAACCAGGAGCCAAGTCAGAGGGCATCCTTCCGTCTGAGAACTTCCAGCCTCGTGACAGGTGGAAGCCTGTTCTAGTTCTTTATTTTTAGATTTTTCAGGAAAAACATCTCCACATGAGCTTTTCTTCTCTCACACGCAGTCTTTCCTGGTATTTTTATCCCCTGCTTCAGTTTCAAACTTTTGCTCGTGTCTTTTCTTTTCCCCTCAAAGCCATAGCATCCTGAGGCTGTGGTAGGCGTGGCAGGTGGGAGCCTGTCCTGGGAAGAGCCCTGGGTAAGCAGGGCCCTCCTTCCTCCCTTTTAGGTGTCCCAGAAAACTGTAGGTCACCCCTCATCTCTGCTCACAGGTGCCCAGGATCCCTGTTACAATAAGTTAAGGCAGCCTGTATCTCCCTAAGTGTGCCGTGTTCTCCCTGGGTTCCTTGAGCCTCGGATGTCTGCAAACTCCAGGCAGAAAGCCGTCTCCTTAGGTCACAGTGATGCAGACAGAATTAACAAATAACCGATTGGCTTTCCAATCGGGAAAAGAGCTGACTTTTAAAAGGAGGAGACATATTAAACAAATAAACTTCTAAATAATGGACTTCAGGCACAGAGGAGTGGGGTGAGGATATTGAGGCAGCCTAGTGAGATTTGGGGGCAGAGTGCCGCCCCCCACTCTAAACCTGTGGCTTAGTTTGCCCCACGCACAGACAGGACTCATTTTGCTCTGTGACTGGCTTCTTTATACAAGCACTGTATGTGCATCTACCTAAATGCGTGTGTGTCCATGTTTATTTCTTCTTGTTAGGTCGCTGCTTTTGTTTTTGTAATTTTTGGCCATACCACGAGGCATGTGGGATCTTAGTTCCCTGACCACGGATCGAATCTGTGCCCCCTGCAGTGGAAGCATGGAGTCCTAACCACTAGATGACCAGGGAAATCCCCATGGTCACTGTTTAATTTAGGTGCATCTGTGTAACTAACAGGGCTTCCTAGGTGGCACTAGTGGTAAAGAACCTGCCTACCAATGCAGAAGACGTTAAGAGACGTGGGTTTGATCCCTAGGTTGGGAAGATCCCCTGGAGGAAGGCATGGCAACCCACCCCAATATTCTTGCCTGAGAATTCCATGGACAGAGGAGCCTGGCAGGCTCCAGTCCATAGGGTCGCAAAGAGTCGAACATTACTGAATTGATTTAGCATGAGTAACTTACACTGGCCCATTGGCCCTTTTGAAGTACATCAGTGTTCAAAGCACCTTAGGTGATGCCCGGCTCACATGTCCCCATCTCCAACCCCAGGGGATCACACTCATTTTTTCCCACTCCATTCACACGTGGTAGAAGAGATGAGATGCTGCACATGGAGTATTCCAGGGCTGCAATTTGGAAAGGAAATAGGGTTCATTTTCTTGACACTATTTTTCACCGGTTAAGAATGGTGACAATTGCCTGTGGGACTCTGGAGAAATTATGAAGTGTTAATTAGCAGAAGCTCTGTGTATTTAAAATATATGGGCATATTTAAAAAACGATTAAGTTAAACCTACTTTACAGAGTTGAGAAACCATGTGGTCTAAAAATCTAAGGAGGTGAATTTTGCTGCATCTATTAAGAGAGATGTTTAAATGCTTCTGGAAATGGCCATTCTGTGTTACTTCTGATTCCTTAGACCTGGAAGCCGAGGCACAGGAGGCAGGTGGTGACTTGGCTGTGATCATCTCGACGTGTGTGTGCGCTTTGTTGTGTCTGACTCTTTGTGGCCCCATGGACTGTAGCCCTCCAGGCTCCTCTGCCCAAGGAATTTTCCAGGCAAGAATATTGGAGTGTGTTGCCATTTCCTATCCCAGGAGATCTTCCCTATCCAGGGATTGGACTCAGGTTTCTTGTGTCTCCTGCATTGAAAGTCAGACTCTTTACCACTGCACCACCTGGGAAACCCTCCTGGGCTAGTCTAATTGATGTGCCTCCATTTCCCAGAGTGAAGGTTTAAACTGTTCCTAATTTCCAGAAGGTGTTTAGAATGTGAATGAATTACAGCTGTGGTTGTTCCTTAGACGTTCCATATTTCACACCTGATCCCAGTGACTTGTGATTCTTTGGGCTTGAAAGTGAAAAGCAAGCACCCCCTGCCATATTTTGCAGAGATGGGGATAGAGCCTGGAACCCAGTCCAGTCACTGACAACCAAGTATTAGTGTGTCTTTCTTTGGACACATCTCACCCTCTTGGCCTCAGTTTTCTCATTGGTTTAATGAAGTGGGAGAGTAGGGTTGGGCTGTGTATCAGTCGGAGTCTAACAAGAAAAATAGGAAATTCTTCATGTATCTCAACAAAGGGAATTGAATGCAGGTCATTTATACAAGTAGTGGAGGAGGTAAAACAGGGCAAAGGGGAGGGAGTGAAGGGGAGGTAGCCCCAGCAAGACATCTGCTCTTCCTAGAAGCTGGAGGGAGAAGGTGAGGAGGTGATGTCACCCCAGCCCAGGGGCCAGGGCCACTCTGGAAGCAAGAGCTGGGGCCATGGAGGGAATACCACTTGATGCAGAGAGCCAGGGAAGAGATGCTTTGGCACCCCTGCTCCCTCCATCCCCCTTCACCCTCCCCCTACACTCCCACTGATCTTGGGTCAGTGTCTCCAATTGTCCCCAACCCTGCAGGAAGCTGTCAGGGTCAGCAGAGAAGGCTGTGGAGTGGTCAGGCTGGAGTATCCCTGTAACTGACATTCAGTGACAGTAAAAAGTTCTGTGTGTCCTCAAGGGTGTGCTGATGGGAAAATCAGGCCAATAAGATCACACTAGTCTTTTTTTTAAATTCAATTATAAAAATTTTTGTTAGAGTGATATGTTCTAGATACTGCAAAGGGAACTCACTTGGAAGTAGCCAACTTTATTTTTTCTGTAACTCTACCCTTCAAGATATGCTGGGACACAATAAATAAAACATTAGACACAAATGACTTGTATTATGAATATAACTTTCTATGTGAAGGTCACACTGCTCTTTATTGAGACTCCCCATCCCATCATCAGAAACAAATGTCCCCAGGGTGAACCTGCCCTGTTCTGCACTGGACTTGCCTTTATGGAGAGAAGACAAGGCAAGACCTCAGGGAAGGTGTTTCGGATGTGAGGAGGAGGAGGGGTAGGTCCAAGAGGGTAAAGGATGAGAAAGAGTAGACAGAAAAGGGTTCATACCTGTGAGCAGAGAGCTGAACCCAAAGGGAAAGGGGTCAAAGGGCCTCACCCATGACCAGTGATGGTCGCTGTCTGTGCAAAAGTGTGCTTCCAGTCATAAAATAACTCACACAGGGCAGTGTCCATGGCAGTGTTTTCTGGAGTGTTTAACTGGTTTTCATACAAGGCACCTTTTTCATGGAGTGACTTCAATCAGTATCCTTCCGACTGGACTGACTGGACATCCCCTCACCTAAGATGTTCTCTTCCCACAGAAGGGAAGTCATGTCAGCTCTGTCCTCACGGAGGTGTCCGCTGCAGGGGAGTCTAAGGTGGCGACAGGCCCCCAGCCCTTTGCCTATGAAGTGAGGGGTCGGTGTGTGCTTTTGGGGCCCCCAGCTCTGCTCTCTGGGATCCACCCCAGGCCCTGGCAGATGGGGGCAGGCAGTGGCCCTTCCACCAGGTCGGGAAGAGGACACCTATACAATCATGTCCCAGGAGGTCTGAACCGAGAGCGAGAGCCCGCCTGGCTATGGCTCAAGAAGGGACTAAGTAACCTGAAACTCTTTGTAAAAACTCCAGATCTCTCGTTTCCTGACCGTGAGTCCGGGAGAATATGGAGCACGGCAACTTTCCCCACTGATCTGTGTTTTTTTGCCTGCTGCCCTCAAGCCTCATACACTCTCCTTGCCCAACACGAGGCCTTCAAACCCACCAACGATGTTCAGGGCTTACCTCTCATTCTCTCCCCACCTCTCTTCCTGTCTCTCCTGCTTTACAAAGCCCAGAGAACCGAGGAGGCAAGCTCTGATGCTCAGGGAGGGGAGGCCCGTAGGGAAGGAAGAGCTGGGGACACTCATGCATTAGTCATTTTTGTCCTGACTCTTATTCAGAGATGAGCAATAGCTGGAAAAGATGTTAGTTTGGTGACAAATAAGAGGTCCTGGAACTGAGAAGGGGGCGAGAATTGAAAGACCTTGGCTAGGGGAAGAGGAGAGGCCGCCCTGAGTCAGGCCGCAGAGGCAGCAGCATGTGTGCAGGGTTGGAGCGGAAGGACAGGCCTGTCTGTCAGGCTGGGCTGGGCCTTTCATACAGGAGGAGCAGGGAGATGATGCCTTGGTGCCAGACTGAGGAGCTTAAAAGACAAGATGACCTTATGCTGCTGTCCAGAAAGAAATGGCATAGAGTCACACTCCTGTCCCCAGCCTACGGTAGACATAGGAAACCAGTCCTCACGTTCTTTCCGACTGAAGGCAGAAGGGGATTCAAGCTCTACAAGCAGCGTCATTGATCCATCACTGTTGGTATGTGACATAAAGCCTGGGGACTGTCTGGCTATGGACAGGGAGACATGGATGGTTCTTGTGAAGCATTTTAGACATGTAACCATCAGTGTGGACTGGATGGAAGGAGTGAGCGCTGAAAAGAGAGCTAAGTGGGGAGATGAATATGTTGAGATTTCTGGCCAAAGGACATCTGTGTCTTCTGCCCATTCCTACACTGGACTTGGTGGGCCAGCGTGTTTTGTTTTCATTTTTAAACCTAGGCTTTTTTAATGGGGTAAATCTCCTCCACTCCCACCCTTATCCTGGGCATCCATGCAATGGCCTCTCCTCTCTGCCTCTATCAAACTGAACTTCTAGTTACCCAGTCACCTAAGAGCTCAGACTAGGTTCCAGGCACATTCTCATCTGTTTTGGACCAAGTGTTTTTCACTGTATAAAAACATTAGGGCAAAAGTACTGAAGCAGAAGTCTCCATCAAGCTCATTGAAATTAGGAAACTGGGATTCTGTCATCATAGTTTCCATTCTCCCAGGAATTGTTTTGGGCTCTTTGTATGACAGGGCTAAGGAAACCTTTCTTCTTTTTTTTCATCCAAAAGAATGAAACCACTTCTTGGTTGACCCTGTTAGAGAGTGATGGACTGGAACAGTCAGAAACCATTAGCATCGGCCTGGTGAGCTGTTTTTCAATTTAGAAGCATCGACTGAGCCCAGAGAGACATCCCACCAGAGTTCAATGACTTGCATCCACCCTTTATCCTGCAGCTGAAAGCTAGGCTCCTCCACTCCCACAGTGGTCCTGCATGGTGACTGATTGCATCTATAAATTCCAAACTTTTGTTCTGGCGGTTCCCCTTGCCAACATGGTGCTGCTGATAACAATACGCTCTTGTACCCTTGCTACTCAAAGTGGGGTAGCATCAGCCTCACCTGAGAGCTTCTGAGAAATACACAATCTGGAGGCTTCACTCCAGACCTTCTGACTGAATCAGAATCTGCAGGTTAGCAAGACCTTCGGGCAATATGGGGGTGGGGGAAGCCTGAAACAGCTGGGGGAGGCCGGAAGTGTGAGCTCAAGGTGTCAGCAGGGCTGCACTCCCCCCAGAGCTCTAAGGGAGAATCTTCTCAGTCCTCTTTCAGCTTCTGGTGGCTTCTGGCATTCCTTGCCTCCTGGCTGCCTCACTCTGATCTCTGCTTCTTGTCTCCATGTGGCTTGTGAAGACAGTTGTGATGGGGTTCAGGGCCCACCAGGATAACTCAGGATGATTTCATCTTTAGATTCTCAGTTTAAGTACATTAGTAAAGATCCATCTACCACATAAGGTCACATTTGCAGGTTCTGGGTGTTGGGGCATGAACATATTTTTTGAAGGGAGGGGCCACTCTTCAACCCATGACAGACCCCCTTAGAACAGTCCCAGGCAGCATGCTTCCAGCCCCTTGCCATAGCTCACCCCCTGCAGCTGGTCCAGCCTGGTGTTCTGATTTACCTATACTGCTGAACACTGCCAAACAGTACCAGCATTATTGATGCCTTTCCTATGACAGACCTTGCCCTACATATTTTACATGGATTAATCCATTTGACTGCAACAACCCCTCAGGGCTGCAACTGTAATTGCCACCCTTATTTTACAGATGAGAAAACTGAGGCACAGAGTGGTTCAGGAGCTCACCTAAGCTCTCGTAGCTAGTAGAATTGAACTTGGGCTACAAACCCAGCAGTCTGTCCCAGAATCTGAGCTTCACCAATATACTTCACCACTCAGAAGCATTATTAAGTGCTTCTGAAATTATGGAAGGTTCAAGAGGTGGTGGCGGAGAAGGCAATGACTCCCCACTCCAGTACTCTTGCCTGGAAAATCCCAGGGTTGGGGGAGCCTGCTGGGCTGCTGTCTATGGGGTCGCACGGAGTCGGACACGACTGAAGCGATTTAGCAGCAGCAGTAGCAGCAAGAGGTGGTGGAGAGAGATGGCACCAGGTCCCACTTTTCAGGGAGGCAGAGCACAAAGAAGGTCAAGATACAGTGTGAGCTTTCCTGCTCCCACCCCACAGTGCCTGAAAGTTGGGGGACCCCCAGTTGTTGGTGCCTGGAGGATGGGGAGCACATTTTACTGTTCAGTGAGTGACTGAAACAGTGCATCCCATCTGTGTCAAAGGAGCACTGCATAGCCATGGCCAGGGACATTGCTCGGGGCAGGGACTGGCGGAGACTCTCTCCATGGACCTGCCAAGGATGGATGCTCAGATCTCTAGAGGGGACAGAATTGAGCCCTGAAACTCTGAGATGGAGCTTCAAGTCCAGAAGACCCAGAAGCAAAATCCAAGAGCCCAGGGGGGAGAACCACAAGGGAAATGTCACTAGGCCGCCTCCTGGTGTGCTCAGGGGAGCAGCCCAGGCAGCACACAGCCCGACTTGAGCTCTGGAAGGCCCATGTGCATGGAGTATGTTTGTGGGGGGCAGGGTGCACAGAGGCATATGTGCCTGGACAGGTGCATGGTTTCACTAGGATGCTAGCAACTGAGCCATGCTCTGAATACCTTGTGAAAAGGCCCCCCAGAATGCAGGTGAGATATTTCTCGTGAGATAAGTACTGCTATGGCCACCATCTAGAGATGAGGTACACAATGCCCAAGGTGTCATGGCTGCTCAGTCCCTCACCTCTCAGCATAGTGTGGGCTCTGGAATGGCAGGCTCATGGCAGGGCAGTGCTGAGTACAGTGCCTGAGCATAGCAGTCACTTAAATATATCAAACCAGTCAATCCTAAAGGAAACAAGCCCTGAACATTCATTGGAAGGACTGATGCTGAAGCTGAAGCTTCAATACTTTGGCTGCCTGATGTGAAGAGTCAACACATTGGAAAAAGACCCTGATGCTGGGAAAGATTGAAGGAGGAGGAGAAGGGGGCCACAGAGGATGAGATGGTTGGATGGCCTCACCAACTCAATGGACTTGTGTTTGAGCAAACTCCAGGAGATAGTGAAGGACAGGGAAGCCTGGCGTGCTGCAGTCCATGGGATCGCAAACAGCTGGACATGCTTCCCCAAACCAATAGTGGAAGCTTCAGATGAGAAGCTCAGAGGGAAAAGTTGAGCCCACCATTTACAAATGCACCAGCCCCCAATGCACTTGTTTCTTTAGTACAGAAATTCAGCAGCCAACATAACCTGCCTAATTTTATTAAGCTCAGTTTCACAGATTCTTTGGCATTCCCTTGAGAACATCTGATGGGGCAGTCAGCCCAGATGTACACTTGCTGGAAGATGGAATCCAGATTGTGATTTAAAGACACAGTTGTTACACTGTCATGGACCACAAGAGGACTCATTGACTAGCAAGCATGTAACATTTATTGAGTGAGCACTTATTATCTACCAGGCCCTGTGCAAAGCCTATGATTACATATATTGTCTCATATGATCCTCCCAGGAGGTGCTCTTCCTCTCTCCATCTTACAGATGAAGAAACCGAGGTTGAGAGAAACTAAGTAACAGCTGGAGAGATGCAGAGCTTGAATTCGATTTTGGTCCCTTAATGCTCTCCAGAGCCTGGATCTTCAGCCACAACGCTGCATGGTGGAGCATTTCCTGGACTCTTAATGTATTAAGATGGCTTTAGGTGGCGCTAGTGGTAAAGAACCCACTTGCCAAGGCAGGAGATGTAGATTCGATCCCTGGGTCGGAAAGATACCCTGGAGGAGGAAACAGCAACCCACTCCAGTATTCTTGCCTGGAGAATCCCATGGACAGAGGACCCTGGAGGGTTACAGTCTGTGGGGTAGCAGAGAGTCGGACATGACTGAAGCAACTTAGCACAGCACAGCACGAACTGCTTTTGAGTTGTTACCATCTCACCCTATCCCCACTCCCCTTAATAGTTCTTAATTTTCTCTCTGCTTACCTTAAACCTCTCTACTCCCAACATTGGGGAAATGCCAGGCAGACCCCAAGGCCGATCTGGGAGGGCTCTTAGAGTGAGGATACGGGGGCTGGTCGAGCACTTACTGTGTGCTAGTTCCTCTGGAGAGCACTTCCAGCCATGGAGGTTTTCACTGGCTCAGTGGGTCAGAAATTCAGGTGGATGTATTTCCATTCTGTCTCATCTTGATGTCTTTTATGTTTGGCCTTCTCGTCCTACTCTGGTCCTACCTTATGATAATATGGTCCTGTTTCACAGAGGAGGAAGATACCTCCTCAGCAGATCGTGGATGTGCGCTGATTGGGAGCCGGGCATGTCAATCTGCCTCGCTCCATAGATCCTGGTACAGTGTACCTGCCAGAAGCAGGACAGATGGTCGACAAACCTCGTCTGCTGATAAGCCTTGATTCAAAGTGTCAAGGGGCTCTCCCAAAGCCCCATGGCCTGTTTCTCTTGCCTCATCCCTTGGCTTCCCGATTTGGTGGACAACCTATCACCTCCATGTGAAGGGCAATCTCAAAGTTGGTGACACTGACTTCTAAGATGGGTTCTCATACTTCATCAATTCTAAAGCACACATTTTCTCCCCACATTTCAACATCTCATATTGGGATATGTGCTCCAATTAATGATGGCAAAATTATAACTAGCAGTGGTTTTCTTAGTAATATTTAAAATAATGATGTGTCAATTAACAATGATATCCTAGATCTGGAGAAATGCAGTGATACCAATGTTTATTTTTACCTCTGAGTATAAAATCAATACCTGCACTTCTGTCTCTCTGCCTTCACTTCTGAGGCCTGTATCAAAAGTCTTCCTTGGGCTTGTTGTGTGACTAGCCTCTCATGACATTTCTTTAAGCAGGAGACGTCCTGGAAGTAGGCTGACTTGAGTTGCCAGAATGTGATAGCCCTCAAATTGTTGTCCTTATGTTTACCTTTCATTTCCTCCTTCTTAAATCTTATCAAGGGTTTTACAAACTCTCAGGAAGTTATTAAGTGGAGGGTCATGTTTTAAGAAGTGTAGGTTCACTTGTTTGTTTCTTTGAGTTTGATGTTAAGAGACTGGAATCATCTGCCTAGAAATGAGCTTGATTGAACTTCATTAAATTTTCTATAAAAAGAGCACCCATTTTATAACCTGGATGTGAGATCGAGCTGGTTTTGTTGATAGTCGTCCTTGTATATCTCTGATCTTAAGTGGACTGATTATTGAGGTAGCTTTTATGGCCAGCTTAGTGCAGGAGTTGCCTGAAGGTAATATAAGTCACTGTTAATTATGTGTGCACCATATTTGATTTCCGGAAATCTGGTTTCCTGATCACCTTTTGCTAAAAGCTGGTTCCACTCTAGGTTGAATCCTAGGAGACTTGATTTCACCTTATTTGAGAATAAAGGAAAAGAAAAACAATTAAATGTGTTTTGAGAAAAGACTGCAGAGAAGATAAATGATCTGGAAGACTCAAAAGAAGTACTTATCTCATAATAATCTGCTGTAGGAACCAGAAGAAGTGTCAGAAAACTATTTAGTAGCCTTGTATGTATGTATGTGTTAATTGCTCAGTCACATCCAACTCTGCAATCTCATGGACTGTAGCCTGCCAGGCTCCTCTGTCCATGGAATTCTCCAGGCAAGAATACTGGAGTGGGTAGCCATTCCCTTCTCCAGGGGATCTTCCCAACCTTAGTAGCCTTAAAATAGTTCAAAAAGGCATGGCTTCTAAGAAACAGGAGAGGGCAGTCATAGGAGAAGATAGACTAAGATGAAAAGGTCTGAGGTGAAATGGAGACACACTAAGAAAAATGTGCAAAAGATAAAATGTTCAATGTGGGAATTAGAATTCACACTATTTTGCTGAATTAAAATTAGTGAAATTGGAGATGAGGATAATAATGACAAACATTCAGAATGCCAGGAAAATAGCAATAAGGAAACTAGTGAGAGAAAAAATATGAGAAAACAATTAGAGAACAAAGATTCAACATATGGGTAACTGCTGATCCCGAAGAAGACACTCAAATAAGTGAAATGGAAGAAAAAACCATAGAGCTAATAGAAGATGATCAACCCTGGGCTAAAGAAAACGTGTGAATGTGTTTTTCAGGGTAGGCTATCTGCTACCGTAACCACCACCTCAGCCTCCCTGATCCAGTGCCCAGTGGGCTGCCTTCAGTGACACCCCACCGCCTTCCCTCTGGTGGCTGCATCACCCTCAAGGGCCCCAGAGCATCCACTGGATCCTCTGCATCCAGCAGGGCGGCAAGGAAGGAGAGAGTGTGGAGAAGGTAGTTCTGCTCTTAACTGTCTGGGCTACAGGTGACGCAAGTCACTTCTGCTTAATCTCATTGGCTGATATCCCATTGGCCGACATCCCATTGGCCCTATTCAGAGGGAAGGCAGGTAGGAAAGGTGGGTCCCCGGAAGAAAAGGAAGTGAGTTTGGTGAGTACATGGCATTGTTCCTGACACATGGATATGCAGACACACATACAAATATGTACAGAAGTTTAAACAGCTCTTTCCTTAATTGTGATAAAATCCATACCATACAGGATCATAGGGAGGATCATAGACAGGATTGGAAAGTCAAACAACCTGCCTGCTATTTTTTCGGTCTTGTTTCCGACACACTGTGACACTGTGAGCCTCACTGCTCAGGCTTTGGGCTGTCTTTGATACGTGCACCACGGGCAGTTGTTTACCCACATGAGGCTGTGGACCCTGTCACAATTTGGCATGTTCCTTCCAGTTCCCACCATCCCCTCTTTCTGGGCCTATTGACTCTCCTCTCCCTCCCCAAATCATCAAGTCCCATATCCCATTGAATCTGTGAATTTCTATAGTTTCCTCAGTCTGGAGAGGGGAGGGATGGTGTCAGATCCCCCTTTAGTCCTAGATGCAAGGTGTTCTCTTACCATTTCCTCTTGTGCTCAGTACGTGAAAAAAGTAAAATAAAACCAACAAAACCAATTTTAAAAGTCCAACATAAAAATCTTGACCTTAATATGCTAAAGGAGTATTTATTTATACCTTTGTGGCCAAGAAAATAGTTTATTAGACACAGAAGGATGCAGCATCCAATAGCTGTTCCCTGTACTTCTTGGCTGGAGGTGGAATTGGGACTAAGGGTAGTCTTGCCACATGAAGGATAAATACTCTCAGATTAGGTCCCAAAGCAGAACCAACCGTTTTATGTTCAAACTTGACCAAAGTGAAACTTTTCAAAATGTAGCTCCGTTGGTTTTTAGGTACAGTCTGGCCTGAAGGCAAAAGGTAGATAAGATGACCACTTAAAAGTTTCCTGTGACTGGATTCTAGGACAACCTGAGGTGTGAAACAGTGAATCAGAGGACATGTCAGTTCAATTAGACAGGCTTTTATCCACATAGTATGCAAGTTTGGCACCTTCTCACCGAAGGAAGGAACCGAGTATTTGAAGGCTGAGCACAGCCATCCTGCTAGTTCAGGACTGTCCCTGCGTCACTAGGGTTTCCTGAACCCCCAAGGCCACATGGTTTTGTGATGGTGGCAGAGGTATCTGGCAAGTGGGTTAAACTCATGCTGGAGCCTTGAGATTTGGGCCTCCCTGGAACCCCACAGTTCACTAGCTTGTGCTGGAGCACCGCCCTCACCACCACCCCCCACAGTGTTGAAATGCTCTCTCTGTGCATGTCTCAGTAACGCAATGAGCCCCAGTAGCTCTGTGACTCTGATCAAGTCACTCCATTTCCTGAGCCTCAGTTTCCTTACCTGAAAAGCAGGGTGAGGGGCCCTTTGCCATGGCACTGATGAGAAGGGCCGGGCACAGCCCCAATACCTATCTGGGTTTAACAGCTCCAATTTTTTGGATCAAGTAATGTCTTCCTTCTTAGGCTGCAGCAGTCAGGGGGTTAAAGAATTCCTGCCAAGGGGGTTTCTGGAGACAGACAGAGGGAGAGACTTCCTCCTTTCTTCTCTGACACTCTATTCATTCTAAAAGGTTAATCCCTTACATAGAACCATGGAGAATTCAGAAGTAGGTGAAGAAGTTGATAAGCCTCAGCCATAATTCCATCACCCAGGGGCATGAGCTTTCTCTCTATCTGAACAGACCAGGCGGGGTGTGGTCCCATCTCTTACTCAACTGTCTCAATTTACTCTGCAAAGTAACAGCAGCAAGGCCTTGACCAGCTCCTCCCTCACTTCTGGAAGCTTCATTCAGGGATCGGTGAGTTTGGGCTCTGACTTCAAGTCTCAGGCTGTCCTTGTCTGGAGCTGACCCATGGAGCTGGGAGCCTGGGGCTTTAGAGGCACCCCCACTCAGGGGGCGGCCATGCCCGTGGCAGACGTTGAAGCAGATGGGAAAGGACCACTTGTCATGTCTTTCCGCTGTGGGCTTGGGGTGCGGGTGATACCGACTGTCTGCTCCTGTCTGGACGCCTCCCACTTGAAGTGGAAGGAGACAGGCACCCGCCTCCCTGTGTGCGCACAGGGCTTAAACAGATGTTAACAAAAAGTCAGACAACTTGAGCATTCTCTTCTAGACCTTCTGTTCCTTTTTAGCTACAAGGAACGACCCACAGAAATGCGATTTCATACTCCAGTGGTTACATTCACCTGGTCTTCAGTGGGACAGAGACAAAAATGGCCTGTGACAGGGAGCGCCTTTCAGGGTTGTGATCCCTGGCTGCTCTCCGAGGAAGGCGAATCCCAGCAGAGTCTTTGCTGAGTAGGCTCCAGAGTGTGAGGGTGCAAACTGGAGATGCCCAGAGGGAGCTCCGGGGCTCCCCTGAGAGGGGAACTGAGGGGGTCCCAGGGTGGGGGTGGGGCAGAGGAGGAGCTACTGAAGGGAAGGGGGGGGGTAAGGGGGTGGGTCTGAGCCGAGCATGTCTATCCCCTTCTCCTCTTTCTCCCCACAACCCGTGGTATTTTATGGAGTTGGCTTTGTTAGAGCTGCAACCAATTGCTGGAATTCTGTCTCAAAATAGGCAAGAAGAATGGCTGTCAGAGAGGTCCAGTCATTTGGATTACATAACAAGAGAATATGTTATTTTAGAGGAGATGATTCAGGCTCTAGGGTGCCTGCCACACACGCCCCATTATCACTCAGCACCATATTCTGAAATGGGCTGCTCAGGGGTAGATCTCCCCACACTGTTCCGAGCTCCCCTGGGCCCTTACTCACCTCTGGGACCTCAGGGCCTGGGCAGTGTTGCATTGCTGAGCCATTTTAACACCTAATTCACTGCTAGTGGAGTTTCAGTTCAACTAATATTTATTAAGCATCTACCTGACACCAGCCCTACAGCAACACAAAGAATAGAGACATGTCAAAGGCACAGGCCCTACCTGCTAGGAGCTCATGGTATATTACCACAGGCTGTTGCTGTCAGATTGTAAATGGAATGAAAGAGGAGCATAATGGTGATGGGAGTGTAAGGGACAGGGGTGTGGCGGGAAGGCTTCCAGGAGGACCCGACAACCTGAGCTGAAAGGAAACAGCAAAAACAAAAGAGTGCTCCAGGCAGAGACCAGCAAGGACAACGGTGGGGACCGGCTGAGAGCATTCGGGTCCTGGGAACAGCCTCCGGAGCATGAGTGATAGTCTGGAGGGAGGGGGCAGGCACTGGGAGGCCCAGGGGGCTTTTCAAACGAGCTAAGAGGGGCCTTATTCTGTAGGGTGCAGTCCTCAAAGAAGGGAGCGGCCAGAGACAGAAAGGCATGATCCTCGGTCTCCTGGTGGGGAATGGGTGGGTTTCAGTTTCCAACAAGGAGAATGCACTTGGTTTGAAAAAGCAAATTCAGAATTAAAATTTTTTATTTGATAAGTATAGAAAGGAGAGCTGTCACTTCTGTAATACAATCTAAATTTGACTAAATTTTGGCTAGAGGAGCAGAAATTAGAAAAAAAAAGAAAAGGTGCAAGAACGCTGCCCCGATGGCGATGGTGGGGAGCCTTGGGTGGGCTGGGGGTGGGGAGGGGGATGCAGGGCAGTGGGTCAGATTTGCATTTTTAGAACAGCTACTCTGGACTCTCGCTACTGATTGGATGGGGTGTATGAGAAAGGAAAGACTAGGCTGAGATCATGAATGCGATTCTTTGCAGCCAAAGATGGAGAAGCTCTATCCAGTCAGCAAAAACAAAACCAGGAGCCTACTGTGACTCAGATCATGAACTCCTTATTGCCAAATTCAGACATAAATTGAAGAAAGTGGGGAAAACCACTAGGCCATTCAAGTATGACTTAAATCAAATCCCTTACGATTATACAGTGGAAGTGACAAATAGATTCAAGGGATTAAATCTGAGAGTGCCTGAAGAACTATGGACAGAGGTTTGTGACATTGTACAGAAGGCAGTGATCAAGACCATCCCCAAGAAAAAGATATGCAAAAGGCAAAATGATTGTCTGAGGAAGCCTTACAAATAGCTGTGAAAAGAAGAGAAGTGAAAGGCAAAGGAGAAAAGGAAAGATATACCCATTTGATGCAAAGTTCCAAAGAATAGCAAGGAGAGATAAGAAAGCCTTCCTCAGCGATCAATGCAAAGAAATACAGGAAAATAATAGAATGGGAAAGACTAGAGATCTCTTCAAGGAAATTAGAGATACCAAGGGAACATTTCATGTAAAGATGGGCACAATAAAGGACAGATATGGTATGGACCTAACAGAAGCAGAAGATATTAAGAAGTGGTGGTGGCAAGAATACACCATAGAACTATACAAAAAATATCTTCATGACCCAGATAATCACGATGGTGTGATCACTCACCTAGAGCCAGACATCCTGGAATGTGAAGTCAGGTGGGCCTTAGGAAGCATCACTATGAACAAAGTTAGTGGAGGGGATGGAATTCCAGTTGAGCTATTTCAAATCCTAAAAGATGATGCTGTGAAAGTGCTGCACTCAATATGTCAGCAAATTTGGAAAACTCAGCAGTGACCAAAGGACTGGAAAAGGTCCGTTTTCATTCCAATCCCAAAGAAAGGCAATGCCAAAGAATGCTCAAACTACTGCACAATTGCACTCATCTCACACGCTGGTAAAGTAATGCTCAAAATCCTCCAAGCCAGGCTTCAACAGTACGTGAACCATGAACCTCCAGATGTTCAAGCTGGATTTAGAAAAGGCAGAGGAACCAGAGATCAAATTGCCAACATCTGCTGGATCATCAAAAAAGCAAGAGAGTTCCAGAAAAACATATACTTCCGCATTATTGACTATGCCAAAGCCTTTGACTGTGTGGATCACAACAAACTGTGGAAAATTCTTAAAGAATTGGGAATACCAGACCACCTTACCTGCCTCCTGAGAAATCTGTATGCAGGTCAAGAAGCAACAGTTAGAAGTGGATATGGAACAACTGACTTTTCCAAATTGGGAAAGGAGTATGAAAAGGCTGCATATTGTCACCCTGCTTATTTAACTTATATGCAGAGTACATCATGAGAAATGCATCTGGATGAAGCACAAGCTGGAATCAACATTGCCAGGAGAAATATCAATAGCCTCAGATATGCAGATGACACCACCCTTATGGCAGAAAGTGAAGAAGAACTAAAGAGCCTCTTGATGAAAGTGAAGCAGGAGAGTGAAAAAGTTGGCTTAAAACTCAACATTCAGAAAATTAAGATCATGGCACCAGGTCCCATCACTTCACAGCAAATAGATGGGGAAACAATGGAAACAGTGACGGACTTTATTTTTGGGGGCTCCAAAAATCACTGCAGATGGTGACTGTAGCCATGAAATTAAAAGACACTTGCTCCTTGGAAGAAAAGCTATGACCAACCTAGACAGCATATTAAAAAGCAGAGACATTATTTTGCCAACAAAGTCCATCTAGTTAAAGCTATGGTTTTTCCAGTAGTCATGTATGGATGTGAGAGTTGGACTATAAAGAAAGCTGAGCGCTGAAGAACTGATGCTTTTGAACTGTGGTGTTGGAGAAGACTGTTGAGAGTCCCTTGGACCGCAAGGAGATCCAACCAGTCCATCCTAAAGGAAATCAGTACTGAATATTCACTGGAAGGACTGATGCTGAAGCTGTAGCTCCAATACTCTGGCCATTTGATGCAAAGAACTGACTCATTTAAAAAGACCCTGATGCTGGGAAAGATTGAAGGCGGGAGGAGAAGGGGACGACAGAGGATGAGATGGTTGGATGGCATCACCGACTCAATGGACATGAGTTTGAGTAAGCTCCAGGAGTTGGTGATGGACAGGGAGGCCTGGCGTGCTGGAGTCCATGGGGTCACAAAGAATCAGACATGACTGAGTGACTGAACTGAACTGAACTGATGAATGTGATGGGGATGACACTGGCTTGATTCAAGGTGTGGTGCTCTGGGTGGGAAGATATTTAGGACATAAAACCAGAGAATCTGGTGACAGTAGGTACACAGGGCATGAAGAGGGAGGAGTCAAGGCTGCCTTCTGGGGCCCTTGGTGGGTGGTCAGCTGGGTGGGGGACAGGGAGGGGATGCTGGCTGGGGGAGGGAGGCTCTGGTGCAGGGCTGGCTAGAGTGATGGTCCGTTTGGACAGGTCATTTTCAAGGTGGCTGTGGGACGTCTGGGGGTGGGGTGGACAGAGGCCACAGTCTAGCGAGCAGCCAGCTAGGGCTGAAATCCAGTGTCCTAACTTGTTCTGCCTCCCAGCCGGCTTGGCTACACCCTGAGAGTAGGGGAGCAGGTGGCTCTGGGGTGGGGATGGGGGGTGGGGCGGGGGCCGCCTCCCAGGAAGTGTCAAGCCTTCTCACTACATGGGGCACTCCTTGCTTAGCTCTTCCCTTGGGGCCTGGGTGAGCTTGGCCCTTGAAGCACATGCTGGGGAAGCCAAAGGCTGAGTGGAGTGGATCGTGACCCTGTCCTTGAAACCACAGCAGGCATAGCTCAGAGGGTTCTGTCTCCGAGACCAGGGTCTCCTGAGGCCCAGCTCTGCCCTGGGTGTTGGACTCTCCTGAGTGGCCCTGGCATCAGACCTCTTCCTCTTCCTTTTTCCTCATTGAGACTTGCTGATCGGGTACCTGTCCTGGCCCCGCCCAGGCTGACTCTGCAATCAGAGATCTGACAGGTTTGGTAACACAGGAGAATGTTTAAAATAATGCATTTGCCTATAATACCTCTCAGGGCTATTTTCATTGTAATCAAGGGTTAATACTATACCCTAAGGAATGGAGATCTAATAGTGGAATATCAACACTGATGGAGATAGGATGGGTATTAGTCAGTGTTCAGTGTATACTTATCTGTGGGACAGATGTCTGTGTTCTTACATGAATGGAGCAGGTCTCTTTGGGGGACATTAATTCTCTCTGTGGACACAAGTAATAGCTCAGACTCTGAAAATCCAAGCCTTAGCAGGGACGGGCAATCTCATCTCTGTGCCAGGGGCTGCTGGTGAAGGGGAGGAAGCTGGCACTTCACATAAGATAACTTACCTGGCTGCAGGATTGGTCTTTAAGGCAGGTCAGTGGCCGCCCACAGGAAGAAGCGCATCCAGAGGTATATCAGCAAACCCCAGCAGGTAGGGCTGCCATATTGTTAGGCAATGGATGGAAGTGATGTTAAGTTCTGGCAGTGACCCTGTATTCTAGCTAAAAATAAGACCCGTGGTTAGGAGAGCTGCAGCTGGCAGCTGGATATGCAGAGCATAGAGAAGAGCTTTTAGAAACAACTATCAAGACCCTAACTAGAGGGGTGAGCATCAGGACTGGACCCATCAGGGGCCTTCTCAGCACTGGAATGCTGAACCCAGGGTGCCCAGACTGACTGAGAGGGCAGTGGTGCCTCGGGGGTCACTCAGCATCCCGGACTCCCTCAGGCACATCAGACCTCCCAAGATGATTTCTCCTTGCCCCCTCTTTGGTGAGAACAGTCTTTCCAAATGCTCCTTTCCTGGCTGATGAGACAGGACCAGCAGGACAACACAGGTCCTCGGAGCCACGGGTGGACGTGGACCCGGGCTGGGGATGACGCCGACTCTGGGTGAGCTAAGCATCTCTGGGTCTGAACACAGACACCCAAGTGAAAAAAACCCCCATAACGATCACTTTTTTTTTTTTAAGTATATTGATGATTAACCCTTTGATGACCTTGATCTTTATGATTTTTGGATTAGTAACTAGGATTTTTGGATCAGTAACTTGCCATTGTTTATAAGACATTAACTACTTTACATTCCCCCTTCAGTAGTCCTTTATGACCTGTTACTTAGATATTAGCTGGGGCCTTCCTTCCCCTTGAACTCTAGGTAACGTTGGCTTAAGTCCACCAATTCATGGTCTGTGCAACTTCAAAACCCTCCCACTTTCCCAGGGTGTGATATTCTTCAGGCCTCTTGGGCCTCTTTGGGCTGCATCCAAAAATCAGTCACACCAGCATGTGTGGGTTTAGGAGCTGTTAGTGAAGTATTTGGGGGAGTGGGTTGTCAGGAAGGGGTCAGTCCCTTCCAGCCCAGCTGTGTGTGAGCTTCTGGGCTTGCTGGGAGTTCAACTCCCTCTGCCATGCAGAGCAGCCACTCTCCTCTGCAGCCCCTTGGCGGTAGTAGTTACATGTGTGCTTAGTCGTGTCCAGCTCTTTGTGACCCCATGGGCTGTAGCCTGCCAGGCTCCTCTATCCATGGGATTTCCCAGGCAAGAATACTGAAGGGGGTTACCATTTCCTTCTCCAGGGGATCTTCCCGACCCAGGGATTGAATCTGCATCTCTGGCGTCTTCTACATTGGCAGGCAGATTCTTTACCAGCTGAGCCACTGGGAAAGCCTGGGGTCCCTTGGCCAACATTCAGCAAAGGGATTTTTCCAACAACTCTCTTTGAAAGGAATTTTGACCCCAAGTGTAAAGATAATGAAGCTTTCTTTACCTTTGTGTAGACAGAATTTGCTTTTAAAATAAAAATTCATCTTCAGTTCATTTTCAAGAATTCCTCAACAGTTCTTAAAATAAACCAGTACCTAATGGTGCTGCAAAAACAGGGCAAAGAGTTGTGGCAGTACAGAAAACACCCTGATATCTGTCATGTTTGTGTTTTCCAGTTTCTACCTGGATGTTTGAGATCCTATAGATGTGGTCATCGAGCCGGGCAGTGGAGCGGAGTGTGCAGACTGAGTGCTGAGAAGAGGCAGCCTGGGGCAAGGCTGCTCCGGCCTCCTGGTAATCAGTCGGTAGTTTTTGGTGGTGATGGGGAGGGGGAAGGGGTGAGACACAGTTTTTGGTTGGGTCCATCTCACTAGGATGGGCTTCCAGGCACTCAGGTCATTGCCATGAACTCCCCTGATCCCACTGACTCAAGAGCAACCAAGTGCAACTAGAGATTATCATACTAAGCGAGGGAAATCAGAAAAAGGCAAATACCATATGATATCACTTATACGTGGAATCTAAAATATGGCACATATGAACCTATCTACAAAACAGAAACAGACTCACAGACATAGAGATCAGACTCATGGTTGCCAAGGGAGTGAGGGTTGGGGGAGAAGGATGGACTGGGAATTTGGGGTTGGTAGATGCAAACTATTACATATAGACTCAGTAAACAACAAGGTCCTACTGTATAGTAAAGGGAACTATATCCAATCTCCTGGGATAAACCATATGGAAAAGAATATTGAGGAAATCATGCATATATGTCTAAAACTGAGTGCAGTTTGGCATAACAATCATCAATGATACTTCAACAACAACAAAAGAGCCGTCATGGCGTCAGAAGGACCTTGGAGGTCACTGGTCCCACTCCAACAGGGCAGAAGCCCCTCTACAACATCCTGTGGTTACCCTGGCTCCAAGGAGAGAGCTCACTACCTAATGAGGCAGCCTGTCCTGTCTTCTCCTTACTGAGAAGCTCCTGCTGGTGGAAATTTCACCATCGCACCCTTAGCTAGAATCTGCCTGCCTGTAATAACCACTTGGTTTCCTGGTTCTGGCCCCCTGAGGTTCTCAGGAATCAGCTTAATCCCTCTTCCACATGGCAGTCCAGCAGATATTTGGAGAGGAGGAATGCAGAATCTGGGGCCAGACAGGCCTGGTTGAAATCTCGACTCCACTGTGTGATCTTCAACAAGTTATTTAACCTCTCTGATTCAGTCTTTTTATCCGTAAGGCAGGAACAATGTCTGTCTCACAGAGTTGTCCTGGGAATGAAAATAAATCACAAATAGAAGTTGCTTGTTTCATCACCAATTCTCTGACACCAACTGGATGTCCTACAATTCAACTCAATTCTGACACTACCCTGAGTTAAAAGGGCACATAAGAAAAAGCAAGGTTATAGACAAGACTCCGCCCACTTCAGAGGCAAGCTGCAGGTGTGGTCCTCTGACCACCTGCACTTCTGACCAACTTGACTATAAATTTGAGGGTTCTTACAACCTCCCTCTCGGTTTCTATGATTCCCTAGAATAATTCACTGAAGTCAGTGAAAGTGCTTGCAACTGCAGTGGCAGTTTTATTATAGAAGATCTAACTCAGGAATAGCCGAAAGAAAGAGCGCAGGGTCTGGGGGATGAGGGCATGGTGCAGAGCTTCCACGCCTGCTCCTAGTGGGATTTGTCACCACCCAGCCCTGAAATGTGCTCACCAGCCAGGAAGCTCCCCCAGACCTTGCTGTCCAGGGTTCTTTAATGGGGGTGTGCGTTATTGCTAGGCAAAAACTGGTTCAGTCATTTGCCACTTGATTGAAAGCAATCTCCAGCACCTCTCCTCTCCTCCCTTTGTGGTTGGGATGGGGCTGAGTTCCAATCCCTTAATTATATGCTCGGTCTTTCTCAGTGGCCAGTCCCTCCCTTGAAATATCTAAGTGCCCACCATGTCACCTCATTTGCATAAAAGCTCAGGCTTGGTGAAAGGGGCTCATTATGACCAACAAAACACTCCTAATGCCTTTTGGACATTTTAGAAATCCCAGTTGCCAGGAACTGGAGCCAGAGGCCCCACATACTCTTACGATGCCACTCCTGGCCCTGTAAGCACCAGCCTTCTG
Source organism: Okapia johnstoni (assembly GCA_024291935.2). NCBI lineage: Eukaryota > Metazoa > Chordata > Mammalia > Artiodactyla > Giraffidae > Okapia > Okapia johnstoni. The sequence continues at coordinate 120,852,868 of CM044306.1, read as the reverse complement.
TGATCTTCAGCACCCTGCTTACATCCTTTTATTGTGCTCTCCAGGTTGACACGTTCTCACTATCTGGTCAGAGTAAAAAGCATTCTCATCAGTCTTTTTCTGGTTTTTCTTTTTGTTAATGTAGCTTGAGATTGAATTAGTTTGGGGACTAAAACATATAATTACAGTTATTTGGCATGCACCTGTTTACAATTGAATCATAAGGCTCTCATTACTCAAGTTCCTCATGCTATGATGATTCTAGCCCCTAAATGACACATAATAAGCACTAATAGCACTTGCTCTGCACCAGGCACTGTTTGAACTACTTCACATACATTAACTCACCCAGTCCTCATGACAACCTAAGGAGGAGTTAAATAGTTGCAATCTCTGTTTAATAGATGGGGAACTGAGGCACAGAGAGGTTAGGTAACTTTCCCAAGATCACACAGCTAAAAAAGGGCATAGCTGAGATTTGAACTAATGGTCTGGTTCCAGAGTCCTGCTTTTAACTACTAAGTTCTGCTGCCCACAGCTTTGATCACCTCCCAACATTTTGGGAAGGGAAGGAAGGAGCACAAAAGGATGCCTCTGGCTCCTGCTGTCATGGTAAGGGAGCCAGGGTTCCATTTCCTACCCTGTCCATTGGAGCACCCCTGGAGCAGTCCTATGGGACTGGGATCTAACAAGTGAAGGCCGGCCTAGGGGTTCCTGTCCATCAGGTCCTGAATGTCTTCATTCCTCATGCTTTGTGGGAGAGAGCTGCTTCAGAGATTTCACAGATCGATTCCCAGAAAATCCAGATACTCCAAAAGGAAGGGAGAGGACCAGCCTTTTCCTGCCTGGATGAGAAGGATTTAGGCCAGGAAGATTCAATACCAGGTGATGCCAGTCCCAGAGAAGCTGACAGTTCAGATACTTCTGGAGCTGGGGTGACTTGGTGTTACAGGGAACACAGGGATCTTCATGCCCACATCCAGTATACCCATTGAGGGAGTGTCTGTTGCTATTTTAAAAATAACATCAAAGATTTGGGGCTGTGAAGGTGCCAAAGAGAATGAAAATGGATAGGTGTGTGTATGTGGGGGCAATGCCTCTGGAAGAATTTTGGTCTGCTGCAGTGTTTGCCCTGAAGAATCTGGGTGGTGACCCCAAGTCTGCATGGCTCTGATGCATTCCCATGATGTTTGACCTTGCGCTCTCTTCTTACTTCCCAAGTTACAGAGATTAGGCTTGCTGGGAGCATGAAGCGGGTGAAGTATTCTTAACTCAACCCATGTGCATGGGATTGACTTGAAACCACAAGGCAGTCATCAGTGGGTCATGTGTGTTATTTGCAGATGTTTCTCTTTTGGCATTTGGCTTGAGGAAGAGGCACTGGGGAGATGTGGGTAGAAGGTCTTTTGCTCCAGGAAACCTAGATCCTCCATCCTTCTGCCTTTTTCTATATGAGTCTGTTTCTCTCCATACAGTGTCAGAGCTGGATGGGGCCCCAAGGTCCATTCTGTTCGTTCCCCCATTTAAGGATGGACAAAATGATATCCAAAGAGGGAAATTACTTACCTGAGTCCATGAACAAGGGAATGTCAGAACTGGGGCAACACTGCAGGCTTCTAGTCTAGAGCTAATTCAGCCAGAAACGTCCCTGACAGACTCAATCACTCTTTACTGAGATGAAGAATCTGGCTTTAAATGTCACTAAGTACAACCTCAAATATTCTAGCAACCTGCCAAATACGTTTCAAAATGTCTCTTTAGAGAATGTTTGTTTTTGGCTGCCACTCTCAGGCACTCCTTCTTCCCTCCTCCATCTCATCGACACGGCTGGTAAGGATGGTGCTAACTGGGGGAGATCTGTTGAGGGCTTTCACAAGGAGCTGACTAATTAGTGACAGAATGAAGACCAGAGGTCATGGCTTTGTAGATTTGCAAAAGTGGATTGTGGTGGCATTTGGACCACTCTAGCTGCCCAGGTCAAGAGTATGGTGGTAGATGGTGGTTAGAGTGGCAGGAAGGGGCCTGGACAGCCATGGGAAGTGGTGCATAACACTAGCGTTAGAGGCTTTGTGCCATCTTGGCATGCTTGCTAGAGATGGTAAGCTCCTGGAATGATTTTTTTTTTTAAAAGTCTCTCAGTTGTGTCTGACTCTGCAACCCCATGGACTATACAGTCCATGGAATTCTCCAGGCCAGAATACTGGAGTGGATAGTTGTTCCCTTCTCCAGGGAATCTTCCTAACCCAGGGATCGAACTCAGGTCTCCCACATTGCAGGCGGATTCTTTACCAGCTGAGCCACCAGGGAAGCCCTGGAATGAATGCCTTCTGTTATACGCCATAACCGCAAACATTTATCTGTGGTATTTCAACCATGGCTGCCCATTAGAATCACCCAGAGAACTTAAAAAAAATCCTGATATCCAGGTCATACCCAAGATTAATAATATTAAAATCTCTGATATTGGTATTTTTCAAAGTTCTCCAGGTGATTCCAATGTGCACCCAAGCTTGAGAACCCCAAGAGTTCGGAGCTTCAGCTGACCCTTAAAGGACCTTGTCCACGTGTCTTCCTTCGGACTTGCTATTTGCCGTCCCCAGTGAACAAGAATGCAAATAACAATAGCATCAGTCAATCACCCGAGTGTTCTGGGCTGATGGCATGGACTCCCACTTCTCTTGCCTAGTGTGCCCCTGCCTACCCTGCTCGGAAGAACTGTAAGGCAGAGGGTAAAGTGCTGACAGAAGATGGAAGAAGTCACAGACTTCTCATAGACAACAAGAATATGCTATCTGGTTGTCAGCAAGGCCTGTTCCATAAAGAGCTGCTGACTGGAATGAAGGCTAAGGCTTGGGCTAACAGGATGAGCCTAGAGGGCAGAGCAGATCAGGTCTTTGGAGGCCAGGAGCTGCATTGAGAGAACAATGGCAGCTCCACCTCCTTCTGGAAGAGAGCCCCCAGAGGCAAAGTGAGGGAGGGGCCGATCAAGGATGAAAGCCAGCTACCTTGATCTCAGGGAAGCTCTTATGTTGGTATCTTCCTATTTGCCTTCAAAAACTAGTTATTGTTCAGTCAAGGCACTTGCCTTCTTTTGCTGAGAAGGGGCTCAGCCACCTGGGAGAAGGCTGAAGCTCTGTAAGCCTCCACACCCTCTGGACGTTGAAGGAGCATAATAACCTAGACTTGAGGGCCTAGCAGCGCTGACACAAAGGGAGCCTGGTGGCCACAGTCCCACAGCTGGGAAGCCAAGGCTGAGTAGCAGCCTGCTTCTTCTGCAGAACTCCAATATGGCCATAAAGACATTCATTCACTCACCATTCAGGCATTTTTAAAAGCCTGCTGGAGTGGAAAAAAATAAGTGACTCATCCCCAGCCCAACCTTCCAAGGATGGCCCCAGTTCTCACTCCAGGTCTAGATTCGCAGGCTTCTCGGCAGCCCGGCATCTGGTGCCCTTCAATCAGTATTCATTGTTGCACTGTTTCTGAATATTCATTTACTAGGGTTTAGAAAAACTAATTTTCCACTAATAAAAACTGCACACCTCTTTTCAGTTCATAATAAGAAATGATTCTCCAATGAGATACGTTTTGCAGAAACAGATTCACCAATAATTCTTTTCCCGAGGCGGGAGCAAAGTCAAAGATGTGTGGGAAAAAAAGCACTGCTCAGCCTGTTAGAAGTTCCCCGTTCTCTTTTCAGTTTCGCGGATTTTCCACCGCATGTTTTTTAGGAGGCTTCTTAGAGGGTTTTCATTTTAGATCAAGTACGAACTCGCAGTGAATAGCTTTATACTGTGTGGATAAGCATCACAAAATGCCCCCAAAGCTTTGCAGGTCGCGCTCGCACTGGGGGACCGGTCTACCTGAACCCTAGTGCCGCCGCCGAAGCCAGGCAGGGAAGGGCTGGGGAGCCGGAGCCAGGGACAGACAGACAGACCTTCACTTAGTCGGACGATGCATCAGCGCCCCCTACAGGCCGGCAGCCGCGGCGCCCTGCCTTCCAACCCGCCTCCCAGCTCACACTCTCCTAGGAATAGCCTCATCTCACTCCCCACCCCCAATCCAAGCCCTCCGGCCTAGGAAGCGTGCACCCCGACTGGGAGCACCCTCTTTTCTTCTCGGCAGGGGTCCAGGAGTGGACTGCAAACCCACCAGGACGATGAGTGAAGAGACCGTCCCCGAGGCCGCCTCCCCCCCGCCCGCGCAGGGGCAGCAGTACTTCGACCGCTTCTCTGAGGACGACCCCGAGTACCTGCGCCTTCGCAACCGCGCGGCCGACCTGCGGCAGGACTTCAACCTGATGGAGCAGAAGAAGCGCGTCACCATGATCCTGCAGAGCCCGGTGAGCGGGGTTCTGGACCCCCGCGGGCGGGGGAGGGGAGCGGAGGCCGCTGATGCACCCTGTGAAACTGAGAGGGAGAGATTGCTCCTCTTCCGCTTGCCCAGAGACCGTGCAGTTTTCAGCTCTGAGCAAGATTTTCCGGCTGCGTGGGTATTTGAGTCTCTCCCTAGTCGCTGGCGGATGGCAAAACCTGGCTTACGTGCAGTTTATGGCTTGTGTTTGACTCCCTGGTTGGGGAAGGTGGATCGGAGAAGCATGCCGCTTCTGTCCTTGTGCCCCTTCTGAGCCTCACTTTCCAGTCTTCCTCTCCCTCTTCACCAAAAGCTCTTAACAATTCCCCTAAGTCAGGGGCCATCGAGAGGCGCCACGTGGGAGGTCTGGGGCTCCTTTTTCTGCACACCTCAAAGAACTCTGTCCTGGCAAATAAGGCTTTGACACACCAAGGTAGGAGTGAAGTGGGCCCGAAAGCCTCAGGAGGCGGGGAGTAGAGAGCAGAGGGGCAAGTCGGGGTCACCCAGTCCTGGCCAGAGCCTTGAGATCAGTTGGCACCTGCCTGGCATGGACACAGTGCTCTTCCTCAGGTGGTGTGTTGAGAAGGATGGAGGGTGGGTCTACTGGACCAGTGAAGCAGGACCGTGATGCAGGCCCTCCAAGCCAGAGGAAGAGCAGTGTGGACAGACGCAACAGGTCTCTCAGGGAGTAGAGCTGGGCAGTCCTTGGGAAACAGTACATGATCCTAAGTGTTGGTAAGCCCAGGGTGAAGTGGCATCTCCAGGTACCGGCCAGGATGGGCTCTGCCCCAGTCCCTACCAAGGTATTGGAGAGCCAGGGCATGTAGTGGGCTGTGTGTGACCCGGCTGAGAGCACACAGTGAATGCTAAGGAGGATGGGCTCCAGGTCTTGGTGACAGGTGACACTGAGCCGAGGGGTCTGGAGGAGAATGCATTGGGATGACAGAAACCCTATGTGAGACCAGAAGGGGTGGCCGTTGTGTGGTAGGAGCGGAGGCAGAGTTAGTACTAACCCAAGTTTGGGAACCTGAAGGATGGGACTATTCTCAGGCAGGAGATGGGGCCAAGAGGCAGTCATGTTGCTTCTGTCCTTTTTGTAGATTCCAACACCTAAGTAGCTCCCTATTTCCTCCTGAGTGTCACCTGATGGGCTGGCATGCCCTATCCATGGCCTGATGGTCTGAAAAGCCAGGCTTAGAGTAGCAGGACATCAGAAGTGACCTCTGAGGTCATCAACTCCTTCTGTATAGGACCCACCACCCACACCCCTCATAAGGAAACTGAGGCCCAGAAGAGCCATCAGCCTGACTAATGGACAGGAAAGATGGCATACTTTTTCTTTCAATTCTGCTTTTTAAAATGTCTTTTAATTACTAAAGTGAAGTCCTGCTATGTCTGATGAGGGGAGGGGTCTAGGCTATCACTAAGACATCAGAAGGACCTGGATTCTGGAGTATTGCCCCCAGGGCAAAGGGAATAGGATCCATTCCCAGCATCTCCTTGTTGCTCCCCACATAGCAGTTTGGGGAGGCTCCTGAGGCCCCAGATATGTGGCTCTGATCTGGCTGACCCAGGGGCCACGGGTGGGCACTTGAAAGAGGAGCCATGAGTATCCCTCCCGCTTGAGACACACTGGGAGGACGCCTCGGGGGCCTGCTTCAGTCTTTCAGGGAGGAGCTGGAAGGCCTCATCCAGGAGCAGATGAAGAAGGGGAACAACTCCTCCAACATCTGGGCCCTGCGGCAGATCGCGGACTTCATGGCCAGCACCTCCCACGCAGTCTTCCCAACATCTTCCATGAGTATGTGGGGAACTGGGGAGCTGCCAGGAGCAGAGGTGGAAGAAGTGGGGTGGGGGGGGCGGGGAGGCACAGTAATAAGCAGCTCGGTTGCCAGGCTACAAAGTGAGTGGTACAGCTGCCTTAGCAGACCTGGGGGATCTGGGCAGCAGGGAAAGAAGTACCTGGCTCTGCTTCTAATGCTGCTGTGATGTGAAGGCCCATGGAGAATGACCCCTGATGCCCAGAACTAGGAGGGTAGAAGGTGGTGGAGACTGAAGAGAGAACTTGGTCTTGGTTCTGCTGGAGGAGGGGGTAGTATAACCCGGTGTCACTGTGGAAAGGCAGGGCAGCCTAGGTATGACCCCATCACCCCCACCCCTCATAATGGGATTAGCATGAAGGGAAGAGCTTTTCAACCCAAGATCCCTTACGTGGCCTCTGCCTGAGGCCTGGGAGTGGACAGTGGAGAGTGAAAATTCGGCTCCCTGTCGCTCTAGCTTTGGGTACAGAACCTAAGAAAATCCTAGTGTCCTCCTAGCATCCAGCTCTCAGGTGGCTCTTTCCTCAGTCCCCTGGAGTCACTGCTTTGGAGATGGAGTTGGGAGGGGGCACAAGGAGGCCTTTGGAGCTGGTGTCTCCACGCCCCCCTGGACAGGCCAACCTGACTCCATAGACAAGGGCCAAGAGCAGCCAAGTCTAGGTACAAACCCATCTTCCTTGGCTGTGAAACTCTGTCCACAATCTTTAAGAAAAAAACATTGGAAAATACTTCCTTCAATAAAATAAATACAGGATTATGGTTGAAAATTAGGAAAATAATCAAGAAAGGGAATTAAAAATCACTGAACTGTGTCCTTACAACCAAGAAATTCTTATTATCAATATTTTGGTGTGTGTCCTTCCAGCCTTTTTTTCTTAATACATGGAGACTGCAAAAAATGCAATCACATTATACACACAGATTTATAGCCTTAGCATATCTTGACTGATTTTTTACATAAGAAATATGGTTATATAACATACTTTTTGGTAGATGTATGCTATTCTATGCATGGTTGAATATGCCATAGTTTATTTTAATCAGTTTCCCATTTTTGGACTTTTAGGTCATTCCCAACTCTTTGCTATTATGAATGACAATTCAAAAAAACATTCCTGTCAATAAATCTGTGATTAAATCCATGACTATTTTCTTAAGATAAATTGCTAGATTCAATTATATGCATGTTTTAAAGGTTGTCATGCATAATGCCAAATTACCCTGGAGAAAGATGGAACGAATTTACATTGCTACCAGAAATGGAAGAGTGCCCATTTCCTCCACCCTGATCTGTAGTCTGTTACCATGTTTCATCCTGATGATATGATAGGTGATAAATAATAGTACTTTGTGTTTTAGTGTGCTTTTATTTGATTACTAATGAGATTGAATATTTTCGTATACATATTGGACATGACAAAAAGAAAACCCAATATGCCCAATATGTATATGAAAATTTTCAATCTTATTAGTAATCAAATAAAAGCACACTAAAACACAAAGTACTATTTATCACCTATCATATCATCAGAGTGAAATATGGTAACAGACTACAGATCAATAGTAAATTGCCTGTCACACCCTTTGCCAATTTTTTACTTGCACATTCTTTTCTTGGGCTTTTCTGGTGACTCAGCAGTAAAGAATCTGCCTGCAATACAGGAGACATAGCAGATGAGGGTTCAATCTCTGGATTGGGAAGATCCCCTGGAGGAGGAAATGGCAACCCACTCCAATATTCTTGCCTGGACTATCCTGTAGACAGAGGAGTCTAATGGACTATAGTTCATGGGGTGGCAAAGAGTTGGACACAACTGAGCACGCATATTCTTTTTCTACAGATTTAAAAATCTTCATAAAGTAAGGCTATTTCTCTGCTCCCTATCAAATACACTGCAGATTTTTTCCAGTGTCTCCTCCTTCGCTTTTTAATTTTTTCATGATATTTTTGTGTTGTAGAATAATTTCCATGGAATTGAATCTGTTCCTATTTTCTTTTGTGTTGTCTGCTTTTGATTGTATGCTTAGAAACACCTTCCCTATGTTTTATCATCCAGTAAAATACTTTTAATTATTCATTTGCAGTTTTTCTCAGCCATCATACAAGTTGATTCTTTAAAATAACTTTAGAAGTATTTTGTCAAGTCTTTTCATTCACCTCAAAAAAATTCCTTCTGGGATTTTGAATGGGGTTGCATTAAATGAATAGATTAATTTGGTGGAGACTTGATAAATGTTCAATTTTATATTAGAATGTAAGCTTCATTGGGGAAAGGATATTTGTGTGTTTCGTTCACTGTTAGAGTAACATCCTGAACTTAGAAAAGTAGCTGGCATGTAACAGGTGCTTACAAAATGTCTACATGAATGAATTTTAAATCTTTTCAGAAATGATATGTCTTCTATTATTTAACTCTTTAATGTCCGTCAGAAAAGATAGTAGCTATTTTTATGTTCAGTTTAGTTCAGTCATTCAGTTGTGTCCGACTCTGCGACCCCATGGACTGAAGCACGCCAGGCTTCCCTGTCCATCACCAACTCTCGGAGCTTACTTGAACTCATGTCCATCGAGTCGGTGATGCCATCCAACCATCTCATCCTCTGTTGTCCCCTTCTCCTCCCGCCTTTAATCTTTCCCAGCATCAGGGTCTTTTCAAATGAGTCAGTTCTTCGCATCAGGTGGCCAAGGTATTGGAGCTTCAGCTTCAGCATCAGTCCTTCCAGTGAATATTCAGGACTGATTTCCTTTAGGATGGACTGGTTGGATCTCCTTGCAGTCCAAGGGACTCTCAAGAGTCTTCTCCAGCACCACAGTTCAAAACCATCAATTCCTCAGCACTCAGCTTTCTTTATAGTCCAACTCTCAGATCCGTACATGACTACTGGAAAAACCATAGCTTTGACTAGACGGACCTTTGTTGGCAAAGTAATGTCTCTGTTTTTTAATATGCTGTCTAGGTTGGTCATAGGTTTTCTTCCAAGGAGCAAGTGTCTTTTAATTTCATGGCTGCAGTCACCATCTGCAGTGATTTTGGAGCCCCCCAAAATAAAGTCTCTCACTATTTCCGTTGTTTCCCCATCTATTTCCCATGAAGTGATGGGACCGGATGCCATGATCTTAGTTTTCTGAGTGTTGAGCTTTAAGCCAACTTTTTCACTCTCCTCTTTCACTTTCATCAAGAGGTTCTTTAGTTCTTCACTTTCTGCCATAAGGGTAGTGTCATCTGCATATCTGAGTCTATTGATATTTCTCCTGGCAATGTTGATTCCAGCTTGCGTTTCATCCAGTCCAGCCTTTCTCATGATGTACTCTGTATATAAGTTAAATAAGCAGGGTGACAATATACAGCCTTGACATACTCCTTTCCTGGTTTTATGTAGTGCTTGCTAATTTCTTTTTTAAAAATTAATTTATTTAACTGGAGGATAATTACAATATGTGGTGGTTTTTGACATACATTGACACTTACTAATTTCTTGTTAAATTTATTCTGGAAATTTTATGTAATTTGTCATTTTAAGTGGTTCTCCATTCAGATCTTTTTCTGGTTATAGCTGTCACCTAGGGAAATCACTGGAGTTATATATATAAATGTGTGTGTATTTATGTATATTATGTTTATATACATTTATATATATCATTGGAGTTATATATATATTATATATCTTTGGAGTTTTATATATATATATATATATATATAGACTATATATATAGAGAGAAATATATAAATATATACAGAGAGAGTAACCCCTTATTGAGCTCTTAAATTCTATATCTTCTCAATGAATTCTTTTGGGTTTTGTATATAGAAAGAGATCACAAAGTCATTTTGCATTCTTCAACATTTTACCCTTTGGTTTATTTTTCCAGTTTTCTCATTGCATCCATTAGAACTCTCAGAACAATGTTTAATAATAGATCAGAGAGTAATCATCTTTGTCTTGTTTCTAACCTTAATGGTAATTCGTTTACCACAAGAGTTTGAGATAATTATTCTTTATCATGTTGAGGAAGTATCTTTGTATTCTAGTTCAATATGGGTTTTTCTCAGAAATGGATATTGAATTTTATAAAATGAATTTTTGGTATTTATTGATGTTTCTTTCCTTGATGTGGGTGAATTATATTAACATTTCTGAATATTGAACTCTTTTCATTCCTGAAATAAATCATTTGTGATTTTGATGCAGTCTTTAAAAAATACTGTTCTGGATTTGATTTGCTGGAATTTTATTAATTTTTACATCCATAGTTACACATGATGAAAAGCAGTTAACTTTTGGGGCAGCCTTTGTCTAGTTCGGGTATTACGGCTATAATTTCCTAAGGTCGATCAGGGTGATCCCCACCCTCTTCTTTGCCCTGCTGCTGCTCATTTACTCAGTCGTGTCCGAGGCTTTGTGATCCCATGGACTGCAGCCCACCAGGCTCCCCTGTCCATGGGATTCTCCAGACAAGAATACTGGAGTCGGTTGCCATTTCCTCCTCCACTTCTTTGCCCTAATGGAGCAAAAAATATTAGGCAGGAAGTCTCTGCTCTTTGAAGACTTACTATTCACTTGCGAAGCTATCCAGATCTGAAATACTTGGATAACATCTTTTTTTTCTGTTTCATCTAAAGTTCTTTAAAATTTTGTTTTGCTGCTTCTTGAGTAAATTTTGGTCATATTTATATAAAATAATTCATTTCACATGGCTTTAAAAATTACTAGTGTGATTTACAATATTATTTTTATCTTTTAAACTTTCTGGGGTATTCATAGATCTTCTCACATAAGCCAGTTCTTGGATTTACATGTTGGTTCTCCTAATTTCCTTGTATTCTGATTCATTGATTTTGTTTTTATACTCATCAATTCTTTTCCATAACTTTTCTTTGGTTTATTTTAGTCTTTATATTTTTCTACAATAGAATAAAATGGATTTGATTTATTTTCATATTTAATACAATAATAAAGACATTTAAGGCTATGAATTTTTTTCTCTGAGTATAAATTTGATCTTGTCCCATAAATTTTGACATGTAGAATTTTCTTTATTGTTAACTTCTAGGTAGCTTGCAGTTGCTGTTTAGGCTTTATTTATAAAATAAGCACCCTCTGGGAGTGTGCTTTCTCATTTGCTAGTGGTAGAATTTGTATTCTTTTAAAGGTTTATTGATAATGTCTAGTTTGATTGCATTATGTTTAGAAAATGTAGCCTACTTATTGTCTGTGCTGGGGATTTATGAAATTTTTTTTTGTGGCCTAATAATATCATATTTAAATGATACATGGATGTAGACTCTATCCCTGAGGCATAGTATTAATTTATATCTTCATTTATCATTTTTGATTTTATAAAAAATTAATGTTGTGTTGTCTCCCACTGTATTTGATTTCTGTTCATTTCTCTGTATTTATGACAGCTTTTGCTTTGTATATCTTGATAAAATGCTTTTCAAAGCATAAATGTTTTTATAGCTCTAGCTCCATTATGGATTATGCTTTTACTCCATAAAATGACCTACAAATGGCTCTTTTTGTCCAAAGGAGTATTATTTTCCTTGGCTTCTACTTTGATCATATTATGACCTCTGTTTATTTTTTACTTATAGTTGGCTGGGCTACTTTTGATGCTCTCTTTATTTTTACCTGCTTTGTGTCACTTTATTTTAGTGTTTGTTTTTGTAAATCTCCTATAGTACTGTCTTTTGGCATCTGTTGCTATAACAGAAAAATCTAAAACAGTCTATCATTCGTTCCTTTGTTGGTAACCTTTTTTTTTTTTTCTAGATGCTTGTGAAATTTCCCCCTTACCCTCATATTTCAGAAATGTTGTCAGAAAGCATGTAATTGTGGGTTATTTTCTTTTAATGGAATGCAGTAAGTCCTTACAGTTTACACGCACACACTTATGTCTTTTTTTCAACTCAAAATTTTTTCTTCTATTTTATCAGTACTGACTACTTATATACTTAGATGCCAGGGCTTCTGGTCTTTGTCCCACTTCTATCAAATTCTTGCTCATCATTTTCATGTCTCTGATCTTACACTCTTCCTCTTGAAAGAGAAATAGGGCTGACCAGCATTTCCATTGCTTTACTGATCAGCATCTGCCAGGAAAACAGTGGGATGCCTGAAAATATTGTGGGTGTATGCCAGGGTAACTGAGTCAGGGAATGTGGAGAAGGAAAGCTCCATTCCAGATTTTGTGTTTCATGAGTAGAGTGTGTAGGTAGCTTTCTGGGGGTTTGGTGGATTTTCATCTCTGTGTTTTCCTAGGTACTTTGAAATAATGGCCCAGTTAGAGCTTCACTTGGTGAGGCTGACTCTGCTTGCTTTATGCTCCCAGTCCACCTTCATATTCACAAACCTTATCATTTCAACTAATGGCAAACCTGATACAGGACATACATCATGTGGTGTGGCAGTGAGGTTTGTAGTGATGGTGGAAGCTTCCGAAGAGCATTTTCATCCATTAAAGGTTTTAGTGGGATGCTGGGGAAGGCAGCATCAGGAGGCTCCCAGCCAGACATCATTTTAAGCCAGAACCCTTTCCTATTGATTCTTTTATTGTTTCCTAGACACTGATTAAATGGAGAGCTGGGGCTCAGATGCCCTCTTCTAGCTTCCCGAGGCATGCAGGCAGTGGTCAGCATGGTTCATGGGACAGACTAGACCTTTTGGGTGCCCTGAGTAGAAGACTATCAAACTCTCTAGGTTCATTTCCATATTACCAAATTCCCAGAAAGAGCCATAAATAACCAAGCGACTGCATATCCGGAGGGGGTCTCAGAAGTGGTATACCCTCTGAGGGCCTCTGGCCCTTCAGCCCACCACAGCCACACTGACTTCTGGAGGTTTATGACTTGTCAGAAAAAGTTGAGGAATTTACCTCCTGGTTGACTTGGCTTTCTGTTTGCCCTTTTCCAAATCAGAGAAAAAGTTAGTTAAAACAATAGGATAATGCTTAGTAACTTCTTCATTAAAACTAACTGATAAAATGTACCCATATTTCCACTCAGAAATTTATTTTTGCTTTTATTCAATGTCCATCTCTAGCATTTATAGTCAGCTTGAGCTGAGAACCTTTCATTTGTGGCCTTGAGTCTGGCCATGGGTTTTGACCCAAAGCAATGCCTTTCTTCCCTAAAGAAGCAGAGGACTTTATTGGGCAGAACCATCGATTCTGTGGAGGGTTTTCTCCTCTGGAGTCAGGGTTAAAGGATGTTGAATTCCTTGCCCACAGGAGTCTCATGTATGGATGTAGCGCCCAGGAGAATTTGGAGAGGGTGGGGGCAAGGCAGGAGAGCGCAGATGTGAGTTCCTGACCCGAAAGCTGCCCTGTCCCCCTTCAGACTTCTCCATGATGACGCCCATCAATGACCTCCACACAGCCGACTCCTTGAACCTGGCCAAGGGGGAGCGGCTCATGCGGTGCAAGATCAGCAGTGTCTACCGCCTCCTGGACCTGTATGGCTGGGCCCAGCTGAGCGACACTTACGTGACGGTGAGGACAGCATCTGGGGCTGGGTGGGGCTCTGCCTGTGGCCCCCACCAAATCCAGAGGGAAACCTCCTGACTCTTGGCATGGCTGTGACACTGCTGGCTGTGAGCTCTTCCAAGGTTTCTAGCCACCGTGGCTACCTGAAATAGACAACCTGCCCAGTGGGCACTTCTCTGGATGAGGAGCCAGGAATTCCTGGATCCTATTTCTAGGGCCACCCTTGACCGTTGGGAGATTCCTCTTATAGCTCCATTTCACCAGCTCCAAATAAAGGCCGAGTCTTCATCTCTCATAGGTCAGGAGGAGGTAAGCGTTCTTGGGGTGGGGGGCGATTTGTATGCAGTGGATTCAGGGGTAGAGGGGATTCAAGCACGATATCGTTGGAAATGGCCCCTCTCCCTCCTCACCATTGGGAACACATGTCTTTCCTCCAGCTGAGAGTCAGCAAGGAGCAGGACCACTTCCTGATCAGCCCTAAGGGAGTCTCTTGCAGTGAAGTCACAGCATCCAGCCTGGTAAGTGCAGTGTGACATCTCACTACCAATTTTTTGTTGAACTGACAGTACCATCTTTGCTCCATGCTAGCCACTGCCATCTTGTCCTTCATGCAGTTTGCAATCTGGTGGGAGAGAGAAGTCATGTGGACACCAAAACAAACTGTGCACAGAGCATGATGTGACCAAGAGACCAAATGGAGGTGAAGGCAGCAAACACACTTGGAGGGAGAGGGAAGGAAAGATGAGCCTAGAGGCCTCTGAGCCCAAGATTGGATTTCAAAGCCTGGGAGTCAGGAAGCCTTCCTGGCTCAGGGTACATTAGAACAACAGCCAGTGCTTTGTCCCAAAGCAATGCAAGGCTCTTCTAGTGCTATGAGAGAGAGCTTCTGGGTCCCCCTTCTGGGCTGAGTTTTCAAATTTGTGAATGGCAGTACCCACACAGCCTATGGCCCTGGAGTTGTCCTTAAGAGGGGGGACTGTTTTCTCACCAGACAAAGGCACTGCATGGGACAGTAACTGTCCTGTTATGTTGTAGAGATTCTTGTGTGACAACAGGTCACATATCCAAGGCTGAGATAAGGAGCACATGAGAGCAGAGAGAGCTCATCCCAGAGAGGGACGTCTGAGTGGGCCACCCAGCCGAGGAGGTTGGGGAGCTGGGCTGAAGGGAAACCACGGTCTGCATCAGACCCTTGCAGGTTTAAGCTCCTGAGATGGCAGGGTTCCTGCCACTTTCATAGGTCAGGCCACTTGAAAGTCATGTTCATCCTGTAAAATTCACTTAAAATAGAATTTTGTAAGAGAGGGTTTTTTGACCATCTTATGCTTCTGCTGGAACTAGTGTTGTCAGTAGCATGTTCCTGGCTTTGGTACTACTTGTCTGCCTGGGTCTCT
Organism: Okapia johnstoni; assembly: GCA_024291935.2. Taxonomy (NCBI): domain Eukaryota; kingdom Metazoa; phylum Chordata; class Mammalia; order Artiodactyla; family Giraffidae; genus Okapia; species Okapia johnstoni. Next base: position 120,837,836 of record CM044306.1, on the reverse strand, counting down.
GGGCTGGGTGTGGTAGGTGTGTTGTGGAACTGCCCTATGTGCTGCTTTCAGCCTCTCCCTGTGCTGCAGTTTTAAGAGCCAAAGCTGTCATGATTTTTAGAAAGGAAGAATCTAGCCTGCTAATGTCCGGCAAACACTTCTGGTCAATAAGTTAGGCTAAATTAACTGCCTACCAGCTTCTGGGAGACTGCTCAAGGAACAGGAGGTGTTTTCAGCCTAAGGGTGTCTGGAGGGGCCTGTTTCAGAATTAGGGTTGTGTTGAGTGATTTGGAACTTAAGAAGGAGGTGATGGGGACTTCCTTATAGCTCAAGTGGTAAAGAATCTGCCTGCAATGCAGGAACCCATGGTTCGATCCCTGGGTTGGGAAGATCCTGGGGCAAAGGGACTGTCAATCCATTCCAGTATTCTTGCCTGGAGAATCCAATGGACAGAGAAGCCTGGCGGGCTACAGTTTGTGGGGTCACAAAGAGTCAGACACGACTGAGCGACTAACACACACAAGGAGGTGTTGTAAGGTGCAGTGTCTGCCCAGGGGCAGTTCTGGGGCGGGGAGCACAGAATGAGGCCAAAGCTGCTACTGATGCAGTTAGGATGAATGTCTCCTGTTAACTGGGAGGAAGTGTTGGTCATCTATCGAGATGATCATATGGTTTTTATTCTTTGTTTTGTTAATGTGTTGTATTGTACTGATTAATTTGCATATATTGAATCATCCTTGTATTCCTGGGATAAATCCCACTTGATCATGGTGTGTTGTTCATTCACCAAGTCATATCCAACTCTTTGCAACCCTGTGGACTACAGCACACCAGACTTGCCTGTCCCTCACTATCTCCCAGAGTTTGCCCAAATTCATGTCCATTTCATCGGTGATACCTCCAACCATCTCATCCTCTGTCTGTACAGTCCTTTTAATGTGTTGTTGGATTCAGTTTGCTAGTATTTTGTTGAGGATTCTTCCATCTATATTCATATTCATCAGTGATATTAATCTGTGATTTTCTTTTTTTGTGATATATTTTTCTGGTTTTGGTATCATGATGATGGTGGCTTCATAGAATGAATTTGGGAGTGTTTGTTCCTCTGCAGTTATTTTGGAAGAGTTTCAGAAAGATAGGTATTAATTCTTCTCTAAATGTTTGATACAATTCATGCCTGAAGCCACCTGTTCTTGGACTTTTGTTTGTTGGAAGTTTTTAATCATAGTTTCAGTTTCAGTATTTGTGGTTGATCTGTTCATATTTTCTCTTTCTTCCTGGTACAGTCTTGGAAGGTTGTTCATCTCAGTGAATTTGTCCATTTCTCCCAGGTTGTCTATTTTATTGGTATATAAAATGGTATATATTAATAGTTGCTTATAGTAGTCTCTTATGATCCTTTGTGTTGGTCATTTTTGCATTTGTACAAACTTGTTTTTGCCTTTGCTTAGACGTGATTAAGGAGTGGCTTTTGTCTTCTGTGTCACAGTCAAAAGTGGTCTTCTCTGATGATGATGTTCTGTGAGATTGTTTATGTTAAGCAGGAAGTGCTATGGCTTAGCTGTGTGCCAGGCCAGCAACAGCCACCACAAGTTGTGTGTGCGTGTGTGTGTGTGTGCATGCACATGCATGGGCATGCATGTGTTTTCACTGTAACACCAACAACCCCTTGGAGTCAAAAGCAGATTATAAGACCAGGGACTGCTCTTTCATTTGTCTTTTAAGATCTAGCTTTTGGGTGACTGGTAAATGGATGTTCATTATACTATCCTCTTTACCTTTGTGTGTGATTAAATTTTTTCAAAATAATAAGCTGGATAAAAAGAAAAAGGCTCAGTTTAGATGCTACTTCCTCTGGGAAGGCTTCTCTGCTCCCCTGTTTCCACTGGGATTAAAGACTCATCCTATCTGCTTCTAGAGAATTCTGTGAATGATTCTCTCCTTGTACCTTGATAATCAAACTGTGGTCCATGGACCAACAGCAGGGGTATCACTGGACTCTTGTTGGAAATGCAGACTCCCAGGCTGAGTTCTTGGCCTACTAAATTTGAATCTGCATTTTGATAGGGTCTCCAGGAGATCCTCATGCACAGTAAAGTTAGAGAAACTCTTGCATTTTTTGTGCTGAATTAAAATTGCCTTTGTTCCCCAGCAGCCTGTGTGCTCACCCTGTGGGCAGCAACTCTTTCCCCCACCCCACCACCAAGTACCTCCATTGCTTGTGGTGTGGTAGAGAGTGGACACTGGTGGGTATGGCCATATGCCTGGCCCACCTGCAGGGAGGGGAGTGAGGGGTCTCTGCCTTCTGGTGGTCAGAAGTCTCTCTTTCTCCTCACCCCCACCCCGGCCCAGATCAAGGTGAACATCCTGGGAGAGGTGGTGGAGAAGGGCAGTAGCTGCTTCCCTGTGGATACCACAGGCTTCTGCTTGCACTCGGCCATCTACGCTGCCAGACCCGACGTGCGTTGCATCATCCACCTGCACACTCCAGCCACGGCGGCGGTGAGTGTCAGCTCTTCAGCCAGCATTTCAGCCCCCATGGCAGCAGACCCATGGCACCTGTCTTTCTGAGAGTTTCCCCAAGGGGAGACATAAGCACCCCCAAGCTAGGAGCAAACTCACCATTTAATGCAGTTCTGAAAAGATTCCCTGGAACTCAGGCCAAGGTGAGGAGGGACACCCAATGTGAGAGTCTCCTCGTCTCCATTTTTTCCGACTGTGGAAGTCTTGGTGAGGGGAGATAAAGTGAAGGCGTGTACTGTCGGCCCCCCTGTGTCCCTCACTTGCTGCATACACAAACTGGCCCCAATTGTCCGGGTGATGGCACCTTCTGAGCCTCTGCTGAGGGCAGGCTGGCACCTGCCCCCTAGCCTAGGCTCCGGCACGGACAGATCTTGCTATGAGATCAGAGTGGGAATCTGCACTGTGTCCACTTTTCACAGTGTGGGGTGGGCTGAGAGCTGGGGCAGGAGCGAAGAGAACTGGGAGAGAACAGAGGGGAGACCGTCAAGGAGCAGGCTGTCCCCTGAGGGTCTCTGGACAATTCTCTATGTCTACCTGAGCTACTGCAGTGCACCTGGACAGACAGCAGACACCCAGTCCCCAATTTACCAATCCCTTGGCCACGCACCTACATGGGCAGAGCAGACCTGCCACTGACTTGTGATTTTTCTCTGCAAAATCACACTGGTTTACAAGCACTGAGACTTTCCAAAAGTTAGACTAAAGCTACGTGATGTATTTGTGCCAAGTATGCATTTCTGCAGAGCTGGGGCTGACGTGAGGGGCAAGATGACTGAAGGAAGGTGAGAGGCTCTCTCAATCTCTCCACATTCCTTGATTTTAACAAAGGCCAAGGGTTGGCACCTGGTGGTTACAGCCTGGGTTTTAATCATCTTTCCTGGCACTGGCAATGCCCCATTGCTAGAAAAATGGGAGCTTCTCAATGGGCCTCCCTGTCAGCGAAGAGTCGTGGCTGTTTCTGCAGCCAAGGCTGAAGGTCTCTACCAACCCACCCCTGGGACCCTGGACCCTGCTTCACTGCTGCCTGTCCCCAGATAGGGCTCAACTGAGCCATCTGAGGAGAGGGCGACTATGACAGAGGGGCAGGGGTAGGGGAGGGTAGGGATGAAGTTGCTGTGCTAACCATTCCTCATCTCACTGCAGGTGTCAGCTATGAAGTGGGGCCTCCTGCCTGTGTCCCACGATGCCCTGCTGGTGGGGGACATGGCATATTATGACTTCAATGGCGAGATGGAGCAGGAAGCCGATCGGATCAACCTGCAGAAGTGCCTTGGACCCACCTGCAAGGTTCGGCTCAGCTGTTCTAGGAAGATGCTCTGGGAGGGGTTGTCAAAAACCCACATCACAAAAAGGATATTCATTGGAAAATGTTTATAAGTTGCAGATAAACAAGAGCAACAAAAGAAAGGAAATAATCTTTCACCCTACCCTTAGATTTTGATGCACACTCCTATCTATTCATGTAGATTTACAAAACTAGGATTGTAAAACTCTTCTTTGCCCTTAGCAATATACAGTCAACTCCTCTGTAAGTTATTAAAATACTTTCTAATCACTATTTTAAATTATATGTCACTGTATGAATGGCTGTGCTGTCATTTACCTGAACAGTCCTCTATGGTTGGACATTGAAAAGATTTTTCTCCTTGAATTTTCTTTTAATAGAAACAATTCCATGATGAAAATTCCTTCTGCTACATCTTTGTGTTTGCTTGGGATGGTTTCCTTAGGATAAATTTCTAAAGGATGCATAGTTTAACTTATTACCGCATAGTAACAAACTGCCCTCTCATCCAGACGAGGCTAGTATGTATGAGAATGCCGTTTTTCTATAGTCTCCTCAAACTTGAGTATTATCCCTAATTTTTTTTTTGCTAACTTGACATAACAGAATCTCATTATTATTGCTTGATTTAAGTCTGAAGACCTATTTGATAACAGCACATAATCAGGGGTAGTGAGCTTAGAAGGAGAAGTTTCAGAGCCAAGCCTGGCTTGATGGGTACTTTGCCCCCTTCCTTGCTGCTGCTGGAATCATCTCCCATTTGAGAGTCCCTGTCTTTCCATCTCTAACATGGAGCAGAAATCCCTGCTACCCTCTCCTGCCATCCTCTGAAACCTCATGAGCAGAGCCAGGAAAGGGGTGATGTTCGCAACCCTGAAATGCTACAAAAAGACAAGGGGCGTTCGCTATCTGTAAAATCTTTTGTGAGTGAGAGTCATGGTCTCATCCCATCTCTGTGGCTCGTAAGAGGAAAATAACTCCAGCTGTTTTCAGCAAGAACGGATGTGAGGACTAGGCCACTGGGCCTCAGCCCAGGTACTAGAAGGACGGATCTGATGCTTGGGTCTGTGTCCCAGCCCCCGGGTGGGTGTCACCTGGGTATTATTCAGAGCATCCTTAAGGATGAAACCAACCAAGAAGGGAGGGTGCACATGGACCTTGGTGTAAATTGATTTCTGTTTTTCCCCCTTTTAAATATGCCTGCCCCTGGCTGAGTCAGAAACACTGCACCATCAGGGACAGCCTGGGTTCTGGTTCCAACTCTGCCCCTAATTAGCTGGGAGACTTTCAATTTCTTTAGCTTTCTATTTCCTCTAATGAGATAGAGTAAAAGATTGCTATGACCTCTTTCATGGAACTGTAGGATCTTAGAGCTGCCAGGCCCCACAGAGTTCATGGGGAGGAAGCCTGGGGGCCAGAGAGGTGACCCAGCTCACCTGTGTCTGCAGGGTCACCTCTCAGGGATCACTTCCTTGGATTTGACTCACAAGTCAACCCACTCACAGGGGACAAGTTGGACCCTTGTATTTAACAGCAAATACATTTATTCACTTTGATATAACCATTAATTTTTCAGACTTCTAAGCTCTCAGGGCCTAAAATCCCAAGCCTTGCCCAAAGAAATCCACCAAGCTATTCAGTCTCAGTTTTAAAAAGCATCTTCCATTTCTTTGGGTATATGCCTTAAGCATTCTTTTGGGTAGATATTAAAACTCATGGGGGTAGCACTGGGTTTTTGCATAGGGAGAGGGAGTGAGGAACTAGGGGGCAGGTGTTCCAGGATAGGCTAAGGAAATTGATCTGAATAGAATGAAAAATCTCTCCCTCTTAACTGAAGTTTAGAAGGCTGAAAGTTTCATTTGGCTGTTTGCTCCTGTACAGATCCTGGTGCTAAGAAACCACGGAGTGGTTGCTCTGGGTGATACCGTGGAGGAGGCGTTTTATAAGATCTTCCACCTACAGGCTGCGTGTGAGATACAGGTAAGCATGTTCCTCTGGACAGCGGGCCCAGGAGGGGCTCCGATAGGGGCCAAGGGGTAATGGTGGTGGCCCCATGAGCTGTGATTTAAGGAGACCTCTAAGTGGAGCCTCACCCTGTTTCTCTGCCTTATTCTTCTAAAGTTTCACACTTAGTTTTGTAGCTTTAAAAATTTTTATCACCCTTGTCCAACAGCCAGCACCCAACTCTTGGGGGTCAGTGTTGAGGGCAGGAAGATGCCTGGGCTCATCAGTAGGACAGTGGGAGGACTGTCCTGTGCTCTTGTGTTACCTGGGGTGTCCCCTCACAGACACCACCCAGGTAGGTCTGCTTTTCTTTGCTTGGAGGAGGGTAGTTTGCAACAACCCTGAATGTGGTCAAGTCCAGAAAGAGAAATGGAGAGAAGGCCCAGGTAAAGTGTTGGCATGGCAGGCCTGGCACCAGGGAAGCCCCAGGGTGAAGTCCAGGGAGCCTGTGGTGTGGTCCTCCTAACTGGTAAAGGATGGGATAGAGGGTGGGTGGAGAAGCAGTAGGAAAACACACATCCTGCAGTTTTATTAAATAACAAGGTGGTGTTGGATAAGCCAAACACATGCTCCTTCCAGTGCAGCAAGCCATCAGGGGTGAGTAGGGGGGTCTTGCACAACTAACTGGGCTCCATCCTTCCCAGCCCTGGGTTCTGTGCCCTTGGGTCAGGGACTTGCCCCCTGTAAGCCTCCATTTCCTGTTTCCTCAACTGTAGAACTGGTCTACAGAGACCTTGTGAGGATGGCCTTTCAAACAAGGAGAGGTGTTGCTGATGTTATTTTCAGGACTCAGTTGACAGGGGAGGCCAGTTGCTCCAGGTGAGTCAGCGCTTTGCAGCCCTTGTGGTGTCCCGTCTGCCCTCTCCTGGTAGGTCTGGGCAGAGCAGTGTCCCAGGAAGACTGCTCGCCATTCTCTTGGTCGCTATGCAGGAAGTATGGGAGTCATCCCAAAAGCATCACTAGTGGAGGCTGTACAAGTGGGATCTTTCTCAGTGGTTTTTAAAAGATAAGTTGAGAGGACAGTGATAAAGAGGTGACCCCTCCCCACATCCAGTGATGCTGGCCCTGAACTCTGACCCCTGGATGATGTTAGAATCTGGGAGAGCTTCTGATAAGTCCACTTTCCCTTCTCCACATCTGAACTCTGAAGAGTTTTCCATTTTTCTGCAGAAGGAGGCTTCCATGAGAACGTAGCTCACGATAAAGACTTATCTCCTTGCAAAGATAGCCCAGCCCTAAAAATGAATGTATAGAGGTGCCCAGGTGTCCCCCCACATGGTGAAGTACGCCTCTGTAGTCTCTAGATCCCCGGAAATGGCCCCTGTGCTATTTAGCCAAAGGGAGGAAGTCCATCTAGCCGGACCTTCGACTAGATGAAGGGCCGAGCTGCCCTCCACTCTCCCGGACAGCCCCTGCTGCTTCTCTTAGCCCTGCCTGCTGTCATGTTCTTTTCAGTTGGGACTGTTTCGATATGACTTTTGTAAAGTGCATCAGGCAATGGGGGCAGATAACCCCAAGAAAGGCTCCAATGTTTTTTTTCAATGAGTGGAGCAGGAAGGCTTCTAGAGGGAGAAATGAACTGGAAGGAGTAGAAGAAAAACAGGAGAGATAGATGAAGGGTGTGGGTGGATTAAGGTTCAGAAGAGACCAGGTAACCAGCAGCCTGCAGAGCTGTTGGGACTGCAGCCCCTGAAAGGGACATTTCCAGATGGATGGCCTGCACTGGAGTTCTGCTTGCATCATGGGACTAATTTTCTCCCTCAATGACCTTGGCAAATAAGCAAATGTGTCTGTGGTCACTTCAGTGGTTAAAGGCTAAGAGCCTGTTTCTCTCTCCTGGGGACAGCATTCTCTTTGCTTTCTATCCATCTGGGGTTCCAGGAAACTGGGTCATCCTCTGCTCAGAGAGGTGGCTACCTGCTCTGCTTACAGGCAGATGAGAAGAAGCTCAGGCAACTCTCCATGTGCTACCCATCGCCATGGAAACGCATAGGGGAAAAGGGAGGTGGGAGGAGGCAGCTTTTGCAAGGAAGTGGGCAGTCCTCTCCTCCTCCACAAATGACCAGTCCCCAGGGTACTGCTTCTCAGAGTTCCATGGAAAAGCCTCAGAATTTGTTTATCATAAGTGTTTCTGTGGCACTCTTTATGCACCAGGTGCTGTTCTAAGAGCTTTAGGAATACCTTAAATAAACCTCATGAGGTAAATATACTATTTTCATTTTACGGGGAGGGTAAATAGCTGCTCAAAGTTACACAGCAAGTAGGTGACAGAGCCAAGATCCAAACTCAGGCAGCCTGGTACCCAAGTTCTATGTCTTAAACACTACATTGCACTGCCTCTCAGGGCAGTAAAGGCTGGTGGGAAAGGTCAGCTGACAGGCTGGGACCTCTCCCCAGGGAGCTGGCACTTCAAGTCAAGGTTTCAGGGTCCCAGGGCTAAAGCCTGCCTTGACCAGGTAGGAGTCCAGGATGAATGTGGTAATTGATCAACCAGCTAGGATTTGCTCTTTGAGAGTGTATTCCCACATGCTCAGCCTCAGTGCTGGGTGTGAGGGACTTCAGAATTAGAAAACAGGGCAGCAGAGGGCAGAACTGGGACCAGTGAATGAACGTAATAAAAAGGGATATTTCAACTCAATGTAATCTCTATCATCTCATTGTAACCCTTCTAACATTTGGACAATAATACTTTAGGCTGCCTCTTCAAGCATGGAGTTGACACCTTCTAGGAATATTAGATCAGTTCAGTCGCTCAGTCATGTCCGACTCTTTGCGACCCCATGAACTGCAGCACGCCAGGCCTCCCTGACCATCACCAACTCCCGGAGTCTACCCAAACCCATGTCCATCGAGTCAGTGATGCCATCCAGCCATTTCATCCTCTGTCGTCACCTTCTCCCCCTGCTCCCAATCCTTCCCAGCATCAGGGTCTTTTCCAACGAGTCAACTCTTCGCATAAGGTGGCCAAAGTATTGGAGTTTCAGCTTCAACATCAGTCCTTCCAATGAACACCCAGGACTGATCTCCTTTAGGATGGACTGGTTGGATCTCCTTGCAGTCCAAGGGACTCTCAAGAGTCTTCTCCATCACCACAGTTCAATCCCGCATTATAGGCGGATTTTTTACCATCTGAGCCACCAGGGAAGCCCGAGAATACTGGCGTGGGTATCCTATCCCTTCTCCAGGGGATCTTCCTGACCCAGGAATCGAACTGGAGTCTCCTGCATTGCAGGTGGATTCTCTACCAGCTGAGCTACTGGGGAAGTGTCTTGATGTGCAGTACAAAACTTCAGCTTCAATACTTACAGTACTTGGAATCCACCATTTCTCTCTCTGTGTCTGGACTTACCTAAGAAGCCAAATCATAGCCAATTTTATCTAGGTGGCAGATACGGGGAGTAAATAGAATGTACTTTCAGATGAGCATGGAATTAGAAAATAAGATTAGTTGGATTCATGAGTGTTTTTAGGATCATTTTAAAACTGCCTGTTTTATACACACATCTTTTGCGCTAAAACCCAAAGTCCATTGCTTCTGGTTACCTGTATGTTTGCCTCCCCATGGAGCCTTGAGAGTGGAGCAAACACTCTAAGTCTGTTGGTAAAAGTTTTCTGAGCCCTATACAGGGCCTGGCTGTGCCTGTCAGCTGTTCATTTGTCTCCTTTTTCTGGGCTTCCTTGACTGACTAAACCCATTATGAGGATATTCTTCCTTTAGACCTGTTAATTCATCCCAACAGGCCACACTCATATTTTGTTGGCCTAGAATCCAGCTTATTTCTTTCAAGTGACTTGTTTTTTAAGGAGAGACATTTCAGACACAGAAAAATAGAATAATACAATACCCACTCTCTACCCACCGGATTTAACAAATATCAACAACCTTTTCTTCTTGGAGAAGTAAAATATTATAGATAAGAATTGAAGTCTCTTTTTCTCAAATTCCCTTGTTCCCTGGAAATAATCGCAGCTTGAAGTTGGCCTCTGTGCCAGGTAACTTTTCAGTCCTCTGTGCTGTTTTATTCTCAAGATTTAATACTTGCTATGTCTCCCTAAAAACTGACATTAGGAAAGAAATACTAATACCTCTTTCCTTGGAAATGGGCACGTGCCCTACAAGTTTGGAGCAGATTTCCTCTGGGAGGAAAAAGCCAGATACAACTCAGTTTTCCAGAGACTTCTGTTTCTAACCTTCCCTGATCCCCATTCTCTGTTATGCACAGGAGCACAGAGATGTGTACAGGGTTGTGGGTATACATACACACACACACGTGTGAGCTGATGGCTTTCTGCTCTTTGCCACAGGTGTCCGCTCTGTCCAGCGCGGGGGGTGTGGAGAACCTCATCCTGTTGGAGCAGGAGAAGCACCGGCCTCACGAGGTGGGCTCTGTGCAGTGGGCAGGGAGCACCTTTGGGCCCATGCAGAAGAGCCGGCTGGGGGAGCACGAGTTCGAGGCCCTCATGAGGATGCTGGACAATCTGGTGAGTCTCCTGCCATTGCCCTTCCAGGCCAGTCCTTTGCGGCTTAGCCCCCCAAAACCAGTCAGTATCAAACACTCAATAGATGTGAGAACTGCCAGCATCACAATTCAGTTGTTAAAGCAACTTGACTAGGAATTTGTGGTCATTCTAATAGTACTTGAATCTTCTCAAACGATAGCCTTTGCCACTCCCTTTCCAAGGGCTGTAGATGTCAGCGTACCTGCTGGGGGCCCTATGGAGAAGCTACTGGTTGGCGTGTGAGGTGTAATCCAGCAAAAATCAGGACCACAGAGCCTCTCTCATACTGTGGCTTGCTTTACTCCTCTTTTGCAGTTAGCTCTGTGTTTCCTTCTAATCTCATGATTTTAACGCAGAAAACATAATAGCTTTGATTTCCCTATTCCCGATAAACAGCATTACAACACTATTCCTATTGTGATGAATCAAACAGTCAGGTAAAAAATTAACTGATATGTGACTAGAGTGGACTTTAAGGGATCCAAAAGCATTATAACACATCCTTCCTTCTGGAACTAACAGTTTAATTGATGACGTATGACATAAACAGGAAACAATTCAAGAATAAGAGGAAAGCATATACAGTGAGGAACTAAGTGCAGGAAGAGGCTATGACTTCCCAGATTGCTCAGAAGAGTGAAGATGAGCTCTATTTTTGTAACATTTCTGTATTATTTCTCCTCCTTCTCACTGCTACTAATCTGGACCCTTTCGTTATTATGTCTGGGTCATTGCAATAATTAATCCTTTCCTTTTTGCTTCCAGTTCCTCCAAATCCTCACCAGTTTATTACAGGGCTGACCACGAGGGTAACTTTATAGTACTAAAAGGTACAATCCACGGTGAAAATACAACCTGTTAACATTTGTGTGTTGAGTAATCTGTGGCTGAATAAAGCACCAGGACCAAATGGTTTCATGCAGAAATTCCCTCAAACCTTTAAGAAACAGGCTATTCCTACGCTGTTCAAATTGTGGCAGAGAAGAGTGAAAGAAGGAAACCAGTTCATAACAGTTGTAACACATTCAGACAAATCTCACTTCGAGTTGATGAAAAATGTGGCATGAAAACTAGCAAATAGTATCTGGCATAATATTAGAATAATAATACATGATAAACAAGTGAGGGCTCATTCCTTGTATTGAAGGATGGTTTAATATTATAAATCTAAATATATTTCATGATATCAATGAGTCAAAGGATAAAAACCTATGGATCTCTTTGAGATCAAAAGGTATTTGATAAAAATGTAATCTTGATTTATAAAAATAATAGCTGTTAAGTAGGATAAGAAGTCATTTATTTAATATGATTAAGATTACCTTTATTTTTTGGTCAAAACAAGCACCAGTATCATGGTGAAACACTAGAAGAATTTCCATTAAATTTTGAAACTAAACAATGATTCTGTTCTCAGCACTATTATTTAATGTTGTTCAAGAATAATATTGGAAATCAATTCAAGGCAGTGAGATCTAAAAATAAGAGGTGTACATGTTGTAAAGAAAACAAAATTACTCTTCTTTATAGTTAGTACATCTACCTGCCTCTAGGGTTCAAAAGAATCAACTGAGAAAAATTAGAAATGATGAGTTCATATCAAGAAAAAAAAGGGAGAAGACTCAAATCAACGAAATTAGAAATGAAAAAGGAGAGGTCACAACAGACAATGCAGAAATACAAAGGATCATAAGAGGCCTACTATGAGCAATATAGGCCAATAAAATGGACAACCTGGAAGAAACGGACAAATTCTTAGAAAAGTTCAACCTTCCAAGACTGAACAGGAAGAAATAGAAATTATGAACAGATCAATTACAAGCACTGTAGTAGAAACTGTGTTCAAATATCTCTCAAAAAACAAAAGCCCAGAGCCAGATGGCTTCACAGGTTAATTCTATCAAATATTTAGAGAAGAGCTAATGTCTAGCCTTCTCAAACTTTTCCCAAAAATTGCAGAGGAAGGAACACTTCCAAACTCATTTTATGAAACCACCATCACCCTGATACCAAAACACACACACAAAAAGAAAATTACTAAAAAAGAAAATTACATAGATGCAAAAATCCTCAACAAAATTCTAGCAAACAGAATCCAACAACACATTAAAAGGATCCTATACCATGATCAAATCAATTTTATCCCAGGGATGCAAGGGTTCTTCAGTGTATACCAATCCATCAATGTGATACACCACATTAATAAATTTAAAGATAAAAATCATTTGGTAATTTCAATGGATGCAGAAAAAGCTTTCAACCAAATTCAGCATCCACTTATGACAAAAACTTCAGAAAATGGGCATGGAAGGAACCTACTTCAACTTAATAAGGGCCATATATGACTGACCCACAGCAAACATTATTTTCAATGGTGGAAAACTGAAAGCATTTCCTCTAACATCAGGAACAAGACAAGGATGCCCACTCTCATCACTTTTATTCAGCATAGTTTTGGAAGTCCTAGCCATGACAATCAGAGAAGAAAAAGAAACAAAAGGAATCCAGATTGGAGAAGAAGAAGTAAAACTCTCACTGTTTGCAGATGGCATAATACTATACATAGAAAACCCTATAAGATACTATTAGAAAGTTACTAGAGCTAATCAATGAATTTAGTTAAGTCACAGGGTAAAAAATCAATACACAGAAGTACCTTGCATTCTTACACATGAACAACGAAAAATCAGAAAGAGAAATTAAGGAATCAATCACATTCACCATTGCAAAAAAAAGAGAGAGAGAGAGAATAAAACACCTAAGAATAAACCTACCTAAGGAGACAAAAGACCTGTATACCAAAAACTATGAGACACTAATGAAAGAAATCAAAGATAACACAAACAGATGGAGAGATATATTATGTTCTTGGATTAGAAGACTCAATATTGTGAAAATGACTATACTATCCAAAGCCATCTACAGATTCAGTGCAATACCTATCAAATTTCCATGGCATTTTTCAGAGAACTGGAACAGAAAACTTCAAAATTTGTATGGAAACACAAAAGACCCCAAATAGCTAAAGCAATCTTGAGAAATAAAAATGGACCTGAAGGAATCAATGTTCCTGACTTCAGACTATACTACAAAGCTATAGTCATCAAGACAATATGGTACTGGCACAGAACAGAAATATAGACTAATGGAGCAAGATAGAAAGCCCATAAATCCACGCACCTGCGGGCACTTTATTTTTGACAAAGGAGGCAAAATAGGCAATGGAGAAAAGATAGTCTCTTCAATAACTGGTGCTAGGAAAACTGACAGCTCCATGTAAAAGAATGAAATTAGAACTTGTCCTAACACCATAAACACAAATAAACTCAAAATGGATTAAAGACCTAAATGTAAGACCAGAAACTATAAAACTCTTAAAGTAAAACATAGGCAGAACATTTTTGGACATAAATTGCAGCAAGATCCTCTATGCTAAGTCACCTCAGTCGTGTCCGATTCTGTGGGATCCCATAGATGGCAGCCCACCAGGATCCCCCGTCCCTGGGATTCTCCAGACAAGAACACTGGAGTGGGTTGCCATTTCCTTCTCCAGTGCACGAAAGTGAAAAGTGAAAGTGAAGTCGCTCAGTCGCATCCGACTCTTAGCGACCCCGTGGACTGCAACCTACCAGGCTCCTCCATCCATGGGATTTTCCAGGCAAGAGTACTGGAGTGGGGTGCCATTGCCTTCTCCGAAGATCCTCTATGATCCACCCCCTAAAGTAATGGAAATAAAAATGAAAACAAACAAGTGAGACCTAATTAAAATTAAAAGCTTTTGCATAGCAAAAGAAACCATAAACAAGATGAAAAGACAACCTTTAGAATGGGAGAAAATAATTGCAAATGAAGCAACTGACAAAGGATTAACCTCCAAAATATACAAGCAGCTCATGCAGCTCAATATCAGAAAAACAAAAAAATCAATCAAAAAATGGGCAGAAGACCTAAACAGACATTTCTCTAAAGAAGACATATGAATGGCCAACAAAACATGAAAAATTGCTCAAAATTGCTCATTATTAGAGAAACGCAAATAAAAACTACAATGAGGAATCACCTCACACCGGTCAGAATGGCCATCATCAAAAAATCTACAAGTAATAAATGCTGGAGAGGAAGTGGCAAAAAGGAGACATTCTTGCACAGTTGATGGGAATGTAAATTGATACAGCCACTATGGAGAACAGTATGGACATTTCTTTAAAAAAACTAGGAATAAAACTACCATATGACCCAGCAATCCCACTACTGGGCATATACCCTGAGAAAATCATAATTGAAAAAGACACATGTACCCCAATGTTCATTGTAGCACTGTTTACAACAGCTAGGACATGAAAGCAGCCTAGATGTCCATCGACAGATATAAGCAAGAATATAAGCAAGAATACTGGAGTGGGTTGCCGTGTCCTCCTCCAGGGGATCTTCCCGACCCAGGGATCCAACCCGCATCTCTATGTCTCCTGTATTGGCAGGCGGGTTCTTTACCACTAGCTCCACCTGTAAAGTCCTGTACATACATACAAGGGAATATTACTCAGCTATAAAAAAGGAACATATTTGAGTCAGTTCTAATGAGGTGAACGAACCTATAGCCTGTTATATAAAGGAAAGTAAGTCAGAAAGAGAGTAAGTCAGTAAGTCAGAAAATATCGTATATTAATGCGTATATATGGAATCTAGAAAAATGGCACTGATGTACCCATTTGCAGGACAGAAATAGAGACACAGAGAATAGACTTATGGACACAGTAGGGGAAGGAGAGTGGGATGAATTGAGAGAGTGGCACTGAAGCATATACTTTACTGTATGTAAAATAGATAGCTAATGGGAAGTTGCTGTATAACACAGGGAGCTCAACCCTATGCTCTGGGACAACCTAGTGGGATGGGATGGGGTAGGGGCTAGGAGGGAGGTTCAAGAGGTAGGGGACATCTATATATACTTATAGATTCATGTTGCTGTATGGTAAAAACCAACACAGCATTGTAAAGCAATTATCCTCCAATTAAAAAAAAAAGAGTGCATTTAAAGTGGTCAGTTATGAAAATATGTGTAAAAATTAGTAGCTTTTTTTTGTATTTTAACATATAATAATGTATGTGAAAATTTGAGAGAAAATAATCCTATTTGCAAATGCAGCAACATCATAAGGTTTTAAGCAGAAGCCCTTTAAAGACAGCTGTAAAATTTTACCAACAGACATCAGAGAAAACCTTAAATCGCTGAAGAGCTATAATTAATTCTTGGTTAAAAGCTTCATTAGGGTAAAGGGGCTTCCAAGTTAATCAATAAACTCAATGTAATTTTCTCAAAAGTGGAGCAAGTTATAAGGACTTAGCAAAATGTTGTTTCAGGTGAAATTCAGAATGGCTTGGAAAATCCTATAGTGGTCACCGCCACATGGTAAAGTGCGATAAGGCTTTAGTCACTGAACGGAGGGCTGTTAGTCCCGAAGGGACAGGCCAGTCAGGGCTACAGCTTAGAGCCCAGAAACAGATCCCAAATACATGAAAATTTAACAGGAAAAACAGTCATCTTATAAATCTGTGGGGAAAGACAGACTCCTAGCCCTGTGGGAAATGAACCTAGGGTGGTTTGCTACTTTATCCTTTCAAAAAATGGATGCCTCATTTGCCAAAAATTTAAACATGAAAAGGAAATTCGTGTAGGTATTTAAAAACATAGATTAATATTTTTGATGCTTTTGTGTTGGGAACGACCTCATCAAGCACGGCAGGAAAGTCTGAAATCATGATGACAAATATTGACAGTTATGATTACATTAAAATCCAAATTTTACATTTTTAAAAACCACCTCACCCACCATAAACAAAACTAAACACAAAGTATGGGGAAAATATTTGCAACATCTGTGACAGTCAAAAGATCCATATCTTTACTGTAAAAGAAATAAATCAATATGAAAAAGATAAACGTCACAATAGGAAAATGAACTGAGGACACAGTTTACAAGGGAAGATATTTGAGGCCATTAAATGTAATTAAATATCCAATCTTACTAGTAATCTAAAAAAGAACAAAACGAAAGTAGAAGGTTTTACTTTTAACCCGTCTGACTGCCAATGATTTTTTTTTAAAACCTCAACAATATTCAGTGTGGGGAAAGGAGATGAGAACTGGGAACTCCAGCACAATTGGCAGAAGTGCAAACTGGCTCAGTGTCTTGGGAAGATGGACATGATAAATATATAAAAACTTTTAAAGTAAATATGTAAAAACTGTGCACCCTTTGACTCAGTCATTTTCATTACTAGGCATTTATGTTAACTGCCTAAAGAAAAATATGTAAAATTACTCATTTCAGGGTTGTTTATAATATTTTGAAATTAACAAAAGTGTCTTCCAGTGTTGGTTAGATAAATTGTGATATGTGCATTCACTGGCATATTATGCAGTTGTTTAAAGGTTGCTGTGTATCTATGTTCAACAACATGAAGAAATCTCCAAGACACATTGATGAACTAGAAAAGCAACTTATAAAGCTGATTATGCAGTAATACTTACAATAGCCAAGATATGGAAGCAACCTAAGTATCCACCGATGGAAGAATGGATAAAGAAAAAGTGGTGCTTTTATATATATATATATATATATATATATATATATGATGGAATATTATTCAGCCATGAAAAGAAAGACTTCTAACCATTTGAAACAATGTGGATGGAATTTGAGGGGATTATGCTAAGTGAAATAAGTCATACAGACAAAGACAAATACTGTATGATCTCATTTATATGTGGAATTGAAAAAAAAAAAAAACAATCCAAAACCAAAATGTTCAAACTCATAGATGCAGAGAACAGATTGGTAGCTGCCAGGTGTGGGCAGAGAGAAATGGGTAAAGGATCAAAGGTAAAAGCTTCCATATATAAAATAAGTATTCCTGGGGGTGTAATGTACAGCATGGTGACTGTAGTTATTAATACTGTGTTATATATTCGAAAGTTAGTTCTCATCACAAGAAAAAAAATTGTAACTATATATTCATGGTGATCGTTTTGCAATACATACAATTTCTTTTTAATTGAAGTATAGTAGCTACTTCAGTATTCTTGCCTAGGAAATCCCATGGACAGAGGAGCCTGGTGGGCTACAGTCCATGGGGTCACAAAAGACCTGGACACAATTTAGCGACTATACAGTGACATAGTTGATTTACAATGCTGTGTTAGTTTCAGGTGTATAGGAAAGCGATTTAGTTATGCATAGAATACATACAAATATTGAATCACTGTGTTGTACACCTGAGACTAATGTAATGTTACATGTCAGTTATATCTCGGTTTTTTAAAAGGCTGCTTATGTGGTACAGTTACATTTATATAGTGTTTTATATAGTTTATATATATTATGCATTAATTATATAGTCTGTATATTTACATATGTGCATATGTATATGTATGCTTAGTGAGATGACTGAAAGGATTTTTAGTGGTTGTCTCTCAGGATGAGGTTTTGCATAAAACCCATATTTTCCTTATTTTTTTTCATATTGCTTAATTTTTCTACATGGCTATGTATTTTTTTGTAATCTACTTAATTTTTAATGCCACTTTAATTTAAAAAAAGATGACTGGCAGAGCTGAGAATTATTCCAGCAGCTGCTGAGATTCCTGAATGTTCATTCCACGTAACAGCCCACCTTTGAGGGATATGGTCCTTCTTAGAAGATAGGGATGCTCTTGAGTCAAATTCAGGGGTCCCAAGAGAGAAATAGTCTAGAAACTTCAGAGTTGAGGAAGGGAGGGCTACTGTTCAAATCAGCTGGGAAGCTTTTTAAAGTCCTGTAGCCCAGATTGCACCAATGTCCAATGAAATGAGCAACTCTGAGGTGAGCCCGAGTATCCATATTTTCAAAGCTCCTTTGTGATTCCAGTGTGTTGAGAACTACGGACCAGACCCAGAGCTGGAGCTCTGTCTGGTCCACAAGATTTTGGCGACTTTCTCACCCCTGATCAAAGGGCTTGTTGGAGTGGAGGAAAGGAGGGGTTGGGGGACCAAGACAAGGAACAAGTAGAGAATCTACCTGCAATAAGGGAGACCTGGATTCAGTCCCTGGGTGGGGAAGATCCCCTGGAGAAAGAAATAGCAACCCACTCCAATATTCTTGCCTGGAGAACCCCATGGACTGAGGAACCTGGTGGGCTGCAGTCCATGCAGGTCATAAACAGTCAGACATGACTGAGGAACTAACAATTTCACTTTCTTCCAGAGGTGTGGCAAGGCCTGGATTGTATTTTATTATGGAGACTTTGGGTTAAACTGAGTCCTTTAGGTGGAAGGGGGTGAAGTGTGTGGGCCGGCCAGCTGGCATGTTATTGACCATTTCCCCTACCTTAAGTGGTTCTATTTTTGTTTTTTCAGGGTTACAGAACAGGCTACACCTACCGCTATCCCTTCGTTCAAGAGAAAACCAAACACAAAAGTGAGGTGGAGATTCCAGCCACAGTCACTGCCTTTGTGTTTGAGGAGGACGGCGCCCCGGTGCCTGCCCTGCGCCAGCATGCCCAGAAGCAGCAGAAGGAGAAGACCCGCTGGCTCAACACGCCCAACACCTACCTGCGGGTCAACGTGGCCGACGAGGTCCAGAGGAGCATGGGCAGCCCTCGGCCCAAGACCACAGTAAGGAGGGCAGAGGGGGCTCCGCTGGGGAGATCCGGGTCAGAAGAGAGTGCCCGGCCACCTGTGCGGGCTAAACCACTTTTAAAGGGGAACAGAGCAAACCTCCCCCAGGCCTGGGCTAGTCCTGTCTCCCCTTAGGGCTTCCTACTGGGCGTCTGGGAGCAGCTGCTCATGCCCACAGAGCAGATCACCTGTTTCTTGTACCTCTGTACTGAGTTTCTGGGTCCAGAGGGTGGCTGAACCAAGTCACTCTCAGCCGCATGAAAGCTTTTTGGTCTCACATCCAGAAGGGGCTTCTGGGAAGTTTGGAGGATGGGTATCTAACATTTGAACTGACCATCTGATGCAAAACCAGGAGGGAGGTGGGTACTTGCTTCTATTACATTGTCCTTTCCCATTATACCCTCTTCTGTGGGCTTGCTTTAGGCATTAGATGTGTTGAAGAGACCTGCCCAGGGGTTGAATTTTTACAAATTTTATGCTCTTTCCCTCCCTCTCCCTCATACAAACACCTCTGACCCTTAATTTGATTTCCAGTACTTACTTTGTAAGTAGCTGGCAGCCAAATAGAATAGCTCTTCATTAAAAAAATGAAACTACCCACAAGTCCTCCTAAAACGTGAGTGGCCGCCTGTCTGTTGAAACTGGTCACCGAGGCTCTGTCCCTCCTCTTAAGTGTTCTTTATGGCCGTTGATCAGGGGCCTTAGTTTGGTTGCTGGATCATCTGCTGCCCATCTCTGCTCTGGGAGACAGACATCCAAGTGCCCTAAGAGGAGGGAATGTGTTTGTTAGGCTTGCTGACCTTCCATGCAGGCTGGTCAGCCCAGCTCTCCTGGGGTGGACCACTGGGGTTGATGGTGAGCTGTGCGCCTTTGTCTTACCCACCGGGCCTTGTGTGTGTTCAGTGGATGAAGGCTGACGAAGTGGAGAAATCCAGCAGTGGCATGCCCATACGGATCGAAAACCCAAACCAATTTGTGCCTCTCTATACTGACCCCCAAGAAGTGCTGGACATGCGCAACAAGGTAAGGTGTAGCTAACTGCCTCCCATCTCTTCTCCCACAAGGGTGTAAGGAGGGGGCGTCCGCAGGATGTGCCCGACTTACCCCAGATGCCTCCTATGGGAAAGAAAAAAAGAAAGCGTTAGTCGCTCAAGTCATGTCCAACTCTTTGAGACCCCATGGACTGTAGCCCACCAGGTTCCTCTATTCATGGAATTCTCCAGGTAAGAATCCTGGAGTGGATTGCCATTCCCTTCTCCAAGGGATCTTCCTGACCCGGGGATTGAACCCAGGTCTCCTGCATTGCAGGCAGATTCTTTACCATCTGAGCCACCAGAGAGGTCCACATGGGAAAGAAGCTATCATTTATTGGTCATATTCCAGGCACAGTGCTAAGTGCTGTGCTTTTTTCATCATGTGTAAACATCTAAGAGAGGGGTGCTAGCTTCAGACAGTAGATGTGTCTAACAGGCCCTCAAACTGAATTTTTACAAATTTTATGCTGTTTCCCTTTGGCTCATTTTCAAAATTGCAAAATCCTTTATATTTATTTCTCTACCTTGGCTTTACAGTTCATTCACTTATTTTCTTCATGTTACTTTAAATACCTAAGTTGTAACAGAACCACCTCCAATAGATCAGGCATGCTCTCAGAGCAGTGTTTCAATGTGTGTGCCTCTGAAATGCAGATTCCCAGGTTACCCCCAAACCTCCTCCCACGAGTTTGAGATTTAACATGTATGAGGTGTCCCCCTCCCCCAGAAATCTGTAGTTTAAACCAGTTCCTCAGGGGCTTTATAGGAATATTGAAAATTGAGAATCCCCCTCAAGGATCTACCATGCCTCGTTTCACTCTTCATCTCTTACAATGATCTTCTTAGAGTTCATGAGAATCTGGTGTTTTACATCAATTACTCATTCCCTGGAACAGCCACGGAGACTGTCCCAGAGCAGACGTGATGTGTTACTGTGTTATGGTCACACCACACTGGGCGGCCTATTAAGTACGCCCTGCTTCTGGACTGCCAGCTCACTCTCCCTGCCCTTTCCACACAGATTCGAGAACAAAACCGACAGGATGTGAAGTCGGCAGGGCCCCAGTCCCAGCTGCTGGCGAGCGTCATCGCGGAGAAGAGCCGAAGCCCGGTACAGCAGATGCTGCCCCCGCCTTCAGGGGAAACGAGTTTGCCTTCTGGGTCTCCGGTGCCCGGGGCTGGGCGGCAGGATCCCTGAGCCCATATATGCCCACCTTTCCCTGTGATCTTGGGCTCTGGTGCTCTTGCTGTGAGGACTGAGGACAGTGTCTTATCGCCCTCTGTGGACGCTGGGAGGGCCGGGAGAGGGGGCGGGGAGCAGCCCAATCCGCCCACCCGCCGGAGTGATACGGCTTCCGGCTTCCCCGGTTCTCCTGTGGAACTCCCCTCTGCCCTCTGCGAGTGCTCCCCAGGGTGGGCTCGCAGGAGCATGGCTGGCCGCTCCCAGCGGCTCTACAGCTGCTTGCTCCGAATGGTTCTGTCCTCTGTGCTTGAATATGGCATCATTAGGCCATAGCTCTGAGAGGATGCCCATATGCTCTCAGAGAGCAGACGTGTATATAAGGATGGGTGCTCCACAGGAGGGGGAGGGCCAGTGAGTTGCCTACAAAACCCACATGGAGTTAGAAAATACAAAGTTGTTTTCATGCTTGAGATAGAACAGTGTTTGTGTAGTGCTTAGTGAAAGGGGTAAAGGTCAGAGTTCTGGCTTGTGTTGGAAATCATTGCTGCTCATTGCAAAGTCAAAGTGGCATCTTCCTTAGCAGTAAGGGCCGGGGCCGAGTGTGTGGAGGATTCAGGGACCATTCCTCTCTGCAGAGCAAACTGATGTCATGATTGCAGATGGGGCTGCAACTCACAAGATAGGTGCCCGTTGGCAAGGGAAGTGTGAAGGTCATGCCATCCCCTCCACCCCACACCAGCTCAGCCAAGAGGAGGGACATCAAATGTGCTACAGGGTCAAGAATAGAAATACCCGCCTCATGATATTGGGGGGAGGTGAGAGTTCAATACAATGAGCAAAATTATTAAAAACTCTGCCGTTTATACCGAGTGCTCTCCTTGGAGTCCCTCTTCTTGGGATCTTGGTGTTGGACTCTCTTGTGAACCCCATAATTCACTCAGATGGGCCCAGTGCTGCCCTTCTTTTGGTAGGAGCCAAGGGTCTATCATCAGAATACAAGATGGCCCGGAGTGCGTGGTGTGGGCCAGCTGCTCTGGCTCACCTCCCTTGGGCTTCACTTTCTTTGGCTCCTCAGCTCCAGAGCACTGTATCCCCAAAGGCCGAGAGAAGGATGTTGAGTTAGGATAAAGGGCTGAGGGTCTGAATATTAGTCCCTGTCCTGTGCTAGAGGGGTTAAAGGATTCCCGGGGCTCACGTAAGGCCCAGCAGTGAGTTCTCCAGAGCCAGGGCCTCCCCAGAGGTGGTGAAACTCAGTGATTTTGCCAGTGTCTCTGCAGGGACCTGTAGAGCAGGCAGGTTGAAGATCCAAGATTCAGAACCTTGACTTCCTTGTAATTTATGACTGTGTGCACAACAGAACTAACAGTTTGGACTGAGAATGCTGGAGTCACTGTGTGTTTTGCATATGACTTACTGCTGTGTGCTGTGTGGCTTGTCCTGCTGCTGGGGGGGAGGGGTGGTGGGTGGGGAGTGGCTGGCTTGAAGCTGGTTAAGCCAACGCTTTGCTTGCTGGGTTTTGGCTGACTGACTGTGGGCCGCTGATTGTATTTGCATAGTGACAGCTTGCAAGTGTCCACAGGAGAGATTGCAATAAAGGTGCATCTTCTTTTTCCTTGGGAGCATCCTCTGATTTTATTTCTGGGGCAGAGGGAGGTACCCCTGCATTCACCTCAAGAGAATCCAGGTCTTGGGGTGAGATAGCCATGGAAAGGAGTGAGCAACCTCACCCCAAGGCCCTGAGCTATTGCCAAGGAGCTGCTTGCCACGCTGTCCCTAGCAAGACCATGGGCAGCCACATGAGTCTGAAAGGAAGCTGGGGCCCGGGCCCCGAGCACAGCGTTCAGAGGGCAACACGCTCTGTGGTTAACTTTCAGTCCACAGACAGCCAGCTGATGTCCCAGGGCCAGGCGGATGCCAAAGACGAATCCGAGGAGATGGCGCCCAACCCCTTCAGCCAACTCACGGACCAGGAGCTGGAGGAGTACAAGAAGGAGGTGGAGAGGAAGAAGCTAGAACTGGAGGGTAAATAACCCTGGGGGGGCCAGTGCTTCAGGACCTGCCGGGGGGAGGGGAGAGCTTGGGGCACCGGGGAGGCAGCAGAGCAACTGAGGCCCTCACTACCCCCTGCCCCTCCCCCCAATCAGCCGGACCCCACTCCTTTGTGCCCAGCGGAGCCCCCAGGGCTCTGTCCAGGCTTCTCTGCTTTGTTTTCAATCTTCATTTCCTTCTCTGTGTCTCTTCTCTCTCATGTCTTCAATTTGACCTTCCTGCCTCATCACCAAACAATATTCTTATGAGCATAATACTGTTATCCCCAATAATGCCCCTCAGGGCTCATACCTGGCAGTGGTTACATGGTGCTGCCATGACCCCACTGACCCTCTCACCTGGGAAGAGGGAATTAATCTGAGTGGTGCTTGCTTAGAGTAGGGCCTATAAATATGGCCTAGGTCAGTAAGCACCAGACAAATGTTAGTTATGATAATATGATCATTATTATAGTGATCACTGTTGTTGATGGATCTATCTGGTTTGGTAAATATCTGGCAATCAGAACTGTCAGCAGCCAAGGCCTTTATGTCAGAATCTCAGTCAAGCCCATCTCTCCACACTGACTCTGAGAGCTTGTTCATGCCTTTGTCCCTTCCTGGCAGAGTTTCCCTTCTTGGCTACCTCATTCAGTATTGTCTACACTTCAGGCTCCGTGGCAAACTTCCCTCCATCTAGGAAGCCCTCTCGGTTCCCCTCAGGAGTTGTCCCTTCTCTTTGCTCTAGATGCACGTGGGGTCTGAGACACAGGACTTAGCTCTTGATTTTGTCCACCAGACAGAGTGATGCTGAAAGCTCAGCTTCTCTCTGTACTGGTGCAGAATCAAATCTCGGAGACAGAGTTTTGGGTGAAGTAGATAGGAATAGCTTTATTGCTTTGCCAGGCCAAGGGAGCCATGGTGGGCTAATGCGTTCACAACCGTGTGTTCCAACTTGGGAAAGATAGTGAGAAATTTTGTATTAATTGTCCAAAGAGGGAGTGATCAGCTCACGGACATTCTTTGGATGGGTTGGTAGTGAGGTAAGTAGGAGTCAGCATCATCAACCTTCAGTTCCAACTGACCTGGGGTCTGCACGCTTGTGGGCAGCATATCATTATTAATCATTACCTTTTTCCACTTGGAGGGCATTTCAGTATCTGAAAAATAGCTCAAAGTTATGGTTGTGTGTATCCTCTGATGGGCCTTTCCCCAAGGCTGCTCTTGCTGTTTGTTTCTCGCTCGTCTCACCTCCCGTCCCTTTTATAATTAACAACTGCTTGAATCTGCCCATTGGAACTCAGGGAAGGTCATGGAGGTTGAATGAAGGTAGTTTCCTATAATCAAAGAAACGGGAGACAGAGAGGCCTCGTGCCCAGGACCCCACAGGCCCCTGCATGGTATCAAAGGCTTTTATTCCCTCAGGGAAGGACCTTCTTCCTCATCTCCCCTCCCTACCCAAAGTCAGCCATCTTCCTGGGCACAGAGGCACTAGAAGAACCCTTGCCAGCTTGCTTGGAGTTCTCACGTGCCAGTTGAAAAAGTAGATAGAAAAATACAGTGCTTTTTGTCTCTAGATTGTTTGGACTGAACATGTAAATTACATAAACAGTATATGAGCTGCCTACAAATGGTGGGCGGGAATCCCCATGCAGTCTTAAATCCACATCAGGGGTAGTATAGTCCATTCGAGGATGTGGCTTGATGGAGGAAACAGAACTGGATTCTGACTCCTCCCATTTGCCTCGCCCAGAGTGTAGCAGACATTTTAAAAAGTGTGTGTATGGGTGGGGGGATGGAGAAGCAGCTAATTCCAGTTAGGAGAAGTAAGGACCAAGTAGGAGAAAGCATTGCCTTAAAGCACTCTGTCTGCCCATCCCTCCTCTGCCTGACCTCTGTCCTGAGTTGCTTTTCTGTGTTTTCAGGAGAGAAGGAGCCTGCCCCAGAGGAACCTGGCTCCCCTGTAAAGTCTGCACCTGCTTCTCCAGCTCAGAGCCCAGCCAAGTCCGAGCCGAAGAGCCCTGTGGGCTCACCCTCCAAATCTGTGGATGGTGAGTTGAGCTGAGCTGCTGGCAGGGAGGAGGCATCACCACAGACAGAGAGAGGGGTTTGCACGGAGATGCACACTGCAGGGCCCCCGCCTTTTGACACGTGCTGCCCTCCTACCAGAAACTCCTTCCCCTCTGCTATGTCTAGGGATCTTGAAATAGAGGTTACCAGTTTTAAGCTTGTTCCATTCACAAGCTGTGACAATACACCTTATGGGTATAGCCCGGTCTAAGCAATGCTGAGCACGTTAAGGATTGGCCCATAGCCTCCTCGTCTCCAACTCAGGCCAGACTGGCTGGTGGGCCTTTCTAGATGCAGCAGCCCAGTGCTTAGACTCTACTGCGCACAGGGATCACCTAGGCATCTGGTTAAAGTGAAGATTCAAATGTTAAAATTAAGATGCAGTAAGTCTGGGGCGGGACCTGAGAACTTGCATGTCCAGCAAGCTCCCAGGTAAGGCTGATG
Source organism: Okapia johnstoni (assembly GCA_024291935.2). Taxonomy (NCBI): domain Eukaryota; kingdom Metazoa; phylum Chordata; class Mammalia; order Artiodactyla; family Giraffidae; genus Okapia; species Okapia johnstoni. Next base: position 120,812,130 of record CM044306.1, on the reverse strand, counting down.
ATGTCCCTGTCAACCTTGACTGTGCATTGGAATCACCTGGGGAGCTTTATAGTTCCTGACACTTGCCAGGGTCCTACCCTAGCGATTCCGAGTTCAGTGGTCTAGGAGTGGGGGCAGAGGAGTGCAGCCTGAAGTGTTAAGATCTCTCTCCATGTGAATCTAATATATAGCCCAGGCTGAAAACCACTTCATTAGATGCTAGTTTATAGAACAGAGCTCTAGGTCCAACTCAGCTGCTAACTAATAAGAACTCAACTGTTGATTTTAGAAGATCAGTCTCCATGCCTCAGTTTCCTTATCTGTCAAATGGGGCTACTAATATTGCTTTTTAAGGTTCTTTAATATATAACGGAAGGTATAGATGAAAACATACTTGCAGAGAGTAAAAGCATGATTTAAATATAAGATCCAATTGTGGTTATGATTAATAATATAGGCTTGGTAGATAATAATAATATAGTCCACACCTCCCAGATTGTGAAAGTGTCTTTAATGAGCTTCTGGAATCACTGTGGGGAATGAATGCTCCTCTACTGGGTCCCCCGAGACCCTTACCAAGGAGGGCTGAACCCCATGCAGATGGTACTAGCTGGGTGGCCTGATGGAACCTTCCCCTTCCTGGGTAGAATGGTCAGACATGTGGATGCTGCTTGCATACAGCAATCCTGAGCTCCTTCTGTAAGTGAGTTGCTGCCTTGACCATAGGCCTAGCGCTGCTAGAGGAAACCCATCTGCTTGGAGCCAGAGCCCGAGTGGATGTCCCATGACTGTGTTCACCCTGTCTCATCACAGTGTTGTCGGCCTGTCTGCACAATGTTTTCCTTTCTCTTCCCATTTGTGCCTTCATCAAAGAAGTTTCCTCTGATTCTGAATACTTGTTTCTGTCGGAAGTATAGAGATGCTGTCTACTAACTTACTCCAACATTTGCAATGTGGGGAGGGAGGACTTTTTCAAAGGAAATAGGTTTCTCCTCAATTTTTAATTGGCAGTTCACAACCTTGCCTTTGGGAGGTTTCCTGACTGTATATGCCATGACCATTCCACATGTGCTATGCATGGACTAGGCTCCCTCTAAGATAAATATGCTTATGCACAAACACTCTCGTATTCACACAGGGCACACCACCCACAAGCGACAAGCCCCCACAGTGAATGAACTGTGGGACCAGCTGCTGGGCACTCCCCTCTGGCAGTTCCTGTGGCCTCAGGAGCATGTCTGTAGCCCATTCCTAATGCATGGGCCCATCTAAGGAGTCCATGATGTCTTCCAGGGCTGGAGGCCAGAGCCTGAATGACCTTGGGGCACAACTGCCTGATCTGGATGCAGAGAGCACCCAGCCCAACTGCTGTCTGCAGCATCCCTGCAGCCAACTGCAGGAAGGCAATGCCACTGAGAGGAGGCTTCCATTTCAGCTCTTGGGAGCCCCTTAGAGCAATCTCTGCTGTCCAGTGGGACAGAGGGCAGGAGGAGGAGGATGTAAGGTGCGGGATCACTGCTTTCCCACTAGCTGAATTCCTGCTTTTCTCTGACCCAAATCTGTGCTCCATGGAGAGGCACACCCTAGTTGAGTTGTTAGAAAGGAGACTTCCTGAAATAGAGTTGGGGAATGTGGACCTCTTTGGAGCCGACCTCATGTGATGAGGCCCAGTTGGAGCTGTCTAGGGTGACTGTTGTGAGTTGGGGCTGGGTGGCTTGGCCATGCTGCCCGATGGCTTGCCCAGCTCCTCAGGGTGATCCAAGCAGCATCTGCACTTTCACATGTAGCTCACCTATTGGGTCAGGAATGGCTTTTTCTCCATCTGTCACCATACTCTCAAATCCTCTTGTGCTAAATCACCTCACCATCACTCTTCCCCTGTCTCCTTGACTCCTACCACCCAGCCTCTCTGAAAGAGGCTTTCAAGTCCTCCTCCCTCACCTCTGCCATCTCTGTCATCACTGCCTCTTTGACCAGCTCCTGACTGTCCCTGCCTCTGCCAACTCCATACCCCCAGGAGCACTGGCTATCCCCACAAAGAAATACCCCTGCATTTGACATTAGAAGATCAGCTCTGACACTGACTAATTTAGCCATCTCAAATAAGTTGCTTAAAAACACTAAAGAATGGGGAACTAACATGAATCCTTGCCTTTCCTAATTCATAGCATCGTTATCAGGATAAAAGGAGCTCCTAAATATAAAAGGATCCTATACTGTGCTTTCATAAATGAGCTCTCACTGTGTACTATGTTCTCAGGGTTGTGAGAGATACTATACTACTTGCTGTTTTAAGTCACTAAGTTTTGGAGTGGTTTGTTATGTAGCAGTAGATAATTATTAAATCATAGCACTTAATGAGAACTGGTTTATGGAAACTGGTTCTTCTGTGGGTTGACTAGGCTCAGTGGGATGGTTCTTCTCCTCCACTGATGTCAGCTGGAGCTACAGTCATCTGGGTGCCTGACTGAACTAGAATTTCCAAGATAATGCACTCACATGTCAGGTGCCTTGGCAGGAGTAGCTGGAAGGCTGGGCTCAGCCTGGACAGTGGAATGGCTGGGCCTCTTTGCCTGTCTGTCTCTGTCTCTCTCCATGTGATTGTAGGTACGCTTCATGTGGCCTCTCCATCTATGTTCCCATCAAGGTTGTTGGACTTTATACATGGTGCCTCAGGGCTCCCCAAACAGAAGCTAGCAGAAGCTGCTAGGCCTTCTTAATTCTTCAGCCTGAGGCTGGTTAGTGGCACTTGCTTTAATGGCATTTTCTCTAGTGGCACTTCCTCTGCATCCTGTTGCTTCCTCCAAGTCACAGGGCCATCCCATACTCAGTGTGGGAGGGGGCCACACTCAAGTGTAAAATTAATATATTTGTAGTAGGTTTAGAAAAGGGCAAGATCATTGTCAAATGTCAAGGGAGGCTTGAACCAGACCATGGGGAGATACAAGCTTAGACTGGTAGACAAGAGTAGAGTGAGCTTTTCAGGGAGTGGGCATTTCTGGAAGGGGACACTGGAGGACTGAGAGACAAGTGTTTGGATGATGAGGGAAAGTGAGAAATCCACTCTGAGAGGTAAGTACCCAAACAACCTTGGCATCTCCCTCCCAAAGCACCTCTCTTCCTCCTCCAGCCTCTGCAAGCCTTTCAGCTCTTTCCAACCCATAATGGTGTAGGCATTGTCCCTGACTGCCAAGCCCAGTCTTTCTCTGAAAGAGAAAGGGCAGTCTCCCTACTCCCTTTCCTCTTCCTCCTGCTTCCTGACCACCATCCTTGGATAGACACCTCCATTTTCCAGCCTCTACTTCATTCCGCCCACTCCCACATCTGTCTCCTACTCCCAGAGCTCCAAGTGCCCCATCTAGGAGAAAAAGCCAGTGATTCTCCTTAGGGGATGTGAGAAGGTGAGTTTCCATCTGCTTCTAGTTGCTGGTGCTCTTCCCAGCCTGGTCTTCAAATAGCTGAAGACCCATCAAGTTCTGATCTTACCTGTTTTGGGCTTTTAGCAGAGGAGGGATCTGGACTCTCAGAGCTGGTACTTGATGCCTTTCTTACTGGGGCCCAATAAGTATTTCTAGAGCCATGTCCTGCTGCCCCTTCTCTTGGCCAGCCACACTCTTCAGTGTTTTTGGTTTCCTCCAGTTGAAGGAGTGATGACCTTAATTTGGAACCTGACTTCTCCAAGGCCTATCACCTCCTGGCCCCACTTTGTGTTTCTGCTGCTCCCTGAGCAATTCATCATGAGAGAGCTTTGTATACTGCCAACATCTTTTATCTCATAAGAGATGCTGGCAGTATACTCAGCATGGTCTCATTTTCTGGATGGGGAAGAAGAACCTGGGTGTGTGCTCCTAAAGCAAGACATGGCAGAGGCTGTGGCTGTGGATGAGGCTACTGAGGTGGGCATGGGTGAACGGTGCTGTTGGGGTGAGGATGCCTGTTACCACCAGGGCAGTAAGTGACACATGGACAGAAATGGGGAGCCCTCTAATCCACAGTTGTGTTCATGGAGCTAGAAAGCAAGTAACAAAGTCATCTGAGAGGGTGAGACTTGAGAAACACGACCTCATGGGTCACCTAAGTGAGGGGCCATGAAAGGAACAAAAGTCCAGGAAATTGAGAGTGGGGACAGGGGAGGAGGTTCAGGAGGTAAAGACTGGCACACAGGCTACTCTGTTTACATGGTTGGCTCTGGCTGTGACAAGTAAGAAAGATGAGAATGTGTGGTGTTGGCTTGGTGGAATAAAACCATTCACATGTTCATTTGTTTGTTGATGCATTCAACCATTCATGGATTCCACAATCACTTTTTTAGTACCTCCTATGAGCTAGTTACATAGATAATTAAACACAGTTTTCTCTAATTTATTTCAGTTTTGAGGGAGGGGATAGACATTAAAAATAAGTGATTGTTTTGTAGTTGCTGTGATGGAAATTTGTATAGTAGGGGCCAAAAGGAGTGACACATTCTACCTGGAAGCAGGGATGGGATCAGGAAAGAGTTTAAGGGGAGGGTAAGACTCAAGCTGATACATTGTGTGGGTGTTGGGGACACGGAGAAGATAGAGAGGGGCGGTCCAGGCAGAGGGAAATGGGCTGTGATGACAGAGAGGGGGTCCAGGGACAGAGAGTTGATGAGGCCAAAAGCAGGTGAGAAGAGGAGAGCGGTTGGGGGAAGGTTGTGTCTGGAGACACAACCTGTCTGTGTTCCTGTGTTCAAGAGAATGGCCATTGATGACCGTGGGAATGCATGGTAGGAGAGCAGACCGTAAGGGCCATAGGAGTCAAGGGCTTTAGAGGACTTGGTAGGTGGATGATGGCAGGATGCAGGCCAGACAGTAGGAAGATGGGAGCCAGGGCCAAGGCCCTCAGTACTAAGAGAGGACAGTCCTCAGGATCACTGGAGAAGATTTTGGTTTGCCCAGAGAGTTACACTAGCTCATTCTGACTGTCCCCAAGTTTACTCCCCTCTTCTATGTAACCAGATACTTCTTCAGTCTTTACCCTGTCAAGAACCCTAGCCCTTTCCCAAGATGTCTGTTTTGTCCCACTCTGTAAATGACCAGCCCCACCTTCCCTAGCTATCCCTCCCACTTACACACATGCACACTCACACACATACACTCATACACATGAACATGTACACATATGTGTGTTCAACACATGCACATTCACACTTGTGGGCAATCACACATGCACACTCACACACGTGCACTAACATGCATACCCTGTGCACACTCACACACATACATATTCACACTCACACACTTAGATACACATGCTCACTCATGTGCATGCTCACATACATGCACACACATGCACTTTCACACATATTCACGCGCACACATGTACACTCATGCACACACACTTGCACACTTACAGAAGTGCAGACTCACACACTTGCATACTAACACCCAGTCACAGTCACAAATGTGCACACACACATGTGTGCACTCACACACATGCATATGCACACTCACATAGATACACATGTTCACTCATATGTGCATATTCACACACGTTTATACTCATACATGCACACGTGCACATTTCACACATGCACGCTTATGCACACACTCGCACTCATGTGTACTCACATACAGACATGTGCACACATGCCTAATGAACATGTACACACATGCACTCTCACACACTTACACACTTACAGAGGTGTACACTCACACACATGCACACACATGCACATTAACATCCAGTCACAGTCACACATGTGCCCTCGTGCACACATACACAGGTGTGCACTCACACACATGCACTCACACGCAGATACACTCACACCTCTCAGTTTCACACAGTATAAAGAACACTAAGCTGGGACAGCAGGAGGCTGAAGTCTGTCCTCTTTTACTATTTTGCTCAATTTTCCCATCTTATTTTCCCATTGGTAAAATGGGGAGGAGCTAGATGATCTTCACATTCCCTTCTACTTTTCCAAGTCTGTAGTTGTAAAATTTTCCTTCCTCCCTCCCCGTCCATGCATTTCAGGACTTGAGTGGGAAGCAGGGTGGGGTGAGAGTGGGAAGGAGGAGAAGGGGCGGCTGGAGGGTTCTGTTTCTGGCCGTGAGCAGGTGGCAGTCTGGAGGCTCTGGGCCACTCAGGGAATCCCATCCTCGCTCTGCCTGCCCTGCTCTGCCTGCTGGGAAGATACTCTCCATTTTTTTAAAGTTCCTCACTGGTGTGGGAAATGAAATGGGTATGAAAACATGTCATTTTCATATTTTTACTGGTGAAACTGAACCAGGGACCGTTCTTAGACACCTCCCCTGGGCTGGCCAGCCTCTCTGTTGCCCGTGTCTGTTTCCTCATTCTGTCCCTCCCAAGGAAAGCTCCCACCTGGGCCCTTGCTGGGTTGCTGCCACTTTTGGACATCGTGACCCATTTACATTTGTAGATAAGAGCCCAGAGTCCCTAGCCTGCCAAGGGCCTGTTCTCGACTGTCTGGGAGAGAGCCCTCCCCTGACAACGTCAGCCCGCCCCTCCCATGGCTCTAGATTCCCCATATAGAACTGCCTGGAAATGGTTCTGTTAGCCCTAGACAGAAGCTCTTGTCTGAATGAAATCTAATGGGTCACGTGTTTGGATCTTTTTCTAGAAGAGGCTAAACTGACGGAAACCAGCAAAGCCACCACAGAGCCAGACGTGACGCAGCCGGAAGGAGTGGTGGTCAACGGGAAGGAGGACGAGCAGACGGTGGAGGATGCCCTCAGCAAAGGCCTCAGCCAGATGACCACCAATGCTGACACGGATGTCGATACCTCCAAGGACAAAACCGAGTCTGTCACCAGTGGCCCCATGTCCCCAGAGGGCTCGCCTTCCAAGTCTCCCTCAAAGAAGAAGAAAAAATTCCGCACCCCATCCTTCCTGAAGAAGAGCAAAAAGAAGGAGAAAGTGGAGTCCTGATTCGCAGTCCCCTGGGGCTCCCATTTGTGTCCCCCTACCCCTGCCCCACCTTCTCCCATCTCTGACCCTGGAAGTGTGGGGCCGAGGAGGGGTCGAATAGGCCCTGGATCACACTCCGATGGGAAACTTAGAGATTGTCCCCCCTAGTCCCTCGTTGTCCCTCTGCCCCACAGAAATCGGGTGACTTTCCTGAGGTCACTCACCTAGTTCAAGGCAGAGCTTGCACTAGAATTCACGTCTCTGGCTTGCGGTCCTGTGCCCCTCCAGACACAACACTGCCTAGTTGTGGGCCACCCTCACAAGGATGCTGCCCCTGATCTGAGCCCAGGGCAAGGGGCCAAAGCCGGCCGCCAGCTCTCACCAACCAGACCCCATTCAGTCAGGCTGAGGCTTCCCTGAGCAATGTCCTTGTCCTTACGGGAACCCAGTCTCTTACTGATGGAGCTATCACTATATTTAGAAATCTCTCTTCACTTTCCTATAGGGTGATAGCCCTGCTGCTCACAGTACCCAGACAAATGGACCTGTCCCCTCCACCAGAAGTTCATCCCTGTTCCCAAGGGCTGATGGCTTAGCTTGTGCTTCCTCAACCACTAACCCTGAGCTTTCTTCATGGAACCTCTGGAATGATGGCCGGAACAGTTGTAAGAGTGGGCAGGCATGAGGGCAGCGAGGTCAACCACAAAGCAGGGGATGGTTTGATCAATATAAGAAGCCAGGGACTTAACACATTTAAATTGTGCATCTCAGGCGCTTGAAAACTAAAACCAAATTTAGCTTGGAAAAAAACTTGTCTCATGCTCAGGGCTGAAATTTGGGGAAATTTTGAACCTCTGTTAGCTTTGCGTTGTACAAGGAGAATCAGGACAGTGTGGGTATGTGACACCTTTCCAGCATTCCTGACACTCAAGTAGCACTGCTTGTCTGGTTTGCCTCCGGTCCAGCATTAGGGGTCCCCTGACCTTCCCTCAAACCTAGAAACCCTGGCTCATAGCCTGGAACTGGCATCTTACCCTTGGCCCCTTGACCTTGGCTCCTCTGGGTTATGGGTCCAGCAGAGGAGAAAGAGGTGAGCGCTTCAGGATTAATCCTCTTGGATCAGCTTTCAGAGAAAGGCTTGGGTGACCCTGGCTTTGTCATTGTCCATCCATCGTAGGGCCTGTAAGAGCCACAGCCGTTTTTTTAAATGCCACCACTATCTTTTCATACCTTTCTGTGGGACATTGGTCTATGAGCATTGTTGGCTCCTAAAAAATAGACAATCCATTCTCTTTTAAGCACAGTGTCTTCAAAGAATATTTTCCCTTTCTGTCCTGAATATTGTCAAAGTATTTTTGAAAGTTCTTAATCATAGTTTTCTGCTTTTGAGCACTTACTAAACGCACACACACACTCACACACATACACACACACTATGCAGGCTTCACATACACTATATCCCTTAACTCTTGAGACAGTACTGTGATGTGGGTCAGATTATTCCCATTTTATGGGTATGAAAACTGAGCCCTCCAAAAGATGATTGACTTGTTCCAGTGACTTGGCTAGAAAGATCCAGAGCCTGGATTGAATCTAGGTCTGTCAGAATCAGAGCCTTTGCACTTAGCAGCTGTGATGATCAGAAAACTTTAATTCCCAAGAGTGGTTGTTTTAGTCCAGGACTGTTTTGTTTCTGCAACTGGTTCTCCACTGCATAAGTGAAGGTAGGAGACCACCCGTCTTTTCCCCCATCAGTGCACAGTAAGTTCCTGGTGATTGTGGGCTGTGGCTGGGCCAGTGTGGACTTCTGACAAAGGAGAGGCCAGAGCCTTCTCGTTGGGGCCAGGAGTACCATCCATGGTTGGTAAGGATGAGGCAAAGAAATGAAACTGACACATTACTAAACAAAGCCCAATACTGGGTGTCCCTAGAGCAGATTCCTAACTGCTGCCCAGACTCCTCTCTCTGTTTTGCTTCTGAGTCAAGTCTTGTGATGGACGACCCAGGTCAGAAAAGTCTGTGATGTGGGAAATGCCTTTCAAAGCCAATCCTTTGATGCCTTCTTTTAAAGAAAACTATTTCACATCCATCCATTCATCCTGATATTTGTTAAGGATCCATTCAATGGCAGGCAGTATGCTGACATTAAAAGAAAACAATCGTTGTGACTAGAATAGTCAGTGGCAGATGGTGTTAAGAGCAAGGTAGGATGGACACAGCCACTGGTGCAGCTTCCTGTGTTTGAATGACTGTAGCTCAGAAATAATCTCAACTGACTCTTTGCTTTCAACAAATTCTCTTTATTCTCTTTACAACAGGGAGGCGTCATTCAGATGAATGTGCCTTGCAGGAGTTTATGCCATGGGGCCACCTCATATATATCCATCTGTTCTTTCTTCATGTGTTCAAAAACCAGGCATGAGCTTGGGTCATGGGCCAGGCCTGAGGACTGTCCCTGCCCAGAGGAGGTCTCCAAGTCTAGGAGGCTGTTACGGAATAGGCAAGGGTGTAGAGGTGGCATAAGGAGGCATCAATTTACTATCTTCCAGGCCAGAGAAACCTTCCTGCAAGGAGTGATGCTTGAGTTAGGTTTTCAGAACAAAGAGAAATTTTCCAGGAGGACAAGAGGATGAGTAGGACATTGGTGATAGTTGAAGTGAGTGTGCAAAGGCCTGGAAGCTTGGAACACCAGGTGCATCCGTGGAGTGATTCAGTGTTCCTGGGATGGACAGTGTGAGGTGGGTGGTGGGCTTCCCTTCATGGGTGGGCAGGGTAGATTGTAAAGAAACTGGTAGAAGGTGTGGGGAAGTTAGACTTCCTCATGTACGGTGTCTGGAACCGCTGAGGGCTGTGGTCAGGATAGATCAAGAGCAGGTTGCATTTTAGAAAAATTCCTTTGGTGGCTGAGTGGAGAATGGAGTGGAAGGGAGGGGACAGTGCTGGAGGAATGGGAGGGCTCTGTGAGGAGGCCTTTCTAAAACATCAGCTCCAAAACTGGTGTGGTGAGCTGCCTTCCACTGCCTTTACCTTTATAGCAAACAGTGAGCTTGCAGTGCAGAATTCATTCCCATGAAATTCTCTGGAGAAGGCATCTGATGAGAGTTTTACAGTGAGGAGAAGGGATAGTCAAAGAGCTAATGCTCAGTGCAGTTTCAGGTTCTGTTTTGTCTTGGGCTAGAGTTGTTAGGAGAGCCATTGAGTCCCCCGGTCCTTTTCTCCTCCCCTTGCATGTGCAGGAAATGCCTGGTGGGGCTCAGAGGCCATGCTCTGAGTGCTACAGAAGCAGGCATGGGGTCCAAACAAGACCGCAGACTCTTAGGGTGAGAAGAAGGGACATGTTCTTTGGCTCTGAATGAAAGTTTGGCTGAATACTTTGACCAGTTATCTGTCTGGAGAAAATGTACATATGGGAAGCTCAGAATTGTTAGGCCATAGGATAGTTTCCAGTAAAGTGTAGATATATCACGGAAAAGGATGAGAAAGTGTAGACAAACAAGCTGTGGTCTGGATGCTGAACTGGGGAGTGGAGTGGTTTCTGAGCCTATTTCCTTGGGAAGATGGGCAGGTGTGGGAGTGAGGAGGCAGAGGAAGAGATGCTTATAGAGATGCAAGCTTGGCGCCAGTGGCTCTCTGTGCAGCAGTGATGTGTGAGAGCATGCAGAAACTTACCTGAAACTTTGCAAAAAGCACTGCTGAGAGACCAGCCCAGATCTGTGCTCCATAAGAGCCTCCTGACCTGACCCAAGTCACTGTCCAACTTTAGCCAGGTTATACAGATAAAAGTAACCTCCCTCAACACTCCTGTAAAGAAGATAGGGTTCTTCTTCTGAAGACACATGAATTCTTTTTAAAGGACTTGGTGGGAGGGAGCTGGATAAAAGCCTGGTCCAGTAAGAACCCCACTGGGGAGCATCACCCTTATACCACTGATTGTCCATGGAGCCCAGCCTCTGCCCCCTGCCCAGTAGCATGTCAGTCACTCCTGAATGGGGCAAGACAGTCATGCATGTTGCTCGGGGCTGTCATCACAGAGGGCTCCTACTGTCAACACGGGGAGAAGTGCCATGAGGCCACTTCTCTGGTTGCTGTGGGTTTGAGAGAACCATTCACCCAACAACACAGTTCCCTTCTGAAAGCCTAGAAGGTGGAAAGGAAGGGTTGATTTTTCCACAGAGGTAGGCAGAGGGGCAGACAGACACATAGCCTACCCTCAGCCTCTGTGTCGTCTTTTGCATGAGTATAAATTTTATGCTGTAGCTCCAGGCAGGAGTATGCAGTTTGTGTCTATTGAACAGATGAAAAAAGTTACTGCCTTTCCCCAGGATACTCATGTGGGTCAGTGGCAACCATCGAGGTGGCTGTGCTTTGCAGTTGTTCTCTGAACACAGAGGAAGCAGGTCCTTTTACGTCTTCTCTACCACGTGAGCCCAAGCCTAAGATGATAACATTCAAAGAGTCTGAGAAGGGATGAAGGAGGGGACAAATCTGTACTCTCCCCTCCCTCAGAAAGGACAGGGATCCTCACAGTTCAAAAGCTGAAGGGACGTTATGTCACCACAGCTCCACATCTGTTCTGAGAGGGCTGCTGTAGAGTGTCAGAGGCCTGAACTGACTAATGAAATGTGCTCGTTGGTTGTTTATCTGTCGGCAGGTCCACTGGCGCCACAATATGAAAAAATGTACACAGTAGAGTGATGAGCTCCAGACGTCCTGTCAAAGCATGGACGTGACCTCCTTTTTACCAGAACTGAGTGCACAGGTAGAGACCTGTCACTCATGCACACTGATCCCTCTTCAGCCTCCCACAGTGAGAAGCCGCCTTGCACAGGACTCGGCATGAGGGTTTCAGGTGGGGTGTCCCTCTTGACCTGAGAAAGCACCATGCATTCTTTTCATATAGACAGGCTTTTCCTTTTAGGAATGATGAGGAAGAATTTTTGGTTAGGGTTTTCTTAGAAGTGTAGAAGTTGTGGTTCATGTTGGTTTGTACTTAGGTGGTATGAAGTTTTGCCAAATTGATATTTGGTGACCTTTGCCTTCAAGATTGCCCCCAAAGTTGAGTCATCACTATGAGACATTGGGGCCTGAAGACAGAGGAGGCGTGGTCACCATTACTGACATGAGGAGGGACTTGGGCGTAGCTGGCATGGGGAAGTATCAGTGGCTGCCCTTGGATAGTCAGCCCCCGACATTTCTCAACCACTGTTCCCAAGCAGCAGTGATGGGTAAACCCCCTCTCTCTTAGCAGTGTGAAGAAAATGTTTTGAGGCCTTGAGGGGGTTGGTAGGAGAATAGCAAGAAAAGCCCTAATCTCTTTTCCCCAGAATCTTGTATAATTCTGAGACATGCAAAGGCCAGATCTTCTCTTTGATAGTGAACCAGAAGGAGGAAGACAAGTGGACCAAGGACAGGGGCTGCATTAAGTACATCAAAGCCTTCAAAAAATGGGAATATATTTTGGGGACCCCAACCCCTACATTTCAACTCTACCCCATGCCTATCAATCCTGCTTTGTGGGTGGTTGATCTCCACAGGCTGCTCCACCTTTAAACTTCTGTAAATTACACTACACCACTGAGTCCCAGTCCTCTCCCGGTGGGAGGAGAAGGGGTGCAGAACTAGTCCTGAGCCTGGCTGGCCTGGCAGGGTGCGGGGGCCCTGGTGGAATGCAGTGTTCTCTGAAGCTGTGGATGGTTTCGGTGATACGTCTGTGTCTGACAATCGTCTTCCCCTTGTACATACCTGGTCTGTGTTTAGCTTTTCCTAGTATTGTGAGGTTTCAAATAGGGGTTCCATGTAAATACTCTTTCTGCTACTGAAATGCCAGCCCCCGGATTGTGCATCCTCCCCACAAAGGGTTTTGCCTTTACGCTAACACTTTTTGAGCCACTGGTGTGCAGATTGACTAGTTTCTTGGGCTTTTATTTTGCAATTTTATATATATACACACACACATATAATATAATATATATATATATATTTATGGGTTGGTTTTGTACAGTTTTCTGTTTGAATCTCTGAGCACCAAAGCTGTCCTTGGATTTTCAAGAGAACTTTCCAAAGCCACTTGCTGAGCCCCTGCTGCTTTGGTGTTTGTGGTGCCGGGCGATATCTCTGCCCATGGATCTCTGTATGTATGTGCTGTTTTCTCACCTGCAGATATTACCCTAGTAAATCTACCATGCTTGGCTTCCCAGTGTGTGACCCCTCTCTGTCGGCTACCCAGTTTTTCCGGCTCCGTGGGGCTCAGAAGCCAGACGGGTGCTCCCTACATGGGAACTTTTATCCCAGAGACCTCTTGCGTGGAAAGTTGGATGTATGAATCATCGAGTTCTGACTGGGGAGGGAGGTGATAAAATGCTACTGTCTTCTGAGAAGGGAGAGGCCGTGTGGATATGTGAATGGCTCTATGGAGGACAGTCCATTCAGATGGATTGGATGGGAGGGAGTTGCAGAAACAAACCCGTGGGGGGGCCCGACAGGGAAGCAAGGAACAAATTCACCGGCTGGGACAGAAAGAGATTCCAGAATCAGAGGACAGTGATGGGGGCGGTGGGGGCGGGGAGCTAAGATGTCACCTTGAAGAGTGAAAGGAGAACAGAGATAGTAGGGGAGAAAGAAGAGTGGGGAAGACCTGTTTTGCCCCTCTCGGCTCATCTTTACTCAAATAAGGGGCCTGGTGTTTGTTGAATGCACACACACATCAGTCAGGCTCTGTTGAAGCAACTTATAGCACTTCATTTAATCCCCATAAACTAAGAGTACGATCCTATTAATATTACCCATTACACAGATGAGGAAACAGCCTCAGAAGTAAGGAAACTGTCTTGGGCCATGTGTAAGTATGTAAAGCTCAAATGCAAACCAAGTTCTTCTAGGTAACCAAGTTCTTCCCCCCTGCCCACTACCCAGTGTCCTGAGCAAAGAGACCTCCACAGAGACAGACTCAATCACCACTCCCAGGCCCACTGTTTCCACAATGCAGCCTCTTTTTGTATACAGGTGCCCCCAAAGTCCCCACGGGCTTCCCCCAGGAGCTGAGGCTCTCCCCTGGCCCAAAGACATGAGCACCTCCTCCTCCTAAATTTCCACTGTGGTGACTAAAGGCATCCAAACATGTGGGCAGAGTGCCCTTCATCAGCTAGAAACTCTGAGGATTTTCTTCAACTGTCAACAACCTCAACCTCAGATATGCAGAGGATACCACTCTACTGGTAGAAAGCGAAGAGGAACTAACGGCAAGGGTGAAAAAGGAGAGTGAAAACACTGGCTTAAAACTCAACATTCAAAAAATTAAGATCATGGCATCCAGTCCCTTCATTTCATGGCAAATAGATAGGGAAAAAGTGAAAGCGGTGACAGATTTTATTTCCCTGGGCTCCAAAATCACTGCGGATGGTGACTGCAACCATGAAATGAAAACACACTTGCTCCTTGGAAGGAAAGCTGTAACAAACCTAGACAGCATATCAAAAAGCAGAGACATCACTTTGCCAACAAAGACCCATATAGTCAAAGCCATAGTTTTTCCAGTAGTCATGTATGGATGTGAGAGTTGGACCATAAAGAAGGCTGAGGGTCAAAGAATTGATGCTTTCAAATTGTGGTGCTGCAGAAGACTCTTGAGAGTCCCTTGGACTGCAAGGAGATCGAACCAGTCAATCCCAGAGGAAATCAACCCTGAATATTCACTGGAAGGACTGATGCCGAAGTTCCAAGACTCTGGCCACCTGATGCTAAAAGCTGACTCACTGGAAAAGACCCTGACGCTGGGAAAGATTGAGGGCAAAAGGAGAAGGGGGCTGCAGAGGATGAGATGGTTGGATGGCATCACCAACTCAATCAACATGAATTTCAGTGAACTCTGGGAGATAGTGGAAGACAGAGGAGCCTGTCATGATGCAGTCTACGCGATTGGAAAGAGTCAGACATGGCTTAGCGACTGAACAACAAAAACTAAAGTGCAAGAAGGAAGATTTAAGGTTAACCAACCATGTGTGAAAGGTGAACTGGCCTGCTGAGGAGAGGGAAGGGACCCACAGTGGAAGCCAGATAACTAATACCAGTGAGGGATGCCCAGGACACAGGAGGAGGAGATGTGGCTGGGGGAACTGGCCTCAAGGCAGAGAGCCAGGTCCAGGGTTCACACGGCTGGAACCCTCTTTGCAAGGTCTCAGTAACAAGGGGAAGAAGAGATGCCTCGGCACCAGGACCCTGACAAGGGTTAGAGTGCTGGGACCCCAGCTAGTGCTGGCCACCCTAATAAATATGAAAAAGGAAGTTTTCAGTCAAGTTATTGCACGGTCCACTGTGCCACACAGATAACTAGACCACTAATCTGACAAAATGTAACCTTTAGATGCAAAAATCTTTCCTTTTTTCTTCCTTTGGACCTTTGGACAGAGAGCCATGCACCTCTGATGGGACTGTCTTTAATCAGATAAAGATCTCACTCTTCCAGGAATAAACAGGGAGAATAATAGTGTGGTAATGATTTAGCAGTTCAAATGGAGGAACCAGTCTGAGAAATGGGAAGACGTACTCCTCAGTGAAGCTGAATCACTACACAAAGCAGGAAGAGGTTAAGAAAATCTTTATTAATATCCACTTATTAGAAAAGACCAGCCAGTCATGAAAAGGGAGCACTTAAAATCAAGAAAAATAAATTTTGATGATGAAAAACAATGCCATATTCTAAAACTAGGCATGGGCAGTCAACAAAGGTTGAATATCATCAATGAAAGAGGAGAACATAGTGTTCAGACAGGTAAGGATCCCAAGTCCAGCATTAGAAAAAATTAGCCAATCATGTGTCCAGTTGATTGGGAAATCAGTACAAGTAAATAATTCAAGAATGGAAGGACATGGGATTTAAAAATGGTCGTGAGCAATTAAATAAGTTTATACCTAAGTCTAATATTTCACTGTCAATTTAACAAACTGGAAGCCATTGTTTAACAAGTAGTTATTGGAATACACACACACACACACACACAAACACACACTTGGAACAGCAGAGAAGTACAATATGCTAAATTAATCATTATTGATGAAAGGGATCTAATAGGTTATTTCATTTTTAAGACAGTTATGGAAATACCGGTTCAATTACATATAAGGTTATGAACTTAGAGATGATTTATAAAAATTTAGAAATAGTCTTCATTAAAAGGCCATATAAGCTTCTAAATTATTGAATAGAAAAATAACAATAGAAAGTGAATCATTAGGAATCCAGCTAAGATGGAGTAACAGAGACAATTATCTTTCCCAAAAATAACCAAAAATAAATAAATAAAATATATGAAACAGGAATTTTTAAGACACTAGAAAATGATCATTCACTAAAACAAGAACTCTTCCTTGCCCTCAAACCTGCGAAGTCTGCTAGGTCTCCTACTCCCACTACCAAAGATGTCCACTAGGAGGCGACATTTGCTTTCTCGGCTTCCCATGAAGAAACAGCTCCAAGCCTCACTGTTCCATGTTTTGCCAGGCAGCCCCCAGCAGTGCTGTCATGGGCTTTAGTACCTTTTAGTCAACAGCAAAGGGATCAGGGATGAGCAGTGAGCCTCCTTACTCATCAAAGACCTAAGATATTGATTTCTGAGCAGCCCTTAACACTTATTTAATATCTAGCACTCACTGCCTGGTTTCCAGAGTCCACACTTTTTGGGCAGCCTGCACGTTGGTCCAACTCATCAGAACCTGTTCTCCTGGCCAGGAGGCCACACATAATAGTGAGCAGGATCCCAGAGCTCTGGAACCACACTGCTTGGACTGAATCCTGGTCCTGGGCTCATAAGCTCTGTGCCCTTGGGCAAGTCACTCATCACTTCTAAGCTACAGTTTCTTCATTTGTAAAATGAAAAAATCTGGGGGGACTAATTTGGGGTGATTTGTGATTTTGAATCATGCAGTGAGTGACACCATAAAATTTTCACTACCTCAGAGTTCTAAAGGACAGTTTCTACTATTCTTAAAACTAATGCATGGAGACACACTCACAAACACACACAGCAATACACTCAACCCTAATAACCCTTCACACATAAAGCAACTACACACACACACACACACACACACACACATATCATACGCAACACACCTCTGGGATCATGCTGAATCAATGAAAGAACATCAACTTGATGTTCTCAGTTTCCATTGTTTTATCCATTCAGAAGATCCTGATTTCAGAGAGTGAAGCAGAAGCCCCTCCTCTCTAGATGTGGTCTTTGCCTCCTACGATCTCTGCAGAGCCAACGAGGGGCCTCCCTGACCACTGTAACTGCTCTGGACCTTTGAGGGTACAAGGCCAGAGTATACTGGAAGCTCACATTCTATATAGCTAAACATTTTAAGTTAAATTGATTCTAAATTCCTGCTTTTATAAATATACATTCATAATAGGATGGAAGGCCAAGTTCAAATTTAGAATTCTTAGACTCATTGGAGTCCCCAGTGGGACACACACAAAAATGACTCTGTGGGGGGAGGGGTATGATTCCCAGTCTCTAACCACTAGTCTGAGCCTTTTCTTCCCAATGTGGGGTCCAGCTCACGCCACAAGCGGCATTGTGTGCACATGTGGGGACCCCTAGCCCTCACGTCCAGGCTCTGTACACACCCTCTGCGCAAACAGCTGCACTCTGGCTGTGCTCTAAGTCCTTGGGAAGATGAGCTCTGGGAAGAAGCTGTGAGGACACCAAAAGTGAGTCAGCGGCTGTTGGGGCAGGAAATTCAGAGTCCTGAATTTCCAGAGCACGGGGTAGCACTAATGGGCGTGTCCCCTTGGTCCTGCTGACCCCGCCCCCATGGGGGCGTGGCCAGAGAAAGGGTCAATGCAGGACACAGAGCAGCGGCCCGCTTGTTGGGGTTTAAGGGCAGAAATCCTAAGGAGGGAAGGGTAAGCAGCGCTACCCTCTGAGAAGTTCCTGAGAAGGCTGAACAGGTTCCATTAATTAACAAGACAAAAGCTCGCCACGGGCTTGATGGGAAGTGTTCTGCTATAACAGGGAAGGCAGACACTTGCCAAGGTCTGCTCTAAGACGGCTGCTGGATTTGGCAGGTTTTATAGGGACCGAGGGACGTTTGCTTTCCCTGGGGTCTAAACACCGCCTGGGTTTTTGTGGGTGATACTGAAATACAGAAAGACACCGAAGCCTCTCAGCGGTGAAATCTTAATGGTGAGCATTTCATTTCTCTCCCTTTCGTTTGTGGCTACTGACGCATGATAAATACAGGCAGGAAACCGCGCTGGCCTGGGGGTTGGTTCACTGCCCATCTGGCGCTCCCTCTCGTATGGTCAGAGCACAGCCTTTTTCAGATCATCCAGGGGTGATCCGGCCCAGGACTATAGCTTATTTTCCACAGGTTGCATTTTCAGATGGCTCCTTCCTGGTGACACTTAGGGAGGGAACTTTTATCTTATCCTTTCGCCATCTCCCCAACACCCAGGCTCCTTCTGGGAGGAGACCAGAGGCCTCTAATCCCAGCCTCCGCAGGAGGAGGCTTGTTAGCACCACTACTGACAGCAGCATTTGCTCCCTGGCCTCTAGCTCGGGGCCATAACTCGCTGGATTGTCTATAAATGTCACCAAGATTCATAACTAAACTTGCAGTACAGATGTGACCATGTGTCTCATTTTCTTCCCATTGATTGTTCTGTCTACATATAGTCATGTGGGCAGACAGGCCAGCATTGCCCGCTTGAGGCCATCCCCAGCCGCCTCTAGAGTTTCTAGCGTGAGGTGGGGTTGGGTCTGAAGTCTGGCACTCACACCAGAGGAAGACCAGTGGGGAGACATGAATCCACTTCTACCGCTGTGGCTTTTGCTGAAGCTTGACATGGCTGTGAAAATGGGTCCCTTGTGCTCTGTCAGCTGACATCACCTGCAATGATACTCCCACACTGGCCCAATTCCCGCCATCCCACACAGGGGCTTTCTGCTTGTTCCCTAAGGCACCACCCCAGGCTGGGGAGATGGATCCTGTGGGACATCCAGCCTCGACCCCCACTAGTCCCTGGGATACCAGCCACAATCTCCTGAAGGGCCTGCTGGTCCTTTTTGGCCAGCAGACCTAGGTCAAAGACACTTTAATCCACCACCCAAGGGGGCTCTCCTCACTTCGAGAGGCCGGGAGAACTGGTCCGTGTCGGCTTCTTGTTCTTCCAGTGCCCTGGGTCTTGATGCCAACAGCCCCTGGCTCTCCCCCCCAGTTCTGCACATTGTGGGCCACACCCGCCGGTCACTGCATGTGTGCTGTATTCTCTTCCCAGGGCAAGAGGTGCACCCTGCCACCCATTTATACAGTTGTAAGGACTGCTGGCAAGGGAGTTTCCCTTAAATAACACAAGTCGGGCCCGCTGTGGCTTGCCTCCTGCACTTCTAGACACAGAAGAAGGTGGCTAAGCCATACCATGCTCCTCCTTATCCCAGCTGGGCTGTTATGCGGTAAACAGAGGGAGAGAGTGACTGTGGTTACCAAAAGGTGACCAGTACAAGGGTCTTGGTGAGAGAGGACAGTCCACCAGGATGGAGAGGAGGGGTGGTCAAGGGCTGGGCAGGAGCCTGATGGGCAGTGGCTGTGCTAGGTGGGAGAAAGCGATAGTGCTCAGTATTCTCTTTAGCAGCCAGTGACCAGAACATAAGCGAAACTAGCTTAAGCCAAAAGGAGGATTCACTAGCTGGATATGTAGGTGTTCAACAAACCAAGAACAGCAGTGCAGAAAGGCAGGTAGGGGCCTGGGGGACTGAAATGAACTCATAGCCCCAGGCCACTCAGCTCTGGGCTTTCTGCTTGTTCCCCAAGGCTCTATCTCCACTGGACTCACCATTTTCTTTGTTGAAGACATGTTTTCTCTAGGATCCTCTATCTCATACCCCTGCCTCTTTCACAACCCAAGACAACAGACTTCTCGCTCAGTCGTGTCTGACTCTTTGTGACCCATGGACTGTAGCCCACCAGGCTCCTCCATCCATGGAATTTTCTAGGGAAGAGTACTGGAGTGGGTTGCCATTTCCTTCCCCAGGGGATCTTCCCAATCCAGGGACAGAACCTGGGTCTCCCGCACTGCGGGCAGACGCTTTACCGTCTGAGCCACCAGGGAATCCATTCACAACCCAAGAGGTCAGGAATTTTCTCCATTAGCTCCAGTTAGAAAAACCTTGGGGGAAGTCTCCGATGGTTCTGGCTGAGAACCAAGCCCATTCCGGGGCCACTTACCAGAGCTGGGGGGCGACTGGGACGGACTCAGCAGGGTCGTTAACCCATCCAGAGATGGGGAGCCCTGGAGGAGGATGGGCCTAGAGAGTGACAGGAGCTTAGCTTGGAGGTGCTGACATCCAAGCAGGGCAGTCAGGGGGATGAATCTAGAGCTCCAAGGAGAGGTCGGGCTGGAGCTGCCACCAGTAACCGATGACCCAGCTTAGGGAACAGATGAGGCCAAGGAAACGAATGAAGAAAACAAGAAGAGAACCTTTGATGGGATTTCAAGGAAACCCCAGGCCATGGCAGAGGAGATGGTCTGGTAAAAGAGGCTGAGGCAAAAACAGCCTGAGAAGTCTGGCGAACAAAAGGGTGTGGCCCGTGGAGACCAGGGGAGGAGGGGCCGAGAAAGAGGGCGTCTCAGCAGCCACAGAGCTGAGCGAGTTGAGACCTGAGACTGCCCACTGAACTCAACGACCTGGAGGTGACTGGTGACCGCTGGAAGGATTTGATGGGGCAGAAGCCAGGATGGGATGGGAGGAGGACAAATGTTCAAGATAAGGAAATGAAAATGAGGAGGATGGACAACACTGGGAAGAACTTCAACTGTGAAAGTGAAGAGAAAAGAACATTGGCAGCTGGAGTAGTGTGAGGGTTAAAGGGTGTTGGTGTTTTTACTTAATTTTATTAATTATCATTATATATGTGCTGAGTCACTTCAGTCATATCTGACTTTTTGCAATGCTCTAGACTGTGGTTCCCTGTCCATGGGATTCTCCAGGCAAGAATATTGGAGTGGGTTGCCATGCCTTCCCCTAAGGGATATATAATAATATATTTTATTAAAGATTATGTATTATATATAAAATAACATAGTAAGCCATTTATTAAATAATACATAATAATAGTATATATACTAACATGTTCTTTTTACTTATTAGTATATAGTATACAATACATATTATTAATATATATGTATATACATAATGGGCTTCCCAGGTGGCGCTAGTGGTAGAAGACCCTCCTTCCAATGCAGGGGACATAAGAGAAGCAGGTTTGATCCCTCGATTGGGAAGATCCCCTGGAGAAGTGAATGGCTACCCAGTCTAGTATTCTTGCCTGGAGAATCCCATGGACAGAGGAGCCTGGCAAGCTACAGTCCATGGGGTCTCAAAGAGTTGGTCACGACTGAGTGACTTAGCATGCATGCACGCATTATACATAATATATAATACACATACCTACATAATGTATAATATATAATGTATATCACATATAACACATAACACATATAAGGATTATAATGAATATATTTTATAACAAGATTATGTGACAGTAATTATGCAGTTTTTTTTCTTGGCTATATGGCGTGAATAGGATCTTAGCGTCCCAGCCAGGAGCCAAACCCATGCCCCCTGCATTGAGAGTGCAGAGTCTTAATCACTGAACTGCTAAGGAAGTCCCTATGCAATATTATTAATCGTATGTCTTAGTTCATGACACAGTCTCATCTTAGATGCATGTCAGAGATATTTATTTATTTATTGAGCGTCCCTGGTGGCTCACATGGTAAAGGATCTGACTTCAATGAGGGAGACCTGGGTTTGATCCCTGGGTTGGGAAGATCCCCTGGAGGAGGGCATGCAACCCACTCCAGTATTCTTGCCTAGAATGAATATTACAAGAAACACCTAACATAAGAACAGCATTATTGACAATAACTTACTATGTACTCCTTCCCTCCATTGCCCTTGGCTTCCGCCATGGGAGGTACCAGCAACCCAAATCCCAGTTTATCATTCTCTTGTGGTATTTTCACACAGGGAACACTTAAGGACAGTTAAAACAAATGAACTATGGATATATGCAACAATATAGATAAATCATACACTGTTTATTAAATGAAAAAATTAAGCCCCAGAGGTAGCCTATAGTATGCTATCCTTTCAATTATGTGTATATATATACACATACATATATATACATATATATATATATATATATATATATATATATATATATATATATGTAAAGTTAATTCATCAAGTTAAGAGCAACTGGAGCTAGAGCTCAGGTCGGGAAGGGATGAATGAAAGGTGAGGTTGGGGAGCAGGGTTGCTGCAGAAGGTGAGTGAGTTCCTATCTGGTAACTTGCTGTTCCCTCTGAATCAGGAGGCAAAGCCATCTGCTGGGAAACGGGGAAGAGAGAAAATGAACATGAGAGATGTGGAGAGAGCAAAGACTGCTGACACCACTGAGTGATAAGTGGGAAAATGTGCTCACTGGAGAAACCCTGGAGGATTGCCTGGCAGTGGCAGCATGATGGACATTAATTTGTAGTCTTTGAAATCTCTGCTGAGAGCACTGTTGCTGCCAACTCTCAGCTGCTGCCTGCAGGCCCAGAACAAGCAGAGCTGGGTGAACCGTGATGAAAGTTTGCCTGGTAGGAAACTGAAAAGATGGAGGGTCAAGGGAGTTTGGTTTGTTACAAAAAGAGTGCTGACATGAGGGACTGTGGACAGAGTTGGAACACGGGGAAGTGAAGGTGAGAGGAATGGGGATGGGGAAGAAAGCAGAGGGGTCAGCAACTGATGGCCCTGGTGACGGTGAAGGAGGCCCGGTGGAGGCCGGTGGACAAGCAGCTGGATGGCTAGAGGTGGGCATGTGAAGGACAGAGGCTGGACCCAGGGTGGTGACAAGCCTGGGCATGAACCTGGGGGGAGGGACTGACCCAGGATGGTGGATGAGATGACAGATCTGGAGGACGAGCTAACACTGATGTCCTGACAGCAGGAGGTGAGGCAGTGCATAGCCAGTTGGGGGGGGTGCCCCTGACTGATGGGGACACGGAGGCCCAGAGTTGATGCCAGCAGAGGGGACAAGATAGCAAGAACCACTAAGAGAGGACTTCGGTTTTCCAGGCATTCACAAGGCAGGAAGGGCAATTGTCTGAAGGTGGAAATCGGGCCCAAGGAGGTCAACCCAGGCTCCTGGCCTTGATGAACATCAGGGGAGAGCGGGCAAAGCATCAACTTCGGAGAGGGCGGCCCAGGAAGCAGGGACCTCGGGGGAGGTGAGGGGACACTCACAGAAGAGGGGGGAGAGGATGAGCTTTCTGGGGTAGAAAGGAAGAGAGGCCCTAGGGTAAAGGAGCCAAGAGGTGGTGACGGGGCTGGACTGGCTGGATGGTGACACATGCTGAGATGGCTGGATCATGTCCTAAGGGGTTAAGTAGGGGGCCACTGGCCTCATGAGAAGGGCTTCACTCTCAGCAGCCTGGCCAGAGGTCTCTAGCTCTTAAGGGCTCTATGGCCACCATTGTTCAAGAGGGACTCTGCCTCCCAATGGTCTCCCATCAGACTTTCCTCTCCCAGCCCCCAACTGCCAGTGAGGGAGACCAGACCTCGTGGCTGTTTCCCCATGGAGGAACACAAGCTTCTTGGAGGAACAGGCCGATCTGCCTTTTCTCTGTAGCTCAGGGCCTAGCAAAGTGCCTGGCCCATGTGTGGGCCATGTAGGTGCTCAGATATTTATTAAACTAACTCAGAGCGGTAGAATATCACAGTGGGAGGAAGTGATCACTGAGATCTCATAATTTACTGCCCCTCCCTCATTCTACAGTTGAAGAAACAGAGGCACAGAGGTGACGCAGCTTGCCCAGATTCATGCTGCTACTAAATGGTGGCCTGTGTTGGGCGTGTCAAGTGAGGAGATGCAGGTAAGGGCCCCAGAGGGGGTTCTGGTCCAGAATGCTTGGATTCAAGTCCCAGCTCTACTATTTACCAGCTGTGTGATTACTTCCTGCCGTCACCTGTAAACTGGAGCATAATAGCGCTGCCTCATTGGGCTGTTGTAAACACTGAGCAAGTCGATCTGTTGAAAGCTCCTAGAACACAGCTGGACGTGTCATAGTGCCTGTGTCCACTGTTGTAGCTGTATCACCAAGTGAACCCTTAAGTGAAGAAAAGAGTCAGCAAAAAAATTTTTTAAGAAAAAGATTATAAACTTTCACGATGAATGTTTGATTTTATCTATTTAAGTTTGCGTTTGATCCTTATAATGATCACACAGACAATTATTTTTTGAGGAAATCTTGCTTAATATCCTAAATTCTCACTAACTACATGGAATATTCAACGGGCAGCAGTTTCTCTTGCAGGAAAGTTAAAAATAACGTGTGCCTCACCGTCCCCCAGTGACTTGGTTGTGACCTGTCACCCAGGTTTGGGCAAGAAACGGCCTTCCTGGGCTCGCGGCACCTCCCCGAGGCCTCCAGGGGGCGCCCTCCCCCACACGAATCCACTCCTTCGTGAAGCGAGGTTCCCATGCTTGCTTCAGATCCTTCAAGGACTGCCCAGGCCTCACGGCCCCCAGAGCGCAGCCAGCCCCACCAGCTGGACTCCGGGACACCATCCTGGGTCCCAACTATCCTGCGTTCCTATGCCTGCCTCCTACCCTTTACCTTATCCTTCCTCACCACCCAGCAGGGGTCTCCCCATCCTCCACCTCTGCTAACTCCTGCATCCAGCATGGTGTCCGGGGACCCGGGCGGAGGTGGGGAGAGTCAAACAACTGGCGCTTGAAGGGGCTGCCTTTCTCACTGCAGTGGGTGTGACCGGCCCAGGAGTTTTCTCCTGGCTGGTTATTTACAGCCACTGAGGCTGTGGAATCCTGATGTGCACCATCATTAATTATAAGATCAATCATCTTTTCAGTAGCAAAAGGAGAAAAGACACGGCTCAGCCCATCCTCAGTTTCTTTTCCCCTCTTTCAGATGTTTCTCATGCCCTGGGCACTGGTGGAAAGCAACACACGGAATATTATTTTTCAATTATCTCTGAGGAGTGCTTTCTCAGAACTGATTAAGGGTAGAGTGGTTTGGCTTTCCTAGACTGAAGGATTCAGAAGTGTATGGGGGTTTTGAAAGGAACAAAATAACATTTTAATCTAGGACATTCTATGCTGTTTCTCCCACACAATCAAGCCACTGGAGATCTGACTAAATCTTGCACAAGCACCAGCAGCGGGGAAGTTGGACCAGAGGGAGAAGAGCCTGCAAGCCTGGGGTGGAAGGAGACGGTGGCTCGGCTGGAACCTGCTCAGAAACTCTCTCTTACTCCTGTGTAACGTGGAACGTTCCCAAGAATCCACATACCATGCCTCGCTAAATTTTCTTATCAGCCCATCAGCCTTGGTTTTCCAGCTGGAAGACTTGCATTCACATACCAGCATCTCTAGTTCAGTCAGTCAGTTCAGTCGCTCAGTCACGTCCGACTCTTCGTGACCCCATGGACTGCAGCACGCCAGGCCTCCCTGTCCATCACCAACTCCCAGAGTTTACCCAAACTCATGTCCATTGATTCAGTGATGCCATCCAACCATCTCATCCTCTGTCGTCCCCTTCTCCTCCTGCCCTCAATCTTTCCCAGCATCAGGGTCTTTTCCAATGAGTCAGTTCTTCGCATCAGGTGGCCAAAGTATTGGAGTTTCAGCTTCAGCATCAGTCCTTCCAATGAGTATTCAGGACTGATCTCCTTTAGGATGGACTGGTTGGATCTCCTTGCAGTCCAAGGGACTCTAAAGAGCCTTCTCCAACACCACAGTTCAAAAGCATCAATTCTTCAGTGCTCAGCTTTCTTTATAGTCCAACTCTCACATCCATACATGATGACTAGAAAAACCATAGCTTTGTAAGTAGCATCTCTACTTATCAGCAGTCAATCATTCACTCCAGGCCTTAGTTTTCTCATCTACAAAATGGGCCCCCTTTTGTACCTGCCCCCTGAGGTATCATGCTAGCTTCCTGAGATAAAGCAGATGTAGCCCTCAATATCTGACGCCAGCAAGTACTTCACAAAGTCTACAATTTCATTATTATTATTTCTCCCATTTTTAACACAAGAAAACCAAGACTCTGGTTAGGGCATTTGCCCAAGAACCGCTGTACAGGCAAGGGCTGAAGCTGGCACCCCATCGCCTGGCTCTGGTCCAGTGCTCTTTCCCAGAGAGCTGAGATGTCCTGCCATGGTGACAACCACATGGGTCCTCCTCCATGCAAAGGGAGGAAGGCCTAATTAATGCTTTCAAGAGATTCCAGATGCCTAGATGAAAAGAAGCACAGGCATGTCATTACCCAGTGTTTCTGTCTTATCGCTTGCTGTTTTTGAAGTTTGTTTTGGAGGAAGAACCTGATGTTTTCCCTGGGTATGGTCGTTATGGATAGTTCCCTGAGGCCCTGGACTCACCATCACACCTGCCAGCCCCTGGGCCTCCCCCTCCAGATCTCTTGCAGTTGGCAGTTGTGGCTCCTAACGTGAAAGCCCACTGTCCACGTCAGCTCTGGGCAGAGTTAGTGGTTCAGAGTTAGTGGCTGAATGGAAGTCCTCCCCCCAACCCCCAAATGGCCTTCTTCACATAAAAGGCTTTGTGCTCCCATGTCCCTCTCACTGCTTTGTTCTCCAACAGTGTGAAGCCTCCTGGGGGACGGTGGTGGGGAGCGGGGGGGTGGGGGGGTGATGTCACTCAACACAAAGGCTGTAACTCCTGATGACTGAGGGGAGAAGGGGAGGGAGGAGGGGGAAGTGGAGGCCTTAAGACAAACCTCCTCCCTCCCAATTACAGGGAAGGCTGAATCATGAAAGACATGAATCAGATTTATTCTCATGGCTTTTAAAATAAACACCACAGGGCCGGCGTGACCTGACAGCCTGTTCTTGTCCTCAGAGCCTGCGGTCTCAATTAAAAAAAGAGAAGACAGCATGTCCCAACCCCAAAGATTGTGTCATCCTGAAAGGGTAAAACCATCGTTCTTGGTCTTCCATGGCAAGAAGGAAACCCATGAGCCTGTGCTCCTGTTTCTGTGTTATTGTGGGCCCTGTTGGGTCATTGTGGTGACTGGAGGGGATGGGCATTGGGTGCAGGCAGCCCTACAGCGCAGGACAAAGTCCAGCCTTCTGGGAGTGTTGTTGCCAACTGCTTTCTCTAACCTCTCAGCCGAAGTTCATACCCTGGATACAGGGGATGCAGAGGCGTGGGAAGCAGAAGGAATGTCCATCCTCTTGGATGCGGATGAGGGTTTCTATCCCCTGAAGGCCCACCTTCACCTCTAAACTTTGAGTGGAGGGTGGAAATTCAGGAAGTGTGATGGGGGATTCCAGGAAGAACACGTTCTCAAATATCTCCTCTACAGTCTTTCACTGAATTTGAAGTTCTGTCTCTGTTTTTACTGATGCCATTTATTTATCTGTCAAAAGAATCTTTGATTTTTAAGAACTTTTACAATGCAAACTCACCTGTAAGTGGTGATATTAAAATATTCCTATCAGCGAGCTAGATGAGCTGACTTTATGGGGCAGGGGCCTGGGTAGAGTCAGGCTGCCCAGCCCTGATAGAGGGGCAGCCTTATGACCTAGCGATAAATCTGTTAGGCCAGGGATAGTATATCTGTTTTCTGTGCTGTTATGTATTGAACATACCCTGCAGAGGTGTGTTCAAATTGTAACCCTGGCTACCTTGGAATATTTGGACATAGGTTCATTGCAGATGAAGCTATACTCCATATTAGAGTTGGGTGGTCCTTTAATCAAGTAGGATTGGTGTCCTTTTAAAAAGAAGATGTGAAGATAAAAGGGGAGAATGCCATATGAGGACATGAAGACCCCCAGACACAGAGAGAAGATAGTCATGTGAGGCAGAGATTGGAGTCAAGCTGTCACAGAGATTGGAGTCAAGCTGAGAAACTGCTGGGGCTACCAGCAGAAGCTGGAAGGGGTAAGGAAGGATTCTCCCTAAAGCCTTTGGAGGAATGTGGTTATGACCACACTTTCATTATTGTACTTCTAGCCTCTAGAAATATGAGAGGATAAATGCACATTGTTTAATGTCACCTTGTTCTTGGAACTTAGTTACAGTCACCCTAAGAAACTAATACACACACCTGCTTCAGTATCTGACTCACCAAGTGACCTAACAAGTGTTGGCTCCTCTCAGAGATTCTGCAAAAACAGGTAGTTGAACTAGATAAACTAGGATCCCTCCAGCTCAACAGCGTTTAGGGGTTGTTCTGAGGTTAGGAAGACAGTTCTTTCATTCAGCTAATTATCTTTGAGTATATTCTGTGCCAAGCATGGGGTAGTGAGCAGGTCATTGCTCTCAGGGAGGTATGTCCTTGTCTCTCAAAGGAAGGATGAGACTATTAGAAAGGACTGGACATGGGCTAAAGCCAGGAGCCTGGACCCCTTGAAGTCCCCAGAGCAGGTCCTCAGGAGTTGGGAGGCCACAGTTAGACTTCTGAACAGGAAATGCAAAGGGAGAGGGAAATTAAAGATTTCATGAGAGGTCAAAAAGGAAATAAACTTCATTACTTCCAAGTAGATTTTTAAAAATTGTGCAAACAAGTTCAGCAGCCCCTGAACGGCTATTCATCTTTGACCTTCTGACTACGTTTTATCTACTGGATATTTAGTTTGACTGTATAGTTTGATTGGCTTCAGTGTGTGTATTTTTTGTGAAGTATTTGCATGGTTAAGTTAAAATAAAACCAAGGGATATCTTTTTAAAAAAGGAAATCAGCTAACATGATAAATTAACATGGCCGATGTTTAGGAAGGTGTTAACTTGCATTTCAGTATTGTCTGCAAATACTTAAAATTATAGTTATACTTTTCTTGTGACCACTTTACTTGTGACCACTTTTTTATTCTCCCAGATAGTTTGTTCTTTGAAATAACAGCTCATTTTAAGAAACATACACCTATAGAAAAATAAGAGGTGATTTTGGAGGGTGAGGGAGGTGGGATTGTAGTTATTTTCTAAGCCTTACCTTTGGGTCAAAGAAGTAAAAAAAAAGGTACCACAGCATACAGAGGCAGCCAGCCACAAGATTTGCTGGCAAAGGTGCTAGGAGAAATTAATCCATTTTTTCAATTAATTTTTGTTTTCACAGTGCACATAGTTTCAAACATCAACTTGAACTAAACTATTTATATGAAAATATGACTCTCTGTTCCATCTTTTCCCCATGTTCCCCTCCCCAGAGGCCACAGCTGTCAACTGCTCTTTTCCGTGTTTCTCAATAACAGGTATATGCTGTTATCTTTTACTTTATCAATTTGTAGATGCTGTCTACTGACTTCCTGTCATGGTGGATGAGGATCTAATTCTCTTACACCACCCTGCTCATCCCTGTTTCCTGTTTCCCCTCCTCCTCGTGTAGTTAGATTATAGTTCTTAGATCAATAGTCGCTGTTTACATAATATGCTTAGACAAATATTATTCACAGCTGAGCACTGTAGTGCACTACGATTATGTTTCCTTTCTTAGTTTGTTTTATCTGTAGTTAATAATTGCCTTGGCTTTTTATTTATTTAGGGTTTTTCTTTTGTACTTAATTGCTAACTCACCCCACAATTTCCAAAAGCCTCTCAGAATATTTTTCTACAAGGCCATCAACATCAGGCAATCTAATTCTTTCTTTCTTTCTTTTCCTTGTTTTCTGTTGAAGCCATCCATCATGAAGACCTGCTTTCTCCTATCTGGACATTTGCTCTCTAGCTCCAATGGATAGCTATCTTTCTGGGACTGGATTTTCTTTGCTGTCATCCTTGAAACTTTGGGCTCTCATTTTGGGTTGGATCTTCTGTTTCTTTGATGTCTTCCTCTTTTTAGTTTAATACCTTATTTGAATGGAATAGATGCTCCAGTAGTCTCACCAGGTTAAAAACATGGTCCTGCAGTGGAGGGTACAGTGATGGCCATCCTCATCATGTCTGTCCTTTGAGTAACACTTCTCCCGACTGGACAATTACCCTATATATCTATTCCCCAGACATCCTTCTGGAACCTTCTTTCATCATATTCCTGGTGATTCTTTTCATTTCTTTTCTAACTTGAAATTCATTTTTCAATCCCATGGCCTTATCTTTCTTGCTTTATTTCCAGTAGCTTCCAATGGCTTCCTAAGAAATGGTATATGGTAGGTAGAGTTTGTAGGACTTGCATGCCCACAAATGCCTTTATTATGCCTGTCCTCATATGTCATTGATTGTTGACTGATTATAGAACTCTAGGTTAGCAATGATTAATTTTTCTAAATTGGAAAAATTTTTTACCTATTTTTTAATAATTTGGGGGTCATCACTCCACTTCCTTCTCATTTCCAGTGTTGCTGTTGAGAAACCTAAAGCCATTCAGATTCCTCATCCTTTTAATGTGATCTAGTTTTTCTCTTTGGAAGCTTGTAGGATCTTCTCTTTGACCTCAGAGTTCTGAAATGCACAGTGATGTTGTTTTCATCAGTTTCACAGGGCACTTTGAATCTGGAAAGTTCTTCTGTTCTTTACTTCTGAGAAATTTTCTTAATCTATTGTTGATGATCTATTCCTCTCAGCCTTCCCTGTCCTCTTTTGAAATTCCATTTGGTCAGATTTTGGGTCTCCTGTATTTACCCTCTAATGTTCTTATGTTGTCTCTCCTAATTTCCATGTCTTTGTCTTTTTGCTACATTTTCCAGGAGATTTATGCCCATTTAGCTCCAGTTCATCTACTGAGTTCCTAATTTCTGCCAACATACTAATTTTCAAAAGCTTTTTTGTTATTATTGTTTTTGAATTTTAAAATGACACACTGCACATCTTCCTGAGTTATTTCTGTATTATTTTTTACAATTGCATAGGAGTCTATGATTATTAGAGAAGGCAATGGCAACCCACTCCAGTACTCTTGCCTGGAAAATCCCATGGATGGAGGAGCCTGGTAGGCTACAGTCCATGGGGTCGCGAAAAGTCGGACATGACTGACGCGACTTAGCAGGAGCAGCAGCAGCTATGATTATCTCAAAATAAAAAGTTAACTTAATTAAAAAAAAAATGACACACTGCTCTTACTTCATTGATAGCTTAAAAAAATAGCTTTCTCCTAATTTGCAATTACCCTGTTTACTTTAGATTGTTTTTCACTATTTATTTGTTTGGGCCTCTTTAGAGAATTTCTCAGTGTCAGACAAGTGCTGGCTGTCTGCTCTTGATTTGCATTTGGGTCTGAAAAGCTGCCTCAAAGTTCTGAGTATATGAAGGTCTTGATAAATTTAAGCTTCCCCCTTGGAGTAATCTGAAGGGCTGTGTATTTGGAGCTTCCAACTCAGACCCTTTTCTCTTAGGTTGGTCAGATTCCCCAAGAAAAGTCTTCTCTCCCCACTGAAAGGAAGGGTTCAGAATGCTGATGTTTTTGGAGATGAGTGGCAAGAGTGGCCTGGTGTTCTTAGCATTCAGTTGTATGTGCCCACTTCACATCCCTGTTCTCTGTGCAATACTCAAGGCTTGTTTTCCCTCTTTTCTTGGGGAGAAAAGCCTCCCATCTTGTGCTGTGGTGGGAAAAGGACAGCCACCTCGAGTGTGGAATAAGGAAGGAATTGAATCACTCTCAACAGATTTCACCCCTTGTTATTATCAGGGTCCCCTCTTTTCCCCTGGTCTGGAGCTGCCCAATGCTGCTTGTTTGTGAGAACTTCGAGGATTCTGTGGAATAGATCAAGTTGGTTTTTAGTTTTCTCTACAGATTACTTAAGATTCAGCTTTATCAGCTCTACTAATTCAGTTACCACTCACCACCTGCAAAAATTCTGTAGCTGTTGCCTCTTGTTTTCCCTGTCATGGTAAGTTTATGTTTACGTTTTGTTTCCAAATTTCCTTACTGGGGAGAAAACTTAGACATATACTATATTCAGTCACACGTCTTAACCCAGAAGCACTTAGAGATAATTTCCCAAGCCCAGTGATAACAACGTGCATGCTTGTGTGCATGCTAAGTTGCTTCAGTCATGTCTGACTCTTTGTGACCCTATGGACTGTAGCCTGCCAGGCTCCTCTGTCGATGGTGTGATCCTAGCAATCATCTAATTACTTTATGTAAGTTAACTCATTTAATCCTTGTACCAACCCTAAGAAATAAGTACTATCATTATCAAATGGGGAAACTGAGGCCAAGAGAAGTTACCTCCCAATCAGAAAGTGGTAGAGCTGGGGCTCAAGCCCAGAAATTCGGCTCCACATCTGAACACTGTCTTACCTAAGGAATGTTAATATTTTTCTCTTTTACTCCAAACCCTGGTTACCAAAAGACAAAGAGGAATCTGGTTGGGATTCCCTTCAATAGCTCTATTCTGGTTAAGTGACATCTTGGTTCACTCTGCCTGTTATGTGTCAGGCACTGTTCGTAATTCTCATTTAGTTCTCACAGCATTCTTATGTGCAAGTTATTAATGGGGACTTTATACAGATGAGAACACTGGGGCACAGGGCTTCAGTGACTTGCTGAAGTTCCTTGTCATAACTGAAAGAGCCAAGATTCAAATTCAAGTCCATATGGCTTAAAAGCTAGGAAGGGCTCTGGGATGTGCTCAGAATTTTTTAAGGTGTCTGTCAAAAATGAGAGACCAGAGTATATGCCATCACTCCCTTCCCACATGCACAAACAGTTAACTAAATATTTATTGTTCATTATTTTGGTTTTCTTCTTCAAGGATGCCAATTATGTGCATGTTGGATCTCATTTATCTGCGTCTCATATCTCCAATTTCTTCTCTAATTTCTCCTCTTTTTAAGTTTTTAATATTTTATTTAATGTTACTTGATTTTCTCATTTTCATCTTTCTTGTCTCTCTTGTTTTCTTATTTCTTTCATTTCATTTGTGGTTTCTTTTTAATTAATTAATTAATTAATTAATTAATTTTAGTTGGGGGCTAATTACTTTATAATATTGTAGTAGTTTTTGCCATACATTGACATGAATCAGCCATGGGTTCACATGTGCTCCCCCTCCCGAACCCTCCTCCCACCTCCCTCCCCATCCCATCCCTCTGGGTCATCCCAACGCTCCAGCCCCGAGCATCCGTCCCATGCATAGAACATGGAGTGGTGTTCTGCTTGGTTTCATCTGTTTCTTTCACTTCCTTCCTGACTTCTGTCAGTTCACTTCTCATCTCCTTTTATTGTTTCATCATCTTTCCCCAATCTCTTGCATCTTGTTTTTGTTCTCTCACTTTCTGGAGATTATTGCCTTATTGCATTTTTTTTTGAAATTCATTGGTGAAATATTTATGTCAAAATTTTTATCTGCTCTGTGATGTCATTTGTAGACTCTTCATCTGTCATTTGCTTTTCCTGTTTCCTTCTTCTTCTTTTCTTCTAGCATTTTTGTAGAGTCTATGCTGCTTAATTTTAAATTACTCATCATTGGAGGAGGTAACTTTTTCCTGGACTAGCTACTGAATGACATCCTGTGTTAGTGGGGCCAGGGTCATGTCCCAGAATAACTGGAATCTGTGTGTGTTTACTTGTTTAGCTTTTATTTCTTCCCAGTTAATAAAGAAGGGTGACTGTGCAATATTTTTTGTTTGTTGGTTTTAATGTAAAGGCTCTTTTCTCCCCCTCATTGCCAAAGAGGTAGACCACTTTCTGTAATTGTGGTTTGCCAATGTGATTTCTTATTCCATCTTCTTCACATGTTGGAATAAAACTAGATTCAAGGAAATCACTCTTGACAGCTAGAGTGCTCCTTAAACATGTTTAGAAAAAAGAGACTTGGGTTTTGCCTGTCCATGGTGCCTCTCATTTTTAAGAAGGGTGATATTGCTGCTTTTGCTGAGAGTTGTGGCCGTGGCACCTTCTTCCTGGAGCATCATTTCTCTGTATACCCCTCCCCACCCAACAAACTGTTTATAACTGTCCTTTTACCTATGTATGGACTGGTGCTTTAGCTGCCTCTAAGTTTCTCTGAAAATGTCATTTGCATTTTTACTTCTCATTCTCCTTGTTATTGGTGGATACATTCCAGGGAGTCGGGGGCGGAGGGCGGGCGGGGAAGGTGACTTTGAACAGCCATCTTCAAACCAGGCTTCCCCTCTAATTGTTTTCTCAGGCCTATTGCACAACTTCATATTGACCGAGCTGTGGTTAGGTCTGCCAATTATGTCCAATGTCCTGCTCATTCTAATTTTTTCTCTCTTCCTTTTTACCCTTGTTGTTGCTGTCTTTTCCTCAAGAAGTATACATAGGAGATGTACACCCTTTTGGGGTCCCAACTTTCTGGGTCCACTGAGAAGTAGAGTCCAAGATGGGCATAACTGTGCTTGCATGAGGAAATTAGAGAAGCAGTTGGGTGAGTTCTGAGATCACAATGCAGGTTGGACCTGAGTGATGGAGAGAGGGGGAGGAGATAGGGTAGAAGTGTCCTAGGCTGTCGTCTAGTCAAAAGAAAGATTTGGCAGAGACATTGAAGACCCTCCTGTCTCCCAGAAACAGCCTCAGTATCTGTTACATTCACTCACTGGCTGACAAATGTGTCCATGGATTTGAGACACAAAAGTGGGGCCCACATCAACTGTACTCCCCATAATCAGAGATCCACAAGATTTACTGTTGTGACAGCCACACTTCACATGCTGCCACGATATACATCAGCCCGATGGATATTTTAGCAGTATATAGAATTCTAACTCAAATAATCTAGAATTGTAAGTTCCCTAAGAACTTTGAAGGAATTAGATTCACCATCCTCTAGAATCCAGCTGTTGATAAGAAGTCTGATGTCAATCCGTCTTTTAATTTTTAAAGAACATCTCTTTGCCTCCATCTTACTTGTGCATTTTCTCCCCCCACCTCTCCACCCACTTCCCTTCCTCTTTCCCTCTCTCTGCTTTAAGATATAGCTTTATTCCTCAGTATTTGGACATGTGTTAAAGATGGGTGGCTGTCAATACTATGTGAACTTTTAAAATCTGAAAACTATGTTTCTTTGGAGCCCTGAACAAGTTTTTTTATATCATTTGTTTGATCCACTGTCTCTGTTTTTATCCCTCTGTAACTTGTATCAGTCAGGTAATTGACCTTTAAATTTAATTGACCTAAAAAGATGGATAATTTAAATTCTTTTATTTCTCAGGTTGCCAGCCCTTTGCCTTATGTTCTGGGAAATTTCTTCGACTTTATCTTCCAATTATTCTATTAATTTTTTTCTAATTAATTTTCTGATTGTTCTTTTTTAATAGCATCCTGCTCTTGTTTTTTAATCCATAGCCGTACAATGTGTCACAATCTCTGGACATATTAATTAGAGGGTTCTTTGTTTTTTGGTTTTCTTCTCTTCGCTGAATTTCCTGTTGCTTTTGGAGTGATTTGTTCTGTTTGTATATCTTTATCATTGAATGCTCAGGTGTTTGTCTTCTATCTGATTATCGTCAAT
Source organism: Okapia johnstoni (assembly GCA_024291935.2). Classification (NCBI taxonomy): domain Eukaryota; kingdom Metazoa; phylum Chordata; class Mammalia; order Artiodactyla; family Giraffidae; genus Okapia; species Okapia johnstoni. Next base: position 120,776,809 of record CM044306.1, on the reverse strand, counting down.
TCCTGTTTAATAATGGGGAATGGTGTTGATTTTTCTTCAGAGCTGCCATGGGTCTCCTTGCTGATGTAGGCGTGCAGCTGTTTTTCTCCCTAGGTCTTTCCCAGGAATGGGTATGCTGGCTGGCAGCTCCGCAGTGTTGACCAGGCTCAGCTGCAGGCATGCTGCTCTTTCAGATTAGCATGGAGATGGTCAGACCCAAGCTGGGGCCCCCAAATGCACTGGACTAGCCAGTGCTGGACCCACCCTGGGAGTCTGGTTTGGCCCCAGGAAGTAAGTCCAATATCTTTAGAGAAGAGCCAAACAGAAGCAGAAGATATTAAGAAGAGGTGGCAAGAATACACAGAAGAACTATACAAACAAGATCTTCATGACCCAGATAATCATGATGGTGTGATCACTCACCTAGAGCCAGACATCCTGGAATGTGAAGTCAGGTGGGCCTTAGGAAGCATCACTACGAACAAAGCTAGTGGAGGTGATGGAATTCCAGTTGAGCTATTTCAAATCCTAAAAGATGATGCTGTGAAAGTGCTGCACTCAATATGCCAACAAATCTGGAAAACTCAGCAGTGGCCACAGGACTGGAAAAGGTCCATTTTCATTCCAATCCTAAAGAAAGGCAATGCCAAAGAATGCTCAAACTACCGCACAATTGCACTCATCTCACATGCTAGTAAAGTAATGCTCAAAATTCTCCAAGCCAGGCTTCAGCAATATGTGAACCATGAACTTCCAGATGTTCAAGCTCGTTTTAGAAAAGGCAGAGGAACCAGAGATCAAACTGCCAACATTCGCTGGATCATCAAAAAAGCAAGAGAGTTCCAGAAAAACATCTATTTCTGCTTTATTGACTATGCCAAAGCCTTTGACTGTGTGGATCACAATAAACTGTGGAAAATTTTTAAAGAAATGGGAATACCAGACCATCTGACCTGCCTCTTGAGAAACCTGTATGCAGGTCAGGAAGAAACAGTTAGAAGTGGACATGGAACAATAGACTGGTTCCAAATAGGAAAAGGAGTACATCAAGGCTGTATATTGTCACCCTGCTTATTTAACTTCTATGCAGAGTACATCACGAGAAACTCTGGGCTGGACAAAGCACAAGCTAGAATCAAGATTTCCGGGAGAAATATCAATAACCTCAGATATGCAGATGACACTAAGCTTATGGCAGAAAGTGAAGAAGAACTAAAGAGCCTCTTGATGACAGTGAAAGAGGAGAGTGAAAAGTTGGTTTAAAGCTCAACATTCAGAAAACTAAGATCATGGCATCCAGTCCCATCACTTCATGGGAAGTGGATGGGGAAACAGTGAAAACAGTGGCTGACTTTATTTTTCTGGGCTCCAAAATCACTGCTGATGGTGATTGCAGCAATGAAATTAAAAGATACTTACTCCTTGGAAGGAAAGTTATGACCAACCTAGATAGCATATTGAAAAGTAGAGACATTACTTTGTCAACAAAGGTCTGTCTAGTCAAGGCTATGGTTTTTCCAGTGGTCATGTATGGATGTGAGTGTTGTACTGAGCACAGAAGAATTGATGCTTTTGAACTGTGGTGTTGGAGAAGACTCTTGAGAGTCCCTTGGACTGCAAGGAGATCCAACCAGTCCATCCTAAAGGAGATCAGTCCTGGGTGTTCATTGGAAGGACTGATGTTGAAGCTGAAACTCCAATATTTTGGCCACCTGATGCGAAGAGCTGACTCATTGGAAAAGACCCTAATGCTGGGAAGGATTGAGGGCAGGAGGAGAAGGGGGCGACAGAGGACGAGATGGTTAGATGGCATCACCGACTCGATGGACATGGATTTGGGTAGACTCCGGGAGTTGGTGAAGGGCAGGGAGGCCTGGCGTGCTGTGGTTCATGGCATCACAAAGAGTTGGACACGACTGAGCGACTGAACTGAACAATTGATGGTGCCTGAAGTAAAATGCTGGGCTTCCTACAACCTATCTCTTAGCAATCAAGCTGAAAAGGGAAGTGAGAGGGGCCCGCTCTGAATTAACCTCTTCATTTTGAGACCTTCCTTCTCACCCCTGCCCTTCACCATGCTAACTGTGGCCTGTTTCTAACCCTCCGGGGTTTCTTGGGGCTCTTGGCTGTGTTCTTTGCTGTTGTTTCCTCCTACATATTCTGGGATATTTGCTTCACCTGTTTATTCAGCAAGTGTCTGATGGTCTGTCTCTTTTTATCTACAATCAATTTGTGAAATCTTGCCCCTGTCAATGACACCCTTTTCCGTTTTCTTCTATTATTAATATATGAGTTTACTCCACCATCATTTCACTGGGGTTTCAGGGAGAAAAGAAACACATTGCGTGTTCAGGCTGCTAGTTTGAACTTTAGAATCCCCCCTGGTCTACAGTAAGGAAAGAATTCGAATGCCTCCTAATTCACTTTATGAACGCTCGCGCTCTCCTAAGGACTCTGCCTTCTCTGCCGCTTTCTCGGGGGAAGGCGGTTTTCTCTCACCTCCTCACCAGCGAGCCTGGCAGGGCAGCAGGCGGTCTCCTCGCTCCTCACTGCTGCTGTTAGACTGACCTTCCCTCCCCTTAATAACATGTCATCAGATTATATCACCCGCTACCCCCTTGTGGCAGTCATGCCTGTTATCATTTCCCTTTATCCCTTGAAGGTTTTAGCTCCTGGCTCACCATAACTCTCTATAGCACTCCTCCTTTCAAACTGTTTTAATAGCCACACAGATGGTATTTTCAGTATCTCAGTAAGCATGTTCTCCAATGTGCCTCAGTTACTCGCCTGACCTCGTCATTACCCACAATGTCAGTTTCAAGCAGCTGCTATTTGACTACCATCTAAATATCCAGTTTACTTCTTCCAACACTCAAATTCCAATAATGCGTATCAGATCTTCCAGTCCATTGATCCTATTACCTTTTCACTACCCCCTGTGTTCTTATTTTGTGTCTTACCTAGTGTAAATGCCATGATCCAATGCTGTAATCCCTTTCTTAAAACTCCCTCACCTCTGTCTCTTCACACACATCCCCTTTATCTGCAGTTTCACTTTCCATGATTTCGGTTATTATAGTCAGTTGCAGTCTAAAGATGTTAAGCAGAAAACCCCAGAATAAATAATTCATATGTTTTAAATATGTACAGTTTTGAGTAGCATGAAGGACTCTTGCCCTGCACCTCTCTGCCCCACCCACTATCCCCAACCATGGACATTGTCCACTCCTCATCCTCGTATCTCGATGATCCAGCTCACCTGAAGCAGTTGATCCTCCCTCTAATACCTCACACCAGCTCCTTTGTTGCCCAACACCCTGTCACACTGCCTGCATCATTCACCTCACTTCAGCTCATCCCATAGGCCTTTTATCACCTCATATCATCACAAGAAGAAGGGTGAATGCGGTACAATGAGAGATTTTCAGAGAGAGGCCTCACTCACATAAATTTTATTACAGTATATTATTATAATTGTTTTATTATATCATTAGCTATTGTTGTTAAATCTCTTGCTATGCCTTATAAGTTAAACTATCATAGGTATTTATATATATGAGAGAAAACATAGTAATATACAGGGATCGGTACTATCCATGGTTTCAGGCATTCACTGGGGGGTCTTGAAACATAATTCCTGTGGAGAAGGGGGGACTATTCTTGGAAAAATTCCAAACATAGTTAAATCCAATTCTCTGATTACTTTACCTAAACCCACATAAATGACCTAGGCTGGTTATGAACATAGAACCATGTTGACTGGTTGCTCTTTACAAGTTTTATTCTTTTATTTTTGTTGGAGTTTGTAGCCCAGAATATGATGTATATGATGTATCCTGATAAATGATCCCTGTCACTCAAAAAAAAAAATGTGTGTTGTGCTGTTGTGAGTGGAGTGTCCTAGGAGCGTCAAGTGGGTCAAGTTGGTTGTGTTGGTCAGGTTTTTAGACGGGTCATGATTTTCTGCTTCCTTTTCCTATTGATTTCTGAGAGCACAGTGTTGCAGTATCCGACTATAATCATGAGTTCGTTCATTTCTCCTTCCAGTTCTAGCAGTTTTCTTATCATTTCCTTTGAAATTCTGTCATTAGGTGCATACGTTTTGGGGATGATGTGTCTTCGTGGTGAACTGACCCTTTATCATTCTGCAGTGTCTCTATTATCCTTACTAATAACCTTTGCTCTGAAGTCTTTTATTTTAATATCGTCACCTCAGCTTCCTTTGATTAGTATTTGCGTAGTACTAATATATCATTTTTTCATCCTTTTTCTTTTTTAAAAAAGACTTTATTATTTTAGTCTTGGGCTGCGATGAGTCTTCATCACTGCACATGGGCTTTCTCTAGTTGTGGCAAGCAGGGGCTACTCTTCATTTCGGTGTGTGGGCTTCTCATTGTGGTGGCTTCTCTTGTTGTGGAGCATGGGTTCTAGGTGCGTGGGCTTCAGTAGTTGCAGGTCCTGACCTCTAGAGTGCTGGCTCAGTGGTTGTGGCACATGGGTTTAGCTGCTCCACGGAATATGGAATTTTCCCAGACCAGGGATTGAACCAGTCGGTATCCCTTGCATTGTAAAGAATATTCTTAAACACTGGACCACCAGACAAGTCCATCCTTTTTCTTTTATCCCATCTACATGTTTATATTAAAACTGGGTTTCTTGTAGACAGTATATGATTGAGTCTTTTTTTCTAATATAAAATCTGATGTCTGCCTTTTAATAGGAGTGTTAAGACTATTTACATCTAATCTAGTTATTAGTATGGTTGAGAGTCACTCTACCATCTTGTCAGTTGTTTTCTGCTTGTTCCATCTGTTCTTTTTTCAATCTTTTTCTGTCTGCTTTGGGATTATTTTTAATGACTTAATTTTATCTCCACTATTAGTTCATCAGTTATGCTCCCTTTAAAAATATTTAATGGTTGCCCTAGAGTTTACAATGCATGTCTTTAATTACAGCCAGTCCCTTCTGAATGGTGTAAGACCTTACAACAGTATACTGCCAATTTCTTCCTCTGATTCCTTGTGCTATTTTTGTCTTATATTTTACTCTTACATATTTTGTAAACCCCACAATACATTTTTTAAAATCATATTTGCTTTAGACCAGACGGCAACAAACTATGACTCTCAGATCAGTCACACGTTTCTGTAAATAAAGTTTTATTGGAACACAGCCACACCCATTGTTTACAGCTACTTTCACACTACAGCTGTAGAGTTGAGTAATTGCAACAGAGACCACATGGCCTGTGACACTAAAACGTTTACTATCCAGCTCTTTAACAAAATGTTGGCTGACCCTTGCTTTAGGGAGTTATTTTTAGAGCAATTAAGAAGTGTTAACTTGGCCTCCTATGGAGCATCTCTGGAGCTCTTTATTTCTTTCTGTGGATCTGATTTTCTGTTTGGTGCCCTCTTCCTTCCTCCTGAAGAGTTTCCTTTAACATTTCGGCAGGTTTGTTGTCATTGATTTCTCTCAGCTCTTGTCTTTCTGGGAAAGTGTTTATTTTGCCTTCACCTTTGAAGGGCATTTTCACTAGGTGTAGAATTCTGGATCAATAGCTCTTTCAGTATTTTAAAGATGCTGCTCCATTGTTTTCTGCTTGCATAGTTCCTGATGAGAGTCTATTATAATTTTCTCTTTGTTCTTTGAATATTATGTGCCTTTCTTCTCTCTGTGCCTCCCCTTCACCCAGCCCCAGCTCCACAGATTGCCTTTAAGCTTCTCTCTGTAACACTGGTTTTTACTTCATAGTCAATTAAATTAAGAGGTGACTAGGTGATCCTGGTTTTGTTTGGTATTTATCCTTCTTGGTTCTCTGGGTGTTTTGGATCTATGGTTTGATGTATGTCATTTCTTTATGCGATGCTTTACCACTATCTCTTCTTCTCTATCTAAATATTTCTTCTGCACTATTCTCTGACTCTTATCCTCTAGTCCAAAAGAGCAATGTGGGGACCTGTCCCCATATAGCCATTGGTGATGCTCTGTGTGCCTGCACCACGGACAGGGGCTCTGTACCGTCTCCTGCCTGTCTTCCATCTCTCAGGAGCACCCACTGGAGGCCTAGGGGGAAAGTCTGTGAGTGAGAGCAAACTCTCCCTATGTCTGCAGCACCCAGCGGTTTTGAACAGACACTGTTACCCACACTCAGCGGCTAGTTAAAACTTAAGCTCACTTCTTCTTCCCCACTGGTACCTGCTGGCCACCTCCTCCCATGGCCTACCCTCAGGTAACACAGCTGGTGAGAGCCATCTCTCCTCAAAAGGCCTTTTATTACCCCCTGCAGTTCCTGTAGTTTGCTTCCTTGTGACCTCAGATTTCTGATGGTTTTGAAAAAAAACTGTGATTGTGCAGCAGATTAGGGTGGGTGACATTTGCAATTTTCTGCACCGTAAGTGGAAGTGGCCTCTCAGCTGAGTGCCCTTTAAACTGCTGGCAGCACCCTCTTCACCGCTGCTGAGCAGTCTGGGTTCGTCTCGCTGGTGGAATCATTCTCTCACTTTCCTGGATGACTGTTTCAAACTTTTCCCCGTCTCCTCCAGCAAACTCACTCTCCATTGATGAATTTGCTTCCCATTTCGGTGATAAAATCAAAAGAACCTCTCCACTAACTTCCACTATAATACTTACTCACCTACCTGTTTGTAGTCCACCCTCCCTCCCTTAGTGTGAAAATAGCATGAAAATTCATGACCTCAGCAGAGACCCATACCCCTAATTATCCATCAGATCCCACCCTCTCTCATCTACTCAAGGGAATCACTCCAGTATTTCCCCTGCTCCTGCTCCTGCTCCTTTATCATTAACTTACCCTCTCTGCCTCAAATAGCAACTTCTGCTTCCTTCTAAACTTTTCTGGCTATGCTATATAACAGAGACCTGTATTTGTGTAGTAATTTTACTTTCTTATAATGGTTATGCTGGACTTTATTGCCATTTATAAAAATGGAAGTGGGCCTAATAAGCTTCCTTTGCGCGCATGCTAAGTTACTTCAGTCGTCACCGACTCTTTTGCAACCCCATGGACCGTAGCCCGCCAGACTCCTCTGTTCATGGGATTTCTCAGGCAAGAATACTGGAGTGGGTTTCCTCCTCCAGAGGATCTTCCTGACCCAGGGATGAAACCCACATCTCTTACGTCTCCTGCATTGGCAGGAGGGTTCTTTACCACTAGTGCCACCTGGGAAGCCCAAGCTTCCTTCAAACTTTTCTAATTCTCTCAAATTCTATTTCTGTAGGCTCTTACATGTTGGCCTAGAGAATCCCATGGACAGAGGAGCCTGGCAGACTACAGTCCACAGGGTTGCAAAGAGTCGGACATGACTAAAGAAACGTACATAGCACACCTTCACGTTGGCAGACAAATCATGGAAAATACTCCTTACTGCCAGCAGAGGGCACTCTCATTGTGCCCACACTCTTCACAGGAAGTGTGTTCTGGAGTACAGGTGAGTTTCGGTGCGGGAAACATTTGCCTAGGGTTTCTGGTTATAATATTTCCTCAACAGGCACCTGTTTAACTGGCATTTCCTGGCACGCACACATCTTCGCACATTTCTTTGTTGGTTGAGTTTGGCTTGAAGGGGAGGTTTCAGTAAATCATCACTCCATCAGGTAAGTTCAGATTTCCTTAGCTTGGAAACCAACCTGAGCAGAGAGATAAAAATAAACATGATCTTGAGTAACTCTTCCTGGACTTCACTGTTATACTAATAGGGTGTTAATTAGTAAAGAGCGTTTAACTTTTTTACTGTCATAATAAGCAAGCAGGCTTTGTTTTTGGCTGTGGGCCCTACAATTGCTTCTCAAGGTGATTTGCAAACATTAATTAAATAGTTCAGTGCACACCCAAGTAGGAGGTATCATCAAGTCCTTCTCCAAGATGTGAAAAACAGATGCCCTAAGCCACTCTATGACTTAATGAAGGTTAGCATCAAGCTGGGACTGGATTTAGAATTCTGCAAACACCTTCAAGAGTCCATACCCATTTCCCCAGACCTCCCCAGCAAGTCATCACCTTTCAGCAGACATGGATACCTCTTTCCTTCACCAGCAGCTACAGCATCAAAACGTACCAGGATGGTTCTGTGTCTTATGCCTGCTTGTCCCGTTGATACCTTTTAAACTGTCAGCTCCCCAGCTCCTTATATTTGTTTGAGAAAATGTGATCTTCAAGATCTTCACTGATGCACAGACTTAGCCTGATCATTTAAAGTAACTATGATGCTTTAAGTATAATCCCCACCATCATTTAATGTCCTCTCCGAAGAGGGAGGCTTTGTGTTTCCATCATGGGCGGACCCAGGTTGTGGCCCATGGAACTTGGTAGGCTCGAACATGGGAAATACTCAGGCTCCGTGAGGAGTAAAGGGCTCCTTTCCTGAGTCTTCTATTTTCAAAAACGGAATAGCACAAGGTGGCCTTAGCAAGAAGCACCCCCCAACCCCACTGCCGCCCCTTGCCTCCAGGCGTTCCATGACCCTATGCCCAAGGCAAACTATTTATGCTCTGCCCGGCCTGGGGGCCGTAGCTTACATGCACACTGGGCCAGTTTCACAGATAAGGAGGTGAACCACCTCCCAGGCCCAGAGGCCAGTCTGGCAGTTGGGAGTGAGCCCTGCAGAGTATCGGGTTCAGCACTTCAGGTCTATCTACCCTGAGACACATACTGCAATTGCAAACTTGGAGCACCCGCAGAACACCCAGGGCTTTACTGTCTGCTTCCAGGTGTGATGTCAGGCTGACCTGTCCAGATGGACCCGGTTTCTGAGAGCAGGTTAATGAGTCCATTCCGCTGAGTTAGTAGAATATTCTTAAAGGGGTTTCATACCAGATGAGCTGGGCTTCCCAGGCAGCGCTAGTGGTAAAGCACCCACCTGCCAAAGCGGGACATGTAAGAGACACAGTTTCGATCCCTGGGTCGGGAAGATCCCCTGGAGGAGGGCATGGCAACCCACTCCAGTATTCTTGCCTGGAGAATCCCGTGGACAGAGGAGCCTGGTGGGCTACAGTCCATAGAGTCCCACAGAGTTGGACATGACTGAAGCGACTTAGCATGCATACTCCAGATGAGTAGCTTGAACTCAGAATGTAGCAAGCCATGTACAGCTCACACCTGGCTCCTCTCCCAAGAAAGAACTCCATGAGGATCCCTCCAACTTTAATTAATGAACTAAGTGGGAATCTCCAGGGAATCCTGACCCCCACTGGATACTCAACAAGAGCTGCCAAACTGGGATAAGAGATGTCACCTGTAGCTGTTAGCTTCCTTTCACCTGTTTCATTGCTTTCCTTACTCTCCTAAGGCAGAGCAGAACCCCATATTAATGAACCCTTCACAAGCTGAGTCACCAGACTTTGGTTAATACAGGATTAGAGCCTTTAGCTGAAGCAGTTGATGTCTGCAAATATGTTAAGGGTTTCTGGAGCCTTTGGCAATATCTCCTATAGGTTTCCTGAATCACCAGCAGAATATGGAGGTAGCTTAAAGATTCTCAGGGGTTCTGCAACATCTGGATGCCCAAATCTTGCCAGAGTTGTGAGGTGGTTGGCACACACTGTGTGTGTCTCCATGGATAGGACTGAAGCTGACAGTATGAATGATTGAGGGGACTCACTTGTGAAGATCATGGAACTCCAGCTTAATGGCCAGACATCTTCCTTCTGCACAAATTAGGAGCAAACTTTGGTGACATTGTGCCACTTAATTGGCTCTTATAATTACTTCTGGAGTAAAGAGTTCTATGAGTGTTACACAGAGGGTTGGAATGTGTCCTATTCATTCTGCTAATGTGTGTTGAGCCAAAAGGAGGAGGGAGGGAAGAGAAAGAGGAGAGAGACTCCTAGAATTTGGTTAAAGCAGAAAGTTGAGACCCTAGGTTGTCAGCCTCATGCAGGCATAAGGCTGCGGAGATAAGGACAGATCTAGAGGCATCCCCAGGGTCCACCAGCTGTATGGATAGTGTATACTGATTTATAGTCAAACCTCCTGTACAACACAATGCACAATACAAATCACTGAGCTATAAAAAAAAAAAAAAAAAAAGAATGAAATAATGCCGTTTGCAGCAACATGGATGGACCTGGAAGTTATCATACTGAGCAAATGAAGTCAGAAAGAGAAAGACAAGTACCACACAATACTACTTATATGTGGAATCTAAAATACGACACAAATGAACATGTGATACAAATGAATGAGACAGAAACAGACTCACAGACAGAGAACAAAATTGTGGCTGCTGAACCAAAATGAGAAGAATAAGTGTGTGATTCTGGTGGAAATTGATGGTATTAATATTTGGCCAGAAGATCCAAAGAAAGCCTGAATCCCATCTCACCAATCCCTTCTCCTGCTGTGAGCCTCCTGAGAGTGCATCCAAATGCTGAGAAGAACAGAAGGGCACTCTTGTCATTCGATAGCTGAACCAGAGCCTGATGACCTCTTGTGTGGACCTTTCTAATCACAGCCCAGTTGGAGCAGGCAGTTTAGATGCTCCCTGAGCCTGAGTCTCAGTCTTGGGGTCTTGTCCCCTTCTGATGGGTTCCATGGCATAGGAAGGTCCATTCATGTTGCTGTAAATGGCATTATTTCATTCCTTTTTATGGCTGAGTAATAGTCCATTGTATACATGTACCACATCTTATTTATCCATTCATCTGAGAAGCCCTTGCTCTTAATACCTGTCCTGTTCACTTCACTTAGACAAAAAAAAAGCAAAACCAACAAAATGCTATTTTTTTAGCTACCATATTTAGTAAAAATTTTAAAACAGTAACCGTGAAAAGGGCAGCCACAGGTATCATGAGCCCAAGCCCTCTGGAAAGCCTTGCACCCACACCTTGAGTCAGCAACTTTGTTTCTGTAATAAACCCACTCCAACTCTGAAATTTACTTTAAGAAAATAACTGAAACGTGGACATAGGTTTTTAGCCCATTCTCTTGTATGTATTAGCCACAGATAGGAATAATAATTTTCTCCATTCAAATATCCATGCTCCATGTCTGGTTCATGTTTATGGCATTGTTTTAGAGCCTCTAGCTCTAGGTTAACTGATTATAATTGTTATCTGTAACCCCACCCACTTCTCTGCTCACCTGTCTACCTATACTCCCTTCAAACTCCTTCAGAAAGGAGAAGGTGCTAATTTGATTGGCCAAATCCCAGGAAACTAATAGTGCACCCCGTCTCTGTCTATTAACGGTACAGGCAGCCACGCTCTGTCTCTCACTTAATGCACTAGAATCTTAGGCTGCACTCTGCCCTGCCCCCCATTGAGGACTGGCCTGAGCAAGCTGTTCATGACTTCCTATGGCATGGAACTCACCAGAAGGGGACAAGACCTCAAGACTGAGCCTCAGGCTGAGGGAGCATCTAGACTGCCTGCTGCAACTGGGCTGTGATTAGAAAGGTCTGCACAGGAGGTCATCAGGCTCTGGTCCAGCTATCAAATGACAGAAGTGTCCTTTTGTTCTTCTCAGCATTTGGATGCACTCTCCGGAGGCTCACAGCAGGAGAAGGGATTGATGAGATGGGATTCAGGCTTCCCCCGGATCTTCTGGCCAAATTCTATCCATTTCCACCAGAACCACACACTTAATTCTTCTCATTTTGGTTCAAGCCTGCAGGACTTCACTTTCCTCCCATGCGGCAGGATCAGAGCAGAGTCAGCACCCGCTTCTGGACGCTGTGGTCCCTCCTCATCCTCTCTTCCTCCGCGGGCACGCGCGGCAAGGGGCTGGAGCTTCTGGAGCGCCGCCCCCCCACCCCACATCCTCTCCCTGCTTCTCTCACAGTCAGTCCTGAGCTGTCACCAAGGCGTGGGCTTCCTAGCTTCGGGTGGCGCCAGGCACTAGGAGCAAGCCAGATCTCGGCGCCTCCCACCTCACCCCACCCCTCCTCTGTTTTGTCCTGTTTTGCAGGTATGGGCCGACTTTCCCTCCCTCAGTTTCATGAGGGAGAAGGAGGCAGCTCCAGATTAAATAACGAAGAATCAACAAACTGATCCCTCTACCTGTTCGATGGTTTGCAGTCGCTGAGAATGGTAATTGCTCTCTGTGCACACGCTGGGGAGAGGAGCCTAAGCCGAGTTCTTCTTGTTGGACTTCCCGGGCTGTCCCTTAGGAGCGTGGCCATAGAGGGCTCTGGGCAGTGATCTGGGAGCGTCTTTCAGCCTTTAGAGGTGGTTATGGATGTCCATCCTGAGTGTCTCCTTCATCCCACCAGACCTCAAAGGAGACGGGGAGACGGGGATGCAAAGCTAGAGGAAAAACTAAAACTTATGGCGAAATCTTCACAAGCTATTTAGTCAGTTTCATGCAGCATGATATAAACTTGTCTTTCACAGAGAAAAGGTGTTGGGGAATCGTAAGGGCTCTGATGCGTGCAGGGAGGGGCAGTACCATGGCCACCCAACAGAGAGCAGCTTGGAAGAAGCCAAGGCAACAAGTAAAACTTCCAAAATTTGGTATTCGATCACTATGCAAATTAATTTTTGGTAAGTTTGATCTGCTTTGGAAAGTAGCTAAAGCCTCTAAAAAACTTTAACACAAAAACACCTTGTTTTGTCCTGATTTTAACAGGGGCATCTCATAAGTTTTTCTGTTAATTAATATGGTAATTGTTGGTTTACATAAAAACTGTTGGTTTTACATTTCTATTATTTTTACCATGTTAGGTAAGTATTCTTCTGTATCTGCATTTTAAAGCATTTTAACCTGTATTTTGATTTTAAACAGTATTTATAGTTGAAATTTTATTTCTCCAAATCTATTAAAGGAAATTACTCTAGCATAACCTTAGGGTTTTTTCCTCCAACTGTCAGAGCTTTGCAAATGAGTCTCTTGGGAGAAGGGTAGGGATTTTGTAATTCACACACTACTTGCTTGCTATGTAAATGACAGGATCCAAGAGAAAACGGTTCTATTTCTGTTGTCTTTGGTATGTTTGTCAGAGACAGGAAATCCCAATAAAGAAAGCAAAAATTTGGTGGTGGTGGTAGGGGGGCGCGTTTAGATTTAGATCTTAATTAGCATGATAATTTAGATCTTAATTACCTTGATTTTACAAAGGCACGTTTTAAATTTACTAATTTCTGTTACCTAAGGAACATTAAAGATAATGCTGTTCATATCTGGAAGCTGTCTAGATAGTAGATTATCACTCAGACAAGTAACTAATTGAAATTCACCATGAAGGAAAATTAAAATTAATGGCAGTTGTTCCTTTCAGCAGATTATGATGAGTTCACAGATCCATTTTAACTGCTCATAGCAATAAAAACAAACCAAAATTGCCTAGAAGGTCTAGAAGAAAGAACTTTTCATTATTTTTCAATCTCCCTTTTTACTTCTAATGTTTCCTAATTAGAAAATACTTTGAAATTCCTTTGTTCTCTGTGATAGATTACATCCTCTCTCCCCAGCATGTGTTTGTGTGCCATCATCCTGTGTTGCAGTCTTGAAAATGATGAAGACTACACCCTCCACTCTTTCCTGTCTTTCATTCCTAAGCACCACACAGTACCCACTGCCAGGAGGACCTTCCCTTCTTCTGTGATTGCCCAATAGAAACCCCTGGGAATGCTGGAGACTTTGAACCAGGATTAGATATTATAGAGTAGCATTAAAATAAGTGGGCACTTACCCATGGAGCCCTAATAATCCACCATTCTGTTTTATTTCTTTAGGGTTAGTTTTTGTTGTCTTCTTTTTAACTGTGTTCAACAGTTCTATGTACAACATATTATGTTTAGAGGCTTGGTGTGACTTCCAAAGTTCAACCTGGTATAACTTGAATCTGTTTCCTCTGTGTTCTGTTGTCTAAGGTTTGCTAGGTTTCCAGGAATCTCAGTCCTTTCAAGGCTTTGATCAGGAGGTTCCCGTCCATCTTGCCTGAAAGTTAAGCTGTCAGTCCATCTGCTAGCCCTCCATGCTACTCTACCCTTGCCCTGCCCAGTAGACTTCTTACCAGTAGACTCTCTTCCCTTTCTGTGTGCACAGTTCTAGTTACACTTGCCAATGGAATTCATCACTGCAATTAGTCTTGCTCGTTTGAAAAGACTTTATGATTTTGGAGTTGAAAACAAAGAATCTGGTTCAAGAAAATAAACTAGCATTTAGAGACTACCTAATATATCTCAGATATGCAGATGACACCACACTTATGGCAGAAAGTGAAGAAGAACTAAAGAGCCTCTCGATGAAAGTGAAGCAGGAGAGTGAAAAAGTTGCCTTAAAACTCAACATTCAGAAAACTAAGATCATGGCATCTGGTCGCATCACTTCATGGCAAATAGATGGGGAAGCAATGGAAACAGTGACAGACTTTATTTTGGGGGCTCCAAAATCACTGCAGATGGTGACTGCAACCATGAAATTAAAAGACGCTTGCTCCTTGAAAGAAAAGTTACGACCAACCTGAACAGGCTATTAAAAAGCAGAGACATTACTTTGCCTACAAAAGTCCGTCTAGTCAAAACTTTGGTTTTTCCAGTAGTCATGTATGGATGTGAGAGTTGGACTATAAAGAAAGCTGAGTGCCAAAGAATTGATGCTTTTGAATTGTGATATTGGAGAAGACTCTTGAGAGTCCCTTGGACTGCAAAGAGATTCAACCAGTCCATCCTAAAAGAAATCAGTCCTGAATATTCATTGGAAGGACTGATGTTGAAGCTGAAACTCCAATATTTTGGCCACCTGATACAAAGAACTGACTCATTGGAAAAGACCCTGATGCTGGGAATGATTGAAGGCAGGAGGAGAAGGGGACGACAGAGGATGAGATGGTTGGATGGCATCACTGACTCAATGGACATGAGTTTGAGTAAACTCTGGGAGTTCGTGATGGACAGGGAAGCCTGGTGTACTGCAGTCCATGGGGTCGCAAAGAGTTGGACACGACTGAGTGACTGAACTGAACTGAATATATCTCATGCACAGATTATAAAACCTTTGGTCAACTCATCTCATTTAATTTAACCTGAAAAACAAATGTACAAGGTGTTTGATTTTTATGGAAGCATAAAATAATCTTCTAAACCTGCCCAAGGTCACTTGTATAATCAGGAACAATGGTTTGTTCAAAGCTCATGATTGTTTCAAAGCCCATGCCCTTTCTCTCACCAAGCTGGAAAAGGTTAGGCGTATGGAAACAAGGCAAAAGTGGCTAAAGTAATATGGGATCAAGCAGACTGCCTTGAGGTAAAGCCTCAAGAACCATGGAGAGTTATAACAATGTGAATGATTACAAGTATTAATAATAATAGAAAAAATAATGGAAATTGAAAAAAAATATGTGTCAGGCACTGGAATTATATAATCTCCTTACCACTAGGCAGGTACCACTGTTTTTACAGATGTCACCAAGGACTGGTGAGGTTAGGTGCCTCACTCAGTTTCTCTAATCTGGGTCTGTCTTCCCACCTGCAGAGTCAGGTGCTCCCCACCTCTCTGTCCACTGGTGTGTGGTGTGTTGAGACACTGCTGGGAACACAGTGTGGTGTTCATGTCTGCAGCCATGCCTGCAGCTGTGCTGATTCTCAGGTGGGATTAAGTGGGGGGAGTAAAACTGTCAGGGCTGGAACTTAAAAGTTCATCTCTTAGTTGTGTCTGACTTTTTGTGACCCCATGGACTGAAGCCCACCAGGCTCCTCTGTCCATGTAGTTCTCCAGGCAAGAATACTGGAGTGGGTAGCCATTCCCTTCTCCAGGGGATCTTCCTGACCTAGGGATCAAATCCCGGTGTCCTGCATGGCAGGCAGATTCTTTACTGTCTGAGCCAACAGGGAAGCCCTAAGAACTCTCCATTGTTTTACCACTCTAGGTCTTTCTTCCAATTCCACTTCACCTTTAAGCCCATTTTTATGTCAAAGGGTGAGAGCTTCTGGAAAACAAGAGTTATTAAACCCAGGTATGTTTTCAGTTAAAAAAGCAAACAGGACTTCAAATTTGAGAAAGAGCAAATTTGTGTAATTTAGACCAAACCTCCCATTGAGGACACGGAGACAAGCTGAATAAAGCTGTAAATCATGAGTTCATTTGATGATACTTAAACCAAACAAAGCAGAACTTCATTGTTCCTTTTTGGAAAATACTAGAAAATCAACTCATCACTCTAAAATCCAGTAGATGAAAGGGAAAAAATCAAGCATTCTTCTTTGATTTTCCTTTACAAGGTAACCAATAGTTGATGAAAAGAAGTTTCTCTTTATGGTATTCTTAATAGTCCAGCTAATAAGCTAAGAGGCATGATGGGATTAGAATATCACCATTTCATAGTCCCCATTGAATAAAATGGGTCTGGGTATTAATTATAAATGACTGCTAACATCACAAAAAGAGAGACAATCAGGATAAGTTTAGATGCCACAAAGCTTACTGTTCTTACTGAGATTCAGCCAGTTCTTCTTGCATAAATTCACCCAGAGTTCCCAAAAGCCCTTAGTTAATTTCCAGAGTTTCAAAAGTATTTATTCTAACACTTTTTGCACTTTTGATTGTTCCTTTTGTGAAGGGGTGAATTTTCCAAGGTCCTTACTCCACTTTCAATAATGGCACTCAGATTTTGTTTATTTTTAAAATATATTTGTCCAGACATTTCACAGTAAAGGAAATACAAAGTACTCTCAAGTATATGAAAAGATGCTCAATCCCCATTATGAAATGATGTCAAAACCTTTTTGTAAGCATTTATGATGAAATAGTGATTGTAACTTGATATTAATGTATTGTCTGAGTCTGATAGAATATCTGAAAAGGATGAAATAAATATTAAGACACAGTTTCAGAAAAAAGAATTAAGAAAAACTGGTCATATCTCTTCAGGCTAAAGATAATTGCAATGAACATATTAGTGGGTTCCCTGTCAATACTGTTCTTATGCAAGTAGACAGAGGGGCTGATGACTGACTATGGCAGAATATTTGAAGAGATAATGGGTGAAAACTTCCTAAATTTAGTGAAAAACATTGATCTACACATTTGAGAAGATCAGTGAATACAAGTATAGGAAATTCATAGAGATCTATATCTAGGCATAAAATTGAACTGTGAAAGCCAAAGACAAAAAGAAAATTGTTGAGATTAGAATTCATGTAGTGTCCTTACTACATTAAAACTTTTTATATTTAAATTTTTAATATTTTAAAAATTCAGTGTTTCTAATAATAAACTTTTAATTTAGAATTTTTAAAAACAAAGAAGGAGAAATTAAGACATTTCAAGATAAACAAGAATTATGAATTTGTCACTAACATTCTTGCCCTAAAGGAAATACTAAAGGAAGTTCTTCAGGCACCAAAGGACTCTAGGTAGTAACTTAAATCAACAAGAATAAATAAAGATCACTAGTAAAAGTAACTACATAAGTAAATATAAAAGACAGTAAATGTATTTTTTTTCTTTGTAACTCTTTTTTCCCTTGTTTAAAACACAACTGCACAAAACAATAGTTCTAAATCTATATTGATAGACACAATATGTATAAAGATATAATTTACAACAATAACAATACAAAGGAGATGTGGGATTGGATCTATATAAAAGATGTTAGATGCTATTGAAATTAAATTGGTATTAATCTGAACTAGACTGTTATAAATTAAGATGTTAGTTGTTTAACACAAAAGAAGGCAGTAATAGAGGAATAGAAGGACAAACATGACATATGTAAAATGAGAGCCATAAATTGTACCTTATCAGTAGTTACATTAAATGCTAATGGATTAAATTCTTCAGCTCAAAGATGGGAATGCAACTATGTGCTGCCCAGATTCAAAGAGACAAATAGGTTGAAAGTACAAGGGTGGAAAAAGGTATATCATTCAAATAGCAACCGAAAGAGAGCCAGAGTGGCTTTATCAGACAAAATAGACTTTAAGACAAAAATTGTTGTTGAAGACAAAGAATAACATTTTATAGTAATAAAAGCGACAATCCATAAAACATTTATATGTGATCCTAACAGCAGAGCCCCAAAACACATGAAGCAAAAATTGACAGATTTGAAGGGAGAAATAGACAATTCTGAAGTACTTGGAGACTTCAGTACCCCATTTTCAATGATGGTGTGGTACAGTAAGAAATAGATTTGATCCTTTTCCTCAGTTCTTGGTACAAAGCCGGTAAAACCTTTGGAATTTCCTGATAGGAGTGTCTTTTGTTATTCATAAGGAGCCTCATTTGAGAACACCCAATTTATGCTAATTAAGGTAACTTAGGGTGCAGTTCCTAGATCCTGCAGCCTCAGGATGGAGTTGGTTGCCAGAAAGACCAAGTGATTACGGTTGGGATTTTCAGCCTGACTCATTGATCCCAGGGAAGGGGGTGGTTCTAGAGATTAAAGTTCTATAAAAACTCAACAAGATTTGATGAGCTTCTGGCCTGGTGAGTAAATCCACATGGTGGGAGAGTGGCAACCTCAGTTCCATGGAGAATGAAGCTCCTGCACTTGGAGAACTTCCAAACTCTGCCCTATGTACTTCTTTATCTGGCTGTTCCTCTATATCCTTTATAATAAATTGGTCAGTGTAAGTAAATGTTTCTCTGAATTCTGTGAGCCAGTCTAGCAAATTAATCAAACTCAAGGAGAGGTTTGTGGGAATCTCTGACTTATAACTGGTTGATCAGAGGCAGAGCTAACAACCTGGACTTGTGATTGGTGCCTGAAGTGGGAGCAGTCTTGTGAAGACTGAGCCCTTAACTTGTGGAATCTGACACTATCTCCAGGTTGATAGTGTCAGAATTGAATTAAATTTGTGGGACACCCAGTCAGGGTCCACTGAGAATTGGAGAATTGCTTGGTGGTATTGTAAAACACTCCACAAATGGATAGAACAACTAGACAGGAGATCATCAAGAAAACAGAAGACTTGAATACTACTACTAACCAACTAGGCCTAACAGACATCTGTAGAACACTCAACAACAGCAGAACACACATTCTTCTCAGAGCACATGGAACACTCCCTAGGGTGTGTTGTAGGAAGGGGGACCCCTTCCAGGGCCTGAAACTGGGCTCTTGTCTAACACTCAGAAATGAATTGTCTGAGGAGACACATGTGCTGACAAAGCAAGAGATCTTATTGGGAAAGGGCACCTGGGTGGAGAGCAGTAGGGTAAGGGAACCCAGGAGAACAGCTTTGCCATGTGGCTCAGCTCAAATGGGATTAGTTTCCAGGTTGTCTTTAGCCAATCATTTTGACTCAGAGTCCTTCCTGGTGGTGCACACCTTATTCAGCCAAGATGGATGCCAGAGAGAAGGATTCTGGGAGGTGGTCGGACATGTGGTGTCTCCTTTTGACCTTTCCTGAACTCTTCCAGTTGGTGGTGGCTTATTAGTTCCCAGTTCCTTACCAGGACCTCTTGTCTTAAAACAGCTCATGCAGATGGTTACTATGGTGCCTGGCCAGGGTGGGCGGTTTCAATCAGTGTGCTTCTCCTAACAGGGTGGACCATATGTCAGGCCATAAAACAAAGCTCAATAAACATAAAAGGATTGGAATCAAACAAGGTATGTTCTCTGTCCAGAGTGGAACTAAATTGGAAATTACTAGCAGAAGGAAACTTGGGACATTCACAGTGTGTGGAAATTAAGTAATAACTAGTGGATCAAAGAAAAAATCATAAGAGAAATTAGAAAATACCTTGAAATGAATGAAAAGGAAAATACAATATACATTATGGGATGTTGTGAAAGCTAAGCTGTGCTTGGAAAGCTACTTATACCTGAAAATGCCTGCACTACAAAAGAAAGATCTCAAATACAAATCCTAATATTGTACCTTAAGATATCAAAAAAAAAAAAAAAAAAAAGACCAAACCAAACCCAGAGTAAGCAAAGGGAAGGAAATAAAAATTAGGACAGAAATAAACAAAGTAGAGAATAGAAAAACAATACAGAAAATAAATGAAATCAAAAGTTGATTCTTTGAAAAGATCAACAAAATCAACAGACCTTTAGCTAGACTGCTGCTGCGGCTGCTGCTGCTGCTAAGTCGCTTCAGTCGTGTCTGACTCTGTGCAACCCCATGGACAGCAGCCCACCAGGCTCCTCTGCCCACAGGATTCTCCAGGCAAGAATACTGGGGTGGGTTGCCATTTCCTTCTCCATTAGCTAGACTAACCAAGTTAAAAGAGAGATGATTCAAATTACTAAAATCAGGAAAGAAAGAAGGGATGTTATTTCTCACCTTGTAGAAACAAAAATAATCATAGGAGACTACTATAAACAATTGTATGCCAACAAAATAGAAAGCCTAGATGAACTGGATAAATTCCTACAAAGATACAAACTACCAAAAGTTACTCAACGATAAATAGAAAATCTGTGTAGCCCTATAACCAGAAAAATATTGAATTAGCAATCAAAAAATTCCTGCAAAGGCAATCCCAGGACCAGATGGCTTCACCAGTGAATTCTACCAGATTTTCAAAGACGAATTAACACCAATTATCACAATCTCTTCCCAAAGAATAGGAGAGAATACCTCCTAACTCATTCTATGAGGTCAGTGTTACCTTGATATCAAAATCAGATAAAGATATCCTAAGGAAAGAAAACTACAGACCAATATCTCTTATGAATATAGAAGCAAATATCTTCAACAAAATACTAACAAACCAAATCCAGCAGCATATAAAAAGGATTTATTCCAGGAATGAGATTTCATTCAATATAGGGAAATGAGTCAATGTAATATACCAAGTTAACAGACTAAAGCAGGAAAAATCCATATGATCATATCAGTAGATGCAGACAAAGCATTTGACAAAATCTAATACCCTTTATGAAAATGTTCAGTACACTAGGAATAGAAAGAAACTTCCTCAGACTGATAAAGGGCATCTGTGAAAATTCCACAGTTTACAACATACTTAAATGGAGAAAGACTGAAAGTTCTCCTGCTAGATTAGGAATAAGACAAGGATGTCAGCTCTTTCCATTTTTGTTCAACATTGTCCTGGAAACCCTAGTAAGGGCCATTAGATGAGGAAAAAAAAATAAAAGGCATTCAGATTGGCAAGGAGGAACTAAAACTATCTCTATTTGCAGGTGACATGATTGTGACCTTGAAAGACAAGTGCTGGGATGGTCCCTGGCCATCTTCTAGCCTCATTAGAAGTTTAGCCATGAGGAGCAGTTTAGCCATGAGGTCTTGACATCCTCCTGCTCCCCAGCAGTACCTGCTACTGAGGTGAGGCTGCCTGTTGTCAGGTTCACACTACCTTTCTCCTCCTGTCCCAAGGATAGGGCCTCTTTGGGTTGGCTGACCCTCTTGCCCATCCTGCTGCACCACATGGGGGACACAGTCCTCTGGGAAGCTGTTCTCAAGTCCACCCACCAAGATGCCTCACTCAGCCATGGATACAGCACATCCCAAGTGCCACTTTGGAGGTAGATCTTTTAACTTCCCGAGCTACCCCTGGTGGTGCTAGACCCCAGCTTTCCCAGAAAGAGAAAGAGCGAGCAAGCTTTTTGAGTCAGGACATAGAAAGAAGGTCATGTGAAGATGTGAAGAGCCTGAAGACATGGGGATGGGGACACTAGTTTATAATGGATCAATATTCCAAAGGATAATTCCCATCCCATTATTGGAAAAGGCTGGGAAGGGAAGCATCTGTGGAGGAAAGAATCAGAGAAGAAATCACAGCATGGTGTGGGTGGGGCAGATGTGAAAGGTTTCATTGGCAGAAGGAACTGAACAGACCATGGCAGGGAGAAGGCTGGTGCAGGAGCATCCCAGCTGTGAGGGGCCCAAGTAGCAGAGGCCCAAAGAGGTACACAGGTCGTGGGCCTGGTCAGTGGCACGAATTCTTTGCTCAGGGTTATAGATAGATTAGTGCCCAAAGAGAGATAGCTGGAGACCAGGCACCAACGGGACTAGCACCAACCCTGGGGTTTGGAGAAAGAGGGTTAGTAGCTTCAAAGAAGTTCACTTTATGAAAGAAAGGGCAATATTTCTGCTTAAAAAATTCCAACGTGTCATTCACTTATTGTTCTTCACAGAAACCATTTTCTAACCTCCATCTTTCACCTGCAGCAGGAGCAGGAAGTCGATTGGAAGAGTCGGCAAGGGCATTCCCAGTGCCAGACAGTTGTGCAGCTCAATTCAAATCAATTCTACTCAACACAGATAGCTTGACTGCTCCCTCATTCTCAGCATGATGCTGTCACTGTAGATTCAACCAAGATGTCTCAAAATTGTGAACCTTTCCATCAAAGCCATTGACTAAATGTGCAAATAAGTGGGTTTACTTGTTATTCCTTTTCTTCATATACATTTATAAAACAGAAAAAGGTCTGAGTCAGATCATGTGTCCTGACTTTAGACTCAGAAAAAAGACCAATACATCAACTCCCTGTTTATATAAATAATGTAGTTGACTGAGGTCCAGTCTGCCAGGTCTCACCATAATTTAGGGCAGGAACAAGTGCACAAATGGGTGCTATTGGCAGTGAGCACTGTAAGTTCAAAGACAACGAGCTGTGCCTGGTTCAAAAGCTATAAAAGTGAAAACCATTCTTCCCACCCCCAAGGCCACTGGGCAAATACCCACTTGCCCTCTGAGGTCATTCAGTCTAGAGCTGAAAATTTTTATGATGTCTAAATAGGCACTCTGAGCAGAAAGAAACACCAAGCACATCACTTGATGGATTTCTTTGGATATAGTGGGAAGAGTATGTATAGGTTTTGAGGTCACAAAGCTTAGGTTCTAATAATCCCAACCTCACCACTGAGACTGGAGTGGTCATAGGAAGCTCCTCAAGCTGCTTGACTGCACATTCCCTTCTGTGAAAGGGTTGCTCAGATCTGCTTCACAGGTTGTTGAGAAGATTAGGGAAGGTCTATGCAAGGGTGTGTCCACGTGCGTGCATGTGTGCTCAGTTGCTTCAGTCGTGTCCGACTCTTAGCAACCCCATGGACTGTAGCCTGCCAGGCTCCTCTGTCCATGGGATTCTCTGGGCAAGAATACTGGAGTGGGTTGCCATCCCCTGCTCCAGGGGATCTTCCTGACCCAGGTACTGAACCCGCGTCTCCTGCATTGTAGTCAGATTCTTTACCACTGAGCCACCAGGGAAGCTCGTGTCCACAGCAGGTGTTAAATAAATGTACATTTTTGTTCCTTCCTACAGTAGAAAGAAGAGATGATCCGAGGTAATTTGGGACTAATAGAGGATTTTGCACTGGATGGGGACAAACGGATCACCCCAGACTTCCCTTACTCTTAGATTTATTCGGGTGCACAGGCTCAAGTTTCTGTCTAAAGGGAATTTGGCTGCACAATGGAGCCTTCAGCTTGAAAATATATAATTTGTTTCCCCTCTCCCTCTGCCATCACAGCCTTCCTCGGCAACCTCCTGAACAATGCATGAACTCCTCAGAAGACTTATCTTCACTGCTCCTGCAGCTCAGCCATGCTATAGCAGAGGGAAGCCATACATCTTGTCTCCATAGAAACTGTCATGTTCTGGAACACAGCCTGCCTTCTCTGAGTCTGGGCCCTTCACCTCCCAGGCTGACGTCAGTCCTGCCCTCCTTGGGGCTATGCATGAACTGAATAGGGGTTCCTCAGTGAGTCTCCACCCTGGGATTTTCAATGGCCATCGCGTGGGGAGCAAGACAGTGGATGTGTCCATGGCACTAGCCGTCTCTGATGATGTGACCTGAGAACCCTCAGTTCACCAAGCCAAGTGCTGAGTTGGCGGGAGTTCCTACAATCACAGCATCCAGGCCTCCACGTGGCATAAAGAGGAGCATTGTCTCAGCAGCATAAGAGATGATTAGATGAATAAAGCTAGGAGCAAGACTGCTTATTATTACCTGACCTCAGTTGATTCTGTGCCCAAACACTGAAATATAGGCAATTCATGGAATTCTTTTCTTTCTTTCACAATAATTACACAACACAAGCTATACAAGCCTGCTGCCAGCCGTATTTGCAAATGAATATCTTACAGACCAAACTCCACATTAACATTTTTCTCTATGTTGAAAGATCATCACTAAAATGTCTTCTTTCTTTCTTTTTCCAAGAGTTTTATATCTGCCTTGGCCCACATGTCACAAATTACCATATGGCTGAGACTGACCTGTTAGTTCAGCTGGAAAACCACGTTGGTTCTTAATAGTAGTTTGCCATTGGCAGTTTCATGTATCCAACATGAGCTGAGTCCTGACGTCCAACTCATGACCCCTTACCTCATCACGGTCAAGCACCTCTTTTTCCAAGCCCTCAGCACTGTCTCCAAGCTCCCTATTCAACCAACCCCCTAGCTAATACACCAGCAGAAGACCTACCACCCACACTATCAAGATAATCTGGGTGGTGCCTGCCAACTGTGTATTTCCTTTCTTGTTTCCCATCTGTGTTCACTTTTCCCTCATCCTTACTTCCATGTCTCCAGACTCAGAAGACCAGGTGTCTGGACTTTGTTTCAGAGCCAACACTCCCCCCGTGGCAAGCAAAGAGAAAGAAAGAAAGAAGCTTGAAAACAGAAAAACAATAAAATTAATGAAACAAAGAGCTGGTTCTTTGAAAAGATCAATAATATTGACAAACTTCTAGCAAGACTGACAAATAAAAAAGATAGAGAAGACACGAACTATCAATATCAGGTGTGAAACAGAAATATCACTACAGACTCTGCAGACATAAAAAATAAGGATATACTACAAATAACTCTACATGCACAAAGTTAGGTAAAATGGACCATTCCTTGAAAAACATGAACTATCACAACTTACCAATAAAAAGATAGATTTGAAGAGTCCTATAGCCATTAAGAAAATTGAATCTGTACTTTTTAAACTCCCCCCAAAAAGGTCTCCAAGTCCAGATGATTTCACTAGAGAATTCTACCATTTAAGATTTAATACTATTTTACATAATGTCTTCCAGAAAACAAAAAAGAAGGAAACGTTTCCCAATTCATCTTATGAAGCTAATATTACTCTGATACCAAAACCAAAGACAGTATAAAACAAGAAAAATACAGAGCAGTATCCCTCAAAAATGTAGGTGCAAAAGTTCTTAACACAATTAAATTCAGTAATCCCTGTAAAGAATTATGACCAAGTTGAATTTATTCCAGGGTTGCAAGCAAGACTCATTGAAATCTTAAATCAGTTGATATAATCCATCAAATTACTAAAGCTAAAGAAGAAAAATCATGATTATATCAGCTGGTGCAG
This sequence comes from Okapia johnstoni, assembly GCA_024291935.2. Lineage (NCBI taxonomy): Eukaryota > Metazoa > Chordata > Mammalia > Artiodactyla > Giraffidae > Okapia > Okapia johnstoni. The sequence goes on along the minus strand of CM044306.1, from coordinate 120,751,633 downwards.
GAAACACTTCTGACAAAATTCAGTACCCATTCTTGATAAAAATTCTCAGAAAAATAGTAGAGGAGGAATGAAGAATAGGAATGTGACAAAGAGTATCTACAAAAACCTCCAGCAAACATTACTAAATGGGGAAAGGCCTAATGCTTTCTCCTAAGATTGGGAACAGAGCAAGAATGTCTCCTTCACTCTTGTTTAAGAGGTTCTCAAAGTTCAAGATAGAGTTAGAATTGATGAAGGGATAGACACATAGATCAATGGAACAGAGAACACAGAAATAGACCCTTACAAATTTGCCCAGCTCATTTTTGACAAAGATGCAAGAGCAGTTGAATAGAAGAAAGATAGCCATTTTAACAAATGCTGGAACAATCAGATATAAAAAGCAAAGCAAAAAAAAAAGAAAAAATCCATACCTAAGTCTCACATGTTATACAAAAATGAACTCAAAACTGGATTATGGACTTGCACATAAAATGCAAAACTGTAAAACTTAGGAAAGAAAAATGCAGAAGAAAATCTTTGAGATCTAGACCGAAGGAAAGAGTTCTTAGACTTGGCCCCGAAAGCACAATTGATAGAAGGAAAAATTGATAAATTTGACATCAAATTTATTTTCATAGAGCAAAGTTAAATAGATGAAAAATAAGCTACAGGGAAGGAGGAAATATTTTAAAACCACTTATATGACAAAAGACTTGTATCTAGACTAGATAAAGAACTCTTAAAACTCAAGAGTAAAAATATTAAACAATCCAATTAGAAATGAACAAGAGACATGGAGAAACGGTCCATTCAAGAAGATGTACAGATGATAAATAAGCACAAGAAAAGTTGTTCAATGTCATTAGCCCTCAGGAAATTCAAATTAAAACCACGAGATAACACTATATACTTATCAGAATTGCTAAAACAAAAAATAATGACACCATAAAATGTGGTGAGTATGTAGAGAAACTGGATATATTGCTGATGGGAATAGAAAATGGTCCAGTCACTCTGGAAAAATGTTTCGCAATTTCTTTAAAAATTAACCTGCAAATACCGTATGCTCCAGGAATTGCACTCCTGGGTATTTATCCCAGAGAAATGATGATTTAGGTTCACAAAAAATCTTGGCCCCAAATATTTATAGCAGTTTTATTCTAATAGGCAAAAACTGGAATTAACCCAGATGTCTTTCAAGGGGTGAACGGTTAAACAAACTGTGATAAATCCTTTCCATGGAACACTAGTACTGTGATCTAAATGTCTGTGCCATGCTCCACAATTTCATGTGTTGAAATCTTAACCCCTAAAGATGATGGTACTACTAAAGGCAGAGTCTGGGCCCTTCTCTGAGTGCCCTGCTCCACAATTCATGTGTTGAATCTTAACGCCTAAGATGATGGTACTACTAAAGGTGGAGCCTTTGGGAGGTGTGTATGTCATGAGGATAGAATCCTTATGAGTGAGACTAGTGCCTTGTAAAGGAGGCCCCAGAGGGACCCAGAGCCCCTTTCATCATGTGAGGACACAGCAAGAATGCGCTGGCTAGGAATCAGAAAGTGGGCCCTTGTGAGAACATGACCAGGCTGGCAACTTGACCTTGGCCTTCCCACTTCCATAGAAATAAATTTCTGTTTTTTACAGTCTATGGTATTTTGTTATAACAGCTCAAGTGGGCAAAAATAAGTATTCAACAATAAAAGGGAGTTATTAATAAAGACACATGCACCAACATGGATGAGTCTCCGAAGAATTTTGCTAAGTGAAAAGAACCAATCCTCCAGAGTTACAAACTTTATGATTCCATTTACACAATAGCCTTGAAATGTTACAGTGACAAAAATGAACAGATTAGTGGCTGCCAGGAGCTAATGAGAGGACTGGGGAAGAAGTAGGTGTGGTTATGAAAGGGGAACACCAGGGCTCCTTGTGGTGATGGAAATGTTCTGTATCCTGACTCTATCAATGACAATATCATTATTGTGAAATTGTGCTACACGGTTTGGAAAGAGCAACCACTGAAGAAACTGGGTAAAGGTACAGGGGATCTTTCTGCATTATTTCTTACAACTGCACATGTATCTACATTTATCTCAAAATAAAAAATTGAATTGAAAAATAACTGCAGAAAAAAGTGTATCCCTTTTGCTCCTGGTGAGGAGTCTCAGGGAAGATGATTTGGCTTTGTTGACCAGACCAGCTGATGTGATGAAATGCTAAGGAGATGTAATCATACTGATCAGAGGGAGCGACAAAGAGGAAAGCAGAGAGAAAGAAAGGGATGGAGAGGCAGAGAAAGGGGGAAAAACAGGAGACATCTAGATTTTAGAGCACTTCCCAATAAGAAATGAGGAGAAATCATAGTTTGGGCATAAGAAGAATTGTTTAAGGATTTTAGGAGATATTTTTGTCCTGTGTAACCCTATCCTCTGGGTCTAGAAGAATACTTCAGCAAAGACCTGCATTACTTGTCAATATTTTTAAAGGTGGGATCTATATTTACTTGGATGTGATACCATGGCAATGATCTGCAAGGAAGCCTGGAACGTTTCAGTCATATTGGATGGTTTATGTGGGTTTTGGACTTTTAGGTAAATTACTTCCCTAGAACTGTGCTGAGAATGAGCTTTCACGATGATCATCCAGTTGTTATGCTCATGGTAACAGGGAGCAGAGGTTGATCTGATAGGAGTGGCACTATCCTCAGAAAGTCTCCTTCAAAAAGAAGGAAATTGGGGCTATTCTACCATCAGAATTAGGGCCATGGGGGCATGGACTTTTAGGACCCAGATCTGTGAAATGGAGAACCACACTTAAGTGATTTTACTGCAGCAAGGCTGAGAGTCAAAATCTGTCAGAAAGTACTGGTTAGGAATTAGCATTTGCTCAGTATTGTATATAAATGCACAGATATTAGACTCTTTCATGGATGAAGAGGCCAGTGGCAGACATGACTGGACATATTTAGAACCCGGGTTCGGCCGCTGGACAGCAGAAGGTCACGGAGGGACCAGCCATCCAGCAGCCCCCCGACTGTACCCCACACCACCATGCCGTGGTTAGACAAGCCTCCAAACGCCGCAGGGGTGGCGGACGCCCCGTGACTAGAAGTCAAAGAGGTTAAGAGGGTGTGTAGGGCCATGCTCTAATAATTACCTGTGGGCACAAAGCCACAGAGACCGGCTCTGGCCGAATGCCTGCCGCCCTAGAAAGGCTCTACAGCAGAGTGGAGACGTGCTGGAATTCAGAGTTCACCGCTGTGTGTCAAAGGGAAGAGGGACGGGAGCAGGGTCTGCGGTCAGGACCTCAGGGCCCCTGCAGCAGTTCATTCCAGGGCACAGCCCAGCGCTGTTTGCAAAGGCAGGAACAGCGGGCTCAGATAACCGAGTGACAATTAATGGTCAAGTTCATGAGCAAACTCCAATATCCCCCAGGAAGCCTGATTACCTGCTGTTAGGGAATCTAATTCAGAAGGCGGAAGAGAAAGCGGCTCCCCTCAGGGCACCTGACTGGAGCTCACCGCGGGGCCGGAAGCGGGATGAGGACCTGGCGTCAGCCCAGCGCTGATGCAGGTGTGACTCAGCTAGCAGAGGTCAGGTCCCCACAAGACAGGTTTGGTGGGTGGGGACGAGCCGATGGCAGAGGTAGATTGCTTTGCATGAGAAAACACAGGGAGGAAGAAAATTTAGGGGGTGGAGAAAGATGATGGGTGGTTTTGAGCAGCTGCTGCGAGGGGAAAGAGATTCTTGGGAGACTTTTAGGAAAACACTGCCAGTCCCAGGTGGTTCAACGGTAAAGAATCCATTTGCAGGAAATGAACGTTCGACCCCTGGGTTGGGAAGATCCTGTGGAAAAGGAAATGGCAACCCACTCCAGTTTCTTGTCTGGATAGTCCCATGGACAGAAGAGCCGGGTGGGCTGCAGTCCATGGGGTCACAATGGGTCAGACACTGCTGAGCGACTGAGCATGCATACAGTGGCCATGCTGAGTAGCCAGCTCTCTCATCAGCACTTCATTAGCCACCAGCAAACGTAGACCAAACACGTTTATTGAGAAGGCTCAGCTCACCAGGGTACAGGCATGGAGTGTTTTTATTTTTTTTCAGTAACTGCTCTCCAAATGTGTATTCTGTCATACTTCCCCACTGGCTAGCAGCTCCCCTGCTGACAGCTTGTCAAGACTCCAGAACTCTTTGTTTTATCACTTTTCATGACTGAAACCGTCTCACTCCAGTATTGAAAACTCCAGGACAGACTAAAGCTGTGGCTACAGCGGCTTGGAGATGAGGGTAGGCTTGGGTGGGGTTGGGTGTTGAACTGCCCTCCACAGGCCTACAAGTCCTGTGCTTGCCCAGCTTTAAGACAGAAGAAAGAGCCCAGAGTCAGCAACAGAGTCACCAATGGTTTAATGGATGGGGGAGCTTGTGTGTTTGAAGTCAGGTCCTGGAGTGACATCCTATGTGTGTAGGAGGCAGGACATGGGGACAGTCTTTGCTCCCAGAGGGAAGGGAAGATTGCCAGTTATATGAGGATGTCAGTTATGTGATGTCAGGTTGGCTCATGGCTTATCAGGGAAACTGAAAGAGAGGCATGCTCTTCACCACCTCTTTGATAAGAACTATCAGTAGCTCGGCCTGGGGCAAGTGTGCAGAAAGGTCATTTGTGTGAGTAGGGTGTAGGTGAAGCAGGCACTGGTAGAGTAGGGGATGTAAGAGAGCAAGAGAACAGCCATCTTGAGTGGCCTGACCATACCATGGGGGATAAGGATCACCTCTCAGGTACCTCCCATCCCCCACCGTTCTGAGCCCAAGCTCTGTGGGAATGGAGAGGAGAGGTCTTTCTTGTGGCCCCTCTGTGGATATTGCTACTAGAAAAGTAGCAACTGATGGGCCTCTGGTAGCCTCTGTGGGTCAGACACCCACATGCTGTCCTCTCTGGGGCCTATAAGGTCTCCCCTATGCAAGTTCCCTGAATCAGGTGGTCCCCCTCTCAGAAAATACTACTGGAGTCCCCTCGCCTGAAAGATGCCCAAAGCTAGCCACCCTCTCTGGGGTCTGCTGAACTATGGGAAACCCTCACAATTTTTCAGAAGTGCAGTGTCCTGTGCGTGCCCTTCCAGCAGCTCTGCTATCCCTTGGCTACCACTTTCTCCAGGCTCCAGCTGGGTTAGAAGCTCTGTCATGCTTTTCAACTGTCATGCTATGTCATACTTTGAACATACAGTTCAAAGACTTATCATATCTCAGAGACAGAGGTTACCAGGCCCCAGTGTGGAAGAGGTGGCAAGGATCCGTGTTCCCTTGGGTCTCCCTCCCTTGGTGCAAGGTGCTCCATCCACCTCTCCTGCCTTGGATACCCTAGACCCACCCTGCATTTCACACCTGGCCACAGCAAAGTGTGTCTATTTTCTGTGCACCATGGGGTCCTATGTTTCTGGATTCCATGTCTTTCTGCCCCATGGACACCTGGAAATGCTCCTCTTTTGAAATCAGTTAGTCCTCTCCCACTCAGACTGGACTAAACATCCTTTTCCTCCATTGCATTCCCATTCTGTGAACATACATGTTCCTACTTGTCTCTCATGACATTAAAACATACCTTTAAGCATCTAACTCTCCCATGCTGGATGATAATTCCTTGAAGACAGAAATTGGTTTCTTGATTTCCATATGTTGTGCCTACAATAGCTTCTGATCATAGAAGACGGTCAATAAGGGCTTCTTGATCAGATGAAAGAGACAAAAGAGACGAGAGAAGGGAAACAGACTACATCTCTCATATTTTACAATCATGGATCTGTGCAGTCATTTTGGGGAGTGCCAGTGTACCCCCAAAGGGGCACACACCTCCCTAGGTTCAAAGGCCAGCCTTTCTCCACTGATGTTAAAAAAGCCTTTGATAGCCCAGGTGGGTGGCCTAAAATCAGCTCACATGAAGCCCTGCCCAGGATTTAACCTAGAGGAGGAGTCAGAAGGCCTGTGCCCTGGGGCTGTGGGGACGGCAGCAGGATGCTAAACAGACTAGGTATGGCCTGGCTCTAGGTTCCTAGCCTCTCGCCCATTTGCCCAGCCTTACTGTCCAGGCCTGCCACCAATTCTATAATCTACCAAATAGCCTTCCACTAAAATCTTAAAACTTAGTAGCAGGTTTCTCTTGTTTGCCAACAAAATCCCTGTCTAGAACACTTATCAATAGATACTAATTTATGATTAATCTTGCAATCTATATCTATATCTATATATATACTGTGCTTAGTCACTCAGTCATGTCTGACTCTTTGCAATCCCATGGGCTGCAGCCCGCCAGGCTCCTCTGTCTATGGGGATTCTCCAGGCAAGAATACTGAAGTGAGTTGCCATGCCCTCCTCCAGGGGATCTTCCCCACCCAGGGATCAAACCCAGGTCTCCCACATTGCAGGTGGATTCTTTATCATCTGAGCCACCCGGGAAGCCCAAGAATACTGGAGTGGGTAGCCTATCCCTTCTCCAAGGGATCTTCCCGACCCAGAAATTGAACTGGGGTCTCCTGCATTGCAGACAGATTCTTTACCAGCGGAAATACCGGGAAAGCCCCTGTATGTGTGTGTGTGTGTGTGTGTGTGTGTGTGTGTGTGTGTATGAATATATAAATACATATTTAACCTAAATATATGTATGTAATTGAAACGTGTTCCTTTATGTATTAATATTTTTAATCTGAAGATAATCAGTAGTAGAATGGAGTGGAATATAAGACTTAAAAATTACTATTTAGTAAAGAAACCAAATAAAAGTTGATCCATATGTCCAAAAGTATGGAAAGAAGAAGAGTAGAAATGCAAGTCAGATCGGTAGTATCTGTTAGAATAAATGTGACTGAGCTACTACACCCCCTCATCTGAGACAGAAGGTCTCTCATAATTCTAAAGGATAAATCCAGCACTCTGTTACAGTGTGGCAGATTCTTAGACTGGCTCTCCTAACTTCCATTCCATTCTCTTGCCATTTGGAGAGGTTGTAAATCTAAAAATTACCTTTTTTGAAGACCATCAAAATGAGGGCACTGGTCATGTCAGCTGGGCCAATAAGATGCCCTGGAAATAGCTGTGCTGCTTTGGTGGATGGAGGTGACGTGGAGGCCATGTTCCTGCCCCCAGGTAATGGGAAACAGCTTTAAGCTGGTGGAGGCCATGTTCCAGCGTCTGGTCACTAACTTGGAGGGGCAAGAGACAGTTGTCCTGACAGCAGCAGCAATAGCTTCCTGATCTCCCTGCAGTGACTTGGGATCAGTAGTCCAGCGGAGGCCCCCAGTTTCCACTCCTCCAGACACCCCGAAGGCCTCCACAAGCACAGAATTCCCTGTATTCAGTCCTTTTCCACTTGAAACACATAAGGTGGTTTCTATTTTCTCCACAGAAATCTGAGTAATACATGTTGTTGACAAAAGGCAAGTCTAAAATTAAGTGACCCAGAAAGTTCTTCTTTTAAAAGATGACAAAGACATAGTACATTAATGTTGTGAATTAGTTTATTCACAACAACATTAATTCTCAACATAAATGAAAACAAAGCCAAAACTAAAATATAGATGGCGATATTAATATCAAAGAAGAATTAAAGAAAAAAGTTATGTAGACTATCATACCAATACGAGATGTAAATCACAAAATGATATAAAACTCATGAATGTTTATGTTCTACATAAAATAGTGTCTAAATATTAAAAATGAAAACTTAGAAATCAAGAAGAAATTGTTAGGACTATGATTGTAATGGTTATCATTTCTTTATTGACTTTGATGAATCAAGTGGGCACATAAATAAAGGAATCAAATAATATAATCAATAAGCTTTTTGGCATTTATGGTCCACAAACACCTGGTTCATATACCTTGAGAATAGCCACTGGATATGAGGTCATACATTAAGTCATAAAAGAAATTTCAATAAATTTTTAGATTTAAACTCTCTTTGACCATAACCCAACAAAACAAAGAATTAGTAAGGAAAATATCAAACACCAGGAAATTAAGCAATATTCTTGTAAATAACTATTGGGTAACAAAGGAAATAAAACATATAATTAAATAGTTTTGAAAATAACAGTATTAATAATACCAGGTTTCAAAACTTCTGGCATGTAACAAAGCTATACTCAGAAAATAAACCATATTCTAAAATGCTGTTGCTGTCGTATTATTTTTAAAAGGAATAATGAAAATATGTGAGTTAAGCACTTATTTCAAGAAGAAAAGTTTTTCCTGTTTGGTTTTTTTTTAACCTTGTATTAAGGTGTTCATCTCTTTATTTGCTGGTCTCTATTCCAACAGTCTTCATTGTCTGTATATTCTTTTTTTCCCCCAGCTTTATTGAAGTATAATAAACAAATAGTAATTATACATATTTAAGGTGTACAACTTGATATTTTGATAATACACTGTGAAATGATTGCCACAATCAAGCTAGTTAACATATCTATCACCTCACATAGTTCACATTTTCTTTTTCTTTTCCTTTTGTGTGTATGTGTGTTGAGAACATTTATGATCTACCTTTCTAGCAAACATCAAGTATACAATACAGTATTATTAACTATAGTCACCATGCTGTATGTTAGATCTTCAGAACTTAATCATCTTACATAGCTAACACTTTTACCCTTTGACCAACATCTCTCTATTTCCCTCTCCCCCTATCCAGCCCTCATTATATTATCTGTTTCTATAAGTGACATATTTAAGACTAAGAAGGAAAATTTTTTAATCTAAAATAAATGTAAAGTAAACCTATTAAAAAGTACTAATATAATAAAAGCAGAAATTAATTCACTGAAAAACAGAAAAGTATCATTAATAATTCAATCCAAGCTTGTTTCTGTAATATAAAACCATAAACAACATATTATACACCCTCCTAAAAGTATACTTAAAAAAAGAGAGAAAAAACAATTCTAGCCTAGGGGACTTCTCTGCCAGTGCAGTGGTTAAGACTCTGTACTTCTATTGCAGGGGGCACCAGTTCGATCCCTGGTTGAGAATAAGATCCCATATGTTGTGTGACCAAAAACGATAAAAAACAAACAAACAAACAGAAAAACTATGGTGCCTATTTGAGGAACTTGATGAAATGGGATGATTCTCAAAGAAATATGTAAGTTATCAAAATGAGCTAAATGGGAGATATAAATCTGATGACTAATCCTTAAAGAAAAATTTAAAGTTGTAGAAGAAAACTTCCAGTCCCAGTGTTTGGATGGTCTGTTGGACACCTCTTGGGAATTACTTGGGATTCTCTCAGCCCCAGCTCTTTCCTCAGTGTAGGGTACCAGTGGGACCCTGCCTGTTCAACATGGGTAAGAAGCAGTTAATGCCATTTGGAACACCCTCAGCCAAAGGTGGGGGGAGTTAATGGATAAATGCTCCCCCGTTTCTTTCCCAAGGATCTTAGCTGCCTATCATAAAGCATCTTAGATCATCCATTGTGATGGAACACTCCGTAGCAGCTAGTCAACTTGATAACACATTCTTGTTTTTTTGAATTAATTTTTATTGGAGTATAGTTGAATTACAATGTTGTGTTAGTTTCTGCTGTACAGCAAAGTCAATCAGTTATACATTTACATATATCTACCCTTCACATCCTTGTTTTGACTCTTCTTTGCCTATTTCTTTTCCCTATTCTTTCCTCATTTCCATTCCAAGCCCTAGAGCTATTAATACATTCCCTAACAATTATACCTAAGCCTTAGTCTCAGGCTTTGCTTTTTTATCCCTAGGTGACTTCTGATTTTATTTTCAATTTGAAAATCTCAGTTTTTACATTGGAGTATTTAATTCATTTATAGTCAATGGAGTACTATTATATTTGGATTTGTATCAACTTAATATTTGTACCACCTGATTTGGTGTGTATTTATTTAAAGATTTTATACTTTATAGAGCAGTTTTATGTTCACAACAAAATGAAGAGGAGGGTACCTGCATTCCCCACATACTCCCTACCCCAGCACATGCATAGCCTCCCCAATTGTTAACATCACTCACCAGAGTGGAACATTTGTTATAATTACTTAACCTGTATTGGCTCATCATAATCATTCAAAGCCCATAGTTTACCTTAGGTTCATCTTGGTATTGTATATTCAGTGAGTTCATTATAATGAATTCATCATACAGAGAATTTTCTGTACTGAAAATATTTCTGTGCTCTGCCTATTCTTCCTTCCCCTCAACCCCCAGCCCTGACAACCACTGATCTTTTTACTGTCTCCATAGTTTTGCCTTTCCCAGAATGTCATATATTTGGAATCATAGAGATTCCAAATGTATCCAGTTGGCTTCTTTCAATTAGTAATATGCATTTAACTTTCTTCCACATCTTTTCAAGGCTTGGTAGCTCATTTATTTTTAGAGTTGAATAATATTTAATCATCTAGATGTATCACAGTTTATCCATTCACTGACTGAAAGCCATCTTGGTTGCTTCCAAGTTTTGGCAATTGCGAATGTAGCTGACATACACATCTATGTGCAGGTTATTTTGTGGACATAAATTTTCAACTTCTTTAGGTAAATACCAAGGCCTGAAATTGCTGGATCATATGGTAAGAATATTTTTCTTTGTAAGAAACTGCCAAACCATCTTCCAAAGTGGCTGTTTATTTTTTCATTCCCACCAGCAGTGAATGAAAGTTCCTGTTGCTCCACATCCTTGCCAGCATTCAGTAGTGTCAGTGTTCCACCTTGTAGCCATTCTGAACCTGTGTGGTGATATCTCATCGTTGTTTTAATTTGCATTTCTCTGGTAACATATTGATGTGGAGCGTCTTTCATATGCTTATTTTCCATCTGTGTGTCTTCTTTGGTGAGGTGTTTGTTAAGATCTTTAGCTCATTTTTTAATTGGGTCGTTTGTTTCCTCATTGTTGAGTGTTAAGAATTCTTATACTTCAGATAGCGGTCCCTTATCAGATGGGTCTTTGCAAATATTTTCTCTCAGTCTGTGGCTCATTTTCTCAGTTTCTTGACATTGTCTTTTGCTGAGTAGAAACTTAATTTTAATAAAATCCAGCTTATTAAGAATTTATTTCACGGATTATAGCTTTAGTGTTATATCCAAAAATTCATCACCAAACCCAAGGTCATCCAGGTTTTCTCCCATGTTATCTTCTAGGAGTTTCAAACTTTGCATTTTGCATTTAGGTCTGTGGTCCATGTTGAGTTAGTATTTGTGAAATATGTAAGTTCTGGGTGCAGAATTGTTTTTTCTTACATGAGTGTCCAGTTTTTCCCAGCACTGTTTGTTGAAAGACTATCTTTGTATTGCCTTTGTTCCTTTGTCAAAGATCAGTGGGCTTATTTCTGGACTCTCTATTCTGTTTGACTGAAATATTTGCCTTTTTTTTTTTTGCCAATAACACCTGTCTTGATTACTATGGCTTTATAGTAATTCTTAATGTCAGATGGTGTTTGTCCTCAACTTTGTTCTTCTTTAATGTTGTACTGGCTATTCTGGGTCTTTTGACTCTCCACATAAACTTTAGAATCAGTGTGTATAAAATAACTTGCTGGGATTTTGACTGGGACTGCATTGAATCTCTAGACAAAGCTGGGAAGAACTGACATCTTGACAATATTGAGTCTTCCTATCCATTAACATGCAATATCTATTTATTTAATTCTTCAATTTTATTCATTAAAGCTTTATAGTTTTCTTCATATAGACTATGTACTTATTTTCTTAGATTTATACCTAAATATTCCACTTGGGGGTCCTAATGTAAGTGGTATTGTGCTCTTTGTTTCAAATTCCACATATTTATTTCTGGTATATAGGAAAGTGATTGCCTTTTGTATACTTTGTGTTCCATAACCTTGATATAATCACTTGTTAGTTCCAGGAGAGGTGGGTTTTTTGTTGTTTTTGTTGGGGGAGGCTGGTTCTTTTTGTTGTTGTTAATTCTTTGTCTAACTTTTGTTAATTACTTTGAAAGTCTTAAAAAAGAAAATGATGGAATCAGGAGAGACAACTCGCAATACACAAAGCATGCAGTGTAAGGCAAGTCGTTTCTAAAGAAGCAGTTATTGAGATACCTCATTTCCAGCCCATATTGCAGGCGGATTCTTTTTCAACCGAGTCAACAGGGAAGCCCAAGAATACTGGAGTGGGTAGCCTATCCTTTCTCCAGAGGATCTTCCTGACCCAGGAATCAACCCAGGGTCTCCTGCATTGCAGGCAGATTCCTTACCAGCTGAGCTACCAGGGAAACCAGCTATAGGGCAGGCCATGTCAAAAATCAAGTCCAGGATCTAATTATAAAGGTAGCGAAATAGAGAAAGAGACAACTTATAACCACAATAGATGCCCCATGTTAGAGTCAGGACCCTGGTACAAAAAGAGTAAATCTGTGAGAACTGGGATGGGGACATTTGTATGTATGACCCTAAAAATCTTGAACCCCTAGTTTCCACTGAATTGTCTATAGCAGGAGAAGGGTTGTCTTTCCATTAGCAGGGAGAGCAGTCTCCTCTTGCCTGAAAACCCTGCAAAGACTTCACTTGAGGCAGGTACATTGTAATAACCCTCATCTCTGTCTCAGACCAGCCTGAAAATAGGAATTTTCTTTTTGTTCCCAGAAGAACTGCAGGATCTGACTCCTAGGAGCACATTTGGGAGTGAGCCCTGAAGATACTAGACCTGGGGATGCAAAATATAAAGATGGATAGAGATGCTACATTGATGAGGGACATTTGCCAGTGACTTGAGATGTAACGTTCTGAAAGGACAGATTCAAACAATGTACTGGAGAGTTATTTCAAGCCTTTCAGAAAAAATTTTTTTTGAAGTTTTAAAAAAAATTGCCACAGAAAATACAAAACAGTAAACAGAGTTCTGATTTATCAATAAAACTCAATTTATAAAAAAAATCTAAAATATCCCTGTAGGCAAAAATGACAATAAAAATTACAGACTTCTTTTATCAACACAAGGGGACATTTTCTAAATAAAATATGAGTGAACTTTCAAACCATACATATTTTTAAATATACCACACAGTGTTCAGATAAGGGTTTATTCCAGACTCCAGTGGAACCATCAGAAAGAGGGAAAATCTGTCCCTATGTGGTGGAATCACACCAATCTCTGTCTTCAGGATTGATCTGTCATCTTTTGGAATAAATTATTTTTCTGCTTTCTATGAGTTTGAGCAGACTCCGGGAGATAGTGAAGGACAGGGAAGCCTGACATGCTGCAGTTCATGAGGTTGCAAAGAGTTGGACATGACTTAAAGACTGAATTACAACAACATGAAAGAGTATTGGAACTAATAAGAGAGTAGTTAGCTGTGATGTTCTAAAACATTTATTAAAAATCAAGGGTTTTACCATAGATCAACAATAGCTACTTCAAAACATCTCATGGAAGAAGGTTCCCAATGACTGTAGTTACAGAAATTATAAAACATCCAAGTATAAACTTCAAATGAAATACGCAGCAATTTCCCCAACTACACAATCCAGGACTTCTCTGATAGTTCAGTTGGTAAAGAATCTGCCTGCAATGCAGGAGTCTCTGGTTCAATTCCTGGATTGGGAAGATCCTCTGGAGAGGGAGAGGCTACCCACTCCAGCATTCTTGGGCTTCCCCTGTGGCTCAGCTGGTAAAGAATCTGCCCACAATGTGGGAGACCTGGGTTTGATTCCTGTGTTGGGAAGATCCCCTGGAGAAGGGAAAGGCTACCCTCTTCAGCATTCTTGCCTGGAGAATTCCATGGACTCTATAGTCCATGGGGCCACAAAGAGTTGGACATGATGACTTTCACTTTCGCTTAATACAGTGTACAGCAAAGCAAGATATATTATAAAAAATAACACCAGTTGAGATAAAAATAACACCAGTTGGGGTCAACAACAGCTAAGACTGATAGACTGATAAAAAAAAAATTGCGAAGTCCAGGAGCAGATAAAAATATACATAAAATTTTAACATATGATATAGGTGACACTTCAAACCAGTTAAATAGAAGATAAAATGTTCAATAATTGGCCAAATGACTATCAATTTGGGGAAAAAATAAAGTTTATACTTCATACAATAAATTAATATCACCACCAGATAGATTAAAGATGTGAGTGTAAAAAGAGAAATTATTAAAAACCCTTAAGGAAAAGAGTTATGTATATACGTATGTGTGTGTATATATATATATATATATATATATATATATTTTTTTTTTGATGGAGAATTGCTTTCTAAGAATGATACTAAAGATACAAATCATAAAGGAAGTGATAATATTTTAAAAATCTGTATATCAAAACAAATCTTTAATAAGATTAACAGGCAAACGACAATGGAGGGGTGGGATATTTCCAACTTGTAAGTTAAGTGAAAACTTGACAGTTATGGCACAGATTATGCTTTTGTAGATCAATAAGATAAAGATGAATGGTCCGACAGAAAAATGAACAGAGGAAATAAACAGGCAATTCACAAAAGAAGAAATACAAACAAATGCTGTTGTTGATGGTCACAGTCAATAATGACCAGGAAAATGCAAATTTTAAAGAACAAGATACCATTGTATAACTACCTATTTGACAAATATTTATTAATGATAATAATACTTAGAATTAAAGAATATATGGGGAAATGAATTCTTATACTCTGCTGGTTGGAGTATGTGTGTGTGCTCAAGTCGCATCTGACTCTTTGCAACCCTATGGACTGCAGCCCCCTAGGCTCCTCTGTCCATGGGATTTTCTAGGCAAGAATACTGGAGTGGGTTGCATGCCCTCCTCCAGGGGATTTTCCCCACCCAGGGATCGAACATGTGGCTCCTGCCTTGCAGGTGGATTCTTTACCACTGAGCTATCTGGGAAATCCGGGTTTGAGTATAACCAGACACAAATTCTTTGAAGGATAATTTGAAAATAAATATAAAAAAACCTGTTATGTTTACTTATTTTTGAACCAGAAATTCTACAGGTAGTGTCCATGTCCAGAGAATTTATTAAAAATAAGCACTTTGATCTCACAAAAAAAGGCTTTGACCTAAAAATTCCTCATCAATAACAAAAATAATTAGAAACAATCTAAATCTACAATAAAGAATGGATTAAATATATTAATATATATTTGTATTTAAATATATTAATATTTAATATATTGTATTCATATAATACAATCCTATGCAACTATTAAAAATAATGGTTTTAAATTGATTAAATTTATTTTATTTAGTGACTTGGAAAGACGAAAAAAATACTGTTAAATTAGAAATCAGTTTACTAAACACATACCACATTTTTATTTTTGTAAAATGTAGATAAAATGGTACATGTCAGTAGTGGTGATCACTGGCTTATTGGATTCTTATTTAATTTACCTTCTGCCTTTTCTCAATTTCTTACAGGCAACATAGTATTTTTGTAATTTAGAAAAAACAATAAATGCTAAAACAGACAAACATAAAAATACTACTATACGGTCACACCCCAAAAGCGGCTCAAGTTCTTTCTGTTGGGCTTCGGAGCGCCCAAGACAAAAGTGGCAATAGGAAATTGAAAATGAAATTATCAATCTTGCAGTAATTACTATTATTGTGGAGGCACAATTGCAGTCTGTGGGTTGCCGAGTTCCTGTTATTACCTGAGTCTAGGTCTTCGGGGAGCCTTTGTGCTCCTCTGGCCGCTTTCATCAGCAAATCTCAGGGCAGCACACAAACATCCCCTTCCGGGTGCATTAGAAATGCCGCAAAAGACCATCTGGCTTCTGGATGAACAATCACAGCCTCATCCGGTAAAAGGGATCTCCCCACCGCAACAGTGGAATCCCTGAACCCCTGAGCTGGAAATAATCACCAGCCACACAACAGAGTCCCTGGTTCATCCCTGTGCTTGAAGCTAGGACCAGAGAGTGCCTGCAGATAGAGCATTCTTTTTACTTTGGGGGCCTCTGTAATGGTCAAAATCCCTTTCCTGTTATCAAGGCAGGATCTGTTTTATACAGGGGCCTACAGCTAAGGTGAGTTTCTTGACTATTTCTGAGGCTACCATTGCCCCCATATATATATATATATATTTTTTTTTTTTTTTTTTAATGTTTAAAACACTATTCTCTGTTCCTTTGGGCCCAGTTCTAAAGAATCCAGGCTAATCCAGGTGTAGAGGCTGCAGAGGGCTGAAGGTCAAAGAAATTAACACACCCTCATTGGGCTGGGTGCTTGTGTGCTTGGCTAGTCTCTACCAACACACTTTGCAAGTGTCTTTTTTTTTTTTAGTCATGTATTTTATCATAAATCATACCACTTATATATTCATATATATATATATAGAGAGAGAGACTAAAACAGTCTTTGTGTCTAGACATTGTTCTCCTTTCTTTCCTCCTTTTGTGCCCCATCTTGAGTCTCTGTGCTGCCGATTCTCTCGTCAAATGTTTTTTTAAACTTTTAACTGGAAGATAATTGCTTTACAGTGTTGTGTTAGTTTCTGCTGCACAACGTGAATCAGCCATAAGTACACATATATCCCCTCCTTCTTGAGACTCCCTCCCACCGCCCCCCATCCCCCCCTTCTAGATCATCACAGAGCACAGAGCTGAGTTCCCTGTGTTATCCAGCAGCTTCCTAGTTAGCTATTTTATACACGTATACATGTCACGAACACACAAGTCGCTCAGTCGTGTCCAACTCTTTGCGACTCCATGGACTATACAATCCATGGAATTCTCTAGGCCAGAATACTGGAGTGGATAGCCATTCCCTTCTCCAGGGGATCTTCCCAACCCAGGGATCAAACCCAGGTCTCCTATATTGCAGTCAGATTCTTTACCAGCTGAGCCACCAGGGAAGCTGGTCTACATGTCAATGCTTTCAATTCTTTCAATTCTCTCCACCCTCTCCTTCCCTGGCTGTGTCCAGAAGTCCGTTCTCTACCTCTGTGTTTCTATTCCTGCGCTGCAAATAGGTTCATCAGTACCATTTTTCTAGATTCCATATATTTTGCAAGCATCTTTTGAATAAGCTAGCCAATGTGCTCTTGAATGAGCATTTGATGTGACTTAGTTAGTTAGTCTATCAGGGTCTTCCCAGGTGGCACTAGTGGTAAAGAGCCCACCTGCCAATGTAGGAGACATAAGAGACACAAGTTTGATCCCTGGATGGGGAAGATCCCCTGGAGAAGGGCATGGAAGCCCACTCCAGTATTCTTGCCTGGAGAATCCCATGGACAGAGGAGCTTGGCAGGCTATAGTCCATAGGGTCTCAAGGAGTTGGACATGACTGAAGCGACTTAGCGTGCACGCACACAAGTTCAGTCTACCAGGGATCGTCGATGCCTAGGAGAGGAGGGAATCTGTGATCCACCTTTGAATGCTGTAGATAGATTGTTTTTTAATTTTCTTTTTAAAGAGGCCCCTCCTCTTGCTCACCTCACTGTAATAAGTGAGAACGATCAAGAATAATGTCAGCCCCAGATTGCACTGAATTGTAAAAGGACACTGGGTATCTTAGGCAAAAGCCCTTTCTGTAGTGATTGGAGGCCAGTGAAAGCCTTCCCAAATCAATGTCCAGGGCATGGGGGAATGCCTGGGAAGCAAGAGAGTTGTGTAAAGAGGCAACCACTTGTGTGGGTCCTGAAATGGAGATGTGTGGCATGGCCAGTTTTCACTTTTCCCCCACAATTCTCAGGGGATAACACTTACATCCCGTGTGCTGAATGCACAGCAGACATGGAGCTTCAGAAGTAATGACTACATCCTGTGGAATTATTGTCATGTCGACTCTAACCCGGACCAGAGGTCTCAAACTGTGAAAATACATCTGTAGTACACTGCACTGGCCATACATTTTAAATTAATTCCATCATTTCTCCCACTCCACTACCAACTTCCATGTTAATATCATCCAGCTAGTCCTTTAATCAGCCACCCACTTCAGCCCACCTCCACACATGTCTTTTGGTTATGTTTTTAAATCCTTCTTCCATAAATAAGCCTGCAGCCATTACATTTAAACTAAATCAAGACATGTAAGGTCTCTTACCCTCCTTACTTGTTGAAAGATTTACCAAAAACCACCATTACCCAATCTATTTCTCAGAAAGTGCTTCAATCCCTCCCCTAGTTTGAAATGACTATTTCTGGGGGTGTAGTGGAGGTAAATGTTGAGGAAATCTTCCAGAAAATGAAAATAAAGCTCAGGAAAAGGTTTGAAATTCCTCTAGGGTTTCCATCTGAATCTAAAGTTTCACCAGCCTCTAACCACCTTACCTTCCTGTCTCTCAGCTGTTCGAGGAATTTTTTTTTTACAAAAATAAAATAAAGAGACTTCTAAAAGACTTGAAAAGTAGGAAACGAAGGATCCTAAACTCTCAGGAAATGAGGGACACCAAACATGAAACTGACTTCCAAACCAAGTGTAAACAGTATCCCACCCTCTTCTGCACCAGTCCCTCCCATGCACACCCTTCAGAGCCATCCCTCTTTCCCAAAGACCTGCCTTGTAATAAATGTGAAAAGAAGTTCTTTAGAGAGAAGAAAGATATTGTAGGTCAGAAACTCAGATCTACATAAAGGAAGAGCATCAAAGGAGGAGTAAATGAACGTAAAAAGAGTGAAGCACAAAAAAAGTTTTGAGGACTACAAGTAGGTCTTCTGTGGTTTGCAGAAGACACACTGAGTGAGGTTCTGCTACTGAGAGGGGGTCAACTGATGGTAAACCAGTTAACCTCAGAATTCAATGTTCAGAAGACATGAGCGGTGAAGAGGAAGAAGGAAGAGAGGAAAGGTGGCCTTCTGCTTGAGGCACCTTACTATAATTTATAGACTTAACACATCCTCTCCATGACAACACAGCCCACTTTGGAAAATCAACCCTCTTATGACATCCTAGGTTTCCAACGTCAGGCTTGTGACCAAAGATACCTAGAGATGCACACAAACCTAGGGAGCTTTTAAGAAGCTCTAGCTCTGTCTCCTGGTGTGAAGTTTTCAGATGCTCCTCTTTAGCAAGAGCTCTACACGCAGCATTGCTGGGTCAGCCTTGATCACAGGAAGTGGAAATTATGAGTTTTATGGGGTCGCAAAGAGTTGAACACAACTGAGCAATTGAACTGAACTGAACTGATGCTTCCTATTTGACTACAATGCTCAGGTGATGTTTGGAGATAAAACTATCCTCAGATTGTAAACGATGGCTTAAAGTTTACCAGGAAACATATTTTTATTATTCTATAAGCTGGTTAAAGGGGAATTTATGTTTATAAATAAATAAATATATAGCATATATCAACATATTCTCTATTTATGCATGTGTGCATGCTAAGTCACTTCAGACATGTCCAACTCTGTGTGACCCTATGGATTGTAGCTCCCCATGCTCCTCTGTCCATGGGGATTCTCCAGGCAAGAATACTGGAGTGGGTTGCCATACCCTCCTCCAAGGGGATCTTCTCGACCCAAGGATCAAACTCACATCTCTTATGTTATCTGCATGGGCAGGTGAGTTCTTTACCACTAGCACCACCTGGGAAGCCCATTCTATATTTATATGTTTATGTATACTGGGCTTCCCAGGTGGCTCAGTGGTAAAGTATCCACCTGCCAATGCAGGAGAAACACGAGACACAGATTCAATCCCTCGGTGGGGAAGATCCCCTAGAGAAGGATATGGCAACCCACTCCAGTGTTCTTGGCTGGCAAATCCCACGGATACACTAACCTGGTGGGCTACAGTCCTTGAGGCCACAGAGTCAGACATGGCTAAGCAACTGAGCATACATGCATTCATGTATTTTTATATATTATGTATTTACATATAATTTGTATATATTTATATATATTTGCAAGCATAATACTGTAAGCATACACACACACACACACACACACACACACACACACACTTGGGGTCTCCCTGGTGGCTCAGTGGTAGAGAATCCGCTTGGATTCAATCCCTGAGTCAAGAAGATCCCCTGAAGAAGGAAATGGCAACCACTCCAGTATTCTTACCCGGGAAATCCCCTGGACAGAGGAGCCTGGCAGGTTACAGTCCATGGGGTTGCAAAGAGTCGGACACGACTGAAGTGACCTTAGCAAGCATGCATGCATGGAAGCAACAGAATGAGGGGATATTGGGATAGACTTCATCATGGGACTCACTGGCTTGGGGAGTTTCCCTGGATGCCTTGATGTCCTATCGGGACATCTCTAAGCATCAGCTCTCAAGCTGAAAAACAGCTTCATAAATTTAGATTGTTAGTCAACTCTTTTTCTCTCTTAGCACCAGGTACTCAGATTGACAGTTTAATGCAGATTTAAAACTCCACCCTTTCTGCGGTGGTGACCCAAGCTGGATTTCTCTATTGTTCAGTTTCTTCCTTGCATGCCATCAGCAAGCTATCAACACATCCCAGAGAGCTTTATAGAGAAAGCTACATGTATCCATTAATTCTTTTATGGCACTACCTAAACTATGGCTTCAGGGTGCCTTGGTTGAAAGTGACAGGATATAAAAAGGTAAAAAGAAGAGCTAATGAGTATACTGAGAAAATTATCAACTACACCAGTACACAAAGAAATGCAAATTTAAAAGTCGGCAAAGGTGAAAAAAGATAGTGAAAAAGTAGTTTGCAGAGTGCTGCTAGGAATGTGAAAAATGATTATTCATAGGTTTCAGGTGGCAGCACAGCCTCCATGACTGCCAAAATTGTCATTGTCTTAATTACAAGCTCCAGTTGTGTTCAGGAAACCCTAATATTGCCCTTGGTACCCAAACCAGGCTTTAGCAGGCAGAGACAGTTGGGCTGAAACTGGAGACACCAGTCTCAGCATCAGAACCACTGAAGACTGCTGGAAAGCTTCTGACCTTGACTTTGACCTTCATGGGTTTTTTTCCTTTAAAAGGAAAAAGTCTGAAAAAGGCACAGAAATAATTTTAAAATAGATGGATAATATTCAAATTTTTTCACTTGCTTATTTGATGAATCCAGGTCCTATATAAAGGCCTATAGCATTTATGGGTGACTTTTCATTGATCTTGAGGATATTTTTTAGCTTCAGCTGCATCACTTTGACTTAACTCACTTGATACCACGTGAGTTAAAAACTGGACATGTGTCTCTGGATCACATTTCACTGTGCTGTAGAGCAATTCCTGTGACTGTTGCATGTGTGCTAAGTCACTTCAGGCATGACCCCATGGACTGTTGCCTGCCAGGCTCCTTTGTCCCTGGGATTCCCCAGGCAAGAATACTGGAGTGGGTTGCTATGCCCTTCTCCAGGGGTCGAACCCACATCTCTTATGTCTCCTGCATTGCCAAGCGGATTCTTTACCAATAGTGCCACCTGAGAAGGCCTGTGAATGTTAAGGTTAACACAATTGTGGTCTGAAGCGCGGGTGGAGCCCCAGATGGATGCAATCTGTTATTTACAGCTGGGTGATTGGAATCAAACTACTTAATCCTGAAAGCTTTAATTACAGAGATTATAATTTGTCTTTTCCTGCTTGTTTTTAGGACAAGTAGGACAAAATCCCAGCTAATGAAGCAGACCCTCTTCCTGAAGTTCCAAGAATTCTACCTCCAGCCTAGACCGGTATATTTAGCTGTCTACTTGACATCTTCGCTTAGACATCTACTTTTAAACTTAGCTTGTTCAAAACTGACCTTCCCCACAGAAAACTTGTTTTAGTTCCTGGGCAACTAAAACAATGCCTGTACACAACTATCGTTGTCCTCCCTATGTCAGTAAGTGGCATTTCTAGTCTCCCTTTTGCTCAGGCCAAAAATCTTTCTCTCCCTCATCCGTTAGCTAATCCAGCAGGATGAATTTACCCCCAATTCCCCCATTTCACACCAGCTCCACAGGTGTCACCCTGGTCCAAGCACCCGCTTTCTTCCACCTGCCTTCTTTTTTAAAAAACTGTATTTGGCTGCGCTAGGTCTTTGTTGCTGCATATGGGCTTTCTCTAGTTGCGGGGAGAGGCAGCTACTCTTGGTTGCTGTGTGGGCTTTTCTTGCAGTGGCTTCTCGTGTTGCAGAGCACAGACTCTAGCTGCACGGGTTCAACAGTTGTGGTTTGTAGGCTTAGTTCCTCCATGGCATGTGGAAACTTCTGGACCAGGGATCGAACACATGTCCCCTGCATTGGCAGGCAGATTCCTATCCACTGTGCCACCAGGAAAGTCCCACGCCTGCATTCTTGCAAGAGTCTTCTGCCTGCTCTCCCTCTGTGTGCTCTTGTATAATGAACTCCTACAACCCTGCTCTCATCACTGCAACCAATGGTCCTTTTAAAATATAAATCAGACCACGTCACTCCTCTGCTTGAAACCTTCAGTGGCTTGAATTATCTCACTCATATAAAAGGCAAAGTACTTACAGTGATCCTTAGGGTCTTGCACAATCTCCCCCAACCCCCCATCCCTACTACTGCCACTGCTTCCCTTTGCTCACCTGCTGTCCCCATAGAGGAAGGCATGCTCTTGCTTCAGGATCTTTGCATTTACGTACTTTTAGCAGGGGTTCCTATTGCCCACATATTTGTATGGCCTATGCCCTCATTTCCCGCTCAAATATCATCGTTTAGTGAAAATCACCCTTTTAACAATAACTACTCACCCCTCATCCCCTCTCCCCTTCTCTGTTTTATTTTTCTCCATAGTACTTGTTGCCAACTATATATGTATTTCATTTATCATCTATTTCATCACTAGAAATGTAAGCTACATGAGGGCAAGAAATTTTGTCTGCTGTTTTGTTCATTGCTGTGTGCAGAGCAATCAGAACAGCGTCTGGTCCATAAGTGCTCAAAGTTGACGAACAGACAAATGAATGAATGAACTTTGATGTTTTCTCAACAGTACTACATCAAATCAAGTGCTCTGGCTCCTTTTGAGTGCATGTTTTCTAACAATCACAGAGGACAGGAACATTTAACTCTGGGAGTCAACAAATGGCTGAAAGGTTCCTATGCTTTAACCTCACAAAACTCAAGGTGTCTCCCAGGAAAAAGTGTTCTGAGTGCTAGTGGATGTGATTACTGTCTCTCCACTCAGGAATAAACTCAGAACTGCTGCATATATTTTCCCTTCACTGTGGATCACCGACAAATTGAAAGAACTATGACCCACTCTTCTGCTGTTTCTTCCGTGACTGGACTTTTTATTTCTGATAACGTACGTCAGCCTGGGAGCAAGAAAATGTGTAAATACATTTCTTCTGAGTCATACTTAGACATGGCTTGAGCTAAGAAACCTACCCTATACATTTTCCAGATCATGATAATCCTTCATGTTTCTGGGGGCTATTGAATCAGATCCTATAGACAAATGTTTATGGCTTTGATATTGCAGCAAACCTTACCTGTATGTTGGCTTGCTCAGAACCCATTTCCAACCCTTCTCCCTTGCCACCTCCTGCTCTAGAGGCTATAACATGAATTCCAGTTTCCCCAGCTGCTTGGGTGGCCAGGGGTGCCCACGGGACAGTCTAGCCAATGAGACAGGGGAAGAAGTCTGCCACGTCCATACATCCTTCTCTCCTCCCCCACTTTCTACATTGGAATGAAAAGGATGTCTGGAGGTATGGCAGACATTCTAGCAGTCATGAAATCAATAGAAAAAAATGTGAAGCACAGTGCACCAGAAAGGCAGGAGGGACCTAGGGCATTAATGACATCGTGGGGTAGCTACAGTAACTGGTCTGTCCCCCTCTATCTACCTGTTATGTGAGAAAATGCATACCTGCTTTGATTAAATGGTTTCGGGAGGGTTTCCTATTAGCTAGCAACCAAAAGCATTTCTAAATTTTATAAATATATATATGGAACAGGTGAACTAATCTTATACCTAGTGTGATAATCCATCCAGATGTACCTGGACTCTCTCAGTGTCAGCACTGGAAACCCTGCATCCCTGGTGCCCTCAGATGCAGGCAGATTTGGATGACTGGTCACTCTATATTTGTGCAACACGTACATTTAAGAAATCCCCCTTTCCCCTCTGGTAACCATAAATTCATTCTCTAAATCTGTGAGTCTGCTTTGTAATGGAAGGAGTGGGGCAGGGGAGGGATAGATTGAGAGTTTGGCATGGACATGTACACATTGCTATATTTAAAATAGAAAACCAGCAAGGATCTACTGTATAGCCCAGGGAACTCTACTCCATATTCTTTAATAACCTAAATGGGAAAAGAATTTGAAAAAGAATAGATACATGTATATGTATAACTGAATCATTTTGCTATAACCTGAAACTAACACAACATTTTTACTCAACTATATTCCAATATAAAATAAAAAAAGTTTTAGAAAGAAAACATATGGGGGATGTTCAAGGATATAGGTTGCCTTTAACACGTATTTGTGTGTGTGTTAGTTGCTCAGTTGTGTCCAACTCTGCAACCCCATGGACTGTAGCCTGCCAGGCTCCTCTGTCCATGGAATTCTCCAGGCAAGAATACTGGAGTGGGTTGCCATTTCTTTCTCCAAACATGTATTTATCCATTCAGAAATGCATCTATGCTATGTTGAAAGTCAAGTTATGATGACAGAGGCTGATATATGAGACATTTATCACTTGGGAAAATGACCTGAACATTATGTCACCTTGCAGAGGATGGATGCACAAAGGATTAAGGCTTAAACATCTGCTCTGTTTGACCCATGATGACTGCTCCCAATAAAGTTGGTTGTAAGATTTCCTGGAAGCAAGAGCTATTTTCTACATACAAAAAGAACAATCAAGGATCTGAATTCTGTGAAACCTATGCCAGCTTTAAAGTATTAGAGCTCTGTATAGATAATCAAGATTGTGAAAGAATCAATGTAATGGGTTTTATCCTCTCTCAGAGAGTGAAGAGTTATTAATGTAATACCTTCAAAATATTGGCAATGGTGTATCTAGAGTATTTGATACCTGGAGCAGGCTGGGATTTTTATTCCCTCCTCTATATTGAGCTTCCCTGGTGGCTCAGATGGTAAAGCGTCTGCCTACAATGCGGGAGACCCAGGTTCAACCCCTGGGTGTGGAAGATCTCCTGGGGAAGGAAATGGCAACCCACTCCAGTATTCTTGCCTGGAAAATCCCATGGATGGAGGAACCTGGTAGGCTACAGTCCATGGGGTCGCAAAGAGTCAGACACGACTGAGCGACTTCACTTGCTTTCACTTTCTTGTATACTATGAAATTATTTTGAATAAAATCATGGAATTAAACAAATTATAATAATGACAGAGGACACAATAAAAATTTTCCTTTTTGAAACTTTCATAAATGATCATGTCAGCAAAAAATTACTTTTGTTTAGTCATGTCTAACTGTTTGCAACTCCATGGACTGACTGTGGCCCACCAGGCTCCTTTGTCTGTGAGATTTTCCAATGATTTGAGAGGACAGCATTGAAACATGTATGTTACCATATGTGAAACAGATCGCCAGTCTAGGTTCGATGCATGAGGCAGGGTGCTCAGGGCCGGTGCACTGGGATGACCCTGAGGGATGGGATGGGGAGGGAGGTGGGAGGGGGGTTCAGGATGGGGGACACATGTACACCCATGGCGGATTCATGTCAGTGTATGGCAAAAACCACTATGATATTATAAAGTAATTAGCCTCCAATTAAAAAAAAAAGATTATTGGAGTGGGTCGCATATCCTTCTCCAGGGGATCTTCCTCATCCAGAGATTGAACCTGTGTCTCCTGCGTTGGCAGGTGGATTCTTTACCGCTGCACTACCTGGGATGCCCTAAGATAAAATATTATTATACCAGAAAAGTAATAGATTAA
Source organism: Okapia johnstoni (assembly GCA_024291935.2). Lineage (NCBI taxonomy): Eukaryota > Metazoa > Chordata > Mammalia > Artiodactyla > Giraffidae > Okapia > Okapia johnstoni. Next base: position 120,725,881 of record CM044306.1, on the reverse strand, counting down.
TACATCTTAGTTACATTAATGTATTCTTTGGAAAGAAAACATACCTACAAATCAGTCTGGCATAGGAATGAATGATGAAATAACATATATTAATTATAATTTATGTTCTTGAGCTTTAACTTCTACAAGTTTGTCACTGCCCTCATCAAAATTAATCTGTTTGCATATTCATGTTCATTGGGCAATATGGCTAGATTTATAGTTGATTAAACTTATTAATTTTAATTTCAAAAGTTTCTGTCACGTAGAGCACCAGATACACAAATAGCTAGCAGAAGTCTAAATGACAAGGGTAGATTTGGTAGAAATTACAATTCCAGAAGCTGCAATACTGTAACTAAAAGTATCATCACCAGGAAATTCATCATACATTTCTGTTTACATTTTAGAAAAACTTCTAAAGTTTTTCTTTTTCTGTAAAAAATTTGTAGAAAAAGGTGAATGATAGCAAACATTGCCATGATTTGAGCCATTGCTTTAGAATCATGTTCCAGTCTTGGTGAAAATGATACAGGCAGTCAAATCCTCCCTTTTGAGTTCTTCTGGCAATGGTTACATGGCCAAATGGAAGAAGTCAAGTCCTTTTTCTGTATTCTTAGAGCAACTGTGCCATTATTGTTTGTTGTGAATCTACTCTTTCAATTAAGTAGTACCACAGAATGGAAGACTCATAATTCTCCTAAAGCAAGGTCAAATGATTCTAAATGGTTATAAACTTCCTCTCCAAACAATCTGTAACTAAATCCATGTGTGTAGGACTGACTGTTTAATTGGAAGTTCTCTGAATTAATTTACACATAGGATACAAAGTTTATTAAAGATTAAGTAATGAACTGCTAGTTTGGAGCATATTTATATGTATGTGTACATGTATACTTATTATATATGACATAAAACACACACATAATTATATATGTATATACACACACTCAAAAATAACTGCCACAACTGTCTAGAACTTAGCAAAGTATTTTCTTCACAGAAGATTATTTTATCACTGATATTGTTTAGACTTTTCAGTGTAAAGTGGTAATAAAAAGAGAAAGTCTTTAAGTCAATTTATTATTGCTTTAAAATTCTAAATAGGCAATATACCCTCTTATTGCCTGCACACAGGGAGGAATTCTCACCCCATCAATCTAATACTTTTCCAGGTAGAAAACTTGCTTTTATATTAAAAATGCTCATCTTCTCTCTTCCTTTCTAAGTCATATTTCTTATTTTTTGAAAAATCAAATTCATTCATTAGAGCTTCCATAAAAATGGTAAAAGTAAGTAATAGAGTGAGCATTGTCCTTTTTCTGGTTTTAATGGAATACCTCTAGTGTTCATCATTAAAAATAATATTGGCAGTTGGTTTTATTCAAACATATTGCATCATATTAAAAAAGTATTTCTTATTCCCAATTAACTAAAGGATTAATCAAGAATAGATAAATGACTTTTATCAAATTATTTTTAATATCTATTAATATCACTGCTTTCTTCTCTCTGACCTAAGCACATGATAAATCAAGCTTTTATCCTTCATAATTATATCATTCTTATATTACTTCAATAAGATCTACTTGGTCAACTTACAGCAGGTTTCAATTTGTTAGTATTTTATTCATGATTTTTAACAAATCTGTATTCAGAGATAGGACAAATTTGAGATACTATTTTTGTTCGTTTGCTTTTGCACAGTCTTTGTCATGTTTGGTGTCAGGGCTATACCAGCTTTGAGAAATGCACTGGGAAACCCTTGTCTTTTCCTGTTCTTCGTGTGTGTGCATGTGTGTATGAGTAAAATGATTCCCTCCTGATTGAATTAATTAACATACCCATCATCTCACTTATTTCTCTTCTCCATCTTCTTCTTTGGTGAGGACATTTAAGTTCTACTCTTCTTAGCAAATTTCGGTTACTATACAATACAGTATTATCAACTATAGTCACCGTGTTTTACATGAGATCCTCAGACCTTATTTATCTTATTACTGAAAGTTTAGCTTTCTAATAGTCACTTCCTATTTCACTCCCCAGCCCCTGACAACCACTTTTCTACTCTCTGTTTCTACGAGATTGACATCATTTTTTATTCCATCTTTAAGCGATATCGTGCAGTATTTGTCTTTGTCTGACTTAAGGTGAATGAGTCCTCCAGGCTCATTTATGTTGTTGCAAATGACAGAATTTCCTTCTTTCTTATTGCTGAATAATATTCTTCTCTCTTTCTTTCTAAGGCTAGCTAAAGCTTCATATATTTTGTTGTTGTTTTTTAAAACCAGCTCAATTTCATTGTTCTTTTCTATTGCCTATCTAGTCTCTATTCATTAATTTCTACTCTGATCTCTGCTATCTCCTTCCTTTTACTAACTTGGGGTTGTCTTTTCTCTCTCTCTTTTTTTTTAGTTGCTATGAAGTTAGGTTGTTTATTGAATATCTTTCTTTTTTCTTAATGTGGGCATGTATTACTATGAACTTTCCTCTTAGAACTGTCCTTTCCTTAGAACTGTCCTACTTAGAACTTTCCTCTTTTGCTGCATACCATAAGTTTTGGTATGTTGTACTTCCATTTTTATGTGTCTCAGGATACATTTTTATTTTGTTTTTTATTTCTTCTTTGACCCACTGGTTTTTCAGGACCATATTGTTTAATCTACTCACATTTGTGAATTTTCCAGTTTCCTTCTTATAACTGATTTCTGGTTTCATGCCATTATGGTCGGAAAAGATGCTAGATATGATTCTAATCTTCTTAAGTTTATTAAGACTTATTTTGTGGCCTAACATGTGATCTATCCTGGAGAGTATTCTATGTTCACTTGAGAAGAATATATGTTCAGCTGCTTTGGAATGGAATGTTCTGTAACTACTTGTTAAGTCCCTCTGGTCTAACATGGTCGAATATGGCACCAGAGCCAATCAAGGGTTGCTTTCCCTGGGTGGCAGCCACAAAGCAGAGACATCAGTCGTACGCACAAACTCTTTCCAGGGAGATACTAGTGGTTTGGAATGTGATTGAGGGAGAATGCAGAGGTGATTTTTGCTGGCTTCCCTGGTCTCGAGGGAGGTTTGTAATCAGCCTCTAGATGTGTGCTAAACTAGAAGTCTGACTCTTAAGCAGTATCCTGTAAAGTATGCATGTAGATCTCTTTCAGAAAAAGGTTGGGAGATGGGCTTTACTATCTGGTCCTTCTATGCTGAGCCTTGGGGTGATAGCTGGTTAAAAACTGTTTCTTTGTTTGCTACAGTCCTGTGGGACCCACAAATGAAGCCAAATTGGCCACTGGAACTAGCTAATCAAGAAGGGCGTCATCTGGGCAGCAGCTACAAAAGCAAATGTGGCAGATATTTGCATTATTTTCTTCCAGTAAGACGCCAATGACCTGGAGCAGGCCAGAGGGAGAATGTGGGAACCAAACCTGCCAGCCTCCTTGTCTCTGGGTAGAATCACAAATGTATGCTAAATTAGAATCCTGGATGTCTGCATCAGCTTTCAAAAATATGCCTCTTTTGAGAAAGACTGGGAGATGGGCACTTCTGTTTGCTACCTCTGTGATGACCCCTAGAGGGGAGAGCCACAATGAGTTCTCTTGAGCCTGTTAAGAACTGTTTCTTGTTTGCTATCATCAAGTGGGTTTTGTGGACACAAGCCCCAGTGGCTTTTAAAATAGGTGTTTGGGGGGCCCACCCTTCAGGTGGAAGTCTTAAAAGTTGTGGCGCTAGATTCTGAGTCAAACCTTTTGCTCCTCAGGGTTTCCCTCCTGATGTATGTTGCTGTGATGAAGATAAGGTTTATGGCAAGAGGACTCAGCATTTTCTACCTGTTTTGACGTATTTTCTTATTTGCTCAACATGTAGAAATCATTCAGCTGGTTTCTAGATTTTTTCAGAAGGAAATGATCCATGTACAGATATAGATTTGGTGTGTCCATGGGAGAAAGTGAGTTCAGAAGCCCCGTATATCACCATCTTGGACTGCAACATTCAAGAAGAAGTTCCTTGACATATGTCTTGTGTGGACAACAAAATATTGCCTACCATATCAGTAAACAAATGATGTTGGGACCAACAAGTCTTCAGGCACTGCAGCTACCTCCAACAATGCACACTGAGAGGATTCAAGATGGAGAAAAACAGAATACTGGACCCAGATAGTTAAGGTACATGTGAAAAGAATGACTTCAATGAGCCCAGACTTTCATCTTCCCATACATAGAACAGTACTAAGTTCATTAACTCGAGACATCTGTTCTTTCTATAATTAGCAATAATCTTTTGATGTTCAACTTCCTGTTCATTTCTTTCTTTCTTTTCTTCTTCTTCTTCTTTTTTTTTTTTTAACAAAAATTCCTATATATCCTAGCTCCTCCCTTACCTCTTTGGAACACCCCTTCAGAGCTATCTGAGAGATGATATCCCAGACTTAAGTCCTCAGTAATGCCCCAAATAAAACATAATTGTCAACTTTTAGGTTGTACTTTTTTTTTCAGTTGACAATTTGCAACAACTTTTTTTTTGGATACGACATCAGAAGCACAAGAAACAAAAGCAAAAGTAAACAAGTGGGATTATATGAAACTAAAATGCTACTGCAGAGCAAAGAAAGCCATCAACAAAATGAAAAGGCAACATACACAATGCAAGAAAATATTTGCCAACCATATATCATTCAAAATATATAACAAACTTCTGTAACTCCTTAACAAAAAAACATATTTTAAAATAGGCAAGGGACCTCAATAGACATTTCTAGAGAAGATCTACAAATGACCAACAAGTATATACAAAGGTGCTCAACATAACTAATCATCAGAGAAATGCAAATCAAGACTATAATGAGATATCACCTCACTCTGTTATGATGACTTTAATTATTATTTATTTTTTAAAGCTAAATGTTATTCAGGATATGGAGAAAGGGAATCCTTATACACTGAGGGTAGGACTGCAAATTGGTACAGACACTATGGAAAACATTTGGAGATTCCTGAAAAAATTAAAAGTAGAGCTACCATATGATCCAGCAATCTCAGTTCTGAGTATTTATCCAAAGGAATTGGAATAAAAATCTTTCAGAGATATCTGTACTCTCATGTTCATTGCAGCATTATTTACAATCATCAGTATATGGAAACAACCTAAAGGTCCACTGACAGATGAATAGTAAAGAAAAGTGATATATGCATATTGCTATAGATTGAATGTTTGTGCTCCACCTCCACTCATATGTTGAAATTGTAACTCCCAAGGTAATGGTATTAGGAAATGCAGTCTTCGGGAGGTAATTAGGTTATGAGGCTTGGGCCCTCATAGATGAGATTAGTGTCCTTATATAAGAGACCCAAGAAATCTCCCTCTCCCCTTCCTCCATGTGAGGACCCAGTGAAAATATGCCAACTATGACAAAAAGTGGATCTTAACAAGGCACTGGATCTGCCAGCATCTTGATTATGGACTTCCCAGCCTCCATAATCTGAAAAATAAATCTCTGTTGTTTATATGATACCCACTCTCTCATATTTTGTTATAGCAGCCCAACACAGACTAATACGGATACAGAGGAGTATAATTCAGCCTTTTTTTTAAAAAAAACAAAAAAAGGAAATCTTGCATTTGTGACAACAAGAGTGGCCCTGGAGGATATTTTTTAAGTGAAATAAACCAGACATAGAGAGACAAATACTGAATGATTTCACTTACATGTGGCATGATCAATCTCATAGAAGAAGAAAGTAGGATGGTGGTTTCCAGAGGCTAGGGGTGGAGGAAATGAGGAAGTGAGGGTCAAGGGGGACAAAACTTTAGTTGTACTAAAAGATGATGCTGTGAAAGTGCTGCACTCAATATACCAGCAAATTTGGAAACCCCAGCAGTGGCCCAGGGGTGGAAAAGGTCGGCTTTCATTCCAATAGCAAAGAAGGGCAATGCCAAAGAATGCTCAAACTACTACACAGTTGCACTCATTTCACACGCTAGCAAGGTCATGCTCAAAATCCTTCAAGCTAGGCTTCAACAGTGTGTGAACTAAGAACTTCCAGATGTACAAGCTGGATTTAGAAAAGGCAGAGGAACCAGAGGTCAAATTGCCAACATTTGTTGGCTCATAGAAAACACAAGGGACAAAGAACATCACCTGTATTTCAGTAAATAAAGGGTGTTGTGGCCATCAAACTTTCAGCCACAGCAGCCACTCACGATGGTTCACCCCGAGGGAAACTCAGGGTGGAGGTAAACTGGCCCTAGATAGCTAAGGTGCATATAAAAGGAATAATTTCAATAAACCCAGAATCTTGCACCTTCCCATACACTAACAAAAAGCAGTATCTACTAACTTTAGATGTCTGGGTTTTTTTCCCCCCCTTTAATTAGCAGCAATATTTTTATGTTCGATTACCTGCTTCATTATTTATTGATTGATTTTTTGCAAAAATTCCAGGATACTGGCTCCTCCCATATCTCTTTGGAACAGTCCCTCAGAGCTACTTGAGAGGCTATATCATGAACTAAAGTCTTCAGTAATGCCTCAAAAAATAATCCTTGGAAATTCCCCCACACTCCAGTGGTTAGGACTCTGCACTCTCACTGCTGAGGGCCTGGATTCAATTCCTCATCAGGAAACTAAAACCCCATAAGCTATTGGCACGATCAAACAAACAAAAAATCTCAACTTTTACAATGAGCATTTTCTTTCAGTCAACAGATAAATAAGTTCTGGAGATTTACTACACAGCATTGTGCCTATTACTAACAATACTGTATTGTATACTTAAAATTTGCTAAAAGAATAGATGTTATGTTAAGTGTTCTTACCTCATGCACAAACACAAGATAATAATCAAGGGTGTGGGAGGAAACTTAAGGAGGTGATGAACATATCAATGGCCTTGATGGCATGGTGCTTTCACAGGTGTATACTAATCCTCAAACTTGAGTTGTGTACATTAAATACGTATAGCATTCTATAAGTTAATAATACTTCAATGAAAAGTGGATTTTATACAACAATAAGTGATGACCAGCTGAGTGGCTGGACCAAGAAGAAGCTCCAAAGCACTTCCCAAAGCCTAATTTGCACCAAAAAAAGCGCATGGTCACTTTTTGGTGGTCTGGTTGCCCATCTGATCCACTACAGCTTTCTGAATCTTGCAAAACCATTAAATCTGAGAGGTATACTCAACAAATCAGTGGGATATACCAAAAACTGCAATGCCTGAAGCTGCCACTGAATAACAGAAACGGCCCTATTCTTCTCCATGACAATGCCTGACCACACGTTGCACAATCAGCACTTCAAAAGTTAAACGAATTTGGCTACGAAGTTTTGCCTCATCTCCCATATTCACCTGGCCTCTCGCCAAATGACTACCACTTCTTCAATCACCTCGACAACTATTTGCAGGGAACACACTTCCACAACCCACACGATGCAGAAAATGCTTTCCAAGAGTTCATCGAATCCCAAAGCATGGATTTTTAAGCTACAGGAATAAACAAATATATTTCTTGTTGGCAAAAAAATTAAAAACAATGTAGTGACTTAGAATAACAACAATAATTTCATTATCTCCCTTGGTTCCGGTGGGTCAGAAATGCAGAGAGGGCTTAACCCAATGTTTCTGGGGTCTCATGAAATTGTAATTGGATGATGGCTGGAGCTGGAACATCAGAGAATTAAGGTAGCTGGGGCTAGCCTGGCATTCATAGAGTTGTATCTTCATATAGTTTTGGGGTCTGTCTATGTGATCTCTCCACATAGGCCAGTTTGGGCTTCCTCACAGCATGACTTCCTGTGGCAACTAAAATCTAAAAGATTCATTATTCCAGTAAATACTGGAAATGCAATGCAAATATTGAAGTTGCATTGTCATTTACCCCTGCCTAGGAAGTCATACAGCCAATTTAATTTCAAAGAAAAGAAAATTAGACTCCATGTATTGATAGGGAAGTGGCAAAGTCACATTGTAGAAGAGCATGTGAGATTTGGATTGGGAACACCACCCAGTTTGGAGAGAACTGATATCTAAACAATATTATGTGTTTTGATCCATGAATATGGTATATTTCTCCATTTATTTTGGTCTTCAGATTTTTTTGTTCAATATTTTATAGTTTTCAATACAATATCATGAATATCTTGTTATATTTATTTCTGTCTATGTATTTGATGATTTTGATTCACTTTTTACTTCATTTAAAATTGTTTATTGCCAGTATATACAAATTGACTGATTTTTATATTTCCCTTGCTAAAGTCACTTATTAATTCTAGTTGTTTATATATTCTATTGAGTTTTATATACATACAGTCATGTCATCTACAAATAATGAAAGTTTTACTCCAAGCTTTATACGCCACCCCTCCTCTCAAGACTTTCAGTGCTATGCTGAATAGAAACGGTGACAGTGGCCATCATGGCCTTGTTCTCAATGTCAGAGGGAAAACATTCATTATTTCATCAGTTATTATAACACAAGCTATAGGTTTTCTGAAATACACTTTAATTAGATCAATGAAGTTCCCTTCTATTTCTAATTTGCTGAGAGATTTACCATGAATCTATGTTCAATTTTATCAAATTATTTTCCTTCATTTATTGAAATTTATTTTGTCTCTATTTTGTTAACAGTACATGAAACACGTCGACGTTGCAATGTTAAAAACAAACTTACATTCTTGGACTAAATCCCATTTGTTCAAGATGTATTATTTTTTAAAATACACTCTCTGGGTTCTATTTGCTAAAATTTTATTTAGAATTTTTTATTTTTATGAGAAATATTGGCTCATAACTGGGATAATTATTAATAGTGCTTCCTCTCACTCTGAATAAGTTAAATTAAATGATCACCCTAGGAAATACTACATCTTGTTTCATTTTATTATTTATATGATCTTATTGTATTATTTACATTTTATTATTAAGTTGTAGCCTTCCTGAGTTTTTCTTCTGGTTCTATAATAGATTATTTTGAACAGTCTTCTGAATTATATTCCCTTTTCTTTGTTCTGTAGGATTTTTCAAACAAGCCTAGTTTTGAGGTATACACAGCAGGATTTGGTTTTGTTCTTCTCACCTCCATCTAAGATGAAGTCTTTCCAGACTAGATGTTGGTTATCAGTGAGTGTAGCTGTGGTACCTTTGGCCACACTGCCAATCTATTGCATGATGAGCATCTTTTTTTCAGACCTGGAGTACAATTTGACATGCAGAATGTCCAGAGCAATTTTCTGTTTCTAGCAGGCATCGCCTACCATGGCTTCATTCTACTGAGATGGCACATTCCTCCACCCGTTTCTCTGTTCCTCTGACCCACTGCTCACCTGCAACGCTGCAGTTGATACTGTGTACTGCTATTAGAGATCTTCCTGTCTCCACCCTTGCCTCTAGTGTTTACCTTGTAAATATTGCACCTCCCAGGATACAGTACAAAATTGCTGGTTCTCCTTCCTTCTGCCCTCCCCCACATATACATACACTTCCTGCCCAGTTATTTCCTAGGAGGTGCTAGCAGCAAATAGATAGTAGTGTTAGCATCCTCAAAAAGCAGCACTTCCATGGCATATGGATTTGTGTTGTAGTTGGTTGAGACCTTGGATCTCTGGGTCTGAAACAAAACGTAGGGGCAGCTGACTTCCTATTGAGCTCAATTATATGAGCCGTAACCTGGATACGTTACGTGTGTGTAAAGTCTATGTAGGACACATAAAGTCTGTGTCCTACTTTCTGTCATCACCTGCTGCCTCTGGTGGGTCCTATCAGACCGCCCTTTTCTTTCGACTGTGTCCCACTTTGTAATTAGTGAAAATGCCTCCCAGAATCCGGTCAAGCCATTGACTGGGTTGAAGTTTCCAGTATTCTTTTAAGTTCTTGTCTTTTTCTTTGTTCTCATAAATAACATAAGGAAAGTTGGGAGAGGCTGGCTCATACACTTCTAGCCAAATGGCATTAAAGCCAGAAGTTACTTCTTTGTGGTTACCTTATTTTTTAGCTACGTATTTACATCTGTCTCTAGGGAGAGAGGAGAGGGGTCAGCAGTCCTTGAAACAGGACTGTCTGGCTTGGGTTGGACATGAATGGTGTAAAGAAATAGAATCCAGGCCTCAGAGAGTGCCAGCTTGTGGCCTGTAGTGGGCTGTTTACACAGGACCTGCTTTTCTGCACACACATTAGATGTCACTGCATTGATTTCAGCACCAAGAGTCCCTCTTCCCTGTCTCTCCTCTCCTGGTTCCCTCTCATCAAGTCACATTTCCTAACCGTTGGGCCACCGTCTTTCCCATCAGTTGAAATGTCCACTCAATAAGTTCTCTGCAAAGTGAAAACTCCAGTCTTGGCTGCTTGTTTCTCAAGTCTCCTTCCTGGGTTTATTCTTTCAAAACATTTGATCAGGCAATTAAGGCTGGAGAAATGCAAGAGAGAAGGGTGGTGTGGTAGGACCCACCAGAAGCAGAAGGGGATGACGTAATTAAGGTTTTGTACCTCATCCACAGAAGCTTGAGGCTCACTCCTGGTGAAAGTTATTCTTACTTTTGATGTTGCTGTTTAGTTGTTAAGTTGTGTCCGACTCTTTTGTGACCTCATGAACTGTAGCCCACCAGGCTCTTCTGTCCATGGGATTTTCCAGGCAAGAATACTAGAGTGGGTTGCCATTTCCTTATCCAGGGCACCTTCCCATCCCAGGGATTACGAACCCACTCATCCTGCCTCGACAAGCGGGTTCTTTACCACTGAGCCACCAGGGAAGCCCATTCTTACTTTTATTCTTATCTTTAAAAAGAAACTTGTTTTTCAAAAACTGTGATTTCAAACTTGCAGGGCTAACATAAATATCTCAAAAACAAATTGTGTGGTGATAGTTTTACAATTTCATTTTGGTAAAATTTTCCAAAAAGGGGTTTGGGGATTATTGAAAGATTTAAGAAATTTTCAAAGATTAATTCACTCATTCATTAAATGAATATTTATTGATAATCAACTATGTTCGAGGCTGAATTAGGTACATAAACTTCTACTGGAGAAAGACAGACATAAAACCAACAATTTTGGAAGTCTTTGTGTGTTGTAATTGTGGTATGGGCATAATATTTATTATTAAGAATTTAGATGAAGGAAGAGATCTTTTACTTCTAAATCAAATTAAATCCTACTAGAGAGATTGCCCAGGTTGATGAAGTTCAGCCTGATGACCCCTGCTACTGTGGGACTGATAACAAGCAGGAAAATAGCACAGGGCCCATTCCTCAGTCTCAGTGGCTCCCACTTTGACTGACATTGCTCTGCAATAGTGATCCATTCTTCTGGAGAATCCACTCTTTCTATCCAAGCTTGACCAATGAGAGCTTCCACCAAGGGTTCAGGTGTGCAAACTCAGTGCCTGGATTCCATAGCACCTTAGCAATGGTCTCCTGGAGGTCTTGCCCCTCCAGAGAAGATGGTGTTATGTGGTCAGGCTCACAGAATCAGCAACCTTCTCCTCTAGCCCAGACACCCAAGAGCAATAGGTATTGGTTTTTACTTTCCAGGGAATTTGCATATGTTTCCCAAATTTTAGGTTGTGTAGAATGATCTACACATGAAACATGTTCCAGAATCTCCTTTGTTCTGACTATGATTTCTTTCAAATCACTCAGCACCACCACACATGTGACAACACGCTTAGTGCTAAGATTTCTGTGTGTGGAAATCTACACAGGTAGAACCCCTCCCAAAGGGAGGCATACTCATCATTCCTCATCCCCTTAGTCACTGGGTTCTCTATCAAGCGGCTTTATAGCTTCTTTGATTGCAATGTTCTCAAACAATTTTTAAAAACCATTCTTTCTCTTCTTCTTTTCACAAGTTTTAAAAAATAAAAAAGGGGCAAAGTCAGATTTCTTTTCAGAATCAAAATGCAGAACAAATGGAAAAATAATGGAATTTAACCTTCCCAAGCTTGAATATACACAAATAATGCAATCAGTTCTTATATTTTCAACAGCTCTTGACATACAATCCATCTTCTTTGACTTGGATCAAGTTCTATTCTCATTTCCAATTATGCCAATTCTCCTGTTACTCAAAAAGAAAAAGCCTTCTTGGTTATTTTCAGAAACTGCTATGTAGCTTACCCACACCAACACCCAGCAAACTACAGAAGGACGGAGTGGAATGTGGGCGAGACAGAGGCGGAGGCGATTCACCAGGATCTCTTAGTCCTTCCGTAAATCTGATTGTTAACATTTCTATTATATCATGACAGTGACTACTGACTGTTTTTTTTTCTGAGAGAAATGGGGGAATTCCTTTCTTTTTCACGCAACTAGTGCATAAAACAGGGGTGTCATCAGCTGAGCTGGAAGGGAGACCCCAAAGGGGCCAAAAGAGCTCTGAGATCTGAATAGTTATTCTTATAGCAGGACAGTGTCTTCAGTGCCCCTTTGCCAAGGGTCCTGGTGGTGGTAAGGTTTTATGATATTGTGGTTGGACCACACTGAATAAGATAACCAGCCATTTCAGGCACAGGAAAAGGCTAGGATGTGGGCAGGAACCAGATTATGATGAACTATTTATTGCTAAATTTGCAGACTTGCACTCTTTCCTGGAGAGATGGCCCTGCCAGAGAGAAGCAGTGACCTTTGTTTAGCTTGTGGTGGGTATAATGACAGGGGCGAATGTTTACTGAGTCAACTCTGTGCCAGGCCCTGGATTTGAAGTTCACTAGCCAGAGTTCAAATTCTTGCTCTGACAAGAATTTGGGTGTCTGACCCTATACGAATTACTTAATTTCTTTGGTCTCAGTTTATACATCTGTAAAATGGGGATTCATTGGTAGCTTCATCACACAAGGTTGATGTAAGGATCAAATGAGATAATGATTCAGAAGCACCTTGTAAGTGGTACCAGTGAGAAGGAATGGCTGGTTATCTTATTCAGTGTGATCCAACCACAGCATCATAGAACCTGCTCCACCTGGAGGTCCTGTCCGGGGGAATTCCAAGGTCTCGCCCAACTGGAGAAGCAGGTCACTTGGCACATCCCTGTCTGGTATCTGGAGACCCATGATAGCTGGCAAGCCAGAACTCTAGTGATAAGTAAGTAAAGGACTGGGCAAGAGACACCGTGGGCAGGCATGTCTGCTTTTAGAGCTGGGGTGCCATTTCAGGCACAAGAAAAGGCTGGGCTGTGGGCAGGAACCAGACTATGATGGACTACTTCTTACTATATTTGCAAACATGAGCTCGAACGTTTATACAAATCCTCACAGGAAAAAAAAATAATAAAAAGTTTCAGAGAGTAAGATCCAGAGATCCAGACGGTAAGAAATAAAATGACTGTATCTTTCAGACCATGATAGAAGGCAAAGGATTTTTGTTGCTGTTGTTAATTTAGAATGACATTCAGACTAAAAGGGCAAAAGAAGTAAGTGAATCATGTGAATCACTGAATAAAGGCCGCCTAACCTTAGATTTTTCAAATTAGAAAAGATAAAAGATCAACATACTCTCTTTCATTAAAATTAAATAAAAAATCATTTGATACCCCCATATGATATCACTTACATGTGGAACTGAATATATGACACAAGTGAATTTATCTACAAAACACACACAGACTCAGACACAGAGAACAGACTTGTGGTTGCCAAGTGCGAGCTGGAAGAGGGATGGAATGGGAGTTTAGAATTAGCAGATACAAACTATTACACATAGAATGGATGAATAACAAGGTTCTGCTATACAGTGGAGGGAACTCTACTCAATATCCTATGATAAACTATAATGGGAAAGAATATGAAAAAGACTATATATAGTATGTATAACTGAATCCCTTTTCTATACAGTAAAAATTAACACAACATTATATATCAACTATACTTCAATAAAATAAATTTTTAAAAAATAACTTGAATGCTCAGTTTCTTTTACTGCCAGTAAAGCAAAGGAGAAACGGACAGTGAGAGATGGGCAGAAAAAGGGAAAGAACAGGAAAAGTTGGCTGGAAAGGGAGGCAGGGTAAGGGGCAACCAAGGACAGCAAGGAGGGTGAGAGGAAACAGGGCCATAGAAATTGCTCTTGTTACTTGAAGCACGGACCTCCGAATAAGTTATTACTAACTTTGGTTTTCTGATTATTTTTCAGAGTCTACAAATCGCTCATCTATCTGTATTAGGGAGAAATGTTTGTTTCCACTGGAACTCCTGAAAATTGTGATATGAGAAGCAATGGCTCAACTTTTAGGTATTTTCTTTGGGTGATGGTAGTTGTAGCTTCGGGCTTACCTGGTAGCTCAGCTGGTAAAGAATCCTCCTGTAATGCAGGAGAGCCCAGTTTGATTCCTGGGCTGGAAGATCCCTTGGAGAAGGGATAGGCTATCCACTCCAGTATTCTTGGGCTTCCCAGGTGGCTCAGATGGTAAAGAATCTGCCTGCAATGTAGGAGACCTGGGTTTGATTCCTTTGTTGGAAGATCCCCTGGAAGAGTGCATGGCAGCCCACTTCAGTATTCTTGCCTGGAGAATCCCATGGACAGAGGCACCTGGCGGGCTACAGTCCATGGGGTCACAAAGAGTCAGATAGGACTGAGCGACTAAGCACAGCACGGCACAGTTGTAACTTCGAATCTGTTGCCTTACTTTTTTTCTATGTTCCTGTTGATGGCCAATAAAAACTCATCAGAGAGAAAGAACTGGACAGCTATTCCATGGTTTTGTGTCAAATCCTCAGAGATTCAGCTCGGAGTAGCATCCCTAGAAGAGCTGACTAAGGAATCCTTAGGATCTGAAATGTGACAAGTACATGTCAACTCAGATATTTACCCCTGACGATGTTTGTAACAGGTTAGATTTGACAGGTCAGAGGACGACAACATGGATCTAATGGTATATGTGCAGGACTCACCTTTCCCCTTTCCATACCATTTATCTGCATACCACTCCCTTGCTGGGGACATCTCTCATCATGGGTGGCTGTTCTCAATCTGTTCTTACTGCTAGAAGAGCAAGTCAGACTCTGAGGGCAGATCAGATGTGAATGTCAAAGCTCCTCCCCAAGGGGATTTTTTTCTATATTCACCTCCTTTACTGATATCATTGGTAGTTACTCAAGAACAAGCCAGCATCGAACAGAAAGTCACTGTCACTTCAAATGGTACTTTGCTAGTCCTGCACATGTACCATTTTAACCTCATCTTCCAAAATCGGGCAGACACTGCACCTTTCTATCCCATATGAGGTGATAACAGTTGTCAGTCACGGCGGTGACATCCACCATGCACTGAGTGGTTTCCATGCAACTAGCTCTAATTACACCTTTAACACAGGTCATCTCATTTAATCTTCCTTAATGACTATGTGCTGAGTGTTAGGATTATCCCCACATTATAGGTAAGAAACCTGCCAATTGGAAATGTTCAGAAAGTTGTCCTTGGGACATTAGTGCCGGAGCTAGGATTTGAACTCAGAAACTATGAAAGTCTATACGATTCCCACCACACCACTGTGGCCTTCGAGAGCCCATGCCATACAGTCCCAGCCACAGTCTTTCAATATAGAGTCACTCTGACTTTTATGATTTAAAGACTCCTTTGTCTGATAAAATTTCTATCCCTCTATAGGTTTAATCTTCTAAGAGGTGGGGGTTTGAATGAGTATCTGAAAGGAAAGAGTATTTTACTGTGTAAGGGATTGGGCGGAAGGAAAGGAGGAGGAGGCATGGCCATGAATATGTGGGTGCTTCCAGCCTAGAATGAGCTTATTGCAAAAGGTCAAAGGTCACCTGTTCCAGCTGACTGAGGCACTGGGAATGCCCCATTTCCTGGGAAATGAATGGACAATTCAGGGGCCTCGTCAGTCACTGCTACTTCTCAGCCTTTAAGCCATAAATCTAAAACAAATAATAAACAAGGGAAGCTCTTTAAGACTCCCTCAGCAATCTAGTCTGATTGATTTTTATTCAGGGAAGATGCCAAAAAATCCCCGACTCACTACAATTTGTTTTTTTGTAAGAAACTGAAAAGAGGGAAAACTCAAATGTTTTTGCTGTCTCTCATTTGAGCGTTTCTAATCCAAAGTAAACAGGGGACCTCTGTCCTTTGTGTTGGACGGTGGCAGACACAGGGCCCTTGTTATAGGAGCGCGGTATCTGCCCATCACAGGCCCCAGTGCACAGTGAGGGCCCTGTGTCTGGGCCCAGGGATAGGCCCTCCATTCTACTACACGGTACAGCAGTGCAAACAGTTGATGTTCAAACTTCATCTCTCCCCGACCCCCGTAATCATCTCCACCTCAACAAAAAAGAGAGAAACCCTCTTATCACTCACTCTAGGCAACTCTGAAACCCGTCAGACTGTGCTCACTGCCTTTCTTCCTGAGAGAAATCAGTTTGTTTCTTATTACAAAAGTGAAATAAATTCGCTGTGGAATGTTTAAGTCAGGAGAAGAGAGAAGAATAGACAAAAAAAACCCCTCAATTTAAACACCCAGACATAAGTATGAAACATTTAGTATATCTATAGCCATTATCTGTTTGTCTATGCATGTATAGTAACATATTTATGGGGGAGGGGCAACATTTGGACCATACCTTACATTGCTTATGGATGTATTGTAAGTTATTACCAAAAAAATGTCAATTGGATTAAAGAATTAAATGTAAAAGGTGGTAGAATAAATATAGATGAATATTTGTTTCAGTTCTTAACCTAGATTACATGCATAAGCTTCAGAGAGTCTATAAATGCATGTAATCATATGCACAATTTGGTATACAGATAGAGATATAGATAAGGACATATTGTTGTTCAGTCGCTCAGTCATCTTCAACTCTTTGCGACCCCATGGACTGCAGCACGTCAGGATTTTCTGTCCTTCACCATCTCCCAGAGCTTGCTCAAACTCATATCCATTGAGTCTGTGATGCCACCTAACTGCCTCGTCCTCTGTCGTCCCCTTCTCCTCCTGCCCAATATCAGGGTCTTTTCCAATGAGTCAGCTCTTCGCAATAGGTAGCCAAAGTATTGAAACTTCAGCTTCAGTATCAGTCCTTCCAATGAATATTCAGGACTGGCTTTCCTTTAGGATGGACTGGTTTGATCTCCTTGCAGTTCAAGGGACCCTCAAGAGTCTTCTCCAACACCACAGTTCAAAAGCATTAATTATTCATTGCTCAATTTTCTTTATGCTCCAACTCTCATATCCATACATGACTACTAGAATAACCATAACTTTGACTAGGTGGACCTTTGTTGGCAAAGTAGTTTCTGCTTTTTAATATGCTGTCTAGGTTGGTCATAGCTTTTCTTTCAAGGAGCAAGCGTCTTTTAATTTCACGGCTGCGGTCACCAACTGCAGTGATTTTGGAGTCCAAGAAAATAGTCTTTCACTGTTTCCATTGTTTCCCCATCTATTTGCCATGAAGTAATGGGACCAGATGCCATGATCTTCATTTTTTGAATGTTGAGTTTTAAGCCAGTTTTTTCACTCTCCTGCTTTCTGCCATAAGGGTGGTATCATATGCATATCTGAGGCTACTGATATTTCTCCCTGCAATCTTGATTCCAGCTTCTGCTTCATCCAGCCTGGCATTTCTCATGATGTACTCTGCATTGAAGTTAAATAAGCAGGGTGACAATATACAGGCCTGATGTACTCCTTTGCCAATTTTAAACCAGTCTGTTGTTCCATGTCCAGTTCTAACTGTTGCTTCTTGACCTCCATACAGATTTCTCAGGAGGCCGGTAAGGTGGTCTGGTATTCCCATCTCTTGAAGAGAGATTTTCCATGGTTTGTTGTGATCTACACAGTCAAAGGCTTTAGTGTAGTCAGCGAAGCAGAAATAGATGTTTTTCTGGAACTCTGTTGCTTTTTCTATGACCCAGCAGATGTTGGCAATTTGATCTCTGGTTCCTCTGCCTTTTCTAAATCTAGCTTGTACATCTGGAAGTTCTTGGTTCACGTACTGTTGAAGCCTAGCTCGGAGGATTTTGAGCATGACATTGCTAGCATGTGAGATGAGTACAATTATGTGGTAATTTGAACTTTTTTTGGCATTGCCCTTTTTGGTATTGGAATGAAAACAGACCTTGTCCAGATAAGGACATAGATAAAGACATAGTTATGCAAGGGGAGCAGGGGTGATGGTTCATAGTTTTCATCAGATTCTGCAAGATATATGGGCTCCAAAAATCAATAATTTATGTTAACTTAGGTTGGGGAAAAATTCCGTGTAGGAAACCATCTACCACAGCTGGTAGAAACATGAATTGGTTAAACACTTCTGTAGGGCAATTTGAGTAATCCTGCATATGTATGTTTGTGTGTGTGTGTTTGTGATTTAAAATATCCATAAAAACATAATAAGTTAAATAATGCAAAGAGTGTAAATTGAATAGCCTGCCAGTCTCCTCTGTCCATGGAATTCTCCAGGCTAGAATACTGGAGTGGGTAGCTATTCCCTTCCCCAGGGGATTTTCCAGACTCAGGGACTAAACCCAGCTCTCCTGCACTGCAGGCAGGTTCTTTATCTTCTGAGTCACCATGGAAGCTCAACTTGAAGAGCAGAGATAGAGAAATTATTAACACAGAATATAAAATCTAGGGATGGGTGGGGTGGGGAATATTACAAATTAGTGGTATAATAAATGTATTATTTCAGTAGGGAAAGAATGGATAAAGTTAATGAGCATCAGAAACCTTAAGATTCCTCATCAGATCAAATTGTATGGAGATTGTCACAGAATAGTAGTTAGTTCAGCATCTTTGTTTGATTCCTGCCTCTAATGTTTTCATTTGAAGTATTTTACTCATGCTGATTTGACATAGATATTCCTTATGTTAATGAGGTTGCCTATATCTAAGATTTTTCCTGCAACTATAGAAATTATTATGTTTTATCTTTGATTTTAAAATATAAAGAAAAGAATTTGTAACTATGTATAGGATGGATGTGAGCTAAATTTATTGTAGTGATAATTCACAATATATGTAAATATCTAATCATTATGTTGTACACCAGAAACTAATATGTTATATGTCAATTATATGTCAATCTTAAATGTAATTATTTACTAAAAAATACTACCTGAATTACCAGAACAAATCCTACTTGGTAATATATGGTTTTTAATGACAGTTTGGATTTATTTATTTATTTTATTTACTTTTTTTCATCTTTGCTCTTAAGTCAGATTGGTCTTTACAGATTTTTTTTTCTTTTTTGTGTTTGCTGCTTTTGTTAGTTTGGGGTATTAGGGTTGTTTTAGTTTGAAAAGCTGAATTGGGACACTTCCCAGTCTGCTTCATGTTCTGGAACACTTAAACAGAAAAGGCAAAAAAATTCTTTGAAGTCTAAAAGAAATATAATACTTTATAACTTTGTGGAAATGGCATCTTTTATGGAGTAATTATTTAAAAACTTTTCCATTTCTTTTTCTGATTATTAGTCTTTTCCAGTTTCTACTTCTTGGGTTGATTTGGCAATTATTTTTCCCAGAAAATTTATTCATTTTAAAGAGATTTTTCAAATGTATTGAGTTATACATACTATTTTCTTATAATTAAAAAAATCTTTTCTACATGTGTTCTATTTCACATCTCATTCCCAACACTATAAATTTTTTATTTTCTCTTCACTCATGATTAGGGCTTCCCAGGTGGCACTAGTGGTAAAGACTCCATTTGCCAATGGAGGAGACATAAGAGACATGGGTTTGATCCCTGGGTTGGAGAGATCCCCTGGAGAAGGCCAAGGCAACCCACTCCATTATTCTTGCCTGATTAGTCTTACCATGGTTTTATTATTCTTTTTAAAGATTCTCTTTCATTTATCCTCTGATTTTTTTTGTCCAGTGGTTAGGGCTCCAAGTTTTTGCTGCTGAGGGCCTGGGTTCAATATCTGGCTGGAGAACTAATCCCCCATAAGCTGTGTAGTATGGCCAAAAAGAAGCAGGGTCGAGGGTGGGGGGGGATGGAGTAGGGGGGGAAGGGCCTGATGGGGAGGGGGGTGGTGGCCATGCTAAGCAGACCTTAGTTGAGGGATTGAATCCAGGCAACTGCAGTGCAAGTTCCAAGTCCTAACCATAGGGCCTCCAGGGAGCTCCCTGACTTTTGCCTTTTCTAATTCATTAGTTTCTGCTTCAATTGTGACACCACATTTCTGCTTTCCTTAGATTTATTTTTTAATTTCTATTTCAGTTGTTACTTCATTTTGTTTATTTCTTAATAATAAAAGACTTTGTTTCTAAAAATTTCAGCTTTGGCTGAATTCCAAATATTTTGACTTTGTGCTCATCACTATTTTGAAGTATAATTTTAACTTTCTCTTAGATCCAAGAGAAATTTAGGAAAAAAATGTTTTCACTGTATGCTTAAGTTGTTCTTTGTCATTAAGTTCTAATTTAATTGAATTATATTTAATGACTGTAGCCTAAAAAGTTCTTTCTTCATGGAGTTTATTAATGTTTCACTTGGAAATCAGCATATGTCAATTTCTTAAAAATCGTCTAAGGATTTTTTAAAGGAATGTATTTTGATGTGTAAAAAAAAACTCTTGATTTGTGCACATTAATTATATTAGATAAATTATCCAAATTCATTGTAAGCCTGCTAAGTTTCTTTTACTTTTGAGGTGCCACAGACAGAGATGCTCCAATTTCAAAAGGATATTCCTTATCTACTGTTGCATAGAAAACCATCCCAAAATTTAGTGTTTCAAAACCATGACGTAACTATTTCTTAGTGTTCTGAGTTAGCTAGGCTCACTCTTACAGCTGAAGTCAACAGGTGGATCAGATAGGACTGCCTAAGGACTTACGGCTTGTTTCTGCTCCATGTGGCCTCTCATTCTCCAGTAGACTAGATTGGGCTTCTGCCCAATGGAATGGAATGATGCTAAGACAGCAAGCTCTAATGTACAAGAGTTTTTCACGTCTCTGCTTGTAACCTCCTGTTAACTAAAGTTCCACTGAAGCAAGAGAGACACATGGCCAAACCCGGACTTAGTGTGGGCGGGGACAACCCAAGAGCGTGGTGTCGGAAAGTGTGTGTTGTTGGTGACCATCAATGTGACAATCTACCACACAAAAGGATGACAATTTGTCTTTGCAGTTCTCCTTACATTTCTAATAGTTTTGACCAAAATAATCTTGTTTATATAAGAATTCATTGCTTTGCTACAAATTTTAGTTTTCTCATTACTATGTTACTAGTTTTCTTTTGGTTTGTATTTACAGTTTTTTATTTTATATCACTGATAGGTGAGTTTCTCACCACTAGTTGAATTTTATATTTTAAAAGCGCAATTAAAACTATTCCTTTTAAACTGGATTATAGAGATTTGTGCTTACTTCTGCCATCTGATTGTTCTCTCTTCCTTCTAACTCGGTACCTCTCTCTCTGCTCCTGGTTTTCCTCTAGAAATTTGGATGTCAAATGCTCTATTTTTATTCTATTGCTGGTTATCTTTAAATTTTTGAAAGAATTTATATAATCTAAGAAAATAATTTTATAGTAGTTGTTAATTCTCTTCAATGAACAATAACAAAATAAGCACATTTTACTTTCCCTTCTATGCCATCCTGTCTTCCCAGTTTCTATAACAATAATCTGAGCCTTTAGCTCTAGATTATAATTTAATCCCTATTCCTAATCCGTGTATATATGTTTTCTTTCAAAAATTATCTTCAGTAGTTTTATTAAATTTCCAACCATACCATCAGTTTTATCTGACAGTGGCTCAGACATTAAGGACATTTAATTACACCATACAGAAAGGCAAGTGAATGGAGGCAGGTCTATGGTTGGTTCTGCTACTGCTGCTAAGTCACTTCAGTCATGTCCGACTCTGTGCGACCCCACAGACGGCAGCCCACCGGGCTCTCCCATCCCTGGGATTCTCCAGGCAAGAACACTGGAGTGGGTTGCCATTTCCTTCTCCAGTGCATGAAAGGGAAAAGTGAAAGGGAAGTCGCTCAGTCGTGTCCGACTCTTCACGACCCCATGGACTGCAGCCCACCAGGCTCCTCCGTCCATGGGATTTTCCAGGCAAGAGTACTGGAGTGGGCTGCCATTGCCTTCTCCGATGGTTGGTTCAGTAGCTCTAAAATCTCAAGATGCTATGTGAGTATCTCTCAGATTCTCTTAGTCTTCTCCTGAGGGTCACAAGATGGATATCACACTCCAGATACTGTATCCTTAGACAACCATCTTCAAGACAAGAAGGAGGTCAGGCTATGCCATCGTCCGTCTTTATCAAAAAGCAAATTCCTAATAAACTTAACCAAGAAGGCAGAAGACCTAAACTCTGAAAACTACAAAACACTGATGAAGGAAACTGAAGATGATACAAAGAAATCAAAAGATATCCCATCCTCTCAGACTGGAAGAGTTAATGTTAAAACGGTCAATTAATCTACGATAAAGAAGGCAAGAATATACAATGGAGAAAAGAAAGTCTCCTCAACAAGTGGTGCTGGGAAAACTGGACAACCACACATAAAACATTTCCTCATACCATATACAAAAATAAGCTCAAAATGGTTCAAAGACCTGAAATGGAAACCATAAAACTCCTAGAAGAGAATAGAAGCAGAATACTCTGACATAAACCATAGAAATATTTTGTTGAATTGGCCTCCCAAGGTAAAAGAAATAAAATAAACAAATGGGACCTAATCAAACTTAAAAAGTTTTTGCACAGCAAAGGGAACCAAAAACAAAATGAAAAGAAAATCCATGGAATGAGAGAAAATATTTGCAAGTGACGTGTCTGACAAAGGGTTAATATCCAAAATATACAGGAGCTCATACAATTCAATGCCAAAAAACAAACAACAGAATCCCCCAAAAAATAGGCAGAAGACCTGAATAGACGTTTTTCCAAAGAAGACATACAGATGGTCAATAGACACATGAAAAGATGCACAACATCACTAATTAATCGCGAAGTGCAATTCAAAACAACAATAATATATCACCTCACACCTGTTCGAATGGTTATCATTAAAATGTCTACAAATAACAAATGTTGGAGAGGATGTGGAAAAATGGGAACCCTCCTACACTACTGGTAGAAATGTAAATTGGTACAGCCACTATGGAAAACAGCATGGAGGTTTCTCAGAAAGCTAAAAATAGAACTACCATATGATCCAGCAATTGCACTCCTGAGTGTTTATCTGTAAAAAACCTAAAACACTAGTTTGAAAAGATACCTGCTCCTCAGTGTTCAGATTGGATTAAGAAGTGGTGTGCGTGTGTGTGTGTGTGTGTGTGTGTGTGTGTGTGTAGATATATATGTTTTCCATAATGGCTGCACCAATTTACATTTCCACCAACAGTATAGGAGGGTTTCCATATATATATATATATATATATACACACACACACACACATATATATATACACATATATACATATATATGTGTGTATATATATATATGTATATATAGTGTGTGTGTGTGTATATATATGCACTCATACACATACATACCGTATCTTGTATATATGTATGTATCTATATATATATATATATATATATATATATATATATATATAAACACATACAATGGAATATTACTCATCCATAAAAAGAATGAAAATTTGCCACTTGTAGCAATGAGGCTGGACCTAGAGAATATTAGGCTTAGTGAAATTAGTCAGACAGAGAAAGAAAATACTGTGATATCACTTATATGTAGAATCTTAAAAAAAATACACATGAATGTATATGCAAAATAGAAACAAGTTCATAGATACAGAAAACAAACTTGAGGTTACCAAAGAGGAAAGGGAAGAGGGGAGGGACAAATTAGGGGTATAGGATGAATAGATATAAACTCCTATGTATGAAGTAGACAAGCAACAAGAATATGCTACATCCGTGTGTGCTATGTCGCTTCAGTCGTGTCCGACTCTTTGTGACCCTATGGACCTCAGCCTGCCGGACTCCTCTGTCCGTGGGATTCTCCAGGCAAGAATACTAAAGTGGGTTGCCATGCCCTCTCCAGGGGATCTTCCCGACCCAGGGATCAACCCCCCATCTTTTATGTCTCCTGCATTGGTAGGTGGATTCTTTACCACTAGCACCACCTGGGAAGCCATAGCACAGGGAATTATAAACCACTATCTTCTAATAACCTATAAGGGAGTATAATCTGCAAAATTACTGAATCACTAAGCTGTACACCTGAAACTAATGTAATATGATAAATCAACTAACTTCACTTAAGAAGAAAAACAAACAGCAGCAAATTTCTTCCCGAGAAGGCTAATAGGAGACTCTCCCTAACATTTTATTGGCCAGAACTTAGTTACATGCCCAGCCCTAAGCCACCCATCAACAGACAAGGAATTGTCTTGCTTCATCCTCCGGGTCATAGCTTGCTGTCAATCACACAAAATTGGGATTCTGTTAGTAGGAAGAAAAGAAAAATGTTCATTCTACTGGGATCTAACAGTGAGACCACAATATATTAAAAAACAGGAGTAAGTCTCAACAATAAGTTTTGATACAGCTTTATCAGTCACTGCTTTATCATTCTTTTACATTATTTCTTATATATAACTGAGTTTATTTGCTTGACTGAATATTTTCTGTCAGTTCAGTTCAGTTCAGTCGCTCAGTCGTGTCCGACTCTTTGTGACCCCATGAACCGCAGCATGCCAGGCCTCCCTGTCCATCACCAACTCCCAGAGCCCACCTAAACCCATGTCCATCGAGTAGAGTCTATTTATTTTTTCCATTAGGGTGGTACATGAATGGTTAACTTTTTTTGTTTTATAGCTTCTTGTCTGAAACAGCTGGATAAGAAAAAGAATTTTGTGTTACAATCATTCCCTCCCCCAATGTATTTTCCAGGCCAATTGCTTTGTTGATTTTGGCATTTATGTAGCAAACATGACGATGACATGTTTCTTTCAGAGGTTACCTGATTCTTCTGCCTGCATGGCTTCACAATGAAGAGAGCACTTAATTTGCCCATTGTTGAATCCTTAGTGCCTAACCCAGAGCCTGGAACATAACAGGCTTGTCATGGACATGTGTGGAATGAATGGGTGAAAGAAAAAAAGAACTGGTTGTCTGTGGACTTCTGAAAGAGCCCCTGCATTTCACCTGCATGTTGAAGAGTGTGTGTAACCACGTAACACTAGCTGGGAGCATGTGTGGCTGCCCTCACCACTGCCCCCACTTGGCAATGTTCTCTCTGTGCCAGGCATCAAATGTGAGCCCCCCATGAGATCCCTGCCCTGTGTGCACCCCAGTACCTGGACACTTCCTGGATGCTTCAAGAGGATGGAGATTTGCCAATCCTGACTTTCCTGTGATTCTTTTTTTTTTTTCCTACAGGCTTTGTCACAACCAACCTTGGGAGCATTGCTGGGTTCTAGTGGGAGTGCCTCCCTAGAGATGCCTTTCTTTTCTGTGAGGTGAATTGAAGGTTGTCAAAGCCTTCACTCAAACTGGTCTCATCTACGCTGTCTTAGAGAAATTCCTTGAAATGTCTGGTATGTGGGTGGAATCCTTTTTCAGTTTTGAACAATGACAGATCTTCCCCATCATTATTTGCCTTTGCCCGTTTCAGTGGGGGTTTGGAAGACAGGCAGGCTGAGAAGTTCAATGTGATGGTTCAAATGTATGTCACAGAATAGAAACTGTCCTTACACTTCTTATTATCTCAAAATCTGCGCCCCTCCTTATAGATCTATGGGATGTATTCCCCCCTTTTATCGCTGACCCCTCCTGTCTTGGGGCACAAGAACAGTTTCTCCTCTATCAGCAATATGCTCCCTATTTAGGCTCTCTACCAAAAATATTTTGGATATCCTGGCTTTGTCTTTCTCTGCCTCATATCTTATCTCTCATATTTTTTTCCCTTTTCCTCTGAGTGTGGGGAGAATTTCTTGAGTTTATCAGGCAGATTGATGCATCACTAAAAATATTAAGCCCCCTTTGCAGTTCTCTTTGACTTTGCTTTCTTCAATTCTGTATTTTTTTCCTGTCTCTCTTTTGCATCTCTTGGTCATCACTATCCTTCCCATCATCATTAGTTTCACCTGCCTAAGGATTTCTGGTCATTTGATTTAGAACTTTCCCCCTGGCACTTCTGAGGATTTGGGGCCAATCTTCCCAGTCATGCTCTGGCTATAAGCGTGTAGCTCTTCCACCTTCAAGTGTGATTAATGGAATGGTTTGACATCAGCTGTGTTGATACTCTGGGTATCTCTCCTGAATGCTGGTCAGCTAGGCAGCTTGTGAACTGTATGAAGAGAGTATTTTAGTTGTAGCAGCCATCGGGTAACTCTGAGTCTTAGATACTCTAACTCGTACCTTGACATCTTGGAGCTGCTTGGACCACCCATGGAACCATCAACCTCCAGACTTCAATATTGGGTTTTAGAGCCATCCTGTGATATCCTTTGGGAAGGAAGGATTCAAGCTGAATATACAATTTGAATGTAAATTCCCAAGGTAGATCTGAGAACAGGGGAGTGGAAGATGTTAAGCAGAAGGTCAGACCAATCTTCGGACAACACCAGCATGAAAACCACTCAGGTAGTTGAGAACAAAGCAAAAGTCTCTGATGGCTTCTTACCTCCCCCATTACACTGGTGATGAAAACTGTAAAAATGGACTCAGCATAAGGTTTCCAGCTTTTTCTTTTGGCTGGAGATAAGGAATACACGAATAGCTGAGGTTTCACAGGGGGCTGATACTGGAACAATACCTTACTTTGGATTAGATTTCTTTTCCTAAATCCCTTAAAACATTAAAATCTCATTCTGCCCAAACAGCTCTCCAGAGTCCTTTACAAAACCTCTCTCTCTCATACACAGATGACATCAGATCTTTGACATCTTACTGAGTCAGACACCCTTTCCTTTTCCCCTCTAAGTCCCCCTGTCCGCTGATGCCACCAAGGCAGGTCCTGCAGCCACCCGAAGCCGTCTCTGCTCACTGCTCTCTGAGGCTCGTCTGCAGGAACTGTAATTCCTTCAAGGCAGTGGCCCATGACTGTGCTTCCTCCCTGAGAATGTCTGGGCTGTTTACTCACTAATATCTCGGTAATTGCCAATCTGAACAGCGGGCTCTGCTGGCCTGAATCATTCAGGGAAGATTCTGGTGCTGGTGGCCCCACAATCACTTCCACAAACGAATCCGGAAGGAGGGGGAGGCTGATTACAGTGAAGAAGGAGACTCTTTAAACATACTTTCTGTAATAACCAGGTAGAAGAAAGGAAAGGGAAAACTGACACTGTGACAGTACTAGCCTCTGAGTAGAACATACTGTGGTTCTCCTGTTTGCATGGGAGGGAGAGGCTGTGACTGGCTCATTACAGAAGGGATTATCCTTGAGCCCAAGGCCAACCAAATCAAGTGTGCAGAGGCAGCCCAGACATCATCCTAGCAGCAAGGCCACACACTGGTCAGGCTTCACACACACAGAAATGGGACCTTCAGTGGCCATGGGAGATAGCTATAGCACCTGTAGGTAAAGGACCGCAGTGGCCTATCTACGAAGATTCCAGGGGCTACTGTTGGAATTCCAATCATCTTGGAGTGCCATGTATTCCATACTGCTAAAATACAAAAACATCACAGCATCCTCTAGGAAAAATGACATCCTCCCTCTAAATCATATTCTGTAATTTTTTTTTCTCATTCCTCTCACACTACAAGTTGAGAAACAAATTCATAGCTTCTGACTTACTTTGAAACTGTCCCCGTAGGAAGGTGTACATATGCAGCAGCAAAGGAACTGATATGGAAATTTTTTTTTTTTAATAAAGGTAATGGTAGAACATTGAGAGAGGGCAAAGTTTTGTTCACTAAGAGTTCCTCTTTAAACAATAGTGATATTCGTTGATGTTAAATAATGTGCTAAGCATGCAAGTAAATTCTTCCATTTAGTCCTTGTATTGACCCAATGAGTTCAGTATTATTCTTGTTTAAAACATAGGAACTGAGGCAGCATAGCACAAAGCCCAATACAGAGGCCCTGGAACCAGCTCAATTGTTTTCATATAAAAGGAGGATGGACTCTTACCTCATAGGGTTGTTGTAAAGATTAAATGAGATATATAAGATGCCCAAGTCAGTGTGTTAATATTTTAGTATATTGGGTTTCCTCCTAGCCCTATAAATGCTCAAAAATCATTTTTCAGTTTACAAACAATAGTGTGGATATTTAGAAAAAAACTTCAACCCTTGATTATCTGTTTGACTTGTATGAGTTGGAAGGTTGATAAAACTACAGATATGAACTGGCTATTGAAAATACTGGGGAAGAATCAATGATTTCCAAGCATTAGAATGTCCTTTGATTTGGGTACTCTTTAGGCTGAAAGGTATCAAATTCTCTCTTGATTTAAAAATTTTACAATCATGAAGGGGACAAGCTCATTGTCTTGATTCTGCTGCTACTTCCCTCAACCCATGACTTTATGTGCAGGCAGGGGGCAGAGGAGGGGAAACTGCTGAACCTGACTCTTGTCAGTTTGGACAGTTGGCCCTCAGTCACACTGAACTTGAAGTGTGTGTCCCAGCAGGAAATAAAGTGACAGGTCAATTCTCCAGCCCTAGTTGAGGGTCCTGAAGAACAGGAGAAGGATGTGGAGAACACTTGATTTCTTTCCTCCTGTAGCCAAGGTAGGCTAGTCTAGGAAGGAGACAGAAGAGCCACAGGCACAGGTAAGAACAATCTGAAGGATGAAGACACAGATGCTGAAGGGAGTCAGGGACCACTCATTAAAGACAGTGTGTGTGCCCTGTGCATGCCTAGATGTGCACTTAGGAAAAGATGTACCCCAGGACTTAAACCCTCACCACCGGTCACTGAGTTGAAAAAGCAGCAAAGCACCCTCCGACAAATGTATTACAAGGAATGGTTTCTCAAAGTAAATCTACACTGTTTCCAAAAATCCTTTTCTACACTGGTATTTCCTGCTCAAACGTCGAGGCCAGTGGCCTGCTGCTTCCTATTTGAAACTAGGCCCCTTATCTCCTATGCTGCTGCTGCTGCTAAGTCGCTTCAGTTGTGTCCGACTCTGTGTGACCCCATAGACGGCAGCCCACCAGGCTCCTCCGTCCTTGGGATTCTCCAGGCAAGAACACTGGAGTGGGTTGCCATTTCCTTCTCCAATGCATGAAAGTGAAAAGTGAAACTGAAGTCACTCAGTTGTGTCTGACTCTTAATGACCCCATGGACTGTAGCCTACCAGGCCCCTCTGTCCATGGGATTTTCCAGGAGAGAGTACTGGAGTGGGTTGCCATTGCCTTCTCCTATCTCCTATGAAATAAACTTAAACATCAACTCTGAGAGTCTGAGCCTTGGGCAAGGGAACAGCAAGCGATTTTGCCCTCTTCCCCTTCAAGGAGAGTGGGTCTACCCTGAGGAGGTAGGGTAGAGAGATTGGATAAGCAGATGACACCACCCTTATGGCAGAAGGCGAAGAAGAACTAAAGAGCCTCTTAATGAAAGTGAAAGAGGAGAGTGAAAAAGTTGGCTTAAAGATCAACATTCAGAAAACTAAGATCATGGCATCCTGGTCCCATCACTTCATGGCAAATAGATGGGAAAACAGTGGAAACAGTGGCAGACTTTATTTTTGGGGGGCTTCAAAATCACTGCAGATTGTGACTGCAGCCATGAAATTAAAAGACGCTTACTCTTTGGAAGAAAAGTTCTGACCAACCTAGATAGCATATTAAAAAGCAGAGACATTACTTTGCCAACAAAGGTCCATCTAGTCAAGGCTGTTTTTTCCAGCAGTCATGTATGGATGTGAGAGTTGGACTATAAAGAAAGTTGAGGTCCAAAGAATTGATGCTTTTGAACTGTGGTGCTGGAGAAGACTCTTGAGAGTTCCTTGGACTGCAAGGAGATCCAACCAGTCCATCTTAAAGGAAATCAGTCCCGAATATTCATTGGAAGGACTGATGTTGAAGCTGAAACTTCAATACTTTGGCCACCTGATAGGAAGAACTGACTCATGTGAAAAGACCCTGATGCTGGGAAAGATTGAGGGCGGGAGGAGAAGGGGAGGACAGAGGATGAGGTGGTTGGATGGCATCATCGACTCAATGGACATGAGTTTGAGTAAACTCTGGGAGTTGGTGATGGACAGGGAGGCCTGGTGTGCTGCAGTCCGTGGGGTCACAAAGAGTCAGACACGACTGAGCAACTGAACTGAACTAATCCCTGAGCTGGGGGCATCTAGAGAATACACTGATCACTGCCTCTCTGGAGCACACTGTCGCTTATGCACGGTCCCCAGGGAACCTATGATTCTTCCTTTCTCTACCCAGAAAGTCTTCCCTCTGCCCCTCTAACTTCTCCAAATTCCAGAACCAGGGGCCAGCTAAAGGCCACAAATTCTTGAAAAAACCATCCAGGTAGCTCCAGCCCATTCACCCCTCTCTCAGACACGTGGCTGCATGCTACCTTGTTCTTGGTCTCAGCTGACTGTGGCAGCATGGGGTGGGGTGGTCTGGGGTACTGGTGGTGATGGAATACCCGGTGACCCATCTTCATTATCAGCACCAGACCAGGTGTAAGAAGGTCTACTGATCTTCACAACGTGTCTGCATGAGAGCTTGGGGGTGGCCGCGCTCCAGGCGGGAGGCATCCGGAGAATCCAGTGTTCTCTCGGATGGGGGCGCAGGTGGGGAATCTTGTTGAATTTGTTCGATTGTGGGGAGCACTTTCCCTAAGCCACACGTCTTGGCAAGGCAGGTGAAGCTCGCAGGTCTCCTTCCGGGCCGCGTTCCAGTTCCTTCCCCGGGAGAACCCTCGGCAGCGGCCGTCGGCGCAAATGACAGACGCCGGGGCGGCTCCTCTCCTGTGCTGAGATCCTGGAAGCGGCCACTGCGCCCGGCCGCTCGGGCTCGGATCTGAGCGGCTAGTGTGAGGGTGGTGCCTGAAATCGGGCGCTTCCTGCCTTTCTCTCGGCCTGGATGCCCGGCGGCTCGGCGGGCTCCGAGATTCCCGCGCCGCCCCGCCCCGCCGCCCGCGCCCCGCACGGTGCAAGCCGCGTCCCCGCCCCAGCCCCACCCCACCCCGTGCCCTCAGGGGGGCACCCCCACCGGGGCTGGAGGGTGGTCCGCCGCGCCCGGTCGCCGAGTGGCGGAGGTGACGGTAACCGCCTTCCCATTTCCGCCCGGCCGGCGGCGCGGCGGGGCGAGTGCCAGCAGAGGCGCGCGGTCCTCCCTCCGCCCGCCCGCGCCGGGGGCTGGCCCTGCCTCGCCGGCGCCTTTTTCCCCCGCACCCGGCGCCGCTTCGCCACTCGGGCACCGCAGGTAGGGCAGGAGGCTGGAGCGCCTGCCGCCCGCCGCCCGTAAAATGGTCACCTCGGCTGGACAGCTCGCCCTCTTCGCGCTGGGTACGTACGCTGCCTGTGGCGCGCCGGGCGCCACCTGCCCTCCGGGACACCCTGCTTTCCCCTCGTCCCCTCCATTTCTCTGTCTCGGGGGTGTCCTGCTCTCGCGTAGGAGAGGAGAGGGCGGCGAATGTCTTTCGAGGTTTGCAAGCTAGGAGGCAAGGGGAATCACTTGTGCCTACTAGGGATTTGGGGAGCCTGTTCCAAAGAGGGGGACGGTCGAGCGCTCAGCCGTTCCCCGGGAAGTGGCCGGCGGGCCGTGCGTGAGAACGCCCGCCAGGGAAGGGGGAGCAGTGTGTGAACGCGCTTGAACTTTAATCCGCCGCGGCTCCTACACTTGCCAACACCTACCTGCTTACCTGGCTGCTTCCAAGCCAGTCTTCACCCGCTTATGAAGCTCGTAGATTCGGAGACGGTGGCCGGGGTCTGACCCTCCGGCCAGACCTTGGCTGCTTCCTTTTCGTACTCTCTGCCTACCCCTGAGCCCCAGCGACCCGCAGATGTTCACCATCAGCAGCAGCGCCTCGATCTTCTAACTTTGCGAGTTCGGTAGTGGGTTTGGGGTGGGTTTTGGATTTTTGTGCGGATTAATTGTTCTTTTGATTAACTTCTCTGGGAGAAGTGGTTTAAGTGTCAGCCGAGGGCAGGAGTGAAACCCTAGACGGAGTGCTGCCAGTTTCCTTTGAGTTTGTTCTTGGAAGAGAACGAGGGCTGGGGGAAGGGAGGGGAAGTTAAGCCCGGCAAACCTGGGCCGGGTCTGGGGAGCCGGTGAGTCTTTCAAAGGTGAAGGTCACTGCCCGGCCGGCTCTTGCCCCTTGCGGCGCCGGGTCTCTCTGGTGTTGAGATAACAGATTAACAGCCCAGGTGTCCTTGTCATTGCCTAGCTTCCGTGAAGTGAATTGTTCAGTCACTGTCTCCTCTGTAAAGCAAGTTGCTTGCTACAGGATGATTTATTGGAGCTTGAGAAAAGCTATGGAACCCTTCCCCTCCCCCCCTCCCCAAATGCCCAGAGCCTCAGCCCCACCCAGCTCCGTGTACGGTTTCAGGGGGTTCACGGACCCGCCCGTAATCCTGCCCATGAAACGCTGATTAAGACGTGGAGGCATCATCTAAGGGAAATACGGGGCAGCCGTGGAACCGGATTCCACAGCAGCTCCGAGGTGTACCCTCACCTGAAACTCACCAACAGGTGGCATGACTCCGAGTGGCTTTTTTTTTTCTTTTCCCAAGCCTTTTTATATTTTTGTATTCATAGTTCTAATTTTAGATTTTTTTAAAAGCAGTTAAACATTACCAATACAGTAGAAGTCTCCTGTATTCGGGTCCCTATTATAATATTGTTTGCAAATGCTGAAAGTAATAATAATAACCTAACACTATTTGAGCACCTACTCTGTACCAGGCACTGTTTAGAGTACTGTATGTGTATCAGCTCATTTAATTTTCACACCAACCTGATGATGAAGAAGGTATTACCATCCCCAGTTTATGGAAGGGGGAAGTGAAGCACATAGGCCCTCAGTTAGTAGATAGCTGGGTCAGAATTATGTGTGTAGAAGGAATGTTGATATTAAAAGTCAACTGACTGTGGTCACTGTAGTCCCATCTCCTGGATTTGGGACTTTTTCTCCAGTAGAGATGGATGAATACCCTGGAACTTGCTTTAAACAGGGTTTTCTTTTGGATTCACAGGATCTCGGGGCAGTCTCAGGTTATTCAGCGAACAATGAGACAAACAATGAAAGAGAGCAAATTCAAGGAAGCTTTGTAAGGCTGCTCCTGCCCCCAGCATAGGATACTTGCCCATGAAGACTGCATTCATCCATCATGGGATTTTCCTCTTTTGCCCAAATTCAACTTAATCTTTGTTTCTTCCCTTAACAAAAGAGTGTATAAACTTACAAAGATTGATCAATATGTAAAAGCTGGCTTATACAGATCCAAGCAATGAGCAGTTGAATCAAGTAGAGGAAAAAGAAGGCAAGACTAATTTACACCAGTGAGAATTCCTTCATATATATATATATATATATATATATATATATATATATATATATATATATTTGAGCCATTAGTTCTGTGCATTGACTACAATTTCTGCCTCCCACCTCACTTTCCACTAGACTGCTGAATACCCATCAATGCCACATGCATCTTTATTCTGCACATTTCCTCCAGAGTTGCTTTCCCCTCTAATTTTTCTTAAATTACTTGAAGGCAGTTCTTGGCGAATCAGCCAGTGTTCTGTCAGTGATCAAGATCTAGAAAAATGAGGTCTTCCGCCTTCTTCCCCCATGTCCGTGGGGACAATCTAAGAAGGAACTGTTAGGATTCCCTGTTGATTCTCCTGATTACTTGATTGGTGTTTTGATGGAGAGAGTGTGGAGACTTGATTAAATGCAACATTGAGAACTTAATCTGGGTTCCTGTGGTGGCTGCCCTCTCATGTCAGGTTCTCCTCATTAGCTGGGCAAACTGCATAGGGTCTTGACTCCTCCAATCCCAGGTCCTCCTGGTGTCCTCAGGGGGGCCAGATGTGTAATTTTGAGCAAGTTACTTAGCTTGTACCTTGTTTTCCTCATCTAGAGAATAGTGGTATTAATAGGATCATTGAATATAATTAATGAACCTCAAATGGTGCCTGACACATAGTAAGCATTTAATCAATCACCATCATTGTCACCTTGAACTTCTTAGAATTCCAGACATCATCGCAGGTTATGTCCATTCCGTAACTGAGAGTTTGTCTTACTTATCTCCCAGATCCTCACCCTTCCTAAGACAGAAAATACTACCTAGACTAAAAACCTTAGAGATTTTAGCAAATCTTATTTGGCAGATGACAAATTCAAGAAAGTTTGGGAGTTCTTTTGAACCTAGTGAATTCTTTAGTTTTTGATACAGAACGTTTGTATTTCCTCCTTACTGTTCGGTGGTCAGTTGTTATTGAAGTCAGCACTGAGCTCTAGTTTCCTTATCTGTAAAGTGGAAACTCCACACACCTCTACACAATGGATTGTTATGAGAATCAAATGAGATGGTAAATATGGAAGCTACTTAAAAACTTTAAAAATAAAGGGCTACACACAAAATGACATTGATTTTGTAATATATCTTATAATCCAGAAATAAACATTATTACTTTTATGGCAGCTCCCAGAAGTAAAACTAGATGTAGACTAAAGAAGCATGTTCCCTGACACAAAATGCCATGAAGGATGGGGAGAGAGGAAGCGAGTCAGCTTCCCAGTGGATTTGGGGCAGAGGGACCAGCAGGGGGCATGAAGTAAGCTGGTTTTCTTCTCCATTACATAGAAATGATGTCTTTCAGAGTGAACAGTGGAGCTTTGCCCAGGACACATGTTTTCCTTATTGGACAGTCATAATTAGGGAAAGTTCACTTTGAACAAGGGCTGTAAAGGTGTATATGGAAGACTTAGAGGCTGAGTTTCCTGTATTTACTTTTCCAAAATTTGGTTTCCTAGGATAAAGTGAAAATCTTTCTGCAAATACTCTGTGTCCCCTGCAAAGAGGATCGACCTTATAAGAGTAAATGATGCTTCATGTTCCATAGTAACATATGAAAAATAGATGGTTTTTCCATTAGACCTATCTCTAAAGACCTTTTGAAAGTATACTTTGAACAAGGTCCTGCTCTTTGGGCTGCCGACTAAAGGGGACAGGCAAATGGGAAGTGGAGATTGGGTCAACCAGAATAGAAGTGGCCTAACGAACTGGGCTTCTTGTGCCCACTTCTCTCTCAAAACCTCTGTAGTCTCTTCCACAGCAGTGCCGTCAAATCACAACCACTTGGAAGACTTGGTACCCGGTTGGCTGGGTAGGAGGTGGGCGAGTGTGCCCATCTAATGAGAGTTCCCGCATGTGGCTTGTGACTAGTGCTGGTGGGAAAGAGAGGAAAAGGACCCTTTGAGACCCGTAGCTGTACAGTCAGTGCGGTTAGGGAAACTTCTCACTTGACTAGTTGCATTTTGTCTGAAGTACGTGTGGTGTTGTAAATGCTGCCGTGCATTTATGAGCGTTATTAAAGGCACTTCTGCCTGTCTCTTGACCAGAGCAGAGTTAGAAGTCATGCTGAGAACTCTTAACTGTCCTACATGTTCTTGTACTTTACCTATGGAAAAGGTAATGATCAACTCAATATTAAACTCCAGCATACCAACACTTATCATGTCATGCTTTTCTTTTGGTAGATCACCAAAAATTGACCATTGTTTTCCTGCCATTTCAAATGTTTTTCATCATCTCATTTAAAGTATAAACTTAATTTTATGCTAAAGCTAGTATGTTTCAGATTGCCTCTAGATAGAGGATTGGGGCACTTTTATGGTGACTTTTGTTTTGCTTTTCTTTTTTCATCTGTGAAATGTTAAATATAAAAATCCTTTTGTAGAATCAGGGAAGGAGCCAGAAATCTAGGCTACTAGAATCATTTCTTAGGAACTCTTCATTTCAAGCATAAATGTATGTTTCCCTTTGGACCAGTTCTAAAAATGTGAGTAAATTCTTTTGAAACATTATACATGAGTTGGGTTAAATATGACTTAAATAGTTGTTATCTGGGCTTAGAAAAAGTTGGAAGTTCATTGAAATTGAATTTTATGCATTTGCTAGTACTTGTATTTCTTTCTCTTCAGTCAGAGGAAACATTTTTTCTTCACTGGATTCCCTGAATGGCTCAGACAGTAAAGAGTCTGCCTGCAACATGGGAGACCTGGGTTCAGTCCCTGGGTCAAGAAGATCCCCTGGAGATGGAAATGGCAATCCACGCCAGTATTCTTGCCTGGGAAAGCTCATGGATCGAGGAGCCGGCAGGCTACAGTCCCTGGGGTCGCAAAGAGTCAGACACAACTGAGCAACTAACACACACTAGCCTCGTGTATTATATGCCCAGTACTTTTGCCTTTAATAGTTTTCTGTCCTCTTACCTTGAAAATCTTTCAGTTTTCCCCACTTACATTTCTGAAGTACTTGTATCTGGTTAGGGCTTCCTCAAGGAGGGATTTGACACATAACTCGTTTGTGTAACAAGCTTGTATAACTTTGTGGAACTCAAGCCTGCTATTCTCTCTCCTCTTTTGGTTTTAATTTTTGACCATGTTGACTTTTCTGGCAGGGAACCTCGATACAACTCCATGTCCTGTCTTGAACTCATGTGGGTTGGTGCTTGCCCCCTCTTCCCTGCTGGTTTGAGGGCTTCTGGAGGGCAGAACCCCTTGGTCTTCATCTTTGCCCTTGGCACCCGGAGCACAGGCTGACCTTGCAGGGAGACCAGTGAGCACTTGATGACTCCTTGGGATGCCCTGTGTTCCAAGTGTAGACTCAGTTGGCAAACACTTGGCTGGGCAGGTAACATTTATCCTGAAAAGCTCTTTATTATGATCATCAAGGTTGGTTGCATATAAATGCTTGTATGCAACTTGTTTTCAGATAGAGTTTTATTGTTTTTTAGTAGACGATGATTTGTTTTAGACAAAAGCATATTTTTTTCTCTAGAACATAGAAAATTTAGGAAAGCGTAAGTGAAAACGTATTTTAATGGCCTGTAATTCCACCACCCAAAGATAACTATGATTAACATTCTGTTGCACAGTCTGATGGATGAAAGTATGTGTGTGTACGTGCATGCTTGCTTGTGTCTGACTCTGCTACCCCATGGACTGTAGCCCACCAGGCTCCTCTGTCCATGGGATTTTCCAGGCAAGCATACTGGAGTCGGTTGCCATTTCCTCCTCCAGGTGATCTTCCCTACCCAGGGATCAAACTGGCATCTCCTGTGTCTCCTTGCATTGGCCAGCAGATTTTTACCACTGGGCCACCTGAGAAGCCTTCAGATGAATGTGTAGATCAATAAATATTCTGTAAAAGCTTTGAATTCTGAGGGACTCACACTGTTTAATTTATTTGCTTTTTAACTTAACAAACTTTCATAATAAAGCTTTTATATCATTAAACATTCTTCCATAACATCATCCTTAGTAGCTGGGAAAAATAATCCCTTGATTGTGTTTACTATACTTTTGAAATCCTTTGACCATATAGATTCTTATTTTTCACTGTTATGAATAATCCACACGCTGTTATTGGGAATATAAATTGATACAACTCTTCTTGGAAGTCAATGCGGCAATCGCTATCAATTTTAAGTGGGCGTAATTTGGGTCATTGATTTCACTTTTTGATATATATATATATTTATATTATACTTATATAAATACCTGCCTGAAAGTGCAGAGAAAAATGTAAATGATGATGGTTGTTGACTTGTTTATAACAGTAACAAGTTGCCAGTACCACAGTTATAATTTTTTTAAGGAGATTCCTTACATAGGTATTTTTATATATGAATACAATGATTTCCTATGTTCAGTTCAGTTCAGTTGCTCAGTCGTGTCCGACTCTTTGCAACCCCATGAACCGCAGCAGGCCAGGCCTCCCTGAGTTTACCCAAACCCATGTCCATTGAGTCGGTGATGCCATCCAACCATCTCATCCTCTGCCGTCCCCTTCTCCTCCTGCCCTCAATCTTTCCCAGCATCAGGGTCTTTTCAAATGAATCAGCTCTTCACATCAGGTGGCCAAAGTATTGGAGTTTCAGCTTCAACATCAGCCCTTCCAATGAACACCCAGAACTGATCTCCTTTAGGATGGACTGGTTGGATCTCCTTACAGTCCAAGGGACTCTCAAGAGTCTTCTCCAACACCACAGTTCAAAAGCATCAATTCTTCTGTGCTCGAGTTTCTTTATAGTCCAACTCTCACATCCATACATGACTACTGGAAAAACCATAGCCTTGACTAGACAGACCTTTGTTGACAAAGTAATGTCTCTGCTTTTTAATATGTTCTCTAGGTTGGTCATAACTTTCCTTCCAAGGAGTAAGCGTCTTTTAATTTCATGGCTGTAATCACCATCCGCAGTGATTTTGGAGCCCCAAAAAATAAAGTCAGCCTCTGTTTCCACTGTTTTCCTATCTATCTGCCATGAAGTGATGGGCCTGGATGCCATCCCATGATCTTAGTTTTCTGAATGTTGAGCTTTAAGCCAACTTTTTCTCTCCTCTTTCACTTTCATCAAGAGGCTCTTTAGTTCTTCTTCACTTTCTGCCTATGTACCTATTTTCAAAAAATAAAGGTTTCTTCAAAATTTTAAATTCAAAAAGGCAGGTTCTAGAACTATATGTATAGTATAGGGCTAAAGTTTGAATTGATTAATTTTTTATAACAATTTTATATAAATTTGTAAGGCTAAAGTCAAGGAACATAAATGATACAACAGAAGTTCTTGCACATAAATGTTTGGCTCATCTTTGATTATTTAGGGTAAGTTTCTAGAAATTACCCTTCTTTCCCACTAGCATTGTGTGAATGCTCACTTTCTGGGCCCTTCTATAAGCAGACATTACTTCTAACATTTGCCAGCTTGACTGGGGAAAAATAACTCTCAGCCCAATTTCATCTTTAATATTTGTTAGAGTGAGTAAGTTTGTAGGTTGTTTGTCATCTTGTTATTTGCATCTTAACCTTTTCAGAATTTTTCCTGTTGATGGATCATCTTTTCCTTAGAGCTTTGTAACACACTTTATATAAAAAGGTTGTTGATACTTGGCAGGTAGTACCCATTTATTGTCTTTACTGTTTTGTTTATGGTATTTTTGACATGCCTATTGTTTTTGTTTTTATGTAGCAGAAACTATAAATCTTTTCCCTTAAGCTTTCTACCTTTGCTTGTATAATTAGGAAAACCTTCCCTATCTTCTGATTCTTTTGTGGTCTCATTATGTTGAACTATTCTACCTATAATTTGTTCTAATGTGTAGTGTGAGGTACAACTCATGTTTTATTTTTTTAAAACAGTCAACCAATTAATATTCTCAATTGTCATTTGTGGAACAATCTATTCCTTCCTACTGTGGTTTGAAATTCCATTTTTTATCATGTACTAAATCTTTCTAAGTACTTGAATCTGTTTGTAAATTTCAGTTTGGTTCTTTTATTTTGTACTTTTGTCCTTATTCTGAACTTGCTCCTTCATGTAGTCTACAAATTTTCATTGAGTACCTGCTCTGCACTGTAGCTGCTCCTAGGTACTAGGGAATCGGCCAAGAATGATTCCTGTTTTCATGGATCTAGTGGGTGAGACTTTTCCCCCTGCTTTGGTTATTGATGATATCTAAAAGCTTTTTAGATATCTGTAAATTATATTTACAGTTGATCCCTGAACAACACAAAGATTAGGGGGCCAACACTCCAAAAATCCACCTTTAATTTATGGTTGGCCCTCACATCACAGGTTTCTCTATATCCAGGGTTCCCCACTGGCAGACTCAATCAATGCTGATCATGTAGTTCTGTGGTATTTACTATCAAAAAAAATTCACACATGTAAATGGACCCGCACAGTTCAAAGCTGTGTTGTTCAAGGATCAAATGTATTTTGTAATAGATTTTGTTAATTTTAATCGTCCTTCAGCTGATTCTCTGAGGTTTCTGGCATCATGTAATCTTCGATAGTGATAACTTTGCCTCTTTCCTTTTATATTTTCGTCTCATTGCACATGTGAGTGCTCAGTCCATCCGACTCTTTGAAACCCCATGTACTACTGTTGCCTGCCAGGCTCCTCTGTCCATGGGATTATCCTGGCAAGGATACTAGAGTGCGTTGCCATTTCCTCCTCCAGGGGATCTTCTCAACTCAGAGATCAAACCCATGACTCCTGCACTGGCAGGTGGTTTCTTTACCACTGAGCCACCTGAGAAGCCCTTTCATCTCATTACTTTTTCTTATGCTGGCTAAAACTTTTAAGAACAACCCTTTTTTTTTTTTTAAGCAGTGGCTATCCTTGTATTTTTCCTGACATACTGTAATGTTTGTAGCTTTTAGCAACCAAATAATAGACTGATTTTTCAGTTATTTATGTATAATATACATATGTATATTATGTATATTTTTCTATGTGTATACATACATATAAACTTCCATGTTAATAAAATATGCTTCTCTTCATAAGTTACTAAAAGATTTAGTATTTTGATTTGTTTTTAAAACAGGGGAGATAATGTGTTGGACTTTTTTTTTTCCTGAAGTGTTTTAAGGATATTTGACTCAATTAAATTAGCTTAAGCCATTCTTTTAAATTCTTGGAATGTACCCTTCTTGGCCATGTATATTATTCTCTGTATCTACTGCTAGATTTGATCTATTTGGGCCCTTTTTTCTTTTTTTAGGTTTTGATATCAGTGTTATGTCAGCTTTATAAAATAAATATTAAATTGTTTCATCTGTTTTATTCTCTGGAGTAGATGGAATATCATGGAAATCAAATGTTTCTGTGAAGGCTTGAAAGAAATTGCTTATGAAACTTCTGAGTCTGGTCTGTTTTTAGTGATCAGTTCAAGTTTTATACTTCTTGAATCATTTTTGGTAATTATTTATTTTCCTCACAATCTATTCAATTCATATTTCTAAAGCTTTAGCATAGATTAATAAATGATCTCCTTTTAATTAAAAGTTTTTATTTTGCACCTGCAACCTCAGTTAATATGGCTTTACCAAATATGAAACAAAAATAAGCACTTTAGCCCCAAACATACATTGTTAATTTGTTTTTCTTGAAAATTATAAAAACTTCATTTTAGTCATTAACCAAGTTCAAGTCAAAGTTTCATATTTGATAGTTTATTTGCATAAAGGCATGTCCAGTGTTGTTATAATGATGCCATTTCTGATTTGGATGATGCATGGCACTGTAATTTCTAGCAGAGGCTGCTAATTAGCTTCCTGATGGTTTCTTAAGCTTTAAAAAGTTTTGTTGTTCTTGTTGTTCAGTCGCTCAGTTATGTCCAACTCTTTGCGACTCCATGGACTGTAGCACGCCAAGCTTCCTTGTCCTTCACCATCTCCTGG
Organism: Okapia johnstoni; assembly: GCA_024291935.2. Lineage (NCBI taxonomy): Eukaryota > Metazoa > Chordata > Mammalia > Artiodactyla > Giraffidae > Okapia > Okapia johnstoni. The sequence goes on along the minus strand of CM044306.1, from coordinate 120,684,619 downwards.
AGCTTGCTCAAACTCATGTCCATCGAGTCAGTGATGCCATCCAATCATCTCATCCTCTGTCATCCCCTTCTCCTCCTGCCTTCAGTCTTTCCCAGCATCAGGGTCTTTTCTAATGAGTCAACTCTTCGCATCAGGTAGCCCAAGTATTGGAGCTTCAGCTTCAACATCAATCCTTCCAATGAATATTCAGGATTGATTTCCTTTAGGATTGACTGGTTGAATCTCCTTGCAGTCCAAGGGACTCTTAAGAGTCTTCTCCAACAGCACAGTTCAAAAGCATCAATTCTTTGGTGTTCAGCCTTCTTTGTGGTCCAACTCTCACATCCATACATGTCTACTGGAAAAACCATAGCTTCGACTATGTTTTTAAAAGTTTTAAAACCTCCAAAAACACTGTTGTGTTCATTAGATGCTATTGTAGTGTTTGGAGCAAGATAGGAGATTTCTGTAGTTTGCTCATTTGCTTTTTGTTTATTTAGTGATTGATTGATTTGCTTTTAAGATCAGTACTTCTAGTTGAAAAATGTTGTGTTCTTACAAAGAGACCGTGTCTTCATCTTGGATTTTAGGTCTTTAATCTGAGTTTGAACGAGGTTAGTAAACAATTCTCCTGGGTACTTGGAGACTAGATATACCTTGACGGCTCTTTCGTCATCTCTCTCCAGGGCTGAGGCCCTCTCTGTGTAATTATTATATTTCCAAGAGATCTGGGAGATTAACTGGCTAAATGGTACACATAATGTGGTGACACAAAAGCGGCTGACTGATAAACTAGAGGTTTGCAATTACACACTCTGCTTCCCTCTGCCAGGCCTTGGCAACAGGGAAAACACAAACTTCGGATACTTTTCTTGGTTGAAAGAAACCACACGAGACCTGTAACTTTCACCGAGGTCGTGGCTCTGAGGAATTGGCATGGGAGCTGTGGAGGAACGTAACCTGGTCACTTTGTCACTGAGCCCAGCCTGAAGCTCTGGGCTCAGGAACCTGTCACCTTGGGTGGGTTTCTGTTTTACCACTGCTGTGTTGAAGGAGCACCTCAACAGGCTGGTTTGCATGCTGTACACACTCCCTGCCAGCACATTTGAACAATGACAGGTGGATTTTTTCACATAGCAGACCTTGGGTGTTATAATGAAGGTTTTGGGTGATGAATCATAGGTCCCTGAACTGGAATGAGAGTAAGCCCAGGACCTGAGCTTTTCTTTTAGGGAGATGAGGTAAACTCACAGATCATATAGGTCGAGGCTTAACTGTCGGGCTCTTACCATATCTCTTTCTCTTCTGGATATGGACACTCCCTCAAAAAGCCTCATCAACCACTGCTTTTTCATCTTTGAATTATTTACTATGATCAAATCCCCAGAAATGGATCACTAGGTCAAAAGGTACACACTTTTCCACCTCTTAATATGTTTTGACAATCTGCCTTTGAGAAAAGGCTGACAAATTCATACTTCTATCCTGTGTATGAGTGCCTGTTTATTAGCAAACTTGCCTATGATGAACATTATGATTTTCAAGACTTTACTAATCATGTTGATTAAATGATATCTCATTTTAATTTCGGAGAAGGCAATGGCACCCCACTCCAGTACTCTTGCCTGGAAAATCCCATGGACGGAGGAGCCTGGTAGGCTGCAGTCCATGGGGTCGCTCAGAGTTGGACACGACTGAGCGTCTTCACTTTCACTTTTTACTTTCATGCACTGGAGAAGGAAATGGCAACCCACTCCAGTGTTCTTGCCTGGAGAATCCCAGGGACGGGGGAGCCTGGTGGGCTACCGTCTATGGGGTCACACAGAGTCGGACACGACTGAAGTGACTTAGCAGCAGCAGCAGCATTTTAATTTGTATTTCTTTGGCTAAAACCAAAGTTTGCTACAATTGCATGCTTTTTCATGTTGAGTATTTGAATTTATTTTCTTGAGACTTACCCATTTCTGTCCTTAGGTCATGTTTTGGGTAGGTGAGTTATTTTCTCATTGATTCATAAGTAGTTTTTTAAAAAAGATATATGAAATATTTTCCTTGTTTTGTCATTTTGCTATTTAAATTTACATGTGTGTGTATTTTGGTTTACAGAAGTATGGTTCTGTTTATGTTTTTAATTTTTAAGGACTTAAAATCTTTTCATTATTTCTTTGTGACTTCTACTTTTGTCTTGGAGTAGGAAGAGATTTGCTATAACTCTTTGATCTCTCATTTCCTGTATACTTTCATGTTGTTGCTTTGGGGATTTAAATTTCACTTCTTTGGGAGTACATTTTGGTTTCAGATGTGAGATAAGAACCTAACTTGCCTTTTTGTCAAAATGATCTGGTTCCTCAAACACCATTTGTTGAATAATTTATTCTCTACTCACTGATTTCAAATTTTTGCCACTTGAGACTTTCTTAGGAGTACTTGAATCTGTTTTTAGAATTTCTGTTCAGTTCCATTAATCTGAGACTTGTCCTGTAATGAACCATTCATTGGGGCTGGGAATGTGTCATTGCTCTAGGAAGCTGGGGCAGAAAAATCGTGAGAAGTAGGCAGGCATCGGGAGGACCTTGGGTCTCACTATCCTGAAAGGCGTGGTGAACTTGCCTCTGCTCTCCTATTCTTTCTGGAACTTTGTGCTTTGCAGGAATTTTGGGTCGCGAGGCAGGCCTGTGGTCCTCCATGTGACATTCAGGTTAATAAAAACCGTGTATTTTCAGGTCTACTTCTGAAACAAGAGTACCAGGGAGTCTGCCATGGCACACCTAGAGCCACAGACAAACCTGGCACATCTCCTAGGATATAGTAAAAGAAATAATTAAAGAATCAGAAAAGAGCTTCACTAGACAGGCATAACATTGTTTTCTTTATTAAAACAAACTCAAATGTATTAGTGAATAGAATGCAAGATTGAAATATCAAAATTAGTTCTCCAGGTATAAGTCTTCAAATAAATTGTGATTTTTTAAATTTTGATTGTTTCAAGTTGTGCCCCTATACTCTAGAGGAACAAGTATGAGTCCCTTCTCTTTGCCATTTTGGGGGTTTTAATGGAGAAATTTGAGAAGTGCTGTCCCAAGTGGATGACTAATTTTCAGATCTTAGAGTAGGGCAGAATAGTAACTAAAATGAATGACTTCACCATTCTTCTGCTTCTGTTGGATATAATTTCCCTTTCTTTTTCTAAGTTTTCCTAAGGTAAAAACTTAATTATTGATTTTAGATCTTTCTTCTTTCCCAACATATTCAATGCTAAAAATTTCCCTATAGACTCTGCTTTCACCTCATCCCACAAATTCTGATGAGTTGGTTGTGTTTCAATATTTTTTACTTCAAAATACTTTTGACTTCTCTTGAGATTTCTTCTTTGACCCATGTTTTATTTAGAAATGTTTAATCTCCAGTGTGGGGATTTTCTGGCTATATTTCTTTTACCTAGTTTACCTTCTTTATTATCTGAGAGCAGACATGGTATGATTTCTATTCTTTTCAATGTGTGCTCAGTCGTGTTTGACTCTTTATGACTCCGTGGACTGTAGCCTTCCAGGCTCCTCTGTCCATTAGATTCTCCAGGCAAGAATACTGGAGTGGGTTACCATTACCTCCTCCAGGGGATCTTCCCGACGCAGGGACTGAACCCTCCCTCTCCTGCATTAGCAGGTGGATACTTTACCACTGAGCCATCTAGGAAGCCCTTCAATGTGTCCAAGTATATTTTATAGCCCAGAATGTAGTCTGTCTTGGTGAATGTTCATGTGAACTTGAGAAGAATGCGTATTCTGCTGTTGTTGAATGAAGTAGCTCATAGATGTCATTATATCCAGCTGGTTGATGGTGGTGTTGAGTTCAGTTATATCCTTACTTATTTTCTGCCTGCTGGATTTGTCCATTTCTGAAAGAAGGGTGTTGAAACCTCCAGCTATAAGAGTGATTCATCTGTTTCTCCTTGCAGTTCTATTCATTTTTGCCTCATGTATTTTGGTATTTTATTGGAAAGTGCATACAGATTCTATATTGTTACATAACTTCATCATTCATTAATGCTTTTTAATGATTCAGGATCTCCCAGCAGCTAAAGATCTTCACTAGTAAACTCTTTCTTCCTATATGGTGCCTATAGTGCAAAACTTCCATTACTACCTGTGAAATGAGGAAAGTTTTCTTCCTGACTTAGATAAGCAGATCTCAATTTTAACTTTCCTTGTGGGGAGAAAAAATATAAAGGCATTACTCCAAGTTCCTGAACTAAGGCTCTGTTAGGATCAAGATAGTGGGACCTTCTTTGATTGAGGGCATCCTTTCAAATCAGTTCTTATTTTGAATGTAGAATGTAGAAGGTTTCAGTGAATTGCTTATGTCCCTTTGAGATGTCTTTTGAGAGTTAGAAATTTACACTTAGGAAAGTAGCATCAACTCACTATGTAATATGAGCTTATGCTCTTGTGAAATGCCCCTTTCCCTTACTGTGGAATAAAGGGGAAAATAAAAGCTCTTCTGACTCAATTGGATTTTTTTGGATTTCAGATAAAAGGCAGAACACTTTCCTTTTAACAGTGATAACAGAAGCAGTTGGAGTATCTCATCTGTCATCTCATGTAATACATCCAAATGATCAAAGAGTTGTGATTTTTGTGAACTGGGCCTGACATAACGTTTATTCTTAATTCACCCAAGGAAGCTACTTTATTCACTTACAAAGCCAAAGGATGAGTAACAAAAATAAGATCTGACAGCTCAAAGTGAGGGATGCTGTGTGTTGGGTTAGGTTATATTATACTTGGATTGTTCACTTCAGCAAACATTTAACTGTGTATCAAACCTTGTGCTGAGTTTGGTGACATTAATTCAGAAGAAAGCCATGACTAGCCCTCGCCCCCAGCCCTGTTTGCAGCAGAAGCAAACACAGGTTTTCACAATATGACATGAGATACACAGTGAACAGCTTGGGCTCAAGAAGAGGGCTCTTGAAGAAATTCCCTGGCTGAGCAGTGGTTAGGACTCTGCACTCTCACTGCCAAGGGCCTCCCTGCCCACCCCCCATGCCCCTACCTCCACCCCCCACCAAAGGAAAGTTCTTTGTATGACAGGGCATGGCAGTCTTCCAGAAGCTAATGGCCATCACTTAGAACAGTGATGGGTAATTTCTTTAAGTGCCTATTATTATACAAATTCCTTTAACCCATCTAGCAATCCTATGAGATATTGTGATTATCTCCATTTTGTAGATGAGAAAACTGACACACACAAACGTTAAGTGAATTGCTGAGGCTCCTATAGCCAGCAAAGGGCAGAACAAGGATTCGAACCCAGGACCCTTGCCTGTTATCCTGGCTGTCTCCCTGTTCTGCTTCTCCATGTCATCCATGGAAGGCTGTGGCTCCTGAGGGGCCTGGCTTCACTCCTGTGAGGGTACCATCTTGTAGCAGACATTAGATGTAATCAGGCTTTTAGACAGCTGCTCCTCTAAATATTTACCGTATTGACAGTAATTTCCATGAAGGCTAAAAAGAAATATTCTACTTCCCAAAGCATGAAATAGAAAGAAACAAATGTGGTAGTTGTTCTCCCCTTCTTAATCAGCAATTCAGTTCAAAAGACAGATAATCACAGGAGGTGTGTGTGACACATTTTCTTGTGACCATGGAGCCTCTAATAATAATAAATTCGCTAATAGAGGCCGTTTGCATTTCTATCATACATTTTTTAAAAGGTGTTTGTTTTAAGGGTGATCTCTTTTGTTTATGCAGGCAGCGTGTCTCCAATGGGTGATGTGCCTGAAAGTCACAGTGCCTGTGCGCTGCAGCCTTGAAGGCCCTCTGCTGGGAGGCTGGCTTCACCCTCCTCACCCTCCTTTCACGCCTCCCCAGTTGACATTTCCCCCAAAGAAGAGCAGAAGGTGGAAGAGTCTTTAACACTTTTACTTTACATTTTTAGTTCTCTCAGTCCAACCAAAGATAGAATCTGTGTTAGCAGGTTTGCTAATAGCTGGCTCCACTTTCAGACTCTTCACCCCAACTGTAGTGATGACATGTTCCCACAGACAACACAGGCATCTCCATGGACCTGACAGAATCTCAGATCAGAACACAAAGAGCATTTACTGTTTCAGTTGTGTATAGGAACTTCCTTCATTCACCTGGCAGCATTTTCGATGGCCTTTGTACCTCTGAATAGGTGGTTGAGTATCAGATGCTCAGGTGTGGACAGTCTACAAAGGTTGATTAAAGGTGATTTTTTTTTCCCTTTAGGTAAAAGTAATGGGGTCAGATGCATTGGCAATCAGTGTATTACTAAGACACAAAGCAGCCAGTGAGACACACCTCTTTTGCAATGAGTGAACTTCTGGGGGAAAAAAAATATATCTGTATCTTGTTTGAAGGACCTTATTTGATAATCCTTTTCTAGAACCATCTCTTCTTAATTGGTTTGTGAATCCAAAGTGTTCTAAGTAGGTTGCTTCTGCTGTGGTGACATCCCTCAAAACAACGTTGACTACTTGGAAATCGTGTAAAAGCCCATCCAAGCTAGTCACAAGGGAGGAAAAGTTGATGTTTTAAGGGAGTCAGGGAACTAAACTCTCTCCTGAGAGTTACCTGCACAGATAGTCACTCCATATAAAACTCCTGCTGTTCTCAGAGCAGAGGGCCTGCTTAAATTTTCCATAGGTCTCCACACTCAGCTACAGACTTGCTTGATCTTTGTTTTGTGTCATCTAGTCTCTTAGTGACCCGTCATCTAACATTTCTTCCTCCGGTTGATGCTCTTTAGTTGTGACATTCAATAGGAAAGAAAAAAGAAAGATTTAACATTTTTGGAACAGAGCAGTCCTTTAGGCACAAAATGCCTTCATCTTTTCAGCTTGCTGTTCAGAATCCAAGGAACCAAAATTTCACAGGGCTGGTGTGTGATAACAAGGCAAAGACTTTGGTGAAATAAGCCTAACTGTTTTCTAGCAGGAAGAAAATAAACCTGCTTCACCATTCACACATGTGCTTCACTGACTAATCAGGGAACAACACTTTGTGGCCTGAAGCAGGGAGAGGGTTCTGCTCCAGTGGGTGACTATTCATGGGCCAAGGATGGAGAGGCAGCCCCCACTGCTGGGAGCTCCCATAAGCCCGCCCTGTGGATGGAGAGTTTATCTGAGCTCCCAGTGTTGAGAAGTGAACCACTGGGCTGTATGGGGAGGCATGTTTTTTATCCCAGAAAAGAGGCTATGATATGCAGCTTTCCTTGCAAAACACATACTTCCTTAAACGAGGCAAGTACTGGCTGCCCTGCTGAATAGGGGAGAGGGTCAGGCTTAAGGAGAGACCGTCCACCTCCAACCAGGTCTCATTCCTGAACATGTTGTGACCCCAGAGGCTAGTCTTGGTTCAACCAAGAGTCTCCCCTGGGGGCTGTGATGTCATCTGACTCTACTACAAGAAGAGCAAAAATGGGCAAATGGCCTCACTGTTTGGCCTTCAAGATAAAGTAGTCAACTTTTATGAATAAGCATGTTTTGGCTCCCAGGAAGTGAATTAGGAAGTGTTAAAGAAATTTGCATTGTTCTAACTACCTAGCTCTGTGCTTTTCTTGGTTGTCTCCACCTTAACCTCTTTTATGAATGGTTCAGTCATTGTTTTCACCTAGGATGTTTATCACCTGAGCTATTTTCAGAGGCTTCACAGGCAGAAATTTTCTGAAAATCTGCAAAGGTCTGTATAGTCAAAGTAGTGGTTTTTCTAGTAGTCATGTATGAATGTGAGAGTTGGACCATAGAGAAGGCTGAGTGCTGAAGAATCGATACTTTCTTACTGTGGTGCTGGAGAAGACTCTCGAGTATCCCTTGGACAGCAAGGAGATCAAACCAGTCAATCCTAAAGGAAATCAAGCCTGAATATTTTTTGGAGGACTGACGTGGAAGCTGTCGTTCCAGTGCTTTGGTCACCGATGCAAAGAGCTGACTCTTTGGAAAAGACCCTGATGCTGGGAAAGACTGAGAGCAGGAGGAGAAGGGGGCAACAGAGGATGAGCTGGGTGGATGATATCATCAACTCAATGGACATGAGTCTGAGCAAACTCCAGGAGATGGTGAAGGACAGGGAAGCCTGGCGTGCTGCAGTCCATGGGGTTGCAAAGAGTTGGACACAACTGAGTGACTGAACAACAACAAAGGGCTTTGATTTATATAAAAACACTTTGCTTTGAGAAGGTGGGTAAATTGGTATGAATAGTTATTGATGTTCTCAGGTGCTGTCCCCTTATCCTGGGAGAGAAAGGATGAATCCACTTTCATCTGTCATACCAACAAATGGCAGCTTGCTCCATTGACAATAATTGTGTGCAGGGGTGTGAGAATGTGTGCATGTGTTTTGTCTAGAGGTTTCATTTCCTACTTCTTGAGTTTTTTTTCCAGCTTTCCTCTTGCCCCTATCCTCAGCTTCTGCAGTGCCTCACACAATCCTAACATTTAATGGTTGATCCTTATGTTTTTATTGATGACAAATAATTTATGCCCAGAGTCTCTCTTCACTTCTCTTTTCTCTTCCTCCCTTCCCCTCTCCACCTGTCACTTCCAAAACATCATGGACAAAGCAGCAGTTATTTTTTGAGCTGAAGTGGGAAGTAGTTTCATCTTCTGGGCTAACCATGATCATTTGAAAGTGTTTGTTTCTAAGACTTTGGAGGTTGCATCTGAGTTCAGTTGGAAATAGTGCTGTGATCAATTAGTAATGTCTGCTGTGGGTCCAGGCTGGAGGTGGTCTGACATATGCAGTGTATTTCCATTCCTGCTTGAGATGGTGGGTCATTTTTTCTTAAGAATGATAAACAGGCGTATATCTCTAAGGAATTACTTGAAGATGTTCTCACTTCTGTTGCTTATATTTCCTGCCTTTTAAATAATTATTTATTTATTTTTGGCTGCATTGTGGTCTTTGTTGCTGTGAATGGGCTTTCTTTCTCTAGTTGCAGTGAGCAGAGGCTATGCTTCTTTGTGGTGCGTGGGCTTCTCATTGCAGTGGCTTCTCTCATTTCGGAGCATGGGCTCTAGGTGTTGGGACTAAGCAGTTACAACTTGTGGGATCTAGAACGCAGGCTCAGTACTTGTGGTGCATGGGCTAAGTTGCCTCACAACATGTGGGATCTTCCTGGACCAGGGATCGAACCCATGACTCCTGCATTGGTAGGCAGATTCTTAACCATTAGACCACTAGGGAAGTCCCTTTCCTGCCTTTTAAAAAATACAGTACTCCAAGTTTTAAAAGGTGTTCCATAAACCTAATATCATAACCATGCAAAAGTGCTACTGTGTCCTGTTAGGCAGAATTAGCATCCAGCAAGGCAGAGAGCCTATGGGCATGTGGGCTGGTATGTCCTGCTGTGCTCCAGAACATGGGGTTATTTGCCTTCCTTCAGAATAAGAAGCAGAAAACCATAGGTATCGCTGGACAGCAATATCTGTGTTGATGTTCACATCTGCCCATCTTGGGCACTTGTTGGGTTATTAGCAGGAATGTTCTGGCTGCCTGCTAGTATGAAGGGAATACTGACATCTCGCTTTCTTGGAACAAAGGACTCCTTTCCCTAGAAGATATATGTGTGTGTGTGTGTGTGTGTAGCATGCTGTGGCACTCCCGCCCAGCAGCCATCCGTATCCTTAGACCCACATCAGTGGGGACAACCATCCCTGTTCAGTTGTCCCCCACAGATAAGAAGGAAAGTAGAGAGAAGGGCTGTGTTCACACTGGGCATAGAGGTTGTGGCAGAGGCAGGGTGTGTAGGCAGAGAAGCCCAGAGCAGACTCCAGTCTCTGGGTCTGTAACTTTGCAGCTGGACATGCCCTGGTCGCAGGTCAGCTTGAGCCTGTTCACTTTGCTCCTTGTGTGTCCTTCACTCCTGAGTCTGGGATGCTATAGGCCAGCCCACAGTGGCATCAGAGGGGTGTGTGGTGAGCGGGATTAGATGCTGTGTGAACCTCTAGAAAGCCTACCTAGGGCACACCGTTGTTGTCTGGATGCTAACTTATCCTGGTTGTTGAATGTGAATCTCACAGGAAAGCCATGGACTGGGATTCCTAGGCCCTGTCTGGGGATGAGCAGGGCCAGAACCTTGATGCCAGCCTGTAGCATCCTGGAGGATCTTTGGGGTAGTGGGCAGACCCCAGACAGGAACTGTTAATGAACACTCTTTAGAGACATGCTAGAACATCATGGCCAAAATGAGACTGACTTGTGTGGCTCTGGTGTTTGTGAGCACAGAGGTTTCTTCAGACCTCTGTCCTTGTTGACTCACTGACTTGGTATTTTAATTTTGGGGCGGGGGGGGTGGGGTGGGGTTGGAGACGGGATACTCCATCTGAGGTGGTCAGGAAAGGTTTGTGAAGACACTGATGTTTGAGCTGGCCTTGAAGGTAAAGAAAGAAGGGAAATAGTGGAGGCAGAGATGGGGTGGGGAGAGGAGGTCCCACACTCAGCCTTCCTGAGTTCCCAAGTCCTGCTGGCTGTTTCTGTTCTCCACCTGACCACTCCTCACACCCTGTCATCTTCCACCTGGACTTTGCGGTAGCCTTGTCCCCACTCCACCAGCTTCCAGCCTTGCTTCTGTAAGTTCTTCTTCTGTTCTCAGCACCCCGTGTGATGTCTCTAATCAGACGCTGTGGCTCCTCTTCTCAAAACCTTGCAGTGGCTGCCCAGCTTGGAGTAAAATTCAGATTCCTGCACTCCCCTTGAGAGACAGCTATCGGCATCCCTCCAGCCTTGTTTCCCACCACTGTCTTCTAGCCACACCAGCCTTCTTGCTGCTTCTTGAACAGGCGAAGTTCAGTCCCACCTCAGGACCTGTGCACTTGCCTCCCTTCACTTTGACTGCTCTTCTTCCATCTACTTGCAGGACTGCTTCCCTCATTTTATTCAGGTCTTTGTTAGATGTCACCTGTTCAGAAAGGACATCTGGGAGGACTTTATCCTTCTCTGCACACACCTGTGATGAAGAAAATGCCCCAGTGTCAGCATCATTTCTTGGAGAACTATCATCACAGCAAAGTTCTAATGGTGTCTTCTTATTCCGAAATGAAAGAACCTAGATTCCACAAAGTCCTTCTAAAGTGCTTCTGCTCAAATAGGAGTTCAAGTCTCACCTCCTTTGGTTTACAATTGCCAGACATCTCTGTTGCACTGTCTCTCAGGTTTGGCTTAAAAAAGACCTGAATTCATTCAGGAGGTTCAGAGCCATCTACATGTCAGGCACTGTTCTAGGCACTGGAAATACAGTGAACCAAAAAAAAATCATCTCTCCCCCACCCCCACTTGGTGCCAAGAAGACAGAAAATAAACAAACAAGCCTACAGTAAAATGTCAGGTTGTGACAGCAGAGGGGATGGGTGGTGAGCTTCATTACCTTGCAGGTCGTCATCACAGAAGGATGCTTTCAGGCTGTGGAAAGGCCTCCATTTCTCTCTTATTTCTTTCCTGCCTGAAGTGTGAGAAAGGATGTATGAGCAAGGGGAAGATGGACCAGTTCTCTGTGACGGTAGCTGCATTTTGTTATGACAAAGGCTGTGCTTGGTACCCACATGGGAACCCCCCTCTTGGATGTAGCTGGAGGGTCCAGAAGCAGAATTAAACCATCCTTCAACAACTCTTGAATTCTGCCCCCTCCATCTCGGAGCTGACTGCTGGCTGGCAACAGATTGAAAACTGTATTCGTCACTTGTCCTCGTCTGAGGGAACATCTAGAATGCATCTGGTTTACGTCAGAAACCACAGAAGCAAGGCTGGTTGCTTGAAGCCAGGGCACTGAATTTCCTTGGTTGTTTCAAAAGCTGCTCAGATTCCTGGCAGTGCCTATCAGCCTCTCTATTGAAAGACTTCTCTGGAAGACTCTTCACCCATTGTTCCTCCCTTTCCTCCCCTCCAGGTTCCTATCTGCCTTATCCATGGCCTATTCCCAGAGGGTTTTCCCCTGCTTCCTCCCATCCTGAACATGCCCCCAGTTTGAGAGTGAGACTCGAGGTCCAGGTGGCTCAGCCTAGTCAGATCAGCCACTGATCAAAGCTTCTCCCTGGCAGCCACTATCAATACACAGTTGTCTAATAGACTGTATATATTTAGCTGTGTCAGGTCTTAGTTATGTTGCAGCATGCGGGGTCTTTGACCTTCTTTGTGGCTTGTGGGATATAGTTTCCTAACCAAGGATTGAACCTGGGCCACCTGCCTTGGGAGCATGGAGTCTTGGCCATTGGACCACCAGGGAAGTCCCTAGACTGTATTTTTTATAGCAGTTTCAGGCTGGTAGAAAAGTTGAGCATAAAGTACAAAGAGTTCTCGTATACTTCCCCTGTAACTAACGTCTTGCTTGAGTGTGGCACGTTGGTTATAATCAATGAGTTGGTATTGGAACATTATTTTTAATGAAAGTTACTGTTTTTTAACTAGAGTATAAACTAAAGTCCCTCATTTACAATAGGGCCTATTCTTTGTGTTATGCAGTCTATGAATGTTGACAAATGTGTGATGACATGTATCCACCATTGTATCACACACAACAGTTTCACTGCCCTCAGATCCTCTGTGCTCCCCTGTTCATCCCTTCCTCTCTCTCTCTCATCCCAAACCCCTGGCAACAAGTGATCTTTTTCCACTGTCTCCATAGTTAGGTCTTTTCCGGAATGTCATGTAGTTGGAATCACACAGTCACAGTACATAATCCTTTCTGACTGGCTCATTTCACTTAGGAACATGCATTTAGGTTACTTCATGTCTTTTTCCAGTTTGAGAGTTCATTTTTTATTGTTGCATAATATTCCATTGTCTGAATATACCATAGTTTATCCATTCGCCTGCTGAAGAATATTTTGGTTACTTCCAAGTTTGAGTAATTGTGAATAAAGCTGCTATAAATATTTGTGCGTGCAGCTTTCTGTGTTTGTGTATGTGTGTGTACACATAAATTTTCAATCATTTGGGTAAATATAAAGGAGCTTGATTGCCAAACCATATGGTAAGACTATGTCTGGTTTTGCAAGAAACCACCAAACTGTTCTGCAGAGTGGCTATACCATTCTATCAGCTGGTTCTGGTTCCTGCCCCACTTTCACTTGGACGAGTCTGATTTTTCTGGGCAGAGCTTCGGAAACACACTGACTATTCCAGGGATGCTCTCCACTTTCTTCTTCCTGTCAGTTTCCTCTTCTTGCTAGAGCTAAACCATCTTAGCAGAAAACTTCCTCTTCCCTCCCTCTTTTCTTTTGCTTTACATCTCTACCATCCCCCCACCCCAAAGTTAACAAGGTAAATGGGGAAGGGGAGGAGCAGGCTTGGTAGGGGAAAGCTACCATGCTTCCCCAGGGTGTTTTTTTCCTTTCTTTAAAATGATTTAGGTTGATACCACTAAGAGGTATATGATGCTCTTCACCCCAAAACTGTGGGGTCAGGCGTGCCACTGATGTGTCTCCAATCAGTGAAAGAAACTCTTCCTATATAACTAAGTGCACTGGGGGCATTCACCTAACAGCTTTGTATTGTGTGGCCAAAAGAACATCCATTGGCCAGAGGGAAATCTTCAGGGGCTCTGAAGTCAGGCAGTGCACCGAGAGACAGTTGCCCTCCTCGCCATGCCTTCCCTCCTTCCCTCTCTAGGCCCCCAGGAGTCTGTTTGGAGCCCTGAGACTATAAATCATTGGGTGCAGGTTTGTTGGCAGCTCGTTGGTCTTGTTACTTTATTGACTGGCTTCCTATTGTGCAACCCAGATGCTCTGGGTTATTATAGAGAAGCATACATATGAACACAGAATGGAGGGAATTAATGAATGTTAGGGAAGGAAGCAGCCCAGTTACCTGAAGGCAGGCTGATCCTGCAGTCCGCTGCGAGCTCCCCCAGGCCACCGGCGAGGCTCTCCTGAGCCGCCCTGTCCGTTCATGTACCACCGGCTTATTCTGTCTCCCTTGAGTTTTGGGTGCTTCTGCCCACGTGCAGTTGGAGGCTGAATGACCTGTGGTTGAGAGACTTTCCATGCCTGGGTCCGTAATTTCTCAACAGGGTTCACTGTTAGCCTCTTAAGGAGGACAAACTCCTGTGCATCACAGCAATTTAGCATCCCTGCTCTTACCCACTAAATACCAGGAGAGTCCCCATGTCATTGTGACAGTCAAAACCTACCCCACCAGTTACCAGCTGCCCCCAGGAGGCACTGCCAGTGGGCAGAAGCCCTGGGCTAGGGGTGGTCTGGTCAGGGTCTCCTAGTAAAAGAGGTTTCTCTGAGTGCCTCTTACCCACTCTCATCCGGGCCCTTCTCAGCAGTTGGTACCTGCTCTTTTCCTCCATGCCCTTCTCCATCTCCTCTCTTCTCTTCCTCCTCCCCTCCACCTCACTTTCAGGGGAGGAGAACTTAGACCTTTTCCCAACCTGCTTTGTGATGCAGGGTTACAAGAACTTCAGGGTGTTTCCCCTTTAATTCTTGAAAATCCATCTTACGGGGATTTGTTTCCTCATGTGAACTCTGCTTCTCAACCAGCGGTCTTTATGAAGTCGGGTGAGTTTTCCTAAGGGGTGTTCTGGAGTCAGCCCCAGGAACCCAGAACACGACGGAGGCCTGATGGTGGCAAGGAGCATTGGTGCAGTGCTGTCCCCTCTGTCCAGCCCTCCCCCAGCCCCCAAGGCCAGCGCTGCATTGATCTGAAATGCGGCCAAGTCCCGCTGGTGTTTATCTTGGCTCAAACCTCAGCCTTGCCGTGCCTCCTGCAGGGTGGTTCTGGGGGTGTCCGAGCCGAGCGGTGGGAAGGATGGGTTTGTCATCATCATGTGGAGGAAATAGGGCAGAGTTCAAGGATTGCTTATGTTTTCACCTCCTCCCCACTCGTAGCCTGCTTCTGAGCACTGGTGGTGAGTGGTGTGCACACATGGCCTTGACAGAGCTGAGGGATGGGCCCGCCTTTGTTGGGGCTGCCAACAGGCTAACTGCTGGGCTGAGGTCTGCACAGGCAGAGCCTCTGTGACCCTGGGCCCCGAGGATGGCCATTTGGGCGCCACCACAAGGCCAGGGGAAGCTGGGACAGGGCCAGTGGGCCTCTGTGGAGGGGGGTGTTTGATTCCTGAATTTGCTGGCAGTTGTGGGACCCTGGCCCACTTCCCTGCAGGAAGTGTCACTGCATCTCCCACTGGATCCCAGCGCTGTGTCTGGTCCACTCTCCCACCCCTTCTTTCCTCAGGGACTCTGGGAAAGTCGAGCATGGCCCTCTGCACTGACACCTTGATGCCTCACGTGAGGGTCAGTCGACTGGACCAGCGTGTGAGCACCTCAGCTTGTCACAGCTTCCTGCAGCCTCGGAGCTTGGTGCTGGGAGAGCGTATTGGTGATTCAGCAGCCAGGAAACTCTGGGAGGGCTCAGTCATACTCGCCCGGCTGCTCTGCAATCCCCATCTGGGCCCTCGGCCCGCCAGGACGGGAGCAGGGCCTGTGCAAGAGGAAGTTTGCCTCAGTCCCCAGCCCTGGTCCAGGATCATTGATGAAACTTCAACTCTGCTTCCTCCTAACAAGAAGGGGCGAGGCATGGATGGGAGTGGGCACAGGGCCCGCCTCACCCAGAGGAGATGCTTGGTGCATCCCGGTTAACTGTTTTACAGAGATATTTTGCTCCTGTGTGCTGTCTACTTTGCAGGGTGTGGGGGTGGGGGTCCTCTCAGACCACCACATCAGTGGGTAGCACTGTGCTGTAAGGCTTTGACCTGGGTGAGGGTTGGGGGGAGCAGAGAGGAAGATGTGTGTGTAGTAGTGTGAGGCATTGCATCACACCTACCAGGTCTTAAGAAACAAAGGTTTCTCAAGAGCACAGCACCCACCTGCTCCTGCCACGGTCTCTACGGCTTTCTCATTCAGTCATTTCTTTTTGTTTTTATTTATCTTTAATTGAAGGGTAATAATAATATTGTGTTAGTTTCTGCTATACATCAGCATGAATCAGCCATAGGTATACATATGTCCCCTCCCTCTTGAGCCTCCCTCCCAACTCCTAGCCCATCCCACCCATCTCACTTCACTTCAGTCACTCATTGGTGTCCGATTCTTTGTGACCCCATGGACTGCAGCACACCAGGCTTCCCTGTCCATTACCATCTCCTGGAGCTTGCTCAGATTCATGTCCATCGAGTCAGTGATGCCGTCCAACCATCTCATCCTGTGTCATCCCCTTCTCCTCCTGCCTTCAATCTTTCCCAGCAGCAGGGCCTTTTCTAATGAGTTAATTCTTTGCATCAGGTGGCCCAAGTATTGGAGCTTCAGCTTCAGTCCTTCTGATGAATATTCAGGGTTGATTTCCTTTAGAATTGACTGGTTTGATCTCCTTGCAGTCCAGGGGATTCTCAAGAGTTTTTTCCAGCACCACAGTTCAAAAGCATCAATTCTTCAGTGCTCAGCCTTCTTTATGGTCCAACTCTCACATCCGTACACAATTACTGGAAAAACCATAGCTTTGACTAGATGGACCTTTGTCAGCAAAGTGATGTCTCTGCTTTTTATTACACTGTCTAGGTTTGTCATAGCTTTTCTTCCAAGGATCTTTTAAGGCGTCTTTTAATTTCATGGCTGCAGTGACTGTCTACTGTGATTTTAGAGCCCAAGAAAATAAAATCTGTCACTGTTTCCATTGTTTCCCCATCTATTTGCCATGAAGTGATGGGACTGGATGCCATGATCTTAGTTTTTTGAATGTTGAGTTTTAAGCCAGCTTTATCACTCTCCTCTTTCACCCTCATCAAGAGCCACCCCATGTACTACCTGTTTATCCTGAGTCGTTACAATAGCCCCGTGTGGGAGATGTATATCTTTATCTTTTTTCCATAATGAAGGAGACCGAGATGCTGGCAACAGGCCAAGGTTGCATAACGGCAAGGACTCAAGTTAGGACCCTAGTGGTGTGAGTCCGAGACACTGAGCTGAGTGAGGACAGGTTGTGTGCAAGGAAGGTGGCTGGTGCCTGCCAGGAACAGTGGGAGGAGCCAAGTAGAAATGGGGTTTAGGACCAGTTTATGTACCTGAAGTCTCTGGGCAGGACTTCAGATGGGCCTCTGTGAGCAGAGCTTAGAGGGAAGGCGTCCAGTGGTCCAAGTGCTGTAGAAGCTCACTGGCAGCAGAAGCAGAGGTGAAAATGCTTTGGTCAGGAAAACCAGTCAGGCAACTATTGTGAAGACCCAGGAGAGAGGATGAGGCCTGAGTTTTGGCAATGGCAGTAGGGATGCAGAGGGATGGATAAGATGGGTAAGGTGGAGGCAAGACTTGTGGGAGGTTATGTGGCTTGGTGATGGGTAAAGGAGAGGGAGGGGCCAATGACAGTATCTAGTCTTCAGCTACACCTAGAACCAGGGAGGAGGAGTGGAGAAGGGCAGGAGACACAAGGTCTGAGGTCCAAGCCTTTGGAGAGGGTCAGGGTTGGAAACAATGCTTGGGGCCTGGAAGTGGGAAAGTGTCAATGGGAATGTGGGATTGTGTGCTGGCCTCAGCAGCCCATACTCATCTGCCTTCCACGTAGTATGGGAGAGTCCATTTTCCTCTGACTTTGCATACTTTATTTCATTTTATTTAATCCTTGCCATAGTCATGCGAGGAAGTGTCCTTGTTTATGGATGAGGACACAGAGGCTCAACGAGGTTAGATAACACAGCTAAGGTCTCACAGTTAAGGAGTGGCAGAGCTAGGGTTCAAACCCAGTCCTGATGGCAGGGCTCCTTTTTTCTCTGCCATAATAGACCCTGAGTTGGGATTAGAAAGTGGTACAAGGTTGCAGTGCAGACATCCATCTGCCTGTCTCTTCCACCTCCCTGATCCTGAAGGTTCAATCTGAACACTTTGAGTTTTCCCACCCGCAGATATACAAACACAGACATGGAAAATACTCATGGGCTTTCAGATAACACTGGCTTATTTTCTAGGAGGTCGTAGTCATAAGGTATTGCCTTAGACTCATCAAGTTGGACTTTGCTGCTTCTGGCCACCCACAGGTCATTAGGAAGGACGGCTGAGGGTCCCAAGCTCACTGACCAAAAAGCATTCATCCTGGACTGTAAGCTTCGAATATATCTTCAAGCCCATGTCAAGATAGCATTGAAAATGTAGAAACTGAAAGTGCCTTTTTAGGTTCTAGTTTTGGATCTCTCCCATCTTCTGATATTCGATGGACATGCTAAATCGAAAGACAGAATTACAGCAAACTGCGCACACTCACTGAGGCAAGCACGCACAGCCTTTTCCCTGGTTCAAGGCAAGGGGTCCACCTCCACACAGAGCATTGGAATGAGGCCAAGTATGTCCATACCCCGCTTCCCCAGGTGGATGATTTAGGAAGATGCCAGCCCCATATCATCCCAGAAGTTAGGGACAGGGCTGACCCAACTCCGTCACTTAAACATAAAGAACCTGAGATTGAGAGTGGTGAAGGGACTTGCTAAAGGTGACACCACTCACGGATGACCCTAGTCTCTGGACTCCCTGGTTGTCTCTGTATCACAGCACCTCTGGCTTAGATCCAGGAGAAGAGGACTTTTCTAGAGTGTCTGTGCCCTTTGGCTGCGTTCCACAGGATAGGGGGAAGCAGAGGGTGGCCGGCTGGGCCCTGTAACATGAGCTGCCATGTCTATCATTTACAAGCTGGGTGACCTTGGACAAGTGACTTAATCTCCTATACCTGGACTTTCTCATCTCCAAACTGGGAGCTTGAACAGTACCTACTTCCTAGGACTGGCTTTGGGTACTGAATGAGACGATGCAGGGCATGTCGTAAGTGCTGAAATGTTGCTGCTATTACTGTTAATAATGCTCTCAGCCACAATAATAATTATGGCTGAATGATGCGAGAAGGGAGCTTGGGAGACGAGTCAGGCGCCCGTGGTCTTCCCGCCCACTGCTGGCTTACAGGTGTGTTCCTGGCTCACGTGTCTGTGTGGAGCTGTTTGGGTGCAGGGTCAGAACCTCACTTGGATGGGTTTGTCACAAGAGCTACCCTCTTCGCTGCAGAGTTACCACCTGAAACCCAATACTAACCATTTCAAGTAATTTCTTGGTAAGACTCTCCTAGGGTAGCAAAGTTTAATCTGTGTTTTGAAGGCAGAGTTCCAGATGCTGGGATGGGGAGAGAAAGAGCCCTCTGTCCTGTGAGCCGTTCGGCCCAAAGTGATTCATTCTGTGTCACATATTTCTAAACCCTCCTCGCCTTCCCCTGAGCTCTCCTGATCCCGTCTGGCCAGTTACTCCGCACATTCCTCTGCTGCTTTGACTGCCGTCCTCTGAAGCCGGTGTCACCAGTGTCTCTGTAAGCAGGGGCACTTGTGAACTGTCACCTCTTCCTTGGAGAGAAACTCTGCACTGGGGTGATGAGGATGCCGCGTGGCTGCTTTCGATGTGACATTTATGGCTATTCTCGCAGCAGGGTCAGGCACGGGTCTCCTGGTCTTACTGGTCCTGCCAGCTTCCCTCCTTGCCCCTGCCTGCAGTGTGTTCCCTTTTTCTTCCTAATCACTTCTGACCCTGAAGCTAGCATCTGTACCTGGCTATCAAACCTCTTGCATTGAAAAATTCTGAGTCACACAATATTGCAGGTTTTGCAGTTAAAAATCCTGCCATGTTTGCAGATGAATTTCAGGTGTTGGAATATAATTCATAAGAGAAGATACCCTAGAACCTAGTACCAGAAGTTACTTTAGTACCAGCAGACCCTGGGTTCCCTGTGACCCATTTCCACATATTTTTGTCCCCTACATGGCTGTTCATGGGTGTCACCTGAAGACCTCGAGCTGTAGGTACCACCCTCACTTCCTGAGCTTCTGCTCTGAGCCTCATGACCCTGCAGCCCCAAGCATGGCAGGAGAGGAAGTGAGATCCTGGCTGCCCTCCACACAACCATACTCGCTTCTGCCTGTCTCTCCACTGGTTCCTGCCCCTACGCCTGCATTAGGTCATTCCCCGCAGGCCTTTCCTCACCACCTCCTCTAAAGCTAAGACATCTTTCATCCAAAAGGACCTGCTGCAACCTCTCTCCACCCTCCCCATATCTCCCTGACGCAAAACCTCATCCTTACTCCTTTGCTCAGGAAGCC
This sequence comes from Okapia johnstoni, assembly GCA_024291935.2. Lineage (NCBI taxonomy): Eukaryota > Metazoa > Chordata > Mammalia > Artiodactyla > Giraffidae > Okapia > Okapia johnstoni. The sequence continues at coordinate 120,664,570 of CM044306.1, read as the reverse complement.
TGGCTTAGGGAATTTGAAAGTGGATGAGCTGTGGAGCCTTGATTTTCTAGGGTGAGCAGCTGATCTACACAGTGGAGTAGGTAGGAGCCTGGAAGCAAATACCAGCTGTAGTGGAAGTGAGAGCAGGGCATGGTCACCTCTGCCGGGGTGGCCGGGGGCCTGACGATGCCTCTTCCAGGTCGAGGCCTTAGAGCTGAGTGTCTGCAGAGGAGGTGAAGCAGTCACCATGTCACCAGGTTCCAACCCCGTGCATGCATGCACGCATGGACGGGGCATCCTGCTCTGTGGTCAGGGGGAGATGGGTGTCCCGCATCCATTGGCAACATTTCCCCTTGGCCCTGACCTGTGAGCTCACAGGTAAGTAAAGTAGGCTGTCCTCTCTCTGGCCATTCTTTCTATAGGAAGCAGCCACCTGCATTCCAAAAGCTGAAGCAAAAGCTCTGCGGCCCTTGTCCTTCCTGGAGGGCTGCCTGGGTTCCCTCTGCCTCGAGTCTGGAGTCTGTCTTTCACAAGGTCTTTCTTCCATTGCGTGTGGCTTTTCCCCTTGTCACCACTCCCCTTTACTAAGTTCATAATCCTGAGATTCCCCTTGTTGGAGCTATTTAAACAAAATGGGATGCTGGCAGGAGCAGCCCAGAAGGGATTCCTGCGTGAAGGGAGGCTAGATGGATGGCCTTGGGGCAGGCGAGGCCCGGCTTTGAACCTCAGGTGAGAGACACCTGTGGCCTCTGAGTCTCCATCTGAACTGTGCATTGTCACCCCAGGGCCACTGGCAGTGGCCGTGCCTACGTCTGAACTGTCCCCACGCAGGTGCTCCAGGGAGGATTCCTGTGCTTCTGATGAGTCTTGGAGCCTGCCAAGGCCATGTGTTTCTGGCCTTCACACGGTCCAGCTGTTCCAAGCAAAGCTCAGGGGGCTGGAAGTCTGAGCAGCTGGGCTTATGGAGGTTATGCTGTGGGGAGTCTGGACATTTAAACCCTTGCTCCTTCTCAGTAGACCTTGCTCATAGTGGGGGGATTGGAGGCAGTGGAAATATCACAAGAGGCAACAGATGGAGCCTCTAGAAGAGATGGATCAACCTGGTGCTTAGGCCCACTGAATCTGTTGTCTGGATTCTTTTGGGGGTCATAGCTGGTACCTTCCAGTGTGTCATGACAGCCCATGGTCAGAGGGACTGGTGTGTGGGGTGGTCATTAAACACTGTCTCAGGCATAGGAGTTGGATAGACTGGAGTCTGAATTGGGCTGCAGGAACTTGGGCAGATTTCTCAACCTGTCTAAGCCTCAGTTTCCTCATCTGTAAAATGGGGGTGTTTCCATAGACTGGACCAGATGTCAGGGAGGCTGGGAGGAGCCCTTTGTCATAGGTATGGTGAGGACTAAATAAGATAACGCATGTAAAAGCCAAGTGGTGGGCCTGGGAGTGCCACCTGTGCAGTAAGTTGTACCTGTGCCCCCGTGAGATGTGAAAGAGGTCAGACCCTGTCTTTTGGGTCTGGGACCCTCCTAGCAAGCCCACCACGTGGTGAAGGAGAAGCAGAGGCCTCATCTCCCATCCCAGGGCTTCTGCTGCAGTTGTGTCTGAACAGAAATTGCAGAGAGAGCCCAGGGCATTGAAGAGTTTTTCCATGGGATTGTGGGGGGTAACAGAAAGGAACTGTTCTTGTACTTCTCAAATTATGATTAAAAACCCAGTGTCCTTCCTCTGTGGAACATGGTGGTTTTGTAACCTCTAATTAGTTCCCGAAACATCTTTGCAAGTTCAGCAGCTGAGAGCTCCCAGGTAAGGAACTCACCCCAAGGTTGAGGGAGCACCCCTCCACACGCCCTGGATGCTGGGGAGCACCTATGCTCTCTCCTGGCTGTGGTTGGACAGTGTTTTTGCTGTCTAGTCCAGGTTTTGCTTAAGCAGAGGTCAGCGTGGAGCCCAGGAACTGTACTGACTGATGGACGGATGGATGGTTATGGGGCTGGGAGGGAGAGGGGAAGGAAATGCATTTGTTCACAGACTGTTTGTGACAGCCCAGTGGCACTTCCTCTCAAGAGGTATACAAAGCATCTGTCAGTCTTTCCTTTCGGTTCCACAGGTCACTGGCCACCTTTGGCCCAGAGTGGTTTGTGGTGATGCCAGTAAAATCAGATTGTGGCAGGTCCCCAGCTGACTGGGAGAAACCTCTGAGACTTTTTCTTGCTTTGGTAGGAAACCCTCACTTTAATGCTTGGTGTGTAGATTACACAGTCGGCCTTTTAGATAATGCCCAGGGGAACCCTGAGACCTTGCTTCCAAAGGTAGTGTCTATTGAGCAGCAAGAAGGAGTTACACAGGCCAACATGTGATTTCACTAACTTTCTCTCCTCGTCCCCCTCTGCCACTGCCTCCTGGTCTCCCCCCACCCAACTCCAGCACCAGTGTCAGCTTCAGCACTCTGTAGGAGTATTTGGGAAATTCATGCCAGGCCAGCAGTGAGAGCAGCCTGAAGCTTTCAGATATTTCTCATGTCAAAGGCTTAAAGGAAAGTCCTGAGCCGATTGCCTTATCTGTTCCCAGCGTGTTTCTCCCTTGAGAGTCAAGGGCTGGCGTGTCTACATCCTGAGTGCTGGGGGAAAGGATCTCCCCCAGCCTGCATGGCAAGGGGTATACTGTTCCTGAGCCTTGGGGTGGGGGTCACAGCACAGGGGTTTGCCTCTTTTCTGTGCTGCCTCTGGGCTAACCTGTAGGTGGCCCAGCTAATTGCGTGACCACCACGGCATCTTTTTGCAGTTCAGTTTTAGGAAATCATTCTTAGTTCATGCTGATTGCGTAACTCCTAGAGGTTCCTTCTTTGACAGAATTGTGCTGCTCTGTCTCCTCCGGGGCTGTAACGTGCGGGCGCAGAAGGTCATCTGCTGGCCGGGGTGGCTTTGGAAGTATGCAACCCCTCTGGTCCCAGAGCCTCCTGCTTAGGCGGGCCCTGGGCTTGGGGGCTCATGCCCACGCAGTTGCAGTCTGGACATACTTAATGGTTTTCCTTTCATATTATAAATGTGAAAGGAAAATGAAGTTCAGTGGGACAGTGGGGTGTGTGCAGGGCCCTGAGGCCTTGGCTCCTGTGATCCCACCTACCGCCACCTCCCTGCCTCCCCTGGGTGGGTTCTCACCCCTGCCACCTGGGACCTGGACACCAGAAAGGCTGGAGTGAGGTGTGTGCCCCTCCTGGGCAGGGCATGGTGGCAGCTGCCCCATCGAGGCTGGTAGCCCTGCTGCGTCTCCGCAGAAGATGGACATGGGCGAGCCTCTCCTCTCCCCTAATCCACGTACCTAGGGTAGATGTTGCGACACCCTCAAGGTCACCTGCCCACCTTGGGTTGGCGCGACTGGTTTCTGGGAAGAAGAAACTCCTGACTGGCTTGCCTGCCCCCAGCTGGGTCGCTCACATCCGCACATCCACCCACCTGCTGGCGGGTCCAGCTGTCCGGGATCACACGCATGCTTGGGTACTGTCGCTGGGGCCCAGGGTGCCTCTGGGGATCTGGGCTCACCCTGCAAGTCTCCTCACACCACAGAGAGAGCAAGACCAGAAGGAGCACATAACAAATATCATGACATGCTCAACAGCAGGTACATACTTAAAGCCACCAAACTATGCACTTAAAAAGGGTTAAGATAGTAACTTCTATGTATATTCTAGCACAATAAAACATATCTATAAGGTGTTTTAAAACAAGAAACATCATGACAAGTGGAGAGAGAGAGACCAGGAAAGAAAAAGCTTGAGATTTTAGTAATGCTAATAGGCACTTTTTTCCTGCTTTTTACACAAAGGGTCCCACCTATTCATTTTGTACTGAGTTTCACCGGTGACTCAAGACAGTGAAGAATCTGCCTGAAATGTGGGAGACCAGGGTTTTATCCCTGGGTCAGGAAGATCCCCTGGAGAAGGGAATGGCAACCCACTCTAGTGGGTTCTTGCCTGGAGAATCCTCATGGACAGAGGAGCCTGGCGGGCTACAGTCCATGGGGTTGCAAAGATTTTAGTGACTAAACCACCACCACTCTGTATTATGTCACTACGACTGCCTGTTGGCCACTTTGTAAAATTGTCAACTCTTTCCCTTGAGAAGGACCCATCCTTGAAGCCTGAGAAGTTGGTTGCTGGCCAGACTCTCACCTGTCTTCTTTTCTTCCTCTTCACAGGTATTTTCTTGGCCGTGTGCCAGGCCCTGGAGAACAGCACATCCGCCCTGAGTGGTGAGTCCCATCCCGTCTCCTCCATGTGGGGTGGTGTATGGAGAACGGATGGGAGCAGCCCCTGGCTGCTTTGTGGAGCCTCTGCTACAAGCTCCCTCTGGGGCTCCTGCCTGCTGAGTTCCCATGCATCTGCCCCCTGCACGTTGTCCCAGGGCCTGGGGAGTGCTCCTGGGAGGTCTTAACCGCCGACCCACAGTGACCATTCCTTACTCGCCGAGGGTGCACCCTCTCCCAGCTCTGATCAGACAGTCACTGTGGGCAAGGGTGCTGGCAAGCTGAGCCTCATAATCCATCTAAAGAAGAACCCAGATTCCTAAACCCTCTTGTCTCCTTCTGCCTGGGAATCTTTGTTTAGTTATTAATATTTTCCAGTTTCTCTTTGGACATTTGTAGTCGCATTTCCTTTGTTGCATTTATGAGATCCTGGGTCAACAGATTGGAAAGCTGGGAAACGTTGGCAGCAAACTACTCATGGGCAGAGCCTCACAAAAGCATCCCCCGTGATGGTTGTGCGCGGCTTTTAGCATTTGCCCATGTGCACTAATATTTTTATACAATTAGTCGTGTTGAGGAAGTGATTTGGGTTCCTGCTTTTTAAATTCAGGGTTTGGAGTTGTGCTTTTTTCCATGTGGCTAGAATGTCTTGAAATGTATCCTTTTAAAATGTCATAATGTTTCATTCAAGTGGACACGTGCTACAATTAGGCTTTTCCCAGGGGATATTTTTTGTTGTCTTCAGTTTAAATTATAATGCTCCCTTTTGATGCCTAGAAACTATTTCCTTCTTTTGGATTCTTTCCTTGGGACATAGCTCCAGGAGCAAGAGCATATATTTACGACCCTTGTAACAAATTGTTAAGTAGGTTTCCAAATGAATTGAGCCGGTTTTTATGTCAGCAGTGCACCAGTCTGTCAGTTTCTCTGTTTGCTCGTTGACATAGAGAATGTTCCCATCTGTTACTGCAGTGGCCCCAGCTGCATCTCCCTAGTTACTTCAGGGAGGTGCCAGGGCAGGAGGTGGTGCTCTGTAGTCATACATCCTCAGACCACCACACAGTGTTCCTGGTACTTAGCTCTTCTCTTCCAAAGCTTCCTGTCCAAACATAGTAGATGATGCTGCCGCTCCCACTGGATACCAGTGCTTCTGCAACCCCGCAGTGTCCGCCTGGAGCTGTTATCCTTGGTGCACTTGAACCCTTAAGGTGTCTGAGCCACTTGGTGGCCCATGATGCTACAGAAGAAACTGCCTCTTGTCCTATGTGTTATACTTCATCGGGACTGGGGGTGAAGTGTCCGTCCATTCCAAAGCAGTGCTTTGGGAGTCCAGGGTCTACTCGAGTTTCCATGAAGTAGTTCCGTGGACAGAGGAGCCTGGTGGGCTGCTGTTCATGGGGTCTCACAGAGTCTCGGGCACGACTGAAGCGACTTAGCATGCATGCATGCATTGGAGAAGGAAATGGCACCCCACTCCAGTACTCTTGCCTGGAGAATCCCAGGGACAGAGGAGCCAGGTGGGCCTGCCATCTATGGGGTCGCACAGAGTCAGACACAACTGAAGTGACTTAGCAGCAGCAGCAGCAGCAGTTCTTTTACTTTTTAACTACTTCCCCCATCACAAAAGGCTCAGATGTGCATATACAGGGAGGAGGGGATAGCTTTGTGACCCATGCTATTTTCACAATCGACCCAGCCCTCATCCTGGGATGCGTTTACCTTCCGGGTGCACCCCCAGCCCATCGTGGTCCTCACTGTAGGACCTGGTAGGCCCAACAGCCAGGTTTTCCTCTGAGTCACTTGTAGGTGACAGTCTGCAGTGATGGCAGAGGCTGATGCTACCCCCATGGGGACGGTTATCTTACCCCCTACTCCTGTCCCATCCATTCACACAGGAAAGGCCTAGGGGATGTTGTACCTGAGCCAGTCCTTTTAGGGGCCTGGCATGGCTCCTGCCGAGGCCCTTTGGGGTTTCCCAGGCTCTTCTGGGTAGACGTGGGAAAACCTATGATATTTATCTAGAAAATGTCTATGCTTGCTGTGGTCGCAATCGACCTCTGTTCCGTGTTTCTTTTCTGGGCTTGCTTCTGTGAGACAGGCTCAGGCTGATATTGGACATACCCTCCCCATAATGACTTAGGTTCAGGAAACAGTAGGTGTGGCCTGCCCTTTTGCACACGACCCTGTAACTGGCCGAGTGCTGCTCTGTGGCCCAGTGTGGTGGGTGAGAGCTGGGGCAATGCCACACCTTCTGGTGTCCAGGGGGCATTGAGATCTTGGTACTGGTTGGTGATATGTTGGGGAAGGGGGGTGGGCAACAGTCTGGCCTCTTGCATTGCTCTCTGTTTGATGGGTTACTTAGCTGTGGGACTTGTGCCCCAGAGAGGTTAGTGGAATAGTTCTTTCCATGTTTGCTTACTCTCTGCCCTGCCCTGCTGGACCAAGATATGAATCCAGAGAGGGCTGGTTTAGTTAGTAGATAAGTCCAAATGGTGATGACCATGTCATAGCCACTTGTCCAAGGGCTAGGGCTTTGTGACTAAATCAGGCTTGTTTGCTCAACTTTCTTTCCCTTTCTTTCCCTTCCCATCTCCTGGAAGACTCCCCAGGCCCTTGTAAGCTTTGTCCGCCCCACCCCGACTCTGTCCTCTCCAGACATGGCTGAAATCTTGTGGGTACAGCTTAAACTGGAGACCCCACCAGCCACACTCACTACATCAGCACTGGGATATATGTGTGTTTAACTCTTGGCTAATTCAGCAAGTAAAACTATTTGTTAATGTTTATAATAGAAATCTTCATACCTAGAAAAGGAGAAATAATAGCAAAATCAATCCCCATGTATCCATCACCCAACTTCAACAACTAGCATCTCTCTGCCATTTTTCTTTCATCTGTTTTCTCACCTTTTTAAGTTTGCTCTTTGTTGGTATAGTTTAAAACACAATCCATTTCTCTTGTGACTATTACTTGTATCTAACAGATAAGAACTTTTAAAATGAAACCATAGTTCAGTTACACCAACAAAAGCAATAGTAATTCTTTTTTTTTATTAGATTCTTAAATATGGAGGGTAGATGACGCTGAACTCAAATTTGTGGCATTTTATTTAATTCACATTGCCTTTGATGTTTTCATATTTTGCTTTCTACTTATATTTCCTTTCAGGTTAACACTGCTTTTATAAAATGCGCCCATTTGTATACTGGGTGACTGACTTTCACATCTGAGTCCCTCCTAACCCTTATGCTCTGGAGGTTGGTGGGCTCATTTACTGAAACTATCTAGATGTGAAGATGGGTAATTTTAGGACAGAAGCTATGAGAGCTTCACCCGTGGTTTAAATATGCAGATTTCTTCACTCTGACAGTTAATTGTAATGAGAAACAGTAATGAACACAAGAAGGTTTTGTACATTCCTGATTGGTGGTGCTGGAACAAAGGACTGCACACTTACTCAGAATTAAGCTCTAACATTTTGATGGAGCAGCATTGACAGAAAATGCAAACTCCACATGCCAATCAAAAGTGGAATATGAGCTTGAAGGAACAGGGGCTGATCCCATGTGGCATTCTTGTGCTTTCCCCCCCAAAAAGTTCAGTGGTCTCATGACTTCATAGTTGCTCTTGGCTTTCTTGTTTGAGGTTTCATTGGTTTCTTTCAATCTTCCTTTTAATAAACCCCAAAATGTGGAGGGTAGATGATGCCAGAGGCATGGAAACTGGCATTATTATCATCAGAAATGCTTCTCAGACATTTGCTTCAGGTGGGACATTGGAGGGATATATGCCTTAGGCTGGAGGTTAGGAGCCCTGCGTGTTAGACCCATCTGGTCTCAGTTCTGCTGTGTCCTCAGGCAAATTATTCATCTGGTTCCTGTTTGGATGTTGGCCTTGACTTAGGAATAACCTGTGAAGTTTTTCACATGACCACTGTGATGGATTGATGGAGACTGCTTGGAAAGCTTTGGTGAGGATTTAGAAGGAAGCCTTCAAAGTATCAGTTCAGTTCAGTCGCTCAGTCGTGTCCTATTCTTTGTGACCCCATGGACTGCAGCACACCAGGCTTCCCTGTCCATCACCAACTCCTGGAACTTGCTCAAACTCATGTCCATCAAGTCAGTGATGCCATCCAACCATCGTCACCTCTGTCGTCCCCTTCTCCTCCTGCCTTCAGTCTTTCCTAGCATCAGGGTCTTTTCCAATGAATCAGTTCTTCACATCAGGTGGCCAAAGTATTGGAGTTTCAGCTTCAGCATCAGTCCTTTCAATGAATATTTAGGACTGATTTCCTTTAGGATGGTCTGGTTGGATCTCCTTGCAGTCCAAGGGACTCTCAAGAGTCTTCTCCAATAGCACAGTTCAAAAGCATCAATTCTTTGGCACTCAGCTTTCTTTATAGTCCAACTCTCACATCCATACATGACTACTGGAAAAACCATAGCTTTGACTAGGCGGACCTTTGTTGCCAAAGTAATGTTAGGAATGTATGGCAGTGGTCAATTGATGATGCCTGCCGTGAGCCTCAGATACACTGGTGGTAGTGTGACTGCCGTGTGTCTCATTCTCTCGGAGCCAGATGCTCTTTTACATTTGAGTTCTAACATTATGGGCTTTTCAGGTGGTGCAGTGGTAAAAAAATCCACCTGCGAATGCAGGAGACGCAAGAGACTTGTGTTCAATCCCTGGGTTGGGAAGATCCTCTGGAGTAGGAAATGGCAACCTACTTCAGTACTCTCACCTGGACAATTCCACAGACAGAGGAGTCTGGTGAGCTACAGTCCATGGGGTTGCAAAGAGTCAGATGTGACTGATCAACTGAGTGTGTGTGTGTGCACGCATGCATACACACACACACACACACACACACACACACACACACACAGGCTACATTATAGTTGCTGGACAACTTCTCTGTCCTTGTCTCCACCACAAAGGTGAACCCACAATGAGAGCCTCGCAGTGACAGACGGCAACCACAGCTGACTGCTTAGTGTATGATCTAGAAAATCACTGCTCTAAGAAGTCAGTAGTCTGCGGGCCAGGACAGAAAATTTATATCTGGTTGGTTGTCAGTTTGTAAAGCTTGCAGAGAAATATTAGCTGGAGGCAAGGTGAGGATGGCAGCACCTACAGCTTAGAACCTCACCCTTCGTGAGGAAGAGTTACAGCATATCTTCAAAGGCACCTGTTAATGCCCCTGACTTGGGACAGAATGCACCCTGATTAAGTTGTTGGGTGACTGCTTGCTTAACCCTGTGCAATGTTGCCTCGGTCCCAGGCTGCCCATCTGGTTCTCATATTTTCATGAGACTCATTCTAATGATCCAGGGGTGTGGTGAGGGCCTTGCTCAGACACCTGGGAGCCAAGCTCCTTCTGTTCTTTGCCTAATTCCTGGGTGATTCAGGGTGGCTCTTTAAACCTCTGAATTTCTGCTCCTTCCTCTAGCCTGTGTCTATTGACATCCACTTGGACCCAGGCAATGTTGGAAACCTTACTTAATTTAGCATCTGGGAGACTTTTCAAAGGCGATGATGAAAGACCGTGGAACATTCATGGTGGCGTCATTCAGGGGGACGGTCCCTCTTATCAGCTTGCATGGGGAGACGGTGGGCAGATTTGGTGGGGGCTTTGGGTTTAACTGTTAAGAAGGGCACGTTTGGGCTGGGGCTGTGGAGGGAGTGCAAATCAGATTATAGGGAGCAGTGTTTGAAGACAGGACTTTGTTTGGAAAACAGGTAGAGCACAGGTCAGCCAGCAAGCCAGGGATCTGGTTATTGCTCACCTCTCCTAACAAAAGCTTTTCAGAACTGCAACCTGCTTCCCCGTTCCATTGTCTGGAGTTTTCCCACGTGGGGCTGAAGGCATTCTAAAATTAGAAAGCTCACGTGTTCTGCCCAGGTACAGGGTTCATGGTTCCAAATATGTGTCTGTAGCACAAGAGGCTTGGTATGACTTTGTTAGGGGCTAAAAACACAGACAGCCGTGGGTGCGGGGACTAGCTCACTGTGGAGGATGCTTGGAGGAGCGTGGAGCCTCAGGAGAGAAAGAGGGCTTGTTTCTCCTTTCTTTTCTAGGACTTCTGCTTGTCACACAATTCCTCTTTTTACCTTCTACTTTTTGCAGAGGAAACTGTGCTGGGTCAGAAGGCAGGTTGCTCATAGTAGTAGACACACCACAGAATGTGGAATCCAGGATCATATTTCTGACTCACTAGCTGTGTGACATCTGTAGAGTTCTTAACCCCAGTTCCCCCTGGATAAAGTTAAGGAGTTGGATTAAGGCAGTGTCTTTTCAAACTGTGAGTCACAAAATCACTCTAGTGGGTCACAACCAACATTTTTAAAAATGAGATTGAAGAACTTAGACTAGAGAATTTCAGAGTGTATTACACGAAGGAGAGTCGGATAATGTCTCATGACACTCTTTTGGTTACTCATGGATTTATATACTGGCCTTCTGCACTTGTTTACTTGTGTAAGCTGCACCCATATTGCATCCTTTATCATTTCCATATTTGGTTTCTTCAGTGTAATAATTCAGACACCTGCAGAGTAAGTGCCTTAAAACTTTGCAGACCTGTACATTCCCCTCCACACCTAGTCTTTCATAGCTATCTTGTTCACCCCTAAATTGACAGCAATACTTTTCACCTTTATCAAGTCTTTCCAAAACACTGCACTTGTGATAAAAAACAACAGCTCTTTCCTTATGCATAGATATTTCGTTAGTATATGTAATATGTAGTTATGTAAATACAGTAATGAGTGCTATTGACATGAGCAGATTTGGGAACAAACACATGCGTCGTCTTGGTAAATAAATATCTTCAGTGTTAAAAATAGAAATGGGTGGTAAACTAGTGTAGCCAACTGATTGACCTTTTGCGTGCTGAGGACATTGGTATAGATGTTTTAACAAAGGAATGGAGAGGATGGATTGGGTAAATCAAGGCCATGGTTTAAGTTGAGCTCAGATAAGTGAACATCTGCCAGCTTTGAAAAACCAGAGTGACACAACTCCTGGATTTCTGAAAATCAAGACCTGTAGGAGCCTACTGTTTCCTACTTTTTAGCTTTGGACTTTTACTTAGCACCCACTTATTAAGTACTACCTTCTACCAGGCATTGTGCTAGGCCCTGGAGATACACATGAGAAATCAATATGAGCCCTGCCATCAGAGGGCATAGAGTCAGGCCAGTGATGTTGATGATTTTTACATCTCAAAGAAAATCATAAACACAGAGCAGATGATCCACCATGTGGATTTCTTTGAAGAAAACACCCGCCTCTACTATATTCAGACTTCCCATTTTTAATCCAAGTGCCAAACTGTGTACTTTTTCTTTTCTTTAATAAATTGCTTCTTGCTGAGTTTGGCTTGTGAGGCTGAGCTGGTTTTCTATGTGATTGATCACTCCTGGGCTGTGGTTGTCATCTATGAAGCTGGCATAAAGGGCATCTTCTGGCAAGCACCTTATATAGCAGGAACAGTATCTAACCACACATCAGCCAAAAGAGTCAGCCTGCAGAGAACCACAGTAGTAGTAGTAGTAGTAGTAGTAGTAGTCAGGACCCATGGTCTGTGGCCATTTACTCTGTATCTACAATGAAGATCATCCTAATGCCAGCTTATTACATTTCTACACCTCTTAGCTCAGAGTCTGAAGAGAGAGAATTGGATCAGTGTGTCCTCTTTGGTCCGAGTGGTCACCCAGCAGCTGTGGCAGTGTTGGGGGTAGGGGTGGGGTAAGGCTGCAGGTAATAAGATGCCAAAGAGCAGGGTAGGCCTTGGACAGGGCAGAGCCCCTCAGGTGACCTGGAGGGGGCAAAGACCAGCATTCCTTGTCCAGACCAATTCTTTGAATCATTCAATCAGCAAAGATTTATTGAGTACTTACTATGTGCCAGACCTTGATGAAAACAAAATCTCTGTTCTCAAGAACCTTATACTCTACTGGGAAAGATAGACATACGATTATATTTTAATCTATCAAATTGACATATTTTTGAGCGTGGCAACACTGAGTGCTGGTGTGTGTGAGGTGAGACAGCTGTGTATATTACTTATGAGTGTGCCTGTTGGCTTTCTGGGAAAGAGTTTAATATTAATAGGGAACTTGATTCCTTAGTATTCGTAAGAACCTTATAATTGTCCATGCCCTGTGATCCAACAATTACACTTTTAGCCATCTATTTTACAGAAGTAACCAGGGATGTTAGGTTATTATCCACTATAGTAAAATACTGCCAATTTAAATGTCAGCAAGAGAGAAATAGTTATAGGCCAGGTGATTAGATTTTAAATAAAAGTCCTTTAAAATCATGCTGATGAAGAATATTTAATGATATGGGAGAAAAAGTTATGTATAAAATTGAATATAATATCTCATGTAAATAAATATAAAAAAGTGTATATAAAATTGAATATAACATCTCAATTTTATACACTATACACACAAATGCAAAAATAAAATGTAAGCATCATATAGTATTAACATTAATTATCTCTGAGGAACTAAAGAGCCTATTGATGAAAGTGAAAGAGGAGAGTGAAAAAGCTGGCTTAAAACTCAACATTCAGAAAAGGAAGATCATGGCATCTGGTCCCATCACTTCATGGCAAATAGATGGGGAAGCAATGGAAACAGTGACAGACTTTATTTTCTTGGGCTCCAAAATCACTGCAGATGGTGACTGCAGCCATGAAATTAAAAGACACTTGCTCCTTGAAAGAAAAGTTATGACCAACCTAGACAGCATATTAAAAAGCAGAGACATTACTTTGCAAGCAAAGGTCTGTCTAGTCAAAGCTATGTTTTTTCCAGTAGTCATGTATGGATGTGAGAGTTGGACTATAAAGAAAGCTGAGCACCGAAGAATTGATGCTTTTGAACTGTGGTGTTGGAGAAGACTCTTGAGAGTCCCTTGGACTGCAACGAAATCAAACAAGTCAGTCTTAAAGGAAATCAGTCCTGGATATTCATTGGAAGAAGTGATGTTGAAGCTGAAACTCCAATACTTTGGCCACCTGATGCGAAGAAGTAACTCATTGGAAAAGACCCTGATGCTGGGAAAAATGGAGGATAGGAGGAGAAGGGGACAACAGAGAATAAGATGGTTGGATGCCATCACCAACTCGATGGACATGAGTTTGAGCAAGCTCTGGGAGTTGGTGATATAAAGAGAAGCCTGACGTGCTGCAGTCCATTGGGTTGCAGAGTCGGATACGACTGAGCAGCTCAACTGAACTGTACGGGAATATAGCTGATTTTAATTTCCTTTGTACTTTCCTGTTTTTTCCTATCCTGTACAGTGAGCATTTTAAATACTATAGTCAGAGATAAAAGGAGCTACCTTTTTAAGAAGATGGAAAAGGCCGTGGCTGACGTCCTGCTCTGCAGGTCTGTTGGCCAGTGTGAGCTGACTGCAGGCTGTTACGAGGCTCAGGCAGTGCCGCTGTTTGTGGAGCACAGGGACCTGCCACGCTGGCCTGCATGCTTGGCACCTACCTCCAGGGACCTTGCTGTCTAGAGAGGTTGACCCCAACAGAATACTTGCCAGCTCACCTCCAAGTTCTGGGGATACTCATCCAAACTCTCCTTTGGTGGCCCTTTGGCTCCTATATAACGCTGATCCATTCTTTTTTTTTAGCTTTAATTTTATTTATTTTTTAATCTTTAATTGAAGTATAATTGCTTTACAATGTTGTGTTGGTTTCTACTATACAACAATGTGAATCAGCTATAAGTATACACATATCCCCTCCCTCTTGAGCCTCCCTCTCATACCCCCTCTAGGTCATCACAGAGCCCCGAGCCGAGCTCCCTGTGCTAAACAGCAGCTTCCCGTTAGCTATCTGTTTTACACATGATAGTTTGTATATGTCAATGCTACTCTCGCAATTCCATTCACTTTTATCTCTGGGTTTCAGTGGAGAGGTTGGGCTTTTCCGGGCCCCCGGCCCTAGAGTCAGTCTCTAGAATGTGAGCACTCTGGAACTGGACAGAGTTCAGACTCTCCCCCTGCCACTTACTGGCTGTGAGACCTTAAGCAAATTACCTAACCTCTGTGTACCTCAGCTTCCTTATCTATGAAACAGGAATAATCATGGGAGCTGCTCTTAGGGTTGCTGTGAGGATTAAGAGATGACATGTAAAACACTCGCAGCTGTGTGCACACACACTTGGGTACTCTGCTGCTACTCCTCTTACTGTATTATTGGTGATGCATGGATCGTGATACACGTCTGTGTCTTCATAGTGCTTTTCTCATCGGCAGTCTAGTTGTAAGGCAGTGGTTCTCATGTTCCAGTGAGCAGAGGAGTCTTCCTGCTGATTGTTAAAATGCAGATTCCTGGGCCCTCATCAGCCTGTGGCCCAGAAATCGGCACTTCTGATTCTCAGCAAAATGTGGTTAAGGCCCAAGGGAAAGAAGCTGAGTGGTAGACACGTGCCCTTGTAGGCTGAGGGGCTTTCTCCTTAAGGCAACAACCTCATCCCGTCCCTGGAATTCTTACTCCCCTTTGCTGGACCGAGCTGGTTTATGGGAGTCTGTGAAATGTTTGTGTTCCAGGACTGACTTTCTAGCATCCACCCAGAAGCTTGGTAAAGATGATCCGAAAGCTCAGAACTTGGGCCATCGCTTCAAAGCATCCTCTTTCTCTTTATCCTTGCTGTGATGAAATGATGAACACAGCAGCTTTGGGGTAAGGCATCAGCTTTGTTTTCTGAGAGCCTGACCCAAACTGTCCCCTTCTGAGTTTGGGGAACAGCCTTGAGTGTCTGGTTATTTACTAATGGAGGACCTTTAGCTGTTTTGATGGAGCCAGGTTCAGATGTCCTCCATAGCAGCGCAGTAACTGTTCATTCTGAATCTCTCTTCTCTCTAGAAGTCTGTATAACAGAAGGTGATTTCACATGTCTGACCATTGTATTATTAGACTGCATTGACTAGTGTTTCTTAAATACCAAAACATGCTAGTACTAATCAAGGGGGAAAATGGATAAAACAAAATAGAATGGGGGGCTCAATTTTGCTCACACTGATGCCATGGAGCTGGGGTTCAGAGGGGGATACTTTTCTTCCCAGTTGTCATTTAGCAGCCTGGCTAGGAAGCTCTTTTTCTAGGCCTTTTTTGTCCCAACTACTGGGGGCTTGGGGCTTCCCTCAAAGCTCAACTGGTAAAGAATCCTCCTGCAATGCAGGAAACCCCAGGTCAATTCCTGGGTCGGGAAGATCCCCTGGAGAAGGGATAGACTACCCACTCCAGTATTCTTGGGCTTCCTTGGTCGTTCAGACGATAAAGAATCCGCCTGCAATGCAGGAGACCTGGGTTCAATCCTTGGGTTGGGAAGAGCCCCTGGAGGAGACAGTTCACTCCAGTATTCTTGCCTGAAGAATCCCCATGAACAGAGGAGCCTGATGTGTTGCGGTCCCTGGGATTGCAAAGAGTCAGACACGACTGAGTGACTAAGCATGCACTGGGGGCTTGGAATGTAATAAACATCTCTCCCTGCCTTACACAGTAGATCTAGGAAGGCACTTTTGAAATCTTTAAAGTGAAAAATGTTAGATCTTACTTGGAAATCTGCCACTAATGAGTCTCTCAGGTGTTCTGGGGCATGACAAATGGAAGTATAATCATGAATCACATAACCGTCCACAGGAGCCTCTATAACAATCTGGACGTAGCAGGCTGTTCACCTAATATTCCATTAAATAACCATAGCCCAGCGCAGTGAGAGGCTCTGGAAATTTAGATGTACATCTAACCAGAAGATAACTGCATCATCATTGTCATTATAGGCAGTTTCCTAAGGATTTAACCCTAGGTCGGTGCTTCACAACCTTTTTCAGAATAAAGATCTGATTTGAGCCTCAAAAGTATGTGATGCACCACAGACAGTAGTTGTCCCTTTAATATTAAATTCATATATAAAAGTTGCTATGAGAACTCGGGAACACTTTAAATTTGTATTTTATTGATCACAATAGAATTCACATAGTGACCTAGCACTTTCAGAACTCTCACCATATGCTGGATACTGTTCTACATACCCTCATTTAATACCTACAACTCTAGGAAAAAGGTACTATTATTAGTCCCATTTTACAGTTGGCAAAACTGAGGCAGAGAGAAGTAACTTGCCCAAGGTCACACAGAAAGTGGCAGAGCTGAGCTTTGAATCCAGGAAAGGAGGGGGAGAGGGAACCCCAACATGCTCTTTGGGAGTCATCAAGCAAGGCTTCTCACAGGAAGTGATTTTTGAACTGAGTTTTGGAGGCAGAGATAGAGTTAGGCAGGCAGACTTTGGGGGTGAGGACGTGCTTGCAGGTGTGTGAAGGTGAGGCTGGGAAAAAGTGGTAGCTAGTTGAACAAAACCGCACGTGGACTTTGTTCTCAGGTGTATAGATTATCAGCACTGTAAATGTTTTGCCTGGATATAATCACAGAGAGGTGCTTCCTAAAGGAAGCTTTTCATGGGTTTACCTAAGATGGCTGTCAGTAGGCTTTTAACAAGAAACACAAGGGATTAAATCTGTAGGGTTCCAAGGTCACAAAGTCCATGGGGATAATAACACAGCCCTCCCACCCTTCAGCTTTAGCACTTGCGGTGGCCCCGTCTGCTCGCTGCCTTGGGTGTATACGCAGTGGGGGTGGTTTCTAGGCTAGTCATTCTCAGTTATTCTTGGAGCTTCAGTTTTACTTGATTTCAGCTTCTCATTTGCAGGTGAGAGAATTATGCCTTTTCACCTGTTTAAGTGTGGCTTGATGAAAAGCTGCCTAAAAATAAAGATCATAAGGCTGATAACACAGTAATTACAGTGGTCGCTAGAGTCAGCCTGGGTTCAAGACTGAATTGTGCCCCTTGGGAACTCTGACCTTAGGCAAGTTACTTAATTGCTCTGCGCCTCAGTTTCCCCATCTGTAAAGTAGAGGTAACAGCAAAGTGTCCTTCATAAGGTCATTGTGAGGATTAAAGAGTTGGCATGTAACATGTTCAAACAGTGCATAGTAAGGCCTGTGTATTGGTCACATAGATCTTTTCAAAAATATTGAGAAAGCAGTGATACACATGTGAGAAATGATACCTGAAATACCGAGATGGCCTTAGCCAGTTGGTAGCCAGGATGTGAGTTGAGTTTAAAGTTGTAAAGGACCACGCTGGGGGTAAGCCACATAATTCCATGCCTGGGGGCTTGCCCTTGAAACTCAGAGGACAGGTCAGAGGAAGCCCCCCTTGGCTTGTTGGGAAGCGGTACTATAGAACCTGCTACACTAGAGGATGCCCCACAGTGAAGTTCTCCTTTTAGAATTGTGGTACCCAGCGCAGAGAACACACAGCCTGGCCCTTCAGTGGCAGTGATGGGAGGCGTGGGATGTTGTGCTCTATCCTGAGCCATGAGATTTAGGAGGGAGGTAGAGAAGCTCAAGAAACTGAACCACCACAAGAAGTTGAGGCACAAGAGGGCTGAAAAGTGAGGTGAAGTTTTCAGCTCCATGTTAGGGGTGCCTGGCACAGACCCCAGAAGCACAGAGGTGGAAACGCTCAGTCACATGCTTGAGGGATTCACATGGATAGCCTTTGACACTGTTGTTTAAAATAAAGTGAGAATGGGCTGCCCTCCCTTCTTGTGAAGGCCTCAGGGAGAGGCTGGTGATCCCACGTGGGGGCTATTTGTAGTGATTTTAAGAGACACGTTCACTCCTAATTCCTCTTTAAATTCTAATGATTTCAGAATCTGAGTGGAAGCCCAGGTTAGAAATGTATAAAGATAGAGAAATAATTAGATGGTTAAATAGAGAGCATACCTAATTAAGGAACAAGAGCTACTGGGATTAAATGACTTTTAGGATTAAACATCCAGATAACAACATGGAAGAGAATAATATTTCAAAATTAAAAAAAAGCTCTTTGGTACCCTTGAGAGAAAGGATATGATACTGACAGGATCTTTAGCCCAATTTGAGTTGACTTTATTTCTTTTATTAATTTTTTATAATTCTTGGTTTCATTATTTATTGTTTTTGGCTGTGTTGGGTCTTTGTTACTGCACGAGGTTTTCTCTAGTGGTGAGTGGGGGCCACTCTCTAGTTGTGGTGTGTGGGCTTCCCATTGCAGTGGCTTCTCTTGTTGCGGAGCACAGGCTCTAGGCACTCAGGCTTCAATAGCTGCATCTCCCAGGCGTTAGAGCACAGGCTCACAGGCTTAGTTGTGCCACGGCATGTGGGATCTTCCCAGACCAGGGGTCGAACCCATGTCTCCTGCATTGGCAGGTGGATTCTTCACCACTGAGCCACGAGGGAAGCCCCCTGTTATTAATTTTTTTTTAAAAAAAGATTCTTATGATTGACTGTGAGGGTTTACTACAGACAGCTGTGCTGAGCATCAGAGATGGGCAAGGGATAGTCCCTGCCCTCTGGGTGCTTGAACTCGGGAAAGTGAGGAGTAAAGCTTCAAATCTTCTTTGAGTTAAATGACTGCCCACAAAAATTATAAATAAACCTGTGTCAGGAAGGGCCAGGTACAGACTGTCCTCTGCTTAAGGGACTGAAGAAGGTGCCTTAGAGGAGTGAATTCTGTGAATAATCTGTGTTCCACTCCATGGACAGCCTTCTCAGCTTCGAATCAGCTTCAGTTACAACAGGAGGCTTGAAAAGGTGTGTCTGGAGGATGCTGAGAGATTCAGAGTCCAGGATCTCTTGTCTGTGAACCATGGAAAAGGATATGGCCTCCAGACCGT
Source organism: Okapia johnstoni (assembly GCA_024291935.2). NCBI lineage: Eukaryota > Metazoa > Chordata > Mammalia > Artiodactyla > Giraffidae > Okapia > Okapia johnstoni. Next base: position 120,645,600 of record CM044306.1, on the reverse strand, counting down.
TTTTCAGCAAATGAAATGTATTATTTGTTGGGAATTCTGAACTAAGGTGCAGTCTAGGCCTTCTCTTCCCCGTGTGCACCATGGTGTGCCTTGTGCTGGTCACACCTGCTGTTGGCTCCTTTAGAAAGGTGAGGGGCACCTTCGATTAGTACACAGTGGAGGAGTCACAGACAGCCTGTCTTCACTGTGCATGAGGCAGGAGGTCAGCTAAGCTGGCCTTGTTTCCTTTTGGTCAATTTCTAATGAAAACGATCAGCCTTGGTAAAGAGTGTTGATGTACTGTGTGCTTAGTCGTGTCCAACTCTTCCCAACCCTCTGGACTGTAGCCCACCAGGGTTCTCTGTCCATGGGATTTTTCAGGCAGGAATACTGAAATGGGTTGCTGTGCCCTCCTCCAGGGGATCTTCCCAACCCAAGAATCGAACCCGTTTCTCCTGCATTGCAGGCAGATTCTTTACCCGCTGAGCCATCAGAGAAGCCTAAAGAGTGTTGGTACTACAGAGCTATCCAAATTGTCACTCTGGTAAAAACTCACATTGGCTGATTAAGTCAAAGGAATTCTTCAGAGGTATGTTTTTGCCATTAATGCTGCAGAAAGTTGACTTTTTTCTTAAAATTGGCTTAAGTAGTATAACTTTGTGAGTAAATATAATCCCCTGAGCCAGGATGTTGTTTGGGGAGAGGCTTTGACAAAGTCAGTATTTTTAAATATCAGTGTATTTATACTGGTCTTCAAAGGCTTATGGAATCAAAACTCTGGCTCATGGAGCATGCTCAGTTCATGGTTTGCCTTTAAGTGGATGAGTGATCAACGCTCAGTGTATCCCCCTTGAAGAGAGGATGTTTTTAGAAGCCTCTGGCAGTTATTGAGAACTTCACCGTCCAATGCAGCAGCCACCAGTGGCTATGGAGCCTAGTTGAGATATGTTAAAATATACAATAAACACCAGATTTTGAAGATTTCTTATTCTTTTTATGTACTATCTTATTGCTGCTGCAGCTGCTAAGTCGCTTCAGTCGTGTCCGACTCTGTGTGACCCCATAGACGGCAGCCTACCAGACTCCCCTGTCCCTGGGATTCTCCAGGCAAGAACACTGGAGTGGGTTGCCTCTTCCTTCTCCAATGCATGAAAAGTGAAAGTGAAGTCGCTCAGTCATGTCCGACTCTTAGCGACCCCATGGACTGCAGCCCACCAGGCTCCTCCATCCATGGGATTTTCCAGGCAAGAGTACTGGAGTAGGGTGCCAGTTACTGCATGTTAATACTTGTCATTTATTGAAATGACACTATTTTAACTATATTGGGCAAAAAAAAATATTCAAATCAATTTCACTTTTTTTTCCCCCCAAAAGGTGTTTTTTTTTTTTTTCTTTCAGTTCAGTCACTCAATCGTGTCCAACTCTTTGCAGCCCCATGGACTGCAGCACGCCAGGCCTCCGTGTCCATCACCAACTCCTTGAGTTTACTCAAACTCATGCCCATCGAGTCAGTGATCCCATCCAACCATCTCCTCCTCTGTTGTCCCCTTCTCCTCCTGCCTTCAATCTTTCCCAGCATCAGGGTCTTTTCCAGTGAGTCAGTTCTTCGCATCAGTTGGCCAAAGTATTGGAGTTTCAGCTTCAGCATCAGTCCTTCCAATGAATATTCAGGACTGATTTCCTTTAGGATTGACTTGTTTGATTTCCTTGCTGTCCAAGGGACTCTCAAGAGGCTTCTCCAACACCACAGTTCAAGAGCGTCAATTATTTAGCACTCAGCTTCCTTTATAGACCAACTCTCACATCCATGCATGACTACTGAAAAAACCATAGCTTTGACTAGATGGACCTTTGTTGGCAAAGTAATGTCTCTGCTTTTTAATATGCTGTCTAGGTTGGTCATAGCTTTTCTTCCAAGGAGCACGTGTCTGTTAATTTCATGGCTGCAGTCACCATGTGCAGTGATCTTGGAGCCCCCCAAAAATAAAGTCTCTCTGTTTCCATTGTTTATCCATCTATTTGCCATGAAGTGGCAATGAAGATTTTTTTTTAAAGAAAATGTCAAATCACCTAATTGGCTCAACATACTTGCTACTGGACAGCACGGCCCCAGGGCCTTACAGCACATTTGTTCCCGCTCACATCACTTCCTTCCCATCCTGGATCTTCCCCTAAAAGCCAGCCCCTTAGAACATCTCTCATCAACTTCATCCCAATATCTTGCTCCAGCCCACATGTCTAGTGCTTTCTCGTGTACCTGAACCTGTGACAGTGATCTGCTTAGGGAATGGTGACTTGTCCTTTAAGTTCTAGGTCTTACATCTCTTCCTTTAGAGTTCCCGTACCATCTTTGAACAAAATTAATTTGTCCTTCCTCTGTCCCATTCCCTTGTTTTGAAATATTTGGGGTTTGGGGGGAAATATTTTTTTTTCCCCTTGCTGCCTCTTCTCTTGTGGTAATTCCTTGAGGACAAGGGACTGTATATTTTTTTAAAACTTCTTATTTTATATCAGAGTATAGCCAATTAAGAATTTATAGTAGTTTCAGGTGAACAGAGAAGGGACTCAGTCATACATGTATCCATTCTCCCCCAAGCTCCCCTCCCATCCAGGCTGCCACAGAACACTGAGCAGAGTTAAGGGACTGTGTCTTGTTCATCTCTGTGTAAGAGCAATGTTTTAGTCCATACCTGACACAACAGGAGCACAGTAAAGATTGAATGAGTAATGAACACTAGCTCTCTATAACACCAATGTCTCTATAATGACATGAAACACAGAAAATTAACATAGCATTGTGTTCACTTCTAAAAGTCGAGGCTACAGGCTGCTAACATAAGAATCAGCCAGATGCTTATAAAAATTAATATTCCCAGGCTTCACTCTTAAGTAGCAGGTTCAGTCAGGCGAAGTTAAGTCATCCTGCAGTAACAAAATTTCATTACCTTCATAGAAAACTTTTGTCACGCATTTGAAGTCCATTGTGGGCCCTTGGATGACTCTCCAGGGGTGGTTCAGGTTAAACCTCCTATGGGATGTAAGGTCTGTTGCCCCCAGTTGAATGTTCTCACCCAGATATGGGTCAGTTTTCAGTGCTCCCATTTCATTGCCTGAAGTAATTCATATGGCTGTACCTTATACAAGGGCCTGCGGAGACCAAGCCTGTATGCCTGGAATGTGTGTGCCAGGTAATCCACATTTTTAACTCCTTGCTGGTCTGTATTCACACTAACATTAGGGGGCCATTGGGCAGGACAGAACTTTTCAAGTTTGGGTGCACATTAAAATTACCTGGGGAGTTTCAAAAATACCAGTCCCCTGGCCCTACCCTCAGGATCCTAATTCGCAGAGGCTGGGGGAGAGGTCCAAGCATTAGTATTTGTTCAGTCTTCCCAGGGGATTCTCTTAGGGGGCCAGAGTAGAAAACCACAGGTGCAGGAAAAAGAGCAAGGGCCTTTGGATCCTGACTCTAGCGCACACTGAACCTTGGTTTGCATACCTGTCGGCAGCAGTGAAGATCAAACAAATGTGAAAGTATTTGTCAGCTGCAGTATTGGACAAATATCAGCTATATTTATTCACTGGCAGGTGTGGACTTTTTATAAGCTGGAGTCGTGCACATTCTTACATGCATATGTGGTTTTTGTCCCTCCTCGTCCCCTGCCCCCCGCACCCCCAAAGCCAGGAGGGAAAGGAAAGCATCCTCCACACCTTTGAGTCTGCCACCTTTTCATTCAGTAACCCAGGGGGCGGCAGGGTCCCTTCTGCTTATCTTCATGATAAAAGGAAGAGAAAGGAGGGGAAAAATGCGTCCCCACTTCTATTTTCCTCTCCCTCTCTGTTCCAGAACCGTTAGCCTAGGAGAATTGTGCCTTCGCCTTTCCCAGGCCCCTCCCTTCACTGTCCCTTCACTCTACCTTATGCCGCTGATCTCCTACAACCCTATCTCCAACCTCTCCTTAAAGCTCTTCCCTCTGACACCCCAGTCCCATGCCAGGGCATGCAGCAAGCACCCTGGCTCTGGGGAGGCCCCTTCCCTGCTTTCTGATGAGTTGAGCAGCATTAGACATCTATACTCTCAGAAGATTCAAATCCAAGGCATTGTCCCATAGCCGTATCGTTAGGACTGGCTGACTCAGCTGTACTCTGAGAGATGAGATGTGCTATTGGTTAGGCCAATAGGTCTAGCACTCTCACCCACTCTTTAGAATATCTTGTTTTCTGTGGTTTAATATTTTGTTTCACGTTAGATCCTGAGTTTGCAAACAACCTCTTGAAATGCTGCTGCTGCTGCTGCCGCTGCCGCTGCTGCTAAATCGCTTCAGTCGTGTCCGACTCTTTGCGACCCTATAGATGGCAGCCCACCAGGCTCCGCCGTCCCTAGGATTCTCCAGGCAAGAATACTGGAGTGGGTTGCCATTTCCTTCTCCAGTGCATGAAAGGGAAAAGTAAAAGTGAAGTCGCTCAGTCGTGTCCGACTCTTAGCGACCCCATAGACTGTAGCCTACCAGGCTCCTCCGTCCATGGGATTTTCCAGTCAAGAGTACTGGAGTGGGGTGCCATTGCCTTGAAATGCTACTATTGTATAACCTGGGATTGGCCTCCAAAGTCAGTTCTCTTTAGTTTCAAAAGTACCACATTGGCTTTCTTCCACTGACGGAGCTGAGAGTTCAGGCTGGAATAAGCTGTTTTTAATTATTTTTCCTCTCATGTCTAACAATTTCCAAAGCAGAACAATGCCAAAAGTACCTTTGGTTGTTGTTCAGTTGTCAAGTTGTGTCCAACTCTTTGCAACCTCATGGACTGCAGCACACCAGCCTTCCTTGTCCCTCACCATCTCCTGGAGTTTGCCCAAGTTCATGTCCATTGAATCGGTAATGCCATCCAGCCATCTCATCCTCTCTTGCCCTCTTCTCCTTCTGCCCTCAATCTTTCCTGGCATCAGGGTCTTTTCCAGTGAATCCACTCTTTACATCAGGTGGCCAAGGTACTGGAGCTTCAGCTTCAGCATCAGTCCTTCCAATGAATATTCAGGATTGATTTCCTTTATAATTGACTGGTTGGATCTCCTTGCAGTCCAACAGACTCTCATGAGTCTTCTCCAGTACCACAGTTTGAAAGTATCAATTCTTCAGCATACCTTGCAGGAAATAAATGCCGTACCACCTATGAAAATATAGATCTGTGCTTTCATATGAATTGTTGGCTTTGTAGAAGGATTGAAAGCATCCATCAGCCTAGACAGCTGTGAGCAGATCCTTTGAGTTGATTCTTACTGGTCCAGCAAATACAGCGGAGGAACTTGGCAATGGAGGTGTTATGTCAGGCATCAGATCGTAGGCCACCCCAGCCTTCCCAAAATTTGGAGTCCACTTCCATCCTGCTCATCGGCCGGAACATTCTCTTCAGCTTAGTTCTTTCTGAGGTCAGCTGGGCTGGAGTGAGATGTCCCCAAAGGGAAAGAGCTCCAGGGCTCATCTCCTTGTCGGCAGGGACCGTGTGTGCAGCTTCTCCTTATTTCCAGCGTCTCCCACGTGGTAGGTGCAGTTGGTATTTTCCCTCGATTTGTGCATGGTGTTAGGTCTTCTATAGACATCAGAGATTCACAGAATTAAACAGAAACACTTAGCAATCTGAAGATGAGCCTCCTTCAGTCAGATCTCCTTGGTATGCTTTCTTGCAAACGAAGATAGTTGAATAACTGTTTGACTCTGGTTTGAACTGCAACCCAATGCAGCATCTCTCATGTCACCATCAGCTGCAAGAACAGCAGCCACAGTAGCAGCAGCAATAGACCCAGATTACTCCTGCCCTGCGACGCCCTGCTGCACAAATCCAGGGGGGCAGTCCCCCACCTCCCTCTCCAGCTGCAGCTCATACCCCTTTCCTCCTTAATCCCTGTGCTTCAAGTCTCTGGCCTCCTTTCATTTTCTTAGATGTGTCAGACCCTTCTTCATCACTAGGCTTTTGCACTTGCTCTTCCTTTTGCCTGCAGTGCTCTTTCCACAGTTTTCCCATAACTATTATCTCTGTCCTTTGGGTCTCGAATCTTCTTCCCCTTCCCCACGCGCTCTTCCCTGGACGGTGACCTCCAACGGCAGCTCTCCATCACACCTCTGTTCCCTTCCTTTGTAGCACTCACCACTACCTGTAGTGATTTCATGTTTTTATTTACTTATCCTTTGCCTGCCTCCCCCAGTCTCCCTAAGTTCCCTGAGGGCAGGGATCCTGTCTGGCTAGTTCAGTAATGGTTCCCCGTGCCCAGCACGATGCTTGGCACATTCGTTGTTTAGTCGCCAAGCTGTGTTTGACTCTTTTGTGACCCCATGGACTGTAGCCTGCCAGGCTCCTATGTCCATGGGATTTTTCAGGTAAGAATACTGGAGTGGGTAGCCATACCCTTCTCCAGGGGATCTTGCCAACCTAGGGTTGGAACCCACATCTCTTGAGTCTCCTGCATTGGCAGGTTGATTCTTTATGACCAATCCACCAGGTAAGCCTGCTTAGCACATAGATGGCATTTGATATTTATATGAGTGAGCAAATGAAGAAATGAATGAATCTGCCCTTTACATCACCACTGCATCTTTACAACACATTATTGATGCATGGGGAACCTGAGGCCCAGAGTCCCCAGAGTGTTTTTGGGACTTGCCCAAGGTCAGAATTAGTAACAAAGAGCTGAGATTTGATCTCAGTTTGTCTGCCTGCTGACGTTATGGTTCAATTTTTTGCCTTATTCTGTACCTTCATGGGTTTGTGAATAGGAAGTATTTTGTTTATTCCTGTGGCTCAAAACCTCTTGTCCATAGTCCTTGAAATAGATCATTTCCCGTCATTTTGTGCAAAAGAACCTGGTGGCAACAAGGAAATGTTACAGCAGAAGCATATTTTGGAGGGAGTTATAGACATTTGCCTGAGCCTGAGGATTATGGGTGAGTCTTTTTTGAGACGTAATGCACATCTTAAAGGCTAGTTTTTAGAAATAAGAAAATAATCAGAGGTTTTCCTGGTGGCTCAGTGGTCAAGAATCTGCTTGCAATGCAGGAGACACAGGAGACACGGGAGACTAGGGTTCGATTCCTGGATTAGGAAGATCCACCTGAGGAGGGCATGGCAACCCACTCCAGTATTCTTGCCTGGAGAATCCCATGGACAGAGGAGCCTGGAGGGCTACAGTCCATAAGGTAGCAAATAATCAGACACAACTAAAGTGACAGCACAGCACACAGCTCTGCAAGGAAATAATCAGTGGTTTCCTAATATCCAATTAAAAGTGTACTGAGGAAGGTCACTTTCGAAATAGTTATAAAACATAAACTATAGACTATGTAGGAATAAACTCTAAAAGATATGCTCATGTCAATGTATGGCAAAACAAATACAATATTGTAAAGTTAAAAAATAGATAAATAAACTAATTTAAAATAAAAATAAAATAAAAGATGTGCTCAGAATCTGAAGAATACCACAAAGCTTTCATTTTGAGATAATTGATTTGACTAAAGAGAACTGTGTCTCCATAGCAAAGCACAATGATATGAACTGTTAAGTTCTGCTCATTATTACTTTATAAACCCAAGCAGTCCTAGTTAGTCTTTTTTTCTTTTTGGCTGTGCTGAGTCTTCATTGCTGCTCACAGGCTTTCTCTAGTTGCAGCAAGCGGGAGCTACTCTAGTCATGGTGCATGGGCTTTTCATTGCAGTGGCTTCTCTTGTTGCAGAGCAAGGGCTCTAGAGTGCGTGGGCTCAGTAGTTGTGGCACATGGGCTTAGCTGCCTAAAGGCGTGTGGCTATTTCCTAGAGCAGGGATCGAACCTGTGTCCCCTGCATTGGCAGATTCCTATCCTCTGGGTCACCAGGGGAAGGCCCTAGTTAGTCTTTACACAGGATCAGAATGGGGAACGGGGAATTTGAGTAAATGATTCTAAAGTTTAGCTTTAAGAATAAAGCATGAGAAAATGTTTATTTAAAAGGTGGATGGATTTGTACCATCAAATGTTAACAATTAATATAAAGCTGCACTAATTAAAATGTTATGATCCTGGCACAAGAATAGATACTTCATGAGCCAGCCTGGAAAGCTCCAGAAGAGAGCCAATTACGTGTAACAGGTTGATGTGATACAAAGTGGCATTTCATAGCCCTAAGGAAAGAGAGGATGATGTCACAAATGATTCTGGGGTCTTAGGCTAAACATTGAAATAGAAACAAAGTTGGATATGAAAACTTAATGATATTCTAAAGTAAGTTCTAGCTGATTGGAATATTTTTAAATGGAAACAGAGTTTATCTAAAAAATATTAATATAGGTGAATATATAATTTATGTAAGAGGAAAACTAATCAGAACATTGAGGACTGAAACCATAAAGTAAAATAGATATATAAAAATTGTAATTTTCTGAATATCATAGAAAGAACATTATAAAGAAAAGTCATAGATATTTACCAATATTTGATCCTAAAAAGGATTCATGTCTTTAATACATAAAGTACTCTTACAAACCAATAACAGAAATTTTAATATACCAGTAAGAATACAAGCAAATTATTTGAATGGAGAAATCACAAAATGATAAGTACCTATGGCTAATAAACATAGAAAAGATATCCAGCCTTGCTAGTAATCAAAGAAATGGAGATTAACTCAAGATAGCATTTTCATTGATCAAATTAGCTAAGATAAAAATAAGTATTGTATACAAAGTAGATAAGGTTGGAGACTTGTACTGTTGGGTATGTAAATTCTCTCACTTGCACAAGAATAGTTTGGAAATACTCATCATAAAACTTTAAAATGGCCTGCTTACCCATTGATCCAGAAATACCACTTCTAAAAATTTATCCTAAGGAAATAAGCATGAGTTGATTTGTGTGACCTAGAGGACTGGAAAAGGTCAGTTTTCATTCCAATCCCAAAGAAAGGCAATGCCAAAGAATGCTCAAACTACTGCACAGTTGCACTCATCTCACATGCTAGTAAAGTAATGCTCAAAATTCTCCAAGCCAGGCTTCAGCAATACGTGAACCGTGAACTTCCAGATGTTCAAGCTGGTTTTGAAAAGGCAGAGGAACCAGAGATCAAATCGCCAACATCCGCTGGATCATCGAAAAAGGAAGAGAGTTCCAGAAAAACATCTATTTCTGCTTTATTGACTATGCCAAAGCCTTTGACTGCGTGGATCACAATAAACTGTGGAAAATTCTGAAAGAGATGGGAATACTAGACCATCTGACCTGTCTCTTGAGAAACCTGTATGCAGGTCAGGAAGCAACAGTTAGAACTGGACATGGAACAACAGACTGGTTCCAAATAGGAAAAGGAGTACATCAAGGCTGTATATTGTCACCCTGCTTATTTAACTTCTATGCAGAGTACATCATGAGAAACGCTGGGCTGGAAGAAACACAAGCTGGAATCAAGATTGCCGGGAGAAATATCAATAACCTCAGATATGCAGATGACACCACCCTTATGGCAGAAAGTGAAGAACTAAAGAGCCTCTTGATGAAAGTGAAAGTGGAGAGTGAAAAAGTTGGCTTAAAGCTCAACGTTCAGAAAACTAAGATCATGGCATCTGGTCCCATCACTTCATGGGAAATAGATGGGGAAACAGTGGAAACAGTGTCAGACTTTATTTTTGGGGCTCCAAAATCACTGCTGATGGTGATTGCAGCCATGAAATTAAAAGACGCTTACTCCTTGAAAGGAAGATTATGGCCAACCTAGATAGCATATTTAAAAGCAGAGACATTACTTTGCCAACAAAGTCCGTCTAGTCAAGACTGTGGTTTTTCCAGCGGTTGTGTATGGATGTGAGAGTTGGACGGTGAAGAAGGCTGAGCACCGCAGAGTTGATGCTTTTGAACTGTGGTGTTGGAGAAGACTCTTGAGAGTCCCTTGGACTGCAAGGAGATCCAATCAATCCATCCTGAAGGAGATCAATCCTGGGTGTTCATTGGAAGGACTGATGTTGACGCTGAAACTCCAATACTTTGGCCACCTCATGCGAAGGGTTGACTCATTGGAAAAGACCCTAATGCTGGGTAGGATTGGGGGCAGGAGGAGAAGGGGACGACAGAGAATGAGATGGTTGGATGGCATCACCGACTCGATGGACATGGGTTTGGGTGGACTCCGGGAGTTGGTGATGGACAGAGAGGCCTGGCGTGCTGCAATTCATGGGGTTGAAAAGAGTCAGACACGACTGAGCAACTGAACTGAACTGAACTATGATGATGTTCACTGCAGCAAGATGTTTATCAGGAGAACTCCAAATGTCGAGATGGTAAGAGGTGCTGGGGAAGGTTTCAGGTTGTTTGAAATGGATGGGCAGAGCCTGTGTCTGTATTGCTGGACCATACGGAACAGTTAGTGCTTAGGTCACCATCTGACGGGCCAAGGAAGCATACAGGTAATGGCAGTGATACATTTGATGGCCTGTGTTTAGAGTTTTATTTTTCTGTTTTGATGGAAGTCTTTCAGGCTTGTATCTTTCAGGTTACTATGAATTAGGGTCCAAATTTCTCATTTACAGTTTTAAACTGTTGAACACTTGCTTACATTAGTACAGTACATGTGGACATAGTCATTTGATTGAATGTCTAACTGTGTTGGCTCTTGGATTATGACTGTAAAAACAGAAAGTATAGGTGTCCTTTTCCTCCTGCTCTTCCTATTTTTACATTTTAAAAGGGCCATCAAACTTGCAAACATTTTTCTGCAGACAATAGATTACTGGGAAGATAGAATTCTTTTGTTAGGTGTGGTAGGTTGAATAATGGTCCCCCAAGGATGTCACATTCTGAACCCCAGAACTTGTGCATATTCGACCTTGCATAGAAAAAAGGACTTTGCAGATTAACTAAATTAAGGGCCTTGAAATGGGGAGATTATCTTGGATTACCTGGGTAAACCCAGTGTCATCAGAAGAGCCCCTATAAGAGGAAGGTGTGAGTCCCAAGTTAGAGCAGGAGAGGAGATGAAGGAAGCAGACCTTGAAATGATGCTGTCTCCAGTCAAAGACTGGTTCTGGCTGACTCTAGAAGCTGGAAAAGGCAAGGAAATGGATCTCCTTAGAGTCTTTAGAAGGAACCAGTCCTAGTGACACCTTGACCATAGCTCCGTAAGACTAATTGCTGACTTCTGACTGACAGAACAATAACATGATAAATTTGTGTCGTTTTAAGAGCCACGTGGTTTGTGATAATTTGGCATAGCAGCAGTAGAAAAATAATACATTTAGAAAAGGAGGAAATATCACTCAGAATATGGTTCTGAGTGAGTTCAGAGATGTAGATTCTGGTCATGAACTTGGGAAGTCACCTCTCTAGGTCTCTGGTTCTTCATCCTTAAGGTTCACTTCGTGCTCTAAAGTTCTGGTCCTCCTTCAGCATTTGTTTACCGTCATTAGGTAACAAATGTGTTGACACTGATAAGTTGGGTGAGGCTAGTGAGTAGATTTCAGTTGATTTGTTTTGGAAGCTGGCTACACTATTGTTAGCATTGTCCTTTTGGGGGTGTGTGCCTGGGTGTGTGGTGCGTCCTCATATGCAGATCTTGGAATATCACAGTGAGTGCTGAGGAGTCAAGTGGGTCAGAGGCCATTAGAACTACAACAAATGGATTGCAAAATTCCAAAGATTGGGCATGCAGGCCTGATGGACTCTCCCATGATGATCTGAGACCTTTCTAGAAGGATTTTCTATATCTCTCCTACTCAGACCCCCTATTCCAAATTGCTGCAAAGTTTTACACATACAGAATGAGAAGTTTGAGATTATAATGTCACATCAAGGCCCTGTCGTCGAGCAGCCCAGTGTCCATAGTTACTTGTCCAGCAGACCCATGGGACCTGCCCAGGAGGGAGAGTGGGTCTGTGTTATGGCTCCCAGAAGGTGCACAGTAAATGTTGCTGAAGCAAACAGTTCAAAACTTCAGCAGTGAAAGTTGTCACTTGATACCACAGAGTGTATGCATGTTTAAAAATGTGGTACATGGGCTTTTGGGGCTTCCCTGATGGCTCAGATGGTAAAGAATCTGCCGGCAATGCAGGAGACCTGGGTTCGATCCCTGGGTCAGAAAGATCCCCTGGAGAAGGGAAAGGCTGACACGAAGAAGAAGTGAAGTCACTCAGTCATGTCCGACTCTTTGCGACCCCATGGACTGTAGCCTACCAGGCTTCTCCGTCCATGGGATTTTCCAGGCAAGAGTACTGGGCTGGGTTGCCATTTGCTAACTACTTCACTGTTGTTGCCTGGAGAATTCCAAGAACAGATGAGTTTGACAGGCTACAGTCCATGGGGTCTCAAAGGATTGGACACGGCTGAGCAACTAACACCACCACCACCACCATCACATGCATTATTTCCTCTGCATATAAGCACAAGAACCACAATCAATAGCTATTAATATTTCAGTTTGACTATGTTAAAGATAAATATATACGTGTAGTTTTCAAATTGAAGTTTGTGCCTATAAGAGATCAGCGCTACATTTTAAGATGGGAATGAATTATCTTATCACCATTGGTTACATTCACACCAAAAGTCAAGTCGTGTTTATGAGGGAATGACATGAAAGACACCCTTGTTTTTCAGAGCACATTGGAAGCACAATTGGTGATTGAGAGGCATGCCAGGGGGGTCGTCGTTATAACTTGTTATCCCAACGTGTGGAGACATTGTGAAATGGAGCTGAGGTTTTGAAGTTAAACATGGGGATATGGAAAACCCCTACTTTACACAGAGTCAGTTCGATAATCAAAAGAGATATCAACGAACACCAAGGTGAACAAAACAGCCTCGCATAGTGAGAAAGGAAGAAAAAATTCAGGCCTTGATTAACCAGTCATGGCTCTGGTGCCAACCAGCAGAGCAACCTTGGGCGAGTCACTTAACCTCTTGAGTCTGTTTCCTTGTCTATTAAATGGGGAAAAATACCTGCTTGTCTGGTGGGGGGTGAGAAATAGGGATGATGGCTTACACATGCACCCACTCACCTTATTTGTGCCTGACCTCAGCAGATGTACAGTTCAGCTAAGAAGATGCCAGAGCCATGTTCAACTGACCACAATCCAAGATGGAGCTCATTAATTCCTGCTCTAGAGTCCTCTCCCCTTAGCCCTACCTTGGCCAGGTGTGGAGAAGGAAGTGCCACATTTGAGTACCTGTCAAGGCCCAAGGTGGCTGTGGAAGGCTCCATCAGTATGAGAGAACCTCTGGCACTCTTCTTGCCTTTCTTCTATCCCTTACTGAGTTGAGGCCAAGGTTTTTTCTGTAGGCTTGCCTCCTTTCCTCTCAGCCCTCTTGATACCTTTGTTTTTGTTTCCTTTGTATCAGCACAAATTGGGAATGTGGGTGGTAACCTCACCCAAGCATAAGATCCTTGAAAGCAGGCCAGGTTTTTCTCTTCTGTAGTAAGTTTTCTGCACAGATAAATAGCTCAGTTAAATATATATATATATATATATATATTTTTTTTTTTTTTTTTAAATTGTAGAATTGGAGGTGTCACCTCCAGGACACTGGAGATATACCTTTGTGCAACTCATTTCCTGGGCTGTGTAAGCTCTTAGTCCAGGTTACGTGGACTGGTGCCCCAGGAGTTCCTAAGGGTAGGATACAGACAGAGTCGTGCTATCTTCCACATGGCAAGGAAGCTAAATATGAGCCTTTTCTCAGGAGACGTTGTTGTTGTTGTTGTTCAGTCGCTCAGTCATGTCCACCTCTTTGTGACCTCATGGACTGCAGCACAACAGGCTTCCCTGTCCTCCACTATCTCATGGAGTTTGCTCAAATTCATGTTCATTGAGTTGGTGATGCCATCCAACCATCTCATCTTCTGTCACCCCCTTCTCCTCTGCCCTCAATCTTTCCCAGCATCAGGGTCTTTTCCAGTGAGTCAGTTCTTCGCATCAGGTGGCCAAAGTATTAGAGCTTCAGCATCAGTCCTTCCATAGAATACTCAGGACTGATTTCCTTTAGGATGGACTGGTTGGATCTTCTCGCAGTCCAAGGGACTCTCAAGAGTCTTCTCCAACACCACAGTTCAAAAGCATCAATTCTTCAGCACTCACCCTTCTTTATGGTCCACCTCAGGGGACAAAAGGGGAGCAAAGAAAGCCTTTCACTTGTCAGAGTAGAGCCCTTCTGGGAAGGAACAGTCCTGTGTGTAAAAACCCTGCTAGGCCACTGTCTCCAGGAAGAAGGCCTGGCTGGCCGGGCCCTGGTGAAAGGGAGACATCTCACAGTATACACATGTTCCTTATGAATTCTCAAGACGATGAAGGAAATGAACGTCTTTAAAAACCAGCTGTCTTATAGGTCATTCTGCAGGCCAGGGAGACTCACAGAAATGCAAGTGGGCCCTCTTGAGTAGAGCAGTGTTCCTCTGCATGGTGGCGTGACCTCTGGACTGTGCCACGCTGGAAAGTTTGATTTGGTCTGGAAGGTTGTTGGCTCCCCCACACACCGTAAGCCGCTGCTCCTGACCAACCTGCAGATACCACGTTGTTCCCTGCCTCAACATGAGTGTGTCCTGGGGTCCCCATTCCAGCACCAGCACAGACACTGCACACCTGGGGCTGAACAGCCTGGGAGAAGCACCATCCAGCAGCTCCAGCCCTTGTCCTCAGCCCAGCTCTCAGAGAACATGCTGGGTTTCTGATGGGGCATGGGAGCTAACAGTACCTTCTTTAGGAGTTAAATTAAAGCTGGGTGGGTAGGTGGTGAACTCTGTGTTGCCCTGGGCTTGACATACTGAATACTGACCGTTTTTTCCACTGTCGGTTCCCACTGAATACGGTCATGTCATATGTCAAACCTGATATGATTGGAGAAACCCGAGCCAGGAGTCACTTTTTATTTTCCTGAGTCACTTTTATGAATGGCTTGAATTGAAAGGAAAGGCACGGATGGTACACAGATATGTCTGCTCCATGTTGTGTTGGCTCCTGGGCCAGATAAACGTGTGAAGTGCAGGAAGCCCTGTAAGCCGGGACTTGGCTTTGAGGCTGATGTCCTGCTTCAGTGGCTGGAACGCAAGGGCAGATGTCTTTTCATAGCTCACCTATGAGTTTAAAGCAAAATAAAGCAGGAAGTCAGAGAGAGACCAATTCATCCCCCCTTGATTATTTACCCAACATGATGCTGAAAGACATTTGTGTTTTTTGGAAGTTCTGTTCCCTGGCAATGAAATAAAACCTCCTTTCTAGGCTAGAAAGATTGATGTCCAACTACATTAAAGGAGTGTGTGAGTAAAAGGAAACTCTGTATTCTGCAAGTGAACACAAGAACTTCCACTGTGCTTATGGGACCGTAGTGCAGAGCGCGTTATCAGACCCAAAATCTGTGACACAGAAGTAAAATTGTTTTAATAAGACTGGAGCACAAAAATAGTCCCACTTGCCATGGTTTGAAAATTCTTATATGAAGAAGATTTGATTTTATTAGAAGATGAGAGAGAGGCAAAGAGCAGGATTCAACTTTGTTTTTATTTTTCTCTGCTTAAGGACATCACTGATTGGCACCATATAGCAAGGAACATCACATCAGTGGCTATATGTCCAATTTCTTTTCAGTGAATTTTGTAGAGTTGTTTGCAAAGATTTCTATGGTTCTGTTTATAATCCAGGAATTCCAAAAGGAATTTCTTAATTTTTTTCTTTTAATATGTTAATATATATGAGACCAGCGGTTCTCAATCTTTGCTGCATATTAGAACCACTTGGAGAATCTTAAAAAAATTCCATGGTCCCAGCAACACCCAAGAACAATTAAATGGTTATCTCTGGGGGTAGACCCAGGCCTAGGTACTTTTGCAAGGTGATTCCAGTGTGTGGCCAAGAATGAGAAGTGCTGGTCCAGAGCAGCACTTATCAAGCTGCAGTGTGTATACAACCCTCCCTCCGTGGGGGATTGTGGGGGGGCGGGGAGTCTGGTTAAAATGCAAGTTCTGTTTCAGCAGCTCCTGGTGGGACCCACACTCTGCATTCTAACAAGCTCCTGGGCAGTGCCAATGCTGCTGGTCTGTGGACCACAATGAACAGTGAGGTCTAAGACTATAGAAGAGAACCTACAGGTAGATGCCGGATGGTAGACACAGTCATGATAACATGCTGCCCAGGTTCTCGCTGGTCCCCTGACTGCTGTCCCCTGCCAGGTAAACAAACAGCAAAGCTACCAGAATTCATCTTCCTTTTCCTCTGAGGTTTTTTAATTATTATTTGCAAACCCCAAAGGAAAAGCCCTTCTTTCTCAGACCTTGCTTGACGGTTTGTCCGCGAGAACGTGAGTGACCCCAAGGTGGAGATTGGGGTCCATCTCCCCTGAGTGGGTGGCCGGGTGCCTCTGTCGACAGGGTGGCGACCTGTGTCCTGCACTCTGGTGGCTCGCCTGGCTGTGGGAACATTCCCTATGCAGCCCCGGGAACCTTGGTCTCGTGCTTCGTCTGTGGGGAGGAGAGATCTTGGTAAACGCTGCGTGGGAAGAGGAATGAAATGGGCTGAGAATGAGGCTAAGGAATGGGTGTGTGAAACGCCAGGTTGAGTGAGGCCGGGGTGCCTCAGAGCAGCATTCCAACGCCCACCTCCCCAGCAGCTAGTGGGAGAAGAAGCTCACCTGCCCAGGGAGGCAGGCAGTGTGAAGCAGCATGGTGCGGGGCCCCAGCCGAGCTCTGGAGGATGGCCTGTCTGCGCCTCACTCTGGGGCCTGGCTGTGGGCTAGAGGGGCAGCTCCTGCCCTGGCCTCCCGTGCTGGGAACCCCACCAATGATCTTCAGGCCCCGTCCTGTCTCCTATGAAAGGTCATCTTGTTCTGTGTTCCCCATGCCCTCTCAGTGCCTAGAAAGGTCTGATTCAAGGCCAAGACCTCTAAGTTAATTTACCTGGATTTTTTGGCCATCTTTGGACCAAGGAAATCTTAGGACTGGACTGGAATTTCTGGACTAGGCCCTCTCTGTAGAGTGAGTGAGTTCTGTAGAACAGCTACTCAAGACTGAGCTAAAAGTAACAGACGTATGAAAACTCAGTCCACTGTGTTTCCTGCTCTCTGGTCACATCAGATCAGGTCAACTCTGCCTCCCCCCCCGCCCGCTTCCCCGACACCTCTTGCCTCTGCACGTTTGCACATCTGCTGCACACTGGGGGACTGATTGCACATATTTGCTATGCCCTTATGGAGATCCCGTGTTCAAGCTCACTTTTCTCTAACAAGCTTCCTCAGATTAAGCTAGCTGCATTTAGATAATCATCCTTTATTTCTTACTCCTTCAGCACCTAAGCTTACCATTAATAATATACATTTCTATGAGAGTCCATCCTCTTCAAAGGGCTCCCTCATTCACCATCTAATGTTTGGTAGAATCAGAATTTTAATATGAAAGAAACCTTGGAAATCAATTTTACAGAGTAGTAAACTGAGATCTGTGGGCCTCCCAAGTGGTGCTAGTGGTAAAGAACTTGCCTGCCAATGCAGGAGATGCAAGAGATGCAGTTTCAATCCTTGGTTGGAAAGATCCCCTGGAGGAGATCATGGCAGCCCGCTCCAGTATTCTTGCCTGGAGAATCCCATGGACAGAGGAGCCTGACAGTCTACAGTCCATAGGGCTGCACAGAGTTGGACACAACTGAAGTGACTTAGCATGCACACACAAACTGAGACACAGGGAAGGGAGTGACTTGGCCAAAGTCGAATGAGTGTCCTAAGTCACCACTAGGACCCAGGCTGCCAACTCAGCATTCTGTGTTGCCATCCTTCCAGCCTTGTTGCATCCTTCCAGCCTCTTGTGCACAGTGCTGCCACAGGCCAGTGAGGCTGGAGGCCTTTGCAGATCGTATCAGGGATGGTTCACACCAAGCCAAGGGCATTTACACAACAGCGATGGTTGTTGAGTGCAGAGTTCCTTGGAACTTGATTGCAGGATGCACGAAGGAGATTTGAATAAATGGAAAATCACAGCATGTTTGTGACTAGGAAATTTTCATATTTAAATGGGCCAGTTATCTCTAATTTCTAATGTCAATCTCTAAAAGATTTGGATATTTTAGGAAGGGAACTTATCAATGATTCTAAAGTTCAACTGGAATAAATAAACAGATGAGAATATCTGTTTTTTAATAATGAGTGATGGGGCAAGAGAGAGTGGTAAATTTGTACTGTCACATATTAAACCATATTATACCATTACAATAAGTAAAGTGATTTGGTACTGATATAGATATAGAATCTCAGTGGAACTAAATAGAAAGACCAAAAAATAAGTATAGTTATGACAGAGATAACATTTCAGATCAATAGGGAAATTATGAACTATTCAATAAATGGCATTGGGGAAATTGTTTAGAAAATAATAAAGTACACACTATAAAATAAATGATAGATTGTTTAGAATTAAATGTAGACAACGAAACAGTAGAAAGAAATTTAGGTAAATATTTTTATAATCTTAGGAAAGGGAAGGCATCTAATCACAATGCTGAGGCTATTTCTGCATTAACAAGATGAAGACACAAAACACAGATTATTGGCAATATGTGTAATAACTCAGGATACTGAGTTATTATTCCTATTATTTTAAGGAACTTTTACAAATAAACAGGAAAGAACATATCAGCACAAAAATGAATGAAAGATAAAAGCAGCTTATTCACCAGAGTTGAAATACAAATGCTACTAATCATATGAGAAAAACATTCAGCATCCTAAGTAATCAAGAAAATGCAAATTTTTATAAGAGATTCTAATATGCCGTCATGATATTGACAAGGAGGGAAAGGGAAAATAATATTCAGTGTTGGGAAGGAATAGAAATATTCATCTCCTTCTTAAGGAGCCTAAGTTGTTACAAATGTCCTGGAATGCAGCTTGACAGTATGTCTCGAGTCTTAGAAATGAGAACTCCTTTGTCATGCTAATTTTGCTCCCAGGAAAATAATAATAAGTGTGCATAAACAAAGATCTATGTAGAAGGATATTCAGTTCTGTATTATTTGCAAGAGTGAGTTACTAGGAAGCTATCAGAATGTCCAACAAGAGGAGATTGGTTAAAGAAAATGTGTCAGTCAAAGAATTCAGCCATTAAAGATTACCCTGTACAGTAATATTACTGGGTTGGACTGCTATGTTCAAAATGGATAACCAACAAGAACCAATTGAATAGCACATGAAACTCTACTCAATATTATGTGCCAGCCTGGATGGGAGGAGGGTTTCAGGGATAGTGGATAATGGATATATGTATGGCTGAGTCCCTTCACTCTTCACCTGAAACTACCACAACATTGTTAATTGGCTATACCCCAATACAAAATAAAAAGTTTAAAGTTTTAAATAAAATATTACTGGGTTGGAGAAATGTTCATGAGAGCATTGTTTTATTCCTGTTGGGGACAGAATGGGGGCACAGAATGAAGACAAAGGATATCCTCCAAGGTGCTGATATGGGTTATCCCTGAGTGATGGGCTAGTGGTGGTTATTTATGAGTGATGGGCTTACAGGTGACTTAGTTTTTTTCCTTTCTTTGTGCTTTTTATATTCTCTCAAGTTTTCTGCCTTGAACATATGTTGCTTTTGGAAATTTCAAAAGTTATCACAACAAGGGAAAAAAGAAGGGCAGGAGGTAAAGTTGTAAGAATCTGGGTGGGCTTTGCTCAGCTGTCTTTGAGAGACCATGTAAGTGGCTTATAGTGCACTGGGAGAAGTACTCCCTAGAGCTGCCCAAACCAGGATCAGGGAAGGTAAAATATCCTGCCCTTGTTTCCCAGGCCCTCCTTCCCATAAGGGCCACTGTGGAATAGATCAGAATGTTTGTGATTTCACTATCTAGGTCTACAGAAGGCATTTCTGCTGCGTTGCCCAGAGGCAAACGTAGACCTTCCCCATTCACAAAAACTGTCTTGCAAGTGGCTGCATGCAGGACACCTGCACTCCAGTGGGTAGTAGGAAGCAATGACTTCTTGACTTGGAAGGTGAGGAAAAATATGTTCAGCACAGGTTAATGACGATGACATATTATGTGAGTTTTTGTCTTTCGAATACCAGCCATACCTCGACACCTGGGAGAGTAGAAGACCCTGAGAGTCCTCAATTCCAGGAAAGGCAGTAGAGATGTGAAATGTTACTTCCTGTTGAAGAGTGCAATATTGACCCTCATGTAGCTAATTGGAAGGTATCTGGTCTTTCTTGACCATCCATCTGAGACACGATAGAGAAGGGCCAACACAATCACCAAAATGAGATCGTTTCCTGTATAGACTTTATATATCTATATGACCATAGCCTATAAAGATTTGTCAAGGGATGGACTGTAGGATGTATAAACAGGGAGATAAGCAAGTGTTTGGCAGAAGAGGCCCCCAGCTAATCAGTATGTCCTTAAATAGAAATTTTGGGGTAAGAAAGATAAAGATTCAAATAAAAATATAAAGCCAGATGCTATGGAGAGGGTGGCAGGTATAGTTTGAAAATTAAGCTGCACTAAGCCCCTTTGAGTTGATTCTCAGTTCTCAGTTATAATATTGTATTTATTTTTCAATTTCTCAACACATTAAAGGAGACCATGAAGTTATATTTATCAATTTAGGAAAGGAAAGCTTAACAAAGGACAGGAATAATGCAGAACACAGCACTATATAAACAATACCTAAAATCTTGAGTAACTATAGTCTTAGAGTTCACTTTGGGGGCAATGAATAAATTAAACTTCACATTTTAATCCAGTTTGTGTCACTTGGGCTCATTAGGGAAACGTTTCTGAAACACAAATAGATGGATGAGTCCAGTGAATTGAATTCCAAGATGCTGTGGGCATTACAGACTGGGTGGAAAGAACATCATTGGAATAAGTCATTGGAGAATATGCCTTGTCCTGGAGTATATCAGCTAGGGTTTTTTGGTTGCAGCAATCAGTTCTGGCTACCTTAAACAAACGCAACCTTGTTGGAAGGCTGTTAAGCCCACAAAACAGCAAGAAAGCTAGAGAATCATACTTGGAAATAGATGCCTCCAGGCAGCCAGGCATCTCAGGACAGAGCTGTGTTCAACACACTGCAGTTGTGTTACATGAACTCTACCTGCATTATCTCTGTGTCTTCTCAAGATGCAAATTCTACAAGAGAGGGTAGGTGCTGGCTGTTTCCATAAACCTGTATAAACCCATCATGGAAAAGAAAATCTGGGTGCTGCTTGGAAGTAGAGAAATATTTGTCAGTCAGCCCTAAATTGTTGACCATAAGCTTAACAGAGACGTGGATGTTTGATTCAAGTTTTTTTTTTTTTTAAAGAAATAGCAAGAGTAATATCATCATGGATCAATTTTACAGATAGATGGTTTATCCAAGTAATTAAAACTGCATGGATCCTGATTACAAAGTAGTCATAGGGATAGAATGTGGTTTGACAGCAAATGTCAGATTGGTACATTTTCTGGAAATCTCAGTATGCCACAAATGGAACACCCGAAAGATTCTTTGCATACCTGTTGGATTACTCAGAAGCTGGAGAAGACAGAAACACCTGCTTCTTTGAATGCAACCTTGACCAGAATGCATAACAGGCTAGAGTGTGTCTCTGTGTCAATTCAAAGTTTCCAACAGGAAAGAAGGAAACACTAGGCATAGTTCAGCTTCAGAAAAGCAGAGTCTCCAAAAATTCAGAGAAAAACCAAATGTGATCCAATGACTAGGATTCTAAAAGGGAATGTGGCCTGGGAGGTTGGAAGGCTTGTGATAATTCTGAGTTCATAGTCAGAAGGTACATGAGAAAGACAAGGAGTAAACATTTAAAGAAGACCTGAGTGTATCTGCCGAGGGAGATCTCTGTAATAAGTTACGCAGAGAAGATAAAAAGAAAGACATGTCCCAAGAGATATGATAAAGAACAGTACTGAAGTGCACTTTGTTGAGTGAACAAGCACATCGGTGCCTCCTGGGTGGCAGGTGTTACCCTGGGTACTGGCAGTTGACTACAAGAATGTCAGGAAAACTGAAAGACGTGAGAAATAGAGGCCTACCCACATGGCTGTTGGCCACACGAGAAAGGGGTTTTAAAGCTCTGTTTGGGAGCAGACAGGTAAAAAAGGAAGGAATACATCCATTCCTTGGGGCAGATGGAATGAGGTTAGTGCAGAACCAAGAAAAAACCACTACTGACTGTAATTTTGTTTTCTTCTTTTCTGTCAAGGAGAGAGCTCTTCAAACTAGAGAAGATAAAACAAACATCGCAAATAAGAAATAGATAGTCTAGAGAGGATCCTACTAAAAGACACCTAGTGCCGTAAATGAATTTATGTTCGGGGTTACAGATGAATTACATCTCAGCATACTAAGGAAACTTGTAGAAAAATCATTCCATCCCTGTTGGGAATTTTTAAGTAGTAGACTTAAAGAAGTAGTTACTGTTGTTGTTCAGTCACTAAGTCATGTCCAACTCTTTGTGACCCCATGGACTGTAGCACGCCAGTCTTCCCTGTCCTTCACAATCTCCCGGATTTTGCTCAGACTCATATCTACTGATTCAGTGATACCATCCAACCATCTCATTTTCTGTCGCCCCCTTCTCCTCTTACCCTCAATCTTTTCCAGCATCAGAGTCTTTTCCAATGAGTCTGCTCTTTGCATCAGGGGGCCAAAATATTGGAGCTTTAGCATCAATCCTTCCTGTGAATATTCAGGGTTGATTTCCTTTAGGATTGACTGGTTTGATCTCCTCGCTGTCCAAGGGACTCTCAAGAGTCTTCTTCAGCACCACAGTTCAAAAGCATCCATTTTTTGGCACTCAGCCTTCTTTATGGTCCAACCCTCACATCCGTACATGCCTATAGTCAAACCATAGCTTCCACTATACAGACATTTGTTGGCAAAGCAGTGTATCTGCTTTTTAATACACTGTCTAGGTTTGTCATAGCTTTTCTTCCAAGGAGCAAGCATCTTTTCATTCCATGGCTGCAGTTACCATTCACAGTGATTTTGGAGCCCAAGAAAATAAAATCTGCCACTGTTTCCATTTTTTCCCCATCTGTTTGTCATAAAGTGGTGGGATTGGATGCCATGATCTTAGTTTTTTGAATGTTGAGTTTTAAGCCAGGTTTTTCACTTTCTCTTTCACTTCCATCAAAAGGCTCTTTTGTTCCTCTTTGCTTTCTGCCTTTAGGGTGGTATCATTTGCATATCTGAGGTTATTGATATTTTTTCTGGAAATCTTGATTCCAGCTTATAATTCATCCAGCCCAGCATTTCGCATGATGTACTCTGCATATAAGTTAAATAAGCAGGTGACAATATACAGCCTTGACATACTCCTTTGCCGATTTTAAACCAGTCCATTGTTCCATGTCCAGTCTAATTGTTGCTTCTTGACCTGCATACAAGTTTCACAGGAGGCAGGGTAAGGTGGTCTGGGTATTCTCTTCTCTTGAAAAATTTTGCAGTTTGTTGTGATCCACACAGTCAGAGACTTTAGTGTAGTCAATGAGCAAGTTTTTCTGGAATTCCCTTAGTTTCTCTGTGATCCAATGGCTGTTGGAAATTTGATCTCTGCTTCCTCTATCTTTTCTAAATCCAGCTTGAACTTCTAAATGGAAGTTCTCATTTCACGTACTGTTGAAGCCTAACTTGAAGGATTTTGGGTGTTACCTTGCTAGCATGTGAAATGAGTGCAGTAGTGCAGTAGTTTGAGCATTCTTTGGCATTGCCTTTCTTTGGGATTGGAATGACAACTGACCTTTTCCAGGCCTGTGGCCTCTGCTGAGCTTAAATGCTTAGAGTCATAGAACTATGCCCCAGGGCTTTTGTAAGAATTAACTTTGATGATGCATGGAAACCTGAAGCATTTGGTAAAGTGGTTTGTAACAGTTGTTTTCGTTGTTATCATGCAGGACTGTTTTAAGAAGGGCACTAAAAAAAGTCAGGATCTGTCCTAAGGTAAAAAGTTCACAACTTTCCCACTTAAAGAGCATTTATACGAATTGATTAGTTATGTATTGCTGTGTAACGAATTACCCCAAAGTTTAGCAGCTTAATCAGCAACATTTATCCCACACAGATTCTGAGAGTCAGGAATTATAAAGCAGCTTAGCTGAGAGGTTTGGTTCAGGGTCTCTTATAGAGGTTGCTTTCAAGATGTCAACTGGGGCTGAACTGTCATCTGACGGCTTGACTGGGGGCTGAATAATGGCTCCTTCACATAACTCTTGGGTGAGGACTTCAGTTTCTTGCCACGTGGACCTTTCCATGGAGTGTCCTGATGACCTGGCAACTAGCTTCTCCCAGGGTAAATGATCAGAGAGAAAGCAAGGCAGAAGTTACGGTGCCTTTTGTGACCTAGCCTCTGAAGTCACAGACCATCCATATTCTATTGGTCACCCCTGACATAGTATAGGAGGCAAATTCACAAGGCCGTGGATACCAGGAGCTGGGGATCACTGGGACCCATCTTGAAGGCCCATTTTGCTGGGAGTTATCACCACAGAGTCTCAGAGATTTGGAAGCTGACTGCAAATACGTGAAGGACTATTTTCTGGAAGAGGGAGACATTTTGTGTGGCTTCCAAGGACAGAGTCAAACCGATAATCAGAGAGTTTTCAGGGAGGCATAAGTCACCTTGGTCTGAGGCAGAACCTCATTGCAATATACTGACCCAAATCGAAGGAGTTGCCTTAGAGGGTAGTGAGCACCTCTGTATAAGAAGAGTCAAGCACAGCTGGATGCCCCCCTCAGGGACACCATATGGAGGGATGGGCTCTGGGCTAGCCAGAAATTTAGATATGAGCACCTCCATCTCTGTAATATTTCATTTCTGGGTTAGGAAAGAATCTGGGGAGATGGGACCCTTTACAGCCTTATTTCTATTATTTTGCTTTTGGTGGAAAGGAACTGTTTCGTCGAAATATAAGATCTTTGTTTCTGAACCAGTGTGGCTTGGAAAAACTATTAACAGGTAAAATGACCTTGGTGTTTCTAGAATCCCCTTACATTTCTCCTTTTAAGAACAGAGTTCTGATGTGATTGGTTTACACTTAGTCTGTAGGGTTTAATGCTTTTGAACTGTGGCATTGAGAAGACTCTTGAGAGTCCCTTGGACTGCAAGGAGATCAAGCCAGTCAATCCTAAAGGAAATCAGTCCTGAATATTCATTGAAATATGAATGCTGAAGCTGAAGCTCCAATACTTCGGCCACCTGACGTGAAAAACTGACTCATTGGAAAAGACCCTGATGCTGGGAAAGATTGAAGGCAGGAGGAGAAGGGGACAACAGAGGATGAGATGGTTGGATGGCATCACCGACTTGATGGACATGAGTTAGAGCAAGCTCCGGGAGTTGGTGATGGACACAGAAGCCTGGCATGCTGCAGTCCATGGTGTTGCAAAGAGTCGAACATGACTGAGTGACTGAACTGACCTATGGGGTTTAAACGAGGAATTCTCAACTTTTCATGAGACAAAGGCTTTAGATCTTGGAAGGGGCAGGACTGAGTTTTTCTCTTTGGGAGTCCCAGCAGACCTTGGAGAGAGGGGTGAGGATACAGTTCTAGGGGTACTGGCTGGCTCAGACATCTACCAGGAGGAAACCAATCCACTCGGAGCCTGCGGAAAGTACTTGCTGACACTTCACTGGGGATTCCATAGGGAGAACTGAGAATGCACTCATGGTAAAAATAGCTTCCTGAAAAAACTTAAGCGGCTGATGGGGGTGGTGAGGCAGTGTTACACTGGTCACCCTGTGTGCACATAATGTAGGAAATGTCATTTCCTACAGGAAGGGAGACTTGAGCATACCACTTTCATTCCTCCTTCCTCCCATCTGCCCTTGGACTCTCACTGAAATGAGTGATCAATGGAACATGAAACTATTTCTAAACTTAGAGCAGTACTAGAAGCTCTGAAGAATTTCTGCCAGTGAATGTACAGATGGGATCCATCTTGCCCCAGAGCAGCATCCCCCGCTCCGGGAGGTGAGGGGATTATCAGGAGCAGAATCAACACCTTGGAAGACCCAGGTATGTGGGTGAGCACTGGCCATGTGGCAGTGGGGTGACGGGAGGTCCATCTGTCTGGATCCTCTCTAAACCTCAAGAAAGGACACTAGTCAGGGCCTCTCTGAGTGATGAGTTTGGTCAGCTCTTGCTTTTGGCATGGCATGGGTGCCTAGCAACCAAGAGAAGAAAAAACTTCTGGCGCAAAGATAAAACCCTCTGCTGTACTTGCTCTGCCTCCTACTGAAGCAGATTCCTCAGATATTTAATACCAGTACTTAAACTTTGCCTTTTCTATCTTTATTTGGGCCCAAAGTGTTGAACAGGGCCACTCAGTCTGTGATGGAACCTATCTTAACTCTCCATCATACTCTACAAGGTAGGTCTTTGTCTGTAAAGATGATGATGCAAGACTTTACTGGCCACATGAAAAGATTTATTATATGAGAAGAATATTCGTGAGGAATTTCAGTAACTGTCTCCATGCTAGGGCTGCGCTAAGTCACTTCAGTCGTGTCTGACTCTCTGTGACCCTGTGGACTGTAGCCTGCCAGGCTCCTCTGTCCATGGGATTCTCCAGGCAAGAATACTGGAGTGGGTTGCCATTCCCTTTTCCAGGGGATCTTCCCAACCCCAGGGATTGAACCTGCAGGAGATTGTTTATCATGGAGAAAATGTTGAATTACCTCTAATTTATGTCTTTGAGAATGAAGCTAACATTGCTTCTGTGAAACCACAGCAGGGAGCTATTAGTTAAAAACACACACACACACACACAACTGCAAGGAGATGAAAAAACATGGCAACCAATTTTGAATACACAATGGACCAATGAGCAACAGGTTGGATATGACGGTGAATCAAATCACTGGATTTTTTTTTAATGACCTGAGAAATAGCACTAGGAGCTCAGGGACACAAAGATAAAATTACTGAGGAGAAAAATGTGAAAAACAGAACTAAGTGATCCAATATACAGATAATAATATTTCCAAATGAAGAAAGAAAAGAACAGACTAAGGTTGACACAGTCATGGAAGAATTAATTAAAGAGAACTTTTTCCCTGATAGCTCAGTTGGTAAAGAATCTGCCTGCAATGCAGGAGACCCTGGTTCGATCCCTGGGTTGGGAAGATCCCTTGGAGAAGGGAACAGCTACCCACTCCAGTATTCTGGCCTGGAGAATTACATGGACTGTATAGCTCATGGGGTCACAAAGAGTCAGACACAACTGAGCAACTTTCACTTACTCAAGCTGAAAAAGATGTGTCATTAAGAATGAAAGCATTAACTTTCAATGTAACTTGACAAGTTTTCATTACAAAGGAAAAAATCTCATAAGCATCCAGGTGAAAACAAAAAACAGGTATTCTTAGAAAGAATACTACAATGAAGCCAGCTTCAGGCCCCTCATCAACTACAAGCCACAAGTCAGTGGTAGGCAGCCTTACAGGGTCTATAGTTTGTGATCCAAGCGTCATTCACATACAAAGCTATAAACATGGGTGAGAAAACAGAAAGATGTTCTCTGACACATAGTATTTCACAATGTAGACATACCCTTACAGGCTCTTCCTGAAAATGTTCAAATATCCTCTACGGCTAGATAGCATGTGTATCAGGATTAAAAGCCCCCAAATGGGAACGATGTGGTGTAGAAAAAGCAGTGATGATGTGTGTCCAAGTAACGGTTGTTGATTTAGTTACTCTTCTACAGATGTCAAAATTAATTCTTAAAGTTACATATGGAAATAATTAAAAGGGACATGAAATCAGACTGTAGTAACTGGTAACTGGGGACAAGAGAAAGGGAGAACTACATTTCTTATCTAAAAGAATGTCTAGTTTCATTCTTAACTTTGATAATTAGGGAAAATAAATATTTTTAATTTAAAGATAACCATCAATAGATTAAAAGAGAATATGTATATTCTAGATTGTTTAAAGAGAAAAGTCAAAGAAACATAGTCCTTGATGCAAAAGGACTGCTGCTGCTGCTGCTAAGTCGCTTCAGTCGTGTCCAACTCTGTGTGACCCCATAGACGGCAGCCCACCAGGCTCCCCCGTCCCTGGGATTCTCTGGGCAAGAACACTGGAGTGGGTTGCCATTTCCTTCTCCAGTGCATGAAAGTGAAAAGTGAAAGTGAAGTCGCTCAGTCGTGTCCGACTCGTAGCGACCCCATGGACTGCAGCCTACCAGGCCCCTCCGTGCATGGGATTTTCCAGGCAAGAGTGCTGGAGTGGGGTGCCATTGCCTTCTCTGAGAAGGACAGCAACAACAGAAAAAAGAAAACTACTAGAAAAAATAAGCATTTGTAAAATATTTTAGAAAGTAGTGGTTATTTCTCAGCAATGGCAATTAATTTTCTTAGCACTTTTAGATTTTCTAAAATTTCTACAATGAACATGTATTACTTTTTAAGTAACAAATTATAAAGCTGTTTCTGGGACTGTTATAAAAGTTGTTTTATAATAAGACACTACCAGTAAAACTAAAGGCTGTGTGGAAAGCCCCAGTGATATTGATAAGATATTATTGAGATCCTTTGATGTAGATGGTCATGTATTTTCTTCTGGTGATTTAAGATTTTATGACTGGTGAGATACAAGATGTAGTAATTTGGAGAAATTGTAGGGCACCACCTTCTGTATCAGGAGGACTGACATATGGTAGACACAGTGCTATCCTGCCTTGGTGATTTTTTGTCCAGAGAGATTTGATAACCTAGTAATGACACATATCATTCGTGTCATTTCAGTCAAAACAGCTGGACCTTGCCTGCTGTAAATTGTGGCAGCAGTGCTTTATATTTTGTCATGTTCTCAGACTTCCACTTGAAGAAGTAGCCTTTGCTCAGTTACAAATGCTGGTCTCATAAAAATTCTGCAAGGACAGGTCCTTCCTGGCCCCCAAAAGACTATTACCAACCCTGCAAAGGGGTGTGAGCATTGATCTGACCCTTGTAGGTTGGAGAGGGGACAGGACATACCTTTAGGTGAGGAGCAAAGTGTTCAAACTGGAGGCTTCCAATCAGAGTCAGGTGGACTTGAGATTCTAAGTGTAAAATATATTGGTATGTGGATGAGGCTCCCAGAAAGGACTATGGGAGAAAAGGAGAAAAGGAAGTGACTTATTAAGAGGATTTTTCCCTCATCAGAAATTCACTAACTAACCCCCAAGCACTGTCCATACTTCAGGCTTAGCACTTGACTTACACTCCCTGCTGCAACAGACAAGCCCTGAATGCTGTTTACTTCCTGCTTATTTCAAAGTCTGTGCAGGTGTGCCTGGCCCTTCAGACTTCTTCCCTTGCAGTTATCCAAAGACCCAGGCTCTGTGCCCCTGGAAGGACATTTAGCCAGCAGCTGGAAAAAGAAAAAGGGAGATCCCCCTGCAGAGGCTTCTATGGACCAAAGTGGTGCATATAACTTCTGCTCACATCCATTGGCCATAACATGGTTACGCTTACCTGCAGGGGAGTCTGAGAAGTGTAGTCTGTGTGTCTAGGAAGGAAAGCAACACAGGTTTAGAGGAACTCATGGGGGTTTCTGCCTCAGATTTTTTCCTTTTCATTCCCTGCCTCCTTCACAGAATGGTTTCCCTACGGTCCTCTTTCAGTTAAAAAAAAAAAAAGACGCAAGTGTAGGAGTTGGAAGTGGGGTACATAGTGGAAGCATGTGAGGTTTACGTGCCTAAGAGGCCAAGCCCGAGGTCAGCTTTTACTAAACGTCTTTCATCTGAGCATCATCTGTCTTCTGTAAACATTTATTTTGTGTCTCTCTCCTCCTTTTCGTTTATAATGATAAAACCCAAGGCAGTAACATGATTTATGCTAAGCAGATTCAAATCTAAATTTCTAAAGGTTGGTCTTCTATATAAAAATTGTTTAAACTTTACCTTTTTAATATTGTGCAGTTTTAATGTTAAATAATATTTATTTTCAAACTCTAAATGTTCACTTTATAAAATTTGAAGAATTATTTCAAAAAAATGATTGTCCATAATCCCACCACTCTCTCAACATCTCATGGTTTTCCTTCTGGAATATAATCTTGATTAAAGGAC
This sequence comes from Okapia johnstoni, assembly GCA_024291935.2. Classification (NCBI taxonomy): domain Eukaryota; kingdom Metazoa; phylum Chordata; class Mammalia; order Artiodactyla; family Giraffidae; genus Okapia; species Okapia johnstoni. The sequence goes on along the minus strand of CM044306.1, from coordinate 120,615,584 downwards.
TCTTATCTAAGAGCAACCAAAAACCATCAATATAACACTCAGTTTGAAAAGGACAAGTCACGTGTTTGTCATGGGACAAAGTCCCAGCCACAAAAATCATATCTGTGTTTTTAAAGCTGTTGAGCTTAACTTTAAATTTATCTCTGGATACCTCTGTTTCCTCACTTTACAATGAGGAATGTCCTTCATCTACCCAGACTGCATCTGCAGACTATAAAAGGAAAAGGCATCTGTCAAAAGTTCTGAGGGCATAAAATGTTCTAGAAAAACAGTCATCCCAATAGTGCTTACATATACTCAGTGTGGAGGGTTTGAAGGGATTATGGTTCAAAGACTCAACAAGAGGAAGCATTTTTTCCTAAGGGTGGATTGAGGGTTTCCCGCCAACCTCCTCACCTAACAATTTTGATATTAATAAAGAGGAGAACAGAAACACACAGAACTGCAAACCCAGGTAGCCCCAGGCTCCAACGGGGCTGCTCCTTCAACAAAGACAAAAGAGAATTCCCCATCTAGCAGGGCTCAGCTGTGGTTCCCAGGGCCGTTCACATCTGGATTCAGAGCTGGCTGATGAGAGCCAAACATAGATATTCTTGTTTACTTTGTAAACGGAAGTTTGAAATGAGATCTTTTCAAAATGCTGGTTGACACCCAAGAGGATGTAATTAGAACAAGGGGCTTTCTGGTTTGAAGATGTAGAAGAAAGAAATGATCTGTCTCTTTGAAATAAATTATTAAATTGTAACAGAGATGGGAGGTTTGACTTTCAGTCTTCAAAGCAAAGTCATGACTGACAATTTTCTTAATTTGGTTTTTTGCTTTCAATCACGAAGGCCAAAGTAGAGAAGAAGCAATCACGGGGCTGGAGAACAGGGTCTGGAGGAGAAAGAAGAGCCGATTGGGGATGGGTGATCTTCCATGTCCTGTGCACTTCTCTTCTTTTTCCAACTCATGGACTAAAATGCAGTTTGGGGGCTGCTTGGGGGCATCTCACGCATGCCTCTCTCTCCCTTCCCCATACACTTTAGGGGAGGAGGTGGTATTACTGGTGGAAGCTGGACACATGTAAGAGGCCAAGTTGAAATTCATATGCGCATCTTTAGATGAGTAGCCCACACTTCACATGATGTCACTGAAATTTTATTTTAGATTCCTACTCTTGCCTGGAAAATCCCATGGACGGAGGAGCCTGGTAGGCTCCTGGGGTCGCTAAGAGTCGGACACGACTGAGCGACTTCACTTTCACTTTTCCCTTTCATGCACTGGAGAAGGAAATGGCAACCCACTCCAGTGTTCTTGCCTGGAGAATCCTAGGGACAGCAGAGCCTGGTGGGCTGCCATCTATGGGGTCACACAGAGTCAGACACGACTGAAGCGACTTAGCAGCAGCAGCAAAGCCTCTTTGCTAATTAAAACCACTTTGCCTTAGGACTTTTAGCTCTTTTAATTCTAAAATAGCCCTGAGAATTTCATGCTCAAACTCATGTCCATTGAGTCGGTGATGCCATCCAACTATCTCATCTTCTGTCGTCTCCTTCTCCTGCCCCCAATCCTTCCCAGCATCAGGGTCTTTTCCAGTGAGTCAGCTCGTCACATCAGGTGGCCAAAATGTTGGAGCTTCAGCTTCAGCATCAGTCCTTCCAATGAATATTCAGGGTTGATTTCCTTTAGGATTGACTAGTTTGATTTCTTTGCTGTCAAGGGACAACTGCTACTATAACTACTATTAATAATAACAGTAATCATCATTATTAACATCACCACAGTCCAACTTCAGAAAATCCATATTGGGTTAAAAAATTTAAGCCCAGGTACTTTGTTTCTAAGGAATAGAATGGTGCTTTAATTTTAAGGAGAGTATTGGTCAAAAAAACTTGCTGCCAACACCAAACTTACTGGGAAACATTAGACGAACTTGCTTCCTATTTCACTCAGAAAATTTAAGCCATCAGAAGAGAACTTCTCCAGACTCTTACAACTCTATCTACCAATTTGCCAGCACCTATTCAGTTATATGCTACCTTCCTCTTGACTCTTGTAAATACATTTTCTGGGCTTCTGTCCCAAGGCAAGCAACCTCATGTACACTGGACCTCATCTCTTTATATTTTACATAAGGACAATGGTCAAAAATCTTTTTCATCTACATGTCCCTTTATCGGCATCATTTTACATCATAAACCCAGGTACTTTAGATCAGTGGTCCCCAAACTTTTTGGCACCAGGGACCAGTTTTGTGGAAGACAGCTTTTCCATGGACCAGGATTGGTGGTGGAGGCGGGGGGGTGGGGAGCAGTGGTTTGGGGATGATTCAAGGTGTTACATTTATTGTTTAGTTTATCTCTATTATTATTACACCAGCTCATTAGATGAGCTGAGGTTAGATGCTGGAGGTTGGGGAGCCCTGCCTTAGATGGGACATGAACCTAGCAAATTGTTTTTATATTCATGTTATCTGATTCTCTTCTGTTAAATTAGGAAAAGGTACCAATAGTAATGCAAGTTCTGCCTTTGCCTTAGAAATAACCACAAGCAGAATGAACCCCATTGGTGTCAAATACTACCAGTGAGTGATTTTCTCTCTGAATATGTATCTGTTTTCTGTCTCTCCCCCCCCCCCCCCCCCCCCCCAGATGTTGTGTTATTTAAAGCCAATATCTTTGTAGGAAATATGTTGTCTGTGTTGTCTGTTTCTTCACCGATACCTTCCTTTGAATTTGGTTCCATCATATCTGATTCCCCTTAAGTCTTATCCTAAAGAGAGAAATGCTCAGAGGGGATTAAATTAGCTCAGATGCTCCCTTAGGTTCCCCACCCCCCACTCCTGCCAAAGCAATTCAGAGTCCAGTTTAGCTCTGCTCTGAGCCAGAAGCTCCTGATTTCTTGGACATGAGCATCAGGTAGCCCAGAGGTTGGGCACTTGGGAGGGCGGGCTTTGTGAGACCCTTGGTACTATCCTGTGGGCCAGCCCCCACCCTCTTTGCAACTACTCCTCGATTAACCATCATCTGTGGACAGAAATCTCTTTTGCATCTATGTTTTGCAGTCACTGCTCCCTCATGGGAATAAGTTTCATATGTACTGTCCCCCACTCCTCCCCCAGATAAAGTAATACTTCCTCTTGCTTCTCGTAAAAGTGCCCCTTTCTGATTACTAGAAAGTCATCTAGTTTCCTAACTGCCTAAGAAGCTAAGTATTCCCCTTCCTCACAGCCACGTGACTTGCAGAGTCTGATTGAGTTTGATTATGTGCCTTCCCAGCATCTGTCTTCCTGGACTTGAATAGTGTTCTAATCTTCTACAGCTCTTTACTCTCTTAAAATCAAAGAGAACTGAGATAAAAGTCTAGTTCTAGTACTTTCTAGCTGCATTGGCAAGGTTACCTAAGCTTTAGTTCCATTTCCTCATCTGAAAAATAGAGAATAGTAATGTTTACCCCACAGGTGGTTTAAGGTGTAAGGAGATAACATGGTCTCCATGCTCCTAAGTGGGGGTGGAGCGGTGGGCACGGTCTATAAGTCATATTAAGACCAGGGGAAGGTGAAGATCAAATAGGGGCAAAATTAGCCAGAGTTGGGAAAAACTGAGTAAATCTGTATTCCGGGATCATGTAATAGGAAAAGTATATTATCTTTGATGTATAAGATTTGCTTTCAGACAATTGAGAGTCTTGGGGTGGGGGTGGTAGTGACAAAAACGGTGCTCCCCTCCCCCCGCACCACCACATCAGCGGGATGGCAGGCGGAATGGCAGAGCTTCTTAGAGTTACTTTTCTCTCATTGCTTAACTACAACAAATGATCACTCCCCCTTAAATGATGGTACTGTGAAGCCAAACTGCTTTCAGATTGCTTTATATCTGTCCTTTTTAAAGTATTCGCTGTCCTTGATTTGTGAATGAGTTGAGTGATTATTTCACAGCACCACCACACATAGCCCAAATTCAGCAGAACTGAGCTCCCCGCGATTGACTAAGTAGACTTGAGAAATGCGATGTATTTTCCCACTCCTGTGAATGTAACTGAGATTACTCTCCTGTACTCTGCTGACTCCCACTGTTCACTTGAAACCACGCCCCTCACACTGTTCATCTGCCCCTCACACTGGCACAGGAAATGCCCTACTGATTGCCTTTCTTGATGGCATGTTCCTCTCTGTGGTAAAGGTCAAAAGCGTTACCACACTCAATGCTGACAGTGCTCTTCCTCATCAGGATCACTCTAAAATTTGTGATAGTTCTTTTTCTCACTCCCCTACTGCCCAGGGGAACCAGGGTCCCTGCTCACCAGTCTCTATATGGGGAGGTGCCTGTGCTTTGCACCACCCCTTTCTCTAAGCCCTGGCCTAGCGCTTCTGCCGCCCAGGTGTAAGCCTCTGTACCAGCCTTCCCCTCTCACGCCGGCTAATTCTGCAGGTTCGTGCGTTGTCTCATGTAAGCCTGGAGTTCCATCCCTGTAATATGGGCTCACTGGGAGCCTAAAGCAAGCCTTCTCCACCCCAGAACTGAGCCCAGAGGAGTCTGTGCCTCTGGCCTTGGCCCTGGGAGCACCAGCGAGCTGATCTCAGATGCACTGAGCTCCATCCACTCCCCTAACTTCACAGCGGCTGCTGACCAGCTCCCATCTTCATAAAATTCATCTTTTGCCTTTTCTCCTAGACATTCCAGAAGCGTTAGTTGGCTTTCCCACGTTAGTGTCTGAAGAGAAAATACTCAGCCCCAGGTGAAAAACCTGTCTGAAAGTTCCTACTAAAAAAACAGGTGTCATTCTTAAACTGTCAGAAAGTTAGCCATATTTGAGGAAGTAATGAAATGGCTATAAATGATGTAAGCTTCATAACAGGCAAACGTGTTCGCAACTGCTGATGTCTGGAGAAGAGAGTTGAGGAGTCGGCTCCGAGGGACCAGCCCCGCAGAAAGTCCAATTAGGGCTGCTTTTCAAGGGGGTGATTGTCCTCAGTGGTGTGGACACCCTCCCCCCCACCCCCGAGGGAGCAGGGGTGTTAGAAGGCAGTGTTCAGACAGCTGCCTCCAACACTTCTGACTGCAGAGACCCCTACTTGAGTTGAATCTGCGGTTTCCACACCCCCTAGATTGCTGTTCCAGACCTTCTTCCTGTGAGTGGGGCAGGGGTTCCAGGCTCTATTAGTGGGTCTGTGGTCTCCAGGCGAAGCTTTCATAGCTTGTGAGAGAACAGCGGTGTCTGCGAGATACGCATTTGGTTAACAAGCTGGGAGGCCTCTCATAAATTTCAGAGCAACAGGAACTGAACAGATTGGAAACTCCAACTGCAGATGGGCTTGGTATGAGGTCTGTTCCGCAAACCAGAGCATTTGATTTTCCCATTAGCCCACGTGCGCATCAGACCCAGTGCCTGGAGGAGAGGAGGGCAGGGTCTGGAGCCCGAGGGAGGGGGCAGCCTGCTCACTCCTCCCTGCCTGGACCCCCAGGGTCTCCTCGGAGTTTCTGTTGGCCTCGCCTTTCTTTTCCATGTGAGGTGGGGTTTTTCTTTTTTAAGTGTCTAGACCTTTCCTTCCTTCACTTTGATATTTCCTTGAGTTTTCAGAAAGAAGAGAAAGAAAAACTAAGAGGGAGAAGGTAGAGGAGGGTGGGGCAAAAACAAGGAGAGAGAAGAGGGGAAGGGAAACGGGCAGAGGCGGGCCGAGGGACTCCTTCTCTGGGAAGATGCTGGGGGTCAGGGTGTTTCCTTGTATGGCTCATACTTACGTATAAAAATGAGTCGCTCAGTCGTGTCTGACTCTTTGCGACCCCATGGACCATGGAATTCTCCAGGCCAGAATACTGGAGTGAGTAGCTGTTCCCTTCTCCAGGGAATCTTCCTAACCCAGGGATCTAACCCAGGTCTCCTGCATCGCAGGCAGTTTCTTTACCAACTGAGCCACAAGGGAAGCCCAAGAATACTGGAGTGGGTAGCCTATCCCTTCTCCAGTGGATCTTCCTGACCCAGGAATCAAACTGGGGTCTCCTGCATTGCAGGCAGATTCTTTACCACCTGAGCTATCAGGGAAGCCCCTCATAGTTATGTAAGTTACCAGCAAATCCTCCACTTGATGTGACCGCCCACCCTGCCTGGCTATAAAGCAAGCAACCAGCGTGTAAGGCACACTCAGAAAGCGAAGCCATCTTCTCTCCTCCCAGCTGCACTCAGAGCCCCTTTTCTCCAAAGCATCCCTGGAGCTTGTGTTAGCATCAATAGGACAGGTCTTATCTGTGAGCATACCATGCTGTGGTGTTGGGTTTTCACTGCAGATTCTAGTGGTACCTGAGGCAAATACCTATAAAAGCCCCAAAACAAGAATAAAATCTCCCCCTGACCTGTAGGGAACTTCACATGCTGCGCAGGGCTTTTAGGTTTCTCAGCCCAGGAGGTTTAGCCAGCGCTTCCCCCTGAGGTTGCTGCCAGTGCAGAGGGCCAGGAGGTGGCCCAGCCTCGGGACCTTGTCTGGTCCCCCCCTCCCCATCCATTTCCCCAGCACAGGTCACACCCCCCGCCCAGAGCCATTGGACATGCTGTTGGAAACAGGAACCACCCTTACTGCACACATTGAGTTGCTTGGGGTTAGGCACCAGGATAGCACCCAATGCAGACCTTGAACTAAATGCTTGCTCTTAAAATGTTTGGGATGTCGCATGAGGTCAAGCTCATGTGACAGAATAGAAATAAAAAGTTTTCATGAGTATGTCTATGTGTGTGTGTGTGTGTGTGTATGTGTGTGTGTGTGCAGGCGCACAGGCAGTGTGGGACTGTAGCCCACCAGGCTCCTCTGTCCATGGAATTCTCCAAGCAAGAATGCTGGAGTGGATTGCCATTTCCTTCTCCAGGGGATCTTCCCAATCCAGGGATCAAACCGGGGTCTCCTGCATAGCAGGCAGATTCTTTAACAACTACACCACCAGGCAAGCCCAGTTCTCCCAAAGTGGTGGATTAAGGATGAGTTTTATTCTTGAAAATGATTTTTATTTTACATTGGCACTTACAAAATGTTTCTACAGTGATGTATCACTTTTGTAATCAGGAAAAGGGGTTTTAAAAAAAACAATATTTTAGTGATCATGATCATCACCTAGCATCTCTTGGTCCCCTCAGCACCCGGGGTTGAGTCAGAACAGTGGGATTGTGGAGGACCAGGAGGCTACCTTCTAAGCATCAGACTCCCCACCTCATCCTGCTCTCTGGCTGCAGGGCGCAAACCAGCAGGTGTTTGCCTTCATCACTGTGACTAGGGCAGGGAGTTTCCCCATCGCCTGGGCTCTTTGGCTCTTAGCTGTTGAACAGCAGACGGTGACATTGGCAAGTGTCTCTGCGCTGTCTTCCTGTATGTCTTCTGTATCTCGTCCACCATAACACTTGAAGTCCCCTTTGAAAGCAGCTGCAGAAGTTGCTCTCTGACCATAGACTCGGGCAAAGCTGAGCCTGTCCTGCAGATGCAAAATGGGTGCATTTCTATCTAAGGGACTGTGTGCATCCTTGCTTAGATGGCCTGGAGGCGTGGAACATCAGCATGTGCTCAGGACTCTCTGATGTGTTTTCATGGGTAACCTGATACCTGACTTCTTGGTTCTTTTAGACTCCTGCCGTTGTATTCCTTTGTCTGCTCTGTCCTTCCCATTCTCCCTGCCGGTCTCTGTCTCTCTCTCTGTTTCCTCCTCTTTCCCCCACTTCCCTCCTCTGCCCCTCTCTCTCCATCTCTGTCCCTCCTTACCTCTCTCCCCCCCACCCAATTCTCCCTCCCTCCCTCTCCATCTCTCTCTCTCTCTCTCTCACACACACATACACACACACACACACACACACATTTGTCTTTCCCACTTGTATCTCCTTTCTATGGTACCTATTTTTATAAAGCCTCAAGTCATTTATGAGATGGGGCAAAATATCCATAAATACAGGTTAAACAAGATCACGAAACTGAGTCTCCTCCTGCCCCATCAGCTCTGGGGAGTAGTGTTCCCGCAGACAGATTCCAAGTGTTCCTTTTAATATGTTTCTGTTGACCTGACACTTCACCACCAAGACCGTCAGCGGATTCTAGGCTTTAGTATCACAAAGGAGCTTGGAGAGCTGGAAGATGATCGGCTCCAACAAGTGTCCCTTTCAGGAACCCTGTTGTTTTACTTTTCTGAGAGGCCTTTTGTCTCTCCCCTTTGTTTCCTGTGATACTAGCTTGGTTCTGGTGATGAGTGCCCATCAGAATCACCTGGAGGGCAAAAGGTACTGTATGTCAATTCTGTCTTAATAAACCTGACTTTAAAAAAAAAAAATCACTTGGGCTGGGCAGCTTGTCACACAAATTCCTAGGCCCCACCCCAAGGATCCTAATCCCGTAGTCTAGGGTGGGGCCCATGAACTTGGCTTTCTGACAAGCTCTGGGATGTGAAGCTGCCAGTCCACAGATCATAAGTGAAGGAGCCTGGCTGTGAGCCCTGACAAGGGACTCGCAGTAGCTACTTGGAGGTGGTTGTCTAAAAGGCCTTTTATAGAGCTTATCAAAAGCCTTTTTCGACATCTAATCAAATTAGATCCACTGATCTGCAGTCCCTTCGTCTCTCCATACTTGCCCTTGATGAGTTTAGTGAGCACGGAAATGTTGGTTATGTGACCTACAGCAGACCCTTTCAGCCTCAACTTATCATCCCAGTGTCTGCTGTCAGCAAGTGGCCGAGCCACTCACGAACCATCTGGGCCCAGGACTCGCAGGTAACTGTAATCAGCCCCAGTGTCCTGGAGGTGACTGCTGGGCAGGGACATGCTGCAGGCAGGAGCAGGGCTGGCCAACTGTCCTGGGTCACCACCTTCACCTGGCTTTGGGCTTCTCTGCTGGTCTTCACATGTGAAAGTCACTATCTTCAGTGACCAAAAGGCACCCCTGGACTTTTAGTTGCCCTGCAGTGAACTTATGGGGAGAGGAGGAGATAATATACTAGAGTGGTCTGGTCACATATGGGGACTCATTATCATCATGGGATTGTGGGTGCTGATAACAGAAGAGCTAACAGTGAGCATAGTACTTAATACACTTGGCCTCGCTCAACCTCAGAGCCACCATGAGGCAGAGGACTCGCCGTCTCACAGAGGTGGAAACCCAGAACCACATCTAAACAGCAGAGGCAGGACCCTAATCCATGTCTTTCTGCCTCACTCAGCCCAAGGTCATGACCTCTAAGGGCTCTCTGCACCAAGGATTCTGCTGTATTTTGTGTTGTTCAGTCACTAAGTCATGTCCAACTCTTTGTGACCCCATGGACTGCAGCACGCCAGGCTTACCTGTCCTTCACTATCTCCAGGAGTTTGCTAAAACTCATGTCCATTGAGTTGGTGATGTTATCTAACCATCTCATCTTCTGACTACGCCTTCTCCTCTTGCCTTCAATCTTTCCCAGCATCAGGCTCTTTTCCATTGAATCAGCTCTTCACATCAGTTGGCCAAAGTATTGGAGCTTCAGCATCAGTCCTTCCAATGAATATTCAGGGTTGATTTTCTTTAGGATGGACTGGTTTATTCTCCTTGTAGCCCAAGAGATTCTCAAGAGTCTCCTTCAGCACCATAATTCGAAAGCATCAAAGCTGTACTTTTTAGGCTCTGCTTTTTCCATTGGAATTATGAGTTTTTCAAAATTGTGATACTTCTAGAAGCTAATCATAAATAGATAGCAACATGAGTTTACTATTTCATGATGGTTGAAAATCTTACAATATGAAATTGGAGTTTAATTCACTCAAAAAAGCAAGAGCTCCAGGCACATATGTTTTCCCTCCAAAAAATATATGAGAACGACCTGCTCCCTAAATGCCCAAACACAAATAATAAGAGAACCTTTCGAAAGATGCAACAAAAACATCTATCATGCCATCTTGAAATAGCTACCTACTGTGTCTGAAGGGTTATTTGGACAAAACAGGGCTATTGGAGTCTAATAAATCCCTTTGGGCTGGTCAGTAGGTTATGTGTGGTTCCTTACAGTACTTCTGAGTAGCCTGAGAGGTCTAATGATGCCCCAAGCTCCTGAGAATCACAGAGCTCCGAGTGGACCCAACTCTGTTACCTCTCCCCACCACAACCCTGGCTTTCCCAGTCCTACCTGTGCCACTCCCAGGTGGACTTGTATGCATTAAGTCATCTTCATGGCATGATCATGACTAATCTCACCACCCCAGAGAGACCTTGCCACCATGTTTATGTAAATCCTTCCTAGACTTCTCCAGGTCTAAATTTCTGTTTGTTTACATAGAATCATACTATACAGACCACACTGGAAATGCACTACTTCTCTTACAGTTATATATCATGAACACCTCTTTGCATCATAATTCTTCCTCAGCATCAACTGAAAGGTTAAATAGTACTCTTTTGGACCTTTCTTCAGTTTCCTGCCTTTAAAACAGATTTTTATGGAGGCTATCTTTTAAAAAAATGATCTCTATCATTTTGCAAAAGTAAAATTAGGTCATTCTTGGGGAATAGGCTTTAAATAGTACAATTGCTGTGACATCTCTAAATTACATTGAGGCTTTTGGGGAGACTGTTTTGTTTCCTTCAAAGCTAAGTAAGTAAAGCCCCCTAGAAAGCTCACAAGCAGGTTCTGGACTGGCTGTTAGATAATTCATGAGAGCTGAGGAGGATAAGCTGGTAGGGACTAGAAACCCCAGCCATCTGGGCTCCTTCTCCAGGGGGGTGGGGACCTGTGGGATGTTTGCTATGCCTTGAATCTGAGCCAAATGTCTTCTCTCTCCCCAGCAGACCCACCCGTGGCTGCAGCTGTGGTGTCCCATTTTAATGACTGCCCAGATTCCCACAGTCATTTCTGCTTCCATGGAACCTGCAGGTTTTTGGTGCAGGAGGAGAAGCCAGCGTGTGTGTAAGTGTCCCCTGTGGTTCTGCGGTGCTGGGGCTGCAGGCGTCCCAGCCACCACTTAAAACAGCATTTACCTCCACAAGCCATGCCAGAGCCACCTGAGAGCCCTGGAGCCAAACATAATGGAGAATCAGAACAGTGGGCTGAGGGACACCTGCTTCAACCCTGCTAGTCCCAGCCCAGAGCCACTGAGGCAGGATTCCTAGGACGTGGAGCCTGGGTGTCTGCATTTTTAACAAGCATCTCAGGTGGCTCCTGGGTTCAACAAAGTCTAAAACTTCCTGGATTCAAGTGAGGTTTTTCCTTTTTTTTTTTTTTTTAATTGAAGTATAGTTGATTTGGGCTTCCCAGGTGGCTCAGCAGTAAAGAACCTGCCTGCTAATGCAGGAGACACCAGAGATGGATGGGGAAGATCCCCTGAAGGAGGAAATGGCAACCTACTCTAGTATTCTTGCGTGAAAAATCCCATGGACAAAGGAGCCTGGTGGGCTACAGTCTATGGGGTTGCAAAAGAGTTGGATATGACTGAGCACACCTGTATAGTTGATTTACAGTGTTGTATTAGTATCAGATGTGTAGCAAAGCAATTCAGTTATATACTTATATATATAATACATGTATTCTTCTTGAGATTCTTTTCATTATAGGTTATTATAAGATACTGAATATTGTTCCCTCTGCTATACAGTAGGTCCCTATTATTTACTCATTTTATATATAGTAATATATATCTGTTAATCCCAAACTGCTAATCTTGGATTCAAGTTTAATTCACTATTTAGAATTTTTGGAGATCAAGACACTGGGTTGGATCCCTTTGAGTGGCCAGTGTCTCTGAGATGAGGTCTGTGCCCTCCAGCATCTTTACCACACACCTAATAAAATAAGCCAGAAGGGTGCACAAGGGTTGGTGTGCCTGATTGGCAACAGGACAGAACAACTTGGGAATAAAGATGGGCATAGCAGGCCCAGCATGAGGCAGGGGTAGGGGGCGGGGGGCAAGGTGCAGGGAGAGTTACTTCTTAAAATATAGCTGAGCCCACCCACACCCACTGAATCAGAATCTCTAGGAATGGGACCCAGCAGTCACATTAGTTAAAAGCCACCAGTGATTGCAACGGTCAGCCTGACTGGGCAAGAAAGGCACATAAGTAAAGCCTTCTAGAGCAGGTGTTGGACTTAGGCTGATGGGGAAAGCAGAGAAGTTACTCCAGGCCTGGACATTCATGCATCCCCACCCTTTGCATGCACTGCCAGCTTATTTTATTAGCATACTATACTGTTATGGGTCAGTGTGGCCAGAGCAGGGAGGAGACAAACCTGCAGGTGGATTGGAGGCCAGAGCCTGTTGGAAGTGAGCCTTTATTCTCTAGCCAGTGGGAGCCATCAGTTTGGGAAAGGGATGTTTTAAGAAAGTTGACCTGTGCATGGTAGAATACTGTTAGTTGGCCCTGTACTCAGCCTTGGCACTGTGGACAGTGGGGCTGGGTAACCCTTTGTTGTGTGGGCACGCCTGTGTAGCTGAAGGATGTTAGCATCCCTGGCCTCTACCCCCCAGGTACCAGTAGCACCACTTACCCCCAATAGTCATGGCAATTAAAAATGTCTCCAGCCATTGCCAAATGTGCCCTGGGGTGGGGGGCTTTGTGGAGGAGGCAAAATTGTCCTCCACCCCCTTTAAGAATCATCCATCTCTACGAAGATGCCATTCTTATAGGTGGAAAATGGAAATCAGCAATTTCATATGATCCAGCTTAATAGTACCAGTGTGTGTGCTAAGTCACTCTAGTCATGTCCAGCTCTTTGTGACCCTATGGACCATAGCCTGCCAGGCTCCTCTGTCCATGGGGATTCTCCAGGCAAAAATACTGGAGTAGCTTGCCATGCCCTCCTCCAGGAGATCTTCCCAACCTGAGGGATTGAACACACGGCTCTGGCATTGGCAGGTGGGTTCTTTACCACCAGCACTGCCTGGGAAGCCACTGGTACTGGTAAATGATACTAAATGTTAATAAAAAGCCAACATTTATTGAGGTTTGCTTCATGCCAGTCACTGTTCTAAGCATGATCCACTTATTAACTCATGTAATCCTCGTGATGACCCCAGGCCATGGAGAGGTTGTGTCCTGATTGCAGAGGAGAGTGCATATTCAGACCTAGCTGGTATGGCTCCTAAAGCTGCTTTCTTATCCATGATGCTGAAGGGTATCAGAGGAGTAGCCCAGGGGACCAGGAGGGCCTGCCACAGTAAGTGGTGGTGAGTAGGACTCTCTCCTTTTCCTGAGGTGCAGCTGTGTGAGCCTGTGCAGTGGCCCCTTGGGGTGCCTCTGGGCCTCATTTGGAGGGGCACACTGGCCACCTTCCTCTGGGAGAACTGGATAAGGCCCCAGGTCACATCTGCAGAGCCAAGAGCCCTCCTGCCCACCCCATAAATACAAAGCACGCTGATGACAAGAGTCACTGTCATTCATGATTACCACTCTTATGAAAATACACATGGGAGCCATGGGGACTGATGGGATTGTTTTTGTTACTTGCCTGATCATTGTGGAAAAACACTGGCCCTGAAGGAAGTGTGGCTTTTTAGCCCAGATCTCAAGAAGCCTCCAGTGCAGCAGGTAGAGGGTCTTCTCCCTTCCAGTCATGTCTAGTGCCAAGACCTCAGGCTACCCCTGGCTATGTGATGAGAGGGTCTTCTTTGGAGGGAGAGGACAGTTCTGACCAAAATTGTGTCAGAAGGTTAGTGTTTCCACCAGGTCAGGGACTGTTCTAAAGGTTGAGAGCTGGCAGCCTTGAGCCTGGGTCAGCAGAGACCCAGAGCAATAACCCTACCTGTGGCTGAGCCCCGTTGGCTGGTGGAAGCCTTCTGAGAGGGGGACATGGGTGGCTCTCTTGTTCTCCTCAGTCTGGATGCCAAGCTCTGCTTTTGGCTCAAGGAAATCATTGTCCATCACATTTACATGCCATTAATGTTGGTTGTCTGGACAACAGGCCATCTCTCTCCCCACTCACACTGTAGCTATTACTATAAATAATAATAGTAAGCTCTGGGTAAAAACTGTAGCTGTGTGCCAGCCCCAGCTCCACATACAGTGACTCATGCCGTTCTCTCATCCTTCCTCTCAAGTAGAGATTCTTGCCCTTATTGTGTAAATCAGAAAACTTAAGCTCAGACAAGTTAGGCGACTTGCCTGGAGTCCCAGAGCCCATATACAGTGGAGCTGGGATTCAGTCCCATCAGTTCCAGCCCCCCAAACCCATGTTCTGTTCTGCTGCCCCAGAGGGCACTCTTTCTGCCTCAGCCTCACAGAGTTCACCTCAAAAAGCTAAGCTTTTGTTTCCGGGAAAGGTATTGGCACTGTGCCTCTGCAGGCAAACCTTCCTCCAGGGGAACGTCAGGGTTGTTCCCAACCTTGTTGCCCTGATCACAGACTCTCAAGGATTCCTTCCTGTGGGTCAAGGGCAGAGTCTATAAGAATCCACTTTTGCAGGATGGGGAAGCTGACTGTCTCTGGGGAGGCGTGGCCATGCAAGACTTTACCTCCTCTTTACCTCAGTTTCCCCACTGGGTCTTGGCAGCCTAGGGGCGGTATTCAGCGCACAGACATGTTTTCATGCAGCAGTAGATGAATCTGAATTATTCTTTGGTGGTTTTATTTAATTGCTTGCATTTTGGAAGTCAGGTTTACGACTCCAAGCAGACACCCAGCTTCTCTGGAGCACAGCCTGCCCTCTCCAGTTCCCCAGTTTCCACCTCTGCCCACAGCTCCCTGACTGAAGCTGCCGCCAGTCCATCATCCTGTCGCCCTTCTTTTCTGCTCACAACAGCCAGCTTTGATCATTTCTGTCGCCACATGAGCCTGTAAGCTTGGTGAGGGCAGGACCATACCTTATACCTTTTTGTACTTTCAGTACTTAGAAGAATGTTCTAATTCATTCATTGCCACTAGACCAGAAATTCTGAGTCCGCACAGAGAAAGCAAAGCCTACTCTCCCTGCTCTTAAGAACCGCCCTAGCTCTGGGGGAACTGACACACTTATCCTAGTCAGTAAAACTCGCAAACCTTGAGGTTAAGGACATGTCAGTCATGGACTTACAAGGAAAACCCACAGGGGCCGAAGGTTATAGTCTGAAAACAGGGAGTTCTTTCTAAAATGCTGTTGGCTCTTAAGCTTTGTTTTCCATAAGAACAGTAGTCTTTGGGTCTCCAGTGTTAAAATGATATCTCACACTAAAATATGAAATAAAAAAAGTTAAAACAAATAACTAGTCAGAAATTGCCAAAGGTAGTGAACATCATCCTGAAATATTTATGCTTCAGATGAACCCAAGATTGTATTTTTTGGTCTCTCTTTAATAAATACCTGCTAGGCACCAACCACCTTAGAAAACAAATAGGGCAAGAGTTTCCAAAGGCACTTAGTGAAACCAGAGAAATGCAAGGTTAGGACTCAAGCACCATTTTTTCCCCCTCAGGCAAATTCTGCAAACCGTTGGTTTGCTGCTTGCAAGAACCTTCAAACAAAGAAAAACAGTTGAAGGAAGCCACCCAGGTGACAGGTTTTCAGGGTTCCAGTGTTGGCAGCCAGTGGCAGTTTGCTGAAGTATCTCACAGTCCAAAATGCCCTTCGGTGACTGAACTCCCTGACTTTCCCACAGCAAAGTGTGAAAGCTCATTGCTATCGGCCAAGGAAAATATTCCACCTGGCTCTGGCCACAGTGCCTTCCACTGGGATCTGAACAGTCAAACACCCAGAGAGGGGTGACCGCCTTCAGAAGCCCGCAGACTGCCCGTGTAACCGAGAACATGCCTCCCAAGAGACCAGGACTGGGGGTGGTTTTCCCGCTGATGCTTAAGCCACTTCATGTAGATCTATCACCTCAACAACCAGCAGGTGGTGGGGTTACGGGGAGAAGTTAGGACATCACCCAAACACAGATCTTGAGGAAGTGTACGCCTTCTCTCTGCCCTCACCGGAAGCAGATACTGAGAGTCACACACCAGGCAGGATCACATAGCAGTTAAAGGCATAAATTTCAAGGTCAGACAGACCCAAGTGACTTAGCACCATTAAGCCTCAGTTTGTGTATAAAATGGGGAGATGAGTATTTCTCAGGATTGTAATGAGGCCCCAGTGACCATAATGCATGTAGAACTTTTGCTGTCCAAGATAGGAACCACTAGCCATGTGAGGCTATTTAACTTATTTAATTAAAATTTCATTTTTCAGTCTCGCTAGCCACATTTCAAGTACCTCTGTGCAGCTAGTGGCTACTATATTAGATGCCACACATACAGACACTATTTGCATCATCGCAGAAAGTTATTTTTAAATTTATTGTTTATTGAAGTATAGTTGACTTATAGTATTGTGTTAATTTCTGCTGTACAGCAGAGTAACAGTTATATACATATATATATTCTTTTTATATTCTTTTCCATTATGGTTTGTCCCAGGATATTGAATAGAGCTCCCTGTACTATACAGTAGGACTTGTTTGTCTATTCTTTGTGTGATAGTTTGCATCTACTAACCCCAGACTCCCAGTCCATCCCTCTCCCACCCATTGATCCTTGGCAACAGACAAGTCTCTTCTGTCTCTAAGTCTGTTTCTGTTTTGTAGATAAATTCATTTGTGCTGTATTTTAGATTCCACATATAAGGGATATCATATGGTATTTGCCTTTTCTCCTTCTGACTTATTTCACTTAGTATGATAATCTCTAGTTGCATCCATGTTCCTGCAAATGACTTATTTACTTCTTTGTTATGGCAGAGTAGTATTCTGTTGTATATATGTGCCACATCTTCATCCATTCATCTATTGAATTACTACAGAAGGTTCTATTAGAGCATTGGAGAACGTTCAAGCCCAGTTCCCAGCAGAGTATAAGAGCAGCCTTCATCAGCACCATCACCATTGTGATCAGTATGTTGTTAACCATGACCACAGCTGAAGGATTCAGGTCCTGCTGAAGGAACAGTGAAAGTCGAGTAGTTTCTAATGACATAGTAAAGTGGTGAAAAGATGTCAAATGAAAAATTGATACAAAATAATATTTTTTAAAAATCTTAACTATGTTAAGAAAACTATATAGAAGAAGTACTTGTCAGTCAGACTTTGAGGTGGTCGGATGTGCAGTAACGTGGACTTTCTTTTTCTCTCTGCTCTATTATAATTTATGTACTTTCTAATTTGCTTAGAAACATTATTTGTCTAACTAGAGGGTATTTTCCTAAAGAAGAAAAAAATTATAAGAGCACAGCTCTACATGCATTATCACTATTTCTTTGAAATTTTAAAAGGCACTGTGAACCAGGTGCAAAGAGGACTTAGAGGGAAGAACTGGGCAACTGGACAGGGCTAGAAGGTCTGAAAGCCCTGAGCAGAGGAGAAAGAGAGGCAAATCATTCATCACTTAATTATTGTCGTTTGCTCCTAAGAAAGCACCAAAGCCACCTCCAGACTGAATGAGCATAAGAAGAGAAGGCCCCAGGGACCCCCTGGTTGGAGCACATTGCCCCTTATCTTCAGCCACCATGTCTCCTCAGCTCAGACAGGATCCTTGCCCCTCCTGTGCTGCACTTTGCCCTGTCTTTTTTTGGGCACTACTTTCTTTTTGGTTCTTATTTGGGGGAAACAGCCTGCATATGATTCCAGAGGCTCATTTTCAGAATTATGAAGACAAACTCAGCATTCCTTGTGTTTGACAATACCCACTCTCAACAGTTGAAACTGAATGGTCAAATGGTATAAGAAAATGTTCAGGCTTACACATTTGCCATTCCCCGTGGTGACAGAATAATTCCTATTTTATTCAGATTCCTTTCTTAAACAGAGGTGCCATATCTCAGGTTTCTCCCGCACCTGAATGAGAAGAACCATTGTACAGCTCCCACCCTGGGGAAATGCCCAGAGAGAGATAGGAATAGGGGAAAGGGGCAGACTTTGGAGTGTTGCTCTCGATTCTATAACTTAAATGACCCTTCTGCCTTAGTGGTTCTCAGGCCTGGCCACACATTAGAGTCACTTGGGTGCCTGGACCAATTGGTCAGGGGCATCTCCAAGGATGTGGCCATGGCCTTGGCATTTTCCAAAGCTTCCCAGGTGATTCCGATGTGCAGCCAGGTGGGACCTGGTGCCTACCTGAGGTCAAGACAGCAGCTGAGTCAAGCGTGAGTCATTGGTGACCAGGTGAGGTGCTGCTTCCCCTCATTGTGTGACTTATGCTAAAATAATTGGCATAATTAAGTCTAATATTAGTAGAAGCTTGGGAAATTTTTAAAAAATGTTTGTCACCAAACCTTTTCTTGCCCCCCTCTCCCCCAGTAAATAGCAACTGAGAAGTCTGCCTATATTACAGATGCTGCTAAGTCGCTTCAGTCGTGTCCGACTCTGTGCGACCCCATAGATGGCACAGGCTCCCCCGTCCCCGGGATTCTCCAGGCAAGAACACTGGAGTGGGTTGCCATTTCCTTCTCCAATGCATGAAAGTGAAAAGTGAAAGTGAAGTCGCTCAGTCGTGTCCGACTCCTAGCGACCCCATGGACTGCAGCCTACCCGGCTCCTCCGTCCACGGGATTTTCCAGGCAAGAGTACTGGTGTGGGCTGCCATTGCCTTCTCCATGTTACAGATGAGTGGTGCGGAAAAAAAGGACCTCTGTCTATCCCAAGATCAGCAAGTCTAAATTGCCTTAGAAAGTCTAACCCTGGCTGCCTGTTGGAATCATCTGGGAGCTTTAAAAATACTAATGCCAGTCCTTACTCTCAGGGACTCTAACTTAGTTAGTCTGGGGTGTGGCCTGGATATCAAGATTTTTTTTTTTTCAAGCTTGCCAGGCCATTCCAATGTGCTGCTAGAGTTGATTTCACTGGTCAGCCTTTTCTTTAAGGCACCCAGGCCCCATTTTCAGAGAGTCTTTGATCTGGGAGATCCTGGGAAAAACTCGAGTATCTAGACCACAGGCTATACTGCCTCCCAGTGCAGTTGGATTGCTTGGTGCTAAGACTCGCTACTCTAAGAGCTCACCTAGGCCGTGACCTAGAGTCTCATGTATTGGGTTGGCCAAAAGGTCTTACAGAAAAATCCAAATGAACTTTTTGGTTAACCCAATATTTGGCAACAACTCATGTAACTCTCGTGCCTCACCAGGGAAGGTTTCATTCAGAAACACACTGAGCACCCTATTTCAATGAGACTGGTGTTTGAGTGTTTGCAGCTGTGACCCTAAGGGGACAAAGAGTCATTCTTTTTGGCATGAAGACATTCCAAATGGGCTCAGACCTCCACTGGAGCAGTTCTGAGGCAAGGCTGGTTGTGAAGGACCCAGCACTCACATGTTAGGAAGAACAAGAAAGTCAGCAAAGTGTGACTCAGCCTAGGGGGCTGTCTTTCCTGGTGAGTTAAGATGGCATTGTTTGGGGGCATCTTTGCAATTTGCTATACCCACAGCAGGAAGACCTTTACAGGGCAGTCAGCAGCCCGTCTTCCCTTTTGCAATGTGGTTTGTGAGTTTGCCATTGCATCAATATCCCAGAGTATCTTCCAAATCATTACATCTTTGCATTACACCAGAAATGTCTCCTTCACAGTTGAGATCCTTAGTTTTTAAACTCTAGAATCCACTCCCCACCCTCTTTCCCCATCTGTAAAACAGGGTAAACAGCAGCCCAGACCTTACATGCAGTTGTTATTGTTGGGATTAACAGAGATGATTCATGTAGGAGTTTAGCATAGCCTTCAATAACCTAATGTTGTAATTAGCACTAGGCTCCCACTCTTTTATTTAAATAGGATTTCTTGGAGTCCCCAGCATTGATTTGTTAGTTCATAGCGTTTCCAGAACCAAGGCAGTTGAGGCAGTTAAGGAGATGTTTGAATACTCCTCTCCCAGGGCCTGTGGGTTAAAGGAGTTTAAGCTGGGTGAAATTGCCTCTCCTATAGCCCGGACCTTTCATGAATGGCTGTGCAAATCATCATCACACTCCCCTCCCTAGGAGAAAACAACACCAACACCCAGCTACAGAGAAGTCTCATTGACTTGGCCACAATTCCTGGTTAGACATCTCACAAAGCCCAGGCTCCCCAACCCTCTTCTGTTCAGTGGTTCACCAGAATTTTTGTAGAGCTCGGTCTTGCCTGCCAGAGCCTAGAGGCTGACCTCCAGTGAAGCTGGCAGGAGGGGCAGTCACAGAGGTGGGCGAGTCCTAAGGGCCTTTAGGGAAAGACAGGCTATAGAGAACCATGGAAAGAGCGTTGAAAAATGGACGGATAGATGAATGAATGAGTGAGTCTTCAAATTATATCTTCTTGGAAAATGTGGTCTTTGAGATGGAGTTTGAGGAAGGAAGTGAGAAATAATGTCGCAGGCAGAGAAGGTAGCAGGAGCTGAGATGGACAAGGGGAAGGTAATCATTCATTCGCTCATTCATTCACAGACAGGTGTGTCCTGAGTGTCTGTGTGCTGGCACTAGTTTAGTTGACACTGGGGGGTGGGGGACTCTTGGGTTGGCTGAAATCTAAGTGACAGGAGATGAAGTAGAGGAGGGTAGGTTAGGGCCCTGCAGATATGGGGTGTTGGATGCTAAATGAAAGGAGGAGGAAGCCCACAACCCAGGTGGGAGCCATCAGGGTGCAGAGTGAAAACTCAGAATGGCTGGAGGGGGCACCCTTTGCAAGATTCTGTGTAGACACTCACAGCTTCATTTGTGTATCTCCTGTGCCTGCTGTTTATCACCTCTCAGTCTCAAGTTCAGTCCACACTTTAGCTTTCTCCTGGTGGGAAGGGACCAGTGCCTTTGTTTTCTCCCCTGCCTACAGGGTGAGCTGTTTCCTGACTTTGGCCTTCACGTGATCCTGTTATTAAAACCAACCAAAAAAAAATTTGCCCCTGTTTCATAACCCACCCAGTCATCGCCCTCCTAGCCTGAGCCTGTGAGAGTCTGTGCTCTTATTCACACTTCTGTGGTCCAGATCCTTTTTCAAGCAAAGTCTTCTTGCCAGAGCTCCCACATCTTCCTCCTCCCCAGAGCCTGCTCTCTCCTTAGGTCTGGTGGAGAACCCTGCATTGTTGGACCTAAACCCTCACATCTCCTTTACTGTTTCAAGATCAAGATCTTAATCTGCAGTTTTTTATCCCAATCTCAGATAGTATACAAGGGCAGCAGCCTGCTGGGGTCCACAGATCTGGGAATGGATTTCTCTCTCTTCCTTGGCAGAGTCCGGCTCTTTGCAACCCTATGGACTGTAGCCCGCTAGATTCCTCTGTCCAGGGAATTCTCCAGGCAAGAATACTGGAGTGGGTGCCCATTCCCTTCTCTAGGAGGTCTTCTCTTTGACCCAGGGATTGAACCAGGGTCTCCCACATAGCAGGCAGATTCTTTACCACCTGAGCCACCAGGGAAGCCTTCCCTGGCATGGTAGTCACAAGCAAATGACTTGACTTTTCTATGCAAAGACTAAATGAGAAAACATGGGTCAAATGTCAATTAATCTTTAACTGAAAGCAAGTACCTGAATTCAAACTAAAAATGCCTTTAAATGAGGTACATAACAATTGAGCTTTGTAATAAAGAGCACCAGTGGGAAACTTTTCCATTAAGCAGCCTTAGAGACCGAAGCTTATATGCTCCAGTATCCCAGGCTATGGCCTTAAGCAGCCATTTTTGCAACATCTCCTATTTGCCTTAATCTTAAACTCATATGGTACCTGTTCTTTTAACATTGAAGTGATTAAACTTCTGTTAACATTGAGCAAAACTATGCTCCAGGCAAATACCCTGTATTTATCCTGTGACTCCTGGCATCTGGGGTTTGGAAGCCCAGGTTTAAGGGAATCACAAATGTAAGACCCCAGGGCTAGCCCTGCACAATAGCAGACACATCAAGACCTTTGGCCCCCCTTTATTTTTCCTTATTCTTCAAAGGCCATTTAATTTAAAAGTAAAGGAAACAGGCTACTTCATCAAAAGGTAGACTTCTTTTTAAAAAAGTTTAACTATCATTGTCATGTTGGCAGGAGGTGGGGGCGAGAGGAGGAATAAAACCTTTTAAATCTAGTGTCTGATGTTTGGTGCAAGACTGCTCCTGGGGACGTCCCCTGTAGAAATGAAGCTACCTCACCTGGGATTCCCTGGTGGCTCAGACAGTAAAGTGTCTACCCGCAGTGCAGGAGACCCAGGTTTGATCCCTGGGTTGGGAAGATCCCCTGGAGAAGGAAAGGGCAACCCACCCCAATACTCTTGCCTAGAAAATTCCATGAACGGAGGAGCCTGGTGGGCTACAAGTCCATGGGGTCTCAAAGAGTCAGACACGACTGAGCAACTTCACTTTCTTTCTTTCCACCTGAGAAGACCAAGGGGATCAAACATTTTCATTATAATTAGAAAGTCATCCCAGACAAAGGGGGACCCATATGAAAGCTAAGTATCTTCTACTGTGAAGGATGGCGGGGGTGGGGAGCAGTGCTTGTGTTAGTAAACGACTGTCGCTTCCTCATGACTCCTGAGGAACCATCGTGCAAGAGCCACTTGCATCCTCCATCCAGAATCTGGGGGGAGTTTAGCATAGGTGAAAGTTACATGGAATTGTTATTGAAATGATTTGATAACAAGGAACCTCTGAATCGTAGCAATACCATTAATACTATCACCTTATGTGTTGCTATCACCCTTTAGAGACTACATGCATATTCATAAACATGGATTGTTTTGTGCCCTTACTAATCCTCTAGTGGAGAGAGGCCAGGTGTTATTGGAAATGAAGCCTGGGGTTCATAAGAGGTTAGTGGCTTTTCAGGTCCTACAATAACCAGACAGTGCTGCTGGTTCTACCCCAGTACTTGCCGCGTGAGCTGGATCGCCTGGTAAATGCTTGCAGGACTAATTAACCCTGACAAAGAAGATAAAAATCAAGCCACAGTCTTTGTCTCCTGCTGGTTTAGCATGTTTTCTTTCTCTCATCACTGGGAATTCTGAATACACACACTTAGTTTAAAAATAATCTGGGTTTTTATGAACTGCCAAAATGAGCTTCACGTCCTAGACACATTTGCTGCCTTCCTCACTCCCCCAGGATCTGGCATAGTAACCATGATAACAGAGTGCTTCAGCAGCACCTTGCCTCCTCAGATGATAAGCTGATGAGTTACCTCTTTCTCCAAGCAAGGGAAGCCTGTGCAGGGGAGTCGGAGCGATTTTACTGACACCTTTGCCTCCAATAGCCAAGGCTGGAGGGGCCCCTTTGGGCTTTTTTGTAGGGCTTGGATCTCTCTAGTCCAGTCCTCCTGGAAAGTGGGGCGAATGAGACCTCTGGCCGGAGAGGATGCTGATGTCCCTGTCTTCCTCAGCTGCCACTCTGGGTACGTTGGTGCACGCTGTGAACACGCAGACCTCCTGGCCGTGGTGGCTGCCAGCCAGAAGAAGCAGGCCATCACCGCCTTGGTGGTGGTCTCCATCGTGGCCCTGGCTGTCCTCATCATTACGTGTGTGCTGATACAGTAAGTCTTCACTGCCCCTGAGGCCGGGTCCCCCACCTGCCTGCCTTCCCGGGGCCATCTGCAGCGCTCCCAGATAGCAGGGCCACCTTGGCAGTTTACCACTGTGATGTCTGATTGGTGTTAGCAAAGCAAAGAGGGATTTTGGTGAAAGCTAGGCAGTATGAAGGGCATACAGCCCAGGAGATCTCCAGCAAATGGGTCAGAGCAGAGCTCTGACTGGAAGCAGAGCCAAAGGCTTGGGGCCTTCACCGTTGTGATGGGGATGGACAGGGGTTCCGGAGGGAAGTGGAAAAGGCTCCAAGCCTCCTGTGAGCAGTTAACAGCCACACTTCTTCTCTGCAAATCCTAAAGCCACTATTGCTGTTACTTCCTCTGCTCTTCCTCCAGACTTCAATCACTGCCTGGCATCTTCTAGGAAGCCTTCCTGAGCCCCTTTCCAGGTGTTCTTAGCCTCATTTGCTTGCTTATATCTCCCGATTGGATTGCTCTGCAAAGGGACAGACCCGCAGGTTGTATTTCCAGTACTGGGCCAGAATACTGGCCTGATATTCCCTGGAAATATGGGTAGCAGGTGCACTGAGAGGATGATGTTTGCCACGACCAGAGAGTTAGTCTTCGAAAAAAGATCTGAAGCCATGGAGTTGCTTCGCTTGTTCCTTCATTCCTTCCGTGGGTCCATGCGGTCTACCCACAGTCCCTGCTTTACTGCTTGCTGGCTGCTCCTGATGAATGACCCCTGTCCTGAGCCCTCACAGCCCTGCCAGCCTGAAGCAGCTGTTTTGGCCCAGTCCTGACAGTGGTTCTAAGTGACCCAACTGCTGCTTTAGGGAGCAAACAGCTGGGCCGCCAGGGTGTGGGTGGGTGATGGGGAGTGACCAGTCCCTTCTGTCAACTGGAGCCCATTTGGCCAACCCAGAGAGGAGAGGCCACATAGAGCTGGTCTTTTGGGGTAGCCAACAGATCCTTCCACAAGTGGCCCCAAAGGCCTCCTCCTTGCAAAGCGCTCAGCCCTGTGCTGTGATTGTCCCACTGGAAGCTCCAGTGGAAGGATGGGTTAGAGCCTGGAGCTTCCTGGCAGGCCCCTGCGGCAGACACTGCACCAGCTGGGGACTCCTGCCAGGCTCCTACCCAACCCGTGTTCTCTGCACATTTGCAGCTGCTGCGAGGTCCGAAAACACTGTGAGTGGTGCCGGGCGCTCATCTGCCGGCATGAGAAGCCCAGCGCCCTCCTGAAGGGAAGGACTGCTTGCTGCCACTCAGAAACAGGTAAGGAGGCTGCCTCAAGGGAGGACTTTTCCCTCGGGAGACACTATTGGGTAGAGAAAAAGTCCACCTTCTCCAAGTCAGGGCAGAAGTTCTTGGAGGGTGAAGCAGAAAGAAGGGAGAAAAAGAAGAGGACATTTGTCCTACCAAGTCAGATTCAGTTTATTCTGATGTGTCTTTTCCTCAGCAGGTAGCTCTGTTATCCTTACCTGTGACCATGTGACCTTTAACAAGTGACTTAACATCTCTGAGCCTTGGTTTTCTCATTAAAAAGATGTCGTGCAAATTAAATAAGTACTGAGATAAAGAACCTGGTGTATCACAGACTGGAGACACACAACAGACGTTCTTTCTCTTTCTCTTGAGAAATCATCTTCCCTTTCCCATCAGTGAAATGAGAGATGCGGCTTCTAGAAGGTCTTGAAGGACTCTGAACTCTTAGAATCCTGTGATCTTCATTCAGCTTACCATTGTTCCATGAATATTGTCTCCAACATCCGTGAAAAAGGTTGGACGTCTGGCTAGGATGCCACACTCACATCTTCAGAGCCTTCTCCGAGCATCCCTAGCTCCGGGCTCCTGGAGTCAAATAGCAAGTTAATCCAGACAGGCTCTGAAAAGTCTCACATGAATGAGTTTCTGGAATGCTTGTTTGACCAAAAAGACTGTCGTAAACTTAGCATTCCTTTTTAGGAAGTGGTTCGTCAAGAGACAATCATCCCACCCTCATCCACCTGAGAGTGGCTTCTCTACTAAACAGTTAGCTCAAGGTTGAATGGAGAGGCCAGGGAGAAAAGTGCCTGCTGTGTTCCTTTGGCCTCCTGGTGATCTGACCTGGAGGGAAATGAAGGCAGGGGACAGCCATTTACTTGATCTTCATTTCAAGAGCCATAGTAACTGTGTGTGAGCGGTTCTTTGATTTAGGAAGGTGCTAATTCATTGATGGTGATTGCAGCCATGAAATTAAAAGATGCTTACTCCTTGGAAGGAAGGTTATGACCAACCTAAATAGCATATTTAAAAGCAGAGACATTACTTTGCCAACAAAGGTCTGTCTGGTCAAGGCTATGGTTTTTCCAGTGGTCATGTATGGATGTGAGAGTTGGACGGTGAAGAAAGCTGAGCGCCGAAGAATTGATGCTTTTGAACTGTGGTGTTGGAGAAGACTCTTGAGAGTCCCTTGGACTGCAAGGAGATCCAACCAGTCCATCCTAAAGGAGATCAGTCCTGGGTGTCCATTGGAAGGAATGATGTTGAAGCTGAAACTCCAATACTTTGGCCACCTCGTGAGAAGAGTTCTCATTGGAAAAGACCCTAATGCTGGGAAGGATTGGGGGCAGGAGGAGAAGGGGACGACAGAGGATGAGATGGTTGGATGGCATCACCGACTCGATGGACATGGGTTTGGGTAAACTCCAGGAGTTGGTGATGGACAGGGAGGCCTGGCATGCTGCAATTCATGGGGTCTCAAAGAGTCGGACACGACTGAGCGACTGAACTGAACTGAACTGAACTGAATTCATTGATCCTCGCAGTAGTCTTAAGGAGGGTGTGGGTAAACTGAGTCTGCCAAAGACCTGTGTGGAAGGTCTGAGTCCCTGGGGGAGCTAGGATGAGACCCAGGGCCTCTGAAGTCCCCACTCCCATTTCCTCCACTACCTTGGGGGACCATACATTGAGCTAACGAAGATAAACATTTTTGTTTTGTCTGTTAACACCAATAGAAAAAACTTGTGTTTGTCTTTTTAAGAAAATTAATAGTATTTTTGTACCCTCAATCTGCACCTTGGTAGAGTCATTTAGGGTGGAGTAAATTTCTTGTTAATGTCACTTCTTCTCTACCTACATTTTGAGAGAATGTTGGCTTTGAACCCAGCGATGGGTCTGACCTTGCAGAGATGGCCACCAAGGCTAAAGCCCCTCTTCTTAAGATGATGGGTATGCTCCACCCACAGGGAACCCAGGAGAGACCAGTGCAGGAATATGTCCAGGCTGGACTGGACTCCGGAGCTGCTGGGGACTGGGTGCATGCACCCTGCTTCCCCGGGACAGGCACAGAGGATACCCTCAGAGCCCACCCATTGAGAAACAATGGGGTCTATTC
Source organism: Okapia johnstoni (assembly GCA_024291935.2). Taxonomy (NCBI): domain Eukaryota; kingdom Metazoa; phylum Chordata; class Mammalia; order Artiodactyla; family Giraffidae; genus Okapia; species Okapia johnstoni. Next base: position 120,588,845 of record CM044306.1, on the reverse strand, counting down.
TTCCATGGCCTTAGAGGAAGCCATTCTGCTGCCAGAGCCCTTGACCAGCTCATGAGCTGCCCACTAAGCTGCTGCTGATGAGGGAACTGGCTGCAGACAGGACTGAATCACCTCCAGCTGAATGAAAGCCTTCACACAGTGTGTATCACCGTTTCCTTCTTTCCTTTGGTGCTGAAAGCACAGATTGAGGAGCTACTGCCCCTGTGGTCAAACCAGCAGATTGTGGACTTGACTGCCCAAGAGAATCCAGTGACTTGGGCTGGTGCATCCCCAAGTTTCTGTCCCATGCCAGTTTTCCCAGCCTGGCTGGAGTGTGCTGCAGAGCTTAACCTGTTTTTCCTTCCTTCCAGTGGTCTGAAGAGCCCAGAGGAGGAGTTCTGCCAGGTGGCCTGCAGCAGCCAGAGGGAAAAAGGACTTCTTGAGTTTGGCACAGCGAGGGCTGCCAGGCATGGGCCAGCAGGCCTTTCCTTCTCTGCCTGTCATCGCCTGTGCAAGCTTTTTGTCTTATGTGGGCCTTCCTTCAAAATTCTGTCCAGAACTCTGTCTGCTTGGGGTTATCCAATGTGACCTGGAGAAGAAATCGGTGGACCACAGTTTAAAGACTGGTCAGAAATGAATGGCACGGGGTGGGCCTCCTATTTACCTAATGACCTATGTGCTTCGTCATCTGCATCCAGGTGTGTGTTGGTGCGTTCTACCAGTTACAGATACCAGACCCGTCTCCCCACAATAGTCTCCATCATGCCCGACACTGGAGTTCCTATAATTGTTACAGTTTTTTTCTTATCTGCTTATTGGGGAAAATGGTGAAAAAAAGCATCACTGCTTTTTGCTACATGAAGACGCCAGTGGAGGAGGAGCCATACCAGTCCTCTGTCATGAAATCCTCAACCAGCCCAGTGTCTTCCATGGACATATGATGTTGAAGACCTTCCTGAGCTGTCACCATCCTCAGAGATAATTTCTTATTTATTAGATGGATGATGATTTTATTTTAATCTCTTAAGTCAGTGTAAAAAGCGTAAAAGCCTTTCAGACATCTACATCAATGATCCATGTATTGCTGGCCAAAAAACTAGACTGATTAGAAATGTCTGGTCTCTTTGGGACAGCTGAAACTTGGGGTGGTGGTGAAGCACCGGGATGGGTGGAGATGGAAGCAGAGGAGGAGTTACTGATGGGAGCAAAGATTGGGGTTCAGAGGTCATGCCATTTAATACACAAAACTGGTAAATGCCCCAGGATACATTACTGCTGAAAAGTTAGCAGATCTTACAGTAGAGACCTGGCACCTTATTGAGGAAGAGAGTCTGTGTGTGTTTCTACAAGGAGGAAACACAACAGTGACTACACTGCTCTTAAACCTATTAACCTTCTGGTGGGCTGTCTGAGAATCTGTTTAGACACAGAACTTTAGCAGAGAGCAACAGGCACTTGGGGTTGCACCCATGAAAGGGGACCAGTCACTTATTTTCCATGTTGTTACTTGGTTGATTTGTTGCTTTATTTTGAAAAGGGCAAATTGAACTTTTCTATTTATTTTTAAGCATTAGGAGAAATATTCCAGTGATTTTATTTTTCTTTTCCATTCAGGATGCTAAGTTTTTGTTTTTTGTTTGTTGTTCTTTTAAAACAAAAACTCTTAATAAGCTGCCTCCACCATGTGGGTCTTGCTTTTCCCTCAGAGAAGGAGAAATTGTTCTCCTGGGTACTTTCCAACCCAATAGGCCTGCTTGTGGGAAACCCTGGTTCATTCTAACTTCATGGTGGAGCTCATCCCTAGGAATTGTTATGAAAATTTGGAAACAGGGAAACAATGAAATAATATGTAAACTCCTTATGCGAGGGAACTCTTATTCACTAATATTTGAAAAATGGGAGATCTCTGCCTATTAACCCTTCAGTGCCTCTAGCTCCTCACATCATGAAAGGGACTTTTAAAATATATCAAGTGAGCTTGAAATTCCTACCAGGTCATTTTGTCCTCATGGAATTCTTCTGCCCAGTATGTCTATAGCAGTGCATTTTCTCTGTATTTCTTACAGTTGAGAAAATTATGACCTGTGTCACAATTCTGGCACTTGTATTTAATGACGCTGCACCCAAAGCACCGAGATTAGAAATGGGATCTGTTCATCAGCAGTGTAACTGACACAGCTCCTGGGGTCTAGTCATGAGAGAATATATGCTTAAGTTTGCATTCCTTATGCAGGTCCTACAGCAGCGGATCTGCAGGCTGGGGCTTTGCCCCTGGAGCCCGATGCAGTTGACACTGGTTTGTGGACCCCAGTTTGCCCTTCCTTTTTTCATCGGGCTCTCCTGAAAGTCTGATTCCGGTATAGGGAGACTAATGAAAGTGGAGTGGCATCACTGGTTTTTGACTTGAAATCACATTTTTACTTTAGAACAATCTTTCCTCAGTCTTTTAGAGACTGTTTGAGGTCTGGTTGCCTTTAAAGAGCAAGAACTGATATTGAGAATGTCTTGTGGGGTTTTCTCCACCTACTAGTTGGAAGAATCAGTGTCCAGTCTGTAGGCACCTAAGAGCCTTTGCAGAAGGGTGAGGAGGTGAGAACCAAGAACCTTCTTGATTTCCTGCGGGGACTTCATACTTAGTGCCTGTGAGTACTCCAGTCACCGCTGCCGGTGCCCCTCTTTCCAGTGCTGATACGACCATGTAGTGCACAAGCTCGAATGTGTGCCACCCTGGGAGAGTTGGCGGCAGAGGCTGGGATCAAAGCACACCTGGGTGGGCCTTTGTCCATGTCCAGGATATGAGAACCTTGCTTCTTTAGTGATTTCTCTCTTCAAAATCAGAATGGCCACTAAGCATTGGATTCCTATGCTATTTGTGGCATTGGTACTTCTTTGCTTAGATATAAAAATGCCCCCTTTTCAGGTTAAAAATCATCTTCTAATCCAATTCTGTAGGTTCCCTTTGTTTCCTTGCTTTTTACAAAGCCAAGTTCATTATGATTAGGGACTTGTTCCCAAGATCTGACCTGGTCAGCAGCTGCATACCAGGGGATGGGGAACACAGCTGTTTCCAATATCTGTCTCAGGAGAAATGCAAAACCCCCATTTAAAAGGGGCAGGGGAAGGGAGAGACTGCTTCCACATCTTCAATGGAGCCTGGATTCTCCCACTGCTGTACAGGCTGTGACTTCTTTAAGCATGCTGGCAGGAAACGTCTTCTAGATGGAAGGATATACAGCAGCCAACCCTGATCTGGAAGACACATCTGAGCACATGTGGTAAACGAGCACGACTTGAGCTTGCCATTGTGTGCCAGCAGAGGAGAGGGGCAGAATGTCCCCAGAGTCTATTTGCCCATGAAAGGAGACGGTAGAATTGACATTACCCCCACCCGCATTGGTGAGGGAGGAGGTGCACCTCCAGAGCTTTTTGGGAGCCTGGTCTGTGCAGGTGGAGCAAGTGTCTGCATCTTCAGGTTTCCCGGGTCCAGGCTGCTTCAGTGCATGTGGACCACTGGCTGCTCTTCCAACGGGTCCAGGCTGCTTCAGTGCGCATGGACCACTGGCTGCTCTTCCAGCCCATCTTGACAGGAACAGTTCAAAGAGGCTCCAACACTGCTCGGGAGACCCTGATCCCATAGTGGGATCTGGGCTTTGATTTCTCCCAACCTGCTCAGCTAAGGAGGAGGCAGGGGAATGATTCAAAAGCCCAGGACCAAGGAGGACATCACAGAAACAAAAGGAACACATGTTTGTTCTTCATGTTCTGATAGAAGACCTGTTCTCTAGCCACTGATTTTATCAGGCTTTCTAAAAGGTCTCATGGTAAACACACACGGTACTGAACACAACACCTCTTCCTAGTGTAATAATACTGAAGTGTTCAACCTTTCATTATCTTATTATAACAAACCCGATGCTTTTTTTTTAGAACTTGTTACTCTGACTTCTGTATATGTTGCACTGAAAAGGTTAATATTTAATGTTTTAATTTATTTTGTGTGGTAAGTTAATTTTGATTTCTGTAATACATTAATGTGATTAGCAGTTCTTTTCTTTAATATCTGAATTTTACTTATTTAAAGAGTAGTGAGCAATATAAAATGCAGTTGTGTTTTTCAGTAATGTGTATTGTTGTCAGTTGTACTGTACCTTGTTTGGAAGGATGAAGGAATGAACTCTTTTTTTTTTCCTAAATCAAGACTGAAGCTTTTCTTTCATGAGGTTGGGAGATGGCTGAAGTGCATTAAGATTTTTCTCTGCAAATGTGAATGGTGTGAAAAAAAATAGATGCTCTCTTGCAAAATGTGGGAATACTAAAATTAACTTTAGTTGATCCCTATATGCTTGTAAAAACCAAATTCTCTGAAGTTCTTCTCAATATATATTTCATTTACTGTATGTCCAACAATACTCGAACTAGTGTGGAAGATGAAACAGACAATCCCTGCCCCAAGGAATCAGGATCTGCCTGAGATCGATTGACGTGCAGAAAATAATTCCAGACTCATTCCAGACAAAATACAAATAAAGCCTGAAATTGTAATGTAGAGGAGTCTGTGTGTTAATAGCTGTAATTCTCCACGTGTGGTCCCCAGACCAGCACCATAGCATCACCTGGGAGCTTCTAAGTAAGGAAAATTTTCAGGGCCCACCCCAGACCTATTAAATTCTCAAGATGTCATGCCCTCTCTACCTTCCAGATGATTCTGATACGTACTCAAGTTTGAGAACCATGGTGCTATAGGATTCCAGGAAGGGCAAATTCATGTGGGCCTAGAGTTTTTAGGAAAGGTTTTCTAGAGGATATTCAGCAGAAGTGAAACTTAACACAATTTACCCCTTAGCATTCAAGGTTAATGGCCATCAGGTAGTACAGCCTTGAGGCGAGGCTCGCATTTATTTGGATCTTCTCAGCCTAGTTGAAGAAAAAAACAGATCTTCCATCTTCTTCCACACCACTGCTCACACCCACCCCCACTCCCCTCTGCTCCGTTTCTAACCGTGTAAGGACTTGTTCTAAAACCGTCAACCCAGTCCTTACAAGCCTCACTGCACTTAAATTCCCATACAAGCCTCTGCCCTTCTAACCCATGTGTGGACCTCTGGTGTGCAAGGTGGAGAAGCAGGGGAGAGTGAAACCATCGCTGTGAGAAGCAAGAGCTAGGTCCCAAGGCAAATCTAGCTCTTTGTAGTGAAGGAGCTGCATGTGGATCCCATTGTCCAGGCCTCAAAGGTCTTGGCATTGGCCTCACAGGAAGACAGGCACCCAGGCGACTCCTTGTTATGAGTGTCCTGAATGGTATCTGTCCCTCAGGAGAGCCCTTACCCACCTCTGAGGAGAGGGAGGGACAGACCTCTACCTGTACTCAGTGTCCCCCTCATGACCCTAGTCAGTCTTCAAGGACATCTCCAGGCCCAATTTCAAAACCACTGGATTTTCTAGTTGACCCCTTTCTTCTCCTTAATTTCCAAGCCTTCCTGCCAAGGCTCCCTCTTCCATTTCTGGTGCACTGGACTATCTAGGGTGGTGGGGAAGGACCTGTCCAAGGAGAAAGCCCCCTTGAACTTGGAGTCAGCCAGACCTTCCCTCATTCATCCAGGTGATGTATGGATGCCCACTTGAATCCATGCTCTGGATAGTTGGGGCCTAGTCTTTGTGGATGCCGTTGGCCCACACTTCAGACCACTGCTTTGCCTGGTTGCTCTGTGCCCTGACTCCTGCCTGGCCAGTTTTGGGTGCTGAAGTGTAGCCTAGCCTTGCCTCCACTCTAGCTTGGAGCGCCCTGCCCAGCAGCGGCCTGGAATTCTAACCCCAAGTCTCTTTCCCCGTCTCCTGAAACTCCGTCTTCCAATTTGCTTTCCCCAGGACTCACTTCCTAGGTCTTGAGCCTTATGCCTCTGCCTTTTATCCTCAGAAATAGGAAATGACATGCCCATGGTCACACAACCTTGGGTCTAGCAATGCCTGTTCCACTAGGCTAGCATCTCTCTCCCCAGATCGATTGAATCCTACAGTCTGTAGGGGTGGAGCTTGAGCATCTTTTAAAATCTCTCCCCATGATTCTAATCCTATCCCTACTGACCTCTGGAATACACCAAGCCCCAGGGCACACATGGCATAAGAGAGGGTTGATGCCCAGAGCTGAGATATCCTCCCAGGAGGGCTTGCCACCCTAGTCCATGCTTAAAAATCCCTTAATACCTAGCAGATGTTAGCCCTGGGGAAACATGGAGGCTGGGCCCTCCTTTCAAGTGAGACAATCTAAAGCAAGGAAGGGAGAGAACGCCTGTGGGAACAGGTATCCTGAGGAGTACCTGGGGTACTTGAGCTTATGTGAGCCTGAACAATGGCTTTTCAGGAGCCAGATTTCACAAGTGAGATTAAAATGTGCTGACATTTATCCTGAAAATAAAAAGGAGATTGGGGAGAAGAAAGGAAGAAAAAACAAAACCTCTCTCCAGGCACATTTACCTCAATGGAAGCTTCAGGCCCTGAGGTGCAGCTGCACAAAGTGCCCCAGGACAGGGGACCCCCCTCCCCGCTACCATGAAGTCCTCTAGGGCAAGTCCAAGCCCACCATTGGAGCCCCTCTCAGGGTCAGGGAAGTGGGGTTGAGAACTGGGCAGGAGAAGAGCTCCACTTTCGGGCTTAACTGCCCTGCATATTCCAGGGAAGGACTCTCCCCAGGTTTAGAAATGTGACATCCCAGAAGGACTGTGCTGTGACAAGCTGGCGTCATTTAAACCTTGTCCCATCAGATCAGAGCAAACAGTGGTGCCCCAGCCCTGCAGCATGGTCTCCCGCTGCCTTTGTACAAGAAGCTCCCCAGATAGAGCCCAGGGGCCCTGGGTCCCTGTGGCAGGAGGAGGCCTGGAGGTGCAGACCTGGATGTGGTTGCAACCCCACTTCTGGGCTGTGTCACCTGGGGAGGTGTTGAGTCTTTCTGAGCCTTCAGTCCCTGCCTCAGGAAGCTGTTGAGATAAAACTTATAAACACCCACTTGCTCAGCTTGATTCTTGAAATAAAGCTAATGCCATTGATAAACTGTCCAGCTCAAGGGAGGCCTCACACCTCCATTCTCTAGTGATATTCAATTCAAGGTAAAAGCAGGCATGGGGGAGGGGGAGTGTATGAGAAATATTTCCAGAGAGCCGATGGCAAAAGGGGCCACATTCAGAGGGTCATGGTCCCAGGACACTACCTTGAGAGGTGGTTAAGGACCCAGGGGAGTGAGGAAGACTGTCCTAGGACGTAGGAAGGTGTTCAACGTGCCCTCAAGTTGCCGGGCCAGAGGCAAAGAAGTTGACTTCAGCTCAGCAGTGGGTCTTTCTCATGGTCAAAGCCATCCCCTGGGCTACTGTGCTCCCTAACACCTAAGTGATCAAGCAGAGACTAGGTGACCAGCAGGAACATAGGGGGTGCCCTGGTGAGCTACAACGTGAGCCAGAAGACCTCTGAGGGCCATCTTCCTCCAGCATCCTGACCACCATCTCCAGCCCAAGAGTCCCTGTGTTATCCCAGCACTCCAAACCTTCACCTACCACAGCACCCTTCTAGAATAGTCTTTGGGAACCCAGACCTAAGCCTCTGTCTTCCCCTTGTTTTGCTGTGGGTCTTGTGGCCTCCAGGAGCTTCTTGGTGATGAAGGGGCATCTCAGGCCCTGTCCAGCCCCCTTCCCTCCCGCCTGCTGGCTTCAGAGTCTGTGGCTTAACCATATTCAAGAGGGTCCCGATGCAGGGATCACCGGAGAGGGCCTTTCCTGGCTCTTCTCCACCCCCAAGTGCCTAGATATACTGGTGCCTTCCCAGAGCCACTCTCCACCCCTCTCTCCCCGTACCCAGCTGTGGACAGCCTCTGTAGGGTTCTCCTGCCTTCTGGCTTCTGGTTCAGCTTGTGGGAAGCTCTGAAGAAGAGATCAAGGTTGTTTGTTTGTTTTTATGGTGCAATTCTTATCTGTTTTATTAAATTTGCCTATAGTTGATTTACAATATTACACTAGTTTTAGGTGTACAGCATAGAGATTTAATATTTTTATAGATCATATTGCATTTAACCTAGACAGCATATTAAAAAGCAGAGACATTACTTTGCCAACAAAGGTCCGTCTAATCAAAGCTATGGTTTTTCCAGTAGTCATGTACGAATATGAGAGTTGGACTATAAAGAAGGCTGAACGCTGAAGAATTGATGCTTTTGAACTGTGGTGTTTGAGAAGACTCTTGAGAGTCCCTTGGACTGCAAGGAGATGCAAGCAGTCCATCCTAAAGGAAATCAGTCCTGAATATTCATTGGAAGGACTGATGCTGAAGCTGAAACTCCAATACTTTGGCCACCTGATGTGAACAACTGACTCTTGAAAAAGACCCTGATGCTGGAAAAGATTGAAGGAAGAAGGAGAAGGGGATGATAGAGGATGAGATGGTTGGATGGCGTCACTGACTCGATGGACATAAGTTTGAGCAAGCTCCGGAAGTTGGTGATGGACAGGGAGGCCTGGCATGCTTCAGTCCGTGGGGTTGCAAAGAGTTGGACACGACTGAGCGACTGAACTATCAGGGAATTCCCCAGTGGTCCGGAGGTTGAGACTTCGCCTTCCAACGCAGAGGGGTGTGGGTTCCCTGCTCAGGGAGCTAAGATCCCACAGGCCTCACAGCGAAAAAAAAACCCCAAAGCCAAAACATAAAACAGAAACAATATTGTAACAAATTCAATAAAGCCTTTAAAAGGTCCACATTAAAAAAAAAAAAACTTATAAAAAGATTCCTACAAAATAATGGCCATATTTCCTTGTGCTGTATAATATATTCTTATTGCTTATCTGAGACTGAGGTCTTTTATCCCCATTCCCTTCCAGGGCTTCCCTGGAAGCTCAGTTGGTAAAGAATCTGCCTGTAATCCAGGACACCCGGTTTTAATCCCTGGGTTGGGAAGATCCCCTGGTGAAGGAAATGGCAACCCACTCCAGTATTCTTGCCTGGGAAATCCTATGGACAGAGGAGCCTGGTGGACTACAGTCCAAGGGGTCACAAAGCGTCGGACATGAGTGTCTAAACCACCACCCTTCCAGTTCCAGCGCTGTGTTTCCAATAATTACACCCCAAGCCCTGGGCTCCCAGGGCCCTTCCTCCTTCCAGCTCTCATCACACTTCATTTACACAACTTCCTCCCCTTGTCCCTTCTGCTTTGAGTGGTAATGGCTCCCCACAGTTGCTAGTTTTAATTCTGCCAGTCTTGGTCCCCTCAACCTCCACCTTGCTCTGTAATTTCTAGGAGGGCTTAACCAAAGGCTAAAAATTCAAATGCTACCAGGAGTGACACTGTTAATCTGAATTAGGGCAACTGCTGGGTGGGAGCATAAATATCCATGAGTAGATTGAACCTGATGTGAGAGGTGGACATTGGGATAAATTGGGGTGCACAGGCCTCTTCTGAAGGGGGCGATCATGCCGCAGTTCTAGCCCATGATGAGTATCCAGCAAGGTGGTCGGATTTTCTATTTTTTTTTTCAAAAGAAGCAGAAAATCTGAACTTTTTCATGAAATATTTCCATTTCTAAATATGGCTCAAATTCATAAACCACCCTGGGGCCCCAGCGAAATCTGTCTGCAGGTCACCATCCGTTTGCAGCCTTCACTCTCAAGCTGTTGGCTTGTCTGCCGGGCCCCTTCACACCTCTCTTCATTCGCAGTTCTCTTTGCTAGGAATGGCTTTTTCTGCTTCTTGGCCTGAGCAAACTTGTGGTCCTTCAAGAACAAGCTCACACCTCACTTTCTCTCTGGAGACTTCTTGAAGCCCCCATGCATCACCTTCCCTATGCACCCAGAATATTTTGTACATGTTAATATTCATGTTAAGACAGTCATCTCACTTTGCTGCCACTGTTTGTTAGCAAATTCTCCACAAGTTATCCTGTGCCCAGGATCATCTTGTGTCCCAGGTCATGAGCTTCTCAAGGTCAACAACCTCTTTCCTACACATCTTTGTAGCCTGAGCATTTAGCCTGTTGGCTGAAGCAAGGTGATGCAATAACTTTTTGTTAAGAAAGATCCTCAGATATACAGGGCTTTAGTTGGACCAATGTCTGTCTCTGGAGGCAGGAGACCAATGTCATATGGGCTCATTGGGTCCTGTGGAGCTAGGTTATCCAGACCTGGTGTTGGATGCTATGCTACCATTAGACATCTCACAGGTCAGATAGGTCTTTGGGATTCTTCCTGGTTTCCTACTTATCATAAGAGCTTTGATTCTAGGCAAAAATACATTTTCTGACCAGTATCTTACCATGAACTTTTTCACAATCCAGGTGAATTTGACAGAAATATTTTCCCCCCAGGTTTATAGAGATAGAAATGACATATGACATTGTATAAGTTTAAGGTGCACAATGCAATGATTTGATACACATATCTATTGCAAAATGATTACCACAGTAGAGAAATTAACACTTCCACTCCCTCACATGGATACCATTTTTGTGTGTGCAGTGACGACATTCAATATCTAATCTCTTAGCAAGTTTCAAGTATATAATACTGTATTTTTAACTATAGTCACAATGCTGTACATTGTATCTCCAGAACTCACTCATCTTACAACTGTGAGTTTGTATCCTTTGACAAACTTCTCCCCGTTCTCCCCCAACTCTACCCCAAGCCCTGGGCAGCCCTACTCTGCTGTGTTTCTCTGAATATAGCTTTTTTAGATTCCACATATAAGTGAGGGCATATAGTATTTGTCTTTGTCTGACTTATTTCACTTAGCATAATGCTTTCAAGGCTCATCCATGTTGTCACAAATGGCAGGATTCCCTACTTTCTCATGGCTGAACAATATTCCATTGTGTGTACAGGGTATATCTTTCTTCATTCATTCATTGCTGGACACTTGGGTTGTCTCCATAGCTTTGTTATTGTGAATAATGCTGCAATGCCCAAGAAAGAGAACCAGATTTCATTTTCTTTAGTTATATACCAAGTGGGATTGCTAAAATAAATAGGTGTTCTGCTTTTAATTTTTTTAGAAAAAAATTTTTTTGATTTGCATTTCTCTGATGATAGTGATGTTGAGCATTTTTTAGTGTACCTGTTGGCTGTTTGCATGCCTTCTTTGGAAAAAATACCTATTCAAATCCCCTGCCCATTTTTGAATCTGATCTCATTGAGTGGCATGAGTTCCTTATGTGTTTTGGGTATCTACCCCTTATCAGATAGATGGTCTGCAGATATTTTCTCCTATTCCATGGGTTGCCTTTTCATTTTATGCTTCTTTTACTGTGCAGAAGCTTTTTAGTTTAATTTAGTCCCACTTATTTATTTTTGTTTTTGTTGCTTTACTTTCAGATCATATCCAAAAAATTATCACCAAAAGCAATTCAAAGAGCTTTCTCCCTATGGTTTCTTCTGAAAATTTTACAGTCTCAGATCTTACATTTAAGCAGTTAATCCATTTCAAGTTAATTTTTGTAAGTGTAATAAGATAGGAGTCCAATTTCCTGGAGCCCAGAAAAATAAAGTCAGCCACTGTTTCCACTGTTTCCCCATCTATCTGCCATGAAGTGATGGGACCGGATGCCATGATCTTAGTTTTCTGAATGTTGAGCTTTCAGCCAACTTTTTCACTCTCCACTTTCAATTTCATCAAGTGGCTCTTTAGTTCTTATTCACTGTGTGGATCACAATAAACTGTGGAAAATTCTGAAAGAGATGGGAATACCAGACCACCTGACCTGCCTCTTGAGAAACCTGTATGCAGGTCAGGAAGCAACAGTTAGAACTGGACATGGAACAACAGACTGGTTCCAAATAGGAAAAGGAGTACATCAAGGCTGTATATTGTCACCCTGCATATTTAACTTATATGCAGAGTACATCATGAGGAACGCTGAGCTGGAGGAAGCACAAGCTGAAATCAAGATTGCTGGGAGAAATATCAATAACCTCAGATATGCAGATGACACCACCCTTATGGCAGAAAGTGAAGAACTAAAGAGCCTCTTTAGTAGATGAAAGTGAAAGAGGAGAGTGAAAAAGTTGGCTTAAAGCTCAACATTCAGAAAACTAAGATCATGGCATCTGGTCCCATCACTTCATGGGAAATAGATGGGGAAACAGTGGAAACAGTGTCAGACTTTATTTTTCTGGGCTCCAAAATCACTGCAGGTGGTGACAGCAACCACGAAATTAAAAGACGCTTACTCCTTGGAAGGAAGGTTATGGCCAAGCTAGATAGCATATTAAAAAGCAGAGACATTACTTTGCTAACAAAGGTCCATCTAGTCAAGGCTATGGTTTTTCCAGTGGTCATGTATGGATGTGAGAGTTGGACTATAAAGAAAGCTGAGCACAGAAGAATTGATGCTTTTGAACTGTGGTGTTGGAGAAGACTCTTGAGAGTCCCTTGGACTGCAAGGAGATCCAACCAGTCCATCCTAAAGGAGATCAGTCCTAGATGTTCATTGGAAAGACAGATGTTGAATCTGAAACTCCAATACTTTGGCCACCTGATGAGAAGAGCTGACTCAGTGGAAAAGACCCTGATGCTGGGAAAGATTGAGGGCAGGAGGAGAAGGGGATGACAGAGGATGAGATGGCTTGAGGGCATCACCGACTTGATGGACATGGGTTTGGGTGGATTCAGGGAGTTGGTGATGGACAGGGAGGCCTGGCGTGCTGCGGTTCATGGGGTCGCAAAGATTTGGACATGACTGAGCGACTGAACTGAACTGAACTGAACTGTGTAATATTAGTTGACTCTATAGGCAAGACTTCAGTTCTGAGCTCTAAATTCTGTTCCATCGGCCTATGTGTCTACTTTAGTGTGACAGGAATCTTTTAATCCTTTACCGTTCACTCTCTAGGTTAGTCCCATACCAAAGAGTAGAGCCTTTGGAGAATGGTCACTCTCTCCATGGCTCCATTTATTTTCTCACAGATAGTCTGCACCTAGTAAACTTCCTTTAGTCTAGTAAATTAACTAATAGGCCCTGAGCCCTGTGAGCAGCTTCTGACTGGAAATGAGAAGATATGTATAGATGAGAGGAGAAAGATGGGAGGGGTTTTATCCTAAGCCTTTAGTCATTCTTGAGTTTGTAATAGGGATGGAGTAGGCTTGCAGCATGCAATGAATGGTTAGCCACTCAGCCAACTGTCAGCCTCACCGTGGTCCTGACAGAAGGTTCAGTGAGAGGTGGGTCTCAGCCTTCTCCCCAGGGCCCTCCAGGCCCCACGGCCTTGGGCCAGTGAATGAGCTGGGGACCTCGGGGACAGGCTGAGGGCTGTGTCCTGCAGAGCTCCCGAGCCCTGGCCATGGCTGTCCATTAGCCGGGCCCCGACTTGAAGCAGCTGAATCTCTCCCTCACCCCCACCACTTTGACCTGATGGTGGTGATAGTATCCAGGAGTGGCAGTTTGCAGGACCCAGCCCCTGTTTGGGTTGCCTGAGGAGCCTGAGGGCCAGCTGAGTCCTGGGCGCCTGGCTCCCTCCGTGAAGATGGCTGGGCGGGATCTGGGGAATCTGGCCTTGAGGGCACCACCAGCTGAGATCTGCCTCCTCAGCCAGGCCTCAGCAGTGGCAGGAGGGTGCTGGGTGAACACTCTTGGGCAAGGTAACCGGCCTGTGCAGGGACCCCTCCTCCTAGCCAGGACATGGACTTCAGAGGGTGAAAGTCGAGTCTTGGAGCCTTGCCCGTTTTTGTCAGAACACAGAATAACATTTGTTTTGGTGAGGTTTACAGGACCATTGTAACCTCACTATGACCTGAACTCAAGAACAAAGGATCTGACACGAAGAAGTTTGCAACGACTAACCAGGCCCCCCATCCCCCCAACATTTCCTATAAAAGTGCTTTGCTGAAAGTTTTCGAGGGAGTTCAGGGATTTTAAGGCATGAGCCCTGCAATAAACCTTTCTCTGCTCCAAACTCTGATGTTTTTGTATTGTTTGCTTCACTGTGCATAGAGCATGTAGACTTGCATTCAGTAATAATTTCTATGGATTCCTATATGTTCTCTAGGGAGACCTCAAGTCAAAACAGGCAATGATGTGAATTATACTCTCATTTCAATTGAAACATTTTTTATATGTTGGAAATAGGCAGTAGAGCAAGTACAGGAGCAATCTAGCAACTGACCGCTAAAAAATTATATCTCCCTTCCATAATGCCAAACTTTAAAATTTGTCCACTTTAAAATGTGGATTCCCCCAAAAGCAAGGTCTGAGATGAAAACTTGAGGATAAATAATTTATTTTGGAGGTAATCCCAGAAAGCAGGAGTGAAGGACCAAAAAGAGTGAGGAAAAGAATGAGAAAAAGCCAATGATAGGTACCTTGTGCTAGTTACCACTGTGTGAAATTGGGATTCAGTCTTACTGGGCACCCACTGAAGAACCACATAATATCACCACCATATAATGTCACCTCCAAACTGAGCCTCTGAAGATCTGGGACACTTATCTATCAACTCCCATCATCTCCTGGTTGGAAGTTGCTGTAGAATCATTAATTTCTACCCTCCACCACCACCCAAACACAGACACAGACACACACACACAAATCTTAGGGATCTGTGTGATGCTAACAGTGGAACAGTCTTCCAAAGCTACAGCTGAAATTACATGGTCCAACAGCATATGATGTGACCAAAAAAAAAGCATGTGCTATAATTAATTAAATATTTTTATTAATAGAGGTAATAAAAATCAAGTTTTTTCATGAAATTTTGATTTTTTTCTTGTAACCAGAAGTTCCCATTTTGCCTTTTGAAGATATTCCAGTTTAGTACACTACTGAGTCTAAAAACAGCCATTTAGCATTCAGCCAAATGTGTACTCTATTATGCCTCTAACACATTTCAAGATGCCTGTCAGAGAGCATCCTTTCTTACAAGATAGCTCATCTTATTGCCCCAGACTATGACAGCCCTGAGTACTCTGAGAAGCCAAATAATTATGATAGGTCTCTGGTTAGTCCATGAATTGCCAGGAAGGAGAAAGACCGTCGTGGGTAAAATGGGGTTGAGGAAATGGGGCCAACTATGATGGATTTTGAGCAAACTGACAACCAAACTGAGGAAAAGTTTGCAAAAATAATTCATAGAAGAAAAAAAAAGCATGCCACATCTAATGGAAGGAGATAAAGTCACTCCCATTCCTAAGCACTGTCTAACTTAGTCTCCAATGGTACCTGGCTATACAACAGTTTCTGCTATATTGAGCCTCTGAACTTTTACAATAATTCTCTTTTCACTTGAGCCAGTTTGAATACACTTTCGTCTCCTAAAATCAAAAGAACCTGGACTAGATCAAATGCCTCTTTAGCATCTCTTGAGGTTGTTTATCTATGTTTTTCTCCTTTTATTTGGAAGATAATAAGTTATATTAATAGCTCTCAAAATTGAACCATCCTTGCTTTCCTGGAAATCTTTCTCATTCCAACCCTTCTGTAACCAGCTCCTTCTCATCCCTTATTCTCAGTTAAATGCCATCCCAACAAAGAAGCCCTTACTTTCCACTCAATCTATCTTGACTAACCCTCCCACTACAATTATTCTCCATCATTGAATTATGTTCACTAGGAAAATAGTTGTACTCATCACAGTTTTTAATTATATATGTATTTTTTGACTAGATTAATGTCTGTCTCCCCCACTAGATAATAGCTCCAGGAATTATGTCTGTTTTCCTCACCACTGAATATTTAGCATGAGACTTACTAATATGGCATATGCTGCTAAGTCGCTTTAGTCGTGTCCAACTCTGTGCGACCCCATAGACGGCCACCCACCAGGCACCCCCGTCCCTGGGATTCTCCAGGCAAGAACATTGGAGTGGGTTGCCATTTCCTTCTCCAATGCATGAAAGTGAAAAGTGAAAGTGAAGCTGCTCAGTCGTGTCTGACTCTTAGCGACCCCATGGACTGCAGCCCATCAGGCTCCTCTGTCCATGGGATTTTCCAGGCAAGAGTACTTGAGTGGGTTGCCATTGCCTTCTCCGAATATGGCATATAGCAGTTATCTAAATTAATTGAAAGGATGAATGAATGGGTGGATGATGGCTAAATTCCTAGATAAATTGAATGGATAAATTAACTAGATAGTGAATTATTATTTTGTTATATTGCAGGAGTCTGTTCACTGATCTTAAGGACATTTGCACCTAAATCCTATATCCACTAAAAATATCTTCAGTTAGGACAAAATAGTTTTGCAGTCAAACAAAAGGTGAGATAATTCAGTAGCAACAGCTTCACACTGTAAGTCATACTAATGAGTAATCTATACAAGTAAACACTATGTTATTTTCATTCTGGAAAAGAAAGTACAGATGATGTAACTCTAGTAAAAGCGTACTGAGAACCCAGTACCAATGGTATGGTTTTTGAGTTGAACTTTGAGAGGTCATAAACACTCTCAAAAGCATTCAGTCTGTTTCTGGGATGTTTACTTGAGTATTTGAAAACAGACATAGGATAAAGGGCATATATAAAGCAATTTGGAAACAATCGTTTTTTTCATAAAGCCATGCACTTTAAATTAGAGCAAACTTTAAGGTTGACCCAGAAAGTGTATGATTCACATTCTCTAAAGACAATATACTAAAGTTGTAAATTAATCATATGATTTGAGCATCTACAAGAATAATAACAACTTACTCTTTTCATTAAGAAAAGACTCAAATAAGGTCTTCCTCAGCAGTCCAGTGGCTAAGACTCCACACTTTCAATGCAGGGAGGACAGGTTTGATCCCTGGTCAAAACTAAGATCAAAGATGTGCAGTGCAGTCAAAAGATAAAAAAAGAAAAAGGAAAAAAGCCTCAAATAATTTTGGTCAGGAGACAGATGGATAAATATAAAATTGAAAACCAACCACAAAATAACAGAAAAACATTACATATCAAAATCTATGAGCTATAGTCAATTGATTCAGAAGTAAAATAATCTCTATTAAGTTAACCAAAGGACAAACAAAACAAATACTCAACTCAATAATTTACAAAAGAATTGATTAAATGCCTGAAGAAAATGGAAGAAAACAATAAAGATAAAACCAGGAATATATAAATCAACAATGAAAAAAGCATTCAGTTCAATGAATAAATTCAAGACTGTTATCTTGGAACAAACCTCAAGCAAGTTCAAACAAGAAAAAAAAATGGTAGAGAACTCCAAAATTCAAAGTGATAAAGCATTATAATAATAGATAGTGAATAATTTTATTTTCAAAGAAAGCTAATCATTATGCTAATGACTTTTAAACCTCCATGAATTGATCAATTTCTTGCTAAAAATATAAGTCACCAGCAGCAAATTTAAATAGGCAGATCACTCTATTTAGGGAAATGTATGAGAAATGTATTTAATATAACCCCCAGCACAGCCAAAATTTAAAAAATAAAATTCATATGAAATTGCAAGTGATCTAGAATAGCTAAAATAAAGGAGAGCAAAAATAACTCATTGTTCCTGATTTCAAAACTTACAACAAAGCAATGGTAATCAAGGCAGTATGACATAGGCACAAGGGTGAACAAAACTGACCTAAGAATAGATTAATGGAATATAATTGAAAGTCCATAAATAAAACCATACATCTATGGCTAACTGACTTTTGACAAGGGTGTCAAGACAACTCAATGAAGAAAGAACAGTCTTTTTGACAAATGGTGCTAGGACAAATGTATGTCCACCAGCAAAAAAATGAAATTAGACCCCTATCTCACACCATATATGACAACTAACTCAAAACAGTGCCTTGTTGTTGTTGTTCAGGCGCTAAGTCATGTCTGACTCTTTGTGACCCCATGGACTGCAACACGCTAGGCTTCCCTGTCCTTCGCTATCTCCCAGAGTTTGCTCAAATCCATATCCATTGAGTTGATGGTGCTATCCAACCATCTCATCCTCTGCCACCCCCTTATTCTTTTGCCTTCAGTCTTTCCCTGCATCAGGGTCTTATCCAATAAGTTGACTCTTCACATCAGGTGGTCAAAGTATTGAAGCTTCAGCTTCAGCATCAGTCCTCCCAATGAATATTCATGATAGATTTCCTTTAGGATCGACTGGTTTGATCTCTTTGCAGTCCAAGGGACTCTCAAGAGTCTTCTCCAACACAACAGTTCAAAAGCATCAATTCTTCAGCACTTAGCCTTCTTTATAGTCCAACTCTCACATCCATACCTGACTACTGGAAAAACTACAGCTTTGGCTATACAGACTTTGTTAACAAAATGATGTCTCTGCTTTTTAATCTGTTGTCTAGGTTGGTCAAAGGAGCAAGCATCTTTTTATTTCATAGCTGCAGTCGCCAGCCACAGTGATTTGGGGCCCAAGAAAATAAAATTTGTTACTCTTTCTATTTTTTCCCCCTTCTTTTTCCCATGAAGTGATGGGAGTGGATGTCTTGATCTTAGTTTTTCTTAAATGTTGAGTTGTAAGCCAACTTTTTCACCCTCCTCTTTCACCCTCACAAAGAGGCTCTTTTGTTCCTCTTCACTTTCTGCCATTAGAGTGGTATTATCTGCATATCTGAGGTTGTTGATATTTCTCCTGGCAATCTTGATTCCAGTCTGTGATTCATCCAGCCCAGCATTTTACATCATGTACTCTGTATAGAAGTTAAATAAGCAGGGTGACAATATACAGCATTAATGTACTCCTTTCCCAATTTGGAACCAGTCTGCTGTTCCATGTCTGGTTCTAACTGTTGCTTTTTGACCCTAATATAAGAACTAAAACTATAAAACTCTTAGAAGAAAACATAGGAGTAAATCTTTGACCTTGGGCTAGACAAAGTTCTTAGATAAGACACCAAAAGCACAAGCAATAAAGGAAAAATTAGATAAATTGGATTTTATCATAATTAAAATGTTTTGTGTTTAAAAGGACACCCCATCCAGAGAGTGCAAGGACAGTCCACAGAATGAAAGAAAGTATTTTCAAATCATATCCAGTAGGAGTCAATTATCTGTAATATATGAAGAACTTACAACTCAACAATAAAAATAGCCCAATTTTAAAATAGGCAAAGGATTTGCATAGACATTGCTCCAAAGGTATACAAATGGCCAACACACATGAAAAGATGCTTGCCATCATTAATCATTGGAATTTATATCCTACTGTTGTGTGAAAATTGTATAAATCTTAATTATGTTGAATTGGTTCACAGAGCTTTTCAGATCTATTATATCCTTTTACTTCTCTGTATATTCATTCTATTAATTTTCAAGAGTTTGATATTTAAATTCCAACTAAAACCTTACTTTATCTACTTTAAAAAAATGTAATATATAGTGATCTTGTAGGTCTTCATAGAACCATTCAACTTCAGCTTCTTCAGCGTTACTGGTTAGGGCATAGGCTTGGATTACCGTGATATTGTATGGTTTGCCTTGGAAAAAAATTTGGAAAACTCAGCAGTGGCCAACGGACTGGAAAAGGTCAGTTTTCGTTCCAATCCCAAAGAAAGGCAATGCCAAAGAATGCTCAAACTACCGCACAATTGCACTCATCTCACACGCTAGTAAAGTAATGCTCAAAATTCTCCAAGCCAGGCTTCAGCAATACATGAACCGTGAACTTCCAGATGTTCAAGCTGGTTTTAGAAAAGGCAGAGGAACCAGAGATCAAATTGCCAACATCCACTGGATCATCGAAAAAGCAAGAGAGTTCCAGAAAAACATCTATTTCTGCTTTATTGACTATGCCAAAGCCTTTTACTGTGTGGATCACAATAGACTATGGAAAATTCTGAAAGAGATGGGAATACCAGACCACCTGACCTGTCTCTTGAGAAACCTGTATGCAGGTCAGGAAGCAACAGTTAGAACTGGACATGGAACAACAGACTGGTTCCAAATAGGAAAAGGAGTATGTCAAGGCTGTATATTGTCACCCTGCTAATTTAACTTCTATGCAGAGTACATCATGAGAAATGCTGGGCTGAAGGAAGCACAAGCTGGAATCAAGATTGCCAGGAGAAATATCAATAACCTCAGATATGCAGATGACACCACTCTTATGGCAGAAAGTGAAGAGGAACTAAAAATCCTCTTGATGAAAGTGAAAGAGGAGAGTGAAAAAGTTGGCTTAAAGCTCAACGTTCAGAAAACTAAGATCATGGCATCAGGTCCCATCACTTCATGGGAAATAGATGGGGAAACAGTGGAAACAGTGTCAGACTTTATTTTGGGGGCTCCAAAAAATGGCTGCAGATGGTGATTGCAGCCATGAAATTAAAAGACGCTTACTCTTTGGAAGGAAAGTTATGACCAAACTAGATAGCATATTAAAAAGCAGAGACATTACTTTGCTAACAAAGGTTCATCTTACAAGGCTATGGTTTTTCCAGTAGTCATGTGTGGATGTGAGAGTTGGACTATAAAGAAAGCTGAGCGCCAAAGAATTGATGCTTTTGAACTGTGGTGTTGGAGAAGACTCTTGAGACTCCCTTGGACTGTAAGGAGATTCAACCAGTCCATCCTAAAGGAGATCAGTCCTGGGTGTTCATTGGAAGGACTGATGTTGAAGCTGAAACTCCAATACCTTGGTCACCTCATGCGAAGAGCTGACTCATTGGAAAAGACCCTAATGCTGGGAAGGATTGGGGGCAGGAGGAGAAGGGGACGACGGAGGATGAGATGGTTGGATGGCATCACCGACTCGACGGACATGAGTTTGGGTAAACTCTGGGAGATGGTGATGGACAGGGAGGCCTGGTGTGCTGCGGTTCATGGGTTCACAAAGAGTTGGACACAACTGAGGGACTAAACTGAACTGAACTGAATATATAGTGGAACTATATGTAACCTTGCTCTGTATTTTTCAAGTCTCCTCTAAATGTGTTATCATACTTTCATAATTTAAAAAAATAAAAATTAAAAAAAGAAATGCAAATCAAAACCTTATTATCAAGAAGTCAGATAATAACAAGTGTTGATGAATATGTGGAGGAATTAAAACCTACATACATAACTGGTGGAAATGTACAATGACACAACCACTCTGGAAACAGTTTAGCAATTCCTGAAGTGATTAACCATGGAGTTACTAAACGGCTCAGAAATTTGGCTCCTAAGTATAAACACAAGAGAACTGAAAATATATGTCAGCATAAAAACTTGTGCATGAATATTCATAGAAGTGTTATACATAACAGCTAAAAAGTAGAAAAACCCAATGTCAATCAACAAATGAATAGATTTTTTAAAGTAATATATTCATACTGAAAGTGAATGTATTAGTCAGTTGCCCAGTCATGTCCGACTCTTTGCAACCCTGTGGACTATAGCCCACTAGGCTGCTCTGTTCATGGAATTCTCCAGGCAAGAATACTGGAGTGGGTTGCCATTTCCTTCTCCAGGGGATTTTCCTGACCAAGGGATCAACCCCAGGGCCTCCTACACTACAGGCAGGCTTTTTACCATCTAAGCCACCATAAAAGGAATAAAGTACTGATACATTCTGCAACATAAATGAATCCTAAAAACACAATACTAAGAGGCCAGTCACAGTAAACACACACTGGTATGATTCTATATATATGAAATGCCTAATATGTAAAATACATAAATCTGTAGATTAGTGGTTATCAGGGTTTTAGGAGGAGAGAGGAAAGTGTCTGCTCATGGGTACAGGGCTTCTTTGTGGAGGAAGGTAGATATGTACTAAAGCAATGGTGGTGGTACACTGGCACAATTTTGTGAGTATACTAAAAACTGCTAATGGTATACTTAGAATGGTGGGAAATTCATGGTATAGCAAATACATCTCAATTAAGCTATTACTAAATAGAAAAGATAACTAAAAACCCCACTGTGTAGAAAAGGAAAAACAGATGAAAAAAATCACCAAACTGAAGAAATGCACTATTTCCACTGTTTTTGTCTCAACTATACATAAATACACATTTACTGAAAATACTATTGCTCAGCATGATGAAGATAGGGTTTAAAACATTCAGGACAAGTAGGTGAAAGCAATTAGATAATTTGTGATTTTTTTTGTAACTGATAAGAGCATAAATATAATTAATATCATACATTTAAGTGAACTTATTCATGGAATCCAAACGTATTGTTTGCTTTGGTATTTCGGTGGGAGCGGGGGCAGTTAGCATGAGTAAAGAGTTTTTGGACATATGACCATATTAGCACAACATTGAGAAATAAATTATTTTGCATTGAGAACATTCTTGAAAAGTTTGATGTGCAAATGTCAAAATTAGTCAGCATAACTGCAAACAGTGCTGTTGCGATGTTGCTGTTAAGCTGGCATTTCATATGAAACAATTCGATGGAGGCCTCATTCAGTATGGAAACAGAATTTAAGTTTGTTGTGTCATTCACCAGGAATCTCTTTGTTGCTAAAACATTAAAAAGAGAACACATGATGACTACAGTAATTAACTCTGTATACTAGATTCCCACCCTGGCTTAACCCGGACATTTCAATACACAATGAATTGGCAGCACAATATGGCAGGCTGTACTACACAGAAGCTATGTAACTAACTAGTGTCTTAATATGAATGGAATTTTTTTAACTGTGAGGGGGGAAAAATTGCACTGCTCACGTCATCTGAAGGAAGGTGTCTACCTCTGCTCACTAATTACAATTGGATTAAGTCTTGGCATTTTTCTTTGTCAAGATAATATCTCTAAAACTACTTTGAAGGGCATTCACAAGTACTGTAGTTCCTCAAATGTGTGATTTGATTTTTTCATTCTAGACAAAGTGTGTCTTTGGGAAATTTATTCGACAAGAAATAACTTTGAAAAAAAAGAAATAACTTGGCTCACTTTCCTACACAAAAATCAGCTTTCTAGTCGTGAAAGTGATGATCTGAAATTCGTTAATTTGTTAATGTATATTTATATAACATTAGATGTTTCTCTTCATAGTTCAATACAAGTATAGTTTGCTAATACTTAAGGCAGATTATTTTCTCTACTGGGCTTGTTTCACTCAATTGTGTTACTTCCCTCACTCCTGTAGGCATTTTTATCCCTCTTTTCTGTGCTGTTTAGACATATACAAACATTTATACACTTGTACAATTTTTTCACAAATAACAGGTTATACTATAAGTATTAACTATTCAGTTTGTTCTTTTTCACAGAATAATACATTATGAACATCTCTCAAGGTGAACAGACATCAGTTCAAATCATTCTAATAGTTATACAACATTTTATTGTATGAATATACTAAATACATTTTATTAAGCTGTATGGCTTTTGAGAGACATTCCATTTGTTCTCAGTACTTTGCTTCCAAAAATCAATATCATGCATAAATTTCTATATACTGGTACTTTAATTTCTTGAGGATGGAATTTCACATGGGAATGGCTAGGTCAAAATTTTGCATGAATCTGCTTAGAGGTATATTTAGCTACCAGTAACAGAAATCCTGCTAACAAAGGCTTAAACAAATAATGATTTGTTTTTCTCTGATAACAAGGGTCTGGAAGTAAGTGACAGTAGGTATTGCTTGAGAAACCCAAGCTCTTATATGTTTTTCTGCTCTGATATCTTTAGTGTGAACAAAAAGAACAGAGTGTTGCACATTATCCAGTTATACAAAGGGTTAAGTTGCAACCCACTGTAGTCACCCACCTAGAGTGAGCCTTCAGGGACATTCCGGATGGAGGAAACAGGATAAAGCATTCCGTGAAAAAAGCTGTGGACACTGGATATGTAACTAACAGCGTTTGCCATCAGTTCAGTTCAGTTGCTCAGTTGTGTCCAACTCTTTGCGACCCCATGGACTGCAGCACGCCAGTCCATCACCAACTCCCAGAGCTTGCTCAAGCTCATGTCCATCGAGTCGGTGATGCCATCCCACCATCTCATCCTCTGTCGTTCCCTTCTCCTCCTGCCTTCTATCTTTCCTAGCATCAGGGTCTTTTCCAATGAGTCAGTTCTTTGCATCAGGTGGCCAAAGGAACTTGGCGGACTACAGTCCACAGGGTCACACAGAGTCGGACACAACTGAAGTGACTTAGCACACAGTGCACATGCTAGGATTGGTTCTAAAAAAATTACAATAATTCACATATCTATCTTTAGATTGAGTGCCTATTTTTTGCATCCTTATCACCTCTATATATTGTAAAAAAAAAAAAAAAAGCCTTTCTCATTTTTACTGATCTAATTAATCTAAGTTGGCCTTGGCCTGCATTGCCTTGAAGCAGGATTTCAGTTCCTGGCCAGTGATTGTAGTCAGGCTGCAGCCAAGAGAGTGCTGAGTTCTGGACACTAGACCAGTGGCCAGTGACAAGGCCTTGGCCTGTACAGTTTTGCAGAAAATGAATATCCACAAAGAAATGGAAAGTAGTGAAACAAGTGTTTATTAGGAGGGAAAAGAGTATGTGTGGATAGACACAGGCAGGCTCAGAGAGAGAGCCGCACCCTTGTGGTAATTTGAATAGCTTCTATGGAGCTTTTGAGTTCCTTTGGCCAATCATCCTGCTTTGCCTGGTTCTGAGTCTGTAGTTGGTATATCTCAGGAACCTCCCATGTGTATGCATCCATCTCTTAGCCAAGCTGGATTCCAGTCAAGAGACTTCTGCGTAGCTTGACATCACTCCACTTTGGACCTCCAAGGAGCTTTATCATAGGAAAGGTTTCCTTGAATTCAAGAATGAGAAATACGTGATCTCTTCCCTTTTATCTGGGGAGGGTCCAGCCTCCTCTCTTGCTCCTGCTATTTTGGAGTTTCTGTCTACTGGGAACGAATTCCAGCTGCTCACCCTGGGGCCCATCTCTCTCCTGCCTCATAATATGTGAAAAAGTGTATCAGTGATGTTTTAACTTACACTTTCTTACAATTAATGACATTGAACATCTTGTTATATGATAATTGGACGTTTAGATTTTCCCTTCTTTGAATTATTATTCAAATTCTTGATTCACTTTTAATCAGCTGTTTTTCTTTTCCTTATAATTTGAATCTTTCTGTGTGATAGTAACTGTTTTTCTGTCATTTGTATTATAAATGTTTTCCCAAAGTGTTTATCTCTTGACCTTATGCTGTATTGTGCTGTGTTAGGGCTTCCCAGGTGTTTCAGTGGGTAAAGAATCCACCTGCAATACAGAAGATGCAGGAGATGCAGGTTTGATCACTAGGTTGAGAAGATCCCCTGGAGAAGGGCATGTCAACCTACTCCAGTATTTTTGCCTAGAGAATCCCATGGACAGAGGAACCTGGTGGGCTACGTGTTGCAAAGAGCCAGACACAAAGCAAATGAGCACACACGCATGCTGCATTAAAAATATTATGTATGTAGTCAATTTTGTCTATTTTTTCCTTAATTGCTTCTGGGTTTCCTGTCTTGCTTAAGAAAGTCTTCCTTTTCTCCTTCAATGAATTAGAATCATTCCAGAGCATAGAGAGCTGTTCATTTCAAATTCAAAGCAAAAATAACAAGATGTTCAAACAACTTAGGGAAAGAGAAACAGACAGAGAACTATAGCTCAGTCTCATTTATAGATGCGGAGAAGGCAATGGCAACCCACTCCAGTACTCTTGCCTGGAAAATCCCATGGACAGAGGAGCCTGGTAGGCTGCAGTCCATGGGGTCATGAAGAGTCAGACACGACTGAGCGATTTCCCTTTCACTTTTCCTTTCATGCATTGGAGAAGGAAATGGCAACCCACTCCAGTGTTCTTGCCTGGAGAATCCCAGGGATGGGGGAGCCTGGTGGGCTGCCGTCTATGGGGTTACACAGAGTCGGACACTACTGAAGCAACTTAACAGCAGCAGCAGCAGAAGCAGCAACATTTATAGATGAACACTGAAAAATTCTGAATAAAATTTTAGATTTTTTAACTTGAAGTCCATTTAAAGAAAAAATACCACAACCAATAGGGTTGTAGGGCAACAAAATTTGCCACCCCAAAATATCTCTTTGTCATGCAGATTATTTCAAGCTGAAGACAATCAAGGTCAAAAAACTCAAGAAGAAACTTTGATCTTCCCTCTAACTGCCTGAAAAAATGTAGATAGAGGAGCTTTCTAGGAAGGAAGCCATCACCATAGAAAACTATAGTTTGAACCAGGTGTGTAGGCAGGGAGGAACCTAGCAAAGTCTGTTAATTAAAATTCTGTGTCCCATCCTCTCTGCATGGCCCATCAACCATTTATTTACCAAACACTTGCTTTCTCATCTCCATGTGAATGGCCTTCGCTTTTGAAGCCCCAAAGCACTACCCCTTTCGTCTTTAGCTGAAAATGCTATGTATGGTGAGAGCTTCAGCCATTTCAGTGAGTTGCTCAGTTTTCCAGATCTCTCCCATGTATAACCCACCTGTCAATACAGAAGATGTAAGAGACGTGGGTGTGAACCCTGAGTTGAGAAGATCCCTTGGACAAGGAGATGGCAACCCACTCCAATATTCTTTGTCTGGAAAACTCCATGGACAGAGGAGCCTGGCGGGCTATAGTCCATGGGGTCACAAAGAATTGAACACGACTGAGCACACCCCTGTATACATGCTATTAAATTTTGTGTGATTTTCTCTTGTTCTCCT
Organism: Okapia johnstoni; assembly: GCA_024291935.2. NCBI lineage: Eukaryota > Metazoa > Chordata > Mammalia > Artiodactyla > Giraffidae > Okapia > Okapia johnstoni. The sequence goes on along the minus strand of CM044306.1, from coordinate 120,562,337 downwards.
GTCTCATGTCAATCTAAGTCTTAAACCAGCCAGAAGAACCTAGAAGAGTAGAGGAAAATGTCTTCCTTCCTGAAGGAGCATATCCCAGTACTACAAGCATATGGGACAGCTAAAAACACACTATGGGGCTTCCCTGGTGACTCTGGTAAAGAATACACCTGCCAATGCAGGAGACACAGGTTCGATCCCTGGGGTGGGAAAATCTCCTGGAGGAGGAAAAGACAACCCACTCCACTATTCTTGCCTGGAAATCCCATGGACAGAGGAGCCTGGAAGGCTACAGTCCACAAGATCGCAAGAGAGTTGGACATGACTTGTGAGTCACCCAGCCCAGCATTTTTCATAATGTATGAAATATAAGTTAAATAAGCAGAGTGACAATATACAGCTTTGATGTATCCCATTCCCAGTTTTGAATTGGTCAGTTGTTTCATGTTCAGTTCTAACTGTTGCTTCTTGTCCTTAATTAGAAATATAAATATTTTTAAAAGAAGAAATATTACAAGTAGTTAAACTGTACCCTTCGGAGAAGGAAATGGCAACCCACTCCAGTACTCTTGCCTGGAAAATCCTATGGAGAGAGGAGCCTGGTAGGCTGCAGTCCATGGGTTTGCTAAGGGTCGGACACGACTGAGCGACTTCACTTTCACTTTTCACTTTCATGCATTGGAGAAGGAAATGGCAACCCACTCCAGTGTTCTTGCCTGGAGAATCCCAGGGACGGGGGAGCCTGGTGGGCTGCCGTCTGTGGGGTCGCACAGAGTCGGACACGACTGAAGTGACTTAGCAGCAAACTGTACCCTTAGCAAACCATAGCAAAGCAACTACAAACTCTATTGCAATTAATTTAAAGAATTCAGTTTGTTGACCAAATATAAGCTTTACAAAAACTGGTAACATTTCAGCTCTGAGCTTGTGTCCTTTCTTTGAGAAGCTCTCTTTCAACCCTCCTGGCCTAATGGAGGTGTTTTGTTTTGGTTGTTTGTTATATGCTCTCATGGGCCTCCGTTTCCTCATTATTAAAACTCAGAGAGGTTTCATGAAGCTTAAATGAGTTAATACATAAAAGCCCTTAGCCCAAAGACTGGCACACAGCAAATGCTCAACAAATAACTATCGTATTCATTATTATTAGCGGTACAAACAATCTGCACTGCGCATCAGTTTGTTTGGTTGGTTTCACCCTCATTGATCCCTGGGAATCAATGCACACAAAGCAGGATCTCAGTGTAGGTGTGCTGTGAAGGATCTTTGAAGCTGGTTCCCTCTACCACGTCAGGTGTCTGTCAAGGGAACATGGCAGAGACGAGGGGAGCCAAGTGTTCACTGGGGAACTGGGCCAGCCAGGTTTCATCACGCCAGCTGCCTGAGAAATGCATTCAGACCTGTGCCCAGCCACTCAGCCATCATTGCACAAGGCACAGGAACATACCCTCGGGGAGACTCACATAATAACAAAACAGGTATAGTGTGTCTGCCAGGGCTCCCCACCCCTGAACTAGAGGGCAGTGAGAGGTGACAGACACAAAGATGAGACTCAGAGGCCGTGTAACCACCTGATTCCTCAGGGGCTCCTGTAGGCCCTCCTTGCTCACACCCCTTCCAGCCGGCCCCGGAGTACCTGGCCGGGAGGGGACAGCTAGAGGACCTCACTCGCTGACTAACTGTGGGAAATTGCTGCTCAGCAAGTACTTTTTAAATCATTTTTTAAAATTGCAGTATAGTTAATTCGCAGATCTATATCTATATCTATATCTATATCTATATATATATTTTCCAGAATCTTTTCCATTATAGGTTTTTACAAGATATTGAACATGGTTTCTTGTGCTATACAGTAGGTCCTTGTTGTTTATCTATTTTCTATATAGTACTGTGTATATGTTAATCCAAAACTTCTAATTTATCTCTCCTTGTCCTTACCCACACTATCCCCTTTAGTATCCATAAGTTTGTTTTCTGTGTCTGTGAGTCTATTTCTGTTTTGTAAATACATCTATCTGTACTTTTTTAGATTCCACTTATAAGTGATATTTGTCTTTCTCTGACTTATTTCACTAAATATGATAATCTCTAGGTCCATTCATATTGCTGCAAATAACATTATTTCATTCTATTTATGACTGAGTTAATATCCCATTGTATATATGTACCATATTTTCTTTGTCCATTCATCTGTTGATGGACATTTAGGTTGCTTCTATGTCTTAGCTATTATAAATAGTGCTATTATGAACACTATGGGCTACCATGTACTATGGGGTACATACATCTTTTCAAATTAGAGTTTTCTCTGAATATATGCCCAGGAATGGGGTTTCTGGATCATATGGTAATTCTGCTTTTATCTTTTTAAGAAACCTCCATATTTTTCTCCATAGTGACCAATTTACATTCTCACCCATAGTGTAGAGGGTGTGGAGAACACACCCTCTCCAGCATTCTTTATTTGCAGACTTTTTAATGCCGGCCATTCTAACTGGTATGAGTTGATATCTCATTGTAGTTTTGGTTTGTGTTTCTCTAATAATTAGCGATATTGAACATCTTTTCATGTGCCTATTGGCCATCTGTCAGTGAGTACTTTGATTGATCAGGCATGGATTTGCTGGTACTCTTTCTTCCACTCTTAACCTGGCGATCTAAGAGTAACGTTAGCAGAATTAACACGTAGACACTTCCCTCCCACCCCCAGAGCCCCTAAGGAGTCCAGGAACCCACGCAATTTACACCCAGGATGTTTATTTAATTAAGCTTTCATAGAAGGAATCCCCCTTTGACATTTAAATTCCACTTAAAGATCTCCAGTGACTGGCTTAGTCTTGCTCCTCTCCTTAAATTTCTCTGTCTGCCAGATTTTATTCCTTCCTATCACCCCCCACTTTGCTCCAAGCATGGGATGCAGGCACCTTAGAGCAGTAGCATGACAAGTGACCTGTGTAGTGAACACAGCAACCAGCCAAGATCAAGAAGGTTTTTTTCTTTCTTTTTCTGACAGAATTAGAATATTTGGGGTTACATGAGACATGGCCTTGGTATTAGATTTAAATTCAGTTCAGTTCAGTTCAGTCGCTCAGTCATGTCCAACTCTTTGTGACCCTATGGACTGAAGCATGCCAGGCTTCCCTGTCCATCACCAACTCCCGGAGCTTGCTCAAACCCATGTCCATCGAGTTGGTGATGCCATCAAACCATCTCGTCCTCCGTCGTCCCTTTCTCCTCCTGTCTTCAATCTTTCCCAGCATCAGGGTCTTTTCCAATGAGTCAGTTCTTCACATCAGGTGGCCAAAGTATTGGAGTTTCAGCTTCAGCATCAGTCCTTCCAATGAATATTCAGGACTGATTTCCTTTAGGATTGACTGGTTTGAACTCCTTGCAGTCCAAGGGACTCACAAGAGTCTTCTCCAACACCACAATTCAAAAGCATCAATTCTGTAGCATTCAGCTTTCTTTATGGCCCAACTCTCACATTCATACACGATTACTGGAAAAACCATAGCTTTGACTAGAGGAACCTTTGTTGGCAAAGTAATGTCTCTGCTCTTTAATATGCTATCTAGGTTGGTCATAACTTTTCATAGATTTAAGTTATTGCCATTCATAGATTTAAATTGTAGATTTAACAGATTTAAATTATTGCCATTTAAAAGTAAGTTTGCTGAAAGCTTTAATGATGCTCACAATCTAAAGTCAGGAAGGAAGACAGCAAGAGAAGAACAAACTATAAAGGAAAAGATTAAAAATTAGTGTTTCTTTGTACAGCAGAGTTGTGAGTGGTTTTCTTCTTCAGGCTCTTCTTTCCTGTAGTGTGCTTTTTAAGCTCAGTTTCATGTTTACCACCTAGACAAGAACTCAGCATCTCTCCCTCAAAACCCCAAGCTCCTGTCTCCATCTCTCCCACCCACTTTTCACTCTTAACCCCAAATGCCTCTGTCCCTAGGTTCTGCTTCGAGATGCTTCTGCCTAGAGTGCACATGCTCACCACACAACGGGATATATCCCTGCCCACACACACATTTTAAAATCAGATTTCAGGCTTCTCTTGAGAGATCAGCAGACCTATCATATTGCTCCAGGATTTCCATGTGGCAACAATCACTTGATGCCACCCACACATTTCACCTTTAGATGGGCACTTTTTCCCATCTACTGTATTTCCCCAAACAGCCTATGTCCCCACCAACCTGGAGGCTGGGTTTACTTTTCAATAGAACAAGTCTTCATTTTTCCATTCCCATAAAGACAATGAAAGGTAAACCAAAAGATCCATCTGCACTAAGAAAAATTAAAGAGAGCATCTTTCTTCATGAAATAAAGGCTATTTCTACATGTTTAATAAGCAAACACCAGCCTGTGCATTCTTTTAGATCACCTGCCTGCCTTCTGACCCACATGATAGCCAAGATGTCTTTCCAGCCTGGGATGTATATGGTTTCTGGATGTGCTGGGCACTGGCATAAGATAAGAGTATAAGAGAGCCTCTCTAACAGACTAATGGTGCCAAGGGAGAGGCGGTTGGGAGAGGAATGGAGTAGAAGGTTGGGGTTAGCAGACGTGAGCTTTTATATGCATGAGTGCATGCTCTGTCATATCCGACTCTTTGCTACCCCATGGACTGTAGCCTGCCAGGCTCCTCTGTCCATGGGATTTCCCTGGCAAGAATACTGGAGTGTGTTGCCATTTCCTCTTCCAGGGGAATCTTCCTGACCCAGGGATCAAACCTGCATCTCCTGCTTGGCAGGTGGATTTTTTACCACTGCGTCACATGGGAAGCACAAGCTTTTATACACAGATTGGATAAACAACAAGGTCCTACTGTATAGCACAGAGAATTATATTCAATATTCTATGACAAGTCATAACAGGAAGCAACACTTTAAAAAAAGAATATATATATATATATATATAACTGAATCAGTTTGCTGTACAGCATAAATTAACACAACATTGTAAACCAACTAAACTTCAATTTAAAAAAGAATGGAGGAACACACACCAAAAAAGAAACTAAAGACATATAAATTCTAATTTGTGCCTAGTTCACTCAGTGGCCATTTCTTCATGCTTCTGGATAGCATGTCACAATGTTCCTATATTACATCAGTACATGGTCACCTCTGTACTGGATTCACATCCTTGAAAACAAAGACTGTCTTTTTCTCTGGTCACCACAGCACCTAGAATAGTGCCAGACAGGTACTAGGTGCTTAACAATGTTTGCTGAATAAATAAACAATGCTTAAATATAAAAAAAAGACGGGGGTCCCTCTGACTCCTGTTCTAGCCCCTGCTCCCCCGCATCTCCATCAGGCCAGGCTGCAGCGTCTGTATTCAATAATACATCCTGCAGTCTGCAAGCCTGACCTTGGGAAAATTAGGAAAATGAACAGCGCCCACAGTAACCCCAGGACCCGAGCCAGGAAACAGTCATCCCATCGGACTGTGTCTTACCGGAATAACACTTTGGGCTGCACGTAACTGAAGATCCAACTAAAGGAAACTTAAATAAACATGGGAGTTTGGGGTGGGTAGTTTCCAGAGTTAGTTAATTCACAGACTTGTAACCTTAAAGAACCCAAATGCTTTCCACCTTTCCACCAACCTCAGTATGTTGACAATATCTCTCCTCACAGTTGCAAGCTGGCTGCTGTGGTTTCAGGAATCACATACATGTATGGTAACAACTGTGAGGAAGAGGAGTTTTTCTTCCCATACATTTGTTCTCATGAGGAAGGAAACCTTTACAGAAGCCTTCCCGGACATCTTCCCCTAAGGTCCTAACGGCCTAAGCTAACGCCTGAAAGGGGAATCACCGTGACTTGTATGAACCAATCAAGATTTCCCATCTGTGGCTGGAGTCAGAAGTAGCTTGCCTGAGCACATGACGATATGAAACACTGCAGCAAGAAAGAATGAGGAGTGACTGCTGGATGAACAACTCATGGTATTTTCTACTGATTCATACCTCAAGGCCCACCTCAAGTTCATCTGCCTCTCAAACCCCACCTCTGAATGCACCCCAACTCCTTTGAACTAAGAGGGTTGATTGCCTCCGGGTCTTCTTTGTAATTAATAACTCAGTTTTGTGGCATTTATTGAATGTGCGTGGCACAAAGACCAGTCAGTTCTCACAGAATAGCAGATGAGTGAATGAATGAATCAATGGTTATATGGCTAAGTGGTCTGGAGGGTGATGTGACAGGAGGAAAGCAGCAGGCCAATGCATTCATTCAGGAAAAGTAGAAAGGACTTAGACTGAACCAGGGATGATAAGGATGAGAAAATAGATCAAAATTTAGACATATTTGATAAATGCCAGTCACTAATGGAATGGGGAGGGGAGAGTTTGGGAGGAGTAGGTGATGCCTCAGTTTTCTAGCTTGGACTCTGTAATTCTATACATAGGAAAGAGAAGTCAGGGGCTTCCAGGGCCTTGACTATACCTTCCTCTTATTGCATTGCTCACTAATGCTTTGGGTACAAGAGGATACCTTCTGGGGAACAGGGAAAAGAGCCTGGTAATGAGATTGGAGTCAAGCTTGCTGCAATGAGGCAGCAGCAGAGAGAGAGTACAGGGGAGGGCTGACCTCTGGGTTGGATTCGATCACAGAAAACTCCCTGAATGCATAACACTGGCTCAGGTCCTGTGGGAAGAAGGGACCCCTCAGCTGCTGAGCTGGGCTGCTGCCATGTTAACTCTGGTGCCAGAATCAGCATGCTGGCAGAGGACATAACTCGTAAATGAGCCATCTTGGTGCTGAAAGCACATGCTGCTGGGGAGAAGGGAGGGACACTTTCAAATACCATGGCAGACTGGGTTGGAAAGAGCCCCAAACTGTTAATTAAATGAGATCAGATTGACCTAACCACTGTATCTTAAATTTCTCTAACTTGAAAGGAACACAGAGCTATTTGGAAGATCATGCTCTGTGATTTGAAGTGTAGGAGGGACTGCACCAAAATTATCTCCAATTGAGTTGAAATGTCTCTAAGAATAGAATATTCAGAAAGACCTTCCTCACACTGAATAAAGCCTGCCTCTGGGAACTGAAGTTGGTTCCCAGCAGAAAGAGTACATATCAGCCACCAAAAGACCTACCATTCAGAAATGGTAAGTCCAGGCTTCCCTGGTGGTTCAGTGGTAAAGAATCTTGACTGCCGATACAGGGGACATGGGTTCGATCCCTGGTGCAGGAAGATTCCACATGCCTTGGAACAACTAAGCCCACTGCCCACAACTGCTGAGCCCAAGTGCCACAACTACTGAGACTGTGCCCTAGAGCTGTGCTCCACAACAAGAGAAGCCACTGCAATGAGAAGCTCATGCACCGCAACTATTAATAGAGAGTAGACCCTGCTCACAGCAACTAGAGAAAAACCCATGTAGCAACAAAGACCCAGTGCAGCCAAAAATAAATTAGTTAATTAAATTATTTTTTTTAAAAAAGAAATGGTGAGTTCTTCCAACTGTCCCTTCCCATTTCTATTCTCTGGCCCAAACAATCTTTATTTGCTTTTTAAAACTCATTCCTTTAATCATTTTTGCTCATTTCTGTGGCTTGTTTCCTGTTCCTCCTCTGTAGCACCTCCAAATCGCTTCAGCAGGGAGTCAGGAGCCCAAGCCATGCACAGTACAATGAGGAAGCTGCCATGAATTTTTCTGCCATTCTGAATTTCTTTTCCCTGAAAAATAGGCAAAAGATATAAGCAGGTGCACCGCTGGAGACGGTGTCAATAAGTTGTCGATAACATAGGCCCAATTTCATTAATAAAGACATACAAATCAAAATAACAATAGAGCAGGTTTCACCTATCAGATAGGCAAAGATAAAAATGATTCTTGGAATTTCCTTGGCCACCCAGTGGTTAAGACTGCGCTTCCACTGCAAGGGGGCACAGGTTCCACCCCTTGTCAGAGAACACTGCATGCTGTGTGGTGCTGCTAGAAAAGACAGATAAATGAATAAAAATTATTCTTAACATTCAGTATTGAGAAATTTTTCAAATTCTACTGATAAGAATATAATTTGGAACAAACTTTATGAGGGTAGGGCATAACTTGCTAGTTTTAAAATTTTTTATTTATTTTATTGTTGCCTGTGCTGGGTCTCTGTTGCTGCATGACAGCTTTCTCCAGTTGCAGAGAGCGGGACTACTCTCTAACTGCGGCACTCGGTCTTTTCATTGTGGTGGCTTTTCTTATTGTGGCGCACAGGCTTTAAGCACGTGGGTTCAGTACTTGCAGCTTGCAGACTCGAGAGCCTGGTAGCTGGGGCACTCAGGCTTAGTTGCTCTGCAGCATGTGGTATCTTCCTGGACCAGGGATCAAACTAGTATTTTCTGTATCAAAAGGCAAATTCCTAACTATTGGACCACCAGGGAAGCCCTTGTATGTAATTTTAAGAATAATCACTATCACCTATCTGAATCCCACTTTTGTAAATTTATCCTTCAGAAATGTTAGCATTAATTTGTAAAGATACATGAAAAGTCAGCAGTATTGTTCATAGTAAGAAAAAAAATGGAAACAATTTGAACATTCAGTAATCAGTTCAGTTCAGTCACTCAGTCGCATCCGACTCTTTGCAACACCATGGACTGAAGCACTCCAGGCCTCCCTGTCCATCACCAACTCCCGGAGTTTACTCAAACTCATGTTCATTGAGTCGGTGATGCCATCAACCCATCTCATTCTCTGTCATCCCCTTCTCCTCCCACCTTCAATCTTTCCCAGCATCAGGGCCTTTTCAAATGAATCAGTTCTTCGCATCAGGTCACCCAAGTATTGGAGTTTCAGCTTCAGCATCAGTCCTTCCAACGAATATTCAGGACTAATTTCCTTTAGGATTGACTGGTTTGAACTCCTGCAGTCCAAGGGACTCTCAAGAGTCTTCTCCAACACCACAGTTCAAAAGCATCAATTCTTTGGCGCTCAGCTTTCTTTGTAATGCTACTGCTACTGCTAAGTCACCTCAGTCGTGTCCAACTCTGTGCGACCCCATAGACGGCAGCCCACCAGGCTCCGCCGTCCCTGGGATCCTCCAGGCAAGAACACTGGAGTGGGTTGCCATTTCCTTCTCCAGTGCATGAAAGGGAAAAGTGAAAGTGAAGCCGCTCAGTCGTGTCCGACTCTTAGCGACCCCATGGACTGTAGCCTACGAGGCTCCTCCGTCCGTGGGATTTTCCAGGCAAGAGTACTGGAGTGGGGTGCCATTGCCTTCTCCATTCTTTGTAATAGAGACCGGTTAAATAAGTCATGATAAGACATACAATAGATTCCTATGCAGCCATTTAAAAGAATGATCCCAGGATGGATTTGGAGTTTGGGACTAGCAGATGCAAACTATTACATATAGAATGCATGAAAAACAAGGTCTTGCTGTATAGCACAAGGAACTATATTTTATATCTTGTGATTAAACCATAACGGAAAAGAATATGTAAAAGAATATATATATGCATAACTGAATCACTTTGGTGTATAGCAGAAGTTAACACAACACTGTAAATCACCTATACTTCAACAAATAATTTTTTAAAAAAAGAATGATGCAGATTCTAATCTACAGATTTGGAATGCTGTCTGTTAAATGAAAACAAACAAATTTTAAAATTATAAGTAAAGCATGGGTCCATTTTTAACCATCTCTGCATAGGCAGAGCTATAGAGATATGTACTTGTGTACATGTAGAAAAAAACACTATAAAAGTGTTTTGTTTTTTTTAATGAATTCCAAGTACCAGCAGCCTCAGCATCACTAGGGAATTTATTAGAAATGCTAACTCTCAGGCCCCTTCCCAGACAAGCTGAGTCAGAGTCTTCAGGGGTGAGGCCCAGTAATCTGGTTTACAAGCCCTCCAGGTGATTCTGATGCTCACTGAAATTTGAGAGTCACTGTTCTAGAAAGAGCATTTATCCAGGGGTGGAGACAGAAGAGACTTAGCTTAGGGGGAAATTTCTACTTGTTTATTCACTTCTGTACTATTGAGAAATGTAATTATGTTAATAAAGAATGCTCCTCAAAGTCATGTACACATCTTACTATGCTGTGCTAACTTATCAGTTGAATCGACTTCTGTGCTCTACTTGAAGAAAATCCAACATGAAAAAATTCATATTCCTCTGTACAGCAGAAATCATCACAACATTGTACATCAACTACACTTCAAAAAAACTTTTTTAAAAATTCAGATTCATGACACCAATAACACTGGGAAATTACTAAATGGCTTCCAATATCACCAGAGTAAACTAAAATGTATGCACACATTAAGAATTGAACTTGGCTCTGCTATGTGAGCTGAGGGACTCAGCCTCTGGGCCTTGGTTCCACCTCTGTAGCTGATGATGACAACAGCCACCCTGTCTCCTCAGGTCACAGGGAGAAGCAGGTGACACGTGTAAAGCCCACTACTCATTGTCAGATATTAGCACCATGATTTCTTAAACATCAAAATGCCCTCAACAACTTGATTGACTCCCTTGGTTTTATAAAAACATCATTATTGCATAAAATCATCCGAAAATGGTCCTCTTAGTAGAAAGGGTTCTGCCAGAGAGACTGGACACGTACCTGCCCAGATCACTTTTCCTACTGAAACCTGTAAAACTTGGACGAGCCAGTGAATGTGTGCAAATGATTTCTTCCCGCCATTCCCAGGGCCTCCCGCCCATTCACCCCAAGCCTGCTTTGTGTGGTGTGTCTCTTTTACGGCCTGTGAAAGGCCTTCATCTTGTGTCTCTCACCTCCCTGTCCGCAGACAACAAAGCCGGCTTTTCTGTTTGCACAAAGTGGTTGTTGCTCTCTTGAGCCATGAGAAAACACGGAGCAGAAGAGTAATAATGTGCTCCTTTTTTCTGCCCCAATAAAAAGTTATGAAACAGAAGCCTGGGGCCAAGGCAGTCTCACTGTTCTGTGTCTTGACAAAGAAATAATTTCTGTAAGCACAGTCCCGGCGCAGATGGCGGTAAACTAGCCTGTGGCACAGATCATATAATGGAGAGGCTCCTGTCCTGTCCACGAGATCCTGGTCTCTGGACCCAGTAGATGCCAGAGCAGCAGACAGGATCCCGACCTTCCATTCAGAAGCCCCTCTCTCCACTCAGGGAAGAGGAGTGGAGGGGGCTGCCCTCCTCTGCATGAGATTGAAGGCCCATGGGGCTGGCCCCAGTTCCCAGCCCTTCAAGGATCTCCATCTGGCCACAGGGACAGCTACTGGGACAAATACAGGCATATTCTCAGTTTTCCCCACTGAGGTACTAAATTGATCTGTCTGAGGAAGAGTCCAGGAATCAGCGTTTTGTTTTGTTTTTTAACTTCTTCGGTTGTTTCTGATGAGCAGCCAAATTTAGGAAGCTGTTTTAGAGTCATCTCAAATGTTTCCCTGTCTGTGAAATGCTGACTCTCCCAGGCAGAACTGGACTCTCGACCCACCTTGGCCTTCTCTCATTTTTCACACAGACTGCCTAAGGGAGACCACGCCAGTATGAGATCAATTACTCCCTTGATATGTCTCTCTTATCCTCCAAAGGTGAGTAGAGATCTGCTTGGGTCCCACTCCAAGCTTTTCCTCTTACCAGCACATGTCCCTGGGGAACTGACTTTAGCATTTGAACATATTTCCTCAGCTATAAAATGAAAATCATAAATACTGCAAAGAGTAGCTGGGTTGAAAGGGATCAGGTAGAGTCAAAGCTATGGTTTTTCCAGTAGTCATATACAAATGTGAGAGCTGGACAATAAAAAAGGCTGAGCGCCGAAGAATTGACGCCTTCAAACTGTGGTGGCGGAGAAGACTCTTGAGAGTCCCTTGGACTGCAAGGAGATCAAACCAGTCAATCCTAAAGAAAATAAGTCCTGAATATTGATTGAAAGAATTGACGCTAAAGCTCCAATACTTTGGCCACATGATGCAAAGACTTAACTCATTGGAAAAGATCTTATGCTGGGAAAGATTGAAGGCAGGAGGAGAAGAGGATGACAGAGGATGAGATGGTTGGATAGCATCACTGACTCAAAGAACATGAGTTTGAGCAAACTCTGGGAGATGGTGAAGGACAAGGAAGCCTGGCATGATTCAGTCCATGGGGTTACAAACAGTCAGACATGACTGAGCGACTGAATAACAATAAATGGGAAAGCAATGGGCACTTACTTTTAAGGCATCAGCTAAAGCTAACATCGTTGTTCATAGGCCTTGGTTCAGAGCTCTCTTCCCAGCTGGTGGTCCTCAAACAGGCTCCTGGCCTTTTAGACAGTCCACAATGAGCAGCATTTTTACTTGATATCTAACCATTCTCCTGTGGTGGAGGGGATAGGGGTGATGAGACCCAGCAGGCAGGACCTTGGGTGTGTCTGTACCCTGCTTGAACTGAGGAACTCTGCTTTGAGCAGTGTCTTCAGCCCCACAAGAATTCCTTCAGAAAAAAGCATACCTACACTGAAATATATAAAGGCAGGCAGGGATGAGTGTGGGGGTGATATACATGGAAGGATTGGTCCCTATGTTCCAGAAACTCTATTTATTATTGGGAACATAAGGAAAATGATAACAGCAGGAGAAGACTCCTGAGAGTCCCTTGGACTGCAAGGAGATCCAACCAGTCCATCCTAAAGGAAATCAATCCTGGGTGTTCAGTGGAAGGACTGATGTTGAAGCTGAAACTCCAATACTTTGGTCACCTCATGCGAAGAGTTGACTCATTGGAAAAGACCCTGATGCTGGGAAGGATTGCGGGGCAGGAGGAGAAGGGGATGACAGAGGATGAGATGGCTGGATGGCATCACTGACTTGATGGACATGAGTTTGGGTAAACTCCAGGAGTTGGTGATGGACAGGGAGGCCTGGCATGCTGCAGTTCATGGGGTCACAAAGAGTTGGACACGACTGAGCGACTGAAATGAACTGAACTGAAGACTTCTTCACTCAATTTCCAAAAGGAAATCTTTTCCCTTGGCTTGCTCATCTTGATCCATCACTGAATTTTCCCACGCAATGGCCCCCCAAGTCCCTGAGGCTCTTCATGGTGGCTCTAAAAGCCCTTCAACAGTATTGAAAAGTGTCCCTATGTCCAATGTATGTACCATTCCCAACTTCCTTCCACCACAGTATTGCAGGGTCTGAAGTTCGGGAACTTCACATAATTCATGTCTTCTCTCTTTCCCTCCTCTTCTTCCCTCCATTCTGATCCCCACACTTTTCCCCTCCTTTGCCAGAAACAGCACTGGACTGAGGGCAGGTGTCCTTGTTCTAGTCCTGGCTCTACAGTTAACCAGTGGTGTGACCTCAGGTCTTTTATTTCAGGATTCTGGCCCTCATTGTTCCCAATAGTAAAATGAAGAGGTCCAGATAACATTGGTCTGTATTTCCTCTAACCTCTGATCTGTCTCTTCTCCATTATGGACATCTATAATAGACTTTGGTCTAAAAGTCTAAGTAAGACTTGACCATGCCTACTGATTCAGGACAGAAATGAAGAAATCATGCTAAGGTATCTGCATCTTCCCTGTAGGTTATTTTTAGAAAGAGGGGATATAGCTTGAAGAAATTTCAGGATCATAACCCCCAATCTTGGGTGAGCTAAGGGTGAACTTGTTTGATGTTTCCGACTAATAGAGTGGATTTGTCTGTTCCTTCTTTCCATTCCATCAGCATTTGCTTTATGTGTTTTGAAGCTCTTTCATTAAGTGCATATACATTTAGAGTTGTTACTGCTGCTACTAAGTTGCTTCAGTCATGTGCGACTCTTTGCAACCCTATGGACTATAGCCTAGCAAGTTCCTCTGTCCATGGGATTCTCCGTGGAAGAGAATATTGCCTCTTCAAGGCAAGAATATTGGAGTGGGTTGCTGTGCCCTCCCTCCTTCAGGGAATCTTCCTGATCCAGGAATCAAACCTGCATCTCTTACAGTGTGTTCTTTACTACTAGTGACATGTGGAAAACCCTTAGGGCTGTTGAAAGATAAAGTGTGAAAATGTTAGTTGCTCAGTCATATCCAACTCCTTGCAACCCCATGGACTGTAGCCCCCCAGGCTCCTATGTCCATGGGATTATCCAGGCAAGAATAATGGAGTGGATAGCCATTTTCTTCTCCAGGGGATCTTCCCAACCCAGGGATCAAACCTGGATCTCCTGCAAAGCAGGGGGATTCTTTACTGTCTGAGCCACCAGAGAAGCCCCTTAGAGTTGTTATGTCTTCTTAATGAACTGACTCCTTTATCGCTTTGTAATATCCCTCTTTTTAACTGATAATAGTCCTTGATCTGAAGTCTACTTTGTCTAGTATTCATATAGCAATTCTACCTTTTTAAAAATTACTGCTTACATGACATATCTCTTTCAATTTTTTTACTTTTAACCTACCTCTGTCTTTTTATTTAAAATAGGGTTTTTTTGGTGTGGAAAATATAATCATGCCTGCTTTTTTTCCCAATCTGAAACTCTCTGCCTTTTATTTGGACTATTTAGATATTTATATTTAATTTAACTATAAGTATGATTGGATTTAAACCTACCATTTGATCATTTGCCCCATTTTTTTTCTCTTTTCCTACCTTCTTTTTGATTAATGAGAATTTTTTATATAATTCCATTTAAGCTCTAATACTAGTTTAATGGGCTTCCCAGGAGGCACAGTGGTAAAGAATCCACCTGCCAATACAGAAGATGTAGCAGTGGTGGGTTTGATCTCTGTGTTGGGAAGATCCCCTGGAGGAGGAAATGGCAACCCATTCCAGTATTCTTGCCTAGAGAATCCCATGGACAGAGGAGCCTGGTGGGCTACAGTCCATAGGATCACAAAGAGTTGGACATTGACTGAACACACACACACAAACACACTGGGTTAATAGTTAACCTCTTTATTTTACTTTTTGGTGATTACTCTGCAGTTTACAATATATAGTTTGCTGTCAAATATAAGTATAGTCATAGAATGTTACAGCAGTATACCTCCATCCCTCCTGCTCATCCTTCATGCTATTTTGACTAATATTTAGATTCTACGTATATTCTAACCCCCCAAGCATATTTCCTTTTCCTCCCCTAGCAGATGGTTTTACCTCTACCTCTAGTCCAGTGGTAGCAGCTTTTTGCCTATAGCCAAGGGACTACAGATTTTCCTTCCCATCCTCACTCCAGAAGCATGTGGCTTTTGCATCATATGAAAGAAGAATCTGGGGAGCAAATGAGGTTCCCATGCCTCTGCAAAAGAGAGGAGAGGGCTTTCTCAGGTCTCCATCCCCAGTCTTCTCCATGAGAACTTGGAAGAAGCTCAGACAAAACAGCTGGCAAGGAATTGTGGGTTCCCCTTGTGTCTGGGCCTTTTGAGTATTCTAAATTGTCCTCCTTGGACCAAAGTTGACTCCTAAGAATTCATTAAAATTTCACCTGTTTTCTTCTTACCTGTCTGCTCTTTTGGCAACTTCTTTCCTCCATACTCTAGCAAAGATGAGTATGGAAGCTCTACTCAGAAGAGTTTCTCACCCCTTTGGAATTTGATTTGAGACCTCAGTTCTCTAATGGATGCAAAAACATTTAATGACTTTCTAAAATCTTTATCCAGCTTTTTCTCATTACTAGTGTGTTTACTACAAGCTCTTATGGCTTTTTATATTCTAAAAAGAAGCAAAATGTCCATGTAATTTCTTCTTTGAAATAGAATTTAGGAATTACCATAAGGTGAAACATGTTAGACATAGCACCACTTCTATCTAAATATTCCACGTCTCTCACTGAGAAATCTAGTGAAAGTGAAAGTGTCAGTCACGCCCAACTTTTTGTGACCCTATGGGCTTGTAGCGCACCAAGCTCCCCTGTCCATGGAATTCTTCAGGCAAGAATACTGGAGGGGATATCTATGCCCTTCTCCTCGGGATCTTCTCAACCTAGAGATCGAACCCAGGTCTCCTGCATTCCAGGCAGATTCTTTACCATCTGAGCCACCAGGGAAGCCTGAGAAATTTAGTGCTTTGTGCTAATACTTGTTGCTTCAGATTTTAAGCAATGTTTTTTTAAACATCCTTCAACAGTTTTTAATATTCTTTTTCTGAAAGATGAATACATCACAGTTTTTTGCCATGTTGTTTTCTGTGTGTTTCAGTCAGGAAGTTAGGATGTGTTCCTCCAATAGTGTGTCACTTTGTCTTTTCCTCTTGCCTGGAGAACTCCATGGACAGAGGAGCCTGGTGGGCTACAGCCCGTGGGGTTGCAAAGAGTTGGACACGACTGAGCGACTAACACTCTATTGCATTAGAAACTTTAAAAGAGACTTTAAACTTGTATTATTAAGTTTAATAAAATTTCCTTACAAATAGGGCTGATTTTTCATGACTTTAGACATTTCTGAAAAGCTGTAGAGACCTGCCTTCATGTTTTTCGTGCCTAGTTTTTGAATACATTACTAAATGTAAGGGCTTTATATCATCCTTAGCTATTGTCTCAAAACAGGCTGTAAACTTAGAGGGAGGGTCCCCATAAAGATAGTGGATGCAAATTCAGAGTTCAAATACTCTTTTTCACCAGTTTTTTCCTTTGTTACAAGCATCTTGTCAGATCTGATTGGATTGCCATTGGTTTTGTTTTGTAGCATGATACAGTTCATTCTGGAAGTGGAAATGTTTCTCTACTATTTTTGTTTGTTTATATTCAAATTTTAGTATTATTTTCAACCTGTGGAAACAGTGACAGACTTTATTTTGGGGGGCTCCAAAATCACTGCACATGGTGACTGCAGCCATGAAATTAAAAGACGCTTGCTCCTTGAAAAAAATGTTATGACCAACCTAGACAGCATATTAAAAAACAGATACATTACTTTGCCAGTAAAGGTCCATCTAGTCAAAGCTATGGTTTTTCCAGTAGTCATGTATGAATGTGAGAGTTGGACTATAAAGAAAGCTGAGTGCTGAAGAATTGATGCTTTTGAACTGTGGTGTTGGAGAAGACTCTTGAGAGTCCCTTGGACTGCAAGGAGATCCACCCAGTCCATCCTAAAAGAAATCAGTCCTGAATATTCATTGGAAGGACTGATCCTGAAGCTGAAACTCCAATACTTTGGCCACCTGATGCAAAGAACTGACCCATTTGTAAAGACCCTGATGCTGGGAAAGATTGAAGGCGGGAGGAGAAGCGGACGACAGAGGATGAGATGGTTGGATGGCATCACCGACTCAATGGACATGAGTTTGAGTAAACCCCAGGAGTTGGTGATGGACAGGGAGGCCGGGCATGCTGCAGTCCACTGAGTCGCAAAGAGTCAGACACGACTGAGCGACTGAACTGAAGTGAACTCAACCTATGGCCTCTGTTAAGCCATTTGTTCACTTTGTGAGGATTATTTTAAAATTCGTAAATCCATTCATGTTCACCACAGTTTGTCTCAATACACTAAAAATGAGCAAACAAATGCCTGGGGATGCCACGTCAGCTTCTACATGACTGTAACCCCCACCCCACCCCCAAGATACCTCATGAGCTGGGCATGAAAGTGCTAGTTTCCATTAAATACAAGTTTACTTAATTTGGGGGCTTCCCTGGTAGCTCAGCTGGTAAAGAATCTGCCTGCAATGCCGGAAACCCTGGTTCAATTCCTGGGTCAGAAAGATCCCCTGGAGAAGGGATAGGCTACCCTCTCCAGTGTTCTTGGGCTTCCCTGGTGGCTCAGAAGGTAAAGAATCCACTTGCAATGCAGGAGACTTGGGTTTGATCCCTGGGTTGGGAAGATCCTGGAGAAGGAAATGGCAACCCATTCCAATATTCTTGCCTGGAGAATCCCCATGGACAGAGGAGCCTGGTGGGCTACAGTCTGTGGGGTCCCAAAGAGTTGGACATGACTAACCACAGCACAGCACATATTAATTTCTTTCTTACTTATTGGATTAGAATATAAATGTAAATAGAAGTCTTAGTGCCCTCTTCTTAATCCCCAGTGGGTCATCCTTGAGGATCTCACCCCCCACCCTGGAAAGAATCAGTGTAAAACACATAGTGGGTGCCTCACACATAGTGGATGCCTAGTTGATGCAAATTCTCTTCCCTGGGGGAAATGTGTTTGGAAAAAGACACTTGGGATGGCATCCTGTCCTTAGCTCTCTGGTGAATCCTGGAGGTTTATCTCTGTAGACAGGACTCAGGGAAAAACAAGGAAGGAGATCAAGTAGTGAGGGCACTTGAGGACTCCTGAGTAGGGCTTAGTGAGACCAGAGCCTGAGTGGGGTGAAAGGGCGAGAGTCACTGAATCACCACCTGGGGGTCCTCACCAAGGCCCTTTGGGAAGGCTCTCGGCAGAAAGAGCTCAGCCAGATGCTCTTGAAGGTGGACTCTTCAGAAATGGAGGGGAGACTCTACTGGGAGAGCCCAAGCCCCAGCCAGGCCCTCTGACCCGCTGAACAGCTGCCTTTAGCTGACAGGAGCCACAGAAGTTCCTGCAGACAAGGAGCCTCCATCTGATTCCCAGCAAGAGATAATGTCCCTGACTTTAAAATGCAGCTCTTCTCTTTTCTAGGTATTCTCTTAAAACAAAGTACATGGAAACTGCAGCCAAAGTCAGCAGCCTGAGGCGCCAGCATCCATAGATGTGCCCATGAATACGCTCGTCTTGCCTGCTGCTTCTGGGATCTGGACAAACCCCATAGGCCTCCCTCTCAAACTTTATCCTCCTCCCTACAGAGGAGATGGAAACCAGCCCTGTGGCTCCTCTGAGGGGCAGCCCGACAAGGAGTCTCTGTGCCCACACAGGAGCAGCTCTGTGTGCCCAGCGGCCAGCCCGTGGCCTTTGATAAAGCCACACAGGGGAAGCCTCTTTCAGACGGCAGGCAT
This sequence comes from Okapia johnstoni, assembly GCA_024291935.2. Taxonomy (NCBI): domain Eukaryota; kingdom Metazoa; phylum Chordata; class Mammalia; order Artiodactyla; family Giraffidae; genus Okapia; species Okapia johnstoni. The sequence continues at coordinate 120,543,517 of CM044306.1, read as the reverse complement.
AGTTGGCAGAGCATGTACTGGCCCACAGCAGTCCTGTGATGGTAGGTTGCTGCCTCCCTGCTCCAACCCTCTTCAGAAGCACAACTTAAATAACAGCTTTCATGTTAAGCTCTGAAGTGAGCCAAGGTTTGTGAAGCTCCTGGCTTTTAAGATGTGGCTTTTCCTCCTGTTTTGAATGGTCTCCTTTGACTAACCCTAAACCTAGCTATCAATCAACAAACATTTATTGAGCATTTACTACTTTTTATTTCATTTCAACAAACATTTTTTTTAAACACATTCTCTTGTAACCAGCTGCAATCAAAGCTACAAATAAAGAGAGACAAGGTAGAAAATAAATGCATGGTCCTGGGATGTAATGTACAGCGTGGTGACTGTTGCTAATAATACTATATTTTATATTTGAAAGTTGCTAAGAGCCTTAGAAGTTCTTTCCAAAAGAGAAAATAATTGTAACTGTGTGTGGTATTGGATGCTAACTAAACTTATGCAGTATCCTCTTATCCACAGGAGATACAATCCAAGACCCCAGTGGATGCCTGAAATCTTGGCTAGTACCGAACCCTATTTATATTTTTCCCTATACCTGTGATAAAGCTAATTTACAAAGTAGGTACAGTAAGAGATTAACAACAACTATTATAATAATAAAGTATAATTTCAACAATATACTGTAATAGAAATTATGTGAATATGGTCTCTCTCCCTCTCAAGTATCTTGTACAAATTCAATGCCTTTTCCATCTTGACTGAACACTGATTGTACTCTGTGGCTGCAAATTCTGCAGTTTGAGGTGCAGCAACAAAACTAGCATGAACTTCTTTTTCCTTCCTTACAATTTTTTAGATAGAAAAATCGTTCTTTCTGTTGGTCTTAGCAACCTCAACAGACAATTTTGTTTTCTTTCCTGATTAAGCTGAGAACTCTCACCTTTTCACTGAAACGAAGCACTTTATACCTTGTCTTCGGCATATCCGAATTGCCAGCATCACTCCGCTTTGGGGCCATTATTAAATAAAACAAGGGTCACTTTAACACAAGCATTGCAATACTGTGACAGTCAATCTGATGTGGTGGCCAAGATGGCTACTAAGTGACAAGTGGGCAGGATATGCTGGACAAAGGGATGATCCATGTCCCTGGACGATGCAAGATTTCATCACGCTGCTCAGAATGGCACACGATTTTAAAGTTATGAACCATTTACCTCTGGAATTTTCCATTTAATATTATCAGACCATGATTGGCCAAGGGTAACTGAGGCCACAGAAAGCAAGACCACAGATGAGGGTTACTGCTGTGTCACGGTAATCATCTCACAATAGACACATATATCAAATCATTATGTTGTTCACCTAAACTAATACAATGTTATATGACAATTATATCTCATGTTTCAAATTTTCTAAATTTGCAAAAATTAAGAAAAGCATCGGACTTCAGAGCCAGAAGAGACTGTAGCTTAACTTCTGTTTTAAAGATGACCAAAAGGTTTAATAACATGCCCAAGGGCCTTCAGCTAATCTCAGTTAATGAACAGCATTAGAATTTGAATCATAGGCCCTTAGAGTGAGGAAGGACCTCCTAGGCTGTTTCATCCACCTGGATTTCAAGGTCAGTTTGCTGACTCCTGGCTCCTTCCCTGAGAGATGCTGATGCAGGAGGTCTGGAGAATGTCCAGCTGTGTGTGTGCTCAGTTATATCCCACTCTTTGTGACCCCGTAGACTGTAGCCTGCCAGGCTCCTCTGCTCATGGGATGTCCAGGCAAGAATACTGAAGTGGGTTGCCATTTCCTCCTCTGGGGGATCTTCCTGACCCAGGGATCAGTCTTGGGACCAGGTCCTGGTTCCCCATCAATGGATACACAAAAAGATCTTTCAGTCTCTGTAAGACTGTTCAGGTGGGAGAAGTAACAATTAATGATGATATGCTGCCCACAAACACACAGACCCCAGGTCACTTGAAACCTAAAGACTGATGATGCTGGCTCCTACTTACCTCACCACCAACCCATCAGAAGAATTCAAGTCTGTCACTGCCTTGACCCTTATCACCTATCCCCCTGACCAGGAACCCTGTCTACAAGATCTCTTCCTGTTCCTCAGGGAGAGTTTGTAGTTTCTAAGGCATTAGCCTGCTGTGTTCCTTCTTTGCCTGGCAAAGAAATAAAGCCACTCTTTCCTTCTTCTCCCTAACTCTGTCTCCATATTTCTGTTTGGCATCAGTGCAGAGAGTGCTAAGATTTTGGAATCAAATTTCACATCAGAGTCATTGTTTCAGCACTGGAGATATAATGATTGAGAGGAGACAGAAAAAGTCTTTGCTCTCATGAGTTTACATTCCAATACAGGGAACAGGCAATAAGAAACAAATATACAATACAATGTTGATACAATGTAAGTTCTAGAGAGAAAAATAAAGCAGGATCGGGGACAAAGAGCCATGGAGATGAGTGATCACCTTAGATAGGAAGGTCAGGGAAGTTTCCACTGATAATTTTAAAAAAATTGGAGGATAATTGCTTTACAATTGTATTGTGTTGGTTTCTGCCGTACATCAGCATGAATCATCCATAAGTATACAAAAGTCCCCTCCTTCTTAAAGCTCCCTCCCATATCCCACCCCATCCCACCCCTCTAGGTTGTCACAGAGCCCTGGGTTGAAGTTCCCTGTGTCACACAGCAAATTCCCATCAGCTATCTATTTTACATACGGTAATGTATATGTATCCACGCTACTCACTCAACTCATCCCACCCTCTCCTCCTGCTATTGTGTCCACAAGTCTGTTCTCTATGTCTGCGTCTCCACTGCTGCCCTGCAGATAGGCTCATCAGTACCATCTTTCTAGATTCTATAAACATGCATTAATATACAATATTTGTCTTTCTCTTTCTGACTTAGTTCACTCTGTATTAATGACTATAGCTTTGTAATATAGTCTGAAGTCAGGAAGGTTGATTCCTCCAGTTCCATTCTTCTTTCTCAAGATTGCTTTGGCTATTCGGGGTCCTCTGTGTCTCCCTACAAATTGTGAAATTTTTTGTTCTAGTTCTGTGAAAAGTACCACTGGTAGTTTGATAGGGATTGCATTGAATTTGTAGATCATATCGGGTAGTATAGTCCTTTTCACAATACTGATTCTTCCAGTCCAAGAGAATGGTGTATCTCTCCATCTGTCTGTGTCATGATAAGTTAATTCTTAAGACCTGATTGAAGTGAGGTCATCAGACATGTATAGGGCAGTGTATTGCAGACAGAAAATACAGCCCATGCAAAGACCCCACAGAAGGAAAGCTTAGGTTTAAAGGAAGCGATGAGGCCAGTGGATTGGAGGGCAGAGAGGAGGAGGAGATAAGATCAGAAAGACTTGGGAGCTGGATTAGGTAGGGCTGGTGAAATGAGGTAAGCAGTTTGGATTTTGTTTCAAGTGTGATGGAAAGGCACTGGAGAATCTTGAGCAGAGGAATATTGCATATTTTAAAGTATGGTTTATATTTTAAAAGATAATTCTTAGTTAATACATGGAAAATTGGTCATAGAGGAGCAGGAATGGAAGAAGAGAGACAAGTCCAGAGGCTATTGCAATTGTCTAAGCAAGAATGTGGTGCCTTGGATCAAGATGGGATTGGTGGAAGAAGTGGGAAGTGGTCAGGCTGGGGATGAATATTTTTAGAGTCAGCAGAACTTGTCAGTAGTTTGGATTGTATGGTATGAGGAAAACAGAGGAATCAGAGATGGTTAATTCACCCAAGCCAGTGAATAGGAGAATAGTGAATAATGACTAGCAGAGTCATTTCCTGAGATAGGGATGACTAGGGAAGGAATGGGCTGAGGGAACAGTTTTAGACATGTTAAGTTTGAGATGTTTTTAGTTGTTAAGTAAATAATTGCATATATGAGTCTATTGTTCAGGATAGAGATCAGACTGAAAATATAAATTTGGGAGTCATCACCACAAAGATGGTATTTAACACCATGGGACTAATAAGGTCACCCTGTGCTCAGTCACTCAGTCATGCCTGACTCTTTGCAACCTCATGGACTATATCCTGTCAGGCTCCTCTGTCCATGGGATTTTCTAGGCAAGAATACTGGAGTGGGTTGCCATTTCCTCCTCCAGGGGATCTTCCCAACCCAGGGATCAAACCCACATCTCTTGTGTCTCCTGCACTGGCAGGCAGATTCTTTACCACTAGCACCACCTGGGAAGGCCACCTGAGAGCAAATAAATAAGTCAAGAACAGAATTCCAAGATCTCCAACATCTAGAGGCCTAAAAGAGAGTGAACCAGTCAAGGAGACTAAGAAAAACCTTCCAGCAAGGAAGGAGGAAAGCCAGGAGTGGGTAGTACAGAAACTGCTTCAGGAAGAAGAGAATGATTAACTATGTCCAAAGATGCCAAGAAGCCAGCCGAATGTGGACTGAAAAACTAAGCTTAGGAGTTGAAAGAATGGAAGGCACTGGTGATGTTGCGAAGAGTCCTTACAGTGGAGTTGTGCAGATAAAAGCTGGATTAAAGTGGGTTAGGGTGAAAAAGGGAGGTGAGAAAGTAGAGACAGTATAAACAGCTTTTCGACACTGGGTCAAAAAGAAGGGTAGAGAGGGGCCAATAGCAAGAAGGGATTTGAAGATGATGAAAGGTTTTGTTTAAATTGGGAGATATCCTGGTATGTTTATTTTTTGAGAAGAATAATCCAGTAGATTCAATAAAAATTTTAAAAAGTAATCCAGGGAATTCCCTGGCAGTCCAGTGGTTAGGTCTCAGGGCTTTCACTGTTAGGTCCTGGGTTCAATCCCTGGTCAGGGAACTAAAATCCCACAAGCTGCAGGGTGAGGTCAAAAAAATAAAATAAAGAAATAATAATCCAGTAGAGAAGGTAACATTTTAATGATGGAGGAGCAATAAGGGACAATTATGGGAGGCCAGGAGGGTGGGCTCCAGGGCATGAGTGAAATTAGCCTTAGACAGGAAAACAAGATAATGCCTCTGCTGCACCAAAAGCAGAAGCAGAGTATATGGGGACACATGTAAGTAGGCTGGTTAATTGGACAATGGTAAGATGAGATATTATTCCTTTTCATCACTGAAATAAAGATGAGGTTGCCAGCTAAGAATAAGAAGAGGGAGGCAATGTTGTACCTTATGGAGACAGTGAGGTGTACAAAAGTCCTCTTGGAGAGCAAAAACAAATGAATGGAAAAGCAGACTGTGGCGGTACATCTGGGTAACAAACACCAAGAGACCTCTTGAGATTTATGGTCACAGATGAAAAGCAAGAACATTCAGCATGGTGATGAGACTTTTCTTCAGCCATGTTTGTTGCTCAGGAGTGGAGCAGATAGAGAGATGAGTTTATCCAGGGTCGTGTTTATCTGTTTTGCTTGGAGAATACTAGGGAGCAACTGAAGAACAAAGGAATTGTGTTTGCAAGAGCACTGACCTTGGAATGTAGGTTGGATGAGGAAATAAATGAGACTATGAGGAAGAAGAGTGGCAGTCAATGGATTGGAGGTTTCTATGGAATTGAAGAATCGCTGGAGTAATCAGACTAAAGGATCTGCAAAGAGGTGGCCATAGTAACCAGAGATTAGGGTGCTGAAGTCTAGACTTTGGAGATGGTCCAGTTACTAGTGACAAAGTTTCAGGTAGGGCCATGGAAAGAAACTGAAAGACCAGGGGTGAGATGAATCATCTACGTAGACTTTGAAGTCACCTAGAATGCTGATGGAAGCAGTGCTGGAAAGGAAGACAGTTAAAAAGCTGCTAAAATCCTACTAGAGAAGATGTGACAGTGACTTTAACAAGGAAGGATAGCTTGTGAGTAGAGTCTGATGGCACACATTTCACAGAAACTGGGGGTTTTGAGGAAGAAAGAGGGAGAAACTTCCGGGAGTGCCACAAGGAGCAAAGACCACAGTACTCAGCCTCTTTTATCTTGTTGTTGTTCAGTCACTAAATTGTGTCCGACTCTGAGACTCCAGGGACTGCAGCACACCAGGCTTCCCCGTGCTTCACTATCTCCCGGAGTTTTCTCAAACTCATGTTCATTGAGTCTGTGATGCCATCCAACCATCTCATCCTCTGTCGCCCCCCTTCTCCTCTTGCCCTCAATCTTTCCCAGAATCAGGGTCTTTTCCAACAAGTTGGCTCTTCACATCAGGTGGCCAAAGTGTTGTGCCTTGAGAAAGATATAAAAAGAGCACTGTAAAAACAGAGCCAGGTTTCCATTAAACAAGCTCCCTCAAAGCAGAGGTTGAAGACTCAGGCAATTTTTCTGGTGACAGACTAAGTTCCAGAAGGCACAGTAGGAGAACTAGGGGGAGAAAAAGATGCGAGGACAGTCAGATTGGAATCAACCCACTGCTTTGTGGAAGCAGGTTTTCTGGGTGGGGACACCCTGGGAGTCTTGGGTTTCTGGTGGTGCATGTGTACTCAGGGGCTTCCTAGGTGGCACTAGTGGTAAAGAACCTGCTTGCCAATGCAGGAGACATAAGAGATTTGGGTTTGATCCCTTGGTCAGGAAGATCCCCTGGAGTAAGGCATGGCAACCCACTCCATGCTGGAAGTCTTAGACTTATGGAGGGGCTGCCATAAATTGGAAGGCAGGCTGACTGGACTGATCCTGGTATGCTTGAGGGAAGGTAAGCCTCCAGTTCGGGGCTGGTCTCCCACAGACTGTGTAGTAGTGAAGCAGACTTGCTAGGCTTATCAGGTGGAGAACAGTGGTCTTCCAAATTACCAGGAGTGCGTCATTCCGTCAGCCTCCCTCAAATTACCTTATTTAATAAGACTTTTTCCCCTTGCGAGCTGGACGGGATTGTGTACAACTATGAGGTTCCAGCTATGAGCCTAAGACTCTGGATCTGCTTCCCAAAACCCACATCTTAAACTCAGTCCATTTCAGAAAGAAAAAGTGAAGGCTCTCTTGTAAGATCAAAGCAGAACTGACCCACCTCAGGCTTCCCAGCTTCCCAGACTGGCAGCAGCTGCTGGGGCATCTTTTCTCATAGACCTCACAAAAGAAGAACAAGACTCATTCAGAGTGTCCACGGTCCTAGCAGGAAGGCCCTGTGACTTCTTTGCCTCTGAGCCACATCCCGGGGGAATGTCTAAGGTGGGAGAGGGAATCTTGAGCATGCCCTAGAGGGACAAATGCATTCCCATTTTCTTGCATACTTAAAACCCAGGACCCTGGAACAAAATACACTGTCTGGTGCATAGGACCACGGGTTACCTCAGAGCTGCTGCTGTCAGTTCAGTCCAACATTAGGAGCTGTAGGTACCTCAGTGGCCAAATTCTAATGTGCAAGAAATATCCCTTTCTTTATTTTTTATAACTCAGTTTCTGATTCCATGTCTCCTTCCCAACAGGATGGCAGGAAATTGGATAACTTGGTGCATTCCCTGGTGCATTCTTCCCCAGGATTACGTCAGTGTTTCAGGATTCTAGGCGATCCGAGCCTTGTTATCTCTGGGAGGGTCCTGTTGGTCATCAGCCATCTGTCCTCACAGATTTCCCCTGAAAGGCTCATGGACCTCTGTTCCCAGGGTCCATTGGATCCAGGAACTCCCTGCTGGGACTGTGTCCCATGAGAGGCAAGAGATCTTTTTTCTGAGGCCATCTAAAGGCCTGTGTGCCTGGAGTCCCCACAAGTCATTCTCTGGGATCTGGACATTTCCAGTTGAATACCATGAAGAGAGAGTACACCTCCAACCTCTCTCTCCCTCTTCTGCCCCCATCAGTTTGGAAAAAATTTCTAGCTTGGGAAAGATTACTAACCTTCTGTGACTGCACTGAATTCCCCTTCTCCCTTTGAGCTCCTTAGACTGAGTTCTAAAGGACTAGGGTTTTCTGGAAAACTGCTTGCCTAAATGTAAATAAGAGAAAAGGAAATGCACAGAGTAAAACAAAAATTAATATATGAAAATATTAGCCTGCTATTATCCATTACATTAGATAACTTACCTTGAACTTGATGTTGTCAAAATCTCTCAGACTTTTTTTCAAGTGCACTATTGCTGAGTTATCCTCCACATCATACTGATTTTTTTAATGAAGTGCATAACTTAACATTTTACCTTAGTAAACATTTTTACTTTACCTTTAAGTACCTTTGTAACTTAAAAAAAAAATTACCTTAACATTTTACCTTAGTAAATTTACCTTATCTTAGTACCTTAGTAACATTTTAACTTAGCATCCTATTACTTTCAGTCATTTACTATTAAGATGGACTTTAAGCTTAATTCTGTGTCCCAACACAGTATTATATAAATCACCATTCTGTTTTACTACCTCTATTCTAAAACGAAGAATTTTTCACATTTTAATGTTGTGGAAATCAGGTATATCTTACTATCAATGTCAAAAGAAACTTAACCAGCCACCAGGCCCAGAAATAAATTAAAATGCTGTGGTTATTAGCCATGCATGTGGGAAATACTCCATGCATAAAATTTGTTCATCTGACTCTTGTTTCAGTTGAGTATTTAAACTTTTTTAGTCCAATTTACTCTTTTAACTTGAATCTGTATCCCTAATTACCAATTTATGTAACTTTGAAAAAAGATTACATTATGATGAAACTCTGAAGCAGAAAGTTGTGTTACACAGAACTTTTCCTGTCACATACACAGCAGCTCAGTTAAATAGTCCCTCAGAATTGACTCAAAATTTTCAAGGCTAGGAGAGACTGGAGGGATCAAGTCATCCGGATGTGAAGAATTGTCCATGAGGTGCTGAGCTTCTTTCTGTCAAAAGTTCCCAGGGAATTTCCTGGTTGTTAGGACTCTTAAGTTCTTACACCAGAGTGTCTGGGAATTAAGATCCCAAAATCTGCCCAGGGTAGGAAAAAACAAAAAAACCTCCCAGCTGATTTTCAGAACACATTTTTAACTTTCAATAGTATTGATTTGGCCAAAAAGTTTGTTTGGGTTTTTTGTTAGGATGATACAGAAAAACCTGAAGGAACTCTCTGGCCAACCCAATATTAACTCAACAAAACAAAGTCTAACTAAATTAAGCAAGTTAACTCACAGGGAGGTATTCTTTGTTGTCACTCACATTTATTTTCTTAGTCATCAAGGTTTAAGATCGCCAGTTATGAACAGCCACCACCATCACCTCTAGGGTACATTCTATTTGGCCTTAAATAATTATGGTGCCAATCAGAGACTACCAACCACCACCATCTCCAATCAGAGATTGGTTTCAGACTGGGCTGGTGACCCTGTTCTTGCAATGAGGGGGAAAAAGCCTCGGGGGCTTCTATTAAGAGTCCTCATTCCTGAAAAAAAAGCGGCAGCCCCCTTCTTTTTGGAGACGCGGTGCTGGAAACGCTTCATCCAGCAGCCTGAAGGGGGCGCCAGTCCAATCAGAAAGGCAGAGCGGAAAAAGCGACCCACGCTGCAACCTTGATGACATTGTTGACCAGCTGAATCACCCAACGTTGAAGCTTGTTTGACCTCAGAACTTCCAAATATGTAAGATAATAAATTTCCTGATTGCTTAAGCTGGGGAGTACAGAGGGAGGGATCCTGTCACTGTGATTACTGTCCATGGATAAGAGTGACTTAGAAGAATCATTAAATTCTGAATAGAACATAATGTTTGGCTTTCAAAAATCTGTTATCAGATTAATGATGTGGCTCATATTTGGTGATGTCTTAGAATCAAGGAAATATAGCATACTGGAAGTGCTGCTCAGAATGAGAAGGCGCATTTTTGGAAAGATGTCAGTCCCTTCAAAATAATTTGTAAGTTTGTTTGGACACCAACTGAAACACAAATGGAATTTTCTTGAAACTTGACGTCATGATTTGGAAGTTCAGCTGGAAAATAACAGAGATAAATAACAAAGAAATATTTGAAACTGAGATTCATTAACTACCCACTGATTGGGTATTGGAATGGACCACAACACTGAAAGGTTGAAAACAATGTGATATGGTAGAGAAACAGACAAACAAATCAACAGAACGGAAAGTCCAGAAATAGACCCAAGTACATACAAAAATTAGATATGTGAGAGTAAGTCATCTCAAGGCAATGGTGTGAGGCACCTGGAGAAACCACTGGGGGGAGGGGGAAAATTATCCCCATACCTTACACCATGCATCAACATAAACATTTAAAGGTATAACATGAACTGATGAAATGAAAAGTAGATACACATTTATGTAATCTTGGTGAAGAAAAAAGCTGTATTACCATGATACCAAAGGCAGAAACCATAAAGGGTAGAAGACTGATAAATTTAACTACACTAGTATTTAATGTATGGATGTGAGAGTTGGACCATAAAGAAAGCTGAGCACTGAAGAATTGATGCTTTTGAACTGTGGTGTTGGAGAAGACTCTTGAGAGTCCCTTGGACTGCAAGGAGATCAAACCAATCAATCCTAAAGGAAATCAGTCCTGAATATTCATTGGAAGGACTGATGTTGAAGCTGAAGCTCCAATACTTTGGCCACCTGATGCGAAGAGCTGACTCATTTGAAAAGACCCTGATGCTGGGAAAGATTGAAGGCAGGAGGAGAAGGAGACGACAGAAGATGAGATGGTTAGATGGTATCACCAGCTCGATGGACATGAGTTTGAGCAAGCTCCGAGAGTTGGTGATGTACAGGGAAGCCTGGCGTGCTGCAGTGCATGGGGTCGCAAAGAGTTGGACATGAATGAGTGACTGAACTGAACTGAACATTTAAAATCTCTTCATAGGGGAAAAAAACACCTTAACCAAAGTTGAACATTGCATAACAAACTGGAGGAAATATTTTCAACATATATGGCTGTCAATATATATATAAAATGTCTATACCAATCAATGAGAAAAAATAGAAAGGAGCAAAGAAAATGAGCATACAACTAACAAAAGGAAAAACATGCAAATAGGCAATAAATGACATTCAACCTTGTAAATAATTAATGAGATGCACTGTAGGGCCAGGACCAGGAGTGGGATGCAGCAGGTTTAAGTGATAAAGTCATACTCTCTGTTCAAGCAGCATGATACCTCCAGACTGTCTAATAAAGAGTAGCTACCCAGAGCCCCTAGGTTCTCCACTCCTCCAGCTGCCATGGCACCTGCTTCATACCCCCATGTCCAGCAACTAAAGGTGTGTATAACACACTGAGGTCCTCCAGTACCCCACACCCTGTTAGGGCTGACATCTGTTCCCTGATATTCCCACCTCTGGTTATGACATACTGCATAACTGAATCTGTAAACACATAAAAGTAACAACAACAACAATAATACCGGATGTTGGTTACAGTGTGGGCAAATGAGTAGTCCCCTACTCTACTAGAGAAAGTAATTTGGCACAACCTTCTTGGAGGAGCAATATGCCACCATCAGCTCAGTTCAGTTCAGTCGCTCAGTCGTGTCTGACTCTTTGTGACCCCATGAATTGCAGCATGCCAGGCCTCTCTGTCCATCACCAAATCCCGGAGTCCACCCAAACCCATGTCCATTGAGCCAGTGATGCCATCCAACCATCTCATCCTCTGTCGTCCCCTTCTCCTCCTGCCCCCAATCCTTCCCAGCATTAGGGTCTTTTCCAATGAGTCAGCTCTTCACATGAGGTGGCCAAAGTATTGGAGTTTCAGCTTCAACATCAGTCCTTCCAATGAACACCCCGGATTGATCTCCTTTAGGATGGATTGATTGGATCTCCTTGCAGTCCAAGAATATGCCACCATAATGAAAACCAAAAAATAGGTATTCCCTTGACTCAGTAACTTCACTTCTAAGAATATGTCCTAGGGAAGTTGTGTGAGTCACATGAAAATATAACTGCCAAGTGAAGATCAACTCAAGTGAAGAAGAGCTTCTCCAGAAACTGAAGAAATAAACAATATGACAGGCAGACACATTTTCCACCATCAGATTCACGTTTTGGGGCAGAAGGCTGCTCATGGTGTGAGAGTGAAGGGTGGGAAGCACGAGAATCCTCTACACCCAAACTGCTGGTAGAAACAGAAATGCAAACAGGCTTGCCTGAAAGTCATGTGTGTGTGTGTGTGTGTGATATCACTTCAGTCATGTCCAGCTCTTTGCGACCCTATGGACTGTAACTTACCAGGCTCCTCTGTCCATGGCATTCTCTAGGCAAAGGCATAGACATTGTTTAAAATGCATACGCAGCTATTCCACTTCTAGAAAGTTATTCGGAAGAAATCATGAATATGAGAGAAATTTTAACTACTAAGTTGTTCATCAAAATGATTATAGTAGATGAAAGCCAGAAACTACATATATGTCCATGAAAAGGGAGCTGGTTGACTCAATCATGATATCAGTGTTATGGCCTTCTAAGAAGTCATTAATATGGTAACTGATAAGAACAGTGAATGACACAGACAAAATGTCCCAGCTGTTTTATTCAATGAAGTAGTTTTATTCAATGTAATTTAAAATGACAACATAGTACATACTGTACAATTCTACATTCAAAAACTAAATATTTCTTTACACACACAAACAAAATATTGAAATGAGTTTATTCATATGAAGCACTTGGAATAATAACTGCCGTGTGGTAAGAAGTCAAAAAAGTCAATAAATGGTAGCCACTACTTTTTAATCCTCATATCCACCCTATAAGGGAGCTACTATTACTACTCCCATTATACAGATGTGGATGCAGAGGCACAAGGGGATGAAGTAAGTTGCTCAAGGTCTCACAGCTTGTACACAGTGAGAGGTAACATATATAAAGCATCGAGAAAACCTGCTGGAACATATTCAGCACTCCATTACTTTATATTATTGGAATTCTGTAAAAAAAAAACATATATAAAGATGTAATTGGGTATTACCTTTTTGTGGGAATTTATAAAAAAAAATTTTTTTAAATCATCCCTACACTTAACAACAGAGAAACCTACTAATACCTCCTTTGTTTATTCCTGAGCCTTGTGTCCTCTCTCTAAGCTCTCCCAAGTATCAAGGTGACATTTATTTTTCACAAGACAGAACCTTATAGTTTCATATTTGAGGGCCCAGAGCCAGGTACTGGCCACTCCAGTGGGCAGATCATCTTCTCCTCCTGTACACAGAGCCAGGACTGCTTTCTACGGACAGTTGAGGACCCACTGGTGTTTCTTTTCACTCATTGCTGCCTTCTCTGAAGTACTTGGTGGGAACAGGATCTTAGAAGTTTCTCCGTCACCAAAAATCTCCTTCACATTTTAAAATCTAATATGGATGGTTTAGAGCTTCCCTGGTGGCTCAAACAATAATCTGCCTGCAATGCAGAAGACCTAGGTTTGATCCCTAGGTCAGGAAGATCCCCTGGAGAAGGGAATGGCTTCCCACTCCAGTATTCTTGCCTGGAGAATTCCTTGGACAGAGGAGCCTGATGGGCTACAGTCCATGGGGTTGCAAAGAGCTGGACATGACTGAGCAACTAACACTTTCCCTTTCACTTCCATGGATCATTTAAATAGAAAGGCAATTAGAAACACTCAAATGAAGTAAACCAAATTAGAACGTTTTAGAGAGATTTGCTCAACATTAACCAGTGAAACTGTCAGGATGGCCAAGTGGTCTAACGTACCAGACTCAAGCTCGAATACTAACCAGTGTTTAATTTTTATAGCGGAGGTCTTAAAAGATGGGGAGCGGGGAGATACTTGGAAACTTTGGATTTCTCACACTGACACTGAGTTTCATCAGACAAGACCTTAAAGATTAAAAGCCTGAAACTTCCTAGTAGGATGTTCACAAAGATATAGGGCAGGGCACACACAAGATACCTCACTGCCTTCTCAATCCCTGCAGCTAAAGCACAGGGTGTTGCAAGCACATTGTTGCCCAAGACTTTCCCTGCCCTCAGAAAGAAATTGCCTAGAATTACATATATCAATAACTATATGTGCATTTACACAAATCAATGAAAAAAATGTATAACTTGGTCCACATTTTTCAAGCCATTACAGCTTGAGATCACAATTCTATAATGGAGATAAACCACCCTCCTAACCAAACAATCACTTAGCCCTCCTTAGCTTCCTTTCTGGTTCAAGACAAGCCTTTTTCTCCTATAGAGCTCCCAGTAGTCACTTATTTCCCAGGGACCATCACTGTACCCAAGGCGGCATCACTTTTCTTCTTTTGAGTTCCTTGGGATCAGCCATCCTGACTGAAGAGGAGGTTCATGGCCTCCCTAGTGGCTCAGTGGTAAAGAATCTATCTGCAATTCAGGAGACACAGGTTAGATCCCTGGGTCAGGAAGATCCCCAGGAGGAGGAAATAGCAACCCACTCCAGTATTTTTGCCTGAAGAATTCCATGAACAGAGGAGCCTGGTGGGCTACAGTCCATGGGGTTGCAAAGAGTCAGACACGACTGAAGCAACTCAGCAGCAGCTGCAGCAGAAAGTATATGAGGGTCTGCACCCCAATCTAAGGTACCAAAGTCCAGAGAAATACCCTCCTGTCCTCTGGGTCATATTCTGGGTGACCATGGGCCCAAGCCTATGGCTCACTGGCTCTTCCTGTTTCAGGATTTTAGTCCCAGAGGCCTAGTCTTTGACTCTCACAGGAGACTAGTTCTGCGAGTCTTGAAATGATACAGTCCGTCAAATTCTCTAAGCAAATTCAGTTCAACTCCTCATTTAAGGACACTACCTATTCAACACATCTTAAACAATGCCTCTGGGCATTGGGCTAGAAATTGGTTTCTAAAACCTCCTAGACAAACTTACTCTCCCATTTAGCTAAGACCAAGCACCAATCCTTCTTGAGACTTCCAGATTAAGTTGATTTATTTACCTTTTACACCTTTAGGAATTCACTCTCCATCCATACTGCTTGCATATTTTCTTTTTTTTTCCAGTATTGTCATTCCCAGTGACATGGAAAACTTTCTTGTTACCATTCCCTGATTTGGGGTGATGCTGGTTTCACTGCAGCAATGCTTAAGCTGTCGGAAAAGGATTTGGATTCCTTGCGGTTAAGGGATGCTGATGAAAGGAACATTCCTCCTCCTCTTTACTCAAGATACACAGCTCTTTCACTCTAGGATCTAGTCTTGACTTGGTGTAATCTGTTTGCATTTCTGCTCTCTGCTTCCTGTGGGAAGCAGGGTCAGGGTGCACACCCACCTCCTAAGAGCACACTGGGACAGCTCCCGCCTTCTCCACCATCCTTAACATCCCTGTTCCAGTCCCACCCTCACCCCAGCATCCCCACCACCACTCAGCATCCTCCACTTGGCAGTTCTCTCTTCCTCTCATCTCTGTGTACATCTAGTAGCTGATTGTTTGCTTATTGAGCTGAAATGAACTTCAAATGCTCGTTTAAAATGTCAATAAAACATGTGGCTTGAAGTGCTTCTCAGACTCTAAAAATTCAGGCACAGGCATCATCAGCCTGTTGATTCGTTTTTTGGTCTCTTAACAACTGCTCAAATCTGTGGCAACAGTTTAAAGGTAAGAAGATTCCAGTTACCAAGCATCAAGGCTTCCTCTGGATCTGACTCCAGGCTGAGCTCTCTTGGAGTCACACAGATCTGCAGCCTTTTCTCTGAGGCAGAAACCCTAATGGAGTTATCAAGGACCCATCCGAGCTCCTTTGGAACAAACCAATCTAAGGGCAGTACTATCATTATTTTACACACCATGGGCACCTCTGGCAGGGGTTTCAGCTTCAGGGCAGACCAATTTCTTATCTATTTGCCTTTACATCCTTGAATCCCTATAGGCCCTAGAGAGATGGTGAAGGTTTAGGCTGGAGCATGAACCAGTTCATACCCCATCCCACATATTCTTACAATGTAATGTAATGTAAAGTGTTGTGGCCATCCCTTCATCAAGAAGTAGAATCTGCATGCCCTCCCCTTGGGCTTGGGCAGAACTTTGCACTCCTGAAGCAATAGAATAGGGGGATGTGATGTTGCATAACTTTTGAGGCTGGGTCATAAAAGTCAATGTGATTTCCATCTAGCTGTCTTTCTCTAGACCTGCACCTGAGGAGTCCTAAGCCAACATGTAAGAAGTCCAGATACCCTGAAGCTGCCCTGAAAAGACCACATAGCTGCTAAGTCGCTTCAGTAGTGTCCGACTCTGTGCGACCCCATAGACGGCAGCCCACTAGGCTCCGCCGTCCCTGGGATTCTCCAGGAAAGAATGCTGGAGTGGGTTGCCATTTCCTTCTTGAGAGACTATAGAGAGAGAGAAGTTATAGAACCTTCAGATCTTCCAATCTACCTGGCATCAACAGCCAGACCTGTGAGTGATTGATGTTTCAAATGATTCTAGTCCCAGGCTTCAAGCTGCCCCACCGGGGTAAGGCTTTCCTTCTGTGCTCTATCTGAACCCCTGACTCACAGCACTTGGGAGCATAATAAATGATTGTTTTACATCACTAGGTTTCAGAGTAATCTGTTAAGTAGCCAAAGTAATCGGAACAGGAAAGGAGGATACTATTTGCATTACAAACTATGAGATAGAACCCAGAGTTACAAAGGCAACTTTGCAAATATCCGACTGACTCATTCCATGTTGATTTTATTAGTCCTTCTCTCTGAATTATGAGATGCACAGAAGATGCTGGGTTCATCATCAAAGTTTTGGTTACCAGCCTGGGTGGGAAGTCAGTTCCTGGGCTGTATGCTCTTCAGAAGAAAGGAATCTTAGGCCTCCTGATTACTGTTACGTGTCAATGAGTCTTTAAGTAATATAGAGAAAGCTACCTTGCCAGAGACACTGGAAGAGGTAACACTTTTTAATGAGGGAGTTTCTTTATAATAAGTCTCTTTGCTAGATAATAATTGGATGTGTGCATTTTAAATTATTCCCTTAGTCAATCAACTAGGAATCTATTATGTATCCAGTATTGGATGCTGTGGAGGACATATCTTTCCAGACCTCGGTATGAGTTTTAATGTTTTCAATTTTAATGCTTAATGTAAGAAACAGAAACTCAAACTTAAAATGACTTTCAACAATAGAGATATTTAGTGCACATAACTAGGAATCCGGAGGAGGGCAGCTCCAGAGTTGGTTCATCCAGTGGCTCAACAATGTCATCAGGGATCCAACTTGCTTCCCTCTTTCTGCTCACCATTCTCGGTGCATCCTGGCCAGACTAACTCTCCTCATGATCCCAATATAGCTGCCACAGTTCCAGGCATCAATATGCAGGCATCAACAGACACACAAGACAGTGGCCCAGAAGGAGAAGAGGAACTATTTTTTCTGTATCTATTTCTTGACTTAGACTATTCATGAATTACCCTGTGGAGCTGGACATGGGGCCTCTCAGAGAACGTGGAAGGTGAACCAGCAGAAAGTATGGATAGAACATGGGCAGCATCCAATAGTATCTGCTCCAAACTCTAAATTCGTGAGGGAAGTAGGGTTAACTAAGTGAGACGACACTCTAGTCACCCCCTCATAGTGTATTTAAGTTTCTCTCTTGCTGCTTCCTCCTTCCTCATTCTGAGGATGCCATAAGGAATGGTGTTTGTTCACAGTCATGCTACAGAGCCCTCAGCAACTTGGAGAATATTCATGACTCAAAGAGCTAAAAACCTAAGGTTTATCTTTACCTTTTGTTCCGGATGAAGTGCAGCAGTAATGGAAGTAGCATTCCCATCTGATTGACACTCCTTGTCATGAGAGCTGGCTGCTGATCATTGTCAATGGAGAGATAGGAAGGCCCAGGGACGGGCAGGGGTGGGGAGGCATTTGCCATCCATCAAGCTGTGAAGAGTGGCTGCCACTCATCTCTTAGAGCAGGGGGCTGGCAGCCCAAATCCATACCACCAATTTTTGTATCTAGTGCATGAGCTAAGAATGCTTTTCACATCTTTAAATGCCTGGAAAAAAGAATCAAACAAGAAAATTGTATGAAATTCGCATTTCAGTTCCGTAGATGAAGTTTCTTTGGAACACAGCTGTGCTCATTCATTTACACATTGTCTGTGGCTGCTTTTCCGCTTAAACAGCAGAGTTAAAGTAGCTATGACATACACCAGATGGTCCATGAAACCTAACATATTTACTACCTGGCCCTTTGCAGTTTAAGTGTGCCGACTCTGGTCTTGCAGTAAAAGTCCTGCTGGGGCCTTCAGGCATTGGGCGGGGCCTGGAACTTCAGGAGGAGCCAGCTCTCAGCCCCTTCCAGACAAGGCTCTTCCTCCCCTCTGAGCAAGAAAGGAACATTCTGTCCAATCCATTTACAACAAGGTTCTCAGGCTGGTTGCACATTAGAATCACCTGAGGAGCTTTTAAAAAATACCAGTCTTGGTCCCCACCCAGACCAATTAAAGGAAAATCTCCAGGGATGGGCCCAGGCATCTGTGTCTTTCAAAAGCTCCCAGGTGACTGCCCAGTGCAGTCAAGTTTGAGAACCCCTGCTAGAGGCTTGTTTGCCAAAGTCAGGCCGGTTTCTGGAGCTTTCTCTAAGCAAATAGCATCACCCACCCTCAGGCAGGTGTTTTGGGAACAGGACATGAGCACCGTACTGGGGTGGAGCAGGGCAAGAAGAGGTGGAGAGCCAGCTGTGGTTAACCCCTACCGTTCATTTTCACAGGTGTACAGTTAAATGACCTCACCTGTGTACAAGTGAGTTCCTGAGGTTTCCCAGGCTGAGTTCCTCATCACCAGAGCTCTCCCATATCTCCTGCCAACTGTTGACAGAGAAAACACAGTGTCTCACCCTAACTGCCGTGCACTGGCTTGCTTTTCTTTACCTGAGAGGTTGCAAACAACAGTCCGGTGTCTGCCTCACTCAGGGTTGGTGTAGACCCCATCATCCTCCCCAGCACCAGAGTCATCCCTTCTCCTTGGCATGTAGTTGAAAAAGGCAAAGCACAAGCTTTCTTTCCTTCACTCACTCACTCAGAATATACTTACTAAGCACAGACACTACCATGCACTACAGACTTTAAGAATACAGTGATAAGGGAGGGATAAATTAGGAGTTTGGGATTAACATAACACTTTGGTGGGGGTGGTGGGTTAGTCACTAAGTCATGTCTGACTCTTGCGACTCCATGGACTGTAGCCTACTAGGCTCCTATGTCCCTAGGATTTTCCAGGCAAAAATACTGGAGAAGGTTGCCATTACCTTCTCCATAACATATTACTATATATAAAATAGATAATCAACAAGGACCTACTGTATAGCATAGGAAACTCTACTTAACACTCTGTAATAACCTATATAGGAAAAGAATCTGAAAAAGAATGGATGTGTACATATATAACTGAATCACTTGGCTGTACACCTGAAACTAACACAACGTTGTAAATCAACTACACTCCAATGTAAAATAAAAATTTTAGAAAAAATAATACAATAATGAATTAGCACCCCAGAGGAGCCCATAAACTGGGGAAAGTGAAAGTCACTCAAGTCATGTCCGACTCTTTGCCACCCCATGGACTATAAAGTCCATGGAATTCTCCAGGCCAGAATACTGGAGTGGGTAGCCTTTCCCTTCTCCAGGGGATCTTCCCAACCGAGGGATCAAACCCAAGTCTCCTACGTTCCAGGCAGATTCTTTACCAGCTGAACCACAAGGGAAGCCCATAGACTGGGGAAGAGGCAGCCTAACTAAGCCAGGGCCCTACAACACTCAAGGGCTGCTCTGCGGGAGGTCTCCAGGACTCTAAGTGATGATCTTAGAGAATTCGTTCTCAGCTGATAGAAGGCATTTTGTGCAGAGGATGGAGCATTTATAAAGGTACAGTGACTGAAAAGAGAATAAGATGGATGTGAGGAATCAGGGAAAAGGGATGCCCGGGGCAGGCAGGAGTGGAGGCTTAAGAAGGGAACTGGAGCCTCTTGGGAATGGTGGGTCACCAGGACCAGAGGAAACCATCAGGGCTTTTCAGGAGCACTTCAGAAGAAAGGCCTGGCTGGGTGTGATGCTGAATTCTAGAAGGAGGCAGGAACAAGGAGCATTGTTCAGAATGAGATGTGATATATGGGTTGTTATATATATGGATTCTTCACAGAGGAGAAGCCAGATTCAAGAAAAGCTTCAGAAATGCAGCTGTAGAATTTAGAGATCAATGTCATGGGTGGGGCCAGATAATCCCTGCCACAACCACCCATATCCCTCACCAACTCCCCAAAGCTTCCATCTCTCCTGCCCTCCTCTGCCACTCTGCTCCCATCCCCAGCCAGGCCAGCCAGAGAGAACACCAGAAAGGGAAATAAAAATGGCTGTTGGGGAGGGGGTTTGTTTCTGTTTATCTGTGTTCTTTTTAATACCTGTTATTGTGGGCTTCCCTGGTGCTTCAGAGAGTAAAGAATCTGCCTGCAATGCAGGAGACCTGGGTTTGATTCCTGGGTTGGGAAGATCCCCTAAAGAAGGGAATGGCTACCCACTCCAGTATTCTTGCCTGGGAAATCCCATGGACAGAGGAGACTGGCAGACTGCAGTCCATGGGGTCTCAAAGAGTTGGACATGACTGAACGACTAACATTTTCACTTTCACATTTTCACTGTTGTTGAGTTCCCCCAAAAGTTCCCCTGCTACCCTTCAAAGATTTTCCAAAATTGGCCCCATGTGTGTCCCCTACCAGCCATGATTAGAGTATGAATCTCAGGGGTGCTGCTGACAGGCAGTGCTTGGGAGCCCAGGAGTCAGAAAGGTCTGAGTTTGAACACTGGACTTGCCACTAAACAGCTGCAAAGCCTGGTCAAGTCATGTAACTTCTTGAAGTCAGTCTCCTCATCTGTTAAATGCATGTGATAACAGTTCCCACCTCACAGGGTTGTAGTGAGGATTTAATGCAAAAGAAAGAATGCACAGAGCCTGGCACATAAAAGAGATTGATAGATTTGAATTGATATCATTATGATCTTTATTTGAGACCCCAACGCACATTCACATATTCACTCATTCAAATAAATCTTAATGAATATTTATTGAGAGCCTCCCATGTTCCAGTCATAATTCTGGATGTTGGGAAAAACAAAAGTGAGCAGAAACTAAAGATCCTTTCCCACCTGGAGCATCTATATTCGGAGAAGAGAAATAAACCCCAAAACAAGTAAACAAAGCAATAAATACAATAAGCACAGATGGAGAAAGGTGAAAACAGGAAGACATTAGCAATGTGATAGGACCCTGACATGATAACAATGGAATGTTCAAGAAGCTAAGAGAAGGGAATTCCCTGGTAGTCCAGTGGTTAAGAAGAAGGGAATTCCTTGTCAGTCCAGTGGTTGAGACTCTGTGGTTTCACTGCAGGGAGCATGGTTCGATCTCTGGTAGGAGAACTAAGATTCAACGTGCGGCAAAAAAAAAATTTAATTTAATAAAAGTTAAAAAAAAAAGTAAACTAAGGGACTTCCCTGGTAGTACAGTGGATAAGAGCCTGCCTTGCAATGCAAGGGACACTGGTTCAATCCCTGGTGTGGGAGGATTCCTCATGTCACTGGCAACTAAGCCGGCGAGCCACAACTACTGGAGCCCATGTGCCTAGAGCCTGTGCTCTGCAACCAGAGAAGCCACCACAATGAGAGGCCTGTGCACCACAACTAGAGAGTAGCCCCTGCTCACTCCAACTAGAGAAAGCCCGTACACAGGCGATGAAGACCCAGCACAACCAAAAATAAATCAATCAATTAAAAAAAAACTAAGAGAAGAAAAGACCGATGTAGCAGCAGCATGGTGGTGGGGGTGGGGACATTGGTACAGGATACAGAATAGGAGTGGCTTGACAGGCAGAGGTCAGTTGGTATCGGGTCTTACAGCCCCTACTGGACTTTGGATTTTATTCTAAGTCAATGGGAAAGTATTAAGAGATTTCAGGAAGCAGAATAACGTGATGATTTACATTTAAAAAAAGTACTCTGACAGTTGTAAAAAGACTGAAGGAAAATAAGAGTGAAATTAGAAAATAGTGGTAGAAATCCGCAGCAGATGTCCATGTGAGAGATGTTGGTAGACAAAGATGATGCAGGAGAGATAGAGCTCAGGGCCATATCTGAAACTGTGTCATGAAGGTAACACTGACAGGGTTTACTGACGGTTTAGAGACAGAGGGATGAGGGGGAAGGGAAGAATCCAGAATAATGCCTCGATTTTCAGCTTGAGCTGAAAGTAGGAAAAGCAGGAAACACTGGAGAAGACTCGGCTTGGGAAGGAGTCCTTAGTTCTGTTTGGGAAAGTTAACATTTGCTGTGATTTATAGATATCTTGGTGAGGACATCTTTTATGTGTTTGTATATTTGAATCTAGAGTTCAGTGATGAGGTCAAAGCTGAAGACATAAATTAGGGAGCCAATAGCCTATTGGTGACAGTGGGTAATATGCGGATGAGACCAAAGGGGCTGAGAAGGGATTACCTGCAGGTTTGAAAGCACATCTTGGAAAGCTAAAAGGGGCAACTGTTTCTAGCAGGAGGAGAGAGAATAAACTTGTTAGATACTGATGAACCGTCCAGTTAGGGAAGGACAGAGAAGTGGCCAAAGCATTGGTAGCACAACTAACCGCCTGAAACTTAGTGTTTTAAAATATTTTTTAAAGAGATAAGAGGATTCTCTGGTAGTCCAGGAGTTAAGACTTCATGCTTTCACTGCCATGGACCAGGTCAGGAAACTAAGATGCTGCAAGCCACGTGGAGCAGACAAAAAAAAAAAAAAAGAAAGAAAAGAAATTAACAAGGTCCTACTGTTTAGCATGGGGATCTATATTCAATATTCAGTAATAAACCATAATAAAAAAGAATAGATACATGTATATGTATAACTAAATCTTTGCTGTATACCTGAAACTATTACAGCATTGTTAATCAGCTATGTCTATGTGTGTGTGTGAAGTTGCTTCAGTTGTGTCTGACTCTTCACGACCCTGTAGCCTGCCAGGCTCCTCTGTCCATTGGATTCTCCAGGCAAGAATACTGGAATGGGTTGCCATGCTGTCCTCCAGGAGATTGTCTTGACCCAGAGATCAAACCCGCATCTCATCTCTTATGTCTTCTGCACTGGAAGGTGGGTTCTTTACCACTTGCACCACCTAGGAAGCCCTAATCAATTATACCCCAATACAAAATAAAAAGTTTAAAAGAAAGAATACATATATATGTGTGTGTATAACTGAATCACTTTGCTGCACACCAGAAGCTAACACTACACTATAAATCAACTATACTTCAATTAAATTTTTTTTCATAAAATATATATATATATTTTATTTATTTTGCTCACAAGTCTGCAACATGGGCAGAGTTAAGCAAAGAGCATTCTCTACTCTACTCAGTATCAGCTGCAATGGTTCAAAGCCTGGGGGCTGGGATAATCTGAAGGCGTGTTCATGCACATGTCTGGCTGTTGTTGCAGCTGAGTCTTTTGCTGTGACTGTGACCAGAGCACCTGTGACACGGCCTCTTCTGTGGCAGTTTGGCTTCCTCACAACTTGGTGCCTGGGTTCCCAGCAAGAGTATCCCGAGAAAGACAGGAAAATCTATATCCGATCTTATGACTGACTTAGCCTTGGAAATCATATAGTCTCACTAGGTGGCTCGTGGTAAAGAATCCGCCTGCAATGCAGGAGACACAGGTTTGATCCCTGAGTCAGGAAGATGCCCTGAAGAAGGATAGGGCAACCCACTTCAACCTTCTCGCTGGGAAAATCCCATGGACAGAGGAGCCTGGCGGGCTACAGTCCATGGGGTAGAAAAGAGTCGGACTTAGTGACTAAAACACACCACCAACCACCCTAGTCACAGGCCCACACAGACTCAAGGGGATGAAGCAGAGACCCCACCCCTCAATGGAGAAGTGTCAAGTTCACGTTATAATAGGTGCTTACAAAGTGAAGTGGAATAGCGTAGTGCTCCCTTTGGAAAATATGATTTATCATAGTGACTTCTATTTGTTTTTATACTTTCACCTTGTAGTAGAATGGTGCACAGTGAATTCAAACTTTAATGTATCTGTTTTTAATCAGAAACTTGACCATCTAAAAGCTATTAAGTCTTCTCTGTTTATAACAATGAAAACCCCAAGAAATCTTCAAGTAGACATTCATTTGCGGAAGTCTTGAATGGCCTCTCTCTGTTTGGTAGCTATAAATCAAGAAGGCACACGTGGTTCTGGAGAGACAAAGGACAAAGATTTTAATCTGTTTGTACATCTGATTACTTTTATTTTTTGCTTAGCAAAGTCCTGGATTCAGTTCTATAAGCAGCTAGAATTAGGTTGACCATCCCCCAGTTCAGTTCAGTCACTCAGTCGTGTCTGACTCTTTGCAACCCCATGGACTGCAGCACGCCAGGCTGCCCTGTCCATCACCAGCTCCCAGAGCTTGCTCAAACTCATGTCCATCTAGTTGGTGATGCCATCCAACCATCTCATCCTCTGTCATACCCTTCTCCTCCTGCCCATACTCATTAAAAAAGGAACTTAAAAGTTATGAGAGATTAAGTGGGCAAACTTGACAAAAGGTCAAGGAGCTTTCTGGAAAGAAGGATATCAATACCTTGACCAT
Organism: Okapia johnstoni; assembly: GCA_024291935.2. NCBI lineage: Eukaryota > Metazoa > Chordata > Mammalia > Artiodactyla > Giraffidae > Okapia > Okapia johnstoni. The sequence goes on along the minus strand of CM044306.1, from coordinate 120,519,051 downwards.
TTTCCTTTAACATTCAAAGTTATGACAACTGTTTAATTTATTGGAGGGTCCCAACTGCTAAGAGAGTCCAACGTGGTCACCTGCCCCATGAGGGAGAGAGGTGTGTGCACTGGTTCCCTGGGCACAAGACCAGAGCCAAGTCATCTGAGAAGATGGCTCATGCTGAGAATAACACAGGCTGATGTTAGCATCCTTTCCCAGTGAGCTTGGTGCTTCAGACTTGCTTTGAGAAGAGAGCTTTGTGTCTGGGTGGGTGTTTATGGACTGAGTGTCTGTACCACTAGAGAGCAGGAACCCTGGAAGCCCTGATGTGTGGAGGCAGTGCTCACAGTCGACACTAAGCCCGAGAGACCAGCACCTTTCCCTCTCATAGTGTGGGGGCCCACGGCCACACTAGCATCTTTAGTGGCAACTGTTCCCCACTGATTTGACTTCCCATGTTTGTCATACATGAAAAGCAAAAATACAATTGAAGGTTTGAGGGCTTTCTACTTCATTTACTGATTTACTGGTATTCTTTTCCATTTACTTCATTTTTATCACTTTGCAACATTTAATTTATATTTACCTCTTTTTATAAGTTTTTATTATATAAAAAAATTAAGAATTTATCTTTTTTTTTGGGGGGGGAAACTATCTTGGTGCCCAGCATTGGTTTATAATTTTTACCATTCGTTCATGGATGTCCCTGTTTTATTTACTGCGCTATATAATGAATACCCAGAGTACACCATTCAACTCTAAAATCTAAAACGTTACCAATAACTTGTGTATACCTACATGCTCTTTCTCACTCCAAAACCGTGCCTCCCCACCCTGCTCCCAAGAGCAAGCACTAGTTTCAGTTTGTGTTTATCATCCTTTTATTGACATGCCTGTAATTTATCATAGAGCCGTGCTGTGCTCAGTCACTCAGTCGTGTTCAACTCTTGCGACCCCATGGACTGCAGCCCACCAGGCTCCTCTGCCTCCACACATCAGGGTTTCCAGGGTCCCCGCCAGAATCCCCTCTGGGGATTCTCCAGGCAAGAATACTGGATTGGGTTGCCGTGCCCTCCTCCAAGGGATCCTCCCAACCCAGGGATCGAACGCAGGTCTCCTGCATTGCAGGCAGATTCTTTACCATCTGAGCCACCAGGGAAGCCCAAGAATACTGGCGTGGGTAAGCTATCCATTCTCCAGGGGATCTTCCAGACTCAGGAATCGACCTGAGGTCTCCTGCATTACAGACGGATTATTTAACAGCTGAGCTACCAGGGAAGCCCATCTTAGAGCTATTTAGACCAAAACAATATATTGTCTAATTTTGCTTACTCTTCACCTTTAGAATTGTGAGGAGTGCTTAGTCGCTCAGTCAAGTCCAACTCTATGCAGCCCCATGGACTGCAGCCTGCCAGGTTCCTCTGGCCGTGGGATTTTCCAGGCAAGAATACTGAAGTGAATTGCCATTTCCTACTCCAGGGGATCTTATTGACCCAGAGATTGAACCCACATCTCCTGTGTCTCCTGCATTGGTAGGTGGATTCTTTACCACTAGTGCCATCTGGAAAACTCAGGAGGGCGGCAAAAGGCAGCAGAGAACGAAATGGTTGGATGGCATCACTGATTCAATGGACATGAATTTGCGCAAACTCCAGGAGATGGTGAAAGACAGGGAAGCCTGGCATGCTGCAGTCCATGAGGCTGCAGAGTTGTACACGACTTAGCGACATAACAGCAAGACCTTTAGAAAAAACTATCATATTGTATATAAAGTCTTCGTGACTTTCTTTTTATCGCAACGTATTTTACTAACATATATACACGGTGATTGCAGTCCATCCATTTTCACTGCTGAGTGACAGCCCATCATGTGAACACAGCACTATTTATCTGCTCATTTTCTCCATGATGGTCGCCCAGGTTGTCTCCAGTTCTTTGCTATCATGCCTAGTGCTGCTGTGAACTATCTTGTGCCTCCCGGTGACCATGTACCAAGAGTTTCTCTCAGATGTAGGTCTGGGAGTAGAACTGATGGGACATGCAAATATTCAGCTTTACAAAAGAATGCCAAATAATTGTTTTCCAATAATAGGCATTGTCAGATTTCTTAATTTTTGCCCATCTGCGTGCTAAGTCACTTCAGTAGTGTCAGACTCTGTGCAACTCCATGGACTGTAGACCACCAGGTTCCTCTGTCCATGGGATTTTCCAGGCAAGAATACTGGGGTGGGTTGCCATACCCTTCTCCAGGGGACCTTCCTGACCCAGGCAAGGAAACTGTGTCTCTTATGTCTCCTGCATTGGCAAGCAGATTCTTTACCACTGGAGCCACCTGGGAAGCCCCCTTCCATCTAGTGGAGGTTCAAATCCATGGCAGAGTGGCTTTACACATCCCCCAATACTGGTGATGCTGAGCCTTACCTTGTATTTATTAGTTGTATGTATATTTCCTCTTCCGTGCAATAGCTGTGCATGTCTTCAGATACTGTGCTTTCACATTCCTTTTTCCTTAAATAAACCTTATTTCTTAGAACAGTTTTAGGCTTACAGAAGAATTGCAATGAAAGTTCAAAGACCCCCCTACGCCCCTACCTTGTTCTCACTCAAAGAATTTTATGCTCCTTACAGACAAGTGTTTCCTTGTTATCAGCAGAAGTCTCTCCTGCTTTAATTTCAACTTTCAGCCTAAGAGAGAGAAGGTGTGTTTTCCAAAAGTTTTCTAGTGCCCAAATTGGATAGGGGGCAAGGAGGGTCGCAAAGGCAGTGGTCCTCGAGGGAAGGGTGAAAGGAAAAGAATCCTTGTCTTAGGACTAGACACGCAGGCCTTTCATTTCCTGTGTGCCATTAGTTTGGTGTGAACAAGCTTGTCAAATCAAGAACACATTTGTCAAGGAACGAGGAGAGCACAGCCCAGGCCCCAGGGGCTGAGGAGACAGCCTGAGGTTTAGGACAGGCCTGGGTTTTAGTTTGGGCTGTACCTCTTACCGCTGTGTGACCTTTGGCAAGTTAACTCCCTGGGTCCCATTTTTCTCATCTGTAGAATAGAGACTCCACAGATGTCACCAGTCATGTGAGGACCAGATGGAATCAATGCTTATACAGAACATGGCGGAGCACTACAACCACTGCTGCTATTATTATTGTGATGGTTTTGTTATTATTTATTATTATCACTTAGTAAAATCAAAATAAGAGCACAGGCTCTGGAATAAGAGAAAGCTGGTTTCAAATCCCAGCTCCACCACTACAACCCTGAAGTAAGTTATTTAACTTTTTTGTGCCTCAATTTCTCCATCTGCAAAATGGGGGACATCTCACAGGATTAGTAGGAAGATTAAAATTAAATACAGTTTTAATCAGCTGATGCATATAAGGCACTGAACATAGTGCTCAGCACATTGAATGAACTCAGTAATGTAAACTACTATTACCATATGCATGTCATGTCCCCCACATCTCATTATTCAACATACATTGGTCCCTCGTTGGCCACAGTTACTCAAGGCCTGCGAGCATAGTCTCAGGTCCTGAGCTGATTTAACCAGACCTGAGGTATATTGGGCTTCCCCGGTGGCTCAGTGGTAAAGAATCTGTCTGCCAGTGCAGGAACTGCGAGAGACGCAGTTTCGATCCCTGGGTCAGTAAGATCCACTGGAGGAGGAGATGGCAACCCACTCCAGCATTCTTGCCTGGGAAATCCCATAGTCAGAGGAGCCTGGCGGGCTATAGTCCACGGGGTCACTGCAATCTTTCCTGTAAGTCCGAACAGGAGCCCTCAGGCCAACAACCCACTTTCTGCTTTTGGGTTTCTGAGTATCCCCTTGAGGAGGATAAAACAGAGCCCCAATACACATCACCTGGGCCCTAACTCCTTGCCTATCATGCACCACTCCCCGTCTTCAGGAGCCTGGCACATTCTACCTTTACCCTCAGCTGTTGGTTAATGCCCTGCTTTTGTCTTCTGCACTCCAGAACTAAGCCCTAGAACTGGGGTTCTGCTCAGAAATCCCCCATGGCCTCACCTCTACCACCCCGGTGGATACTGGCAGAGGCTGGCTCATAATGAAGGTCACTGTGCTGTCTAAGATACAGACATCCCAGATACCACCCACCTCTCCATTCCTCCAGCCCTAGCCCATGCCTCCAACTGATCCCTTGTCTGCCACTAGCCTGCTGGCTTCACAGCTGAGGCACTGAGGGTTAGCCATTACCTCGTTTTACCCCCACAACAACTGTTGGACTGACTTATTTCAAAGATAAGTAGCCCCAGAGATGCTCAGAAATTTGCCTGTGTCATGTGACTAATAACTTCCAAAGAACTTGAGCTCCCCTGACCTCTAGTTCAGGGCCCGCTCAGTTTCCTGTGTCACAGATCCAAAGCTGAGGAAAGCCAGCTCCCTAATTTTCACTTTGGATGAAAACCCAACTTTAAAGTCTTGGCAGGTATCACTCTTCCTGACTCCCAGGCATTTGGCATCAGTTGGTGTATGTTTCCAGAGATATTTTTCTGCCTGGAGGAGAAAAAGAGGGAACATATTTCTGTTTGACTAAGAAACATGTAATCCCAAGGACTCCACACATTTTTAAGCCTTCAAATAGCACAGAGACCCGAGCAACTGGGAGAGACAGGAAAGTACTGAGTTGGGTGGAAACATATAAATTTTATTGCAAAGGGGCCCTTTAGGATATAAGTGCTGTTAATATGATCCCAAGAGGAGGGGAAAGGATTTTCCAAGGCTCTCCCACACTCAGTGGTGCTCTGTGTTTCAGAGGATCCTGGGGCCTTTGGGGCTCAGAGGTCAGAAGTTTTGCCCCAGAGTCCCATGTGTGCATAAGTAGGCACAATGGAATTAGTTCCAGTGGCCTTAAAAGCCACTTTCAGCATTATCAATAGTCTTTGCTATGTCTTCACAGCCCTCATCACCACTAGAAATGACCTTGTTCATTGAATTGTTGCAGGTACTTCCAGGTATGTTCACAAGGAATTGATTAATCATGTCTACAGTAGTGTCTGGCATATGGCAGTTGATCAGTAAATATTCTTTGCATATATTATAATCTCCAGTTTGGACCTTCGAGTTAGCTACCAGCAAGGCAAAGGGCACTGTACTCTTATTGGTCATGGGGTGGGGAAAACCAGCTAGCTAGAATCAGTCAGCTGCCCAGTGGTCAGAGGTTATTGCCAGGTGTAGCCAGCATGGAGGTGGGCCGGGGGCGGGGAGTTCAAGGGCATCTCCGCTGCTCATATATCTAGAAGTCTTTTTGATTTTTGTTTGCTTATTTTTTTTTCTGGGTGGGGGGACCTCAGGTCTTAGTTGTGGCATGCAAGATCTCCCATTGCAGCATGCAGGACTCTCTAGTTGTGGCACACAGGTTCTAGAGCATGGCGGCTCAGTTGTTGTGGTGTGTGGGCTTAGTTGCCCTGGGACCTATGGGATCTTATGGACTTCCCAGGTGGCACAGTGATAGAGAATATGCCTGCCAATGCAATAGATGCAGAAGAAGCAGGTTTGATCCCTAGGTCAGGAAGATCCCCTGGAGGAAGAAATGGCAACCCACTCTAGTATTCTTGCCTAGAAAATTCCATGGACAGAGAAGCCTGGCAGTCTACAGTCCATGGGGTCACAAAGAGTTGGACACGACTGAGCAAAAGTGCACACACACACACTGGGATCTGAGTTCCCTGACCAGGGATCAAACCCTCATCCCCTGCATTGCAAGGCAGATTATTAACCACTGGACCACTTGGTACTAAAAGTGAGCAAATGGGGACTCCCCTAGTGGTCCTGGGTGTTCATTGAAAGGACTGATGTTGAAGCTGAAACTCCAATACTTTGGCCACCTCATGCGAAGAGTTGACTCATTGGAAAAGACCCTAATGCTGGGAAGAATTGAGGGCAGGAGGAGAAGGGGACGACAGAGGATGAGATGGTTGGATGGCATCACTGACTCGATGGACATGGGTTTGGGTAGACTCCAGGAGTTGGTGATGGACAGAGAGGCCTGGCATGCTGCAATTCATGGGGTTGCAAAGAGTCGGACACGACTGAGCGACTGAACTGAACTGAACTGAGTAACAAGTATTAAGAAAGTGAAAGTGAAAGTCGCTCATTCATGTCTGACTCTGCAACCCCATGAACTATACAGTCCATGGAATTCTCCAGGCCAGAATACTGGAGTGGGTAGACTTTCCCTTCTTCAGGGGATCTTCCCAACCCAGGGATTGAACCCAGGTCTCCCTCTCTGCAGGTGGATTCTTTACCAACTGAGCTGTCAGGGAAGCCCCCAACAAGTATTATAATGAATTTCTTTGCCAAATGGCCCATCTCATTAAATCTACCAAATATCTTTTTTATCCAAATGTTAGCTATAAGCAATTACAGTTACTATTGGCTATATCATTTACTGATTGACCACCATGCATATGCCATGCATATATTGCATCATCAAGTTTTTAAAGTATGTGTTAGATTTGGAGTATTATTCTTATTTTCTTGAAGGAATCTGTTTCTTGAAGGAATGAGGTTTGAAGAAGCTGTGTGGCCTAGAGAATACATCTGTTAAGCAAGGGGCACAGATGTGAATCAGGTGTATTAAAAGCCCCTGTTCTTGACTCCCAAGTCATCCTGCCTCCACAAGCTCACAAAATAAGTGAACTGCTTTTTTTCCCTATGTCAAAACTCTACCAGGAAAGACATCCAGCCCAAATTCTCCTGTTACTTCTGCATTGTTCAGTGATTTGCTAATAAGCAACAAAACTGACTTTTTGAGTTGACTGGTTCACGGAGGTCCTCTCTTCCTGGTGTACAGTCAGGATCAGAACAACTAAAATGGTGACCAGCCTTAGCAAACCTTAACCACCCAAGAATAATACAGGTAGAAGCAGCATAATGGAAGGAAATAATGTTTTTGATCAACTTGTGCTCATCCCTCTATGGGCCTGCCCTCCCCTTCTCTCATCTATCTTGGGAAGACATGAGCATAGGTGAAATAATTTTTTTCAAGAGTGTTCCAGAGCTCTGGGAAGTTACCATTTCTAAGGCTCCTGAGATAATCATTAATCATCTTAATGAAACTCTTATTAGGTCATGTGTCCATTACTCCACTCAGGAAGGATCAAGGCCCACTTAGATTTCTTCCTGATGATATTTTAAATGACAGTGGTACCATAGCTCTTGCCATCTTTCAAAGAAATGGTTCTCCTGTCAGGGTAAAAAGAAAACCTGCTTTCTGCCATTAGAAATCCAGTTTCCTATATTAGCTTGCGGCAAGCTGTTGCCCCATCCAGCTTCCCTCTCTTCCCTTCAGTTCTCAGACCTCACCAGGTCAACCATCACACTAACTCACTCCCAGAACAGTGCCATCTCTGCCCCACTGGAGGGGAATGATCCTGGGATTCCATCTAAAGGGGTCATGGTTCTGATTGAGTCACGAAGGAATGAGGCCTACCAGTGTCCATTTTCTAGAGAAAGGTTTTCTAGGCATCCAAATTCTACCCTCTCAGAAGAGCCTCCTCACACCATTTCCTAGCGGCCGCCTCTAGTTCCCCGAGGCATGCAATAGCCCTCCGCTTTCCATCAGAGCTGACAGTCCAAAATCAATCTCTCATCTGCTCCACTGGCAGTGCACTCCATTCTGGGTGCCAAGAAAGTGGTACTTTAGCAGAGGGAGGTCAAGCGGAAAGGAAAAGATCCATAACTGCAGCTGCACTGAGGCATGACGTCAGAGTCTGGAAACTGAAAAAGGCATGCGAAGGAGAAACGGGGGAAGGGATGTTTGTTTGGAAACCATCGCACACAGTCCAAAGCAAACAAACTGTTCTTTCAAGTCCACTTTCCATCTCTGCCCCATCTCTCTATTAATTCTTACCTCTTCTAAGAGTTCTCTCCTTCAACCCAATGTCTCACTTCTATCAGAGTCTGGGGGATTCTTCCTGATCCTCCAGGGCTTGAAATATACCCAGATAAGCTTTGTGTCACCTGTCCCACCTAAAAATACCAAGGACAGATCAAGGCCCACATCTTCTCTCTGAAGTCCTTCCTGAATACTGCAGCCACCTCAGATTTCTCTCCATGCTCACCAGTCTTGGAACTTAACGATTGATCACCTACATGAGAACTGGAGCCTCTATTCAGCCCCCCAAAAGACTATAGCTCTTACATCTTGACTGTTCTGATTGTTTCATGTAAGTATCTTATCCTCCCAGGAAAATTGTAAGCTCCCTGGAGTCTTGGACTTGGGTCATGTAATCCTTTTCTATGTGGCACTGTGTACCCTCATGGTTCTGAATACATAGAAAGTCTTTACATGTATGAAGCTGCATGAACTAAAGAGAATTAAAGGAAGGCACACAGGAAAATAGGAAGCCACTAGGCACTCATGAGGAAAATGGCTAGTGGCTTCCAATTTCAGGTGAGTAATGCCTAGGATGGGCCCAAGGTGTGTGCCACAATGACACACACAGGGTCCATACATGTTACAACAGGTAAGCTGACAAAGCACTCTGAGGTTGAACTGAGCAGCCCACACATGGAGTGGGGAAAGGGAGGAAGGTCCATACTTCCTTTGGACCAAGACTCAACACCAAACCATAGGCTAAGTCAGGCTATCAAAATGGTAAAAGCTACCCTAGAATAGGTGCCAAGGTCACAGGACTTGTAGCTCATTAGTCCAGTTTTGCACAATTTTCATCCCCATGGTCATCCCATTTTCAAACAACATCTGATTTTACCTCAACCATTGCCTATGTTGAAGCAAAGAGGAATTCATCAACTTGCTTCATTGAAGAAAGCAAGTCAGAGGTAGCCCTGAGAATTTAACTTACAGCTCTAGAATTTCAGATCTAATCTCTGGAATTGAAACTATTCTTCCTTGTTCACTCATGAGCACATGTGGACTCTAATTCCAATGGCCTCCACAGCAGATATTAGCAGGAATGCATTTTCTAGCCACTTTATGAATGAAAGAAATGGGCAACCTGAAAAGAGATAGAGCTCACTCCCATGACCAGTGTGAGGTAAATGGTGCACTCTTTGTAGTGCCTGGCAGAGCTGGGGGCAACTTCAGTTTTATGGGCCAGGAGTGCAAGGCCCTAGGAGACCTTGGTCACACAACTTGATCACCATTTTCCAGGAGCTGGCACTTCAGTCTCCTAACTCCCAGTCCCAGATTTTTCCAGTAAACCAAGAAGAAAAGATTGCAAGGAATAAAAAAGTGAAATACAAAGTCTATGGTAAGACTTGATGGGGGAGAAGGAGAATATCCTTCGAATGCTCACTAAAAACTGCGCACACACACACACACACAAAATGTCCATAGAACACCTAGAGTTAGTCAAACAGCTCACAGCTGCCAGAAGAATAAGGAGCACAAGACTCAGTGTATTGATTACTTTGTTGTTGTTCAGTCGTTATGTCCAACTCTTTTGAGACTCCACGGACTGTAGCCTGCCAGGCGTCTCTGTCCATGGGATTTCCCAGGTAACAATACTGGAGTGGGTTGCCATTTCCCTCTCCATGGTATCTCCCCAAGCCAAGGATTGAACCCATGTCACCAGCATTGGCAGGCAGATTCTTTACCTGGAAAGAATTGTTTTACTAGGGTACCATAACAAATACCACCGACTGGGTGGCTTAAACAATGGCAATGTATTTCCTCACAGTTCCGGAGGCTAGAAGTCTGAGATCAAGGTGTTAGAAGGTTGGCTTCTTCTGAGGCCTCTCCCCTTGACTTGTGGATGGCCGCCTTCTGCCCATGTCTTCCCGTGGTCCTCCCTCTGTGTGCCTTTATCATAATCTCTTCTTATACGGACACCAGTCATATCAGATTAGAACCCACCCCAATGACCTTACTTAAATTTCATTCCCTCTTTTAAGTTCCTGTCTCCAAATATAGTCTCATTGTGAGGGATTGGGAGTTATGACTTCAACATTTGAATTTAAGGAGGACATGATTCCATAATATGAACAAAAATCCATAACACCCACCCACTAACATTTTATTCTGAAGATAAAAGTGGAGCATTGTTCAAATTTTCCTCCTCTTGCAGACCAGATTTGAGCAAGTCTGGTAGAACCTGTACCTAGAAGCTATGCTGAGGCTGGGGACCCTCAGTTCAGTCACCAGGGAAAGACAGGGGGACTCTCTGAAGAGGCACACATCAACCTTTTAGGAGCTCCTCCTCTGAATCACTCCAATCACTCCTGTCAGACGCTCCCACTCCTGTCAGACTCTCCTCACCCGTCTCCACAGATCTCCACTTCAAACACAGAATTAACAGAAGACTTTCTGAAAGAAACGGGGTCCTGCTTCTAGTCCATTCACATGGAACAAAACTTTGGGGTTACAGAGTGAGAGGCAAATACAAATGAGATGAAGATTCTGCTGTGGCCCTGGCCTGGGTCCAAACGAGCAGTGCTCTGCAATCGCTCAGGCCGCAGCCGACACTGCCAGCCTGCACAGAGCAGGCAGCTGGGGTGGGGCCGCGCCTCCCTCCTCTGGCTTCACACTTTCTTCATAGTCTTCCCACATCTGCAGCCACTTCCTGCAGGCAAATCTGTTGGTGCCTGCCTATGTTTGGAAAGCCACCAAAGCAAAGATCAAAACAGCAGCCAAACTGGTAAGAAATGCTGTTTCAAGTCTTGAAAATAGTTGGTCTTCTGATTCCATAAGAAACTGGCCATAAAGATAGCACAGAAACTGTAGCACTCAGGGCAAAGTATGTGGTGATAAAAAAAAAAAAAGCAGCAGTGGGGGCTATGCTATTAATTATACCCCATATTTGGGGCACTGGGACAACAAAGTTCAAAGTAAAATCAAAATGCTCCACTAACCTTGCCTGGACACGCTTGACCTTTGCAAATAAGGTCTTGTGGACCTACAAATGTGCAAGTTGCTATGAATAAGAGGAAACTTTGGTTACTTGTTGTACCTTGGCCCACATTTGTCAGAGGGACTAGATACTACTGGACACAAAACAAAATGCCAAAACCCACCCATGTCGTTTGTATTCACACTACCTCGCCGTCACAGGGCTTTCCTTAACAAAGTTGGTGGGGCAAGCCGGTCACACAAGATGCCCTCTCATTTGTTCAGGTGCCTCAGCAGAGCTTAATGCCCCCTTGCTTCCTGATGATGAGTCAGCATTAGCCAGTCCCTGGGACTTTTTATGGGCCTGGCACCAAGCACTGCCTTCATGGAAAGTGTGACATGTTCAAATGGTTCACCATGCCTGGCACCTCAAGTGTCTTTTGCTTCGTAAAAAGTGTTTTGCTTTTTCCCTCAATGTCCAACTGCAAATGAACTCCAAAGAGAGCTTATTAACCAGGTGCACAGTATGTAGGAATTTATAAAGGAGAAAAGCCAGAGTTCAGGGACTTCCCTGGTGGTCCAGAGGTAAAGAATCCACTTCTCAGTGCAGGAGATGTGGGTGTGATCCCCAGTCACTAGCCACTAAGCCCTCAAACCGCAACTAAAAGGGAGCTTACTAAAGGGGAGCTTACAAGCTATAACAAAAGATCCTGCATGCTGCCGTGAAGAGTCCAAGCACCGCAACCAAGACCGAATGCAGCCAAAATAAATAAAATTTTTTTTAAAAAAAGAAAGAATAAAAACCAGAGTTCATGTGTGAGAAACAAAGCATAAATATATAAGCAGGAAATATTGTGCTCTCATTTGCAAAGACTCAGCAGATGCACAGTAAAACGTGAGTGACTGAACGGTCCTGAGTAACTGGTCCCACACTGGTCCCCAACCTAAGTGGGAGGCAGGGATGCCCAAGGGGACTTCCTCTCCTTGCAGCTGGGTTCCCAGAGGCCACTCCACAGGCTGCCCAGGTGAGTGTTGGAAGTGAACTCCCTATTTCTTGAATGTGAGGGTTTTTTTCTGCTAGAATGTCAATAATAATAATTACTATCCACATTGCTTTAATTTTTTAAAAGTTAGCTTCTACCCCCCACCCCAAATACAATCAAAATGAAATTTGGTGCCAGAAGAGAGAATAAAAGGCACGCTTGTACATAAACATGATTAGACATCCCCATGATACTGGTGGCTTTCATAGCTACAGAATGCTAATTGTTCTGCAAAAGAGAACAAGGCAGATAAGCAGTCTTTGGGGGTGACCTTACAGCTCATTTTTCATTCATTAAGGAAAGGCCACCCACTGGCCAAACTCTGGTTTATTATCCTAATTAGGGAAAAGCTCCAACTCTGATACTCAATGTGCTGTGCTGTGCTGTGCTTAGTCCCTCAGTCATGTCTGACTCCTTGTGACCCCATGGACTGTAGCCCACCAGGCCCCTCTGTCCAGGGGATTCTCCAGGCAAGAACACTGGAGTGGGTTGCCATGCCCTCCTCCAGGGATGCTCAATAGCCTTAAGGGATAAACATGGCAGGATGAATCTACCCAACCTGCCAGGATAACAAATTGAAGAAGAGATCAGTGTGTGGGAGAGGTTTAAATATAACCTCCACAGATGGGATGAGGATGGGAAGTCCCAGCCCTGTACTGGAACTGGCCAGCGGCAGGTGAGGAGAACATTCTAGCAGGGTGGCACATCCTGCTGCACCCAGCCCTGGTGCCCAGAATATACAGAAGACGTAGCCAGCACAGCTCCAGCCCTGCCCTTGTGGAAGTGACAGTCCTGGGAAGAGAACACTAATATCCCTGGAACTATCAGAAAACAATTCAGATTGCATTAAAGGAAGTACAGGCCCATGTATTCCATGCCAGAAATGCTGAAAAGGGAGAAATTGGATGTCCAAGTGAGCCTGAGGGTGGGGAATACTTAAGCTCGGCTGTTAAGGGATCAGATAGGGACTTCTTGTAGCAAGGAAGAGCATATGAAATCAGGGAAGGAGAAAAAAGGAGAGAAAAAAATTTTTCAGAAAATGGAGTCACTTTTAAAGAGTGGGAGGGAGTTGCTATGCCATCAGTTATTACTTCAAGAAATCTCCTGTGGCCATGACTTTCTCCCTCCCTCCCTGTCTCTCCCTCCCAAGTGCTCATGCGAGCATAAACATGTGCATGCATTGAGGTGGATTTTGTCCAGTTATGAAACCAGAAGGCATCATTCTGCAATTAGCACTTTCAGGAGAATAGAGACAGACCTTTGAGGTAGCTTGGAGTCATTTAAAATTTATCATTAGTCAATAAGGGAGACTCTCCTCATCTCTTTGTAGGCAGGTAGATCAGATAGGAGAGGATGGTGATTCACCCTCCCTCACACCAAAACCAGGCTCCCTGTCAGATGGGATGCAGCCCCCGACTTCCCCAGAGCCATTGACCAAGACTTTCAGGTGGGTTTGATGGGCTTACTCAGCCCGCCCTCTCCTAGAGGCTCATGGGACTTACTGTAAAGGGTGCAGCTCAGGAAGGGAGTGCCCCGTCATCCCTGGGGAATTTGAGAATGAGGCATCAAGCCAGAATCCACTGTACCCTTCACCCACCTTCCACAGAACTTCTTTCCCTAAGTGTCTCATAGTTTCAAAATGTAGGTTCCAGAAGGTTGGCCATATGAATGGGCCTTATCACATCACCTGCTTGTTTTAGAACATAAATCCTGAGGAGTTGAGTGATCTGCCCAAGATCACAGAGCTAATGCCTATCAGACTGGAGAGAGGAGAAACAGAGAAAGAGCAGCTGGGGCCAACTAGGAAGCAGAAAGATAACTTCCTCTTGGCCTCTTGAGAGAAATTACTCATCCTTGTTATCCTTCTCTTACCAGCAACCTTCTTCCCCAGGGCTGTCTGCCATGTGACTTTGTTCTCCAGAGCTCTGCCCCACTCAGGACAAAGGGCCTCAATTCAAATCCTGCCTTAGAAAGTCACAGGTGTCCGCTTTAGTTCATTCAGTTGAACAGGCCCCAAATGTACCATCACAATGTCAGATTGTTGGGTGACCAGCCATCCCAGTTTGAGATGATCCCAATTTCAGCAAGGAAAGTTCTGTGTCCTGGAAAACCCCTCAGTCCCAAGCAAACTGGAATGGTTGATCACCCTTTCAGTATACAGTCTTCTAAACAGGGGCAGTCTTCAAAGAGGTTCTGTCAAACCTCTAAAACCAAAGGTTTAATATGTGTGGGAGATGTTATGGTCTAGTGTTGACTAGATAAGACACTGGAATTAAAATTTTAAGACCTAGGGTAGACTTTCAGCTCTGCCAGTTTCAGTTTCCAGATTTTGAACCAGTTATCCACAGTCTTTTGTGGATAACACACTCCAATTGCACAGTAGCCAAATAAGAAAAGAAAAATCACTAGGGAATTGATCTGTGGTCAAGGGCCACTTGGGGCTTTGACATGTACTTGAAATACATTTGGGGCCCCCATCTGCTTTTCAAGATGTCCCAATCCAGTCTGCTCTCTGGACTGGAAGTTGTTCCCCTTTTTCCTCCCCCAATTTTCCCTCTTCTCTACTCCCATAGCTCTCTCTACATCCCTTCCATAGACTGTGTTGTTTTCATGGGCATATAATTATCAATTTGCCTTGTCTATCTGCCTCTAAGCCTTCTTCTCAGTACTGACTAATCCTGTTCAACACCATGTGCTTCCTGCGTGGAAACAGCAAGCCAAAAAGAAGTCCTGGATGAGTGTCCATTGAAAAAGAAATGTATTAGTTCAAGAGAAGGAGGAGGGCATTCTCATTAGACTTTAGGACACAATGAATGTTCTCTCTGAATATTTTTTTCTCTTTTCTTTCTTTCTTCATTTTAGATAAATGGATGCATATGTGATCACTCAGAAGGACTCTGACCATACAGTGGGTACACTTCTGAGTTTCTTTCCAGATGTGTTCCAGTACATTTTGATCTTTCTAGACTTTTAAGTCTTGCTCCTTGAAAGAAAAGTTATGACCAACCTAGATAGCATATTAAAAAGCAGAGACATTACTTTGCCAGCAAAGGTCTGTCTAGTCAAAACTATGGCTTTTCCAGTAGTCATGGTATAGATGTGAGAGTTGGACTGTAAAGAAAGCTGAGAGCTGAAGAATGGATGCTTTTGAACTGCAGTGTTGGAGAAGGCTCTTGAGAGTCCCTTGGAACTAGGAGATCCAGCCAATCCACCTGATTAAAGGAAATCAGTCCTGAGTATTCATTGGAAGGACTGATGCTGAAGCTGAAACTCCAACACTTTGGCCACCTGATGTGAAGAACTGACTCACTGGAAAAGACCCTGATGTGGAAAAGATTGAAGGTGGGAGGAGAAGAGGACAACAGAGGATGAGATGGTTGGATGGCATCACCGAATCAATGGACATGAGTTTGAGTAAACTCCAGGAGTTGGTGATGGAAGGGAGGCCTGGCGTGCTGCAGTCCATGGGGTTGCAAAGAGTTGGACACGATTAAGTGACTGAACTGAACTGAGACTTTTAAGGCATCATTCCTCAGGACAATTGGGTAAGGAAAGACATAAAAGTCCTCCAGATTGCTCTTTTCTCATCTCCGCCATTCTATGTGCGGTTCAGTTCTCTCCTCGCCATGTCTTCTCACAAGACTTTCAGGATCAAGCGATTCCTGGCCAAGAAGCAAAAGCAGAATCGTCCCATTCCTCAATGGATTTGAATGAAAACTGGCAATAAGATCAGGTATAACTCCAAGAGAAGACATTGGAGAAGAACCAAGCTGGGTCTATAAGAAGCCTCACATAAAAAAGTGGCACACATGTTAAGATCACTTTTTTAAGCATCCAAATCACAGTGAGAACATCACTACTATAATGCTTGGCGTCTGATGTTTCTTATTTCCTCACTATCAGTCTGAGACTCGGTAATAAATGTGAAACACTGAAAAAAAAAAAGTCCTGCAGATTGGAAAAGAAGAAATGAAACTCTCTATTCACAGATGATCTCTTGTATAGCAAATACTAAGAAATTCACTAAAAACTATAAAACCAATAAACAAGTGCAGCAAGGTTTCAAGATATAAGAGGTACAAAATTCAATTGTATTTCTTCACACTTGCAATGAATAATATGAAAATTAAATTAAGAAAGTAATCCCATTTACAAGTGCGAAAGGAATAAAATTTAGGAATAAATTTAAAAAGAATGCAAAACTTGGGACTCCCCTGGTGGTCCAGTGGTTTAGAATCCTTCTGCCAACGCAGGGGACATGGGTTCAGTCCGTGGTCTGTGAATTGGTAGACTTAACATTGGTAAGATGGCAGAACTCCCCAAACTGATTTACAGATTCAACAAAAAACCTATCAGAATCCCTGATAGCTTCTTTAAAGAAACTGACCAGATAATTGTGAAAGTTATATGGAGTTTTATGGGCTCAGAATAGCCAAAACAATCCTGAAAAAGAACAAAGGAGAACTCACACTTCCCCATTTCAAAATTTACTGCAAATCAACATATTCGTTGGAAGGACTGATGCTGAAGCTAAACTCCAATACTTTGGCCTCCTGATGCAAAGAACTGACTCAATGGAAAACACCCTGATGCTGGGAAAAGTTGAAGGTAGGAAGAGAAGGGGACGACAGAGGATGAGATGGTTGGATGGCATCACCGAATCAATGGACATGAGTTTGAGCAAGCTCAGGGAGTTAGTGATGGACAGGGAAGCCTGGCATGCTGCAGTCCATGGGGTCACAAAGAGTCAGACATGACTGAGTGACTGGATTGAACTGAACTGAACATAATCAAGACAGTGTGATACTAGCACAAAGATAGACATACAGATTGATGGAATAAAATTAAGAGTCCCATAAAATTAAGAGTCCCAGAAAAGAGCCCATACATATATGGTCAATTACAGTCAACTGATTTTCAACAAGAGTACCAAGACCATTCAATGGGGAAAGAACAGTCTTTTTGTCAAATGATGCTGGATAACCATAAGCAAAAGAACAAAGAGAAACTGTTACCTCACACCCTATGAGAAAATTAAATCAATTGGTCATTAAGAAAATGCAGATCCAATTACAATGAGATAACACTTCGTACTCACACGATGGCTATAACCAAAAAAATGGAAAACCACAAGCATTGTTAGGATGTGGGGAAATTTAAATTCTTGTGTATTATTGGTGGGAATATAAAATGATGCAGCCTCTGTGGAAAAAAGTTTGGTAGTTTCTCAAGAAGATTACCACTTACCATATAACTCATCAATTTTACTTCTGGATATACACTCAGGAGAATTAAAAACATAAGTCCACATAGGAACTTTACACTGATGTTTATGGCAGTCTTTTTCATAACAGTCAAAAGGTAAAAACAACCCATATGTCTGTAAACTGATGAATGGATAAACAAAAAGATAGCATCCACATGCAGCAGAATATTATTCAACCATAAAAACAAATTAAATAGTGATACACGCTACACCATAGATGAACCTTGAAAACATTATGCTAAGTGAGAGAAGACCATCACAAAAGACTACGTGTTACAAGATTCCATTAATATGAAAGTCCAGAATAGGAAGAACTTCCCCTGTGACTCAACAATAAAGAATCTGCTGGAGAGGTGGATTCCATCCCTGGGTCAGGAGGATCCCCTAGAGAAGAAAACATAATCCCAGTCCAACACTGTTGTCTGGGAAATCCCATGGACAGAGGAGCCTGGTGGTCTGGGTTGCTAAAGGATGTGGGTTTCTTTTTGAGGTTATAAACTGTTCTAAAATTCACTGTGATGATGGTTGTACAACTGTGTGTATATAAGGACCAGTGAATGTACACCAGTAAACAGGTAAATTATATGTATGCGAACTTTTTATCCATATTGCTTTGTTTTTAAAATAAAATAAAAGACTCATTACTCCTCCACACTTCATATACCCACACAAAGCCATGCTTTCTCCAGCTCTATGCCTGGAACTTTTTTTTAATTTATTTATTTTTTTATTTTTAAATTGGGTCAGTTCGTTCCCTGACTGTGGTGAACTGATCCTTGTTCGAGCCTCCCGGGCCCTTTTGACAGTTGGAGGTAATTGGCCATTTACACACAAGGGTAGAGTAGTGCTTGGATAATTACTAAAGCCACAGTCCTGAATCACGGGAGCTTCGAGTTTGGAAAAAAACACATCAACCAACCCAACAGCCAGGATTTCATGAAAGGAGGCCTCTGCTTCTGATAAATTTCAAGTACATTCTTAGCACATTTCACTCTTCTCCAGCTCCTCCTTTCCCATTTTGGCCAATTTCCTTCCCTCCCCCCCGGAACCCTTCTCCAACAGATTCTTCACTCTAGGAAAATTTAGCACATTCCTGCCATTCCCTTCTCAACCGAACTCAACTGACTCCAGCCCCTCGGCTCACACAGAAAGACCAACAACAAAACTCTCTGATCTGAGTTAAAAGCTTTGTGTTTTGTGTGCTAACCAGCTGGGGGAGGGGGGTGCCTTTTTCCTCCAGCTCAGATTACCTGGTTTTCAAGTGGGCCAACTCTGGGAGAACCTGTCCTAATCAATGCCTTCAGTTGGAAGTCTAAACGTCCATGCAGAGTAAGAAACAGGCCAGAGGAAAAACATGTTGCAACACAGTCATTACATTATTTCTTTATAACCAAGGTCTCCAGGTTGGGGGGGTGGGAGGGGTAGAGTGGGAGTTGAAAGACTTTTGTACTTAATGAATAAATGCCTTGTAGTCTTCTTTGGCTCCTCTTTAAAGAATTTTGAGCACATTGCAAATGTTTTCCCAATTTCCCACGTGCTATGAGGAGAGAGTCAGAGAAGCAGGACCCATTTCCCAGATCCAGAAATGAAGGCAGCAAGTAATCTAGTAGGTAATTTACCTGATCCCCAACTAAGCTACTCTTTTCACCATCAAATTTACGTCCCACATTTTTGGAATGTTCCTCCTAGACTCCCACTACTTGCTTTCCCAGGCCAAATCCTATCACCACTCAGACACCCTTCTTCCATGATGTGACTAGCAAAACCCAACCCATAGGACACTTGCTGGCACACACGAAGTCAAGCTAACTAAGGATATTACATCATGTGGATGGAGTGTCCAAGCAGAGTGACACCCTGCCAGAGATGAAATTTGTGAGGTTTCTTTTTGTTTGTTTTTCTTTTCTGTAGAGGGAGAATTTATCTTCTTCTTCAACGTATGGAGCATGATGTCAGGTGAAACAGCCTAGAAAAATCTTATATAAAAGAAACATAAGATGTTTAAAAGGAAGAGCATCTGCTGAGGTAAAACTAAACAAAACTGAAACCCAAATCAATGGAAATGGAAAAGAATTATCAGTATAAAGTGCCCGGATAATTGGCTGGCTATATGTAAAATAAATCAATTAGATTTTGGTAAGGACCTTACACCATATATCAAAATCAATTCCAGAAAGATTAAAGAACAAAATGGAAAAAAAAACAAACAAACCATACCTGCCATGGTTAATTTTATGTGTCAACTTGACTAGACCATGAGGTGCCCAGATATTTGGACATTATTCTTTTTTTCCCCTTTTTTGCTGTGCTGGGTCTTTGTTGTTGCACACAGTCTTTCTCTAGTGGCAGTGAGTCAGGGCTACACTCTAATGCTGTTGGTAAGTTTCTCATCACAGTGGCTTCTCTTGTTACGGAGCATGACCTCTATGCGTGCAGGCTTCAGCAGTTGCAGTGCGTAGGAGCAGTAGTTTCAGCCCAAGGGCTCTAAAGTGTGGGCTCAGCAGTTGTGGCACATGGGCTTATGTGGCACATGTGGCACATGCTCTGGAGCATGTGAGATCTTCCCAGACCAGGGATCAAACCTGTGTCCCCTGCATTAGCAGGCAGATTCTTAACCACTGGACCACCAGAGAAGTCTACAAACATTATTGTTGGTGTTACTGTGATGGTGTTTTGTAATAAGATTGACATTTAAATTGGCAGACTCGGTAAAGCAGATTGCTCTCCCTAATGTGCGTAGGCCATATCCAATCAGGTAAAGACCTGAATAGAACTGAAAGGTTGACCCTACCCCACATAAGAAGGAATTCTCTTGCCCAACAGATCTTTGAACTGGAACATGAGCTCTTCCTGGCTCTACCGAAGTCTGTCAGCCTTCAAACTCAAACTGGAACACCAGGGCTAAAGACTTTGGATTCGCCAGCCCTCATAATCACGTGAGCAACTTCTTATAAAATCCCCTTCTTTCTCCCTCTCTTTCTATTTTTTTTTTATTTTAGTTGGGGGCTAATTACTTTACAATATTGTAGTAGTTTTTGCCATACATTGACATGAATCAGCCATGGGTTCACATGTGCTCCCCCTCCCGAACCCTCCTCCCACATCCCTCCCCTTCCCATCCCTCTGTGTCATCCCAACGCTCCATCCCTGAGCATCCGTCCCATGCATAGAACATGGAATGGTGTTCCGCTTCACATATGACAATATACATGTTTCAATGTTATTGTCCCAGATCGTCCCACCCTCACCTTCACCCTCAGAGTCCACAGGACTGTTCTATGCATCTGTTTCTCTTATTCTGTCTCACATATAGGGTTACCATTACCATCTTTCAAATTCCATATACATGCATTAGTATACTGTATTGGTGCTTTTCTTTCTGGCTCACTTCACTCTGTATAATGGGCTCCAGTTTCATCCATCTCAATAGAACCGATTCAAATGTATTTTTTTTAATGGCTGAGTAATATTCCATTGTGTATATGTACTACAGCTTCCTTATCCATTCGTCTGCCGATGGACATCTAGGTTGCTTCCATGTCCTGGCTATTGTAAACAGTGCTGCGATGAACATTGGGGTACACGCATCTCTTTCAATTCTGGTTTCCTCGGTGTGTATGCCTAGCAGTGGGATTGCTGGGTCATATGGCAGTTCTAGTCCCAGTTTTTTAAGGAATCTCCACACTTTTCTCCATAGTGGCTGTACTAGTTTGCATTCCCACCAACAGTGTAAGAGGGTTCCCTTTTCTCCACACCCTCTCCAGCATTTATTGCTTGTAGACTTTTGGATAGCAGCCATTCTGACTGGTGTGTAATGGTACCTCATTGTGGTTTTGATTTGCATTTCTCTAATAGTGAGTGATGTTGAGCATCTTTTCATGTGTTTGTTAGCCATCTGTATGTCTTCTTTGGAGAAATGTCTGTTTAGTTCTTTGGCCCATTTTTTGATTGGGTCGTTTATTTTTCTGGAATTCAGCTGCAGGAGTTGCTTGTATATTTTTGAGATTAATTGTTTGTCTGTTGCTTCGTTTGCTCTCCCTCTCTTTCTATTATCCCATCCTAGTCATTCTAGTCACTCTTTTTCTCTGGAGAATCCTGGATACAAAAGAATACACCTGAGGGAGAAAAGACAGAGGAGATTTATAAACCTTAGGTTTAGAAAAGTCTTTTCAGCCTCAAAAAAAATGTTATTGTATGAAGAACCTAATGGTAGAAATCTTAAGCCTCAGCCCAATCTGTGCCTCAGAATTATCTGGGGCCCTGGCTCACTCCCAGGAGTGAAATTAATCTGAATTAATCTGTGACAAGGCTAAGGAAATGGTATTTTTTTAGAGCTTCCCTGTGATTCTCATACACAGCCAGATTGAGAACCACTGCAATAAGGAAAAAAATGAACATCTTTAACTACATAAAATGTAAAGCTTAGAAGACGTTCAGATTTAAGTGAGTGGACTAAAGGCATTCCTTCCTCTAGAAATCACCTGAAAACAATGAGAATGAGAGACAAACTCCAATTCTGATGAAATTAAGAGCCACCTATAACCTAGATAATAACAGAGTAAGTAGAAGAAAAAAACTGCTGAGGCCAAGAAGAAACATGAGTATCTGAAGAAAGAGTACCAATTAGAATCAAGATCTTTTCTAAGCAGAACTCCAAATGCTCAGAGATGGGAGGCACCTTGTACCACAGAATGAGGAATAAACTATGGCGCTAAATCAGAGAGAGTGATGGAAAGTCCATAAATGGAACCCTTTGAAGCTGCACTGATCCCTTCCTTGAGTAAGCAAACAGACAACAATTGTTAGTAGAATTAAAACGATAAATGTTTTTATCGTTTCCCACCTCCAGGAAGAGTAGTCTCTAGAGAAAGAGATCCAGATAAACTCCAAACCCCTGGAATCCCAAGGAAGGAGTGGTTGAAATACAGACCCAAACCAGCGGCTAAACCAAAGTCTGCGCATTGAACCATAGTGAGAATCTCAGCCCCTGGCCCTTGCCCAACTGCCAGAGGGGCTACAGCCTGACTTATAACCCAAGGCAGGGGACTGACTCCTTGGTAAAGTGTCTAACTTGGGGTACTGAAGGGGGAAGAGCGACATGCTCTTTGATAGAAAAGTAATTCAGGAGAAAGACTAGCACGGGTACGACTTCTGCCCATGAAGATTAGGAATGGTAGGGTGAACTCCTTTCCTTGCTTGACAAGAGGTTGCTGGGAGAGGGAGGAGCCTCCAACTAACTTACCGAGAAGAGATTTTATGCTGGAACAACTGTCAATATAGACACAGGTGGCCTTTAGGGAAGAAAGTGAATGTGAAGTGAAAGTGAAAGTTGCTCAGTCGTGTCTGACTTTTTATGACCCCATGGACTATACAGTCCATGGAATTCTCCAGGCCAGAATACTGGAGTAGGTAGCCTTTCCCTTCCCCAAGGGGTCTTCCCACACCAGGGATTGAACCCAGGTCTCCCGCATTGCAGGTGGATTCTTTACCAGCTGAGCCACAAACACCTTCTTAAATGTTCTTGTGTCCAGGAAGGAAAATAAGGCATCAAAATGGCTCACTTTGGTCTTAGGATAAAGTAGTCAAACCTTGAAGCTCTTCCATGACCGGAGCCTTCAACCCACCTCTCACCCCGGGACCCTCACAAACTCTAACACCAACCCAGCTGAAATCCTTTAAGCTCTTCCCACATACCAATCTATCTCTTGCCTCTGGTCTTCACCTCACTCTTCTCTGTCTCTGGAACTATCTCTCCATCCCTACTTCCTACTTGTTCAAAATGGTCCAGAAGCAAGAACTATGGCTCCTGTGGTAGAAATGCAGAGAAGGTTTAAGCAACAGCTCTCAGAAAATAGAACTTTGCATGTATAATTTCTAAACACCTTTCAGGGCAGCACCTTCTCTGAGGTATCTCCTGGCAACTTCTCATCATGCAAGGAAAGGATCTCCTCTCACTGCGCCTGAGGCCCTTATGTGGGAGTTGTATGGGCTCTTGTCTTTATCCCTGAAATGTGAATACCTCTGTGCTCTAATGTACATGTATAAAGATGTAAGGAAATGGGAAAAGGACTTGAGTGATGGCTCAGGCTCGGGAAGATGGAGTTATCCATCTCAGAGACTTCTGGGGCCTGTATTAAAAACGCTGGTAAAGGCCCCAAGACTGATTGCCCATCTCATTGAACGGATCCACAGAAGCCATTCCAAGGATGGGAGTGGCTCCATAACAGCAACAGGGAAGAACTTCTGGTGTCTGGTTCACTGCGGGCCTCACTGTTAAGTCCTGTGATTCAGTGAGACAAAAAGCAACCGACAGTAAGTTGCAAGCTCCAATCACCAAGAAACTCAATACTGAGAAAAAAAAAAAAGTTTCTGAGCTTCCCTGGTGGTTCAGTGGTAAAGAACCCACCTACCATTGCAGAAGACAAGGATTTAATCCCTGATTTGGGAAGGTCCCATCTGCCTCAGAGCAACTAAGCCCATGGGCCACAACAGAGCACAATATTGAGTTTGTGCTCTAGAGCCTGGGAGCCGCAACTACTGAACGCTCAAGACACAAGTACTGAAGCCCACTCGCCCTAGAGCCTGTGCTCTGCAACAAGTGAAGACAGTGCAGTGAGAAGCCTGCACACTGCAGCTACAGAGTAGCCCCCTGCTTGCCGCAACTAAAGAAAAGCCGGTGCAGCGATAAAGACCCAGCACAGCCAAAATTAAATTAAATTGTTTTAAAAAATTTACCAATGTAATTTCCATTTTCTCTATTTTACAACTCAGATGTTTTAAAAAATTTTTCAACAAGTATTACTTTGATGGCACTGATTTTTAAAAAATTTTTATTGTAGCAAAATACACATAGCATGAAATTTATGATTTTAACCATTTTATAAACTCCGGGAGTCGGTGATGAGCAGGGAGGCCTGGTGTGCTGCAGTTCATGGGGTTGCAAAGAGTCGGACATGACTGAGTGACTGAACTGAACTGAACTAAACTGAATCATACAACTTAGTAGCATTTAATATATTCACAGTGTTGGGCATCACAACTGTCTAGTTCCAAAACATTTTCATTATCCCTAAAGGAAATCTCACATCTATTAAGCAGGCACTTCTCACTCACCATTCCTCCCAGCCCTTGGCAATCACTCATCTGTTTTCTGTCTGTTTAACTTTGCTTATTCTGGATTTAAATTAAATATGAATTGAATCACACAATATGTGACCTTTTGTGTCTGGCTTCTTTCACTGAGCATGTTTTGTAGGTTCATCCACATTGTAGCTTAATCCTTTTTATGACCAAATAATATTCCATGTTTGCAATTAGGAAAAAATAATAAAGTTTTGGATAGTTGTTTGGTTTGTTTTATTTGGATTACCCAATAGGTTGATGGAAGTTCATGTTCTACTTCTTTCTTCATCCACTAACCAAAGGTGAATGTCCTATTTTCTCAATTCTAAGGTTCCTAGATTTTGTTTGTTGTCTTGGTTTAGATTTTTTTTAACGTTTTTGAAATGTGAATTCATCTAGTAATCTGTTTACTTTTATAGTGCTTCTTTTTCCTTTCTGTAAAGCTGGTACTATATTTCATCAGTTTGAAAGCACCATCAATGCACTATTATTTTATGTACCAAGACATAAAACAATAGCCATTCACCTATGACAATGCTTTCAGTTCAGTTCAGTTGCTCAGTTGTGTCCGACTCTTTGCAACCCCATGGACCGCATCATATCAGGCCTCCATGTCCATCACCAACTCCTGGAGTTTACTCAAACTCATGTCCATGGTGAGTGATGGTGATGCCATCCAACCATCTCATCCTCTGTCGTCCCCTTCTCCTCCCACCTTCAATCTTTCCCAGCATCAGGGTCTTTTCAAATGAGTCAGTTCTTCAAATCAGGCGGCCAAAGTATTGGAGTTTCAGCCTCAACATCAGTCCTTCCAATGAATACTCAGGACTGATTTCTCTTAGGATGGACTAGTTGGATCTCCTTGCTGTCCAAGGGACTCTCGAGAGTCTTCTCCAACACCACAGTTCAAAAGCATCCATTCTTCGGTGCTCAGATTTCTTTATAGTCCAACTCTCATATCCATACATGACTGCTGGAGAAACCATTGCTTTGACTAGATGGACCGTTGTTGGCAAAATAATGTCTCTGCTTTTTAATATGCTATTTAGGTTGGTCATAACTTCTCTTCCAAGGAGCAGCGTCTTTTAATTTCATGGTTACAGTCACCATCTGTAGTGATTTTGGAGCCCCAGAAAACAAAGTTTATCACTGTTTCCATTGTTTCCCCATCTATTTGCCATGAAGTGATGGGATCAGATGCCATGATCTTAGTTTTCTGAATGTTGAGCTCTAAGCCAACTTTTTCACTCTCCTCTTTTACTTTCATCAAGAGGCTCTTTAGTTCTTCTTCACTTTCTGCCGTAAGGGTGGTGTCATCTGCATATCTGAGGCTACTGATATTTCTCCTGGCAATCTTGATTCCACCTTGTGCTTCATCCAACCCAGCATTTCTCATGATGTACTCTGCATGTAAGTTAAGTAAGCAGGGTGACAATATGCAGCCTTGATGTACTCCTTTCCCTCTTTGGAACCAGTCTGTTGTTCCGTGTCTAGTTCTAACTGTTCCTTCTTGACCTGCATACAGATTTCTCAGGAGGCAGATCAGGTGGTCTGGTATTCCCATCTCTTTAAGAATTTTCCACAGTTTGTTGTGATCCACACAGTCAAAGGCTTTGGCATATCAGTAAAGCACAAGTAGATGTTTCTCTGAAACTCTCTTGCTTTTTCAATGATCCAATGGATGTTTGCTACCCCTCAATTCAAAATATTTTTTTAATCTCAGAATCAATTAAATATGACTTTAATATGAGAACTTAGAATCAAATATTTTACCTGTATGATCTTGCTAAAAGGAAGGATGAGTAGAGCTAGGCAAAGAAATAGCTAAGTGTCATGTGTGAACCTTTGCCTCTAAGTAATTAGAGGAGTTCTGGACATCAGAACTTCACGAAAGTTTTTAAGAAACCATCTAAGCTATCCTTACTTTTCAAATGAGGACCTGTGAGCCCCAGATCTTGAGAAATTTGCTCTCTCAGCCAAGGAGATATCCGGGCATCGCATGGCACACATGTTCACACAGGCACACTACACACACAGTCCTAAAGGCTAAGTAAAATCCTATTCCACCTCACAGAGAAAACCTTAAAAGACTTCCAAATGACCAGAAAGGACTACTTGATTATAATTGCATTGCACTGTCTTTGAGCTACTCTACAATTGGTGGGCTACCGTCCATACGGTCAAAAAGAATCAGACACGACAGTGATTGAGCACCCAACAATGTAAATTGTAGAAACTGATAATAATGCAAATTCCCTGTATCCGCAGAAATTGAAACAAACTGAATCCAGTGGAATGCAACTGATTATTGCCCTCTAGACAGGCCAGTTTTATATCTATTCATAAATTTATTTCAGCATTCGCTATGGTGTAGTTCTTTAAATTCCCCTTTCAACGAAGTGTAGCATCTTACTTGTTCCCTCATTCATTAGTGATTTAAATAAAATCTTTAACACATGTTCACTTTATATTTGTATTAAAGTCCTAAGTTTACATTTGAAAAATTATTCATTAGCTATATGCAAAATAGACACACATATGAGCTTAGTTGTTGTGTTTAGTTGCTCAGTCATATCTGATTCCTTGTGACCCCATGAACTGTAGCCCACCAGGCTCCTCTGTCCATGGGGATTCTTCAGGCAAGAATGCTGGAGTGGGTTGCCATGCCCTCCTCCAGGGGATCTTCCCAACCCAGGGATTGAACCCAGGTCCCCCATATTGCAGGCAGATTCTTCACTGTCTGCGCTACCAAGGAAGCCCAAGAAAACTGGAGTGGGCCTATGCCTTCTCTAGGGTATCTTCCTGACCCAGGAATCGAACTGAGGTCTCCTGCATTGCAGGTGGATTTTTACCAGCTGAGCTACCAGGGAAGCCCAAATCACTGCAGATGGTAACTGCTGCCATGAAATTAAAAGATGCCTGCTCCTTTGAAGAAAAGCTATGACAAACCTAGACAGCACATTAAAAAGCAGAGATATTACTTTGCTGACAAAAGTCTGTATAGTCAAAGTTATGGTTTTTCCAGTAGTCATGTATGGATGTGAGAGTTGGACCATAAAGATGGCTGAGTGCCGAAAAATGGATGCTTTTGAACTGTAGTGTTGGAGAAGACTTTGAAGAGTCCCTTGGACTGCAAGGAGATCAAATCAGTCACTCCTAAAGGAAATCAACTCTGAATATCCACTGGAAGGACTGATGCTGAACCTGAAGCTCCAATACTTTGGCTACATGATGCCAAGAGCCAACTTATTAGAAAAGACCCTGATGCTGGGAAAGATTGAAGGCAGGAAGAGAAGGGGATGACAGAGGATGAGATGCAACCATGGCATCACTGACTCAATGGACATGAGTTTGAGCAAGCTCCAGGAGATGGTGAAGGACCGGGTAGCCTGGTATGCTGTAGTCCATGAGGTCGCCAAGAGTCAGACATGACTGAGCAACTGAAAAACAACAACATGCAAAACAGAATGTCAGTCAGCCATTAAAAATCAGATTTATTCTCAAAGTTCTAAAAACAGAACTACCATATGACCCAGCAATTCCACTCCTGAGTATATATTCAAGACAAACAAAAACACTAATTTGGAAAGATATGTGCACCCCAATGTTCATAATAGCATTATTTACAATTGCCAAGATATGGAAGCAAACTAAGTGTCCATCAACAGATGAATGGATAGAAAAGATGTGATACACACACAAATACACACACATACACATACAATGGAATACTACTGAGCCATAAAGAAAAATGAAATTTTTCCATTTGCAACAATAAAGATGGACTTGTATGGTATTTTTCTAAATGAAATAAGTCAGACAGAGAAAGAAAAATACTGTATGATATCATTTATATGTGGAATCTAAAAAATAAAACAAACTAGTGAATATAACAAAAAAGGAAGAATATAACAAAAAATATAACAAAAACTGATAAAGAACAAACCAGTGGTTACCAATAGAGAGAGGGAAGAGAGGAGGGGCAAGATGGGGTAGGGGGTTAAGAGCTGTGACTATTAGTGTAAAATTAGCAAGCTACAAGGAAATACAGTCAATATTTTATAATATCTATAAATGGAATAAAACCGTTAAAAAATATGAATCATTATATTGTATACCTGTGACATATATATACATCAACTACATATTATGTAATATATATAAACTATATATTATACCTCAATAAAGTAAAAAACAAATAAAGAAATAAAAATAATTCTGTTTACAAAGTTTTTTGCTTAAATGACAACAAAATTGCTTAAGAAGTAGTGTCAGATGAAGAAAAAAAGACACAATATTCAGAATTGAATGTTGAAAAATATTGAAAAATGACATATACAACATATATGTCAAAAATATAAAGGAAATCAAATGGAAAGAAACAAGACAAAATAGTGATTGCCAGCAGGTACTGAGTATGAGTAAGGTTTTTTGGTTTCTGGATCTTTATATCATTCTGTACTTGGCACATTATTACAGTTAACGCGAATTGCGTTCATAGTCCAAAGAAAATCTTTGAAGAGGGAAGAATAAAAGATGTTCTATACTCAAAACAAGACCTAAGACATGGAGAAACAGGTAGAGCAGGGATTAAGAAACAGACAGCACCTGCAGGACAATAAGTGACCAGAGGCCTCCCCAGAGGATATGGAACTGACAGCTTGCCAGGAGCTGAAGGGCCTCTTGCATTTCATGGATATTTTATATTTCCTTTTTACAATGAAAATGTGCATGGCTCAGTGTTTGCACCTAAGAAAACAGCTTCTAGACAAATCAGTGTAAAATAAATAAAGATTTAAATTTAAATTATATGTATAGGCTAGAAAAACACCTATCCAGCCTTTAATCTCCACCAAGATGCTCATTAGTTGGTTTAGTGAATGCTTATTACCTGTCCCGTCAGAGATAGTACCAGGACCTTTTTTAAATCAAGAGCCCTACCAAGACCCCATTCCAGAACTTTCCAGAATTACACAAACCATAACAACATTCCAAAACTTTGGGCTTAACAGATGTCAGTCACTGACCCAAAAAGACAAGACACATAAAAGATGAAGTTTAATGCTCAAACAAGTAATCAGATGAATTCATCTGACTCAGGGAGCCCAGTGAGCAATCTGCACAGGCACAGAATTACACAACAAAATGATAATTGCCGTAACTGAGAGGTACTGAAGGGGGCTGGGGAGTGCAGAGGAAGATACTCACGACTACCTGGCAAAGGCTTTTTGGAGTTGCAGACATTTAAGCTGAATCAAGACAAGTGGTTCTTCCACTCCCAGAAAAAGACACGAAATTTCTAAGACAGAGATATAGCTTGAGCACTTGACTGGAAGAAAAAGACCAAACTTGTGGACCCTGCAGCTCTGTATGGCTGAAGTATAAGAGGCAAGGGGCCAAATAACCAGATGTGGCTGGAAAGAAAGGCAGGAGCCAGATCACCAGGTCACTGCCCCCCAAATTCAGGGGCTCGCTCCCAGCTGTGGGCTTGGCACCATCCTGCATCTCAATCATTCCTACCTCCCCACTTCCCCTACCTCATACTACCTTCCTCCCCCATGGACATCTCCTTCTCCTGTCAGACAGATTTGAGGTAGACAGTCCTGGGTTCTCTTCTCCATCTCCTACTCCGACTCCATTTCCCACCCTCTCCCTCAAAGACCCTTCTAGATGCTAAGTTGTTCTGACCCTGAGCAGACGCTGATCCATCAATCATCTCACTTTCCAGCCCTCACTGGCGCTGTCAGCCTCTCTCTTTCACCCAGTCACCCCTCATCCCCCAGTAAGGGGAAATCTAGGCTCTGGGCACTGCAACTGCCTCTGTTAAAGGGAATGATTTAAATGAATAGTGTTCAAAGAGGGAAACTGCATGAGCAGATACCCTGGAAGGAACCAACATAAGCCTTGAACAAGGAGGACCAGTCTTCTCAGGCAAGGGTTAACACCTGGATCCTGGGTTGCACCAGCCAAAGCCTGGGGAGCAAGAGCTTAGCAAACTGAATGTTGATCATTCTGCTCCTAAAAGGTGGGGGCAGCCCAGTGAGCTTCTACTGGAAGGTTTGGGAGATGAAAAGTCCAGGAACAAAGGAAAGGGCAGTCAGTCACCGTCAAAGATTCTGAAAACCTTTCTTCGTAGGCATCCACTCTCCGTGGATACCTGAGCTCCTGCACATACGTGGACTCATCCATACCAAACCCACGCCCTTTTCACCCCCCAGCATCTTCTGGTTCAGCCCATCTCAAGATGCTAGCTGTGCCCAAAAGCACATCCCTAGGATTTTTAAGCCTCGTTTGCATTTCAAGAGAAAGTTAAGTTGCATTCCCTGACTTACTTTATATTTACCTCTTCCCCTGGCAGGTGCCAAAGCTGCCACAGACCTCTCCACAATAAGCCTCTCTTCTTTGAAACTGGAAATGCCATTTGGCCCAGCCTGAAAGGAGTAATCCTTCTAGTCCCCTGGAGGAGAGCCACCTGGGATGGCTCCGATGCTGAAGGGGCTACAGGGTGGGATCGGGCAGTCCCCCGAGGAAACAGGGGGTGGGACCAGGAGAGTAACGTTTGCTTAAAACTTCTCTGGAGCCAGAACCGACAGAGCTGGGTCATGTTAGCTGGGGAAGAACCAGGGTCCTGGGCTCTATCACCTCTAGTCTAAAATAGATTAAATGTCCTCTGCAAAGCAAACTGGAGAAGTGGCCATGGGCTCATTATGAGTGCTGCTGGCCTGGGAGGAGTAAGCTTGGAGTGGCGAGGGGCAGGATAGCCCCATTTTTCTTTGCCTTAATGACAGCAGGAGTTTACAGACCCATATCAGCAGCAGCTGGTTGAGACTCTTCCCTTGTCCCTGTCACTGCTCAGTTGCCAAAAGTACAGTCCTGGTTGGAGAAAGCTCTGCCCAGTTACCCCTCCATGTGGTGTGAAGGCAGGCCAAGGGCACTTTGTGAAATTCCAGGCTGGCCTGTGGTCACCATGTCCCCAATTCTACGCTCCCTTCCTCTGACTACACCAGACTTGAATTCTGAAGCATGTAAAGTTCAAACACCCCCAAACAATGGTAGGTTTTCCAGTGGGCACTGGGGCACAGGACGGCTTCCCCTTTTTTTTTCCAGGACAACAGCTGCTTATTGCTAAGGGGGGTTCATCTTGTCTGTGAAGCTCCCACTGCTCCTGGTTTGTAAGCTTGGCCAGAGAGCAGCTCTGTGTGGGAAGGGCCTGAGGCTGGAGTGCAGTGAGGTTCAGCCTGCCACCCTGGGGACAGGCAGGCAGGAAGCTCCACCCACTTGAGGAAAACCTGTCCTTTCATCTGGTCTACTCCATCTCACCTTCTCACCAGGCACAAAGCTGAAGCAGGGAATTTGGATTTCAAGCAGGCCCTCTGAGACCACTATCAGGTTCACGTCAATGGGAATTAAACAGAGATGACATCACCAGCTCAGACACTCTGTCTTCTGACCCCAGGGCTCCCACATACTTGCTTTGATCTTTGTGGTCAGTCTTTTCAGTAAAGGCCCAAGCCCTCTTTGCAACGGGATGTTACCTCTCCTCCCATTAAGAGATGGACTCTATGTCTCCATCCACTTGAACCTGGGCAGTCCTTGCAACAAGGTTTGGTCAACAGAATGTGGAAGAAATGATACTGTGTAAGTTTCAGAGCCTAGGCCTTAAATGACCTTGCAGCTTCCTACTTTGCTCTCATGAAATGATGTCCTCCAGTCAGCAGAGTTTACTCCTGGATGAGAGGCTACATGGAGAACGGAGGCACCCTAGCTGACAGCCGGCACCCACTGTCACTGTGAATGAGACCAACTTGGCCCTTCCAGCTGCTGTAAAGATGCCCCCTGACTGTTTACTGCATTAGTGATCCCAGGCAAGATCAAGGAAGAACTGCCTGGCAACTCACAAATCATCATAAATAATAAACTGTTATCTTAAGATACTCAGTCTTGGGGTTGTTTATCACCCCCAAGCCTCTGCTGTCACCTAGAGCCAAGATGCAAAGCCCAAATGCCCATCCTGAGTTTTCTCCTTTGCCCCAGTGTGCACCATTCCCCAAGCCTGGCCTGTCAGTCCCATTCTACTGATCCTACCTTGATTTCCTTGAGTACTGAAGTCAGACTCACTAAACTATCCCTTGACAAGCCCACTCCCACTCATTAATCACCAAGAGTGGCAAGACCACATATCCCAGATTTCCTGCTATGAAAGCAGGAAGGCAAGATGGATGGGTGGAATGAAGGAAGAAAGGAAGGGCTCAGTAGGGCATTATCTTCCATTATCTTCACCCTGGGCTTCCCAGGTGGTGCTAGTGGTAAAGAACCCACCACAGAGAAGCAAGTTTGATCCCTGGGTCGGGAAGATGCCCTGGAGGAGGGCATGGCAACCCACTCCAGTATTCTTGCTTGGAGAATCTCATGGACAGAGGAGCCTGGTAGGCTACACTCTGTAGGGTCACAAAGAGTCAGACATGACTGAAGCAACTTAGCACACACACAAACACACACATCTTCACCACCATCCACTTCTTCATGTAATTTTTTATAATTCATACAATAGGTTAAGAGTTTAGGCATCCTCTATCTATTCCTGGTTTCACAATGCCCAGGGACATACATGCAAAGTTGGGTGCAAAGTAACTTGGCTAAAGAATAGAATATTTGAAAATAGTACAAGATGAGGCATGGCTAGAGCTGAACTGAGAGGAAGAGATTCAGAGGGAAACCTCAGAGCCATCAGTCCCCATTGCTGTTAGTTTGCTCCTGGGAATCAGTCTGACAGGAAAAGATCAGGGAGGTTAGCTTTGTTTCATCAAATAACCTGCTCGGTCAAAAGAGACTATTTCCCAGAAAAAAGTCTAATTACATTTTCAGTGAACCTTATAAGACCTGTTCAAGCAGCCCATTTTGCCTTCTTTCTTGGGGAAGAGAAGTAATGCTCTATAAAAATGTTAGCTAATGAATTTTTCTCTTACATTGTAGAGAAGACTAGAGAGCATGCCTAGCATAAAATAGTAGTTTTCAGTAACTGTCTTTGAAGTCACACAGACCTTGGATTTGAATTCAAGTCCTAGTCAATAGGACCCTCAGCTACTGAATTTCTATGTGCTTTAATTTCCTCATCTGTAAAATGATTTCACAGATGGTGGTGAGCATCAGAGGCAACACATGTCAAGTTCCTAACAGAGCACCTTGCCCAGAGTAACTGCTCAAAAACATCAGCTACCATTGGTAATAAAAACATAGCAAATATTAGCTACTACTATTGTAATCACAATCTGTTACATACAAGGAAGTTAAACTCTCTTGAGGAAAATAAGATGCTTAATCCTTTCACCCATTTCTGCTTTATTGACTATGACAAAGTCTTTGACTGTGTGGATCACAACAAACTGTGGAAAATTCTTCAAGAGATGGGAATACCAGATCACCTGACCTGCCTCTTGAGAAATCTGTGTGCAGGTCAGGAAACAACAGTTAGAACTGGACACGAAACAACAGACTGGTTCCAAACCGGGAAAGGAGTATTTCAAGGCTGTATATTGTCACCCTGCTTATTTAACTTATGTGCAGAGTACATCATGAAAAACCCTGGGCTGGATGAAGCACAAGCTGGAATCAAGATTGCTGGGAGAAATATCAAAAACCTCAGATATGCAGATGACACCACCCTTATGGAAGAAACTGAAGAACTAAAGAGCCTCTTTAGTTGATGAAAGTGAAAGAGGAGAGTGAAAAAGTTGGCCTAAAGCTCAACATTCAGAAAACTAAGTTCATGGCATCTGATCCCATCACTTCATGGCAAATAGATGGGAAAACAGTGGAAACAGTGACAGATTTTATTTTGGGGGCTCCAAAATCACTGCAGATGGTGACTGCAGCCATGAAATTAAAAGACACTTACTTCTTGGAAGGAAAGTTATGCCCAACCTAGACAGCATATTAAAAAGCAGAGACATTACTTTGCCAACAAAGGTCCATCTAGTCAAGGCTATGGTTTTTCCAGTAGTCATGTGTGGATGTGAGGGTTGGACTACAAAGAAAGTTGAGCACCAAAGAATTGATGCTTTTCGAACTGTGGTGTTGGAGAAGACTCTTAAGAGTCCCTTGGACTGCAAGGAGATCCAACCAGTCCATCCGAAAGGAAATCAGTCCTGAATATTCATTGGAAGGACTGTGTTGAAGCTGAAACTCCAATACTTTGGCCACCTGATTTGAAGAACTGACTCATTTGAAAAGACCCTGATGCTAGGAAAGATTGAAGGTGGGAGGAGAAGGGGACAACAGAGATGGTTGGATAGCATCACATGAGATGGTTGGATGGCATCCAACTTGATGGACATGAGTTTGAGTAAGCTCTGGGAGTTGGTGATGGACAGGGAGGCATGGTGTGCTGCAGTCCATGGGGTCACAAAGTGTCAGACACAACTGAGCGACTGAACTGAACTGAGCTGAATCCTTTCACCCAGACAAACTAGGAGCTGGGGTGCTGAACACGTTGCCGCTTTGGGTTCTCCCAGGGAATCCCAGGCAGCCGCTTAGGGAGAGTTGGCAACCCAAAGGAATGAAGCAGAGATGGGGAGATTCTGAGTTTGAGGCAGTCAGAGGGATACCATGGGAACCAGATGAACTTAAAAGGTTCCAAGTAGAAAGTGGGAGGAGATTAAGGAAATGCAAGAACCCAAAAGGAAGGCTGCAGCTTTGCCTTATTGGGTGTGGAGGCCTCATGTTAACCGTGGCCAGGAATCCAAAAGCGCACCTGCAAGACCTGGCTGTCTTCCCTATCTTTCTCCAACTCAGTGTGGCACTGGTAAACGTTCAATAACCAGCTTGAATGAGGTGGCCTGCTTGCATATACATTTTACTGGTAGAAAGGATGGGTAATACACAATTTACAAATAGTAATAAAATATACAATAGTCTTTATTGTAAACTCTGTGTCGCCAATTAATCAGTAAGTCAAGAAGGCTTTCACTGAGTTTTAGCAACCTCTTTATGGATAGCCAGCCTAAGGTTGCAATTATCAGATGAGTATAGTTCTGAGTGTTGGATGATATTTCATTTATAGTTGACTTTCTCATTATAATACTAGAAGAATATTTTTTTATTTTTGTTCTATTCACAATGTAACAGCCACAGATACGATACACATGTAAGTTTCATCTCAATTATTAATATTTCCTCCATCACTTTAGCCTAGTCAACAAATTTTTTTGATTTTAAAAAATAAAAAAATAATATAAAGCAAGCCCTGATCTGTAGCCTTTGCTAGTTTCTGTGAGATAAATATTAACATCAAATGAATACCAACACCTTAGCCAGTTTTCAAGTTACTAACATTAAGTCACTACACAATGAGTTGGAAAGATTTTCAGTAGCATACTTTTATGTAGTATTTCCACCATACAGAAAAACAAAAGTAAATACCCTCAAAAACATGGTATAGCAAAAATATAGGAAAATAAGTAAGTGATGTGTTTGTGCTTATTATGTTTATATAATTTATTAATTGTAAATTTATATAAATTGATGTTTAATAATGTCTATGTTTAATAACCAGTTTACAAAATTCCTGAGAATTTAGGAACTGGCTCTTATAAGTCAATTTGAGCCATTCCTGGGTGGTAGTAGCAATACTCATTGGCTTCCAGATGGTACTAGTGGTAAAGAATCCACCTGTCAATGCAGGAGCATAAAAGATGCAGGTTCAATCCCTGGGTCGGGAAGATCCCCTGGAGGAAGAAATGGCAACCCACTCCAGTATTCTTCCCAGGAAAATTCCATGGACAGAGGAGACTAGCAGGCTTCAGTCCACGGGATCACAAAAAGTTGGACAGGACTGAGAGTCTGAGGACATAATAGCAATACTCATACTATTAGCTCTTCCTAGATCAAGGATTTTCAGCTCTGACGGTAGATCAGAATTCCCCAGGGGGGATGGTTTTTGTTTTGTTTCATTTCATTTAACCTGAATGCCTAGGCCGCATCCAAGACCAAGCAAATCCAAATCTCTGGAGGTAGCACCAGGCATCAGTGTTTTTCAAACCTCCCAGATAATTTCAGCAGGCAACCGAGGTTGAGAATCATTGGCACAGAACCTTGCTACTCGAAATGAGGTCCTGATACTGGCAACTCAGGTAACATGTGGAAGCCTGTTAAAAATGCAGAATCTTGGGCCCCACTCCAAAGCAAGATGTCCAAGAGTTTGGAACTCAAATTAAAGTCCTGACCGCTGCACCCACCTCACATCAGCTGCCTAACTCATACTCACCCCTTCACTCTTACTTTTTCACTGAAGCCTTCCCTAACAGTCCCACACTGATTCATTAAGTCCCAGAGTGCTTCCATGGCACCCTGTACCTCTTCCTGGCTTTGATCACCACCGAGTTTCAGTCATTATGTATTGACTCTGCTGATGTCTGAATCTCCGAGCAAAGTGAAGAGGTAATAGGGGAAGCTCACTTGCTGTGTAGAAGAGCTCTGGGGATGTGAGAAGCCACTTGGCAGCCCCTGGAGATTGAAGATCTCAGTGATAAGCAGGTTGGGCCAGAGTCTGAAGAACATGAGTGCTGTAAGGGATACACTGTGCCACTTGGATGAAGGCAACCTCCTCTGGCAGGATAGAATTGGGTAGAGGAGAAAAGAGATGAAATCAGGAAAGTTCAGGGTGTTCAATGATCAAATGAGGATGTAGCACAGACAGGTACCAGGGGATGTTAGGAGGGTTGGATTCTCCTTCTCAGTAGATTTATTAAGCTCAGAATTTTATTCTCTCTTTCCCCCCCTCTCTGTCTCTGTCTATCTCTCTCACACACTTATACACGT
Source organism: Okapia johnstoni (assembly GCA_024291935.2). NCBI lineage: Eukaryota > Metazoa > Chordata > Mammalia > Artiodactyla > Giraffidae > Okapia > Okapia johnstoni. Next base: position 120,482,013 of record CM044306.1, on the reverse strand, counting down.
TCTCCCTCACTGGCTCCTCAACTCTCTCCAAAGAAAATGTTCCGGTTTTAGCAAATCCTCAGTCCAACTGCAGAAACACACAACCGTGAGTCAGAGAAGACACTTCTCTGTAGTGAAGAACTGGATGGGGCACGCTGCTGCTCTCAATCTAGACAGAGGACGGAGTTCCTCAGCCCAGAGGCCCCTGCTCCTTGGATGCTGGCAAAGTGGTGGGTGCAGGAACTGAGCCAAAGTATAACCGAAAGTGGGGTCCAGCTGCTCACTGCTCAAAAGCCAGTAGAGAGACAAGATTGGTGGAAAGGAAAGTTTGCTTTATTTTTGATGCTGGCAACCGGGGTGGAAATGAAGGGGGTCCAAAGACCTACTCGCCCTCACTGGCAATCAGTGGGCAAGAGCTTTTATAGACAGGGAGAGGGGGCTATATTCAGAATCAGCACAGTTAGCTCTGACAGTCGTCTTGAAGTTGGTCATGTAGTGGTCTGACAAGCAACATCTTGATTGTTTTGAGTCCATCTAGTCTTCAGTTTCAGGGTCGGTTTGTTTCCATCTCCTTGAGGCCAGTTCTTGGAATTGTCACAGCACTCTGGCCATCACGTAGTTAACTTCTTCCCAGGACTCAGAGTCTATCAGTGATGGCTTTTAGACATTACTGAGAAAAACCATAAATCACATGGCTCAGGGCTTAAGAGGTCCAAGCTGTCTCCTTTCAAATAAAGTTTTAGGGTTTTCCCTTTATAAAATCTATGTGTGTTTTTTTAATTTTAAAATACAGAAAAAGAGGAGAGAGAGAAGCACCTATTGTCAAATGACAAGCAGACTACCATATCTATATATACATATGACATTTTGGTTTATATATATAACTGTGATCATACTATATGCACAAATAGAATCTATTTTTCACTTACTATTATTATATCATACTGTACATGTCCTTTGTTTTTTCTAAATTTTAATGAACCTCAACACAATATGCCATAGAATTTGTTGTTGTTCAGTTGCTCAGTCGTTTCCAACCCCATGGACTGCAGCACATCAAGCTTCCCTATCTTATACTATCTCCGAGTTTGCTCAGACTCATGTCCATTGAGTCAATGGTGCCATCCAACCATCTCATATTCTCTTCACCCCTTTCTCATCCTGCCCTCAATCTTTCCAGCATTAGGGTCTTTTCCAATGAGTCGGCTCTTTACATCAGGTGGCCAAATTACTGGGGCTTCGACTTCAGCATCAATCCTTCCAATGAATATTCAGGGTTGATTTCCTTTAGGATTGACTTGTTTGATCTCCTTGCTGTCCAAGGGACTCTGAAGGGTCTTCTCCAGCACCACATCTAGAAAGCATCCATTTTTTGGCACCCAGCCTTCTTTATGGTCCAACTCTCACATCCATACATGACTACTGGAAAAACCATAGCTTTGACTATAGAATGTATATATTTTATTTAGCCATCCTTTGAGTACAAGACATTTTGCCGGTTTCAAGTTATCAGTATCATATGTAGGACTTATAAGACATCTTTGTGCAAAAAAAAAACAACTGAGTTTAGATTTCCAGCATTGGGGTTTTGGGCCCAGTGTAGGAGGAAGGGAAAGGAAATGTGTATTCTTCCTGACACTGTTGTTCCGTCGCTAAGTTGTGTCCAGGTCTTTGTGCTTTCCTGTCCTTCACTATTGGTAGACAATTTTTCCACAGATGTTGGAGCGGGGGTGCAGGTGGAGTTACAGGATGATTGAAGCAAATTACATATTATGCCACTGTTGATCTGACCAGAGGTGGAGCTCAGGGGGTAATGGGAGTGATAGAGAGTGGCTGTAAATACAGATGAAACCTCAGTAACTTGCCTGCCGCTCACCTCCTGCTGTGCAGGCCGGTTCCTAACAGGGGGCTGGGGACCCCTAGGCTGAGCCATCTCTCGTGAGAACCAAATGATAGGAAGGTACACCTTGAACTAAATTTGGACTTGATTCCTTTCATTTCCCCTTGCCAGGAGCAACAGTGTAGTTAATCTGTCATTGGTTTGAAGGGTGTTTCTTTATTGGCTTATTAAGCAACATTATCCTGTATGCTATTGGCTTATAAAATTATTATAATTCCTACAGTAAATATATGTTAAACAAAATATTGGGGGACTTCCCTGGTGGCCCAGGAGTAGAGTCCACTTTTCAGTGCAGGGGATGCGGGTTTGAGCCCTGGTTGGGAAACTAAGATCCCACATGTAGCAGGGCAACTAAGCCTGTGAGCCACAACTAGAGAGCCTGTGTGCTGCAATGGACAATCCTGCTGCCAACCCTGCATGCTGCAACTAAGACTGGATGCAGCCAAAAATAAATAAATAAAATAAAATATTGGCCAAGACAATCTCAGTCTCTAAAAATAATTTGCCTGGAAACAAAACGGTAGCCCAGCTCTATTTCCTGCCCTGTGTTCTGGGAGATACAACCTTCTTCCTCCCCAACCCCCAAATAAATCCAATTTATCACTTGATCTGGCTTGAGCAGATCTCTGTTCTTTTCAACAAAAGGATCATGGATTAAATGAACAGAATTTCAGTACCTCTTAGAGTCAGAGACTATCAGGACTGAAAGGGTCCTGGCACAAACAGACCCCTCCTCTGCTCAGCCATGGCCACAAGGACTTGAAGTTGAGCCTCTCCCCAGCTGCAGGAGTGCAGTGCAAGCCAATCAGGGGAACCCACTCACCTCCCCACAGCAATAGGCTCTCCTGCCTCCTAACAGTGATGGTGCCAGAAATGGGCATCTGACTTAAGCCATCAGAGCAAAGAGTCATCTATATGGCTTATGGCTATTCTAACAACAACAACAAGGAGGAGGAGGAGGAGAATAAGAAAAACAGAACTCCTTTCAATATTATGAATGTAGCATGTGTTTCCTGAGGAAAAATTTAAATACAGGAAAGGATGAATACATAAATAAAAGTAGCCTCCCTTGAAATCAGGGAAATGCCAAAGAAAACCAATGAGACATCACATTCATTAGACTAGCAATATTTTTCCTTATGATCAAGTGTTAACAAAGTTGTGGGAAATGAATTCTTTCATACTGCCATGGGCATGTCAGTTATTACAGCTCCTATTGAGGGCAAGTTGCCAGTATCTATTAAAATTTAAAAACTTAGGACCCACTGTTCCTCTCTATCTGCCTTGAGGAGACCTTTGTACACATGTCCAGCTAACTGGGATCAAAGATGTTGACTAAAGCATGGCTTGCAGTAGTGCAAAATCAAAAACAACCTGAATGTCTATGAAAAAAGGAACAGCTAAATCAATCTAATAAAGCCATACTACAAACTAGCATGCTGCAGTTAGAAGAGTGAAAAAGATCAGTGTGTCATAATACCCAACAAGATGTGTTGCTGAGTGAAAAATGCAAGTTGAAGAAAGAAAGGTACAGTCCAATGTCATTTCAGTTTTTTAAAAGCCACACAAAATAATCTGATTGTCATCTATATGTTTCTATATATGTGTGTGAATGCAGAGAAAAAAAACACTCCAAAAGTAGTGATGGTCAAAGGTACTTATTCTTACTATAAATCATAATTATGCTCAGGAAGAACTCAATAACATATTGTGTGATCTTACTTTAACAAAATTGTTTTCAAATATATGTATACACAGGAGAAAATTTGGAGAAAACACAAAGAATAAAGACGCAAATAAAATAATCTCTAATCCCACCTCAACTGCTCACCCTCTAGAGCCCTTTGGGAGAGTCAGGGTTCTATTCAGGGGCTCAGGCATGTCCATCAGGCTATTGCTGCCCTTCTGCCCACAAGGGAGTCTGGCACCATTCAACCCAGAAGACCTCCTAATCTAAATAGCACCCTAAACTCTGCAAAGGTCATGGTGCCCACCCACCATTTGTAATTCTAAACAAAGTTCTGAATTTTCCCATGACTACTTCGATGCTTTTTTAAAGCAATGAATATCAAATCTTTTCAAACAAGTGCTCCCCCCTCCCTTTCTTTGTCTGGGTATATGTTTTGTTTTGCTTTATTCCATCAGGGTTTTTTGTGTCCCTGCATCTTGGTGCCCTAACCCCACATACAATCTGCCTGTTGACCAATCCTGCACTGCTCCTCTCCCCACCCCCACCCCACCCCCGAGAAGGCTGTGTTTTCAAAGCACACCCCAGGTTGTCTGCCCCCACCCCACCCCTCATCTATGCCTCCTGTTTCAGGCTTGCCATTGTGTCCCAGGCAAGCTGCCTAACAATGAATTCTTAGCAGATGATGGTATTGCCCTGTCTCCACGTTCTGAGCCAACCCCAGTTATGCCTGGCATTCGGGAGTCAGCATTTTGTAAGCTTCTGTGACATTTGAGAGCTCACATCCCACTTCTCCCAGCATTTGGAAAAAAGAAAGAAGGACAGAGAACTGCTCTTGTCACCACCAATGAGCTCATCCTTCTCAGAGAGGTCATAAGAAAGCTAAATCTCACCCCATGAATCAGGAAGCCTGAACTCATGAAAAAGCATGCATTCCTCAGCTGCCTGACCCACCCGGCTGACCTTTCTATAAAAAGGAGAATTACACTGAAGCCTCCTCCCTAGAATGAGTTAATTAATTAGACGAAGACAGACATCTTTTAGTGAAACAAATCCTTCACGCCATCCACCGGAACCCTTTGATTTCTACACACCTTTTCCTTCAGGCCTCCTGTGACTGAAGTCACACATGTTTGGGAGCCACTCCCAGATTGAACACGTGGGACAATTTTATCAGGAGCAAGTCACTTAACTTCTCTTAGTTTCTCAGTCTGCAAACCGGAAATACTAATTCCTATCTTTTCCCATTGTGATTCTAGGACAATATGCCCTTGGGCATGACTCACGGCCTCAAAACAGTGATGCCTTGGGATTCAGTTTGCCTCCTCATCCATATTCACACCAGACCAAAGCCATTGAGTTGTCATCCCCAGACTTACAGGACAATGGCCTGGTTGTCCTACCTCTGGCTCCTCAGAATGGAGAAGTCTCTGTGTAGTTAGCCATGTGGTCTTTCCAACTCAACTGACCTTCCAGTCAACTTTCCTCTACATCTTCTAACTATGGGGCCAGTCTGCCTCACAGACCTCATAGGGGTCCTTGGTCTCCCTCAGAACTACTGCTTTACATTTATCTTTAAGCACATTTCTTTCTCTTTACTTTCCTCCATGCAAATTTTGAAGACTTCCACATCAGTCTTCGAAGATTTTCTTCCTCCCTTAGCCGGCAGCTGTGGTCCTTCCCTCTCTGCAAGGTATCTGATTCACCTTTTCACTCTCTAGTGTTTTGTGAGTCTGCCATAAAGATTATGCACTGATTCAGAATCTGAGTTTGGTTTAGGCTTAGAGTGTGCTCACTTGAGTGCAACAGTATCTTCACGTCTTTATAATAAATGGTATCTGTTATTGTAAAGCATATTACACATTAGTTCTAAATTATCCTATAGTGCTTGTATGGAGTGGTGGTGATTTTCTAGATTTCCTTTAGGATTGACTGGTTTGAGCTCCTTTCACCCCAAGGGACTCTCAAGAGTCTTCTCCAACACCACAGTTCAAAAGCATCAATTCTTCGGTGCTCAGCTCTCACATCCACACATGACTACTGGAAAAACCATAGCCTTGACTAGACAGACCTTTGTTGGCAAAGCGATGTCTCTGCTTTTTAATATGCTGTCTAGGTTGTTCATAGCTTTTCTTCCAAGGAGCAAGCATCTTTTAATTTGATGGCTGCAGTCACCATCTGCAGTGATTTTGGAGCCCAAGACTTGGAGCCCAAGTCTGCCACTATTTCCACTGTTTCCCCATCTATTTGCCATGAAGTGATGGGGCTGGATGCCATGACCTTAGTTTTCTGAATGTTGTTTTAAGCCAGCTTTTTCACCTCTTCTTTCACTTTCATTCAGAGGCTCTTCAGTTCCTCTTCATTTTCTGCCATAAGGGTGGTGTCATCTGCATATCTGAGGTTTTTTATATTTCTCCCAGCAATCTTGTTTCCAGCTTGTGCACACTTTAGACAGGTGAGTTCTGTGGTATGTGAATTATATCTCACTTAATAAAGCTGATATGCTTTTGTGTGCTGACCTGCCGGTGGCCTTGTTTCCTCCCACTTTCAGAACCGGCTTCGGAGGCTTCTGTACATGTTCCTCATAGAGGCACTGGCCCTACTTGTGCTTCTTGCCCATGTTGATCCCAGTCCTGGGGCCCTCTACCACGTTCACCCCGCCAGATCCAAGAGAAAGAGATTAAAAACAAAGCAAAGACAAAAGAGTAGTATGTAGCTACTGAAGGTCATTTAGGTGGTTTCCACTTTTTCCCTTAGCAAAGGAACTGCGGTGGCCATTTTTACTCACATTGACTTGTGCACTACTGTGAGTTTTTCTAGAGGATACACTAGAGTGAAATTGCTGGGTCATAAGTCATATATTCATCTCCCCCAAGACTTTAACCAATTATTCCTCAAAACAGTTGAAACACTTTACATTCCTACCAGCAATGTGGGAGAGTTCCCATTTACCAGCTGCTCTCCAGCTCTCTTCCTATCAGAGTTGATTATTTTTTTCTTTTTCAGCATGACCATTATAGAATCTTGTCTTGTTCTAGTGGGCATTTCTCTGATTACCAGTTGAGCATCTATCCATTCGTTTATGAATACTCAGTTCTTTCTCTGTGAGTCACTGATTTTTATCCAAACAGCAATTTTCTACTGGGTTATCTGTTTTTTATTTCTTAGTGTGTATTCTGGGTACTAATTATTATATACATGGCAGATATCTTCACTCAGTCTATTAACTTGTCTTTTCACTTTGGTTATGATGTGTTTTAGTATTTGAAAGGTTTTAATTTGTATGGCAACAGAGGATGAGATGGTTGGATGACATTGCTGACTTGATGGACATGAGTTTGAGCAAGCTCTGGGAGTTGGTGATGGACAGGGAAAACTGGGGTGCTGGGGTCACAAAGAGTCAGACACAACTGAGCAAATGAGCTGAACTGACTGAATTTTGATGTTGTCTAGTTTTCCTCTATGGGCTTCCTTGGTGGCTCAGTGGTAAAGAATCCACCAGCCAATGCAGGAGTTGCAAGTTTGATCCCTGGGTCAGAAAGATCCCTTGGAGAAAGAAATGGCAACTCACTCCAGTGTTCTTGCCTGGAAAATCCCATGGATGGAGGACCCTGGCAGGCCACAGTCCACAGGGTCGCAAAGAGCTGGACACAGCAACAATACAATTTTCCTCAATATTTCATAGGAACTTTTTGTTTTGTTTTAGAAATCTATCTCTACTCCATAAAAAATAATCTTTGTTTTAATGCGTTTCTTCCACAGTTGGTCTTTAAACTAAATGAGACTTATTTTGTGTGTGATGTGAGGTAGAGATTTTATTTTTCTCCACAGAGAGCCACTGGTCCCAGCACATTTATTGAATAGTTTACCTTTCCCTATAATCCGTAGTGCCTTTACCATTAAATTCAAGTTCCCATATACAAATGGAGACCTCAGAAATTCATCCCTCTGCGAAATTCAGTTGTAATGTCTATGGTTTTATGATGTCTTAATAACTTAAAGGAAAATATTCTCACCACATTCTTCAAAATTGTCTTAGCTCTTCTTGACCCTTTACGCTTTTTGTGTTGACAAAAAAAAAAAGGTGCACAACATGAGAATTGCAAGTTAAATTTATTTGGGGCAAAATGAGGACTGCATTTCAGATAACTCTGAGAAACTGCTCCAAAGAGGCAGGGAGCAGTTGTAGGGAGATCAGTATATATGAGATTTTGGTGAAGGGGAGATACAGGCAATCAAGCATATATTTTTTACGCGGGTTTCTGCTAGTCATGAGGAGCAGTCATCACTATGAAGGATTTTAGTGCTTTGAGGAGATACAAACAAGAATTGGACTCATAAAATCAGCTCCTGGGATTTCCCTGGTGACGCAGAGGGTAAGAATCTGCCTACCAAAACAGGAGACACGTATTCAATCCCTGGTCTGTGAAGATTCCACATGCTGCAGAGCATATCGGGTTCTAGAGCTGCAAATACTGACCCTGTGTATCACAACTACTGAAGCCCCTGAGCCTAGAGTTTGTGGTCCACAACAAGAGAAGCCGCCACAATGAAAAGCTCATGCACGGCAACAAAGAGTAAGTCCCTGCTCTCTGCAACCAGAGAAAGTCTTCACAAAGCAACCATGACCTAGCACAGTCATAAAAAAATAAATACGATTTTTAAAAAAATCAGCTCCTAGGGGCTTCCCTGGTGGTCCAATGATTAAAAATTCACCTTGCAATGCAGGGGACACCAGTTCAATCTCTGGTCTGAGGATCCCACATGCCTTGGGGCAACTAAGCCCAAGCCCATGCACCATGTGTCACAACTACTGAAGCCCAGTTGCCTAGAAGAGCAACAGGAGAAGCCACCACAATGAGAAGCCACAGCTAGAGAAAGCCCGCACACAGCGATGGAGACCCACAACGGTCAAAAAATAAACAAATACATCCAACAAAACCAAAACAGGGCTCTTTGAGTGGACTATCCAGCAACTGTTCTGTTATGGAATAATCCTAATTTCCAAATCACAAGAGGACTAACCAAGATGCTTATGAGCAATTCTGTGTACCATAATTGTAACATTTCTGAAATGAAAAGTTAAAAAAAAAAATCAGCTCCTGAAAATATCTGACTATCAGAAGACCTGTTCTGTCAGTTCCCTTCTCCTTGACCCCCACCCACTTCCACCTCCTCCACCCTACTCCCAAACCCCCACCCCACCTCTGGCCTCAAGCACAGAGTGTCTCATTTCTGCTCTTCACCCTGAACTCCTTTAAGGGGCATTAAAAATCAGCAGCTGCAGAAGCACATGATTTAATCCTTGTAGAGGTAGATGGCAAGTGCCTATGGTAAGTGTCAGTTTGTAGTTGACACCTCTAATATTAGTTTTGTTAAATTCCATGAAAATCCTTCTCAAAGTTTTACCTTGTCAGGAAAGGAAGACATTTTCCTTTACCCTCTAGGTTATTCTGGATGGTCTAAGAATTAAACTGACAAGAGGCAGATTAATAAGAGGAAATCACACAAAAGTTTAATAACATGTACACATGGAAGAGACCCAGAAAAACTGAGTAACAAGCCAAAATGGCTGAAACTTTAGTTTAAATACTCCCTTCAGCTAAAGACAAAAGGGAATATTGAGGGTAGTGATTTGGGACTTCAAAGGGGAGGAAGGCCATTGACATAGAGACGGAAAAGCAAATGTTTAGTAAATAAATGTTTGCTGGGCCATGCAGAGACAGTGGGACACAGAGAGGAATTTTCACAAAAAGACTTTGCTAGGTTCCTCCCTGTGCATGCGTACATATGTGCTTAGTTGTGTCCGATTCTTTGCCCCTCCATGGACTGTAGACCACCAGGCTCCTCTGTCCATGGCATTTCCCAGGCAAGCATACTGGAGTGGGTTGCCATTTCCTTTTTCAGGGTTTCTTCCCAACCCATGGATCAAATCCACAACTCTTGCATCTCCTGCATTTCTCCATCTATACACCTAATTTATACTATAGTTATCTATGGTGATAACTTCTTTCTTGGAATATATTCTCTGTCTGCATTCTTTTAGACAGTTAGAGAGAAGGTCAAAGCTTTTTCGTGAGTCTTTTGGGCCTTGATTGTTTCCAGCTTGAAATAATCTGCATGCAAAAGAGACATTTTGGAGTGGCAAGATTTGATCCCCTACAACTTAAATTACATTAAACTTACAATTTTTTACTTGGGAACTGGCATCACCAGTTTCTTGCAAAAGGGGAGCCAGTGGCAGGGCTAAGGAGTGAGTGAGCAAAGGCTCAAACTTTCCCTCTAAAATCTCATCAACACCCCATTCTCACTACTGCTCCAAAGCCTCATCATAAAATGCTGTCTCCAGCAAAACCCTGCAGTGGCAGTTACAAGGAAAGTTGAACCTAAGTCTTCTCAACCTTCTTCCAACCAGACCTCACTGCCCCTACACGCTCTGTGGTATAAGAAGTCTGGAACCTCCACTAAGAGGAAAGAGCAGGGGAATGGAGGCAGTGGATAAAGTTGTTTCTGAATTGGTCAACCAGTCCCATGCCTGGGTCCTGGCCTGGGCCAAGACCTCTTGTCCCAGACCAGGAAGTTCTTTTCCCAGTCAAATCCATAGCCAATAACAAAACCAGTGCTGAGACTGGAACAATACAAGCTTCATTCAATGGCCAAAGCATGGAGAAGCAGGCACCTAGTTCACAAATCAACTTCTTAACCCAGTTTGGGTAGAGATACCAAATACATAGAAGGGTTGAGGTAAAGGGGACAGAATTGGAAAGGGTGGGGGGGAATACGCTTGCTCCTTGGAAGAAAAGCTATGACAAACCTAGACAGCATATTAAAAAGCAGAGACATTACTTTGCCAACAAAGGTCCATCTAGTCAAAGCTATGGTTTTTCCAGTAGTCATGTATGTATATGAGAGTTGGACCGTAAAGAAAACTGAGCATCAAAGAATTGATGTTTCTGAACTGTGGTGTTGGAGAAGACTCTTGAGACTCCCTTAGACTGCAAAGAGATCCAGCCAGTCCACCCTACAGGAAATCAGTTCTGAATATTCATTGGATGGACTGATGCTAAAGCCGAAACTCCAATACTTTGGCCACCTGATGCAAAGTACTGACTCATTGGAAAAGACCCTGATGCTGGGAAAGACTGAGGGCAGGAGGAGAAGGGGACAACAAAGGATGAGATGGTTGGATGGCATCATCGACTCAATGGACATGAGTTTGAGCAAGCTCCAGAAGTTGGTGATGGACAGGGAAGCCTGGTGTGCTTCAGTCCATAGGGTTGCAAAGAGTCGGACAGTACTGAGTGACTGAACTGAACTAACTGAGATGAAGTGTTGAGTTATAGCAACATGGACAGGCTTACGGGAAAGCAACAATCCTGCATTGTATCCTATGAAGCAATCATGGGAAGCTCTTGCTATCTCTAGAACTGGAGGAGAATGGGAGGAATGGTCACTGTAACCCAAAGAGACCCACAGATATGAAAAAAAAACTGTCCAAGAGCATGGCCTTCAATAGAGAGAGGCAGCCACTGCCAGCCTATGGCCCAGACAGTCCCATTAAGCATTTAGCTCTCTGCTCCTAAAGTAGAGCCCCATTGATTGAGGTGAGCAAAGCAGAAATCACTAAGTAGTCCTCTACTTCTTGTCCCTATCCTTTGGCCCTAGTGTTGGTTGGATATTCCTTACAGGCAGGGATATCTGCAGGCTGGTATTTTTCGGTTCAAAGAGCTATTTCAGCTGCTTGTCCTGAGGAAGGCAAGGAAGAGCTGAGCTGGGTCTAAGCTTGGTGCTCCTGGATCAGATAAGAGAGGCCACCAAAATCCACCCCCACCACAGACACACACACACACACATACACACACCCCACATGTAAATATATAGTAAAAGTTATAGAGTACTCCACAGTTGTTGGTTATTTTATTAAAAAGGATGCTCTTAGCAGGTAAACTAGTCTTCAGACACAGAGAGAAGACTTTGAAGTTCCTGAAAGCAACCTGAGGAGGAGAGAGGAGGAAGAAAAAAGGAAGAAAATCAAGGAAAGAGGACACTAAAATGACTTAAGACTATGGTTCATTCTCTGACCTCCAGGACTGACCTGGAACAAACACACCCCTCTTTTCCTCACGGCCATACTCCTCTCATGCTTAGATGAAGCAAGAAACTCACCAAGGAAGAGGTGAGAGCTTGCAAATAGGCATACTTCCTATTTCACACACTGTTGGAAAAGGATAAAGCAATTTCATTGAAAACGCTTTGCACAGAATAGGTCCTAAATATGCGCGAGCTGAAACTAAACAGACTTTTCATTCCTCCCCAACGGGCTGATGAATTCTTCTCAAGCCATTTACCCCTTCTCATTTCTCACACTGGAAGCAGAGGCAACTTGAGCTAGCTCAGCTCATCACCCCTTCTCCCTAAACCTCAACCTCTTCGTTTCAAGTTCCTTTCTCTTAGAACAAATGGCCACCTTCCAAGCCTCATCGCTCTGGCTGGGCATTAGACTCCACTCCTCTCTGGGCCAGGATGTATCAGTTACTCCTCTTTAGTCTGGTTTCCCTTCCCCTGTCTCCTTTCCTTCCCTGTACACGTGTTTAGTTGTGGCCAAGATTTTTTAAAAACAGTTCTTGGACCTGTCCCCCTCTCCAGTTTCCACCCTTTTACTCCTTCCTCCGATCACTACTAAACTCCTGTAATACCCTGCCCAGCTGGCTTCCCCCAAACGTCATCATAAAAGTTACCAACAACCTCCATGTTGCCAAATCTGATGGTGTCTTCAGTCTTGATTTTGCTGCCATACTTGACCCTCAGGCCCACTCCCTCTTCCTGAAAACTCTATCCCAGCCCCTGCCACCATTCTCACCTGGTTTTCCTCTACATCGGGCTATAGATCACCTTCTTAGTCTTTTCTCACTGTATACACACTTCCTGGACAGGCTCATTTACAAACTCATTTTCAGTATTCTTCCAAATAACCACCATTCCAGTCTCTGAGCACCGCAGGCATGGTGCCAGCCACAGTTTATTGGGAACTGCAGGTTCCATGAAGGCGCTACGGGTGGCACTATCCTTTCCCAAAGCTTGGACTTACTTCTGCCGGGTGACCCACAGGCACTTTATGCCCAGCTGTCACAGCAGATCCCTGTACAAGGCCTTCTGCTAGGCAAAGGGGTGGGGGTTGGGGAGTGCACACAGGCTTAAAGCCCTAAAGTTTGTCACCAGCCCTCCTTGTCCTACGATATCTACATGACCACACAAACACACATCCCTGCCAGCATGCTCTATGCAACAGAAAGAATGACCAATTCAGAAAAGATGAGGTGCTCCACCTTAGCCAACACCCACATTCCTTTTTCTCTTTCCATCACCCCACCCATTACTCCACCCAAGTTCTCACAGTGAAATAGAGCCAATGTCACGTCACAAGAGTGCCCTCTAGAGGAAGATTGTCCAAACTGCAATGGTGCCCTCTGAGAAGGTGTGGTAGATTGCATTTTCCACAGATGGCAGCGTCTCCCATCTCAACTGCTCTGCCTACGATGTGGCACTCCACCCAGTACTAAACTCCTTGATGGATTTAGGGACTTCCCTGGTGGTCCAGTAGTTAAGAATCCAATTCAAGGGATGCAGGTTCTATCCCTGATCAGGGAACTAAAACCCCACATGTGGCGTGGTAACTAAGCACACTGCAATTACTGAGCCCTTGCACTGCAACTAAGACCCAATGCATAAATAAACATTTTTTAAAAAGAGGTGGCATTTATGTTATATATTCTTCTATTGGAGTGAGCTTGCGATTATGGAGGAAGTCATGCTAGATGACTTTCAAGGCTAGGCTACCATTTTTCTTGTTTTCAGCTTTAGAGCCCTTAGCCACATGTAACCAATTCAAGTACCCTCAGGCTGCCATGCTGTGAGGAAGCACAAACCAGCCCATGTAGAGAGACCACATGGAGAGACTATGTGAGAGACGGTGATTCAGGCCCACACCATGCCAGCCACAGCCACTAACAACCACTCACAGACCTAACAGCAGCCATGCTGAGCCCTTCCCAAATTCCTGCCCCACAGAACACTTGGGAGATCATAAAATGATTTTTGCTATTTTTAGACACAGTGTTTAGGGTAATGTGTTATTTAGTAATAGATAACTAGAATAGTGGGTCACAAATTCAATCTAGTATGGCATGACCAATATTTTTCTTTAAAACTAAGTAGAACAGAACAGAATGGAATGGAATATAAATTAATAAGGGTATAAGAACCGTCGAGAAACTTTTTCAATAAAATGTGTGTGTTTGTGTATGTTATACTAGATCAAGAAATTAAATGTATTTGCTTCCTGAATAATATAATTTTTCAAGTTTTGAGAAGCTAGACTATTACTGCAATTCCAGAAGTTACCAAAGCCCTCTGAGGCCAATATCATTGCTGAGTCCAGGAAACTGGGAAATCTGGTACTTTGCCAATATGTTATAGATGGATGTTTGGCTTTATCATCTAGACTAGAAAGAGAATTAGAAGTGCCTTCTGCTTATAAGAAAAATAAAGAAGGTGATTCCTAGGAAAGAGGCATTCTAGATGGTTCTTGTATATTTTTACTATAACACTCAGTACCTTGATTTCCTTAGTAAATACTCTATAGTATTAATGAAACTTCTGAGACAGTTTGATGGCATCTTTTTCCATGAAACTCCTGCATCAGAATTACTTGAGGGTTCATAAAAATGTAAGATCCCTGGATCTCTCTTCAACCCTTCAGTATCAGAGGTTTGGAGCCCAAGGCCCAGCTTCCCAGAGAACCATCAGAAGACGAAAGTTTGAGATCTACTGAGTCTCAGAAAGGACTTCAAATTTGGGATTCAAACTCCCTTAGAAACTGAAGGCTAACTCTATCATGCAAAGGCCTTTAGCTGGTCAGAACACTGAGTGGTTTCATTGCACCATGGATGTAACTGGAAATAGCCCTGATCATCAAGAAACTTCATCCAGGACTCCTTTAAAGACAGGGCATGGCTGGAGCACCTCCACATTTCTGAAAAGAGATTGCATTGATGAGGAGTACTGTGTATCTTTGTGTATGTCTGTGTCTGTCTGAGCGCATGTCTGTTTTACATGTATATATTAAATTACATTATATCATTTTCTGTATTATTATATTTTGACATCTTAAAAAACCTTTCCTGCTGAGGAGAGACAGCCCCTCCCTTTGTTGCTGTTCAGTTGCTAAGTTGTGTCTGACTCTGTGACCCCATTGACTGCAGCACGCCAGGCTTCCCTGTCCTTGACCATCTCCCTGAGTTTGCTCAAACTCATGTCCATTGAGTCAACGATGCCATCCAACCATCTCATCCTCTGTTGCCCCCTTTTCCTACTGCCCTCAATCCTTCCCAGCATCAGGTTCTTTTCTAATGAGTTGGCTTTTCACAACAGGTGGCCAAAGTACTGGATCTTTAGCTTCAGCATCAGTCCTTCCAATGAATATTCAGGACTGATTTCCTTTAGGATTGACTGGTTTGATCTTCTTGGAGTCTAAGGGACTCTCAAGAGTCTTCTCCAGCACCCCATTTCGAAAGCAATTCTGCGACGCTCAGCCTTCTTCAGGTCCAGCTTTCACATCCGTACATACTGTTGGAAAAACCATAGCTTTAACTAGGTGGATCTTTGTTGGCAAAGTAATGTCTCTGCTTTGCAATACACTGTCTAGGCTTGCCATAGCTTTTCTTCCAAGAAGCAAGTGTCTTTTCATTTCATGGTTGCAGTCACTGTCCACAGTGATTTTGGAGCCCAAGAAAAATAGTCTGTCACTGTTTCCATTGTTTCTCCATTTGCCATAAAGTGATGGGACTGGATACCATGATCTTAGTTTTTTGAATGTTGAGTTTCAAGCCAGCTTTTTCACTCTCCTCTTTCACCTTCATCAAGAGGCTCTTTAGTTCCTCTTCATGTTCTGCCATAAGAGTAGTGTCATCTGCATATCTGAGGATAGCAAAGGATCCAGCCAGGATGCAAACTAAACATTCCGGAGCCAAGGATCCAGCCAGGATGCAAACTAAACATTCCGGAGCCAGGTCACATCTCCTTTATCTGACCTGGAGGCAATATTCCTATGCCTTAATCATCTGAGCCAGGTACCCCAAAAATCATCCACCCCCCCCATACTGAGTAAGTGTAGATTTGGATTGATAAACAGCAAAGGGTTCCCTGAAGCTCACTTCTGGATGACCAGGTCTTATGAGTTTGATAGGGGTGCCCAGCCTGCTCCAGTGACTTGGACCCAACCTTAAAGCCCACTGAAACTATTCAAACTGACCAGTCCTAAAATGCTCACCCTGCCTTGCCTTGCTGTTTCCATGGAAGCCCCAAGAAAACCCACGGATTAAGGGCTCCCCTCACTCCTGCCTCCTCACAGTCCTGGTGTCTCTCTCCCTGTGGCCCTGCACGCCACCCTGAGTCTCTAGGACTCACGAGCACAATAAACTTTGTTTTCCTGAGCCCCTCCTCCATCTCCTCTCATGCCTGCCCCTGACTAAAACCTTCTTATAAAAGAATGTCTGCATGTGTTTCTCTACTCCTGTCTCTGTCTGAGTGTGTGTGTCTCTGAGTATGTTTCTGTTTGTGTGTGTGTGTCTGTCTCTCTGTCTGTGTCCAGGTGGCCTTGGAAGCAGTCCCTTAGGTAAGGTGTTTCCTGGCAAGCTCTGGGAGTAGTCCCTATCCATTCCAGTTACTCCAGGTCTTCCTGTTTCTGAGTGTTTTTCCTTCGCACACACTGTGCACCCAGGTGTACGCACACATGCACACACTTTGATTGGTAGATCACTAAGTTCCTACTGAATGGGGCCTCTGAACTTTTTTTCTTCTTTCATTCCCTGAATTATATCCACATGAATATAGATTCCTTGATCTAAAAGGAAATAAACAGATCTTATAACCAATGTGCTTTCTTAAGAAATTTGACAAGAAATTTTTTTAAATCATCTGTTGATAGAATGTGAGTGGAATCACTTGGATTCAATTAATCAGCCAAAACAGTCTCACAGGGGTTAAATGCTACACAAAATGATCCCAAGTATATTCATATGTTGGAGTGAAAATACTAAGAAAAATGCAACTATTTTATTGCATGAAGAACAAAAAGCACAAACCATGATAAAATTGTACAATAAGACAAAAAGCCTCGCATGGAGCAGTGATCATCACATGGACAATGGGTCTGGACCCCCCCACCACCATCATAATCACTGCTCATCTGTGCAGCACGTCTCCACCTTGTGTGCCTAGGCCGGGCTCACCATCCCTTGCTAAGTCACTTCAGTCGTGTTTGACTCTGTGCGACCCTATGGACAGCAACCCACCAGGCTCCTCTGTCCACAGGATTCTCCAGGCAAGAATACTGGAGTGGGTTGCCATTTCCTTCTCCAGTGCATGAAAGGGAAAAGTGAAAGTGAAGTCACTCAGTCGTGTCCGACTCTTAGCGACCCCATGGACTGCAGCCTACCAGGCTCCTCCGTCCATGGGATTTTCCAGGCAAGAGTACTGGAGTGGGGTGCCATCACCATCCCTTAAAGACAGTTTATTACATAATAATCATTACCTTATTTGTGTGTTCCTATTTTATTACATGTTTTTAAATACGTTTAAGAAAAAAGTACCATCTGTATTATTTTGAGAGTTTGGTTGGTTTTAGGATTTCAGAATCACCTCATAGAAGAAAAATTTAGAAAAATGGATCCAACCCTATTTTCAGCTGGATAGACTGGGTCCCAGAAGAGTAAATGAACTGACCAGGACGGTAAAGGTTTTGTTTCACAATCTCGGGAGGAAAAGAGAGTTGGAGAAGATTCATAGGCGTACTAAGTATACGATCACCTCTCTGATCTTGAGGGGACTCTGGGGCCCACACAGACTGGCAGGCTACTTGGAGTCATGGGGAGGGTGAGAAGATCTGGAGCTATTGCTGGAACTTGCAACATGTTAAGTATTGAAAACAGAGATCTTATCTTTGGGCCTTATTTTGAGATTTTATTATTTTCTTACTACGCATAACAATCGAGTGAGTTTATAAATAACTTGCAGTCTAATTGGGTGGGTCTAATCTGTGTCCTTAGTCTCAGCAAAACTTGGAGAGTGGGTGATGATGCTAGTAGAAGCCACAATAAAGTCAAATCCATTCAGCTCCCCTATGCTCATAGTTAAACAGACCCCATGGGAGATAAACAACTGGTGCTAAGCTGCCTATTTCCCTTGTTACTCACACCAGGAGGCTGGTTGAAAAGCTGCCACATGGTTATAACCTTTCGTGCAGTGACCCCTGCTGCTGAGACCTGAGATACACATGAAAATCCTGCTTGGGAGAGGCTCTGGCCCCTCTATTCACCCTGAACCCACAGATCGGGCCCAAGGCCCTCACTCACCCACAGCAAAGCCCACAACTGAGTCAGGTTTCATGAGGATTTCAGCTGTGAATTAATTAGGGGGGCACAATGAGAGAAGCCTGGGAAGCAGGGGATGGCTGAGAGGCATCAAGATGAGCACAGGAAAGGGGAGTCCCCAGCAGAGGGAGTGGGCTTGGGCAGAACAACCCAAGGCAGTTACGTTCAAATTTGAGAGATGCATAGACTTCTTTTGAGGAAAGTTACAGGCCTGAGACTGATTTTGAAGATTTTCCCACTGGCCTATTCAAGGCTATGATCAGAGAAGATACTTCCATTCCTTCTTTTTAAGTATTTATTTGGATATACCAAGTCTTAGTTGCAGCATGTGGGATCTAGTTCCCTGACCAAGGATCGAACCCAGACCCCCTGCATTGGAAGTCTTAACCACTGGCCCACCAGGTAAGTCCCAATACTTCAACTTATAAATTTAAAAATTATCACTTTGGGGAATCACTTTAGAGCCAATGTGATGGTAATCAAAGATGCAAACATGAAAACATGAACCCTGAATTTATATGGAAGGATCTATTCAAAATTTGGTCAGCTGGATAGTATAAAACATTACTTTATATTCTATATAAATTTGTTTATATTATTTTCTCTGAGAATATCAATAAAATGAAAATATTAAAAACTTGTACAGGATGTACAAACTCTGAGAATACACTGAGGCCCCCAGCAGTTTCCCAGCTGGAGAAACATTGGGTGGACTGTTTGGACTTGGATAGATGGGTATGATCCAGAGTTTCAAGGTGGGTGTGCAAGACTCAGAGAGCAATTTGTTTCTGGTGTGAAAAAAATTGCCCCTTGCCCCCAAATACAAGCAGGTTTGGCTTGAAAAACAATTGAGATCCCTGGCCCTCAACTCCGGATGACTAGGCCTTATGAATTTGACTGACTGCCCCACTTGCTCCATCTGCCATTGCGGGGTGGGGGGTGGGGGTGGGTAGAGCTAAAGGGAAGGTGCTTAAAGGCCCACACACCTGCTTGTATTGGAAAAAGAGGAGGGGGCCCAGGGGCAGAAGAGCAGCTGCCCATCCTTGAATGAAGGATGTGGGGGCGGGGAGGTCAGAAACACAATTTCTCAAATCAAAAAAACTCTGCAAATGTGTCAGTATACCTCAAACTGTTATAAAACTTGTAAATTTGACGGAAATTTCTTTATTAACATAGTTATTTCATCTAATAATAATTTCATCAAATCTGCAAGGAGATCAAACCAGTCAATCTTAAAGGAAACCAGCTCTGAATATTGATGAGGAAGGACTGATGCTGAAGCTGAAGCTCCAACCCTTCAGCCGCCTGCTGCGAAGGGCCGATTCAATGGAAAAGGCCCTGATGCTGGGAAGGACTGAGGGCAAGAGGAGGAGGGGACGACAGAGGATGAGATGGTTAGATAGCACCGCCGACTCGGAGGACATGAGTTTAAGCAAACTCCAGGAGATAGAGAAGGACAGGGAAGCCTGGCGTGCTGCAGTCCATGAGGTCACAAAGAGTCAGACACAACTTTCCAGCTGAACAACAACAACAAACTTCATCAAAGGTGTTTTGTGGTCCTAAAAGTCACATGGTGAGGTCAGGCAATATTTCACTTAGAAACCAAAGTAATTATTAATGTGCCTGACACTCACCAGGAGTCACTTCTCCCTCCAGTGGTCTGTAAGCAACAAAGAATACAAGGCAGGACCTGCTCCATTGATTGGGAGGCTTAAGCTCTGGTCACAAATCTCTCTTGAAGAGCAATGTCTGTCCTTAATCTTTTCTGTTCCACTTCACTGCGTTCAGAAGAATCAAAGCAAAAAGTCAGCCAAAATCATCCCTGATAATAACTAATAATTATAGAACATCTTGTATATCCTATGTGTGGGTACATACATATATATGGAGAGATTAACTGCAGATCCTCATGATTAACTACTACCAGGATGCCTGTTCTAACAGAAGCACTTTGCATTCTCCAGCAACCCATTAGAACAGAAATCAGAGCTCCAGTGTGCCCCACCTGTCCTCTGTTCTCCAGCTCACGTGCACATATCTGCTTTCCCAAAGCTACAGACAGAGGAGAGAGAATTCTGTTAACCCTTAAAGTGATTCATATGAGCAGAATAGAAGGAGACATTGAGTAGGAGGGTGTTTTCTTTGAGTTGAAGGCAGTATGAAGAAAAAAAAAATCTCGTTACAGTAATCAGATTGTTGGTACAAAGATAGAGTGACTTAAGGCAGGTCCCCTGCAAGGAGGCACTGAGCAAGGCTGGGCCATGTCCTCTAGAATTAGAACAGCATTCTGTGTATCTTCCCACTTCTAAGATACACATCGCTCAGAAAACCAAGTAAGGAGAGCCTGTCATTAAGGCAATCTGGGCAGAGCTGTGACTACAGATGAAATAGAGATGGAAACCCAATCCACAGCCCCAGGTCCCTGCTGGGGGCAAGAGCTTTCTCAGGCTGCCCTTTTGTCCTCCTAGTACATCTGAGCAGTGTTTTGTGGGGAAGGTGCCTGATAGAAAAAAATAATAATTTTAAAGTATTGCTGATATGGAGTATTATTCAGCTATAAAAAGGAATGCGTTTGAGTTGGTTCTAATGAGGTGGATGAATCTAGTATGTATTATACAGAGTGAAGTAAATCAGAAAGAGAAAGACAAATATCATATATTGACGCATAGATATGAACCTAGAAAGATAGTACTGATGATCCTACTAGCAGGGCAGCAAAGGAGATACAGACAAAAAGAACAGACTTTTGGACACAGTGAGAGAAGGAGAGGGTGGGATGATTTGAGAAAATAGCATTGAAACATATATATTACCATATGTAAAATAAATAGCCAGTGGAAGTTTGCTGTATGATGCAAGGAACCCAAAGCTGGAGATATCTGTGACAACCTAGAGGGGTGGGATAGGGAGGTAGGAATGAGGATTCAAGAGGGAAGGAACATATATACACCTATGGCTGAATCATGCTGATATATGGCAGAAACCATCACAATATTGCAAAGTAATTATCCTCTGATTAAAAATTAAAAGTAAAGGGAAAGTGTTGCTGTTGAGTGAGTTGCAATATTACATGAGAAAATCAGTCCTAACTCTCTTCAGTTCAGATCAGTTCAGTTCAGTCGCTCAGTCGTGTCCAACTCTTTGCAATCCTAAGAGTCCTAACTCTCTTACTCATTAATTATGGTGGAATTTTCTAACTTGAAATAATTTTTATATAACCAAGGAAGACGTAAGTTGAAGAAAATGTAAACATACAGAAGAAAATAATCTCACCACCACAGGTAACAAATCTTAACACATTTTATTGTGTAACCTTTCAAACTTTCTTCTATGCATATAAACCTGTTCATTTCTTATAAATATAAAATCTTTATGCACAGAATATTTTCTTACTTGACTTCTCAAATAACTCAATCAATCAAATATGCATTTTTCCACATCAATAGAAACTGCTCCCTCAGCATCATTCTTTATGTCTGCAGGGCACTCCATTATATAGTATATTCATCAGTTATTAACCAATTTTCTATGTTTACACATTTAGTTGCTTCCAAATATGGAATATTATAAGTGCTAAACATCCTTGTTCACGTGTCTTTCCAAACATGTCTGATTATTTCCTAGGTATTTCTTTTTAGAAGAATTGTTGAGTCTAGAAGTTTTCATGTATTTATGGTTTTTATATATACTGCCAAATGGCCTTCCTTGCCCTATGGATAAGTTGTACCCTTTACATCCACCATTGTTGTATAAATGTTCCATTTTTCCTTGCATCTTCACTGATAGCTGGTTTTATCTTGCCACCTCACAAGTTGAACAGTGGTATAAAAAACAGTGCTATGTTTTCTTTTTGATTTCTTAAATTTCTAGTGAGACTGAATATTATTTCACAGTACATTGGTTTCCTAGGGCTATTGTAACAAACTATGATGAACTGGGTGGGTTAAAACCACAGAAATGTACTGTTTCAGGGTTACGGAGGCTGCAAGCCCAGAGTCAAGGTGGTGGTGGCCAT
Source organism: Okapia johnstoni (assembly GCA_024291935.2). Lineage (NCBI taxonomy): Eukaryota > Metazoa > Chordata > Mammalia > Artiodactyla > Giraffidae > Okapia > Okapia johnstoni. The sequence goes on along the minus strand of CM044306.1, from coordinate 120,460,003 downwards.
GGGCCCACTCCCTCTGAAGGTTCCAGGGGAGGATTGTTCCAGGCCTCTCTCCCAGCTTCTGGGAGCCTTCCTTGGGAGACTTCTCCCTGTGCCTCTTCGTATGATCCTCTCACTGTGCACGTCTGTCTCTGTGTCTAAATTTCTCCTTTTTATAAGGATGCCAGTCATATTTGGGGCTTCCCAGGTGGCACTAGTGGTAAAGAATGCACCTGCCAATGCAGGAGACATAAGAGACATAGGTTCAATCCCTGGATCTGAAAGATAACCTGGAGGAGGGCACAGCAACCCACACCAGTATTCTTGCCTGGAGAATTCCATGGACAGAAGATCCTGGTGGGCTACAGTCCATAGGTTCACAAAGAGTCGGACACAGCTGAAGTGACTTCAGTTCAATTCAGTCGCTCAGTTGTGCCCGACTCTTTGCGACCCCATGAACCGCAGCACCCCAGGCCTCCCTGTCCATCACCAACTCCCAGAGTCCACCCAAACCCATGTCCATTGAGTCAGTGATGCCATCCAACCATCTCATTCTCCATCGTCCCCTTCTCCTCCTGCCCTCAATCTTTTCCAGCATCAGGGTCTTTTCCAATGAGTCAGCTCTTCACATCAGGTGGCCAAAGTATTGGAGTTTCAGCTTCAACATCAGTCCTTCCAATGAACACCCAGGACTGATCTCCTTTAGGATGGACTGGTTGGATCTCCTTGCAGTCCAAGGGACTCTCAAGAGTCTTCTCCAACACCACAGTTCAAAAGCATCCATTTTTCGGCACTCAGCTTTCTTTATAGTCCAACTCTAACATCCATACATGACCACCGGAAAAAACCATAGCCTTGACTATATGGACCTTTGTTGGCAAAGTAACGTCTCTGCTTTTTAATATGCTGTCTAGGTTGGTCATAACTTTCCTTCCAAGGAGTAAGCGTCTTTTAATTTCATGGCTGCAATCACCATCTGCAGTGACTTAGCAGAGTCCTATTGAATTAGGATCCACCCTAATGACCTTGCGTTAACTGGTTACTTCTGGAAAGACCCTATTTCCAGATAAAGTGAATCCAAGGTTCTAGGGGTTGGGACTTCAATGTATCTTTTTTGTTACAATTCAAATCAGAACAACATGTGTACTGACCATGTGTCTTTCTTTTTCCTGTGGTGAACTGCTCACTTTTCTATTGAGTTGTCTTTTTCTTTGATGGGCAGAGCCCTTTATATAAACGCTTTATCTATCACATATGCTCCTAATGTTTCCCTTGTGTGCATACACAGTTGCTTCAGTCATGTGGGACTCTTTGTGACCCCATGGACTGTAGCCCACCAGACTCCTCTGTCCATGCGATTTTCCCGGCAGTAACACTGGAGTGGATTGCCATGCCCTCCCCCAGGACAGCTTTCCGACTCAGGGACTGAACTCACATCTCCTGCGTCACAGGTGGATTCTTTACCACTGAGCCATCTGGGAAGTCCAACACAAAAGAGCCAACACAGCCAAAAATTAATAAATAAAAAATATATTTAAAAATAATCACACCATGAATGTAAAAGTACAACCATAATAGGTGTGAGAATGAAAAAGGTCACAATAGTGTATGGTCCATGTACTGGCAGTAAAGGCTTTACTAGAAGCTTATTAGGAAAACAGAAACTCCAGTTCCTCCAGGGCTCCCCAGTCAGGATCTATATCTTAACATATATCTTAACAGAATCTCAAACATTACAGCTTAAAGAGCACAAGAGTAGGAAAGATTTCACTGCTTGGAGAGGTAAGGAAAGATTTTTATATATATATATATATATATATATATATATATACACACACATATATATGCACACACACATATATCACACATATATACACATGCATACACACACACACATATATATATATTTGGCTGCACTTGGTCTTTGTTTCTGTGCAGGCCTTTCCCTCTTTCCCTGGTTGCGGTGCATGTTCTTCTCATTGTACTCTTCTCTCTTGTTGCGGATCACAGGCTCTAGGGCATACGGGTTTCAATAGTTGTGGCTCCCGGGCTCTATAACACCGGCTCAATAGTTGTGGCACAGGGGCTAAGTGGCTCCACAGCAAGTGGGATTTTCCCTGATCAGGGATGAAACCCGTGGTAAAGAATTCACTGGCAGGTGAATTCTTTACCACGAGTCACCAGAGAAGCCCAGAAAAGATTTCTTGAGGAAGCGAAGACTATACTTAGACCTGAAAAAATAAAAGGCATTAACTAAGCCTGAAAGAGAGGGAAGAGTGTTGTGGGTGGAGGGAACAGCACCTGCAAATGTGATGTGATGGAAGCTGGTGCAAATGAAAATGGAAACAGGCCCATAGTGCTGGATCACAGCACACCAAGGAGAGGTGGGATGCGGGTGGGATGGGGTGGGACAAGACTATAGAGAGAGGCCTGATTGTGTACTGAAATACAGGCCTGGTATATTGGACGAACATTAAATGTGTTAGGAAGCCATGATGGTGTTTTAAGCATGAGCACAACTTGATTATATTTGAACTAAGTGAAATAATCATTTGATCACTTTTGCTGCCTTTAACCTGTGGGTGTGATGAAATGAGAAATATACACTAACAGGTCTTTTATATTGAACTATACCAGCATAACTCGAGCAAACCTTACTTGAACACAATGTCTATTCTTTAAGTATACTCCTACACTAGGCTGCAGCCACTGCAGACTGGACTCCCCTGGCCTCACTCCGATTCCTCAAGTGACCGTGTCTGACAAACTCGGTATGACTGAGATTGAGAAATTCGACAAGTAGAAATGGAAGAAAAAAGAAACACAATAGGAAAATCCACTGCCTTCAAAAGAAACAATTTGAACAAGAGAAGCAAGCAGGTGGGCCGTAACCAAAGTGCACTGTACATGCCACAAGCATTGCTTTTTTATTTCACTTCTTTTAACAGTTCAACTCTGTAGATGCAAAGAGGTTGCTACAAGTTTAAATGACTGTTCTGCCCCTTTTCACATCAAAGAATGCAGCTGCTGCTGCTAAGTCGCTTCAGTTGTGTCTGACTCTGTGCGACCCCATAGACGGCAGCCCACCAGGCTCCCCCGTCCCTGGGATTCTCCAGGCAAGAATACTGGAGTGGGTTGCCATTTCCTTCTCCACTGCATGAAAGTGAAAAGTGAAAGTGAAGTCGCTCAGTCATGTCTGACTCTTTGCGACCCCACGGACTGTAGCCTACCAGGCTCCTCCGTCCATGGGATTTTCCAGGCAAGAGTACTGGAGTGGGATGCCATTGCCTTCTCCAATGCAGAACTACTGACAAAAGCCTGGGCCTGCCTCTCCCATCTGCCTGTCCACCTGGGAGGGAAGGAAAAGAACTTGGTTGTTGGTAAAGGAAGAAGCTGGGTGGGAAGACAGAAATCAAGAATAAACAGCAAGCTAGTGAAAAAAAAAAGAAAGCAAGTTGGCCCAGGGTGTCCTGCAGGCTGTAAAATGCTGTTTAATCAGAGTGCCATTTTGTTGTTGTTCAAATTTGGGGGCTTCCCTAGTGGCTCAGAAAGTAAAGAATTCGCCTGCAATGCGGGAGATGTGGGTTCAATCCCCGGGTTGGGAAGATCCCATGGAGAAGGGAATGGCTATCCACTCCAGTATTCTTGCCTTGAGAATTCCATGGACAGAGGAGACTGGTAGTCCATAGGGTCCCAAGAGTCAGACACAGCTGGGTGACTTTCACTTTCAAATGATTCTAATTACTGTAATGCACAATTTCTAATATGCAAATAAAAACTTTAAAACCTGAAATAATCAAATTAATATACTCCTAGATTTTATTCCGGAGAAGGCAATGGCACCCCACTCCAGTACTCTTGCCTGGAAAATCCCATGGACAGAGGAGCCTGTTAGGCTACAGTCCATGGGGTCGCTAAGAGTCGGACACGATTGAGGGACTTCACTTTCAGTTTTCCCGTTCATGCAGTGGAGAAGGAAATGGCAACCCACTCCAGTGTTCTTGCCTGGAGAATCCCAGGAATGGCGGAGCCTAGTGGGCTGTGGGGTAGCACAGAATCAGACATGACTGAAGCGACTTAGCAGCAGCAGCAGCAGAAGATTTTATTCAGAAGTAGTCCTCTTAGTATTTTTGCATTCATGTTCATTCACTAGTCTATAGGCCTTTTTGTTTGTTTGTTTGCTTGGTGGGGGATCTTTCATTCTCTTCTTGTCTCAGGACTAGCCAGTTCTGTAAAATAAAATTCTCTGCTATCCAACAGTTTATATATCATGAGAATTCTTTTCTTAGAAGACTCTAAAGAACTCATCTATGCATGAAGTTTTTTGAACATATATTGATAATTTATATTATTCTAAAAAAGAATTTCATCAAGGTTTTAAAACATATTAGCATCAGTTCAGTTCAGTTCAGTTCAGTCGTTCAGTCATGTCCAACTCTTTGCGACCCCATGAATCACAGCAAGCCAGGCCTCCCTGTCCATCACCAACTCCCGGAGTTTACCCAAACCCATGTCCGTCGAGTCAGTGATGCCATCCAACCATCTCATCCTCTGTCGTCCCCTTCTCCTCCTGCCCCCAATCCTTCCCAGCATTAGGGTCTTTTCAAATGAGTCAACTCCTCGCACGAGGTGACCAAAGTACTGGAGTTTCAGCTTCAACATCAGTCCTTCCAATGAACACCCAGGACTGATCTCCTTTAGGATGGACTGGTTGGATCTCCTTGCAGTCCAAGGGACTCTCAAGAGTCTTCTCCAACACCACATTTCAAAAGCATCAATTCTTCAGCGCTCAGCTTTCTTCACCGTCCAACTCTCACATCCATACATGACCAATGGAAAAACAATAGCCTTGACTAGATGGACCTTTGTCGGCAAAGTAATGTCTCTGCTTTTAAATATGCTATCTAGGTTGGTCATAACCTTCCTTCCAAGGAGTAAGCGTCTTTTAATTTCATGGCTGCAATCACAATCAGCAGTGATTTTGGAGCCCGAAAAAATAAAGTCTGACATATTAGCATAGCATTTTGCAAATATTTTAATAATTATAGTTCTCCATGATTATCTAAGTTTAGGTCCGTTCTTTGATAACGTCCTTTAATTATCTTTATTGAACTAGCCGTGGTATGTATATTATTGTTATCTTGTTTTTCATAACAATGTGTTGAATTAGTTTATTTATGTTAGTGGCTATTTTTAAAAACTCTATGCATCAACTCCTCTCCCACACCTTATCTGATGAGAGACTCTACAGTCTTGACCATCGGGTAAACATGTATGAGGCTGAGTTCATTTTAGTGCCTAAGACACCTCATGACAGCAACTGGACCAAGGTTTACTTGGTACCCAAACCAGGACAATCAGAGTTCTTTCCCAGGATTCTCTTTTTTTTTTTGGCCACACTATGCATCATGCAGGATCTTGGTTCCCAGATCAAGGATTGAACCCATGCCTCCTGCAGTGGAGGCTCAGGGTCTTAGCACTGGATCGCCAGGGAAGTCCCTTTCAGGATTTTTCCTATTAGAACTAGCAGGTCCTCCTTTTCCTTTCTGTCATGTCTGGAAAGATATAACTCTTCAGTTCAGTTCAGTTCATTTCAGTCGCTCAGTCTTGTCCAACTCTCTGCGACCCCATGGGCTGCAGCACACCAGGACTCTCTGTCCATCACCAACTCCTGGAGCTTACTCAAACTCATGTCCATTGAGTCAGCAATGCCATCCAACTATCTCATCCTCTGTCGTCCCCTTCTCCTCCCACCTTCAATCTTTCCCAGCATCAGGGTCTTCTCAAATAAATCAGTTCTTCGCCTCAGGTTGCCAAAGTATTGCAGTTTCAGCTTTAGCATCAGTCCTTCTAAAGAATATTCAGAATTGATTTCCTTTAGGATGCACTGGTTGGATCTCCGTACAATCCAAGGGACTGTCAAGAGTCTTCTCCAATACCACAGTTCCTTGTGAAGACAACCTGTCTGTATTCCAGGCAGCTCTTTGGATACCTGCTAGCTACCTTTCCCTTTCCCACCACCCTCTCCCCACCACACTCAGACATCCCACCCCTGTGTGTTTGTCCAGGAGGTGTAATATCTTCTTCACATCTCCCTATCAAATACATCTTAGCGTTTTTATCCCTGTGCACAGTTTGGACTGCACCCTATGCCTCCTTCCTGAGAGGGTTGTACTATTCCCCTCTGGGTAGCTTGAGGTCATCTTGGGCTAGCCTAGGTGAGCCAAGGGCATTCTTCTCATCTGTTGTCCTTCTAGTAAGAATGTGCTCACCTGGCCCCTTGCTAAGCAACTTGCCATGCTTCTACCAGGGAAGACAGAGTCCCACTGATTATCTGTCTCTTTATTACCAACATCACCTCATGTTGGGAACATAAATGTATCCCTCCCTATCTGGTACTCAGATGGGGCCACCCTGCAAGTCTGCTAAGAGTTTAGCTGGAACCTGAGGGTCCTGCCTCTCCACCTTGTGTTCCTGGCCAGGAGTCACAGGCAGCAACTGGAGGCCCCAAAGCCCAATGGATGACAGCCCCTCCCTTCCTTCCTTCAGCCCCTCTCACCCACCTCCATACTGACTTCCTGAATGGCAACCTCCCTTTCCAGCCCACAATCATTCCCCAGCACTGTCTAAGTCATGGTGATGTAATGACACAAGTAAGCATGCAGACCTTATTTTTAAATGTTGAAGGCAACCTTTCCATTTCTTCAGGATTCAATGACTCACAGTCATCTAAGGTCAGAAGAAGAATAAGCTGCTTGTGCTTGCCGTGCACTTAGACCTGAGATGTCTAGACTTCTTGTGAGGTTCACTGACATTCTTATATCCCCAGGAGAAACTTAACCTAGGCTATTTACACACTCTTCTTCTTTTTTTCTTTTTTTTTTACTGACTCAGTAAAATTTATTTGCAGCCCAAGAGGAAAACTGCTGTTGTATTTACAGTCATTCATGGACATTTACATGTGGCCAGTACTTGAACCACCCAACACACACACATTCTTACCTAGGGTCAGTCAAATCTATTGCATACTCTTCTTGTTGAACTCAAGTATTTCTTTAAAACTTGCACTGCATGGTGTTTACAGAAGCTAAAGTAGTCTGTGTTTATAGTAGATGAAGTCAGTCTTTGGTAACTCCCTGAATTCTCTCTTAAAGCTTCTTTCCTATCCCTGGTCTTCTTGGGAGACTATTGTCATCATGAAAAAGTGAAAGTGAAAGTTGCTCAGTTGTGTCCGACTCTTTGCGACCCCATACATCCATGAAATTCTCTAGGCCAGAATACTAGAGTGGGTAGCTTTTCCCTTCTCCAGGGGATCTTCCCAACCCAGGAACTGAACCCAGGTTTCCTGCATTGCAGGTGGATTCTTTACCAGCTGAGCCACAAGGGAAGCCCAAGAATAATGGAGTGGGTAGCCTACCCCTTCTGCAGAGGATCTTCCTGACCCAGGAATTGAATCAGGGTCTCCTGCATTGCAGGCTGACTCTTTACCAACTGAGCTATCAGGGAAGCCAATTGTCATCTTAATGCCCTTTAACTGCCACTGTTTTCACCACTTATCCCCTCCAACCCTACCACCTCCCCCCAATCTTGACAAGGCCTCAGAACAGATCTCTCCTCTACTCTTACTCTTCAAAACTTGGCTGCCAGACATGTTTCCCAATTAGCAAGAGACTCTTTATCTTTTGGTAAAGGGTGTCACAGGGAGTAAAGTTGATGAGAATCATAGAGATGGTCTAATCCAATCCCACTTGTGTTACAGATAAAGAACTTGAGTCCAAGAGAAAGGAAGTCTTAAGGCTGGCACTCAAAGACTTCAACCAAAGTTCCTTCAATGTCATGAGAACCAGAGCTCCTTGTTTTAAGAACGTGTGTGACCAGCCTCAAGTCTCCTCCTGCAGAATGCACTGAACATTGCCCCATAAGAGGTCTTCTTATGGGGGCTCTTCAGTCCTTCTGCCCCCAAAGCCTGACCCACAGCAGGCTCCACAAATTATTATTATTATCATTATCATTGATAATCATGCTAATTGATATCAATGCTAATAATGACATTAGCATTATCATTGTTGTTTCCACTACCATAGTAATAACAGTGGGAGAGAGAGAAATACAAGATTCCCAACAACAATAATAATTACTTACCTCACACCTCAAAGACACTAAATCATGATCTGCCATGGCACCCCTGAGTGATAGTAGGATTGTCCACAATTTTTAGAGAGGAGAAGGAAAACAAAGGAAAGGGAAGTGTGTCAGTGGATTAATCCAAAGATAGGTTGTCAGAGGTAAGTGAAGAATACTGAAGACTTTGATGTTCAGCTATAGATTGGATCTGTAAACCTGTGTTTTCAACAGAACCTAGATCCCTGCCCAACACGACATTCCAGTGCAGGACTTTCCAAACTCTTTTGACCATTAACCCCAGTAAAAATTGTTATTTTATATTTATATGTATAACAGAAATAAAAATTTTCATAAAAGTGCTGTTAACCCTTACCATGTGCCATGCATTCAGATATTTTTTCTTTAATTGTAAATCTATTCTATTTTGTTCTTTAAACTGCTAGTTACAATCTCTTAAGTGTACTTCACTACACACTAGTGACTTAGCACCAGCAGTTTGAAAAATGTATCTTCAGAGGGAAGATAAAAGAGTACTACTAAAGGAGAAGGGCTAGACGAGATTCTTCTCCAAGAAAGCAAGAAAGAAATGGCGTTGGGGATAAAAGTAGAAGAAAATGAACATAGAGTCACAGTTGTGAGATTAAGGAATAATGGTAGAAGTACACAGCATCACTTACTTAGAATTTTTGTCCAAAATATTTAACCTAAATCTAATCATGCAGGTGGGCTTACCCAGTGGCTCATGGTAAAGAATCTGCCTGCCAATGCAGGAGATGCCAGTTCCATCCCTAAGTCAAGAATATCCCATGGAGGAGGAAATGGCAACCTACTACAGTATTGCCTGGGAAATCTAATGGACAGAGGAGCCTGGAGAGCTACAGTCCATGAAGTGGAAAAAAGAGTTGGACATAACTGAGCAACTAAACAACAACAACACATATATATGTATACATATGTGGTGGTTTAGTTGCTAAGTCATGTCCGATTCTTTCGAACCTGTGGACTGTAGCCCACCAGGCTCCTCTGTCCATGGGATTTGCCAGGCAAGAATACTGGAGTGGGTTGCCATTTCCTTCTCCATGGGATCTTCCCTACCCAGGAATAGAACCCAGGTCTCCTGCATTACAGGCAGATTTCTTTACCAACTGAGCTACGAGGGAAGTCACCTGTATACATACATACATATATATATATATATAAATATATATATATATATATATATATATATATATATATATATATATATATTCTTTTTCAGATTCCTTTCCATTATCAGTTCAGTTTAGTTCAGTCGTTCAGTCATGTCCAACTCTTTGTGACCCCATGAATGGCAGCACGCCAGGCCTCTCTGTCCATCACCAACTCCCGGAGTCTACCCAAACCCATGTCCACCGAGTCAGTGATGCCATTCAACCATCTCATCCTCTGTCGTCCCCTTCTCCTCCTGCCCCCAATCCTACTCAGCATTAGGGTCTTTTCCAATGAGTCAACTCTTCACATGAGGTGGCCAAAGTATTGGAGTTTCAGCTTCAACATCAGTCCTTCCAATGAACACTCAGGACTGATCTCCTTTAGGATGGACTGGTCGGATCTCCTTGCAGTCCAAGGGACTCTCAAGAGTCTTCTCCAACACCACAGTTCAAAAGCATCAATTCTTCAGCGCTCAGCTTTCTTCACCGTCCAACTCTCACATCCATACATGACCACTGGAAAAACCATAGCCTTGACTAGACGGACTTTTGTTGGCAAAGTAGTGTCTCTGCTTTTAAATATGCTATCTAGGTTGGTCATAGCCTTCCTTCCAAGGAGTAAGTGTCTTTTAATTTCATGGCTGCAATCACCATCAGCAGTGATTCTGGAGCCCAAAAAAATAAAGTCTGACACTGTTTCCACTGTTTCCCCTTCTATTTTCCATGAAGTGATGGGACCAGATGCCATGATCTTAGTTTTCTGAACGTTGAGCTTTAAGCCAACTTTTTCACTCTCCTCTTTCACTTTCATCAAGAGGCTCTTCAGTTCTTCTTCACTTTCTGCCATAAGGGTGGTGTCATCCGCATATCTGAGGTTATTGATATTTCTCCCGGCAATCTTGATTTCAGCTTGTGTTTCTTCTAGCCCAGCGTTTCTCATGATGTACTCTGCATATAAGTTAAATAAGCAGGGTGACAATATACAGCCTTGACGTACTCCTTTTCCTATTTGGAACCAGTCTGTTGTTCCATGTCCAGTTCTAACTGTTGCTTCCTGACCTGCACACAGGTTTCTCAAGAGACAGGTCAGATGGTCTGGTATTCCCATCTATTTCAGAATTTTCCACAGTTTATTGTGATCCACACAGTCAAAGGCTTTGGCATAGTCAATAAAGCAGAAATAGATGTTTTTCTGGAACTCTCTTGCTTTTTCGATGATCCAGCGGTTATTGGCAATTTGATCTCTGGTTCCTCTGCCTTTTCTAAAACCAGCTTGAACATCTGGAAGTTCACGGTTCATGTATTGCTGAAGCCTGGCTTGGAGAATTTTGAGCATTACTTTACTAGCATGTGAGATGAGTGCAATTGTGCGGTAGTTTGAGCATTCTTTGGCATTGCCTTTCTTTGGGATTGGAACGAAAACTGACCTTTTCCAGTCCTGTGGCCACTGCTGAGTTTTCCAAATTTGCTGGCATATCGAGTGCAGCACTTTCACAGCATCATCTTTCTGGATTTGAAATAGCTCAACTGGAATTCCATCACCTCCACTAGCTTTGTTCATAGTGATGCTTTCTAAGGCCCACTTGACTTCACATTCCAGAATGTCTGGCTCTAGGTGAGTGATCACACCATCGTGATTATCTGGGTCGTGAAGATCTTTTCTGTACAGTTCTTCTGTGTATCCTTGCGACCTCTTCTTAATATCTTCTACTTCTATTAGGTCCATACCATTTCTGTTCTTTATCGAGCCTATCTTTTCCATTATAGGTTTTTCTAATAAGATATTGAAAAAAGTTCCCTGTGCTATTCAGGAGGTCATTGTTGTTTATCTATTTTACATAGTACTGTATATGTGTTAATCCCAAATTCCCAATTTATCGCTCCCCGCTTTCCCTTTTAATAACCTTGTTTGTTTTCTATGTCTGCGAGTCTATTTCTGTTTTCTAAATCAGTTCTTTTGTATCATCTTTTTTAGATTCCACATGTAAGTGATATCATATTATATCTGTCTTTGTCTGACTTACTTCACTTAGTATTGTTAGCAGAAGCACACTGATTGAAACCACCCACCCTGGCCAGGAACCATACTAACCATTTGCATGAGTTACTTTATGACAGCAGGTCCTGGTAAGGAACACAAAACTAATAAGCCACCACCAACCAGCATAATTCAGGCAAGGTCAAAATGACGTAACACGGGTCCTCCCACCTCTCAGAATCCTTCTTGCTGGCATCCATCTTGGCTGAGCAATGCATGCACCATCAGGAAGGACCCTGAGTCATAATGATTGTCCAAAGACAACCCGGAAACTAATCCCATCACCATAACACTCAATACTGCAAGCCACGTGACAGAGCAGTTCTCCTGGTTTTCCTTACCCTGCTGTTCTCTGCCCAAGTGCCTCTACCCAATAAAGTATCTTGTTTTGTCAGCACGTGTGTCTCCTCAGATAATTCATTTCTGAATGTTAGACAAGAGCCCATTCTTGGGCTATGGAAGGAGTTCTCCTTTCTGCAACAGTATGATAATCTCTAGGTGCATCCATGTGTTGCTAATGGCATTATTTCATTATTTTTTTATAGCCAAGTACTACTTCATAGGCTTCCCAGGTGGTGCTGGTAGTAAAGAACCTGCCTACCAATGCAGGAGACATAAGAGATGCAGGTTCAATCCTTGGGTCGGGTAGATCCCCTGGAGGAGGGCATAACAACCCACTCCAGTATTCTTGCCTGAAGAATCCCGTGGACAGAGGAGCCTGGTCACCACAGTTCATGGGGTTGCAAAGAGTCAGACAGGGGTGAAGTGACTTAGCATGCATGCACAGGTTTCAATTGCATGTATGAACCACATCTTCTTTATCCATTCATCTGTCACTGGACATTTAGGTTGCTTCCATATCTTGGTTATTGTAAATAGCGCTGCAATGAACACTGGGGTCATGTGTCTTTTTGAATTAGAGTTTCTGCCTTTTCCAAATACATACAGAGGAATGGGATTGCTGGATCATATGGTAACACTATTTTTAGTTTTTTAAGGAGCCTTCATACTGCTGTCCATAGTGGCTGCACCAATTTACATCCCCAACAGTGTAGGAAGATTCCCTTTTCTCCACATCCTCTCCAGCATTTATTGTTTGTAAACTTTCTGATGCCAGCCATTCTGACCTGTGAGTGGTGGTACTTCATTGTAGCTTTGATTTGCATTTCTCTAATAATCAGTGATGTTAAACATCTTTTCACTTGCCTGTTGGCTATCTGTATGTCTTCTTTGGAGAAATGTCTATTTAGATCTTCTGCCCATTTTTTAATTGGGTTGTTTGTTTTTTGATATTGAGCTGTATCAGCTGTTCATTTATTTTTAGAAACTATACCCTTGTTGGTCACATCATTTGTAAATGCTTTCTCCCAATCTTTAAGGTGTCTTTTTGTTTTATTTCCTTTTGTATGGTTTCCTTTGCTGTGCAAAAGATTTTAAGTTAATTAGGTCCCATTTGTTTATTTTTGCTTTTGCTTCCATTACTCTAGAAGATGGAGCCAAAAAAATATTGCTGCAATTTACGTCATGTCAAAGAGGGTTCTGGCTATGTCCAGTTTTCCCAGCACCACTTGTTAAAGAGATTATTTTTTCTCCATTGTATATTCTTGCCTCGTTTGTCATAGCTTGAGTATAGGTATGTGGGTTTATTTCTGAGCTTTCCTGTTCCATTGATCTATATTTCTATTTTTTTGTGCCAGTACCACAGTACTTTCATTACTATGGCTTTGTAATACACTATGAAATCAGGAAGCATGATTCCTCCAGCTCCATTCTTCTTTCTCAAGATTATTTTGGCTATTCTGGGTCTCTTGTGTTTCCATACAAACTTTTTTGTTCCAGTTGTATATAAAATGCCATTGGTAATTTGATAGGAATTGCACTGAATTCGGAGATTGCCTTGGGTGGTATTGAAACCATTCACCTCAAATTGGGACTTGAACCCATGTGCTGGGACTCAAACCCGGCCAAAACCCACAGTCTTCCAACTGAGATCACACACGGATTTCAGGGCCCAGTGAAGCTCAGGTTCTTGATGTCTCACCACAGAAAGAATTCAATGAGAGACAACATGATATATAAGAAGTGGATTTATTTAGAGTGAAATACACTCCACAGGCAGAGTGTGGACCATCTCAGAAAGAAAGAGCAGCCTCAAAATGTGGTGTGGTTAGCTTTTATGGGCGGGGTAATTTCATAGGCTGATGAGAGAGGATTATTCCAACTGTTTGAGGGAAGGGGCAGAGATTTCCAGGAATTCAGTCACTACCCCAATTTTTGGTCTTTGATGGTTGACCCTAGAACTGTCATGATGCCTGTGGAAGTGCCATTTAGCTTGCTGATGTGTTACTGTGAGCATATATGGAGACTCAAGGTCTAGTGGAAGCTGAGTCATCCACCATCTTGGACCTATTTGGCTCTGATCAGTTTATCTTGTGTCCTGGAGCTATATCATTCTTTTAAAGGTTAAACCCTGGCCCCTTCCCTCTTGTTTCAGTGTTAACAATATTGATTCTTTAAATACAAGAAAACAGAATGTCTCTCCATCTGTTTCTGCGGTCTTACAATTTCTTTCATTAACGTCTTACAATATTCGGAGTAAACTTATTTTAGAAGATGTAATAGCAGTGAATCTGAAGAAGGAATTCATAGGGCCTGGACTCCATCTTAGGCCTGTTCGTGCTGATCATGTTCGGCCACCTCTCTTATGGGCTCTGAACTCTGTGCTTAGTGCCTTTGGAAACAACAATAGAAGGATAAGACCCCCTCTGGACAGGGGAATCTTGAAGATTGTATCCAGGTTACTCATCACCTAAGAGAAAACATACACTGATCCCCCTACCTCCGGATAGGTCATAAATTTTTTTCTGTAACCTCGGGCTTATTGATTATTGACTGTTTGAACACATAACACATGAATGGTGGGGGTTGTTGTGATTGTATTTACGTTTCCTTTGTTTATGTAAGTCACAAGGAAATTGGGTGGTGGGTTCAGAAACGTACACATGGGGTATAAAAGATTTTCACAAATGCTGGTCGGGGTCCTTGGCTAAGAGGATACTCTGCCTTGGGCCCGCCGGTGTAATAAACTGCACTTCGCTATCTGCATCGTCCTTCTGAGTGAGCTTGTTTCCCGGAACGCATGGCTATAACAAATCCACCACTTTCTCCAACCCACACTGAAACAGGAGAGCAGTGGGCAGGGCACAACCCTTTAAAAAATAACAGCCACAGGACATGACAAAAACTGGTTAGAACTAACTATAGCCAAGATAGCTGGAGATTCAACTTTCAGTAGACCTTGAGCCTCAGCATATGCTCATTGTAACACTTCAGGATGCTAAATGACACACCCGCAGGCACAATGACAATTCCAAGGACAACCAGAAAAGGTCAAAAAGTGGGCAGTAGCCTAATACTTGGAAATGTGAGGAAGCAGAGATATTACTTTGCCAACAAAGGTCCGTCTAGTCAAAGCTATGGTTTTTCCAGTAGTCATGTATAGATGTGAGAGTTGAACTATAAAGAAAGCTGAGCACCAGAGAATTGATGCTTTTGAGCTGTGGTGTTGGAGAAGACTCTTGAGAGTCACTTGGACTGCAAGGAGATCCAACCAGTCCATCCTGAAAGAAATCAGTCCTGAATATTCATTGGAAGGGCTGATGCTGAAGCTGAAACTCCAATACTTTGACCACCTGATGTGAAGAACTGACTCATTTGAAAAGACCCTGATGCTGGGAAAGACTGAAGGTGGGGGGAGAAGGGGACGACAGAGGATGAGATGGTTGGATGGCATCACCGACTGAATGAGTGGGAGGAGTTCAGTTCAGTTCAGTAGTTCGGTCCTGTCCCACTCTTTGCGACCCTGTGGACTACAGCACACCAGGCCTCCCTATCCATCATCAACTCCAGGAGTTTACTCAAACTCATGTCCATTTGTAACAGGAGGGAAAGGGGCAGGGCATAACTTTCAAAAGAATGACATAGCCCAAAGACAAAACAAACTGATTAGAATCAAATGGGACCTAGATGGCAGACAAGACTAGACTTTGATTCAGAATCAGCAAAGGAAATGACACATCCAGAGGTGCCTTGACAGTTCCAAAGCACTGTTAAAAGACCAAGGAGTGCTCGGTAGCCCAAATCCAGGAAATCTCCGCCCCTTCCCCAAAATAGCTGGAATAGTCCTCCCACTCATTAGCGTATGAAACCACCCAGCCTATAAAAGCTAACCATGCCACATTTCATGGCCAACGCATTCACCATCTGAAATGGCCCACACTGTCTGTGGAGTGTACTTCTCTTTGTATCTGAATAAATCCACTTCTTACCTATCACTTTGTCTCACTGAATTCTTTCTGTGATGAGACATGAAGAATCTGAGCTTCGTTAGGTCCTGAAACCAGGTACTGTGTGTTTTGGCTGGGTTCAAGTCCCAGCCACGTGGGTTTGAATCCCTATCTGTGGTAAACAGTTTTAAACTGAGTCAGTGATGCCATGCAACCATCTCATTCTCTGTCATCCCCTTCTCCTCCCACCTTCAATCTTTCCCAGCATCAGGGTCTTTTCAAATGAGTCAGTTCTTCGCATCAGGTGGCCAAAGTATTGGAGTTTCAGCTTCAGCATCAGTCCTTCCAATGAATATTCAGGACTGATTTCCTTCAGGATGGACTGGTTGGATCTCCTTGCTGTCCAAGAGACTCTCAAGAGTCTTCTCCAACACCACAGTTCAAAAGCATCAATTCTTTGGACCTCAACTTTCTTTATACTCCAACTCTCACATCCATACATGACTGCTGGAAAAAACAGCCTTGACTAGATGGACCTTTGTTGGCAAAGTAATGTCTCTACTTTTTAATATGCTGTCTAGGTTGGTCATAACTTTTCTTCCAAGAAACAAGTGTCTTTTAATTTCATGGATTCAATCACCATCTGCAGTGATTTTGGAGCCAAAAAAAATGAAGTCTTTCACTGTTTCCATTGTTTCCCCATCTTATTTGCCATGAAATGATGGGGCCGGATGCCATAATCTTAGTTTTCTGAATGTTGAGTTTTAAGCCAAGTTTTTCACCCTCATCTTTCACTTTCATCAACAGGCTCTTTAGTTCTTCTTCACTTTCTGCCATAAGGATGGTGTCCTCTGCATACCAAATTGTTGATATTTCTCCCAGCAATCTTGATTCCAGCTTGTGTTTCATCCAGTACAGCATTTTTCATGATGTACTCTGCATATGAGTCAAAAAAGCAGGGTGACAATATACAGCCTTGACGTACTCTTTTCCCTATTTGGAACCAGTCTGTTGTTCCATGTCCAGTTCTAACTGTTGCTTCTTGACCTGCATACAGATTTCTCAGGAGGCAGGTCAGGTGGTCTGGTATTCCCATCTCTTTAAGAATTTTCCACAGTTTGTTGTGATCTACCCAGTCAAAGGCTTTAGAATACTCAATAAAGCAGAAGTAAATGTTTTTTCTGGGACTCTCTCACTTTTTCAATGATCCAGTGGATGTTGGCAATTTGATCTCTGGTTCCTCTGCCTTTTCTAAATCCAACTTGAACGTCTGGAATTTCACAGTTCACATACTGTTGAAGCCTGGATTGGAGAATTTTGAGCATTACTTTACCAGCATGTGAGATGAGTGCAATTGTGCTGTAGTTTGAGCATTCTTTGGCATTGCCTTTCTTTGGGATTGGAATGAAAACTGACCTTTTTCAGTCCTATGGCCACTGCTGAGGTTTCCAAATTTACTGGCATATTGAATTCAGCACTTCCACAGCATCATCTTTTAGAGTTTGAAATACCTCAACAGGAATTCCATCACCTCCACTAGCTTTGTTCATAGTGATGCTAGGAAGGCCCACTTGACTTCAAATTCCAAGATGTCTGGCTCTAGGTGAGTGATCACACCATTGTGATTATCTGGGTAGTGAAGATCTTTTTTGTATAGTTGTTCTGTGTATTCTTGCCACCTCTTTAATATCTTCTGCTTCTGTTAGGTCCATGCCATTGTGCCCATCTTTGCGTGAAATGTTCCCTTGGTATCTCTAATTTTCTTGAAGAGGTCTCTAGTCTTTCCCATTCTATTGTTTTCCTCTATTTCTTTGCATTGATCACTGAGGAAGGCTTTCTTATCTCTCCTTGCTATTCTTTGGAACTCTGCATTCTAATGGGTATATCTTTGCTTTTCTCCTTTGCCTTTCACTTCTCTTCTTTTCTCAGCTATTTGTAAGGCCTCCTCAGACAACCATTTTGCCTGTTTGCATTTCTTTTTCTTGGGAATGATCTTGATCACTGTCTCCTGTACAATGTCACGAACCTCCACTCATAGTTCATCAGGCACTCTGTCTATCAGATCGAAGCCCTTGAATCTATTTGTCACTTCCACTGTATAAATTTAAGGGATTTGTTTTAGGTCACACCTGAGTGGTCTAGTGGCTTTCCCTACTTTCTTCAATTTAAGTCTGAATTTGGCAATAAGGAGTTCATGATCTGAGCCACAGTCAGCTTCCAGTCTTGTTTCTGCTGAATGTATAGAGCTTCTCCATCTTTGGCTGCAAAGAATATAATCAATCTGATTTCAGTGTTCTCCATCTGGTGATGTCCATGTGTAGAGTCTTCTCTTGTGTTATTAGAAGAGGGTGTTTGCTATGACCAGTGCATTCTCTTGGCAAAACTCTAAGGCCAAATTTGCCTGGTACTCCAGGTGTTTCTTGATTTCCTACTTTTGCATTCCAGTACCCTATAATGAAAAGGACATCTTTTTGGGTGTTAGTTCTAGAAGGTCTTGTAGGTCTTCATAGAACTGTTCAACTTCAGCTTCTTCAGCATTACTGGCTGGGGCATAGACTTGGATTACCATGATATTGAATGGTTTGCCTTGGGAATGAGCAGAGATCATTCTGTCTTTTTTGAGATTGCATCCAAGTACTGCATTTCAGACTCTTTTGTTTGCTCTCATGGCTACTCCATTTCTTCTAAGGGATTCTTGCCCACAGTAGTAGATATAATGGTCATCTGAGTTAAATTCACCCATTCCAGTCCATTTTAGTTCACTGATTCCTAAAATGTCGATGTTCAGTCTTGCCATCTCCTGTTTGATTACTTCCTATTTGCCTTGATTCATGGACCTAACATTCCAGCTTCCTATGCAATATTGCTCTTTACAGCATCAGACTTTACTTCCATCACTAGTCACATCCACAACTGGGTGTTGTTTTTGCTTTGGCTCCATTTCTTCATTCTCTCTGAAGTTGTTTCTCCACTGATCTCCAGTAGCATATTGGGCACCTACCGACCTGGGGAGTTCATCTTTCAGTGTCCTGTCTTTTTGCCTTTTCATACTGTTCGTGGGTTTCTTAAAGCAAGAATACTGAAGTGGTTTGCCATTCCCTTCTCCAATGGACCACATTTTGTCAGAACTCTCCACCATGACCCATCAGTCTTGGGTGGCCCTACACGGCATGGCTCATAGTTTCATTGAGTTAGACAAGGCTGTGGTCCATGTGACCAGAGTGGCCACTCATTAGCCTGTGAAATTACCCACTCCTCTAAAAACTGACAACCACCATACCCAAGCTCCTCTTGTCTTCTGAAATGACCCACACTCTGTGGAGTGTTTCACTCTAAGAAATTCACTTCTTATCTCACACTTTGCCTCTCCTGAATTCTCTCTGTGATGATACATCAAGAACTTGAGTTTCATTAAGTCCTGAGATCAGGTGTGTGACCCCAATTAAAAGACCTTGGGTTGAAGTCCCAATTTGAGTTGCACAGTTTCACCATCACTGGCAAAATGGGACAGTTCTGTGCAATAAGAACCTACCAGGTACACCAGACCAGGACACCACCTAATGATGTGAGAAATGCTCCAATTGATAAACCCATTTATACAATTTTAGACTAGAAAGGCCCATAGGAGTTGGCAGTTACAAATTGGCACTTGTCAGCGACTGAACAACAAGGACACGGGCATTTGCCATCTGCTATCTGAATCCTGGGCTGTTGAGTTGTTGACCTTCGACACACCCTTAAGGGAGTTCAGTTGGAGAGTGAGGCACCTTGTGCTCCAGGGAAACTGGTGGAACAGGTCTTTAGATAGTTAGATATTTTCAGGAACTGATTTCAGGATCCCAATCCTTGCATCTCCTCATATCTAGAAGAGCACTAAATCCCTTCATGATGACATCAGCTCCTCATGACTAGCAGAAAATCTTTTGTCAAAATGCTTGATTGCATTGAACTCCCCCTTCACCAAAATCATATATATTGACCTCCCACTACTGTTTTGGGGCAGTTTCTCGGAACTATGAGGTGCTGTCTGTCTCCCAGCCCGCAGTCCTCATTTTACTGCAGATAAACCTTAACTCACAACTCTCACATTGTGCATCTGTTTTTAGTTGACAGTGGTGGTGGTTTAGTGGCTAAGTCATAGCCCACTCTTGGGCCCCATTGTCTGGGGCCTGCTAGGCTCCTCTGTCCATGGGATTTTTCAGGCAAGAATACTGGAGTAGATTGCCATTTTCTTCTCCAGGGGAATCTTCCCGACAAAGGAATCGAACCCAGGTCTCCTGCACTGCAGGCAGATTCTTTACTGACTGAGCTATGAGGGAAGCCCTTACTTGGCAGAGTACAATGTGGTTTTGGAGTCTATGAGATCTTATCTGAGTCTCATTTCGATTGTGTTTTAGATGTGTGACCTTAGGCAATTTGCTTGACTTCTAAAACTGCTTCCTGGACAATGTGGAATTTAACCTGAGCCCAGTGAAGATTAAGAAATCCTCACAGCCTTTGTGTTCCAAAAATACCTCACTGCAAGGACCCTCCCCTTCCCATAAGACTTTGTAAGAGTGCAGATGCCTTTCTTGTTTACTTACTTGGAGGCCACACAGTCTCCAAATTCTTATTTGTTGCTTTACAAATGAGTAGCTGAATTGCTTGTCCTTACTGATCAATCAGAATAAGACTTATTATTGTTAACCAAATTTTCTGTTAAGCTTTTTCCCCCTTGCCAGTGCCCTGAACTTCTGTCCACCCTCAGCCTGAACCAGCATATAGCCCCTTAAAGGATCCTTCCCAGAAAATAAGCTAGCCTCAGGGTAAAACAATCTCTGATCTACTATCTAATCTCACCATCCTTTCATCCCACCTCCTTACACTCTAGCTTCCTTCTCTCTAGCTTTGTTTACTGCTCTGTGAAAGGAAAACCCTTTTTGCCTAACTCTGAAGAAATTTGCAGGTCTTTCAGTCAACATGTGCTACCTATTGCAACAGTTACCTGCCTCTTTAAAGTAGTGTTCCTCCCCCATTACAATAAGCGTTTTGAACTAAAATTTCTCTTTACTAAGTCTGTTAAGGGAAGCACACTGATTGAAGCTGCCCACCCTGGCCAGGCACCATAGTAACCATTTGCTTGAGTTTTAGGACAGGAGGTCCTGGTAAGGAACAGGGAACTAATAAGCTTCCACCAACCGGAAGAGTTCAGGAAAGGTGAAAAGGAGACACCACATGTCTGACCACCTCCCAGAATCCTCTCTGGCGTCCATCTTGGCTGAACAAGGCACCACCAGGAAGGACTCTGAGTCAGAATGATTGGCTAAAGACAACCCCAAAACTAATCCCATCACCATAAAACCCGAGACTGTGAGCCACATGGCAGAGCTGTTCTCCTGGGTTACCTTACCCTACTGCTCTCCACCCGGGTGCCCTTACCCAATAAAATCTCTTCCTTTGTCTGAAGGAGTCTTTTGGGCCTAGAAAAGAAAACAACAGTCTCAAAGGCCCTTGCTGAATCATCTAACTTCGGAGAAAACAAAATAGAACTTTAGGTCCCTCCCTGATGCTCCAGGCTGGTTGCACCTATCTGAGACTTATCACCCCCTGTCCGGAAACCTTCCACCCCCTACACCTGCCCAGAAGATTTATCACCCCCTGTCCAGAAACCTTCCACCCCCTACACCTGCCCAGATGACTTATCACCCCCTGTCTGAAAACCTTCCATCCCCTACACCTGCCCGGAAGGCTTATCACCCCCTGTCCAGAAACCTTCCACAAACCCCCTATAAATATGGAGCCTCCCTGATCCTTCTCGGTGCTTAGCATGGTCGTTAGGCCGACTGTCACCCCTCCTTGCCTGCATAAAGGTAACAACCTACTTCCGTTGAGGTCGTCTTTCCTTTTCTGCCTCGCCCGAACTATACCCTACATGTCAGCACATGAGTCTCCTCGGACAATTCATTTCTGAGTGTTAGACGAGCCCATTTTCGGGCCCTAGAAGGGGTCCCCTTTCCTGCAACAAGTCTGGATTCATTTTTTATTTGACACTCCTTTGTTGAATGAGGATAATAGTATATCTGGCACACAATATGTGCTCAGTAAATGGAAGCTGCTATTGTTATCACCAAAGATAATATCCCAATTCAGAAAGGTGAGGCCAAACTCAGCTCCCAGCTCGGGTCCAGCTCTAGAGCCTACCCTTCCTACCACCAAGGCCCCGAACACCAGGGCCCAGACGATGGGGGAAGCCATGTTTGGACCCTGTCGTTTCAACAGTGTATGAAAAACACTGGACTGAGTCAGAAAAATCTATTTCTGCTCTCCCTTTGATAGTCACATATGAAATCCTTTTGTCTTTTTAGGACCCGGTTTCATGAGAACTTTGATTTGGATCAAGAGTTTTCAAACTGTGCCCCACAGCATCCTAGGGCTCCACAAGACAGGCCCTAGTATTTCACACATCTCAAAATTCTAATTTTTTAAATATGTTTAGATACTTTCTGAGCTATTCTTCAAAAAACACCTGCTCAAATATATTTTTTGCCCTATTTTAACCCACAAGACATCATTAGTTATTTTGCCACAGGGTTAACTAAATGGTCTGGGCTCTAACTAAAGCTTCTTCTGCCACCTTTGCTTAGTGGAAGGCCATCTGAGACTAAAAAAAAGAGCTGTTGGAAAGGACCACAGTGTGTAACTACTCATACAGTGATATCAAGGTTGTCTTGAATCTGTGCAGATAAAGTCAAACCAAGATGTACGCTGAATCTGAGATGGCTATAGGGATTTAGGAACATCATTCACAACCCTGAGCAAAACAGCCTCATTGTTCTAAAGCTGTGCTGTCCAATAGAACTTTCTGCAATGGAGGAAAGTGTCTGTATACTGTAGTCAAGTGTGCCTAGTGAACACTTGAACTGTGGCTCATGAGACTAAGGAGCTGACTTGTTTTTATTTACATTCAATTTAAATTCAAATAACTAATAACTTGGCCAGTGGCTATCTGGATAGTCTTTAAAATAAACAATTCTTTGAAATTTGAACCTGGAAAGTTAATTTAGACTATTAAAATAACACCTTCATCTGTTCTTCATATTGGAGTTTTCCCTAGATGTCACATTTGAAAACAAATGATTCTTCTAAAAATTTTGCAAAAGCAAACAGATCTCTAGGAACCCTTTAAATTCTATAATTCTTGACCAGAGACACAGATTGTTACCAGCCTGGGCCCTAGGACTCTTTAATCAATAGAAATTGATAAGAAACCAGACAAGAATTTCAGGTAAGACTTTATTGCAGCTTGTGCTGCAGCAAGAGGGACAGAAGACAAGAAGTAGGTCCCTGAGGAGAGCTGCTTGGGTCCTTAAATAGGGTAATAGTGGGGTGGGTGGGGGCAGTGAGGATCCATGGGCTGGGCAGGGGGCATAGCTAGGTGGTCTGCCCGCCCCCTTGGTAATACTGAGTGCAAGACCTTGTGCAGTACCTCACTTTTGCCCCAGGCACCTCAGAAATAGCCGTTGGTTTATGGCCTTTTTGTATCCTATTGTTCATAATTGCCCCAACTGCACATGCATGCAGTTATTTTCAATCGCCTACAGTTTCTTTGTATTCTTTGGCTCAAGGAGACATTTGTCCAGGTGCAAGCACTTCCGCAGGTCCAGCTGTCTCAAGATGATATTTCACCCATAGAAGAGACTCCTCCTGGGATACTTTGCTCTGTAAGTATCAAGATATCTATGATTACATGAAGAAAGGACTAGACTAGTTTTGCCTGGCAGAGAAGGCAATGGCACCCCACTCCAGTACTCTTGCCTGGAAAATCCCATGGATGGAGGAGCCTGGTAGGCTGCAGTCCATGGGGTCGCTAAGAGTCGGACACGACTGAGGGACTTCACTTTCACTTTTCACTTTCCTGCATTGGAGAAGGAAATGGCAACCCACTCCAGTGTTCTTGCCTGGAGAATCCCAGGGATGGGGGAGCCTGGTGGGCTGCCATCTATGGGGTTGCACAGAGTCGGACACGACTGAAGCGACTTAGCAGCAGCAGCAGCAGCAGTTTTGCCTGGCCTGAGTGGAGGCAGACATTATCCAGGGGCAAAAGTCACAGAATAACCACATGATAAGGTAGTCACGTATTAAATAACTTGTCGAGGGCTTTCCTGGTGCCTCAGTGGTGAAGAATCTGCCTGCCAACACAGGAGACACGAGTTCGATCCCTGGTCTAGGAAGATCATACACGTCTTGGCACAACTAAGCCCATGCACCACAACTATTGGGCCTGTGCTCTAGCGCCTGGAAGCCACGACCACAGAAGCCTGAATGCCTTAGAGTCCATGCTCCTCAACAAGAGAAGCCACTGCAGTGAGCAGCCTGCATGCCACAACTAGAGAGTAGCCCTTGCTCACAGGAACTAGAGAAAAGCCCTCACAGAAAAAAGACCCAGCACAGCCCCAAATAAATAAATTGTCTAAGATAACATCACTGGTAAGGGGCAAAGTAGAACTCAAATCCAGATCTGTCAAGTTGTCAACCACTGGGCTGACTTCCTACTGACCGCAGCACTCATGGGTGTATTGTTTAACAGAGAAAATATATAAGAGGGACGCTTCCAGAGCCACGTGCTTGCCGATCTGCATTATTTCCCTGGAACTGGGCTTTAAACGTCTCCAAGGAAGGTGAGCCCTCTGACCCACCAGGGTTGCAGGCAGGTAAGGGTGAGAGAAGTAGCTGCTTTAGGTGAAAACACCTCAAGTCTCCTCAGTCTTGTCATAAACTCACCATAAAACATCCCACATCTCATCTTGTTCTCTCCAGTAACCAGTAAGCTCATCGTTCAATGATTTGATTCCTAATAATAATTCTTATTAATATTCTTAAAATTTCTCAATAATAATTCTTTGTATTAAAAAGAGGTTTTCCTCTGAGAACCTAAAAGTACTCTATTCTATGTACTTCCCTGAAACCAGCCAATGAATACAGATTTGCTTCCCTCTTTTTCTTTTTCTTTTCATCAAATTAGGAAACTGAGGCTCAGAGAGATGAAGGCTGAGGGCCTTGGGGGTCAGTAGGAGTAGGAACAACCTCTAGCCAGTTCTCAACCTGATTTCTTCCATCCCTTGCCCAGTGTCCACACCCCTTAGGGTTTTAGTTAGAGTTATTTCTCCCAAAGGGGCTTAGTTTTGCTCCATCTTATCCAAAAGCCCCTCACCAAGTTACCCAGAATCTTCCCAAGTACACAGAGTGGTCCAGAGGCCACACCACCCATCAGGCAAACTTGAAAGTGGAGAAAATTTACAGAAAGATAACTCTCGCCTTCCCACTCGTTACTGTCTTCAGCAAAATTTCCCTGATTATGTGTGTGTGTTGTACTGTTATTAGTGCTAAGGAAAATGGAAAGAACGATACGACATTCTCAAAAGGCTCACCAGCTAGCAAGGGGTAACAAAAAGGAAAGGAAGCAGTTTAATCACTTAGTGAAAGCACATGAAGAATCAGGTTTACCTTGTGTTGTATGGCCATGTTGTTTAAGGGGAAACACTGAAAACGTTCTTTGGTCTACCAGAGTCCCCATCACTTGGCCCACACAGGTACTTACCCCAGACCAGCTTCACTCACTGGTGCTGCTTCTAGGACCCAAAATGCTGGTGAGTTTGAGACCCCTGCTTTGTAAAAAAGACACTGTGATAGGACAAAGGCAGAAAACATAAAGCACTACAGGAGCATTCAGTATAAGACACCAATTGTGTAGCATCTAAACAAAGTCTTCAGTAGGAGCCCACAAGGTGAAGAAGAGAGGCAGGGAAGGGCACCTTGGACGAGGGGCACAGGGGGTGGTCCGGGGACCTGGGAAGGGGTGCTGACATGTTTGAGGGACTGTCAGTGGTTGGGCATGGCTGACATATGGTAGTAAGTAGAGAGACTGGTGTTGGAAAGGTAGGTTCCAGCAGATTCTGATGGGCCTTGTAGTCCATCTCTAAGGCATTAGAACTTTCCTCTGTAGACCTGCAGGCCTTGAGCAGACACTGGATTGGGAGAACTAGAATTACAGATTAATAAAATACAAAACTCACTGAAGTTTGGAAGTAGCCTGTAACAGGAAGGGCTGGAAGTGTGCATGCCTGCATGCGTAGTCACTCAGTCCTGTCCCACACTCAGGCCTGTCCCACTCTGTGCAACCCCATGGACTGTAGCCATCCAGGCTCCTCTAGCCATGGGATTTCCCAGGCAAGAATACTGGAGTGAGTTGCCATTTCCTCTGCCAGAGGATCTTCCCAACCCAAGGATTGAACCGTATCTCCCGAGTCTCCAGCATTGGCAGGTGGATTCTTTACTGCTGAGCCACTAGGGAAGTCCTAATAAACGAATGCATAGGAGGTGGGGGAAGGGGTTTTCCAGACAGAACTGTTCCAGAAGCTCCGAAACAGCTCACTGCTGCTGACACATAAATCCTTCCTTGTCAACTGAATATCTGTAGCTCCCACATTGTGCCTTTGAAGCTAACAATTTCTTATTAGAAATGAATGCATAAATATATCTACCAACAATCCAATAATTCCACTTCTAGATATTTATTTGCCCAAGAGAAATGGAAATTTATGTCTACAAAAGATTTGCTCAGTGATGTTCACAGTCACCACTTTATTCAGAATAACTGGGAAGGGCCCAAATGCCCATCAACAGGGGAATGGAAAAATAAATTTCTGTACCTCCATTTAATAGAATACTACAAAATAATACAGAAAAAAAGAACATAAGCCTCAGCCTCAAAAGTGTTATGTTAGGTGAAGGGACCAGACCCACCAAAAAGTACATAGGAATGAATTATTTATATATAAATACATATATTATATTCTAGAAAAGAAAAGGATAATCTGTAGTGAAAGAGCAGATCAGTGGTTGCTAGGGGTCAGGAGCAATAGGGGGAAAAAGGGCAGAGGTGGACAGGGAAAGGTCAGTTCAGTTCAGTTCAGTTCAGTCGCTCAGTCGTGTCCGACTCTTTGCGACCCCATGAATTGCAGCGCGCCAGGCCTCTCTGTCCATCACCAACTCCCGGAGTCTACCCAAACCCATGTCTATCGAGTCGGTGATTCCATCCAACCATCTCATCCTCCATCGTCCCCTTCTCCTCCCGCCCCCAGTCCTACCCAGCATTAGTGTCTTTTCCAATGAGTCAACCCTTCACATGAGGTGGCCAAAGTATTGGAGTTTCAGCTTCAACATCATTCCTTCCAATGAACACCCAGGATTGATCTCCTTTAGGATGGATTGATTGGATCTCCTTGCAGTCCAAGGGACTCTCAAGAGTCTTCTCCAACACCACAGTTCAAAAGCATCAATTCTATGGCGCTCAGCTTTCTTTACCATCCAACTCTCACATCCATACATGACCACTGGAAAAACCATAGCCTTGACTAGACGGACTTTTGTTGGCAAAGTAATGTCTCTGCTTTTAAATATGCTATCTAGGTTGGCCATAACCTTCGTTCCAAGGAGTAAGCGTCTTTTAATTTCATGGCTGCAATCACCATCAGCAGTGATTCTGGAGCCCCAAAAAATAAAGTCTGACACTGTTTTCACTGTTTCCCCATCTATTTCCCATGAAGTGATGGGACCAGATGCCATGATCTTAGTTTTCTGAACGTTGAGCTTTAAGCCAACTTTTTCACTCTCCTCTTTCACCTTCATCAAGAGGCTCTTCAGTTCTTCTTCACTTTCTGCCATAAGGGTGGTGTCATCCGCATATCTGAGGTTATTGATATTTCTCCCAGCAATCTTGCTCCAGCTTGTATTTCTTCTAGCCCAGCGTTTCTCATGATGTACTCTGCATATAAGTTAAATAAGCAGGGTGACAATATACAGCCTTGACGTACTCCTTTTCCTATTTGGAACCAGTCTGTTGTTCCATGTCCAGTTCTAACTGTTGCTTCCTGACCTGCATACAGGTTTCTCAAGAGACAGGTCAGATGGTCTGGTATTCCCATCTATTTCAGAATTTTCCACAGTTTATTGTGATCCACACAGTCAAAGGCTTTGGCATAGTCAATAAAGCAGAAATAGATGTTTTTCTGGAACTCTCTTGCTTTTTCGATGATCCAGTGGATGTTGGCAATTTGATCTCTGGTTCCTCTGCCTTTTCTAAAACCAGCTTGAACATCTGGAAGTTCACGGTTCATG
The DNA here is from genome assembly GCA_024291935.2 of Okapia johnstoni. Classification (NCBI taxonomy): domain Eukaryota; kingdom Metazoa; phylum Chordata; class Mammalia; order Artiodactyla; family Giraffidae; genus Okapia; species Okapia johnstoni. The sequence goes on along the minus strand of CM044306.1, from coordinate 120,432,233 downwards.
TATTGCTGAAGCCTGGCTTGGAGAATTTTGAGCATTACTTTACTAGCATGTGAGATGAGTGCAATTGTGCGGTAGTTTGAGCATTCTTTGGCATTGCCTTTCTTTGGGATTGGAACGAAAACTGACCTTTTCCAGTCCTGTGGCCACTGCTGAGTTTTCCAAATTTGCTGGCATATCGAGTGCAGCACTTTCACAGCATCACTTTTGAGGATTTGAAATAGCTCCACTGGAATTCCATCACCTCCACTACCTTTGTTCATAGTGATGCTTTCTAAGGCCCACTTGACTTCACATTCCAGGATGTCTGGCTCTAGGTGAGTGATCGCACCATCATGATTATCTGGGTCGTGAAGATCTTTTTTGTACAGTTCTTCTGTGTATTCTCGCCACCTCTTCTTGATATCTTCTGCTTCTGTTAGGTCCATACCATTTCTGTCCTTTATCAAGCCTATCTTTGCATGAAATGTTCCTTTGATATCTCTATTTTCTTGAAGAGATCTCTAGTCTTTCCCAATCTTTTGTTGTCCTCTATTTCTTTGCACTGATGGCTGAGGAAGGCTTTCTTATCTCTCCTTGCTATTCTTTGGAAAGGTCAAGGCCTGTTAAAACTCATCAAACTGTTTACATCTAAGATCTGCGCACCTATCTGTTAAATGAATCATATTAAATATGTTTTTTTCACCTTGCTGTACAGCAGAGATTGGTACAAACTGTAAATCAATTATCACTTCAGTCATGTCCGACCCTTTGTGACCCCATGGACTGCAGCACGCCATGCCTCCCTGTCCATCACCAACTCCCAGAGCTTACTCAAACTGTCCATTGAGTCGGTGATGCCATCCAACCATCTCATCCTCTGTCGTCCCCTTCTCCTCCTGCCTTCAATCTTTCCCAGCATCAGGGTCTTTTCCAATGAGTCAGTTCTTCACATCAGGTGGTCAAAGTATTGGAGTTTCAGCTTCAACATCAGTCCTTCCAATGAATATTCAGGACTGATTTCCTTCAGGATGGACTGTTGGGTCTTCTTGCAGTCCAAGGGACTCTCAAGAGTCTTCTCCAACAACACAGTTCAAAAGCATCAGTTCTTCTGCACTCAGCTTTCTTTATAGTCCAAATCTCACATCCATAAATGACTACTGGAAAAACCATAGCTTTGACTAGATGGACCTTTGTTGGCAAAGTAATGTCTCTGCTTTTTAATATGCTGTCTAGGGTGGTCATAGCTTTTTCTTCCAAGGAGCAAGCCTCTTTTAAGTTTCAAGGCTGCAGCCACCCACCATCTGCAGTGATTTTGGAGCCCAAGAAAATACTGTCACTGTTTCCATTGTTTCCCAACTATTTGCCATGAAGGGATAGGATCAGATGCCACGATCTTAGTTTTCTGAATGTTGAGTTTTAAGCCAACTTTTTCACCCTCCTCTTTAACTTTCATCAAGAGGCTCTTTAGTTCTTCTTTGCTTTCTGCCATAAGGGTGGTGTCATCTGCATATCTGAGGGTATTGATATTTTTCCCAGCAATTTTGATTCCAGCTTGTGCTTCATCCAGCCCAGCATTTCTCATGATGTACTGTGCATATAAGTTAAATAAGCGGGGTGACAATATACAGCTTTGACAGTACTCCTTTATATTCCAATATACAGTACCCCTTTCCTGATTTGGAACCAGTCTGTTGTTCTATGTACAGTTATAACTGTTGCTTCTTGACCTGCATACAGATTTCTCAGGAGGCAGGTCAGGTGGTCTGGTATTCCCTTCTCTTTACGAATTTTTCAGTCTGTTGTGGTCCACACAGTCAGAGACTTCGGCGAAGTCAATAAAGCAGAAGTAGATGTTTTTCTGGAATTTTCTGGCTTTTTCGATGATTCAGCGGACGTTGGCAATTTGATCTCTGGTTCCTCTGCCTTTTCTAAATCCAGCTTGAACATCTGAAAGCTTACGGTTCACCTACTGTTGAAGCCTGGCTTGGAGAATTTTGAGCATTACTTTACTTCAGTTTTTTAAAAATAAACAAAAATGAATTTAAAGAACTTTAAGTAAGAGAGGGGAACAGGGACCCAGACAGGTAAGGAGAGAAACAACCGTTTGCCACTAGCAGAGGTGCGCAGACCTGGTAAAGAATCCCGCGGGGTGGGCGGGGCCGCCGGGGGCGGGACTCCGGAGCGCGGCGGGAGCGGGCCGCCGGGAGTGCAGTTACTCCTCTCGGACGCTAGGGGGCGGCGTGGCCGGGGAAGGGCGCGCCGCGGTGACCCGGAAAGTGGCGGCGAGGGGGGCGGGGGCCCGTGCGCGGGAGTCCATGTGGGCGCCGGCGCAGCCGGGAACCGTGCGGGTCGCCATGGCGGAGCCGCAGCAGCTCCGGGTGCAGGAGGCGGTGGACTCCATGGTGAAGAGTCTGGAGAGGGAGAATATCCGGAAGATGCAGGTAGCGGGGCTGGAGCCGACCCGGGGTTGTGGGGAGCGAGTACAGTCCGGGGTTTCCTGCCCCTTCCCGCAGCCGCCTCAGGATCTTTCCGCACCACTGCCTCCCAGCCTGCAGACTCTGGCCGGGGTGTCCCTGGGGTCGTGGCTGCGTCCTTGGAAGCACTGCTCACTCTTAGAACTGGAGCTTCGGCTGAGCGGATGAAATCTGTGCGTCCTCGCCACGCGCAAGGCCATTTGCCCTCCAGGCCAGGCTGGGGAGGGGGTGTCCCCTCGCCAGGGTTGAGAAGCCCCCTGGAGTAAGGTGTTCAGCCTCCCCCAGCTTCACGTCTTGCGCGGCCGCTTCGCAGTGAGCAGCCGGAGCCCGCCCAGAGAGCACCGCCAAGGTGAAAGACCGGAAAGGCAACAGTGCTCGGCCTCCTCAATGGCCTGGCCATGCTCGGCTCACGCAGCGCTGCCTTATATGCGTGGACCAGTTACCCCCTGGTGGATGGTTACTAGATCGCTGACCTCTGAACCCTGTGGTTTGGGCACCTGGTTTTCAGAACTTGGCTCCATCTCATCCTCCACCACCCTCCCCGTCCACCCAGCCTTCGGTTCAACAACTGTCAGTGAGCTAGCGGCAGTGAAACACTCTGCTAGGCACCGAGGATAATGTTTCCATTCGTGGTTTGAAGATCTTGGTGTTTATTCTAAGGAGAGGTGCAGATGTGATGCACCCCCCAGCCTCTGCTGTACTCGGTGATGGTCATCTCTGCCCGAAGGCTTTCCTGCCTCACCCGTCTCTGCCCTCCCCCCACAGGGCCTCATGTTCCGGTGCAGCGCCGGCTGTTGTGAGGACAGCCAGGCGTCCATGCAGCAAGTGCACCAGTGCATTGAGCGCTGCCATGCACCTCTGGCTCAAGCCCAGGCCCTGGTGACCAGCGAGTTGGAGAAGTTCCAGGTGAGGAATACCCCAGCCAGACCACTTCAGCCCTAGGTGTTGCTCTTTTGCAGATGACAAGTGCTAGTTCAGTATTCTTGGCTTTAGTGTCTTGTTTCTGTGTTAACATCTGTGACAGTCCAATGTCCGGCTGGTCTTTGCAGGGTTTAAAATTTTGGAACAAGTCCTAGAGGTTGAGTGCTGTAAGAATTTCCCATAGAAACAATGCAAAAGGGAGTTCATGACCAAGAGCCTTATGCTTTTTTTTTTCCATAGACATCAAATATATGTATACTGTACAGTATAAAGCTTTGTAAAAGATGTTAGTTCATTCTTACAATAGCAGAATCCCCAGGAAGGTGGAATAAGCCAGTCTTTAAAAGGTACAGATTAGAGCAACATCCTACCATCATTTTGTGGGTTTTCTCACCCAGGATGCTCCTACTTGCTGTACCCAGAGGGCAGCTCCTATGTCACTAAAGAGCAGTCATTTACATGAAGCATTATTTGTGTTGACTCATTGATGCCTGACTCGCAAGCCTCTCTGAGGTCACTAAGAGCCTCCTCTCCCCCCACCCTACCCCATGTTTCTCTCTGGAGCAGCAAAAGGTGTCCCCAGCTTCCTTTTACTCCCTTCCTCTGGGTATACTTTCCTGAAACTTGGATGGGAGAGGGCCCACTTCTGAATCAGTATTTCATAGCCTGGGATTCTGTTCTTGTGGACAAATTTATATCCAATGTGAAACATTTTTATATTCTATATAAAATTCTTCAAAATGACTGGCACTGTAAAAGGATAACTTCTCCAAGATCATGAAACTCCAAAGGGTTTCTTTGTGTTTGACACTTTATTTTTCAAGTCTTTCATAGCTTGCTTCTTGAATTACTGTACAACTTTCTCTTCCATTCACTGTTCAGTCCTGCAGTCAGACTTACTTTTCCATTGCACCAGAACCACTCTTGCCACTCCCCTCCATGGGGCTGAATCCAAAGGTCATTTCCCATTCCTCATCTTACTGAGTCTACCTGCATCATTGACACAGTGGATCACTCTCCCTCTTCTTTAAAAATCTTGATTCATTTGGCCACCAGGATAGGACAGCTCACTCTCCTGGTCGTCCCCCCCGCTCCTTTCTTGTTCTCCTTTACTGTCTTTTTTACTCTCTCCAACCTCTGAAGAGCACTGGAGTACCCAGGGTTATGCTTGGATCTCAATCTAGTTCTGTAGTCGCACAGCAAATATCTGTATGCTGACAGCTCCTGCATTCATATCTTTAGACCAGCTTCACTCCTTATCCAGATTCGTATATCCAGCTGTTTCCCCAACGTCTTCACTTATTTGTTTGTCCATCTCCCTCCACTGGAATATCAGTTCAGTGAAAGAAAGAGCTTTATCTGTTTTACTCATTGCTGTATTCCCCAACAGCAGAGTCCCTAGCACATAGTAGAAGCCCAATAAATATTTGTTGAATTGAGTATTTTTCTGTAGCAGTGACAGACCTTATAAAATCAAGGTGTTTGAAAGTCTGTAGTTGAGTAACAGTAGCCTCTAGTTCCTTCTTACTTCCTAGAAGGGACTTCTTACATTTTATTCGGTCATTCAGCTGCTTTCTAGAAATGCTTTGTCTGGGCCCTCATGGTGCCACCCTCTGTTTTAATCAGGACAGTCTTGGTCAGTTCCACTATAGTGTCCCTTTAATTGATCAAGATAATACACTTCAAGCCAAAACATGTAGTATACAACGTGGCATATGATAAGCACTTGGTAGATGAAGGTCACCCTTTCAGTTTTTCTGCCCTTTTCCTTCTTGCCACAGGACCGCCTGGCCCGGTGCACTATGTACTGCAGTGACAAGGCCAAAGATTCAATAGATGCAGGGAATAAGGAGCTTCACGTGAAGCGGCAGCTGGAGACCTGCGTGACGAAGTGTGTGGATGACCACATGAACCTCATCCCAGCCATGGCCAGGAAGATGAAGGAGTCTCTCTCTTCCATGGGGAAATAGCTGTCTACTCGTGACCATCAGGGCTGAGGGCAGGAAGCGATTTAAAAAGAGGAACGGGGATTTGGGTCTTTTAAGGAGAGTCAATGAATGAGGAAATTAAGGATGGCAGCAAGTCTAAGGCCTGTGTTTCTTTCCTCTGGACGCTGGTTCCTTTGTGTTTCAATCCTAGAACGTGAAATGGAAAAAAAACGGTGCTAAAATTTGGGTCACAGATAGCACAGGAGGTTTGTTGTGAGCCTGAATTTCATGTGGCAAGTACTTCTCCTGCCAACAGGGAGTCTCCCTTGTACCAAACCAGGGCCCTCCGAGGTACCAGATTTTCTTACTGCACAGATACCAAGAGGCTGGCAGGTTCATGTAACCTGCTAATGGTCCAGTGGAGTATGAAAAGAGGTGTTTCTATTTGTTGCCCACCCGCTGTTTACCAGAAGGATCACTTTGCCTGTTTTTCTTTTATAGACAAGGGCATGACGTTAAGATGTGAAGTTGGGGGAGGCAGTTTGAATAAAAACTTTGAAAAGGTCCCTGCAGGTGGTACTCATTTCTGACCATCAAGATGTGGATGTGTGTTTCTTAAAATTCTCACACATTACATCACTCAGCCTGGAGACCCTGCAAAAATGTAAGAAGTGCTATCACACTGGTTAGGGAAGCAAGGGATCCCTCTCACTGGCAGCCATGGTGGGCCGTGAGGCCGCCTGCAGCAGAGTCAGCCAAGCGACAAGACAATCTTAACAGTGACACTCAGCCTTGAAGGGAAACGGGATTTTGACAGTATTACGTGCTCATATTCAGGAATGAACAGTGAAAGAAGAACTGTTAGCTACTTAAATAAGAGGGTTGTGAAGTACGGGCTTTGGAAAAGTCTGTTTTTCATGAGACAGAATGAAAGCCTAAACCCAGTGTTGCTTACTTTGCCCCCTGAAATAACAGCTTTGTTGAGACAATCCCCTGGCAACAAAAAAACTCGAGAGGAAAAGTAAGCAACTCAGGGATGAACTGTGGCTCTTTCAGAGCGATAAAGGGACTGCCCTCCATTACCAAATACCACTTTTGCCAGGGCCTTTGCTACATGTGTTGTTCTTGTCCCAGTTCTGGCCCCTTATCATTTTGATAAAGACCTTGTCTTTTTACCAACTTACTACTTGAAATGATAATATTGTCTGTATGCTGTTTCAAGACTGTGATATATTTTCCTAGTGGTTTGGTTTTCAAAATAAATAAGACTTAATTTTCTTCCACTATTGTGTTTTTTCCCTTATATCTGGACAGTGAGTATATAACTTTGTCAGGATACTTCTCTTTGTAATGTGTGAAATAAATTTAAGATGTCCCAGGGAATGAAAAGTAGTTACGTATTATAGTCCGGGTGCTTATAAATGAGAACTTTGAGGACATACTAGAACACTGTGAATGTAAGTCAGTTAATGTAAAAAGACCAACTGGAACGCTGAAGAATTAATATCCACATCAGGTCTCTAGCTTCCACCATGGAACTAGGCAGGTGGACCTGCACTTCCCACACCCCTCGGTCAGTTGTCTGTGTTTGCCTTATTCTCATTCAGAGGCTGTTACTCTACCCAAGAGCTCACACACATATCCTGCCATTCGGAAGACAAGGTTACACCCCAGGAAAAAGTCTGGCTGTTCTCACTGCTCCTTGCAGGAGGTCTCTGGCCTCCAAGGTTCATCCTTTCCATTTCCTCTGCCTGAAGAGCCCTCTGGCAAGGCCTAGGATATGTAACTTCTACACATCAGAGGCAAGCAGGATAAGGGTTCTCCAAAGATGTGCTCACCCTAATCCTGGATCCTGTAAATATACTGCCTTGCAAGGCACAAGGGTCTTTGCAGATTTAATTAGGTTACAGACCTGAAAATGGGTTGATTAGCCTGGGCCTGATCTAATCCATTTCCCTAGCTGAGGTCAGGAGAGATGAGGTAGAAGTTAGTTTCAAAGCATGAGAGGATTCAACCCCCACTGATGGGAGGTGGATATGGGGCACAAGGAAAGTGTGAGGAGGGATGCGAGTGGCTGCTAGGAGCAAACAGACCCCCAGCTGACAGCTGGCAAGGAATCAGGGCCTCAGTCCTGCCACAAGGAGCTGAATTCAGCTGACCACTTGAACGAACTTGGAAGCAGATGCATCTAAAGAGCCTCCAGAAAGGAACACAGCCCTGCCAACACTTTGATTGTGACCCTGTGCAACTAAGCAAAGGACCCTGCAGCGCCACACATATCTGACCTACAGAACTGTGTGATAATAACTCTTGGCAACTTTCCAGTGTGTAGTACAGTATGATTAACTATTGTCACTGTGCTGTACATTACCAAGTGTAGTTTTAATGCACTAAATCTGTGGTAATTTGTTATGGAAGCAATAGGAAACTAACATACCATCCTTTAGCACTATCATTCAGTACAAATACCACTTCCATGAAGCCTTCTCTGGTTTCTCCATCTATAGGTGTGTCCCCTGTTAAGTCTCAAAGCATTCTGCCCCCAAGCCTCTTCAGCCATTGCCATGGTCCACCTGGGTTATATAATTATAGTTATTGACATACATCATATTTCTCTGACTAGATGATGTGATATTCAGGGCAGTCACTTCAGTCCTGTCTGACTCCTTGTGACTCTATAGGCTACCCCACCAGGTTCTGCCCATGGGATTCTCCAGGCAAGAATACTGGAGTGGGTTGCCATGCCTTCCTCCAGGGGATCTTCCCAACCCAGGGATCGAACCCACATCTCTTATGTCTCCTGCATTGGCAAGTGGATTCTTAACCACCAGTGCCACCTAGGAAGCCCACTCAGGGCAGCATCTGAGGCTTATTCATCTTTTCTTTTCCTTCCAGGGCATAGCACATATATGTAGACTGCTAATTTTTCCTTGGAAGGATGTTTCACAGCTTGTATGGCTGGTTATTGTTTAATAAGATGAATTGCTGTGACAATGAAGAATTGAAAAATGGACCTAGAAATATTTGTGACTATAGAAAGGAAGAGCTGATTGATGATGGATACTGACAGCATAAGAAAATGAGACGGGACGATAGTCAGGTAGACGAATCTGGGGATGGGGACAACAGGAGGAGATGGTTGGATGGCATCACCGACTCAATGGACATGAATTTGAGTAAACTCTGGGAGTTGGTGATGGACAGGGAGGCCTGGCATGCTGCATTCCACAGGGTCGCAAAGAGTCGGACACGACTGAGTGACTGAACTGAACTGAATCAGCATGAACAAGCAGAAAGTTATGTCACTGATGAAGGGACAAGATAAAGCCCCAGAAAAACAACTAAATGAAGTGGAGATAGGCAACCTTCTAGAAAAGGAATTCAGAATACTGATAGTGAAGATGATTCAGGATCTTGGAAAAACAATGGAGGCAAAGATTGAGAAGATGCAAGAAATGTTTACCAAAGTCCTAGAAGAACTAAAGAACAAACAGAGATACACTGCTGCTGCTGCTGCGACTGCTGCTAAGTCGCTTCAGTCGTGTCTGACTCTGTGCGACCCCATAGACGGCAGCCCACCAGGCTCCGCCGTCCCTGGGATTCTCCAGGCAGGAATACTGGAGTGGGTTGCCGTTTCCTTCTCCAGTGCATAAAAGGGAAAAGTGAAAGTGAAGTCGCTCAGTCGTCCGACTCTTAGCGACCCCATGGACTGTAGCCTACCAGGCTCCTCCATCCATGGGATTTTCCAGGCAAGAGTACTGGAGTGGGGTGCCATTGCCTTCTCCGAGAGATACACTAGAAGGAATCAATAGCAGAATAACTGAGGCAGAAGAACGGATAAATGACCTGGAGAATAGAACGGTGGAAATCACTGCCACAGAACAGAATATAGAAAAAGAAGGAAAAGAAATGAAGACAACCTAAGAGACCTCTGGGACATAATTAAATGCGTCAACATTTGCATTATAGGGGTCCCAGAAGGAGAGAAGAGAAAGGACCTGAGAAAATATTGGAAGAGATAATAGCTGTAAACTTCCCTAACTGGGAAAGGAAATAGTCAACCAAGTCCAGGAAGCACAGAGAGTCCCAGGCAGGATAAAAACAAGGAGGAACACACGGAGACACACAGTAATCAAACTGACAAAAATTAAAGACAGAAATAAAATATTAAAAGCAAAAAGGGAAAAATGACATTATACAAGGGAATTCCCATCAGGCTATCAGCTGATTTCTCAGCAAAAACTCTACAAGCCAGAAGGGAATGGCATTATATATTTAAAATGATGAAAGGGAAGAATCTACAACCAAGAATACTCTACCCAGCAAGACTCTCCTTCAGATTTGATGAAGAAATCAAAAGCTTTCCAGACAAGCTAAAGTTAAGAGAATTCAGCACCACCAAAACAGCTTTACAACAAATGCTATAGGAACTTCTCTAGGCAGGAAACGAGAAGGAAAAGAGCTGCCTACAGAAAATAAATCCAGAACAATTAAGAAAACGGTAATAGGATCATATATATCGATAATTACCTTAAATGTAAATGGATTAAATGCACCAACCGAAAGACATAGACTGGCTGAGCAGATGAAAACATGTGCATGTACGCACTTGTACTTATCACATCAGTCTGCTTGACCCCCCAAATTGTGTGTAATTATTTTATATTGTTAGGATAATCATGTTCCCACTATGGCTTGCAACTATAATTATCTTTTATTTTTTGTCTTGCTATTGATTGTGAAAACTGATAAACATCTTTTACTATTGTGATTATGTAACTATTACTCACTTAAAACCATTGTATCATGATTGGTCAACAGAAAAATAATGGAATTCTATATCGCCAAAACTACCATTTAATAGAAAAACCTGTAATCACTTTTTAAAATCCAAATGCATATCAGAATTATCTTGAAATTTTTTGAAAAATACAGATGCCCAGGTATTGCTTTTCTCACCAGGGCTCCAGATATGTTTCTAATGAGCAGCCATGTCTAAAAACAACTGGACTATATGAGGATCTTTTACTTTTATCTAGCTTGCATCACTTCTTCTATCTCATATTCAGTGCTCCCATTTCACTTAGTTTATGTTTTCCAATTTCTACATCTCTTCTTTTTTTTTTTTGATGTTCTTTCTCATGTCTTTATCAAGCATAGTAGAAAAGCTCTTGTATACATATATGTAAATAATATGTATAATATATATATTTTAGAAAACATAACTTTTTGCTTAACTAAACAATTTATGACATTTTGATTCCACTTGTTTGACTTAGTGTGAATAGGATGCTAGATTTCTAATTTAAAAAGAAAGATATGGAACAAGTAACAAAGGTTTACTGTATAGCACAGGGAACCATAGTCCATGTCTTGTAGTAACATATATGAAATATAATTTCAAAAATAATATATGGTATATGTATAACTGAATCACAAAAAAAATTATATTTTTTGAAATTTAGTAATGTTTATATTATTTCCAGTTTTTCTACATGTCCTATGGACATCTGATAACAATGTATGAGATATGAAACTTTAAATATATTTATGTAGGATGTAAGATTAGTATAAATTAATATAAGTAGAAATCTATTAATTTAAATTATTAATGCATCATTCAAGATGCTCTTATTCATTTATTTTTTATACACTTGATAAAATATCCTCAGAGAAATGCTAATATGTCTCATTATGATTGTATTTTTTTCTCTTCCCTGTATTTCTTCTGATTATTGCTTTATGTATCTCTCTTTCTTTGTTGTTAGGTGTCAAATGGTTTTATGATGTCTATCTTCTTTGTGACTTGTACCTTTTATCATTAAAAATATTCATCTTTGTTTCATTTACAAATAAATTTAATTTTTTAAAAAAGAAGCAAATATTAATAGAATGGAGCACACTTCCATCGCCTCCTCCAGCCCCACAGTCGCCCTCTACTGCCCTCTGCTGGCAGACTGTAGCAGAGGGCGCAGACAGAGCAAGAATGTGGTTTACAGTTTCGCCCCAGCTTTATTGAGCAGATAGAAGAGTTACTGTGGAGCTGAAGGAGTTGCTTAATAACTGGAACAAATATAAAGTAATGGAAATATCTATATTTAAATAAAATAAGAGAACCATCTCAAATTTCAAATATCTGTTATAGGAAAAGAGTGTCACTGGCAGATAGATAACCAAATACTTATTTTAAACAGAAATCATCTTACTCTTCTTGAATAAAGGAACAAATGAATGGCAAAATGAGTGGATGAAACGGGGTGGATGAGTAACAGACAAAGCCCTCCTAGAGGTTTCCATCAGCCCATCACAGGAACTTATTTTCACAGAGTTTACATATAGAGTTTGTCTCAGTAAGATGGTAATGATCAGTCTAGATTCTCAGATGCTTTAATCACTACAAGTAATTTCTATACACAGTATTTAGTTCTGGTTGCAGTCATGGAAAGGAAGAGCTATTTCATGAAAAGTGTTTTGGACATATCTGTGTTTTTCTCACAGAATCATAGGATGATACCTTGGTCTGGTCTATTAGTCATGTTTTGAGGGTTGTGTTTATAATCAGATACACTTTTGTGTAATTGTCTCAATACATACAGATGCTTTAAGAAACTATAGCATGAAATAATTATATTGGTTTGATAAAGAACTGGAAGCAGGTATTAAAGTTGAGTACCTTTATAATTTTATTGCAGGAAGGGCAATTTCCCATGCTGAGATAGATTCCTCATGGGTGTCCATTTGGAAACAACAATTTCTTGCAGGAGTGGTATGATTATCCAAGTTTATTTTACAGATGAAAAGATGAAGGTTCAGAGGAGCTAACTGGCCTGCCCACCCTCAGTTCCTAAACAGCCAAGTGCTGCCTGAGGCATGGTGGTGCCACTGCCCAGGACAGGTGCTCAGTCCAGCCTCCCCCCCAGCACAGCACACGGCCAGGAGGACCCCAGGGAATACACATCTCATGGGAAGAACACAGGGCACACGCATGGGTCAGTTCAACACTTGATGATTAGGACAACTGGCTGCACAGAGGAAGGGCCCTGGGCTCCACTCCAGCTAGGCTCTGATGGAGATGGGGAGGCAGGGGGAGAGGGCAGCAAGCCACAAGCTGCCCGGATTCTCAGAATAACACTCTGTGCTTCTAGGCTGATGTTCTGAGCACATCAGAGTAAGCGGAGAAGCCTGGGCACCGCTGCCCCTAAGCCTCCTCCCAGGGCTGTCTCTCAGGGAAGATTTCTGAGTGAGAGATTCCAGGTATCAGGCACCAGCCATCACAGAGGCACAGTGGAGAGCCCTGCCACCTTCCTCCCTGGTGAAAGATCTGTGTTGGGAGTGAGGAGTGTGGTAGTGGAGATCAGGTTGGAACAGAGAAGGCAGGCAGGGATGTGTGGCATTTCTCGTAGCCACTGGAGCAAGTTGATCCTGGGCATAAAATGGCCCCTCCCTCTGTTGGGATTCCATCTCCCCCTCCAGGCAGTCCTCATGGGTGGCTCCCTCCAGTGTGGCCACAACTGGTATCCTTGCCTGAACACTGGAGGATGTGTAACTCGCTCTCACCCCCTTCTTGCTGCTCTGTGCCTTGGGCTGATCCAATCACAGCCACTCAAGCAGCTCTCAGGATTGGGTCTCTGAGTGCACCCCCGTGAAGCTCCCCCTCTCCTGGCCTAGTGAGGGGAAACCCTGCCTCATACACAATCTTCCTCTTTCTCTCCCTACCCTCCTCCCCGGCTCCTTCCCTTCTCTTCAACAGACAGGACATACATCTTGCCCTCTTCAAAGAGCTTCAGACATCCTCTCCCTCCAGTCTCTCAAACTCTGTATTTCATTTCTTTATTCCCTGAAGTAGGTCATGAGCTAAAAGCGGCAAAGTCAGTTTCAGCCATCCCTTCTGCAAGTCTCGCATACGTGACTTAGCCCCTCATTTGGAACAAGGGGATGTTTCACACTTACTGTTTGGTCCCACTTGGAGAGCTTCAGAAGGGTTCCCATTGCAGCATCCTATCCTAGAGGACAGATGAGCGAGGTATTCCTGGGCTCCAAGCTCTCCATATCTTCTTCCCACCCACATGACTAGATTTCTAGCATGTCTCCCACAATCTGGGGTTGCCTAAGAGAAGGCTCACTCCACTAGTGGGTGTACGATTTAGTTTAAAGCACCTGGACCAGGATTCAGGCAGTCTTGTCATAAGCCTGTCTCTCTCACTAAAGGGCTGTGGGACCCTAGACAAGTTAGTTATCCTCTCGGGGTTTATGATTCTTGGCTCTTAAACAAAAAGCTTGAGTCTGATGGTTCCCAGGGCCTTTCCAGTTCTAGGATGTGAATCAGTCTAGAGGACTGTCCAAGGTCAGGGCCAGGCCCGTACTAGGACAGAGATGATGCCCAAACCCTCTGGGTAGTTCCTGACATTTCCATTCCCTCTGGTGGGCTGCTTTGTATCAGGTGACAAGATTGTCCCAGGATCTGTCTCCTGCCTTGGGATCATGCTCTCCCCCAGTCCAGAACAGAGACAAGGACAAGTCACTGAGCCTGGGGGCCCCAGAGTGACTTCAAGCCTCAGCAGATCAAGGAAGCTGTGTGTTCCAAAGAGCTTTGTCCCAGGACCTAAAACAGGCAGCAACAGGAATGGTCCAGGCTCCCCCTCCGCTAAAGATAAAAATATCATGGGCTCAGGGATGTTCCCAGTTGTAAATCAATCAGCTAGGACGATTTCTGCCCTTATCCCTTGCCCGGAGTTCCTCCTCAACCTCCATCCATCCTGTCCTCCTGTCCTGGCTTCCCAGCCACCTTAACTGGAGTAGAAGGAAGTTATCAGCTGCCTCTGACAACAGCCCACAACTTGGCCAAGTCATCGTGAGAGTCCTAAACTGCCCAAAGCACAGGCGAATAGATAGGCACTCAGGGACCTCCACCAACCTCTGGGAGCCAGGGTAGCATGGGTCCACTCTGACAGGCAGATCGATGCCCAGTATATGCCAGGTTTCCCCAGTCACATGGCCTAGTCGCAGCCTGTTTTCCAGGAGTCAATGCCCATGAGTAATCCCTCTGCACAGCCATGGTTAGGATTTCTTTTTCATGTTGTTAGAGATTAAAGTGCTACCTCCTAAGGCCACTGGGATGATTAAATGAGATTTCATAAGTAAAAGGGCTTCCCAGGTGGTTCAGAGGTAAAGAAGCCACCTACCAATTCAGGAGATGCAGGAGACTCAGGTTCAATCCCTGGATTCAGATGATCCCCTGGAAGAGGAAATGGCAACCCACTCCAGTATTCTTGCCTGGAAAATCCCACGCACAGAGGAGCCTGGTGGGTTACAGTCCTTGGGGTCACAAAGAATCAGACACGACTGAGCACACACGTACAAGTAAAATGTGAAAACTGGCACCTGACAAGTTGCAGATACGAAGAAAGACCTGCCTTCCCCCGCCAGCTGTTTACCTGAAGCTCAGACTCTCATAGCCGAGCCCTATCTTCTGAGCTCCTTTGAGATTTTTGTCAGTCTGAAAGTCAGCTAAGTCAGCTTCAAATTCGACTCTTGAAGAGAACTTTGAAGGTGTCAGGTCTACTCTGAGACACTAAATAAGCTGCCTAGAATCTAACCCATAGCAGATGGCCATGCTGCTGGGCCCGCTGGAGAGGATGGTCTCACGTCTGGTCTTCCACCGCCCTCTGCCGGCTGCAGTGTGATACTGCAGGCAATGCTGGCATCCCAAGCTCAAGGACCCTCAAGTTGAAGCAGTTTACAGAGGAAGACAGCAAGGCAAGGCCAGGTGTCTGAGGAGGGCAACACCTTGGAACTGCACAGTGACTTAGAGCTCACAAAGCACTTGCCTGTTTGATTTTCACGACCACCCTGCCTTGCCTCTGTTCCTAAGCTCAGAAGGGAATTCACTGTCATTGTTCAGCCCTGAGAGCCTCACGAGTAACAGCTGACCTGTCTCAGTTTCAGGCCATGTCCTATATTCTAACCATACCCTAATAGAATATTCCAGGAAATCAATGAAACAGACCTGTGCAGATCTCAGTGCAAATACTGGTGTTATTCTAAAGCGCTTCAGTTTTAACCATGCTGTAAACAATCCAGAATATTCTGAGGAAAGGAATTTTGTAGGGAAGTGCATGTGTGTGTGTGCACTTGTGAGTTTGGTGTGTGCATTCCCTAGGAATGCAGACTGGTTACTATATGGCAGATGTCAGCATTTATTCTTATTATGATGATTAATAAGCATTTCTCACGTGCCAACTAGCTGACAGTTTCATTTATTAGTAACATGAAGAACCAGGCTCAACTGCATGGTTTCCACAGTCCTTCCAGGCCAGAACCGTGGACCCCATCCAGTAGAACATTGGATATTTACACAGTGAAGGCACATGACCTGGTGACACTGTCCATCAGCATGAGACAGTGATGAAATCACCCGTCAGAGCCAGCAGAGGGAATACCTGCCTCTCTCCTGTTCTCTTTTCAACCTTAGGAACTTGGGGGAATCTAAACCCAGGCAGCACATCATAGTAAAGGAGTCATGTCTCTGAGCCCCTGCAGATCTCTTAAATAACTGGAGTTTTCAGGTCATATATTTATAGACTTTTAGATCTGAGGACTCTAAGAGAGTATTCCAGTCCAGTCCTTTCATTTTGCAGTAAAATGAAGCACAGAAAAGGGAAGTGACAGTCTAAGGTCACAAAGACAGAGAAACAGCTGGCATGAGAACTCAGGTTCCTTGGCTGTTTTTTCTCCAGCTGACCTTAATTCGAGCAGCCTCATTCCTAGATGGGAACTACTGGCTTCAGTTGAAGATTTTTAAGCCCGATCTTTTCTTAATGCAGAGGAAGAGAAAGAAACTGGCACGTTGTAGGTGCTGAATAATTGGGTTGGTTGGCTTTTGCTTTTATAGATTAATCTTACTTTATGCAACTTAAGAAGATTAAATTCATGGGACTTTCCTGGTGGTCCAGTGGCTAAGACTGCACTCTCAATGCAGGGAACCTGGGTTTGATCCCTGGTCAGGGGACTAGATCCCACATGCAGCAACTAAAAGATCCTGTGTATCACAACTAAGGCTCAGTGCACCCAAATAAGTAAATAAAAAAATGTTTTTAAAGAAGACAATTCAAATAATGAATTTCTCTCTTTATTCTTTCCAATGAAGTGGTCAGAGGTTTGAATTGCAGCCCACTGTCCCACTGCAAATCTGAGTATGGATCTGAGGTTATAATATGATGTTTATTGAATCAAAGGAAAGGCTTTTTGAGGAAGACCTTACACAGACTTAGAGTTTTTGTTTTAAGCTTCTGCAGGCATGTGAGAATATTCTTTGAAGGAAAGATGCTGTTAACACTTAAGCGTATACAAGCTATCCAGGGAGTTGGGACACAGCACAAATCCTTCCTACACTTATTTCAAATATGTGATTAAAACAGACATGAAGTGATGCTAAACTGCCTATTAGCCATTTATGCCTAGTAGTTTTGAATTTGCTTATTATCATGATTATAAATCATATTTTTATCAAAATCTTCTGATCCATTCAGTGTTCTTCCAACCACCATCCTGAGGAGCATAAGAAGACTCCTATGGGGCTTCTTCTTCAGACCCTCAGAGACCAGGGTTTACAGTTTTCTGGTACAGAAGTGACACACTAGGAAGGAACAATGGAGAACTGATTGAAGGGTCTTCCTACAGCTCAGGACACTGTGCCACATCCCATCACTGCCAACCACCACCCCAAGACCAGACACCACTCTGCAGTCCCAGCTGTGGGGAATGCCTCCAGGGCAGGACCCCATAATATCCTGATCATTCACTAATTTTCACTGTACGTGTTTCATGTGTCAAGCACTGTGGCAGACTCTGGAGATACAGGGATGACCAGATACAGAAGTGGTCCTTTCTCACATGGCACTCACAGTCCTTCAAAAGCCCAACTGGCTCATGGATCAGCTGCTCATGAAAATCCATAGCAGGGATTTTAAATCACTGCTGTGTTGCAGCATAGCTAAGGCACTTGGGTTAGAATCTTTGATTGAGTCCAGGGCCTCAGAGGGAGGGGCTCATCAGATCACAGACTTCTGCATCAGATCACTGACTTCTGCATCAGATGGTTTGCAAGGAGCTAACTTTGCAATCTCTGTGAGCTTACTGGGAGTCATGCAGCAGCTCTGCTCTCAGAGAAGGTGGGTTTGGGTTACTGTCAGCCCCAAGGCCATGGTGGGAAGGTTCTGGGCTACTGTGAGGTTGCTGCACAGTTGTAGGCATCCTTGCTGCCTGGGAGCCCTGCACATGGTATGTGTGTGTCTCACCCTGAAGCTAAAGCTATTGCAAAACCTGAAGGGCTGCCTGACTGGAGACCCATCCGCCTCCCTCACCCTCTGTGCTGACTGCAGATCTGCCTGTCCCCAGGGACTCTCCTGTAAAATGTCTATAAAATTTCCCCCTCTGAAGCCCAAAATGTCTATAAAATTTCCTATCAAATACCCAGGAGGAGATCCAACTTGGGTATCAGGAAGAATCTAGTTCTGCTAACTCAACAGAGGCTGCAAAAGCCATTGGAGAGTGAGTGCAAAGTCCACTCAGCCCAACTCAGAGACTGGGCTGCTTCTGAGGCTCTGACAGTGGGCGAATCTGTCCTGGCACAGTCTCCTTTCACCAGGCATTGTCCCCCATAAGTATCACACAGGGACTTCCCCAAATGATTCCAGTGACCATGGAGTTCCCTGCTACACATACCTCTGAAACCCAAAATGTCTATAAAATTTCCTATCAAATACCCAGGAGGAGATCCAACTTGGGTATCAGGAAGAATCTAGTTCTGCTAACTCAACAGAGGCTGCAAAAGCCATTGGAGAGTGAGTGCAAAGTCCACTCAGCCCAACTCAGAGACTGGGCTGCTTCTGAGGCTCTGACAGTGGGCGAATCTGTCCTGGCACAGTCTCCTTTCACCAGGCATTGTCCCCCATAAGTATCACACAGGGACTTCCCCAAATGATTCCAGTGACCATGGAGTTCCCTGCTACACATACCTCCAAGGCAGTAACCAGTCACCACACAGGGCAATCAGCTGGTGTCCTAAAATGCTGCAATGTCTTCCAGGGCACCTAAGCATCCCCGGTATCAGCATGGCACAGGGGCATCGCAGAACAAATGTGCTCCATCTCACAAATTCATTTTTTTCCCTCTCTGTCTCCTTAGTACCTCACACACTGTCTTTAACAAAGAAGGGTCTCAAAAATGCCAGTGGTGGACACTAAAGATCAGGCTCTTCTGAAGTTTTATCCATTACCCTCATCTTTATGGAAATAATGAAATCAGTGGGTGATAAGTGCATCACACAGCCCTCCTTCCTCTCAGGAGGCCCAGCCCAAGCTGTAGCTTTAAGGGGATTCTTGTTATCTTCCTGTAAGTTGGAGGAGGTGCCTCATGGCAGAAGGCAGTATGGACCCATGGCTTCCCAGCCTAGCATACAGGAAGGCTGAGAGACAGCCTAACATCTCAGCCCTCCCTCTGCAGCAGAACTTTCCCCAGCCTGTGGCCCCACCTCCCTGGACTGCGGGGCTCTCGTACCAGGGTGGTGAACTTGTCCACGCAGGCATTGCGGATCTTCTCCGGGGTGGCAGGGCTATCGAGCCGGAAGAGCTCCTTTGTGTTATTATCTGTGTGCTGAGCTCGAGCTGCACGGACGGCATCCTTGATGGCAAAGTAGGTGGAGGCGCCCAGGAAGAGGGGTGGCTCCCCGATCGCCTGAGTGGACAAGAGCAGAGCACAGGCAGGGAATCAGGGGAGGGCCCAGACTCCGCAGCTGCAGGGCTGGAGGCCCCGGGTGACCCCAACCCGCGCTAGGCCACACAGAGCAAGGCAGGGGCTCAAAATTAAACAGGGGCTGAGAACAAGCAGTCTAATAAATGATTCCTCCTTGTGAGCACATGTCTTTTACATTTCACTGTGTGATTTTCTCTGATGACATCATGCAAATATAATGGACCATTAAAAGTTGTATAGAGCATTATATTTTACAGACCAAAAAAAAAAATCTGACCCTTTCTTCAGAGCAATAAACCTCAGGGTATAATCTACCTGCAACTCTGTCACCAATATCTACAGTCACCATAATTATACTTACAAGTTGCTGAAAAAGAGGCATCATGACCAACAGGATGGAAACTATTTTCTAGCAAAGGTGGTTTCATCCCCCAAAGCACAGTCTCTACTGCCCATATCAGAGTCATCAGGGAAACTTGTTAAAAATGCAGGCCTGGGCTTCCCTGGTGGTCCAGTGGTTAAGAATCCACCCACCAGTGCAGGGGACATGGGTTCCATCCCTGGTCTGGGAAGATCACATATGCTGTGGGGCAACTAAGCCCATGCAACACAGTCAATGAGCCTGCCCTCTAGAGCCCAGGCACTGCAGGCAGAGAGCAGCCCCCACTCTCTGCAACGAGAGAAAGCTTGAGTCCAGGGCCTCAGAAACGAAGACACAAGGTGGCCAAATATAAATAAATATATATATATTTTTAAATGCAGGTTTCAGGACCCTACCCTAGACCTACCAAATCAAAATTTCTAAGGGTGAGTCCCATGGAGCTACCTTTTTATCCTGAACCCCCAGTGACCTGACGCATGCTAAAGTGTGAGAGCAGATGGCAAGGACCACAAGTGTCCCAGGCCCTCCCACAGGAAAGTAAGCTGAGATGTGTCTTTATTGATTACAAGTAATTATCTGTCTTCCTTCTTCGACCAACAACTGTATCAATCAGTTTAATGAATTTTAATTAACTGTTTTTCATACTTATTGGGGACATGGAGGAAACAGAGGGTAGTTATAACCATCCAGGCATGCTGATCA
Organism: Okapia johnstoni; assembly: GCA_024291935.2. NCBI lineage: Eukaryota > Metazoa > Chordata > Mammalia > Artiodactyla > Giraffidae > Okapia > Okapia johnstoni. The sequence continues at coordinate 120,412,095 of CM044306.1, read as the reverse complement.
AGCCTTAAGGTCTAGTGGCGGTCACTGAGGGAGGTGAAAATGCATGCACCGGGGAATGGGCTGATTCTCATGAGATGACAGGGGTGCAGGACCAGCGAGAGCATCTCTGGGACCAAGCCTCAGGGATGCACACCTGAGATGTGGGTGTAGGTCAGGACTTGACCTATAAGACTGAACTAAGGAATCTCTGTGAGTGCACCTCAAAAGCTGGTTTAAATGACAAGCAGGTGGTGTCATCCTCAACCCAGTGCCCTATGCTCCCAGGCAGGTCTGCTCCACCCTACCACCCGACCCCTTGCCCCCTGCTCATCGTCGCCCCTAGGCTCCTGTCAGGCCCCTCCCTCTCTCTTCCATGCAAGCTCCCTGCAGACCCACATAGCAGGTGGTTTCCCACAGTGCAGACTGGAAGGCAGCACAGACCCAGGGCAACGGTACCTTGGAGGCATAGATGGCCTTCTTGTTGGGGCAGTCGCGAAGCAGGGACACCCTGAACTCCGTGGGGATGCTCCCAAACGCGGGGATCTTGTAGGTGCTGGGGCCACGGGTGTGCAGGCTCCCCTCAGGGGAGTAGTGTAGCTCCTCCATGGTGAAGAGGCCCAGGCCCTGGACAAATGCCCCTTCCACCTGCAGGACAGACAGAAACTATGGCTACCTTGCCTCCCACCGCCGACCCAAAGACAGGTGCTTCTTCCTACAGCAGGCACCAAGCCCCACCTTCCCAGGGAACTGGAGAGAAGCTGAAAACAGTCCCCTACTGCTTCCTTCCCTGGCTCCTGCCCCAGCCTGGGATAACTGATCTGGGCCTTTGCTGGCATTGGTGTAGGCAGAGCAAACACACAGACACTGAAATCAGTTTCAGAACTTGTCAGTGGCTCCAGGAGGGGGATATGCGGTGGTAGGCATAATTTCCTATGAAACCTACTTCAGGGCCGATGCAGATGTTCCTTCCGTGGTGCCACAGGAGAAACGGCACCCCTGAGCTGAGAAGTGAGCTTGTGGGGTAATGGTGGCTGAGGGTGTCCCTCAGGGGACCACTACCCCCCGTGTACTGAGAGGGACCATGCACTTTGCGGCAGCCCCACAAGACAGGTTCAACCCCTAGATTGCGAAGATCCCCTGGAGGAGGACATGTCAATTCACTCCAGTATTCCTGTCTGGAGAATCCCCATGGACAGAGGAGCCTGGCAGGCTACAGTCCACGGGATTGCAAAGAGTGGGACATGACTGAGCAACTAAGCACACGGCACAAGACAGGACTTTCTTGGTTAGTAGATTCCAGGCTTTTTGAACTCCCAGTCCTGCCTGCCCTCTGGGAGAAGATGGCCCCTGCTGTAGCTCACAGATCTCTTGAAGGGCACATGCCACGCTCTGCTGGCCCACGTGTCTGCTCTCCCAGCCTCACTGCTCAGAATCATGGTATATGGCACCGTCATAGTTAAACAAGTGTGTTCAGAGGGAGACCAGACGCTGAGCATCTTTGTGTCTGCTATGCCAAGCTCAGTGCCTGCCCATAGGAGGGGGTCCCCACACCGTTGTTCAATGACTTAATAAACAGATTTATGACTAAGTTTCTATATACTCAGTGATTGTCCAGTTTTGGGAAATACAACAAACCTTTTCTACCACATATTCAATACATTGGTTCTTGATTCCTCCCTCTGACTCTGTTCTACCTGCTCTGCTCAATACTCACATATTTTCCCAAAGTGATTTTCTTCCAGCCATCACTTTATTCCTCTTGCTGGAATCTGTGTCTTTTGCTCCCAGGACCCTCCACCACCCCAGGCTTGGTAGCATTTACTTGCTAGAGTATAACAGCCATCCACAGTGGAAGAGGAATAAAGAGGGAGAAGATGCTTCTGGCCTGAGACCCCACTGCCTGCACATTGAACCCAAACTCAATCTTCACTCCCCCTCCATGCTCCCTCTCAAACTATGCATGTGTGCATATGTGTGTGCATGCATATATGTGTGTTTGAACATTGTGTTCCCACTGCCCATCATTTTCCTTTCTGCCATGTGAATGCCTTTTTCAAGTTTATCCATGTGGATTTGTCTTCTGCCTCAGGAATTGGATGGACTCTCATCCACTAAATCCCACTCTCAGGGGACTCACTTGGCACCATGCTCAGACCTCCTTAAAAATAACAGCGGGTGAGACACTGTGGCCAGGGATCCTAGGAGGCAGTGGGGCACATTAGTGGCCAAGTCCCTCACCACCCTGATCCTCCAGGAGTCTTACCTGTCCAATATCGATGGCAGGGTTCAGACTGGAGCCAACATCCATGACAATGTCTGTGCGGAGGTTCTAGAATGGATAGCAAAACAAAAGCAGTTTGAGAAGAAAGGGATGTATGGAATGATAGATGGGTCATGGCAACCCTTAGGTCATTAAAGAGCAACCTGAATAGTTCTTTCCCAAGCAGAGGGCTCCAGGCACCCTGAGGCAGCAGTGTGAATAGGAAGCGCAGGCTCCCAGGTTCCTGGGGCTTTGAACCTGAGTCCAGATCGATCATGTAAGGAAGGCTTACATTCCATGGGCTGAACCAAGCCCATCCCCTGCTTTTGTGGAACATGTGAGCTAATAATGGTTTTCATGTTTTTAAATGACTGACAAAAATAAGAAGAATATGTTGTGACATGAAACCAATATGAAATTCACATTCTAGGTGCATAAATTACATATTGTGGGAACACATTCACGCTCATTTCTTTGCATACATTCATATCTGTTTTCACACTACAAGATAGAGTGGAATAACTGAAGAAGAGTCTTTGTGGCCCAGAAAATCTAAAATATTTACTTTCTGGTTTTTTACAGGAAGTTTGCCAAGCCATGATTTAGCACATTATTTTCCCAACCAGAAAGTTCATTCCTCTGCTCTTTGTATTACAGTTTTAGATGTTTCTCTTTTACCCTTTCATACTAAAGTTTTGCAAACTTCTCACCTTATGATCCCCTGTCAAACAGTCAATTTCCACCTCTGAGCAAGCCACCCCATAGGTGAAGTAGTGGAAGGCATTCCCTGAGTTGGTCTCAAAGCTGTAGCCAAGGTTGGGTGTGCTGGGGAGAAGAGAAAATATCACATATGAATAAGATGGACATGTCCCCCCTGCCAACTCATACACATACAAACAGCTTGTCCCATAAAATCTTAAGACCCTAAAGGCTTTATCTTTTTATTCAGCTGTTCTTTAAAAAGTCCATGAGTTCTGAACACTTTGAACCTGTCCGTGAAACCCCTGCACGCCCAAGCATCTTGCCCCTTGTCTCTGCTCCATTTTGCCAATGGCCTTCATATGAATCATTCTGCAGAGCTGAGTGGTGCAGGGTCCCAGCATGCCAGCCTTTATGTGACAGAAACAGAGGTGACAGGTTTGCCTGAGCTCATGAAGGACGTGCAAGTCACACGCCAAAGGATCTACTGAATTAGAATTCAAGATCTCAGAACCAAAGGTTCCTTCTAGGTTGGCTCCTGGGCTGTTCATACAAGCTCATCTGGGGCTGCTCACCTTTCTCAAGGTGAAAGGTAACAAGATCAGCAACCCATGCCAACATGGGTGCAGCCACCTGGCATTACTCTTCATCTATGGACCCCTCCTAAGTTTCAACAGATGATTTGAGCAAAGGGTTGTTAAAAAAAGCAGATGTTCTTTTTTACATTCTTTTTCTTTTTTTTCTATTCCTTTTTAAAAATGTATTAGTAAGTTTATCCTAACATTTGGTGTTAGATTTTAGACTTGATTCATTTCTTTTTTTAATTTATTTATTTTAATTGAAGGATAATTGCTTTACAGAATTTTGCTGTTTTCTGCCAAATATCAACATGAGATTTTTCTTCAATGCTGAATACCTTATACTATGATTCCAATTTTGCATGAGTTACATTGGTTGTGTGTGTATTCTCTGTTTATAGCACTCTGTACCTGAGCTATTCTATACCTTACACAGAAATAATAATGTGAGCTGATGTGATAAGAATTTGCATGAAAACAAAACCAATACAGGGATGAAGGAAAGGGCTTCCCCCAAGAGATGGCCACGTTCTTTGACCTCTAACCTTATCAAGTTCATCTGAGTGTTCCCTGATAAAACTCCAGTTCTATAAACTCTAACAATGAAATAGGAACTTATGAGAAAATCATTAGTTTCTGTTTGTGTAGGTCAAATATTACATAACCAGGGAGCACTGGCAAAACACTGCTTTGCCCTAAAAAATACATGTATGTATTTACATTACATATATATTCTATATATTTATAAATTTTCACAAAAGACCTTTTAAAGCAAACATTGAACTACTTTCTACATCCACTGATCCGTGAAAGAAAAGATCCTAGTCAGATTTCCCAGAGAAAGCTAAAACATTATGGCTAACAGTAAATATGATCATTTCTTTTCACAGCTTCTAGATCAGACAGGCAGAGTCTCTGTTGAAACAGGGTCTCACTGAATTTTCAAGTTGTAGAAAATACGTGCTTTTTTCTAAATCTCATTTTAATTTCCACTCTACATTTTGTAACAAGACCATGTACTCTAGATCCTCCTCTCATTCTTTTGCAGGAGAGCCTGCTTAAAGCAATCTGACGCATAGCACAAAGTAACACACACGGGTAACCCTTAGAAAACCAGACGCCCCTGGTTCTTACAGGAGAATGTTGAGGGGCATGGCTGGTGATGGACCCATTATGTCATAAAAGAGGAGACAGGTTCAGAGAGGGACCAGTGACTTCTCAAGTGGAATAGTACGCTTTAAAACCAGAACTAGAACAGAGGTCTTCTGATACGACAGCTCATGCTTTTGGCACATAGTTTGCTAAGCTCATGTATTTCATCAGGGCATCTTCAATACATTGAAGTTAGTGGAAGTCCATTGGAGAGAGAAGCATTTTGGTGGACCTGCTCTCTCCTGACCAAAGGCTGACAGAGCGCAGTGCTGGAGGGGCCTGCAGAAGTTAGGATGAAAACACATTGTGAGAGGGCAAGGTCAGCACCTTACTTACCTGTAAAACCCAGTGGTAGACAAGCTCACACTATTCTGGTAGGCAGCCATGACCTGAGGAGAGGGAATGGCCATCAGGAAGGGGGAAGCATGGCTTCCAGAAACCCCGGCCCGGCACTAAGCTTTCATGAGCTCCTCCTCCTCACCTGGAAGCTGATTAGCTTTTTTCCAATAGTGACTCTCGTTTCCACATGGCACCTCCTGCTCTTCACCACCACCCCCTGCACTAGGCCCTGGTCATCTGAAGCCTGGAGCACCACAGCAGTCTCTTAACTGGTCTTCTAGGCTCAAGGCACTTCCCTCCCCGCCATGTAGCCCAGTCCAGTCAGAGGGATCATCTTAACACACCACACAGTCCTTGTCACTCACCTACTCTAGAGCTTTCCATGATTCCACATTGTGTACAGAGCCACTGAGCAAACGCCTGACAGTAAGGATTCCAGTCCTCTCTGGCTTTCAGTAATACCCACATCGTTGCTACTCCAATCAAAACTCCAGGGTTAACTCTCTCCCAATCCTTCTCATCCCTACACTTCTGCACCTTCATTTATGTGCTTCCTCTGCTGTATCTGTCCAAATCCCTTTCTTCCCTCAACAATCAGCTCAAGCTTGCCTCTTCATCCACCTCTCCTGTGATGACTCCCTACTCTGGCCATTACAACAGCAACTCTGTACAATGCTCATTCCTTACTTAACATATTAGCCTTGTGTTCTATTAATAAAGTTGTCCACCTCTCCATCCATTATATCTCTTTAGTCACTGCAGACAGTGACTTCAGCCATGAAATTAAAAGATGCTTGCTCCTTGGAAGAAAGCTATGACAAACCTAGACAGTGTATTAAAAAGCAGAGACATCACTCTGCCAACAAAGGTCTGTATATTCAAAGCTATGGTTTTTCTAGTAGTCGTGTACGGATGTGAGAGTTAGACCATAAAGAAGGCTGAGCATTGAAGAATTGATGCTTTTGAACTGTGTGATGGAGAAGACTCTCACAAAGAGTTCCTTGGACTGCAAGGAGCTCAAACCAGTCAGTCCTAAAGAAATTCAATCCTGAATATTCATTGGAAGGACTGATGTTGAAGCTGCAACCCCAATACTTTGGCTACTTGATGTAAAGAGCCGACTCATTGGAAAAGACCCTGATGCTGGGAAAGATTGAAGGCAGGAGGAGAAGGGGATAATAGAGGATGAGATAGTTGGATGGCATCACTGACTCAATGGACATGAGTTTGAGCAAACTTCAGGAGATGGTGAAGGACAGGGAAGCCTGGTGTGCTGCAGTTCATGGGGTTGCAAAGAGTCGGACACGACTTAGCGACCGAACAACAACTACATAATAAATTTTTATTTTTTTCTTCCTTCCTTCTCTCTCTTTCAACATTCACAGCTCTAAATTTAATTTGTTGTTGATGTAGCTTGCATCATGATCACTGCCAACTACCAAGCACTTTACTATATAAAAGATGCTATTGAGTCCTTTGCAGACACTGCCTTACTTAATGTTCAGTACAACCCTATAAGATCAGTACTATTATTATATTCATTTTACAGATGAGAAAACTAAAGTTTACAGAAAGAATTTCTCTAGGATCTTTACTATATGACATCAAATATATAAATAGATAGTAGTGGTGGCAATAATAGCTTGCCTTTTTCAATACAGTACAGACACTGAAGAGCTTTGATGTCTGTCATGTCCCAATCACACTCTTCTGATAAAACCATTTTGGAGGGTTACTTGCTTATAAGAAACACTGGACTACATGGCCAGTAGATGAAGACAAAGCCCAGGTCAACAGATTGTAGAGACTGTCGTTGAAAACATTTACATTGCCTAACAAATCTATGCTAAAATCCACACTACCAAAATCAACCCACATTCATGTGATGTCTGTGAGTGTGGACAGGGAAGGACAGGTTGTATGAGGCACAATAAGATGAGTAGGTCTAGGAGAAACAACTTATTTTCTTTGACTCTTTTGAGGGAGACTTGTACAATCTGAGTTGGTTCATGTGTGGTCACATTTTATGGGCTACTATTGTATCCAGTCCTTTCATTGCAACATGAGGGGAAGGTCAAGTGGAGCCACCATTGCATGTTTGCTTGTGGGCGGAGCTGAGTCTCTCACCTGAGAGACACTTCCTTACAGCTTCCCTCTGAGGGTTTCTGACGTGTAGGCTTCTAAACCAGAAGTCAGAGAACCGGGCTCATTCCTCTCATGAGTGCTTGTATCACTCCTAAAATCACAGGGATGATACAAATTTGTGGGTAATGTCTTTTGGAGTTTCCCAGGTGGCTCAGTGGTAAAGAATCTTCCTGCCAAGCAGGAGACATGAGTTTGATCCCTGGGTCAGGAAGATCCCCTGGAGGAGGGCGTGGCAATGCACTCCAGTAGTCTCGCCTGGGAAATACCATGGACAGAGGAGCCTGGAGGGCTACAGTCCATGGGGTTGCAAACAGTCAGACACAACTGAAGTGGCTGAGCATGGACACAATGTCTTTTTCCCTGTTCCCTCACAGACAAGACTCTCTGTGGATCCAGACTCCAGAGCTGGGTAATGGGGGAGGCTCCTGGGGCAGCCCTCTCAGAAATGGAGGTTTGAAGAAAATGAGACTCTTCAAGACTGCAGACGAATGGGATGTGGGATGAGCTCTGAGGGAAGAATTCTCAGTGAGGCAAGAGTAGCAGTCACCCCCATCTTCTGATGCTCAGGGCAAGTGAACCCCCAGTTCCCTCAGGGCTGTCAAGATCTTGGATCAAAAATTCTCAAGTGACTTCCCTCAACTATGAATCTTGTAGAGAAGGGGGCCAGCAAGACTGAACATTTGTTTCTCCTGTGAAAGCATACAGACACCTCAACTTCTCTTTGCCTGTGTGACTAGATCCTGACCTCCTCTTCCTGCCCAGGGTCAGGGACACAGCCCTGGTCTTAATTTCTCTTTTGTCTGCAAACTTACCCAGTCTTCCCAGCGGCCATCAGGATTCTTTCTCTTGAAGGGTTCCAACCTTTTCAGGATGGTCTGGCAAGCTTCCTAAAGAAGACAGTCCACATGGCAGACACATCAGTCCTCTGCATTCCCCAACTCAAGCAAAACCCTAAGGTTCTCTAAGCAGTGCTGGGCCCAGAGTGCCGCTCAGACAGCCGTACCACCCTCTCAGGAATGTCCCAGGCCCAGGGTAGGAGCCACTGGCCCTTGCGTGGAGAGCACTTCATGACTCAGTCCTGAAGTTGACAAGAGGAGGAAATGCTGAAGGACCCTTAAGGAGGTGCCTTCTCCCTTCAAACTCCTTTGTTTGATGACATTATCCACTTTGGGGTGGGGGGAAGCACGGGGTCTGACCTGGCTGACCCCCAATCAAAGTTCAATTTCAATCCATTGTCTCCTGTTCAGTTCTACCACCAGGGTGTGTGTCAGAATCCCCTGCATTCCTCCAACTCCCCTCCCCCTCCACGCTCATCCTTCCAGGCCTTGATGGAAGCGGTAATGGTTCCTGGGCCCCTCTTTTAGCTTGGTGTCCTCCTGGTGAAGAGAAGCAGAGGCATGGCCACTGCCAAAAGCCCACAAGGGAGCCATTGCAGCTCCTACCCGGGGACTCTCCCAGCTCCCTGCCTTGGGCTGGCCCTCAGTTCAGCGGCTCCTGAGGCTCCTTACATAGATGGCCTGTCCATAGATGTCGGTACTGACGGAGGCAGCCGTGGGAGAGGAGTTGGGCACCGTGTTAGTGCTTGTCTCGCTGATAAAGATCTTAGAGGTGGGGATCTTCAGAGCTCTGCTGGCCACCTGCAAACAGAGAGGATACTACCTTCCCAGGAAGGGCCTGGCAGGGCTTGGCTGCCTTATCCCCAAGGTAGGATTCAGATTCACTCTTAACAGTTAAGAAAATATTTCATAAACCACAATTCTACTGAGACAGGGATGTTCTCACATCAGTCTGAATCTGAAGTAACACTTTATGGAGTGGTTTGGTTGGATTCAAAATATTCATAAACCTGATGGTGATGAACAATGCCTTTTTAAAACTAACCCTGGCTTTAAAAAAGATTCAGTTTGGCCAGTGCCCACAAGCCAAGCAGGTGTGACTACTCTAATCCAGCTCCACTGAGAGGAGTCTCACATGTGTGAGGGAAGCCTGTTACCTTTAACACACACCTTACACACAGGCACAGAGCCCTTGAGTGCTGGTGATGGAAGTGGCCCAAATTATCACCAACACCTTTGCATAGATGGGGAAACTAAGGCCAAGAGGAGGAGCAGGCTTGCCCAAGGTCACATGTAAACAAGCAGTTGGGCAAGGGCCAGAACCTGGGCCTGCCTCTGCTGCTGGTATGTGGCACTGCTCACTTTTTCACAGCATCTAACCTCACCCAGACATCACGGTGCTGGGGAGGATGCACATTGTCTCCAGACTGCTCACCTGGACCATCTTGGTGTGAAGGCCTTGGCCCATCTCTGTGCCTCCGTGGGTCACCAGCACGGAGCCATCTGTGTATACGTGCATCAGGGCTCCTGCCTAAGGGAAGAGAAGAATGCCAAACACAAAATTCAGCAAATCCTAACTCAGTTTAAGGCCTGGGACCAAAAGTACTGGAGCCCAGGAAAAACAAACCAGCAGTAGCATTTTGAATAGAAACCTCAGATAAAAAAAAATCAAAGTAGAATACATCTCATGATTTAATAATATAGACCTTCAATAGTTTGTAAAACTTTTAAAAAATATATCTCTCTGTCACCCGTCCTTAGAGGGAGGGCAGTCATATATGTTTGTCCCGCTTCTCTAGACAAAGAGATGGGATCAGAAAGGCAGAGCAGCTGTCCATAGTCCAATAGTCAGGAAGATAATAACTAGGCATTGACCCCAGGTCAAATAGGGATGTACAAATTCAATTTCATTTAAACAGCAGAGAGTTCCTCTGGTCGGCCCTGCTCCCATGAAAATGTGTTCTTGTTGTGTTGTGCTCAGTCACATCTGACTCTTTGCAACCCCATGCACTGTAGCCTGCCAGGCTCCTCTGTCCATGGAATCTTCCAGACAAGAACACTGGAGTGGGTTGCCATTTCCTATTACAGGGGATCTTCCCCGATCCAGGGATCGAATCCACATCGCTTGTGTCTCCTGCATTGGTAGGCAGATTCATTACCACTGTGCCACTTGGGAAGTCTTGCAACAGTGCAAACAGAGGGGAATGGGACCCCAGGGCAGTGAAGATGGACAAAATTATACAAAGCAATTACCTGATTTAGAAAAGGAACTGTGAAGCTTATTCCAAATTTGGTAGGAATTATGCACAATCCTCTCTTTTTCCAACAATTCTCCCTAGAGGAAAGAAAAAAAATCTCATAGTAACTTCTCCACCATATTCATGTCAGATTGGACATGTTTTATGCAATATCTTTATAAAATTGGAACAAGGCGTCCTTGGAAGTGCCCACTCAGTCTTGGTCATAACTGAGTTGTGCTTCGATTGGGCAGACAAAGTGAGAACAGTCGGCATTTGGGTTCTGGATCCTCCAGTGGAGCTGGAACAAGGCCCACCCTTGAAAGTCTTGACCTTAAAGAGTCATCACTCTGCTTCCCTGAGAGGGATCAGGATTGGGTCAGAGCGCTCCGTCAGAGCGCTCTGGTGGTCTTGGACTGTGACGGCGCCAGGGAAGAACTGTGGCTTGTTGCTGATAATACTTCCTCTGTGCTGTATATTTGCTTATCCAAATAACTCTGTGAGAGAGGAGGCCAGCACAATTATCCCCACTCTGCAGATGATGAAGCTGAGACCCAAGGAGATGGAGTGACTACCAAGGTCACATTTATAGATTAGTGTCAGAGGCAGGCACATAACTGTGGTGTTCTTAGTCCTGAGCGAAAGTATCATCCGCCCAGAAGGCAGACAAAAGTGCGAAGATGGACCACATTGCTATGATCCTGAGTGCTGTGACCCGGGGGCCCCTGGGCTGCAGAACATTTCAGGATCTCAAAGAGATGGCTATGGATGAGTCAGCAAACGCAGCAGCCTTCTCAGTTATCTAGTAAGTTATTATTCTTATTTTGAGTTCAGCGAAAAGGCTATAAAATCTGAAACCCTAGAGAACCCCAGAACGTCAGGCTCCTCCCGCGCGGCGCTTACTTGTTGAACTTGTCGACCTCACTCTTCCGAGCGTGATACTGAGAGCTCTTCAGGCACTCATCCCAGCACCTGGGCACGGTGAACCCCTCAAGCCGCTGGTTGAAGTGGGTCAGGTCCCCTTCTTTGTACAGGTTCTGCCGCCGCACCTTCCCAAGCAGAGAAACGCTGAGGGCGTGGCCATGGTAAGAGACCAGGGGGGCGTAACCGGAAGTGGAGCTTCCCGCCCCGCCCCAGCGCCTGCCCATCTTCTACCCCGACAGAGATGTCCAAAATCCAAAGTAGGCAAGCCCCTCTGACTTGTTCCTCCAAATTCCCAGCTTACTTCCTCTGCAGGCAGCCCACAGGTCACTGCGACTTCGCTCATCCAGTACTCCGCAATGAACAGGGCCTGGGGCCCCCCAAAGCCCCGGAAGGCCGTGTTGGAGGGCAGATTGGTCTTGCACAGCCGCCCAGTGCCCCGGATGTTGGGGATTTTATAGCAGTTGTCCATGTGGAATAGAGCTCGTTCCATTATCTGAAGCACACACAAGAAACCAAATTGGGAGAGAACAGTGCATGGATCTCATTGGCTCCTCAAAAAAGGAAGCGGGCTTTCAAGGGCTGCACCCATCCCTGCCTTTGCCAGCCCCACAGTCAACTGCTCTTCTTTGGACCCACACTATTTTTTTCGTGTGATATCACAACAGTGATATCACTCCTTAGTGTACTCCTGGCCTGCACCTCTTCCCTCTAATCTATGCTTCATACTAAAATGTAAGATCATAGCAAGTCAAGCACTTGCTTCAAAGTGCTACTTGTTACCAGCAGAGTAAAGTCTGTATATCTTTAAGTGTGAAATTCAGGACTCTTTCTGACCTTTCCCCAGTATATCTTTTATCCTCTTTTCTTATAGCCTGTTACTCTCACCTTAACGCCCCTCCCCACCACATCCACCTGCTAAAATCCCCATTCGGCTCCCACATGAGGAAGCCCTTCCCAGATCCTCTAGTTGGAATTGATCATTTGCCTCTTTCAAAAAGTTGGTGATTTTATTCCCTTTAAACTTGTGCTACAAATAGTTCTAAGAATCTAATACTTCCATAAGTCATGTAATGCAAACTAGCAGCCCCTCCACGCTCTTCCTTCCACTCCCCAGAAGCAACCACTTACTCTGTCAGTTGTTTTCATTGTCTTCCACATCTCTAAATAATGTGTTTACATTTCCATTTCTTGACTTGTTCAGTTTTAGACTCTTACACTGTTTTCCCACCATGGAAAAGGAGGATTTAGTCCTCCGTCCCTCACCCTCGCCCCAGCCCTCTTTCTCTTTGTACACACTGGCCTCCTGTCTCCCACCATCTCTATCTAGTTATATATTGATCTGATTAACAGTCCATTTAATAATTCTGTAAACATCACTTACAGTTGAACCCTGGAGTTATGCTAGAATTACTTCTCTCTTTATTGATAATATTTCCCCCTTGGAGCTAATAATTATCTTTACTTTTTACATTGGCTTTGTTTTCTATGCACATATTTCTAAAAAACTGTTTTCAATATGTTCAAACATATTTGCTTTTCTATCAGTCTCATCTTTTTGAAGATATTGTTTCTGGAGCCTTCTGACCAACTTTCATTTAGACTGGCTGCCCCAGGCGTCTGTGGTGGTGCTTCCCTGGTGGCTCAGATGGTAAAGGGTCTGCCTGCAATGCAGGAGGCCAGGGTTCGATCCCTGGGTTGGCAAAGTCCCCTGGAGAAGGAAATGGCAACCCACTCCAGTACTCTTGCCTTGAGAACTCCATGGACAGAAGAGCTTGGCGAGCTACAGTCTGATGCATCTGTTCAGCTGTCACTCACGTGTTTTCCCCTCACATTCATTCCAGTGATTCCCTCTGCCTCTCTCCACATGGCATTTCCTCTTTCTAGATTCCATGTCTTCCCCTTTCTTAGTTTTACACCTTCATATTATTGGAGTATACCCTTCAATATCTTTCCAAAATGAGTATATGCTGCTGCTGCTGCTGCTAAGTCGCTTCAGTAGTGTCCGACTCTGTGCGACCCCATGGACTGCAGCCTACCAGGCTCCTCTGTCCATGGGATTCTCCAGGCAAGAGTACTGGAGTGGGGTGCCATTGCCTTCTCCGAAAATGAGTATATAGAGAGGTGCATTTTTGACAACTTGCGTGTCTGAAATGTCTTTATTCTGCTCTCACCTTTAATTCATGATTTGGCTATATATAGAATTCCAGGTTGGAAATAAATTTCTCATTTACCCTCAGCATTTTGAAAGCATTTACCAGTGCTTTTTAGCTTGCCAGTATTGAGAAATCTAAGCAATACCTTTCCAATTATTGGAATAAGTCCTGGTTTTGTCCTCCCTGAAAATTGTGAAATCTCCTTTATCCCCAGGATTTTAAAATTTCACAATAATGTAAATTAGCATAAGTCTATTTTCTTTTCTTTATTTAAAAAAATATTTTAAAAATTTATTTATTTACTTTATTGGAGGATAATTACTTTATAATATTGTGATGGTTTTTGCCATACATCAACATGAATTGGCCAAACTGATGCAACCAATATGGAGAACAGTATGAAGATTCCTTAAAAAACTAGGAATAGAACTACCATAAGTCTATTTTCCTTTATTGTGCTGGTTCCTGGATGGGCTCTCTTAATCTCAAAATGTATGCCCACCAGTTTGGGGAAATTTCTTGAAGTCCCTCTTAACAGTTTTCCTCTTCGCTCTTTTTTCTATTCTTTCTTTCTGAAGCTTCTATTATTTGGATCTCCTGGATGGGTCCTCAGATTTTCTTGTATTTTCTCTACTATTTTCCCCATTGTTTCCTCCTTTTTAAGAGAGTGTCTTTAGTTTCTTGCAACCCTGCTGCTTTCACAGTTTTAATTTGCAAGACTTCATTTTTATTCTTGGACTGCTCCATTTTTATAGCATCCTATTCTTTCTTTAAAGTGTAATGACTCATCTCTTTGATGAGCTAAATGATAGTTTTTATTTGTTTGTTTCATTTTGGCTTTAGTTTACTTCCCCATTTCTAGTCTCTTTCCCACAGGTTGCTTTTCAGTCTTCGTCATCCTAGATGATTTTTATGTGTCTCAATTCCATTTTTTGCTTTCCCTTAGTACTTTGTCAATTGTACTTCTATTTCATTTTGTCTTTTATTATCTGTCTCCACCATATTGTGACCTTCTTGAGGGTGGAAACAATGTCATGTTCTTTATGTCACCACCCTAGGGGTTCAATAAATATTTGCTGGATTGAATTTTAACACTTGTAAAATCTTTGGGGATAAGTCCTATATCTTTTTCAACCTGATTCTCCTATAACATCAAGAAGCAAGTTTTATAGTTAGTAAGACTACTAGAAATGTTTTCTTTTCTGAACAGTTTCTTACGCTAGATCTGAAGTATAAAGCTTCCAAATTGAGCCAATTAGAGAAGCCCTTAGCATGTCCAAAGTGAGAACAATAGAGAACTTCTGTTTTTCTGAAATTTCTTTTTTACAGGAATCTATACATATATAACTAATATAGTCATAAAGTTAAGATTTAAAAATCTTAAAGATAGCACCATCAAAGTTACTTTGTTAATTTTCAAAATGACAAAAATCTGTGTCATATGAGAAGATTCAGAGCAGCAGTGTCCATAAAAACTAAAGAGTGGAAACAGCCCAATTGTCCACCTAGTGGTGAATGGGAAACAAAATATGGTCCTTTCATACAATGGAATAGTCCTCATCAATAAAAAGGAATGAAGGAATGATCCATGCTATCACTTGGACCTCCCAGTCACCCCAGGATGCAGGGGCAGGCCTGACATACACTGTGAGAGAGGTCCATGGTGTTCCCGGCATTGCTGTAGTGATCCACCTCCAGAGCCACAATCTTCCCTGTCTTCATGAAGCCAACCTGGTAAAAAGGAGAGTGAGCTCTCTCAATAGTTCCCTTCCTTTGTCTGTCTCTAACCATCTCCTCCCACTTAAGCTACCTGGAAATAAAAGTAAGAATAAGACATCACACCATGAAATAAAGGAGAACTTAAGAGATCCGCAGACTTCACAGGTAAAGAAGAAAGGAACTAACATCTTCCACTGATGGACCCTTCTCTCTGCACTCTTCCTTCTTCCTCTCTACTCCTGGCTTCTGTACTACCAGCAGAAGTGAGGAGGTAGAACAGAGACCACTGGTCATGACAGGTCAGGGAGGGGAATGTTGGGAAGAGAAACTAGGAGAGAAACCGGAGAACCCCCTCATAGTTTTTGGGCAGCAGACAGCAAAAGTTACACTTTGCACAAGCATGAACATGCTTTCATATCCCCAACCTCTTGTTAACTAGCCAAACAAATCCAGACAGGCCATTTCATGAGCAAGGAACCTGAAACCTCCAAAGACCAATTTACTTGCTTGGAGCCCACAAGAATTTGAGAATGACAAAAACAGTTTCTTTTGGTAAGTTAAGTCATGGAATGAAGTCAGAAGGGGCCAAAGAGGAGCTCTTCAAAGCCAGCTTGTGCAGACAGAGGGCTCCCAGGATTATAGCACATTAACATTAGACCACTTTGCAGAATGGATTTACCCGACATCTGCTGATAAATCATGTTTGAGCCTGAGTGGAAAAAGACAAGATTTGGACCACAGCAATTTCACAGAAGTCATGCATAGCAACCTGGGGCATCTCCTGGGAGCTGGCCTGCATTACCCTCCTATGTTGCTGTTGGCTGATTTGAATTTCTCTCCTTGCTATCTCTTCTTTGAACTTCTATAGATTATCATGACAAAAGTCAGAGTATATCTCAGGATCCCAAACTCTTCATCCCCAGTTTCCTAAGCAGATGACACTGCCCACCCGGCACAACCCCTGACATCTAGAACCTTGTATCTGGCCAAGAAGGGGTGTCTGCCGCCAGTTATCAGCATGTCCTCATCACGATCCAGCATGCAGCGCACAGGGTGTCCGGTCCTGGGGGAGACACCAGAGGGTGAGAAATCTCTACAACCACCGAGCCCAGTGAGACTCAGGGGTAAAAACTGCAAGGAAGCCTTCTTTCTCCACCAGGACACTGTGCTGGACAAGGTAGAGGTATACGGGTGTGGGTTATGGGGTGTGGGGTGTGTCCTTGCCATCAGGGTCCTCACAGCCAGATAGAGGAGATAAGACATGGACACAATGAGCCAGGTGATATTGCCTTCACCCCTATACTCAAGAGTTCTATAAACAGAGGGCTGTGCATATTCCAAGCAAAAGGTATCTACCTCCCAACAAAGGAAACCCAGGAAGTCTTCCCAGCAGAGACAGCCTTATTTTTCTCCCCAGAGCCCATCAGAACTCACTTGTATGCAGCCAAGGCCACAGCCACAGTCACCACGGTGCTCCGGGTCTCCTTCCCTCCAAAGCCTCCTCCCATTCTCTTCACTCGGACCAAAATCCGGTTTGCTGGAACCCCCAACATTTTTGCAACAAAGGACTGTGGGTAAAAGAACAAAATACTCCCAGTGAATGCATCACCAGGACTTTCTTCATGCTTGACCCAGAGCCTATCTGACACACAGAAGCCTAATTATTGCTGTGAATTCTGAAATTCCTTGATTCAAAAATCCCCTTCCTGTCCCAGGACACCCCTTGGGTAGTGGTGCCAGGGTCCAGCACACATCAGTTACTGCACGCTGAGTTCACATACTTGTTTACTTGTTTTAATCAGAGGGGTGAGCAGTTGTTCGCAGCATACTTTCAGTGTCAAAACTCATTCCATTTAGCCAAGAACTGGTGGGTCATGAGGGTAAGACCAGTTGCCAAAAACACTGGCAACCACTGTCATGTTACACACAATAGAGAAATGAGGACTAGCTGAGCCCCCGCAGATCATCTCGTGGTCCCCGTGGCTCTCATTAAGCTCAACTCCTTCATTTAACAGATTAGGAAACTGAAGTCAGATATGATCTGACCAAAGCAATACAGCACTGGAATGACAAAAGCTAACACTTTCTAGGCTCTATCCAAGTTTTAAAACTCATCCAACCATTACAACATCCATGCCAGGCCCTATTTTATAGATGAGAAATGTTATATAACAAGTTCAGTCATACCAGCTTGTTGGAGACAGGGCCTGGCTTCAGACTACCACCCTGATGTCCCCTCCTGGACCAGCCCACGTCTCCCTCTCCCTTGGCCTCTTGTTGATCTGCTGGACTCCAACCTGGGTTTTCATGGCATTCTGTGTGGACGCAAAGATCTCCATCTCCCCTGCCTCGCCTTTCGGTACAGCAATGGTGCAGTGAGTCTCCAGGTAGAAGTGCTCTTGGCCACCAATGTACAGCTCACCTGGGGAAGCAACAACACTCCCCACCGTGAACCCAGTGCTGCAGAGGTAGTGAGTTTGCTTAAGGAGAGAATGTACTTGTCCAGGGCCCTGGGCAGTACCAACGGTCCACAGGTAATCTTTCAGTTCCCTAACTAGGATGGGCAAGAGTCTCAAAGTCTTAGGTGTCTGGCAGCCAAACCCCAACAAAGAAACCAGGACAACACTGAAATACGTCAGGTGTGAAGCTTTCATCTCACTGCAGCCAGTGGAAATCAAAGATTTTTAAACTACCATTTTAAACCTTTTAAAAAAATAGAAAAGGAGCTAATGAATGTGATTGAGAAGCTGAAAATAAACTGCATCTTCCAGAGCTGAGGCTGTCAGGTCAATTGGAGAGTTGGCTTGCTAGCTGCAGCAATGCACAGAAACCGATGTAAAAAACAAACCCCAAAGAGGTCTGATCAGTAGCCTTGCCCTAGGATGTGAGCTCTGGACCTAATTACACAATGGGGGAGGGGGGAGGTGGGGAGAGGAGAGAGCACTAGCTGTCAATGGGTGAGGACTGTCTTCATGCAGATGGGGAGGACGAGGACTCTGTGTAGCTGGAAGCCTGGCAGACCCAAGGCTGGCCAGACATCTGTGACCCTTATCTTCTCTAGACAGTCTTCCAAATCCAACATGCCATAATCTCTCCAGAATCACTTAGGTATGTCCGGTCTAGAGACAGGGGAGTGGAGACTAAGATGCTGACGTTCCTTCTTTCCCAGCCACCTGTCTGGTATATTTTTATAAACATCAGAGAGACTCTTCTGTTAAGAAATGTCAGGAAATCACTTCCTGGCTGCAGGGCTCAGGTACATCTCTTAAATTCGACTCAGAAATCAGGGCCGCCCCATTCCCTCCGTTGCACGGTGCAGCTGTACCTGAAACCACATTATCTGCTTCTGAAAACCCCTTCGTGAGGTCTCCTTTCTCAATCTTCAGCCCAGATCCATAAAAGGAATTATTTTTTATAGCATCCTGAGGATTAAAAAGAAGTTTCAATTACTTTAAAGGATGGAAGGTGAGTTTAAGGGGCTGGGACAAAGAAGCTCTTGAATGATTACTTCTTTCTCCTCACTTAAATCACGCAGGCATCTCTATGAGTATTTTATGCAGACTAAAAGTAAGCTCAGTTGTAGCCCAGGGTGTCCTGTTTCTCTGTCTCCTCAGATTTAGACACACAACCCTGGTTCTTGGGGAAAAGCAAAGGACCTCTCAAGAAACCAGTTGAAATTGAAATTGGAAAGAAAGAACTCAATTTGGCCATTAGTGGACTGAGTCTAGGATCACGATGGGGGACAATTCACAGGATCACATAATCACAGACTGGAGGAGATTTAAAAGCCTATCTGGGAAAATCCCACCTGCACCTCACATCTCCTCTAGAGGATCTTAATAAAGGTGCCTCCAGGAACAGGAAGTGTTCCTCTCTCCAGCCAGCCCATTCCCCAGTTACCTCAATCGTGATAACGGCAGGAAGATCCTCGTAGGTGACTTTCACCCCATGGGCAGCTCTCTGTGCATGTTCTGGGGTGTCAGCGACTACAGCACCAATGATGTGCCCAACACAAGTCACCTAGGAGCAGAGTCAAACCATTAAAGAACATAACACATTCCTCATGAAGCAAATTATTTTGGATTGTTCAAAACAGCAAAGGAAGTCCCGCCCCATAGTTTTCTAAGGTACATTTAAGGAATGTCCTGGGACCGTTTCATGTTCTTATCCCTCTACTGGGGGCTATGTGCTTCTTCCTAAGTGTTTAGAATCAGCAGAATTGGAATAGGACTTGGAGATAACTAGTTTCAGGATGGCAAACTTGATTCATCTCCAGGGCCAATTCTGAGTGCAACCTGTTGAGAAGCTGCTCAGAATAAAGCGTGGTGATTGATTAGTGATGTTTGCCATGAGCGGCAAAAAGGAAAGCATGGCACCATGAAGTGTATCTGTCCACTCAGATCCACACAACACCCTTGTTCTTCATATGAAGAGGTGGACACCAAGACAGCAAGATCTAAATTGGCTCATTACTGGACCATAACTAAATCTTAATCTCTGACTTGTAGTATTATTTTCTTTCCACCACTCCACTCTTTTGTAATCTTCTCTTTCTCAGATTTATACCAAAAGTTTCTCAAAGGCAGCAATCATTGCCCATAGTTCATCTAGATGCCCGAAAGCAGTAGTTCACAAATACTGGTTCTTACTCATGATAGTCTATAAACCAGTTTTTTTGGTTGTTAGATTTGTAAACTAATTAATAGTTATTGTTTTCTTTTCATTGAATGAACTCAGTTTCTATTTAAAAAACTTTATGTATCTCCTTCAGGGATGTTTTCCAACACTGTCCCAAAAATTAACAGCAAAAAATTGTCCAGCTCATCACTTTGGAATATAATATTTCTTGACGATAGGAACCAATATTTAACATGTCTGTCTCTCATAATTACCTCTTTAAGACTCAATTAAGCTCTTGACTTAGCTGGTTAGCATAGAGATTATCAAACCTGGATGACTCTCATTAACCATAATTATGGTCTTAGAGGCTCTTGAAGTTTGTAAAGCGATTTATCTTCTACCAAATGCTCTCCTTTAGTTCTAATGACTCAGGGTTGTAGTTTTGAATTCTTTCCTTCATATTTACCTCAATAATAAGTTGAATTTGTCCTTAAGCAACAACTACTTACCATCAACTTGCAATATTTGATCTGTACTGGAAGTATAAAATGACTATCTGAGAACTATCCTATAAGTATACAGGTTTTTGTAGCACCTGCCTTGAATGCTTAAAGTTTTTTCTTTGGCAGAAATCCATATATGTTTGAAATCAATAGATAAACTCTCATGTAAGTGAATTATCAGTTCACATAGTAGTGGTAGTATAATTGTAATTTTTATTCTGTTTCCTTTTTGCTTAATGTATATATTAATGTATACAATACATTCTGCTTAATGTATTTTTATTTCCTTTTAATAAGGGAACTTAATATTGTACCCTAAGAGCCTGATTTTTAGTTAAAATACGGTCACCGGCCTTTTTTTTAAATGCCACTCTGGCATGGAGTCATCCTACCATGTCTGATACTAAAAGCAGCAGCCATCAATTAAATAAGTAAGTACACTTTAAGTTAAAAGTGCTACCAGGTATATCTCTCCCTTTACTGATTGTCCCAAATACTGCCCAACTGGATGATGGCCACAATATGTGCAAATGCATAATTTTTCGAGATTAAGGATCTGAAGAAATGAACACAAATTAAAGCTTAAATACTTATTCCACTGACTTCATATTTTTTTAAAAAATCCAAGATATACCTCATCCTTTGCAAAGACTGTCTCATCATTAAAAAGTCCAGTTTCATTGCTCCCAGGAATATCATCAGCAGAGAGAAAGCAAACAAACCCTGGCACTTTCTGAGCTTCTGAAACATCAATGGACCTGTAAGAAGGAGAAGTGTGAGGAGTCAGGAAAGAAAACTGAAGTGGAAGACCTGTCACCTGAGAAAATGCCGAACTATGCTACACCTCAACCTTGTGTATCAGTCATTTTTTCCCAAAAGGTTGTATAGTAAAGAAAATCTCTGAAATACCTTCAACTGTATTTTGATACCTTATAAATCTTGCTCCTTGTAGTTCCCCATCCAATACCACCCATCCCTTTGCAGGAAGAACAGATACTATCATCTAGAAGAAAGATCTATATCCTCGAAGGGTCCACTGATAGAATTCAAGGATCCATGAACTTAAATGGGAAAACATTTTCCTCTTAAAAAAAAAGATGACCCATTAACCAATCAGATAACCTTATCTTCTTTTCGACAGGCTTTCCTTCGTCCTAATTCTTCCCTTTTCTCCCTCCTATCCTATCCTATTCGGCAAATGCTGCTTAAATACTTACCATGTTGGGGCCATGAGCTGAGCAATAGGTGGGATATAGGATGAATAGGACAAGTCTGTCCCCATGCCCTGTAAAGGCCCTATTCTGGTCTCCATGTACAAGGGAACCAAACAGCATTTACTCTGGAGAGCTCCAACTAACACCCACATCATAGTTAACAACCATCCAGAATCAGCACATCAGGGCTCTTGCTATACCACTCAGTTTCCTTACCTGGAACATGGGGATAATAATAGGACCTGTCTATAGGGCTGTGGAGAGGAATAGATAAAGCATTATGTATAAAATGCTTAAACCAGGCTGCAGCAAACATTAAGTGTGATATGAGTATCTATTCTTATTATCATCATCTTAGAGGTGGCAATTCTTGCCATTTGGGCTTTCAAAGTTTAATAAACAAGTACAAGTGACTGTTCTCTACTGGGTCCTTTGTGGACACTATCGTTTTAAATATGCTATTATACATGGGGAAAATGAGAGCTTAAGCACAAGGCCAAGGTCAATTTTCTAGGCGCTGGAACAGAAAGTCAATGCCAGCCATGCTAAGGCCTCCTTCTTCCCTTTAGTGCTGATGCAAGTTTTCCTGAAGATTTGTACTGAAGTTTAGCCCAGCATCCACAGTGCAGATCTAAGAAAGGTCTTTCAGCAGCTCCTCATCATTTTTTGGGCCAAGTGTAACATCCCTGGTCAGCAGCCCTAAGGCTTTCCTGATCTCGGCCCTGACTATGTCTCCATTATCATCACTCCACCCTCCCAGGCACCACTGAGCCCCTCTTGCTCCTCTCCTGTCTGGGTTTAACACAAGTTGCTATGCTCCTCTCTGGACCAGGAGGCCCTGGAGAAGGCTCATTGTCGTGCCATCTCCAGTGCCTGGTGGATGCTCCCGGCGCCCTTCTCCCCAAGTGTTTTCACTGCACGCACATGATCTTGGCGTGGGCCCGGGTGCTGGTGACCAGCCGGAGGAACAGCTCACTCTCGTAGCGAGGGATGTCGTCACAGTATACGGCCTCCCCAGAGGCTTGCATGGCCGCGGCCAGGTGGGGCAGGGGCCGGCCCACTGTGTCCTCCTCGGACTGACCCTTGGGCACCTCCTAGAACAACATGGTCACCAGTTTCAGAGGACACTGTTCCTTTATAGGCCCTGGGGAACCGTGGAGAGCTTCAGGCCAAAGCAAATGTGAGGAATGAGAATGGAGGAGGCAGGAGGGCACAGGGGGAAGGAAACAGTAGGCAGGTAAGAAGTCACCGAGAAGAGTGGTCACAGTATCACTGTACAGTCATCATCAGTATCTATGGGGGACTGGGTCCAGGACACCCCCTGGAGAACAAATCTACAGGTGCTCAAGTCCCTTCTATAAAGTGGTGCAGTACAGTTGCCCCTCTGTATCCGTGGATTCCACATACATAGATGAGGGCTAACTGTATACAGGAGCAAACAAAACAAGGAGCCTAAAGGTTCATTTGTTGAAGGTTGGGTTAATAAACTATGCTATGCTCACGGGATGAAATAATATAAAATCGCTAAGAGATATTTTTCAAGAATTTTAATTATAAGTAAATGCTCATGTTAAGTGTAAAAACAGGACATACACTATTGTATGTGTACATGTAATGATTCAAATTCTGTGGGAAAAACACTATAAAATGCAAATATGTCCATATATGCATAGGAAAAAAATGGAGAGAAGTACACAAACATATGAGCTTCCTTGATAGTTCAGGTGTTAAAGAATCTGCCTGCGATATAGGAGACTCGTATTCGATCCATGGGTCAGGAAGATCCTCTAGAGAAGAGAATGGCAACCCATTCCAGTATTCTTGCCCAGAGAATCCCATGGACAGAGGAGCTTGCTGGGCTACAGTCCATGGGGTCGCAAAGAGCTGGACACAACTGAGCAACTAACTCTCTCACTGTCTTACACAAACATAATAATAATAATTTTCTCTTGAAGGTAAGGTGTGGTGTGATTTCTGGGTTTTTTTGTTTTTTTTTAATAAATTTATTTTAGTTGGGGGCTAATTACTTTACAATATTGTAGTAGTTCTTGCCATACATTGACACGAATCAGCCATGGGTTCACATGCGTTCCCCATCCCGAACCCCTCTCCCACCCCCCTCCCCATCCCATCCCTCCGGGCCATCCCAATGTCCCAGCCCCGAGCATCTGTCCCATGCACAGAACATGGAATGGCGTTCCGCTTCACATATGACAATATACATGTGTCAATGCTATTCTCCCAGATCGTCCCACCCTCACCTTCTTCCTCAGAGTCCACAAGACTGTTCTATGCATCTGTGTCTCTTATTCTGTCTCGCATATAGGGTTGCCGTTACCGTCTTTCAAATTCCATATATATGCATTAGTATACTGTATTGGTGTTTTTCTTTCTGACTTACTTCACTCTGTATAATGGGCTCCAGTTTCATCCATCTTAATAGAACCGATTCGAATGTATTTTTTTTAATGGCTGAGTAATATTCCATTGTGTATATGTACCACTGCTTCCTTACCCATTCGTCTGCTGATGGACATCTAGGTTGCTTCCATTTCCTGGCTATTGTAAACAGTGCTGCGATGAACACTGGGGTACACGCATCTCTTTCAATTCTGGTTTCCTCAGTGTATATGCCCAGCTGTGGGATTGCTGGGTCATATGGCAGTTCTATTCCCAGTTTTTTAAGGAATCTCCACACTGTTCTCCATAGTGGCTGGACTAGTTTGCATTCCCACCAACAGTGTAAGAGGGTTCCCTTTTCTCCACACCCTCTCCAGCATTTATTGCTTGTAGACTTTTGGATAGCAGCCATTCTGACTGGTGTGAAATGGTACCTCATTGTGGTTTTGATTTGCATTTCTCTAATAATGAGTGATGTTGAGCATCTTTTCATGTGTTTGTTAGCCATCTGTATGTCTTCTTTGGAGAAATGTCTGTTTAGTTCTTTGGCCCATTTTTTGATTGGGTCGTTTATTTTTCTGGAATTCAGCTGCAGGAGTTGCTTGTATATTTTTGAGATTAATCGTTTGTCTGTTGCTTCATTTACTATTATTTCTCCCATTCTGAAGGCTGTCTTTCCACCCTGCTCATAGTTTCCTTTGTTGTGCAAAAGCTTTTAATTTTAATTAGGTCCCATTTGTTTATTTTTGCTTTTATTTCCAATACTCTGGGAGGTGGGTCATGGAGGATCCTGCTGTGGTTTATGTCGGAGAGTGTTTTGCCTATGTTTTCCTCTAGCAGTTTTATCATTTCTGGTCTTACGTTTAGATCTTTAATCCATTTTGAGTTTATTTTTGTGTATGGTGTTAGGAAGTGTTCTAGTTTCATTCTTTTATAAGTGGTTGACCAGTTTTCCCAGCACCACTTGTTAAAGAGATTGTCTTTTCTCCATTGTATACTCTTGCCTCCTTTGTCGAAGATAAGGTGCCCATAGGCGGGTGGGTTTATCTCTGGGCTTTCTATTTTGTTCCATTGATCTATATTTCTATCTTTGTGTCAGTACCACACTGTCTTGATGACTGTGGCTTTGTAGTAGAGCTTGAAGTCAGGCAGGTTGATTCCTCCAGTTCCATTCTTCTTTCTCAAGATTGCTTTGGCTATTCGCGGTTTCTTATATGTCCATACAAATTATGAAATGATTTGTTCTAGTTCTGTGAAAAATACCATTGGTAGCTTGATAGGGATTGCATTGAATCTATAGATTGCTTTGGGTAGTATACTCATTTTCACTATATTAATTCTTCCAATCCATGAACACGGTATATTTCTCCATCTGTTTGTGTCCTCTTTGATTTCTTTCATCAGTGTTTTATAGTTTTCTATATATAAGTCTTTTGTTTCTTTAGGTAGATATATTCCTAAGTATTTTATTCTTTTTGTTGCAATGGTGAATGGTATTGTTTCCTTAATTTCTCTTTCTGTTTTCTCATTATTGGTGTATAGGAATGCAAGGGATTTCTGTGTGTTAATTTTGTATCCTGCAACTTTACTATATTCATTGATTAGCTCTAGTAGTTTTCTGGTAGAATCTTTAGGGTTTTCTATGTAGGGGATCATGTCATCTGCAAACAGTCAGAGTTTTACTTCTTCACCACTACTATTCAACATAGTTTTGGAAGTTTTGGCCACAGCAATCAGAGCGGAAAAAGAAATAAAAAGAATACAGATAGGAAAAGAAGAAGTAAAACTCTCACTGTTTGCAGATGACATGATTTTCTGTTTTCTTTTTTATGTTTTTCTATATTTTTCAAAATGTTCTAAAGTGTATTCAGTTTAAAATAAAATTCTGTTTTATGTGTTTTTTCAAAGTAATAATAATGATGGCTAGTATTTATTTAGAGTTTACTATATACTGGAATTATCTAAGTTATTTACTTTTATTAACAAATTGAATCCTCAAAACTGCGCTGTGAAACAGGGACCCACCTTACCCACATCTGCAGCTGGGTATAATCATCTTGCCCAAGAGGCACAGAGAGAAAGTCACTTGTCCAAGTGTACACACTTACGTGATGGCAGAGTTTGGATTCAAGTCCTGGCAGTCAGGCCCAGAGTTCATGCTTTGGATTGTGACACTTGAGAGCAGAGGTCTACAAATTGTGGACAATGGCCAAATCTGGCCCACTCTCTGCTTTTATAAATAAAGCTTCAGTGGTGCACAGTTACGCACATTCATATATGTATTGCCTCTGGCACCTTTTGTGCTACAATGACGAAGTTGAGGAATCGTAGCAGAAACTGCATGGCCCACAAAATCCGAAAAGTTGTTCCTTTATCTAGTGCCTCTCAAAAAATTAATGTTAATAGAAAAAATTTTTAAAGTTTTGTTTACTTGGCATGCTCAAGAGGATGCCTGGCTTTGCACATTAGCCCATAGAGGAACCAGAAAAAAAACAAAATGGAAAAAAAAAATTTTAAGGAGCAGGTGAAGGTGAGAGTAAGCCCAAGAGAAAAATGAGGTGAGCAAGAGGGGAAATAGCTTCATTCACATTAATATAATTCCTGTTTCCTTCACTAGACATTTATGCGCAGTGGTAAGGAGCTTTAAGCACTGACATACAATGTGAATCAGTCATTCACCAATGGTCAGCATCATCTGAGGTGGCCTGCAAAGGCCCCTGATAATAGCCACATAAGGTATGTACTCACTTGGAAGAGCTGGATGTTGGCTGGAGGATCTTTCTGAAAGAGTAAAGTGGCGCTGGTGTAGGTGGGGTCCAGTTTACCACACTTCTGTGGAGACAAGGTAACAGGTGATCATGACTATTTCTATCACTGGTCCCAACCTTGGTTGTCCCCAAGTGGTAAAAATAACAACTTTCTCATCTCCTCATCTGCATTCCGTCTGATGCTGGCTGGATCTATCTCAACATTTTAACATGGGCTCTGTCAGCTTCTCTTCTCCCATCCCTGCACCGTACTTCCTCCGACTAACCCAGCCAAGGTTTCCCTCCTTCCTGCATTGATGTGTGCTTCTCTGCTGGGAGTATCCTTCTCCCCCAGCCTTCCTGGAAAAGTCATTATTTCTCCCCTCAATTTTGTGGGAATTATGCATAATATTAATATAATCTCAACAAAACTAAGTGACACGTGAAGCTCTGTATGCAGCATGATACCAAATCTGTTTAGAAAATAATATATCCAGATCAAAAGACAGGAAGATGATAGGTTTATAGGTAGACAGATGGAAGGGAGACAGAAAGAGAGAAATGGGGCAGACAAAAAGGATCACACACAGATTGGACAGATAAACATGGGAAAAAGATCAGAAGAATAAGCAAAAATACTAGCAGTGGTTTTATCTAAGATCTGAGAGTAATTTTAATTTTTTCTTTATACATTTTTGTATTTCTAAAGTTTTCCACAAGTTTTTTACTTCCGTAATCAGAAAAATTATTATAAATGTTTATAAAAGAGATATCTCACTCTGCTGTCCCCACAGATGTGAAGCCTTTTCTCCTTTGTGCTCCCCACTCCCAACTCCATCTTCTCAGTAGTCACACCAGGCTGGCCTTTATTGATCCTATTCTCTCCCAGGCTAGGCCGCCCACCATGTGCAGTACAATCTTATGACATAAAAAGTATAAAATAAATGCTTGCTGGCAAGCCCACCTCAGGAGCTGGGCTCCACTTCAACTAGCACCCTCTCCTGAATGCACACCCTCACCCACCGTGGCTGCAGCAGCCCCACCTCACATTCTTATCACACTACATTCCCATTCAAAGTCCATAATCACAGTTGTATCAGTTACACTGCAGAAGGATCATCAGGTCTACCCACCCCCAGATTTTACAGCTAATGCTTAGAAAGAGTGGTGACCTATTCAAGTTCTCATCTGAATGAAACAGCCAGGACAAGAACCCACATCCCTGACTCCCAGCCCAGCGCTCTGTCTCTCAACCACCAAGTTGGCTCCCATCTCCATGTGATTCTCTAGGCTGTGTCCCTGGTCCCTACTCCTCTGTCCTTAGACATGCAGAGGAGAGGAGCGTTTATCACCTGGTCCATAGCCCTCTCCTACCTCAGCCAGCTTCCCAGATCCCGAAACACAAGCATTACAGGAGCACACAAGTGCTCTGCCTTGCCAGGCTCCACACTCACATCTTCCGAGTCCTCTTTGCCCAGTTTCTTCAGTACTGTCAGGTAGAACTTGAAGAAGAAGCTGAGGGTGAGGGTGCGTCGGAACTCAATCATGCCTCCAGGGGCATCTGGGGATAAGGACAGCTCTTCCGCCAGACCTGCACACACGTCCTGTAGCAGCTTCTCATCCCAGAACCTGCCAGAGAGCAGATCATGGGAGAGTGTTCCCAACCAGCTCTCAGAATCACTTGTGTGAGTGGAGTCATGAACCTCAGCTCAAAAATGTGACTCATATACTTACAGTTATGTGACTTTACCTAGTGCTTCAGATAGTAAAGAATCTGTCTGCAGTGCAGAGACCTGGATCTGATCCCTGGGTCAGGAAGATCCCCTGGAGTAGGAAATGGCAACCCACTACAGTATTCTTGCCTGGAAAATTCCATGGACAGGGGAGCCTGGAGGGCTACAGTCCATGGAGTCGCAAAGAGTCAGACATGACTGAGCAACTTTCACTTTCACTTCACACAAGTTGCTTAACCTCCTTAAGGCTCAATTTACTCTTCTTTAAGAATAAATACAATTTTTAGAAGACCACACAAAAAAATGATAGTTAAATCTATTGAATTCCTGCAACACACTAAGCAATGTCCTAAGTGCTTCATATGAAACATTACTTTTAATGTAAATTAAAAGGTATAATAGGGAAAATTTTTATACTCATTTTACCATGAGAAAACTGAGATATGGGAGAATTAAGTAACTTGATTTATATTACTCATCCATTAAGTGTTCAAGCCAGGAATTGGAACCAAGGAGCCTAACTCCAAAATTAAGCTTTATCTAGCCATATGGTTATTGTAAAGATTACATAGAACAGTGCCAGCAAACTGCTTGGTACAATTGCTGCCATGTGGTAGCCTTAGTAATAGTAGTTGCTGTACTAATAGTGTAGCAGCAGTAACAGTAGTAGTAGCCACAGCAATAGTAGTAGCAGAAATACTAGTAATAGTAATGCTAGCAGTGACAGAAGCATTAATAGTAGGAGTGGAAGCAATAATAATAGCAGTAGAAGCAGAAGTAATAGTAGAAATAAGAGAAGCACCAGTAGTAATAGCAACAGTACAAGTAATACTACTAGTAGGAGAAGTAACAGCAACAGCAATAGTGATACTTCTATTAGCAGTAATAGTGACAGCAGCAGTGCTAGTTGCAATAGTAATAGTCATTGTAGCAGTAAAGTAGTAGTAATAGCATTAATAATAGCTTCTGTAACAGAAACATCAGTAGCAGTAACACTAGGAGTAGCAACAATAATAGTATTAGCAGTAGAAGAGACAGCATAGCAGTAGCAACTGTAATAGTAGCAGTAGCCACAATAGTACTATTAGTCATAGTAGTGATAGCAGTAGGAATGGCAGTAATGGTAATAGTAGAACAGTAACAGTAGCAGAAGAAATGAGATGAGTAGCACTAACAGTGGTAATCGGAGTAATAAAAGCAGCAGTGACAGTAGTAATAGTAGTTGTAGCTGTAGAAATACGTAGTAACAGTACCAACAGTAGCAGCAGTAGTAGTAATGCTAATAGTACTACAGCAGCAGCAACACTACTAATAGTAATACCGGTAATGGCAGCTGTAATCATAGCAGTAGGAGCAGTAGTAACAGCAGTAGTTGCAGCAATGGTAGCACTATCGGTAATCATAGTAGCAGGAGCAGCAGTAACTTTATTCCACTCCCAGCTCTTACTTTGACAGCTGACTCCGCGTGGTCTTGAGGGCTGAGATGGTTCTGTCTGCCATTCCGCCATAGCAGAGGGCTAGCTCCTTTACCTGCGTGCTTCCTGGCTGGAACAGGACTCTCATGCCACAGGTCACCTTGGCTATGTCATCTTCTCTCCGGGAGGCCTGCTTGAATGCTGAGAAAAACTCATCCTAAAAATAACAGAAAAATACCTCTTTCCCACCTTGCTTTGCAAAGACTGCAAACAATGAGTCTGAAGCAGGAAGGGTGGGGTGAAGACAGAAGACCATCACAGAGCAGCCAGGAGCTGGTGGTAGGGGTCAGAGATGAGGACATAACTACCGCCTTTTCAGGAGGATTTCCGGTAATACTCCCAGAAATTGGGAAAGGGTCAGGATTTCTGCCTATCAGTCAGGAAAACAGGAAGTTCAGGGACACAGCCAGGGGCCGTGCCAAAGCCTCTATCAACATGACAGCCTCTCAAGCAGATACAATGAGATGCCAAAGTGTGTTGAAACCCAGTGTCAGCTTGGGGCCTCCATATGCTCTCCCTGACTTGTCTCTCTCACCAGTCTACTGGCTTCAGTTAGAATTCTCTTTTCCTGAAAGGAAGACTCACACTATGAAACAGTAGCTTTCTTTGTGCTTTGAGCATACATTTCCCCGGGGTCCAAGCCAGGCTCTGTCTTTGGAGATGGGAGGAAAGCGTGAGTCAGTTTCCAGGTAAAGACCCATCTGTGTCAGGTTCTGCACAAGGTTTGAACTGTCCCTGGCACCAAGTTCTGATGAACGTCAGTGGTGGGAGATTTAAGGGAAAGTGTATTGGAGAAACACACTGTTGAGGTTCAAAATGACCCCAGGCTTTTGTTGAGGAAGCCAAAGAGGGCCCTCCTGATGAGATTTCTGACGTCTAACATAGCACTGGGGCTATGAGCCCAGAGCTTGAACTTGGTTCTGGAACTGAGGTTCCAACCACTTCAAGGACTGTGCCGGCCCACAGCAACATTTTCCCCAGGGTTCATGCAGGGTCAGGGTCAGGCCATCAGCTGTTCTTTCTTAAGAAAGACTTCCAAATTCTGGGTATGAAAATCTTTCATTTATGAAATGGTTTTTGTTTACGTCTCTACTGGGAGAATACAAACTGGACCGTTTCCTCCTTCTTTCCCCATCTCATAAGTTTTTTAAAAAATCTATTGATCTGTGAAATACAAAAACTCTGGGAATCACTGTTCAAAACAGCCTATAAAGACAAGCTGGAAAATCATTAAGAAACCACCCCAGGGACAAAACTGCTTTAATTTAATCAGCATTCTCATTAAGAGGTCAAAATCAGCAAGGGCAAACATGCCTTGTAATACTTACTAAAGCACCAGCTCTGTAAACCCTTAATACTCTCCTTTACTGCTGGTGCCCGGCCTCTCCCAGATCACTCTTCTAAAGGCCCATGGAATGTATAGGACAAGACTACGCCAGGTCAGGATACCACAGGCCCCAAGGAACATAAGCAAGGCGGCCAGAGGAGTCCAGACCTGCCCTACCAGACCAGAAAACCCTCCCATGAAGCAGAAACCCATCCAAGCGAACCCAGGGCATGATCAGTGAAAAAGCACCTGGTCAAGCCCAAGTTCAGCAGATGAGGACCCGACTCACAGGTAGCTTCTCCACCTGGCATGAACATTGCATGCCTCATCATATGAAAATTGGGGAAGAGATATACCACAGCTGGGTATGTTCTTGGAACTGTGTCGTTAGCACCAGCTGCTGATCCCCACCAGCTCCCAGACACCTGCCAGGAACCTTATGAATTCTTTCTTTTTGGTCCTCGCAATAATCTGCACAGTCAGTAAACATGGGCCCATTTTACAGATGAGGATTTGGGGCTCAGAAAGATGAATGACTTGTTCAGAACCACACATCTACCTGTCTGATTTCCTTGTCTATGCCCTGTGCCCAATACCCTGAAACTCCTCATTGTCCAGAAAGGAATATGGTTTTTTAATAAAGGCCAGGCTCAGAGACAAGAACATCAGTGTTAAAGTGGAGAGATGCTAAGCGTGGTCCCTGAGGCAGACTTTGGTCTCTTCGTCTGGAGCCTGGCAGGAGCAGGGGTTATTTCGGTTGTTTCTGACAGCATCTCACCTCCCTGCTGTAGGGGATCTCAATGGAGAGAAGTATCTCCTCTGGACCCAGCAGGGTCTTTCTGTAGCTGGGGAAGAAGGTGTGGTCCATTGAAACCGTTCTTCTGGTGCCTGTACAGAAGCAAGACAGAGAGGGACCAATGTGAGAAAGCATAGGACAGATCACCAGGGGAATTCTCCTTCCTGGCCCGATACCCACAGTCAGAGGGAGTGGCTGGCACGACAGGGACCCAGGTGCTCCATCTGAAACCCTTAAGCATTGGTGTGCTGGTGACTGTTTAACAATCAGTTCTTTAAGAAAAAGCCCTGACTCATAGCCTTCACAAGCTTCTGTGGTATAAATACTTCTATAACGGCCAATGTCAAGCTACCAGAGCAGCATAGCTCAGTGTGAAGTTGAAAAGAGAGTAGCGAAGAGTTGACACAGTGGGCCTGCCATCCTCTGAGAGGTCTGCTTACAAGGCTGGCCACTGGCTGTCCTCTGGGACCTTCGGTTTCAGGAGAGTTCCCACCATTCCCTCATAAGAACAGCTCACACTGCCTAAAATGTTTGTATAAATCATATGGTTTAGGCTCAACACCTGACTTTCCTTCTGGGAGTCTGGACTTCTGGTACGTGCCAGGCAGAGCTACGTGACCAGCCCCACTAAAAGCCCTGGGTGCTGAGGCTCTAACGAGCGTCCCCAGGAAACAATCCTTCATGTGTGTTGTCATGGCTCAACTTATTCCTGGGGAAAATGAGCATGTCCTGTGTGACTCCCCTGGGAGGAGGCCCTGGAAGCTTGTGCCTGGTGTCCTCTGCCCCATGCCTCTTTTCCCTTTGCTGATTTTGCTCTCTATTCTCCTGCTGTAAAAAGTCATAGCCGTGAGCGGACTCAACACTGAGTCCTGTGAGTCTTCCTTGTCCTCCTGAAAGTCATTAAACCTAGAGGTGGTCTTGCAGAAACCCTTGAGCAAGGAAAGAGGCACAGGAGTGAACTTTTACATAGCATTTCCAGTCTACAAATGGAATAAATGGAAATTACCTCAAAGATATAGACAGCTGTAAAATGAAGGAAAATAATGAGGAAATGGTGAATTTTGAGTATTTATCACCTTTGTTTTTAATATAATTTATTTCATTGTGAGGGTATATAGTTAAATGTTTAATAATGGCCATGTTTAACAAATGCTCAGACTCCCTGAAAACCTAGCCATCAGCTATGCTGAGTGGCATACTCTGGCCCCAGTACACACCTCTGAGTATTGCATCTGGGTAACAGGTCCTATTGTGAATTCCAAATAAAGTGATGGTCCAGCCCTCCTGGCCCCCAACCTGGGTGCATCTCCTTTTGTAGTTTCCAGGGATCCAAGCTTTAGGAAAGCTGCATTATTGAACTTTGGGTTCTGCTTCTGCAGAAAGTGACTTATCCTGTGAGACTCCACTCCAGCCTTGGCCTTGTTTTCTGACCTCTGCATGAGGCAGCTCACCTCTGGACACGATGGTCAGCTTGGTCCCGCTGGCCATGAACACAGGGTTGAGGTCGGAGATGGGGCTGGCTGTGATGATGTTCCCTCCAATGGACTAGGACAAGCAGGGAAAACGTGTGAGAGCCAACCCCAGGAAAGTCCAGCTCACACATCTGGCTCCCGAATGTGAAAGGTGGGGGACATCTGCGGGGAGAGCTCTGAGGTCCTCTACCCACTGTAGACACCAGACCAGCACAGTAAGAACCCGGGCGTTTGGGCAACATGCAAAACTTGAGATTCCAACGCCTGGGGTTGGGTCCCAGCTCTGAAGTTTACCTATATGTAAACCAGGATCAGCTCCTTTAAATTTGTTTGTGTGATTGATTTCACCCAACCTTTTTCTGAAACAGCAGAGATGGTTTATCACTGAGGCTGTAGAGAGTTAGCGAAAGAGAAATAAAAGACAAAGATCAAGGAAAAAGAATGGGAAGCCTTGAGGATGAACAATGTGTTCTAACTGAGCTTCCTTGGCAAAGAATATAAGGAGAATCAGACACAGAGTTCCCATTATTAGAAAAGGGGAAGAAAACCAGTTGCTCCAGGAAAAAAAAAAAATCCTTCCCACAAGTAGATTTCACCTGAATTGGGGAACTTAGTAGAGTTTTCTGGGTTTGCGTCTCCTTATCTATAATTGGAAGAGGTACTTGAGGCAGGGCGAGGGGAATGGGAGTAGGTTGTTGTTGTTTTGCTTTGTTTTTTGTCCGAATTTAAAACAACAGCTACAACAGTAGAATGGAAGGGTCAGCTTTCCTCCCAACCCCATCAACAGTTGTGAGGCTCAAATGGCGCCGAGTATGAGAACGCCATCTGCAAACCCTGGATTTGGGGGCTCGTCTGAAGGCCGATTGCAGTCGATACATGGGCCTCTCTCTCCTCTCAAGGGGCTCTACACCTGGTTCTCCCCCTGACTCTGAAAGGCAGTCCACCTTCCTATTTTGGCTTCTCCCTAACTTATCTCTCATCCACCCGCTGGCAGCCTCAGCTAAATTCAGAAAGAGATGGGCAGGCGGCTCCATCTCTCCAACCTCAGGGGTGAAGATGGAGTCACAGCATGAGCGCCCCCCAGGGTGGCCCTCAGGTCACATCAGAAGCACCTGTGGGGGCTTATTAAAGCCTGACCCCTGGGCTGCAACCCAGATCTGCTCTCAGGTTCTCTGAGAGCAGGGTCCAGCAATCTGCATTTTCAACAAGTCCCCAGGAAATTCTAAACACAAGTTTTAGGCCTATTCGGGCTGTGATAGAACCCAGACTGGCCCCCTTACCTTGTGGGGAAAGTGCCCATCCTGGGCCCCTAAATAGGAACTCACCGCCACAGACTTGACCTGCTTTCCGCCGAACCAGCGCAGCTGCTCCAGGACTCCTCTGAACACCTCCGTTTTCTGGGTTGGAAGCTTCGCAACTGCCTCGAGCAGGGTCTTTTCCACAGAGCTCAGGGGACAAGCAGCTCCAAAGCAGATCCCTGGGAACACATGCTTGGAATGACAGCCCTCCACCTCATAGCTCAAGAAGCACTTCCATACACAGCTTCTAGGAAGCTTCACAGAAACTGAGTAAGGATGAACCAGGATGAATGTCCTTATATGGATGAAGAAATTAAGGGCCAGAGAGGTCTGGTGACCTGCCCAATGCCACACAGTTAAAAAAAGAGCCAGGACTCAACCCCAGGCCTAAAACCAGAGTGCTTTTTTCTCTAAACCAGTGACTCTCAACTCAATAAAATCAGATCTCTGAGGGTGAACTCTTGGCATTTCTTTTTTAAAAAACACCCCAACCCCCCCTCCCCACCTACCCGCTATTCCCATGTATGAGTCTGTGTGCAGCCAGGATTGAGAATGATTACCGAAAATATCAAGCCCCGAGCCCGTTGGTACCCGACCATGGATGCTCAGTGGAGGAGAGCAGTGAGGGTGTCCGCTTCCCCCGTGCAGGGTGGCTCTTGAAAAAGCAGGTGCATCAGGAGCCAAAGGGGAGGCTTTCCGAATCGCCACCATCCTCTGCACAACCTGCCTCCAGGATCCCAGCCCTTCTGTGGGCTCAAGCAGGCCCCCCTTACCCTCAGGTCCATGTTCCACTGAATTCAGCTCGGGGATCCAGGCTGGGCAGATGATCACAGGGAACAGCTGATTCTTAAACTTCATCTCAATGCCTCGAAAGAAATGAAAAGCCTCAAGTTGCAGGGCTCCCACCTTGCAGACAGCATGGATTTCATATGCTCTGTGGGTGTCTCGGGACTTGGAGGTGCAATGGACAAGACATGGGATAAGGCGCAGTTTCCACATGATCAGCCAGGAAGCTATGGCTTTCTCTCTCTCAACCCATTGGAACTCAAATAAGATGAACTTGACTTCATGTATGTGTGTATATGCATGTGTGTTTATTCACAATATTAGAAAAAGGGCATGAAAATAAATCGGAAACCCTTCTAAACACTTTACATATTTTAACTCATTTAATCCTCACAATAACCCTATGAAATACTGTGATTTTCTCTGTTCATAGATAAGAAGGATTTTCCTGGTGGCTCAATGGTAAAGAATCTGCCTGCAGTTCAGCAGAATGGGTTTGGTCCCTGGGGTGGGAAGATCCCTCGGAAAAGGAAATGTCAACCCACTCTAGTATTCTTGTCTGGAAAACCCCGTGAACAGAGGAGCCTGGTGGGCTACTGTCCATGGGGTCGTCAAGAGTCAGACACGACTGAGCCACTAAACAACAACAATAGACGGGAAACTGGAGCCCTGGGAGGTTAAGTTTTTCTCTTAAATTGTACAGCTAAGAATGGGCACATTTCAGTACCAGGGCAATTATTAGAGTTGGGATATAATAGTAATATAATCGGAGAAGGCAATGGCACCCCACTCCAGTACTCTTGCCTGGAGAATCCCAGGGACGGAGGAGCCTGGTGGGCTGCCGTCTATGGGGTCGCACAGAGTCGGACACGACTGACGTGACTTAGCAGCAGCAGCAGCAGTAATATAATATGAAAGTCTAACATCCAGACAAAAAGGAAAAACGACTGAGAGAAAAATTTAAATCAACTCCTAGTTCCCAATATCTGTCTGAGTTCTTACCGTGCATGGCTTGGCGGGATCGAATGTCTGTGTCTGATTTCTATCCTTCCAGTGAACCAGGTAAGAAACTACTCTGAACAGACCTGCCTCTGTTCCTCAGACCCAGTCAGCACAGCACCCCTCCCAGCCCTGCCCACAGGGTTGTAAATAGAAAAGGTTAAAAAGGAAACATCGTCCCCTATCTTCTCACGGGCTGCAGAGGGCCTCTGAAGGGTGGAGCAGGCTTTGAGAAGCCTGGTCTGTTTGAATATCAGCTCATAGAATAAAGAAGGGAGAGGGAGGCAGTACGTGGTTCATCTTGATAAGGTTTTTCTCTATGCCCAGCTTCCCCCAACATCACGGCAGTAGATGGTTACACCGGGGGTGGGGTGGGGGGTGGGTAGGGTGTGTGATGGTTACACTGGGGGGGGGTAGAGTGTGTGATGGTTACACTGAGGGGGGTAGAGTGTGTGATGGTTACACTGCGGGGCATAGAGTGTGTGATGGTTACACTGGGGGGGGTAGAGTGTGTGATGGTTACACTGGGGGGGTAGAGTGTGTGATGGTTACACTGAGGGGGGGTAGAGTGTGTGTGATGGTTACACTGGGGGGGTAGAGTGTGTGATGGTTACACTAAAGGGGGGGTAGGGTGTGTGATGGTTGCACTGAGGAGGGGTAGGGTGTGTGATGGTTACACTGGGGGGCATAGAGTGTGTGATGGTTACACTGAGGGGGGGGTAGAGTGTGTGATGGTTACACTGGGGGGGTAGAGTGTGTGATGGTTACACTGAGGGGGGTAGAGTGTGTGATGGTTACACTGGGGGGCATAGAGTGTGTGATGGTTACACTGAGGGGGGTAGAGTGTGTGATGGTTACACTGAGGGGGGGTAGAGTGTGTGATGGTTACACTGGGGGGCATAGAGTGTGTGATGGTTACACTGAGGGGGGGTAGAGTGTGTGTGATGGTTACACTGAGGAGGGTAGAGTATGTGATGGTTACACTAAAGCGGGGTAGGGTGTGTGATGGTTGCACTGAGGAGGGGTAGGGTGTGTGATGGTTACACTGAGGGGGGTAAGGTGTGTGATGGTTACACTGAGGGGGGGGTAGAGTGTGTGATGGTTACACTGAGGGGGGGTAGAGTGTGTGATGGTTACACTGAGGGGGATAGAGTGTGTGAGGGCAGAGGGGTGGAGCTGTGGAGTGATCTTGGGCAATTATTTCTAATTTGGAGCTTGTAATACCTTTGTGAATTCCTTTTCTCTTAGAATCTAACTGAGTCCAAGACATTGTGTGACTCTTGGTAAGGAATATGCCATATATCCAAGGGCCCCAAAGATTCTTCCAGCCAGTCATTCTCCACCTTAGCTCATGTGACCCTGGGCCCTCGAGTCATGGCCACACAGACCATCATGATCATATCACTGGAAGCATGTCTCACCCTGCCATCCAGTGGGTCCCATTACTGCAGCGGGGCACTCCATATGGCATGTGTGCTCACAAGGGTGGCTCAGTTCTGCACTTCGCCAGCACACACCTGAGCCAGGCCCTCCTCTCTGCAGCTGCAGAACCAACCAGAACCCAGGGCTTGGCGGGGTTCTTCCAGAGCCAGAGATAGGAGACCCGACAGGCTAGAATGGGCTGCTCTGAGACCGCCCCGCCTGTGCCTCCATCCTCTCCCCGGATCCTCACTGGGCTTGGGGCCCAGCCAAGGGGAAATGGGCCACGCGAACCCCTAGGGTCTGTCAGGTACTGGCCCAGACACGTGACCCATGTTGCTCCCTCCTCCTCAGACTGGGAGACCCTCAAGGGAAGGAGTCTGGTCTAGGTGATCTGGGTACCCCTGACTCCCCCAGAATACCTGGCATAGGGCCAGGTTTCTGTCAATGTTTATGGAGAATAATCAGCAAAGATCTCAGTTAATACTCAGAACAACCCTTGAAAAGTGAGTGTTAGTCACTCAGTCATGTCCACCTCTTTGTGACCCCATGGACTGTGGCCCACAAGGCACCTCTGTCCATGGAATTCTAAAAGCAAGAATACTGGAGTGGGAAGCCATTCCCTTCTCCAGGGGATCTTCCTGACCCAGAGATCAAACCCAGGTCTCCCACACTGCAGGCAGATTCTTTACTGTCTGAGCCACCAGGGAAGCCCATTAGAGGAGGCATTACTACCTCCACATACGAAATGGGGAAATGAAGGCAGAGTAGGACACACAGAGGACATGTGGCCACAGGGGGCTGAACTGGACAGGCTGACCCAGAGCTGCCCCACACCCTTACCGATTTCTGTGTTCCCCACCACCAGCTTGGCCTCGGGATGCTGAGCTTTGAGGTCCAGCAACTCCTTCAAGGTGGAGCATTGGATCCAGGTCACACGCTCCCCTTCAAAACGCAGCTGCTTCAGTGGAACGTCTTTCAGCCTCTGGAAAATGCCATTTTCTACCATGTGGCCTCCTCTTCCCCATTGTGATTCCCAGGGCCATTGCTTTCAGTTTGCAAGAGGATCAACTATGGATTTGCTTAGCAGTGAATTCAGAGGGAAAGTGCATGTCAGGGAAGAAGCCAGGGGAAACACTTGGTACTGAGGCAGGACTTGGATTGCGGCTCTTTTACATACGTTATTTCATTTAGTCTTTAGAAGAGCTCAGGGAAGAAGGCACTGTTAGTCTCTTCTTTTGCAGGTAAAGGAGAAACCTGAGGATCAAGGTTATGGGACCTGCTGAAGGTCGCCACCACAAGGTGACCCACACTGTCCCACACTGCCTTCAGGAGGTGAGAGAGGGGACAGGGGTGGCAGAAGCAGGGGTATCAGAAGGGAATGTAATGTAGGGCCGGTTCTAGTGCATGAGGGGCAATGCAGAGCTAGGAGGGAAAATCCCCAAATCAAACTGATGGTTTTTTAAAGGTTTCGTAATCCAGAGAAAGATATTCTGGTGGTCTGCTGCAAAGCCATTCTTTCTGGCCCAATGAACTCTTAAAGTCATCTTCATATGCTTACCACCCCTAGAGAAGTCTGCACTTGACAAACTTTCAGAGTGGCTTGATTTTTGTTTGTCTGTTTGCCATAAATGTTGGTATGGGGAGCAAGGTCATCAAGGTGAGAAAATGGGCGTGAGAGGTGTCCTTAAGACAGGGCTGCAGATCATGGATTGTGTCCTTCGAACACAGCTTTTTTTGTTTGTTTGTTTTGTAAATAAATGGACTGCTTACAGAAAGGAGAATGCATTGCTTCGGGGCTTAGACAAGAGATTTAGCCAGGATGTCAGCAAACACTTCTGGAGCTCCTGTTACTGTACACAGCATGCCAGACAGATCCACTCCTCACATGTGAGCAACACGTGTGAAAAGGAGAAGTGTGGGTCCCTGTGGGAATATGCGGCACGGGGACTTGGAGTAAGAGAAACGAAGGGAAATTCAGGCTGAAACCCACAGGAAAAAGAGGACACAAAGACCCCAGTGGGTACTAGTGGGACTTAACAGGTCTCCAGGGGCTCATGGGGCATCACCTACCAGCAACTCTGGGGGGAAGATGGGTTCCTGGGTGGGATCCAGGGGCATGAACTCCTCTGGGTTGAATAAAGACGGTGAGAGAGTAACCTGCTGGAAAGGGGAAAAGATAAGGGATACACTGTCTCCTGCATTAAAATGCCCCATAGGGCTGGTCCAGCCCCCTGTCCAAGCGAGCTCATCCACAGCCCCCAGCAGGCTGGTTGGGGTGGGGATTGGGTTGGGGGAGAGGTAGCTCCCAGGAAGCAGGGACAAAGAGGTTTTGCCAGAGGAACCAGGGCTAAGGTGTACATTCACCGACTTCACAGTTTGAACATAATGGTTTCCTCTTCCAGCTGCCGCAGCCCAGAGTATGGAGATAGCCCACTGGCTCCTTTGACCTGACTCACTTACCTCGTGGTCTTTCTGCTGGTTCATGCAGCAGTTTGGATTGTTCCCATTTCCTCCACAGCATCCACCATTCTAGAGAGATGACCACAAATAACACACAAAGATATTTGCAAAGAGTTTTCACAGAAGCTAAAGAACCTAGATTATTACTGTCAAATGAAACCTGGGTTTGAAATCCACCCCAGCATCTAGAGGAGCAGCAGATACTGTACCTGCCCCCCCCACCCCATATCCCACTTGCCTCTGCCCATAGCTTTAGCTACTTTCTCTCTCTTGATAAATATAGATTAAATAACTTGAGGATATATAAACAGGATCTCTCCTGGAAGTAACAGAGAAATTTAATTTTAAGAAAATTTCTCTATAAAAACTAGGTCCTATTTTATCAAAACATCTTTTTGTGCTCACTTTCCCACTTCAGTACTGCTTCCTGAGGAAGCCTCCCTGAGAGAAATTCCCACTGGTTCACAGAGCACTCATGCCTTTATTTCTAAACCATCAAGTCCTTGGCACCTCCCAGGCTGGAGTCTTTGTGGAGCTCCTGCCAAAGATGTCTAGGACCAGAGCTGGGCCAAAGATGTGCCTGACAGTCTCCCACTCCTTATCAGACACTTCTTGCCAGAAAGTTCACACTCTTTATTCCTCACCATGGACCTGTTCGGGAGGTTATGTACAGGTCTGCTGACCCAGCATCTATGGACAGAGGACTTGCTCAAGACCTCTTAAGGTGCCAATGACGGAGCACAGACTAGAGCGCAGATTGCTACATCTCAGAACCAATGCACTAAAGACGGGAAAGGGAGTGTTTACCTGACTGATTTGCCCTAAGAAGGCAGAAGTCTCAGCTCAGGGCCCCAGAAGACACTACAGAATTGTGGAGTTCTACGAGAGTGGGGAAAACTCCCAGGCTCAGTCCTAGACACATTTCCAGAGCAGCCAGCTCCTATGGGAGTACCTGGGAGGAGCCCTTCTCTACATGAATCGTGGAAGACAGCGTTCATGCCAACATTTACTAAAGGATGAGTCACAGCTCATCAGTGTCCCCGAAGAAGTTCTCAGAGGGCCAAGGAGCCTGAAGGTCCTTTGAGAAACTTCAAGCATTCTCAGACTTGCCTCAACCACCCTGCTTGCAGACCCCTCCTGTAGTCACTACTTTACCACTGGATCTCAGGGCTGTCTATTTTCTACCTCCCCATTACTCTTGACAGTCCCTTGGACTGCAAGGAGATCAAACCAGTCAATCCTAAAGGAAATCAACCCTGAACATTTATTAAAAGGACTGATGCTGAAGCTCCAGTACTTTGGACACTTGACATGAAGAGCCGACTCATTGGAAAAGACCTGATGCTGGGAAAGATTGAGGGCAAGAGGAAAAGGGAGTGACAGAGAATGAGATGGTTAGATGGCATCAGTGACTCAAATGGACATGAGTCTGAGCAAACTCCAGGAGATAGTGAAGGACAGGGAAGCCTGGTGTGCTGCAGTCCATGGGGTCACAAAGAGTCGGACATGACTTAGTGACTAAACAACAACACTTTGCCTTTCCCCTCTATTTGGACAGAAAGAAGAGGGCCTCTTCTCATCTCTCTTTTTGGAGAAGGAGTAATGTAGGAGAATACTAGGCCCTGCATATAGTAAGACAACAGCCTCGCTTACCTGGTCCATGTGGGGAAGGATGTATTTCACAAAAGTATGTTCCACAAATAATTAAAGTACCAGTACATTCTTACTTAGATCCTTTTTCTTAATAACTCACTGATGTGTTTACGACATAAATTGTTGTGATGTATGATGATGTGTCACTGCCCTCAAGGTATGCTGAGGTTGAATAAAATTAGAGTTTTTCCCCAGAGAGATTTCTACTTTCTGGGTGTGTGTATGCTCAGTCGCTCAGTCATGTCTGACTCTTTGCAACCCTATGGACTGTAACCCATCAGATTCCTCTATCCATGGACTTTTCCAGACAAGAATACTGGAATATGTTGCCATTTCTTCCTCCAGGGGATCTTCCCAACCCAGAGATCAAACCTGCATCTCTTGCATCTCCTGCATTGGCAGGCAGATTCTTTACAACTGTGCCACCTGGGAAGCCCAGGCTAAAATGATTAGGCTCAAGAATGTTTTTATGATTCTTCATTTCCTTCTTTGCTGCTAGATCGATGTTATCATTTCTTGCTGTGAACATGCTGCCTTCCTATGGCATACCCTCCTCACTCTTTTCCAGTGTGGCCATGTAAACTAGATAACTGAGTTTGTTAGAACTGTGTGTAAAATAAGAGTGAAAAGGCTCTGAAGAAGGCTTTGGGGGCTCCAGTGAGTAACATGCATGAGCTTCTGAGCACACTCTGTGTGCCAGTCACTTGGGCTACTTATAGCACCCAGCTCTACTTGACTCTGCTCTACGCTGCCAGGCAGCAGGATTCAGGGAGGTATGGCTATAGAGTGGGCTTGGGA
This sequence comes from Okapia johnstoni, assembly GCA_024291935.2. NCBI lineage: Eukaryota > Metazoa > Chordata > Mammalia > Artiodactyla > Giraffidae > Okapia > Okapia johnstoni. The sequence continues at coordinate 120,369,371 of CM044306.1, read as the reverse complement.
ACCATTTCAACAATGATAAAACTCTGACTCTCAGAAGAATACTTTCCAGCTACACTCAAAAGTCCTTCTCTTTTGAGAAACTAGGAGGGCTGGTCAGATTATCTTTGTTTGAAAAGCCTCCTATGAAATAAATACACGGACAAGATTAACAATCCATGGTTCTCAGGGAAGCTTAAGCAGCACATGATGATTAAATATTGGGTAATGGGAAAAAACGTACCAGCATCATAATTTATGTTGCCATTTACTGAAAATGTAGGATGTGCCAGGCACTGTTCTAAGAGCTTTACAAGGAGTTCTTTCCACAAGAACTTTAAGGTAGGTATTATTATAATCCCCATTTTAGAAATCAGGAAATTTGCCCAATATCATGTATCAGTTAAGTGATGGAATGGGATTTGAACCCAGGTCTGCAGACTGAATCTAAGCTTTCAATCACTTTCATTTAAATTCATACTTCCTGGTTCCTCAATATCAACAGCATTCACCAGGGTGTGCTGTTTCCCATCCTCAGAGGTCCCACCTCCACCCTTTTGGACTATTTGGACACAATACTCCTTTTTTTGCACTGTACCAACTCTAAGGTTAGCGAAAGACACAGGAGTCTGTGACTCTCCCCTCAACCCAGAATCAAATTGAGATGAGACAGTTTGATAGGAGTTAAGATCAACTTGACCCATTTGGGGAATCAGGTAAAATCTGGAGAGATTAAACAAAGAAAGGGCAAGCCAGCTCTCTGTCCTCCTTGCCATATGGCAGGTGTGTGTCTGTATTTGTGTAATCCGTGCCTGTTCATCCCAGCTGTGGTTTCTCACTCAAAGTTATATGAATACTGCAGGACTTCACACACTGTCTAGAGATCTAATTAGCAGTTTCATAAACCCAGCAGAGTGCCAGCTGCAGAAAGCAGCCCCTGGCCAGGTACCTACAGCAGAAGTTCCTGCCAGTTGGCCATCTTATCTTTTTTCTCTGTAACCCAGAGGCCCTTGGCATCCCTCCCAACTGTGATTCCTGAGTGTTGCTGCTTCAGGAACCGGGCCACTGCTGTCCCAGAGCCCCCACTTACCTTGGCAAAGGTCCGGAAGCCCTGGAGGATGGGATGGGTGGGAAGCTTTCTCTACTTAATTCAGAGGAAGAGATATCAGGTCCAACCACCTGGGCCCATTCACAGAAGGCAAAGTGGGGAGCCACTCCCTGCCCAAGACTCAGAATCAGGGCCACCTTCCTCAGATGTGGCCTTTGCCCCATGGAACCCTGCTCTGGGGAAGCTGCCAGGGCCGATGCCATGTCATTGGCTTCTGTGCAATTTCCCAGATGATCTCCTCCCATGCCACCCACTCAAGGTCACCCTTCCCAGCACGGAGCGGGGTAAGGAAGACAGCACAGGAAGATGGACACTAAGGCAGGAGAACCCAGAAGGTCTTCAAACCAACCAAGTGTTCTTCAAATTAAGAAAGGGCCAATCTCCCAGTAAATCTTAGCTACCGTGGTGGGATAGCCTGAGTCTTTCCCTCAAAAGTGCCTGGAACTCCTAGTTCACTCCTGGCTTCCACTCTGCCCCTGCCCTGCCCTCCTCAGAAACCCACTTGCCCCTTTGCCTCCTGGGCCCTGCACAAGGCCCATACCTTGGAAAGCATCCTCGATTTCTTCAACAGTGGGCTCGGGCTGATTCCGAAGCAGCGTGTACATGCTCATGACGATGCCGGGGGTGCAGAACCCGCACTGAGAGCCGTGACTTTTGGCGATTCTCTCCTAACAGGGAGAGGTGACATAGACACACACACAACAGTTCTTTGTAGGCAGAACCCCTGTCAGGCTCCCTATGTGACTCAACTGAAGACAGCCCACACTGACAGTCTGCACTGCACAAAGTCACTGTACAAAGTCAAATCCTAGTGTCCCCACTTACCAGCTGTGACCTCAGCCAGGTTACCAAGCCTCCCTAAACCTTGTCTGTTTGTTTAGCACTACCCTATCACTTATCTCCAGAGCTGTGCTGAGAATTCAGTGAGATCATTCATGTAAAACTCTTAGCCATCACACCTGGCATAAAGTAGGGAGTCAACCAATGGCACTTATTAATAGGACACCCCCCTCAAAGAACAGCAACAGTTAGAATCATTCACTAAAGACAGAGGAGGAAGATTTAAGAGATTCAAGGGACATGTGTAAGATCACACGTGGTGAATGCAAGAACTGTGTCAGGTTCTTTTAACTACACTACCCCACAATCCAAAATCATCCAAATGAATGCATTTTATTCCAAATCAGAATGCCACTGTATTCTTAAGTGAAGGCAGTTCTTGAAGTCCAATGGATGGAGACTTAAGAATTGGGGAATGTGTGCTATAGAATTCACTAAAAGCATTGAACTTCACAGAGTTTTCATTCAGACCTGCCAGATCTTTATTACAACAAAATTCTCATCTACATTATTTTTTAATCTCTTGGGAATCTCTCTTGGAACTTACGTCAAGTAAAATTGCTAGAATGTTGTATCACCAGCACTTAGCATGGGTAGTCATTCATTTGAGAAATATTTACTGAGAATCTATTATGTGCCAGGCATAGTATAGGCCCTGGGGATGGAGCATGTAGAAGAGAGATGAGGTCCCTGGTCTCACGAAGCTCACATCCTACTGGGGGAAATACTGACAAAAACAGAGGAGAAAATTCAAGGTGGAAGATGACATGACCCAGAGTGACTAGTGGCTATTTGGAGTGGTCAGAAAGGCCATTCTGATAAAGCGACCTTTAAGGTGAACTTGATGACATGATTTGGAACAAGATAGAGAGTAACCCAGGCAGAAGGAACAGTGAGTAAAAAGGCTCTGAGCACAGACAGTGTGAAAATCTGCTGAAAGTCTGGGACAAGTGGAACCCTGGGACGAGAGATGTCAGCTGGGGGAACAGGAAGCAGCCAGAGCCTGCAGCTCTTCACAGACAGGATTGGGGATTCTGATTGTGATTCTGGGTGTGATGATGGGAAGCCTTTAGGGGAATTTCAGCAGGGCCTGATACAATCAAATTTGTGTTTTTAAAGAATCACTCTAGCTGTTGAATAGAGAATGGTGGTGGGGGCAAGACAAGACACAGGGGATCATGACACTGATGTGGCCTAGGCGGGAGGGGATGTGACTTGGACGAAACAGTAGTAGGGGAGACAGAGAAACAACTGAAGATTTCATTGTAAAGTCTGGAGGTGGAGTAGCTATTACTTCTGGATGGACTGGGTGTGGGGAATGAAAATATCACAGGGGACTCCTAGATTTTTGTCATGAGCAATTGGGTAGATGCTTTGCCATTGACTCAGATGGAGGAAGGCCAGGGGAGAATGAAGTTAGGGGGAAATAGAGTTTTTGTTAAGTTTGAGATCAGACATCCATCTAGTGATTCAAGTAGGCAGCTGGAAATCAGAGTCTGATCTCTGAGGAGAGGTCAAAGCTGAAGATATAGAGATGGCCTTAAACTCATGTCGGGAGAGTGTGAAGGTGGAGAAGGGACTGGGCCCAGGCCAAAGCCCAGGGCATTGCAGCGATTAGGGACTGAGCTGAGGAGGAGCTGCACACGGTTCCAGAGCAGAGGGTGGGGGCAGAGTGTGGTGTCATAGAATTCCAGAGGAAAATGTAAACAGACAAGGGAAAGTGGAATCTAAGCTTATCTGGAGCCAAAAGAAGTGCATGGGGAATAAGGCTCTGTACCATCGGAAAGGGAGGGCTTTCCCCTGATTCTAGGGATGTGATCCCTGTGTTTAAACAGTTCATTCTCTCTTTTGTCTGTTTCAAAGTAAATTACAAGCCCTCATTAACCCACTCACACCTGCTGCAGGTTGGACAAGTTTAGTAACCTGCCACTTTCCTGCCTAGGAAGCGAAGCCACACAGGTAACGTAATACCACCTCACCCAACTCAGACCCCACATGACTGGTCCAAGATGCTCCCTCTGGGGGTATAATTAGCTTGCTTGACTGGCAGCCCTGGCTCCAGGATTCATGTCAGGGACCCGAGGAAGGCAAGATCCAAGTGATATGGTACAAGGAATATTAAGAAAAGGGTCTGGCTCAGACACCTTCCATGATTACACCCTCCCAAAGACGTCCTGCCTCAGTTTCACATGAGCACTGGGAACAGCGGCCTTTCCTTCCACTGTTCTCTGCTCCCACATGGGCCCTCTCCCACCTAGTCTATGAACATCCTTTCTCACTCCACAGAACCCTGACTACTGCCCACTCTTGCCCAAAGAGTTCCCAATCTCAACCCATCCTCAGGTGCCTGATACCATCAGGGAGAAAGCCTTGGTCAGACACCCACGTGTCTCTGACTCAGCCCTTGCTAACCGCCATTTTAACGGCCTGTGTCTGGGTGATCTGTCGGTGGGAGGTGAGAGGTGCGATGGAATTACTGCGGGAGGGAGCAGGGAGTGGGTGGGCTTTTGATCCAAGGCACACAGCATTTGGAATCTTCAATTCGAGAAGGCAGGGAGCTTCCCAAGCACACTTGGGCACAGAGAGGAAGGTCCTCTGCCCCTCCTCCCCCCAGCTCTGGTACAGCTAGTCCTCCAGCCACTGGATCCAGTTGATCGCTTTGTTCCCACGGGGCCATGCAATGTCACCAGCCACTCAAACACAGGAGGGAGCTTCAGGCTCGGGTGTCTCCTCTTCCACCTCACAGCTAGCCCCTGGCCTGCACAAGGAATTGAGGGGGGTGGCCGGCCAGAATACGTCCTTGGCTCAGGCTGCAACCCTCATCCCAACAATCCAGAACGAGTCTGCAGCCTTGGTTAGAGCCTCTGGTTACCTGTACAGGATGCAGCCTCGTCTTGGTGCTTCCAATTCCTTCCACAGTCGTCACAGCAACATGGTGCAAGGAGCAGATGGGGGTCAGGCAGGCAACGGCAGAAAAGTGGCTGGAAGCCCAGATTAAGGTCATCCCATTGACCATTTAGGTCATCGGAGCAGACCCGTGTTCAGGGTCTGGGAGATTCGTGATGCTTGTGTCACTTCTCCTCACTCTACATTATGTTCTCTTTTCCACAGGTATCCTCATCTCTCCACCCAGGCCAGGGCCCGAGCCCCTCCAGTGTCCTGTGGGGTCACACACTGGTGCACCCTAGGCTTCCAGGCTGGAGCATGGAAGTCAGGGGCACTTTCAGTTGCCTCTTACTCAGGTAGATCCTGGAGGCTGAGTTCAGAGGAAGCCTCTGGGAGGTCCCAAGTCTAAAGCATCCCCTTTTCTCTATGTGTTTAGTCGCTCAGTCATGTGATCCCATGGACTGTAGCCCACCAGGCTCCTCTGTCCATGGGGATTCTCCAGGCAAGAATACTGGAGTGGACTGCCATGCCCTCCTCTAGGGAATCTTCCCAACCCAGGGATCGAACCCAAGTCTCCTGCACTGCAGGCAGATTCTTTACTGTCTGAGCCACCAGGGAAGCCTAAGAATACTACAGTGGGTAACCTATCCCTTCTCCAGGGGATCTTCCCAAGTCAGGAATCAAACTGCATTGCAGGAAGATTCTTTACCAGCTGAGCTACCAGGGAAGCCCTTAGCCACTTCAATTTCAGAATCTCCTGTCACTTTTGCTTCTCTGCTTGCACTCACCTCCATTTCCCCCATTCATCTGTGCGAAGAGGGAGGCAAACCTCCAGGTGAACAGCCCTTAGAGCTTCCCCAGCTCCATCCTTTTACTCATCTCTCACTCGCTCATGCAACCAACATAAGTTACTGAAGGCCAACCTTATACCAGACACCCTGCTGAGGGCTGAGGAAATACAGGTGAATCAGACAAAATTTCTGTCCTTTAATAGCTTGCCTTCAACTCAGGAAAGCAGAAACCAGTGTGAAGATGCAGTTTAAATATCTTATGATAAGAGTTGCAGGAGGGCTGTGCATGTGGCACCAAAGAACCAGCACAAAGGGCTCCTAACCCAATCTTAGGAGGTCAAGGAAGCCTTCCTGGAGGAGGTGATATTTTGCCCAGTCCTAAGGTGTTAATAAGAGTTAGTCAGGTAGAGAAGTCCTTGAAAAAAGACATTCAAGATGAGAAACAGCTTGTGCAGATACCAAGAAACGAGTGGACATGGAGCATTGGTAGTTCATAACTGTTTCTGCATGAGCGGAGTGCTGGACCCATGGAGAGAAAGAAAACTGGAGAGGAAAGGTGGGGCAAATTGAAAGACCTCACATGTTGAGCAAAAAAATTAGACTTAGACTGGGGGCAATGGAGGCCTATTGAAGGATTTGATGGAATATGAAATGAGTCTGAACTTTAGAAAGCTCATTTTATCAGCAGTGGAGAATCTTGTCCATATTTAAAAACCAGGAAGATGCTCCCTAAGACATCATTCTATTATATCCCTGGTCATGATCAAAGCCTATTCAGGAACACAGGGGTTTAACCACATGTGTGCACACACACACATACAGACACACACATGCACACAGATACACACAGACACACCGTCACTCAAAAGCTGACCCCTGAATCCTAGTCCCCAAAGGCAATCAGCCAGCAAGCAAAGGATACATGATCTTGTCTTGGAGACGATCATACTTGGAGAGCATCACTGTACAAGCCCCACAGCCCCCTTCTCCACAGCCCAGCTTGGTTCCTTTCAGCCCCACTGGAAGGTCAAGGGTTAAGGAATATAAACTCAAAGGAAAAAGTCATTGTTGGGCTGCTGGGAAATGCCTGGGCTGAGCTGCAAGAGCCATCTATCCACACACTGGCTCAGGACCCTCAGCCCGGGAGGCAGCAGGCCCAAATGGCCTCCCACTCAGAGAGGCTGCCCTGCAACCCGGGGAGGCAGGGATGGGGCCAGCTCCACTTGCAGAGGAGGAAAGGCCCTGGCACCCATGTGTCATCCCCTGGGACTGGAGCTCCACTGCTCTCTAGACCTGGAGATCTTCTTGGGATCACAGTCTTCTAGCTGTGGTCTTAACAGGCCCCCAAACTGGGGGGCTCACTGGGCAGGTGAATCAGGTGCCTCAAAGATGGAGCATGTGGGGCAATCCTCACATCACCCCAGCCGGGCATGCAATGAAGCCACTCAGACCAGCATGGGACTTGCTGAGTTCAGCTTCCCTCATTTCCTCTCCAAATCTCTTGGACTGATAAAGTCCGGGGACCAAAATTAGAGCTAGATTAAAGGCTTCTGAATATCCATCCCATAGGATATGAAATTAAAATGAGGATATTTTTGAGGTCAAAAGCCAATATTGGAGACATCTCTTATATTCTGGGAGAAATTAAGACTCTGATACTTTTTGAAGTTTGAAAAGTGCCTAACTAATAGGCTGCTTTGGAGAACAGCAATTATGGTGGCCTCTTTCCCATGGGACACACAAGCTCCACTGCTGCTTCCCCCTCAGGCCCCCAGGCCTCTAAGCCTTTCAGCTTCCTGCTGAAGATGGAGAGAGCTGAGTCTCTTATCTCCTGGTTATTTCCCTAATTTCAAGATAAAGTTAATAACTAACAGTGATAGAGCATCTTCTACTTGGAAAGCACCCATACCCATGTTTAATGTTCACAATAATTTGGTTAGCAGGTAGGGCAGGAACTGCTATAAGAAACAGTGAAATGAAAGAAAGAAAGGAGGGAGAGAGAAAGAAAGAAAGCAGGAAAGAGAGGAGGGAGGGAGTGAAGGAAGGAAAGAAGGAGGAGAGACTGAAAGCCAAGACGTAATGTGAGCCCTGCAAGGTAACAGTCAGTTACTTTGAATGTTAGAACAGGCCCAAACACAGTCCTCTGATTCCAGATTTGGGGCCTCCTCCTTCACCGTGCTGCTGCCTCTTTTAAGGTGCAGCTGAAGAGGGCTCTCTAGATCTAGAGTTTTTCCTTTCACTAGTCTGGATCTGTGAGATCAGCAATTGAGATCACTCTAGGGGCTCATGAGGATGAAAGGAAGCAGCCCAACGTAGTCTAGAGGTCTTCTGCTAGCCTGGGGATCTTTCTGGAAGCCAAGGTAGAAGTCAAGGTTAGAGTCTTCTCTCTTGCCTGGAACTCTGACAAATAAACTCTCAACACAAGCAGCAACAAGCCACAAGGATTTCATATTTACATGAAGTCATCTTTCAGGTTTGGATTTTATTTGAGATTTGGCATTTAAACCAACCAATGCTATGATCAGGAACTTCTGAGCCTGCTGTGTCTTCACAACCTTATTAGAAAACTAAAATTGACACCAACAATCTAAGAATGAGCCTCTCTTCCCAGGCTACCCAGGTAGATGGGCTGGAAATGGAGTTTCATGCAGTTTCCTGATCCTACTGAGTGACTCTACCTCTACAAAAACGCTATCAGGTCCATGTGCTGTGAACCTCCAGACCTGCCTGCTCCAGGTGAAAAATCCAGGACAAAGTACACTAGAGCCAGCCACTCTCTGATAGGAGGTGAAAGAGCAAGAGGGAAAGCCATGGATATCAGGCTTGCTTCTGTGGGTGCTGAGACACCTTTTTGCTGTTCCAAAATACGTCACTGGAAAGAGCCATGAGATATTCCCACCTCTGGGAGCCACAGGGGTTTGTTGACAGAGGTCAGGATGGGCATCACTCTACAGCAGACCCCTAGAAAGTTTCCAGTGGTGGGTGGGAGGTTCAGAGCGTGGCTCTGGGCTTCAGTCCAGGTCTCCCAGCATGTGTGCAGAATACCTGAGGTGGGGGAGGCAGGTGCCTGAACACATCCAGCCTCACTTCCTCCTCTGTCAAAGGGATCGCTGTGGAGTCAGCGAGACAGCTTACACAAATCTGAACTCTGCTTATACATGGTCAGTGTCCATTAGATGTTAGCTCCTAATGTCTTTACTGTCGTTTTTGTGCCAGAGTCTCCGAATCCTTTCCTACTATGAAAGAACAAAAGGGATGCGGGATCTTACAGAAGCCCTCCCCACACTGGGGGCAAAACAACACCCCACTCCCCAGGAGTTCCCCACCCCATGCTTCCCAGCACCTGCCATTCCCTCAGTGGATGGTGTCTCTGCACGATGCCCACCTCAGGCATCCCTTTCCCCCAGAACACCCCCTCCTCTGACTTTCCCTTTCCCTTTGCGGAGCTTGAAAGACTTCAAGGGAAGCCCATTCCTGTATTAACCAAGGTCTGCTGAGGCAGGCCCCCACCCCACACCCATTCTTCCTGGTGGGGAGGGGGAAGGCCATGAAGCTGGTCAGGGCTAAGGAGGGCCTTTTGGAGCTGTTTGTTTTATACGCCCAGGATTAAACCCCAGTGTTACTGGAGTCTTAAATGCAAGAGACCTTGAAGAATATCAAGGACAACTTCTTACTTGGCAGCTGAGAATTTCAGACCCACAGAGTTTAAATGACTCCCCGGGGTCAGACAGCTGCCAAGTGACAGAGTTGCAGATAAAATGCAGAGATCCAGAGCCCTAACCCAGTGCTCTTTTCTCTGTACTCCATGGCCTCCAGACCAGTTATTAGCAAATGGCTGAAGGCCCAGAGAATGAGCCCCCCGTGGGCCCTCTCCCTCATCCCCACTCCAAAGTCAGGATACACTTTCTTCTCAGGTAGGCCAAAAGGGTCGTTTCTGGATCTGCATTTTTCTCCACCACCTATAAAAACAAATACAAAAGAAAATCATATCAAACAAACTTGGCCATTGTCTCATCCAAGAATTTCCACAGTTAATGGAGGTGTGTTAAACATATCATGAAAATGAAGGTACTTTTCTTGACCATTCCATAAGATAAACATATTAGCTGCATGCCAAATTGTGTGCAAGCTGACACCCTGCAATTCTAAAATTCTGCATTCAGACCCATGACAGAGCATGTAAGTGTGGCACCTGCCATGCTGGGCTGATCAAGGCAAAGTCCGCTTTAAATTAAGCATGTCATTTCATTTCCAGCTGCTGGATAACATCTGTGTATGCCAGGGACAGACCTCTGGCTTTGCCTCCTGGAGAGTAGACTCTTAGGCAGTAGATGGCCAGTCAGTTGGCCTGTGATCATAGCAGAGTATTGTCTAAGTTGGGTTATCACAATCAACAACACTAACACAGGTTAGAAATGGAGGAAAAGTCTCAAACCAAAGGCCCATGAACAGAATGTTCAGTAAGATGGAAAGCTTGTCTTAAAAGCAGAGACATCACTTTACCAACAAAGATCCATATAGTCAAAGCTATGGTTTTTCCAGTAGTCATGTACAAATGTGAGAGTTGGACCATAAAGAAGACTTGAGTGCAGAAGAACTGATGCTTTTGAACCATGGTGCTGGAGAAGACTCTTGAGAGTTCCTTGGACAGCAAGGAGATCAAACCAGTCAATCCTAAAGGAAATCAACCCTGAATATTCATTGGAAGAACTGGTGCTGAAGCTGAAACTCCAATCCAATACTTTGGCCACCTGATACAAAGAGCCAACTCATTGGAAAAGATTGCAGGCATGAGGAGAAGGGGGCAACAGAAGATGAGACAGTCGTTGGATGGCATCATCAACTCAGTGGACATGAACCTGAGCAAACTCTGGGACATAGTGGTGAACAGAGGAACCTGGCATGCTGCAGTCCATGAGGTCACAAAGAGTCGGAGATGAGTTAGTGACCGAACAATAACAACAACAAAAACAGACTTGAGAACTAAGTGCAAGGCATGATCCTGGGTCCTGGGGTTGTGGAGAGAAAGCTATAAATTACATTTTTAGGAAACTTGGAATAATGCTGTGTAAAGTCTGTAGATTAGATAATAATGATATAGTAACACTAGATTTCCTGATTTTTATAAATAGATTGTGGTTATGTAAGAATATCCTTATTCTTAGTTTAAGGTATACGATAGATCTGATTTATTATAAATAGATTGTGGTTATGTAAGAATATCCTTATTCTTAGTTTAAGGGAGAAAGGAATACGATATCTGAAATTTATCCTCAATGGTTCATAAAGAAAATTTTATACTTTATATGTTCATTTCAATTAATTACATATTTAAACATACAACATTATGTACTTATAGATCTATATATCTATGTACCTATATTTCATTTTGTTGGCATTCATTTAGCAAGCATTTCTTTGTATTCTTCCTGCAACTTCCTTATAAGTTTAACTTTTTTTTAAGTTTAACTTTAAAAGTTCAAAGTTTGAAAAATAAATTTCTTTACTAGAGGATTTCTCAGGGTTTTGATATCCATCCATTCATCCTTTCCACATTAATTGAGCACCTACTATGTGCCAACAAAATGGTCTCAGAATATCTAAGAAGAGCATCTTGTGGGGATACTTATCTGTGAAATACGTTTTGGAATATGGTAATTTACCTGATCACAATCCACTTTGCCAACCTGTTCATTAGCTCCCAAATGGTAAATGCTTGGTCTTGGAGATTGTGTTCCTCTCATGCATGTGTGTTCCATAGTCTCAGGCCTGGGAGGAGCTTGTAAATGTTGATAGCATGGGGGATAGGTGGGTAAGTGACTGAGTGTTGACTTATCACTGACTGCCGCTTCTCATGGGCATCACTCCCGGACACTTTCAGCTGTACCCTCCATGCAGAACTTTCTAGACTTTTCCAGGGGTCAACATCTCCACTAACCAGAGAGGGACTGTTTGAATGACAAGAATCCAGCACACCCCACCCCACCTCACCCGACCCTGACCACCAGGAGCAGAGATGCAGACATAGAGAATGGACTTGTGGACACAGCGGAGGAAGGAGAGGGTGGGACAGATTGAGACAGTAACACTGACATGTATACACTATCGTCCACAAAGAAAGAAACTTGCACTGTCCCACGTGAATTGATGGATTCATAAACAATCAAACCTTTGAGTTAAGTCACTGAACCCAGCTGCTCACCGATTAAAAAAATCACTTAGGAAAATGCCACGGAAGATGCCTCTGTGTAAGTAATATGTGAAGAAAACCTATTCAGCAACTGTTGCTTAAATCTCTCCAAGGTAACTGCTGCCTGTGACAGTATTATTGGAATTCTTGGCTGCAGAAATCTTACAACCATCAATGTGGAAGCTTTGCCCTACCTCTTAGTTTGCTCTCAGAAGCCGACCCTGAAAGGAAGTCAACACAGAGAAACCACTCTGCACCAGGAAGAGCACGGGTGGCCTCCTTCCCCAGGGCCACCCGCTGAAACCACTGAAACTGAATCCAACCGCCTTGGAAGCCCCTTACGTTGCAACGGCTCACAGCATTCCCCTGCTAGTCACCCAAACACACCCTGACAATTTAAGCACTAGTTGCATTTTAATTCTTGAAAACTGCCTTCAAAGTCACCTAGCTTCACAACTTAGAATTGCCAATATTGCAAAACAAAATTGCTCTGACTCCTGGGTTTGATCCTCACTCATAAAATCCACATGGCCATTCACAGTGTGCAACCACAGCTACCCTTTTACTGTCCATTTCATTCACAATCAAGGAGCTGAAGCGAGCACCTCAGCACCAGTGGAGGGAGGGAGGGCAAGTGGACGACAACGGAGACAATGTGATGTGCTTACAGCTCTCTCCCTCATCTGCATTAAAATCTGCAAAGATTCTTATCCTTCTGGTGCTGCAAGGACTGGTACCCATGTCATAAGACTCTCCTCTGCCCCATTCCATCCCCACTTTTCCTAGGTTCCTATGCACACCAGGGAAGTTGATCCAAGTGGGCAATTTTTATCAAAGTAAGAGGTTTGCAATATTTATACATATAACCAAGAGTGGGGTGGGCAGACCCATGCCCTTTAGGAAACAAGAATTTTGACTTGTCACAATATGTCAGTATATGTCCTCATGCAAGTTAGCTGTTACACTGATATGGATGACATTTCAGAATCAAAGCTGTGTACATGTTATACCCTGAGATTAGCAAGAAAACACATTCCTGTTTCCTTTCTCAGTAAAGAGAGCAACAAAAGCCTTAGGATACATTTGATAAACACTGAAATAGAGGTGGGGTGGGTGACCTCCAATCTCACCGAGAGCTCTGTCCACCTTTCTCAGTTTGGTGCCAGCATCTCTACAGGCTGGGAGCACGGGGGAGGGGAGTGCTCACTTATACCCTTCTCTCTTCCCTCCCCATTGCTCCTCTGCCCCGTGAAGATCTTGACTGGGTTCTAGACCTGAGAAGGTCTTCTCTCCCCAATGATACCCCAATTTTAGGAACAGCTTTGAAGAAAGAGAGAAGGCAAACATGTGAATGAGAACCCAAAATACAGACGACAAACATCCCTCCCAGGGAGCAGGAAAACCAGAGGAAAAGTCAGCTTATGCTTACCTTTTTGCCATTCACAAAGAAAACCAGTTCACCTGCTGTCATTGTCAACGGGTTGGGGGTCCTCGAACTCCAGGTACCTCACGCCCGAGAGGCACTGCCAGAGAGGCACTGCCCTGCAAGTTGACAAATACACCTCTCCCAAAAAGAAATGAAGTCAGCCAATGGGAGGGACCAAGCTTAGAGCTTCCGAGTACAGAGAGGTCTTCGCACAAGCCACCAGTTTACATAATCAAGGAAATAGCAATAGAGATGAGTCACATGCTCCAAGTCCACACGGGTCATCTCACCGTTTAGATATAGAGACCCAGACTCAGCACTTAACATGCAGGACTCATTCTCCCAGAGCCTGGAGGAGTTTGGAGTCACAAGAGGCAGAGTCCAGTGCTTCAGATGCAAACTCTGGCATTTGACTCCAGCAGGTCTCTTCTCACTTTCAGAACTCGTTGATTTTCATCTGTAAATGGGCTAATGAAACATCAAGAGCAAAAGGCTGAGGGTAAATGATGTAATTGGGAAGTGCTTTGTAAATTGGTAAACAGCCTACTTTTTTTTTTCTGTTGCAAATGTATTCTAAATGTCACAATAAAAATAATCCCCACAGCAAACCATTTTTGAGGTTTTCCTTTTGTTTCTCTCAGTGAAACACCATCGATTAAACTGTCAGAATAACTCATACACATATTTTAAAATACTGCATGAAATAAAATGTGCCTATCTCATAGTCATAGGCCTAGTTAATACAGAACTGAAAACCTTCCCCAGCCAGTCTCCATTAACTCCTGGTATAAACACACATGCATATCACCTACCTGATATCACCAACAGGTTCTAAAGTCCAGCAGTCCAGTGCCCCTCCCAGCTCTCTGTTTCCCTGTCTCTCTGACACACACACACACACACACACACACACACACACACACACACACACACACACACCCCAGCATTCTCTCTAGTCTTCTACTCAGCTGGCCTCTCTGAAGTAGGTCACTTTCCCTATAACCCTTGAAGGATACAAGGAGGGAGAAGAGCAGATGTGCTTGGTACAGAAATAACTTAGAGAAACCAAAGACTGGCAGGACAACCAACATGAGATCAACCAACGCCCCTCTCACAACAGCCTCCATTTAAGCAGGAGATGAAATTCCACTTGTTGGGTGGCTGATCATCCCAGTTTGCCTCCAGATGTCTTGATTTTAGCACTAAAGCCTTGACATATCTCAGTCCAGGGCAAACTAGGATGATTGGTCAACATAAAACAGTAGTTCTTACGCGGGAAGTGATGATGCCCATCCCAAGAGCATTTTAGCAATGCCTGGGGATATGTCTTGGTGACAGAAATCATCAATAATCAATCTATAATAATAATGACAACAATAATAATAATAAAAGAGAGTTTTATTTGAGCCAAACTGAGGACTACAGTTCAGGAGGCGGTCTCTCCGATAGTTCTGAAAAACTGTTCCAGAAAAGCATGGTTTTTGAAAGTTTTATATCTTGTCAGAAAAAAAAAAAAACAACACAAAACCTCTAACATGACAAGACTACATCTCTTCATAGTTTCAAAAAAGACAGGTCAGCACATCCACAGGGAATCAGGAAAGCCCTGGTACCTGGAAAAGGAGGCTTATCATCCAAGGAGCACCAGCGCTGGTGTCCTAGGAAGGGAGGCATTTATCTTTAAAATGGACAGTTTCACTCTGGTCAATGCAGACCAATTTTTTCTTTATTGTTAAAGCAGATGTACAACATATGTTTAATAGGTCACAAAACAGGCTGTCCTAGTTAGGATAAAGTTTAAGTTAATTCATGGATAAGCCAGAATGACTTCCTTATGCCTCAATATGTGACTATTTCCACCATCGTTTCCCTTTTCTGATCAAACAAATTCTTTGAAAAGAAAGTAGTGATGACCAAAATCTTTGTCCCTTGATGCCAGAGTGGTTGCTCCCCACCCACAAGTCTCTCAGTGCTAGGACTCCCTCTCTTTTTATTTTCTGTAGGACAAGAGTTGCCTAATTATTCTCATTGAAAGTGAAAGTGAAAGTCTCTCAGTCATGTCTGCAACTCCATGCAGCCTGCCAGGCTCCTCTGTCCATGGAATTCTCCAGGCCAGAATACTGGAGCAGGTAGTCATTTCCTTCTCCAGGGGATCTTCCCAACCCAGGGATCGAACCTAGGTCTCCCGCATTGCAGGTGGATTCTTTACCGTCTGAGCCACCAGGGAAACCTGGTTATTCTCATTTTGGGGGAGGTAACTAACTAATGGAACAAAGTAAACACAGAGGTATATGATGATGGTAAGCATTTTATAAGCTATATTATCAATTATATCAAATTGTTGCTCCAACATTGTACATGTGCTTTTAGCAGTCAGCTTAGAGCAAAGAGCAATACATATCACGTGTACCTTGACATCTAGGAAAAGAATAATAACGCATACTATGACGATGATAACCCTCTGTAAAGCAAGCTGAAAAAAGTGCCTATCACTGATGGACTCTAATCAGATTATTTAAAGGGGCTGTTTCCCATACATCTTTTAGCTTTTTTGCAATTTTTTTTCTAAGTGTATAACCCACTTTTCCTCAGGTGTTGATATGAGTGCAACAAGAAATGTGAGCAATGGCACAAATATCTCTTTGTTTAGCCCTCAAAAAATCTAAGGCAGCCCTGTTATCCAATACTACTTGGACTAAGCGGTTGAGGGATGCTGGTGTGCTCTAACGCTGTTTGCACTGTCCTCTGCCATTTGACCAAGAGTGACTGATAGATGTCTAATCATCTCTCTGTTTATATATACTCCTGCACTAAGAATCGCAATTCCCCAAAGACTTTGCCACCAGGTATCTTGGTATTCTGCTAAAATGGATCTCTTGACTCCACAATGAAAAGAGAAAGAAGGTTCATCTATTGCCTTCTACAGAGACGATGGGGTAGCATTATGTACCAGTCAACATAATTATTTTATTTACCATAAAGACATTTATGTGCCCATCTCTGAGAAGGTGGGTCACTTCTAATGCCACATGCAAAGATAAAACCTCAGGGAGATCAAGCAATCTCACTGACACCTTTGTTAACAGGAAGTTTTATTAACACAGTATTAAAGCATGGATTTTTTTTTTTTGCAGGTTTTCCAAAAGTTATCTGTATGGCCTTTAATATTTGAGAGTAGCTGGCATAATATACATGCATTATTCTCTTTAAGATGTTTGTTAATTAAGGCATACTTTATGTCACGTATATTCCCAAAAATGACATTTCTGTCAAAACCATGGTAATATCGCCAATGTTTCCAATTGTGTCTTGCTATTAATATAATATCAACAACTTCAGATATGCAAATGATACAACTTTAATGGCAGAAAGCAAAGAGGTGCTGAAGAGCCTCTTGATGAAAATGAAAAAGGAGAATGAAAACGCTGGGTTAAAAGTTAACATTCAAAAAACGAAGATCATGGCATAAGCTCCCATAACTTCATAGAAAATAGATGGGGAAAAAGTGTAAACAGTGACAAATTTTATTTTCTTGGCCGCCAAAATCACTGTGGATGGTGACTGCAGCCATAAAATTAAAAGACACTTACTCCTTGGAAGGAATGATATGAGAAATCTAGACAGAGTATTAAAAAGCAGAGATATCACTTTACCAACAAAGATCCAATTTAGTCAAAGCTATGGTTTTTCCAGTAGTCATGTACAAATGTGAGAGTTGGACCACAAAAACCACTACAATATTGTAAAGTAATTACCCCAGCTAAAATAAATAAATTTATTAAAAAAAAAAAAGAGGACTTGAGTGCGGAAGAACTGATGCTTTTGAACTATGGTGCTGGAGAAGACTCTTGAGAGTCCCTTGGACTGCAAGGAGATCAAACCAGTCAATCCTAAAGGAAATAACCCTGAATATTCATTGGAAGGACTGGTGCTGAAGCTGAAACTCCAATACTTTGGCCACCTGATGCAAAGAGCCGATTCATTGGAAAAGAGCCTGATGCTGGGAAGGATTGAAGGCAAGAGGAGAAGAGGGTGACAGAGAATGAGATGGTTGGATGGCATCACTGACTCAATGGACATAAGTTCGAGCAAACTCCGGGAGATAGTGAAGGACAGGGAAGGCTGGCATGCTGCCGTCCATGGGTTCGCAGAGAGTCAGACATGGCGACTAAACAACAACAATCAATATAAGGAGAAAAAATTCTTTTAAAACTCATGCCAATAACTATTACCATGAACTTAAGAATACTCCAAATTCTGGTGGAAACAGGTAGAGAGGAAAGACAAAAGTTTTCATTCTGATTACGAAGGTTTAATTTACGAAATTGGTGTAAGTCATAGTTAGCTTGGGCTTCCCTGATAGTTCAGTTGGTAAAGAATCCACCTGCAATGCAGGAGACCCCAGTTCCATTCCTGAGTCAGGAAAATCCACCGGAAAAGGGATAGGCTACCCACTCCATTATTTTGGGGCTTCCCTTGTGGTTCAGCTGGAAAAGAATCCACTTGCAATGAGGGAGACCTGGGTTCAATCCCTGGGTTGGGATGATCCCCTGGAGAAGGGAAACGCTACCCACTCCAGTATTCTGGCCTGGAGAATTCCATGAATTGTATAGTCCATGGGGTCGCAAAGAGTCGGACATGACTGAGCGACTTTCACTTTCATAATTAGCTCAGGGAAAATGTTTCCTTATATCTGAAAAAGAAAGGTAAAAAGCCAGTAATATTTCAGATCAAAAAATCACTAAAATTATTATTATATTTATCAGTTCATTCGACCCATATAACTAATTCTTGTTTTGCTTAAACCCAATTTTTCCTTTAGTTTTATTACTCTTGCCTGATATTGGAAGGTGATAATGTCAGTGATCATCTCAATAAGTTTGCAAGGTTTTTGTTAAGGCTCATATAATTTGCCCAGGGAGACTGTGGAAGATATACCCCAAGTAAAAAACACATTTATTTTCCAGCAGTTCCTTTGTCATTGTGAGGGCATCAGCCTTGCTGTAAGGGAAAGCTCTAACCCATCAAAAGAAAAGTGGAGTTTGCCAGGAATCCAGGAAGAGCCAAGCAGTCAACTTGAGTTTCCCAAGGCCCAACTATTTAATTTACAGCTCTTCCTGACTCATCTTAATTCCTCTGATTTAGGAGCAGACTGTCGCCATGTTACAAGGATATCAGGATGGCAAAAGTCTGACAAAGAGGTGTTAATTTTTGCAGCAGTAGCATGGACTTTATCTATACATAACATAATCTTTACAGATTCTTTTGCTGTTGCCTTCACATGTGAGCAAACTGGGCATTTCCCTGATGCTCGAGTTCAGTCTCTTTGTGAAAATGAAAGTCACTTCAGTCATGACTTTGGTCAGGCTCCTCTGTCCATGGGATTCTCCAGGAAAGAATACTGGAGTGGGTTCCCATTTCCTTGTTTAGTGTAGACTCAATTTTGATGACAGATAACATTTTATGTCAGGACATATAAGACTTCCAGGAATTTCACATAAAAATTTCTGGGACATTTATTTTGTATATTTATATGGATCAGTTCAGTTCAGTTCAGTCGCTCAGTCGTGTCCGACTCTTTGTGACCCCATGAATTGCAGCACTCCAGGCCTCTCTGTCCATCACCAACTCCCGGAGTCTACCCAAACCCATGTCCATCAAGTCAGTGATGCCATCCAACCATCTCATCCTCTGTCTTCCCCTTCTCCTCCTGCCCCCAATCCTACCCAGCATTAGGGTCTTTTCCAATGAGTCAACTCTTCGCATGAGGTGGCCAAAGTATTGGAGTTTCAGCTTCAACATCATTCCTTCCAATGAACACCCAGGATTGATCTCCTTTAGGATGGATTGATTGGATCTTCTTGCAGTCCAAGGGACTCTCAAGTCTTCTCCAACACCACAGTTCAAAAGCATCAATTCTGCGGCGCTCAGCTTTCTTCACCGTCCAACTCTCACATCCATACATGACCACTGGAAAAACCATAGCCTTGACTAGATAGACTTTTGTTGGCAAAATAATGTCTCTGCTTTTTTTTTTAATAAATTTATTTATTTTAGTTGGGGGCTAATTACTTTACAATATTGTAGTAGTTTTTGCCTTACATTGACATGAATCAGCCATGGGTTTACATGTGTTCCCCATCCTGAACCCTCCTCCCACCTTCCTCCCCATCCCATCCCTCTGGGTCATCCCATTGCCCCAGCCCTGAGCATTTGTCTCATGCATCGAACATGGAATGGTGTTCTGTTTCACATATGATAATATACATGTTTCAATGCTATTGTCCCAGAACGTCCCACCCTCACCTTCTCCCTCAGAGTCCATAAGACTGTTCTATGCATCTGTGTCTCTAATTCTGTCTGGCATATAGGGTTATCGTTACCATCTTTCAAATTCCATATATATGCATTAGTATACTGTATTGGTGTTTTTCTTTCTGCTTACTTCACTCTGTATAATGGGCTCCAGTTTCATCCATCTCAATAGAACCAGTTCTCCAAAGAAGACATACAGATGGCTAACAAACACATGAAAAGATGCTCAACATCACTCATTATTAGAGAAATGCAAATCAAAACCACGATGAGGTACCATTTCACACCAGTCAGAATGGCTGCTATCCAAAAGTCTACAAGCAATAAATGCTGAAGAGGGTGTGGAGAAAGGGGAACCCTCTTGCACTGTTGGTGGGAATGCAGACTGGTACAGCCACTATGGAGAACAGTGTGGAGATTCCTTAAAAAACTGGGAATAGAACTGCCATATGACCCAGCAATCCCACTGCTGGGCATACACACCGAGGAAACCAGAATTGAAAGAGACGCGTGTACCCTAATGTTCATCGCAGCACTGTTTACAATAGCCAGGACATGGAGGCAACCTAGATGTCCATCAGCAGATGAATGGATAAGGAAGCAGTGGTACATATACACAATGGAATATTACTCAGCCATTAAAAAAATACATTTGTCTCTGCTTTTAAATATGCTATCTAGGTTGGCCATAACCTTCCTTCCAAGGAGTAAGCATCTTTTAATTTCATGGCTGCAATCACCATCAGCAGTGATTTCGGAGCCCCCAAAAATAAAGTCTGACACTGTTTCCACTGTTTCCCATAGTAACTACATAAAGAAGGCTGAATGTTACTTTTTATTTGACAGTGCTTCCCATGACAACATGCCAGATTAGTTTAATAAGTCTCTTTCCATAAGGAGAGAAAAATATCTCAAAGTTAGTTCTAAACCAAAAGACTTCATTTAGAATTTAAACATGGGAAATTTTTTTCAAAATATCAAAAAGGTTTTTTAAAACATTTAGTCAAATAAGTCACTGTGAAAAAATATTTAGTCATTAACTTAACCAAAGTGACAATAAAATATTTCAAAGGCAAATACAGAAAGACAACAGATTGCTTAAAATGTATTAAAAAAAAAAAGACTTTTTACAATCCATTACCAACACAAATCTATATTCTGAGAAAACTTTGTCCTCCTAACAGAGAAAACCAAACCAAATTCTAGTCCTGACCACTACCTTTTCTCAGGTTACCTCTTCCACAAACCTCCCACAACTTACCATATCCAAATTTGTCTATCTTCTTTCTCATTTAGAAATAACCAGATTCAGGACAAAATCATTTTCTTTTTACCTTAAAAAAATGTGTTTCCATTCCTCATATCTTCTTTTGTTGGAATCACATCCTATTTTCCTTGAATATTGAAATATTTTTCTTATTGTTTCTGGTAGGTTTAATATATATATATATATATATATATATATATATATATATATATATATATTACTATTTTTAACCCTTAAGAACCTTAATCTCTAGCAAAAACCAAGAACCAATCATTGCAACCTGTCTGTTTTATTAGCATTTTCCTGATTGGCATGCTTACATACATATTCCATAACTTCTAGAAACATACATATTTTCACAACATAATTTCTCTCAATGTGGTATAAGATGTCTTTTTATTTTTTAAAATAAATTTATTTATTTTAGTTGGGGGCTAATTACTTTACAATATTGTAGTAGTTTTTGCCTTACATTGACATGAATCAGCCATGGGTTTACATGTGTTCCCATCCAGAACCCCCCTCCCACCTTCCTCCCCATCCCATCCCTCTGGGTCATCCCATTGCCCCAGCCCTGAGCATTTGACTCATGCATCGAACATGGAATGGTGTTCTGTTTCACATATGATAATATACATGTTTCAATGCTATTGTCCCAGAATGTCCCACCCTCACCTTCTCCCTCAGAGTCCATAAGACTGTTCTATGCATCTGTGTCTCTTATTCTGTCTCGCATATAGGGTTACCATTACCATCTTTCAAATTCCATATATATGCATTAGTATACTGTATTGGTGTTTTTCTTTCTGGCTTACTTCACTCTGTATAATGGGCTCCAGTTTCATCCATCTCAATAGAACCGATTCAAATGTATTTTTTTTAATGGCTGAGTAATATTCCGTTGTATATATGTACCACTGCTTCCTTATCCATTTGTCTGCTGATGGACATCTAGGTTGCCTCCATGTCCTGGCTATTGTAAACAGTGCTGCGATGAACATTGGGGTACACGCGTCTCTTTCAATTCTGGTTTCCTCGGTGTGTATGCCCAGCAGTGGGATTGCTGGGTCATATGGCAGTTCTATTCCCAGTTTTTTAAGGAATCTCCACACTGTTCTCCATAGTGGCTGTACCAGTCTGCATTCCCACCAACAGTGCAAGAGGGTTCCCCTTTCTCCACACCCTCTCCAGCATTTATTGCTTGTAGACTTTTGGATAGCAGCCATTCTGACTGGCGTGAAATGGTACCTCATCGTGGTTTTGATTTGCATTTCTCTAATAATAAGTGATGTTGAGCATCTTTTCATGTGTTTGTTAGCCATCTGTATGTCTTCTTTGGAGAAATGTCTGTTTAGTTCTTTGGCCCATTTTTTGATTGGGTCGTTTATTTTTCTGGAATTCAGCTGCAGGAGTTGATTGTATATTTTTGAGATTAATTATTTGTCTGTTGCTTCGTTTGCTATTATTTTCTCCCATTCTGAAGGCTGTCTTTTCACCTTGCTTATAGTTTCCTTTGTTGTGCAAAAGCTTTTAATTTTAATTAGGTCCCATTTGTTTATTTTTGCTTTTATTTCCAATATTCTGGGAGGTGGGTCATGGAGGATCCTGCTGTGATTTAAGATGTCTTTTTAATAAACCAAACATCTTTAGTTTTTCCTTAATAAAAGACAAAAGTAGGTAAACATAGCCTTGCTTAGCAATTAATGTTTCAGCATTTATTAAAAACAATATAGACATTAAATGAATTCCCATCCTTAATTTAGCAAAACCCTAGTTTCAAGTAAATATTTCAACAAAAATCTGGAGAAAGTATTTTTTTTGGATGAACTATTTTTAAGCAAACTTACCATAAAACATAATTAGTCTTAAAGAATCTACCTAAAATCCATTTATCTCTATCTGTTTTATTACTTATGAAAGTATCATCTTCCAAGTTAATTTTCTTGTTGAAAATTTTTCTAACAGAGATAACATGAATTTATTGACTTTCATAAACCCAGGTACAATTAAAGTATTATTATATTGTTGAGTATTATTATTAAAGTATTATTCTATTATAAAGACATGTCTGTATTAATTATACCAATAACTGAAGCTAACTTTAATACTGAATATTAATTTAATACTGAATATTTCCCACATCACATGAACCCAAAATTCCTTTTAGTAAATTTCTATTATATTTCTGAGAATTTATATAAAAACTTACTTGTTTAAGCTATTTAAATACAGAACTTTTACAATTTAATTTTGATAATACCATCTGAAGGTAGGGACATATCATATCTATAACATACACACAGACATACATACATCCAGATACAGAGAGATCTCATAGCCTTTCTGCTGGAGTTTGAGAGGGCCTCTTTTCTATTTTTTTGTTTAAAGTTTTAGGTTCTACTGATTAAACCTAGGCCATAATCTCAGGAGATGTAGGCTATGCTTATATTTCAAGGGCATGGTAAAACTTATAACTTCAAGCTTTCTCCTAGAAATAATTTTGTCCCCTTCAGGTCAGAATCTTGCAAAGATGTTTTATCAAACCTGCTTTATTTTCTAGTTACATATGTAAAAACCAGCTTCAGAATGTCAGAAGAATTCCCATACTTGTCATTTTAGGGCCAGATAAGTACTTGACAGTAATGGTTCAGGACCAACTGTACATGAGCTCAGACAGAGTTCTAGTGGGTGCCCATCTGGCACATGGTAGACTTTGGAAGTACTGTTTCACTTTTACTTTCATTTTATTTCAAAGGCTTGAACAATTTTTAAAGACAGTGTAGTGGACCGGAAGTGTGCTGCGTGTGACCTTAGCTCATCAAGGTGTTACCCTCGAGTCAGTTCAGCTCTTTTGTATTTCAGTTCCTTCTGCCAGCTGTCTAAAACCTCTATGGGGGCTCAAAGCACTTACTGACAAATTCTTAGGTACGTGTTCCCAGGAGAACCATAAATCAAATGAAGTGTCATGATGGAGTTCCCTATGGGACCACTACCCCTTATGATGATCAATTTTCAGACACTTTCTCTAGGTTATCAATTGCTTAAGTATGCCTCTGGGCTTAAAGGAACTAGTATGCTTTCTTTTCAGAGCCTGAATGAACTCAATCTCAAATAGCTTCTTAAAAATACATACATACCAATCTTGCCAATTTAGGCCAAACTGGAAAAAGAGGTCAGTCAACACATTTCACTCTAAAGTTCTCCTGTCTAGGACTAGGTCGCTGAGTAAGAAATCACCTCTAGTTCCCCACCTAGGAAAGCACTCCAAAGTTTCTTCTTGTTTGTTAGTCACTCAGTCATATCCAACTCTTTGAAACCGCGTGGACCGTAGCCCACCAGGGTCCTATGTCCATGAAATTCTTCAGGCAAGAGTATCAGAGTGGGTTGCCATTTCCTTCTCTAGGGGAACTTCCCGACCCAGGGATCAAACAAGGATCTCCTGTATTATAGGCAGATTCTTAACCATCTGAGCCACCAGGGAAGCTTTAAGTAACTTTATTATATGTATTTTTTAATAAATTAATTGATAATTAATTAATTAAATCCCACATACAGCATGTGGGATCCTAGTTCCCCGATCGGGGATCAAATCCATGCCCCCTGGCATTAGAAGTGTGGCGTCTCAAACACTAGATCACCAGGGATGTCCTTAGGCTTTTATTGCTTGAAAATTCCCCTCAAGTTCTTTTCACCTAGGAAATATAACAAAAATTTCTTCTAGTCTTTTCCTGCCTAACAGTTCCTCCCTGGTCTTTATTACTTAGGAAATGTACTGATACCACAATAAAAGTCCAATATTTAAGATGACAACTTGAATAAAAGTCACAGGAACATCAAACTTAAGATAAGGAGGTCCATATATCAGGAAGAACTCACCAAAGTATCAGAAAAATACTGGGGTGAAGCTGGGGTGGTGGGGGCTCAAGGGTTCTGTGCTTGATACTGAGTGCTAGTCCAAAGTAGGCTCCAGATAACCTCAGGTGGGTTTTTCTGATATTGTGCGGATTACACAAAGTGATGTCAAAGGAAGTCATCAATAGTCAACCTACAATATGAATAGAAAAGTTCTATTCAAGCCAAACTGAGGACTATAGTCTGGAAGGCAGCTTCTAAGATTGTGTGAGGAACTGACTCAAAGAAGCATGTTTTCATCATAGTTTTATATAGGGCTTGGTCACTTCTCACTCAGCCAATTGTTAGCCTCCTTTTCTTATCTAGAGATAAAATTCCACTGTTACGAAACTGTGAATATGATTTTCAAAAAAGGCTTACCAGATTGTCATTCAGATTTTATTTCTATAATAACTAGCTTCTATAAGACTAAGATTTAACAAAACTTTCACACACTTTGACTTAGGATGATTACTTTTAATTAAAAAAATACATTTGTGATCATGTCTTTCTCTGCAGCTTTTCAAGATGCTATAAATAAGGGGGAAACAGTCTAAAATAAGCATTTGTTCCACAAGCCAAGGACCTTCTGTTTATGCTTTCAACTTTGGGATGAATTCTCACATTTGGGCTGAATGATGGGATTTCATGGTCTTGAAATAGGCCAACTATAACTTACATTAATTCCCTCCATTTTCCTGACTGTGTGTTCAGGCACTCAGTCATGTCTGACTCTTTGTGACCCTGTGGACTATAGCCCTCTTGTCCATGGGATTCTCCAGGCAAGAATACTGGCATGGGTTGCCATTTTCTCCTCCAGGGGATCTTCCCGACCCAGAGATTGAACCCATGTCTCCTGCGTCTTCTGCACTGCAGGCAGATTCTTTATCACTGAGCCATTGAGGAAGACCCTTCTAAGAACTTCTTGATTTATAATTTGCATTGCATTGGCATGTGAGGTCCCAAAGCCCACAGAAAAGTCACATGAACTCTGAGGCCTCCTGGACACAAGCCTCTTCCTCTTGGAACAATTCTAGGAAATCATAAGAGAGAAAATACTGCCAAGAGCTAAATCATTATTTTGGGAAGCATGAGCTCCCTTGGGGCCAGGTGTTCCCATGTTCTCTGAAGGCTTGGTCTTGGTTGGGTCAACAGCTGTAGAGTTTTGTTGTTTTTGAGTTGATTCTCTGGTAGCTTGTGCACTGGCAGATCCCCAGATCCCTGGAGATGTCTCACTTCCAGCCCTTAACCTGTCTCTGCAGCAGGGCCTCTGGTCTGCTCACTCCCTCTCTTTGAATCCAACCAAGATCCCTGTTCACTTTCTTCACTTACAACAAATTTTACTTGAAAAAAAAAATCGGTTCCATTGTTTATATTATTTTTTACTAAGTTGTTGTGCATTATGTGTGTGTGTGTGTTTTTACTAAGACTGATTTCCCTCCTACATATGTCCATTCTAGATGGAAGATTTTGCTATATTCTCACAGCATCACTGCCCAACACTCAAGTCCTCCCTTGTTCTCCCAGATGTCTAGATTATTAATCAGTCCTAATAATATTTCACCAGAATAGCATTTCTTTCCCATAATGTGATTTCTTTAGTTCCTTATAAAAGTCCTCCAAAAAGAGCAAGGAAGTTATTATCTTCCCTTTCCAGACAAAGAAAACAGAAGTTGAGTTGCCAGCTGTCTCATAGTAAGCAAGTACTGGTTTCAGCACCTATCACCCATGACCCAGCAGAGAAATCCTCTCTGATGGTTCTTCACTAACTAGGAAACATAAAGCTCAAAACTGTTAGCACAACACTCATGGGTCCTCTCTGTCAAACTGAAACCCAGCCTCCTGATTGGTGAAGTTTCTCATGCCTAAATGGTGAGCTCCTGAGATCAGAAGCAGAACCATTTACTACTACATTGTTGGTGCAGAGCATAGGGTCAGGAATATAAAAAGGACCAATAAATGCTCATTGAATTAAGCCCACAATGCAAGGAATGAACTGAGGTTTCAGAAATGTATAAGGCTCTACCTTTTGCCAAACTTTCTCCCATCACTCTATACATTGTTAGAACCATTTAAAGTCCTTCACCAGCTTCTTTCCAACTAACCTTCTGTTGTTGATATTAGGTAACCAGCTAGTATTCCTCAGCACAGGGCCACATTACTCTCTTACTATCGAGAGAATCAACCCTTGATTTTCAATGTACATCTAGGAAGTAGATACCTTTTAGAATCAACAAAGTGGTATTATCTAAAAGTGGATACATAGTCAAAACTAAAGGCCTCTAAACTTTAGCCTGGGTCAATATTGCCAACAAAAAGCTCAAAGAATAGAAAAGATCCAGAAGTAAATTTAAACTTACTTTATCTACTATGTTTTTTTGATAGTGCCTTCCAATAAACTCTTTAATCTCATCACCATTGTGATGATGACAATGTGGGTTTGTCTGGATACCAAGTAGGGTCTCTCTTTCCAGTATGAGCTGCTCCAGAACAATTTAGAAAGGAAAGTTCTTACTTTTAAAGGGCCAACTCATATATGCTCTGTAGACAATATGGCCAAATGTGTACCACTGGGGAAAGTTATTTTCACAATTGTTTGCAGCCCTTTTCTTCTCTCCTAACTTATTTTCCTTTTATCACCTGAAATACTACATAATATGCTCAATTACATGTTATTGTCTATCTCCCCACACCTAATAGAAGGTAAGTGTGGCAGGCATTCTACCTCCCCACTAAATATTCATGCCCTCCTTCCCTGATAGAGAGTTTCTGCTGCGAAACTATTGCCAGCCAGAAATAACACTTCCCAGCCCCCTTACATGTGGATAAAGCTATATTATTGAGTTCTGATTAATGTAATATGGGTGGAAGTGATGTTCACAATGTCCTGATTGCCATCTTTTCTTCCATTGTCTGATTGCTAATGTCAATGCCCAGGGTAATCATGGAAACCTCGCAATGAACATAACAGAGCTTCAAGCCAAAGTTCTTAAATAAATACAATGATCTGAGCATTCCTCTCCTCTACCTTATTGCTTATTTGACTTTCTGCTGCTGCTGCTGCTGCTGCTGCTAAGTCGCTTCAGTCGTGTCCGACTCTGTGCGACTCCGTAGACGGCAGCCCTCCAGGCTCCGAAGTCCTTGGGATTCTCCAGGCAAGAATACTGGAGTGGGTTGCCATTTCCTTCTCCGGTGCATGAATGGAAAAAGTGAAAGTGAAGTCGCTCAGTCATGTCCGACTCTTAGAGACCCCGTGGACTGTAGCCTACCAGGCTCCTCTGTCCATGGGATTTTCCAGGCAAGAGTACTGGAGTGGGGTACCGTTGCCTTCTCCAAGGAGCAGGAAATCAGCTTGTGTTTACTCACTGAGATTTCTGAGTTGTCTGTTTTAGCACCTAGGATTACATTCACTAATACTGGGTGGGCCAGAGAGTCCATTTGGGTTTTTCCACGCTATTTTACAGGAAAACTTGAACAAAACTTTTGGCCAACCCCATACATTAAGTTCCCCAAAGACAGAGATGTTCATGCAAAACACTTCCTGGGCAGGGTAAGCAATATTTAGTCAAGAAATACTTTAAAGTTTTCTCTACAGAGTCTTCCATTAATCTTAAGAATGATCAAATTCTCTATAAATAAGCTCAAATCTGCCTCTCTCACATAAATGGAATAATCAATTAGAAAGAAACTTCTTAGAATACTGAATGAATGAATGAGTGAATGACACAATGCGAGGACCTGGTTTTAGTTAAAGGCAAGGAGCATGTCTCAGAGGTCTGGCTTGACCCATGTGCAAAGCTGCAGGTGTAAATCATGGCCACCAAGGATTGTGGGCTTCTGAGCCAAAGACAATTTTGTTTACCTCTGACATTCTTGGCCCTTCTAAAGTCCCAGTCCCTCATCACTGTTTTTGAGGATGGTGCTTCAGAGCAACTCTACATAAGTCAACATTCACAATCACCCATTCATTTTATCAACTTTACTAGTGAACTTCAGCCCTGTCTCAGACATGATGGCATTGGTAGGGTCAAAGAGGGGCTTGAAGAACACCCTCATTGTTTTTATAGACAATCTCTTGATTTCTGGGCACAGCGTTTGCCAGAAAGTTGAGCATATAACACATCGTCTGTCCTAAATATCACCACAACCCAAAGTAAAAAACAAAGCTGCCCGATTTTCAGGCTTATATATGTTTATCGTCGGAGAACTTAAATAGTTTCCTTCAGACCTCCCAGGGCGCCTCCCTAGTTTTATTACAGTGACCTCTGGGAAGTTCATTCCGGGTGCAAGAGTGTATAGTAAGATCACCTGCTGTTCCCATTCTAAACTTGTCCTTGAACCAGACTGTCTACAGGAACATAGTGATTGTTAATTATGTATTTGCTTTGTCCTTTCTTCTAAAAAGAGAAGGAACACCGTATCTCTGCATTAAAGATAAACCATTAAACTACTGTTTTACATCCCCAGAGCATACAGCCCAAAAAGGGAGTAGAGTCCTCAAAGTCAATCAGGGACAGAAGCAAGCTGCCACCGTCAGACTCTCTGTAACTAAGTTTAGTTTTCTTCACTGATTGCTCAAGGAGAGAGAAAAGAAGTCTGAAAGGACTTTCTAACATCAGTTCTCCCTTCTGCATGAGTCCCTCCTAGTGGTCTTTTTCATGCCTGGCTGATACTATCTTCTACTCTTTGGATCTTTCCTTCCATCCTCCTTTGTACTTTTTTGGAAACAATTTACGCTTCTCTCAGTGTCTTGAAGGATCTTTGATCTGGAATTTGTGGGATAACATTGGAGATTTGGGCTTCCCTGGTGGCTCAGTGGTAAAGAACCTGCCTGCCAATGCAAGAGATGAGGGTTGATCTCTGGATAGGGAAAGATCCCCTGGAGAGGGCATGGCAACCCACTCCAGTATTCTTGCCTGGAAAATCCCATGGACAGAGGAGCCTGGTCAAGCTACAGTCCATGGAGGAGTGCACACACATGCACATTTGAGATATTAGCCATATTTGTGAGTAATCCCAGAGTTTCAGTGACATATTTACAATATTTACTGAAGCATAAATTTTATTTTATTATTAATTTATTTATTTATTTATTTATTTTTTTATTTTTAGTTGGGGGCCTAATACATTACAATATTGTAGTAGTTTTTGCCATACATCAACATGAATCAGCCATCGTTTCACATGTCTGCCCCCCCCAAACCCACCTCCCACCTCCCTCCCCTCCCATCCCTCAGTGTCACCCCAACGCACCATCCCTGAGCATCCGTCCCATGCATAGAACATGAATGGTGTCTCTTCCACATATGACAAATATACATGTTTCAATGTTTATTGTCCCAGAACGTCCACCCTCACCTCTCCCTCAGAGTCCACATGACTGTTCTATGCATCTGTACTCTTATTCTGTCCTCCCATATAGGGGTTACCATTACCATCTTTCATTCCAATAATACAATGCAATTATAAACTGTATTGTTGCTTTTCTTTCTGGCTTACTTCACTCTGTATAATGGGCTCCAGTTTCATCCATCTCAATAGAACTGATTCGAATGTATTCTTTATAATGGGTGATTAATATTCCATTTGTGTATATGTACACCAGCATTCCTTACTCATTCGACTGCCGATGGACATCTAGTTGCTTCCAAGTCCTGGCGTATTGTAAAACAGTGCCTTGCGATGAACATTGGGGTCCACGCGTCTCTTTCAATTCTGGTTTCCTCTGTGTATATGCCTAGCAGTGGGATCGCTGGGTCATATGGCAGTTCTATCCCCAGTTTTTTAAGGAAATCTCCACACTGTTCTCCATAGTGGCTGACTATTTGCCATTCCACCACCAGTGAAAGAGGGTTCCCAATTTCACCACACCACACCCTCCCAGCAATTACTGCTTGTAGATCTTTTGGATAGGCGCCATTCTGACTGGTGTGTAATGGGGTACCTCATTGTGGTTTTGATTTGCATTTCTCTAATAATCAGTGATGTTGAGCATCTTTTCATGTGTTTGTTAGCCACTGTATGTCCTTCTTTGGAGAAATGTCTGTTTAGGGTTCTTTGCCCAATTTTTGATTGGGATCGTTTATTTTTCTGGAATTCAGCTGCAGGAGTTTGCTTGTATATTTTTGAGATTAATTGGGTTTTGTCTGTTGCTTCATTTGCTATTATTTTCTCCCATTCTGAAGGCTGTCTTTTCACCTTGCTTATAGTTTCCTTTGTTGTGCAAAAGCTTGTAAATTTGATTAGGTCCCATTTGTTATTTTTGCATTATTTCCAATATTCAGGGGGTGGGCATGGAGGATCCTGCTGTGATTTATTCGGTAGAGTGTTTTGCCTATTGTTTTCCTCTAGCAGTTTATCATATCTGGTCTTAGAACGTTTAGCTCTTTAATCCCTTATTTGAGTTTATTTTTGTGTATGGTGTTTAGGAAGTGTCTAGTTTTCATTCATTTACAAGTGGTTGACCACTTTTTCCCCCAGCACCACTTGTTAAAGAGATTGTCTTTTCACCATTGTAAATACTCTTGCCATCCTTTGTCGAAAGATAAGGTGCCCATAGGTGCGTTGTTTATCTCTGGGCTTTCTATTTTGTTCCATTGATCTATATTTCTATCCTTGTGCCAGTACCACACTGTCTTGATGACTGTGGCTTTGTAGTAGAGCTTGAAGTCAGGCAGGTTGATTCCTCCAGTTCCATTCTTCTTTCTCAAGATTGCTTTGCTATTCGATGTTTTCTTATACTTCCATACAAATTGTGAAATGATTTGTTCTAGTTCTGTGAAAAATATCATTGGTAATTTGATAGGGATTGCATTGAATCTGTAGATTGCTTTGGTAGTATACTCATTTTCACTATATTAATTCTTCCAATCCATGAACACGGTATATTTCTCCATCTGTTTGTGTCCTCTTTGATTTCTTTCATCAGTGTTTTATAGTTTTCTATATATAAGTCTTTTGTTTCTTTAGGTAGATATATTCCTAAGTATTTTATTCTTTTTGTTGCAATGGTGAATGGTATTGTTTCCTTAATTTCTCTTTCTGTTTTCTCATTATTGGTGTATAGGAATGCAAGGGATTTCTGTGTGTTAATTTTATATCCTGCAACATTACTATATTCATTGATTAGCTCTAGTAGTTTTCTGGTAGAATCTTTAAGGTTTTCTATGTAGAGGATCATGTCATCTGCAAACAGTGAGAGTTTTACTTCTTCTTTTCCTATCTGTATTCCTTTTATTTCTTTTTCCGCTCTGATTGCTGTGGCCAAAACTTCCAGAACTATGTTGAATAGTAGTGGTGAAAGTGGGCATCCTTGCCTTGTTCCTGACTTTAGGGGAAATGCTTTCAGTTTTTCACCATTGAGGATAATGTTTGCTGTGGTTGTCATTATAGCTTTATTAGGTTTGAGGTATGTTCGCCACTTCTTCTATTACCTGCTTTCTGGAGAGTTTTTATCATAAATTGATGTTGAATTTTGTCAAAGGCTTTTTCTGCATCTATTGAGATAATCATATTGTTCTTATCTTTCAATTTGTTAATGTGGTGAATTACATTATTGATTTTGCGGATGTTAATAGAAACCTTGCATATCCTGGATACAAGCCCACTTTCAGGATGTATGATCTGTTTTAATATGAATGTTGGATCTGTTTTGCTAGAATTTTATTAAGGTTTTTGCATCTATGTTCATCAGTGGAAATTGCCTGTAGTTTTCTTTTTTTGTGACATCTTTGTCTGTTCTTTGGAATTAGGGTGATGGAGGCCTCAAAGAATGAGTTTGGAATTTTACCATCTTCTGCAATTCTCTGGAAGAGTTTGAGTGGATAGGTTTACTCTTCTCTAAATTTTTGGTAGAATTCCCGCTGTGAAGCCGTCTGGTCCTGGGCTTTTGTTTGCTGGAAGATTTCCTGATTACAGTTTCGATTCCGTGCTTGTGATGGGTCTGTTAAGATCTTCTATTTCTTCCTGGTTCAATTTTGGAAAGTTATACTTTTCAAAGAATTTGTCCATTCCTTCCAAGTTGTCCATTTTATTGGCATATAGCGTGTTGTAGTAGTTCTCTTATGATCCTTTGTATTCTGTGTAGTCCTGATGTTGATGTCTCCATTTTCATTTCTAATTTTGTGATCTATTCTTCTCCTTTGTTTCTTGATGAGTATTGCTAATAGGCTTGTCAATTTGTTTATCTTCTCAAAAAACAAACTATTTGTTTTGTTGATTTTTGCTAATTGGTCTCTTTTGTTTCTTTTTGCATTTATTCTGCCCTAATTTTTAAGATTTCTTTCCTTCTACTAACTCCAGGGGCTCTTCATTTCTTCCTTCTCTAGTTGCACTATTAGGTGTAAGTTTAGTTTTATTATTTTGAGTTTTTCTGTTTCTTGAGGTACGCCTGTATTGAAGCATAAATTTTAAACTCGAGAGCTATAATGCTGCATCCACATCACATCACAGAATAGTGACTATTCTCACTGAGGATTAAGGAGATTCTTATACTGTCAGCTTAGTTTTTTAGTGCATTGTGATGACTGGAAAATTAAGACTATCCATATCTCGCCCAACTGATTAGCAAGTAACCTTAAGCTCTTTTATGAGCATCTTATAGTCCTTGCTACAAATGCCCCAATGGAAGGCCCTCCAGTCCAAGGTTATCTACTGTTCAAAAGTTAATATCCACCCAATGGGAGACTATTTGAAAGATGATACAGATTTATGAAGCTGCTATTTATGTGCCAAGTCCTAAAGTTAGACATTTTATGTAGATCTCATTTACTTTCTACACTATCCTCATAAGAATAGATAACTAATTCTTAATTTTCTATATGGAAAAAGCTGTCTGCACTCAGAGAGGTTTAGTAATTCACAAGGCTGGTAAGGGAGAACTAGGATTTGAATCCAAGTTGCTCTGATTCTAGACTCTTCTGAAAGCAATAGGGAGCAAAGACTAGGCTTTCCTAGTGTAACACTACCAATTATAAGGGCTAGAGACAGAGGAGAAACTGCTTCACTGATAAAGGTCTCACTTGACACTGAAGAGGTGTCAGCAGTGAAAAACGGTGATTCTGAGAGAACCAGAGGAGCAGAGCAGAGCATGAAACAGCAGGGAGAATGTTGTGCAGTGTGGCAGAAGCAGGCTTGAAGCCCTGCAGGCCCGTCTTCAGAAAAAAACACACAGAGATAGTTTAGTCCCCATAACATGCTTCATAGACAGGGATCACTCAGAGAACAGAAACTGGGTATCAGACTCCAAGAATCTTAAGGAATTCTATATTCCCAAAAGAAATGTAAAGTGTCAAAAAGTTCCAGAAAGAGAGAAAAAACAGACAGTGGGTAGTCAGTGCCATCTTAGTGGTCACCTATCTGACAACTGACTCCCAGGGACCAAGAATAAAGGTGCCAGGTCTCAGGCTCACTCTACCAGGAGAAATAAATGAAGCAGAATGTGTGATGACTACCACCACTCCTCTAGAATTCCAGTCCAGGATGTGCAGAGAAGGACAAAGGAGGGAATATTCTTACAGGGTCTACCCAACATTTGGACTCAGTCCCTTTTTTTCCTGGGAGAAATAAAAATCTTCTGGAAAGCATTGTCTGTGGGTGGATTGGTAGCTTCCTGGCACATGAAGGGAACATGAACCTGGATGGGAAAAGCTTTAACCCCCCACAGAGGACACCTTTGGGCCTGAGCAGAGTATTGATAGATTTAGGACATAAGCATGCAAGAAAGAAGAGAGAATACCCAAAGGGAGCAATAAAAGAGTGGTTCCCAAGGATGATGAACATTGAATGGCACCTGAAGTTACCTCTGGGACCACTGCATGGCCTCTTAGTCAAATTTCCTACCCCTGTGATTCTTGGGTGTCTTCCAGAACCAGGTGAGTAGCCAGCCCAGAATAGTTAATAGTCCTCAGTGACCCAGTAGCTATAATTTTTCAGTCTTGATCACTATCAGTGTTTTTTCTACATTAAAAGCCCCCTATTCATCACCTCTATCTAATTATCACTATTATTCTGAGAAAATCATATGGAAGTAGGAACTAGGGTGACAAGGATCTTCTGAATGAATCACACAGCCCAGTAGCCATGTCTGGGTGCCAGGAAAGTAGCAGCTCCCAGGAAATGTGTGAAGCACCTTGCCTGAAGGCTAAATCAGAGTGCTTCAATGGTGGGTCTATGAGCAGAGTTTGTGAACTTGTTTCTATATATATATATATATATATATGTATATATATATATGTATATATATATATATATATATAGTTTCCAAGGCAAAATTTTCCAGCCTCCCATTTCTTTGTTATGAAACAGAGCCCTCATTCAACTGATCTAGAGAATTTTGGCAACCAAATACTGAGTTGAGATGAAGCTATGGAAAAAGTCCCAGTCTAG
Organism: Okapia johnstoni; assembly: GCA_024291935.2. Taxonomy (NCBI): domain Eukaryota; kingdom Metazoa; phylum Chordata; class Mammalia; order Artiodactyla; family Giraffidae; genus Okapia; species Okapia johnstoni. Next base: position 120,334,295 of record CM044306.1, on the reverse strand, counting down.
AGGACAAGAGACTCAGGTGATAGCTAAGGATCTGTTCCTCCTTGACACTTATGGCAAGACCCTTTCTTATCTCTGAAACTCCACGTATTCTTCCAGCTCTGACATTCTAGGGTACTATGTCCAGCACAAATCACTTTACCTCTGCATACAGGGCTGTGCTATCAGGACCCATCTAGACCCCACCCACCTTCTAGTCTCATTTTCAGCTTGCTCACCCATACAACCCATCTTTCGGCTATGTGGGGAATAAGCCTATTCCCCAATCCCTGAACTCACCCCCAAGTCTCAAGACGTTTCCTTAGGACACTCCCTCAGCTTAGAACTCCTTTTCCCCATTTTTCCCCCTAATGAAATCCTTAAAAGCTCAGCTTAAATGCAATCAGCTCATAGCTTCAGACTTCTACACACAACCACATGAAGGAAAATTCATTGATCTCTCATCTATTTCCATTGCACTTTATATCTACCTCTATTACAGAACACAGAGACCAGGTCTGATCAGCATCAGTCCTTCCAAGGGTTGGTTTCCCTTAAGATTCACTGGTTTGATCTCCTTACTGTCCACGGAACTCTCAGGAGTCTTCACCAGCGCCACAGTTCGAAGAAATCAGTTCTTCGACGCTCTGTCTTCCTTATGGTCCAGCTCAATAAATACTTGCTTAGTGACCTCTGCTCAGCTATAGGCAGATGAGGAAAAGGCACTAATTCTTCTTATACAGCTGACCTAAGTCTGCTTCCCTCCTGCCCAAAGAGAAAGTCATCTTAATCTCATATTTATTTTTATCATGATGCTTCCCCTTAATTGTCACCACGCACTTTGGTTTGTATAGCACTACAGCTCTTTTATGGGCTTCCCTGGTGGCTCAGTGGTAAAGAATCTGCCTGCAATGCTGGAAACTCAGGTTCGATTCCTGGATCAGGAAGACCCCAGGAGAAGGAAATGGCAATCCACTCCAGTACTCTTGCCTGGAAAATTCCACAGACAAAGGAGCCTGGCAGGCTACAATCCATGAGATTGCAAAAGAGTCAGATGTTACTTAGTGACTAAACAACAACAACAGTTCTTTTATATAAGTCAATTCATGGTATCCTCACAAGTAACACATGGTATTATAAGCCCATTTTCATCTATAGACATAGGCCTGAGAGTGAGTGAGCAGCAGAGTGAACTTGAACCCCAGGTTTTAATCCCAGATCCAATGCTCTTTCCTCTAGATTTGATCCTCGAGATCATGACTTGAACACCCCCACTGTTTTCATGACTGAGAAGCTCATGTAGACGTTGGTAACTGGCCAGGGCAGAGATCTCATCAACAATGGAGTTAAACAAATCAGGAAGAGTTAGGGAGGACACTGTCAGCATTTATAAAACAAAATTTCAACAACAGGAAGTGGGTTTGGCTTATGTAAGTCCAAGTTACTGGAAATGTTAGCTGAACTAAAATAGACCTTTTCAGAAAAGAGAAGGTCAGATGGGAGTTACTCAAGATTTAGAAATCTGTCATAGGCAATGTTAAGTGCTCTCTCGTGAGGAACATTTCAGAAGGGGTTTGGAAAGAATGTTGGCTAAAGGTATGGAAGCAGACCAGAAATGGACGAGTCAAGATTATAAGGAAAGTGAGAAAGGAACAGGTGGGGAAACTGGTTTGGGCAGAGGATGAGGAAGGAAACAAGGAAGTAGTTCAAAGAAAGCCAGCCCCAGCAGAGGGAGGATGAGCTGGTCATAGCTGCCACTCCCATGGCCTCATGGGCCCCAAAGGTGTGATGCAAACCTAACTGCATCCAACCAAATCAGTCAACTCTCACTGGAGGGGGCAGACCACAAGCCTGACTGCCCCTACCCAACAAAAATCTCCAGAAAGCTCAGACAATCTTTTCTTACCTCCCTTCGGGAAAGGAACAGCTTTGACATCAGAGCCTCCCTTATCCTCCAGAAGGTCTCACCAGGTTCCCTCTGTGCCAGCTCAAAAAGCGAGAATACTTCACATTCAGTCCCTTTCTACTTGGACGTGGGGTGGGGCAGCTTTTATTTGGTTTTCTGTTGTGTAGCAAGCAGCATGGTGCCATATCAGACTTTGTAGAACGAGGTAAGGAAGAAGTTAAACACCAGTTCCTGTGGGTAAATGCCAGTTTTTTCCAGCATGTAGGAATAGGGTATGTGATATCATTTACACATAGAATCTAAAATATGACACAAATTAACCTATCTATGAAACAGAAACAGAACCAAGGACATAGAGAATAGATTGATGGTTGCCAAGGAAGAGGGAGGTGGTGGGAGAGGGTTGGATTGTGAATTGGGGTTAGCAGGTGCAAGCTGCTATATATAGACTGGATAAACAGCAAGGTCCTATGTACAGCACAGGGAACTATATTTAATATCCTGTGATAAACCATAATGGAGAATAATATGAAGAATGTGTGTGTGTGTGTATATATATATATATATATATATATATATATATATATATATATATAGCTGAGTCACTTTGCTGTACAGCGGTAATTAACACAACATTGTAATTCAGCTATACTTCAATAAAAAATCAATTTAAAAGATAAAACTAAATTTTGTTTCAAATTAAAAAAGAACACAGCATGTAAGCAGATACAAACTCCAAGAAGCGGTAATTGACATGACCTAAATTAAAGAGCCCGACTTTGCATCCACTTTCACACACCTAGCACCCGTTCTTCTCCTTTGGTAAGGACCTAGAGATCCAGCCCTTTCCTACCAGAGTCCACTGAAAGGAAAGGAAATGTGTGAAAGAGGGTAGGAAGACACCATTCTGTATAAAGCTTAACATAAGGCAGACATGTCATTCAAATTCCCACCAGGAATTCCCTGAAGGCCCAAGTGGCCACAGGCCCTGAAACACTCCACAGAACCACCACCTGATAATTAGTCACCTTCAAGAGTCAGGAGAGCACCTTAAGGACAGGTATGACAGCAGCAGGTGGGAGTGGTGGGTGTCATTGTCTGATCTGTGGGTGCCTGGTACTGCCCCAGCAGATCCCCTTAATTATACTGTGTTTCCCAACTTAGGAAGCCCACAATTAGTCCTAAGAAGTGTCTTGGGGAGACAGACCCAGCTGGTCTCTTCCTCTGGATTATCCCACTGTATTCAGGTGGACACTAGGTGCTGGCTCAAGTGTGTAAAGCAACCCTGAGAGGACTGTCTTGGCCAGTGGCTTCAACTGAGACCTCTATGAGTCTCTGTCTCCTTCCATCAGCCCAGCACAGCTTGTACTGGCGTAACCAACAGGAAAGAAGTTTTCACTGTTTTGATTCCCAAGACTTGCCCCTCCAGGCTCTTCCATCAAACTTCCATGAACTGATTTTTGTCAGAAAGCAACAATTTCCAAGACATTGAAAAATATCCTTCAACACCAGGCCAGAAGGAAGAGATTTCAAGAGAAAGATCCCAGGGATGAGCTTTAAAGAAGGGAATGTTACCCAATGAGTTGTACATTTAGTTGTATGTGCATCATTAATATACACTTAAGAGAGAGAGGGAGTGAGATATTTGTGTTCAAATATTTGTGTTCGAATCTCTTCTTCTCCACTCACTAGCTCTGCACCCATGCATAAGATCCCTATGATCTCTAAACCAGCATCCCCATCTGTCTAATGGAGATGATACTTTCCTTACCTGATGGTTGTAAGGTGTTCGTTAATTGCCAGAAATAGAGCAGGTACTCAATGTTTCCTGAAGCAGAAGTTGGAGCTTGGCAGTATTTTATTCTGTTACTTAGCCACTCTCCCAAGTCAGATGCATCTGTCAATAACCTGGTGATATCACATAGGCACTTCCTAAGGGAGAGGTCCTGAGCCCCATAGTGGGGTACACCAGCAACAAGCAGATGGACAGAGGAGCATGAACCCCTCCCAAGAGCCTGCCTCAGGCCACGCTGCTATAGTAAGTGCACAATGTTCCTGCACATGTGGGGAGCCAAGCAGAGATGGGACAGAGTCTCTGGCATCCAGGACTTCAGAACCCTTAGGTCTGGTCCTATCCAAGAAAACACTGAGTAACCCAAAAGCATTGTAAGGATTGGATGGGAGAGTTAAGGCATATTTACATTAGATGCAAAAGGTCTTCCATGAAATCTCATTCTCTCTTTATGTAGTCATAAATATCTAATCTTCTCTACACTTCGTTCCTGATTCCTTACTGCTCCACCACATTTGGACCCAGAAATATGATTTCTGAAGCCTGGAAAGATATGACCAAGTGACTTCTGCTCACATTTTCTCGGCAGAACTGGTTACTTCAAGGAAATGAATCTATCTCATTTCTACATTGTGTTAAAAGATGGCAATGAGCAGCCCCCCAAATCTCGATAATTTACAAGCACAGTGATTTATTTCTTGTTCATGTGACATAAATAGTATCATAAAGGTAAATACAGAGGGTTATAAAATAAAACCTTGTAGGAAGAAATGGTACATTCTGCCTATATTAGGGATTAAAGGAGTAGGGACAGTTACAGAAAAAACAGACAATTGATCCTGGCCTTAGGTTGGAGAACTTATCATTATGTATATTATGTTCAACAGTAAATACATTCAACACTTACTGAGTATCTACTATGGACCAGGAACTGATATACAGTGACAGACAAAATCAGCCTGGTCTCTACCATCATAGAAATTAAATATATTTAGGGGAAAAAAACTGGCATTAAACCAATAAACACCCAAATAAATATACATTTACAAATTGGGTTGTTACAGTGGAAACACTGGGCTGTCAGGTACAGGAAGGCAGAGAGAAGTCCATGCTGAGGACATAATACGAGAACCTAGCACTGACAGAGTTAGCCAGGCAAAGAATGTCAGAAAGAACATTCTAGGCAGAGCTTACAGGTTGCACAAACCTCCTGAGAGGGGAAAAAAAGAGATTGGTCACTCTAAGCACTGATAGAAGGAGGGATATCAATGTAGTGAGTGAGTGCAAAAGCAGTTCAAGGGTAAGTTAGTGAGGAGATAGATCATGCAAGGTCTTGAAACCACAATGAGGGTTTTATTGTATTTTAAGTGAAATAAACCATTGACAGTTTTCTATCATGAGGAGAGGTGCAATTTGTGTACAAGTGGGAGACATTATCCTATACTCATTTATAAATCATTTTTACTTCTACCTGGAAAGTAGATTGATGGGAGGAAATAGTTGACAAAGGAAAACCAGTTTGGAGGTTAGGCAGGAGTCAAACAAAAGATGATGGTGGCTTGGGGTAAACTTCTGGAGATGGATATGGACATATCCATAATATTCCAAGACTACTGATTTAGAAATAGAATCAATAGGATTTTGTGATGAATTAGAATGTGTTGGGAGACATGAAGCAGTGAATGAGGAAAAGGTAGCAAGAAAGATAGAGCTTCTTCTGCCTGGGAATTCCCTGGTGGTCCAGTCTCGGACTCTGCCCTTCCACTGCAGGCGGCATGGGTTTGATCCATGATTGGGGACCTAAGATCCCTCATGCTGTACAGTGTGGCCAAAAACAGTTATTTCCACCTGAATGAAATTTACCCAGATGAAAAAGAATGATGAAATAGGAATGAAAAATTTCTTTGGTATATGTTAATTTTGAGATTCCTATGAACTATCCAAGTTAGGAATCTCAAACTAGTCATTAAATATAGGAATCTGAGGCCCAGAAGAAACATGTGGACTATCAATATTTATTTAAGGATCATCATATATAAAGCAATGGCAAAAGTCATGGGAATGGATGGAATGTGGATTTAATGGGAGAAGAGAAGAGTCCATGAATGGTTCCTTGAAGAGCATATAGCATTAGAGTCCAGATGATGGGAGTAAGAACAAGGGTGTTGGCAAAGAAGTTTGAGAATACTAAGGAGTTAGGAGAAAGCCAGGGTAGTATAGTGTCATGCAAGCCAAGAGAGGGAGCATTTATTACAAGAAAAAAGAAGTGGTCAACAGCCTAGAATGGCACAGAAATGTCCAGCAAAACATAGACTAAGAAATCAGTGTTGGCTTGGGCAGCATAAAGTGACCTAGCAAAATGGGTTTCTACGGAGTGGAGGGTGCAGACCTGCCATTGAAAACACTGAAGAATTAATAAGAGGTGAGGACATGACACAGACAGCTCTTGAAAGAAGTGCAGTTAAGTAGGGAAACAGAAAATTGGGGCAATACTTGGAGGAGATTAGAGTAACATGGTGGTGGTTTAGTTGCTAAGTCATGTCTGACTCTTGCCACCACATGGACTGTAGCCGGCCAGGCTCCTCTGTCCATAGGATTTTCCAGGCAAGAATACTGCAATGGGTTGCCATTTCCTTCTTCAGGGGGTCTTTCTGACCCAGGGATTGAACCTGGGTCTCCTCCACTGCAGGCAACTTTACTGAGCTACCAGGGAAGCCCACGGGTGGTATACAAATGTTGAATATTTATTCAGTGGATCTAGTGGAGAGTGAAGAGTTGAAGAGAGTAGAGGCAAAATCCATAATAAAGGAACAAACAGCCTTATAATGCAAACAGTGCAGGGTGGGATCCGGACCAGTAAAAGGGAACTTCACTTTGCAGAGGAGGGGAAGTCACACTTCTTCTCAGACACAGAAGAAGAAAGCTGGGCAGTAATGTCACCAGGGGTTTTGATTTAGCAGTGGGGAGAAACAGGTAGAAGGTCTGTATCATACACTGCTTTGGGGTTCTTAAAAAGTTCATACATGTGGGAGCTTGGCTAAGCTGGCCGAGTAAGAAGACTCTGAGCTCACCTCCTCCCAAAGTCACACCAAAATCACAACTACTTACAAAGCAGCTGTGAATGCAAATGACCAGAATGCTAATACAAAGACCTTCTACAACTAAAGATATAAAGACATGAAAGGTTGCAGCTATGAGCCCTGTGTGATGCCGGGATTAGTGGCCTCTGGAGGAGAGGAATCCTATCCCGGGCCAGAGACAAGGACTGATCACTTGAAGACTTTGTGTAATAAAGTTTTATTAAAGTAGAAAAGAGATAGTGAAAGCTTCTGACATAGACATCAGAAGGGGACAGAAAGAGTGCCCCCTTACTAGTTTTTACCAAGAAGTGATATATCTGTTAGCAAGCTGCTAATTAGAGAAAGGGAACTTCTCAAAACTGAGAGAGTTGCATCGGGCCCCTCACCCACAACATGCATTTTAAGATAGCATTGGCACAAGGTGTTAGGGTTAGGGTTAAGGCAGAGGAAGCAGAGATCAAATTGCCAACATCCACTAGATCATCGAAAAAGCAAGAGAATTCCAGAAAAACATCTACTTCTGCTTTATTGACTACGCCAAAGCCTTTGACTGTGTGGATCACAACCAACTGTGGAAAATTCTTCAAGAGATGGGACTACCTTACCTGCCTCCTGAGAAATCTGCATGCAGGTCCAGAAGCAACAGTTAGAACTGGACATGGAACAATAGACTGGTTCCAAATCAGGAAAGGAGTACATCAAGGCTGTATATTGTCACCCTACTTATTTAACTTATATGTAGAGCACATCTTAAGAAATGCCGGGCTGGATGTAGCACAAGCTGGAATCAAGATTGCCAGAAAAAATATCAGTAACCTCAGATATGCAGATGACATCACCCTTATGGCAGAAAGTGAAGAAAAACTAAAGAGCCTCTTGATGAAAGTGAAAGAGGAGAGTGAAAAGTTGGCTTAAAACTCAGCATTCAGAAAACTAAGATCATGGCATCCAGTCTCATCACTTCATGGCAAATAGATGGGGAAACAGTGGAAACAGTAGCAGACTTTATATTTTTGGTTTCCAAAATCACTGCAGGTGGTGACTGCAGCCATGAAATTAAAACACGCTTGCTCCTTGGAAGAAAAGTTATGACCAACCTAGACATCATATTAAAAAGCAGAGACATAACTTTGCAATAAAGGTCCGTCTAGTCAAGGCTATGGTTTTTCCAGTAGTCATGTATGGATGTGAGAGTTGGACTATAAAGAAATCTGAGCGCCGAAGAATTGATGCTTTTGAACTGTGGTGTTGGAGAAGACTCTTGAAAGTCCCTTGGACTGCAAGAAGATCCAACCAGTCCATCCTAAAAGAAATCAGTCCTGAATATTCATTGGAAGTGTTAGGAAGGTCTGAGGACCAGAGTGAGGACCTCAGGTAGAACAAACAGCATTCCTAGGTAGCACAATTTATACAGGGCAGGCCCAGGGGGAGGAAAAAACATACAAAAAGAGGAGCCAAAGGGCCAGCCTGTCTCTCCCTTGCGTGCGTGCGCGCGAGCGCTCTCTCTCTCTCTCTCTCTTTCCCTCTCTCTCTCTTCTCTTCGCGTCTTTGGGTCGGCATGCCCTCACACCTCGAGGGTGTATTTTCCTTTATTTTCTAAACAAAACTGACTGTAACGTGGAGCTGTAACACTGTCCGAGAGTTGTGATGCGCCGAGGGCTTTAACGTCCGTCGCTTCAAATTTTTGTTGTGAGGAGACAGAACCGAGGAAATTACACACTCCCCTGACAGAAGGACTGATGCTGAAGCTGAAGCTCCAATACTTTGGCCATGTGATGCAAAGAACCGACTCATTGGAAAAGACCCTGATGCTGGGAAAGTTTGAAGGTGGGAGAAGAAGGGGACGACAGAGAGTGAGATGATTGGATGGCATCACCGACTCTATGGACACGCGTTTGAGTGAGCTCCGGGAGTTGGTGATGGACAGGGAAGCCTGGCATGCTGCAGTCCATGCAGTCGCAGAGTCAGACACGACTGAGTGACTGAACTGAACCGGCACAAGGTGAGTCATACCCGGCCATAAAACAATTAACATGAATCTTAAAGAAAGGCAGATTCCCAAGCAAACACATAGTTCATTAACATAGCTTAAGAAAACATTTTCATAAGAAAAACACATTGGTTAGCTCAAGGTTTGAGACGGAATTAAGTTCAGACAGAACCAGGTGTCACCATGACAACACAGGATTAGAAGAGAAAATCTTTTAAAAGTGTCTGCCGCTTGCAGTTTATTTCCTCCTGCCGCTTGGGGAGCCTGGTGGGCTGCCGTCTATGGGGTCGCATGGAGTCGGACACGACTGAAGCAACTTAGCAGCGGCAGCAGCAACGTTCTACCAGGAGGATGCGAGTGCTGGTAAGCACCATTTCGGAATCCCTGTGGTAACCACAAACCAAACATCGAGAATAGATACACACGAACAAAGAAGGGGATCCAAACATAGCACTAAAGACAGTCATAAACCACAAGGAAAGAGAGCAAAAAAAGAGGAAAGGAACAAGAAAGAATTATCAAACAACCTCAAAACAAGTAACAGAATGCAATATTGCATACCTATTAATAATTAAATATAGGTGGATTAAATGCTCCAATCAAAGACATAGAATGGCTGAAAGGATATAAAAACAAGACTCAATGTGCACGCTGCCTACAAGAGACTCACTTCAGATTTAAAGACACACAGAAACGGAAAGTTAGGAGATGGAAAAATTATTTCATGCAAATAAAAATGGAATGAAATCTTAATAGCAATATTTGCATCAGACAAACTAGACTCTAAAACAAAGACTGTGACAAAATACAAAGAAGTTTTTATTTGTCTGAAATAAAGAGTTTTAATTACTCATCTCTATTATTTATACTATCATTTCTCTATTTTTAATTTTTGCCTTATTATACTGGTTATTATCTCCAGACCAATGTTATATAGAAGTGATGAGTATATATCCTTGCCTTTTTCTTGACCTTAGAGAGACCAATATTTTTTATCTGTCTTATTTCTCCCAGAGATGGGAGCTTCCCAGGTGGCTTAGGGGTGAAAAATCCACCTGTCAACACAGGAGATGCAAGAGACGCTGGTTGGCTGCCTCTATCAGGAAGATCCCTTGGAGGAGGAAATGGCAACCCACTCCAGAATTCTTGCCAGGAAAATCCCATGGACAGAGGAGCTAGGTACGTTTCAGTCCATGGGGTTGCAAAGGGTCGGACACAACTGACCACACACACACACACACAGTGAGATTCTCTAGAGTAGGAATTACGACTTATTCATGTTTGTACTCTCTGTTATGCCTGACACAGAAAAGTGTCTGTCATTTAAGAAGAATTTAGTAAACGTTTATTGATGTAGTAAATAAATGACAGCAGAAACGCACTAGGCGTGAATCCTCAACACATTTGGAAGTGGTCTCTTAAAATGAAATGGCAGCTAGTAAACAGGCAGTGACTAACAAGAAAATTTTTTAAAGAGTTAATGGTTTCAGGGGACTTCCCTGGTGGTCCAGTGGTTAAGACTCTGAGCTTCCACTGCGGTGGGCACAGGTTTGATCCCTAGTCAAACTAAGATCCCACATGCTGCAAGGTGAGGCCAAAAAAAGAAAAAAGTTGGTGGTTTCAGATTCTGAGTTTTATGCAAATATCACATTAAACTCTCTAGACGTATCCAAGAGAAAGTGAGTATTTTGACCAGGATGATAAGAAAGACACATTCCATTACCCTGACTCTGAAATTCTAAGCACACTGCTGCTGCTGCTGCTGCTGCTGCTAAGTCTCTTCAGTCGTGTCCGAGTCTGTGTGACCCCATAGATGGCAGCCCACCAGGCTCCCTCATCCCTGGGATTCTCCAGGCAAGAACACTGGAGTGGGTTGCCATTTCCTTCTCCAATGCACGAAAATGACAAGTGAAAGTGAAGTCGCTCAGTCATGTCCAACTCTTAGCGACCCCATGGACTGCAGCCTACCAGGCTCTTCTGTCCACGGGATTTTCCAGGCAAGAGTACTGGAGTGGGGTGCCATTGCCTTCTCCGTCTAAGCACACTAAGAACTGCCAAAAGTAACCAAAACCTGCAATTTTGCCAACTGTGGACCTCAAATATGCAAAACTATAAAGTTGGCTAAAAATAATAAAAAACTGAAAAACTAGGATTTGTGGGAAAATAGATTCATCCATCTGATATTCATCCACAAAGTACCATGGCTTTCAATCAGAGTGTTACTAAAACTTTATCATCAGGTTCAGCAGCAACTGCTGATTTGGAGCTTTTTGAAAAATAACAAATAATAGTAAGTGCCATCAACTATTGAGAACTTATGCCAAGCATTGTGCTAAGAGTTTCAAATACTTTATGTCATATCATCCGCCTACACTTGGAGAGGTGCACTGCATCCCATTTTATAAATAAAATATAATGCAGATTAACACATATATATAAAATTTAGAAAAATGGTACTCAGGGGCAGGTAAGAAGAGGGGGGACAAATTGAGACAGTAGCATCAACATATATACACTACTATGTGTAAAATAGATAGCTAGTGGGAAGCTGCTGTATGGCACAGGGACCTCAGCTCAGTGCTCTGTGATGACCTAGAGGGGTGGGATGGGAGATGGGGTGGAAGGCAGGTTCACAAGGGAAGAGATATATGTATACGTTCAGCTGATTCACATTGCTGTATAGCAGAAATTAATACAGCATTGTAAAGCAATTATATTCCAATAAAAAATATTATGTAGAGATCACATTATTCCTAAAGATGACTTTTACCTTAAAGTCCATTTTATCTAAAATTGTTATCTTGTCACCAACTGTCTTTTGTTTAGGATTTATGTGTTTCATCTTTTCCCATCCTTTTTATTTTTAACCTTCCCATGTTTGTAAGTTTCTGGTACATCTTTTGTAAAAGCACATGGTTGAATTTTGAATACTGTTCTCAAAATCATTCTAAAGTCGATTTTAACTAATATACTTATGTCATTGGCATTTTATTGATTACATGTTTGGGCATATTTCTACCATTTTTCTTTGTGCTTTCTTTTGTAGGATTTTTTTCTCTCTCTCTCTTTTTTTTTAATTTTAGTTCCTGGCATATTTATTTTCTTATTCCATTTCTTTCTCTTTTCTAGCTTGGAAGTTTCACACTGCATTTCAGTTTTTATAATGGTTGTCCTTGAATGTTTATAATTTATAGGTGTTTTTAAAACTTTGCTTTGGTTCACTTTAAATGTTCCATTATTTTCAAAAAGAGCCATGGTTTCAAGTCTTGGACCTTTTCTAAGAATAATCGGTCAAAAACATAGCAATAAAAGTGCCAGAGGAACAAGAGAACTGTTAAGAAAAGTGTCTGGTAGGTATGAAATATAAAAAATATTGTCTGCAAATTGCAAATGCTTATAAAACAGGAAGCACACAGACCTCAAAATCTTCATAAGGTAAAGACAGAAATGTTGACTTGCAAGAAAAGGGAAAATGACTCCTTTTATCTGAAAAAAAGTGACTTTTTTTTTTAAGGTGGAAGGAACTTTTGCAATCTAATCCAACTCTTTATTTTAGAGATGAAGAATATGAAATCCAGAAGGTGGAAATAATTTGCCCAAAATGTTGATCTGTGGGTACAAGATACACCATGAAATAATGTCTTTTTCTGCAGCTGTTCTGGACGGCGAGGTAGGTCAAAACACAAGCATGAAATAACAACTGTGAAAACAAGATCATTTTACATTAGTGTTTCCATCCATGTAGGCCTAAGAGCCCACTTATATCAAACAAGGAAAAGGGGAGCCTTTGGGCAGATTAAAAATAAACGTCAGTTGTGGGATAGTTATGATCAACTGACTGATTTTTATTTGCCAATCACATGCCTGCAATCCAGGTAGCTGCCACCAGGGTGGTGGAATTTGCCTCCATTATTGGCAAAATTCAAACTAATTTTCCAGTACATGGGCCAGAGTACCTCTCCACACACTGAGAGCTTTTTATTTACCATCTCTTTACTAAACTAATAAAGCCTAACAAATTAACCTCTAACTGCTAATCACAAAGTTCACTAGGTGTATCTATAAAGAATGGAGCTTCCAAAGAAAATCACCCATTGTTTTCCAAACACATCTCCTATGCAGGTTAGAAGAAGACTTAAATAGTGCTTTCCAAGCTGATGTTTCACAGAATACCAGTTCTAACAAGTGTTTAAGGGATCTCTGGAAAAGGTGTTCTAGGGTCAAATACATAGAAAAGCTGGATCAAACAAAGCTTTAAAATGGTTAGTGCAACACTTACCAGAGACTTTTTTGTACTTAATACTTTGTGTATGGAGAGTTCCCCAGCTGATTCAAACAAGAGAATCTTATTCTCATGAATGCTTTCACAGAGCATATGTGGAAAAATGTGATTAAAAGAAATACAAAATTTTGCAAACAGCATAGTATCTTTCTAACTAAGCTTTTTTTTTTATTGTGGTAGAATATATATAACATAAAATTTATTATTTTTTAACCATTGTCACCATTTTTAAATGTACAATTCAGTGGCATTAAGTATACTCACATAATTGTGCAACCATTACCAAACATCCCTCTCCAGATCTATTTTTATCTCTTCGTACTGAAACTCGCACTCATTAGACAGTAACTCTTCATTCTCCCCTCTCCCTAGACCCTGGCCACCACCATTCTACTTTATGTCTCTGTGAATTTGACTACTCTTGGTTCCTCACATAAGTGGAATCATGTAGCATGCTTGTGACTGGTTTATTTCACTTAGCATCATACCTTCAAAGTTCATCCACATTGTAGTGTGTATCAGAGTCTCCTTCCTTTTAAAGCCAAATGATATTCCATTATATATATATACTACATTTGTTTATCCATGCATCTATCGATGGACACTTGGGTTTCTCCCATCTTTTGGCTACTGTGAATAATGCTGAAATTACTCCTTAAACTTTATTTACTGCAAATTTCACTCTGGTTCTGTTCATGAAGTTGAAAAAACTTTGTCCAAAACTCCTTTCGCACACAAAATCCTTTCTGATGAGTAAGGATTTATGGCCCTGACTAAGCATCAGATGACCTGGTGTCGAAACTTCCCACAGATACTCTGTTTCACTGTTTCAGGGGAAGCATTTGGCTAGGGTTTGGAAGCATTTGAAAGGTTCCCCTAGAACCGTCCAAAGAACACATGTAGCTGTCTGACTGTTCCTACTCCTCCACCCAGCTCTGTCCTTTTCCATAACAAGAAAGTCCCTTATACAACATGACTTCAGACCCAGCTAGGAAATCTTTAGAAGCCTCCTGTGGGCAGCAGGTAGCGAGACATGTGACTTATCCTTGAGGATTCGTTTTTTTCTAATTGAAAAAAGATATTATCCTCTCAAAGGAAAACCCTTTCATCAAGTATTAAAAACCTGCAGTTAACTTATTGGGTTGGCCAAAAGTTCACTTGGGTTTTTCTATTAAACTTTTACAGAAAAACCCAAACAAATATTTTGCCCAATCCAATATTTTCTGCTGCTGCTGCTAAGTCGCTTCAGTCGTGTCTGACTCTGTGCGACCCCATAGACAGCAGCCCACAAGACTCCTCCGTCCCTGGGATTCTCCAGGCAAGAATACTGGAGTGGGTTGCCATTTTCTTCTCCGGTGCATGAAAGGGAAAAGTGAACTGAGATGGAATTTTACTGATCTCCATCAAAGGTGTTCTGGGTTGGACGAAGCACAAGCTGGAGTCAAGATTTCTGGGGGAAATATCAGTAACCTCAGATATGCAGATGACACCACCCTTAGGGAAGAAAGCAAAGAAGAACTAAAGAGCCTCTTGATGAAAGTGAAAGAGGAGAGTGAAAAAGTTTGCTTAAAGCTCAACATTCAGAAAACTAAGATCATGGCATCTGGTCCCATCACTTCATGGCAAATAGATGGGCAAACAGTGGAAACAGTGGCAGACTTTATTTTGGGGGGCTCCAAAATCACTGCAGATGGTGACTGCAGCCATGAAATTAAAAGACACTTACTCCTCGGAAGGAAAGTTATGACCAACCTAGACAGCATATTAAAAAGCAGAGACATTACTTTGCCAACAAAGGTCCTTCTAGTCAAGGCTATGGATTTTCCAGTAGTCATGTATGGATGTGAGAGATGGACTATAAAGAAATCTGAGCGCCTTCAGTTTTTCACCATTGAGGATAATGTTTGCTGTGGGTTTGTCATATATAGCTTTTATTATGTTGAGGTATGTTCCTTCTATTCCTGCTTTCTGGAGAGTTTTTATCATAAACGGATGTTGAATTTTGTCAAAGGCTTTTTCTGCGTCTATTGAGATAATCATATGGTTTTTATCTTTCAATTTGTTAATGTGGTGAATTACATTGATTGATTTGCAGATGTTAAAGAAACCTTGCATTCCTGGGATAAAGCCCACTTGGTCATGATGTATGATCTTTTTAATATGATGTTGGATTCTGTTTGCTAGAATTTTATTAAGGATTTTTGCATCTATGTTCATCAGTGATATTGGCCTGTAGTTTTCTTTTTTTGTGAATCTTTGTCTGGTTTTGGAATTAGGGTGATGGTGGCCTCATAGAATGAGTTTGGAAGTTTACCATCTTCTGCAATTTTCTGGAAGAGTTTGAGTAGGATAGGTGTTAGCTCTTCTCTAAATTTTTGGTAGAATTCCGCTGTGAAGCCTTCTGGTCCTGGGCTTTTGTTTGCTGGAAGATCTCTGATTACAGTTTCGATTTCCGTGCTTGTGATGGGTCTGTTAAGATCTTCTATTTCTTCCTGGTTCAGTTTTGGAAAGTTATACTTTTCTAAGAATTTGTCCATTTCTTCCAAGTTGTCCATTTTGTTGGCATATAGCTGTTGGTAGTAGTCTCTTATGATCCTTTGTATTTCTGTGTAGTCTGTTGTGATCTCTCCATTTTCATTTCTAATTTTGTTGATCTGATTCTTCTCCCTTTGTTTCTTGATGAGTCTGGCTAATGGCTTGTCAATTTTGTTTATCTTCTCGAAAAACCAGCTTTTAGTTTTGTTGATTTTTGCTATGGTCTCTTTTGTTTCTTTTGCATTTATTTCTGCCCTAATTTTTAAGATTTCTTTCCTTCTACTAACCCTGGGGTTCTTCATTTCTTCCTTCTCTAGTTGCTTTAGGTGTAGAGTTAGTTTATTTATTTGATTTTTTTTCTTGTTTTTTGAGGTACGCCTGTATTGCTATGAACCTTCCCCTTAGCATTGCTTTTACAGTGTCCCATAGGTTTTGGGTTGTTGTGTTTTCATTTTCGTTCGTTTCTATGCATATTTTGATTTCTTTTTTGATTTCTTCTGTGATTTGTTGGTTATTCAGAAGCGTGTTGTTTAGCCTCCATATGTTGGAATTTTTAATAGTTTTTTTCCTGTAATTGAGGTCTAATCTTACTGCATTGTGGTCAGAGAAGATGGCTGGGATGATTTCAGTTTTTTGGAATTTACCAAGGCTAGACTTATGGCCCAGGATGTGATCTATCCTGGAGAAAGTTCCGTGTGCACTTGAGAAAAAGGTGAAATTGATTGTTTTGGGGTGGAAAGTCCTGAAAATATCGATTAAATCTAATTTGTCTATTGTATCATTTAAAGTTTGTGTTTCCTTGTTAATTTTCTGTTTAGTTGATCTATCCATATGTGTGAGTGGAGTATTAAAGTCTCCCACTATTATCGTGTTATTGTTAATTTCCCCTTTCATACTTGTTAGTATTTGCCTTATATATTGTGGTGCTCCTATGTTGGGTGCATATATATTTATAATTGTTACATCTTCTTCTTGGATTGACCCTTTGATCATTATGTGGTGTCCTTCTTTGTCCCTTTTCACAGCCTTTATTTTAAAGTCTATTTTATCTGAAATGAGTATTGCGACTCCTGCTTTCTTTTGGTCTCCATTTGCATGAAATATATTTTTCCATCCCTTCACTTTCAGTCTGTATGTGTCCCTAGTTTTGAGGTGGGTCTCTTGTAGACAGCATATGTAGGGGTCTTGTTTTTGTATCCACTCAGCCACTCTTTGTCTTTTGGTTGGGGCATTCAACCCATTTACATT
This sequence comes from Okapia johnstoni, assembly GCA_024291935.2. NCBI lineage: Eukaryota > Metazoa > Chordata > Mammalia > Artiodactyla > Giraffidae > Okapia > Okapia johnstoni. Next base: position 120,317,486 of record CM044306.1, on the reverse strand, counting down.
TAAGGTAATTATTGATAAGTATGGTCCCGTTGCCATTTACTTTGTAGTTTTAAGTTCGTGTTTAAACATCCTTTCTGTGTTTCCTGTTTAGAGAAGATCCTTTAGCATTTGATGGAGAGCTGGTTTGGTGGTGCTGAATTCCCTCAGTTCTTGCTTGTCTGTAAAGCTTTTGAATTCTCCTTCATATCTGAATGAGATCCTTGCCGGGTACAGTAATCTGGGTTGTAGATTTTTCTCTTTCATTACTTTAAGTATGTCCTGCCATTCCCTTCTAGCCTGAAGAGTTTCTATTGAAAGATCAGCTGTTATCCTTATGGGGATCCCCTTGCGTGTTATTTGTTGTTTTTCCCTTGCTGCTTTTAATATTTGTTCTTTGTGTTTGATCTTTGTTAATTTGATTAATATGTGTCTTGGGGTGTTTCGCCTTGGGTTTATCCTGTTTGGGACTCTCTGGGTTTCTTGGACTTCTGTGACTATTTCCTTCCTCATTTTAGGGAAATTTTCAACTATTATCTCCTCGAGTATCTTTTCATGGCCTTTCCTTTTATCTTCTTCTTCTGGGACTCCTATGATTCGAATGTTGGGGCGTTTCATATTGTCCCAGAGGTCCCTGAGGTTTTCCTCATTTCTTTTGATTCTTTTTTCTTTTTTCCTCTCTGCTTCGTTTATTTCCACCATTCTATCTTCTACCTCACTTATCCTATCTTCTGCCTCTGTTATTCTACTGTTGGTTCCCTCCAGCGTGTCTTTTATCTCCTTTATTTCATTATTCAATATATATTGACTCCTTTTTATTTCTTCTAGGTCCTTGGTAAACATTTCTTGCATCTTCTCAATCCTTGTCTCCAGGCTATTTATCTGTAACTCCATTTTATTTTCAAGATTTTGGATCATTTTTACTATCATTATTCTAAATTCTTTTTCCAAAAAGAATAAAATACTTAGGAATATTTCTAGAAACAAAAGACTCGTTTCACAATTTGTATGGAAATATAAGAAACCGCGAATAGCCAAAGCAATCTTGAGAAAGAAGAATGGAACTGGAGGAATCAACCTGCCTGACTTCAAGCTCTACTACAAAGCCACAGTCATCAAGACAGTGTGGTACTGGCACAAAGATAGAAATATAGATCAATGGAACAAAATAGAAAGCCCAGAGATAAACCCACGTGCCTATGGGCACCTTATCTTCGACAAAGGAGGCAAGAATATACAACGGAGAAAAGACAATCTCTTTAACAAGTGGTGCTGGGAAAACTGGTCAACCACTTGTAAAAGAATGAAACTAGAACACTTCCTAACACCATACACAAAAATAAAGTCAAAATGGATTAAAGATCTAAACATAAGACCAGAAACTATAAAACTCCTAGAGGAAAACATAGGCAAAACACTCTCCAACATAAATCACAGCAGGATCCTCCATGACCCACCTCCAAGAATATTGGAAATAAAAGCAAAAATAAACAAATGGGACCTAATTAAAATTAAAAGCTTTTGCACAACAAAGGAAACTATGAGCAAGGTGAAAAGACAGCCTTCAGAATGGGAGAAAATAATAGCAAATGAAGCAACAGACAAACAATTAATCTCAAAAATATACAAGCACCCCCTGCAGCTGAATTCCAGAAAAATAAACGACCCAATCAAAAAATGGGCCAAAGAACTAAACAGACATTTCTCCAAAGAAGACATACAGATGGCTAACAAACACATGAAAAGATGCTCAACATCACTCATTATTAGAGAAATGCAAATCAAAACCACAATGAGGTACCATTTCACACCAGTCAGAATGGCTGCTATCCAAAAGTCTACAAGCAATAAATGCTGGAGAGGGTGTGGAGAAAAGGGAACCCTCTTACACTGTTGGTGGGAGTGCAAACTAGTACAGCCACTATGGAGAACAGTGTGGAGATTCCTTAAAAATCTGGGACTAGAACTGCCATATGACCCAGCAATCCCACTGCTAGGCATACACACCGAGGAAGCCAGAATTGAAAGAGACGCGTGTACCCCAATGTTCATCGCAGCACTGTTTACAATAGCCAGGACATGGAAGCAACCTAGATGTCCATCAGCAGACGAATGGATAAGGAAGCTGTGGTACATATACACAATGGAATATTACTCAGCCATTAAAAAAAATACATTTGAATCGGTTCTATTGAGATGGATGAAACTGGAGCCCATTATACAGAGTGAAGTGAGCCAGAAAGAAAAGCACCAATACAGTATACTAGTGCATGTATATGGAATTTGAAAGATGGTAATGGTAACCCTATATGTGAGACAGAATAAGAGACACAGATGCATAGAACAGTCCTGTGGACTCTGAGGGAGAAGGTGAGGGTGGGACGTTCTGGGACAATAACATTGAAACATGTATATTGTCATATGTGAAGCAGAACACCATTCCATGTTCTATGCATGGGACGGATGCTCAGGGATGGAGCGTTGGGATGACCCAGAGGGATGGGATGGGGAGGGAGGTGGGAGGAGGGTTCCGGAGGGGGAGCACATGTGAACCCATGGCTGATTCACGTCAATGTATGGCAAAAACTACTACAATATTGTAAAGCAATTAGCCCCCAACTAAAATAAATAAATTTATTAAAAAAAGAAAAAGAAATCTGAGCGCCGAAGATTTGATGCTTTTGAACTGTGGTGTTGAAGAAGACTCTTGAGAGTCCCTTGGACTGCAAGGAGATCCAACCAGTTCATCCTAAAGGAGATCAGTCCTGGGTGTTCATTGGAAGGGCTGATGTTGAAGCTGAAACTTCTTTGGCCACCTGATGCAAAGAGCTGACTCATTTGAAAAGACTCTGATGCTGGGAAAGATTGAGGGCAGGAGGAGAAGGGGACGACAGAGGATGAGATTGTTGGATGGCATCACCGACTCAATAGACATGAGTTTGGGTAGGCTCTGGGAGTTGGTGATAGACAAGGAGGCCTGGCATGCTGCAGCTCATGGGGTCGCAAAGAGCTGGACACAACTGAGCAACTGAACTGAACTGAGCTGAACTGATCAAAGGTCTTGTAAGACTTAAAGAACAAAGAAGAGGTCTGTGAGGTACTATGTGCTTTTTGAAGCCTGCAAAGCATGAATCGGTATCATCTCCTGTTATGTACAATGGGAAGAAAGTACAGGGATGCTTTTAGGAATTAGTTGAGGACCACTTTGCCCAGTCAAACCACAGTATAGGAGGAAACAAGTCTAGGAAATACTAGAAAAAAACCTTCCCTCTCTGGCTTCTGGAAAGTTAAGTTATTAACATCTTCCAAGAAGATAATGGGAATATTAAGAAGTTAAAATATCTGTTCCAAGGGCAGGACACAAGGGTCTACCTGTGCTGTCTTGTACTTGATACCTTCCTTTTCTTTAAACCAAATCTTGTAGCTCCTGACTGTGCTGATTCTGGGTGCCTTATGCTCTTGAGCCCATCCGGATGGCCAGTACTTTGAGATTTAAATAAAAGTTGGGTTGGACTTGATCCTGCACCATAAGAGCACACATACTCCTTTCACTACAATTCACTGGGAATTTTCAGAAGCTTGTATATGCCAGTCATTGTGATTCTGAATTGGACACTGTGGGGCTCCTGGGCACAATAGCTTTTTTGTGTCCCCCATTTCTTGATTACAGGAAATAGACTTCATTCAACCTCCACAACCTTCCCTGAGTTCCATGGGGCAGGTTCAAACAGTTTCTAATTAGGGAAGTGAGGTGCTGAAGAGATGAGGAAGAAATAGTCCCAAGAAACAACAAGGATCCTTGGGGCAGGGTTCTGGTTCCCCCTCAAGGGATATACATAACAATATCTTTAAGCTGTTTTCCAAATACTGAAACCCCCACCAGGTGGGAGAAATTAAGGGTATGCTGCCCACAAGCACAGAGACCCCAGACCAGTTGGAACCTAAATGTTGATGATGCTGCATCCTACTTACCTCACCACCAGCTAGTTAGAAGAATGTCCATAAGCTGATCACGTCCTCTTTGAACCACTACGATAAAACTCCTCACTAGCCCCTTCAGGTTGGGACACACAGTTTTGAGGGTATTAGCCCGCTGTGGCGCCCTTTGCCTGGAAAAGCAGTAAAGCTATCCTTTTCTATTTCACCCAAAACTCTGTCTCCAAGATATAACTCATTGTTGCGGTACAGAGGCTTGGTTTGACTTCAGCTGCTTGATTCATCCTATCCTTTCATAGAATTCTCCTACTCTCTGTCGTCTTCCCTCTGGCAGTGTTTTTTCTTCTCCAACTTGTAGCAACCCAAACCTGGAGCTCAGTCTCTTTCCCTTGTTTTTCCAAAGCACCACCACATAGGCAGTTATGAAGAGGAGGGTTTTATTAAGGCTCTTGAGACACAGACAGGGAGATCACAGCCCCTACACATTCCCTAAGCTTGGATACAGGATCTCTGCCTATCTCTGCTCAGCTGTGTGCATCTCACTAAGTCCTCTCCCCAGCACCCACTTTCCCTTTCCCTTAGAAGATTTCTTGTTCCTTTGGTGAAAGGAGGAAAATAAAGGAGATGGGGGCTGCCTCACCTTGCCCCTGGACTTGCAAAATTCTGCTTTCATCATTTTTGCAGAAATGGTTTTGTCTTCTTTGATTGATGCCAGCCAATCCAGAAAATTCTTTAAGGGCTACTCTTTCATGTCAAAACATAGTTATCAAGATGTTTTGTTAAATGCAATTTTTTCTCTAAGAGTCAGAGTTCACTCTTCACTAATCAACATTAAGCCTTCTCTTCCTGATGACAGCTGACCTTTGCTCAGATCTTACATATTTTTCTAAAGATACCAGGGGTTAGACAGAAATTAGGGCAAAATCCTGGTTGAGTCTTTTGCTGGAAGAATGTCTAGAAAGGTGCAATCTACGTTCATATTGCAGTTTCCCCCTTGCCTGCCTGTACCCCATGCCCAATTGTAACTGAGCAGGACGCTATGGGGCCTTCCTGGAACAAGCCCTTCACCCATTCCTCTCTGCTTTCGCTCCTCTCTGAAGTACCTAAATAACAGTATTTGATGCACATTTCCTGAATTGTTTTACAGATATGAACCCCACCACCACCACCACCAAATGAAAGAGATTCGATACTTGATACCATGAGCCCAAAGCCTCAGACATCCTGGAGCCTGAGGACTGATTATGTTAACCCCTATGACACCACACTGTTCCCTCGCCATCAATCAATCAAAGACTTGTGCACAAGATGATCACAGACTCCCTCAGCTGGCTCTTAAACGCCTTGCCCAAACTCTTTGGTGAGCTCAGGGCTTTTTAGGGTACCGATAAAAAAAAAAGGTGTACCACGCGAGACTGCAAGTGAAGTTTTATTTGGGGCAAAATGAGGACTGCAGCCTGGAAGAGAGTGCCTCAGACAGCTCTGAGAAACTGTTCCAAAGAGGTATTAGGGCAAGGTCAATATATATGATTTTCTTGAAGGGGAAGTTCAACGCAGTCAAGTACTTATTTTACAAAAGGTTTTCTGCTGGTCACAAGAAGCTGACATCACCATGAAGGGATTTAGTGCTTTTCTAGATATGAGGAGATACAAGGATTGGGATCATGAAATCAGTTCCTAAAATCTGAAGACCTGTTCCACCAGTTTTCCTGGAGCACAGAGTGCCTCACTCTCCACCCTGAACCCCTTTCAGGGCATGTCAAAGGTCAACAGCTGCAACAGCACAAGATGCAATCTACACAGAGAAAGTTGGCAAATGCCCTTGGCAAGCACCAATTTGGAGTTGACAAGGAGCCACTGGACTCCTTGCATGGCTCTGCAACAGAAATTTTTCTGCTCCAAATTCTGACATTTCAGTTTATTTGGCCTCACTGTGCATCACGCACACAAACTTGCTCTAAGAGCATTTCTGTCTTGGAAGTCCAGTTATATTTTCTCATTGAGCATGGACTTCTAAGGTTTTCTGGTTGAGGGCCTTCATCTCTGTACCTAAGGCAAGATTAAGATGCCAGAAAAAGTGCTAATATTCATATCTGCAAAATACATAACAGTGACTTGAAAAAGAGGTGCAGTGCTAAAAACCAAGTCTAGAAATTACAAAGAGAATGTTTACTCTTTTGGTGGAGGCTGCAGGATTAAAATCCCACATGGTAATTTCCAAAATAATTTTCTTACTGACTCATCTGGGCTCCTCTCTCTGCTTTCTGCACTTCTTTCACATTTACAGTAAATTCCACCTGATTGGCAGGCAGTCTGTATCAGCAGAGAGAAAACATCCTCTGCTCCAACAGGACTTTAGCTATACTTGTTAGCACTGACCTCTTGATTTCAGAATCCTTTTGAACTAACTTACTACATCTACCCATCCTTCCCTGTATTCATACTATTCTAGAGCTCCCAAGGGCTTCCTGAGTGGCTCAGTGATAAAAAATCTGCCTGCCAACACAGGAGACACGGGTTCAATCCCTAGGTCTGGAAGATCCCCTGGAGTAGGGAATAGCGACCCACTCCACTATTCTTGCCTGAAAATGTCACGTACAGAGGAGCCTGGCAGCCTACAGTCCATGGACTCACAGCAAGTCAAATGTGACTGAGAACACACACATGCAGAGCTCCCAAACTTGCTGCTTGTTCTCAACCTAGAACTTCCCTTGTCTGCCTAGAACCGATAGGCAATGCCTAAATGCTCATCCAGTGTTTTTTGACTGTTCTTTTTTTTAGCCATGTTGGGTATTCATTGCTGTGCAGGCTTTTCTCTAGTTGTGGTGCACAGACATGACTTGGTGACTGAAAAACAACAACAGGTTGTGGTTTGATTAGGTCAGGTAGATTGGCAGTACCTAGAAGTAACAAAGGACCAATGATATTTAAAGGAGGAGACTATAAATTCTAAATAGGAGACATGGAACAAGAAAAAGGAAACAGGGCCATCTGGCTGCAAACAAGTTGATCTATATACAAATGAACCCTGGAGAGTATCATTATATGAAAAGTAATAGCTGTTTATGTGTGTGTGCATGCTGTTGCTCAGTCATGTCTGACTCTTTATGATGCCGTGGACTGCAGCCCACCAGGCTCCTCTGTCCATAGAATTTTCCAGGCAAGAATACTAGAGCAAGTTGCAATGTCCTCCTTCAGAGGATTTTCCTGACCTAGGGATCGAACCTGTGTTTCTTGCACCTCCTGCTTTGACAGACAGATTCTTTACCACTGCTACACCTGGGAAGCCCAATGGCTGTTTACATTGATAATCAAAAGTCAATAAGAAAAAGTTAAGTTTGGCATTCTTTCTTTAGGAAGGCAGGTAAGTAAACAAAATACTTTCCAAAGATTGATATTAAGATATTTTATAGTATTAATGTTATGTTCAAATCTCAAGAAAAAAATCATTGAAATAAAATGAATGCTTATTAAATATGCAGCTATGTGCCAGGTATAATGGTAGGTATTTTGAATATATACATTGATTTTACTTAATTTAATCCTCACAGCAACCCTGACAAATATGTGATTTGGCTAGTCTTTCTCTAAGACCTTGGAACTTGGAGAAGTCAGTTTACCTTATGAGATGGAAAACTAAGAATTAGTTATTAGTTATTTTCTATTATGAAATAGAATAGAGATATTCTTAGGCACCACCTAAGGAGCAGAATTCCTCCCACATCTTTGAGATCTGAGATGTTTAGACTCAGAAGGAATTCTGGTCTGCCTTGAAAGCACGGAAAGAAGGATCTCAGGGACACCATTTCAGAGAGTCCATTCAAGCACTATCCAGGGGAAAGAGTGCCCAGGCCCTGTGGTTAGTCTGACATAGGGGACAAGTCCATCTCTGTGCAGCTCTTTCTTTGTTTCTGTAGCCTGTTCACTGAGCAGTCTTTGATAACTTAAATTCTCATGCAGCTTGACCATAATTGATAGAGGTTCTAGTCAGGCTAAAACTTGCATCTGGTCTTTTTGGCAGTGCCTTTCTCGTTATAAGGGCTTCCCTAGTGGCTCAGACAGTAAAGAATCTGCCTGCAGTGCTGGAGACACAGGTTCAATCCCCGGGTCAGGAAAATTTTCCCAGAGAAGGGAATGGCTACCCACTCCAGTATTCTTGCCTGGAGAAGTCCATGAACAGAGGAGCCTGGCGGGCTACAGACCATGGGGTTGCAAAGAGTCAGATACAACTGAGTGACTAACATTGACATTCTCATTATAAACATTTAAATCAGCAATCTGATTTCATAAATTCTCATGTTGAGAGTTTGTTAGCATATGTCAGTGTGTCCAAGGCCCATCCATCCTAATATCTCAGGCCCTAAGACGGTAAGCCAAAGGCCCAATCTGGACTTCAGTGCACTCACCAAGGTAAATGCTGTATTATATTTTGAGGCTTCTTCATGCTGAGTCAACTGGTCTTTTCTGGGCAAGACATCTCATGCCTTTCTAAGGGTCCCCTTCTCCAGTTCAGGAAATAGAAATTACTTTGAGGATTTTAAGAAAGAAAGGATTTGGTTCCAAAGATTAGATCTTTTCAAAATCATCAGACAGTCATAAGGATCAGGTTCTAAACAGGTCCTCCTGGAATAATCCCCAGGAAGAGAGAACTGATCCATCATGGAAGCTATTCCTCTGAGTCTGTCACTGCAGCTATAGAAGCAAAAAGCCACTACCCTGCCATCTATGTCTCATGCTCAGAAAATTGGAGAATGGACGACCCAATCTGTGACCAGGAAGAGAAGTCATACTAAGAAGCTGTGGACACTACTACTACTCTTTCTCTATCCCCAGGAAACTGGAGGCTGGACCCAGGAAGCATCTGTAGGGATGTCATGTGTTTCAACAAATTTCTTTCCGGGAAAGTAGTCCCCTTTTACCTCTAACTTTCTAAAAATCATACAACTGTATCAAATTGGCAAAGTCAAAGTCATATCTTGAACTGAGAAATCAGAGAAATGTGGTTTTCAGTCTTTCAGCCTCTGCGGTGAGAAGAATGCTAAAACGGAGATGGGTGACCCAACCTAGAGCAGCCAGCGCAGTTGTTTTTATCCCCATTTCACTCATGAATTTTCCAAAGAAGGAAAGTAGTGGAAATTTATGCCTATTAAATTGGAAGAACTGGAACTTAAAAAAAAGTGTCTAATTCATATTCTTTTTACTCCACCACTCTGATATTCACATATCTGGACACTTCACCTCTACAAAGGCTCTATTCCCTGAACACAAGGTGACTGCTGGAGTTCAGTTACCATTATAGTTACAATCCTCTATGGAGCCTTGCCTCTTGTTGGTACCATTACACATGTGCAGGACCCAGGAATGCAGACAAGAAATGAATAGACTGACTTCAGTTGCTATAGCAATGTTCCACCCCGTGCACGGACTCACCACCTAATGCTAAACCCCGTAAGTGTGTGGGAGATAGTCAAGACAATGGAGGACAGAGGAGCCTGGCGTGCTGCAGTCCATGGGGTCACTAAGAGTCAGACACAACTTAGGGACAGAACAGCAACAACAAGCAAGTGTGTCTTCTCCCTCTGATGTCTTGTCTGCCCCCTGCTTCTGAGACTTAACCTGTAGAAGTGTTCTCAGCCATCTCACTCCCTGCCAGTTCCCTGCAGCCTCTGTGAAATTTACAAACTGATTTCAGCTCAAGCTTCTGGATCAGTGTGTTATTTACCTACCCCTGCTTAGAATGGCTGGCCTTCCATGCTCATGAGAATCTGATTGGCCCCCCTTTTGCCCTGTGTGCGTGTGTGCATGCTAAGTCACTTCAGTCGTGCCTGACTCTTTGGGACCTATGAACTGTAGCCCACCAGACTCTTCTGTCCATGGGATTCTCCAAGTAAGAATACTGGAGTGGGTCACAGTGCCCTCCTCCAGGGAATCTTCCAGACCCAGGGATCAAACCCATGTCTCTTTCTTCTAACCTACATTGGTAGAAAGGTTCTTTACCACTAGCGCCACCTGGGAAGCCCCTTTTCTCTGTTTGAGGGTCATCTACAAGCCTGGACAATATCAATAGTATCTGATAAATGAGATCAGAGATAGGTAGAGGCCAGATTTATCTACTCTGTGGGCCATGGTAAGGAGTTGTATTTTATTGTAAAATAAATTCTCTGTGTGTGTTCATGGGGATGTGGAAATTAAAATATGGAAACCAGTTAAAAAAACTATTGCACTGATCCTGGTAAGACATAACTGTGCATATAGTGGGGTGAATGGTGCCCCCCTTCCCCCCTCCCCCCTGCCCTGCCAAATGTATGTCTACATCCTAATATCTGGAACCCATGAATGTGACCTTATTTGGGAAAAAAAGATATTTTTTTATAATTAATTAGTTTATTTTAATTGGAGGCTAATTACTTTACAATATTGTGGTGGTTTTTGCCATACATTCACATGAATCAGCCACATGTATAAGGCAGGTGTACATGTGTCCTCCCATCCTGAAACCCCCCTCCCACCTCCCTCCCCATCCCATCCCTCTGGGTTGTCCCAGTGCACTGGCTTTGAGTGCCCTGTTTCATGCATCGAACTTGAACTGGTCATCTATTTCACATATGATAATATACATGTTTCAGTGCTGTTCTCTCAAATCATCCACCTTCGACTTCTCCCAGAGTCCAAAAGTCTGTTCTTTATATCTGTGTCTCTTTTGCTGTCTTGCATATAAGGTCATTGTTACCATCTTTCTAAATTCCATATATATGCATTAATATACTACATTGGTGTTTTTATTTCTGACTTACTTCACTCTGTATAATAGGCTCCAGTTTCATCCACCTCAGTAGAACTGACTCAAATACATTCTTTTTAATAGCTGAGTAATATTCCATTGTGTATATATACAACAGCTTTCTTACCCATTCGTCTGCTGATGGACATCTAGGTTGCTTCCATGTCCTGGCTATTGTAAACAGTGCTGCAATGAACATTGGGGTACATGTGTCTCTTTTAATTCTGGTTTCCTTGGTGTTTATGCCCAGCAGTGGGATTGCTGGGTCATATGGCAGTTCTATTTCCAGTTTTTTAAGGAATCTCCACACTGTTCTCCATAGTGGCTGGACTAGTTTGCATTCCCATCAACAGTGTAAGTTCAGTTCAGCTCAGTTCAGTCGCTCAGTCATGCCCAACTCTTTGCGACCCCATGAACTGCAGCATGCCAGGCCTCCCTGTCCATCACCAACTCCCGGAGTCTACCCAAACCCATGTCCATCGAGTCAGTGATGCCATCCAACCATCTCATCCTCTGTCGTCCCCTTCTCCTCCCGCCCCCAATCCTAACCAGCATTAGGGTCTTTTCCAATGAGTCAACCCTTCACATGAGGTGGAGGAACCAGAGATCAAATTGCCAATATCCGCTGGATCATCGAAAAAGCAAGAGAGTTCCAGAAAAACATCTATTTCTGCTTTATTGACTATGCCAAAGCCTTTGACTGTGTGGGTCACAATAAACTGTGGAAAATTCTGAAAGAGATGGGAATACCAGACCACCTGACCTGTCTCTTGAGAAACCTGTATGCAGGTCAGGAAGCAACAGTTAGAACTGGACATGGAACAACAGACTGGTTTCAAATAGGAAAGGGAGTACGTCAAGGCTGTATATTGTCACTCTGCTTATTTAACTTATATGCAGAGTACATCATGAGAAACACTGGGCTGGAAGAAACACAAGCTGGAATCAAGATTGCTGGGAGAAATATCAATAACCTCAGATATGCAGATGACACCACCCTTATGGCAGAAAGTGAAGAAGAACTAAAGAGCCTCTTGATGAAAGTGAAAGAGGAGAGTGAAAAAGTTGGCTTAAAGCTCAACGTTCAGAAAACTAAGATCATGGCATCTGGTCCCATCACTTCATGGGAGATAGATGGGGAAACAGTGGAAACAGTGTCAGACTTTGTTTTTTTGGGCTCCAGAATCACTGCTGATGGTGACTGCAGCCATGAAATTAAAAGACACTTACTCCGTGGAAGGAAGGTTATGGCCAACCTAGATAGCATATTTAAAAGCAGAAACATTACTTTGCCAACAAAAGTCTGTCTAGTCAAGGCTATGGTTTTTCCAGTGGTCATGTATGGATGTGAAAGTTGGACGGTGAAGAAGGCTGAGCGCCGAAGAATTGATGCTTTTGAACTGTGGTGTTGGAGAAGACTCTTGAGAGTCCCTTGGACTGCAAGGAGATCCAATCGATCCATCCTAAAAGAGATCAATCCTGGGTGTTCATTGGAAGGTCTGATGTTGAAGCTGAAACAGTGTAAGAGGGTTCCCTTTTCTCCACACCGTCTCCAGCATTTATTGTTTGTAGACTTTTTGATAGCAGCCATTCTGACCGGTGTGAGATGGTACCTCATTGTGGTTTTGATTTGCATTTGTCTGATAATGAGTGATGTTGAGCATCTTTTCATGTGCTTGTTGGCCACCTATGTCTTCTTTGGAGAAATGTCTGTTTAGTTCTTTGGCCCATTTTTTAGATTGGGTTATTTATTTTTCTGGTATTGAGCTGCATGAGCTGCTTGTATATTTTTGAGATTAATTCTTTGTCAATTGCTTCATTTGCTTTCTCCAATCTGAAGGCTGTCTTTTTGCCCTGCTTATAGTTTCCTTCATTGTACACTTTTAAGTTTAATTAGGTTCCATTTGTTTATTTTTGCTTTTATTTCCATTACTCTGGGAGGTGGGTCATAGAGGATCTTGCTATGATTTATGTCAGAGTGTTCTGCCTTGGTTTTCCTCTAGGAGTTTTATAGTTTCTGGTCTTATATTTAGATCTTTAATCAATGGGGAAAAATATCTTTGCACACGTAAGTAAGTGAAGAATCTCAAAAAGACATCATCCTAAATTATTCAAATGGGCCTTAAATCTAAAGACGAATGTTCTTATAAGAGACAGAAGAAAAAATACAGAGACAGAGAAGACTGTCACATGAAGATGGAGGCAGAGATTGTAGTGATACAGCTACAAGCTGAGGAGTGCCTGAGACCCCCAGAAGCTGGAAGAGGCAAGGAAGGATTCCTCCCCAGAACCTTCAGAAGGAACATGGTCTTGCCAGTACCTTGATTTCAGTCTTCTGATCTCCAGAAATATGAGGAAACCAATGTCTGTTGTTTTGTTTTTCTTATGTCTGTCGTTTTAAGCTGCCTAGTTTGTGTTGATTGTCATGGCAACTCTAGGAAACTAATAAAGTATATTGTTTATGTATTGTTGAATAAAAAATTATTCCTAAACCTACTGCTTAAAATGATAAACATTTATTATAGCACACATTTATTCTCCAGGTGTGACTTACCTGGGTGATTCTTGCTCAGGGTTTCTCATGAAGTTACTGGGGCTGAAATAAACTGAAGACTAGAATGAGGTGAATGGATTCACTCAGCACCCCACCCCCATATGGATTTCTTCAAAGGGATGCTGGTGTCCTCATGACATTGCAGCTGACTTTCCCCAGAGCAACTGATTTCACATTGTCACTTCCACCACTTGTATTTATAAGAAAGCCCACACCCAAGAGGAGAGGAGTTAAGCTCCAACTTTTGAAAGGAGATAATTAAACAATTTGTAAAACTATTTAAAAGCAACCACAATAGCACAAACTAGAATGGTAAGAATGGAAGTAAAGGCGAATGAAAAGATTCACGATATACTTTGAAGATACAGTTAGAGGATTATCAAGTAGGTGGTAGGTAAGCTATGAAAATGACACCAAAGTTTTGACCTGAGCAATTAGATGAATGGTGATATCATTTAATGAGAGATGAATAGGTTTGGAAGATTACCAAGAATTCTGTCCTGAATCTGCTACTCTTATAATATCTATTACATATTTAAGGTTATTTACTGAGTAAACAGATTTATAAGATTGGAAACAAGGGGAGCCATCAAGGATTGAGATACAAATTTAGGAGTCATTACTGTAATGGGAGACGGGCATGGATTTTAGAGGGTCAGGGTAAATGCTACAGATTGAATGTTTGTGTCCCCCACAAAACGTGTTGAAATCTTAATCCCCAACGTGATGGCATTGAGAAGTGGGGCCATTTGGTAGGTGATTAGGTCATCAGGATAAAGCCCTCATGAGTGGAATTAGTGGCCTCATAAGTGCCCTTATAGACCTCAAAGAGTCTCCTTGCCCATTAATGATGTAAGGACATAATGACAAACTGACATCTATGAACCAGGAAATAGGCTCTCACTAGACCTCAAATTGTTAGGGGAAACATTGACTGAAACTGCCCACCCTGGTCAGGCACCAGAGTAACCACTTCAGTTCAGTCACTCAGTCATGTCCGACTCTTTGTGACCCCATGGACTGCAGCACCCCAGGCTTCCCTGTCTATCACCAACTCCCAGAGCCTACTCAAACTCATGTCCATTGAGTCGGTGATGCCATCCAACCGTCTCATCCTCTGTCGTCCCCTTCTCCTCCTGCCTCAATCTTTCCCAGCATCAGGGTCTTTTCCAATGAGTCAGTTCTTCACATCAGGTAGCCAAAGTATTGGAGTTTCAGCTTCAGCATCAGTCCTTCCAATGAATATTCAGGACTGATTCCCTTTAGGATGGACTGGTTGGATCGCCTTGCAGTCCAAGGGACTCTCAAGAGTCTTCTCCAACACCATAGTTCAAAAGCATCAATTCTTCAGCGCTCAGCTTTCTTTATAGTCCAACTCTCACATCCATACATGACTACTGGAAAAACCATAGGCTTGACTAGAAGGACCTTTGTTGGCAAAGTAATGTCTCTGCTTTTTAATATGCTGTCTAGGTTGGTCATAACTTTTCTTCCAAGGAGTAAGAGCCTTTTAATTTCATGGCTGCAGTCAACATCTGCAGTGATTTTGGAGCCCAAGAAAATAAAGTCTGTCACTGTTTCTACTGTTTCCCCATCTACCTGCCGTGAAGTGATGGAACTGGATGCCATGATCTTAGTTTTATGTATGTTGAGTTTTAAGCCAACTTTTTCACTTTCCTCTTTCACTTTCATCAAGAGGTTCTTTAGTTCTTCTTTGCTTTCTGCCATAAGGCTGGTGTCATCTGCGTATTTGAGGTTATTGATATTTCTCCTGGCAATCTTAATTCCAGCTTGTGCTTCATCCAGTCCAGCATTTCTCATGATATACTCTGCATATAAGTTAAATAAGCAGGGTGACAATATACAGCCTTGATGTACTCCTTTTCCTATTTGGAACCAGTCTGTTGTTCCATGTCCAGTTCGAACTGTTGCTTCCTGACCTGCATACAGGTTTCTCAAGAGACAGGTCAGATGGTCTGGTATTCCCATCTATTTCAGAATTTTCCACAGTTTATTGTGATCCACACAGTCAAAGGCTTTGGCATAGTCAATAAAGCAGAAGTAGATGTTTTTCTGGAACTCTCTTGCTTTTTCAATGACCCAATGGATGTTGGCAATTTTTTCTCTGGTTCCTCTGCCTTTTCTAAATCCAGCTTGAACATCCGGAAATTCACGGTTCATGTACCAATGAAGCCTGGCTTGGAGAATTTTGAGCATTACTTTTCTAGTGTGTGAGATGAGTGCAATTGTGTGGTAGTTTGAACATTCTTTGGCATTGCCTTTCTTTGGGATTGGAATGAAAACTGACCTTTTCCAGTCCCGTGGCCATTGCTGAGTTTTCCAAATTTGCCGGCACATGTTTTATCAGAACTCTCCACAATGGCCTGTCCATCTTGGGTGGCCCCACACAGCATTGCTCATAGTTTCATTGAGTTAGACAAGGCTGCATGAGTTATTTTATGATAGAAGGTCCCAGTCAGGAACATAGGACTAACAAGCCACCACCAACCAGAAGAATTCAGGAAAGTTCAAAAGGAGAGACCACATTTTCTGCCACCTCCTAGAATCCTTTTTGGCTTCCATCTTGGCTGAGTAATGCATGAGCCATCAGGAAGGAGCCTGAGTGAGAGTAATTGGCCAGAGACATCCTAGAAACTAATCCCATCACCACAAAACCTGAGACTTCGAGCCACATAGCAGAGCAATTCTTCCGGGTTCCCTTACCCTACTGCTCTCTACCTGGGTGCCCCTTCCCAATAAAGTCTCTTGCTTTGTCAGCACATGTGTCTTCTCAGACAATTTATTTCCAAGTGTTAGACAAGAGCCCCCTTTCACGATCTGGAAGGGGTCCCCCTTCATGCAACAAAATCTGCCAGCACCTTGATCTTGGGCTTCCCAGCCCCCAGAACTATGAGAAATAATTGTTTCCTGTTTAAGCCAACCAGTTTATGGTATTTTTTGTTATAGCAGCCTGAATGCACAGACAGAATGTAAGTGATATTTAAAATTATGCAATTATTTGGGATCACCTGTTAAATGAGCAGAAAAACAATCTTAAGGTTGAGAGCTTGGGAATTTAAGGTTAGATTTAAGGTTAGAATGAGCAGGAGCCAGACAGGAGATGAAGAAGGAGTGGCTGGAGACAGAAGAAAAACCAGTAGAACATGATATCCCAGAACCAAGTGAAGACAGGGTTTGAGAAGGAATAAGTGAAAATCTATTTCAAATATTGTTGAGAATCTGAGTCAGATAAGGAAAGAGAACTGAATATTGACAAAACAAGATGGAAGTCTTTCTTGTCCTTCAGAAGAGTGGTTTCAGTGTAGGGATGGATTGGAGATGGATGAGGAGAGAATGGGAGGAGAAAAATAGAGAAAAGTCTTTCAAGGAGTACTGATGTAAGAAGTCGGTAGCTGAAGTTGGTGTGGGACCATGGAGGGTTTTTTGAAAGAGGAGTCTTAGAGAGAAGCAAGAGTTGTTTACACGCTGCCATATGAGGGAGAGTATTGCAGGTTGGTGGATGGGAAGATAAGGCAGTTCTCTTGGTAGTGTTTCTGTTTTCTCACTGAAATAAGAAGTAATGTCATAAGTGGATGAAGAGCAGGGGCTTAGGGATTGAAAGTTCACAGAAGGGAGGAAATGTGGACAAGCTGAATCAAGTAAAAGAGCAATTGATGAGGGAAATATGGTTAAGATGACCAAGGATCCATGTGTAATGTGTGCTCATCAATTCAGAGCGAGACCAGGCTGCAGGCTGGTGTGGAGGCCCAGATAAAGCTGAGCTATTTCCCCAGAACTGGGGTTTGCCAGATATGTAATGGGCTGGGGAGAGGGCATAGCAAGAGAATCACCAGTGTGAGTAAGGAGCTAGTTATTGTGTTAATGACAATCAATGGAACCAGGTGGGATATGGAGAGAAGTAAGACTACGAAGGGGGATGAGAGAAAGTAAAAAGTGGTAGGGTCCATGGTTCTTAATATGGTTGAGGAATTGTTCTAATGGGACTTCTGAGGTAGGTCAGAAGTAAGATTTTGGAAGAAATGAATTCTTGTGATGACAGAATATGTTTAACTGAAGATACTCTAGAACAATCGTCAGCAAACCATGGCATTTGTTCAAGGGAGTAAAATATTTAAGTTCTATTAAAAAAAAAGTTTTTTCCAGGGCACCACCAAAATGGTAAAGATCTATGTAAGAGTGAAAGCATCCAAGAGAATAAGACATCAAAGGCTCTGTGTTGGCTGAGATTTTATCTTTAGAATCAACTGGAACTGGCTTGGGCAGATTGGAAAAGAAGCTTGTACTATACATATACTACATTGAAGTGCTTAATTACTCTGATTTATTGACCAAGAAACCCACAAGTTTGCCAGATTATTCAGCCATAAGCAAGAGAAGCTTCTGTAATTGGTCCAATTAATGAAAGCTCCCGGCCACTTGGGCCTTGTAACTCAGAAGATCCTGTGATGAGCACAGTGTCTTCAGCAGATAAGGATACTATATGGAATTTCTGTCTAGCCCCAGAATCATACAGAACCCGAAGGTATTGGAGCAAAGTCATGTTCTTCTCATCAAATGTCCATTTTCCTATAAGAAACAGTATCTGGCCAGCTAATGAGCCCTAGTTGAGACTGAATGCCTGACCATGGAACCCAAGGTAAAATTTCATCATGGCTGTTCCTTAAGAGCTGAGTATTATCTGAATCTGAGTTTACAGCATTGTGCATGCACAACACCATGCTGTAATTGAGTTGAAATCGTTCTAAAATGTAAGCAAGTTGGAAGAACAGGTGGCTCAGCTTTCTATGGCACCTACTCCAGCTATATTGCCACTTCAATTGGAATCACATCTGATTAACTTTCCAAAAACACACAGTCATTCTCCAAGACCCATCTGCCTTATGGCTAGACCAACAGACAAATTAAGTGAGGATATGGAAGGAATCATCTTTTCTGCATCTTTCAAGCCTTCGATGGTGGTACCAACAATTGCAGTTCACCCAGGGATTGGAAGGGAAAAGAAGTCTCAGTATCTTCTGCTTGGATCTCCCTACCTTATTAGCCCTCAGTCCACAAGTGAAGGTGGTGATTCTGCCAGTTACCAGTGGGCCTATTCCAATCATGCATTCAAGAACTTAGGAAATAACCTGAGGTAAATTCAGAGACTTAGGTACACTGTGAGATTGATTTAGACTAAAATTTTGTTTATCACCCAATCTCCATGGCCCCTACTCTGGCAGGCTATGGATGCATTTTAGGTCCATAGGGATTAACATTCTCTGCTCCTTCTATAATCCCTTGGGAAACAGACCCACTCTTACAAATTTAAATGCCATACATTTTTGTATGTATGACAAGCCTAGACAGGGTATTAAAAAGCAAAGATATCACTTTGCCAACAAAGGTCCATATAATCATAGCTATGGTTTTTCCAGTAGTCATGAACGGATGTGAGAGTTGGGCCATAAAGAAGATTGAGTGCCAAAGAATTGATGCTTTTGAATTGTGATGCTGGAGAAGACTTTTGAGAGTCCCCTGGACAGCAAGGAGATCAAACCAGTCAATCCTGAAGGAAATCAACCCTGCATACTCACTGGAAGGACTGATGCTGAAGCTAAAACTCTAATACTTTGGCTACCTGATATGAAGAGCCACTGGAGAAGACCCTGATACTGGGAAAGATTGAAGGCAAACACAGGAGAGAGCAGAGGATGAGATGGTTAGATGGCATCACAGACTCGACATGAATTTGAGCAAACTGTGGGAGATAGTGAAGGACAGGGAAGCCTGGTGTGCAGCAGTCCACGGGGTTGCAAAGAGTCAGACATGACTTAGCAACTGAAAAACAACCACACATTTCTGCACATACCTCCAGCCCTGATATCCAAATCATATACAGTGTCTTCAAACTTGTGCATTCACCTGTCTTCCCAATAATTTCACTCAAATAACCACTAGATATGATAAAGTTTTTCTACCCCAAACTGGACTCAATTCCTCCTCTACCTTTTTTTAAAATTAATTTTTATTGGAGTGTAGTTGCTGAATCAGTTATACACACACACACACACACACACATATATACACCCTCTTTTTTCAGATTTTCTTCCCATTCAGGTCGCCACAGAGCACTGAGTGTAGTTCCCTGTGCTTACAGTAGGCTCTCATTTATCTATTTTATACATCAATTCCAATCTCCCAATCCATACTACCCACCTCCTCTCCCACCTTGGTGTCCATATGTCTGTTCTCTCCATCTGTGTCTCTATTTGCTTTGCAAAAAAGATCATCTATACCATTTTTCTAGATTCCACATATATTTGTTAATATACCTTTTTAAAAATATTTCTGCACAGATAGTCACTCATCACAGTTTAAATCAATTGCTCAGGTCAAAAAAATATCTCAGTATTATCCCTGACTTCTCTCCTTGTCTCACATATTACCTCTGATCCACCAGCCATGATATTGAAGATACAATGTAAATTCAACCACTTTTCACTCTCTCCATCACTACCACTCTGGTTCTTGCCATCACCCTATCTCACCTAGACTACTGCCCTAACCCTACTAAGTTTTTTGCTTTTTTTTTTTTTTTGATTTGAGTCCTTATTGTCCATTCTCCACAAAGTAAGGGATCACTTTTTTAATACTTAGCTCATGTCTGGCACCTGTCCGACTCCTGCTCCTTATTGAATAGAACACACTGCCTTCTTCATCCCTCCCCATTCACCTAGGTTAAGTCAAGGAACCACAAAATTCTTCCAAACACTCTAAAACCATCAAAATGTAAGTCTAGGCCTCAGGAGACTTGCCAGACCTTGTGTCTGAACCTTGTATTTGATTCTCAGCCTTTTAAAATGATACTTCCTAAGCTTTCATTCTCACCTTATCCCTTCATTTGAGTTCAACACCTCTCTTGCACCAACTTCTCAACAAACCCCTGAGGTGAATGGGTTATACTCCTTCACACTTGTTTCTTCTCACTTTTTTTATTATTCTCCAAGTAGTAATAGAAAGAAAACGGATTTGGTAGTTAACCAGGCAGTCCTTCAAATCTTGTATCTTTTATCAATAGTATGGACACAATACCATTTTATCAGGATTTTATGACATAAAAAGGGATAAAATATACAAAATGCCTGGCTATAGTCAGTTCTCAATAAATGCTTCCTTTCCCCCAATATCTACTTAGTTTCCCTTCTTTTTCTTTATCCTGCTTTCTCCTTGAATCAAAAGTCAACTTTGTATACACTCAGCCAAAGGAAATCTGCCAAGATAAAATGGAAATTGAACAGATGGCCAAGTTTCTTTGACATTCTCAAACCCTGCTTTTAATGATGGGAATTAAGATTTCCAAGTGAAAGCAGCAAGTGGTGCCATTTGAGACTAACTCATTCTTTGGCTTCACTTGATTTGAGGAGACCAGGTTTTACTCCCCAACCTGTCCAGCCTGAAATACTGTAAAAATGACCAGTTTATTCTGGTGCCAAAAGTAATAAGATCTCAGAAATACAGTGGCTCAGAGAAAGGAATTCAATGTGGAGTCGACTTCATTTGATAGGACACTTAAACCTCAGTGCCTGCAGAGAAACTCTGTTTTGTTGAAGTATGAGTGTATTTGGCTCACACCATATTTTCATTTATATAATATACCTTAGTCTAGTGAAAAAGAGAAATATCTATTTCTTTTCAAAGAAACCTGTTCTTAAAATGTGTCCTCCATTTTATGACAGGAAATAGGGGAGTGGTATATACACTGCTGGAGAGTCCTGAAAAAAATAGGTTCCTGAAGATCTTTATATGTGGAAAAAATGTGATCATAAATACAACCAGCAGCCTGCAGGCAGACAAGGTGATTTGTGTTTCAGTTTAACAGCACACATCTCTGATTACACCTGCAAAATGTTGCCAGGAAACTGAAATGGACCAAACAGAGCATCTATCTCTTAGTAGCAATTTTCTTTGTTCATAATCTATTCCTTGTTGCTGTTTAGTCACTAAGTTGTGTCCAACTCTTTGAGACCCCATAGCCTGCCTGTGCCAGGCTACTCTGTCCACCAGATCTCCTAGGCAAGAATACTGGAGTGCAGTATTCTTGCCATTCCTTCCCCAGGGGATCTTCCCAATCCAGGGATCAAATCCACATCTCCTGCTTGGCATGTAGATTCTTTACCGCTGAGTCACCTTGGAAGCCCCAATCTATTCCTGCATGTTAATTATCCCTGATTAAAAATAAAGTAAATTCTTGTTTGGAGTTTCTAACAGCAACATTTTCTGTTTCATTATAAAGAAACAGTTGTTTCAGTTCAACAGGCCCTTGAGAACTCTGTTACAGGGAACTGAGGCTATTAACCCACCACCAGTGTTTCCAAAGCTGATACAATCTCTTACCTGGAAACACAGCTCAGAAAAGAGCTAGATCTGCATGAGACAAATGCTCAGGGCTGGGGCAATGGGATGACCCAGAGGGATGGGATGGGGAGGGAGGTGGGAGGGGGGGTTCAGGATGGGGAACACATGTAAACCCATGGCTGATTCATGTTAATGTATGGCAAAAACTACTACAATATTGTAAAGTAATTAGCCCCCAACTAAAATAAATAAATTTATTTAAAAAAAAAAAAAGAGCTAGATCTCGGAAAAGTGTGGGCAACTGCCCCGCCCTTCCTGAGCACTTGATTCCACCCCCTCTGGAATAAATCTGTGGCATAGAAAAGTGACACATAGCTTCTATCAAAATGGATGACCTGGAGAGCTGTATTCAGCAACTACCCAAGCAACTGAAGTAAGTGGGTCCAACCAAGAGAGCAGAAATCACTGAGCAAACTTGAGTGGCTTGTTCATTGAGCTCAGGTGGGATCTTACTGCAGTCTTTGGACTAAATATGCTGATTGTTGTTCAGCCGCTCAGTCCTGTCTGGCTCTTTGTGACCCCATGGACTGCAGCCTGCCAGGTTTCCCTCTTCCTTTACCATCTCCCAGAGCTTGCTCAAACTCATGTCCATTGAATCAGTAATACCATTCAGCCATATTGTCCTCTGTTGTCCCCTTCTCCTCCTGCCTTCAATCTTTCCCAGAAAATAAGTATACTGGATCAGGTAGCTTATTCGCCATGTTTAATTAACAACATAAGTAAAAACAGCAGGGGCAGAGAGCAGCTACCACAGATACTAAAAGGAACCAATGTTCACTCATCAGTTCAGTTCAGTTGCTCAGTTGTGTCTGACTCTTTGCAACCCCATGGACTGCAGCACCCCAGGCCTCTCTGTCCATCACCAACTCCAAGAATTTACTCAAACTCATGTCCATTGAGTCAGTGATGCCATCCAACCATCTCATCCTCTGTCGTCCTCTTCTCCCCTGCCTTCAATCTTTCCCAGCATCAGGGTCTTTTCCAATGAGTCAGTTCTTCACATCAGGTGGCCAAAGTATCGTAGCTTCAGCTCCAGCATCAATCCTTTCAATGAACATTCAGGACTGATTTCCTTTAGGATGGACTTGTTGGATCACCTTGCAGTCCAAGGGACTCTCAAGAGTCTTCTCCAACACCATAGTTCAAAAGCATCAATTCTTCAGTGCTCAGCTTTCTTTACAGTCCAACTCTCACATCCATACATGACCACTGGAAAAACCATAGCTTTGACTAGACAGTGTTGGCAAAGTAATGTCTCTGCTTTTTAATATGCTGTCTAGGTTGGTCATAACTTTTCTTCCAAGGAGCAAGTGTCTTTTAATTTCATGGCTGCAGTCACCATCTGCAGTGATTTTGAAGCCCAAAAAAATAAAGTCTGTCACTGTTATTTATTTTCCTTCACTTAGAGGTTAAGTTGGAGCCATAGGAAAGCCCACATTTCCTATACTAGTGCAATAGTATCTATATTTTTTCCATATGCAATGAATAATTCTGCAAAAACACCATCATGTTTCCACAAAAATCTATGAAACACCTTACTACAAGGTCTGTGCAAATAATCATTTTTTAAAAAGAAAAAAGAAAAAAAAGGAAAATATCTTGCTGGAGATCAATAGACACTAGTGGGGACCCTGACAAACTGCATAGTGTATTGAATGGCACATGCTTAGAATAAAAGGGGTAGCTGCCAATCGGCTCCCACTTACTGTTGTCATATGGAAATTCAGGTGTAAAGGATAAATGAATGCCTGCATTTTTGTTATTTTTCATTTATTTCAAACACTATTTAGTTTAAACAAACAAAACATTTCTGAGGCTCCATAATTTGCAAACTCCGATTCAGCCAATCACTCTGACTTGGCAGAGACTCTTGATGTTGGGGGAGCAGTTGAGGTCCCAGACCAGTCCTGACATGGTGACCAAAGGAAGACAGGGTATGAAAGGAAGATTATGAGTTCAATATGGGGCCACCAAGTTTGGGAGAGGAAACCAGAGACTTGAGGGCATTTTCCTGGGAGCCCACCAAAACTTAGGAAGCATGAGGAGGAGGAGTGGGGTCTGAGAATTAACCACCCAAGAAGTGAGAGGGAAACCAATGCAGGGGACAATCACAAACATAAGGAGGGAGTGGTCACTTGAGAGAAATCCTGCACAGGGTAAAATCCTTTATTTGGTGTGTTTGGGCTGCTGTAACAAAAATGCCACAGTCCTGGTGGCTTAAACAACAGAAACCTATTTCTCACGGTTGTGGAGACTGGTAAGTCCAAGGTTAAAGGGGCAACCTATTCAGTTCCTGGTGAGAACAGTCTTCCTGGTTGTGTCTTCAGATGGAAGAGTGAGCAAGGAACCAAGCTCCCTTGTTTCTCTTCTTATAAGGGAACTAATTCCATCATGAGAGCTCCATCCTCAAGACATAGTCACCTTCCAAAGGCCCCACTTCCTAATACCACCACAATGGAGACTAGGGCTTCAACATATGAATTTTGGAGGGACACGAATATGCAGTCCACAGTACTTGGAAAGGACAGTTAAATGCTTGCTGTATCTGGCCAGTATGAGGTCCTTAGTAGTGCTCTTAGTGAGTGTGGTGAACAGACTAAAAGACGGACCCACTGACCACACTTGCTGGTATTCACACCCAGTGTGATCCCTCTCACATTGTGCCAGGGTGGTCTGTGAGTCAGAAGGAAAGATGAATGTCTGGGTGAATAAATGGATGTGTGGACTGACTGACAAAGAAAACAGCTCTGCCAATTTTGTCTATCCTTGGAGCACCCCATAAGTAGAATGGTGTATCCCTTAGGATTATCTTACTTCATTTCTGTGTATCTGTGGGGAACATGTGAGACAATCACATTAAAGGTCATTTTCAGGTCTGATAGCTAGCTGTCACTGGAGGAGGCAATGGCAGCCCACTCCAGTACTCTTGCCTGGAAAATCCCATAGACGGAGGATCCTGATAGGCTACAGTCCATGGGGTCGCTAAGAGTCAGACACGACTGAATGACTTCACTTTCAGTTTTCACTTTCATGCATTGGAGAAGGAAATGGCAACCCACTCCAGTGTCCTTGCCTGCAGAATCCCAGGGATGGCAGAGCCTGGTGGGCTGCCGTCTATGGGGTCGCACAGAGTCGAACACGACTGAAGCGACTTAGCTGCTTAGCAGCAGCTAACTGTCACTCGTTGGGTACTAGTTGAAGATCATCCTGATACAAACATCTAATATTTCTGCAGTTCCAGTTCTTGGTTTCAGAGGCCCCCATGGCTGTGTGTTTTCCACTTCAAACCTGCCAAAATGAGAACAAGTCCCATGAATCAACTGCTGCGGAAGAGGCCGGAATCTATCAGCATTCAGAGAAGCCTTTCCTTCTCATCACAATTTGTTTTCATAGCTATTGTGTGAGATCAGTTAGGCAGGTGTTAACACCACTACACAATAAAGCTGTTATTAAATTCCACTGTGCTAAAACAGGTGTATTCATCATGTGTTAGTGTTGTTATTCTTATTTGAGCAGAGTTCCTCTTCTCCTGGCTTTAAAGTGAGGGGGGAGAGCTGGAGGTGCATGGAAGGTCTCAAACAAAAAGGAAGAGAATGTATTTTTTGTTTAACTTATTCCACATAACATTCCATAACTATGTTTTTGAGATTTCTCTTTGCTTATATTTTAAGCTCTAATTTATTTAACTCTGTACTGCATAGGATTTCATTTCATTTCATGGAGACAAATTAGTCCTAGAGTAATTAACACTACAAGAATTCTTGTACACGTCTTCTTAAGTAGATGTATGAGAATTTTCCTTTTATCTAGTAAAATATAAATGCAATATATCCACAGTATTTTAAAATCATTCCAATAAGTAAACAGGTTAAATTTATATTCAATTATGAATTAGATTCTGTACATGCTTTTTATTATACTGTCTTTTCAATCTGTTGTTTATTTTACACTTATTTTTGTTGCTGTGGTTTAGTTACTAAGTATTGTCCAACTCTTTTGCAATCCCATGGACTGTAGCCTGCCAGGCTCCTTGGTCCGTGGGATTTTCCAGGCAAGAATACTGGAGTGGGTTGCCACTTCCTTCTCCAGGGGATCTTTCCAATCCAGAAATTGAACCCGAGTCTCCTGCATTGCAAGCAGATTTTTTTTTTACTGCTAAGCCACTAGGAACCCTATGTTACACTTACATTGCATCTCAATTTTTCAAGTGCTCACATAGCTACATGTGGCTAGAGATTACTGTAACGGAGAATGAAACTACAGGCACCACGCCTAAAAGTAGGATGGGTGAATTGTAATGTAAGCAAAGTAACCTTACCAAGTACTGCAATATTACCCTTTGAAGTGATTGTCTCAGCTTCACTCCCAACAAGAATGTATGAAAGTTTCCATTTTTCCACACCCTTGCCAACAATTCAGTTTTGAATTTGTTTTAGTGTTCGAAAATTTGATAATTACAAAGTATCTCATTTTTGTTTGTTTTTCCCTGATCAGTAATGAAGTTGAACCTCTAATCATATGTTAATTGTCCACTCAGGTTTCTTCTTCCATGAATTGCCTATTCAATTTCTTTGCCCCTGGGGAGTACCGATTTGTGAAAGTGGTGTATACATTCTTAATGACTGCTCCTGATAGGTATATTCATTGCAAACATGATCTTCCAAGCTATGGCTTATCTTTTTACTTTCTCTACGTTATCTTTATTTTGAAGAAGTTGTTGGGTTTTTTAAAAAGCTAAGAAGTTATCAATTGTTTTATTTCTTATACTTTTTGGGGGGATTTTTTTTAAAGAAATTTCTTTCTATCTCAAATTCATAAATATATTATTCTATTGTTGTTCATTCGCTCAGTCATGTTCGACTCTTTGCAACCCCATGGACTGCAGCACACCAGGTTTCCCTGTCCTTCACTATCTCCCACAGTTTGCTCCAACTCATGTCCACTGAGTCAGTGATGCCATCCAACCATCTCATCCTCTGTCTTCCCCTTCTCCTCCTGCCTTCAATCTTTCCCAGCATCACAGTCTTTTCCAATAAGTCAGTTCTTTCCATCAGGTGCCCAAAGTATTGGAGTTTCAGCTTCAGCATCAGTCCTTCCAATGAATATTCAGGACTGATTTCCTCTAGGATTGACTGGTTTGATCTCCTTGCCGTCCAAGGGACTCTCAAAGTCTTCTCCAGCACCACAGTTGAAAAGCATCAATTCTTCGGCACTCAGCTTCCTTTGTAGTCCAACTCTCACATCCATACATGACTGCTGGATGCTTACCTTAGCATCACTACCTTCAAAATAACTTTTATTTCTGCTTAGGAAAGGCTCCTAAACATGTTCTTCAAAACTGTCTTTCCTTCAATTCTGGTTTCCCCAGTGTGTAAGCCCAGCAGTGGGATTGCTGGGTCCAAGTTTGATACATGAAAAAGGGCACTCAAAGCCGGTGCACTGGGACATCCCAGAGGGATGGGATGGGGAGGGAGGTGGGAGGGGGGCTTGGGATGGGGGGACACATGTACCCCCGTGGCTGATTCACATCAATGTATGGCAAAAACCACCACAATATTGTAAAGTAATTAGCCTCCAATTACAATAAATAAATTATTTTTTTAATTATCTTTCCTCATATTGGCCTTTTCTTGTTTGTTTCCTATGAATTTTAGAATCATTCCATAAAGCTCCATGAAATACCATGGAAATTATTATTCTATAATTTCTTCTAAAAATTACCTTTCACACATTTAGACTTTAAATCCATGTGTAATTTTTTTGTATGAAGTGAGTTAGAAATCCATTTTTTTCCCAAATGAGCAATTACTTGATTGTCTTAGAAAAGTATTTTAAAGAGCTCATCTTTCCCCCATTTATAAGAACTGCCATTTCTGATTTTATATATATATATATATATATATATATATATATATATACATATACATGTATATATATATGTATATATGGCATCATCACCACCACCATCATCATCATCACAAATTTATATTTCAGGGTCCACTTTCTATTCCAGTAACCTAGTTGTTTCTCCCCAACTCTGTGCATGCTTACCTTAATAGATGTACCTTCAAAATAAGTTTTATTTCTGTTTAGGAAAGTCTCCTAAACTTATTCTTCAAAATTGTCTTTCCTCATATTGGTCTTTTCTTATTTGTTTCCTATGAATTTTAGAATCATTCCATAAACCTTCATGAAAAATCATTCTAAAAACCTCCTATTGGCATTTTTACCAAAAATGCCCTGAATTTATGAAGTGATATGTAGTCACTTGACATGTTCATATTTTTTAGTCTTCTTATTTAGGAACACAGTATATCTCTGAGTCTATTCAGGTATAATTTGGCCTTCAATTTGTTTTTTAATATTCTCTATAAAGGGCCCATACATCTTTCATTTTTAATGAGAGTTATCTCTAAATGCCTTTTGAGTTTTGTTATTATTATGAATGCCTTTTTCTTCTATTAAATATTGATTATGCCTAGTGTAAATAAAGGCTATTAATTTCTGTATGTAAATATTTTAACCAACAAATTTGCTTAATTTTCTTCTTTATTTCTACTCATTGTATTTAAATTCTTTTGAATTCTATGTGAACAATAATATATCTGTAAATAAAGATGGCTTTGTGCTTTCCATTTCAGTTCTTACATCTTGCTTTTTTTCCTATTTTACATTATTGGCTATAACCTCTAATACTACATTGAATTATAAAAGTAAGCATACTTCTCTGCTTCCTGAGTCTTAGCTCTTAAGCGTGATGTTTTCTGTAGTATTCGAAAGGCATTATTTGTCAAATTGGGGCTTCACAGGTGGAGCTAGTGGTAAAGAACCCACCTGCCAATGCAGGAGACTTAAGAGGTTCGATGCCTGGTTCGATGCCTAGGTCAGGAAGATCGCCTGGAGGAGGGCATGGCAACCCATTCAAGTATTCTTGCCTTGAGAATCTTATGGACAGAGGGGCCTGGTGGGCTACAGTCCACAGGGTCACAAAGAGTTGAATATGACTGAACCTACTTAGCACGCACTCAAGCTCATTTGTCAAATTAAGAGAGAGTTACCTTTTTATTAGTTTGTTAAGAGTTTGTTTTTAATCATGGATGAACACTGACTTCTCAAATGTCTCTCATGCACCTATTTATATCATTATAAAGCATTTCCCTTCATCTGTTCATGTGAAGACTTATGTTAGTAGATTTTTGGATGTTGAACCATGCTTGTATTTGTGGTATAATCCCTCTTCTTGTGATGTGTGATATAAATAAATATATGATATGCAAATATTTTATTTGAAATTTTTGTATCTATACTTAAAAATACAATTTATAATTTTGGTGGCAAGGTTACTCTAGCCTCATAAGATGAGATGTATAGCTTTCCATTTGATACAATTTTATGAGATAGGAATAATCTGCAATTATTTTAATTTTTAAAGGAAAGAGAAAAAAAGAATTCATCTGTCCCTTCAAAGTTCAAAAACCTGACTGTTAATCTCTCTGGGTACCTTTTGAGTATGGCAATGTTCAACTAACAATTCATTTTAATAGTGGTCGCTGCTAGTGTGTAGACCCTGGCTATTTCAAGCAATATACCTTCTTAATCACTGAGTTTCAGTTTTATCATCTGTACCTACTTCTGAAGTTCATTATTCATTTATTCAATCTTCCTTCTTGAGACAATCCAAGTGTATAAAGTTTTTAGAAAAAATAAATGATCATACTTTCGGCATATAGACTTATTATCATTTGTTTCATTGGTTTCCTATCTGTAATTATGCCCTTCTTCAACTGAATATGAATTGAATTGAATATGCCTTCTTTTCTTCCCCACAATCAGTCTTGCTTAAAATTTGTCTAGTTTTTCTCTTCAAAGAACTGATTTTAGTATTTTGAACCTATCTAAATTTGGCTTTCAGAATTCATTATTTTTTTGTCTTTATTTCCTTGCATCTATGTCCACAGAAGGACTCTACAAAAATAATAGCATCAGCTTTATATGGAGTAGCCAAAATCTGGGAACAATCCAAATGCCCATCAACAAGGGAAGTGCATTCATTCAATGAAATATTAGTTAAGAAAAAATTCTTGCTACTCACAGCAGCATGGCTATAACTCAAGAGCATCATGCTGACTGAAAAAAGAGTAAATACTTTGTGATTATATTCAAATGAAATCTCAGAAAAGGCTAAACCATAGTGACAGAAACAGTTCAGTGGTCATCTGAGGTTGAGATAAGAGTGCGATCATTATTGACTGGAGAGGGGCATAAGAGTGAAGGGAACATACTATGTTATACACACACACACACACACACACACGTATTTATATATCTTGGTTGTGGTGATAGTTACATAGGTGCATAAATTTTCAAAATTCACTGGCTATATACTTAAAATTGTATTTTATTATATAGTATATTGTAAACATACTATCATAAGTTTTTTTTTAATACTGTGAGATACCACTTCTAACCCACTGGAATAGTTAATATTAAAAAGATTTGCAATAGAAATGTTGGGAGGATGTGGGGCAATTATAACTTTTATTAAATTAATAAAAAAACTCATTGTTGGTGAGTATAAAATGATCCACTCACTTTGGAAAACTCTCTGGTAGTTTCTAAGAAAGGTAAACACACACTCACCTTATCCAGACATTCTACTTTTATGAATAGAACTAGCAGGAATGCAAGCATGTCCACAAAAGGTATTTTCCCAGTAGCAGCTTTTCTCACAATAGTCAAAAAATGAGAATAACTCCATGTCCATAAATAAGTGAAACAAGATAGATAAACTGCAGTATATTCATATGATCAAATAATAGCCATTTAAAAAATAATTACTGATACAAGAGTATAGGTGAACCTGTGTATATACTTGTGTCCCATGTGAATCTGGGTCAGCAGGGTCCAAATGGTAAGATGTTCCGCAGCCTTGGATACCCCTCTTCTTACCCATCTCTCCTGGGCTTTAGTCTTCATTGTCTTGTGAATGATTTTGGCTGGCTTGTAAGATCACTCTGCTGTTTCCTCTGGTTTAGAAACGCCTAACTCTATCCTCTGACCTGCTGAGAAGTTTGGACACCAAGTAAAAAGGCACAAAGTAACTGACTTAGGCAACCTCTGCAACAGACCTTAGTAGGAAATCCCCTTCTTCCTTTAATCTTTAATGGACTTTTGCTTGACTTTAGTTCTCTTAGCCTCTTCTCACTTGGGAAACTGAGAATGGGGAGTGGCCGAGGATGAGGGATCAAAACACCCCCTTACCTGCTCTTGATGTCACCATTAACCAAGTGTTTGAGGGGAAAACTGCAAGCCTACAGTGTTTTGCCTGGAGTTTTTTTCTCTGCATGGCTCCCAGGAGAGCCTGATCATAGCTAATCTTGGGGGATCCTGGGAGCTGGGAGAAGAGCAGCACAGCTGAACAAATAGCTACATAGGAATTAATTCTCATTCCCCAAACTCGTGTTCACTCTTACAATGATACAGGCACCATGAGGACAAGGAAAGCGTATCAAACATCTGAGTACAATTCAATCTTTTTTCCCAAAGCACTTTCTCTCTTTTGCCCATCCCAGGAGACATCAGCTTAAGCATCCTTTTGCCATTCAGAAGGCCCTGAATTGACCCTTCAGAAGAGGATCAATTAGCAAACCAGCTTTAAACTATTCTTTTATTCCTGGCTGCACAACACTTTATTCCAGAGTAAGACACTCATTAATAAAATAGAGTTGCATTTAATATCCATCAATAAAATGGACAGAATAAAAGAAAAGACCCAGAGAATAAATTAGCTGTTGTATTGATTTTTTTTTTGCACAAATTGTAGCCTCTGTTTCTAAGAATGAAGACTAACTTAATGGAAAGAAGGCCAAGATGGATTACATCAGATTTCCCTTTATTAGATCTCTTGGTTTCAGAGAGCTTTGCTTTCTGTCTAAGCTTCAGAAAGTGAAAGTGAAAGTGAAAGTGAAATCGCTTAGTCGTGTCCGATCTTTGCGACCCTGTGAACTGTAGCCTACCAGGCTCCTCCATCCATGGGATTCTCCAGGCAAGAATACTGGATTGGGTTGCCATATCCTTTTCCCGGGGATCTTCCCTACCCAGGGATCGAACCCAGGTCTCCTACATTGCAGGCAGACACTTTAACCTCTGAGCCACCAGGGAAGCTTCAGATGTTTGAAGAAAACCTGTTTACTGGAGAAGACCATCAGTGAGTCACAAAGAGTCCTTCAAACATCAGTTCCCTCCTGGTTACAATGTTCTAAGCAGACAAAGCAGGTAAGTTACTTGGTACAGAGATAAACTTGAGGGGCAGGAGTCCAGAAAAATTTTAGGTTCTCCTTGAAGGAGATGGAACAACTGATAGTTTATAGAATAGAGACAGCATGTTAACAGAACACACACCACCTTACCCACTACTCTATCAGCTATATCCTTGGTCAGATATCTACATTTCTAAAAAAGGAAAAGATCTGCTATTTATGCTGGTGGGAGGCAGATTGTGAAGTGGTCTATGACAGATAACCCTGAGGATTGTTTGCAAGAAAGTGTTCATGAACTTGAAAATCCTTGGAGAGAACTCCTCCGAATTCCCAAGAACACAGCAAATCTACAACTACATGTGGAATAATTCTCTCGGGATTATACCTGAAAACTGGATGAACAGACCCTCACAAGAAAGGATGAAAAGATATTTTTGAAATGTGTAGGAGATGTAGAGATATGATCTTGCCAAGGGAAAACCCATATCCCTGCCACATATTCATATTATCCAAAGCAACCAACAGATTCAGTGGAATCCCTAACAAAATTCCAATGGCAGATTTCACAGAACTAGGACAAATAATTCTAAAACTTAATGGAATTACAAAAGACCACAAAGAGCCAAAATGACCTTGTGAAAGAAGAAAACTTCTGGAGGTATCATTCCCTCATATCAGACTATATTACAAGCTTATAGAAGACTTCAACAGTATGTGAACAGCAGGCTTCAACAATAGGTGAACTGAGAACTTCCAGATGTTCAAGCTGGTTTTAGAAAAGGCAGAGGAACCAGAGATCAAATTGCCAACATCCCTTGGATCATTGAAAAAGCAAGAGAGTTCCAGAAAAACATCTACTTCTGCTTTATTGACTATGCCAAAGCCTTTGACTGTGTGGATCACAACAAACTGTGGAAAATTCTGAAAGATATGGGAATACTAGACCACCTAACCAACCTCCTGAGAAATCTGTATACAGGTCAAGAGTTCAGTTCAGTTCAGTCGCTCAGTCGTGTCCGACTCTTTGCAACCCCATGAATTGCAGCACGCCAGGCCTCTCTGTCCATCACCAACTCCCGGAGTCTACCCAAACCCATGTCCATCGAGTCGGTGATGCCATCCAACCATCTCATCCTCTGTAGTCCCCTTCTCCTCCCGCCCCCAATCCTACCCAGCATTAGGGTCTTTTCCAATGAGTCAACTCTTCGCATGAGGTGGCCAAAGTATTGGAGTTTCAGCTTCAACATCAGTCCTTCCAAAGCAACAGTTAAAAACTGGACATGGAACAATGGACTGGTTCCAAATTGGGAAAGGAGTACGTCAAGGCTATATATTGTCACCCTGCTTATATAACTTATATGCAGAGTAAATCATGCAAAATGCTAGGCTGGATGAAGCACAAGCCAGAATCAAGATTGCAGGGAGAAATATCTTCAGATATGCAGATGATATTACCCTAATGGCAGAAAGCAAAGAGGAACTAAGGAGCCTCTTGATGAAAGTGAAAGAGGAGAGGGAAAAAGTTGGCTTAAAACTCAATATTCACTAAAGATTCTACCAGAAAACTACTAGAGCTAATCAATGAATATAGTAAAGTTGCAGGATATAAAATTAACACACAGAAATCCCTTGCATTCCTATACACCAATAATGAGAAAACAGAAAGAGAAATTAAGGAAACAATACCATTCACCATTGCAACAAAAAGAATAAAATACTTAGGAATATATATACCTAAAGAAACAAAAGACTTATATATAGAAAACTATAAAACACTGATGAAAGAAATCAAAGAGGACACAAACAGATGGAGAAATGTACTGTGTTCATGGATTGGAAGAATTAATATAGTGAAAATGAATATACTACCCAAAGCAATCTATAGATTCAATGCAATCCCTATCAAGCTACCAATGGTATTTTTCACAGAACTAGAACAAATCATTTCACAATTTGTATGGACATATAAGAAACCTCGAATAGCCAAAGCAATCTTGAGAAAGAAGAATGGAACTGGAGGAATCAACCTGCCTGACTTCAAGCTCTACTACAAAGCCACAGTCACCAAGACAGTATGGTACTGGCACAAAGATAGAAATATAGATCAATGGAACAAAATAGAAAGCCCAGAGATAAACCCATGCACCTATGGACACCTTATTTTCGACAAAGGAGGCAAGAGTATACAATGGAGAAAAGACAATCTCTTTAACAAGTGGTGCTGGGAAAACTGGTCAACCACTTGTAAAAGAATGAAACTAGAACACTTTCTAACACCATACACAAAAATAAAGTCAAAATGGATTAAAGATCTAAATGTAAGACCAGAAACTATAAAACTCCTAGAGGAAAACATAGGCAAAACACTCCAACATAAATCACAGCAGGATCCTCCATGACCCACCTCCCAGAATATTGGAAATAAAAGCAAAAATAAACAAATGGGACCTAATTAAAATTAAAAGCTTTTGCACAACAAAGGAAACTATAAGCAAGGTGAAAAGACAGCCTTCAGAATGGGAGAAAATAATAGCAAATGAAGCAACGGACAAACAATTAATCTCAAAAATATACAAGCACCCCCTGCAGCTGAATTCCAGAAAAATAAACGACCCAATCAAAAAATGGGCCAAAGAACTAAACAGACATTTCTCCAAAGAAGACATACAGATGGCTAACAAACACATGAAAAGATGCTCAACATCACTCATTATTAGAGAAATGCAAATCAAAACCACAATGAGGTACCATTTCACACCAGTCAGAATGGCTGCTATCCAAAAGTCTACAAGCAATAAATGCTGGAGAGGGTGTGGAGAAAAGGGAACCCTCTTACACTGTTGGTGGAAATGCAAACTAGTCCAGCCACTATGGAGAACAGTGTGGAGATTCTTTAAAAAACTGGGAATAGAACTGCCATATGACCCAGCAATCCCACTGCTGGGCATACACACCGAGGAAACCAGAATTGAAAGAGACGCATGTACCCCAATGTTCATCGCAGCACTGTTTACAATAGCCAGGACATGGAAGCAACCTAGATGTCCATCGGCAGACGAATGGATAAGGAAGCAGTGGTACATATACACAATGGAATATTACTCAGCCATTAAAAAAATACATTTGAATCGGTGCTTTGAGATGGATGAAACTGGAGCCCATTATACAGACTGAAGTGAGCCAGAAAGAAAAACACCAATACAGTATACTAATGCATGTATATGGAATTTGAAAGATGGTAACGGTAACCCTATATGCGAGACAGAATAAGAGACACAGAGGCATAGAACAGCCTTACGGACTCTGAGGGAGAAGGTGAGGGTGGGACGTTCTGGGACAACAGCATTGAAACATGTATATTGTCATTTGTGAAACAGAACACCATTCCATGTTCTATGCATGAGACAAATGCTGGGGCACTGGGATGACCCAGAGGGATGGGATGGGGAGGGAGGTGGGAGGACGGTTCAGGATAGGGAACACATGTAAACCCATGGCTGATTCATGTCAATGTATGGCAAAAACTACTACAATATTGTAAAGTAATTAGCCCCCAACTAAAATAAATAAATTTATTAAAAAAAAAAAAACTCAACATTCAAAAAACTAAGATCATAGCATCCAGTCCCATCACTTCATGGCAAATAGATGGGGAAACAATGGAAACAGTGAGAGACTATTTTCTTGGGCTCCAAAATCACTTCAGATGGTGACTGCAGCCATGAAATTAAAAGATGCTTGCTGCTTGGGAGAAAAGCTATGACCAACCTAGACAGCATATTTATAAACAGAGACATTACTTTGCCAACAGAGGTTCATCTAGTTCCTCTACGGCTTTTCCAGTAGTCATGTATGGATGTGAGAGTAGGACCATAAAGAAATCTGAGCACAGAAGAATTGATGCTTTTGAACTGTGGTGTTGGAGAAGACTCTTGAGAGTCCCTTGGACTGCAAGGAGATCAAACCTGTCAATCCTAAAGGAAATCAGTCCTGAATATTCATTGGAAGGACTGATGCTGAAGCTGAAGCTACAATACTTTGGCCACCTGATGGGAAGAGCTGACTCATTTGAAAAGACCCTGATGCTGGGAAAGATTGAAGGCAGGAGGAGAAGGGGACAACAGAGGATAAGATGCTTGGATGGTATCACCAACTCAATGAGCATGAGTTAGAGCAAGCTCCAGGAGTTGGTGATGGACAAGGAGGCCTGGCGTGCTACAGTCCATGGGGTTTCAAAGAGTCACACATGACTAAGTGACTGAACTGAACTGATGGCACTGGTACAAAAACAGACAAGCTGATCAGTAGGGCAGAATTGAGAGCCTATAAATAAAATACATATATACAATTAATATATGACAAAGAGCAAAGAACATTTAATAAGGAAAGGATAATCTCTTCAATAAATGGTGTTGATAAAACCAGACAGCCACATGCAAAAGAATGAGAGAAGGCAACTATATTACACCGTACAAAAACATTAGTTCAAAATGAAAGATTAACCTAAGATCTGAACCTACGGATGTTTGAAAATTATGTTTTCAAAAGAAAACATAAGCATTGACATCCATCTCTGTGATATTTTTGACTCCAAAGGCAAGGAAAACAAAAGCACAAATGAACAAATCAAACTAAAAATTTCTGCACAGAGAAGGAAACCATTGCCAAAAAAAGAAAAGTAAACATACTGAATGGGAGAAGATATTTGCAAATCATATATCCAATAAGGAGTTAATAGCAAAATATATAAAGAACTCACTCATATAACTCAACACAAAAACAAACAACCAGACTGAAAAATGAGCAGAGGATCTAAATAGACACTTCTCCAAAGAAGACATACAGATGGCCAACAGGTGTATGAAAAGATGTTCAACATCACCAATTATCAGAAAAATACAATCAAAACCACAATGATACGTGGCCTCCCACCTTTCAGAGTAGTTGTTAGTACTATCTAAAAAACAAGAAATAACAATGTTGGATAGGATGTGGAGAAAAGAGAACCCTCCTCAACTGTTGTTTGTACTGTAAATTAATGTAGCCACTATGGAAAACAGTGTGGAGGTTCCTCAAAAAATCAAGACGAGAGCTACCAGCTATTCCACTTCTGAAGAACAGAAACAAATATGTATTTATCTGAAGAACATGAAAACAATAATTCAAGGAGATACATGCGGCCTATGTTCACTGCCACATTGTTTACAATAGCCAAGATACAGAAACAGCATAAGTGTCCATCAAGGGATGAACAGATAAAGAAAATGTGGTATGCACAGACAGTGGACTACTACTCAGCCATGAAAGAAGAATGAAATTCTACCATTTGCAACAACATGAATGGACCCTTGAAGATATAATGTTAAGAGAAATAAGTCAAACAGAGAAAGACACATACTTGATGACTTCACTCATACATGGAATCTAAAACAAACCAATGAATAAACAGAATAAATAAAAGCTAAGATAGATAAAGTGCACAGACAAGGGGGGTTAGAGGGTGAGCAAAATGAGTGAAGGGGGTCAACTGAACGGTGACAGATGGTAACTAGATTTGTGGTGGTGACCACTTTGTAGCATACCCAGATGTCAAATTATAGTCCCATATACCTGAAACTCAGAAAAAGAGAAAGATCGGCGAGTTAAGAGAAGAGTGCATTGAGGGAATTCTGAAGCACTCTATCACCATAGCAGTTACTGAGACCTGTACCGCTTCACACGGCGCTTTGTGCTAAAGGATACTGAAGTGTGAGACACAGGCTGTGGACCTCAGAGGGGACAAGACTTGCACCCATAAAATGGTCAAGAAACCATCCTAGACAGGACATTAATCATGAGCAAGTTGTGTGGGACCACTGGGGAATGCATGAACAAAAGGCAGCAAAGGGAGTGAGTCTGGGGAACTTGAAAGAGGGGAGTGAGACTGGAGCAGGATTTGGAAGAAGAGTTGGATTAGCTGAGGAGTATAAATGCGGTGGGGGAGATAGTTTGGATGGGAAAGAAAGGAAAAGGAACAAAAACTCAAAGAGGTAATTGAGTACTGAATGTTCAAGTGACAAGAGGAGGTCAAGTATAGAAAGAGAGGATAAGGGGTTCATAAGATAAGCCATTAGAAAATCTTGTAAACTGAGAAGTCTGTTTGATTCCACATTTGGGGAACTACAAAGCCTTGTTAGTAAATAGTAAATAGAAACCTATCGATTCACCTGCTATTGGCACCGGGACTAGAGTGAGGCAAATGAGGTGAAACAGGCACTTGCTTTTCTATTGCAAAATTTAAGAGGGCATGAAAAAACTCAGTAATCAATGTGAATAATATTCCAATGCAGCATTTCAGGAACAAAGCAATGTAAAAAAAGTTTATTGTGAACAAAATATCAAGGTTTTAAACAAAGGCAGAATCGGTGATAGTGGCACACTAAGCCATAGTAAAGCTTGAGACAAAAGCAAAAATTAGGAATATCTTGTCCTCTTTTTGAAAACACAGAATATGTATTAACATATTGAAGGCTTTGAAAAATACTGCAGAAAAGAACCCTATTCAACTTTGTTTAATCCTACAGATTCCACATATATTTAACCACACAACCTTTTTGCAAGAAACATCTCTTTTCTCTGTAGAATATTTTTCAGGGCAGACCAGTATAGTCTAACTTCTTGAAAAACTGATAATGAGGCCAAGGCATTGAGAGTCAGCAAGACCTGTCTAGTTAAGAAGGAGTAAAATCAGTGAAAATGATTTGAGTTCTTTGAAATTTGAGTTCTTGAAAATGTATAAGTTCTTTTCTTCATTAACAAGTGTGATATAAGGAATAGCTTTTAATCTTTAACTGTTTTTACAGACCTTAGGTCATGATTATTATTATTAGTTCAGTGAGAGCCATCTGTGAAAATGATGGTATAAGTTATGAGCATATAAACCCATGCTAACTTCAAGGTAAAAATACTATCTTTAGTTTCTGCTTACTGTATTGGGAAACGAACACCTGAAAACCTGAACTTGCTGAAATAAGAGTTGTTAAGTCTGGACAAAACATAAAAACAACTACCTGAGACTCTAGAGATGTAACAAAAGCAGGCAATTTTTGGAGGAGAGTTGAAATCTGCTGCAAGGAACACAATGGAAAACAATAACGTCCCCTTTTTTGTGACTCTCTTCTGAAGGCCGTAATTTAAAGATGGATCAATAGAAAAATAATCCAAACAACAGGAAAAATCAACACAGCCTCTTGGATATATGGAACCATTTCAAAAGGTCGATATATGTGTAAATGTAGTTAAAGCCAAAGAAGGGAGAGAAAAGGGAGCAGCAAAAAGTATTTGAAGAAAGAACAGCCCACACTTCCAAAATTTAGTTAATAATTTAAATTTTAAAATTCTGTAGCTTCATGAGCCCCAAACTGGATAAAGTTGAAGAGAACCACACCTAGATACATCATTTTTCAAACAGTTGAAAACCCAAGATAAAGAGAAAATCAGGAAGTATGATCTCTGAAAAAAAATGACACATAAGCATAGCATTCAACAATTATTTGAATGATCACAACATCTCATCAGGAAAGGTCGACATACAGTGAAAAACATCTTTACAGCACTGACAGTTTTAAAAACAACTGTTTACTCGCAATTCTATATACCACAAAAGTGCTTTTCAAGAATGAAGATGAAATAAAGATGCTTCCAAATAGTGGAATGGTACTCATTTCTACTGACCCACGCAATCACATAGATGAGTCTCATGACTGCCTTGTTATGTCCAGCGAAGAAACCAACACATGATAGAGGACATACTGTAAGAGTCCATTTAGATAAAATGCGAATAACAAAGAGCTGGACACAACTGAGCGCACGTGCAGACAGTCTCCAAAGGATAGGCTTACTTACTGTCCTCCAACCAGCCTGGGGACTCCGATAGTAAAGAATCTATCTGCCTGCTATGCAGGAGACCCAGGTTTGATCCCTAGGTTGGAAAGATCCCCTGGAGAAGGAATTGGCAACCCACTCCAGTATTCTTGCCTGGAGAATCCCATGGGGAGCCTGGGGAGTTACAGTCTGTGGGGCTACACAGAGTTGGACACTACTTAGCGACTAAAGAACTAAACTATGGTGAAGAAAATCATTTCAGTGGTTGTCTGTGACTAGGGTTGGAGGGGAGAGTGGAATACAAGGTGGCATAAGGAATCTTTAGGATGAGGAAAAATTCCATATCTTGATTGGAGTTGTAGTTTCACTGATGGATAGCAAACTCATAATACATATCCTCGGAACAGAGGCAGTTTTTTGTAAATAAATTATTTCTTATCGAGTTGACAAGAAAAAGACATCTCTAATACCATGTATGGATGTGAGAGTTGGACTACAAAGAAAGCTGAGCACCGAAGAATTGATGCTTTTGAACTGTGGTGTTGGAGAAGACTCTTGAGAGTCCCTTGGACTGCAAAGAGATCCAACCAGTCCACCCTGAAGGAGATCAGTCCTGGGTGTTCATTGAAAGGATTGATGTTGAAGCTGAAACTCCAATACTTTGGCCACCTGATGTGAAGAGCTGACTCATTTGAAGAAACCATGATGCTGGGAGAGATTGAGGGCAGGAGGAGAAGGGGACGACAGAGGATGAGATGGTTGGATGGCATCACCGACTCAATGGACATGAGTTTGAGTAAATTTTGGGAGTTGGTGATGGATGGGGAGGCCTGGCATGCTGCAGTTCATGGGGTCGCTAAGAGTCAGACACGACTGAGAGACTGAACTGAACTGAATACCATTTTGCTTTCTTACGTTCCTCTTTCTCCTAAAAATGTATGAAAAAGAAAAATTTGTCCAATAAAGTGATTAACATAATCAAGTTTCCCATATCTTTCTTAGTGTTGCTTCTCCTCTGTCACAGTTTCTCCATCTTTTCTCCACTAGTTCCTTTAAATGCAAGTAGTACAAGTATTTGGGGGCACTAACCCCACTTCTGTAGGCAAAACTTCTGTAGCTGTTGCCCAGAATCTGGTGCTCCAGAAGATAAGGCTCTCCCTGGAATTGAGGTATACTCCTTGAGCCTTGCATTTTTCCATCCACTGACATTCAGGTGTTAGACTCAAAGCCCAGTGCAACTGAATTATTGATTCCTCGAGAGTTACTAGGTGGGGCTAGATTGATTTCCTACGGTACCAGTTGGAACCATAGGCCAGGTTAGCCCAGGAAAATTTGTCAACCAGGAATTTTATCTTCATTGCCTAGCACTTAGAGTCGTAAATTTTGAAGAGGGCTTAGAGAACATTAGTGGAAACCCTAGCTTCTGTTCAACCTGACCTTCCCCAAATTATCTTCCATTCTCTTCTTGAACACTCCGGCGATGGGGAACTCACAGCCAGGTTCTTTGTCTTCTATAGCTAGTCAAATCTCTCTGCCTTAAGATTTACCCCTGGCTTCTTTTCTGACCTCTCTCCCCAGTCCATGCTGCGAAGTCACTTCAGTCGTGTCCGACTCTGTGTGACCCCATAGACGGCCGCCCACCAGGCTCCCCCGTCCCTGGGATTCTCCAGGCAAGAACACTGGAGTGGGTTGCCATTTCCTTCTCCAATGCATGAAAGTGAAAAGTG
Source organism: Okapia johnstoni (assembly GCA_024291935.2). Taxonomy (NCBI): domain Eukaryota; kingdom Metazoa; phylum Chordata; class Mammalia; order Artiodactyla; family Giraffidae; genus Okapia; species Okapia johnstoni. The sequence goes on along the minus strand of CM044306.1, from coordinate 120,275,975 downwards.
AAAGTGAAGTCGTTCAGCCGTGTCCGACCCCCAGCGACCCCATGGACCCCCTACCAGGCTCCTCCGTCCATGGGATTTTCCAGGCAAGAGTACAGGAGTGGGTTGCCATTGCCTTCTCCTCCCCAGCCCATGGGGTGCCCTAATTCTCATTCCAGTCCGCAGGTGCCCACAGCACCTACTGCACTTCTAAACAGTCCCCACCAGAGGGCACTCCAAGCACTGCTCAGTCTTTCCTCTCTTTGGGCTCCTCCTCTACAGCCATTTCTTTGCCCTCTCACAGGCCAACCCTGTGGAAAGGGTTCAGTCAAACTAATCCCTGACAAGAGGTATTTAATCAGTTGTCTTTTCAGGTTACTTGGTGTTTTAACCCAACTAAAAGAAGGTAAATACCTAAGAGTAGAATTGCTGAGTTATTGGGTAGGTGGCTCAGACGGTAAAGCGGCTGTTTTCGATGAAGGAGACCCGAGTTCAATCCCTGGGTCAGGAAGATCTCCTGGAGAAGGAAATGGCAACCCACTCCAGTATTCTTGCCTGGGAAATCCCGTGGATGGAGGAACCTGGTAGGCTACAGTCCATGGGATCGCAAAGAGTCGGACACGACTGAGCGACTTCGCTTTCTTTCTTTCTTATGTTTAACATTTTCAGGAACATTTCAGGAACCGCCGAACTGTTTTCCAAAGACGCTGCACCATTTATCTTCCCACCAGCAATGTTTAAGGGCTCTGATTTCTTCACATCCTCATAAACCCTCGTTATTACCTTTTTTATTATCGTCGTTCTAGTTGGTGTGAAATAGCATCTAATTGTGATTGCATTTCTCTGATGACTAATAATGTTGAGCTTCTATTTATGTCCTTATTGGGCATTTGTATATCTTTTCTAAAGAAATGTCTTTTCAAATCCTTCGTCCATTTTTAATTGGGTTATCTGTCCTTTTATTATTGAGTTGTAAGAGGTTTTTATATTCTGGATATAAGCCCGTTATCAGATACATGACTGACAAATATTTTCCCCCAGTCTGTGGGTTGCCTTTTTACTTTTTGGTGGTGTTCTTTGAAAGAAAAGCTGAGCACCACAGAATTGATGCTTTTGAACTATGGTGTTGGAGAAGACTCTTGAGAATCCCTTAGACAGCAAGGAGATCCAACCAGTCCATCCTAAAGGAGATCAGTCCTGAATATTCATTGGAAGGACTGATGCTGAAGCTGAAACTCCAATACTTAGGCCACCTGATGCAAAGAACTGACTCATTGGAAGAGACCCTGATGCTGGGAAAGATTGAGGGCAGGAGGAGAAGGGGACAACAGAGGATGAGATGGTTGGATGGCATCATGGACTCAATGGACATGAGCTTGAGTAAGCTCCGGGAGTTGGTGATGGACAGGGAGGCCTGGCGTGCTGCAGTCTATGGGGTCCCAAAGAGTCAGACACGACTGAGCGACTGAACTGAACTTTGAGGTACAAAAGATTTTGATTCTGATAAAGTTCAGGTGCCAATCTTCCCTATTATTCCTTGTGCTTTCAACATCATATCTAAGAAATCACTGCCTAATCTAACATCATAAAGATTTATTCCTGTGTTTGCTTCTATGGGTTTTATAATTTAATCTCTTACATTTAGCTTATGATTGATTCACTTTGAGTTAATTTTTGTTTGTTGTACAAGGTAAGGATTCAAATCCCTTCTCCTGCATGTAGATATCCAGTTTTCTCAGTATAAATTTGCTTAATGAATGAAAAGTTTGCTATGATGTGTCTTCAGCAATCACCAGGCATCTGGGTTTTCCTTACAGTTCTGACAGGCTAAAGCAAGATTATGAATCTATCAAGGCAGATTTGTTACAGGGCAGGACAAATCTCCTTTTACCTAGCATATTTCTATGGCTTTTAGGATGTAGGAGAGTGCATTAGAACAGTTGACAAAGTGTGGTGGTGTTTCAGTTACATTAGGCTCTGCTGGTAATCCCGCTAGTTGCCAAGTTGTGGGGTGGAGAGTTAGAGTATTCCTAGCACCTACAAATTTCAGAATAGGAATGCATCATATGTCAGGGAAGAGTAGACTTCAATTGCATTTGAGAAGACCAGATAAGGATTAGATAGAGCCCCTAGAGTCCAAATGACTACTGTATAGAAGGCTACATTACTTGTTTTCTTCTTTTACATATTTCTATTTCAAATTTTCAATAAAATATGTTGAGAGTTTTGCTCATATTTAAAGTTCGTCTCTAGTTTCATAATGGACATAGTGAGGGCTCAGTTGATGTGACAGCCCCTCCGAACCCTTCTCAGGCTCCCCGCAAATACCATCTCACTATCTGCTATTTTTTCCTTCTGTTTTTTTTTCTTTGTTTGCACTTCTCCTACTTTTCCTGTGTTATTTGGGGGTTAAGGATTAACTGGTTTTTGTGATTGCTTTTCATTTTTTCTATTAGTTTATTATTTATATCTGTTTGCTAAATTGTTGCCCTAGAGTTTGTACAATATGTATCTTTAACTTAACACAGTTTATGTCTATACCTCTATAGTGTAAGAATCTTACATTAAAGAATTAATTAACAAAATGAATTAATGGATTAATGAATTAATAAAATTTAATTGATTTTTATGATACTTGCTTTCTAGTCAGTGCTGAAAAATGCACCGCAAAAGGAATGTATTCTTCAGGGCCTCCGGAGTAAAGGGAAAACAAAGACGGTGAAGGAGGAAAACCTGCCCACTCTTGCTCCTCTGGCTGCTCTCCTCTCCCCACACTGGCCTCCCGGAACTTGGATGCTGCCATGCACTTCTCAGACCAGTTCCTTCACCTCTTTCTGACAAGTGACACTGCTCCGCGGACTTAAAACCATCTTTATGAGGTGAGCGGACAGAAATACAATTAAACTATTTATCTCGAGGCACAGCCATATGGCTTATGTTTTAAGAAACTCAGCTTCTTCCCTTATAAAAAAGGAGCTCTGAGAAGGGCTTGCTTTCTCTCTCAGAGGGAACTTTTTTCCCCTGCGAGGATAAGGCAAGGATCTGGCTTATACAGACCTGGACACCAGGGAAAGGGAAGAAGCCATTCTGTCAGGAGAAGGCCCCACTTCCAAGGCCATTTGCCTCACTTCCCTGCCAACCAGCCCCCACTTCCACCCCACTCCTCCCGTGGAAGCCCTACCTTCCCCCCGCTTTCTCTCTCTGTTCTCGCCTCCTCCCAGTCAGCCTGCCAGGTGGAGAGGATAATGGAAATCCTTCATCTGGACTCTGACTACACTGAGCAAAGCCAAGCCCTGTACCCACGAAGGTTATGACAAAAGGCATTAACACGGTATAGTACATACTCTGACCTTTTCCCAAAGTGGATTTCACTCATCCAGACCCAAAGCTGTGATTAATGAGAAGAAGCAGGACATGATACAAATGTCACAGAATCTTTTAAGATCACAGCTCAGTGGACTTATAGAGAAAAAGAGCAAATCTCTTGTTTAGAAATTAAATCCACTCAATGGCTATTAAATCACCCAAGCACCTACACGACTGTCTGGCACCATGCCTCTTTTATCATGGGAGAGTATAGATGCTATAAAACAATCAGCAGCCTTCTCTAGAAGGTTTTGCTTTACATGTATTGTTACCCTGCCTATTTGCCATGCCTGGACCTCAGCCCACAGCCTAGTAGATAAACAAAAAGCTGAGCAAGTAAGGAAATGACTCCTCACAAATCCATCCCTTCACAAGCCAAGAGTTTTCTCCCTTGCTTCTTGGCAAGTTGTCATGAGGTTACCACGAAAAGTCAAGACAGCTATTGCAAAACTGTGGGACAGTAAAATCATAGGTTTATTAATTGGCTTTTGAAAGAGTTTAAACCACCTAAATCACTATTTAATCACAGACTTCTCATTAGCAGTCTTTTCTCCTTCTGAACAAGGCAGAACCGATGTTGCTCCTTGTGAAGGTAAGCGTTAGGGAGCGGGGGAAATTGTGACATTTGCTGTACACACGTGTCCTCTCTCCTGCACCTTCATTTTATCAAATAGGTTCAAGATAAGGGCATCAGCTGGATCCTCCCCACAGAGTGAGGGGAACAGGTTCCCCCCACAGCCCATAACAATCTGTGCATCTAAACTGTGGCACCGCAATTAAGCTCTGGCTATTTTTCTCCTGCAGTAGCTCTTCAGAAATCCAAATGGCAGCCTGTAAAGGGCAAGCATCATGTCTAATTCAACACTATGTCCCCACCCCTCACCATTTTCATATCATAAGTATCAATAAGTGATTGCTGAGTGTGTTCAGGCCTCAAATCCACACCTATATAGGAAGGCTCTGCTGGGTCTCTCTTATAAAAGCCTGCTGTGCTTAATGAATTAAAAAAGACTTCTGACCCTTAAAGGGACAAAGATAAGACCAACTGTGCAGCACCTTGGGGAGAAGGCAGTGGCACCCCACTCCAGTACTCTTGCCTGGAAAATCCCATGGACGGATGAGCCTGGTAGGCTGCAGTCCGTGGGGTCTCTAAGAGTCGGACACGACTGAGCAATTTCACTTTCACTTTTCACTTTCCTGCATTGGAGAAGGAAATGGCAACCCACTCCAGTGTTCTTGCCTGGAGAATCCCAGGGACGGGGGAGCCTGGTGGGTGGCCGTCTATGGGGTTGCACAGAGTCGGACACAACTGAAGTGACTTAGCAGCAGCAGCAGCAGCAGCAGCAGCACCTTAGAAGGCATTTAACACTGGGATTTAGTGTCTCCATCTATAACACGATGGGGTGGAACTAGCTGATGTCCTAAATGTGCTTTATCTCTTTAATTCAGAAAGCAAACAAAACATTACAACACCTCCTACAGGTCAGTTGGAAAACATTCCCTCCATGAACGTTTCAGCAAGAGCAAGACAGAGTAGCTGGTTAACTAAGCCAGTCATATTTTAGCCCCGATTTGAAAAGAAAAAACACTCCACCTAAAATAACCATATTTTTGCTGCACTTCAGTGTTAGGAGAAAAGGGAAATATATTTAGGGACGGGCATACCTTCAGACTTATACTGTATTCCTTCTGCATGCATATCCTAGACCTAAACAGAGAAATCGAGTTGAAAACAATAGCCCTAGAGCACTGAGAATACTTCAGTTATCAAGAGAATATTTAAAATTACATGAAGTTGGGTCTTCCCTGGGGGTCCAGTGGTTAAGACTTCACCTCCCAATGCAGGGGGTGCTAGTTCAATTCCTGGTCAGGGAGCTAAGAGCCGACATGCCTTGCAGCCAAAAAAACCAAAGCATGAGAAACAATAACAGCAACAGTAACAGCAAAACCAAAGCATAAACTAGAAGCAATATTTTAATAAATCCAATAAAGACTTTAAAAATGGTCCACATCAAAAAAAAAATCTAAAATCAAATAAAATTATATGAAGTTTATTATACCCTATATTTAAATTAAGAAAGTCCTTAATCATGATAAATTGTAATTATAAGAGTTCCTTGAATTTCAAACATGTGAGTTAGACCTAAGTATAATAAATCAGAGTTGTCCTAAATAAAATTCTAAAGAACGCCCTCTAGTGGCAAGAACATGAAATTGCTGAACAGCAGTTTTGTCCTGAGATTGCACACACTGAGCAAATAATAGCTACCATTTATTGAGCATTTATTACAAATCAAGGACTGGTCTGGGTATTATATATAGTAATAAGATAAAGGATTTCATAAAGGCAGTAAGTGTTGCAGAGAGAGCTGGAAGTCATTTCACAGAGGCCAACCTACACCTTAAGGCTGATTTCACTGAGTGTGGTTTCCCCACTCCCCTGTGTATTCCTGACGCTTGGAGAGGCATCCAGCCTTAATATATTCTCCTGCACCTTTATTGCACCTCCTTTGAGTTCTAAGCTGTGGTTGACAAGCTCTATAAGTCACATTTCTCTTTTATTTTCAGCTCAGGGCCCTGAATTTCAAGTTGGCAAAATAGAAAAGGAAAGAAAGGAAGCAACACTCAGGGAAAAATAGAACAGAATAAAAGGAAACAAACACAGCTCAACACCTTATGAAAATATTTATAACTTTGGGGGTCTTTTAATTCAAAAAAATTACTTATCCATAATGCGAGAATCATTTAAACAGCAAAACGTGTATATAAATGATTACAATTTGTATTTTTCAGTCATATACATCTTCAGATCTTTTGAGTGTCCTATGTCTTTTATCTAGTGAATTTCTGCACTTACCACTACATCTGATGAAACTGGTGCTCACTTCTCAAAGAGATTTGCTAAAGATTACCAATGCTGGACACAAACCTAGACCTGCAGAGACAAATATCATCATGCATGGTGATTAGGAGGATTCAATCCCTTCCTTAGAGAGCCCAAAGTTTCAGCATCCACTTGAAGGTGACCCCCCTCCACTGAGGTTGCAAATTCTGATGTCTACCAGCTGACCAGTCATAGTTCTCGGCAGGCTCCACAGGCCCAGATTCTCCAATGTTCTCAAAGAAACTAAAAAATGAAGAAACTTCCTAATTTTTAAATTTTGGAAACTTTTCATGTAAAAAGAAAAAGAAAACCAAACAATGTGTAAAACACCGTTGGGGCCAAACAATGCAGGTTGTCTGCCTAGAGGTGTCCCTCTAGTTGTGAATTCCAGCCTCGGCTCCCAGGACTTCTAAGGACTGAGGTTCAAGGCACCTCTAGGGGATTCCTTCTTGAACAGATCCTGAGGACTGTGGTGCAGAAACTCCAGAAGGGAAGAGATGCTGGGTGCTTCTGAGATGCTTCACCATCACTGTACACGTCTGGTCAGGGGAAACAGCATACACTCTAACTCAGTACTTTCCATTGTCTGACATTCATTATTTGGCTATTTCCACCAGTTTCCAGGGCTTCTCTGGTGGCTCAGATGGTCAAGAATCCGCCTGCAATGCAGGAGACCTGGGTTCAATTCCTGGGTTGGGAAGATCCCCTGGAGAAGGGCATGGCAACCCACTCCAGTATTCTTGCCTGAAGAATCCCCATGGACAGAGGAGTCTGGCGGGCTATAGTCCATGGGGTCACAAAGAGACAGACACAACTGAGCAACTAAGCACATACACACACCAGTTTCCAAAAACATGAGAATTTGTAGTCTCTATGTAAAATACTTTCTCTCTCCCTCTGTGGTCAACCAGAGTCATCTCTTCTTCTTTGTGGTCATTAAAACCTGACCTTTGATAAAATCCACACCAGTTAACTGTGTTAGCCTATGTATGATATCTCTAATGGGGACTGTGAAATCTTCAGGAAGACAGAGGCACTAAGACAATGCACAAATTTGAAATGGGGTCAATGTATTGTTGCAATTTCAGCAGAATGAAGAGAGAGCTCCCCTGCTCAAAGTCTACTTAATCATTTCACATCTTTCATAATTAACTAAGGGAAAGGAAGAGGTGAGTAGGCTTTCATTTGGGAGGAGAATTGGTCTGGGTCTGTGCAGCTTCAGAATTTAAATTGCTGCTAATTTGTATAGGAGTCAAATGTGTACCTTTAATAAATTCTATAAGCAATGCCCTCAACTCAAAGCTTTCTCAACTGCACAAAGTCTTAACACTGATATAGAGTAGGTATAAAGCCACATGTACTAGGGCCACTCAAAGAAAAAACACATAGGAAAGTTTGCACTTTCTAGGAGGAACGGCTAAGAAGCAGATATCTCTGCATTAAAAGGCGGGGCCTTATTCTTCAACAGATCAGGACAGAGCCCCCCAGGGGGCTGGGAGGAGACACTAGAGGGGCCCATGCAGACTCCTCAGGCCAGCTGCCAGGACACCACACTACTATTACACATACACAGTGGGACTTTAAAAGTTACAGGTTCAGCAGCTTGATGGTTTTCAACAGGATCGTGGGAGCTTTGTTCCCTTGTTCTTTGGTTTCTTTAAAAGATGAATGGAATGAGGGCTCTTCGAGACTTGGGGTAGTCATCAAACATCTTGAGGTAGAATCTAAAAGACAAAAGAGGAATAATTATAAATATAATCAAGCAGTGGTCAGTGGTTGAGGTTTGATCTGTTTGAAGTCCCGGTTACAAATCAGCCTGCAGTTATTCGGGGCCTGACTTTTCCAGGTGGCCATCTGTCTATCTTCTTCCTCCCTCCAGCATCCTACCTCTAGTAAATGTTGAAGCTTCTCATGTTGGGAAATAAAAAACAATAGCCAGAGACCGGCAGTAGTGGCTATACCACATAATGAGTGTAACTGATGCCACTGAGTTATATACTTAATATCGTTAAAATGGGAAATTTTGTTATGTATATTTTACCCAGTAAAGAATATATAATATCCAGAAAGAAGTACTCAGTGGATTCAACTGAAGCATACAGGAACTAGAGATCCCAAAGAGCATGGTCAAGGTTAACTCATGGTCAGGTTCCCAGGTAAAATATCCCTTCACAAGGCCTGGGGGAATGCCAAAAGAAAAAAAAAATGTTACCTTGTATTGTCTATTGAATTGTGTGTCCCCTAAAACATAGGCTGAAGTTCTAACTCCCAGTACCTGAGAAGGTGACCTTATTTTGAAAATAGGATCATTACAGATATGATTTATTAAGATAAGGTCGTACTGGAGCAGGGTGGCCTGTTAATCCAATATGACAGGTGTTCCCATGAGAAGGGGAAGCAGAGACACAGAGACAGACGCACAGTGGGGGAAGGGCTTGTGAAGACAGAGGCAGGGGTGACAGGGATGCAGCTACAAGCCACGGACACCAAGGAATGCCGGCCACTGCCAGAAGCTAGGAAGAGACGAGGAAGGATTCTTCCCTTGAGCCTTCAGAGAGAGTGTGGCCCTCCCACACCTTGATTTCAAACTTCTGCCTCCAGAACTGTGAGAGAATACATTTCTGTTCTTTAAGCCACTCAGTTCCTCTTTGGGCAGTTGAGGGGGACTAATACGTCTTGTAAAAATGGCTTTCTTTTTAAGTGACCAGGCTGTTCTCTTAACTAGTTGAAGCTGGTAGCTCTTAAGTTCTAATTAAACTGATACACTCTGTTCAAGTATCATAGTTTGAAATGGCAGGCAACCAGGGTTAATATATCACAGGAGGTGGCTGGTTTTCCGTGCAGTGATATGGGGTCTGCTGAGCTGCCTTTCACAAACCCATTATAAAAATGACGCCCTCCAGCCTTCCCTCTGAAGCAGTCAGCACAGCAGGACAGGGCCTCAGTTTGGATTTTGCTGTTGCTCTAGCTAGAACCCTCTGGTAGAACTGCTGCCTCCCCTGACCAGGACCGCCACAGTCCATACTCATCCATCCTCTACTGACTGATGCCCTGGCCTTACCCTACTTCTCTGACTCTGGTGGGTAATAGGCCTACCTGAATGGGGGAGAATTATTTCACTGACCTCCTTCCAGGCTGGGGACCCCACCAGTGCCCTTCTCTACCAAGCCCAGGAGAGCGTAGGAAGAAGTCATGAGGAGAGCTGCTGTTTCATTCATTTCTAGAAGGTCTCTGCATAAATCCCATTCCAAGGAAAAGAACTCATTCTTAGTTAAGCCTTAAAGACTATGAAATTGATCATTAGCTGGACTAAAATGCCTATGCAGGAAGCCTAAGGATTTCCTTCAGGGTCCTAATTCCAAGCCCGTTCTCCCTTTGGGCATCCTCCCCACCCCTCCACCCCACCATGTGTCCAGTAACAGCAGGCTTTCTCTTTCCTCTAGCCCATTTCAGAAAAGGGATCTGAAACTTGTCTTTAAAGCCTGATAGCAATTTAGTGTGTAGTCCTTTCCCTTTCAGTGTTACTTAACTTTTTGTCCCCACCCTATCCCAGGTGGAGGGATTAGGAGGGAGGTGGAAGCTGGTAAAGCCTTAGGCCTGATCAGTAGGTATATGCTAAGTCTCTTCAGTCCAATTCTTTGTGACCCTATGAACTAGAGCCTGCCAGGCTCCCCTGTCCACAGAGGGTCTATCTCCTGCAGTTCCCAGAATTCCCCAGCAGATGGCAAAGTTCTGAAAGTGTCCCACACAGGTATCACACAGAATGGTTGACCCTATCTTCCCAGGAGAAATAAACACAGAAAAAATGAAGAGACAGAGCCAAAGCAAAAACACCACCCAGTTGTAGATGTGACCGGTGATGGAAGTAAAGTCTGATGCTGTAAAGAACAACATTGCATAGGAATCTGGAATGTTAGGCCCATGAATCAAGGTAAATTGGAAGTGGTCAAACTGGAGATGGCAAGAGTGAACATCGACACTTTAGGAATCAGTGAACTAAAACGGACTGGAATGGGTGAATTGAATTCAGATGACCATTATATCTACTACTGTGAGCAAGTATCCCTTAGAAGAAATGGAGTAGCCATCATGGTCAACAAAAGAGCCCACAATGCAGTTCTTGGGTACAATCTCAAAAACAACAGGATGCTCTCTGTTAATTTCCAAGGCAGACCATTCAATATCACAGTAATCCAAGTCTATGCCCCAACAAGAAATGCTGAAGAAGTTGAAGTTGAATGGTCCTATGAAGACCTACAAGACCTTCTAGAACTAACAGCCAAAAAAAGATGTCCTTTTCATCATAGGGGACTGCAATGCAAAAGTAGCAAGTCAAAAAATACCTGGAGTACCAGGCAAAATTTGGCCTTGGACTACAAAATGAAACAGAGCAAAGGTTAACAGAGTTTTGCCAAGTGAACACACTGGTCATAGCAAACACCCTCTTCCAATAGCACAAGAGAAAACTCTACACGTGGACATCACCAGATGGTCAATATCAAAATCAGATTGATTATATTCTTTGCAGCCAAAGATGGAGAAGCTCTATACAGTCAGCAAAAACAAGACCCGGAGCTGACTGTGGCTCAGGTCATGAACTCCTTACTGAAAAATTCAGACTTAAATCGAAGAAAGTAGGGAAAACCACTAGACCATTCAGGCATAACCTCAATCAAATTCCTTATGATTATACAGTGTAAGTGACAAATAGATTCAAGGGATTAGATCTGATAGACAGAGCGCCTGAAGAACTATGGGTGGAGGTTTGTGACATTGTACAAGAGGCAGGGATCAAGACCATCCCCAAGAAAAAGAAATGCAAAAAGGCAAAATGATTGTCTGAGGAGGCCTTACAAATAGCTGAGAAAAGAAGAGAAGCTAAAGGCAAAGGAGAAAAGGAAAGAGATACCCATCTGAATGCAGAGTTCCAAAGAATAGCAAGGAGAGATAAGAAAGCCTTCCTCAGAGATCAACGCAAAGAAATAGAGCAAAAAATAGAATGAGAAAGACCAGCGATCTCTTCAAAAAAATTAGAGATAGCAAGGGGACATTTCATGCAAAGATGGGCACAATAAAGGACAGAAATGGTATGGACCTAAACAGAAGCAGAAGATATTAAGAAGAGGTGGCAAGAATACACAGAAGAACTATACAAAAAAGATCTTCATGACCCAGATAACCACGATGGTGTGATCACTCACCTAGAGCCAGACATCCTGGAATGCAAAGTCAGGTGGGCCTTAGGAAGCATCACTATGAACAAAGCTAGTGGAGGTGATGGAATTCCAGTTGAGCTATTTCAAATCCTCAAAGATGATGCTGTGAAAGTGCTGCACTCAATATGACAGCAAGTTTGGCTAACTCAGCAGTGGCCACAGGACTGGAAAAGGTCAGTTTTCATTCCAATCCCGAAGAAAGGCAATGCCAAATAATGTTCAAACTACCGCACAATTGCACTCATGTCACACGCTAGCAAAGTAATGCTCAAAATTCTCTAAGCCAGGCTTCAACAGTACGTGAACTGAGAACTTCCAGATATTCAAGATGAATTTAGAAATGGCAAGGGAACCAGAGATCAAATTGCCAACATCGGTTGGGTCATCAAAAAAGCAAGAGAGTTCCAGAAAAACATCTACTTCTGCTTTATTGATTATGCCAGTGCCTTTGACTGTGTGGCTCACAACAAACTGTGGAAAATTCTGAAAGACATGGGAATCCCAAACCACCTGACCTCCCTCCTAAGAAATCTGTATGCAGGTCAAGAAGCAACAGTTAGAACCGGACATGGACTAACAGACTTGTTCCAAATTAGGAAAGAAGTACACATATTGTCACCCTGCTTATTTAACTTATATGCAGAGTACACCATGTGAAATGTCAGGCTGGACAAGGCACAAGCTGGAATCACGATTGCCTGGAGAAATATCAATAATCTCAGATACGCAGATGACACTACCCTTATGGCAGAAAGCAAAGAAGAACTAAAGAGCCTCTTGATGAAAGTGAAAGAGGCGAGTGAAAAAGTTGGCTTAAAACTCAGCATTCAGAAAACTAGGATCATGGCATCTGGTCCCATCACTTCTTGGGAAATAGATGGGGAAACAGTGGAAAACAGTGAGAGACTTTACTTTTTTGGGCTCCAAAATCACTGCAGATGGTGACTGTAGCCATGAAATTAAAAAACCCTTGCTCCTTGGAAGAAAAACTTTGACCAACCTAGACAGCATATTAAAAAGCAGAGACATTATTTTGCCAACAAAGGTTCATCTAGTCAAAGCTATGGTTTTTCCAGCAGTCATGTATGGATGTGAGAGTTTGACTATAAAGAAAGCTGAGCACCAAAGAATTGATGCTTTTGAACTGTGGTGTTGGAAGAAGACTCTTGAAAGTCCCTTGGTCTTCAAGGAGATCCAACCAGTCAATCCTAAAATCCTGAATATTCATTGGAAGGACTGATGCTGAAGCTGAAACTCCAGTACTTTGGCCTGATAGGAAGAACTGACTCATTGGAAAAGACCCTGATGCTGGGAAAGATTGAAGGCGGGAGGAGAAGGGGACGACAGAGAATGAGATGGTTAGATGGCATCACTGACTCAATGGATGTGAGTTTGAGCAAACTCCAGGAGCTGGTGATAGACAGGGAAGCCTGGCGTGCTGCAGTTCATGGGGTCACAAAGAGTCGGACACGACTCAGCAACTGAACTGAACTGATCTTCCCAGGAAGCCAGCAATGACCTGAGTTATGATCTACAGAAGGTGGGGGCAGGGGATGGAGGAGAGTACCAGAATAAACCCTGGTATTACATAGATTCCAAGAAAAGAATTCTGGATTTTCCAGGGCTCTGTGATTACCTGAACTGTTAGCACCAAACCTAGAATTAAAAATAGCAGCCACACTAGAGCTAGTGCTTTTCCCCACTGACTCTCCATCCAGACCATGCCTCAGAGCTGCCTGGGAAGCTCTGGAGAATGCGACCTGGGATCCCACCCATGGAACACACTTCGAGAGTGTAGCTGAGGTGAACCAAAGCACACCTTGTACCTCCTGTCTCTTACCTGTAGTCCACAGCCAAACAGCAGCCATCGCCAGGTAAGCCTGACAGGAGGGCCCAGAACCTGGTCAACTGCCTCACGTGGACACCAAGTGCTTCTCTCTGGGAAGCTTCTTCAACAGGCACTTGGCTTCGCAAGTCACCTCAGTGCCCCTGTCTAGGTGGAATTGATTTTGTTCATAGGAAGGAAAGAAGTGTCACTGCTGCTGTCACCCAGCTAAATTCCAACTTCAGTGAAAATCCGAGACGTCAGAATTGACCCATCTGGGTTATTGTGTCAACCTTATCTTGTTAAAAATAAATCTTTTAGGTTTCTAAATCTGACTCTGTGTTTTAAGAAAAGCCTGTTTGGAGAAGAAAGCTATGTGGATGCTGCCACCTTAATTGAAAAGTTTACCTATGATGATGAAAAGCTCGCAGCCCAAGGAAACAAAGTGAGAAAAATGCAAATGCAAGTGCTGGGAGGGACCAAGAGGCCAGGGCATAGCCGATCCATTCAATGATCTCACCAAGAAAATTGGCTCCAGAAACATACGTGAACAAGCCACCTGTGTGCGGGAAGAATCAACAAGTCAGTCACCTGTGCTCCATTGTTGCCATGTTAGAACCCCTCTGCTTTGTTCCAAAACACATGAGGGCACCTAGGTCAAATGCGGGGCTGGAGACCGCCTTCAGAGTCGGGGGAGTTTGGTGGAATCCTCTTGGGAGAAGGGAAAACAGTGTCGGCATCCTGCAGCCCTCAGAACATCCTGGAAGGATGAGGAGGGGCCCGAATCACCGGACGGGCTCCATCCAGATCTCCAGCAACTGCTGAACCACTGGCTCGGGGCCGGACAAGGATGAGGTGCAGGAGGTCAGGGCTTGTTTCATTCTGTTAAGTAACATTTCCAACCACCTCTGAGCTCAGTCCTTCCCTGGGCACCCACACTGCCTCAGCCCACAGCACATCCACCATCACACAAAGTGAAACAGCACACCACATGAAAATAATAAAAGCCTGGATTGATGTGAGCGGCAGTCTGATTCTCCTTTGGTGTTTGCCCTCCCACTTCTGCAAAGCAGTACATTCCGTTCAAGTTTAAGTTCAGAGTGGGAGCCGCAGGGTTTTTCTTTCCTGGAGACTGGTGAAGTCTGTTTATATTGATTTTAAAGGTTTCCTTTTCTATCCATCCACTATTTCTGATCTCAAAACTATATCTATAAATCAACATGTTTCTAATGATAGGAAATATATCTACATTCAATATTTCTGCCCCACACTAACCTGGGAAAGCTTCACCCAAAACAATTTTTCTTTCCATACTTATACAAAGAATGTTTTGTTTTTAAACCATTATCTAATATAACTTAATACTGGGTTGGCCAAAAGGTTCATTCAGGTTTTTTTGTAAGATGCTACAGAAAAATTCAAATGAACTTTTTGGCTAATCCAATAGTTGGAAACCAACCTTGACAATCTAGCTTTCAAGAATTTTCTCTGCTCTTCTCTATTTGTCTAGTTACTGAGTGAAGACTTAAAAAATAAAAGATTCTTAAAGTTATCTTCCTTAAGGATGATACTGCATCAGCGGTTCCTGGCCTGTAACTCCCCAGGCCCCAGGAGGAACTACTGGCTGATTGCAAAGAGTCTATGAATAGTCTGTGAATATAGCAAATGATATACTTCAACATACAGTACTGTTTTTGTTGGATGTAGATACTGAAAGCAGAGAAGGCAATGGCAACCCACTCCAGTACTCTTGCCTGGAAAATCCCATGGATGGAGGAGCCTGGTGTATTGCAGTCCATGGGGTTGCTAAGAGTTGGACATGACTGAGAGGCTTCACTTTCACTTTTCACTTTCATGCATTGGAGAAATAAATGGCCACCCACTCCAGTGTTTTTGCCTGGAGAATCCCAGGGATGGGGGCGTCTGGTGGGTGGCCGTCTATGGGCCGTCTATGGGTGGCATAGAGTCAGACACAACTGAAGCGACTTAGCAGCAGCAGATACTAAAAGGATTTAGCCACATTCAAATTCATTTAAGTGTTGTTGAATTCAAAGTTAGCTTTGTCGTTATTTTTTAATCATAGATTAATCAGTGGATATTAGTATGTGCTAAAATTATGCTATAATTCAGTAATTTTTAAATGTAAATAAAGGGTTGTGTTTACATCAAAAAAGGTAGGAGCCACTGACCTACACAAATATTCACCTAAAAATGTTGGAGAATCACTTGGGTGAATTCATTCCCACTTGCTTTTATGTCAACCTCACACCCTGGTTACTTGGGAACAGTTAGAACTTCAAATATTCTGCACCTTTATCTCTGAAAATGCACTTGTAAGGCTTCCCATCCTAAGTTTTGATGAAGTAAATATGGTTCTCTACATCTGTAAGAACACACAAGTGGCAGGAAATAAACAAATGTTACTCCCTGACTACTCACCAGTTAAGTCTAGTGAGACTTCTTGAAGAGGACAAATGTGTTGGTTGTGCATGATTTGGCTTTATTTGCTAACCTAGGAAGGATCAGCACTCTACATGCAAATGATTGTTAATTTCTTGTGTCAACTTGACTGGACCATGTGGTGCCCAGATACTTGGTTGATCATTATTTCTGGGTGTGTCTGTGACAGTGTCTGGATCAAATTAACATTTGAGTCAACAGACTGAGTAAAGCAGATTGTCTCCCCACCCCACGCCCAACCCCCAGATTGAGAGGCATCAATCCTCTGGAGGCTTGAACAGAACAAAAATCGGCTGAGGGAGAATTCGTTCTCTGGTTTTGGGATGAACATTGGTTTCCTGCACTCAGACTGGAACTGGAAATTACACCACCTATTCTCTGGGGACTCCACCTTGTAGACGGCAGATCCTGGGATTTTTCAACCTCCACAGTCATGTGAGCCAATTCCTCGTAATAAATCTCTTTATTTATCAGTTGTGTGTGTGTGTGTTTTCAGTCGTGTCCGACTCTTTTGCAACCCCATGACTATAGCCCACTAGGGTCCTCTATCCATGAGATTTTTCTAGGCAAGAATACTGGAGTAGGTTGCCATTTCCTTGCCAGGAAGGTTGCCATTCCTCCTTCCAGGCCCAGGGATTAAACCCCTGTCCTCCTGTGTCTCCTGCATTGGCAGGTGGATTCTTTATCATTGAGCCACCTGGGAAGCCTATATTCGATTGGTTCTACTTCTCTGGAGAACCCTAATGCAGCACAGGATAAACTGCAACTAAGTGGCAGCCTACTTACACCTGACCCCAAACCCCACACTCCCTACACTGAGGGTATCATAATCATGAACCTTCCTGGGGGCTCTTCTCTTGCTCTTTCAGGTTCAGACCAGGAACGCAAATGTATTGTCGGGCAGAATGGGACATGGAGGAGAAGTCAGGGACCTACTGGGATAGATGGCATCATCTGTTCCCTCTCTTTTGTTACTCATAGTGAAACTCTTGGGCCAGGCTCTCAAGGAAGAGTGAGAATCTGGAGGGCAGGGGAGACGTTACCTTGTGGAATCCTATAGATGATTTCTCCAGGCTTCCTGAGCTGGCGCAATATATAGTCACTGTGAATGTTGATTCCCATTCCAAAAATGAATAGGAAGACACCTTGGCAAAGAAGAGAGGGAGAAGTTAACAATGTGTGCTGTTTTTGGTGTTTTCTCACAATCAAAGTGGTTCGTGTCTTTTTTTTGGTTTGGTTTGGTTGTTTTCTAAAAAAAATGAAGGGAAGGGCATTTGACCTCGAATTCTAAGAATGATACTAAGGCAAGAAAGGAGGGAGGGGGCAATGTACCCTGGTCCCAAATTTGAATGAAAGAGCTATGCTGTTTCATAGGCCAAAAGACTGAAAATGCACAGTGTCAGGTGATAGATAGGAGAGAGGGAGCCCCCACCATCATCTGACATTTAAATAAATAAGAAAATAGGCAAGTAAATGAATGAATAAATAGCAAGCCTCCAGCTCATTCAAAAACAATCAAACCATGGTCAGCAAACCTGACCACCAATTTGAATCCCTCCTCCTTGGCCACCCACACTCTAGAGGCTAGAAAGCTGAGAAGAGGTCTTGTGACCTAGTTCTGCTGAGATGGTGTAAAGGAAAGACTTCTGGAGGTTTCCTTGGAACTCTTTGCCTTTTCTGATAAAGGGGGCAGGTGGGACCAGTGCCTCTACTGCCTCCCTCTTCCTTCATTGCTAGGTGTGATGCCTGAAGCTACAGGAAATGTCTTGCAACCATGTGGTGACTGTCATGAGGACACAAGGTAAATATGTTCACAACAGTGGAGCAGAAAGTGCCTGGGATCTTACTGACACTAGGAAGCAGCTGAAGGAATGCAGAAACCACCTATCTTTGGACAATCTTGTTATGTGAGAAATATAAATTCTTAATTATTTAAGTTACTAAGAGTTGGTTTTCTGTGACTTACTGCTCAGAGCACTACTGACTGATATATCTACTCTTGTGGAAGTAGTTAGAGGGCTTGGCACTTAGCAAACTGATTTTCACCACTGCACACTCCCCTTCCCCATTCACAGGCACAGAAAGGTCTGAGATGAGCAGCACCAGGACTGTATATGCTAGGTCATGTGCCATAGATGCCCAAGCCCTGTTCTCAGCCAAGTGTAAGTGTGCTGATCAAATTACAACAGGCAAAAAGCAAGAACAATTGAATTAAAAGCAGTCACATCTACTCTTACCTTATTTGCTATGATATGAAACAATCATTGGAGAAGGCAATGGCACCCCACTCCAGTACTCTTGCCTGGAAAATCCCATGGACGGAGGAGCCTGGTAGGCTGCAGTCCACAGGGTCGCGAAGAGTCGGACACGACTGAGCGACTTCATTTTCACTTTTCACTTTCATGCATTGGAGAAGGAAATGGCAACCCACTCCAGTGTTCTTGCCTGGAGAATCCCAGGGACGGGGGAGCCTGGTGGGCTGCAGTCTATGGGGTCGCACAGAGTCGGACACGACTGAAGCGACTTAGCAGTAGCAGCAGCAGAAACAATCATTTTTAATCTTGTCTAGTCAAAAGATTATTATCCTGGAGGGAAGGGACACCAGTAGAGGGAGCACCAGGGGATGGGAGAGGGGCAGAAAATAACACACACAGCAGTCAAAAAGCAGGCACCTTAGACTTGATGTCTGTGTGTCCCTGGACAAGTCCTTAACTTCTCTGAGCCTCAGTTTTCTTTATCTGTAAAATGTAGATTCTAATAGCACCTGTCTCACAAGGATAATATGAGATTCATTCACATGTTTGCTCTTTCATTCATTTATTCAAATAACATTTGTTGAGGTCTTACTATGTACCAAGCACTGTCTTAAACACCAGGGATGTAGTAGTGAGAAAAGCAGTCAAGGTGTCTGTTCTCATAGAGATTACATTTCAGTGGAGAAACACAGAAATGAGTTAAAATAATGAAAACTTTTAAATCACATATCACTACAAAGCAGAAAATCAAAGTAGGATGATGAAACAGAGAGTGAAATGGGGTGGGGAGGAGGTGTCTCTACTTTAGATGAGGTCAATAGGGAAAGCTTTTCTGAAGATTTGGCATCTGCCCTATGATTTGAATAATGAGAAGACAAAGATCTGTATTTGTGGAGAGAGCTTTCTGGTAGAAGAACTAACAGATGCAAAGGTCCTGAGGATAGTATAGGTTTTGTATGTCGAAGAAACAGAAGGAAGGTGCTGCAGTTAATGCTTTAAGATAGATGGTGGGAGGTGGGGGATGAAGAGATGAGAATAGGGTGATAATCTCAAAATTTCATTAGGCTCTATGGGCCATGGTGAGAAGTTCGGATTTTTAAGAGCAACAGGAAGCCATTGGCAGGTTTTAGGCGGAGGAGAATAGGATCTGATGTCAGTTTATTACAAAAGAAGTACGTATGTTTTGTGGAAGATGAAGTGCTTATTAGCAAAAATAAGAAAAACAAGACACTTTGTTCCTACCGCCAATAAACACCTTGGTGCATATCCTTGAGGTCTTCGTCTTATGTAATACCTCGGCATATTTCAGTTTCCTCAATATTCCCAGAACTCTGCTTCTAGCTGGTTCGTGTAAACCAAAGCCCAAGAGGCCCACATCTAACATCTGGTCACTACATCCTTTAAGGACATTTTTATCTAGCCCAGATCCCTACTTTTCTTTTTTCAGGACACTGACTTCTTGAAAAGACAGGATAGTTCAGTTCAGTCGCTTAGTCCTGCCGATTCTTTGCGACCCCATGGACTGCAGCACGCCGGGCTTCCCTGTCCATCACAAGGTCCCGGAACTTGCTCAAACTCACGTCCATCGAGTCAGTGATGCCATCCAACCATCTCATCCTCTGTTGTCCCCTTCTCCTCCTGCCCTCAATCTTACCCAGCATCAGGGTCTTTTCCAAGGAGTCAGCTCTTCGCATCAGGTGGCCAAAGTATTGGAGTTTCAGCTTCAGCATCAGTCCTTCCAATGAACATTCAGGACTGATTTTCTTTAGGATGGACTGGCTGGATCTCCTTGCAGTCCAAGGGACTCTCAAGAGTCTTCTTCCAACACCACAGTTCAAAATCATCAATTCTTCCTTCAGTGCTTAACTTTCTTTATAATCCAACTCTCACACCCATACATGACTACTGGAAAAACCATAGCTTTGACTAGATGAACCTTTGTTGGCAAAGTAATGTCTCTGCTTTTTAATATGCTGTCTAGGTTGGTCATAGGTTTTCTTCCAAGCAGCAAGTGTCTTTTAATTTCATGGCTACAGTCACTATCTGCAGTGATTTTGGAGCCCAAGAAAATAAAGTCTCTCACTGTTTTCCATTGTTTCCCCATCTATTTGCCACGAAGTGATGGGACCAGATGCCATGATCCTAGTTTTCTGAATGCTGAGTTTTAAGCCAACTTTTTCACTCGCCTCTTTCACTTTCATCAAGAGGCTCTTTAGTTCTTCTTCTCTTTCTGCCATAAGGGTGGTGTCATCTGCATGTCTGAGGTTATTGATATTTCTCCTAGCAATCATGATTCCAGCTTGTGCCTTGTTCAGCCTGACATTTCACATGGTGTACCCTGCATATAAGTTAAATAAGCAGGATGACAATATACATACTTCTTTCCCGATTTGGAACCAGTCCATTGTTCCATGTCCAGTTCTAACTGTTGTCTCTTGACCTGCATACAGGTTTCTCAAGAGTCAGGTCAGGTGGTCTGGAATTCCCTTATCTTTAAGAATTTTTCAGTCTGTTGAGATCCACACAGTCAAAGGCTTTGGCATAGTCAATGAAGCAGAAGTAGATGTTTTTCTGGAACTCTCTTGCTTTTTCCATGACCCAATGGATGTTGGCAATTTGATCTCTGGTTCCTTTGCATTTCTAAATCCAGCTTGAATATCTGGAAGTTCACAGTTCATGTACTGTTGAAGCCTGGCTTGGAGAACTTTGAGCATTACTTTGCTAGCGTGTGACATGAGTGCAATTGTGCGGTAGTTTGAGCATTCTTCAGCATTACCTTTCTTTGGGATTGGAATGAAAACTGACCTTTTCCAGTCCTGTGGCCACTGCTGAGTTAGCCAAACTTGCTGTCATATTGAGTGCAGCACTTTCACAGCATCATCTTTGAGGATTTGAAATAGCTCAACTGGAATTCCATCACCTCCACTAGCTTTGTTCATAGTGATGCTTCCTAAGGCCCACCTGACTTCACATTCCAGGATGTCTGGCTCTAGGTGAGTGATCACACCATCATGATTGTCTGGGCCATGAAGATCTTTTTTGTATAGTTCTTCTGTGTATTCTTGCCACCTCTTCTTAATATCTTCTGCTTCTGTTTAGGTCCATACCATTTCTGTCCTTTATTGTGCCCATCTTTGCATGAAATGTCCCCTTGCTATCTCTAATTTTTTTGAAGAGATCGCTGGTCTTTCTCATTCTATTTTTTGCTCTATTTCTTTGCGTTGATCGCTGAGGAAGGCTTTCTTATCTCTCCTTGCTATTCTTTGGAACTCTGCATTCAGATGGGTATCTCTTTCCTTTTCTCCTTTGCCTTTAGCTTCTCTTCTTTTCTCAGCTATTTGTAAGGCCTCCTCAGACAACCATTTTGCCTTTTTGCATTTCTTTTTCTTGGGGATGGTCTTGATCCCTGCCTCTTGTACAATGTCACAAACCTTCACCCATAGTTCTTCAGGCGCTCTGTCTATCAGATCTAATCCCTTGAATCTATTTGTCACTTACACTGTATAATCATAAGGAATTTGATTGAGGTTATGCCTGAATGGTCTAGTGGTTTCCCCTACTCTCTTCAATTTAAGTCTGAATTTTTCAGTAAGGAGTTCATGATCTGAGCCACAGTCAGCTCCGGGTCTTGTTTTTGCTGACTGTATAGAGCTTCTCCATCTTTGGCTGCAAAGAATATAATCAATCTGATTTTGATATTGACCATCTGGTGATGTCCACGTGTAGAGTTTTCTCTTGTGCTATTGGAAGAGGGTGTTTGCTATGACCAGTGTGTTCACTTGGCAAAACTCTGTTAACCTTTGCTCTGTTTCATTTTGTAGTCCAAGGCCAAATTTTCCTGGTACTCCAGGTATTTTTTGACTTGCTACTTTTGCATTGCAGTCCCCTATGATGAAAAGGACATCTTTTTTTTGGCTGTTAGTTCTAGAAGGTCTTGTAGGTCTTCATAGGACCATTCAACTTCAACTTCTTCAGCATTTCTTGTTGGGGCATAGACTTGGTGGTCTGCCTTGGAAATTAACAGAGAGCATCCTGTTGTTTTTGAGATTGTACCCAAGAACTGCATTTTGGGCTCTTTTGTTGTCTGTGAGGGCTACTTCATTTCTTCTAAGGGATACTTGCCCACAGTAGTAGATATAATGGTCATCTGAATTAAATTCACCCATTCCAGTCCATTTTAGTTCACTGATTCCTAAAGTGTCGATGTTCACTCTTGCCATCTCCTGTGTGACCACTTCCAATTTATCTTGATTCATCGATGTAACATTCCAGGTTCCTATGCAATATTGCTCTTTACAGCATCGGACCTTGCTTCCATATCAAGTCATATTCACAAATGGGTGTTGTTTTTGCTTTGGCTCCATCTCTTCATTCTTTCTGGAGTATGTCTGCACTCTTCTCCAGTAGCATTTGGGCACCTACTGACCTGGGGAGTTCATCTTTTAGTGTCCTATCTTTTTGCCTTTTCATACTGTTCATGAGGTTCTCAAGGCAAGAATACTGAAGTGGTTTCCCATTCCCTTCTCCAGTGGACCACGTTTTGTCAGAACTCTCCACCATGACCCATCCGTCTTGAGTGACCCTATAGGGCATGGCTCATAGTTTCATTGAGTTAGACAAGGCTGTGATCCATGTGATCAGACGACCTCCTCCAAGAGGGCTTATGCCACACTCAGGTCTGCTGCACCCAGAGCACCTGCCCCTGCAGACCTTGTGGACCCGTACCTCCACAGGAGACACTCAAACACTGAAAGGCAGGTCGGCTCAGTCTCTGTGGGGTGTCCCGTTGCACACAAAGTTTTGTTTGAGCCCTCCAAATGTCTACGGGGTTCTAAATGCGATTTCACCCCTCCTACCATCTTGCTGGGGCTTCTCCATGAAGTTTCATGATTCAAAGGACAAAGCTATCTTAAAACAAGATTTCTGCCCACCATCCCATTCTCTTTACTCTAAACCGTAGAGATACTCTTTTTAAAAAATAGTTTCTTTTTTTTATCAATCCAGTATTTCCTCTTTCACTTTTAACCACACACAAACATTTTCCTATTTCTACACAAAAAGCAGCATGGTATATACACTATGTGCACTTTATTTTTACTTAACCATGTGTTCTAGAGATGTCTCCACCTGAAAAAGAGACATTCTTTGCTTTTGTTTTGCTTTGGTTGTTTTTCTGAGGCTTCAGAACATTCCACTGTGTGCATGTACAGGTATTCATACAACTAATGCTCTGGCCATTCGTGTGTTCAAATGTTCACTCTGACTGCTGTGTGGAGAAGGGTCTACTGAAGGCCAGGACTTGAAGTAGGAAGGTTAACTTAAAGGTCACTGTGGCAGTCCAGGCAAGAGGTCATCCTGGCTCAGACCAGGATGAAGTTAGCGTGGTCATGGAGAACTGAGCTCAGTCGGCACATGTTTTAGAACTAGAGGGGGCTGTTGTAAGCTGATGGAGAGAACATGTGTGATGTAAAGTGAGGGATTAAGGATAATCTCTGCCTTTTTTCCTTTGAGCAAGAATAATGCACAAACAGTTGAACCTTTACTTTATTAAAAAAAAATACTTCAGTTCCTCTTGCAGATAATGAAAAATATTCAAGTATCATTGTTTTCTACTATTTTAGATAGGTGGTCAAGAAAGTCTCTATGAGTAGATGTGAACTGACAGAGACCTAAATAAAAGGAGGGACAAGCTCCCCGAGTATATAGGAGTTGAGCATTCCAGACAGAGGGTGTATAGTCTGTACAGCAGCTCTGGGCCAGGACAGACTTGACCATTTCAGGTCCAGCAGGAAGGCCACTGAGGCTATAGGACAGTAAATAAGATGGATGGAGATAGGAAGCGAAGTCAAGACAGAATCAAGAACATTTGGGTTTCACAGGCAGTGGTAAGAAATTTGTATTTTATCCTGAGAGTAACAGAAATGCATTGGAGGATTTTGAGGTGGGGAATGCCATAATGTTTTTTTTTTTTAATTTATTTATATAATTTTTTACTTTACAATATTGTATTGGTTTTGCCATACATTGACATGAATCCACCATGGGTGTACATGTGTTTTAAAAGATCTCTTGGGCTGCTGTACAGAGAAAAGACCAGGGTGGAGATGGCCGTGGGAAGGGAGGGGGGAATGGAATCCTTGAGTGTTTATTATAATAGGATGGGGAGAGGTGATGGTGATACAGCCTGTAGAAAAGGGCGTTAACTAGCGTGTGGGTTAGAAGCAGTCAGGTTTACTTACCCAGGCTAAACCGTATGTCTGTGTACCACTCAGCAGGGTATTCAGCACAGTAAACTAGATAGTAGCCTTGGAGGAGTCCATTTCCCATGCAGAAGACAAAGCCTCTGAAAAGGAATGCAACTGGAAACGGCCTCCCTCTAGTGAGCAGTGAATAAACAAATGTCCTGGAGTAAATGGGGGAGAAAGGTCAGGATCCATTGTTAAAAAACCATCAAGCAATGAGATGAAACAACAAGCAATTGCATTAAATCCATTTTTTAAAACCATTTCCCTTAAATGTATGCAATGAGAGACATTATTATTAATATCTAGTTCTGTGTGTGTTAGTAGCTCAGATGTGTCCAACTCTTTGTGATCCTATATACTGTAGCCCGTGAGGCTCCTCTGTCCATGGATTTCTCCAGGCAAGAATACTGGAGTGGTTGCCATTCCCTTCTCCACGGGATCTTCCCAACCAGGGATGGAACCCAGGTCTTCCACGTTGCAGGCAGATTCTTTACCATGTCAGCCATCAGGACTTGTAACAGCTGGTTCTAGAGCAATTATCTATGCTATGATTTGTCTTGTTTCATTAAAATTCATAGTAGCCATCATTACAACAGCTTTAAAAGATAAATTTCATCCTTATAAATTAATAAATTCAATCCTGTAAACCCAGGACTGGAAATCATCTTTGTATAGATCTAGAAGTGAAATCCAGATTGTATTGGAGGAAGATAGAGCCAGGCTTATCCCAGGCAGCAGTGCAATGGAATTTTGATAGCAGCCATACAATCATATTGGAGAAGGAAATGGCAACCCACTCCAGTACTCTTGCCTGGAAAATCCCATGGACGGAGGAGCCTGGTATGCTACAGTCCATGGGGTCGCTAAGGGTCAGAAATGACTGAGCGACTTCAATTTCACTTTTCACTTTCATGCACTGGAGAAGGAAATGGCAACCCACTCCAGTGTTCTTGCCTGGAGAATCCCAGGGACGGGGGAGCCTGGTGGGCTGCCGTCTATGGGGTTGCACAGAGTCGGACACGACTGAAGCGACTTAGCAGCAATTCCATATGAAAGGGAACACACCATTACATTTCTAAGACTCAAGCATGTCATTGTGTGTAGCTATAGTTCATTAATTTTCATTGTTGTGTATTATTGTCATGTGTAAATATATCACATGTGCTTATCTATTTTACTTTGATGAATATGTAGGTTGCTGAATAGTGTTTTATGTATTCAAAGATTATTTTCCCATTATTTTAATGATTTTTCATTTTATGTTTAAACCTTTGGAATTTATTTTGTTGCAAGAAGTTAGATAAGAATCAAATGTGATTTTTTTCTTCTAATGCTACTAAATATACTAAATATCTCTTTCTCACTGACACACACTGCCATTGGTACTATACACGAATCTATCATACATATTGGTCCCTCTTCTAGACTCTTGTTTCTGTCCCATTGATTTATCTATAGCCAGTACTACACTTTTAATAATTGTACTTTTAAAATTTATCTTGGACCCCCCCTGGTGGTTTGGTGGTTAAGAACCCACCTGCCAATCCAGAGGAAAGTGAAAGTCAAAGTGTTAGTCACTCAGTCATGTCCAACTCTTTGTGATCCCATGGACAGTATGGACAGTAGCCCACCAGGCTCCTCTCTCCATGGAATTCTCCAGGCAAGAATACTGGAGTGGGTAGCCATTCCCTTCTCCAGCAGATCTTCCCAACCCAGGGATGGAACCTGGGTCTTCTGCATTGCAGGCATATTCTTTACCATCGGAGGCACCAGGGAAGCCCACCAATGCAGGGGACACAGGTTCAATCCTTGGTCAGAGAAGATCCCACACATGCCAAAGAGCAACTAAGCCTGTGTGCCACAATTACTGAAGCCCATGCACCTAGGGCCCATGCTCCACAACAAGAGAAGCCACTACAATGAGAAGGCCACACGCCACAACGAAGGGTAGCTCCTGCTGGCCTCAACTAGAGAAAGCCTAGATGTAGCAACGAAGAGCCAGTGCAGCCAAGAATAAACAAATAAATCTTTTTAAAATAAAATATGTTTTAATACTAAGTGGGGCTATTCTTATATCATTACTCTTTCTAAGGATTTTCAAGATGCCCTTTAATGTTTATTCTTCATGTGAACTTTAAAACCAACTTGTTAAACACACACTCCCAAATGTTAGAAATACCGTTGACCTTTGAACAACGGGTGTTGGAACCGCCTGGGTCAACCCACCTACAAATTGTTTTCACTAGTAAATACTACAGTACTACACTATGTAAGGTTGGTTGAATTCATGGATGCAGTATCTCAGATAAGGAGGAATGGCATATACTGGGGAACCATGGACATGGAGGACTGCCTATGAGTTATGCATGGATTTTCAATTGCTTGGAGGATCAGTGCCCCTAACAGCCACATTGTTCAAGAGCTCTGGGTACCAACCAAGGCTTGCAGCAACACAGAACATTTAAGTAAGAAAAAGACTGAATCTCAGGAAGGATAACAAGCTTTGCGGTATTTTCAACTGACCTTAATCACATCTTCCCGTTTCCAGCTCTGCACAGCCTTGAAAAGTAACAGCATCCATTCCCCGATTTGGAGGCAGCAAAACAGGGCTTGAGGTCTTTCAAAGCCTCATTTCCAAAGAGAAGTCATTGTCGTACTTGTTTGGTGGTTCCCTGGTGATGACTCCACTCAAAAGACTTATCTTTAGTCCCCCTGACTCAGACTTACCCAGTGCTAAAAATTTCTGGGTGTGGGGGGGGTGTTTTTTTTTAATATTTTAGCACCACAGCAGCCTGAGGCAGTGGATAACAGGTGGGACAATATTAGACTAATCAAAAAGCTTAAAAGGAAAGACTGAGAAATGAGATGCCCATAGGAGCTTTGATAATCTCATACATATTTCTGGGAATCTAGACAGTCATGCACATGCATAGAGCCATGCATATGCTTAAAAGAAGACTTGGGGTTTCCCTGATGGTTCAGTGGTTGAGAATCCAACTGCCAATGCAGAGGAAACTGGTTTGATCCCTGATTAGGGAAGATTCTACATGCCATGTGGCAACGAAGCCCACAACTACTGAGCCCATGCTCTGCAACAAGAGAAGCCACTGCAAGTAACCCTTGCTCACTGCAACTCGAGAGGGCCCACATGAAGCAGTGAAGACCCAGCACAGCCATAGATAAATAAATAAATATTTTTTAAAAGACCTGAAAATTTCCTAAGCTCTCCCTTCTGATTGACTTTGAGGTCTGAGCAAGTAGTAAGTGAAGCCAAAGCAGAATTGTGAATGATATGGGTGGTTGTTAAAGGACTTCTCTAAGATGCCCACAGAGGACCTTGGCAAAGACTGGGAGACTTATTGTTTTCAGGCGTTTTAGGAAACCTCTGATTATTAACTAGCCACTAAGAAAACCAAGTAGTGACTTCAGCCACATCAACAAAGACAAAGGCTTCATAGAATAAGTTCAGAAAAGCGACTAGGCAAACAGTAACAACAAAAAACCCTAGGAGGCAGAGAAAATCTGATTTCCAGAGCAGTTACATAGTATTATAGTTTTCAACAATAAACTATGGAACATTCAAAGAAACAAGAAACTATGAGCCATTCATAGGGGAAAATGGAACCAACTAACCTTGTCTCTGAGAAGACCAGACACTGGATTTACTAGGCAAAATTTTTAAATTAATTATTTTAAATATGTTCAAAGAGCTAAAAGAAACCATGTCTAAAGACTTAAATGAATTTATAAGAATAAGAGACTATCAAATAAAGAATACCAATAGAGATATAAATTATAAAATGGAACCAAATAAAAATCTGAAGTTGAAAAGTGTAACAACTGAAATGAAAACTTCACTAGAGGGACTTAGCAGTAGACCTGAGCAGGCAGAAGAAAGAATCAATGAAGTTGAAAACAGTTTAATTGAATTATTCCAGTTTGAGGAATAGAGAAAAATAAACAGAGGTCCAGAAATCTGTAGGACACAGAGATAATAATGACAAGGGGGCAGAAAGAATATTTGAAGAAGTAATGTCCAAAAACTTTTGAATTTGATGACAAACGCTAATCAACACATCCAAGAAGTTCAGTGAATGCCACATGGATAGACTTACAGATATCAAAATTTAGGTATATCATGATTAAACTAATGAAAGCCAAAGATAAAGAGAGAATCTTGAAAACAGCAATAGAGAAGAAACTCATCACATTCAATAAAATAATCACTGCAAGCAGGCAGTGGAATGACATATTCAGTAGTCTGACAAAAAAAAAAAAAAAAAAACCTGTCAAAACAATTTTTTACCTGGGAAAATGATCCTTCAAAAGCCAAGAAGGAAAAAAATAGGTATTTTGGACTTCGTCAAAACCATAATAATATATATGTATGTATAGTGGTTCTACAGGCTAAAGAAAGGCTATTAAAAAAAATAGTTGTTGGCCTCCCAATGTGGCACTGTAAGTGCCATCAATACCCCCCAAAACACGCCCAAAAGTAAAGTCCTTGCCTTTTGAAAACCCAGGATATAGTGCATGCAGCCATTTTCCAAGTTAAACCATGTATCCACTCTTTAAGCCATGTATTCCCCCTTCTGAACTTTCTAAGAATCTGAACAAAAAGTCAATACTATGACACTTCTTCCAAAGGAGTACATATTACTCAGGACAGACTCACTACTATAATAAACGACTCCCAAGAGGTTCCATGTATTAAAAGCTCATTCTTTGCTTGTGTCATAGCACAATGCTGTTCAGGAGTGATGCTCTGCTCCATAATCATTGAGGATCCAGGCTCTTTCAGGGCATCATCTTCCTCTGGCCAGCAGACAAAAACAGCATGGAGGATTGTGTAAAGGTTTTCTTAAGGGCCAGGCTGCAGACTAGAAGTAGCATATATTACTCCCACTTTCATTCCTTTGGCACCACCCAACTGCAACAGTGACTGGTAAATGCAACCTAGCCACACAGGCAAAAACCTCTGGAAAGCCAGGAGTCCTGGAGAACAAATAAAATCATTCTGACCGGAAAAACTTTGCTCTTGGAAAGCTGGGAGCAGTCTCAAATGAGAGTTTCAGTGCAGAAAGTGGTAAGAACAATGAAGAAGGGGAGGAGAGAACACCCAAGAGGCTAACCGTTAGTGCTGTGGAGGGTTGCAGGTGAGTTTTACCTTCAGATCCCAATATGACCTGAGACTCAGTTTCCCTGGGGTTTGGAACCACTTCACTTTAATTTCCTCCTACACTTTTTATTGTAAATTTTCATTCCTCTGTGTTTGTTCTGAATCAAAGTCTGATAAGCACTATGTAAATATAAAGTTTTCTACCACTGCTAAGTAAATATTCATTTGGGGGGATGCTTATTGGAAAGAGTTAACTGAAATTGCACATCCAAATTAAACTAAAGGAAAAACTTTAAAATTATACATCTTGCATAGACCATCTCATATTTAACTAAGTCTTCTTCAAACATAAATGCTATTGCTGAGATTATCAAGCCTATTGAAGACTTTTCACTATATGAAATTTTAGATCTCATTGTCAATCAAATGAATTCAAATTCTATATATAAAATACAAGGCTTCCATGTATATATTTACTTGTTATGTATAGTAATAACTCCATCCTCAACTCCATCTCCCCCTTTATCCACTACCCCATTTTCCTGCAAAACTCCTCAAAAGAGTTGTCTATACTTGCCATCTCTATGTCTGTTCCTCCTTTTGCCCTTTCTCTCCCCAACAGAAACTGATCTTGGTGAGACCTCCAGAGACCTCCATATTTTCAATTCCAAGAGCCAATTTTCAGCTCTCTTATTTGATGAGTTGAGCACTCCATCATTCTGGAAACACTGTCTTCATTCAGCTTCCAGCACACCACTTTCTCTTGATTCTTCTCCTACCTCACTGATTTCTCTTCATTTTCTTTTGCTGGTTTCTCCTCATTCCCTTGACTTCTAATTAGTGGAGTGCCCCAGGGCTAAGGACTCTTTCTTTCTTTATTTATAACCACTGTAGATATGATCACATCTAGACTCATACCTTTTATTAATATTATCATCTACAACATGACAATTCCCAAATTTATGCCTCCAGGCAGGATGTCTGCAGTCCTTGAACTCAGACTCATATAGCCATCTCCTTACTAGATACTTAGTTGAAAAGATTTCACAGATTTAATACACCCAAACCCCTGATTCCCCACTCATCCCCAAACCTGCACACCCCTGAACCTGCCCCATTTTAGTTCATTCTTCCACTTGCTTGGACTGAAGACATTGAATCATCATTGACTTCTTCCCCTTCTCTCTCTCTTTTTCTCTCTCCTAATCTACATAGAATCTATTAGCAAATCCTACTAGCTCTACCTCAAAATATTTCCAGAATCTGGCCACATCTCACCAGTGCTCACAGAAAATTTTTTAGTACTAAATACATACAATGGAAAATAGGAAAGGTCTCAAAATCCCTACTTTAAAATCCTGGGAAAAAAAGAGCATAATAAATCAAAGGATGGTAATAATAAAGATAAGAGCAAAAAATCAATAAAATTCAAAATATTAAAACAGCAATAAAATTAATTCTTTGAAAAGATGAATAAAATTTACCTTTAATGAGATTAATAAAGAAAAAAGAGAAACTATAATCAGGAAATAAATAGAACCTGCAAACATCAAAAGGATATTAATGAAATACTATGAATAACTATGTGAAAGTGAAAGTTCCTCAGTCTTGTCTGACTCTTTGCAACTCCATGGACTATTCAGTCCATGGAATTCTCCAGGCCAGAATACTGGAGCGGGCAGCCTTCCCTTTTCCAGGGGATCTTCCCAACCCAGGGATTGAACCCAGGTCTTCCGCATTACAGGCAGATTCTTCACCAGCTGAGCACAGGGGAAGCCCAAGAATACTGGAGTGGGTAGCCTATTCCTTCTCCAGCGGATCTTCCTGATCCAGGAATCAAACCAGAGTTTCCTGCATTGCAGGCAGATTCTTTACCAACTGAGCTATCAGGGAAGCCATGATACATGCATAAATTTGACAGTTTAGATGAAATGGATTAAATCCTTGAAAGACACAAGCTATCATAACTTGCCTTGATGAAATAGACCATTTGACTAGCCCTATAGCTATTAAGGAAATTTAATTCATAACTTTAAAACTCCTCGAAAAAAAAAAAAACCCTCCAGGTCCAGATGGTTTCATTAGAGAATTCTACCAAACATTTTAAATAATTTAATGCTAACTCTGCTCAATCTTCTCACCTTATAAGGCTAATGTTTATAAGGCTAGTGTTACCCATTTGAATGCAGAGTTCCAAAGAATAGCAAGGAGAGATAAGAAAGCATTTCTCAGTGATCAATGCAAAGAAATAGAGGAAAACAACAGAATGGGAAAGACTAGAGATCTCTTCAAGAAAATTAGAGATACCAAGGGAACATTTCATGCAAAGATGGGCTCAATAAAGGACAGAAATGGTATGGACCTAACATAAGCAGAAGATACTAAGAAGGGGTGGCAAGAATACACAGAAGAACTGTACAAAAAAGATCTTCACAACCCAGATAATCACGATGGTGTGATCACTCACCTAGAACCAGACATCCTGGAATGTGAAGTCAAGTGGGCCTTAGGAAGCATCACTAGGAGCAAAGCTAGGGGAGGTGATGGAATTCCAGTTGAGCTATTTCAAATCCTCAAAGATGATGCTGTGAAAGTGCTGCACTTGGTATGCCAGCAAATTTGGAAAACTCAGCAGTGGCCACAGGACTGGAAAAGGTCAGTTTTCATTCCAATCCCAAAGAAAGGCAATGCCAAAGAATGCTCAAACTACCGCACAATTGCACTCATCTCACACACTAGTAGAGTAATGCTCAAAATTCTCCAAGCCAGGCTTCAACAGTACATGAACCGTGAATTTCCAGATGTTCAAGCTGGATTTAGAAAAGGCAGAGGAACCAGAGATCAAATACCAACATCTGCTGGATCATCAAAAAAGCAAGAGACTACCAGAAAAACATCTATTTCTGCTTTATTGACTATGCCAAAGCCTTTGACTGTGTGGATCACAATAAACTGTGGAAAATCCTGAAAGAGATGGGAATACCAGACCATCTGACCTGACTCCTGAGAAACCTGTATGCAGGTCAGGAAGCAGCAGTTAGAACTGGACATGGAACAACAGACTGGTTCCAAATAGGAAAAGGAGTACGTCAAGGCTGTATATTGTCACCCTGCTTATTTAACTTATATGTAGAGTACATCATGAGAAATGTTGGGCTGGATGAAGCACAAGCTGGAATCAAGATTGCCGGGAGAAATATCAATAACCTCAGATATGCAGATGACACCACTCTTATGGCAGAAAGCGAAGAAGAACTAAAGAGCCCCTTGATGAAAGTGAAAGAGGAGAGTGAAAAAGTTGGCTTAAAGCTCAACATTCAGAAAACTAAGATCATAGCATCCAGTCCCATCACTTCATGGCAAATAGATGGGGAAACAGTGGCTTACTTTATTTTGGGGGCTCCAAAATCACTGCAGATGGTGATTGCAGCCATGAAATTAAAAGACGCTTACTCCTTGGAGGGAAAGTTATGACCAACCTAGACAGAATATTTAAAAGCAGAGACATTACTTTGCCAACAAAGGCCCATCTAGTCAAGGCTATGGTTTTTCCAGTGGTCATGTATGGATGTGAGAGTTGGACTATAAAGAAAGCTGAGCGCCAAAGAATTGATGCTTTTGAACTGTAGTGTTGGAGAAGACTCTTGAGAGTCCCTTGGACTGCAAGGAGATCCAACCAGTCCATCCTAAAGGAGATCAGTCCTGGTGTTCATTGGAAGGACTGATGTTGACGCTGAAACTCCTAAACTTTGGCCACCTGATGTGAAGAGCTGACTCATTTGAAAAAACCATGATGCTGGGAAAGATGGAGGGCAGGAGGAGAAGGGGACGACAGAAGATGAGATGGTTGGATGGCATCACCAATTCAATTGACATGGGTTTGGATAGACTCTGGGAGTTGGTGATGGGCAGGGAGACCTGGCGTGCTGTGTTTCATGGGGTCGCAAAGAGTCAGACATGACTTAGCAAATGAACTGAACTGACTCTAACACAAAAACCAGACAAACGCAGTACAAAGAAAAAAGTACTACGAGGTACTAAAACCCATGATTACAGACACGAAAATTTTTAACAAACTACTAAGAAATTGAATTCAACAATATATAAAAATAATTATACAACATGATAAAGCAAGTAAGATTTATTCCAGGGATGCAAGAGTGGTTCAATATTCAGAATCAATCAATGCAATCCAACTTTTTAACAGAAAAATAAAAGGAATATTATGATCATATCAATCATTGTAAAAAAAAGTTGATGAAATTCAACCCTCATTAATGATAAAAACACTGAGAAAATAGGAATAAAGGGAAACTTTCTGAACTTGATAAAGTCCATCTACAGCTAACATTATACTTAATGACCAATGACTGAATGTTTTCCCTCTGAGATCATAAAGAAGACAAGGTGTCTTATTTTTCTATTCCCATTTAGCAAAGTGCTGGAAATTCTAGTCAGAGCAGTAAGGCAAGAAAAAAAATTAAAAGCATACAGATCAGAAGGGAAGAAATAAAATTGTTCTTGTTTGAAAATAACATGATTGTCTCTATAGAAAATCCCAAAGAATTATCCATAAAAGTAAAAATTCATAAATCGGACTTCACCAAAAATTTTTAAAGTTTTGCTTTTCATAAGACCCTGTTAAGTGAATGAAAAGACAAATTACACAATTGGGGGAAATATCTGCAAACCACATATCTTACAAAGAACTAGAATTTAGAATACATAAAGAACTCTCTCTTAACTATCTCTTTGGTACCATCTTTTCAAGGAAGTCACACCAAAAAAAGTTAGAGATATATTTTTTTAACTACCACAATGATCTTGGCAACTTAACTCCTCTGAACCTCAGTTTCCCATTTATAAAAGGAGGATAATAACAACCAACCTCAGAAGGTTGTTGACAGAATTAAACAGGATGAGTAATGTAACTGGCACATATTAGAACTTAATGGCCAAGTGTTTCTTTCCAAACCAAGGAAATATATCATTAGAGTTTCTCTGTATAAAGCCAAGGGCCAGACTAAGACCCATGTGAAAATGATCTTTGAGCCCTAGTCTTTGTCTGCTCCTAGCATATCCCCTGTGGGTCCCTCTCCTGCTGCTTCCCTCTTTCTCCTCCATTCTCAGGATTACAGACATACATGGCCATATCCCAAAAGGTTTATTTTTCTGCAAATTCCCCAGTCTCAAATCTTTTCTTGCCAGTTCTTTTATTGACACCTCCCATTCTTTTGTCCCACTCTCTCAGGGTGCTCTCCTTCCTCTTATCTTCTAAGTGACACCTAAAACCTATGGGCAATGATCTCTCAGAAGTGGGAGTTAGCACCTGTTATGAGTACATTTGCAACTGATTCTAGGTGACTAGGAAAAAGACCCAAGTATCCTTCTCGAAAACTCTTATACCAAAATAGAAGATGAAATATCAATATTATCCCCAAAAGAAAGTTGAGCGTGTCCCTCATTCATGCTTTGCATAAACACTTTAATAAATAGTAATCAGATGCCACTCACCCTACCTAACATCAGCTCCAGTGTGAGAATGAGAATTGTAATTACGGACAAGAGAGGTCATTTCACAACCTGAGGCACTTGGGGAAAGGAGAATTCTAGATAGAGCTTTTCAATGTGGAGTTCCCTATGGCATTGGGTATCCCTAGAGAACTTGAAGGCCCTGCCTAAGTGAAAGGAGAAATAGTGAGACAAGAATTCTAAAATAGATGTGGAAGGACAGAGAAAGCATTTTTCTCAAGGTCTTAATGATTGCCTTGTAAGTGGTAACAAAAATCATCTCACAGGTTACTTTCTCTGGTTCATCTCTTCTAACATGGCAGATAAAGATAGTCAATGATGCAAGATTTCCTGTTACCTTTCCTTGGAATTTTTGCAAACTGCTTGGAATTTTTTACCTGGCTCTCTGGAGATATGCTGCTTTAAACCAAAGAAAATACTTGAATGGTAGGATTTCATACATATTTCATGGCCACAGAAGGAATTATTGGGGCAGATGGTTTTTTGATACCAATCAGATTGTGTTCAGGTAGCCTTATTCTGTTAATGCACCCTGCTGTCCTGAGAAGAAGGCATTTATTCTGAGAGAGAGAGAGAGAGAGAGAGTGTGTGTGTGTGTGTGTGTGTGTGTGTGTGTGTGTGTGTGTGTGTGTGTGTGTTACTATTGCTAGGCCAGTGAAGAATACGAAGTTCACAGAGGTGTGGTAGTTTTCCTAAGATCACACAGTTACAAAGGGACAGCAGAGATAAGATTTAAAAGGGGGTCTTCTGCTTCAAAACAACTCATTCATTTCCAATTGGAAAGGAAAATTAAGATCAAAATATCCAGTTGGAAAAAAATTCCACATGCCCTTCAAAAGAATCCATGTTTTGTTTTTCAGTCATCTTAGTCCAAGGATCTTGTTGCATCTCTGGTAGTCATTTGTTGCATCTGCCACCCAACATTCATTCTTCCTCTTTAGGTAACTACCCTGGTTCTCCACCAGAGACCCACTTCCATCCCATCTTACTCTGTGAAAAGGTTCATTCTCAGCCAATCAGAACAAGGATAACCCTATTACACTGGCTATTTCAGAGATGGGCATATAAGCTCAATAAACTTCAATAAGGTTTTGCTTATGTTTTTTCTAAAACTCTTCTTTTCCACATACCCTGGATCTGAGAGGATGTGCTTAATAGCTCATTCATGTCCAACTCTGCGACCGCATGGAGGGTATACACTCTTAGATGCTACAGTTGTCTTGCTACCACCAAATGACAGCCTTTCTGAAAACAGAGCCAGTAAAAGAAGTAGAGCCAACAGCTGCAGAGAGAAACTAGATCTTGATGGTATCTTTGGAACCACTAAATCAATCTGGACCTGAAGTTAGAATTTTCCAGTCATGAAAGGTAATAAATTCAGATTTTACTTAAACCTACTTGAATTTTCTGTCACTTGAAACTGAAAGAGTCCTGATTAATGTAACACCACACTGTTCTCTTGTAAAATGAGCATCAAACTTTTCCAGATTTAAACCCAGAATTGGTGAAGGTTTTGAGTTGCATTTGATCATAAAATAAAGTTTCCCCAAAATTATTTTCTTGGAGCAGAACTCACCAAGAGGTCTTTCCTTGTAGGAGCCTTTCTAAATGCCAAAGAGCATTAGGCCAACCAGTCCTCTGAGCCCTTGGCCTACTTCCCCAAGTGCTTCCCAAGAAATAACACTGATGATGAACAGTTACTTGTCTATAGACTCAGATACCTGTCAATGTAAGTAATGGTTTTGGACATCTTAGAGAGTGGGAAGTACAGGTCAAATGCAAAAGTGACTAAATACAGAATGAGTCAGTGGTGCATGCCATCCAAGCTTATGTTTAATTATGGACCTTGTGTTGTGGTTTGAATGCTGGCCCCCAAAATATGTTTATGTCCTAATCCCCAGAACTTGTGCCTGTTGTTTCATTATAGCAAAAGAGTGAATATTCTTACATGGCAAACGATGAGATTAAATTAAGGATCTTGAGAAGATGAAGCTATCCTGGATAATCTGAATAGATGCTAAATGTATCCTTACACAAGAAAGGAGCAGAAGAAGAAAAGAGAAGAAGAGAAGAAAGATACACAGAGAAAAAGGCAATGTGAAGACAGAACATAGATAAGCCAAGAAATGCAGGCAGCTGCTGAAGCTGAACGAGGCAAGGAAGGATCTCCCTTTAGAGATTCCACAGGGAACCCAGCTGACGCCTTCTGGCCTCCAAAAGGATGGGAGAAAAAAATTTCAGACTTCTGGCCTCCAGAGTGATGACAGAAAAAATTTCTGTTGTTTTAAGCCAGCCAGTTTGTGGTAATTTCTTATAGCAACTACAGGGAACTAGAGTAACATTAGGTAACTGAAATTAATTTCAGTTCAGACATTTGGTAAGGGAACTGCCAGCAAAGAACCACGTACAACTAATATTTACACAGTGCTTACTATGTTCCAGGTACTGTTCTAAGTACTTTGCACATATTAACTCATTTAATCTTTACAGCAACCCTAGGAGATAGGTAATATTGTAATTATCCCCATTGTGCAGATGAGGAAACTAAGGCACAGTGAGATTAAATTAGCCCAAATTGGTACAGCTATGAAACATCACAGTTGGGATCCAAGTCAAGGTGGAACTATTTTCAGAGTTTATGTTCTTGAGCATTTTGCTTTATTGCATTCACTGTATGAAAAAAATGCCAGTGTCACCAGGATTTGTCTACTTTGGAGGCCCTCACCTCTGGTTGCATATTCAAATCACCCAATGCTAAAGGTGAAGAGGCACACTGAAGATAAATCACTCTGAATCATGGGCAGAGGATTGGGAGCATCGGCAGCACTTAAGAGTCCCCCCAGATGACTCCAATGTGTAGCCAGGGTGAAAAACCACTGACTTCATAACCTCCAATGGCAAATTTAACAAACTTTTTCAAGTTGACAGTGACCAGATGTTTTGGTTTCTCCAAATATACACACAGAGAAATTTGACTACAAAATCTAGTAATTTTTAAGGGGTTCAATTCAATAAAACTACTTTTCTCCCCCTGCAGTAAAATGGTAGATCATTTTCCATAAGGGTTGTACCATGGGAAAAATTCCAGGACAGATAGGTCCCATTGTCAACACCTTGCAAATGTCATCTGGTGTGAATTATCTGGTGGTCATGATCCAATAGATATATTAAAATTATGAAAAACATTGAGATGACCAGCTCATGAAGACCTAAAATGTAGTACACCATTTTTAAGTTTTCTGTTTATATTGTTTCTTAATATTTTTGTCCTGGTAGTATTGAGAGAACTTGGAATTGCTCATTCATTCAATTTTTCTTTCTTTCTGCCTCTACATCAAAATAGAAGTTTGGTCTGAATATCCAATTAATTACCAAAGTTTTAAGAAACTGAGGATTCTTCCGAGTGATGGAAAAAGTAATCATCATTGAGGTACAACCTCCTACAAGAGACAGGCTACAGACCACTGACCCTATTCATTCATTTGTTTGTTTCTTCCTAATATCAAGATCTTATTGTACTAATAGACCCAGATAGATCTCTTGACCTGAGTAACTAATCAATTAATTTGAATAACTAGTTTATCTCTTCTTTTCAAGTTGATAGATTTGGTGTGTGTTTTGGCGCTGTGTAAACACACCTGCTCAGCCACTCATGATCAATGACCATGACCAGAATAACAAATTGTAAATTGTGACATTGGGTGGTTTTCATCTTGAAGTACAAAGTTCAGCAGGCTTACTAAGTTAAGCTAAGGACACAACATGTTCACTGTTGAACACAAATACATCATTTCTCTAAGCTACAATTTTGTATCCTTTATTTCTCATTGTTTGCAAAACAAAACCGTGGTTTTCTAATTCTAGCTGTTTGACTTTATACTGTATCCCAGTTTTATAGGGATTCTGATGTCATTTGGAATGGTCCAGGAATAGAGCCCATTACCACCAGCCAGAATGAAAAGGCTGTAATACATGGGACACTGGGTAGAGTGCTCAAAAAGGCCTTGGATCAGAGGAGAGAATTAATTAGCCCTTGCACTAACACTCTTCTAGAAGTACCTGGAAAATCAGATCAAGATCTGAAAGGGCCAAATTACTTCCAAGTAACTTAACTGCACCCCAGAACAAAGCTCAAATATATTTATAAGAACACAAAAATATGCAATAGGCAGCAAGGTACAATGTGCCATGCTGTACTTATTTGCTCGGTCATGTTTGACCCTTTCTGACCCCAGGCACCAAGTTCCTCTGTCCGGATTACCAGGCATGCAAAGAAGCAGGAAAACACAGATGTTAGAATTACCAGACAATGACATTAAAACAGCTATTCTAATTGTATTTCATATGTGCATAAAATTAAGTAGAGACATGCTGCTGCTGCTAAGTCGCTTCAGTCGTGTCCGACTCTGTGCGACCCCATAGACGACAGCCCACCAGGCTCCCCCGTCCCTGGGATTCTCCAGGCAAGAACACTGGAGTGGGTTGCCATTTCCTTCTCCAATGCATGAAAGTGAAAAGTGAAAGGGAAGTAGCTCAGTCGTGTCCAACTCCTAGCGACCCCATGGACTGCAGCCTACCAGGCTCCTCCATCCATGAGATTTTCCAGGCAAGAGTACTGGAGTGGGCTGCCATTGCCTTCTCTAAGTAGAGACATAGAAAATAGCAAAAAAGGCCAAAATCCAACTTCTAGACATGGAAACTACAATGTCTGAGATGGAAACGGGATTAACAATACATAAGACATCACAGAATAAAAGACTGTAAACTTGAAGACATAGCAACAGAAACTATCCAAAAGAAACACACTGAAAAAAAATCTTAAACAATGATAAAAGCATCAGTGATCTGTAAGACAGTTTCATAAAAGAGGAAAAAGAAAAGGAAGAAGACAGGTTTCTTTTTGGAAATGATGTAAGCAAGATAACAGCGGAGCAACATATTTAAAGTACTGAAAGTAAATAGCTGCAATCTAGAATGTTATACCTAGAATTATATACCTTCAGAAACAAAGGAGTTATAAAGACATTTTCAGATATTCAAAATGTGAAAAAAAACTGTCCTAAAAAATTAAATTCTTCAGGCAAAAGTAAAAATAACATAAGATAGAAATATAGATCAACGTTCAAAAGTAAAGAACATCAGAAATGACAAATACGTGATTTTATCATTTAAATCCCTTTAAAAGATAATTGACTGTTTAAACAAAAATAACAGCAATATGTTGAAGCTTCTTATGGCATGTGTAGGAGTTAAACAAATACAATAGCATAAAGGTCAACAGCGGAGAAATGGAAGTATATTATTTCATATTCCTGTACATGAAGTGGTATAATATCACTTGAAAGTAAACGGTGATATAAAATGGAATAAAATAACACTCAGTTCAAAAGATGGAAGATAGAGGGAAAATAGGAACAAATAACAGAGCGACAAACAGAAACAAATAGCAATATGATAGATTTCAACCAAACTACAAAAATCTCTGCTTTTAATTGGAAGGACTGATGCTGAAGTTGAAGCTTCAATACTTTGGCCACCTGATGTGAAGAGCTGACTCATTAGAAAAGACCTGATGTTGGGAAAGACTGAAGGCAGGAGGAGAAGAGGATGACAGAGGACAAGATGGTTGGATGGCATCACCAACTCAATGGATATGAGTTTGAGCAAGCTCCAGGAGATGGTAAAGGACAGAGAAGCCTGGCATGCTGTAGTCCATGGGGTCTCAAAGAGTCAGATACAATTGAGCGACTGAGCAATAGAACAACAACTTTAAAAACAACTGCATTTTAAGGAATCTTCAACACCCTAACTCAAAGGATCAATATGAAAGATGACAATTTCAGAAGTTGGTGATGTCATAGTGGCTTAGTGGGGGAGATCATGTAGTGGTGACTTCCCCTCAAAGCAATGCTTATTTGTAGAAAGATCTTTCCTTTTAATTTATCATTTTATTGAAGTATAGTTGATTTACGGTGTTGTGTTAATTTCTGCTGTACCACAAAATGACTCAGTTATACACATATATACATTCTTTTTTATATTCTTTTCCATTATGGTTTATCATGAGATATTTCATATATCAATAGTTCTTTGTGCTATACAGTAGGACCTTGTGTTTATCCATTCTTGTAGAAATGTCTTGATCTCTACTGGCATTTAATTACATAGTTAGCAAGGTAACTTAAAATCTCATAATGTCAGTATTATTCCTTCTATTAGGTATAGTGAGAGTTATACAATTAAACACTTTGAAAATATTACATACAAATCTATAAACCAAAATTATCAGCTATTCATATCACTTTAATTAATATATTAATTCATGTGTTGATGGGTATTTCTCAGTGAATATTCATTTTGTGCTATTTCTTCACTAAATGACCTTATACATTATACTTATTTTCATCACAGACACAGATCCAAGAAGCTAATAATTTTGAAGTATACATAATATTCAATCATATTAGTTACAATCAGCCCGTAATAGTAGAGCATTTAAGTAACTTCCAATATTCTACAGTTGTGAACTATAACACCATAATTTTATGTAAATTGTTTCTTTCTTTTGGACTATTTCCCTTGAGTATTCTCCCCAAGTGAAATTACTGGGGGGAAGAAAGTGAACAGCTATTCAGCTATTGTTAAACATCGCCTCACAGAAAGTTTGAACAATTCTCAGTGACACAAGGCCTCACAACACAGTTTTTTCATAGGTCTACCTATAGTTTTTTTAATCTTCATTGAGCTAAATTAACAATCAACTGCACATATTTAAAGCATGCAGTTTGATAAATTTTAAAACCATCATGACATCAAAATAATGAACGTATCCATCACCACCAAAATTTTGTTCATACTCCTCATAATCTCATCCTTCTGTCTCTCCCCTTGTCCCCAGGAAACCACTGATGTACTTCATGTTCCATAGATGAGTTTGGATTTCACGGTGTTGTATACAAATGGAGTCATAAAGGATGCACTCTCTTTTTGCTTGGCTTCTTCACCCAGAATAATTATTCTGAGCTTCATCCTTGTAGCTCACATCAGTAGTTCATTCACTTTTATGGTGGAGTAGTATTCAGTTATTTGGCTATGCCAGTTTGTTTACTCATTTATTTTTTGATGGACACTTGGGTGGTTTCCAGTTTTTGGCTATTACAAATTAAGCTGCTAGAAACATTTGTATACAAGTCTTTGTGTCAACATATGCTTTTATGTTGCTTGGGAAAAGAGCTAGCAATGGAATGGGCAGGTCACATGGTATGTTTATGTTTAACTTTTTAAGAGACTTCAAAATGTTTTCCAACAAGATTGCCATTTTACATTCCTATCAACAATGTATAAGTGTTCAAGTCTTCCACATCCTCAGTAGCACTTGGTACCTTCAGTCTTTTTAATGTAGCCATTCTAATGGAAACATACTGGTATCCCATTGTAGTTTGATTAGCATTTCCCTAATGACTAATGCAATGTGAGATCACATTATGTGATGTGAGATGTGAGATTGTATGTGTATGTGTATGGATGTGAGAGTTGGACTATAAAGAAAGCTGAGCACTGAAGAATTGATGCTTTTGAACTGTGGTGTCAGAGAAGACTCTTGAGAGTCCCTTGGACAGCAAGGAGATCCAACCAGTCCATCCTCAAGGAAATCAGTCCTGAATATTCATTGGAAGGACTGATGCTGAAGCTGAAACTCCAATATTTTGGCCACCTGATGCAAAGAACTGAATCACTGGAAAAGACCCTGATGCTGGGAAAGATTGAAGGCAGGAGGAGAAGGGGACGACAGAGGATGAGATGGCTGGATGGCATCACCAACTCAAAGGACATGAATTTGAGTAAACTCCGGGAGCTAGCGATAGACAGGGAGGCCTGGAGTGCTGCAGTCCATGGGGTTGCAAAGAATTGGACACGACTGAGTGACTGAACTGAACTGAATGACTAATGATGTTGAGCATCTTTCCCTGTTTTTATTTGCCATTCATATGTTTTCTTTAGCAAAGTATCTGTTCATATCCTGAGGTGCAG
Source organism: Okapia johnstoni (assembly GCA_024291935.2). Taxonomy (NCBI): domain Eukaryota; kingdom Metazoa; phylum Chordata; class Mammalia; order Artiodactyla; family Giraffidae; genus Okapia; species Okapia johnstoni. Next base: position 120,233,066 of record CM044306.1, on the reverse strand, counting down.
GAGCAATTTCATTAGAGAAAGAAAAGTATTTTTAACAATTGGTACTAGAACAATGGGCTATCCATAAGCAAAAGAAAGAACTTTGATTCATATTTCTAACCCTATATAAAAATTAACTCAAAATAGGTCATAGACAAAAATTGAAAACCTAAAACAATAAATCTTTTATAAGAAAATAAGAGAAAATCCATGTGACCTTAGACTAGATAAAGGTTTCTTAGATCTAACTGCATGAAAACAAATAGAAAAACTGGACTTCATCAAAATTAAAAACCTCTGCTTTTCAAAAGATACAGTTAAGAGAATGAAACAAGACAAGTCATGCAGACCAGGAGAAACTAATTGCAAAACACATATTTGGTAAAGAACTTTTATCTAGAATATATAAGAATTTTCAAAATTCAATAATAAGAAAACAAAAGACCCAACACACTAGTATTTAGATTTGTTTATCAGATAGGTAACTTTTAGTAAGTAAAGAACATTCACTGGGAGACTGAAGTGAGACCAAGCACTGCTGTTGAAAGAGGACAGATAGAGGCAGGAGCGAGAAACAAAGAATGCACGCAGAAGAGGATTTGGGCGTTTTCATGGTCAAATAGGAAAACCGTCAAAAGCAAATGGCCTTACTTTCTTCACAGTAACTTTTAGGATCAGCCTCAACAACATGAAGTAAGTATAATGGGAGAATCTTGAAAATGGCCCAGAACTGATTTAAGGCTTGGATAGTAGGATCAGATATTATGGCATGATAAAAAAGAGATTTGATATTAAAAAGAGGAGAGGTATTCTAAGATGGAGCACATACGGCGCATAGGGCAATTTTAAGTCATAGGTTACCAAACAGCCCTCTTTCCCTGACTGAACATCTCATTCCCACTCACAAATCTGGGAACACACCATCCTTTGAGGACCAGTTAAGTGCTTGCTCATCACTCCCCTTTGCTCTCACCAATCACCACAATCAGGCAGAGTGCAGTTATTTGTGAAGTCACATTAATAACAGCAGTTGTCTCAAGGACAAAATGAGATAACTGATATAAAACACATAACATAATTCCAGGAACACCCGGACCTCAATAAATGTTGGTTTCTCCTTCCTTTATCCCCTTTTCATAACCAAATGGAAGGCAAATTGCACTGCTGGCCCCAGTTCAGAGGGTTTTAAAATTTAGAGCTCCTATCCTAAGCTGAGTCTCCTCAAAGGCTGCTGGGTTGAACACAGCAACTTTTTAAACATCTTGAGCCCAGCCTTTGATATCCCCATTGCCATATGTGGCAAGGAGTCAAAAAGCAAAATGGGAGGTGCCCCAGTTTCCAGAACTAAGTTGCCAGGCTCTGGCAAAAATCAATAGGTAGACAATTTTCATGGTCTATCTGGTAACAGAAAACATTTATGTTCCCCCTCGTGCTTACAGAGGGCCCTCCAGTTGAGTATCCCTCCTGGCCTTTCCACTCTCCCTCACTTATTTCCCCTCAGGAAAGGAGGAATAAACGGTAAATTTGAAATCAGGGCCTCTCAAGCAATGTTTGCAGCTCGGGCCTTCTCTCATTCTGCTGTCTTTCCAGAAGAGGCACTACTGCGTAAGGCCTGTGGTATTCAGCCATCGTTGCTTCTGAGTATTCCTGAGGGGCAGTGTTAGGATCCAAAATGGAAACCATGTTGCCCCAAACCAGCTTTACCACTAATAAGGGTGGTAATTTGTCTCTAGTTGCCTAATTCCTGGGTCTCTTAGTTGATTATGAACTTGGGTGGGGAGGAGGGGTGTCATTTATTGGGCTTCCTCAAAACCCACCCACCCATCTGCACACTCAGACAGGCACCGGAGACCTCAGCACATTCAGTAGCGTGACCACGGTCCACATTTTGCATTGCACTTTGTCCCTCAATTTGCATTTTCCCACCTGTCCTGGACCTCTCACACTGACATTGCCACCACCAAGCTTTCACGCTAGATGGAGTGTCAGACACACTATGACGTGTTTTCCCACCTTCCTCCCGGAGGGCAAGGACCAGCTACTGTACTTCTTCTGTGTGTTCCCCTAGGGCCCAGCACAGCTCTGAGCTTGTGGGACTCTGATAAAGACATTGGGAGACCCAAGTTCAAGCCCCACTCTACCCCTTCCTCACCATGTAACTGCATACACATCACTTCACCAACTTGGATCGCTGTTTCCTTATCATGATTGTTCTTTTTAAGTGACATTAAATTAGACTTAAAATGAGTAAGAAGTTGGTCCCTTCTTCAGTGTGGTAAAAGTGGTCAAGATCTCTAAAACTTGTTTACATCTCTGGCAAACATAGCTGTATATGTTTCAGATGTGCTTATGATGTCACCCCATTTAGAATGTAAACTCCAAGACTCCTACTATTTCCCACAAAGTTTCAAATAAAGGACTCGGAACCCAGGAATCCTCAGAAAATGAGATTTACTACCAAATTCCTATTAAAAGGTAGCAGAATGCTCCTAGACTATGTCCACTGCTTTTATACAGGATTTAACACAATTTTATGATAGAATTAACAGAGAACTAAATGCAAAGCTATGCTACTCATGGTTTTCTTAAGGAAGGACTGGCTAAATATGACCCACAGGCCAAATACAGCCCACTACCTGTTTTTGTAAATAAAGTTTTACTGGGACATTACCACACTCATTTCTCTACATACTGTCTGTGTTTTCATGCTGCAATAGCAGAGTTGAGTACCTGTAGCAGAGATTGTACGACTGCAAAGCTTAACGTAGCTACTATCTAGCTTTTCTACAGAAAAAGCTTGCTGACCCCCATTTTAAAGAATCTCTCAGTTAATCTTTATTGATCCAAATTATGCCTCATGAATGTCCTTAACACATGATTAAGTGACCACAAGAATTCAGTTTATTCTGTGTGGGCCTTTCTTCTCAGTGTGTAAGAGGGGAGATTTGTTAAGATGGTTTCCAATGTCCACATTAATCATCATTCTAATTTTCAGCCAATAACTAATTTCCTTCACAAGGTTTGATTACTTCTGAATATTTGAGACGTGTGCAGGTCATGAGATTGGAGAAGCACTGACAGGGCACAACAGGAGACTCAAGTTCCAGTCTCTTCTTTGCCCCTAATTGACTAAACTCTGTGGTGCTCTGCTTCTATAAAATGAGGAGCCTGGACAGATGCGACATTTATTTAAAACAGAGAATTATGATCAAGTGTGTGAAGTGCCTCATGGAAGGCCACCCTGGCTTCAAAAAAGCCCAAGGAATGGTACCACATCTTGATTTACAAAAGGAGAAAGGACTCAGAGAAGGCTTCTTGGAGGAAGTGATGATCTGAGTCTTGAAGGATGGAAGATTCATGCTCTGGAGGATGAACTAAGCAATCAAGCAAAAAGACCTCTTACTGAAGCCATAGATGTACTTGGCTGAATAGAAAACATCATTAGTTTCAGCATCTAAACTACAGAAAAGTTCTCTCCAAATTCAAATATATTCTAATGTGTGCATTACCCTCTGCTTCTGGACGTGCCTCATGGAAGGTCAAGTTGCCATCAACTTTTTACGAAATAGTCACCTTTTTTTGAAAAGAGATTTTTCTTTTTCATCTAAGCACCAAGGTCACACCCAAGTCTTGAAAAAACTTCTGCCTCCCCCAGGCTTAGGTGGTGTGATGACTATTGCATTAAACACCATGGCAAGTTGAGAAAATGATCAATCAGAGAGTAGGGGCAAAGTATCATTCCAGGCTATAATCAAGGTCAACAAGAGGTGAGAAAATTCTGACTTTAAACAACTTTAGACGTGGGATTAGGCAACATGCTTACACAGCAGTCATTTTCATGTAGCTAAACCATCCAAATATCCACAACAATAGATTCTGAAGGGAAGAGAATGATCTGAGTTGACCTAGCCATGCAATCTCAGCAATGATTCCTAAGTAATTGTTAGCTCTCCCACATTTCTGACTGCCTTTACTGATGTCAGAAGAAGAGTTCATTCATGCATTCAACAAATTTTAGTGAGTATCAGCTATGTACCGGGACTTTCTACACCAAGACACAGCCATGAACAAATGAGACAAACATCTTTGCCCTTGTGAAATTCACATTCTAGTATGTCATCTTTGTATGGAGAAAAGTACAAAGAGTTTCACCTTCTATCCTATGGGACATATTGCTTTCTGAATAGTCCCCAAAGGACATTTTGCAAAAGAGTCTAAGCCACAGATAAACCAGCCTTCTTGTGAACACTTTCCCCTCCATCATATTCTCTGTGTCATAGCTATGCACAGGACAGGATAAAACCAAGACAGTCTGGAGCTTTTTTTTTTTTTAATGTGCCCTCACTATCAACCCGAATGACTTCTAAAACCTAAAGCCAAAATGCTCATATCTTTGAACCACTTCTGGGAATCCTGGCTAAGAGAATGGTCCTAACATCTGAAAAAATATTAGATGCAAAAATGTACATCATAGCCTTATTTAACCTAGCCTAAACAAAAAGACGAATTGTCCAATTTAATAAAACTTCTATGTAAAAATGATTAAAATTATTTCAAAAACTATAAATTAATGGATAGATAAATTATTGTTTTTAGGATAAATGAAAAATAAGCAACCACTAAGATGATATTTACAAAGATTCTATGATAATGTGGGAAATTTTTATTAGGGACAGTACTCAGGTAGAACTAAAATCTATATATATTCAATATAGCAAGTGCGTATAAAAATCTACCAAGAAAAATTAAAGCCTTGATGGAAATGTCCCCAAACAGTAACAATTAATGTACTCAGGTGCTGAAATTATGGAAATTTTTCTACTTTTGTACTTTCCACAATTTCTAAAGTAAACATTCATTATTTTTATAACAAAAAATAACTTGAAACCTATAGATTTTAAAGGGCAAGAACAAGACAGGAAGAACAAATATAAAACAGTTTATCATGGTAGCCTGAGATCTGTATTCAATCTCCATGGATCTAAATCCTAGCTCCCTGGTTACTGTGTGACCTTGGGCAAGTTATTTAATCATTTTTTGGCCCCAGTTTCCCACCTGCAAAATGGAGGTGATAACAGAACATCCTTAATGGGCTGGTATGAGGATTATAGATAACTCAAATAGTGCTTGGAGTAACCCCTTGTAAGCACTCAAAATGATAACAGATACGGTAGTCCAGTGGACTCAAACAAAGAGTTCACACAAGGGGAATGATGTAGAAAACATCACATCTTCATTCTTTAGGGACAACTCATTCATCCAGAGTTGTGTTTTCAGTGGGAATTTTCCTTCAGGCAGACTTAGTCCCCAGATCTTTTACTTACATTTTAAATTTCCCCTGAATAAGATGAACAGTATGTCAATATTCATTTTATGAGTAATTACTTCCTTGGTTCTTCTAATGTACTTGTCATAATTTATTAAGGAAAAGTACCTTTTGGCTTTAAAAACAAGTCTAAAATTCTTTGTTAAAAGGATTGTCAGAAAACACTAATCTTTGCTGTAAGATGAAATGAACTCATAAAAATATTGTTTATGGTGCCAAAAGTAACTTTCTGATAAAAATCACATTTTTCTGTTAAATATGCTTTCAGAAAACAAGTGAAGTCAAAAGCTGGTCTCTAACTTTCTGCATCTAATGTCTTTCTTTCTGTGCAAATTAAACCACTTAAATCTGGGTAAAATAAAATCCAGAAAGGACAACCATTTATAAAATGGTTGCTTGGCAAATAATTATTAAAAGAGTGAGAATTCAGCTAAAATTGCATAAATATTAAATCTTAACCACTAAAAAAGATCCAGAGGATAAGAAGAGGTTATAAGAAAAGACAGTTTAAAACTTGTTCCTCTACACTTCCTTTTCCCAAAATGAAGCATCACTTTCCCCTCATGATCCATTTTGAGAGAGGATCATGCCTTTCAGCTTTGAGACAAATTCTTTACCCTAATGCTTAACCTGGATTTCCTTGATTTTTTGATCCCATAAATTCTCTATTCAGAAAAGGCTGTGCTTCTGTTCCAGTTCTTGGTTTGGTTTGGCAACTCTTCTCTGTCTATGATTTTTGTTTTCTCCTTTCAGAGTATCTACCCGTTTAACATGGTGGGAAGGTCTTGAGCCACGGAATTTCACAGGCTTAGATTTTAATTTGGCTGGTCCCTAGCTGTATCATCTTCATTCAGCCACTTAACCTTAAACAGCCTCGGTTTCTTTGTCTATAAAGTGGGCACAGTAAGTGCATATCTCACAAGGCTACAACGGGGCTACATGGGACTACAGGTGGCAGATGACTATACACGGTGGGCAACTGAATCAAGCGTTCGTTCCTTCCCCTATGAATCTCTTTTGAGCAGTCATTCTCCAAATCCTGAAATCCCTTGGTTTCTTTCCTTCTTTCCGTCTCAGACCAGAAGGTAAATTTCGCCTGAACCTGGGATTTTTTCATTCAGGAAAACATTTGGGCTCTAAGTTAACTTCAACTCATTCACACTTATGTACCAGGGGAACATGAAACGAGTTGGTGGTGAGCGCGGTCCCTTTTCCGTGGGCCCGGAGAAGTGGGACTCTTCCTTAGGCCCGTGGGTTCCCATTGCATTCTCTTTCCCACCATTTAAGTCGGCTCTGCCCATCTCCCTGCCGAGATAAGTTGATCCAGAGCCTCTGAGCTACATTTCCTTCGGGAAATGCCAATACTTGGGCTCCCTTAAGACCTGAAAACCAGCCTGCCCGCACCCTGTAAAGGAAAGGTGAAGAAGGAACGAGAAGGGGAGATGGGCAAGACGCCACAGGTTACCGCCTGGCCAACAGCTCTGCCCAGCTTGAGATTTCCAGGTAGCCTCCAGCCCCGCTCTTCCCCCAGCGCAGTCAAAGGATTCGAAGCAGACCTGAGAAGCGTTCGGAGCCGTGGAGAGCGGAGGCGGCATCTGCCCGCGATGGCTTCTCCACTAGCCCGCTTCCGGCCCGCAGCCCCGGCGCTGTCAGATGCTCCCCTGGCCCCGCACTCCACGCTCCTTGCAGCCGCCCGCACCGCCCCTCTGCGATCCTCCAAGCGCCCCGTGCGCTGCGCTCCTGGACGCCGGGAGCCTGGCGGTGCGCTTCACTCCGCGCCCTCAAAGGAAAACGCTACCTGTGGAAGTAATGTGCGCAGAAGAGGCCCAGAAGCACAGTCGCAGGCGGACCCAAGAGAGAGCTGGGCTGCCGGGCGAGTATTCCCACGGGCACCGCAAAGGAGGGCAGCTCCTGCAGGAACCAGGCGGCGCGGGCGGGCAGACGGAGAGCCGCGGGCATCAGGTTCTCCGAGTACTTCCCGTAGCCGGAGGGCTTCGCGAGGTACAGGACCAGTGCCCCCAGGGCAGCCAAAGCGGCACTGCCTGCCAGCACCGGACTCTGCTGGCAGCGAACAGACATTGCGCCGTGTTCCCTGCCGGTGGCCGCTACCAGCGCAGAAGAGAGCGGGGCCCCCACGGTCCCTTTATGGAGAGCTAGACGCCACCCCGCGTCCGCCCCTTCGGCCTTGGCTCCCGCCCCTGCATCCTACCTCCCATCCCGGTGCGGTCAGCCCTGGCTAGGCTCAGCAGTGATGCCCCTTTCGCAAGGCTGGCACTTTGGGAAGCAGCCAGGCGGAGAATGGACGAAGGCTTTCGTGGAGCCAACGCCGTGTCCTGGGCCCTTCCATTAGCCCATATTAGCGCCTTCGCCCGGGCGCGCGCCCTTTCCATCGCCTTGCCACCCTTCTCAGCTTCTAAGTGCCCTTCGAAGATTCGTTCTTCACCCATCAACCTCTGATGCTGCAAATTCTGAGACTAGGAAATAAGAGAAAAGCACAAGTACGACTTAGCCAGGGTAGTTCTGCGGCCCTAACACACACTGTGTGGTCGCCACGCTACCCCCACCCACTGACCATCAGCACCAGGGTCTCCCCAACCCCTCGGGTTCCGTGTGCCCCTTCACTCTCCTCCTGCTTCCACTCAACCCTGCATCCATCCTCAGACCCTGGGCCCAGCCCCCGGGCACTTCCTGCATCCCCCAGGCTTTCTGTGTCCTGGAGCCTCGTTCCTTGGTTAATGACCCCTCCGCACCGCCTCGCCCCCAGATAGTTACCAGCCTCTCCCCATCCCTACTGCCTCCGAGGTCTTTCTGCATTAAAGAGGCTGGTCTCTCATCTAGTGTGGATGAATCCAGTTCCACATAACGTTGCCATTCTAAGTGCAACTGCGCTCTGAACTCCTAAGACGCATTTCTCTCTCTCCCTTCTGTTTGCCGCACTTCTCTCATCCTTCACCCTTTCCTTCATTATCTGTTTCTTCTTCCCTTCTCTGAGAATTTCCCTGTCGTCCAGTGGTTAGGACTGTGCACTTGCATTGCAGGGGGCAGGGGTTTGATCCCTGGTCGGGAAACTAAGATCCAGCATGCCACTGGGCATGGTCAAAAAATAAGAATGTATCTTTTCCCCATCTCTGATTCCATACCCAGGCTTCCTTGACTGCATTCTTCATATGCTCTGTGCCCCTTTCTTCCTCTTCTTACTTTAACCCAGTTTCCTCCACCCAGGTTGGCCTCTTCTTCCCATCTACTGTTTATCTTCTTGTCTTCTTGTCCTACCTGCCTTGATGGCTTCATCCCTATTAATTTTCTCCTCTTGTCCCTACCTCAGGCTCCACCCCAATCTTTCCCTTTCCCTCTATGCACTTTCTTGGGTGCTTTCTTCATCCTTCTCCCTTTACTCCCATTAACTGCCTCTCAGGAACCCCATTCATATTTCTCCATCCACTCCTGCCGTTTCCCACCAGATATTCCAATGAAAGGTGCACAGTGTTTCAACTGCTCAGTTTGAGGTTGTTTCCTGATTCCTGGTGTATGGTAATGCTTTAATGTGACAGGGAGCCCTCTGCTTGCTGAAGAGGTATTTATCACTTTCCTGTTAGGTTAAAAATTAAATTGCAAATATGCTGCAGTTCTAGTTGATCACCATGTAGGACCCACCCATACTAGCTGAAGCACTCTCCATGGAGTGACCAGACATCAGCTCTCACGGCTACCTAGAGTTGTGTCTGCACTGGCTTTCCAGATCCAGTTCCAGATTCCTCATTTACTACCTTCTACCTGAGAACACTCAAATCTAGATCTCCAGCAAAGACTGGAGCTTCTCATCTGCATTTCCTCCTTGCTGGACAACTCCACTTGGATTTCCTTCAGAGGCCTCAAATTCCACCCTATCCAAAAAATAAACTCATTTATCTTCCCCTCCACTCTCCTCCATCCACACCCAGATCCTCCCTGTGTGTTCCCAGTTTCCTCTTCTCTGTTCAATACAGCCAGAGCCTTCTGGGAGGCTGGCTTAGAGACTGGGAAACTAGATTTCTTGGTACCATACCATATCAGGATAATAGGTAATGTGACATTTCAAACCCAATTTGATGGAATACTTTTTTTTTTAATGAAATTTCTCCTGTCTCAATTTTCCCCTCTTACAACTTTGCCCAATTTTGGTCCTCATCATCTTTTGACTGTATCAGTCAGCTTTTGCTGCATAACAAACTATTGTAGAAGTCAGTTATCTTCAGATCACACATCTGTGAGTCAGATGGAGGTCAGCTGTTCTAGGCTAGGCTTGGCTGATCTTAACTATGCTCACTCATTCATCTGTGTTGCAACTGAGAGTCCTGCTCCAGGCTGGGTTTTGATGGAGAACCTTAGCTGAGACAGCTCTGTTCTACATGGCTCTCATCCTAGCATGAGTGAGCTAGCCGCATCACATCTATACAATCTCAATAACAGAAGCATAAAAGGACAAGAAACACACAAGACCTCTTGAGGCTCAGGCCAACAGCACACTCTTACTTTCTATTTGTTCAATTGTCCAGATCAAGTCACATGATGGATTCCAAGGTCAGAGTAGGAGAGTATTACAGTTAACTACAAAGGACAGGGATACAGGGAGAGGCAGAGTGGAACCAATAATGTAACTGCTCCATATTACATGCATAAAGAAAGTGCCCAAATTAGAAATATACAACTTTATTGATTTGTACTACCTGAACACATTCTTGCAACCAGCACCTAAGTCAGGAAATTGATTACTAGCATAGCAGAAGCTCCCCTCAGGCCTCCTTACATCCCCTCTCAGAATAACCACCACCCTGACTTGTAACACCATAATTATTTATGCCAGCTTTTGAAACTTACATAAGTATAATCATACAGCATTTACTTTTTGTGAAGATTTGTTTTAATCCAGCAGACATGGAAATGACCGTCATGAAGGAAGTTTATACTCACAGATCCCTAGAAATGGGAGACACAGCAAGCCACACAACACCACACAGCGAAGAATCAGGATCAGTCAGGAGGCAGAGGGAGTGAGAGGAAAATGTGGACAAGATCTTTCATTGTGGTTTCTGCAGGAGGGAAAGGACAGGGTTAGGTAAGCAGGTTTAGGATTGGCGAGTTTGAATATTTTCCATGTGCTCTTGATTGTAGGGGCTAATGCTAGGTGTCTGGTACCTGGCACTGGGGTGATTAGGGCAGGGGAATAATGGTCCAGAGTATGAGAGCTCGGAGAATGCAATGGCACCCCACTCCAGTACTCTTGCCTGGAGAATCCCAGGGACGGCGGAGCCTGGTGGGCTGCTGTCTATGGGGTCGCACAGAGTCGGACACGACTGAAGCGACTTAGCAGCAGCAGCAGCAGCAGTATGAGAGCTTGATATAAGAGGTGATTGGGGTATGGCTAGTGTGTGTGTCAGAGAGAGAAAGAGAAATCACCTGGAAAATTCAGCAGTGATCCCAGAAGGTCATGCTTTAGTGATAGAATTAATTTATTTTTAAAGTGAAGACCACATTCCTAACAAAATATTAAATCAATTCCCCAAAAAGATCAAGATGAGTCACAAGTAATTTAATAAGGTCCAACCCTCTTTTTTTTGTTTGGTTTTTTTATTTAATTAGTTTATTTATTTTAGTTGGAGGCTAATTACTTCACAATATTGTAGTGGTTTTTGCCATACATTCACATGAATCAGCCATGGGTGTACATGTGCTCCCCATTCTGAATCCGTCTCCCAACTCCCTCCCCATCCCATCCCTCAGGGTCATCCTAGTGCACCAGCCCTGAGCACCCTGTCTCTTGCATGGAACCTGGACTGGCTATCTCTTTCACATATGATAATATACATGTTTCAATGCTATTCTCTCAAATCATCCCATCCTCGCCTTCTCCCACAGAGTCCAAAAATCTGTTCTTTACTTCTGTGTCTCTTTTGCTGTCTCACATATAGGCTCGTCGTTACCATCTTTCTAAATTCCATATATATGCATTAGTATACTGTATTGGTGTTTTCCTTTCTGACTTCCTTCACTCTGTATAATAGGATCCAGTTTCATCCACCTCACTAGAACGGATTCAAATGCATTCTTCTTAATAGCTGAGTAGTATTCCATTGTATATATGTACCACAGCTTTCTTATCCATTTGTCTGCCAATGGACATCTAAGTTGTTTCCATGTCCTGGCTATTGTAAACAGTGCTGCGATGAACATTGGGGTACATGTGTCTCTTTCAATTCTGGTTTCCTCAGTGTGTATGCCCAGCAGTAGGATTGCAGGGTCATATGGCAGTTCTATTTCCAGTTTTTTAAGGAACCTCCACACTGTTCTCCATAGTGGCTGGACTAGTTTACATTCTCACCAACAGTGTAAGAGGGTTCCCTTTTCTCCACACCCTCTCCAGCATTTATTGTTTGTAGACTTTTTGATAGCAGCCATTCTGACCAGTGTGAGATGGTACCTCATTGTGGTTTTGATTTGCATTTCTCTGATAATGAGTGATGTTGAGCATCTTTTCATGTGTTTGTTAACCATCTGTATGTCTTCTTTGGAGAAATGTCTGTTTAGTTCTTTGGCCCATTTTTTGATTGGGTCATTTATTTTTCTGGAATTGAGCTACAGGAGCTGCTTGTATATTTTTGAGATGAATTATTTGTCAGTTGCTTCGTTTGCTATTATTTTCTCCCATCCTGAAGGCTGTCTTTTCACCTTGCTTATAGTTTCCTTCGTTGTGCAAAAGCTTTTAAGTTTAATTAGGTCCCATTTGCTTATTTTTGCTTGTATTTCCATTACTCTGGGAGATGGGTCATAGAGGATCCTGCTGTGATTTATGTCAGAGAGTGTTTTGCCTATGTTTTTCTCTAGGAGTTGTATAGTTTCTGGTCTTATATTTAGATCTTTAATCCATTTTGAGTTTATTTTTGTGTATGGTGTTGGAAAGTGTTCTAGTTTCATTCTTTTACAAGTAGTTGACCAGTTTTCCTAGCACCACTTATTGTCTTTTCTCCACTGTATATTCTTGCCTCCTTTGTCAAAGATAAGGTGTCCATAGGTGCATGAATTTATCTCTGAGCTTTCTATTTTGTTCCATTGATCTATATTTCTGTCTTTGTGCCAGTACCATACTGTCTTGATGACTGTGGCTTTGTAGTAGAGCCTGAAGTCAGGCAGGTTGATTCCTCTAGTTCCATTCTTCTTTCTCAAGATTGCTTTGGCTATTCGAGGTTTTTTGTATTTCCATACAAATTGTGAAGTTATTTGTTCTAGCTCTCTGAAAATACCATTGGTAGCTTGATAGGGATTGCATTGACTCTATAGATTGCTTTGGGTAGTATACTCATTTTCACTATATTGATTCTTCTGATCCGTGAACATGGTATATTTCTCCATCTATTTGTGTCATCTTTGATTTCTTTCATCAGTGTTTTATAGTTTTCTATATATAGGTGTTTTGTTTCTTTAGGTAGATTTATTCCTAAGTATTTTATTCTTTCTGTTTCAATGGTGAATAGAATTGTTTCCTTAATTTCTCTTTCTGTTCTCATGCTAGAGTATAGGAATGCAAGGGATTTTCAGTGTGGTTAATTTTATATCCTGCCAACTTTTGTCTATATTCATTGATTATCTTCTAGTAAATTTTCTGGTGGAGTCTTTAGGGTTTTCTATGTAGAGGATCATGTCATCTGCAAACAGTGAGAGTTTTACTTCTTTTCCATCTGGATTCCTTTTATTTTTTTCTTCTCTGATTGCTGTGGCTAAAACTTCCAAAACTATGTTGAATAGTAGTGGTGAGAGTGGGCACCCTTGTCTTGTTCCTGACTTTTAGGGAAATTGCTTTCAATTTTTCACCATTGAGGATAATGTTTGCTGTGGGTTTGTCATATATAGCTTTTATTATGTTGAGGTATGTTCCTTCTATGCCTGCTTTCTGGAAAGTTTTTATCATAAATGGATATTGAATTTTGTCAAAGGCTTTCTCTGCTTCTATGAGATAACCATTGGTTTTTATCTTTCAATTTGTTAATGTGGTGTATCACATTGATTGATTTGCAAATATTGAAGAATCCTTGCATCCCTGGGATAAAGCCCACTTGGTCAGATGTCATGATCTTTTTGAATTAATTAATAATTAATTATATTAATTTAGTTGGGGGCTAATTACTTTATATATTGTAGTAGTTGTGCCATACATTGACATGAATCAGCCATGGGTTACATGTGCTCCCTCCGAACCCTCCTCCCCTCCCTCCCTTCCCATCCCTCTGTGTATCCAATCGCTCCATCCCTGAGCATCCGTTCCCATGCATAAAATACATGAATTGGTGGTTCCGCTTCAATATGACAATATACATGTTTCAATGTTATTGTCCCAGAACGTCCACCCTCACTCTCTCAGGTCCACAGGGACTGTTTTATTCATCTGTGTCTCTTATTCTGTTCACATATAGGGTTTACCATTACCATCTTTTCAAATTTTCCCATATACATGCATTAGTATACTGTATTGGTGCATGATCTTTTTAATATGTTGTGGATTCTGTTGCTAGAAATTTGTTAGGATTTTTGCATCTATGCTTCATCAGTGATATTGGCCTGTATCAGAAAAAAAGTTTTTTTTTCCCTTTTTTTTGTTGGCATCTATTGTCTGAGTTTGGTATTGGGTGATGGTGCCTCATAGAATGAGTTTGGAGTTACCTTCCTCTGCCATTTTCTGGAAGAGTTTGAGTAGGATAGGTGTTAGCTCTTCTCTAAATTTTTGGTAGAATTCAGCTGTGAAGCCATCTGGTCCTGGGCTTTTGTTTGCTGGAAGATTTCTGATTACAGTTTCGATTTCTGTGCTTGTGATGGGTCTGTTAAGATCTTCTATTTCTTCCTGGTTCAGTTTTGGAAAGTTATACTTTTCTAAGAATTTGTCCATTTCTTCCAAGTTGTCCATTTTATTGGCATATAGTTGCTGATAGTAGTCTCTTATGATCCTTTGTATTTCTGTGTTGTCTGTTGTGATTTCTCATTTTATTTCTAATATTGTTGATTTGAATTTTTCTCCATTTCTTTTCTGTTGGAGCTGGCTAATGGTTTGTCTATTTTATTTATTCTTCTCAAGAAACAGCCATTTAGGTCCAACCCTCTTTAAAGGGAGATAGTTAAAAAACAGACAAGTAACAACGTAGCCCTCTCAATATTCAACATCGCCAAGTTGCTAGACATGGTTGTGTTGACTTCAACTCCAAACTACTCAAGTTGAGTCAAACTTCATAGGTTTACGTCATAGTCTCAACAAGACTGCCTCACTTCAGACCAAGTCTAAGTTCAGTGTCTCAGACCTCAATACTTCTGAACAAACATCTCCACAAATGTGGGGGTTCCCATACTAATTCTTCTTTCTTTTTTCGGTTCAATAAATTCACTAGAGAAAACTCACAGACTTCAGGAAAAGCACATTTATTGATGATTTACAGCTTTAATATAGCAAGAAGACATAAATCAGAAACAGTCAAAAGAAGAGATCATGTCCGAGAGGAGGGGGTCTCACATGAAGTTTTTCTTGCTCCTCTCCCCATGAAGTCAGGATCTAATGCCTTCTCAGTATACAATGTGTGTTAACAGTATGGCAGTGTCTTGCCTACGAAGAAGCTCATCAAGCTTTGGTGCCCATATTTTTTATTAGGTTTCATTCGCAATCTGTTGAATCTTGGCCAGGTGATCTGAACTTAATTTTCATCCCCTTCGGCTCCTCAGAGGGTCAGGCTGATATTAAGTGGCTCAAAATGCTAACCCCTCTAATTGCCACTGTTGGTCATTCTTGCATGGCCGGCCTCATTCTGACTCATCTACTTAGTATATACTACTAGGCTCCATTAATAGCAATTGATACTCCTATTACTCAGGAAATTCAAGGATTTAGAGGCCACTTTCCAAAACAGGGAAAGACCAACCAAATTTTTCATCTCAATGGTTTGAGGTTATCCACAAGTGGCTAGCATAAAGACTGATCACTCTTTGGATAAATTTAATTCTTCACCACACCATATGTCAAGAGCAAAAAAAGTGTGTCACATAACAGAAGAAAACCAGTCAATAGAAAAAACAGACTACCAATGAGAGATGTTGGATAAACAAATACTCTAAAATACCTATTTTAAGTATACTCAATATGCGTAAGGATTTCTTAAAATGAGATAATGAGGATTAAATGGAAGATATAAGAATGATTTTATATTAATAACAATGAAAAAAGTTTGAAGTGAATCATTCCTGGATGTGATTAGTCATAGGTTAGACATTTCACAAACAAAAGATTAATGAATTTGAAGACTTTGTAATGAAAACTATCTAAAGAAAGCACACAGAGAATACATTGGGATTGTAGGGGGAGGAGGAAAATAAATGGAGATTCAGTGGCCTGTGGACGATATCAAAATGTCTAACATATATGTAATAGAATTCCCATAAAAAGAAGAGAGGAAGGAAAAAATTGAATAAAACATGTTTGAAGACTTTCCAGATTTGATTTAGAACTCCATCTTACAGACTCAAGAACCTGGTAAACCCAACCCAAGATGAACACACACACTCAAATCACACCAAGGTATATATAACCAAATTTCTGAGAACCAGTTATTTAGGGGAAAATCTTAAAAGTAGCCAGAAGAAAGGGCATATAGGACAAAGCAATATGTTCAACAGCTTTCTCAGAAAAAATATGCAAGCAGAAGGACCAATGGAATATTAAAGTGCTAAAAGAAAATTTTTTTGTTTGTTGTTTTTTAATTATTTATTTTTTTATTTAGTTGGGGGCTAATTTACTTTACATATTGTAGTAGTTTTTGCCATACTTCGACATGAATCAGCCATGGATTCAATGTGCTCCACCTCCCCAAACCCTCCTCCCACCTCCCCTCCCCTCCCATCCCCTCTCTGTCATCCCAACGCTTCCATCCCTGAGCATCCATCCATGCATATGAACATGGATTGTTGTTCTGATTCACATATGACTATATCTTGTTTCAATGTTATTGTCCTAGAACGTACAACCCTCACCTTCTCCGCAGAGTAACAGGACTGTCCTATGCTTCTGTGTCTCTTATTCTGTCTCAATATAGGGTTACCATTACCATCTTTCAAATTCCATATACATGCATTAGTATACTGTATTGGTGCTTTTCTTTTCTGCTCACTACATCTGTATAATGGGCTCAGGTTTTCATCCATCTCAATTAGAACGGATTCAAATGTATTCTTTTAATGGATGTGTTAATTTCCATTGTGTATATGTACCCTGCTTACTTATCATTCGTCTGCGATGGACATCTAGGTTGCTTCCATGTCCTGGCTATTGTAAACAGTGCTGCGATGAAATTGGGGATACAGCGTCTCTTTCCATCTGGTTTCCTCGGTTGTTTGCTAGCAGTGGGATTGCTGGGTCATATGGCAGTTTATTCCCGTTTTTTAGGAATCACCCACACTTGTTCTCATAGTGGGCTGTTCTAGTTTGCATTTCCAACAACAGTGTAAGAGGGTTCCCTTTTTTCCACACCCTCTCCAGCATATTGTTTGTAGACTTTTGGATAGCAGCCATTCTGACTAGGTGTGTAATGGTTACCTCATTGGGGTGTTGTTTGCAATTTCTCTAATAATGAGTGATGTTGAGCATCTTTTCATGTGTTTGTTAGCCATCTGTATGTCTTCTTTGGAGAAATGTCTGTTTAGTTCTTTGGCCCATTTTTTGATTGGGTCGTTTATTTTTCTGGAATTCAGCTGCAGGAGTTGCTTGTATATTTTTGAGATTAATTGTTTGTCTGTTGCTTCGTTTGCTATTATTTTCTCCCATTCTGAAGGCTGTCTTTTCACCTTGCTTATAGTTTCCTTTATTGTGAAAAGCTTGTAATTTTGATTAGGTCCACATTTGTTTTATTTTTGCTTTTATTTCCATATTCTGGGGGGTGGTCATGGAGGATCTGCTGTGATTTAATCGGAGAGTGTTTTGCCTATGTTTTCCTCTAGGAGTTTTATAGTTTCTGGTCTTACATTTAGATCTTTAATCCATTTTGAGTTTATTTTTGTGTATGGTGTTAGGAAGTGTTCTAGTTTCATTCTTTTACAAGTGGTTGACCAGTTTTCCCAGCACCACTTGTTAAAGAGATTGTCTTTTCTCCATTGTATACTCTTGCCTCCTTTGTTGAAGATCAGGTGTCCATAGGTGCATGGTTTATCTCTGGGCTTTCTTATTTTGTTCCAGGATCTATATTTCTATCCTTGTGTCAGTTCCACACTGTATTTGATGGACTGTGGCTTTGTAGTAGAGCTTGAGTCAGGCAGGTTGATTCCTCCAGTTCCATTCTTCTTCTCAAGATTGCTTGTATTCGAGGTTTCCTATACTTCCATACAAAATTGTGAAATGATTTTGTTCTAGTTCTGTTTGAAAAATATCATTGGTAGTTTGATAGGGATTGATTGAATCTGTAGATTGCTTTGGGTAGTATACTCATTTTCACTATATTAATTCTTCCAATCCATGAACACGGTATATTTCATCCATCTGTTTGTGTCTCTTTGATTTATATTCATCAGTGTTTTATAGTTTTATATATAAGTCTTTTGTTTCTTTAGTAGAAAATATTCATAAGTTATTTTATTCTTTTGTTGCAATGGTGAATGGTATTGTTTCCTTAATTTCTCTTTCTGTTTTCTCATTGTTAGTGTATAGGAATGCAAGGGATTTCTGTGTGTTAATTTTATATCCTGCAACTTTACTATATTCATTGATTAGCTCTAGTAATTTTCTGGTAGAATCTTTAGGGTTTTCTATGTAGAGGATCATGTCATCTGCAAACAGTGAGAGTTTTACTTCTTCTTTTCCTATCTGTATTCCTTTTATTTCTTTTTCCGCTCTGATTGCTGTGGCCAAAACTTCCAAAACTATGTTGAATAGTAGTGGTGAAAGTGGGCATCCTTTACCTTGTTCCTGGTCCTTTAGGGGAAATGCTTCAGTTTTTCACCATTGAGGATTATGTTGCTTGGGTTTGTCATATATAGCTTTTTTATGTTGAGGTATGTTCTTCTATTCCTGCTTTCTGGAGAGTTTTTATCATAATGGGATGTTGATTTTGGTCAAAAAAAAGGGGCTTTTTCTGCATCAATTAGATAATCATATTGTTCTTATCTTTCAATTTGATAATGTGGTGAATTACATTGATTGATTTGGGATGTTAAAGAAACATTGGCATTCCTGGGATAAAGCCCAATTGGGTCATGATGTATGATCTTTTTAATATGATGTTGGATTCTGTTTGCTAGATTTTTATTAAGATTTTTGCATCTATGTTCATCAGTGATATTGGCCTGTAGTTTTTCTTTTTTGTGGACATCTTTGTCTGTTTTGGACGATTAGGGTGATGGTGGCCTCATAGAATGAGTTTGGAGTTTACCATCTTCTGCAATTCTCCGTACAGAGTTTGAGTAGGATAGGTGTAGCTCTTCTATAAATTTTTGGTAGAATTCCGACTGTGAAGCCGTCTGGTTGGGGCTTTTGTTTGCTGGAAAAGATTTCTGATTACAGTTTCGATTTCGTGCTTGTGAGGGGTCTGTTAAGATCTTTCTATTTCTTCTGGTTCAATTTTTGGAAAGTATACTTTTTAAGAATTTGTCCATTTCTTCCAAGTTGTCCATTTATTGGCATATAGCTGTTGTAGTGTCTCTTATGATCCTTTTGTATTTCTGTGTAGTCTGTTGTGATCTCTCCATTTTCATTTCTAATTTTGTTGATCTGATTCTTCTCCCTTTGTTTCTTGATGAGTCTGGCTAAGGCTTGTCAATTTTGTTTTATTCTTCTCGAAAAAAACAACTTTTAGTTTTGTTGTTTTTGCTATGGTCTCTTTTGTTTCTTTTGCATTTATTTCTGCCTAATTTTAAGATTTTTTTCCTTCTACTAACCCTGGGGTTCTTCATTTCTTCCTTCTCTAGTTGATTTAGGTGTAGAGTTAGTTTAATTTATTTGAGTTTTTTCTTGTTTCTTGAGGTACGCTGTATTGCTATGAACCTTCCTTAGCTTTGCTTTTACAGTGGTCCCCATATGTTTTGGGTGTTGTGTTTTAATTTTCATTCGTTTTCTATGCATATTTTGATTTTCTTTTTTGATTTTCTTCTGTGATTTGTTGGTTATTTCAGATGCGTGTTGTTTAGCCTCCATATGTTGAATTTTTAATAGTTTTTTTCCTGTAATTGAGGTTAATCTTACTGCATTGTGGTCAGGAAGATGGCTGGGATGATTCAATTTTTTGAATTTACCAAGGCTAGATTTATGGCCCAGGATTGTGATCTATACTGGAGGAAAGTTCCATGTTGCACTTGAGAAAAAGGTGAAATTGCTTAGTTTTGGGGTGGAAAGTATGAAAATATCGATTTAAATCTAATTTGTTATAGTAATCATTTAAAGTTTGTGTTTCCTTGTTAATTTTCTGTTTTGGTTGATCTATCCATAGGTGTGAGGTGAGTGTTAAAAGTCTCCCTCTATTATTGTGTTATTGTTAAACTTCCCCTTTCATACTTGTTAGTATTTGCCTTATATATTGTGGTGCTCCTATGTTGGGTGATATTATTATAATTGTTACATTACTCTTCTTGGATAGACCCTTTTGGATCATTATGTGTGTCATTCTTTGTCTCTTTCACAGCCTTATTTAAAGTCTATTTTATCTGAAAGGAGTATTGGCAACTCCTGCTTTTTTGGTCTCCATTTGCATGAAATTATTTTTCCATCCCTTCAATTTCAGTCTGTATGTGTCCTAGTTTTGAGGTGGGTCTCTTGAGACAGCATATGTAGGGGTCTGTTTTTGTATCACTCAGCCACTCTTTGTCTTTTGGTTGGGGATTCAACCCATTTACATTTAAGGTACTTATTGATAGTATGGTCCCGTTGCATTTACTTTGTAGTTTTAAGTTCGTGTTTAAACATCCTTTCTGTGTTTTCCTGTTTAGAGAAGATTCCTTTAGCTTTTGTTGGAGAGCTGGTTTGGTGGTGGTTGGTGTTTAGTGTGAATTCCCTCAGTTCTTGCTGTCTGTAACGCTTTTGAATTTCCTATATCTGAATGAGATCCTTGCCGGGTACATGTATTCTGGGTTGTAGATTTTTCTCTTTCATTACTTTAAGTATGTCCTGCCATTCATTCTAGCCTGAAGAGGTTCTATTGAAAGATCAGCTGTTATCCTTCTGGGGATCCCCTTGTGTGTTATATGTTGTTTTTCCCTTGCTGCTTTAATTTTGTTCTTTTGTGTTTGATCTTTGTTATTTGATTAATAGGTGTTTGGGGTGCTTCGCCTTTGGTTTTATACCTGTTGGGACTCTCTGGGTTTCTTGGACTTCTGTGACTATTTCTTCCTCATTTTAGGGAAATTTCAACTATTATCTCCTCGAGTATCTTTTCATGGACTTTCCTTTTTATCTTCTTCTTCTGGGGATCATATTGATTCGAATGTTTGGGGCGTTTCATTATTGTCCCAGAGGTCCCTGAGGTTTTCCTCATTTTCTTTTTGATTCTTTTTCTTTTTTCCTCTCTGCTTCGTTTATTTCCACCATTCTTATTCTACCTCACTTATCCTATCTTCTGCCTCTTGTTATTCTACGGTGGTTCCCTCCAGCGTGTCTTTTATCTCCTTATTTCAATATTCAAAAATATATTGACTCCTTTTTATTTTTCTTCTAGGTCCTTGGTAAAATTTTTGCTCTTCTCAATCTTGTCTCCAGGCTTTATCTGTTAACTCCATTTTAATTTTCATTATTTGGTATCATTTTTTACTAACATTATTCTAAATTCTTTTTCAGATAGTTCCTATCTCCTCCTCTTTTGTTTTGTTTGGTGGGCATTTCCTTTTCCTTTACTTGTTGAGTATTTCTCTGCCTTTTCATCTTGTTTAGATTGCTGTGTTATGCGTGCCTTTCTGTATTCTGGTAGTTTGACGTTCCTCTTATTGTGGGAGGTTCCTCACTGTGGGTGGGGTTGGATGGGTGGCTTGTCAGGTTTTCCTGGTTGGAGGAGCTTGTGTGTAGTTCTGGTGGGTGGAGCTGGATTTCTTCTCTTTAGAGTGCATTGGAGTTTCCAGTATTGAGTTTTGAGATGTCTATGGATTGGTGTGCCTCTGGGTAGCTGTTTATTTGATGCTCAGGGCTATGTTCCTGCGTTTGCTGGGGAGTTTGCGTGGTATGTCTGCTCTGGAATTATTGGCTCTTGGGTGGAGCTTGGTATCAGTGTATATGTGGAGGCTTTTGGAAGATCTCTTATTTATTAATGTTTCCTATGGCCTTTCAGTCTTATTCTTGCAGTTGCCTCAAGACTATCCATCCATTACCAGCATCAATAATAAAAACTTTTAGGTTAATGGTGGAAAAGATTCTCCACAGTGAGGGATACCCAGGAGAGGTTCACTGAGTTACAGGAGAGGTGAAGGGGAGGGAGGTTGAGGTGACCAGGAGGAGAGGAGAGGGACTCAAACGTGGGAGAGCAGTCTATCCAGTAAGCACTTACTCTGTGCTCTCCACAGTCTGGAGCCTCAGAGTGGTTCACAGGAGTACATAGAGAGGGGGAGGAAGGAGTAGATGGTGAGCGATGAGTAGAAAGGCGAGGAATCACGAGGGAGAGAGAGAGATCTGGGGCAGTATTCCCCCCGTTCCGAAGTGTTCTCCGGTACCCCCAGAAACCACCCTCAGAGATTCACAGAATTGGTTGAGAAGAGAAGGAGGAGGGTGGAGATAGAGGATCCTGGGGAGAGAAGGCGTCAATAGAGGAGGAGTAATCAGGCCAGTTATTCACACTCTTTGAGTAAAAGGGGTACTAAAGATTTGGTATTCTTAAATGCACAAAAATGATTATCAAATATGTAAAAACAAAAATTAAAAAATCTGGAGTAGAGGTTAGACTCTTATAAATCATTCAATATAAAAAAATGAAAAAGAAACGTAATAAAAGAAAAAAGACAGTAAAACAGAATAACAGTAAAAAAAGAAAACAGGAAAAAAACAGTAAAAAAAAATTATAAATAAATAAAAAAAAGGAAAACGCAAAAATTTAGATATATGTACACAGTTTGTTTTAAAAAATTAGGGTTTTTTTTTTTTTTTCAAGGTAGGTGGTGGGTTTTGAAAAATGAAAATTAAAGGTGTAATAGAGGTCTTAAGAAAAAGAAAGAAAAAAAAAATAAAAATATTATAAAAAAACTAAAATAAATGTTAATGGTAAAAATATATATCCGGACTTCTCTGGAGCAGTTGTGAGCCGTGTGGGGTCTCTTCAGTTCTTCAGATAAATCCTTGTTCTGCTTATACTTTTCAGATCTTAGGCCCCTTTCAATGCAGTCCGTGTTAACTACAGGATTTAATCTGTTGGCTGTCCCTTCCAACGCGCTTCCCTCTGTTTATTTGGCTTTTGTTTGGAGGTCTGTCAATGTGCTAAATTTCCGCCCTGCCACAAAGGGGCGGAGAGTGGTCTCTTTAGGTTTCACTTGTCAGTCTGCTGTGGGAGAGGAGGACCACTGCAACCAATATCACTTGGCGTGTGTGTGGAGAGCTTACAGTGTCTCGGCCACACTGGGTTCACCCTCGCTCACGGCGTGTGTGCTCTCCCGTCTACCACCCGCTCAGGCTTCAGGTTACTCTGCCGGGGGGTGGGCCCAGATATGCGCGCACTTCCCAGTTTATAACTGCTCTGGTTCAGGTTCCCGGGTACTCCACAAAGGCGCAGACTCGGTTGGGCCGGCGGTTTGCGCCGTTTCCGGTCGGAGCAGCTCAAGGTGCCGGGAGTTTGGTGCAGGCCACACTCTTTCTTTTTTTTTTTTTCCCCTTTTTGTTTTTTACCCTTGTTGGGGCGAATGCGGCTTATCACCTACATGGTCCCAGCTCGGTTTCGGGGCGCGCTTCCAGGGTACTCCACAAAGGCCAGGACTTGGTTGGCCGGCGGTTTGCGCCGTTCCCGGTCGGAAGCAGATCAGGATGCAGGAGTTTGGATGAGCGCACGCCCAGGTGCGGCTTATACCTCCCTGGTCCCCGCATCGGTTTACGGTTATAAGGCGCGCACGGCTCCGGCTCCTGTGTGCTTTTGTGTCAAGTTCTAGGGAGCTGGTCTTCTGGCTAGACGCTCCCAGCGGCTGTAGACCTCCGGGATATCAGGCTGTCTTTTGCTTAGAAACTGGGAGCCTGTTTGCGTTTGGTAGAGGGTGCCCTCTCTGGAGCCGAGTTCGACCTTTACGGCTCTGGCTGGTCCCGCCTGCCCGCTGTGTGTCCGACGGGGGATGGGGGGGCGGTCCGCAGCCGGCTAGCTCTTCCCCTGTATCGCTCAGTCCTTTGTTCTGTGAGCGGGCCGGCAGTGCCTTAGCTTTGGGTTTTTCGCGTGGTAGTTCTCTCTCTCTGGCTGTCCCACAGTTTAGGCTACTATCTCACGTTAGCGGCCCGGTCCTTACCCTAAGCAGTGCCGCCCGCTCCTCTCCGCCCAGCCCCCACTTGCTGGTGGCGGATGCGGGCGTCTGGGGTTCTTTACTGGAAGTTGCCTTTAGGCACGTAATCAGTGGGTTTTATTTATTGATTCTCCCGGTTATGTTGCCCTCCGAGATTCGAAATCTTCCCCCAAACCCGCCGGTGAGAAGGTTTCCTGGTGCTTAGAAATTTCTCCTCTTTTACGACTCCCTCCCCAGGACGGGTCTCCGTCCCTAACTCTTTTGTCTCTCTTTTTATCTTCTATAATTTCTCCTACCTCCTTCTGAAGATAATGCGCTGACTTGATTAATGTCTGACGTCCTCTGCCAGCATTCAGAAGTAGTCTTGTGAACTTTGCTCAGCTTTCAGATGTTCTTTCGATAAGTTTGTGGGGGAGAGAGTGATCTCTCCGTCCTATTCCTCCGCCATCTTAGCCCCGCCTCCAAGAAAATTTTTTTAATCAAGAATTTCATATCCAATGAAAATATCATTCAAAAATGAAGATAAGGAGATTTGCTGCCAGACATCATGATGGACTAATATTCACACACACACACACACACACAGCAGAAAGCAATGACAAAAATCTAAGAGGAAAAACTACCTGAAGATACTGGAGAATAAACAGCAGCAGACAGATACTGATGGGGCGTTTGTGTTCACATGGAAGGGGGATGTGGCCAGCTATAGGCATAAGTTCCTCTTCTGTGAGACTCTTAGCCTGGACTAAATGCTATTTGACTAGTCTACACAGCAGCAACAAGGACACATGGGAAAAAACCTCCCATATTTCTGGGAAGCAAACAGCCAGAGAGGGAATTCACAAATTCTGTCTACTGCATCTGCACACATGAAGAACAGACTCAAAGCAATTCAGCTTAAGACAAAAGTTCTGAATGGAGACGGAAGAAACAAAGTTTGAAATTCAAGCCCAGCCAAGGAAACTACCATCTAAAACAAAGGGAATGATATTCATAAGAGAAAAATAACATAACCCATAATCTCTACAATGTAACAGACAAGGACAAGATAGACAGATGGGGACATTAAAAGTAGGCAAAGAAATAATGGCTGACATATTTCCAAATTTGATAAAAGAGAAATACTGCTGTAAAAATCATAGGAGTGCAGATATCTTTTTGATATCCAGTTTTCATACTTTTAATATGTATACTCCAAAGTGGAAGTGCTAGATCGTATGGCAGTTCTATTTTTAATTTTTGAGGAACCTCCATACAGTTTCCATAGTAGCTGAACTAATTTACATTCCCAGTAACAGTGTACAAGGGTTCCCTTTTCTCCTCATCTTTGCCAACACTTACTTTCTCTTTTCTTCTTGATGATAACCACCTGTTTGCAGGTGTGAGGTTATATCTCATCATGGTTTTGATTTTCTTTTCCTTGATGGTTAGTGAGGTTGAGCATATTCTCATTTGTCTATTAGCCATTTGTATTTCTTTTTGCAAAAATTTCTATTTGGTTCCTCTGTCCATCCTTTAATTGAGTTGTCTGTTG
Organism: Okapia johnstoni; assembly: GCA_024291935.2. Classification (NCBI taxonomy): domain Eukaryota; kingdom Metazoa; phylum Chordata; class Mammalia; order Artiodactyla; family Giraffidae; genus Okapia; species Okapia johnstoni. The sequence continues at coordinate 120,207,789 of CM044306.1, read as the reverse complement.
TTGTTGTCATCATCATTAAATGTGTGAGTTCTTTATATATTCTGGATATTAACCTCTTGTCCAACATATGAGTTGCATATATTTTCTTCATTCAATGTTGCCTTCATTTTGTTGATTGGTACTTTTGCTGTGCAGAAGACTTTTTGTTTGATGTAGTCCCACTTGTTAAATTTTTTCTTTGTTGCTTGTGCTTTGGATGTCATATCAAAAAAAATAATTGCAAAGATTCATGTCAAGAAGCTTCTTCCCTGTTTTCTTTTAGGAATTATGGCATCAGGTCTTATGTTAAAGTCCTTAGCCCACTGCAAGTTAATTTTTGAGTATTATAATAAAGGTGCCCAATTTAATTTTTCTGCATTTCCAGCTTTCCCAGCACCACTTATTAAAGAGACTGTCCCTTCCCAATTGAGTGCTGTCTCCCTTGTTAAATATCAGTTGATTTCATATGCAGAGGATTATTTATGGGCCTGCTGTTGCATTCCATTGATCTATTTGTCTAATACCCATACATACTGTTTGAAATATTGTATATTTGTATTATAGTTTGATTTTCAACAAAAGTTACCAAAGCTATCTAATAGAGAAAATGGTGCTGGAAAGTTGGATCTTTCTATGGAAAAAATAAACCTCAAATCTTCCCTTATATTATATAGAAAATCAACTTTTAAAATATATTATAGATCTAACTGTTTGAGTTAAAACTAATAAAATTCTAGAAGAGAACACAGCATAAAATCTTTGTGACATCAAGTTAGATAAAGATTTCCTAAACGAGACCTTCTAAAGAGCGAAGTATAAAAGAAAAATTATAAATATCAACTTCATCAAGATTAAAAACTTCTTCCTTTTCCAAAGATGCAGTTAAGAAGACTAAATGGCAAGCCATACACTTGGAAAACATTTTTACCACACGTATATTTGACAAAGGAATTGTATCCAGAGTACGTAAATAACTTTTACAATTCAATCATTAGATGATATAAAGCACAATTAAAATGGGCAAAATATTTTAATAGACATTTCATAAAGAAGATCTACAAATATCCAATAAACACATGAAAATATGCTCAACATCATTAGTCATCAGAAAGATGTAAGCTAAAACACAATGTGATACTACATTCCCACAAGAGTGGTTAAAATTTAAAAGAGTGAAAATTCTAAGTGTTGACAAGGATGTGTAACAACTTGAAATCTCATACATTGAGGTGTAAAATAGTACAACCACTTTGGAAAACAGTATATAGTACCTTATAAAGTTAAACATACATTTATCATGCTTTACCAGTGAAACTAATAGTTTGATTTTTTTGTTGTTATTATAGAGCTTTATGAGAAATGGATTTTTAAAAGGCAGATTATACAAAGAAGTGAATGGTGTAAATACCTAAATTTTTAGATTCAGGAATTCTTATTTATATAAAACTAAAATTCATCTTGTCTGCTTGGAAAATTCCTAAGCTTTCTTCCAAACCTAGCTCACACTGACCTTTCCTATCTTTTCTGGAAAGAATTAATTACTCTCTCTTCCATGTGTTCATGGTACTTTCTGCATCTGTACTAAATCACTTGCCACAGTTCTCACAAGTTTCTGTTCACATGGCCATTTCTTCTGTTATAATGTGAGCTCCTTAAAAGCAGTATAGCATAACTGTTAAGATAATAGACTTGCAACTAAACATGAGTTCTTTCCCCTACCATAATATTGAGTGTTGTATTACTTTGAGCATCTGATAACCTTTCTGAGACCGATTTTCTACATTAGTAAAATAGGTATGATAATACTATAATTGGCAGTAGTTTTTAAGATAAAACTGATAGAAACCAATCTTAAACTAGCTTAAGCAAGAAATATATATATATTATATATTTATATTCATATTGGGAAGTCCAAAAGGTAGCTTCAAGCAAAGGTAGCTTCATCCCTGGATCCAGGATTCCAAACATCATCACTAGAGTCTCCTACTCATCATCTAATAGCTCTGCTTTCTTCTGCTTCATTCTCAGGCAGGGTATTCCAGCAGCTTCAGATTTAGCCATGCCTAGTTCTTGCAATATAAGAAGTAGATTCCTCTATGAAGAGATCACCCTCCTAAAAGAATTCAACCACTGATTAAGTCATGTTCTTAGAAGAAACACTCTCCAAAGGTACATCATGTACCCTTCATGGAGTACATCATGTGACCATGCTGTGGCCAGGAAGCTTTCATTGATAATCCCACAAGAACTAAAATTTACACGGGTTGTGTGTATGTGCATGCACATCCTGGGATGGAAGTTAGTCACAGTTTAGTGCAAAAAATAGAAACTACTTGAATTATCTCTAGCAGAACGATTTGTCATACAGGGAATTAAAAAATTGTTGGAAGGGGCTGGAGTAAATTCAAGACACTGCTACTGGGCTTCAAAATCGCCTCACTATTGATTTCGTAGTCACACCGCTACAACTGAGATGCAGAGGACTAGAAACCGCCGTCAGCATTTTAACATGTCCCATGAGGCTGGTGAACACACAGTGGAAAGTAGGTTCTGGCAGCTACTAAAGCTTGCTTGTGCAGAGCCCTCACATGGCCACCACCAGGACAAGTAGGCTGACTATCTCCCTTTCGTATTCTAAGCCTCAGGGGAGTGTCTCTCACTGGCAGAACCTAAATTATGTCCAGAACCCTAACTGCAAGGGAATGTTCTTCAGGCCAGTCCTGGGAAGCAGATCAGAGAAGGGAGGGATTTGGATGTTGAGCACCAACAAACAATACTGGACACTGGCAATCAAAGCTAATAGATCAGATAATTGGTTTTAAATTTCTATTTAATACACACTTTGCGATTTTACACTTGACCAGCTAACATATATAAATTATAACTCACAATTTTTTCTGTGTATAACTAACTTCTTTTTTTTCAGGTTTTTTTTTATTCATGTCTGTTGATTTTTTTTTTAATTGGAGGATAATTGCCTTACAGTGTTGTGTTGGTTTCTGCTGTACAACAGTGCGAATCAGTCATGGTTATATAACAATGTATTTGCAGGTCAGGGGAAGAGTTTACTTCTTAGTTCCAATGATTATTGTTATATGGTAGTTAAATCATTATAAACAAAAATATCAGGACACTACCTGTGTTTAGTTGCTCAGTCGTGTCTGATACTTTGTGACCCCGTGGATTGTAGCCAGCCAGACTTCTTTGTCCATGGGGATTCTTCAGGCAAGAATACTGGAGTGGGTTGCCATGCCCTCCTCCAGGGGATCTTCCCAACCCAGAGACCAAACCCAGGTCTCCCGAATCTCAGTAGTATTTTTTACTGTCTGAGCCACCAAGGAAGCCCATGGATACTGGAGTGGGTAGCCTATCCCTTCTCCAGGGGATCTTTCCGACCCAGGAATCAAACCAGGGTCTCCTGCATTGCAGTGGATTCTATCATCTAACAGTTTTAGCTCATTCCTCAAAACCCTGCTAACTGAAAAATGTTAAATGGGTAAACATTCCATTTATTTCAATGAGAAAAATCAAGATACATTTCAAGCAAAAATACACAAATAATTTCACCAACAAAGTGTCAATTCATACCGAAGTAACATTATATACATAATATACAGCATTTTTTTAAAAATGTGGCCATGTCATGAAGCTTACAGGATCTTAGTTCCCCAATCAGGAATTGAACACATGCCCCCTGCAGGGGAAGCAAGGAGTCCTAACCACTGGACCACCAGGGAGTTCCCAATATTTAATAATTTTTTAAAAAGTAAACAAAACGTGTACTTACAATGTAATTTAAAGAAGATTTATTGTACTCACTAAAGAAGGGAAATAAAAACTGATAATAAGTGGTAGTTGGTGTAGTTTGGAATGCAGAGTTTTCTTTCTGTATCATTATGTTCATAAATATTTTAACATTTGATGGAATGTGGATATCTTACATTCAAAATGCACTCAACAATGAAAAGAAAAACATAATTGTAACAAAATAAAATAAAAACTAAGTATAAGAACATTTTGAAACATATGGCATCATACACATATACACCAGACTAGAGAATCATGCTGCTTCTTCACCCTTCTTGCTTAGCATATGTGCATGCATGCATGCTCGGTTGCTTCAGTCGTGTCTGACTCTTTGTGATCCCATGGACCATAGCCTCCCAAGCTCCTCTGTTCATGGAATTTTCCTGCAAGAATACTGGAGTGGGTTGCCATGCTCTCAGGGGATCTTCCTAACCCAGGGATCAAACCCATGTCTCCTGCATCTCCTGCATTGCAGATGGATTCTTTTACCAATGAGACACTGGGGAGTTCAGTTCAGTGGCTCAGTCGTGTCCGACTCTTTGCGACCCCATGAATTGCAGCACGCCAGGCCTCTCTGTCCATCACCAACTCCCGGAGTCTACCCAAACCCATGTCCATCAAGTCAGTGATGCCATCCAACCATCTCATCCTCTGTCGTCCCCTTCTCCTCCCGCCCCCAGTCCTACCCAGAATTAGGGCCTTTTCCAATGAGTCAACCCTTCGCATGAAGTGGCCAAAGTATTGGAGTTTCAGCTTCAACATCAGACCTTCCAATGAACACCCAGGATTGATATCCTTTAGGATGGATTGATTGGATCTCCTTGCAGTCCAAGGGACTCTCAAGAGTCTTCTCCAACACCACAGTTCAAAAGCATCAATTCTTCGGCGCTCAGCTTTCTTCACCGTCCAACTCTCACATCCATACATGACCACTGGAAAAACCATAGCCTTGACTAGACGGACTTTTGTTGGCAAAGTAATGTCTCTGCTTTTAAATATGCTATCTAGGTTGGCCATAACCTTCCTTCCAAGGAGTGAGCGTCTTTTAATTTCATGACTGCAATCACCATCAGCAGTGACTCTGGAGCCCCCCAAAATAAAGTCTGACACTGTTTCCACTGTTTCCCCATCTATTTCCCATGAAGTGATAGGACCAGATGCCATGATCTTAGTTTTCTGAACGTTGAGCTTTAAGCCAACTTTTTCACTCTCCTCTTTCACTTTCATCAAGAGGCTCTTTAGTTCTTCTTCACTTTCTGCCATAAGGGTGGTGTCATCTGCATATCTGAGGTTATTGATATTTCTCCCAGCAATCTTGATTCCAGCTTGTGTTGCTTCCAGCCCAGCGTTTCTCATGATGTACTCTGCATAGAAGTTAAATGAGCAGGGTGACAATATACAGCCTTGACGTACTCCTTTTCCTATTTGGAACCAGTCTGTTGTTCCATGTCCAGTTCTAACTGTTGCTTCCTGACCTGCATACAGGTTTCTCAAGAGACAGGTCAGATGGTCTGGTATTCCCATCTCTTTCAGAATTTTCCACAGTTTATTGTGATCCACACAGTCAACGGCTTTGGCATAGTCAATAAAGCAGAAATAGATGTTTTTCTGGAACTCTCTTGCTTTTTTGATGATCCAGCGTATATTGGCAATTTGATCTCTAAGTGACAAATAGATTTAAGGGACTAGACCTGATAGACAGAGTGCCTGATGAACTATGGACAGAGGTTCGTGACATTGTACAGGAGACAGAGATCAAGACAATTCCCATGGAAAAGAAATGCAAAAAAGCAAAATGGCTGTCTGAGGAGGCCTTACAGATAGCTGGGAAGAGAAGAGAAGCAAAAAGCAAAGGAGAAAAGGAAAGATATTCCCATCTGAATGCAGAGTTCCAAAGAATAGCAAGGAGAGATAAGAAAGCCTTCCTCAGCAATCAGTGCAAAGAAATAGAGGAAAACAACAGATTGGGAAAGACTAGAGATCTCTTCAAGAAAATTAGAGATATCAAAGGAACATTTCATGCAAAGATAGGCTCGATAAAGGACAGAAATGGTATGGACCTAACAGAAGCAGAAGATATTAAGAAGAGGTGGCAAGAATACACAGAAGAACTGTACAAAAAAGATCTTCACGACCCAGATAAATCATGATGGTGTGATCACTCACCTAGAGCCAGACATCCTGGAATGTGAAGTCAAGTGGGCCTTAGAAAGCATCACTACAAACAAAGCTAGTGGAGGTGATGGAATTCCAGTGGAGCTATTTCAAATCCAGAAAGATGATGCTGTGAAAGTGCTGCACTCGATATGCCAGCAAATGTGGAAAACTCAGCAGTGGCCACAGGACTGGAAAAGGTCAGTTTTCATTCCAATCCCAAAGAAAGGCAATGCCAAAGAATGCTCAAACTACCGCACAATTGCACTCATCTCACATGCTAGTAAAGTAATGCTCAAAATTCTCCAAGCCAGGCTTTAGCAATAAGTGAACCGTAAACTTCCAGATGTTCAAGCTGGTTTTAGAAAAGGCAGAGGAACCAGAGACACTGGGGAAGCCCTTAGCATATATACATAAGGCAAAATATTTGGGGTTCTTCCAAATATGTTGTGCAAATCTGTTCCATGTGCAATTTTCTGATTGCAAACTGTTCTGTCAAGTAAATTGATGAGTCTTTGCCTAAAATGATAATGAAGTATTATTTTTTTATGGCATTTACTTAATATGTTTCACAGTGAAAAGAATCATTGGGGGGGGAGAGGCTCTAGGTGGTAATGTAGGAAGATCCTGAACTCACTTCCTCCCATGGACCCAATTAATCTACAACTATATTTGGAATAATTCCCTTGGAAAGAGACCTGGAAAGTAGATGAACAGAGCCTCCGCAAGAAAGTGTAAAAGGACAGAATTGAGATGCATTGAAGAGGCAGAGGGATGGTCTCACCAAGGGAAAGGCCTATCCCAACTATGGTGATTCACAATCAAAAATTATCACTCCTCAGAGATCTCTTCTCTGAGGACTGAGGGATTCAAACTCCATATCAGGCACCCCAACCTCTAGACCACACACAGGAGAGATAAGCCTCCAAAACAATTGGCTTTGAAAACCAATGAGGAATACACTCAGAGAAGTTAGAAAATTACAGGGATTAGAAAAACCCACTCTTAAATGCCTCATATGCAAACTCACCTAATCCCTAAAACCAGTACAGAAACACCAAATTGAAAAGCACATGGACCATAGGTAAAGGACACCCACTTAGCAATCTCAAAACATCAGCCAGAGAGGTAGAAACGAGTTGAAATGATTCCTGGAGACTGAGATACTGGCAGGACAATTTTTGCCATCTCGGGCTACCTTGCTAAAAATAGAACCATTATTTATCATTTTGAAATTCTCCCTTTAGTCTCTTGGTGTGAGTGGGTGTATCCCACTGAGAGTCCTGCCCACATCTGGGCCCTGGTTATATGTTACAGCAGCTCAATTGATAGGTCCACCAGCATACACAGCAGTCAAGTGCAGGCCCCACAGCCAATTCAGGGGCCAACCCCACCCACCAGCACAATGCAGTAGCCATGACTGAGTCCTGCAACTGGTCCAGGGGAGAGCTCCACCCACCAGTACATCCCAACAGCTGTGACTGGGCCCCCACAGCCATTCTGTGATCAACCCCATACCCCAAGGCACCACAGCGCAGCCACAGCCCCAAAACAGCACAAAGGCAGATGCAGCACATGTGGGGGACACTCCTTGAGCACCTGACTCTGGTGGCCAGGCAAGATTGCACCTCTAACCCCCACAATACATCTCCTAAACAAGGCTACTGCTTTAAGACTGAGAGAAAAGCTGATATACCTAATACATAGAAACAGATAATCTGGCAAAATGAGAATACAGAGACTTATGTTCAATTCAAAAGATTAAGACAAAACCTCAGAAAAAGGGCTAAATAAAATGGAGATAAGAAATCTACCTGCTAAACAGTATGTCATAAACCACTCATTTTATTCTAAAGAATTGATGAACAACAACAACAAAAGAGTTAATGAACACAGTGATAATTTCAATAAAGAGAGAAAATACAAGAAAAGGCTAAACAGAAGTTGTAACTGAACTGAAAAATACTATAGAAGGGTTTAACAGCAGACCTGATGTGGTAGAAGAATGAATCAGTGAGCTGGAAAACAAAACAAAGGAGATCACCCAGACAGAGCAAAAACATGAAAAAAATTTTTAAGTGGAGATATTTTAAGGGACTCTGGGGACATCATTAAGTGGAATAAGATTCACATTATGGGGATCCCAGCAAGAAATTATAAAGAAGGAGAACTAGAAAATTTTCTTGAAGAAATAGTGGCTGAAATCTCCCTAATCTAGGGAAGGAGACAAAAATCCACATCCAGGAAGCCCAGAGAGTTCAGAAAAAGTTGAACTCAAAAAGACACACATCAGGACACATTGTATTGGGGTTCTAGAAGGAGAATAGAGAGAGAAGAATGTCGAAATGTACTTGAAGAATTTATGGCTGAAAATGTCCCGAACCTAAAGAAGGAAACAGATATTCAAAAACAGGAAGCTCAGAGGGTCCCAAGCGAGATGAACCATAACAGATCCATGTCAAGCCATATCATAATTAAAATGGCAAAGTTAAAGATAAAGACAATTCTAAAGGCGGCAAGAGTAAAACAAAGAGTCACATACAGGGAACCTCTGTAAGGCTATCAGCTGATTACTTGCAGAAACTTTGCAGGTGAGAAAGGAGCGGCATGATACATTCCAAGTCCTCACAGGGAAAAACCTGCAAACTAGGACAATCCTGTTGTTCAGTCGCTAAGTCGTGTTCAACCCTTTGTGACCCCATGAACTGCAGCACACAAGGCTTCCAAATGAGTATGAGCAAACTATCTCCTGGAGCTTGCTCAAATTCATGTCTATTGAGACAGTGATGCTATCTACCCATCTCATCCTCTGCCGCCCTCTTCTCCTTTTGCTTTCAGTCTTTCCCAGCATCAGGGTCTTTTCCAATGAGTCAGCTCTTTGCCAAAGAGATGGAAGCCAAAGTATTGGAGCTTCAGCATCAGTCCTTCCAATGAATATTCAGGGTTGATTTCCTTTAGGATTGACTGGTTTGATCTCCTTGCTGTCCAAGGGACTCTCAAAAGTCTTCCAGAACCATAATTTGAAAGCATCAATTCTTCAGTGCTCAGCCTTCTTTATGGTCCACCTCTCATATCCATATGTGACTACTGGAAAAACCATAGCTTTGACTGTATGGACCTTTGTTGGCAAAGAGATGTCTGTCTACATTTGTCATGGCTTTCCTTCCAAACGTCATGTTTTGTCAGAATTCTTCTCTGTGTCCTGTCCATCTTGGGTGGCCCTGCACAGCATAGCTCATAGCTTCGTTGAGTTCTGCAAGCCCCTTCACCATGACAAAGCTACATCCATGAAGGGGTAGAACACTCTACCCAGCAAAATTATCAGTCAGAATAGGAGAAATAAAGAATTTTTCAGACAAGCAAAAACTGAAAGAATTCAGCAATACCAAACTAAAAGAAATGTTGAAGGGTCTTCTCTAAATGAAAAAGAAGCAATAATCTGAAAGAAAGGGAAAATTCCAATAGAAAAGGCAAATATATTTACTAATCTATGTGTAAAAGCAACTATAACTATAATAAACAATAAAGGGATAAGCATGAAAATGTAAAATATAACATAAAAAACACAAAACGTGGGGGAGGATAGTAGAAAGATGCTTCAAAGAAATAGAATTTCTTGGATTCTCAGGTGGCTCAGTGGTAAAAAATCCACCTGCCAATGCAGGAGACATGAGTTCTATCCCTTGGCCTGGAAGATCCCCTGGAGGAGGAAGCGGCAATCCACTCTAGTATTCTTGCCTGGAAAATCCCATGGACGGAGGAGCCTGGTGGGCTGGAGGAGCCTGGTCCATGAGGTCGCAAAGAGTCAGATGTGACTGAGCACAAACACACACTCTTGGATTAGAAGAAAAACAAAGGCTAGGACCAGACAGCTTCACTAGCAAATTCTGTAAGACCTTCAAAAATTTAACACTATCCTTATCAACACTATCCTTATCAAACTCTTACAAAAAACAGAAGAGGAGGGAAACCTTCCAAACACATTTTACAAATCAACATTACCCTGATACCAAAACTAGGCAAGGACACCACCAAAAAAGAAAGTCACAAAAATCCTCAATTAAATATTAGCAAGACAAATCCAACATCATATTGAAAGGATTATACACCATGGTCAAGTGAGATTTATCCCTGGAATGCAAAGATGGTTCAAAATCTGAAATATTATCAACATGACACATCACAGTAACAAAATGAAGGATAAAAATCGTATTATTATCTTAATAAATGCAGAAAAACATTCAACATCTATTTATGAAAAAATTGTCAAGAAAGCGAATGTAGACAAATGTACCTCAACATATTAAAGGCCATATATGACAAACACACAGCTAACAGCTTACTCTCAATGGTGAAAAGCAAAAAGCATTTCCTCTACAAAATCAGAAACAAGATAAGAAAGCCCACTCTTGCCACTTTCACTCAACATAATGTTGGAAGGCCTAGGCACCGCAATCAAGCAAGATTAAGAAATAAAAGCACCAAATTGGGAGGGAAGAAATATGACTGTCTTCATAACATAATACTATACATAGAGAACACCAAAGATTCAAAAACCTATTATAACTAATCAAGATATTCAGTAAAGTCACAGGATACAAAATCCATATACTGAATCTGTGCAATTTCTATACTATTATAAAGAACTACCAGAAAGAAAAATTAGGTAAATAATCCCACTACAATTGCATCAAAAAAGTAAAATACCTAGGAATAAAATTAACCAAGGAGGTAAAAGACCTGTACATTGAAAACTATAAGACACTGATGAAAGAAATTTAATAAGACCCAAATAAATGGAAAGATGCTATATTCATGGATTAGAGGAATTCACATATTATTAAAACATCCACACTACCCAAAGAAATCTATGAATTCTATGCAGTCCCTATCAAATTTCCAACAAATAATTTGTTCCAACAAATAATTCTAAAATTTATATAGAACCACAAAAGATTTTGAACAGTCAAAACAATCTTAAGAAAGAGGAACAAAGCTGGACGTATCATGCTGCCTGATTTCAAACTTTACTACAAAGCTAAAGTAATTAAAGCAGTATGGTACTATGAAAGTGAAAGTCACTCAGTCATGTCCAACTCTTTGTGACCCCATGGAGTGTAGCATGCCAGGCTCCTCTGTCCATGGAATTCTCCAGGCAAAAATACTGGAGTGGGTAGCTGTTCTCTTCTCCAGAGGATCTTCCCAACCCAAGGACTGAACCCGGCTCTCCCACACTGCAGGTAGATTCTCTACCATCTGAGCCACCAGGGAAGTCCAATAAAACTGGAGTGGGTAGCCTATCACTTCTCTAGGGGATCTTCCTGACCCAGGGATTGAACCTGGTCTCCTGCATTGCAGGCATATTCTTTAACAGCTGAGCTACCAGAGAAGCCCAGTATGGTACTGGAATATCAAGAAAGAAAGAAAGAAAGAAACCACATATCAATGGAACAGAATTTTATAATCAAGAAATGAACCCAAACATATATGGACAATTAACTTACAACTAAAGAGCCTATAGATGAAGGTGAGAGAGGAGAGTCAAAAAGCTGGCTTAAAACTCAACATTCAAAAACAAATATCATGGCATCCAGTCTTATCACTTCATCACAAATAGATGGGGAAAGAATGAGAACAGTGGCAGAATATATTTTCTTGAGCTCCAAAATCACTGCAGATAGTGACTGCAGCCATGAAATTAAAAGATGCTTGCTCCTTGGAAGAAAAGGTATGACAAATCTTGACAGCATATTAAAAAGAAGAGACATCACTTTGCCAACAAAGGTCTGTATAGTCAAGGCCATGGTTTTTCCAGTAATCATGTATGGATGTGAGAGTTGGACCATAAAGCTGAGCACCGAAGAACTGATGCTTTTGAACTGTGGTGCTGGAGAAGATTCTTGAGAGTCTCTTGAACTGTAAGGAAACCAAACCAGTCAATCCTGAAGGAAATCAACTCTGTTTATTCATTGGAAGGGCTGATGCTGAAGCTGAAGCTCCAATAATTTGGCTACCTGATGCCAAGAGCTGACTCACTGGAAAAGACCCTGATGTGCTGGGAAAGAGTGAAGGAAGGAGGTGAAGGGGGCAACAAAGGATGAGATGGTTGGATGGCATCATCTAATCAATGGCCATGAGTTTGAGAAAACTTTGGGAGATAGTGAAGGACAAGGAAATTTGGTGTGCTGCAGTCGATAGGGTCACAAAGAGTCAGACATGACTTAGCAACTGAACAACAGCAACAATTTGCAACAAATGAGCAAAAAAATATACAATGGAGAAAGGATAGTGTCTCCAAAAAAAATGGAGTTTAGAAAACTAAACAGTCGCACTCAAAAGAATGAAACTAGACCAACATCTTACACCAAACACAAAAACAAACTCAAAATGAGTAAGAGGCTAGAATGAAAGACTTGAAACCATAAAATTCTTAGAAGAAAACATCGGTGATAACTTCAATTACATCATTCTTAGCAATATCTTTTAGATCTGACTCAGGAAAGGGAAACGAAAGCAACAATAAAAAAGTTAGAACCATATAAATTAAAAGGTTTCTACACAGCAAAGGAGACAATAATCAAAATGAAAAAGGAAACATGTCCATTGACAAATGAATGGATAAAGAAGATGTGGTACTTATATACAATGGAATATTACACAGCTGTAAAAATGAATAAAATAATGCCATTTGCAGCAACATGGATGGACCTAGAGATTATCATACTAAATGAAGTCAGATAGAGAAAGACAAATATCATATGATATTGCTTATATTTGGAACCTAAAAAATGAAACAGATAAACTTATTTACAAAATAGAAATAGTCATACATGTAGAAAACATAGTCAACAGGGGAGAAAGAGGGGAAAGGATAAATTGAGTGATTGGGATAGACATATGCACACTATATATGAAATAGATAACTAATAAGGCTTCCCAGGTGGTGCTAGTGGTAAAGAACCCCCCTGCCAATGCAGGTGACATAAGAGATGTGGGTTTGGAACTTCCTGGTGGTCCAGTGGCTAAAACTCCTCACTCCCATTACAGGGAACCTGGGTTCAATCCCTGGTCAGGGAACTAGGTCCCACATGCCCCAACTAAGAATTTGCACGCCGCAACTAAAGCCTGGTGCAGCCAAATAAATATTTAAAAAAAGAGCGGGGGGGAGACATGGGTTCGATCCTTGGATCAGGAAGATCCCCTAGAGAAGAAAATGGCAACCCACTCCAGTATTCTTGCCTGGAGAATCCGCATGGACATAGGAGCCTGGTGGGCTACAGTCCATAGGGTTGCAAAGAGTCAGACACAACTGAAACGATTTAGCATTCAGGCAAGGACCTACTGGACAGCACAGGGAACTCTACTCAATACTCTGTAATGACCTATATGGAAAAAGAATCTAAGAAAGCATGGATATATGTATAACTGATTCACTTTGCTGTATAGCAGAAACTAACACAAACTTTTAAAGCAAATATATTCCAATAAAAAAAATTTTTATGGAAAAAAGCAAAAAACAAAGAAAACAACCTACTGACTGGGAGAAGATATATGCAAACCATGTATATCCAATAGCAGTTAAAATCCAAAATATATAAAGACCTTGTACAACTAAATAACAACAACAACAAAAATTAGCCAATTAAAAAATAGATAGAGAATCTGAATGGTCATTTTTTCAAAGAAAACATATGAAGTGGCCCACAAGCTCATGAAAGGATGTTCAGCATTATTATCCATCAAGGAAATGCAGGAGTAAACCACAATGCGATTTCATTTCATACCTGTTTGAATGGTTATTATCAAAAACACAAGAAATAACAAACGTTGGAGAGAACAGCAAATGTTGGTGAAAAGGGAATCCTTGTACACTACTGGTAGGAATGTAAACTGATGCAGCCACTGTGGAGAGCAGTATGCAAATTCTTCAAAAAATGAAGAATTGAACTGTTACATAACCAAGCTGTTCCATCTGTGGTTATTTATCCAAAGAACACAAAAACACCAGTTTGAAAGGATAGATATGTTCATTGCAGCATTATTTACAATAGCTAAGATATGGAAACATCCTAAGTGTCCACTGAAGGATGCATGGGTAAAGAAAATGTGGTACAAATATACAATGAAGTACTATTCAGCCCTAAAAAGAAGGAAATCTTGCAATAACATGGATGGACCTTGAAAGCACAATGCTAAGGGAAATAAGTCAGAGAAAGAGAAATAACGTTTTATCTTACTTATACATGGAATTTTTTCCAAAAAAGGAGTTCACAGATTCAGAGAATAGATCGATGGTTGCCAGAAGCTAGGGGTGTGGGATTGACAAAATGGGTAAAAGTGTCAAAAGGTGCAAACTTTCAGGGCTATTGATGAGATAATAAAGATGATCAAATAAATTCCTTTATGATAAGGGGCTATTTGACTCTGTTAAACTATGCCAATGTGCTACCATTCCCAGGTGATATCAAGCCTCAACTAAAAATTTCTTTTCTGGAAAACCCTTGAATAATAACTTGGGATTTTTAGAGGATGGTTATAGATCCTTCTGGAAGATATCTGAGGATTGCACAGTGCTATTGAATCATATCACCAAATTAGAATCTGTTCCATGGGACACTCTAAGTATTAATATGATCCTTCTCCCTAGTACGCAGCCAGAAATATCATTAGGAAGAACAGGAGACATCCTTTCTGTGTCTTGAAGGAGAATGGACAGGCCATTAGTCAGGGGGAAGTGCAAACATCAAAGGACATAAGCTATGAGGGTGGACCCAGACCACAGCTCTGCTTGGCCAAGTTCACTGTGTTCTTGGAGAAGCAGGTCCACACAAGAAGGAAACTGGGTCAATCTAAGGGCAGATGAAGTCTAAAGAGAACAGTACATGTGGGAAGTAGGAGCTGAATGAATCTAGAAGCAAGGAGCTTTAAACACATCTTTTCTAATAACATTTCTTCCCAGTCCCATGCTTCTGGGAAATCTATCTTTCCTTGGAACACCAAAAAAATTGGTTCCTACACTTTGAAATTTCACCAGTTACACTTAATTTTTGAAAATCAAGACCTAAGAATTGCTTTTTACTTTGCTGGTTGAATACAGTATTTTTAAACTAATATTTGCCATTACAATAATTTCATACAAGAAAATATTATGAAATCAAAATAATAGAAAGATATAATTACAAAATAAAAGCAAGTCTTTCCCATTCTACAAAGAACAGTTAATGACCCAACACTGACACTGTATGAAATGAAGTCGCTCAATCGTGTTCGACTCTTTGCGGCCCCATGGACTGCAGCCTACCAGGCTCCTCCGTCCATGGGATTTTCCAGGCAAGAGTACTGGAGTGGGCTGCCATTTCCTTCGCCAGGGGATCTTCCCAACCCAGGGATCGAACTCGGGTCTCCCGCATTGTAGGCAGACGCTTTACCATCTGAGCCACAAAAGACAGTGTATGAACCCAGTGAAAATGTTGCTGAGGGCGGGCAGATTCCTGGAAGTAAGTGGCTTGAACCAAATCAAGTTCAAGCTCTGGGCTCATAGTCCCAGGCCTATGTCAGACATCAGAAATCTGGACAAGCTTTCTCATCAGAAAAGGTCTTTATGACTTCTTCAACAAAAGCCTGTGGTTATTTTGGGCCTCGATAGTAGGCCTTGTTGTTTCTCCAATAAACCTTTCCTTGAATCTCCTTTCTACCTTTGACGTTGATCAGAACTTGTGGTGCTGAGTTCAAACCTCAAGCAGAACTTGACAGAGAAGGGCTTGACGTCTGATGGTTCTTGTTTAGAAAGTAACTCACACTCTTCTCCTGTCTCCAAAGACAGAGCCTGGCTTGGACCCAGGGGAAATGCATGTTCAAAGCACAAAAGCAGCTACTGTTTCATGATGTGGGTCTTTCTTTCAGGAAACAAGATTTCTAACCAAAGCCAGTAGACTGGTGGGAGAGACGAGTCAGGAAGAGCACATGTGGAGGCCACAAGCTGATGCTGGGTTTCAAACACCCTTTGGCATCTCACTATACCTGATTAAGAGGCAGTCAGGCCAATGGAGATTTCAGCACACCTGAGAGGCCAGGTGGACTATGGTACTGAGCACCAGGATGCTGGGGGGACCCATTGTAGAGCCATAGTCAAGATGTTTTACCTCTTTCTCACATGCTTAGTTAAGTTTACATGGGTCTCCTTTAGCCCTCATCTTGGTTTTCTTGACTATTAATTAACCATGAGAAATCCTAACCTATTTCCAGCTTCTGGGAATGTAATTTGGAGCCAAAAAAATGCTAGGATACGTTTCCAAATTCTAGAGTCAGCTCCTCCACCGATTTATGATATATTGGGTATAATCACCTTCTACCATCTCACCTTGCTTCACATCCATGTGCCTCAAGTTTGCTGTCTGGGAGGAAGGAGTAATGACCCTAGAAGCCCACTTGCAGCTTAGCTATTGTTCCAAGGGTATATGCCATTATTTGTGCTTTCTGTGGATAGTCTTACTCTACAACAGTCAGTTCAGTCACTCAGTGGTGTCCAACTATTTGCCACCCCATGGACTGCAGCACGCCAGGCTTCCCTGTCCTTCACTAACTCCCAGAGTTTGCTCAGACTCACGTCCACTGAGTTGATGATGCCATCCCACCATCTCATCTTCTCTCACCCTTTCTTCTCCTGCCCTCAGTCTCTCCCAACATCAAGGCCTTTTCCAATGAGTCAACTCTTTGCATCAGGTGGCCAAAGTATTGGAGCTTCAGCTTCAGCATCAGTCCTTCCAATGAATATTCAGGGTTGATTTCCTTTAGGATTGACTAGTTGGATCTCCTTGCAGTCCAAGGGACTCTCAAGAGTCTTTTCCAACACCACAGTTCAAAAGCATCAATTCTTTGTTGCTCAGCCTTCTTTATCGTCCAACTCTCACATCCATACGTGATTACTGGGAAAACCATAGCTTTGAAGGTCCACAGATGGACCTTTGTCAGCAAAGTAATGTCTCTGCTTTTTAATATGCTATCTAGGTTGGTCGTAGCTTTTCTTCCAAGCAGCAAGCATCTTTTAATGTCATGGTTTCACTCACCATCTGCAGTGATTTTGGAGCCCAAGAAAATAAAGTCTCTCACTGTTTCTACTGTTTCCCCATCTATTTGCCATGACATGATGGAACCGGATGCCATGATCTTCATTTTTTGATTGTTGAGCTTTAAGTCAGCTTTTTCACTCTTCTCTTTCACTCTCATCAAGAAGCTCTTTAGTTCCTCTTTGCTTTCTGCCATAAGGTTGGTGTCATCTGGGTATCTAAGGTTATTGATATTTCTCCCGGCAACTTGATTTCAGCTTGTGTCTTGTCCAGTCTGACATTTCACATGAGGTACTCTGCATATGAATTAAATAAGCAGGATGACAATATACAGCCTTGATGTACTCCTTTCCCTATTTGGAACCAGTCCACTGTTCCATGTCCAGTTCTAACTATTGCTTCTTAACCTGCATACAGATTTCTCAGAAAGCAGGTAAAGTGGTCTGGTATTCCCATCTCTTGAAGAATTTTCCACAGTTTGTTGTGATTCACACAGTCAAAGGCTTTGGCATAGTCAATAAAGCAGAAGTAGATGTTTTTCTGGAACTCTCTTGCTTTTTCGATTATCCAATGGATGTTGGCAATTTGATCTCTGGTTCCTCTGCCTTTTCTAAATCCAGCTTGAACATGTGGAAGTTCACAGTTCACGTATTGCTGAAGCCTAGCTTGGAGAATTTTGAGCATTACTTTGCTAGCGTGTGAGATGAGTGCAATTGTGCGGTAGCTTGAGCATTCTTTGGCATTGCCTTTCTTTGAGATTGGAATGAAAACTGATCTTTTCCAGTCCTGTGGCCACTGTTGTTTTCCAAATTTGCTGGCATATTGGGTGCAGCACTTTCACAGCATCATCTTTTAGGACTTGAAATAGCTCAGCTAGAATTCCATCCCTTCACTACTATTGTTCATAGTGATGCTTCCTAAGGCCCACTTGACTTTGTTCTCCAGGATGTCCTGGAGAAGGACATGCTTCCACATGTTTCTCCACATAGTCACCTAGAAAGAAGACAACTCTGCCAAGATGATGGGTGATGTGAGAGTTCTATTCAAAATGATCTTTCAGAGATTGAGGCACCGGCAATGCTATGAGGAAAGGACTGACAGAGCCATCATAGCCTTAAGGAGAGCATCGGATGTGACTTCTAACAGGGAAAACTTTCTTACACTTATAGCTCCCATTGAGCTTCCTGTCTAGGAACCACTGGCCTAGAGCCCTTCCCATCTGCTTGGTTGCCAGCTGGTAACCAGTGGAAAGTCTTTGAATTAAGTTACCGTCTAGAAGTTGAACTAGGGAAAGTCTCATGAAATGAATGATGTCTTTACCCACAGGGGTATGATGAATGCTTGATCAAAGAAGGAAGAATGACTTAGGAATCCAATCAAGGTAAGAATACACTGAAGAGCGGAAGAAAACCTGTTACGTAATTGATTGTAATAACATATGTGAACAAAAGGAACTGAAGAACTAGCTTTGGAAAATGTTAATTCCACCTGTGGAGAAGGAAATGGCAACCCACTCCAGTATTCTTGCCTGGAGAATCCCATGGACCGAGGAGCTTGGCAGGCTACAGTTCATGGGGTTGCAGTAGTCGGACATGACTAAAGAGAAAGAGAGAAAATCCCACCTGATCCAAAGGAGATAAGTGAAGACACTGAACTGGCTGAGTGGATGGATGCTTCGGTCCCATTAAGGTAATCTTCCCTCCCACAGCCAACATCCTTTTCTCTGATTCAAAATTCACCAGGCAAAATGCTGGGATGGCTTTGATTCTCTGTCCTTCATGGAGAGGATGTCCCTCAATACAGACACAAATATTTGGGTCTCTGGACAAGCATATCCTTCTCTGAAAGTTAAAAAAAAAATGCATCTTGGTTTCCCAGAAGTCTCTTGTGAATTTCACTTGGGTGAATTGGGCCTGAAAAGTCTTGTGCTCTCTGGAAACACGACAAAACCAGTTTTTTGCACCAGAATACTGACTACAATGTGGGGATCCCACCAAGAAACTAACTGAAGGCTCAGCCAGCCTCAGCTTTTCTCAGAAGCATCCTCTAAAATCAGCAGTCATGACCATTTGCTCTCTGCATATGCTGCCCCATGTAACAGTTTAATGCTGTAACAACCCCCACTTTCCAAGTAAAACACAATCTTGTCCTTTAAATGCTTTTTGAAGCAGGTTGCACAGTGCATAGTGTGAAAACACCTAAAAAATTTCTTGTAGCACCAGGGAAGGATCTGGATGGAGGCAAAGGATTTGTAGCAACTGAATAGAATGCATGATAAGTTAAAAAGAATTTACAAAATGGATCACTGACTTAAACATAAGACCTAATACATGGACTTCCCTGGTGATCCAGTGGTTAAGAATCCACCTTGCAATGCAAGGGACATAGGTTTGATCCCTGGTCAGGGAACCAAGATCCCACATGCCTCAGAGAAACATGCCACAACTAAGTTCCAATGCAGCCAAATAAATAATTCTTTAAAAAAAAAAGACTTAATACCATAAGATTCCTTGAAAAAAACACAGACAAGAAGACTATTGATATTGGTCTTGGCAACAATTTTTTGGACAAGGCACTAAAGGTACAGACAAAAGCAAAAATTATGTGCCAACAGGCACATGAAAAGATTCTCAACATCTCTAATCATCATGGAAATGCAAGTCAAAACCACAATGAGGTATCACCTCACACCTATTAGCATGGGTATCAGCAAGAAGATAAGAGACAACAAGTGCTGGTGAGGATGTTGTGCAAAGGAAACCTTTATATACTGTTGATGGGAATATAAATTAGTTCACCACTATGGAAAACAATACAAAGATTCCTCAAAAAATTAAAAATAGGTGTAACACACAATATAGAAATTCCACTTCTGGGTATATGCCCTAAGGAAATAAAAACAGGATTTCCACAAGATATATGTACGTCCATGTTCACTGTAGCTTTATTCACAATAACCATGATATGGAAACAACCCAAATGTCCATCAACGGATGAATAGATTAAAAAGATGTGATATATATACATACATATACAATAGAATATTATTCTGTCATGGGAAAAGAAAATATCCTGCCATTTGCAGCAACATAGATGAACTTGAGCATGTTATGTAGGTGAGATAAGTCAGACAGAAAAAGACGGGTACTATAGACATCACTTATGTGTGGCTCCAAAGAAATCAAACCTGTTAAAAAACAAACAGTGATGGTTACCCAGGGATGGAAGTGTGGGGGATAAGACTGATAGTGTTTAAAGGTACAAACTAGTAATAAATAGTAAATAAACCATAGCACAGTATAATGAATATAGACAGTAATACTGTGCTATAATGATGTGATAAATACTGCTTCAGTGGCAATCATATTACAATATCTAAATATATCAAAGTAGCACACTGTACACCTTAAATGTATAAGCTATAACATTTATCAAAAATGTTATTTATCAAATTAAAATACATTAAAAAGCAAAAAAGAAGAGTATGAACTCAGAATGATGAGACCTAGACTCTATAGTGAGTCTGTATTTTAAAACTGAAGGTAAAAACTAGAATATCAACTATTTAAATATCTGTTTCTCTATTTCCCTGAAATTTGGTGTCTTCAAGGAGAGACAGAATGATTCAGGTCTGGAAGGAACTTCATGCTTTCTCCATAGCCCCAAGTTTCTAGTGGGCCAGAGGCACAAGTACATGTGGATAAACGATTCTCAGAGACAGCGGCAGCGGACCAATACAACTTTGATTAGTGAAGACAGATAAAGTAGGTGTAACCCAGTTTTAGGTGTCCTGTTCCTTTCTATGAAAAATGGCATTGATAAACCAAAATCTGGCCACTGAGGGTACTCTGCTTCTAGGATGTCATTCTGTTAGTTCAGTTCAGTCTCTCAGTTGTGACTGACGCTTTGCAACCCTATGGACTGCAGCACGCCAGGCCTCCCTCTTCATCACCAACTCCCAGAGTTTACTCAAACTCATGTCCATTGAGTCGGTGATGCCATCCAACCATCTCATCCTCTGTCATCCCCTTCTCATCCCACCTTCAATCTTTCCCAGCATCAGGGTCTTTTCTAATGAGTCTGTTCTTTGCATCAGGTGGCCAAAGTACTGGAGTTTCAGCTTTAGCATCAGTTCTTCCAATGAATTTTCAGGACTGATTTCCTTCAGGATGGGCTGATCGGAATTCCTTGCAGTCCAAGGGATTCTCAAGAGCCTTCTCCAACACCACAGTTCAAAAGCATCAATTCTTTGGCACTCAGCTTTCTTTATAGTTCAACTCTCACATCCATACATGACTACTGGAAAAACCATAGCTTTGACTAGACAGACCTTTGTTGGCAAAGTAATGTCTCTGCTTTTTAATATGATGTCTAGGTTGGTCATAACTTTTCTTCCAAGGAGTAAGTGTCTTCCAATTTCATGGCTGCAGTCACCATCTGCAGTGATTTTGGAGCCCAGGAAAATAAAGCCTCTCACTGTTTTCATTGTTTACCCATCTATTTGCCATGAAATGATAGGACCAGATGCCATGATCTTAGTGTTCTGAATGTTGAGCTTTAAGCCAACTTTTTCACTCTCCTCTTTCACCTTCATCAAGAGGCTCTTTAGTTCTTCTTCACTTTCTACCATAAGGGTGGTGTCATCTGCATATCTGAGATTATTGGTATTTCTCCCAACAATCTTGATTCCAGCTTGTGCTTCATCCAGTCCAGCATCTTGCATGGTGTACTCTGCATATAAGTTAAATAAGCAGGGTGACAATATACAGCCTTGACGGACTCCTTTTCCTATTTGGAACCAGTCTGTTGTTTCATGTCCAGTTCTAACTGTTGCTTATTGACCTGCATACAGATTTCTCAGAAGGCAGGTCAGGTGGTCTGGTATTCCCATCTCTTTCGGAATTTTCCAGTTTGTTGTGATCCACACAGTCAAAGGCTTTGACATAATCAATAAAGCAGAAGTAGATGTTTTTCTGGAACTCTCTTGCTTTTTTGATGACCCAATGGATGTTGGCAATTTGATCTCTGATTCCTCTGCCTTTCCTAAATCCAGCTTGAACATCTGGAAGTTCACGGTTCACATACTACTGAAGCCTGGCTCAGAGAATTTTGAGCATTACTTTGCTAGTGTGTGAGATGAGTGCAATCGCATGGTAGTTTGAGCATTCTTTGGCTCAAAGAATGCTTTGAGGTTGGAATGAAAACTGAGATTTTTCCAGTCCTGTGGCCACTGCTGAGTTTTCCAAATTTGCTGGCATATTGAGTGCAGCACTTTAATAGCATCATCTTTGAGGATTTGAAATAGCTCAACTGGAATTCCATCACCTTCACTAGTTTTGTTTGTAGTGATGCTTCCTAAGGCCTACTTGTTATTAAATAATATATTTATTACATATCTTAGTCTGCTTAAATTTCTTTTGGTTTTTACTATTGGATTTGTCAGCTTTACATTATATCCTTTAATTCTACCTGTGTGGGAATCATTTAATTTGTTCTATTTTCTTCCCCCTTCTTTCCCCTTTATTTATAGTTTTGATTTTTTATATTTTATCATATACATTACATTTAGATATTATTCTTTCACACGTATTTTCTCTTTTGATTTAGCCTCAGATCTACATCTGAATTATCCAGTGCTCACCATTCATCTTTGGCCTAAGTTTCTCCAATCATCTCTTGGTTGGTGAAGCTTATTTTCTAGTAGGTTGCAAAGGATGAGCTAAAAAATGTTAACAATACTTTTTCATTCAAAACAGCTTTTATAAGACTTCCTTGGTGGTCCAATGATTAAGATTCTGCACTTCCAGTGCCTCCACTGCAGGGGGTGCAGGTTTGATCCCCTGGTCTGAAAACTAAGGTTCCACACACCTCAAATGGCATGGCCAAAACAAACAAAAAGCACTAGCTTTACGTATCCTCACTACTTGAAGAATAAAGTGGATGGATATAAAATCATTGGCTTCCTTTATGTATTCTGTAGAAGTTTCTCAACAACTTTTGACATTAAAAGGAGCTGTTGGAGATTCTAATGAAGCTCCAATATGCTTCCCTTTGTAAGTGACTTGGTTTTTTTACCTGGAGGTTCAGAAATTTTTTTTTTGTTTATTTTTAAAATCTAATAGTTTTGTTAGGACATGTCTAGAGATAGTTAAAGTAGAAAAAATTTCCCAAAGTCATGGTGTTCCTTTCAACAGCTAAATGTGTTTCCTTTTATTTCAGAAGATTTTTCTTGAATTATAATTTTTACATATTAGTTCTGCTTTTCTGCTTCTATTTTTGTTTTCCTTTTTCAGCGTCTCCAATTCTATAGAAGTTGGATCTTCTTTGTTTTTCTTGTAAATATATCACTTTCTGTCTCTCTTAAGCTCACCCTACCCTTCCAGAGGGCTTCCCAGGTGGCGCTCGTGGTAAAGAATACGCCTGCCAATGCAAGAGATCCAAGAGACCTGGTTCAATCTGTCTATTGGGAAGATCCCCTAGAGGAGAGCATGGCGGCCCACTCCAGTATTCTTGCTTGGAGAATCCCATGAAGAGAGGAACCTGGCGGGCTACGGTCCATAGGGTTGCAGAGTCAGACACGACTAAAGTGATTTAGCATGCACACACCCTTCCAGAGCCTCCCAAACGTTTTTTTTTTTTCTCTCTGCAGAGGTTGCTTTACTAGGACTGCTGCGTAATTATCTTTTGGGACTTCCCAATAGTGCTACTCTAAACTGGATCCTCTAGTTCCTGGATACTATATATCTTCCTCTTTCTTGGTTTATTCCCTTGTTTTGGTGAAGCAGCACATTCTCTGGTAAATTACTAATAAAATGTACATGCATGCATGTGTGCTAAGTCACTTCAGTCATGTCCAGCTCTGCGACACTACGGACTGTAGCCTGCCAGGCTCCTCTGTCCATAGAGATTCTCCAGGCAATAATACTGGAGTGTATTATCATTTCCTCCTCCAAGGGATCTTCCAAACCCAGGGATGGAACCCTTGTCTCCTATGGCTCCTGCATTGCAGGTGGATTATTTACCACTGAGACAGTGGGAAAGCCCCAAAAGGTACATGGTAAGTAAAATTGTTGAGAACTTGCTTATAAAATTAAATTTAAAAATTAAATTTAAAACATTTTAACTTCAGTCTAGCTTCACATTTTGATCAAATAGAAAATTCTGTTTTCATTCAGATCTTCATTTTCCCAAATGTTGAGGTTAAGAAACAGAATAAGAGGTTAAGAATAAGATACTATTCTTATTCATTATCTCTTGCTTGTGACTGCTTATTTTCTCTGGAAAGTTTTTAGAGCCATCACCTAGAGTAATTCTCTAAAATTTCAAAATGATGTTTCTCATGGTCCATCATTTCTTATTGCTTACAGGGACATTCAGTCATTTAAATCTGGACACATATTCCTCAATTGTTAAAGTTTTTCTCACATTTTTAAATAATTTCTTCTCCCTCAACTTAATTGAGAAGTTCATTTTCTGCAACTTGTGTGTCAGATGTTGGACCTCATAATTTAATCCTCTAATTTCCTTGGTTTTTCTATCTTGTTTTCCTTCTCTGTCTCATTGTTTTATCTCTGTGTTTGTTCCTCAATTTTATCCTGCAATCTTTTCACTGAATGTTTTATTTTAGTTATCCTATTTTTATCTTCCAGGAGTTATTCTTGAACTCTGATTAGGCTTTTATGTAGCACCCTGTTATTGTTTATTACTGCAACAAATTCAGGTATCTCTTTAATAATATTTATTACAGTTTCTTTGAAAAGTTTGACTATGTCCCTTGCATTATTGCTTTTCCTCTAAGAAATTTTTCTGATCGTTATTTTTATTTGATCTCCTTCATAGTGAGGTCTTTTTTTAAATGTCTGGTGATTCTTTTATTTCCATTTACACATAAAAAAGGCACAGTAGAAAACGTAAGTAAGAGTTCTTGGGTGCATGAGCAGGACATGACTGTTGGAAGGCTTCCTTGTGAAGTGATCATGTAATTAGCTCACTATTTCACTGAAAATGAACCAGTATTAGTAGATATTGCCTCTGAAAATGTTAATATTTCCAGAGAGGTCTCTTCAAAACTCCTGCCTAAGAGATACTTTCTGTGAGCCAACTGTAAAAAAAAAAAAAAAAAAAGGTAATGTTGGTATCACCATAGGAATCAGACACTCATTCTTCATAGTTATTTCTGTTTGTCATTTCCACTTTGCCTTTCATCTTCAAGTAGAAAGACTCTGATTCAATTTTTCCAGAGACTAGAGCTTTTGACTCTTGTGGGAAGGGAGATAATCTACCAAGAGTGAAATAAGAGGTCAGAGAAATATTGGTATAAATGCTCCTTTTGCAAACTAAAAAAAAAAAAATTACCTTGTGAACTTGAGCACAGGTGTAGCTAATGGGAAAATCATTCTCTGATGACCAGAGTCTAGCCCTACAGTTGGGCAGGGGAAAAGCAACAGCTCCAAGCCTGTAAGAGAGTCACCCTAACTCCTGGGAGGATAAGAATTAAACATCATCTAATGCAGAAAAAGCTTTTGACAAAATTCAACATCTATTTATAATAAAAACCCTCCAGAAAGCAGGCATAGAAGGAACATACCTCAACATAATAAAAGCCATATATGACAAACCCACAGCAAACATTATCCTCAATGGTGAAAAATTGAAAGCATTTCCCCTAAAGTCAGGAACAAGACAAGAATGCCCACTCTTACCACTACTATTCAACATAGTTTTCGAAGCTTTAGCCACAGCAATCATAGAAGAAAAATGAATAAAAGGAATCTGGATTGGAAAAGAAGAAGCAAAACTCTCACTGTTTGCAGATGACATGATCCTCTACATAAAAAACCCTAAAGACTCCACCAGAAAATTACTAGAGCTAATCAATGAATATAGTAAAGTTGCAGGATATAAAATTAACATGCAGAAATCCCTTGCATTCCTATACACCAACAATGAGAAAACAGAAAGAGAAATTAAGGAAACAATTCCACTGACCATTGTAACAAAAAGAATAAAATACTTAGGAATCAGTTCAGTTCGGTCACTCAGTTGTGTCCGACTCTTTGTGACCCCATGAACCACAGCATGCCAGGCCTCCTTGTCCATCACCAACTCCCGGACTTCACCAAAACCATGTCCATTGTGTCGGTGATGCCATCCAACCATCTCATCCTCTGTAAACCCCTTCTCCTCCTGCCCTCAATCTTTCCCAGCATCAGGGTCTTTTCCAACGAGTCAGCTCTTCCCATGAGGTGGCCAAAGTATTGGAGTTTCAGCTTCAACATCAGTCCTTCCAATGAACACCCAGGACTGATCTCCTTTAGGATAGACTAATTGGATCTCCTTGCAGTCCAAGGGACTTTCAAGAGTCTTCTTCCAACACCACAGTTCAAAAGCATCAATTCTTTGGCGCTCAGCTTTCTTTATAGTCCAACTCTCACATCCATACATGACCACTGGAAAAACCATAGCCTTGACTAGACGGACCTTTGTTGGCAAAGTAATGTCTCTGCTTTTTAATATGCTGTCTTCAAAAAAGCAAGAAAGTTCCAGAGAAACCTATTTCTGCTTTATTGACTATGCCAAAGCCTTTGACTGTGTGGATCACAATAAACTGTGGAAAATCCTGAAAGAGATGGGAATACCAGACCACCTGACCTGCCTCTTGAGAAACCTGTATGCAGGTCAGGAAGCAACAGTTAGAACTGGACATGGAACAACAGACTGGTTCCAAATAGGAAAAGGAGTCCGTCAAGGCTATATACTGTCACCCTGCTTATTTAACTTATATGCAGAGTACATCATGAGAAACGCTGGGCTGGAAGAAACACAAGCTGTAATCAAGATTGCTGGGAGAAATATCAATAACCTCAGATATGCAGATGACACCACCCTTATGGCAGAAAATGAAGCTTCTTGGTGAAAGTGAAAGAGGAGAGTGAAAAAGTTGGCTTAAAGCTCAGCATTCAGAAAACTAAGATCATGGCATCCGGTCCCATCACTTCATGGGAAATAGATGGGGAAACAGTGGAAACAGTATCAGACTTTAATTTTTGGACTCCAAACTCACTGCTGATGGTGATTGCAGCCATGAAATTAAAAGACCGTCATTCCTTGGAAGGAAGGCTATGACCAACCTAGATAGCATATTTAAAAGCAGAGACATTACTTTGCCAACAAAGGTCCGTCTAGTCAAGGCTATGGTTTCTCCAGTAGTCATGTATGGATGTGCAAGTTGGACTATAAAGAAAGCTGAGCACCGAAGAATTGATGCTTTTGAACTGTGGTGTTGGAGAAGACACTTGAGAGTCCCTTGGACTGCAAGGAGATCCAACCAGTCCATCCTAAAGGAGATCAGTCCTGGGTGTTCAATGAAAGGACTGATGTTGAAGCCGAAACTCCAATACTTTGGCCACCTGATGTGAAGAGTTGACTCATTGGAAAAGACCCTGATGCTGGGGAAAGATTGAGGGCAGGAGGAGAAGGGGACGACAGAGGATGAGATGGCTGGATGGCATCACCAACTCGATGGACATGAGTTTGGGTAACTCTGGGAGTTGGTGATGGACAGGGAGGCCTGGTGTGCTGTGATTCATGGGGTCGCAAAGAGTTGGACATGACTGAGCGACTGAACTTCCTAAACTTCCTTTTGCTGCTGCTGCTAAGTCGCTTCAGTCGTGTCCAATCTGTGCGACCCCATAGATGGCAGCCCACCAGGCTCCGCCGTCCCTGGGATTCTCCAGGCAAGAATACTGGAGTGGGTTGCCATTTCCTTCTCCAGTGCATGAAAGGGAAAAGTGAAAGTGAAGTTGCTCAGTCGTGTCCGACTCTTAGTGACCCCATGGACTGTAGCCTACCAGGCTCCTCCGTCCATGGAATTTTCCAGGCAAGAATACTGGAGTGGGGTGCCATTGCCTTCTCCGCCTAAGCTTCCTAGGTTGGTCATAACTTTCCTTCCAAGGAGTAAGCATCTTTTAATTTCATGGCTGCAGTCACCATCTGCAGTGATTTTGGAGCCCAGAAAAATAAAGTCGGCCACTGTTTCCACTGTTTCCCCATCTATCTGCCATGAAGTGATGGGACCGGATGCCATGATCTTAGTTTTCTGAATGTTGAGCTTTAAGCCAACTTTTCATTCTCCTCTTTCACTTTCATCAAGAGGCTCTTTAGTCCTTCTTCACTTTCTGCCATAAGGGTGGTGTCATCTGCCTATCTGAGGTTATTGATATTTCTCCCAGCAATCTTGATTCCAGCTTGTGCTTCCTCCAGCCCAGCTACCTAAAGAAAGTAAAGACCTATATATAGAAAACTATAAAACACTGATGAAAGAAATCAAAGAGGACACAAATAGATGGAGAAATATACCATGTTCATGGATCGGAAGAATCAATATAGTGAAAATGAGTATACTACTCAAAGCAATCTATAGATTCAATGCAATCCCTATCAAGCTACCAACGATATTTTTCACAGAACTAGAACAAATAATTTCACAATTTGCATGGAAATACAAAAAACCTTGAATAGCCAAAGCAATCTTGAGAAAGAAGGATGGAACTGGAGGAATCACCCTGCCTGACTTCAGGCTATACTACAAAGCTACAGTCACCAAAACAGTATGGTACTGGCACAAGGACAGAAACATAGATCAATGGAACAAAATAGAAAGCCCAGCGATAAATCCACACACCTATGGACCCCTTATCTTTGACAAAGGAGGCAAGAATATACAATGGAGAAAAGATAATCTCTTTAACAAGTGGTGCTGGGAAAACTGGTCAACCACTTGTAAAAGAATGAAACTAGAACACTTTCTAACACCATACACAAAAATAAACTCAAAATGGATTAAAGATCTAAATGTAAGACCATAAACTATACAACTCCTAGAGGAAAATATAGGCAAAACTCTCTCTGACATAAATCACAGCAGGATCCTCTATGACCCATCTCCCAGAGAAATGGAAATATAAGCAAAAATAAACAAATGGGACCTAATTAAAATTAAAAGCTTTTGCACAATGAAGGAAACTATAAGCAAGTGAAAAGACAGCCTTCAGAATGAGAGAAAAGAATAGCAAACAAAGCAACTGACAAAGACTTCATCTCAAAAATATACAAGCAGCTCCTGTAGCTCAATTCCAGAAAAATAAACGACCCAATCAAAAAATGGGCCAAAGAACTAAACAGACATTTCTCCAAAGAAGACATACAGATGGCTAACAAACGCATGAAAAGATGCTCAACATCACTCATTATCAGAGAAATGCAAATCAAAACCACAATGAGGTACCATCTCACACTGGTCACAATGGCTGCTATCAAAGTCTACAAACATTAAATGCTGGAGAGGGTGTGGAGAAAAGGGAACCCTCTTACACTGTTGGTGGGAATGCAGACTAGTCCAGCCACTACGGAGAACAGTGTAGAGATTCCTTAAAAAACTGGAAATAGAACTGCCATACGACCTAGCAATCCCACTTCTGGGCATACACACTGAGGAAACCAGAATTGAAAGAGACACGTGTACCCCAATGTTCATTGCAGCACTGTTTACAATAGCCAGGACATGGAAGAAGCTTAGATGTCCATCATCAGATGAATGGATAAGAAAGCAGTGGTACATATACACAATGGAATATTACTCAGCTATTAAAAAGAATGCATTTGAATCAGTTCTAATGAGGTGGATGAAACTGGAGCCTATTATACAGAGCAAAGGAAGTCAGAAAGAAAAACACCAATACAGTATAGTAATGCATATATATGGAATTTAGAAAGATGGCAATGATTACCCTATATGCAAGACAGTGAAAGAGACACAGATGTAAAGAACAGACTTTTGGACTTGTGGGAGAAGGTGAGGATGGGATGATTTGAGAGAATAGCATTGAAACATGTATATTATCATATGTGAAATATATTGCCACTCCAGGTTCAATGCAAGAAACAGGGTCCTCGGGGATGGTACACTGGGATGACCCTGAGGGATGGAATGGGGAGGGAGGTGGGAGGGAGGTTCAGTATGGGGAACACATGTGCACCCATGGTTGATTCTTGTGAATGTATGGCAAAAACCACCACAATATTGTGAAGTAGTTAGCCTCCAATTAAAATAAATTTTTAAAAAAGCATTAAACATCATCTTAAAATTCCTTATCTGGTGATCAATAGAGCCTCAATAAAATATGTAATCAAAATAATACCATATTCTATAGTTCTGGACAGTAAGTATCAAATTACTATAGTTTTCAAATTTTTCAAAATCTGATACAAAGCCCCTGAACGATTTAAAAGGATTGAATCTCTGTGGCTTTGATAACAAAGTTTGCTCTAGCCATACTTTGGTTTGCTATGATAAACTTGGGGTCTCTGTGGTTGCTGAGGAATATAGGAAGGAAGCGGGTACCACATGGGGCCTTTCTTCATTGAATAGGCATGTCAGGAATATTCATTTTTTTTAGAATTAAGTCTGGCCCCTTTCAAGTTTTGACCCAGAAGCTTGAGATGGTTCCTCAAGCTATGCGCTTAGCATGTTCCTGTGCCTAGAGAGGCCAAATGCTAACAAATCCCCAGTTCACATATATTGTCCTGGAATAATGATTGAGAGGACTTCTTTTAACTCTCAAAATTGGTTCTGATGACAGATCACACAGTAACTCTATGTATATCATAATGTCTTAAGAAGACAAAGTGGGAGGAAAGGGGAAAAACCCTGAGCCCCATTCTCTCAATATGAGAGTGCTGTGGCACAGTAACTCTATGTATATCATAATGTCTTAAGAAGACAGAGTGGGAGGAAAGGGGAAAAACCCTGAGCCCCATTCCCTCAATATGAGAGTGCTGTGGGAGAATCTGACTTTAAAGTTTCATTTTGGAGATTCTCCAAAAGAGTGGGAGAGGAGGTTGGAGAGGCAGCTGCAGTTGTAAAGTCTTTACTCTCCAGGAATGGAGAGCAGTGTCAGAAACATCCACAGGCCCCGAGCCATTGAGAAAGTAGTCTAAGACTTCTCCGAACAAAATTAATGATTTAACAGGAGAACATCAAAGAACATAGGATTCCCTGGTGGCTCATCTAGTAAAGAATCCACCTGCAATGTGGGAGACCTGAGTTCAATCCCTGGGTTGGGAAGATCCCCTGGAGAAGGGAACGGCTGCCCACTCCAGTATTCTGGCCTGCAGAATTCCATGGACTGTATAGTCTATGGGGTCGCAAAGAGTGGGACACGACTGAGCAACTTTTTCACTTTCATCAAAAAACTGGTTGTCAGTGGCGTGATCTCTGAATCCCACAGCCCACATACTTCCCCTTTTTTATAATGAAAGTCTAAAAAATAGAAATTCATGGAATTCTTGATTCTAAATAGATATGCTAAATTAAACCAACACTACATGTTTGTGCACAGGATGCCTAGTGGAGTATCAGGTGTATTTAACTCTGAATTTGAGAGAGCACACAATCATATTCCTTTGGCTGAAACAGGAAATGTATTTTATCTGTCCAGCGTGGTTGCACTAATGTGGACAAATGTATATAGGCATTTTGTGAGCACATAACGTTCAAGCAGCTAATGGAAGAAATGACAGAGATCCAAATGACCCAAAGTTACTAGTTAATCTGGATGACAGAGGTGTATCACAGAAGACTTTGAAGAAGCATAAATAAGCGCTTCTTAAATTGGGGGATCATTCAGAGAACACAAGCCAGAAACTATTTCTTAACAAAAGGCAATTACCTCAATCCTCAGTAAAACATACTAAATGGACAATGTTGTAATAGACAATATGCACAGATCTTGAAAAAATCTCTACTTGTGTAAACTGGCCATTTCTCCCCAATTTTAGAAGATTAGAGAAATTCTTGGTATTTCAGAATAGTAAAATCATTCAGTGATATGGGCCCTTCTGTGATATAGGCAGAAACCAGGACATTCCTTAGGAAAGCCCAGCAGTTCAAGTGGCCCAAGCCCCACAACTTCCTAACTTTGTGATGACCAGTAAGGAGAAGTGCAAAGAAGCACTCACAGCATTGCACTGCTTATATTGCATTTCTGTGCCAGTCCTGCCTCTGATAAGCTCTATTCTAAAGTTACATGCCAGTTTTCAGGACAATGAAGGTACATGAAACCAGGGAAATGATGCCTATGTCTTTTAATTCTTAAATTAGAATTTCTGGAGCTAAAGTGAATAAAGTCTAAGGACTTCCCTGGTGGTCCAGTGGCCAAGATTTCATGCTCCCAATGCAAGGGGCCCAGGTTAAATCCCTGGTCAGGGAACTAGACCCACATGCCACATCTAAGACTTTTCATGCTTCAACTTAAGATCCCAAATGCCACAACGAAGACCTAGGGCAACTGAATAAATAAGTAAATAATTTAAAAATCAAATTAAAATTAAAAAAATAAAACATATGTGGATAGGGTAAGTTTTCAGGTGTAAATGGAAAAGAACCAATTAACCAATGAGTTTTCTAATGTCAATCTAGGTGAAGCTTAGAAGAGACACATATCAGTTCATAAAACTAACACTTCCTTACTAAGATTTGAATTTGTAAGGTTTAAAATTTAGAGAGAAATAAATATGTGACAACAACAATGCAAAAGCAGGAAGGGGTTATATCAAAGTAAGTATTCCAAGACTATTATTTTGAGGAAATGGTAAAAGTAATCACTTATATTAGAGTGTAATAAGTCAAAGATGTGTATTATAATCTCTATGGTAACCACTAAAAGAATAGTAAGAGAACTCATAACAAATTAATGAAGACGATGGGGGTGAAAAAATAATTTTTTTATTAATCCAGAAGATAAGAAAGGAAATAAAGAACATACAAACAGGTAGATTAAATATAAAAAAAATAGTGAGATGATAGACATAAACCCAACTTTGCCCATAATTCCATTATCTGAAAATTGACTAAATCTCCAATTAAAAGACAAAAAAAGAATCACATTGGATTTTTTAAAAATCTACATGCTACTTATAGGAGACATTTCTTAAATATAGGGTGACAGAAAGATTGAAAGTGGAAGGTTGGAAAAAGATACATATGCAAGCACTCACTATACTTATATCAGATGCAATATACTGGAAGACAAAAAAATGTAAGTAGAGAAAAAAAGGAACACTTAGCAATGAAAGGAGATCGACTCGCCAAAAGAATAGAACAATCTTAAATATATATGTATGCAATAACAGAGCATAAAATATATGAGACAAAAATTTGCAGAATTAAATACAGAAGCCCACAGATTTAAAATCATAAAGAGATATTTCAACATACCTCTCTTGCTAATTGACAGAACAAGCATACAAGAAATCAGTAAGTTTATAGAAGACTCATACAACATAAGTAACAAATTTAACCTCCCTAATCTACAGGACATTACACCCAACAACGGCATTAAACACAATTTTTTCAAGTGTACATGGAACACTTGGCAAAATTGAACCTTTGCTGAACTGTGAAACAAGTATATTATTTTTCTAGGGCTGCTATAACAAAGTATCACAAACTGGATGACTTAAACAATGGAAATTTATTATCTCACAGTTGTGGAGGCTAGAAGTCTGAGACCAGAACAAGGTGTTGGCAGGATTGATTCCTTACGTGGCCTGTGAGGGAGAATTTGTTCCATCCCCCTCTCCTGGCTTTGGTGGTTTGCTGGCCATCTTTGGTGTTTCTTGGCTTGTAGATGCATCACCCCGATCTCTGCCTTCATCTCCACATGACACTGTGCTGGTATGTTTCTGTGTCTGTGTCCAAATTTCCCCTTTTTATAAGGACACAGTCATATTGGATTAGGGCCCCCCAGTGACCTCATAGTAACTTGGCAATCTGCTAAGATGGTATTTCCAAATAAGGTCACATTCATAGGTACTGAGGATTATGACTTCAAAATCTTTGGGGAGGCACAATTCAACACATAACAGCAAGCCTTAACAAATTTGAAAAGGGAGAAATTACTCGGCACTCTAATCAAGGTAAAATTAAACTAGAAAATCTCCAAACGCTTGAAATTTAAGCAGCAATACTTTGAATGACCCATGGGTGAAAGCGGAAATCATAAATGAAATTAGAAAGTATTTTGAGTTTCACAGGACCATCAAAACTTGCAAACATAGCTAAAGCAGAGCAAACTTAAACCAAAAGAATAAAAATAAATTTCTAAAAATAAGACTAGACATTAATAAAATACAATCCTGCAAAGGAAAAAGAACAAAGCCAAAACATTTTTGAAGAAATTTAATAAAATTTATAAACCTCTAGCAACTTGGGGGAAAAAAGACACAAATTACCAATATCATGACTATAAAAGGAGGTACCACTGAAGTTCCTACAAATATCAAAATAATAGTAAGAGGGTATTATAAATAAGCTTATATCAATAAGTTTAAATTTTTAGATGACACAAAAAACTCCTAGGGGGTGGTTTTTCTTGCCCTCCCAAGGGAAGGGTCCTGGGTTCGATCCCTGGTCAGCGAGCTAGATCCCACATGTCACAACCAAGACCTGGCACAGTCAAAAAAATCAATACTTAAAAAAGAAAAACTCCTAGAAAAGCAAACTTAAAATTTTTACTACAATTGAAACAGGGAGAAAAACAAAATCTGATATCTCTTAAAGAAATTGAACTGTTAATTCCAAACCTCCCCACAAAGAAATCTCTAGGACAAGATAGCCTTGCTGGTAAATTCTTCCAAATATTTCAGAAATAATACCAATCTTAGACACAATCGGTTCCAGAAAAAAGAGGGATATATTTTCCAACTTGTGAGTTATGAAATCTAAAAAGGTCACTACAATAACAACAATGAAACCTATAAGCCAATCTCTCGTGTACATAAATGCAAAAAATCCCCTTTGAAATGTTAGCAAATCAAAGACAACCATGTGTGTGTTTGTCTGTGTGTCTGTGTGTCTGTGTGTGTTACAGAGAGACAGAGAGAGAGAGAGAGAGAGAGAGAGAATGAACAGTGCTCATTTTGCCCAATAGTACAGGCCGTTAAAAATTCCTATGCAAGCTGAAACCAAGCAACATGATTTTAATAATCAATGGTAAAATTAAAATTGTTCCACAAGCTTTAAACAATGTCAAAATATTAAAAATTCTTTACTGTTGGTTATAACTGTATAAGAAAATGAAACATAGTAACACTAATATTTATTTAGCACACTTTAACACATTATAAATTTTGAAAGGTAAAACTCTTGTTTAAAAAAGGTTATCAGTGTGAGAATGTCACCCTCACTGTGGCCCTTTGCAATGTGGTACCCACAACATCCCCCTGCACAGGTTCAGACTCAACTCAAACATCTAGAAATAGCACATGAATGCCCGTTTTCCTCAAGTGAAAACTGAAAAAAAAAAAAAGACTTTACCAACTAGAATAGTTTCCAATTCAGTCTGGACATCTAGGCATGGACACATGTGGACGCCTCATGCCACGTGTGGATACATGTGGTTATTTTTGTCTAAATTAAGCAACCATGGTAGCAACTAACTAGGACTCTTGTTCTGCAAAAGTAAAGTAAATGTTCAAAGTGTTTAAAAAAAAAGTTATCAAGAGTAATTTAAATAGTGCTTGCCTTCTTGTTGTATGACTTTGATAAAGAGCAAGATTCTTTTCTGGGCCTTGGTGAAGACATAACTCATATCCAGAAGGAATGGTGGTAGTGTCAACAGCCCCAGTCAGCTATTTCTTCTAGAACTCTGTTTAAATTCAATACAAATTTCACTTCCAGTGTTAACGCTTCTTGCTTCTTTTTGGCATTTTCATCTTTGTTGGATAATCGTGTCTTTCAATTTTCATTCAAGTCCATTTCAATTATTAATATTTTTCAATTAAAAAATATTTAATGTCGCAGGGGTTTATTACTGAGAACAACGACAGAAGGCTCTCCTGTCCTTACACAACCTGAGTGACAGGTGCCCAGTGACCAATTATTGACAGACTTTTAAAGAAGTGACGTGACTGGTCAATGCTCCTGACAGGCATTTATTATTTATGTAATGATTTCAGGATTGTTGACTTAGCCCAGAAGTTTGTATTTTATGTAATTACTCTCAGTTACTATACTATACTGAAATTGAAACTCTTGTTTGGAAGTTGCTGTTATTTAACTAAATCACGTTCATGGAAATTTGTGCCTCCCAGAGCCATGCATGGTGAGGAGTACCTGTATAATATTGTACTGATCCTACACATCTGATAGCAATGGAGAAAGAAAACTCCAGGAGGGTGCCATGCTATACTGACACACCTCCATCAGTTAGTTTCCTTACATTTGTGGTTGTTTAGTCGCTAAGTGATGTCCTACTTTTTTGCTATGCCAGGGACTGTAGCCTGCAAGGCTCTTCTGCCCATGGAATTTTCCAGACAAGAACACTGGAGTGGGTTGCCATTTCCTTCTCCACGGACCTTCCCCACCCAGGGATCAAACCCGTGCTTCCTGCATTGGCAGGCTGATTCTTTACTGCTGAGCCACCAGGGAAGCCCTTCCTTAGAGTAGGCAGGTCCATTTATTCTTTCTTTTCACTGCTTTCTCCAGAACACCAAGAAAGGCACCATGGGAGCGCTGGGGAGTCGGGCCACCAGTTTCTAACACTATGTGTTTGTTCCATTCATCATCAAATGCATAGGCTGTGACTTCAGTTATCATTGCTAGTTTATCAAAACATGGTTTCCCTCCTCATGTCTGACTTTTGCCATTCCCTCCTCCAAGGGATATTCCCGAGCCAGGAATTGAACCCGCATCTCTTATATTTCCTTCATTGGCAGGTGGGTTCTTTACCACTAATGCCACCTGGGAAGCCTGACTAACACTTTAGAAAATGCAATTTGTACCATTTTAGGATTAGAATTCCCTGTTGAAAAAAAAAAAGCATTTTCCTTTTAATCGTTCAAATTAACAGGAAAATATTTCTGAATCCAAAAGTTTGCTTTAGGGCTCACTTTTCATCAGCACACCTGTCTCAGATCTAATAAATTAATAAGACAATCTCATCGATGCCCCACCTTCACCATTATCTCTAGGTTTCACTCTCCACTCACAGGGATAGCTGGGCTTCCCACTCTTCTCCTTCCAGAAGCCTGTGGAAGGCCATGGTCTAATCTGACATTAATCTGAGCTGAGGGGACTGTCACCTAGCACCATGGGGTCCGAGGCAAGTGCAGAGCTATGCCGGGCACTGCTGGGAAAGAAAGCACAGGCCAGGTCCAACCACTGAAAACCACGGGAAGAGCTCTAACAGAGACCTTAATCCTGATCTGAAAACTCCACTGACAATTTGAGGTGATTTTCAGGTACAGAGGTGGGAAAGAATGTGGGGCGGCCACCACATAAACTGTCCTGTCACCAGCAAAGCACATCAATGGCTAACGGGAAGTAAAAATAGAATCTGGATAATAAAATAAACTCTAACCTATTTTTTTTCCTTCGTGCTTAGTCTGGCATCACTTGCTTGCAGGGAACCATGTGCAAAGGCCTGGCACTGACACTGCAGACCAGCACTCCTAGTGCAAAGTGGCTGCGCCGAAACCTCAGCTCCAAGGGGCAGAAGCACCGTGAACTACACCTCCCTGTAAGATGGTGGTGGGGGGCCCGGTGCTGAGATGCTGCATCAGCTCTGGGATTTGGAGCCTTGAGCACTGCAGCTGCGCCCACTCCAGGAGAGCTCTGTCCCCTCCCCCCACAAAGAGCAGGGGTGCCCAACCTCCGGGATCTAATACCTGATGATCTGAGGTGGAGCTAATGTGGTAATATTAGAAATAAAGTGTGCAATAAATGTGATGCACTTGAATCAACCCAAAACCATTCTCTCTACCCCCACTCCTGGTCTGTGGAAAAATTGTCTTCCACAAAGCTGGTTCCTGGTGCCAGAAAGGTTAGAGGCATGCCTCTCTAGAGCATGCGCTTGCACCTCTCAATTCTTTGATCAAAGAATAAAACTCCTTTGCTTCTGAATCAACTGTGTCTCCTTCTATTGGCTCTAATGACACTGGGTAGAAGGACCCTTGTTGGAGAAGTCAGTGGCAGTTCCCGTTTAAGTCCTCAAGAGCCCATCTCATTTCAGCACAGCAGCCCACCCAGAGACAAGATGCAGACAATCGTGAAGTCACTCCACTTCCAGTGCGGGTGATATTCTGCCTGCATCAGTGAGAGTTGCAGGTGTTTGTCTCCCTCAGTTCTCCCTTTACCATGCTCTTTCCAGCAATCAACTGTGCAGTCTGCAAAGCTACTTTACGGCTTTGTTAGGAGATCATCAGGTGCAAAAACTACTTTAAATTAGGTAAATTCAGAGTTCAGGGTTATAACCATTATATGGTGTTTCTCTTTTCCAGGTCAGCCTCCCGTCTACAGCCATTATGTTCTTATTAGTCCTCTCAGTCTCTTGGAAAGTCAAGCCTTTTCTGCCTGGGTCCCAGAGACTCTCTTAGAAGATAAACTCAGTGATTGAGCCACTTTCCACTCTAAAAATTAGCAAATCTCTGATTACGAGCCTCTAGTTTCAGTTGCTCCAAACTATCCCTTCTCTGAAAACCACTACAGTGTCAGCCCCTTTATCCAAGCCTGCCCCGAGATGTCTTGTTAAGTCCTTCCAGATTCTTCACAGCCCATTGCCACCATCTCCCCAAAGACCCCATTAAGGCTCTGATGTTCTCAGGCGAGGAGAGCTGGGAAAGCCCCTAGCTCTCTTCCCAGAGTCCTTCCCTTTCTCCTCTCCCTGGGGCTTCCTTGTATTACCTTTGCTTCCCCTTCAAGTTCACCAGTTCCTCAGCTTCAGACACAGAAATACACAGTATCTTTCAACCCCATTGAAATCCAAGTCCGAGAACCCTGACGTCAGCAGAGGACAGAAAATACACTTCCAGGGATCCAGATGGATCTTCACCAAGAAAGAAATATAATTTCATTATGCCCCAACACCCAGCATGTGCTCTAAAATGACCACTAGCTGAAAGGGTTCCCCCTCAAGCAGAGGCACAGAAAGAAAGGAAGAAGTTGAGGGCTGTGAGAAAAGTAACAGTGGGATTCTTCCGATAGAAGGCACTAAGAAATCAGGTGGTGGAAGCCCATCCAGGTGTTTGTAATGCTGGTCCCATGTTGGAAGTTCTGTACGGTGTTCTTTAATCATTGATGTTGCCAAGGAAGGCACTGTGCAAGGCACTGAAGGAGGACAAGTTGAGAAAGACAGGATTCCCTGTCCTTATGGATCCTGCAGCTAAGACAGAAATGGAAGTCAGGCAAAACAGGCAACATTTAGAGAACAGTATGAGACAGCAAGCACTGACGGTCTGAAGTGGCAGAGCAGTTATCTTCATGTGAGAAATGCAAGACTATTTATGAAGGAGACAGAATTTGAACTTGGCTCTAAAGAAGGGATAGAAATTGATCAGAGAGAAATCAAGAGCATCCTGGGTAGAGGGGACCTCATGACAGAAGATGGGGAAAGAAGAAAGCTCGGAGCATATTATTCCCAGAACACTGAGACATTGTGAAACAGGGGCAAAGCGGAGGGGATTATACAGTTCCGTGCTACCCAGCCCTCAACCCCACGTCCTGACGCTGCTGGGCACAAACTGTGACCCAGAGGGAGTCGCCTTTGTTTATCAGGTCAAAGAACACAGCCTGCTGCCCATTGAATCCTTTGTCACCTGTGGTCACCGCTCCACATTCTCTGTCCCCACCTGGCAACCTTCCTCTTCTGCTTTATTAATGAGTACAAGGTAAGTTTTCACAGGCAACAATTAAAATAAGTCTGTCTTTTATTTCAAGGGAAACTTTTTTTAAAAACTCATCTAAAAGATCTGACTCTTATAAACATGTGGTTTGATGTAGTTTTCTTAGTTATTCTTATATAAGGGAAATAGCAAATGAGAGAGAGATAATACAAAGGTCTGAGATCTTGGCAGAGAGAGACACAGGCTTGAGTTTGGCCAGTGAACCAGGCCCAGAAGTGCATAACACAGTCCAAAGTGCAAACCTCCTGGTGGGTCAGGGAGAGGGGGCGGTGTGGGGGCCACTTCCACTGGTTTGAACTCTGTGCTGGAGACATCAGTGGGTCTCACCTGATCCAGGTCTCTGACCACAGTCAGGCACCTGCCTGGCTGCAGAGAAAGGGCCCCAGACCAGGACCAAGGGGTCATGGAACACCATCCTGGGTCTACCGTAACGCTCCTTGTGACTTTCAGCAAGTCATCTCCTGCCTCTGTGTTTCAGTGTCCTTCTCCCCAAAATGAAGTGTGTTGCTGATCTCAAAGGCAATGTGACCTTTCTTTTCCCAAGGAAAGATGAGGTCACCAAGAGTGTTCAAGTAAATCTTAGCTTTGTCCCTTTTTAATGCATAATTTGGGATAAATTACTTAACCTATGTGAGCTTAGTTTTCTCCTGTAGCAAAGGAATAAAAAGTACCTACCTAAGGTTGCTGTGAGAAAATCAGTCAGATAATACATGTAAAAATGCCCAGCACACTATCTAGAAAATAGTTGGTACTGATGTCCTGTTCCCTGACTCTTGAAAGGGTTCTTTTGTGTTATAACAGTCTATGTTTCCACCCAAAGTAAGGTCTCCACATGTTACCAAAGAGTTTGCAATTATAGCATGGATGGAAATCACCAGACATAAATCAAAGTGAACAATTTCAGCAGAGGGCCAGTAGAGGATTAGGTGAACAGGCCAAATCCTCTGATTTAAGATGCACTTTCTTCTTTGCCAATGTTTCCTAAACATGCTTATTAAAACACCCAAATCATCAGGAGATTATGAAGTGGAAAGTCTGGAGACCTGGGAATCTGAATATTTAACTAGCACCTACATCCTCACACTCTGAGCAAGTAGTTATCCCAAAGAGGCAGGAGTGAGAAACAGCACTTGATACAGTTCCTCTTGAATTCCCAGCCACCTACTTCTTCATTCTGGCCCTGATGTGACTGCTGGCTGTGCTGCCTGCTGCTGGCACTTGTGTGCTGCCTGAAATTTGCTCGGTTCTTACATCAACTCTTCTGCTTCTCAGCCAGTTCTGTGTATTTGGGGATTGACACTGCAACCAAGGGTGAAGCACAAAGGCCAATGCAAAGGCTGCTTAACTCTGGCTCAGAAGCAGAAACCTCCCACTCATTCCTATTGATCTCTATAAATCCACTCCCACACAGGACCAGGAATTTCCTAATTAGGATTTCCAGATTGATAATCTTTGCCAGGTTTACAGAAGACATGCTCCTCTCTGTTCTTGACTTTTTAAATGATGCATTTTGTAAGACTTGATACACATAAAATGTGTATAATGTGTATGCATATGAAACAAACAATCATGAGCCCACTGTCCAATCTAAGAACTGCAGCATAATCTGCTAGATGTATCTTCTGCTCTATTATAAAGTAGTTTTTGAAAGTGCTTTCCTTAAATAACTAGCACATACAGTAGAATAACTACAATGAAAAACAATACAATTAGCTTCTCTGTGCCTATCATCCACTACCAGAAAAAGGGCATTCTTACTACCTTTGCAGTCTCCTGTGTGAGTGACTGTGTGCTCAGTCATGTCTGACTCTTTGTGACTCCCTGGATATAACCCACCAGGCTCCTCTGTCCATGGAATTCTCCAGGCAAGAATACTGGGGTGGGTTGCCATTTCTGCCTCCAAGGAACTTTCCCACCCAGGAATTGACCCCCAGCCTCTTGTATCTCCTACACTGGCAGACTGATTCTGCACCATTGTACCACCTGGTCCTGTGTGCCCCCCCCTAATTCTGTTCATGACTATTTGCTACCATTGGGGGTGTAATTCTCAGAACTTGTCCCCAGTAAAAGTGGTCAGGATTTAGAACATGTAAAGCATTCTTTATACTTTAGGGACTTACAAGGTGGTCCAGTGGCTAGGACATCACTCTTCTGGTGCTATGGGCCTGGGTTCGATCCTTGGTCAGGGAACTAGATCTCACATACCGAAACTGAAAAAATGATCCCATATGCCACAGTGAGAATAAAGGATTCCACGTGCTACAGCTGAGACTCAGCGCAACCAAATAAATTAAAATAAATATTTTTAAAAGAACACTTTTAATACATTACACTTCATAGTGTAACACTTGCTTCAAGCTGAAAATATTAAATTTGTTCCTATTTTTCCCAATTACAAAAAGTTACTACTTTGGGCAAAGAGGAGAGAGTGGATGATAAAGGAGAGAGAGAGAAAATAACTTGCTTTGACTCGATATTTTGTGGACATCGGGGACTATCTTTCCTTTTTAAGTGTGTCTCTAGGTGTCTAAAGCACAGTAGACTCTCCATAAACATTCCATCTTTCTCAGTAGCTCTTTCTCAGTAACTTTTCTCTTGTTCCCATTTCTCATATTTTCCATTACTTCAGGTTCTTTCACATATGCATTTAAATATCATCCAGTGTCTCCCATCTTTAAGCAAAACACAACAAACTTCCTGGGCATGCTGAGTTTGTGTCCTTCTGGTTCTCACCTTCCGCTCCCCACCAACACTGCAGGAGAGTTGTCTACACTCACTGCCTCCATCCTGCCTCCCACTGATTCCACAGCCCATGGTCTTCTGGCTTCTGTTCCCCTTCTCCACATCTCAACCTTGCAAACTATTTTCAGCAGGGTTGCCAACAACTTCCTTCTTGCTAAACCCAGAGGACATGTGTGTGTCCTCGGGTACTGTTAACCACCCCCTCCTTGAAGCTCTTTCTTCTCTTACTTTCCAAATCAGTATACTATGAGTTGTCTCCCCAGCTCTTTGTTGCTGCTTTTCATTGTCTTTTGTGGGATTCACTGCCTCTGCTCACACTTTAAAGGTTGACATTCTTGGAGATATTTTTTTTCTACATTTTTTTCTCACTCTATATATCCTCATTAGTGAGCTCATCAATTTCCTTCCCTATCAGTGGATGTTTGGTTTTTTCCCAAGTAGCTGAGGTTGGCATTGCACCAGTTGAGTTTCCAGGGACAGTCAGAGCAACTGCGGGATCTAGGGTTCAGAGTAGCCAGCACTGGTGGTACAAAGTGTGATCCAGTGTTCTGAAGGGGTAGTTTCAGAACTTCACTGAGTTATAATCACTAGGTGGATTATTAATTATAATAGAAGATTAAGAAGAAGATCTAATATGTACTGAGTGATTATTATTTGCTGCTGCTGCTAAGTCGCTTCAGTCGTGTCTGACTCTGTGCGACCCCATAGACGGCAGCCCAGCAGGCTCCGCCTTCCCTGGGATTCTCCAGGCAAGAACACTGGAGTGGGTTGCCATTTCCTTCTCCAAGGCATGAAAGTGAAAAGTGAAAGTGAAGTCGCTCAGTCGTGTCCGACTCCTAGCGACCCCATGGACTGCAGCCTACCAGGCTCCTCCATCCATGGGATTTTCCAGGCAAGAGGACTGGAGTGGGTTGCCATTGCCTTCTCCGATTATTATATACCAGGTGTGAAATAATAGACAATATATATATATACCAGTCTTGCGTCCCATTGCTGCACAGAGCTCCTAAAATCTTTGAAATTTCCTTAATGATAAAAACACTAGGGACATCTATAGTTCTAATACCCGTCCTTCATCCCATCCCTGACACAGGGCTCCCAAAACCCTTGTAAACTCCAAAATCTTAAGAGCAGTAGGAGCATCTTTGGTGTTTATGAGGTGACCTGGGTGGGCTCTTGGATGCTCCTGGATGGGGGCTGTTCGCCAGAGAGACCAAGCCACAGTTAGAAGCTTAGAATTTTGAGCTCCACACTGCCTCCTCCAGAGAGTGGCAAGGGACTGGAAATGAGAGTTATAATTGATCATGCCACTCGAGGAAGCTTCTATAAAATCCCAATAGAAGGGGTATCAGAGACCTTCAAGGCTGGGCACACAGCCACACCAGGAGGGAGATGCTCCTGAACTCCTTGAGGACAGAAACTCAGCACTCAGGACCCTTCCAGACCTCACCCTAAGTATCTCTTTATCTGAATTATCATATTCTTTATAAACTGGTAAATGTAAGCATATCCCTGAGTTCTGTGAGCCACTCTAGCAAATTAATCAAAGCCGAGGAAAGTTCTATAGGTAGTAAATCAGCTCAGGTGATAACCTACACTTGCATCTGATGTTTGAAGAAGGGTTCCGGTGAATGTTGGAGGGCGAGGGGTAGTCTTGGGATGAGCCCTTAACCTGTGAGATCTGAGGCTGTCTCCAGGTAGATAGTGTCAGAATTGAGCTAAATTGCAGGACACCCAGCTGGTGTCACTGAGATTTACTTGATGTGGAGACAAACTTCCACATCTTCCACAAACTTCCTCACACTTGGTGACCAGAAATGAAGTGTTCTATGTAAAAATAAAGGAGACACACAGGAGAGGATCACAATTGGGAATAGCTGAGTTTTTCCTGCCTAGAAAGAAAAAAAACTGAGTTGCCGGGTTTTTTTACAACCAGGCTTCATGCTAAATGCTTTACATGTATCATCATCTCCTTAAGTTTTCTCAACAACCATATAGATAGGGTGGGTACTATTGTTATTCCCATTTTCCAGAAGAGGTAACAGAAGTTAGAGAATCAAAGAAACGTGTGCATGGTGCCAAAGGAAAAGCTGGTTGGAGGAAAATCTGGTATCCTATTCAGGGGGTTGACTACAGAGCCCACACTCATTCCACCAAACTGTATTGACTCGTAGTTTCTTTTTCAGTTTTGAATTCTTGTTTCTCTCTACAGAGCTACCCACTAAAATATTAGTCACTCAAGGACAAGACTATTCATCTATTTTGTTTACTATTATAACCTCATACTTGGCTCCTAACAGAGACACTCAATAAAAATTTGTGGAATAAGTAAGTGTTCATTCAACTTCTTTTCATCTCTCTATCTATCAAATAGTCACATCTTTCAGCTGCTTCTTTTGTTGATTGTTGAACTGATTTTTAGAATTTTTAAAATTTT
The DNA here is from genome assembly GCA_024291935.2 of Okapia johnstoni. Lineage (NCBI taxonomy): Eukaryota > Metazoa > Chordata > Mammalia > Artiodactyla > Giraffidae > Okapia > Okapia johnstoni. The sequence continues at coordinate 120,162,864 of CM044306.1, read as the reverse complement.
GTTTTTGTCATCCTTTAATTTTGGTATATATATGGAAATAAGTTTGCCCAGTTAATGTTTTGTCTCTTCATTTTTGAATGATTTTTTATGTACAGAGATTCCTAAATAGCATAGTTTTATTTCAGTCTCTTGTTTGTTAATGATTTTGTATCTTTTCAAGGAAAACCTTTCCTATTCTGAAGTCATATAGCCTCCTGTACCCTGCTATAAGTTTGCCCTTCACATTTAAACTTTTAATCTATTTGGAATTGATTTGTATGAGTAATGTGATGTAAGGATTCAATTTCATGTCAATGACTTTTAATATAGGCTATATTTGCTTTCCTTATATCTGTGGATATATTCTTAGAGATGATTTGCATTTCTAAACATTTGAAAATAACAGGCATTATGTGTTTTAAATATTTGTGTTAATTTTCTAAAAACAAGAGCCTCCTCCTCCATAAATATTGAGGAAAATTAACAATTCTCTGCAGTCATCTCACATTTGGTCCACATTTAAATTTTCACCATTATCCAAAAATGTGTTTATACTTTAGCATTTTTTTGGACCAGGGTCCAGTTAAGGTATACACATCCTATTTGATTGTTACATCTCTCAACTCTTTTGTATTCCAGAAGAGACTCCTCACCAATTTTTTTTCATGACATTGACTTCTTATAGCTATCAGGTTAGCTGTCCAATAGACTGTCCCACAAATTCTGGATTTGTCTGATTACTTCTGGAGAATGTTACTTCACATTTTCCTCAATCTCCTGTATTTTCTGTAAATAGGAAACTTGGCTCAAAAATTTGGTTAAAAACTTGGTTTGGTTAAAATTTTGGTTAAAATTCAGGTTAAAAACTTTTGGCACAAATACTTTGCAGTTAATGGTGGGTACTTTACACTGCATCCCATCACAAGTCACATCATGACAAATCATCCCATTGTTATGAATATGAGTTTTCTCCTGGTTAAGAGAATGCCTTTGTTTGCAATTAGCAAGTAAGCTGTGGCATGATACCTTGACACTGTGTAAATATCCTGTTACTGAACAACTTTCTGGGCATCCCTAGTGGCTCAGTGGTAAAGAATTCACCTGCCACTGCAGGAGACTTGGGTTCAATCCTTGGGCTAGGAAGATATCCTGAAGAAAGAAATGGCAACCCACTCCAGTATTCTTGCCTGGGAAATCCCATGTAAAGAGGAGCCTGGCGGGCTGCTGTCCCCGGGGTTGCAAAGAGTCAGACACAACTTAGTCACTAAATAACAACAAATTTTCACCTAGTGGTTTTATATCCACCAATAATCTTTGACTAAATGCAAAAATTACTTTATTAGAGAGTTTTCGGGTTTTTTCAGAAATAAATTGACTCTATAAATCATTTCAGGGAAAACTGATACATTTGCAATATAGTCTCCTTATCCGTAGGAGAACATGCCATATCTCTCCATTTACTTATATATTCTTTTAAATAGTTTCATTAAATATAAACTAAATATAAATTTAATAACAACATTGTTCATAATAGCAAAATTGTAAAACCCCCAAATATTCATTGATAGGAGAACCAATAACGAATGATATATTTATACAATAAAATCTATATCAGGGTAGAAATGAATAAACTAGAGCTATGCACATCAACATGGATGACACCAAGAAGCAATGTTGAGTGTAAAATCACATTCTAGAACAATATATACCACAAGAAAAGTTTTTATATGGAACTTTAAAAGAAACTTACATTGTTTAGAAATACAAACCTGTCTGGTACAATACAAAGAAAGGCAAACTAGGACTTCAGCTTTTGAATTATGGACTGGGTTATTCAGACCATCCCTCCTACCAAAGACAGATAAAAAGAAGTGGTGAAGTATTTTAAAAACTTTTTTAGAGAGCTAACAAGATAGTAAAAAAATTACTGGGCCAAGATCTAGGAAGAAAACAGAAACCCAGAAAATTGAGGCCTCCAGTTGGGGCTGCTTTTGTCCTGGGAGCATTTATCAATCTGGAAGCGATGAGTGAAAGACATGGTCATGTTTGGAGAAGCCTTTACAGAGTACAGGAACTTCCCTGCCAGTCCAGAGGTTTCGATTCTGCACTTCCACTGTAGGAGGCTTGGCTTTCATCCCTGGTGGGGGAACTAAGATCCTGCATGCCATGCAGTGCAGCCAAAAATAAAAAGCATCAAGTACAGATGTCAGAATCCAAGAATGCAAAGAGTGAGAACTTTGGGAAACAAGCCCTTATCTTGGAATGAAATCTTGAAAGTACTCATCTCAGGAGGAAGAATAAACTAGAAATAGACAAGCCCTTACATGGCTGCAAATCAACTTTAAATGTCCTGGGTAATACAGTCTCAAACTCTGAATCCTATAGGTTTAAGGTGAGTCCAAATTGCTACTTCTCCTTCATACCTACATAATCTAACAAAATAAGTCTTTTAAAATCCTCTTTAGAGGAAGACAGCATCTTCCTGGATCTCAAATTATTTCTACAAATATTTTTTAATTGCAGGATAAGTCACAGAATAAAAGATAATCAGATAGTCAAAACATGTCATGAGATGGAACCAGTAGAAATAGTAGGCTACACCTATGCTGAATAGATAGTCATGAGCATCGATGTCATCTTCTCAAGTTTAGAGGAAGCTTTTATGTAGATAACATTTATCAGATTTTTAAAGTTCTCTTTTTTTTTTCTTAATTTGCTGAATGTTTTTTTTTTATCATGAATGCATGTCAAACTTAAGCAAATGCTTGTGCTATAGCTATTGAGATGATGTAGTAGGTTAAGTGATTTTTCTAATGTTAAACCAAACTTGCTTCCTGGAATAAATCCAACTTGGTTTAAAAAAAAGAAATAATAGACCACATATAGAGACAACAGAAATTCCAAATAAATATCACCATAGATTGTAAAATAACTATGTTTACTATGTTCATGAAACTAGTCAAGCTTCACACATATGCTAAAGAAATTTCTACCCATGTCTCCCATGTGCGTCTTAGCCACATTTTATGTAACACCCAAAAATGAGACCAAAAATGAGGGTCCCAGAAAGCCTTCTGAGGTTCTGCCAATATTCTGTTTCTTGACCCATGTGATGATCACATGGACATTTATTTTATAATAAGTTTTTAAGCTGTATACTTATGATAGACACATGGTCCTATATTAGTGTTATTTTCCATACCAATATTAGTGTTATTTTCCATACCCCAAAATTTAATTAACATGATAAATCAAAATCTAGATTCATTTTCACTTTTGAGGGGAGAGATAGGACATGAGACAAGAGGATAAAGGACATGGAAATCTTCAATGTACAGGTAATGCTCTTGAATTGGATTCATTGCTGCTTACTTTATTAACATAATTTATAGTTTACATATATGTTACACAGATTTTCCTAGGTATCAAACATTTTATAATAAAAATAAACATCATTATAGATTAAAATTTTACAAGAAAATGAATGAAGATTCAGCTTATTTTGTGTTGTTTCATTTGCATTCGGTTCAGTTCAGTTCAGTCGTTCTGCTGCTGCTGCTGCTAAGTCGCTTCAGTCGTGTCCAACTCTGTGCGACCCCATGAATCGCAGCACGCCAGGTTTCCCTGTCCATCACCAATTCCCGGAGCTTGCTCAAACTCATGTCCATTGAATCAGTGATGCCATCCAACTATCTCATTCTCTGTTGTCCCCTTCTCCTCCTGGTAAAGTTATGTTTATGATTACTATGGGACTGCTGGTTATGTCCTCTTGTCTACTTTTAGCAAATCAAAGCTGATTACATGCAGCCATACCTCAGTTAATTTCAAATAGAGTAAGAAGCAGCCACTTTCAAAGCTCATGTAAGACATCTAATATTTGAGAAGTTTATTGGCATTGGCAACCACCCTCTCATTAAGTTCTGTTCCAAACTAAGCCAGATCATCAGGAAATAATACAAAAATCACATCTACTGAATCCCTCTGAGAATTTAGTTTATTTAGTTATGATTAACCCTTGGCCTCTGTTTTATCACAGGATCACTCATTGGGGCAAGAGAAAATACATGTACCAAATATTATTCATCTTACCATACTAACAGTACATCCTAATATTATATCCCAACTCAAATGCCACCTTCACATGATATAATCTTTTATCCCAAGTAAAAGAAATTTTCTACCTTATCATGGCCATTTTATGATGTTGGAGCACTTCTCCAAATAACACAGTTACAATATACAACTTGTTTAGATAAAGATTATGTGTCCCACCTGCTTTATATTCCTCCCAGGAGGCAATTTATAAATACTGATTGTTCGCCTCACTCATGCCTAAGAAAGGCTGAAGGTAAAGGAAGAAGCAGGTATTAGGGGCACATATTCAAATAAGGAAAACACAAGAGAACTGAAGTAAAGTTACAGAGGGAATGTAACTTGCATGCTCCATAGAACTCTAAGGGCCGCCAAGTGCCCAACAATTTGAAAGGAAAAAATCAACTTCAGGGCACTTCATTAAAAAAAAAATTCTACTAATGATAAAGAATTTATCCTAAATGTTTCCAGAATTAGAGGAAAAGAAGACAAAACATGTCACCAAAAAGGGCACAAAATTTTAAATGATACTGGATTTCTCACCAGCAACATCAAATGCCAAGAGATGTTGGAGTAATCTATATAAATTTCTGAGAGAAAACGATTTCTAGAAAAATCTCAAATTCTAGAACCAAGAAAATATGAAGTCAATGATCTCTGGTTAATGAGACAAGAAATTAAAAAGTTGGTTTGTAATTCATAGAGAAACAATTTTAAAATGGTGTTACAAATACTCAAGATGGGGAATGAAATGTAAATCCTCAACTAGCATAACAGAAAGCCAATGGAAAATGTCTGTAATTAACAAGAAATAGAAGTTGAATCATTTGGAGATGTGAGTAACCACCAGAAGAAATAGCAAAAATAATTCATTGCCTCTGAGAACTTGTGGGTCAGGGGGAGTCAGGCATAGGGACTTTCACGTGTAACCATATGCATATATTACTCTAAAAACATTTTTAATTTTTCTCTAAAATGGTTTATTCTTATTGCAAATTAAAGCAGTAATAAAATACTATTTTTACTTAATAAATTGGCACAAAGGCTTCTTGAAATAATACTCGGTATTGGCAAAGAGGCAGAGGCAAGTACATCTCATAGAGTTTCAGTAGTAAATACTATACATTGGTAAAAACTTCCTGAAGGACAATTTGATATAATGGGTCAAAAAATTTTTAAAACATGCAAAACTTCTGAGCCACCAGTTCCACTTCTAAGAGTCTGTTAAATAATCAAGAGTGTACACCAAGATTCATTTACTAGTATATTCATTAAAAGTTTGTTTTAATAATGAAATATTAGAAACAACTTTAATGTCCAACAAATAAATAATGATACAATCATGTGATGAAATACTATGCATGCATGTGTGCTAAGTTGCTTCAGTTGTGTCTGACTCTTGGCTACCTATGGACTGTAGCCCACCAGGCTCCTCTGTCCATGGGATTCTCCAGGCAAGAATACTAGAGGGTGTTGCCATTTCCTTCTCCAGGGGATCTTCCCAACCCAGGGATCAAACCTGCATCTTTTATGCCTCCTGCATTGGCAGGTGGGTTCTTTACCACTAGCATCACCTGGGAAGCCCATGATGAAATACTATATAACCACTAAAAATGAAACAATTGGGAAATACTTATTAATATGGAAAATATTAATAATTTGTTAGCTGAAAACAATGAACCATTGATGGATGAAATCATGTCTTGGATTTTCTCAAGAAACAATTCAGAATAAAGGGAACTGATAGAGGATTTAGATAAAACAAGTTGGACCATGGGTTGATAATTACAGAAGTGAAATAATTGGGAAATGGAAGATCATTATCATAATCAGCCTGCTTTTGTATATTTTCAAAATCCTCCACAATAAAGTACTTTATAACTCTGTACAATATGTGTGCATTTAAATATGAAAATGAAAAATAGAAAAAAAGATAAATGATACACATCAAAAGTTGGATGGTCATATCTGCTTACTTTTATTATCATTTGCTTATGTCTATTCTTTAAGTGATCTGCACTAAAAGTGAATTATTTTTGTAATAAGAATTTCTAAAACTCCAACATAAAGTATGGCCTGCTCTACTACTCGTCCATATTCCTTTTAGAATCAACTATCATAATGTTTTCACGACTTTGTTTTATAATAGCATTTCATTTTTTCCCGTTAGCGGAAACTATATATATGAAACACCAAAATTGGTTTTTGTTTTAAGTTTGAGAAAAATTCATCCATGCATTCAGTTACAGGGCTTGCTTTAGAATACAATGATGAACTTATTACTAATTCTCAGAATGTCTACCTTTTAGTTCAGTGGTTCTGCACCCTGGCTGGCTATATTAATACATTAGAATTACCTGGGATTTTCAAAACAACACCATTGCCCAGCCTCTGTTCCACCAAGGTTCTATTTAATTGGTCTGAGACAGGGCTCAGGCACTGGCATTTTTTTAATTAATTTATTTTAATTGGAAGCTAATTACTTTACAATATTGTAGTGGTTTTTGCCATACAGTGACATGAATCAGCCATGGGTGTACATGTGTTCCCCATCCTGAATCCCCCTCCCACCTCCCTCTCCAACCCATCCCTCAGGGTCCTCCCAGTGCACCAGCCCTGAGCACCCTGTCTCTTGCATCGAACCTGGACTGGTGATCTATTTCACATATGATAATATGCATGTTTCAATGCTATTCTCTCAAATCATCCCATCCTCGCCTTCTCCCACAGAGTCCAAAAGTCTGTTCTTTACTTCTGTGTCTCTTTTGCTGTCTCACATATAGGGTCATCGTTACCATCTTTCTAAATTCCATATATATGCATTACTATACTGTATTGGTGTTTTTCTTTCTGACTTCCTTTGCTCTGTATAATAGGCTCCAGTTTCATCCACCTCATTAGAATGGATTCAAATGCATTCTTTTTAATAGCTGAGTAATATTCCATTGTGTATATGTACCACAGCTTTCTTATCCATTCATCTGACGATGGACATCTAGGTTGCTTCCATGTCCTGGCTATTGTAAACAGTGCTGCGATGAACATTGGGGTACATGAGTCTCTTTCAATTCTGGTTTCCTCAGTGTGTATGCCCAGCAGTGGGATTGCTAGGTCATATGGCAGTTCTATTTCCAGTTTTTTAAGGAATCTCCACACTGTTCTCCATAGTGGCTGGACTAGTTTGCACTCCCACCAACAGTGTAAGAGGGTTCCCTTTTCTCCACACCCTCTCCAGCATTTATTGTTTGTAGACTTTTTGATACAGCCATTCTGACCAGCGTGAGATGGTACCTCATTGTGGTTTTGATTTGCATTTCTCTGATAATGAGTGATGTTGAGCATCTTTTCATGTGTTTGTTAGCCATCTGTATGTCTTCTTTGGAGAAATGTCTGTTTAGTTCTTTGGCCCATCTTTTGATTGGGTCATTTATTTTTCTAGAATTACAGGAGCTGCTTGTATATTTTTGAGATGAATTATTTGTCAGTTGCTTCGTTTGCTATTATTTTCTTCCATCCTGAAGGCTGTCTTTTCACCTTGCTTATAGTTTCCTTCATTGTGCAAAAGCTTTTAAGTTTAATTAGGTCCCATTTGTTTATTTTTGCTTTTATTTCCATTACTCTGGGAGGTGGATCATAGAGGATCCTCCTGTGATTTATGTCAGAGAGTGTTTTGCCTATGTTTTCCTCTAGGAGTTGTATAGTTTCTGGTCTTACATTTAAATCTTTAATCCATTTTGAATTTATTTTTGTGTGGGTGTTAGTAAATGTTCTAGTTTCATTCTTTTACAAGTGGTTGACCAGTTTTCCCAGCACCACTTGTTAAAGGGATTGTCTTTTCTCCATTGTATATTCTTGCCTCCTTTGTCGAATATAAGGTGTCCATAGGTGCGTGAATTTATCTCTGGGCTTTCTATTTTGTTCCATTGATCTATATTTCTGTCTTTGTGCCAGTACCATACTGTCTTGATGACTGTGGCTTTGTAGTATAGCCTGAAGTCAGGCAGGTTGATTCCTCTAGTTCCATTCTTCTTTCTCAAGATCGCTTTGGCTATTCGAGGTTTTTTGTATTTCCATACAAACTGTGAAGTTATTTGTTCTAGTTCTGTGAAAAATACCATTGGTAGCTTGATAGGGATTGCATTGAGTCAATAGATTGGTTTGGGTAGTATACTCATTTTCACTATATTTATTCTTCTGATCCATGAACATGGTATATTTCTCCATCTATTTGTCTCCTCTTTGATTTCTTTCATCAGTGTTTCATAGTTTTCTATATATAGGTCTTTTGTTTCCTTAGGTAGATTTATTCCTAAGTATTTTATTCTTTTCATTGCAATGGTGAATGGAATTGTTTCCTTAATTTCTCTTTCTGTTTTCTCATTGTTAGTGTATAGGAATGCAAGGGATTTCTATGTGTTCATTTTATATCCTGCAACTTTAATATATTCATTGATTAGATCTAGAAATTTTCTGGTGGAATCTTTAGGGTTTTCTATGTATAGGATCATGTCATCTGCAAATGGCACTGGCATTTTTTTAAGCTCCCCTAGTTGATTCTAATGGGCAGGCATAACTTAGAGTTACTGTCTTATTGCCTACTTCAGACAGTGACTCTCAACCCTAGTCACACTTTGGAGTCAGTTATAAAAAACACTGATGGCTAAAGCCTGCCCCCCAAATTCCTGATTTAGTTGGTCTAGGCTGTGACATGGGCATTGGAATTTTTACTTCTACCCCTCCCTATCCACTCAACATAAATATCTCTCATTTATTCACTGATGTCTGAGATTTACCTCTTTGCTAAGAATATGCTTCTCTTAACATATTAACACCCCACTAAGAAAATATACACTAAGGTTTGCAATCCCTAACAGTTTCATGAAAGCAAAAATGTGATTAATCTGTCTTTTGCATCAACAATCTGAAAAGTTTTGCATATGGGGAAAGAGAAAAGAGTGACAAGAGAAAGGGTTCGGGAGGGCATGATATATTATATATTGATATAGATAGAGATAAGAAAGGGAGAGAAAAAGGGCGAAGCTCAATAGAGAGAAAGTACAAGATGAATTTTCCCTGCTTTAAAAGCAGAAGATGGCACACAATGACAAATACTGTATGATTCCACTTATATGAGTTACTTAAGAGTAGTCAAAATCACAGAGACAGAAGATCAGAGGTGGCTGCCAGGGGCTGGGATGAGGAGGGAAGGGGAAGGTATTGTTTAATGGGTCCAAAGTTTCAGTTTTGCAAGATGAAAAGATGTCTCGTGACAGATGGTGGTAATGGTTGCACAACAATATGAATGTATTTAATACCACTGAACTGCATGCTTTAAAATGGTTAAGACTGAAAATTTTGCTATGTATTTTATCAAATAAAAAAATTAGGGAAAAGCAGAAGATGACAACGATGTTTGGAAAACTTAAGGTTGCATCTACACCACCAGCTAAGCTTTAATGAGCTTAAACCAAATATCCTCAGAAGATCAAAAGATGAGTTTCCTCATGCAACCAACTCCCCATTCTGAGCTTGGAGAAGAGCTCCAAGTTCTTTTCTCCAAGCTCTGAAGTAGAAAACTCACTTCACCTTACTGTTGTTCTCAGGATCACACTGAAAAACATCTCTGTGGGCTCTAAATGATAAAATTGGCTACCCCATTAATCAAGATTTTTAACTTTGCAAAGCATGCCTGGAGCCATTTTTTGGTGTTGAAAGTTTAACATTGATTTTCAAAGACCACAACTAAAACCCAGAGCTTGTCCAGGTTTCAGTAATTTCACAGTATGTGTGGCGGGCATTTAATGTTTCCTTTGCTAATGGCACTCTTCTTTCTGGAACTCTCACTTTTGAGGAACTCACATTTTTCCAGGTATCTGGTTCCAGTTTTTTGTTGCCACTATCTCTCATCTCCAAAGTTTGCCTATTGCCTTCTGAACTTGAAGCCATAAAACATAATATTGTAAAATTAGCTTGTAAACCCTTAACTGAATACTCAGTAAAATGGAAAATTTCTTCAAGCAATCAATGAAACAGTAACAGATGACTGGGAAAACCTCGCTGATATCACATGTAACTTTCCGTTTTCCATTGCAAATCAAAGTCTTCATCTAGCTTTTAGATTTTATTTTTAAATTGACTTTGTTCTTGACACTCTTGTCAGTGTTTCCTAAGCTTGCCTTATGATACAGGCAAGCACTTAGGGTGCTTGTTAAAAAAAAATGCAGACACCCAAAACCCTCCACTGGAGATTCTGATTCAGTAACTCTAGGATGGAACCCAAAACTTCATAAATGTCTGTGTATCTCTGGCAATTCTGCACTAAGTTAAGTTGCCTGCAGGTAAGACAGAGGAAAGGAGCATTTACAGCTCTTTCCAACTCTCCCACTCCTCATCTCCTCTTGCAGCTGTTCCAGAACTTCCCTGCCTTTTCCTTGGACTTTGATGTCTTTTCTCAATCTTGCTATTCAAAATGTGGTCCTCAGACCCTGGTGAGGTGCAGCAGCCTCACCTGGGAGCTTATTAGAAATGCAGAATCTCAGGCCCACCTTAGCCCTTCAGAATCTTCAATTTAACAAGATCCATGAATAATTTATCTGTCCCCTGACTAGTGAAGCACTGAGAGAGAGCTGTTTCCCAAACTTTTTGGTAAATGGTAAGTGGTAAAGGCACTCTCTCTCTCTCACTCTGTGTGTGTTTGTGTACACGTGCGCCTACACACATGCGTGCATGGTCATGTGGCCTTTAGATAACTAAAACTTATATAGCACTTCCTATATTCCAAGCACTGTCTTTGTCTTCACAACAACCCTACAAAGAAGGTACGATTATTGTCCTTTGACAGAAAAGAGCCCTGAGACACAGTGGCTAATTAACTTGCTCACACTTAGTTTCCACAGCTGGTAAGTGGGACAGCTGGACTCCAACCAGGCCCATTTTGATTCTAAACACTGTAGTGCCTGCCACAGCCCTCTGTGTCTTCCCCAGGATTTCTCTGCCTCACATCACTGACAAACCTCCACAGCAGAACAGTCGCAGGTTTCCTCCTTTTCCTGCCTTGAGAGATATGTATTGTCCTTCTCTTATGGAGAAAGAGGACACAATGGCTTGACCATGAGCCCTGATGTGGCTTCATTAAACCTTTCCTCTGCTTCTCTTCTTTTCAGGGGAATAGTCAGGATTTTAATTTTACAGAATTTAATTTTCTTTCTTTTCAATTAAATTAATTTGTTTTAGTTAAATTTCCCTTTTATTTACTGTTACACAATTTTAACTTATTATAGTGTCATAATTTTAAAGTAAAGCACTTAAACTTAGAGTAACAGTGGTTATCAAATAAGTGTAGGGTTGGTCTTTCATACATGACCTAAAAGTTGAGGAGTTCATCCCAGGAAGAAACAGGCAGGGAAGACTTTTGAGAGGAAACATCGCAAACAATCCTTCCTGAGCAGGACATGGGCTTAGTAATCTGGATTTAAGCAGTTGAAACAAGAGCCCCTTTCAGGACATGGAGCACCACACTGGTGGGTTTACTTGCAGTGTTGACCAAAGGAGGAGAGGGGCTGATGAAACATCTTCCTCCAGTGAAACACAGGAGCAGAAAGTCCCTTCCAGTAGCCACCTCAGAAAGAGAATTCAAAGCTGCTCACCAGGTACAACAGAAGTAAAGTTCCTTAAATTGCATGATTTACCATGTTTGCATAAGGAACGGCATCAAAGCCCTTCAGATGAAAAGGGTTGCTTGTCTCCCTTCAGAACAATGAGAAAACTGGCCCCAGGTTCCATTTGTCATAAACAGAACAGATTCCCTCCAGTTAGAGAAGCTGTAAGAAGAGTAGCTCAAGACTGCTGCCTGCTACAGGAAAGAAAGGGCTTCCAAAGTGGCGCCAGGGGTAAAGAATCTGCCTGGTGATGCAGGAGACATAAGAGATGCAGGTTCAAACCCTGGGATTGGGAAGATCCCCTGGAGGAGGGCATGGCAACACACTCCAGTATTCTTGCCTGGAGAATCCTATGGACAGAGGAGTCTGGTGGGCTACAGTCCATGGGGTCAAAGAGTCAGACACGACTGAAGCAACTTAGCACTGTACAGCACAGGAAAGAAAAGAGTCAAGAAAGCTGACCCAGGGCTGAAAAGTAAGCCTGAGACCCTGCAGGAGAAGCTTCTTGGCGGGTTCCTGGTAGTTTCTGAGACAGGAGGATTTGAGCTGGCCAGTCTTTAAGGTTGTATGAGAATACATCTGTCCTTCCCCACGGGGGGAACCAGAACATCCACACTGGGCCAAAATGGAGGTATGGGGAAGTACAGAGACCTGCCAACCAGGAGCTGGGTTCCTGCCAGGGAACAGAAGGTATCATTGGAACGCAGACTGGAGCAGAGTTGGGGCAATGTGACTCCTCACGAGTTAGAGACAGGGTGAGGATAAGGACTTTGTGCGGGGTAAGCTATGCCAACCAATCCAACCATGCCCAGACATCTTGTGATGTAGGGATAAATAAATTCTTCTATGAAAACGCAATTTCCCTTCATCTCTTAGGAAAAACTCTTTTGTCTTGGCTGAAGTAAGAAAAAGAAGGACAAATTCATAGGGAACATAGTGACTAAGAACATGCTTTCTGTATTTAGACTAGCTGAATTCAAATCTTAACTCTACTTATTTCTATTCTGCGACTCTGTGACCCTATAAAAATGCTGGAGATAATAATAGCTCTTACTCCTGGGAATACTGTCAAGATTAAATGAAATAATAGAGATAAAGTTCTTAGAATAATGCCTGGTACACAACTAGCATTCAGTAGATGTTTCCACTGGGTAAGAAGAGGAAGCTCCTGCAGAAGAGGGTCTCAACTTCAATCTGTAAGGATCACCAAGGGAAGCTTCTCTAGATACAGACGTCAGAGGAGTCTGGATAAGAAATGAGGAATCAGCATTTTTAGTGCCACTCCAAGTGACATTGATGCAGTTGGTCCAAGAAAACCCTGAAGAAACTCTGCCCTGATGATGACTATGGGTAGAGGTGGCATTTCCCTTGCCCAGTTGAAAACCCAGGAGCAATTTGTAAGGCACACCCTAGAAGAGCTGGAGACAGCTCTCTTCCAGCTCAGAGCTTTCCCTTTCGCACTTTGTCTTACATCTGCCCAGTTCTCTGAGCACCAACCAAGACACAGAGCAACAGGCATTTGATGAGGTCATCTCATTACTATTAATATGCAGCATCTCCCATTCTGAAAGAATGAGGACTTCCCTCACCCCTTTTTTAAACTTCTCTTTTCCTCCACTCTGAATGTTGTGCTTTTAAAGAGGGCTTCAAAATGCTGTCCCAAAGGGATAAAGGTTGGAATTAACACTCCATTCACACACACACAATCTTGGGAAATTCTTCTGCACCACAATAAGATGAAACGAAAGAGCTTTTTTGGGCTCTTTGAACAGTCTAGGCAACCCTTCAGATACGCCCTCCAGCTCCTCCAGAATGCCAGAAACGGCCCCAGATTCCAAACAATAGCAGGCTGAGACCCAAAAATGCTCTTTGTGGTCTTGGATGCTTTCGAGCACCATCCCAGATTGAAGAGAATTCAGAATTATGCCTAACAGATTCTCTTGAAGTCCTGCCCCACAATGTCCTAAGTAAGCACTTAGCCGCCTGCTCACTTAGCAATGGCATGGCACTTAAGAATTGCAAAGTGTATGAAAGATATATGACTTTATTGTTCTGTGCATTTAGTTCTGGACTCAATTATCTCCCTTATATCCAAAAGCACAAAAATGGTTTGCTGGGGGTAGGGGTGGGTACATTTGGCCTTTACACCAGAAGGCTGTTTGGCTAAAAGTCTCCTTTCCATGGTCCCTGCCACAGGTTTGAAACAATGGAAAAATTATCCTATTGAGTTTTCTTTTTTATTTTTTTAGGTAACTGAAAGTCCCTGAACAATTTTCTTATATCATCATTTCCTCATACCAATCATTTATCTACATTATTTTAAATTACATTCCTGATTTGTCTTCTTTGGAGTATAATTACAGAAACACGGACTTTGGAGTCTGACGGTACTAGTTGGAACTTGGCCCTGCCACTTGACAGCTGTGTGGATTTAAGCAAGTTACTGTTACTTTAACTCTATTTACATTGGTTCCTTTATCTGTAAAATGAAACTAATACAGAAGCTACTTCAGAGGTTCTTCAGAAAAATATCCACAGCTTCTACAGCCTTGTTTGTAACACCGGTCCACCATAGGTGTTTATAACTTCCTTCTTTAGCTACCCTTTCCGTGTTCCATTGCCTTCATTCAACTCCTCATCTAGAAATGTTTCGCGATCTAATAGCTAATTCAAGATTTCATTCCTGAAGAGTCTGAATCGCTAGCCTGTATTGGGTTGCTATATATGCCAATAAGTTTTACCAGTGGTCATCAAGACATTGGGTCGCAATGACCAGTGGTAAAACTGGTCATGGGGTTGCAAAGAGTCAGACACGACTGAGCAACTGAACAAAAACAACAACATCGAGACATGAGGAGACACCCCTAAAAACCAGGATTGGTAACTCCATACAGTACAGTAAGCCCCTTCTTTGGCTGTTTTTCCAGTTACATGAGATATCCGAAGGGTTCAAGTGGCATTTTCAACTTTCAGGTTAGTTGAGCCATTTTGTGCCCACCTGTGAAAGTAAGCCTCCATAGGAAACTAATAACTCTAAATAAACAAAGCTCAAAGTTGCAGAAATGAGAAGCAAAACGTATGTGAGTGGGTTACTAGGTACAACAGAAAGAGAAGCCAGGCCACTTTTCCCCTTGGTGGAGAATAGGATGACGGGAGAAAACGGGAGAAAGCACCTTACATAACCTGCTGGCTCAAAGCACATACCACACCTCGTAGGACTGCACCCCAACCTACCAGGGGTTTTCTTCCAGTGGGTACCTAAGTAAGTAATCAGTAGACCATTCTTTCCATACTGCTTTCAGAACCACCAGTGAGTCAGTCTATAACGCTGTAGCTGGTGCCAGCATATCACGCGGATTTTAAACCATTTTCATCTCCATCATTAATTGGTCAAAGGGAACTCCCCAAGACTCTGAGCTACTTGTTTGCACAATTTATTTGTACTTTTAGTGCTTGCTCAAACCTAACTATATATGTGTAATTCTATTTATAAATATAATTATAGTTCTATTATATGTTATATCATAATGTATATATTACAATGTAGTATAACGTGCTGTTGCTGTTCAGTTGCCAAGTCATGTCCGACTCTTTGCGACCCCACAGACTGCAGCACGCCAGGCCTCCCTGTCCCTCACCATCTCCTGGAGTTTTCCCAAGTTCATGTCCATTGAATTAGTGATGACATCCAACCATCTTATCCTCTG
Organism: Okapia johnstoni; assembly: GCA_024291935.2. Lineage (NCBI taxonomy): Eukaryota > Metazoa > Chordata > Mammalia > Artiodactyla > Giraffidae > Okapia > Okapia johnstoni. The sequence continues at coordinate 120,147,428 of CM044306.1, read as the reverse complement.
TCGCCCTCTTCTCCCTCTGCCTTCAATCTTTCCCAGCATTGTGGTCTTTCCCAGTGAGTTGGCAGCAGGCCATGCAGCAGGTGGCCAAAGCATTAGAGCCTCAGCTTCAGCATCAGTCCTTCCAATGAGCGTTCAGGGTTGATTTACTTTAGGATTGACTGGTTTGATCTCCCCACTGTCCAAGGGACTCTCAAGAGTCTTCTCTAGCACCACAGTTTGAAAGCATCAAATGTTCAGCACTCTTCCTTCTTTATGATCCAACTCTCACATCAGTACATGACTACTGGAGAGACCATAGCCTTGACTATATGGACCTTTGTCAGCAAAGTGACGTCTTTGCTTTTTAATACACTGTGTTTGTTTGTCATAGCTTTCCTGCCAAGAGGCAATCATCTGCTAATTTCATCGCTGCAGTCACCATCCACAATGATTTTAGAGCCCAAGAAGAGGAAATCTGTCACTGCTTCCACCTTTTCCCCTTCTATTTGCCATGAAGCGATGGGACTAGATGCCATGATCTTAGTTTTTTACTATTGATAACATTATATATTATAATGCAGCATAATATTTAACATTCTATATTATAATGTAATATGATGTATATACATTGGTGTGTGTGTATATACATTGGTGTGTGTGTGTGTGCCAAGATCTCTACCATATACTTTAGACATCACTAGACCAGCTGGGTCATAAGATCCAAGTAGCAAAGTAATGTATGATATGATCTAGTTACAAGAGCCCTTAAAAGCTGAGAATTTTCTCCACTTGCTGACATAAGGGAAAGATAGATTTAGTCTTTGAGAAGAACCTGATGCACCATTCCTAGCTTTGAATATGGGGGGTGGTCATATGCAAAGGAATGTGGGAAAACTCTAGGAAGAGAGGAGACCCTCCTCAGCCAACATTCAGCAAGGAAACCAGGACCTCATCCTACAACCACAAGGAAATGCATTCTGCCAACAACCTGAATGAGGTTGGAAGATTCATCCCTAGAGCCTCTAGATAAGAGTCCAACCCCCCAGGCACCTTGACTTTGGAAGACCCTAAGTGGAGATCCCAAGCCAACCCAGACAATATAAACAGATGTTATTTCAAGCTACTAAACTTTTGGTCATTTTCTGTGCAGCAATAGAGAATCAAGAAAGCCCCTGTGAGATGAACTCAGATGAAACTGCATCACCTAACATCGATAAGCCCCTACTATGACAGTTAGACATGGAAGCAACATGAGTCACCAGCAATTAACGTCATGGCAGTGCTTTTGTACAATAGCCCCAGGAAAGTTTAGGTATTTTCCACTTCCCAGTTCACAAACCTTTTTGAAAAGACTAGGAAAAAGATCTACAGTACATCCCTGTGGGTGGCAACAGGATCCTTCCTTCAGAGGACATGTCCTTCACTTCATTCAAAGGGCTCCTTCCTGAAATCTGGCATACACCTTGGACTCAAGTGACACATTATGACTACTCAAGCTATTTCCTGGTTCACCAGACATAGAATTTTTTATTATACATAGTAAGTACAACTTTACTAGGTCATTGTATCAGTTTCCTACTGCTGCTGTGACAAATGACCACAAACTTAGTGGTTTAAAATAACACATTCTATTATTCTATTTCTAGGGGTCAGAAGTCTGAAAATGGGTTTTACAGGGCTACAATCAAGGTTTAAGCAGGGCTGAAACTCTTCTATAGGCTGATATAAATTGGAAAAAACTTGTAATTCTCCTCCAGTGTCATTTTTACCTGTCGCCTGGAAGGAGGGTCTTTGAGGAACTTACTCTGAATATGGGTCTGGAGGTAATAAAAGGTGTTAGGATGAGTCTTGGGGTGAATAAGCATCCCTTGGTAATCCCTTTGAAATTAGCTTTCTTAAAGTCATTACAGAGACTTCAAGCAAGGGAAGTCATTACAAAAATCCAGACACTGAACCTAGATGTCTCTGTGCCAGTTCTTAGCATCCCATTCTCTCCAGTCAATGTCTCAACTTTCACAAAAAGATCTGGTGAGCCATGAATCCAAATTTGCTCAAATTCTGCAACCCACAGCATCAAATTATGGGTCTGAATTTTTTTGATACATCAACTATGGCCATACAACATAAAAGGGTCTTCTTTAAGGCAGTCATAAAAGCTCTCTAGTTTTCTGACTATACCCTGATCCAAAAAATTTGTCTTTTTTTTCTTTGTGAATCTTCTCCAATGAAGTCAGTTGTAAACTTACTCCACCCCATAGTCCTTATGCTCCTCATATCTGTTAAAATACTCTATTGAAGCAGCACTTGATTCCACAAAGCCTTACCTTAAAAATACTCCAAGAAGGCTGTCCATACATTTTTCCAATGTTCATTTCATTTGTGGCCAATGAGACTAATGTCAAGGGAAGAACCTTTCCAGAGGGTGAGGCATAGAACTACAGTGACTGGACTACGCATCACAGAGAGTTCAATGGGGGCCTAATCTAAAAATATTCCACTTACAACAGGTCTCTAAGGCTTTCCCAAGTTTCTCATTAAGAATTAACCATCCTTCTGGGATGCTGTGAAAACATGCTTTTTGAACCTCTCCTGCATTATCCTCATCTATATGCATGGATGTCCTCATCTAAACTGAGCTTCTTGAGGGTAGATGAAAACTCATTCACTTATGTGTCTTTAGGGCCCACCATTGGGTAAAGGGCTCTCAAAAATATCTACTTATGTGGATTTCAGAATTGCTACAGATCAGTATCTACTGTTCCATTTTTACCCTTTCAGCATGGAAATGTTTGTTGCGGTTATCTTATTCCTGTGCCACCACTGACACGGGCTGAGTTGCAGAGAGTGGTGGGAGACAGTTTGTCTTTTGAGCTCATAAATCTCACAATCAAGAGCCACACATGGACTACATGTAAAGACTCTAATCTTTGCCTAGAGATCCTTGGTTTGGGGGCCATCTCCCTTATGGAGGGGATGGAGGCATCCTACACGGGGGGAAGAAGAAAGAACCAAATATTTAGTGTCTGGAAAGTGGGCTGTAGCAGACATTAGTTTTATTCCATAGAGAGAACTATATTTCTTGTCCTCCTCCTTCAAGATAAATGGAAGAAATAACCATGTGATAGTTAGGGAGAAGAACTGGGGGGGCAATAGGGAAATGATTTGGGGGAGAGAGTATTTAATTGCTTGCCAGCGTGAGACACTGTAGAACCCCCTTGCTTGCTTCAGCAAGTGGCAACATTCCATATGGAGCCTCAGTCAAGCTTGGATTCCTCAATGGAGACAGTATGAGCCAGAGCCCCTTAGAAACTACAATGCATATGTAGCACAAGCAAGAAATAAACCTATTTAGTGGTCTTTTTGTTATCATAGTGTTGCACAGTATATGAGGACTGATTTAGCATTCCTATCACTTCTCCAAGTTATTTTGAAATTTTTCTGATTTGTGTTAATTCAAGGGTTGAACCCATGTTTCCTACCTTGCGGGCAGATTCTTTACCATCTGAGCCACCAGGGAAGTCCCTCTTTGGAAAATATGCATCCCAAACTCCCTTAAAACACAGAAATGCTCTCTGCCCCAGCCCCAGCAGACAACCATCTTGTCCTGCCTATCCACGCTCAGTGGTGGGCACGCACAGTCTTGTGAAAAAATGTTGTGATGCAAATCTGCTTCCTTATTATCTCTACCTCATAATCTTAGTTCTTCTCACCTATGCAACTATGAACCATTCTTTTACCATAAATACCCTCTAGGAAGTTTTCTTCTCTCTGGGCTGTTTAATGGTTCCTTACATGTCAGTTTCTAGATTCCTTACCATCTTCATCACCCTTCCCTTAATAGCAGTGTTAATGTTCCACTTAAAATATTGTCATAAGACAAATCTCTAAGCTTTCTCAGTTTCTCAGTAAGAATTAACCACTTCTCCTGAATAATGTGAAAATCCTATTTGTCAACCTCCCTCGGGGTGTTTATACATTACAGTCGTTATTATATGCATATACGTGTTATATTTCCCCTATATTACGTGTGGTACCTCCTCTCGCCACCACTCCTGATCTTGGACGTGAGGTACCTCCTCTCAGCTGCCACTCCTGACCTTGGGCGTTGGGTACCTCCTCTCGGCTGCTCCACCGCACAGCCGCCGCTCTGCCCGGCAGCTGCCGCTATGTATAGATGTTAGAGTTGGACTATAGAGAAAGCTGAGTGCAGAAGAATTGATGCTTTTGAACTGTGGTGTTGGAGAAGACTCTTGAGAGTCCCTTGGACTGCAAGGAGATCCAACCAGTCCATCCTAAAGGAGATCAGTCCTGGGTGTTCATTGGAAGGACTGTTGTTGAAGCTGAAACTCCAATACTTTGGCCACCTGATGAGAAGAGCTGACTCATTTGAAAAGACCCTGATGCTGGGAAGGATTGAGGGCAGGAGGAGAAAGGGATGACAGAGGATGAGATGGTTGGATGGCATCACGGACTCAATGGCTATGAGCTTGGGTAAGCTCCGGGAGTTGGTGATGGACAGGGAGGCCTGGCGCGCTGCGGTTCATGAAGTCGCAAAGAGCCGGACATGACTGAGCAACTGAAATGAACTGAACTGGAAAAACCATAGCTTTGACTAGACAGATCTTTGTCACCAAAGTAACGTCTCTGCTTTTTAACATGCTGTCTAGGTTGGTCATAGCTTTTCTTCCAAGGAGCAAGTGTCTTTTAATTTAATGGCTGCAGTCACCATCTGCAGTGATTTTGGAGCCCAAGAAAATAAAGTCTGTCACTGTTTCCACTGTTTCCGCATCTATTTGCCATGAAGTGATGGGACCAGATGCCATGATCTTAGTTTTTTGAATGTTGAGTTGTGACTACAATAGGCTGAATAATGGCACCCAAAGATATCCATGTCCTAATCCCTTGAAGCTGTGAATGTTACCTTATATGGTAACAGGAAGTTTGCAGATGCAATTAAGAATCTTGAGATAGGGAGATTGTCTTGTTATCCAGGTGGGCATTAAATGTAATCATGTGCATCCTTACAAGAGACAGGCAGAAGGAGATTCTACTGTGAGAGAAAGCAATGTGACAACTTTAACAAAGAAAGAGATGATTTAAAGACAGTACTCTGTGGGCTTAGAAGAAAGGACCATGAGCCAAAGAACACAAGCTGTGCCACTATCGAAGCTGGAAAAGTCAAGGAAACTGATTTCATCAGCCTCTGGAGTTGGCAGCCCTGCCAACACCTCTGTTTGGGGCTAGTGAAGATGATTTCAGACTTCTGGCATCCAGAAAAGTAGGAGAATAAATGTGTATTGTTTTAACTAAGTTGGTGGTATTTTATTACAGTGACCATGCAAAAATAATACAATGATCAAAAAGATTTCATTGGTCTGACTTTCTGACACAGTCTGAACAACACTATGAGCATCTGGAACAAAGCAGTACCACACTTGACACCCACCAGATAGTCTATACTACTTGAAATTACTTGCAAAATGGAGCCACCACATCTTTCAAAAATAGGGAGAGAATTACTCTTTCCTTTATTTCAGAAATACAGCAGCAATTTCCATCCTTCCAGGAATAAACCATAAATTAAAATTTGGTTTTCTTAAATTCATGTTCTTTCTTCAACTTTTTCATAGTACTGGCATGATTTGAAGTATTGACTAGCTATAAATATTCCTTTTATTCAGATAATATACATTTTATTAAGTTAAAAATGATCATACTTTTATTTCAGAAGATTATATTTGAATCTAAATCTGGACCTGAGCCTCCTAATCTTCCCATAAAAGGCAGTAGTACCAGCAGCTGGTTTCTCAATTGATAAAGTGAAGAGGTGTAGCAGACCTATTGACTCAATGTCATTTATTCAGGTTTCCTTTTTTAATTAATTTTAGTATACTAGGAAGGACAGGAACAACAGTGTATGAAGGGTGATTCTGATGTGAGGATGAGACATCAATAGAATTTCAGAAGCTAGAGGAGACACATTTGAGGACCTGTTCTCCCAATGTTAATGACAACCATTGATTTTTTCAACTGAAATTTAGGGTCAAGACATTAGGATTTAGAACCTTGCCATTCTTGATGGTTAGATCTTTGGAACATTTTGTCTAAATCTGTAACATTAATACTATAAAATGAATCTTCTCTTAAAAGTGAGCAATCATGTACTTCAACAAGGCCATCAAGATCTCATTTTAAATGTTATTACATCCTATTTTAAAACTTAGTTATGGCCTAGGTCCTCTGCCTCTTAGGAAATCTTTGTGTTCTTTTCTTACCCTGAGATTTATTTCTCTGTGTTTGCTTAGAAGCATTTGTGGAGGGCATGTCAATAAACAGAAAGTTTAGTTGCTTAATAAGATTAGTTCTGAAGTATTGTATCAAATTTATGAGCATAAAAATACTGTCTTTAAATACTTCTATCTATGGGTGATTTAAGCAGTAAACTCCCAATGGCTGAAATGACATGATCACCTAAGACTTAGGATCTACTTCTTACAGTGCACCTGCAAGGCAGATGTAGCCATAAAGAGCTCAGTGTCTGAATGATTCTTAAAGCACAGGGCATGAAACTATGCAACAATACAAGTGTGTCTGGATGTACACTAACAAGGATCATATGTGAACTTGAAAGTTTTCAAATGAAGTTTAATCTTCACTGAACTCTGTTTTATGAGGGGAAAAATTTATTGAAGAATTGATGCTTTCAAACTGTGGTGTTGGAGACTTTTGAGAGTCCGTTGGACTGCAAGGAGATCAAACCAGTCAATCCTAAAGGAAATCGATCCTGAATATTCATTGGAAGGACTAATGCCGAAGCTGAAGCTCCAATACTTCGGCCACCTGATACAAAGAGCTGGCTTATTGGAAAAGACCGTGATGCTGGGAAAGATTGAGGGCAGGAAAAGGGGGCGACAGAGGATGAGATGGTTGGATGGCATCACCACGTCAATGGACACGAGTTTGAGCAAATTCTGGGAGATGGTGAAGGACAGGGAAACCTGGTATGCTGCAGTCCATGGGGTTGCAAAGAGTCGAACACAACTGAGTGACTCAACAGCAATAACACTGACTTTTTAAGGAAAGACTTATTAAGTTACTTAACCAAGATAATGGGAAAGCCTTCACTTTACTACACAGGCGTGAGGGTGGTGTCTCCAGTCTTTCCCAGTCACCCGAGTCGCATCCATGGTAACATTTTCTGAACATGAAAAAGCCTAAAGGAAATTTAACTTACCCTTAATACATGAGCCACATCACACCTCCCTTTATCAGTCCCAAGGTCACACTGAAAAAGAAGTCAGCTTTTCTATCCTCCCTTATTGTAATGAATCCCAACAAAATGACAAACACTGCCTGACTGTTACAATTCTAAGTCTCTGTGAGCAGAGGCACTATATCCAAGTAACTCCTCTTTCCTGACTTCTCAGTTTCTCCTCTCACTTTTTTTTTTTTTTTTGCAAGGAGAGAAGCAATGTTCACATATAAATATTACCTCTTTGGAAGAATCCTTGATCTTTGGGGAATGATGCAGATAGGCATTTGAGCAATGCAAAGCAACCTGCTGCTTTCTTTACTTTCCCCTGGAACCACTTGCAAGTGTAATTGCGGCCATGAACTACAGCTGGAAGTCAAAACTCATCCACTTTCTCAAGGAAGACATTAAGGACTTGTAAACCATCAACAACTATAATCTGTGAGAAAGTAAGCCTTTCCTTTCAGTTCCTAGCTCAATGGTTATGCACCAATTCTTGTTATTAAGTTCTGTTCTTCGTGATTTACTCCAAAATTACTTCTATTCATCATCTCCTGATTAGTTCTCTTGTATTCTCATCAGACAAAATAAACTCCAACCCTAGTAAGGGGGAAAGGTGGGTCAGCACCCAGACCTGCCCTCACTCACACAGTCTTCTCCTCCTCATCCCTTTCAGTCTCCCCAGATGAGGGAGGACTGGCCCTCCAGTGTTTTGTCTTCTACTGAGAATTCAGCTTTATCTTGCCACCTTCATCCCTTGGTTTTGTTCAGGACCTCATCTTCTCCTCTCTGTTATCTCATCATCTCCCCTTCTGCATCAAGGTCCTGACATTCTTCCTGACTCAAACCCGAGTCGCTACAAGCCCTTCTTCACATGCAGTCAGATTAAGCTCATCATGAATGCCCCCTTCTCAAAGCTCTCTGATGGATGAATCTTAGTTTTCTCCAGCATTAGTCCAAATCCCTTAGGATGACTTACGTGGCTCTTCGAGGTTTGGTCCCAGCCTACCTTCTTTCACCACTCAGCACCTCCCTGCTTCCATTTGTATACTGTTTGTGTCACTGAAGGATTTGTCTCCAAAACTCTTCATCTCTATTTCTCCCCCCTTCTTTTTCTCACATTGCTACGATGTTGAGGAAGACACACAGGTAAGGCTGTATCCAAGGTTTCTAGCTTGACTCACAGAGTGGATGGTGTCATTCATGGAAACAGGAAGAGAAGATGCAGGAGGGCATATGGTTTTGAGACATATGTGCCTAAGGGATAAATCATAGGTGGAGATGCTAAGCATAGAGTTAGAAAGGCAAGTGTGAGGTTGAGGAAGACAGGTCAGGGCTGAAGATAAAAGATCTGAAAATTGAAGCCAAGGAGGCCACCAGAAAAAGTCGGAAGCAGGAAGAGATTATGCTAATGGAAGAAAACTTAGTATGTGGGCAGAAAAACAAGAACCAGAGAACTGAGAAAAATCATCCAATCAATAGGAACATGTAAAGGATAAAAGAAGAGATTGTAATTATAAGCCTGCCAAATGCTTATATGATGGGACGTCAAGAAATGCTATTAAATGTAAGACTTAGGAAGTAGCTAGTGATTGTCTACCTGTTTAGTACTTCGCTTTTCAAAAGATTTCTTACGTATTATCTCTCATGGTTATCAAAACCATGAAGTCATCCAGAATGTTGGCCAAAGACACACAGCTGGTACTTGAGATTAAGCCTCAAAGTCTCTTAACTCCTGGATTAGTGCTCTCTCCACTACAACACACTACCTTTCCACATATTAACACATGTGGGTATTAAAAAAAAAAATGAGAAGCACTCACAGATTAGCTGGGAAAACACATGCAAGGAGATCACTTTAAAGTGGTGAATGCTACAAGAGAGGATGCTAGGGGACCCTGGAGGTAAGCTGCCAAGCCCATCTTGAACTCCTGAAGGAGACGAAGCCTGAGCAGAGTCAGGGATGAAGAATGAGTTAGCCAGGGTGGGAAAAAAGAGCTGGCAAGGGGCCTGGGAGGGCCCTGAGACAAAGCAGTCAACAAGAGCAGAGCAAAGAGCAGCAGGAACACAGTCAGAGAGCATGGAGAGCTGCAAGAAATATGGTGAAGCAAAGGAGGAGAGTTTGAGATGAGGTTGAAGCCAGGATAGAGCCAGACCCTGAAGGACTCTAGGGCCTTGTTAAGGAGATTAAACTTCATTGCAAGGATGATGGTAGAGTCACTGGAGGACTTTAGGCAGGAGTATGACAGGCCAATTTACAGCATAGGCACATCAGTCTGCAGAATTATGGAGACAGAAAACAGAGAACTGTTGCATTAGTCCAGGTGAGAGACATAGGGAACTCCAAACAGAGCCTCGGAAGTCAAGATGGAAAGGAGTCAGTTTCAAGAAGTGTGAGGGTTGAAATGATGTTTTAACATAGCCTGGGTAACCAACAAGCCCACCCAACAGACATTCCACAGCACAGCATGCTCTTCTTTAAGAGGCTGATTGTATTAATCATATTACCAATTTTTCACATGAAAAACAAGCATAAAAAAACCTTGCTAACCTGTTTATTTCTCTGGAGCATTTCATATTATTAGTAACTAGTAAACGGAGCCATATGTTTCTTTACCTGACTAAGCATTTGATTTCATTTTCTAAAGTTAAATTGTTGTAGCATATCTAGATTTTTTGTCTAGGCTGGAAGAGTCTCCCAACACTTCACTCCCACTTAACCCTATCAGTCCCCACGGCTGGAGTAAATTTTTTACGATTCTTAATTGACTCATTGAAATCTCAGAAGAAATCCTTTATGTCTGAAAGCCTCTAGCTCTGGTTCTTACCCAAAGATAAATATCCAAGATTCCTTAGTCTGTAGATGGAATTTGGAGCCATGGGGGCCATCAGAAAAAGTCTGAAGGAGGAAGAGAAGATGTTGATGGTAGAACACTTAGAATGTAGGCAGAAAACATAAGAACCAGAGAATTGAGATAAATGATCCAAGGGATAGGAACCTAGTAGGAACATACCGAAGACAAAAGATGAGCCCTTTCCAGCTCTTGGTTGTCTTGTAACTAAGTTTCTCTATATAATACAGACATGCACACACATACACACACACACACCAATCTAAGGATTGCTTTAAATTTCAGCTCCTTTTTATTTGTTCTGAAATTTTTGGGTTCCTGAGAGTTCTGAATTACTGGAGAAGTTAACAAAGGCAGACGATCCAGAAACACTTCTGCACCAGAGCATCCTGGCGGAAGAAGGGATGAGCTGAGCCCCTCAACACCTTGTTCCAGCACATAGAGGGTGGCACTCCACACAGTTCTCCACCAGGATGTTCTTCCACCCAGCCTGTCCCACTGTTACCCACAGTACCAGGAAGACAACCCCCCAGGAACAATGAATAAGATGTTAAATAAAGTGAAAGTTTGCTGTAGCCAAGGTTCTTACTAAAGAGGGATTCGTTGGGCTCTGGGCACACAGTAGGCCTAAATAATTTATTACGAGCAATTCTCTTGTCTCTCAAACCTGCTGCTCTGTCTTCCTATGTACTGTCATCAATAGTTATTTACTGATTTTTGGTGGCGAGACTCCTTTAGGCTAAAAGAAAATTTCTGTCTTGTCTCTGTCTTCTTTCCCAAGTTCTGTTTAATCTTTTTTTCCTTCACTTTACCAATAGATATTAATAATCACATCATGGCCCTGCTTGACACATCTTCAATAATATCACAAAGAATAAAATCCAAATGTCTTAGCCTGTGGTGCAGGGCTTTCCACAACCTTATCTTGAAGAAGAATGCTCCCTGTGACCCATGGTTTGGCCACAATGAAGTCCATAGCTTTTCATGCCCTCATGCCTCTTCTTTACCCTCCCTCCTCAAAATTCCATGTAAGCTTAAAGTTTGATTCATCAGCCAAAGTCCAGCTTCATCACCTTTCTTGATGGGGCTTCTCCAGATGCTCCCAGTCAAAATTAATTTCTCCTTATCCCTTCTCCCAACCCATCTTATGATTCTTCAATAGCACCTCTCTTAATTTGCCTAATATCATAATTTATTGTGAGTAGATCTGTCTCTGTTCCCCCTTTGCTTCCTCCCCCATCACTCACACACACACTCACACATAATTATGAGTCCCTGGGACTGTCTGTTATTCATCTTTGCACTTCTAACAGGGCCTAACACAGATTTGGACCATGTCAGAGTCTCAAGAACATTTGGTAAGTTGAAAGGTGCTGCATTCAATATGAAGAAAAAGGCATATACACAAAGAAATTAGCAAGCTATAAACTATTACTGTTTGGAGGAAACTTAAAGATCATCTCCTTTAATTGTTTTATTTTATAGAAGAAGAACTCAAAGTTAGAGATGTGAAAATGCAGGAAAGGCTTCCCTGGTGGCTCAGACAGTAAAGAATCTGCCTGCAATGTGGGAGACCTGGGTTTGACCCGTGGGTTGGGAAGATCCCTTGGAGGTGGGGCATGGCAACCCACTCCAGTATTCTTGCCTGGAGAATCCCCATGGACAGAGGAGCCTGGCGGGCTACAGTCCATGGGGTCACAAAGAGTCAGACATGACTGAGCGACTACACACAGCAACCTTTATCAAGGACCATATAAATAATCAGTGTCATATAAGTATGGAGTAAAATAAGTATTATTGAGAAGATAGGATTTAATCATATTTCCAAGGGAAGAGTATGAATAGAGTATTTCAAGGAGTAATGAGGGAATCAGCAAATGTACGGCAATCAAAAGGAGCATGATAAGTTGCAGAAAATAGTAACCAAACCAGTTTGGAGGGGGCAGAAGTTTCTTTCAGGAAAGTAGTGGGAGATAAGGCTCCAATAGTAGGTTGGGGTCAAAAACCCTTAAAGATCAGAGTTCAGACTCTATCCGGTAACATCAGGATGCTCTTAAAACCATTTTAATATTGGGATGACTTGAAAAAGATGGTGATTTTGAAAGATAAATGAGACACCAAGTAAGGTCAGGAGACTACACTGGAACCAGATAGAGAAGATAGAAAGTAAGGAGTGATAATATCTGGGCTAGGAGACTACAAAGGAAATCAAAAAGAGGAAGCAGACTGATTCATCACTAACACTTGAGAAATATGATGGGAGAGAGGTAGACGTCAAGAGTGAATTAAAGGTTTCCAGCTTACGTGACTGGGAGGGTGAGGATCTGAAGGGATGGGGAAAGGAAGGCAGAGAATATAAACTCTTAGACCTGCAAAATTCCTCCAGACTATCTCATCCAAGTAGCGTGTTTTACAGATGATGACCAGGTGAACACTGGTGCTGGAGAAAATGGAAGACTGTTTTTAGTCTGAGTTCTTAGAACGGGGCTCTCATCACTTTAAAGGCCAATAATGGGAACACCCATGATGGAAAACAGCAATAGCCTTAGGCAGTCACATCAGCCCTCTGGGTGGGGCTCATTCCTGGGTCTCTTTCTCTTCTGGCTGTGCAGCCCAGGGTCTGCTCTGGGCATGGATGAGATCATCTTCTTCAGTTTCCTGGTCCCCCTGCTGGGAGTAACCTCTTAGCTAAAGCCAGGCCTTTTATTCTGGCCCCAGTCTCACCCCCTCTGCTTCAGCCTGCTCTGAGCAGATGCATGCTAGCTCCACAAACTCCCTTTCTCCATTATCCTTCAATCCGTTCTTCACGTTTATTCAGTCCACATTTTGTAAGTCCTGGAAATCCAGTGGTGAGCAAGACACAGTGCCCTCATAGGGCTTTCAGAATGGAAGTAATTTAAAATCACAATAAGTACCAGCGAGAAAACCAGGGTTGAGATGTACAATACTGGGGGTGTGCGATCTATGTGGGGAATCAGAGTCGTCAGAGAAGGTGCTCTGGGGAGATGTCACTTGAGTAGAGATTTAAGGGGTATGTAAAAGTCAGAATCCAGTTATACACAAAGGCCCTTTCCAGCAACTGAAAGGAGGCCAGAGAGACTGAAGCACAGTTACCAAGAGGTATACATACAACCAGGGAACTAGGCAGTGAGGTCAATTCTTTAAGTAAAATAACACAGAATTTTGAATGCAATATTAAGTACAAAATTAAGCTTACTTAGAATATGAAAAGATGCCACATAAATTTCAAATTTGTAAAAGCTTATTGCACTAGAATTTTAGAATTATTAAAGCTTTCTAGTTGCTAGGACCTTTTATCATGAACTGACCCACTCTAATAATGTTACTTAAGTAGACTTTAAGTAAGAAAGCATTACTATGTCTGACAATAATCATACCAGTTTTCTTTTAGTTAGTTTTTTCCATGATACCTTTTTTCATTCTTTTACTTTCAACCTTTTTGAAACCTTATTATTTTTTATCTTTTTCTAGTAAACAGCCTATAATGAGTATTTCTTAAATTCCATCTTAAAAATCTTTATCTTTTAACCACAGTATTTTGTTCATTTACATTTAATAAAACTACTGGTAAATTTAGATTTAAATTTATCATCTTATTATTTTCTTCTATTTGAGCCACTGTTTTGCATTCCTTTTCCTCCTTTCATGCTTCCTTTAAATGGACTGTTTTTTATCATTCTGTATTTTTCATATACTTGGAAAAGACAGAATGGTAGAAAAAGCACACACTTTTTCCACTTTTTTCATGATTATCCCATAGCATCTTTGAAATACCAGAATCTAATGTTAATCTTTACTTTTATCCTCCCATTGAAAAAGAGCAAGAAACTTGGAATACCTTAACTACCTCTTTCCCCCTCAAAAAAATTGCATGCAGTATTGTTATGTATTTTGATGGCATATAGTTTCAAAACACCACAAGATGTTATTATTCTTGCTGCTTTATATCCAGTTCAGTTCAGTTCAGTTGCTCAGTCATGCCCAACTCTTTGCAACCACATGAACCGCAGCACGCCATGCCTCCCTGTCCATCACCAACTCCCGGAGTTTACCAAAATTCATGTCCATTGAGTCAGTGATGCCATCCAACCATCTCATCCTCTGTTGTCCCCTTCTCCTCCCACCTTTAATCTTTCCCAGCATCAGGGTCTTTTCAAATGAGTCAACTCTTCACATCAGGTGGCCAAAGTATTGGAGTTTCAGCTTCAACATCAGTCCTTCCAATGAACACCCAGGACTGATCTCCTTTAGGATGGACTGGTTGGATCTCCTTGCAGTCCAAGGGACTCTCAAGAATCTTCTCCAACACCACAGTTCAAAAGCATCAATTCTTCTGCACTCAGCTTTCTTTATAGTCCAACTCTCATATCCATACATGACTACTGGAAAAACCATAGCCTTGACTAGATGGACCTTTGTTGACAAAGTAATGTCTCTGCTTTTTAGTATGCTGTCTAGGTTAGTCATAACTTTCCTTCTAAGGAGTAAGCGTCTTCTAATTTCATGGCTGCAATCACCATCTGCAGTGATTTTGGAGCCCCCCAAAAATAAAATCAGCCACTGTCTCCACTGTTTTCCCATCTATTTGCCATGAAGTGATGGAACCAGATGCCATGATCTTAGTTTTCTGAATGTTGAGCTTTAAGCCAACTTTTCACTCTCCTCTTTCACTTTCATCAACAGGCTCTTTAGTTCTTTTTCACTTCCTGCCATAAGGGTGGTGTCATCTGCATATCTGAGGTTATTGATATTTCTCCCAGCAATCTTGATTCCAGCTTGTGCTTCATCCAGCCCAGTGTTTCTCATGATGTATTCTGCATATAAGTTAAATAAGCAGGGTGACAATATACAGCCTTGATGTACTCTTTTTCCTATTTGGAACCAGTCTGTTGTTCCACATCCAGTTCTAACTGTTGCTTCCTGACCTGCATACAGGTTTCTCAAGAGGCAGGTCAGGCGGTCTGGTATTCCCATCTCTTTCAGGATTTTCCACAGTTTATTGTGATCCACACAGTCAAAGGCTTTGGCATAGTCAATAAAGCAGAAATAGATGTTTTTCTGGAACTCTCTTGCTTTTTCGATGATCCAGCAGATGTTGGCAATTTGATCTCTGGTTCCTCTGCCTTTTCTAAAACCAGCTTGAACATCTGGAAGTTCATGGTTCACATATTGCTGAAGTCTGGCTTGGAGAATTTTAAGCATTACTTTACTAGTGTGTGAGATGAGTGCAACTGTGCAGTAGTTTGAGCATTCTTTGGCATTGCTTTTCTTTGGGATTGGAATGAAAACTGACCTTTTCCAGTCCTGTGGCCACTGCTGAGTTTTCCAAATTTGCTGACATATTGAGTGCAGCTGCTTTATATAGTTAATGGTTATTTAGATTCACCCACATATTTACCACCCTCTTTGCTCTCCTTTCCTTGCTACATCACAGATGATGTCATCTGGCATCATTTTCCCTTTTAATGAACAATAGTCTTTAAATTTTTCTTTAGTGTGTGTCTGTCAGAAGGAATCTTGTATTTCCATCAGCAGTATATGAGGGGTCCAATTTCTCCACATCCTTTCCAAGACTTATCACCCATCTTTTTAATGATAAGCACCCTAGCAGGTGTGAAATGAAATCGCATTGTGTCTGTGATTTGCACTTCCGTAATGACTAATCGTGGTGAGCATCTTTTCATATGTTTATTGGCCATCTGTACATCTTCTTCAGAGAAATGTCTACTCAAAATCTTGGCCCATTCTCAAATTGGATTATTTGCCTTTTTATTATTGAGTTGAACGAGTTCTTTATATATTCTGGATACCAATCCCTTATCAGATATTCAAATTGCATATGTTTTCTCCCATTCTGTGGATTACCTTTTCACCTTTGTGATGGGGTTGTTTTTAGCATAAAAATTTTTTGGTGAGGTCAAATTTATCTGTTTTTTCTTTCTTGTTGCTTGTGCTTTTGGTGTCACAGCTAAGAAAACATTGCTTAATCCAGGGCAATTAAGATTTACTCCTATTATTTCTAACAGTTTTATAGTTTTAGCTCTTATAGTGAGGTTTACGATTGATTTTGAGTTAATTTTTGTGTATACTGTGAGATGAGGGTTCAAATTTATTCTTTTGCATGTGGGTATCCAATTGTCCCAGCAACACTTTTTTTAAAAAGACTATTCTTTTACCATTGAAATTGTCTTGACACTCTTATCAAAAGTCAGTTTACCACAATATAAGGTATTATTTCTATACTTTTCAATTCCATTCTATTTAACTATATACCTATCCTTGTCCCAGTACCACATTGTCTTGGTTACTATGTCTTTGCAGTAAATTTTGAAATAAAAGAAGTGAGTCCTACAGCTTTTTTGTTTTTTAAGATTTTTCTGGCTATTCTGATTTCCTTGCATTCGCATATTAATTTTAATATTAACTTGTCCCCTTCTGGAAAAATATCAGCCAGGATTTTGATATAAATTGTGTTGAATTTGTGGATACATTGGGAGAATATTGCCACCTTGACAACACTAAGTATTCCAGCCCATGAACGTGTATATTTTTCCATTTATTTAGATTTTCTTTCATTTCTTCCAGCAGCATTTTGTAGTTTTCAGTGTAGAAGTCTTGTATTTCATTTGTTAAATTTCTATCCAAGTAGTTTTTCTTTTTTATGCCACTGTAAATTGAATTGTTTTCTTAATTTAATTTTCAGAAGCTTCATTGTTAGTGTAGGAAAATGCAATGTCTGTTTGTGTATTGATCTTATACCCTGAAACTTCCTGAATTAATTAATCCTAATAGTTTTTTAGTGGATGTGGATTCTTTAGGATGTTCTCTAGATATAAGATCATGTCATCTGTGAATAGAGAGGTTTTATTTCTTCCTTTCCAATCTGTATGTCTTTTATTTATTTTTCCCAGTTGTCCTTGCTAGAAGCTTCAGTACAATGATCAACAGAAGTAACAAGAGCAAATACCCTTTTCTTGTTCCTGACATTAAGGGAAAAACATTGTATCACTCTTTATATATCTAGTTCCCTGCCAAAATTTTTAAGCCCCCAAATTTATCTCTATGAATTTAGTAAGCATAGTAGTTCTACTGTTCATATCTGATAATTCCAGTATCTGATGTCTCTGTGGATCTACTTTCTCTGCTAGTTCTGGCTTGTATTGTTTTACCTCTTGGTGTATCTCATTGTTTTGAGGCCATTTTCACTTGTAATCACTTTAGAAGTAATTTGAAGTCTTAAACGGTCTTATCTTCCTTCAGAGATTTTCTTCCCCCTTCTGCGTAGCTGAGGGCCCTCGCTGTTGGAAGCCAAGGTTTTTCTGAGTTGCCAAGATGAATTACCAAAGCATAGTTGTATCCCTATTCCCTATTCCTAAGACACAGCCCGTTGAGATCTCAGTCCTGAGCAGGGAGCGTTTCAATTCTTTTTCCTAACTTGGATTGTGCTGGACTCTAATCCTCGTCTCTGTCAAGATAAGGTATAATTCTACCTTTCGTTCTTTTCCCTGAAATGAGCATATGCACCCAGAATAAAAACATTTTTGAATGGCGCAGGAATCTCCACCTCCTGATACCAAATACTTCCTACACTGATCTGCCAAAAGTGTAGTTCTGTTCCCATCAATGAACACCTCCTGATGCCAAATACTTCCTACACTGACCTGGCAAAAGTGTAGCTCTGTTCCCTGAACACCTCCAGGGAAGCAGCAGCTGAAGCCTGTCTCTCCGAACTTCCACTGATCAAAACCCCATAAGTATTCACCATCACTTTTCCTCACTATTTACTTTTAAAATGTTTTTTTTTTGTCTAGCTTCCCTTAGTTGTCGTCAGAGGGAATGTCATTACCAAATCCAGAGAATTCCCTTTTGTCTTCATAAAATTGCTCTCCAAATAGTGGATAAGAGGATATTTCTCTTTATAGATGAGACCCATATAATTAATGAAGAAAGAATAACAAATTTTGAATATCATTGTTTTACAAACCTAGTGAAGTAATGAATCTAAGTATTGAATTAATAGCTGCTAAGATCACTAAAAGATGGACAACCAGACATCGCAAGCCTTCTAATAGGAAAACACAATGCCACTATGAAGTAGTCATCTTGGGAAAAAAATCAGACCTGAATTCAATCAAGCCTCTGAATCCATCTACCAGTCTACCTACAGGAAACACTAAGGATAAAGGGGCATGTCAAAATGCACCATGAAGATGCAATAAGCAAAATCCAGACCATGAGACACCCCTGAGAAATAGCTTGGTTTCCTCAACAAATAAATTTCATTATACATAAATGATTTTTATATATATGGAATGATATAAATATCATTTATATATATATTAAAATGGAATACTACTCAGGCATTAAAAAAGATGAAACCTTGACATTTGTAACAGCATGGATAAACTCAAGGGTATCATGCTAAGTGAAATAAGTCAGATGGGGAAAGACAGATACTGCATTATTTCACTCACATGTGTAATAAAAAACAAACAAAAAAAAGAATAAACCAAATAAAAACAAACACACCAATACAGAGAACAGAATAATGGTTAACAGAGGATAAGGGGGAGGGGGAGGGTGAAATGGGTAAAGGGAATCAAATGTGTGGTGATGGGATGGATGGAAATTAAATTTGTGGTAGTGAGCACAATGTAGTATTAACATCTACAGAAGTAAAAAATATAATTTGGCACATGTGAAACATGTTGTAAACCAATGTTACCTCAATAAAAAAATAAATTTAATAATAAAAATACACCTAGCAGCCAAAAAAAAAGAAAGTGACTTCTCAGTTTCTAGTTTGAATAACTGCGTAGATGTGGTGACACGGAGACACAGAAAACTTGAGCATGGGTGTGGGGAGGGGCAGGTGGGTGGGGAACAAACTTATGTTGACATTTCTTATATCCTGACTTTGAGATTTCTATGAGAAACCCATGAATATGTCAAGAAGAGAGATGCCAAGGAGAAATCATATCATTTGGAATAAAATTATATCAATTAAAAGATGATTTTTAAATCTAGATGATTTGATAAGCCTAGTCAGGTGGAAAATATAAAAGCAAACATTTATTGAACCCTAATAAATCAGGCACTCAATAAATTTGCATCTAGATTGGGGAGACAAGTCAGTGGTAAAGGCTATGATAAAATACAGGCAAAGTAGAGTGCTGAGTTGCGGTGGGAGGCAGGATCACTCTCTAGTCTAGCTCCACAAGCAGTTACAGGGGAGGGACTGTGAATAAGGGTCAACAAATGTACACTGAATGATGGCTGAGATATTGTCACAATCTGAACTTTTCAACTTCTTCCAAAGGAAATCACCATTTTTACTGCTAAAATGATAAAAATCATTCTTCCAGCCTTGTCTTCTCAAAGACTGAATTTTCAAAGCTTTAGGCACTGGATGATATGTCATGCCCAGCGTTTGGAATGCCCTTAGTATCAGGACCAGATGGAGCCTGAAGCTGCTGATCAGAGCAGCCATGAGCCAAACAGGCTTTCCTTGGTAGGAGGGCACTGGGACAGCCAAACAGGCTGAGGGGAGAAAACGGGCCCAGAGGCCATTCTCGCTGGCTCACAAGGCCTGTTTATGCAACCCCTCATGCCCTTCAAGCTTTCTCCCACCCTGACGGCACAGGCTGTGAGTGAGCGCTGGTTTATAGGCACGGCTGATTCCAATCTCTTACTTGTCATCTTCTAATGTTTTATGATGTGCTGAGAAGACCTCTGGCAGAAAGTCTCTGTTTAAATGCCTTTTATTATTTTCTTGTTTGTGATATATCAGGCCAGAGGATGCATGTAACCTGATCAACCTAGTAAAAATTTTAATCCCTTCTATTTTTATGGCCTTCCAGGAAAAAATCCATTTAGGGGAAAAGTAATGAGTTTCAGAACTAATTCTCAAACATCATATCAACATGTTACCAAAAATGGAGCCAAGCCTGTTGGGGGTCTCAACCCATCTAAAAGTTCCTAATGGTTTTTGTTTAGAATGTGGTGTGTTGGAGAACTTGGGAAGCAGAGACTTGAGCAGGAGAGGGGTGAAGGATTCACTGAGCATGTGTGCCTATGTGTGGGAGGAATGGAGGAAAAGACTTAGGAGTTAAGGGCTTAACCGGTTGTCTTTTTCTGAGATCTTTAGTTTCAATGGACTTGCTACCAGATCTCTCAAAACAGTATTCACAGCAAAAGTCACAATCTCCTTTGGTTCTCACAAAAAGCCTGTGAAGTAGGTATTCCACAGGTCACAACTCAACTTTCCAGGTGCAGAACTAAAGTTGGGAAAAGCTAAATGACTTGTTCAGGGTCATACAGCTACTTTGGTTTCTGCCCTGTGTGTGGACCAAATTGCCTTCTGCACAGAAGATTACTCCCTGAGATAAATATCCCCCCACTTTCATTCAAAGAGCCTGAGAACCAAAGGAGGGCAAATTTGAGAGTGATGTACACAAGAGCTGAAGCATCTTTCTGTGTATAGCATCTTCAGTCTAGCAATTCTTACTTCCTTTCTATCTCACTTCCACAGTAGGTGATGTACACCTGAGATCACTTCACCAGTGCAGGATTGTGTAAGTGGGTGCATGTTTAGTCATGTCTAACTCTTTGCAACCCCACAGACTGTAGCCCACCAGCCGCCTCTCCCCACAGGATTTTCCAGGCAAGAAAAATGGAGTGGGTTGACATTTCCTTCTCCAGGAGATCTTCCTGACCCAGGGATCAAACCCAGTCTCCTGCACTGCTGAGCCACCAGGGAAGCCCATCCAACTGTAATTCCACTGCTTTCTCTCTCACTTAAAGAGAAGTACAGCAAAATCCAGGTAAGAGTGATATTAGATCAGCTCTAACTTATCGTAATGTAAGTCATTCACAAACATTCCATAGTTAGTAAAAATGAATTATGAGTAATACTAGTTACTTGCAATGTAGTTGCAAACTGTCACGAGAAGTGACACAAGTTCCATCCTTGTGATAACCACTTATTATTTTTCAGTCTACTACTGTTTCCTATTTACAACCACACACTCACTTTCAGTAATTGAGCTCAGACCACATGCCTGCCTTCAGATAACATTAAGAGAGGAAAGAGACCTGTCCCCATGGAGGGGGATATGCACAGAGGTGTGTCAGAGGAACCACAAGGGTAAATGACTCCCAAACTGAATCCCAACACCATAAGTGCAGGTATGACAGCAAGAGATAAGTCAGTAACAGACAAGCAAAGCATGATGAAAAGTGAGATCATCTCAGGAGTATATGTTAGTGAATCATCAAAGGATTCATGGGATTCAGCCAGAGGAGTTAGCTATAGCTATTCTATCAGCTGTCAAATCCATTTTTAAAATCTTAAATCTGACATTGATCACTGCTCACTCAAAATCTGTAACGGTGATATACTGTTTTACCAGGGATCCCTGTCCAGTATTAACCATATCAAAAAATGAACACGGGATATGTAGCCTCAGCTGGTGCCCCAGAGCTACTTCTCTTCCTCGGCTGACTCTCAGCTCACTTGACAATCATCACTCCAGACTTTTCCCACTGTCTTTAAGAAATCAGATAGAAACTCACATCCCACCCCCAAATGCACAGATGACCTAACTTCCTAGGAGATTTTGTGAAGTCTGAAGTTGATATAATTTGGGGAGAAGGATTTTTTAAGGAAAAGAATACAAAATCATGAATATAATATTTTGTATTCACAAAAAAACCAGGAAGCATAAAATTTTAAGTGGAAAATATATCATAATATATAGGAAAATTACACAACATTTTTAGTAATTAACTGCCTGACATATCTCTATATTTTTCTTACAATTTTTGCCTGCATACTCTGTGATCATCTCTTCATATGGCAATGATTTCATATCATTTTTTATAGACAGAACAGAAAGAACATTATCTTTCCCTTAGCAGAGCTAATCAAAATTTGTGGGTTTTTTTAATTGATATTTTAGAGAAATTTCTTTCAGTTTCCTGATTCTGTTACTGGTGATATGAGGAAAATTTTTAGGATCACTGTCAAACTGAGGAAAACATCTATGAAGTTTCTTCCATATATAAGCTATAGAGTATGGAAGAAATTTCCATAGATTACAACTCCTTACTTATCAAACTTTGTTTCTCCTCCACTATCCACACACTTCTGATGCCAAGCACTGTAGAAAATGTTCATTTAACGTTATGACTTTTGGCTCCATACGTTCATGTCATGATGCCAGGTTAGTTCAGCTCAGTGGGCTATGGAGTATTCCTGGATGTCATTCGTATGCTAGGTTTGCTACAAATGACTTACCTATACACAGAAGTATAACACTGGGCTGGAAGAAGCACAAGCTGGAATCAAGATTGCCAGGAGAAATATCAATAACCTCAGATATGCAGATGACACCACCCTTATGGTAGAAAGTGAAGAGGAACTAAAAAGCCTCTTGATGAAAGTGAAAGAGGAGAGTGAAAAAGTTGGCTTAAACTGATTCAGACACCTAAGATCATGGCATCTTGTCCCATCACTTCATGGGAAATGGATGGGGAAACAGTGAAAACAGTGTCAGACTTTATTTTTTTGGGCTCCAGAATCACTGCAGATGGTGATTGCAGCCATGAAATTAGAAGACGCTTACTCCTTGGAAAGAAAGTTATGACCAACCTAGATACCATATTAAAAAGCAGAGACATTACTTTGTCAACAAAGGTCCGTCTAGTCAAGGCTATGGTTTTTCCAGTAGTCATGTATGGATGTGAGAGTTGGACTATAAAGAAAGCTGAGCGCCAAAGAATTGATGCTTTTGAACTGTGGTGTTGGAGAAGACTCTTGAGAGTCCCTTGGATTGCAAGGAGATCCAACCAGTCCATCCTAAAGGAGATCAGTCCTGGGTGTTCATTGGAAGGACTGATGTTGAAGCTGAAACTCCAATACTTTGGCCACCTGATGTGAAGAGTTGACTCATTTGAAAAGACCCTGATGCTGGGAAGGATTGGGGGTGGGAGGAGAAGGGGATGACAGAGGATGAGATGGCTGGATGGCATCACTGACTCGATGGACATGAGTTTGGGTAAACCCCAGGAGTTGGTGATGGACAGGGAGGCCTGGCATGCTGCGATTCATGGGGTTGCAGAGTTGGACATGACTGAGCGACTGAACTGAACTGAAATGATACACAGAAGTGACTGAGAACAAAGTAATATACCCCACTAAACCAAATTAAATATATCCCCAACTAACTTCCCTGTAGCCAGACCTCCAATGCTCTCCACCCTCCAATGCCAATCCACACGAGACAAAAGTGTGACAAACAGGAATCTGAAATGGAAAGAAACAGCAATCTTAACCAAATACAGTTAAACATTGTACTTTTGCAAATCTTACAAAAACATGTTAACACATTGCTAGAAAAGGGAGGGGCCCATGAAACTAGGGGTTCTGAAGTGTTAAGTTTCATTAGATTCAAGGTAAATCCACCTCTGTCTCCTATGGAATTTGAAGTCATCCTATGTGAACTTCCTCAACTCCTCTCCCTTCTTTTTCAAAAGGTTTCCATATCTTTAGTGATCCTCTGACCATTCCCTTTTGCTTCTGGAGAAAAAGCATATTGATCTGTCTGCAACACCTTCCATTTAATCCCATCTTTGCTGAGCTCTTGCCCCATCAGTTATCCTTTCTTTTTTTATGTGACCCTTCCCTGCTGTATTAGTTTCTTTAACTAAGGCTGGAAATATACCGAAGTCTCAATACATCTTAATGTGTTTATACTGTGCTGTTCACCTTATCCCTATATCTGCTCTTTCTTTGTATTCTCCATTTTTATTGTGACTTCCATAATTATCCTAGATCCACAGGCTACAAGATTGACATATTTTACATTCATATGAATCCTTTCACCAAGTTTGGTCAAATGTACAA
This sequence comes from Okapia johnstoni, assembly GCA_024291935.2. Taxonomy (NCBI): domain Eukaryota; kingdom Metazoa; phylum Chordata; class Mammalia; order Artiodactyla; family Giraffidae; genus Okapia; species Okapia johnstoni. Next base: position 120,123,418 of record CM044306.1, on the reverse strand, counting down.
CCACAATCTTTCTTAATCAGACCTTCCATTTTTATATGGCCTATATACAAACAAACTAGGTTCCTAAGTCTGCAGTATGCCCAGCATCCATCCTCCTTTCTTACTGTGAATAACAATACCCCAATTTTTTGTTGAGGAGCCACCAATCCCCCATTCTCAGTCCATCTCTGGGCACATCCCTAAACATAGACAGAGAACTCCATTCCCTGGGACATAGTAGTTGTTGTTGTTCAGTTCTCAGTCATGTCTAACTTTTTGTGACCCCAAGGACTGCAGCACACCAGGCTTCCCTGTCCTTCACTATTTCACAGAGCTTGCTTAAACTCATATCCATTGAGTCAGTGATGCCATCCAACCATCTCATCTTCTGTCGTCCCCTTCTCCTCCTGCCTTCAATCTTTCCCAGCATGAGTCCTTTCCAATGAGTCGGCTCTTTGCATCAGTTGGTCAAAGTATTGGAGTTTCAGCTTCAGCATCAGTCCTTCCAATGATATTCAGGGTTGATTTCCTTTAGAATTGACTGGTTTGATCTCCTTGTTGTCCAAGGGACTCTCAAGAGTCTTCTCCAGCACCACAGTCCTAAGGCATCAGTTCTTTGGCACTCAGCCTTTTTTACTGCCAGTTCTCACATCCATACATGACTACTGGTAAAACCATAGCTTTGACTATATGGACCTTTGTCGGCAAAGTAATGTCTCTGCTTTTTAATATGCTGTCTAGGTTTGTCATTGCTTTTCTTCCAAGAAGCAAACATCTTTTAATTTCATGGCTGCAGTCATGCTGTGATTTTGGAGCCCAAGAAAAGAAGGTCTGTCACTGTTTCCATTGTTTCCCCATCTATTTGCCATGAAGTGATGGGACCAGATGCCATGATCTTAGTTTTTTGAATGCTGAGTTTTAAGCCAGCTTTTTCACTCTCCTCTTCCACTTTCATCAAGAGGATCTTTAGTTCCTCTTCATTTTTTGCTCACAAGGGTGGTGTCATCTGCATATCTGAGGCTATTGATATTTTCTCCTGGCAATCTTGATTACAGCTTGTGCTTGTTCAGGTATTTCTCATGCTGTACTCTGCATAGAAGTTAAATAAGCAGCATGACAATAAACAGCCTTGACGAACTCCCTTCCCAATTTTGAACCGGTCTGTTTTTCCATGTAAGGGTCTAACTGTTGCTTCTTCTTGTTTTCCAGGAGGCAGGTAAGGTGGTTTGGTATTCTCATCTCTTAAAAATTTTCCACAGTTTGTTGTGATCCACACAGTCAATATGTTCAACTATGGGCATAAATGACTTAAGTCAGACAATGAGACTCCATTCTGAATTTGGGGTGTTTTTTTTAATTACTGGGAATGAGGAATTAATTGTGATATCTGGTTTATTGGTTCTCTCAATAAATGAATTAAATAAAATCTCAACACATGTTCATTTCACATTTGTATTGGAGTCATGATTTTACTTTTCTTTTCAATAAATGATCTTTCTGGAGGTCCTCCACCAAGATGCTCACTGAATTCATCTGAAACAACTAAGTAAATGGCTTGAAGCGAGGCACATACTATTGTTGCTGCCAGAGATGAATGCCAAATGGCAATAGATCTTGAACTTTCCTGACTCTCCATTTCTCTAGTTTGTTTGTTTTTGTCTAATTTCCACTAATTGTGTGTAGATATGTTTCACTTTTGACTGATCAATTATATTCCCCATTGGTTTCAGCAAAATTAGGATTTTGGTTTGAATGTATGACCATTTTGATAATCTCCAAAACTGCATTAATAGATCATGAAAATCTTTTTGTTGTTGTTGCTGCTGCTGCTGCTGAGATAGAGAAAACAGAGAATTTGTTTGTTTGGCTTGTCATTTGTCTATTTTGAGCTCAAGCCAGTCAAGAAGTTGTACTTACTGGGAAGGAGAACAGTTTTTTGATGTCTAGATCAGAGTGTTTTGGTATTTTCGTGTCAACTCTTGACTGGTGGCTGAAATTTTTGAACTGAAGCACTAAGCTTTCCATCCATATGTCTATGTGTCTGTAATTCAGAAAGGCTTCTCTTACTTTTGTGAATGTATAATGTTTCCAGGTAGCACAGAGGTAAAAGAATCTGTCTGCCAGTGCAGAAGACTAAAGAAACTCAGGTTCAATCCCCAGGTCAGGAAGATTCCCTGGAGAAGGAAATGGCAACCCACTCCAGTATTCTTGCCTGGAAAACTCCATGGACAGAGGGACTTAGCAGGCTACAGTCCATGAAGTTGAAAAGAGTCAGACACTACTGAGCATGTGCGCACGCGCGCGCGCGCGCACACACACACACACACACACACACACACACACACACACACACACACATTCTCTCTCTCTTTTTCTAAGCTACAAGGGTATTAATATCATGAAGTCTCTTAAAGGAGTTCTGTTCTGATTAATTATACAAGAGATAAATAAGGCCAGTAGTCTCACATCAGTTGAGGCACCTCAAGAAGAGGAATTCATCCAAATTTATAGACTCTGCAGGTGAAATCTGATGGAGTTTATTGGCTTTGTTAGCTTCAGTTCAGTCGCTCAGTCATGTCCAACTCTTTGCGACCCCATGGACTGCAGCATGTCAGGCCTCCCTGTCAATCACCAACTCCTGGAGCTTGCTCAAACTCATGTCCATGGAGTCGGTGATGCCATCCATCCATCTCATCCTCTGTCATCCCCTTCTTCTCCTGCCTTCAATCTTTCCCAGCAGCAGGGTCTTTTCAAATGAGTCAGTTCTTCGCATCAGGTGGCCAAAGGATTGGAGTTTCAGCTTCAGCATCAGTCCTTCCAATGAATATTCAGGACTGATTTCCTTTAGGATGGACTGGTTTGATCTTCTTACAGTCCAAGGGACTCAAGAGTCTTCTCCAACACCACAGTTCAAAAGCAGGATTCCAAATAACAAAGGCCTTAAAAAGTCCAATCTAAGATTCCTTTTGAAAATTTCCAAAAAATTTAATTTTGTATGACTCTTGATTTGGCAAAGCTAACTTAAGGAGGCCTGTATAGTAAATTAACATTCTTGCTTCACTTTTAATAAATTAAAAAGTCAAATCCAATGAGTCAGATTTATTTTGTGAAAGCTTTTTTTCAAGATTATTATGATTACAAGGTGGGGAGAACTACCAGAAAATTTTGTTAAAACTTGGGAATGAACAGGAAAAGATTAGTGGGTTGTTGCCTAGTTCACCAGGTTATCTCAGCCTTTCCATATCTTTGAGTTATTTCACAATTCTGTAAATTGTAGATGACTAATAGCAGCGTAAATGATCCTTTTCTATAGTAATGCAAGTTACATCTAGTGAAGAACCTATTGATTCCCAGCACCTTCTCCCCTATCCTTGCAGAAAAAGCCAATTTTCAAATTTTATAATTTTTTAAATTATAACATAACTGAAAAATAACATGACAGTTTTATACTTTTTTTCTGGCTACTTTTGCATGTCTCCCTTTAAAAATAATTTTGGCATTTTTCACTGGGGTTGCACTAAGTTTATAGATTAATTTATAAATATATTTTTGTCAAGTTGAGTTTTAATGTTCAAGAAACACTACTAGATGTCCATTTATTCAAATCTCCTTTAGTGTCCCTGAATCATATCTAAAATTTTCTTTTTATGAAGTGTTGACTAAAAAAAAAAAAAAAAGCACAATATGAGAATTGTGAGTTAAGTTTTATTTGGAGCAAAATAAGGACTATAGCCAGGGAGACAGCATCTCAGACAGGTCTGAGGATCTGCTCTGAAGAGGTGGGGTGGAAGTTAGTATATATATGGTTTTAGTGAAGGGGGATACATTCAACCAAGCACACATTTTGGCAGAAGGTTAATTCTAGTCACAATGAGAAGATGTCTATGTTAATGATGTTGGTCCTTTTCTAGATATGAGAAGATGCAAGAATCTGGGCTCATAAAACCCTCTCCTGGGAATATCTGACTATCTGAAGGCCTCTTCTGCCAGTTTTCCCAGAGTACAGATGCCTCATTTCTCATCCCCACCCTAAACTCCCTTCAGTGTATGTTGAAGGTCAGGAACTACAGTGCCTAGTGACTTTATTCTTAGTGAATAAGATGACGAGTATCAATTCTTTTTTAGCATGGGCTTCTACCTTTCTTGTTAAGCTTATTCCTTGGCATTTTATTGCTTTTGCTCCTACTGTAAATGGGACCATTTCTTCCAGTCCCAGAGGTGTGATTCATTAGCTGGTTTAAGCCAAGCAGGATGGTCCCATTTATCTTCCCAGCCCATACTCTTCTGGTCAACCAGACATGAGAAGGAGATATCAGGATAAGGATGTTCTTCATTGATCTCATTTATCAGAAAAAAAGCACATGGAAAGAAGCAGACCCTCTTGTGAGGGGGGAAAAGCTCCTTTTTTTTTTTAAATAAATTTTTTGTTTTCTAAAATATGCAACTGAAAATACCTTGTCTGATAAATAACTATGATTGTATGCAATAAACCAAATCCCTTATCTCTTTATCTACACTTAACTCCTTATTTTTTAACACAGAATCTATAAGCTCTGCATAACAAGCAGTGATGACATTAGTACGTTTGCATTCAGATTTGGTATTAAGACATACACTCTTCCATGGAAATAAATGGAGATTAGTCAAATGAGAAAAGACAAAAGCTATTTATTCAGAGCTCCTATAGCAAAGGAGCTAGCTGCCATCACTTGTGTTTTGACACAGATTCATAAGCAGGCAGAGGAATGGGAAAGGTTTATAAGGGGAAAAAGGGGGAAGCCTTCTAATATGCTCTCATTGGAAGCTGTTGGTAGGAAAGTTGTAGGTACACTAACCAGAAGGAGGACACTTTATATGATTATTTAGGGGTGAGTATTTGGCCTCCTATAGCTGTCTCAGGTGGGATTACTGTGGATAATGTGCTAGTTCCCTGTGGTGGTTGTTGCAGACTGTGGGTCAGAGTTCTATTTTGATATATTATCTGGTCATTGTGTGTTTGCATATTCAGTCTCTCACTGCTACAGCTGAAAAAGCGGCTCAAATACTGACATACTTCCAAAATAAGCTTCAATGTGCCCTCGCTACCACTCTTCTGAACCTCAGAACTTCCCATGCAACAAAAGGATCAATGTCTGACACTGCTGATGACCGCCAAGATCCTACTCCTATAGTAGCCAATGTCAGTTCTGATTGGTGGGTGCCAGTGCCTTAACGTTAGTCCCTCAATTGTGTCCGACTCTTTGAAACCCCACAGAATGTAACCTGCCAGGCTCCTCTGTCCATGGACTTCTCAAGGCAAGAATACTGGAGTGGGTAGCCATTTCCTTCTCCAGGGGATCTTCCCAACCCAGGGATCAAGCCTGGGTCTTCTGCATTGCAGGCGGATTCTTTGCCATCTAAGCCACCTTTTCACAGTTTTTTTCTTCACCAGTGCCTGGTGTGTGTGTTTGCGTGTGTGTGTTAGTCACTCAGTCGTGTCCGACTCTTTGCAAACCCATGGACTGTAACCTGCCAGGCTCCTCTGTCCACGGAATTCTCCAGGCAAGAATACTGGAGTGGGTAGCCATTCCCTTTTCCAGGGGATCTTCCTAACCGAGGGATTGAACCCAAGTTTCCCGCATTGCAGGCAGGTTCTTTACCACCTGAGCCACAAGGGAAGCCCTTGCCTTACTTCGCCAGTGCCTTACTGGTTGTTAAATAACATTTCTAGTATCACTCCTGCTTCTACTTCCTCTCACTTTCTAGCCCTGTTTTCCTTTTTCCAACCAAAAAATTTCATATTATTTGCTTAGTCCTTTTATTTATTTATTTATTTATTTATTTAATTTTTATTTTTTTATTATTTTTTTATTTTTTTTTCTGATTTTATTTTATTTTTTTTATGTATTATCTTTTTTATTTATTTATTTTTATTTATTTATTTTAGTTGGGGGCTAATTACTTTACAATATTGTAGTAGTTTTTGCCATACATTGACATGAATCAGCCATGGGTTCACATGTGCTCCCCCTCCCAAACCCTCCTCCCACCTTCCTCCCCAACCCATCCCTCTGGGTCATTCCAGTGCTCCAGTCCTGAGCATTTGTCTCATGCATAGAACATGGAATGGTGTTCCGCTTCACATAGGACAATATACATGTTTCAGTGCTATTGTCCCAGAACGTCCCACCCTCACCTTCTCCCTCAGAGTCCACAAGACTGTTCTATGCATCTGTGTCTCTTATTCTGTCTCGCATATAGGGTTACCGTTACCATCTTTCAAATTCCATATATATGCATTAGTATACTGTATTGGTGTTTTTCTTTCTGGCTTACTTCACTCTGTATAATGGGCTCCAGTTTCATCCATCTCAATAGCACCGATTCAAATGTATTTTTTTTAATGGCTGAGTAATATTCCATTGTGTATATGTACCACAGCTTCCTTATCCATTCGTCTGCTGATGGACATCTAGGTTGCTTCCATGTCCTGGCTATTGTAAACAGTGCTGCGATGAACATTGGGGTACACGCGTCTCTTTCAATTCTGGTTTCCTCAGTGTGTATGCCCAGCAGTGGGATTGCTGGGTCATATGGCAGTTCTAGTCCCAGTTTTTTAAGGAATCTCCACACTGTTCTCCATAGTGGCTGTACTAGTTTGCACTCCCACCAACAGTGTAAGAGGGTTCCCTTTTCTCCACACCCTCTCCAGCATTTATTGCTTGTAGACTTTTGGATAGCAGCCATTCTGACTGGTGTGTAATGGTACCTCATTGTGGTTTTGATTTGCATTTCTCTAATAATGAGTGATGTTGAGCATCTTTTCATGTGTTTGTTAGCCATCTGTATGTCTTCTTTGGAGAAATGTCTGTTTAGTTCTTTGGCCCATTTTTTGATTGGGTCGTTTATTTTTCTGGAATTCAGCTGCAGGAGTTGCTTGTATATTTTTGAGATTAATTGTTTGTCTGTTGCTTTGTTTGCTATTATTTTCTCCCATTCTGAAGGCTGTCTTTTCACCTTGCTCATAGTTTCCTTTGTTGTGCAAAAGCTTTTAATTTTAATTAGGTCCCATTTGTTTATTTTTGCTTTTATTTCCAATATTCTGGGAGGTGGGTCATGGAGGATCCTGCTGTTGCTTAGTCCTTTTAGTATTCACTTTTATATTGTGGTGGGCTTCCCTGGCAGCTCAGAAGGTAAAGAATCTGCCTGAAATTCAGGAGACCTGGCTTTGATCCATAGGTTGAGAAGATTTCCAGGAGAAAGGAATGGTTACCCACTCCAGTATTCTTGCCTGGAGAATTACAAGGACAGAGGAGCCTGGTGGGCTACAGTCCATGGGGTCACAAAGAGTTGGACACAACTGAGTGACTTTCATTTCCACTTTTATATTATGATAGATTGAATTCAAGGCACCAATTCTTCACCTCCCTCTGCAGGCATTCCCTTTGCCCTGAAATTCTACAGTTCCCTCTTCATAACAGGTAAAGTCCCCTCCCCTTGAATCTAGGGTTGGCCGTGTGACTTACTTCAGCCAATAGAATGTTAGCTCAGTTGATACAAGTAGAAACTTGAAAAAGCACTTGTGATCTTCTGTGCTGTCTATTGTTTTGATTTATTTACCATAAGAACATGTCCAGTCTAGCTTGCTGGAGGATGTGACAGGTGCATGCTGGTCAGCTGAGTCATCCCAGCCAAAGTGACTGTAGACCAGCCAGCTACCCTCCAGCCAGCTAGTTGACCAGAGATACATGAGAAATCCTAGAGTAGCTCAGATAAGCAGAACAAATCAACCAATGCATAGATTCATGAAAACAATAAGTGGTTGTTTTAAATCACCAAGTTTTAATCTAAAATTAAATCTCTAAGTTGTATGGTAATATGTTGCACAGGACTAGTTACCTGATACACATGCCTTTACATGTACTCAGATGGCTTTTCCTGAATTTTTAATATATCTTGATGCTTACCTATAAAAGATAACAAGTATATCTATAGCACCTCCTACCTTTTCTTCCTCAGCCTTAATCAGTTCAATTATTCTACAAGTTTTACATCATCCTCTACATCTTCCTTAAATGCTTGTGTTTTCTTTGAGCATTGTGAGTACTTGAGTAAGTTCTTTGAAGTCTTGGGGACATGTTTAGTCACTATTTTTTCTGGTTAGGGTCAACATTTTTCTTTGGAGGGTCTTCATCTTTCATTAGTTTTTCCTCACCTTTTACTTGTAATATAGGTTGTGTACTAATCTCACTCTGGGATGTCCTTGTCATAAATTAGCTAGGCTGGTTTACATGCTTTAAAAGTAGCAAGGTTTTATTTATCCTTAAAGGCCTTTTCACTCTTTGGGAACAAATTAAAATGCTTCCTCCTTCATGAAGGCTTTTCCAATGTTCTCTTCTTCCTCTCAACTCTAGAGCACTTGGCTCATTTGACAGATGCAGCCACCTATCTCACTTGGCCCAATATTTAGGTGTTCTAGGTTGTAAATCCCCAAGAACAAAGAACAAGGCTTTGGAAAAGCCTCAAAAACTGGTATACCATCACCTAGTCACTCTTGGACAAGTTATTTAACTGAGGCATAGTCTTCATCTTAAAGTTGAGATCAGGATGTTTCCTTGCAAGGGTATTAACTGAGAAAATATGTACAAAGTGTTTAGACTAATGTCTGGAATAAAATGGGTGTTCAACAAGTCTCAAATAACTCCTCGTCAGCATCTGCATTCTCTGATAAGCCCAGTGCGGTGCCTCGCATACACTTAGAGCTCAATAAATATCACAGTTAGGTTGAAGTAAATTGCTGAATCACCCTCTTGTCTGTTCAACTTCATCTCACATTAGATTCAACCAGGAAATTATTAATTATTCTGACTTACATGCAATGACATCTACAAAATGATGACTTTTTCCGTCTTTTCTAAAACATTGAGATGAAGTTTAATATTTACATTTATGTTTCTTTATCTATTACATATGCAAAACAAATGTTTGAATGAGTATCACACTAGTTTTCTAGGTGAATGGTATGAATATTCCAAAATGATGCAGTAGAAGCCATTCAAGGGGCTTCCCAGGTGGCACCAGTGGTAAAGAACCCATCTGTCAATGCAGGAGATGTAAGAGACATGAGTTCGACCCCTGGGTCAGGAAGATCCCCTGGAGAAAAGCATGGTAACCCACTCCAGTATTCTTGCCTGAAGAGTCCCATGGACAGGGGAGCCTGGTGGGTTATAGTCCCTAGGGTCACAAAGAGTTGGACATGACTGAAGCAACTTAGCATGCACGCACTGGTTCCTTTTTTGTGATTACTCATTTTGAATGACATGAGTTCTTCCTGGCCTAGCAACTTTCAGGGAAGTTTAGTTGGGGAGGTTCCAGGGCTAACAGGTATTCGCCCTGAATCTTAGTGTAGCTTCCTACAACACAATGTGTGTGAGTGTGTGTGTGTGTTTGTGCATGCACGCACATGTGTATTTCCCACAAGAATGCACTGTCTGTATGTTTCCTATTCAATGCCATCTCCTCTCCCTTCTTTCCCATCACAGCTGCATACATTCACACTGTGGTACCAACAAGGTCCTGGGAGATACCTTTCTCCAACTGTGGCACCCTATTTCTTTGTCTCAAACTAGCATGGTTGGCTTTTGTCTTTCATGTGTCCCAGCTACTTTGGAAAACACTTCTTGTCTGAGATCTATAGCTGGATGCATCCTATTTGAGGACCTTTCTGGATACTACATATTTTAACTGAATGTGCTTCTAACTTGAATTTATTGAGAATCTGATACATTTGTAATTAATTCCATTATTTTATTTTATGCATTTGTTTCAGTTTCTCTGTGTTTCATCTGTTTGAGATTTTTTTCCCCTCTACTGATTTTGAAACAGTGTACTCTCTTTCATTTCTTTAGTAGTTACATTTAAACTTTTTATATGCTCCCTAACAAAGCCAAGGTCTCCATCCTTCTTCTGAACAGGATATTAGAATACTTTAATTCCAATCACTCCTTACACTTCAGGTGCTATTATAGTCTGGCAGTTTCCTTTTTGCATTTCTTTAACTACAAATATTGAACAATTTTATTGTTTTATATAATTGATGTCCATTTATAACAACCTACCTGACTTTCTTGGCTCAAAATTCATTCTTGCAGAACTTCCTTTTCAGGCTATTTTCTTTTTCCTGAGTATACCCCTGGGAAGTTTCTTTAGTGAAAACCTATTGATGTTAAGTACTCAGTTTTTGAGTGTCTGTAATGTCTTTTATTTCACCTACTTCACCTTTAATTTTGAAAGATTATTTTCCTGGACATACAATTCAAAGTGGATGGTGATTTGCTTTCAGCACTTTGAAGATATTCTGTCATCTCTGGCTCCCATTGATGTCAGGTTACAATTGGTCATTTCCTTGTATGTGATTTTTCTTTTATATCTGGCCGTTTTTAAGATCTTTACTTCGTGGTTGGTGTTCTCAGTTTTACTAGAACATGTCTAGGTATAATAGACTTAATTTTACTTTTTCTGTTTCATTTCAGTTCAGTCACTCAGTCGTGCCCGACTCTTTGCGACCCCATGAATCGCAGCACGCCAGGCCTCCCTGTCCATCACCAACTCCCGGAGTTTACCCAAACCCATGTCCGTTGAGTCAGTGATGCCATCCAACCATCTCATCCTCTGTCGTCCCCTTCTCCTCCTGTCCCCAGTCCTTCCCAGTGTTAGGGTGTTTTCCAATGAGTCAACTCTTCGCATGAGGTGGCCAAAGTACTGGAGTTTGAGCTTCAACATCAGTCCTTCCAATGAACACCCAGGACTGATCTCCTTTAGGATGGACTGGTTGGATCTCCTTGCAGTCCAAGGGACTCTCAAGAGTCTTCTCCAACACCACAATTCAAAAGTACCAATTCTTCGGCGCTCAGCTTTCTTCACCGTCCAACTCTCACATCCATACATGACCACTGGAAAAACCATAGTCTTGACTAGATGGACCTTTGTTGGCAAAGTAATGTCTCTGCTTTTAAATATGCTATCTAGGTTGGCCATAACCTTCCTTCCAAGGAGTAAGCGTCTTTTAATTTCATGGCTACAATCACCATCAGCAGTGATTTTGGAGCCCCAAAAAATAAAGTCTGACACTGTCTCCACTGTTTCCCCATCTATTTCCCATGAAGTGATGGGACCAGATGCCAGGATCTTAGTTTTCTGAACGTTGAGCTTTAAGCCAACTTTTTCACTCTCCTCTTTCACTTTCATCACTTTCTGCCATAAGGGTGGTGTCATCTGCATATCTGAGGTCACTGATATTTCTCCTGGCAATCTTGATTCCAGCTTGTGCTTCTTCCAGCCCAGCATTTCTCATGATGTACTCTGCATATAAGTTAAATAAGCAGGGTGACAATACACAGCCTTGACATACTCCTTTTCCTATTTGGAACCAGTCAGTTGTTCTATGTCCAGTTCTAACTGTTGCTTCCTGACCTGCATACACGTTTCTCAAGAGACAGATCAGATGGCCTGGTATTCCCATCTCTTTCAGAATTTTCCACAGTTTATTGTGGTCCACACAGTCAAAGGCTTTGGCATAGTCAATAAAGCAGAAATAGATGTTTTTCTGGAACTCTCTTGCTTTTTCAATGATCCAGTGGATATTGGCTATTTGATCTCTGGTTCCTCTGCCTTTTCTAAAACCAGCTTGAACATCTGGAAGTTCACGGTTCATGAGCATTACTTTACTAGCGTGTGAGATGACTGCAATTGTGCGGTAGTTTGAGCATTCTTTGGCATTGCCTTTCTTTAGGATTGGAATGAAAACTGACCTTTTCCAGTCCTGTGGCCACTGCTGAGTCCTCCAGATTTGCTGGCATATTGAGTGAAGCACTTTCATAGCATCATCTCTTATGATTTGAAATAGCTCAACTGGAATTCCATCATCTCCACTAGCTTTGTTCGTAGTGATGCTAAGGCCCACTTGACTTCACATTCCAGGATGTCTGGCTCTAGGTGAGTGATCACACTATCGTGATTATCTGGGTTGTGAAGATCTTTTTTGTACAGTTCTTCTGTGTATTCTTGCCACCTCTTCTTAATATCTTCTGTTTCTGTTAGGTCCATACCATTTCTGTCCTTTATCGAGCCCATCTTTGCATTAAATGTTCCCTTGGTATCTCTAATTTTCTTGAAGAGATCTCTAGTCTTTCTCAATCTGTTGTCTTCCTCTATTTCTTTGCATTGATTGCTGAGGAAGGCTTTCTTATCTCTCCTTGCTATTCTTTGGAACTTTGCATTCAGATGGGAATATTTTTCCTTTTCTCCTTTGCTTTTCGCTTCTCTTCTTTTCCCATTCTGTTTAAGATTTTCTATTCTGTTTAAGATTGGTTATAATTCCTGAATCTGTGAATTTATATCTTTAATTCTTGAAAATCCATTTTCTCTTAACTTCCATTATCTCTATTTTTTTTTTTTTGCTGGGACTCCAGTTAGATACACGATATACTTTCCCCTTTTATCTTAAACTCTTTCATACTGTCCATATCTTCACTTCTCTGCAGATTTTTGGGTAATTTCTTTAAATCTTTTTTCCACCTCAGTAATTTTCTACATCTGTGTCTAAACTCCTTTTCATCTACATTTAGCATTCCATTTCAATTGCATCTCCTTCTTTAAAGAAAAATATATAATTTGATTCCTCTTTAAATCTGGTCATTTTTTAATAGTCTCTTGCTTTTCATTCACATTTTTAAATTTTTCTTTCATTTCCTTGAAATACTAAACATTCTTATTTCTATATTCTGCATCTGATGTTTTCACTATCTGTTGGTCTGATCTTACATATTGTTGTTTTTGATGACTCTTATTCAGAGACTGGTTTTCATGTGTGTTTAATGATTTATGTGAGTTCATTATTCATTGGAAATTTATCTGTAGACTATTATGCCCATGATTACAATTTATTATAGCTAAGGATAGAGATTAAAATCAGCAAAGGTCATATGGCTGGCCTTGGTTACTCAATTCCCAGTCCCTTCAGATATCTAACTGATACTATACATGTCCCAACACACCCGCCATAAAACACATTTTCAGTATAAACTATCTGGTGTGGCTTTAATCCCCACATAAACAAAGACAGGCATGATGTGTCCAACTTGTCCGAGGATTAACAAGAAAACAGAGACCTCAAACAACATTATAAGCCAACTAAATATAGCAGATACCTATAAAGCATTCCACTCAACAACAGCACAACACAAATTCACCCAAGTGCACATGAAACATTCTCTACAACAGAATATATTATGAGCATGTTTCATTTTATTATGTTTCATTTTATTGCACTTCATAGGTACCAGGTTTTTGACAAATTGAAGGCTTGTGGTAACCCTGCATTGAGCAAGTTTATCAGCAGTACTTTTCCAACAGCATTTGCTCATTTAGTGTCTCTGTGTTACATTTCTGTAATTCTCACAATATTTCAAATTTTTCACTATTGTTACATTTGCTACTGTGATATATAATCAGTGATATTTGATGTTACTATTGTAACTGCAAATGAGGTAGAAATAGCAAAAGAGTGAAAATTAGAAGTGGAACCTGAAAATGGAACTGAATTGCTGCAATCTCAAGGTAAAATTTTAATAGATACAGAGTTGCTTCTTATGAATAAACAAATAAAGTGGTTTTCTGAGATGGAAACTCTCCTGGTGTGGCAGAGTTTGAGAAGACTGACTCCAATTTTGAAAGAGGTTCCACTGTTGGTAAAATGTTATCAAATAGCATTGCTTGCTACAGAGGAGTCATTCATGAAAGGAAGAGTCAATTGATACAGCAAACTTCAAAATTTCTTATTTTAAGAAATTACCACAGGCACCCCAGTCTTCAGCAATCACCACCCTGATCACCCAGCAAACATCAACACTGAGGCAAGACCATCCACTTAGCAAAAAGATAACATTCCAACAGCTCAGATAATGGTCAACATTTTTTTTTATCAATAAAGTATTTTATAATTAAGGTATGAACCGTGTTTTTTTTAAGACACAATGTTATCACACACTTAACAGATTATAGAATAATGTGAAGATTGTGCATTGAGAAACAAAAATATTTGTGTGACTCACCTTTTGTGATACTTACCTTACTGCAGTCATCTGAAACCAAATCTACAATATTTTGAGGTATGCATGTATGTCACAGAACAAGCCTCAAAAACTTAAAGAGATTGAAATTATAACAAGTATGTTTTCTGACCACAATGAAATTAAGTTATTCATCAACACACCAGGAAATTTGGGGAACTGACAAATATGTGGTAATTAAATAACATACTCCAAAATAAACAATTTAAGCCAAAGAAGATATCACAAGAGAAATTAGAAATATGAATGAAGATGAAAAATCCAATATCTGAAAACGTATGAGACACAGTTAAGGCAGTGCTCAAAGGAAAATTTATAGCTGCAAATACCCATATTAAAGAAGAAGAATGATCTCATATCAATCATCTAACATCTGGGCCAGCAGCTCCACCTTCTAGGCCCAGCTCTGGCTTTGTTGGCCTGTGGACATACAGCAGCAGCCCTGCTGGCCTCTGTGCTGCCTTCAGTGACCTCATCAGCTTCAGAGTCATTTTTCCTTTTCCTGGATGAATAACATTTGCAGTTGAATAGTCCTATTAGCCTGTTTCCACCTATAGAGTTTTTGAAGACCTACAGCCTTCTCTCATTTTGTCCTGTCTCTGTTCCCTTCAATCAAGTTGGTAGTGCTTTCTTCCAGGACAACATCCTCAAAAGCCTTGTGGACCTCCTGTGTATGTTGTGGGGACTGACACTATTAGATAAGAGTGTCTCTACAGATCCTTCCTGGATAACCTCACTTCTATTCCTAGTTTCAGCTGGTATGATTGATTGGGATCAATGAGTCACACACTTATTCTCTTACAAAATGTTGCCCAGTCACATCCTTGGCCTTCTCTCCAGAGCACGCTTTTCCAACAATAAATTTTCTAATTTCAGCATCCTTTGCAATATAGATAGGCCAAGAACATCTCAAATCATCAAGTGCTGGTTCCACTTTGCTTAATAAATCCTCAATTTATTTTATTCTTCTCATTTTCCTATAAATAGCATGGAGAAACAAGACTACACCTTCAATACTGTGCTAAAATCTCCTCAGTTCAATATCCAAGTTCATTGCTTATACGTTCTGCCCTCTACCCAAGAGTAGAACACAATTCAGCCAAGTTTTCTGCCACTCTGTGACGAAGATTGCTTCCCCTCCAGTTTTCAAAATATGCTCATTTTCTTCTGAGATCTCATCAGAAGCACCTTTAACATTCGTATTTCTATTGACATTCTATTCACTATGATATATGTACTTGCTAAGATGAGAGAATCTTTTCTCTACTGTGCTTTTCACTTTCTTCTGAACTCACAACAGAATCACCTTTAATATTCAATCCAAACTTTTCTATCATGCACCTCAAAATTCTTCCAACCTCTACACATCCCTCAATTCCAAACCCAACTCCACATATTCAAGTATTTATTCCTACACTACACTTTTCAGTACCAAAATCTGTGTTAGTTTCTTAGAGATGCCAAAACAAGCTATCACAAACTTGTTGGCTTAAAACAATAGAAATGCATTCTTTCATAGCTCTGGAGTCTGGTAGTCTAAAATCAAGGTCTCAGCAGCATTGGTTCCTTCTAGATTATGAAGGAGAATTCATTCCATGCTTCTCTCCTTCTTTCCTGTGGCCCTTTATGCATGTGGATCTAGTTTCTCCAGTACCATTTGTTGTAAGGCTATTACTTCCTCCATTTAATTGTCTTGGTGCCTTTTTTAAAAGTCAACTGACCATATAAGTTAGAATTTAGTTCTGGACTCCCAAATTCTATTCCCTTGATTTCTATGTTCATTTTTATGGCAGTGCCATAATGTCTTGGAGAAAAAATGGCAACCCACTCCAGTATTCTTGCCTGGAGAATTCCATAGACAAAGAAGCCTGGCAGGCTGCAGTCCATGGGGTTGCAAAGAGTTGGACACAACTGAGTGACTTTCACTTCACATACTGTCTTGGTTACTATAACTTTGCAATAAGTTTTGAAATTGCAAGTATTAGTCCTACAACTATTGTTCTTCTCAAGATTGCTTTGGCTATTATAGATTCCCTGCCTTTCCACATAAATTTTAGGATTGCCTTGTCAATATCTGGGATTTTTGATAGAAACTGTGTTGAATCTGTGAAATTTAGTACTGCCATTTTTAACATAGTAAGTTTTTTCAGTTCATGAACATGGGATATCTTTCTATTTATTTAGATATTCTTTCATTTATTTCAATAAGGTTTTAGTTTTCAGTATATAAGTCTTACACTTCTTTTGTTAAAATTATTCCTGTTTTACCCTTTTTGATGCTATTATAAAAGGTAATGTTTCTGAATTTTATTCTCAGATTACTTATTGCTAATATATTGAAATACAACTGATTTTTATACTGATCTTGTATCCTGCAACTGTGCTAAAACTTATTATTAGCTCCAACATGTCTTTCAGTTCAGTTCAGTTCAGTCGCTCAGTCGTGTCCGACTCTTTGCAACCCCATGAATCGCAGCACGCCAGGCCTCCCTGTCCATCACCAACTCCTGGAGTTTACCCAAACCCATGTCCATCGAGTCAGTGATGCCATCCAACCTTCTCATCCTCTGTTGTCCCCTTCTCCTCCTGCCCCCTAACCCTATCCAGCATTAGGGTCTTTTCCAATGAGTCAACTCTTCGCATGAGGTGGCCAAAGTATTGGAGTTTCAGCTTCAGCATCAGTCCTTCCAATGAACACCCAGGACTGATCTCCTTTAGGACGGACATGTTGGATCCCCTTGCAGTCCAAGGGACTCTCAAGAGTCTTTTCCAACACTATAGTTCAAAAGCATCAATTCTTCGGTGCTCAGCTTTCTTTACAGTCCAACTCTCACATCCATACGTGACCACTGGAAAAACCATAGCCTTGACTAGACAGACTTTTGTTGGCAAAGTAACATCTCTGCTTTTAAATATCTATCTAGGTTGGCCATAACCTTCCTTCCAAGGAGTAAGCATCTTTTAATTTCATGGCTGCAATCACCATCAGCAGTGATTTTGGAGCCCCCAAAAATAAAGTCTGACACTGTTTCCACTGTTTCCCCATCTATTTCCTATGAAGTGATGGGACCAGATGCCATGATCTTAGTTTTCTGAACGTTGAGCTTTAAGCCAACTTTTTCACTCTCCTCTTTCACTTTCATCAAGAGGCTCTTCAGTTCTTCTCCACTTTCTTTAGTAGGTTCCATGTGGTTTTTTTATATACAAAATCATGATACTTGCAAATAGAGATATTTTTATTCTTCAGTTCCAGTCTGAATATCTTTTGTTTCTTTTTCTTGCCTAATTACCTGCTATAGACTTAATATTTGTGTCCCTCCCCACTCATATTTGTATGTTGAAATCCTAACCTCCAAGGTGATGGTATTAGAAGGTGCAACATTTGAGAGGTGATTAAGTCATGAAGTCAGAGCTTTCATGAATTGGATTTGTACCCTTAGAAATGAGGCCTGAGAAAGGTTCTTTGCCCCTTCTTCCATGTGAGGACACAGGAAAAGGTCTGCTGTCTGCAGGAAGTGGGCTCTCACCAGACAGAACTGCCAGTTCCTTGATCTTGGACTGAGCCTCCACAACTATGAGAAATTAATTTCTGTTACTTATAAGCCACCTATACTCATGGTAAAGAACCCACTTGCCAATGCAGGAGATATAAGAAACTTGAGTTCAATCCCTGGGTAGGGAAGATCCTCTGGAGGAGGGAATGGCAACCCACTCCAGTATTCTTGCCTAGAGAATCCCATGGACAGAGGAGCCTGGTGGGCTTCAGACCATGTTGTTATTGTTATTGTTCAGTCACTCAGTTGTGTCTGACTCTTTGTGACCCCATGGACTGCAGCATGCCAGGCCTTCCTGTCCTTCACCATCTCCCAGAGTTTGTTCAAACTCATGTCTATTGAGTCAGTGATGCCATCCAACCATCTCATCCTCTGTCATCCCTTTCTCCTCCTGCCTTCAATCTTTCCCACCACCAGGGTCTTTTCCAATGAGTTAACTCTTTGCATCAGGTGGCCAGAGTATTAGAGCTTCAGCTTCAGCATTAGTCCTTCCAATGAATATTCAGGGTTGAATTTCTTTAGGATTCACTGGTTTGATCTCCTTGCTGTCCAAGGGACTCTCAAGGGTCTTCTCCAGTACCACAGTTCAAAGGCATCAATTCTTCAGCACTCAGCCTTTTTTATTGTCCAGCTCTCACATCTGCACATGACTACTGGAAAAATTATAGCTTTGACTATATGGAACTTTGGGTCCAAAAAGTCCACAGGGTCGCAAAAATCCGGACATGACTGAGGCGACTTAGCACAGCACAGCACATAAGCCACATAGTTTATGGCATTTTGTAATAGCAGCCTGAATGGATCAAGACATTGTTCCTAGCTGGAACACCAAGTACAATGTTGAATAAAAATGGTAAAAGTGACATCTTTGTCTTGTTCCTAATCTTAGAAGGAAAGCAATCACTCCTTCACCATTAAGTAGGACATTAGGCATAGGTTTTCATAGATGTTCTTCATCAGTTTGGAGATCTCTTCTGTTCATAGTTTGTTCAGGAATTTTATCCTGAGAAAAACTGGATTTTATCAAACACTTTTACTAGTATTTTGTTGAGAATGGGGTTTGTACCTATATTCATAAGAGATTAACCTGTAGTCTTCTTTTCTTGCAATGTCTTTGGTTTTGGTGTCCAGTTAAAACTGGCCTTAGAGGATGGGTTGGCAAGTGTTCCCTCCTCTTCTGCTTTCTAGAACATTTTGTGAATGGAATTCTTAATTTGTCTGATGTTAAAATTAGAACCCCCATTTTATGTTTGAATTGTCTAGTATGCTTATGGCCATTTATTCTTTTACAAAGAACTTAATGAGGTGTTATTTTATTCCAGAAAATGTGCTAAGTATTTGACTTTAAAGATTTCTTTAAGTCAAATAAAATACTCATGTCTTGGACACATGAACAGTTAACTATACTACAGTGTGCCTACTAACAAAGAAACTCATAGGTTTTTACGAGGACACAGAGGAAGGAAACTTATCAGTTCAGTTCAGTCGCTCAGTCACGTCCAACTCTTTCTGACCCCATGGACTGCAGCACACCAGGCCTCCCTGTCCATCACCAACTCGCAGAGCTTACTCAAACTCATGTCCATTGAGTCGGTGATGCCATCCAACCATCTCATCCTCTGTCATCCCCTTCTCCTTCTGCCTTCAATCTTTCCCAGCATCAGGGTTTTTTCTAAAGAGTCAGCTCTTCACATCAGGTGGCCAAAGTATTGGAGTTTCAGCTTCAGCATCAGTCCTTCCAATGAATATTCAGGACTGATTTCCTTTAGGATGGACACGTTGGATCTCCTTGCAGTCCAAGGGGCTCTCAAGAGTCTTTTCCAACACTACAGTTCAAAAGCATCAATTCTTTGGTGCTCAGCTTTCTTTATAGTCCAACTCTCACATCCATACATGACTACTGGAAAAACCATAGCCTTGACTAGACAGACCTTTGTTGGCAAAGTAACGCCTCTGCTTTTTAATATGCTGTCTAGGTTGGTCATAACTTTTCTTCCAAGGAGTAAGCGTCTTTTAATTTCATGGCTGCAGTCACCAACTGCAGTGATTTTGGAGCCCAAGAAAATAAAGTCTGTCACTGTTTCCATTGTTTCCCCATCTATTTGCTGCGAAGTTATGGGACCAGATGCCATGATCTTAGTTTTCTGAATGTTGAGCTTTAAGCCAACTTTTTCACTCTCCTCTTTCACTTTCATCAAGAGGCTCTTTAGTTCTTCTTTGCTTTCTTCCATAAGGGTGGTGTCATCTGCGTATCTGAGGTTATTGATATTTCTCCTGGCAATCTTGATTCCAGCTTGTGCTTCATCCAGTCCAGCATTTCTCATGATATACTCTGCATATAAGTTAAATAAGCAAGTTGACAATATACAGCCTTGACATACTTCTTTTGCTACTTGGAAACAGTCTGTTGTTCCATGTCCAGTTCTAACTGTTGCTTCTTGACCTGCATACAGATTTCTCAGGAGGAGGGTCAGGTGGTCTGGTATTCCCATCTCTTGAAGAATTTTCCACAGTTTTTTGTGATCTACACAGTCAAAGGCTTTGGCATGGTCAACCCACTCCATTATTCTTGTCTGGAGTATCCCCATGGACAGTGGAACCTGGTGGGCTACAGTCCCTGGGGTTGCAAAGAGTTGGACACAACGGAGCGACTAAGCACACACAGGAAGAAAATAGGGGAAAAGGAGGAGTAGGTCCCTTATATTTGTGGTAATCCTTCTAAGTGTCAGATGCCTCACCCCACTGACTCATTTAATATTCCTAACTGTCTTCCCAAGTCCTATTTCACATATGAGAAAACTAAGGTTTCGATAGTTTTCTGTCCCTCAAAGCATGGCTATCAGACCATCAGCATAACCTAGGAGCTTGTTAGAAATGCAGAACCTGAGGCTCCACCAACCTACAGATGCAGAATTCACAGGTGATTTGTATGCACATTAAATTTTAAGAATCACTAGTGACTGTCCCAAGGTCAAAGCATATAAATAGCAGAAACTGACTGCAAAGCCTGTGGTCCTTGCCCTGTAGCTACAACACAGTCAAGTCAAGTCAGAGATTAAACTCCTCACTCTAGCTGAGCAGAAGAGATCAAGTCATAACATCAGGCATCAATTTTCTCATCTGTTGAAGAGTTAATTATCATCGTAAAACTGATTACGTCTCTCAGAATAAATAAGGTGCTTTGAACACCTAGAACAACAAATGAATTCTAAGACAATAAAAGTCTGTCATAATGAATGCTGTTTAAAATTTTAAAGTCACCTTAAGCCCCAGGTCCTTTATTCTATAAGATTTATATCTGTTGCAATGAGATCTAAGCTTATTCCTCAGCCATGCTAATAGCTTTGTACACACTGTATGTTCATCCATGCTTCTAAGACCATTCAGACTGGAAAGAGAATCCTACTGCACCACTCACTCAATTTATTTGTTTAGAATTTTTTAGTGGCACCTCAAGGCTTATGGGATCATAATTCCCCAACCAGGGGTCGAACCAGGACCTACAGCAGTGAAAGCACTGAATCTTAACCACTGGACCACCAAGAAATTCCCCCATCACTCAACTTAAATGTGGAAAACAAAGGAAAGTCTTTCAGTTCAGTCCAGTTGCTCAGTCATGTCCGACTTTTTGCAACCCCATGGACTGCAGCACACCAGGCTTCCCTGTCCATCACCAACTCCCAGAGCTTGCTCAAAGTCTTTCAGAGAATGTTATAGTAATTCTTCCAGACCTGGGCCTAGGCCTTTAGTGAATGCAAGTTAAAACAGATTCAACTCAAATTCTGAATGAAAGTTTAATTCTTACAAAATCCAAAAGTGTCCTTCTTGTAACCCTGTTTCTCAGACCTTTTCGCACTGCATTTCTTTTTTCAGTTTTAGAGGAAATATTGTTTCCGTTTGTTTTGTTAGAAAATAAAAAAGTTGGTGCACTTTGGATTTAGCCCCGGTGCTCAGAGATAGGCCAGCTTGTTCTTCTCTGTGGGCTTAAAAGAGCCTCTTTTAAAAGAGCAAAACTATAAAACAATTCAGCATCATAACTGCTTCCAATGAGACCTCCTAACTTGAGAAGCCTGGATCATCTGCCTCAGAGAACATTGCATACTGTACTCTGCTTGCGTCCTTGAGAATTTTAGAACTGAGGACCACTTTAGAATAAGTTTCATAAATAATTAACTCAGCTCCATTCCTTCGGTTGCAAAAATGAGCCTCAGTTTTTGGTTACTTAATTCTCTCATTAAAACGTAGCTGTTTTTAAAGCACTGGTTTTATGAGGACACACTGTATTCATGGATGCTATGGGGGTCTTTGCAAATTTTCCATGCTGGCATTCTCTGTAACGACATCCTAGGGATGAGACAATTAGAGAGATCACATATCAGGATTTGCACAGCAAATAAATCCTTTAGATTAGTATTTCCCCAGGCTAAGGTGCCTTTCAGGGGTTAGGCTAAGGTGAGGTGAGTGGAGAAGCAGGTAAATATGGGGGATAAAATGTTTAATAGCTCTTAAATAAAACTTATCTGGATAATTTGGGCCAGGCCCTCTCCCATAGATCCCTTCTGTTTATTCTCACCACAACTTCATAGACAAGGTAGGTAGTATGAGGCCACTTACAAAAGAATGGAAGTTCAGAGAGACTGCCAATCTGTCCAAAATCACACAGCCAATCAGTCACACCACAGGCTGGAGCGCAGGGCTGCCTGGCATCTTACAATCAGGTCAGCATACAATGCTGTATTAGGTTTACAAGTGTTTTTATTTTTGTTAGTTTGGGGTTTTGTTTGTTTGGTCAGTTGGTTTCTTTTCTTTGGTTGTTGTTCCTCCCTGGGCACTATTAAGCCACAGGTATAAAATCCAGCTCACTTTTCTCTAAAGACTTTGGACAAGATACTTTAATTGACCTTAATACTAAATCTTCCTTGGAAAGTCTTTAGATTTCAATAATCATTTCTTTACTACAGGAGGAAAGTTAAAGAACACAACAAAGTAGAAATTCTAACCCTGTTGAGTGCTTTTCTACAAATGCCTGTTGTTTCTCTGAAATAATTGACCAATTTCTCCTTGGCACATTTGTACAATATGAATTCAAGAACCAAGCAGTGTCTAGAAATTATCATCAGGACTCTGCAGGCAGGAGCAGCAGGAAAGCAGAAAAGCATCTCAAAAAGTCACTATACACATTTCTATATAATTTACTTTTTTTCTATTCTTGTTCTATGAAATTTAAAAATTCTTACCTATTGCCAAACATTGGGGAATAAATTGCTAGGCTTCTTTAAAGACTCAACATTTCATGTGTTCTGACTTAAAAAACAGGAGATACAGGTTATGATCAAATATTGTTTGCTTTGTTGAGCGAGCTGAAGGGCAACATGTGAAAAGACTCCCATCTGGTAAGGATATCAGTTTTACTGAATTTTAGCTTTGTGCCTTTAATGTTTTTTAACAACATACCACTTGACCAGAAATAATAGAACATTAACTAGCATAGTCCCTATGGTTTGTTTGTTCTTTATCCCAGTGGAGATATTCTTGAGTCCTGGAAAGATAGATCAACATTCACAGAAATAGACAACGCTGAATGAAAAACAATGCAGTCCATCCATTCCCTTCTACTAATTGTTTTCCTATGTGCCCATCAGTCTTCTGGTCATACAGCTTTCTCTTATTCTTCAATGTCCTGTGCAAACATTCTCCAAGTGTTTCTCAAGTTTTATTTCCCTAATAACTTTTCTTTGTATCCATTCCTTGATACAACCAACCCTTCTCATACCTTCAACTGCCAACTCTACATTAATAGTGTTTACCATATCAAATCTTTATGGTAGACAGACGAATGGAGGAAGAAAGAGGGACATTTACTCCTAAAATCTTTCCCCTCAACTTCTCCCTCAAGTTCCAGATCCCCTTTTCCAACCCCAAGCTGGACATGAGGACTCAAATAAACCACCGCACCTCAAACATTCAAATGGATGTTGGAATCACCTTTAAAAAAGTTTTATTGAGATATAATTGATATGAAATAAATTACATATTTGAAGAATACAATTTGATAAGCTTTGACATATGTATATACTCACGAAGCCATCACTGCATCAAGATAGTAAACACACACGTCATCACCTAAAGTTTCCTCATGTCCCTTTCTAATCCCTTCCTTCCCACTCTACTCTGCTCTTCCATCCCCCTCTGCCTCCCCAAACTGATCTGCTTTTTATCACTATAAATTTCTTTTCATGTTCTAGAGTTTTATATGAATATAATCATCCAGTAGACACTCCTTTTAGATTGGCTTATTTGACTCAGTATAAATAGGGAGTCACCCTTGTTGTTGATTCTATCTACAGTTTATTCCTTTTTATAGTTGAGGAGTATTACACTGTATAAATATACAATAATTTGTTTATTCACCTATTGATAGGAATTTGGGTTGCTTACTATTTGGGACTGTAAATAAAGCTGCTATGAACATTTGTGTACAAATCTATATATAGACATGTATTTTCTTTTTTCTTGGGTTAGTATCTTGGGGTGAAACGGCTGGATCATGCTATATAGATCTATAGTTAACATATTAAGTAACTGCCAAACTGTTTTCCAAAGTGAATGTACCTTTAACAGTCTCAGTAGTATTTGAGAGTTCCAGTTTCTCCACATCCTCTCCAACACTTGCCATGGTCAATCTTTTTAATGTTTGTCATTCTAAGTTTTATATTTGCATTTTCCCAATCAATAATGACATTAGGCCTATTTTCACTTAATTATTTTCCAGCTATGTATCTTCTTTGGCAAAGCATCTATTCAAATCTTTTCCCACTTTTATTGGGTAGTTTCCTTATTATTGTTTCCAGTATTCTTTATAAATTCTGAAATCAAGTCCTTTACAAAATGCTTTCCAAAAATTTTCTCCTAGTCTGTGGCTTTTTGTCCTTGCCTAACAGTGTCTTCTGAATTACAGAAATTTTAAATGTTGATGAAGTCTAATTTGCCAATTTGTCCTTTTATTGATTATCACTTTGGTATCTTAAGAAATATTGCCTAACTCAAAGTCACAAAGATTTTCCCATTTTTTTCCATTATTTTTATAGTTGTAGGTTTTACACTTAGGTAAATGATCTATTTTGAGTTAGTTATTGTATATACGCATGATATAGACACAAATTATTTTCTAAATATGTATATACAGAGAGAGATACAATTATCTCCACACCATTTGTTGAAAAAACTCTCTCCAATTCATTGCCTTTACACTGACGTAAAAATATAAATCAATTGTTCATATATGTGTGAGTCTATTTCAGAACTCTCTCTATTCTGTTCTTTAGATATAATTGCCTTTCTTCATGCCAATACCAAATTTTTATTAATATAGCTTAGTAATAGTGCTTAATATCTGTTGGTGTAGCCTTCTAACTTTTATTATTTTTAAGCTGTTTTAGTTATTCTAATCTTTGGCATGCCCATGTGAATCAGCTTGCCAATTTTTGCTGAGACTAATATTGAATCCATAAGTCAGTCTGGGGGGAACTAACATCTCAACAACACTGGGTCTTCCCACCCAGACACAAGGTATATCTCTCCATTTATTGACCTTTTTCATGTCTGTAAGCAATATTTAGTAGTTTCAGTGTACAAGATCTATACATCTTTGATCAGATTTGTTCTTAAGTTTTCATATTTTTATGCCATTATAAGTGGTATTTTGTTTTAATTTCAATTTTTATTTGTTTGTTGCTTGGTATATGGAAGCACAATTTCCTCTTGTGAGGATTCAAAGTACCTTAAATATTCATTGTATAATAAAACTATTAAAAGTCTGGCACATAGCAAGGAATATAAAAGTGTTTTCTAAGTATCAACAAGGTCTAATAATAAATTAAGTGGATCATATGTATTTGGAATATGTTCAGGAGGACAAAGGGTCAGTAGCAAAAGATAACTGAGATTTCTAATTGAGATGACTTAGGTGGCAGTGACCTTGTTAATTGAGATGGTTAAAACAAGGAGATAAATGCACTTCATAGCGAAGACAATAAGTTTAGCTTTGAACATGTCATTTAGCAATGCCTTTTTGATATCAAGACAGAAAAATCTGGCAAGCAGTTGGAAACTAGATCATGCAGAAAATAACTGTGGAACTGGGTTTTTCAACTTAGCCAGAATCCAGAGACTGTCTCCCCTTAGGCACCACTTTCCCCTGTCTCCCACTCAATGTTTAAGTCATTGTGCTGGGTACTATTTGGCAATCTCCTAAGCAAAATAATTTATAATATTCTACAAAAATTGATTAAGTAATGCTAGGTCTTCTAAAAGTATGCTAAGGGAGAGTTAGTTCAGTGCTCAGTCCAAAGAATGTATTATCACTTAATACCTAATTCCATTGTTATTATAATACCCTTCTTTTTAATATCTGCATTTCATTGTATTATATTATCAAAAATGTATAATACATAATAGTATGATTTAACCTATGATTACAGTATAAACTTGAGTTCACTGTATTGCAGTAGACATCTTTTGATGTTTGGTCTATATCATCATTTATATCTACAACTACCACTAATATTAGCTATAAAAGTTTCCCATGGGGAGTGATGTATGTATATCTTTGCAAGTATGTATGCATATGTAAATATATGTGTGTGTGTGTATATATATATATGTTTCGGATGGGTCATGGTGGAGAGGTCTGACAGAATGTGGTCCACTGGAGAAGAGTATGGCAAACCACTTCAGTATTCTTGCCTTGAGAACCCCATGAGCAGTATGAAAAGGTGAAAAGATAGGACACTGGAAGATGAACTCTCCAGGTCGGTAGGTGCCCAATATGCTACTGGAGATCAGTGGAGAAATAACTCCAGAAAGAATGATGGGATGGAGCCAAAGCAAAAAGTATACCCAGCTGTGGATGTGACTGGTGATAGAAGCAAAGTCCGATGCTGTAAAGAGCAACATTGCATAGGAACCTGGAATGTTAGGTCCATGAATCAAGGCAAATTGGAAGTGGTCAAACAGGAGACAGCAAGAGTGAACGTCGACATTCTAGGAATCAGCGAACTAAGATGGACTGGAATGGGTGAATTTAACTCAGGTGACCATTATATCTACTACTGTGGGCAGGAATCCCTTAGAAGAAATGGAGTAGCCATCATGGTCAACAGAAGAGTCCAAAATGCAGTACTTGGATGAAATCTCAAAAACGACAGAATGATCTCTGTTCGTCTCCAAGGCAAACCATTCAATATCACAGCAATCCAAGTCTATGCCCCGACCAGTAACGCTGAAGAAGCTGAACTTGAACAGTTCTATGAAGACCTACAAGACCTTTTAGAACTAACATCCCAAAAAGATGTCTTTTTCATTATAGGGAACTGGAATGCAAAAGTAGAAGTCAGGAAACACCTGGCGTAACAGGCAAATTTGGCCTTGGAGTACAGAATGAAGCAGGGCAAAGGCTAATAGAGTTTTGCCAAGAGAACGCACTGGTCATAGCAAATACCCTCTTCCGACAACACAAGAGAAGACTCTGCACATGGACATCACCAGATGGTCAACATCGAAATCAGATTGATTATATTCTTTGCAGCCAAAGATGGAGAAGCTCTATATAGTCAGCAAAAACAAGACCGGGAGCAGACTGTGGCTCAGATCATGAACTCCTTATTGCCAAATTCAGACTTAAATTGAAGAAAGTAGGGAAAACCACTAGACCATTCAGGTACAACCTAAATCAAATCCCTTATGATTATACAGTGGAAGTGACAAATAGATTTAAGGGAATAGATCTGATAGACAGAGTGCCTGATGAACTATGGACAGAGGTTCATGACATTGTACAGGAGACAGAAATCAAGACCATCCCCATGGAAAACAAATGCAAAAAAGCAAAATGGCTGTCTGAGGAGGCCTTACAAATAGCTGAGAAAAGAAGAGAAGCGAAAAGCAAAGGAGAAAAGGAAAGATATTCCCATCTGATTGCAGAGTTCCAAAGAATAGCAAGGAGAGATAAGAAAGCCTTCCTCAGCAATCAATGCAAAGAAATAGAGGAAAAAAAACAGATTGGGAAAGACTGAGATCTCTTCAAGAAAATTAGAGATACCAAGGGAACATTTCATGCAAAGATGGGCTCGATAAAGGACAGAAATGGTATGGACCTAACAGAAACAGAAGATATTAAGAAGGGGTGGCAAGAATATACAGAAGAACTGTACAAAAAAGATCTTCATGACCCAGATAATCACGATGGTGTGATCACTCACCTAGAGCCAGACATCCTGGAATGTGAAGTCAAGTGGGCCTTAGAAAGCATCACTACGAACAAAGCTAGTGGAGGTGATGGAATTCCAGTTGAGCTATTTCAAATCCTCAAAGATGATGGTGTGAAAGTGCTGCACTCGGTATGCCAGCAAATTTGGAAAACTCAGCAGTGGCCATAGGACTGGAAAAGTCAGTTTTCATTCCAATCCTAAAGAAAGTCAATGCCAAAGAATGCTCAAACTACTGAACAATTGCACTCATCTCACACGCTAGTAAAGAAATGCTCAAAATTCTCCAAGCCAGGCTTCAGCAATACATGAACTGTGAACTTCCAGATGTTCAAGCTGGTCTTAGAAAAGGCAGAGGAACCAGAGATCTAATTGCCAACATCCGCTGGATCATCGAAAAAGCAAGAGAGTTCTAGAAAAACATCTACTTCTGCTTCATTGACTATGCCAAAGCCTTTGACTGTGTGGATCACAATAAACTGTGGAAAATTCTGAAAGAGATGGGCATACGAGACCATCTGATCTGTCTCTTGAGAAACCTGCATGCAGGTCAGGAAGCAACAGTTAGAACTGGACATGGAACAACAGACTGGTTCCAAATAGGAAAAGGAGTACGTCAAGGCTGTATATTTTCACCCTGCTTATTTAACTTATATGCAGAGTACATCATGAGAAACGCTGGACTGGATGAAGCACAAGCTGGAATCAAGATTGCCAGGAGAAATATCAATAACCTCAGATATGCAGGGACACCACCCTTATGGCAGAAAGTGAAGGAGACCTAAAGAGTCTCTTGATGAAAGTGAAAGAAGAGAGTGAAAATGTTGGCTTAAAGCTCAACGTTCAGATAATTAAGATCATGGCATCTGGTCACATCACTTCATGGGAAATAGATGGGGAAACAGGGGAAACAGTGTCAGACTTCATTTTTGGGGGCTCCAAAATCACTGCTGATGGTGATTGCAGCCATGAAACTAAAAGACGCTTACTCCTTGGAAGGAAGGTTATGACCAACCTAGATAGCATATCTAAAAGCAGAGACATTATTTGCCAACAAAGGTCCGTCTAGTCAAGGCTATGGTTTTTCCAATGGTCATGTACAGATGTGAGAGTTGGACTATAAAGAAAGCTGAGCACCGAAGAATTGATGCTTTTGAACTGTGGTGTTGGAGAAGACTCTTGAGAGTCCCTTGGACTGCAAGTAGATCCAACCAGTCCATCCTAAAGGAGATCAGTCCTGGGTGTTCATTGGAAGGACTGATGTTGAAGCTCAAACTCCAATACTTTGGCCACGTCATGCGAAGTGTTGATTCATTGGAAAAGACCCTGATGCTGGGAAGGATTGGGGGCAAGAGGAGAACGGGACGACAGAGGATGAGATGGTTGGATGGCAACACTGACTCAATGGACATGGGTTTGGGTAAAATCTGAGAGTTGGTGATGGACAGGGAGGCCTGGCATGCTGCGATTCATGGGGTTGCAAAGAGTCAGACACAACTGAGTGACTGAACTCAACTGAACTGGATATCTATATAATATATAAATATATACTTGTACACATGTAACTGCTGCTGCTGCTAAGTCACTTCAGTCAGGCCTGACTCTTTGCTACCCCATGGACTGTAGCCTGCCAGGCTCCTCTGTTCATGGGATTTCCCAGGCTAGAATACTGGAGTGGGTTGCCATGCTCTCCTCCAGGGGATCTTACTGACTCAGGGGTCAAACCTGTGTCTCTTATGTCTCCTGTATCAGCAGGCAGGTTCTTTACCACCCTAAAGATGTTTATATACATATATATCACACATAGGGACATGCAACACACATAGGGAATTAGTTTAATAATGTCATAAAGTTTCTTTCAAGTTTTTAATATTTATTTCCCATTTTCTCTGCTGTCAGAACTTGTCTCAATATTAAAGTTTAGGGATAGCTGAATGAAATTTTTCAAGGGGGAAATTTTAAACAAGGAGAGAAGTAGTGGGAGGTAGTCTTAGTTGCCCACTTAGCTGACCAGTTAAGGCTGTTCTTGTCCTTGGCCAAGAGATTTTCATAAATGCAGCCAAATTATAAATGCCCAAGGAGAGATCATAAAAGTTAACCTTTTCTTTGTAATTCTCTTCAGTTCTCTAGATGCACTGAATTTACCCAATAACAATTAATAAAGCAGCTACTATTACAAATGGGATTTGAAGTCATGGGACCTGTGTTTGAATTCAATTCTGTCACATACTGAATGATCAAGAGCAATACAGTTAATCTTACTCAGAGCCTTTTACTTATTTTCTCTGCCTTTTACCATTCTTCCATTGCTCACTTCATTCCAGTCACATTGCCTCTCCTATAATTCTATTTATTATGGTTCTTGAACACATTGAGGAACATTCTCTTCTCCAGGACTTCTTACTGCTTACTGTTACCTCTGTCAGGGATATTCTTCCTCTGGAATCCTTTGCTCAAATGTCACCTTATCAGAGGTAATTTTCTTGACTACTCTACATAAAGTAGTATTCATATACAACCCCCATATTTCCCTGTTTCTTTTACCCTGCTTAACTTTCTCTGTAGAATTGACATAAACCTATATTTATTTGTTTATTGTCTGTCTTGCCCACTAATACATAAGCTCTATGAGAATGAGGTTTTTGTTTAGTTCATTTCATATCCTCAATGCCTGTTGCAGAGCAAGGCATTAATAAATACATGTTGAATGAACATATTAAATTAATGCATAATAATACATTTCCTATCTATGTCATAAAATTGCAAAATCCAAATGGCTATGTAAAAGCTCTCTGTAGAGTGTTGCACAAATGAGGTGCTCTTCTTACAGTGAAGAGATTATTAAATGATATTTTCATAGCCAAGGATTATTTTCAATAGCCAAATAAATGCCAACTCAAAAGATCAAGAAGAAATTAGCCATACCTCTCATATATATGCTCTAATATAGAAGAACCAGTTAGGAAATATAAAAGTCAATCACATCTAGTCTTTTAAGAACATTTTTCCCCATATTAAGAACTAGTCAGTCAGCTAGCCAGCTTTTAGTTCTTAGAAAGCTAAATGTTTCAAAATTATGTTTCCTATTCCAAAGCAACTACAAATCAAAATAGCATTCAAATCAATTATAACTCAAAGTATTGAGAATAAAATTGTTTAACTAATTACTAAATTGGAAGAGCCAGAACTCATGCCAATTTAAGTTCTTGTATTAGTGTGTAATCTATACCACTCCTGTTCTCACTTTAAAAGATTTATACAAGCATGAAAATTCTGGACAACATAATTTTCTATTAGAGGGGTTAAAACCTTACCTCATGATTTATTTCAGTACTTATTGATTTCAGCCATGTGACAAGTAATTTGATGATTTAAGGATACCTTGCCTTTGTGAGAACAGGAATTAGTTTTCATTTCCTCTGGAGTATTGAGATCATTGGCTAGGAAAGGAAAAGAATAATGAGATGGAAGTCCTTTCTATTTCTTCTGCTACCAGAATCTGTTATCTGAATATTAAAGATTAAGAACAGCTGAATGAAGTCTTTATTTTCTTTTTGTATATGTGAGCTTTTAAAATTAATTTATTTCATAGCAAATGGAACAAAGCAAGTGAAGTACCAGGTGAAATCTTATTATAAACATTCCAGTGAGCAACACAGAATTATTGTTCTATGTCCATCAGTTTCCAGCTGTTAGACTTTGGCTTTGTCTTAAAACTTAGAAAAATTGCTAACAAGAGAATAGGACTGTGTCATTTGTGTTGAAAAGAAAATATGATTAGCTAAGAGAATATGAAGTACAACCCTTTAATTTACAGCACAGTCTCTAGATTTATTAAAGCTAAAAGATAATATATGTAAGTTTATGAGCCTGTGCACACAATTTTTAATAAACTTTTATTTTTGAACAGAAGACAATCAATAGTTTAGGCTAGATAGATGATAGATATCCAACTATGTGTTCT
The DNA here is from genome assembly GCA_024291935.2 of Okapia johnstoni. Taxonomy (NCBI): domain Eukaryota; kingdom Metazoa; phylum Chordata; class Mammalia; order Artiodactyla; family Giraffidae; genus Okapia; species Okapia johnstoni. The sequence goes on along the minus strand of CM044306.1, from coordinate 120,091,548 downwards.
TGTACAAACTGTAAAGTTAGGTGAAATGAGTAACCTGGAAAAGTTAGAAAAATACTGAATAAAACTAATGATGAAGTGTTAAATACTTATCAGTTGAGTTCTGTTTCCAGCCCTATGGAATCAATAAAGGTCAGAAAAATTCCTTCTGTACTGAACATTCTTTTTAAAAAGCTGGAATATACATTATTCATGGCTGAGCTGAAAGGAGAGTGAGAGTACATTGAAAAGGCAGAAATAAGTGTACAGTGAGGTAGCTCTAGAACCATACCTCTGCAGAGAAGCCGGAACAGCTCTCCAATATCAGCCCTGAGATACCAAGCTCCTAAGTCACCTTTCCTAGATTTAGTATAGCCTTCCAAGTGATAATTATGTAACGTGATGGAAGTGTAAACTAACACTATAGTGACAATCAAATTGCAATATGTAAATGTATCAACTCAACGTGTTGTACACCTTAAACTTATACAATGTTATATTTCAGTTATATCTCAGTTTTTAAAAGAAGAATTCTGGATCAAGTCTTCCACCATGTCTACTTCCATTTACCTTTAATATGTACAAAAAGTACAGAATAATAAGAATTTCTTGGGACTTCCCTGGTGATCCAGTGACTAAGACTCAATGCTCCCAAATGCAGCAGGCCCAGGTTCAATCCCTGGTCAGGAAACTAGATCCCACACGCCAGAACTAAGAGTTTGCATGCCACAACTAAAGATTCCACATGCCACACTGAAGACTGAAGATCCTGTGTGCCGCAACTAAGACCCGGCACAGTCAACAAGTTAATTAACTTAAAATAAAGAGTTTCTTACATTTCAGTAAAGCTTTTTTGAAAATATTTGCTTCAAATGTCATTCTGATGACCCTGTGTAGTAGGTAAGGTAGAGATTATCATTATCTACGTAGCTAGTAAGTAGTAAAGGCAGGATTCAAACACAGTTCTTCCTTAAAAATGATTCCAACACTTAAAGCCTAGAGATAAGAAAATGTTAGGATTTTAGACAAACAGGAGATTGTTTAAATTTCTGATATGCTGAGTTTATGGAGAGGGCAGGAGTCAAATAAGATAGGCAAACCTCTCACTTTCAACAGGCTGCCAATCTGAAAGACAATTGGTGCATAGTGGCCTAAGCTAGTACATTGTTATATCTTTTTCCAGTTTAGATCTGAATTTCCCAGATCTGCTTACGTATCTTTCTATTCCAAGACAGTTCAGCTTAGATATCCTCCAAATAAAATCAGAGTAGGCATTTTGTATACATGAGTATTTGAAGCACAATGCTGACACCTAGTGTATTAACTGATTTTTTCTTTCATTATTTTCTACTCCATTCCTTCATTCCTCTCTCCCATCCTTCCTTCTTTCCCTCTTTCCTTCCTTTTTTCCTTCCTCCCTCCCTCCCTTCCTCCAAGAATGGCTATGAGGATATAGGTTTTTGCTTGTGGGTTTTTTTGGCTGCACCACACAGCCTGTGGGATCCTAGTTCCCTAACCAGTGACTGAACCCTGCCTCCTGGCAGTAGAAGCCTGGAGTCCCAACCACTGGAATGCCAGGGAATTCCCTAGGATATAGTTTAATAAAAGCAAACATTTATTGAGAATTTACAACATATCAAGCAAAGTGCAAAGTATTTAAAACATATTTTTCTTCATCAACTACAAATAATTCTTTACCATCATCCCTATTTCATTAAAACAAAAGGCGGCAAGTGGGAGAGGTTAAAAGAGTTTAAATTTGATGGGGAAATTTCTTTCTGGTGGCAAAAGGTCTCCTCACTTTAACTAACAGTTTCTAAGTTCTAGTTAGTTTCTTAGTTAGTTCTAGTTCTAAGTTCTAGTTAGTTAGTTTCTCAGTTCTAGTTAGTTAATTTCCCATCCAGGGGGAGACCAACCTGAAAATTACTTTGGACAGGACAGCTCTAATGATAATCACAATGGAACTCATGGCCCTTCTTTCACATCAGATGCACCTTTTTTGTCCCATAATCAGGATAAGGAGATCAAGCCCTGAGCCTTTGGAGTGGAAGAACTGACTCCAAGACCCAAGACTACCAGAGAACTAACCCTAGGGAGTATCAAATAGTGAGAATTCACAAACGAAACCACTTGAACACAAGACCCAGCATCACCCAACCATCAGTAGCACCCTGGGCAGGACACCTCATCTAAACAAGAAATAAAGCAAAAATACAAACCCAATCATCAGCAGACAGGAGTACCACCTCACTCAGCCTTGCCCATCAGAGGAAAAACAGACAAACAAACAAACAAAAATTCAGCCCAAATCTCACCCTACACAAAGCTTACCCAAACCACTGGACCAAACTTAGGAGGGCGGAAACCAAAAGGAAGAAAGAATTCAACCTTCTTCAAGGGAAGAATTCAACTTTCCTTGAAGCCTGGGAAAAGGAGACCTCAAACACAGTAACTTAAAAATAAATAATGAAAAGGCAGAGAAATACTACACAAAAGAAGGAACAAACTAGAAACACAGAAGTCCAAATAAAAGAAGAGAAAATAGGCAAACTACCTGAAAAAGAATTCAGAATAATGATAGTAAAGATGATCAAAAACCTTGAGAACAAAATGCAGAAAATGCAAGAATCAATTAACAAAGACCTAGAAGAATTAAAGAATAAACATACAGAGACAAACAACACAATTACTGAAATTAAAAATACTCTAGAAGGAATCAATAGCAGAATATCTGAAACAGAAGAACGAATCAGTGAGCTGGAAGATAAAATGGTGGAAATAACTTCTGAAGAGCAGAATAAAGTAAAAAGAATGAAAAGAACTGAGGATAGTCTCAGAGACCTCTGGGACAATATCAAACACACCAACATTCAAATTACAGGGGTCCCAGAAGAAGAAGAGAAAAAGAAAGGGTATGAGAAAATTTTTGAAGAGATTATAGTTGAAAATTTCCCCAACATGGAAAAGGAAATAGTCAATCAAGTACAAGAGGCACAAAGAGTCCCATACAGGATAACACGCCAATATACATACTAATCAAGCTCACAAAGACTAAACACAAAGAAAGAATATTAAAAGCAGCAAGGGAGAAGCAACAAGTAACATACAAGGGAAACCCCATATGCTTAACAGCTGATCTTTCAGCAGAAACTCTGCAGGCCAGAAGGGAATGCAGGATATATTTAAAATACTGAAAGGGATAAATCTACAACCAAGATTACTGTACCCAGCAAGGTTCTCATTCAAAATTGACAGAGAAATAAAAAGTTTTTCAGACAAGCAAAAGTTAAGAGAATTCAGTACCACCAAACTAGTTTTACAACAAATGTTAAAGGGACTTATATAGTCAAGAAATACAAGAGAAGAAAAAAGATCTACAAAATCAACCCCAAACAATTAAGAAAATGGCAATAGGAACATATATATCAATAATTACTTTAAATGTAAATGGATTAAATGCTCCAACCAAAAGACACAGACTGGCTGAATGAATACAAAAACAAGACCCATATATATGCTCTCTACAAGAAACCCACTTCAAACCTCAATACACATATAGACTGAAAGTGAGAGGATGGAAAAATATATTCCATGCAAATGGGAGGCAAAAGAAAGCTAGAGTGGCAATCTTCATATCAGACAAAATAGATCTTAAAATAAAGAATATTACAAGATAAGGAAGGACACTACATAATGATCAAGGGATCAGTTCAAGAGGAAGACATAACAATTGTAAATATCTATGCACCCAACATAGGAGCACCTCATAATAAGACAAACACTAACATACATAAAAGGAGAAACTGACAGTAACACAATAATAGTAGGAGACTTTAACACCCCACTCACACCAATGGACAGATCATGAAAACAGAAAATTAATAAGGAAACATATGTCTTAAATGATATATTAGAGGAGATGGATCTCATTGATATCTTCAGGAAATTCCATCCAAATGCAGAAGAACACACCTTCTTCTCAAGTGCACATGGAATATTCTCTAGGATAGACCACATCTTGGTCACAAATCAAAACTCTTAAATTTATCCTTTCTTAAATTTAAGAAAATTGAAATTGCATCAAGCATCTTCTCCGACCACAATGCTATGAGATTAGATATCAATTACAAGAAAAAAAACTGTAAGAAACACAAACACATGGAGATTAAACAACATGCTTCTAAATAACCAACAGGTTACTGAAGAAATCAAAAGGGAAATCAAAAAACTTCTAGAAACAAATGACAATGAAAACACAACAACTCAAAACCTATGGGACGCAGCAAAAGCAGTTGTAAGAGGGAAGTTTACAGCAATCCAATCCTACCTCAAGAAACAAGAAAAACATCAAATAGACAACCTAACTTTACACCTAAAACAACTGGAAAAAGAAGAACAAACCCCCCCCAAAATTAGTAGAAGGAAAGAAATCATAAAGATCCGAGCAGAAATAAATGAAGAAGAAATGAAAGGAACAATAGTAAAGATTAAAAAAACTAAAAGCTGGTTCTTTGAGAAGATAAACAAAATTGACAAACTTTTAGCCAGACTCAGAAGAGAGAAGAATCAAATCAACAAAATAAGAAATGAAAAAGGAGAGGTTACAACAGACAATGCAGAAAAAGAAAGGATAATAAGAGACTATTATGAACAATTATATGGCAATAAAATAGATAACCTGGAAGAAATGGACAGATTCTTAGAAAAGTTCAATCTTCTGAGACTGAACCAGGAAGAAATAGAAATTATGAACAACCCAATTACAAGCACTGAAATTGAAGCTGTGATCAAAAATCTCCCAAAAAACAAAAGCCCCAGGACCAGATGGATTCACAGGAGAATTCTATCAAACATTTAGAGAAGAGCTAATGCCTATCCTTCTAAAACTCTTTCAAAAAATTGCAAAGGAAGGAACACTTCCAAACTCATTCTACGAGGCCACCATCACCCTGATACTAAAACCAGACAAAGACAACACACAAGAAAGAAAACTACAGGCCAATATCACCGATGAACATGGATGCAAAAATCCTCAACAAAATTTTAGCGAACAGAATTCAGCAACACATCAAAAAGCTCATACACCATGATCAAGTTGGATTTATTCCAGAGATGGAAGTATTCTTCAGTATACACAAATCAATCAATGTGATGCACCATATTAACAAATTGAAAGATAAAAACCATATGATAATCTCAATAGATGCAGAAAAAGCCTTTGACAAAATTCAGCACCCGTTTATGACTAAAACTCTTCAAAAAATGGGCACAGGAAGAACCTACCTCAACATAGTAAAGGCCATATATGATAAGCCTACAGCAAACATTATTCTCAATGGTGAAACACTTAAAGCATTCCCCCTAAGATTATGAACAAGACAAAGGTGTCCACTTTCCCAACTATTATTCAATATAGTTCTGGAAGTCCTAGCTACAGCAACCAGAGAAGAAAAAGAAATAGAAGGAATCCAGATCAGAAAAGAAGAAGTAAAGCTCTCACTGTTTGCAGATGACACGATATTGCACACAGAAAACCCTAAAGATAGTATCAGAAAATTACTAGAGCTAATCAGTGAATTTAGCAAAGTTGCAGGATACAAAATCAATACACAGAAATCACTAGCATTTCTATATACTAACAATGAAAAATCAGAAAGAGAAATTAAGGAATAAATCCTATTCACCATTGCAACAAAAAGAATTAAATATCTAGGAATAAACCTACCTGAGGAGAAAAGAACTGTACACAGAAAATTATAAGACACTAATGAAAGAAATCAAAGACAGCATAAACAGATGGAGAGATATTCCATGTTCTTGGATAGGAAGAATCAATATTGTAAAATGACTATACTACCAAATGCAGTTTACACATTCAATGTGATCCCTATCAAATTACCAATGGTATTTTTCACAGAACTAGAGCAAAAAATTTTGCAATTCATATGGAAACACAAAAGACCCCAAATAGAAAAAGCAGTCTTGAGAAAGAAGAATGGAGCTGGAGGAATCAACCTTCCTGACTTCAGACTATACTACAAAGCTATAGTCCTCAAGACAGTATGGTACTGGCACAAAAACAGAAATATAGACCAATGGAACAGATAGAAAGCCCAGAGATAAATCCACGCACTTATGGACACCTTATCTTTGACAAAGGAGGCAAGAATATACCATGGGACAAAGACAGCCTCTTCAATAAATGGTGCTGGGAAAACTGGACAGCTACATGTAAAAGAATGAAATCAGAACTCTTCCTAACACCATACACAAAGATAACTCAAAATGGGTTAAAAACATAAATGTAAGACCAGAAACTATAAGACTCTTAGAGGAAGAACACTCGTTGACATAAATCAAAGCAAGATCCTCTACGACCCACCTCCTAGAGTAATGGAAATAAAAACAAAAGTAAACAAGTGGGACCTGATTAAACTTAAAAGCTTTTGCACAGCAAAGGAAACTATAAGCAAGGTGAAAGGACAACCCTCAGAATGGAATAAAATAATAGCAAATGAAACAACTAATAAAGGATTAATTTCCAAAATATACAAGCAGCTCATACAACTCAATGCCAGAAAAACAAACAACCAAATCAAAAAGTAGGAAACAGACATTTCTCCAAAGAAGACATACAGATGGCTAACAAACACATGAAAAGATGCTCAACATTGCTCTTTATTAGAAAAATGCAAATCAAAACTACAATGAGATATCATCTCACACCGGTCAGAATGGCCATCATCAAAAAGTCTGCAAACAATAAATGCTGGAGAGGTGTGGAGAAAAGGGAATGCTCTTGCACTGTTGGTGGGAATGTAAATTAATACAGCCACCATGGAAGATGGTATAGAGATTCCTTAAAAAACTAGGAATAAAACCACCGAAAGACCCAGCAATCCCACTACTGGGCATATACCCTGAGGAAACCAAAATTGAAAAAGACACATGTATCCCATTGTTCATTGCAGCACTATTTACAATAGCTAGAACATGGAAGTAACTTAGATGTCCATTGACAGATGAATGGATAAAGAAGTTGTGGTACATATACACAATGGAATATTACTCAGCCATAAAAAGGAATGCATTTGAGTCATTTCTAATGAGGTGGACGAACCTAGAACCTATTATACAGAGTGAAGTCAGAAAGAGAAAGAGAAATATCGTATTCTAATGCATATATACAGAATCTAGAAAAATGTTACTGAAGAATTTATTTACAGGGCAACAATGGAGACACAGATATAGAGAATAGACTTATGGGCATGTGGAGAGAGGAGGAGAGGGTGAGATGTATGAAAAGAATAACATGGAAACTTACATTACCATATGTAAAATAAATAGCCAATGGGAATTTGCTGTATGACTCAGTAAACTCAAACAGGGGCTCTGTATCAACTTAGAGGAGTGGGATGAGGGGAGAGATTCAAATGGGAGGGAATATATGTATACCTATGGCTGATTCATGTTGAGGTTTGACAGAAAACAACAAAATTCTGTAAAACAATTATCCTTCAACAAAACATAAATAAGTTTTTTTTAAAGTTAAATTTTATGACTGCACATGTTAGTATTCAAATGCAGATGTCTGATTCTGGAGCTGAAGCACTCAATAACTATTCTTAAAATAAGTTTTTAAAATAGATTGTTTCATTGGATGTTCAACTTACTTTATATGTTATTCACTTGGAGTACAAGATTACAACAGACTTCATTCAACACTATTCATAAGAGTCAAGGCAGAAAATATGACAAATCTTAGTTCTTCTATGACAGTAAGTCAAGCCTAGAATCACCCAAGTCTGTTGCCCTTTCATTCTCCCTTTAAGGGCATAAGAAGACTCATGGAGGCCTCCATGTAAGTTCTGGTTAACTCTGGTTTTTCAGAAAGGATAACACTTCATCCCATGAGCAATATACACTGTAGTATAGTTCCTGATAGGGAGAGCCTACTTTTCCTCAGGTTAACTCATTTCTTCTAGACTGACTACAAGAGGCCAGAACATGTGCCTTTCTCATTTTCAAAGGCATAAAACTTGGCATATAGTGGATACTCAGTAATAATGTGCTAAATATATTAATGAAAGGTTGAGATTCTGTTATTTCTTGTTTAAAGTTATTTTCTTTGCACCTTTTATTTAGAGTATCCAGTTCTTTGAGTTCAGGTGCCTGGTGCTAAGACAACAGTTCTAAGTACAATCTCCAAGTGAGCGGCTTAGCTTGTCTCAAGAAAACAAGGTCCCCAAGACGTGAAAGGTCTCCAACCAAAGGCTCTTTCAAGAGTTTTATTTCCCTTTGCAGTCTCCTCCCCTCGCAGATCTGAAACTAAGATGCATCAACTGTTCTAAAGCAGGGAGAATAAGATGGTTAGAGAAGTAACAGCCATTAACATGTGCAGTCTCAGGCTTTCCAGTTAGTATGATCAAGCATAACTTTGCTCCTTCTAGGGTTTCCCTTTCCACTTTCTTGGATCAGTTTGTCACTAAATCTTTTTGTTTAAATCTCTGTAATTAAACTTGAAAAGAACATGTCAAAATACTTCTAGCCTAGTTTTTATTCCTCCCCTCCAGTGTCTAGCATACAATGCATTCTTGATGAAAGTTTAGTATTAGAGAAAATAAAGCTACCATTGATCAAATACCTCGCACATACGAGTTCCTTGCTTAACAAAGCACGTACATTATATCATTTCACAATACTAGGAAAAAAAACTATTATTATTGTTTCAATTTCACAGATTAGGAAACACAATAAGAGAAATTAAGTAATTCATCCAAGGTCAGGCTCCAGAGTAATATCTGACTCAAAATCCAACACTTTACAACTAGAATCCCAAGTCCAAAACTCAGTGTTCCTTTTGTTCCTTTTGCATGAAAAAAGCAAGTCTTTCCTGTCAGACCTGGACTTCAGTTTGAAACAGTTATCCAAACACCCATCTGAAAACGGCAGTGCTGATCTTTTACTTTACTAAAAATTACCTTTTGATACAGAATATCCCAAATACTCTGGATGCAGAATATCCCATAATCCTCTTTCTGGGAAACTCTGTAATAAATTCATTCAAATTAAAATGTATGTGATTAATGACTATTGTTTACTTGATGTAGGGACCTTGAGATGAAGTAGAAATTTAGAGCTGATTTAATACCATGTTATTTCTATTAACACAAAGTTGGACAACTCCATATTCAACAATATTACCTCCTTTTCCAGAAAATCAAATCCATTTGTATCAATGACCTACAGTCTGTTTCAGTAAAGTAAATGCCACTGTCTGAAAACTGTAGATATTAAAGGTACTCAGACTTCCCCAGTGGTCCAGTAGTTAAAAATCTGCTTTCCAATGAAAGGGATGCAGATTCAAACCCTAGATGGGCAACTAAGCCCACACATGACAACTACTGAGCCCATGTGTCACAACCAGAGAGCCCATGAGCCCAAATTAAGACTCAATGCAGTCAAATAAATAATTTTTTTAAAAGAAGATATGTAACATCTGATAGAGTAACATTACTTCCCTCAATGTGCTAAGCTGCTTCACTCATGTCTGACTCTTTGCGACCCCATGGACTGTAGCCCACCAGGCTCCTCTGTCCATGGGGTTTTCCAGGCAAAAATACTGGAGGGGTTTGCCATTTCCTTCTCCAAGGGATATTCCCGACCCAGGGATCGAACCTGTAACTCTTACATCTCCTGCACTGGAAGGCAGGTTCCTTACCACTAGCGCCACCTGGGAACCCCCTTACTTCCCACAGGCTCCCAGTTACACACGTGTTACAATCATTTCAGTAGCTTTCAAAATTCAGTGAGTAATTCTGATCAGAAGATGGCTAACAGTTGTGTTTCTTAGACTATCCTCAAAGAATTCTAATTAATGGCTCTGGTTTGAAGCCTTTAAACACCTAAGGGAATTCTCTTTTAAGAATTTCATGACATTTAACTATACCAGTATATCGACAGTATTACCATTTCATCATGTAACCAATATTAGAACTATTGAGTTACTTTATATTTTGCACCAAGTCTTTGAGATATGGGATATACTTTACATTTATAAGATAGTACACATTATATATTTATTTTATCTTATGTTGTTGATAAACTATGTTGAGTTAGTTTTACGTGTACAGCAATATAATTCAGTTACACATGCATTTTCTACTCTTTTTCAAAATTCTTTTCCCATTTAGGCTATTATAGAATATTGAGCACAATTCCCTGTGCTGCACAGTCTTTGTTGGTTGTCTATTTTAAATACAGCAGTGTGTATATATCAATCCCAAACTCCAAGTCTGTCCCTACCCCACACCCTTTCTTTCTGGTAACCATTAATTCATTCTCAAGTCTGTTAGTCTGTTTCTGTTTTGTAAATAAGATATCTGGATGCAAAGTTCCAGACAATAGCAAGGAGAGATAAGAAAGCCTTTCCCCATGGACTGTAGCCTATCAGGCTTCTCCGTCCATGGGATTTTCCAGACAAGAGTACTGGAGTGGGTTGCCATTTCCTTCTCCATTTATGTGAACAAGGCAAAGAAATAGAGGAAAACAATAGAATGGGAAAGACTAGAGATCTCTTCAAGAAAATTAGAGATACCAAGGGAACATTTCATAAAAAGATAGGCACAATAAAGGACAGAAAAGGTATGGAGCAAGAGAAGCAGAAGATATTAAGAAGAGGTGGCAAGAATACTACATAAAAAAGATGTTAATGACCCGGGTAACCGTGATGGTGTGATCACTCACCTAGAGCCAGACATCCTGGAATGTGAAGTCAAATGGGCCTTAGGAAGTATCACTATGAACAAAGCTAGTGGAGGTGATAGAATTCCAGCTGAGCTATTTCAAATCCTAAAAGAGGATGCTGTTAAAGTGCTACACTCGTTATGCCAGCAATTTGGAAAACTCAGCAGTGGCAAAAGGGCTGGAAAAGGTCAGTTTTCATTCCAATCCCAAAGAAGGGCAACGCCAAACAATGTTCAAACTACTGCACAACTGCACTCATTTCACACGCTAGCAAAGCAATGGTTAAAATCCTCCAAGCTAGGCTTCAACAGTGTGTGAATCAAGAACTTCCAGATGTACAAGCTGGATTTAGAAAAGGCAGAGGAACCAGAGACCAAATTGCCAACATCTGTTGGATCATAGAAAAAGCAAGAGAATTCCAGAAAAACATCTACTTCTGCTTCATTGACTACACTAAAGCCTTTGACTGTGTGGATCACAACAAACTGGGAAATTCTTCAAGAGACGGAAATACCAGACCACCTGCCATGCCTCCTGAGAAATCTGTAGGCAGGTCAAGAAGCAAGTTAGAACCAGACATGGAACAACAGACTGGTTCAAAACTAGGAAAGAAGTACATCAAGGCTGCATATTGTCACGCTGCTTGTTTAACTTATATGCAGAGTACATCATGCGAAATGCTGGGCTGGTTGAAGCACAATCTGGAATCAAGATTGCTGGGAGAAATATCAATAACCTCAGATATGCAGATGATACCACCCTTATGGCAGAAAGCAAAGAGGAATTAAAGAGCCTCCTGATGAAGGTGAAAGAAGAGAGTAAAAAGCTGGCTTAAAACTCAACATTCAAAAAACTAAAATCATGGAATCCGGTCACATCACTTCATTGCAAATAGATAGGGAAACAATGGAAACAGTGACAGATTTTATTTTCTTGGGCTCCAAAATCACTGTGGATGGTGACTGTGGCCATGAAATTAAAAGACGCTTGCTCCTTGGAAGAAAAGTTATAACCAACCTAGACAGCATATTAAAAAGCAGACATTACTTTGCCAACAAAGGTCCATATAGTCAAAGCTGTGTTTTTTCTGGTAGTCATGTACAGTTTTGAGAGCTGAACAGTAAAAAAGGTTGAGTGCTAAAGAATGATGCCTTTGAACTGTGGTGCTGGAGAAGACTCTTCAGAGTCCCTTGGATAGCAAGATCAAACCAGTCAATCCTAAAGGAAATAAGTCCTGAATATTCATTGGAAGGACTGATGCTGAAGCTGAAGCTCCAATACTTTGGCCACCTGATGCAAAGAACCAACTCAATGGAAAAGTCCCTGATGTGGGGAAAGATTGAAGACAGGAGGAGAGGGGACAACAGAAGATGAGATGGTTGAATGTCATCATCAACTCAATGGACATGAGTTTGATCAAGCTCTGGGAGATGGTGAGCAGAGGGAAGCCTGCCATACTGCAGTCCATTGGGTCACAGAGTTGGACACAACTGACCGACTGAACAACAACATATATTTCCCTGGTGGCTCAGATGGTAAAGAATCCGTCTGCAAGGTGAGAGAACTGGGTTCAATCCCTGGGTTGTGAAGATCCCCTGGAGGACGGAATGGCAACCCACTCCAGTATTCTTACCTGGAGAATCCCCATGGACAGACAAGCCTGTTTGGCTACAGTCCACGGGGTCATAAAGAGTCAGACATGACTGAGTGACTAAGCACAGCACATATAAGTGACACGATATTCCTCTTTCTCTGACTTACTTCACTTACTATGATAATCTCCAAGTCCATCCATTTGCTGCAAAAGACACTATCATTCTTTTTAATGGCTGAGTAATATTCCATTGTGTATGAGCATCCCATTTTCTTTATCCATTCCTCTACCCATGGACATTTAGGTTGCTTCCATGTCTTGGCTACTGTAAATAATGCTGCAGTGACCACTGAGGTATATGTATCCTTTTAAACTATGTAATTCTCTTGAAATATGTCCCAGAGTGGGATTGCTGGGTCATATGGTAGCTCAATTTCTAGCTTCTTAAGGAACCTCCATACTATTTTCCATAGTGGCTATACCGCTTTACACTTCCACCAAAAGTGTAAGAGGGCTCCCTTTTCTCCACACCCTCTCCAGCATTTATTGTTTGTAGACTTTTTGATGAAGACCATTCTGACTGAGGCTTCCCTGGTGGCTCATATGGTAAAGAATCTTCCTGCAGTGCAGGAGATCCAGGTTCAATCCCCTAGAAAAGGAAAGGGCTACCCACTCCAGTATCCTGCCTGGAGAATTTCATGGACCAACATACCATAGACAGGCATTCTGACTGGTGTAAGATGATATCTCATTGCAGTTTTGAATTGCATTTTTCTAAATTAGTGATGTTGAGCATCTTTTCATGTGCCTCTTGGCCACCTGCATGTCTTCTTTGGATAAATGTCTATTTAGGTTTTCTGCCCATTTTCAATTAGGTTGTTTTCCTGGTATTGAGTCACATGAGCTCTTTATAAATTTTGGAGATTAGCCCCTTGTTAGTCACATCATTTGCAAATTTCTCCCACTCTGTGGGCGTATTTTATGGTTTCCTTTGCTGTACAAAAGCTTTTAATTACACCCTGTTTAGTTTTACTTATATTTTCATTACTCTATATTGTTGTGATTTACGTCAAAGAGTGTGCTGCCTATGTTTTCCTCTAAGAGTTTTATAGTATCCAGTCTTACATTTAGGTCTTTAATCCATTTTGAGTTTATTTTGAGTTTATTTTGAGTTAACATCTAAGGTAATTCTAATGCAAATGGTCCTTAATCACATTTCAAAACTTTCCATTAAATGCTTGAAATTAAAAATTCAAGTAAATATTTGAAAAATGTTATACAGTAGTAAGTGAAAAAAATATAATGGAGATATAAATATTTAGGAAAAGTACATGCATTACTACCCTCTGAGATGGAGGCCTTTAGTCACCTTATTCAAATTTTTGAAAGACTTGCCCCCCCTTTTTTTGTCCAGCCAGGTAGCCAAGAGTTCGTTCTTTCCTGAAAGCTTGGTAGAAACATTGGTATAATTATTTATAAGTAATATATTGGTCAAATGGTAAAACTTCCAACAGTAAGATGATTAAATTCTGGGGATCTAAGGTATCAATATAACATGGTGACTATATAGTTAGTAAGTGTATTGTATACTTGAAAGTTGCTATGGAATTAGATCCTAAGTGTTCTCACTACAGACAAAAAAGGTAACTACATGAAGTAATGAATGTATTAACTAACCTGTGGTATCATTTTGATACATATATATAGTATCAAATCATGCTGTACACCTTAAACTTACAGAATGTAATATGTCAACTATATAGAGAGAAAGTTAGGAAAAAAAAAACATGAGATATTACTTTGCTGACAAAGGTCTGTATAGTCAAAGCTATGGTTTTCCCAGTTGCCATGTATGGATGTGAGAGTTGGACATAGAGAAGGCTGAACACTGAAGAACTGATGCTTTCAAACTGTGGTGTTGGAGAAGACACTTGAGAGTCCCTTGGATAGCAAGGAGATCAAACCAGTCAATCCTAAAGGAAATCAATCCTGAATATTCATTGGAAGGACTGATGCTGAAGCTGAAGCTCCAATACTGTGGCCTCCTGATGCGAAGAGCTGACTCACTGGAAAAGACCCTGAGGCTGGGAAAGATTGAAGGCAGGAGAAGGGGACAACAGAGGATGAGATGGTTGGATGGCATCACCGACTCAATGGCCGTGAGTTTGAGCAAGCACCAGGAGATGGTGAAGGACAGGGAAGCCTGGTGTGTTGCAGTCCATGGGGTCCCAGAGTCAGACATGACTGAGAGACTAAACAACAAGAAAAAACAAACTCTTTTTGGATACTGATTGAAAATCCATTGATGCAAAACATAAATTTGGTTATAATTAATCTTAATAATATTGAGGCTTTTAACTCACTAATATGGTATATAACTCCATTAACTGCCATCTTAGTTTCACAAAGCATTATTTTGGAATTTTCAGTATACCAGTAATGTAAGATTTTTACAGTTTACTTCTAAGTAGTTTATGTTTTCTTTATTTTTTTAAGGTTTATTTTTTGGCTGCGGTGTCTTCAATTGTCTCGCACAGGCTTTCTCTAGTTGTGATGAGCGGGGGCAGATTCTTAACCATTGGACCACCAGGGAAGTCCATGGTTTATGTTTTAATACTGCTTTGGGTGGTATAATCAACTTCAATTTCCAATCATTAATTACAAGTATGTAGAAATAAAATTGAACATTGTATATTAACTTTGAATACTGCAAGCTTGCTGAACTTATTATTCCCAATGAATTTTTAAAAATATTTTTAAGGATTTTCTAGACAATCATACAATTAACATAAAAAAGTAACTTCATTCTTTCCTTTGAGATCTGAATGCTCTTTGCACCTTACTGCACTGTTGAAAACCTCCAGTATGAAGATGAATAAAAATAATTAGAGCAGACATCCTTGCATTATTCTCAATCCTGGGAGCAAAGTATTCAATCTTTCACCATCAGGTATGACATTAGCTGTAAGTTTACTGTAGACATCCTTTATCAAGGATGGAAGTTCTTCAAGGATGGAAGGAGGAAGTTCTTAATCTATTCTTTGCTCATAGAAGATTTTTTATTTACATGGGTGTCAAATGTGTATTCTACATCTACTAAAGTGTTTATATGATTTCTTCTTTATTATGCCATGAGTTAAATTAATTGATTCTTTTTTTATTATTGGTATAGTTTACACACATACTGATTTTAGGTATACAACATAGTAATTCAATATTTTATATAGTATAAAAACTTACAATGGTAATCTGTCACCATGCAAAGTTGTTACAGTCTTACTGACTGTATTCTCCATGTGTTTATCACTGTGACATTTATCTTATAGCTGAGTGAGTGAGTGAGTGAAGTCGCTCAGTCGCGTCCAACTCTTTGTGACCCCAGGACTGTAGCCTACCACGCTCCTCTGTCCATGGAATTCTCCAGGCAAGAGTACTGGAGTGGGTTGCCGTTTCCTTCTCCAGAGGATCTTCCCGACCCAACCTGGGTCCTCCCGCATTGTAGGCAAATATTTTACCGTCTGAGCCACCAGGGAAGTCCTATCTTACAGCTGAAGTTTGCACTTAATCCCTCTCATCTGTTTCATCCATTCCCCACGCCACCTTCCCCGCCGGCAACCACTGTTCTCTGTATCTGAGTCTTTTTGTTTTGTTTGCTCATTTGTTTTTTAGGTTCCACATACAAATGAAATCACACAGTATTTATTTCTCTCTAGCTGATTCTTAAATGTTAACTAAGTCTGCATTCCTGAGATAAAACACACTCACAGTCACCATAATATTACTTTCATGTTGTCAAATTCAATTTGTTAAACTTTTCTCAAAAATTTTTTTATCAGTGTTTATCAGGAATATTGGTTTGCCCTTTTTCTATTACTGGGTTTTTCTGAATTTTTTTCAGTTGCGTTTCGTCTTCGTTTGGTTATTAAGATAATGTTGGACTCAAAACCTGGGAAATGTTCCTTACTGTTCTATATTTTATGAGTCTGTATGAAATTAGTATTGTTTCCTTTTAAACGCTTGTTAGAATTTACCGTGAAGTCATCTAATTAAGACAGAAATTTCTTTTGTGGGAGGTATTTAATTCCTTTAAAAGATATGACTACTTTCCCAGTTATCTAGTTTCTTGAGTGAGCTCTGGTAGGTGTGTCTACCCATTTCACCTAAGTTGTCAAATTTATTGGCATAAAAATTACAAGTTTAATTATTTTGATAACTAAATAGTCTGTAGTGATGTCCCCTCTGTCATTCTTATTACTATTCATGTCTTCACCCTTTTTTCTGACCTACTTGGATAGAAATATATCTATATTGCTTCTTCACAAAATCCATTTTGATTCCATTTATTTTTGTTTGTTTTCTGTATCACTGAGTTCTGCTCTTATCTTTGCAGATAAGATCTTTATACTTTGGGTTATATAGTATAAAGTACAAAGTAGCTATATTTTGTATTACTTTGCTCTTTTCTAGTTTTGAAAAGTAGAAGTTTAGATTATAAACTTGCAATCTTTTCTATTTTCTAAAAAAGCATTCAAATTTTTCTCTAAGCACTGCTTTAGCTAAATCCCATACATTGTTTTCACTTTCATTCAGTCCAAAATATTTCTTCTTTGACTCAATATTTAAAAGCATGTTTTTTAATTTTCAAATATTTGAAGTTGGTCCAGAAATTTTGTTATTAATTTTAGTTTAATTCTACTGTGATCAGAAAAAAAGATTTTTTAATGACTACCTTTAATCTACATTTTTCATAGTTGTTTTGTCTTACATGGTCTTTGTTCCTTTCCTCTTTCCCTAACCTCTTCTGGGTTCACCCGGTTTTTTTGTTTATTTTAATAATTCAATTTTACTTGCACTATTGGTTAATTAGCTATAACTCTTTGTTTTGTTGTCTTAGTAGTTGCTAGAGTTTACAACATACAGCCAATCTTCAAACAACATTATACCACTTCACACATACTGTAAGAATCTTACAAATGCATACTGCCCATTCCCCATTTTCACAGATATTATTTTTAGACATTTTACTTCTATGTATGCTACTGGCCCCAAATACATTTTAGTTTTATTCTCTTGCTGGCTCTGATGAAGCTGCCATGTTCGGGAAGCCTCGACAACAAGGAACTTCTGGCCTGGCAGGAAGCTAGAGATCTAAAGCCTTAGTCCAACAACCCTAAAAGCCTCAATCCTGACAAAACCACATGCATGAGCTTGGAAGCAGACCTTTTTCAGTCAAGCTTTCAGATGAGACTCCAACCCTGACTGATACTTTGAATCCATACGAGATACCACCTATGAGGCAGATGACCAACCACGTAAGCTGTGCTCAGATTCCTAACCCACAGAAACTGTGAGATGAGAAATAGGTTTAGCTTTAAATTATTACTTTTGTCGTAGTTAGTTATGCAGTAATAAGTAACAATACATCCTAGTAGGATTACCTTGGACAAACATCATGGGCGTAGAACATTCAACTGAGCCAATGTTTTCCCCTCAGAAAAGCAACTAACTATAAGCCAGAATACTCTAGCATTCTCGAGAAGACAACTGCATTGTCATGGCAAACTGATAAAGTGGTCTTATTTTAGGAGGTAAAAGATGAAAGTAACCTAGCCTAGGACTTCATTATAATATGTTCCCATTATCAAAAGATGATAAAGAAACAACTCAAGTAAACAAAACAACCCAGAAGATGATGAAATGGAAGCAGTCAGTGAAGAAATATTCAAGGATAAGAATGAATTAAGCCAAGGAAGAGTAGTTGGGGTTGATAGGTAAGGAAGGTGAAAATGATTTCTAGTACATAGAGAAAAATGAATACATACGTATTGTCAGGTAAAGTTATAAACCTTCCCCCTGGAGATCTTACAGAAATAAAGAACAGGTTATTCTCCATAACCCAGCTAAGCTCGATGCTTTCAGAATCTACATATCAATTCAAAACACCACAAAACAGTGACGTCACAAATTTGAACACTCTCACTTGGCAAAAATATGAGAAGTAGCACTGAACAAGTACAGCCACATGTCCTGATAGTCCATAATAGAGAGAGTATGGGTTAGCAAGTGTAGTCAAGACTATCCAAAGAAGTATTAATTACTACTTCGATTACTGCTGCTATAATCTTTGGTTGTTCAGACAGCTCTAAGTATCTTGACTCAACAAATACTGTATACAGAGTTAAATAAATTTAAGTATAACAAGAAAACCTTCCATTTCACCCACAAGTTAGCTCTGCCAGAAAGGTACTAAGGAAAACATGTGAATAAATGGTCACCACTCAACCCTTTACTGTACCACTGCAAAGTGGCATGAAATATACTGTGCTAGAATACCAACAGGTTGTTACTACATTAACCACATAAATGCACTAAATCCCCCAGGTACCTTTAGAAGACTCAGCTTTTCTCAAATCAAACCACTGCAACCACAGTCTTAAAGAACCAGAACTTGTTTCACTTTTTAAGAGAGGCTTTAAGAACATAAAAAAAAAATACAGGAAAAAATATTATAGTTAAGCTGGGTGGGTTTAGTGTTTTTACGTAGTCTAATTCCAGGTAACAGTTGTATTCCAGGTAAGTCTCACAGAGAAGAGTTTAACTCTTCAGAGTTCTAAGTAAACAAACAAAAAAATAACTTTACAAAGTTTAAAAAAATTTTTTTTTCCTGGCCAGTTTTCGCTTTGGTTAAGGTCTTAACATAGAAGCACCATATAGCAGTGGTATCAGCGAGATGACAAAACAGAGAGCCTTCCCCAACAAACACACCAATTCAACAATTTATGGATAAATTCCCCTTGTGACCGAGTCAGAAACAAGCAGCAAAAATCCAAAACCAAACGTTGGGGAGGAAAGGAACAACAAGAACTCTTCTTCACTGCTGCTGAAAATGCAACAGCAACAGTAAAGTCACATATATTAAGTTAACTGTAAAAATGCATTCCAATACAGTAGGTGCAGACAAGTACTACTTGGTTCCACTTATATGAGGTACCTAGAATAGTCAAATTCACAGAGTACCCTGCTAGATGCCAGGGGCCAGGGTGAGGGCAGGAACTGGGAACTTAAGTGTTTAATGGGGACAGAATTTCAATTTAGGAAAGTGAAAAATATGGGAGATGGATGATAGTGGAAATTGCATAAAAATGTGAATGTACTTAGTACCACTGAACTGTAGTTAAATATGGTTAAAATAGTATGTTTTATGTGACTTTTACCACAACAAAAAAATTTAAATAATAGTACAGTCACTTTGGAAAACAGTTTGGCAATTTCTTACAAAACTAAACACACCCTTACCAAACAATTCAGCAATCACACTACTTGCTACTTACCCAAATGAGTTGAAACCTTACATTGACACAAAAACCTTCACAAAGATGTTTACAGTAGTTTTATTCAAAATTGCTGAAACTTGGAAACAATCAAAATGTCCTTCAGTTGGTGAATGGATGAATGAACTGTGGTACATCCAGGCAACGGAATATTAACACAAAAAAGAAGTGAGCTATAAAGCCATAAAATGACCTGAAGGAAACTTAAAATGCACATTAGTAAGTGAAAGGCGCCAATTTGAAAATGTTATCATGGCTTATGATCCCAATGTATGACATTCTGGAAAAGGCAAAAACTATGACGACAGTTACATCAGTGATGGTCAGGAGTATGCAGGATGGTGGAATGAAGGCAGAGGCATGTAAGATTTTTAGAGCAATGAAACTATTCTGTATGATACTGTAATGGTGGATACATGTCATTATACGTCTATCAAAACCCACTGAAGGTACACTGTGTAATGCTGTAAACTGTGGGCTTTGAGTGATAATGTGTCAGTGCAGGTTCATGGATTTTAACAAATATACCACTCTGATTCAGGCCATGATAGTGGGAATGGCTGTGCACACGTCAGGAAAGGGGGTATACGGGAAGTCTGTACTTTCTCCTCAATCTTTCTGTGAACCTAAAACTGCTCTGAAAAAGTCTGTTTTTTAAAAAACTAAATCAAACTGAATTTCAAAGGTACAGGTGATCTGACAAAAACCCAATTTATTAACTACTCCAACATGTTTCGTATCCTTCTTAAGGCTTAAGGTGATCACTGAAAGAATAAAAATGAGTATCTCACAAGTCGTGAAACAGTTACAAACAGTGCCAAAGTACTGGCAGGCAGTCAACTACCCAGATATTACCACAAGGACAGCAGTGGTCTGTGTACATGAATGCTGCTAGGCAGGTAGAAGACCAAGGTCTCCTCAGTTAATTGGCATATCTTATTCTAGGGGATCATCACACTGTATCCAAATTCATTCTAACTCAAAGTCTACTTTTGTATATTGTTTGCATTGTTATGCAGACTTTATTTTAAACAGTACTTTCTATGATGAGATTTGATCTATAATGTAGCCTCAAATTGGCTGAATATTACAAGGTTATGTCATCATTTTCCATTACTAGGTATATAATACACTCATAATGCTCATCAGATGCTTTTACCAAAAAAAAATTATTTAAATGCTATGTGACATTTTAAAAGATGGAAAAAGGAATTTTAAGAGTATTGCCAAGAAAGAACTGTTTAAGAACACTTATTTTAAAAGCACAGCTAAGTTTTAAAATGACATTACTTCCCTGAGAATCACAGCTGCAGATGCCTTGATTACTGTGCCAGATTAAAGACCATCAATTAAAAAAAAAAAAAAACTGAAGGACTTCAAACAGCTCTCTCTTAAATTTTAATGAAGTTAAGATTTTTCTATATTAAAATTACTAATTCATATTTCCCCAACTTTCACAGTGGTTCTAAGAAATTCAGTTGAAAAAAACTTGAAGCTTCTGTATTTTCAAAAACTGCATTTTTATACCAGTTAGCAATTTTCACTGGTCTAGGAGTTTTCACACACATAATTCTCTAATGATTTAAGTAATTTGTATTATGTTATATGGGCTTCCCTGGTGGCTCAGTGGTAAAGAATCCACCTGCCAATGCAGAGACACAGGTTCGATCTCTGGTTGGGAAGATCCCCTGGAGGAGGAAATGGTAACCCACTCCAGTATTCTTGCCTGGGAAATCCTATGGACAGAGAAGCCTGAAGGGCTATAGTCCATGGGATGGCAAAACAGTCAGATATGACTTAGCGAATAAACAGCAACTGTTACATTATCTATAGGCCAACCATCAAGTTAATATTTTGACTACCCTGCTCAGAGAAATAAGTTTAGGGTAAAGCAATCCCTGGTGGCTCAGTGATAAAGAATCCACCTGCCAATGCAGGAGACCCAGGTTCGATCGGGAAGATTCCCTGGAGAAGGAAATGGCAACCCACTCCAGCATTCTTGCCGGGAGAATTCCACGGACAGAGGAGCCATGGAGGCTACAGTTTACACAGAACTTAAGTGACTAAACAATTATTTGAAAACTTTTGTTTTGAGATATATTCTCTTTTGCTTCCCTCCCCCCTACACACTCCCAACATACACCACACAAAAGGCCTTGTGGCATTATCCTTAATAATGAATTCTACAGCTTCCCTGGTCGCTCAGATGGTAAAGAGTCTGCCTTCAATGAGGGAGACCCAGGTTCGATTCTTAGGTGGGGAAGATCCCAAGAGAAGGGAATGGCAAACCACTCCAGTATTCTTGCCTGGAGAACTCCATGGACAGAGAAGCCTGGTGGGCTATAGTTCATGGGGTCACAAAGAGTGGGAAACAGTCCCCTACCACACACCCACAACATATACCACACAGAAGGCCTTGTGGCATCACCCTTAACAATTCATTCTACAACCTCACTTTGAACTAAGGGAAATTTCTAAAGGAATTTCCCTAATCTTTGAAAATTTTCTTGGGCAGAACCTTACCTGCACCATTCTTGATGAAGCTATGTCCTGTTTTCCTCACCAAATCTTCCCGTGACTGTGTGTTGTTATGCTCCAGAAGCTACTCAAGTTTTTCCCTGGGTCTGCTCTGATTCATGACTGTTTGAAACTAACTACTGACTGAAACAAAAGAACCTCATCATCCTACTAGAGACAGTCAGATACTAGAGATAGTCACTCATCCACATGCTACTAGTCAATCCTGACTTCTTCACCCTCCTATTTAACAATTTTCTTGTATCTTACTCCAATTCTTATTTCCTCAATTATATGTGACCCCTTACTCTTAATTTTTCTTTTTCCATGGGTGGAGTCCAAAATCAAGCACAAAACTCGTAAAAATGTTTAAACGATGTGTAAGGACTCTGCAAGACAGGTAGGATGGCCATTCTTCTCTCATTGTACATATGATGCTGTACTATAAGTGGATGGCAATAAGCAGTTTCAATTTCCAGAATTATTTTTTGTTTCTTTTTTTGAAAATCCAGTGGGGGGTGGGGCGGGGCTTGCATTCCTGGGTTCCTTGAATCTGAAACCATCCAAGAGGCAGTTTAAGTAGCCAGCCACCCCCAGGGCACTGCAAGGACAGCCGGCTGAAACACATATCCACCTTCCTGAGAAACAGGCCTATTTGCTTTCCTGTAACTTCAGCCTGAGGGGCAGGCTTCTGCCTGAGACACATCTAGACTACAGAGGTCCTCTGGGAACAGGGTGTCATCTCTGCACTCTCCATCTGCTTGCTAGAGCTCTCAGGTATTTTCTAGAAAGGAGCTTATACACTAGTCTGGAGCACAGATTTGTGCAACTGTTGCCTAGGGAACACCCCCAGATTGCCCAGCTCTGGTCTCCAACAGGGCTTATGCTTGCAGTCCCATGGGACTGTATATGTTTACATGCTTCAAAGCTGCAGCCTGAGGGTTTGGCTCCCAACCAGCCTGAATCTAGGTGCTAAAATACTCCGCTTTGGGACACTGACAGATCTTGGCACACCCTCAACTACTGGAGGTTATTAAAAATAAAATAGGCTACATGAACAGTTACAAAGGCTTGAGATATAAGAGCTAGGGCAGGGTTGAATGATCAAGTTTCTCTCTTACACAAGGCTACTCCTTCAAGACTGGAAGAGGTGGCTGGTTTATCTAATGCATAGCAATGAGCAGAGATGAAACTGCACCACTATCTTACACCATACACAAAAACTAACTCAAAATGGATTAAAAATTTAAATGCAACACCTCAAACCATAAAACTCCTAGAAGAAAACATACATGGTAATCTCATTGACATCAATCTTAGCAATGACTTTTTGGATCTGATTCAAAAAGCAAAGACAACAAAAGCAAAAATAAACAAGTGGGACTCTATCCAACTGAAAAGCTTCTGCACAGCAAGTAACAAAATGAAAAGACAACATACAGAATGGGAGAAAATATTTGAGAACCACATAACTGATAAGGGGTTAATACCCAGAACACACAAAGAACTCATACACCACAAGAGAAAAAAAAAAAAAAAATCCAATTTAAAAATGGACAGAGAATGTGAACAGACATTTTTCCAAAGAATACATGCTCATGGCCAACAGGTATGTGAAAAGATGCTCAACATCACTAATCATCAGTTCAGTTCAGTTCAGTTGCTCAGTCGTGTCCGACTCTTTGTCAGGCAATGAAAATCAAAACTACAGTGAAACATCACCTCATACTTAGTGGAATGGCTATTATCAAAAAAGTCAATAAATAAGAAGTGTTGGAAAGGACTTGGAGAAAAGGTAACCCTTGTACACTATTGGAGGGGATGTAAACTGGTGTAGTTACTATGAAACAGACCTCCATCTTTCTGGGAAAGAGGCCAACTACTGTATGGAGTTTCCTCAAAAAATTAAAAATAGAACTACCATATGATCTAGTAATTTCACTTCTGGGTATTTATTCCATTTAAAAAATAGAAACACTAACTGAAAAAGATATATACACCTCTATGTTCACTGCAGCATTATTTACAGTAGCCAAGATAGGAAAACAATCTAAGAATCCACCGATGTATGGATAAAGAAACTATGGTAAGGACAATGACATAAGAGTCTTTATTATTCAGTCATTTTTAAAGTGTAAAATCTTGCCAATTGCAACAATGTGGATGGAACTTGAGGACAATATTCTAAGTGAAATAAGTCAGAGAAAGGCAAATATTGTAAGATCTCACTTAAAGGTGGAATCTAAAAAAAAAACTAAAACTTTCAGCTACAAAATATATAAATAATAGGGGTGGTAATGTACAGCATAGTGACTATAGTTAATAAAAATGTACTACATATTTGAAAGTTGCTAAAAGCAAGATCTCAAATGACCTAATCACAAGAAAAAAAAATTGTATTACTATATGGTGACACGTTAACTAGACTTATTATGGAGATCATTTTGCAATGTATGCTAATATAATTTGTCAGTTATGCCTCAATCAAAAAAAGAAAAATGACATTCTTTCTAAGATAAAGGGAAAAGAGAGACAAAAGATGAAAAATGACAAAACAAAAAAAGCTGTATTCCTTCCGATATCATGTGATAAAAGAAACTCAGATTTAAGTGTTTTAGGCTTGCAAAATTTGCCCTACTATACACAAAGGAACCCCATTCAAGAAGAAACTAAAAATCCATTTTTATTAATGATTTTTGGAGGTAAAGAAAACAACATATTTACATACATGTTTACAAACATTTGCATAAAATGATTTTTTCCCTTTTTGTTTAAAAGATTGTTTTTCATTTGGCAAAAGATTAAAACATTAAATACCATAAGCAATGAAACCCAGTAACATTATAAATTATTATTTCTTCCCTTTATCCTTTTCCCTATGTTCAATACACTTAAAGGTGACCCAAACTGACACTGATATTTAGGACAATGAACTACAGGAGCATGACTAATGGTAAAACTGCCTTGTTAGGAGATAATGCTGAAATTATGACTGCTAATTAAGAATATGAAACACAGTAATTGCAAACTTACAGGGTCCTATTTTCCTTGCTATGTTCCATTGACGGAAGGAGGGGAAACAGAAAAGGAGAGAGAGGGAAAAAAGGGAAGAAGAGGGTCATGCTGGTTGGGGTGTTATTTTGGGGGGCTGGAAAGCTCCTTGGAGGGAACCATGAAAAAGCATCTGAGACATCCCCTACAATAGAAGAAAATGCCTAACACCATTCTTGCACACAAACATGGGCTGCTGGATATTATCTCCTGATTTCCAGTCTTCATTAAAAAGTCATGGCTAAGGATACAAGAGGATGAATACACTACCTATGACCAGAAGTCCCAGGTTTTGAGCTATCTTGAAAAAGTTTCTCCTGGGTAAAAGCAGCCTCTTCAGGCCCACAGAAGTAGGCTGTTGTCACTGTTGTTGTTTTTAATATTCGGGGACGGGGCGGGGGGGGGGGAGGGAAATACAATAGAGAGAAAAGAAGGATGGATACAGATCAGTATCTTTTCTCTTTCTACCAGCATCTTTTATCTTGGAGACAATGTCTTTTTAAATGTTAGGAGATAATAAGCATTATGGAATTAAACCAGTAATACTACTACTGAACTACTTGGTTGTGTCCACCAACTAAAAGGGGAAGAGAAACAGATAAATCTTGGCATTTACTGCTTTGTTTCCAAATACATGAAAGATACCCTCTTTCTAGAAATAACCAATTTAGTTTGTCTTCAAGAGTTTAGTTTTTTTAAAAATATTTTGACTAATATTATTTTCCACTTATAAACTTCATTATCTTTATTTGAAAGATTATTTTTCAGTGAACATGATAAAATCCCCATAATCAATAATCTCTGCATCTCTATTTTCTACACAGTCCACCTACTGCTTTCCTGAGGGTGTTCCTAGGCTGATCTGCAAATAAGTACAAAATTTGGTAAAGGTTTATTCTTTAAGAATATTAACTGCTATAAACTCTGTTACAACAGAGGAAAGTTAATTATATCTTCCTGTCAGTACTGCTTATTTCAGGCACAAAGACTAAAATTCAGTGAAAATAATTCTACTGTCAAATATCCAGTTTTCCTAAAGTTGTAGAGAAGGTACTGGCAATGTAGACTTTTATTTTTTAAGGAGGGGAAATAATAGGATAAAAACGAACAAGAAAGGCTAAAAATTCAAGCCAGATAGCTTTTTGTTATCATATAGTATTAAAGTTAATATTCAGTTTGCTAAAAAATAATTTTTCTAACTCATTTTATATCAAGAGTCACTTCAATCATATATGAATTGGTCACAGAAACCTGAAGCTATTATGGACAAACATCACTTCAGTTAAAGAGGTATTTCAAGTGAAAAAAAAAAAAAAAGGAACATGTAGTTTTACCACATAAATGCTATTATTGCACACTGAACCAAAGTTCCTTTCAAGTAATAAACTAGCAATAACTTAAACACTACATATTTACCTAAATTTCTATCAGCTAAAAAAATTTTTTTAATCTTCATTTTAAAAACAAGCTTAAATGAAGGTAGAAATTTAAAACAACACTTACTGATAAAGTAGAATCTGTATATTACACTCAAAATGAAAATTACAATCAAGTGATTTGGAATCCAATATTAATTCTAATGCATAAATACCTGAGTGAAACTGACATCCTTTAGATATTCAATAACAAAACTCCATGCAGAACACCAAATCTAAATTTCAGCCTGTTTTAGTCCTAACTATTGGTTCAACCTTTCCTCATTCAATAATGTAAACATTTAGCTAAAAATTACTTCTGTTAAGAGATAATGTGAAGATTTTTAAAACAGTAAAAAAAATACAAATCAAGCACTGCGAGGTACAATATTTTCCTAACACAAAAACAACTACCAGAACCAGAATCACAAAATTATCTGTGGCAATCATGGAGATCTACTCCTTAAACAGAAATTTTAAAATATTTTAACTGTAAAACATGCATCATTGTTTTATCCAAGTTAATTTTCTCGGACACTGTACCAAGTAGAACTTTGAAGAACGACTAACACTGTAAGGTTCATCAAATTAACATCCAGAAATATAACATTGTTAAATACAAGTACTTAACATTAATGTAGGCAGGGAGCAATTTTTAAACCTTAAAAAAGTCAGGTTGTACTTAAATACTCAGTACAGAGGCACTGTGTAAGTGGCCTACTGGTGATGGAAAATATGTAAACTCTGAAGAGAGAAATTTTTCAAGCTTGTTTTACATCAAGTTATGAGACTGTTCACATTTAGCTTCCAGTAAAGACTGTAAAAATATACTCCACATTTTTTATGTAACATTCCTTATAGAAAATATTTGGTATTTAGGAAATGAGAATGCTTTCTTGATACATTTTAAAACCATCTCTGGCTCTTATTCCAGATTTTCAACCTATCATACTGAGATATTTCAAATGTCAAAAGCCTTGACTGGATTTGATAAACTAGGTAGTTGTTGGGATATAACATGACTAAAAAGTAACAAGACTGATTCTTTTTACACAATTGAGCTTATACTTATAAAATGAGTAAGACTGACTTTTTTTAAACAATCGGGCTTATAATTATAAATGAATAGTTACTTGTATTCTTGCCTGGAGAATACCATGGACAGAGGAGCCTAGCAGGCTATGGTCCACAGGGCTGCAAAGAGACACTTAGCAACTCAGCACACATGCACAAGCTATCCTAGTATGCCACTGCAGAGATTTTGAGGGATTTCCACTTTAGACCAATTTGATGTGTCCCAGGAGAAAGCCAGACTTATTTTCCCCTGAATATATTTCCCTCCTAAACCACACTACCCAATTTAATCACCCAACTGACCTTTGATCATTTCTAACAGAAAAATGCAACCTCACAGGTCATTAAATGCCCTGTCCTATATTAAAAAGAACATGACAGAATGTGAAGGTACCACAAGCAACTACATTGAAGGAAAATACTCTGTATACACTAATATTTTTGCTTAGAAAAATACAAATGTTTAAAGATGTTACTTTACAGTAAGGATAACTAACTAAAATACATTCTTTAAATACTTTGTTTTTCCTATGGAAAAATATCTATGCATGCTAATCTTAAGATGGCCCTATAAACAGAACTATAAACTTGATTAAATTCATGCATGTTCCATCACATAAATCAAACAGATAATACATTTCAGACACACAAACATAACTTTTACATGGGGAGAAAAAAGATTGATAATATGTGCCTAAAATGAATACAAATCTCCCAAATCAATTTTCAAAAATCATATAAAAATCATTATATCTAATTTTTTTTAAAGTATCAAAGAACTACAAAGATGTACTTACAATACACTGGACTTAATGTAGGGCTTGTTCAATTTAAAAATGCCCTATTCCTTAATCCTTAATAAATCAAAAAGTTTTTTAACTTAACAAGGACCAAAGAACAACCTTTAGGGAAATTAGCCAGGGACTAAATTTATCCTTACAATCAATGTTCAGCAAGGCTAACCCTAGTCCCTGCTGGAGAATAAACAGGTCCAAATAAGAGATGAGAAAGTTGGGATTCAAATAAACAATAATCTGCAATTTTGGCTGAACCAAATTCCATGTTAATCCAATTTCTACCAAAATAGATAATCCACTGTGTCCTTATAAAGCATCTGGAAAATCGGGCTATAATATTTTTTCAGAAGAAAAGAACAGACCTAGTAGAAAGATTCCCACATAAGACATTTACCTTGAATTTCTACTCAAAGAGTTTTTTACCTTGAATCTTTCCTTTGTTATGAAATGAAGCTAAGGAAACAAATTTGAACATGGACATGATTATGAGACTAAAAATGTCAGAATATTAAATACTTGTTTTTAATTTTATTCAAAATAACTGCCTTTAAAAAAATCTTTCATATCTAACGAACACTGGTAATGACTTATTTTTCACATCAAACATGTTTTTTAGATGACCCCAGAAACTGACTCTGAGACAGGATTCAAAGACAAGAGTCTCATTTGGGAGATAATGTCAGAAAACACTGATAAATGAATGGGAAGTGAGACAGAAGAGGAGGAAGAAAATAAAGAATACTTATTTAACAGTCCAGTCTTCCTGCTGTAGAGGACAATGAGGTCTAGCCCCACTGGAAACTCTAGGAAACATGCCTCGAAGTATTACCAGAAGGGTAAGGAAGCTGGAAAAATTATTCTCTGATTCCCATCCGATCTGCCCTGCATGTGAGTGAGAAAATCCCAAACAGAGTCACAGGTACTTGCAGGACACTTGAATGCGTGAACTGGAATGGTGGGAGTCAAGTGTCTGCTGCAAAGTCTCACCATCAGCAAGACTCACATACAAATAAATTTCATTTTCTGTCACAATCTCATTACAAAGAAGTAGTGCATTTTTAACGACGAAAGAAATGGATCAGAATTTTGAGGTCTAAAAGTAAACCTCCCAGGGAAGAGAAGTCTGCAGTTATTAGGAATATTTTAATCCACCAAAAGAAAACTATTTTTTCCAGAATTAATCAAAATAGACCTTTACATAAATGATTCCCATTTTTACTGAAGCCACACATCCACATTACTATTTGAATTCAATGTGATATCTCAAAGAGTGAGCACCAAAAACAAAACATAGAATAATAATATTATATAGTATAACATTTGTAGTACACAGGACTAAAAATCAGAAGAACTGAATTCTTAAACAAGCTCTTGACACTAACTAGCCAAACAAATTTATATGTCATGCTATTTATATGGGCTTAGGATTCTCTCGGTAAAAATACAGCAATGTATTTTTTGTACATTTTTGTACCTTTTTTGCCTTCTTACAGTTGAGATTAAAAGAAAAAGCTGTGAACATATTTTTTAAATTAGAAGTATAATATGTTAAATAATAGGGTATCTTTATTATTGTCATAAAAAGTCAAAGGTGGAAAGGCCCTTAGGAGTCATACTATTCACTTCCAGCACACATTAATAAAGAGATAACCTCTGCTCTAGGAAAGACCTGGATATGTTCCAGCAAACCAGTAGCAACTGACTGGCAAAGCTGAAAATGGATTCCAGTTCAAAGCTTCTAGCACCCCATAGCATCTTTCAATTGAGAGCTGGCTGGACATGTCATTGAGCAAACAGGTAAATAACACATAAGTAACAGTAAACACCATAGGATATTGTAAAACATGAGCCAAGAATTGTAGACCAGTGGTTTCAAATTTACCAGATCACTTATATTACCATTCACTTCATTTGGCATTACACAGAATTTAGGAATATAAAATTCTATCATCTTTTAAAATTAATAAGAAAGCTGGTTCCCACATCAAAACCTGAAAATGGAAAAAGCCAGTTAAAATTGTTTCCAATTAAAAGGCTTATGATTTCCAGTCCTTTAAAAAACACTTCATATAGAGAATGAAGTTTTTGTTCTCCTTGCTTTAAAAATTCAATTCATCAGAACTGAACAAATATCAGTTGAAGCCTCTTAGGTGCTAGATTCAAAAGGATAAATCTTAAATGAGAAAAAAAAAACTTCTCAGAAAAAACTGCCATTTAAAAAATTGTTAAGAATAATTTTATTAAATCTAGTATTTAATTTTAAAACTTACAAAACTCAGCCTTGTCATGTATATGACGTCATTCATATATCACTCTAATTTTCTTAGTTTTCATCTTGCTTTAATACTTTTTACTTAAGTGCATATAATATCACATTCAGTAATTCATAGAATATTGTGGTGAAAAAATTAAAATATTTTCCAAAGTTTACATTGGCAGGCTTAAAGACCAAAACTGATATACACGGCCTTCAATAGGTTCTTCATGGTATTTGCTTTCTCTTTGGTTTCCTCATTAGGCTGATAGGAAAAAAAAACAGGACTCCATCTAGTAAAGTTACAAACCTCAATTTATACAGTATGAGATATGCATTTAAATATAATGTGTAATTTATAATGAAAAACAAACTGCATTGTATTATGGCTTTCAAAATCAGGACAACTGGCTTTAAACTTTTTTCTCATTATTTTTATAGGGTGATGGCCAAAATCTTGTATTAGAATTAAACACATACAAACAAATACTGCAAATGTGATACCCCCTAGGTACAAACCATCTGGGACCACTGGAGAACCCTTGAACAAATGACAAGTCTAAAACTCTTAAGGTTCTTCACACAGACCCAACAAACAGAACATATTAATAAACTCATGACAGGCAAACAAACTCCACCCACAACAGTGACTTTAAAAAAGCAGAGGTTCCAGTTACTAGCATTACTTTTATCAAAGGTATACAGCATGGTCAATGTGATACTGTGACATGTCACTCAGTAATATTTTGACATCAAAATAATCTGACATAAAAGGGGCAAGCTATTTCAATATCCTTTTCTGCTAGTGATACAGCTCTGCTTTGGATTAAAGCAGAACCTCTGCTTAGGAAAAGCTAAGTCACTTTCACTAGTAAGTAACAACATCAGTTTATAATCTCTGAAAGTCAGTGTTAAAACATCAAAATCAGTATTTACTTAAAAATGATTTCCCTTAACAGTTCCCTTAATAGTTTCCCTTAACAGTTTTACACAAATGAATTAAGTTTCATATTTGTACTAATTCCATTACCTGTTTTTCAGCTTGCTGCTGCTGCTGCTAAGTCGCTTCAGTCGTGTCCGACTCTGTGCGACCCCACAGACGGCCGCCCACCAGGCTCCGCCGTTCCTGGGATTCTCCAGGCAAAAACACTGGAGTGGGCTGCCATTTCCTTCTCCAGTTTTTCAGCTTGGTGATCCATAATTTCGGGTCTACACAGGTAATATGCCCCAGTCATGCTGATAAGTATAGGGATTCTACTTTGAAAACCACTGATTTGGCTTTTGTTTGAATACTTCCAATGATTTTATGAGGACAGGGCCAATTTTCATTTAGAAATTCTCATATGGAACCTTAAATGTGGAACCAGAAACTTTCATTTCTTGTAATTAATTTGTCCACCTAGAACAAGACAGAACAATTCTGTTCCTTCTTATACACGGCAGTCACTCAGATGTCTGAAGAAAAACTCCTCTCTTTATTTTCTCCAAAATAAATATCACCAATACCTTTGTATTCCACTCAAGCCTTTCTACATTCTGTCTGCCTTCCTTCCTATGAACACTACAGTTCATGTCACTCTTGATATGTGGCACTTACAATTTAACACAATAATATAAAAGTTTTAGTCTTAGTATCAGAGTGCATGTGGTTTATTATACCCTCTAGTCAATAATGGGGATTCCCTGGTGGCTCAGACGGTAAAGCATCTGCCCACAATGCAGAAGACCTGGGTTCGATCCCTGGGTCGGGAAGATGCCCTGGAGAAGAAATGGCAACCCACTCCAGTACTCTTGCCTAGAAAGTTCCATGGATGGAGGAGCCTGGTGGGCTACAGTCCATGGGGTCACAAAGAGTTGGACACGACTGAGTGACTTCACTTTCACTAGTCAATAATAATTTTATAATTACATTAGACCTTTCAGCAACTTATCACAGTGCTTTTCAACTGACAGTCTCTAGACTGATACTATCCCTTGATGAAGTTTTCAGTGATCCAGAGTAAATGAGAAAAGAATAGTGGAGCAATTTCTCCATCAATTTAAAGTCATTCAACTTTAGTTTAACTCTCTTTTATTCTAAGTTTATGTTCTTCCTAAATATGGAGGGAGTCTGAGGGGGTCTTAAAGTGATAGTGATGGTAGATGGTAGTTATTTTTCCAAAACCCTTTCTTTACATGGCAAAATAAAATCTCACATTTCACAATTTCTCTTAAACCTGGTCTAGTGTCCTAGAATACGCAGGTAAAAAGGTTTATCTGTAAAAGGCTTATCAGGTAAAAAGCTACCATCTAGGTAGCCAAGTGCTTAGAATAATTTATATAATTTTCAACAACCAATTACAACCTCTATTCTTCACTCTTTTGATTAATTATGGCAGCAAAGTTCCTAATCAGCTTTAGCAAATAAAAGGACTTCAAAATGCTTTAACCCTAGTTCCTAAGAGTTTCTAAGTTTCCCTTACCTACTTCCCACTTATGTTTATAATCCTCAACAACACTCAAACTCAGCAACTAGACCATATACAGAAAATTAAAGAGAGGGTTGGATGACAGAAACTTACAATCATCTGTTGCAGTTTAAAATTACTAACCATCTAGGACAGCAAACCATGACCAGTGGACCAAATTCAGCCATCTTTTCTGTGAAAATAATGTGCCAGTGAGGCACAGACACATGACTTATTTCCACACTGTCTATGGCTGTGTTTGTGTTCCAGTGGCAAAAGTGAATAGCTGGGAAGAAACTATATGGCCTGAAAACCCCAAAATATTTATTGTGTGGCCCTTTACAGAAAACATTTACCAACCTTTAATCTAGGATAGGGCTTCGCTGGTGGGTGCAGTCCATAAAGAATCTGCCTGCAACATAGCACAGGAGACATGGCTTCACTCCCTGGCTCAGCAAGATCCTCTGGAGAAGGAAATGTGCAACCCACTCCAGTATTCTTGCCTGGAAAATCCCACGGGCAGAGGAGGCTGGCCAGCTACGGTCCACAGGGTCGCAAAGAATTGGACACAACTGAAGTGACTTAGCATAGCACTGCACAATTGGCCCTAAAAGACTAATTTTAATCTAGGATAATGAACAGCTTGCTACCAAAGAAAAATTTGAGATTTCCAACAATAACCATTAACTAACTCAGGACACCTACTTTCTCTATTGGAATATCTAAACGTTGGAATCTGAATGATCCTTTATTCCTGCTCTGTTGCCATAAAGATTTGTTGCCCACCCAAGACAGAAAACACTTACTTACCTGCTCACTGAGCTAAACTCTAACATACATTTCTCAAGGACTCACTATGAGAATAGTGAAGAATCCATGAATATACTGCTCTGTGCAATCTAAGGTTAAAAAAAAGTTGCTGCAAATAACTCAAAAGTATATTATAAAAAAGAAACTATAGAACTACATAAAATTTCCTTTACATTTTGTATTTCAAATAAAAACACTTTTAAAGGCACTTAAAGTAGGAAAGTTTAAGTTCAATAATTTAGGTAATATTAACTGCATTAAGTAATGAAAATTAATTTTCTTTTGTATTAAAAAAAGGATTTTTGTATATACAGAGTTGAAATCAAAAGATAATACTTCTAATCCAATTCAATCATGTAGTTTTTTTAACGTAAGTGACATCGGAATCTGTAAAGAGCAAAGTCACAACATCAAAGGACTTTGAAACTGTAAAGTGTTTAACAGACTACCTCAGTATTTTACAGTTAAAAGTTTCAATACAATATGAAATATTTATGGTGTGACAAATAAGTAGTGGCAGAGGCAGAGTTAGAAACCAACACTTCACTAGCAGTTTGGAACTCTTTCTACTTTGTGACTAAAGAAGAAAGATATGCTCATTCCAGAAAAAAGTAATACTGAAGTACTTTGGACATTTAAATGCACAGTAAACATATTCAGAGGGCTATAGCCCACTCAACCTAAAAACCCTCTCGTGTTTTTTTATTAATCAACTATAAAATTACAGAAGGGAAAAAAATAATTCATTATAAAGCCACTCCTAATAGAAAGATCAAAAGAACAACCAACTATTTGCTTAACAAATTGTCAATGATTAGAAAAAATAGTAATAGTGGAGCAGGGGCAGTATGATAAGTACTTATATATTGCTAATTTGGTACAATCTTTCTGAAGGGTAACTTGGTCATATTTTAAAGAGCTTTGAAAGTTCTCACCTAAATAGAACTAGTCTAATATAGAATTCAAATTTCACATACAAAGATGTCCATCCCACTATTTATAATTGTGAAATATTAGAAACAACCTAATATCCAAAGAGAGAACTGGTTCAATTATGTTATATTAATACAACAGAATAATAGGCAGCCATTTTAAAAAATCACATTTTCAAAGACATGGGGAAGTACTTATGATGGTAAGTTATAAAAAGCAGGGTATACAACTATATGGTCAGCAAAATCTCAATTTTGTTATTATGCACACACACAAACACATATACACACCCATACATATAAATAGCATAGACAAAGATTGAAAGGAAATACAAAAATTATTAACAGTGTTATCTCTGGATAGTGAGATTGCAGATAATTTTTTTCTCTTCTTTATACTTATCAATATTTTCTAAATTTTCTGTAATAATCATGTATTAGTCTTATATCCAGAAAACATTAAAAATTTACTCTGTAGTCAATTTTGAAATTTTTATGGTCTATATAATAAGGAATAAAGCTTTACAATACTCAAAAGTATATCTGAATGATGGGAAATAAATCAATAACATGTAAGAATATAATTTCCATACATGTATAGGTGGGTAATTTTGAATCCAAAAGATTACAGTATTTCATCTCAGTTCTTGAGTATAGAAAGTTGGTATTTAGTAAGTAAGAAATGCAAATCTTTAAATTAAATTGGTGCAAGGCATCTAAAAATTGTGCTATTCTGGCATAACATTGAAGATATAAATGCTCTCCAATGTGATATAAATACCCAGTGTTATATTAAAATAGGTATAATCTAGTACATACATCACGGCCAATAATTAACTAATTGAGTAACATTTTTTTTTTGCCAAAGTGACTAAGATTGATCTAGGCTAAAGAAATACAACACCATACCATTATTTTAGTTGGAAGAGCCGCACCAAAAGTCATGACAAAAAACATTGTAGACCTATAAGAAAATCCAGTGGTTTTCTGTTGTTATTGTTAATGACTTCTTGCTAAAAATTCAAGTAAGACAGTCAAATTGCTTAGAGCACTAAAAAAGCATAGCAGCAGTGTGTGGTCTGCAATGATTTGAGAAACACTAAGAACATTCTTCATTGTTTCCTCATTTGCAGACTACTGCCTATCAAACTCTATCTGAGAATTACGGAACTACATCTGCGTTCTTTACCAATCTTGAATTTATATTGTATTATAATACAGTAATGACACAAAGTGATGTCACACATAAAAAGGCAAACTGTATGTAATTTTAAAAACTAACTTTAAAATATGACTCTATCATCTGTGATAAAAAAATCACATAAATATGTAAAATATAAAAATACATCCTAACATACTTTTACATAAGAACTAAAATTTACCACTTTTAACATAAAAATTCTGAAATGGAACTAATAAAAAACAATTTTCATATGTACCACAGAGCAATAAGTTTAAATCAGACTATTTCGAGTTGTGTAGCCCTTTATTAGCAACTAAAATAGAAGGTATCTGTTGTACAATATGGGTAGTAATTGACTATAACTGGAGAATTTTATATTCTAATACAGATCATTTATAAATGCAATTTCTTTATTAAAAAGCTTCCACCCTTTTTGTTTGTTTGTGTACAATTTGCAAAACTATTCTGAAAGCAGAGTATATGTGCACAAGTCTGCAAAGAGTGCAAATTAGGATATGGTAAATGCTTTACAAGTTACTTTCAAAAAACTGACTGCCACAACTGTGCCTTGACATTGCCTGTTTTTTTTGATCAAAATATTTTGATGCCAGCGTTCCTTCCACTGCTCTAAACTATAAAGCATTTTTTTTAATGAGTTGAAATTAAGGGAGGACTACACTACTAGAAAAGAACAGAAGAAAGTTCTATTAGTTTGAGGTTTCAGAATCCACCCCCCAAACCAGGACCAGTATCTTGGTAAGGGTTAGGCTGGGACCCTGGACAGAGTATGAGTATGTGCAGATGGCATTCCTGAGGATTCAGAGCTTCAGTGAACCGTGAGTGCTCCAGCTGCATAACTCACTGAACTGTCTTGCCAGTTTCTACACTGGCTGGACTGGGCATAATTCAAAAAGGAAAAGCTCATATTCATTCCATTCTTCTGCAGCTCTGTGATAGCCTAGGAAAAGAAAAAAACTGGTTATGACAGACATCACATAAAAAAGTGAGCACTCTCTGAACGCACTGGTAGCTTAACTTTGTTCACTTCACAAACGAAGCCTAGACCCCTCCCACTCTACGTTTCTTGGATTTCTCATCACCTCACATTAAATAGGAAAAAGAAAGAATTCTTTATTTCATTCTCTCAAAGAACATATCCTAATCTAGCTTCTTGATAAATATCAGTCATCTTCCACACTCTCTCTCTGTATTTAATAAAGCCACTTGAAAAATAAAAAAATTTTAAAGCATAGTATCTTTCTCTCTATTCGCTAAACCAAACCTTGGCCACTTTTGTCTTGAAATGTTGGGAGTCTTTTCTTTGTCTGACATTGATTAAATTTTAAACGTATATAAATTAAGTACCAAACCTAAGAGGTATGCCAGGAATTTAATATAACTGTAAATTGGTTCATCATTTATTTTACTAAAATTTTACTTAGTGAAGTTTTACTTGATCCAATTCAAACTTTAGTAAATTAGTATAGATTAGTCTTGTTTAAATTTCAGAGATCAATTTAAGCCCTTAACAGGCTCTTACAGTCAATACTGCTTAAGAGGAGACCTTTCCTAAAAATCCACAATGTACTATCTTTCAAATTACAGTACAGTAACACTAGACCTTTAGGTTCCTACCCTAGACTATTCTAGACTACATTACCAATTCCATTATTTCTCTGCCTCTCCAAACAATGAGCCCATTACTCCTTCCTCTTCCCATTCCTGAGGACACGTTTTCTTCTTTTTGAGTCTCACATTTTCTTCCAATTTCAGTTTTATTAGGGAAAAAATTAATGTTATTATCTCTTTAGAAAGTCCAGTTAACCGAAAAATTCTGCCTCTTTACCAGTCTTTAAATGAAATACTATTGTCTTTGTTATAAGAAGAAAAACATACTAGTTGCCTTGCTTTATTAAATTATCAATATCTAAAACTCAAGCACAGAATGTTCCATTTATTTTTTATGGAGTCAAGAACACTAAGTAAACCCCCAAAATTAGTAAGACCATATCTCTTAAAAACTTACTTTGGTTTATATTTGTAAAGAGCATACTGGAACTGACTAAGAGTCAAGAGAAAAAAATGGGTTTCGACTCTAAAAAACTCTCTGTATTTAAAAGAAAGTCTTGGCCAATCATACAGTGATAAATAACCTTAAATAACCAAAACAATAAAATTTAAATCATCTTAAAGGGACTAGAAACAAAATTTACTACATATACCTAAAACTAAAGCTAATGAGCTGTCACAGATGGTATTAATTAAGATATTCTGAAACATAGTAAGATGAAATGTTTTCTTTTTTAAAAAAAAAAAAAAAAAGGCTTCCTAAGGATACTCACATTTAATAACACCCCAATGGGATGTCTTCCACATATAGTATTATGGTATTTCTTCAAGTAATTGCTAAAAGATACAGGATCTAATTGTTCTATAATACTCATACCCTAAAAAAAAAAAAAAAAAGAATGAAAGAAAAAGAAAATAGGGCAACTTATTATTTCCTGATTAAATTTAATTACATTTTAAAACAGCTACTTAAAACTAATGATCATAATTTTTCAATAAAGAAAACACATTACTTAGTGAAGTTGATACTTCACTCATTCATCCAAGGTAATCTCATAGTCATCTCTCAACAATACACACATTTTATTAACAAAAACATTTAATCCCCAGTTTAGTTTTCTCTAACCTCCTGGGATGTTTCTACACCACCTTCTCCAGTTGTCACTCAGCTCACACATCCTCAAACATTTCAGGATTTTATATTTTTCATATGTGTGTGTGTGTACACACAAGATCTATACAAGTAAACCTATTGTGAAAATTTTCATACAAAATCTAAAATTAGATTTGATATATGGTTATTTTTCTCATGTCCATTATATTACTCATACCACTGACATAAATAATCAAGAGCTGATTATAATTTTACTATTTCCATTACATATACTTAAATATCAATAGTGTGCAAGGCATTTTAATTATCAGTAATTATTTAGGTATGTGATAAATGAGACCACAAACTAAGAAAATAGTTAATATATTTTTAATCAATTTAAAGCTCATAACAGACTGATAAAAGCCTTAAGCAAAATAGGTCTTTATAAACAAGCTGAAAAAATAAAAGTTCTCTCTCTCAAACTAGAATGCTTTGTTTTCAAAATTTTAACTGAGAATCAAAATTTTTTAGACTACTATTGAAACGATCACTATGATTTGGACATTTGTTTACACTTAATTCTGTATTCTACAAATGCCTTCAAATGTGTTCATAATACATCAATATAGAGCAATTTTAACTCATCTGAATCAAGCAAATAAACCAATGATTCTAAACTCATCCATCACTAACTACCTCACCTTATTTTCTTACCCAGGTAAAATACTTTATACTTATGGTTCAATAAACTGGATTAATATCCTCTGGGAGAAATGTAAATTGTGCTTTAACTAATGAATCAAGTGACATAAACTATGTGTTTTTTCATTGTATTTCAACATATTTTAACAAATGTAAAAGTATCTACAGTAACCAGATGAACACTCATCTGGAAAATGACAGCAATTAGCAAGTGACATAGTACAAATATTTAAATCAAAATTTAATTTTATAAAGAATCTTTCATCAGAATATCCAAGTTTTTCATAAACATTATCATATTTTTCTACAAATATATCTGAAAGATAAGCCTATGTGTATGTAGTCAACTTCCAACTTCTTGCACATCAATTTATCACTCGCAAATTTATCCACAACCAGTGTTTAATGCTAAGTTGGTTTTCTCCTGTCAACTAGGAGGCTTCCAGGTCAACATTCTCCTACAGAGAAATATGAACTAATTTAAAAGTTAAACCTAAGATAAATGATTAGTATTATGATTTTGGTACATAGAAAATCACTCAATATGTTTCTAAACCAAATAATAATACAGAGATGGAGTTATAAATCTCTTCCATATATATGAATAATCAAGATATAACTCCCTAAAGATGAAGAAACTATACATTAAAAAGGTTGAAAAGCTTGTTTCTAAATTTCTAATCCTAGGCTCCTTCTCATTTACTTACTCTACTTCGTACAGAATAACAAGAGAAATACCAATAAATCTTTAATACTCGCACATAGCTACAAATGGTATATCTTATAAAAGAATTTTCAAAGCTCCTGGATGAAGTCTAGGACAACTTACCCTAAATCAAATTCCACTTTGTAATAAATTAGGTAACATTAAAGGTACAATGTGTACCTTAATATTAAAATCTCAAAGCACACTGTGAATAAATGTATCACATTTATATATATTAACATGAATAACTCAAAGAGAAAACTAATGATCACATTTGTAGAAGACAAAGAATTCAAAGCGGCCAAGAAATTTCACACAGAAAATATAAAATTATAAATGTAAAGAAGACACTACTAAATAAAGTATTCAAAATGAAGATACAATAGTTAAATTACAATACAGAAAGCAAAAAAATGAGGTAATGGAAGTTCAGAAATTAAATTAAAAATTTTAATTCCCTGAAGTGCATATGTACCTACCAGGGCAAGAATCAATTTTATTATACTTAATTCTCTGACAAATACAACAGTTAAGAGGTATGCCTTTTTACAAATAAGGGATAGAGACAAAAATTAAGGCATTTCTCATGAGTGAACCTCTCCAACTAGAAAATTCATAAAGTATGCAAAAACAACAAAAATGATTAGTAAAACTGCAAAATGGAACACCCATTAATTAACAGAACAGTGACAAATAAGCTTTTGTATATATTTATGTTTTAATTCTAATAATTTTGAAAGTATTATTACCAAAATTCAAAGAAGATTAAAAAATGCTAGTTTGATGCTACTGCCCAAATCCCAGAAAGATGAAAAATAAAAGTGCTTCCAAAATATGCCTAAAGAACTCTTCTATTTCTTAAAATACTGGAAGAGATGATAAGTAAATCTAATGTTCAGGTGATAGAAAGCTTGGTAGGGTCTGGTATATTGAGAATTTGAACTTAATCTAATGTGATTAAGAACTTAATGAACTTAATCTAATAGAAA
Organism: Okapia johnstoni; assembly: GCA_024291935.2. NCBI lineage: Eukaryota > Metazoa > Chordata > Mammalia > Artiodactyla > Giraffidae > Okapia > Okapia johnstoni. The sequence continues at coordinate 120,050,359 of CM044306.1, read as the reverse complement.
GCAGTGAAGTGGGTCATTCCCCATTCAGCTCTAAGATACAAGAAGACATTATAAACACCAATAGCCTATCCATCACAATGACCATACAGGATTCTGAGGCATTTAGCAGCTTTGGCAAGAAATCCTCAGACTGAAAGCTAACTTCCCACCTTGAAGGGAAGAAGAGTGAAGGGAATCTATCATTGTGCTGACTCTCCAAGTAATAAGTGAAAGTTTGTAACGTCAAATCCTACATGGTCATCCTAAACTGAGTAGGCAGTTCACCTAGCAGAGCTGCAAATTCAGGACTCTAATAAGATAACAAAGGTCTTCCCTTTTTAAAAGTCTACCTATATATAATAAATTACTTAAATTTTATTTAATTTTAAATACTATTACCTAGCAATAATCTCCCTCTAAAGAAACAAACACCAAAAAGAGTAGCAAAACATTTTTAGAAGTCTTTGAGAAATAAGAACTGAACCGTATCTTTCAATTATTAACACATAACTAAAACTATATTATCATATCATTAAGACTGGCCTTATTTTTTAAAATAAGGATACACATTCATGTTGGAGAGATGGGTACACATTTAGGAAGATGAGGTAGGAAAAGGAAATATTCTAGTTTCTTTAAGAGGTACCAAGATAAAATCTTATAAAGAAAGAAATTTTATGGGGGAAAAAAACCACTCTAAACACAGCAGTGCTAAGAACAAATGTACTAATAAATAGCTACCTTAAGGAAGATATTGTAAAACTAGTAGCAACTACTAAAGAAACGACCGGGCTAAGTTCAAGAGAAAGAAGTGTGAGGGGACAAATATGAACAATTTCACTTTCAAAAGACTAACAGGAAGAAAAGAAGTTAAAGTTCAAAGCAAATAAATAAAGCAACTATTATAAATCTGGAAGGAAAAGAGTTAAAAAGATGACTACAATGACTTTTTCAGATTTTCTCTGCCAAATCATAAATGCCAATAGCCATAAGGAAACACTGGTCTACATCAAAAGCTGTACAGAAAAATAACCTACAATCAAATATATATAAAATATGTATAAATGTGGCTGCTGTTTCAAGTATGTAATCTAAAAGGTTCACAGAAATCAACATCTTAAAATGTACTCTGCTTTGGTCACTATACAAACTGAAATTGCAACATACTAATTACCAAAAAACATGGCCAACAGTCAGTAATATTGTAAGGCTTTCAGAATCTACATCTCTTTTAACTACTTTTTTCCTCCAAACTACATTTGAAAGATTCAGCTTGTTTTCCTATATATTTTTCTTTCCTTATGTGTTTTCTTCACATAATTAATTTCCAAGATATTCAAATGCTAGACATAAAATTCTTCCCGCCAAAAATCAGCAATTTTTCTTTTGATTTTGGAGCCTAAAAACTTTATTTTCTAACATTTTATTAACTATGTTTAAAAAGACTTTTCTGATAACAAAAAGGCACCAAAACTTAACATAACTTTCAAAAAACAAATCTAAAATTTTATAATTTTATACTTAAAAATAATCTTTTCACTCTATCAAAGTTTCCAAAGGTATAATTACAATTCAGAATTGCTAACATTTTTGCAATACTTGTATAGAAGTATCCTACTATATTCTATTCTTCTCTGAAAAGATTGATATATAGAAATTATGATATTAATTCTTAAATGAAAGAAACTATTTACAACATAAAATGATACTCATAAAAAGGAATATACAGTAGGATATTCACCATTTGGTCACATAAACCAATTAAGAAAACACACTGCATAAGAGCTGGTGTAATAGTGAGTGTACAGATATACATACATGTATAAAATCATATATACATGAGTATATGTATAGAACTAACCATTCTTATTATTTTAATCCATTTCTTCTAACTCCCAGAATGGATTTATAACTTGAATTAACAGCATGCTAACAAAAAAAAAAGACCACTTAAGAGCCCTTTAAAAATTATATAGACATATGTTACAGAAGTGTTTCAATAAATGGACCATAAAAATCAAGTTCAAGTCAAATGTTATATCAACTATTAAATTCAAGCATATTAAAATGAAGCAAATACTCAATATTTATTCCAAAATTATATTCCAGGCTATTTAAATAAAAATTTTAAAGCCAACCTCTGATAATTTTGGACATGTAAAGTAAGGTAGATTCGGAATTCAACCTGAAGCTTATTGGTTCTACTGAACAAAAATTTCTAAAAGTTTCAAAGCCTAAGAAGTGAGCAGAAGAGGCAAAAAATTTCAGAAGTTACAAGAATCATGCCAATGTGTAAATGTGACTCTTTTTGCTCTTTTTCAAAGTAAGAAACCAGGGTCTAGTTATCCAACTGATCATACACATCAAGAAAGACAAACAAAACTAGTCCTTTTAATACAACCTAAAAACCAACAAAGTTAGAAGGCAGGCTAAAAGAAATGTTAAGTATAGATGTTTGTAATATACAATATACACACAGAACAACAAATAATATTATTTAAATATGTCCTCTATTCTAGAAAATTCCAAAGGATGCTATTACGTTCAGTAACTTCAGAGCATCAGGTAAACCAATGTTTTGGGGAAAACGTTTCCCTTGTGCTAAAAGCATCAATTCACTGATTGATGAATTCTTACATTTGCAAAATTAAATGCTGTCTGATTAAAGTCCACAAATTATTTACACAGCTGAGTAGAAAACAAAGGGAAAGAAAATGAATAGGAAATTCTATTCTATTTCAACAGATCAGGATCCATAATAGGCTAGCTCCAACTCACCTTCAAAGCTGGTTTTGGAATAAAGTTGTTTGGACTCTCTCCATATTATTAAAAGGGGATCCCCAAGGGCAGGTATGGGCAAGTTTATTTTGAAAAAGTTCCACAAGTGATTTCAGTTGTAAAGATGGGGTTGAGAATTACTACAGTAGACAACCCCATCTCTGCCTTGGCCTTGATTAACAACTACATGTTGAGAACTCCCAAACTTACTCCAGATCTCCTCTCTGAGCTCCAAACCAATACAGTTAATCCATTAGCAAAGCCCTGTTAAATAAAAGAACTCAAATCTATGAACTTCTTTCCATCTTCACTAATACCAACCTGGTTCAAATTACTAGCATCTCTCCCCCAAACTCCTGCCAATGCCCACTGTTACTACTCCTGAACCTTTTGTAGAATCCATTCTCTATACAACCAACAAAGCAACCTCTAAAATAATTATTTTATTATTCCATCATTTCACTTCCCACTGTATTCACATAAATTTCCTATCCTGCAAGTGAAAGCCCTACATTATCTGATTCCCTGCCCACCTCTCTTACCTGAGCTGTATCATTCTTATCCCTATCTCCTATACTCCTACAACCCTGACCGTTTCCCCTTTCTAACACACTAGCCTCTTCCCATCATAAGGCTGTCACAATGGCAGTTCTGTCTAGAATGTTCTTCCCTATAATCTACTGAGTTTGTTCCTTCTCATCATGTATACCTCAATTTAATGTTCCTCCTCAGGAAGTCTTTTTCCAAGCATTCAATCTAAAGCAGACTAGAATTAAACGCTTTTTCAAAACCCTGTTAATATTTCTGCATAGCACACATCACTTTTGGAAACTAACTTATATACTATATCCTTAACTTAAAAATGTATGTATATGTGTCTCCTCCAGATAGAATAAAATCTCTGTGAGATCAAGTGAGCTTATTCATTGCCTTATTTTCACCAGTGCCTAGAACTTACAATGCACTCAAAAATAATTGGTAAAAAGAAAATCCAAATGTCTACTTGCCTGATATCTCCAGTTGGATGCCTTGCTATTTGTTATAGCAAATATAACATATCTCTAATATTTGAATTTATGATCACCCTACCTTGTAAAAAAAACTAGTCCTATCTTCTTGTGATTTTGACCTAAGTGAATAGAACGAAGATATAACCAGCAGCAAAAGCCAGATAATTAGGAAACAACCTCTTTTAATTTTTAAAAGATTTTTTTTATAAATTACATCCCATATACAATTATTACAAATACTAACTCTATTCCCCATGTTGTACAATACATCCTTATAAACCTATCTTACACCCTATTGTTTATACCTCCCACTCCCCAACCTATGTTGCCCCTCACCTCCTCCCCACTGGTAACCACTAGTTTGTTCTCTATATCTGTGAGTCTGCTTTTTGTTGTATTCACTAATTTGCTGTATTTTCTGGAAGGAATTACCCTTGACACTTCCTTCTCCTCCAAGTTTTATCATCAGTTTGTCTCTAAAAATATACTGGACACATCTACTCTGTCCCTCTCTTCCCCATCACCAACCTAACCAAATTACCATGTCTAACTTGGATTATCAAACTAGTCTACTCATTTCTCCTCTGGCCTCCGTCCAACCCATTTGCTGCAGTACAGCTATATGATCTATTCACATACAATCTGCTTTTATCACTTTCCTATTTGATATCCTTTAAACAGCCTGTTCTAGATTCTCTAGCCTTATTTCTCACTCTCTCATCCACTCAGCCATTGATTTGACAGATATACATACTGAGTACCACAAACAGGCGGATACAAAATAAAGATCTTGATCTCATGAAGCTTACAATCTAATAGAGGAGGTTTTCACCAACAAATCAACAAATAAAAAGTCACACAGTAATAAGTACTAAGAAGAAAAATAGAACAGGGTAAGGTTTTACACTGAGTGACTGAACAACAAAAGGTCTTAGAATGGTAGATTCCCAGATGGCTCAGTAGTAAGGAATCCGTCTGCCGATGCAGGTTCGATCCCTGGGTCGGGAAGATCTTCCCTGGAAGGGAAGATCCCCTGGAGGAGGAAATGGCAACCCACTCTAGTATTCTTGCCTGGAAAAATCCCATGGACAGAGAAACCTAGCAGGCTACCGTCCATAGGGTTGCAAAGAGTCAGACATGATTGAGAACATCATAGCAAGGTCTTAGAATAACTGTTCACCACAGGGGCTTAGTGGAAAATCATGGGCATATTTCTGGGTGCTCAGATGCTCCATCATGTCCAACTCTTTGCAGTCCTATAGCCCATTGCCCGCCAGGCTCCTCTGTCCATGGAATTCTCCAGGCAAGAATACTGGAGTGGGTTGCCATTTCCTATTTTAGGATATCTTCCCAACCCAGGGCATATTTCTGGGTTGTGTCAATAACCAGAAGATGCTACTGGGGGATTTAGTGGATGGCAACCAGGGATGCTGACTGTCCTCCAATACAGGACAGTCCCACACACAAAGAACTGTTCTTATCCCTTAACACTTTCATATGTCCATATATGAGAAAAACTTGCTTATAATTATCTATACTCTTAACACCATTTTACATACAAACACAAAGAAGTTTTGCATGATTTTAATATACAATAGATTTCCCAAAAATAAACTATCATATAAAGTGAGGGAAAACTATACTTTGTTTAATTTACAGTTTTCCTAAAAATTATTCACCATTTTAGAATTGGTGAATTATTCACTCACCAATGTAACTTGGTAAGGTAAGTCACAAATATAAACATCTTTAAATAGATGTTTGAGTGTAGTTGTTGAATTAATGATACTCTGTAAGCATCTAACTACTCCACTATCTCCTCGAATACAGTTGGTACCTGGGCATGTACATTATCAAATAAATACATATTAATTTACTATAAATTACTTTTCTTTTTATTTCTCAGATTACAATTAGGGTATTTGTTTAATTTAATTATGTACACAGAAAGATTATATTCACCAACTCAATCATTTGAAAACTATTTGCTGGGCACCTACCTATGTTTTAATAGCTAGTCTAAGCACTTTGGATACATTAGTAAACAAAACATATATCCTTACATAATAAATAAGTGAAATATTTAGTTTCTTAGAGAAAAAGTAAGGTGAACTGGGGATGCTGAAAGGGTAGAGTATAAGATGTGCCAGTAGGCCTCACTGAGAGGGTGAAAACTGAGCAGTCATAAAGTAAGTGAGACAGTCCAGTGCAAAGGGCACAAGCTCTAAGCTAGGGCACATATATGTCATTATTGGGGAACAGTAAGGAGACTGGTGTGTCCATACTGCCTCCTAAACATCTTACATCTCTATATTGTAATGGCTTCTTTTCTAAGTCTACTTGATGATGAGACTGTAAGATCAATTAAATCAGAGATCATGCTTCCTCTTCTCAGTATCTTCAATACTTCATATAGTATTAGAATACAGTAGACACTCAATAACCATTTGCTTTATGAAGAAAATAAATGACATAGAACCAGAAAAGTTTTCTGAGGCAACTGAGAACTAAACCTCAGAACAGCAAGATTACAATAGTAGCCAGAAAGAATTAATTGACTGACGTGACAATAAAATAAAGCAAAAAAAAAAAAAAAAAAAAAGTCAGTAAATTAAAATTCAAACAAAATTTCAAAGGCAAAAGTATTAGGCCATAATCGGATTTAAAGTAACATGATAAATTTAAATATGATAAAATCTCCTGAGTAACTGCATTTATTCCATTTGGCTTTTAACAAAATAATACTACTCAATATAATCTACTTATAGCTTCAGATCCAAAATTCTTACCAAAATGTTTTTCTACTTTAGACTAAATATTCTTATATTAAAACATATCCATAAAGCTTATCACAAACTGGCCAAGTTGATTTTAACAGATTACAGAGTTAAAGGTTGATAAGAGTCTAAAGATAATTCAGAGACTAAGTCTCTCCAAGTCTCTCATCTTAGAGATGACAAATTGAGGACCAGAAAATTGAAACAATCTGTTGAAGATCAGAGAAAATTAGTAATATATTTGCTTGATTTAATATTCCATTATGAGTCGATATCAAAATGATCTGCATAATATTACCTAAAATATTAAACACTAAATATTAAAGCAAGTAGTCTGACCACCCTACCTCAAGGAAAACTTGAGGTTTTGACTCAATATCTGCAGGATATTTTGACTGCAGATTTTGACAATATCTGCAGTTTTGACTGCAGGATCAATATCTACTGTATTCCTTGGCTAGAAAAGAACACAATAATGTTTTAAAATTCTAATTTAAAACAAATCCAAATTCCATTTAAGAAAAACCCAAATGGCCAAAAAATAGAATTAAGTAATAAAATAAACTTAGAATTTACTATGGTTGTCTCTGCTTAACAGTAAGTAATGGCATTAGTATCCTGTTGTCCCTGAAACCAAGACATTCCCCAAATAGTATCTAAAATCTGTATCTAATTATTCAAAGTATAATTAATTAACCAAATAAAATTAAGATGAAGGAAATCTCTACTAATAGAACAGGGATTATTTTATAATTAATATCACATGATTACAATATATATTTTGCACATTGAATGATAGGGAAAGAATTATCAGCCCATTGTATACCTTAACATAATAAGTCTTGAGTCACTAATCTGAAATTAAAGAAAAAAATCTTAGAGCAGTAAAACCCCACACCTGAAGGACTTACCATTTTATCTAGATGTTCAATGGATCTATAAATCTCCCCCTGGGATTCATCATAGTAACTGTAACGGAACCTTTGACCTTGAAACAAATATCATGTACAAAATAAAATAGGGAAAAATTAGAAGCTAAAAAGAAAGCAAGCGCTTACCAAATAATTTCAGTTCTCATGGAAGGCAAAGCACAGCTTAAGCCTCTGAGAGAATGATTCCCAAGAGCCCTTGTATGTAAGAATAAGAGGCATATTTGGGAAGGTAATAAAGAAATGATATATCATCAGTGTTTTACGAGGTTAAAAACTATTTAAAACTGTAAAACCTTCAAGTCACAAGCAATACAAAAGACTAAGGAAAAACAGTTTAAAAGTTAGAAGCATTGTTAAACATATTATATCAGTCTATAACGGAAAGTAAACCCAAAGAATATGATTCAAGAAAATTTGGCTTAAGGAAACTATCTCAATATAACAAACCAACGAAAGTTTGGCTTTTGTTGTACAAATGCAAAGACTTAATCTCTACTACACGAAAAAAAAAAATGTAAGTCAGAGATACATGTGGCTTGTATAACTTTTATGATCTAAATTTTAAAAATCTATGTCACTGTTGCAAATGTTAGAAAAGGATTAATACAAGCGCCTTTAGGTAGGATACACAAAAGTATAAATTTAACAAGTAGTTCTACTCTGACAATAAAAATCTCAGTAAGGGTACCAGCACAGAAAAGTCAATGTTTATTCTCCAGAGAACAGAGAGGATAAATGGAAGAAGTTTAAAAAGGGAAAAACAAAAGGCTGAGGAAGTGAATTTTGCTTCCTACTATAGTCATATAAAAGCCAAAAGTTAAACAAATTCATAATTAATTAGATTATTATTCAACTGACTACGTAGTATTTCAGATATACCGAAATTTGTTTTTCAGCAATGCCTTTATTTTCAAGAACTCATTATTTTTATATTCCTTATTTTCAAAGATGCACCAAAGTGCAATTCTGAAGGCATTAGAGTACACTAATCGTGTACACACATACCATGCGTCTTCTGCTGAAATTTTACAGCAAAGTTCACATAGCCAATTATTACCCTCGCATCTGAGAAGATGGGTTCTTTGACTGGATAATTATGATTTTTAAGTTTTCTATTTATCTCACTAAAAAATATCATCTTATAGATCACGAGCTATGTAAAATTATAAAACCCTTTGGATGTCCTTTTTGAGAGAAACCACACATCACAGTTTTGAACATTTCATTAATTTGCTGATGCTAATCATCTCTGATAGTCACCTTTCTACAATATACCATATTTGCTTAGCTTTCACATATTAACTTTTCACATATATTAACATGTACAACTACTCAATGTAGCAGTTCTTATTTCCCCCCACTCCCCCACGGAGCACCATTATTAAATCAATATTGCATCTTACAATTCATGATATCCTAGAATCAAGCAATAGGGTTCTGAGACAATTACCTGCATTTTGAATATTAACAACCTTTTCTGATAAACACTGGAGATTACTATATGTTGCTATAACTATCAGATCTATTACAGTCCTTGAACTAAAAAAATTCTTAAACAGTGACAACTCTATCACTCAGTATCTCTATATTAAACAATTCATCAGACATTCTCTTCAAAATTTAGAGTTAGGTACAGCTTTATTTTTCTTTAAAGAATATATGTACTTACTCCTACCTAACATGCATTATATAATTTACCCTATTTTTCCTATTTGCCAGGTTGCTCTCAGAAGGTTCAAAGCCAAATCTAAACTCTATCGTAATAACTTAGGGACTCAATTCACTGGTACTAAATTTCTACTTTTATTTCAAAGTTCTTTTGATAAAGCTGCCCCACATCTTCTGTGAAATGAACAAGCAATCAAATAAATAATCCTGGACAAGAAAATTCTAACTCACTCACTGTAATTACAGTAATATTCTTGGATGAAATCAAGATGAATATTCTTTGAACCTGAGCTGCTTCAGGTTTATACTAATACATTCTCTTTTTCTTACTTCTGATGATAACTGTTAGTTTTAGTTGCCAATAATCCCTGTTACTGGGACATAATTGTCTTATCTCAAGATGGCCACTCTCAAGTGCAGAGAAAAATGTGTGTACTTTGTGACATTTGCTATTCAAAAGTCTTTTCTACTTATTTTCAACCTTAGAGCTGCTGTTTCAAATTGCTGAAGTTGGTTAAACCTGCCCTAATCATACGTCAAAAATGTAACTATATTTTAAAATGCTATCTTGTTCATATGGACCATTTTCAATGTAACTTTCATTTAAAAACTACTTCTGAAGACAGAAGTACACAGAATGTTTAAAATAAGTTAAAATACTAAATCAACATGTGATTTAATAAGAATGAAAAAATACAAAGAAAATCAATGAGCAAATGTTTTAATATTTTGCTATCTACTTTTTGCTATGTTTTAGTAGCCATCTCGAATTTAATAGCTGAAGAACTGAGTAGAAATATCTGATAAGCACTGAAGAATTTCCGTTAAGCTCAATTCACACTACTATAGCTACTACATTGAAAAAAGTATCTTACTTGTACCAGCTCAAACTGTCTCATGATAATTATACAAACATTTCAAAATTACTTCAGTAATTCCTTCTGGTCAACGTGCTTAAAGAAGGCATCAAATTTAAAGTAAATAGTTGCCATTATCCTAGCCTAAATACATTAATATGTACATACATATGTATGCATATACATGTGAATGCACATGAGTACACACACATTACAAGTTTAGTTAAACACCATTTGGAATTCGAATTCAAAAGATTTTTTTGCTTCTAATTATTAAAAATAAAGTTTATCAAGATTTTATTTACTAAGAAATAAAAGAAACGACACCAATATAATACACTGCTCATTAATGCACCTTCAAATATTGTTCATTTAAAATATATTATGATTTCATGTACCTCATGAATTTTGTTTTACAGTATTTCTAACATTCAGTAAAGCTTATGCATCTAAAGTGAACAAATATGGTTGCCTATGTGCCTGGAGAATTGGACGTGTGAACTTTTATATAAGTACGAATTAAGCATATCACGTAGTAAGAGAAAATTACTTACCTGAAACTTATCCTTTCAGAAGGTACACTGGGAAAATGGATTCTTTGAGCCCCTGTTTCAACTCCAAGTATGAGCTTTCTAGCTTTAAGAGCCATTGACACTGCCCCTAGGGGCAGCACAAGCTTTGGAACTCCCCTAGTGAGTATGTCAGTAGTTTCTTCAGGTGCCTTCCCTCAGTTCTTTTCAAATTCAAAAGATGAGAGGAAAAATAACCCAAGAAAAAAATCCTGTAAAGCAGAAACCTTACTCTTTGAGGGAAGGAGGCTCATTTGTGAATCCATTCCAGAGCACGCTTTCTGAGAAAAAGAAATACAGGTAAGTAATTTTCCCATCTCCAAAGGTGACTGGTGATTAATGAGTGGATTCACAGAGTGTGGAGAATAAGCTCCAGGGATGTCTGTTTAACACACAACAATCAACTAATGAGGACAAACATAACAATGAATGGTACAAGCACCAACACTACTTTTGAAATACCTCAAAACAAAAAGTCAAAAAAAATATTAACTATCTCAACATTAAGCTATATATTAGATTGCAGAAATAAACAATGAGCTTGGAAAGTTGTTCTGTAAAGTCCCCAAAAGATAAGTGAGTAAGACAGACTTCCAGACATATGTCCAGGAAAAACTGTACTATTATACATTTACTTAATCACTTTATATGTTTAAATATTTGAGTTCAACCTCACAACACCTGTGAGATAAGATTATTAGACCATTCTACACTAAGGACCTAAACTAGGGACATTTAGTTGAAATCACTACCAAAGAAAAAATGTTTCATAAAGAAAATATTATCTAAGTAGCATCAAATAAGGTATTCATTTTTATAAACAAAATACTATAGTCCTTTCATTCTGAAGTCTTAGTTATAATGTAAAATTATTGGCTTTATCTCAAACTCGCAAAAGATCAAAACCCTAAATATGTGAAATCAGTATGTACCAATATTTGAGAAGACAAATATGATATCTTGAATAAGATATATTTCAGGTATTAGCTAACTTAAATCAATTTAAATATTTAGAAAATAGTAATACCATCATACCCAAGAGACTAACAACAGAAAGGGAGAAGAGTATGAATAATCATATACTAATACATATTAAACTAGAAATGCCAATTTTAATAAGTGGCATATATTTATTAAAAATTAAGTAAATATACAAATGGAAGTTTACAGATAAAAATCCAAACCTGCTGAAGTGACTGTAGTATAAACCTTATTCATATTTTAACAAAATAATTTATCATTAACTTTTACCAAATAAATTTACTGAAACTGATTTGAAATTAAAACTATCATTTAAAAGGAAAATTATTTAACAAATAGAAGTGTGAATCCACTTTAAAGAATCAACCTCTGTTGGATCCAGTTTCATTTAGAAACTTCTCAGAAGTTAACTGAAAGTTATGTTAATGAAAGCTGTCAATAATCTAAATTTGAAAGTATAAAGTTTGGGATGATCAGGAAAAAGCAAATATTAACAGAATATATGGAAAAGAGCAAAAATAAAACTCAGGAAAACAGAATACAAATTTTACTAACTAGAAAAACTAAAAAGTCCTGACAACAGACAAAATTCTCAATAATGGAGCCATCCAACAGGATGTGGAATTTTGTAAGTGCACAATGCATGGAGACAGCATTACTTAACCATGATAAAAGTCAAATACTAGCAGCAAATGTCCTTTCGCTTATGTTACTCTTCCTGATATTTAAACGTTATCAGGGAAACATCATTCTGGGCTTCCAAAAAGCAGGGAGATTCAAATAAGGGGACAGAAAGACAGGGCACAATAGAATCTAGGTTCCAAACTGTCCCTTTGCTTGTCTGACCCAAAAAGAAAAATTAAGAGTATTTTAATCTATTTTTTTATTTCTCCAATCTCTCTTTCAAGTCTAAACAAGAGCTAAGCGGGATCAGAAAGATGAACCTCTTTAAAGCAAACCACCCCTTTAAAAAATTAATTTTTATAATGGACATTGGCTAACAAATAAGGTTGACAAGGCAAAATCCTTCCAGTTACACACATATAGGTCTCTCAACTGTCTCTATCATCAAGTTTCTCATTTTATTTTTCACAGAACCTGGACAGTATATAAAGAGAAACAACCATTAGAAATAAAGATGTTGTCACTGCCAGTACTCTAACATATTATTCAACAACAACAACAAATGCCACTATATATATCTGAGCAATTGGTCAACTGTACCATAATCAAGTGACTTCTCTTAAAAAAAACCGCTATTTAGAAATGTGAAGTGTGTTAAGAGCCTAACACAATGAAACTTTAAGATCTCTGAGTATTTGAAAAAATTAATCTTTCCTGTGAAATGATTTTGAATTCAGTATTATCATTACTTAAGTATGATAAAATCAATCCACATAGTATCATTAAAACAAAAAGAAACTAAGTGTTGTAGTCATGAGAAAAGGCTAGATTTCTGAGACGGAAATTACTGTTTATTCATATAGGAAAGAGGACCAATGCCACTAAAGCATGAATTTGAAAAATACGAAATTTAATTTCTTTAAGTAAACACAGTTTAACCCATAACTAGCCAATGATTCATATTATTTCAATAGGCATGTAAAGGAGAAAATGAAGCTTACTTTACAAGAATGGCAGTCACTATTACATTGTAGAAAGGAGTCTACCAATTTTGGAATAGTGTCCATGTAGCTCTTTCCACTTACCCCCAAACCTCCATCAAATTTCCTAACAAGAATTAGTACAGTGCTTTCCGTAAGTACAAAGTAAGCATTTAATGAGCATTATTAGCAACAGTTATACTGAAAAAATAAACACTTGGAAAGGTTCTATTACTTAAACACTAAATGTAAGTATAAATATGTTTTAGTCTCTTGACAATTCCAACAGCTAACATTTACCAGACTTTGGAAAGTTTGACTTCTTTTTTGTAATTATAACCAGAAAATTCGATCCTGCAATTTAAATTCCAAACGTTTTAAGAAATCAGTAGATTAAATGTCCTAAAAAATTTTCTCAAGATTTAAGTAGATATAAAACAAAATTTGTTTTTCTCTCTCAACATTTTACTTAAATACAGTAGTGGACTAGTATTTGCTTTATAATTTATTACATCAATGAGGTAAAAAGGATGAGTTCACACAAAAGCAACATTAAAACATCCACTCGTCTTTTAAGTGGTTTTATGATGTGGTGTACTATACCAACCTTGAGGGAGAGTCTAGGCCCTGAAGAATACTATCATATCAGGGAAGTGAATATTTAAATCATGAAGTGATTTTAAACAATTCAAAAAGCCTTAAAAGTGAACAGGAAGGGACACACGCTTTAGGAACTTTAAATTTCTAAAACATGCTTTATTCATAATACTAAGAAAAATAGCTTTCCCCCCCAATAATGATACTCCCTAGTTTTATTACTAAACTTCAAAATCCCCAAGAAAAGAATCCTTTCAGATCTAATATACTTATATCCATAAAAAATAACTTCTGCCAAAGGTAGCAAACCAACTAGCAAATAGAATTTGTTATTAAAGAACTTGAGAGCCTATTAAGGAATTTGGCAAGGTAGCAGACAGAGCTACCTGCGTACCCTAAACCAGGACTTTCAACCTCAGCACTATCAACATGTGGGCAAGATAATCCTGTACATTATAGGATGTTTACCTAACAGCTTTGCTGGACTCTACTCATTAGATGCCAATAGCATCCCCATCTCCTTCCCACTCCAGCTATGAAGACCAAAACTGTCTCCAGGCTTCTCCAAATGTCTCCTGGGGGGATAATCAGCCCCAGCTGAGAAATCAGTGACAACAAAATATTTATCTATACCATTAGGGAGAATGGTTCTCTTGAACTGAAATCTCAAGGCCACACAAGTGCAGCATGACGTAAGAGAAGAAGAAAACAGGCTATCCAGGCCTGATAAATGTTGAATCAACTCTGGCAATCAATGACAAGACATGTAAAGGCCCGGGCTCCCTACATCTCATTAAAGGTGTTTTTCTGGCCATTATGTAGTTTAAAATTTATGGTGTTGTGCCTTATGTTTTCACCATAATCAAAGAAACAACTGAAGACTGAACAGATATTGGCATCCTTAAACCATTAAATCAATGAATCAAAGAGTGTTCTAAAAGGAATAGGATTCAGAAACATTCTATCACAGTAATGGATAAACAGAACAAACTGTATCCAAAGAATTCAAGAAAAAAAATTTAACTAAAAGAGGCATCCATAAACATCTCTCTTCCTTTATGATCTATTCACTGTGAAGCTTATTTTTTTTAATTCACAATAGTAACAAAAATCTCTTCGAAGTTCTTATCCTTATGAACCAGTGAAGACCAGAGCGCTAATAGCTAACATGTTACAATCTTCGGAGGATACTTTGGAGGTATAATCTTTGGAGGCATCTATGGGCAAAAATTAAGCACCAAATGCAAAAAAAGAAAGAAGAAAGGACTAATTATAAAAAAAAGAAAGAAAGAAATGTGGAGCAAGACTGGCATAGCACATAGTGCTCTTCTATGTTCTAAAGAACATTTATTTGTCAAAAAACTAACTTCAGAGAATCTATCGCACAGCTCTACCTAGAAATGGTGTTAAAACATCTTAACTCCTACTAACCTAAGTGTCTAAGCAAGGATGCCCTCACAGTGTGAATCCAATTATACCAGTCGCCTTTGGAAATGTATCCATAATCCCCTATTACAATCTCATCCTTTTTAAATGACCAAGAGTTTTTCATTCACCTTTATATATTATTGCTAAAAGTGTAACTTTCCAAGGAAAATGATAAAGACCTGAAGATCAGAGCTTAGAATGAAAAGATACCTTTAACCGCAAGTACATAATTTCTACCATGAAATGTTAAAATCTAGAACTTACCCCAATGGCAGAAATCAGAAGAAACCACAAAGAGATTACTAGGATCCGCTAGGTATTTACTGAAGAGTTTTCCGAATTCCTGTTCTTTTGACTCACTCAGAGCTCCAACCAATACAGGAATAATGGTAAACTCATCCTTATGGCTTAAAGAAAACAGAAAAAAGAAAAAAAAAGTCATTTAAGAAATATAATAAAAATAGGTTTCCAATGCTTGGCACTAAAAAGTGGAACATTTATTAACAGTATTATGGATAATATACATAATGTTGTTGAATCCTTAAAATCTATAAATTAATGTTTAAAGAAAACCATTTAAAAATGAGAGGTATAGAATATTAAAAACATCTATTTAAATTACAGAAATGTACAATAGTTCTTTAGGTAAAGCAGCTCGGTAAACGAAGCTATTTTACTACTAACAATATTATCCAATATAAAAGTAAGCTCATCAAACCACTATCATCAATCTTCTCAACTACCCATAAAAGCTACAATCATCTCTGCCCAGTGCTTCTGCAGTTTAAAAGAGCATTAAATTCTTCCTTACTTAATTTAATTCTGATTGTAAACGCCACCATTTCTGGCACTAGCTCTATAAACCTGCCAAGTGAGACCCACAAAACTTATCTTGGCTCCCAAAAGATTCACCAGCTGCACCTCACACCTCATCTAATTAAACCGATACAGGACAGTCTGAAGATACAACTCAAATTTCACTGGCATCTAGGATGGACATAGAATTCAAGGAAACAGGTATTAATTTCTGGCAGCAAGAAAAAGATACCACGCCCATCCACAATGTCTATGGCATATTTACAAGTCCCTTTTTCACTCTACAGATTGAAAGATTTATGGAAAAGGAACAAAGCAAATTAAGAATAACTGTGACGGGCTACAGAAACAGACCTTAAAAATTTTTCATTGTAGTGAAATTTTACTTACATATATTCAGTATTATTTATATTCTAAATGACCCCAGATTTGACATTTTAGAAACATGACTCATGCTTGTCTGACTTGTTCTGAACAGGACTTAAAAAAAAAAATCTTATAATAAATGGTTTTTAATATGATAATCTGGCAGTTAATTGATGTAGGACAAACAGAATTTATAGAAGGGTCTGTAAAACAAAAAAACTAGGTTTAAGTATTACCAAAATAAATGTTAGCTCAGCTTCATAAAGCTAAATTCAGGGCACCCAAGCGCCTCCCCCAAAAAGGCCCCCTTACCCTTGTCAACTGCGAAATAAACAGATCATACAGATCTCCAGTCCCTCTGCAATGCAGGGGCTTCTTGGGCAGAATCTGCATCTATGGAGTAAGAAAAAAACAGGAAGCTGGCAGAGGAAGCTGCCATGGGATATCTCTTTCTATGATTCTTACCACTGTGCTTAACAACTGCATGAATGAATAGGGGCTTTTCAGTAAGGTAAGAGTGATTATCATATGAAAGAAAAGAATTTGTACTCTAGCAAAAAGTCCAAGAAGATTGTTATGATTTGTTCTAACTCCAAGTACTACCTACATAAATAAAAACACTAAGATCATTAAAATGACACAGTAGGGAAGCAGAGTATTAAAAAAACAAGAAGGCAGAAGAAATGGGTTCAAGCACTATCTCTATCACATACAAACAAATGTTGAGTGCAGAGGTAAGTTACTAACCTAAAACTAAAACTTTATCTTATTTGTAAAATGATCATAATTACAATACCTAATTCATAAAACTGTTACAAAGTGAGGATTACTGTAAGAGAAGTACTTTGTCAATGTTGGTTTACTCTGGAGAAACATCACAAGTCTACTCTGTAAGAGCTACCAAACCACTCAGTTAACCTCAGTTTGAGCGATCTACACAGGGGTAAAAGTCTCATACTACTGAGAAATCCAACTTTGAATCAAGAGTCATCCATACACCTCCTTGCCATTTCGCTTTTTAAAAAATTATTGTTACTATTGTTCTCTATCCCCACAAAGCATATATCAAAGAAGAGAACATTTGGCTTTGAAATGTGATATTCCTATAAAAAGTCCAGAATCCAAGTTGTGAAGCTGGTCTTCCCTAGCAAAGGAGTATAAAATTTCGCCCTCAAAGAACAATTATAAAACTGAATTAAAATGTCCAAAAAACAACCATTTTGTGCTCTGAAAATCAAGCAAAGGCCAAAAAATACAATGAGAAAAGTTAATTCCTGAAAAATAAAATGACCTTTTTGAGAAGAACCGTGCAAGTCTGGCATCTTACCAGGAACTGCCTCTGTCCGCCTTCCTCCAACATTATGGTAAACGCATGGTGAGGTTGGCTATGAAAAACCAGCAGCTTCGCTGTTGAAGGAGGCTGACTTTGACTTGGGGCAGACTCAGCAGGAAACAGAAAATCCTGCCACTTCTGTAGCCTGAAATTACCACACCATTTGAGGCAAGCCATAAACCTGAGGACTACCTAGAAATCTAACAGGGAGGTCCTGGGAAGGAGAGAGCCATACAGGGACAGGATAAATTCACATGTTCTGAGAAGATGCCCTGGCTGAACAGGAGGCAGCACATGTGTGCAGGGGAGGTCCAGAAGGCTGAAGCTCCCCCCAAATGCCAGGGAACCAGGAGGGTGAGAGCAAGCACAAAGGCGAGTGGAGACCTGAGGGACAACAAGCTCTTACACATCCCTGGCTGCCTGGAAACAAGGGATGCACACAAGCACAGGGAGACCAGAGAAGACCCAAGAGAAAGTAAAGGAGGCAAACCTGAAAACTTCTAATGTTCTCCCCAAAACACTCACACTTCACCAGCGCATGGTGAAAGCTATACAGGCTCAAGGTATTTAAACACAACTGCCAAACAAACAGTAGCTAGCACTAAGCAGTGCAGACGAAAGGTGAACTCTAGAAAGTCGAGGCAAAAACAAGAATGTTTTAAAAGCTGAGGAGATGCATCAGTAGCCAAACACTGTGACAAAGATTCTGCAGACAGCGTCTATGAAAGGTACTTTTTTTAAAAAATGAGGGCTTCCCTGGTAGCTCAGTGGTAAAGAATCCACCTGTCAATGCAGGAGGTGCCAGTTCAATAGCTGGTCCAGGAAGATCCCACATGCCTCAGAGCAACTAAGTCTGTGTGCCACAACTACTGAGCATGTTCCCGGAAGCCTGGGAGCCGCAGCTATTGAAGGCCACACACCCTGGAGCCTATGCTCCACAAGAGAAACCACTGCAGTGAGAAGCCCATGCACCACAACAAAGAGCAGCCCCTGTCTGCTGCAACTAGTAAAGCAATGAAGACCCAGCGCAGCCAAAAATAAATAAATGAGTGAATTAAACCACCACCACTATCATCTGAAGAAAAAAATTAATAAAATTACAATAAAGTTGCTATAATATACTGTACTATGTAAAAGTTCAGTTTCAAGAAAGAAAAAAAAAAATTCTGAGCCAAAGAACAAGGAAACTGTAACCCATTCTTAGGGGCAAGGAGAGAGCTAGCAGAAGCTGTATTCAAGTGGAATCGGATATTAGATTCGGCAGACAGATTTTAAAAGTTATTATGTGCTCAGTCACTCAGTCGTGTCCGACTCTTTGCAGCCCCATGGACTGTAGCCTGCCAGGCTTCTCTGTCCATGGAATTTTCCAGGCAAGAATACTGGAGTGGGGTATCTTTTCCTACTCCAGGGGAGCTTCCTGACCCAGGAATTGAACCTGCATCTACTACACTGGCAGGCAGATTCTTCACCACTAGCATCACCTGGGAAGCCCCTAAAGTTATTATAAATATGTTCAAAGAAACAAAGGAAACTATGCTTTAAAAAGTTTAATGTATACGTATATACAATGACTACAGCAAATATCAACAAAGAAATGTAAACCATTAAAAAGAACCAAAGGGAAATTTTGGAGTTGAAAAGTATAACTGAAATGAAAAATTCACTATATGGTCTGAAGAGGAGAATCAATATTACATAAACAATCAGTAAAATCAAAGACAAAATAAGTTATCCAATCTGAAGAACAGAGGAAAAAAAAGACTGAAGAAAAATGAATAGAGCACTGGAGACATGCAGACAACATCAAATACAAGAGGATGCACACAATGAGAGTCCCACAAAAGTTACAGGA
The DNA here is from genome assembly GCA_024291935.2 of Okapia johnstoni. NCBI lineage: Eukaryota > Metazoa > Chordata > Mammalia > Artiodactyla > Giraffidae > Okapia > Okapia johnstoni. Next base: position 120,030,812 of record CM044306.1, on the reverse strand, counting down.
AAAACGTTAGAAAAAATAATGGCTGAAAACTTCCCAAATTTCATGAAACATTTATCTAGAGATCCAAAACACTCAACAACCCAAAGTAGGTAAGTATAAAAAGATTCCCAACCTAGATACAGCATAATGAAACTGATGAAAACCAAAGACAAAGAGAAAATCATGAAAACAGCAAAAAGAAAATGACTCATTACCTACAGGATAGTCTTTTCAACAAACAGTATTAGGATAATTGCATAATCCACACGACAAAAAGTGAAGTCAGACCTTTACCTCGTACCATACACAAATTGGATCATAGAAACAACTATATTATAAGCTAAAATTGTAACACTTAGAGAACAGGGTTCCGCAAACATCTTTGGAAACGGGCCATATTTTAGGTTTTCCGGGCTATACAATCTCTTTAGCAACTACTCAACTGTTACTGTAAAGAGAAAGCAGCCACAGTCAATAGGTAAATGATTGGGTGTGTCTGCTGCTGCTGCTGCTAAGTCCTTCAGCCGTGTCCGACTCTGTGCGACCCCATAGACGGCAACCCACCAGGCTCCGCCGTCCCTGGGATTCTCCAGGCAAGAACACTGGAGTGGGTTGCCATTTCCTTCTCCAACGCATGAAAGTGAAAAGTGAAAGTGAAGTCACTCAGTCGTGTCCGACTCTTAGCGACATCATGGACTATAGCCTACCAGGCTCCTCCATCCATGGGATTTTCCAGGCAAGAGTACCGGAGTGGGGTGCCATTGCCTTCTCCATGGGTGTGTCTATGTTCCGATAAAACATTACAATAACAAGCTGTCAGCTAGATATGGTCTGCAGGTTGTGTTTGCTGACCATGTTCAAGAAGTGAAAATCTATGTAACCCTAATTTAGGCAAAGATTTCTTGATACCAAAAGTGGAATCCATACAAGAAAAAAAAAAAAAAGAAATTGAATTCATCAATAACATTTGCTTTTCAATAAACATCATTAAGAAAACAAACAGATAAGACATACCATGGGAAAAAATCTTTGCATATCAATAAAAAACTTATGTCCAGAATACAAAAATCTCTCATAACTAAGTAAAAAGATAAATTATCAAATTAAAACTAGGGAAAAATATATGAAGAGACATTTCACAAAATATACACAATGACTATCATATGAAAAGCTGCTCCACTTCACAAGTCACTGGGGAGATGGCAAACTAACACCACAGTCAGGTCACACTACACATCTGTCAAAAGGGCTGTAATGTGAAGACTGACAATACCTGATATTGGCCAGAATATGGAGAAAAAGAACCCTCATGCTTTGTTCCCTAGAATATAAAATGGTGCTATCACTATGAAAAACAGACTTATCATATGACTCAGCAATTCCATTCACAAGTACCTATTCAAGAGAAATGAAAACATATATTCATATAAAGACTTGTACAAAAATGTTTGTAACATTATTCCTAATAGCCAGAAATGAAGATCATCCAAATGTCCATCAATTGGTGAAAGGTTAAACAAAATGGGGCATATTCATACAATGGAATACCCACTTGGCAATCAAAAATGAATGAACCATTAATACACAGTGCAACGTGGATGAATCTCAAAAACAGTATGCTAAGTGAAAGAGGACCAACACAAAGGACTACATGTTGTATGATTCCATTTATTTAAAGTTTTCAAAAAATACTAATCTACATAGAAAGAGGGTAAATGGGTACCTGAGGTTGAGAACAGAAGCAGAAACTGTCCTTAAATGAACACAAGGTTTCTTTTTTGGGTGATAAAAAGTTAAAACTAGATTGTGAGGGACTTCCCTAGTGGTCTAGTGGCTAAGACTCCATGTCCCCAATGCAGGGAGCCCGGGTTCGATCCCTGGTTAAGGAACTAGATCCCACATGCTGCAGCTAAAGATCTGACATGCTATAACTAAGACCAAGTCCAGCCAAATAAATAAATAAAAATAAACAAAATATTCCTTTAAAAAAACTAGATTGTGAAAAGGTCTGCACAACTCTACAAATTCATCAAAAATTGTATAGGATATAAATTCATACTTCAAACTTCAATAAAACTGTTAAAAAAAGAAAGAAAATCTACCTTTGCTACTTGCAGCAGGTTACTTAAACTATCATCTGTCATCCATAAAAACAAAGTTAATAAAACCCGCCTTACAAAATACCTATGAGCACTTTAGTAATACAGATGAAAATTTCAGCCCTTCTTTTTCTGTCCTATGCCTTAACCCATGCTGCAGAAAATTACTGTATCCAAGATGTGTATCCAAGATGTGTAACAAACAAAAAAACTGCAATCACAGAACCAACAGTGAAGCACTCTCCTTAAAAACAAACAATATCACTCTATCACCAATGCTTTTACTGGTACAGAGTACAAAAAAGTCTAAATTCTAATGTAAAAATTCTAACATAAAAATGTGAATTCTGTAGCTAACACAGTTCTATAGTTAATGTTATGGTTAATAATACTATATGAACATCTGAAACTTGGTAGGCGTAGATTTTAAAATCCTCATCAGAAGAAAAATATGAATTTTAATATGAATATTCTAAGTGATAAGAAAATCACTTAAATGGCAGTTTTCACTAAATTAGTGGCATATAAATAACTGAAATCTTAAAAATGATGACATTTTAAACTAGATCAAATACTGTATACAAATAGTCATTTGCTTATTCTTTCCATGGCATTTATTTGAATATTTCTCCTCTGAACAACATTGATGAACACGAGAATTTTCTTTTCTATACAAATCCTTCCAACTTCCTAAAGATTTTAGAAGCAGTCTAGAGCTTCTCAGGTGAGAATTTTTTAAAAATCATAACTAAGCCAGTCAAAAGAAAAGCTATTCTTATCTCTAAGATGCTAAAGCTGTTGCCACAATAGCACTATATAATTTATTCTCCTCTCCTCTTTTAGACAGAAAATATTCACAGGGGGGATAAAAGAGAGGACAAAGCATATGTAGATAAATAATAAAAGTCTACTCTGATAAAAATAAAATATATTCCAATCTTCTCAAATGTCTTATGGTAACTCTTGCTCATCCTTTTCATGGTCACAGAAAACAAAAACTGTTTCATTACAATCAAAAATGAAATTTTATTTATTTCAGAGATACTCCATGCTCTATAATTCTAAAATATGCTCTCTTCCTGATATACAGGTATTAATCCAAAGGAATTTTCTATGTTCATGAAAAAAGAAACTGAGCAATATACAAAGAAAACATATGTTTGCTCTAAAATCTCAATAAATGACAATAAAAATAAAACAAGATATATGCAGAAATATACAACCACAGAGTATGAAAGTCACAGGGTAAGAACACATGTGAAAACAGCACTGCTCTTGTGGCTGTCATGTAAGCTGGATGGGGGTAGAAAATCTCAGGCTGTGTTCCATGTCCATAGACAAATCATTCCACTCTGTTAAAGAGTAACTACACAAGAGCATACCTCACTTCTCTCTGATCATTTTAAATAGTTGAAGACCTTGATTGAGGTCAAATCAGAAAGGAAAGAAGAATCTTAAGACCTAGTACAAAGCTAAACTATAATAAGGGTTAAAATGGTATGCAGGTGAGTCAAAAATTCACAAAGTTGGAATGGCAATATGGCAGCCTGGAACTGGGAAAGTGGAAAGGGAATTCTGCAACTGGGTTAAATTCAGCCCATTTGTTGCTGAAATCTTTAGAAAGGCCTATGTGTAAGACTGGCCTTTGGGTACCTAGCAACTTGGCTTCTGCAATGTTATTTAGGTGGATTAAGGCTCTTTTTACCCACTTGGGACACAGTACCAGCTTGCCTAGATTGTTCATAAATTATGTGATTATGGCAAACACCTACTTTCCTTCTGGGAGTCTGGAATTTTAGTATAGCTGTGAGTAGCTACACAGGCAGAGTGTGTCTACATGACTAGCCCCTAACAAAAATCCTGGATTTAGAATTAACATTTAAGTCATTATAAATCTTTACTGTTTGATCAGGTAAGGGAATACAATGAGATTATCCAAATTAATTTCAAAGGGTATACCTTTCTGAATTTCCATTCCGGAAGGAAAACTAGTAAAAAGATTTTACAAGGGCGGGCATATTTCAGGTACCAAAGAATCTTACTGAACTCTATTATGGAAACTCAACTGTTTGAAGCATAACAGTACTTTGCTGAACTGGCCCAAGTTAGCTTTCAGAATTATGGTCATTCCAGTATTTTTATAGAAACATTCCAGTATTTTGATAGAAACAAGTCAACATTTCCATGCCCTATGTTCTCCTAAAATTATGCCTGGTTTACACCAAAAAGTTAACATCTTGACAATCTCTGGTAATTGTACACTCTTAGACCTTAAATGTATCTTAAAATTATCTTACTCTCCCACACAGAAATATTTACCAAGTTTTCTTCATTCTCCCATAATCTGCTCAGTTTGCTATCCTATCCATCATCACTTTAGTTCAAAGCCTCCATGATTTCTAAACTATTTCTGTCAACCTTTTCCACCTCTAATCCATCCTTCACAGTACCATCATGCCATCAAAGAGGAATACTCTTACAGTCAAGTTCTAATCATCTCCCTCTTTTTCTTAAGAACACTTACTAGCTCTATAACAATCATGGAATAAAATGCAAATATCTTAAAATGACATTCAAGGTCCTTCGTAATCCTGTCCCAACCAACCGTTCCAGCTTTCTAATCTTGGCCCTCTTACTCTATGCCCCTACAAGGTAACCTATTCAAATGTCTCCAGCCCCATGTTGGTACCATATATGTGTGAAAGGTAAGATAAGGTATATGATAACTGGAAGTGGCAGGATCAATATCAAACTAAAAACGTTCATATCTGTGAAAAACTTTTTCCACCTATGCAGGCCAAACAAAAATCATCTAGAGACAGACTTCAGTTACTAACGCAGACTTCTGTAACTTCCACAAGCTAAGTCCAATAGGTTCCCCCTCTTAAAATTAGCCCTGGGTTTTCTTACTTCTGCATTTTATATTTACAGTATTGTTTTCAACAAAAAATTCTGCCTCATTCTGTGAAAATTATAGCCATCCTCAAAGTCCACTCAAATATCATCTTCTTCACAATGCCTTCTCTGTGCTCCCCTAACTCAGCTATCACCTTCATCCCATTCTTTCTGTTTCTATAAACTCTTCAAATGTACTTATTACATTTTGAATTATATTGCATTTATTTATATACAGTTATCTCTCCAACTGGACTATATGCAGAGGAAACACAAAATATTTACTTATTTTTGCATCACGCATTAATCCCTGCACAATTAAGCAACTCTATTCATATTTGAAAAATTCAGATTAAACAAATTTTCAAGGTTCAATTCAGTTCAGTCACTCAGTTGTGTCCGACTCTTTGTGACCCCATGAACCGCAGCATGCCAGGCCTCCCTATTCATCACCAACTCCCGGAGTCCACCCAAACCCATGTCCATTGAGTCGGTGATGCCATCCAGCCATCTCTTCCTCTGTCGTCCCTTTCTCCTCCTGCCCTCAATCTTTCCCAGCATCAGGGTCTTTTCAAATGAGTCAGCTCTTCGCATCAGGTGGCCAAAGTATTGGAGTTTCAGCTTCAACATCAGTCCTTCCAATGAACACCCAGGACTTAACTCCTTTAGGATGGACTGGTTGGGTCTCCTTGCAGTCCAAGGGACTCTCAAGAGTCTTCTCCAACACCACGCTTCAAAAGCATCAATTTTTTGGCGCTCAGCTTTCTTTATAATCCAACTCTCACATCCATACATGACTACTGGAAAAACCATAGCCTTGACTAGACGGACCTTTGTTGACAAGGTAATGTCTCTGCTTAATTTGTGATTAACAGAAACACTGGAAAAGGAAGCATCTCTTGCGTGTTCTTGGGGAGGTGGCAACAGTCTTACGTGAAAGTATACCTGCATCAGTTGCAAATGTACGTTGCAAACTTTACAGCAACCACTAAAAATAGTAAAAAGAAGCATAACCTATGCTAAGAGAGGACAGAAAATGAACTTGTATTAAATGTTCAATTAAAATCAGAGGAAATAGAAAGAGAGGTTAAGGCAAGAAACAACAAGAGCAGTGAATAGAAAATGGTAACAAATATAACAGATATTAATCCAACAATATCAATAATCTTTTAATAGGTGAGTGGAAAGATCAGTTTTCATTCCAATCCCAAAGAAAGGCAATGCCAAAGAATGCTCAAACTACCGCACAACTGCGCTCATCTCACACGCTAGTAAAGTAATGCTTACAATTCTCTAAGCCAGGCTTCAGCAATACATGAATCATAAACTTCCAGATGTTCAAGCTGGTTTTAGAAAAGGCAGAGGAACCAAATATCAAATTGCCAATATCCGCTGGATCATTGAAAAAGCAAGAGAGTTCCAGAAAAACATCTATTTCTGCTTTATTGACTATGCCAAAGCCTTTGACTATGTGGACCACAATAAAACTGTGGAAAATTCTGAAAGAGATGGGAATACCAGACCACCTGACCTGCCTCTTGAGAAACCTGTATGCAGGTCAGGAAGCAACAGTTAGAACTGGATATTGAACAACAGACTGGTTTCAAATAGGAAAAGGAGTACGTCAAGGCTGTATATTGTCACCCTGCTTATTTAACTTATATGCAGAGTACATCATGAGAAATGCTGGGCTGGAGGAAGCACAAGCTGGAATCAAGATTGCCGGGAGAAATATCAACAACCTCAGATATACAGATGACACCACCCTTATGGCAGAAAGTGAAGAAAAACTAAAGAGCCTCTTGATGAAAGTGAAAGAGGAGAGTGAAAAAGTTGGCTTAAAGCTCAACGTTCAGAAAACTAAGATAATGGCATCCGGTCCCATCACTTCATGGGAAATAGATGGGGAAAGAGTGGAAACAGTGGCTGACTTTATTTTTAGGGGGTCCAAAATCACTGCTGCTGATTGCAGCCATGAAATTAAAAGACACTTATTCCCTGGAAGGAAAGTTATGACCAACCTAGACAGCATATTAAAAAGCAGAGACATTACTTTGTCAACAAAGGTCCATCTAGTCAAGGCTATCATTTTTCCAGTAGTCATGTATGGATGTGAGAGTTGGACTATAAAGAAAGCTGAGCACCGCAGAACTGATGCTTTTGAAGTGTGGTGTTGGAGAAGACTCTTGAGAGTCCCTTGGACTGCAAGGAGACCCAACCAGTCCATCCTAAAGGAGATCAGTCCTGGGTGTTCATTGGGAAGGACTGATGTTGAAGTTGAAACTCGAATACTTTGGCCACCTGATGCGAAGAGCTGACTCATTTGAAAAGACCCTGATGCTGGGAAAGATTGAGGGCAGGAGGAGAAAGCGACGACAGAGGATGAGATGGTTGGATGGCATCACCAACTCAATGGACATGAGTTTGGGTGGGACTCCAGGAGTTGGTGATGGACAGGGAGGCCTGGCGTGCTGTGGTTCATGGGGTCACAAAGAGCCGGACAAGACTGAGCGACTGAACTGAACTAAATCCAACAATATCAATAATGTTTTAATAGATGAGTGGAAAGATGACACAGCCATAAAATGGGCTATTATTCAATAACAAAGAAAAATAAGCTACCAAGCCATAAAAAGACTTGGAAGAATTTTGATGTTACTAAGTTCAAGAAGTCAACCTGAAAAGGCTACATACCACACGATTCCAACTACACAATATTCCAGAAACTATATGGCTATGAAGACAATAAAAAGATTGGTAGTTACCAGGGATTAGATGGAGATGGAGTGATGAGAGAAGATGAATAGGTAGAGCACAGGGGATTTCTAGGACAGTAAAACTACTTTACACGGGACTATTAAAGGTAGAGAGACATGAAATGAAGCATTTGGCAAAGCCATAGACTATACTAACACAAAGAGTGAATCCTAAGTAAACTATGAACTTTATTTAATAATCATGTATCAATACTGGTTCCTCAATTTTAACAAATGTATTATACTAATATAAGATATTAAGTACAGGAAAAACTGTTCATTTATTAGTAATTAATACTATACAAGGCATTTGACAGTAGTTTTCTTACTCAGGGAACTCAAGAATATAATTAATAAGAATAAACACAAGAAATTACAAGAGTTAGGCTTAACAATCTGGATAAACTATACAAAAATCAATATTTTTTTAAATATATATAATGGCATAAGTACTGAAGTTGTCAAATCCTAACCAACAGACTGGTTCCAAATAGGAAAAGGAGTACGTCAAGGCTGTATATTGTCACCCTGCTTATTTAACTTATATGCAGAGTACATCATGAGAAACGCTGGGCTGGAAGAAACACAAGCTGGAATCAAGACTGCCGGGAGAAATATCAATAACCTCAGATATGCGGATGACACCACCCTTATGGCAGAAAGTGAAGAAGAACTAAAGAGCCTCTTGATGAAAGTGAAAGAGGAGAGTGAAAAAGTTGGCTTAAAGCTCAAGGTTCAGAAAACTAAGATCATGGCATCTGGTCCCATCACTTCATGGGAAATAGATGGGGAAACAGTGGAAAGAGTGTCAGACTTTATTTTTGGGGGCTCCAGAATCACTGCTGATGGTGATTGCAGCCATGAAATTAAAAGACGCTTACTCCTTGGAAGGAAGGTTATAGCCAACCTAGATAGCATATTTAAAAGCAGAGACATTACTTTGCCAACAAAAGTCCGTCTAGTCAAGGCTATGGTTTTTCCAGTGGTCATGTATGGATGTGAGAGTTGGACGGTGAAGAAAGCTGAGCGCCGAAGAATTGATGCTTTTGAACTGTGGTGTTGGAGAAGACTCTTGAGAGTCCCTTGGACTGCAAGGAGATCCAATCAATCCATCCTAAAAGAGATCAATCCTGGGTGTTCATTGGAAGGTCTGATGTTGAAGCTGAAACTCCAATACTTTGGCCACCTCATGCGAAGAGTTGACTCATTGGAAAAGACCCTAATGCTGGGTAGGATTGGGGGCGGGAGGAGAAGGGGACGACAGAGGATGAGATGGTTGGATGGCATCACCGACTCGATGGACATGGGTTTGGGTAGACTCCGGGAGATGGTGATGGACAGAGAGGCCTGGCGTGCTGCAGTTCATGGGGTCGCAAAGAGTCGGACACAACTGAGCGACTGAACTGAACTGAATTGAACCACAGTGAATTTCTAGGATTGACTTGAATCTAAAACCTAAGATGAAAGATTTAAATACACTGTACTGTGCTTTAAAGCCATCCATGTTACAAAAATATTAGCAGTAACAAAAAGTATTATATGGCTAAAAATATAATCATATTTTTACAGGGCCATATTTCTCAAACACTTCAAAAGTTACTAAAGAATTCTACTCCTTACTTTGCACATTTTTCTGAACAAAAAAGCACTAAAACTGAGGCAAAGGAATTGTTCTATATCTTAACAGCATTGTATATTTACAAATCTACATTTATCAATATTCATAGACTTGTATGTCATAAAGAATATATTTCACAGTGACCCAAAAATCAATTAAAATTTTAAACTGTAAAGAAAGAATAAATGGGAATAATACAGAGAAAGGAATAAAAGGAGGGAAAGATAACAGAGTAAAATACAAAGAAAAAGAAGTGGGATCATGTTGCTAATTTTAAGAGTGTGTGTTATTCGCTCAGTCATGTCCGACTCTTTGCGAACCCATGGACTGTAGCCTACCAGGCTCCTCCGTCCATGAGATTTTCTAGACAAGTATACCAGAGTGGGTTGCCATTTACTTCTCCAAATTTTAAGAGTAAATAGCTTTTACAAGATAGATGATTTCTACATATCCCAACTTAACAATATCTCTCAAATGCAATTATATATAATATTAAAAATTATGAACTGCAATAGTAAAGACAATATATGGAAAAATGGATCAGAATAAAATGCTTAAGATACGACCTCCTGTTTACATTTTAATTACACAAATATGTGTATGTATAAGTCTTATATATATACACACACAAACACACACACAAACTTATATATGCATACATATATGTTAGCATTTCCACAATAATCTCCACTGTCAGTAAACACTGCTGAGGAGAATAAAAGAGGCTTTCACTGTTCATTGTGTACACTTTTAAATCATGTACACCCATTTTTTAAAAGTCAACAGATTTAACTGGGCAAGGACATTATGGGTCAGTTTGTTTTCTCCTCTATATTACTCTTTTTTTTTAAAAGAACATTCTAATGAATATCACTTTTAAATCTGCTTAATATAAGGGAATTATAAATAATACACTTAGATATTTAATTTTTTAGCCCATAATAATTTTAATAATAGTGAAAAATGAAGGAAAAGTTTTAAAATTAGTCAACTGAAGTACTACATAGTCATATAGTGGAAAGTCCTATGTATACCCAATTAAAAGGACTTAAAAAAAAAACATGTAAATAGGTTCATGACATAAAAAGCAGCTAATTAAAAAAATCTGATCTCATTTTTGGGAAATATTTAATGAAAGTATTACAAATAGATTGCTATTAATTTATTCAACAATTAATTACTGAGATCCTGTTGTGTACCAGGTACTGAGATGGGTACAGAAGATACAGAGTAGACCAGCTGCCCTGGAGTAGGAAATAGATTAGCGAAATACTAGAGAAGGGAAACAGACATATATACATATATAAATAATCTCCCGAAAAGCTCTTTAACTGCAGTGCTACCATGGTAGGCTATCTACAAACATCATCAACAAAATTCCTCCCACCTCTGAATGCTCATGCCACTCCTCCCACTAGGTACAGAGTCAATTTTTCCCTCCCCTTGAATCCAGTCTTCCAATTTGTGTTATCAAGTAAAATATGGCACAAGTGATACTGTGCCACTTCCAAGCCTAAAGATTAAGAGGCCTGAAATTTCTACTTACTTTCTTGCCACCCTGAATTGCCATGTGCTTTAGGATAGATCAGCAGGAAAGGGAAACCATGTGTAGAGAAAGGCCCTGAAGAAAAGTAACAAGTGGAGATAGGACCAAGATGAGAACTAAAGTGCCTAGTAGACAACCTGCGTTAGAGCCCCAGACAGAAAGTGAGAGCATCCTGGAACCTCTAGCCTAAGTCAACCTATCTTAACTGACAGCAAATGAAATAGAGAAGACTGGTCGCCACTCATCCCTGACCACAAATTTCTAGCCCAAAGAATCATAAGGAAAACAAAAAAAGGTACTTTAAGGTGATATGCCATGCTACAACTGACAACTGAGACCAAAAATTGGTGCCTGGAAAGTGTATTACTAAAAGAGACACCTATAAACTATAATATTGGCTTTGGGGACAAGAGATAGGTGGAAGGTGAAAGGGCAACAAGGAGCCTGAAAGGTAGACAAGCAGTAAGGACACTGCTAGAAGAAGGGTATTCCATATTATTTCCTGGCAGAAAACAATTAGCATATAACTGTCACATGACATAACTTAGAAGATTAGAGAATTTATAAATCTAACTAAGATTCCCCAACAAAATATTCAAAGTGTCAATGGCTTCTTCACAGCCAAATATGAGGAGATGTAAGAAGAAAAACATGACATAAGAACTATAAGCAGAATTTAAAAGAAATATTTCTAACTAGGAGTTTCTTGGTTAAAAAATAACTTTCTCATCACTAGCCTCTATAGATAGCCAAACACTGTCAAGCAAACAGCCTAAGGACAAAGACCAAATACAGAGAACTACCAAGAACATGGGCTCAGAATCATCAAATCAAAACCACATCTGTAAAAGCCTGTGTTAGGACCGCAGGAAGACTTCAGACCATGCTTGCATATTCTCTCAGGCAGGTAAAACGGCTTCTGAGAAATTACACGATCCTAACTTGGGCTCCAAAGTGGAGAGAATCCTGTCTCGGTAAGAAAGTGGAGAGAATCTTGTCTCAGTAAGAACTGTGGATGTGACTTTTGTCTAATGGAATGCACTTCTAATCTTATATACAGAAAACCCACAAAGTGGTTAATGGAGTTCTATCAGTTTGTACTAAAACAAAACACTATCTCAAATGAAAAGAGGCCTTTAGGCTTTTAACTGTCACATAAAACAGAATAAAACTGCTACTCAGATGCAAACAAAGCCCATTTCTTATGGAAAAGTAAAAAGGACTCAGAAAATAGAGCCAAGAGCCAAAAGGACCCAGCCAAGAGCTAAGAATAATACAGATCTTCCTCAACTTACAATGGGGTTAAGTCTAAATAAATCCATTATAAGTTGAAAATACATTTACTACACCTAACCTACTAAATATCATAGCTTAGCGTAGCCTACCTTAAGTGTGCTTACAACATTTTCAATAGCCTGCAGATGGGCAAAATTATCTAAAATGAAGTTTATTTTATAATAAAGTACTGTTTATAATAAAGTGCTGAATCTCTCATGTAATTTATTGAATGTTCTGTGCTTAGTCACTCAGTCATGTCTGACTCTTTGCAACCCCATGGACTATAGCCCACCAGGCTTCTCTGTCCATGGGGATTCTCCAGGCAAGAATACTGGAGTGTGTTGCCATGCCCTCCTTCAGGTGATCTTCCCAACCCAGGGATCAAACTCAGGTCTGCTGCACTGCAGGAGGATTCTTTACTAGCTGAGCTACCCGGGAAGCCCAACTTATTGAATACTGTACTGAAAATGAAACACAAAATTGTTGTCTGAGTACAAAAGGATTTTTAAGTGTATTGGGTGTTCACCCTCATGATCACATGGCTGACTGGGAGCTGCGACTCCCTGCCACTGCCTAGAAACATGAGAGAGTATCATACATATTGCCAGCCTGGGAAAAGATCAAAATTCAAAGTACAGTTTCTACTTAATATGTATCACTTTCACACCATCAAAAAGCCAAAACATCCTAAGTGGAGCCAGCATAAATCAGGAACCATCTGTAATGAATTATGAAACCACTGCCAGATGATAGAACCAAGCCATAATCAAGGACATTTTCTGTTTCCTGGTTAGATTTCAGAACTGCTTTAGAACAGAGACTACTACACGCTTTTCATTTTTCCACCCTCCAATGTGATTAACTGTCTTTGTCTCAAAACTGTATACTAAGTATATTGGGCGGGGGGGGAAGCGGTGGACAACGGGGAGACTTGCCTTCTTAGTTCACAGGTATCCAAATCAAAAAGAGCTGCACCCAAGGAGCCTCATCCACATCCCAGCCAAATTCAGATGATAAAATAATGAACTATGAACCTGATGTCATAACTGGATGAGATTTCTGGGCATCTTAGGAGATATCCTCCATGTTGGAGAAACATGAATTGTCCACCACAGGAAGAATTGTGGTAGTCCATCAACAAAGACGCCTGACAACAATTCCTCCTACTCATGTACACATATGCTACTCCTCCCATCAAGAGGTGGCATCTACTTCTCCTTTGGGAGACAAAATGCAGTGGAAATGATGATATGCAGTTTTAGGCCTAGTCCTTAATAAGCCAGGAAATTTCTGGTTTTGTTCTGTTACCCAGAATCACCATGTAAAGAAATCCAGACCATCCTCCTAGAGACAGGCCAAAAAGATAGAAAAGCCCTGGCTGATAAAAAAAAAAACAGGCCATAGAGAATAAATGAGGTATCTCAAGTAAAAGTCAGCACTAAAGTCATCTTGGATCCTCAAGGCCTATTCCAATCATCTCAGTCAGTGTCTTGTGGACCAGAACAAGGTGTTCCCTACTCAAACTCCTGACCCCAAAATTGTGAGCAGTAAAACAGTTATGATTTTAAGTTATAAGTTTTGAGGCAATTTGTTATTCAGTAAAGGATAACCGATGCAGGTAATGGTAAGCTAAGTGACACAAGCAGTGCTTGTAGCAAAGGTTACAAAGGAAAAGTACTAGGTACTTTTGAAAGAGTCAGTATTAGGGATCCTAGTGTAATCTGGGAGATAAGGAAGGTTTTCCTGAGAAGTGATATACTTAAAAGTGGTAATTTAATGTTATTTAATAGGGAGGAAATTACGAACATAAATTTTGTTCACTGGTTTCAAATTTCTATTTTCCTACATTCTGACATTACACCTGTTTTACTTTTGAAATAACATTTTAGCCAGGAACAAACGTTTTTTACTGTCCTGTTGCAGTTGAAGAATGGGATGCTCTGATGACACTAGCATTTCAAAAAGTAAACAGGCTATACTGCTTTAAAATTTTCTGAAGAATTGGAATGTATTAACACAATTAACCTAAAATTGGTAAAGAATCCGCCTGCAATGCAGGAGACCCTGGTTCGATTCCTGGGTCGTGAAGATCCACTGGAGAAGGGAAAGGCTACCCACTTCAGTATTCTGGCCTGGAGAATTCTATGGGCTTCCAAAGAGTTGGACACCACTGAGTGACTTTCACTTTCACAACCTAAAATTATACTGCTTACAATTTAATATCACTCTATTTTTGCAAACTTCTTCAGCTTATGTAATCCCTTTTAGTTATTTCTGTGAAAAGATGTGGACAACATGAGACTGAGAGAACTAAATAATACTTCGATAACAGAATTAAAAACGGAAATGACTCCCAAAACTGCAATAATGGAATAAAACCAACATGAAAAAATTAAACAAAATTAATTGAAGAGACATTCACTTTTAGGGTTAAAAGGAAATCAACCACTGAAGTACAAGAGGAGAAAATAATCTATTTTAACAGTATAAAAAGTCCTTGGGGTTTGAGCTGACTGCAAATATATCAGACAATAGTACGTAAGCCATATCAGCATAAAAATTGTTAATCTCATACTTCATTAACACATTTAATTAACAAATATTTACTGCAAACCTAAGATGTACCACTTATTTTCCTAAGAGAATACAGTAATGAGGACCAGAGAAGGAATGTCACCATATTTAGAACTAGTCAAACTAAAAACATATGGAATATTAAGTCCATATGAAGGAAGTGGGTGAAAAAATTACAGAAATGTGACCTTCAAAAGAAAAATGTTCTAATTTGAATATTTCCCTAAAGAAGAAAGAAAGCTCTTAAAACAAGTCTTTTATTTTCCCAAAATAATGACTACTCTGTGACAGGCATTGTGCTAGGCACTGGGGTATAAGTGGAAAACAAAATGTCCCTGTCTTCACTCTACTTATAGTCTAGTGAGTACACTATCCTCAAAGACCTTTTAGCAGGTACCAAGTAATAATGTCAGCATTTTTTATAACAGAGATCTCTTTTATAATAGATCTGTGTTATATATAGATTATCTCACTTATTATATATCACTATATAATAATTGCTCTTATAATAGAGATTCACGTATTTTGATAAAGGCTGAAATAAATTACCTCCAAAGTTACCCCCAAATCTAAAATTTTATGATTACTTACTTGGAGCACTATACCATGAAAGAATGTAATTGTTATCCTGAGATGAATATAATGAATAAGATAACAGGCAAACCAATACATATGAACACATAGACACATGGGTTTTCTTTTTAATTATTTCTACCTAACAAAACCATGCCACTTCACACATTTAACCTTCATAGGCAAACTACTCAAAACGAACTTCAATCCACATTCAGAAAAATCTAATCTCAAATTCTTTATTTCACTGTAACAAGAATTTTTAAATCTCTTTATCCTAGTGATCATCTTACCCTAGTTAAAATAATTCCAAAGAAATTAATATCCATGATTTCTCTGGGATTTCTTATATTAGTTAGTATACCTTTCCATGGCTTTAGCTGTATAAGGCAAATGCATTTCAATACTGTGTTCATCTTCATCTGTCTGCAGAGACATGCGTTCAAACATTCCTGTCTTCCATAGTTCTCCGTAAACTAGAGGTTTCAAAATATAGTAAAACAAATGTATTAATGTATATCCTTATCCTGTAAGACTACCCAGTAACACAAAACTACATGCTTTGGCAAGAGACATAAGTACCACGTAATATTCTCCTTTGGTTTTAGTTTAAAAAAAAGGAAAAAAACAACTAGCTTCTTATATAAGACAAAACAGTCAGACACGTAATGATTTACTCAGCATTTTCATGTTATATAGTTACATAAAAAATAATAATTTAAAATTTTCATCAGGTCCTTTCATTATATCTAAAATCACCTCTGAGTTTAAGGTTTTCCTTGACCTTAATCAACCAGTAGATACTAACAAGAACAGTTGATCAAAACTCCTACTAAAATATGGAAAAATCCCCCAGTCTACTTCCTCATGAGGTTTAATAATACCGTTTTTGTGTTTTATTTTTAAATAAAATGTATAGGATTATTGGTTTACACTTCAGGTTTTGTTATACCAAGAACAGAAAATTCCTACTGAAAATGTTATTTTCCTCAACATTAAGAATTAAACTTGTCAGGTAGACTGGAATATAAATTTACCACAGTACCATGCCTTAATCTTAAATTTTTAAAATGATTTAGTAATTCAGACCCTTCTGGTGGATTATACGTAAAACCAGATATTATATAGCAAGAAAATAATGGAATTTAATGTTAAAAAAGACGTAAGAATATTTTTAGTTTATCATTGAATAGAACCAGCATTTTCATAACTACACCCTTAAATGGGTTTACCAATATCAAAGAAAGAAAAAATAATTGCATGACTTTTCTTCTATGAAATTATATCTGATTAAAAATTCTCATTGTTAGGCTATCCAAAACCAAAATTTTCTGAATGCTCTAACAAGGTTTTACAAATCAAGTGTGACCCAGAGGGTGGATGAAGGTAGTAAAAAGGTACAAACTTCCAGTAATAAGATCAGTAAGTACTGAGGATGTTATGTACAACATGATAAATATAATGAACACTGCCGCATGTCATACATTAAAGCTGCTGAGAGTAAATCCTAAGAGCTCTTGTCACAAGGGAAAAATGTTTTTTTGTTTCTTTAATTTTGTATCTATATGAGATGATATTCACCAAACTTATCATTTTATGATATATGAAAAGTCAAATTACTGCGTCACTTTAAAACTTATAGTGCCGTATGTCAATTATATCTCAATAAAACTGGAAGAAAAAATAAAAATTTTAAAAGCATTTTAAAAATTTAAAAATTACATACCCTAAAGCCATTCCAGGGAGTAAGGTTAGAAATATTCCAGTTTTGTTAATAAGCTATAGCCTAACAACAAAATACTAATACTCTATAAAGCCCAAAATTATGAAATTTTAAGCCTAAAGTTTAAAAAGAGGTGACCATTTCCTTTGCAAACAGCTTCTTTTATTCTACAAAAGAATCTGCTGCAGAATTTCTTGAAACAATAAACACTCAACATAATTAAAATATAATTTGATGAACTGGAATGATATACACCAAGTTCATGAATGTGGTTACTTTTGGGAATGTGGGACTGTAAAGTGAGTTCAGATGAGGGGAAAGTCTGAGTCAAGTGTGAATGATAAGTACATGAGTGTTTGTTATAGTATTTTCCATACTGTTTGGCATTTTTAAAATTATGTTTACCCATTCCTCCAAAAATACTATTAAGAAAAAGTTTTACTTTACACATTCAATGTACAAAATGAGACACAACTAAATAAAAAATGTGATGCCTGGAATCTTTAAAAATCAAAATAACAGGTATGTTTTATAAATAAAATACACATAAGATTTATGTAGCACTCTTCTTGCTGAGTTTCACAACTACAGTCTCATTTTTTCCCATAAAAACCATAAACAAGGAAATAAAATCATTATCCTCATTATCCATTTACAGTGAGAGAACTGTTACACACAGCGGAAGACTAACATGCCCAAAATCTTTCAACAAGTTGTTGTGGGTACAAGTTTCTTTTCTGATGGTACAATGAGTACATAGTACTTCCCTGATTATAAATATAACCGCTACAGTTCAGAGACTAGTGAATCTACAGATTTTTGTGGCTGGCAGAAAAACTGCAGCTGTCTTTTAGGCATATGGAAGATTTTCTTAGTTTTTGTTTTTTGCAGATTAGTTACAATGAATTTTATTTTTAAAATTCAAATATTACAAAGGTAATACTTTTAAAATAAACTCATAATTTCTATTTTTAAAAACCTTGTTTACAAGCTATAAGAGTTCTATATACTTACTCTTTTGGTCAATACGAAGGTCATACAGAGGTGTTCTATATATATCCACACTGGAAAGTGCACACCGAGAAAGGGGCACATGATGAGAAGGCCCAAGGATGAAAATTCTCCGGCTAGGAGATACACAACAAAAACACAGGACAATTGCACTTCTACACAAACTTTATTAAATAAAAAGAAAAAAGGTAATTTTTAAAAATTACGTGTAATACTGTTTTCCTTCTTGATTTCATCACCTACTGTTACATGCTAAATTGTGTTCCCTTGATATTATAGGTAAAGTCCGCCCCCCTGTACCTTAAAACGGAACCTATTTGGAGATAAGGTCTTTGAAGAGGTGGTTAGGTTAAAGTGAAGTCATTACGGTGAGGCCTGAATTCAATATGACTGGTGTCCTGACAAGAAGAGGAAGAGACACATACAAAATGGTAACTGACCACATGAAGAGACATCAGGAAGACAGTCATCTGCAAGCCAAGGAAGGGGCCTGATAAGAAACCAATCCTGTCAGTATCTTCATCTTTGACTTTTCCAGCATCCAGAACGAGGAGAAAATAAATTTCTGTTGTTTCAATCACCTAGTTTATGGTGTTTTGTTACGGCAGCACTAGCAAACTAGTGTATCTAATGACTTGCTTCTCAATTAATCAAGTTCAATTCCTTATCTCTGTCTTTCTGTTGAAAGGGCTTTAAAAGAACCATGTTCAATACCTGGAAATACGAGTTACTAATTATCTACAGTAAACAAACTGACTATGCTTAAAATCACCTTTGTATTCACAATGGCTAGAACACAGGTTTTCAATAGCTACATTAATTGCATTTTAAACATTCCAGCTATTAAATAAAATCTCAAAGTTATATCCGAAACTTACCTACAACTTTAATAAAACTACATAACAGTATAAAGTCTGAAAATCCAACATATCACTACAAAGAATTATTCAGATAAAGCTATTTCCAAATTTCTTCCATAGTAGAGAAGAAAAGCATCTTGTTGAGAACAACTCAGTGTGATAAGCTTTCTCTGTTCCTATTCAAGTAGAAGTCATCCTCAAAAACAAAGAAACGTAATTATGTGTTCTTTGCACTATAGGCTAAAGAAAAGAATGGGGCTAACTTGTAGCTTTTATCTTTACAATCCCTTTATCTTAAACATCAAGATTAAAATGGATGAATTCTCATTTTATCTCAAACATCTCTACGATCTGAATTCCAAAACTCTCCATTTTCTCTACTCTCCCAGATTTATATGAACAAAACTTTCTCCACCACACACACATTCACAGACAGGAAACTTTAAGAAAAAAGAATATATATATGCAAGCTATATACCTAGAAAATTAAGAGCTACTCATTGCTCAATTAAGGGACAAACACTCAAAGACTGAGACACCAGAGCTCTATCTGTTTCACATCAAAAACTTGCAGGTCAAGGAATGTGTGCTATATTGCTAAGTATTTATTTTGATAAAATTCTATTACAGGTAAGAAAATTAATCTATGGTTGGGTGTATCTTACTTGTTATCTGAGGTGTTGGGAGGGTTGGGGGAGACAGGAAAGATGTGGGTAAGGAAAAGGTGATTCTCAGTTTAGTCCCAAAATCTCAAGAAACTGCAATCCTCAAGATGTCACTCAGAGCAGACATGTTAAGACCACAAGGCATTTCTAGTCAGAAACATAATCCTTTTTCTCACCTCCTCTGCTACTACTACCTTCCTGTCATCATCTCTATGATCAAATCAATAACGTTTAAGGAAAAACAAAAAATCAAATCCACAGATTCCTAAATGAATGAAAAGATACCACTATGTTCTCATACCTTAATGGCATATAAATAACACCACACTTTTTAAAATTAAAGTCTAATGTGGGACATAAATAATGGTATTTATTTATACCATAACACCATTATGGTATAATGGTGTTTAGGAAACTTGCTTAAGGACAGGTACTATATTGGGTTGGCAAAAAAATTCCTTCAGGTTTTTCCACAGTATGTAAGTGGAAAACTAACAAACTTTTTGGCCAACCCAGTATGAATTAAGAACTAAGTAAGAAAAGGTAAGCATTCTTATGATTGAGGAATGTATTTCTAAGAAAAGAGGACTAGAATACTTAAAATCAGACCACTCCTGGAAATTCAGGATAATTAAAACATGAAATGACTTTTATAATATCAATTGAGGCACAGATATATTTCATAGGTAAGTGTAACAAGATTCTTCTGACAGTGACTAAAAAATGAGTATTACTTCAGAAATAAAGACCCGAGGTCAGAAAACCTAACTGCTTTCTCTAATCTAATACGTGGCTATTCATCTTGTTGCCTTTTCATCAGACCCAACTGAGATGAAAAGATAAAAGCCTAGTGCAGAAAAGAGCTCCCATCAGTCTGAATTATGCAGCTGGGTACCCCAAGGGTTGAAACTCACCCGAAAGCAACATAGTGAAGTTCTGCATTTAGTTAAGAGAGATACCAGGGCAATTATCCAGCTGGGTACCCCAAGGGTTGAAACTCACCCGAAAGCAACATAGTGAAGTTCTCCATTTAGTTAAGAGAGATACCAGGGCAAAAAAGAGATTTAAGTCCCATCAATACAAAATCCTTAAAAGTGATATACCAAAAAACAAACCAAAAAAGGCTAAGTATTGTTGAAAAGAAGGAAAAACAAAGTACACGTTGAATGACTACTAATCTCAGACTGAATCTCTGTGTTAGCTATATGCTAAAAGACAATTAATAGCATAAATAAAAAATAACATCTTTTCTCTTTCTTCCCCCCCTAGATCACTAGGTCCATAAACACCTAAGCCATACACATATTTTGGAGAGAAATGGATAATATAGGCATAGGAAGTAATGCCACTTTCTCTCCTTTTAATTAATTACAAAGTGGTTTGTCCTAAACGGGTTAGTTTTAAAATATCCGCATATAATCACTGTTACCATACATATAAAAGAAACCTTTAATATGAAAAAATAGGAAAAAAATCAGGAGGCATTCTTTCAGAAATAATGTAGTTTACGTATAATAATACCTCCAGAGAATCCACATTTGTGGAGTTACTAAGAGAGTAGTCTATGCACTCAACACATGAGTTACCTAAGTGCCTGTTCTCATAAATAGTCAACTATTTATACTAAATAATGGAACACAAGTAAATTTTTTTAAAATGTTTCATAGTAAGTGGAGATATTTTAACTGAAGAGTAAAATGT
The DNA here is from genome assembly GCA_024291935.2 of Okapia johnstoni. Lineage (NCBI taxonomy): Eukaryota > Metazoa > Chordata > Mammalia > Artiodactyla > Giraffidae > Okapia > Okapia johnstoni. The sequence goes on along the minus strand of CM044306.1, from coordinate 120,009,534 downwards.
CATGTGGCCCCAAAGAAGATTTCTTTTGGCTCTCTTTTTCTGCCCTGCAAGGTTTTCTGAAAGATACGAATCAAAATCAAGTTACTATCTAAGTAACATCCTGAGTTTCAGTTTTTCAAGTTTTAGTAATAGGAAAAGACTTTGCAAATATAAATATGGGAAAAAACTTAATGTATCATTTTAAAAATTCCTTAAACAGCCAGAGTACTCTTTCTAGAATATGAATCAGATCATATCACTCTCCTGCTTAAAATGTCTTTCAAAGGTTTTTCATGGTCAGAGGATAAAATCCAAAATCCTTAAAACAGTTCTAAAGTCTCAAATGAACTGGTCCCTCCAGTGTGATTCTCCCCCACTTAGATCACAGTACTTTATGCACACTGGTCTTCTTTGCAGTGCCCTGATGACAAGGATACCTTTGCCTATTTCAAAGCTTTTTCACATTAATTGTTTCTTTTGCTGGCTTAAAGATCATCTCCCCAGAGATGCTGTCTCCAATACCTTATACACAATATAAATCCAATCACCTTGAATTATAGCAGTTCTCAAAGTGTGAACTGTGGATTCCTCAATACCCTTTCAAGGAGTTCACAAAATCAAAACTATTTTCATAATAATACAAAGAAGTTATCTGCCTTTGCAATGTGTTAACATTTGCACTTGTGGTACAAAAGTGGAACTGTGTAAACTGCTGGCTACAATAATGATAATGGAATCAAAATGTACTAGTAGTTATGTATTCTTCACCTTCACCCATGCTGTTTTTTTAAAGCCAGTTTCATTTAATTTCATTAAATGCTGAACTCTGAATACAGTTTCATTAAAATATGCTGTATGACAAAATGCATTCAATTTGTGGTAATAAACGCACAAAGCACCTCTGCAACATACAGAAGCATGTCTCAAGGAAAAAGCATTTGTGTGCTTTTGAGTTATGAGCTAAAGTAGACATTTTCCCCATGGAACACAATTTTTAGTTCAAAAAATGACTGCAGAGAACTTGTGGTTATTTCAACTTAGCTAGCTGGCAGAAATTTTTTAGAAAACAAACAAAATGAGCCTGACACTTCACAGAAAACATTTGACATATTTGTTGCCAATGATAAAATTGAAACTTTTAAGTGAAAGTTAGGACTTTTGCAAAACTTGTATCACTGTGAGATTGACAGCTTCCCAATAATTAAAAATATTTCTAATGAAATTGATGGTGATATTAATGTGATTTTTTTTTTACATTGTATGATGAAATGTCAACATTTGAAAGACCTGCCTAACTCAATGAACAAGTATTTTCTAAACGTTCATGTAAGATATCAAAAAATCATGCAAAGGTAAAAGATCCATTCAAAGCCTATGCACAAAAGATGATCCTGGTTGACATGTAGAAAATGGGAAAGTAAGAATGGAAGCTAGTGGTATCAAGTTCAACCTTCTTTCTTGGACTGTTATTTTTTCTCTATACTTATTATTGCCAAAAGCATGTGTTCTCTATTTTCTCAAAGGACTCTGAAGACACTGCAAATCTCAGGGAGGGCCACTTTCAAGAGAATACAACTATGACTGTCAATGATTATTTTTAACACTCAGACCTTCAAATTTATTCATTCAGAATTCAATTCCAATATACTAATTACAAGAGTAAGGTGATCACTCACATCAGCCAACATTTGTCTTTCTTTTTACTGATCGCCTTTATCATCACCTTCTCAGTCCCTGACTTTTTCCTTTTTACCATTTTTTCCCTTCCATTCTTACTGTCCATCATCTTATTTTTAACACACAATTTCCACTTATATCGATATAGACTCTCTATGTACTCCTAGGCCAAATTAATTCTGGGGTACCCTTTCAGTACATATCATCATCAAAAAAATTCTGCGAAACAGAAAAAGGCTTGGAGAAAGTTGTTATATGAACTAGCCTTGATTATAGATGGTTTATAGACCAGGGTCAAATAAAGGATGTTTCAAAAAAGCTTTACAATCTAATTTCTCCTTCACTCTTATTCATGAAACAAGTTAAAATTATACATTAAATATGTATTATGAAATGTCTGTTAAAGATGCTCCTCAAATCATCTTGCAATATTATAGTTTATTTATTCTTAAAACTTTACTAAAAATAACTTTCAATAAAGACCTGATAAAATGTGCAGGACAAACATACTACATAAATACCAAAGAGAGCAGCTTTTTTAACAATTTGAACAAACTGCTCAAAGGCAAAGAAGTAGGCTGAGGGTGAGATTCTCTTTTTAAACTCATGGCTACTGTGAGTTACTTCTACATCTCACCACGAATGATTATACTTCATCTATGCTAGTACAGGTCTAACCAATCAATCAACATTTGACAGAATTATGTTTCCAGCAGAAATTTTTGAAATTTCACAAGTTTCTTACTTTATAGAGTGGTATACTAAGCTTTTAAAGTTCACAAGTTTCTCATTTTATAGAGTACTATATGACTCAGTCTCAATTTGCCAGGAAGATTTTTTTTAAGCTAATTTCAGAGCTGTCATTAATTTATTATGAAATAGTATACTTCAAACATCATATTAAATTCACTGTCAGATTCTAAAATTATTCAGATACCTTTTCATGTCAATGAAAAATTATTCTTCATTCATTAACCAGAATTTAACAAGTACAATAAAAATTTTCAATTATAAAGTGATTAAAATAGAACAAAGGGCTTTGGATTTTTCTTTAAAAAGTCTTCAACTCCAGGTTTTCAAAGAAAATTTTAAAAGCAAACTATTTAACTGGTCATGTTCCTGGACCCACTTCCCCTGAGCGCACTCACGGGGGCAGGCGAGGGGCGCACTCAGTTCTGACAGCATCTGCCTTGAGACACACCCGACTTCACAGGGTAAGAGTTCAGGCCTGCAAGAATGTCCCCACAGCCATCCCCCCCCCCTCAGAGGCCAGTCGCAAGCCCAGGTTGTCACTTAGGCTTTACAGATTAGAGATTCCAACAACTACCTCCCTGAATTTCAATTCAGATGCCAATCATAAGTCCAGGTTATTACCTGTACTTATGACAGACTGATTACAAGTCAGAGGTTCCCATGAACCCCTCCTTGGGTTCAATTTATTTGCTAGAGCGGCTCACAAAACTCAGAAAAACATTTCACTTACTAGATCATTGGTTTATTATAGAAAGATGTAACTCAGTAACAGACAGATGGAAGAGATGCAAAGGGCAACGTAAGGGGAAAGAGCCAGGAATTTCCATGCCCTCTCCAGGCAGGTCATTCTTCCTACATCTCCACATGTTCACCAACCCAGAAGCTCTCCAAAGCCTGCCGTTTGGGGATTTTAATCACGATAGTGATTGATTCAACCTCCAGGCCCTCTCACCTCCCCAGAGGAGGTCAGGAAGTGGGAATGAAAATTCCAACCTTCTAAACACAGGTTGAATATTCTGGCAACCAGTCCCCATTATTAGGTGGGGTCCAAAAATCACTTCATTAACATACAAGAAACACCTTTTTTGTCAATGTCACCACTTAGGAAAGTCCAACGGTTTGGGGAACTATGGAAGAAGACTAAATCTATATGTGAAATATATTTTGATCATCTAAATGACCAAACATACATTTCTTACAAAATCACAATAGTGTATTAACTGTCTAACATTTCCGGAACTAAATATTTTACCATCAAAGGGAAGGTAATAACCAAATGTTCAGATAATGAAAAACAGTATTAAAGCTTTTTATAACCTATATGTTATAATCAAATTGATAAAAAGTCAAATTCTTAATGAAATCAAATATATAATAAGTATGTAAAACAAATTACTTCAGTGACAAAGCAAGTATGATATAATCTCCAATCACCTAATCAAAATGGAATCTAGCTATATTACTTACGTAATAGATGGATCCACTTGTTTGTAAGCATGAGCAGCACAAGACCCACAGTACGTATACCCTGCATGGCTACAAAACAAAAAAATGTTTAACTTAATGATCAGATTCAAAAGCAAATCATTCTGGGAGAAAAATAACTTCTGAAAGAAATATAGTAATTATGGTAAACATAACAGAATTATGTGTATAGATTAAAAAGCAATGTAGGGAATGATGCAACTTCTAAAATAGCACATGGAACACATCATTGTTCTGTGTTCCAATTTTAAATGTTAAGTATTTTGTAATTTTTTTTTGATCTGAAGGAAAATTAGATTTGAAATTTTCTAGGCTTATTTGAAGTTGCTAATGTAATACTACGGGGCTTCCCAGGTGGAGTCAGTGGTAAAGAATCCGACTGCTAATGCAGGAAATGAAAAGAGACTCAGGTTCAATCCACGGGTTGGGATCCCCTGGAGAAGGGCACTGCAACCCACTCCAGTATTCTTGCCTGGAGAATCCCAGGGACAGAGGAGCCTGGCAGGCTATAGTCCATAAGGTCACAAAAAGATAGACACAACTGAAGCAACTTAACACGCAATGTAACACTAATAATAATATATGAGTTTTTAACATTCCTGTTCAATACCACCAACAGACTATTACATACACAAAAACGATAAGATCAAAAGCAAGTCAAATCAGAGCAAAACAAATACCCTATAAGAAACAGCTCATGTCCCTCTGCAAATGTAGAGGTAAGAGAACTGACCTGGCCTTTTATGTATTATGCCCTTTCATTTTCTCTCACTATTATGCATTCTATTCTTCTCACCCTCTGGTCTTAGCTTTACATTGGTTCTCTTGATCACCCATACAGTGACTTCGTTTCAGAACTTCAATTTTCTTTCTTGACTCAAGTTATGTGAGTCTAGAAATATTTTCTTTAATGCTTCTAGTGTGTGGCCAGTAAATGTTTAACAAATGGCTCTGCAGGGAAAAAAAAAAAATGTATACATATGTACAGAAGCTTATTATAAATTTTACTGAAATAAAAAGATATATATCACACAATTTACAAACAATGAAAAAATATGTAATACCCTTTACTGCAAATGCCACACAGGCAATTGATTGTCCCAGAATGCTTTCCCTGATTTTAGCTGACCTCTTTAATCATTAGCGAAATAATGACTGCAAATGACAAGAGTGAAACGATGAAGATATATGTCTGAATTTCACTCATTCAACAACTTGAAAAATGTCTTTATTAGACAGTAGTTTTTCAAATACTGGAAAGCATATTTCCTTCCCCATTTCTTTGTGCTAGTCACAACTGTAAAGCTTATAGACATAACATAATTTAAAGTTTAATCTGCATTATAAACCTTTCCTCATTTCTTTTCTTGAATATAGACATATAATCAACCAAAAATAAAGTCCTGATTTATAGCCATCTGCCTATTAATGTGGAGTAAATCATTCCCATCATGGCCAATTTCAAGATGCACAGTAAACTGAAAAGACGAAACACAGACTGGGAGAAAATATTTGTAAACCATGTATCTGATAAAGGATTTATATCTAAATATATAAAGAAAAAGCAAATATCTGATAAAAGATTTGTATCTGATATACAAGGAAATTTCAAAACAACCTAATGCTTTAAAAAGACACAGGTAACTATTTTACAAGACAAAAAGAATTCTGAAGACTGGTTGCACAACAATGTGAATGCACTTAACACTACTATACAAATGGTTAAAAATCCTTAAAATGGTAAATTTTATGTTATGTATATTTTACTATGATTTTTTAAATTTTTAAATAGAAAAGATGTGAACAGATACTTTCAGAAAGAACACATGGGATGGCAAAAAAGCATACAAGAGAAGGCTCTACATCAGTTAGTCATTAAGGAGAGGCAAATTAAAACAATGAGCTACCACTAAACATCCACTAGAATAAGCTAAAATAAAATGAGTGACCATACCAAGTGTGGCAAGGATGAAGAACTGAAACTCAGTCTGTACTTGTGGAAACGCAAAACGGTACAACTACTCTGGAAAAAATGGTTTGGCAATTTCTTTAAAAATATAAAAAAAAAAAAAGCTAAGCATACTTCTGCCATATAACTCCTGCCAGCTATCCAATCCTAAAAAAAAAAAAAAAAAGCATTATGTGCATACGAAGATTTATACTCCAATATTCATCCCATTTTTATTTGCAATAGCCAAAAACAGAAACAGTCAAACATCCCTCAAAGGGTGAACTGATAAACAAATTAAAAAATATCCATATAACAAAGTAACTTATCAGCAATAAAAAGGAACTATTGATACACTCAAAATAAGTATGCTTAAAAAAAGGAATGGCAAAATAAAGAAAAATAAATATGCTGAGAGAAGACAGACAAAAAGTTTCATACTATATGATTCCATTTAAATAATTCTATAATTAAAAATGTTTAATTTTGAAAAAGAATATATACATATGTGTGTGTGTGTAAAACTGAGTCACTTTGCTGTAGAGCAGAAACTGACACAATACTGTAAATCTGCTATACTTAAATTAAAAAATAAAAATAAATAATTCTAAAAAATAAAAAAATTAAAGCTATAGTGACAGAAAGGAAATCAGTGGATGTAGGAGGGTGGGGAGGAGGGCAGAGAGGTAAAGAAGGTACAAGAAAACTTCTGAAGATGAGGAGTGTGTCACTGTCTTAATTGTGATAATGATTTCACAGGTATATACATATTTCAAACTTACATATAAAACTGTACACTTTATATGCAGCTGAATGTTAATCATACCCCAAAAGAGCTGTTTTAAAAATGGTACTCATCTTAACCAAACAAAGAAAAAGGGAGTCACATAAGTCAATCACATTCATACAAGATAGCAATGTGTTTGCTTAATTAGGACTAAAGTAACATGGGACATATGCTAAGCACACTGTAACCACTGAAGGCTTTACTAATCAGATTAATGGTGGTCACTCCATTCTCACATCTCTGTCAAGGGAGCCTATCAAGCTGCCTCAGTATAGCAATATTCTCACAACCCAGTTCTAATCTTAGCCAGAAGGTAATGTAAGTTGTCCTGTGGCTCAGCAAATTCAGTTTTGCTGTCGTCCTGTACTAATCTTGATACTCTAGACTAACCAGGGGCTCTATTTGATCCAATTATAACCCCCATCTTTCAATGCCCAAGACACCAATACCAACTGCTTCAGATTCTTAACACCTGTTCCTCATCTTAACATTACTGGCTCCTTCCAATCAATTCAGAAATACACCGTCTTGCTCTGCCATGTGGACCTTAAAAGTCATCTGATCCATCCGGACCTGTCCTGGTCTGTCCCAAACGTGAATGACATTCAGATTTTCAACACTGGTCCTGGGCTTTTGTTTGTTGGAAGATTTCTGATTACAGTTTCAATTTCCGTGCTTGTGATGGGCCTGTTACGATTTTCTATTTCTTCCTGGTTCAGTTTTGGAAAGTTGTACTTTTCTAAGAATTTGTCCATTTCTTCCAAGTTGTCCACTTTATTTGCATATAGTTGCTGATAATAGTCTCTTATGATCCTTTGTATTTCTGTGTTGTCTGTTGTGATCTTTCTATCTTCATTTCTAATTTTGTTGATTTGATTTTTCCCCCTTTGTTTCTTGATGAGTATGGCTAATGGTTTGTCAATTTTATTTATCTTCTCAAAGAACCAGCTTTTGCCTTTGTTGATCTTTGCTATGGTCTCTTTTGTTTCTTTTGCATTTATTTCAACTCTAATTTTTAAGATTTCTTTCCTTCTACTAACCCTGGGGTTCTTCATTTCTTCCTTTTCTAGTTGCTTTAGGTGTAGAGTTAGGTTATTTATTTGACTTTTTTCTTGTTTCTTGAGGTAAGCCTGTATTGCTACGAACCTTCCCCTTAGCACTGCTTTTACAGTGTCCCATAGGTTTTGGGACACTGCTTTGCTCTTAGTTGTCACTCACTTCACATTCCTCCCCTTCTCAATTCTTATGTCTTAAACTGGTCCTTTCTTATTAGATCTGCTTTTCAGACCTTAGTTACTATTTGCTCTTTGTGAATTTAAAGGCCCTGAACCCCAAACTACGCTCCAATCTCTAAATCAACCTGTCTTTCTGAGTCTTTCCCAGTTTTACCAATGTTCTTACTACTCAAGCTTAGTTCTTTTTTAAAAATATATATTTTAACTTTTTATCACAACTCAGCAATTAAACAACAACATAGCCGATTAACAATGTTGTGATGTTTCAGATGCATAGCAAAATGACTCAGCCATACATATACATGCATCCGAAATGGCAACCCACTCCAGTATTCTTGCCTGGAGAATCATGTGGACAGAGGAGCCTGGTGGGCTGCCATTTATGGGGTCGCACAGAGTCGGACACAACTGAAGCGACTTAGCATGCATGCATGCACTGGAGAAGGAAATGGCAACCCACTCCAGTATTCTTGCCTGGAGAATCATGTGGACAGAGGAGCCTGGTGGGCTGCCACTTATGGGGTCACACAGAGTCGAACACAACTGAAGCCACTTAGCATGCATGCATGCACTGGAGAAGGAAATGGCAACCCACTCCAGTATTCTTGCCTGGAGAATCCTGTGGACAGAGGAGCCTGGTGGGCTGCCACTTATGGGGTCACACAGAGTCGAACACAACTGAAGCCACTTAGCATACATGCATGCACTGGAGAAGGAAATGGCAACCCACTTCAGTATTCTTGCCTGGAGAATCCCAGGGACAGAGGAGCCTGGGGGGCTGCCATCTATGGGGTCGCACAGAGTCGGACAGGACTGAAGTGACTTAGCAGCAGCATTCTTCCCCAAACTCCCCTCCCATCCAAGCTGCCACATAACACTGAGCAGAGTTGCATGTGCTGTACAGTAGGTGCTTGTTGGCTATCCATTTTAAATATAGCAGTGTGTACATATTAATTCCAAACTCCCTAACTATCCCTTCTCCCAACTGAACATCTTTTTATGTACCTCTTGGCCATCTGTATGTCTTCTTTGGAGAAATGTCTATTTAGGTCTTCTGCCCTTTTTCTGATTGGGCTGTGTGTTTTGATGATACTGAGGCGCATAAGCTACTTGTAGATTTTGGAGACTAATCCCTTGTCCGTCAAATCATTTGCAAGTATTCTCTCTCCTTCTGTGGGCTGTCTTTTCGTATTGCTTATGGTCTCCTTTGCTGTGCAAAAGCTTTTGAATTTAAATAGGTCCCATTTGTTTATTTCTTTCTTTTATTTCCATTACTCTGGGAGATATTTGAAAGAGATATTGAGACTTCCCTGGTGGCTCAGACGGTAAAAGTGTCTGCCCACAATGCAGGAAACCTGGGTTCGATCCCTGGGTCGGGAAGATCCCCTGGAGAAGGAAATGGCAACCCACTCCAGTACTCTTGCCTGGAGAATCCCATGGACGGAAGAGCCTGGTAGGCTACAGTCCACGGGGTCGCAAAGAGTCAGACACGACTGAGTGACTTCACTTTCACTTTATCCCACCTACACTTTCCTCTAGGAGTTTTATAGTGTCTGGTCTCACATTTAGGCCTTTAATCCATTTTGAGCTTATTTTTATGTACAGAGTTAAAGAATGATTTCACTTTTTTACATGTAGCTGTCCAGTTTTCCCAGCACCATTTATTGAAAAGGCTGTCTTTCCTCCATTGTGTAATCTTGCCTCCTTTGTCAAATATTAATTCGCCGTAAGTGTGTGGGTTCTTAAATGCCAGACTTCTTAGAAACACTAGATTCTTGAAGAACAGGTAGGACAGAAATAGTAAGAGAAGAAGTGTAAGGGCATGCAGGAAGGGAATAAAGGCTGAAGGAAAAACATGAGCAAATGTCCAAATGTATGATGTAAATGAGAAAATATGAAATTGGCCTGAATGCAATAAGAGAGTAGTACTGAGACAGAATGAGACTCTGACTCATTATCAAGTCTGGACTTGATAAAACAAGTTTCTGAGCAGGGAAGTGACCATGTGAAACTGTTATCATGTACTGAAAAACACAAGCACAGAGAACATTAGGGACAGAAGTGTTACATGAAGCTCTCTTGGAAACTGTGGTTTAAGGTAGTAATGTCACGGTCTAGAAAGGTGTCAGTGTCAGTGGGAAATGAGAAAGCGACGCATTAGAGTCTAAAAAGAAAAACTGACATATCTTAGTGACCAAGTAGGAGGAGGAAAAAGAGGACAGTTATGATTAACAGTGATAATTAACATCTACTAAGTGCTTACCACATGTCAGGCAATCTTCTATGTTAACTCAAAGCATTTCTTTTAATCCTAACAACTCTCTGAGATAGGAGTTATTATTCTTCTCTTTTTATAGGTGAAGAAAGTAAAGTGGAAAGGTTAAGAAACTTGCTCAAGGTCATACAGATAGTAAGCAGTACTCCAGGATTCAAAGTCAGGCAGTAGAGCCTGTTCTTAACCACCAAAAGAGACCTTTACATATTTGAAGGAAAAAGGGAAAGAGTCCATGGAGTTGGAAAAATAAACGTCCTAACAACTGAAGAATATTTTCAGAATCATATATCCTGTAAGACTACAGGAAAGATGATAGCTTTGATGACATGATTAACTAAGGTAAACTTGTTTCATAATAAGAACTCAGATTTCATGGTTTTAGTCCTTTCTGAAGCTGAAGGCTTGAAAGTATGCTTGAACAAAAGACAAAATAGTGGCACAGAGAGGAGTCTTAACATGGCTAAAGAATACATTGCAGTGTATCTTTTTTTTTAAATCATGAGTATACCATCCCTCTCATCCCCCATAGTGAGGAACTCTACTTATATGAAAGGACTAAGATCACAGTCAAAGAAGAGAATTTCTATCACTTTCCTTTATCCTGGCCCAGATATATGGTAAAGAACAAAGTCGTAATGCAGTTCAGTTCAGTTCAGTCACTCAGTCGTGTCCGACTCTTTCCGACCCCATGAATCACAGCATGCCAGGCTTCCCTGTCCATCACCAACCCATGTCCATCGAGTCGGTGATGCCATCCAACCATCTCATCCTGTCGTCCCCTTCTCCTCCTGCCCCCAATCCCTCCCAGCATTAGGGTCTTTTCCAATGAGTCAACTCTTCGCATTAAGGTGGCCAAAGTATTGGAGTTTCAGCTTCAACATCAGTCCTTCCAATGAACACCCAGGACTGATCTCCTTTAGGATGGACTGGTTGGATCTCTTTGCAGTCCAAGGGACTCCCAAGAGTCTTCTCCAACACCACAGTTCAAAAGCATCAATTCTTCGGTGCTCAGCTTTCTTCACCGTACAACTCTCACATCCATACATGACTACTGGAAAAACCATAGCCTTGACTAGACGGACCTTTGTTGGCAAAATAATGTCTCTGCTTTTAAATATGCTATCTAGGTTGGTCATAACCTTCCTTCCAAGGAGTAAGGGTCTTTTAATTTCATGGCTGCAATCACCATCAGCAGTGAGTTTGGAGCCCCCAAAAATAAAGTCTGACATTGTCTCCACTGTTTCCCCATCTATTTCCCATGACGTGATGGGACTGGATGCCATGATCTTAGTTTTCTGAATGTTGAGCTTTAAGCCAACTTTTTCACTTTCCTCTTTCACTTTCGTCAAGAGGCTCTTTAGTTCTTCTTCACTTTCTGCCATAAGGGTGGTGTCATCTGCATATCTGAGGTTATTGGTATTTCTCCTGGCAATCTTGATTCCAGCTTGTGTTTCTTCCATCCCAGCATTTCTCATGATGTACTCTGCATATAAGTTAAATAAGCAGGGTGATAATATACAGCTGTTGACGTACTCCTTTTCCTATTTGGAACCAGTCTGTTGTTCCATGTCCAGTTCTAACTGTTGCTTCCTGACCTGCATACAGGTTTCTCAAGAGACAGGTCAGATGGTCTGGTATTCCCATCTCTTTCAGAATTTTCCACAGTTTATTGTGATCCACACAGTCAAAGGCTTTGGCATAGTCAATAAAGCAGAAATCGATGTTTTTCTGGAACTCTCTTGCATTTTCGATGATCCAGCGGATGTTGGCAATTAGATCTCTGGTTCCTCTGCCTTTTCTAAAACCAGCTTGAACATCTGGAAGTTCACGGTTCACGTATTGCTGAAGCCTGGCTTGGAGAATTTTGAGCATTACTTTGCTAGCGTGTGAGATGAGTGCAATTGTGCGGTAGTTTGAGCATTCTTTGGCATTGCCTTTCTTTGGGACTGGAATGAAAACTGACCTTTGCCAGTCCTGTGGCCACTGCTGTGTTTTCCAGATTTGCTGGCATATTGAGTGCAGCACTTGCACAGCATCATCTTTCAGGATTTGAAATAGCTCAATTATCATCAATTCTTACCAGTGATCCTCTGTCCCTATACTCTTCTCTTGCTAATAGAATCTAATTCTACATGTATGTAGAAAGAGGTTCCATTAAGAGATCACACACAATAAAGAAGGCTTTCCTAAGGGAATGACTGAGTTATTTTCTTTTGTGCATGACAGCCAGAAGAGCAATGAAGATTTGCGCTCTACAGATATTTGACTATGCATCATAAAAGTGTGTCCAAGTCAGTTTTTTTAAACTTCTTAAAATCCTTAATACAAGGACATCCTTGCTAGCAGTTAGTTACAGGTCACTCTGATTCTTAATGTAACTTCTCATGAAAACATACACAGAATTATACTCTAATATCTATAATTTGTCATTAGGCTAAAGCTATGCCTCTAAAAACTGATCATTCTTTTAATGTAGAGTACTTCTGTTTCTCCTACACCTACATAGCAGACCCTTTACATCAGCAAGTCCAGTTCCTAACCTACCAGAATTTGTGCCCCTTACAGAGCTGTATTAAATGAGGATGCAACGTCACTGTCCATGATCCTTCACTGGTTAAGTGACAGTTTTCCATACAGCGACCTTGCAGTGTGATATAATTTAAATTCCTACATCAGGAAAATTACCAATCACTACATGGACTTTCACTTGTATCAACCATGAATGCCAAGAGTCTACAAATATTCTATGAGAGGCTTTTCATCAAAGAAGATATAGGGAATCATAAAAGAACACTTATTTGACTTCAACAAAGTCAGAATCTAGTAGTACTAGTTCTACTGAACAGCAGCAAAAAATGCAAAATAAAGACTGCACTAGATGAAATGAGAAGACTGGACCAGATGAAATGAGATCTTCTTTTTAAGAGATTTAAGAAAAGTTTGCAACCTTAAGTTATGATCTACAAACCTAGAATCTAAAGTTAAAAACCCCTGTGAACATACACACTACTATATATAAAATAGACTACTAATAACAACCTGTTGCAGAGCACAGGGAACTCTACACAATACTCTATAATGACCTTCTTGGGAAAAGAATCTTTAAAAAAAAAAAAAGGGTGAATATATATATATATAAAACTGATTCACTTTACTGTACACCCGAAACTAACACAACATTGTAAATTAACTATATGCCAACAAAAATTTGAAAAAACAAAACAAAACAAAAATAACCAACACCTGTGAGCATACAGGATCAAGTTGAGGGACAACTGGCCCCAAAGAGTTCACAGAAGCAGCAACCTCCATACTGCCCTCTCAATTTTATTCTGCTGCACCTAACTTTGTAATTCTTTTCTTTCTTAGGCATGGTTCAATGACCCTAAAGATTCCTGCTTCAATAAAAAATATTAGTAGGTTGTTACACCCAAAAAAATGTCCAGGTAAAACAGTCATTATTCAGGATATTTTATTTTTATAATTGGAACCTCACAAATATTAAGTAAACACTGTTATGAGCTAAAAAGTCAAGTAAGAATAAACTAACCACAATGTTGCATATTGAGTTTCTTTTACTGCTAGAGTATATATGATTTGAGATACTGCCATGAGTAACCTGCCACTTAATATTAACAAGGACTGCATATCTCTAGGAAATTAAATTAACTAGATAATTTATGAAGATTCACTATCTCATGATATACACTGGTAGAGCTCTATAGGTATGCTTCACTATATACAACCTGGTCTTCTATATAAATCTTTTGGCTTTCAAATTTTTCAAACTGGTTTTTATACTAAAGGTAATACATGTCCACAGTAAAAAAAAAAAAAAAAAAAATCAAATAATGAAAAAGGGTACAGAATGAAAAGTTAAAGTATCCTTTATTCCATACTATTCCTTCTAGATTAGCCACTAAGAAATCAAACTCTAACAGACTTTTCTGGTGGTCTAGTGGTTAAGACTCTATGCTGTCAATGTAGAATATGCCATGCTGTGTAGCCAAAAATTAAAAAAAAAAAATCAAACTCTATTGTAAATGTATGGTGAGAGCCTCCAATAGTCATTGTCTGTGCATGCGTGCTAAGTCACTTCAGTAGTGCCAGACTCTTTGCAACCCTATGGACTGTAGCCCACCAGGCTCCTCTGTCCATGGGATTCTCCAGGCAAGAATACTGGGGTGGGTTGCCATGCCCTCCTCCAGGGGATCTTTCCAACTCAGGGATCGAACCCGAGTCTCTTATGTCTCCTGCACTAGAGGCAGGTTTTATGCTTCACAGCAAAATATAGTTTCATCATGTAAATTAAGCCCCTTCCATAATCATTGGCTTATACTTTTATATTCAGTTAAGAGGTTTCTTAAGTGATGCATACCTATAGCTCCATTTTAAGGGTTGCTGAGTTATTCAAGAATACTGCAAGATAAACAATTCTGGCATCAGAGTATCTGGCAGTCATGGCAGGAAGGCTTTTGGAACTCCTAGTTCATGAGATCATTTCAGTATATATCCCTGGGCCACATACTGTCTCCTGTGCCTTAAGTAACCTGTAGTTCTGTTTCAATCAAAGAATAAGGATATTTTTTAGTCAAATTCTTTTGAATCCCTCTCCCAAATGCACCTGCTTATATGTCATACAGATTAGAATTCTTTAAGACTGATCAACAGTAAGTTTATGGGTCAATATTTATTCTTCTAATAATGTCAATAATAAATGACATTATTCTCTTTAATCTACATCAATATAAAAAGGACCAAATGTTTAAGCATTTTTGAAAGTGTGCTACGTAGGTTCTGGGTTTGTTTTTTTAAGGTTCCCCTTGTATGATTTATTCTTATGAAGGCATAGTCTAAGAAAAGGTGGTCCCAGAGAGCTAGAATTTATAAAATTTTAAAATATGTTTTTGATTTTAAATAAATACAGAAATCTTAAAATTTTAAGTTGTCTAATTAGTATATAAGTATGTTCTTACAAAGACCTTTTTGTGCCTGTGTCATGTTCGACTCTGTGACCCCACAGACTTTAGCCATAGCCAGGCTCTTCTGTCCGTGAGATTTTTCCAGCAAGAATACCGAAGCAGGTTGCCATTTATTCCTCCAGGGGATCTTCCCAACCCAGGGATCAAACCCAAGTCTCCTGTGTCTCCTGCATTGACAGGCAGATTCTTTGCAACTGGGCCACCTGGAAAGCCCTTTGTGCCTATTTAACAATAAAATATTTGTTATTGCTTTTCTACCTTAAAAAAAGAAACAGGTAACTCTGGGAAGGTTACCTCTAGAAACCATATAATAAGATGAACTTAACTATATTTAAATTTTCATATATTAACAAAGTAGAATTTATTTATACATAAACATTAACTACAAAGTCACTATATGGCAGAAACATGTACACCAAAGCCAAAATTATTTTCAATATTCATTTTGAAACCTCAGGTAACTTAGAAATCTTTTACAAATCGAAGTATTTGTAACTCAGACCCAAATATCTCATTTCCCAGGCCACTTCCAAAGATTTCAATTTAAAACTAACTACAAGAAGGAAACAAGCATAGCTAGTTTTTCATGAATAACGAACCTCATTTTAACTTTATGTTGATTCAGTTCAGTTCCCACATTTAGAACAGGTTTTATCTAGGAAGTTAGTATACCATAATAGTCAAATACCAGCATAGAAATGGGAATGACAATAGAACATATATTATGAGATACTACAAAAAGATGATTACTAATCCATCATTTCTCACCCAACCAAGGGTCTTGCTTATACAAACTTCCCAACTTATCCTTGCATCAATTTTTCTCTACTGGATTGTGTCATCAACATTATTAACACTTTAATAAATCTCACTTTAAACTGACACCATATTCCCACAGCCCTATTTCCTTGATTTAGGGCAAAATTTCTCCCCAAAAAACTGTCTATATTCACTGTCTTCATTTCCCTCCTTGATTCTTTCTTGAACCCACTCCAACTGTGCTTTCATCCCTACCACTCCACAGAAATTGTTCTTACTAAAAAACCAGCAATCTCCACAGTATCCAATTATCAATTATCAGTCTGCATCTTATTTGACCTACCGGCAGAATTTGACACACCTGATCATCTTCTCCTCCCTGACACATTTTCATCCTTTTACTTCCCAGAAACATCACTCACTCTTGGTTTTCCTCCTTCCTCCCTGGTCCTCCTTCAAAATCTCCTTTGCAAATATTCATCTTCATCCTGACCTCTAAATAAAGTTGGCTTGCCTAAGGGCTTAGTCTTTGAACTTCTCCTATTTTACTCCCTAGGCAACTACAGTCCAACTAGACTTTAAATGTAATAACTTACACACTTAACTGTGTTAAGTGTGATATACCAACACAGCTTAGCCCTTCTTTCCTGTACTCTAGATTCACATATTTAGCTGCCCACTTGAAATCCCCACCTGGATACCTAGCAGGCATCTCAACATTAACACAGGGAGAATAAAATGTTAGATTCTATACAAACACTTAGAATTTCACTCCCCACCTCCACCCTTGTTTTTTCCTTTAATTAATACAAACATAATTCCATCCTTTCAATTTCACAAGCCAAAACTTAAGTCATCCATGACTTTTTCTTCTATTTTAAAAAATACCCAGAATACCTTTAAAAATACCCAGAATATACTACTTCTCATCACCTCCACCACTAGCTCCCAGTCAAAGCCATTATGTCATCTCTTTTCGGTACTAGAGTAATAAGCCTCCTAAACAGACTCCTTGCCTCCACAAAACAAAAAGTCCAGACCACAGCAAGAGTAATCCTCTGCAAACCTAAGTCAGATAGTATTACTTTTCTGCTCAAAGCTGCTCCTTATTTGTCATATAACTTGGAATGAAAACCAAAGCTTTTATGATCTCCTACGAAGCCTCCCCACAATCAAGCCCCCACTGCCAATCTCAGCCACTACTCTTCCCCACACATACGCCTCTCCAGCTACACTGGCCTTGTTTTTCCTCAAACACACTAAGCATATTCTGTCCCAGAGCCTCTGTCCTTGCTGCTTCTCAACCTAAACTCTCTTTCCTGAGTATCTGCATAACTCTTCTCTCATATCATTTAGGCTCAATTGCTACTTAACAGGGAGCTTTTCTTATTATTCTATACAAATTAGCAACTCCCAACCCATGCTGTCACTCTCAATCCTCTTATCTGCTTTATTTTTCTTAGTGCCCAACAGCACTTGGCACAGATACTGTCTGCATTCCCCAAATACTAAAAGGCAAGCACTATGAGTAGTGATTTCAATTTATTCAAAGAGCAGCACAAAGAAGAGCATCTAGTATTTAGCCTGATAGACATCTGCTGAATGACAAAGTAAGTAACAGCAAGTCATTATGCTAAAAGTTTTATAAAGATTAGCTCATTTAATCGTTAGAAAAACTATATGAAGGTAATATCATGATTCTAATTTTACCAATAAGACAAAAGCACAAGAGATTAAATAACTTGTATGTCACACAGTTGGTAAGTAGTGTAGTCAACTTCCTGAATCTTTTAAATGAGATCAAGTTAGATCTCATTTAACTAAATGTTTGGCACATAAAATACATAACATTTATGTAATACTTATTATGTGCCCAACATTAATGTAAGTTCTTTATGTGTATTTACTTAATTCTCACAGTGTTTAATAAGTGATTACTATTATTATTTTCACTATTTTTTATTTATCAAGTTACCAACCTGAACTTGAGAAGTCACATAAAAGATGCTGTTGTGAGAGAAATAGCAGAAACTCCAACATTTACCAAATCAAAATTAACTGCACTCATACCATACACAGACAAACAGTTGACTGTGTTTGTTAGCTTGTAATTATCAAAAAGTCCTCTAACACAGACAACACATTGCCTTTATTTAAAAAAAGTCTACCCATCCTCTAAAATCCTGGCTGCTATTCCATGCTGCACCACATTATATTTAATACACTTTTATTTGTTAAGTTTAAAATTATGTGATTAAAGTCGATCTTTTTAATGTTTAAAATAGAACTTACTCATTTGTATCAAATACTGCTGAAATCACCAAGCTTACCTAATGTTTTAACTGTTTCAACTAATGTTTAACTGTTTTAAAAGTCAGTTTTATTGCCAAAAATAAAATTTGAAACGTCTGCATCTGAGAAAATAGCCAATTCCTTTACCCTTGAGTTAAAGTGAAAGCCACAGCACTCATGAAATTTAGTGAATATAACTTCTTCGTTTCAACACAGCATTTGATTTTTAATTTTTAATTCAATCCATATATATTCATCCTTTATTAATAATCAACACATGAAAGATTCTGGGTAAAGACCCTTAAAACTTACGGTGCAATAATGGCTCTAGCAGGTCTTTTTGTAGACTGTACTTGTGAAAGCCAACCTTCTAGCTGGGCATTCAGCTGCGGTCCTATAAAAAGAGAAAGAGGGAAACTGGAGTGAGCACAGCAATACAGTACCAATAACCACACATGACACAAAGTCCTTACTGAACTTATTTGGGACTAAAATAGCTTAACGGGCAGTGGATCATCGTTTTAGATGTTAATGTCTGAAACTTAACCAATTATAAAGTTTCCAGGAACAAGTCATATGATAAAGACAAGTACTGATTAAACAAAATTTGCTTTAATCCATCCACTTATTTATTTACAACCATGTTCGTTGAAGAACACCACCACCTCCTCAATCCAAGGTACTGATCAAACAAAATAAAACAACAAACAGAAAACAATAGTATATGAAAAGAAAATAACTGAATATTTCTGGAGCACCAAAACCTGCCTTAATCACTAAAATCACATCCATAGTGTGATCATTACAATACTCAATGATTGTTTCTGCCATCCACTCCAGCCCCTATTCCCATATCATATCAATAACCAGGAACTATACCACCTCAAAAATCTCAGGTTCAGGCATCCCACTCTCTTCATTTCCTATCATTCCAGTTCACTTCTAGAAGTCTGTTGGAGTCATTTTGCCAACTGTCCTTCATCCTCTCTTCTTCACTTCTTACACCTATCCTGAGATTTAATGATCCATCACTATAATCATTTCCTTGCCTGTGGCCTCCTCCTTTGCTCCTCTCTTCCGCCATCATAGTCAAATCATTATTAAAACCAGCATTCCACCTAACACGGCACCTCCACCTGAACAGCTGAATAAGACTGTAAAGAAACACAACCATAAGGACTTTGAAATTATGTTCATAAATTTCAGTAGACCCTTAACAGACAAAGCTCAAAAATCATACCACAACCTAGTGAATTTGCTCCTCCATCTTTAAGATGAAGAATTACTTCATATAGCTTCTCCTTTTATCTTAAACCATCATCCCCTTCCCATTCCCAGCAGATGATCAACCTTTTCACTTTGTTAAGGAAAAACAAGCAGCTGAAGAATACCCAACCATCCTGGTTTGCTCAGGACTTCGCCAGTATTAGCACTGGAAGTCTGGTGTCCTGGGAACTCCCTCAGTCCCAGGCAAACCTGAATGTTAGTCACCCTAAATTCAGAAGATAACTACTTCCTCCTCCTCTTTTCCTGCTCCTATCAAAAGAAAAACAAACTACTTCTGCACTGAGTCCCAATTTGTCTTCCCTACTCAAAGACTCCGCTCTTCCAACTATCCTTTTCTCCCGCCCTAACTTGTCTCTTTGTACGATCATTATCATTGGCATGCGAATTTAAATTTTTTTAATTAAGAAAAAAGAAAAGCTAAACAAGCCTCTAACCAGCAACTCAGGACCATCTTTGTCAAGGACCCAGTAGCCATCTCTTTGAAATGTGATCATCAAGGAGGACAGGAGCCTAACTTCAGAGGGTCACCTAGCCAAGTTGCTAAATTACTTCCTATCATAACAATACATAAGTTTATTTTTCTTTTGGATAAACCAATTAGCTGATACATTATGGTCACCCTGATTACCAAGCAAATTCAGAATGAACTATGTGTGACAAATGTTGCTGTCAAGTCCTCTTTCTTGAGCACTACTTATTATTTATCCTCAGAATACACATGTAATGGATTTTATCTGCTTAGCTACATAAAAAGATAAGTGTTCTTTAGGTCTTTGCAATCTCTTAGCAGACAGCTCGGAGAAGGCAATGGCACCCCACTCCAGTACTCTTGCCTGGAAAATCCCATAGATGGAGGAGCCTGGTAGGCTGCAGTCCATGGGGTCGCACAGAGTCGGACACGACTGAAGCGACTTAGCAGCAGCAGCAGACAGCTGGTGATGTGCATCATATTCAAGCTTATTACTTGTCAAAAATAAAATTGTTTCCTTTCTCAGAATTTTTATATTTATTGAAAAAGTTCTTAAATTTATTTAGATATGAATTTTCATAGCACTCATGTTTATGTAAAAACAAAAGCAAAATGAATTCAAAATATTCTTAAAATTTTCTTCATATTCACAATCTGATTTCTAAATTTCTTTTTAACTCAGTCATCAATGACCCTGTTTTTCCATAATATCATCCTCTTTACCATTTAAGGAAGTAGTGATGTGGTATTTCTTTTTAAAATGCTCCTCTACTGCCTCAGAATCCTCCTTCAAGCAACTAACACACATTGTTCAAGTTGTGATGCTACACCTTTCCTGATGTTACCAAACCAAAAGGTATCACCAGAAAGTGCAACTAACAGGTTTCAGAAGACAACACAGGCATGTTCATCTCTTCCTTAAATGATATGTTACCTGAAACACCAATGTGTTGCATTATCTAGTCATGCTGCTAAGTCGCTTCAGTCGTGTCCGATTCTGTGCGTCCCCATAGACAGCAGCCCACCAGACTCCTCCGTCCCTGGGATTCTCCAGGCAAGAATACTGGAGTGGGTTGCCATTTCCTTCTCCAATGCATGAAAGTGAAAAGCGAGAGTGAAGTCGCTCAGTCGTGTCCGACTCTTCACGACCCCATGGACTGCAGCCCACCAGGCTCCCCCGTCCATGGGATTGTCCAGGCAAGAGTACTGGAGTGGGTTGCCATTTCCCTCTCCACAGAAGACTACTACATATTTTCTAAATGAAACAAAATTATCGAGCAATAAAAATACTGTCTGCTCTGTTCCAAAAGATAAAACTTGAGAGTAAATCCCATCCATTTGATTAGGAAAATTCAGAAAATTAAAATACTGTTTTTTCCTACATGGAGGTCACTATATGAAACAATGAGTTGAAGCAATGTCTAAGATTAATATTACCATGATTCATCTTACTAAATCTCACATCTTCTAACTAGGCAAGTATCATCTGAATCACAATCAGACTCGTGCCTGGTGACTCTCATGTCCTGGCTATGTGGTAGAAATAGGTTACTTCAATTGCTAGAGATTTAGCTGGCCTTTAACATCCTTAGCATTACTCCTGGAGGCACTTTCACATCCATCTAGGAAGCTGACACCTGGCAAGCAGGAACAGACAAGATGAAATAGCTGGTAGGACCTGGAACTCACCACTTGACTGTAGAGGCATAACAAATACCAGTCTAGACTTCCGGGAAATGTGGGCCCTTAACCTCAACATCAATGGACTGCCTAAACTGTTTGAATAAAACTGTTTCTGCTGTTTCCAAAATTACCTTTTACTAAATTCCATTTTAACATTTGTCCAATCGCTTTTATTAACAACCAGGTGAAAATTACAACTGCATCTGCAGTATCTAGTCATACCAACAGGATTAATTATTGAGTTTGGGTGTATGTAGGCAGTGATAACCATTTCACAACTGACAATGATTTAAAGATGCCACTGACTGCAAAACACATTTCAACTTCAGAAATATTAAAATCTGGGAAAATCTACATCTTTAAATCAATGAAATATAGTAGCACTATGAAAACCACACCCTCCACAATGGTCTGGTATTTTTATTTCAATGAAGAACAGTGAAAAAAATCATCAAAGACGAGCATCTGGGAATGCTTCTCACTGTAACCAAAACTGTTTCTCAAAAGACTTACTGAATATTATCATCTAATTTAATTTAAAAAGTAACATTTCAGCAGTTCTCCCCAAATCCTTTCCCTCCTTACTGTTGTCTTACCTTGATCATATACTTAGAATTTATTGCTATGCTTTTTACAAAACTAAGTATCTTATTTTTAGATACATCTCCAGGGATGCTATTTGTTTTTATGTATCTATGACATGACAAGACTCCTCACACAGAAAATAACATGCCCCTGGGAACATAAGAATTGTCTCACTGAATCTGACCCCAAGCCCATTCAGAGCAGTACTATAGCAAACCAAAAATACAGAAACAGTCTTGTTGTAAAGAACATTATTGTTCTCCTTAATACAAACCTCAGACCAAAATCCAAATATCTTGGACTCCTTATCACCCACCAAAATTACAAACATAAGAATTTGTTTATAATTTTTGCTAAACTCTGTAGTTCAGAATAAAATTCACCAGGGCAAATAACTATCCAGTGAACAATCTTCAGTGCATACCATCCAACTCATATCTGGCCAAGTGGCTATCACTTAATCACATTCTTGCCCACTCATACAGTCTTTCAAAAATTTTCATATAGTTAATATCAATTCCATTGGATTTCATATCTAAAAGGGATTCAAAATTTGAAGGATCACAGTGTATTCCTCCCTTGAGGTGACTTACAAAACCATAATCTGAAAAATGGGTTCAGCACTGATTCCTTTAACAGTCTATTAACTTGGAATCACTATTCTGAATTTATTTATAAACAAATTCCCTATCCCTATCAAATGTTGCCACTGAATTCCTTGAGAGTGCCTGGTTATAGTATCTCACCTCAACTCTCTTTAAATATCACCATATTGATTTATGTCTGCTATTTCTTCATTATAAAAATAAATATGGGGGAATACATATAAAGACAAGGGTAGAACAATAATCCTATAATTATAAAAAACACCAAAATTAATATTTTCCAACTTTCCTGCTAGTCTTTAAAATGATAGACAATTCTGTAAACTGCTCTTATTTACATAATAGTACATAAGTATCTTCCTCTATTATGGACACTTTAACATTTTATAGTTAAATAAGATTTCTTTGTGTAAATGGATCACTGGTTTCCTTAAATATTACTCTAATATGTTTAGATTTTTTCCAAGTTTTTGCACAATTATAACACAACTATAACACATATCTCTATTTTCATATTTCAAATTATCTCCTTCGGAGAGTCTCAGAATGGAATTACTATGTAAATCAATGTAAATCTTTTTAAGATTTCAAAACATGTATTAAAAATGTTATCCAAAATTGCATCCCTTCATAATTATGCACCATGCATGAACAACACCTGTTTTACCACACCCTCACCTCATTTCTCTCATTCAGTAAAAATTAAAATTTAATGCTTGACCTCAATTATATTTGGCATTTCAAAATAAATCATTCTATTTCTTCAAAGCAATTAAAATGACTCATATATATATATATATGTATATAGAGACTCTTAAGATATGTATTTTCTACTTAGACCATGGAATAGCAACATGATTGTTAATAATGGATAACTTGTGACTGGTAGGAATCATTAAGGTTTAGCAAACAATTACTATCTATTGGCCTTTACAGTTGCTGCTGTTCAGTCACCCAGTTGAGTCCGACTCTTTGCAACCCCATGGACTGTAGCATGCCAGGCCTCCCTGTCCCTCACCATCTCCCAAAGTTTGCCCAAGTTTATGTTCATTGCATCAATGATGCCATCCAGCCATCTCATCCTCTGACACCCTCTTCTCCTTCTGCCCTTAATCTTTCCCAGCATCAGGGACTTTTCCAATTATTTGTCTGTGCACATCAGATGACCAAAATACTGGAGCTTCAGCTTCAGCATCAGTCATTCCAGTGAATATTCAGGGTTGATCTCCCTTAAGATTGACTGGTTTGATCTCCTTGCTGTCCAAGAGACTTTCAGGAATCTTCTCCAGCACCACAGCTCAAAGGCATCAGTTCTTCGGTGCTCCACCTTCTTTATGATCCAGCTCTCACAACCGTACGTGACCACTGGGAAGACCATACCCTTGACTATACAGACCTTGGTCAGCAAAGTAATGTCTCTGTTTTTCAAAATATTGTCTAGGTCTGTCATGCTTTCCTGCCAAGAAGCAATCATCTGTTTTCAAGGCTGCAGTCCCCATCCACAGAGATTTTAGAGCCCAAGAAGAGGAAATCTGTCACTACTTCCACCTTTTCCCCTTCCATTTGCCATGCAGTAATGGAGCTGGATGACATGATCTTAGTTTTTTTAATACTTAGTCTTAAGCCAGCTCTTTCACTCTCCTCGTTCACCCTTATCAAGAGGCTCTTCAGTTCCTCTTTGCTTTCTGCAATTAAGAGTGGTATCATCCGCATATCTTAGATTGTTGATGTTTCTCCTGCCTATCTTGATTCTGGCTTGTAACTCACTCAGCCCAGCACTTCTCATGATGTGCTCAGTGTATAGGTTAAACAAACAGGGTGACAGCAGACAGCCCTGTCATACTCCTTTCTTGATGTTGAACCAATCAGTTGTTCCATACAGGGTTCTAACTGTTGCTTCTTGACCCACATACAGGCTTCTCAGGAGACAGGTAAGATGGTCTGGTATTCCCATCTCTCTAAGAGCTTTCCACAGTTTGTCATGATCCACACAGTCAAAGGCTTTAGCGCAGTCGATGAAACAGAGATAGATGTTTTTCTGAAATTCCCTTGCTTTCTCTTTGACCCAGTGAATGTTGGCAATTTGATCTCTAGTTCTTCTTCCTTCTCTAAACCCAGTTTGGACATCTGGAAGCTCTTGGTTGGCGTAATGATGAATAGCCTAGCATACAAGATTTACTAGTGTGGGAGATGAGTGCAACTGTCCAATGGTTAGCACATTCTTTGTTACTACCCTTCTTGGGAATTGGGGTGAGGATTGACCTTTACCAGTTCTGTGGCCACCCCTGAGTCTTTCAGATTTGCTGACATAATGAATGCAAAACCTCAATGGCATCATCTTTAGGGATTTGAATAGTTCTGCTGGAATTTCATCACACCCACTAGCTTTATTAACAGCAGTGCTTCTTCAGGCCCACTTGACTTCGCACTCCAGAATGTCTGGCTCTGAGTGACTAACCACACCATTGTAGTAATCCAGTTCATTAAGATCTTTTTTACACAATTCTTCCATGTATTCATTCTATCTCTTCTTGATCTCTTCAGCATATACATGTCTCCACCATTTTTACCCTTTATTATGCCCAAGTTATCCATTATACCAGTCACAAGTTACCCATTACTGAAGTTTAGCAAACAACTACCATCTACTGGCCTTTACAGGAGACAGGTCAAATTCAAAACCAAGCCTATTATGTTGTATTATGCTAAAGTTTTAAACCACTCACAATCATAGATACTTTCATATTCTCCTGCCATTAAATCTTTTTAAATAATGGGGTATTTTTTTTAACCTTTTAGTAACAATTCTTTCTCCTGTAATAGTCAAAAAGTGGTCTACATACCAGAATCATCCAATATGTTTATTTTAAAAAGAGATCACTATGTCACCACAATCTCTGGGGATGGTACCTACAGCTTTTAACAAGCTTTTAACAAACCCTCAGGTGACTGATACACACTAAAATGTGGGGGCCACTGCCATAAAGGCATTAATGTGCACAAGAACATGCTATATGAATGAGTATATGAATGAATACAGATAACGTAACAGACTCTTGGTTATAAACTGTTTTCATTACATAAATAAATCAAATAACCTGTAAATGAGCAATATAAGAATGCATGAATTTTTGTCTCTAAACTACTTGAATCCGTAAGTGATCCACTACTCCTTAAAATATACATAAGTTTATTTTTAATAGTGTTTCTAACCTCTCACTTCAATCAACGCCTCACCAGCTTTTCCACTCAAACAACTCTGATGACAAAGGAAAATAAACTCAAGATTCATAGAAAATGGATGATAAACAAACTCTTTTACATCTTCTTAGTCCAAAAATTTATGTGAATGTAATAAACTAAATGACAATATACATAGTAATTTCAAAACTCCCATGCTCCTACCTGTGATTTAAATGGAGGCCCTAAGAAGATACACCACATTTACCCTCTAACACCAGGGTGAAGTATTCTAATTAGGAAACATGAACCAGAATCATAAAAAGCAATAACCTAAAGTGGTACAAATGCTTAAAGTTGAGTCCACAATACTTCTTTAATGCATACCTAACCAGGACTTGCTATTTTCTCCCAACTGCAACATTTTTTTTTTTTTAATGTTTCTTTGGGTTACAACCAACCAGTTGCTACTACCCAATCTGGATAATTTGATACCAAATGCAAACACACAATTTATGGGAAAATGAAACAAGTCTGCCTGAGTGGAAAGAATCAGAAATAGGATAAGACATTCCACACAAGGAAACAATTTTCAGGTATCTGCTCAAAATAAGTTTCTGACACCAATGGTCAAGATGGCAGAATAGGAGGACATGAAGTTCTCATCTCCTAACAGGTCAGGGCTTGGGCCTAAGCCCCTGTGGTGGTGATGGTGGTTGTTGTTCAGTCACTCAGTCATGTCTGAGTCTTTGCGACCCCATGGACTGCAGCACGCCAGGTTTCCCTGTCCTTCACCATCTCCCAGGGCTTGCTCAAACTCATGCCCATTGAGTCGGTGATGCCATCCAACCATCTTGTCTTCTGTCGTCCCGTTCTCCTCCTTCCTTCAATCTTTCCAAGCATCAGGGTCTTTCTAATGAGTTGGCTCTTTGCATCAGGTGGTCAAAGTATCTGAGCTTTAGCTTCAGCATCAGTCTTCCCAATGAATATTCAGGACTGATTTCCTTTAGGATTGACTGGTTTGATCTCCTTGCTGTCCAAAGGTCTCTCAAGAGTCTTATCCAAAACCACAGTTCAAAAGCATCTGTTCTTTGGTACTCAGCCTTCTTTATGGTCCAAGCCCCTGTGGTAGGAGCACCAAGTCCAAGCTGCTGAACTTACAGAGTACTTCAACCCTAAGAAATATGAATCCGTGCGAGCTCTTTGAAAGGTCCACATCTCAGCACCAAGATCCAGTTCCACCAACTGCCTCCAAACTCCAGTGCTGGACATCTCAGGCCAAGCAATCAGTAAGACAGGAACACAGCCCCACCCATCAACCAAAATGAGATGACATAGAAATATGTTACAAATGAAGCAGCAAGCTAAAAACCTATAAGAACAAATAAACAAAGAGGAAATAGGCAATCTACCTGAAAAAGAATTCAGAGTAATATTAATAAAGATGATCCATAAATCAGAAATAGAATGGAGGCACAGGTTGAGAAAATACAAGAAATGTTTACAAGGACCTAGAAGAAGTAAAGAACAAACAAATGGTGATGAAAAACACATTAACTGAAATGAAAAATACACTAGAAGGAATCAACAGCAGAATAACTAAGGCAGAAGAACGAATAAGTGAGCTGGAAGAGAGAATGGTGGAAATAACTGCCAACGAGCAGAGTAAAGAAAAAACAATGAAAAGAAACAAGGACAGTCTCAGATACCTCTGGGACAACATTAAATGCATCAATCTTTGAATTATAGGGGTTCCAGAAGAAAAGGAGAGTCTGAGGAAATATTTGAAGAGATTATAGGTGGAAAACCTTCCTTAATATGGGAAAGGATATCAGGCCAGAAAGAACTGGCAAGATATATTTAAAGTGATGAAAGGCAAAAACCTACAATCAAGATTACTCTACCTAGCAAGGATATCATTCAGATTCAATGGAGAAACTAAAAGCTTTACAGATAAGCAAAAGTTAAAATAATTCAGCACCACCAAACCAGCTCTACAGCAAATGCTAAAGGAACTTCTCTAGGTGAGAAACACAAGAGAAGAAAAAAGATCTATAAAAACAAACCCAAAACAATTAAAAAAATGGTAATAAGAACATACATCTAGATAACTATCTTAAATGTGAATGGATTAAATACTTCAAACAAAAAACATAGACTGGCTGAATGGATACAAAAACAAGACCCATTATATGATGTCTACAAGACACCCACTTCAGATTTAGGGACATACGCAGACTAAACATGAGGGGGTGGAAAAAGATATTCCACGCAAATGGAAGTCAAAAGAAAGCTGGAGTAGCAACACTCAAATCAGACAAAACAGACTTTAAAATAAAGAGTATCAGTAATACAAGAGACAACGAAAGACACTACATAATGATCAAGGGATCAATCTAAGGGAAGGTGTAACAATTATAAACATTTATGCACCCAACATAGGAGCACTTCAATACATAAGGCAAATGCTAACAGTCATAAAAGAGGAAATCAACAGTAACACAGTAATAGTGGGGAACTTTAACACCCTCATTTATACCAAAGGACAGATCGTCCAGACACAAAATTAATCAGAAAATATACGCTTTAAATGATACATTAGGCCAGATAAACATAATTCATTTTTATAGGACATTCCATTTGAAATCTGCAGAATATACTTTCTTCTCAAGTGCACATGGAACATTCTTCAGGAGATCATATCTTCAGTCACAAATCAAGCCTTTGTAAATTTGAGAAAACTGAAACAGTATTAAACACCTCTTCCAATCAGGATTCTATAAGATTGGAAATTATAAGAAAAAAAAAAACTGGAAGAACACAAACACGAGCAGGCTAAACAATATGCTACTAAATACCCAAGAGATCACTGAAGAAATCAAAGAGTAAATCAAAAAATACCTAGAGGGACTTCCCTGGTGGTTCAGTGGTTAAGAATCCATCTGCCAATGCAAGGGACACAGGTTTAATCCCTAGTCCAGGAAGATCCCACATGCCTTGGAGAAATGAAACCCATCACCACAACTACTGAGCCCAAACATTACAACTACTGAAGCCTGTGAGCTCCAGAGCCTGCATGCTGCAACTACTACATGGGCTCTAGCACACATGCCTAGAGCCTGTACTCCACAAGAGAAGCCTCCTCAGTGAGAGGCCTGTGCACCACACTGAAGAGTGGCCTCTGCTCGCCAAAACTACGGAAAGACCCGGCACAGTCAAAAAGGAAACAAATAAATAAAAGAATTTTTTAAATCTTCCAATAAACAAAAGTCCAGGACCAGATGGCTTCACAGGTGAATTCTATCAAGCATTTAGAGAAAAACTAATAACACCATCCATCTCAAACTCTTCTAAAACAAATTGCAGAGGAAGGAACACTCCCAAACTCATTCTATAAGGCCACCATCACCCTAATACCCAAAGCAGAAAAAGACATCACAAAAAAAGAAAATTACAGACCAATATCACTGATGAACACAGAAAAATTCGCAACAAAATATTAACAAATGGAATTCCAGAACATATTAAAAAGGATCATATACCATGATTAAGTGGAATTTATCACAGGAACACAAGGATTCTTCAATATACACAAATCAATCAATATGATATGCCATATTAATATATTCTTGACCAGAGACACATTAATACATCTTTTGTTACCCAAATGTTATTGACCAGAGATGTATCAATACATTTTTAAAGACTGATGCAGTTAACATCACCATGCCAAGCTGTTGGAGGTTAAAACTGACCAAAAGTTCATCATACAACTTATGATTGTTATTATCATTCACATTTTGTTTGTTCCCTTAGGTTTTGGTTCCAACATTTTGTACATTATAAACGCAAGTTTATTACCATAAAATTTTCAAAACTGATGAATCACAAAATTCTGAGTGAAGAATTTTTCTGTGACTTTTATGCAGACACTTTCTCTGATGAACCTACCCCAATATAATAAGTACCATATACAGAAAATCCACAGCAAACATCATTCTCAATGATGAAAAACTAAAAGCATTTGCTCTAAGGTCAGGAATAAGACAAGGATGCCCACTCTCTTCACTATTATTCAACATAGTTTGGAAGTCCTAGCCATGCCAATCAAGGGAAAAAAAAGAAATAAAAGGAATCTAAAATGGAAAAGAGAAACTAAAACTGTCACTGTCTGCAGATGACATGATATTCACACTAAGAAAATCTTAAAGACACCACTAGAAAACTACTGGTGCTAATCAATGAATTTGGTAAAGTTGCAGGATACAAAATTAATGCACAGAAATCTTTTCCATTCCTATAGACTAGCAATGAAAAATCAGAAAGAGAAATTAAGGAAATAATCCCATTTATTTACCATTGCAATGAAGAGAATAAAATACTTAGGAATAAACGTTCCTAAGGAGGCAAAACACCTGTCCTCAGAAAACTTAATATAAGACACTGATGAAAGAGATCAAAAATGACACAAACAGATAGGGAGATATACCACGTTCTTGGGTCTATTTTCATATTCTACATGGAAATGACATGCAAAAAAGCTTATAAACACTAAACCAAACAACAAATCATTGTTAACCCTAAAACAATATCTACATTACTAATCTAGGTTAAAATAAATAAACCCAAATTGTTGAGAACTGCTATTTGACCAAGAAAATATGTATCAGAGGGTTAGGATACATATGTATGGACCTGTCTGACAATACTTCCCTGTTAACCAAGAAGGGATTTCCCCCTTTTGCTTTACTTCCCTAGGTTTGATTGTTGTTATTTAGTCGCTAGGTCATATTTGAATCTTTTGTGACCCCACAGACTTGTCATCTGCCAGGTGCCGCTGTCCATGGGATTTCCCAGGCAAGAATAGTACAGTGGGTTGCCATTTCCCTCTCCAGGGGAATCTTCCGACTCAGGGGTCAAGCCTGTGTCTCCTGCATTGGCAGGTGGATTCTTTATCACTGAGTCACCAGGGAAGTCTTCCTAGGTTTGACATCCATTATCACATTTCTGGTAGACAGAACCAAAGAATAGACAAACAATCTAGAAAAGAATGGTCCAGAAAAGAGAACATTAAGCACTTTAGTAGTATTTTTTCAGTTTATTTTTATTGAAGTATAGTTGATTATTAATATCTTTCTTTTTATAATTTTTCTCCCTGAAAATGCAACACCTTCAACAGTTTGTTTTTTCTTTTTTTTTTTTAATTTGTCTATCAGGTACTTGAGTTATTGTCCACTCTGACTTCTTCAGCAATCATGTACCAGACAATCTAGATAAGTCATTATTACTTTTTGAAGTAATTAACGATAATCTACCACAATTTTTGTTTTTGTACTTTTGCTGTGACATGTTTGAGGCCTCTTTCCTTTTTTCACAATTGTTGGTACCGCATGTGCCGGCTCATCAATCTAAAGACTGTTTCTGATTTTGCAACAATAAGATGCAAACAAAAAGAATCTCAGCAAGTTTTTCTTTGATAACTAGCCAAGAAAACATGCCTAATGTGAACAGAGATGGGCATGTCAGGTATCAGATAAGAAAAGAAAAAGATAATTGGTCAGAAAAGCCATCAAAATAAAAGGCTTTCTAAGGAGTTCTGAGACTGATGATTTAGGGGTAAAACTAAGTTTGGAAACTAATGGACATGGTTAAGCAAGAAAGTTAAGGTACATGTGTGCATCCACTCTACCAAACACTTCCCATATCGTCTGAACTGTTTTCATCAAACTGCCTAATACTGAAACAAACGTGTTAATCTAAAAGCTGCCCAGATTGAAGAATACCTGGTTTAAGTCCAAGTGGAACCTCTCCCATTCTCAGAAGATCAAACCAGGAAAGCTCTGACAGACTCACAGCCATCTCAGGCATTAGCTCCTTTAAGAGGCCTTAGATAATGTCACTGGCACTTTCTTTTAAATTATAGCCACCACAAAAACTCTATTAAAGAAATAAAAAACGCTCTTTCAAACGCCTCTACCCTTAGCCAATCTGAAAGACATACAGACAACTACTCAACCAATCAATTCTATAAACCAACATTTCCCAAATTTTATCAGCAAAATTAGAATACAGACCTTTGTGCCTAAATAAATTGGAAAGGGATGAGTGAAAGAATCAATCATGACTAAACTTGGGAGGTAGATGAATGATAGTATCACTACCAGTGACAGAATTAAGACCATGAAGTTTGTTCCAAGATGAAGACTTTGACTTCAGACACACTGCAAGTTTTTGGAGACAATAAGGCAACCAGATAAAGATTTCCAACTGGTAAAGAATAAGAGTCTTAACTGCAGAAAAAAAGGATAGAAACAGATTTTGGAGTCATCTAATTACAGCGGTGAAGTATGAACGTGTACATATCAATGCTGACAACACAAACATTAAAAAACTGAGTCTTAGGACAGAGGTATGAGTACGAAGCTGACCCAGCGAAGGTGGGCAAGGAGATCAACACAAGACTAGGGGGAAATCAAGTACACAGAAAGCAAAGAGGTAAGATCTTCAGGAAGATTAGCAGAATCTAATCCAATAGTCTGTAATGAACAAGCATGATGAGAACCCAAAAATGCCAAGCAATACATTTGGTAACTCTGAGAAATTAGTAATCTTAGAACAATTAGTTTCCAGTGCTTGGGAGTAAAACCTGCATATACAAGTAGTTACAGACAAGATGAATTACAAGAAAATGGAGTCATCAAATGAAAACACTCCAAGAAGAACTGAAAGCAACTATCATTGCCTTCTTTTTCATCACTTCTAGGTCTCCTAATTTGAAGTCTCCAACACTTCAAATACATCAATTTACTCACTTTATGAAATATAACCTTAACCTATAGGCATTAGCAATCATATTTTTATACCTCTCAATAAACAAAGCCATCTATTAATGTCATGGGAAAGTCAACATTTGAGTATGCTTTTGGAATATTATCCAAAATAGATAGCAAAAATTTTTGGAAGATAAACAGTTCCAAGACTTTTTCTACATATTCACATTTAAACACGTATTACAGGTTTACAATCCTGTAGCTAGTTCTATAGAAATTCAAGCCAACATTTCATATTAAAAAGGAGTGTGATAATTAAAATTACTAACATTTAATATTGGTAACACAGCTTTCATCTAAGGACATAAAAGCAACGTTTAAACATCCATTAATGCTGACCGAACAATCCAGCTTGCTCCAGGAGCATACAAGCATCAACATGTTTAAAACCTACCTTAATGACACATAAAATAGTTTAAAACATTTGTGATTAATATTCAATAATGACAATAAATGAGAATATAACAACCAAAGTTATTTTGGATAAAATACTTCAGACTAAATCTTCTGAATGTGAACTCTAGTAACTGTCATTCAGAAAGTTAAGAAAAGGACCAGACCAAAATCTGCCTGCCAATGCAGGAGACATGGGTTTGATCCTTGGTCCAGGAGGATTTCACATGCCGCAGAGCAACTAAGCCCTTGCACCGCAACTACTGAAGCCCATGTAAATCATGCCTGCAAGCCACAACTACTGATCCTGTGTGCCTCAACTACTGAAGCCCGCGAGTGCCTAAAGCCTGTGCTCTGCAACGAGAACCACCACAATCAGAAACCTACACACCACAATGAAAAGGAGCCCCTGCTTATTACAACTGGAGAAAAAGCCCAAGCAAAGCAACAAAGATCCAATGCAGTCAAAAGAAACAAAATAAATAATAAAGGCTTTTTTTAAAAAAAAGAAAACATTTGTTAAGTAAACACCATGAACAAGGTAACAAATGCAACAAAAGTATACTGTTTCCATTTAAGTTAGATACACTTAATGTTCACTTCAAAAAGAGGCAAGAGAAGAACTGCAAACAAGAAGGACAGGAAAAACCAGGGAGTTCCCTGGTGGTCTACTGACTGAGAGAGACTGCACTCCCAAAGCAGGGGGCCTGGGTTCCATCCTAAGTCCAGGAGCTAATCCCTCACATGCCCCAACTAAGACCTGGAAGAGCCAAATAAAAAAAGAAATATTTTTTAAAGATTAAAAAAGGAGGACAGGAAAAACCAGAGCTTATAGTGTACTTAAAACTGGAGATATCAAGGGGACATTTCATACAAAATAGGCATGATAAAGGACAGGAACAGTAAGGACCTAACAGAAGCATAAGAGATTAAGAAGAGGTGGCCAGAACACACAGAAGAACTATAGAAAAAAGGGCTTTTTTTTTTTTTAATTTGAGGCTAATTACTTTACAATATTTTACTGGTTTCTGCCATACACTGACATGAATCAGCCATGGGTGTACATGTGTCCCCCATCCTGAACCCCCCTCCCACCTCCTTCCCCATCCCATCCCTCAGGGTCATCCCAGTGCACCGGCCCTGAGCACCCTGTCTCATGCATCAAACTTGGACTGGTGATCTATTTCATATATGGTAATATACACGTTTCAATGCTATTATCTCAAAATCATCCCACCCTTGCCTTCTCCCACAGAGTCCAAAAGTCTGTTCTTTACATCTGTGTCTCTTCTGCTGTCTCACATATAGGGTCATCATTACCATCTTAATG
This sequence comes from Okapia johnstoni, assembly GCA_024291935.2. Classification (NCBI taxonomy): domain Eukaryota; kingdom Metazoa; phylum Chordata; class Mammalia; order Artiodactyla; family Giraffidae; genus Okapia; species Okapia johnstoni. Next base: position 119,975,000 of record CM044306.1, on the reverse strand, counting down.
ACCCAGATAACCACAATGGTGTGGTCACTCATCTACAGCCAGACATCTGGGAGTGTGAAGTCAAGTGGGCCTTAGGAAGCATGACTACAAACAAAGCTAGTGGAGGTGATGGAATTCCAGCTGAGCTATTTAAAAGCCTAAAAGATGGTGCTGTTAAAGTGCTGCGTTCAGTATGTCAGAAAATTTGGAAAATTCAGCAGTGGCCACAGGACTGGAAAAGGTCAGTTTTCATTCCAATGCCAAAGAATGTTCAAGCTACCATACAACTGCACTCATTTCATACGATAGTAAGGTTATGCTTAAAATCCTTCAAGCTAGGCTTCAGCAGTATGTGAGCCAAGAACTCCCAGATGTACAAGCTGGGTTTAGAAAAGGCAGAGGAACCAGAGATCAAATTGCCAACATCTGTTGGATGATAGAAAAAGCAAGGGAATTTCAGAAAAACATCTACCTCTGCTTCACTGACTACACTAAAGCCTTTGACTGTGTGGATCACAACAAACTATGGAACATTCTTAAAGAGATGGAAATACCAGACCATCTTAACCTATCTCCTGAGAAACCTATATGCGAGTCAGGAAGCAGCAGTCAGAACTGGACATGGAACAATGGATTGGTTCCAAACTGAGAAAGGAGTATGACAAGGCTGTATGTTGTCACCCTGTTTATTTAACTTATATGCAGAGTACATCGTGTGAAAGGTCAGGCTGCATGAATTACAAGCTGGAATCAAGATTGCTGGGAGAATTATCAATAACCTCAGATATGCAGATGAATAAAAAGCCCCTTGATGAAGGTGAAAAGAGGAGAGTGAAAAAGGTGGCTTAAAACTCAACATTCAAAAAACTAAGATTATGGCATCTGGTCCCTTCACCATATGGCAAACAGAAGGGGGGAAAGTAGAAACAGTGACAGATTTCATGTTCTTGGGCTCCAAAATCACTGCAGATGGTGACTGCAGCCATAACATTAAAAGACACTTGCTCCTTCGAAGAAAAGCTATGAGAAACCTAGACAGTGCATTAAAAAGTAAAGACATCACTTTGTCAACAAAAGTCTGTATAGTCAAAGCTATGGTTTTTCCAGGAGTCATGTACAGATGTGAGAGTTGGACCATAAAGAAGCTTGAGCACTGAAAAACTGATGCTTTTAAATCGTGGTGCTGGAGAGGACTCTTGAGAATCCCTTGGTCAGCAAGGAGATCCAACCAGTCCACCCTAAAGGAAATCAACTCTGAATATTCATTGGGAGGACTGATGCTGAAGCTGAAACTCCAATAATTTGGCCACCTGATGCAAAGAGCAGACTCAATGGAAAAAGACTCTGACGCTGGAAAAGATTGAGGGCTGGAGAAGGGGGCGACAGAGGAAGAGATGGCTGGATGGCATCATCAACTCAACGGACATGAGTTTGAACAAACTCCAGGAAGATAGTGAAGGACAGGGAAGCCTGACATGCTACAGTCCATGCGGTCACAGAGAGTCAGACATGACTTAGCTACTGAACAACACAATGTGACAGACACAGTACTGGGTTCCTTAAAATGTTATTCTTGGTTAACTGTCATAGTAATCATATGACATAGTTATTATCTCTAGCTTACAAATAAATTTAAAAAACAAAGTTTCCCTGGGACTTTCTTGGTAGTCCAGTGGTTAAGACTTTGTGCTTCCACCACAAGGGGCACGGGTTCAACCCCTGGTTGGGGAACTAAGATCCAATGTGCCATGTGGCATGACCAAAAAAATATGTTTCCTCAAGTTCTTACAGCTAATAAATGGCAATGTCAAGATCTTTGAGTCATACTGGTCTGTCTCTGAACGATGCCACACTGCCAAATCTGAATGCAAGTGATCCAGGTGAGCCCTAGCTTTCCTACAGAGCTAAGCCTCAATTTCCTCTTCTGTAAAATGAAAAGGGTAAACTCAATTATGTCTGTAGTTCCAGGTTACTGTAACATACTAAGAGGTAGATATTTAGGTTGATGCTTACAGAAAATAATTATCAATTATTTGTATGCATTTTATTAAGTATAACTCCATGCCATCAGCTTTCATTCTATACTTTCCTCAAATGTTATATCAGAAACTAAGAAAGATCAAGGCAGGAATGACAGAACAGACAGACATCGAGAACCTCTTTCCCAAAAGTGAGAAAATGAAGAAAATTAAGTAACACTGAAGACAATTTAATTACCCTTAAGAAATCATACCTTTCTTTTTTTATTTTTAATTGGAGGATAACTGCTTTAGTTCCTCAACCAGGGACTAAACCCAAGCCACTACAATGAAAGCGCCTAAACACTCAACTGCCAAGGAATTCCCTACAAAGCGCTTTTAAAGTAAAGTTTTGCGAAGTATGAATCTCAATGTATTTTCATCATTAAAAGAATCATCAGATGGCACTTACTGATTGATAACATTATTTAGAAGACTTTGCTACTTTACTTCAATTTTGTTTAGGAGAAGATCTGGGCTCCTTGGGGAAATGGTGTATTTCACACCTGGGGCAGGAAATGTAAAATTAAGCTTGGAACATCTTACACCAGATGTAATGGCTAATTTAGTATGTCACACAGACTGAATCATGGGGTGCCAGACCTTTGGTCAAACATTATTCTGGGTGCATCTGTGATGGTGTTTCTAGAAGAGATTAACATCTGAATCTGCAGACTGAGTAAAGCAGATTACCTTCCCTAATATGGGTGAGCCCCATCCAATCAGTTGAAGGCCTTAATAGAACAAAAAGGCTGACCCTTCCACAGGAAGAGGGGATTCTACATCAAGCCTTCAGGTCTGGCTCCCCCTGGGTCTTGAGTTTACTGGACTCTCAACTGGAACTACACCCATCACCCTTCCTAGGTCTCCAGCTTGCCTAATGCAGATTTTGGGATTTGTCAGTCTCCAAAGCTGCATGAACAAGTTCATTATAAGAAGTCTCTTTCTACAGATATAGAGATAAAGATAGAGATATATCCTGATATATTCTGTTGGTTGTGTTTCTCTGAAGAATACAGACTAATACACCTAATACAGACTAATACAGACTAATACACTAATACATCTCAAAAGGATTCAAGAACCAGAGGCTCCCACTGGCTAAAGACGAGACAATCTGAGTATCTTTTAAATCTGTGTGTTTACAATGACACTTGAAGAAATTTGCCAGTTACCTTTGGATATTGCTAGGGAACCAATTCATTATTTTGATAACTGGTAAATAAAGAAAAAGAATCAAGCATTATTCATCCTCCTTCTATATGAACTGTTCCTCTCGATAGCCAGAAAACTCAAGGATAGAAAGTGTTCCTTTAAAGAAGTATGAATGATATAAATGAAGGTGGGATGATCAAAATATCATCACTTTACAAGCCCTAACACATCAATAAATCTAAACAATGATCACAGATGACCACCAATATCACCAAAAAGAAGACAACCAGATATTTCTTACTTCCTGACAAAACAGAATCTCAGGGAACATAATCCTTAAGGAGAAGAACAAAGCTGGAGGGCTAAGGATTGACACTACCCAATTCCAAGACTTAATATATAGATACAATAATCGAGACAGTGTAGTATTGATCAGAGAACAAATTGAGTAACGGAATAGAATGGAGAACCCAGAAAAGGACCCTCATGCATACAGTCACCTGATCTTTGACAAAGGAACAGAGGCAATACAACAGAGAAAAGATAATCTGAATTTTCAACAAATAGTGGTGGAACAACTGGACAACCAGGGCTTATATGGTAAATATCTGTGCCTTTTGCTCAATTTTGCTATGAACCGAAAAGTGTTGAAAACAAACTCTATTTTTAAAAAAACCATAAAATAAATGTTTAATACATAAGAGATATATCAACCAATTTAAATGCATGGCCCTTATTTAAATCCAAATGTAAAAACAGTTTTAAAAGAAATTATGGGGGCTTCCCTGGTGGCTCAGTGGTAAAGAATTCTCCTACCAATGCAGGAGACAGGGATTTGATCCCTGATCCAGGAAAATCCCACATGTCACAAAGCAACTAAGACCAAGCATCACAACTACTGAGACTGTACACTAGAGCCCGGGAGTTGCTACTGGAGTCTTCTTACGCTAGAGGCTGTGCTCCACAAGAGAAGCCACTGCAACAAGCATACGCACCACAGCTGGAACGAGTAGTCCCCTCGCTTCAACTAGACAAAGCCTGCACAGCAACAAAGACCAACACAGCCTCCCCAAAATAAAATAAATAAAAAGAAATTATGACAGGAAAATGTGAGTAGTAACTGGATATGAGGGAATTAATGGTTTTTTAACAGTGACAGTATTAATATGGGTATGTTTTAAATTTTTAAAAAATAGCTTTCTGTCTTTTAGATGTATCCTGAAATGTCTACAGACGAAATGACATGCTAGGATGTATGTTAAAGAAATGTGGGGGGAATATGATGTGCAGGGTAACTTTAAGTAGTACAGATGAAACACACAGGCAATAGGCTAATAGTTTTGTAGTTCCATGTTGTGTGTGTTAGTCATTCAGTCAAGTCTGACTCTTTGTGACCCCATGGGCTGTAGCCCGCCAGTCCTCTGTCCATGGAATTCTCCAGGCAAGAATACTAGAGTGAGTTGCCATTTCCTCCTCCAGGGAATCTTCCCGACCCAGGGATCGAACCCATGTCTCCTGCATTGTGGGCAGATTCTTTACTGTCTGAGCCGTAGGTAAGTGAAAATTCATTATATTGTTCATTAAAATCAAGATTTTTAGAGGTGTAAAGAACTTGAGAAATCAGAGCACCATAAACACAAGGGAAAGAAAAGGAGGCAAAGCCAGGAAGACCTGAATATGTGACCTGACCTTTCTGACTTTGTTTCCTTTTCTATAGAGATGAGGATAAAACACTTGCCTTTGTGGGGTGCTTTAACATTAGATGGAATAAAACATACGAAAACATGTGTTTCCTTAAAGCCAACTCTCTTAACCCTTTCTTTCCTAAAGTATTAAACAAACATTAGCTCAACTGGTCCAATCTCATTTAAAAAGTGAAAAAAAAAAGTCTCCAAATTCCACATGCAGTTAGTTCCTCTTTTCTAACAATACCATCTCTTCATGGGCAATAAGCTTTGTATAAATATAGGCTAATGCAAGACTTCATTCTATAAAGGAAGATGAAAAATAATGAATACTAAATTGTTTTGTTGTTATCAGCATAATTTCATTAAATGAAATTGCCAAGCAGAAATGTTAATAGGTTCCAATCATTTGGTAATCAATAGTAACTACTTCTAATAAAAACATAACTAAGTAAAACTTTATGGTTTTTTTAATGTGTTGGTGTTTAGCAGAGGTTTTAAAATTTTTGATTTGTTGTTTATGTATTTCTGAAAACAGTTATTATGAAATTACTCTTCTGATCTCTATTCTCAAATATTACCTTGGAGAGCCACTTGAGGCCTCAGAACAATGAGGGGCTGCCCAGGAGGACTAGCTAATAGGAATCAAATTCTCAAATGCTAACCAAGTGTCAAGAGTCCTGCCTCTGTGTCTCAATCTCTGGTCCAAGAGCCATATTCAAGAGAACTGCTGATGTAATTGATAAAAATTCAGACACCGCCTGCCCCCACCAAAGCCTAACTCAAAAAGATTAAATCAGAGTATACAGGAAAATATCAAGCCTAAATCTAGCAAATAAAAGCACTCCATTGAAGATTATTCTATTTCTTCCTATTATCCTTAAATATCTTCCCCCTGGCCAACTCTTGAAATGATCTTACCTCATTTAAACAGTTCCAGGTATCTCACCGTTTAAGTATCTGATTCTGTCTCACTTGGCAATAGGATGCATCTGCAGACCTGAGCTCTTCCTGGTTTCAATTAACACCAAGGGGCCCAGGGCTACCAACACCCCAGCAGGCAGACTGCAAACAGCTTCTACCCTGGTTTCACTGATTCTGCTCAGAACTCTCTCTTGCTGATTTCCTGACCTGGAAGTCTGAATAATGCACTGCCAGCTACCCTATTGGTATTAGCAGATTTCCATCTCCTGGTAGCAAAGAAAGTGAAAGTGAAGTTGTTCAGTCGTGTCTGACTCTTTGCAACCCCATGGACTGTAACCTGCCAGGCTCCTCCATCCATGGGATTCTCCAGGCAAAAATACTGGAGTGGGTTGCCATTTCCTTCTCCTGGTAGCAAACCTTCCGTTTATTTGACTCGGCTTTGTTAAGAGACCAAACTGCAGTGTGATAAATCCCCCAAGTGCCTCAGATTAATTACAAAGGAGGCCTCCTCCTCCTCTTTCACTTTTATCTCCTTGATTACAAAACTACCTTCAACTTCATATTCTTACATTCCAAACTCTATGCTTCCCCCAGAATTCTTTACAAACTGTTTTGTTTCACCATTTAATCTCTATTTGTGTTTTTTGTTTTCATCCTAATTTTACTGTCAATGTCCGTAATAGATAGAATTTTAGATAGTAAATACATTCTCTCCCTAAACAGGACATTTCTATTTCAGGTTTTTAACATTTTTCATCATCTAGAAAAATTAGAGTCCTGGTTCAATTTACACTATACTCATAATAACAAAATTTTAAATTTTAAACTAAAAAAAACTGGAAAAATATGGGTTTGTAAACTAAAAAATGTAAAATACCAATTTGACTTGATCTTACATGTATATTTTCACCAATATTTACTAATAATGTTTACTTTAGATAAATGTTATAAATAATTCAATACCATCTATCTTTTATATAGGAAAAGCTAGTTATTAGATCCAGTTAGCCATTCAAGCCTGTATTAATTACATAGGAAACTTTCTGGGAGGATTCCCAATACCCAATATTTCAACAGAAAGTTCTGTGAAACCACCACCTGTACCAAGTTCCTGAACATCCTCAGAATCCCCAAAGAAAACCCCGTACCTACTAAGCAATGACTCCTCATCCCCACCTACTGTCAGCCACCAATCTGCTTTCTGTCTCTGGGGGTTCACTTCTGGGGGTTCACTTCATTGGGATATTTCATGTACATGAAACTGTAAAATTTGTGACAGTTTAAAATGGCTAATTTTATATTATTTAAAATTTACCTCAATAAAACAAAGATAATTTAGACAAATCTTCATTCATAGTATGATAAAAACAAAGTCAGGAAATCAGAAAGTGCTAATTATTCTCTCTCCTCCTCTAACTCCAATTTTTTGTACCTGCTTAATGTCACAGAGGGAGAAGGCAATGGCACCCAACTCCAGTACTCTTGCCTGGAAAATCCCATGGACGGAGGAGCCTGGTAGGCTACAGTCCATGGGGTCGCTAAGAGTCGGACACGACTGAGCGACTTCACTTTCACTTTTCCCTTTCATGCACTGGAGAAGGAAATGGCAACCCACTCCAGTGTTCTTGTCTGGAGAATCCCAGGGACGGCGGAGCCTGATGGGCTGCTGTCTGTGGGGTCGCACAGGGTCGGACACGACTGAAGCGACTTAGCAGCAATGTCACAGAGGGCTTCCCTCCTAGCTCAGCTGGTGAAGAATCCGCCTGCAATGCAGAAGACCCCAGTTCAATTCCTGGGTTGGGAAGATCTGCTGGGGAAGACATAGGCCACTCACTCCATTATTCTTGGGATTCCCTGGTGGCTCAGCTAGTAAAGAATCCACCTGTAATGAGGGAGACCTGGGTTCGATCCCTGGGTTGGGAAGATCCCCTGGAGAAGGGAAAGGCTACCCACTCCAGCATTCTGGCCTGGAGAATTCCATGGACTCTATAGTCCATGGGGTCACAAAGAGTCAGACATGACTGAGCGACTTTCACTTTCAATGTCACAGACATCCATAAAATATACACCTTGCTCTGCAATACTAAATAACCGCACTTTATCCACTACACTTGGGCAGTTTTTTGAGTTTTCTTTTTGCTTCTGCCGCACTGCACAGCATGCAGGATCTTTGTTACCTAACCAGGGATGGATCTGTGCCCCCTGTAGTGGGAGTGCAGAGTCTTAACCACTAGACCACCAGGGAAGTTCCGACTCACTACATTTTTGCCTGATACTTGACAAAGAAGCAAGGTCAGTGTATCACGGTATTTGCAATTAACAATTTAAATATGTGAAAATTAGTTTCAATTAACATGATATTGGTTGGAAAACTATACTTTGTTTTCATATTCAAGACATAATTGTTTAAAAAAATTACATATACCTAACAAGATGATTTATGTAACAGATACTTACATATCCGTTATACACCATTTTAGTGACTCAAATTGGCTAAGTAAAAATTAAAACATATTAACACGTTTGTTTTCTCATGGCTTCAACATCTCTATAAATTCAGCATTTCAAGGTACAAAATACCAATAAACTGATAAAAAATTTATGGACAGATATAGAATACCAAAACCTAAGTTAACTCAATCTTGTGTTTATAACCACATGTCACCAAGAAAAACAAAACAATGGTCATGAGTAATAGAAATGGATAATGAAATCTTAAAAGTTCTAAGAGGAACACTGAGTTTTCTTAAACCAGAACAGGAACACCATAAAAAAAAATAAAAATTTAAATAAAGTTTCTCCCATTTAGACAGTCAGCAGTAGGAAAGTAAAACTAATGTAAAAAATAAAAATAAACACCAGCATATTTGGTGAGCTTAATGACTCTTAAATTATGCATTCTCCTGGGACAACACTCCTTTAACCAGATAAAGTGATTTGAGGAAAATCCTCAACTCCAGATCTGTGTGACAGAGAGCAGAGTCAGCAGGCAATGCATATACAATAGGGTCTTACTGAGGCCAGTTAAGCAAAAGCCTAACACCTAAACCCGGAGATGCCACCCATATTTAAAGAACACCTAGCTTACACGTGCTTTAGTGGTTATCCAGAAAAGGGCAGTAGTGTCCTAGTTCCATTTCTTCCCCACCCCCTATGTGGGCTGCGTGCTAAAAAAACAAAAGTGGTTTTGCCTAGAAACAAACTGTGTCTGGAGAAGGAAAGTAAGCAAGTACATTACAATGATGAGCTGAGAAAGGAGTCTAGACTCCAAAACATGTTTAAATACAGTAGAAATAAAAAATGCTGAAAATAATGTAAAAAATATACACCGTAACAACCTAGCATTAGTGGTCACATTTCTAAAACTTACTAAACATATATATTCACATACTAAGATTATGAAAAGACAACTGAAGAAGAAAACCCACAGTGTCCAAAAAGTTGGATTATACATGCAAACCACTTTCTCCTTAAATGGCCCATAAAATGAAAGGAGGGTTAAGTTTAACTTCCATCTGGAATATTTTTTTTTTTTTGGCTGCACCATACATCTCAATCTTAGTTCCCTGACAAGGGTTGAATCCGAGGCCACAGCAGTGAAAAGTGCAGAGTTCCAACCACTGGACCGTCAGGGAACTCCCTCCATCTGGACTATAACATAGCTAATTTCAAGTACTTTTAACAAATATTTCTCCTAGAATTAGTGCTCCTCAACTGAACACTTTATAGGAGAAAGATACAGTGGCAACTGAGGAAGCAAATTCTCAGACAATTTAAAAATTTTAAGTAAGAGTTCAAAGTAGAAAAACACTAATGAAATCAAAAGCTTCCCTCATGTACATTCCAAATTTAGAAAGTGTAAGTCAAAGCTATAAAGACTATATTTTTAAAACCAATGTAAGTTATTCAAGCAAACTGCTCTGAAATATCAATAACTAAATATATCAAATGTCAAGGGAATACCCAATTCTAACTACTCACAATATTAACTACTATAATCATATTCTTGCTATTTATACACACCAACACAAAATACATTTGGTTTTTCTTTCCGAGTTTCAACCTTTCACTTCTTGATGAAATTAAGCACCGAAATCCTCCAAAAGAATATAAATTTTCAGATTATAAACTTAAGCTATATAATGAGATAAGATAAACAAGATGAAAATGTTTATTAAAAAGCATTACTAATACTGCCATGTATAACTTCTTATCCTCTTTTTCAGTAGCAAACAATTATTGAGCTTCTTATGTGTATAAAACACTGACTATATAAAGGTATTGGTCACAGCCACTTTCATCAAATGGCTTATCTAGTTGGGGAAACAGCTAAACCAAACAAGGTAGTATATACACAATGCCTAGGGAGGGATTAAAAAGTTCTGAAGAAAAAATGCTGGGAAGAAAATGGACTTAAGTGTTAACGTAGAACCAGAGGAGAAGAAAGCAGGGTATTTCCAAACAGAAGGAAGCTATGAACAAAATCACAGAAGTGGAGATGACAATTCCAGCTGCTTCAAACAAGACTGCACAGTTGACAAGGGGAGAGCTAGAATGGGTGACCCCTTAAGGCCTACATTAAGGAGTTAGCTTGTTATCCAGAAAGGCAGAAAACGGGTAGCTATTGAAAGTTCTCCTGCTTAAAGATACATTTTAATTATAAGAGCTACATATTGAAACATGTGTATATGTGTGGGTGCTCAGTTGTGTCCAACTCTGTGACACCATGAACTGCAGCCTGCCAGGCTCCTCTGTCCATGGAATTTTCCAGGCAAGAATACTGGATTGGGTAGTCCTTTCCTTCTCCAGGGGATCTTCTCTACCCAAGGATTAAACACACATCTCCTGCATCTTCTGCATTGGCAGGCAAATTCTTTACCATTGAGTCACTCATGGTCACTGTACAATTTACACACCATGCATGGCTAACACTTGACACATTTGGAGGTTTTTAATGATTATTTTTACCTTTATTGATATTACACTCTGAAACTCCACAAAATAAAACTTGTTTTAAAAGTTAACTACTTCCTAATATTTTACTTTCAAATGAATATATGTTTAATAATCTAGAATATTCATTTATAAAAAACCTTGTATGGGAAGCAATATGGAACAGTGGGTAAGAGCTCCAACTGTGGAGTCAACGGGTCAGAACATGATCACAAACTTCATAATCTCAAACAACTTAACACTCAGCTTCTTCATGTGCTTGTCATATTAAAAGAGAAGTGCAAGTGCAAATGCCTGACATATAGTAAGGACTCAATAAATGTTGATTAATAGTCATTAAGCCAAATCCAGAAGCCCTACTATTGTTAGAGGCTGGCTCATTTGAACTTCGGTGAGGGTTCATTTGCACTTATTTTCTATTCCCCAAAATTCTTAGTGTAAAGCTACCATGTATTTCGTAAACACTTCCATATTAACTGGTATACAGAACCCAACTGTTTATTACTATACCAGATGATGGGCAAACTGGCAGACAGACTGTACCTAAGTCCATAACCCAAAATACCTTAACTCGGTTACTTAAAGTGTTAGTTGCTCAGTCGTGTCTGACTTTTTACAACCCCATGGACTGAAGCCTGCCAGGTTCCTTTGTCCATGGAATTCTCCAGGCAAGAGTCCTGGAGTGGGTAGCCATTCCCTTCTCCAGGGGGTCTTCCCAAGCCAGGGATCAAACCCAGGTCTAATGCATTACAGGCAGATTCTTTACCACCTGAGACAACAGAGAAGCTCCAATTACTTAAAAACAGCACTTTAAAATTTAAAAAAAATTGAAAGCTGGTGATTAAACTATATTGAGATTAAAATTCCAATGCTAATGTAAATTACCAGTGAAATTTTGAACTGTTTTAAGGACTTTTTTTATTTTTAAATCATGGCTCTTCATTCAATATTTGTTTTATTATAAACATTTTAATGCTTGATCAAAATTTTGAGTTCTATCTGCCTTCACATGGATTCCCATTATAATTAGAATAAAACCCAAACCATTTTACCAGCCCTCTAAGACTCTACATGATGTAGTCTTAGTCTCCCTCTCCAACCCTCTTTACTGTATTTCAGCCATATATAGTCTAACTAGAAAACTGTCTCCTCAGGAACTTCACAGCATTCAACATTTCAACTTACTTCTACCTCTACAGAAAGGCCTCTTCTAATCCCCATGCATAATTATTTCACCTCTACTCGCTTCTTTATTTAGTTCAGTTCAGTCGCTCAAGTCGTGTCTGACTCTTTGCGACCCCATGAATCGCAGCACGCCAGGCCTCCCTGTCCATCACCAACTCCCGGAGTTTACCCAAACCCATGCCCATAGAGTTGGTGATGCCATCCAACCATTCTCATCCTCTGTCGTCCCCTTCTCCTCCTGCCCTCAATCCTTCCCAGCATTAGGGTCTTTTCCAATGAGTCAACTCTTCACATGAGGTGGCCAAAGTATTGGAGTTTCAGCTTCAACATCAGTCCTTCCAATGAACACCCAGGACTGATCTCCTTTAGGATGGATCCTTTTGGATCTCCTTGCAGTCCAAGGGACTCGCAAGAGTCTTCTCCAACACCACAGTTCAAAAGCATCAATTCTGTGGAGCTCAGCTTTCTTCACCGTCCAACTCTCACATCCATACATGATCACTGGAAAAATGATAGCCTTGACTAGATGGACCTTTGTTGGCAAAGTAATGTCTCCGCTTTTAAATATGCTATCTAGGTTGGTCATAACCTTCCTTCCAAGGAGTAAGCGTCTTTTAATTTCATGGCTGCAATCACCATCAGCAGTGATCTTGGAGCCCAAAAAAATAAAGTCTGACACTGTTTCCACTCTTTCCCCATCTATTTCCCATGAAGTGATGGGACCAGATGCCATGATCTTAGTTTTCTGAACGTTGAGCTTTAAGCCAACTTTTTCACTCTCCTCTTTCACTTTCATCAAGAGGCTCTTTAGTTCTTCTTCACTTTCTGCCATAAGGGTGGTGTCATCTGTATATCTGAGGTTATTGATATTTCTCCCAGCAATCTTGATTCCAGCTTGTGTTTCTTCCATCCCAGCGTTTCTCATGATGTACTCTGCATATTACCTCTTCACTATAGTCAGATGCAGGGGCAAACAGTAACAAGTATGGTTACAAACAGCATAATGCCAAGTAACCTTTCCAATCTGGTCACAACTGACTAGAACAAGAATGGTGGCCAACAGCTGATAAGTAGCCTCAGGAGACACAGAATTCTACACAAAGCAGAGATGGAGACTAGATCATTAAACAGTCAGCTCCTTGCCTTCTACCTCTTACAGTTTATTTATTTAGAATTGAAGTATAGATGATTTACAATATTGTGTTAGTTTCAGGTATACAGCAAAGTGATTCAGGTGGTTTTTTTTTTCCCAGATTATTCTCCATTATAGATTACTACAAGATATTGAATATTGTTCCCTGTGTTTTACAATAAATTCTTGTTGCTTCTCTATTTTACATATAGTCATGTGTATCTGTTAATCCCATATTCCAAATTTATCACTCCCCCCTCCCTTCTCCTTTGTTAACAGTAAGTTTGTTTTCTATGTCTGTGAGTCTGCTTGCTATGTATATAAATTCATTTGTATTACTTTTTAGATTTCACATATAAGTGATGTCTTTTTTGTCTTTTTCTGTATGACTTACTTCACTTAGAATAACATTTTCTAGGTTCAACAATGTTGCTTCAAATAGTACTATTTCATTCTTTTTTATGGCTGAGTAATATTCCATTTTGCACACAGACATTTGGGTTGTTTATGTATCTTAATCACCATAACTAGCACTGCTATAAACACTGGGGTGCATGTATCTTTTTGAATTACAGTTAACACCATAGAACTCTCAGAAGACATCACAGGCAAAACATTCTTGGACATAAATTACAGCAATATTTTATTAGATCCGTCTCTCAAGGCAAAAGAAATAAAAGCAAAAATAAACAAATGAAACTTCATCAAACTTAAAAGCTTTTGCACAGCAAAGGTAACATCAATAAAACATCAAGACAACCTATGAAATGAGAAAAAGTATTTGGAAATGAAGGGTCCAGCAAGGGTTTAATTTCCAAACTATTCAAACAGCCCACATAACTCAATATCAAAAAAAAAAAAAAAAAAAAATCAAGAAATGGGCAGATGACCTAAATAGACATTTCTGTAATGAAAATACACAGATTGCCAACAGGCACATGAAAAGATGCTCAACACCGCTAATTCTCAGAGAAATGCAAATCAAAACCACAATGAGGTATCACCTCACATCTGTCAAAATGGCCATCAGTTATTAATAAGTTCTGGGGATCTAAGGTACAACTGTAATTAACAATACTATATTGTATACTTGAAAACTGCTGAAAGAGTAGATCTTAAATGTTCTTACCAAAAAAGGATATGGTAATTATGTGAGATGACAGTGTGTTACCCTTCTGTGGAAATTATTTCACAACATATAAAAGCATCAAACCATCATGTTGTACATCTTAAACTTACACAATGTTGTCTGTCAATTATGATTCAATAAAGATGGAGGAAAAAAAGGAGCTATGTTATGTACTTTTCTATTTCCAAATCCCTAAAAAAGAAAAAAAAAGCTATAATGCTGAAAGTTGTTAATTTATCTGTTGTGGTCCAAGCACAGGTTAGAAAAGAATTTTCAGATACAAGGCAGAATGAAAGAAGAATAAAGTTTACTAGAGTAGGTAGGGGAGAGGCACTGCCAGCAGAGCAGGCCGGCTTCCTGCGAGTCAGGGAGAGGCGACAGTGACAGACAGTGAACAGGCGTTCTTGATTCATTTTTACACCCTGGGTGTAAGGAGTGGGGTAGGGGTCTTACAGGTCATTTGCTGATTGGATGAGACATGTACACTGGGTAGGAGGAAGAGTAGGGCAAATACCTTCTCCCCATGGGATAGGAAGGGAGACAGGTTATACTGTTCCATTAATAGTTACAACACAGGAGAGGGAAGGATGATAAGGGTCTGGTTTTTCCTTCCTACATTCCAAGACCCTCCTTGGTTTTATCTGCTCTTTCATCCTTGGGTCACCACATTATCTAAAATGACTTATTGGATGGTTATAAAGAGCAAAGGCTTTATTTTATTTACATACTTATTTTAAATCAGAAAACACTGCTGTTCCCTCTTATATTAGTTTTAACAACTGTTTAAATCACATTTATTTATAAAGAGAAATGTCTAATCCACAGGCAATTTTATAAACCAGAAACTGTAATCTGTGATATTTAACTTAAAAACCAGTAGAACAAAGTTATTCACATAAAGTCCTTACTTTATTAATATAACCATTACTTTTATTTATTAAGGTCATTTCTTATATGATCAGATACTTTTCTTCCATATATTCTTTTCCTTCATTCATTCACCTATTTGTTTGATAAACCTTATAAAATGTCTCTTATATGCCAACACTATTCCTGGTACTGGTACTGAGAAGACAACAATAAACAAGACAGGTGGGTCTATGTTCTCATGGAGCATATATTCTAGAGAAGGGAATCCAACAGTAAACAAGTAAACAAATACAGTAACTTCAAACTGTGATAAATGCTATGAAAGAAATAGACTATTTCATTGCCACTTTATGTGCAGTAAAGGAAGAATAAGTAAGAATGACAGGCACCCCAAGCATGTGACAATTGAATTGCAACCTGAAGAAGAAGAAGAAAGAAGCAAGAAAAGAGCTGGAGGAAGAGACTTCCAGGAAGAAAGATCAAGCACAATGGCCCTGAGGTTAGGAGCCAGGAGGAAAAAGATCAGTTTATCAATCCTAAAATAGAGTGAACAAAGGAGAGGAATGACAAAAGGTAAGGGAGGATAGGCAGGCAGAGGCCACATCATGTAGGTTATCTAAAATCAGAAGCTTAGAAACAAGAGGAAATCACCGAAGCAGCAATCATTAAGCAGTACAGCCATATTATCTGACTTACATATTTTTAAGTTCTAAATACTTGTAAACTAGGCACACCACAAAATACATAATTTAAGGCTAACTCTGTCATCATATAGTAATATTTAGCACGTTGGTGTCAGACAAATAACGTAATAATCTAGTCAGATTAGTCATCCACTCACTCATAAACCATCTAGTGAGTTCTTGCTCTGTGCCAGACACTTCTCTGGGTGCTAGAAATACAAACATGATAGTGGTGGTGTCGTCTTCCACTCTGAGCAGTAAATACAAAGCTAATAATGATGATGCCATCCTCTACTTTGAGCAACCCAGTTTTCTTGTATTAGAACCAACTCTGGTGTGTGGTAAAAATGCAGACATCAAGGAAGAAAAAAAAAGCAAACACCTGGGTCCCACTTATCAGCAAGTCTAACTCAAAAGTTTTATGGTAATCCCTCACAACACTTTGAAAAACAGAAGTGAGGAAGTTTATCGAAATCACATGTAATTTATAAACTACATCTCCCCATTTTCCTTGAGCCATTATAATTAGTAGAAGGAGTACATAATATGGCATAGGGTGTGCTGGGGTGTGTGTGTGTGTGACTAATAGAAGGAGTATGTAATACGGCATAGGGTGTGCTGGGGTGTGTATGTGTGCAACTATTAGAAGGAGTATACAATATGGCATAAGGTGTGCTGGTGTGTGTGTGTGTGTGTGCAACTAGTAGAAGGTGTAATAGTAATAGGGTGTGGTGTGTGTGTGTATGTGTGTTGGGAGGTTTAATCATAATTGCCAAGGAAGAAGTAAGAATTTCTGCAAACCAGCAGTTCTCAAAGTCCAAGACCCTTTCAAAAGGTCCATCAAGTCAAAACCATTTTCAAAATACTAAAAACATCATTTGCTTATTTCACTATATTGGCACTCATTGGGATTCACTCATTGGCATTGACTGATGGTTCAAAAGTAATGGTAGATATCTTGGCATTAGCACCACACTATACTAGTAGTCATTACATTCTTCACCACCCAACACTAACCACTATTAAAAAAAAAAGTTTCATTCAAAAATACCTTTGATTGAACTGTAACTATAAACATACACATTTTATAAAGCACCTAACCTTGACTACACACTTTTTTAATATTCAGTGTTGAATGCTTGTCTCAGGGCACTTACACAACTGCACTGCAAGCCATGTTTTTACAGAAAATTATTTTTCTTGAAAGAACAATTCATAGACAAACGGCTACTTAATCTTGGGTATTTAGCAGATATTTCCTTGAAATAACATCAAGGAAAACAACTGTCAATATCTATTGCTAACTACAAAATTCAAGCTTTGAGAAAAGCAGAATTTTGCAAACTTGTTTCTGCCACTGTAGATTTAAAAGCTTCCTACTTTAACACTTTTCTGATGAGTATGTGAAATTAACAAATGTGATTCTTTAACAATGAATAATGAAATGTGTAAACACTAGGAAGATCTGCATAACCCAAGGAACAAATATTTTCCAAATGATTAATGCGAGGGGTTAAAAAATCCTGCGTGGATGGAAACATTCAAAGTTGAGGACAGACCAACTGACCTTGAAAACTTCATTTCACTGCCATGATTTCAAATTTCATACTGCAATAAAATCTTTCTGAAACTGGAGTTCACCAGCAAGGAGCATACCATTTTGATTTTGTTGACATTTTCACAGGTATGTTAAAAATGTGTAACTTATTGTATGTCAACTATATGTCTGTAAAAGTTTAAAAAATAATAAATTATCACTTGAGTTTCTGTATAGCATCAAAGAATAGCCACAATTATCTGAACAGTCTATTAAAATACTCTGTCCTTTTCTAACTACTTATCTGTATGAGACCAGAATTTCCTCATATGTTTCAAGTAAAATAACATTAGTGAATGCAGTAACAGATATGAGAATCCAGCTGTTTTATATTAAGCTAGACATTAAATATATTTGCAAAAATGTTAATAAATGTCAATCTTCTTACACCTGAAACTACCACAACACTGTAAATCAACTATGCTCCAATAAAATTTTCTTAAAAATGCTACTTACGTTAACATGGAATGGGCTTGTTGTTGTTATTTTAAATGAATTAAATGTAAATATTTCTAAAGTTCCTCAGTTTCAATTTCTAATTTGATAGGTATTAATAGACATAATCCACAAAAAACAAGTTCTTTGAGGTTATCAATAATTTTGAAAAAATATCTGTTGTAACATGAAAGTGTTGAAAGTGTTAGCCGCTCAGTCATGTCCAACTCTTTGCAACCTCACGGACTGTAAGCTCACCAGGCTCCTCGGTCCATGGGAATTTCTTTTAAATATTTTTATTTATTTATTTGGCTGCACTAGGTCTTAGTTGTGGGATGTGGGATCTAGTTCCCTGACCAAGGGTCAAACCTGGAGCCCCTGCATTGGGAGCACAGAATCTCAGCCTCTGAACCACCAGGGAAGTCCCTGTCCAGGGGATTTTTCAGGCGAGAATACTGGAGTGGGTTGCCATTTCCTTCTCCAGGGGAATCTTCCCAATCCAAGGATAGAACCCAGATCTCCAGCACTGCACGCAGATTCTTTACTGTCTAGGCCACTACAAAGATCTTCAGTTATTAAAAGTGTAAGTACAAAAATGCAAAGACAAAATATGGAAGATTGGCATTTTACACGTTAGCTTCCATTTGCTGAAAAGGGGGAGAAAATGATGGCATGTCCATATGTGCTTGTATATGCATGAACACTGGGAACTCAAGAATCCGATAAAGGAAAGCAGAATGTGGGATACACAAAAAGTTACCAGAATGAGACTTCTCAATGAATTATCTTTAAAACACACAAAATGTATTTTAAAACTATTAATTTATAGTCTAATTTAAAGAACATAATCCTAAAGCCAGCGTAAAGCCATAATTCAAATGCCTTTTCAATTTCTAGGCTGCTCAGGAAACAAAAAAAAATTAATCTTTTTTTCCTCTCTCTGAAGCAAAACACTATCATTAGCAACTATTAATAAATACTTATGCCAGAAGAATAAGTATCTGATTTCTCGAATGAAAAGGGAACCTTTTTAAACCGATAAATTAATCCATCACCTAAAAGAAATAGTAATGAAAAAAGTAATTATTAAGAAAATACTGGGAGTTCCCTGGTGATCCAGTGGTTAGGATTTGGGACGTTTCATTGCCCTGGTTCCACTTCAACGCCTGGTCAGGGAACTGAGATTTCACAAGTCGCACAGTGTGGAAAGGAAGAAAGAAAGAGAAATATTCAGGTGAAACCATGACATCAGCAGTTATTTTAATTCTTTTATATTTCAAAGATGTCACTGATAGAATTAAAAGCAAAATTAGATATTGCACAAGAAAAAAAAATCAGTGAACTTGGAAGATAAAGCAAAAGAAATTATCCAAAAGTAAGCAGAGAGAAAAAAAAGAATTCTCAGTGAACTGTGGTTCAATATTAAGCTATCTAACATACTTTTGTTTGGAGTCTAGAAAACAAAGGAAGTGAAAAAGAAAAACATCTGAGATGATAATGATGAGTGTTTTTCCAAATTTGCTGCAAACTACAGCCCACACATCTTGAGAAACCTGACAAATGTGAAACAGGACTAAATTCAAAGAAAATTATTCAAAGGCACATGATAATAGACTAGCAGGAAAATGGTAATAACTCTTTAAAATCTTAAAGTAACCAGACGAAAAAAAGACACCCTGTATTCAGAGGAACAAATATTTAAAAATCACAGAATTCTCAGAATCTATGCAAGCCAAAATACAACAGAACATTTATAAAATGCTAAAAGAAGTAATGTCAACATATCTACTGAATTCAATACCTACCAAACTACCTTTCAAAAAGAGTAAAAAAAAAAGCTACAGAAATCAGGGACCTCCCTGGTGGTCCAGCGGCTAAGATTCTGTGCTCCCAATGCAGGGGGCCCAGGTTCAATTCCTGGTCAGAGAATTAAGATTCCACATGCCAAAACTAAGACCCTCCACAGCCAAATAAATATTACAAAAAAAAAAAAGCTACAGTAATCAAAACAGTATAGTTGTGCAAATTCCCTGGTGGTCCACTGGTTAGAAATCCACACTTTCACTGCCAAGGGTGCAGGTTCAATCCCTGGTTGGAAAACTAAGATCCTGCAAGTCATGAGGCAGTCAAAAAAAAAAAAAGAAAAAAAAAACACACACAAATAAATAAAATAGAAGATTATGGTGGTGACACAGGACAGACAGAAAGACCAATGGAACAGAACTAAGAATTCAGAAATAAACCCAAAAATCTATGAATTTGAATTTTCAATGGGTAAAGAATAATCTCTTCAACAAATGGTGTTGAGACAGCTAGACTATCTACAAGCAAAAGAATGAAGTTGATCTTAACATACTCCATTTACAAAACTTATATCAAAATGGATCAATAACCTAAATGTTAAAACTAAAACTCCCAGAATACAGAGGCAAATCTGCATAACCTTGGATTTGCCAATGGTTTTCTAGATATAATATCAAAGCATGAGTAACAAAAAAAAAGACAATACTAAATTTTGCAAAATTAAAAACTGTACGTGAAAGAATATTATCAAGAAAGTAAAAAGACAATCTGTAGGATGGATGGGAGAAAATGCTAGCAAATCATATATCTGATAAAGGATTTCTTTCCAGAATATTACAGATATTACAAATTCTTATAGATCAACAACAACGACAAAAAAGCAAACAACCGAATTCAAAAACAGGCAAAGGACCGGAAAAGATACTTCTCCAAAAATGATTACAGATGGTCAATAAGCACATGAAAAGGTGTTTAACATAATTAGTCATTAGAAAAATACAAATCAAAACCATAATGATACAAACTCAGTCTTTAGGATGGCTATTACCAAAAAAAAAAAAAGAAAAATAACAAGTGTTGTCAAGGTTGTGAAAAAAAATGGAAGCCCCCACACACTGCTGGTAGAAATGTAAAATGGTGCAACTGCTGTGGAAATCAGCTTGGTGTTTTCTCAAAAAGTTAAACACAGCATCACCATAAAGTGAAGTTGTTCAGTCATGTCTGAGTCTTTGCAACCCTAAGGACTATAGCCTACTAGGCTCTTCTGTCCATGGGATTTTCCATGAGTACTGGAGTGGGTTGCCATTTCCTTCTCCAGGGGATCTTCCCGACCCAGGGATCAAACTATATGACCCAGCAATTCTATTTCTAGATAGATACAAAAAATAACTAAAAGCAAGACTCAAGCAGATACTTGTACACCAACAGTCACAGCAGTGTCACTCACAAAAGTCAACAATGGTTAGTACTCAGCTTTAAAAAGGAATTCTGATAACATGCTACAACATAAATGAACTCTGAAAACATGCCAAGTTCATTAATCAGACATAAAAGGACAAATACTGTATGAATTCACTTAAATGCACCAAGGATAGGCAAAATCACAGACAAAGAAAAAAGAGTAGTTGCCAAGGCTGAAGGAAGGAGTCAAAGGGGAGTTAACTGCTTAATGCGTACAAACTTCCAGTTGGGAAAGATGAAAACATTCTAGAAATGGATGTTGGAGGTGGTTGTAAATAACATAAATGTACTGATCTCAGAAAAGTATACACTTAGAAATTGGTAAAATAGTAAACTTTGTTACATATATTCTACCACAGTTTTTTTAAGTGTCTCTGTATACCCGGGCCTTGCCAGATAGTTTATGCCAACAATGTGACTTACTGTGAACTCCTATTTTTGTTCTCCTGCTAACCTGGGCCACATTGTATCAGTATGACCTCCGCAGGAGACAGGAGGGCTGGAGACTGAGTAGCTAGTCACAAAAGTGCCCCACGCCTACAGACTGACCCTCAATAAAAACCTGGGTATCAAGGCCCGGCTGAGCTTCCCTGGTTGGCAATATTTCACGCTTGCTGTCACGTATCACTGACAGGATAACTGGACACTCACACTTGGTTTCTCCTGGACTCCACTGTATGTACTTTTCCTCATTTTAATCTGTATTCTTTCTCTATAATAAACCCCATCTGTAAGTATAACAGCTTTGATCCTTCTAACAAATCATCAAACCTGAAGGTGGTCTTGGTGACCCTTGACACACATGGAAAAGCATATACCATGTAAATATTAACCACAAGGAAGTTGGATTGGCTTCATTAATACAAAACAAGGAACACTTCAAAGTAAATATTACCAGACAGAAAGAAGAACATATACTGTGATGCTCAATTCACCAAGAAATTATAACTTCTAACAAGTATATCAGAAAACAGAGATTCAAAAAACTTGAAACAACAAATCAACAAAACTGAAAGAAAAAAATAGACAAATTCAGAATTACAGTTGGAATTTTAATACTCCTCTCAGGAATGGACAGACAAAAAGGGAAAATCAATAGGAATGTTAGAAGATTTAAATTCAACAACCCAACTTAACCTAATTAATATTTAGAGTGCATTCTACCCCACAACTACAGAAAACATACATTATTTTCAAACAAATACAGAACACTCACCAAGACAGACCATGTAATGAGCCATAAAACAAGTCCATTGTTAGATGTCTGATCCCAAGGGAGAAAAACAGATGCATCATTTCCTAAACTTATCTGACCATAAACCCGTTCTGCAAAGGCATCTCCAAGGACTATTGTTTCTCAGAACACTTTGGGAAAACCTATTCCATTCATTTTCAATGTCTCCCCCTAAGTCTCCTCCTAACTGTGACTAATAAGGGAGTCAATAAATAACATTCTTTCCTTGACTACCAAGCCAGGATTAGTTAATACTTTGTTAACTACTTTGTTAGTTAACAACTTTGTTGTTCAGTAGCTCAGTTGTGTCCGACTCTTTGCAACCCCATGGACTGCCGCTTGCCAGGTTTCCCTGTCCCTCACTATTTCCCGGAGTTTGCTCAAACTCATGTCCATGGAGTCAGTGATGCCATCCAACCATCTCATCCTCTGTCATCCCCTTCTCCTCCTGCCTTCAATCTTTCCCAGCATCAGGGTCTTTTCCAATGAGTTGGCTCTTTGCATCAGGTGGCCAGAGTATTGGGAGTTTCAGCTTCAGCATCTGTCCTTCTAATGAATATTCAGGGTTGATTTCCTTTAGGACTGACTGATTTGATCTCCTTGCAGTTCAAGGGACTCTCAAGAATCTTCTCCGGCACCACAGTTTGAAGGCATCAATTCTTCGGCACTCAGCCTTTTTTAACTGTCCAGCTTTCACATCCATACATGAAGTACATCATGAAGTACGTGCAAAAGTCCTAAGGTAGGTATAAGCTTGACATATTTGGGGAACAGGAAGGGGGCCTGAATGGCTGGAACAGCATAAGGTAAACAACAAGCAATATGAGATAAAATGAGAAAGTTGAGCAGAGGTCAAAGCACGCAAAACCATCTAAGCTTCGGCAAGGATTTTTAAGTATGATTTTAAATATTAATATGATAGGATTTTTAGAAAAGAATATTATCTTATTTACATTTTAAAAAGATCTCTCAGGCTGTTAAGAATAGAATGGGAACTAGGCAACCAGTTAGGAAGCTCTGGGAGCAGGGTAAGAGATGGCTAAGACCAGAGTCGCTTAAACCAGATTAAACGTGCTTGTCTTAAGAAAAAAACTATATAAATTGTGTTCAGTTGCCTTAAAGCATTTTCCCCACTTGGCTCCCAGGACATCTTCTCCTCACCAGAAGCTTCATCTATCTTCCTTACATGATAACCCTCACCTCCTCAACCTCTTCAAGTGGGAAGTGTTCTAAGGCTCACTCAAAAACCTTTTTTTCTGACCACTTTGATTCCTACAGTGATCTCATCCAGACACTTGGCTTCAAATATTATCTGCGTGCATGCTCACATGCTGTCGTGTTCAACTCTTTGCAACCCCATGGACTGTAGCCGGCCAGGCTCCTCTGTCCATGGAACTTTCCAGGGAAGAATACTAGAGTGGGTTGCCATTTCCTCCTCCACGGTATCTTCTCAACCCAGGGACTGAACCCATGTTCCCGCCATCTCCTGCATTAGTAGGCAAATTCTTTATTGCTGAGCCACCCAACATGATGATGCTAATTCCCAATCTTATATCTCCACCCTAGGCGTCTCCCCTAAACTCCAGACTCATATATTCACTTAACTATAAAGTAAACATCTCAAATTTAACAGACCAAAATTAAGCTTCTAACCTTCCCCCTCCAAACCTCTTTCTCTTCCTTATCTCAGATAACAACAATTCCATTATTGCAATCTCAGGGGTAAACCTTAGAGCTATCCATGACTCTCCTCTGCCTCTCATATCTCACTTTGAGGATGTCAGCAAATCCTTTTGACTCTACCATCAAAATATATCCAATAATCAACCACTTCTTATTCACCTTCATAGCTATTACTCAATCCATCACCATCTGTAAGATGGAGTGCTACTTTCCTCTTAACTGTTGGTGCAGCCCTTGCCACTGCTTTCACCATGCCCCAACTCTAGTCTACTCTTAATACGGCAGTCAAGCGGTTCGAGTAAGTCTAAATTAGATCCTGTCACCAACTGCTCAAAACTTTCCAATGGCTATCTCATTCAAGTCCTCACACTGGGCTTCCAGACCTAAGCTCATCTGACCACAACACCTTTGTGCCTCTGCTCCAGCTACTTTATTTTCCTCTTAACCTCTTATCAAACCATCCCACATCACTTCATTCTAGTTGCAATGACCTTCTTGCATTCCTCAAACACTCCAGCCCTGCTCTAGCCACAGTACCTTTGAACTTGCTGTACCCCTGACCTGAAATTATATAGAATGCAAGGCTTATTCTTTCACCTACTTCATCTTCACTCAAATGCAGGTCCAGTGAAGTCAACCCTTTCCTTGCCATTTAAAATTTCTCCCATTCCTTAACATTCTTCATGCGTAAGCTCTGCTTTATTTGCTTTGTAATTCTCCAAAGCACTTTCCTCTAACATACTTTATGTTTTGCTTACCTTATTTATAGCCTGTCTCCAACTAGAATATAAACTCTACAGAGATTCTGTCTGTTTCATCTTCTGCTATGCACCTAATCCCTAGAGTAGTACCTTTCAGACAGAATTGAGTTTGTCCAATACTGACAAATATGTTAAATAAAGTCTCTACAGAAGTGTCAAGTTTTGTTAGGCCCCAATTCAAATCCTAGATTTGATTAATCCTAGATTAATTAAATTCTACCAATTCTTTTGTCAGTTTTTATACCATATCAATAATATTCAATATTCACAAATGTTTTTAATCATGCTTTTATTATTTTATAATATACTTACCTGACAATTATAGAGGTGCTTACTGATTCCAAATAGCTCAACTTCTTACTTACTCTGGCATTACTATAATTAGAAAGAACACTAGGCTTCAGCCAGAAGTCCCAGGTTCAAATCCTAGCTCTACCATTTAACAGTAGATGACTCAGGCAATTTAGTCTCCTTCAAGTCTTAGTTTCTCATGAATAAAACAGCAAAGTGGGGGCGGATTAAAGACCTGCCCACCCTACCTGTCCTACACCTAATCATAAGATTATTGTGAAAATAAAAAATGTATGAGACAATGCTTTACAAACCACAAATGACATATAAGTGCCAGTTAAATACAAATATTGTAGTATGGGGAAAACCTGACTGAACAGAAAAGCTCAGCGTTTGGGAAAGCATACTTCCTCGCCCCTAGTTTTGGAGTCAGACTGGCTCTTCCACTTACTAACTATACCTTAAACAACTTAAACAAGTTTCTCAAACTCTCTGAGTCATGGTTTCCACATCCATAAATGCAGATAATACCAAACTTGTAGCAGCCTTTTGAAGATTAGAGGTTACATACACACATATGTAACTGCAACTACAAAATACATTTAACAAATGACATCTTTATTTGGTGTCTTGATTTTCTTTAAAATGGACAAAAACCCAAAAGTAGATAATATAAACTACACTACAGAGGTAGGGAAGATTTTTGACTTGGAAACTGCACGTGAAAGGACAAGAGAGAAAGCGAGAGAGAGGTAATTAAGCAATAATCGCAACAGTTTACCTAAGAAATTTGTTCTTCCTCTCTTGCCTCTCTCCAAGATAAAATAACAGGACGAAGCGCAAGGGCAGACCATCACACAGAAAAGCCACGTTAATCATCCAAAAAAGCTCCTTTCAAAACTAAATACTGTACAGTATTTTCTCTTCAAAGGAGAATGTGTTTGTTTCTCACACACCAAGATATATTTTGACACTTTAGAACTCAAGATACAAGCAATAAAAAAAAGGTTATGGTTTTCCAACGATAGAACCCTGATATAATTCTATTAATTATATTCATGAAATATGACAGAAAGAATTCAAACAACTTAAAAAAGCAAACTGCTATTAAGATATATCAAACATTTCAAGAATGTTTTATGAAATCATTAGACTTTGATATATTTCCTTACTTCTATGACTAGTGATTATAAGCTATAACAACCAATTTAAAGGGGGGGAAATACTCACATTATATATACACTTAAGATATAAAATATACCAATTTCAGAAAACATTAAAATGCAATATATTTTACATAGAGATGTTGAAAATGTTCTATCTCTTGAGCTAGGGGATAGTTATAGAGTATACTATATTTCTGGACACTCAAAGTGTACCACCCATTTTGCACACTCATTTATACTTTTTCTATATGTACAGTTCAAAATAAATCTATGTAACCTACCAAAACCATACAGATACAGCTATCAAGCAGATCAATTACTGATCTTACTATGAAAAGTGAAAAAGAAAGCTTTAAAAAGAAAACATAGGAAAGTTAATTTCATGACACTAAGGTAGGTAGAGATTTCATAAATGGAAACAAAAGAACTCTAACCAATTGTTAACCAGACTTCTTTAAAATGAAGAACTTTTAAGTCACCAAGATCCTGAAAAAGCTACATAGTAGAAGATATCTGTAATACTCCTATCTAAAAAGACTATATCCAAAATACATAAAGAACTACATCAATATGGAAAAAGTAAAGACTCTAGTAGAAAAAGGGCAAAAGACTTAACAGCCACTTCACAAAAGCAGAAGTTCAAATGGATAATAAAAAAAAGACACTCAATTTCAACAGTCATCAGGAAAATAAAAACTACAATCAATGTCACTACACACCCTTCCAGAAATAACTAAAAATAAAAAAGACTGACAATACCAAGTGTTGGCAAAGATGTGGAACTGTAACTCTCTCACACACTGCTGGAGGGAGTATAAGTTTACAAAACCACGTGGCAGAACTTCAGCAAAATCTACTAAAAATGAATATATCATAGCCATAACTATGACCTAATAATTCCACTTAAGGTACATACCCAACAAAAATGCATATATGTGTTCATCAGGAAATAAGAGTACAAAAATTTTCAAAGCGGCAAAACTGTAAATAATGTGAATGTCCATCAACGGTAGAATGGAAAAACTGTGGTTTACTCATAGAAAAATAATAAACAAACCACAGTAAAACATGAATTAATCTCATAAACATAATGTTGAGCAAAAGAAGCTCAACAAGATATACTACATGATTCCTTTTATACCGAGTTCAAAAACAGACAAAACTTCCCTATGGTGTCAGAATGCAAGGAATACAGTGCAAGTTGAGAATTCCAGTACTGACATTTGCTGAGCTGGCTGCTACTTACAATGATATGCCTATTTTGTGAAACTTCAACTAGCTATACACTTTTCTCTATGTATGTCATATTTCTTTAAAAATCTTATATTAAATACAGTGCCCCCAACTAGTGAATCAAGATTTCTAATCCTTTTCTACCAAGATTCTTCACCCACACCATGCTCAGAGACTTAACTAGCAATGGTCCTATATCACGCCCAATGCTCTTATGGATTCAGACATCAATATCTTTGTCCGAATCTCCTATATGCCAAGTACTTTAACATTTACTTATTCAGATACTTATTGAATATCTACTAAGTTGTACAAAACCAGCGCTGAGAACTTAGGGGGAAAAAAAATTAGTAGGAAATGATCTCTGGCTTCTAGTTCATAATCTTACAAAAGACCACACACACAGATAACAAGGTAAATGTATCGCGATACACACAGGATATTATGGGAACACAAAGGAACATCAAAAACAGACAGTGGGAGGAAAAGCATCAGGGTAGGCTTCCAGGAGGTGTTAACACCTGAGTCCTTAAAACATTAGAAGTTATCCCGGCGAAGTGCATTCCAACAGAGGAGACAGCTTGAAAAAAAAAAACTGGCATAAGAAACAGCGTAGTGTATTTAAAGAAACAATGAACAGCTCTTAGACATTGCTTAAGAGTAGTACAAGGGAGAACTAGGATGGGATTGGGGGAAGTGGCAAGAGATAGAAAGATGCCAAGTCATGAAAGGACTTAGACCTTATCCAAGAGGCAAGATGGGCCAGTGAGGTTTATGCAAAGAAATTATGTGGTCAGAGAGATTATCCAGGGAGCAATGCAGAGCATAGACTTAACGGGAATCAAGCTGGCAGAAAGAACGGCAGTTAGGAGAGAGTTATAACTGTCCAGACAGAAGATAAGGGCCTGAAACAATGAAAAATACAACACATCCAGAAACAAATACAGAGTACAGTCATTATGCTGCTGATCTAGAGGTCACATTGAGAACCACTAACGTACACTATGTATCAACGATTATTTTCTGTAGGCCAATAAATAGTAAAAACTTTAGGCTTTACAAGCCACATACAGTCTCTACTGCACTTCTCGGTTTTTTTAAACCCTTTAAAAATTAAAAACCATACTTCACTAGTGGACTTTACAGAAAAAAAAAGGTCACAGGCTGGATTTGGACTGCAGGCACTGTGAGTTTGCTGATCCCTGCTGTACACCCGTAAAGAAGTGAGGATTAACCGTCCTACGAGATTAATTTTCCTAAAATGTTTCTTGTGTATCAGTCCCCCACTCAGAAACTTCTGCACTGGTCCTGACTGCCCACTGCATAAGTCAAATCCCTATGAATGCATAGGCATCTACATGCTAGCTTCAACCAGGTCCTTCAACCACACCCCTTGTGAGAACCTTCCATTCTTATTAAATTAACTTACTTATACTCACCTGCCTCAGTATCTTTGTGGTGTTCCCCAATGTACTTTCCCCTTTCCAAAGCTACCCAAACACCCTTCCTTTGAAGCATAATTCAAATCCTTTGAAGTGATTCCAACCTCCTCCTAGCTCCTAGAAGCACTGCTTCAATTTATCTGATATTTACTTGACGTCCTGAGTTACTACTTACTTCAAATTATCTTCCTGAAGGGCAGGGAATACTCGATACTTCTATCAATGGATCTTGCATATAGCAAGGTGTAAATAAAAATGAAGATGTGTGTTATACATATAAAACACATATGTATGCACACACTTTTTTTCTGAACTAGCTATATAAATGAAGCATATTTTATTTCTCTCTTTTATCAGTAATTCAACACTTTAATTCTACAGACACAATCATTTGAATGCTGTAGGAACTACAGAATGACAATCCAAAAGCACATGTCTCCTATTATATGTTTTTAGGGCTAGTTTAAGGGAACAACAATCACACAAGTAAAATTTTTCCAATGGTCAATATTACCAATCTAGGTTCACTGGGGTCTAGGGATCACTAGATTAAATCAAAATTTACTTACATATATTTTTACTCATTTTTAAAACATGAAATCAGCTTTTAAAACTAAATTGCTTTAAATTCACCCTTAATTATTACTTAAGCCACACACACACAAGCCACACATGGTCTGAATTTTTTTTTAACAATAAACTTCTCCATGACAACTCACATAACCAAAATGACATTGATTTCATTCAGAATTTAGAGAAATAAAAATATAGTTTAAAAAATTTTTTAAAGCTGACCATTTTAGTTCACTATTGATAGTTTTAAAAACACAATGTCTTGAGCTAGATTAAAGAATTCTTAATATTGAGAAGATTACTGAAGAAGTCTTTTCAAGTCTGAAGTGTGAACTATGCCTTATTATACTATGAAAAGAATGTTCAAGAACTTATAAAAATTGCTCCGGAATCATTTGCCCACATTTCAATGCAAACTACAAAAGAAGTTTAAAACACTTTTGAAAGGTATAGAAGACAAATTAACCAAAAGATGGTCATGAAAGTGAAAACTGAGACTCTGTAACGCTTCAGAACACCCTGAAGAAAAAACATCTAGTAACTTACAACCCTGAAAAGACTATTATTCATTGATAAATTTAATGGTAACAGTGCACTGATTGGAGGACAAACCCAGGAACCAGGGACTCCCATTCCTGTTCTGCCACTGGTCTGTACAGAAGCTTGGGCACATCTGCATAAACTGAACAAGAAAAGCTTAGCTAACATTCTAGGTTGTGAGACCTGATGAAATATTTATGAAGTACTTTGGGACCATGAGGGAAGCCACTGTAACCATGAAAAGTCATCTGCTTAATGCAAAACTATAGCTACCTGTTAGGCCTGCAAATCCTTTGTGTCTTCTTAACACAGGAAATCTTCAGTGAGTCAGTAAAGTGCATGCATTTAATGAGAGAGCTTAGCAGCCTCAGAGAAATGAATTATCTTGCAAATCTTTGTCTTCTCACAAACCATGTCACTGTCCAACCCAACTATTTGCAAAGGAAAACATGATCTGACTCATATTAAAGAGCTGGGTCTAGTTATTGATAAGCCAATACCAAATGACTGAAAATTCAGGAATCATAGTGGAACTTTGTCACTTAACAGAAATGTGACTCCAGAAAGTAATCCCCCCAAACAGTCGTTCCAACCAGACCTTTATTAAAGGGAAAGTCCCTACACTCTCTTACATAAAGAGCTCTAAAATGTTTTTGGATAGTGTCGACAGAAGATTAAATTCACTCAAAACCTGACCCACTGCGTTCGTTATTTCCAGCACCTGGTAGGAGTTGAGGATTGAGAGGCTGCTCAGGAAAAGTGCTGATGCCATCTCCAGCTGCCCCTTTCGGGAATGACAGTAACAATGAAAACATTGACAAAAGAGGTGGGAGGCCACCCCAAGCCCCTGCTTAACAGTACTCCTACCCTACTCCCAACGGGCTGCGCTGCAAATCCCAGGAAAGGGCCTCCCCTCCCAGATCTCCCAAGCCCAGACCTTGCCTCCAGTCTGGCAAGTGAAAAAGTACTACCCTTCACTCCTCTCAAGACGGCAGAGCACCTGAAGAGGTGAGGGGGAATGCGGCCTCCCGTTCTCAACTGTCGGGGGTGCGGAGAGGGCGAAGGCTGCCTGGCAGGAGGCGGGCGAGCAGAGCCCGGGTGCACCCGGGAGGCTGAGAACTCCCCGGGTCGCGCGGGCGCCGTTCGGGGAGGAGAGGAGAGAAGAGGAGACGGGAGGAGAGAGGAGGAAGGCTCGTCCCTCCCGCGGCCGGAGGGTCGCGCGGAGGAAGCGGGGCTCGGGCGCCGGGTGAACGGTCCTCCTCAGGGTGGCTGCGGCCGGCCACCCGCTTCCCGGGAGCCGGAGGAGGCGACTAGGAGGCTCGGTCGGGTAGCACATTCTTTGCCCAAGCCGGGTCCCGAGGGAGGGCGCAGGCTGCCGAGGAGGCAACTCTCCCTCTCGCCCAACTCCGGGCAGAGCGTGAGGGTGGCCGGCCCCGGGCTGCCCGGCAGGATGCCGCCCGGGTGGGGGAGGCGGCGAGGCCGGCCTCCGGCCCGCTCCCTCCCCACGCGGTCCGCGGCCAGCGGCCGTCCGCGCCCTCGTCCCTCCCGCCGCCGCGCGGGGCCGGGCCGCCGACCTCGGCCGGCCGGGCGCGGGGCCAGGCGGCGGCAGCGGCGGGCGGGCCGGCCGGCCTGGGGCCCTACCTGAGGCTGTGTACCAGCTCCCGGCGTGACTGGCTTCCCGGCAGACCACTCGGTTGGACATCTTGGTGCCTGTGCCGCCTATGGTGCACGAGGATGAATGAGGAGGCGGCGGCGGCGGCGGGCGGCAGGAGCGGCTCCGCGAGGGGAAGAGACACCGCGGGCCCAGCCCAGGAGGAGGCGGCAGCGGGGAGGGGATCGGCCCGGCCCAGGAGGAGGAGGAAGAGGAGGAGGCGGCGGCCCGGGAGGAGGAGGAGGAGATGGCAGCCGGGGCGGTGGCGGCGGCGGCAACAATCACCACGAACTCGGGCGGCCGCCGGAAGACGGGGCCCGCGGCGGCCTCACACCGAAGCTCGGAAAGCCGTGGCCCCGGCCGCCGGAGTCACCGCTGCTCCCCAGCCGGGGCTGGTTCCGCCGAGCCGCCCCCACGGCCCCCTCCCTTCCCGGTCGGCCTCCCCGAGCCACCGCCGGTGACCCCACCCCCGTGACTCCACGCCCGCCCCCTCCCCCCACCCCCAGCGGGACTCCCCGCACCCACCCCCACCCCCGGCCGGGCCCTCCTGCCCGCCCGGCTGCCGGCCCGCCGGCCCCGCCCCGCCCCGCTCCTCCTCTGGCCGCGCGGCGAGGTTAACGGCGGACACCGGACAGGCCAGACGGCATCTGGGGTCGGGCGGCCCCGCGAGGAAGCAGCGGCGGCTGCGGCTCTGCGCACACAAAAGCCCAGGGCCGGGGCCTGAACCGGGGAAGGCAGCCTCGAGAAGAGCCAACGCTTCCTTACTCGCCACTCTAACGGGTCCTGCCCACTGAGCATGCCCAGCAGCCGCTGCCAGGCCCGCCGAGGAATCTCACCGTGCACGCTCCGCTCTCCGGGGTTTAGCGGCAGCAGAGGCGGGGAGGGGGAGGGCGCGGGGAGCAGGACGCAGCCGCAGGGCAAGCCCCCTCCCCCAACCAAGTTCCTTAAACCTAGAGCACCGAGGGCTCTACGGTGCAGCTTTTCGCGTGCAGAGTCCCCTGTCTTCCCCACCACACGCAGGAACCCTTAGCGGGTGCTCACCCCCAAGGTTTCACTCCTAGGCACGCAAGTCTGTGGCCACGTTGGGAAGTTCATTTGTGGAAGCAGGTGTGCCTGTGGTGCGGCAAATGCTAAGTGTTTTCTTCACAGGGCCACCCTTACCACCTAATCGTGGCTTCTGTCAAGTTGTCTTGTTTCGATTTATGTTTATGTAAGTGCATATCTTAACTCTGTACCTGGGCTACAATGTGACATAGCTAGCCTCAGTTATTCTCATCTATAAAATGGGCATAACAATACTCGCGGTGTGTCCCTAGGGTTATGAGTTAATAAATGTAAAGAGCCTAATAGATTAGGCATACAACAAACATTATTTCCAACCCTCAGTTATCTTTTAAACCCCACGCAAGTGTCAGAAACAAAGAATTACATTAAAATTATATAATAATCACAGTAAAGTAGAATATCTTGGACCTCCAAGAAAATGTTATGGAGTAGACCATTCCAAAGCTAGGGAGAGTAAGAGCAAATGGCATGCCTTCAATGAAAGACTTGGAATTAAAACTATAACATTGTTATATCTGAAATTCACACTGAACAGATCCGTGGTAGAGGCCAAAGGAAACGACTGTGCTTAATTTTGAAGTTTTCCTAGTGTCACAGTAATAGAATTTTTTTGTTTCAGGTACTACACTTTCTATTCTCACCTTTTCAACTTTAAGTTCCATGGATCTTGCTTGAAATCCCAGTCCTGGCCAATTACTGGAATATTTCTGACTTTCACACCTTTTTATACACTTTTTAAGCTGCAAAAAAGATGAAAAAAACCTCCACTCTATAGTTCTGTATTCAGTTTTTAACCCTCTCACTTCACCACTAACCTGCCCAAATATTGGAGGGTGGGGGTACACGTACCACGTAGTCAATCTAGGGATAACAGAAAAAGGAGGGCTGAAGCCGATTCCCTGGTACTCTTTCTGAAGTGACAAAACTCAGTGATAACTGATGAAATTGTAAACACTTCATTGTAAATTTCAAGAAAAGGAAATAGTCGATATGGTTTATATGGTGTAAGAACATTGACTGCTCTGTCACTCATCAGCTGTGTGATTATGGTTATCTAGTAATTTAACCTTTTCAACCCTTAGTTATCTCATCTGTGAAATGCAAACAGCAGTCATATTTAACTCACAGGCTTGCTGTGAGAATCACTAAGTAAGGCACCTGAAAACAACTTATAAACTGTTCTTTGTAAATGTTTGTTTTCTCATTATCCTCTGCTCCTAGCAACAATCCTAGGTCTCATTCCAAGCTAGTAATCTAATCTAAAATTAAGCATCCTCCCTATTAAAATGCTCAGTTGGAGGCTTCTTTCCTCAAAGGATTTTTCTTACTGATCAAACTCAGCAAAGACCACAATACCAAGTGAAGTCAAAGGTTAGAGGATCTTCTATTATCTCTAGAATGCTCTTAATATATCCCATCATTACTCCTCTTGTCCATCTTATTCTGGCTACTTTATTCAAGGATATACTCTTGAAAGAGATGTTGAAACTACTCACCCACAACCCCTAAATTAAGGAAGATCCATATAATGGAAAATACTTGATATCCTAGAAGAAGCCTGTTTGGCAATACTGTACACTTCATATTAACAATTCCATTATATCCACCAAGGATTTGGGTTTGACACTCCATAAACATCATCCAAAGTAAAGGGCAAGGAGGAAATCTTCATTAATAGTCTTCATGAAGCACAGACTTAAACAAATAAGACACCCAGAGCCCAATATTAATAACTATCTTCTGAAATAGCATGTCAGAGAGTCACTGCATCAGTCTGTACTAACAACTAGAAACAAACACAGTGTCTGTCAATGATACTTGTTAATTTTGGATATATCCATATGTATGCACCCTTTAAAAACAATAAGGTGGTGCTATATACTGGTATGGAAAGAGCTCCAAAAAAAATGCAAAAAGCAAATTGCAGAACAATGTGTAAGGTTACAATATCATTTGTGTAAAACCAAATACTTCTTTTCTCACACACTTGCATATACGTGGACTACTTCTAGAAGGATACAACAAACTGCTAACAGTCAGTGTACATCTTTGTGTATCTTTTGAACTTTGTGCCATATACGTATACTACCTATACCCCAAAATAATTAAGTAATTTATTAGGCTTGATTTTTGGAGCTTATATGGCAATATTAAACTGACCATTTTTAAATCTTACTTATACACAACTGGGCTTCCCTTGTGGCTCAGCTGGTAAAGAATCCGCCTGCAGTGCAGGAGACCTGGGTTCGATCCCTGGGTTGGGAAGATCCCCTGGAGAAAGGAAAGGCTACCCATTCCAGTATTCTGACCTAGAGAATTCCATGAACTGTATAGTCCATGGGGTTGCAAAGAGTCAGACATGATTGAGCAACTTTCTCTTTCACTTTATACACAACTGCTAGATTGAGGAGTCCTCTAATTACTAAAGCTCTTTACCAGAAAAATATTCTAGAATACCACAGGGTTTTGAAAAACTGAAGCTTGAGAGAAGAGTTTAGCATAAGGATGCTATTTTGATTTCAGTTAACACTATAACCTAGGATCCGTTGACTTAGCCCTTTTCTTCTTTAGAAACCATTTTTCATAAGGAATATTTACTAAACCCTTACTATGTACCTGACACTAGGCTAAGTCTTTACATATTTAATGTTTCCCACAAGATGAAAACTTGTTCATTTCCAATTTTTTGGAGTAAATTTTGTACATAGAGCTCTCCGCAAATTTATTTAGGATTAACAAATTAAACAGAGAAACTGAGTCAAAAGATTTAAAGTGTTTAAAGGCTGACGAGTTTTCTTACAAAGAAAATTCTTATTCATTACTGACTGCCCCCTTTAGCTCTGGTGATCTATTTCCCTAGATCACGTACTCTAAATCTAGAGATTTTAAGCAAGTGGATTCTCAGAAGTGGTCATTTACACCATCCATCTTTTTCCCCTTGTTGCTATAGTTGGACATATGTATCAGGCCTATTTGATAATACCTTTTTGGAATCCAGTCCAGGAACATACCTGGCTGCAATATTTAATGCAGTCCCTACAACCATTCTATCATGTTGCTAATGGGAGGTTATCAATCTTAAAATCTCCTGTGGTGTGTGTGCTCAGTTGTGTCTGAGTCTTTGTGACCCCTTGGACTATAGCCCAGCAGGCTACTCTGTCCATGGAATTTCCCAGGCAAGAATACTGGAGTGGGTTGCCATTTCCTACTCCAGGGGATCTTCCTGACCCAGGATTGAATCTGTGTCACCTGTGTCTCCTGCATTACAGGTGGCTTCTTGACCCACTGAGCCACCTGGAAAGCCCAAAATCTCCTATACCTTTTCCTAAATGAGATTTAAACAAAGATTCAATATTCTCCCCATAGGCTCATCAGAATTAGGAAGACAGTTTAGTTTCCTTCTATTAAAACTTTTATTTTTTTGGCCCCAGCATGTGGGAATCTTAGTTCCCTGACCGGGATTAAACCTGTGCCCTCGGCAGTGAAAGCGCGGCGTCCTGAACACTAGACCACCAGGAAAGTCCCTGTTTTTCCAATTTAAGGTCTCTATATCCTCGAGGAATCTATTCCTGATTTACTGTACTGGTCCTCTCACTTACCCACCTTTTTCAAGAAATTCACTCTATAGGATATAGTACTTTTACTCTATTATCGTAAAATTTGTTTACTAAACATTATCTTCCTAATCAAAGGGTAGGAATTGTTTCTATAGTATAATTGTCAGCTACACATGAAATACCTCCTCAAAGTATAGCAGAAGCTTGCTTAAGTGATTCCTGTTTAACCAGCTTACTGGAGTAAAGCAATGTTCTCCATCTCCATAGTAAATACATTGAACCATGTCCACCACAAGCTGAATTCTTAAAGCTGGTAGATTACACTTAGGAAATTCACACTGTTGCAACTCTTTTCCCAGGTGTGTGCGCATCACTAACAAGGCTTAACAAGGCTTATTTATACCAGATGTACAAGGTACTGCCATTACATAATTTAATAAAATATTACATAAGCCAATGAAATAGAAATACATAATGCAAAAGGTATTAGTACAAAAATTAGGTGAAATGCTTTGGACTCAATAAAAACAATTGTCAAATGAGAGGCAGATAAGACGACCAAAGGCAGGAGAAAATACTCATGAAAAAAGTATCATTATACACTTGGTGCCTTAAGGCGTTAAGATCTTGTATGTCTAAGATCTTACTCTACTTTCAAAAAATCTGAAACTGCATACATTATAGGAGTGGTTTGTGGATAAATACAGAATTCCAATCAAAGAACCCATACCCAGAACAATGGCTGAAATCAAAAATATTACCAAGTTAATAATAGATTAAAAAAAAAAAACTATCCAGTGTCTTATATGATTCCTTATTATGACTGCTTCTTTTAATCTACCAACCAGATAAGAGGACTTCTATTGTACACACATAAAGACAGACGGATTTTTTCCCCAAGGAAAAATTTTAAGCACACCTGAGGGCAATACAGCATTAAGGGGAGGGAGACAATACAGCACTAAGCTGGGTTTGAATCTCTGCCTGGAACTTACTTCCCCTGTAACTTTAAGCAAGTTAATTAAATCTCAACTTTTCTCATCTAAAAGTGAGGTATTAAACCTACATCACAGGGTTTTGAGGATTAAATGACAATTCATGTATTTAGAATGGTGTTTGGCATATGGAAAATCCTAAGTAGAATGTGCACTGCCAGCAAAAGACACGCCTATTCTCAGCCCTTACTGAAAAACGTATCAATTTTAAGATTGAATAATTTAAGCCCTATCATGAAGATAACTCAATAGAACACTACAAGTAATGCAGTGCTAGGCAGAGTACTGAATTACTTCTAAGTAGTTGCTAACCAAAGGCAGTAGGAGAATGCCTTAGAGTTTTTCTCAAATTGAGAAGCCCAGGCTCTATCCCAGTTGCATCAGCCTCTCCAGGGTCCAGGCATGCATAGAGATATGTAACAGACATAATTTCTATTTATACTTTTAATATATTTTTATATATATTTATATATGAAGTTTCACAAGTGGCTCTGATGTGAATAGCTGATGGACTGTTAAAACTATGCTTTAATAAAAGACTACCCAATTAGTACTTACTCAAATATGAAAATAGCACTAAAAAAGGCAGATTAACATTAATCAAATCACCAAAATAAATTTAGTGAAATTAATACTTGCAAAAACTATAAGCAGTGTATGAGTCCAGTATTTCCAGGTTTTTCCCATTCAGACCTATCAACCCACATAGATACATCAAAACCATATCACCTCCCCAAGTGTCACTCCTTTTTTGCTATATTAAAGAGAACTTTAATAAGTTTTTGCTGTATTAAAGAGAACTATAAGACATACCATGTCAACATTACATTTCTAACTCTGCCTTCACATGTTTAGCTTGCAGACATCTCTAACATGCTTCTAAAGCAGGGTTTCTCAACCTTTAGCACTACTGACATTTTGAGCTAGGTGATTCGGGGAGATGCGTGGGACACCCAGGCTGTCTGTGCATTTAAGATATGTAGCAGCATTCCTGGCAATTATCCACTAGATGCCAGTAGAATCTCACCTTACTCCAGTTATGACACCAAAATGT
Organism: Okapia johnstoni; assembly: GCA_024291935.2. NCBI lineage: Eukaryota > Metazoa > Chordata > Mammalia > Artiodactyla > Giraffidae > Okapia > Okapia johnstoni. Next base: position 119,936,746 of record CM044306.1, on the reverse strand, counting down.
TTCTGGACATTCCCTAATGTCCCTTGGGAAAGGAGGGGAGAAGGGTAAGAAATCACTCCCAGTTGAGAAACCACTGCTCTAGTGAATGTTTTTCTTCCTGGCTGTCTGCAGACAATTTTCTCCTTTCTGAGCTAGTGCATTGTCTCAGTTTCTTCATACAGGACAAAATGAGCAGACCTGAAAAAAGAAAAAAGGACTAACTGGTGTTTTTCAATTGCAAAAAGAAGCAGTATGTTAACTAGCCCAAGAACTTCTCACTTAGCTATCACCAACACATTGGTAGAACTGGGTCTCAATGCCCATTCAAACACTTACCAGCTGTGTGGCCTTGAGCAAGTCACTTAACCTCTCCCAATCAGTTTCATCTGCGAAATTGGAATAAGATCTACTACTCTGCAGAGTTGCTACATTAGAGATAATTTAAATAAAATAGTTCTGTGCCTAACACATAGTAGAACTATAATAAATGATATCTACTATTATGTTAATACCATAAAAGTTGATAGCACTGAAAGATACTGTACACCCTCTGCAGTACTTATAACGGCACTACAAATTTATTGTGTATTAGAATCACCAACGACATTTGTTACAAACTGAAGATGCCCAAATCCTATTCTCTGAGAGATCCAAGAACAAAACTAGAAAAACTGGCTGAGAGATTTTTATATTCTAATTGACTATGGTGTATTTTCACACTGTTGTAAAACTCTGCAGCATGCTAAGACACATGAGAGTAAGTAATACATGAAAACAATTGAACAGCATAAAATATTTGCCATATAGAACAAAAACTACTGTAAAATGATGTTTTAACAGTTTATTTTGAAGGTCATTTTAAAAACAAAGTTAAAGACAATCTGAAAAAAAATTGCACGGAACACACTCATTAAATAAGTTTGTGATTAAATCAATAAGGGAAATGATGTCTTCTTCTGCAACTCTGAAATAAGTTCTGTTGTCCTGAAGGTTCTTATTCTTCCAAAAAGGTGGGGGAGGGGGGGAATCATGGCAATTAAAGCTGCCTCTTAATCATGTGAATCTACAGTAGAAACCAAATTTTTCTGTTCTTCCCAATAAGTCAGTTTCGATCTTCAAACTGTGCCTTGTTTTTTAAAAGATATGATGCTAGAAATTCAATGGGATTTGGTGGTCTGTAAGGGAAAAGAAATCCAAATTTTAGAAATTTACATTCTAGATGCATTAAATGTATTGTTTCATAAAATCTTTTTTTTTTTTTTTTTTTTGGCTGCACCATATGGGATCTTAGTTCCTGGACTAGGACTAGGCATTGAACCTGTGCCCCCTGCAATGGAAGCACGGAGTCTTAACCCACTGGATGACTGCCAGGAAGTCCCTTAAACATATTTTAAAATTAAGCCATGGGTAGGAGGGGGAGCTGGAAGAAGGCGGTCAAAAGGTACAAAATTCCAATTATAAGTACAAGGGATGTAATGTACAACATGACCATAGCTGACACTTCTATATGACATACAAGAAAGTTGTTAAAAGAGAAGATCCTAAGAGTTCTCATAACAAAAAGATGTTTTCTTTTTTCCCATTGTATCTATATATGAGATAATGGACATTAACTAAACATATGTGGTAAACCATCACGCTGTACACTTTAAATAGTGATCTATGTCTATATTTTTCTCAATAAAACTGGAAAAAAATTTTAATAAAATAATGTTATTTCACATTTATCACCTTTACATATGTTCTTTTTGCTGATAAAACAGGTCCAAAGATGAAAAGTTGGGGGAACATCAACTTTAAACTCTATTATAAAAAAGTATATTTAGAACTGATTTACAACAATCTCTAAACATTCTCTTAGCACTTTAAACAGCCTTTTGAACTAACTAGACAGAGACAATACTTGTTACATAATAATTTGATGGATTATTTTGCTAAAATGCCTAACAATAAATGCAAAAGCTTGCATTTATTAATAGAATATTACTTTAAAACTTTTTCAAATTTTATTCTTCTAGAATTTAAAGTAATATTTAGAATTTCCAATATACTGGCCTCTTTTACAGTGTTAATTATTAGTCTTTGAGAAAAATATCCAGGCAAGAATACTGGAATGGGTTGCCATTTCCTTCTCCAGGGGATCTTCCCCACCCAGGGATTGAACCCACATCTCCCATTTCTCCTGCATTGGAGGAAAGGTTCTTTACCACTGTGCCACCTGAAAGCCAGTTACACCCAATAAATATTGACTAATGTAACTTATCAAAAATTTTTCTTATTGATTTACTTATACAAAAATAATTTAGGTAGAATTACCAGGGAAAAAATATGTACAGAACAGAGAAAATATTGTAATCTTGCTAACAAAAAAATGTAAATTAAAACAACTTGGTAAAAAAAAGTTTATAACACACGTGTAGTTGAGGCTATGATGACACTGGAAGAATCTTAAGGATAAACTTTTCGACGGAAATATATTATTATGGGTCAAACACCATAAAAATAGTCATGTCACTTGAAATAGTAAACCAACTCTTGGGTTTTTATCATAAGGAAGTAATTAAACAAAAACAAAAGGAAATGAAACCAGATAAACTACTTGGTGACCAACAATAATAAAGGAAATTGGACCTAAACGTTCAAAAATGAGATATAAGATTACATGTATACCATGATTACAAATATGCACATGATCTAAGACCAGTAGAAAAATAAATGTCTGAACTGAGGTTATGTCTGACTTCTTTTTAAAAAATCTTTAGTATCTATAAGTTCCTTATACAGTAAAAAAAAAATAACTACACATAACTAATGATATTTCAACCAGGGAAGTTTTTATTTTGCTTTCTCTGGTAAGCCCATTTGCAGACAGACACTATTATCTTACCTTTCCTTTGCAAGTACAGCAAGTCCTTGTAATAAGATAGGCACAACTGTCTGATCCAGATAGGCACGAGTTGGCAAAGACTGGAGATCGACTTTCTGTTTTGATGACTTTTCTGCATTAATTTTCTCATTTTCTACTATCCTCTAGAGAATTCAAAAAAACATGCATAAATATTAAAACTGCAAACCTCTCTGCCAAAATAAAATCAGATCCATTTCTAAATGTCATTCAAGAATTTCCTGAAGGCACCATAATATCTCATCCTTTTAATGTCGTATCTCCAGATCCTACACTCACTTTCTCTCTCTGCCTTTTTTAGGAGCAAAAATAAGTCCTTTTTCTTTGAGAATACCTTCTTACAGTGTGCTTCAAAAAAATCTGGACATGACACTAAGTAACACTGAATCACAGTGAGAAAACTAGTCCTGTTTCAATTTTTTCATCACAGATAATATCAAGGATAAAGTCTCAGTTTGATCCTAACATGTTTCTAACACTTCTGTCACACTTGCTAACCTCCCTTCTTAAGACAGGGAGCAGGTTTCAGGCTCAGAGGCTTCAAGAGGCAACAGAGTCTAGCTAAAATTTATTACCTCTGTTTTGTAGTCTCTGTTTTGTATTCCCTGTTTTCATTTTTATAGTTACCTCTACCACAATGCGGAGAAGGCAATGGCACCCCACTTCAGTCCTCTTGCCTGGAAAATCCCATGGATGGAGGAGTCTGGTAGGCTGCAGTCCATGGGGTCGCTAGGAGTCGGACACGACTGAGCGACTTCACTTTCACTTTTCACTTTCATGCATTGGAGAAGGAAATGGCAACCCACTCCAGTATTCTTGCCTGGAGAATCCCAGGGACAGGGGAGCCTGGTGGGCTTCCATCTATGGGGTCGCACAGAGTCGGACACGACTGAAGCAACTTACAGCAGCAGCAGCTACCACAATGAGAATGCTTTTCCATTTACATTTCTTTTTAAAATTAATGCATCTCTGATTTTTTTAAGTAAATTTAAGGAAAAATATTAAGTAAAAATAGCCAAAAAACAGAAGAAATGACTAATATGGGAAAGATCATTACTGTGATATTTAAATAATGTTTAGAAAATGATGACTTATACTTCCTTCACCTAAGAATCCCCATGTGAAAATTTGGGCCTTTCATATAGACTCATCTGATATCCAGAATATCAAAAACTGCTTTACTGAAAAGCTGTGCCTTCTGAAAATCTACCATTTCAGAAATTTAGAAATAAGTGGCTATCTCAAAAGATGAAACACTATTAAAAACACTTTTATTTAAAGAACTTTTGTTCCAATCATACTAGAACTGGATATAAATGAGTCAATAATTATGAAAACAATTTTTCTATACTTAATTTTTTTAAAGAAAATTTTATTTTGTAAAAAGTGAGAAAAAACTTTAAGCATGTAACATACATACTGTGCTTTTCAAAACATTTGCCAGAACTATCAGATAACTTTTCTAGTTTTGCTTATGATTTTTCAGTCTAAGTTTTGGACTTAATAAAAATAATTATATACATTAATGAATGGAATAGCTATTTTATTTGCCCATGAATTAAGAAAATTCTTGTTCATCAGTAAATTTCAACAAATATATGATTAAAACTAGTCATTTACATGACATTCCAATACCTTAACAAAAAACAGCAATACCTAAGCAACTCTAATAGATCCTGTGATAAGCTCCTTGACAAGTTCTCTCATTTATATCATTTAAACATTCACTACTTACTATGTACTGTAATGCTTAATTTTAGTAAAGTCAAAATCCTAAATTAATCTAAAAAAATTTACAGTTGATCCCTGAACAACATGAAGGTTTGGGGCACCAACCCGTTCTGCCCAGCCAAAAACCCACCTATAACTTACAGTTGGCTCCTCCATATCTGTGGTTCTGTATCTACAGTTCTACATCCTTGGGTTCAACCAACTGGAAATCATGCAGTACTACAGTATTTACTATTGGAAAATATCCACATTTAAGTGGACCCACGCGGTTCAAACCTGTGCTGTTCAAGGGTCAAATGTATATCCAAACTAACACATACACTCATAAGAGATTCTTTTAAGAGTGTAGAACATGGAGAAGGAAATGGCAACCCACTCCAGTATTCTTGCCTGGAAAAGTCCATGGAAGAGGAGCCTGGTAGGCTGCAGTCCATGGGGTTACATGACTGAGCATGCGTGCATGAGGGTGGAGGGAGATGGGTTGGTACCAATAAACTGGTAGAACTAAAAAAAAAAAAAAAGAGTGTAGAACAGTGACCACAAAAATGGGAAAAAGCGAGGTGAATCCTATGATTGCCACGCTTACTACATCCTGCCTGGAGAACTTACAATGATACCCAGGAAGAAGGAACCAAGCAGAGCCCTGAAGTCTCCCTAAGTTGAGAAGACCGAGTTGAAAATTCAGAGAGACCAAGGGAACTAGAAATTGCAGAGCAGAGTGCTAAGAGGACAGTTTCACAGAAGGGAGTTGATCAGAAAGAGATGAAGAGGTTGTCTCCCAGTCTTTAGGTGAGTACTAGTCGGAGCATGAGTGTGAGGGAACTACCCAAGGCCAGAAGAAAAAACCACTTGGAAGAAGCACATGGCACAATCCTCGGAGCTCACACAGGCCAGGAGTAGTTCATGGTCCTATGACCCAGAATGAAAACCTCGTAATACAGGAAGCATTGGGCAGAATACACAAGGAAGAAATTAAGCACGAACTAAAGGCTAGTTGGTTAGTCACTCAGTCCTGTCCAACTCTTTGTGACCCCATGCAGTGTAGGCTCCTCTGTTCATGGAATTCTCCAGGCAAGAAAACTGGAGTGGGTTGCCAAAGGCTAGTCTGATCCCATCTGAAAAAGCTTAAAGGCAAACTTCAAACGGATCAAAATGTTTCCAAATAACTTGACCATGTCCCAGAACAAATCTCAAGAAAGTTTGAAGAAATGCAAAAAAATGCACCAGCACCCAATAAAGTGCATAGTGCAAAGCTTTCAGTAAAAATTACCAGACAGACAAAGAAGCAGGAAAAAACCACCCATGACGAAGAGAAAAACCAATTCACAGAAACTCAGAAATGATACAGATAGCATTTGCAATGCCATTAAGCTAGTTATTATAATATATTCCATATGTTAAAGAAGAGGAAAGAATGAATAAATTAAGCTAACAAAATACTTGAAAATATCTGAAGAAGTGTCTGAATTTTCAAATATCATTAAAACTCTAAATGCAAAGGTTCAAGAAACTCAATGAATCCTAAGCACAAGAAACATTAAAACAAACAAAAATTATGCCAAGACACATCAAAATCAAATTATCTAAAACTAGTAATAAATAAAATCTTAAAAGCACAAAGAGAAGACATTTAAATATGGAGGAGCAAAGAGAGTAGTGATAGAACACTTTTCATCAGAAACAACATCAGCCAGAAGACAGTGAAGCATATTTACACTCAGCAAATATACCTCAAAACAAGGGCAAAATAATTATACCTTTTTAGACATTCAGAACCTTAAAGAATTCCTTACCAGCAGACCTCCACTACAAGAAACGTTAAAGAAAGCCCTTCAGGAGGATGGGAAATGATGCCAGATGGGAAGCTGGATCTACACAAAAGGCTGGAGAACCCAGAAAAAATAACTATATGGATAAACGTGACTCCTTCCTCTTAATGTTTAAGTCTCTTTTAAAGAGATAATTAGACAGAAGTGAAGGGAGCACTTCTGGGCTCCGCAATCACCTGGAGCGGGCAGCGTTAGGTTGACCCCGCTGGGCCTTTTTCTGCAGCTCTGCCTTTGCTCTGGTCTTTCTGGAAATCTTGCTGGTGCTGGACAGCCTCACAGACGCATGTGAGGAACCCCCATAGTGCATACATTCCCCAAACGGCCCCCAAGGGGAGGGCACAGTGCAATTCTTGATGGCCAGTGAACTGAAGACAACAATGTGGCTTTCTGGCTTGGTCAGTTTACTGTTCTGTTTGTTTGTTCTGCCTCTTGCTGGGCTGCGTGAGGCGGCAAGCTGTTACCAACGTGCTCTGCAGGCAAGTGCTCTGACTAGTGCTCTGAGGCTGCACCAAAGATGACTTCGCTTCCAGTTAAGCGGAGCATTCCTGGCACGAGCTTTCTAAGGGGACTGCTGGCACTACCTGTTGTATTTGCTCATCTTTGTCAGTTCCTCCAGTTACAATGAATATTCTCCCAGTCTTGTTATTTTCTTGGCTTCATGCTGCAACATTCTGGAAAAAGGCACTTAGTACAAAGGGTCCAAATAGTTTATCTCTACTGAGACCGCTTTTCCATAAATTAAGCACTAATCAACAGAATATTCTGAAATTCATTGCTTGTCATTAAATAATCTTGATGCCTGCTACAGTTTTTATGCTTTTTTAGTGGCTAAGAAACTTTGCTCCAGCTTTTTATATACTATAGATTCCTCAATACCGCTCTCAAAGAAATTCATATCATAGGACGTTAACGAATTGAGGGCTGTTGTTGAATATCTAATAATGAAACCTGCTTGCCCACTGTTTGTGAGATGACTGTCTCCAGAGCATTGCCTTGATGAGCAGACTAGCACTAACAGTTGCATAGTTTAACATCCAGCTAAATTATATGTAATATAAATGAGTATTATTAGCAGCTGGTACTTCTGTTAGAGATGGTTAATTCCAGGTGTAAAACTGACCTCAATGCAATTTACATAAATGCATCTCAAAAGAAAAATAATCCTTTTCCCAGCATGCTAAATCAAACTTTTAAACACTGAGGAACTTTATTGTAATGTGTTGTTAATGGTTAAGTAAGTTTAAATCTTGTGACAAATGTATTAAAAATTCTTTAGACTGGTGTGCCTTAATCATGAAGTACATCTAATTCTCTTGTAAAAACAGCTCTAAAATTCGTTTGCATCTAATTGGTAACCTTAATTTGTATCTGGCATGAGTTGATTATGGTAATATTAACGTGTAAATTCAGCATATTTTGAGACAGTATTCTTTTGCCATTCAGTAATTTTGGGTGATTTTAACAAAAACACTTCCCACTGTGTTTAATTTCAAATTTTTTCTGAACCAGCTAAGTGCTGCTTGGTTAGGTCAGATTTATTTTGGATGTATCATTATAGTAGGAATTCTATATGTATCTTATGCTATGATCCTCCAAATTTTTATTTTCACAATTACTTCTGTGGCTTCGAATATATTTTTTAAAAGGTCCCACTGTAAGCTTGTTTGTTAGCCAACTGGGTAAATATCTGTGGTCACCTAGCATTTTACATTAGAGAGCAGTAGTCAAGGCAGTTTTCCTTTCAGAGACCCATTGAGTAACATTTCTCAAATACGAAATCTTTTTTTTTTTAGAAATGTGCACACACAGGTTTTAGTAGTAGTTTACACAATTACTTAGATCAGACTCTTGACTGATAGTTTTCTCAGTTTCCTAGGCCTAAATTTTCACAATTACATCAGTGCAGATGCCCTTTGAAAGGCCATGTAATGGAAGATTTAGCATATGACTAAACTTGGTATCTGTTCTAAAATAATAATGAAGATTATGTATACTCGCCCATCAAATCTGATTTCAAAGATTTAACAGAAAGGTTTATAGGTAAGGTTATTGATTGGGAATGGGGCCAGAGGAGGAATTAAGGGGTAAACAGTGTCCATTTCTATTTTGCAATGCAGAGATAAGTTTGGGGGAATTGGATGTATAATCCAACTGTGACTGAGTTGTATGTTTAATATATTTGTTGAGCTTCCATCAACTCCTTTATAAAATTCATTCTGATCTTTATTACTGCTGCATGATTGGAAATGTTTAAAACACTGTAAAATGTTAATACTGAGTCATATAATGGTTTTTGTAACCAGTTTTCTTCTGTGTCTGTAACTTGGATTTCTCAAATACACTCAGTGACTTATCAGTAACATCAGTTTTCTTTTTATTCAACTTTTTGATCCATAGAAATGTGATACTTACTTGACAGCTCAACTGTAACCAGCTATTTTTGTAATTTTGAAATATTTATCTACTACCTTAGAGAAGCCCATTAATATACAGTTGATTGTGGAGGAGGCAGTCTCATTATCATTATGTAATCTGATGGTTTTAAAAATTAAATTTTCTAGAGCAATAAAGTAACTATAATGTTAAATAAACAATGTACAAAATTTAAAATAAAAAAGATAATTGACTTTTTAAAGAAAAAATAAAAACAATCAATTGCAGGGTTTATAACATATGCAGAAATATGTGATAACAATAGGATAAAGGCCTGGAGAGAGAAAATGGAAGGATACTGTTGTAAGGTCCTTATACCATGCGTGAAAAGATATGATACCACTTGGAGGTAAATTGTGGGAAGTTAAACTTCTGTACAAGTCCTAAAGCAACCACCAAAAAAATTATAAGTCAATAATGGAAATAAAATGGAATTCTAAAAAGAAAAGTAGCAGCTGTAGAACAGTGATTTCCAGACTTTGAGATATCACAAACAAGTAAATTAACAATAACATATTGAAAGAAGGCACTAACATAAGGTTGTTAACTCTATTTTACCAAGTAAAACCTCACAAACAAACAAGCATAATTATTATTTTACTATCACCGTTAACTCATAAAAGAACAGGCATTTTAAAATTATGAAAGCAAGAAAACCAATCACCAAATAATGTAGCATCATCATTCATTCACTCCACTTTCCTTTTTTCTCACTGTACTATGGAAATTGGTCTGAAGGTTTGAAAAAATGTATTTGGTATCACTGCATCATGGCTCTGCCTCCATATACAAGCACCAACAAGAAAAGACTGCACTGATGCCTAAAAACAATCCTCTTAAATGACTAAAAAACTAAGTGGCATAGAGTATCTTCATCTGATTCAGCACAGCAGTTCAATTAAAAACTGCATCATGAATATTCAAATTCTGTTAACCCTGATATCAAACCAATAAATAATCCTGGCAATTTACAGGCACAGAGAAGTCACTCCACATGACAGGGAATTCTGGAGTTGATCAAGATCAGCAATATAATTTAATCCCACCTCAAAAATGTCAGCCTGCATAGGTTTAAAACACAGTTCACTTTCTTCCTGGTGAACTTAGACAAGTTAGTCAATTTCTCTGAGCCTTGCAAGACGGAAAATACACAAAAGTTACTTAGCGCTAGTACTAGTACCTATTACTATTATTACTGTACTTGGAAATGCTCCTGCCCTCATTTACCCAAACTTAATTACTGATGTCTTTCTTTCCCCCATAAAACACACACATTCTCTATATTCCTAACCAATCCCACCTAGCTCTGGTTAATTCAACTGTTTCAGCATTTATTCATTCATTTACAAAGTAACCTCTTCTTTTAGAAAATAACCTCTTAATACCTGCATGAAAAAGTTCTATAAAAGTATACCTCCTTTTGTATACGGTTTTGCACATGTACTCTCTGAATTCAGATTTAACCGTGTAAGGCAAAAACAGTGTCTACTACCTGTGTTATAGCTTCCAATGTCTCCTGCTAATGAACTCTGCAAAGATATCAACCTTGACTAAATGTCGACTTCACCAGCACACTATCCGCTACAAAAACAATGGGCTTCCTAATTGTAATGTGCAGTTTTTCCACTGCAATATTCCAACAGAACATAAACAGCCACCAAGCAAAACGATTCTGACAATCTCCGTTAGTAATATATTTTTCTTTCTCTATATCATTTTCAAAGTTCAACCTCTGGACTCAGCTAATATGTACGTCTACATACCACAAAGCATTAGTGCTGCTAATAAAATAAGCTGCCCATAATTTGACACTATTTGGTTCATGATGATCAAGTTTTCCCTTGTGCAAAGCAACCTAGCAAAAATGGATCCCAAGTTTTCTGCAGCTCTTGGGAGACACAAAGATATGGCACAGGAACTGAGCAAGTTACCTCGACGTTGTCTGTGAGACCATATTCAGAGTGGGGATTTTCTGCAACCTAGAAAACAAAACACAAGTCACAGAGGCATCAGCCACTCTTCCTTGCTGCACACCGCCACCATAAATCCAGGGCCTCCTAGTACCTGCGTCTGTCCCTCCAGCATCTGCTCTGGCTCCATGGCGGACCCTGCAAGTCACACTTCCCGGATACCAGTCTTGGAAAACAAGAAAAACCGTGAGTTACCCGGGTGATTTTAAGATGAGGACGCCAGGATGCAACCCAACCCAGTCCCGACCCCGCCCCTCACCCCCACCTGGGCGCGGGAGCACCCCGAGCTGTAGAGGAGCAGGATGGGACAGTCCACGACCGTGCGCCCGCATCAGGTCCGGAAGCTCCGCGGTACTCCCAAGAACCTAGAAGAGGTGGGGAAAAGGGAAAGGGAGCTGATTACCCGCGCCCAAGCCGTTCGTTCCTAAGAGCCCTGCACCGCGCCACCAACTCCCAGCACAAACCGCTTCCGCCGTAAGTGGCGGATGTCGCACGGCTGCCGCGCCTGCGCAGAATTGCAGAGCCGGGCCCGCGAAGGACCCGGGGGGTTGTAAGTATAATGTGCTGTCTGCGGTAAGCACCTTCCTGGCCAAGGTGTGACCTGGGATCTGCGAAACAATCGTTCCATGACCTGTCTACGGTGAGCAGCCGCCACCCCACCTGCAGACCCAGTGAACAGACTAGCTGTCAGGGGTTCGGCCGGCCATCCCTCGGTGCTGCCTGGAATCTGCCGAACCTCTTCTTCGCGGAACCGAAAAATCTTACTGAATAATTCTTACGAAAAAAATCTTAGACCCAAACTCAACAAGCCGGGAAACAATATCAGTTCACTTCAGCTCAGTCGCTCAGTCGTGTCCGACTCTTTGCTACTCCATGGACTGCAGCACGCCAGGCCTCCCTGTCCATCGCCAAATCCCGGAGTTTACTCAAACTCATGTCCATTGAGTCGGTGATGCCATCCAGCCATCTCATCCTCTGTCGCCCCTTCTTCTCCTGCCTTCAATCTTTCCCAGCACCAGGGTCTTTTCAAATGAGTCAGTTCTTCGCATCAGGTGGTCGAAGTATTGGAGTTTCAGCTTCAACATCAGTCCTTCCAATGAATATTCAGGACTGATTTCCTTTAGGATGAACTCATTGGATCTCCTTGCTGTCCAAGGAACTCTCAAGAGTCTTCTCCAACACCACAGTTCAAAAGCATCAATTCAATAAACTGTTTCTAAGAAAAAAAAAAAGCATCAATTCTTCGGTGCTCAGCTTTCTTTATAATCCAATTCTCACATCCATACATGATTACTGGAAAAACTATAGCTTTGACTAGATGGACCTTTTTTGGCAAAGTAATGTCTCTGCTTTGTAATATGCTGTCTAGGTTGGTCATAACTTTACTTCCAAAGAACAAGCGTCTTTTAATTTCATGGCTGCAGTCACCATCTGCAGTAATTTTGGAACCCCAAAAAATAAAGTCTGACACTGTTTCCACTGTTTCCCCATATATTTCCCATGAAGTGATGGGACCATATGCCATGATCTTAGTTTTCTGAATGGTGAGTTTTAAGCCAACTTTTTCACTCTGCTCTTTCACTTTCATCAAGAGGCTCTTTAGTTCTTCTTCACTTTCTGCCATAAGGGTGGTGTCCCTGCATATCTGAGGTTATTGATACTTCTGGCAATCTTGATTCCGGTTTGTGCTTCATCCAGCCCAGTGTTTCTCATGATGTACTCTGCATATAAGTTAAATAAGCAGGGTGACAATATACAGCCTTGAAGTACTCCTTTCCCGGTTTGGAACTAATCTGTTGTTCCGTGTCCAGTTCTAACTGTTGCTTCCTGACCTGCATACAGATTTGTCAGGAGACAGGTAAGGTGGTCTGGTATTCTCATCTCTTTAAGAATTTTCCACAGTCTGTTGTGGTCCACACAGTCAAAGGCTTTAACATAGTCAATAAAGCATAAGTAGATGTTTTTCTGGAACTCTCTTGCTTTTTTGATGATCCAGCAAATGTTGGCAGCTTGATTTCTGGTTCCTCTGCCTTTTCTAAAACCAGCTTGAACATCTGGAAGTTCACGGTTCATGTACTGTTGAAGCCTGGCTTGGAGAATTTTGAGCATTACTTTGGAAGCATGTGAGATGAGTGCAATTGTGTGGTAGTTTGAGCATTCTTTAGCATTGCCTTTCTTTGGGATTGGAATGAAAACTGACCTTTTCCAGTCCTGTGGCCACTGCTGAGTTTTCCAAATTTGCTGGCATATTGAGTGCAGCACTTTCACAGCATCATCTTTTAGGATTTGAAATAGCTCAACTGGAATTCCATCACCTCCACTAGCTTTGTTCGTAGTGATGCTTCCTAAGGCCCACCTGACTTCGCATCCCAGGATGTCTGGCTCTAGGTGAGTGATCACACCATCGTGGTTATCTGGGTCGTGAAGATGTTTTTTGTATAGTTCTTCTGTGTATTCTTGCCACCTCTCCTTAATATCTTCTGCTTCTGTTAGGTTCATACCATTTCTGTCCTTTATCGAGCCCATCTTTGCATGAAATGTTCCCTTGGTATCTTTAATTTTCTTGAAGAGACCTCTAGTCTTTCCCATTCTATTGTTTTCCTCTATTTCTTTGCACGGATCACTGAGGAAGGCTTTCTTATCTCTCCTTGCTATTCCTTGGAACTCTGCATTCAAATGGGTCTCTTTCCTTTTCGCCTTTGTCTTTAGCTTCTTTTCTTTTCACATCTATTTGTCAGGCCTCCTCAGACAACCATTTTGCCTTTTTGCTTTTCTTTTTCTTGGGAATGGTCTTGATCCCTGCCTCCTGTACAATGACATGAACCTCCGTCCATAGTTCTTCAGGCACTCTATCAGATCTAATCCCTTGAATTTATTTTTCACTTCCACTATATAATTGTAAGGGATTTGATTGAGGTCATACCTGAATGGTCTAGTGGTTTTCCCTACTTTCTTCAATTTAAGTCTGAATTTGGCAATAAGGAGTTCATGATCTGAGCCACAGTCAGCTCTCAGTCCTGTTTTTGCTGACTGTTTAGAGATTCATCTTTGGCTGCAAAGAATATAATCAATCTGATTTTGGCATTGACCATCTGGTGATGTCCATGTGTAGAGTCTTCTCTTGTGTTGTTGGAAAAGGGTGTTTTCTATGACCAGTGCATTCTCTTGGCAAAACTTATTAGCCTTTGCCCTACTTCATTCTGTACTCCAAGGCCAAATTTGCCTGTTACTCTAGGTATTTCTTGACTTCCAACTTTTGCATTTCAGTCCCCTATAACGAAAAGGACATCTTTTGGGGGTGTTAGTTCTAGAAGGTCTTATAGGTCTTCATAGAACCATTCAACTTCAGCTTCTTCAGCATTACTGGTCGGGGCATAGACTTGGATTACTGTGATATTGAATGGTTTGCCTTGGAAACGAACAGAGATAATTCTGTCGTTTTTGAGATTTCATCCAAGTATTGCATTTCAGACTCTTTTGTTGACTATGATGGCTACTCCATTTCTTCTAAGGGATTCCTGCCCACAGTAGTAGATATAATGGTCATCTGAGTTAAACTCACCCATTCCAGTCCATTTTAGTTCACTGATTCCTAAAATGTCAATGTTCACTGTTGCTATCACCCATTCCAGTCCATTTTAGTTCACTGATTCCTAAAATGTCAATGTTCACTGTTGCTATCTCCTGTTTGACCACTTCCAGTTTGCCTTGATTCATGGACCTAACATTCCACGTTCCTATGCAATATTGTTCTTTACAACATCGGTCTTTACTTCCATTACTGGTCACATCCACAACTGGGTGTTGTTTTTGCTTTGGTTCCATCTCTTCATTCTTTCTGGAGTTAGTTCTCCACTGATCTCCAGTAGCATACTGGGCACCTACCAAGCTGGAGAGTTCATCTTTCAGTGTCCTATCATTTTGCCTTTTCATACTGTTCATGGGGTTATCAAGGCAAGAATACTGAAGTGGTTTCCCATTCCCTTCTCCAGTGGACCACGTTTTGTCAGAACTCTCCACCATGACCCGTCCATCTTGGGTTGGACCTGAGATGACCTGGTCGCACCAGATATGAGCTGGTGGTAGTTAATCCCACCTGAATTGCATGATGGCTATGCAGTGGGACAGGAGAGGTTTTCCCAAGGGAAAACCTTAGACTGACTAGGAAGAGGGAAGAAAGTGAATGAATTTGAAGAGTTAGTCAAAAAATATTCACTATCGTGTATTCTGAAAGGAGTTCATACTCATTACAAGCTTACAACAAAAGAAATGGAATGACAAAAGAATGACACAGCAGTTATACTTCTGGGATTTTACCCCATAGAACACAAGGATACAAAGATACTTACTATACCACAGTTTTTAGTAGGAGAAGATTGGGAATAGATTAAATTATGATATCTCAATACAGTGGACTACTGTGCAGCCATTGAAAAGAATGAGGTAGATCTACAGTGCTGTTTTTCAATTGCTAAGTCATGTCCAACTCTTTGTGACTTCGTAGACTATAGCCTGCCAGGCTCCTCTGGCCTCCACTGTTTCTTAGGGTTTGCTCAGTTTCATATCCACTGAGTCAGTGATGCTATCTAACCATCTCATCCTCTGTCATCCCCTTCTCCTCCTGCCCTCAATCTTTCCCAGCATCAGGAGCTTTTCCAGTGACTTTACTGTTCACATCAGGTAGCCAAAGCATTAGAGCATCAGTCCTTCCAATAAAGATTCAGGGTTGATTTCCTTTAGGATTGACTAGTTTTATCTCCTTGCAGTCCAAGGGACTGTCAAGAGTCTTCTCCAGGACCACAGTTTAAAAGCATCGATTCTTCAGCACACAGCCTTCTTTATGATCCAACTCTCACGTCTGTACGTGACTGGAAAAACCATAGCTTTGACTATATGCACCTTGTTTGGCAAAGTGATGTCTGCTTTTTAATATGGTGTCTAGATTTTTCATAGCTATATAAATCTACATCTATACATACTGGCCTGTTAAAAACATTCACAACATAATTTTATCTGAAAACACATGTTGTAGGAAATCTGTGTAGTGAGTTTTTTTTGCATGTACATACTTGTATATGCATAGAAAAAAGCCTGGAGAGATATACAACAAACTATTAATAGTGGTTACCTGTGGAGAGTGAAAATGTGGAAGGTAAATAAGTCGTTGCTTTCTACAAACTTGTATATTGTTTGAGTTTTTTTTTTACCAAAGGCATGAATTTGTTTTAAAATTAAAAGGCCAGGAACATGCTCATCCCTGCCATCTCCAATCACACTGAGGACCACCTGATGCGGAAGAGAAATCACACCTATGAATAGCAAACAGGTGAAACACCACTAATAACAGCAACAGGGAAATACGGAAATACACAAATGCACCTGGAAAAAAAAATTTAAAGGCCAGGAATTTCCCTGGTGGTCTAGTGGTTAAGACTCTGCACTTCCACTATAGGCAGTACAGATTCAGTCCCTGATATAGGAACTAAGACCCTGAATGCCACAGGGAACAAGTGGAAAAAAAAAAAGAGGCCAAAAATATTTAGATAAATATTTTTAATTGGAAAATATGTCACTTTATTATATGCAACACAGGCAATAATGAGGAAGAATATTTACATGAGTAATGAGTCTAATTGGTTATATGATAGCATTTTAAAAAAAACTTCCTGTTCATTCTTCCCTTTACCCTCCTATTTATGGGGCATCTGCAGAAAAGAGTTAACATAGCAGGCCTGAGACTGCTGGCTTTAGAAAGGCCTGCTTGAAAGACTGGCTGGTGTCTAGGCATTTGAATAGTAAACTGTTCCCTACACTGATATATGGGGTCACATGGCTCAGTGGTAAAGAATCCAGCTGCCAATGCAGAAGATGTGGGTTTGATCCCTGTGTCAAGAAGATCCTCTAGAGTAGAAAATGGCAACCCACTCCAGTATTTTTGCTTGGGAAATCCCATGGACAAAGCAGCCTGGTGGGCAACAGTCCATGGGTTTGCAAAAGTCAGACATGACTTAGCTACTAAACAACAACACTGTTCTAAAACTTTCCCTATATGATGAGAGTGGCTCACTGAGTCTAAAATGTTTGTGCAGACAACATGGTTTATGTTAAGCACCTGCTTTCCTTCTAGGAGTCGGGACTTTTGGTATGTGTTAGGCAGAGGATGACCACATGATCAGCAGGACTGAATTTCTGATGAGTGTCCCTGGTAGACAGCATTTCACACATACTATCAGATCTCACTGCTGGTGGAATGGTGTCCTGTGTGACTCAACTGAGAGAAGGCTCTTGGAAGTTGATGTTGGGTTTCCTCCAGACTTTGTCCATGTGCCTTGTCCCTTGCCGATTTTGCTTTGTATCCTTCTGCTGTAATAAATCAGAGCTGCAAGTAAGACTATTCTGAGTTGTACGAGTGAATGAGTGAAAGTCTCTCAGTCGTGTCCGACTCTTTGCAACCCCATGGACTGTAGCCCAACAAGCTCCTCTGTCTACGTAATTTTCCAGGCAACAATACAGGACTGGGTAGCCATTCCCTTATCCAAGGGATCTTCTCAGCCCAGGGAGTGAATGTAGGTCTCCTGCACTGCAGGAAGATTCTTTACCATCTGAGCCATCAGAGAAATTGAATTGTGTGAGTACTTCTAGTAAGTCACCAAACCTGGGGGTAAACATGGAGATCTTCCACTCTTGGATAGTTTAAGATAAATATAAATTACAGTGCCTGCCCTATAAATTTGTATTCTAGTTCAGCTAGATCAGACATTTAAATGTCAATGTAAGATAACTGATTACAGATGAATGCTGGCATTAATTCTGAAGGAGTTCACATGAAGTTGAGATAAATGCAAGCAGGTATCCTTGGAGCAAGTTGGACCAAAGAATAATTATTTAGGCAAAGCAGTGAGGAATGGGGCCAAGGGGACATAATTCTAACTAACATAATTTCACTGATGAAGAAATTAAATGGAGAAACTCAGGTATCCTTGCAAAAATATGTTGTAAGAATATGTGTTGGAGAAGACTCTTGAGAGTCCCTTAGGACTGCAAGGAGATCAAACCAGTCAATCCTAAAGGAAATCAATCCTGAATATTCATTGGAAGGACTGATGCTTCAGGCGAAACTCCAAAACTTTGGCCACCTGATGCGAAGAGCTGACTCACTGGAAAAGATCCTGATGCTGGAAAAGACTGAAGGCAGGAGGAGAAGGGGATGACAGAAGACGAGATAGTTAGACGGCATTACCAACTCAATGCACATAAGTTTGAGCAAGCTCTGGGAGATGGTGAAGGGCAGGGAAGCCCGGCGTGCTACAGTCCATGGGGTGGCAAAGAGTGGGACACAACTAAGTGACAGAACAACAACAAATACTAGAATATAGGAACTGAGGACTTCCCTGGTGGTCCAGCAGTTAAAGAGTCTGCCTGCCAATGCAGGGAACATGGGTTCAGTCCCTGTTCTGGGAAGATTCCACATGCCTTGGGCAGCTGAGCCTCTGTGCCACAAGTACTGAAACCCTCGCACCACACCTAGAGAGTAGCCCCTGCTGGCTGTGACTAGAGAAAGCCTGTGCACAGCACCAAAGACCCACTGCAGCCAAAAATAAATAAGTAAATAATTTTACAAACAGTATAGGAATAAGCTTATCTGATAAGATGAGGAGAAGGATCTCAAGGATAATGAAGACTTTCTGAAACTACAATAGAAACCACTCTGGGAAACAGACAATTTCTTTTATGTGCCCCAACATTCACCCAGTGCTAACAATTCCCATTACTCTCCTTTTCATGTATGTCAGAGTAAATGCCTTGCCCACCATAAACATAGAAACGTAACATATTTACATACGCAAGTATTTTCTTTAGAGAGACGAGTGAATATACCTTCTGGTAATTTAGACTGCCATTCTACTGCATTCATTTAATATCCTGTGTTAACTGACTCTGCTCTGCCTCCATAGCCTCACAGCTTTAAAAACTGAGCTGAGCAAATTAGGTAACAATTTATACTGTTACACCTACTACTATTTCAAAACCATGAGCTCATCCACGCTTTCCCTAGTAACAAATCCTCTACAAACTAGAGACTCTCAAACTGGTGCCTCAGTTTTGTTTTGGTTTGTTTGTTTTCAGATTTTGAGTCAACATCTCCTAAGCAATAAATTTCACATAAAAATTCAGAATTCTGGTTTCTCTTTAAATGTTTTAAAACTTTGGCAACAGAGGCACACATTTCTGAAAGGCAAAGAGCTGGAGCCGAGTAACAGCTGTCACATTTGATAAGGGAATGCTACTCTTTAATTTCTCAAAATATTTTTAAGAATTTATTTATTTTTCAAAATCTTTATTATTCACATCATGTATCAATTTTTGAATTCCACATCCACACATGGAACTTACATATATATATGTCTGACCACTGTTGCTACTTGCTATTTAAGTTTTTTAGCCATGTATTGGACTGTAAACTTGCTCTTATTCCCTACTGTGTCCTGGCACCTTACTCATCACCTGGCAGGTTGTCTGTGCTTAATATATTTGTTGAACAAATGAATGAATAAATATATGTCACAATGTGGGGAAATGATTAATTGTCCACAACTATGTTTTGGCAACCCACTCCAGTATTCTTGCCTGGAGAATCCCATGGACAGAGGAGCCTGGTGGGCTACAGTCCATGGGATCACAAAGAGTCAGACACGACTGAGCAATTTTACTTTCTTTCTTTCATGTTTTTGCTTATAAACATAGCTATAGGATAAAAATCCCTAATGTTATTCTACTCTTGCCATTCCTTATCTCCAACCATGTTTAATGTTTCTCTCTTACATTTTCTGCCTTTTTCAAAATCAGTTCTCTCTTCTCTTGATTCTAGGTGCACCACTTCATTTTACTTTTTTTTAATTATTAATTGAAAAGAAATCCTTAATAAGTGTCATAGGTCCCTACTTCAAATAATTCAGCATCTTTCAAACTAAAGGTTGGGGAATTTCTTAGAAGAGAAGGAGATTTACAATATATATATATAAAAACAACTATTAAGTGGTAATCTCTTTCTAAATAAATTAGTGGGTTAAAGTGATAAAGTGACCAAATGTCCTGGATTGGTTAGCACAGTACTCAGGTCCTCCTTTTGGTCCTAGTGAAACTGGCCCAGATTCCCTTCAAGATTAAGTGTCCTGCAAGTTCTTGCTATCTGAAAATGGGGAAGTTGTTATGCTATAGATTAAATGGCTGAGAAGGTTAGTATCTTCAGTCCAGGGAGGTTATAAAGCCAGGGTAATAGCTAGGTGGGCTTCCCAGGTGGTCAGTGGTGAAGAATCCGCCTGCCAATGCAGGAGACCTGGGTTCAATCTCTGAGTCAGGAAGATCCCCTGGAGAAGCAAATGGCAATCCATTTCAGTATTCTAACCTGGGAAATCCCATGGACAGAGGAGCCTGGTAGACTACAGCCCACAGGGTCACAAAGAGTCAGACATGACTTAGCAACTAAACAGCATCAACAATATCCAGGCATATTTTTCTTGAGACAAGTTTTAAAAGATGTTAATTCCGAAAATGGATTTGACTGGGATATAATTCCAAGAGGCAGAAGATGTGGACTGAGATTATTGAAAATTCAGATCCCAGTAGAGTATAAATTCTGGAATGGCATTGTACATGTAAGAGACAAACAAATAAAATATACTGAGCCTTCTTACATTGCAGGTATTGTGCAGGAGGTTTTAGATATATTCTTTTATTTTGTAATTTAATTCTTATTCTACCCATTTTACAGATGAGTTACAGGACTTGATCCATATCACACAACCAATAAGTGACAGAACCAAAACACCAACCTGTCTTTCTCTCAAGCCCATATTTTTACCAAACCAAAAAAAGAAAAAACAAAAAAGGGAAAGGTAGAGAAAAGCAGTCAATGTTAAGAACAACTGGATAGCAGAGGTCTAGCAAGTGGGAGTCAAGGGGCCAAAAACCCAATACCTGGAGGCTCAAGAATGAAAGATCACTCTTGTTCCAGGGGCTAGTGATATATTTATTTCAAGATTAATGAAATATAAACAGTCTATATAAAAATGTTTTTCTTTGGAGGCCTGGATTTTAAACTTAAAACCCTAAAGTAGCATATGTCATTAACTAATACATGATGTTGGGCAACTAACAGGCTGTTAGGAGCCTCAAATTCCTTATTTTGAAAAATGGAGGCAATAAGGCTTAAAATAGTGGTGATTGACTACAAAAGTCAAGTTAACCTGCTTAGCCTAGAATATGGGTGCAATAAATGTTAGTTAGTAGTAGTAGTCATCATCATTATTACTGTTGCTGTTGTCTCCTTAAACTTAAGTATGTTACTGAACTTCATGATTGAATCTAGGAATGTTTTGATGACTCAGCAAAATGGCTGGGAAATGCTTTCTTAGATGAGCGATCCATCTTAAGCTCTAATCTGAAATAGAGGTAAAAGGAAATTCTACCTACAATCACTGTGGTAGATTACTTGTAAAGATGGCCACAATAATTCCTTCCATACATACATGTACACTTCTTTGCAATGTGACTTTGGTACTACTCCATTGAGATGTGGAATTTATTTTCTCATCTCTTCCATTGAGGTTGGCCATATGACTTCCTTTGATAATAGAATGCAGCAGAAATTACATTATGCAACTTTGAAGTTTAGGCTTAAAGAGGATTTACATCTTCCTTTCATGCTCTGTTGGAAGCCAGACGCTAGAGAAAGAAGGATGGTGGGACTTCCCAGGTGGTGTAGTGAATAAGAATCTGCTTGCCAATGCAGGGGACATGGGTTCAATCTCTGGTCTGGGAAGATTTCACATGCTGTGGAAGCCCACAAAACTACTGAGCCCACACTCTAGGGCCTGTGAGCCGCAACTACTAAGCCTGTGTGCCTAGAGCCTGTGGTTGGCAACAGAAGAAGCCACTACAATGAGAAGCGCACTTTGAAATGAAGAGTAGCCCCCTCTCACTGCAACTAGAGAAAGACCATGCAAAGCAAGGAAAATCCAGTGTAGCCAAAAATAAAATAAATAAATAAAAAGTTACAAAGAAAAAAAAAAGAGACATGGAATTCTGCTGGAGATACATGCCCCAGTCAATAGCCACCACCAGCATCTGGACATGTGAATGAAGATAACTATGCCATCCAGCCACAGTCAAGCCTGTAGTAGATTACTGCATTCATATAAATGAACCCAGGCAAGGCCAGCAGAAGAACCACCCCGGCAAACTCAGTCCAAGTTGCTGACTTATGAAACTGTGAGTAAATAAACGGTTATCTTAAGTCGGTAAGTTTTGGAGTGGTTAATTACATAGCAACAGAAAGTGAAAGTTGCTCAGTCATGTCCGACTCTTTGCGACCCCATAGACTATACAGTCCGTGGAATTCTCCAGGCAAGAATACTGGAGTGGGTAATCGTTTCCTTCTCCAGGGGATCTTCCCAACCTAGGGATCGAACCCAGGTCTCCCACATTGCAGGTGGATTCTTTACCAGCTGAGCTACCAGGGAAGCCCATAGCAACAGATATCTACAACAATTACCATATTTGAATTGTTTTTCAAAATATTAATATTTATTAAATACGTACCACAAGCAAGGCATCAGGCTAGGTGTAGAAAGTGAACCAAAATGTATAAAGTTTGGCCACTGCCTTGAAAAGAATTTATAAACTATATCAGGAGGTAATAAAGTATTTAGATAACAGAAACTATATATTAGAAGAACCACAGAGTAACACAACCATATTGTTATAAGAATTAAAAAAATATAATTTCTGCTGGAAGTGGTAAGGGGAGGATTTATCAAGAAGATAATATTAGAGTCTTGAAGGATTTTGATGGTGGAAGTAGGAGGAAAATTAATTCTAAGAGAAAGAAAAATGACCTGAGGAAAACTGTGGTCCTGGGAAAGGGCAAACAGTGCTCAGAAATTTGTCAGTATTTTATTTTACTTGGATTATAATATATGTACAGATGTGGGAGAACTCATTCAACAAATATCCAGCTGAAACTTCATTCCAGGCACTGGAATAACTCTGTTATGTAATAGGTGTGGAAGTTGAACTACAGACATGGAGGCCGGCTGAGTCACTAGTACAAGAAGGTGGCAGAACAGGGATTGGAATGCAGTAGTCTGACTCCAGAACCGCTCTGCTATTGTGCTGTGTCTTGGCTAAGTTAAGAAGTTAGTTACTTAGGGGGGAAAAAAAACAAAACTGGCACCAAACTAAATACACTTCAACAGTTGCAGTGAAAACAAATACACTATACTTATACAGAAAAATAGCCAATCTGATCACAGGAACCACAGCCTTGTCTAACTAAATGAAACTACACCATGCCATGTGAGGCCACCCAAGATGGATGGGTCATGGTGGAGAGGTCTGACAGAATGTGGTCCACTGGAGAAGGGAATGGCAAACCACTTCAGTATTCTTGCCTTGAGAACCCCATGAACAGTATGTAAAGGCAAAATGATAGGATATTGAAACAGGAATTCCCAGGTTGGTAGCTGCCCAATATGCTACTGGAGATCAGTGGAGAAATAACTCCAGAAGGAATGAAGGGATGGAGCCAAAGCAAAAACAATACCCAGTCGTGGATGTGACTGGTGAAAGAAGCAAGGTCCGATGCTGTAAAGAGCAATATTGCATAGGAACCTGTAATGTTAGGTCCATGAATCAAGGGAAATTGGAAGGGGTCAAACAGGAGATGGTAAGAGTGAACGTTGACATTCTAGGAATCAGCGAACTAAAATGGACTGGAATGGTGAATTTAACTCAGATGACCATTATATCTACTACTGTGGGCAGGAATCCCCTAGAAGAAATGGAGTAGCCATCACAGTCAACAAAAGAGTCTGAAATGCAGTACTCGGATGCAATCTCAAAAGACAATGATCTCTGTTTGTTTCCAAGGCAAACCATTCATTATCACGGTAATCCAAGCCTATGCCCCAACCAGTAACGCTGAAGAAGCTGAAGTTGAACGGTTCAATGAAACCTACAAGACCGTTTAGAACTAACAACCAAAAAAGATGTCCTTTTCATTATAGGGAACTGGAATGCAAAACTAGTAAGTCAAGAGTTACCTGAAGTAACAGGCAAATTTGGCCTTGGAGTACAGAATGAAGCAGGGCAAAGGCTAATAGAGTTTTGCCAAGAGAACACACCGGTCACAGCAAACACCCTCTTCCAACAACACAAGAGAAGACTATACACACGGACATCACCAGATGGTCAACACCGAAATCAGACTGATTATATTCTTTGCAGCCAAAGATGGAGGAGCTCTATACAGTCAGCAAAAACAACAATGGGAACTGACTGTGGCTCAGATCATGAACTCCTTATTGCCAAATTCAGACTTAAATTGAAGAAAGTAGGGAAAACCACTAGACCATTCAGGTATGACCTCAATCAAATCCCTTATGATTATACAGTGGAAGTGAGAAATAGATTTAAGGGACTAGGTCTGATAAACAGAGTGCCTGAAGAACTATGGACGGAGGTTCATGACATTGTACAGGAGACAGGGATCAAGACAATCCCCATGGAAGAGAAATGCAAAAAAGCAAAATGGCTGTCTGAGAAGGCCTTACAAATAGCTGTGAAAAGAAGAGAAGCAAAAAGCAAAGGAGAAAAGGAAAGATATTCCCATTTGAATGCAGAGTTCCAAAGAATAGCAAGGAGAGATAAAAAAGACTTCCTCAGTGATCAATGCGAAGAAACAGAGGAAAATGACAGAATGAGAAAGTCTAGAGGTCTATTCAAGAAAATTAGAAATACCAAGGGAACATTTCATTCAAAGATAGGCTGTATAAAGGACAGAAATGGTATGGACCTAACAGAAACAGAAGATATTAAGGAGAGGTGGCAAGAATACACAGAAGAACTGTACAAAAAAGATCTTCATGACCCAGATAATCATGATGGTGTAATCACTCACCTAGAGCCAGACATCCTGGAATGTGAAGTCAAGTGGACCTTAGAAAGCATCACTACGAACAAAGCTAGTGGAGGTGATGGAATTCCAGTTAAGCTATTTCAAATCCTCAAAGATGATACTGTGAAAGTGCTGCACTCGATATGCCAGCAAATATGGAAAACTCAGCAGTGGCCACAGGACTGGAAAAGGTCAGTTTTTGTTCCAATCCCAAAGAAAGGCAATGCCAAAGAATGCTCAAACTACCGCACAATTGCACTCATCTCACATGCTAGTAAAGTAACGCTCAAAATTCTCCAAGCCAGGCTTCAGCAATACATGAACCGTGAACTTCCAGATGTTCAAGCTGGTTTTAGAAAAGGCAGAGAAACCAGAGATCAAATTGCCAACATCTGCTGGATCATCGAAAAAGCAAGAGAGTTCCATAATAACATCTATTTCTGCTTTATTGACTATGCCAAAGCCTTTGACTGTGTGGATCACAATAAACTGTGGAAAATTCTCAAAGATATGGGAAAAGCAGACCATGTGACCTGTCTCTTGAGAAACCTGTATGCAGGTCAGGAAGCAACAGTTAGAACTGGACATGGAACTACAGACTGGTTCCAAATAGGAAAAGGAGTACGTCAAGGCTGTATATTGTCACCCTGCTTATTTAACTTATATGCAGAGTACATCATGAGAAATGCTGGGCTGGATGAGCACAAGCTGGAATCAAGATTGCCAGGAGAAATACCAATAACCTAGATATGCAGATGACACCACCCTTATGGCAGAAAGTGAAGAGGACTAAAAAGCCTCTTGATGAACATGAAAGAGGAGAGTGAAAAAGTTGGGTTAAAGCTCACTACTCAGAAAACTAAGATCATGGCATCTGGTCCCATCACTTCATGGGAAATAGATGGGGAAACAGTGGAAACAGTGTCAGACTTTATTTTGGGGGGCTCCAAAATCACTGCAGATGGTGATTGCAGCCATGAAATTAAAAGACGCTTACTCCTTGGAAGGAAAGTTATGACCAACCTAGATAGCATATTTAAAAGCAGAGACATTACTTTGCCAACAAAGGTCCGTGTAATCAAGGCTATGGTTTTTCCAGTAGTCATGTATGGGTGTGAGAGTTGGGCTGTGAAGAAAGCCGAGTGCTGAAGAATTGATGCTTTTGAACTGTGGTGTTGGAGAAGACTCTTGGGAGTCCCTTGGACTGCAAGGAGATCCAACCAGTCCACCCTAAAGGAGATCAGTCCTGGGTGTACATTGGAAGGACTGATGATGATGCTGAAGCTCCAATACTTTGGCCACCTCATGTGAAGAGTTGACTCATTGGAAAAGACCCTGATGCTGGGAAGGCTTGGGGTCAGGAGGAGAAGCGGACAACAGAGGATGAGGTGGCTGGATGGCATTACCGACTCGATGGACATGAGTTTGCGTAGGCTCTGGGAGTTGGTGATGGACAGGGAGGCCTGCCATGCTGTGATTCATGGGGTTGCAAAGAGTCAGACACTACTGAGCAACTGAACTGATACAAACCAACAAGAAGGAATCTCAAATACGTAGTATTTATTTATTTATATTTTTGGTTGTGCTGGGTCTTTATTGCTGTTCATGGGCATTCTCTAGTTGCGGCAAATGTGAACAAGTCTTCCTGTGGTGCTCATTCTTCTCCTGTAATATGGCAGAAAAATAAAAAAAGAATACAAAATGATTAAATTGAGAATAGTGTCTTTTATATCTGGAGGGAAGAAAAGAGATTGAGATTAGGGAGAGGAATCACAGAGTGCTTCAAAGAACAGGTTACGTTAGTGTTTCTTAAAATAGAAGCTGTTTATTCTTTCTTTAAAAATTATATATGTTATACAGTCATTTCTCTGTTCCCAAATACCAAAAGCCAGGGATGCTCAAGTCTATTACATAAAATGACATAGTATTTGTTTGTTAATATAATATACTCACATTCTTGTGTTGTTGGAAGAGGGTGTTTGCTATGACCAGTGCGTTCTCTTGGCAAAACTCTGTTAGCCTTTGCGCTGCTTCATGTTGTACTCCAAGGCCAAACTTGCCTGTTACTCCAGGTATCTCTTGACCTCCTACTCTTGCATGCCAGCCCCCTGTGATGAAAAGGACATCTTTTTTTTGGTGTTAGTGCTAGAAGGTCTTGTAGGTCTTCATAGAACCATTCAACTTTAGCTTCTTCAGCATTAGTGGTTGGGGGCATAGACTTGGGTTACTGTGATATTGAATGGTTTGTCTTGGAAATGAACCGAGATCATTCTGTCATTTTTCAGATTGCAACCAAGTACTGCATTTTGGACGTTTTTGTTGACTATGATGGCTACTCCATTTCTTCTAAGGGAGTCTTGCCCACAATAGTAGATATAATGGTCATTTGAATTAAATTCGCCCATTCCTGTCCATTTCGGTTCACTGATTCTTAAAACGTCAGTGTTCACTCTTCCCATCTCCTGTTTGACCACTTCCAATTTACCTTGATTCATGGACCTAACATTCCAGGTTCCTATGCAAAAGAATTGATGCTTTTTAACTGTGGTGCTTGAGAAGACTCTTGAAAGTCCCTTAGATAGCACGGAGATCAAACCAGTCAATCCTAAAGGAAATCAACCCTGAATATTCACCGGAATGACGGATGTTGAAAGTGAAGCTCCAATACTTTGGCCACCTGATGCCAAGAGCTGACTCATTGGAAAAGACCCTGATGCTGGAAGACTGAAGGAAGGAGGAGAAGGGGAGCACAGAGGATGAGATGGTTGGATGGCATCACTGACTCAATGGACATGAGTTTGAGCAAATTCCAGGAGATGGTGGAGGACAGGGAAGCCTGGCAATCTGCAGTCCATGAGGTCGCAAACAGTCAGACATGACTGAACGACTGAACAACAACAACTCACATTCTACCATATGTTTGAAATAATCTCTAGGTCACTTACAACACCGAATACAATGTAATTACTATGTAAATAGTGGCAGGCCAAGTGGCAAGTTCAAATTTTGCTTTCTGGAACTTTCTGGGTTTTTCAAATATTTTCCACCAGCTATTGGTTGAGTTTGGATGCAGAACAATGGACATATCATATTTTACATGATAAATGTATAAATCAACTTTCACACAACAGAATCATACCACAGGGTTCAAAAGAGAGACTTCAGGAATTGAATTAATCAGATGTGAAGAAGAGAAGGCATTTCAGAATGAGGAACTGGCAGAGGGACAGAGGCAGGAAAAAGGGTGGGGAGCAGTAAGAGGGAAACAGGGAGTAGGTCATTCTTGCAGTAGCCTATATTTGTAAGAGTGTAGTACTGCACAAAAGTTAGGTAAAGATGTGGCCAGAATGTGTAGTTTCTTGGAAGCATTTGTAAACCTTACACTGTAAACAATGAAGTCTTTATATCAATTAGGATTCCTTAGTTTGGGGCAACAAGAAACAACTACGGCTAACCCAAATAAACAGAGAAAGAGAAGAGACAAAAAAAAAAAATAGGGTGATAGATGAGAGAGAGAAAAAGAGAGACAGGGCAAGGAGAAAGGGAGTGTGAGAAAGAGAAGAGAAAAACAGAGAAGCAGATTCGATAGTTTTGAGATAGTTTATCAAGTAAGTGACCAGCCCAGGAACCTGGTAGTTTTGAGCATCTCAATGATGTGAACTGATAGCGTAGCTCTTTAGAGCAGTTGGTTCTTAACTTACCTGCTATCTCAGTGTGTCTCCATGCAAGATTCCAGTTTCTAGGACAGTATGGTCAACCTGGGGCTTCCCTAGTGTTTCCCCTCTGTGACCTGGGAGGCGAGGTTCTGCACTTGCTTCTCAGAATAATACTGGCAGCAGAGGTAGTTCTTCAAAGGAAGGGACGTTGAGCAGATTTTGAAAAACAGAAAAAAAAAGTCCAGTCTGGATTCCTGAGGAAGTATGGAATGACTATGCAAAACCTAAAAATTCCTTTATTGAAATTAATTCTTCAGATTAGACATCTAGTTAACTTCAGTTCAGTCGCTCAGTCGTGCCCGATTCTTTGTGACCCCATGGACTGCAGCACACCAGGCCTCCCCGTCCATCACCAACTCCCGGAGCTTACTCAGACTCATGTCCATTGAGTCGGTGATGCCATCCAACCATCTCATCCTCTGTCGTCCCCTTCTCCTCCCGCCTTCCATCTTTCCCAGCACCAAGGTCTTTTCAAATGAGTCAGTTCTTTGCATCAGGTGGCCAAAGTATTGGAGTTTCAGCTTCAGCATCAGTCATTTCAATTAACACTCAGGACTGATTTCCTTTAGGATGGGCTGGTTGGATCTCCTTGCTGTCCAAGGGACTCTCAAGAGTATTGTTTAACACCACAGTTTAAAAGCATCAATTCTTTGGCGCTCAGCTTTCTTTATAGTCCAAGTCTTACATCCATACATGATTACTGGAAAAACTATAGCTTTGACTAGAGGGACCTTTGTTGGCAAAGTAATGTCTCTCCTTTTTAATATGCTGTCTGAAAGTGAAAGTGAAGTCGCTCAGTTGTGTCTGACTCTCTGCGACCCCATGGACTGTATCCTACTAGGCTCCTCCGTCCATGGAATTTTCCAGGCAAGAGTTCTGGAATGGGTTGCCATTTCCTTCTCCAGGGGATCTTCCCGGCCCAGGGATCGAACCCGGGTCTCCCGCATTGTAGGCAGATGTTTCTACCGTCTGAGACACCAGGGAAGCCCAATATGCTGTCTAGGTTGGTCATAAATACGTACCAAATTAATTAGACCTCTCGAATCGATTATTTCATCCCAATGAACTAACAGTTTCGTTTTCAGAGACCTGACGTTTTTGAGCGTCCCTACCACCTCTGTCTTCTCAGATAATAATCACTAGATTGGACCCATTACTTTTGCGGTGAAACTGAGATCAACCACTCCTTGTGGAAGACTGGCAGAAAATGCTGGAAGAAATATAAGAAAACGATGACACCGCAAGTCCTGCGAACTAGCCGAGGGACCCCAAGCTGCAGCGGTCCCTTTCTTGAGTTGACAGGGTAGGTGCCCTGATACCGAGCTGCCAGGGTCAGCGAAATCGATTGAGCTGAGGGTCCCTAAGGGCTAAGTAGGCCGAACTGCATACTGGAAAGTGTAGTTCCGCGGGGGAACGGCCGGAATGGCGAGCGGCGCACACGCGCACAAGGAGCTCAGGGCAACAAAGACGGCGACGTGCGCGCACGCGCCGGAGAACGAGTCGGGAGGGCTGCGCTTGCGCTCCTGGCCGCCGCTCTGAGCTACCGAGCGGCCAGGAGGACAGAGAGAGGGAGGGGCAGGAGCCACCGACCGCAGGAGGAGGAGGAGGGCGTTGTGCTCCCGGACGAGCGAGGAGAAAGGGGCGGGGCCGGCGAGCTGCGCGCGGAGGTGCACCGCTCCTGGGACCGGGGGGCGCGCGGGGGTCTGTGGCCCTTGCTGTCCCAGTGGCCGCCGCCGTCGCTTGGCCGCCGTCGGTCTGCGGGAGGCGGGTTATGGCGGCGGCGGCAGTGGGAGCTGTGAATGAATTCTCCGGGTGGACGAGGGAAGAAGAAAGGCTCCGGCGGCCCCAGCAGCCCGGTGCCTCCCAGGCCTCCGCCCCCCTGCCTGGCCCGCTCCCGTCCCGCCCCCAAGCCGGCCCCTCCGCCCCAATCGCCGCATAAGCGGAACCTGTACTACTTCTCCTACCCGCTGTTCGTAGGCTTCGCGCTGCTGCGTCTGGTCGCCTTCCACCTGGGGCTCCTCTTCGTGTGGCTCTGCCAGCGCTTGTCCCGCGCCCTCATGGCCGCCAAGAGGAGCTCCGGGGCCGCGCCGGCCTCGGCCTCGCCCCCGGCACCGGTGCCAGGCGGGGAGGCCGAGCGCGTCCGAGCGTTCCACAAACAGGCCTTCGAGTACATCTCCGTCGCCCTGCGCATCGATGAGGACGAGAAGGGTAAATGGGGAGCTGGGGGGAGGGGGCGGCGGCGCCGGGAAGAAAGCGGTGGGATCGCCGAGGGAGGGCAACACCTGCGTCCCTTTCCTGCCGGGGCCAGCGGGCACCCCCGGAGCTGATCTGCCCTGCGAGACCGCTTCCTCGGGGTTAGACCCTCATCCTTTACGAGTCTCAGTTGAAAACCTCTCCCCTTTCAGGCACCCTAGCCGCTGACTTTGTTTCAGATACTAGCCTACACCTACATTTCTGCATGACCCGAGTCCCTGTGAGATATCTAGACGTGCTGGTGACAGTGACAGTTGTCCTAGAGTGACCACACAGATCCTTTCTAGCGCTGTAAACAGTGAGTGGCTTGCTCTGAGCCAGGTTTCCAAAAGGTTTTGATACCGAAGAAGCTGTTCTTGTTACAGGCTTTTAGTGAAAGCAGAGTACTGTAGTGTCAGAAAAAGAGAACAAATGCTGACTTAATTTTGAAAGGAACAGCTGCATATGATTACAGCTGAATTTGCACTATTTTTTAAGTTTCATGACAGTTATTTTTATCAATATAATGACTTCTAAGAATTTTCAATAAAATTCTGTTTTAGTATAGAACTTTTGCCCATGGTTGATTTGCTCTCATCTCAATGAATATGCCAAGTATTCCATTCAAAATTTCTAAATTGAAATATTGAGTAAATAGGATTAGTTTATACATACTATTTTACAGTAAAATGTAAAGATTTCTGTTTCTGGATGGAAGCAAGGCTACCACATTCTTCAGATTTCTTTTAAACTAACATTTTTTTTTAGTCTTTTTATATGCCAGGCACTATTTTCTTGGCTTTGCATGTGTTATCTGTTTAGTCCTCACAATTACCCCCTGAGGTGAAGATACTGTTAGTTTCAGCATTTTACAGATGAACAAACTGAGGTTCACAAGGTTAAAGCAGGTCGTTCCAAACCTATGCTGATTGCTAATGAAAAATTTTTATGGAAGATGATAAATGAAATTATAACATTTTGAAAATCCCTCCTTTCATCCCTAACTCCAGTTTGCTGAGATCTTTTCCCTCTAACTACTCATTTGCATTGTTCATTAGTATAAAAAAGAGCAATCTGCAGTTCATTTGTAGTGTCTCCACTACCAACTCCACAAACTGTTCTAGGTTTTCCGTTTCGTTGAAGTCCATTTCCTTTGTGGGGCCTTGGACTGGGAAGTAGGATATAAGGAAGGAGGCAGTATTCATGGGTTTGGAGTGAAAGGACAGAGAGGAAGTTTCAGAAAGTTGAAGAAAGGAGGCACATTTAAGAAAAGAATACTGTGTGTTTTGGGAGGGAAATTTTTTATTAACTACTTTATTTACCGCTTCTAAGGAAGATCCAAGATCACCTGAGGAGAATGAAGAAGCATATACCATTATCCCTTTCTAGAGAAGCACTGTTTTATTGCACTATTTTATTATAATAGAGTCCTCTGAAGTTTACTAATCTAGGTCAAAAGTTGAATAGAAGGATATATTTGAGGGTAGATCATTTGTTGTATTTGAAAAGAGAATGCCAGTATACACAAGGAAATTTTGTTAACACTGGGTGATAGGAGTTGGGAGGTAGCAAAAGAGATCAACGAAAACTTAGGCTTTAAAAAAAGGTCCTAGACTCTTAAAATTAAAGAGAAATCAGTTCCATGTGAGGGGTAAGTGATGGAAGTGGAATTCAGACCTTGGGTTTCATGCTGGTGATTTATCTTTGAGTATCACATATATGCCTCTATTATATTTAAGTCCTCTTAAAATATTTAAGTATAAATATTTTCAGTGATCTATGTGCCACATATTTCACTCTCTCAGCAGATAATGTTTCTATTCAAAGGTTTTGCTTTATTTATACTTCAGTTTCTAAAGTAGACATCAAAATAGGCAATGATAACTCTTTAGTTTGAGTTCTACAACTGCCGCATTATATTCCAAAGGAAATTGGTTCAAACTGAAGCAAATTAGTTATATTCATTTTCCTCTAAAAGTGAAGTAAAACTGAGTTTACGTTGTTGTGGTTCTCTTTTATCTCAGATTTTCCCTAGAGCATATTGAAATTTTTTATATTTTAACTTTAATTCAGTAGATGCAACAGTTCACATTTGAGGTCTGTTTGCCTCTCCGGCATCCTTGACAATACAGAACTTAATTCCAGGAGAATGTCATCCTGTCTCTTTCCTCCTGCGTCAAAACAAATAGAAATGAATTGAATAGATAGTCTCCACAAGTTTCCTAACTCTGTGGTTAGCCCCTGAATCACTAAGGAGCTAGTAATGTCCTACATCCCCTTTCCCTTGATAACTTGACTTGGTTTATAAATATACTGAAAGCCACTTTATTCCAGCAGGTGAAGTGGGCTGTTTCAGACTGTCATGATGTTAGGTAATTGACACATTTGGTGCCTTCAAATAATAAAGACCAAATTAAATCTTATTTTAACAAAGTAATATGTAAATGTTGTTTATGTGGTGACTATTTTGAATTTTATTTTTTTATGGCGTACTTTGATGCTGAACTTTCATAAAGGCCTAGATTATCTAAAACCGTGCTATTTTGAATAGAAAAGAATAGCGCAGCAAATTCTATTTACCTAATAAGAGGTTATGTGAAGTTTGTTCACTGAAGCATTTATTGAATACCAGTTAATTTGCTCAGCTCTGCATTCTAGATGTTAACTTGAGAGAAAATTACTTCCTCTCCAGTGAGATGTGTTAAGATGTTCCTTATGTGATTAATAAATGTGTGTATTCTTATAAAAATGTATGTATTCTTTCATATATATTCTATATCCTTCATTTTTTCCCAAGGAGTTAAATGATTTGTGGATATTTTATTTATTGTTGAACATTTTTGGAAAACTGATAACCTATGATATCTGCTGTATATCTGGAGAAACTGGAATTTAAAGAGTGAACGCACAGTAGCAGAATTAGGAACAGAGTTTAGGTGAACAGATTCATAATTTCATACTTTTATTTTATACTAAGCAGGTTCTCTATTGTGTAATTCCAAGGGCCCCTTGAAATACTTGGAGGAGAAAAGGAGGTTGTAATAGTGGTTCTTTGGATTAACCAGAACATGAACTAACATGCTTTGCATGGCTTCTACAGGTAGACAGGTAGACAAGCCTGGAATCTCCTGAGTAATACAGTGGTACAGATTCTCTAGATGTGGTTCAGTTACCTCAAATATGTAGGACTTGACAGACAGCAAGGGCCCAGTGTGTTGTATGAGAGAGAGTCAGTTTCTCAAGATAAGATAGGGCTGCATGCAGCATCTGTCATCAAGGATAGAAATTATCTAAATAAAATCCTTTTCTGTTTATTTCTAGTCAGTTTATATTTAAAAAGAGGTTTTTTTAAACTACTGTATAATTTTATAATTTCATATAACCCAACACTGTTCTTTATTTAAAACACACACAAAAGACTTGCTTATCCACATCTATTTTCAGAAGGTGAAGCTAGAGAGTAGAAATCAGAAGTATCAGATCTAGAGATCTGGTATATTTTCTTTTACTCCTAAAAACTATGAGACATCAGTTTGAAAGGATTGATTTCAGGCAATTTTTTTGTGCCTAATTTCTGCTTTAAATGATTAGAACAAGGAAAGAGTTATTCTGATGGATTGACATTCTGATGATGATATACTTTTCCCAGATAATAACATTATTTTTTATTAAATATACAATAAACATTTCATATTTCTCTGCAAGAATATGTAGTGACATTTGCACTAAAGACCAAAAGGCAGCCATTCTTAGGAACTTCCTCCCTTGTTCTGTTTTTTTTTTGAATTATAGTTTATATCCTTCCTAATGTAAAATACAGTTAACCCTGTAAAACTCACCTGGTAACTAGATTCCTAAGATTATTGTTGCTCATCCTGATGACAGTTGTCAGTAAATAAGTATTAAATTATCGAAGAAGGATCTTTTCTAAACCTTCCTACCTTTTTTCCTCTAGCTTATTCTCTGTGCTCTACCTAATAATAGTTGGATTTTTCAATCTGGCAAAGTATAGATTCTCTGTTTTTCTACTTATTTTCCTCTCTCTTGACCTATATAATAGCAGTGAAGGTATTAATAAGCTGACCTAGCTTTTTTTTTTGCTCTTGCTTTGTGAATTAACAACTGCTCACGCTTGATACCCTGTAGAATAAAACATCTTTGAGCACACTCAAACTCAATGGTTTGTTCTGGTAAATGAGGAAAGAAAAGTGTCAAAATCGAGGTTTTCTTGGGACTAATAAATGTTTCACAGCTGTATAGATAGAGCATAGATGATTATGCTTATCCACATCTTTCTGTGCTTTTGCAGCTATTTTATGCTGAAGTGGAGATATTTTGTACTTAACTGTTGTTCTTAAGTGAATTTTGCCAGTGCCTTTCAGTGAACTATGACTAGAACACACACCTGTGGCTTAAAAAGTGGAATGTATTATTTATTGTAGCCAAGAGAACACACACCATGGGGAACCATCCCTTATCTCAGGAAAAGGCAACTAGAAACAATGTACAGAATTTGGGCTTATACTCAGTGATTTTTGAGGAGGATTTATGGAAGCAAGGTTTTGCTCTCGATTGGATGCTTTCAGGAATTGTGGCTAATTCTGTAATTAAGTTTCTTAAATTTGATACAGAAGGGGAGACTAGAGTGAGGATGAAGCTATGGTTGATTGAGAGGCACTCATTAGCCCAAAGAGAAGGATGTTTGGTGTTTCATGGCTTGGACAGTGTTCATGTTTTGGGTGTGTTTAGATATGATTGCAGAGTAGTCTTGTTTTTATCTTCATTCATCATGATTACAGAGTGGGCCTGTCTGATATTCTGTGAAATTGTTTATATTCAGTATAACACCAAGGCACAGTTGTAATGTCAGATCATTTCCTTGTTACACTAAGGCATAGTTGATGTCCTAGCTCTTGGATGTCAGGGGCTGCTTTTCGTTGTCTCAGCTTTGAGGGTCTAATTTCATGCTTTTTAAATTGCAGTGCCTCTTACCCAAATTGATATTTGAATTCTGACTGTACAGGATCCTGGGCAAGTTACTTACTACTACACTGAGATAATGTTTGTAAAATACTTAGTACTTGTGCATAGTAGATCCTCAGAAAATAGGAACTACTATTATTAATTTTACAGTTCTTTTAAGGTTACAGCCTCTAGAGGTTATGCTTGAACATTGTTAAACCATCATATCTAGTTTTTATTATCCTTCTTTTAGGAAACAGGCATCTAAATGTGATTTGGGGGAGAAGGAGAATTATCTAAAGAGTGGTATAAAAATATATTTGTTAATTATGACTCTTAGTTCAGAAAAAAACAAATGGAAGTCTCTTCTTAGCCTCACTTAGTATCCTAGCTTTTTATTACAAAAGAGATAAAATGAATTTTTTGTTATTATGTACGTACTCATAGATGAATACAGGCTTTTTTTTTGGAATTGCTTGATTGATTTTTGGTTATGCTGGATCTTCATTGGTGCATGGGCTTTTCTCTAAGTGTGGCCAGTGGGGGCTACTCTTTAGTTGTGGTGCATGGGCTTTTCTCATTGCGGTGACTTCTATTGTTGCAGAGCACAGGCTCTAGGGACCTCCCGCTTCAGTAGTTGGAGCACATGGGCTTAGTATTTGTGTCTCCCAGACTCTAAAGCACAGGCTCAATAGTTGTGGTACAAAGGTTTAGTTGCTCCAAGGCATGTGGGATCTTACCAGATCAAGGATCGAACCCGTGTCTCCTGCGCTGACAGATGGATTTTTTTTTTTTTTTGCCACTGAACCACCTGGGAAACCCAGAATGCAAACTCTTGATAGAGAATTTGGAAAATACTAATAATGCACAAAAGTTAAAATTATCCACCATCCATCCATAGTAAATAGAAAAGGTTTTTAAAGAAAATAAGTTGAAATTCTTAATGTTAAAGAAAATATCCAAAACTGTAATGATTTCTTTACATGAGGTTGAAAACATTTCCAATTAAATGGGGAAAAAAGTAAATCTTCATTTCAGAAATAAACCTTGATGTTTGAACATGAAAGCAAATATGGCCTTTTTGCTGAATTAAAACAATAGAAAGGATCCTTTCTGTAATAGTGAACTATGAGAGAATGAACCTGGGAGCTGTCAGTCTGATGCGTCATGGCCTCTATAGTTCATTGTGGATTAGCACACATTAAAATCTACTGTAAGGTCTTTAAAGATTCCTGTTACTTTCAAATGTGACACTTACAAGTTGCTAGCAGAAAACTGTGTAGGAAAATGGATATACTTATTTCCTGGAGTTGTTCGTAGAATGGTGCTTAAGAAAGACTAAATAGATGAGTAAAAACAGTGGGGCTTTAAGAGCAAAAATACAACTGTGCATAGCATACAGTTCTGCAGTAGAAGGATTTGCGTTTATCAACAGATTTACTAAGCATGCCAAAAGTAATTTTTACATATCTCTTTTATTAAAATATTATCCCATGCCCTGTGTCATTTGATCTTTGCCACAACTCGGAGTTAGGTAAAAGAAGTGTCATCTTGTTTCTAGGTAAGGAGACTAAAGCTCAGAGAGATTGCCTGACTTTCCCAAAGTCAGAGAGCTCTTAAATGATGGAGCAAGGACTTAAATCTGTCTTGTAACTCACATAGTTGCAAACTGACATCCTCTCTACCCAAGATGCTCTTGTTTTGATCTTCTCATTGGCAATCTGGGTACCACTAACATGTGAAGAAAAAGATGGAATAGATAATTCACAAATTAGTCC
Source organism: Okapia johnstoni (assembly GCA_024291935.2). Classification (NCBI taxonomy): domain Eukaryota; kingdom Metazoa; phylum Chordata; class Mammalia; order Artiodactyla; family Giraffidae; genus Okapia; species Okapia johnstoni. The sequence goes on along the minus strand of CM044306.1, from coordinate 119,899,254 downwards.
AGTATTCTTATCTTTATTTAAAGATGGATATTATCAGTATTTGTACAGTAACACACATCAAAAATTAATGCACAAATATAGAAAGCAAAAATCTTCTGTAATCTTATCCTTAGATGATTACTGATAAGTTTCCTGACTTTGTCTAGTTATATAAACATAAATATTTATTCATTAGAAGAAAATGAATCATGTTGCATGGAAACTCATCTGTAACCTTTTTTACTTAATGTGTAAGGACTCTCCATTTCAAAATACTTAACCTTCCTCTTGTATTTTTTTTCAGTTTTAAGTACACTTTTATTAAAGTATACATGAAGTACACACTTTATGTGTTGCTGAATGAATTATTAAGCTGAACATAGCAGTTTGAAACCTCACCAGGTCAAAAATAGAATATTGCTCTGGAAGCCTGCCTTTCTCATCCTCCCTTCTGCTCACCACCTTTCAACACCCTGCACAAAGGTATCTTCAGTTCCTAACTTCTTACACCATAAATGAGCTTTATAAATGAAATCATGCAGTTGACATTCTTTTTGTGTATGGCTGCTTTTGCTCAACATTATGCTTGTCAGAGCGCTTCCCTGTTGGCTCAGATGGTTAAGAATCTACCTGCAGTGCAGGAGACCTGGGTCCGATCCCTGGGTCGGAAAGTTCCCCTGGAGAAGGGCATGGCAACCCACTCCAGTATTCTTGCCTGGAGAATTCCATGGACAGAAGAGCCTGGTGGGCTACAGTCCATGGGATCGCAAAGAGTCAGACACTACTAAGCGACTTTGACTTCACTTCATGCTTGTCAGATTAATCTTTGAGGTTACTTTTGGCAGTAATTGTTCATTTTCATTTCTGTATATAAGGGGTCAGCAAACTGCCTGTAATGGGTCATTTAGTAATTTTTTTTATTATGGTAAAACATAGATAACAAAACTTGCCATTTTAATGATTTAAAGTGTGGGAATCAGTGGCATTAAATACATTCACAGGGGATTCTCTGGCAGTCCAGGGGTTAAGACTTTATGCTTCCACTACAGAACACATAGTTCGATCCCTGGTCAAGGAACTAAGATCCTGCATGCCACGTGGCCAAAAAAAAAAGAAAAATACATTCACGGTATTGTGCAACCGTTACCACTATCCATTTCTAGAGCTTTACATCCTCCCAAACCAAAACTCAGTACCCATTGAACAATAACTCCTCATTTCCCCTTCTCTATTCTTCCCTCGTCCCAGTCCCTGATAGCCTCTGTTCTGCTTTCTGTCTGTGATTTCGCCAGTTCCGGGTACCTCATATAAGTGGAATCATACAGTATCTGTCCTTCTTTGACACTTCACTTAGCATTTCAGCATCTGTAAGCAATGCTGAGGCATGTAACAGATTTCATTCCTTTTTTAGTCTGAATAATATTCCATTGTATATGTGTGCCACGTTTTGTTTATCCATTCATCTGCTACTTGATATTTGGGTTGTTTCTACCTATTAATAATGCTGCTCTAGGGACTTCCGTGGTGGTCTAGTGGCTGAAATTCCATGCTTCCAGTGCAGGCGGCATGGGTTTGATCACTGGTCTGGGAATTAAGATCTTGTATGCTGTAAGGCGTAGCTAAAAAAATAATATTATAAATATTGGTATACAAGTTTCTGAGCCCCTCTTTCAGTGCTTTGGAGTATCCACATAGGAGTAGACTTGTGGGATCATATGTTAATTATTATGTTTAATTTTGGGGGGACTGCCAAATTGCTTTCCACAGCAGCCTTGCATTTTTACATTGCCAGCACCAGTGCACAAGGGTTTCTAATTTCTCCACATTGGTTAGTTTCAAGGTTTGTTTACTTTGTAAAACAATGGCCATGCTAATTAATGCAAAGTGGTATCACATCATAGTTTTGATTAGCATTTCCATAATGACTTATGATGTTGAGGATCTTTTCAGGTGCTTATTGTCCATTTGTATATCTTCTTGGGAAAAATGTTTATTAAAGTTCTTTGCCCATTTTTGCATTCATTTTTAAGAATTTATGGCTTCACTGGGTCTTTGTTGCTGCACATGGGCTTTCTCTAGTTGCAGCAAGTCGGGAGCTCCTCTCTAGCTGTGAGCGGGTGGGCTTCTCATTGCAGTGGTTTCTCTTGTTACTGAGCACGGGCTCTAGGTGCTCGGACTTCAGTATTTGCAGTACGTGGGCTCAGTTATTGTGACTCCTGGGCTCTGGAACACAGGCTCAGGAGTTGTGCATGGGCTTAGCTGTCCCTCAGTATGTAGCATCTTTCCAGAGCAGGGATTGAACCCGTGTCCCCTGCATTGGGAGGAGGCTTCTTGACCACCGAACCACCAAGGAAGCCTTCATTTGTTTTTTTGTTGTTGTTGTTGAACTGTTGAGTAAATACTTCAGATGCCCTTTCACAACTATTCAACACTCATATATAGGGGGTGTGATCCAGTAAAGCTTTATATAGAAAAACAGGCAGCTGACTATATTTGACCCTTGGGCCACTGTTGTCCATAGATTATGTAGTTCTTAGATTATGAGCCATACTGTGTATGTAGTTCAGATTATTGGCTAATAGTTTCAGCTACAGCTGCAACCATTGATTGTAAGCTTCTGCCATCCCATTCCTCTCTTGATTTGATATAGTGTTGTTGGTTGAGTTTGAATGTTATTGGGGCCCATATAGGAGAGAGGGAGATATATAAGGGAAACCAAGAACTGCTGAAGTATCCTGAAGGCCTTTTGTGTGCTGGAGATCATTGTAAGTTTTGGTTTTTCTGCCATGATTTAGTCAAAGAGGGGAATTCCCTGGTGGTCCCACGGATAGGACGTGGTGCTTTCGCTGCCGGGACCCGAGTTCAGTACTGGCTGGGGGACTAAAATCCTACAAGCTGTGTGACATGTCCAAAAAGAAAAAAATATATAAAAAATTTAGTCAATAGGGTGGTCATCAAAGGTTATAGGCTGTAGATTCCCCTAACTTAAGGGATTTAAGTAATTTGAGTGTTGGTGTCAGTCCTTATGCAAGCTAGCCTTTTTCACTGATTCAAAGTCCCAATCAAAATCTGGGAATCTTTGCCACTAATTCTCCTGGGCATGCCCTGGAATTCATTTTTTGTCAACTTCGTTCCACGAGTCTGGTCACATTCGCATTCAGAATTGATGACGGGCTTCCCTGGTGGCTCAGCTAGTAAAGAATCTGCCTGCAAATGTGGGAGACCTTGGTTTGATTCCTAGGTCTGGAAGATCTCCTGGTGAAGGGATAGGCTACCCACTCCAGTATTCTTGTGCTTTTCTGGTGACTCAGATGGTAAAGAATCTGCCTGCAATACAGGAGACTTGGGTTCAGTCCCTGGGTTGGGAAGATCCCCTGGAGAAGGGAACAACTACCCACTCCACTATTCTCGCCTGGAGAATTCCTTGGACAGAGGAGCCCGGCAGGCTACAGTCCATGGGGTCTTAAAGAATCGGATACGACTGAGCAACTTTCACTTCACTTAAAGCAGAGAAGTGCCCCAGATGTAGACTCACCTCTTTGGCTTTTCTCTTTTTCATATTTTGGTAATTTTCAAAATAACCAATCTAATGGGTCTGAAATGTTCTCTCCTTGCAAATTTTGGTAATTTTCACTGTTTTGAAAACACTCTGATCCCTTCAAATGGATGTTTTTAAAATATTTTTCTAGTTTTTCTCTTCTAATCTTATTCTTGTAATCAAAATTTTAGCTCTGGTATTAATATCCAACTCAAAATAAATGTTCTTATATCTAAAAGTTAGAATATTGCACTTTTAATTATTGAGGTATAATTTACATACAGTAAAGTTTACCTTTTTTTAGGGATCTGTATAGTTCAGTGAGTTTTGACAAACAGTTGTGTAAACTATCACTAAGGTCAGTATATGGAATGTTTTGTCACCCAGAAGCCCCCTTGGGTCTCTTTCTAGTTGATCCCTTTGCACTCCCCTTAGCCACTGGCAGTCAGCAATCTGATCTGTCACTATAGTTCTGTCATGTAAATGGCATCATACAGTGTGTAACCTCTTGTGTCAGGCTCTTTTCACTTAGCATGTTTTTGAGATTCATCTCTGTTCCTACATGCATCAGTATTTTGTTCCTTTTTATTGCTGAGTAGTATTCTGTGTATGGTTGTACCCTAATTTGTTAATCTGTTCACAAAATGGTGGGCATCAGTTTTTAGCTTTTATGAATAAAGTTGGTGAACATTCATGTACAGGTCTTTGATGTTTTTATTTGTTAGGATAAATATGTAGAAGAAGAGCTAGATCACGTGGTAAGAATATGTTAATGCTGCTGCTGCTGCTAAGTTGCTTCAGTCGTGTCCGACTCTGTGCGACCCCATAGACGGCAGCCCACCAGGCTTCGCCATCCCTGGGATTCTCCAGGCAAGAATACAGGAGTGGGTTGCCATTTCCTTCTCCAGTGCATGAAAGGGAAAAGTGAAAGTGAAGTCGCTCAGTCGTGTCCGACTCTTAGCGACCCCATGGACTGTAGCCTACCAGGCTCCTCCATCCATGGGATTTTCCAGGCAAGAGTACTGGAGTGGGGTGCCATTGCCTTCTCCGAATATGTTAATGTGTGTTATGTTAATGTTAATGTTGTGAGGAACTACCAAACTCTTCCAAAATGGCCGTATGATTTTATAGTTACCCCTGCAAATGTATGAGAAATTCATATTACTTTGTCTTGTAATTTTTTCCATTCAAAATTAAAATCTTGTACTCTTTAATTTGTAGTTCCCTAATACCTAATGATGTTGAACATCATTTCTTCTGCTCTCTTCTTTGATAAAGTATATGTTTTGATCTTTTGCACATTATTTTTTAATGACTTTAAAATATCATTGTAAGAGTTCTCTATATATTCTGGTTAAAAGACCTTTATTAGATATATTGTTTGCAAATAGTTTTCTCCCTGTTAGTTTGTGGCTTGTCTTTATATTGTCAACTCTGTCTTTTGAAGGGCAGGAGCTTTTAATTTTCATGAAATCTGCTTTATCAGTTTTTCTTGTTAAAGTTTGTGATTGGCCTAAAGCCAAGATCACAAAGAATTTTGTCTGTTTTCTTTTATAAATTTTATACTTTTAGGTTTTACATTTAGTTCTGTAACCCATTTGAAGTTAATTTTTATATGTCATGTGAAGTTTTTTTTGCTTATAGATAACTGTTATTCCAATGTCATTTTTTTAAAAAGCTCTTCTTTCTCCTTTGAATTACCTTGTCATCTTTGTCAAAGTCAGATCATTAATGTCTATGTGGGTCTATTTCTGGATTTCTGTCCCATTGATTTATACATCTCTCCTTTTTCCAGTGGTCTTGTAGTTTTAGATAAGAGATAATCTATGCATTTTCATTTTCTACTATCATACTGATATACGAGATTCAAATAAGGCAGTAAATCAACTTCCTATTACCAAAGAATATTAGGTAATTGAGTAATTATTGAGCATGTGAATTTGTTTGTACAGAATCAGTCATTTCACTTGCCTCCATGTAATGTGGTAAAATTTCTTAAAAGATTTTGTCCAGGTGTTGCCAGTGAGAACCGTCATACACTGTTAATAGGAGTATAAATTGACACAAGCACTTTCAAAAACCATTTTGTTGATTTCCGGTTAATGGAGAATATGTGATGAACCTGTGACTCATCAATTCTACTTCTTAAACATATATATATATATGTTCAAGTATATATATATATATATATATACTCGAGAAACTGACATATATAAAGGGACAGGTACAAGACTGTTTACTGTAACATTATTTGAAATATTGGAAAACTGGAAACCTACATATCTTTTAGTAGGAAATAGTTAAACTATAGGATAGGATACTATACAGAAGTCAAAATGAATGAACTGGATCTCTATATAGCTAGTAGATCTCAGAAACAATGTATATGTTTAAAATAAAGTGATACAAATAAAATAGGAACAATAGAAAAAATGTACAAGTAAAATATGCACTCAGTTCTTAATACTGATTTCTGGGAAGGAAAGGAGCATGGAAGTGGGAAGAGGAACAACAAAGGGAACTTCTGTTGTATCTGTTAAATTGCACTTTATTTTTAAAATTCTAAGGCAAGTGTGACATAATTATCAATAGTTCTACCACTCAGAATGCAAATGCTATTTTACTGATTTTTGTAATTTGCTTCCTTTTAAAATTCTAAAACCAGAAATGTAAACAGATTCTTTTAACAAAAAACTGGAAAGTAAACATCTACGTAGTTTGAATTGACTTAAATGCTTAATAATTTCTTTGTGTGTCATTATCAAGTACTTATTGAGCACTTATTCTGGATCAGACACTGTATAATACTAATGGCACCATAGTAAGTAAGAAAGTACCCTAAGGGGCTGAATCTAGTCAGCGATTTATTTGAGAGGGGGTGCAGGAAGGTGGTCGGAGGTACACACTGATAAGGGGATAGCATTTCTTTTTTTGAAAATTTTTTAATTTATTTATGGTTGTACTGGGTCTTCATTCCTGAGCAGGCTTTTCTCTAGTTGCGGTGAGTGGGGGCCACCCGCTAGTTGTGGTGCGCAGGCTTCTCATTGCAGAGGCTTCTCTTGTTGTGAGGCATGGGCTTTAGGCGCCTGGGCTTCCGTAGTTGCAGCACTTCGGCTCAGTTGTTGCAGCTCCTGAGCTCTAGAGCACAGGCTCAATAGATGTGGAGCACGGGCTTAGCTGCTCCACAGCATGTGGGATCTTCTAGGTTAGGGATCAAACCCATGTCTCCTGAACTAGCAGGTGGATTCCCCACCACTGAGCCACCAGCAAAGCCCAACAGCATTTCTTAGTTATTGTGTGTGATGTTTATAATTAGACTTCATCTATTCTTTGTTATCAAGAAAGTCATGATATTTTATTGATTTTGACATTTCAAATTATATTGAAGAATAGCATGGGAATTTTTAATTAAATGGGGACATGAGTTGGAAAAAACGAAAAGCAGTTCTTATGGATGATTTCCACCTTTGCTTTACTGTATCTCTGTATTAGCCACTTATGAGGCATTGCAGATTCTAAGGACCAAGAAATTAATTTTCAAAACCAGTGAGATTTGCATATACTTGTTACCACTTTAAAGAAATATTCTACACATATTTTGATCATGCTGAATTTTTAGGTTCTTTTAGAGCTTAATTTTGAATCAAGAATAAATGTTACCATGTTTCAAAGAAAATAGAAATGTGTTACTAAATGGCCACACTTGTGACCTTTTATGCCAGTTCTCATGGTACTGTCTTTTGTTAAATAAAAACTAACTCTTGAAAAGATCACCCAACAATGGACATGTTACATCATATTTGAATACAGTTAGGTTAAACAGTGCTTGTTTTCTCTCATTATTATTGAAATCATGTTTATGTTTTCTAACAGTATATATTTTAAAAACCATTTATCTAAAGTAAAATCTTGAGGAGTCAAGTTTATTTCTCTAACACACTATTACAGTGATTTTAAGCATCAATACCATGAGATGATAAACAACAAAAGACTCTCTGCTCTGAAATTGAGAAACATTGACTTATGTATTCCTATCTTGCAGAGCCACTTATACATTAAGATGCTAAAGTACTAAGAAGTCACAGAGTAACAGTTTTCAAGCTTACTTGATCACAACCCCGCCCCCCCCTTTTTTTTTCGTGTATCTCCTAAAAAGAGCATGCTTTGGAAAATGTTTAGCGTATTCTTAGGTTAGGCTTCCCTGGTGGCTCAGACAGTAAAGAATCTGTTTGCAGTCCAGGAGACCCAGATCTTGCATGGGTCAGGAAGATCCCCTGGAGAAGGAAATGGCAAGTCACTTCAATATTTTTGCCTGGAGAATCCCATGGCCAGAGGAGGCTGGTGGGCTCCACAGTCCATGGAGTCACACAGAGTCAGACCCAACTAAAGCAACTTAGCGCATGTGTGTGCGTGTGCACACACACACACACATACACATATGATTTATACAGATTATTATTTTTATTTTAAAGTAGGACAAAAGGACCAAGCTGTGGAATGGTATAAGAAAGGCATTGAAGAACTAGAAAAAGGAATAGCCGTCGTAGTTACAGGACAAGGTAAGGTTGTATTTACATTTATTTAGTGGCATCCCAAACCATATTCACATGATTGCCCTGATTTCAGATATGTTTATCTAAATAAAAGTATTTAACAGATTTTTAAATGTTGCTGTTAATCTTTCTAGATTTACAGTTAATGCTTTATTACCTGTGCTAAAAATGAAGTTATGACTAAATATGCTTAAACTTGATTATCTATAGCAGTAAAATAAAAAATAGTATATTACTTATGTTCTCCTTGGAATCACGGTTCATGATATTTTAACCCTATTTGTAGCCCTGTCTTTGAAACCTCATCCTCCTCACTATCAAGGCAGGGAAGGAGTAGTTAATCCACAGATCCCCCTTTTGCACTGTGGGTAATGCTTGACTGCGTGTTAGAATATGAGCTGTAAAGTTTTTTTTGATTTACACGTGACCTTTTAAAATCAAAGTAGTTATTTTTCATCTTTTCTGTCACATCAAATTAAAAATCAAAGTCTAATATTATCGTTAAATATATAGACAACAATTTTTGCACACACTGTGTACCGAAGCATCATTTTATGTGCTTCATACTTATCATCTCTTTTAATTTCACCACAGCCCTACAGTCTGAAGCTGCTACTGTTATCCTTATTTTTCAGATTAAAAATCTTAAGTGGTATTTTAATTCTTTTTTTCTGCTTTTTCTTTCAGGCGAACAGTGTGAAAGAGCTAGACGCCTTCAAGCTAAAATGATGACTAATTTAGCTATGGCCAAGGACCGTTTACAACTATTAGGTATCAATTAATGAATTGTATAACTGCAATGAGATACATTTGAAATCGGTGTTTAGTGAAATTCTAAATGTAGTTAGAAATAAATCAGTGATCACAGTGGATCAATGATCACACAAGAACACACTTGGAAATATGTTCTAGTCTTTTTTTTTTAACTCATGAAAATTTCTAAAATACAGAATAGAGCACATTGAACTAATTATCTATCGCTCAACTTTGGTAATTATCAGTTTATCATTGGCCTTGATTCAAGATTGGCAGACTATAGCCTGTGGAGTCAGTTCAGTTCACTGCCTATTTTTATAAGTTGGCCCAAAGCTGCTCTCATTTCTTTATATATTATCTGATTGCTTTTGTGCTGCAGTGGCAGAATTGAGGATTTGATACAGAGATCATGTAGCCTGCAAAGCCTCTTAATATATAACTTTTGAAAATATTTTAATATTTACTCTCTGGCTCTTTTACAAAAAATGTTTGCAAACCCCAGTTTATATCCCTGCCCACTTTCCCCAGCTTCATATTATTATTTTGAAACTATTTCTTGATATCTTTTTATTTAATTTATAAATATATTGTATCTCAAAAGATAAAGATGCTTTAAAAATAAAATTCCCAAAGTGAGAAGAATGTACCTTCTTATGTTTCCCTTCTTTCCCTATTTCCTGTGTATCATTTTTATTTTTCACTTTGCTTTGCACTTGGAAACTTCAGAAAGAAAACTTATTTCATTATAGGTAATGAAGGTAATGATTCCTTCTGAGGAAGCTGTATTAAATGGGGTTGTGGACATGACTGCCGGGGGGGAAAAACTGCCAAAATACCATTATCACACCTAAAAAAATAAATAGTTCTTTTAATACAAACATAAAAGTAATAGCCAAAAAAGGTCAGTTTCTAGATTTAGTATATAATGTGCAGTCAGTATCTCATAATTTAATAACCCCTACTATTTTTTTTTATAATTGTTTGAATCTGAATCTCAAGAAGATCCATACTATATGTCTTTTAATGTACACATCTGTTTTTTTCTTTTTCTTGTGATTTGTTTATGAACCAAATCTTTGCCACATGGTTTTTCCTATAGTCTGTATTTTGCTGCGTGTATATCCATGTTATCTTTTAATATATTCTTCTGTCCTCCCTCTAAGTTGATATTTGAATATAGAGCCTTAATTGGATTGAAAGTAGATTTTTATTTCTTAATGATAAGACTGCTTGAAAGGTGGTTTTGTGTTTATCCATCAGTAGTTCTTAATGATGTTAGTAGCAGTTGATGACTTGTGCCCAGTGACATTGTAATTGTCATTCTTTCTGTGTTCATCAATTGGAAAAGGACTATAATGAGAAGCTTCTCATTTTCTATTTGATGGTATAGGCTTTAAAAATACTTTACAGTAAATCTACCCTTCAAACAAAGTGGAACTAAAACCCACCCTTCTTGGGTGGTTGGTTCTGCCATAGCTTGAAGTGATACAGATAGTATAGAAACTTGGCAAACAGGCAGACTTTATTTGTTGCTCTGTGACTTTGATAAGTTATTTAGCATGTCTCAGTCTTTTTTATTTCATTTGTAACATGAGGCTGATAGATAATTATTGTCTCACCATATTTGTGACCAATGAATTGTTGAGTAAGCAAGTACTCAGAAATGCTGGGTTTTGTTCATCTCCTTACCTGTGTGTAATCACCACCCCTGCTTTTGAGGAGATATATATGCGTTCGTATTTTATTCATTCAGTCATTCATCCATTCATTCTTATATGATCTGTTGTGTTTATAAATTTTTCCCCTCCATTGTTGAAAAAGAAGCTCTTACTATTTTCAGATAGCTAACAAGACAGTATTCCCCTGGCTCCTGTGGCTGACAGGGTTACCTTCTTAAGTGAGGGTTACTGTGTTATAGTACATTAAGGGTTGTTATAGTAAAATAATTAACTAGTTGTTCTAATTGGTCCTTTCTATGTGTTTTAGCTGTAACACCTTGTAGTATATATACAGAGTATCAATATATGTGATGTAGATTGTTTGATTATGGAACATTTTACGACTTGTTTCAAATTGAATAATAGCTGGTTTTTAATCTTTTATTGTAAATTGTGATATGGTAAAACATTAGCAGCAGCTCATCAATTTGTAGACTTGTCTTTAAATGCAGCTTTGTAATTTCTTATTTGTGTAATTAGAAGAATGGACAAAAAGGATATATAATAGTAATATAACATGAAGCTAGGTATTAATAGAATTAATATTTGGATGCTATTGTTGTCTATTATCAAAAATACAATATGTCTATTCATGAAAGACATTACTTTAAAAAGAGAGGGTGGAATAAAAGACATCATCAACATATTCCTGTCTTCTGAGAACACAGAATGTCTGGGAGTTACATACAAAAGACAGTAAAAAAAGAAGTGTGCAAAAATGCACAGTAGAGTGTATTTGAGTATCATGTGCTATTTAAAAAGTGGAGCTTTTCAGAGGTGGGATGTCTGATAGGTATCCAATTAAGATAAAGAATGATATTGGGAGTTCCCCACACAGACTGGTTTGAGAGGCTATATCTTCTCTGATAGAGATGGGGAAGAGTTCCTATGTATTATATATCTTTAATTTAGTCAAAGTGAACCTTAGAGCAAAGGTTAAGTGTAAAACCTTCTATAAATAGAAAGGTAATTTGGGCACTGGCTGCCCTTTTAAAAAATTTTAGCTTTATTCAGTGTCCAGTTATTAAATCCTTACTCTGTACCAGATACAGTGCCAAGAGATATAAACTGAATTTATTTCTTAACTTGGGAAATATTTATTGGGTGGTTATCATATTGTAAGCACTTAGGATATAGACAGGGATCCCTGTGTCATAGAGTTTATATTCTAGCAGGAGGAATAATGACAGTAGGCAATAGACATACAGAATAAACAAGTGTTAGATGTGTTAGATGGTGATAAATACATGGAGAAAAGAAAGCATAAAATACAGTACAAGGGTTTAGGAGTAGATGAGAGGTGGTCTGAATTTTTAGCTTTAAATAGGATAGTCAGTGTATGCCTCTTTGAGAAGCTGACATCAGTTAGTCTTGCAAGTGTCTGGGAGAAGAATGTCTGCGGAGAAGCCAGAGCTGATGCAAAGCCCTAAGAAAACACATCTGACATGTTTGAGTTTCCCTGGTGACTCAAACGGTAAAGAATCTGCCTGCAATGCAGGAGACCTGGGTTCAAACTCTGGGTTGGGAAGACCCCCTTGAGAAGGAAATGGCAACCCACTTCAGTATTCTTGCCTGGAGAATCCTCATGGACAGAGGAACCTGGTGGGCTACAGTCTATGGGGTGACAAAGAGTTGGACATGGATGAACACACAGCAAAGAGACCAGTGCGCCAGAGCAAGGAGAATATAGTAGAGATCAAAGAGCTGATGGTGGAGGTGGGAAGGGCAGGATCTTGACAACACGTAGGCTTTTAGAGGCCGCTATGAAGATTGGAGCTTTACTACGTGTGAAGTCGGGTGCAGTTGTAAGGATTTTTAGGAAAGGAATAACATCATCTGACCTCAGTATAAAAAGGATCTCTGGTTGTGATGTTGCGAGAGTATGAGTAAGACAGCTGTTACTGTAAGCTAGGGGAAAAATGGAGTCTTGGACTAGGGTGATACCAGGAGTAACCATCAGGTGAGTTAGTATTATATTTGAAGGTTGAGCAAACAGATTTATCAATAGAATGGATGAAATATTCTTCTTAAGGCTCTTGTTGATATAGTGGAGGAGGCATAAATAAATAAATCATCACTGCAGGATGGAGATACATACGTATTTTGTGGCGATGGGAAAACACATATCTGAAAAGTCTTCGTGGAAGAAGTAAAACCTGAAGTGGGGATTTAAAAAGATACATAAAAGTTATTAATGTTTGGGAGTAAGGATATTCCAGGAGGAACTAACAGCATGTACATAGACTGAGGGACAAGGAAAACCATGGTGCTGATGGAGATATGAATTTGGGATTGCTCAGGCATGAGAAGTATAGGCAGATTGTGGCAGACTTTGCTGGTCGTATCAAGGAGCTTCAGTGCTGATCTGTGGGCAGCAGGAAGCTGCTAAAGGGTTTTTAAGTCCATGAGTTATGTGGTAAGATTTCCCTTCTAAGTAGATCACTGAGATGATTGTGTGGGGGTTGCCCATGAGGGGATCAAGAAGCAAGGTGACTTGTTTTATTTTAAATCATTGGTTAATCTATATGACCTTTAGTCGTTCTAAAAGGAAGCATTAAACTAAGTTTACTTTGTTAAAAAAAAAAATGAACTGGAGCAGATTCACATTAGCTGTGTCCTGCTATTGTATACGTGTGCGTTTTCACACATATAAATGTAAACCCTACAAACAAGTTTTGTGGCTTTTTATTCTTTGTTATCAAAACTAAGGATTTGTTTCTATTTCTTTTTGCTATATAATGAATGTTTACGTGACCTTTTTGTTAACATTGAAGAGAATGTTAATTGATAAATAAGACATTTACAAATCAGTTTTTTCTAATTTATGTCTTTTACCAACACAAATGGTTTCTTTCTCAATATGGTGATTTGATGAGTATTATCTTTGAGAAAAATCAGATGACCTATCTGTTAACTAACAATAATAAAAGGGCTCCAAGGTATATTGTATCAGCCAGTTCTAGGATACAAGAGCTTTGTGCTTTGTGCAGAGAGGGTAGCTGCTATTTAACCTGTCCCAAAGGCATGTGTGTTTGTACCATAAACCAAGCATGGCGCCTGCTTGTCTGACCTGAGAAATGAAAGTTTAAGAGAGTTAGTATATATGTGCTACGTTTCATTGACTTCTTAGTACTGGAGATAAGAATCAGTAATGAGAGACTTCCCTGGGAGTCCAGTGGCTAAGACTCTGTGCTCCCAATGAGGAGGGCCTGGGTTCAATCCTTGATCAGGGAACTGGATCCCGCATTCCTCAACTAAGAGTTCACATGCCGCAGCTAAGATCCTGCAGAGCCAAATAAATAAATAAAAATAAATAATTTAAAAAAAAAGAATCAGTAATGATAACTTGGAGTATTTCAATAAAATAAATATGGTCAAAATTTTGCCCTAATATAAATGATGCCCAGGTAGGTCCTTTATGTATTACTTTATTTAATCCTTGAGACCCTTGGAAAACTGATGCTGAAGCAAGTTCACACTAGTGAATGAGTGGTGGATGGAGCAGGGTGTTCATCAGTTAGAATACGGAGTGACTCGACTGGGGAAAGCGTGCAGCAATGATGTAGGGTGGCGAGAAAGTTCAAACCGCTACACTCTGGGGCTTCTGTCCTAGACATAGAGACCCAGATCTTGAGAGGATCACGTTGTTATTTGAACTGGGGGGGAGAGGGAGGGTTGAAATAAGCCTTTAACACCTTTGATTAATTTAAAAATAGATACTATATGCACATGCCAAAAATTTTGAGAAGTTGGAAAAGCATCCATCCCATACTATGTCCCAGCCACTCATTTCCCCTCCCCAGAGACAGCTAGTATTTACCAGTTTCTCTGGGTCTTTTTTAGAGAGAATTTTTATATATACAAATATACATGTGTGTTTAAATAAATGGTAGGGTACTGTACACACAGTTCTGCAGCTTGCTTATTCCTTTCTGCTTTATTGCATTCCTTTTGTGCTAATGAGATGTCCTTTTTTTTTTTTTAATCTTTCCAGATCCTAGCCAACTCGCAGCCCACTTTCTCTGTAAAGTCTTCTTAATGTTCTCTTTCTCTCTCTGTCCTCTTCTCCCTGTACAATGATTTGTATGTATTAGATATTCAGGAAATGTTTACTGGTGATGGTAGTGTTATAGAATTGCCTCAGGTTACCAAACCTGAATAATGCATATTTTGAACATAGTCGTTCACGCGTTTATTTCTGTTGCTATTTTAATGTCTGAGTTTTTGCTAATTAGTTATGTTGGTAAAGATAATTTTATATAAATGCAAAACCCTTCACTATATAACTTTTTAACACCTTGAATCATTTTTAATTTTCACATAAACATTTTTTTATTATGTTGTTTTCTGTTTGTTTACTTTTTTCTTTTTTACACCTCCCTCTGTTGCATAGAGAAGCTGCAACCAAGTTTGCAATTTTCCAAGTCACAAACGGACGTCTATAATGACAGTACTAACTTGACATGCCGTAATGGACATCTCCAGTCAGGTGGGTTTAGGTTAACTAACATGTCAAATAATAAAGCTTGCATGCAAAGTAGAGTCCTGCTTAACCTGATAATGTTGATTTGATTCTACAGTGATAGATTTGATTGGTTTTTGTTTGCACAGGGCTGTGTAGAAAATACAGCCTCCTTGTCATTCATGGTATGTAAACATGTAACAAATAGGTGTAGCCATTCTCAACATGTTATATTTGCACATTTTACAGCCTCCAAGTTTTGAGATGATAAAATATGAAGGTTCATTTTCCTAAATTATTAAAATGTTTTTTTTCTATTTTATTTTGAGCTTTGGTGTTTTTTCCTATGGGTACCTGTACCAGGTGTTTATAAAGTGGTGTTTTTTGAGAGAGTAGTTTTAATTTTTTTGATCATATACCAGTTTTCAATGCATATACATTTCATTTCTATGATGAATGAGTATTTAATCATAACCCCTGTTGGAAAAAGTGTGAAGCTGGGTTCACGCAGTGAGGAGAAACATGAGAATACTATTATTTACTATGGGTTAAATTTGTTTCCCATAAGCTTTGAGCATCATATCAGCTCCTACAGAAAATTAAATTTTTTTTATGTTGTTTTTTTGTTGGAAGGAATCCATTTCCTAGGTTCTCTGACATCTTGTCTAGTTTTATTGGTAACTTTTTCAGAATTAGTTCTATGTCCAGTGCTTAAATTTTATTAAAGTAAATATTACTTTGTTCAAATTGTAACAGAAAACTCGTGTTATAGACCATAGGAAAACTTTCTTTACTCATATGTAATAAAAAAGTTTGAAGATTTCTTGTTTTTTTAATTTTTATTTAAAATTTTTATTTAAATCAATCATGTATATCTGACTTACAATGTTGTATTAGGTCCAGGTGTACAGTATAGTGGATCAGTTATACATATATCTACTCTTTTTTAGATCCTTTTTCCATATAGGCCATTACTGAATATTGAATAGAGTTTGCTATGCTGTACCTTAAGTTTTTATGTTATCTACTTTATACATAGTAGTATGTATATGTCAATCCCAATCTCTATTTATCCCTCCCCGCCCTTACCCCCTGGTAACAATAAGTTTGTTTTCTACATCTGTAACTCAGTTTCCATTTTTCCTCCCCTTAAGTTGTCTGATTTTTTTTTTTCTTGCTCTCTAGCTTCACGTTACAGGTTCTTGTTCTTTTCTGTGCTTTTTAACTAAAAGACCTGCTTTAATATTTCTTTTAATGAAGCTTTGTAAATAGTAAACTCTCTCAGCCTAGTGCCTGAAAACACCCTCATTCTTACTTGGCTGGTCACCAGAATATAGAATAGATGAAAGTTAACATTGTTTTTTCCTTCAGCATTTTGAGCACACTCAGTTGCCTGCTGACCTTTGTTATTTTTATGAGAAGTCTGCTGTCATTCTCACAGTTCCTTGTAAAAATTTGTATCCATTTATAATCTTAGGACTGTATATTTTCTGTTTGTAGAAATTCTTTTCCAGTCTCCTTTTTTCCGTTTGAAGTGAGTGATAAATACTTATAACCCTAAACAGATCTTGGCTTTTATTCACACTTTGGCTTTTAATTGTTGTCATTCTCTTTTCTGGATTGCTTTCCTGGTTTTTCCTATAGGGTCATTATCCTTTACTTCCTTGAACAAATGATACAGAACGTTGCGTTTATTTATTGGAAAAGAACCCTTGGTCATTTTACTGTACTTTAAAATTTGTTTTATTTTTTTTCACCACACCATGTGGCATGTGGGATCTTAGCTTCCTAATCAGGGATTAAATCCATTCCCCCTATACTGGAAGCAAGTTCCCTTCTTTGGAGTTTCCTTAATCCGTGTTAAGGGATATTATGACAAAGCAACAATGAGGCTTTTGTCTTTAAGCTAGTCTTTTCTCTAGGCTACTCTAATTTGCTGACTGATTTAACAGCGAACATTGCTATTAATAAACTCTGATGTTTGTTGTATGGTGTATGAAAATACTATTTAGAAGCAGTGAGATTTGAACATTTAAAGTGTATAATTTATGTAGAAGAGCAGAGTAGGTAGGTCATGTGACCTTTTAGACTTAATAGAAAATATCTTATACTTGTTTATTTATATGTGTATGCATGCGTGCCCAGTCATGTATGACTCTTTGTCACCCCTTGGACTATAGCCTGCTAGGGTCCTCTGACCATAGGATTCTCTAGGCCGGAATACTGAATGAATAGTCTTCCCAACCCAGGGATCGAACCCACATCTCCTGTGTCTCCTTGCATTGGCAGGTGGATTCTTTACCACTGAGCCACCTGGTAACATAGATATAGCATGAAATACTTGGCATATTAACCACAGCTTTATACTCTTTAAATTAAAATTACCTTTTAAAACTCTTCTGGTGGCACAGATTGGATTTTCATACTGTTTTGTAGTCTTAAAAGTTTGGAATGATGTGCTATTTGTCCCCCCAACCCCCATACAGCCTATCCCTAGTGGCTTTACTACATTTTGTTTCTTTAATTTTTGGCAGCTTTTAAATAAAACAAAAAAGAAAAAAATTTTGGCAGCTTTATTTTCTTGGTACCTTTTTTGTATCCTCCTCCTGTCCCCACAAATAGTTATTTCTTTTTATGACAAATACGTATTTCTTAAAATTATACACCAGAAAAAGGAAAAGGCTAAATACTCATAATCTTGTCCACACCCAGTAACAATCGTTATGAACACTTTAGTATATAATCTGACTGAAGTCTTATTTTGAGATACTGCTGAAATAAAAATATTATTATTAGCTTTCAAATTTGTACTGGTCCTTATATTAACTTTTATAATGTTTAGGCACAATTTTCTGACCATGATGACTTTATTTTTTCCTTGGTAGAAAGTGGAGCTGTTCCAAAACGAAAAGATCCATTAACACATGCTAGTAATTCACTGCCTCGTTCAAAAACAGTTATGAAAACTGGACCCACAGGTCTTTCAGGCCACCATAGAGCACCTAGTTGCAGTGGTTTATCCATGGTTTCTGGAGTGAGACAAGGACCTGGTTCTGCAGCTGCCACTCATAAGGTATTTTGAGACAGTAGCTTAGTTGCTATGCTGTTGTAAACAAAATTTTGAACATGATAATGCTTGCTTAAATTTATTATAAGTACTTTATAATACCTTAAGAGAATTGATAAGTTTCCACAAAGTTGAATGATTTCTTTTCTTTTTTTTAAATTTAGATTTATAAAAATCTAAGTAGGGACTTCCCTGGTGGTCCAGTGGCTAAAACTCTGCACTGCCAAGCCAGGGCACCTAGGTTCGATCCCTGCTTAGGGATCTAGATCCTGCATGCTGCAACTAAAAGATATTACATGCTGCAGTGAAAACCCAGTACTGCCAAATAGTAAATAAACAAAAATTTTTTTAAAGAAAATAAAAGAAAAAATAAAATCTAAGTAGCAGAGGCAACTTGCTACTAAAAAGCAAGTCTTTTTTTTTTCTCTATTATCTTTTAAGGAAATCTTTCTGACTCGGTGTTTTTAACAGTAAGTTTCTTTATCCAGTCTGTTGTATGTATTCTTTATCCAGTCTTTTTTTTTCTAATTTTATTTTATTTATTTATTTGGCTGTGCCATGAAATGTGGCTTACCATATCAGTTCCCAAACCAGGAACTGAACCCAGGCCTTCAGCAGTGAAAGCAGGGAGTTCCAAGCACTAGGCCACCAGGAAATTCCCTATAGGTCATTTTAAATTTGTTATTTGTATAATTATGTAAATGTACATAAATGTTTTATAACATTAAACATACATAGAGTTTTGTTACAGTTCTAACAAGGATCAGAAATTATGTGAGTGTGTTGTCATAGAGCCTTTTTATTTCATAGTAAGTAAATCTCTCTGGATAAAATCTTCTATAAACCCACTTCATGCTGAATGTAGTTCTATAGAGAATACCATTTTATCTTAGAGTAAATATACAACTTGGGGATTTTTATATCCATTTTTTGCTACTTTTATTCCTTTAATTCTGTGAACATTAAAGTTAACCTACATGCGAAAATTGCAAACATTAGGTTATGTTTTCACATCAAAATTTTGTGTCCTTCCAAGAGTACACCAAAAACAAACAGAACAAATAAACCTTCTACTCCTACAACTGCTGCTCGTAAAAAGAAAGACTTGAAGAATTTTAGGAATGTGGACAGCAACCTTGCTAACCTTATAATGAATGAAATTGTGGACAAGTAAGTATTGTTATCTAAAGTGTTTTATGGAGTTTAAACATTTTTTTATTGGCAAAATATATGATTAGTAAAATGGATAATAAATACCTTGTCTAATTTACATATTTAATTTTTATGATGGTTTTCAATTACTGTAAATGAGAAAGCCATTGTTGTTCTGATTTAACTATAGTTTCACTCTTAGTTAACATAAAAATGGCTACATTCCTAGAGCTTAGACTTAATATTATAATAACTGAAGATATTTCTGTGTGTAGTTAACTGAAATTCTGTTTCTTAGTGGAACAGCTGTTAAATTTGATGATATAGCTGGTCAAGAGCTGGCAAAACAAGCATTGCAAGAAATTGTTATTCTTCCTTCTCTGAGGCCTGAGGTAAGGACTTGATATTGTCATTTTCTTATAGCATCATCCGTTACTGAATCCACAGTATCAGTAAATAAATGAGCTACACTAGAATGATTAATTCATTTAACAGTAGGTTTGATTTTTTTTTTTTTAAAGGAAAAATCATTAGCAATTGATGTTGACTATATTGGAGAGGAGATTGACTATAGTGGTAACTAATTCCCAATCCGTTTGTAATTAAGTTTATAGGAAAAATAGGTAACAGGCAAAAATTTTATATTAAGGTAAGAGAGATTTAAAGTTAAGAGACAAATCATACTGGAGAAAAGAGAAATTAGGATAAAGTTATTTAAAAGAATTATTTTGAAGATATTAAGTGATCAAGTAAGTGAATAGCTGATAAGTGATGGGTAGGGGCCTAACCTTCCATCCCATAATTTTTTAACTCACTGAAGAAGTTAGGTAATCTTGCAATTGATAATAAATATTTAATTTTCCATATTTTTCATTGTTTTGGATTTTCACAATTCACAGATTTTATATTTGATGCTGTTCTGAAAAAATTGCAAAAAATAAATCTGAGGATCCAGTCTGGGTCAGCTATTTCTCTTCCTCCTGAGCTTTCAAGTCTTTGTGGACTCATTTACCAAATCTAGTGAACATAGATATTATATGGCACATTATCGTGAATATACTCTTAAACAAACGTGTAAAGGTTGTGTGGCCCTATTTTTCGATAGTCTCTCTCATTCTCATACTACCTTCATTGTGTTTGTAACTCGTGAGTACCAACTATACTGAAATTTATTATTTGTTGATTCTACTTTCTTTTATCTCTTGCTCATTCTAAGAAGCAGTGTGCAGGAAATCACTGGTTTAATATGCTAATTGAATATTCTTAATACTCAATACAATAATAAGAGAATTATTAAGGTGGAAAGCATTTGTCTTCATAGTAGCCAAATTTGTCTCTTGTACTGCCTCTGGCCACACTTTGAGGAAGCATATGATGGTTTGTATTTTGGGCTAACTTTTTCTCTGGGGTTATATATAAGCATAGTAAATGCAGCAGACTGAGTATTGACTGAAACATGCTTGTTGAAAGGATTCATACAACCGAAGATCTGAAAAGGATCTTAGCAGTCATTTAGTCAATTTGTTGCCAAAGAAACTAGTCTTAAGACCTAAATTTCTTTCTCTACATTTTAGTTAAGTGGTGGATCAGTCTCAAGTATGGGCTTTATTATTAAGTGATGTGCTTCTTAGGGTACAAAAATATATCTAAAATTGTAAAGGTAGTAAGGAAATATCTAGACTGTGTTAGAAGTCATTCAGCTTCTGCTCTATGCATAACTTTAAGGAGCACATCTAAAGTGGAGAGTAAGGTCAAACAGCATATGAATTTACATTTAGGAATATTTCCATGGTAGGGCCATACTATTTGAAAAAACTGGAATTTCAAAGTTGAATAACCTAGGCTTGGGTGGGGCAGAAGCCTTAGTAAATGTACTAAAGTGAAGCTTGAGGAGGAACAGCATCTGAGGTAGAGCCAGATCTCAGGATTTGGACCATTTGTCTCTTTGTCTCTGCACCTGCCAATTTGAACATTTTTATAATTCCTGTTAAGATTCCCAAGAAAGGGAATATGATTGTCCTAGCTCATCTTTTCACAGTAGACTATAGAATGGATCATGGGTCAGAGTTTATTTCATAAAGCATCTTTATTGTGCAACAGATCAGCTTTATTCTTAATTCTCCACAGTGGGGAGCTTGCATGGATCACAATGGGGACATTGTTAGGTTAGATTGGAAAGTTGGGTATGACAGGCATCATGATGAATTTATTCATTTTTTACTGTGCTAGAACTTTTATTTCATCTTAAAAACACGGAATCATAATTAAGTTTTGTTTTTGTTCAATCACTCAGTCATGTCTGACTCTTTTTGATGCCATGGACTACAGCACGCCAGGCTTCCCTGTCCTTTACCATCTTCCGGAGTTTGTTCAAACTCATGTCCGTTGAGTCGGTGATGCTGTCCAACCATCTCGTCCTCTGTCATCTCCTATTCCTTCTGCCTTCAATCTTTCCCAGCATCAGGGTCTTTTCCAATGAGTCAGTTCTTCACATCTGGTGGTCAAAGTACTGGAGCTTCGGCATCAGTCCTTCCCATGAATATTCAGGATTGATTTCTTTTAGGATGGACTGGTTTGATCTGCTTGCATTCCAAGGGACTCTCAAGAGTCTTCTCCACCACCACAGTTCGAAAGCATCAATTTTTCGGTGCTCAGCCTTATTTATGGTCCAGCTCTCACATCCGTATACTGGAAAAACCACAGCTTTGACTATACAGACTGTTGTTGGCAAAGTAATGTCTCTGCTTTTTAATACACTGTCTAGGTTTGTCATAGCGTTTCTTCCAAGGAGCAAGCATCTTTTAATTTCATGGCTGCAGTCACCATCTACAGTGATTCTGGAGCCCAAGGAAATAAAGTCTGCTACTGTTTGCATTGTTTCCCCATCTCTTTGCCATGAAGTGATGGGACCCGATGCCGTATCTTAGTTCTTGAATGTTGAGTTTGAAGCCATCTTTTTCACTCTCCTCTTCCACCTTCAATAAGAGGCTCTTCTGTTCCTCTTCGCTTTCTGCTATTAGGATGGTGTCATCTGCATATCTGAGGTTATTGATATTTCTCCCAGCAATCTTGATTTTGATTTGTGCTTCACCTAGCCCAGCAATTCTCATGATGTACTCTGCATATAAGTTAAATAAGCAGGGTGACAGTATACAGTCTTGAATTACTCCTTCCCCATTTTTGAACTAGTCCATTGTTTCATTCCAGTTCTAAGTGTTGCTTCTTGACCTGCGTACAGATTTCTCAGGAGGTAGGTTAAGGTAGTTTGGTATTCCCATCTCATCAAGAATCTGCCACAATTTTTTGTGATCCACACAAAGGCTTTAGCGTAGTCAGTGAAGCAGATGTTTTTCTGGAATAGCCTTGCTTTTTCTATGATCTAATGGACGTTGGCAATTAGATCTCCGGTTCCTCTGCATTTTCTAAATCCAGCCTGTATATCTGGAAGTTCTTGTTTCACATACTGTTGAAACCTAGCCTGAAGGATTTTTTAGCATTACCTTGCTATCATGAAGTGAGTGCAATGTGTGGTACTTCGAACATTCTTTGGCATTGCCCTTTGGAATGGGAATGAAAACTGACCTTTTCCAGTCCTGTGGCCACTGCTGAGTTTTCCATATTTGCAGGCCTGTTGAGTGCAGCACTTTAACAGCATCATCTTTTAGGATTTGAAATAGCTCAACTGGAATTCTGTCACCTCCTCTAACCTTGTTCTTAGTGATGCTTCCTAAAGCCCACTTGACTTCATGATGTAACTCTGCATTCAGATGGATATATCTTTCCTTTTCTTCTTTTCCTTTCACTTCTTTTCTCAGCTATTTGTAGGGCCTTCTCAACAACAATAATTAAGTTACTAATTACACTAAAAGTGGCTTGAAGGAGATAAATAATATTAAAAATACATTCTTGAGTTAATTTATTCTCAGAATTACTTAAAGCAAATACTTGAACCTTTGTTCATTGGAGATGGTTTTCAGTAGTTAAATGTATAAGCAAACTATGGTATATCCGTAATAATGAAATATTATTCAGCACTAAAAAGAAATGAGCTATCAAGCCATGAAAATACACAGAGGAACATTAAGTACATATTGCTAAGTCAAAGAAGACAGTCTTAAAAGGCTAATACTGTATGATTCCAACTAGAATAACTATGGAGACAATAAAAAGATCAGTGGTTGCCAAGCATTCGTGGGGAGGACAGGAAGGTTAAATAGATGGTGGTGAAGGCAGTTTTTAGGGTAGTGAAACTGTTCTGTATGAAACTAATAGTAAATATTTGACCAAATAGTGGACCCTAATGTAAACTGTGAACTTACGTTAATAATGCATCAGTATTCATCAGCTGTATTAAATGTACCATACCAATGCAAGATGTTAGTAATAGGGGAAGTGGGGGAGGTGAGGAGTTACATGGAAACTTTGTTCTTTCCATTAAATTTTCTGTAAACCTGAACCCACTCAAGTAAAGTTTTGTCTCTAAGTTGAATATCAGTTACTTCATATGGTTAAAAGTACATACACTTTCACTGTTCAGTAAAATGTTATCAGTTGAGTCTTCACCCTTCATGCCTGCCATGCCTGGTGTCCTTGAGTTTGGCAACTATGGTTTAATTTCTTTAGAGAAGAAAACATCTGCCTCCTTTTGTTGTGGAAGAGCAGTATATGCTGCGTGCTCTTGGTCAGGGCAGGAGCGTGGTTTCCGTTGCTCCTCACACAGACTTTCAATCAGTTCCCTGTTTTTGGCCAACTGCCTTACTAATGCTTTCTCCCATACCTCATTCCTCCAATTCCAGAGCTTTTCCAGGGTTTTTTGTTCATGTCAGCTTGCTCCTGGTATCTAGGTATCCCTTCACAAGCAGGCACTTAGTTTTAGCTCCCTCAACTCCATTAAATAATTTACCACACTTTATCAATTCACCATCTACAAAAATTTGTGTCCTGTGTTGTTTCCTGTTGTATTTATTTTTTGTTTTGAAGATTCATTACTTTTTTTATTCATTTACTGGTATTTTGGTGAGATTTCTAAAAGTGTAGAAGCATTCTTTGTTCAGTATGTCTTGTTTAATCAGCCTGCTTTCAGTTTTTTGAATTTATTTTAAAAATGTTTTTAATTTTTATTTTGGCTGTCCTAGGTCTTCATTACTGCACAAGGGGCTTTCTTTAGTTGTGGTGAGCGGGAACTCCTTTCTAGTTGCGGTGCACGGGCATCTCATTGTGGTGGCTTCTCTTACGATGCAGCACAGGCTCTGGGGCACACAGGGGCAGTAGTTGCAGCTCGCAGGCTCAGTAGCTGTGGTTCACAGGCAGTTGCTTCATAGCCTGTGATGTCTTCCCAGACCTGGGTCTGAACCTGTGTCCCCTGCATCAGCAAGTGGATTCTTAACCACCGGACCACCAGGGAAGCCCAGTTGCTTTCAATTTGATCCATAAGAATTTGGTTTTATTTCACTTTGTTTTCTTCCGTTTTTGGTAATTATAGTAATTTATTGATTATATGTTTTCTTTAGAGCTCTGGGCAACTCTCTTTGGGAGGATGCTACTGATAACAAATAATACTTTTTAGATAACAAATAATACTCAAAATGTCTGGGAAAAGTGTCTCCAGAATCACAGTTGTGAACTAAAGTATGTATTTTTAAGTTGTTCACAGGGCTTAGGGCTCCTGCCAGAGGATTGTTACTCTTTGGTCCACCTGGAAATGGGAAAACAATGCTGGTAAGAATTCTTTTTAAATTGGCAAGTTCTACTGAGATGTTAAGGATATAATATGAATAAAAGAAACATTTCATTGTCACTGAGTCTGTTTATGATTTGCTTTTTGTTGTTATATACTTTCTCCCTCCCCCCTCCGTCCCCTCTCCCCACACTGCACACCTTGTGGGATCTTAGTTTTCAGGCCAGGGATTGAATCCAGGGTCATGGCAGTGAAAGCACTGAGTACTAACCACTGGACCACCAGGGAACTCCCAGGTTTTAAGCTAGCTTTTAATGATGAAGATAGGTGAAAAACCATATATGTTATCTCCAGTATTAGTTTGATGCTGGGAACAGTATAATTTTCATTGTTGTCCCAAGTTAAATATTAAAATTTTGCCATAGAAGAGCTTACCTTACTATATTGAGTATCTTCCTAATCTCTGGGGGGTTATTTTTGTTTTGTTTTTTTTTTTACTGTTTTAGCAGGTTTGTTTAAATAAAATAACCAGTCTGATACAAATTTCTTTCTTTCTTTCTTTTTTTCTAATTGAGGCATAACTGACATACAACAGATAGTTTTTTTCTGTATCGTTTTGCCGGAAGTTTTTGCTAGGATCTAAATGGATGACTCTGCTACAGGGAAAAACTAAATAGGGAAAGAGTAACTTTCCTTTAGCTGTTTATCCTTCTCTAACCAGTTATCTTCTATAACTAAGACGAGAATAACACACCCTTCTTTTTTTTTTTCAACCTGTCCCTTTGACATCTCTCTTAGAGAAAAAGAGAGTGAGAAGAAGCACAGCTCCTCCTGCACCTTTTCCTCATTGCTGAGAAGGAAATACATTGATTGCTATTTGTTGGAAACTGTGTCATTCCTTATGTTTTAGGAAATGTTTTCTAGAAATCAAGTTGATCACATGTGGTTATCTTTTTAAAGCAATTGAACTAATATATTTACCCTTCTGATTTTTAAAGGCTAAAGCAGTAGCTGCAGAATCTAATGCAACCTTCTTTAATATAAGTGCTGCAAGTTTAACCTCAAAATATGTGAGTGTTCTTTTTCCAGTATTGTCATGCTTTAAGTTACTGTCTAAATGTTACTGTGTTAAGAATAAATGGCAATAACATTACACAAAGATGTTTTTCTATGAGTTTCATATCTATTACTTACATATTATTTAAATATCTTTTTTTTACTCTTCAAAGTAGAAAGTTATGTGCATTTGTTAGGCTCGTTTAAAAGTGAAATTTTTCTGTGAGATTTGTTTGTTAGGGTTGTGTATTAAAGTACCACAGACTAACTAGCGTGAACAATAGAAATTTGGAGGCTAGAAGTACAAGATCAGGTACTGGCAGAGGTCTCAGTTTTGTAAAGTAATTAAAAGTAACTATACAGTGATCCTTTTCCTGGTTAAGTTTCGCTTCCTGTGTGAAATTTTACAAGTAAAACTGTTGTTACAGTAGGCTACCTATATTACACACATACTACAACAGAAAACACTGTCCTGGAAGTTAGGAGGTAGGGATGCCAACCTAACTTACATACGGAACTGGCCTGAAGAAAGTATCACTTTAGGCTGTACTCCCTTTATAAAGTGTTTTTTTTTTTTTTTTATGTATTTGCTTATTTTTGGCTAGGCTAGGTCTTCACTGCCATATGCAGGCTTTCTCTAGCTGTGGCGAGTAGGGACCACCCTCCTGTTGCGATGCACAGGCTCTCATTGTGCTGGCTCCTCTTGTTGCAGAGCACGGGGTCAGTAGGTTGTCCCTCAGGCTTAGTTGTCCGCGCAGCATGTGGAGTCTTCCCACATCAGGGCTTGAACCCAGGTTCCGAACTGCATTGACAGGTGGACTCAACCACTGGATCACCAGGGAAATCTTACAGTGTTGATGTCACAAGAGGTGATCTCTCGTGGTTCCTTCTGGCTCTGAGAATATTTGTTTTACAGATCCTAAATCTGAGGCTTTTCCTTTTTTCTTTTTTTTAAATTTAATTTTCAGTAAAAAGAATAGATGCCACCTAGAGGACAATGTAGTTTTTGTAGTAGATTACCGCAAACCTCATGACCCTTTCAAAGCATAGATGCTTTGGTGCATAGAATGGCTTTAGTATAGTGTTCAAGCCCCTGATAATGTCTTAAGGAGTGTTCGTAGACCACCTGGACTACCTAGAAATGCTTTGACATTTATTGACAGTGATATTGTGAGAATGGATTTTCAAGATGCTTTTTAGTAGAGCAAGTTTTGTTTAGGAGAGCATGTTCCAACTTATGTGCTTCTGTAAATACACCCTGCAGCCTATGGCTTAAGGAATATTGCTGCATGCCTCTGTCCTCTGGTGTTCCCTCTTCTCAGTAGTTACACCCCAATAGCTACTCCAATCTCAAGTCTTAGGAATGCATAGTGAAACAAGACAGAGATATATCTATTTTTTAAAAGTACTCACCAGATTCTCTTAAATAATAAATAAGTAGTCTATTTACTAATATTATAAGGAACAATCAATAACCCCCCTCACCCCTATTCTTTAAACCAAATCTTTGTTGCTGCAAAGAAGGGAAGTTAAATTCCTAGGTATGAGATTTTCAGTAGTGAAATTAAAAATGCTGGAAGGAACAGTCTTGCATTTTATGGGTTTAACAGTGTACAATGCCTTATTTTAGGTGGGAGAAGGAGAGAAATTGGTGAGAGCTCTTTTTGCTGTGGCTCGAGAACTTCAACCTTCCATAATTTTTATAGGTAAGAACATGTCTTCCAACAGCTTAGTTGAACATTTGTAAAATTCCCTTCTCCCAAATGTGAGGGAATGATAGGAAAGATTATTCAGAAGTAAAAAGTTTTTTAAAATTTTTATTGAAGTATAGTTGCAGAAGTAAAAAATTTTTAAAAAGCACAAGGTTAAAGACTATCCAACAAATTGAGTAGGATACATTGTGTTAATAACCTGAATAATAAACTAGGTTAATCTCAGATAACTCATGTAGCTTGGCGTTTAATTAAAGTTTCATCCTTGTATTTCCTCTAGATGAAGTTGATAGCCTTTTGTGTGAAAGAAGAGAAGGAGAACATGATGCTAGCAGACGTCTAAAAACTGAATTTCTAATAGAATTTGATGGTGTATGTATTGATTATGATATTTTTATGTGGTAGCATTTTAGTGTATGTATTTTCCAATTATATGGCCCAAATTAGAAATAGATATCTTCATTGTGTTTTTCTTTGTTAATACTTTAAAAGTATTGAAAAAAATTTTGACTTATAGGTACAGTCTGCTGGAGATGACAGAGTGCTTGTAATGGGTGCAACTAACAGGCCACAAGAGCTTGATGAAGCTGTTCTCAGGTAGAGAAATTTATGTGAAAATGCACACATTTATTACAGATTTATTTATTCCTTTATTCGTCTCACGTATTTCTTGTCTTTTTCGTTCTCAGTGTGAAGACTAAATTCATTGTTTTCCTCTCTATATCATCCTCTGGCCTCTTGTTAGTAAACAAAACTTTTGAGGACAGGACCAGCATGCTATCAAGAAAACTATTTTTAACTTTATAGTTGTAGGCAAATTGCTTATTTCTTCTGGGTTGGATTAAAGTATCTTAAAACTCCAAAAGTGATTTTTACCCTGCTAACACAGTTCATGGGAGCTGCATTCTCTCTTCTCATATGTTTGAGCAAATTTGTTCCCTTTCTACTGGGAGGACAGTTTGACTCAACATAAAATTCTTGGACCTCCCATTCTTTTCCTGAGAATTTGTAACATTGCCTGTTGTTTCTAGAACTGGATGTTGCAGTGTGCGAGTCTGAAGCCAGCCTGTTTTATTCACATTTATGGGTTAACCCAGTAGGGTTAGTGTCTAATCTCCTTTCTACTACTACTATTACTTTTGTGACCTTTGTTTCTGTGGTGGTTTTTGTTTTCTTTTTTATTGCTTTCCTGTTCTTTGCAATCCCATTTTTCATCTTTTGCTGTCTTACTTCTTTGAACCTTTCTATCTCATTGAGCTCTTATTTCATAGGAACCTTTTTTTTTTCATTAAATTATTTTCTTGGAAAGATATTTGGTCACAGTTTTAATTTGCTTTATGGCAAAATCCTCTTGTGCATGTTCTTCATTATATCTATTTTATGTTTACTGTATTCTTTCCCCTCTTTTTTTGGTACTGTTTTTTAATATCAGTCCTATGCTTTTGTCTGTTTTGCCTATTGTATTTGAATAAGGGGAGTTTTCTTAGAGAACCTAATTTTGGAAGGATGTTGTAGAAGAGCTAGAAAAGTAAGATAGCAAGGCAAATATCTTGAATTGTCCTATATACCCTGGACTGGTGAGCAGTCTCCCTGACTCACAACAAAGCCCCACCTGGTAAAGAAGTGTACATGTATGTAAATAAGAGATTGATCGCTTCAGTCTTCTTCATCTGAAAAAGATTGGCCATTGCAAGACAGCTTGTCCTCTTGCCAGGCTGACTGATGTCTTCTTACAAAGATGTTGTGTCTTTGAGTTTCTTTGTTCAGTCTCATCTTCCTGGTCATTCCTTTGCAACTGACTAGGGTCACATGATCTGCAGAGCCAGTCCTTACATGCTTGTTTAAATGTGGGGAGGTTAGTTTTATTGCCCCTCAGAGTGTTTTCTGTTTCCTCTGGAAAACTGCTCTGACAGCCGTGTCTGGAATTCGCAGTGGCAGGTCCTGTCTATATTCACCTCTGTCGGTGTAATTTTCACTGCTCTAGGCAGGCCTTCTTCATACATTTTAGTTCTGTAAACATTACCTAGTTTGCTGATGATGGAGTTTACATTTCTCTTTCTGTTGTTCTTGTTGGTTTTAGTTGTTTTCAGTTTCAAGGAGATAGCAGAGATCTGTCTCTTCAACTTCTTATATCAGATATTTTGTTTTAAAGTGTTACTACTGTTAAAAAATACAGATACATAGGTAGTTAATTTAATTCTGACAATACTAAGGATTTTTAAACATTAATTTGAATTTTTTAAATTTTATTAGAGTACAGTTGATTTACAGTGTTCTGTTATGTTCAGGTGTACAGCGGAGTGAGTCACTTATACATATACATATAGCCACTCTTTTTTAGATTCTTTTCCCACATAGGTCATGACAGAGTATTGGGTAGTCTTTCCTGTGGTATATACAGTAGATCCATATTAGTTATCTATTTTATATATTTAACTAGAATGTTTTAAAAGAGTGACTTTTTACATTGATGACTACTAAAATGTATTCAGATGCCTTGAGCATTATACTTAAAGCTTTGTTTTTGTTGTTTGCTATTTAAATTCAAAACTGTATTTCTGAGATTGCTTGAATCCTTTTTTTAGGCGTTTTACCAAACGGGTTTATGTGTCTTTGCCAAATGAGGAGGTATGTATCCATGTTTGAACTTGTTAATTTTAGGCCGAAACAAGACCTACCATTTAACATTATTAAGTCTTCTAGTACATAGTACAGCTGCATTGGAAAGTTTGGCAGTTTCTTAAAAAGATAAACTTACTGTAAGACCCCACGGGCTTCCTAGGTGGCGCAGTGCTAAAGAATCTGCCTGCCAACGCAAGAGACGCAGAAGACGCGGTTCGATCTCTGGGTCAGGAAGATCCCCTGGAGGAGGAAATGGCAACCCACTCCAGTATTCTTGCCTGGAGAATCCCATGGACAGAGGAGCCTGGCAGGCTATAGTCCATAGGGTCGCAAAGAGTCAGACACGACTTAGCAACTGAGCATGCATGTAAGACTCCAAAATTTTATTCATAAGATTCTACTCAAGAAATTAAAACATATATCTATACAGACATGTACAAGAATTTTTACAACAGCGTTATAAATAATAGCCAAGAACTGCAAAAAATCTAGTCATCAATTGGTGAATAGATAAACAAATGTGCTCATTCCTTTTATTGCTAAACAGTACCATACCATTCCATATATGGTACTTTCACATACTGTAATATGGATGGACCTCAAAAACATTTTATTAAGTGAGGGATGCCAGATGCAAAAGATTACCTATTATATGATTCCATTTATATGAAGTGTCTAAAAAAAGGCTATTTCTAGAAATGTAAAGTAGATAGTGGTTAGCTAAGGCTTTGGGTGGGAGTCAGAATTAATTGCAAACAGACACAGGTGAGCTTTTTGGAGTGATGGAAATGTTCTAAAATTGGATTATGGTGATGGTTGCACAACTGTAATCTTATTAAAAGTCACTGAATTATACACTTAAAGTGGGTTAGAGTCCATGTTATATGAATCCATACCTTTAAATTGTGGTTGTCTACCTCAGACCCTTAACATCCTTGGTGGTAGCAGCAGCTATTTACTTAGTGCTTTATTTGGATTAGTTTTAACTCTTTCAGGAACTTTCAAAAAATTGTCATTTTAATACATACAAGTGAGGTTGTAAGAGGTAGAGTGTCTTGTGTAAAATCACAGAGCTCCTAAATGAGAGTTAGGATTTGAACCTAACTCCTGGATATTTTATTAAGCTAACTCTTAGGACTGATAATTCTTTAATATTTCTTTTCAGACACGACTACTTTTATTAAAAAATCTATTATGTAAACAAGGAAGCCCATTGACCCAAAAAGAACTAGCTCAACTTGCTAGGTGAGTGATTTGATTTCGTCTATCCTGCAGCTTTTCTTTATTTTTAAGAAGTCTTTTTCTGTTTTGTTTAAAGTAAGTGCATGTCTGAAACAAGTAATTATCTGAAAACTTGTTTCATTCTCTACTTCCTTTATCTTCTCACTTATCTCATTTTCTTATGTATGACACCTAAATTTCAGTTTCTAAATCCTCTGGAAGACATGACCTATTAGCTATTTGCTAATGATGGTACTATATTTTTTTTTATAAACTTAAGTTGTATTAAAATAATTTTTCAGATGTAAAACATTGCATATTTGCCCACACCAACAGGTATTTTCACTTAAACTTGTTCTTTTGTGTTACACATAATTTTTTTTAAATTTTGACATCTTCAGCTTTTTTTTATAAGTGGTGTATTAAGTAGAAACTGAATATAGGAGATGCATTCATGCCGTTTTAGTCATTGGAAAAAACTCAAAAAGTAATTTAAAATATTCAACAAGAATGTAAATAGCTAGTATTGTTGGTAAAAACTCTTCAGTTCCCAGATACCTATGAAAAAAGAACAAATTTAGTCCTTGGAAATATTGAGAGCCGCCTTTGTTATTCCAATAAAAAATCTGCTAATAATGTGTCTGCAATTATTTAACAGAGTACATGATAAGTAAATGTTTTTTTCCTGTTCTATTTTCCTCTTCCTCTTGACTTCCCTAATTCTTAGTTCCCTTTAATAATCTCTTGGCTGCCCAGGGGTTCCCACTGTGGCATCCCATTCAGGTGTACCTCTTTTTGCCAATGTCTTCTATCCCAGACCCTTCCTTCACCCTGTCTGTCCTACAGAGTGTCCTACAGATGAAGAAATCTTCCTTGATTGCCCCTCATTCCATCAAGGCAGTTCTTGGTCTAGATAGAGACTTATTAATCTATAGAGAAGTAATTACAGTTATGTGTCAGTTGGCCAGCAATGATTTATAGATGTAGCCCTTCCAGGGCACATATTTACAACTTAATGGAGTCTCCTGGAGATGCAGTATACCTTAATCTAAAGGAATGGTTCTACTTCCTATTGCCTTACAGAAAGACAAACTCAAAATGGATTAAAGACCTAAATATAAGACCAGAAACTATAAAACTCTGAGAGGAAAACATAGGCAGAACACTTGACAACATAATAAATCAAAACAAGGTCTTCTATGACCCACCTCCTAGAGTAATGGAAATAAAAGCAAAAATAAACAAGTGGGACCTAATTAAACTTAAAAGCTTTTGCATTGCAAAGGAAACTATAAACATGGTGAAAAGAAAAGCCTCAAAATAGGAGAAAAATAATAGCAAATGAAACAACTGGAAAGGGATTAATTTCCAAAATATACAAGAAGCTCATACAACTCAATACCAGAAAAACAAACAATGCAATCAAAAACTGGGAAAAAGACCCTTAACAGACATTTCTCCAAAGAATACATACAGATGGCTAACAAGCCCATGAAAAAATGCTCAGTATCACTCATTATTAGAGACATGCAAATCAAAACCACAATGAGATACCACCTCACACCAGTCAGAACGGCCATCATCAAAAAGTCTACATTTATTGTTATAAATGCTGGCAAGCGTGTGGAGAAAAGGGAACCCTCTTGCACTGTTGGTGGGAATGTAAATTGATACAGCCACTATGGAAGATGGTATGGTGATTCCTTAAAAAGCTAGGAATAAAACCACCATATGACTCAGCAATCCCACTCCTAGGCATATACCCTGAGGAAACTGAAATTGAAAAAGACACATGTACCCCAATGTTCACTGCAGCACTATTTACAATAGCTAGAATGTGGAAGCAACCTAGATGTCCATCAACAGATGAATGGATGAAAGAGTCTATGGTACATATATACAGTGGAATATTACTCAGCCATAAAAAGGGGATGCATTTGGGTCAGTTCTAATGAAGTGGATGAACCTAGAGCCTACTATACAGAGTGAAGTAAGTCAGAGAAATATAAATATCACATACTAACACATATGTGTGGAATCTAGAAGGATGGTACTGATGAGTTTATAGGGCAGCAGTGGAGAAACAGACGTAGAGAACAGACTTACGGACATGGGGTGGAGGAGGAAGGAGAGAGTGTGATGTATGGAAAGAGTAACATGGAAACTTACAATACCGTATGTGGAAATAGATAGCCAATGGGAATTTGCTGTATGACTCGGGGAACTCGAACAGGGGCTCTGTGACAATCTAGAAGGGTGGGATAGGGAGGGAGATGGAAGGGAGGTTCAAGAGGGAGGGGACATATGTATACCTATGGCTGATTCATGTTGATATTTGGCAGAGAACAAAATTATGTAAAGCAATTATCCTTCAATTAAAATAAATTAATTAAAAAATAAAAAAGGAATGGTTCTAATGGTGAAAATTTGAGGCATTATAAGGAACCAGTAAGTTGTTTTGTTTTTAGCAAGTGGGCCTTCCTGTGCCCTTAAAAATCAAATCACATAGCTGTCTGCTTGATGACAAAGGCAAACTAGGGTTTTACCCTCTTATTATGTGGCGATTTTAAATCTGGAAAGGTAGAAATAACTTGTTCTTTCTTCCTTCTCATTCTCAGAATGACCGATGGATACTCAGGCAGTGATCTAACAGCTTTGGCAAAGGATGCAGCACTGGGTCCTATTCGAGGTAGAAATTCCAAAGCTTGAAACATTTAGAACTGTTTATTACACCATTCAGAAGTTTAAGAAGTCCTTATTGAGAGGTCTTTTTTATTCCTGGGAAAGCAGTAAAGCTGTATCAGTGGAAAACTTGATTAAAGCTTGATACAGAGTTTCTAGACTTAAGGTTAAGTAACCTTTCTGAGAAAAGCTTTAGATTGATTGGCCACGTATGCTCTCTGTGGCGTATTCTGCTGCTGCTGTTGCTACTGCTTCTGCTGTTCTTCCTCTTCCTTTTCCTGCCCTTCCATTCTCCTCCTTCCTCCTCTTCTTCCTTCTCCTCATCCTCCTCCTTCCTCCCCCTCCCCTTTCCCCCCCCACAATACAGAATATGTGAAACCATTCTTAGCTCACAGACCATATAAAGACAGTCCATGGATCATTGTACCATGAACCTTGTTCTAGACAGCAGATTTTGCAACTTGATAGTAGGTTAGCAGCAAAAAAACCCTTTAAGAATAAGAGAGCTTTTTTAAGCAAGTGAAAAAGAATAAAGGGAAAATGGTCTTATGTATTTTATGGTTCTTTTCAGTTCAGTATTCTGATATCACTTGAAATTAATGTGTGTAAGGAAACATAAATAGATATTTTTGCTTTTATCATTATATGTTATCTTTTGAAAA
This sequence comes from Okapia johnstoni, assembly GCA_024291935.2. NCBI lineage: Eukaryota > Metazoa > Chordata > Mammalia > Artiodactyla > Giraffidae > Okapia > Okapia johnstoni. The sequence continues at coordinate 119,864,397 of CM044306.1, read as the reverse complement.
ATTGCAGCAAAGTATATCATTCATTGCTTTGTTTTGATTCAAGGTGATTTGTTGATTCTGAAATACTACATCTGTCATTTTTAGGTTATGTTAAACTCAGGGTGATAATCACTTTAGAGCAGATGTTCTCAGCTACTTTTCCACAGGCAGCATGGGCAGTGGATGGGTGATGCGCCCAGGTTTGTGTTCAGATTACTGGCTATGATGGCAAAATAGAACATGGAACATGCAACTTCAGAATATATCTCTCACAGTCAAACAGACTACTGGTTAAGAACTGCTGCTTTAGCAAGTAATAAATATAACCTTGAGAATATATTTTGAAACTCTGGGTAAAGCATTTTAGTCAAGCTTTCATTATGCTGGAGGCATAACATCTTGTTCAGATACTGAACTCAGAAACATTATCTAATGTATAAATCATTTGTATTTTGGGAGATATGTTAGCTATTATTCTGGGGAAAAAAAAAAAAAGGTGTTGGCTTAAAACAACTAATGACTTTTGTAAAGAAGTTGCATTATTTTAAGTTTACTTTCAGATTTATAGATTCTGTTCTGCTTGAGCAATATATGAAGAAACTGATGCCTTCCTAAGAAAGAATATTAGTCTAAGCATTTATAAATTGTATGTTGTCTTATTATTAATCTATTTTTCTCTTCATATAATGATTTATATTGAATATATACTTTTAGATTATTGAACTTTGTTAATTTAAACTTGGAAGACTTTTTTTTTCTCTAAGTGGCTTATTTTTATATTTTACAGAACTGAAACCAGAACAAGTGAAGAATATGTCTGCCAGTGAGGTAAACTGTTTTATAATTATCTTTGGTTTGTCTGGTCCTGTAGATTGTAAGACATCTTTTGTCTGGATTTTTCCAGTTTGATTAGAAACTGGAAAAAATTACTTTTGCTTCATTTCAAAATATGGAGGACTGTCAAATGACGGTCTCCTTTGGTGTCGTTTGGTAATGCACAAAATATACATAATCATTAAATCATTTTCTGTCAAATCATTATATAAATACTAAACAAAATAAACTTATAGGCAACTTGAGAATTTTATACACTGTAAAGATGGCATGTAACAGGTTAACCCCTTGATGTTCTGTTCTGTTAGTTTTTCAGTAATGTTTGTTTTCTTTTTTATAAATGCAATACAGTTTCCATTGTAATATAATTTGTTACATCTTAAAAATATGGTAGGTTCCCTTATGAGATGCTGAAGCATTACTTTTGAAAAAAATTGCCTGCAAAATATAGAATTGGATATGCAGAATGGCCATAACTATGTAATCAGACATTTTAAATCAGATTTAAATTATGTAACTTATCTCTCAGAGCTCAGATAGCACCTGAGACATTACTAACCAAAGAGACTTCATTCTTGGCATAGAATAGAGAATAGAACTCCACTGGAGTTTGAGTATGAACTCCAAAAAAAAAAAAAAACCCCAACAAAATTCCCCAGAGACATGAACTGGAGGCTGGCAAGGGGCTTTCACATTGCAGACAGTCCTGTCCAAGTATTAATAGTGAAATCTTAATATAGAGAATGAGTGTACTTGAGTATGAGTACATTTTGGCAGTCCTCTTTCTTCAAGCTTCTGAGTAAATTTGAGGTTATTATCTTCAGGCATCTTGTGCATGGTGGTTAACCAGCTACATTACTCAGAAAGCCTTCACACTTCTTGCAACCACCCTTTTCCATTGCAACAGTGTGGTTTACCTGGAGTGTATTTGGCATGAATGAAGCTTTTTAGGAATAAAGAATTCCACATGTCATATACTTTGGTGTTTAGCTACGATTACCTTTAAAATTCACGTTTAAAGTATAGTTTCATTATCCTCTTATCTGACTCATTATTTTGACTCCCTATATTTCTAATTTTAAAAAAATATATTAGTACTAAGTGTCTTGAGGGCTTTTTTGCTTATGTATAAATTATTAACAATATCCCGTCAATATATAATTTTTTAAATGTTCTTTTAGCATAAACCTAATATGTGCTTTTCTATCCAAAAAGTAAGCACTGTACATGAATTATTTCTTTCCCACACACCGCTCTCCCTGCCTTGGACTCAGGACAGGTAAACTTGGTATTTCATGTATATACACTGGCCTCCCTAGATTAAAATTGAAGAAAGGTCTATTGTGTAACACTTTAGGCCTCTGTCTTCGTCCCGTGAACAGACTATACAGAATGAAGGAGCTAATCAAGGCCATAAGTAATGAACTAAAACCATCAGCTGGCAAATAATTTTTAGTAAGAAGTTGTCTACTAATTCCTAATCAACTTCTGCAAAATCCACTGAACCCATGTCTGCAAGTATTCCTCACTCTGTCTCAAGCGCCTCGGCCCTGGCATTTTCTGAGAAAAAGGAATGGCTACCCACCCAGAATTCTTGCCTGTCTCCTCCATAGACAGAGGAGCCTGGCAGGCCCCAGTCCATAGGGTCACAAAGAGTCAGACACCACTGAGCAACTAACTTTCACTTTTTCATTCGGAAGGCCACTAAAAACCTATAAATGCATGCTTGGATACACCTTCGTTAGTACCTTATACTAATTTTATGAAAGTAAGTGGGTGGCTGCTTAGGCAATAGGAGAAATTCTTAGGAATCTGTCCATAATTATTTCATGAGAAAAGAAACTGTTTTCTGTTGATAGTGGATTTATTAACCTTTATGTTTTACCCACCCTGAGAATTATACGTACAACTAAACTTTAACACTTTTCTTCTTCATTGAACAAACTCAACTTAAATATAGTTCCTATTTTACTTGAATAAATTGAGTCTTATTTTCTTTTTTTAGTAACTCTTCTAGAGTCATGACTTTAAAACAAGGTAATTCTCTAGCAATAGGTGTCTATTACCATATAACAAAACTTGCCACACAATTTAACAGCTTAAATGACATGTGTTTATTATCTCACATTTTCACACAGGAATATGGGCACAGTTTAGCTGAATCCTCCATTTCAAACTCTCTGAGGGCTGCAGTCAAGGCATTGGTCTAGGGTTTCTTACAAAGCTGTAATCAGGATGTTGTCTGGGGCTATAGTCATTATAAGACTCAAACTAGAAAGATCTGCTTCCAGGCTCACATGTTTTTTTGTGTTTTGTTTTGGGGTTTTTTTGCCAGATTAATTTCCTCTTGTGTTGTTGACCTGAAAGCCTCAGTTTTCTCTGTTTATTGGCTGGAAGCCACCTTCTGTTCCTTGTCACATTGGCCTCTCCAACATAGTAGTTTGCTTCATCAAAGCCAGTGAGCCAGGAAGAGAATAGAGAGTGCCAGCAGGATGGAAGTCATAGACTTGATAACCTAATCATGGAAGTCACATCTCATCACTTTTGCTGTAGTCTGTTCCTAGGTCCAGTCTACATTCAGGGGAAGGGATTACACAAGAGCATATATAACAAGAGATGGAATCATTAGGAGACATAGCAGTAGATACCTGCCACATCTGTAAATCAATTTAATTTTTTGTTTAATGGGTCACACTTGGCCAGCAAAATCTGCTTTTATATTAAGATGAGCCCTCTCAACTCTACTTTAGAACTCTGGAAAACATTGTTGCTTTCTGGGAGCAAGGCGCACTTTGAAATTGCATATCCCAAGACTAGAATCAGCAACTCTAGGAACCTGGGTTCATTTTAATGGAGAATAATTTAAAGACTGTGTGTCAAAATGGATACTGCTTTGTTTTTATTAGTTTGGGTGTTAAGTTAGCCTACTCCAGTGACATGAGCCTAAAATTACAAATTTTTAAAAATATCATGAATTCATTCTAACAGAGTACATTTATTTCAGTATTACAGTGTAACATATCTACTTGAATTGTATATTGTATTTTAAAAATATGTAAGCCATTTCATTATTTTAAACTAAATTTTATATATTTATTTGGCTGTGTTGGGTCTTTATTGTGGCACGCGGATCTTCCTTGCGTCCTGTGAGATCTTCCATGGTGGTGCACAGACTCTCTGGTTGTGGCACACGAGCTCTCTAGTTGTGGCACATGGGCTCCAGGCTACACGGGCTTTAGTAGTTGCTCTGCAGCATATGAGATCTTAGTTCCCTAACCAGGGGTTGAATCTGTGTTCCCTGCAGTAAAGGCGGATTCTTAACCTCTGGACCACCAGAGAAGTCCCTAAGTTTTAGATAGCAGTGCTGAAACGTAAAACTACTGAATTATAAAAAATAACATGATGGTGCCTTTTTGTGATCATTCCACTAATAATGTCTGGTTACATTGTTAAAGTTTTTGCTTCTACTGTATACTTTTATGCAATTTATTTTTAACTTGCTGCTGCTGCTGCTGCTGCTAAGTCGCTTCAGTCGTGTACAACTCTGTGCGACCCCATAGACGGCAGCCCACCAGGCTCCGCCATCCCTGGGATTCTCCAGGCAAGAACACTGGAGTGAGTTGCCATTTCCTTCTCCAGTGCATGAAAGGGATAAGTGAAAGTGAAGTCACTCAGTCGTGTCCGACTCTTAGAGACCCCATGGACTGTAGCCTACCAGGCTCCTCCGTCCATGGGATTTTCCAGGCAAGAGTACTGGAGTGGGGTGCCATTGCCTTCTCCAATTTTTAACCTAATGGTCTTAATATTAATAATTTGGTAACAGCTTTTAGCTATTAGCCCTGGTTTATGCATTGATGTTTATAAAGCACTGAAAGTCTGGCAATAGTGAATACTGCATAAAAAAAGTGAAAGTGTAGTCACTTAGTCATGGTCGACTCTTTGCAACCCCGTGGACTGTAGCTCGTCAGGCTCCTGTGTCCATGGAATTTTACTGTATAACTATCCATTAAATAACTGACCTGGGTCTCCTGCAATGCAGGCAGATTCTTTACCATCTGAGCCACCAGGGAAACCCTAATTTAAAAATACATTAATACTAAATAATGGCAACCTTTTATAGAGATCAAGGAAATCCATTCTATTTTCTTACTGACTTTCTTAATCTGTGCAACGTTGATTGTAGAGAGAATATGAAGTAGTTAGACTGGGTTTTGTTTTTGTTTTTATTTTAGCTGTGCTGGCTCTTTGTTGTGGCATGTGGGATCTAGTTCCCTGACCAGGGATTGAACCCAGGCCCCCTGCATTGGGAGTGTGGAGTCAGCCACTGTACCACCAGGGAAATCCCTAGACTGGGTTTTATAAGAGTAATAAAAAGAATATACGCAATCTAGATGTCTATCAACAGATGAATGGATAAAGAAGTTGTATACATATATACAATGGAATATTACTCAGCCATAAAAAGAAACAAATTTGAGTTAGTTCTAGTGAGGTAGGTGAACCTAGAGCCTATTTAACAGAGTTAAGTAAGTCAGAAAGAGAATAACAAATACCATGTGTTAATGCATACATTTGAAATCTAGAAAAATGGTACTGATGAACCTACTTGTAGGGCAGTAATAGAGACATAGACATAGAGAACTTGTGTACCACAGCAGGGGAAGGGGAGGATGGGACAAATTGAGAGAGTAACATTGAAACATATTCATTACCATATGTAAATAGTAGCCAGTGGGAATGAGCTGTATGAGGAAGTGAGCTCAACTTGGTGCTAGAGGGCTGGGAGGTGGGAAGGAGGTTCAAGAGGAGGGGACATATGTCTACCTATGGCTGATTCATGTTGATGTATGGCAGAAACTAACAACATTGCAAAGCCGTTATCCTCCAGTTGAAAATAAATTTTAGGACTTCCCAAGTGGCTCAGTGGATAAGAATCCACCTGCCAATGCAGAGAACATGGGTTCGATCCCTGGCCCAGGAAGATTCCACATGCTGCAGAGCAACTAAGCCCGTGTGTCACAACTACTCAAATCTGCATGCTCTAGGGCCTGCAAGAATAGCTAGCCCCCACTCTCCGCAACTAGAGAAAGCCCTCGTGCACCAGTGAAGATCCAGCACAGCTATAAATAAATAAAATTTAAAATAAATTTTAAAATGTAAATTAAAAAAAATACAGATAAGTATCAGTTGAAGTTTTGTCTCCAGTTCTTCTTATTTGGGGGCAAAATACACATGCATGTATGTGATAATTTTTAGTTGACCACTTTGTGCCAGATTCCACTTTGTCTTTTAAAAATGCTTAGGTAAAAATTAGGTATTTATTAACTCATTTTTGTTTTATTCTGTATTCTCAAAACCAATTAAAAATCTCAGAAAAGAAGACCAAATTAATATAAAAATGTATTAAAAACAATAATAATAAAATTTAAGACATAAGCATCCTCCATGTTGTATCAAGAGCAATATTTTCTTCAGGTCCCATGTACATCTTGTAAACTCCTCTTCCCTTTCTGAGAAACATGAATTTAGCTAGAGTATGCTTGTGGTGAGTGAGACTTGAGAATGTAAAATTCCATGAAACTATGCAGAAGAAAAATTGGAAGGAGATAACCCAAATAGTGGTTGTATATCTGAGTAGTGGGATTGTGTTTATTTTTTCTGATTGTGAATATTTTGTCTAGTTTTCTGTAATGATTGTGTTTTGTTTTTATAGTGGGAAAATACTGTGATTTAAAATGTTAATACCTAAGAAGCCAAACACATGAAATGAAAGTAAATTATTTGGTAGGATTTCTTAAATAGGAAACTTGCCTAATATATAATAATATGTAAAATAAGATGATTGGCATGATTTTCTGAGAATATGTCTATATATATTTTAACATTAATAAACAAAGCATCATTTTTAGCCACCATTGGGTCGGCTATTGTATATGTGATAATCATTTGTATTGTGTGCTTTTTTTTAAATCTAGATGAGAAATATTCGATTATCTGACTTCACCGAATCCTTAAAAAAGATAAAACGCAGTGTGAGCCCTCAAACCTTAGAAGCATACATACGTTGGAACAAGGACTTTGGAGATACCACTGTGTAAGCCTGCAGAATGTTTACTTTTCAAGAGAAAAACACACCATCTTCGATGAATAGTTTTATCAGCTACGGAAAGTCAGCCTAAGTTTACAGGACTTTTCAGAGTCTTACAATTACTTGTGCACCCCAGAAGATGAACCATAAAATAAATTTAAATAAAGTATACAATGCAAATGGAATATTTTTGTTTAAGGCCTTCTTGCCTTGATGGTCACGGATATCCCAATGGGCACTGTAAGTCGGAACACAACAAAAACTGAATCTGGTCTTTACCAACATAATCGTAATGTAAATAGTAATTTGTATATTATGTTGCAGATGAAAGTATTCCAGAGACAGTGAATGGTAGAAGACACAAGAGCCTTTGGTGGTTTGTCTTCTGACATCTTTTCTTAAAATAGTCATTTTTCCTATTTTCATTTCCTACTGTTGTCTTTACTATGGGTGATTGGAATGCCGAACACTTTCTTTTTTTTTTTTTTCTTTTTACAAATTGTGTGCCAAATGAAACTTTTTCCTATGTAACAGTAGTAGGAAAAAGACTTTTGAAGGTTTTTTTCTTCTTCATACATCTACAGACATTAAAAATGTTTTCTTTTTGCTTTTTATTTTTTCTATTACCTTTCTACCAAACAATTTGGAAAGCAATACCATAGCAGCAAAACAAATCTAGTGAAAGGAGAAGGAAAAATTTTGAAGTTTTCAGATACTCTGTCATACAACATGTAGACCAGTCCTCCTGTGACCTGTAGTATTTTTTTTCTAATATGTTTGTCAGAAATCTATTGTAGACTGTTAACTTATTCCTAATGGAATTTATTTTCTGCTAGAATTATTCTAATATTTAAGAAAGCCAATTTTAACCACTATGAAAGTGGTTCCTGTGCAAGAGAAGGGAAATACTGGGAGCTAACACATTTCTAATTTATTGCTTATTACTTTCTTACTGTTTACAGGATAATTACAAGCCAGTGGATCTACCATGTTTTATTAATCCCTCCAATGAAACTTTAAAAAACTACTGAATTTTTATACATTGCATACAATTTATAGGTTTCTTGTGCTCACTTTGTTAACTAAAAAGTTTTAGTCTGTTAATCTGCCTTTTGTTCCCCAAAAATGTACAGTAATTCCATTTCTTGTTTGTATGTGTGGGTTTTTGTTATAAAAATGTCCTTGTAGGAAGTAGAGACTCATATCATGGCCTTCTAAATATTGTAATAAAGGCAAATGGATATTTGCCATTAGTTTACTGGTTAAAAGTTTGTTTACAGAAATCGTCTTTGGTGCTTTTATGTAAAATGTCATGGGTGGAAAGAATAATTTTATAGTAGTAACAAATTTTTTTTTTTTTTAGGAAAAATATCTTTGGTTTTGAGAGAATATATTAAAGTTAACTTGCCCACACTAGATAAGAATTTTATAATGAAGACATACATTTTTCTTAACTTTACTCTTTCTTATCTTAAAGATTTATCTAATTATAGAAGATGTATGATTATATGCTGTTTGTAGCTATAACTTAAATCATGTCTCCTCTAATCATAGAACTCCGTGGATAATAAAAATGAGGGTTGAGATAAACAGAAAAAAAAATTTTAAGCCAAAACCATGATATTTTAGGTCATGAATAGTATCTTTTTAAGGTCTCAAACATTATAGCATCCATTATAAAATACTGATAATGAAAGATGATGAAAATAAACACAGTAAGAACGATGAACATCCCAAATTAAAACATTTTCAATAAAGCTCATAAAATTTCATTTTTTAATTTTCATTTGGAAAAAGATTATTGATAACTGGTAAGTTGTATTAAAAGTCCATGTGCTTTAAACTTACAACTTTTAAACTAAAAACTCCTTTAAAATTGTCATAATATTATACACATTAATTGTAGCTCATTTATTGGGAAAAGTTTTCTATAACAGACTTCACATGTTACATAAAAAATTAATATTTTCATAAACATTGAGTCAGAATTAGACTACTGTATGCACATCCATGTATGGACGTTAATTTCCTGATCAAGTCTGAAATTGAACTTAGTGCTAGAGAACAATTTTCTTTGACTTACATGACCCAAGTTTTATTTTAAGCTGTGCTTGTCTCATAGAAGGGCCATAAAAGTAGAGTAATTATATGGTAGGACGTGTAAGGTTTTGGTTTGATCTTTTTTTTTTTTCAATAAAGATAGAAGTTGCTGAGGATTTCCGAAATAATATTAGACTTAGATTGTGACCTTGTAGATTTTGCACTGAGCTCTGTGTCATATTATTTAGTAAAAGGTAATGTTTAAACCTTAGTGTGCTTTTCATGTTACTATGGCAGAGTTTTGTAAACTAAATTAAAACTTACTGATGTACTGGACTTTGAGCCAATGGAAAGAATCAGTACTATCTTTCCAGATATCTTAAGGGTAAAAGCTTATTCTAAGACAGTCTGCCAAATGAGGTTATTAGGTTTCTGACTTGCAAATATGCTTTGTGCTTGGAAAGAATTGGAGGAAAAGCAGGTACTAGAACTCTAATTTAATATACAGCAGTCTTTGTTTATAGTGTAAAATTCATTATATTTTGTACAAAAACTAATTCTTTTGGTAGAATGAACCATTTACAGTTTGTTTTTGGACTTTGAGTCAAAGGATTTTCCTTTAAATGCTTGTCTCAGTTTTACTCTGGTCTTTTGTACTTTTCTTCAGAAGAAATGAATTAAAAGATTCAGCTGCATAAGTGGTTTTTTATCCTAATGGATTGGAAATAAATTATAAACTTTATTTTGCCTTTAATTTATTTGAAACTTTTTGAGATTTCAGAGGTTGTAGTCTGGTATTGAAGGAGTAGCTTGTATTGAACTGACTGACTCTTGCCAATAACAATTACAAACTCTGAACAAAATATAAAAAGCTGTGATTAGAAGACTAGAGAGCAGTCAAAAATGGGCAAAAACAGCACAAAGTCATATACTAGAAGAGATCCACATTAACTAGGTTTCACTATGAGAGCAACTTGCAGCATCTGCAGTGTGCTTGGAAATAGAATTCAAGGAGAATGTGACAGTCTTAATGGGCTGAGGAGTCATTTAGTGCTTCTAGAACAGTTTGAAATTGGGAGGGAAATTTTGAAAAGGAGAGATCTAAGTTCCAAAATCTGCCTGCAAATTCTTTTCAAATGCTTGTTGGATTCTGAAATTATACCTGTGCAGTGTGACAGTCAAAAGAATGCAGAAGAAAGCAATAGTTGAAATCCAAAGAGTAGTTGTAGCAATTGCTGGACGAATAGAGTTTGAAATTCAAATTCCAGTAAGAGGGGTTTAGTAAACACTTCTGGTTTTCCATTGACACCCGAAAGGGCCATGGCTTAGGAGGAAGGAAAACATCTTAGAACCAAGGGCTGTACTTTAGAACTCGGCACAACTTGAAGAAACTCACTGAAACAAAGGTTAAAATCAGGCTTTCACAACATCAAGGTTATCCATCAGTAATTTAACAGCTAGCCAGGATAAAACATTGTTAAAACAGAATCCAGAGCCTTTACAACATATCAATTCACAAAGCCCAGCAAAAATAATAAGCATACAAAGAAAAATTATATGATCCATAATCAACAGAAAATCTATAGAAGCAGAAACACAGATGACTGTCTTGGAATTAACAAAATTATTTCTTAACAGCTTTAAAATACATTAAAAAATTTACAAGGGAAAATGATGGATTAATAGATTAGGATTCTTAGCAGAAAAGTAGAAACTGAAAACCAAATAGAAAGTCTGTGATTATAAACTATGAAATGAATGACAGTGTCTGAAATTTTAAAAATCACTGGGTGGGCTTAACAGTAAACTGGGTGCATCAGAGATAAGAAGACAGGAAGGCAGTTAATATAATTATCAAAGTGAAGCACAGAGAAAGGAAGAAACAGATTTCAGACCTGTGGGACAGAATCAGTCTAATGTACATGTACTTTGAGGTCCAGAAGGAGAGGACAGGGAGAGAATGGGGCAACAGACATATCTGCAGCAATAATGCCTGGAATTTCCCAAAATTGTTGGAAGACATCAACTTACAGGTCCAAGAAGTTCAGTGAACTCCAAGCAGAATAAATTCAACAAAGATCACATCTGAGTACATCCTTTGCAAAACACACACACATGCACAAAACCAAATCAATTAAATATCAAAAGCAGCCAGCAAAGGGAAATGACACTACACTTGAATAAAGCAAAAATGGTGCGTAACTTTATTTGAAACAATGGAATCCAGGAAACGATGGAGTGACATTTTTAAAATGTAAAAATTACACAATACTATGTAAAAGTGAACAACGGACCTACTGTGTAGCATAGGAAACTATATTCAGTATCTTACAATAATGTATCATCAAAAAGAATCTGAAAGAGAATATATAACTGAAATCACTTGACTATACACCTGAAACATACGTTGTTGAGTCGTTTAATCGTGTCTGATTCATTGCGACCCCATGGACTGCAGCACAATAGGCTTCCCTGTACTTCACCATCTCCCAGAGTTTGCTCAAACTCATGTCCATTGAGTTGGTGATGCCATCCAACCATCTCATCAACACTGGAACTCAACTATATATCAATTTAAAAAATAAGTGCAAAAACAAAAGTTAACCTAACATTTTGTGTTTACTTAGAATGTTCAAAATACATAAAAGTTATTCCAGTTGTACAAAAAGTAAGAGAATTTGTTCTTAGGCTGACATACGAAATTCTTTAAAATAGCCTGTTTTTTAAAATAGTTATTATTATTTTTATTTTTTTTTGGCTGCATCAGGTCTTAGTTGTGGCACTCGGGATCTTTGATCTTCATTGTGGCATGCAATCTAGTTCCCTGACCAGGGATCAAACCTGGGCCCCCTGAATTGGGATCTCAGAGTCTTAACCAGTAAACTACCAGAGGAAGTATCTAAGAAATCCTTTGGGCTGATGAAAAGGAATCCTCCAAAGGAATCCACGTCTCCAAGAAGGACTTAAGGACTTTGGAAATGATATTGTTGTTCAGTCGCGCAGTCTTGTCCCACTATTTGCCACCCCTAGACTGCAGCACACCAGGGTTCCCTGTCCATCACCATCTCCCAGAGCTTGCTCAAACTCATGTCCATTGAGTCAGTGATGCCATCCACCCATCTCGACCTCTGTCATCCCCTTCCTCCTGCCTTCAGTCTTTCCTAGCATCAGGGTCTTTTCCAATGAGTCAGTTCTTCCTATCAGGTGGCCAAAGTATTGGAGCTTCAGCATCAGGCCTTCCCATGAATATTCACGATTGATTTCCTTTAGGATGGACTGGTTGTATCTCCTTGCAGTCTTAAGTGACTCTCAAGAGTTCTCCAACACCACAGTTCAAAAGCATCAATTCTTCGGTGCTCAGCCTTCTTTATGGTCCAACTCTCACATCCATACATTGCTACTGGAAAAACCTATCTTTGACTATACAGACCTTTGTTGGCAAAATGATGTCTCTGCTTTTTAATATGCTGTCTAGATTGGTCATAGCTTTTCTTCCAAGGAGCAAGCGTCTTTTAATTTCATGGCTGCAGTCACCATCTGCAGTGATTTGGGGACCCAAGAAAATAAAGTCTGTCACTGTTTCCATTGTTTCCCCATCTATTTGCCATGAAGTGATGGGACCAGATGCAATGATCTTAGTTTTTTTGAATGTTGTTTTAAGCCAGCTTTTTCACTCTCCTCTCTCACCTTCATCAAGCGGCTCTTTAGTTCTTCCTCTCTTTCTGCCATAAGGGTGGTGTCATCTGCATATCTGAGGTTATTGCTATTTCTCCCGGCAATCTTGATTCCAGCTTGTGCTACATTCAGCCTGGCATTTCGCATGATGCACTCTGCATATAAGTTAAATAAGCAGGGTGATATACAGCCTTGACATACTCCTTTCCCAGTTTGGAACCAGTCCGTTGTTCCATGTCCAGTTCTAACTGTTGCTTCTTGACCTGTATACAGATTTCTCAGGAGGCAGGTAAGGTGGTCTGATATTCCCATTTCTTTAAGAATTTTCCACAGTTTATTGTGATCCACACAGTCAAAGTCTTTAGCATGGTCATTGAAACAGGAGTAGATGTTTTTCTGGAATTTGCTTGCTCTTTCTGTGATCCAGTGGCTGTTGGGAATTTGATCTCTGGCTCCTCTGCCTTTTCTAAATCCAGTTTGAACATTGAGAAATTCTTGGTTCATGTACATTGAAGCCTCAGTTGGAGAATTTTGAGCATTACTTTGCTAGCATGTGAAATGACTGAAATCGTGTGGTAGTTTGAACATTCTTTGGTATTGCCTTTCTTTGGGGTTAGAATGAAAACTGACCTTTTCCAGTCCTGTGGCCACTGCTGAGTTTTCCAAATTTGCTGGCATACTGAGTGCAGCACTTTCACAGCATCATCTTTTAGGATTTGAAATAGCTCAGCTGGAATTCTATCACCTCCTCTAGCTTGTTCATAGTGATGCTGCCTAGGGCCCACTTGACTTTGCACTTTAGGATGTCTGGTTCTAGGTGAGTGATCACACCACTGTGGTTATCTGGGTCATTATCTCTTGTATAGTTCTTCTGTGTATTCTTGCCACCTCTTCTTAATATCTTCTGCTTCTGTTAGGTTCATACCATTTCTGTTCTTTTTTGTGCTCATCTTTGCATGAAATGTTCCCTTGCTATCTCTTAGTATTCTTGAAGAGATGTTCTTTCCCATTCTATTGTTTTTCTCTATTTCTTCACACTGATCACTTAGGAAGGCTTTCTCATCTCTCCTTGCTATTCTTTGGAACTCTGCATTCAGATGGATATATCTTTCCTTTTCTCCTTTGCCTTTTGCTTCTCTTCTTTTCTCAGCTATTTTTAAGGCCTCCTCAGACAACCATTTTGTGTTTTTGCATTTCTTTTTCTTGGGGATGGTTTTGATCACTGCCTCCTATACAATGGGGTTTTCCCTTGTGGCCTGGGATTGATCTCTGGGTTGGGAATATCCCCTGAAGAAGGGAAAGGCTACGCACTCCAGTATTCTGGCCTAGAGAATTTCATGGACTGTATAGTCCATGGAGTCACAAAGAGTCAGACCCAACTAAGTGACTTTCACTTTCACTCCTGTAGAATAATACGAACCTCCATCCATAGTTCACGCACTCTGTCAGTTCTAATCCCTTGAATCTATTTGTCACTTCCACTGTATAATCTTAATAGATTTGATTTAGATCATACCTGGAAATGATATATCTGTCAGTAAATACAAAAGATAATTTTTCCTTTATGTTTCTAAATACCTATCAGTTGTTTTTAAAAAAACTTTACAGTGTGTGGTATTTATAATATATATAGAGGTAAAGTATATAACAGTAATAGCACAAAGGATGGGAGAGGACAGTAAATAGAATTATGTTGAAATAAGGTTATTGTACATAAAGTTGTATAGTATTAAGGCAGAATGATGATGGTGCATCTCTCACCCAGCAAAGGGAACAGGGTATGGGGCAAAGTCCAGAGGAAACCAAAGACTGGCTCTGAACAGTCCTCTCTCAATGGAGTTACACAGGATATACTTAATTCCTCCAGCATTGTTTTGACATCTGTGAAAACATTAGGCCTATCCCTGTTATGCACAGTGAACCATTATCACTTAGGGAATAGTGGGAACTCTCCCCCAAATCCAAGCTCCCATATGCCAAGTAAGGGCCAAACTGGTAAGGCCTTTCAAAGGATAGCAATCCCAGCCTTGCTATTTTAGTTCTTTTCTGCACCGTGCTTCAGGGCAGGCTTTGCAATGAGGAAAAGCAACATATGTGGGGTGTCATAGACCAAGTGGGGTGAGGAGGGTGTCTACAATAATGGACACTTAGTCTGAGGAAGTTATTCATATGGGTGGGGGCAATCTGGGATGAGGAATAAATTCTCAAGAACAGAGAGGTGTATATATGGAGGAACGGTGTCAGCACAGATGACAAGCTGCTTACGTACGGGAGACTTGATCAAACAAGTCACTGTACATTAACCCTATTGGAACCATGTTTCTCACTGTTGCAGAAAGGAGTTATGAATACAAAAGAATGAAACTTGTATGGTTGGGCTGGAATTGGATTTAAGAATATGAATTCATAATTTAAGACAATAAAAGTAGATGAAGAAATGTAGATGTAAATATGTGTCTGTGTGTGTACATATATTCTCTAGTTCTTTGCATTGAGAAAGCCTTGGAGTAATTACACCCCAAAAGCAATAAGCACACATATCACTCTTGTCTTCTAAATTCTCCACTGTCTTAGTCTGTTCAACCTGCCATATTTTTAGGTGGATGCTTTTTGTGTGTTTTCTTTGGTACATGGCATGTGGGATCTTAGTTCCCCTGAGCAGGGATCAAACCTGCACCCCCTTCAGAGACAGCATGGAGTCTTAACAACTAGACTGCCAGGAAAGTCCCTTTATTTCCTACTTTGTGCTTGCTTTTAGTTTAGTTTGCTTTCTTTCTCTAGTTTCTTAAAGTGGAAGGTTAGGTTATTGAGATTTTTCTTATTTTTTCAATATAAGCATTCACAGCTATAAATTGCCCTCCAAGGACTGCTTCTGCTGCACCCAGTAAGTTTCAGTATGTTGTTTTAATTTTCATTCATCTCAATGTATTTTCTAAGTTCTCTTGTGATTTCTTCTTTGTCCCATTGACTAAGAATATGCTTTTTAAAATTTCCACCGGATGGAAATTGGATGGTGTTTTCTAGACACATGTTAGATCTACTAGGTATATAGAGTTGTTCAAGTCTTCAGTTTCACTGTGATCTTTTGTGTAGTTGCTTCCTATGATTTTATACCAATTACTCAATTCCCTGTATTAGAGTCTTCTTTTCTCCTTCTTAAAATAGCTTGAGAGGTTTCTTTTTACTACCTCTAAACCATGTTACACTCATCAATAAGGAATTAGTTAACTATATTGATACCCAGGTAGCACAGTGATAAAGAGTCTACCTACCAATGCAGGAGACATGGGTTTGATCTCTGGGTCGGGAATATCCCCTGGAGGAGGAAGTGGCAAACCTGCTCCAGTATTCTTGCCTGGAAAATTCCATGGAGAGAGGAGCCTGGTGGGCTACAGTCATGGGTTTGCAGAGGCAAACTTGACAGTGACTGTGCACACCCACACACGTGCACAACACATACACACAATTGATATTAAGGCACATGCCTATGACTGAATTCTCTAAGGCACTAAAACAATAACCTAGAAAAATTAAGACATGAGAAAAAGTCACAGTACATCCTTACATGAAGTAGGAAAACTATAAAGAATATGTACTGTCTGATTTCAGTTTTGTTAAAATACAAAAGACTGGAAAGAAACTTCAAGAATCAAAAATGATTTGCTCAGTGTAAGTGAAGCAATAATATTCTAATTTGCCTTCTCCATGCTAATCGTATCAAAGAGGAGCAAGTACAGGATAGCTGGTAAGGCTTTAAAACTAGGTTGTACAGAATTCCAGCTCCACCCCTGACTAGTTGTTTGACCCTGACACACAATTTTCCTAGCAGGAGCTAACAACAGTACCTGTATCAAAGGGATGCTGTGCTGTGCTTAGCAGTTCAGTCCTCTTGGACTCTTTGTGACCCCATGGACTGCAGCCCACCAGGCTCCTCTGTCTATGGGGATTCTCCAGGCAAGAATACTGAGTGGGTATTGCTATGCCCTCCTCCAGGAAAATCTTCCCAACCCGGGAGTCGAACCCAGGTCTCCCGCATTGCAGCGGATTCTTTACCGTCTGAGCCACCAGGGGAGCCCGAGAATCCTGGAGTCGGTAGCCTATCCCTTTTACAGCGGAACTTGCCCACCCAGGAATCGAACGGGGCTCTCCTGTATTTGCAGACGGTTTGTTTACCAACTGAGCTACTGGGGAAGCCCGAAAGAATAACATAAGGATTAAATGAGTTAATACACTTTAAGTCCTTAGTGACTACTACTTAAGTGCTTTAATGAATGTTAGCCATTATCTTCCAACTACAATCAATTCTGCATACTACAGCCAAAATGTAGCAGGTCACTCCGTTGTAAAAACTGTCCCCTGGCTTCCTGTCTCACTCGGGGGGGGGGGGGGGGGGGAAGCAAGCTCTTTAACCCTGATTGGAAATTTCTGCTTGATCTGGCCCCTATTTACCACTTCGATATTCTCTTCATTTCCTCCCCTCAAGGACAACGCTCCAGACACACTACCTTCTTTCAGATCTTAAAACATACTTACTTGAATTTTGCACTACTTATTCTGCCTGCAAAAATCTTCACAAAAAAGACTTATTTGAAAGTTAAATTTAATCTTCTTCGAGCTTTCTGTGATTACCTCTTTAAATCAGCGAGTCAGTTACTACTGAGTCAGTATCAGCGACTCTCTACTATTACCCATTTTCTAAATGGCACTACTTAGCAATATAGTTAAAGAATCTCCTCCTCCCTAATTGTTTTGCCTCTTCTTACTAGAGTATCTGGAGAAGGAAATGGCAACCCACTCCAGTAATTCTTGCCTGGAAAATCACATGGACAGAGGAGCCTGGCGGGTTACAGTCCATGGGGTCGCAAGTGTTGGACACGACTTAGCTACTTAACCACGACCACAAGAGTATCCTTTTCATGAGAGCGGTACCTGATACACACGTGTTCCATATTCAATTTTTTGTGAATGAGTTATATTTCAATGTGTTTTATTTTCCCTTTTAAAGTAAAATCAATCTTATAAAATTTAAGTAGTATTTTAGGAATTACCACTTAATACTCTGTCATTAGTCGGCCTGAGCAACAGCTACTATGGCAAACTAGGTATGTCTCTGGGTAAATTTCTCAATCCTGTTTCCTCACTTGAAAAATGGGAATGTTACCTATTTCATAAGGTATAGCAAAAATTAAAAAAACACAACATAGGTCAGAACGCTTCAGCACTCAAAGAAATTTTTCTGGTTACAAACAAATTGCTCCTTAAACCTAAAGACCTCAGCTGGCAATTCTGCACCCAAACCTCCGCCAGCTTGGAAGAGTCACTCTAGCCGCCGCCTTCGCCTCTATAGAACGCAGGGGCAGCCGGGAAGTGGGGCGCGGGACCAGGAGGCCAGTGCACGCACTTCCGCCCCCAGCGTCGCTCGCAACCAATCGGCCTCTGATGTCCACGCCCCTTCCGCTCCAGGGAACTACCAGCTCCCAGAGCGTCTTCCGGTGGGAGCTGTGCCGCTCCTTATCATGGTGAGTTGGCCCATGGTGTGAGGGTTTCTTTTTTGATTCTTCTTATCCTCTCTGTTTCCGAAGCGGCCTAGAAATGCTTCAGCTGCCCAGACGAGGGGTCGTCAGAATTATGCTCGAGGTCCCCGGAAGGAGCCACTAGCGTCCGAGAGAGTGCCCTCAGAGCTCTGATGCCGCCTCGCTCCCTCACCCGGTTCCTTTGCCTCTCGGGACCCCGGCGTCGCTCCAGACCGACTTTTCGGATCTGATGAGTGCATGACTCCTCCCTGCCGTGATATCCTTGATATAGAAATAAAAGTCTTTGCTGGTGTCAGTAATCACAACACCGACAAAAGATCTGAAAACAAGCCCACAGCAGTAACGACCGTATTAGTGATGCTACAGCAGTGATGATAACGTTGCGTTAATGAACAGCGTGATTAATAGGCTATTGAAGCTGACGCCCCACTCTCCCAGTTGGTTTTATTGAGTGTAGACAGCCGGGTACAGCACAACTTTCAGAAGGCCAAAGATTGGCGAAAGTCAAGGTGTCAGTCGTCTTATTGCAGCTTTTTTGGTGCCTTTGTAGATCCCAGTATACCTTAGGGCTTTAGGAATGTGTTTAAATTTTGTTAGACAAGTTAGTTATTTTATTCTTTCATAAATCAAGTATATAGCTCTCTGAATTTTATCTAAGGGTAAGCATTGGATTGTGATTTCAGTGTCAAAAGAGGTACACCATTTTATCAGAAAAATTTATGGATCTCTTATTGATAGCCTGTATATGACAGAACGACCATGTTTCTGTGTCTAAGCATTGTCATTCCGTTTTTTCCTTGAGTGGATATGATGGGGAAAATGTCTTATTTATCTACTTAAATATTTTCTAAATTTCCTCTAATCTTTCCTTTATACATGCAGAAAGTAGGTAAAAGTTTACTCTTTTGGCTGACCAACTAGCCTCTGTGTTCAACATCAGAACATTCACCGCTGTGTAGCAGAGTTAAGTTTCTAAAACTTGACCATACCAGTCCCTTGCTTAAAATTCTTCCTTTTTTTTTCTTTAGCCCACAAGCTAAAGACCTGTTTAGTATGGCAGGCAAAGACATCTGTAGTCTAGCTTCTTACCTTTGCAGGTTTTTTTCACACATACCTACATATATCCATATTCCAGCTACCAGGAACAGCTTGCAGATTATGCTCTAAGAATTAGACCTTTGCACTGAATTAATATATGCTGTTCTATCTGCCAGAAACGTTCTCCATCCCTTACGTGTCCTTTAGTCTCTTTCCTGAGCCTTTCTGTCATGTCTCAATGTCCTATTAAGTGCCTCCTTTAAGCTCTTATGAGGCTGCTTTTTACCAGTAACATCTGTAGCCCTTACCAGACTGTGTTAAAATTGTGTATTTACTTGCTTGTCTTTCTCACTTCCTAGGCTATAAGCTCTTTAAGAGCAGAACCTATGTATTCACTGTCATATTCTCAGAGTCTTTTGTACAGTGCCTGGCCCAGAGGAAGTTTTCAATAATTATCTGTTTCAGAGAATGATGAATAAGTAACCTTGGCAGTAAATTTTTATGTTTGAAACATTAGTAATAAGGGAAATATTAGCATTTAAGTTTTATTTTTAAAATTGCCCATTATTTATTATTAATAACATATACTATGTGCAAAGCATAGTGCTATCTTAGAAAATGTTGGGAAAATATAGCCCTTGTCATTGGTGAAGTTACTGAAAATGAACTTACCATGCAAGATAACAAGATGAAGGCTAGCCTCTGGTGAATTACAAAGCAAGTGGCATTAAAAAAAAATTGTCGTTTAAATAACCTAATATGGCTTCTTGCAGGAAGTGAACCAGTGAACTGAGTACTTTGTCCCTTTATTCCAGTCTCTTAGTCTACTATTCATTACTCTCTTCTGGGTGAGGAAACAGAGAGGTCAGATAACTTGCTAAGTGCTACAAGGCTATTAGTGCCTGGGTTAGACCAGTCTGACCTTTTCACTCTAGAATAATCAACATGATCATGAAACAAGGAGTACACCAATATAGTGGAAATTAAGGAGAGCAATTTCCTCAATAGTGGAAATTGAGCAAGAGAAAAAATGGAAAGAAACAGGCTAAATCACTGAACACATTGAGTTCCAGGTTATAAAATTTGGTGTTTATTCTGATAGCAGTGGAGAGCCAATATAATTTTAGAAAAAGTGACATTAAGATTAGAGTATTTGCAATTGTTCCTCCACTATCAGAATGACATCAGAAATGGACGTCTGCCTTTTAGAAACCTTATTGATTGTCTTAACCTGAAACTTAAAGTAACTGAAATAATTTTAAATGAGCTAGAAGTTAGAAGATATTCAAGGATACCAGTAGTAAGCAGAATTTATCTTTGGGACCAAAATATCCCACACATAATTCTTTAAGAATAAAGTATGTTTGTTAACATTAACATTTATTAACATCTCAGATAAAAATAGCATATTGTTCCTTTTCAACTGAATTGGCTTAGCAGAGCCTTAAGTTATTCACATACACTGATCTTTATTAGGGTATCAAAATTGGTAATACCTTTTTCTTGATGCTTTATTTTTACATTTTAAAGTATATCTTTAACTTTTTATTGTATAAACTTTCAAACATGCAGAAAAGTAGAGAGAATATAAAGTCCCCATGTAGCCATAACTTGGCCTCCACAATTACCAATATTTGCTGTTTTTGTTATGCCACATTTCTAGCACTCAGCCTATTTTCTGCCTTCGCTGAATCTCAACATAATGCAACTAATGACATGTCAAACTTAAAGAAATGGAATATATCATTTTATAGCTACTAAGATGTTTCTAAATGCTAACTGTAGGCAAATCATACTTGAATTGAATCTGAAACTTTTTCACATTTTTAATCTGTTAACTCCCATTTCCTCTGCTGTCTGAAAAGTCAGTGTTTGAGTCAAATTGGCCAACTTTAATGAGATAGAAATGCCTTGTGGTATAGTGATTGTGGCCTTTACCATCTAGGAAAATGTTTTGTTAAAGTTGAAATCCAAATATTTAAGTGCATGGCACTTAGTAGTTGAATTATTGTGTATGACCCATTGAAAATTATGAAGGATATTTTTTCTCTAGAAACAATTACTTCACCTTTGTAATAACAAAGATTTTCAGTTTATTTTTCTAGGGTTTTCTTTCTTTTTTTTTTTTGTAGCTTATTTCCATCTTGAAAGTATATAGAAAATGTATCAGTTTTTTTCCTTTACAGCTTCTTGATTTTATGTTGTATTAACAAAAGTCTTCTCCACATCCAAGATTGTAAAATTATACATCCATGAGTTTCTTCAAATGTTCTATTGTTTTATATTTGAAAACTTAGATTGAGAAGTATAGTAAGGACCCATCTTTGCCTTTTTCCAAATACCATTTATTGAGTAACCCATACTTTCTCCTGCTGATGTTGGATCCTACCTTAATTTCAGGCTAATTTCCTATGTGTGGTTGAGCTCTCCTTTATGTTAAGGCTTTCTTACATTGTTTCCTGAACCTGAGTGGCAAACCCCTCTGTGGTCACCACTGCCATGTCCCTTCTCTGCTTGAACCCTACTGCATAGTAGCAGGGACCATGGAAGCTAGCTAGGATGTCACATACTTTGAATGCCTAAGAGAGAAACTCAGAGGTTTGACTCTAATAATAGTTGCCAAACCTTTCATATATAAAACTTTAATTAGGTAAATAGTGTAATTTCTTGGAAATTAGAGCTACTTGGAAACTGCTTTTCTAGTTCAAAATTGCCTAGGCAGTCTATTTTAAAGCAGTTTTTGGTCCTGAGCTAAAACTCCTAGGTTTGAATTCCTGCTCAGATGTTACTAGCATTGTGTACTTAGTTTACTAAAAATTGTTGCCACCACATAGGTTATTGTGAATCTTAAATAGATAAATACATGTAAGGTGTCTAGAATAATTGCTTGGCATGTATCAAGCATTCAAGAAATGTTAATTGTGATTTACTATATCACAGGAGTGCAGAAGCTTAGGTACTTAAATGCTGATTTGTATACTTTTTGTTTACTTTAAAGGGGACAATTCATCTCTTTAGAAAACCACAAAGATCTTTTTTTGGCAAGTTATTACAGGAATTTAGACTTGTAGCAGCTGATCGAAGGGTAAGTTATTTTTATTTCTTAATCCTAATTTTAATTATTGTATCAACAATATTATAAAATTGAAAAAGGTAATTTTTAAGACAAATATAAATCACTCTCAATTCACCACAGTGTTTTCATTTTTTGTTGTTGTTGGATAAGTAATTTGTTAATGTAAAATCACAGCACTTTAGTATACAGTTGTTATGCCTGGCAGGAAACTTGGCTTCGATTAGTTTCTTTTCTGATTTTAAAGAGTTTTGAAGAAAAATTGTTTGGTGATTGCCTTATGTTGTTAGTTTTTTAACAAATTTAAGTGGATGTGGTCTGAAGCCATATTTTCTCATTTTGAATGTAAGGCAGGAAACAAGTTTTCTCATTAAGTTAAACTTTGAGACTGTAAATAAACAATCGGTATCCATTTTGGTCACCAATGTAGACTTTCTAGTTATTATTCTGTTTTTATACTGTATTATTCTGTTTTCTGTACTCTTGCCTGGAAAATCCCATGGACGGGGTAGCCTGGTAGTCTGCAGTCCATGGGGTCGCTAAGAGTCAGACACAACTGAGCGACTTCACTTTCACTTTTCACTTTAATGCATTGGAGAAGGAAATGGCAACCCACTCCATTGTTCTTGCCTGGAGCATCCCAGGGACGGGGGAGCCTGGTGGGCTGCCGTCGATGGGGTCGCACAGAGTTGGGCATGACTGAAGTGACTTAGCAGCAGCAGCCTGTCTTAGTTCTTAGTGATTTCATATTTCACGTGAAAGATCCTTACCTCTCAGTTCCTCACCACAAATCTTGTCCTGTATCCCTCTCAACTGTCCACTCCTATGATTATACCATGCTGCTGCTGCTGTTCAGCCACTAAGTCATGTCCGATACTTTCATGACCCTGTGAAGCCCACTATATGCCTATGTCCAAGAAATTTCCCAGGCAAAAATACTGGAGTGGATTGTCATTTCCTTCTCCAGGGAATCTTCCTGACTGAGGGATCGAACCTGCGACTCCTACTTGGCAAGCAGATTCTTTACCACTGAGCCACCAGGGAAGCCGGATCATGCCATACACTTTATCATTCACAATAACTATCCTCCCGTTGTCTCAGTTATAAGCATTTTACTCTTCAGTCACCGTCTCTGGTCTTTCCAGTTCCCTTCTCTTACTGGGACCTCCAATTCATTGACTCCGCTGTGTTTCCACTGTTTTTCACGTCTCTTATCGTCAGTTGCTTGCTTATCAATTTAGATTCTCTGGTCCATCATTTTCATTTTCTTGCACACGCCTTCAACTCCTTTGTTCCCGTCTTCTGTCTGTCATACTTTATTGGCAAATCCTTAACTTCACTAAGTCCACTTTCTACTCTACCTCATGCAAGCAACTGTGTGTAGCCTTAAACACAAAACCGTACTGACTGGTCTTACTTTGTTTTTTGTTTTTTGTTTTTAATTTTTTTGGCCATGCCATGCCACATGTGGGATCTTAGTTCCCCAACCAGAGATTGAACCTGTGCGCCCTGCAGTGGAAGCACAGAGTCTTAACCACTGGTCCACCAGGGAAGCCCCTGGTCTCACTTTAAATTCATGATCAAGTATGCCATTAGTGCTGCCCATCCTGTATCTTCCTAGTTTATTCGGTTTCCCACGCTCTTAAGTGACAGTTTCATACCATTTTCTTTCACTTCTATCTTCAAACTCCCCAGACCTTGTTCATCCTCACTCTAACCTGTTGGATCTTGCTTCCTGTTTCTCTGAAGGGAAAGAAGCAATCAGGAGAAAACTTGTGCATCCTCTCATTAGGACATCTGCCAACACTCTGCCTTCCCTCCCGTTTCTTTGAATGAACTGTCTGATCTGCTCCATAAGGCCAGTCCCTCCGTTACTGCCTTACTCAGAGCCAGTGTTCCTAGAACCATTCCTTCTTCTCTTGCATTGTTGTTCCTTCTTTAATCTTTCTCCTCTCATCATAATTATATGCCATAAATACCACTCTCAGTTGCTGCTTCCTTTCTCTGCTTGCTTTTGAAGCAAAACTGTTGAGAATTGTCTTTACTCTCTTTGTTCTGTTTCTCTTCTCCCTGTATCTGTTAAGCAAAACCAGTCTAACTCTACTCCCACTTATCCACAGATACTGCTTTTACAAGTACCTAGTAACCTCTGTGTTGCCAAAAGCCATGGTCATCCTCATTTCCCATCTTATTTGGCCTTCAATGGCATTTGAATCAGTCTTCCTCCTTAAAGCATTTTATTCACTTGGACTCTGAACTGCCACCCTTGATTTTCATCCTACTTTAACTTCTTGAAAGTGTGAAAGTATTAGTCACTCAGTCATGTCCGACTCT
The DNA here is from genome assembly GCA_024291935.2 of Okapia johnstoni. Classification (NCBI taxonomy): domain Eukaryota; kingdom Metazoa; phylum Chordata; class Mammalia; order Artiodactyla; family Giraffidae; genus Okapia; species Okapia johnstoni. The sequence continues at coordinate 119,839,802 of CM044306.1, read as the reverse complement.
TTGTGACCCCATGGACTGTAGCCTGCTAGGCTCCTCTATCTATGGGATTCTCTAAGCAAGAATACTGGAGTGAGTTGCTGTCTCCTCCTCCAGGGGATCTTCCTGACCCAGGGATCAAACCCACGTCTCTTGTTATGTCTCCTGCATTGACAGGCGGGTTCTTTACCATTAATGCCACTGGGGCGGGGGGGCCCACTTACTTCTCAGTCTTTATTTTTTAGTCTCCTTTATTACTCTCCTCCCTTCTTTCTGACTTCTGAGTTTGGAGTGTCCCAGGACTTACAGAACTCTGGCCTCTCTTGTTTGCCTCATTCCATCTTGGTGACACTTTCACTACCATATGCTGATGACCCCGTATTAATATCTCAGCCTCTACCTTCTTCCCTACCTCCAATTCCTATATATAATGGCCTTCTCAACATTTTCACCCAAATATCTAATAGCCATCTCAAATTTAGTAAGATCAAACCTGAACTTTGATTTTCTATCACTTCTTCACTACATGGCTCAGGCCAGAAGCCTTGGAGTCACCTTTACCCTTCTCTTTCCTTCATTCCTCACAGCTGTTTTATAAGTAATTCTTGCCAGCTCTGTCCTCATAATACCCAGAATCTGACCCTTCTAACACCCACCGTCAAAGCTACCATCATTCCCCACGTGGTTTATTGCAAGCACATTCTAAATGGTCTTCCTACTTTCATCCTTGCCCCTGTGCAGTATATTCTAGGTTGAGAAGCTGAATGAGCTTTTTAAAATGAAAGCTAAGTCACTTTTCCATCTCATCTGGAATACGTCCCAGTTCTTTTCCTGGCATACATGACACTGCTTAATGTAGCCCCAGACTTCCTCTCACCTCTCTTGTCTAGCTGTCCTCAGCCCCTCTTTTATCTCAAAGTATTTGCACCGTGGTTCCTGTTTTCTCTCCAAGATGTTTGGATGCTTAGCATCTTCACCTCTTTCAGATTTCTGGTCACATGTCACCTTATCAGAGAGTTCTTTTCTGACCACTGTATCTAGAAGAGCAGCTCTTTAATATCTTCCATTACTGTGTCTTACCATGCTTTATTTTTTCTTCCTAGCACTTATCACCACCTGACTTTATATATTTGCTTCTTGTCTGTCACCCCACCTGGATTATAAGGGCCATGTTTCATTCACTGCTGTATCTCCAATGCCTCAAATAGTATCTGTTACAAAATAGATACTCAAATGTTTGTTGATTAACAGCTTGATTTGGCATTAGAATAGCATGTATTACATGCTTTATCTGCCTTTTCTGACTGTTACTGAATCCCTGTCCTGACTAGGCCCTATGTCCAGTTGTGTTCTCACTAGGCATACAGTCCCTTGTCCTGTTAACCTGTCATATCAGTTCTCAAGTTCTAATATCCTCATGTCACCTGCTCTTCTGGTTTTGCTCCTCCTTGAGGAGGAAGTTCAAGAATGGTGTCTCCCATAAATTCATGCTGATAATTGTTGTTCTTCTTTTTGATGATTCAGTAACGTATTCACCATAACAGCTATTCTGAAGATTTTTTCTGTATTTTAAGTTTCCAGTCCTACTTCACCATATCCCTTAGTTTTAGGAAATGGCCGTGTTTCTTCCTTAGATTTATAGCCTATTACCTCTGTGCTCCATCACTGTCACTTCTTTCTGCCTTATGATTCCTGTCTCTTGAGTTACTTTCTTATCCTTCTCTCTTCTGATGTTGTTCTTCCTTTCTAACCTACAGCTTTCATCTGTATTCTAAAACCATCCTATCCCATACCTTACTTGACCTTAGCAATTATATATTTAAACTTAACGTCTCCAAATAACAACCTTTCCACTATTTCATCTCCACTTTGAAAAAGTGTTGGTCTCCCTATGTAGGGATTGGAGCAGAACAAAGTAAAAAACACTTCACTTGATCTCATCTTCCTTTATTTTTAGAATGCTGTCCTTCCTTCCTCTGACTAAATCCTAGCTGTTTCAAGGTGTATCTCAAATCCTCCCTTTTCTGTGAACTTCTAAACTGTAGTAATCTCCTTCTTTAGCAGTCCTGTTTCTTATGACTTATTTGGTAAATAACCAAGCATTGTTCTGTTTTTGGTGGGTGGATGGGCAGGGTAACTTTATTTTGATGTAATTGCAAGCTTGCAGAAAAGTTACAAGATTAATATAAGGAATTCCCTTATACCCTTTATTCAGATTCATCAATTGCTTTATATTTTGCCCCATTTGTTTTACCATTGTCTCCATATACATGTTTATAGAGTCAAAATTATATTCAAATGTCATCGTATTTTCTCAACTGTTTGAGAATTTATATGTCAGAATTTATTTTCTCTTGAATAATTCCCCTCTCAAATTATCCTTTTTGATTTATATATTATAAATTGGTTGATGATTTTTTTTTTGGAAGTTTTAGAAACTGTAACCATTCAGTTTTTTAAAACAGGTTGTGCTTATTGCTTTGAATATTAGAGTATGAATCACAAAACTTGAGTGGACCCAAGGACTTGGTGTTGTACAAATAAGAATGATTTTCCTTTTCACAGTCCTGGAAGATACTGCTCTTTGCTGCAATAAACTTAACATGTACTGGCTTCCTGCTAATGTGGTGCAGTTCCACTAACAGTATAGGTATGTCACTGTTCTTATTTTTATAGAGTTAATTATTAATTTCACTTTTATTGTTCTCACTTTAAATAAAGGTATGTCTTCCTTAACTTGGAATATATTATTCTGAAATATAACTTGAAAGATTTAAATGAGGGAATCTATTCCAAAAGTATCTTGTTATGTTCTGTTTTGGCCGTGTCGCTTGGCATGTGCGATGTTAATTCCCCAACTAGGGATTGATCCCCTGCTCCCTGCAGTGGCAGTATACTGCCAGGGAAGTCCCCCCAAAGTACCTTGTAAACTATAAAATTTGGTTCAATTGCTAGGCATTATTTAAAATGAGCTTTTTCAAAAATTTTTAATCTATTTGAAAAACTGAGATTTCTTTTTATTTTTTAATTGAGATATAGTTGATTTATGTTATTATATTAGTTTCAGGTGTACAGCATAGTGATTCAGTATTTTTATAGATTATACTCCACTCAGAATTACTATAGGGACTTTCCTTGGTGAGGAAGCTATATATTAATACATTTGTTTGTTTTACTTTTTAGATTTCATATATAAGTGATACCATGTAGTATTTGTCTTTCTCTGACTTATTTCCCCAAGCAGAATATACTCTAGGGTTCATCCATGTTGCTGCAAATGGCAGCATTCATTCTTTGTTATGGATGAGTGATATTCCTTCCTACATATGTGTCTGTTGATGGACACTTGGGTCGCTTCCGTATCTTGGCTACTGTAAATAGTGCTGCTGTGAACAGTGGGCGCATGTATCTTTTTGTGAGGTATTGTTAGTGTGATAGATTCGTTCTTCAGTTTATGTAGTGTATAAATAAGATTTTGAGGTTTATTGAGTTTTCCTTAAAAAGTAAAACCTCTTAATATCTTTCTTGTGTTTTTAAAAACCTCTTATATTTTTGTGTACCATTATTTGTTGTATTTCCTAACTGTAGATTCAGTAACATTTTAATCAGTCTTTCTGTTGTTTTGCAGCTTTAACTGCCTATACTTACCTGACCATTTTTGATCTTTTTAGGTAAGTTTTAAAAACTCTCCTTAATGTTTTGAAGCTTATATAGAATTTGTCATCAACTATATTTCATTTAAAAAAAGAAAGAGACGTCTGGAAGACTTCCCCGTTGTTTTACTCCTGACCTTACTTTGTGGCTACATGGGTGGGTTTTTTTTTTCTGTTTGTTAAAATGTACATATGTGCTTTATGCACATTTCTGTATAAATGTCCTATTTTGAATAAAACAATAAAAATAAAAGAGTTTATTGCACTGAATTTATGAAATTTTCTTTACTTAAAGGAAAGTAATCTGTGAAATAAGTAAAATTATCAACATGGATCATGTATACAAATAAAAACAATTAGAAGATATGCTGGAAGAAGATATCCCATTTACATAGCAACAGAACAATACCCAGACATTAGGTCAGTTGCCTACCTATAGATGAATCAGCTGTGACCAGGGAGCAGGAATATGTTAAGAGCATACCAGTTCCCACTGGAACTATGTAGATGGGAAAAGAAATGAGGGGTATTAATAACTGCAAACCATGTATGTGATTGTGAGATCGAGAGACAACCTGTCGGCTCCTGCTTTTGGCGACCTTTCATATTTCCAGTGTTTGTGTACTTAGTCATTCAGTCATGTCTGACTCTTTGAGACCCCATGGACTGTAGCCTGCCAGGCTCCTCTGTCCATGGGGATTCTCCAGGCAAGAATACTGGAGTGGGTTGCCATGCCCTCCTCCAGAGGATCTTCCCAACCCAGAGATCAAACCCAGGTCTCCTGCATTGTAGGCGGATTCTTTACCATCTGAGCCACCAGGGAAGCCCCATGTTTCTGATAAAGATTGCAAAGTGCTTGGACACTGAGATCTCCAATATCTGTGCCATAGGTGTGTTATAAGGATGTCTTTTCATCAGTCACATAACTAAATCTTCTTGATGGATCTAAAACAGATAGTTGTTACTTGAATTTCACACTGTAGTAAATTGCTTTAGAGTGAATCTCCACTATACTTGGAAAGCAACCATAACTTTACCTCATCTAGAGTATTGTCAAGGTGTTATTAATATTTAGTTTAACTTTTAACATAGATTAAATAAAGTTTATCAAAGTTGAAATGTTTATGCCTAGAATCAAGTAAATATTATTACTGTGTCATTTTTTGCAGGCTTAGTTATGGAAACCATTTAGGGTGGATAACTTACTGAGTAGAGAACGTATGAGTTTAAAGTATTCTATTTAACTGTCTTAATGGTATATCATAACTTCTTCTGTTTCTCCCCATGTTAAAACTCACATTAGGGTGTTTATTGTGATTAGATTATAAATTATTAGAATAATTTGTTATTAGTCTATGAACACTGTTAACTTTTAGCAACTTAAGTATTTTGAAGGCTAAATTTCTTTCTGTATGTCCTCTAGCTCTTGTTCTAATGCTGAATTTATTTGCCTTTTTACTTAGTTTGATAACATGTTTAATAAGTTACTGGGTAATGATGAGGAAACCTAGCCCTGCCTATTCATTTGGGTAAGTTCAATTTTCTTTCTTTTCTGCTAACTTATTGCTATTAAAATTAGTAGTTAAACTACTTAAGAGCTAGCTTGAATATTTCTAGAAAATAAGTATTGCCTGTTTAGTGTGATAGTGATAAATAGTAAAAGTAGATTTTAAAAAGTTTCTAAGAGGACTCTAGATAAGAAACATAGATGTTTAAATTTAAATCATATTAAAGTCAAATGTTCACATTAGTTTCTTTGCTATTTTACAAAACAAATCTTAACATAAAATGTTCATTTTAAGGTCTTTGATACTTTGGTAATTTCTTATTTCAGTTAGAGAAAGTACAAAGGATTTTCATGTATGTACCTTCTAGATGTTAAAGTAAGTGGGATACATTTTAACATTAATGCAGTGGTAGAGATGTATTTTTATCATAAGACTAGATTTGTGACAGCAGCAAACTGACAGAGATTTTGAGATTTCTGTGTCTATAGTTTAGTAATTGCTGAAAGCTGGGACATAATCTTTTATATCAGAGGATTTTTTTTTTTTTAATATTTATTCATTTATTTACCTGTGCCAAGTCTTAGTTGCAGTATGTGGGATCTAGTTCCCTGACCAGGGATCGAACTCAGGGCACCTGCGTTGGGAGTGCAGAGTCTTAGCCACTGAACCACCAGGGAAATCCAGGGAAGTCCTGGATTTTTTTTATTATATTAGGAAAAGAAATGAATTCCTTTCAGATTCAAGGAAAGAACTAGAAAGAAAAATCTAACCTTGGTGAAGAAGCTCTTGAACCAAACTTTAACCCTTCTTTTCCATATCATTCATTGGGATTATATTATTTTGAACAAAATCAGGTTTTATTTACTTAAATAATAGGACAGAGTGAACATGAAATTTTAATGCAAAATGAAGATATTTATGTGTCACTGAAATTTGATAGAGTTGGACTGTTACTATGATAATCATTTGTAAAGAATAGATATCTGTATATGGAAATCTTAACTCTTGAGTCAAGGCTTTTGGTGGTGACAGAAATCCAACTCAAACTAATTTGGGAGGGGAATGATAATGTACTTTTTCAAGTGTGGGAAGACTGAGGTAAGCTGGCATAGGGACACTCAGGACATTGTCTTTCTCTTACCTCAGTGGCCTGCTTTTCTCTCCATGTCAGGTTCGGTTTCTCAGACCACTTTTCTCCACTCTCCTGGAATGATAACTTCTAGTAAGACTTGGAACCTTCTCACCTTCTTTTTAGAGAGGAAAGGACTCTTCTCCAGCTCTAGTTCTGAAAATTATGAGAAAGAGCTGTTGGTTTGTCCACCTTGGTATAGATGTTAGTCTTTTTAGTTCAGCTCCTGTGGCCAGGATACAAGGTTTAATAAAGTCATGACAGCTCCCATTTTGGTCTCATTGCTTAGAGGATAGGAAACGAGAGAGCAATTAAATATAATTACAGCCAGTTGCATAGCTTGAAGTATCATCTGTATCTGATAATTCCAAAATTCAGTTCTGCACACTGAGATTTATCTCATGTCAATGTTCCCTTCATGCCAGCTTCACATGGATGTCTAATTGATGTCTTAAATTCAAGCTAAATTTCCTGTTTTGTTTTCTTTCCCCAAAATCTATTCCTCTGCAGTTTTTCCCATCTTAGTAAATACACAGCCACTTAGTTGCTCAGGCAAAATCCTTGTTTATTCTCTTATCATCCACGTTTATCCATCAGGATATTCTGTCAGGATAACTTACAAACACATCCAGAATCTGCCTCCACCCCCATTTCTATCTCCAGTACCACCATCCTAACCAAGCTACCTTCATTTCTTGCCTTCATCAATATCCTGCATCCTAATCCTAACTACTCAGCATACTTCTGCTTTTACCAACCCTTGTAGTCCATTCACTGTGTAGCAACCAGTGTTTTTTTTTTTTTAAGCCTAAGTCATGCTATCATTCTACTCCTTAAAACCATCCAGTTGTTTCCTATCATACTGAGAATAAAATCCTGATTCCTTTCCCTTGTTTATAAAGGCCTTGTATGACTTAGACCCAGCCTACTTCTTTTCAAGTTACCACTGTCATGCCCTCTGTCCCACAGTCTTTGTGTCTATAATTTGAATATAACTTGTTCTTGCTTTAGGATCTTTATACAGACTATTCTCTCTCCTTGAGATGCTCTTCCCCTGATTCTTTCAAGATAAGCCCAGTTTTGTTATTCCAGTCTTAATATTACCAAGTGCTAATATCATTAAGTGACTGGGCCCAATCTAAAATGAATTCTAAAGTAGATCACCTAGTTAGTCTCTTGTCACATCAGACTGGACTTCCCTGGTGGCTCAGATGGTAAAGACTCTGCCTGCAATGCAGGAGACCCAGGTTCAATACCTAGGTTGGGAAGATCCCTTAGAAAAGGGAATGGCAACCCACTCCCAGTCTTCTTGCCTAGAGAATTCCATGGACAGAGGAGCCTGGCAGGCTGCAGTCCGTGTGGATGCAAAGAGTCAGACACGACTGAGTGACTAACAATACACATCAGACTACTATAATTCTCTGTATAGAACTTATCAGTTATTTGTTTTTTTGTCTCCCCCTTTAAAATATAAATTTCTTGGTAGCATGGACTGTTATCTTATTCTTTTCTTATATCCTTATACAGTTTGATGAATTTTAAGAGATAAATATACTTGTGTAACTACTATCTGGATCATGATATAAACCATTATAAGTTCCCCCAAAGCCTCCATTAATGACTTAATGTTGAGTCAGAGCCAAACACCACAAAAGTAACCAGTATTCTGATTGCTGTCATTGAAGATTATTGTTGCCAGTTTTGAAATCATATAAATGAGATTGTAATATGTATCATCATATAGCAGTAATTCAGTCTTGTTCTTTGCTCTAATATTCCAAATTGCCAACATACGTTTATATGTTCAACTATTGAAAGAAATTTAGGTAATCTTTAGCTTTTTGTTATTATGAGTAAAACTACATATGCTCATTTTGTACTTTTCTTTTGGTATACATATGTGCTCATTTATGTTGGGAATATGTCTTTGAGTGAAATTACTGTCATAAGGCTTGCATATATTTATCATTAGAAGATAGGATAATACCAAGCAGTTTTCCAGAGTGGTTTTGCATTTCTACTGGCAGTATACATTTCCTCTGGCAGTATATCTGAGTTCTAGTTGCTTCATGTCCTTACCAGCTGTTGGTATTGCCTTTTTTTTAAAAGCTATTCTAGGATATGCAGTGGTATCTCATTGTAGGTTTAAGTTATTTTCTTGATGAGTATTTGAACACTTTTTCTTATGTTTATTAGCCATTCAGATTACCTCTTTTCTGAAATGCTTGTAAAAGTGTTATATCCATTATTAGATTGGGTTGCTTATTTTTTCGTATCGATCCATAGAGTTATTTCTCTTTCATTCTCTTAAAGCTATCTTCTGATGCATGAAAAGTTTTTAATTTCAATGATAAATTCAGTTTATCAGTCTTTTCCTTTATGGTTAGTACTTTTTGTGTACTTGTCAAGAAATCTTGGCCCAAGATCATGAGATATTCTTCCTTGTCATTAGAAGTTTTACAGTTTGACCTTTCACATATAGGCTTAACAATCAAACTAGAATTGGTTTTTGTATATGGTTTGAAGTGGAGGGCAAGGCACATTGGTTTCTATACAGCTAGTCAATTTGATAAAACATTAATTGAATCAAGTTTTTTCTCTTTTATTGCTTTTATGTGTTTCATTAATCAAGTGACTGTGTATATGTTGGTCTGTTTCTGGGTTCTCCTTTCTCTTCAAGGTGTGTTTGTCTGTCTTTGCATCAGTTCTACACTGTGTTAATTACTGTAGTTTGAAAGCTTGTAGTGGAATGCTTGCTACTTTGTTCTTTAGACCTTTGCTTTCCTTCATCGTTTGCATTTCCATGTGCACTTTAGTATCAACTTATCAATATCTACAGATAACGTTGCTGCATTGACATACTGTTTTTTTCATACTCTCCTATAACCCACTTTTTTTCATTTACTTCCTTTCTTGTCAGTAGATACATTTGTTATATTTTTAGTCATACATAATAGTCTTTTGTTGATTCCAGCATTTTTCCATTACCAGTAGCAATGTGATGAATGTCCTTAATTATTTTATTATTTCCTGAATTTTGTACCTCCTGGAATTAAACCAGCTGATTTGAGGAGAAAAAGTGATGTGATGAACATCCTTAATTATTTATTATCTTTTGTGAACATAATTATTTCCTTGAGAAATTTTAGTGTAGGTGTGTACTACAAGTGTTGAATGCCATTAAACTAAGTATAGTGGGAAAAAACAAGATAATTAAGACAGCAGTCCATGGCTTCCAACTGATAGGTTAGGGATAATAAGACGTATTCAATTAACTGCAATTATATGTAGATGTGACAACAGTGTAGTAGTGGTTAAAGTCGTGAATGCTAGAGCCAGAGTGTCTGAGTTTAAAAATCTGACTCCTCCACTTGCTAGCTCTATGACTCTTAAACAGTCACTCTGCCTCTTGGGCTTCAAGTTCCTTATCTCTTACTTATTTATTTTTTTAAAGTGGATAGAATAACCCTCATAAGGATTTAGATGAGGTAATGTCTTAAGTACTTTAACTAGTGTCTAACATAAGATGGGTTAATTAAGTGTTAGCTGTTATTATGATAATGAATATTTCTAGAGAATAAAAGCCATAGAGAATATATGTTGTATAAATAGACACTCTTTCTAAAATCTAAGATAAAAAATAAATAAATAAATAAAATCTAAAATATTCATTGTTTTCATTATCATTCTAGAAACTAGACTTTTTAAACAGTGTTTGGCTTGTAGTAGTTACATGTGTAGTGAGTGAATGAATGTGTTTTAGAGATGCTAGTTTGTGAATTGAAAAAATTATGCTGATTTAATTAATTTTCAATTTCAGATTTGAAAGATTAGAAGTCCTGGCTGTATTTGCCTCCACAGTCTTGGCACAGTTAGGAGCTCTCTTTATTTTAAAAGAAAGGTACATTTGTATACGATGTTACTGTCACTGCAAGTTCTACCTATGCCACCTTTGGAAATATGAAAGAATTGTGTGAGACATTCTGGTTAAAAGGGTATACAAATTAATATGAGCAATGCTGGAGATTTGATAGTACAATTTCTTCATGTTTCAGACTTCTCTCTCTCTTAATACCCTTCTTTTATTACCTTTGATACTAAATCCAGTCATAAGTAGATGTGAATAAAAGGAAGGGATTCAGTCAGACGTGTTTTAATGCTTAGTATAAACCCACTGAAGCAAGTTTGCTAGAGAAAGATTGGACATTGCACCTTGAAGATAATTTGTGGGTCTGCTTGTCTCATCACTACTAGTAATCAACAGGTCATATTTAAAAGTTTTGTGAATCTATTAGATTAATTATGTATTTAATAAAGTATTTTAACTTGATTCTTTAATACATTAACATTATTGTTTTCTTTTAGCGCAGAACGCTTTTTGGAGCAGCCCGAGATACACACGTAAGATTCTACTTTTGACATATAATATACTATTAAGTTTGATTCCCAGTGATTAATTGGTATATTATGAAATAGTGATTATTTTGGCCCATACTAGAGTTCAGAGTGTGGTAATATATATTTCACAAGCAAAATCCCCAAATCCCAAGACTCCTTCTTTTCACCTTTAACTGTTCCCAAGCCCCTGCATTTTTGTACTGAACAGAAAGGCCTCTCTGCTGTGATGTCGGGTCCCTCAGTATTTCCAAACCCAGGTGAACATGCTAAACCAGCCCTGTCTTGTCTTCTATAGTTTGGATCCCCCAAATCTTTTAGTAGCATCTCTAGAACAGATGGAATTGTTATTAGCTGCAACATAGTTGCTAACTGTATGGATCTGTTCTGATCAGACTATAAACCAAATATCTGTAGCATTTCTAAAAATTTATAATAGCAGTTACCTGTAAGAAGATACTGTTAATGCTAAGGGTCTTTTTTGGAGTGGTGGGGATCCCATGTAAGATGGAGTAACCACATACAGAACATGGGTCATGGAGCTAAAAACCAAGTTCAAATTCTGACTCTGCAAATACTGAAGCAGACCACTCTGCTTCCTCATCTCCTAGTCTCGCTACATGCTGAAATTACATATTAATATTACCAAGAAAAAAATAACAATGAGTGTTATTCTTTTTAGGGGAAGATTATTAGTTGGTACTTTTGTGGCTCTTACCTTCAACCTGTTCACAATGCTTTCAATTCGGAATAAACCTTTTGCTTATGTTTCTGAAGGTATGTTTTTGTTTACCATTAATAAAAATCCAATTAATTTCTCATAACAGCAAGTCTTTTGTTTGTTTCATTGATTCATAAATCAATGAGAAAGTGTATCCTGAGGAAAAGAGAGGACTACCCCTAAGGTTCTAAAGTCTTCAGAAAAGTATGAAGCAGAAAATTATGAAATAGAATCTAACTTTTTAAGCTTTAATATAACATATTCCTTAAAAACAAGCAGAACTGACATATTAAATTACATGAGATAAAAAATTACATTTACCAGATAACATGAATGAAATTTTAAGTGTATAAACTACCTAAGAATGCATTTTAGAAACATCAGTGTACGTAGACTAGTTGATGTGCTCATTGCAAATAATTGTATTTTGTTAATTAACTTTGTTCTCAGAGACTCTCTGGGGCAATGATGGGTGGACATATGTTTGAAAGTAGCCAAATTTTGTTCCTTTGAATAAATTCGTTTACTTTCAAGTCTTTAAAAATTCAGATAGAATTTTTCATTTTAGTGGTCTAAATTATTGACATTTTTCACTAATTTCAGTGTTTTGGAGTCCTACTCCCCCACACCAGGTTGACCACTGTTGGATGGCTGGAGGAGTTTTACCTCACTTTATACTGAGGTAAAAACAAAAGTGGGCTGTGTACACACACCTACACTTTGAAGAAAAAATAGGTGAAGGTCTTTTTAAGTCTCACTGACTTGAATACCAAGATAATCAGTGGAAGAAAGCTTTCTGAAATACCCATTCAAGCTTAAACAACTTCCTAAGTATCATGAAGTATGAGTTATATTTGTATGAATTAGAGTTTAAGAATTACTGCATAAACTAGAAAATTAAATAATGATATTTATGATGATCAGAATTATTTTGAAAAAACTTCATTAAAATACTATTATGCTCATTCTTGAAATTTTAAGAAGGTACAAAGATTTAGAAACTATATTTCCCTGAAGAGCAGAAAGATACAAGAAGGAAACAGTATTGATAATCTCATGAGCCAGAGATAACATCTATTAATATTTCTGTTTTGTTCCTTTTTTTTTTCTGCACACATATGTATATTTTTTTACATACTTAGAATTGTATCAGTTAAAAATTTTATGTTTGGTTTTTTCACTTAGCTTTATGTCTTAAATGTTGCCTGTTATTAAATAATCTTTGAAAAATAATTTTTGAATGCTTGCATAGCATTTTGTCATGAATATTTTAAAAAATTAGTCTATTGTACATTTTCAACTTTTCCTTTTAATGGCAACCACCTTTTTTCTATCAAATTTTTTGTATGCATTTCTAATCTTCTCAGAGAAAAAATTATAAATGGGTTAAAGATACAGTATTTTTTTAAATGTTTGATATATATTGCCAAGTTTATTTCCAGAAAAATCATCTAGTTTGTATTTTTATTAGCTGGAAATGAAATTTCACAGAAACATCAAGATTTACAACATTAGTTGAAATTTGAGTGAAAAATAATATTAAAGCACTTTCTGCCAGGCACTGTGCTCAATGCTTTACATAAAACCCATTTAATTCTTTCTATAACCATATAAGGTAAATCATTTTATTCTCCTCACTTTACACTGAGGCACTGAGAGATTAAGTCACTTGTCTCAGGCTATATATCTAGTCAAGGACAGGGTTGAGGTTGAAGCCAGGAATTCTGGCATCAGAGTCTGCTTTAACTGCTGTTCTAGGCCACTTTTTATATGGATTGCCAATCTTTTCTACATCATGGTACACATAAATGAGAATTTCTGTAGCATCCTGGGGTGAAAGTAAGAGTGCGCTTGCACCTGGAGGCTGCATGTCCAGGGTCAGTCACTGACTGGCATCTGCATATAGCTGGATACCTGGCCTCTCTGAGAGCTAAGAGAGTTAGTAATTGGTGGACCTGCAACTTATTCTCAGCACACTGGTTAGGAAGCTTTGCTTTGCAATATAATAAGCCTTTAAAACTTCAAATTAATAGTAACGATGGCATATGTAAGTTCACTGATTCCATCAGATCAGCTATGTACTGTAGTTGAAACTACTTTTCATTTAGTATCCTAAAGGCATAAAAAAAAAAGTTCTAGATACAACGTATCCCTTTGTAGGGTTACATAGTCATGATGAAATTTATTTTTTAAAATAATTTAAGTATTTTCTTTTTAAAGCTGCTAGTACGAGTTGGCTTCAAGAGCATGTTGCAGATCTTAGTCGAAGGTAAGATGTTTGGGGTTTCATAAAATACATATTGTTAGAGGAATGCACAGGAACCGCACCTATAATGGGAACTTAACATTATTCGTTGCTGAGGTTACTATATGAATCTCACAGATCAGATTCTTCTTTTCCCTTTACTTTTTCTTATTTTTTAATTGATGACACAAAAGAGAACTTTACAAGTGAGAGATTTGTTCCCAAATCCTCTTTGTTAAATGATTTATGATACTAAAATACAAGTCATCTTTTATACAGTTTTCATTATTATTACATAAGTTTTGCTAATGAGTACTCTTTTTGTTTGTTTTTTCATAGCTTGTGTGGAATTGTTCCAGGACTTAGCAGTATCTTCCTTCCCCGAATGAATCCATTTGTTTTGATTGATCTTGCTGGAGCATTTGCTCTTTGTATTACTTATATGCTAATTGAAATTAAGTAAGTATTTTTTATTGCTCTCAAGTGGATTTCCATTCCTGGGGCCTGATTTTTAAGGGCATCAGGATGCATGTGGATTAAGTTTATAGCATGTTTACGACTTGTGCAACTTTGGTCAAGTCTAGTTCTCATCTGAAAAATTAAGGAGGTTGGATTCAATAAGAATTCTTCACTACAGTCTATAATGCAGATGGGAAAGCTATTTAGATTCCCTTCTGCTGGCCAGATGAATGAAACAGAAGAGGAGAGTAAGAGACACATAAATCACAGCTACTGTTCCTGGATGAGGAAAGAGGAGTAGATTGAACCATTTTTTTTTTAAAGCAAGCCTGTTAAGAAATAGTCTTTAGCAAGCTTAAGTTTAATGCTATGACATTATTCTTTGACTCCCTATCCTTTTGCCTACTCTCCTAGGACATCACATGCCATTGTTTGTATTTTCTACCTTTGTGTGATTCCTTCACTTTATTTCTAGCCCAGATCTCTGTTGAATTCCAAAAAGCAGATCTTCTATTCATGTCCACCTCGACTGAACCTGTTTTCCCCATCCCCTAAACTGCTTTTATTTGTATTCCCTGTGAGAGTGAATACTACTACCATTCACTTGCTACTGTGCATTAATTTTATTTATTTATGTATGGCTGCACTGGGTCTTTATTGCTTCGTAGGCTTTTCGCTGGTTGTGATGAGCAGGGGCTAGTTGTGGTGTTCAGGCTTCTCATCGCAGTGCCATCTCGTGTTGTGGAGCACGGGCTCTAGGGTGCACAGGCTTCAGTAGTTGCGGCACATAGGCTCAGTAGTTGTGGTGCATGGTCTTAGTTCTTCTGCAGCATGTGGGATCTTCCTGGATCAGGAATCAAACCCATGTCTCCTGCATTGGCAGGCAGGTTCTTTACCCCTGAACCACCAAGGAAGCCCTGCTTCCACTTTTAAATTGTGTAAAAAAAATACATAAAATTTACCATTTTAGCCATTTTCAAGCATATAGTTTAGTATTTTCACAGGCATTTGGTACATTCACTTTGTTGTACAACCATCGTCATGATTCATCTACACAACTTTTTCATCTTCCCCAGCTGAACCTGTACCCATTAAATAACTTCTACCTATTCGGCCTCCTTCCAGCCCCTGGCAACCACTATTCCACTTTCTGTCTCTATGAAGTATTCTGAGTATTTGATTTAAATGAAATCATACATATTTGTCCTTTTGTATCTGGCTTATTTCACTTAGCATAATGTCCTCAAGGTCCATCCATGTCAGAAATAGCAGGATTTCCTTCTTATGACTGAATAATATTCCATTAGTGTACATATTTATGTATAGATATATGCCACATGGGGCCTCCTTGATAGCTCAGTTGGTAAAGAATCCACCTGCAATGCAGGAGACCCCAATTCAATTCCTGGGTCGGGAAGATCTGCTGGAGAAGGGATAGGTTACCCACTTCATTTTTCTTGGGCTTCCCTTGTGGCTCAGCTGGTAAAGAATCCGCCCGCAATGCAGGAGACCTGGGTTCGATCTCTGGGTTGGGAAGATCCCCTGCAGAAAGGAAAGGCTACCCACTCCAGTATTCTGGCCTGGAGAATTACATGGACTGTATAGCCCATGGCGTTGCAGAATCGGGCATGACTGAGTGATTTGCACTTTCACTTTCTATATGCCACATTTTCTTTATCCATTTATCTGTCAACAAGCACGTAGGTTGTTTCCATGTCTTGGCTGTTGTAAATGATAGTCTTGTCTCCTACTCTTGTTTAATCTTTCCTTTTAATTTTTATCTTTCCCTTCTTCCCATTCTCTTCCCTAAATTGAGGCCTTTATCATCATTTCCTTGACCTAATTAGAATAGTCTTCTGATCTCAAGATTTTTCTTCTCACACATCTTTAGTTACCTGCTATTTTGCTACTGAAGTGATTGTTAAAAGTTGCAAATCTAGACATATTTTCCTGTTTCAAAATCCTCTCCTTTGTATACTTAACAAAATTAAAAGTTGTTGGTATGATGAAGACTCTACCAGCCTTACTAGCCATCCATCTGCCTATACTTAACTGTTCATAGTTTCTTCACTGCGTTAGGGTTTTCATGCCCTTGCACATGCTGCTTTCACTGTCTCGAATCTTGCCGCCATCTTGGCCATCTTTGAAGGCTCAGCTCAGATGTCACCTCTTTTTTATTTAGCTTTTCTGGATTATCCTACCCCTGTAGGCTCACCACTCACTCCTTTGTGCAGCCGTGATACCCTGTAGGAGTTCTCCTTTGTACTCAAAGTCATTTCTTGTATTTTTCACATGGGTGTTTCCTGCCATTTCAAAGTCAGGAACTATGTCTTTATTTGTGTTTCTATTCCCAGCTTATAGGAGAAAGTGAAAAAGAGTACATGATTAGCTTGTAACCTTTGGCATTTTTGGTCTTGTTAATAGAGCTGTGAACTATTGATGAGCTATTGTACTTCAGTCACAGTGTTTACTGTAACAAATTCTTAAGAATCTCATGAAATTCCTGGCGAATTTGAAATTTTTTATTATTAATTATTGGAAATATACTGTTACAGCAAATTGATACAATCACAGATGAATTCCATTGGTCTTTATCAGAAATTACTAGTTAAAGGTTTTTATTTGTTGCAGCAAATAAATATATACGACATATTTACAGTTGACAAGTAGATTAAAAGTACATTGTGAGGAAATACATTTTTTTCTTCATCATCTCTCTTCACAGTAATTAATATAATTATTAGTTATTTTCCCTTAAACTTTGGCAAGAAAGGATTCTGAAAACTTTCTTTTTTCCTTTGAGATGCTCTCATTGCAGTAGTGGCCAGCCATGGTAAAATAGTCCTGTTGCTTGAGATAATTAAAGTTTGGTGGATTAAATTGCAAGAAGCCTAGTGAAGGATACATTTAAGATTTAGAATTGTTTTTTCTTTTTAGTAATTATTTTGCTGTAGACACTGCGTCAGCCATTGCCATTGCTCTGATGACGTTTGGCACTATGTATCCCATGAGCGTGTACAGTGGGAAAGTATTACTCCAGGTAATGGTCATCTTTCAGTATGCACACTTAAAATTAGCTATGTTCTTTTACCAGATTATAAAAATAAATGTGTTCTTCTGCCAGATTATGAAATTTTTAGCTACTGGAGGGTCCTGTTGGAGATGAAGCCAAACAATAACCTCTGAAACCAGATGAAATTATATTGATATACAAAACAGGCACAAATGAGTCTTCATATATTTATATATAAGACAAAAGCATAAATGAGAAACTTTGCCTCTAATAATATTTCAAGTAAAAACCATATTAGTTAAAATCTCTTTAGATACTTATTTTCCCCTAATAAATGTATTTTGGCTGTTGTATAATCTAATTATGATTGTTTTCATATTTCCTATCCTTGAATTAGTGAGACTTCTAAATTGCAAACTTAAAAACGAGAAATCACTCCTTATTGAAACAATAGGAACACCTGTAGACAGCACCTGACTAGAAAGATAGTTTCCCAGGACTAGATGAATGTATAGGCACTGCTTCTCCTAATGCCTTTCCCACATGTCTTTTCTAAAACATATGGGTTGTATCTCCCTCTTCAGAAGCAACAATAACAATAAGGTATTAGTTTACTAGTGCTATGTCTTATACAAAATTTTACTTTCTTAAGATTTTTTTGTTGATTTGTTGGTTCCTTAAGGCTTATTTGGTTACAGAAATAGCAGCTTCTTTGCAAGATAAGAAATAAGCGTAGGTAGACTCCTGATGTTGCTTTATGAGTGAGTCAGTTGAAACCTCTCTTTCCTAAACCATGTGAAGGCACATGTGAAACAAAGCCAAGGCTGGTATAAAATGCATGTGTTTTTTTTTTACTGTCAGGACCACTGTTGCAAAAATTTTTTATCTCTCTAGATTCATGTTCTATTTTATTTTTTTTTCCCCCAGACAACACCACCCCATGTTATTGGTCAGTTGGACAAACTTATCAGAGAGGTAAGATGGAATAATAAATAAAATCATTTTAATTTATGATTAGAGAATACAAACAGTGGGTGCAAATAATTTCAAGCTCTTTCTAGAATTTTAGGGAAGTTTATGTAACATAGTGACAAAAATAGAAAAATTTGACCACTTGCTCAGTCTGAAGCCAGATTCACTTGAAATAAATGTAGAAGATAATTGTCTAAAGATCACACTATTTGTCATGAAGAGCTGTGAATTGTATGATTCTGTATTCAAACTTGGGCTTCCCAGGTGACTCAGTGGTAAAGAATCCAGCTGCCAATGCAGGAGACACAGGAGATGCAGGTTTGATCCTTGGGTCGGGAAGATCCCCTGGAGGAGGAAATGGCAACCCACCCCATTCTTGCTGGGGAAATTCCATTGACAGAGGAGGCTATAGCCCACGGGGTCTCAAAGAGTCAGACAAGACTGAGCACGCACACACACAAAGCATATTCAAACTTAGGATTTTGATTAAGTCAGAGGCCACTTTTACATGGTGATTGCTTTACCACATAGTAGGTTTTGATTTTGTATTGTTGTAAAATTCCACCTGTTAACTAATGAAGGAATAAGGTAATCAAATTATTTGAATGTTGAGAGTAATTAAAACTATTGATTGTCACTATCACAGAGGCCACTTTGATCAGTGTAGCTGACCACTTGTCTCAGCTACTGAGTCTATGCCACTCTACCAGTGGGCTACACACTGTCCTTGGAATTTCCCTTTGGCTCAAATCCAAATAACATCCTGTGTTGTACAGAAATGTGTTAAAAGAGAATCCAGAGAAAGAAATGATTGAGAAGACAAAAATTCTGATACCTCAAGTACTGGATATAAACATATACTGTGCTAATAAGATGAAAAGAACTACACACTATTGAACAAGGTGTGGGTGAGGGACGTAAATACCTAATTCTAGAGAGATTGGTGCAGATAAGAAACTGGGGGAAAAAAATTTTGACCCTGGCTCAGTATGGAACAAGAAGAAATGATATTTTGAGTGAATGGTCGGGCACTTCTTTTGGCTAATGAGTGTCTTCATGCAGGGTTTGACCATGTCATCCCTAGATGTAGAGCAAGTCCATAATTTGACTGAGTTGTGTTGGATATGTCTAATACAAAAACTCTATTTCTATGTTTTTGATTAGGTATCTACCTTGGATGGAGTTTTGGAAGTCCGAAATGAGCATTTTTGGACCCTAGGTTTTGGCTCATTGGTATGCTTTCTGTGTATTACTTTAGTTACGTTTTAAAACATAGTTTATAATTTTTAGTCTCTTTACCAGCTCTCTCATGGCTCAACTGGTAAAGAATCTATATGCAATGTGGGAGACCTGGGTTCGATCCCTGGGTTGGGAAGATCCCCTGGAGAAGGGAAAG
Source organism: Okapia johnstoni (assembly GCA_024291935.2). Classification (NCBI taxonomy): domain Eukaryota; kingdom Metazoa; phylum Chordata; class Mammalia; order Artiodactyla; family Giraffidae; genus Okapia; species Okapia johnstoni. Next base: position 119,820,335 of record CM044306.1, on the reverse strand, counting down.
GCTACCCACTCTGGTATTCTGGCCTGGAGAATTCCATGGACTATATATATTACTTTAGTTATAATTTAAAACACATTTTATAATTTTTAAAACTGAAAAAAGTGTTTCTTTAAAATTTTTATAGATCCTTTGATTCCCATTTCTGTTCAATAAAGTAAAATATGTATATAGATTCAGTAACCTTATTGAGATTAATTAAGGGATGTTTTTCTTCATTTTTTTCCTTTCAGACTAAATGATCTTAATACTGGGCTGTTCAAAAGAGAAAAATCCATATAGTCAGACATTCCTAAATATGAAAATGTTGCAAAAGTAAAATGTGCAATTATTTTCTGTTTTATTGCACTTCGGATTTTGGAGATTTTTGCTAAATATGTTAAAGAGTTATAATAATAGCTGCTTCAGCATAAAATCCCATCTTTTCTAATCCAGTTTCGACCTCATTACCAAAGAGATTTTGTTATGGCATGATTTTATTCCTATGTCAGGAATGATGAAGAAAATACAGGAAAGTACCCAGAAAAAAAAAAATGGAAACAACCATAATCTTATCATTCAAAGAAAACTGCCATTGATTTTTTGGTGTTAATACTTACATACTTAAACTCTTTAGAAAATGAGGTCATGCTGTTTTATAATTTGTTCTCTTCACTTAATATATCATAAGCAGTTCTCCATGTGTATTAAATATTACTCTTCTACAGTACCAGTTTAAAAAAAAAAAAACAAATAGGATTTGACTTTTGTAACATAGATTTTAGAGGCAGATTAGGGTTGGTCCAACAGCTCAATGATGTCACTACGTTGCAGTCTTTAGTTCAGACTTACACTCTTTCAATGGAAAAGTGGCTACTTCATCTCTCCCCTCCCCTTCTCTTGCCCTCTCTCACTCATTATTTTGAATATCTAAAACTCATTCTCTAGTAAATTCCTCAGGAAAAAGACCCTTGCAAACAATATTCCCTAATTTTTTGCATGTTGAAAACAGTTGTGAACATTGAAAATCATTTGGCTGGATGTAACATCCTGAGCAGATATTTTATTTTCTGGAGTTTCTTACTTCTGGCATAAGGCATTACTGTGATAAACCCTGATGACTCATAGTCTAATTTTTTTCCCCTTGATGTGTGACTTGATCTTTTTACCTCTATGCCTCAAATATTTTTTAAGTCCAGTAATTTTATTAGAATATGTCTTGTTGTTGATGGTCAGTTATTTCAGGGATGCAGTATACCTTTCTATAATGGTATTTCAAAAACAGTTCTTTAGAATTTTCAGGAAAGTTTGCTTTAATTAAAGTTCTTAATATTCTCTTCTCTTCCTTTGATTTTCTTCTTTGGACATGCCTATTATAAGCATGGTGGAGCTTTACCTTTCTTTCATATTTGTTATTTTCTTTCAGTTACTTGTTATCACAATTTCCTTTGATTTTTAAAACTTCTCTTTTTATCTTTTTGTTTTTCATAATATACCTGTATGTTTATTGCTTTTCTAGCTTAATCTTTGTTTCAGAAATTTGGGGAGTGGGCATGCTGCACGACTTGCCAGATCTTAGTTCCCTGACCAGAGATTGAACCCACACAGCAGTGAAAGGGCCAAGTCCTAACCACTGGACCACTAGGGAATTCCCTGAAAAAAATTTTTTTTTCATGTATTTCTAGTTGCCACTCCATTTCTAGGTTTTCTATTTTGATTTATATTCTTCTTAATCAATTCAAAAATTGATTTGAAAAAGAAAGTCATAGTTCTCATCAGTTTTGTAGGTAAATCTTTCCAATCTTTTATAATCTATTCTGTATTCTCCTTTTTTCTTATAATAACTATGTGTGGGATTTGGATTCAGTTCTTTTCTTTTGCTCCTTTTTATGTGAAATTTGTTTTCCTGAATTTTAAAATAAGAAATGGTTTAAGGTAGTGTGTCTAAATTCATGGTTCTAGAGCTCCCTCTTCTGATGAGTCTGTGAAGTGAAAGGTTTTTTTTCCTCCTGGTTCTGTTCCTCTCCCATTTGTATCTGAACCTTCTTTATCTTCTGTTTCTACTCTGCTGCTCAATTTAGATTCTCTTCCCAGCTGTTTCTTCTTAATGCAGGGCTTTGTGGTGGAAGGGAGCTTTGCTTGGTTACTTTTGAGAGCTCACAGGGTCATACTACTCCAGTTCTTCATATCTTATTGCAGACCCAATATATTCACCTGGTATTGAAATGTGCAAAACACCTTCCAGTTCCCAGCTTCCTTTCTCAAATTCACTGTCCTAGATTTCCATGAAGAGCAGTTACCTATTGTGAGGTTTTTAGGTCAATCAGATGCCCTATTGTATCCTCCTCCACAGATGCTGATACCTTACAGGTCTTACAGGTTGTATTTGGGTTTTCTTTTTTTTTTTTTTTTTTGGTAGGTGTTGTCCATAGGTTGTTGAATTTGCTATCTTAGTTTCTGTTTTTATGGGGATATTCAGGGCATTTCAAAAAATGCTACCAATGCTTCTGTCTTTCAAGAATCCCAGCATAATTCATAATGACTGCAGAATTTTACAATATATGAATATACCATATTTTATTTAATCAGTCCTCTAATATATAAGTTTTTTTTTTTTTTTTTTTCTTAGCTGTGCTATACAGCATGCAGGATCAAGGCCATTTTTTAATTGGGGATTGGGGGTTTTGATGTTGAGTTGAATGAGTTCCTTTATGTCTTCATCAGACATACTGTTTACAAATATCTTCTCCCATTCAGTAGGTTGCCTTTGATGGTTTCCTTTACTGCAAAAGCTTTTTAGTTTGATGAGGTCCCATTTGCTTATTTTTGCTTCTGTGGCCCTTGCCTGAGGAGACAGATCAAAAAAATATTGCAAAGGCTGATGTCAAGGAGTTTGTTACTGCTTGTGTTTTCTTAAGTTTATTCGTGTACATGGTATGAGAAAATGTTCTAGTTTTGTTCTTTTGCATATAGCTATCCAGTTTTCCCAGCACCACTTATTGTAGGAACTGTCTTTTCCCTTTTGTATTTTCTACCTCCTTTGTTGTAGATTAATTGACCATATGTGTGTGGATTTATTTCTGAATTCTCTGTTCTGTTCCATTGATCTGTGTGTCTGGTTTTGTGCCAGTACAGTGCTATTTTGATTACTGTAATTTTTGTAGTATAGTTTTGTTGGGGGAGTGTGTAATTTCCTCAGTTCTGTCTCGCCACAGCAAAAATTTGAAGCAGTGGACTAGTGTTACAGCTTGGTTACAGCTCAGTTTTATTTGGCAAGCAAAGGAAAATACATCCTTGAGGTAGGAGGATGGGCCAACCCAAAAGAAGAGAGGGGCTCAATTTTGGCTCCTTTTTTATCTTCTTTCTCCTCCTCCTGAACCTGCCCTATGTAAATTGGGCTAGCCAGGAGGGCTGTTTGTTTCACCTGAGGTTCTCACTCTGGTCCTTGGACCTTCCTTTGTTCTATTTTTGTGGGCTTTTTCCTTTCTTTGTCTTTTAGCCACCACTATTTTGGACTCCTTTTTCCTATTCTAGCTACCTAACATTCCTCCCTCAAGAGATGGGAGGCCCAGTTCTTTGGGAATAGTGGCATCGAGGTCTCTCTGGCTACTTCCTGCTGAGCTGGGACAGTGAGGGGCACTGGGCCTCCCCTCTTGCTAATCTCAAGCCTCAGAGTCCTTATAGCAATATCCATCTAAGGGTGAGTGATATTTTCCATGGTTGGATGTAGTTTTATATATCCTTGTTGAACTGTCACCGCATGTTGTAGCTTGTTGACCTTGGCAGAGACAAAAATGGGTTAGACAATTGATAATACATGGAGCAATCATAAGCAGCATCAATATGGTGATAACAGGGATTAGTAGGAGCATTAGCCAACTCCAAATTCCCCCTCGTCAGGAGAAGGATCCCCAAAGAGAGATTGGAGCCACCCCGAGAACTCTCTAACTCATTCTTTGAGATCCTGTAGGAGATGTTTTTTTGAGGACTGTGTTTTTCTTTAGGACTGTGAGACTTTCTTTAACTTAGCTGGAGGTATTTACCCAGAAACGATATGTCTCCTTCAAGATGGCTCAAGTCCCTCCTTGTCCAGGGATCAGGAGATCTATCTCCTGTCTGTTTTGGAGTACAACCTCTGCCAAGCTGTGTTGGCTCTTTAGAGCTATCTTGAGAAATCTTATCCCCAGAAACTTGATTTTGGGGGTGTTTATTAGAATGACCCTCATTTGTAATCCCAAATAGATATCTGAGATCTCCCAGGGGCTCACAGGTGTATTGAGTGTCCTCTTCTGTTTTCTTCCACTGCTTGACTCATGAGTAGTGAATCCAGGAGTCATGTCCTGGTACCTTGACTGCTGTGCAGGTAGAAAGTATTACAGGGTAGGGGCCCTTCCATGTGGGCTGGAGTTGAGCCTTTGGGGACCCATCTTTCCAGACTTTAATTAGGACTTGAATCCCTGGAGCATTTAGTGGTTACCTTTTAGAATCTTTTGGGTCCTGGTTAACACCCCACAAAGCATAAATCTTGTTGGAATTGCCCAATGGCCATGGTATAAGACTGGAGGGTTTGAGCCTCTGAATCTAGGAAGAGGTCACTGACATAAACAAAAGGTCTCCCATATAGCATCTCATAAGGACTAAGACCATCCTGTTCCTTAGGGGCAGTACGGGTGTGGAGGAGAGCTATTGGTAAAGCCTCCTTCCATCCCAGGGAGGTCTCATGGGTTATCTTTTTTATCACTGATTTTAAGAATTGGTTGGCTCTTTCTGCTTTTCTTGAAGACTGAGGCTTCCAGGCATAATGGATATAATAAGTAATGCCCAATGTTTTAGAGACCCCTTGGGTGACCTTAGAAGTAAATGATGTCCCATTGTCACTTTGTAATGACCCAGGCAGGCCAAATCTCAGAATGATTTCATGGAGCAGTTTTTTTACCACTTCCTCAGCCTTCAATCCAACCTGTGACTGTATCTATCGTGACTAGTAGATATTTATACCCTTGAGAAACTGGCATCTGGGTGAAGTCCATCTGCCAGTCCTTTCCTGGGTAGGTCCCACGCAGTTGGACAGGCTGGGCCAGTTGGGGTCTTCGAGCTCCTTGGGGGTTGTTTAATTGGCAAGTGGGACAAGAGGAGACCATTTGCCTTATAGTTGTTTGGAGGCCTATTCCTCTGAAGGACCTTTCTAGTAATCTTTGGAGGACCTTCTCCCCTAAATGAGTGGTGGCATGTAAGGAGTTAACCAACTTCCATTGGAGGTTCCCAGGCAGAAAAAGGAGTCCCTCCTTTTGGAACCACCCCATATGATCTTCTTGAAAGCCCTCACTCTTAGCTTTAATAGTCTTACCTTAAGTATATGAAGGAGTTTCTGGCAAATTAGTCTGTGGAACTAGGATAGCAACCCCTATTAGGTCATTCTTCTGTAACGTTGCTCTCTTAGCTGCCTCATTAGCTGCTTGGTTCCCTCGTACCACTTCTGTGCTCCCTTTTTGGTGTCCTTTACAATGGGAGACTGAAACCTCAGTGGGCAGATGGACTGCCTCCAAGAGCCTAAGGATTTGATCACCATATTTGATTGGGGACCCTCGGGTGATCAAGTGGCCTCTTTCTTTCTAAACAGCAGCATGTGCATGTAGCACCAGAAAGGCATACTTGGAGTCTGTAAATGGCTACTCTTTTTCCTTTTCCCAGCTCTAAGCTCGAGTCAGGGCTGTGAGCTCAGCTAACTGGACTGAAGTACCTGGTAGCAAAAGTTTGGCCTCTATGATCTTGATTGGAGACTACTGCATATCCAGCTCTTTTTCCATCCAAGACAAAGCTGCTTCCATCAGTGTACCAGATTTCCTCAGGATTGGTCAGAAGATCTGACAATCCCTCTCAGGGTTTTGTCCAGTGGTGCAAGGTTTCCAGGCAAGAGTGCAAGGGGAGAGAGCCCTCGGGGGTAGGCAGGAGGGTAGCTGAGTTAACCTCACAAGGGGATATAGTCAGGCCTGGATTTTCCATCAGCACTACTTGATATCTGAGGATCCTTTGATCAGACATCCATAAATGGTCTCTCCCATTCAGGAGCTGTTTCACTTGGTAACTGGTAAAAATAGTTAAGTTTTCCCCCAGAAGAGAGTTTTAAAGCATCTTCTATCAGGACTGCAATAGCTGCAAGATTTCGAAGGCAGGGAGGCCAGCCTCGGACAGTTGGTTCAAGCCTCTTGGATAAGCAAGCTACAGGCTGGGGCTCAGGTCCCAGCCTTTGAGTTAACACTCCCAAGGCTCTTCCTTCCTTTTTGTGGACATAAAGTTGGAATGCTTTTTCTAGCTCTGGCAACCTCAAGGTGGGTGCTTGAGTTAAGGCTTGTTTTAGTGTAGCCTCTGCCTTCTTTTGAGGGGTTCCCCATATCAGTGGGATTGAATCATCATGTCCCTTCAAGCTTTCATATAAGCACTGGACAATTAGACCATAGTTGGGTATCCAGATTCTACAATACCCAGTTAGCCCCAGGAAAGCTCACAATTGTTTTCAAGTTGTGGGGGAGGGCAACTGGAGGATTCCTTGTACTTGATCAAAGGCCAGCCTCCTGGACCCATGTGTAATCTGAACTCCCAGGTAAGTGACCTTTGCTTCAATCATCTGTGCCTTAGCACAGGAGACTTTATATCCCCTCTCTGCCAAAAAGTTTAGAACCTGAATTGTATGTTGTTGGGCATTTTTCTCATCTGGAGAGCAGATTAGTAGGTCATCTACATATTGTAGTATTTTCCCATTAGATCCCAGGTCCAGATCTAGGAGATCCCAGCTAAGAGCCTGCCCAAACAGGTAGGGGCTGTCTCTGAACCCCTGAGGTAATACTGTCCAAGTCATCTGTTGGTGTTTTTCTCCTGGAGATTCCCACTCAAAGGCAAAAAGATACTGGAATTCTTTAGGCAATGGTATGCAAAAGAATTCATCCTTGAGATCCAAGACTGTAAACCACTTGGCACGGGGTGGGATTTCTCCCAAGATTACATCGGGTTGAGTACTGTGGGATGGAGGGGGACTAGAGCTTCATTTATGATCTGGAGATCTTGAACCATTTGCCAGGTTCCATCCTTTTTCTTTACAGGGAGAATTGGGGTGTTACATGGTGAATTGGTGGGGAACCAATAGCCCACAGGCAAGGACTTTATTTATTAGAGGCTGTAGTTCTTCCCGAGCTTCTCTTCTGAGAGGGTATTGTTTCTGGTTTGGAAACTGAGTGGGATCTTGGAGGACAGTGATGACCAGTTCAGCTTGGTGGGTTCATCCAGGAGTCCCCTGGTCCCACACCTGGTGGTTAATTTTATCCTCCCATAGTTTTTGGTCTCTCCCTATTGGAGAGGGTGTAATGGGTTCCTCAGTAGTAACCAGATGCTGTAGGGCTCTAGGGGCTGAAAAGCTTCCCATCACAAGGGTGGTCCCCAGTTTAGTGAGTATATCTCTTCCCAATAAGGGGTTAGGCACTCAGGGACCACCAGAAACTGGTGGGAAAATATTTGTCCATCCCAGCAACAAAGAAGTGCTCGGGTGAATCTTTTTGTAATTGTTTTTCCTGTAACACCCAAAATGGTACAGGTTTGGGAGGAGAAGGCTCCAGAGTAGGAGGTCAGGACAGAGTAGGTAGCCCCTGTGTCAACCAAGAAATTCTCGGACCTACCTGCCACATCCAGTTGCACCCTTGGCTCCAGCCCCGTGATGGTTATCTGTGACAGGCGGGCTGGCTGGGGTGGGCCCCTTCAGTCCTCGTGAGGGAAGGCTTGGCACTTGACCTTCAGGCTCTTGGGTCCCAAGGGCAGTATGCCGCCCAGTATCCCGATTGATGGCATTTGTAGCAAGCCATTTTAGGAGACTTGTCAAGATTTGGACACTCTCTGGCCCAGTGTCCCGCCTGTCTACAGATTAGGCATTTGCCTCATGCCTTGTCCTTTAAGGACTCAAGGTTTGCCATAGGGCTTCCCTGGAGGGCAGTCAGCATCTGGGTATGCCTTGTCCCTTTCCTTTTCTCCCTTTCCTGGGCCTTGGCCTCCTTCTCCTGTTGTTCTCTTATAAAAGGTATTGGTGGCTAGAGTCTGGTGGCTGGAGTGTGGACCATCTCATCTAAAGAAGCAGCAGGGTCCTGCTGCTGTATCTATTGTAACTTTATCCTGATGTCTGATGCACACTGGGACAGGAATTTGTCCTTTAAAATCACCTGTCCCTCGTAAGAGTCTTAAGTCCAAATTGGTAAGTGGGGTTCTTATTGGGCTCCTGAGTTACTGCTGACCCCCAGGCTTAGCTGATTATGTTTTTCTGGGCTGCTTTTAGTCCTGCCTTTACACAGATCAGAAAATGATCCCTTTCCCAGATGTGCTTAACGTCATTATGATTCCAATTAGGATCTGAAGAAGGAACCACAGTTTGCTCCACTGGATATTTATCACTTGACATGTGAAGCCCCATAGCATACCTTCAGGCTTCCTTTAAGACCCTAGCATACTCAGGGTCAGATAAAGTTTGACTAAATATGACCGTGATGTCCTTCCACGTCAAGTCAAAGGCCAAGGTAATGTGTTGGAATGTACAACATTCCAATATATCTATATATTTGCTGGGTCATCTGTATAGCTTCCCAGGTCTTGTTTGATCTGTCTTAGTTGTAAGAAGGAGAAGGGCTTATGGACCTGGACTGGTCCAAACTCTACAGTTTCAACTAAGGGACATACTCGAGTTGGCTTTTGTAGAGGGGGTGCTTCCGGATATGGAGGCATGTTTGGATAGAAGGAAGGAGCACCAGGCGGAGCCATGGGACGTGAGCCTTCACAGGGGGCTTCCTTCTCTTGGTTGTCTGTGCTTAACACCATTTGCCTGGTAGGCTCACTTTTAGGCCATACAACAATCCCATACTTAACACAGAGTTCCTTCATATCTCTTAGTCAGAAGAAAATTTGGACATACAGGATCTCTGTCCATTTCCCTTATCTTTTGCAGAATAAATCTAGCTGCAGGATGGTGTTGTAATTTAAACTCCCATCCTCGGGCCAGTGTTCCTTATCCCCCAGAGGATACCGTGGCCACTCAGTGGCACAAAAGAATTTTAAGCAACTTCTCGTTAGAGTTTGAGGATTGCAACAGCTTCCAGTTATCAAGAATGCATCTCAAGGGTGTCTGTTGGGAAGTGGATTGGTTATTTGCCATCTGAAAGACAGAGATGACAGAGAGGAAAAGAAAACCAAAAAGCTAATAAGCCTCCTCCTATTTTTATGGGTGGACTTCCTTAGGGGTGAGTCTTTCTGAAGCCTATCCTGCTCAGTATTGTTGCAACCTGAGAGCTGAGTGTCCCCAGGTCAGGGTGCAGATCCCCTGCAGGCTGAGTCATAACAGCCTCCTGGAGATTGAATTCCTGGGCAGGTCGAGGCAGGTTGGCCTCCCAAGAATTGGGTCCCTGGGCAGGTCAAGGCATGTTGACCTCCTGGGACCCCTGAACTGGTGGATCCGCAAGCAGGTTGAGGATTGACAACCTCTCAAGGACCAAATCCCTAGGCAGGGCGAGGTAGGTCAACCTCCTGGGACCCCTAGCTGGGGTCGGGCGTCCCCAAGGTCTCCAGCGTGACCAGTGCTGGGTAGCATTAAGGGGTTGTAATCTTAACTCATTGCTGGTTTGTCCACCACAGATGGGAGTAGATATCATGATGTAAAGCAATCCAAGCCTGTGCCCTGAGACTGGGAACCTGGTGAAACAGCCATCAGCCTTATCCTCTTATTGCTCTGAGGGAATGTAAGTCACTGATTTCTTCCCTTAGTCCTCCATAAGAGCAGTTTAGGGTGTTTCCAGTGGTAAACATTTCATTGTCATAGACCCACTTTAGGTTATAACAGAAGAAATGACAAAGGAGTGAGTTATCTTGGCCTGTTAGGGGCATTAAGAGTATTTTAATAATAAGTGGAGTGGAGCTATGTTGCCTGCAAGGGGGCAGAGTCCTGGCTGTAGGAGTTAGTAAGTGGTTTAAGAACAAATTGATAAGAGGCAATAGACTAGATGTTCCATAAAAGTGGAGTGTAGATTTGATCTGGGGGTATGTTTGTAACTTACAAGGACAAGGGTGGTAAGGATTTGGGCCCAAATGGCCTGCAGGGCTAACTCCCAAAGTGGCAAACGTTATCCCTGGAAACCCAATTGCCTTTGAAGGGATACCACCAACAGATGGACTTCTAGCAGGCATTGTGTGTCTGTCACCTGCCCTAGCGGGTTCACTGAGAGATGCTGTTGCACATTTTGTAGTAAACATGGAAGATGAAGGCCTGATTATCTAGAGGGATTGGATATTATATAGTATTTCCCTCCCAAGGGCCAGCTATTTTCTGGTTGTCTCTGCAGAAGATAATGGAGGCAACGTTGTGGGCGCAGACAGGGCTCAGGAAAAGAACATGAAACAGGATTGAAGGGGACAGGGTACAACTTTTGAAAGAATGACGTAGCCCAAGGGCATAACATAAACCAGTTAAAATTAAATGGGTCAAATTTAACTAAACCTTGATTCTCAATCTGCAAGCTTAATGACACACCCAGAGGCACCAGGACAGTTCCAAGGCACTATCAAAAGACCAAGGAGTGGGTGGTTCTCCAATTGTTGGAATGATCCTCCCTCTTTAGCATAAGAAATCACACACTCTGGACTGTGCATCTCTCTGAATCCTAACAAATCTACCTCTTACCTATTGCTGTGTCTCTCACTGAATTTTTTGCAATGAGACATCAAGAGCCTGAGCTTCATTAGGTCCTGAAACCAGGCACCCTGGGTTTTGGCTGGGCTTAAGTCCCAGTCGGATATGACTGAGTGACTAAGCATAGCACAGAGTCCCTGCCATGTGGGTTTGAGTCCCAATCTTAGGTGGACAGTTTCAAACACAAGTTTCAGAAATGGAAAGATGATGATCTGCCCAATACTTTGTAAGCACTGGCATAGATGGAGAGAGGAGCTGAAGGACGGGAGGAAAAAGCAGTGGGGAAAATATGCCAAGGAATCCCCTTCATAACCTGCTGGAAAATCTGCTAAATACCTGACCTGTGTTCACAGTTTTCATTGGCCTGATCCTTGGCACAAAAAAGATTAAGGACAGAAGAACCCCCACCCACTTAGGCAACAGGTACTAAGGTGCAGCAGATAGCAGAGCCTTCGGAACACTGGGGAGTAGCCCCTTCCAGAGTCCCTCAATTGCACCCACTGCCATTCAGGGGGTTCGGGGAAACAAGAAATTAGAGATTGTAAAGAAATTTAGATTTTATTAGCCATATGTCCTTCCAGCCATCGGAGCAAAGACCTCCTACCTTAACCGGAGGTCTTCTGAAATCTGAGACTGAGCTGCATGATCTTTCTGCTGAGTTTGTTTTTGCTGTCCTGGTTTCCAGCACGCTAGGCTTCTTGTCACTGCCATTGCGCTGGGTTTTCTTCGTGTTCAGCTTCCATCACGTGAGCTTTCGCCAAGTTGGGCTTCAGCTGTGCTTGGCCTCTGCCTTGCGGGGGCCGAGCAAAGATTGTTTAAGCCAAGTTAAATCCAAGTCACCGAGCCAGATATGTTGTGGGGAGTGTATAATTTCCTCATTTCTGTCTTGCCACAGCAATTTGAAGCGGCGGACCAGTGTTTCAGCTCAGTTACAGCTCAATTTAAATGGCGGACCAGTGTTGCAGCTTGGTTACAGCTCAGTTTTATTTGGCAAGCAAAGGAAAACACATCCTTGAGGTGTGAGGGCGGGCTGACCCAAACAAGAGAAGGGCTCAATTTTGGCTCCTCTTTTTATGTTTTTTCTCCTCTCCCTGAGCCTGCCCTATGTAAATTGGGCTAGCCAGGAGGGCTGTTTGTTTCACCTGAGGTTCTCACTCTGGTCCTTGGACCTTCCTTTGTTCTATTTTTGTGGGCTTTTTCCTTTCTTTGTTTTTTTGGCCACTGGTATTTTGGACTCCTTTTTCCTATTCTAGCTACCTAACAGATTGAAGGCAGGGGGCATAATACCTTTGTTCTTCTTTCTCAAGATTGCTTTGGCTGTTTGGGGTCTTTTGTGGTTCCACATAAAATATGAGATTATTTGTTCTAGTTCTGTGAAAAATGTCATGGCTGAATGTGCTTTGGGTAGTGTGGACATTTTAGCAATATTAATTCATACAGTCCATGAACATAAACTATCTTTCCATTTTATTAGTATCATCTTTAGTTTCTTTCATCAGTCTTGTAGTTTCAGGGTATGTGTCTTTTACCTTCTTGGTTAAATTTATTCCTAGATATTTTACTCTTTTTGATTCAATTGTAAATACGACTTTCTTGATTTTTTTTTTGATAGTTCATTTTAGTATATAGAAATGCAACAGATTTCTATATATTAGTTTTATATCATGAAACTTTGAATTCATTTATTAGTTCTAATAGTTTTTTGTGTACTCTTTAGGATTTCCTATATATGTTATTATGTCTTCTGCAAACAGTAATGATTTTACTTCTTCTCTTCCATTTTGGATGCCTCTTATTCTTATTCTCCTCTGATTGCTGTGGCTAGAACTTACAGTACTATGTTAAATACAAATGGCAAGAGTGGACATCCTCGTCTTGTTCCTGATCTTAGAGGAAAAGCTTTTAGCTTTTCATCATTGAGTATGATGTTAGTTGTGTGTTTGTCATGCATGTGTGCATACTCAGTCATTCAGTCATGCCAAACTCTTTACAACCCTGAGAACAATAGCTCACCAGGCTCCTCTATTCATGGAATTTCACAGGCAAGAATATTGGAGTGGATGTCCATTTCCTTCTCCAGGGGATCTTGCGGACCCAAGGATTGAACCCACATCTCCTGTGTCTCCTGCATTGGCAGGTGGATTCTTTACCCTTAAACCACCTGGGAAGCCCTCATGTTTGTCATAAATGGCCTTTATTGTGTTGATGTATGTTCCCTCTATACCAGCTTTGTCGAGAGTTTTTATCATGAATGGATGTTGAATTTTGTCAAATGCTTTTTCTGCATCTATTGAGATGATCATATGATACCATTCTTGATATTTTTGTTTGTTTTAATCAAAATATGATCATTATTGTACCTACTATTTTATTATCTTTTGAAAACAAGATGTGTAATGACCATTTTATCAAGTTAGTAAACATATTTCTGTCATTCTAATGCCTGGGCTCTCTATCCTCCTGGTAACCTAGGCTAGAAACCATGAGATTGTCTTTTGATAAGTTCATCTCCCTCATTCATTATTATATCCAGTTGAAAATCGAAGTCTCCTACTTCTAACCCCTGGAATATCACGAAATCATTTGTCCCTCTGTAGTCCCACTATATCTGTCCTACCTTGGCCTCTCCATTCCTAACCTAGACTGTTTTAGTCAGTTCCTAAATAATTAGCAGTTATCCGTAACTGTAATTTTTCTGAACTCTGATTACCTTACTTCTGTTGGATTGCTGCAACTAAAACTCCTTATTCATGATTTTTAGAACCCCACAGCTAGCCTTTCTTTTTAACTTTATTACCTGAACTTTCTTTCTTCTTTACATTCTTCCTTTCCTTATTTGCTTCCTCCTTTCCTCCTCCTTTTCTTCCTGTCTTTTCTCTTTCATTCTTTTTCTGCCCCCTGAAATACTGTACTTCTTTTATATAGAAATGTTGCTTATTCTTGCCCAAACATGCCATGTTTTCGACTGCTATTGCCCCAGCTTAGAATGCCTGTCTCTATCTTTTGAGATTTCACTTAATTCCCAGCCGTAGATCAGATGCCATCTTCTTTTGAAGTCTTCCTCAACTGGAATTAATAGCTACCTTCTCTGCCCTTTCAGTGCATTTTTCCGTATACTTCATTTGTGTTCTGCCTCCTATTGCTACATACCTGCCTTCCTCCTACATGGATTTCTTTTTTTTTTTAATATTTTAATATTTTATTTAGTCATAAATTATTTTATTAACTCTTTGCATCAACAGTTACTACTAAAGTAGTTTTTAAGAAATATCAATAAAATGTTTCTAATGGAATTTTCAGTAGTATAATTCTAAGCAGTCTTTTTCTTATGATTTTGTCTCTTTTAGGCTGGATCAGTTCACGTGAGAATTCGACGAGATGCCAATGAACAAATGGTTCTTGCTCATGTGACCAACAGGCTGTACACACTTGTATCTACTCTGACTGTTCAGATCTTCAAGGATGATTGGATCAGGCCTGCCTTACTGTCTGGGCCTGTTGCAGCCAATGTCCTAAACTTTTCAGATCATCACGTAATCCCAATGCCTCCTCTGAAGGGTACTGATGATTCAAACCCTGTCACATCAACTCCAGCTAAACCTAGTAGTCCACCTCCAGAATTTTCATTTAACACCCCTGGAAAAAATGTGAGCCCGGTTATTCTTCTAAATACGCAAACAAGACCTTATGGTTTGGGGCTTAATCATGGACACGCACCTTATAGCAGTGTGCTTAATCAAGGACTTGGAGTTCCAGGCATTGGAGCAACCCAGGGATTCAGGACTGGTTTTACAAATATCCCAAGTAGATATGGAACTAACAATAGAATTGGACAACCAAGACCATGATGTACTATAATTTAATTTATTTTTATGAGGACTATTGACTCCTTGAGTTTCAGTTTATTTAGTAATCCACTTTGCATCGACTGTTCAATCATTTACTGTAAATGTTTGAGAGTAGTAGGCTTGTTCACATTTCATGAAACCAATGAAACTATATTTTTGTAAAACATATTTGGGGCAGTGAGAACCTTCTAAATGTTATAGACTTTAAATAGGCTTGCTTTAGAAAGCGTGTTCTCTAAATCTGAATTTTGCTATCTTTGGTTTTGTAGTTGACTGCAGTGTGATATAACATTACCTTTATAAGAGAACCACTTGATGGAGTAGATTTGTCACATTATTAAAAATATAATGCTTTCTTCAGTGAAATTTATGAACATGCTTCTTGAGTACACATTTTAGGAAAGGAAAAAAATGCCTATTCTAAAAGTAAAAGTCTCTTTTATAGATTTTCCAAACTTAATTGCTACATTTTTCTTTGAGGTCCTCCTGCAGTATGCAAAATAAAAGCAAACATTTTTATCAGAAAGTTTGAAACATATTTTACTCTCTGGCACAGTTAAAAATTTTTAATTATCAGTTTTTTAATAGTTTTTCTCGTTAAAAAATTTCAATACATTTGTAAGTGACCCATCATTCTCACAATGTCTTATTTTGGTTAAATAAACATCTTATCCTTAAGTGATATGCAGTGAAGGAATCCCAGTTTTCAGTCTTACATTTAATTAAATACTGACATAATGATAGGTTTTTATCCTATTTGTCACCTTTTTATTGATTGACTTCAATTTTTCATTTTATTAACAAAATATCACGTATATTACCAAAATATGTGGAATTCTATACATAATAGTACTTTTTGATCCTTTTTTCAAAGTTGCATGAACAATTTGAATTTAAATTATATAATTTTGCCAAAACCTAGTGCACCTTAGGTTTATAGACTGTAGTATTGGTTAGATCTGCAGTAGGCAGTTTCTAACTTATTTTGCTTTGCTTTATTGAAAATAGTGAATTGTTAACATTTATAATGAAGTATGAGAATCATGTAGATTATTTTATTTTTAAATTATTTTCCAAGTGCAAATGTTAAGGACTTTCCAACATGGCCAGTATTACTTATAAAAATTATAACAAGCAACAGTCACAAATTACCTATGATTTTTTTTTCTCGTTTTACCATGCATTTTATACTTAGGTTTTAAAAATGGATTTTGAGAGTGGATTCAGCTTTTCTAGAATCCAGTACTTCTGGAGATTTGTGACATTTCCACCCATCAGCAACTATCTAGAGAAGTTTTTTTTTTTTTTAAGTTTGCAACTTTCTTCAATCAACTCATCCTCTTTTAAATATAAGCAACTCTCCTAAATTCCTGTTTCTTTACAGTGGCGTAATAAACATCTAAGAAGCCATCTCTGTCAAGTAGAATTGTAGTCACACTGTGATAGTAAGTGACCATGTCCCAAGTAACTTTTGCTTGATGAGGAGTTGATTGTTGTCTTTGACATTTGCGGCCCCGTTCAGGCATTTGACCTGCTGAAGAAATAGAGCCCACGCCACCTTGACTGCTGGGGAAAGTAAAACATAAATATGATAAGGCAACCTGTTCCTTGACATTTGTCTTGCGTCCTCCAACTATTACTATACCTATTATTGGTCTACTATTACAGGGTGATTTTTCCTCCGTTGATCTCATCTAAATGTGAATTTGGGTCATGTGTGAAATCTGAAGAACTGCCTTGTACTGAATGATGATTAAGAGGTATGTGCTACCGCGCTATGCATGTCTTCTCCTTCTCCAGGGGATTTTTAAAGTGCCCGGGTACTAAACACAGTTCTGTGCAAGGTTAAATGCCTGTTTCCTCAACACTCATTCAGAGGTTACATCTGTTCTGTTGTCCTTCCAAAGGTGCTTTGATACCCGACTATACTACTTGAGAAGTTGCATATGGGTTCTCGAAGGGTTGGCTCTACTTGCTGAAATTTGATAATGCCAACTGCTGCAGGTGGCATTGCTCCAGGCATTATTATATAAAGAAGTCTTATTCGTCAACCTTTGGCCAGGTTCTGGATATGAAAATAAGAAACTTGGCCAGCATGAGCCTAGATTTAGTAGCCTGACTGGTAAATCTTGCCACAGAGTTACGTGAAGCTAGACCAAAAAGCAAGTTTGAGTTGAAAACTTGACCCATGGTTTGTGCTTAAGAGCGAGTCCCATGGAGTGTGATTAATCTTGTTTGAGAAATTACTGGATTATAATGGGAAAACACTGGGCTGGAAGACAAGAGATTTGGATTCCAGTCCTGATGCTGGCACTGTTTGAGTAGTTTTATAACCATGGGTAAGTCATTTAACTCCTCTGAGGTTTCTCATCTGTAAAGTTAGGGTGGGGAATGAAGTAGTTGATCTGTAAACTTTCAGCTCTAAAACTGTATTACTAAATCTGCAGAAAATATATCCGCTTGTGAAATAGAATATTGTACCCAGAATTTCTTTTTAGTGACTACCTCAACATATAGGCCAAGTGTTACCTATGCCAACACCCAAGCCATTAATTTGAGGTGCCATGAGAACAGAGGGTAAACTACAGGCTGATATTTGGTTTTTGTGTATTTCAGAGTTGCCTCGACTTAAATCTGTTTGGCTTAAACAGATTTTTCTTAGACTTCTTTCTCTGTGAGGAAGGATTATTTTTGGAGGTGTTGGGGAAAAGATTAGGACAAGGTACTCTTACCTTTCACAGGGTACAAAAGAATGGGGTCCATTTTTTCTTCTTTAATCTCTGAAGTTACAGATGGAATTGCATACATGTATCAGCAACTGGTTTAGCTACTCATTCAAGCATCTGACTGAGCTACTCATAAACTGCCAATTTTTTGCTTAACTAAAGATGGCTGATTTGGGGGCGGGGGTGGAGCATGATCTGCTTTTTATACAAGAAAATACTTTTACATTCCAGATTGTTTGAATTAAACTATTTGAATAAAGAACATACGTGGACTTTTCTCTCTGCTTTTAAATAATTTGGCCTGTTTCTTTCAATAGCTATTTATTGGTAACTTTATCTCACATTCAGCAAATGCTTGTCAGGAGTATAGCACATGCTTTGCACTGTACTAAGTAAATGTGCATATAGTATATAAATTTTGGTCACCTGCTATTCTTGAGACTGAAGGGAATACAAGGAAAAACAGGAGTCCCCTTCAAGTATCTGATAGAAGTGACCAGATACCAGAACTATTTATCAATTCAGTTCAGTTGCTCAGTCGAGTCTGACTCTTTGCGACCCATACACAGCAGCACACCAGGTCTCTCTCTCCAGCACCAACTCCTGGAGTTTACTCAAACTCATGTCCATTGAGTCGGTGAAGCCATCCAACCATCTGATCCTCTGTCTTCTCCCACCTTCCATCTTTCCCAGCATCAGAGTCTTTTCAAATGAGTCAATTCTTCACATCAAGTGGCCAAAGTATTGGAGTTTCAACTTCAGCATCAGTACTTCCAATGAATATTCAGGACTGATTTGCTTTAGGATGAACTCGTTGGATCTCTTTGTAGTCCAAGGGACTCTCAAGAGTCTTCTCCAACACCACAGTTCAAAAGCATCAACTCTTCAGTGCTCAGCTTTCTTTATAGTCCAACTCTCACATCCATGCATAACTATAGCCTTCAGCGTCTCTTTTCGCAACTATTTGTAAGGCCTCCTCAGACAACCATTTTGCCTTTTTGCATTTCTTTTTCTTAGTCTTAATCACTGCCTCCTGTACAATGTCACAAACCTCCATCCATAGTTCTTCAGGCACTCTATCAGATATAATCCCTTGAATCTAAATGACACTCCCACTGTATAGTCATAAGGGATTTGATTTAGGTCATACCTGAATGGTCTAGTGGTTTTCCTTACTTTCTTCAATTTAAGTCTGAATTTGGCAATGAGTTCATGATTTGAGCCACAGTCAGCTCCTGGTCTTGTTTTTGCTGACTGTATAGAGCTTCTCCATCTTTGGCTGCAAAGAATATAATCAATCTGATTTTGGTATAGACTGTCTGGTGATGTCCATGTGTAGAGTCTTCTCTTGTGTTGTTGGAAGAGGGTGTTTGCTATGACCAGTGCGTTGTCTTCACAAAACTCTATTAGCCTTTGCCCTGCTTCATTCTGTACTCCAAGGCCAAATTTGCCTGTTACTCCAGGTGTTTCTTGACTTCCTACTTTTGCATTCCAGTCTGCTATAATGGAAAGGACATCTTTTTTGGGTGTTAGTTCTAGAATATCTTGTAGGTCCTCATAGAACCGTTCAGCTTCTTCAGCATTACTGGTCGGGGCATAGACTTGGATTACTGTGGTATTGAATGGTTTGCCTTGGGAATGGACAGAGATCGTTCTGTCATTTTTGAGATTGCATCCAAGTACTGCATTTCAGACTCGACTGTGATGGCTACTCCATTTCTTCTAAGGGATTCTTGCCCACAGTAGTAGATATAATGGTCATCTGAGTTAAATTCACCCATTTATACATGACATCAAATTAAACTCCCTCCCACTTCCTCCTCTTCTTTGGCCTCATTTTCCTGACATCCTCCTCTTTTCTGTCTCCTTTTTATTTGAGTGATGAAATTAAGAAAGTTGGTTTCCATGGAAGAGGCCAGCTGAGAAGGTGATGATTCCCCGCATCATCCTGATATCAGTAAAAGAAGAAAATATTTAGAAGGGGTGAGTTAGGCAGACACTGTTGAGAAGGATAATTTTTCAATATACAGTGGATTGCTGTTTACTTTCAGACTCTTCAAGTATATGAGCAAAGTTTTTTGTTTCATTTTTTTATTAGCCAGGCCTTTATTGCAATCATACAATTTAAAGAAACAATCCAAACATCTCAGTAACTTACAACAATAAGCATACATTTCTTACTTATAAGTCTGCAGGGCACCTGGGGCAGTTCTTTTGAGCAAAGATTTTTAAATCACCAGGCTGAAAGAAATGGGGTCCCCAGAGCATTCAGAGGCTTAGGGTACCCTTTCTTTAAGCAATTACTAGTTTAAAAGCACCTTTAAGAACACTGACATCATCATCATCAAGTTGCCACCCAACAAGCTGAACCTCTTGCAGAAAAGTTAGTTTGGATAACACGTGACTAAGTTTTCTGACTAATGATGCATCAGGTAAGAGTCCTTTCGTACTGAAGTCAAAAAACACCAGTTGCTTAAGATTCTCAAATCCACTCATGAAGGCAAGCCATCCATCGCTGCTCACACAATTTCCTGCCAAATCCAACTGCTGGAAGTTTTCCAGAGGATTCTTTTCAAAAAATACACCTGAATAAAAACATAGAAATAAATCCATTAACTGGAAAAAAGGTGTTGCTTTTTTAAATTTTATTTAAGAGAAAGGGCTATGTTTGGACCAGTGCTTTGCTTAAGAAAGAAATTAGAATTCTCTGTGTAGTTAGAAAAGTGATTATAAACCTGGTTCATTATAATTAAAAATTATATTTTTCCTAAAGTGTAAGGGAATCTGATAAATAGCAATTATAGCAAACCAATATAAATGAATTATATACTTTTTTCATGACTTTTCCAAGAAATGGGGGATTGTATAAAAATTGAGATGTGGGAGACACAATTGAAATATTCAGTAGCTGTTTTCAAAACTGGAGTCAGACTTTGGCAACATTAGGTCATTTCCTCTTCTGGAGAAGGCATACGCTACCTAACGATTGTTTCTTTGAGTATAAAATGTCCCAAACTGTAAACATGAGTAAGTAAACTCCTTCAGTATCTCAAGATAAAGAGTTCTGGGGTTGTTATTTTTAACCCTCTTTAAACTCTTCAGGAATTTCCTTACAGAATAGGGCACTCTACCTCCTCCAGGGACTGCCCTTATGGCACCATCCTTATGGCAGAAAGCAAATAAAAACTAAAGAGCCTCTTGATGAAAGTGAAAGAGGAGAATGAAAAAGTTGGCGTAAAACTCAACATTCAGAAAACAGATCATGGCATCTGGTCCCATCAGTTCATGGCAAATATTTGGGGAAACAATGGAAACAGTGAGAGACTTTATTTTGGGGGGCTCCAAAATCACTACAGATGGTGACTGCAGCCATGAAATTAAAAGATGCTTGCTCCTTGGAAGAAAATTTATGACCAACCTAGACAGCATATTAAAAAGCAGAGACATTACTTGGCAACAAAGGTCTGTCCAGTCAAAGCTATGGTTTTTCCTATAGTCATGCATGGATGTGAGATTTGGACTATAAAGAAAGCTGAGCACCAAAGAACTGACGCTTTTGAACTGTGGTGTTAGAGAAGACTCTTGAGAGTCCCTTGGACTGCAAGGAGATCCAACCAGTCTATCCTAAAGGAAATCAGTCCTGAATATTCATTGGAAGGACTGATGCTTAAGTTGAAACTCCAATACTTTGGCCACCTGATGGGAAGAACTGACTCATTTGATAAGACCCTGATGCTGGCAAAGCTGGAAGGCAGGAGGAGAAGGAGATGACAGGATGAGATGGTTGGAGGGCATCACCGACTCAATGGACATGAGTAAACTCTGGGAATTGGTGATGGACAGGGAGACCTGGTGTGCTACAGTCCATGGGGTTGTGAAGAGTTGGACACGACAGAGTGACTGAACTGAATTGAACTGAACAGGGCTGCCCTGGTGGCTCAGTGGATCATAATCCACCTGCCAATGCAAGAGACGGTTTCAATCCCTGGTCCAGGCAGATCCCACATGCCTCGGAGCAGCTAAGCCCATACGCCACCACTGTTGAGCCTGTGCTCAAGAGCCTGCCAGCTACAAAGACTGAGTCCACACACCTATAGTCTATTCTCCACAAGAGAAGCCACTGCAAGAAGAAGCATGCTTACTGCTACTAGAGAGTAGCCCCACTCTCTGCAATTGGAGAGAAGCCTGTGTAGCAACAAAGACCCAGCACAACCATAAACATGTTTAAAATTATATATAAAAAAAGTACTCCTACAATGGAAAGGTAAATATCCTAGCCATTACCATGCAGTCAAAGGTAACACCCTAAGAAACGGAGGAGAGAACATGTAGGTTTCTGGGTCTGAAAGACCGCACAGAGCAAAGCCACTCCACCTGCCTGGACTGAGCACTCCTGAGTTTTACAGGAGAGGGGGATATAGCTGTGTGCTCTGTAAGCCAAGGTGTGGCTGGGTCTCCTTACGCCAGCTTAGCCTGTGCCCAGCCTCACTCATACATAGGGCCTCACTTTCTCCTTTCTTCCTCCTTCCCATAATGAGCCCTTCTTTCTTCCTCATAGGTAGCTTTCTCCCTTCTCTTCTTAAACCTCATTCTCAAGTCCTTTCTGCCTCTGCTTCTTTCCCAGGTTCTTCCCAGCAAAGTATGTGCTCAGTCAAAATACTGGATGCCAGTTAGCATGTCTGTATATAAAGCTCCTTCTCCTACAAAAAAGCAACTTCATTTCTCCTTCTCAGTTACCAGAACAGATTGCACCACCTGAAAGGAACTTCAAAGTAGAATTTCAAGCCCATCCCACCCTCAAAGGGTAAGCTATTTATACAGGCTACCTGCCAGGCTTAAAGAATGGTATCAATTAGATTTTTGGATAATTACCAGAATGTACACAAGCACATAAACCAAGAACAAGCAATGTAATCCATGAGGGCATGCATTTTATTCACTGAATCTGGTGTTTTTGTCATGAGGAGCAAACTACTTCTGAGAAAAGAGGAATCAGTGACATTTAGCTCTGTAGACTGTATGTGGGTTGTGGAGAATGCAAGTGGCTTGATCCTAATTCCAGGCAGAATCTCAGATTCTCTGGGTAAAAGGAGTCTGATCCTTGAAGGGTTCCTACAACCTAAACAAAGCCCTACTGTGGCAGAGACCACCTTGTATTTCCCCTGAGCCAGAGCTCTTACCATTTACTCATTTAACAAACATTTTTGAGTGCCTACCATGTACCCTGGATTGTGCTAGGTGCTGGGGATAACATAAAAGGACATATGGTCTCTGTCTCCTTGGGCTTACACATAGTGTGAAAACATACATAATGAAGTAACTAGATGGAAGATAGATGCTGTGGTAGGTCAGGGTGCCTTGGGAACACACAAAGGCAATAGACCTTCCAGCCCCACTTTGCAGAGCAGTGGCAACCTGGCTTATATACTCCAGGAGAAAGACAAGGATCCTTCTCAGGGAAAATTGAACTGCCTCCAAGGAAAGGCCCTACACAGGAAAAGCTATTTTTCTTTCCTGACCACCCACGGTGAACCTAAGTCCCTCCCTCAGGTGCAGGGAGCTTCCTACCAACTTGTGCCTCACTCTAAGATGTGAAGAGAACAGTTCAGGAACACCAGACAGTTGAGAACAGCCTCCAACAAGGAACTGCTGCTGCTGCTGCTGCTGCTGCTGCTAAGTCGCGTCAGTCGTGTCCGACTCTGTGCGACCCCATAGATGGCAGCCCACCAGGCTCCGCCATCACTGGGATTTTCCAGGCAAAAGTACTGGAGTGGGTCGCCAGTGCCTTCTCTGCCAACAAGGAACTAAAGAGACAAAAAGTCGAACAACAAGCTCCCAAGAAATGAGGCAACATAGGGAACAGGAAAAACAAACTTCACAAATTTAGTTTTTTTCAGAGACCCCCCATAAGTTACCATGTCTAACATAATAAAAATAAGATGCTATTAAAAAAATTACAAGTAGAAAGCAAAACAGAGCACTTAGAAAATTCTGAGGATCCATGTGGCAGAGTGATTTGGCCCAGAATCACTGAGCTAGAACATAAGTATGGTCTGTGGTGGTTCTTTTTTTGAGAAAAAAATTGGATAATGGAGTTCACATGTGATGGCTGACTTTTTGAGAACATGCTAGATTATGAGTTCAGCCTCAAACATTTAAATCAAACTATGTCATCTAAAAAAGTACGTGAGAACAGGTGCAGTAGATCCCTAAGCTCACAATGATTCCTATTCAATAGTTCCAGATTGCTGATCAGGAAGAAACAAAATTTGGGGAGTCAAAATTTAAACATGGCAATTCAAGCTTTAAGATGAAGTGTAACCTCTAAGGAAGAAGAGCAGAGAACCTAGGACCAGGTTCTAAGAAAAATTGGGAGCATTTAACACCTGTGTGGAGGAACTGCCATGGCAAAAGAGACTGAGAAGTAACCAAGGTGGCATGGAAGTCAAGAGAACATTTTGAAAAGGAGAGAGTGCTCAGCGTCAACTTTTACATAGGTAAGTCAAACACTTCGGGAAAATATCCATTGAGTCATATGCAAGTATGTAGAGTCAGCTGGAATAAGTAGGAAGCAGAAGATGGTCAGATAGTGGAGATGTGTTGAGGGTACATAAATTTTTGCCTTGAAGGGAAGGAGGGAGAGGATAATAGTCATAGGAGTTGGTGATGGACAGGGAGGCCTGGCATGCTGCGGTTCATGGGGTCGCAAAGAGTCGGACACGACTGAGCGACTGAACTGAACTGATTCAGAAGTGGATAGGTCACTAATTTCACCTGTTCACTCATGAATCTATCACTTAACCTGAGAATAAGAACATGGATAAAAACTTGGATCTACTATGTGATATCATCCTGTTGTACACATCTGTCCCCTCTGACCCACAGAAACTACTGTTCCGATTTAGAGTTTGTCATTCTTTTGTATTTTTAAAAATACAGTTTTGACAAGTACTGTATAAATACAGTTGCTTAGGATATACTTTTAGGGTCTTTTTGATATATAATATACATACCGTAACATTCAACCTTTTAAAGTATAACTATAGTGGGTTTTGGGCTTCCCCAGGGGCTCAGCAGTAAAGAATCCACCTGCAATGCAGGAGATGTGGGCAGGAGACTCGGGTTCAGTTCCTGGGTTGGGAAGATTCCCTGGAGAAAGGAAATGGCACCCCACTCCAGTATTATTGCCTGATAAATCTCAATCCATGGGATTGGGGTCTCAAAAGAGACATGACTGGGCAACTAAATAGCAACAGCAACAACATAGTGGGTTTTAGTATACCCACAAAGTTGTACACCACTGTCTAATTCCATGACGTCTTCATCACCCCCAAAACTGAACTCCACAGCATTAGCAGTCATTCTCACCCCATCCCCCAACATTGGCAACCATTAATCCACTTTTCATCACTATAGATTTGCCCATTTTGGACATTTCATATAAATGTAATCATACTAAATATGGTCTTTTGTGACTGGCTTCTTTCACTTAGTATGATATTTTCAAGGTTCATCCATGCTATAGTGTGTTCTAATACTTCATTCCTTTTTATGCCTGACTAATTCTCTATTGTGTTTATCCATTTAGTAGTGATGGATACTTGGGTTGTTTCCACTTTGGGATTATACAATATGCGATGAACAGTGCTGTACATGTTTTTATATGGACATATATTTTCATTTCTCTTGGATTCCTCAGGGTGGAATTGGTAAGTCTATGTTTAACCTTTTGAAGAGGTGCCAGAATGTTTTCCTAAGAAGGAAACAGTCCAATCACCAGCATATGAGGGCTCCAATTTTTCTATGTCTTTGTCAACACTTTTTATTACCTGTCCTTTTTGTCTTGTAACCATCCTAGTGGGTGGTAAGAGGCATTTCACTGTGGCTTTGGTTTTCATTTCCCTGATGGCTGTTGATACTGAGCATCTTTTCTGATGCTTATTAGCCATTTATATATCTTCTTTGGAGAAATGCCTATTTAGAAACTTTGTCTTCTCTAAACTCTATCGAGTTGTCTTTTTATCAATGAATTGTAGGAGTTCTTTATATATTCTAGATAGTAGTCCTTTATTTGATATGTGATATGAATAAAGCCACTACAAACATTCATGTGCCTATGTCTCCACTTTGATTAATGAACTTATTTATGTTGCTCTGCTTTTTCTTGATCAATTTTGCTAAATTTTTATCTCCATTCCTTTGTTACTCTTTAAAGAATCATTTTAAGCTTTATTAATCTTTCCTTAAATTTATTTTTGTCTTCTATTTCATTGATTTATATTCTTATGTTTATTATCTTGAGTTTACTCTTTTTCTAGCTTCTTAAATTAGAAACAATAATTTTCAGGCTTTATTCTCTTCTGATATAAGTATTTAAGACTACAAGCATTTTATTCAAGCCCTGCTCTTGCTGCACGTTATGTTTCAATATATAATGCTTTCTTACCATTTTCTCTTAAGTATTTTCGTTTAAACTTGTCACTATAAACCTGAAGTGTACCTATCTGCCAAACTGTGTGATTTTTCCCAGTGGTCTGAGTATAGGTACAGAACATAGTGGAAAATTGAGGACAATCCAGGCTTTGGTTTTTGCCAGCATATACACCCTAACCACTGTATCTAATTTCACACCTCACCTCCACATCTTATTTTCTCCCTGCATCTCATTAAGTAGTCTTTATTTAGCAACTCCATCTCTCATTACACTTTCTTCGTTTCACTTTTGCATCTATCACTCACACAGGCCATCACTAAATGTCATTGCCTAAATTGACTTGTCATACTGTGAGTTTCAGCTATTTTGACTCTCATAAGAGTTTCAGCTATTTTGACTCTCATAAGAGTTTCAGCTATTTTGACAAGAACGTTTGCAGGATGAAGGATGGAATTTAAACTAGGTGGGAAGAAAAGTCAAAATAAACAGGAGCTCTTTAGTAGGTAAGTGGTAGTGGGCTCAATTGACTGGATGTCCCAATGAAATAAAATGATCTGGTGATGAGTCACTAAGTAACTAAGATGGAAATTTAGAAGGCTGTTTGAGAAAGAATTGTCTGAATTTAATATCTTAGAGGTAGAACAGCTTTAAGTGGAGTTATCATAATGTGATAATTCCATGCTCACAGATGGGTGAAGGATAATAGAAGGGAAGCACCAAAGAGAAGGTTCCTGAGTGTTGGCTGAGTAGTTTCACATAAGAAGTGAAGCCTTCTCAGTTGATGACCAGAATTAGAGGGTGAGGAATTCTGTAAGACAGTTGTCAAAGGCTTCAGTGCATAAGAAAAGATGACAATAAATTCAGAGTTCATAGCAATAAGGACAAGCCATAGTTCAGTTAAATGGCCTAAGCCACATGGAAGTAGGAATCCTTCATGAGGTTGGAGGAGTGGACTGGAAGGACAATGAAAATCAAGGAGAAATTGACCTTGCCTTTTGGACTCTGAGAGGCATAAAGATCAAGAGAATAAAAAGTGACTAATTAAGAGAGCTGTAGAGGAGCCCAGGTTTCAATTAGGACCAGGAGGTGTCTAAAACCCTTGGTAAAAAGGTACTTTTCTGAAAATACACTCTATGTCTCCAGTGCATCTTATCTACCACATATTTCATTAAACACTTCCTATGACGTATTTCCTCCCTGCTTCTTCCTATGTAGCCTATATTTCATTAGACTCCCCATCTCTTTTTACCAGCCTGCATTTTATTATCCCATCTCAAGACATACCGTGTCTCATCCATCACATATACCATCACTAAATAGGGATGGGAATCCCAAAGCCAGGTCTGACCCAGGAGAAGTGTTATGGACCAGAGTCAAGAAACTTATGCTAGAGGCTTGAAGAATTGGTTGGTTCAGATATCATAAAGAGTTTGTGAAATCATACAAATGTATTTTAGAATTTGGGAATGATTTTATATATAAGAAAATAGCATTTACTATAATGGGTTTTCTAAGAACCCAAGCTAGCCTATATCTCATGGCAAATTGTGGCGGTGCTATAAGTTTTTTGTTCTTTTATACAGCATATTTATTGGGTGTGGGATATACACTCAATACCAAGTCTAATGGCCTGAGCCCTGTTCTCTAAGATCTCACAGTTTAGTGGGGCAGATAGATACATGAATACATTCTCTAAGTTCAAATGGTAAGTACTCTAACAAAAATAAATGGCTATCTGTGTGTAATAATGAAAACCACAGTTTTTTTTAAACCTGAATTGAATATAATTGGAAGACTGACATGTATATTAAAGCTGAACATATGAAAAGTGAAAGTTAGTTGGATCCAACACTTTGTGATCCCATGAACTGTAGCCCACCAGGTTCCTCTGTCCATGGTACTCTCCAGGCAAGAATACTGGAGTAGGTAGCCATTTCCTTCTCGAGGGGATCTTCCCAACCCAGGGATCAAACCTGGATCTCCTACATTGCAGGCAGACTCTACCATCTGAGCCACTAGTGAAGCCTGAAGCTCACCATATGCTTTACCTGTAACCCAAACCCACTCCTACGTAGACACCCAGCAGAAATGTGCCCATATGTTCACCAAAAGATGTACACAAGGATGTTCATAGCAGCACTATTTATAGTATTCAAAAGCTAAAATTACTCAAATATCAACAGCAGAATGGGAAAAACCAGTTGAAGTATGTTCACACAATAGATTTTACAGCAATGAGAATGAATGAATCTTGACTACACATAATAATATGGATGAATTTCACACACATGATATTGAACCAAAGAAAACTCAAAAGAATATACAGTATATGATTCCATTTATGTAAAATTAAAAAGCAGCCAAGGCTAATCTATGATGTTAGAAGTCAGGAAGCTGGGAGAAGGGAGCTACAAAGCTGACAGTCTTCTGTTTCTTTTTTTTTTTTTAAATCTTCCGTGTCTTGATCTGGGTATTAGTTACATGGGTATATGAACCTTATGAAAATTCACTGTACTGTCTACTTAGAATTTGTACACTTTTCTGTGGGTATGCTACACATCAATTAAAAAACACAAGACCAAAATGAACCTTGATTTTGGCTTCTTCTGCCTTTTAACATGATTCATATTATGGAGGAGATAAATCTATTCTTCTCTCTGCTGTTAATGGAGCCCAGTAGTAGAGCGTAAGAGGAGAGACCTGAACGTGAAGCCTGTTACTCATAGAGCACATTAGTCTGGCTATGTGAAGGAAGGGCTTCCCTGGTGGCTCAGTGGTAAGGAATCCTCCTGTCAATGCAGGAGACCCACGTTCAATCCCTGGGTCAGGAAGATCCCCTGGAGAAGAAACTAGCAACCCTCTTCAGTATTCTTGCCTGGGAAATCCCATGGACAGAGGAGCTTGGCAGGCTACAGTCCATGGTGTGGTAAAAGATTGGACACAACTTAGCGACTGAATGTGAAGGAAGGCCCTGAACTGAGTTTGGTATTAGGGGGCTAGATGTAATTAAATTACTCTTCATAATAACATAGGATTTTTTTTTAATTGTTCAGCGATTGTAAGAGATGGTGATGAAATAGGACAGGGAAATTGACAGGCACCTGGAGCCTGAATTGGCAGAAATGGTCTTGCATCTATTTGAGAAGGGGGAAGTGCCAATATTAAACTTAAGTGCTAGTCAGAGCTATCATGTAAGCCCACCCTTTACAAATACTTATAAGCATTCAGTAAATCTGCTACATCTGTAATTATACTGGGACCTTCTTATAGATGTTAAGGATAAGTGAATTCTCCCCATCTGAGTAACTTGGAGAATAGGGAAAGGAACACCACAAGGGGTAAGTTGACACGGATACAGAGTCACGCAAAAACAGAAATGCAGAGCCAGGAGGGACCATGGAAACAGAAGCCCTGGATCGAGCATATGGATTAGAGCAGTTTTTTTTTAATCATTTTTTAAATTGAAGTATAGTTAATTTATAATATGTTAGTTTCAGGTATACACCAAAGTGATTTAGTTCTGTATATATATTTTTCCTGTTCAGATTCCTTTCCATTATAGGTTATTATAAGATATTGAAAGTTCCCTGTGTTGTACAGTAGGACCTGTAGCCCATCTATTTTATATATAGTAGTGTGTATATGTTAATCCCAAACTTCCAATTTAATTCTCCGCCTGCCCCCAATCCTGCTGTTTTCTTTGGTAACTGTAAGATTTTTTTCTATGTCTGAGAGTCTGTAAATAAGTATTTGCATCATTTTTATAGATTCCACTCATAAGTGATGTCATATAATATTTGTCTTTCTTTGTATGACTTACTTCACTTCACCTGATCCATCCTAGGTCCATCCATGTTGCTACAAATGGCATTTCATGCTTTTTTATGGCTAATATTCCACTGTATATATGTACCACATCTTTTTTTTTAGTTGTTTTAAGAAGACTTTAAAGTATATGTAAATACTATAAAAATGTATGTGTATGTGTGCATTGGATAACAAGATAAAATGTGCTTTTAAAATGTGGATAGTCAAAAAAAATTGAAAGACTGGACAAGAGGCTTAAAACAACCATCTAGGTTACTCTTAGGGGTGCAAAAGAGAGAGCATAAGGAGACTATTTCACCAGGAGTAGCTAGTGGGACGGAGAAGGCAATGGCACCCCACTCCAGTACTCTTGCCTGGAAAATCCCATGGACGGAGGAGCCTCGTAGGCTGCAGTCCTTGGGGTCGCTAAGAGTCGGACACGACTGAGCGACTTCACTTTCACTTTTCCCTTTCATGCACTGGAGAAGGAAATGGCAACCCACTCCAGTATTCTTGCCTGGAGAATCCCAGGGATGCTGGAGCCTGGTGGGCTGCTGTCTATGGGGTCGCACAGAGTCGGACACGACTGAAGCGACTTAGCAGCAGCAGCAGCTAGTGGGAAGCTGCTGTATAGCACAGGAAACTCACCCTGGTGCTCTCTTACAACCTAGAGGGGTGAGATGAAGTGGGAGGGAGGTTCAAGAAGGAGGGGACATATGTATACCTATAGCTGATTTATGCTGATGTACGGCAGAAACCAACACAACATTATAAAGTAATTATCATCCAATTAAAAATAAATAATTTTTTTTTAAAAAGGAGACTATTTCACCAAGAAAGAGATACATCAGCTAGGTCTTAAAGGACTGTAGAGGAAGTGAAGGACTTCCTAGAGGGAGTGAATGTACAAAGGCATTTTGGAGGACTAGCAAGAGGTTCATGAGGATGAAGCCTCACATAGGTGGGGAGGCATGCAGAAGATGAAGGTGGAGAGGAATGTGGATTGGGGCTCTATTGTGAAGGATCTTATACATCAAAAGTGAGCAGGCTGAAGAAGTTCTTTTTTAAAGGAAGATGACCCTAGCATCTTGTTCCCCTTGAAGCTGCCAGAGAATAATGATCACAGTACCATTTATTGAGCCTATACAATGAATCAATATTGAACTTCTTACTATTCATTAGCTCAATTTTGGATTAGTATAATAACCTCTCATATGGTAGGCATTGTAATTATCCCCATTTGACAGATGAGCAAACCGAGGTTCAGCAGCTTGAAGTTGCTGCAGGCCATACATCTATCAAGTGAGGGGGACAGGTTGGTCTGTCTGACTCTAAAACTAATTCACTTAACCACTTCATAATGATGAAGCCTTTAGAGGGGACTGACAGACAGCATTCTGGCTAGAGACCAAAGGCAGAGAATGCTTGGCTCTCACTCTTCAGCTAGTGCCTCACATCCAACCAGACTGCTTTTTATACTTCTAGCTGCATGCATGTGCACACTCAGCTGTGTCTGACTCTTTGCAACCTCAAGGCTCCTCTGCCCATGGGATTTTCCAGGCAAGAATCTGGAGTGAGTTGCCATTTCCGACTCCAGGGGATCTTCCCAATCCAGGGATCAAACCTGGGTGTCCTTCACTGGCAGGCGGATTCTTTACCACTGAGCTACCTGGGAAGACCTTATATCTTTAGGGGGTGCAGGAAATGGCTGGAGTGGAGCCATGCCAGCATCTGCACTCTCTCGCTCATTTCATCAACTCTTCTGTCTCTAGCCCTCTCCCTGCTTTTGTCTAACAACCTTCTTATTTCTCTGCTTCTTTTTTAAAAAAAAATTTTTGGCCTTGCTGCATGGCATGAGCTATCTTAGTTCCTTGAGCAGGGATGGGACCAGTGGCCCCTGCAAGGAAGTGCAGAGTCCTAACCACTGGACTGCCAAGGAGATTCCATGTCTCTGTTTGTTTATAAAACAGGGATAACAGTTATGTTTTATTAGGTATATAATGGTAATTCAACAAATTCTTTTTAAAAACACTTTTTAAAAACACTTTCTTCATTTTGTCATTTTTTCACTTGCATCTTGGGGTACATCATTACAGGTAAATTCCCAAGAGTCAGCTGTCTTCTGTTATATTTATATTTCTCATTTACATATGGATGCTGTTAGGCACTAAGCTATTAAAGTGAAATGACAAATTACTCCCTTAGCTTAGTTCTTAATAAACCCACCACAGCATCTCCTTCTCTGGTCTCAATAGTCAGCCTCAGAAGTGGGCAAGTTAAGCAACTACCTACTTACAGGTTTGAAAGATGATAAAGGGTCTCTACCTAAAAATGCCTTCCCTCACCTGTAATTCTAATTCTACACACTCCCCAACAACCTCACTGAAAAGACATATGCTTTCCAACTTGCTTTAGGTATGAGGTTACCTGAGAAGGATTATTTATTAGCTAATTAGCCTGTCACAGAAACTCCACCTGCTTCCAATATCACCCAGAATAGCAGAAGGTCCCGAAAGAATGACACCCAGGATGATATGATTTGATGGTTAAGGGAGCAGGTAGAGGAGATGGAAGTGGAGTTAGAAATTAAAGGAAGGAGAGGACTTCCCTGGTGGTCCAGGGGTTAAGAATCGACCTACCAATGCAGAGCACACAGTTCAATCCCTGATCCAGGAAGATCCCACATGCTGCAGAGCATCTAAGCCTGCGAGCTGCAATTACTGAAGCCTCTGTGCCCTAGACCCTGTGTGCTATAACAAGAGAAGCCACCATGATGAGAAACCCATGCACTGCAACCAAGAGTAGCCCCAAAGTCCAAGCACAGCAGCGGAGACCCAGTGCAACCAAAAATAAATAAAAGAATTAAGGGAAGGAAAGATCCAGAATCTCAGCACCACTAAGAATTGCAGAACCTTTGGGCAGCCTAAGGACTTAAATACATACACATCTCTAAGATAAATTTTTCAAAGAGGGAGTTAGTCTTTAACGAGTACAGAGTTTCAGCCAGGGAAAATGAAAAAGTTCTAGAGATGGATGGTGATGGTGGTTGCTTCAGTTCAGTTCAGTTCAGTTCAGTTGCTCAGTCATGTCCGACTCTGCAACCCCATGAACTGCAGCACGCCAGGCCGCCCTGTCCATCACCAACTCCCAGAGTCCACCCAAACCCATGTCCATTGAGTCGGTGATGCCATCCAACCATCTCATCTCCTGTTGTTCCCTTCTCCTCCTGCCCTCCATCTTTCCCAGCATTAGGGTCTTTTCAAATGAGTCAGCTCTTCGCTTCAGGTGGCCAAAGTATTGGAGTTTCAGTTTCAACATCAGTCCTTCCGATGGACACCCAGGACTGATCTCCTTTAGGATGGACTGGTTGGATCTCCTTGCAGTCCAAGGGACTTTCAAGAGTCTTCTCCAACACCACAGTTCAAAAGCATCAATTCTTTGTCACTCAGCTTTCTTTATAGTCCAACTCTCACATCCATACATGACTACTGGAAAAACCATAGCCTTGACTAGACGGGCCTTTGTTGACAGAGCAATGTCTCTGCTTTTTAATATGCTGTCTAGGTTGGTCACAACTTTCCTTTCAAGGAGTAAGTGTCTTTCAATTTCATGGCTGCAATCACCATCTGCAGTGATTTTGGAGCCCAAAAAATAAAGTCAGCTACTGTTTCTACTGTTTCCCCTGTTTCCCCATCTATTTTCCATGAAGTGATGGGACCGGATGCCATGATCTTAGTTTTCTGAATGTTGAGCTTTAAGCCAACTTTTTCACTCTCCTCTTTCACTTTCATCAAGAGGCTCTTTAGTTCTTTTTCACTCTCTGCCATAAGGGTGATGTCATCTGCATATCTGAAGATACTGATATTTCTCCCAGCAATCTTGATTCCAGCTTGTGCATCTTCCACAAGACTGGGAGCTGACTGTGGCTCAGATCATGAACTCCTTATTGCCAAATTCAGACTTAAATTGAAGAAAGTGGGGAAAACCACTAGACCATTCAGGTATGACCTAAATCAAATCCCTTATGATTATACAGTGGAAGTAAGAAATAGATTTAAGGGACTAGATCTGATAGACAGAGTGCCTGATGAACTATGGATGGAGATTTGTGACATTGTACAGGAGACAGGGATCAAGACCATCCCCAAGAAAAAGAAATGCAAAAAGGCAAAATGGCTATCTGAGGAGGCCTTACAAATAGCTGTGAAAAGAAGAGAAGCGAAAAGCAAAGGAGAAAAGGAAAGATATAAGCATCTGAATGCAGAGTTCCAAAGAGTAGCAAGGAGAGATAAGAAAGCCTTCTTCGGTGATCAATGCAAAGAAATAGAGGAAAACAATAGAATGGGAAAGACTAGAGATCTCTTCAGGAAAATTAGAGATATCAAGGGAAAATTTCATGCAAAGATGGGCTCAATAAAGGACAGAAATGGTATGGACCTAGCAGAAGCAGAAGATATTAAGAGGTGGCAAGAATCCACAGAAGAACCATATAAAAAAGATCTGATCTTCATGACCCAGGTAACCGTGATGGTGTGATCACTCACCTAGAGCCAGACATCCTGGAATGTGAAGTCAGGAAGCATCACTATAAACAAAGCTAGTGGAGGTGATGGAATTCCATTTGAGCTATTTCAAATCCTAAAGGATGATGCTGTGAAAGTGCTGCACTCAATATGTCAGCAAATTTGGAAAACTCAGCAGTGGCCACAGGACTGGAAAAGGTCAGTTTTCATTCCAATCCCAAAGAAAGGCAATGCCAAAGAATGCTCAAACTACCGCACAATTGCACTCATCTCACACGCTAGTAAAGCAATGATCAAAATTTTCCAAGCCAGGCTTCAGCAATACATGGACCATGAACTTCCAGATGTTCAAGCTGGTTTTAGAAAAGGCAGAGGAGCCAGAGATCATGTCCAAAGATCATGTGAGGACATGGCCAACATCTGCTGGATCATCGAAAAAGCAAAAGAGTTCCAGAAAAACATCTATTTCTGCATTATTGACTGTGCCAAAGCCTTTGACTGTGTGGATGACAACAAATTGTGGAAAATTCTGAAAGAAATGGGAATACCAGACCACCTGACATGCCTCCTGAGAAATCTGTATGCAGGTCAGGAAGCAGCAGTTAGAATTGGATGTGGAACAACAGACTGATGATTGCTTAAGAACGTGAATTCCACAAAACTGTAGATTTTAAAATGGTTAAAATGGTAAGTTTTATGATGTGTATCCTATAAATACTTTCTAGACAATCTGTGAGGGAAATGAAGGCAGTCAAGGCTGTTTTCAACAATCCTTTGCCTTAGGTAATACAGTAGTCAGCCTTCAAGTTGGCTCCAATGATCCTCACCTCCTAGTATCCACTCTTTAGTGTTGTCCCCTCCCACACTGGGTTGGGCTGACTTGAGTAACCAGAGGATACAGCAGAGATGACCCCAGAAATGATCTTCCCAGCCTAGGTCATAAAGGGTATTGCAACATCTAACTGATTTGTCTCTTGGATCTCTTGCTCTGGAGAGAGTGAGCTGCCATGTTGTGAGGACATGCAAGCAGTGTATGGAGAGGTCCAGGGATGAGAAACTAATGCCTCTTCCAACAGCCAGCATGAACCTGCCAACCAAGTGAGGAGCCATCTTGGAAGCAGGTTTCCAGCAGCCCCAGTCAACATCTATACTGCAACATCATGACACAAAGCCAGAGCCACCTAGCTAAGTTGCTTCCAAATTCCTGACCCACAGGAATGTGAGGTAATGTTTATAGTTGTTGTTTGTTTTATAGTTGGTTTAAGCCACAAAGTTTTGGAGTCATCTTACACAGACATGATAACTAATACAGAGAGCATGGGGACACTTCAACTGCCTGAGGCTGCTGTGTCTTCAGTCATCTATGTATCTTTATTTGTTCCTGGCAGCTACTTAAACGTATTCCATGATCCCATTTACATTAAAATTGCACTTGGGCTTCCCTGATGGCTCAGATGGTAAAGAATCCACCTGCAATGCAGGACACATAAGAGATGTGGGTTCAATCCCTGGGTTGGAAAGACCCCTTGGAGAAGGGAATGGCTATTCACTCCAGTATTCTCGCCTGGAGAATTCCATGGACAGAGGAGGCTGGGGTTCCAGTCCATGGGGTCACAAAGACTTGGACATGACTCAACGACTACCGTGTTCTTTCTTTCTTTTTCTTACTTGTTTTGAATACCCACAAGTGACTTAAACATATTTCCCAAGATTGGAGGGGCCTTGCTGAATTTCAGATAGTTAAGCCCAGAAAGAGCAATTCCTAACATAATATACCTTATCAGATAATGTGAATGTTTTTCCTTTAAACACTTTAGGTGAAATGCTTGAAGACAGGCCAGTGTCTTCAATCATTTTACTCTTTAACATGTGTGAACACTCTTTCAATATGTTTGTATAAAAAAGAGGAGTCAAATAAATAAATAAATCAGATGCTAGCTAACTAACTAAATAGAACAAGCCAACTGAAGAACTTTGTGAGGGCTAACTTCCTTTCTTTCTCTTAGCTCTGTATACCTACCTAGAATTCTAATCTCTGCATCTGTGAGTCTCCAGTTTTTCAGCCCAAGCTTGACGAGCTGTGGGACGCTCTCCAGTTGCTCCAACAGTCTGGCCAGACTGACTCGTATGTCACTGCACCAGGGCAGCATCAGAACAGTTAGCTGTTCTAAGACATGCAGCCTGTCAACTTGAAGAAACAGGGAGCAGTTTCAGAAATTGGATCCACCTCAAAATTGATAAAGGATGAAGGGATGTGAGAGAAGGAATGACTGTTATCTCTGAAGCCTGCTCAGTGTGCAATAAGAATCTACTTGTTTTTTTGTTAATATTTTTATGGGAATGTTCAAGAATATACAAAAATATATAAAACTATATGTACTGATATGCCAACTTTCAACAAACACCAAATCATGGATAATCTTGCTTCATTGTCATCAAATTCCTTCCCTTCTATATTATTTTGAGGCAAATCTCAGACAGTAAGTACCAGGTTATTTTATTTTAACATAATCACAGAATTGTTATCACAGGCTTAAAAATCTTATTACTAACTTCTTAAGTAAATTTGTCTTGAATGTCACTCTCAGACACTAGCTCCCTGGAAGGAGGCAAGCAAGTGGGAATCTCAGGTGCAATGATATGGGAAAACTGATAACTCAAAAACCATTGGCCTGTATTCTTCAAGAGTAGTTTAAAAAAGGGCTACACTGACTTATGTAATGACTTTCGTTTTCAATAAGGTCCATCTAGTAAGGCATATGTGGATAAAAGAAACTGCAGGAGTCAGGCTCTGCTTTTCTGACCTTTTGAGTATTTGGTTTTGGCTAAATTGTCATTCTTACTTAGCTGATGAAGAGCTTCTTTTCCATCCTTTTCCAGATGATTTTCAGATAAATCCAGAATGCTCAGTCTGGCCAAGTTATGAAGATTCTGAGCTGGAAAAAAGGAATTTCAATCCAAAACAAGACTTTCAGGGAACTATAAATGCATTTTAAAATATCCTTAGAAGAATTCTGAGTCCTTGTTTTCTTTGTTGGTAGCATACAAATCATTATTTCACTTGATTAATATAATTATTCCAAAAAAGTCTCTGGAAAGATTTAACCCCCAGTTGCCACAACTATGACTGATGCACATATATTTCCTGGTCCTAAGTTCTGACTAAAACCTCAATTCACCAAAAGCCTAATGCAGCCTGGAAGATAGTTTTTATGTCATTTTAGTAAAGTCACTCTGCTTTTCTAGCCTTCAGCAGCTTCATCTTTAGAATGAGGAAGTTGAAATGGATCAACTCTGAGGTTGCTTACAATTCTAAATACCCTATCATGCAGGAGAAACAAAGGAACAAAAACCAGGTAAGATGAGCTATTCTTTTTGTACTCAGTTTAGATAATTTTGTTAATGTCATAGTTGTGATGCTAATAATAAAAACTTAGAAATTAAAAAAAAGACAGATGAGAAAAACAGAAAATAAATAGCAAAATGGCAACTGGAAATCTATTCATATAAATAATTATATTAACTGGATTAAACATTACAATTAAAGACAAAGATGAATAAAACTAGATTTTCTTTTTTAAAACAAGACCCAACTCCATGCTATCTATAAGAGATGTATTTTAATAACAAAAATACAAATACATTGAGGTTAAAATTTTGGGAAACTATATTACATGTAAACATTAATCATAAATGCCATTGTTAGGCAGTTAGAATAGGAAAAAGGAGTCCAAAATGGCGGTGGCTAAAGGACAAAGAAAGGGAAAAGCCCATGAAAAGGAAACAAAGGAAAATTTTGAGGACTAGAGTGAGAACCTCAGGTGAAACAAACACGCCCCCTTCCTGGCTAGCCCTAATTTGCATATGGCAGGCTCAGAGGGAAGGAGACAAAAACATAAAAAAGAGAGAGTCAAGGAAGGTTGGGGCCTCTCCTTTGGGGTCAGCCCACCTTCACGCCTCAAAGGTGTACTATCCTTTGTTTGCTGAATAAAACTCTGAGCTGTAACACTGGTCCACCGTTTCAAATCTTTGTTGTGGTGAGACAGAACTGACAAAATTACACTCTCCCAACACTATCATTCTAGTGAAGAACTGCTTAATTCTCTTCTTCATTTTCAGATATTTATCATGGTTGTTTAATTTAGTTGTAATTTTTCCTATCAAGATTGATTGGAAATATCCCCTTTAGAAATTAGTCAGTTTTTTAATGAATACATACTCTTGTTATAATATTAACTATTATTATTTTTAGTCAATCATATGAACCCGTTTCTTGAGTAAAGTATCTTCTGTGATTTGGTTTAAAATACAAACCCTGGGACTTCCCTGGTGGCTCAGTGGTAAAGAATCCGCCTGTCCATGCGAGAGACATGGATTTCCATTCCTGGTCCAGGTTGATTCCACATGCCACAGAACTACTAAGCCCATGCACCACAGCTACTGAGCCTGTGCTCTGGGGCCTGGGAGCCACAACTACTGAAGCCTGTGTTCCCTAGAGCCTGTGCTCCTCGACAAAAGAAGCCACTTCAGTAAGAAAGCAACTAGAGAGTAGCCCCTGCTCATGTCAAATAGAGAAAAGCCCAAGCAGCAACAAAGACCCAACAGAGCCTAAATAAGTAAATAATTTTTTAAAACCTGCAGAGCTCCTCTTCAAAAGGGTACAGCTGGTATTTTCAGTTCTAAACCTGTCTCTCCCCAGGGCAAGTGAAGAAGTAAAGGAGTGTGCTCATCATTCTTATGCTTCTCATTGTTTGTCTGGTTTTTTCTAATCCCTAGGTTTCTCTAACTTTTGGTTTACATTGGCATATACATAATTTTCTTAGGAAAGTTTACAGATTCATAGCAGTTGTGTATTCTGTTTTTTAAAGGGCTAGACCATCTTTTCCCCCAAATCCTAAATTAAAAAAAAAAAAATCTAAATTGACCATATCTAGTTTATCCAGAAATATGCAAAAATTTCTTCATATTTGGTATATACACCCTTTAGGAACTCAAGACTCAGCTTTTCTATTGATGCATATTACTTCCATCTTAACAGGGCAATAGGTAAGAATTAGGACAAAGAACATTGAAGAAAATCCTTCTCTCTCTGCTTTTCAATCCGTTATTTATCCATTCAACCAAAATTTTATTAAGCAGTTATTATATAACAGAACATGCCAAGTTTCAATCACTCATTTCTTATTTTCTTCCTCTTTACCCTCTCATGGGCTTCCCTAGTGGCTCAGATGG
This sequence comes from Okapia johnstoni, assembly GCA_024291935.2. Taxonomy (NCBI): domain Eukaryota; kingdom Metazoa; phylum Chordata; class Mammalia; order Artiodactyla; family Giraffidae; genus Okapia; species Okapia johnstoni. The sequence goes on along the minus strand of CM044306.1, from coordinate 119,781,078 downwards.
TAAAGAATCCACCCTCAGTATGGAAGACCTGGCTTCAATCCCTGGGTTGGGAAGATCCCCTGGAGAAGGGAATAGCTACCCACTACAGTATTCTGGCCTGGAGAATTCCATGGACTATATAGTTCACGGGGTCACAAAGAGTAGGACACAACTGAATGACTTTCACTTTCTCTCACCCTCTCTTAAAATGACATCTTCAATTATCCCAAACTTCTCTCCTATTATTCATCCATAATAAATTTTCATTCCAATCACAGAGAAGATCATAAAAATAGGTTAGATATTACCTAGAAACCTTTATTATCTTTTCCAATTTCTCTAAAGACTAAATTTCCATTTGAGAGATTTAGCATGCCTTAGTATAAACATATCACATCTTTTCTTATACTGTTTTCATTCAGTTAATATAGGCAGCAGTTACCTAGGGTTTTCACAGCATTTCCTGACAGGCAGCAGGAGACTAATTGAATTTCTTTAAGGTCACAGGGTTCGGCTGATACAGATTTGACTATGTAATCCGTTCCTTCCCCTATATCAGACAAGTGGGTCAAACGAAGTAAGCACATCTTTTTCAGATTTGTCAGACCTTCAGCTGCAAATCAATGGAAAGGAAATGCATTAGGACACCAAGTACATAAAGGCTTTCTTGCATTATATAAACACAGTCAGTGTCAAAGAGTCTTAACTGTTCTTATTATTAAACATATTAATAAAAATATTAGAGAAAATAAAAATCTGACCTAGTTTTAAGGCGTCTTCCTCATTCATCTTAATATTATCCAGTATGAGCTTCATAAGATTCTTCAAATTACCTAAGCTGTCAGTCAGACCGCCTGCCAAAAGAAAAGGGATTGGCGTTCAGCTGTCGTTTACTAGATTTCTATGACCAATCAAAAGATTTTTGTTCTACCATGGGCAAGAAATGTTCACGAAATTGAAACACAAATATATAATTTTTTGTCAGAGATGGAAGCATGTCTTCCCAATATAATGGAATTACACTGGAAAAGTAACTGGGAAATCTCCAAACAGGTGGAAATTAAACAATACACTTCTATACAAGCATCAAATAAGTCTCAAGGAAAATTGAATAATATTTTGAAAAAATTATTATTAAAAAACTAAAATATATCAAAGTCACAGGTTAACAGTTGCTTAAAGGGAGATTTAGAGCATTGAATACTTATATTAGAAATAAGGACATTTTTCAAATCAGTAACCTAAGCTTACTTAAGAAACTAGACAGAGAAGAGCAACATAAACCCGATGGAAGAAGCAGCAATATGATAATAAAGATAAGGGCAGAAATAATTAAAAAATTGCAAACAGATAAACAATAGGGAAAATCAATGAAAATTAAAAGCTGTATCCATGAAAAGATCAATAAATTTGATAAATTTCTAGCAATACTGATAAATAAAAAATGAAGAAAAACAAATTACCAATATCAGAAATGAAAAGGAAGATAACAATACAGAAATCACAGATGTTGAAAGAACAGAGAAAAAAAATTGACAACACAGATGTGTGTGTTTTAGTTGCTCAGTCCTATCTGACTCTTGTGACCTCATGGACTGTAGCCCATCATGCTCTTCTGTCCATAGGTTTTTTTACAGATAAAACTACATAATTTATTTTTTTAATTAATTAATTTATTTTAATTGGAGAATAATTTCTTTACAATATTGTGGTGGTTTTTGCCATACATCGATATGAATCACCCATGGATGCACATGTGTCTCCCTGTCCTGAACCTGCCTCCTACCTCCCTCCCCACCTCATCCCTCTGGTTGTCCCAGAGCACCGACTTTGAGTACCCTGCTTCATACATCAAACTTGCACTGAAAACTACACAATTTCTTGAAAACCCCAAGCTACTAAAATTTATCCAACATTATATAAATAACCTGAATAGTCCTATGTAACTAAGGATATTGAATTTGTAGTTTAAAATTTTCTCAAAAAAGAAAGCTTCAGGCACAGACAATTTAACTTGCAAATTCTACCAGACATTCAGAGAAGAAATAGCATCAATTCTACACAATAACTATCAGGAAACAGAAACACAGGCAACACTTCCCAACTCATTTTATGAAGCTACCATTAACCAACGTGAAACTCAGACCAAGAAAATAAAACAAAAGAAACCTTTGAACCAGTATCACTCATGAACATAGAAGCCAAAATTCTCAACAAAATATTACTAAGGAGTCCATCCATACATAAAAAGAATATTATACTACCACCAAGTGAGCTTCATATAGGAATGCAGGATTGTTTTGATATTTGAAAATCAATCCATGTAATTCACCATATTAACAGTCTAGAGAAGAAAAATGAAATGATCATATAAATTGATACAGCAAAAATATTTGTCATAATCTAGTAACTATTCATGAGAAAAACTCTCAGCCACCTAGGAATAGAAGGAAACTTCCTCAACCTGATAAAAGCCATCTTAAAAAAAACAAAAAATGACAATTAATGTCATACTTAATAGTGAAAGTCTGAATGCTTTCTCCATAAGATCAGAAACAAGGGAGAATGTTCACTCTCATCTCTTCTGTTCAACACTATGTACTGCAAGTCATAATCAATGCAATAAGGCAAGACAATGAAATAAAAATATACAAATTGGAATGGAAGAAATAAAAATATTCTTTTCAGAGGGGACATGAAATAAGTTTATCATAGATACAGAGTACAAGATCAACACACAAAAGAATCAATTGTATTTCTGCTGCAGGGTCGGGGGGCACTGACTGTGGCAGTGTGTGCATGGGAACTTTTGAAGGAGGTCCCCATTATCTTCATTACCTCCAGAATAGTTTGGTCTCAGGTTAAACAACAGGGAGGGAACACAGCCCTGCCCATCAACAGAAAATTGGATTAAAGATTTACTGAGCATGGTCCCAGTAAACAAAACCCAGTTTCCCCCACAGTCAGTCTCTCCCATCAGGAAGCTTCCATAAGCCTCTTATCCTTATCTGTCAGAGGGCAGAGAGAATGAAAACCACAATCACAGAAAACTAATCAAACTGATCCCACGCACCACAGCCTTGTCTAACTAAATGATACTATGAGCCATGCCATTAGGGCCACCCAATATGGACGGGTCGTGGTGAAGGTTCTGACAAAACATGGTCCACTGGAGAAGGGAATGGCAAGCCACTTCAGTACTCTTTCCTTGAGAACCCCATGAACAGTATGAAAAGGCAAAATGATAGGACACTGAAAGATGAACTCCCCAGGTCGGTAGGTGCCCAATATGCTACTGGAGATCAGTGGAGAACTAACTCCAGAAAGAATGAAGAGACAGAGCCAAAGCAAAAATAACACCCAGTTGTGGATGTGACTGGTGATGGAAGTAAAGTCCAATGCTGTAAAGAGCAACATTGCATAGAAACCTGGAATGTTAAGTCCATGAATCAGGGTAAATTGGAAGTGGTCAAACAGGAGATGGCTAGAGTGAACACTGACATTTTAGGAATCAGTGAACTAAAATGGACTGGAATGGGCAAATTTAACTCAGATGGCCAAAAATGGATAAAAATCTATTACTGTGGGCAAGAATCCCTTAGTAGAAATGGAGTATCCCTCATAGTCAACAAAAGAGTCTAAAATGCAGTTCTTGGGTGCAATCTCAAAAATGACAGAATGATCTCTGTTTGTTTCCAAGGCAAACCATTCAATATCACAAGATCTTAGTCTATGCCCCAACCAGTAATGCTGAAGAAGCTGAAGTTGAACAGTGGTTCTATGAAGACCTACAAGACCATCTAGAACTAACACTCAAAAAAGATGTCCTTTTCATTATAGGGGACTGGAATGCAAAACTATGAAGTCAAGAGACACCTGGAATAACAGGCAAATTTGGCCTTGGAGTGCAAAATGAAGCCAGGCAAAGGCTAACAGAGTTTTGCAAAGAGAACATACTGGTCATAGCAAATACCCTCTTCCAACAACACAAGAGAAGACTCTACACATGGACATCACCAGATGGTCAATACCAAAATCAGATTGATTACATTCTTTGCAGACAAAAATGGAGAAGCTCTATACATTCAGCAGAAACAAGACTGGGAGCTGACTGTGGCTCAGATCATGAACTCCTTATTGCCAGATTCAGACTTAAGTTGAAGAAAGTAGGGAAAACCACTAGACCATTCAGGTATGACCTCAATCAAATCCCTTATGATTATACAGTGGAAGTGACAAATAGATTCAAGAGATTATATCTGATAGTGCCTGAAGAACTATGGATGGAGGTTTGTGACATTGTACAGGAGGCAGGGATCAAGACCATCCCCAAGAAAAAGAAATGCAAAAAGGCAAAATGGCTGTCTGAGGAGGCCTTACAAATAGTTGAGAAAAGAAGAGAAGCTAAAGGAAAAAGAGAAAAGGAAAGACATACCCATTTGAATGGAGAGTTTCAAGGAATAGCAAGGAGAGATAAGAAAGCCTCCCTTGGTGATTAGTGCAAAGACATAGAGGAAAACAATAGAATGGGAAAGACTAGAGATCTCTTCAAGAAAATTAGAGATACCAGGGACCAATTCATGCAAAGATGGGCACAATAAAGGACAGAAATGGTATGGACCTAACAGAAGCAGAAGATATTAAGAAGAGGTGGCATCAATACACAGAAGAACTATCAAAAAAAAGATCTTCATGACTCCCCTTTACCCAGAAAGATTTACCCCATATATATTGTGTCTGGTGTCTCGCATTTCTTCATGTTAGACAAAACCTGTTCCCCAAATTTTCTTTCAAAATGAATGATACTTGGGGTGGAGGTGGGACTGGGTATGCGCTACAATATCCTAGTTAAGAGTCTAGTGACACGACTGGCCACCTGCTTCTGCAGGGGATCATTTAATGGGTGGTTTTCCTCCCAGACTTCAAAGAAGGAAAAGTGCTCCTTGGTAGGAAAGCAGTGAGTGTAGGGTTGAGACAGAGATGCTGAAAAGATGGAGGGGTCACAGAAAACAAGCTTAACCTACTGTATACATACACATGCACACACACACCTACATACACACACACACACCACCACCATACACACTACCACATGGCTATGCAGTCAGACTACAGGGCTTCAGTTCTGGGAATCCATCCTAGGGCCTCCCAATCTGACAGCCTCCCCCCAGCAAGGAGCGCTCTCCCAAGCCCTCCCACTTCTCTTCTAAGTCCTGACTCCTGATAGAAACTATTGGAAAATTTCAAGCAAAACAAATGATAGCTAATATTTCTGCAGTAAATAACCAGGTTGGATTATAGCTTAAACTGCTGGTGTTCACAATACCTGGCAGCCGTTGAATCTGTAGGTCACGGACATTCAAGGTCTGCAGGTTTGTCACAGATGTGATATGCTGCTCGTCTTCTAGGGTGAGGGGACTGGCTTCCACTATGAGGGAGTGAATGTTCTTACAGGTGCTGAGCACTGAACTGAGGCTTCCAGCCATTCCGACACATCTCTTAATGTGCAACCTGAGGCTTGTAGCTGAGCTGAATATTTTCTCCAGATATTTGATATCTTTCTTACTCAACTTGCAGAAATCCCGGAGTGTGACTTCCAAGGTCTTGAACTCCTGCTTCCAGTTGAAGAACAAAGACACAGCCCTGCTGGGAATGTAGTTTCCTGAGAACTCTTGATCCTGGGTCCTGCTTATGTCTTCTGTGGTCTTGTCCCACGAAGCCACAGCCCCCCCATAGAAGTCCAGTTTAACGAAGTCCAGAGCACTTGCACAGTTAGGCAAGTCTTCAAAGAAGTCAAATAAGTAGTCAGGGATATTCTCTGAGTTGATATATAAGCTTTTACCATGAAAGAAAGCTTGAAATTCTTTGCTCAGGCTAGATGTGGATATACTCTCACGGAATAAGTTGATTCCACACTCTGTAAAGGAATTGATGTTTATGGCTTTCAGAATTTCTTGCACAGTGGTGCTTTTCATATTTTGTATAGATTCCTGCCTCCAGAGAGGCCTCTTGGTGACAGAAAGTCCAAGGAGACTGCCATGTTGATACACTGATGACAAGTGTTTCAGAACAGTCCGGGTGGCTTCAGCAGATGAGCCGCACGTGTACAGGAGCAGGTTGCTGTACTTGGATGTAATGTCTGAAATGGAAACCATTTTCTGCAGGTGACCATTCCCCTTGGTCACCTCCGCTGGTTCTCCAGATGTCAGTAAACTGCTGAGTCTGCGTCCTGCTGTGTATTCCTGGAATGATTGATGAAAGAATTTATACTTTGGCTTGAACTGTTGAGCTGTGTATTTACAGAGGAGCCCTGTTGTCAGCAGGACATCCTCGTTCACATTGGACAAGTCGTCTGGTTCGAAATCAAACCTGCGGGAGAACACACCCTCCAGAGCTAGGTCTCCACAGTGGTCCAAGCTCTGAGTGACTTCGCTTGGAGCCACCCCTTTACGTTTGTGCCTGTTTTTATTTATTAGCAGATCATAGAAGACACAGAACAGCGTGGTTTGTGTGTGAGAGTGGAACTCACTTTTCCCCATCTGAATTGCACAAGTGATGACCACAAAGAGAGGGGTCTTCATCAGATTCCTCAGGCACCTGGATTTCTGAATTTGGAGCAACAAGCCTTCAGCGAACTCCTTTCTCAGCACTTCCTGGATGAGAGCCTGGGCACCGCTCTCAGTCATGTCTCCCACCTCGGCAATCAGTGCCCCAAACTGCCGGATGTGCCTCAGGCTCTCCGTGGTGGTGGTGACGATAACCATATTTTTGAAGCGGTGGTTTTCCTTTATCAGGGCTTCAATTTCTGGGCAGTTCTGGGCCTTAAATTCATTGTAGCCATCAAGGAGAAAAAGAACCCTCTGCCGTAACTTCAGCAGCCTGGCCATGAAAGTCTGCTTACTGATCACATCAGGTATATCCAGGAGTTGGTCACACAGGGTTTCAAAGAGTCCACCCTGGGCTCTGCTCAGACGAAGAAAGAAGACAAATTTGAACTTGGTGAGAGCCTGGCACTCTCCAGAGGCCCAGAGCATGGCGATTCGCTGCAGCAGAGTGGACTTCCCTTTGCCTGATTCCCCTTCGATGATGCAGGGGCTCTGAAGAGTGTCCAGCAGGCCACTCAGGGTCAGCTGCTCCAGGCGGTGATGGTGTTGGTCCTTCTTCCATAGCACCGGTTCTGTGAAGGTGATTTTCAAATTAAACATGATGTCAATATCTTCACCCAGGGGATAGAAGTTGAGAAAAGATGGGCTCTGATAGAAGTACTTTAAATCCTGAGCCAAATCATCTAAGTCTTCTTCTGACATCTGATGAAAAAGACCTGGTGGAGAAGAGGGGAGGTTAAAAAGGACCCAGTTCTGTGTCTCCCCAGAACTTAGTGTTCAGGAGGAGGATGGAGCGGTGGTGCTGAGAATCTGGCTTTAATTTCCTTCCCCATTTCTGAACTGGCAGAAAGGGTTCCAGATATTTACTCCCGCTTTTCCCTGTTACCCTTTACCCTCATTCCCCTTCTGTTTCTTCCTTTCCACCACCAAACTTTGTAGCAGCTGATTGGAAAGAAGAGCCAGTGCTTGGGATAAGGAAAGTACATGAGACTAGTGGGGAAATGGCTGAGAATGATGGTCTGGGGTGACACTCGGCAAATCAAAAGTTAACCTTGATTAATATTTCATGAAAAGCAGAATCATGCTTCTTTAGTCAGTCAGGCTCTCTTTAGCATGGTGCTTGGATCAGAGTAGGTAGTCACGGGGCCACTTGTCCAAAGATGGTTCTCGTCAGATTGAGGAATGTTGAAAACTACTACTGCATTGACTTCTCTTTTTAGGGGTGGGGGCACTTGGCATGACGGATCTTAGTTTCCTAACCAGGGATTGAACCTGTGCCCCCTGCAGTGGAAGTGTGGAGTCTTAACCACTGAACTGCCAGGTGAGTCCCTGCATTGACTATTTAAGTACCTTCATTATCCAGTTTGATTCTGAAGTCAGACTATGCTAAATCATTTATTCTGTGACCTTGGAGTTTCTTATTTGGCTTCACCATCAAGTAATCTAGTGGGAGTGTTTTTCTTTTTCCTGAGAGTGTCTGAGCTTTTCCTGAACATGACCAAAGCTCACAGCCCAGGAATATGAAAAGGGAGGAGAGCAGAGGCTCCATCATGGGGATTATGGATCTTCTTCATGGTTTATTCTGTTTGTAGAACATATAAAAGCAAACTGATACTTACTTAGTCCATGCAATTCCTGAAACAGAGGATAGTTCCACTTTTCAAGGGATTTAAGAAAGAGGTTACAGGCTTCTGAACCCTTCTTCAAAATCATGTGAATGACCCCTCTTGCAGCATCCTGCTCAAACTTCTCGCAGCAAATGACATTTACTTCTTCGTGATTCATAACATTCCATACAAATAGCTCATCCAAAATTTGCTTTATCACAGTCATTCCCATCCTTTGAATGAGAACTTGACTGTTCTCCTTTATGAAATTCACTGAGGGAGTGAGGGGAAATATACATATTTACTCATTTATACAAAATATGTATACTAGCATCATGTTGCCAGAGCATTAGAGTCATTCATTCCCCCACCACCACCTCCTTTGGACCTCTCTGGAATTATGGGAATGCCAAATGCTTGAATTCCAGGCCTTCAAGAAGAGCTCTGTAAAGCCCCTCATTCCTAACATCAGAGTCCTTGGTGAACAGATGTTTTATTCTCTGATAACAAAGTAAAGTGAGTAATCTTGTCCTCACTGTACAAGAGTAAGTTCAGAGGGATAAGATGTTGGGCTTTCAAACAAGGAGACTGGCATACAATCTGCCAGTTGCTACCATCTGTGTAACCTTGAAAACATGAAAGTGTTAGTTGCTCAGTCAGTCTGATTTTTTGTGACCCCATGGACTGTAGCCTGCCAGGCTCCTCTGTCCATGGAATTCTCCAGGCAAGAATAATGGAGTGGGTAGGCATTTCCTTCTCCAGGGAATCTTCCCAACTCAGAGATCAAACCCAGGTTTCCTGGATTGGCAGACAGATTCTTTACCATCTGAGCCAACAGGGAAGCCTTGGCAAGTTGCTAAGCCTCTCTGAGCCTGTTTCAGTGCTGTGCTGCTAACTGTTGAAAACACTGCCTCTCTGAGGGTAAAGGCCCAAATTCATGGCACATGCCAATGTGCACATTATAAATATTTCCACTGTGACCAATTTCAAGCTAACAGTGTATGTCAGCTGGCTAGCATAAAGCATAAACATTCAGAAATCAGGTCTCATAAAACAGTAAGAACCAGCTCCAGTATACCATTGGTTCCTCATCTGTACAATGGAGTTGAGAAGTTACTTATGAAGTTGTAATGAGAATTCATGTCTAGTATTTCATAGAAAGTAATAGCTCAATAAATGTTAGCTACTATTGTTAGCCATTATTCTGTTGCCACCACTCAAAGGAGTAGCACATTTTATCTGTGGTGAAGTTTGTTATTTTCTGAAGAGTATCACTGCAAAACTCTCATCTCTCATGGTAAGGTTCCCTGGAAAAGCTGTCTCATGTCTGACTTGCCAAGATCTAACTCTCCCAAGCAGTCCCTACCAGCTCTGAGAAATGTCTCTCTGGTGTCGTACTCTCAGACATTGTCTGCATTACTTTTCTCCCGGGCTAGACTGCTCCTGTTTTTCAAATCTTTCTTGACAAATCCAAGTGGATATCTGCTCCCAAAGACCCCAAGGCCTCTCTGATCTGAACTGCTCAGACCTCCAGAGTCCCATCCCAGGTCCCCCTTGTCTCTGTCGCTCATCCCTACTGCTAACCTCAGCTGGAATGTCACCACATTTTCTGAGATGGTACACATGTTCTATATTTGTTCTGTTCAGTAGTGGAGCCATTAGTCACATGTGGCTGTTGAGCAGTTGAAATATGGCTCATTTGACTGTGTGACTGAATTTTAAATTTTATATAATTTTTGTTTATTTAAATTCACATTTTAAATAGACACATATGGCCACTTGCTACTAACTACATTAGACAGCATACTCTAGATCTGGTCATAAAGGTGGAAAGAGTTACATTTTGGTTGCCACTTAGATCTACACCATGTTTCTTCACAGTAATCTCGACAGATCTCTGTGCTGTCTGACCAGGAGGGTAAGCCCGAGCAGGTGATGGCAGGGGACCAATATCTTAAAACCATCACTCTTTGTGGCTTATCTGTGGTTCTGCCATTCATCACCGGCCACCATATTTATAAGTGAATTCTCCAAATCACAGAAGAATATATGATGGGAATTCCATATATAACTGATCGAAGGAAGGCATAAATTGATTTTTCTATTCAATACCACCCATATTTGAAAGCACACTATGTAATCAGGCAGATTTGATTTCTAGTATACTTACTTTTTCTGAATAAAAGCTTCCCAGCTTTATGTATCTCAAAAGGCAATATTATTTCCAAATGGAGAAATCAAATATGACTCCAATATTATCCTCTTCTTTCTGTAAGATGACTCCTCATTCTGTAAAACTAACAAGACAGAAACTATCAGGAAGCAACCATTGTCACTTTCCTTTTCTTTTTTTCCACACCAAGAAGAACACAGATTACATAATGTTTGACATCTGTTTTTTTCATTTACTGAAGTTTTTGAGACCTTTCTGTACCTGTTAAGTATTAAACTGCTTCATTTTATTTTTTGTTTAAAGGTTTTTTGATGTGGACCATTTTTATAGTCTTTACTGAATTTGTTACAACATTGTTTCTGTTTTATGTTTTGGTTCATTTTTTTAAATTTATTTATTTATCTATTTTTTACTTTACAATATTATATTAGTTTTGCCATACATTGACATGAATCCGCCATGGTTTGGTTCTTTGGCCATGAGGCATATGGGATCTTAGCTCCCTGACCAGGGATTGAACCCACACTCCCTGCACTGGAAGGCAAAATCTTAACCACTGGATCACCAGGGGAGTCCCAAAACTGCCTCCTTTAAAAAATCAATCTCATTGACGTATACTTCACACCGAATAAAATACAAGGAACTTTCACAAATGTACACACCGAAGTTAATTTTACCCCAGTCAAGATTTAGAAAATTCCCATCAGTGCAGAAAGTTCCCTTGTGCCTTTTTATGCTGCTGCTGCTGCTGCTAAGTCGCTTCAGTCGTGTTCGACTCGGTGCAACCCCACAGACAGCAGCCCACCAGGCTCCCCCGTCCCTGGGATTCTCCAGGCAAGAGTACTGGAGTGGGGTGCCATTGCCTTCTTCGTGCCTCTTTATAGTCCCCATCAAAGCAACCACTGATCTGATTTCTTTAACCATAAATTACTTCTGCCTGTTCTAGCATGTGTGTGTGTGTGTAGTGGGAATTCCTAATAATGTACTTTCACAGCCTTGAGCAATTTCAAAGAAATAGAACCTGGAAAAATAGCATATATTAAGAAACCATGTTAATGATTATCTTTCATTTTCCTTAGAATAATCGCCTTGTTACAAACCCCAAGACCAGACCCAGAAGGGAGTATGACTGGGATTATGAAAGCATGGACCTTGGAACACCGGGTCAGCGTCAGGCATGAACGCTGCCTACATACTTGCTACTTGTTCCCAAGACTAGCCCAGAAGGGAAAGGCCTGGGGTAAAAACAAGGAGATCTGGACTATGTCAGTGTAGTGTCTTGAGAAAGATAAGATCAAAGAAAGTCTTGTAGTCTGCAATTAGGAATAAAACCTGGACTCAGAGGGACTCTGCACCTCAGTCCAATAGAGGTTGCAGGTCCCTTGACCCATTGCACCAGATTTCATGTTCTGTCTTCATTCTCATCGCTCACTACCGGACCATTAGGGCAACATGCATGCTCAGTTGTGTCCAACTCTTTGCGACCCTATGGACTGTAGCCCACTGATGTCCTCTGTCTGTAGGACTTTCCAGGCAAGAATACTGGAATGGGTGGCCATTTCCTTCGCCAGGGGATCTTCCCGACCCAAGGTTGGAACCCATGTCTCCTGAGTCTCCTGCATTGGCAGGCAGATTCTTTTACCACTGAGCCACCTGCCTGTTCTAGAAGTTCATATAAATGGACAAATGTAGTGTTACTCTTGTGTCTGGCTCCTTTCACTTATTATTGTGCTGTTAAAATTTGCCTTATTGTTTGCAGGTGTTGATAGTTCAGTCCTTTTTAAATGGCTGAGCAATACGTCACTGTTGGAAAAGATCCATTTACCTATTAGTTCTGTTGATAGGCATTTGGTTTGTTTCCAGTTTTGGGCTGTCATGAATGAAGCTTCTATGAACATTCATGGACAAGTATCATTATAGATACATGTTTCTATTTCCATAAAATATTGAAAATAAAAAATACAATTAGTACAACTTCTGCATCTTTTGAAGAGCAAAAATATTTTTTTTTTATGAAGCCCAACTTACTAATTTTTTCTTCTTTGATTCATGCTTTTTGTGTCCTATCAACAAAATCATTCTCATCCTGAGCTACAAAGATTTTCACCTATTTTCTTCTAGAGGTTTTGTAAGTTTAGATTTTATTTAGGTCCCATTTATTTATTTGTCTGCTCATTTTTGGCTGCATTGGGTCTTCATTGCTGCACCTGGGCTTTCCCTTGTTTGAACAAGTGGAGGCTGCTCTCCAGTTGTGATCCGTGGGCTTCTTGGTGCAGTGGCTTCTCTTACTGCAGCACATGGACTCCAGAGCTTGTGGGCTCAGTAGTTGTGGTACATGGGCTTCATTGCTTCGCAGCATATGTGATTTTATTTCCTGGACCACAGGTTCAATCCCTGGCAGACAGACTCTTAATGGCTAGACCACCAGGGAAATCCCCACTGATCCATTTTGAGATAATTTCCTTGGTTATGATGTGAGATAAGGAGTTGAGTTTCACTTTTTTTCCATAGGGATATACAGTGTTTCCATCATGATTGGTTGAGAAAAATATCTTTTACCCATTAAACATGTGAATCTATTTCTGGACTCTATTCTGTTCCACTGATTTATGTCTGTCCTTATGCCAATGTCACACTGTCTTGATTACTGTATCCTTATAGTGAGTCTTGAAATCAGATAGTGTAAATTCTTCAATCTTTTTCTTTTTGAGAATTGTTTGCATTCCCATATTCATTTTATTTTGTTTTATTTTATTTTTACTATGACAAGTTAGGGCAGTTTATTACATAGCAAAAGCAATCAGAACAGAGAAACAGGAAATGATGGCAAACATTAATAGTGATGCAGCTTCTAAATCACCTAAGTCCTAGAGTCAAACTTCCTGTTTTCCAAGTTGTGGATGCTACGGGGTGTCACAGCTCACCCCTTCTGCCTACACTTAGAGTTCCCTCTCTTCAGAGCCTGGTTTATTTCGGTTCTCTGCTGTTTCCTGTGTAACTTCTAGATCAAGACGGTGTGAATAAACTTTATATAAACACTTAAAATTTATTTCCTGGAAGCTCACCAGACCAGACTTGTGAATCCTCCCTAGTCTTCATAGTAGAAAACAAGTTATATAATTTCTGTTTCTCAGGGAAGAAGGGGCTATGCAAGACACAGAACACTGGGACTGATGCCCGAAACCTGGAATCATATTTTATTTATTTATTCTTAAATATTATAATTTTATTGGAGTATAGTTCATTTTCAGTCTTGCGATAGTTTCAGGTCTACAGATAAGCGATTCAGTTATACATATACACATATTCACTCTTTTTTAGATTCTTTTCTCATACAGTTTATCGTAGAATATTGAGTAGAATCTCCTGCGCTATGCGGTAGGTCCTTGTTGGTTATCTATCTTACATATAGTAATGTGTGAATGTTTGGGACTTCCCTGGTGGTTCAGACAGTGAAGAATCAGCCTGCAATGTGGGAGACCTGGGTTTGATCCCTGGGTTAGGAAGGTCCTCTGGTGTGTATGTTCATCTCAAGTTCCTGATTTATCCCTCCATGCTACCCCAACATTTCCCTTTTGGTAGCCATAAGTTTGTTGTTATTATCTGTAAGTCTGTTTCTGCTTTGTAAATAAGTTCATTTGTATCTCTTTTTAAAAAATTAGATTCCACATATGGGTGGTATCTTATGATATTTGTCTTTCCCTGTATGACTTATTTCACTTACTCTGATAATCTCTAGATCCATTCATATTGCTTCAAATGGCATCATTTCATTCTTCTTTATGGCTGAATAATATTCCTAGGTTTAAGCAAACTAAATGTCCATCAACAGAGGAATGGACGGAGAAGTTGTAATACATATATACAATGGAATATTACTCAGACATAAAAAAGAATGAGATTATGCCATTTGCAGCAACATGGATGCACTTAGAGATTATCTTGTCCCAAGGAAAGAAAGGAAGCTACTGTCATAAACTACAATATTGCTTAAATTTGAGGACATGATGCTAACTGAAATAAACTAGTCATAAAAAGATGAAAACTGTGTGCTTTAACTTACATGAAATGTCTAGAGTAGGCAAAACATTCATAGAAACAGGAAGTAGAATGGTGGTTGTCAGGAGCTGTTGGGAATGTGGAAATGGCCATTCTTGCTTAATGGAGTCAACTTTAATTTTGCAATATGCAAAAGTTCTGGAGATTCTACCACAGTGTGAATATATGTAACGGCTACTGACCTGTACACTTAAAAATGGTTAAGATAGGGGAGTTCCCTGGCGGTCCAATGGTCAAGACTCTGCTTCCACTGCAGGGGCATTGGTTCCAAGAACTAAGACCCTACAATCCATGTGACGTGGCCAAAAAATAAATAAACAAATAAAATAAAATCCAATGTCTATTTTTAAAAAATGGTTAAGATGGTAAATAACATGTTACACGTATTTTGCCACATTAAATTGAAAAAAAAGAAAATTGTCACTGAGTTTCCATTTTGCCATTGCTATCATTAATCCTGTCGTATGACTATTATTAAAAATTAAATTATGTAAAGGAGGGAGGTGTCTGAAATGATTTGTTTAAATGTCAAATACATGAGGAACACCCATCTAAGATACAAATATACATGCTCTTAGGGCCAAACTTTTCATCACTGGACAAATAAATGAGATTAAAATGGAACTTCTTAGGTGACTAATGTATAGGACACCAAGACTGGACCCCAGTGCATCTGTGTGAGGTGCCAAGCATCTGAGTCTTTCAGAGATAAGAGAAGCAAGAAAAGCTGTCAAAGGATGAAAGACTGTCCTTGAGGACAATTGTTCAAACTGCTGAACTCATTAGCAGGTCATGATATCAACTGAGGGCAGGCAGACAGATTGAAAACCACAATCACAGAAAACTAACCAATATAATCACATGGACCACAGCCTTATCTAACTCAATGAAACTATGAGCCATGCCGTGTAGGGCCACCCAAGATGGATGGGTTGTGGTGGAGAATTCTGACAAATAATGGTACCACTGGAGAAGGGAATGGCAAGCCACTTCAGTATTCTTGCCTTGAGAAACCCATGAATAGTATGAAAAGGCAAAAAGATAGGACACTGTAAGATGAACTCCCCAGGTTGGTAGGTGCCTAATATGCTACTGGAGATCAGTGGAGAACTAACTCCAGAAAGAATGAAGAGACAGAGCCAAAGCAAAAACAACACCCAGTTATGGATGTGACTGGTGATGGAAGCAAGGTCCAATGCTGTAAAGAGCAATACTGCATAGGAACCTGGAATGTTAGATCCATGAATCAAGGCAAATTGGAAGTGTTCAAACAGGAGATGGCAAGAATGAAAGTCGACATTTTAGGAATCAGCAAACTAAAATGGACTGGAATGGGTGAATTTAACTCAGATGACCATTATATCTACTACTGTGGAAGAGTCTCTTAGAAGAAATGGAGAAGCCATCATAGTCAACAAAAGAGTCTGAAATGCACTACTGGGATGCAGTCTCAAAAATGACAAAATGATCTCTTTTCGTTTCCAAGACAAACAATTCAATATCACAGTAATACAAGTCTATGCCCTGACCAGTAATGCTGAAGAAGCTGAAGTTGAACAGTCCTATGAAGACCTACAAGACCTTCTATAACTAACACCCAAAAATGATGTCCTTTTCCTTATAAGGGGACTGGAATGCAAAAGTAGGAAGTCAAGAAACACCTGGCGTAACAGGCAAATTTGGCCTTGGAGTGCAGAATGAAGCAGGGCAAAGGCTAATAAAGTTCTGCCAAGAGAATGCACTGATCAGAGCAAACACCCTCTTCTAACAACACAAGAGAAAACTCTGCACATGGGCATCACCAGATGATCAACACTGAGAACAGATTGATTATATTCTTTGCAGCCAAAGGTGGAGAAGCTCCATACAGTCAGAAAAAACAGGACCGGGAGTTGACTGTGGCTCAAATCATGAACTCCTTATCGCCAGATTCAGACTTAAGTTAAAGAAAGTAGGGAAAACCACTAGACCATTCAGGTATGACCTCAATCAAATCCCTTACGATTATACAGTGGAAGTGAGAAACAGATTTAAGGGACTAGATCTGATAGACTGCCTGATGAACTATGGACAGAGGTTCGTGACATTGTAGAGGACACAGGGATCAAGATTGTCCCCAAGAAAAAGAAATGCAAAAAAGCAAAATGTCTGTCTGAGGAGGCCTTACAAATAGCTGTGAAAAGAAGAGAAGTGAAAAGCAAAGGAGAAAAGGAAAGACATACCTATTTGAATGGAGAGTTCCAAAGAATAGCAAGGAGAGATAAGAAAGCCTTCCTCAGTGATCAATGCAAAGAAATAGAGGAAAACAATAGAATGGGAAAGACTGGAGATCTCTTCATGAAAATTAGAGATATCAGGGGAACATTTCATGCAAAGATGGGCACAATAAACGATAGAAATGGTATGGACCTAGCGGAAGCAGAAAATATTAAGAAGAGGTGGCAAGAATACACAGAAGAATTATACAAAAGAGATCTTCATGACCCAGATAATCACGATGGTGTGATCACTCAGCTAGAGCCAGACATCCTGGAATGCAAAGTCAAGTGGGCCTTAGGGAGCATCACTAGGAGCAAAGCTAGTGGAGGGGATGGAATTCCAGTTGAGCTATTTCAAATCCTAAAAGATGATGCTGTGAAACTGCTGCATTCAATATGCCAGCAAATTTGGAAAACTCAGCAGTGGCCACAGGACTGGAAAAGGTCCGTTTTCATTCCAATCCCAAAGAATGGCAATGCCAAAGAATGCTCAAACTACTGCACAATTGCACTCATCTCACACACTAGTAAAGTAATGCTCAAAATTCTCCAAGCCAGGCTTCAGCAATACATGATCCGTGAACTTCCAGATGTTAAATCTGGTTTTAGAAAAGGCAGAGGAACCAGAGATCAAATTGCCAACATCCTCTGGATCATTGAAAAAGCAATAGAGTTCCAGAAAAACATATGTTTCTGCTTTATTGACTATGCCAAAGCCTTTGACTGTGTGGATCACAATAAACTGTGGAAAATTCTGAAAGAGATGGGAATACCAGACCATCTGACCTGTCTCTGGAGAAACCTGTATGCAGGTCAGGAAGCAACAGTTAGAACTGGACATGGAACAACAGACTGGTTCCAAGTAGGGAAAGGAGTACGTCAAGGCTGTATATTGTCACCCTGCTTATTTAACTTATATGCAGAGTACATCATGAGAAACGCTGGGCTGGAAGAAGCACAAGCTGGAATCAAGATTGTCAGGAGAAATATCAATAACCTCAGATATGCAGATGACACCACCCTTATGGCAGAAAGCGAAGAAGAACTAAAGAGCCTCTTGATGAAAGTGAAAGAGGAGAGTGAAAAAGTTGGCTTAAAGCTCAACATTCAGAAAACTAAGATCATGCCATCTGGTCCCATCACTTCATGGGAAATAGATGGGGAAACAGTAGAGACAGTGTCAGATTTTATTTTTTGGGGCTCCAAAATCACTGCTGATGGTGACTGCAGCCATGAAATTAAAAGACGCTTGCTCCTTGGAAGAAAAGTTTTGACCAACCTAGACAGCATATTGAAAAGCAGAGACATTACTTTGCCCACAAATGTCTGTCTAGTCAAGGCCATGGTTTTTCCAGTAGTCATGTATGGATGTGAGAGTTGGACTATAAAGAAAGCTGAGCACCGAAGAATTGATGCTTTTGAACTGTGGTGTTGGAGAAGACTCTTGAGAGTCCCTTGGATGGCAAGGAGATCCAACCAGTCTATCCTAAAGGAAATCAGTCCTGAATATTCATTGGAAGGACTGATGTTGAAGCTGAAACTCCAACATTTTGGCCACCTAATGGGAAGAGCTGACTATTTTGAAAAGACCCTGATGCTGGGAAAGTTTGAAGGGGGAAGGACAAGGGGAAGACAGAGGATGAAATGGTTGGATGGCATCACTGACTCAGTGGACATGAGTTTGGGTAAACTCCAGGAGTTGGTGATGGACAGGGAGGCCTGGCAGGCTGTGGTTCATGGGATCACAAAGAGTTGGACACGACTGAGTGACTGTACTGAACTGATATGAACTGAAGTGTACTATGATTAATATAATTTAAAAAGTGAAATAAATTTAAACTATCAGAATGCTGTAACTATTCTATATTTTTTCATGAAAGTTTTGTTTCAGTTATTTTTATATCCTGGCCTGGGTAGTGATGTATTACTTATTGTGAATTGAAGTCAATAAAAGTTTGAAGGTCAGTAGGGCTTCCATGAAGGGATATTTAATTCTGCCTTGAGGGGGTAAGTTTTGAATTGTTTTTAAAGGAAACCAAAGTTACCAGGCTGTAAAGGGGAAAGGCTATTTCTAGGCAGAGGAAACCGCACAGGTTAAGAGCTATAGGGGAAAGAGCCTGAAAACAAGGATTGGGACAACTCCTGAGTGTGATCAAGGGCCTATTTTGTATTTTGATGCCTGGATTGAGAAAAATTCCAGCTCTAGCACTGATAGGCTGGGAATCCTCAATCAAGGGATAGTGACTGGTACACAGAAAGGATAACAGCTGCTATAGTTTCTTCCTTCCCTTCCTACATGCCCCTTGGAAGAAAGTGTGGGTCAGACCTCCATTGAATGGGTCAGAGTTTAAGTGAGAACAGAAAAAAGACGAAGAAGATAGAGGAAGGAGCCAAGAAGTTTTTTATATTCACATATAAACAGAATAAACTAGATCCAAAGTTAGCCATCCAGTCACCTTGTCTGCAAAAGTGATTGAAACTTTACATGGATCATCAGGCAGGAATCTCAGCTGATTTTGAAGATGTTAAAAATTCACATTCAGTTTGGATACTGGAGAGTCTTCCTACCCACAGAGAAGTCTGTGACTAGATCAGAAAACGTAGTCAGAGACTGTTGACCTGTTACTTATCTCTCTCAAGAATAAACTCTGCCTGTAGTCCCAAGCTCAGGTCATCCACTCTGTTACCCACGGGCATAGAGAATAAGACTGTGACCAGCTGGCTCCCCTGGACCCTGGCTATGGCTATGAACATCCCTAGCCCTCACCCTGAAGCAAAATGTCCAGAGAATAATTGAATTACACAGAAGAAGTCCTTTTCCTATATTTGTGCTTTGGAAAATAATATTTAGACTGACTCTAAAAATAGATTTTTTCTTCAGAATGGTTACATGAGTTCCTTAGAGCAATGAATTTCCTCAGGACCCATAAAACTTATTTCTATGGAGCATTCTACAGTTTATGGACAAAATTAGAAAAAAGCTGTTAGGACTTCTCTGGTGGTACAATGAATTGAAATCTGCCTGCTAATACAGGAGACATGGGTTCGATCCCTGACCCAGGAAGATTCCACATGCCGTAGAGCAACTAAGCCACAACTATTGAGCCTGTGCTCCAGAGCCTGGTACCCACAACTACTGAGCCTAAGCGCTGCAACTACTGAAGCCTGAGAACCCTAGAGCCTGTGCTCTACAACAAGAGAAGCCATAGCAATGAGAAGCCAGTGTACCGCAACTGGAGAGCAGCCCTCACTCCCCACAAATAGAGAAAAGCCCACGCAGCAACGAAGACCCAGCACAGTCATAAATAAATAAAATTAAACAGGAAAGCAGTTGGGACAGAGATGATCAGTGGGTATTATCTGTCTCCCTTTCCAGTAAAAAGGCTCTAGTCTAGAATGTACTTAGATCTCCAATAGACTCCAGCAATCTCACAGATTGTTGTTACTGTTAATGTTATGGGCTTAATTGTGTTCGCCGCACCCCCCTGAAATCCATATGTTGAAGCTCTAATCTTCTTGGTGTCCTTATAAGAGTAGATGTGGACACACAAAGAGAGACCTGAGAGATGCTTGTCCCAAGGAGAGATTGTGGGAGGACTCAGGGAGAAGGCAGCCGTCTACAAGTTAAGAGAGCAGCCTTAGAAGCCAGACCTGCCAACATTCTGTGTACCTTGGACTTCTGGCCTCCAAGATTGTGAGAAAATAACTTTCTGTTGTTTAAGACACTCAGTCTGTGGTATTTTGTTATGGCAGCTGGAGCAGGCTAACACAATTAGTATTATAGAAGGTCGCTGAACTGTTAAGAGAACAGTGACAGGAGATGGGGTTCTAGCCCATCTTTAGACAATTCTTTAGACAATTACTGCATAATCTGCAGCAAGTCACTTGATGTCTCTCTGCATTTTCCACCTCTCCCCTCAGGGTCGTAAGGATTAACTGAGATAAAGTCTGTGAAGATCCTATCAATAACAGGGGTCCTCTAAGCATCCTTCACCTCTCTGTCTAGATAGCAGCTTTCTCCTAATGCAGGGGAGTGGATGGGCGGAGCAGTGCCCCCACAGATTTGCAGCTCTGAACTTTTGCAACTCTAACAGAAGTCTCATGAATGAGAGTAGGTTTCATATCTACAAAGCCCCAAAGTATTTTCAAAGTCCTTCCCCTCACTTTGTCTCACAGTAAACACAAATGCACCCCTCTGACTTAATGTTAGTTTAAACCTCAGTTTTGAAAAACTGGATGAAACCCCAGCAGACCAGACTCATGACTCCTAAAGTCTCCCTGCTGGCAAATCCAACCAGTCATGCAACACTGCTCTCTTTAGAGTTAAGGCTTCATACCCACCAGAAACAAACTTTAAATTAATGTAAATCCAAATGTCAATATTTTGTTCCAAAACCCACTTAATACCCCATTCTCTGTCCCCACAGTACCTGGCTGAGCAATCCCGTTGCCCTCTTCTTGATGGATCAAAAGACACTTTTAAAATAAGTTTCTCATTCTGTGGCTAAAAATGAAAATAAAATTTCTTTTCATTTGCTTTCTGTTTCATAGCAAAATCCGGTGTTCTTGTAGGTCTGAAGTCTCTCTATTTCTGGCAAGGGATTGTAAGAGAAGGGCAAACACTGACAAGTTCCTCTTTTTCTTCAAAGCATAGTAAGAATGGTTTGGACACAGTATGAACTTACAGTTCAAAAAGAGAAGATGAGTGTAAGTACAAGTGAAATGAGCTTAAAAGATGCAAAGCTGGAAATTCACATCAGGAAAGGAATTACTCATTTTTTCCTTGTTTATTTACAAAATGTGAGTCCTGTTGCTGTTAGTTTATTATTCTATAGCTTAAAATAAAAAACAATGTGTTTTTAACATTTAATATATACTAATTTTTATTATTAACTGATACAGAAAGCAAGAGAAATGAAATGAGCTGGTTAGTTAAGGTTTATTGCTACCGCAGCCAAAGTTATACTTATCATCCATACCCTGGGTCCCAGAGTGCGTGTGTGCTAAGTCGCTTCAGTTGTGTCCAACTCTGTGATCCCATGGACAGCAGCCTGCCAGGCTCCTCTATCCATAGGATTCTCCAAGCAAGTATACTGGAGTGGGTTGCTGTGCCCCCCTCCAGGGGATCTTCCTGACCCAGGGATCGAACCCGTGTCTCTTATGTCTCCTGCATTGGCAGGTGGCTTCTTTACCACCAGTGCCACCTGAGAAGCCCTTGGATTCCAGGAGACTGTAGCAAATTCATCCTCTTAGTCACCAGAGTCCTGAGCAAGATTAACACGGGGCAAGTGGACCACCACTGTTGATCCATCCCATGATGGTATTCAGGGCATCCTCCTGACTTTGTTTTTTTTTTTTTTTTTTGGGGGGGGGATTTTTAATTCTTTATTTATTTTTTTTAATTAATTAATTTATTTTTTTATTTTAGTTGGGGGCTAATTACTTTACAATATTGTAGTAGTTTTTGCCATACATCGACATGAATCAGCCATGGATTCACATGTGCTCCCCCTCCCAAACCCTCCTCCCACCTCCCTCCCCCTCCCATCCCTCAGTGTCATCCCAACGCTCCATCCCTGAGCATCCGTCCCATGCATAGAACATGGAATGGTGTTCTGCTTCACATATGACAATATACATGTTTCAATGTTATTGTCCCAGAACGTCCAACCCTCACCTTCTCCCTCAGAGTCCACAGGACTGTTCTATGCATCTGTGTCTCTTATTCTGTCTCACATATAGGGTTACCATTACCATATTTCAAATTCCATATACATGCATTAGTATACTGTATTGGTGCTTTTCTTTCTGGCTCACTTCACTCTGTATAATGGGCTCCAGTTTCATCCATCTCAATAGAACGGATTCAAATGTATTCTTTTTAATGGCTGAGTAATATTCCATTGTGTATATGTACCACAGCTTCCTTATCCATTCGTCTCTGCCGATGGACATCTAGGTTGCTTCCATGTCCTGGCTATTGTAAACAGTGCTGCGATGAACATTGGGGTACACGCGTCTCTTTCAATTCTGGTTTCCTCGGTGTATATGCCTAGCAGTGGGATTGCTGGGTCATATGGCAGTTCTATTCCCAGTTTTTTAAGGAATCTCCACACTCTTCTCCATAGTGGCTGTACTAGTTTGCATTCCCACCAACAGTGTAAGAGGGTTCCCTTTTCTCCACACCCTCTCCAGCATTTATTGCTTGTAGACTTTTGGATAGCGGCCATTCTGACTGGTGTGTAATGGTACCTCATTGTGGTTTTGATTTGCATTTCTCTAATAATGAGTGATGTTGAGCATCTTTTCATGTGTTTGTTAGCCATCTGTATGTCTTCTTTGGAGAAATGTCTGTTTAGTTCTTTGGCCCATTTTTTGATTGGGTCGTTTATTTTTCTGGAATTCAGCTGCAGGAGTTGCTTGTATATTTTTGAGATTAATTGTTTGTCTGTTGCTTCGTTTGCTATTATTTTCTTCCATTCTGAAGGCTGTCTTTTCACCTTGCTTATAGTTTCCTTTGTTGTGCAAAAGCTTTTAATTTTGATTAGGTCCCATTTGTTTATTTTTGCTTTTATTTCCAATATTCTGGGGGGTGGGTCATGGAGGATCCTGCTGTGATTTATGTCGGAGAGTGTTTTGCCTACATCCTCCTGACTTTGAAGAGCCACTGGCTCCCACTTGTACACACACACTAAGAGCTTGTAACCACAAGCTCCAGGAAGCAGGTTTACACCAGACTTCACGAATGGAGACATTTCCCCCAGCACTTGTTTCTGAATGCCATTCTTGAATACTTTTCCCCTACCTTGGCACAATCAGGAACTTTTTATGTTACAAAGCTTATTTCAAAAAGAGCTTTCTGACATTAACTTATCTGATATAGAGGGATATTGAAGTTTTACCCTAAATAAATTCAACATTCTTGGTTTTCTATGGGATTAACAACAGTTTTCCCCAACTTGTGAGAAGGGTTTCTCTGAAGTAAGACCAGGGGCTGTGCTATCAGCGTGGATTTTTGAACTTTTAATGAAATCTATATGTAAATGTATGTTCACAGAGAAATACTATAAAGATAGGCACCAAAAATATTAACTGTACTCATCTCTTGGGGATAATTTTAAATTTTCTTCTTTTGTTTATCCATATTTTCTGATTTTCTTTAACAAACACCTATTACTTTTATAATAACAAATGATGTAAAATAGGATAGAAAGAGGGAATGTGGAAATGTGATTGTAGTGGACCATCCAAATATTAATGTATCAAGTCCCTGGAATCTGTAAATGTTGTATCTTTGTAGATATGGTTAAGGCTCTTGAGATGGGGGGATAACCCTGGATTATCTGGGTAAGCACTAAATGCACTAAAAAAAAAAAGCGTCCACATAAAAGAGAAGCAGAAGGAGATTCAAAACAGGAAAGGAAAAGGAAAGACAATGTGACCATGGAGACAGCGATTGGACCGGTTGTGAGTCGAGGAATGCTGGCAGCCACCTGAAGCTAGAGGAGGCAAAAAAATGGATTTTCCTCTAGAGCCTCTGGAGGGAGTGTGGTCCTGCTGACAACTTGGTATCAGCCCAGTGATGCCGATTTGAGACATCTGGCCTCCAGAGTGTGAGAGAGTAAATTTCTGTTGTTTTGAGCCACCCAGCATGTGGTATTTTGTTACAGTAGCTACAGGAGACTAATGCTGTAAAATGAGCAAAATGATGTCCACTTTCATTCAAGCACATCCTCCGTACGGCCTCATCACTTTCCTGTGCAAACAGATTTGCAGTCAGGTCTTTTCAATACATTTAGAATGGATGCTCTGCTGTGCTCACTCAGTTGTGTTCAACTCTTTGTGACCCCATGGATTTGTAGCCTGCCAGCCTCCTCTGTCCATGGAATTTTTCAGGCAAGAATACTGGAGTGGGTTGCTATTTCCTATTCCAGGGGATCTTCCCAGCCCAGAGATCAAACCCACGTCTCTTGCGTCTCCTACACTGGCAGGTAAATTCTTTGCCATTGTGCCACCTGGGAAGCTCAGCTTTAGAATGGATAATATACTAGAAATTTTGACATCCTGAATAAGTTCCGAGAGCTATGTCCCTTGCCGTTTTACTTTTCTTCCCAGTCTCTTCCCAACCTTTACTCTTCCAGAAAGAAAGAAAGTGAAATCACTCAGTCGAGTCCGACTCTTTGCGACCCCATAGACTGTAGCCTACCAGGCTCGTCCATCCATGGGATTTTCCAGGCAAGAGTACTGGGCTGGGTTGCCATTTCCTTCTCCAGAGGATCTTCTCCACCCAGGGATCGAACCCGGGTCTCCCACACTGTAGGCAGATGCTTTACCGTTTGAGCCACGAGGGAAGCCTTCCAGGGAGTATGGCAAAATGGAAATGCCCAGGGATCTGGAGCTAAGACCTAAATTCAAATGTGGGTTTCATCTTGCTTCTAAAACAGGTGAGTTAAGCTTCTTAGCAGTAAAATGGTGGCTAGCCAGCTTGCTCCAGGATTTTTTGAACATCATCTGAGCTACTGTATCTGAAAATACCACCTGCATGCTATTCTGTGACTTTAAACATTTATAGATACTCATGCCTTTTACTCTCAATATAATGGAAAAGAAGAGGAAAAGTCACAATACTTTTCTCCCTGGGGGCCTGTAACTCATAATTCTAATTGTTCTAGAATTTTGCTAGTCTTTTTTCCCAGAAAGTCAGTGGCAGGGGAAGTTACTGGGCCAACTCATGTTTGGTAACTTCCTAGTATGCCTTAGTCAAGAGTCAAAACTTCTTGACTAACTTCTTTAGGAAGTAGGGGCATATTGTGTCTATTATTCTCTGTTTTATGTATATACATTAAATATTTTTAAAAAATATATAATTCCCTATCCTTACTCCTTACAATTGGCCTGATAATTCAGATACACTAATATGAGAGGCTTTAGTGAGAGAAACTAAATGTGGGAGGACAGATTGTTGATTTTCAATGCAACTGAAATCCTCTCCTAAAATTAACATTTGAAATAGCTGGAGATATTCAGCAAGAAGAAAAAGCACCTTAAGGAGGTATGATAGCTGTGTTCAGATGCCTGCAGGGGCGTGGCCTAGGGAAGAGGGAGCAGGTCTCAGATGTTTATGACAAATAAATGCTGTTTATGAGGAATCAGAACTTCATTCAAAATGCCAAGAAGCCCAAAGATACTTCTTTAGTGTAACGTACTTCTTTAGGGTAATTGGTGATTACCTTTTACTCTCCTTGAATTTTAAAATACCCTTCCAATAATTGGAGTTTCCCAAATTATGAAATCCGTATTCCTAAATCCTTCCCTGGTGGCTCAGCTGGTAAAGAATCTGCCTGCAATGCAGGAGACCTAGGTTCGATCCCTGGGTTGGGAAGATCCCATGGAGGAGGGAAAGACTACCCATTCCAGTGTTCTGACCTGGAGAATTCCATGGACTGCATATGGGGCCACAAAGAGTCAACACGACTGAGTGACATCCACTTTCACAAAGCAGAAGCCAGAAACCCTTTTTTCTTAAACAAACAAACAAAAATATTTATTAAATAGTTTTTTCTTTTTTTGAATATTCTACCTATTTCATGTATTTATTTATTTATGGCTATACTGGGTCTTCACTGCTCCATGCAGGTCTTCTCTAGTTGCAGTGAGCGGGGGCTTCTCATTGCAGTGGCTTCTCTTGTTATGGAACATGGGCTCTAGAACACGAGCTCAGTAGTTGTGGCACACAGGTTTAGTTGCTCTGTGGCATGTGGGATTTTCCCGGACGAGGGATTGAACTCATGTCTCCTGCATTGACAGGCAGACTCCCAAACACTGGACCACAAGGGACGTCCTTAAAAATTCATTTATCTATTTCAATTAGAGGATAATTTACAATATGTGATGGTTTTTGCCATACATCAATATGAATTGACATTAGGTGTACATATGTCCCCTCCCTCTTGAACCCCCTTCCCACCTCCCTCGCCTTCCCACCCCTCTAGGTTGTTGCAGAGCACCGGCTTTGGGTTCCTTGAGTCATACATCAAACTCCCACTGGCTATCTCTTTTACATATGGTAATGTATATGTTTCAATGCTATCCTCTCAAATCATCCCACCCTCACCTTCCCACACTGTGTCACAATGTCTGCAGAAATCTTTGTTCACAGAGTTCCTTGAAGTTAGCAAGTACATACCTACCCTCAGGGTTCTGCTGATTGGAAGCCAACATAAGACTACAGTTGGAGTGCTCGCTTCAGCAGCACATATACTAAAATTGGAACGATACAGAGAAGATTAACATGGCCCCTGCACAAGGATGATATGCAAATTCGTGAAGCGTTCCATATTTTTGGAAGCAGCCTAGATGTCCATCAGCAGACGAATGGATAAGGAAGCTGTGGTACATATACACAATGGAATATTACTCAGCAATTAAAAAGAATACATTTGAATCAGTTCTATTGAGATGGATGAAACTGGAGCCCATTATACAGAGTGAAGTAAGCCAGAAAGAAAAACACCAATACAGTATACTAGTGCATATATATGGAATTTGAAAGGTGGTAACGATAACCCTATATGCGAGACAGAATAAAGAGACACAGATGCACAGAACAGTTTTATGGACTCTGAGGGAGAAGGTGAGGGTGGGACATTCTGGGAGAATAGCATTGAAACATGTATATTATCATATGTGAAACAGAACACCATTCCAGGTTCGATGCATGAGACGAATGCTCAGGGCTGGGGCAATGGGATGACCCAGAGGGATGAGTGGGGGAGGGAGGTGGGTGGGGGGTTCAGGATGGGAAACACGTGTGAACCCATGGCTGATTCATGTCAATGTATGGCAAAAACCACTACAATATTGTAAAGTAGTAAGCCCCCAACTAAAATAAATAAATTTATTAAAAAAAAAGACTACAGTTGGAGTGCCAAGGGGTTACAGTCTGAAAGCCATCCTGGTGAAACAGCAGAGAGACATCCATCTTGTGAAAGCAGTGGCACAGTTGCTCCAGCTCTGTCCTGCAGAGCCTGAGTCCAAAGGTAGACACAGTAGAGTTTCCAAGTGACCCAGCCCTGAAATTACCTGTTCTTGCCTACACAGCCTTCCAGTCCTGGTTCTCTGTACCCTCCTAAAGATTCTGTTAGTTATCTGATATCTTCAATAAATTCCTTTTCTGCTTAAACTCGCTGAAGTGGGTTCTGTTGTACTTGTCATGTAAAGTACTGTCTTAGCAATTAATTGGCATCAATTCTCTAGGAGGTTAGCATTTGCTTTATGTGGGAAGTTGAGTTAGTTCTGATCTCTATCTAATTTATGATTCTGTGAGTTAGAGTGGTAAGGGTATGGGAAGCAGGACATCTGGGTAAATACATTTGATCAGTGTCCCATAAACAATTTGCAATTACTTTTCCATGACAGGTGACTTAAAAATTGAAGCAAGAGTGTACAAAGACAGTTGGGCCAAGGCTTAACTGGTAGTCCACCCTTATAATAATTCCTTTAGGTAAAACACAGCCCTAACCACTCAGTCTTGTTTACAATGGAAGTATTTTGAAACAAGTCTATGATGACTCCACCTTCCTTTGTTTGATTTAGTGATGAATCTCACAGTTAACAAATTCAGGTGTGAACATATGCAAACTTTGTTTCTGTATAAATCAAGCTGCTGTTCTGATACAGCCTACATTTCAGTTGATGGTAGACTTCTATTCATTTGAGGTAAGCTTCTCCAGTTCAATGAACCCTCAATCTATCCAGATCTATAATTCAGTCATATTCCAACTTGAAACTCCTGTTGATATTTCTTCCTCTCTCTCTCCTTCCTGGGAGGTATTCTAAGTTCTGCCTCTAACAGCAGTAAGGAGGCTCAGAATCCACTTCTCCACTTGGTTCCTCTGATGGAGCATGTAGCTGGTGCACTCATCTGGAGTGTGGTGCTGGGCTCGTGGGTGTTTAAGTTCCATTTCCGGATGTGCTTTCTATTTGGTTGCCTGATGCCAGGAGACTGGTAAAGTGTGGTTCCTTCCTCCAATTGCTCCAAGTCAGCAGTTTACATCTCAGCCTTTGAATGCATGTTTTCCACCCCTGCCTGATACACTGGCTCTCTCTCTGCTTCTCCCACCTCCTCATAGAAGGCCGGGAACTTCAGACTTCCTGAATGCTATAGGAAAGCCTCCAGAGCTGGATGGGAGGGGCTTCCCCCTCCCAACCACGGATGCTCTAGATTTCTAGGTCAATGGACTCAGAACCGCTGAGAAAGTTCTTGAGAGGAAAAAATGAGCAGGCATAACTGGTTAGTATCTAAAATAATTCATCCATCAGATCTTATTGAGGGTGGTCCTAGATTAGGCTATTTATGTTTGAAAAGTGAACATACTGTTTTCTGTTTTTAAAAAATTGTTTCTGCAAACGCATTTTTGTATGTAATTAATAAGATGATTACCTTTGGTTCAATGAAGAAAATACAGCAAGCACTGAACTGAATGAGATGTATTTTTTACTGTTTGAAAGTAAACTGCTTTTATCCTTATAAAATATTTTTAAATTAAAAAAGTAATACATATTAATTTCAGAAAATTTGGAAAACAGAAAAGCTTAATACAGAAAAACGCAGACGTCACTCACAATAATAATCACTTGACACTTTGAGATGTTATCCTTTTGGTTATATTTTCTTATATCTCTGTATCTATATAATACTAGGACCATATGCAAATTGGGATCATGGTAGATTGTTTTACAGATTTTTTTCGCTTCATAAAGAATTTTGAGATTTTCCTCCATATCATGAAATAACTCATGAAGATGATTCAGTGTATCATTTTATTAAATGGATGTCCCACAATTTCCTTACCCATTCTCCTGGATATTTAAATTGTGTCCAGTTTTTAATCTTTAATAAATGTCCTCAATGTGCACATTTTTAAAAATAAATTCTTTTTTCTTTTTTGGATGCACTGCATGGCTTGTGTGATCTTAGTTCCCCAACCAGCGATTGAACCCAGACCCTAGCAATGAAAGTGCCAAGTCCTAATCATTGATCCTCCAGGGAATTCCCAGAACAAATTCTAAAAACCAGAAATTTGGTGTCAAAGAAAATACACTTTTTAAAGATTTTAAAATAAAATTTCTCAAGAGAAAAATCAGACAGCTCAAATTAATGAGTTTTAGCACTTCACTATGTATGGGGAGATGCAAGAGTCTGGGAGCAAAAAAATCATTCTTATGATATAAATGTATGATATGTATGGTATATTATATGAATAAATACGAATGATACATTATACATTCATACATATGAATGTATAATATACAATTTGTCAAATTGTTTTTTTAGAAAAGATGTATCTATGTAACTATTGAGAGATGAACCATTCATAACCCATAACATTGGGCATTGCATTATCATTCACTTAATCTTTGCTAATCTGATTAGTATAAAATGGTACCTCACTATTGCTTGATTATGCTTTTCTTTGGATTATTAGTCAAGTTGAGTTCTTTTCATCTTTGCTGACAATTCTGAGTCCTTATTTTATGAATTGTCTGTTCAAGTCCTTTGCCTCTTTCTTTATGTTTTTATTGAAGTACAGTTGATTTACAGCATTGTATTGGTCCCATGGACAGGGGACCCTGGTGGGCTGCCGTCTACGGGGTCGCACAGAGTTGGACATGACTGAAGCGACTTAGCAGCAGCAGCAGCAGCATTGGTTTTAGGTGTACAGCAAAATGACTTATTTATACATATATGTATATGATTATTTTTCACTATAGGTTATTATGAGATGTTGACTACAGTTCCCTGTGTGATATAGCCTGTTCTTTACAAATCAACTTTATTGGTTTACAGTTTACATATATGAAATTGTACCCATTTAAAGTTGTTCAGCTGATGAGTTTTGATAAAGACCACCACAAATATAACAGAGAAACTTTTTATCACTCTAAAATTTCCCTCAACCACCAATCTGCATTTTGTCACTATAGATCATAATTTCTCTCATTTAGAATTTCATATGAATGGAATCATAAAGTACATACATTTTTGTGTCTGTTTTCTATCACTCAGCATAAGGTTTTGGTATTCATCCATATCCTTATGTGTATCAGTAGATCATTCCTTCTAATGCTGAGTACTATCCCATTGTATGGCTATATCACAATTTATCCATTTATCTACTAATCTACTGGTGGACATTTGGGTCGCTTCCAGTTTTAGGTTGTTATAAATAAATGTGCTATGAAATACAATGAAATGTTAATAAGCCATAAAAAGGAAAGCATTTGAGTCAGTTCTAATGAGGTAGATGAACCTAGAGCCTATTATACAGTGAAGTAAGTCAGAATAAGAAAGATAAATATCACACACTTACACGTATATATGGAATCTAGAAAGATGGTACCGATGAATTTATTTGCAGGGCAGCAATGGAGAAACAGACATAGAGAACAGACTTATGGACACGGGAGGCGGGGCAGGGAGGAGAGGGTGAGAGATGTATGGAGAGAGCAACATGGAAACTTATATTACCATATGTAAAATAGATGCCAATGGGAATTTGCTGTATGACTCAGGGAACTCAAACAGGGGCTTTGTATTAACATAGAGGGGTGGGATGGGGAGGGAGATGGAAGGGAGGCTCAAGAAGGAGGGGACATATGTATACCCATGGCTGATTCATGTTGATGTTTGACAGAAAACAACAAATTCTGTAAAGCAATTATCCTTCAAAAAAATTAATTAAAAAAATCTGCTATGAACATTCCATACAAATCTTTGCATAGACGTAGGTTTTCTTAAGGCAAGTACTTAGAATTCATGGATCCCATGTTAACTATATATTTTCAACTTTATAAGTAACTACTGAAGTTTGTTTTTGTGTATGAGAGTTCCACATACACATCCTCTCCAGTGCTTAGTATTATCAGTCTTTTTCTTTTTAAAAAAATATTTATTTTTATTTGGCTGTGTGTTATTAGTTGTGGCACACAGAATCTTCACAGCAGCATGCAGGCTTCTCTAATTTCGACGCACGATCTCTAGGGCATGAGGGCTTTGTTGTCTTGCAGCATGTGGGATCTTGTCAATAGTTCCCCAACCAGGGATTGAACCTGTGTCTCCTGCATTGGAAGGCAGATTCTTAACCACTGGACCACCAGGGAAGTCCCATATCAATCTTTTTCAATGTAGCTGTTCAATGAGACTGCAGTAGCATCTCATTGTGGTTATAGTTTACATTTCCATTGTGACTAGCAATGTTGGGTACTTTTAATATGCTTATTGATCAAAAGAATACCTTCTTTGGTAAAACATCTGTTCAAATCTTTTGTCCATGTTTTTAATGACGAGCTATAACAATTTTTTAATTATTCTAGAGGCAAATCATTTGTCAGATATATGGATTGTGAATATTTTCTCCCAGTTTGCGGTGTGTTTTTTCATTGACTTAACAAAATCTTCAACCATTTTTAATTTTTATGAAGTTCAATTCACCATTTGTTTCTTTCATGCTTTGTGTTTTTCCGTCACATTTAAGTTTGTTACCACAAGATGGCAAAGATTCCATCTGCAATCTTAATTTTCCTTGGCCACATAACATAATGTGTTCACAGGTTCTGGGTATTAGAATGTGGACATCTTTGTTGTTGCTGCTTGTTTGGTTGCTAAGTCATGTCTGACTCTTTCTTTGGGGGGGCATTATTCTGCCTACCGCATATGTCCTTTATCGGAATGAGGAGCAACTCTTTTGTTCCTAGTTCGCTGAATATTTTTTATCATGACACATATTGAGTGTTTACTAAGTGCCAGCCACTCTGCTAATTGTTTTATACAGGTTACGTCATTTAACCCTCACCTACAACATGATTATCATCCTCAATTTACAGAGGAGTAACCTCCCCAGTGTCACAGAACCAATGAGTGGCAGAATAAGATTTAAACAGAAATATGTTAAAACTGAAGTTCAATCTTTTAGTAACTGCTAAAAATAAACTGGGCTTCCCTGGTGGTTCAGACGGTAAAGAATCCGCCCACAATGCAGGAGGCCTGGGTTCAATTCTGGTCAGAAAGATACCTTAGAGAAGGGAATGGCAACCCACTCTAGTATTCTTGCCTGCAGAATTCCACGGACAGAGGAGCCTGGCAGACTAGGGTCTATGTGGTCGCAAAAGTGTTGAACATGACTGAGCAACTAACACACACACACAAATAAACTACAGATTGGGTATTATTCACTTTCTGCACAACGTCATTCACTTAACTTTTTAAACTGCTTTTATTGAGATATAATTCAAATACTTTCCACTTTGCTTATTTAAAGTGTACAATTCAGTAGCTTTTAGTATATTCTTAATGTTGTATATCCATTTATACAACATCAGTCAGTTTAGTTCAGTCGCTCAGTCATGTCCGACTCTTCACGACCCCATGGACTGCAGCACGCCAGGCCTCCCTGTCCATCACCAACTCCCAGAGTTTACCCAAACTCATGTCCATCGAGGCGGTGATGCCATCCAACCATTTCATCCTCTGTTGTCCCCTTCTCCTCCTGCCCCCAATCCTTCCCAGCATCAGGGTCTTTTCAAATGAGTCAACTCTTCGCATGAGGTGGCCAAAGTATTGGAGTTTCAGCTTCAACATCGGTCCTTCCAATGAACACCCAGGACTGATTTCCTTTAGGATGGACTGGTTGGATCTCCTTGAAGTCCAAGGGACTCTCAAGAGTCTTCTTCAACACCACAGTTCAAAAGCATCAATTCTTCGGTGCTCAGCTTTCTTCACCATCCAATTCTCACATCCATACATGACTACTGGAAAAACCATAGCCTTGACTAGACAGAGCTTTGTTGGCAAAGTAATGTCTCTGCTCTTTAATATGCTGTCTAGGTTGGTCATAACTTTCCTTCCAAGGAGTAAGCGTCTTTTAATTTCATGGCTGCAGTCACCATCTGCAGTGATTTTGGAGCCCCCCAAAATAAAGTCTGACACTGTTTCCACTGTTTCCCCATCGATTTGCCATGAAGTAAGTAAATGTTTATCCACTTTATAGCTTTAAATCAACTTTTTCACTCTCCTCTCTCACTTTTTAGTTCTTCTTCACTTTCTGCCATAAGGGTGGTGTCATCTGCATATCTGAGGTTATTGATATTTCTCCTGACAATCTTGATTCCAGCTTGTGTTTCCTCCAGCCCAGCGTTTCTCATGATGTACTCTGCATATAAGTTAAATAAGCAGGGTGACAAGATACAGCCTTGATGTACTCCTTTTCCTATTTGGAACCAGTCTGTTGTTCCATGTCCAGTTCTAACTGTTGCTTCCTGACCTGCATACAGGTTTCTCAAGAGGCTGGTCAGGTGATCCAGTATTCCCATCTCTTTCAGAATTTTCCACAGTTTATTGTGATCCACACAGTCAAAGGCTTTGGCACAGTCAATAAAGCAGAAATAGATGCTTTTCTGGAACTCTCTTGCTTTTTCGATGATCCAGAGGATGTTGGCAATTTGATCTCTGGTTCCTCTGCCTTTTCTAAAACCAGCTTGAACATCTGGAAGTTCATGGTTCACGTATTGCTGAAGCCTAGCTTGGAGAACTTTGAGCATTACTTTACTAGCGTGTGAGATGAGTGCAATTGTGCGGTAGTTTGAGCATTCTTTGGCATTGCCTTTCCTTGGGATTGGGATCAAAACGGACCTTTTCCAGTCCTGTGGCCACTGCTGAATTTTCAAAATTTGCTGGCATATTGAGTGCAGCACTTTCACAGCATCATCTTTCTGGATTTGAAATAGCTCAACTGGAATTCCATCACCTCCACTAGCTTTGTTCATAGTAATGCTTCCTAAGGCCCACTTGACTTCACATTCCAGGATGTCTGGCTCAATTTTAGAACGTTAACATTACACTAAAAGGAAAACTTGTACTCTTTAGCTGTCATCCCTAACTCCTACACCCTCTAGCCCTAGGCAATCACTAGTCTACTTCCTGTCTCTAGAAACTTCCCTATTCTGGATATTTCACATAAATGGAATCATAATATGCACTCTTTTGTGACTGGTTTCTTTCTCTTAGTTATTTTCAAGATTCATCTATGTTGTAGCATTAACTCATTTCTTTTTATTACAAAATAATATTCCATTGTATGGATATACCAACTTTACTTATCCATTCATCAACTGATAAACATTTTGACTATTTCCACTTTTGGCTATCATGCAAAATGATGCTATAAATGTTTGTGAACAAGTTTTTGTGTGGACATAAGTTTCCATTTCTCTTGGGTATATACCTAGGAGTAAAACTGCTAAATCATATAGTACATCTATGTTTAACCATTTGAAAAATCGACAGACTGTTTTCCAAAGTAGTGGCACTATTTTCCTTTAAATAATGAGAGTGGTGTTATGATGGTTCTAATTCCTCTACACCTTTGTCAACGCTTGCTATTGTCTTTTTTGTTATAGCCATCCTATGGGTGAAAAGTGGTATCTAAATTGGTTTTTGCATTCATTTACACTTTCATTTATTTGCCCTTTTAAAAAATAAATGAACAGGGACCTCCCTGGTGGTGGTCCAGTGGCTAAGACTTTGTTCTCCCAATGCAGAGGGCCTGAGTTCAATCCCTGGGCAGGGAACAAGATCCCACAAGCCACAACTAAGAGTTCATATGCCACAACAAAGACCAGACACAGCCAAATAAGCTATTTAAAATAAATGAGCAGATAAATAGCATAATGACATATTTGTGATAAGTTCTAGAAATAGCCAGGGTACTATCATTGAGACTAATATGGCAGTCAAGGAATCTAGGAAGGTGATATTTAAGCTGAGTTCTCAAGAATGGATGGAACCAGCCCTGAAAATGCTAAGGACGAACTTTCCAGATAGAGAAAAGCAAGCATGGAGAATTGAAAAAAGTCCAGGGTGATTGACTGCAAGTGGGACAGTGCAAGAGATGAGGCTAGTGAGTTAAGCAGGAGAAGGTAAAGGAGTTTGGATTTTATCCTAAATATAGTGGGAATCCTTGAAAAGGTTCTACATTGAGAGAGGCATGATGGTGTTCTTGTTTTAAAAGATCACTTTAGCTGCTGCATTGTAAAACCAGTTAAGACGTGTTCACAGATTTCCATGTGAGAGATAACAGTAACTTGAGTAAGAGTGGCAGTAGTGAAGATGAATAGAATTTCTTCCAAGCTCTATTTGAGATGTAGAACAAGCAAGACCGGATGGGACCTGAGGGGTGAGTGAAAGGAAGGAGTCAATAATGACATTCAAGTTTCCGGCTTCTGTGAATGAAGGTGTCATTTATCAAGATAAAAATGAGTTAGCAGTGGTACTTACTGACTCCAAATATGCTTAAATAAATCTTGAAAACTTTCCATTCATTTTATCTGGAGTTATTGTCCATTTAAGTGGATAAACATATGCTTTCTTGGTTATAAATATAATGACAGTTGACTGAGGTCTGGTGGCTCAGATGGTAGTGTCTGCCTACAATGCGGGAAACCAGAGTTCAATCCCTGGGTCGGGAGGATCCCCTGGAGAAGGAAATAGCAACTCACTCTAGTACTCTTGCCTGGAAAATCCAATGGACGGAGGATCCTAGTAGGCTACAGTCCATGGGGTCGCAAGGAGTCAAACACGACTGAGCGACTTCACTTCACTTTCACTTTAGATTTATTTGCCTTTATGTACAGTTTGTTGTATTACATTCTTCTCTCACTAGTATTAATTCAAACTAGAAAACATTCCTTTCCATTCACATCTAAAGTGTCTCTTCGACCCACTCTTTCGATTCTACTTTTTGATCACTCTGAAGTATCATAATTTAATTGAAATCATGAAGATGATAGTTTCAGGACTTCCTTGGTCGTCCAGTGGTTAAGACTCCACATTTACACTGCAGGGGGCAAAGGTTTGATCCCTGGTTAGACCTAACATCCCTCATACTGTGTGGTGTGCTCAAAAAAAGGAAGAAAGAAAATTGAAACAAAAAAATGCTATATTCATCAAATTGGCATGCTTTTAAAAATAATTATGTCCAGTATTAATAACAAGAATGAGGGTAGGGAAAGTCTTATACTGTGTCAATGGAGGTACAATTCGTTACTATCTCTTGGAAGACAATTTACGAATATGGATTTTAAAATCTCAGACATTCGTACTCTTTGATCTGAGTTATTCCTCTTTTTAAAAATATATCCTAAGGAAACACTCATGAATATGTATTAATACAGAAGTACAGCTATAAGGTTGTTTATCATGGTGCTGTTTTATCATCATGAAAATTTGGAAAGAAAGTCAATGAAAAGAGACAGTTTATAAATTGTAATATATCCAGTAAATGAATAAAAGGCAACATTAAAATGTTATAGAAAAAAACATGGTGACATTAGAAAATGTTAATGTTATGGAATACAATATATACTTAAATATAAATATTTCAAACAGTATTGTAAGAGTTTAAGATGTTAATAGTGGTTACTTCTATAGGTAATAAAACAGGATGATTTTTCTTTGCAATTTTCTCCAATAAGCATGTAATAATTTTAAGATAAGACAAACAGTGATAAACTAAAAGACAAAACAAAACAAAAAAATTCGTGAGTTTCCCACTTAAGTTTGAGTTAATTTCAATAAACATCACAACTGAGGTTATTTAGTCTGAAGACTAGCCTCTTAAACAATACTTAGAACATGAAAGTCAAATAAGCAAATTAAATATAGCACGTGTACCACTTCTGAAGGTCAACAAATCCATTATTTAAAGAAACAAAACAGGACACGAATTCCTGAAACAGGAATCATAGTCCACAAATATCTTGACCTCAGCTGCCCAAGGTCTGGACTGGAAAAACAAATGTCTATAATTTATTAGGATTATATCCTCACTGACAAAATGATTACTGAGTGTGTTGCAGCACCTGGGTAACGACATCAAAACTGCTCTCTTAAACTTTGTTGTAACTACTGCAAACTGATTGCTAAGGTGCCAAATTCAGTTGACAACCAGAGCTGTGTCAAAAAAAAAACCCTAAAAAGCAAAAAAAAATGAACAAAAACAAAGAAATCCTTAAACATCAAAGGAAGAGTAATGAACTCTGAGGAGTAGCAAAATACAAAGCAGTTTCAGAACACTGTGGCTGAGATTCTGGAGTTAGATGACTTCTGTTCACATCTTATTTCTGTCACTTAGTATTTCCGTGATTTTTGACAAGTGATAAACTCTTTTCTGCCTCATAGTCATTATCCATCAGGTGGGTAAAATAACAGTATCTACTTAAGGAGGTTGTCATGAGGACTAAATGATTTAATGTAATGCTTTACCATAATGCCCAGCACTTAGTAAGGAAACCATTAGCTGTAACATGCAAATGTTATCCATTATGGTTATACATCCAATTGGAGTTTCAGGAGAGGAGAGAGAGAATAGAGTAGGAACAATATTGGAAAAGATAATAGCTAAAAATTTCAAGAATTGAAGTAAGACAAAATGTTGAGGTTCAGGTTATGCAATATGTTCTAAGTAATATAACCAAAAAGAAATGCATACCATACTCATTTTAATATCCATTCTCTGCATATAGAAAGGCAAAGGCATATTAAAAGCAACCAAAGAAGACAGAGAAAACATCTTCAAAGAAATGAAGCTGTTTTCTCAATAGCAGACAGAAAGCAAAAGACAGGGGGCTATCTTTTGGGAAATATGTGCTAAGAAATAATAACTGCTGACCCATAATGGTGTTACCTGGAGGAGGAAATAGCAACCCACTCCAGTATTCCTGCCTGGAGAATCCCATGGACAGAGGAGCCTGGTGGGCTACAGTCCGTGGAGTCAGACACGACTGAAGAGTCAGAAACAACTGAAGCGGCACACACACACACACACACACACACACACACACACACACACACACACACAATGTTCCCAATACAAACATTTTTTAAAATAGAAGGAAAATAAAGACATCTGTATATAAAAACACATATTCTTCCACCACTGTATCTTCAATAAAGGAAATCTTAAAGGATGTATTTCAGGCAGAAAAAAGTAGAAAGATGTGAAAGAACTAATGGTGATTAAAGAAAATTAAATTTAGGGGAAGGAATCTAAATAAACACTGACACTATGAAACATAATATCAGTTTTTGTGGAGTAAAAAAGTAGCATGAAGCAGAACCAAAATCTATAACAAAAGTAGTTTCCAAGTTGTTTGGGGCTTATCAAAGTTATTGTTGTCTAGAGTTTTTATATTATCTTGAGAGAGTAACAATATTGATTAACTTTAGACTGTGATAAGTTAAGTTCGGGTTCTTTACTGTCTGAGCCACCAGGGAAGTCTGATAAGTTAAATATACATGTTAAAAGTGCATTGCATGTGTATTTTGGAAATTAATCCTTTGTTGGTTGTTCGATTTGCTATTATGGGGTGGGATGGGAAGGGAGATGGGAGGGAGGTTTAAGAGGGAGGGGATGTATGTACACCTATGGTTGATTCATGTTGAGGTTTGACAGAAAACAACAAAATTCTGTAATGCCATTATCCTTCAATTAAAAAATACATAAATTTTTAAAAAATGAATAAATTAAAAAAAAGATTTAAAGAAGTACATTGCAACTGATAAGAAAATAGAAATAGAGATTATAACCTCTAAACTAGTAAAATGAAAAAATACAGTGAGAGAAAATAATCAAAATAAAGAAAGAAGAGAAGCCAAACACAGTTAAATTTAAAAGGCAGACAAATAGAAAGCACAAGATGGAAAAAATAATAAAAGAAATGCACCAGTAACTACAATGGATGCAGATGGACTAGATGCTCAAGTTTAAGAGCTAAGGTTGTTACTCTAGGGAAAAAATGCTATTTACAAAAAGACATATCTAGACGTTAAAGATACAGAAAAGTTAAATTAAAAGGATGGGCACAAAATTATGGCAAAGTGGACTAAAGAGTTCAGCACTCTCACCCCAACAACAACACAGTTTAATTGGAGAAAATTATTTGAAAAACCAATTATTTAAAGTTTCTAGAAATTGTCCTCAGGGTACACAACAAATGGAGAAACATTCATTTAAGAAAAATCTATTTAATCTTGGTAAGCATGAGAGTGGGGATTCCATGCTGAGAGGGGCAAGCTGTGAAGACCCTAGGCTCAGAGCACAACCAGCTAATCAGTGAAGGACTGCCATGACACAGAGCCAATCTTCATAGACTGTGAGAGGTGGCTATTTTTTCAAATGCCTACTTTTTAAAGTATTTACTTATTCATTGTGGCTCTGAGTTTTGGTTACTGTGCACAGGCTTTCTCAAGCTACAGAGAGCAGGGTCTATTCTCTAGTTGTGATGCACCGGTTTCTCACTGCAGTGGCTTCTCTCATTGCAGAGCATGGGCTCTAGGATACTCGGGTTTCAGAAATTATGGCATACAGGCTCAGTAGTTGTGGTGCACGGGCTTAGTTGCCCTGAGGCATGTGGAATCTTCCCAGGCCAGGGACTGAACCTGTGTTCCCTGCACCGGCAGGCGGATTCCTATCCACTGCACCACCAGGAATCCCTTGTGGATTTTTAATCCTTAATATGTCTCAGTGTTTCTTCTTCCCCATTCCCAATCTGCAACCTTAGTCCAAGACATTATATTTCTGCTAAAGTCTAATACAAGTCTCTGCTCCCCAAATCAAAACACGCACTACTGTGGATATCTTAAGTAATTATTCTAACAAGAATATCTAATATGTCACTCCTTTGCTCTAATTCCTTTAAAAGCTCCCCCAACAGTTTCATAAAACATTTTTTAGCATGCAATATTGTGTGTTATTTCTTCTTTACCTATTCATGCAATCACATCTGTAGCCATCCTCTCTCATGTAACCTAAGCTCCAGGTAAAGTAAATGACTTTTAGTTTTCAGATCTTTGGAATGTGATAACCCAGGCTGCCAGCCCCACATATCTCTTTGGTCAAAAATTTTTATACACCCTTTAAGTACCAAGTTAATTGTTACCTCCTGTGAGAAATTTTTCAGTATTTCCTTTTACACATTAATGGCCATAACTTCCCATTGCTCTACTGCTGATCTATCATTTATCTCTCTCAAACTCTGTCCTCATTATACCCTCAAAACTTCTCTCAAAAATTGGACATCACATTAATGCAGCTTGGATAGAGTGCCTGAAGAACAATGGAGAGAGATTTGTAACATTGTACAGGAGGCAGTGACCAAAACCACCTCAAAGGAAAAGAAAGGCAGAAAGGCAAAATGGTTATCAGAGGAGGTCTTACAAATAGCTGAGAAAAGAAAAGACGTGAAAAGCAAAGGAGAGAGAGAAAATATACCCAACTGAATGCAGGCTTCCAGAGATTAGAGAGATAAGAAGCCCTTCTTAAAAAGCAGTGCAAAGAAATAGGGGTAAACAACAGAGTGGGAAAGACTACAGATTCCTTCAAGAAAATTGGAGATACCAAGGAAACATTTCTTACAAAGATGAGCACACTAAAGGAGAGAAACAGCAAGGATCTAACAGAAGCAGAAGAGATTAAGAAGTGCTAGCAAGAATATACAGAAGAACTGTACAAAAAAGATATTCATGACCCAGATAATCACGATGGTGTGACACTCACCTAGAGCCAGACATCCTGGAGTGTGAAGTCAAGTGGGCCTTAGGAAGCATTACTACAAACAAGACTAGTGGAGGTGATGAAATTCTAGCTGAGCTATTTCAAATCCTAAAAGATAATGCTGTGAAAGTGCTGCACTCAAAATGCCACCAAATTTGGAAAATTCAGCAATGGCACAGGACTGGAAAAGGTCAGTTTTCATTCCAATCACAAAGAAAGGCAATGCCAAAGAGTGTTCAAGCTACACTTGCACTCATTTCACATGCTGACAAGGTAATGCTCAAAATCCTTCAAGCTTGGCCTCATCAGTATGTGAACCAAGAACTTCCAGATGTACAAGCTGGATTTAGAAAAGGCATAAGAACCAGAAATCAAATTGCCAACATCTGTTGGATCATACAAAAAGCAAGAGAATTCCAGAAAAACACCTACTACCGCATCATTGGCTATGCTAAAGTCTTTGTGTGGATCACAACAAACTGTGGAAAATTCTTAAGAGATGGGAATACCAGACCACCTGACCTGCCTCCTGAGAAACCTGTATGCAGGTCAAGAACCAACAGTTAAAACCAGACATGGAACAATGAACTGGTTCAATATTGGGAATGGAGTACTTCACAGCTGTATAGTATTACCCTGCTTATTTAACTTATATGCAGGGTACATCATGCAAAACGCCAGTCTGGATGACTCACAAGCTGGAATCAAGATTGCTAGGAGCAATATCAACAACCTCAGATATGCAGATGACACCACCCTTATGGCAGAAAGTGAAGAGAAACTAAAGATTCTCTTGATGAAGGTGAAAGAGGAAAGTGAAAAAGCTGGATTAAAATCCAACATTCAAAAAACAAACATCATGGCATCTGGTTCCATCACTTCATGGCAAATAGATGAAGAAAAAGTGGAAGCAGCTTTTATTTTCTTCAGTTCAGTTCAGTTCAGTTGCTCAGTCGTGTCCGACTCTTTGTGACCCCATGAACTGCAGCACGCCAGACTTCCCTGTCCATCACCAACTCCCAGAGCTTGCTCAAACTCATGTCCATCGAGTCAGTGATGCCATTCAACCATCTTATCCTCTTTCATCCCCTTCTCCTGCTGCCTTCATTCCTTCCATCAGGGACTTTTCTAATGAGTCAGTTCTTCACATCAGGTGGCCAAAGTATTGGAGTTTTCTTGGGCTCCAAAATTACTGTAGACAGTGACTGCAGCCACAAAATTAAAAGACACTTGCTCCTTGGAAGAAAAGCTACGACAAACCTAGACAGTATATTAAAAAGCAGAGACATCACTTTGCTGACAAAGGTCTATATAGTCAAAGCTATGGTTTTTCCAGAAGTCATGTACAGACTTGAGAGTTGGACCATAAAGAAGGCTGAGACCAAAGAATTGATGATTTTGAACTGTGGTGCTGCAGAACTCTTGAGCGTCCCTTGGACAGCAATATCAAACCAGTCAAGCCTAAAAGAAGTCAACCCTGAATATTCATTGGAAGGACTGATGCTGAAGCTCCAATACCTAGCCACCTGATGGGAAGAGCAGACTCATTGGAAAAGACCCTGATGCTGAGAAAGACTGAAGGCACAAAGTGAAAGGGGTGGCAGAGAATTAGATGGTTAGACACATCATGTACTCAATGCCCATGAATCTGAGCAAACTCTGGGAGATAGTGAAGAACAGGGGAGCCTGGCCATGCTGAAATTCATGGGGTTTTAAAGAGTTGGGCATGACTTAGCAACTGAACAAGTTTATCAGCAGAGAGGACCTTGTGAAAACAGCACTGGACTAGAATTCAGAAGATTTAGGTGCTCTTCTAATTGTGCTCTTCCTTATGGATGGCATCACCGACTCGATGGACATGGGTTTGGGTGGACTTAGGGAGTTAGTGATGGACAGGGAGGCCTGGCATGCTGCGGTTCATGGGGTCGCAAAGAGTCGGACACAACTGAGCGACTGAACTGAACTGAACTTACCTTTTCAGGCTGCAATTGCCTCACTCACTGAGGAATGTGGTAGACAAAAGCCCTAATGTTTGAGTGAAAATTTATAGCTTTTTTTTTTTAAGTATCCAATCCAGCCCTTCATTTCACAGATGAGTAAAGTAAGGCTTAGGGGCCACGTACAATATAAATCAAGATTTCGGGGGAGAATGGATACATGTATGTGTATGGTTGAGTCCCTCTGTTGTTCGCCTGAAACTACCACAACACTGTTAACTAGCTATACCGCAACAGAAAATT
Source organism: Okapia johnstoni (assembly GCA_024291935.2). Classification (NCBI taxonomy): domain Eukaryota; kingdom Metazoa; phylum Chordata; class Mammalia; order Artiodactyla; family Giraffidae; genus Okapia; species Okapia johnstoni. The sequence goes on along the minus strand of CM044306.1, from coordinate 119,737,549 downwards.
AAAACGTTAAAAAAAGAGGATAGGGAGATACAATTAATGACTAAAGGAAAGGGAACCTAGGGATATTCCAGGGCTGACCTGTAAAAACACCCCCAATTCTCAAAATTTTTACCCCGCCCAGTTAACAAAAGCAAAGAACATAAAGAAAAGCCAGAAGGCAGAAGACATGACGGAAACAAATGAAAAAAGTAAGACGCCGGAGTTTTCCACGAATTACAAATGAACTTCCCGTCCCGGGTAGACTTCCGGAATCAACAAGAGGGAGAGCCAATCAGAACCTTTCTCCGGGAGCCAATGGAAGAGCAGATTACAAAGAGCCAATCACAGCGGCGCTGTCACTGTTATGGTCCTGTCAGGGCTCCCGTGTCGTGGTTCCTGGGCGGTAGCCACCGAGGGCACTTCGGTGGGGACCTTTGGGGATAGCTCCGTGGCTAGCTGCGTTCGTCTCCGGCCTTGCTCCCAGCCTGCATCTCCCGGTTTCGCGGGTCCCACCGTAGGGCGCAGGTGCGGGTCGGCGCCGCGGCCACCTTGGGGCCTGGGCCCAGCCGCAGCCTCCTCCTCCGCCGCGGGCTCGGAGGGGCCGCGAGATGCAGCCGCCGGGCCCGCCCCCGGCGTATACCCCCACTAACGGGGACTTCACCTTTGTCTCCTCAGCAGACGCGGAAGGTGAGACTGGGCCCCCGAAGGGCCCGTCACCCCGGGGGACGCCGCTCGGACACGGCAGGGTCTTTCTGATGCTGAGGTGATTTTGGCCTGGTGGGTACGGACAGGAAGCTGACCTACGGGTGACTCGAGCCTCTGCGTTCGCCGGGCCTTCCGAGAGGGCCGAGTGGCCGAGGGTGGGGCGTGGGGAGCTTTCCAAGTGACTCGGTCAGCTTCTGGCTTTCCCCACACCATGTGGTGTCAGGTTTATCCGACGGACTCACCCACCTCGAGTGCACCCACGGGACCCAAGATTTTATTTCTAAAATGACTTGCTATAGCTCAGAAACGGATGGTTAGATTGGCCGGGATCGGTGTCAAAGAATGAGGATGAGGAAGGAGGGCTGTGTTGCTCTGTTGTTTATCAGTACATAACTTTTGCGTAGATTCGGCGCTACAAATACTAACCTCCCTCGAGGAGTTCGTGGTTTTTATGGAATCTGGTATTTTGCCTACGTCCCTAGTTTTCCTCCTATTTCATGGTATTTGACAGTGTTCAGAGAAGTAAACCCAGATGTGTTTGAAACTTCTTGTAAGCCAGCCTAGTGTTCCCAGTAGTTTCTCCAGATTTTCTCCAGATACTGTTTTGAGGAAGCTAGAGAGATTTTTCTACAGTAGGGGAGAATTTGTTTTCCTCCTTTTTTGTGTACTTTACCAAACTCTTTGTAACAGAAATCTTTCTCTGCTCCTTTCGTTAGACTTTGTTAACCAGTAATTTTCCAGTGACGAGACTTAACCTGCTCAATATGAAAAAAATAAAATTTTCTAATTGTAGAAATTTCATCCTCGAGAAGGACATAGTGTGTTTCCCGAGAAGACTAGTTTTGTAATATTTAGTTAATACAACTTGCTTTCCCTTTTTCTGTTTTGCTTTCCTAGTTTTTGTTTTTTGAGTGTCATTATTTTTTTAAAAAAGTACTGTACCTTTGGCTATAATATAAAATGTAAAACAAAAATTTTATCATAGAGAACATAGCTGATACATTTAAATGTAATATGGAAATTTGGTGAAATATGGCCACCCAAAATATTTTAATTTGTTACATCTACATTTGGTAGCCTAGTGCTTGGGGAGGAATAAGTGCCCTTAATTTCCCAGACTTTAAGAAATAATTATGTCATTTAGTGTCACAGCCTGTTTGTTCAAACTTATGTATCTGTGTTTATAGTTTTCGTATCCTCCCTTCCCCCAGGAATTACCTTTCTTAAATACACTGAAGAAATCTGATAATAATATAACCAACTAATCCATTGACTCCATACATAAAACCAAGAAACCTGAAATAAGTAAAATCGATAAGGTTTATTCAAACTTGTCCACATGTCCTCCAAGATTGTATAGACTCCCTATATATCCAGGGAAATATAGACAAAGATAGATGTGTGTATAATAATATTCTCAACTGTATAACCTTATACAGTTGGAATATGCAGACTGTTTTAAGCAAATGACTTGTTTGATCTTTTTAAGAATCTTGCTGAGCTTTATTATTCCTGAGTTTTAGTGAACCTGAGGCTTAGAAAAGTCCAATAACCTCCACATAAAGGATCTGGAATTAAGAGCTAGTGTCTGTCTCCTCAGATTTCTTTACACTAAATCATGATGCAGTTTTCATATATTTTTGTAAACTGGATAGTGTATATAAAGTATAAAATCCTGAATTTCCATTGTGTCTTTACCAATTACTGTCTATGTGATATTGGGCAAATTACTCAATCTCTCTTAGCCTCAGCTTTCGTATACTTAAAATGAGAATGATAGTACCCCAGAGCTCAAACATTTTGCAGATGCAAAGCACTTAGTACATCTGGCAGGGTTAAATGCTCAGTACTTGTTAGCAGTGTTGTTGCTGCTTTGAGTTTCATTATCAACTGGCCCCACAATTATTTTTTATTGTTCTCTAACATAAACATTCACTCTGTGACACCAGGTCTCTTCTCTGGTTCCTAAGCATGCCATGTAAATTCTTGCTTTTCTGTTTTTATGTTTTTTCTCTAAACATGAATGTTTTCAGCTTATAGATGGTTTCACGTATACTGTCCTAGATTCTGCTCAGGTCTCTTAACACTTATCGTTACTAATTATACATGTTCTTTGTTCTAAAATGTGCCTTGGTGTTTGTATCCATATATGTGTGTATCCTAGTCCTCATGCTTAGAATGCAGTTTCTCTTCCTTATACCAGGATGAAATCAAATACTCCTTCCTTGCTGAAACTTTGCTTAACTGTTACTCAGAAATTTCCCTAATCTTTTCTGTATCCGGTACTTAGCACAGAACCCAGAATATAAACATTACAACATAATTGTTGAAGGAATAAATGATTTCTGCTTTCTTTTATCTCATATGACATTGACATTTTTGACTACAAAACTTAGCACATCTGGATGGTATAACTAAAAAATTACTGGATTTAGAACCGGAAGACTTCAGTTAAAGTTCTGACTCTGACAGTAGCCGTGTGATATTGGCCAAATTACATAGCTCCTATAAACTTACATTAAATAAGTAAAGTGAAAGAATATTGTGAAAACTACTTAAGATAATGTGTATAAAAGCAGGGTCCGTAAGTACAAGTTAAAAGAACATAGGCTATGTATGACCAGTAAATGGATAAATAAGTGAATAATGAAATCCAGACTGAATATTCAAGTCTGTGGTGTAAACCTACATCCAAAAGCAGTAATGAAATGCATGTGTATAAATGCAAGAATGTAGAGGAGCCTGGCAGGGTCCACGGGGTCACAAAATGGTCAGAAACGACTTAGCAAGTGATCAACAACAATGATACTGTTATGCATATGTAAAATATTATATGGAAGTCTTTAAAGCAACCCTTTGACTTTATTTTTTATCACACAAATAAAGGATTCTTTGCGTGTTTCATTTCCACAGACCAGCAGCATTGGCATTGCTGGGCGCTACTAATGCAGAATAATCTGCTTAATTGTAATATACATTTTGACAAGATTATCCTTCAGTGATTCTTGTAGCACATTATAGCTTGAGAAGCTCTGATTTAGAATATTATGAAAGATCAGTCAGGAGAGGAGGACCTTTTTTATAGCTGAAAGATCAGGGACAATTTAATAGAGGTAATATTTTGCTAAATTTTGAAAGATAAGTAATGTTTTTTTTATGTAGAATGAAAGGAGTATGTCCGTATGCGAGGGACTGCATATGAGGAAGTCCCTAACACCAAAAAATGGCTTAATAAGAAAGGGATTTTTAAAAATTCATCATACATAATAAACACTATAAAAAGGAGGTTGAAAGGTAGAAATGGTTAAGTGCAGGAAGGGGTCAAGGAGGTCTTCAGAGAAAGATGAGGTACAGTTTAAAGGAAAAGTTCTTCAGGTTGAAAAGAGGGAAGAACATTCTTTAAAAACTATGTTGTTCAGTCACTAAGTCGTGTCTGACTCTCTGAGGCCTCCCTGCAGCACACCAGGCTTCTCTGTCTTTCACTATCCCCTGGAGTTTTCTCAGATTCATGTCCATTGAGTCGGTGATGCCATCCAACCATCTTACCCTCTGTTGCCGTCTTCTCCTCTTGCCCTCAATCTTTCCCAGCATCAGGGTCTTTTTCAGTGAGTAGGATCTTTGTATTAGGTGGCCAAAGTATTGAAGCTTCAGCTTCAGCATCAGTCCTTCAAGTGAAAATTCAGTTGATTTCCTTCAGGCTTGACTGGTGTTGATCTCCTTGCTGTCTAAGGGACTTTCAAGAGGCTTCTCCAGCACCACAGTTTAAAAGCATCAATTCTTTGGCATTCAGCCTTCTTTATGATCCATCTCTTATGTCCGTACATTACTTCTGGAAAAACCATAGCTTTGATTATATAGACCTTTGTCAGTAAAGTGATGTCTCTGCTTTTTAATATGCTAAGTTTGTCATAGCTTTTCTCCACGGAGCAAGTGTCTTTTAATTTCACGGCTACATTCGCCATCCACAGTGATTGTGGAGCCCAAGAAAATAAAGTCTTTCACTGTTTCCATTTTTTTCTCCACCTGTTTGCCATGAAGTGATGGGACCAGATGCCATGATCTTCATTTTTTGAATGTTGAATTTTAATCCAGCCTTTTTACTCTCCTCTTTCACTTTGATCGAGGCTCTTTAATTCCTCTTCCCTTTCTGCCGGTAGGATGGTGTCATCTGCATATCTGAGGTTATTGATATTTCTCCCGGCAGTCTTGATCCAGGCTTGTGATTCATCCAGCCTGGTGTTTCAAATGATGCACTCTGCATATAAGTTAAATAAGCAAGGTGACAATATATAGCCTTGACATACTGCTTTCCCAATTTTGAACCAGTTTGTTGTTCCATGTCCAATTCTAACTGTTGCTTCTTGACTTAGCATACAGGTTTCTCAGGAGGCAGATAAGGTGGTCTGGTATTCCCATCTCTAAGAATTTTCCAGTTTGTTGTGATCCACACAAAGACTTTATTATAGTTAATGAAGCAGAAGTAGATGTTTTTCTGGAATTCCCTTGCTTTTTTTATGATCCAAGGGATGTTGGCAATTTGATCTCTGGTTCCTTTGCCTTTTCTAAATCCAGTTTGTACATCTGGAAGTTCTCAGTTCATGTACTGCTGAAGCCTGGCTTGAACGATTTGGAGTATAACCTTACTAGCATGTGAAATGAGCGCAATTATCTGGTAGTTTGTACATTGTTTGACACTGCCCTTCTTTGGGATTGGAATGAAAACTGACCTTTTCCAGTCCTGTGCCATTGCTGAATTTTCCAAATTTACTAGCATATTGAATGCAGCACTTTAACAGTGTCATCTTTTAGGATTTTTAAATAGCTTAGCTGGAATTCCGTCACTTCCACTAGCTTTGTTTGTAGTAATGGTACCTAAGGGCTACTTGACTTCTGACTCCTAGATATCAGGGTCTAAGTGCGTGATCACACCATCGTGTTATCTGGGTCATTAAGACCTTTTTGTGTAGTTTTTCTGTGTATTCTTGTCACTTCTTTTTAATGTCTTCTGCTTCTGTTAGGTTGTTACCGTTTCTGTCCTTTATCATGCCCACCCCTGCATGAAATGTTTCCTTGGTATCTCCAGTTTTCTTGAAGAGATCTGTAGTCTTTTCCATTCTGTTGTTTTCTCTATTTCTTTGCATTGTTCATTTAAGAAGGCCTTCTTATCTCTCCTTGCTATTCTCTGGAACTCTGCATTCACTTGGGTATATCTTTCCATCTGTCCCTTGCTTTTTGTTCTTCTTCTTTCCTCAGCTATGTGTAAAGCCTCCTCAGACAACCACTTTGCCTTCTTGGATTTATTTTTGTTTAGGATGGTTTTGGTCACTGCCTCCTGTACAGTGTAACGAACCTCTGTCCATAGTTCTTAAGGCACTCTGTCTCTCAAATCTCATCCCTTGAATCTGTTAATCACTTCCACTTTATAGTCATAAGGGATTTGATTTAGGTCATATCTGATTGGCCTGGTGGTCTTCCCTACTTTCTTCAATTTAAGCCTGGGCTTTTTTTTCAATTTTAACCTCTTCATTGATCACAGCTTTGTGATTATTGCAAAGGCAATAATTGGCTGAGGCAGTCCCTGTATATTGCTTCCCAGGTGGCTCAGTGGTAAAGAATCTGCCTGCCAATGAAGGAGATGCAAGAGTTTGATCCCTGGGTTGAGAACATCCCCTGGAGTAGGAAATGGCAACCCACTCCAGTATTCTAGCCTGGAAACTTCCATGGACAGAGAAGTCTGACAGGCTACAGTTCATTAGGCCGCAAAGAGTCAGACATGACTGAGCACAAGAGTCCCTGTATTTTATACTTCCCAATCTTCACAGACCTAAAACAATGCTGATTTATAGCTTGAGCTCCTTGGAGTTAGAAGCTGTGTTTTACCAGTATCCTACCCACTGCCTAGCACAGCGCCTGGTTCATAGCAGGAACTTAATAAATGTATTATATCAAAACATCCATCTTTCTTCCAAATCTTAAAGGAAAAGTTTCTTCCTTTCCTAGGATAAGCCTCTATATGCTTTTATTCCCATATCTTAATCAGATATTTTAACATCCCTCTTTCTTCCAAATCCTAAAGCCTTTCATTACTTTCACTAGTATTAGTTCTGAAAATCTGAGTGGAGTTGTATGTAGGGTTTTACAAATTTAGTGAATATCAAAAGCTTTTTGTAGAGGGCATCATATAAGGTTCAGATTTCACAGAGCATGCATAGAGAAACACCTATAAGATAAAGACAAGTTTTTAAAAATTGTTTTTTTGTTTTTTTTACCTGATACTTATTTTCTTAACACTTTGTCTCCAGTTTACCTTCCACAGTTTTAAAACTCTGTGCCTTTCATTAGCCTTGAGTGTCCATGCCTTTGTCTCTGCCCTTTCTTTTCCTTGGAATGATTTCTTTTTTAATTTTATTTTTTTTATGGAAGTCTAGTTTGTTTTACAGTGTTCTGCCAGTCTCTCTTGTACAGCACAGTGACTCAGTTATATACATATAGGCATTCTTTTTTAAATATTCTTTTCCATTATGGTTTATCACAGAAGATTGAATATAGTTCCCTATGCTATACATAGGACCTTGTTGCTGATCCATCCTATGTATAATAGTTTATATTTGCTGATCCCAAACTCCCAGTCCTTCCCTCTCTTACTACTGCCTTCTTGGCAACTGAGTCTGTTCTCTATGTCTGTGAGTCAGTTTCTGTTCTGCAAATAGGTTCATTTGTGCCATATTTTAGATTCCACATGTAAGTGATAATGTATGGTATTTGTCTTTCTCTTTCTGACTTACTTCATTTAGTATGATAATCTCTAGTTGCATCCATGTTGCTGCAAATGGCGTTATTGCATTCTTTTTTATGGTTATGTGGTATTCCATTTTATATATATACCATTTGTTTATCCATTCTTTTGTTGGTGGACGTTTTGGTCGTTACCATGTTTTGGCTATTGTGAATAGTGCTGCTATGACATAGGGGTGCATGAATCTTCTTGAATTATAGTTTTGTCCGCTACGTGCCCAGGAATGAGATTGCTGGATCATATAGTAATTCTATTTTTAGTTTTCTGAGGAAGCTTCACATAGTAGCTGCACCAGGTTACATTCCTACCAACAGTATAGGAGGGTAACCTTTTCTCTACACCCTCCCCAACATTTGTTATTTGTGGACTTTTTAATGATGGCCATTCTGACCAGTGTGAAGTGGTACGTCATTGTAGTTTTGATTTATATTTCTCTAATAATTAGTGATGTTGAGCATCTTTTCATGTGCCTGCTGGCCATCTGTATGTCTTCTTTGGAGAAATGTCTGTTAAGGTTTTCTGCCCATTTTTCAATTGGGTTGTTTGTTTTTTTGTTGTTGAGTTGTGTGAGATGTTTGTATGTTTTGGAGATTAAGCCACTGTCAGTCACATCACCTGGAAATATTTTCTCCCATCTTTGGAATGATTTCTTATTCCTTCTCTGCTCATCCACTTACCTCTCATGGCAGATTCAGGGTCTGCTTCCACATAGCCCTCCTGACCCCCTCTTTGATAACTTAGGCCTCTTTACTCCTCTGGCACCTATGATCTGTTGGCAATAGGCATTGTCTTTTACCTAGGGAAGAGTGTATTTTACAGTACTAGTAGGATTTTCTATCATATTCAGCACTCTAAAAAGAAACCCTGTACTCATTTTCAGTTACTGTCCTTTCCCTCCCTGCTTTCCAGTCCCTGGCAACCACTAATCTACTTTCTGACTCCAGAGATTTGCCTATTGTTATTTCATGTAAATAGAATAATACAATATGTGACCTTTTGTGTCTTTTTTTTTTTTCACTCAGCATAATGCTTTCAAGGTTTGTTCATGTTACAGTATGTATCAGTAACTCATTCCTTTTCTGGCTGAATAGTAGTCCATTGTTTGGCTATATGATCAATTGGATTTTAAACTCTTTGAAGTGTCTTCTTTATATCATTCTCAGGGCTAATAGAAATAAGTAAGCCATAAATATTTATTGGTGGATTACTTAACCAATGTTGAAAATGAAGCAAGTACTAAAGAGAAAATGACTTAATGTTTGTGATATAGTTCCTCTTGCCAAAGTCCAGAAACTTGTCTCGAGTCTCTCTTTCACCTTCTCATAGTCAGTTGATCATCCAGTTATTTCAGAATAGCTCCATTGCCTTAGTTCAAGTCCTTTCCGTTCCTCTTCTCTGTTCTTTACTGACAGTACTTCCTCCTCAACCTCTCCCCTCTTAAATCAGTCCTCCATAGTGCAGCTAAGATCAGTTTACTATTGTTGTTTAGTCGCTAAGTCATGTCCGACTCTGTGTGACCCCATGGACTGTAGCCTGCCAGGCTCCTCTGTTCATGGAATTTCCCAGACAAGAATACTGGAATAAGTTGCCATTTCCTTCTCCAAGAACTATGTTTACAGAGTGAAAATATAATTTTGATTATCTGCTTTATTAAAAGCCTCTAATGTCTCTTCCTTTTGTAAAAAAAAAAATTATTTTTTTTGCCTGTGCTGGGTCTTTGTTGCTGCAGGGGCTTTAGTTGCAGTGAGTGGAGGCTACTCTCTGGTTATGGTGCATGGGCTTCTCGTTTCAGTGGCTTCTCTTGGTGGGGCATGGGCTCAAGGGCGCACAAGCTTCAATAGTTGCAGCAAGTGGGCTCAGTAGTTGTGGCACACGGGCTTAGTTGCTGCACAGCATGTGGGATCTTCTTGGACCAGGGATCAAACCCATTTCCTGCTTTGGCAGGTGGATTCTTTAACACTGAGCCACCAGGAAAGCCCTAATGTCTTTTCTTGATATAGCTTCTTTTTTTTTTTTATTTAATACATTCCAGTTCATTAGATACATATTTTATTTTTCATGTTATTGCAGGTTACGGTGTTACCAAAATACACCGCAGAATGACAAAGGTCTTTCCTCCAGCTTTCAGTTTACATTCTTATTACTTTCTTTCAAGTTCTGTGCAGCTGTTTGCCCTTCCATTAATTAATTCATCCAACCTGCACACATTTGTTGGCTGCCTACTATGGACCAGGCAGTGTAACAGGTATTGGAGTTAACTTGTTCAAAACAAAAGGACAACAAACACACTTAGCTTCTCCCATCAGAGAACTTAGAGACATTAACCAAATAATCACACAAATATATTATTATAAACAATAAGTGCTGTGAAGGAAAAGCCAAGGGGACTATGAAAGGAATGTTATCTAGTCAGGGAAATCATGGAAAATTTCTTAAATAAGTATACCTAAGAACTGAAGAATGGGTGGCATTTAATTATCTGAAGTTGGAGGAAACAACCAGGTACAAAGGGATCTTGGTTCATTCACAAAACTGAGTGGCTTAGTATGACTGGAGCATAGGGTCACGGTGGGGAAGGAGATAGGAAATTGTTCTGAAGAAGTAAATAGGGCGTGTGGAGATTATTAGATTTAGCTGAAAAAGTAATGGGAGGCCACTGAAGGATTTTAGACAAGAGAGTGAAAGATTTGCATTTAAGAAAGATTGTTCTGGCTATAGGTAATAATGGATTGAAAGAAGAATAGGGAGACCAGTTAGCAGACCATTATAGTCACACGGGCAGGAGATGATAGTTTGTACTAGATTGGTGCTGGTGGTAGAAATGGAGAAAAGTAGGCAGGTTCAAAAAATATTTAGAGATAAAAGTGATGGAATTTAGTGGTGGTCGAGTGGTATGGGAAGCATGTGAATGAAGGAAACTGTCAAGGATAAGCAGACTTCTTTCTGGTTTGCAATGCTTGGATAGGATAGTGGTACTATTCACTGAAATAAGAAGCTAGAGGAAGACCTTAAATATCTAGAATTCACTTTTTGGAATATTGAGTTTTAGATGCTTTTGAAGTAGCTACAGTGTTAAGCTGACAATTGATTAAAATCTACAGAAGAGAACTGGGCTCAGTATATTGCCTTTTGAGCTCAACCTCCTCAGTGTTTCTACCCCGTTATGGTCTGAATAGTTGTGTCCCCCAAAATTCATATGTTTAAATTCTAATGCCCAGTGATGGTGTTAGAAGTGCAGCCTTTGGGAGGTACTGAGATAATGAGGATGGAGCTCTCATGAATGAGATTTGTGCTCTTGTAAAAAAGATTCTAGAGCTCCCTACCCACTTCTGCCATGTGGATGCACAAGGAGAAGTCAGCCAACTAAAAGAGAGCCCTTATCTGAACATGCTGACACCTTGACTTTAGACTTCCAACCTACAGGATTGTGAGAAACAAATTTCTATTGTTTACAAACCACAGTCTGTGGTATTTTGTTACAGCAGCCTAAACAGACTAAGACAGTCCTATATAAAAACAATACAACTCTTAGGACATGATTGTGATCAGTAATTTGCAGACATAATGATGCAGTAATTTTTGTATTAATATGCTCTTTTTGAGTAAACAGTAATTTTCTGTTAATCTATTAAGGTAACTATTTAGCCTACTTTGTGTGATATTCTCCCTCTCCAGAAAAGATATCACCTCTAATACAATTTAGTAGTGTTGATAGAGGAATCTTTAGTTTTTCTTTTTTGAAAATTTCCTACTTGATTTTTAAAAACATTATATCCACGTAGGTATTATCACAAACATCCTTTATACAATATGCTCATGAAACACAGTATATGATATATAATGGGTGCAAGAATTAGCTTTTTTTTCTTGTTTGAAAATTGAAAATGACTTTTTAGTCAACCTTTCTTGGAGAGGAAAAAAAGGTAGTTATGCACGATTTACCTTTTTAAAAAATTGACATTTACTTTCTTAAAATTTAAATTTGTAAGGTATCAGACAAATCTAAAATGTGGTAAAATTACATAGAACTGTATGCACATACAGGGCTTCCCTGGTGGCTCAGTGGTAAAGGATCTGCCTGCCATGATGTGGGTTTGATCCCTGGGTCAGGAAGATCCTCTGGAGAAGAAAATGGCAACCCACTTTAGTGTTCTTGCCTGGGAAATCCCATGGACAGAGGAGCCTGGTGGCAAAAGTCCGACTTGCAAAAAAGTTGGCCGGGACTTATCAACTAAACAGCAACAACAAATAAACACATATACAAACATAAATAAGTGCGCTTTAAACTGGTAAAATCTGAATAAGTTCTATTGACTGTATCAGTGTCAGTGTCCTGGTTTTGATAGTATACGTAATGGTACCATTGGGGGAAAACAGGGTGAAGCGTACATAAAACCTTTCTGCAACTTCCTGTGGATCTATAATTATTTCAAAGTAAGAGTTAAAAGACTCATAAAGCAAATAAAATAAATTTCTTTTAGATAACTGGTTTATCTAACAGAAACGTGGTACACTGGAGAAGGGAATGAAGGGCAAACCACTTCAGCATTTTTGCCTTGAGAACCCCATGAACAGTATGAAAAGGCTGATATGACACTGAAAGATGAACTCCCAACGTTGGTAGGTGCCCAATATGCTACTGGAGAAGAGTGGAGAAATAGCTCTAGAGGGAATAAAGAGTCTGAGCCAAAGCAGAAACAGTACCCAGTTGTGGATGTGTTTGGTGGTGAAAGTAAAGTCTGATGCTATAGAGAACAGTATTGCATAGGAACCCGGAATGTTAGGTTCATGAATGAATTGGTCAAACAGAAGATGGTAAGCATGAACATTGACATTTTAGAAATCAGTGAACTAAAATGGTCCGGAATGGGTGAATTTAATTCAGATGACCATTATATCTACTACTATGGGCAAGAATCCCTTAGAAGAAATGGAGTAGCCCTCATAGTCAACAAAAAGAGTCCGAAATGCAGTACTTGGGTGCAGTCTTTTTTTCTGGGGTCACAAAGAGTCGGATACAACTGAGTGACGGAACAACAACTGGTTTGTGCCAAGATGAGATTTAGTTTTTCTAAAGGTAGGTTCAGGAGATTTAATTTCTTTTAATTAACATTATGTGCAAGATGAAAATTAACTAGTAGTATCAAATAGTAAGAGCTTCCCTGGTGGCTGAGATGGTAAAGCGTCTGCCTGCAATGTGGGAGACCCAGGTTCAATCCCTGGGTCGGGAAGGTCCCCTGGAGAAGGAAATGGCAACCCACTCCAGTACTCTTGCCTCAAATAGTAAATCAAATAGTAAAGGTATTAAAATCATAAACCAAAATGATATGAATAAAAATATTACCTAGGACATAATTTTATACAAGGCTTTAAAATTTTTTTCTTATGGAGTAACATAATCAAGCTCCAATATAGGTCTGTTTTTGTGTCCCTAAGTTGTGCCCAACTGTTTGCCACCCCATGTCCTGTAGCCTGCTAGCCTTTCTGTCTGTGGGATTTCCAAGGCAAGAGTAATGGAGTGGTTCCCATTTCCTTCTCCAGTGCATCTTCCTAATTCAGGGATCGAACCTTTCTCCTGCATTACAGGCGGATTCTTTAGCACTGAGCTACTTGGGAAGTCTAGCTATTATAAAACCGTTATGTACTTGCTTGGTTTCTTGAGCTCTTTCATTGGACTATATATGCATTAAAATGTTTTTATAACTAAAATGGAACAGTGGAATTTATCCCTTAAGTGTGAAACATGTGCTTGTTTTATTTTGCTGCACAGATAGTCCATTCTGGTTTAGATTTAAGCTCATATGGATTTGATTTCATTTTCATTCAAATAAAATGAAGTAATTTTTTGTCCTTGCTCTTGTTGCTTGTTAAGCAATAAAATGCTTTTCACGTATATAAGAAGTTGGCAAGTACCAATAAAATGTTCGTGTTCATTGCAGTTTACTCTTCTTTCATAAAATTAGAACTTTTGTAGGGGTAGATCAGCAGTAAATTTCATCCTGAGTATACCGTCATACTACAACTGACCAAATTCTTCAAAGTAAAGTTCTCAGGCTGAGTAGAAGATTCAGAGATGAGATTCCTCAACCCAGCTTGGATTGAATTGAAAAGGAGGGAGAATTACCGTTAAGTTTTGTTCTGCCATTTTTCCAGGTGGCTTTCAGTAAAATTTGAAACGTATTGATATTCTTCACTCTGAGCCCAGACAAGTAAAGGAAACATTTTTGAGATTTCTTTCAAAGATTATTTCCTCTTAAATCCACTTATGTTTATTATTATCCTTGTTTTTTTACTTAGAAAATGACAAGAATGTTATAGTGTAATAAGAGAGAATTTGGGCTTCCCAGGTGGCTCAATGGTAAGGAATCTGCCTTCCAAGCAGGAGACACAGGTTCGATCCCTGGGCTGGGAAGATACTTTGGAGAAGGAAATGGCATCCACTCCTGTTTTCTTGTCTGGGAAATCCCATGGACAGAGGAGCCTGATGGGCTACAGTCCATGGGGTTGCGAAGAGTCGGGCATGACTTAGCGATTAAATAACAACAAAGAATTTAAAATGAGTGTATTATAATTCTGGTAGATGTGCTCAGTCAGTCAGTTGAGTCCAACTCTTTGCAGCCCCATGGACTGTAGTCTGCCAGGCTCCTATGCCCATGGAATTTTCCAGACAAGAATACTGGAATGGGGCGCCATTTCCTACTTCAGGGGGTCTTCCCGAACCCATGTCCTTGTGTATCCTGCATTGGCAGGCAGATTCTGTACCACTAGCGCCACCTGGGAAGCCCTGTAATTCTGAATACCTATGCTGGAGTTGATGATCAAGCTAGCTTGTTTCTATTCTGGTTTAATGCAGGACAACTGTGCTCCTGGAGTGATTTGGAATATTTCTCATTGTATTACGATGTTGTTTTTTATGTGCTAGCTTGCTCATGTTTTAGGATAACTACTGAGTTTTTTTTTTTTTAACTTTTCTATTACTTTTTTTGTACTCACATTTACTTGTATTTTGGGAGAACTGAGTGATGTGTCAAACTGCTGTTTCTAGCATTGTCCTGTATGTGTCCATGATGTTTTTCTTCATTACCTAGAATGGAAAACACTGCCAAATTGTAAGCTAAAATTTGTAAGCTAAAATGGAGGCTCTGCATCCATGCTATGAAAAACTACTAAACAATACAATTCTTTCTCACAGCACTCCTTAGCTCTAGGATTTATATATCTTTTTTTTTTTTTTGGTTTAGATTAAGGACTTTAAGTGCAGTCTTTCCAAGAGGCCAGGAAACAGTTGTTAAGGTCCTTTCCTGTCTCATATTCCAAAACCTTTCATGTCACTGTTGTACTAATGACTTCCTGATCTAAATCTTCCTCGTTAAAGCAAAAAAAAAAAAAAAAAAGCACTCTTTGTACCTGTTGGAAGTAGAATTTTAGTTAAGTTTCAACTCTTTCATCTTTATCTCAGAGTAAGATGAAGTAGAAATAATTTTGAGAGAAAATTATAAGAATCATAAGATTCTATGGCAGCATCCACAGAGACTATTTTTTAAGCCTAAGCAGGGAAGGACAGTGCATTCAAAAGTACTTGGGTTTTATCTCTAGCTGAGTAAACTCCCATTTAAAAGCTTCTTAGAGTCATATAATGTTAAACATGGAAAGAACTTTGAATAGGAAACTGGAGACCAGAAGCATTAATGATTTGCTATATTAATTAGTAGCTAAGTTAGAACTTAGCTTCAGAATACAAACTTTATTATAATTAATTGCAGGAGTTGTCAGAACCAGACAGTTGCAGGAATTGTCAGAACCAGAAATATCATGAATGCATGAAATATATGTAGATGTACAGAATATGTGTTAATCAACTTTTTATGTAATTGGCAAGTCTTCTGGTCAACAGTAGGCTATTAGTAGTTAAGTTTTGGGGGAGTCAGAATTATACATGTATTTTTGACAGAAGGTGGCACCCATAATCCCCACACTGTTCCCATAATTGAGCCACTCAGTGATTAAAGTTTAAGTCAGATTTTTTTTAATAGCATTTTTCAAAAGCTAACCTAGAAAATTTAGGGTAATGTGCAAAATTAAGCTCTTCTTTTTACTGTATATGATCTCCAGAGAAGGAGAGTCTGTGTTGAGTGTTCTGGCTTGCTGTTGCCAAAATTGTTTTCTGATGGACCACTCCAGTCTTGTGGCTAGGTAGCAGCATTGATGGTTGTTTACTATTGCATATTGTTTGGTCCTACAAATGTGTTTTTCAGTTAATTCCTTTATGACCTCAAGCAAGTCCTTCACTATTCCCATTTTTTTTGACCAGAACATGTGATATATGTACTGCTGTGATTATCTGTAACCTCTGAGGCACTGGTACAGACTGTGAATGGATTTATTTTGTAATGTGGATAAACAGGATCTCTTCACTGCTTTTTAGAATTTACCCGAGTTGCCAAAACTAAAGATAAATGATGTAATTATATAAAGAAAAAAAGTTAGCTGAAATATCAGGGAACTCTTACTACTTAGATTTATCCAGAACTAAGCATTAATATATAAAGCACTTAGCATAGATAGTTGATGATTTTAAAAAAAGAATGTTAATAAATACATGAAAAAGTAGGAGAAATTATCTGTGGTTTTCCTTTAGCAAATAATAATATCTGTTGGTTTGCATATATAAATATGTAGTGCCTTTAAAAAGAATTTATGCAGTCACTTTGTTCTGAAGCACATAATGTACATAATAATGAAGGAAATTCAAAATGACATCCTGTTGGGAATTCTCTAGTAGTCCAGTGATTAAGACTTGATGCTTTTTCTTCCAGGGCCAGGGTTCAATCTCTGGTAGGGGAACTAAGATTCTACAAGCCTTGAAGTGTGGCCAAAACCAAACCAACCAATGTACCAAACAAAACAAAAAAGAAAATTATATCCTGTAATATATTTTTTATATATCTTCCACTTAAAATTTAAAGTTAGACAGTTAACAAGTCTAGATTCTGGTACAAGGTTAGCTAATTAGATGTGAAATCTTTCATGTGTCTTCACTACTCTGATTTTCGTTTTCCTGTAAAAATAAAAGTGGTTTTTAGGTATCTGTTGGTGAAAAAACAAAATCAACTGAGTAACTTTTAAAGATTTTATTGGTTTATTCAATGATTCATGAATTGGGCAGCATCCCGTTTAGCAGATAGAAAGGAGCTTTGAGGGGCTGTACAAAATGAAAGACTTTAAGCAGAAGGAAGCAGGGAAAGGAAGTTGTATTAGCTGGAAGTGGGTTAGTTATGGCAAAGTCACTTTCCTTTAGGAGATTGCAGGGTCTTTCAGGCAGATTACCTCATTCATGATGACCAGGTGATTTCTGACTCAGTAGTTTTAAGATTCTGTTTCTGGGAGAAGCCAAAACTGTAATTAATTTTTGGTTGGGGACATGGGACTTAGCATAAGTGACCCCCATTTTGTGTTTGTTGTCTTGTTTTTAGTACTGTCAACTATAAAATATGAAAATTATATGCACTAGCAGGTGTTCATACTTAGAGATCTTCAAGTGATAATTTTTTAGTTGAATATTTGCTTATGTTGGTTAGGATTCACACATTTTACCTTGATTTATAGTTTTGTCCTCTTTTCTCCTAAGATCTCAGCGGTTCAATAGCACCTCCAGATGTCAAGTTAAACCTTGGTGGAGATTTTATCAAAGAATCTACAGCCACTACATTTCTGAGACAAAGAGGTTATGGCTGGCTTTTGGAAGTTGAAGATGATGACCCTGAAGATAACAAGCCACTCCTGTATGTAAAAATAATATATATTTTTTGGATTTTAGAGCTGGTCTGTGAAATGATTATATTCTTTCATATTATTTAAGACAGATATGGAAAACCTTAACCTTTTTGGTCAAAAGTTTTAACTATTTTCAGTTTTGCTAGTACATTTGACCCTTGAACAACTGAGGTTTGAACTGTGTAGGTCTACTTATACATGGATTATTTTCAGCACTTGTATTGGAAAAATTTTTTGAGATTTGCAATAGTGCAAAAAACTCGCAGATGAACTGTGCAGCCTAGAAATATCATGAATGCATAAAATATAGATGTGCAGAATATGTGTTAATCAACTTTTTATGTATTGCTAAGTCTTCTGGTCAACAATAGGCTATTAGTAGTTAAGTTTTGGGGGAGTCAAAATTATACATGTATCTTTGATGGAGGGTGGCACCCATAATCCCCACATTGTTCAAGGTCGCCTATAATTAGTAAAACTGGAATAATGAAATAATATTTTTAACTCATTGAAAGTTCAGTTTAAGACAAATTAAGAATTCCGAAAAGATTACCTCTCCAAACTCTCTCCCATATAGCAATTCTGGAGCTACCCTTGGGAGGACTACAGGGATACTTTTCACCTTCTTCATACTTGAAGATTTTTAAGCAATTATGTATCCCTTGAGCTTCCCAGGTGGTGCTAGTAGTAAAGAACTCGGTTGCCAATTGCAGGAGACATAAGAGGACACCCGTTTGATCCCTAGGTTGGGAAGATACCCTGGAGGAGGGCGTGGCAACTCACTCCAGTTTTCTTGCCTGGAGAATCCCGTGGACAGAGGAGCCTGGCGGGCTACAGTATATAGGGTCGCAGAGTCAGACATAACTGAAGCAACTTAGCACATGTAAAGAATCAATAGCATGCACATGTATCACTTAGGGGGAAAAAGTGAAGAATTTAACAGTTTGGAAAGAAGAACCTGCTGCTGCTGCTAAGTCGCTTCAGTCGTGTCCGAATCTGTGTGACCCCACAGACGGCAGCCTACCAGGCTCATCCATCCCTAGGGTTCTCCAGGCAAGAATACTGGAGTGGTTGCCATTTCCCTCTCCAATGTATGAATGCATGCTAAGTTGCTTCAGTTGTGTCAGACTCTATGCAATCCTATGGACAGCAGCCTACCAGGCTTCTCTGTCCACGGGATTCTCTTGACAAGAATACTGGAGTGGGTTGCCATTTCCTTCTTCCCTGAGAAGAACCTATAGCATTGTAAAATCAAAGCATTACCAGGTTATTCTCTGTAGTAATTATTGGTAGCTGCTAAGTCACCTCAGTCGTGTCCTACTCTGTGCAACCCCATAGATGGCAGCCCAGCAGGCTCCACCGTCCCTGGGATTCTCCAGGCAAGAACACTGGAGTGGGTTGCCATTTCCTTCTCCAATGCATGAAAGTGAAAAGTGAAAGTGAAATCGCTCAGTCGTGTCCGACTCTTAGCGACCCCACGGACTGTAGACCACCAGGCTCCTCCATCCATGGGATTTTCCAAGCAAGAGTACTGGAGTGGGGTGCCATTGCCTTCTCCGAATTATTGGTAGATCAAGTACTAAAAACATTCTGTTTCTTAATGTTAATATACTGAATTTCATCAAATCTAAGATGTTATAGATTATGAGATGCAGTTATTTTACATTTATTAATAAAAGAGAAAAAGAGGCTAAGACAGTGTAAAACTAGAACATTAAAGGGCTATCTTGTCTCCTTAGTGTAAGGATAAATGAGAAATGATCAACCATGCAAAAAGAGAAACCAAGGAAGTTTGCTTGTCTGTTTGGCACTGGGTGATGAAGTGTTGGAAGAAACCTATGAGAATATAGAATTGCAGTCTGTGGTCCCAAAAAGTCTCAAGAGAAGAATTTTATTTAAAGTCTCAAATTGGTAGTGCCTCCAGGAGACTGGCAAAAGCAGATCTCGCAAGCACTTAGCTTCACACCAGACTGACAACAGTTGTTAAGACACCAGCTATTGTGAGACGTATCCCAACTTTAGAGATGTTGAAAATGTACATCTTGGAAATGTACTTCAAATGCAAATGTTTTGTTGACCTGTGGAGACTGTACTGTTATATTTAAACTTTTCTTAAATTCTTCTACAACTGTCTCAATATTCAAAAGTATGTGCCTTCTAAGAATTCTTATTTCAAAATTATAGGGAAGAATTGGATATTGATCTAAAGGATATTTACTACAAAATTCGATGTGTTTTGATGCCAATGCCATCACTTGGTTTTAATAGACAAGTGGTGAGAGACAATCCTGACTTCTGGGGTCCTCTGGCTGTTGTTCTTTTCTTTTCCATGATATCATTATATGGACAGTTTAGGGTAAGTACATCTTCCTTTACACAAATTCTAAATAGTTCAAAAGTTTTAAAATTTGAAATAACAAATATTAATTGTAGTACTTCATTATGTTTGAAAAATGCTTTAGCTTTACCCATTATTTCTCACTTGTTCATCCCTACAACTGTTCTTAAATAAATGGGAGGTTCCTTGGATTAATGGCTTCCAAACTATTCTATATCGTCATTCACATGAAAAGTATTAGTATTTGTATGGCAAGTGGATAAGTGGTTGGGACTGTTCCCAGCTGCCCATGCCCTTTCTGGTTTTCCATAAGAATAAAGAATTGAAAACAACAATACTCAACGTTTTTACCTTTGATTCATTTTTAGTTCTGTTTTTTAAAATAAACTTTTTAATGATGACAGGAATTCCACCAGTATTTGTTTTTACATAATACTATGTCCCATTTTCAGAGGCTTTATCTGTATCATCAAAACACAGCATATACACATCACTCCCTCATCTTTAGTTTAAGGCTTTAGGGGAATAAAAAATAATTCTATATCACAGAGTGATTCAGAAATAAATTAGTTTCCTTTTGTTCTATAACACATTTCTGTAAGTTTAGTGACTTAAAACAATGCAGATTTATTCTTTGACAATTCTTGAAGTCAGAAATCCAAGTTGAGTGTTAAAGGGCTAGAATCAAAATGTCAGCAGGGCTGGTTCCTCTGGAGGCTCCAGGACAGTCTGTTGCTTGCCTCTTTCCCAGTCAGAGGCTGCGACATTCTTTGACTTTTGGTTGCATCACTGTAATCTCCATTGTCACATTGTCTTCTCTTCTGTAGTCAGATATCCTTCTGCCTCCTTTCCTAAAGGACATTTGTGATTAAATTTGTGCTTGCTTGATTATTCAGAGTATTCTCTCCATAGCAAGATCCTCAATGTTATGTAACACTAGTCCTATTAATATTTACCTTGGATCAGTTTATATCAAGTATTCTGTTGCAGACAACCATTGAAGAAGTTGAATGGGGGTTCTGGTCTCCTGCCTACCACCAACCCTTCATGCAGAGCAACTCTAAGTGAATTTTATCTATATAATCTTTCATTTTAATGCAGGGTTCTAAGGCTAAAAACAGAAAATTCTTACCTCCATTGAATGTTGCTTAATTTGAATTTGTTTAATATTTTCTCATGCTGGATTAAGGTAATACATTTTTGGCAAGAATATCACAGAAGTGACATGGTGTGCTTTTCTACATACTATCAGGCATTACATGATACTGATATGTCTTGTTTCTAGTGCTATTATTGTTGATCACTTGGTAAGGCAAGGGGATGGTATCTGCCCAATTCCTCCGCTGTAAAGTTGCTATTTTTCCCTTTTTAATATAATAAATGTCTTGTGGAGATACTTTGTGACTATGCAAGTACTCTGTTTCTCATCAAATTTTAGCCCACTAATTTTAGCACCTATTGATGGATCTTTCTTGCAATAATTATTACTATATTGTTTACCGAATATGATTTTCCTCCTTTCTTCCATATGTATTAATTAGTGTTCTCTTTGGAACAGCTATTCTTTCTTTGTTATTACTTATTTATTTATCTTTGTCAGTATGGACAGATATTTATTTTACTTTGTGGACTATAATCCAGTATAATCATGTATTTTATTGCTTAGATTGTTGCAGTTTTAGCTATTGGAAGCTCCTTCAGGTTAGCTTTGGTATCCTTTTGACATATTCCCATCTTTTTTTGAGTGCTTCCTTTCTTCTTGACTCCACAGTGCATTCTGGACTCATCTTTCATTTTCCCTGTCCCAGCCTTGAAATCAGTCATTTCTCTAGGGAGTCCTAGTTCCTTTTATAGGGGAATATTTAGGAACCAGTAAATATCTGGGATTCCCAGATGGCATTAGTGGTAAAGACTCCACCTGCCAGTGCGGGAGATGTAAGAGACGTGGGTTCAATCCCTGTGTTTGGAAGATCCCCTGGAAAAGGAAATGGCAACTCATTCCAGTATTCTTGTCTGGAAAATCCAATGGACAGTAGAGCCTGGTGGGCTCCAAGTCCGTGGGGTTGCAAAAAATCTGACATGACTAAGGACACACATCATGTACCATAACTGGGCAGTTAGTCTTCTTACCTTGCTACTGGGTATCTTTATTTCTAGACCCTCTCAAGCAGACAGAACTTGGAAAAAAAATACATGCATGTATCATTATTATGTCAAGTCTCAGGAGTTAAAATTGTATGAAGTGTTGTCTACATTCTATTACTTGGATAAATATGTAATTAATATAAATTTTAGAGACCTTCTGAGATTAGTAACTTGTTTCACGGATAAATTTACCATGTGGAATGCTATAAAGCAGGAGTTGAGAGTCAACACTTTGCTCTCTTTTTGCAGTCATCTTTTATCATAGATCCTAATACTGAGGTTTCCTTAAGCAACTGATCATTGCTAAATTTTCAGTTTGGATGTAAAATTATATTACATATTATATTCTCATTAGGTTTTGGGAAGATACCTGGGAACCCAAACTTCCTATGACCTAAAGTCAGTGATACCAAAATATCTTATATGGTAGAGAATTGAGCTCATGGGAAATTTTCAGCTTATTTGGTAACACAGATATTAATTGCATGAATTTTTTTCTCTTAAGGTGGTCTCATGGATTATAACCATTTGGATATTTGGTTCACTAACGATTTTCTTACTGGCTAGAGTTCTTGGTGGAGAAGTAAGTAGTTAATTTTGAAAATAGTCTTTGTTTTTTATGGTAAGCTTTATTTTTGATATTGTAGATACTGTTAGTAACTGTGTTCATTGTAATTGTTTGTTGCCCCAGAACTGCTTTTAATTTATGCTGCTTCTTTCAAGGTGACCTACATATTAGTATTATGCATACTCTGTAAATATTATGAGAAAGAGGAAAGAAAAAATCCTATTTCATTTATAAATAACTTAGAGCTTTATAGGGAAGCATACAATTTATTCTCTGTTTAGTCCTCAAACTTTTGATCTCAGGTCCATAGAGCTTATTGCCAAACTGAGTCTTAAACTGAAGAAAGTAGAGAAAACCACTAGACCATTCAGGTATGCCCTAAATCAAATCCCTTACGATTATATGGTGGAAGTGAGAAATAGATTTAAGGGACTAGATCTGATAGATAGAGTGCCTGATGAACTATGGACGGAGGTTCGTGACATTGTTCAGGAGACAGGGATCGAGACCATCCCCAAGAAAAATGCAGAAAAGCAAAATGGCTGTCTGAGAAGGGCCTACAAATAGCTGTGAAAAGAAGAGAAGCAAAAAGGAACGATATACCCATTTGAATGCAGAGTTCCAAAGAATAGCAAGGAGAGATAAGAAAGCCTTCCTCAGTGATCAATGCAAAGAGATAGAGGAAAATAATAGAATGGGAAAGACTAAGATCTCGTCAAGAAAATTAGAGATACCAAGGGAACATTTCATGCAAAGATGGGCTCGATAAAGGACAGAAATGGTATGGACCTAACAGAAGAGGAAGATATTAAGAAGAGATGGCAAGAATACACAGAACTGTACAAAAAAGATCTTCACAACCCAGATAATCACAATGGTGTGATCACTCACCTAGAGCCAGGCATCCTGGAATGTGAAGTCACATGGGCCTTAGGAAGCATCACTAGGAGCAAAGCTAGTGGAGGGGATGGAATTCTAGTTGAGCTATTTCAAATCCTAAAAGATGATGCTGTGAAAGTTCTGCACTCAATATGCCAGCAAATTTGTAAAACTCAGCAGTGGCCACAGGACTGGAAAAGGTCTGTTTTCATTCCAATCCCAAAGAAAGGCAATGCCTAAGAATGCTCAAACTACCGCACAATTGCACTCATCTCACACGCTAGTAAAGTAATGCTCAAAGTTCTCCAAGCCAGGCTTCAACAATACGTGAACCATGAACTTCCAGATGTTCAAGCTGGTTTTAGAAAATGCAGAGGAACCAGAGATCAAATTGCCAACATCCGCTGGATCATTGAAAAAGCAAGAGTGTTCCAGAAGAACATCTACTTCTGCTTTATTGACTATGCCAAAGCCTTTATTGTGTGGATCACAATAAACTGTGGAAAATTCTGAAAGAGATGGGAATACCAGACCACCTGACCTGCCTCTTGAGAAACCTGTATGCATGTCAGGAAGCAACAGAACTGGACATGGAACAACATACTGGTTCCAAATAGGAAAAGGAGTACATCAAGGCTGTATGTTGTCACCCTGCTTATTTCACTTGTATGCAGAGCATATCATGAGAAGCATGGGGCTGGATGAAGCACAAGCTGGAATCAAGATTGCTGGGAGAAATATCAATAACCTCAGATATGCAGATGATACCACCATTATGGCAGAAAGCAAAGAAGTAGTAAGAGCCTCTTGATGAAAGTTAAAGAGGAGAGTTAAAAAGTTGGTTTAAAGCTCAACATTCAGAAAACTAAGATCATGGCATCCGGTCCCATCACTTCATGGGAAGTAGATGGGGAAACAGTGGAAACAGTGGCTGACTTTCTCTTTTTGGGCTCCAAAATCACTGTGGGCGGTGACTGCAACCATGAAATTAAAAGATGCTTGCTCCTTGGAAGGGAAGTTTTGACCAACCTAGACAGCATGTTAAAAAGCAGAGCCATTACTGTGCCAACAAAGGTCCGTCTAGTCAAGGCTATGGTGTTTCCAGTGGTCATGTATGGATGTGAGAATTGGACTATAAAGAAAGCTGAGTGCCAAAGAATTGATGCTTTTGCACTGTAGTGTTGGAGGAGACTCTTGAGAGTCCCTTGGACTGCAAGGAGATCCAACCAGTCCATCCTAAAGGAGATCAGTCCTGAATATTCACTGGAAGGACTGATGTTGAAGCTGAAACTCCAGTACTTTGACCACCTGATAAAAAGAGCTGACTCATTTGAAAAGACCCTGATGCTGGGAAAGCTTGAAGGCAGGAGAAGAACCGGAAGACAGAGGATGAGATGGTTAGATGGCCTCACCGATTCAATGGACATGTGCTGTGCTTAGTCGTTCAGTCGTGTCTGACTCTTTGCGACCCCATGGACAGGCTCTTCTGTCCATGAGGATTCTCCAGGCAAGAATACTGGAGTGGGTTGCCATTTCCTACTCCAGGGGATCTTCTCGAGCTAAGGATCAAACCCATGTCTCTGGAGTCTCCTACAGTGGCAGGCAGATTCTTTACCACTGCACCACCTGGACATGAATTTGGGTAAACTGTGGGAGTTGGTGATGGACAGGGAGGCCTGGCGTGCTGCAGCCCATGGGGTCACAAAGAGTCGGACATGATTGAGCAACTGAACTGAACTGAACCATGGAGCTTAATGTAGGTTGTATTTACCAATATTTATCATGGGGACTTCCCTGGTGGTCCAGTGTTTAGATGCCACACTTCCACTGCAGGGGATGTGAGTTCAGTCCCTGGTCAGGGAATAAACATGCCTCATTTTGTGACCAAAAAGTTAAAGCAAACAAAATTACCATGTTAGAAATTAAAATAAAAATAAAAATTTTAAATGTGTGTTTATTCATTTAAAACTAAAAGCAAATCAAGTATATTTTAACATAAAGAATATATTTTAAAGAAAACCTTTTTAAAATAAGTTGAGGAAAAGGCATTGTTATACATTCTTGTCAGTAGCTTTAATATCTGGGTTAGTGGAATCTGGATTCTGATATCTGCTTTCTGCATTCAACTGGTACATGATATATCGGTTTGGTTAAAGTATATTAAAAAATAAGGCCTCATGCAGGTATATAATTTGAAAATGAGGGATATTTTAACACATTTTTTTGGATGATTGTGGTTATTCTATTCTGATACTACATTAACACTGAAGAGATAATAGTTTTTTGTTTTGATTTCTTTGGTCTCTTGTTAATATTTATAATTTGCCAAAAATCAGACATGTTGTCTGACCTATACCATCACTTTTTTCAATTAATTTATTTTAATTGGAGGATAATTACTTTACAATATTGTGATAGTTTTTGCCATACATCAACACGAATCAGCCACAGTTCTACATGTGTCCCTCCCATCCTAAACACACCCCCCACATCCCTCCCCACCCTGTCCCTCTGGGTATTCCCAGAGCACCAGCTTTGGGTGCCCTCAACAGGAAATGGTTTCTTAAAGGTTTTTTGTGAGGAATCTCAAACCATATCAGTGAACTTTTTATATTCTTTTTCATTGAAATTCATTTTGAATGGGTCTTTTTACCTATGCATGGTCATCTAGAGAACACTAGTTCACTGAGGTTTGCAGAACTTCCAAATGTTGACACGTTTTATTCTATGATATCAGAAAACCACATTCATTAAGATCACTACCTATCTCAGCAGAAAATGTCAAGATTACAGTGTTGGATGTAAGTTTACCAAAATTCTACTTTTTGCTTGAGAGGGAGCATTTAGTAATTTGGAAGAAATACTGTGAGTTGTTTTTCTTGAAGCAGTGGGCTCGTTTCATTCATTTTCAGTCATGTGGCCTGTCAGTACCTAACTGTGAGTAATTACAGTTGTATTCATTTGTTCTTTCACGTGAGAGTGGCGTTCCACGGATAAAGCGTCCAATTCGGCTCTTAAGCAATTGTGCAAGTGCTTTCCTTGGGATAACCATTGAATCAAGGTAGAAGAAATGCTTTCTGTGTACTTCGCATTTTGTTACACAGAATATTAAAAAGATATATTCAAAGGTTGAGGCTTAATAAAATCAGTCATTTTAACTGCTTCATTAAGGACGTTTTTAAGTGAAACAGGAGGGTTTTTTCTTTCTTTTCTGTGTATGGTAGTAAAGAACATAGTTACTATTAGTACAGTTCATACCACCTTGGCATAATAAAGCAGCATGTTTTATCCATTGCTTTTGTTCTGTTAGTATCAATAGCAACCTAATTTAAAAAGGCAAATAATGTTTTATCACTATTATAAAAAATAGTTTTGATGTCCAGTCTTTTAGAAGAGTCTACTGGACCCCCAGAATACCATGGGCCACACCTGGAGAATCATTGCCCCATTAAATTAGACTTTATGAATTACTGTAAACCTAGGAATTGTAACACTCTGGGATTCAGCTGTTTGTGGAGAGAGTAAAGCAGAAGGGATGCCAGGCAAAGTTATCATACGAGTGCTGACTCATATTAGGCTTCCTCTTTGGAGAAGGCAATGGCAACCCACTCCAGTACTCTTGCCTGGAAAATCCCATGGATGGAGGAGCCTGGCGGGCTGCAGTCCATGGGGTTGCTAAGAGTCGGACACGATTGAGCGACTTCACTTTCACTTTTCACTTTCATGCATTGGAGAAGGAAATGGCAACCCACTCCAGTGTTCTTGCCTGGATAATCCCAGGGACGGTGGAGCCTGGTGGGCTGCCGTCTATGGGGTCGCACAGAGTCGAACACGACTGAAGCGACTTAGCAGCAGCAGCAGCAGCATGAATACTGAATGCTAAATGTCTAACTCTTGAGCCTTTTTCTCACACTTGGGGGAAAAGTCTCCAAGTCTGATTCTTAAGCTTTTGTTCTACTACTTTCCAGTTTCCAAAATTGAGTTGCTGTTGTTCCATCTTCTCGCCTCCTGTTTATGCTTCTTACAAAAAGGAGTTTCTTTTTTCTCTTCCCTTTTAATGGAGTTTTGAGAGGGAATGGTATTA
This sequence comes from Okapia johnstoni, assembly GCA_024291935.2. Lineage (NCBI taxonomy): Eukaryota > Metazoa > Chordata > Mammalia > Artiodactyla > Giraffidae > Okapia > Okapia johnstoni. The sequence continues at coordinate 119,710,281 of CM044306.1, read as the reverse complement.
GATATGTGTTCGGTTCACCATCTTAACCTACAACTCTTGAATAAGTTTAGAGTAACATTTATCTGTGTAACTTTTTTACTCTGCTTATGGAAATTTAAAATAATTTTAACTGGGACTTAAAATGACATTCGTTTGCGTATTATGAAGACAGGTATCACTAATTGGTTTGGTAATTTAAGACTGTTGTTGACTCACACAGGGGCTCTGTATTAACCTAGAGGGGTGGGATGGGAAGGGAGATGGGAGGGAAGTTCGGGATGGAGGGGACATATGTACACCTATGGCTGATTCATGTTGAGGTTTGACAGAAAACAACAAAATTCTGTAAAGCAATTACCCTTCAACTAAAAACTAAATAAATTTAAAAACAAAAAGACTGTTGTTCAGGAAATTAAAAGACCTAGATCTTACTTTGAACTCTAACCAGCTAGCTGTGTCTTTCCTGAACCAAGACCTTTGTCTCTCTGAGAATCAGTTTCTTCGTAATGGGGATAGTATTACTACTACTACATGATACTTTTATGATTTTCTTAATTCTCATGTTTATGTAAGTACAACAAAGTATATATTATGTTTAATAGTGGTTAAAATAATTAACTTGATTTTTATGATATTTATTTAAAATTTTGAAAATTCACAGGTTGCGTATGGCCAAGTTCTTGGAGTTATAGGATATTCATTACTTCCTCTCATTGTAATAGCCCCTATACTTTTGGTGGTTGGATCATTTGAAGTCGTGTCTACACTTATAAAAGTAAGTAGTGTGTGTTATAAAAAGTAGTTTACTGTTTTCCAGTCAGGAAAGTCTACAATTGCCCCTGCATATCCATGGGAGGTTGGTTCCAGAATCGCCGCCCCCCACCCCCCCCACCACCATAGACACGAAAATCTTTGATGTCCAAGTCCCCAGTATAAAATTATGTAGTCTTTACATATAACCTATGCAAATCCTTCCATCTACTTTAAATCATCTCCAGATTACTTATGATACCTAATACAATATAAATTGTTGTCTGTAGTCCAGCATACTCAGGTTTGGCTTTTTGAAACTTTCTGGAATTTTTTTTTTTCCCCAAATATTTTCAGTCCACAGTTGGTTGAATCCGTGGATGCAGAACCCACAGGTAATAAGAGTTGACTGTACTAGTTTTCTGGCTAAAAAATCCTGTAATCTATAACTGTTTGTATCAAGCAGTTAGTAGTATTTTGGAACAGTGACCTTACTCACTGATTTTACCAATTGTATATATTTTCCCCTTTTAATTGCCAGAAATGATAATGTATATCTAGGGTGGAATAAAGAACAAAGAGCAAATCTGGCCTCAGGATATTACACTCAGAAGATTTTTTAATTTAATGTTAAAAGTTTCTTTTCTATGCTTATAAGATGAATTCATTATATTTATTTGAAATTCCACTGGATGTTTATTTAATAATTGTTACTCCTATTTGAATAGTAAATTACTGATCAAGTAAGATACATGTAGTTCTAATAAACTGACTTTTCTATGTTGCAGAAATCAGGACTTCTTTATGCTGGGTTAAACTTATTAACAATGTACCCACTTTAAACATTTACTGATAATATTAAACACTGTTAATGAATAGTGATGTCGCAGATTTTGGTATTAATTTTGAACCACTTTGGAAAAAATAAATAACTACTTTCACACATGTATGTATATTACACAGTGAATGTAATTTTTTTCTTTATGGAAAACAGAACTTCTTAAGACCACCACTTTCAATACTAGAACTACCATTTTGTAGTCTCCATATTAGAGTATTTAAGTACTAGAGTATTTAAGTAGACTCACTCAAGTAGAGTTAATTTTATGACTTGTGGTTTCACTTAAATTACTAATTCCAGTGTAAGAGAAATTATTCCTTTTAGAATTGAGTAACTCCAGGCTAACACTGACATATAAGCCTTGGATATTGAGAAGAGTTGGATTTTAGAACCAGTCAGTTCTGAAATCAAATCCTGGTTTTGCCTCTTCTGTCCGCCTGGGGGAGATATCTTTTCTTACTCTCCTGTAAAATGGAAACTTAGCAACTACTTTTTCGGATTTGTTATGAAGATTTTGAAGAATAAATAGTGCTTGATGCACAGTATGCACTCAAGCAGTAGCTGTTATTATTATAAATATGAAACAAATATTTTGAGAACATCTTTGTATGTTTCAACTGTTGGAACACTCTAGAAACCAAGAAGAAGCGCTTTCATTCCTCTAATCCTAATTTTTTAAAAAATTATCATTATTAGTGCTTAGGTTGAAAGTCTTGCAGTGCAGAAGCTAGCCCCACCCACACTGGCATTTAATTATTTAGTGTTAATGAACATACCACTTTACTGAGTCATTCAGGATTACTGCCTGTGTGTTGTTTTACTTGGGTTAAAGATTGTTTGAATGCTTCTGAGACTGTTCCCAAAATTGCTAAAACTGTGTCCTCTGGTTATTTTTAGTCATCGAGTTCAGCTGAAAATTTGTCTTTAATATTCTTCATACAATAGAAGAGTCTTTTTTTATATCATTAAAATTTTAGGATAAAAATTTTGTGAACTTTAGATTTTTCTTTGCCACATTTCTTTCTCTAATCACTTAAATCTTTGTGTAGCAATCTGTTTTGCATGTTTCTTGTTTTAGTCCAAAGTCTGTTGAGAAATAATGAAATAATAATGAAAGAATGAAATAAACAAATAATGAGAACTCTCACCCTTTAACCTCTAGCATTGGAATGCAGTTTGCAAGCACTAATTTTTTTTTAACATTAAATCTCTGTAATTTTACCAGTCTTAACCATTTATTCACAGCAAACATTTAATCATCATGTACAAATGGAATTTGATTATAATTTTATTTATTTCTCTACACTTTTTTTGTAAGATTAAAATATCTTATATTTTCTGTTGCATTTAGTTTTAAAAGTGCAGTAGAAAATTGGATCATCTCAAATAATTTTCAGTCAATCTGCCAGTATTTATTTTTTACCTCCGTACTAGTGATTCTCAGTTGATGGCAGTTTTTCCCCCCAGGGATGTTTGGCAATGTCTGGAGACATTTTTGTGTGTCACAGATGGGGAGGGATGGGGTGGCACTAGTATATAGTGGCTAGAAGCCAGGGATACTGCTAAACATCCTACAGTGCACAGCACAACTTCCCACAACAACTATCCAGCCCAGAAATTTGATTAGTGCAAGGTTGAGAAACCCTGCTCTGTGCCAAGTGTTTCTGTCATAATTTCCCTGATGTCTATCCTTGAAGTTATTCTCTCATTTTATTCTATAAAATGCCTTCAGTGACTACATTAAGAAGTATTACATAAATTTCTAGTGGATATAATTTAAAATTAAGTAGGTGCATAGTCAGAATACTCTAAAGCAAAATGTTACATTTTTCCTCCTTGTAACATTATATTTCTGCCTAGTCCTGGGAAAATGACTTGATACTTATAAATATTGTGTGAAATTTTCACTTAATCTGTTTTTCTACTTCCTGGAAGAAAATAATATTTTCTACAGAATCAGTTAGTTTTCTTAGGAAACAAATATCTTTCAGCATCTCATCCCAGTAATAGTTTTTCCAAAAGTTGCCTTGTCTTAAATCATCCAAGACACTTGTTAAAATGACTGATAATTAGATCCTTCTCCCGTTAGATTCTGATTCAGGAGAACTAGAATGAATCCCAGGAAGCTAATAGTCACCCCAGGTGGTTCTTATAATTAGACAAGTTTGATAACATAAAACCTAAGTCATTTCCAGATGTTAAGGAACAGAGCAAGGATGAATATTGTTAATAAGTTTTCAACATTCTCAATAAGTTTTGCTGTTTCTCTTAATTGGTTGCCAGGGTTGTTTTAAAAAAAATACTGCAAATGTTATTTTTACTGTATGATACTCAAAATGTTAATTGACTTGCTAATATGCTGCCTTTTGTCTTTTTTTTTTTTTTTTTTAAGCTCTTTGGTGTGTTTTGGGCTGCCTACAGTGCTGCTTCATTGTTAGTGGGTGAAGAATTCAAGACCAAAAAGCCTCTCCTGATTTATCCAATCTTTTTATTATACATTTATTTTTTGTCCTTATATACTGGGGTGTGATCTAAGTCATATATAAGTAGAAAAAGACAATGTTACATTTCTGTATAGGCTGGAAATTCTTGCTTGAGGATATTAAAAAAACCCTGTTGTTGGTAAAATTTTACATGTTCAGATGTAAAGGCAGTTTCAGGTCTTTTTAAAACATTTTTTTTTTTGTATTTAATTAAGCAATTGCAGTTATCTGAATATTTTTGGTCAGAATTATGAATTCTGTTTGATTCTTCATATTCCAGTGAATAAAATATAAAAGCATTGTGTTTTTAAGATTGTGTCAATATTCACCTAAAAATCTGTGCCAAAAGCACCTGGAATGGTAATTATATTTCACTTGAAGGGTAAATATAATAACATTCTGATGATCTAAAAGTGCAATTTTTTCCTTTAAAGAGTTTTCTCCTGCATTGCAGATCCTGTAGATATATATTTATATTTATACATATATATTTATGAAGTAATTCTTATTCACAAAATATATTTCTGAATAGCCTAAAAATTAAGGTATTTTAAATCCAGTGCTTACACTTTCTTTAATTTGGCCTTTATTCTTTTAATTTATGAAATTAAATTCGCTCTTAAATTATATATAATTTTTAAAGTCTCGTACATGCTTCTGGCAGTATGTCCTTGGTAAGAATTCCTTTTTTTTTTTTTTAATTTTTTATTGCAAGATATTTGCTTTACAATATTGTGCTGGTTTCTGCCATACATCAAAATTCATAATAATAACAACTAAAACTAATTATAACAGTTGCTGATATAGATTTGGTTTGTTTGGGTGTGCTTGTTTTTTACAAACCACTTTGAATGTCTAAACATCTGATTTAAAGTTTCTGCTTATGGCATTTGATGGATATGGCATTTATTAAAACTGTCAGTATGTAGAAAAACAATAATATTTATAGCATCAGTAAATATTTTTAAGTGGCACTTCTAAGACATAAAAGTTGCTGAAAAGAGACCTTTAGAGTCTTGTCCCCAGCAATGTTATATGAAGTAGAAAAAAAATAAAATGATTCCCAGCTGTGTGTTTTGTTTTATAACACCTTGTCTTGTATTACTTGATATTTTAACAAGTATCAGATACTCTTTAACAAATATACAATATTTGCCAAGAGAGATACTAAGAAATTCCAACTAGTGAAATTTTATGCAAATAATTTCATAGACTCTAGATGTACCTTTAATTAATATTAGTTTGTAAAGTAGGTGAAATATTTGATATCCATAAAATACCAAATGCCTAATAACTATTAGCAAATTATTATATTATCTTTTCTGGTCTCAGCTGGAAGAACTAACTGCTGTCTTCAATATGATAATGTGGCCACTTCTTGGGATATGTTCCTTGAGCAACCTAATGTGTCAGGAAATATCCAGCAACTCTGAAATAAGCCTACAAATTAGCAAGATATCAAGCCCATCTCTCATTCTTTTCTCCTCTCCCCCACCTAAAATAGAAAAAAAAACCCAAATACTTTAAGCTGCAGAAGTGAGAAGTATAGAGCTATCTTTAGGCCAGAATAATGTGGAAAAATTACATGATGCTGATTATTTAAACAAGCTTAGGAAAACAGACTATAAACAACAGAGGGATAAAACTTCTAAAACCTAAAATCATATGGAATAGTAAGGAAGGATCTATAGCTACGGAAGTAGCAACTACAAAGCAAATGTTTGTCATACTTTAGGGGTTTCTGAGATCAATACTTTGTTTTGGTAGATTATTATATTTGATCATAGTGCTGACCCTGGAATCTTTTCCAAAAAGCTTGGGGGTCCATACCAGGCAGTAGAATTTTACTAAGCAATAAGTCAAATGATTTTAGGACCAACTCCAAAGGTGGTTTAAATTTTTTTTTAAGCTAGCATTTCTTTAAGATGTGAATGAAAAGTTCACTTGTATTGAATCTTGTTTATTATTGGTGTAAGATAAAATGAAGTACTTGTGTTCCAAAAAGGTATTTAAAAATAATAACATTTAATCTTGGGACTAGTCCAGTTTAAGGTATATATAAAAACTATTTATAATGTTTTATAATGTTTCAAGCTCAGCCACTGTCTTCATGAGCTAATGAGCAAAGCACTTAAAACAGATTGTCAGTTTGCAACATGACTTGTAAATGTGTACAAGATACAGTACTGTTACAGCTAATAATGGTAAGTTGACCGTAATGTCCTCTGCTTGAATTTATATATAAAAATATTTTATGTCATATTGATTTAAAATAATGATTTCCAACTTAATTATTAGTTCATTAGTATTTTTAAAACAGAATTACCCAGATAATCACTTCTAGTTGTATGTGTGTATACATGTTTAAAGTGTTTCCAGTCGTAGTAATCCTGATGAATGTTAATCCTCAAAAAAAAAAAAAAGAATGAAACATTTACTTCTGTTTTAAATTGATTATAAAATAATTGAAGTTTTGATTATAAATCAAAATCTCTATAATTTTGTTTATATTAAAATACAGTCTAGGAAGATTTATAAAGTTTTATGAACCATTACTAAACTTGCTAATTTCTAAGATCTGTAAGGCAATTTTATATATAATATAATATATTTCCAAAAATTCCCCTAAATATATTAATATTTCTAAATTAGTGAAAATTTACATTTACTTAAAATGTGAGGTAGATATTTTTGTTTGCATATTGTTTAAAATTTAGTTCATTTAAAAAATTCTGATGTAATAAAACATTGAATAAAATAATACTTCTACAAACTAATAAAAGCAATATTTTTCATGTTCAACAAAACTGAATATTTTAAGATGATTGTTATTTATCTTTTACCTTTTTAGTAATACATATTTTAGCTAGTGTTAAGTTTTAGGAAGTTGTGACACATTTGATAATTTTTGTTAAAATGTTTTACTTCCATACAGTTTTGTTTTATATATATAATTTACAAGTTGGGTTTCTTCTTTTGTTCTTTGCTGCAAAGGAGAACAGCACACATCATGGGGAACTGTAGAGTGTCTCAGAGTGTTTAAAAGGTCCTATTACAGGATTTAGACTTGAGTTAATACAATTCATGGCAGTCTGAAATAAGTCTTAATAGAGCTAAAAATCATCCTCAGATTCTCTCTTCTCTGATATTTTAGTCACATAAAATAAGTATCTTATTATCCTCTTTCATAAAAAGTTTCTTTAATTGAACCCTTGATTACATCTTGGGCTTTACCTAGTACCACATGGTAGTTTCCCTTTAGAAACAGAATTACAAGTGTTCTGTTCCTGCTTTGTATAATCTGACAGTAGTTTGTATGTTTGAGAATCTGCTGTCACTTTTTAAGTAAATTCCAAAATATGATTTTTGACATCAGTCAATACTAGACATTCTAACATCTTTTCACTAGAAATCATTATAGTTTCTGAAGAAAGTTCTGTTGTGAAATACATTTTCTTTACAACAGACTTTCTATATACTTTATAACAGTTTTAGGTTCTGCTGTGTCTTAGTGGGTATAGTTGTCTAAAGAGAAATGGTTAAGAGAATATTCCCTGTGCAAGTTGTATATTATTAAACATTAAGCTTAGGGTTAGGTTGGAACTTCCCTGTTGGTAAAGAATCTGTCTGTAGTGCAGGAGACTCCTGTCCGATCCCTGGGTTGGGAAGATCCTCTGGAGGAGGGAATGGCTACCCATCCAGTATTCTTGCCTGGAGAATTCGTGGACCATGGAGCCTGGCAGGCTACTGTCCATGGACTTGCAAAGAGAATTATCAAATGTGTCTTGCAAAGAGTCAGACACTTTACAGGGTTAGGTTGCTCATTTGAATTCTTTCGATATGCTGATGTTGCACTTTGGAGGTTAATTTAGGGAAAGAATGTCAGAATGATTAAGATGGCATTAGTAAAATAACTCCCTATTTTGCATTCTGTATTGGTGATTACCCTGGTTTCAACTTTTCTAATTTTCAGCAAGATATCTATAAGTTTTTACTTTGAAGGTGTTTAGTTTACAATTTGAAAATGCTTGGAAAAAATTCTTTAAACATTCTTTTTTGAACAGTTCAGCGATATACTAATACTGTCACTGAGACTTAAGTTAGATATTAATATGAAAAACATTTTAATGAAATATTTTGAATTTAACTTAGAGTATATAAAGGTTATCAATGCTTATGGGGCAGGGAAAGTACGCTATCCTACCTGTAATAAGTTTGTTAAATTAATACTTGGAATATAAGTAAATATGATGTATCAAGTATGGAGACACTAGTTTCTCTATAATAGTTGCCACTGAGCAATTTTTATTAAAAACCAAACAAGCAAAAACAGCTTACCAAAGTATTTAGACAGGATCAAATGAAATTGCAAGGAATGACTGATTATGGGAGAAATTTGTCATCTGGTAATAAAGAGGAAAAGCTGGTATAAAAGATTGCTGCTATTCATAAATGCTTAGTGATAAATGATTGAAATTCTACATTTTTCTTGATTTTAGAGTGATTCTTTCTACTTCTGTGGAAATTAATCAGTTGCTGTGTAAATATCAGTTAAATTGTGTCCAGCATTTGATAATGAAACAACCCATATGTTTTGTAATCCTTATGGTAAATTACACTCTGATAACTGTAGTGTTGCCATAGAAAACAGTGAAAATATTTTTGTTGATGATGGACCTACATGCTAAGTGCTTCATACTCAATTTTTTTTGCTAACTGAGACCTAGGAAACTTGCCTAATTAGATTTATTTTCAAAGAATGGTACTGGTTGTAGCTTTAAGAAGGAAACATTCAGAAGAAATGGCATTTGAATTGGGTACCCTGAATGTGAAGAGAGAACAGATATCCATCAAGTGTTTATTGACCCCTTCCTATGTGCCAGGTTCTACACTAGGTTTAGGAATAAATGATGCACAACAGAGACCACACATGCACCCTCACGAGCCGGTATTTTTGAGAGATAAAATGATTAGTTTAACAAATTGTAAAACAGTTGCAACAAATGAAGAAAGAGGGGCCTGTGGTGACAAGACAGTGTATGACAGAGGAATTAGACAAGAAAAGCCTTCTGGAGGCAATGATGTTTAAGCTGAAATCCTTGGGTAAGTAAAAGTTAACTAAGCAAAGAAGGAAGGGAAGACTATTACAGACAGAGGGAATAGCAGGTGAATAGAAGGAAATGAAAACTCGTTTGGCTGAAGTTAGTAGTTGTCAGAGTTTTTGATTAGATATAATGGTGCTTTTAATACCAAGGCCAAGGTCTGTAGTCCTACTCTTGATAGATTCCCAACAGAAATGCATATGCCACAAAAAAACAAGAACATAGTAACATGATTCATAATAGCAAAAAATTGGATATAGCATGTCTATCAACATAAAATAGGTACAATTATACAGTGGGATTTTATGCAATTAAAATAATTAGAGCCATGTGCAAGAAAGTGACCACCAAAATGTTTTACTGCTTTACCCTTATTGAGGAGAGAAGAGTTGTATTTGGAAAGAATCTTGAGAAGGACTTATGTGCTTTTCTGTATGTGTGTTTCAGGGCATCCTTAATTTTTGTAATTGTTTTAACATAGTTAAATTGCCACTTCACATTTTACTCTTTTTCATGTATTATGCCATAACTATCTTCATGTTATATAAACTTCATAACCGTACTTCAGAGGAATCTTCCCTGAATTTTGTAACTCTCCAGCTGTATGCCCCAGTTAAATCTTTATTGCATCATTGCTTATTTCATTTGTAGTACTACTACTTGGTAAGTGTCTAGATTTCTTTTTTTAATTCTTCCACTATAATGTAAGCTCCACTGGGGCAGGGGCATTTTCTGACATGTTTGTTAATGTATTCCCAGTACTTTTGTTGAATGAATACAGGAACCTGGTCATTGAATCCCAAATTCAAATTGGATCCAGTGAATTTCAAAACCAATAGCTTAATTATTAGTCTTTCATAGATTATTAAAGTTAGGCAAAGCTTTAGAGATCACCTACTGAGTGTAATCATACCTCATTGTACAGATGAGGAAACTAAAGTCTAAGGAAGGGTTGTCAAACACTGTTGACCGACAGAATTGGAATAAGAGCTTATGTCTTCAAACCAACAGTCTACTGCTCTTTCCGTTACAGTGTGGAACACCAGTGTTGCCAGAAGAGGGCAACATAGATGATTGCCTTCTGCTGCAGTCCATCATGTAGATAATTGAAACATCTTTCTCTTTACTTTTTGATCTTTTTCCATTTCATTTTTAAAAATCTACTGTTAGCTTTAGGCTTACAAGTGTTACACATTAATATTAAATAGTGAAGGTTCAAAGGGCTGTTATGAGGCTTAAGTGAGCTATTTAATATAAAGCATATAAAATTGTCCCATATTCAATAAAAGCTATTAAACTGAATTTATTTAGATCAATGAAACAAGGGTTTCCAGAAATACACTCAATTATATATAGAAAGTATGGGATAAAAGTCACATGCCAAATTGGTGTACATGAGATAATGCATCAGATAGAAATGTATTTGTTTGCAAGAAACAATCCTATGATCAGTACGGTCATACTGTATAATTGTACCCTATGATCCTTAAGTAAACAAAGTTTATTTTTCTCACATAAGCAATCCAAGGGTGTATAATCTAGGACTAACAGCAACTTAATGTCGACAGGGACTCAGGTTCCTTTTTCCTTTGTACTCTGCTATTTTTTTGGTTGGTGGCTTTCATCCTTGTTGTCTCAAGATAGTTGTTTCACCTCTAGGTAGTACATCTAGATTCCAATCAGGAAGAAAGTGGAGGTTAAGAGGCCAAATGGAGCATGTCAGTCAAAGTTGCCTTTAAAAATCTCTGTAAGCCGCATGCAGTGACTTCCTCTTGTATCTCAGCAGAGAACAGAAACACTTGGCCACCCCCTTGCTGTAAGAGAGTCTGAGAAAGTATTTTAAGCTGGGCACGTGTACTGCCCTAAACAAAGTCACATTCTGTTAGTAAGGAAGAACGGGTGCCAGGTAGGTAACTAGCAGTGTCTAACAAAAACATTATCAGTTCAGTTCAGTTGCTCAGTCGTGTCCGACTCTTTGCGACCCCATGAATTGCAGCACGCCAGGCCTCTCTGTCCATCACCAACTCCCGGAGTCTACCCGAACCCATGTCCATCGAGTCGGTGATGCCATCCAACAGTCTCATCCTCTGTCATCCCCTTCTCCTCCTGCCCCCAATCCTACCCAGCGTTAGGGTCTTTTCCAATGAGTCAGCTCTTCGCATGAGGTGGCCAAAGTATTGGAGTTTCAGCTTCAACATCAGTCCTTCCAATGAACACTCAGGACTGATCTCTTTTAGGATGGATTGATTGGATCTCCTTGCAGTCCAAGGGACTCTCAAGAGTCTTCTCCAACACCACAGTTCAAGAGCATCAATTCTACAGCGCTCAGCTTTCTTCACCGTCCAACTCTCACATCCATACATGACCACTGGAAAAACCATAGCCTTGACTAGACGGACTTTTGTTGGCAAAGTAATGTCTCTGCTTTTAAATATGCTGTCTAGGTTGGCCATATCCTTCCTTCCAAGGAGTAAGCGTCTTTTAATTTCATGGCTGCAATCACCATCTGCAGTGATTCTGGAGCCCAAAAAAGTAAAGTCTGACACTGTTTCCACTGTTTCCCCATCTATTTCCCATGAAGTGATGGGACCAGATGCCATGATCTTAGTTTTCCGAATGTTGAGCTTTAAACCAACTTTTTCACTCTCCTCTTTCACCTTCATCAAGAGGCTCTTTAATTCTTCACTTTCTGCCATAAGGGTGGTGTCATCCACATATCTGATGTTATTGATATTTCTCCCAACAATCTTGATTCCAGCTTGTGTTTCTTCCAGCCCAGCATTTCTCATGATGTACTCTGCATATAAGTTAAATAAGCAGGGTGACAATATACATCCTTGACATACTCCTTTTCCTATTTGGAACCAGTCTGTTGTTCCATGTCCAGTTAACTGTTGCTTGCTGACCTGCATACAGGTTTCTCAAGAGACAGGTCAGATGGTCTGGTATTCCCATCTCTTTCAGAATTTTCCACAGTTTATCGTGATCCACACAGTCAAAGGCTTTGGCATAGTCAATAAAGCAGAAATAGATGTTTTTCTGGAACTCTTGCTTTTTTGATGATCCAGCGGATATTGGCAATTTGATCTCTGGTTCCTCTGCCTTTTCTAAAACCAGCTTGAACATCTGGAAGTTCACAGTTCATGTATTGCTGAAGCCTGGCTTGGAGAATTTTGAGCATTACTTTACTAGCATGTGAGATGAGTGCAATTGTGCGTTAGTTTGAGCATTCTTTGGCATTGCCTTTCTTTGGGATTGGAACGAAAATGGACCTTTTCCATTCCTGTGGCCACTGCTGAGTTTTCCAAATCTGCTGGCATATCGAGTGCAGCACTTTCACAGCATCATCTTTGAGGATTTGAAATAGCTCAACTGGAATTCCATCACCTCCACTAGCTTTGTTCATAGTGATGCTTTCTAAGGCCCACTTGACTTCACATTCCAGGATGTCTGGCTCTAGGTGAGTGATCACACCATCGTGATTATCTGGGTCGTGAAGATCTTTTTTGCACAGTTCTTCTGTGTATTATAGGCCACTTTAAAAAGTACAAGGATGGCCCTACTTCTTATGCTGGAGTATGTAAATTACAGATATATCCGGTATTTTTTTAAATAGGCAGGAAAAAAGAGACTTTTTATATGCTATTTGAGAAGATAAGGCTTTCAAACATGACATAAAACACAAAAGCTAAAAAAGGTTAGGAAACTTGACTACTTAGAATTTAAAACAATTTTATAGGAAAAAGATCAACTACTACTTGGAGAAAAATATTTTTAAGACATGTGTATAGAGGGCTAATTTCCTTAATATAAAAATAACATTTGGAAATTAATAATTTTCAGTGGACAAAGGATGTACATGGGCAATCATAGTATATAATGTATAATAGTAAAAGAATTTATAAATTGATAATTTAAAATGGACAACAAATGTAAATGAGCAACTCAAGAGGGGAGAAATGATAAAGACCAACATATATATGTACAAGTGCACAAATTCATTCCTGGTTAAATACAGTTGAAACAACATTGGCCTCCGTTTGCCAAAACTTGAGATGATTGATAATATCTGGTGTTAATTGGTTGGGATTATGAGGAGATCTAATGTTTAGCTGATAGACACCAGCATGGCTGTCTCAGTTGAAATACTGAAATTTGTACCAGTGGTAGATCATTTTACTGTAACTGCAGTAGCACTAAAATTAATAGATATAAGTCCATTAGTTCTTTTTTGACAGCCATTGATAATGGACCTTTTGTTGTAATGACATCTGAGAAACATTTGCAACATCTGTTAACTTGAACTGTGTTATGGTAAATAATGTTCCTGCCTTGTTCATTGTCTGTGAATCATTTCATGTTCTAACAGTGGCTGTTGCTTTTAAATAGTTTAATTTTTTATTTGGTTTTCCTATTTAGTGTATTGTGATTATTAGGTGAAAAGTAAATACAGTGTTTTAATATTTTAAAATAGAAGAACTTATAACAAAATAGTAATGGACACTCTAAAACTATTTGATGCTATCTTCTGTTAATGTGGAACATATGCATCGCTTTTGACCCAGCAATTTCATATGTTCGCCAACTTGTAGATTCAGCACTATGCAGTGGAACTTGCTTCAGTGATGCAAGTGCTCTATTCTGTGCTATCCTTACAGTAGCTGCTAGCCATGTAACTAACTACTGACCGCTTGAAATGTGGTTAATGCAACTGAGGAACTGATTTAGAGGGCTACATTTGGCTAGTACCTACCGCACTGGTCTGAGCAGTGAGTGTCCACAGCAGTGCCATTACTAATATCCAAACTTGGAAACAACCTAGATAGACAAATTATGGTGTTGTCACACAATAGAATACAATAATATTGAAAGATGTATAACCATGTGTAAGATTATGGATTATCTCAAAGAGCTAATGTTGAACAAAAGAAACCAGACACTAAAGAATACATACTTCAGGATTCTATTTATGTGAAGTACAGAAACAGGATGTTGGTTACTCTTAAGTGGGAAGGAAAAAACTGGAGGAAGATATGGGAATTGAGACTTTTGGGATTCTGGTATGTTCTATGATCTATTTCTTTATTTGAGTGCTAATCGTGTGTGTGTTGTCAGTTTATGAAAATTTATCGATCTAACATTTATACCTTTCTATTAAGTTATCGTGTTTGAGTTTACAGTTGTGAATTGGAGGGAGAAAAAACACCCAGAATGAATGTTAGCAAAATGTTGATAAGCTTCTTAACATTCCTTTTAAATGCTGTAAATGTTCATATTCTAAAATTGTGGAGGAACATGATAATGAACTATAGCTTGAAATGTTTCTTAAAAACGTCCTGAAACATCTTTTGATATTGCCTAAGAATTAATATAAAATAAATGATTTTCATTTCTGAAATGAAAACATGATTTATTGTAAGTGATATTCTAAAAATTTTATCTAAGTTTCAATTGCTCAAATAAATATTTTTAAATACCATTACTGCACAGCTTCAATTGTTACACATGAAAGTGTCTTCATAATTTACTTAAGAGGCAAAATATCATAACTTAGATGCTGTGGACCTAAAGGTATTATCTGAGGGAAGATACCAAAATTTATTACAGATGTTCAAGGAAAATAATTCCAATAAGAACTATATAGAAACTTTACTGGGTTTTGAACAGCCAGTACTATGGAAAGCTTGGGGAAAAAAATGTGGAAATTTAGCCAAAGTTTTAGATTTCCAGATGTTTTAATTTGGCCCAAAGACACTAAATTAAAATATCTCCAAATGATACTATAAATATGTAAATAAATGAATCACTTTTAAGTATTTCCCCAGTAAACTGTAATTTTGTGATAAATTTGTGATAGCAAATACAGGTAAATTTTTTCTGAGGAAGTTAATACCTGAAGAGCTTAGAATTTGTGATAAATTGTGATAATGAGAATTGGAATTATATTGTGGTTTCAGTAGCAACCTGTAGTGCTAGAACTACAAAAGTAATTTGAAAATTTTATCAAACCTTGTATATTTTCTTCATTAGAGATTTTGATACCAGAACAAACATTTAGAATATGAAAATATTTTTAGAAAGTTGTCCTTACTAGAAGTATTTAGTGAAGATATCAATTCTTTATTTAAGTACTCCAGAGAGCAGTGTTTTATTAATTGAGGTTTATAAATTTGACAGGAACTAAACATGATTGAAACTAAAAACATGAAAAAGAAGCAGAAATTATTTGAAAATGGAAATATATATGATACTGATTGTTAATTGTTTTTTAATATTTATTTATTGTTGGCTGCATTGAGTCTTAGTTGTGGCACATGGAATCATTTTTGTGACATGTGGGCTTCTCTCTAGTTGTGGCACTTGGCTGAGTAGTAGTGTGTGTGGACTTAGTTGCCCTGTAGCATCGTAGTTCCTTGACAGGGATTGAACCCACATCTCCTGCATTAGAAGGCAGATTCTTAACCCTGGACCACCAGAGAAGTCTCCTTGATTGTTAATTATAACTCAGTAAAACTTTTAAAAATAATTAAAATACAGAAATATGCCGTTTGAAATAACAAAATAGAAGGCCAGTGCAAGTGAAAGTATTACCACCCACTTAATTGATAACATATTGATGTATTCCCTTCTGTGATGGTTAACTTTATATGTAAACTTGTCTGGGCTATGTGGAGCCCAGATATTAGGGTGTTTCTGTGAGAATGTTTTTTGGATGAGATTAACATTTAAATACAGACTGAGTAAAATAGATTGCTTTTCCTAAGGTAGGTGGGGGGCTTCCCTGTTGGCCCAGTGGTAAAGAATCCGCCTGCAAATGCAGAAGACTCAGGGTCAATCCCTAGGTCAGGAAGGTCCCCTGGAGGAGGGCATGGCAACCCACTCAGTATTCTTGCCTGGAGAATCCCATGGACAGAGGAGCCTGGCAGTCTACAGTCCGTAGTGTCACAAAGAGATGGGCACGACTGTAGCGACTTGACACAGCAAGGTGGGTGGACTTAAATGCCTGAAGAGGACAAAAAGGCTGCCCCTCCTCTCCCTGGCCCCACTAAGAATTCCTCCAGCCCAACTGCCTCTGGCTAGGGCATCTGTTTTTTTCCTGACCTTTGATTCAGAACTCCTTGGTTGAACCTGCTGGCCTTTGGACTGGAGGTGCACCTTTGTCTCCCCTGGGTCTCCAACTTGCCTGCTTACCCTCCATATCTTGGGACTTGTCAGCCTTTATAAGCTTGTGAGCTAATTCCTTTTAATAAATCTACTTGCATACATATATATGTATATATGTCTAAATGTATGTGTCAATGAGCATTTAGGCCTCACATTTTAAAAGAAAAATATTTGTAGAGGAATTTTATTATCACTACTGTCCAGTAGAATTTAGAATATAACTTAGCCCTTTCTCAGAGATCATTAAGATGTATTCAGTTTTTTGCTGTCATAGTAAGTATCCCTAGACTTCTGGGTTTCTTAGGACCATAGGTATACTTTTAAAAGTGTTTGTCCCTAAGAACTATTGTTTCTTGGTGTTCAGACTTCACATTGTACCTTCACATGGCTGAAGGGACTAGAGAACATTCTGGCATCTTTTTTTATTAAGAGCGAAATATTATATACCAACACACACTCCCTATTGGTTCTGTTTCTCTGGAGAATCCTAATACACTTTATTCTTTTTGTTCCTTATACATAGTCTTAAAACATGGACATTTTATGTAAGTAAATTTTGTGTAATCTAATTCTAAGTATACTTTAGTGCTCATTGAATTTCAGAAACCTATATAAGAGAAAATAGTTTTATAATACTTACCTTTTAAAGCATAAGGAATGAGAGATTTTCTGTAGGTGAGTTGTCATACATATAAACAACTTGTTACAGAATATGGTTACTTATTAGGGAAGTCAGAATATGGACTTCCCTTGCAGTCCAGTGGTTAATTCTCCATACTTCTAATATAGAGAGTGCAGTTTCGATTCCTGGTTGGGGAACTGAGATCCCATGTGCTGCACAGCAAAAAAAAAAAAGAATACGGTTACCTGAAAACTAATTTCACTCACTTATGGGTAGTTTCAGGCTGTTCCTCAAATCTGGCTGTGGTGTAACTGGCACTCGGTGGGATTTTTCTCCCTCTGATGATCTGACCCTCCAAGCTGTCAGTGCAGTCTGCTGTGGGGTTTGCTTTCTTGGAAGCTGAATCACACTAAAGACCCAACTTGGTTCATCTAATGCTTCTGTTACTCACTTATTTGGGAACCTGAGTTTCCTTGTTTTACCACTGTTCTCGCCCATTAGTTTGGAGGTTATTTTTTTCCCCTTGAGAAGATGGGAAAAACAGACTCCTAGCTGTTTGCTTCTAACTATCTACTGACAGCAAACTCTCTTCTTTGGATTTGGACCTGTTCCTAATAGTCTCTAGCCTTTGCTTATTCTGTGTGGTAGCTTTCTGACATTAATGTGTAATCTTTCAGTTATAAGAAACATCACATTCCTCTGTTTTTCTAAAGTAAGTTAAATCTAACCTGAGCTTCCTCAGGGGTAGCTAAAGAACTTCCAATGTGGGTGGGAAACTGGGTTCCCTAACCCTTTCATTGAATCCTAAAAGAAACCTTGGCCTTATCTCATGCCAAGGTTGGGTGTGCTTTATTGTTTCCACACCTTCTAGAGGGTGCTGTTGCTGGCTGGGGATGGCACACCTCTCTCTAGTAGGCCCTGTTGCTCAATGAGGGCCACCGAGATGCCCTCACTGCCATTTCTGCTCTAATCATAGGCTGACACAACAGAGAGACTTATGCTTTGCTCTCAAGGTCCCTGCAGTTACACCAGCCTTGACCATCCTGGATATGACCACCCAAGAGAGATTCATCTAAATGTGTTAACAAAATCCCCCAAACCTAGTCCCCAGGATGCCTCCATTTTCTCTAATCAGACTGCTGCTTTTCTATCCCAGTACCAGTATCTCCCACATCCTTCTTCCATTCTTAAAACCAGATTAATTACTTTGCAGCAAAACCCTGGAAGAAATTTTTTCCATGACAGCCACCGAAGGAGCCACAACAGACCCTCCCCACTTCCTGCACACACCCCAGTGGAGAAGAGTCCAAATTCTAGAACATAAAGGCTTGATTGGAATACCTCAACATAATAAAAGCCATATATGATAAATGCAAACAAACATACTCAATGGTGAAAAATTGAAAGCATTTCCCCTAAAGTCAGGAACAAGACAAGGATGCCAACTCGCACCACTACTATTCAACATAGATTTGGAAGTTTTAGCTACAGCAATCAGAGAAGAAAAAAGGAATCAGATTTGAAAAGAAGTAGATGGCGTGATCATCTGTTTGCAGATGACATGATCCTATACATAGAAAACCCTAAAGACAACACCAGAAAATTACTGGAGCTAATCAATGAATATAATAAAGTTGCAGGGTATAAAATTAATATACAGAAATCCTTTCCTACACACTAACAATGAGAAAACAGAGAAGAAAACAATCCCATTCACCATTGCGATGAATAAAATATTTAGAAATAAATCTACCTAAAGAAACAAAAGAGCTACATATAGAAAACTACAAAACACTGATGAAAGAAATCAAAGAGGAGACAAATAGATGGAGAAATATACCATGTTCATGGATTGGAAGAATCAATATAGTGAAAATGAGTATACTACCCAAAGCAATCTTTAGATTCAATACAATCCCTATCAAGCTACCAACAGTATTTTTCACAGACCTAGAACAAATAATTTCACAATTTGTATGGAAATACAAAAAACCCTGAATAGCCAAAGCAATCTTGAGAAAGAAGAATGAAACTGGAGGAATCAACCTGCCTGACTTCAGACTATGCTACAAAGCTACAGTTGTCAAGACAGTATGGTACTGGTACAAAGACAGAATTACAGGTCAATGTAACAAAATAGCCCAGAGATAAATCCATGCACCTATGGCCACCTTATCTTTGATAAAGGAGGCGAAAATATACAATGGAGAAAAGACCATTTCTTTAACAAGTGGTGCCGAGAAAACTGGTCAACCACCTGTAAAAGAATGAAACTAGAACACTTTCTAACACCATACACAAAAATAAACTCAAAATGAATTAAAGATCTAAAGACCAGAAACTATAAAACTCCTAGAGGAAAACATAACCAAAACACTCTGACATAAATCACAGCAAGATCCTCTATGACTCACCTCCCAGAGTAATGGAAATAAAAGCAAAAATTAGCAAATGGGACCTAATTAAACTTAAAAGTTTTGGACAATGAAGGAAACTATAAGCAAGGTGAAAAGACAGCCTTCAGAATGGGAGAAAATAATAGAAAATGAAGCAACTGATAATTAATCTCAAAAATATACAAGCAGCTCATGCAGCTCAATACCAGAGAAATAAATGACCCAATCAAAAAATGGGCCAAAGAACTAAACAGACATTTCTCCAAAGAAGACATACATATGGCTAACAAACACATGAAAAGATGCTCAACATCACTGGTCACCAGGGAAATGCAAATCAAAACCACAGTGAGATACCATCTCATGCCGGTCAGAATGGCTACTATCAAAAAGTCTACAAACAAATGTTGGAGAAGATGTGGAGAAAAGGGAGCCCTCTTACACTGTTGTGGGAATGCAAACTAGTACAGCCACTTTGTGAACAGTGTGGTGATTCCTTAAAAAACTGGAAATAGAACTGCCATATGACCCAGCAATCCAAACGCTGGACATACACATTGAGGAAACCAGAATTGAAAGAGACACATGTACCCCAATGTTCATCACAGCACTGATTATAATAGCTGGGACATGGAAGCAACCTAGATGTCCATTGGCAGATGAATGGATGAGAAAGCTGTGGTACATATACATAATAGAATATTACTCAGCTATAAAAAGGAATGCATTTGAGTCAGTTCTAATAAAATAGATGAAACTGGAGCCTATTATACAGAGTGAAGTAAGTCAGAAAGAAAAACACCAATACAGTATATTAACGCATATATATGAAATTTAGAAAGATGTAAACGATGACCCTATATTGAGACAGCAAAAGAGACACAGATTTAAAGAACAGACTTTTGGACTCTGAGGGAGAAGGTGAGGGTGGGATGATTTGAGAGAATAGCATTGAAAAATGCCTATTATCATATGTGAAATAGATTGCCAGTCCAGATTTGATGCAAGAGTCAGGGTGCTCAGGGCTGGTGCACTGGGATGACCCTGAGGGGTGGGATGGGGAGGGGGGTTCCGGATGGGGATCACATGTACACCCATGGTTGATTCATGTCAGTGTGTGGCAAAAACCACTACAATATTGTAAAGTAATTAGCCTCCAATTAAATAATTTTTTTAAAAAGCTTGATTGGAAAAGGGGTAATACATTTCTATCATGATGAAAAACTACATTTGTATCATGGTGAGCCTACAGTCAGGAAAATAAGACCAAGGTGATTCATCTTTAAATATACTATGAAATATTTCAAACTCATAAAAAGTATGCAGATTAATAAAATCAGCACCTGTGTTTAAAAAAATAACTTTTTCATCCCCCCAACAAAATGCCAACTCCTAAATTTGGTGGTTTTCATTTCCGTGTGTTTTTGTTATAATTTAACTACATGCGTATGTGTGTGTGTTCTTAAGCAGTATATGTAGGATTTCATTGTATGTTTAAAAAATTTATGTCAATGGAGTATTTATATATTCGTTTTGCATCCTCCATCAGTGAGGATGCAGATAGCTGTAAATTGTATTCATTTCCACAGCTTTAGAGAATTTCCTCAACTGAATATACCATATAGTATTTATTTCCCATTGTCCAGTGGATGGGGCATTTAGGTTGTTGCCAAATATTTGCTATTACATACAATGTGCTATGCACATTCTTTCTCCCAGTGCATTGTGCATAAAATTCCTAAAGGAAATTTTACCTAGGAGTAGAATTACGAGGTCCCAGGGCACAGTGGGAAGGACTAGAGATCGCTTCAAGAAAATTAGAGATACCAAGGGAACTTTTCATGCAAAGATAAGCACAATGAAGGACAGAAATGGTATGGACCTAACAGAAGCAGAAGATATTAAGAAGTGGCAAGAATACACAGAAGAACTATACAAAAAAGATCTTCATGACCCAGATAACCACGATGGTGTGATCACTCACCTAGAGCCAGACATCCTGGAATGTGAAGTCAAGTGGGCCTTAGAAAGCATCACTATGAACAAAGCTAGTGGAGGTGATGGAATTCCAGTTGAGCTATTTCAAATCCTGAAAGATGATACTGTGAAATTGCTGCACTCAGCAGTGGCCACAGGACTGGAAAAGGTCCGTTTTCATTCCAATCCCAAAGAAAGGCAATGCCAAAGAATGCTCAAACTACCGCACAATTGCACTCATCTCACATGCTAGTAAAGTAATGCTCAAAATTCTCCAAGCCAGGCTTCAACAGTACATGAACCGTGAACTTCCAGATGTTCAAGCTGGTTTTAGAAAAGGCAGAGGAACCAGAGAAAAACTGCCAACATCACTTGAATCATTGGAAAAGCAAGAGCATTCCAGAAAAACATCTACTTTTGCTTTATTGACTACTCCAAAGCTTTTGACTCTGTGGATCACAGCAAACTTTGAAAAATTCTTAAAGAGATGGGAATACCAGACCACCTGACTGGCCTCCTGAGAAATCTGTATGTAGATCAAGAAGCGACAGTTAGAACTGGACATGGAACAACAGAGACTGGTTCCAAATCAGGAAAGGAGTACATCAAGGCTGTATATTGTCACCCTGCTTATTTAACTTATATGCAGAGTACATCATGTGAAATGCCAGGCTGGATGAAGCGCAAGCTGGAATCAAGATTGCCGGGAGAAATATCAATAACCTCAGATATGCAGATGACACCACCCTTACGGCAGAAAGCAAAGAACTAAAGAGCTTCTTGATGAAAGTGAAAGAGGAGAGAGAAAAAGGTGGCTTAAAACTTACATTCAGAAATCTAAGATCATGGCATCTGGTCCCATCAGTTCAGTTCAGTTCAGTTGCTCAGTTGTGTCCGACTTTGCGACCCCATGAACTGCAGCACACCAGGCCTCCCTGTCCATCACCAACTCCCGGAGTTTACCCAAACCCATGTCCATCGAGTCGGTGATGCCATCCAACCATCTCATCCTCTGTCGTCCCCTTCTCCTCCTGCCCCCAATCCTACCCAGCATTAGGGTCTTTTCCAATGAGTCAACTCTTCACATGAGGTGGCCAAAGTACTGGAGTTTCATCTTCAACATCAGTCCTTCCAATGAACACCCAGGATTGATCTCCTTTAGGATGGATTGATTGGATCTCCTTGCAGTCCAAGGGACTCTCAAGAGTCTTCTCCAACACCACAGTTCAAAAGCATCAATTCTGCAGCACTCAGCTTTCTTCACCGTCCAACTGGCACATCCATACAAGACCACTGGAAAAACCATAGCCTTGACTAGACGGACTTTTGTTGGCAAAGTAATGTCTCTGCTTTTAAATATGCTATCTATGTTGGCCATAACCCTCCTTCCAAGGAGTAAGCTTCTTTTAATTTCATGGCTGCAATCGCCATCAGCAGTGATTTTGGAGCCCAAAGAAACAAAGTCTGACACTGTTTCCACTGTTTCCCCATCTATTTCCCATGAAGTGATGGGACCAGATGCCATGATCTTAGTTTTCTGAACGTTGAGCTTTAAGCCAACTTTTTAACTCTCCTCTTTCACTTTCATCAAGAGGCTCTTTAGTTCTTCTTCACTTTCTGGTCCCATCACTTCATGGCAAATAGATGGGGAAAGAATGTAAACAGTGACAGAATTTATTTTGGGGCAGGGGGTCTGAAATCACTACAGATGGTGACTGCAGCCATGAAATTAAAAGATGCTTGCTCCTTGGAAGAAAAACTATGACCAACCTAGACAGCATATTAAAAAGCAGAGACATTACTTTGCCAACAAAGGTCCATCTAGTCAAAGCTGTGGTTTTTCCAGTAGTCATGTACGGATGTGAGTTGGACTATAAAGAAAGCTGAGCGCCGAAGAATTGATGCTTTTTAACTGTGCTGTTGGTGAAGACTTGAGAGTCCCTTGGGCTGCAAGGAGATCCAACTAGTCCATCCTAAAGGAAATCAGTCCTGATGCTGAAGCTGAAACTCCGGTACTTTGGCCACCTGATGTGAAGACCAACTCATTGGAAAAGACCCTGATTCTGGGAAAGATTGAAGGCTGGCGGAGAGGTGGATGACAGAGGATGAGATGGTTGTATGGCATCACTGATGCAATGGACATGAGCTTGAGTAGACTCCAGGAGTTGGTGATGGACAGGGAAGCCTGGCGTGCTGCAGTCTATGGGGTCGCAATGAGTTGGACACGACTGAACAACTGAACTGACTGACTGAGGGCACATGCATCTTCCAGCTCAATATAAGCTGCCAAATTGCTCTCCAAAGTGAATACAGCACCATACTCTCTTAGCAGAACTTTTCTCTTGCTTCCCATCTTCATTAATATTTAACATTCTTAGAATTCTTAACCTTCCAATCTAATTGTACCTGATAATGGTTTGAACATCCCTGATTGCCAGTGAAGTGGAGCATCTTTTCATATATTTGTTGACTATACAGCTTTCTGTAAAAGACTCTTACGTGTTAATACCATCAGTTCAGTTCAGTCACTCAGTCGTGTCCGACTCTTTGCAACCCCATCAATTGCAGCACGCCAGGCCTCCCTGTCCATCACCAACTCCCAGAGTTTACTCAAACTCATGTCCATCGAGGCGGTGATGCCATCCAGCCATCTCATCCTCTGTCGTCCCCTTCTCCTCCTGCCCCCAATCCTTCCCAGCATCAGGGTCTTTTCCAATGAGTCAACTCTTCGCATGAGGTGGCCAAAGTATTGGAGTTTCAGCTTCAACATCAGTCCTTCCAATGAACACCTAGGACTGATCTCCTTTAGGATGGACTAGTTGGATCTTCTTGCAGTCCAAGGGACTCTCAAGAGTCTTTTCCAACACCACAGTTCAAAAGCATCAATCTTCGGCACTCAGCTTTCTTCACCGTCCAACTCTCACATCCATACATGACTACTGGAAAAGTCATAGCCTTGACTAGACGGACTTTTGTTGGCAAAGTAATGTCTCTGCTTTTAAATAGGCGCTCTAGGTTGGTCATAACTTTCCTTCCAAGGAGTAAGCGTCTTTTAATTTCATGGCTGCAATCACCATCTGCAGTGATTTTGGAGCCCCAAAAAATGAAGTCTGACACTGTTTCCACATATGGTTAATACCATATGTTATTATTATTCTTGATATTACTATTTTACAATATTGATTTGTCTTTCTTGTATTAATTTGTGCAAGTTCTTTATGTATTCAAGAAACTTAATTCCTTGTCATTCATTTGCATTTGCAAATACAGTCTTCCAGTCTTCAGCTTGTTTTTTTACTTTGGGGATGTTTTAGATGTACAGAGTTTCTAAACTTTAACATGATCAAATGTCATTTTCTTGCATGTATGCTTTAATTCGTTTAAAGAAAAAACCAACAACAAACAACTCGTCTGTCCTAAAGTCAGAAGGATATTCTCCCTAACCTCAGCATTCCTGTGTGTAAAATTTCTGCTTTTCATTTTGAGGACTTTAATTCTCCTGGTAATTATTTTTGCTTATGGTGTGAAGTAGGAACAAATATTATTATTTTCTGTATAGATAACTAATTGTCCAAGCAATATTTAGTAAATAATTCAACCTATCCCCACTAACCTGCAATGTGTCATGTCTCAAGGTATGTATACATCTATAGAGAGATCATTTGTGGTGTGCCCTATTACAGTATCCTTAGGGTTTGTCTTGTATTTTTTATTCATCCTTGATTTTTGAGTTTGTCTGAGTTCATCTGAGGGCTCCATTCATAGCACTTTGGTTGCTTATGGAATCACTGGCACTTACTTTGTTAGAAGATCTTTATAAAATCTTCCCTATCCCTTTGTATTTCCTTTAAGAATCTCTGGCCTTGGTATCACATGAATTTTTAAAATTTTCATGATACCACTCCCAAAATTAGACATAAGGTTTATGTCAAATTTATATTCAACCTTCTTTTTGCTTTTATAAAATCTTCCAAGGATAAATTCATATTGGTATCATCCAGTCATAAATTTGGCTTTTTAAGTCATTCTTAGAATTTTTGCTTCCTTTGGAGCAACATAATCTTGAGCAAAGCAGGTATTCTCTGGATAGGTTTTTAAAACTTTCCAATATCCCACCATGAGGTATTTCTTGATTACATTTAAAGTAATAAATTTCCTTTGGCCATATAAAAGGAAAAACCCCACAGTCGTCTTCATCCTCTGTTTAAAAAACATACTAATTTCCTTGCTTTGCATGAATACTTTAAAGTGTGAATAAGTAGCAGGAGGTGGAACCTCAGTTTAATTTGAAAGGAAGTCTGATCATATCCACTGGATAGCTGGGCAGGCTCATCAGAAGCCTATTTCCATGTAGGTCTAAAAATTCTTGAAGGGCTAGACTCAGCTTTAGGAAAGAGAACCAGGCATAGGAAGTTTGCACTTGCAAACCTTTAGTTTTCTGAGTGAAAAAGCAATTGTCTGTCAAGTCTATTGCTCGGGTTTTATTCCCAGATGAGCAGGACATCCTTTAGTTTTCCCCAAGTAAAAAATAGGACATGGCATTAAAGTCAAAGAACTCAGTAAAAATTTTAGATCATGTTGGATAAACTTCCTTCTCAACCCTGGAAAAACTTTTGTCTTTGAACAGTTACGCTTAGATGGTAAACCTGCAACCAGACTGCCTAAGTTCCAATCTCAGCCTTCTAACTTGACTGGAAGATCCTTAGCAAGTTATTTAATGTTTTCTGTGCCTCAGTTTCTTTACCTGTAACGTGAAAATAATAAAAGTTGTAGATGCTTCATAGGATTGTAATGATGAGTAAATATTAATACAGACATACCTTGGGAATACTGCAAGTTTGATTCTAGACCACTACAATAAAGCGATCCACACAAATTTTTTTGTTTCCCAGTGCATATAAAAGTTATGTTTACCCTATATTCTAGCCTATTGTGTGCAATAGTATTATGTCTCAAAACAATATACATACTTTAATTTAAAAATACTTTCTTGGAAGAAATGCTAACAATCATTCAAGTCTTCAGCAAGTAGTAATATTTTTACAATAGTAACATCAAAGATCACTGATCAAATATCACCATAACAAATACAATAGTAATGAAAGTACTTGAAATGTTATGAGAATTACCAAAATGTGGCACAGAGACATGAAGTAAACAAATGCTGTTGGAAAAATGGTGGTGATAGATTTGTTTGCTGCAGTGTTGCCACAAACTTTCAATTTGATGTATTGATTGATTCAAGTTTCAATCTGATGTTTTATCTATGAAGCACAATAAAGTGAAGTGCAATAAGATGAGGTATTCCTGTATATGTACACATGTATGTATATGCACACAGATATGTATGTATAAATGTCTATAAATACACCCAATTCTCATTTGTCTGCTCACAGAGCCCAGTAGCAATAAGCACACAGCATGCAGATGCTGGCTTTTAAATACCATTCAAAACAATCAAGACTTGATTCCAGGGCTGAGACATCTTTTTGAGCTGTCAATCACAGAAACCTGTTTGAAGGGACTCTCATTTGACCGAATCTAACAGTCTGACATCAAAATAAAAATGAAAGAAAGCAAAGGAATGTAACCTATTGAGTAAAGAGTAGGACCACAATGATAGAACTAGACAGACATATAGGTAAGTGTTAGTCGCTCAGTCGTGCCCAATTCTTTGCGACCCCATGGACTGCAGCCCACCAGGCTCCTCTGTCCATGAGATTTTCCAGGCAAGGACACTGGAGTGGGTTGCCATTTCCTTCTCCAGGGGATCTTCCCAACCCAGGGATCGAACCCAGGTCTCCTGCACTGCAGGCAGATTCTTTACTGACTGAGCTACAAGGGAATAGATAGGTAGATACATAGGTAGATAGGTAAAGCAAGTTCATTTTTTAAGTAGAAAGCCATGTAGAAGAGATGATAAAATTAGAAAATCATTATTTGGCAACCATCATAGTAATAATTATGGGTGCTAAAACTGGTGGGTGAAAGTTTGAGGATAACAAAGTATATAATCTCAAAGTATCTCTCTTCAAGATACCTAATAACTACAAAAGACAGTGGGGAAATCTGGCTGATCACGTGCCGGAGTCCTGCCCCAGCTGGTCAGGGTTCCCTCAGGATGGACGGCGTCGGCGATACGAATGAGAAGACACAGCGAGTCTCGGTGTTTCCAAGTGTCTTCTGACTTTATTGTTTTTAAGACAGCTTTTATATTTTTAGTGGTACATAGAAACAAATATAAAGTATAGAGTCATACCAAATCAGTTTAATGGGTCAACAGTGCTGACCCTTACCGACATCGTTTGCATATCTTAGTTCATTTTGTTTACATCATCTTCTGGCCTGGGGGCCTGCTAACATTCTGTGACTCTCCTATTGGTAAGGGTTGATCAGTCAGAACGCTTTTGTATCAGGCACAGCAGGAAAGAATTCATCAATAGAAAGTTTCAAGGTAAAACCTATTTTCGGTAATTACTCTACGCCTTGAGCTTAACAGAAAAGAATGTGGTCCCATAAAATCACAGAACAGCAAGCTGAAGGTCAGCTCTAAGTAAGAATCATCAGTTAAATCAACAATTGTCTTATTATTTGTATTAAAGCTAAACTTCTATTTATATAAATCTTTTAACTATTATACTTTCATTATATAGGCTAAATACGTTAAGAGTAAAAAAGCATAATGAGTAAGTATAGACTAAGTTACAGTTTTATAAAGCAATATTTTTTATATTTCCTAACAAGCCTTTTTTCCTGCGAAAGGTTTTGTGCCCATAGGGGCTTTCTGTGCGGAGGCTCTCAATGCTGTTTCATTACTAGGGAGCAGTTATGCACATTAGCTCCAAAGGCACAGGTACATTTATTAAACAAACCAATATGTTAGCAAAAGGAATTTAGATCAGCATACTTTATATCCCAGATAATTTTATTTAGGGTGCTACCGTTCAGGGGCCTTGTCGATTGAGAGTTCAGATTGATCTATTTTAGAAGAGAATCAGGAAAAGCCTTTTTTCTAAGTCACAGAAAATAAGAAGAGGTTTATTGTAGCAAACATCAGAAAGACCAATATCATCTTTAAGGTGAGTGCTGGGGCAGCCTTCTGAGAATTCCTGAGGGCTGAGAAGCTGTGCTCAATCAGCCCTTTACCTCATGACTCTGTCATGGGTGGGATCTCGTGAGCTGGCTCCCCGCAATCACGCCTTAACCAATGTCAAAGATAGTATCACTCATATTGGGAAAAACCAGTATCATATGTCTTTTGAAGCACTGACAAGAACTCACTATCACTTCTGTGGTGTTCTTGCCTGACAAGAGCTCACCATCACTTCTGTGGTGTTCTTGCCACATTGCATAGCCTGAATCTCTTTCATGAGGAATTATCACAGAAATTCAAACAGGAATAGTCCACACCACCAGTGGCCTGTACTTGTCAAAAATGTCAATGTCATTCTCTGCAGAGAAACACTTGAGACTGTGCCAGACTAAAGGATGACAAAGAGGCATGGCAATTGAATGCACATATTCATCTTGGATTTTCTTCTGATTTAAAGGACATTTTTAGGACAAATGATGAGATCTGAATTTAAATTAGATAATGTCATAATAATGTCAATTTCCTTGGTTTTAAGAAAAACACTACACTGAGGTATTTAGAGGTAAAATGGCATAATGTAACATGCTGAAGTGGTTGAGGAAAAAATTACATACTATAGACACACACACATATAGAGAGGGGGAAGAGAGAAGCAAATGTAGTAAAGTGGGAACAACCACTGAAACTTGATGAAAGATACCTAGTAGCTCTTTGTACTATTCTTGTAATTTTTCTGTCTGAAATTAAGTCAAAATAAAACATTTTACTTTGATAGATATGTTTATTTTTATTGTGGTGATGGTTTCATGGTTGTACACATGTGCAAACTTACCGAATCGTATACTTTAAATATGTGCAGTTTTGTATATCAGTTATGCCTCAGTAAAGTGAAAAAAAATTTAAATAAATGTGAAGGAGCTTATAATGATGCCTGGCAAATAAGGAGTATATGTGCATTTACTGTTACTGTAAGGATAGATTAGAAGCTAAGGTTATATGAGGATATAACAAGGTGAGGGTAAGAAACATGGAGATAGGTGACATTTTCCTTAGATTTATAAGTCCCAGGAATCTCAGGACTTGTGATAATTTACTTTAGTGTCTAATGTAGCCTGGACTTTTTTTTCTTACTTGGAAAGAATCTAAAAGCATATGATCTTAAAGTGGAAAGTGAAAAATAGCTTATTTGAAAAGAAAGGAAAGATTTTGTAGGCAGACCATAAGCATGCCATCTGGTTAACTTAGGAGAAATCCTAAAAGCTTAGTTTCACAGTTGTACCAGCATGTATGGTTTAAGATAGACTCCCTAAGCTAAAAATAGCAAGTCATATTTGTTTTGCTATTCATAAGTTAGTTGAAAATGCCGCTCAACTGCAGTGTTAAAGATTACATTTATCTCATCTAAGAATCAGAGTCCATTGTGGCTATATTTCTCAAGTCAAAGGTAATGAGACAGTATGTAAGACAAATTCATTACAAAAGAAATAAGGTTGACACAGTAGTAGTATCTCTAAAATTAAATTTTAGTTCTTAAAAAAGATGATCACACCCAATGATTCTTGACCAGGTACAAAATCTGGAGACAGTTTTGGTTGTCACTACTGGAAGAAGGGAAGAGGGGAGGACATATTATTGACCTCCTATGGTAGAAACCAGGGATGCTGCTAAATATCTACAAAGCACAGGACAGACACTCAACAACAAATTATGTGGTCCAACATGTCACTAGTGCCAAAGTTGAGAAATCCTGCACTAAATGAACACATTTTCTAAAATTTCAGATAAAGTGATAATAAGAATAATGCTTCTAGCCTTGTCTTGGTACAGTATATTATCAGCTAGCCTTGTGCCTGGGAGGTAATACGTACTCAATATATATTTGTTTATGCAGTCTATTCTATGAGTCTTTTTATGGTTTTCCCTTTGATTTTGTAGGCACAAAAACTGGACCAGAACTTTGTTACTATCTGCTTCATAAATATCCCACCCTTGTCTCATAATATAGCAAAAGAGATTTTTTATACAAGATTATAGATACACTAGAGTACAGGAAAGTGGACAAAAGTCAGTATTCAGTAGAGATTGAATATGAAAGAGAACCAATTTGTGTAGCTTCTACACAAATTATGAAAGGATTTTAAATGTAATAAAGACATTTATTAGGAAATCTCATCAAAACCAAAAAATTCAAGTAATATTAAAAACATGGTTAAGAATTCAGCCTGTTAATGGTTCACATTCTGTGCACATCTCTTATGCTATTTAGTTAAAAAAATTAGCCAGTTGACAGGACTTATAATGACATGTCACAGCCCTCTCTGTCATTCCTTCACCACTCATCCCAGTATTACATTTCTGGGGGAATTAGTTTTGTTTTGTTTTCCATGTAGTCTTCTTTATAACTCTGAATAATATTCCTATGTCAGTATTTCTCGCTTTATCAGTTGTAGACATATATACTCCTACCTTTGAAAGATAAGGACTTAAGCTACTCTTCCTTCTCTCCCTTTTTAGTAGTTATATTATCTTAAGTTATTCTATTGGAAGTCTTTATAATTTGAGATAAACTCCCATGTCTTGTTTATCAGCTTTAAAAAAAAATAGCTCTTGTCTCCCCTGTATGTAAGATGAACCATTGTCACACCCACCTTTTGTTTTCTCCTCTTCTACCCAGCCTCTGTCAGCTTCACTTTTTAGTTTTATGACATTGAGGTTAACGACAACTACACTCTGTTCTGTAGCTGTAAATAAATATGCAATGTTTTGTCTATAACTGATTCTAAACTTTGAACAACAGTAAGCAACATTTGCTTTGTTATCACTGTGTAAATATTCCTCAGTGCAGCAGGTGCTGTGTTAGGACATTTCCTCCTTCCTGAGTCCACTTTTTGACCTCTCTGCAACCTAAGAGAATGTCCCTTTCCTTGAATCCCATCAGCTGTTCAAGATCAAGCCACATTTTAGTTTGCTTCATATCTAATCTGTGGCTTTCTTGTGAAGTTTTCCTGTCTTTCCTACAAATTCAAATTGCCTTTCTTTTTCCTTACTGAAAAGAGGAACTGTGTACCTTGTTTATCCACCTACAGCATAAAAGGCATTCTGTTCTCAGCCTTGAATACATGTTCCTCGGGCTGGTGACAGACTCAGCTCCTGTGGAGACATATCTCCCAGCTCTGCTGCATTTTGGCCTTGTTCTTCACTGGACATTTAGTTGGCTGCTGTCTTGTATTCCATGTCTTCATCATTCTTGATTTTTGCCTTTGTTTTGCTGGCATACCTCAATACATCTTCACAAAGATTTCTTGTTTTCTAATTTAGGGCATTTCCTTGGCTTTCCTTTTTGAAAAACTTAAGTGATATGCACCCATTTGAATTTCTTCTACTTTAACTGTACATCTCATGTGAACTTACCTTTCAGCTTCTTTCTTAGGTTCCTTACAAGAGAAGCATGAATATCCTTGTTTAAAAGGTAGGTGTATTATGAATTCTATAACTTGAAGCAATCATTGTTTCTCTGTTGATGAAATAATAATCTAAGTAATATGGAAAAACCTAATACGTATTTTGCAGCGTAAAAGTTGCCAAATCAAGTGTGAGTCTGACTAATTTTGTCAAACTGTCCTGATTTTAACAGTATTTTCCAATAACATAGGTTAACTCAAGTGTGTGGACACAATCATTGTCACTATTTATAGAGAAGACCTAAGTTATAACCAAAGATTTTATTTTTTAAATAATGTTCATGAGTCAACTTTTGTTTGGCCTTAAGAGTTCAAGCATATTTTAATGTTTTAAAAGTACTGTTTCTTAGAATGTTAATTTTTTCTTATAAATACAGTTTAGCATAGGATTGATTTGGAGCCTGGGACTAGGTAGATTGAGGCTTTTAAAAGTGATCTCTAATCCTAAGAGTTTTCTGCAATAAGAGGTGAGCTAGTTGAGGTTGAACAAACTTAAGATGCAAAGGGTAATATAAAAATCTTGGATAGCAGTGGAAACTAGAGTCTAAAACCAAGATATGGAAAATAACAGTCTCTAGAGCTGAACAGTGAGGATTTATGGAATAAATAGAAGGCAGGTTTCCCAACTGCAAATAAATAATAGAGGTAAAGCGATCATGCAATCCATGAAGACACTACAGGCTTGCATACAGACATGCTCTTCAAAGTATTTGACCACCAATAGGGAAGAATCAAGTACTAATCAGAATTGAGCCCGACTATGGCTCTGAAACTCATGCCTTGAGGACTATGCTGGATAAAGCATTAATCTTTAGTGGATGCATTGTAGGGAGCATCCAGGTGGCCCCCAGGTGAGAGGGGAAGTGTAAGGAAGCACGGTGCTGTTCAGGATAGCGGCTGTTTCAGTATTTTAACCACCTTTACAGCCATGCTGGTGAGTACTGTCTGTCTAAGTAGCTCTTCAGCCTGAAGTGCTTACAGGGACCAGAGATCCAGTGTTCTAACCCTCTATTTAAGAACTCAGCTTCCAAGGTGTTAGGCAAAAATCAGAAACTGAGTTTCAAGTGTTGAAACTCAGCTCCAGGGGGCGAGGTTATGCCAGATGGTGAGAAACTTGTAATAAAGGTCAGATCAACTGGGCTTCCCTCCTATCTCACTTGGTAAAGAATCCGCTTGCAATGCTGGAGACCCCAGTTCCATTCCTGGGTCGGGAAGATCTGCTGAAGAAGGGATAGGCTACCTACTCCAGTAATCTCAGGCTTCCCTTGTGGCTAAGCTGGTAAAGACTCTGTCTGCAATGTGGGAGACCTGGGTTTGATCCCTGGGTTGGGAAGATCCCCTGGAGAAGGGAACCCACTCCAGTATTCTGATTTCGAGAATTCCATGGACTATACAGTCAGACATCACAAAGAGTCAGACATGACTGAGCGACCTTCACTTTCTGTGCTTCCCTTGTGGCTCAGCTGGTAAATAGTCCACCTGCAATTCGGGAGACCTGGGTTCTATCCCTAGGTTGGGAAGATCCCCTAGAGAAGGGAATGGCTACCCACTCTAGTATTCTGGAAGCTGTAGAAGGAACACCGAAGGTGCTTCTGTAAAAAATAAAACCCTACGTTCACATGACCTCACCTGCAGCAGGAAAATAAGCACAAGGAAAAGGAAAATAGTGTCTACCTCATTTGTGCCTTCCAACTGTCACTTGAATATGTTAAGCTGGTGGAAGCTGAGGGGCCAGAACTGTAGATTTCAGTGTTCTAGCCTCTCCAGGACAGGGAGGTACCCTGTGGAGGGTAGAATGCAGGTTGGGTAAACCAATCCACTTTATCCACTAAACTTGCAAAAATAATGCAAAGAGTTCCTGAGACCCTGTCCCCCAGTTTTCCTTAGTGTTAACATCTTGCATAACCATAGTACATTGACCTAAACCAAGAAATCAACATCAATGCAGTATTATTAACTAAATGACAGACTCTTTTTGGATTGCATCAGATTTTCTATTAGTATTCTTTGTGTCTTCCAGGACCTAATCCTGGATCCCAGGATTTTGTCATCGTGTCTCTAAATCATCTTCAGTCTGTGACAGTTCCTCAGCCTTTCCTGGTTCTCATGACCCTGAAACGGGAATAGTACTAAAACTTGTGAAGAGTACAGTTCTTTTGTAGAACGTCCCTTAGTTTGAATCTGTCTGATGTTTTTCTCTGATTGTTGTTGTTTAGTTGATTCTTTGCAACCCAATGGACTGTAGCCTGCCAGCCTCCTCAGTCCACGGGATTTTCAAGGCAAGAATATTGGAGTAGGTTGCCATTTCCTTCTCGAGGGGATCATCCCAACCTAGGGATGGAACCTGCATCACCTACATTGGCAGGCAGATTCTTTACCATTGAGCCAGCAGGGAGGCCTTTCCTGATTAGATTTAGGGTATGCATTTTTAGCAAGAACTTCAAAATGATGTCCTCCCCAGTAGTCTGTCACATCATGGGGTATGTGATGTCAATATGTAAAGTAGTTTCAGAATTGCTAACCTATGTGCCTGTGAAAAACACATTACTGACTAAGGCACAGTACTTGGTGCAGTTCTTTTCTTCTCAAACTTACAATATATGGTCAACATAAAGTTTCCCAAACAACTTACATTAGTTCTTATCCCCTCCATTCCCTTCGGTGTGCTTATGTTATTCATTTCTACTACTGTTAAGTTCATTTGTTGTTATTTATAGTCTATTCTGGGTTTTCTTCAGTCTGGTTGATTCTTTTAAAATTTACATTGACATGTTTTTAAACAAAGTGTATTCCCTTCAGGAGAAAGATTCTGTTGGCAGCTTTCTTAAAGCAGAAGCCCAGCTAGATTAGGCCCAAGGATGTAATGTGTTTGTCTACATGGAGCTTTTTTTTAAAAACAACTGTGAATTCCTTGCTAATGTTAAGAAATTAAGAGATTTCACATAAAAAGTGCAAATTGATGGTTTTGCTTAAAATAATTAAATCTATCTACCCTGAGCCTGCTTTCCCATATGGCAACAATTTCAACTCAGTAGGTCTGTTGTGGGACAAGGAAGTTCCTCTAGAGGTCCAAGGGGCTCCTGTGTTTGAGAATTACTACTCAGAGGAACAGAGTGAGGGACAGCTGGGAAAACTAAGACTAGCACAAGATCCTCTGACACAACCTGTCCTCTCATTACACATGTTCCCTTTGAGCATTCATATCAAATTAATAAGATTACACCTTTCTGATAAACAAGGATTTACTTTTTATAGCACAGGGCACTATATATTCAATATCTTGTAATAACCTACAATGGAAAAGAACCAGAAAAAGAATCAGTCTATCTATATCTGAATCACTTGGCTGTGCACCTGAAACTAACACAATGTTGTAAATCAACTCTAGTTGAATAAAATAAATAAATAAAAGTTACACACTTCAGCAGGAAGTTTAGTATAGTGGCTAAAAATTCAGGCTATGAAGTCAGATGAGAGTTCAAAGTTCAAACCCTGGATCCTCCATTTACCAATATATAATCTTCTTTATCCTTTTAATCCCTTCCTTGACTTCATTAACTTTTTAGGACGTCAGTGGCCTCATCCATAAAACAGAAATAACAACATTTTTCCCCATAGGATCGTGGTAAGGTCTGTATGTCTAAGATAATGTTCTTTCTTTAGTCTTCTCGAGTTGTGTACTGCCCAGTGCCGACCTAGGCATTGAAAAGTTCACTGTAACTGCTAGCTGATGTGAGAGACTGCTCGTCAGAGGGTTGTTCAGCATCCTGATCAGGAAATA
Organism: Okapia johnstoni; assembly: GCA_024291935.2. Classification (NCBI taxonomy): domain Eukaryota; kingdom Metazoa; phylum Chordata; class Mammalia; order Artiodactyla; family Giraffidae; genus Okapia; species Okapia johnstoni. Next base: position 119,674,632 of record CM044306.1, on the reverse strand, counting down.
ATCAGAAAAGTAAGTATTCAGACACTATGAAGCAGGTCAGAAAAGGGGTAGAGATACCCAAAGGGATAAGAGATGGGCATGATGTAAGGGGTACCTCCTAATTAGACAGGAGAACTCACAGCCACAGAAAAAATGTTAGCCATTTGGGACAGATCATGCTAAACTAGAGGAAAATCTTGAGGGAATAGCACATATCTTCCTTACATGTCAGATGGCTAGACTCTTCCCATCTTATTTTATATTCAGGAAGCTTGGAGTAGATCTCTTAAAGATGTGGATCCTTCAATGGGGCTGTTGGCTTTTGAGCTGGGCCTTGTGCAGGGTCAAAATGTTGATTCTGGGGCCAGCAGTAAGTGGCTACATTGATGTACTCATTCCTCTGAAACATAAGTTTTGTTAGACTAAAACACCATGATGATCAAAGCATTCTGGGGAGTCTTCCTGGCCATCTCCCTTTCTGTCACTCTAGTATCATTAAACCAAGTATTATTGATTCTCCTTTTAAAGTACCCCATATTTCTTTGCCACTATGTCAGTTCAAGCCACTCTCTTTTATCTCCTGAATTCTGCTGTACCCTACTTTGACATTTCCTGTATCTAGGACCCTCTTCCTTTGGTTTTCACCATTCAGATTTTAATTCTAGTGGCCTTCCCTGGCCATGCTCTCTTAAGTAGCCCACTCCTGGTCATCAGATCATATTCTCTCTCTTTCATTTCCTTAATTGCACATAAAATCAAAAGTCATATCACTTATTTTGGTTCTTAGTATGAAATTAGAATGTACATTCCATGAGAGTAGAGATTGTCATTGTTTTTTCACTTTGAATCCCCACAGTGAAGACCAGTGTGTGGCATCGTTGAATGAATGAATAGGTGAATGTTCTAATTGGTCTTCCAATTTCTGCTTTTGTAGGGTGAGGCAAGTGAGACACTTGCCTGAGGTACAGAACTTAACAGGGATAAATCATACTTTCATGAAGTATTTAAAAATCAAAATAAATGCAAAAAATGGTGGAAAAACATCAAAATTTTAAATAAAGATTTCCATGATCCTATTGTACTTTTCTTAAAAGGATCTCAACTCTGCTTTCAAGAGAATCTTATTTATAAAAACAGGGAGCTGGACTGTAGACTGTAGTTTGTAGATTTTATTTTTTAAAATATGACTAATCTGGATCATCTAGTCAAAGCTATGGGTTTTCCAGTAGTCATGTACAGATGTGAGAGTTGCACCATAAAGAAAGCTGAGCACTGAAGAATTGATGCTTTTGAAGTGTGGTGTTGGAGACAACTCTTGGGAGTCACTTGGACTGTAAGGAGATCAAACCAGTCAATCCCAAAGGAAATCAGTCCTGGATATTCATTGGAAGGATTGATGCTGAAGCTGAAACTCCAATCCTTTGGCTACCTGATGCAAAGAACTGACTCATTGGAAAAGACCCTGATGCTGGGAAAGATTGAAGGTGGGAGAAGGGGACGACAGAGGATGAGATGGTTGGATGGCATCACTGGCTCAATGGACATGCGTTTGAGTAAGCTCCAGGAGTTGGTGATGGATAGGGAAGCCTGGTGTGCTGCAGTCCATGGGGTTGCAGAGAGTCAGACATGACTGAGCGACTGAACTGAACTGAACTGAATCTGGATCACTGAGTGTTTTGACAGCTCTTTAAATTTTGCATCCATGGTTAGTGCTTTACCCTATTGCCTTAGCCAAGGTGAGTGCCATTCCCTAGTTGAGCCCTACTTGCAGGATCTTAGTTCCAGCCCTCAGCAGGGAAAGCATGAGCTCAGAGTCCTAACCACTGGACCACAAGGGAATTCCCCCAGCTTGTTACCTTTAAAGTTACTCTTAACATAGTCAGAATGGTCTCTTTAAAGGTAAGTCAGATCTTGTCACTCTATGTTAAATGGCTTTCCTTTTGGCTTAATACTAAGTCCCAAATTCTTACTGTGGCCCACATCTACCAGCTCTGATGTAAGCTGGTCCATGTCTTCTTGAACTTCATCTGAGCCTTTCTTCCCATGGCCTACTCAACCCTAGCTACACTGGCTGGAAAAAGTCAAATACCTCAGGACCTTCGTACACACTAGTAGATTCTTTTTTCCCACATGCTCGTAAATACTTTCCTCTTCAACTGGTATTTCCTTTGCAGGTTTTAGATGTCAGCTTGACATCCATTTAGAAGGGAATGGCTACCCACTCCAGTGTTCTTGCCTGGAGAATTCCATGGACAAAGGAGCCTGGCAGTCTGCTGTCTACGGGGTCACAAAGAGTCAGACATGACTGAGACTAACACTTTTTTTTTTCCCACTTCCACGTATGTTGAAAGCCTGATTTCACACTCCAGTCACTTTTTCATAGCACTAGACGTTTTTCCTTCATACATAGCATATTTGGAATCATATATTTTTTAATGATGATTTGATTAATGTCTGTCAGCTTACTTGATTGTAATCCCCAAGGAATGGCGATGGTATCTGTTTGTTTTTTTTTTTGCCCTGCCGCACAACTTGCTGAATCTTAGTTCCCTGGCCAGGGATTGAACCCAGGCTTCACCAGTGAAAGCTCTGAGTCCTAAACACTGGGGTGCCAGAGAATTCTGATACTTGTCTCTTTTCTGTTGTTTCTTTTGTCTTTATCACTAGTGCCAAGTAGGTAGTAAGTGCTTAATAAATACCTAACAGTGCCTGGACCATAATAAATTCTCAATAAAATGTTCACAAAATATTATTAGGAAGGGAAATCAGATCGTGTATGAAATCAAGGAGGAAAGCAAATGAACTTTCCAGGTATTTTTATTCAACTTCCATTGAGTTCTTGCTGTTTTTTTGTTAACAACTTTGCCTTTAATCTCAAGCTGAAATTCTATGGTTACCCTTATCTGTGACTCCTGAAGGTGTCTATTCTTAATCCAGCAGCCCGGTGAACTATTTTTTATTGTTGCCTGAAAGTGTCAAAAGTAGGTGGATGATCAGGTATCCAAACCTTTCAAATAAATGCCATACTGAGCTTTTCTCCAGAGATAATGACTTCTCATACCAAAAAGGCATTAGGCTTTTCCTTATGATTATTCTATATCAAATTCAGAAAATGGAAGATGTTCAACATACTTTACTTCCTGTGAGTGTGGTTTGACCAAAAAGGAAGAATTGAACCAATGAAAAAACAGGGGGTTCCCCTGACTCTTGTTTCTGATCTTCTAGCTCTTTGATTTTCAAAATATGGTCTAGCATCAGTGGTATTGGCCAAGAGCAGAAACTTGTTAACTGCAGAATATAAGATCCCCACCCCCAGAATCTATTTTAATAAGTTGCCTGGGACTTGAAAAATTTAAGAACGTTGTGTAAACTGGTACCCACTTCAGAATGGGAAGAGACTCTGTAGTCTAAAGGTTTCTAAACATGGTTGGTACCAGAATCCCATGAGACACTTGTCTAAAAAATATGGATTCCGTTGAGAGTCTAATTTTTTAGGCTTAGGGTGGGGCTCCAGAATGACTCTGATGCCACTAACACATAAAATGACATTTGGAAACTGCTGATTTTGTCCAGCTCTATAATTTCACACAGGAGGTGACTGAGTTAGGAAGCTTTAGCAGCTTGCTCTTAGTCACTAGATAGTGACAAAGCTGCACTGGAAAAGAATTCTTTTGGAGGGAGATTACAAGTGTTTAATTTTATTTTTTTTATTCTGGTATTTTTAAAAATATTTTATTACGAAAAGTTTCAAACATACAGAAAATTTGATAGAATTTTCACAGTAAACATCTGTATACTGACAGCTTAGATTCCACCATTAACATTTTACTATCCTTGCTTTATCACATATATGTCCACTTCATTTCATTCCTCTATTCATCCATACCCACTCTATCTTTTTTAATGCATTTCAAAGTAAACTGCACATATCAGTATAATCTCCCAAACACTACATAATGTATATGAGATAATTTGTTTGACTTCTCATCTTTTCACTGTCACACGTTTTTCATAGGAAGGGCAAGAACATTATGAAGATAGCAGAAGTGAGAAAAACAGTAAAAACATGTAAAAGAAGGAAAGCAGGAAACACTGGTGATTAAAGATGATTACCTCCAATTTCTGAAGTACAGAAAACCTCACACAAATCTAGTAAGTTTATGCAAATTATTACGGAGAGTAATTTAAAAAACAGTACCCCCTACATATGTATTAACTTCATGAAGATTGATCTTTGGCACTAACTCAATATTAGGAGGTGCCATGTTATTGTTCCCTGTGACAACACTTCCCTCTTAGAAATCATGATATTCACATCCCGAATATACACATCCTGTAACAGCCCCAGCTCTGGCGTCTTTCCAGGACACTAGGATACCACTAATATGAAACGAAACTGAACGTGGAATAATCAGGGAGACTAATCCCTTCCCAGTGATGAGAAACAAATGTGGACTATGTTTCTCCTTTCTCCTGACAGTAAATTTTTTTTATTTAAAAAATTGTGATAAAATACACATAACAAACAATTTACCATTTTGACCATTAAAAAAAATAGGTTTTAGATTTTAGAACAGTTTCAGATTTACAGAAAAATTAGCAGATTGTACAGAGAAATCCCATATACCTGTTCCCCTACACTCAGTTCCCCTATGATTGCATCAGCATGGCATATGTTACAGTTATTGAACCAATAGTGATACATAATTGTTAACCCATGTAGCCTATAGCTTACATTCAAGTTCCTTATTTGTGTTGTACAGCTCTGTGGGTTTTGACAAATGGGTAATGTCATGTATCTGTCATTACAGAATACACAGAATACTTTCACTGCCTAAAAATCCGGTCCTCCACCTATTCATTGCTTCTCCCTCCCTATTAACCAGTGGCAACCACTGATCTTTTTACTGTCTCTGCAGTTTTTCCTTTTCAATAATGTTGTATGGTTGGAATTGTACAGTAGAAGGCCTTTTCAGTTTGGCTTCTTTTACTTAGCCATATGCATTTACAGGTCTTCCATAGCTTGATAGTATATTCTTTTACATCACTGAGTGACAGTCCACTGTGCAGATGTACCACAGATTCATCTATTGAAGGACATTTTAGTTGCTTCCAGGTTTTGGTGATTATGAATAAAGCTACTGTAAATATTTGTGTACAGGTTTTGTGTGGACCTAAGTTTTTGACTCAGGGTAAATACTTAGGAGTGATTGCTGGATCATATGGTAAAAGTATGTTTAGCTTTCTAAGAAACTACCAAACTGTCTTTCAAAGTGTTTTTACAATTTTGTGTTCTCACTAGCAATGAATGAGAGTTCCTGTTGTCTACATTCTTATCAACACATTATTGTCAATTTAAAATTTTTTTGCCATTCTAATAGGTGTGTAGTGGTACCATATTAACCATTTTTAAGTTCATAGTGCAGCAGCATTAAGTACATTCACATTATTGTGCTACCATCACCACAAAACTCTTTGCATCTAGTATGACTAAAACTCTGTAGCCATTTAACAGCTCCCCAGTCCCTTCTTCTTCAGTCCCTGCAACCACCATTCCACTATCTGTCTCTAAGAATTTAAATACTCTAAAAGTACCTCATGTAAGTGAAATCATACAGCATTTGTCTTTGTTTTTTTATCTTTAATTGATGATTGCTTTACAATATTGGTTTGATTTCTGTTGTACAGTATTTGCCTTTTTGTGACTGCCTTATTTCACTGAGCATAATGCCTTCAAGTTACAGCTATGTTGTAGCATTCCTTAGAAAGGAATTTCCTTCCTTTCTAAGTTTGAATTATATATACATATAAAGATAGGCTCAATAAAGGACAGAAATGGTATGGACCTAACAGAAGCAGAAGATATTAAGAAGAGGTGGCAAGAATACACAGAAGAACTGTACAAAAAAGATCTTCACGACCCAGATAATCATGATGGTGTGATCACTCACCTAGAGCCAGACATCCTGGAGTGTGAAGTCAAGTGGGCCTTAGAAAGCATCACTATGAACAAAGCTAGTGGAGGTGATGGAATTCCAGTTGAGCTATTTCAAATCCTGAAAGATGATGCTGTGAAAGTGCTGCACTCGATATGCCAGCAAATTTGGAAAACTCAGCAGTGGCCACAGGACTGGAAAAGGTCCATTTTCGTTCCAATCCCAAAGAAAGGCAACGCCAAAGAATGCTCAAACTACCGCACAATTGCACTCATCCCACATGCTAGTAAAGTAATGCTCAAAATTCTCCAAGCCAGGCTTCAGCAATACGTGAACCGTGAACTTCCAGATGTTCAAGCTGGTTTTAGAAAAGGCAGAGGAACCAGAGATCAAATTGCCAATATCCGCTGGATCATCGAAAAAGCAAGAGAGTTCCAGAAAAACATTTATTTCTGCTTTATTGACTATGCCAAAGCCTTTGACTGTGTGGATCACAATAAACTGTGGAAAATTCTGAAAGAGATGGGAATACCAGACCATCTGACCTGTTTCTTGAGAAACCTGTATGCAGGTCAGGAAGCAACAGTTAGAACTGGACATGGAACAACAGACTGGTTCCAAATAGGAAAAGGAGTACATCAAGGCTGTGTATTGTCACCCTGCTTATTTAACTTATATGCAGAGTACATCATGAGAAACGCTGGGCTGGAAGAAACACAAGCTGGAATCAAGATTGCTGGGAGAAATATCAATAACCGCAGATATGCGGATGACACCACCCTTATGGCAGAAAGTGAAGAAGAACTAAAGAGCCCCTTGATGAAGGTGAAAGAGGAGAGTGAAAAAGTTGGCTTAAAGCGCAACGTTCAGAAAACTAAGATCATGGCATCTGGTCCCATCACTTCGTGGGAAATAGATGGGGAAACAGTGGAAACAGTGTCAGACTTTATTTTTTTGGGCTCCAGAATCACTGCTGATGGTGACTGCAGCCATGAAATTAAAAGACGCTTACTCCTTGGAAGGAAGGTTATTGCCAACCTAGATAGCATATTTAAAAGCAGAGACATTACTTTGCCAACAAAAGTCCATCTAGTCAAGGCTATGGTTTTTCCAGTGGTCACGTATGGATGTGAGAGTTGGACGGTGAAGAAAGCTGAGCGCCGAAGAATTGATGCTTTTGAACTGTGGTGTTCGAGGAGACTCTTGAGAGTCCCTTGGACTGCAAGGAGATCCAATCAATCCATCCTAAAGGAGATCAATCCTGGGTGTTCATTGGAAGGACTGATGTTGAAGCTGAAACTCCAATACTTTGGCCACCTCATGCGAAGGGTTGACTCATTGGAAAAGACCCTAATGCTGGGTAGGATTGGGGGCGGGAGGAGAAGGGGACAACAGAGGATGAGATGGTTAGATGGCATCACCGACTCGATGGACATGGGTTTGGGTAGACTCCAGGAGTTGGTGATGGACAGGGAGGCCTGGCGTGCTGCAATTCATGGGGTCGCAAAGAGTCGGACACGACTGAGCGACTGAACTGAACTGAACTGATATATATTTATTACTTATTCACATATTACTTATACAGTCATCAGTCATCTGTCATTGGTGTACACTTTGGGTGTCTAGTGCACTTTAGCTATTGGGACTAATACTGCTATGAACATGGGTGTACAAATGTCTTTGAGATCCTGCTTTGAGTTCTTAGTATGTGCCCAAAAGTAGAACTGCTGGATCATTCTGTAATTCTATTTTTAATTTTTTGAGGAACAGCCATACTATTTTCCACAGCAGCTGTACCATTTTACATTCCCAGCAATAGTGCACAAGGGTTTCAATTTCTCAACATTCTTATCAACACGTACCTGTATTTTTTTATTTTTTGGTTTTTTTTGATGGTAGCCATCCTAATGAATGTGAATTGGTATCTCACTGTGGTTTTGTCCTGAGAGTGAATTTTAATGACACGTATACTGGCTGTCAACATCAGGCCAGATAGAAAGAGCTCCTGGGAGATCAGCCTTTCTGTTAGAAATCTTTAGGACTTTATGGTACTCTGCTTTGGGACAAAGCAAATCTCCCTGTAAACTTCAGCAGAGAAGTTAATAATTGGGCATTAGGCCATTGATTTCTGTTTTTCTTTTTTTTTAAGATTTGTCATCAAAGTTTTTTTCTTCCCCAAATTCAGATTCCCTTATTAAGCATTTGTTTTATGCAGTTTTGTGTATCACTTAAGTGTGTGTGTGTGTATTGTGAGTTCTACTGGAGTATGTTATACATGTGTTGCAATCCAGCCATCCAGTCAGACTGCCCCTAGTACTTAACAGGAAATCTTCAGGGACAGTGTTGGCTCTGTAAGCTCCAGAATCAGTTTTACCCTCTCTCTGTTCCTATGTGGCTCCGTACAGGCCTCCACTCAGTTGGAGCCCATGCTTACTCCTCTGCCAGTCATCATCTTGCAGTTCTAGGGAAGCTTTTCTCAATTAGATCTCAGCCTATATTCCTCCTACTACAGGCTGGTTCTGAACCATCAGTGGCTGCACAAGGGAAAGAGGGGCAGGTGGGGGCGAGAAACTCTGCTTTCTCTCTTTCTATGCCTTTTATTTCTTTTTCTTGCCTTGTTACAGTAACTTACTATTAAGTTACAGATCTTCCAGATACTGTGTTAAAGTATGATGATGAAGTGGATGTCCTTGACTTGCCCCTGATTTTAGAGGGAAAGATGTCAAGTCTTTTACTGTTAAGTATGCTGTTAGCTGTAGGCTTTTTTGTGGATGCTTTTTTCAAGTTGGGGAAATTTCCCTCTATTTTTAGTTCGCTGAAAGGCTTTTTCCCCTTGAATAGATGTTGGATTTTTATCAAATGCCTTTTCCGTATCAATAAGACCAGTTTTTTGAGTCCACATCTCTGATTCCAGCAAATTCTTCCTGGAATGATTGTGAGAATTTTTACTTACTTTAGGTGATTACCATCTATGCCTAAAATGGTTGGGCTGGAGGCCCTCAACAGGCCACCACTTCAAAACAGAAGAGCCATGAAAATCAGTACATCTTCAGGGTCTGGAGTATTTGCTCTCAACTTCACAAGCAGAAGGACATCAGTAACACAGCTGATTTATTAAACTTCACTCAGTCTTGCCCAGTTTCATTTTCATGATCAATTTTAGGAATCTTACCCTGGATCCTGAAACACTTCACTGTGGTTTGGAGGTCTCAGCCAGTGCTCAAGCAAAAATCCACACTCACAAAAACAAGCAACAAGCTACACTAAGGATTGTTCTTTGAAACACTGGTTTTGGAGGGTTCTGTTTATATGAGTTTGTGAAATGTTGGTAAAAGTAGGTTAAATAGTATTCTTTGTCATACGAGGTCTCAGAGCTTTAGATAAGCTAATATGTATGATAAATCTCCCAAGAGGAGAAATACAGGAGGATTTCTTTCCTCAATTTTTTGATTATGGAAGTGTTGTGTTTCAGAACATCTTCTGAGTAATGAGCTTTGGAGAAAGTTGGTTTACAGGTGAAAGAAATCTAAATTCACAGAATTTTTTTTTTATCCCAACCAAAATATTTAACATAGTCTAACACACAAAAAACTATGCCTTTTATCCTTTTCAACACCGTACAACATTAACGTATATTAAGTTTAAATTTAGCATTCAGGTTACTAGTTTGTTTTCCCTACCAAAACATGGGGGTCCTGATTTGCAGTAGAAGCCTACTCAGAGGAACCTTTAAGATTAATGGAAAAGTTTGGTCCAAAATGGGTCTTGAGAGAGAAAAATCTTCGAAATGGTAGCTTTTACAGTTTCAGCTTGTGTTTTGAGATTTTAAAAAACTGTTTTGGAAGGACACCCCCAGCTACATTTAGACTGGTCCTTTGGTTCAACAAAAAATTTGGGAACGGGTGGGGCGTTGTAATACGCGTGGGTTTGGGGAGGTCGTTCGGTTTCTCCAAATCCAGACTAGAAGTTTTTCAGATTGCTGAGCAGAGGCCCAGACAGGAGGTTTCCTTTGGGCCACAGCCAAACAGCTGCACCGCGCGTGCTGGGAACCGTCCAGGCAGAGGTGGAACCGCAGCAAGGGGCCTCAAGGCATCTCAGCCAGGTTACATCGTCCGAGGTCCCCGCCTAGCGGAAATACACATCCCAAACCCCTACTCTCCCACCCACCCACCCCGCCCCGGTCCGGATTAGTGGAGCTGGGCGGAGTCCAGGCCGCGGCCACTCCCCGGGCTCGGAAGAAAAACTGGGACGTTGCGGACACGGAGCTGGCTGGACCAGCGGCGCGTGGCACGCGCTCTCTCTCCCGCGCATGCTCCGGCAGGCCGCCTCCCGGTCCCATCCCGGGTCCCGCCTCTCTCGCTCCCTTTCCCCCTCCCCCGCCAGCCTCCCTCCGAGCTTTGGCCCCTCCGGGCGCGCGGCCGACGTCCCACTTGCGTGCCGGCGCCTGACTTCACTTCCGGCTAACGCGCTCTGCTTGCCCCCTGGCCCCGGATGGTGACTGGTGGTGGTGCTGCACCTCCCGGACTGTCACTGAGCCGCTTCCCAGTGTGATTGTGCTGAGCGCAGGCCGGAAGATGGCGGCTGCGGCTGCGGCGGCCTCTGGCCCGGGCTGCTCCTCGGCGGCGGGGGCGGGAGCGGCCGGGGGCTCCGAGTGGCTGGTGCTGCGGGACGGCTGCATGCGCTGCGACGCCGACGGGCTGCACAGCCTCTCCTACCACCCGGCGCTCAACGCCATCCTGGCCGTGACCAGTCGCGGGACCATCAAAGTCATCGACGGCACCTCAGGGGCCACCCTGCAGGCCTCGGCGCTCAGCGGTGAGTGTGCGGCACGCCGGGCGGGGGCCGGGCCCGCGGCGGGAGGAGCTGGGCCCCGGGATGCCGGGGAAGGAAGCCGCCCAGCCCCGGGGCTCGGCCTCCGGAGGAGGGAAGCGGTGAGATGGGAGCGGCGCAGGGCAGGGCTGGGGGCTCAGGCCTGGCTGTGAAGGGAGGCCGGGAAACTGATGGAGGAGGACCTTAGAAGTTGGTTATTTCAGGTGCTGCAGCTGGGAAGGAAAGACGGGCGAGACGGGGAGTGGTGGGAGTTGCCTTTCGGGCTTTGAGCGTCCGGTGTGGGTTGGTCCTCTGGGAGACGTGAGGAGGCCTAAGAGCTCGGCACCGGAGAAGCCCAGGCTCCGGGCTAGGTCCTGGAAACGGTGTCGGTACAGTTTCTGTTAGATCAGAAAGCGAAAGGGTTGCAGGGCTGGTCCGGACTTGAGAGGCCAGTGGCCGGAGGCAAGCGTCCCAGCCGGCATCCAAGCCCTCGCCTCTTGCGGAGAGAAGAGGATCCGCGTCTGTTCCTGGGACCCGCAGGTGCTGGGATGTACGGCAGGCTTCGCGCCCGGCGTGGGGGTTGGGTGGGCCTGGAGTGGGGGCGGGGAGGGAAGTAGGAGGGCCGGCTGCCTGAACTGTTCCATCGACGGCTTTAGGGCTCGGGCGGACGCCGTGGAAGACTGGCCCTTGTTTCCCGGCTCGGGGCTTCCGCCTTCCACCCTCTAGGGACGAGAAACTCAGCACCTGCGGTGTATGAGCTGTAGATTCCTTTGGGTTCGTAATGAGGTGAAACTTGCGGCGCTCTCTGCTGGTTTTACCACTTCGAGCCAAGAGTTGGGATAAGGGGGCATGTGTGAGGCTTAGCGGTGGAGGAGACCAGTTCTGGCTGCTGTAAACCTTAGTCCAGGGACGGAACTTTGAGTATGCGAGAGGTGAACGCTTAATGTGCTGTAGTAGGGTGTTTTGGAGTTGTACTGGCAAGGTTACGTTTGGGTGAACTGACATTTCATTTGCGGTTGAATGATGAGTGGCTTAGTTTAGCTGTTACAAATCGAGATTGAGAAGTTAGTATACGAGTTAGACTCCCGCACAGAGTGTAACGTACATGGCTGTCCGCATTTAGCCAAGTGGAAGTAGTTACGTGGTCTTACCAATTCACTTGTATTTTAACAGAGCCAAATAAGGTGGTTATTATGATTTACTGTTAGGCACTTAAGAGTAAATGGCAATTTAGGGATACAGAGTAAAAGGATTTAATTTTTGTTCATGTGAGCTTTGTGAAAGAAATGGATTTGGATAGCTATAGAAAATAAATCTGAAACACATCTAAAATATATCTAAGAGAAAGTTTGTATTGTAGCCTTGTGGTTTTTCTTTTCTTGGCTTAGATAAAGTACAAAAGTGGTGTCCCAGATGTAGCAATGAGCATTCACTGCAACTTGGACATAACAGCTTATCACTCTGTATGGGAGGGTACTTCTCATTAATAGTTGAATTTCTTTCTTCTTAAACTCACTTAAATGTATTTCACATCTGAAGAGGTATAAAGAACAATTGTGACAGACAACTGTGTATTCCAGAGTCAATTAAAAAAATAAAACATTACAAACAGTGTTGAAGTTTTCTGTGTCTCTCCTGGATTGCATTCCTCCTATTCTCTCTTTTTATACATGTCTTTATGTTTTTTAGTATATACCTTTATTTTTAAGCAGTATCTACTGGTGTCTTTCATGATTTTAAACTTTAAGTAGCATCATAGTGTATGTATTTGTATTTCTATAAAAAGCCTTATTAACAAAAGTCTTAAAATGTTTTCAATAGAAAGAGGACTCTTAAGGGGTGTTTTTGTGTCTGGAGGCCATGTTTCGGAAAGGTTATATGTGCCAGAGTTAGTTATAAATGATTGGGGAAATTGAATGTAAATGAAGTGCCTGTTCATGAAAAGGGAAGAAAACAGTCACTCACGTGGTAGATTGCTAAAGGGGACGGCTTTGGGTACATAGGTGGGTACATAATATAAGGGTAAATAGATAAACAACAGCACTGATTTGGGATAACTTAGTTGAGGTAGGTTGGAACATTTAATTGGGAAGTATAGAAATGGATACAATGGTGGATGGACGTGCATTGAGAATTGAGTAGTATGTGATTAGAATTATGTAGAAGAGTTTATGGCAAAACAAGGGTTATAAAGCAGGTTTAAAAGTAACAATGGAAAAATTCTGAAATGTTTTCATATATGAGAAATGCAGTTGATTAATAATAATGATCAGAAGTCCTTAAGGGTCCCGTATGTGTTGTGTCTTCAAATGATTGGCCAAGGAATGAGGGATTTTATGTTTTGCCTTGAACATGCAAGTACTTGGTAGGTTTGCTTTTAATGATGAATAGAGGGTGACAGTTCTGCCAGTAGAATGGGAAGAAGGTACCATTAGTTAACCATGGTCCTAACATGACCCATCTTTCCAGTTCATGGGCAGTGAGCCACCTGCTTTTCTACCCCCAGAGGAAAGACATCTTTGGGTAAGGGGATATGGAGTGATGTAACCATATAGAGCTTTATTGGGTGGTAGCGTAGTCTTATGGATGGGTTCAGTTTATGGGGTTATGAGTAGCCTGTTGGTGTAGATTGGAAATAGAAAAATGAGAGCAGGGCTTGTATGTATATGTATGGCAATGATGATGAATTTTTTATTTTATTTTATTTTTTAAAAATTATTTTAATTGGAGGCTGTTTACTTTACAATACTGTGGTGGTTTTTTGCCATACATTCACATGAATCAGCCATAGGTGTACATGTGTTCCTAATCCTGAACCCCCCTCCCACCTCCCTCCCCATCCCATCCCTCAGAGTCATCCCAGTGCACCAGCCCTGAGCACCCTGTCTCATGCATTAAACCTGGACTGGCGATCTGTTTCACATGTGATAATATACATGTTTCAATGCTATTCTCTCAAATCATCCCACCCTCTCCTTCTCCCACCGAGTCCAAAAGTTTGTTCTTTACATCTTGTGTCTCTTCTGTTGTCTCGCATATAGGGTCATCGTTACCATCTTTCTAAATTCCATATATGTGCGTTAATATACTGTATTGGTGTTTTTCTTTCTGACTGACTTCACTCTGTATAATAGTCTCCAGTTTCAATGATGGTGAATTTTTAAATACCACTGTTGACTACTGTATATCTTCAAACTGTGTGTCTCTCACATAAAATATTTATAAATATACTTTTCATTAGACTAAGAGTCATCAGTATATACTTAGTTAGGCAAGTATTTGCTTCTTATTAGTGTTTTCACAAGTGTGTTAGTTGCTCAGTCGTGTCTGACTCTTTGTGACCCCATGGACCATAGCCCACCAGACCCCTATACCCATGGAATTCTCCAGGCTAGAATACGGGAGTGGGTGGCCATTTCCTTCTCCAGGGGTTCTTCCCAACCCAGGGTTAAGATTTCTGAATCTGGCTTTCAGTTACTCCATGATCTGGCTTTTACCTGTCTTTCTAGTCTTGTCTCCACATTTTGTTCTGTGAAACTGGTTCATTTAATTTTTTTCCCCAACTGCAGTAATTTTACTCCTTTTTGGAATTCACCAATTCCCTCCAGAAAATTGGATGAATCTTACCCCTATTTCAGGACCTGGAGCATATCTTTAACTTCCTAATTCTTTTTGCCCTAAGTAATCCACTGAACCCTTAATCACATTGTCCTATTAATGCCTATTTTAATAACTTGACAGCTTAGCTGTTTGTGATATGTTTCCTGTCTTGAACTATTTAAATTTCATCTTATTTAGTTGTGTGTGAATATATGATGTCTGTTTAACTATATTTCAAACTCCTTGTGGGAAGGAGCCTTGTCTACTTGTTTGTATCTCCTCCACAGGATGCCTAGTACAATATTTTAGTAAATATTTTTGATTTGCTCTATGTATACTAATGAGTATGTTAAATGGATGCTTCTTTTTAACTGCTCAGTAAACACTTTCTTTGGCTTTGGGTTTTTTCTTTCTTTCATAAGTAGTTTTTTTTTTTTTTTTTAAGAATCGTTTCAGGTTCATAGTAAAACTGAGCAGAAAGTACAGAGTTCCCGTATTACTCCTGCCTCCATTCCCTTTATTGTCAACATCTGAGACCCCATTGGTATGTTTGTTACAGTCAGTGAACCTGCATTAGTGCATCATTATCACCTAAAGTCCGCAGTTTATGTTAGGGTTCACCCTTGTACATTCTATGGGTTCTGATAGATATGACATATTGTGGAATATGGTCTCATTAAAAAACCCTTACTCTGCCTATTCACCCTCTCTTCTACTCTGACAACTGTTGATCTTTTTATTGTCTCCATAGTTTTGCCATTTCTAGAAAGTCATATAGTATGTAGCCTTTTCAGTATGGCTTCTTTCACTTAATAATACGAATTTAAATTTCTTTTATGTCTTTCTGTAGCTTGATAGGTTATTTCCTTTTAGAACTGAATAATATATTACATTGTCTGGATGTACCACAGTTTGTCCATTCACCTACTGAAGGATATCTTGGTTGCTTCCAGTTTGTGACAGTTATGAATAAAGCTGCTATAAATATCTGTGTCTAGGCATTTGTGTGTACAAAAGTTTTCAGTTCATTTGGGTAAATACCAAGGATCATGACTGCTGGAGCCTATGGCAGGAGTATGTTTAGTTTTGTAATAAATTACCAAACTGTCTTCTAAAGTGGCTGTACCATTTTGCATTTCCAGAAGCAACAAATGAGAGTTCCTGTTGCTTTACATCTTCATCAGCATTTGATATTGTTAGTGTTTTGGATTGCTGCTTTTCTAATAGGTGTGTAGTGGTATCTCAGTGTTTTAATTTGTAATTCCCTAATGACATATGATGTTAAATATGTTTTCATATGCTTACTCATGGACTTTGGGTTATGAAAATGAAAATAGCTCTACATATACAACTTGACTATGTAGAATCATAGTAAAAAAAAAAAAAACCAAACAAACACTTGTTTTTTCTAGATATGTGTTTACTAGATATGTCCCTCTCTTTAACTAATGTCATTTAGCATAACAGGAAGGAGTAAGATCCTAGTTAAGATCCTAGTTTCTGTTTTGTTTTTTCCTGTCTAAACTTTAGTTGAATTACTTAATGTTTCTTTTTTGGTTTCTTCATTTGCAAAATGGGAATGATAATTGTATTAATTGTGAAGATTAAGTGTAAATGCATGTAAAGTGCTTAGAATAGTGTTTACTGTTCAAAAATGTTTTTTATTTATTTGTAAGTCTCTGTCTTTTTTTAAACTTAAACCATTTTGATATTCTGTTCAGTCTTTTGAACTTAACCCCAGATTTGAACTTCTTAGGAATTTTTTTTGTGATTTACCATTTTTGTCTGGTATGATGGCTTCCTGTTCAGAATTAGAAGCCAGAGCTACCTGCTCCAAGAAGTCTTGGAATATAGAAAACTAATTAGGTTAGCTTGCAGAGTCCTCAGGAAATAAATTTTATGGATGAAACTCATATTTATCGGAGAAGGCAATGGCACCCCACTCCAGTACTCTTGCCTGGGAAACCCCATGGATGGAGGAGCCTGGTAGGCTGCAGCCCATGGGGTCACGAAGAGTCAGACACGACTGAGCGACTTCACTTTCACTTTTCACTTTCATGCACTGGAGGAGGAAATGGCAACCCACTCCAGTATTCTTGCCTGGAGAATCCCAGGGACGGGAGGGCCTGGTGGGCTGCCGTCTATGGGGTCGCACAGAGTCGGACACGACTGACGCGACTTAGCAGCAGCAGCAGCAGTGTATTTATCACCTCTTTGTTGTTGTTCAGTCGCTCAGTCGTGTCCGACTCTTTCTGACCCCGTGGACTGCAGCATGCCAGTCTTCCCATCTCCCGGAGTTTACTCAAACTCATGTCCATTGAGTCCATGATGCCATCCAACTACCTCATCCTCTGTCGTCCCCTTCTGCTCTTGCCCTCAATCTTTCACAGCATCAGGGTCTTTTCTAATGAGTTGGCTCTTCGAATCAGGTGACTGAAGTATTGGAGCTTCAGCATCAGTCCTTCCAATGAGTATTCAGGACTGATTTCCTTTAGGATGGACTGGTTGGATCTCCTTGCAGTCCAAGGGACTCTCAAGAGTCTTCTCCAACTCCACAGTTCAAAAGTATCAATTCTTCGGCACTCAGCCTTCTTTATGGTCCAACTCTCACATCCATACATGATCACTGGAAAAACCATAGCTTTGACTGGATGGACCTTTGTCGGCAAAGTAATGTATCTGCTTTTTAATATGCTGTCTAGGTTGGTCATAGCTTTTCTTCCAAGGAGCAGGTGTCTTAATTTCATGGCTGCTGTCACCACCTGCAGTGATTTTGGAGCCCAAGAAAATAAAGTCTGTCACTGTTTCCATTCTTTCTCCATCTATCTGCCATGAAGTGATGAGACTGGATGCCATGATCTTAGTTTTCTGAATGATGAGTTTTAAGCCAGCTTTTTCATTTTTCTCTTTCACCTTCGTCAAGAGGCTCTTTAGTTCCTCATTGGTTTCTGTCATAAGGGTGGTGTCATCTGCATATCTGAGGTTATTGATATTTCTCCCCACAGTCTTGATTCCAGCTTGTGCTTCATCCAGCCTGGCATTTCTCATGATATACTCTGCATATAAGTTAAATAAGCAGGGTGACAGTATACAGCCTTGATGTACTCCTTTCCCGATTTTGAATCGTTGTTCCGTGTCCGGTTCTAACTGTTGCTTCTAGACCTGCATACAGGTTTTGCAGAAATATTTTATTTTACTACTTCTGAATTGGGTATGCGTTAATTTGGGTGGAATGCAGCATCTTCTGTAGAGCTCAGTTTTTGGAAATTGTAAATGATACAAATCATTTCCTATTTCCTGATTAATTTGAGTACATGAAGCCTTCCTAGTCTCAGTTATAAACATGTTATAGAGTTGGGACTTCAACAGCCCTACTAGATAGTCATCTTCTGGATGCATCTGAGTTCCTTGCATGTTAAGTTGCCTCAGTCATGTTTGACTCTTTGCAACCCCATGGACTGTAGCCCACGAGGCTCCTCTGTCCTTGGGACTCTCCAGGCAAGAATACTGGGTTTCCATGCCCTCCTCCAGGGGATCTTCCTGACCCAGGAACAAAATGAGGTCTCTTAAGTCTCCTGCATTGGTAGGTGGGCTCTTTATACTAGGGCCACCTGGGAAGCCCATCTGAGTTCTTTATAAAAACTTAATTCAGCAAATATCTTTGTGGGCTATGACTATATACTTGTCTCTGTTTCAATTGACTGACTTTAGTAATACTACATGATGACATATGTCAAAGATTTGGTGTTTTATTAGCAAAACATTTTCTATAATTAGAGTGAATTAATATTGATGTTTGTTTGCTTTGTTTGGTTTTCTTTTGGCCTCAGTGCACAGCTTGTGGGATCTTAGTTCCTTGCCCAGGGATCAAACCCACACTCCCTGCATTGGAATTGCTGAGTCTTAACCACTGGATCGCCAGGGAAGTCCCATGAATTAATATTCTTAAAAAAGATTTTTCTGTATTTTCAACATCCTCTATATTTATCCAAATTTTTACATTTGCCTCCCACATTTTCCTAACTGTTCAACGTGCAAAGATGGTTTTGCTCTAAGAAAGAATTTATTATCGTCTTTGTTTTAGTAGTTTTAGACTTATTAATCAGAGGCAATGTAAGAGATCAATTTCTGGAGCCAAATAGTTTGAGTTTTAGTCTTGGTTCTGTTTGATCTTGAAGTTCATCAATAAAATGAGCATTGAAATGTTATCTACCTCATAAAGTAGTTGTGAGAATTAAAGTGAGCTAATATATGTTAAACATGTAGAACAGTGCCTGATAATATAGTAGTGCTCACTCATTAAGTCGTGTCTGACTCTTTGACTCTGTGAACTGTAGTAGCCTGCCAGGCTTGTCTGTGGGATTTTCTAGGCAAGAATACTGGAGTGGGTTGCCATTTCCTCCCCCAGGGTATATAGTATGTGCTCTGTAAATGTTCTTATAGCAGTGGCCATTTGAAAGTTTGCTGATGTAGTAGGTGTTTTTACTACAGGGATTTTGTTGAAATTGCAGTATTTTTTCTTCTTCCAGTTTTTCATGTATGTGGAAATGGGACCAGTGAAATCTGAAAGATAGAAGTATTAATATGAGTAATAATTTTGTATTACAAGAGAGATAAATTATGTAAGTTAATTGATTTTGGACTTGAAATTGTTAAAAGAGCCTGGTGATTTCATACATTATTGAACATGTGGTAGGCATGGGGGCACAAAATAAGGCAGCCTTTTGACTTTTGAATGCATGCTTGGTGATATTTTCAGGTAAGCCATTTTAGCGTAAGTACTCAATAAAATATAGATGTGCAGATTATGTGAGTATGGAGAAGGGAGTTTCTTCAATCTAAGGGGAATAGAGAAGGCTTCTCAAAGGATGTTGCCTTTATGATCAGTTTGGGAAGATAAGATAGTGGGAGGGATATCCTGGGCTAATTAAATTCAGGGAAGTTTTGAGGGGAAGAGGAGTTGGGGTTGGATGGTTAGAGTTGAAGCTGAGAGATTGGCAAAGACAAGATCATAATTCATTTTGCTAAGAACTTTGGACTTGATATCAATGGTAGGCAGCCTTTATAGGTTAAGACACAATCAGATTTGTTTTGAAGAAAGATTCCAAGCTAATGCTCAGGTGTGAAGAGTGGTGAGAGCTACATGTAAGTTAGTTCGAGAGGTAGAAACAATATAATTCGGCGAATCTAGGGATAAGAGGAATTGACAAGGTGGCAGTTACTCAGGCTTAGATTTCTACTTTGGGGTGACTGAATTAACCTGAATAGCAGTACAAGAAGGTATGGCGAGTAGCTTTTGTTGGCATATTCTGAGGAGCAAGGGGGACATAGTGATTTCAGTTGTGTTAATTTTGAGGTTCTTGAAGGACATCCTGGAAGAGATGGCCAGGAGCCATTTGGAAATTCAACTTGAAGATTTGGAAATAAATGAAGTGTGAAGATTTGGGAATACAGGTTTGGAAGGCATTGACATTTATAGAGAAAGCCTAGTCTATGGTTAAGGATATTGGCTCTTGAGCCAGATTGAGTTTCAGTCTATGATTCATCACTTATTAGCTGTGCCCTAAAGCAAGATGCTTAACCTCCCTCTGCACTTCATAGTTAGTACCCAGCTCATTTGGTTATTGGAAAGATGTTAAGTAAATTGATACATGTAGATATTATTTGACCCACCATAAGCACTCAATAAATATTACTTTTTGTATTGGTGTTTTTAATTACATAATTCATTTCAACAAGTGTTTGCCATATGGGGATAATAAGACTAATTTTAAATCCCCTCTTTCCTCAATTTTGGAAAGCTGTCTAGAAGAGGTGACAGCTCAGCTGAGACTTGAAAGAAACGAGGTTGGCTACGTAGAGGACATAGCATGAGCAGAAGTAGAAGCATGAAGCAGGTAATATTTGTTATAAGCAGTTTAGTATTACAGTGCAAAGCATGAGGAGGGGAGTGATGGGATAGACTGAGGATCTTGGACTTCGTCCTCTTTGGTCCTGTGGAAGCTGTGGCTTCCATGCTTTTAAGTACAAGAACTCCCAGTTTATGGTAAAAAATGTAGGGCCCTATTATGATACGTATGTTTTTAGCATTAATTGAGAAAATACAGCAAAAAGCTGCTACTTTTAAGTAGTTTTTATTGTAGGTATCTTATTATATGTGTAATTTGAAAAATACTACAACACACATACTTTGAGCTTTCCTCATTGCTGGCTTAGCCTTGAAGTTTTTTACAGGGAAACAAATCAATTAATAGTCTTCTGTCTGTACTCCAGCTTCAGAAATTTTGTTGTTATCATCTCCTTGGTCTTTTTGTTTTTGTGGGCTTGTTTAATGCCCTCTTTAATTATTTCCTGTCTTTCCAGTGGGATTGTGGGAGGAAGCAGAAGTAAATTATATGTATTATGTCCTTGTTTATCTGGAAATCTGTAGTTATAACCATATGTAAGTTGTTGAACATTTGGAAATCTATCCTTAGGAATGTTCTCTGTAACTATAGATAGAATGTAAACAATAATAGATTTCTGTAAAGTGGGGGAAAAAAAGTGAAAGTGAAGTCACTCAGTCGTGTCCAACTCTTTGCGACCCCATGGACTGTAGCCTACCAGGATCTTCCATCCATGGGATTTTCCAGGCAAGAGTACTGGAGTGGGGTGCCATTTCCTTCTCCAGGGGATCCTCCCGACCCAGGGATTGAACCCAGGTCTCCCACGTTGTAGGCAGACGCTTTACTGTCTGAGCCACCAGGGAAGTCCACACTGTAGAGGAGTATATAAAAATAGTGGGAAGGTGTGTGGGAAGTACCTTTCTGATATATGCACTGTACTGCTCAGAGCCTCAAGCAAAAGGTGCATTTGGCAAGACACTTCCCTGGGTTACCATCTCTAAAATGGGCTAGTAATTCTTGCCCAGGCTACATTATTATGTGATATGATAGTGAATGTAGACATTCTTTGTAAGTTGAACTTCATATGTGAGGGATACAACAGTGTTAGCCAAACTCTTTGGGTATAGAGAGGAGAAAATGGAGGTACAAATGACAAAAAGGATAAATTAATTGCTACGTAAAGCTAATTGTTTGTGACAAGGGCAATGCTCCTAAAAGAAATAATCGTGGTCTATTTTGAGTATGTTAAATCAGGGATGTATTTTTAGAGGAGATAAATATTATGTTTACTTTTTACAGTGATTGATAGAAATGTTGGGGCAAACGGAAGTGTCTTCTTTGAGATTTATTGTGGGCACCAGGAATTTAAATCTTTATGATTTGTTTCTGTGCTTTGACTTTGATTTATGAAGTTGAAGAGAGACAAGGAATGCTGGGGAGATAGTACAGGGCAGTGGTTCTCAGTCTTGGTTGCTTGTTAGAATCATCAGGAGAGTTTTTAAAGACATACACTGCTAGGGTTCTAGTATGCTAACTTAAGTGACCTGGAGTGGAGCCCAAGGCTACTTAAATTTTTATTTTTTTAATTTTTAAAGCTTTCTCAGGGATTCTAATGTGCAGGCCAGGTTTAGAGGTTTTAACTTCACCTAGAACTCTAAATGAGCAAATGTATTTCATATGCTTGGAATAAATGAGAGATTTTATTTGAATTGAATAGTATTCTATTGTTGTTTAGTCACTGTGTCTGACTGTTTTGTGACCTCATGACTGTAGCCTGCCAGGCTCCTCTGTCCATGGGATTTCCCAGGAAAGAATACTGGAATGGGTTGCTGTTTTCTTCTCCAGGGGATCTTCCCGACCCAGGAATCAGACCTGTATCTCCTGCATTGGCAGGTGAATTCTTTACCATTGAGCCACCAGGGAAGCCTGAATAGTATTCTGTTTAGCCTTAATTTTTTTTGGTAAGAAAAACTTCCCAAGTTAGTTTCTTTGCTAATAAAACCTACCCCACAGTAAATTAAATTAAATTATAAATGAAATACTCTTGTAAGCAGGACTATACCAGGGCCAAATTCCTGTTGCTCTCTTTTGTCCTTTTCTGATGTAATGCATTTTTGTTTGATTTTTTTTTTTTTAATCAATTAAGTGCTGTGATACTTTTCACCAAAATGCCACTGCAGCAGGGATAGTTACCTCCTACTGGAGTAGGAGGAAAGGAGGGGGAAAAAGCAGCTGTAGAGGGCAGAAATGGCTGGGATTATCTACCAGATCAGCTGTTTCATGCCTAAAATGTCTTTGTTTTATGTTGTATCAGAAAAAAGCTAACTACTAGAATGTTACATTTTATCATATTAGAGCTTAGTGGGTTTTTTAAAATATATGATTTTATTAAATTATGTGGCTTTGCTGGGTCTTCATTGTTGAATGGGCTTTTCTCTAGCTGTGGTGAGCAGAGGCTACTCTAGTTGTGGTATGTGGTCTTCTCATTGTGGTGGCTTCTCTTGTTGTAGAGCATGGGCTCTAGGGAATGCAGGCTTCAGTAGTTGTGACACTTGCGCTCAGTAGCTGTGGCTCCCAGGCTCAATAGTTGTGGCGTACAGGCTTAGTTGTTCTGGCATGTGGGATCTTGCGGGACCAGGGATGGAACTTGTGTCTCTGGCATTGGCAGGTGGATTCCTTACCACTGAGCCACCAGGGAATCCCTAGAGCTTAGTTTTAATACATTAAAAAGTTCTTCAAAACTATGAAAAATGATTCATTTATTCAAAAACATTTACTGTGTGTCAAAAATTTATTGTTTGTCAGCAAAGTCCTTTCCTAGAGCTCTGGTTTAGTGAAAAGAGGTGTATTACCAATACACGCAGGTGATGGTAGACACTATTAAGAAATCAAAACTGATATGAGATGGTGGAGGGTAAATTTGTACTGTGTGGTCTGGCGGGGAGTCTCTCTGAGATGACACTTGAGCAGATCCCAGTGATGTGAGAGAGCAGCAAGGCAGATATCCAGGGGAAGTTTCTGTTGGCTTGTTACTGTAGTATGGGAATACAGCTGGATGGATTTTCATCATAATTGGATGGAATTTGACTTGCACTGATTTAAAATGTAGATTCAATGAGGAGTGATGAGATTGGTTTGATTACTAGTCTCAGAGAAAGGTGCCATCTCTGTTAAACAGAATAATTTCTCTGTTAAACAAAATAATATGAGCTCCAAATAGAAATTCACAAGGGCACATGTTCTAATTGTAGAATTGTATTGATTTGTAGCTGAGTTGCTTCTCACATGGGCAACTTTGTGTAGCAACTGGAATTTATATACAGATGGTAAGGATTTTTATGCAATATCAGGATAGGGAAATTTGTCCCCAAACTTTACTTAATTATAGCCAGGTCAAAATCCTGAAGGAAGAATGTAACCTATATATTGCAGACTGGTTGAGAGATTTAACTGTGACAAATTTTCACATATATCATTCAATTTGTCACAGTTAATTGAATGAAACATATGAAAAGGGCCCCACAGTTTCTTGCAGGGAGTGGTAGTAAGTTAAGTCCTTAATGATTGAGTCCCATCCATGGAAAGTTTTCAGTGGTGATTATGTTTTCAAAACTTTCTCAGTTGATGTCAGGTAACTTATTATTTAAAATAAGTGGTCTGGTGACTGTTTTGGATAAAGTGGATAGAGAGAATTGGAACTTTTAATTCTATATCTTTCAGAGAACCTCTTCCATGTTTAGGTAGATGTTGATTTTCCTGCCTGGAAAAATACTATCCCTACTTTGTATTTTATCCATTTGCTACTTTGCCTTATTGCCTAGTCACTGAGCTTTCCCAGATTTTCTTTGTACCAAGTTGTCTTTTATAGGAATACTCATTTTGACTTTGAATAATACAGTGTATTAGCAACTTTTGTTAAATGACTTTATTTTCAGTAACTTTAATAATATTTTAAAAGCTTTATAAGAACTGAACTTTAATTTGGGGGTTCCTTGTTGGCTCAGTGGTAAAGAATCCGCCTGCCAGTGCAGGAGACGCGGGTTTGATCTCTGGGTTGGGAAGGTCCCCTGGAGAAGGAATGGCACCCACTCCAGTATTCTTGCCCGGAGAATTCCATGGACAGAGACACCTGGTGAGCTACAGTCCATGGGCTTGCAAAAAAGTCAGACATGACTTAGTGACTAAACAACAACAAAAAACGTTAATTTTGTACCCTTTTTTATTGACTTTGAATTATGTTTGTATGTTATGGTGTAGACTGATTTAAGCATTGAAGTCTGATGATCTCTCAGTGGACATGGACTTCTACAATGTGTAGTGTCAGTTGGCAAAGATAGTATGTTTCTGATAATACTTTTCCAGGTTTTGAAGAGATACACATGATAGTGCATTGATAAAGAGTTGACTGTTTCTTAATGTGGGTGTTAAGATTGATACCTAAAAAATTTCCTTCCTTTAAAAATTTCCATTTTAAAAATGACTTACCTTATAGGCCATCAGATGTTGTTTAGTCACAAAGTTGTGTCCGGCTCTTTGCGACCCCATGGACTGTAGCCTGCCAGGCTTCTCTCTTCATGGGATTTCTGAGGCAAGAATACTGGAGTGGGTTGCCATTCCCTTCTCCAGGGGATCTTCCCAACTCAGGGATCGAACCCACATCTCCTGCATTGGCAGGTGGATTTTTTACCACTGGGCCACCTGGGGAAAAAGGAAGCTCCCTATGATTTCATTACCTAGAGATGGCTAGTCTTAGTATTTTGGTGTGCAGCAAGTTCTTTTTGCCCTTTTCTATTATTTGATGTATTTTTATTGTAAGGTATGTTATGAACTATTTCCCCCCTTTACTTTGATAAAATTGGATTTTCCTGTGTTTTTATTGTATAATTTAAAAATAAACTTTGACTAATGATTATAGTAAACGGACTTTTATGTGTGTGTACTAGTAATACATGCATGGATTCATGTAACCATCACCACAGTCAGGATACAGAGCAGTTTCAACACCTGAAAGAGTTCTCTGTGTTATCTCCTTTGGTATCCCTTTGTAGTCAGCCTCCTCCCCACCCCTGAACCTTTGGCAATCACTGATCTGTTCTCTCTGCTCTTTTGTCTTTTCTAGACTGTTGTGGAAATGGAGCCCTTTAGTATGTAACTTTTTGATACTGACTTGTTGCACATAGCATAATGTCTTTGAAAGTCAAGTTGTTGCATGTATCTGTAGGTCATTCCTTTTCATCGCTAAGTATTCCATCATATGAATGTATCGCCATATTTAGTTAGTTCCTCTTCGGAGGACATGCTTTTGGTAATTATGAATAGAACTATTATAAACATCTAAGTACAGATTTTTGGGTGAATGAAGGTTTTATGTCTCCAGGGTAAATGTGTAGAAGTGGGATTGCATGGCCATTTTGTGAGTATATGTTTAACTTCATAAGAAACTGTCAAACTAGTATGGCTGTACCATTATGCATCACCATTAGAAATTTATGACTTATACTTGCTCTGCATCCTTGCCAGCACTTGGTATTGTTACAAAGTCAACACTACCCAAAGCTGTTTACAGATTCATTGCAATCCTTATCAAAATTCCAGTGACTACTTTTGCAGAAATAGAAAAATCCATTCTAAAATTTGTATGGAATCTCAAAGGACCCCAAATAGCTAGTGTTATTGAAAAAAAAAATGCTGGAGGACTTAAACTTCCTGATTTCAAAATTTTTTACTATGATGCTATAGTAATCAAAACAGTGTCATTCTGGTTTGGAATAATGAATACAGAAGTACTCATATATTATGTAAGTGGTCAAATAATTCTTGGCATGGAGGTCAAGACCATAATCTTCAAAAAACAGTGCTGAGAAAACTGGATATCCATATGCCAAAGAATGAAGTTCTATCCTTATACAACCATATACACCATAGACAAACATTTTTAAAACACTACATACAAAAATTAACTCAAAATGGATCAAAGATTTAAATGTAAGAGCTACAACTATTAAGTTCTTAGAAGAAAGCAAAGTGGAAAAGCTTCACAATGTTGGATTTGGCAGTGAGTTCTTGGATATGACACCAAAGGCACAGGCATCTGGTGAATAGACAGATTGGATTTCATCAAAATGAAAAACTTTTGTACATTGAAGGACACTGTCAACAGAGGAAAAAGGCAAAACCCAGAAAGGGAGAAAATATTTGCAAATCACATATCCAGAGATATAGCCAGAAACATTTAGACAATTATAGAAAACTACAACTCAAAAAACAGCAAAAAACAAATAGCCGGGTTAGAGAATGAGCAAAGGATTTAAATAGACATTTCTCCAGAGAAGATAAACAGATGACCAAAAAACACATGAAAAGATGCTCAGCATAATTAATCATTAGGGAAATGCAGATCAAAACCGTAATGAGGTATCACTTCACACCCATTAGGATGGTTACTTTCGAAAAAGAGTAAGTGTTGGCAAGGATGTAGAGAGATTGGAACCTTTTTGCTGTGTTGGTGGGAATATAAAATGGTGCAGCCACTGAAGAAAACAGTATGCAGTCCTACATATAATTTAAAATTACCTTATGAACTCACATTTCCACATTTCAATAATACAGTTCTTCAAATAATTAAAAATTATTTAATGAACTCACAGTTCCACATCTGAATATTGGGTATAAAGAGTTAAAAGCAGAATCTTGAAGAAATATTTGTATACTTTGTTCACAGTGACATTATTCCCAGCTGGACAGAAAGTAGAGGCCACCCAAGTGTCCCATCAGTGGATGCATGTATAAACAAAACATGGTGTATGTGTATAATGAAATATTAGCCTTGAAAAGGGAGGAAATTCTGACACACAGTGCAGCATGGATGAACCTTGAAGATGTTATGGTCAGTGAAGAAAGAGTAGTGACTGTCAGGTTCTAAGGGGACAGAAGTGAAGATGTAGTGTCAATGATTATAGAGTTTCAGTTTTGCAAGATGAAAAGAGGTCTGTGGATGGATAGTGGTAATAGTGGAAAAACATTATGAATGTACTTAATGCCACTGAACTGTACACTTAATGGTTAAATGGCACATTTCATGTAATGTACAATTTACAACTTAAAAACATTAAAAAAAATCAAATGGTCATGTTTGTATCTCTGGATTCTGTTCTGTTCCATAGATCTAATATGTTGTTAATCTCTGCCTGTAGCACACATTCTTGTGGTACTGTAAATTTTATAGCAGGTCTGAAAGTCATATAATGTGATTTGTCCAACTTTATTCTTTATCGAAATTATTCTGGCTATTTAAGTTCCTTTGCCTTTTCAGATTATTTGGGATTCAGATTATCTTTATCTCAAAAATGCTGTTGGGATTTTTTTTTTTAACTCTTTATTTTGTATTGGAGTATAGCTGTTTAACAGTGTTGTGACAGTTTCAGGTGGATACCAAAGGACCCAGCCATACAGACACATGTATCTGTTTTCCCCCAACTCCCTTCCCATCCAGGCTGCCACACAACATGGAGCAGAGTTCCATGTGCTATACAGTAGGTCCTTGACAGCAATCCGTTTTAAACATTGCTGCTGGGATTTTGATTGAAATTGTGTTAAATTTATAGAGCAGTTTGGGAACTGTTCATGTCTTTGCTATGTTGATTCTTCTAGTCTATGACCATGGTTTTATTTAGATCTTTTTTGATTTCTTTCACTGATCAGTTGTACTTGTCAGCATACATATTCTGTTTACCTTTTGTTTGATATATATCTTAAGTATTTTATGTTTTTAGAGCTCTTGTAAACTGTTAATTTTGAGGGTAAGTTTTGTTTTCAGATTGATCACTGCTAGTAGATAATAAAATTGATTGGTTTTTATGTATTTGTTCAGCGTAGCCTTGCTAAACTTTCTAGTTCTTGTAGTTTTTGTTTTGATTTTTATTTATTTTATTTTTTAAAATTTATTTATTTATGGCTGTGCTGGGTCTTCATTGCTACACTCCAGCTTTCTCTAGTTGCAGTGAGCAGGGCTGTTCGTTGTGGTCCACAGGCATCTCATTGTGATGGTTCCTCTTGTCGTGCAGCACAGGCCCCAGGCTTATGGGCTTTAGTTGCTCTGCGGCATGTGAAATCTTCACAGAGCAGGATCCCCTGCATTGGCAGGCAACTCCCTATCCACTGTACCACCAGGGAAGTCTTTTGTTTGGTTTTTTTAGATTCTTTGGGATTTTCTGCATACATAATCACGTTATCAGTGAATAGAGACTGTTTGATTTCTTCCTTTCTAATGTGTCTGGCTCCTCATATCTTATTTCAATGGCTAGACCTTCCATTAAGGTATTAGATAGAAGTGTTGAGAGTGTAATATCCTTGTCCTATTCCTGATCTTAGGGGAAAGCCTTCAGTCTTATCACTAAGTGTTTGATAGTGGTAGACTTTCTGTAGTTGTCCTTTATCAGATTGAGGAAATTCCCTTTTAACTTGCTGAGGGCTTTTTTTTTTTAAACATGGAAATATGTTGTATTTCGCCAGATGCATCTACTGACTTGCCTGTGGTTTTTCTTCTTTAAGAAATTATCATGGTAGAGCTTACATTGATTGATTTTTGAATACTGAACCAGTTTTGCATTCCTGGGATAACCCTGTTTGGTCCTGGTGTATTGCAAAACTCCATTTGCTTTTATTTTGTTGAGGATTTTTGCACAATCTCCATGAGGGATAATGGTATGTAGTTTCCTTTTTTGTCCTTTCTCTAGTTTTTGATATCAGGTTAATTTACGCTTCTTAAAAGGAGTTTGGAAGTGTTCCTCTTTTTCTGTTTCCTGAAAAAGATTGTGTAGAATTGGTATTACTTCTTCAATTCCCTAGTGAGATCAGGTAAGCCTGGAGATTTCTTTGAAAAGTTTTAAACTAGAAATTCATTTTCCTTAATTCAGATTATCTGTTTCATTTTGAATAATTTGGTAGTTTGTGGTTTTTAGGGAATTTCACCTTTATTTTCAAATTATGCATATAGATCTGTTTATATTATTCCTCAGTTATCTTTGTAACATTTGTAGTGTCAGATTTAAATATTTTGACAACACAAGTTGTCACATTTATGTGCATAGAGTTGTTCATAGTATTCTTTCATTTATCATTTGATGTCTGCAGGATGTGTAGGCTAGCTCCTCTTTCATTTGGTGGTGTTGGTAATTTATATCTTCTTTTATTCTTTGCCAGTCTTGCTAGAGCTTTATCAGTTTCATTGATCTTTTCAAAGAACTCATTTTTGCTTATATCGATTTTGCCTTATTGTTTTTCTAGTTTTACTTTTGCATTGATTTCCACTATTAACCTTTATTATTTCTTTCCTTTTCCTTGTTTTGGATTTGTTCTTCTTCTGGTTTTTTTAAGTAGAAGCTTAGGTTATTGATTTAAGGCCTTTTTCCCCACCCCAATATAAGCATTCAAGTCCTATAAGTTTTACTCTAATCACTGTTGTAGCTTCGTCAAAATGACTTATTGAGATATTATATTTTCATTCTTTTTGGGGTGTGGAGAGCTGTGCTACAGCTTGAGGGATCTCAGTGTTCCCCAGCCAGGGGAACAGCAGTGAAAGCACCATATGCCAACCACTAGACCATCAGGGAACTCCCTCATTTTCATTCTTTTAAAAATGTTTTCTGAGTTACTTTAGACTTCATTCACCTAAAAATTGCTTAGGAGTATGTTGTTTAATTTACAAGTATTTAGAGGTTTCCCATTATGTTTGAGCAGCAGCAGCAGCATTATATTTCTGTTACTGATTTCTACTTAAATCCATTGTGGTCATTTTGTTTGTGGTCAAACAAAAATATAGTTCTTGTTTGTTTGGTTCATTGAAGTATAGTTTTACAATGTTGTGTTAATTTGTGCTGCTGTTGTTGTTCAGTCTCTAACTCGTGTCTGACTCTTTGAGACTCCATGCACTGCAGTGT
Organism: Okapia johnstoni; assembly: GCA_024291935.2. Lineage (NCBI taxonomy): Eukaryota > Metazoa > Chordata > Mammalia > Artiodactyla > Giraffidae > Okapia > Okapia johnstoni. The sequence goes on along the minus strand of CM044306.1, from coordinate 119,644,485 downwards.
GTCAGGCTTCCCTGTTCTTGCGTCTCCTGGAGCTTGCTCAGACTCATGTCCATTGAGTCAGTGATGCCTTCCACCCATCTCATCCTCTGTTGTCCCTGTCTCCTCTTGCCCACAGTCTTTCCCACAGTCTTTCCCAGCATCGGTCTTTTCCAGCGAGTTGACTCTTCACATCAGGTGGCCAAAGTATTGGAGCTTCAGTTTCAGCATCAGTCCTTCCAATGAATATTCAGGGTTGATTTTCTTTAGAATTTTCTTGTTTGGTTTCCTTGCAGTCCAAGGTACTCTCAAGAGTCTTCTCCAATGCCACAGTTCAAAAGCATTGATTCTTTGGTGCTCAGCCTTCTTTACGGTCCAACTCTCACATCTTTACATGACAACTGGAAAAACCATAGCTTTGACTAGATGGACCTGTGCTGGCACAGTGTTGTTTCTGCACTGTCTAGATTTGTCTCAGCTTTTCTTCCAAGGAACAGGTGTCTTTTGATTTCATGGCTGCAGTCACTGTCCACAATAATTTTGGAGCCCAAGAAAATAAAATCTGTCACTGTTCCTACTTTTTCCCCATCTATTTGCCATGAGATAATGGGACTGGATGCCATGATCTTAGTTTTTTGAATGTTGAATTTTAAGCCAGCTTTTTCACTCTCCTCTTTCACCTTCATCAAGAGGCTCTTTAGTTTCTCTTGCTTTTTGCCATTAAAATGCCAAAAAATGGCCCTTTTTTGCCATTAGAGTTCCATAAAAACAAAGTTTCTCTTTGCTTTTTGCATGCATATCTGAGGTTGATATTTCTCCCCACAATCTTGATTCCAACTTGTGATTCATCCAGCCCAGCATTTTGCATAATGTACTCTGCATATAAGTTAAATAAACAGGGTGACAGTATACACCTTGATGTACTCCTTTTCCAGTTTTGAACTAGTCCATTGTTTCATGTCCGGTTCTAGCTGTTGCTTCTTGTCCTGCGTACAGGCTTCTCGGGAGACAGGTAAGGTGGTCTGGTAAGTGATTCAGTTATACATGTATATGCATTCTTTGCTTTTATATTCTTTCCCATCATAGTTTATCATAGGATAAACAATAGGACTATACAGTTGGACCGCCATGCTATACAGTAGGACCTTGTTGTTTATCATTCTGTATATAATAGCTAACATCTGCTAACTTGCTCTATCATCAACCTCTTGCTCTATCCCTGTCCCAGCCCTGTCCGCCTTGGCAACCACAAGTCTGTCCTCTATGTCCATGAGTCTGTTTCTCTTTGGCACTTAGGTTCATTTATGTCACATTTTAGATTCCACATGTAAGTGATATCATATAGTATCTTGTCTTTCTGACTTCACTTAGTATGATAATCTCTAGTTGCACCCTTGGTTGCTGCAAATGACATTATTTTGTTCTTTTTAATTGTTAAGTACTAGTCCATTATATATATGTATCACATGTTCTTTATCCATTCATCTGTTGATAGACATTTAGGTTGTTTCCCTGTTTTGGCTGCTATGAATAGTGCTGCTTTGAACATTGGGTTGCATGTATCTTTTTGAATAGGAATTTTATGGATATATGCCCAGGACTGGGGTTGCTTGATCATACGGCAATTCTCTTTTTAGTTTTCTAAGGAACCTTCATACTGTTTTCCATAGTGGCTGTATCAACTTAAATTCCCACCAGTGGTGAGGAGGGTTCCCTTTTCTCCATGCCCTCTCCAGCATTTATTATTTGTAGATTTTATTTATTTTTAAAAATTTTTTTTTTTTTTTTTAAAGATTTTATGTGTTTGGCTGAATGGGGTCTTAGTTCCCTGATCAGAGATCGAACCCATGCCCCTTGCATTGGAAGTGTGGAGTCTTATTAACCACTGGACCACCAGGGAATTCCTGTAGACTTTTTAATGATGGCCATTCTGATCCGTGTGAATTGGTATCTTATTGTAGTTTTGATTTGCATTTTTTTCAATAATTAGTGATGTTGAACATCTGTTTTATGTGCTTATTGACCATCTGTATTTTGAGAAATGTCGGGTTATGGTCTTTTGCCCATTTTTGGATTGGGTTGTTTGTTTTTTTGTTGTTGCATTGTATGAGCTGTTTGTATGTTTTGGAGAATAAGGCCTTGTTGATTGCATCATTTGCAAATATTTTCTCCTAGTCTGTAGGCTGTCTTTTTGTTTTGTTTATGGTTTCCTTTGCTGTGGAAAAGCTTATAAGTTTGATTATGTTCCACTGTTTATTTTTGCTTTTATTTCTGTTGCCTTGGGAGACTGACCGAAGAAAACATTGGCATGATTTATTTATGTCAGAGAATGTTTTGCCTGTGATCTCTTCTAGGAGTTTTATGGTGTTGTGTCTTACATTTAAGTATTTAAGCCATTTTGAGTTTATTTTTGTCTATAGTGTGAGGCTGTGTTCTAACTTCATTGATTTACACGTGATTGTCCAGTTTTCCCAACACCACTTGCTAAAGAGACCGTCTTTTTCCCATTGTATATTCTTACCTCCTTTGTTGAAGATTAATTGACCAGAGATGTATAGGTTTATTTCTGGGCTCTCAAAGAACAAACTTTTATTTCTTTTATATTAAGATCTGTTTTATGATCCAGGATACAATATATCTTGATTAATTTTCAATGTGCACTTGAATGTACATTCTACTGTTGATAGGTGGAATATTTTAAAAATGTCATTGGTTGATGGTGTTCAGTTTCTCTATATCTATGTTTGTGTTCTGTCTACTAGTTCTATCAGTTACTTAAAGTTGAAATCTCCAGCTGTAATTACGGATGTCTGTTTCTCCTTTCAGTTCTTGTTAATTTTTGCTGAATGTATTTTTAAGTTGTTAGGTGTATATATATATTTAGGATTGCTTCATGAATTGACTCTTTTATCATGTAATGTCCTCATTTATCCCTGGTGATTTTCTTTGTTCTGTTAAATTTTCTGCTTGAATTTCTTTTTGAACTTTTATCTGTGTAGGGTTCAAAGTCATTTTACAAGTATCTTCTAATAAAGTGCAACATGTGGTATAGAGTGGGTGTAAGAGTTTTCCCCTCTATTTAAAAACTGAAAAATGACTTCTTAGCTGATTTGCCTTAAAAACTTAAAACATTAGTTAAGCATGGCTCATCTTTCTTTGAGATATTTATTTTCAGACATTTTAAACTCATAGGGCAAATAAAGTATAAATTTCTGTTAAATAACTGGTTTATGTCAAATTGGGATTTCAGTTTTCTAAAGGTAGCCTTGGGAAGTTTAAATGTAGGTTATAAGTTTTTTTATTAATGTTATTTGCAGCATTAAAATTTGTAGACAGTGTTCCATAGTAATACTTCAAAACCATGAAACAAAGCAGTATGAATAAAAGTATAATTTAACATATAATTTCATACAAGATTTTGAAAAGATATTTTCTTACTGAGAGCTCAAAAATAGGTTTCTTGGTTTCTTCATCTCTTTTATGAACCTTTATGCACTTAAAATTGTTGTTATAACTGAGAATGAATGTTGATTTTTACCTCCCATTGTGAAGTTTTTTTTTTTTTTCTGTACAAATACTCAGTTCTGGGTCACACTTAAGCACACATGGATTTCATTTGTTTCCCAAATTAGAGAATTTGTGTCCTTGGTTTTATTTTTTGTTAAGTAAAAAAGACTTGCTCAAAAAGACTTGCTCAAACATGTTAAGATGGTGAAAAGTTCCCTAAAATGTTCTTTGTTCATTGCAGGATATTTTTTCTTCACAGAAACCTAGAACTTGTTTAGGGGTAGATGTAAATAAAGTCTTGAGCATACTATGCGACTACATTAACAGAGCTCTTTTTCTTGAAATAAAGTTCTCAGGCTGAGTAAAAGATTCAGATAAAGAGTCTGTAGTGGGTTGTACAATCTCTCCTCAGAATTCATGTGCTCATGGGAACCTTAGATTGTGACCCTATTTAGAAACAGGGTCTTTGCAGGTGTAATTAGTTAAAATGAGGTCATATGAGCTTAAAGAGCCTTTTAGGGTAGGGTAGTATGGCTGATAATCAGTTTACTGTCTTCCTGCTGTGCAGTACAGCAAGTCACTGCTTACAAATGGCCTTTTGTAACTCAGGTCAAAAATATTGTGAATGGACTCATCTGAATAAACATGGTCCTATTACATGCTCTGTGGCCCTGAAAGACTTCTGAAGTCGTTGCCAATAAGGCTGTTTGGTCACTGTGCATTACTTTTAGTGCTAATATTATATAGTGTAAGAAATTAAAAAAACAGTGTTGACTTTTTTTGTCATGATCTATTGAATTCTGGGGTTGAGTGGAAACCCAGTTGAAAACCTTGGTGTAGATTTTCACATTTTATACCTCTGTAAAAGTTTTAACAAAATAATGGTTTTTATAGTTCCTTACTTAATGACCGATCCCTAAAACAAAACAATTTGTAGTTTTTTTTTTTAATTTTGCAGTTATGTGTGGGAGGCATGGGAAATCTCTGCCTTCTGCTGAATTTTCCTGTGAACCAAAAACCTCTATAAAAAAAGAATAGTCTGTTTTAAAATTTGAAACTATCTTTACAAGTTCTTATGTAATTTTACTCTGAGTTCCTATAATTTGTATGATTTCTTGTGGTTTTACCTAGAGATGAGAAGTGGTAGGTAAATATTCCTGTTTTATTGTATTACAGAGATTATTTTTCTATATGCTGACATACATTTCAAACCAATAGATCTGAAAATGAACTATAGAAATTCCGTGAATTTTTCTTTGTTTTATGTAGATAATGAATAAGTTTCTAATCAGTTTTGTAATGCTTCCAAGAGTTGGAGAGAAATCTGAGATTAAGAAAGCTAACCTTAATATTCATTGATTATAACATGTTTTATAGTTGTCCTAGACATTGATGAGTAGGACCCTGATTTATCTCTTTTCTGCTTTTGTATCACTGTGCAATAACAGTACCAAGATCAGAAATGTTCTGTAGACTTGTGGAGTTGAGAATAAGGTATACTGACTGGTGGCAGAATTACTTGTCCACAGAGAAGTTGCTTCACTAGTACAATTAAATTTTACAGTTGATCATTTTTTTCAAGTCTTTTTATAGATACTGTATTCATGACAGTGTTTAACATTAGTCTTCTTATAAATTAAAATGTAGAAATCAGTGTTATCTTTTCCAAATTGTGCTTTTTGGTTTTATATTTAAAGCTTCCTTGTTTTACTGTCTTTTGTAATACTCCTTGAAATTCTACTCTTAATTTATTCTGATAAATTTTATGGTTAGTGTATTCATTTTCTATTAAAATACTCTTCTGATATTGATTCAGCAGAAACTTCAGGGGACATTGCTCTTCAGTAATAGTTGACTGTGGTTTTTCAGTGGTAGTTGAACTAAGAGACTTGACTAGTTCTCTTAACTTAGGTTATAGCCATCTTCCATAATTTTATCTCAGACATGTATGTGTGTGTATTCGGTCGTATCCAACTGTTCGGACTATAACCTGCTAAGCTCCTCTGTCCATGGGATTTCCCAGGCAAGAATACTGGAGTAGGTTGCCATTTCCTCCTCCAAGGAACCTTCCCGACCCAGGGATTGAATTTTTTCCTCTTCTGTCTCCTACATTGGCGGACGTATTCTTTACCACTAGCGCCACCTGGGACTGGGAAGCTATCTTCCCACCTGGGAAGCATATCTTAGGTATAAAAGCCCAAAAGAACTTTTGAGGTCATTACCTAGAAACTGTCCACATTGACTTTATGCTTAATGACTTTTGTAGGGGAAGGGGGGAAAGATGTAAAAAATACTGAATATTTATTTATTTTAATTGCAGTATAGTTGATTTGCAATGTTGTACAATATTGGATATTTAAATTTTTTTTCCAAACAAATTATTTTGAAGTAGTGTAATACGGAGAACTTTCCTATAACCTTTACCAAGTTCCACTAATTTTAGTATTTTAAATATACCACATTTCATTATCATCCCATCATGTATACATTCATACTACTTTTGCTCACTTGTGAATAGGTTGCATATATCATATCCTTTTATCCTTTACTATTTCTATGTTTATTTCTAAGAACAATGATATTGTCTTTCATAACAGCAATATAGTTTTCAAGTTCTGATAATTTCATATTGTTACTTTAAGCTGCAGTACATATTCTAATTTAATCAGTTCTAATAATGCCCTTTAGAGAATCTTTTTCTAGTCAAAGATTATATATGGTATTTAGTTGCCATGTAAGCATTTATTTTAAAAGATCTATTGGTCTTAAAATCTTCAGTGTTGAATTTTTGTTCTTTTAACAGCTAAACCAGGTGGACAGGTGAAATGTCAGTATATTTCTGCCGTGGATAAAGTTATTTTTGTGGATGATTATGCAGTAGGGTGTAGGAAGGACCTTAATGGAATCTTGTTGTTAGACACTGCTCTGCAAACTCCAGTTTCAAAGCAAGATGATGTGGTTCAGCTTGAATTACCTGTCACAGAGGTAAGTTGAAATAAGTATCAGTATGCTTGTCTACTTAATGTAGTTTCAGACTTACTAGTTGTTAAATGAAATTAGGTTGTCCTTTGAGGATATTATCTACGTACCCCTATAAAAACAAGGAATTGTGAATTGTACAGGTGAAACCACTTTAACAGAAACCCCAAAATACAGTGGCTTAAACAAGATGTTTTTTTTCTAGTAACAGTACCAGGCCAAGTATAGGGACAACTTTGCTTACTGCAACACTTAGCTTCCGTCTCTTGAGTCCAAGACTGCTGCTTCAAGTCTCATTGCTTCCCAGTCTTAGGGAAAGGGAGGACAAAAGGCCAGGGAGCACACTGGCATTACCCGCCCTTCCTTTCCTCTTTTTCCTTTTACCTCCCTCCTCCATCCTTTCCTTCTCTCTGTACCCTCTCCCTCATTTTTCTTATTCTCTTTTACAAACTGTTTCACATGTGCCCTTTTCATATTCAATTAATTCATTGGCCAGAATTTAGTCATATGGCCACATTAAGCTGAGGTGGTTTTTTCCTTTAATATTAAAAAAGAAGAAATAAATATTAATGGACAACCAGTAATCTTGGCTATGTAACATGTTTCTTGATAATTTCAGGTTAAAATTTCAACATACATATTTTTTGTGTTACATGGTTATTACTTAATTTATAGGTATATCCTAACTTAAATCCTTTTGTGTATGTTGATGTTCATATAGTGTAATTTAAAACTACATTTTCAGATTTATCAGACTTTAAATCATAAAAATATAAGAGATTATAATGTTGTATTCCCCCCAAAAGTGAGATATTATTTCTGTCTGTATCCCAATTTGTTGATTATTAACTGTTTTGTGTTTGGTGGATTGATATGATTAGTTGATAAAATCAATATAGCTTATTTCCTATTTTTAGGACATTCAAAGTGTTACTGTGTGGGTCAGTGTCATATCACGGTCATCAAGTGTGTTAGTATTGAAAGCATTTTCTGAAGGTCTGAGTTCTGAAAACAGAGTAGCCATCTTTTTGTCATCAGATTTTCTCAATCTGGGGGCATGTTAAAATCTTTGGACAGAAAATTAATTATAATTAGTTCTACTTGTATTGAATAATTTTTTCCCTCCTACTTTAAGGAAATTAGACCTGGTGATATCTTAGTAAAGCTGATATCTTCTATACTTTGTAGTGTACAATGAAAGATAGTATCAAACCACTGGATTTTAAAAGGAACTACAGAATTACAATAAAATAGTTGAACATTTATATAAAATGGACCCTGAAGTCAATATTTAGCTAGATATTTAACCAGCTTCTGCCACCTCTCCCACCTTGCCGGCTCGTGATGTCTGTTGCTCGTTTTCTTTCCTTTTACACAAATAATTATAGTTGTCTTATTTATGTAATACTGTTTGTAGTTTTTCCACCATCCCAGGTACCCTTTCCTGCATCACATTAGTTTCTCACTGTCCTGCCTAAAGTATACGGTCCTTGGTTTGGTTGGATTAGTGTGGATGTATTCTTTTCCATATATTGACCATATATGTCTGTTAATGTAGTTCATATTAAATACGTGGGTAACAATGCAAAGGGCTTTTTTAAAATTACCTGGTGACTTAATGAGTGACCCCTCTTAGGGTTTTACATAGTAAAGCTCACTGAGGGACTTGACATTTGTGTTTAAATTTTTATCTCCTTTTGTTTATAGTTTCAGCTTGTCCAGTTTTTTCTGTCTTGCTTTGGTTTATAAAATCTTCCATGTATGGAGACTTTATTATGTGGTACTATGCTGAGTACATTGCTTTATCTCATTTAATTTTGTAACAACCTTGCAAATTATTATTTGGTTAGGTAAGTTTGTTTAAAAAAAGTAAAAGTAGTAAATTTTCATATATACGTTTCAGAATTAAAATATTTGTGTAAGATTCTGAATTAAACATTTTTGGTATGGTTAACTTTTTGTGATCATCTTTTTTTATTTAGGCACAACAGCTCTTATCGGCATGTTTAGAAAAGGTAGATGTTTCTAGTACGGAGGGTTATGATTTGTTCATCACACAGCTCAAAGATGGTTTGAAAAATACATCTCATGAGACTGCAGCAAACCACAAAGTTGCTAAGGTAAGAAGTTAAAAAAAATTACTTTGTTTAGGGTTATAACAGAAAGACCATTTCCATACTTTTGCCTTTCTCTGTTCTCCCTGCACTGATGACTAGGGTGGGAGATAGTGCTTTGAATTAAATCCTTGGCTATATTTCATCAATTCTTCTACATTTTTCTTTTAAGATTTAAAAAAAAATTATAAATATAATACATATACAGTTTTTATATTGGAGCATATAAGGTAGAAGCTGTTTTCTAAAAAATTTTTGCCTTTGTAAGTATCTTTTTTCTCAAGTCCAGTTGGAATTATACTAAAATACTGTGATGTACTGTTTGGACTGCTTGGTCTGTTTGGACTGCTGTAATGGAATACCACCGACTGAGTAGTATTTCTTCTGGTGAAGTCCTTCTTTCTGGGATGTAACCGGTACCTTCTCACTATGTCCTTATATGGTGAAAAAGGCAAGGGATCTCTCTGGAGCCTCTTTTATAAAAGATGGCCCCACCCTTATGACCTAAGTACCTTCCAAAGGCCCTACCTGCTAAAAGACTCCCTTTTTTGGTTAGAATTTTGGCAGATGAATTTTGCGGGGACACAGGCAATTCAGATGATAGCATATACCTTGCTTTTTTTCATTGAAGAATGTATATTGAGGATCTTTTCATATCAGTGCCCGTATATCATCTGTATTCTTCCTAATATTTATATTGAAGTTTATTTTATAAATTCACCATGACTTTATGAATCTTAATTCCATTAGTGGGACTTTTTATTTAGTAAAAACAGAAACCATATTGTGCATTTCAACAGAGAGAATTTATTGTAAGAAATTGACTTAATATGTGTATGAGAACCAAAAAAGTGAAAAAAAAAAACCCTGAGGTAACACAGATGGTAACTGTGGGAAGCAGCGCTCATTTTGGTCTGAAGGAGCAGGATGTTCAGGTTTTAGAACCTAGATCCTTAAAAACTTAAGAGAAGAGCCTCCGTGGATCTGGGACTTCAGACCTCTGAGGTGGAGTTGTTATCCAGTAGGTACCTCGGGAGCTTAGAGATTGGAACCTGATGAACTGAGACTCAGATTTCTGAAGAGAGGTGCTACTCGGCTGATGTTAGTGCCTCTGAGGGAGACGTATGAGATTGGTCCTCGGAGTGCTAAGAAAACAGAACAAAAAAAAACTCTAAAGATCAGAGGACTCAACTGCTGCCACCAGGTCCTTTGCTAACATGATGTTGACAGCAATGACAAGTAATTTAGCAAGAAACAAGTGTTTTTCCCCTGTCATGCTTTCCAATTTCCATCCTGTGTTCCTTTGTCAGAACTTAACAGTCAGGAAACTGGTTGGTAAAGAAGAAATAATAGTTTATAGTATCCCAGCCCCAGCATGACTGAGAAGAGAGGAAAGGGTAGGTTTGGGCCTGAGAGACAGTAGCTTAATGACTGGCACGGTCTGCCCCTTTGGCTACTCATCATCTCCATACATGCTACCTATACGTGTTTGAGGTTTCATGCGACAAAAATGTTATGCTTTTACTTAACAAGAGGCTCTGTTCCTAAAAAGGAAATGAAATGAAGATTTGTCTCACCCTGTCCCCAGAACAGGCAAACACAAAGTTTCAAAAGATATTTTATCCATCTGTAGGTGATATTAGCTTCTTAAAATTTATAGTTTCAAGTGTTTAGGTAACAGAGATGTGCTACCTAAACACTAAACCTAAATTAAACCCATCTAAACCTAAACACGGAGAAGGCAATGGCACTCCACTCCAGTACTCTTGCCTGGAAAATCTCATGGACGGAGGAGCTTGGTAGGCTGCAGTCCATGGGGTCGCTAAGAGTCGGACACGACTGAGCGACTTCACTTTCACTTTTCACTTTCATGCATTGGAGAAGGAAATGGCAACCCACTCCAGTGTTCTTGCCTGGAGAATCCCAAGGACGGGGGAGCCTGGTGGGCTGCCATCTATGGGGTCACAGAGAGTCGGGCACGACTGAAGTGACTTAGTAGCAGCAGCAGCAAACCTAAACACTAAATTAACTACAACAAAAAATTCTTCTGTAAAATAATGACTTACCTCTCTGTGTCTTTATCTATCTAAATCTTCATCCATCTATCATTTATGTAATGAGAAGAAAATACGTATAGTTACCATATTCCTCAGTTCTATAATTGTGTATAATATAAAGATGATATTCTTGATATTTACAACCTCCTTCTCCTAGCTATTCCATACTCCCTTTGTCCTTAACCGGCAAGGTAGCTGTTCAGGTGTCTTTATACCGTCAAGTGACATAAGTCTTCACTCTTGCAGGATTCAGATCTTTTGTAGTGCTGTGCTAAGTTGTTGTAATTGTCCTTTCACTCTTATATATTGGATGTGGAAGAGCTTAGAGGCACCCTGGAGAATCTCTTGGATTGTAATTAAATTCTCCGTGCTTCTGTTGTTTTCCATCAATCCAGTTTCCCTTTTCAGTTTTAATCATGTCAACGAGTAGAATTACCAACCCACTTTGTCTGATGATTCAGTGACAGGTTGTTGTTGTACAGTGTGATTTTTTTTTTTAAAGGTATGCAGTATAATGATTTAATGTATATTGTTTTTCAGTCGCTAAGTTGTGTCTGACTGACTCTTTGCGACCTCATGGACTTCAGCACACCAGGCTCCCCTGTCCCTCACTATTTCCCAGAGTTTGCTCCAACTCATGTCCACTGTGTCAGTGATGCCATCCAACCATCTCATCCTGTCACCCCCTTCCCGTTTTACATTTAGTCTTGCCTAGCATCAGGGTCTTTTCAATGAATTGGCTCTTTGCATCAGGTGGCCAAAGTATTGCAGCTTCAGTTTCAGCATCAGTCCTGCCAATGAACATTCTGGGTTGATTTCCTTTAGGATAGACTCGTTTGATCCCAGTGAGAAGAGGAACCCAAAATTGCTGGATAGCAGTGTTAACACCTAATTCAATGCAACCATTGTTGTACCCTTGGTGGAACATTCCTTCCTTGTCACAAGACCTCTAGAGCCTAAAGCTTAAAAAAAGGGGGGGGGCTGTGAATGGATTATTAAGTATAATAGCAACCCTGCTGGGAGAAGCTATATCATGTGTTTTTTGTTGATTGAAAGCATATGCATAATCCGGTAAGGTTAGAATTCCAGACTTTTAAGCATCTCTCCCAGTTAGTACTGAAAATGAGTCTTTGGAAGGGCCCACACCTTTTTGTCAGGTCATCTCCTTCTGTAAGACACCATGGTAAGACAGGAGAGTTTCATGGGGCAAGAGCCCATTGTTGCCCCCTACCTCTGCCCCTGCCTCCCCACCCCCAAGCCCCTCCCCCAACCTTTGAAGTGCTTTCTTACCAAAAAGCAAAGTTGTATGGAATACTTTGTAGTGGTTTAATATTATGGCAGAAGCATTGTGGGCAGAACAGATAAATGCACAGTCTGAATACATATCTACAGTGAATACAAATTGCTGTCTAATCCATAACAGAAGAAATCTAATATAATCAACCTGCAATCAGGTAATTGGCTGTTTCTTCTGGAAAACGGTGTCCCATTGGTGGCTCAACTTTGGTATCTGCTATTGGCAGGTTAACCTGCAATTAGCCTGCTTTAGTCTTGGTGAGAGCAAGTACATGTTGGACCTGTGCATACTCCCTGTCTCTGTTACTGTGGCATTTTGCATATAGGTTCATTGAGCAAGCACTGGAGTGGTTATGGTGAAAGGGGGCGTGACATTCATATACGGTGTATAATTTGCCCATTTCCTCTATAATGGATGCCTTTCGATGAGCATTCACATATTTCACAAATATTTTCATACTGTGTTTATTTGGAGAGGTCTGTCCGTAGACCTTTACCCTTGACTTCCTTGTTAACAGTCTTCCAATCCTGATCTTTCCAGATGTCTGAACATCCAGCCAAAATGTTAGCCACTGTCCATTAATCAGTGAGGACCTTTACTTCTGGTCACCTCTCAATCCAGACAGAGAGAATCCAGAACAGTCTAATGTACTGGTTGAAGTTCTGCCCACTGAAAAGATTTGCCTTCATCCTTGTCCTGATTGGGACTGTGGTGCTGCAGCCATCCACTTTGGTACAGCACTTTCATAATGTGAGAACCATCTGTATGTCAGATCTAAAGGTTTTCTTCCTCAATTATCCCATCATAGGGAGTTCCTTGTGAAGCCATCAATGTGGAATGAGAAAGGAGCTATTGTCAGAATAGGTATTGTAGAAATCTCAGCTCCTTGATTATTCAGCTGGTTCAAAATTGAATTGCCATTTGGACTTTCTCAAGATTGGTTTCTTATAAACCAAGATTGGTTTCTTATAAATGTAGCATCCTGCTACATTATTGTCCCAGAGACTCCCTACAGCATCTTTACTTGGAGCAGATACTTCTAGTGTCATTGAATATGCTCACAAGATACACATGGTGGAGCATCTTGTGATTCAGGCTGGGTGTGCTAAGGAACCTCTTATTCTGTGCCTTATGTATTATTTGATAATTGAGTCACAGCAACATTCTCAAATATGCTGAACACTGGGTCCAAAATCGACTTAGGCCCACTGAGCATTGGGCCTCTTTTTCATTGTTGTAGCAACTTTTCTTTCACCTTGGAGGAAACATCCTCACATGCCTAGCCTACTGGACCTCTAGAAACTTCACAGAGATTTTAAGACCCTGAGTTTTTCTGGGGATATTGATTCTCTCTGGCTTGCGTGTGTCTTACTAAAGCATTAAAGTTCCTTGCTCCTTTCCCCTCATCTGGACCGGTTACTGTGATGTTACTAATACAATAGACCGAGGTGCTGATCTGCAGGATGTTGGGTTGATCAGGATCTTTGCATATTAGATTTTGGTAAAGAGCATGAGTCCTAGGGAAAGACTGTGCAGATTCATTGCTTCTGCCAGGTAAAAGCAGCTTACTTTTGGATGGTCCTAAAAATTAGTGTAGACAAAAAGGTATCTGACAGAATTGTAACTGCCTACCAAATATCAAGGGATTTGTTAATTCGCTTCAGTAAAAATACTTTATCTAAAACATCAGCTGCAGTTGAAGTCATCATCTGATTTTACAATCCACGGTCATTCTTCAAGATCCATTTACGTTTTGCATGGGCTGGTCAGTTAAATGGAGTTGAGGTAGTTTGATGACCCCTCTGTCAGGTCTGTTCATGTGACATTAATCTCATAAATTTCCTCAGAATGTGGCATTGCTGTGGTTTAGTAGCCTTGTAGGAAGAAAAATGAAAGTCCTAGGGGCTCTTGCTTAACCTTTCTTCCTTTAGTAGTCCAAGAAGATCAGAGGAACAGGGTAGCAATTTTTCTAGTTGCCTGTTCTATTTCTCTTCCAGTTATACGTTTGGGAACTAGAGAGATAGCTACAAGATAGATCTGGGGATCCACAGAGCTCACTGAGACAGCTTTGGGCCAAAATTCTATTAGTCACTTCAGCATCATAAGTCTCCACTTTGATTAACGGACCCCAGTGATGTTTTAGGTCAGTTCAGTGTTGCTCTCTTGTAGTGCCTGGAATATCACACAGCATTTCCATTCCCTAGGGCACAGTGACTGTAGTGAATGCCCACAGGTGCCTTTGAGGAAGGCTTGGGGTATGATTTACAGTGGAGAGTTGGGGCATCATTGTGGGATCCTTTCTCAAGGGGATTGACCTCCCTTTCCACCAAAAGGCTCTGAATCTATGAACAGATTAGGTCTAGAAACAAAGTAAGAGCCCTTTTTTCTCTCTCATCTGGGTCTAAATATTCTTTTTCAGGATGGTTAATTTCATTTTTTATGTAATTGCAGGTTCTTACTTTCAATTATAAATTAATGGAGTAAACTGACTTGACACTATAAATAGTTATTTATCTTATAATGTATAAATCAGGGTTTGGGTAGAAACTATTGAGTATGTTTTCTTTTGCTTACACTCCTGTTTTCTTTCAGTGGGCCACAGTTACATTTCATCTTCCTCATCATGTATTGAAGTCCATTGCCAGTGCCATTGTGAATGAACTTAAGAAAATAAATCAAAATGTTGCTGCCTTACCTGTGGCTTCCTCAGTGATGGACAGATTGTCTTACCTCTTACCTAGTGCACGTCCAGAACTTGGGGTGGGGCCAGGCCGTTCTGTGGACAGGTATGAACTTGCTTATAAAGAGATGTGACAGTAACATTGAATTGATGAGTGTTTTGATTAACAGAATAACTGTAAATTTGATTATGATTTTAAAAATTTTCAAAATATTTTTGAAAATCACTCAGATTTTTATTTTGATCAAAAAACTGAAATGAAGTAAACTACTCCTTGAATTGCTATTGTTAAACAATTTCTTGTGGTGCCTGGAAAGTGTTTAAGAGGATTACGAAGCTATATTTTTTAAATTCTGGTTTTGTAATTGCTTAGTAAATATTTGAGTCTTTAATATTATAATTATTCAATATGTAATATATATTATATATAGTTATTCAATATATAAGAATTATTTTGCCTTGATGAATTTTGTGACCTTTGGCATAAATTTTGGTAAATTAAAACACCATCCCATAATTTGAATATAAGAGCCATATATTATTCCTTCTTAAAAAATGGACTGACTTAAGGGACGTCCCTAGTGGTCTAGTGGCTGTGACTCCGAGCTCCCCCTGCAAGGGGCCTGGGTTCGATCCCTTTTCAGGGGGAACTAGACCCCACAAGCCACAGCTAAGAGTTTGCTTGCCGCAACTAAAGACCCTGCCTGCCGCAATGAAGACCCAGCGCAGCCAAATAGATAAATATTCTCAATGAATGGGCAGAGCTAAAAAAGCACTTAAGGGGAATTTTGTGGGCTTTTTGTCTGTTTTGCTTTTATAGGGCAATTTAGAATTAAGGTTTTTATGCTGCCTGCCCTGGATTTAGGAGAAGGCAATGGCACCCCACTCCAGTACTTTTGCCTTGGAAACCCCATGGACGGAGGAGCCTGGTAGGCTGCAGCCCATGGGGTTGCGAAGAGTCAGACACAACTGAGTGACTTAACTTTCACTTTTCCTTTTCATGCACTGGAGAAGGAAATGGCAACCCACTCCAATATTCTTGCCTGGAGAATCCCAGGGACGGAGGAGCCTGGTGGGCTGCCGTCTATGGGGTCGCACAGAGTCGGACTCGACTGATGTGACTTAGCAGCAGCAGCAGCCCTGGATTTAAAGTGTTTAAAAAAGTCATACCTCAATCATTATTTTCTTCAATAGAGATTTCTTGGAGTTCTACTTTATAGAAAACTAAAAGTCAGTAGCGCATTCATTGAAAAATTTAAATGATTTTTATTTGAGATAATATTTATCAGTACTGAAGTTTAGAAATGTTTTGCTGAGTTACTGCATTTAATGATTTTGTTAAGTTCACATTTGCCTTACCATGTAGCATTTTACATTTTCACTTTTTCATTGAATGTGAATTTAACTGCCCATGTTTTCTGAAGTACATTTATAAAGAGTACGTGCAAATGTAGCAAAAATATTAGTGAATGAGTTAACCTTTAACTTCTGTTATCTTAGGTATAGCTCTTTTTTTTTTTTTTTTTTAAATTGGCTGTTCCACGTGGCTTGTGGGATCCTAGTTCTCCAACCAGGGATTGAATCCAGTGTCTCACCAGCTCTAAACTGTGGAGTTCCAGCCACTGGACCACCAGGGAATTCCCATATTCTCTTATATTAGTTTGCAATATTTTTTGGTTTATCCTTTTGTAAACTGAAACTGCTTAATCAGTTGCCCTTTTTTTGTTAAGTGGGTTTTTTTTATTACATAAGTAACTTCTATTGGTTGTTAACATTTGGGAACTGTTTTTATATTCCATAGTAACCCTGCTGTCTCTAACTTTTGGGCAAAATGTAGAGACTGTCCTTTTTAATCTTAACTCTCATGTGATATGTCTTTGGCTATCATTAAAATATTCTTTGCAATATGTCTGGAGAAGAGGAAAAAAGGAAGGATATGTACTTAGAATCAGTGTTTCTTGTCTGAGAGCCCTGCCTATCTTTAGCTTATAATTTCAGAGCTATTTTCTTTGCAATCAGTAGGAGACTTTCTAAAGAAATCAGTGTAAGCTGTGGTGAATGGTTTGTTTTAGAAAATGCATTCATTATATGGGTTTTTCAGTGTTTTTGGAGGTGTTAAAATGTCTCAAAATACTAATTTTGATGTAGTCTGTGGTTTTCATTTCATTAAATATGATTCTAGGAACCCTTATGAAAATCTTGATGAACTCTGAGGTCTGTTGGAGGTTTGAGTAAGGGTCTGCTGGATGCTATTGCTGTTTTGTTTGGTAGTGTAACTTAAGTGGACAGATTTTCTGTTCTGAAAACATGAAGATGTCTGTAGCCTGGTCAAAGAATTATTTTTTTTTTTTCCAAATCAGGACACAACTATGAGTTAAACCTAAATCTCATTAGCAATATTATAGGAAACCATGTACTAATTTAAGGGAAGAATTTAAAGAAAAGTATTTTTTTGGTCTCATTCTGATGAATTTTACCACTTTTTTTTGTTGTTGTTAAATTAGTTTATTTTTTAACTTTACAATATTGTATTTGTTTTGTCATACATTGACATGAATCACATGTTTTCCCCTTCCAGAACCCCCCTTCCACCTCCCTCCCCATCCCATCCCTCCAGGTCATCCCGGTGCACCAGCCCTGAGCACCCTGTATCATGCATTGAACCTAGACTGGCAATTCGTTTCAAATATGATAATTTACATGCTTCCATGCCATTCTCCCGTATCATCCTGCCCTTGCCCTCTCCCATAGTGTCCATAATACTGTTCTATTTATCTGTGTCTCTTTTGATGTCTCGCATACAGGGTTATCTTTACTGATTGACTAAATACCATATATATGTGTTAGTATACTGTATTGGTGTTTTTCTTTCTGGCTTACTTCACTCTGTGTAATAGGTTCCAGTTTCATCCACCTCATTAGAACTGATTCGAATGTATTCTTTTTAATGGCTGAGTAATATTCCATTGTGTATATGTACCACAGCTTTCTTATCCATTCATCTGCTGAATCAGATTCTCTTCTGTGTTAGGAAGAGGAACTTTGCATACTGGTCCTTTCTTATTTGAAGCTGTGTGGACTTTTTCTAATTTTGATAGTCTCTTTTAAAAAGATATTCTGGTATTGTTGTTGCATGTTCAGTCTCAATGACCTAATTATTTTAATGAAAACATGTGAAGATTTCCTTTTTTTTATAATCCCCTGAAAAGTACAGATTTCCTGGAAAAGGATTTCTCTGGAGAAAGAACATATAAATTGCTTTCTACCTAAAAAAAAACTTAAACTAGAATATACTTTTTCAATATGGTTGGGGTAAAACTACTGTTCCTTTGGCTGTGGTTTTATCCATTTATGCAAAACTTGTCACTTGATGAAAGCATAGTGTTCTGTGCCTGTACATTTTCGATTCTCTGCTCTTTGATTGCTGTTATGCAACATTGGTTAGTTTAATCTACCTATGGAGTTATCTGTTGTAGCCATCTTATCATGTTTCTTTTTCCCTATTCTGTTCATGGGAAATTCCTAAAATGTATCTTTTCAAATTTATAATACAAATTTGAACTTGGTCATTAAACATTCCCAGTTTTTGTTGATAATCCGGTAAGCTTTTTTCTTCAGTGGTGAGTAATAGTGTCACTGTAATTTGATGCCTAACTTTGGTTACATAAAGTATGTTTACTTTTAGATCATTGATGTATAGTGAAGCTAACAGACGGGAGACGTTTACCTCATGGCCTCATGTAGGGTATAGATGGGCACAGCCAGATCCCATGGCTCAAGCTGGATTTTATCATCAGGTAAATAAGGCTGTCGAAAAATGTTTTTCAATATGACTTTGTAGCCTTTAGTAAGATTGTGAACATTTAATACTTTTTCAGACATGTATAACATTTTATGCACATAGCTCCATGCTTGTGTGTCTGTAATGTGAATTTTGTTCTTACACCTTTCTTTGATCATAATACTAACTGGCTATTTCCTGTATCACATACTGTGTATGAAAGGTGAAAAGGTTAAAAAAACAATAACTGAGTTAATGCCTTATAACTATTTTCTTGCAGATTACATATAAGTATATATTATGTTTAGTCTTTTTTTATATATAATCATCAGCAGACAGGCGGTATTCTGCAGATTTGTTTCTCAAGAAGTATTCTCTCTAGGTGTGTGTTTTTCAGTTTTGACTTATGCGTTCGTGACAGAGGAGTATATATATTAAGATAGTGCGATAAAAGCAGTTACTCTTGAAATTTTAATTTTATTGGGATACGAATTACCCATGTGTTAGACAACTATGGAAGCAGCAGTGCAGGTGGTACAGTATAACTTGAATACATATGTATTAAAGAATTGTTTGAGAAATGTAGAAAGAGAAATAATTAGGGGAAAGAGTCATAATTTTATGTAGGAAAAGAGGAGGGTGTACAGTGTAAGGATGAGTGTGAGAAAAAGACATGAGAATGGGACATTATGGAAAACTTCACAGAGCCAGTTAAGTAGACCAAGTTAGGAAAAATGAATTTAGATTGGCATGATAAACCAATTAAAGGAAACCTCACCTGAATAATGTTGCCTGGCTCAACAGTGTTTTGCCATTGCTAAAGAAGCTAAGAAATTAATAATTACATGTCAGTTTACATAAGACATGCTTATTTAATTTTGGAATTAAACTTTGGATACATTGAAGTTATTGTCATTAAGAATAATTATTCCTTTATTATCTGAAGTGTTCTGAGAGTATCTTCAACTAAGATTATATCAGAAAACCAAGATATTTGAAGATTTGATTCAAAGTCCATCAGATTTCCAGTTAAAGACAGATTTGTTTGGAGACTGGCTAGTATTAGAATTATTGAAATTATTTCTCTAAATTAAGGATGGAATAAGGACTATTTTTCCTAATAATTTATCTTCTTCCTTATTTTTTGTATTGTTTCATGTAATAGCCTCTGTTAAGTGACACCTTGATATTTTTTCTGTTGAGCTGTTGTTCATTGTATTCCATTTTTTTTCAAAGAGATCAAATCACAGGTTTTCTAGAATCTTCTACCTGTATTAGGGGCTGATTAGTCTCAGTCTTCTAAAAAATATATTTACACTTTAGATGTAGTAAGCAGTAAGTAGAGTAAGTACTCAAAAATAATAATTTTAGTTTTCAAAGGTATATTTCAGTTCAGGTTTTGATTTTTTATATATATATGTATGTATGTCTGTGTGTGTGTGTGTGCCATTTTGTCCTAAGTGTCTTACTTAAAGAATGTTACATGAATTATGTTGACTTTATTTTTTTATTAGACATAAAAATTATGTTTACCCTTGCTTATGTAATAGTAGCATAGAATGCAGTTTTTCAAAATAAATCTGTTAGACTATTTCCTCTGGTATACTTAACTATGTTTAAAATACTTTAGTAACACAATTACAAGATGCTGGACCAGAGATTGAGGCTGTGTGTCTGCATATTTGATTCAGTGGTCGTTTGCTGATGAAACACAGTTTTTCAAACAAAAAGCAGCAAATATATAAACATTTGGGGATTGAAAGTATATTGTTGAAGCCTGATATTAATAGTATAGGCTAATTTTCTTTTCTTCAGTATGGAATTTTACCTACAATTATGAACTTATTTAGAAGAATTTTTATTAAGCTGTTTTAATAATGATGAACCTTTTCTGTTTTCCTTATACATTTGCAGCCAGCCTCATCTGGAGACGATAGAGCCATGTGTTTCACTTGTAGCGTATGTCTCGTTTGTTGGGAACCTACTGATGAACCTTGGTGAGTCTTGATTTTTCTGAAAATAGTAGGCTAAGTTCTATGAATGTGCTTCTATATTTTATTTTTCTGATCTGTATATTAATATTCTTGCCTTTTGTCATCTCTATTTTTACCTCTGTTCTGAGAGAATGAGGTAATGCTCTCTGTGCTGTCATATCACTTGGCATACAGGATTTCTAAGGTCTTTGATTTCCCAAGGTCTGTACATGTTAGAAGTGCCAAAGAATGGAAGTATACTCAGACTGAAAACTAGAAGGCTATGACAAAATAAATTTTAAAAGCATGATTAAATTCAGCAGTTCAGCCTGTTCTTTTGTGGGCAGCTCATCAATAGGGAGTCCATGGAGGGAGGGCCTTATAATTTACATTTCTAATTTTAAAATAATTCTAGGGAGTCTGTTCTGGTGCATAAAATTTGAGAACTTGGTTAAACATTAGAGATCATGTATTAGAACCTCACTTTTACATAACTACCCTGCGGCCCTACTAATAGAAATAGTAATAATAGCAAACATTTGTATAATGCGATTTATCAGGTATCATCTTATGCCAACACGAATGGTCACTGTAGTGAAAAACTGGGAAATCTTACACGCCTTTTGGGAGGGGACTAGATAAATAAAATACATTCGTATAATTGATCCAACAGTTAAAGGAATAAACAGTTAGTTCTCTATTAATCATCGTCAGTACATTATTATATCAAGAAAGCTGTTGTAGAATGAACCGTACATTAAGCTGTTTATTTAAAGTAACGAAAACTCTGTTTATTCTATATGTATATCAGTTCAGTTCAGTTCAGTTGCTCAGTCGTGTCCGACTCTCTGCGACCCCATGAATTGCAGCACGCCAGGCCTCCCTGTCCATCACCAACTCCCAGAGTTTACTCAAACTCATGTCCATCGAGTTGGTGGTGCCATCCAAGCATCTCATCCTCTGTCGTCCCCTTCTCCTCCTGCCCCCAACCCTTCCCAGCATCAGAGTCTTTTCCAGTGAGTCAACTCGTCGTAAAAGGTGGCCAAAGTATTGGAGTTTCAGCTTGAACATCAGTCCTTCCAATGAACACCCAGGACTGATCTCCTTTAGGATGGACTGGTTGGATCTCCTTGCAGTCCAAGGGACTCTCAGGAGTCTTCTCCAACACCACAGTTCAAAAGCATCAATTCTTCTGCGTTCAGCTTTCTTCACCGTCCAACTCTCACATCCATACATAAATTTATAAAAATATTTTAGGAGTATAATATTGGCTCTCTGGAGGTGGGATCGGAGATTACTGGGGTTGGATATTAGGCCTGAAGTGTATCTTTTGCTATATTTTAGATAGTCAAATGTCACTTATTTAAATAAAATTTTAATTAAAAAGTTAAAACTCAAGATAAAGTTAGAAAGAGGAAAAATACTCTAAGGTTTAGCTGTGACAGAATCCATTTCAAATATCATATACCTGGAGATGCCATGTAAAAGCATTTATGTAAGACACCTTGTTGTATTACAAATTGTCCAGGATTTATATATGGATGTAGGTAAGTTGTAGGTGCAGTGTTGTTAAAGTGAGTGGTTAATATGTTACAGTGATTTCAGTAAAATGGAAACTTTTGGCCTTTGAGTCTTTAATTAAAGAATGTTGTTGTTCAGTTCCTGTCATGTCCATCTGACTCTTTGTGACCCTGTGAACTTTAGCACACTAAGCTTCTGTGTCCTCCACTATTTCCCTGAGGTTGCTCAAATTCATGTTCATTGATTCGGTGGTGCTATCTAAATGTCTTATCATCTGCTATCCCCTTCTTTTGCCTTCAGTCTTTCCCAGCATCAAGGTCTTTTCCAGTGAGTCGTCTCTTTGTATCAGGTGGCCAGAGTATTGGAGCTTCAGCTTCAGCAACAGTCCTTCCAGTGAATATTCAGGGTTAAATTAATTATTATTATTTTTTTTTTAAGAAAAAATATCATAGAGTTCTCTTTTAGTGTTATAGACTTAGCAGCTTAGTTGCTCAGTAAACTTTCCCTTCTTTATAATTTGTGTAAAGGTCTGAACACGAGAGACATTCCCCAAACTGCCCGTTTGTGAAAGGTGAGCATACACAGAATGTACCGTTGTCGGTCACTCTTGCAACAAGTCCTGCACAGTTTCCTTGCACGGATGGAACTGACCGAATATCTTGCTTTGGGTCCGGGAGCTGCCCTCACTTTTTAGCTGCTGCAACAAAACGAGGAAAGATCTGTATATGGGATGTTTCCAAACTTATGAAGGTATGTTTTAATTTTGAAGGAACAAATCAGTAACTGAAAAAAAATCCTTTGTAAATTTAGGCTTTTCATTTATTTGTTTAGGTGCACTTAAAGTTTGAAATAAATGCGTACGATCCAGCAATTGTACAACAGCTTATTCTGTCGGGAGAACCAAGCTCGGCAGTTGAATCCAGGAGACCAACTTTGGCATGGCTGGAAGACTCCTCTAGTTGCTCAGATATACCAAAGTTGGAAGGAGATAGGTGTGTAAATTTGTTTTAATAATATTTATAGAAATTAAGTGTTTTCTCTTCCTAAATTGTATATTCTCTTAATTCTAATTAAAGAGACAGAAAGCATCTGATCGAGAGATTAGAGAGTCACTGTTTGGTTAGAAATCTGAAAGAACAATGTAATTCCTGAAATAAATTTTCATTCACCAACACCATAGTCTGTAAAACATATTTTATTTTCTGTTTCAATCCATGCCAATGGAATAATCACTCCATTGAAATGTCAATTCTAAATAATGAAATCCTTGGATTAGACTTGTAATTTTACCTTCTACTAAATCTTTTCATAGAGCCATTGAATCATTTGGTTCATTTCTCCTTTTTTCATTAGCACCTAAAATATAGAAATGGTAATCAATAGTGAAATAACCTGTGGTTAGGCTAGATAATCTAATTTTTATTTAAATGTATTAGTAGTCAGCAATGAGTTGAGGTACAATAATCATTGCCAATGAAAGATTCTGGTAGACCTGCGCTGGATTCTTTTCCATTCATCCTTTCTAGAGATTCATGATTTCTGTGGCTATATTTGATCTGTGTAGGGGAGAGAGAGTTTCAGAGTATAATCCCACGTCACCTACTTGTCTCCCAAGAGGCACTGCAGTTGTAACTCTGAACTGGTTTGGATTATAGAGCAACATTTGTGATGGTCCCATGGAGGCAGAATAAAGGGTTCCATAAGCCACTCAGCTGGTCTTAAGCAATAGCAGCTACCACTTTGTAAGATTCTGAAGGCAGTAATGTGAAATGGAGCCTGCGTAACTGTGATCAGATGTCTTGTATGGAGATCTATCATTTCACTTGTAGGGCTTCTTGTGTTACTGATGTGTGATGGATGTTACACCACAGTGATTTAATCATTTTACCTCACTGTTTGTTTGGTAGTAAAACTTTACTAATGGAGATTTTTTTTCATTATTTAATGGAAAATTCACTGCATATTAAATGTCTAGTCCGTGTTGCAAATAGTATACGGAAATTATAGGTCTGTAAATGAATGTGGTCTGAGCTCTGGAACAGGCTGAATTAAAGCATCATGGTGTTCTCAGTTATTTCAAGTCCCTGTGAGAGCTTAATGAGAAAGCAGTTGGCCCATTGTTGTCTTGAGTTTGACCATATTTGCCAATAGAACTGAAAATGAATCCTGCTTGATCTCTGATTTTCTTAGAAATTAGTGGAAAATTATTCATAGAAGATAATGAAATTGGTATGTCCTGAACACACTGACTTTAATTAGAACTTTTTTGACTTAAGAGTTTTGTAATTTGAGGATTCAAGTTTGAATCAAAATATAGTTTTAAGATTATACAGATACACACACCTTGGTAAAGTGTTTTACATTTTAGGTAAACATATATCCAGTATTTCTGGTGGACAGGTGTTATCTGAGCTAGTGTGCTGGGATTGAGATATAAATACCTCTGCCTGCTTTTTTAAGAGACTTTAAATCTTTTTGGGTAGAAGGTTACAAAGATTACTCTGGTGGCTGGAGGAAGCTGAAGAGGTGGAGCTTCAAGCCCTTTCTCCCTGCTTCCTCTCCTCCAGGGTTAGCAGGGTTCCTGTTGGATTGGTATTGGATATAATGAATCAAACCACTTCTGCCTCTGAGGCACAAGACATAGTATATATAAAGTATGTTTTATTTTAAAATATACTAGGTTTCATTAGCTTGAGAAATAATACATTAACTGAATTAAAGCTTAACCAAGAAGTTTAAAGTTTTACAGTGTAGCTTCCTTAGAAATTGTTTTTTGTCTATTTCTACTTAGTAGGCAACATTTGTCTTTGTTCTGAATTTATTTAAGGAAGAATATTTATTTCAGATGTGTTTAATTTAATTAATGTATTCTTAATTTATTTGGTTGCATCGAGTCATAGTTGTGGCCTGCAGGCTGTCTAGTTGTGGGTGCATGGGCTTAATTGTCCAGTTCCCTGACAAGGGATTGAACCAGAGTACCCTGCATTGGAAGGCAGATTCCTAACCACTGGATTACCAGGGAAGTCCCAAGGACATATTTAAGTTTAGCGAATTAACGTTTTGTCTAGATGCCTCATTTGTATGTTATGTCTTTCAAATTGGCAAACATTTCCTGAGTTAACTCTAAAGTTGCTTATATTTTGTATATCTTAGTTATATACCAAAACTAAGATAACATCTGTACTATTAGCACATATAATCTTAACTAAGCATTTTAAACTTATTTATATATTTTTTACATGTTTATTACTTTGCAAAAGGTTTTATTTCATGTAAAAGACTTTTAGTAAATGTAGTGTCTATTATGTAGTATAGTTGACTCTTGAACAGCATGAGTTCAGTGTTGAACTGTGTAAGTCCAGTTATTTTTTAAAGTGAATACTATACAAACTATGGTTAGTTGAATCTGCAGATGCAGAACCATGGATGCAAAAGGCCAACTATTGCAAGTTATACACAAATTTTCCACTGCAGGGGGGGCTGGTGCCTCTAACCTGTGCGTTGTTTAATGGTTGGCTATAAATGCATGCTTATTGTAGAAATGTTGGAAAATATATGGAAATAAATTGAATGGAGTCTCCATTTTCATACCATCAAGTCATGTTAACCTTTAGGTGTGTATAGTTTTTTTAATCCATGTGATTAAAAGAAATTTATTGATGCATCATTACCTATCATAAGATTAATCCTTTTAAGTGTACAATTCAGTTGCTTTACTCATATGACTTTATCACATAGCAGTAAGAGTGTTTTTCTGTTAAGAAATAATATTCTTCAAAATACTATTTTGAAAACTTTCACAGTTAAGCCTTTTTTTTTTTTTTTGGTGGTTTAATTAAGGCAATTATCTCGCAACCCTTTGTAACATTCTTAGTAACTTTAGAACACTAAATTCTGTCTTTAAAATATACTACTACTAGATTATCTTTTATCTAAGTGTAGATGGGTAATATTTGACTATTTTTATTGATGCAGAAATCCTCAAAATCTACTGTGCTTTCTTGGTTTGGACTTCTTTATTTTGGATAAATTCCCAGTCATTAATATTTCCTCTTAAGATTTATTTTTCCAGGCATCTTTATTATTTTTCTGAGACTAGCCATTTGGTATTTGAACAGCTTAAGGCTAACTTAGGAGCTTATCTTTTTCACATCCTTTTTAAAAATTTTTAAGTTATAGCACAAAATTGGGTATGGTAATTACTACCAGTTGAAAAAGACACAAAAATTTTGTCAAAAATATCTAAGCAAATATCTCCCCACCCTAGTTCCAGATGTTACTTTAAGCATTTCTAAGGGAGATTGCCAGGTTATATTTTATATAAAATAGCATTATAAATGCCTAGTTCTTTCAAATGGATGTGTTGTGTATTTTTTCAAAAAGGGAGAATTACTTTTCTTTCCTGTGAACTGCATCTTTTAATTTTTGTAGTTTATCAAAATTTTAGAACTACTATAAATGTGCTGATTGTTCATTCAGACATAGCCTAATGTTGCGCTGGAGTCCTCTGTAATTGTATCTTTTTTTCTTGTCTGCTAACAGTAGAAACTGAGGATAAAATTGGATGCAAAGAGAGAGGCTGGCAATTTCTTGGCTACTTGAATGAAAGCAAAAGAGCAGCTATTGTCTTATTGTCTTGACTCTTAAGTTGTAGTAGTTTTCATACTTGTCAAGGAGTTCTTAACAGCCCCTCCCAAACAAGGCAAAAAATAAATAAATAAAACCTAGAGCAAAACACAAATGGAATGTGTGTTTCTGTGAAAACACTTCTATACACACATATTGACTCAGGTATTCTAATTGGTTTTAGGGTATAACTTTCCTGAATTCAGTAGTAGAATGCTAAATCACTCCAGTCATGTCTGACTCTACGACCCTCTGGACTGTAACCCATAAGGCTCCTCTGTCCATAGGATTCTCCAGGCAAGAATAGTGGAGTGGTTTGCCATGTCCTCCTCCAGGGGATCTTCCTGACCCAGGGATCAAACCTGTGTCACTTCTGTTTTCCACATTGGCAGGCAGGTTCTTGACCATTAGCGCCACCTGGGAAAGTGAAAGTGAAGTCGCTCAGTTGTGTCCAACTCTTTGTGACCCCATGGGCTGTAGTCTATCGGGTTCCTCAGTCCATGGAATTTTCTAGGCAAGAGTACTGGAGTGGGTTGCCATTTCCTTCTCCAGGGGGTCTTCCTGACCCAGGGATTGAACCTGGTCTCCCGCATTGCAGGCAGACACTTTACCGTCTGAGCTACCAGGGAAGCCCGTCCCTAGTAATAGAGTGGTTATTAAAATTTTATTACTGGAAGCTTGTGCTTGATTTTATTAGCTGTTTTTTTTTTTTTCCCATTTTATTTACCCAAACTGTCCCTGTCTACACCTATTCAGTTGTCAAAATCCTACAGATTCTACTATAAATTTTTAGAGATTACCACACTTTATTTCAAGCAAGCATTTATTTAATGATTTAAGATGATTCACTGTTAGCGTAATCAGGGTTTCAGTCAACTTTTATATTATATAAGCTAGTTGTGTGTTGCTTACTTTTTAGACACGAAACAATGGTTGTGACATACTTTGCTTTCTCATGTATACTTTATTTTGAAATAGACATTTTTAATTTGTCTTTTTAAGTGATGATTTACTGGAGGATTCAGACAGTGAAGAGCATTCCAGATCAGATTCTGTGACAGGTATGTAAAAATGTTAGATAATCTATTTCTATATCCTTGCATTTACATAGTTTCTAGGTAGAGCTAAACACCAAATAATTCTATATTTTGAGTACACAGTCTAAATTTTCATTAATATACAAAGAAAACCCAAATATTATATATCAGATCTGGAATTAGCAATGTGTATATAGTTTCATACTGAAAATTTAAATAGTACTTATTTGTGCGAAAGGAATTAAAAACGAATCTTACTAAATCTCTGTCACATAAGTCAGTGACATTAAACTCTTCCAAATATGTTCAGTTTATTTGTATACTGTATTGTGTTGTTAAATATATGTAATGTTTAAATCAATAATTATTAATTATTAATTAATGATTTCTTATTCCCAAAAGAAAACCCTATGAAATATTAGGGCAAAGGGGTATAAAAGGCTTCATATTTTAATGTAGTTATAGGCAAGGCATCTCAAAATAGTTTATTGTATCAGAATTCAAGTCCTAACTGTCATTTATTATAGTCCAATTGCATTTTCTAATGTATAAAATAGTGATATTTAAATCTGTTATTTATAATTTTGGTAACTAAAATTAAAATTCATGAAGCAGAGTACTTGGGCAGTAGCCACTATTTTAAAGAAGTGACCATTATTAAATTCTAGCTGTATTCTGATGTCAATGTCATGAAATAAGGACATACATAACTTATGAAATCTCTTTAGAGGAAACTTGGTTTTATATAGTTCGGTTGTTAAAAGTTATATATCAAAAGTTAGTATAGTGTAGCAGATGCTCTCAATTCTAATTTGTTGTAAATTGTTTTTTTAAAGCCACCAAACAGAATACTGCACTGATTTTTAGATTCACCTCCTTTAAGGTAGTTCTTAGAATGAAAAAATTAAGAAAAGTAGGAAACTGCCCTGAATAATACACAAATGTGTAATTAGGTCTGGAAAGAATAATTGATTGCATTTAAAAATGTAGTCTGATGAAGTGTGCTCTTTTTCCAGTTTGTTACCCCTCGGCCAAAAAAAGGGCTACTGTTGCATTTTTAAAAATCTGACAAGAATACACTGATCATTGGTTATCTGGAGATCTGGTTAGAGCTTGAGCTCTTACAAAATAAGTCTTTGGTCTTGTCAAGTCACTTAAACTCTCTGGGCTTCGGTTTTTCCTTTGTAAAGTGAAATGTTTGAACTAAGTGTTCTTTTTTCTGCCCTTAAATTTTTTTATTCTAACTTTAACCTTTCCTTTGTATGCTGTTGCTTAGCTCTTTCCTCTGGGTCTAAGGATCTCAGTAGGTATTTTTGTAATTGTAGTTCTCAACATATTGATCTGTTTCCTTATCCCTTTTCTACCTTTATATTTTTCATCTATGCCTGTTTGATCTTTCACACTTCCTTTAGATTCTGTCGTCCTCTTTACTTCACTTTCTGGTACCTAGAATATTACTGTATAAAGTTTTTGTTGACTCTTTTCTATGATACCTCATTTAAGGTTGGGAGTGGTGTCCTTATATAGTATTGAAAGGTAGCTGTGGTATGAGAAAAAAAAATCCTTCCAGTGTAGAATTTTTACTTGCTTTATTTGAGGATTTGTAAGTGGTTCATTCATTTATAGTAAAATATGTATGACCTTTTAAACTAATTTTATATTGAGAGACTATTGGTGAATTAATGAAGGCTTGTGATATTAATGGGAAACGTATTGTCTTCTTGAGGTATCTAGAATAAGTAATAGATGCTGTTTCACAACTTTCATTTACTAGCTCTAAGATCGTCCCATCAATTTGAATGATATGATCTGATGAATTACAGGTTGTATTTCTTAATTTCAAAAGTGTAAGTGGAAACTAGGAGACTTACCTGTTTTTTAGTTGAAAGTTAACAATTTTTTAAAGTATCTAGATGATACAGGAAAGACAAGTTTGCTCTTTGGTCCACATATCAGAATTAAGGAGTGCACTTTCTTTTGTAGAGTGGAAAGAGTGTTTGGCAAGAGATTGAAGAACAATTCGAATTGAAATTTGATGGTTCAGGAATATGCATAACTTAAACCTCTGGAAGTTGGCTGGTAGAACTGTGGGGCTGACAGTAGCTCAGGAAGCAGGGTAGAGAATGGTTTCCCAATATGATTATCTGACGAATATTGTGCTGCAGGATATTTGTAGGTATGTTTTGTAAAAATTTATTTTGTGGTCCAGTTGGTTTGAGAAATTCTGAGGCAAGTAAAGATCACAGTTTTCCTTACTGCAGTATTGCCAGTTGTCATTGTGCTTTGCCAGTCTTATAAGGGAAATGTAGAGTCCCAGACATTGATAAAATAGTTGAGAAGCAGCAGAGTAGTAATGTTACCTGTTACATTTTCTTTTTTAATGGATAGTCTCATCTCACATGACCTTTCTTTGAATGTTGTCTTAACTGTGGTTAATGTACGTAACTAATGGTTAATTTATTTTCTTTTAAAATGTGCATAGACTAAAAAAGCTTTTTCTTGGCAATTTCCTGTCATAACTTATCAAGTAAGTTACAGTTTAGTTACAGTGTATTATTACATGTTATAAAAATCTCACTGTCAGCTTTCAATGTCATGTGTAAATGAGTGAATTCATAGAGTAAGTATATGTAATTATTGCATGGCAATATAAAGATTGCTCATGAATATAGTCAAATGAGTGGTTAAATAAATAACTTACTAGTACAATTGTGAAGTTTATAACTAAGTTTTTTCTGCTTAGTGAGACATGGATATTGTTTTAGATATCAATTGAAGATGTTTTAGACATCAATTTAGATGACAATAGTGACATTATATGAAATGAGAAGACGATGCTCAGAAAATAAAGAAGTCCTGATAAAGCTGTTAGCATTTTGAAGATACTGTTTATGAAATGGTTAACAAAATGGGATAAACAGAGCTTTCAGTATAACTCAAGTGTTCAGAGTTCCATAAATCTCTCTTGTTCATTCCTTTACTTGGGTTACTTTCAAACTTCTGTGCACTCACTTTGAGTTGTACTTATTTCCTTCCTTTTCTGTGTTCTTCTTAATCTAAAACTGTAAAGCCAATTCCAAGGTGTTTTTTTTTTTTTTTTTTGCATTTCCACAAGTTACGTAGATTGATTTTTATATTATTGTTGTTGGTAATAGATTGTTGCCTGATAGTTTGTGCTATTGAGAAAAATAAAGGATGAGTTGATACTTTGCATTTAGTATCAGGAGATTATCCCTGGTTTAGAGGTTGACTGACATCTACTTCAGGATTTTGTGTAGAGAGAGATGGTATTTTTGGAGAATTGAGACTGAGGAATGACCTTTATTCTATTTGAAGGGGATAGTTTCAAGCACACAATAAACAAAAGGTCAATAAGGAATAATGTAATGTAGTTGACTTGAACTAAATATTAGCAGATAGTACAGAAGACATTTAAATTGTTTATTTATTTAGGCTCTCCTGGGTCTTTTTTTCTGCACAGCTTTTCTCCAGTTGTATACTTAGGCTTCTCATTGAGGTGGCTTCTCTTGTTGTGGGGCATGGTCTCTAGGGGACCGTGGGGCTTCGGTAGTTGTGGAGCTTGGGTGCAGTAGTTGTTGTCCCGGGCTCTAGAGTGCCAGCTCAGTAGTTGTGCACGGGCTTAGTTGCTCCACGGCATGTGGAGTCTTCCTGCACCGGTTATCGAATCTGTGTCTCCTGCATTGGCAGGCAGATTGTTGACCACTGAGCCACCAGAGAAGCCCCAGAAGACGTTTACATTTCACTTAAAATGACAAATTTGGGGAACTTTTTCTGGTTACTATTTTTTCTGAGCTGAGGTTCGAGTTAAATTGCATACTGTTACATACTAAGACAGTCAACTGATAATTAGCACGTGGAGTGGGAAAGAGGTGATGAACTGAGATTATAGTAATGTTTCATGGATATTCTGCAAAGTACGTAAAGGACAGATGCATAGTATTGAGTGTATTTTTGGTGTAGAATTGAAGGGGAGAAGTCTGTTATTATGATATTAATAATATCTTCATTCTTAACCCTTTTATTCTCTCTCTCTTTTTTTAAAAAGGATTTTGCTCACAGATTGCCAGGAGAATGTATTGTGAATTGAAAATGATTTTTGAGACTCTTTAATATCTATGGTTTTTCTGAGTAGGTTCATCTCAGCTTGGATTAAATTTCCTTTAAAAGGACTAAATTCTTCCATTTAAGTGTTTAAAATGCATCGACTGGATGATTAAAAGAGAATTAATGAAAATGTTATACTACAGATTTTGATTTACATTCACAAGGTCATTTGTAATGAATGTTGTTCCTTTTCAAAGGGCATACATCACAGAAGGAAGCCATGGAAGTGAGCCTTGATATAACAGCACTCAGTATCCTCCAGCAGCCAGAAAAGCTTCAGTGGGAGATTGTTGCAAATGTGCTTGAAGATACTGTTAAGGATCTTGAAGAACTTGGGGCAAATCCTTGCTTAACCAACTCTAAGAGTGAAAAGACAAAGGAGAAGCACCAGGAACAACACAACATTCCCTTTCCGTGTTTATTAGCTGGAGGTTTATTAACCTATAAATCTCCTGCTACCTCACCCATTAGTAGTAATTCTCACAGGTCACTGGATGGTTTAAGCAGAACTCAGGGTGAAAGTATATCAGAACAAGGGTCAACTGACAATGAATCCTGCACTAACTCAGAATTAAATTCTCCTCTGGTAAGGAGGACTTTACCCATTTTGCTTCTTTATAGCATCAAGGAATCTGATGAGAAAGCAGGAAAAATCTTTTCACAGATGAACAATATAATGAGTAAAAGTTTGCATGATGATGGTTTTACAGTTCCACAGATCATTGAAATGGAGCTGGATAGTCAGGAGCAGTTGTTGTTGCAGGACCCTCCTGTCACTTACATTCAGCAGTTTGCAGATGCAGCAGCCAACCTTACCTCTCCAGATTCTGAGAAGTGGAACTCTGTGTTTCCCAAGCCTGGGACTTTGGTTCAGTGTTTGAGGCTGCCAAAGTTTGCAGAGGAGGAGAATCTTTGTATAGACTCAATAACTCCTTGTGCTGATGGAATTCACTTATTGGTAGGACTGCGGACATGCCCTGTTGAATCCTTGAGTGCAATAAATCAAGTAGAGGCCTTGAATAACTTAAATAAATTAAACTCTGCACTATGTAATAGACGGAAAGGTGAGCTGGAATCAAATCTTGCTGCAGTGAATGGTGCAAATATTAGTATAATTCAACATGAATCACCAGCAGATGTACAGACTCCTTTGATAATTCAACCTGAGCAGAGGAACGTTAGTGGTGGATATTTAATACTTTATAAAATGAATTATGCCACTCGGATAGTGACATTAGAAGAGGAGCCAATAAAAATCCAGCATATCAAAGATCCCCAGGACACAATTACCTCGCTCATTTTGCTTCCACCAGATATATTGGATAACCGAGAGGATGACTATGAGGAACCTCCTGAGGAGATGCAGTTAACCTCAAAGAATGGGGTTGAGAGAGGAAAAAAGTCTGATATTTCTACTCTTGGACACCTGGTCATAACCACTCAGGGAGGATATGTGAAAATATTAGATCTTTCAAACTTTGAAATTTTGGCCAAAGTGGAACCTCCGAAAAAGGAGGGCACTGAGGAACAGGACACATTCGTTTCTGTCATCTACTGCTCGGGCACAGACAGGCTGTGTGCATGCACCAAAGGTAAGCTGTGGGTTTGTTTGGCTCTTCTGTCAGTCTTATGAAATCAATGTACAGGGCATTCATTTATGTGCATATGTAGCATGAGTTTCAGATCCATATAGATGGAGAGAAATTTATGTTTATAATGAAGTGGTAAATCTTTGTACTGTTTTACCTGTTCTTAAAACACTTTTCTACTGCCCTAGGTAAGGATTCTAACTGTAAATAAGTTAGTAAGTCTCTCAGAAAGTATCTTCACTGCTTTAACCTCAAGAAAATAACCTGCTGTAATTTCTGTGAGTCCCAACTGCATCTGCTCAGATTTGTAGCCTTGGACAAATTACTTTAAACTCAGTAAATCTTTGTTGATTTATAAACTAGGAAAGACAGTCTATTTCCAGGCTTGACAGAATTAAATGAAGTAATGTATGTAAAGTTTCTGACACAAATATTAATACATGTTGTTATTTTCTTCTGAAATAAAAGTGGTAAATAATTATTAATTCTGCCAAATAAGTGTTCCTTGTCATATTTAATCCTAACTTTTTGCAAACAGTGAATCAGTTTTGCAATATTTGAGGCCTCTTGTAGAGTAACAGGTAGTGTTACTAAAGAATTACTGACCATATCAGGCAAAGTGAATAGTCCTGTTGATTGATTAGGAGGAATTTAGGACCAGGAGATACTTGAAGCCTCAGTGACTGTAACCAGTGCTTGGCAGAAAAATTGGGTTTGGGAAGAGTTATGCGTCTCATTCGTGGTTCTGGTAGGAATTAATCTGAATTTTCCCTCTCTTTAAAAAGATTTCAAGAGTTTGGCTAAGAAGGATAATGGTGAATGTGGTGAAGTGAATTGCTTTCTTTGAAACACATTTAGTGAAATAACATGGGGGAAAAAGCCAAATAACATCAGCATCCAACTAGATTATTTTTTAAAAAAGAACAGTCTAAAATAGCTTTAGAATAACGAAACTTTCAGAAAAATCCTTAAAATACTATGTGGTATCAAGGATAATTTGAGCTTAATCATGTATATGCCAGTTCATTTCTATGAGAGTTTTACCTTGGTTAATTTTAGTCATCACACTAACTTTATGAGGTCTGTACTAGTTTTTGTCTTCATTTTAGTTATCTCTAAAAAAAAAAAATATGAAACCGAGGGAAAGAGAGGTTAAGTAACTTGCCTAAGTTAACAGAGCTAGTAAATGACAGAGTTAGCGTTCAGACCTGGGCAGTCTGTCATCAGAGTGCTTAAGCTACATTAAATTGCCAGAATATAATAAAAGTAGGAGACCCTGCTTTTATTGAACTTCTACACATTGAACTTTTTGGTATATTTTAATCTGAAAGATTAAAAAAAATGAAAACAGTTTAATTTGCTGTAGACCATTTGAAATGGAAGTGGTTTTGGAATCTGAATGACCTCTTCCCAGAGCATGCAGTCATAAGATACTAGTAGTTTTCACAAATGCAATCAGAGTTTAATGATTTTAGTTTTTGATGAGATATGGTTTTGGCGATTCAGAGGAGAAATAACATTTAAGTTATAAAATAGATCAGTGTTTTCATGGAGTTTAGACAATGACAATTTCTAGGAAGAGATCACAATTGTGATGGAATTTAGATGAATTGAAGGCCAAAAGAAAACATGAGAAGTTAATTGCTTTAAAAATTATTCCCCAGTTGCTTAAGGGTTAATTGATCGAGATGCATTTGAAAAGATGAGATTAATAGCAATAAAGAGGACAAAAAATTTATTTTAAAATGTTCGAATAACAATCCATAAGGTAGAGTTTAAAAGCACTGTAAACTGTAAATCAAATGGATTTGACACTATCTCATAAATATATGCAAATCACATAAAACTTTTCTCATGGAGAAACATTGAGTCTGTTGATTAAAACCTACAGTTAATACTATAAATTAACTTTTTTTGCACAGCATGTGGGATGTGGGATCTTGGTTCCCCGATCAGGGGTTGAACCCATGCTCCCTGCAGTGGAAGTACAGAGTCTTAACCACTGGACCCCAGGGAAGTCCTTCATTCATTCTTTCTAGTTTAGTAGTTGTATTGATGGTACTACTGACCTCTAGTCAGTAGAGGTCAGCTTCCTACCAATTACTTCCTATTCTGTCCTTTGGTGTGACATCACTGGTGCTTGTGTCGATTCTGTTTTTTAATACCTTTTCTTGAAATTGTCTTCTTACTGGATTATCAGTCTACTTCAGAGTAATGCTAGCTTAAATCTAGTAAAATATAGAAACTTTTCTCTGATTTTTGTCTCTCCCAGCTTTGTGCTACTGTTGTCTTATATATTACATTTAGATGAGTTATAAATCCAACCAAAAAATGTTACTTTATATAGTCTTTATCTTTTAAAAAAGTTAAATGAGAAAAATATATGTTCACCTACTTTTGGCATTTTGTTTTTTTCTTGTGAATTTTGAGTTGCCTTCATCTCATCTGGAAAGACTCTGGTTAGTACTTAGGATAAGGCTGGTCTGCTAGCAAAAAACTCAGTCTTTGTTTATTTGGAAATGTCTCTATTTCACATTCATTTTTGAAGAATGATGCTGTTTGTAAAATTATTGATTGTTCCTGCACGTATCATTCTGTTGTTCCTTCTGTTGATATATTATTATTTTTTGATGAGAACTCTTAGGATTTACTCTTAACAATTTTCATATGTAATATGCAACTGTTGATCTGTTTTTATTTCACTGATTCCTTCTACTGTCATCTCAAATCTGCATTGAGTCTCTAGCAAACTTTTCATTTTAGTTACTTTTCAATTCTAAGAATTGCCTTTTGTTCTTTTAAAATAATTTCTGCTAATTTGTAGAGATGATTTGTTGATTCACTTTTACCATTCATTTTTTGAATTCTCTATACCTGATGCCCTTTTATTATTTAAAATATTTACAACAGCTTCTTTGAAGTATTTGTCTGCTAAATTTGAATCTGGGTGCTCAGAGTTATTTCTCACTGCTTTTGTTTTTCTTGAACATGGGTCACTGTTCACATGTTTCATAATTTTCAGTTTAATACTGGACATTTTAAATAACGTTGTAGAACTGCTGCATTCTGATTTACCCTCCGTTTGGAAATTGTTGTTATGTGATTGTTTGGTAACCCACCTGGACTAAATCTGTGAAGTCTGTTTCTTTTGCAGCCACTGATGTCTCTTTCATTGTTTTCTCCTTTGGTTTTTATTTTTAAGACTGTTTCTTATTTGTTACCTGTCTGTCCACATAGTCTAGTGTTCAGCTAAAGATTTTGATAATTGGTTGTGACCAGATACCTTTATTAGCAAGGTTGTGTTCAAGTGTGCCCTGGCTTTTGTTTTCTTTATTTTTATTTTCTCTTGTGCCCTTTCAGGTCTTTTCTGCGTAAGCATTGGGGCTTAGTAGACTGGGAATGTTGTGATGACTTGGGCCCCATCTGGTCTTTGCTGCACATATGTGCAACCTCTCATCAGTGTGGAATATTTGAGATGTTTACCAAGCCCTCTATGTTTCTCTCACTTTTTGTAACTCTGTTAAATCCATGGTTAGTTCTGGTGTTTTGCTTGCCCCACACAGAATGCTGGCTTCAGATCGCAAAGTTGATGGGTTTCTTTTCGCCACTGAGACACCTTAGGCAGACAAGCTTTCCAAATCATTGAGTCCCTGTGACAGTAGTAGCAAATCTGGCTTTCACCATTTGACTCACTCTGTTTAAATGACAGTTTTGTTCAATTTTATAATTGCCTTTTAAGAGTAAGATTTTTCTTATTTTGTCATGCTGGAAGTAAGTCTCCAATTATTTTATTAACTTATTTTTACTTCTTAAATATTTTGCTAAGCTCACTTTCCATTTTTTTCTGTGGTAGAAATATGAAAAATAGAAATTTGATTTGGTTTAATTGTGAATGCTTCAAAAAATTAAGAATTCTTATTCAGTTTTGCTACTGCTGTGATTAATAGAGTGGGCTGTGGATTCCAGTATAGCTAGTGCATCAGTTTTCTCATCTGTAAAGTGGCTACAATAATACTCCCTACTTAAGGTTATTTGTGAAGACTAAATGAATTAAGCATTTAAAATAATATCTTACACATGTAAGTACTAGATAAATAACTATTTTCACATATGTTTATGTATTTGCCAATTTATTGATTAGATTTTCAGTTTGTAATTCCTTGACCACCTAACCTGCCTCTTGAGAAACCTGTATGCAGGTCAGGAAGCAACAGTTAGAACTGGACATGGAACAACAGACTGGTTCCAAATAGGAAAAGGAGTACATCAAGGCTGTATATTGTCACCCTGCTTATTTAACTTATACGCAGAGTACATCATGAGAAACGCTGGGCTGGAGGAATCACAAGCTGGAATCAAGATTGCCAGGAGAAATATCAATAACCTCAGATATGTAGATAACACCACCCTTATGGCAGAAAGTGAAGCAGAACTAAAGAGCCTCTTGATGAAAATGAAAGAGGGGAGTGAAAAAGTTGGCTTAAAGCTCAACGTTCAGAAAACTAAGATCATGGCATCCGGTCCCATCACTTCATGGCAGATAGATGGGGAAACAGTGGAAACAGTGGCTGACTTTATTTTTCTGGGCTCCAAAATCACTGCAGATGGTGATTGCAGCCATGAAATTAAAAGATGCGTACTCCTTGGAAGGAAAGTTATGACCAACCTAGACAGCATATTAAAAAGCAGAGACATTACTTTGCCTACAAAGGTCCGTCTAGTCAAGGCTATGGTTTTTCCAGTGGTCATGTATGGATGTGAGAGTTGGACTATAAAGAAAGCTGAGCACTGAAGAATTGATGCTTTTGAACTGTGGTGTTGGAGAAGACTCTTGAGAGTCCCTTGGACTGCAAGGAGATCCAACCAGTCCATCCTAAAGGAGATCAGTCCTGGGTGTTCATTGGAAGGACTGATGTTGAAGCTGAAATTCCAGTACTTTGGCCACCTGATGCGAAGAGCTGACTCAGTGGAAAAGACCCTGATGCTGGGAAAGATTGAGGGCAGGAGGAGAAAGGGATGACAGAGGATGAGATGGTTGGATGGCGTCACGGACTCGATGGACATGGATTTGGGTGGACTCAGGTAGTTGGTGATGGACAGGGAGGCCTGGCGTGCTGAGGTTTGTGGGGTCGCAAAGAGTTGGACACGATTGAGAGACTGAACTGAATTGAACTGAATTCCTTGACAGTTTGATTTATAAGTTGTTGGAGATGTATCACTTTGGAAGCTCTCTTTTTCTGCCTTTTACGTGGTGTTAGAATAAATTAAGTTTCTTAACTAAGTAGAAACACTTGTCTGTTTACCTATTTTTCATATACCTGTGTTGATGGAATTTATAGGTGGTGAGCTTCATTTTCTCCAAATTGGAGGAACCTGTGATGATATTGATGAAGCTGACATACTAGTGGATGGATCTCTTTCTAAAGGAATAGAACCGTCTTCAGAAGGTTCCAAACCTTTATCAAATCCTTCAAGTCCTGGCATTTCAGGTATGATATTAACTTTTAAAAATGCAAATTCTTGTGATGTTCAGAGTTTTCTGAATCACTCTTTTATGATCTAAAACATTATTTCATTTTTTATAGTCAATTCTTGGTTA
Source organism: Okapia johnstoni (assembly GCA_024291935.2). Classification (NCBI taxonomy): domain Eukaryota; kingdom Metazoa; phylum Chordata; class Mammalia; order Artiodactyla; family Giraffidae; genus Okapia; species Okapia johnstoni. The sequence goes on along the minus strand of CM044306.1, from coordinate 119,605,624 downwards.
CTTTGAGAGAGTTTGTTTCCTTGTTGATATTCTTTTATCAGATATGTTTTTGTATATTATTTATCACTCTGTTTTCAGTAGTTGGAAAAGGTTGTAAACATTAAAATAAGAAATGGTTCTCAACCTGTGATAAGTTGGCCGGTTTTGGTAAAGTCACCTAAGAGGTAACAACATGATTTTGGTTGTTTAAGAAACTTTTAGTCCAGTTAGGATGGAACAAAACAATATGAAAGAGTGACGAATTCACTAAGTAAGTGTAAAGTGACTGGAATAGCTAATATTAATTACTCTTGGAATAAAAATGCTGAAAAAAATATTCTTTCCTTGGGGTGATATTTTCAGACCCTCACCCTATTGTGAACTTTTATATGGGTTTGGTTTTGTTTGTTGTTTTTGCCTTTTCTCCCATCCACCTTCTGTACTGCCCCCTGAACTTGTTTTTCAAAAACTTTATGTTAGCGTTGTTACTCCTGCTTAAAAATCTTTACTTGCTCTGTGGACTAATAACTCTGTTCTTCTGCTCAACCTCCAGTTATTGGAAACTTTCCATGATTTCTAAAGTATACTCAGTTTCATGCTCTTCATTTGTTACTAAGCTCTCTTTCCCTGCCCTGGGCCTATACCACGGTCCTTTTGTACTTCCATGTGCTGATATATTTTATCCTTGGCACTTTATTCGTCAACCTAACTATTAAAAGAAACCTAGTATTTAGAAGAAATTTAGTTAATCTTTAATGAAAATTATGTTTAAACTCAAAATGTATTCCTGACAGAAATAACACGTAAAATTGTTATTTGTTCTTTGTGAATTTGTACATTTTGGCATTTTATCATTCTTCTTAGCACTAAAGGCAAGCTTTGAGTGATTACTGGTATAATAAATCTTAATTTTAGTGATTACTTGTGTAACATGTAGCAGTCTTCACTACCTTATTTCAGGGTTTCTCATTCTCAGCACTGTTGACATTTCAGAGTAGATAATTCTTTGTGGTGGGAGGCCTGTCTTGTGCTGTATTAGCCGTATATCTGGCTTCTACCTACTCGATTCCAGTAGTAGACACAATTGCCTCCATCCATATGGCCCTTGGGAGGCAAGATTATCCTCTGTTGAGATAAAGTGACTCATGTATAATTGGACTTGCTTGTCTTCAATTATACAAGTTGGTTTAAAAAGCTAACATACTGAATGTTTTCATATTTTATGGGATATTGATATAATAATCTTCATATAAAGTCCATAAAGTACTCTTTAATAAAGATGAATTAGGTTATAAACAAGTAAATAATATAAAGGGGCATTGATATGCTGTTAAATGTTTGCAAACAATATTAATAGTTTCAATCATGTTTTAAAAAGCCCTAAGCTTTGAGGGCTTTTTAAAAAGCCCTTTTTTTTGAACTGTGGTGTTGGAGAAGACTCTTGAGAGTCCCTTGGACTGCAAGGAGATCCAACCAGTCTGTCCTAAAGGAAATCAGTCCTGAATATTCATTGGAAGGACTGATGTTGAAGCTGAAACTCCAATACTTTGGCCACCTGATGCAAAGAGCTGACTCATTTGTAAAGACCCTGATGCTGGGAAAGATTGAGGGCGGGAGGGGAAGGGGACAACAGAAGATGAGGTGGTTGGATGGCATCACTGACTCAATGGACATGAGTTTGAGTAAACTCCGGGAGTTGGTGATGGACAGGGAGGCCTGGTGAGCTGCAGTCCATGGGGTCGCAAAGAGTCAGACATGACTGAGCAACTGAAATGAACTGAGCTGAACTGAAGCTTTGAGGAAAAACATAGTTTGAAGTACACTTATAGTAATTTTATAGAAGTAAATGTAAACTTTCTTTGTGAAACTATTCTAAATTGATCAGATTTCATATTTTAATCTTTAAAAATTCTTTTTTGTTAATTGAAACAAGTTTTTCAGCCTTGTCTTATGTTTGCCTTTTCAAAGATGTGAATACATATATTTGTAAAAACAAACTTATCTCTCTGAATCGGGTTGTTACTCTTACAATACTGGTATGTATACGTGGTATTCTTAAGTAGCTCAGAAGTGGAAAAAATACTGCTTTGAGTTTTTGGTTTGTGTTTTTTTGCCATCAGTATAGCTTTGATTTTTTAAAAAATTACTTTTTAACAGAGTAAAAAGGAGCAGGTATTGTGTGCTTGCATATGTTTAACATTTTGTTTTGTAAATAACTAAAGTGTAAAAGTTAATTATTGATGTAACTCAGGGCTTACATTTCAGCACCACTCCTTTTGTTACCCTTGTTAATCTGGGTCTCATTAAATCTCAGTCAGGGCTCTTCTGAGGTTGATTTTGGGTTTCTCCAATAAGTTCCCTTTCTATAATTTAAAATATTTCAGGTGGATTTTTCTTATGCCTGTATGGACTCAGTGCTAGTTCCTTTAGCCTACATTATTAACTTAGGCTATTTGGCAAATATTGTAATTGACTAGACAAAAACATGAATTAAAATTTCTTTCTTTTAAAACCAATTTCAAACTCTGCATTCACTGTTATTAAGGAGTTGATTTATTGGTGGACCAGCCATTCACCGTTGACATCTTGACATCTCTGGTGGAGCTAACCCGCTTTGAGACTTTGACTCCACGGTTTTCAGCTACTGTTCCGCCGTGCTGGGTGGAAGTTCAACAAGAACAGCAGCAAAGGAGGCATCCTCAACATTTGCATCAGCAGCATCATGGGGATGCTGCTCAGCATACTAGAACTTGGAAACTACAGACTGACAGGTAAAACATTCTTCCAAGGTGTTTAATTTCAGTTACGTTTTACGTTCATCTTATAGTGACAACATAGAATTATTATATATATGTTACTGTTTCTGTTAACTTTTGCATATTAACAACTTTGTTTCATTTGTCACCTTGGTTTTAGAAATTCCTATATTCTTTTAAAAAAAAATATTTATTTTTGGCTGTGCTGGGTCTTCATTGCTGCGTGGACTTTCTGGTTGCGAGTAGGGGCTACTCTGTAGTTGCAGTGTGTGGACTTCTCATTGTGATGGCTTTTCTTGTTGTGGTACATGGACTTTAGGGTGTGTGGGTATCTGTAGTTGTGGTATGTGGTCTCAGGAGTTGTGATTCCCAAACTCTAGGTTACAGGTTCAATAGTTTTGATGCATGGACTTAGTTGCTCCATGGCATGATGAGAGCTTCCTTGATTAGGGGTCGAACCAATGCCTTCTGCTTTACCACTGAACCATTGAGGAGGCCTAGAAATTCCTGTATGCTTATTCTTAGTTGTAGGATAAAATGCTGAGAGTAATCCATCCTTCCAGTTAGTTTGTTAAATAGATCTGTAGATTGTGTGACTAAATATTTAAATGTTTGTTTTGTATAGGTACTTCTTTTTTTGTTGTTGTTAATATGGGTTCCCTTTTTTAAAAAAAAAATTTTTTTTCTATTGAAGTGTAGTTGGTTTACAATGTTGTGTTAACTTTCAGCTGTACAGCAGAGTGAATCAGTGATACATACATCCACTCCTTTTTTTAAGGTTCTTTTCCCATACAGGACATGACAGAGTGTTGGGTAGAATTCCCTGTGCGATGTGGTTACATCGAAGTGTGTATATGTTACTCCCAGTCTCCCACTTGTGCAGGTACTTTGGAAGGTACTAGTAAAATGGCTCTTACGAAATTGACATTCTAGTGGTGATAGGCAGTTAAGACACATATCTACTATGTCATATAGTCATAAGAGCTTTGAAACACATTAAAACAGAATGGCGATAGAGTTGTTGGATGTGCACCTGTATATGAGAGAAAATGTGTGTGATATTTTTATATAAGGGGTCTCAGAAAGGCTTCCATGAGGACATTAATTTGGAGACAATAGAAAGTACAGAGATCTGGAGGAATATATGTTATGAATTTTAGGAAGAGCCTGGAGGCTACTGGTTAAGTGCAGTGAACACGGAGGAGAGTGATAGGAAGTGAAATCAAAGGAAATATTTGGTAGCTAGATCATGAATGTCTTTATAGGCTACAGTGAGACTGTTATGTTGAGTGAGATGGGAAGGTATTAGATAGTTTTGAATATAGGAGTGATGGATATAATTTATGTATTAGAAGGATATACTAAGACTGCCGTATTGATAGTAGATTGTGAGTGGTTGTGATGTGTGTATTAGAGGGAAGAGGCAGGAACAAGAATTCTAACTTGAATGCTCTTGTGATAATTCAGATAATTGTGGTGGTGGTGATGGTGAATTGGACCATGAATTGACAGAGGCAGTGAGAATAGTGGTCAGATATAGCTTGGAGGTAGAAGGAATTGTATATGCTGATGTACTGAGCATCTGGTGTGAGAGAGAATTGTTAAGGATGACTAATGTTTTTGATTGAGCTCATTAAAAAATGGAATTTCTTTTTACAGCTTTTAGAATTGGTTATCGAGTAGTTTGGGGTTATTTATGTTAAGTGTGAGATACCTGGTAGGCATTTGGATTTGAATCAGAAATTCAGTGGAGGAGTTTCACTTTTCAGCACATACACAGAATTTAAATCAGAGAATGGACATGTATAAGAAATACAAAATGTTCTTATTTTAAAATTCAAATTCCTGTGACCCCACTTTTAGAATCAGGGTGGCTCCACAACTCTGCACCTAATTCTGATGCACAGTAGTTCACACTTAGAGGAACAAGGGCTTTTTGGAGTATACAGTGCCCAAGGCAGGTATGGATTCCTGAGGAAAGATTCTTCATCGCCCTAAGTTTAACTTTTCTCAGTAGAACTGCTTGTCTTCTCCCATAATCCCATTGAGAAGCATTCGGTTTTGTTGGAGTCTGCACATCAGAGTATGAAAGGTAATATTAGTGATAAGATGGTTACAGCTAAAGAAAGATTGCACTCTATCATTTTCTCCCTTGTTTGACAGCAACAGCTGGGATGAACATGTATTTGAATTGGTTCTACCTAAAGCTTGTATGGTTGGACATGTGGACTTCAAATTTGTTTTGAACTCAAACATCACCAATATTCCACAGATACAAGTGACACTGCTGAAAAATAAAGCTCCAGGCTTAGGGAAAGTCAATGGTAAGAATGGATCAAAATTTGAAGATTTTATCATGTAGTTGATTTCTTAAAAAAACTAATTTTCAACTTGGCTGTCTAGTTTTGACATCCCTTCTTGCTCCCACACCCCTGTGCTCTTTTCCTTCTCTACTTTTCGTAGTTCTGTTTAGAGAAGTTTATCTAGAGAACATTGAAGAACTTTTCAGTAACTCTCTGTTGTACAGAATTGCATAAACTTGAGTAATTTAATTATGTTTTTAGACAGTTAGTTCCTTTGTGAGTTAGTTTCACTTTTAGCCTTACTGGACTTACGCATTTCTCTCTGTGAGAGGAGACTTGTTTGTAAAAAGAACTTCTTATGGAATGCATATATTCTTTTAAGGTTATTAGTAAAACTCAGAATGTAATGCCAGAAGTATATTCATCTTTATTTATCTTTCTTACAAGCTCAGAATTTGATATATTGAGTTATTAAAATAGATTATACATACTTGACATATTTGGAACTAGATGTTATTTCTCAGTGTTTTCATCTTAATAGGTTAATTTAAAAGACTAGGGATAATTTCAGAGTAAAAGGCTACGTCACACGAGGGATAAAAACATTGAAACCTGAATAATTTCCTATTTTACAAATATGTATGTATGTGTTTGTGTGTATATATATATATGTGTATGTGTGTTTGTGTGTATATATGTGTGTATTTGTGTGTGTGTGTGTGTATAATTTTGAATCATGACAGGTTCTGGTTTAATTGGTGTAGGACTTAGGTACTGGTATTTTTAAAACTCTGCAGGTGGTGTACTATATAGCCTAGGGTAAGAATTCTTGGTTTAGTGACTAGCAGATTATTTCTTCAGGTTAATATTTTACCACCTTTAAAAGAGAGAAGAGAGTATAAAACAGTTGAATCTAATTTTCTTCCTCCCCTAACAACCATTTAAAAAATCACTGTAGTTCCCAATTTAATGGAGAATTTTAGAATTTTAGGCACATAGATCATTGATATTAAGCAACATTAAGTTTACTAATATTTTTATCCTCTAGAAACAGCAGTAGATAGGCAGATCACCTTTCCTTTGTCTCCAGCTCTTAACATTGAAGTGGAACAAAATGGGAAACCGTCCCTGGTTGATTTGAATGAAGAAATGCAGCACATGGATGTAGAGGAATCACAGTGTGAGTTAAATTACAGAGCTGTTGTCCATGACAGTAAAAGGAGTAGTGGTCCAAATGCATCCTACTGGGCAAAGATTTCTTTATGGCTTGCAAAAACATGGTTTTAAGAACACAATTAAAAATAACCTATAATTCTGCTTTGGCAATATGCTTTAATTTTCAGCTCATCTTAGTGAACACAGCTGTGCTAATACTTGCATTCTTGTTTTTTAATATCTTGAGATTTGAAATCATGTCATGGTTTTATAATTTTTTTTTTAAGTCAAGGTGAATGTAAACAATATGGGAATGAAAAACAGCATAATATTATCACATAACGATTATAATTCCTTAGCATGATAGCAAATTTTATTTGAACACATTCTAAGTATGGAATTTTGTGTGGTGCTGTTACATGTAAATGGGATGGATATTTGCTTATTAAGTATTACATTTTAAATTACACACTAATTTAAAAGAAAAATGTGTATTTTTCTTTTTAGGTCTTAGATTATGTCCTTTCTTAGAAGATCATAAAGAAGACATTCTCTGTGGGCCAGTATGGCTTGCTAGTGGCCTTGATCTGTCGGGGCATGCTGGGATGTTGACATTAACAAGCCCCAAACTTGTTAAAGGTGAAGTAACATGTTTTACAAAAGCAGAATAAATAGTCCCAGAGTTGTAAAAGTAGATTTAAAAAAAAATAACCTGATTTCAGGAAAATAAGATACTGTTTTGGGGGGGACTTTTCTTGAATGATTGCATCAGTTTCATGGTAGCTGAGGTAATTTTCTTTCATAAGTGACTATTGTTATGTGAAACTTAAGATCCTACTTTCTGTGTCTTGAGGGTCTCAGTGCTTTTTGAAAAAGCACAAAGAAGATGAATGTAGTATGACTTAGCATGTTATACAGAATTCTTCCAAATAACCAAACATTATGTTCTGGCATGTTTGCCTTTTCCATCAATTTAGAGTCCTGTGTTTTCAGCGTGTTTGTTGTATATTGTTATGATACCTTCTCTTAAGGGTTTTTTATAGAGGAGTTTTGAAAGTGTTAGATGTAATGATGTGTCTCAAACACAAGTTACAGTGTATATTTTCTACCTTATGTCTGTAAGATATTAGATATTGCAGTATTAAGACGTTTATGTCACCTTTGTATCTCACGGGTGAATTAAAAAATCCAAGTGAGATACTTCGATTGTTAAAGTAAAATTGGAGGTGAGTAGGCTGTGGAGATCCTTCTGTAAACCAAGAAAATATCAGACCACCTAAATAATAACTTTTAGTTTGTATGCATTCCCTTTATAATGTGTGTCGCCATTCACACACTTCCCTTTAGTTACACAAGCTTAATTGTACTCCCTTGACTACATCTTTTTATTCATTAAGTTTATGAGACCCTGTGATTTGTTAGGTTACATACTAGGTTATAGTGGTGAGCAAAACTGTATAATAACTATATAATAACATCTCTCATATTGCTGGAAGTGTAAGGTAGTTGTGTTAAATGAGAATGTGAAACTTAAAATTTTATATGAAAATTAAAATGTTGGCTTTGACAAAATTGTGTGTGTGTGTTAGTTGCTCAGTCGCGTCCGACTCTTTGCAGCCCCGTGGACGGTAGCCCACCAGGCTCCTCTGTCCACGAGATTGACAAAATTGGGGATAGATTATATAATATGTATTTCAAAAGTCTCAATAATGTAAAAGTGTTAGTTTTCCTAGAATTTAGTAGAAGTGACTATTCTTCTCTTCAAATTCCTAGCACTTTGAACTGGAGAAAATGATTGCTAAATTTTTGTGTATGCATAAAAGGATGATGTGGGCCAAAGACATGTAGAAAACAAAAACTGAAAAGGAGGGTCTTAAGACATTTTAGAACCTAGAATAGTGCAGCAATAAGAAGACTATAACAGTGCAGTGCCGGCACAGTAGTTAGGCAGATCAGTGGCAAACAACAAAAGTAGCTTTTGTAATCACAGAAGGATTTCATACCTGCTTAGGCAGCAGCTTATGGGTTGCTCATGGGTATGTTAGTTTGAGGGTATTTTTGCAATTAATTTTACATATAGATTGTATGGTATGATTTCAACTTAGTTAAAATATATAAAACATAGACAAGTGATAATAACTGTATTTATTGAGTGCTTCCTTTTGCCATGCAGTTATAAGTGTTTTAATTACCTTTGAGGTAGGTATTATTATTATTTTTACTCACTTTTGAAGAAACTGGACCATGGAGAGTTAATTTGTCACATTGGCTAATAAAATGGCAGAACCATTATCAGACCCAGATGGTGGCTCCAAAGCCTGTGCCTTTTTAAGTTTGTATTACTATAATGCTATGTATGTATGCATGCACAAAAGGACTGGATGGATACACGTAATGATACATCATTATTTTGGGCGGTGCTTCAGTGACAGTGTTTTCTGTTTTTCTGTAGTTCACAAAATTTCTGTGGTTGAAATGAATAACTTCTTTGTGATAAAACATGCCATGTGTCAAAACTTTCTGTATTATAACTGCTGTGCTTTTTGTTCTTTTGCTGCCAACATATATGAAGGTTATTTAGCCATATTATATGCAAGCAGTATACTTTGAAAATTCTGGCCAAGTATATTTTTCTTTCTGTGGAGTTAATTATTTAGCTTACTCTGTGAAGACAAAAAGCAATTTTGCTTTTTGGTGATTGAATAATTTATCACATTCTGCACCACTCCTCTAGGTATGGCAGGAGGAAAATATCGTTCATTTTTGATCCATGTCAAGGCAGTGAATGAAAGAGGAACAGATGAGATCTGTAATGGTGGTATACGTCCTGTAGTAAGACTTCCATCCCTAAAACACCAGAGTAACAAGGGATATTCACTTGCTTCACTCTTGGCAAAAGTTGCAGCAGGCAAGGTATGAAACAGTATCATTTTAAACTGTAATATGCTGTTTTTATTTATTTATTTTTTTTTAAATTGAAGGATAATTGCTTCTCAGAATTTTGTAAACTGTTACATGCTATTTTAAACGTTATAGTTGATATTTGATACACTCTTGGAAGTAGCATGGCCCATAATTGATTTTTTTAATAGATACTTGGTTTGTTTGTAGTTTTTCTCTGCAGCAAGTTAAAAAAATACAATGAAGGAGAAAATACTTACATTAACCTTAAGCTGTCTTTCTTTTATAAAGTATATTCATTGGGGAGTAATTGCTAGCAGGCACTTGCCTTAATAATTATTTTGGACCATAATGCTTATTTCCTTGTGTGTAAGAATTTGTTTCTATGCCCTTTACTAGTAACACACCACCTTTTTTTTTTTTTTGTAAACATTTGGGAGGCTGCAGGAAGAGAAGTAAGTTGAGAAGTGATTTCAGAGATATAGCATAATTTTCATGTTCATTTTCTGCAACTAGCCGTATATCATGCCATTTCTTCATACTTGTTCGATCTTGGACTTTCCTGAGCACTAGAGATTTTGTTTCTCTATCATCATTATCCATAAGCAACAATAGCAATATCAGTAACACCAGCCATCTTATATTTGTATAGGTCTTCCAATTTTTCAAGAACTTCTGTGTACTTTATCTGATTTAAGCCCCAAAATAACTGAGGTAGGCAGAGCAGCTGCTATTACCTCCATTTTTTTCATATTTTAAGTGAGGGAATGTTAGAGACTGGGGAGCTGGCATAGCTCATAGAGCAGTAGCTGGGACTGAGACTCAAGGCTTGGGCTTGGTAATCTTTATTCACTGGGCTTTATTCACATAGTCGCCTTTAAGCAGTGACTATGTCTCTTCCACTGTTATAATTTTATAACAGTGGAGTAAATTAGTCATTTACTGAATATGAGGGTGAAGGCTATCATTTTAATCTGAGATTTATGTTTTGGTAGTCATAGTTCAGTTATATTCTTTTATTTATAAACTTAATGGTAAATAACTTTGTTTCATTTGTTCATTCAATTACTTATTTTTGTATGTTCAGGAAAAATCCTCTAATGTTAAAAATGAAAATACAAGTGGCACCCGTAAATCCGAAAACCTCCGGGGCTGTGACTTGCTTCAAGAAGTCTCAGTCACCATCCGAAGATTTAAGAAAACTTCAATTTCTAAGGAAAGGTAACCTCTTTTTCTTCTACTGTTCTTAAGTAATAGGAGTACAAAGGAAGAGTTTCCAGTAAATATATCAATATCCACAAAATTTTAAAATCATAACTTTTACTTGAAAATTTTTATTTGCTTTTCATTTCTCTTAAGAACTTACGTCAGTGTTGGTATATATTGTCTTTTCACTTCATTGGTTCATCCTTGGTGTTCATATAGTGCTAGGTAATTTTCAAAAGTTCTTTATTTTTTTAATTGTAATGTTCATGATTCCGAATGAAATATTTGATGTCCAACCAGGTTGAAATAGCTTTATTTTTCTCTTTTGATTATTAATGTATTTATGTATATGTGTGTGTGTGTATATATATATATATATGTGTGTGTGTGTTGTTTTTTTTTTTTTTTTTGTAGAGTGCAGCGATGTGCCATGTTGCAGTTTTCAGAATTTCATGAGAAGCTTCTCAACACTTTGTGTAGAAAAGCAGATGATGGCCAAATCACAGAACATGCCCAGAGTCTTGTGTTAGATATTCTTTGTTGGTTAGCTGGAGTACATTCGAATGGACCTGGAAGGTTAATAAGATTTTATTTACCACAGATTGCCCTTTGGATGTTATGATTGGAAGTTCAACATGAGCCTAAACACCTGCTATTGTTTTGCAGCTCAAAGGAAGGAAATGAAAGCCTGCTTTCAAAAACACGAAAATGTCTTTCAGACATTGTACGTGTTTGCTTCTTTGAGGCAGGACGAAGCATAGCCCACAAGTGTGCTCGATTTCTAGCCTTGTGCATCAGGTTGGTGATTTTTAAATCGAAAATATACTTTGTAGGCGCTCCTGTAGTTTGGCAGGTGATACCTTGTGTCTAGGGTCATTTGATTCTTGTTGAATATATGTATAACGTAAGTGGATTTTAAAAACTTAATGAAGATTATTGAGATCCTAGGGAAAAAATTTGGGATTTTTTGGGCAAAATGTCATGTTAAATCTAGTAATAAAAGAATTCAGCTGGGCTTCTCTGCTTATCAGAAGATTTTGGGGAGTTTGGTAAGGGGAGCTCTTCCCTCACTTTCATTTCCACTGTCCCTGATTGTCTTTCGATTCTTCACCCGAGGCCTTTATTACCAGTTATATCAGCTTTCCCAGACTTATTTGTAGCATTGTGCAGATCATTTTCTCTAAACTCTGAAACTATCTAGGAAATGTTTAAAATTAATAGTCTGTATTGACTGTACCTGCTTTTTAGCTCTTATTGGTTTAAAAAAAAAAAGTGGTTTATTGCATAAGAAAACAGTTATAAGGACCCTTAGTATAATCAGTCCCTACTATCTTTCTGCACATTTACAGGGCTTTGAGGCAGGTTTCTTTCAGTCTGTATGAACACATTTAAAGATTTTTAAGAGTAATACACCATGTTTAGAATTAATTACCTTGAGTAATATATTTAAATTTTTCTTTTAAAATTTTTTTCAGTAATGGCAAGTGCGACCCATGTCAACCTGGATTTGGATCTGTTCTGTTGAAGGCCTTACTTGATAATATGTCGTTTTTACCCGCAGCAGCAACTGGTGGTATGTGAAACTTGTTCAGTCATAAATAACTGTAACTTTAGGAATTATCTCAGTATGTTTGAGATTGTTTAGTAACTTTTATTTTTTCTCAATTAGTCTTCTTTTTTTCTGTAGCTTGTCTGTGTTTTAAGGGGTTTTAAATTGTGATTGGGTAGGCAGATACTCTTTTTGATAATATTTTTATGAAAATGTTAGTGGGAGGATTAAGTCAATAATCAGGTCATCTCAATTCATACATTTTGTGGAGTTTATTAAAATAATTGAGTTGTTTAGTTGTTTAGTGATGGTAGACCAAATGTCACAAACTAAAACTTCTGTAAGTGCCAGAGCGATGTCATAAATTAGTTAAATGATTCATACACATATTGTGTGTGAATGGTAGGGTCTGTGGCAAATTGGAATTTTTTGAAAGGGACCAGTGAGTTTTTTTTTTTTTACAGCACCTAAAAACTGTGGAAATGCCATTCAAGAATGAATGTAGTTATCAGGTAGGAATTTACTATGAAGGGCTACTGCTTTGCCCTTTACCTAGTGTTATTATTTATTATTTATTTATTTTTTTGGAAGACATTTCTCACAGTCTTTTATTTCATAAATAACCAATCCATTCAAAAAGTTATCTCATATTCCACAAGAATTTGACCTTTGTGGTGTACCAGAAAAAAAGCTTGCTTAAAGTTAATTGATAAATGGTTGCTGCTGCTGCTCAGTTGTGTCCCCATGGTCACTTTGTGACCCCATGGACTGTAACCTGCCAGGCTCCTCTGTCCATGGAATTTTCCAGGCAAGAATACTGGGGTGGGTTGCCATTTCCTACTCCAGGGGATCTTCCCAACTGAGAAATCGAACCCGCGTCTCTTGTGTCTCCTGCATTGACAGGTGAATACTTTACCACTGTGCCACCTGGGAAGTCTCATAAATGGTTATTTTATCAGTTTCTTAATTTAGACAAAGAATCTGTTTATATTTACCTTGAACATATATTGATTAAAACTATAAACTCTTGTTACATAGAGAAGAATGTTTTGGACTTGGTTGCTCACTGTGATACTTTCTGATGTTTAAAACAGTTTCTTGAAGATAGTGTTAGAGGTTGGGTGCTTAAATTATGGGGTGTACTTAGTAGTCAGATATCTGAAGTTTTATAAAAGAGTTAAAATACATCGTCGTAAACACCTCTTAAGATCACCTTTGGTCTATATCTAACTGGCAGTATAGAATGACTACACTTCATTCGCTTGCTAAAGTATGTTATTTGTAGCTCATTGCCATCTATTGTTTTTGAAATTTTTAGTACAGAGAGAGTATTTTAGGAAAGATTGAAGGATCTGACATCTCCACTTTTCTAGCTATTCTAAAATGTCCCTCAGAATCATCTCACTTTACTGAAAATCTAAATGACTAGGTTGACTTCTAGTCACTTCTCAAAAAATATAATTGCGATTCTTTGTCAGCATCCTCTTAGAGTCCTCCAGGGAGTTAGTCCTTTGTAATTTGCCCTTACAGATTTTCTTTCCAGAAAATCGTTCTAGCAAAAGAGGACATACTCATAAATGTGAAATCTGAAGTTTTCTTTGTGAAGGAGAAATGAGGAAAAGAAATACTGATTTGTTGTTGTTTTCAGGTTCTGTCTATTGGTATTTTGTCTTACTGAATTACGTTAAAGATGACGATTTGGCTGGGTGCAGCACTGCATGTGCATCTCTGCTTACTGCTGTGTCCAGACAGTTACAGGACAGGTTAACACCAATGGAGGCTTTGCTTCAGACAAGGTATTTTAACTTATGAAATGACTAATGATGGGCCTTTCTGGATATGGTACTACCTTTGCACAGAATTGTTATGATATATATTTACTTAAGGTTTTCTTTCCCTCTATTTTCTCTGAGAATAATTCCCTTTAACAACTTTGGAAGTCCTGGAGATGCTTATTTGGAGGGCTAATTATATTAAAATTCTTTATAAGTGGTGTTTCTTGCTAATGGAAAAAGCGCTTAAGGTAATTTGTTTCTTCGTTGTTAAAACTTTATAAGGTGAAATTGTGTAAGTCATGTGTTGCCCTTAACTAGTATTCTTTATGTTCCATTTGATTTTCTAAAACTTAAGCATAATGAAATAAGAAATATCTAAAGGTTAGATTTCTTTTGAAGTAGAGTGTTTTATTATTTAAAGCAGTCATTTTTATAATCATCTTTATTTATTAGAAATCTTGATTTTGATGAAATGTTACTGAAAACCTTTATATCTTCTGCTGAGTCAATGTCATGATTGAGGCAAGGGAAGGGTGCTTGAAAGCCTCTTTTTTTGATTCAGTCTACTGATGAAGGTTCAGTCTTGGTTCATTAGTTACCAGCTTAATTGAAATCACATTTATTGAGTCTCTGAACTATATCTTTTGGAGCATAGGTTTGCAGGGAACACAGTTCAGGTTCAATGAATTTGAGTTAAATCTGGTTAGTGTCTCCTTCTGCCCTGTGTAAAAACTGCTTTTGAAGTGAACTGAAGTCGCCCAGTCATGTCCAACTCTTTGCAACCCCATGGATGGTAGCCTACCAGGCTCCTCCGTCCATGGAATTTTCTGGGCAAGAGTACTGGAGTGGGTTGCCATTTCCTTCTCCAGGAGATCTTGCCGACGCAGGGATTGAACCCGGGTCTCCCGCATTGTAGGCAGACACTTTACCATCTGAGCCACCAGGGAAGTCCTAGAGCTAAGTAAATAGATAATTTATTAATTAGATGACTGACAGAAAAATCGCTAGGACCTTGTTTTATCTTTCAGATACGGATTGTATAGTTCACCATTCGATCCAGTCCTCTTTGATTTGGAGATGAGTGGCTCTTCTTGTAAAAATGTGTACAACAGCAGCATTGGTGTCCAGTCTGATGAAATTGATTTGTCAGATGTCCTTTCAGGTAGTAAAATGTTTGATTAAAGGAATTTCTGAATTTTTTATCTTGGGTTTAAGATACCATCGATTTTTAAGAGATGGTAGTTATTCCATTCTGTGTTTGGGAACTAAAAGTTTCTGGAACTTAACTTTTGTGTATGTGACTCATTAAACTATTTGCTTTGTTTCTCAACTCCCCCATCAAAAAATATTGATGTTCTTTTTGACAGGGTTGCAGATTTGGGGGTTTTTTTTGTTTGTTTTTTTGTTTCATTACGTTAGTATGACTTTAATGTTAATAGACTAAAACTTGTTTATTTGTTGTAGTCTTTCCAATTTTATTTGGTGTGCCTTTGCCATCTGTAAAATCAAAGAACATATTATTTCATATTACAGAAAATAAAATTAATATATGCTTTTTTAGTAAGCAAAGATGCAGAAAGAAAAAATAATTTTCTGCATCTTCTATCATACTCTTCTGAAGTAAACTTGGTACACAGTGTTACATGTATTCTTGGATGCACTTCTAAAGAATATGCGTTTAGGACTGAATGTATAACACTATTTGTATAATCTCTTCAGATGCTAGAATTTGGTGTTTTTCTGTTTTTGTTAGAACAATGACCACTTTATTTTTTGTTTTCTTCCATCTTATTGAACTTATTACAAGTGTTACTAGTAAACCAAAATGTTAAAAAATTTACTTGTAAACATGATAATAACCATGTTAAATATAAGTAAGTTTGGGGAGTTAGTCTCAGTTTTGTTTAAATTTAGTTATGAATTGTGAAAAAAGCAAAAGAAAAATAAAATACAGAAATAAAATGCAAAATATCTCAACATTAACCTCTCCATTCTCTTAGGTTACCATTGTTAACAGAATGTTTAGCTATTTAGACTTGTTTGCTACACGTGTTTATGAGCATTTTTAATGAAAGAGATTATGTTATACATCTGGCCTTGCTTTTAAATAAATTATTCTGTTTGATGACTTAGGCTCTGATTACCTCATGCCAGTGTGTGTCTAAGTGACATGTCAAATTATGAGTAGACCTCAGAGGAGGGGTTAGAACTAGACCTATAGATGCCGCCTGTACACTTGAGGATAGAATGAAATTTGTTACTGAGAAACTGTAAGAAGACCATAAAGCTCAGGCCAAGCCAAGGAGTTGGTTAAATACACAAGAGCAGCCATATTCACTTTAGAATAAATATTCATCTCCATATGAATGTCTCATTTTTTTATTCCTCACCATCAGACCTTCTGCAGCATTTCCTTTTTCAGTTAATGGCATCTGTGGCACAGAACAGAAATGTGAACTGTATCCTCTCTTTCTCATCCTCCACATCAGGGCTGTCATCTGATCCTATCTATTTTTCCACCAACCTGTATTTACAATTTGCCCATTCTCTTACCTCTCACGTCACAAGATTATAGTCCAAGTCACAGTTGTCTTGAACATGGACTAAAAAATAGCTTTCCAACTGGTTATTCTGCCTCTGTTCTTGGCTCACTTCTGTTCATACTCTACAGTGCAATGACTGCAGTCACTTTTTAATGTAAACCTGATCTGATTATTCTCTCTTCTTAAGATATTTTTCATGTCTCCCCGAGATTGTACCATCCAAAGTCTCTAATGTAGCATAGATGATCTTGTATGATCTGACATTTTCCCTTCCCCTGTTAGTTTTCTTTTTGTGGTCCTGTGATTCTCCCAAGTGTTGTCCACTTTGTAGGCTCTCTCAGGGTCCCTGAATCCTTTCAGGGAGTCCGTGGGTCAACTGTTTTCCTATCTGCCCTTTTCACTGCATAGACTTTTGTACTGATTGTGTGAAAGCATGATGATCTTCCCCATGCACTTAAGAGTCAGAAGCATGATGGTTTTACTTAGAAATATCTTTGATGAAATAGTTCCAACTTTTCTTTGATCCAACTTTCTTTGATAAGCCACATATTAAAGAGATTTGCAAAAATTTAAGACTTTGCCACCCTTCTCATTTAAGTTATTTTTGTTTTAGAAGACAGTGATTTTTTTCATCAAAAATGAAAGATTTTATATCTAATCAATTTATTACTATTATGTGAATTAATGTTGAATATATTATCTTCTTAAAATCTCTACTTTTGTAAATCTCTATGTATATACAACCAATATAAATGAAAGCTCAATTTTTGAGCTCTTTTAATTATTTTAAAGATGTGTAGAGGGATTTTAGGATTGAGAAATGTTCCTGTAGGCACATTTTTCTTTCAGTTCCTCTAATGTGCCATGTTCCTTTCTATTAAAGAGATTTTACTCGTGTCATTTCTTCTGCCTGGGTTCCTCTGCCTCACTGGAGTAGGTGCATAAAAATCTTTTATTCTTCACATGAGTATCTTCACCTCATCATGGAAGTATTTTATTGCCCATTCACTTAGATTGATTTCCCCTTGACTTATTTGTCCTGTGAACTTCTCCTAAGTAAAGTGTAGCACTTTTTTTTTTTAAGGTTCAATTGCATAATTATTTGTTTCATATCTGGTAACCTTGGATAGAATATGCACTTCATGACAACTAGGGCCTGTCATTTTTCTCTTGTAGCTCCCATGTCTTCTATTGAAAGTGCTCAGTAAATTATTATTATTTTTTTTAACACATGTATCAGGTCCTGTGCCAGGCGCAAATGGACGTTGGAGAATAAGGTTTTGCTAGCTTAGTCTTGCGTTTAATTTATTCCTTCAGGTTTTTTTTTTCTGTCTCCATTCTGTCCATCTTCTCTTTCTGTTTTACTTTGTCTGATAAAGAATTCTATTTAAAAGTATTACTTTGATTTTAGAAAATTTGACAAGTACTAAAATGACACTTTCTGCTTCCTCCCCTGGTACCACATACACTCTTTAATTCTTTTGTGTTCTTCCCTCCAGTCTTCTGTTGTTTTATGGTTTGCATAGATGTGACCATTTGATGTTTTTTCTTACTGCTACATGTGCTAACTTATTTTTATGATTATAAAGCAGTATATCTCGTTCTAGAATATAATCTTGCTAATATCTTAAGAGTATTTCTTTAGTTTTAATTTAGTGTCATTTATACACTTGATATCATAGCATTTATTCTGATTTTTTTGCATGCTTAAATTAATCTAAGTAGCTGTCTTATTTTTTCCTCATTTAAAATATTTATTTATTTTTCTTTTGTTTTCTGTTCTTCATTTAAAATCTAAATCACTTGTTCTAGTTTCTTGTTAATGTGGATGTTTCTTGTTAATGGTTGCTTCTGTACAATTCTGCTTCTGTAGTACGGAGACTAGTAGTACCTCCTGTTTGTGAGTTTTCTTAATACCATGTCCATTGTTGAAGCCCTGTGTAAGGTCTTTGCATTTATACATCTTTGTAGTTAAAATTGAAGTAGTGGCTATAATTCCCACTATGACTGTTGCCTTGTTAGGATTGATTCACACTTTATAAAACTTGTCTCTCTTTTGTGTTAGGAAATGGAAAGGTTAGTAGTTGCACAGCTGCTGAAGGTAGTTTCACATCTCTCACTGGACTTCTGGAAGTTGAACCTCTGCACTTTTCTTGTGTGTCAACTAGTGATGGAACAAGAATAGAAAGGGATGATGCAAGTACGTTTACTGGTATGTACCTTCTTTTATTGTATACATTTTTTACTACATGTATTATGTTGCAATAAAGTAATATGTAACTGTTTACACATCTCTTTATATTATCAGTAAAACTCCTTTACTGTTGTGTGAAGTAGAAACTTAATGGTTGGAGAGACGTTCTGAGGAAAAATCATAAGTAGTTTCATCTTTCTAAGTCTATTCATGGGTTTTTTCCCCTACCTTTTAGAACCCTATGTTAAATCTTTTTGCTTTTATGTGTGTGGAATCTTAGAAACATTTCAATTTGGAAAATATCAAACATGATAAAAGTAAAGGGAAGAGTACAATAAACTTTTTATTTTCATTGTCCACCTGCAGTAGTCGTCAATTGTCAGCCAATCTTGTGTGTAGTTTTCACATCATGGTGTTATTTCTTGCATTTAAAGTTAAAAGTATATTTGTTAGTGTCTTTGAGAAGTTTGAGATGAATGAAGAGGGAAAACTATTTTTTCAGCGAGTTTAAAACAACATTGGATGCATAAACCTGTTATTTGTGTGTTTGAGTCTATGGTGGTGGTGATGCTTTAAATGAATGATTGATGACAACTTGTTTATTTTGTATCTCTTTTTTCCTTTGTTTTTTTCTTTATGTTGTAAGATCTGTGTTTATTCACACATAGTTCTGTCTGGGCACAAATAATTGAAGTTTTTGTAATTAAAAATATTGGAATATGGTTTTATATTTGTATTATAGTCACAGATGTGTTTTTGAATATTGTCTTGAATGAAATCTACTATTTGTATTTTTTTGTGAGTGAGTGTCTTTGTTTCTTCAGAAAGTAAAAATAGTTGCTTGAGAAGTCATGAAAGTTGTGAAAAATTTTTACCTGGCACTTGTGTCCAGAATGGCAGCATGTTTTAAAGGGCACTTAACAGTTGTTTGAGTGCCTTTATATTCAGAATCATATTTCTTGCAATTGTGGAAGTAACCAGTAAGTGAAATTAATGTCTTATCTAGCTGAGAGTTTTAATTTTAAAATAAAATTTCATATTTCTTTTACGTGGAGATGCCAGAAGGGTCAGTGTCTGCTTATGTTTGTTTTCTTGGACTATTACAGTCGTTTTATAGGAACTTACACATTCAGTGTGGTTTGGAAACATGCCATAACAAGAAAATAAACTTCCAGAAAACTATTTAGTTTTGTTTTATTTATTGATTTATTGATTGGCTGCGGAATCTTAGTTCCCCGACCAGGGATCAAACCCATGCCCTCCACAGTGGAAGCACAGAATCTTAACCATAGGACCACCAGGGAGTCTGAGAACTCTTTAGTTTTTTAAATCAGGCTTTTTTCTTTGGAACTGTCACGAAATTAATTTTTTTATTTTAAGAAAATTAATATATTTGGATAAGTAATATTTTCAGAAGGTTTGAAATTTAAAACAAAAGATCTGATGTGAAAAAAATATTCCTTCACATTCCTACCCATTTCTTCTGCAAAACAAACAATAGGACCAGTTTTTTGTTGTTCCAGAGGTCTGTGCTTTTTTAAGAATTCACCTTTGTATTGCACTCAGATTGAAACTGTTGCCAGCAGAGGGATTTTATTAAATTTTAAGACAAAAGTCCTGAGTTGTGATCATAAGGTGCTAGAAGATGAGTGTAGTCTCTCAACTTCTGTCTCCTTTTATTTTGAAACATGTTAATTGCGAAATACAATACTCATACAAAAAAGTGCAGTAAACAATTGTACAGGGAAGCAATTTATCACAACAGAAACCACCCATATGACTACCAGGTCAAGAAACATTTCCAGTACTCTAAAAACAGATTTCTTTATGCCCACTTCAATTTATTTTTCCCTCACTCTCTGAAGAATGTAAACATTGTCCTAACTTTTTTAAAGTAACCATTTCTAGCTTTTTATTTGTTTCTTTGTATAACCTCTTAGCTCGGCTTCCTTGGTGGCTCAGACAGTAAAGAATCTGCCTGCTGTGCCAGAGACCTGGGTTCGATCCCCGAGTCGGGAAGCTCCCCTGGAGAAGGGAATGGCAACCCACTCCAGTGTTCATGTCTGAGAAATCCCATGTTCTGAAGAGCCTGGTTGGTTGCAGAGTCGGACACAACTGAGCAACTAACTTTCACTTTCCTAACTACTTAGTTACGTGTTCCTAAACACTGCTTGAATAAGGTCTGTGTGGTATAGAATTGCATTTATGTATTTTTTGGTCAGCCGTTGAAGTTCCACGCTGTGATTGTTAAATTCACCCATAATGTTTAGTCTGTGCTTGGTGAAGTGTACTCTGTATATCCACTTGGACATACAGTTTGCTAATTGTGTTCTTCAAACTCTCTTTATTGATTATCTGTTTCTTTTTTTTGTTTTTGGAGTTAATAGGATCAGCATGTTAAATTCTTGTCGTTATACTTGTGGATTTGTCTGTTTTGATTTCAGCAGTTTTTCTTTTATGCATTTTGAAGCTACCATACAAATTTAGAATGGTTGAATCTTTCTTATGTATTGAATCTTTTATTGTTAGGTATTATCTCTCTCTAGCATTGATTTTCCTAAAATTACTTATTTTGGTATTTCTCTACCAGTCATCAGCTTTCTTTAGGTTACTGTTTGCATGGTATATATTTTTACTTTTACTTTTCAGAATCTCCTTATTTTGAATATGTCTTTTATAAGCAGAATGTATTTACCTTTTCATCCCATTTCTTTCAATTGGAGTATTTAGCTTATTTACATTTAATATAATTACTAATATATTTGTATTCAAATCTACCATGTATTTTATATATTCTGTTAGATTTCTCATCTTGCCTATTAGATGTTTCTTTTTTTCCCTTTGTTTCCATTTTATTGGTGACTCTATTTTTATTGAGCTATTTTTCTGCTTTTTATTATTTTTAGCAGTTATGCCAGAGAGCATAATATGCATGTATCCTTGACATCCAGAAATCCAGTTACTTTTTTCCCCATACAGTGCAAATATATTGAACATTATTTAATCACTTTTCTAAGTTATATGGCAATGTGACTTCATACCTTAATTTTATATTATTTTAATTCTCATGGTTATTTTAATTTTTGTATTCAGTATTCATTTGGATTTATGTCACAATTCCATTTTCATTTCTCTTTATTTTTTTCTTTGCTTTTGTAGTAGCAGAATGATATTTTTCTTGGATTGTTTGTCTTTTATGTGTTTCTTGTGATTTGGCTCATTTTCCTTTGAATATTATTTGGGTATTAGATTTTAAAGTCAGTAGAAGGCTAAAAAGTATACATGGTTAATATTGAAAGTCATTTAAATTATCCCCAAAGTACAAAGACAACATAAATGCTTCAGTAAGTCTAATAATTTTCCCTTTAGAGTTGGAATGAACTGCTATTGCTTTGGTGGAACAGTTGGTGGAGCAAGTAGATTTTATTTTGGGGCACACAGCTTATATGAGATATGATTCCTCTTTCTTTGACCAAACTCATATAGTTGAACTTGTGCATGGTATATGAGGTATTGGATGGCTTCACTGTAGTGATCTTTTTTTTTTTCATAGAGGAAATTTTTTATTGTAAGAGGCTATGCACAGTTTTGTTGTTATTTCTATCTTGTGATTATAACTTAGTTTTAAACAAATAGTTTATTTGAATTCTGGCATAACATATTCATTGTTAAATGTCAAGATATGCTGTTAGAGTACCACCCCCTCCTACTTTTCAAATATTTATGAGCAGATTACTTCCCTCAGTTTTACTTATTTACATTTATTGGGATATGGTTGATTTAAAATGTTGTGTTAATTTTTGCTGTGTGCCTCCCTCAGTTTTAGATGCATTACCTGTGAAATAGGGTAACAGTATTACCTACTCATGGGCCATTGCAAAGTTTAAATGAGTTAAGTTCATTACTTAGCATTGTGCCTCACATTATATTTGATTTCACACGGCCCTTGGTTCTAACCCTAGTTCTACTGCTAAGGTTAGCTCTACAGGATAACTTCTACATTTCCTATTATTGTAGCAGTTTTCTTTCCTCCATATAAGTGAGTCTTTCTCTTTCTGACTTATTTCACTTAATGTAATAATTTCCAAGTTCATCCATGTTGCTGCAAATGGCATTATTTCATTCTTTTTCATAGCTGAGTAGTATTCCATTATATATGTATACCACATCTTTATCCATTTATCTTTTGATAGGCATTTAGGTTGCTTCCTTGACTTGGCTATTATAAGTTGTGCAGCAGTGAACATCGGGGTACATACATGTTTTTTTGAGTTAGAGCTTTCTCAGGATCTATGCCCAGGAGTGGGATTGCTGAATCATACAGAAATTCTATTTTTAGTTTTTTTAAGAAACCTACATACTGTTTTCCATAGTGGCTGTATCAGCTTACACCAACAGTATAGGTGGATTTCCCTTTCTCTACCCTCTCTCCAGCATTTGTTACTTGTAGACTTTTTAATTTGGCATTCTGACCAGTGGGAGGCAATACCTTGTTGTAGTTTTATTTTATACTTCTCTTAATAATTAGTGGTGTTGAGCATCTTTTCATGTGTCTGTTGGCCCTCTGTATGTCTTCTTTTATTTAGGTCTTCTGCACATTTTTCAGTTAGGCTGTTTGTTTTTTTATTGTTGGGTTGTATGAACTGTTTGTATATTTTGGATATTAAGCCCTTGTTGGTCGCATTTTCCCAAATATTTTCTCCCCGTCCATGGGTTGTCTTTTTGTTTTGTTTATAGTATTCTTTGCTCTGCCTGTAAGTTTGATTAGGTCCCATTTGTTGATTTTTGCTTTTATTTCTATTGTCTTGGGAGACTGACCTAAGAAAACGTTGGTGTGATTCATGTCTATTTATCTATAGAATGTTTTGCCTCTGTTCTTTTATGGGAATTTTATGGTGTTGTGTCTTATTTAAGTCTTTAAGCCATTTTAAGTTTATTTTTGTGTATGATGTGAGGGTGTGTTCTAACTTCATTGATTTACATGTGACTGTCCAGCTTTCCCAGTACAACTTGCTGAAGAGACTGTCTTTTCTCCATTGTATGTATGTTCTTGCCTCTCTTGTCGAAGATTGTGTGAGTTTATGAAATTAAATTTTTATCTCAGCTTTTCTCAAAATGTTTTACACAGACACTGGTAAATATTTAATGGGAAAAAAGTTCTTTTATACTACCCATTTGAATAACATTGAAAAGGGGAGTAAAAATATTTTAAACTTGTGTAATTTTATAGATCTTTAAAAATGGTAATATTCATGGGTAAGCAGTGTGTGCCAGACTTATTTGTGCATAGGACATGTTTCTCTTCCTATTAGTGTTCTGAGGAAACACTGCTTTACATATTGTATGTGGGCCAGATTCTCTTTTTAGGCTATGCTGTAAAATGAGGAAATCAGTGTCATCAGTCTTTTTAAATGATGTTCTTATAATTGAAAGCTTTTTGTTTTGTTTTTTTTTAGCTTTTTAGGAGAGGAAGAAGAAGGTGTTGTTTCTGTAGGAAATCTTAGTAAAGTAAAAATCAGTTTATTTCTTATGCTCAAACTGTGTAAGATTATCGTTTTGTATTTTCATTTTAGCCATATTAAATGAAATGTCTTCAGGCTAAAAATATTTTTAAACTTAAAAGTATACTAATTTTCTTTGATTAAGAAGTCATTCTTGGATCCCTTATACTTGAATACTATTATTATCAATATACTTTTACTATTAAGATTTCCTCTCAAGATTTTTATCTTTTAAATGAAAATTAACTGTTGTTTAGTGTCGAAGTACTGTGCTTTTGTACATGTTTCTCTGTGAGCCTTTTCTTTATCCTGTTTTTCCCCCTTTGTCTTATGCCAGTGAGTTCCTTCGGGGTTACTCCTGCAGTAGGTGGACTATCATCTGGGACAGTTGGGGAAGCTTCGACAGCCCTGAGTTCAGCAGCCCAGGTAGCTTTGCAGTCTCTCTCTCATGCAATGGCTTCAGCCGAGCAACAGCTACAGGTGCTGCAAGAGAAACAGCAGCAGCTTTTGAAGCTTCAGCAACAGGTTGGAGACTATTTGGCTCTTTGTTCATGCTGTCTCTAAACTTCAAAAGCTGAAAAAGTACTGTAAAAATGACTGTTATTTTCATAAAGGAAATTAGGTTGACCGATCTGAGATAACCATTTTCTGCAAAAATTGAGGTAACATCTTCATGATATACTTAAATTTTTAAAAATTATATAAATGCACTTTATATTACATGTCTTGGGAATATAATTGATATTTTCTTTGTAATCTTTAAAATCCATTCTTTATTCTGTTTATAAATATTCTTGGTCAAACATGAGTGTTAACAGTTACTATTGTTATGGATTGTAAAACCTAAAACAACATTTAAAATGTGAATTAAAATTTAGTAATAATAGCAGATGTTTTGGAGATTTTGTTGTGGACTGTACAATTCCCAGTGACAGATTGTGTCAGGTTAGGCAACATGAGAATCCACTTCCTGTTAATATTTTGTTTTGAGAAGAATTATGTTTCCTTATTTACGTTTACTTGTTCTGCTTCTTTTCCACCTTTGCTTTGAGAAAGTCCTACTGCCCAAATACTCAGAAAATTTAATATTAGATTTTTAAGGAAATATATATGCAACATAGAAGAACTCCATTCATATTGAGTCCATTTTTTTACTTAGTTTCATTTTTATCACACTAGGATCCAGTTAATCATGTTTATTTTCATAATATATACCATATAGTGTTCCCCACAGTTTAGGTAGGCAGGATTAGTCTATATTTGTTGCTTTTACTTCTTTTACAGAAAGCAAAGCTGGAAGCCAAGTTACATCAGACAACAGCTGCAGCAGCTGCAGCAGCATCAGCAGCCTCAGCAGTAGGTCCTGTTCACAACTCTGTGCCTTCCAACCCAGTGGCAGCCCCTGGATTCTTCATTCATCCATCTGATGTTATTCCACCCACTCCAAAAACAACACCACTTTTTATGACTCCACCACTCACCCCACCCAATGAAGCAGTTTCCGTTGTGATTAATGCCGAACTTGCACAGCTTTTCCCAGGCTCAGTTATTGATCCCCCAACAGTCAATCTTGCTGCACATAACAAAAATTCCAACAAGTCCAGAATGGTAAATTACTATATTTTAAATAGGTGTTCGCTTAGACATTTAAAAATATTTTGATATATGCGCTAACTTTAGAAGGCAAATTCAGTTAACTTGTTAATATCAAATTAGATTATTTTATAAAATACTGCAGAATATACATCAGGAAATGAGACTTTATGAACTTCATTTTATGGTTATTAGTTTTTATAGAGCAAGAGTGATATCAATATAGAGTTATACTTTTTTCTTTTCTAGAATCCACTTGGTTCTGGTCTAGCTCTTGCAATTTCCCATGCTTCACATTTTCTTCAACCTCCACCTCACCAGTCCATTATTATAGAGCGAATGCATTCAGGTAATCTTTGATTTTCTTAAAATACATATTTTTTTACTTTGTCTGTTGGTTCTTAGAAGACAATATTTTGTAGTTTGATTTTCCTGTGCAAATAAATCACATCTGCTCTTGGGAAAGTGCTTTTTACCAAGAGTAAGCATTACATTAAGACTCAAGCTCTGTACTCATGAAGTTGAATGGGATGTGCTGCTGAGTAGTTTCATTCATTCTGTCCAAACAGTGGGTTTGATCTGTTTAAGAATCTCACCTCTTGGGCTATGGTTGGCATAAATATCTGCCTCCATTGTATCTGCTTCGTTACAATTACACTAAAAATTATGCTTAAAGAGGCATTTATAAGGCTAGCATTAGTCTCATGGTTCTAATCTTGGAACCATTTTTTTGAGAATAGCTGACAGTTACAGCTAATGATAGTAACTGATTAGGTTTAACATTTCATGGTCTCTGGATAACTAAGATTTTACTTAGGCCTCTGCCATGCTTATATATTGCTCGAGACCTATGATCAGGATAGGTGCTTTCAGTTAGAGCGTGTTTACTAATACACCGTAGGAAATAGTTCCCTTATTATCCTACCAGCTGTTATTTCTGGGCTTGAGCAGCAGCAGAACTTAACAAAATCCTTGTTGTGTGTGTGGGTTTTTTTTAACTAACTTATTTATTATAATTGGAGGCTAATTAGGCTAATTACAGGATTGTGGTGGTTTTTGCCATACATTGACATGAATCAACCACGGGTGTAAGTAATGTGAATATAGTGAGTACTGTATTAGTTTTCACTATATGAAGAGTTGAACCATATTTGCTTTATTGCAGTGGGTTGTTTCCTCTTTGAAAGAGTTTTTTGAAAAATGTTAACAGTGTTTTCTGCCTAGCTAACTATTCATTGGTAGCAACGTTAGTGTTTGTGGCATTTAGAGTGAAATTTATCATCCAGTCTTATGCATCCAGTCTTATGAAGTGTTAGCGGTTGTTTACACTATGATTTGGTTTTTTATCCATGGGGTTGACTATGGCATGTTAGCCCCCTAAAGAAGAGAATTATGTTTTTCATTCAGCAGTCTTACCTGTTTAGGAAAAACTACTGATAACTCCCTGGTTTTCCATAAAACGGCTCTGTGGAGATATCACTAGTCCTATTAGTTAAATTTAGTTGGGTTCCTTCACCATATAGTGTAACTAGTAAGATTGCTATCTGGCCCCCAACCCAATAAAGAAGAAAAATAATTAGGATTTTTATTAATGATTCTGCCTACTGTTTCAGTAATTGACCTTATTCCTGAAATGTGTGTGAGATGCAAATCTGCTCTCCTCTCAGATCATTGTTGCCTTTCATTAATATGAGCTCACACGGAGAAGACATGCTGCCTTTTCAATGTGGCTCTTAATAGTAAGCCTTCTGCTTCATCTGGTACTGAGCTGAAGAGACAGTGATGTATCAATATGGGAGGGAAGCACTGTTTGAGATAAGCTTTATCTGTCTCCATTGGAGGGCCTTAGAGATTTTTCAGTGTGGTAGTAATGACTGCATGTGATTTAAGCCTTATGCTTTTCTTTTGCATCTTAACCCCAATGTAAGATGCAGCTCCAAAAGATGTTAAACAGGGCTTAAGAAAACCAAAATCAAAATTTGTGAAATTAGAAGAAAACAAGACCAAATGACTGAAAGAAGAACAGATAGGTAGTTTATTGAGTTCATCTATATTCTGTTTTTGCTGATTTACCTTTTTTGGCTTTGAAGTTTTAAAATAAGCTTATGTGTACAGTTGATTGCCTTCACAGTAACTTATTCTTACCTATATTTTTAACTTAAATCTTGGAGTTTAAACTAATACAGGTGGAAGCTTTAGACAATTTTTGAATGAGAATTTTTTTAAGTTCTTAATTGTTTGTAGTTTAGTAAGTTGATTTTATATTTTAAGATAAACGTTCCAAATTGTTTCTGAGTGTATCTTGTGGTTAATTGTTGCGGTCTTTCATGTCAGCTGTTGCTCTCTCTCTCATAGGAGCAAGGAGATTTGTGACCTTGGATTTTGGCAGACCAATACTATTGACAGACGTATTGATTCCCACTTGTGGAGACTTGGCCTCCTTGTCAATTGACATTTGGACATTAGGAGAAGAAGTCGATGGGAGGCGATTGGTAGTGGCAACTGATATTAGCACCCATTCACTAATTCTTCATGATTTGATACCACCTCCAGTGTGCAGATTCATGAAGGTAAAGAACTTCAAGAAGATGAATTGATACACTCTCTCTGTTTCTGATAAGTTATGAAAAATATTCAGACATAATTTAAAAATATCCTTATAACACAGGGAACCATACTCAATATCCTGTGATAAACCATAATGGAAACGTATATAAAAAAGAGTGTGTGTGTGTGTGTGTATGTATAAGTTAATCACTTTGCTGTACAGCAGAAATGAACACAATATTGTAGATCAACCGTACTTTAATAAAGAATATCTTTTTATAATTTATAATTTTTTTAAAATACATGATTCAGATTTTTATTGTTGTAGATGAGTAGGTATGTATATTTATAAGTTTTCATTTCAGATCACTGTCATTGGACGTTATGGAAGTACAAATGCCAGAGCTAAAATCCCATTAGGATTTTACTATGGTCATACCTATATCTTGCCTTGGGAGAGTGAACTGAAATTAATGCATGATCCTCTGAGGGGAGAGGGAGAATCTGCAAACCAACCAGAAATTGACCAGCATTTAGCAATGATGGTTGCTCTACAGGAGGATATACAGTGCAGGTTAGTAGAAAATTGGTGTATATTTTAATCTTATTGAAGCTGTATATTTTGTATAATGTCTTGCATATACTTGGTCAAGAATGCCTTTTCATAAGTGTATAGAGAAGGGCAAAAAGCAGGAGGACACTAGCATGTTATAATGTTTAGTGCATTAATATGATTAAATAATTTTTTTTTTTAATGCTTACCAATTGATTAATTCTTTCTAATGGTTGTATGTTAACTTATTTTAGAGATTTAATTTTTAGTGTGTATTCGTATATGTATTTTAAAGAGAACATTGCAAGAATTATTTTGTTCATTTTTTTTTTGCTTATAGGTATAACTTAGCTTGTCATCGACTGGAAACTCTTTTGCAAAGTATTGATCTTCCCCCTCTCAACAGTGCTAACAACGCACAGTACTTTTTGCGAAAGCCAGACAAGGCAGTCGAAGAGGACAGTCGAGTTTTTTCCGCATATCAGGACTGTATCCAGCTACAGCTTCAACTAAATTTGGCTCATAATGCAGTGCAGAGGCTCAAAGTAGCTCTTGGTGCAAGTAGGAAGATGCTGAGTGAAACATCAGACCCAAAAGATTTAATTCAGACGTCTTCCACAGAGCAGTTACGTACCATCATCAGATATTTATTGGACACTTTGCTCAGCCTTCTTCACTCTTCCAATGGTTTGTATTTAGCTTAAGTACTTAAAAAGGCTGGCAATACATTTGATATGATTTTGTATGTTTTAATGTATTAATATTTACTGGGTACTGTTTATTTTGATATCCTTTCTGATATGTTTTTGAAATGTGTTTTTAGGTTGATTCATTTTTTCCCCTTATTTTTATTTGTTTTTCTTAAATAGATCTGATTAATTTTTCCTTGAGTTTCAGCTGTTGATGTTCCACATCATTGTGTTAACTGGCAAAATAATAATATTTGAGAATTCAACACTGAAAGCTGTTAATAAGTTGCTAATCTAACAGAACTGTCAGTTTCTAGCCAGGAGCTATTTTTGATCATTACACATGGTTGTGACCGTGTGTACCCAAATGTACACACACACACACACACACACACACACACACAGAGCTATCTGATTCACCCAACTCCACATAGAAGTATAATTGATGTAATTGCTAATTTTTTCCCCAAATATTTAGCAATTAAAATTCCACATATAAGGAATAAATAAATAAGAAAATAAATAGACCAGATTTTGCTGGTAAGGAGGAAAGCCTATCTGGGAATGCTGATTTTGATCCTACAGCATACTCTTAAATAGGAAATTTTACTGTTTTCTTTCTTGTAATAGGACACTCTGTTCCTGCAGTTTTGCAGAGTACGTTCCATGCCCAGGCCTGTGAAGAGCTTTTTAAACACCTGTGCATCAGTGGAACCCCAAAGATACGGTTGCATACTGGTCTTCTACTTGTTCAGCTGTGTGGTGGTGAAAGATGGTGGGGCCAGTTTCTTTCTAATGTTCTTCAGGAATTGTACAATTCTGAGCAGCTTCTCATCTTTCCACAGGATAGGTAGGTCAGAAAATGCTGGATTAATTTGTTATTAGTGATTTATTCCCACAGTGTTCAAATTGGAAATGTTGTGTATGTGGGTACTGAGTGTGGAAAAGTTAAGCATGTCTTTTCAGAGTTTGAGCAATGCCCGGTGAAGGGGATACTGAAGAAGATTCTACATGATATAACTGAACCATCTTCTTTAGTTGCCTAACTGAATCTATGAAGTTTATTGATTTGTGTTTACAAGTATTTCCTATCAGATTCTATTACTATGTGTGTCAAGTGTATTTTTTTGAGTCTGTGATAATGTTGTTTCTACCTGATTTCTTGTGGATAAAATTAGAAAATATAAGCAAATAGCTGAAAAAGAGCTATTTTTAACATTGTGCTTCCAGATATAAACCTTACTAATAACCAAATAGTCTATCATTACTCTCTTAAATTACAGTGTGGATTATTTTGAATATGAACGTTAAATTAATTTATACCCAGTGTTATATTTGTATTGCTTCCTTTTTTTAGGGTCTTCATGTTACTTTCCTGCATTGGTCAGAGATCACTTAGTAATAGTGGAGTATTAGAAAGCTTACTTAATCTGTTGGATAACTTACTGTCACCTCTTCAGCCACAGTTACCCATGCATAGGAGGACAGAAGGTATTATTTAAATTAGTGTTCTTCAGTAAAAACATAAGATTCCTGTAAATACTGTTTTTATAAACTATCTACTCTGAAATATTTATTTTAATATTCATTTTGCTGCACATTTTGTTGATATTTTTGTGATACAGACTTTTTAGAATGACCAGCCTTCATGTGATTGACTGCCATGTGGTTACTGCTTTTTCAATGTGTTACCTTTTCTTTATGTGAATTTTGAACTTGGAAATTATTGTGTATGTTGTTTTCATAATATCATGATTAAAATCAAGCTCTTATGTTTAAGTTTTTCGGCAGCATTGTGTTCTGCTTATTGATAATGAGCTTCATTTGAGCAAGAAAATTGTTACTGGAATAAAAACTCTGAAACATAGTGTAAAACTATATGACTTGTAAATTGAGAGCTTTTTTTAAAATTTCAGCCCCCTTTAAGTCTAAGAAAACTTCTTATACCTTGTTTTCTGTAAGTTATTAGCTGTTAGATTTAAATTATGCTTATGAATCTGTTTTTGTACCATGGAAGAAATCTTCCATTAGATTTGATGTGTTGCTCAATTTGTGGCCGCATGTTTCAATTTTGAGGCTTACTATAAATAAATATTAGTGTTGATAATTATATGGTGTATTTTGGAGTTATAAAATATCTTAATTTTATAATTATTTTACCAGACTTCATTAGGATTCTTAGGGTCATGTGACTGGTTTTCCCCCTTTCATTTCTATCCAGGAGTACTAGATATCCCCATGATCAGTTGGGTTGTTATGCTCGTGTCCAGGTTGCTGGATTATGTGGCAACTGTAGAAGATGAAGCAGCAGCTGCAAAGAAACCTTTGAATGGTAAAGACAGGGAGAGGTTTATGACAGGTATCAGAAGTTTATAATAATCTGCTGGTGGGGATTTTGAATGACTATGCAATTTTTCCAGAACTGACTTTGGCCTGGAGATTCCAGCTATATGTAATTTATGTAAGATATTAGTTAACTTTACCAGGAATAACATACATCTAAGTGAAGTTAATAAGAAGGAAGTCTGTGAAAGGGTTATTGTAGTTTTATGGTATTTACATTTACTGTTATAAAATGTTTCCATTTATTAACTGCAAATGACTTTTATGCTAAGATACAGAAATTCCTAGATTTCTGTGAGTTGTAATCTCCATAAGCTTGAAGCACAGAAAATTTTTTAAATGAAAGGAAATCAAAGTGTAAGATAAATTATTTTCTTCTTGTTTTCCAAGTTAACAAGAATTTATGAAGCAGCTACATAACATATGTAAATACAGACAAGAATTTCCATAAAATTTGGAAATTTAAAAAATTATTAGGATTATACTATTAAAGGGCTGTTGAGATGTTTTATACGTAAATCAGTTGTTTATGATACACATTGTTTGAGAATAGGGTGGGGAATTCTTTTCATGCACAAGGATTTTTTTTAAACCGTGCTGTATATTATCTATAGGTCACTACTCAGTTATAGACTCTACAAGTAAGACATAAATGCAACTGCGTGTAAAGTTGGAATATAACAGATAGTATGTGAAGCCTTAGTTTTATTCATAGCATTTAGTATTATGAAAACACATTGGTGGAAGACATTTTTTTAAGGCCTGAAGAATTTGAATTGACTTGACAAGAGGATAATAAGAGAACAGAAATAGCTGTCATTAGGTTAAGCAGATGTGAAAAAAATCATTGAGGATTGGTGACATGTGGGATTAAGCCTGAACTGAACAGAATGACCAGTATGGAATAGTCTGGACACATTCCATAATGAGAAGAAGTAGAGCTATACAGCATGTTTTTTTAACTCTTCAGTCTTATTTTCGCAGTTATTAAATCAGATTAAGTATCCTTTTTTTTTGGATACCTGCACAAAAGCATAGAGTTTGAAATAGGCAATAGTGAGCAGTTTGTTGTTACATTTGAGTGACTTTATCAAAGTGGTATTTTACAAAGATTAATTTTAAACAGTTGTGGAAAAAGTTGACTGTTACCTTAATGGAAAGATTGAAGGAACAGAGAACTCTGGTCTTAAAGTCACTTAGGGTCTAGGTTAACTTTTCTAAGATCACATGTCCTTAGCAGTTTCTTTACAATGGTTTCCTGAATTTCTTTTCAAAAACTGCTTTGTTGCGATTGACACATTTATCATTTTATATTTTCTGGGTATGAATAGTACTTTAAAATCACATTTATCATAATTATTAATACAACTTTTCCTTGCTCTGTAGGTAACCAGTGGAGTTTTATTAACAATAATATGCACACCCAGAACATAAGTAGGTCTTCCAAAGGCAGCAGTAGCCTTGATAGATTATATTCCAGAAAAATAAGAAAGCAGCTAGTTCATCATAAACAGGTAATTTTCAATGTTTTTTTGCTTGGGTTGTTTTAGTGTTTGAGACATTGTATGAGATAGACTTCTCATCAGACCTTAGGTATGATATTTAATGAACTACTTAATTTAGGGAAATTATTTGACACTTTTGAGACTGAGTTTCTTTATTTGTAAGATGCCGACAATACGTAGTTCACAGATTTTTGCCATGTTCTTTTAAACTGTCTACCTCCTCACATTTCTGATACTACTATTCTAAGTGCAGCCATCATTTGCCTAGTTAGAAGACATATCTGCCTTTGTTTTCTCAATCCAGTTCATTTTTCATGCTGCCCCTAGAGAGTTCTTTTAGATACAAACCTGATCATATCACTCCACCTCTAAGTTTTTAGTGGTTTCCAGGTGATCTTTGAATGATGGTAAAACTCCTTAACGTGCCTTTAGCATATGTATCATCTGCCTGTCTAACTTTTAGGTTTGAATTTTGGCTTAGCCATATTGAATTTGAGATCCTGGACCACCTGCACCCAGTCTTCTCTTCCAAGACTTATTTTAGTATGTGCTTATTCCCTCATCCCTTCCTCTCCCCCTGCCAAACATTTAATTTACTATTTTGCTTGGATAATTGAACTTACTTTTCAGAAATTAGCTCATATTCACTTCTTCAAGGAGATCTTCCCTGGTTTCTAAATTAGGATCCCATAAAATATCCCCATGTATCCTGTGTTTTCCCTTTCGTTATGTTTATTGTATTCTTCTGTTGAGATTCTTTTGTTAACCTGAGTTTATAGCTGATGTCAGATTCTTAATACGCCAGTACTTTATTATAGTTATATTTTAAAATGTATCTTCCTTTCTGTCTTACAGTATAAATAGAAATATATACTATATCTTTAATATCCAGTATGGAGCTTAGTATGTCTCTTAAAAATATTCGTATAATTGATTTAAGATGAAAGAAAAAGAAAGTGAAGTCTGTCAGTAGTGTCTGACTCTTTGCGACCCTGTGGACTGTAGCCTGCCAGGCTCCTCCATCCATGGGATTTTTCAGGCAAGAGTACTGGAGTGGGGTTGCCATTTCTTTCTCCAGGGGATCTTCCCGACCCAGGAATCGAACCTGGGTCTCCTGCACTGCAGGCAAACTCTTTACTGTCTGAGCTACCAGGGAAGCTAATTTAAGATGAAATGAGATTTTATATGAAAACATGTATGCTCTGAAAGTTTGTGAAAGCTTTGAGTCTTTTAAAAAGCATGACTTAGCACTAAATTATTTGCTTTTACTTCTGAGTTTTTCCACTATGAGCAACCGTTGGTCCTTTTGCAAGAAAAATGATGTGAAGCTTTTTCACATCATTGAAATCTGAATAACTTTGGTGAATTGTAATAATGTCATTACTCTGTTGTGATATTTTACTATTGTTAGGCAAAATGGGTTAAACAAAATTGGATGAAGTGTAAAAGAGATCTCTGCATTATTTTTTATAACTGGATGTGAATTTATAGTTATAATAAAATTTTTAATTAATTAATAAGAACCATAGACATTCCAAAAAATGCACTACTCTTGAAGGAGATTTCCATAAAAGCCAAGCTAGGACTCTTGTACAGTAAAAGTATTTTCCTAGTGTATTTAAAAATAATTCTTTTTCTCTGTTTAAAAACATTCCATCAGTCAGTCTCATTAGAGGCTTACGTAAAAAAAGTATTCCACTTATTTTTCTTCTTCCATAGATAAGAAATTGGTTACTTCTTAATTACAAAATGGGGAGATATTTTATTTGGATTTTGGAGGTGATTTTTAAAAAAATCAATATAGTTAAGACCAGACTTTACAGAAAACTACTTAGTCCATTAGTTTGCTGTATGGATTCTGAGAAGTACAATAACTTATTTTGTTGTTTTTAACATTGCTGACTATAAGATTAATGTTTTCTTTAAAGCAACTTAACTTATTAAAAGCAAAACAGAAGGCTTTGGTGGAACAGATGGAAAAAGAAAAAATACAGAGTAACAAAGGATCATCATATAAACTTCTGGTAGAACAAGCAAAACTAAAGCAGGCTACCTCAAAGGTATGATCTTTATTTTTTAATGTAATTATCTTAGAAAAGTTACTCTTCCATATAGTATTGGTATTTTAAATTATTTGAATAGTTAAATATCTTTAATAATGATCAAGAAGCTTTATGTTATTCTGCTTATCAGCAGAAAAATCTATCCTGTGTACTTCTTTGGGGGGAAAGATAGCTTTAACTCAAGGAAATACATGGTTAATGTGGACTTAAAGTATTTTTCTAGTGTATTTTCTTAAAAGTGGATTGTGTTCCAGTAAATTGATGATAAAAGGATTAAGGATGTATACAATTTTCCTAATGTGTCCATTATAAGTGAAAATGAATTTCAGTGATTTTTAAATAAAGTTTTTAAACAATAATGACTTTTTTCAACTTGGGGGATAGCATTTCAATAGCAACCAAGTTTGCATATTGTGTTTCTATAAATATGAGATTACAATTATTCCAGCAAAATTTGAAATGAATTAATACTCTATACTTTGTATGTATAAGTTTCTTTACCATTCACCTTTTAAGATTATGTTTAGGGTGTTTTGGTAATATTTAAAATAATAGATTTGCCCTAATAGAGCCTTTTTATAGAATCCCTCCTTTCTGAAATTCTACTAGATATCTGATACATTATTCTAAAATAGACAAAGGTATATATTGTCAGTATAGTTTTTAATAATCTTACTTTTTGAAGCTTATGGTTTGCCTAAAAATCTTGTTCTTTAGAAGTTGTATGTTTTCTGAGTGTATATTTTCATCTCAGAAATAAACTCATATTGAAAGAATTTTCATTCAATAAACATTGATTTAAATATTGTCAATTTCTGTGTATAGCACTTTAAGGATTTAATTCGGTTACGTCGGACAGCAGAGTGGTCTCGTTCTAATTTAGACACAGAAGTTACAACAACAAAAGAAAGTCCAGAGATAGAACCACTTCCATTTACTCTGGCCCATGAACGTTGTATTTCAGTAGTCCAGAAACTTGTCCTGTTTCTCCTCTCTATGGATTTTACATGCCATGCAGATCTCTTATTATTTGTTTGTAAGGTAAGTAAACTAATAGGCCTAATTTGTAATTACAAGCTTAGAGAATAAGAAATAGAAGGAAGAAAAAAAATACAGGTTTAAATTGAGTTTTAAGAGAAATAAAAGTGCTTTGGTTTTCCTTTTATGCGGTTTAGTTTTTTTTAATGTGCCTTGAAAGATTTTAGAAATACTTGGGCACTTATTTTTAGGAGACCTATTATACATTTTTAATCTAGTTAAAGCTAGATTAATATAGGCTTGAAATGTAAATAGTGTGAAATGAAGTGAAAGTCCCTCAGTCGTGTCTGACTCTTTGTGACCACAGGAACTATACAGTCCATGGAATTCTCCAGGCCAGAATACTGGAGTGGGTAGCCTTTCCCTTCTCCAAAGGATCTTCTCAACCCAGGGGTCGAACCCAGGTCTCCCTCATTGCAGGTGATTCTTTACCTGCCGAGCCACAAGGGAAGCCTTGGATATGTCTGTACAGCCTACCTTTTTTCTTTTAAGATAGGCAATCTACAAATGAGTGTCAAATTATAGCAGTGAAGGCTGTATTAATGCCCTGAAGGCTTTCCTGTAGCATATTCATTGTTTATGGAAATTGAACTTTTCAACTCAGATTTTTTTACCTGGTTTTTAACGTTTGATCCATGAAATTACATTTCCTTTGCATTTCATGTCAAACAGTTACTTGGACATCAAAAGCATATCTCACTGAAAAGTTACTTCAATGCTCTATTTTTGGAGAAAACATGTAATAGCTACTTAAGTGTGTGATTTTGTAAAATGTATTACAGGTTCTTGCACGCATTGCGAATGCCACGAGGCCAACTATACATCTATGTGAGATTGTGAATGAACCCCAACTGGAAAGACTGCTATTACTTTTGGTTGGAACTGACTTCAATAGAGGAGATATATCTTGGGGTGGTGCTTGGGCTCAATATTCCTTAACTTGTATGCTACAGGATATATTAGCAGGTTTGTTAGGATTTATGTTTAATAAGGTATATCAAAATGAGCTTGTCGATGCTTGACTAATCATTAAAGGAAACTGTGCCCCTCAAAAGTGTAAAATGTCTCATCTCAGAGGTAGCAACCCTTTCGAATTACTTCTGTGTTTAATTATGTTGACACCTGTGATAAATGCAAGTGTTTATGGAGGAATTAGGTTATAAAGTGCAGGGATACGGGAGCTAGTCTGCTTCCTTATTAATACCAGCAGTGGGCTGCTTCCAAGTTCTCTTGGTGCGCTTGAGGAAGGTACTTCCTGTTCCTCAGTTTTTTTCATCTGTAAAATAAGGATAATAAAAACATCCTTATTGTTATTTTGATGAATAAGTGAGTTAATATATTTAAAGTGATAATAACTCCTTGTTCATAAGGCACATATTTTATGTTTTTACTAGTTAGCATTTGAAGTTAGTGCAGTGGAAGGCCCTAGCATTTCCTGGGATAGATGAGGACTCATTTGCCTCAGAATCTTTTATGGTTGGTAGAGTATACATGCTATTCTCTATACTAGATGAAAAAAACATGTTTTGAGTGTCTGTTTACTAGTTACTAAAACAGTTAAGGTGATGATATTCTCACCTGCAGGAGAATTGCTGGCTCCAGTAGCTGCAGAAGCCATGGAGGAAGGAACAGTGAGTGATGATGTAGGTGCAACAGCCGGCGACTCTGACGACTCCCTGCAGCAGTCTTCAGTTCAGCTGCTGGAAACTATCGATGAACCTTTGACACATGATATGACAGGTACATCCTTTGCATTTTTAACTAAACATATCCTTAGCTCTTTTTTTTAAAATGTGAACTTAAATTTCAAAATTAAGAATATTAATGAAGTGTAAAATTTTTATAGTAAGTCTTTGGCCTTAGTAACTGTATCAGTATTTTTCTGATAAACAGGTTTTACTTTGATTTTCTGCATGCTTTTTTTACAAATAATTTTTGTTTGTTTATTTATGCCTGTGCTGGTTCTTCATCACTGCATGGGCCTTTTTCTAGTTTTAGTGAGTGGGAGCTACTCCTCATTGCGGTGTGTGGGCTCTCATTGTGATGTCTTCTCTTGTTGCAGAGCACCAGCTCTAGGTGCGCAGGCTTCAATAGTTGCAGCGCATGGGCTCAGTCGTTTCAGTTCCTGGGCTGTAGATCACAGGCTCAGTTGTGGTGGCAAACAGGGTTAGTTGCTTTGCGGCAGGTGTGGTCTTCCCTGACCCGGAATCATCTCCTGTCTCCTGCATTTTCAGGTGGATTCTTTACCGCTGAGCCACCGGGGAAGCCCTTTGCATGCTTTTTCTAATAAAATGGTATCCTTTCACAGTGTCCATGTTATTTTGATACAGTCTTACTTGGCTCTGTGGAAGGAATTACAAGCTAGAAAGCAGTTAAAAATACACAGTGGTAAAGACAGCAAGGTTAATGGTCTTGTCTTTTTTCTTTCCTTGTTTTCTGCATTTTCAAAACTATAATGCGCATCTTAGCATGTACAAACCTTTGTGGTGTACTCCTACTTTTCAAGACTCTGTTCAAGTTATTACCTTACATATTGCAGTGCTACAGTCATTTCATTTGTTTCATTACTTAATCTTAGATTCTCTCATGATTTTATCCTTTCTGTGTGATGGTCCCTTTACCTGGAGTAGACTTTCTTCTTTAGTTTGCATAGTGAACTTCTTGTCTGAGATTCACATACAGCTACCCTCCTCCAAGAAGCTTTTCCCATCACCACCAGCTATGTTGGAGACTGCTGTTGGTGCTACCTACTTCCTTGATTGTCTCCAGTAGCAGCTACCGTGCTGTATTTGGTTTAATTTCTGTTGCGTACCCTCACCTTTGAACCCGTGTTAATTTATTGGAAGGTAGAGGTTTATTTTATTGATCTTCATATACTCAAACCCTAATTCAGGCTGATGTTTTCTTGACATTGTATTAATATATGTTGAATAAAAAAGGGTGAGAAAGAAAGATAAAGGTTGAAAGGCATAAAGGGCTGTTCAAACATTTGGAGTCATCTGCAAGCAAAATAGTTTCTAACTCATGATAGAAAAATAAGGTGACTAGCAGTGTTCTTAAAACTTTACTTTTCACTTTAATAATGGGTTTTCTTTCCCTAACTATTGGGTGTAATTTATGAATTATATGTTGGAGGCAATAAAATGAACAATATTGTTCATTCTAGAAATGGTTAATGATTATTTTTAATAGCAAAGTTTATGTAACTTGATTCAACAAGGACTAATCCTATGGTCTTTTCCCCTAGGAAGTTACATACTATTGCACTGGTGGTTTTGTGTGTGTTATAGGGTGATGTGTTTGCATACTTACTTATGCTTAACTGTCAAGTATAAAAATTTAGAGACTTCTATATCAGAAACATTTTATATTAAAGTAAATGTAATTGCTTTGCAATTAAAAGCAGTAGTATATATAGGTAGATTTTATATACTCCACCAAAAAAATCACTTTAAATTATTTGAAGGTGCACCTCCCCTTTCCTCTTTGGAAAAAGATAAAGAAATTGACCTTGAGCTACTTCAGGATCTAATGGAAGTTGACATTGATCCTTTAGATATTGATTTGGAAAAGGATCCTCTTGCAGCGAAAGTCTTTAAGGTATGATCCACTAGAATATTCTTTGCAATTAAAATCTTTAATCTTATGCTTCTGGTTTATTGATTACTTAAAAGAGGAAAGTATATACTTAATGTAACCCATTATTTAGTTTGCTCAAAATTAAATTACTGTAGATACTATAGTAGATTTTTTTATGGTACTATTGCAATGTTATAAGGAGAACTTACATCATTTTTTTAATATAGCTGCTAATATTATCTTAAATGTTAGTAAGAACCATTAATAAACGTAGAAGGTATGGTTATGGAGTATTGACATTTCAAGCAGCATTTAAGCTCATCCAGGTTGAGTTCATTGCAGAATCTACATCTTACTAGCTGCTACTTTTTCTAAAGGAGATACATCTCTAATACTTTATTTTAGTTTATTTTGTTTGTAAGAGATTTTATTAAGATGCTAGATTCTAATAAATAAGGTCTTTTTAGACTTGGGGATACAATGGAATATTCTGAACCATTCTTATCGATGATTAAGTTTATGTTTTAAAAATTTAAAGGCTAAGGGGAGTGTTTACTTTGTAGCCCTGTTTGAGTTAAGATGGTGTAAATAATATGTTACTCTTAGTGAAGAGTCAAAAATAAATCACAGTTTTTTCTATTTTTTTTAAGCCAATAAGCAGTACGTGGTATGACTATTGGGGTGCTGATTATGGCACCTACAATTACAACCCGTACATTGGAGGTCTTGGAATTCCTGTAGCAAAGCCACCAGCAAATGCAGAGAAGAATGGATCACAGACAGTTAGTGTTTCAGTGTCTCAGGGTAAGTGAGGCACTGTTATTAACAAAAGCTATTCTTAAAACAAGTTCTCAGTTTGTGTATTCTTGGCCTCCTGAGAATTTGATCCTGAATGTATGCTGAGAGAGTTTATTATTGCAGAGGTGCCTTGAGAGTGACTGACACTCAGAGCTGTGTGTTGGTCAGTTTGGAAGCATTTCTATTTATGGTCCATCTTTTGTTTCTCAGAATAACACTTAGCAAAATATACTTGTGAGTTGTGTGAGTTTGCCAGTGGTTTTAATTATTTTTATTGTTATTGCACTTTCTTTTATTTGTATTGTTATTATAATAGTAAATTTATATTTTATTTGTAAGCAGAATGAAATCATGTTGAGTATTAATTTTGCACTCTTCTAGTCACAGAGTATATAACTTTCTTTTTTCAATGAAATATTTTCTTAAATCTTGAATCAACCATACATTTACTGAAAAGTTACAAGTATAATACAGAGAACAGCTTTATCCTGACCCATTTGGGAGTAAGTTGTTAACCTGATATTTTTCTATTTTATTTTATTTTGCAAAGCAGGACATTTCTTCTACATAAACACATCAGGAAGCACATTCCATCAAAATCAGGAAATTAACATTAGTACTAACTTTAAGACTCCATCCAAGTTTCAGCAGTTGTATTTAAATAATGTCCTTTATGCAAAATGATCCAGTACAAAATTGTGCGTTGCATTTTACAGTTGACCCTTGAGTAATGGAGGAGTAGAGGGGCCAACTCCCACACAGTTGAAAGTCTGTGTGTAACTTTACAGTTGGTTCTTTTTCTCCAGAGTTTCGCGAGCATGTGTGTGTGTGTGTGTTAGTTAAGTCACTTAAGTCGTGTCTGACTCTGTGCGACCTTAATGGCTGCAGCCAGTCAGTCTCCTTTGCCCATGGGGATTCTCCAGGCAAGAATATTGGAGTGGGTCGCTACGCCCTCCTTTAGGGAATCTTCCCAATCCAGGGATCGAACCTGAGTGTCTTGTCTCTTGCATTGGCAGGCAGGTTCTTTGCCACTAGTGCCGCCTGGGATGCATTGCACCCACGCATTCAGCCACTGGATCGTGTAGTATATATTTATTGGAAAAAATCCGTGTAAATTGACTTGTGCAGTTCAAACTGTGTTTTTCATGGGTGAACTATAGTTACCATATCTCTTCAGTCTTCTTCAGTTTGCCACACTTTTTCAGAGGTGACTTACATGATCTTGATGCTTTTGAAGATTACAGGCCAGTTATTTGGTAGAATTTCCCTCACTTGGGGTTTGTATGCTATTTCCTCATGATTAGACTGTGGTTATGTGACTTTGGCAGTAATATTAGGAAACTGTAGTGTCAGGTTTTTCTTACTGCATCCTATTAGGTGGCTCATGATTTTAATTTGGATCACTGCTGATGGTCTTCAGTCTAATTACTTGATAAAAGAGATGTCTATCAAAATTTTCCAGTGAAAAATTATTCTTTTCCCTTTTGTAAAAAAAATCTTGATTGGTTGGAGTGACAGAATAATACTTGGAAACTGTTATTTTTTTAAAAAGAAGTTAATAGTTTATTCATTTACTTCTGAATAGACCAGTGGTTTCCTTTTTTTATTCAGTGTGTTATAATTTGCTATTACCATTATTTATTTGTCGTAAAATATAGGGAACATAAAGTTTGCCATTTTAATCATTTTTAAGTGTATAGTTCTATGCATTAGGT
This sequence comes from Okapia johnstoni, assembly GCA_024291935.2. NCBI lineage: Eukaryota > Metazoa > Chordata > Mammalia > Artiodactyla > Giraffidae > Okapia > Okapia johnstoni. The sequence goes on along the minus strand of CM044306.1, from coordinate 119,563,339 downwards.
AAATTCACTTATCATTATTTATTTTGATACTCAGATTGCCCTGATCTGACCAGTGATATCTCCTTTAAACTGATCTCTGTTTTTTTTGTTTTTTTTTTTTGTCATGTCCTCATCTTTCTCTGAACATTTCCCTGTTTTGTGGCATAACAAGATGCCCCAAGCTCATCATTTACTTTCCCTTTCCCAGACTGAGAATTAGCCACTTCATGAACAAAAAGGATATTTCAAAACTTTTTAGTGGAAAATTTCAAGATTTGAGTACTAGATATACTTGTTGCTAATTTGGGGCTGTTTCCATGGTCTCTTGATGGACAAATCTAGGGGATGTGTACACACATTTGTGTTTATATTTATTTCTGCATTTGGTTGTCTATCTAGAGTGCCGCAGGTTCACACTGATACATCAGTTAATCTAACTGTGATCTAACTCCATAGGCTTCATTTTTCCTTTGTTCATATTTCTCTTTTTCTCTTGATAGTGAGGTGCCTGATTCTCATTATCCTTAATTTATTTGCTTCCATTATCATTACTTCCCTTACTTGGTCTGCCTTTCTTTATATCTCCACTGTCCCATCTCTAGCCTCCTTTGCCCAGATATTATTACCTGCTGTACCTCTGGTATGCGTGCCACCTTGTTCTGACATGAAGATGCATTCCTCACCCTGTTTGGGTTCAGATGTCAACATTTTGTTGTAGGAAGTAGGACCTGAATGATAATTATTAAATAGCTTTTGTCTTTTAATTGTTTTTTGTAGCCCTAGATGCTCGCCTAGAAGTTGGACTCGAACAACAAGCAGAACTTATGTTGAAAATGATGTCTACCCTGGAAGCAGATTCCATTTTACAAGCATTAACAAATACATCTCCTACATGTATGTAAAAGTCACCACTCTTAGAGTGTTATACTTAACAGTTTATCTCTTGATTATCATCAGATGTACTCGGTGACAATGGATTTTTTTAAAACTTATTTTTGGCTGCACTGAGTCTTTGTTGCTCTGCAAGGGCTTCCTCTAGTTGCGATGACGAGGGGTTACTCTTTTTTGCAGTCGTGGGCTTCTCATTGTGGTGACTTCTCTTGTTGTGGAGCATAGGCTCTAGGCATGCAGGCTTCAGTAGTTGTGGCACACAGCCTCTTTAGTTGCAGCTCTTGGGCTCTAGAGTGCAGGCTCAGTAGTTGCGGCACATGGGCTTTGTTGCTCCACGGCACGTGGATTCTTCCTGGGCCAGAGATTGAACTCGTGTCTCCTGCGTTGGCAGGCAGATTCTTATCCACTGCACCACCAGGGAAGTATCAGTGACTGATTTTTAAATTCTGCCTTGCTAATTTAGTAGCAAGTTGAGAGATAAAATAGAGGATTAATGAATTCAGAGAGTGGAAGGGGAACAGAACATCTCCATGTAGTGTTCTTAAGTTCAGTCCAAAAACTTGAGTCATGTTTTTGTTATTTGTGGTGGTGTGAGGTTAATGAAATTCTTGGGTAAGCCTGCATAGCTAGCTGCCTAGGAGTTTGTTGCGTTATATCCAAATTTATGATAAAGTGGGTTTCTTGATAGTAACATCTTTATCTTCCTTGAAGACCAAGATGAAAGACATATCATGATGATGGCCAAATGGATCTGATTGAACTACAAAATTAAGAGGACTTAATACCTAATTATCTATAGCAAAAGAAGAAAAACTTTTTATAGTGAATGACCAGATAGTAAATATTTTAGGCTTTCTGGGGCTATGCATTGTGTTTTGCAGCTCTACTCTGACTTAAGCAGCTGTAGACAACATATACCTAAATGAATAGATATGGCTATTAAGAAAACCATGTTACAGAGTCTGGTGGCCTGCCAGATTTGGCCAGTAGGACACGGTTTGCTGACTGTCGATGTTGTGCTAGACTTCAGTAGATCCCCTTCTGTCACGTGAGTACAGTTAAGATAGCAGCCTGTTTACCTTAAGATAGAGCTGTGCTAGGGAGATGGTGATGTTTTTACTTTTCTTAGGTCAAGAAAAATGAAAATGTGGTGGGGCATGGTGATGAATAAAAAACTATAGGGATACTAGTTAGAACCTAGGAAGCATGTCATGTCCTTCTTCTTTGAGGGAGAGTTCACAATTCATTTCAATAGAGAAATTTGGATTTTCAGATCTTCCTATGTAAAGTTGAATTCTTTTGGTTTGCATTTTTCATTTTTTCTTGCCTTAGGAAGTATAGAAAAAATAGAAAAACCTGAGAATTGGTGTAGTGTTCTGCTTCTTGATATAGTCTATCTTTTGATTATTCTTCTGCCCAAAACTGTGTTCCTCATTTAATATAAAACTTTCTAAATATATGAGAAACTTCTCTTAGCATCCCTTTATTTCTCTGCTCACCATGAATCTATACTCAGTTAGTTTGGTGTGTGTATCCTCGCATCAGAACTTTCAGGACTTCCCTGACAATTTTAATGTGCCATTCAAGGTTGAGAATCAGTGGATTAGAGTCTAGATTTTTCCAAAGCCATCTTCTCAAGAAATAGGCAAGGATCTTCTTTCTTTCCCTTTGTTCCTCCCTCTTATTAATTAGAAGAAAATTGCAGATAGAAGTTGCTAGAGAGTAAGGTTCTTTCCCTTTGGTGGACAAGTGCAGTGAATTTGGGAGCTTCTCTTTGTAGTGATTTTGAACTTTCAAGTAATGTTGTAAAACCATGTTTTCAAATAATGTAATTCTGAATCATTAAAAAAAAATGCAATTTTAATTAAAAAAAAAACCTTCATTTAACTGTACTTATTAATAGCTAGTTAACATTTCTCCTGCTACTTTGTGATAAAATCACAATTGTGTTTAATTTTCAGTATCACAGTCTCCCACCGGAACAGATGATTCACTTCTAGGGGGCTTACAAGCAGCAAACCAGTCCAACCAACTTATTGTACAGTTATCATCTGTCCCAATGTTAAATGTTTGTTTCAACAAACTTTTTTCCATGCTTCAAGTCCATCATGTTCAGGTATGACTTCAGGAGAAATGGTGTATTTTTAGATGTTATTGCCGGCCTGGAAAAGATGAAATAACTGGGAAGATCAGTCTCAATTAGACAGGGATGATTTCTTTGTCATACTCAGATGGAAAAATCTTGGAGGTATTTTAATTAACCACAGTTCATCAGTGATAGGCTATTATTTTTATGATTTTAAACTTTACTTCTTTAGTTCTAACTGCATATTATATACACACCTGTATTTAAAGACTTGAGTCACCTCTTTTAATTTAGTGAAACATTTGTATTAGGTAAATTGTAAATTTTAATTCAGTTAAATTTCATTTGATCTAGATTTTTAAGATGTTTGCTCTTCACCTGAATTGAAGTAACCAAAAATAGTATTTAATTGACTAATTATTTACTCATAATCGTAAGGATTCATACATAAGTTTTTTTGTTTACATGTTATTTCATAATATCATGGGTACATTTTCTGTCAATTTTCATTGCTTTTCAGTTGGAATCACTTCTCCAGTTGTGGCTCACATTGAGTCTGAATTCTAGTTCATCTGGAAACAAAGAAAATGGAGCAGACATTTTTTTATATAATGCTAATCGAATACCTGTCATTACATTAAATCAAGGTAAGATTTATTTGAAGGAAAATCATTAATATAGCATAAAGTAAGTTAAAAAGAAAATGATTACGTTAATAATCTTTATCATGGTTGTAATGTTTTAGTAAAAAAAAAATACCTATTTTAATATACTAACTTATTAAGTAGCAGGAAAGAGGACAGAAAACTGTATTCTCTGATTTGTATTATGTCTGTGTATAACTCTACAGTGTTCTGTTAATCTTTGCATTGTATTTCCTTAAAATATTGTCTTGTTCATAAGCTATTCTTTTTTTTTTTTTATTCTTTATTCATTTGGCTGTGTCAGGGTTAGTTATGGGGTCTTAGTTGCGGCACACAGGGTCTTCATTGTGTGATTTTTGTTGCATCTTGTGCATCTTTTGCAGTGCATGGACTCTAGTTGTGGCATGTGGGCTTAGTTCCTCTGAGGCAAGCGGGATCTTAGTTCTCCCACCAGGTGTCGAACTGTTGTCCTCTGCATTGCAAGGCTATTGAGCTCCCATAAGCTTTTCTTTTGCAACTGGTGTTTTTTTAAATGTTCAGTAACTCTAGGAGAATTAGTAGATTGGAGAAGGATGTCAATTTTTTGGTAGAAGTTGTGTTCATTCATTTTGTTTTTTTCTTGAGAAATGCAGAAATGTGGGAATTGCGGGACTTGAATAATATCCTTTGATAGGAATAGAACTCGCTTTCAGCTCTGGTTACAGGAATCTGTTTAAAGAAAAGTAAAAATCATTTATTGCTGATGCTTTCTCTCTGGAGATGTGCATCACACATGGCCCTCATATGGCCTGTCTCTCAGCCTTAGTGACAGCTGTGCTGTCTCCTGGTCCTGCTTATATATGCATTGTCTCTATAGGAGCCAGCCCTACTTTAATTATTAGGTTTCCATGTGTTTCACTATATTAATGATTATTGTTACAAATTTTGCTCCCATCCCTTTTTTAAACTTTATTATTGTGAAAAACATTAAACATAAACAAGGGTAAGAAGTATTAATTATTTCTTGCTGTCATCAGATATTTGGTCAGTATTCAAATTTCCAATTGTCTAAACTGTTAACAAAACTTTGTTTATTTGAGATAGAGTCTGTAGAGGGTCTGCACATTTTAATTATGTTTTTAAATTCCTCCTATGTCTTTTTTTCCCCATTCCTTTGCAGAGTTTTTTGTCAAAAATGGTTGTTTGGTAGTTAGACATGGAGTTTAATCTGATTTTTTGTTTTGTTATTTAAAGGCAGTTTCATAGGTTGTTTGTTTTTGTGTTGTTACTAGGCGTTGATGATTAATGCCTAGAATTACTAGCCATTCACAGGAAGTTCCAAAATGAAAATAGTCTAATTTTGTTATTCCTTTTTTTATTTATCTTGAAATATCAATACTTCCATAAAGAGAAACTTCCTTTAATATGCTATCATGTCACCCCTTTGGACGTACAGTTTGTGTAATGGAGGCAGAAAAAACGGAAATTTTTTGTATTTTAAAATTAATTTTTAAAGTTAATTGGTTCACAAGTAGTCTATAATCTAGACCACTTAGTTTCTTTAATAAATATAAGTCATGATTTAAAAATATTTCTTATGTTTCTGTCATAATCATTGTTTATTGATGCTGAAATTATCCAGTTTGTAGTCAGTAACATGCTTTTTTTTAGATTGGTTTGGTTTTGTTTTTTGTGAAATACACAATGTCTTTTTTAGGTTTTAGTGTGTAGGTGTTGCAGACTATATATAGTTTCTGCCTGGGATCTGGAGTCAGCCATTTTACTTGGTGTTTTAAGGGCACGATTAAGTGCTCTGTATTATAGTTGCTTATTTTTAATACCTTTTTTCGTTTCTCCACCTGCCACACGTGCTTCTTATCCAGGCCTTGTAGGTGACTTAGTTATTGTTTTAGTTTGTGCTTTTTTCTGGGAAGTTGCATTGATTTTGAATGGCCTGTCCCACCCCTGTCTTTCCAGGATGCCCTATGATTTTCAGTTTTTGGTTTTGCAGAATATGAGACCATTGAGTAAAACACAAATTGTGTTATAGTAGAAGTGCCTGTAGTTTGGAAAGGATGACAAATGTGTAGTGATGACATGTTATTTTATTTGTCATGGAATGAGCTGTAAACTTAGACATAAAATGTTGCTGACTCTAATGCTTTAGTTATATTTAATGGGAAACTCTTGTTTATGTTTTGAGGGCACTAGTGAATTGATTTAAAAAATAATGTCATGGTTTTAAATTCTTTTTGTTTTAATTATTAATAAACATTTGCTATTTCTGAGTGAAAATTTGCCCTTTCTCTTTTCCACGTAGCATCAATAACCAGCTTTCTCACAGTGTTAGCTTGGTATCCCAATACTTTGCTCCGGACGTGGTGCCTTGTGCTTCATAGTCTAACTCTCATGACAAACATGCAGCTTAATTGTAAGTTCAGACATTCGTTTGTATCTCTGACATACACTTTATTTTTCTTGCTATCAGGTTCTTAAAAAGATGTTTCCAAGAAGTGAAATAGTTGTGAAAATGATTGAATTTCTTATTGGAATATGTCTCTGTTAGACTTGCTCTTAATGTGTCTTTTCCTTTGTGCTTCTTTACTTTGATTATATACTCCCATGTATCTATAATTACAAGTTTAAATTATATTTTTACCTTCTAAAAACTTTTAATTTTAAAAATTGATTACTTTTAAAGTACAAAATCAAGTATTTAATGTCAGCCTGTGTCTTGTGCTGGTTAGTTATTCTTTTTAAAGTAACTTAGCATTTAAAAATGGTTTATTCATTAATATATTCGTGAACATATATGACTAGATACCTCGGATTGTGTTTTTCACATCTAAAATCTGTTTTCATGGAACTTAATTGTTTCTTCTCAGATTCTAAACTAATAGTTTCCTACTTTCTTTACCCCACTTCTTTTTTTTTATTAATTAATTAATATGTTTTTTTACTTTACAATATTGTATTGGTTTTGCCATACATCACCCCACTTCTTTATTTCTTGTTTAAGATAGTAAAATTAATTTTTGAAACTTTTAAGAAGGAAACTTCCCTGGTGGCTCAGACGGTAAAAAATCTGCCTGAAACTCAGGAGATCCAATTTAATCCCTATGTCGGGAAGATCCCCTGGAGAAGGGAATGGCTACCCACTCCAGTATTCTTGCCAGGAAAATCCCATGGACAGAGAAGCCTGGCGGGCTACAGTCCATGGGCTCACAAAGATTCCTACACTCTAAACCACTAAGACTTTGACTTTCTGTATGATACTGATGATAGATTTGACTCGAGTATTTTGTTCACTTCAAAAAACTGTTGTATTGTCAGTATATATTTTAACAGTATATAGTCTTTATGTAGCTGACATGCTAAAATGAATAAATTTTATCTCAGTTTATCTTCAAAAGCTGGGTTAAACTTTATCTGAAAAATAGATCTTTGTTTCTAGAAGGGGACAGTGATTACTAAGAATAGGCTAACCAAAAGGACAGTAAGCATTTAGTTATTTCTTTTCGACTTGTCTGTATACTGAATAAGATATACATTAAACTAGATATTTTTCACTGCTAGAAAGGAGGCAAGAGATCTATGGTAGAGGAAAATAGAGAGTGAGGCTCAGTCAGAAGAGAATCAGATTGTTTTTAGTAACTATCAGGAATATATGAGTTTTCTTTGAAACCAAGAGATGTTTTAAATACTGCAGTTCCATTGTTTCAGACTATTTGTTGAGAACTTTTTTTTTTTAATGGTTTATAGCTGGTTCCAGTAGTGCCATTGGAACTCAGGAGAGTACTGCCCATCTGCTGGTTTCAGATGCAAACCTGATTCATGTTTTAGTGAAATTTCTTTCTGGCACAAGTCCACATGGAACAAATCAACACAGTCCACAGGTATATGATTTTTGAAAACTAGAGATAGGCTTAGATTATATAGTAAACTTATTTCTAAAAGAAATTTTAAGCATACCTAAATATGTAAAATTTTTATTGCTAAGGTATTAAATGATGGCTTTTTATGTATAAATAATGTTTTGAATTGTTTATAATAATAATCGCTGTACTGAAACAATATAGCAGGTATTAGTTTTCTCTTGGAATTACTTGATTTTTATGCAGAGATGCATTTTTGGTGTTGTATTATTTGTGAAACCTAAACAAACACTTAAATGTTAGGAAAGCATTTCAAAACTTTGGGAGTTTAAAAATATTTTTAAAATAATGTATTGTGTTTAATGACCTCTACAATAAAGATTTAAAAAGTCACCTAACTTAATTCTTTTATAATATTAAATATTTTGTTCAACAAAAAACAAAAAGTTGACATGGATGGACCTAAACAGTATTATGCTAAGTGCAGTAAAACAGAGAAAGACAAATGCTTTGAGTTTACTTATATGTGAGATCTCAAAAAATGTAACAAATGAACAGAGGTAATAAAAGTGAATAGAGTCATACATACAGGGAACAAACAGGTGGTTACCTGAATGGGAGATTGGGGTCAGGGGGTGGGAAAGATGAGAGAAATGGATGAGGGAAATTGAGAAGTACAAATGTCCAGGTACAAAATAAATCAATCACCAGTATAAAATGTACTGCGTGGGGCATATTGTCAATAATAATGCAATATCTTTATGATGACAGGTGGTAGCTAGACTTACTGTGGTGATCATTTTGAAATGTATAGAAATATCAGATCACTGTTGTACACCAGTATCTAAGTAGTATTGTAGGTGAATTTCACTTCAAAAACAGACTCAGAAAAAAAGATCAGAGGTGGAGGTTGGGGGAATTGGATGAAGGTAACCAGAAAGCAAAATCTTCCAGTATAAGACAAGTGAGTACTAGGGATGTAATTTACAGCAAGATAAATGTAATTTACATTTCTGTATATTATATATGAAAGTTTTCTGAGAGAGTAAATCTTGAGACTTACATAGAAAAAAATTTTTTCTTTGATTTTGTATCTATATGAGATGGACATTCTCTAAACTTACTGTGGTAATCATTTCATTGTGTCTGTAAGTCAAATCGTTACTCTGTACACTTCAAACTTACATAGTCCTATGTGTCAATTATATCTCAAAACTGAAAGGAAAAAGATAAATACCGCTTTTGTTAATTCAGAAAAAAAGATATATCTGAACTTACAAGCTTTTTTAGCCTAACCACAGATATTTCTTTTATATCAATTTAAGCTTTTGTTGTACTGCTTTAAAAATTATTTTTCCTTCATTATATTTCTTTTCAAATAAAATGTATTCACTGTTCATAGTATCTTTCTAATGGACATTATTCATAATTGTCTTACAAGGTTATCTTTTATTTCTTAGCTATGTGCTTATCTATGTGTAAGATCTGTGTACTGTTCTGGGTGCTAGAGATTTATGTAGTTAACGAGACTCTGCCATTCTTGGAGCTTAAATTCTGTTGGGTGCATTTAGTCAGTACTGTCATGCTACAGAATAGACTTAAATTTTGTAGATCATCGTAAAATAAACGATACAAAGAAAAAGATAAAAAAAAGAAGAGACTATTTGTAGTTTGATTGGCCCAAAGTTTTGATGGGGGGCAGAGGCATGTTATCAAGTATACATGTATATACATTTATACATAAAGATTGCATGAATTTGGAATGTGAGGATTCCTGAAATCACTGATTCCAGCTTCTTTATTTTACATATGAGAAAATATGCATTATCTGCGATGCCCACAATTATACAACTAGTTCATGGTAGAGCCTGCGTTTCAGGGAGCATACTCCTGTATAAAATAGTGTGTTTCCTCTCCCCCTACTTTTTTTTTAAAGGCAGAATAAAAGTTACTGAAGATCAAGCTTTCCCCAGATATTTTGGTTTATAATAGGTAGTTTGGTTATGAATGTTAAGATTTTTATGCTCAGAATTAGAAATGATGTTTGTCTAAAATGGTTTCGAGAACTACATTGCATTTTGTTTTCCCAAAACTCCTCTAGGGTTTATGATCATAACATTCCAACATGTAGTTCAGGGTATGTGGTGTAGCTCTCACTATCGTTTTTTTTTTCATTGAAGAGATAGAAGTTTGGAAAGCTTTTTTTTTTCTTTTGCAGATTGCTACAGGTTTATTTTTAGCTCTGTGGTTTTTGTTTGGAGGGTTTTTCCCCTCCATTCATTTTAGTATTTGCTCTTGTACATTAGAAGCATGACCTTTTGTGGATCACTTAGCCTATCTGTTGAAATGAGATAATTAAGATTGTGAAAAGCACAGTTTTTTGTGCTTTTGAAAGCATTATAGAGATTTTTTGTGTAATTTAGGTGAGTCTTTTTCTATATTGAATTAAGTCTGACATAATGGAAAAATATTGACCATGGAATCTATAGTTTTCAATTTAAAATATATCAAGACCTAAAAGCTTAATTGGTTTCCTGCTATCACTGTTAATATTTTTGTTTTTCAAATGAGATGTTTCAACCATATGGCTCTTAACACTTGATACTTTTAAATGAATAATTCAGTAAATGGAATCAGTAAGCAATTTTCAGTAGAATTACATTTTTCTTCAGGTTGGTCCAACAGCTACGCAAGCTATGCAAGAATTTCTTACCCGATTGCAAGTGCATCTTTCTTCAACATGTCCTCAGATATTCAGTGAATTTTTGCTCAAGCTAATTCATATACTTTCAACAGAAAGGTAAATTTCAATGTCATTAACATATATTCCTGATGTATTAATAGAAGTAATAGGTAATCTTCCAAATAAATTTTCTCCTATCATTTGTTGGGAGTTTATCTGGGGATAGACAAGCAGGATGATACCAAGAATTAAGAGGGAAAGATTTATTGATATGTTACCTAATTGTTTTCTTTTCATTATGGCTCTCCCAGATCCTAAGCTTCTTCTATTGTTAATAGAATAATGGGTTCATAGATTAGTAGTTATAAACCTTCTATGTGAAATTTACTTGAAGCTCTTTAAATTATTTCTACAATAAAGGTAAGGAATTAAAGCTACCAGTAATTTTATCTGAAACCTACTTGATAAAGGTATCTTAAAAAATAAAAATATTAATCTCGTATCAAAATCCTAAATAAAATTTATTACCAAAGTCAGGCAATAGGTTAAAAAGAATAAACTGTGACCATAATGGGTTGATTCTTAAAATGCATGAATACTTCACTATCATATACTGTTTATCATATTAACAAATCATTTCATCGTACTATGAGATAAAAAGCCAACATTGCTTTCTGAGAAAAACTTTTAATGAAATATTAACTGTATCATCTTACTTAAACTTACAAAAAAAAACCGTTATGAACAAATCAGACTCTATTATGTTTATTTTAAAAGTTCCCGTTGATATCAGGAAGAGTTAAAAATGCTGTTTGCTATCTTTATTATTTAATTTCATTGTGGAAGTGCCAGTGAAGTTTTAAAATATTTTAATGTATATTTGAAAATGATTACAATAACTTGGAGATTACATCACTCTCTAACAATTAGATTCAAAATATTGGAAGTCAGAAAAAGGTATGGTTTATAATACCATAAAATAATTAATAAAATAAAACATTAAAAATTAATAATTGGTTTAAATAGTATACATTAGTAACTTATTCATAATAATAGTTATTTTTAATAGATCCATAGCAAAATGCCTTCAACCTAATATAAGAATTAATGTAAAAAATTTATATGGAGATATGTTTTCATAGTGGCAGAAAATTTTATCTGAGTACTATCCTCATTTGTGCTTTCTTCCTCCTTTATAGCTATTTTAAAATACTAATGTGGTTGTAGTTCAACTTGTTCATAGTGTATGTGCAATGATGAAGCATAAGTGTGGGAAGGAGTAGATTCACAAAACCAAAAATGTGATGTTATGATATGCATACATGTAATTGGAAAACGTGAACTTGAAGTTTTGTTGTATGATTTCACTACAACTTCAAGAGTTCTCACAATCCCCCTTCTGGTTCAGTAACTTTCTAGAAAGACTCACAAAACTCAGGAAAAACATTTTACTTACATTTTTCAGTTTATATAAAGTATAAAACTCAGGAACAGCCAGATAGAATAGATGCGCAGGGCAGGGTATGTGTGGGGGATGTTGAAGAGAGGGTGCTTGTGAATGAATGTGAATTCTCAGGCTCAGTGTTAGCACCCTTACATACGTGGAGTAATAGTTTGTTAAATATTTTAGCTGAATTCTTCTTACACTTATGTACGTTGCCACCATCTTGACTTCCCAAGTTCTGCCACAGGGAAGCCAATGCTCATGTTCCACCTCCCGGAGATGCCTATCTTTTCATGGATTTCAGTCTTTTTGGTACCCTCAGCTCTCTGATGGGTTCAAGAAAAGCTTTGACTTAGCTCTCTGATAGGTTCAAGAAAAATTACGACTTAATTTGGCTTTTTTTAAAATTGTTAAGTTGGAGGAACAATGATCTTTTCAGCTTTGTATATCTTAAGCATAAGCAGAACTTGAGAGCATTCAGTTTGATGTATAAGAGTAAATTGGTTGAATCCTCTTTTATGAAAATCAAGATCAGTAAGAAATGTTTAATAACATTTGAGGTTCTAACAATACAGAGCTGATTCATTATGAGGAGTGCCTTGTGATATATAATTACTTTAGTCTGTGGCTTCAAAATCACCTCTTTGATTTACTTGTTCTTCAGTTTTCTATTTGGAAAGAAATTTATTTTTTATTTTATATGATAAAATGGAGATAAGAACAAGAAGGACTCAGGAAGAGTGGGAAACTCTGCTACAAAGTGAAATAGTGAATACCAGGAGTTTAATTATTGTTTAGCTTTCTTGTGTTCTGGTGGTTACCTCTTTCAAAACAGTTTAAAATGGATTAATTTTTAATCCTCTCGCTTTTTCTGCAGGGGTGCCTTCCAGACTGGCCAAGGACCTCTTGATGCCCAAGTAAAGCTTTTAGAATTCACTTTGGAGCAGAATTTTGAAGTTGTTTCCGTTAGTACTATTTCTGCTGTGATAGAGTCTGTCACTTTTTTAGTGCACCACTATATCACTTGCTCAGACAAAGTCATGTCTCGAAGTGGATCAGATAGCTCAGTGGGTGCTCGAGCATGCTTTGGGGGACTCTTTGCCAACCTCATTCGTCCAGGTGATGCAAAAGCAGTTTGTGGTGAAATGACAAGAGATCAACTCATGTTTGATTTGCTAAAACTGGTTAACATTTTAGTTCAGCTGCCTCTTTCGGGCAATAGGGAATATAGTGCAAGAGTGCCTGTGACCACCAATACGACAGACAGTGTTTCAGATGAAGAAAAAGTTTCAGGAGGCAAAGATGGTAATGGAAGCACTAGTAGTATTCAAGGAACACCTGCATATGTCGCTGACTTAGTGTTAGCCAACCAGCAGATTATGAGCCAGATTTTGTCTGCTCTGGGCCTGTGTAATAGCAGTGCCATGGCGATGATAATTGGTACGTATTGAGAATATTAATCTTAAACCTGTTTCTAGTACTGTATCTCTTTCCTTTAGCAATGTATGAATTAATTTTCTTTTTACTGTACAGCAGAGTGTTACTTTGTTGTAAACATCTTATCCTGACTGATCATTATTAGTTAAAACTTCTGTAGAGTGGCATACATCAGCTGAAAATTTTTAAGTGTGCAATTTTTTTAAATTGGAGAATACTAACAAAATAACTTGTATGGAATTAAATTAAGAAAATGAAGCAGTTTTGTAAGCTAGGCACCATAATTTATAGTCATATATCTCTAACGTTTTAAAGATGAAGAATTAGACTTCAAATTTCGTATTAGGGAATGAGTAAATTTTATTTACTTACAGTTTCTTATAATGTGAAGTGTAAATTTTTGTTCAAGTTTTAACAGTTTCAATGACACATTGATGTAAATTTATATGTTGTTTTGTTTACTTTTTTACTTCTTTGAAAGCTAATATGTTAATTATTTTAAACTAATTAAGCTTCAGTATGACAAAATCCATTCCTGATATAATTTTGCTTATTAGTATTTCTTCCTTCATGTAAGGCAAAAAAAACTATTGTCTTTTTGATTAAAAGTTTTGAAGTATAGTTGCATAATAGTATCAGTTATTTTTCTCTGCTTTTCTTCTTGATATGTATAATGTGTTCCTCAGTTGTGTGATAGAACGACTTTTTTATATTGTTACCAACAACAGAGATATCTTCTATAAAAAGAACCAAAAATCATTCTCTACTGAATGTTATGTTAGGTATTTTAATTTCTAGACATGTGTATATGTATATAGACACACAACACGCGGACACACACACACAGCTGTTTTGTATGCATCCTTCACTGGTTTGGGGGGAGAAATGGCTTGTAAGACTATTTTAATTATCATTGGTTTTTAAGGATTTGCTCTTTAAAAAATGTGTAAACTTTTTATTTAAACTAGGGGCAAGTGGATTACATCTCACTAAACACGAAAACTTTCATGGTGGGTTAGATGCCATATCAGTTGGGGATGGACTGTTTACCATACTGACAACTCTTAGTAAAAAAGCATCTACAGTTCATATGATGCTGCAGCCAATTTTAACCTACATGGCCTGTGGATATATGGGCAGACAGGTAAGTTCAATCCAGCAACAATTGCAGTGATTTAAGTAGTTAATAGCAATAGGAGCAGAGAATTATCTGTAAGACAGAGACAAATACAGTATTCTAGTTATATATTGAAAAATGAACAGAATCAGCAGATGAGAACCATAGATTAATAATACAAGTTGAAGAGAAAAGTTTCCTTGAAACTGTCAAAGTTAACTGTAGTGATGCAACAGTAAATTTTAAGATTTTTTTTCCATTGTCTTAGGAAGTAGTTCTTTCCTTTTCTCTAGAAATAGTGTAGTTGAATACCAACATATTCTTCATAGAAGTATATGTGAAAATTTAATATGAGTGGTTTTTTTCCAAGCTTAAGTTGCATATTTAGTTTCCTTTCAGTTAAAAGGGGTTAGAGTAATTTTAAAAGAGAAATAGGTTAGAATGTTATTACTTTTTAAATTTCCTTTTTAAAAAATGATATTTTAGGAGCCAGTGTGATTATTTTACCTTCTAGTCCATTTACTATTTTTTTTCCAAAAGCAGGTTTTAAAATATAATTTCTTAAGGAATCTTTTATTTGTCATTGTATAATTATCATTTTCATAAATATGGATTGAATCTATATATATATATTTCCCCATTGGAAGATATAGAGATAAATATTTGAGAAGGGTACATTTTTAAAGGAAAGTACTGTCTAGTGGAAAAGGAAATCAGTGCACATTAAGGTAGAAAATGATAATACTAGGTAAAGACAGACACAAAAAATGCTGAGTTCAGAGAGGAGACTGTTCACTTACCTTCTGACACCGGCAAGATTTCTTAAATATTTTGGCAGACATTTTATATTAATTGATTTAGGTTAAGGTTACCATTTTATAATAATTAACTATAAGAGAATGTTATATTCAGTGAGACTTAATTGTCCTAATTCATATGAAATTAATAATCACCTTTTAAAAATCACAGCATACATGTATGGTTTTTTTTTAGGGCTCTCTTGCTACTTGCCAGTTATCTGAACCATTATTGTGGTTCATTCTGAGAGTACTGGATACTAGTGATGCCTTGAAAGCATTCCACGATATGGGTAAGGCAAAATTTTCAAAACTGCCATTTAAGAGTAATCGTTAAGTAGTGCAGTATGTTCTTATTTTGATGGTCTTCTGTGAGAGTTGACTCGGTGTCAAATCATCTGTGTTAAGATAATTTTCATTTAGTATTCTTTATAAATTTAGGTGGTGTTCAGCTCATTTGCAACAATATGGTTACTAGTACAAGGGCTATTGTAAACACTGCAAGAAGTATGGTATCAACTATTATGAAGTTTCTTGACTCTGGTCCGAATAAAGCTGTTGACAGCACTTTGAAAACAAGAATCCTTGCTTCTGAGCCTGACAATGCAGAAGGGATCCATAACTTTGCACCCCTGGGTAAGAACACAGTTGTTTCATCTTACGGGTGTGAATTTAAATAGTACTTAGTTAATTGGCTGGTATGAAGCAAAAGTAGTTGTCAAAATACATTGATTGTGTTATAATATCACCATTTTAATTACAAACCATTGATTTTAAAGGCTCTAGTTTTCCAAACCGCCTACTGATTAGAAGGAAGTTTTTAATTGTTCTGTAGTAGGAAAATTCGTTTTTATTTCTGAGTTTTAATAGACATAATTTATGAAACTAGGTAGTATAATTCTTATGTCAGTTTTCAGTATAAATGTTTGTTTTAAAAAGCTTGTTCCTTCTTGAGTGATTTTTTTTTTTTAATTTAAAATTTATATAGTTATTCATTTTTCCAGTCTACATAGTTTCTTTTTGTATTTTTCTTGTCATATTTGTAACTCATAAACATTGATAATTTAGAATAAAGGTGATTATTTTCAAGTTTATTTTTTATTATCAAGTATACTTTATTTTCAAGGCTGTATTGAACATTGCTTTTTACTTAAATCATTTGAGAATTATTGTGCTAAGTTTGTTGTTGCTTGTTTAGTTTTCATTTGACATGTTAGTACATAGAAATTTGGCAGCAGTTAACAGTGAACTTGTCACCTTGCCAGTTGACTGGATGTCCTGATTATTTGCGAATACTGTGACAAATTATGCTAAGTATATTATGTGCATTCATAATATTAAATGCTCATGTTTTTAGCTAATTTTTCTAGTGTAATTATTGTGATTTTAATAGTTCTTGATGCTTTATTAGGTTTCTTTTGCAAGTTTTTATTTTATTTGAAATACTTCTGTAGGTACAATCACATCTAGCAGTCCCACTGCCCAACCAGCTGAGGTGCTTTTACAGGCCACGCCCCCCCATAGAAGAGCTCGCTCTGCTGCTTGGTCCTACATCTTTCTGCCGGAGGAGGCTTGGTGCGACCTTACCATTCACCTTCCTGCAGCAGTGCTCCTTAAAGAGATACATATCCAGCCTCACCTGGCATCTCTTGCAAGTGAGTAATAATTTGTTTAAAGATCCACCATGAAAATAAACTATAACATATAGAAGCATTTAAAAAATGAGAAATACACTTAGCAAACAGTGATAAACTTAGATAAAATTTCCAGATTGCTTAATTTTGAACAGTTTAATATAATGTTTAACATTAGTACCACATCATTTACCATCAAATGAATTGGCATGACTGTTCCCCTGAAATAAATAGAAAGTGTGATGAAATTTAAAGAAATATACCCTGGGTGTATATTATTTTGCCTTTCGTCTTGCCCCGAATTTATGGCACTATAGCATTAAGATAAAATGAGTTAGTTTGTACAACTGTAGATAACTGTCTTAGTTTTTCTAGTCCTCAGTCCTAGCTCTGTAATGTGAAATTAATATAGATTCCCTTCCCATTGTAAGATAATTAGTTCTGCAAAGTTTTTATTGTAATATGTAGAGTGTGATATTTTGAATATTACGACCTTTAAATTTTTAATGTTTTGAGTATCTTCCATTTGATGCATTTTCATTTAATACATTTTGTTGTAACTTTGCAAGGGAAATAATTAATTGTAAAGAATTAAAAAAATATAAGTTACACGTTAAAAGAAGAAGGAACTCTTTCAAGCATTCATGAAGAAATATAAAGTACTATTTTAATTTGTGATGGTCCCCAAATTCTTTCAATATAAATATAATGATTTATACAGAATTGTTGAAGTTGTGACAATCATTTATTTTCATTGATTGATTCTCATTGCTATCATATGTCACTCAATAATTCAGTGAAGATCTATGGGAAATTTTGTAGACCACTGGCATATTTGGAAGAATAAATTTTTATACTTATTTGCAAGATAAGATTATTATTATACCCTAACAGAGTAGTAGAATCCACATATACCAGGTTAAAATAGATATAATGAATAAAACGACAGAAGAAAAGTATGTTAATGCAGTGTTTTAGCAGGTCAAAAATAAATATATTACGTGGCAAAATATAAGCCAGTATAAGACTTAGGAGATAATCTAAGATGAGGAAGAAACTGCTTTTGGGGGAAGGAGAAAGTGGCTTTCAATTGTAGCTAGAATTTATACATAGTAATTTGAATAGGAAGGGTGTTACAACGGAGGACTCTATACATTATGATAAATCGGTAGATTACATGTTTTCTAACACAGGTGTGATTAATACTTTTGCTTTCAGATCAGAGTACAAACTAAAGATATAGTGTATTCTTGTAGAAATAACATAGCCTTTAGGATCAAAACATGGTCTTGAACATAAAATGTTCCCTTTATTCGTGTGAGGGTTTAGATTAATCTCTTTTTATTAGTTTGTATTGGTAGAGTTAAAGAGATTATATAATGTGGATAATACTTCCTTGAAAGGTTAAGATTAAATTTAAAAATTATGTGATTTATCTAGTTCTCTGAAAACCAGGGGTATAATTGGCATATAGTAAAAGTTAACTTCCTGATTTTATAGTTGGCATTAAAATCAAGGTTCAAAGGTTGTTTTAGTTGATAGATAAATTTATTAAATGTTCTTCCATGTATGTGAGAAAGAGTTTTCCCATAGCAACTGCTAGTTAATTACTTCATTGTGTGTGTATGCTCAGTCGTGTCAGACTCTTTGTGACACCATGGACTGTAGCCTACCAGGCTCCTCTGTCGATAAAATTACCCAGACAAGAATGTTGGAGCATGTTGCCATTTCCTACTCTAAGGGATCTTGCCACCCAGGGATCGAACCCACATCTGCATTGATAGGCAGATTCTTTACCACTGCAGCACCCAATTACTTCATTCAGTTCAGTTCAGTTCAGTCGCTCAGTCGTGTCCGACTCTTTGTGACCCCATGGACTGCAGCACACCAGGCTTCCCTGTCCATCACCAACTCCTGGAGTTTACTCAGAACTCATGTCCATTGAGTCAGTGATGCCATCCAACCATCTCATCCTCTGTCATCTCCTTCTCCTCCCGCCTTCAGTCTTCCCCAGCATTGAGGTTTTTTCCAATGAGTCAGCTCTTTGCATCAGGTGGCCAAAGTATTGGAGTTTCAGCTTCAACATCAGTCCTTCCAATGAACACCCAGGACTGATCTCCTTTAGGATGGACTGGTTGGATCTCCTTGCAGTCCAAGGGACTCTCAAGAGTCTTCTCCAACACCACAGTTCGAAAGCATCAATTCTTTGGCGCTCAGCTTTCTTTATAGTCCAACTCTCACATCCATACATGACTACTAGAAAAACATAGCTTTGACTAGACAGACGGACCTTTGTTGGCAAAGTAATGTCTCTGCTTTTTAATATGCTTCTTAGGTTGGTCATAACTTTTCTTCCAAGAAGTAAGCATCTTTTAATTTCATGGCTATAGTCACCATCTGCAGTGATTTTGGAGACCCCAGAAAATTAAAGTCTTCCACTCTTTCCATTGTTTCCCCATCTGTGTGCCATGAAGTGATTGGACTGGATGCCATGATCTTAGTTTTCTGAATGTTGAGTTTTAAGCTACCTTTTTCACTCTCCTCTTTCACTTTCATCAAGAGGCTCTTTAGTTCTTCACTTTCTGCCATAAGTGTGGTGTCATCTGCATATGTGAGGTTATTGATAATTTCTCCTGGTAATCTTGATTCCAACTTGTGCTTCATCCAGCCTGACATTTCTCACGATGTACTCTGCTTAGAAGTTAAATAAGCAGGGTGACTTGACATACTCCTTTTCCTATTTGGAACCAGTCTGTTGTTCCATGTCAAGTTCTAACTGTTGCTTCCTGACCTGCGTACAGGTTTCTCAAGAGGCGGGTCAGGTGGTCTGGTATTCCCAACTCTTTAAGAATTTTCCACAGTTTGTTATGATCCACACAGTCAAAGGTTTTGGCATAGTCAGTAAAGCAGAGGTAGATGTTTTCCTGAAACTCTTGCTTTTTCGAGTACTTCATTTGGCCTCCTTAATTTGTAGCAGGAAATTATTTTAAATATTCTGAATGTTTAAATTTTGAAAGGCAAAAAAGGATCAGAGGTGAAAACAGTTTCTTAACTCAAATGTGTTTAAAATCATAGCAATATGATAGTAGTGAAATAATGAGTTTGTGAAAAGGTACTTTTAAAGTCACATTCTTCCTAAATTATATACAGCTGTAAACCACAGCATACTAATCAAATGCCCCATTTTGCCTGTGGTAATTCTGAGAGTAGAAATAATAGAGTCATTGCCTGTTTTTGTTTTCTTCAAGAAAATGAAGTATATGTGGATTGCATATCTTCAGTTACTCTGTTTTTTAGGTTAATGTTAGAATTTTTTATGTACAATTTTCATTATACTGTAATTTTCATATAATAGCTCCAAAATCAATTATAATCAAAGTTAGCAACAAAGTAAGACTTAGCGTATACATATTCTTTTTATGAATTCATAATGAATATAACTGAAAGCTGCCATTTTACTATAGTTGCCTTTAAAATAGGAACTAGAGTTTACTTTTTCTTTAGTCATTGTTCAATTTTCTCTCCGTGTAGCCTGCCCATCCTCAGTTTCTGTAGAAGTAAGTGCAGATGGAGTAAACATGCTACCATTGTCCACTCCTGTTGTCACAAGTGGTCTTACCTACATAAAAATTCAACTTGTGAAAGCTGAAGTAGCTTCCGCTGTCTGCCTTAGACTCCATCGTCCACGAGATGCCAGCACACTAGGCCTTTCACAGATCAAATTACTGGGCCTCACTGCTTTTGGTACCACTTCTTCAGCAACAGTTAATAATCCCTTTCTTCCATCTGAAGATCAGGTATCCAAAACAAGGTATGTAGTTCCTCATTGTTAAGAAAAACCTTTCTGTGCTTTTCATAAAGTTTATTCTGTGGTTTCTTTGTGTTTTTTTAGAGTTTAGAAAATTCTTTGTTCCCACAACTTGCTCACCTTGGAGAAGTTTTGTTTGATGTTGGAAAAGTTTTTACTTCAGAAGTCTGAAGTAATTTAAGCTACTTAAATTAACCCATATAGGCGGTTTTGTGTTTTGTATTTCAGTATTGGATGGTTACGGTTATTACATCATTGCCTTACTCACATAAGTGATCTGGAAGGAATGATGGCAAGTGCAGCTGCACCTACTGCTAATTTGCTACAAACTTGTGCTGCCTTACTGATGTCTCCATACTGTGGAATGCATTCACCCAACATTGAGGTTGTGCTTGTAAAGATAGGACTTCAGTCTACTCGAATTGGCCTAAAGCTTATAGACATTCTTCTGAGAAATTGTGCAGCATCAGGCAGTGATCCTACAGGTGACAATTAATTTTGATATTTGAATTTTTGCGTATCTGCAGAGAAATAATATTTGAACTGTGATGTTTGTGATTAATTCCATTTCCAAAATTAAATTCCATATGGCTTCATTATTTTTGGAGTTTGATTTTTTTTGTTGTTGTTGAAATTTATAGAAGTTACGTTTAATGAATAATTTAAGATTAAACTGAGCGAATCTTTTCATCCCATTTGCTTATTTAGCAAATTTTTCCTTTTGATTCTCTTTTTGCAAGATTTGAATAGTCCTTTACTTTTTGGAAGGCTGAATGGACTCTCTTCTGACTCTACTATAGATATTCTTTACCAGCTTGGAACGACTCAGGATCCTGGAACAAAAGACAGGTATGTGGTGATCTCTTTTTTCACATGAGAACATATATACACATAATCTCATGTAGTGGATGTTACTAATAATGCTTTTTTTTAAATATCTTTTTGTAAAAGTTAAGCTTAGGTATTACTAAACTTACAGAAATAAAGGAATAGTGTGTCTATATTAGATACCTGGACTATTTTGATAATAGTAATGTTTGTTTTCACTGATTATTTATATTATCCATTGACATCTTTTCATTAGATTCTTCCCCTTCTTTCTCCTGCTTCCTACTGCAAAGTGAAACACTGTCATACCAAGTAAATAATACTGATTGTTTCACCTAAATGTTTACTGATCTTTCAGTATAGGTAATTTTAGGTAAGCTTTACTAATGTAGTTCTTCCTTGATGTCTTCTACCTTCAAATTCATAAGGACTCCAAGTATCTTTGGAACATGTTTTTGTTTGTATAAGTAATATGAATTATCTCTATGCTGGAGACTGTTTCCTGAGTTAATATCCTTTTAAGTATGTTGAATATTTTATATTCAATTAAGATTCTTTATTTTTATTAATTTGTATTTAAAGTGAAATCATTTGGTATGTTGTTAAACATCTTACTTCATGAATTATTAACAGATTATTAATTTTTTGGTGGGTTCTTACTCATTTTACAGCTGTTCAGTGAGTAGCTGGTATATGTCTAGCATTGTGCTAATACTAGAGAGATCAAGTTTATTCAATCCAATTTGTGCCCTCAGGAGTGGGGAGACAGAACAGTGTCCCTAATAAGGGGAGACTTTATGTAGGTCAGACTGACGGGTATGAATTAGGGTGCCTGGCAGTGAAGGCATCTTGGAAAAATTGTTACTTAATCCCTGATAATGTAATCAGTTCAGTTCAGTCACTCAGTCGTGTCCGACTCTTTGCGACCCCATGAATCGCAGCACGCCAGGCCTCCCTGTCCATCACTAACTCCCTAAGTTCACCCAAACCCATGTCCATCAAGTCGGTGATGCCATCCAGCCATCTTATCCTCTGTCGTCCCCTTCTCTTCCTGCCCTCAATCTTTCCCAGCATTAGGGTCTTTTCCAATGAGTCAACTCTTCGCATCAGGTGGCCAAAGTATTGGAGTTTCAGCTTCAACATCAGTCCTTCCAATGAACACCCAGGACTGATCTCCTTTAGGATGGACTGGTTGGATCTTCTTGCAGTCCAAGGGACTCTCAAGAATCTTCTCCAACACCACAGTTCAAAAGCATCAATTCTTCGGCACTCAGCTTTCTTCACCGTCCAACTTTCACATCCATACATGACCACTGGAAAAACCATAGCCTTGACTAGACGGACCTTTGTTGGCAAAGTAATGTCTCTGCTTTTTAATATGCTGTCTAGGTTGGTCATAACTTTCCTTCCAAGGAGTAAGCATCTTTTAATTTCATGGCTGCAGTCACTATCTGCAGTGATTTTGGAGCCCAGAAAAATAAAGTCAGCCACTGTTTCCACTGTTTCCCCATCTATTTCCCATGAAGTGATGGGACCGGATACCATGATCTTAGTTTCTGAATGTTGAGCTTTAAGCCAACTTTTTCACTCTCCTCTTTCACTTTCATCAAGAGGCTCATTAGTTCTTCTTCACTTTCTGCCATAAGGGTGGTGTCATCTGCATGTCTGAGGTTATTGATATTTCTCCCGGCAATCTTGATTCCAGCTTGTGTTTCTTCCAGCCCAGCATTTCTCATGATGTACTCTGCATATAAGTTAAATAAGCAGGGTGACAATGTACAGCCTTGACGTACTCCTTTTCCTATTTGGAACCAGGCTGTTGTTCCATGTCCCGTTCTAACTGTTGCTTCCTGACCTGCATACAGGTTTCTCAAGAGACAGGTCAGATGGTCTGCTATTCCCATCTCTTTCAGAATTTTCCACAGTTTATTGTGATCCACACAGTCAAAGGCTTTGGCGTAGTCCATAAAGCAGAAGTAGATGTTTTTCTGGAGCTCTCTTGCATTTTCGATGATCCGGCAGATGTTGGCAATTTGATCTCTGGTTCCTCTGCCTTTTCTAAAACCAGCTTGAACATTTGGAAGTTCACGGTTCACGTATTGCTGAAGCCTGGCTTGGAGAAATTTGAGCATTACCCTACAAAGTTCAAAGCATTATTGCTTTAAAAAGTCTTTTGCTTTCATTTTGTGGTCCCCAGCTGTAGGCAATGCAGTGTAGTAGGGTGGTACTTGAAAACGTATGTGTGTTGAGGCTGTTCGGTTGTCAGAGTGCAGGAGGGTGGGGTGTCTGCTACTAGTATTTAATGCTTGTGGACCAGAGATGTGAAACATGGTATATTGCATGAGATTCTGCACAATGAAGAGCTGACCCCCAATCACTGATCTACGGTGTGTGGATTTATTATGAAATGAGTAAAAATTTAGAGGATAAAATTAGTTTTTTTAAACTGTGTATCCTGTAATTCTAGACATATATATTCTGCCATAAATAAGGTAAGAATCAATATTTATATGCTGATTAGATGAGTTATTGCAGATATTTTCATCACTTAAATAGGTATTATTGGAAAATTAGAATTACTTTGACATTATTGATTGCATAATTCCTTTTCCCTCCTATTTTACATTAAAATTACTGAGAATAATCTTATGTTATTCTCATATATACATTGCTTACATGCAGTGGCGGAATTTATCTGTATTAGATGTCATCTGTAGTATAATTGATTATTATTTGAATTCGTCTTCTTTTTTTAAGAATTCAGGCCTTGTTAAAATGGGTCAGTGATTCTGCAAGAGTGGCTGCTATGAAAAGAAGTGGCAGGATGAGTTACATGTGTCCTAACTCTTCATCAATAGAGTATGGTCTTTTGATGCCATCTCCTTCTCATTTGCACTGTGTAGCAGCAATTTTGTGGCACAGTTATGAACTGCTGGTAGAATATGATTTACCAGCACTGCTAGACCGAGAGCTCTTTGAGTAAGTATGATTTACGAAATTCTTTTTCTCCCCAGTATTAGATCACTTTAGGTTTTTACTTGATAAAGCACCATTTTTATTTTCTAGTTGTATAAAAATAATGAAAGTGCTAGATAAGTATAAATGATATCATTTTGAAATGAGATGCTACTCAAATTTAATCTTCATGTTTTAAGAAGCTGTATTAGTGTCATTGCTGCTTTTCCCACCTAAATTTGGAATGTTTAATGTATTCTGCAGTTCACAGTATTTATTCTCTTTTGTAAATTTACTCACTAGATTCTTTTATCTTTAATATACAACTTTGGAGGGAAAGTGTAGCTAGAAATTTTAAAAGACTACTTTAGACAGTTCTTACAGTTGTTTGTTTCTCATTCTTTCTAGACAGCTATGATTATTCTTTTGACTAGTAGTTTCCACTTAACCCACATTTCTTCACCATATGCAGTTAAGGCTTTATTGAGCTGACTGCCTAATAACTCTGAGTCTATGGCAAAATATAATATTATTTCTGAAGAGTTCCATGACTCATAAAAGGTTGGCCTTTTGTTCTCTAGTTTGTTATTTTCATATTTGCTTCTTTTACTTGGCATAATCCATGACTTATTAGTGAAGGTCACTAATAGTTTTCATTTTGCAGACATGAATTAAAACCATTAATCATGTCAAATTCAATCTAAACATTTCTTTGCTATAATTTTTTCATGATTTTCTGTATGTCATTTTTTTTTTTTAGGTCACACGGAGAATGGTAGAACCATTTTGATAGAGATCTCTTAGTTTTCTGTGCTCATCTTGCAAGTTTTACTTCAGCTTACTGAAGTACTTAATGATGTTTATCAGAACCAATCTTGCTGTGACATTATAGTATCATAATACTGAATGTTAGACTATGTAATTTTCATCAGAGTGATTTCTAGTAGAAATAATGGACAGTGAAGTCTTTCTAAAAGTAAATGTATTTTCTTTAACATGGTATCTTTTATTCCCTAGGTTACTTTTTAATTGGTCCATGTCTCTTCCCTGCAATATGGTTTTGAAGAAAGCTGTGGACAGTCTGCTTTGCTCGATGTGTCACATACACCCAAGTTATTTTTCTTTGCTCATGGGCTGGATGGGCATTACTCCTCCCCCAGTGCAGTGTCACCATGGACTGTCCATGACAGATGATAGCAAAAAGCAAGATCTCAGTTCATCTTTAACAGACGACTCTAAAAACGCACAAGCACCTCTTGCCCTAACTGAATCACATTTGGCAACCCTTGCTTCCTCTTCTCAATCTCCAGAAGCTATCAAACAATTATTGGACTCGGGTTTGCCTTCTCTTCTTGTGAGGAGTCTGGCTAGTTTTTGTTTTAACCACATTTCTTACTCTGAAAGCGTTGCTCAATCAGTAGACACTTCCCAGGACAAACTGAGACGGCACCACGTTCCACAACAGTGTAATAAGATGCCTATCACAGCGGACCTGGTTGCTCCTATTCT
This sequence comes from Okapia johnstoni, assembly GCA_024291935.2. NCBI lineage: Eukaryota > Metazoa > Chordata > Mammalia > Artiodactyla > Giraffidae > Okapia > Okapia johnstoni. The sequence continues at coordinate 119,537,673 of CM044306.1, read as the reverse complement.
TAGGTTTTTGACAGAAGTTGGCAATAGCCATATTATGAAAGACTGGCTTGGTGGGTCTGAAGTCAATCCACTGTGGACAGCACTTCTGTTTTTATTGTGTCACTCTGGATCTACCTCTGGAGGACACAACCTAAGTGCACAACAGACCAGTGCAAGATCAGCTTCTCTTTCCTCAGCTGCTACAACAGGATTGACTACTCAGCAGAGGACAGCAATTGAGAATGCGACTGTTGCATTCTTTCTGCAGTGCATTTCATGTCACCCTAATAATCAAAAGCTGATGGCCCAGGTAAGAGTAGAAAAACTGACTTACATTCCAGGTGTCTTATTATTTTAATGTGCTGTCACATAAGACTCTTGAAATTAGTTCAGAAATTGGCAGGTATTAAGGCCAGATGATGATGAAGTTTCTGGTTGGGTGCATTTAAGGATTTGAATTTAAACCATAATTAAAATTAAGTACCGATATCTCCTCCCTTCTCTCTTCACTTGTTACATAAGTCAGTTATTCTTTTTGATGAATGATGGACAAATTCTTCAAGATTCTAGCTAAAGGTCATACAGTCTTCTTTTTAAAAATCTACTCCCAATATGATGCTTCAGCTCTTGGAACAAGATTGACCACTTAAAGGTGGCCATTGAAGGCCTCATCTGCATCAAGGCATTACATTTTGTAGTAACTGGATTGTTGAAAGCTGTTGATTTGCTTCTAATGAAGCAGATATTAGAGTAGGTTTCAGACAGAAGACTCTTGACAAATCACATACAAAGTATGAAAGATTATTGTATTGAGTCTGGGGGCCAAAAATCTTGAAAGCTGGAATTATCTCTAAAATAATTCTAGTTCCTTTTTGCCAGATTTTGCTTGTTTCCAGCTGTTGTAATCTTCAAAAAAATTTAAACTATAAAATGGAAATAGTAATACCTGCCTCTCAAAAGATTTTTTTTTTGAGAGGATTATAATGTATATGAGCATGCTGTGCTATGTATACTAGCATAGAGCTTATTTGAGACATGGTTCAGTTCAGTTCAGTTGCTCAGTCGTGTTTAACCCTTTGAAACATGGTAGACACCAACAAATAGGAATGAGCATTTACTCCCTTATTTGATAGTGCTTATTCAGGTTAAACTATTAATATCTAAAAGGATGAGCTATTATAATTTAAAAAAATTACTGAATGACTTAACTTTTAGAAGAGGAAAATACTTTATTGCCTCAGCTATATTATTGGGAAACTGTCTACTTAATGTGCCTAATTTGAAAGAAATGCTTAAATTACCAGTTTTAACGAAGTCCTTAAATATGAGTATTTGAAAATTTGGTTTCTGCCTGTGGGTAGAGTGAAACTTTCTGTGCCATTGTCTTCTGTCCTGGTTATTCTCTCTTAGTTTCTTGTTAAGGCTTTATTTTATATTTTTAATACATTTTTTTTCAGAATTTTTATTGTATAGTAACCACATTTACATATTGATTGAAATTAAAATTAAGTTGGTTTTGCCAGGTATTTTGTGAAAACCCTGTACTAGTAACTTCTCTCATCCACAGAAATTTCTGATTCACTTTCAACTTCATGTCTACCTCGTATTCATGTATTTTAAGATGGAATAACATATTCTTTAATTGCTAATTTGATGAAACATACTTATTAATCCACATTTTAAATTTCCTCTTTATTCTTTAAAGTAAAAAGCTGGAAGTACCACATTTAACTTTTTAAATCTCTCACTTTGCCAGGTTCTCTGTGAACTGTTTCAGACATCTCCTCAAAGAGGGAACCTTCCAACATCAGGCAATATTTCAGGGTTTGTACGTAGATTATTTTTGCAGTTGATGCTGGAGGATGAGAAAGTGACAATGTTTCTTCAGTCTCCCTGTCCAGTGAGTATTTAACAATTAAATTAAATCTTAATGATAAACTGTATGTAAAGGTATTTTATGTTTTCATATCAGAGCTTACAGTTATCTCTGTTCTAATTTCTAATACAGCAGAATGAAAAACTATCATAGCCTTTATACTTAATGATAGGACTTAGAAATTTCAGCTAACCCTCTGTTTGGAATAACCTAGTTGTAAATTGCCATGAGTAGTATAATTTGATTTGGGAGGAAAATTGACAGATTGTTGGGTACAACAGTGCTAATGCAAAATTTGACCAACAAATCACATGACAGACATGCCACATTTGAAGAAATGCAGAAAATAAACTCGTACATTTTTGTGTGCATTATTGAATTTTTATTCTTTTATGCTTTTGAAATTGTTATATAATATATATTTCAAAAAATCTGTTCTTTATTTCTTGATTTCCAGCTGTACAAGGGGAGAATTAATGCTACTAGCCATGTCATCCAGCATCCAATGTATGGAGCAGGCCACAAATTCCGAACACTTCATTTGCCAGTCTCAACAACATTATCAGAAGTTCTGGACAGAGTGTCAGGCAAGTCAGACTTAAATAGTTATTTTTCTTTAACTTTGTTATATGTATATAGGAATTTTATCATTTTTATAATTTTATTATATTCACTCAGGAACTATTTGATGACATGAAATGGTCAAGGTGGTTTCACATTTCAAAACATGATGCAGTGTACAAAATGTATAATTTCAAGCACCTGTAATTCTTTTGTTGTTATGTGTGTTGTGTTTAGTAGTGGCAGAACTGTCAGTTGGCAATGTCGATAAGCTGTGGGAAGCTATTGATGGAATTTTCTTGAGATAAACCATAAGTCTATATTATAGTAGATGAATTACACAGTATATTAGGTTGAATGACAGCATTCTAAGTAATAAACATTTACTAAATCTGGGGGAGAAATGAATGATCAGTAGGTAGGATTGGCTGGTGACTTTATTGTTTATAACAGTGAGGAAGACAGAACTTTTCACCTAGATTTCTTGCCTGTATTTTAAGAGCTCTCAGTTGATGCCTTTAAATAGGATATAAGTTTCTGAAGTATAAGCATTTTGGGGGTAGAATGCTGGTTGACTGTGGTGAGTTTCACTTTTTTTGCCTCTCTGAAATCCTAGTCAGTGATAAATTCATTGAATATCTGCTATGTGTAAGCACAGTAATTTCTTCTAGGGTTGTGAAAGTGAGCAGGACACATAGTCTGCCTCTTAGAGTATTTATGATATTTTGTATATTGTCAGAATAAAAAACAAATTGAAAATTTAAATGTTTGCAATTTATAAGTCAGTGCGTTTCTAAGTCTTTGAGCAACACTGTTAACTAAAGAAGTTAGGAGTTCCCAAAAGAACTGGCGTTATCTATTTATTAGTTGGAAATATTAATCCCAGTTTGAAATAAAAGACTGAGTTGAAGAGATGTGGGAGTTGTTACCATACATATTTAGGCTTCCCTGGTAGCTCAGCTGGTAAAGAATTCACCTGCAATGCAGGAGACCCTAGTTCAATTCTTTAATCGGGAAGATACCCTGGAGAAGGGAGAGGTTACCCACTCCAGTATTCCTGGGCTTACCTGGTGGCTCAGATGGTAAAGAATCTGCCTGCAGTGCAAGAGATCTGTGTTCGATCCCTGGTTTGGGAAGATCCCCTAGAGGAGGGTATAGCAATCCTCTCCAGTATTCTGGCCTGGAAAATCCCCATGGACAGAGAAGCCTGACAGGCTGCAGTCTGTGGGATCACAAAGAGTCAGACACGACTGAGCAACTAAGCACACCAAACATACTTAAATAGCCAGTAAGTTAAACCACAAGAATGAATATGATCACTTTGAGAAAATAAAGTTGAAAAGATTTTTTATCGGTTTTAGATACTGCATCTAACACAAATGTGTGCCTAATATTATAATACTTTCCTACATTTTACATATTACGCAGTAAAGTGTTGGAATATATTATAAATGTCTAACATTTTTTTCTTATTTGAAAACCTCCATCTTACCTGTTGTAGCTAAACTTTGTGAAAATTTGATTTTACACACTTTTTCTACATTTCAATTTTCTGAAATTGTGCCTTTTACATGATGAAGAAAAAATTTTTAAATAATTGAAGGAAGGAAGTGAAGGAAGAGTACTGAAATTCAGTTTTTGAGATGTCACCATTTAACTTGATAATCGAAATGTATAGACATAGTACAAAATAACTGGAAGTTTAACATTTTTACTTATCTTTACTATAAATGAATACTGTTTTCTAAAATGTCTTGTTCTGTCATTTAGCATATTGTACAAAATAGCTCCCTTTATTATCTAAAAATTAAAAATAAAACTGATGGCTGTAGAAGAACAGTGTCCTACTAAAAAGTCCAGCAGAGTTATCCTTAGCAAATATCAGAAACTTCTAAGTGCCTACTTTAACCTCTGGTTAGCAGTACTTTGGTCTCTAAACTGTGTTTGTGTTCTTTAGTCACATCTCATGATATATTAACATGTGAGTATATATTTTACTAATATTCTAGAAAACCAAGAATCCAAAATTATTTAAATGGTTCCTTTACCTGCTTCCTATTGCTTTTAACTATATTGCTTTCAAATAACGATTGTGTTTGTTGTTTTTTTTTTTAATTTCTATCATTGTTTTAAGCAACTTGACTGTTGCTATCATCAGATAATATGCCTTGTAGTTTTCTTCATGTTCCTTATGGTTTGAGTTTTTTGACTTAAATCTGTGTGTTTATGAATTTTTTCAGATTTGGAAATGTTTTGCCTATTAGTTTCTCAAATATATTTGTCTCTGCTCTTTTAGTGATTCTAATTACACATTTATTAGGCCTCTTGAAGTTATTTTACAGCTCACTGAAGCTCTGTTCTTTTTTCCCCCATTTCCTTCTTGTACTTTTTGAGTTTCTTAGTGGTTAAATAAGATCATTGTATGGTCATCATTTATTTCATGATTTATAATAGCATGCCATATTCAAAAGCATGAAAGAAAATATTAATTCAGAGTAATGATTGTCTGTGAAAGTCCTTGGTATTCATTCTTAAAGTACTTGTAAAATATGTCATTTTATCTAAGATTCCTAGCCAAATAAAAACAATAAAACCAGCAACCTCTGATCCTTAAACTTGTTTGGTTATACTCACATTTGTAGCAGGAGAAGTATAATGTAATGAATATTAGGATTAATTCTGAACTTGAGTTTCATATTGCCCTTTATAGATTGTATCAATAACCTTGCTAAGACTGTTTCCTTATTTTGAAAATAATATTTTTCCTTGATATGCATGTTGTGAGGACTGAAATATATAGATCTAGGTGATAAGCAGATTGATCTATGCCTAAAATAAAGCAGAAGTTCTTGATAATAGTTTTTAAAACTGCCTCTAGAGGTAGTACTGTTGTAATACAAAATATTTTCTAGAGATTGGAGTTTAGGTATCCTGGCCTAAGGAGAATGATGAATCCCTTTCATTGATAAAATCAATGAGAATTGAATGTGTCGCACTTTCCTTCATAACATTTTTTCTAGACCACTTACATTACCTTTGTGTTAGTTACAATATAATCTTATGTAAAGTCCCCTAAGATGATTATTATTTCCCTTCTTAATGATTTTTGAAAATCAATGTATTTTACACAAAAATTTCTTACAGATACACCAAGTATCACTGCTAAACTAATTAGTGAACAAAAAGATGACAAAGAAAAGAAAAACCATGAGGAAAAAGAAAAAGTTAAGGCAGAAAATGGATTTCAGGATAATTACAGTGTTGTTGTTGCTTCAGGTAAGATTTTTTTCGTATATAATCTTGACTTTGTTGGTTTCTATAAAGTGTAACAATTTATAGGAATTTCATGTAATAAACAGTATTAATGTAAAAGCTGGTATAATGATGTCTTAATATTAAATACACAATTATTGTACCAGAAACCAATTACTTTTGGCATTGGAATTATTAAAGTTATTTTGTGCTTGCTATATTTCATCAGATTTTGAACATGTGTAAATAGTTTAGATGCTGCATTTCAACTTGACAGTGTACAGAGAATTATACTCTTTAAAATTTCACTAAGTCTTAAGGAATTTTTCTGTAACCGTTTTTTTTTTCTTTAAAAAAAATACAAATTGAAAAAGTATTCACTAGTTTTCACTTATGATATTGTGCTCATTCCATAAAATTAGAAAATAAAAATCTTCAAAAGAAAATTGGTTGAAAACTGAATTTTTACTATATTAGATGCAGGAAGAGGAAAAATTGGTCAAGATAAGGGATAATCTTGGAGGATGTTTTTCTTAACAAAATTCTTAGTTTAGAAGAGAAAGCTCAACCTAGATTACATTTCTTCTTAAATAGAAGACCTGTATATTGGTTTAATCTGTTCTTTCTCAGAGAAAAATTAAGAACACAAGCTTTTCTGTATATATTTGCATGAAATTACTTTCCAGTAAATGGATGCTCATCTACACGTATCTCAGAGAATACAGGAGTTAATTTATACTTTCTTGAAAAATAGTTACACATGCATCCAGTTATTCATTGTGGTTGTTTAGTTGCTAAATCATGTCCAGTTATTCATGAAGTATAATAAATGACAAATAGAATCAAATACAAATAGAATCAAATAGAATCAAGAGATTAGACACTGCATGAAAAGAAATATTTCTGTCTTTTGGTGTTAGGAACATGGTGCTTTAGTAATATATTGTAGAAATACACTTTTACTTCATTAGTGTTTTGGCTATATACATTTTTTGCTTGTTTGTTTGTTTTAGGGCTGAAATCCCAATCTAAACGTGCTGTGTCATCTACGCCACCTCGCCCACCATCCAGGAGAGGGAGGACAATGCCTGATAAAATAGGAAGTGCTTCCTCAGGAGCAGACACTGCCAACAAAATAATTACTGTCCCTGTGTTTCACCTGTTCCATAAACTCTTAGCTGGTAATGTTCACAATGATAAAGCATATACGAAATTTTAGTAATCTTACAAATGAATAAATCACATGTGTCATAGCCAAAATCATGTTTAATTAGATGCTGTTGATGAGATAAATAATTTGGTGAGACTTTATCCATACAGGTCTCTCCAAGAGAAGTGAGAATAAAAAGAAAGAAACCTGTTTAATACCCTTTTTAAACATTATAATGTTCCAGTTTTGCACTAGCTTCTTAAATTTTGTTATGAATGTGCTATAAAATGATCAGTAAAATTAATGTTTTAGTTCATTCGTAACAAGTTATATAGGACGTAACGTGAAGTTAATTTTAAAGAACTAGTTCTAGCAGTGAAATTCTTAGATGTAGTCCTGATAGTTAAACTTTCTCTCTTCCTGAATCATATTCTTTGACCAGTATACTTCCCTTTTGTCGAGGTAATAGCCATTTTATCTGCATGTGTGTGCTGTATCATTATAATCAAACTGCCAAATAACTTTGGATTTTACTTCTTAGCTTTAGACATTGTTGATTTGTAGCAGACGTCAGTAAAGTATGCCAGGTAGACTGGATGTTTCTTTTTACGAAAACATTTTCATAGGAATACAGCTATACCCACTTTATATACAAGGCAGCAAAAGAGACAAAGATGTAAAGAACAGACTTTAGGACTATGTGGGAGAAGGGGAGGGTGGGATGATTTGAAAGAATAGCATTGAAACACGTATATTACCATATGTAAAATAGATGACCAGTGTAAGTTTGATGCATGAAGCAGGGCATCCAAAGCTGGTGCTGTGGGACAACCCAGAGGGATGGGGTGGGAGGGAGGTGGGGGGGGGGGGTTCAGGTTAGGGGGACTCATGTGCATCCGTGGGCGATTCATGTTGATGTATGGCAAAAACCACCACAGTATTGTGAGGAAATTATCCTCCAGTTGAAATAAATAAATAATTTTTAAAAAACCTTTACATAGGAATACAGCTATGCCCATTCATTTATGTATTGTCCATAGTTGTTTTCATGCTACAGTAGAGGTAGTAGTTGCAGCAGAGACCATATGACCTCGTAGCTTAAAATATTTATTATCTAGCCTTTTTGGAAAAGATTTGCCAACTCCAGATTTATGGAAATTTTTTTTCTCCATGGTGCCATTGCTCAGAAGATCTTAGTGGGATTTGGTTAGTAACTAATTAACACTTTGTATCGGTTCAGTTCAGTCGCCTGGTGATGTCTGACTCTTTGCGACCCCATGGACTGCAGCATTCTAGGCCTCCCTGTCCATCACTTTGTATAGACATTATTGTTTACACTTGTCAGAAACAGATTTGAGTTTTGTAAACTTTCTGTTGGCTGTTTTTATATTGTTTTGAGATTGGTGTCAGAATCAAACTCTTAACCTGTAATTTAGTAAAAGCATTAAGTGATTGAATAAATTGAATCAAGTAAATGTCTCCCTCTTGGATTCCAGTTTTAACTTAGTTATGTCATTTTTAGGCCAGCCGTTGCCAGCTGAAATGACGCTTGCTCAACTTTTAACTCTGCTATATGACCGAAAACTTCCTCAAGGTTACCGTTCAATAGATCTGACTGTTAAATTGGGATCCAGAGTTATCACAGACCCAAGTCTGTCAAAAACAGATTCTTTTAAAAGACTGCACCCTGAAAAAGGTACATGTACGATACTTCTTTTAAGTTACAGTCTAATCTGAGCAGGCAGGTATTTCTGTAGCTGATTACTTAATTTACATTTTATTATGTCAACTTGAGATACGTTTTTTTCTTTATGACTGAGTTATTTCTGAATATAGAAAATTGTCATTATTTCTGTTGGAAATTAATGTTAATTCCTTGTGTAGCATCACTTTTTATGGGCCCATATGTTGTAATTCTTTTCTCCCTTTGGCTACACCATTCAGTTTGTCGAGTCTTAGTTCCCCAGCCAAGGATTGAACTTGGGCCCTCAACAGTGAAAGCATGGAGTCCTAACCACTGGACTGCCAAGGACTTCCTAATTTTTAAAAAATATTATTTCTGAATGAGCTGTGTTAATTGTTCATAATTTTATAATCAAAGTGTGGGCCCCATTTAGAATTTCCAATTTACTGTTAATTTATATTGAGTGATATTTTGTGCTCATAAATATTTCTTCTCTCAAAAGTGGGATCATACAGTTTCTTACCTTTTATTTTTATATATTCAATGAAATATTTCTAAATGTGCATTTTTACTTCCTATTTTTATATGGATATAACAATTTATCTGTTTCACAGTTGTTGAAGCATTCTGACTCTAGTATTTCACTACTATAAATGCTATTTAAGTAATGATTTTTATAGTGTGGATATGGTATCTTATTTATCTTCAATTTTTCCCTTGATTAAAGTTCAGTATTTAATTATTAGCCCTTTGTGCTCTTTAATAAATTTTAATACATTTCCTTTGCCCAAATTTTCAGCAGGATAATTTGTCTCTTTTAATGTTCATAGGATCTGGTTGTATGTGAACATAAGCTTTTGGTTTTCCTCTGTGAGTGATTCGGATTTAACCAATATGGTATAATTTTCAGTTTTCAGTAAGAAAATTTTTTGTCACTCTTCAGTTTTTCCTAATTGAGTACTTTTAGAACATAACATGCACATACATTAATATTTTCTGAAGTGTCTGATGTTTTACTTATTTGCCCTAAAGAATAATACTTCTCAGACTTCAACGGGCTTGCAAATCACCTACAGAACATTATAAAATTGCAGATTCCTATTCAGTAGGTCCAGAGTATGACCTGAGAGTCTACATTTCAAAAGCTCTCAGTATGATGCTGATCCTGACTGGACCATGTGGTGAAACAACTATAGGGAGCAACATCAGAAGTTATTTAAATATTTTTGTAGCGTCTAGCTTTAAAATAACTAAATCTGAATAACAGGATAATTATGCTCTTTTGTTGAATAGAGAGATGACAATAGCATCTGCTTTGTAAATGAAAAAGTATTATAAAAGTAGATCCTCTCTTTTAGCTGTTATTTGCGATTATTCTTCTAGATCATGGAGATTTACTTGGTAGTTGTCCCGATGATGAGGCTCTCACTCCAAGTGATGAATGTATGGATGGGATATTGGATGAATCTTTACTTGAAACCTGTCCCATTCAGTCACCATTACAAGTTTTTGCAGGAATGGGTGGACTGGCTCTTATTGCAGAAAGATTACCCATGCTATATCCAGAAGTAATTCAACAGGTAAGATAAGATTCCCGATTAATTATATCATTCCATGGCAAAGACCTGTTTTTTTGTTTATGTTTAACTTAACCTTTGGAAGTATCCTTTCCCTTAAAGTCTTTGAGTATTGTATAAATCTTTCAAAGCTCAGCCTATATGGAGCTTTCTAAGAATTCAGTTCAGTTGCTCAGTTGTGTCCGAACTCTTTGCGATGCCGTGGACTGCAGCACGCCAGCCCTCCCTGTCCATCACCAACTCCCGAAGTCTACCCAAACTCATATGCATTCAATCAGTGATGCCATCCAACCATCTCATCCTCTGTCGTCCCCTTCTCCTCCTGCCCTCAATCTTTCCCAGCATCAGGCTATTTTCAAATGAATCAGCTCTTCACATCAGGTGGCCAAAGTATTGGAGTTTCAGCTTCAACATCAGTCCTTCCAGTGAATATTCAGGACTGATTTCCTTTAGGATGGACTGGTTACCTGTTACTAAAGTAATGTTGTAAACCAAGTACATTTGCCAAGGTCATCACACTATAGCATTTTTATTTCTGTGCTTCTTAAGATGTGATATTAATTATAGATACTACTGGAAAATAGGGGAGTGAAATAGTAGTGTATACTTCTACCCAAATACACTATGTCTTTTTGCTTCACTTTTATTTCTTTTTAAGTGCCATTTCTATTTAAGTCGTTTTTAGAACATTAACTTCTTCCCCTGTCTGTTAATGTTAACTGTCATTGAGGTGTGTACTTTAAATGTCCTTTTATTAAATGAAGTAAGTGTGTGATGCATGGAGAGCTGTAAATATGAAGTTCTTTATTTTTGTTGATTGAGTTAGGGAAATTATTCTCTGTAATTTTGTCTACTTTGTGTGTGTGTGTGTGTATAAGTTTATGTATGTATTAGTTTCCTAGGGCTGCTGTAACAAAGTACCACAAACTGGGTGGCTTAAAACAACAGAAATTTAATTTTCTTACAGGTCAGAAGGCTATAAGTCTGAAATCAAGGTGTCACCAGAGCCATGCTCACAGTGAAGGCTCTAGGGGAGAATCCTTCCTTATCTCTTCTTAGTTTCTGATTATTACTGATAGTTAAGGGCATTCATTGCCCTCTAACTACATCACTCCAGTTTCTGCCTGCATTTTTACATGGCTGTCTTCCTTATCTGTATTTCCTGCTCCTTATAAAAACACCGTTGATTGGATTTGAGGTCCACCCTAAGCCAGTATGACCTCATCTCTTAATTGATTACATCTGCAAAGACCCTGTTTTCAAATAAGTTCATATTCACGGGTGCTGGGAGTTAAGACTTGAGCATATCTTTGGGAGGATACAGTTCAACCCACAATAATACCTATTTTGATAAATGGTTATTACTTAACTTCTATTCAAAGAACTTATGGTATTTTTATTTTTAGATGATATAACCAGGATATAAGATGACTGTCACAGAAAACTATGAGTAAAATTTTACTGCTTTCTAAAAATTGTAATGATGTAGCTAAAAGTTTGAAATGTTGGAATGTTGGAAAAAACTCCCAACATTCTCAAGACTATTGTTGCTCAGTGAAAATGACTTTCCTGGTTCAGTATTCAGTATGGTTCATTATAGTGATTAGAGACCAAGAGCTGCTATAATAAATACCTAGATGAGTGAAAGTGACTTTAGAATTGAATATTTATCAGAGTATGGAAGAATTTTGAGGAGCATGATATAAAGAGGTCTAAGTTGCCTTGAACAGACTATTAGTAGAAATATGGATGGTAAAGCCTTGTCCAGTGAGGGCCCAGAAGAGAGTGAGGATCATGATAGAGAGAACCTATGTATCATAGAGAATGCCTAAGTTAGGTTAAGCAGATTGTTGATAGAAATATGGATGTTAAAAGTACTAGTGGTGTAGTTTAGTAGGGAATGAGGAAAATGTTATTGGAAACTGGAGGAAAGGAGATTCTCTTTTAGTGATAGAAATCTTAGCGTATTTGTGTCCTGTATGTGGAAGACAGGACTTGTAAGTGATGAACTTTGATATTAGCTGAATTTCCAACCTAAGTGTGAAATTACCTGTTTTCTTCTTGGTACTTACTAGTAGTGAAATGTGAGAGGAAAGAGATAAATTGAGGGAAGATGTTAAAATTAGAGATTTGCTATCAGAAAAGCAGGCTCTGGAGAGAAAGCCAAGGATGTGGCTTTCAGTGTTTGCTGGTGCCCCAGAAAAATCAAGATGCTAGTGTAGTCAGTCACATACAGGGTTGTTTGAGGAGATCAGTATGGATCCCCTCGGTCATCTAACCCTGAGCCAGGAATGAAGAAAGTTGTGTGACAGTGCTAGCTAGTCAAAGAGGGAGATGTGATGATGAAACCAGAGGTTCAAATGAAGCAGCTGAAAGCCAAGGAATATAAATGGTCTCTAGTAGCTGGAAAACACAAGGAACTGACACTCCCCGAGAGCCTCCAGAAAGAGCATTTGATACTTAGGATCCAAAGCTTTGATTCCAACTCCATAAGACTCTTAGATTTCTGACCTCTAAGTCTTTCAGATAATAAATTTGTGTTGTTTTAAGTCAGTAAGTTTGTGGTGATGTGTTACAGCAAAACATATAGGAAATGAAGACAGATTTTGGTGTGTACTATTTTTAGGATGTTTTTTTCTGGTTTTGGCATCAGGGTAATACTGTCTTATAGAATGGGTTGGAAATGTCTAATATTTCTTATTAAGAACTGTTAGATGGGTTTTTCAACAGGTTAAACACTTAAAGATTACAAAATTAGTAGTAGAGAAGATATGTCAAAAGAAATAATCCAGACTGAAGCATAGAATGTGTAAGAAATGAAAAGAACATGACAGCTATATGGACATGTAGCTAGAAGTGAAAAATTCTGATATCTATTTTTGGTCACAGAAAAAGAGTGAATTGAAACAAGGATAGAAACAATACTGAAAGGAAGAAAATTTTCCAAAACTGATAAAAAACCTCAATCCAAAATTCAAGAAGCTCTCTAAACCCCAAGTAGGATATTCGTGCCTAAGAACATTATGATAAACTATGTAAAAACAAGAGAAAAGCTGAAAACCAGCCAAAAAGCAATAAACCCATTTCTTTCAAAACAGTAACAATAATTCTGACATCTAACCTTTCGTCAGACACCTTGGGAGCCAGGGAATTACTTCTTTGAAATGTAAAAAAAAATTGCCATTCTAGAATTTTATACCCAATGAAGAAGATTTTGAACATTTTCCTCAACCACCACTACTCTTTCCATAAAAGGTAAATTGGTAATATAAAATAGAATATGAGCCACCTGGGAAGCCCAGTCACATATATATGTGTCTATACATGTTTTTCCTAAATTGGTTTGCTTATATATAGAGCATGGAGTCAGACTGCTTTAGGCAGTTTGTATATACCTGTGTCCCATATCTGCCTTGTAAAATATCATTTCCACTAAAAGAAATCAGTGCCCTTTGGAAAAATTCTAGGATTCAGCCAGAGAATGTACAAGATGAGCCTAGATACAGAAGTCTGCTTTAAGAGGATTCCACTGACCAAGCCTCATTCTACTTGGTCATGAGATAAAATGATAGTAGCAGATTATTACTTGAAGAGTAACTTTAGAATTAATTAATAATTAATAAATGAATGAATAAATAGATGAAGAGAAGGAAATGTTTTTGTGTACAGTTCACTGCCAACCAATAAATGTAGAATTAATGAAAGAATTAGAAAACACCATTTGGCAGCTACATAGTGATTATTATTTCTCACAAACTTTATAAAAATACTAACTCGAATGATCAAAGTGGAGTGGGAAACAAGGATATAGTCTCAAAGACTCTGTTTACAGAAACTTAACTAATTACAAAGGAGAAAATAGTAACTTTTAGAGTAGAAATACTTGGCTCACACCACCATACTCATGGTATCGTATAACTCATTTTAAAAAACATGTCCTTTTATTGATTAAAAATATTTTTTTATTTCAAATTTGAGTTTAGTTGATTAACAGTGTTTTATAGTTTTAGATGTACACCAAAGTGATTCAGCTATACATTCTTGATTGATTTTTATATTCTTATTTTAAAGAGATCATTTGAATTCAAGTCTTTACTTTGAACCTGATGTTGAAACATACAAATAGCCAAACAAAATTGTTTTACTTTAGGTGAGTGCTCCGGTTGTAACATCTACCACTCAGGAAAAACCAAAGGATAGTGATCAGTTTGAATGGGTGACTATTGAACAATCAGGGGAATTAGTTTATGAAGCGCCAGAAACCATTGCGGCTGAACCTCCGCCTATCAAGTCAGCAGTACAGACCATGTCTCCCATACCTGCCCATTCTTTGGCTGCTTTTGGATTATTTCTTCGGCTTCCGGGTTATGCTGAAGTGCTACTGAAAGAGAGAAAACACGCCCAGTGCCTTCTTCGCTTGGTTTTGGGAGTGACAGATGATGGAGAAGGAAGTAAGTGTTGAGTGTTACTAATGAAATTTAATGTAGATGGGTTGTGTGAAATTAATTCAAATGTGCTTACAAAACTCCTGGCCATCTTTGGAGACATTTAAAGATGAAGCAGATATTTAGATCCTGCCATCAAGTAGCTGAGGTGCTACAGTAATAGCAATGAGGAATGTCTATACACATACATACTTAACAAGTTATAAAAGTCTTGAGACAAGTACAGTATTATGGAGACTTACAAGTGTGAGATTATTTTCTAATGAATAAAATAGCATTATAGTTTTTAGTGGGCCCTTGAAGGCAATCATCAGTTGTAGACTGAGAATGGTTATTTCAGAAAGAAGGACTGCTTTGAGCGGTGTTTATATGCTTATATTATATGAGAGGGCAGATGAAATTTGCATAAAGCAGCACAGAGAACTCATTTAAAAAGCTGTTATTGATAACAGATCATGGAAAAGCTTCTTAAGACCTTCAGATTTTATTCTGAATAACGATTAAGATTTATTAAAATATGTTAAGTGATGTAGTGATGTGATCAGAATCTTTTTAAAGAATTTTTCTGTGAATCTGGTAACAATATTTAGATGAAGGAGAACAGAATGAAGAAAATATAATAATAATGTATTTTATAATATAATGATAGTAGAGAATAATAACAGAAAGCTATGATGGTTATTTTCATTGGGCTGACAGTTTTTTTAATAGAAGGAAACAAAGAAAAATCATAGGGTAGTAGCCTGGCAAGTATATTTTTATTTGGTTTACCTCTAGTTCTTCAGGGAATGACCATTACATTTGAGAATCAGAATTTTTTTTCATGTTATTTTAAAATCATGTAGTTTTGATTAGAGGTGATGTCTTTCACATGCGGTGTATGTAGTGTTAAACCCTGTACCACAGAGTACAAATAATCCAATAAAATTATATGAATTTATTCATGAATCCTATAACTTGGAAGCTACCAAGTATTGTGTATGTACTTTTTGGTGTGTGTTTTCATATTGATGGAATTCTTAAAAAAATGTTGATATAATTTTAAATGTGTTCATAACTATTATTAAATTACAGTGTCTATATACTAAATACATCCTGGTGGTTTATTTTCAGATATAAACTATGTATACTTATTTTAATAGATCAGAAATTTCTAATTGCTTGAGCTGATTTTTTAAGTAGCTAGAGTGTAAGAACCATGGTAATTTAGGACTCTTACTATGAGACAGTAGGTATAACTCTAAACTGAAAAGGAAAAGAATTGTCTTTAGGCCATTTCAAACTGTTTCTAGTGAATAAACAGTAATGTCTATTAGAAAGCATAGTTGTATATGTCTTCTTTGCAGTGGTTGTCTCATCTGCCATTCACGTAGAAGCGTTTTTTTGTTTGTTTTGTTTTACATTTAATACTCTGTAGCTAGAACATAGTAGAAAACTTTATTGCAAACAAAACAAAATTGTTTTCTCTTGCATTCATGGTTGAAACTACTTCCAGGGCAAGACTTTCATACTCTTGTAAGGAAGTTTTAATGCTGCTTTTTTAGTTGTTAGTTTTTAGTTTAAATTTTTAGATTATAATAATTTTGGCATAGTCTGTAACAAGTATCATATGAGTATATTTCAACTTTCTTATGGAGTTTATATATTTGATGTCTTTTTAGACACTTTATTATTAGATATTAAGTGTTTAATTTCATTCATGGTACTATTTTGTGGCTTTTTAATAAATATAATGATAAAATTTTATATTGTCATTATAAATTTGTGAGCTTCTGTGTTGTTTCTTTCTATGTTTTAAAATATTCTTTAATTCTGAGTTCTCTTCTTTTAATCTAGGTCATATCTTGCAATCTCCATCAGCCAATGTGCTCCCAACCCTTCCTTTCCATGTCCTTCGTAGCTTGTTTAGCACTACGCCTTTGACAACTGATGATGGTGTGCTTCTTCGGAGGATGGCTTTGGAAATTGGGGCACTCCACCTCATTCTTGTCTGTCTCTCTGCTCTGAGCCACCATGCTCCACGAGTTCCAAACTCTAGCCTCAATCAAACAGAGGTAGGTTCAGTTTTAATTCTTTAGATCATGAAAAATTGTTAAGATTCATGGAGTACAGGCATAGTGTTTTCTGAAGTAATTAGTATTTCGGGGGGGGCGGCATAGTTTGTTTTTTTGTTTTCTTTTTTTGCCCCTAAAACAAACAAACAAAAAGGTTATTTAAAGAGGATAAAATGAATTGTTCTCTTCTTTCTTAGGCTCTTTCAGAAAGCCTTAAGTTAATCCATCTACTTAAACAAAAAAGATGTTATAGCTTAATAAGCTTTTCCATTTACCAATTTTTACTGTGATCCTTTTCCTTTTTGAAGGTTCTAGTCAATACAGTAAGGTTCTAGTCAGTATAGTAAGACAAGAAAAAGAAGAAAGAAAGAAAGAAAAAATAACTCTGATTGTTTTGAGATGATTTGATTGTATTTATAGAAATTCCAAAAATAAATAATGGCATAAGTGAGTTTAATGAGGATATAATTTCCAGTTTCAATATATAAAAATAAGTCATTTCTGTATACCAGCAACAAACATAAGATGAGCTTTTTAAAGATGTCCTTTAGAATAGCATCAAAAATAGGAAATATCTAGAAATAAATATGAAAAATATATGTAAGACGTCTCATCATAGAATATATAAAACTTTGTAAACAGATACTTATTAATTAGACTTTAATAAACTGAAGTCTCTGTCCAGGTTTACGTCTCATGAAGTAGAAAATACATTTCATTAGTATTTCTTCCCAAATTGATTCTTTTTCTTTTTTTTTTGCTCAGTTTGCAGCATGTGGGATCTTAGTTCCCTGACTAGAGATAGGACCCATTGCCCCTGCATTGGGAGTGTGTGTGGAGTCTTAACCATTGGACCAGGGAAATCCCACCAAATTGATTCTTAAGTTTGATGAAACTCCAGGTTTATTTTGGAGGAAATTGACAAGCTGATTGTAAAATTCATTCAGAAACTCAAAGGGTCAAGGATAGCCAGAACATTTTCAAATAAGAAAAATATAACATATGTAGAGTTTTCTGATATTATGACAAAGGTGACTCTGGAACAAAATGGTGATAGGGTCAGTTAAATATTCATATGGAACAAAAATGAATCTTTCGACCCTACTGTGCTCTAAATGCAAACGTTAATTCTAACTGGATAGTGAATCTAAATGTATATAGTATGTACAACATATAACAATACCATTTTACCAAAAAAAGTAAGAGATAACCTTTATGATCGATCAATTCCACTATTTTAAGAGAGTAAAAGGGCAAGCCACAGAATGGGAGGCTATATTTGTATATATCTGATAAAGGACTTGTATCCAGAATATTTAAAGAGCTTTCAGAACTTCCAAAAGGAGCTCAATCCAAGTTTCTGTAACAACCTAGAAGACTGGGATAGGGAGGGAGGTGGGAGAGAGGTTTAAGAGGGAGGGGACATATGTATACCTATAGCTGATTCATATTCATGTATGGCAGAAACCAACACAATATTGTAAAGCAATTATCCTTCGATTAAAAATAATTAAATTAATTATTAAACATATTTCCCAAAGGAAAAAGCTGACAATTTTGATAGAAAAATACCAGATGAAAAGCTTGAATGGGTACTTCGCCAGAAGAGGCTATCTAAATATTCAATAAATGTGAGAGGGTGATCTATTGCTTTAGTTACCGGAGGAGTACAAGTGAAAACCTTTAATACACTGAGTACACATCAATCACAGTGTGTAAGATTTCAAAACTGTTCCACCATACTTGTAATAATGTAAAGACAACAGAATTTAATAAAATAAGTAATGTAAAAAACAGTAGAGTGGGCAAGTAAGCTGTAGTCTATTATGTAAAAGAATACTAGAAGGTAATGAAAGTAAACGGCTATAGCCAACTACATATAATGGAACTGATGAGTTTTATAATCACAGCTAACAAGCTAGATATAAAGGAATAATGCATCATGATTCCACTTACGTAATGTTAAAATAAAAATAAGTTATAGTGATTAGAGTTTCATGTTTAGGTGGTAAAGTTATAAAGAAAAGAAAGGAAGTCGTGAGTATAAAACTCAGGATTATAATTCGTTTTGTAGAGGAATGAGGATTTGAGGGAACAGGGCAGTTTCGTGCATGCAGTGGCTTAATTCTTGACCTGCATGGTGAAGTTGATTTCAGTTCATTAAGCTTTACATACTTGTTTTTGTGTTCTTTCTGTAAATATGTTATACTTTACATTTAGAAATTTTTTTTTAAGTAAATAGCTGTTTTTATTGATAACTGATTATTCTAGTGGTAAATGTATGATAATGAAATTTTCATGCTTTGTTTAACAGTTTATTTTATAAAATGTGAAAAATGGAATCATTCAGTCATAGATTCACCCAACTCTCCAGATCAATTTATGAAAGTATCATTTGTCCATAATATTCTTTCTTAAAATGTTCCTATTAAAATATTTGCGAAGTACCTTTGAAATTAATACTTAGATGGAAATATTTTAATGAAAATTCTTTAAAGGAGGCTTCTTATTACAGAATTAATTTTGTAGTCAACAGTAGTCATAGTAAGAATTGACCTTTACTGAGTTTGAGGTTATATTAATAAACCAGTGGTTCTCAGTTTTTTGTTTTTGTTTTTTCTTTCTCTGCAACATTCACGTTTTTAGTATGTCCTCTATCCCCAAAAGAAATTTTTCTGCACATCATATTCTGAACAAAAAAGAAATTGAGAAGTACTCCTTCTAGAAATAGAAGCAGACTTTCTTGCTATGATTGAAAACATATGATACCATTACAGAGTCATCCTAGAAGATCTGGCTCATCTCTCTCTACTCCTTTCTCTGCTTTCTCTGTTTAATTTTGAGTCATTGACTCTTTAGGCCCTTAGATGCTTTACTCAATCTATTCCTGACAGATTATTTTAAATACTGATAAAAATTTCTTATATCTATTCTTAAATATAAGCATTTGCTCCCCATTTTTCTCTTTCCCTGACCTTGATAACTACCACTTTGCATTCCACTCTAAGTACTCTGGATATTTCATAAAAATGGAATCATTCAATATGTTACCTTTGTAACGTTGTGTGTCTGCTTTGAATTAGCATATTGTTTTTGAGACTCATCCACGTAGCATGAATCAGTACTTAGTTATTTGTTATGGCTGAATAATATTCCATTGTATATATATGCCACAGTTTGTTTATCCATATAACTGTTGATGGGCTTTTGGGTTGACTTTTTGACTGTTGTGAATGGTCTTGCTATGAACATTAGTGTAATATATTTGAGTATCAGTGTTTTTTTTCCCTTTGGATATATACCAAGGAGTGGAATTGCTGGGTCTTGTAATTCTTTGCTTAGTTTTTTAAAGAATTGGCCAAACTATTTTCCATAGCAGCTAAACTATTTAAATTTCTACTGGTAATTTGAGGATAAATAAAAACAAACAGTAATAATTTTTTTCTTTTTGTCATAAGCCACAGGTATCAAGTTCTCATAACCCTACATCAACAGAAGAACAGCAGCTCTATTGGGCCAAAGGGACTGGCTTTGGAACAGGCTCTACAGCTTCTGGATGGGATGTGGAGCAAGCCTTAACCAAACAGAGGCTGGAAGAGGAACATGTTACCTGTCTCCTGCAGGTATATTTGTAAAGTTGATATTGTCAGTGATAGTAGTTCATCTTTTTTTGTGTGTCTGTGTTGATTTTTAAGTTTTATTGGCCTTATCCTCAGCTACTTTTTATAAAGTTCATTTTTAAAATGAAAAAACTTTCTCCCTTCCCTCAGTACATTTAAGATACTAGATAAAGATTGCTCTTCGGTGCTTGCAACTCCAAATTCTTCCCTCTTAGCCTCTTCACTGAGAGGAAAGTGACAAAGGTGAAGTTGTCCAGTAACAGGAGTGTACCATATCTAGTTTCTTCTTGTCAACTTCTCACCTAAACTACTATATCTGGACTCTCTGTTTTTTAAAAAAAAAATCTGTTTACACCTTTGTTTCTCATATTGCGTTGCGTTTTCTAGAATTGGGCAAGGTGAACTAGTTTATAAAGTTTTTAGTGCAGAAATGAGAAGAGTAGGTTCTTAAAGATTAGCTTTTGTTCCTGTATCAACTAAGTATTGACTAAAATTGGGGTTTTGTTTTTTATTTTTTTCAAGCATTAGTTAAGTCTTTGAGCATTATTTTTGCAGTTCTAGAATAAGCTTGTTCTCATATAGACTTCTAAGATTCCATCACCCTCAACTATAAAGTAAACCCACTCAGTGAAATAAATAATCTCAAAGTTGCAACTAAGCTTTTAAGTTCATGTTCTGAGGTGGATTGCTTCTATGTGTCTGGTCATAGCACTGTACCTCATCATGAGAAACATATCCTCTTTTGAAAATGTAAAGGAAAAAAGTCTCATTTTTAAAACCTGTAGTATGAAGCATTGATTGAGTTGAAAATATATACTCTTCATATTCAGATTGAACATCTAACATAAAATATGGGATTTTAAATTTGTGAAGCTAAAACTCAGTTTTAAATCCAAGGATTTTTATTTTTAGGTTCTTGCAAGTTATATAAATCCTGCAAGTGGTGCTATAAATGGAGAAGCTCAGTCATCTCACGAGAGTAGAGGACAGAACAGTAATGCCCTTCCTACTGTACTTGTAGAGCTTCTCAGTCAGTCCTGCCTCATCCCTGCCATGTCATCTTATCTACGAAATGATTCAGGTAAATAACCTTGTAACTAGTCCTTTACAGTATCTTAGTGGATGAGTACCTTTGTTTACTTATTTTATCATTATCACTTTAAATAATAAGGTTCATTTCTTTCTTTTAATAACCTATAACTGAGAGTGATAGGGTAAAGGCTAGCAGCTTCATGACAATACTGTGATTCAAACATAGTTAATTGAATTTCTCTGTGTTTTTAACATTTTTCTTAAACATTAGAATTGCAGACGGTAGTTTTTTGAAGAAAGGCAGATAGATAAACTATACAAATCTGTAGATACTTGACAATGAGTATTAGTTTTTACAAATTCAATTATGAAAGTACCTTAGGTAGATACTTCGCAGTATTCAACTGATTATCAACTGAAATTGCTTTTTTATTTCCTTGGTTGTGGAATGATCTTCCAGGAAATGTATCCTTCTCTTCAGTAGTATAGAAAGTTGATGTTTTATTTAGACTCTCAGTGACATACAGGTATTGCCAAGAAAAATAAGCAGTTGGCATCTCCTCATTTTAACCAAGATGTTTATTTATTCACTTTTTGAAACTATCTGCTCTTCTTGTATTTGCTTTTATTCATATTCTCACTCATGAAAATAGACACACATTCAGTTAGATCATTAAGGAAGACTAGGTAAGGAAAGCAATGGGAATGAATCTTGAAGTAGTCTGTTTTGATGTTTGGTAGCAGTTTAAATGCAATTAGATGGGTGGAAAATGTATTTGAGAAGTGATTACTGCTGCTATTCTTCACCTTCAAAAATTTATTCTGCTTCCAAACACACTATTTCTGGGACTTCCCTGGCAGTCCAGTGGTTAAACCCTGCACATCCCAATGCAAGGAGTGTGGGTTTGATCCCTGGTAGGGGAACTAAGATCCCACAAACCTCCTGGTGCAGCAAAAATTAAAAAACAAAAAACACACACCATTTATCAGCCTACCTCAAACTTCTTATAAAAATATTACGGTTATATTAAATTGGTTTTTTTTAGATTGAGCTGTTTGATACATTAGATTTGTCTCTTTTGAAAAAATAGATATCAAATGTACAATATATTTTTTGATAAGGTAAAACATTTAGAGCTGTAAACACTTAAGTACTTCAGATAGGTGCCAAAATTTAATAGTAAATCATTTAGGAAAACTGAACAGAGTAGGATAAGGCTTCTGTTTATCTCCTTCCACATTGTTAAAATATTAATCTTTCACTTTCAAACTGTATGACCTCTCAGAAGTTTTTCATTTTGTCTTGTTCTGAAATTCAGTCTTTGTGTAACACTGGGCTTTTATCTTTATGGTTTAGAGTCAAAAGGGAAATCTGGTATTACTTTTATTGTTTAAAATTATCTATTCAGGTAGGTGCACTTTCTGGTAAGAGTGTATTTTAATAAATAAGCTGTGATTCTGGTAAATATATGGAATTATAGCGAATTATATACTCTGTCTTGGAACTACTTATGAAATTTAATGTTTGACTATCCTTTGTGATTGTTTTCCCAGAGTAAAGAAATTTCTTTGTCCAAAGTTTAGATATATGCTTGAATCTGGTACTGTGTCGAGTGAATAATTTTAATTGATAGATTTATACTTGAATGTGGCTGCAAAAATAATTTTGAAATTAGATTTTAAGATAAATAAATATAAAATAATGAACTAAGTTAAGTACGTCATCAGATAATTGTCAGTTCAGTTCAGGTACTCAGTCATGTCCGACTCTGCAGCCCCATGAACCGCAGCACTCCAGGCCTCCCTGTCCATCACCAACTGCCAGAATCCACCCAAACCCATGTCCGTTGAGTTGGTGATACCATCCAACCATCTCATCCTCTGTCGTCCCCTTCAACTGCCCTCAATCTTTCCCAGCATCAGGGTCTTTTCAAATGAGTCAGCTCTTCGTATTAGATGGCCAAAATATTGGAGTTTCAGCTTCAGCATCAGTCCTTCCAATGAATATTCAGGACTGATTTCCTTTAGGATGGACTGCTTGGATCTCCTTGCAGTCCAAGGGACTCTCAAGAGTCTTCTCCAACACCACAGTTCAAAAGCATCAATTCTTCTGTGCTCAGCTTTCTTTATAGTCCAACTCTCACATCCGTGCATGACCACTGGAAAAACCATAGCCTTGACTAGATGGACTTTGTTGGCAAAGTAATGTCTCTGCTTTTCAATATGCTGTCTAGGTTAGTCATAACTTTTCTTTCAAGGAGCAAGCATCTTTTAATTTCATGGCTGCAGTCACCATCTGCAGTGATTTTGGAGCCCAGAAAAATCAAGTCAGCCACTGTTTCCCCATCTATTTGCCATGAAGTGATTGGACTGGATGCCATGATCTTAATTTTCTAAATGTTGAGTTTTAAGCCAACTTTTTCACTCTCCACTTTCACTTTCATCAAGAGGCTCTTTAGTTCTTCTTTGCTTTCTGCCATAAGGGTGGTGTTATCTACATATCTGAGGTTATTGATAATTCACCCTGCAATCTTGATTCCAGCTTGTGCTTCATCCAACCTGGCATTTCTCATGATGTACTCTGCGTATAAGTTCAGTAAGCAGGGTGACAGTATGCAGCCTTGATGTTACTCCTTTCTCAGTTTGGAACCAGTCTGTTGTTCCACGTCCAGTTCTAACTGTTGCTTCTTGAGCTGCATACTGATTTCTCAGGAGGCAGGTCAGATGTTCTGGTATTCCCATCTCTATAAAAATTTTCCACATTTTATTGTGATCTACACAATCAAAGACTTCAGTGTAGTCACTAAAGCAGAAGTAGATGTTTTTCTGGAACTCTCTTCTTTGATGATCCAGCAGATGTTGGCAATTTGATCTCTGGTTCCTCTGCCTTTTCTAAATCCAGCTTGAACATCTGGAAGTTCTTGGTTCCTGTACTGTTGAAGCCTGGCTTGGAGAATTTTGAGCATTACTTTGCTAGCCTGTGAGATGAGTGCAGTTGTTTGGTATTTTGAACATTCTGATCCGTAGTTTTGACAAGCAAGGTATATTATTTAAGTATGTCCCTTTATAATATTCTAAATACAGATTATTTATTTCAGGAAAATGTATCTTTACTGCTTATGAAAATTACCAATTTGGGGTAAAATATTAATTTTTAAAATGACATTTTAAAATCTGAACAAGTAAACTTCTTGGAACTTAGTAAAATTTTTATTTTATAAAGTTAGTCTAAAGTCCATTTTCCAATGGAAGCAACCTAGATGTCCATCAGCAGACGAATGGATAAGGAAGCTGTGGTACATATACACAATGGAATATTACTCAGCCATTAAAAAAAATACATTTGAATCGGTTCTATTGAGATGGATGAAACGAGCCCATTATACAGAGTGAAGTAAGCCAGAAAGAAAAACACCAATACGGTATATTAATGCATATATATGGAATTTGAAGGATGGTAACAATAACCCTATATGCGAGACAGAATAAGAGACACAGATGCATAGAACAGTCTTATGGACTCTGAGGGAGAAGGTGAGGGTGGGACGTTCTGGGACAATAGCATTGAAACATGTATATTATCATATGTGAAACAGAACACCATTCCATGTTCGATGCATGAGACAAATGCTCAGGGCTGGGGCAATGGGATGACCCAGAGGGATGGGATGGGGAGGGAGGTGGGAGGGGGGTTCAGGATTGGGAACACATGTAAACCCATGGCTGATTCATGTCAATGTATGGCAAAAACCACTACAATATTGTAAAGTAATTAGCCCCCAACTAAAATAAATAAATTTATTAAAAAAATAAAAATAAAAAAATATTTTTAAAAATTAAAAAAAAATAAAAATAAAGTCCATTTTCCAATTTTGTCATTAGTCTGTAGAATATTATTTTTGACCTTTGGGGATTTGGGATAAGGAAGAGCATCCAGTATAGGATCTTTTATTTCATTTAATTGTCATATCTTTGTTCTCCTTTAATCTGGAAACTTTACCAACTTTTCTTTGTGTTTCGTGATATTGATGACATTTTATAGACTATTTTATAGTGTATCCAGCAAGTTGTTTTTTAAATGTGAGAACTAATAATTTTGTGTAAGGCATTATATTCAAGAAATGGCTCACTTATGTTGCTAGCATGTAGTATACAAAACACAAGCCTAATGTAATAGGCTCTTTCGAGAGCCACACTGAACTATAGACCCTCCACCAAATCCAAAATCTTTCTGCTCTATTCTGTGAACGTTCGATGTATTCTTAACAGCCTTACCAGTTCACTCTGGCAGGCGACACACCACTTTTCAAATGACCTCAGATTTTTACTTTCTCATCAAAACATAGCACTTTATGTTCCCTCTTAGCCTTTGAGATGTTGCTTTGACCACTTAATTGCTTTTTAGGAGCCTTCACCCCTGCCCCCCTCCCCCCCCACTGCCACCCCCCCAAAGAAACAGAAGGGTGCACAAAAGACAGGAAGTGGATGAGGGAGAGGCTAACAATGCTCAGTAACAACCATGTGCTGGTCAACTGTATGTAACAGACTTAGTAACTTTTTAAGTAGAATTTGTGCAGATTTTACCTGCAAAGAACTTAATTCAAAAAGCTGAATCTATAAAATAGTTGTTAGAAAAATTATAGAACACTATGGATGTGAGACTTGGACGGTGAAGAAAGCTGAGCGCCGAAGAATTGATGCTTTTGAACTGTGGTGTTGGAGAAGACTCTTGAGAGTCCCTAGGACTGCAAGCAGATCCAACCAGTCCATCCTAAAGGGGATCAGTCCTGGGTGTTCATTGGAAGAACTGATGTTGAAGCTGAAACTTCAATACTTTGGCCACCTCATGCGAAGAGTTGACTCATTGGAAAAGACCCTAATGCTGAGAAGGATTGAGGGCAGGAGGAGAAGGGGATGACAGAGCATGAGATGGCTGGATGGTATCACCGACTTGATGGACGTGAGTTGGGGTAAACTCTGGGAGTTGGTGATGGACAGGGAGGCCTGGTGTGCTGCGATTCATGAGGTCGCAAAGAGTCGGACACGACTGAGCGACTGAACTGAACTGAAATTTGAAGCCACAGCTTTAAAATAAACTGAAACAAAAAGTGATTTATATGTTTGTATTTGGCTCTTTTTTATCTCTAGTATCATTTTTTAAAGGAATGATAAAAGCTTCCAAAGAGAGAAAGTAGTTATTTTTATGAGATTTTTTTACTAGATAGGAAGATCCTCATATGAAGTATATGTTCATTTCAGTTTCTCTCTCCCCATCTTCTGACTTCCTTTTGTTGTAGCCATGTTAGTTTGAAAATTGCTTGTAAACAATGATGTACAAGGACCATTTGTCCTCCAGCTGCTGTTTATATATGCATGCTATTGAGTAAGCCATCAGTTACCCCACTAGCCACTAGATGGCGATCTCATTTCATTGCCAGAAATACTTTGAGCTCAGTTCAGTTCAGTCTCGGTCCTGTCTGACTGCGACCCCATGGACTGCAGCACACCAGGCTTCCCTGTCCATCATCAACTCCCAGAGCTTACTCAAACTCATGTCCATTGAGTCAGTGATGCCACCCAACAATCTCATCCTCTGTCATCCCCTTCTCCTCCTTCCTTCAATCATTCCCAGCATCAGGGTCTTTTCAGATGAGTCAGTTCTTCGCATCAGGTGGCCAAAGGATTGGAGTTTCAGCTTCACCATCAGGTCTTCCAGTAAATATTCAGGACTGATTTCCTTTAGGATGGCCTGGTTGGATCTCCTTGCAATCCAAGGGACTCTCAAGAGTCTTCTCCGACACCACAGTTCAAAAGCATCAGTTCTTCGGCACTCAGCTTTCTTTATAATCAAACTCACATCCTTACATGACTACTGGAAAAACCAAAGCTTTGACTAGACGGACCTCTGTTGGCAAAGTAATGTCTCTGCTTTTTAATACGCTGTCTAGGTTGATCATAGGTTTTCTTCCAAGGAGCAAGCATCTTTTAACTTCATGGCTGCAGTCACCATCTGTAGTGATTTTGGAACCCCCCAAAATAAAGTCTGTCACTGTTTCCATTGTTTCCTCGTCTATGTGCCGTGAAGTGA
Organism: Okapia johnstoni; assembly: GCA_024291935.2. Classification (NCBI taxonomy): domain Eukaryota; kingdom Metazoa; phylum Chordata; class Mammalia; order Artiodactyla; family Giraffidae; genus Okapia; species Okapia johnstoni. Next base: position 119,510,355 of record CM044306.1, on the reverse strand, counting down.
TGGGACCGGATGCCATGATCTTAGTTTTCTAAACGTTGAGTTTTAAGCCAACTTTTTCACTCTCCTCTTTCACTTTCATCAAGAGGCTCTTTAGTTCTTCTTCATTTCTGCCATAAGGGTGGTGCCATCTGCATATTTGAGGTTATTGATATTTCTCCCTGCAATCTTGATTCCAGCTTGTGCTTCATCCAGTCCAGCATTTCTCATGATGTACTCTGCATATAAGTTAAATATAAGAAATACTTTACAGTGTGTGAAAGTGAGAAGTAGCAGGTGGAATGTTTGAGTCCCTCATCCTCATCTTTCTTATTCCCATTTTTGAAAATGAGATGTTCCTGTTTAGAAAACAGCACCACTGAGCACATTAAATTACTTGCCCAAAATATATTAGAATATAGTAGAACTTTCCAGGAATGTTATCAAGTGTTAAAAAATTTTTGCCTTTTTAGTACTTGTTTCATAGTGTCATAATAGGAAGGGGTAAATGAAATCAAGAGAAATTTATTCAGTGGCCCAAGTTTAAGTGTTTAGCCATAATATGGCCATTATTACTAAACTCACATATTTTCAAATTTTAAAAATGATATAAATACCAGTATGGAAAAGAAAAATGAGTAGACCTGACATGTTAGAGGAAGGTCGAAATGAGAAGAAGCACTGCTGCTGCTGCTAAGTCGCTTCAGTTGCGTCCGACTCTGTGTGACCCCATAGATGGCAGCCCACCAGGCTCCCCCGTCCCTGGGATTCTCCAGGCAAGAACTGGAGTGTATTGCCATTTCCTTCTCCAATGCATGAAAGGGAAAAGTGAAAATGAAGTCACTCAGTCTTGTCCTACTCTCAACGACCCCATGGAGTGCAGCCTACCAAGCTCCTCCATCCGTGGGATTTTCCAGGCCAGAGTACTGGAGTGGGCTGCCATTGCCTTCTCCTGAGAAGAAGCACAGACCTTTTTAAATTGGGAGGATTATAAAGTATCTACTAATTTGGCTGGTTGTATTGGCTGAGTGGTGTTACGTGCTAGTATTAAAATTTCATCATTTTCATTTTATTGGTTCCATAGTTCTGTAACTAGGTGTAATGGGACAAAACCCATTACAGAAGACTTTGTTATACCATCTGATTTTCCTTACCCTGGAATAAAAGTTACTGTATCTTAGGTTATTTCAATATCACGGTAATCCAAGTCTATGCCCCGACCAGTAACGCTGAAGAAGCTGAACTTGAATGGTTCTATGAAGACCTACAAGACCTTTTAGTACTAACACCCCAAAAAGATGTCCTTTTCATTATAGGGGACTGGAATGCAAAAGTAGGAAGTCAGTAAACACCTGGCATAACAGGCAAATTTGGCCTTGGAGTACAGAATGAAGCAGGGCAAAGGCTAACAGAGTTTTGCCAAGAGAACGCACTGGTCATAGCAAGCACCCTCTTCCAACAACACAAGAGAAGACTGTACACGTGGACATCACCAGATGGTCAACACCGAAATCAGATTGATTATATTCTTTGCAGCCAAAGATGGAGAAGCTCTATACAGTCAGCAAAAACAAGACCAGGAGCAGACTGGGGCTCATATCATGAACTCCTTATTGCCAAATTCAGACTTAAATTGAAGAAAGTAGGGGAAACCACTAGACTATTTAGGTATGACCTAAATCAAATCCCTTATGATTATACAGTGGAAGTGACAAATAGATTTAAGGGACTAGATCTGATAGAGTGCCTGATGAACTATGGACGGAGGTTCGTGACATTGTACAGGAGACAGGGATCAAGACCATCCGCATGGAAAAGAAATGCAAAAAAGCAAAATGGCTGCCTGAAGAGGCCTTACAAATAGCTGGGAAGAGAAGAGAAGCAAAAAGCAGAGGAGAAAAGGAAAGATATTCCCATCTGAATGCAGAGTTCCAGAGAATAGCAAGGAGAGATAAGAAAGCCTTCCTCAGCTATCAATGCAAAGAAATAGAGGAAAACAACAGATTGGGACAGACTAGAGATCTCTTCAAGAAAATTAGAGATACCAAGGGAACATTTCATGCAAAGATGGGCTCGATAAAGGACAGAAATGGTATGATTGCACATAGTTAGGGATTAAGTTTTAGTATTCAGTCACTTGAAAGGATTTTTACTTTACAGAGAAATAATTTAAGGATAACTTAATTAAATATTTGAATAACTAATTTTTTAATTCTCACATTAGTTTTTATGTCTACTCAAATGAACATTCCATAAAGAAATGTTACATTCTTAGACTGTATTGAGGTTTTTATACTTTAGGTGAGCCTCTAATTTTGTATTTCTGAAGTTGATCAGAGAAATAAAATCAGCATATGCTTAAAAACATCAGAAAAAAAGCAAGATGTTTTTCTAGGTAGTTACTATTTATTTTCTATGTGATCTTACTGCTTACCTACCAATGGATTAATATAAAGCATGCATTTTTTGAGATATTTAATGTAAATCCAAAGGATGACAATGATGTTGAAAATGTTCAGCATTTACTGATGCTGAATAAAACTTTATTTTCCTATATATTTTGCTGGTCAGCTTTCCCATGTTGAAAAAATTTCCCTTTCCTATATTAGGTAGATTATTAGAAACTCAAAGTGAATGTAAAAGCAATTTAAATGAAAATGATATTCAATATGTAGTTTTAGAAAAATGTCTGTTGCATCATTGTTTTTGTGTCTTATTTCAGTTACTGTATCTTGTATGTTTTCTGGCATCCAGAAATCTTTATTGTCCATATAGTCACTGCTGTGCTTGGAATAAGGCATTTACCCTGGATGCTGCCCTACGGGCCAGGCAATTGCCCTGGAATGTTATAATTTTCTGGAAATATACTTTTAAAGGTTATTCTTAAAAACAATTTTTTTAAGCTGTGTTTTGTCTTGAATGCAGCCCATGAAAGAGACTTGCTAGAGTGTGATAAAGATATACACAAAAACAGTTACCAAGAGGTTAAGTGCTATTGCGTGGGAGACATCAGTTTGATGCCCTGGAGAAGGGAATGGCAGCCCACTCAGTGTTCTGGCCTAGAGAATACCATGGATAGAGGAGCCTGGCAGCCTATAGTCCATGTGTCATAGAGTCGGACCCGACTGAGCGATTTTCACATTCTAAGTACTATCCCAATAATCCTAACATGATCAAGACAGATTCTTCTTTTTCTTCTTCCTTTTCTTGTGTCTTTGCATCTTTTGCTATAATGATGACAGGAGTACCTATTTTCCCAGAAAATCTTTTGGTGTAGAGGGAAATAAAAATTGTGAAACAAATCCCTAAGAAAAATATCTTTGAACTGTATAGTGAAATAGGCAGTAAATTTATTATACTTGTATTTGTTGCATAATTTTTCAGTGTGCACTTTTCTTTTGCTCTGTTGAAGGTGGTAGAAAATGATAGAAAATAAATGCGTTTTAGTAGAACTTCAAAGAATGTTTTATCATTTTAACAGTTGGATAGAATAATAGAAAATATAATGAAAACGTACATATTAGAACATTTATGTGTTCTGGCTCTATATTTAGTAGCTATAAATATATTTTTAAAGTCTTTTATGTATATTTTATGGGATATGCATACCTAACTGATATATTTAACATGAATAGCAGTTTATGTCTAAAATGTATAATCACCACGTTTTTTAGCCTAAAATACTGAAGTTATTAAATATCTGAGCTATTTTTTAAAGTATAGTTGATGTATAATATATAATTTATAGGTGTACAAAATAGTGATTCATAAGTTTTAAAGGTTATAGTCCATTTATAGTTATTATAACATATTTGCTATAAATATCTGAGTTTTAAAAATAATTAAAAGAGAAGTGTTCGTTACCCTCCATTGCATCAGGAATGAAGTATTCCCAAATAGCCTACTTTAGTCCACAAAGTGATGAATAACTTCTGTTTACACTCAGAGAAAAAGAAGTGAACAAAAAACCTGACAAACTTCCTGATTGAAGGTGACAAATGTTTTCAGTTCTCTGGAAGCAGTGCGTCTTTTCCGTTAGTAATCCATGGTAAATTTCACTGAAACTTTTTGGTTTGAATTGATAGCTCCTGCCAGTAATAAGCCAAGCAGTAAATGTTTTCCACTTTTTCTTAGAATTACTTTCAGCTTTTATACGTGCTGAATTGTGTGTTTCATGAAAAAATGACTAATCTCTATGATTATGTCTTACAGATTTCTTCTCACCAACCTTTACCCTGTTCTTTTTCTTTCCAGCAATTTGAATATCATTTTCCCCACTGAAATGTTTTTTCATATACAGAAAATGAGAATTTTATTCTTTTATCCAGTACTGGTTACTCCTTTCAAAATAGAACATTTCTCTAACTGAAATAAGTATATAGCAGTGTCACACACCTGTATCTGTAGTTGTTGATGGTAAATTCCAAGGTATATTTCAAGCATTGCATAATTCAGCCAACAGGTACATCTGAGGATCCGAAAGATAGTGACGTTACTTGCTTGAGGGTAAGCAGTAACATGAAGTACGTACTTGGCACTTGCTGAGTGAAGAAGTTGCTGTAAGCCATTTGCAGACGTGGCATTGCATAGCAGTGGTGTGGTACTGCTCTTTTTTGTCAGGCTAGTCACATTTAATCCTGTAGTAATGATGATGTGTGCTGTGTGAAAGGACACCTGAGTGTTTTCTGATGAAGCTGTGTGTAGCAAAATATAGAATTACAGAATTCAGAATTGAAACACTTGGTGTATTTTGTACTCATCTGTATTTTATCATTAAGAGTCTGTTACGTGTATGGACTCCTTTTGTTTGCTGACCACCCAGACATGTTAGTTTAAAAGTGCCTGTCTTAAAAAGAGCAAAAATTAGCTCTCCCTTAGTTTTCCAGATTCCCCTTCCTGGAGATATCAGAAATAAGTCTTAAAAGGAAAACATGAATAATGGAAATCAGATATGAATAGCCATTTTTCAGGTTCTAGACATAGCATGGATTGCTGGATGCATTAATATCTGTGTGGAATTTGACAGTAAATTAAGGACACTTGTTTATGTAACTGACTTGTCAAGAAGGTGGAATTATATAAAATCTTCATTTTTTAAGCTGAAAATTTGTCATAAGAAATGACATAGTACTGAAATTTATTTCATGTTCTTTGTAAATCAGGCCCATAAATGTATGTCTCACTTGTGTTTACTATTCTCAATCTCATTATCTACTGCCTGTTACCTTGCTTCCACAGCTTTTGCTTTTATCCCTCTTTGATATGAAGAGACTATCTTAGCTTTTGGTAGTTCAAGATTCCTAGTTGGAATCTACTTAGTTGAATAAAATAAATATCTATACATAAAAGGAAGTATCATGTTTCACTTAACTTAGAAAACCTGTCTTATTTTCTCTATGGCTGTTTATTTCCAGATTTTAAAGTTTTAAAAAATTATCTACCACTCGTGTTTGTCAGATTCTTTTCCTCCACTGTCTTCTGTATTGAGTTTTAGCGTGTAGGCTGTCCTCAGTTTATTCAGATAATGGAGAAGTAGCTTCTCATTTTGTGGGGATTTTTTTGTTGTTCTTGATAACTTTATAACCATTTATTTTAAAAAACATCAGTGTGTCTTGGATTACTTACATTGTTGTATAATTTTATGTAAAATACTTTAATTTTAGATAGTTTATTTTTAACTTGTTAGACTAATGTTTTAAAAAATTAATCAGTAGACTAAGATTTTTAAAGGAGCTTCGAGTTTACAGAAAATTGAGCAGATGGTACATGTCCCTGCCCCCCCCCCCATAGTGTCCTGTTACTTACATCTTGTATTAGTGTAGTGTGTATGTATGCTCAGTTATGTCTTTTTGTGACCCCATGGACTTGTGGCCTGCCAGACTCCTCTGTCCATGGATTTTCCCAGCAAGAATACTGGAGTGGGTTGCCATTTCCTTCTCCAGGGGATCTTCGTGACCCAGGCATTGAACCAGTGTCTCCTGCTTTGGCAGGCAGATTCTTTACCACTGAGCCACCTCATAATCTATATTAGTGTGGTACATGGTGCAACTGATGAACTAATAGTGACATATTTTTGACTGAAGTCAGTATATTAGAGTTTACTCTTTGTGTTGCATACACAGTCCTGTGGGTTTTGACAAATGCCTAGTATTGTGTGTGTCACCATTACAGTATCATTACAGTTTCACTGCCCTAAGAAATTCTGTGTGTTCTATGTATTCATTCCACCCTCTCTCTTTCTCCCCAGTGAAACCTCTAGTGACCACCGATCCTTCTTCTGGCTCCATAGTTTTTCCTTTTTCAGAATGTCATTAGTTGGAACCATGCACTGTAAACCTGTTCAGACTGTCTTCTTTTACTAAGCAGCATGTATGCATTTAAGTTTCCTCCATGTCTTTTCTCAGTTTTGTAGCTCATTTCTTTTTTTTGCAGAATAATATTCCATTGTATGGTTATACAACAGTTTGTTTATCCAGTAACCTTTTGATGAACATCTTGGCTGTTTCCAGTTTGGGGAAGTTATGAATAAAGCTGCTCTAAACCTTCATGTACTCATTTTGTTATCACTTCTGTTCCATTGATCTATTTGTCTTTCACCAGTACTACATTCTCTTGATTATTGTAGCTTTATAGTAAGTTTTGAAGTCTGATTCTGTCAGTCCTTCGACTTTGTTCTTCTTCTTCAGTGTTTACTCATTTGAGAGACATTTGAGTTGTTTATACCTTTTGGCTATTGTGAATAATGCTTCAGTGAACATGAATGTACAAGTACTATTTTTGTTCCTCCTCTCGGTTGCTTTGGGTTTTTACTTGGGAGTGGGAGTGCTGGTTCACATGGTAATAAGTTATTTCTTTCCTTTCACAGCGGTCTTAGTGCATATAAGATGGCAGTTAACTCCTGGTGGTTTTGATTTGCATTTCCCTGATGACTAATGTGTTTATTGGCCATTTATATATCATTTTTGGAGAATTATCTATTCAGATCCTCAGTTCCATAAGTGAGGCCCAGGCAGAAGGAAGCATCTGTCATAGAATATGGGCATGTAAAATAATGTGAAATTCGTTATCACTTTGCATGTCTACCTGTTTACATAAGTCTAGCCTTTTCACATCCTCACAAATATTTATGTTGTGTTTTATGCCTATCAATTAACTTTGGTTTGTTTTTTATAACTTAGGATTTTAACTTGAATTTCCTGAAAACTAGAGTGTACTATGTTATAGTATAGAATTATAATAAGAAGTAGCATTAGGTCATAAATTAAAAAAGAAGCTTTAAATACAACCAAATATATGGCTCAGTGGTAAAGAATCTGCCTGCCAGTGCAACAGATACAGGAGACACAGGTTCAATCCCTGGGTTGGGAAGATCCCTGGAGAAGGAAATGGCAAGCCACTCTAGTATTCTTGCCTAGAAAATCTCATGGACAGAGGAGCCTAGTGGGCCACACAGTCCATGGGGTCACAAAGAGTCGGACAGGACTGAGTGACTGAGCATGCGCACATGCAAATTTTATGTTTAAAGATGGAGAGTAAAATTTCAAGTAAGTGAAGAAAGAATGAACAGTCATCCTTTTAACCCCTGTTCTCTGCATCATTATCGGAAGGTGTGAAACAAGGGCCTACTCCTTCATAACTCTGAACAGCTCACTGTTTGTCTTCACATTACCAGAACTAATTTTTTAAGCCATCCCTTTACATACCTTGGCAAACAAAGTCCAGAATTCCTGGATGAGACCTCATCCCTCCCTGTATCTAACCCCAGTATAGTGCTGTGGGCAGTGAGACAGTGTCTTCCTCAAGCTGGTACTCCCTAATTCTCCTTCCCTGTTTCAATCTTCTATTTAGCATTCAGTGTACTTAGTAATGTCTGAAAAATTTTTTACTCACTTGGTCTTCTCTACCTTGAATGTAAGCTACATGAAGGCAAGGATTTTTGGTTGTATTCTTCACTGCTATGTTCCCAGCCTGTCAACCAGTAGGTTTTCAGTAAATAATTAAGGAATAACTAATATAATAAATAATAAACAGTTATAGATTAATTTTGTTCAGTAACTGCTATTGGAAAAATGTTGTTAGGTCCTTAACTCACATGATTCACAAAAGGAAATTCCACTTGGGAGGAAGCCACAAAACCTAACAAAACAGCTTATAAAAGCTTTAGAAGCAATATATGTTCTTAGAGCATGGAATCCACTGTTAGATGAATGTAGTTTTAAGAAAAAAGTTCCTTTGATTTGTAGCTGATAACTAAAAGCTAGCACTGTCAACTTTCTTTTTTCCCTAACAAGTTGGTTTATTGAATTTTGCTTTTGATAAACTGTGGCTGTATCATTCTGTTACCTAAGATACAATGGTTTCCTTTCAATTTAATTTGAAAAATATATTTCCATGTCATATTAATAAATGTATTTACTGCTCTAATGTATTATTTGGACTGTTTAATCATTTTTATCTGTGATATAACTGAGTAGTTAACTTGGAACTTACCTGGTGATCCAATGGTTAAGCATCTACCTTCCAATACAGTGGACACGAGTTCGATCACTGGTTGGGGAACTAAGATCCCACATGCCATAGGGCCGCTAAGCCTGAGCACTGCAACTAGAGAACGCCAGCACCACAGCTGCTGAGCCTGTGTTCCACAATGAAAGAAGCCCATACAGTGCAACAAAGACCCAGCACGGCCAAAAACAAGTGGCAAATTACTTAATTACATTTCTTGCTATCTCTCAACTTTGTGCCATGTTCATTTTTTTGTTGTTGTTCCCTAAAAGTGCCTCTTATGTTCTATACATTGATGCTTCACAAACATCTACGTCAGTCCATTTACCAACATACCAACTAATCTCAAGATTGAAGTAGAAGCTGCATTGCCATGGACTTAACTTTCATATTGCTCATTTTATACTTTTCCTCTCTTCCTCCTTACAGTTCTTGACATGGCAAGACATGTGCCACTCTATCGAGCTCTGCTAGAATTGCTCCGGGCCATTGCTTCTTGTACGTGCATGGTGCCCCTATTGTTGCCTCTTTCTACAGAGAATGGTGAAGAGGAAGAAGAACAGTCAGAGTGTCAAACTTCTGTTGGTACATTATTAGCCAAAATGAAGACCTGTGTTGATACCTACACCAACCGGTTAAGGTACTGTTCATTTCTTTTGACCTTTACTTTTATGATCTTTTTAAAAATAACTGTTCATTTTTTTTAAATGATATATGCTGATTAAATACACATATACACAAGCTATAAATAAAACTATGAAGAAAAAGTATCCACCAAATCCTACACGCAAATGTTTATTCACAGTGGCTTATCAGACATCTCCATCTGAGATCTTATAGCTGTAGGTAGAGTTTTTGTTAAATGTTATCACATTGTACCTATTATACAAATAGATGCTAGTTTCACTCAATATTGAGGTGGAAGACACCTTCACTCTCAGTAAATACATACTGCTAATATTCTTCTTAATATTTATGATTATGCATTGTGTATAGATGCTGTATTTTACTTACCCATCTTTTTGTGGACATTTGGGTTGTTTCTAATTTGTAACAACCTCTTACATCTTTTGGGATTTGTAGAAATCTCTGCAGAGTAGATTCATAGAATTAGAACTGTTGGATTTATGGATTACTACTATTTCATTTTGATACATACGTTATAATTTATGCTATAATGTTTTTGAGAAGAAGAGGATTTATTTGTTGCAGTTATAATAAAGTTAGCATTTTATCTTCATAGAAAATTGAATTTTTAAATGAATCTTTGGTTTAAGTTTATACCTTGCTAGAAATCAGATGGTGAGTTCTCTCATCAAAAACTTTAAAAATAGCCTTTTCCTGGTAACTTTTTCCATTCTCTTAGCAGAATCTGTCTAGTGGTTGTCAGTTTCATCTAAAAGAGATGGCATAAATTCTGATGTTTGCATAAAAGTTCAGAATTAGGCTAGAGGAAGTTTATTCCTTTCTTAGTGGTCTTTTGAATCAGTTAATCTTCTTTTTCATCTTTGCAATATGTTTGTCTTACCTGTTCTCACTTAATTTTTTAATAACCTAAAATTTGAGAATCACAGAACATCAAATGTTGTCAGAGAATTGGTCATTGGAGGAATGTCAGCCTTCATTTCTCAGAAGAAATCAGCTTCTCAGATTATCCTGACTCTGTTAGCTTTATTGTACTATCATTATTACTTTAGAAACTGGTGGCTCACTATCAGGCAATAAGAATCATAAATTAGAGGAGAGATTAAAGAAGAGCCAGTTGGTAGCAATATAAAAAGATGTAGGTTCATACTCTTTCCAGGGAAGGAAAATGTAAAGGTATATTTTCTTTGCTAGTGTGAGGTTTTTTTCTTTTGTAGAAAAGAAAATAATACTGCCTTTGGTCTCATTTTTCATTATGGCAAAAGTCTTTCTAACTGGTAACCTAGGCAGCTAACATAATTATACAAAAATAATGTGGCATTATCAGACTAAAGGTCTGATTTTCTTTTCTAATTGAGCTGAGTTACTGAAATGTTTACAATTAGATTGTCTTTTTTGCTACTTTATTGTATGTAAATTAATGTATATGCTGTTCTTGAATTAATGTATATACTGTTCATATAACATGCAGTATAATTTTTTAAAACTGCATGAAATCCGTTAAGTAATGATTGACTACAAAAATTTAATTGCAGATAAGGATAACTGAATTTCATTTAACAGGAACTCTTTATTTTTCTACTTGGTTACCTGGAAAAAGATATTCTTTAAAATCTTTCAATAACAAAAAAATGACACTTCAAACTTCTAAATTCTGTACCAGCAAAACATGCATGTAAAGATCATAATGACTGTTCACAGAGATCATTTCCTTTTTTATTTTATCTTTACAGTAACCTTGTGCAGTTAACTTTTTAAAAGCTATTTTATTGACAAAGAAACACTGACAGAGCGTTTTACATAGAGTTTGAATATGCTTCATGAAGATCCCTCATGGTATCTGTTATTTTTTTACATATGTATAAAATACAGCCTCTGTTAGAAAAAGAAGCCAACAAAGATGTACATATTATAACATTCTTACTTTCCTTTCAAACTTTTGGTACCTTGAGAACTCATTTTCCACTTCCCAGAAGGGAAAATCTGGTCTTTTCCAGCCTGTCAAAACTTAAGATACACTTCTTTTCATATTTTCATCAGTATAGAACTCTAGTAAAGTGAACAATATAGTCCAATTTCCTGCAAAGTTTATACTCACTGAAGTTGACCTGAATTCATTTTTAATACTGTTTCAAGATGCAAAGCTTCCCCCTACCCCTCCCTTTTACCTGCCTATCCAACCCCCAAGGGTATTAAAAAAAAACACAAAACCAGGACACTCAAAAGGGAATGATCAAGGCAAATATGTTCTGTTTACGTATCATTTTTAGAGTATGTTTTAGTGCTTCATCAGGTTTGTAGTTACAATTTTGAAAATAATGTGTAGGTGTACCACAGCTCAGAACATTTTTACATTATTTTTGTCTCTTTTTCTCAGTAACAAATAAGTGGGGAGGGTGCTGTGCCTGTGGGTGATTCCTTGTGAAGTCCTGGCCATGTCTGCACCTGGGGTCTCTGGGGGAAAAAATGTTAGGGTAAATAAAGTACATCTATTTAGTAGACATACTAGTTTACTAATTAGGTTCATGTATTTATTGTATTGCCTTTTTTTTTTGTCTTGTTATCTCTCCTTTGTTACTCTTTGTTTTTCCTTTCTTAAAGCCAAGTTTACGTAAAAGACATGAATTTTATTTTTCCTTCTAAATGAAATTTTAACATAGCACTCTCTGGTCATCTTAGATAAAGAAAAAATAGATTCTCTGTGTAATTTGCAGGTCTCTAGATGATAACTGTGCTTACATGTCATAATTTACATTGAAATTGTTTTCTCTATATTTGTTATACTTACAGTTTTTATATTTTGTGGATGAAGGAGATTAAAATGTTTTGCCCGAGTCCAAAGTTTACTTTCACTGGTTGAAATAACATAATTAAGATTATTCTATCTTGAGGACAGTACATAAACTCAGCTAATGTTGATCTCAAAACTTAAAAGAATGATGGAGATTATGTAGGTTTGCTGGCTTTCCCTCCTTAAGCCTGAAACTTTCTATAAGAGGAAATAGAATATTATTAAGACATTAAAAAGACAGATCATGTATCTTTCTTTTATCTAATTTGTGTTTTAGAAACTTGCAGTTATATTCAGATAGGGGAGATCTGGCTTGGTCATAAGAGCATGACTGATTTTGTTCCTTCAACAGATGTTTATTGAATGTTCATCAGAGCATAACAAGAAAATTAGGCCTTTTTCCAAGGGGCTGACAAATAATGTGGGAAACAATAATTAGACAGTTTTAATAACAAGTACATGATATATGGAATATTTAACACATTATTGGAGCATCAAGTCAGTTTTGGAAACCCAAAGAATATGTAAGAATTGGCTAAATAAGAGGTGCAGGGGACTGGTATACCAGACTGTGTGAGGAATGTTAGTGAAAATTCAGAAAAATGTAAAGAGTGAAGAAGTTTGGTGAGCCTGGGTGTCCTTTGGATGGGAGGTAGGGGTGGGAAGTGAGGCTGGAGAGGAAAACGGGGGCTTGAAGAACTTCATAGTTGTGCTGTGTTGTGCTTAGTCGCTCAGTTGTGTCCATCTCTTTGCAACCCCATGGACTGTAACCCACCAGGCTCCTCTGTCCATGGGGATTCTCCTAGACATGAGTACTGGAGTGGGTTGCCATGCCCTCCTTAAGGGGACCCTCCCTACCCAGGGATCAAACCCAGGTCTTCCTCATTGCAGGAGGATTCTTTACTTCTTCCCTGACTTAACCATAAGGGAAGCCCAGCTTCATAGGTACCTGTTTTTAGACGTGATGAGCCCTTGAAAGGATTTTAGTGGAGATTTATTCAGATTTGCATTATAAAAAAAGATCATCTTGCAGTGTAGCAGAATAGTGGGGTGGGAGTTAGAAGAAGACTGAGAAGAGAAGAGATTTTCTTCCTTTCTGTCTTGACAGTTGAGCTGTGTGTTTCATCTCCCATCCTGCTGTTCTGGGACTGAGGATTTGAATCCATTAGGATTCTTGCTCTAATATTGTGGTCTTTATAAAGACAGTTAGTTCCTGGGTAGAAATACTTTCTATGATTCAGATGTTTGACTTTATAAAAGCTATAATGTAACTCAGGCTTTCAATTAATTATTAACTACATTATTCTGCCTATGTGTTAATATCAGTGACCACAAATTTATCCCTAGGGATCTCCTTCAAAAAGTGTTAAGTGCTATAGAACAAATGGTTTCCTTTGTTAGTATACAAGAATCTGAAGTCTGTAATCCCATGCAGAAATTTTCCAGTACTAATCCTACTGGGTTGTTTTACTGAAGACAGAAAACGATCATCTGTTGGCTTGACAGAGACTAAGAATCGTTAGCAGAGATTCTAAAATCTTTTTCTTTTTCTTTTTTTAATTTTCGGCCGCGCTGGATCTTTGTTCCTGCACAGGCTTTTTCTCTAGGTGTGGTGAATGGGGGCTACTCTCTAGTTGTGGTGCGCAGGCTTCTCATTGTGGTGGCTTTTCTTGTTATTGAGCGTGGGATCTAGAGCATGCAGCCTTCAGTAGTTGTGGCACATGGGCTCCATAGTTGCAGCTCATTTCCTTAAAGCTGTCATCCAGCTAAAGTTGTGTATATGTAGAAAACTTATATGACAGTAAGTAGGCCTTAGATTTAATTTTTCTGGAGCCTTTTATCTGTATTATTTTAGAACTTACTTAAATCTAAAGAGTATCATGTAATAATGGGATTTTTCTTAATCTGATCAAATAAACCAAACCATTTTCATGGTTGAAAATTGAAGGAAATTTTTCTTGGGAGAAATTCTTGTCAGAGCTTCAACATTATGAGGAAAAACTTTCAAATCTTGTACCACCTGTGCTTTTGGTAGAATCTTTCTTTAAACCAGGTAACTTAATTAAACCAAACATTTATTTAAAGAGGAAATTTCAAATTACTAACATAGGAGAAGAACCAGTATCAACTGCCAAAAGTAAGTCAGTATCATTTGCCATCATTTGGCAAACGATAAGTGTTAAAGTCAATAAACTGAATTTTTAAAAAGTTAGTGTCTGACTCCATTGTCTGGCCTGTTTTCTATTTTAAGAAAGAAAATAGCAAATAAGTAGTTACCAAAGGCTTACTGAGACCTTTCTTTTCATTGATAAAAGACTCTCATTTTCTCACTCTTGATTCAGTTGACTAATACCGTGTCTAATTGCCACTTAATATTTTCTCTTGCTTCGAGAAACTCTGTTAATAGGATATATCTTCCAGTCCTCTAAAAGTAATGTCATTTTGCAAATAAAAACTAACAAAATTTAAAAGGAATGGGACCCTGTCCATTCATGGTCTTAGTCGTCTGCTTTTTGCATGCTAAGTCGCTTCAGTTGTGTCCAGCTCTTTGCGACCCTATGGACTGTACCCTACCAGGCTCCCTGTCCATGAGATTCTCCAGGCAAGAATACTATAGTGAGTTTCCATGCCCTCCTCCAGGGGATTTTCCCGACCCAGGGATGAAACTCGCGTCTCTTATGTCTCCTGCATTGACAGGCAGGTTCTTTACCACTAGTGCCAACTGGGAAGCCCTCTTCTGCCTTTTATCTGTTTAATTGGGAGAAACTAAAGTTAGCCAAGCTAGCCGAGCTTGTTTTATATGTGACCGCAATTTAGAGTGGTATTTTGGTTCTCATCCTCACCTTAAGATTTTCACAAAGAATAGCTGGTTCTTAACATGCTTCTCTTTTTATTTTTCACTTTCCTGCTCACTAAGATACCCAGTGTCCTCCTCTGGCTGTGGGTGTAGTGAAGCGTTTTATAACTACGTCTGCTATGATGTTCCAGGATTTTGTTCTTTTTCTTCAAGGCAGACTTCTTATTTCAGAATACTCTCCTGGGTTATTAAAATTTATATAAAGAAACAAATGATCCTTTAGTCTTTCACGGGGGCACTTGTACTTTAATAAAGAATAACTTGGGTAATGCTTGAGTGAAGGAATGTATTGGAGATGTATTAGTTGGGTTGCCTTCTTTCACGGGGTCTGCTGAGGAGTAGACTATGTAGAACCAATACAGCATTACAACTATATTAACAAACTGTCTATGCATCCAAAGGCTTCAGTAAGAATGATTGCTTAGAGGAGAAACTGAGTTGGCACAGTGGAACAACACCATGCAACTGAATGCCTTTTAAAGCTGTTGGTTCTGTAATTAGTTTTTGCTGTTACATGTAATAACATATGAGATAATTATATATGCATGTAATATGCAGACAAATACATATATCTGAAAAGTACCTTCTGACTTTTAGTATTTTAAATAATAGACTATAAGATATGTTTCAGACTTTATGGATTATAATTATACCTTAATAATAAAATTATTATCTCTTGTGGGTGAGGATTAGTTTAGTGACAGATAATTACAGTACTCTGATGAGGTTGGTGTAAAGAAGAGCTCTATTCAAGGAATAATTGTACTTCTAGTTTATTATGTTCATCTTTCCTGGCAAGATTAACCTCTTGACATGGCAAAGTGGCAACTAGGAGTAATTTATTGTGATTTAGTCTGTCTTTAAAAAAGTTGTTAAATATTTACTGTACAAATTGCTTTAAGAACTTCCTAAAGATGACAATATTTTAATATTATTTTATTCATAAGTCTATAGTTTTACTGTCTACACCTCTCCTAATAAGTCCTCTCAAGATTCACGATTTGCAGTAACTATATAGAGTTAACTTGAATCTAATAGTTAACATAAAAAAACTGATTGACATTGCTGTTGCCTGATTATATGGCAGAAAGTTAGGAAGAACTAAAGAGCCTCTTGATGAAGGTGAAAGAGGAGAGTGAAAAAGTTGGCTTAAAGCTCAACGTTCAGAAAACTAAGATCATGGCATCTGGTCCCATCACTTCATGGGAAGTAGATGGGGAAACAGTGGAAACAGTGTCAGACTTTATTTTTTTGGGCTCCAGAATCACTGCTGATGGTGATTGCAGCCATGAAATTAAAAGACGCTTACTCCTTGGAAGGAAGGTTATGGCCAACCTAGATAGCATATTTAAAAGCAGAAACATTACTTTGCCAACAAAAGTCCGTGTAGTCAAAGCTATGGTTTTTCCAGTGGTTGTGTATGGATGTGAGAGTTGGACGGTGAAGAAAGCTGAGCGCCGCAGAATTGATGCTTTGGAACTGTGGTGTTGGAGAAGACTCTTGAGAGTCCCTTGGACTGCAAGGAGATCCAATCAATCCATCCTAAAAGAGATCAGTCCTGGGTGTTCATTGGAAGGTCTGATGTTGAAGCTGAAACTCCAATACTTTGGCCACCTCATGCGAAGGGTTGACTCATTGGAAAAGACCCTAATGCTGGGTAGGATTAGGGGCAGGAGGAGAAGGGGACGACAGAGGATGAGATGATTGGATGGCATCACCGACTCAATGGACATGGGTTTGGGTAGACTCCGGGAGTTGGTGATGGACAGAGAGGCCTGGCGTGCTGCGATTCATGGGGTCGCAAAGAGTCGGACACAACTGAGCGACTGAACTGAACTGAACTGATTATATTAATAAGCCTTTATATTAAGACAAATCAGAGATAACAGACAGTCCATAGAATTCTACAGGCCAGAATACTGGAATATGTAGCCTTTCCCTTCTCCCGGGGATCTTCTCAACCCAGGGAAGATCCCAGGTCTCCCGTGTGGCAGGCATATTCTTTACCAGCTGAGCCATAAGGGAAGCCCAGGAGTACTGCAGTGGGTAGCCTGTCCCTTCTCCAGTGGATCTTCCCGACCCAGGATTCGAACCGGGGTCTCCTGCATTGCAGGCAGATTCTTTACCAACTGAGCTATCATGGAAGCCCTTGAATATCCATGGAATTCTCCAGGCCAGAATACTGGAGTATGTAGTCCGTTCCCATTTCTAAGGGATCTTCCCAACCCTTGGATCGAACCCAGGTTTCATTGCGGGTGGATTCTTTACCAGCTGAACCACAAGGGAAGTGCAACATTCCTTCAGAAAACACTAAAGACTAGGCAAAGTGTATTACTTCAATATAGATATGTTTTATGTTCAGCACTTTGCATCTTTTGTCTAAAACAGACAAGATTTAGATAGTTAATTATAAGGATCTTTTCAGCAATTCATTTTTTCTGAATATATAATAACATGTTTTGTACACCTGTTTTAGACAGTTTTGAAAACATAACTCTCGTATAAGCATAAATGTAATTTTATACTTTGGCCATTTCATCTCTTATTTAAAATTTAAACAAATTGGAACATTTCAGGATGCCATCATAAGGAAATTTTTCCCTCTTCTCTTATTCAATTGAGATTTTTTATAATAATTTGAACAAAAATGGGGAAGTGTGGTTGATTTAAATATTGGTTCTAATTAATTTCATTTGCCTCAATAACATTAAGTAGTTTTCAGTTCAGTTCAGTCACTCAGTCATGTCTGACTCTTTGTGACCCCATGGACTGCAGCATGCCAGGCTTCCCTGTCCATCACCAACTCCCAGAGCTTGCTCAAACTCATGTCCGTCGAGACAGTGATGCCATCCAACCATCTTATCCTCTGTCATCCCTTCTCCTCCTGCCTTCAGTCTTTTCCAGCATCAGGGTCTTTTCCAGTGAGTCATTTCTTCCCATCAGGTGGCCAAAGTATTGGAGTTTTAGCTTCAGCATCAGCCCTTCCAATGAATATTCAGGGCTCATTTCCATTGGGATTGACTGGTGGATCTCCCTGAAGTCCAAGGATTCTCAAGTATCTTCTCCAACACTGCAGTACAAAAACATCAATTCTTTGGCACTCAGCTTTCTTTATAGTCCAGCTCTCACATCCATACATGACTACTGGAAAAACCATAACTTTGACTAGACAGACCTTTGTTGGCAAAGTAATGTCTCTGCTTTTTAAAACGCTATCTAGGTTGATCATAGCTTTTCTTCCAAGGAGCAAATGTCTTAATTTCATGGCTGCAGTCACCATCTGCAGTGATTTTGGAGCCCCCAAAAATAAACTGTCGCTGTTTCCATTGTCCCCATCTATTTGCCATGAAGTGATGGACCCAGTGGCCATGATCTTAGTTTTCTGAATGCTGAGTTTTAATCCAACGTTTTCGCTCTCCTCTTTCACTTTCATCAAGAGGCTCTTTAGTTCTTCTTCGCTCTCTTCCACAAGGGTGGTGTCATCTGCATATCTGAGGTTATTGATATTTCACCCTGCAATCTTGATTCCAGCTTGTGCTTCATCCAGTCCAGCATTTCTCATGATGTACTCTGCATAGAAGTTAAATAAGCAGGGTGACAATATGTAGCCTTAACATACTCCTTTCCCGATTTGGAACCAGTCTGTTGTTCCATGTCTAGTTCTAACTGTTGCTTCTTGAGCTACATACAGATTTCTCAGGAGGCAAGTCAGATGGTCTGGTATTCCCATCTGTTTCAAAATTTTCCACAGTTTATTGTGATCCACACAGTCAAAGGCTTTGGTGTAGTCAATAAGGCAGAAGTAGATGTTTTTCTAGAACTCTCTTGCTTTCTTGATGATCCAGCGGATGTTGGCAATTTGCTCTCTGGTTCCTCTGCCTTCTCTAATACCAGCTTGAACATCTGGAAGTTCACAGTTCACGTGTTGCTGAAGCCTGGCTTGGAGAATTTTGAGCATTACTTTGATAGCGTGTGAGATGAGTGCAATTGTGCGGTAGTTAGAGCATTCTTTGGCATTGCCTTTCTTTGGGATTGGGAAGAAAACGGACCTTTTCCAGTCCTGTGGCCACGACTGAGTTTTCCAGATTTGCTGGCATATTGAGTGCAGCACTTTCACAGCATCATCTTTGAGGATTTGAAATAGCTCAACTAGAATTCCATCACCTCCACTAGCTTTGTTCGTAGTGATGCTTTCTAAGGCCCACTTGACTTCACATTCCAGGATGTCTGGCTCTAGGTGAGTGATCACACCATTGTGATTATCTGGGTTGTGAAGATCTTGTTTGTACAGTTCTGTGTATTCTTGCCACCTCCTCTTAATATCTTCTGCTTCTGTTAGGTCCATACCATTTCTGTCCTTTATCACTGTAGTTATTTGGTTTCACTTTTGAATAAGTGTGACACTTCATAGCCCCCTTGGAGCAGAAGCAAAGGCAAATATTTTGTCCTTGATCTTCTGTGTAGAGTTTTCCTGCTAGACTCCAGTAGGCAAATAATCATATTTTGTATATTTAGTATTTAATAGTTTCACAAAAAATTTGAAAAAAGGACTTTCTGTCAGTCAAATAATCTTTTTTTAATTAATTTATTTTTTATTGAAGAATAGTTGTTTTACAGAATTTTGCTGTTTTCTGTCAAAGCTTTTATTCCTCCTCAGGCCTAACTAACCGAATCGTAAGCATAAAACAAAAGTCTCAGTTTGAGCATGAGTGAGGGCAAGAATAAGAATAGTCAGTCAAATAATCTTAATTGCTAATAAGAATGTGACACAAATGACTCTGTGTTGAATGTGAGGTGTTCTTGACATTGAACTTCTATTTAACAGCATGAAAGTAAGCAGCTTTGATTCTCTTGGCTATCCAAAGTGTCTTCTGGGGCAAAGTTCGTTCAGTTGTTTTAAAAGAACTGAATTCTCTGGTAGAAATCCCCAATTCCTTTTTATTCACAATTAATTGATTTACGTCTCAAAAGGCTTCAAACTCTGTTAGTTCCTCTAATGCTTTGATTGAGAAAGAAATTTCAGTTCCAGTCCTCCTACTTTTGTTTTTGTTGGAAAAACATTTCCCGTGT
This sequence comes from Okapia johnstoni, assembly GCA_024291935.2. Taxonomy (NCBI): domain Eukaryota; kingdom Metazoa; phylum Chordata; class Mammalia; order Artiodactyla; family Giraffidae; genus Okapia; species Okapia johnstoni. Next base: position 119,490,511 of record CM044306.1, on the reverse strand, counting down.
CTTCTTTTTCCACTGTCAAACCTACCTATAAAATAATAAAGATCTGATTTCTTACCCAAAAAGCATTTGTTACAACCATATATATATATATATATATATATATATTTTTTTTTTTTTTTTTTTTTAAGTGGTTCATCAACCTTTTTTGCTTGGTGATGTAGTCAACAATGCCAACACATATTTTAGTATCTCTTCTTAGCCTCATTTGGATTGTCCCCTGGTGATGTGTATTAGTTGTGACAACTCCATTTGACAGCAGCACACAGTATCATTATCTGTCCTGTGATGTTTAGTCTGACCTAAAAATTATATTTTTATCTAATCTAGAAGTCAAGGTTTTTATTTTCAAAGGCTTCTCATACCCCTGTTTTTAAATAGTCCCTTTTCTTCTACTGCTCATTTATGCTTTAGTTAAGACAAAGAAGATTTTATTTTCTACTTCCAATGAAACCTAAAACTATTACTTCCATTTGGAAAGAAGTAAAAATACAAGGGAATCTAGAATTAAAAACTAAGATTTAAAAAAAATATGGAAAGCATTCATCTTACAAAGGTCTTTGTCCAGTGTAGTGGTGCATTTCAAAAATTATTTTCATGTTGTCTATAGACAGAAAAAGCAAATAATTCTCCACAGTAATATTTTTAAAAATCTTTCTGCTTACTTTTATTTATTTATTTTAAACTATAATTCTTGGCAAAGAATTTTAGAACTGTGGACTATGATATAATACATAGTTTTAAGGTAAATGTAGCTTGTAGTTTTAGAGTCTTCCTCTAAGATGCTAATTCTTAATATTTTTGAATCTGGACATTTCAGCATATGGTGTCCTGATTATTTCTTCAATGTGACTCTGCTTTTTAAATGTTTATTTCAACAGTGTGATAGTTGTGACTTCAGAATTAGGAGTGCAGGTGATTGAAATGGTCTTTCCCAATGTTTAACCAAGAAAATAGCTATATTAAGCTGTTTTCATGTTATACAGTATAAGAGAATGTAATTCTGATATTTTGTAGCCTTACAATTATCCAGCTTAATTTGGGCAGTAGTATTTGCAGAGGCAGTCCAATATAACTGAATGATGAATTTTGGGGGTTATTTTTTTTGTTCGCACAAGAAAGATTTGCCCATTCTGCTCACATCCTAGTTTAGACTATATGTCACAGAGCCAAAATTTGCTTAATTTCTTAGCTGTTTAGTTGGAATTCACAGCATAGTGGAAAATGTTTGCAGATAATTCTTGCAATAGTAGAAACTTCAGTTGATTCCTCGTATTTCTTCAGGGCAGTGATCACAACCAGATTCAACGTATGCACAAAGCAGCGGATACCATGGTAGCGGCCGTCGCTGATTGCTTTTACCATGTTGGATCCATTGTCAGTCTCAGAGACCTACTTCCAGCTAGGTGCCTTGAACTCAAATAGCTTTTCACACAGACTTCAGGATGTGAGCTAAGGTATGGCCTTTTTTCATGAGCTGGGCCTACATATGGGTTGACAGTAACCTGCAACTTTTATAGAAAAGAAACTACTGTCTGTAGTTTAATGTCAGAGAATGACGAGTTGTAGTCATCGTTAGGCAGGTAGTTTTTGTTCTTCATATATTCACCTTTTGAAGTTTATTCTTTTTCTCCTGTATGTTTTTGTCAAAAAGACTGTCCATATAAAAAAAATTTCGTTAGGACCTACACTAAAGGTCTAATTATGTCTGCTTTATGATTCAGCCTTTATCTTCATGATGTATATGATTATTTCTTTCATGCATTTAGTGTAAAAAAATATTATTTTTAAGACTTCTGTGGTCTTTTGCACTATTTTTTAAAATATTTTTAAAATATTGTTGTCCAAATTTTCATCCTATTTGTACTATTTTAAAAATAGAGATTTTTCCTACTAATCATCCTTTATAAACTAGAGCTAGGTAATCGGTATTCATGAATAGGGCTTGAGACTTGGAATCAGTTTTCCAGGGTGACTTGCTCTAAATTGCGTTGCTGCAGTTGACTCTCCACACGAGAGGCTCTTGTTTCTTCAAGGAGAAAGTACCTTAATTCTGGAAAAATGAGCTTCACTCCTGTAATCTTCCTTCTCTGCTTGTCAAGATGCATTTCTTTAAGTGAAATCTTCATTGAGAGTCTAATGGAGGGACTGACTGATGATAGATTTAGGAAACCATCTGTATTTTATTATAGCTATAACCACAACTCTTACGTTTTCTCGAACTATTTACTATTGTTTTCATATTGTTCAGTGGCCCTTCTACTTAAGAATTTTTTAGGCCCCAGGAAGAGAATCATTTACAGTTGAAGAGAAAGTCTGTATAAATTCAGAGGGGGACCTGTCAATCAGCTTATGTGCTTTTCTTGACTCTCAGTGTTTCACACAGATTGTGAACAGCTATTGATAAATGCAGAAGTTGAGAAACTGTTTGAGCTTGTCTACCAGAATCATTTTATTTAAAAAATTATTGGGCTCATTATTAATCTGTAGTTCCAACTTTACTTCATAGTTGTAAGATGCAATATCTTATTTAACTCTAGCAGTAAAATGTCTGTTTCACTCTTAAAACATTCATTCACTGTATTCTCCTTATATATATATATATATATATATATATGCTAACATATGATCATATGCACATTTACACACAGAAGTTGATGACGAAAACGATACATAATATATATAACTCTACCAAGCGGTTTCTGAGTAGCAAAAGAGAGTGAGTTGACCATGTGTTCTCTGAGACTCCTGTATACATCAGGGAAGATAGGAAGAGAACACAGGAGAAAAGGCGATAAACCAGTGACACATTGTGGTTCTTAAGCCAAATTACCTTGCCAGGTGAGATAGTGAAACCTTGTGGTTAAAAGTAGCTGTGGATACTAGTTTTTTCACATAGTGTGGAGATCAGTTCAGAACTCATACATAACACTAAACCCATTTACCTGTGTTATCCACCTGAGTGGCTCCTCTTAATTTACCTCTTATTATCTACCTAAAGTTAAGCACAGTATTGCTTCTGAACAAATTTTTGTCTTTGTGATAAAGAACAGTTCATTTGGACATAGATTGCTTAATATTAATTTGTTAAGGACTCTTCTGCCTTCTGTTAATCTTTTTTGAAGTTCTTTAAGGGTCCATGCCCACTTTGTTAAATGTTATTTTAATATAATAGCCACATCCTTTTGTTAGTAGGTGTACAACCTAGAAAAATAAGTGATACATAGTCTAGATCATAACTTAGCATAAATATTTTAAATACATTTATTTATATGTGATTATAGTTTGTTTTACGGAGAAGGCAATGGCACCCCGCTCCAGTACTCTTGCCTGGAAAATCCCATGGACGGAGGAGCCTGGTAGGCTGCAGTTCACGGGGTCGCTGAGAGTCTGACACGACTGAGCGACTTCACTTTCCCTTTTCACTTTCCTGCATCAGAGAAGGAAATGGCAACCCACTCCAGTATTCTTGCCTGGAGAATCCCAGGGATGGAGGAGCCTGGTGAGCTCCCGTCTATGGGGTCGCACAGAGTCGGACACGACTGAAGCGACTTAGCAGCAGCAGCAGCAGCATAGTTTGTTTTAAGTAATTAACAAAGATGTAGATTTTTAGTATCTAAGTAGTGGTGTAATGATGATTTGAATAAAATATTCTGAGAGTTGAAAGAAAAAGGAAATTGATTTAGTTGCTGTTTTTAGTGAACCTTGTTAATAAAATACTACAGCATTCTTCTAGAAAATTTAAGTTGAGTATATATTATACCCTGAATAGGGAGCAACAGAAGGATATCTTTTAAATGATTATGCTCTAAAACTTAGTGTTTAAAGAAAGATTCAGTGTATAGGAGCACATATGAATTGAGTTACCTAGTAGTGAACCTACACTTTATTCTGGAATATTTATCCCCCCATCTTGGAAATTAATATACTCTTAAGTGAAATACAAATAGTATTAAAATGAAAAACTACATGTGGATCTTTGGTTCCCAGGTCTTAGAAGGCAGGGGATCTGTTACTTTTAGATACAGAAGTGATGTCTCTACTTCTAGGTATATAGTTTCAGTAAATGTGTTTGTAAAGATATTAATTAAAGGACATAACCGGTATCGGGGTCTTTTATAGTATGATATTTCTATGGTGTTTAACTTGTGTCTGTGTTTAACTTGTGTCTGTTTTTGCATACAAAGAGACAACCTACCCGAAACTTCAGTTATTATGCTAGGCATCATCCTATGACTTCAAAATGAATCTAATTTGAACCACTGCTGGTATATACCATGTGTATGTCAAATGAAATGCACAATATCTTGTTGATTTTTAACCACTGTTACTTATGGAAGTATTTATTTTTCAAGACTAAAATCTTAATTTTCCTTGCATTTCTTTCCATATTAAAAAACCTTTTTCAGATCTAAAAGGGAAAATGTTAAAACAGGAGTAAAACCAGATGCATCTGATCAAGAGCCGGAAGGCCTTACTCTTTTGGTGCCAGACATTCAGAAGACTGCTGAGATCGTTTATGCAGCCACTACCAGTTTGCGGCAAGCAAATCAAGGTACAGCACTAGTCCCTTTCTGCTACATTTCTTTTGATACAAAGATGTTTTATTTACTTACTGAAAACTACATTCTCTTCCCGCTGTTAATGGTTTTCCAGCAAGTTATCTGCATAAAGATTCTGCTGTGTCAGGTTTTCAAGCTAATTATGAATAGTCTCTAATTTTAAAATATTAATCTCTACTGCATATGGTATCTAAGACTGTTAGTAGGCTGACAACATGCAATATAAATTTCTCTTTTCTTCCCATTGAAAGTTATGAAATTGAAAAATGCAATTGTGTTAGGTACCAAATAGTACATTAAATTAAAATTGGCATTTTCGCATATTAACAATGGAAGATGTAAGTGATTCTGCATCATCTATTGCTTCATTTCTGTGACTTTTGCCTGACTGGATAAAATCTTTTTACCATTTTAAGAACTTAAGCTTTAAAGTTGATAAGATTTTTAGCCTTATTAGTTATTCTTATGAGTGGAAAGAAATCTTTTAATTTTAAAATGGGATAATAGGAAGATAATTATGAAGAGTTTGGTAATTTTATTTTGGCATTCAAAATTTGATCTCTAGAAGTATACGGTGTTTTTTTGTTCTACTCTTCAAAATGTATACTTATTTAATTTATCTTGAAATATTAAATAACAGAAAAAAAACTAGGTGAATATTCAAAGAAGGTGGCTATGAAACCCAAACCTTTATCAGTATTGAAATCACTTGAAGAAAAATATGTGGCTGTCATGAAGAAATTACAGTTTGGTAAGTTGAAATCATACTCTTCATTTTTCTGATCTCAATTCATAGTTTGTAATGATGCTATTGAAATATGTTCTAGTAAAATTAGAATTTCAAAGTTGCTTTTACTATGAATTATTCATATACTCTATGTATGTCTGTATGCATATATATATTGTTGTTGTTTTGTGACCCCCCTGGACTGTAGCCCGCCAGGCTCCTCTGTCCATGGGGTTCTCCAGGCAGGAACACATGCAAAACTGTTTACCATCTTTCTGTCTCTGAATGTATATCTGTATTTACAGTTATGTTTGGGAATCATGATTCAGTAGAAACCTAGGGAAAAAAACAAAGCCAAATGCTTCCTGTCAACTTTACACATTTACTAACTGAAACTATTCAGAAGTCTTGCTGAGACATAGTATATTTGTAGTGCACAGACCATAACACTGTATAGGCCTTCTCCTTTTTTATGTAGATTATAAGCTTCTTGAAGGCAGATATATTTTCCTAGGTATTATTTACCCCAAAGATCCAAGCCTAGGACCTTGCACTTAGTAAGTTCTTGGTAAAATTTATTGCATTAATGATAATTAAAATGTAGTTTTAATGTTTTTCTGTATATTTAGAATTGTATGTAGACAAGATCAAAAGTTGCCATTGTTTCTTTGTATTTGTCCTAGTATTTGTAGGTAGTTTTAATTTAGTGTTATAAGTTATTTAAGTATCTTTTTCTTAGTCCTTTGGTGGATTAGGGTTAATCTGAATTAGAGATAATTTTTTCTTTCTGTTCTATATGGATTTAGCTTATAAGTAAAGAATAACTTTAAGTCCTTCCAAATCTGCCTAAATATATTGTAAAGAATTAGCCCATTATTTATATTCTGTCAGTATTTAGGAGATTTTCCTAATAATCCTCTTTTATTCTGTTAATTTAATGTCAAAAGTAATACAGAAGTAAACTTCAGCTTGTCACTTCTGTTTTCTGATTCCAAATCAGTGCAAATATATAAAGTTTTATTCTCTTTTAAAAATGAAATAAATGAAATACTTTTTAGTATTTCATATTTTGAATTATCTTGGCAAAAAAATATCATTCATTTTAAGAATAAATTTATCTACTACATATCATGTAAATACTTAATATAATATAATCTACCTACATGTCCAAACTGCAAATTAAAAATCATTTTTGCCTTTGCTTCCATGATACATTCTATCCATCTAGCAGCATTAACACACATATGTAGGTATTACATAAACACCGATAAGTTTGCCCTTCTTCCACATTGCAGTCTCTCCATTTTGGGTGAAGAAGGGTTAGTGATTTATTTATTTGTAATTTTTATTATTATAACAGCTATCCTCCATTCTGGTTCTCTTTTTTTTTTCAGTGTTTTTTTTTTTTTTTTTCTTTTTCTTCTTTTAGATACATTTGAGATGGTTTCTGAAGATGAAGATGGGAAATTGGGTTTTAAAGTAAACTACCACTACATGTCTCAGGTGAAAAATGCAAATGATGCCAATAGTGCTGCTAGAGCCCGCCGCCTTGCACAAGAAGCTGTGACGCTGTCAACCTCACTGCCTCTGTCGTCGTCCTCCAGCGTGTTTGTGCGCTGTGATGAGGAGCGACTTGACATCATGAAGGTAGAAAAAACAACTTTTTTTCTTATTTCTCTGGCTAACTTTTTTATTCTTATTTCTCTATTAACAAAGGAAGTCTTTTTTCCAATGTTAGTTCAGAGTATGTGATCTGAGTACCAAGTCAAAAAAAAAGAGATGCTGCAGCAAGTGACTTTCAAAGCTTTGACCCCTGGGGTGGGAGGAACCTTCTTTACATCATTTAACTAATGGCTTAAATAGTCTGTCTTCCTTAGACACACAGCGGAAACTATCGATCCATTGACTTGAGGAAAGTTTTTTGTTTGCTTGCTGTTTTGTTTTGCTCTTTTGGATAATTTTTCAGTAGAAATCTCACAGACCTTGCTTATTGACCACACTTTTCCTTGTTACAAACAGTGGAGCCAATTATTAGATGATTGCCTAGGGAAGTATTTTATCTCTAAGTGGCCCACATAAATTCAGACTTGTGACTTTGTTATTATGCTGCACCTAACATAAAGAATCCCACGTTGAACCCACAAAACATAAATCAGAGTTGAAACAGATTGAGCCTATACTACCCCTCGCCTCCACGCACAGCTGTTCAGGACCCGAGGCTTTGATGCTTGCGTCTTATACACTAAATATCTGTTGATTCAAACATAATTCATTAAATAATTCTGATAGTCACTGTTGGGTTCTTTGGACTACCAATAACCTAAGGGAAGGCTTCCTAAGTGGCACAGTGGTAAAGAATCCACCTGCCAATGCAGGAGATGTGGATTCAATCCCTGGATCGGGCAATCCCCTGGAGAAGGAAATGGCAGCCCACTCCATATTCTTCCCTGGAAAATCCCATGGACAGAGGAACCTGGCAGGCTACAGTCCATGGGGTTGAAGAGTCAGACATGACTGAGTGCGCACGCACACACACACACAGCCCTAAGTGACACACCTACTGTTCTCTCAGAAACTTTTGGTCATTAGTTGTTACATGAGAATTTTATTTGTGTTACCTATTTGTCTCATTATCCCAGAAGATAATATTTAAAAGTAAGTTATTTCTTAAAACATTAACTTGACGATTTGAAGCAGAAAGTTACTCTCATACCTTTGAGATAATGATGTATTAGAGTCTTAAATTGTCGACAGTACTGTAGAGATCATGAAGGAAAGCTCTTAGAAAAAAACGTAACTTAATATTTTAAAAGGTATTTGCTGTCTAGATAAGCTTTCCTGTTGGCAGTTGCGCATTTCTCTTTTAAAAGCCCGTTTTCACCAAAACAAAATCACTTTAATCATAATTTAAAACCGTTTCCTATACCTGTGTATGTTTTTAACTTTCAGTTTATTTTTAGCACATTTTGATTGGGATGTATATAGGATGTAAGAAGATTATTATTTTGAGTTGTGTTTTTTAAATAACAGTATTTAAAAATCGTAACATAGGCTTTTGTATTCGTGTATGCATACTAGGTTCTGATAACTGGTCCTGCGGACACTCCTTATGCAAATGGCTGCTTTGAGTTTGATGTATATTTTCCTCAAGATTATCCCAGTTCACCACCTCTTGTGAATCTAGAGACGACTGGTGGTCATAGTGTGCGATTCAATCCAAACCTTTATAATGATGGCAAGGTAACGTAATTGAAGTCCTTTGTTTTTAATGCCAAAGTGTTGTAACCCAAAGGTTCTTTGTAATTTGAACTGAAATTTTGTTTTAGTTATCTTCCTTTCAAAATACATGAGTTTCTTCATGTTTCTCTTCCCTGTAATCAAAAATCAGCCTCAGGATTGAGAGAGGAAGAACCTGACAGGGCAGAAACACAATGATGTTACAAACCACTTACAGTTTTAAGGAGTTATTGTGAGGGACTAACTTGTTCAACACATTCCTTGGTCAGTTGAGTGCTGTCTCCACTCAGAAAATAGTAGAGCCAGATGTCTGTCTTTGCCACTCACCTTTATTTACTTTCTGTATCTTTAGTTCCAGTTCCTTTTCACAAGTGCCTAGAGATAACTATCCATGTTTTCTGATATATACCATTAAGTCTGATTTGTGTTAAAATTTTTTATATTTTCTTACAAATAGAAAGATTGGTTCCTATCCCTGCCCCCTCAAAATGCATAATAAAAATATAGACAAGGTATAATAAAGATCATTTCATATGACAATAAACCTTAAAAATGAGATTTAAAAAAGAATAATTGTTTTTCAAAGTAACTTTGGTTTGATGAAATTTCGGTAGTAAATTCTATGCTGAGTGTATTCAATGTTTCAAAGTTACTCAAAGGTCAGAAGAAATTTCTCACCTTCACAAGTAGACAACTTCTTTGCTGATGTGAGAATAGCAGATGTGTGAAGTTGATCCAGTTTATTAGAGATGGCCCAAGTTTTCCCTTGGTTTTGCCTTCCTGTTTTTAAAAGGTGCCGCTTGTCTCAGATCTGTGCTTACATGTTATTTTGTATTCACCATATGCTCAAATCACAAAGTTGGAATTCATTTTCTGGTTTTATTGCAGGATACTTAACCAGAGGTAGACCTTACTTTGAGAAAGCAAAGAACAAGTCTTTTATAACTGAGCAAAGTAGACGAAATAGCAATGTTGACTTTATCCAAGGGAGAGATTGGAACTTAAGTAGAGTTTAAGTGTAAATGTTAAGAATTACTTAAGAAATTATTAATACTTCCTTAAGAATTACTGGTATAGGTAACAGGTTAAGGACTTAAGATTCCAGGTGGCATGATATGTCTGATGGTGCTTTAAATGATAATTCACAAAGCTGTTCATATGCACATCTTTTAAAATTATTAGTGACTTTACTAAACGAATTAATGTATTTTGCATTGTTGTTCTCACAGAGCATTGAAAGAATAGCAAGGAGATGGATTTCTGCTTTTTTAAAGACTGCTTATATTCCAAATTTGTTGCCCATTACACAAAATTGTTAATTTACAAGTGCAGATAACATGTCCCAGGTTCTCTTTTTCCTTGGGTAAATGTTGACCTGTGTTTGGCAGATGCTTTGAGTTCATTCTTGCTCTATGAGTGAACAAGTAACTAGTGTCTTCAAATTTGTTCTGAGGCACTCTGGGGATCCTCAAGATCATTTTAAGGCATCTACAGGGTCCTCCCTTTTCCTACTTCATGCTTGTGTGAGGCCAGATTTTAGTCATGCATTTCAACCAAAACGATATATTACAACAAATGGAATGTAGAGGCAGATATAAAATCAATATCTTTTCTATTAAGCTATATCCCATTTCAAAATTTTTGAAGAGATTTTCTTAAATGTAAAATAATACCACTCTTCCTCACCAAGAATTTTGTTGTTGATGATGTTGTTGTTTGGAAAGAGTTTTCATTAAGAAAATGTGTTACTTGTATTAATCTGTAATAGCTGCTAATTCATTTTTCATTAATGAAGAAATTGTAATGCCACATAAATTTGGATCACATCTGAAGATACAAATTTGTTTTAACAGACCTAGGCTTAGGGTTTTGTTTGGGGCCGTAAAACTCAGATACTTGGATATAATAACATTTCAATTGTAGTCCTAGTTCTGGGTGTTTACTTTTAAAAAGCACTCCTTTCAATTCTGTTTATAACTTTCCCTCCTTCTTTCTCAGGTTTGTTTAAGCATCTTAAATACATGGCATGGAAGACCAGAAGAGAAGTGGAATCCTCAGACCTCAAGTTTTTTGCAAGTAAACAAATTTCTCTTACAGTTTCACTTAGAAAACAAAGAACCATCTATGTTTAAGAACATTTTTTTTTAGTGACCAAGAATAAACATAGTAAACCATAAAAAAGAAAAATGTAGAATGATGGAAAGTACATATGAAATAACTTATAGGTAAGCAATTAGTACAATGGAATTATGTCTCATTTGGAGTTGAGATTCTTAAGTTAGGACATTAAAAATTTCTTTTTGTCAAAATTCCCTGTTAAAAAAATCCCTGACTTGCCTTAAAGTACACTCGGGAGCAACAGGATCAGATAAGTCAGATTAGCCTCTCCCATCTCCCAGTGCCTACTGGCTCAAACTCGGGTGAGTAGAATTTAATAACTACTAGTATTACATATCTCTCCACCCATGATATGATTCTTCTGTAATATAGTTAATAATGGGACTTATCTGAGATTGAGAAGTACTGTCCAGGAATTCATAAATCTTGAGATTTACCATTCTTATTTTGCAGAGCACTTAACACATACATTTCATAGCCTTGAAATTTTTAAAGTTAATTTTCATAAGCCACTGGACTCCATAAAATAAAATGTTATATATTAATACTATCCCATCAAATCTTTTTTGGCCAGGGCTTTATCTTAATAGTTCAGAATTCCAACAAAGAGACAGACATATTAATGATAGGAATTAACTGTGTTGCTTGATCCTTAAGGTAACAGAAACAAATCACTGTTGCTACATAATAGTTTAAACACCGCATTTACAGTTTAGTGTTTATTTTAAGAAAGACAACCATAAATTACCCCCAGGTAAGCCTATTAAAGTTGACCTACCTTGAAAGGATTCTTTTCCTAATTCTTATTTTGTAGTCGATAAAAGAGATATGAAAGATCATTCTTTAGGATGTAACTCTTTTAGATTTTCTGAAAAGACCTTGCAGCATTCCCGTGAATTAAAGAAATTGTACTGTAATATAATCTTTTTCCTCTTGCTAATTTGGAGACCCAAGAAAAAAAGAGATTATATGATTCATTCATAGTAACTAAAGTTATTAGAATATTTCTCCAAGTACCTGCTTCTTCATTTTAGAAATGATTATGTAGGGGGAGGTATAAATTAGGAGTTTGAGATTAGCAGCTACAAATTACTATATATAAAATAGCTAAGCAACAGGGTCCCACTGTATAGTGCAGGGATCTATATTCATTATCTTATAGTAACCTATAATGGAAAAGAATATGAAAATGAATATATATATATATATATATATATTTCACTTTTGCTGTATACCAGAAACTAACACAACATAGTAAATCAACAGAACTTCAGTTAAAAAAGATAAAAAGTGATATGTTCAAAAAGTTTAAAATATTTTTCTACATGTATGTTACTCTTGTCAACAGAAGCTGTTTCTATAACGAGTTTTACTCTGAAAGGAAACTAAGAGCCAATTTTTCATGAAGTAAATTAAATTAGACTTACACCTGAGAATTGGAATCAATTTTTGAATTTTTTGTTGAGTTTATGTAGTTTTAAAAATAAATTTTCAATTAATCTACATATTTTTTTAGTTTAAAATTGTATTTGCTGGGACTTCCCTGGCAGTCCGGTGGCTTGCAGTGCTGGGAGCACAGGTTCAATCCCTGGTTGGGGGACTACAATCACACAGGCCATGGGACATGGCCAAAAAAAAAAGAAAAAAATTGTATTTCCTTTTAACTTTTTTATTGCCTGTATGTCAAATATATACCAAAAATCCTGGGAGATAAGGAAGCTTACTCAGAAGCATTTAAATTTTACAACTTTGGAAACTTATTACCCTCACATAAATTACTTGCTCCTCTGTGTTTTCCCTTTAGGGCTTTTTGTCATATACATAGTTCACATAGTTATAATAAAGATAGTAGATAATTATTGGTGTACCTCTGTGTTCACTTAACATTAGAGCATATCCATCTTTCTAGCTTATATTTTTATAATTTCTAATTGCTATGTAATAATCTTTTGCGTTCTTGTATAATTGAACTGTTTCTCCTTTGTTTACTAACTTTCACTTTCATTATTTCTATTTTATGGATGATACTGTTGTTATATCACTTTCCCTATACTTCAGATGGCTTACTAAATATTGATTTCCAGATCTGTGACAAAATTGACTTGAGCAAGAGCAGAGAGGCTGTACATTTTTTGTGGCAAGAGTGAATAGCCTTGTCTTCTCCAGACCTTAGGGGAAACTTTCAGTCTTTCCCCACTGAGTGTGATCATAGCTGTGGGTTTTTCATAAATTTCCTTCATCATGTTGAGGACATTCCCTTCTGCTCCTATTTCCTTGAGTATTGTTATCATGAACAGATGCTGGATTTTGTCAAATGCTTTTTTTGCATCTGTTGAAATGATTGTGTAATTTTTATTTTTTATTCTATTAATATGATTTTTTTTTTTTTTAATGAATCAATCTTGCTTTCCTGGGATAAAGCTTAGTTAGTTGGTCACGATGTGTGATTCTTTTTGTATGTAATTGGATTCAATTCACTAGTTTCTTTCCTTTTCTTTCTGTCTCGGGCACCTTGTGGGATCTTAGATCCCCTACCAGATATTAAACCTCAACCCAGGCATTGAAAGCGCTGGTCCTAAGCACTGAACTGCCAGGGAAAGTCTCAGTTTGCTAGCATTTTGCTTGAGGATTTTTGTGCCCATATTTCTAAGAAACATTGGTTTGTAGGGTTTTTTTGTGTGTGATACTGCTTTATAAACTAGAAATAAATGCATCTAGGCAGGAATGCGTTGCCCCTTGTTCTCTGTTAGAAACTTTCTTCAGAGGCAGACTACAGAGCCTTAGGGAAAGTAATTTCTTTTTACTTAGATTTGGGGACCCACAATGACTGTTTTACTCTTTTGTTTGTACCCATAAGATAAAAGTACTTTTGACAGATTAAAAATCATCCACAAAAACTTCTGAAGGTTATATGCAATTTAAAAGATTTCCAAAATATTTGGAACAGTGACAAATATTATTAGAATTGCTTAGTTTCTTTGTAATGAGACTCTTAAAAGAATATTTATTTGTGTAAAAATACAAAATTTTGTAGTGTTATGTCATAGGTCTCATATCCAGCAGTAACCAAGTAATAGTCTTGATCGTTTGCATAATTCAAAGTAAAAAATCATATCATTCATTAGAACTATCATCAAGAATTACTACATTTTATCAGTAACACCAAATTTTACAGTTGCTTATGTGACTGGTTTTTAATGTTGCTATAATATACCTAAAATGTATATTAATGTCTTATAAATAATTTGTTACAGTTGGATGTAAAGATGTCATACAAGAGTAAACATACTTAATATAAAATAATCAACCATTCATAAACCTATGTATAATATAATAATGTATAAATCCTAACATTTTTCTTAAAGTTGAAGTTTTTGGAAATCACCCACTGATTATAATCCTACCCAGTAGCAGCATAATTTTCCATAGGGGAGGGTACTTGCTATTTTGAAAAGCTAAAGCATTTTAACTAAGACTTGTTTCTTTCCATTATCCGAAACATGTTATTTCGTATAATATATTTTCTTGTTACAGATTAATATTTTGGATTGTATAGTCTGTACTTTTCTGCGTTTGAAATATCTATAATAAATTTTTTTAACATAACAGACTAAGTCAAAGAATTAAATCTTCTGACATGATATAATTTGAAAATAAAGGCATTGATAGAAGACAAGATTACTGACTGGTTGATGGCCTAATAGCAGACTTTACAGCAAGGTTAAAATTTTCGCTTGACACAGTTAATGAAAGGAAGCTGTTATATGATTCTTGATTTAGTCAGCCTCTGAATAAATTATAATGAGAACATCTTGCAATTTTGTGGATACTAACATAAAGCTAAAGAGGAGAGGGACAGTAAATTCAGCCTATGAATAAAAGTTGGTTTTTTTTTTTGACTTTTGACTTCATGAAAATATCAGAGGACTGACTGAAAATCAGTGAACTTACACAATGGAATGAAAATATATTCTGTTTATTATTAGGTTAACTTTAGTATAACTTATGTACATAATATGGTATCTAGTAGATGTTTTTCTGCTAATTAATGACTCATTTAAGAAAGCAGTTTAGCCAGATGTAGCTATGATGAATATTGGAGTTTTGGGGGTTTTTTTTGTTTTTTGGTTTAATCCAGGAAGCTCTTAAGTTTTGTTGATCAAAATGGAGCTCATGCTGACTCCTTTTTGCGTACCCATAAGTTAAAATATATTGTTTTTAGAGTAAGAGTGATTTTGTTTTGTGTTTTGCTGTCTTCTGGATGCGTGGTGTCATTTTTACTCCAAGAAAGAATAGCTGTTGAGTATTAATTACACTTACTTATGAGTCCTACTGTTTTATACTCCTTGACAGCTTATTTAGTTCTCACAGTCATCCTACAATGTAAGTAAGTATGGTTTCTATTTTACAGATGACCAAAATACGGATTCTGAGGGGATGAAGTTATTCTGCCTGTCTTAGTCTCTCTCAGTTCATAACATAGTGTTTCTCAGAGTTACATAAATCATTAATTTCAAATATTGAAAATCAAACACTTTTGAAAAAGAGAAATCCTTCTTCTCAAGGATTTATCTACTGGTTTTTCATGGGAGTGTTTTTTGGACTACAGTAAAGTGTGCTGTGAAATAAAATGAGTAAATATGTCAGATAATTCAAAACTCCAGAAATTCCATAAAATGAATATTTTGACTCCTAAATAGCTTGGTTCACTGAAGAAAAATGAAGCGGCATTTATGTATCTCCTAAAAGGTATATGTTGAAAAAAGTGAATAGAAGATGCCCATTAAAAGTAGATAATGTCACCCAGGGATAAAAGACCACATGTTATCAGTTACTCTTTGAACTTAATTCCGGAAATATTGATCTCTGCTAATGTGTTATCAAATGCAAATGTTATAATTCAGTTTTTTAGCAGAAAATGTCATACTCAAATTGACATCTCTAGTTTTATATCTATGGTCTTCTTTGTTCTATATGCAAAACGTCTGTGTTTCCATTTCCTTTGTATAGTTCAGCTGTTTTAAAAGCCAAGTGTGGTATGAATCTGAAGTAGTTTATAAATTGTTTGAATCTCCAGCTGCCCGAGTTTATAAAACTGTATTTTGTCTCAAAGAATGTGGGGTTAAGTAAGTAACTGAATCCTATGTTACAAAATTTCTTTCTCTGCTTTTGTAGAAAATGAGGATATACCCTACTTATGTAAGAGGAAGGTTATATAAAAGGGAAGAGGAAAGGAGATAATAAATATCCCCTGGAAGATTATTTCAGAAGTATCAGATTTGAGTTGAGGGGAAGTATATAGCCAAGGGAAATCACTTTCCTTCAGTAATATAGTTTCAGTAAGTTTAAAAATTATGAGATCTTTGCCTCAGAATTAATACACATTAAATTTTTTTGTCTATAGTTGACCTTGACCTCAATAACATGGTTACTTCAGGTCACATGTCACCTTATCTATTCATGGGTCATACATTTCAGGTTCAAGTTTCCAATTTTTAACAGTTTTTAAGAAAATCTGTCCCTTTTCTGAGGTGCATGTCCTTGACTTTGCTTAACCATCTTTCCTAATGAAAATGTTGTTAATCCTTTTTAATTTTTGAAGTGGGCAGATTGTAGCTAATATTTTCCTGTCTTCAATGATGTCATATTAGCTAGTTATATATTAGCAAGCAGTACTATATTAATAAGAATGACCTCTCAGTATTGATTGTATCTAGAAAAACAAACCTGGTATATAAGTAGAGGATCAGAGGTGGTCTTAGAACCATATCATCTTGCCAGTGATGGGTCTAGTAAGAAGATTTTTGTGATACTGTGAAAGTTAATTTTCCCTGGAATTGAAGTAGAGACTGCCTCATGTAGTTTTCCTTACGAGTGAGTGTTGTTAAGAGTACATTGTTAGCATCATGCTCTTTTAGGACAATTTGAGCAAAATGGTGTCTAAATTGATATGACGTGTTTATAAGCAAGTGTTTTTTCAGTAGTTTCAGGAAATAGGACTTTCATACCTATTTTTCTTTTTCAAGGATTCAAGAATGTAAAACATATGATATATAAATGTTTATAAGATGCTGCTGTACCTTTGCTTTAATAAAGTATTTCAGTGTCAGTTATTAACATCGACTTGATGGTGATAAAATTATGTGGAAGCACTTACTCAGAGGGACTCCTAGTTGATGAAGCAAGGTATGAGTTCACTGGTAGTAAAAATGTCCTGTCATAACTGCTTTTTGTTTCTTTGTTTGTCAGGTGTTGGTGTCTGTTCAGTCCCTTATATTAGTAGCGGAGCCTTATTTTAATGAACCAGGATATGAACGGTCTAGAGGCACTCCCAGTGGCACACAGAGTTCTCGAGAATATGATGGAAACATTCGACAAGCAACGGTTAAGTGGGCAATGCTAGAACAAATCAGAAACCCTTCACCATGTTTTAAAGAAGTATGTTTAATAAAATTAATGAAATACTTTTTTAAAGACACTATAGAATATAGTTTATTAGCATTATACTTGCATTTATATTTAGAGTATCTGTGGTGTAATTTACTATTATCTTTAATCATTAAAAATCAGTAGTAGTATAGTACAGATGAATTTTTTAAACCATTATTTCCTAAAAGACATCTGACTATATTTTTGAACAGTTTTATTAATTCTTTATTTTTCATGGCTACCATTCTGCTAGCATAATGTCTGTGCTAGTTATGTTAATATATGCTAGAATATGTTACTAAAATAGTCCTCATAAAAACAGTTTGGTTTTTTAATATTATTATTAGAGGTTAACATATTTTTCTTGGAAAAGGAGATGGCAACCCACTCCTGTATTCTTGCCTGGGAAGTCCCATGGACAGAGGAGCCTGTGGGCTACAGTCCATGGGGTGGCAAAGAGTTGGACATGACTTAGCAGCTGAACTGAAAACAGCAGCAGTGAGATACTTTTCTAGTTATCTTACAGATAGAAACTTTGCCCTTATACTAATATCTGTGAGTCAACATTGAAGAAAAAGATAGTTTTTCTTTAGGAAAAAGTTGGATTACTTTCTGAAACCTGTCTTGATACTGTGACAAGCTTTTATTCTACCACATCCTGAAGTGTGGCTCTTTTCCTGGGCTTAGTTATCTCTCTTTAGTCTGCCTAAAATATGATTATATTTTTCACTTGTCATATCAGATTACTTCTTCATATCCTAACACTATAACTCTGTCATGAAACATTTTTGTTCTTAGATTGTACTAGAAACCACAATACTTTAGAGGAAAAATTGGCATATTTACCTGACAGAAAATTGATCTTTAACATCTTTACAGATATTTAAAATCGTTAAAGATCTTGTAATATTTTTAAATCGATTGTTAATTTTGTCAAGCAAATATTGTGTTATTACTATGTAGCTATATATACGAAGTTAACAAGTGGCATCGTTGAATCTATTTAAGGAGTGTAAAAATGTTTCTTCCTTTTGTTATTACTAAATGAATTTGCACTTTGAATGACAAAGTTGGGTATTTTATTTTTGCAAAGGCTTGTATTCAAGGCTGTGGATAATTATTACTTTTCCTAATATTACAGGAAATACAAACATGCATTTCTTTATACTTTTAAAGTATAAAGTGTAAAGTCCTCTTTCAAACTTGGGTTACTTCTATTAAGTAACTCATTTTGTAACCAATATCGAGGTATTGCACTAAGGTACTCTGAACCCAAGGAAAAACAAAACTCAGTTCCTGCCCATGAAAAACTTAACATTCTTCCTGTTTGTATCATAAACTAATTTCTCAGTGTCCTTAAGACTCAAATAATGTATCCAGATATATAAACTACTTGACAAGTCTACTAGAATATATAATAACCACCTCAAACCTGAACACTGTAAAACTGCACTTTGATTCTTTCTTTCTTCTTTCAGTAAAAGCACCATTTAAACCCCAGACCTTAGCCACTTGTGGCTTCCTTCTTTTACTCACATACTACATTTGGTCGATTCATTGAATCTTGTTCTGTGCTTATCATGGCTCTTCATGTTAGGTTGTTTCTTACTCATTTTGTATCCTTGTATGCATCAAACTCAATAACTCATTGGTGTTTTACATCCATTCCCAGGCTTTCCTAATGATTTTTCCGTTGTAGGTATTGGCTTTTCTTTAGGGGAGACAAGCTCATTGGGCAGTGTAGTAAGTAGCTCACCCACAATACAGAATAATAATTCCCAAATGACCTATTTTCTCATTTAAATTTGTCAATAACAGACTTTTACTACGTGCGCAGAAATTTTACTCATTTTTCCAAAGAGAGAAGTTTAAAAAATTGAAATGTAAAGTATATTTATCACATAAAGATAAGCTTCATAAAATAAAGTTTTGTTCTTAAGTTAACCAGAAGACAAAATTAATAGTGCCTGTTCTAGGGTTAGGTTCTGATTTTTATGCAAATACCTGTGATTTAGAATCTCTGTACCCATCCAGATGTTGTTTGAGTTCTCTTTGAAAGATAGAAATTGACGGTTTTTCTGTTTTCAGTGCGTTTTCTCCTCGTTATTCATTTATTTACACTTACTTCTGACTCTGTTGTGTTCTAGATATCTTACATTCTCTGGATAAGATTAACTAATGAAAAGTCTGAGTGGGATAGGACATTAATTTTTGCTCTAGAACCTGGCTGTTTCAACACACGTCATCTGATGCCATAATCCTGATTCTTCCCTGTTATTAATAATAATGTGCAGTTCACCACACTGAGTTCTCTGGAGACAAAAAAAAAAAAAAATTGCTGTATCTTTTCAATTTTATTTATTTGTAATGCCACATATGTTGTCTTTTAAATTCTGACCTGATCACATTTTGTCCTCTGGCGTGGTTTACTCTTAAGGTTATACATAAACACTTTTACTTGAAAAGAGTTGAGATCATGGCCCAGTGTGAGGAGTGGATTGCTGACATCCAGCAGTACAGCAGTGATAAGCGGGTCGGCAGAACCATGTCTCACCATGCAGCAGCTCTCAAGGTGAGTAACCCTCCCTCACAGAAGCCTGGCTGGTGGCTTTAAAAGAAGAGGTATATGTTCCCTGACAGAACTATGACCACTAGCTAGAAACATTAAATCTATTAAGTTCAGAGGCTCCCCAAAAGTCTACAGAAAAGATACATTCCTTTTGACAAAGAATTGACAGTTCCTAAAATTAAAAATGAGTAACATGATGGTTTGGGAGTGAGTGGATTTTTTTTTTTTTTTTTTTTGATGTGGGAATCATAGCTCCAACAGCCACTCTTTCTTCTCCGCCTTGGGATATCTGCTCACCTCTGTTCCTTTTATTCTCTGTTGATTATGGTTATCTCTACTGGCTCCTTTCCTTCTAACTTTAATAGTATCTTCACTTAAAATAATTAGATGATGATGATAAGGGTTTATTAGTTTTTTATTGGTGAACTTTTAAAATATTCCTGTTTTTTCAGGTTATACACAGAAATATTTATGAATGTAAAACCATGTGATATCTGAGGCTTGCTTCAAAATAAAATGAGAAAAGTGGTAGGAATATAGATGAAGGAAGACTAGCCATGAGTTGATAAGTGTTGAAGTAGACTCATGGGAGTTTTATTTTATATTCTGCCTACTTCCGTGTATGTTTGAGATTTTCCATTTTATATAAAAACCTTTAAAAAGAAAACTTTTTCTCCTTAACATCTGCATCTTCCTAAGATAGTTGTATCTTGCCCCATTTATAAAAATGTTTTTGCCTTTTTACTACCAAACTAGAGTTGTTAATATTTTTGCCTCTGTTTTTAAATGACCCTCTCACCAAGGAGCATTTTGCAGTTGAATTTCCATTCTGTGAAAGTTACCAACTCTCTGGTTCTCAAAGCCAGTGAACGTGGCTTCCCCTCTACAGACCTCATCCCCCCTTCAGGCCTTTACAGATGTTGCTTTTCACCTGCTGTGCTGGCTCACTTCCATTCAGTTTTCATCTTAACTTTTGCTTCATGGAACCTGCCTTGACTTTTAAATTGAATGATTTCAGTATAGTCTCTTGTAACACTGTACCGTCTTGGCTTCTCTTCTCACATGCTAATTCTTTCCACTTGTTTTTTCTTTCCCCTTCTCCTAAATGATTGTGTATCTAAAGCTTTACTATTTGACCCTTAGGGGTATTCTCTTTCTTTATCATTGTATCTGTATCCCTGACATTGACCCTTTACTCTTTGAAAGTGCAAACTTTTAAAAGTTGTCTGCTCTTAGCTTTCTCAAAGTTATATTACTGGCATTTTTACTTGGATATCCTGTCTTTCTAACATTCTGTATTTACTTAATTTTAAACACTTTTCTCTGTCTTAAAATCTTCAGATTATATTTATATCCCCCTTCATCTAGTACACCTATCAACTGTTCAGTGCCGGGTCCTGTCAATGCTGCCTTCATGCAGAAATTTCTCTCCCCATTTTTCTCTTCAGTGCCCATAGCTCAGTCTTCCTCTCCTCTTACTCCCACCCTTACAGTTTTTTCTGTGGCGCATAACCGGATTGATATCTTCCCCAGTGTGTTTAGCTATGTCTCTCCCTGACACAAACCTCAGTGGCTCAAGTCAGCGTCTTTGGCTTTGTTGCTTCAGTTGGTATCTTGCTTTTATCTCAGATTCTCATTGTCTTTTGTTTCTGTGTCATCCTGATCTAAAAATCTCTATGTCTGAATCAGTCTACATTTTCATCATCTGAGATATACTTTTGCTGCTGAATGCTAATTGAGAAAACTATGCAGCTGTTCTGTTTAATTTCACAATAAAGGTATAGTATTCCCACCTTAACTGGGCCTCCATAATTGTCAGTTTTGTGTTTTTCCTCTTTAGTTAATGTTTTCTCCTATTGTTCACGGTAGAAGGGAAATTGGGGCTAGAAAAATTTTAAGTTGCCAGTATGTAAATATATTTTGAAGCCTTACAAATGGCTGCAAGTGTATAGTTGTCTTATCTTGCTTATTTATGTAAACTTCCAGCCAAAATGTAGGCTCTTTTAAGTCAGAGATCATGTAGTTGGTTCTCTGTATCCACAGGGGATTAGTTCCAGGATCCCCTGCAAATACCAAGATCCACAGATGCTCAAGTCCCTTAGAGAAAATGGCATTGTACAGTTGGTCTCTATCCAGCTGTATCTTCATTACTTTACTTATTGCTTTTTGCATTATTACTGTTGAGCACAGTGCCTTGTTCTATGAATATTGGTTAAATTTTCAGAGTCAGCTATTGACATACCTAACTTTCAAAGTCCTTAGTGTGAGATTTGAGATCATTTGTCTCCCACTAGAAAGTTATAAACTAAAGCTTAATGTTTGTAAACAACCAACCACTCTCTATTAACATCTCTCTATCCTGCCATAAATGGCAGTATAGGGTAATACAAAGTTAGGTGCTCTCCCTAGATCTTCTTTTTTAATTTGTTTACATTTTCAAAAATTCTGATGATGAAATTATTTCTAAGGTGTATTCCAAGCATGACATGAGATAATAAGTATGAAACATTTCAAGCGTTCTGTATAAGGCCTAGTACCTGAGAAATACTGTTTTCATTCATTAAAATAGCAGTGGGTTTATTTTAATTTTTGGACTGTTTTTCTCAAAAATGTTTAGTCAGAGGCAGTGTGTATCACAAGTCAAGATATTCTCTTTAACTTGAAACTATATGTTGCAAATGACTGGTGTCCTCTAAGCCATTAATAATGCAGTTTCTGTTACAGAGGTTGGGGCATTGGTAGAGTCTGTGGTCATGCTACTCAGGTACTCAGGGCTTATCAGCAACATCAGATATTTTGAGATAGAGATTTGTGCCAGTTTGCCTGTTAGAGTAGCTAGCTTAAGGAAGATCCACAATAAATATTGGTAGACCCAATTCTTTGGATTTTGTTTTAAACTCATTTCGTCCCTTCAGTGATGTGCTAGCATCCTGGGGTTTGCAATTCTAACATCACTCCTTCTCCCCTGCACAGCGTCACACTGCTCAGCTCCGAGAAGAGCTGCTCAAACTTCCCTGTCCTGAAGGCTTGGACCCTGATGCCGATGATTCCTCGGAGATGTGCAGTGCCACAACTGGTGCTGAGGAGACTCTAATGCATGATCAGGTCAAACCCAGCAGCAGTAAAGAACTCCCCAGTGACTTCAAATTATGAGCTGCATTGACGTGGACATCATAGACACAAAGGCTTTGAAGCACAAGCCAAATATGTCAATATTTGTATGTAAGAAACTAATTATGTAATAGGCAATGAAACTGAAACTATACTACACCCTTATGGAGATCCAGTTTAATTCAAGGTGATCTTTTATTTACCTGTACAAGAGTGTAAACTTTTGTGTGCTTTTATTTTTCAATTGTGAGAACCACTGATTGGTATGTTCAACAAATTTGTGTATACAAAGAAATGGAGAAATCACTGATTATATAAGGGAAACTACCTTAGGAAAGAATGTTTACTGAATGTTTGTTTTCTTTTTTTTACTGTAGAGTGAAGGGTTGTTAACAAAGAATATATATTGGTCATTCTTACAACTACTATTTAAAGTCAGCAACTTTTCACTGAATTTGATAGATTTTATGTTTGGCCATATCTTCATGCTCATATTTGATTTCTGAAGACCTCCTCCATACACTTCAATAAAAGTTAAATGGACATACTCCCTCTTTTTTGATTTACTGGTACATTTTTAAAATGATAAATCTGCCATAAAATGCATTATAGCTGAAGACTTGCACTTGTATGGATGAATTTATTACATTCAACGTATTTAATTTTATGCTTTCTAAAATTCTAAGATGCAGAAAAATAAATGAACATGATTTTATTCTATGCCAATATTTGGGCCTGTGAATGTATCTGTTATTTGAATTTAAGTCTATGAAAAAGAATGGTCAATTTGAAAAGTCACTCTAAACTGAATTTTCCTTAAAGGGCTCCTGTCTTCCTGGACTATCTGGTTTTATTACTAACGTCACATGTATGTATTAAACACTGAGGCTCTGTAGAGCAGAGAGGATGAACCTCTCTGGTGCTGTACTTGCCATATAGGCTCATTTTCATGCAAATTCCTCCTAGAGCCAAATAAATAAAGACTTAGGTGTATTAGTATGTCTTGTTTCTAAAACAGTTTGCCATGGTGTGAAATGCTATTTCTATAAGGAATTGGACACTTTCAAGAGCTACTGATGGGAAAAGAAAGGATATTTTTTTTTTAGACCAGTTATCAGAAAGGAAAACCTAAGATGATTCTTGACAGTGTCTATACAAAATAAACTGATCTGTGAAAACCCTGAATCTGGAGCTGACCAGGAGGAGAAGCTGTATCCTGAACAGTGAGTTCATCTGTGAAGGAACAGGAAAAGTAGGGATCATGATACTCTTGCAACAAGTTCCAGAGCTCCGTAAAGTGAACGAAGAGTGTGACCAGGAAATCAGAGTTTCCGAAACACCTACCTCTAGGTCTAGTGAGTTACACCAAGCATGACAGAATCGAGTTAGTTCATGAGAAAGAAGAGTCCGTTAAATGTCACCTGCAGACATGCTGGCTTATATCTCAGTATAAAATTATCGGCGATGAGTGATAAAAGGACAGTCCTCAGTCCTCTAGGCTTCTTTTTTGGTCTGTTACGGTCCTGTCAGGGATAGACAATAAAAGCTTCTATCCAAGTATTTGTTTATCTCCAATTTTGGAGTTTATTTTTGATCATTAAGTCAGTAAATAAGTGAAAGTTGCTCAGTTGTGTCCAACTCTTTGCGACCCCATAAATTGTAGCCTGCCAGGCTCTTCTCCGTGGAATTCTCTGAGCAAGAATACTGGAGCGGGTAGCCGTTCCCTTCTCCAGGGGATCTTCCCAACCCAGGGATCGAACCCAGGTCTCCCACATCACCCGTGAATTCTTTACCAGCTGAGCCACAAGGGAAGCCCAATCAAGTAGGGTCATTTTCCCCATTTCACACCATTAGTCCTCAGAAAGCTTTATAAAGGCAAACAGTATCAGTACTGTAAGTTCCAATTCATGTTTTTGTGAAAACGGAGGCCTAACATCTGAATTTGAGACTTTAGTCTATTTTGGTTCCATCTGGAATCTAGACTTTCTGCTAACAAACCTTTGAGCATTCACTTTGTATTAGGTGTAGGTTCCTGCACTTGAGGATTGAATGACAAATATGAAAACATAATGTCAATGAAGAATGGTAAGTTCTCTGATCGTCTTATTGACAGAATACTATTAGGAGCACAGAGGAGGGACACTTAACCTCAGGCAAAACGTTAATGATTTGATCACGAAGAGCTTCCTAAAAAAGATACCCTAAGTCTTAAAGGATGAGGATAAATAAGCCAGGAAGAAGTTATTCCAGACACAAGGGAGCAAAAGGAGATCTTGAGTTACTGGCAGCATGTTCAATGCTACTGGATTTTAAGAGGCAAAGTCGGGATTGTCAAATGGGTGGTCTTGGGCTGTGGTGTGGGGAAGCTAGGAGGGATTGGGTCACGGAAGAACTTGTTTGTCCTGTTAAGGAGCTTTGACATCCCGTTAGTGATGGAGGGCTGTCCAGTAGCCTTAATTAGAGGAGCAGCCTGGTGGGATCATGTTTCGAGAAGATCATTCTGCCAGCTGTTGGGTGGCAAGGAAGTCAGTTGAGAGCCCCCAGTAGAGTCCAGATGGTGATCATCATTGAGGACAGCGAAGGGATGGAGAGAAAGGAACAAGTGACAGAACTGGGGGAAATAGATATTTTTTGGTATTAGAATAACTTCAGGATGTTTTCAGGCTGAGGAGAAGGGTAAATGGGGAGGCCTTGGAGAAAGCTGGAGCAGATGCCAACAGACACAGGGTGGCCTTGGTCCAAGAGCATGTGCAGAAATCAGTAAAGCCAACTGGTCAGTTCATAAAACTATTAACTCATGAAGTTGTGATCTTGAAGAGAAGTACAAAAATTAAACTGCTTAGACAACATTCTAGCATTAAGATCAGTATCTCTGAAATCAAACATAGAAGGTACTATAAACATTTTTTTCCTTGATGTCCTGTAATTGGATTTGTTTAAGGTAAGATGGATGAGGTGAAACGTTTTAGTCATTGTCTCCAACTGTGGTGAAGGGTCAAGGTATTTGGTTATCCTTCTTTCCATTGGAGACCAGTACTTTGTAAAACACAATGAAGACGTTGCAGCATCGAACCACTGCTTACTCACTTTCTGTACTTAGCCTGCTGCCAACAGTCACAGTCTGTGGACTGTGGCTTGAGCAGCCCTGTGCTGAATAATTCATATGACAGTTGGTCCCTCGTTAGCCATTGCTAACTGCTTATTTATTCCTTAAACCAGAGCTAGTTATGTGGTACACAGATTTCTACAGTTGCTTTTTTTTCACCATATTATATAGTTTTCCACAATTTAATGCAGAGTTAATACTCTGGTATGTCCATGAGAAAAGATTCCAAGGTAGAAACAGACAGGCCTGCTGAATCAGCCTAGAGATGGGAACAGACCAAGTTGCAGACCTTGGTGGAGCTGTATACTCAGGGCTGAAGCAGCAGCCAGGGTACAAGAGGACTGACTGAATTGAGGAGCTGCTACACCAAAGATGGTCAGAACGTGGCAAGGCCTCAGGTTCATTTGGTTTGGTTTCAGTAATAGTGATAGTCATACTCCAATGAGTGGAAAACACTGAAAAATACAAACATGAAATTAAACACTTAATTTTCTGGTATCTTCCCTTATATTCTTATTTTCTGTACTTTTCTATATAATTGGTATATTGTATGTTCACTTTTATCACCTTTTTAACATATTACATACTTTTTATCATAAAATTAATGGCTTCATAATATGGATGTACTTAGCTTCTTACTGTTGGACATTCAGGTTATTTCTGTTTTGATAATTATAAATAATGCTCTAATGAACGTGGTCTATATCTTTTATTTCCTTATGATAAAGCCTAGAATTACCAGGTCAAAAGGATTGATATATAATGACTTACTGCTTTCTAGAGAGGTTGTATTGACTCACACTTCTAGCTTCAGTTCATCCCTGGCCTGCACAAGCAATTATAATTTTTTAATCAGAATATTTACCTATCTTCATTAAACATGCTTTAGTCTGCCTTTTTTTCAACATTGTTTATATTTATTAGCGACTTGAATTTCTGCTTTGTCAATGATCAGTTTATACATTTTCCCCATTTTGTTATGTATTGTCTTTAGATATTTTAATATAAATGAGCTACTTGTGTGATAGAATGTTAATTTTTATCATATTTGTCAATATTTTTTCCAGATGGCCCTTTAACTTAGTTTTTCTCATAGAAGTCTTAAATTATCATGAAATCATCTATTGAATTTTTTCCTTTGTGATTTTAATTGTTTTTTACTCTTTTTTTTTAAGAGCTCCCCTCTGCAAAGACAAAAGAATCATATATTTTCTAACTGGGATTGATTCTGGTGTTGATATAAGCCTGGCTGGACCTAAATTAGAATGGGCTTAAAAGCTCCCTGCTTCCCATCATAGGGGTCCAGCAGGTTGGTAACAGTGTAGGGGCCACATGCATGAGTTTTAAGGTATACACCAGTTTGAAAAGAAGCTCTTTCCTCTTTTCCTTGCTCTCAGCTTCTAGTGTTCTGCTTCTTCAAACTAAAGGAGCTGTGCTGAGCCCTCTGAACTTATGCATTGCTTGGACAGAAGAGGCACCCTCTGGCCTTCTTCCCTTAGTCCCTGGATGTGATCCCATGGGCTTCACCAAAAAACGGGTTTTCTTCGCTTTCACCTATACGTGTCCCTCCTCAGGTTACACCAGCTGTGTTTTCCAGTGCAGGAAGAGATTGTGTCAAGCCACCATTTTGATGGTGAGTTAGTTTTACTTCCCTGGTGCTTCTCCAGGGAGGGAATGCCCAATCCAGCTATGTCAGCTGCAGTCCTGGGCCACTAGAAGCCCCAGGTCCTGGGATAAACACCTCTGCCTGCTGGGGTTCCTGGGAGAGTGATTTGATCCTCTCTACCTCCCTGGCCTCTTCTTGTTTCCAAGGGATAGATCACAAGGATAGGTACCCATCTCCCTCAAACTCACCACCCCCACTCCCCTTCTGTTCCTGTTACTGCTTTTCTCTAACCTTTCCATGGATTTTGTTCTTTGGTTTATCTCTTTCTCTTTTTACCTTGCGGTCTGCAGAGTTGGCAAACAGCCCCAGAGCACCTCCCATTTCCCTGGAGTCAGTTTCATCATTTATAGGGACAAGCTAGAGCTCCTTTATCATATTGGTGCCCCTTTTCTACAAGTGATTATTCTTGTTATCTTAGCTCTAACCATATAAGGTTTTTTGACCAGTTGGCTCCTGTAATTTCTCTGAAGCAAAGAGCCTAGGCATTGGCTACTGAATTAAAGGATATGCTTTATCTGGCAGTGGTTCTTCAATATGTGCCATGTTATTGAGATAATGCCCCTAAAGCACAGATTTAACATTTCTAATATTTGTACAAAAATGAAGATTTATAATTATCTAGGAATAATTAAACTGGACTCTAATGTGCTGACAATCTTCCTGTGTTTGTCCTATATTACCTATAGAGATTTATCTGTAGTCTTGGTATTCTAATATCTAAATCAGCTATAGTCTGATCCTCCATAAGAGCTACACTACATTCTGTCTGGGAGCAAATCCTGAAATTGTAGGTTTTGTGTCCCATAGAATAAAGAAATAATTCTAATAATTATTCCAAAACATCAGTCATAGCTTAGGACACAGGCTCATTAGAGATTCTTACTACTTGAATGCTTCTCTTAAACCAATGTGAAAGTTCATTTCCCTTCAAGCTCTTTATACGCTCAAAAACACTTATCTTTTATTATCTTTTCCCCACACACACTGGCAATGCCTCTTTTTTTCTTAAGAATAGTGAACTTGCTTTCCTTTTTGCTTTTCAGCTTACTTCAGAATCGTTCACTACAAGATTTTATGTTCTACAGTCGGGAATGAGGTAGATAAGGTGGCATTATTTCAACAAGAATTATTGTCTCATTATTATAGACAATTGTCCCTGGGAGTTAGAAGAAGGACACAATATTGTTTGGGTGCTGATATCTCTTGAAGTGGCATCATTGGGCCGATTTTGGACACTCGTCTTTGTTTTTTTTTAGGCAATATGCATCAGTGTTTCTTTCAAAGGGCCTTCTGCTTGTAATCTGTACCATTATCCTTACATGTAGGCTCCCAAGTCTTAAAGAAGAAAGCCTTATTTTATTGTTTTATATAGAGAGACATCATATGGATTTCTCCCTTGTTTACTTTCTGTTTGGAAGTTACTAACTATACATTGAATTTTTTTAACTGGCAATTTCATGTATTATTTTTTTTTTCCATGTATTATTTCTGATTGAATTCAATAACTCATGCTTGAGCCCATTTGTAAAAGAGGATATTAGGCTCCCTTTATCTTGGGTCTACTCTAGGATATTGGCTGAAACTTTCTTAACGTCTTTTTAAAATCTTTACTTATTTCATGATTTTGAATCTTTAGGTTAATCCAAACCTTAACAGAAAGACTTCTGAACTTACTTTATGTAGTGTCTTTTTTATTTTTAAATTTTACATAGAAGCTTTATTTAAATCTTTTTTTTTTAATCTTACTATTCGTAAATATTTTTTTTCCATCTTAGAGGAGTCTAACAGTTAATTGAATCAATTGATTGGTACAGGTCCAGCATTATAACTTGCTTTAAATATCTTATTCCTTTATCTGTTTTCTTGAAGTTGGTGAAAATCCTTAATTATAGCCCTCTACTTGATTCTTGAGGGTAGTTTTTAACTATTATACAAATCTAACTTCCTGTCCTAGCCATTTTCCGATGTAATTGCTTTTTTGTTTGACTGGTTTTTGTTGGTTTTTACCTGTTTTTGGTATTACTCAAAAATAAATTATTTACACTGAGAAAAGAGACCCTAATCAATGAATAACAAAATGCAGAAAAATGAAATACTTCAATTAATTAATTGACATACATCTTTATAATAATTTTTCCTTACATGTTTTGACTGAAATTAAAATTTTCTTTCTTGGCTGTAATCTTTTGATTACCTCTTCATAGAACCATAATTTTTGTAATATTTCCTAAGTCTGAATAGGGAGAGAATTCACTATTCCTTCCTGGTTGAACAAAATCTTTTTTTTATTATTGATGGTAGGGATGCATAAACATACAACTTCTACCCATGGCTGATTCATGTCAATGTATGGCAAAAACCACTATAATATTGTAAAGTAATTAGCCTCCAATTAAAAAAAAAACATAACTTCTCCCATGGACATATACACTGTTCATAGTATTCCAACAGGTTTGTGGCCCACCAGCACATAAATTTTGTATTCTGTGGTTCCCATCAAAAAAGAAAAGGGGTAAAGGATTGTCTAACTGTAAAAAAAAAAAAGAAAAGAGGGGTGAGACGTGGGAAGAGGGTTCAAGAGGGAGGGAACATATGTATACCTATGGCTGATTCATGTTGATGTATGGCAGAAACCAACACAACATTGTAAAGAAATTATCCTCCACTTAAAAATAAATTCTTTTTTAAAAGATTATGATGGATTTATAATGATATCCATTCTCAGTGTGAAAATCAAGTATATTACTGATAGGAGTGGATTTCCATTTTGGCCAGGAATTGATAAGGATTGAATCTTCTCACAATTTTACATTAGTCTGATTACTGGAAGAATTTTACATAGCTTCTGGTTGTGTGCATTTCAAATCTTGTTTTTCTTCCATTATCCACCTAATTCTGGTGTTGAGCATCACAGGACTCATTCATTCATTTCATTCTAAGATCGCCAGCCTTCATTTTTGTTTCACGGTAGGTCAGTAGCGAGGCTGTAGGAATATTCTTGGAAGCCCTTCCTACACTGAAGTGGTTAGCAATAGCCACAGAAATGGCCGCATACTATATAAATCTATCTCACTAAACCAAAGTTAAACACATCCCCAACTCAGCTTCCTGGGTTCCCCAGGTTCCCACAGCCACTCCAGAGCTACCTGCTTAGAAAGGAAGTGTATCTGAGTGGAAGACAGATTGAAGCCAACTAACTGACATGACAGTATCTTCCTTTTTTGGCTGTGCAGCTTGTGGGATCTTAGTTCCCTAAACAAGGATTGAACCCATGCTCCCTAAAATGTAAATGCCAAGTCCTAATCTCTGAACCACCAAGGAATTACTCAAGGTAACATTTTTAAGTTGTATTAAGATGTATTTCACATACCATACAGTTTACCCATTTGAGGTATACAATTCAGTGGTTTTTAGTATATTCATATGTGCAACCATCACCACAGTTAATTTTAGAACATTTTCATCATCTCAAGAAGAAACCCCGTATTTTTTAGCCATCACTGTCCTCTCGCCTTGTTCCCTCACCAGCCCTAAGCAATCATTAACCTACTTTTCTATTACTTTTGCAGATGTTGTGCAGTCTGAGGATCAGGTTGTTAGGACTACGTTGTTAAGACCCTGCCCAGAGCCTTGAGAGGGGCCATACACCTTAAGCTGCATTAGCTTTGTGGTTTATCTGCCTTTGTACCTTTATTCTGCCAAAATCTGTACATGTGGTTCCCTGTTGTTCACAGAGTTGATTGGATCTGCTAGAGTATGTGAATTTTTTGTAAAAATTCTGGGGATAAGGCGGAGTTCATTTGGAAAATTAGGTAAAGCTGAGTAAAGCAAAGAGTAACCCAAGGAGTTGGCAGTGTTACAGAGTCTTTCAGACTGTCTTGCAGTTTGAATTGTTTGCTGTTGTTTTTTTGGCGGGGGGGGACCTCACTTTTTCAATAAAAGAAGCCAGTGTTGTCTATATGGTGTTTTGTCTCCTAATTTTTTTCCAGAATGCCTCTTAAACATATTAATTTATTCTTCATGACATGTCAAAAGCTCCCAATGATACCACTGTCATTCTAAGTTTTAAAAGGTTAAAAAAAAATTCTTCCATTTATCAAAGAAAATTCAAGAGTTAGGATCATGGTATAGCGCTATGTAAGCGGTGGAAATTCTTCCAGGAAGAAGTTTCGACTTTGACACACTGAGAAGAAACCAGCACAGCTGGTTGGTAACAGAATCTCACATTCTCCTTTGTAAGAACGACAGTCACTTTGAATGAAGGCCCACTCTAATGACCTTATTTTACTCTAATTCTTTACAGACCTTGTCCCCAAATACAATCACATTTTGAGGGGTTCTAACTGGGGGTAAGACTTCAACATAGGAATTTGGAAGGCCTACCACAATTCAGCCAATAACATATAGTGAGGTGTTGATGTAAATAATAAACAGTTTACAATAGGAATCAGTTCAGTTCAGTTCAGTTCAGTCGCTCAGTCGTGTCCGACTCTTTGCGACCCCATGAATCGCAGCACGCCAGGCCTCTCTGTCCATCACCAACTCCCGGAGTCTACCCAAACCCATGTCCATCGAGTCAGCAATGCCATCCAACCATCTCACCCTCTGTTGCCCCCTTCTCCTCCTGCCCCCAGTCCTTCCCAGCATTAGGGTCTTTTCCAATGAGTCAACCCTTTGCATGAGGTGGCCAAAGTACTGGAGTTTCAGCTTCAACATCAGTCCTTCCAATGAACACCCACGACTGATCTCCTTTAGGATGGATTGATTGGATCTCCTTGCAGTCCAAGGGACTCTCAAGAGTCTTCTCCAACACCACAGTTCAAAAGCATCAATTCTGCAGCGCTCAGCTTTCTTGACCGTCCAACTCTCACACCCATACACGACCACTGGAAAAACCATAGCCTTGACTAGACGGACTTTTGTTGGCAAAGTAATGTCTCTGCTTTTAAATATGCTATCTAGGTTGGCCATAACCTTCCTTCCAAGGAGTAAGCGTCTTTTAATTTCATGGCTGCAATCACCATCAGCAGTGATTCTGGAGCCCAAAAAAATAAAGTCTGACACTGTTTCCACTGTTTCCCCATCTATTTCCCAAGAAGTGATGGGACCAGATGCCATGATCTTAGTTTTCTGAATGTTGAGCTTCAAGCCAACTTTTTCACTCTCCTCTTTCACTTTCATCAAGAGGCTCCTTAGTTCTTCTTCACTTTCTGCCATAAGGGTGGTGTCATCTGCATATCTGAGGTTATTGATATTTCTCCCAGCAATCTTGATTCCGGCTTGTGTTTCTTCCAGCCCAGCGTTTCTCATGATGTACTCTGCATATAAGTTAAATAAGCAGGGTGACAATATACAGCCTTGACGTACTCCTTTTCCTATTTGGAACCAGTCTGTTGTTCCATGTCCAGTTCTAACTGTTGCTTCCTGACCTGCATACAGGTTTCTCAAGAGGCAGGTCAGGTGGTCTGGTATTCCCATCTCTTTCAGAATTTTCCACAGTTTATTGTGATCCACACAGTCAAAGGCTTTGGCATAGTCAATAAAGCAGAAATAGATGTTTCTCTGGAACTCTCTTGCTTTTTCGATGATCCAGCGGATATTGGCAATTTGATCTCTGGTTCCTCTGCCTTTTCTAAAACCAGCTTGAACATCTGGAAGTTCACAGTTCACGTATTGCTGAAGCCTGGCTTGGAGAATTTTGAGCATTACTTTACTACCGTGTGAGATGAGTGCAATTGTGCGGTAGTTTGAGCATTCTTTGGCATGCAAATAAGAATAGGAAAGAGTTTTATTTGAGCCAAACTGAGGACTATTGCTTGGGATACACAGATTCAAGAAACACTTGAATTGTGTTGACTGGACTACAAAATAGGGGAGGCTTATATAGGCAAAAATTGAAATGTTGCCTAAGTTGTTAAATATTAGGATTTGAGCTGGCAAGAACGGTGCAAGGACTGATTGGGGTCCAAAATGATTGCATATTTACAAGGGGGAACTTAAGGCCATATGGTTACCTCTGGTAGCTGCTTCTGAAAGTCGCTGGTGGTTTACTTAAGTTTGATGCAGTTCAGAAAATTCAGATTCTCAGTTGATGGAGGAACATGTCTGAAACCTCATCCACAATGGCCACCTGGCTTTCCTTTGAATGCCTGAACCACAGTTAATTCCATTTTTATTTTTGTTGTTCAGTTGCTAACTCGTGTCGGCCTCTTTGCGACCCTATGGACTGCAGCACACCAGGCAGGATTCTCTGTCCTTCACTATCTCCTGGAGTTTGCCCAAGTTCATGGCCATTGAGTCGGTGAAGCTATCTAACCATTTCATTGTCTGCCGGCCCCTTCTCATTTGCCTTCAATCTTTCCCAGCATCAGTGTCTTCTCCAATGGGTTGACTCTTCACATGTGGTGGCCAAAGTATTGGAACTTCTGCTTCAGCATCAGTCCTTCCAATGAATATTCATAGTTAAGAGTCTCCCCACTTGCCAGAGCTTCCAATTTAATTAGGGTCAATTCCAAACAGGTGATTACAAAAGTCCCAAGGTAGTTCTGAGGGCCAGCCTGATTCCAGAAGCATTAGTAACCACTCCCAAGAGTGGTAATGCTCTCTCAATCCACTCTCTTCTGTCTCCATTAGTTTCCCCCCTGAACTTGATGCCCTTCCCTATTTTTCTCCCATAAGCCTGAGAAGAAAAAGCCCTCCCTATGCCATAGGTGTACAACTTTTGATAGGATGTCTATGGCTCTTATATATCTCTAACGTGGCTATCATTTTTTTCAGTTAAGGGAAAACTGGTATAAAACATTGTATGTCTCAGGTGTGCAATATTTAATTCGACATCTGTATACTCTGCCAAGTGATCACTCCCCAAAGTCATTACCATCTGTCACCACGCAATTGAACCCTTCCCCCCAGCCCTTAACCTCTTTCCCCTCTGGTAAACACCAATCTGTTCTCTGCATCTATGAGTTTGTTTTTCTTGTGTTTCTCTGTTTGTTTAGACTCCGCATATGAGTGAAATCTTATATTTGTTTTTCTCTGTCTGACCTCAGTATAATATCCTCAAGTTCCATCCATGTTGTCACAAATGGAAAGATTTCCCTTTTTTTAAAATATTCAAGTGGTATTCTAATTATATAAATATAAATATAAATATATATATATATATATATATATATATATATATACACATCACATCTTTTTTATCCATTCATCCATTTGATAGACACTTGTTTCCATATTTTGGGGATTATAAATAATGCTTCAGTGAACATAGGGGGTCCATATATCTTTTCAAATTAATGTTTTAGTGTTCTTTGGATAAATACCCAGAAGTGAAATAGCTGAATAATATTGTAGTCCTATTTTCAATTTTTCGGGAATCTCCCTACTGTTTTCCATAATGGCTGCACCAATTTACATTCCCACCAAGAGTGCACAAGGGTTTCCCTTTTCTCCACATCCTTTACAATACTTGCTATTTCTTGTGTTTTTGATAATAGCCATTTCAAGAGGTATGAGTTGATATCTCATTATCATTTTGATTTGCATTTCCCTGATGATTAGTGATGCTGAACATGTTTTCATGTGCCAGTTGGCCATGTGTATGTCTTCTTTGCACAAAGCTATATTCCGAACCTCTGCCCATTTTTTTAAATTGGTTTGCTTTTTGTTGTTGAGTTGTATGAGTCTTTATATATTTTGTATATTAATCCTTTGTTAAGTATATGGTTTGTAAATATGTTTTCCCATCCAGCAGGTTGCCTTTTCATTTTGCCCTCCGAGATTCGAAAACTTCCCTCAAACCTGCCGCCGGTGAGAGTGTTTCCTGGTGTTTGGAAACTTCTCTTTTACGACTCCCTCCCTGGGACAGGTCTCCGTCCCTAACTCTTTTGTCTCTTTTGTCCTACCTCCTTTTGAAGACAATGGGCTGGTTTTTTTTGGATGCCTGATGTCCTCTGCCAGTGTTCAGAAGTTGTTTTGTGAAGTTTGCTCAGCGTTCAGATGTTCTTTTGATGAATTTGTGGGGGAGAGAGTGGTCTCCCAGTCCTATTCCTCTGCCATCTTAGCCCCCTCCCTCCTGCCTTTTCATTTTGATGATGGTTTCCTTCACTGTGCATAAGCTTTCTAGTTTGTGTAACTCCATTTATTTATTGTTGCATTTGTTTCTTTTGCTTTTGGAGTCGATCCACAAAACATTGCTAAGACCAATGTCAGTGGTGGTAGTGGTGGTTTAGTCACTAAGTCGTGTCTGACTCTTGTGACCCCATGGACTGTAGCCTGCCAGACTCCTTTGTCCATGGGATTCTCCAGGCAAGAATACTGGAGTGGGTTGCCATTTCCTTCTCCAGGGCATCTTCCCAACTCAGGAATCAAACCCAGGTCTCCTGGATTGCAGGCTCTTTACTGACTGAGCTAGGAGGGAAACCATGTCAGTGGGTTTACCGCTTTTGCTTTCTTCCAGGAATTTTATGGTTTCCAGTGTTAAATTCAAGCCTTTAAGCCATTTTGAGTTAATTTTTCTGTGTGGTGTAAGATAGTGGTCTAGTTTCATTGTTTTGTATGTGGCTGTCCATTTTTCCCAACACCATTTGTCAAAGAGACTGTCCTCTCTATTGTGTCTTCTTGGCCCCTCTGTTATAAATTAACTGTCCATTGTATACGGGTTTATTTCTTGGTTCTCAGTTCTGTTCCATTAATCTATATGTCTGTTTTTTATGTAAAGTGGCTATCTTTTTTTTTTGTATGTGAAGTGATTACCATCTTAATACATGAAGGTACATGATACATTGATCACGTGGATAAGAGAAGTATCTTCAGCTACAAAAGTGGAATTCAGAAGACAGGGAGACTGGAAGGTAACTTGTTCCAAACTGTAAAAGGACAATCACACAGAAGTCTGCCTGTAACATTTACAGGGTTGTGAAATACATTCTATAATACTTCTTTGAGAAATACATCTTCATAGCAAAAATATGTGTTAAACTATAGGTTTATATAAGTGCTAGTCATCAGAATAATTAATTAAAATAGCTTAGTGGGCGTTGGAAAGGCTAGTAATGTTTGGAGAGGGCTTCCAAAGCGGCACTAGTGGTAAAGAACCCACCTACCAATGCAAGAGACATAGAGACGAAGGTTTGATCTTTGGGTCAGGAAGATCCCCTGGAGGAGGGCATGGCAACCCACTCCAGTATTCTTGCCTGGTGAACCCTATGGACAGAGGGACCTGGTAGGCTACAGTCCATAGTGTTGCTGAGTTGGACACAACTGAAGCGACTTAGCAGGCATGCAGTGTTTGGATAAGTAATAAAATAAAGATATACATAATTAACATTATATGTTTATCCATAAAATATATTTATCTTGCCTTTACTTCTATAAAATCATCAATTATGTTTTAGTACTTATATTCATTTCTGATGATGCTCTACAAAATTACCACAAACTTGCTAGCTTAAAGCAACAGATGACTGGGGGCTTTCCTGGTGGTCCGGTGGTTAAGAATCCACCTTGTAATGCAGGGGACACAGTTTCGATCCCTGGTTGGGGAACTAAGATCCTACATGTTCTGGGGAAAGATCCCACAGTGCAAGACCTGGTGCAGACAAAATAAATAAATAATTTTTTTTAAAAGCAACAAATATATTCACTCACAGTTCTGAAGACTGTAAGTCCAAAATCAAGGTGTCAGCAGGACTACTCTCCCTTTAAAGGCTCTAGGTGAAAATCCATTCTTTGTCTTTTCCAGTTTCTGGTGACTGCCAGCATTTGTTGGTTTGCGGATGCATTACTCCAACCTCTGCCTCCATCATCACATATCGTTCTTGTGTGTGTGTGTGTGTGTGTGTGTGTGTGTGTTGTGTGTGTGTAAAATCTCCCTCTGCCTTTCTCTTATAAGGACACTTAAAATGGCAACCCACTCCAGTATCCTTGCTTGGGAAATCCCATGGGGAGTCTGGTGTGCGATGGTCCATGGAGTACAAAGGGACTGGACACGGCTTAGCGACTAAACAAGCGGCAGTTCTAGCCAATGTGTGAGAACAAAAACTTGTAAGGAATTGGGGGTTGGGGCTGAAACCAAAATCCTATTGTTTACAGATGTGAATGTCTATTTAGAAAAACCAAAATAAACTGCAGGCAAATATTAAAAAAAAAAAAAAAGGACACTTAAAAGTGCCATCTCGTAGAATAACACTTTGAACCCACTGGGTTCATTTTAAAATCCTTTTTCCAAATGAGGTAACAGGGATTAAAACTTGATATCTTTGGGGCAACTAGTCAGCCCACTATACTAACCAAAGATTTCCTGCTTCTATTAACACTAATTGACTAAAGGATTATAAAAATGCATTTTTATTTGAAGTATATAAAGTTTAAATGCATTGTTGGCCAGAAACAAATAGACCGCCAGATATTTTTTCCAGCAAAGATAGGTTTATTCAGGATCGTCAGAGAATTGTATTTTGGTACCCACAACCATGGCAAGTCATGTGTGAGTTTCCCTTTCTGATCTCTGCTGCTGCTAAGTTGCTTCAGTCGTGTTCGACTCTGTGCGATCCCATAGATGGCAACCCACAGGCTCCGCCATCCCTGGGGTTCTCCAGGCAAGAATACTGGAGTGGGTTGCCATTTCCTTCTCCAGTGCATGAAAGGGAAAAGTGAAAGTGAAGTTGTTCAGTCGTGTCCGACTCTTAGCGACCCCATGGACTGTAGCCTACCAGGCTCCTCTATTCATGGGATTTTCCAGGCAAGAGTACTGGAGTGGGGTACCATGGCAGGTCATGTGAGTGTTTCCCTTTCTGATCTCTGAGCTCTGTTTAATTGAAATATCTATTTGTTAATTTTTTACATTACCTTCTGTTGACAAAGATCTTTCTCTGAAAGTCTCCCTAATCAACAGTCAGGTTTTCTAGTTTCAGTGGGTTTTTGTTCCTCTATGACAGGAAGGAGCTTTCCTGGGTGTAGAGTCTCATGTCAGAGGGAAAGTGAACAGATTGGACCTTCCTCTAGTTGCAGGGAGCACGGGCTTCTCTCTAGCTGTAGTGCGTGAGCTTCTCATTCTGGGGGCTTCTCTTGTTGTCAAGCAGGGCCTCTAGGGAATGGGGGTCCAGTAGCTTGGGCTTAGTTGCTCCATGCCATGTGGAATCTTCCCAGACCAGGGATCGTACCCGTGTCCCCCTGCATTGGCAGTCAGCTTCTTAACCACTTGTTCACCAGTTAAGTCCAGACAGAGTTCTCATATGGAATTCACTGGACTCCTCTTCAATGGGTCTCTAATTCCCTGAAATGGTACCTCAGTGTTGGTAGTAAGGGCCCACGTGCTTTGGCAGGACCGACTAAGGCTTGCATCAGGTAGTCTGGAGGGTTCTGACCTAAAGAGGTTTAGGAATCAAAGCTGCAGTCTTTCCAATTATACGGCAGCTGGGCAAGACCGAAACTTGGACCTTTTCCACCGGCCTCCTGGGTGGGCGGTGCAAGATGACTCCACGCCCTCCACTCCTTCCCCAGCTCAAGGGTTCGCCTCTGGGGGCGGGACTGAGGGGGACCAAGGCCCTTCCCCCCAAGTCCCGCCCCTTTTCCCAGCTTGGGGCGGGGCATCCTCACTGGGCATGCTCGGTACTAAGGGCTCGCGTTGGTCTCCTCGGCGGAAGCAGGTTCTGCGAGTGTGCGTGTTTTTCCCAGGGTTCTCCGCGCTGCTGTCATGGCCGCCTCCTTGTTCCG
The DNA here is from genome assembly GCA_024291935.2 of Okapia johnstoni. NCBI lineage: Eukaryota > Metazoa > Chordata > Mammalia > Artiodactyla > Giraffidae > Okapia > Okapia johnstoni. The sequence goes on along the minus strand of CM044306.1, from coordinate 119,451,271 downwards.
CTATCCGCACATGGTGTTCTAGGCTTTGTATTTACAGGAACTGTCGCCACTAGTCGTCGGCGTCCTGGTCGCTCTAACTTTCACTTTCTTATTTTTGACTCCTGTGTGACCCTCGTAGGAATCTTTTGGCTGCAGCTATGTCCGGGGTGATGTGGACCCCGGAGCTGGCAGTTCTGAGGGGCTTCCCTACTCAGGCTCAGCGGCAGCAGTGGAAGCAGGAGGGAGTCGCCAGTTTGGGTGAGAGGGGGCACTTGCCAGGGAGGGACTTAGGCCACCGTGAGGACTGGGGGGAGAAGAGGTGGCGGCAGCTGGGTTTTCATCCCTCCTGTGTTTTTTTCCTACCCAAATCCACCTGATTTCTTAAGGCTTCAGGTTGTTGCATCCTTGACCTTGTGGGCGTGGTCTTCAGGTTCCGTACTTGTCTTCACCCTAAATTTTTCCCCGTCCAGGGATTCTTTACCGTCTGAGCTACCAGGGAAGCCCTCAGTAATAATGTCAATTATTTTTATACTCTCTTAACATTTATTCAGTCATTTAATCCTTATAATAGACATATAAAGTAGACAGTACTTTTATTCCGTTTTTGCAGGTGAAGACATTTAGGTACAGATTGGTTAAGTAATTTATTGAAGGTCTCACAGCTGGAAAGTACAACAACTGAAATGAGGCAGCAAAGATGTAATCTTGTAAGCAAAGCACATTTACCAGAGAAATAAAGAGTTAAGAGGCACATTTACTACAGGGTTATAGGTACACGTTGTTGTGGAGTTTAAGCTGGACCCAAAAGAGAAATATCAATTTAAGACATTGTGTGTGAGTGTGTGTGTGTGTGTTTAACACAGTATATATGTATAAGTGGGGTTTGGGTGTTATACACAATAGGTGCTTCTGGAGAGAGGTAGTTTCTGAAGTCTGAGTCTGGAAGTCTTATGGAAGAAATCAAACTTGACCTGATTTTTGATTCAAGAGTAAGACTAGTAAGTGGAAAAGAGTTCCCCAGGAGGAAATCACCAGTGTAAAAGTATGGAGGCAGGAATGTGCATTTGGATATTAGGGGAACAATAAGTGCACCAGCTTTTCACTAGGGAGTATGGTTGGGCTTCCTTGGTGGCTCATAAACAGTAAAGACTCTGCTCGCAATACAGGAGACCTGGGTTGGATCCCTGGGTCCGGAAGATTCCCTGGAGAAGGTAATGGCTCCCCACTCCAGTATTCTTGCTTGGAGGATTCCATGGATAGAGGAGCCTGGTGGGCTGCTGTCCATGGGGTTGCAAAGAGGGACACGACTGAGTGACTATCACTTTCACTTTCACGGTGGGGGTAGTGGGAGCCAGATGGTAAAAGGAAATGTTCTAAGGAAACTTTTCTGTCTCAGTAGGATTCCTTTTGAATTCTCAGCAGAAGGATGATGTTCCTTGCTAATGAGGAATATTTTTTCTAGGTCTAACTTCTGCCTTACTGTTCATGATATGGATGAGCTCCAAATTCTAGGAGAAGTGATGGGAATTTGCACAGTGCTTTGTGACTAATTTATAGGAAGCGTTCTAGATATATACTTTTTTTTTTGCATACTGAAATGGTAATAGTGTTACCCTTTACAATATGAAAATAGCAGTTTTTTTAATTATTGTACAAATTTTCTTTCTATTACAGAGAGTGAATCTTTCCTACAATTGTTGCTAGAAGGGAACTACAAAGCTGTATTGTTAAATTCATTGACTCAAAGTATTTTAAATTCAGCAACAATAACTGAAGAAAAGATTGACAGCTACCTAGAGAAGCAGATAGTAACATTCCTGGATGACTCAGCAGATTTGGACAAAACCAGAAGGTAGAATTTTATTTGAAATTTTCATAGAGAAATGAATTTTGAATACATTTGGTAGTGTCTTGACAGTGTGTAAGGTACACTGACTTTTGAGGTTTTTGAAAAACCTGGCTTTATGTTTAGTCAAGACTCTTGATGTACGTAATAATCTATGTAATAGCTTCTGTCCAGAGGACCATCGTGAAAAGGTAAAGTGGTGTAGGATGTCAAGAGTTTCATATATAACACTAACTTATGATTGGGTGGAAGCTGCCAACCACCGAGCTTCCAATTGCTTAGGTCTCGTAGGTTTTAGCCATACTTAAGACTTAAGACCTTCCTTCCTTTTAACATGAAAGTGTACACTATCCATCTGGCTATTTGTAGATTGAGTGAGAATTGTAACTACTTTTATTATTTTTAGATTGTTATCTTTACTGTTTTTATTATGGAACCCTTGGTTTACTTTCTTCCATTGATGCTTATGTAATTTAATAGTATTTAGTATAAGGGATAGTTGTACAGTAGTTAACCTAATTTTTTCAGTGGCTTATATTTTACTCATGTAAGTTTGTTAATATACCTTTGTTTTTTCCACTGTCTCTGGCAACCATGTTGTTTTAGTTTGCTTTAAAACATATGCAGTTTTATCATAATTTGTAAGAAATGACTTCATTTTAGTTCTTAAACAAGTCAGCTACTGTGGTTGGTGTTGAGGTTGTAAAGATGAATCAGATGTAATCTGTATCTATTAGGAGTTCATAAAAGAATACTACTATAGACATTTTATATTACTTAAAAAATGTCATTCATTTTTATTTTTCTGGCTTACTGGTAGTTTTTCATTCCTCTCATGTTGTTCCTGTTATTTCGCTATCAGGTGTCTGTGTGTTATCATAGCTTTGTGTGGTGCACATGAAAACACACGTGTATACACAAATGCATTATACACTGGTTGACCAGAACTCTGCTTGTCACATAGAGCTGAGAAGAGATGTTTCAATTACCTTATTTTGAGGTATTTTAAAATTGTATTCTTAGCTCCCTTAGGGATTTTGATTTTTAGTTATGACGTTTACATTAAGGCTTACATTAAGATCTTGCTGCACATGTGTTTCCCCAAGTTTCCTAAACTTCTGACTACAAACAGCCTCTATTCTTTCTTTGCTCTGCTCTCAGTTGCGCTGTATCCAGAGCATTCTGGATACCATAGGCTTGTAGGTTTGATTTTTTTCTTTCCCCTCAAAGAATCTTCCTTTTTGAGGTAGGGCCTAGGGGATATAGGAGGATTCCTGTAGCTTCATGCTGAAGAAAAAGTAAAAGCAGTCATCCTCTTCCTCCAATATTCCCTAGGCTCTACTTCAAAAAGGAAGATTCCTATGCACTCCATGGAGTCACAAAGAGTCGGGCATGGCTGAGCAACTTTCACTTTCACTTGTGTCTTAATCTAAAGTTTGGCGAATTACCTCTGGTGGGTCAAGGCCAAAGTGCTGAAGAATGATGCTTACATTTTTAAAAGGGTTGGGGAAAAAAGAAACATGTGTGACCTGTAAAGCCCCAAATTTTTTCTCCTTTACAGAGGAGAAAATTTTTCTCCTTTACAGAATAAGTTTACCTACTTACTCCTGTCTTCAGCCAAAGTAGGATTGAAAAGAAATAGGTTCAAGTGAAATATCTGTCGGTTTTTTTTTGTTGTTGTTGTTCTAATAGTTTGTAGTGCAGATCAATAAAATGTTTGGAAACAACTTTTTATTGTCAGTTTTCTTGTGTATAAAATCAATTTTTCACCCGGTCAGTGTCAGAGCTGTTAAATAGAACACAAGACAAAGTTCTCAGTATCTGATCAGGTCCTAAACCGGTGCTGTTGAAGAGAATTTTTGTGATGATGGAGATACTCTGTATCTGCTCCATCCATTGTGGGAACCAGTAGCCACGTTTGGCCATTGAGCACTTGAAATGTAGATAGTGTGACTGAGGGACTGAATTTTTAAATTTTATCTGTGTGTGGGTGCATACATAGTTGTGTCCAACTCTTTGTAGCCCCATGGACTATAGTCCACCAGGCTCCTCTATCCCTGGAATTTTCCAGGCAAGAATATTGGATTGCCATTTCCTTCTCCAGGGGATCTTCATGACCCAGGGATAGAACCCACATCTCTGGTGTCTCCTGCCTTGGCAGGTGGATTCTTACCACTAGCGCCGCCTGGGAATTAATTTAAAGAGCCATATGTGACTCAAGGTGATTGTGTTGGACTTTGCAGACCTAAACTGTGTAGATTTCAAAAAATATTTTTGTAATACTCTTAGATAATCTCAATGTTGATATCTTACATTTTTCTTAATAACACTGAAATGTAGTAGTGTATTTGTGGTTATACATAATGGTTTATGTTTATTTATTCTTATATGCAGACAACAGAAGATATTCCTACTTGGTGTGAGCAGTTTGCAACTTTTTGTTCAGAGTAACTGGACGGGGCCTCTTGTTGATTTACACCCTCAGGATTTTTTGCCATCTGTTTTGTTTCAGCAGTTCAGTGAGGTATGCTTCTTGGAATGTCATATGTAGGTATTATTGTGTTTATTCTTTAGAAATGGATCTTTATAAGCCAGAGTTAATAGTAGGTAAGAGAGAAAACATGACTTCGTGGCTTGTACAGAACCTACTAAGAATGCTTGTTCATTGATCAGAGTTTCATGTAATTCAGAAGTTCCCTTGTCAGTCTCAAACTCCTCTTCAAATGCTCCTCATTTTATGGAGCTCTGTTAGCTGCTCTGTTTATTAAAGAATGGACAGCTGCACCAGTCCTCCAGCTGCATATTTTACCACAGCTACACAAAGATATTTTCTGAAGAAGTAGAAAGTCTGGAGATCTGTTTAATTTTGTTGCAGAAAAGTTTTGCGGCTGTGCTTGAAACAGTTCCTGGGGAGATTTCCTTTGTGTCACAGATATACTTATTTGTATGTACTTAACGTCTCTGGCTCAGAGATGCTCCATGGTGTGATAATGATTCTTAATATCCATGTATGGCATCAGTAGGTCATCAGTAGAGCTTGTAGTTTGAACTTTTCAGTTGTGTTTGAGCACATATCCCTAGGGCTTGGGGGAATATGACATGCCCTAAGAAGAAGAATGGTAACTGAATTATCCAGCCACCTCAGAGAAGTAGAGGCTAACTATTGATCACTCAGCCTGGAAAAAGGGCACCTTAACATCCAGAACTTACGCAAAGAGACCTGTTTACTGTTACCTGGTTTCTCAGAATTAGAAATAGCTGATGAAAGGAGAATGGAGTTGTTAAAGATCAGTGTTAATAATTTGATGGTAGGTAGGAAGAGAATTACAAAAGCAGTCATAATCTGAAGCCATAGCAGTTACTGCTGTACAGTCAGTTTACTGAGTCATAATGTTATATTGTGATAGAATAACTAAGATTTATAGTGCTGGCTCTAAATCATTATTGAAAGGTTAAAAGCCCTTCCATATTTTATGTCTAAGAAGGGAATTTAATCTATACCTTACAGAAGTTTTCATCCAAAATGATTACAAGTAAAATCCCCAAGATTTTGGCACTTAAAGAGATGCTTTGATTATCTAGAAGTTTATGTATATGGAACATCTCACTTCCTCTTTGACTGTGTATGAAACAGTTTCTGGCCTCTGTTGCTGTACAGTGCAGGTTAGAAGGTTGCTACCAAACAAGGTTGCAAATATGTACTGAGCACTGATGTGTGGTTGGAGTGGTGCTTCATTCCCATGTGTTGTATTGATTTGGCATATCCTTTGATGAGAAGACTGAAGCTCACAGTGGTAAGAGAAACTTGCAGAGGCTTTATAGCTGGGGGATTGGAACCCACATTTTCTGGGTCCAAATCCAGTACTCTTTTCTGCTGTGCTAGTGTGGAAGCACCTGTGGAGTCAGATAGCAATTCAGACAGTACAGAAATGGGTTACATGAGAGACTCAAACTATAAGAAGACCTTTTAGTCAAGAGTGGACCTTGAGGTAGAACCTGAAGGGTGATGAGGGAAATGGATCGGTAGAGAAGAGGAGGAAATGTTCTAGATGTAGTCACGTGAGCACAGATTTAGAGGACAGAGGAGTATGGTGTTTGTGAGGGCTGTATGAGAGGGCTGCTTTGAGCCTGTTAGAGCAGCAGTAAAAGATGGAGCTCAGGCCAAATCGTAGGAAATTTTCACTAAGACCTTGATTTTAATCTTTTTATTATAAGTACCTCTTACTCAAAAAAGCATACAAAATGTGTGCAGTTTAAATAATAAAACATCTTTGTTTCCACCACCTGGCTTGAGAGAGGGAACATCACCAGCCTTGGAGAATGGAACTTTCTGACTGCTCTTGCTTAGGTGTTGCCACTGCGGTGCCTGTGTGGGCCCAGGGCTGGGAGAGCCATGGAACTGGTCTCGTCTGGCTTAGCGGCCTCCTCTAGCTACCTGACGTGTACCACAAATCATAGCATCTTCTGCATGTGCTCTGACTTGGAAAAGGTTGGAAAAGAATTAGAAGGTCTCCTGTGTGTGCTTCTTGGTGACATCCCCAGCCCCCTTTCTCATGAAACACTCGCATGAATTTGATGTTAACATTCCATTGCTTTCTTCACAGTTTTAGCACTTGTGTATGTATGTATTCTCAGAGAACATATTGTTTAGTTTTGCCAGTTTCTGAACTTTATGTAAGTTAAATAAGCAGGGTGACAATATACAGCCTTGACGTACTCCTTTTCCTATTTGGAACCAGTCTGTTGTTCCATGTCCAGTTCTAACTGTTGCTTCTTGACCTGCATACAGGTTTCTCAAGAGGCAGGTCAGGTGGTCTGGTATCCCCATCTCTTAAAGAATTTTCCACAATTTGTTGTGATCCACACAGTTAAAGTCTTTGGCGTAGTCAATAAATAAGTAAATAAAGCTTATTTAACTTATTTATCAGGAGAAATGCTGGACTGGATGAGGCACAAACTGGAATCTAGATTGCCGGGAGAAATATCAATAACCTCAGATATGCAGATGACACCATGCTTATGGCAGAAAGTGAAGAACTAAAGAGCCTCTTGATGAAAGTGAAAGAGGAGAGTGAAAAAGTTGGCTTAAAACTCAACATTCAGAAAACTAAGATCATGGTATCTGATTCCATTACTTCATGGCAAATAGATGGGGAAACAGTGGAAACAGTGACAGACTTGAGTTTTGGGGGCTCCAAAATCACTGCAGATGGTGACTGTAGCTATGAAATTAAAAGATGCTTGCTCCTTGGAAGGAAAGTTATGACCAACCTAGACATCATATTAAAAAGCAGAGACATTACTTTACCAACAAAGGTCCGTCTTGTCAAAGCTATGGTTTTTCCAGTGGTCAGGTATGGATATGAGAGTTGAACTATAGAGAAAGCTGAGCACAGAAGAATTAATGCTTTTGAACTGTGGTGTTGGAGAAGACTCTTGAGAGTCCCTTGGACAGCAAGGAGATCCAACCAGTCCATCTGGAAGGAAATCAGTCCTGAATATTCAGTGGAAGGACTGATGCTGAAGTTGAAACTCCAATACTTTGGCCACCTGATGCAAAGAACTGACTCATTTAAAAAGACCTCGATGCTGGGAAAGATTGAAGGCAGAAAGAGAAGGGGACGACAGGATGAGATGGTTGGATGACATCACCAACTCAATGACCATGAGTTTGAGTAAACTCGGGGAGTTGGTGATGGACAGGGAGGCCTGGGATCCTGTAGTCCATGGGGTTGCAAAGAGTTGGACACGACTGAGTGACTGAACTGAACTTTATGTAAATGAAATAAATTGTGTTCTGTGACTTGCTTTGCTTAGAGGTATATTTTTGGTATTATGAATTATTCATTTTTCCTGTTGCATAGTATTCCAATTGTATGAATGGACTACAATTTATATGTCTATTCTACTCTTGATGGCCACATGGGATGTTTCCGTTTTCGGTAGTATTTTATGTACTGTGCTGTTGGGAACACATCTTCTGGGAATCATTTGTAAGAGTTTCCAAGCACAGCAAAACTTATAAAAGGATAATGTTTGGTGCAATGAGCTAAATGAAGGAGGCTGTTTTTCCTCCCCGCCCTCTTCCTAGGGCTATAGTTAGGCACCCTAAGGGCTGAGGGGACTGATGTTTTACCACACTTGTAAATGCTTCCCAGGCCTGAGTTGGGAAGCTCTGTTGAGGACATGTATCCATGAATGGAGTTGCTGTGCTCTCGGGTGTAGCATGTTCAACTCTTCTTACTTGTGTCTGGTTGTCTTGGAGAGAATTATTCAGTTTATACTCTTTACCAGCAATCTGAGAATTTGGAAGATAGAAGGAGTTGAAGTTTTTAAATTGGGAAGTGACATATCAGTATTTTCCAGTTGTTTTTTCCTGTGCTTATTGATGTTTCATAGTTCTTGTGATTACAGATATATGTGAATATACTTCATGGTCTTGGAGTAGAGTCATCAAAGCCACATTAGTTTTCCCTGCATCCAACTGATGGCCTTGGCGTTTTTAGCAGTGTTGTGTGACCACTGGTCTAACCAGCCTCGGGATAGCACTGAAGGTTAGCGTCTGAGTAGGTCCTTCTCACACATAACAGTTGCTCTTCTAGTAAACTGGTTTTATATCAGATGTATCTCAGGCTTCCAGATGTTGACTTTTTTTCACTGTTCTGATTAATAAGTATTTTTATATGTCTTATGCTCTCTTGACTGAGGAATTGTTGCTAAGGAACTTGTAACTTTCAGTTTATCTGTTTTAGTTGAAAATATAAACAGTCCTCTTTAAAACTCAGCCATTTTTCCAAACCTCTGTAAGCATGGTTGGAGCTCGGTTGGAATATCAGTGGTAGATCACAGGAGTAGATAAAGACTGCTCCACTTAAGCAGAAGATAGAAAAGCATTCAATTTTTTGATAATAATGGTGCAAAATAACTTTGGGAAAAGAAATTTGTTTGTTTATTCATGCATTCACTCCTTTACTTATTTATTATTTGCCCTGTTAATGGCATTCTCTGAGAACTTACAGAGAAGGAGGTTTAGTAACCAACCTCTGACTTTGAGTATCAGAGGAAATGAGATCCAAGTAGTATACCACAAAGTATCTCTTTGTGTAATTTTCTGTTTGTTGCCCTGTTAGGTCTCCTGTTTGTTATCTTTAGGATTTCATTAGAAGATAATGATCTAAATTTGTTCTACAACAGATAGATGTCTTTTTTGTCCCAGTGTGATTAAAAAAGGATTCTTTTTCTTAAAGTCATGTCTTGTACTTCACCAGTTTGGTTGGGATGTTAGGAAATAAAGATTGTTAAGTCTACCTAAAAGGCAAGATGATTTGGTGAGGCTTCAGGTCCAGTTTGGGCATGTTAGGCAGTGTCTTCTCTCAAGTCCTTAAGCAGCAGATTTGCTGGTGTAATTGGTACCTCCACTTGGAGGTCTTGCAGGGAACCTCAGACTCATCGTGTCCACACTGGATTCATGATGAGGTTCTTCTCCAAACCAGGTCCTGTTCTGCGTCTGTGTCTCCGTTACTTACACCACCATCATGCAGTTGTCCCAGTCAGAAGGCTGGAAGTGATCCTGGCCCTGTCCTGGAGGGCTTCCTCGTGCTTAGCCTAGGTCTGAGGGGAAGGTAGCATGAGATGGTAGGAAGAATACTGGCTTGGGAGTTGGAAAATCTGGGCTGTAATCTCTGTTCAGACGCTAACTTTGGTGTGATTTTGGACTGGACTGAACTTTTTTTGTTCTGTTTTTTTCCTAAGATTGAGGCAGTTGTAATACTTCAGAATACTTCCTTGATTATTAAACTTAAAAAAAAAAATTCATTCTACCCTCAGTGTAAGTCAACAGTAAGCTCTATTGGTAGTTTGCTGGTGGTCAGTTACATTGTCTTTATTCCTCAAGTACACTTTTCAGTGATGATGAAGGGTCTGTTCCTTTCGTACCTTTATTGAATGTTTTGATAAAAGCATTGAGCCTGGCACTGGCATCACTTGGATAGTTTAATCCTTATAAGAACCCTGTGAGGTGTAGGTTCTGTTATTTGATTTTATAATTGAGGAAACTGAGGCTCAGTTAAAAGAAATCTGCCTGTGCCCACAAACTAATAAACAGTAAAAGGACTCCATCCTGTGTCGGTGACTTAGAGCTTGTGTTCCTGATGTTGAGCATTCCTGCTGCTGATTTTGTGGCAACTGTCAAAATTATTCAGCCCGCATTTTAAAAACACGAGTGTTTGGTCCACTCTAGAAAATCTGTGGACCTCCCTTTTGGGCAGCCTCTGTTCATGTCGGTCCATGATTGTATGCCTACTCAGCATCTGATATGTAAAACTTAGTTGTTCTTTGGCCTGATAGTAATTAAGGGGCAGCTGTGGTTTGTAATGACATTAGCTGATTGGTGAAGCATATATGAAATGTAGGTGTTAAATATGAATACTTTCACATGGGGATGGCTTTACTGAGAAAACACTTTGTTGTAAGTAAATCTGTAAGATAATGGTGCCTCTTCAATAGTAGCATTTTCTTGATTGTTCTGTTCCTCTAAAGTATAAGCAGATGGGTGGTCATTGGTCAGGGCAGGCTGGAGTTGTAGATCTCTAAAGGCATTTATAATACTAGGACTTGGTCCCGTGCCAGTTGCTGTGTAATAGATTAATGATTGTGTTTCAGAGCTGATTAACTGGAAAATATGTATCCTTATAAGACATAAAGGTTAGTTTTTTTCTAAATTATTTGATCTTAATTTTTTTTTTTTTTTTCAGATCAAAGGACTGGATGCGTTTGTTCTGAGTCTGCTTGTTCTAGATGGTGAATCAATCTACAGCCTGACCGCGAAGCCTATCCTGCTGTTATTAGCAAGAATTATCTTAGTGAATATAAGACATAAACTGACAGCTATTCAGGTAAGGAAAGAAAAGGAGCCAGGAGATTCAGACCCAGGTGTGACTTTTTTGCTGATTAGCATCAGACTTTGGGTGTGATGCTGACAGTGTCTTGGTATATTTATTTTCTAAGTCTTCCTTAGGTATTTAATTTTATCTCCCCTCATGAGATTAGTATAAAATGAAACATTGTCTCTTTAATAGAATTGTACATATGTGTTGTATGTATATATACATGTGTGTAAGTGTTCATTCTCTGAATCTTAAAAGTGGGTTTAGAAACACCCATCACAGTCTTTTATGAATTTCATGTAAGGATAATGAGCAGTAGCCAGAAGCATGCATAGCACTTACAGTAGATCTTAATTACTATTACTGTTTCTTGGCTCATGTCCTGCGTTGATATTTGGGTTAGGTTTAGTAGAGCATTTGTTCAATATCCATTGTATGGTTTTCTAGGTTACGTATAAATTAGTGAGAAAAGCTAATATGTAGTTCAGTTCAGTTCGGTTGCTCAGTCGTGTCTGACTCTTTGCAACCCCATGAATTGCAGCATGCCAGTAGGAGGTGATAAAAACCACAAGAGAGAATTGAAGAAAGTCCTTGAGGTGTGTTGGTTCTGTTGCAACTTCTCAACTGCGTGCAGCTAGCTCTTCAATCTGCCTTGCAGTGTGAAAGCAGCTGCAGATATATGTGAATGGGTGTGACTGTATACCAATAAAGCTTTATTTATGGACATTGAAATTTACATTTCATATACTTTCCACATGTCACAAAATTTTCTTTTCTTTCTTTCAAAAATGTAAGAACCAGTCTTGGTTTTGGGCTAAAGGAAAACAGGTGGAGGGCTGTTTCTGACTCACAGGCTTGAAGCTTCCTGATTCCTATCCTGATTGTTGCAACTTAGGCATGTAGAACTTGTATTACCAGAAATAGTAAATCTAAATTTTATGTGGAATCTCCCAGTTTTTAAGTGTTGGCTGAAAAAGTTTAAGAAATAATATTTCTATGGATAAAATGGGGACTTGGTCTGTACTGTCTAAGGGCTTATTTTCCTGAGCATTTGAGACAAAGAAGAGGTAAAAAGGGAATCATGCCGCTTTCAGCAACTCTGATGAGAGCCAGAACGTTTGGAATCAGTTGTACCAGAAGGGTTTTTACCTGATGGGTTTCGGTGTATACTAGCAGATATAAAGCCTTATCTTTGATCTTTTTAGTGATGTTAATTTGAATAAAAAAATGTTTTTCCAAGTTGATTTGAGTTAAATGATCTTATAGACTGATTAGTACTTGACCCTAAAGAAAGTGTCATCAAGACATGAGGTTGCTAAATGGCATCATTTTCTTTCTAGTGAGACTAATGGTCATCAATGAGTTAGTGATACAGTTTTCTTGATGGAAAACTTTCATCAGCATGCCTATTAAGCAAGAATGTATCAGGTTGATTTTTTATTGAAAATAAAAATGATTTTATTTTTGTGAAACAATAAAAGAAGATGATTTTTCCCCATCCCCTAGTCTGTGAAGTACATAGACCATTATTAGTAACATGTTAATGTTGAGTAAAAGGAATTTTGGCTTTGGAATCAGACCAGAGTTTGTCTGGCTTAGCGTCTTACCATCTCTGTGACCTTAGGCCAGTGAATTACTCTGAATATCAGTTTCCTTATTTATAAAATGGACTTAAGTTGGCAAACATTTACTGGGTTTCTTTTTTTTTTTAAATAAATTTATTTATTTTACTTGGGGGCTAATTACTTTACAATATTGTAGTGGTTTTTGCCATACATTGACATAAATCAGCCATGGGTTTACATGTGTTCCCCATCCTGAACCCCCCTCCCACCTCCCTCCCCATCCCATCCCTCTGGGTCATCCCATTGCCCCAGCCCTGAGCATTTGTCTCATGCATCAAACCTGGAATGGTGTTTTGTTTCACATATGATAATATACATGTTTCAATGCTATTCTCTCAAAATGTCCCACCCTCACCTTCTCCCTCAGAGTCCATAAGACTGTTTTATGCATCTGTGTCTCTTATTCTGTCTCGCATATAGGGTTATCGTTACCATCTTTCAAATTCCATATATATGCATTAGTATACTGTATTGGTGTTTTTCTTTCTGGCTTACTTCACTCTGAATAATGGGCTCCAGTTCCATCCATCTCAACAGAACTGATTCAAATGTATTCTTTTTAATGGCTGAGTAATATTCCATTGTGTATATGTACCACAGCTTCCTTATCCATTCGTCTGCTGATGGACATCTAGGTTGCTTCCATGTCCTGGCTATTGTAAACAGTGCTGCGATGAATGTTGAGGTACACGTGTCTCTTTCAATTCTGGTTTCCTCGGTGTTTATGCCCAGCAGTGGGATTGCTGGGTCGTATGGCAGTTCTATTCCCAGTTTTTTAAGGAATCTCCACGCTGTTCTCCATAGTGGCTGTACTAGTTTGCATTCCCACCAACAGTGTAAGAGGGTTCCCTTTTCTCCACACCCTCTGCAGCATTTATTGCTTGTAGACTTTTAGATAGCAGCCATTCTGACTGGTGTGAAATGGTACCTCATTGTGGTTTTGATTTGCATTTCTCTAATAATGAGTGATGTTGAGCATCTTTTCATGTGTTTGTTAGCCATCTGTATGTCTTCTTTGGAGAAATGTCTGTTTAGTTCTTTGGCCCATTTTTTGATTGGGTCGTTTATTTTTCTGGAATTGAGCTGCAGGAGTTGCTTGTATATTTTTGAGATTAATTGTTTGTCTGTTGCTTCGTTTGCTATTATTTTCTCCCATTCTGAAGGCTATCTTTTCACCTTGCTTATAGTTTGCTTTGTTGTGCAAAAGCTTTTAATTTTAATTAGGTCCCATTTGTTTATTTTTGCTTTTATTTCCAATATTCTGGGAGGTGGGTCATGGAGGATCCTGCTGTGATTTATGTTGGAGAGTGTTTTGCCTGTGTTTTCCTCTAGGAGTTTTATAGTTTCTGGTCTTACATTTAGATCTTTAATCCATTTTGAGTTTATTTTTGTGTATGGTGTTAGAAAGTGTTCTAGTTTCATTCTTTTACAAGTGGTTGATACTAGGTTTCTTCTGAGCACACTGATGCTCCCTGCCTTCTAGAAGGTTATTTACTAGTATGACTTGTCAATCAGAACAAGTAATAAGTGCTATAGTCAGGAGACAGGATCTGGGAACTGTCTAAAGCAAGACTTCGAGTTTCCTTTTAATTAATGCCTCAGATTTTCTATTAAGTTATTCTTGATACATAGAAAAAGGCACTTTTATTTTCTAGTAAAAAAAAATTAGATTATGCTTTCTTTCTTTGTTTCATACTCCCCCTTCTCCCATGTGAAGACTTTGGATTAAAGAGTTAGTTTATAGATCTGATTTTTAAGAGCTGAGCACCTTAAGTTGTATGTTTTTTTAACAGGGCAATCTGTTTGACTGGATCTATCTTAATTCCCATGTCTAGAAAAGGAAAGAATAGGTTGCCAGATCTGACTCACTTACTGCTGACAGAAGATAAGGACAGATAATTGGAATATAGACTGACTTCATTAGCTTAGTGATAGGAAAAAAATGAAAATGAGGCAACAACTCAGGGAATTAAATTAAAAATGATGTGAAACTTCTTTCTGTTAGATAATTCTACCTTTCCTTTCCTTCCGTGGCCTGAGGAAATAGCATTAGTAATTAGAAAAGATTTTGTCATAGAGTCAAAATTCATTTGTGATTTTATCATTGTTGCAACAGTTGTATGTAGTGGTTTAGAAGGGAAACAGGCAGTTTTACCCCTTGATCAAATGAAGAAATTAAATTCAAGTAACAGAAAATGCTTTTGGTAATTAAGCATGATTTCCAATTAGTAGGTATTGCTATAAAAGAAGGAAAAATTTTCACACCTTTGGGCAAAATAATTCAAAGTAACATAGTTATAACTAACTTAGATGATTCAAGGCATGATCATACTTGGTAGTTTAATGAGCCTATCAAAAATAGTTAATACTTCTTATTTGCACACATACACATTATGTGTAGAGGAAGAGCCTAGAGGAATATAAACCTTTGTTACGGATTTTTCTGAAGAAGGAGGATGGTGCTGAGGCAGCAGAAGAGAGACTTTCATCTTCACTGTGTATGCTTCTGTATCGGCTTGTTTAATCAGGATGTGTTGAAAAGTAAAACTGAGCACCAGAGAACTGAGAAAAGGCTACTGTGGTTTCAGCCTGTGCATTAGTCAAGACAATGTATAAAACACGGTCTCCACCCTCCAAACTACAAGGACCAGGTACTTACACACTTGAAAAACATGAGCTCTCCAGTGTGGCGCTAACTTCTAGGCACAGTGTGGAAGTTCAGGGGAGTGAGAGACCAGTGTGTGCCCTAGTCTCTTCTCTGGGAGAAGAGGTTTCGTGGAAGAGGGTGTGGCATAGCTCTTCCCAGTTTGGGGAATAAACTGAACCCAGTCTATTTCTTACCTTCTAGCATGCACAGCATGCATTGCTTCAAGGAGGATACAGGGATGAGTGAAACATGGTTCCTCATCTTGTTGGCTAGCTGGCTGACAACACTGAAAACTAGGATGACATACACGAGTATGGTGGGGTGCGTTTGCAAAGGGAGATGGGAAACACGTGCTGGAAGTTGAAACAAGGGGAAGAATCACCCCTCAGGAGGTTCTAGTGGGGGGCCTCCCGGGATGGAGGGTGTTGGATCATGGTGCTGGTAGAGCGCTGTAGCAGAGCTGGGTGATGACAGTAGGCATTTTAAAGGAGGAAATGGGAAGTTGAAAATGACATCAGGAAGCCCAACTGGCTTTGAGTGAACGAAGGAGAGATGTTGTCCTCGTGGAAGACAAGGCAGTGGATTTGGTGTTACTAGTGAAGACGTAGCCATGGGTGGGTAAGCTTATTGAAGAGTGAATTTTAGCTCACAAATGTAAAAAAATTCTAAAAGTTGATTTGAGTTAATATAAAATTTTTTCCAAAAGGGTCCTTTTATTTCAGCTTACGTTGCTATTTCCTTTTTCTAGAGCTTACCATGGTGGACGTTGAGATGTGTGAATATTCACCAGCAGTTGCTTGAGGAGCGCTCACCTCAGCTTTTTGCTCTTGCTGAAGACTGCATCGATCAAGGTATGCTGCAGATTTTGTCTGCTTTGAGCATGTAGCTCTGTTCTGTTTTCTTGGCTGAGACTTTGCTTTTTCATTTATTGCTTGACAGCATATGGTAACTTTGTCTGAGGTTGCTTCTCCACTCTTTCTGGATTTGGACTATCACAAATTATTAGGATGTCATATTATAGGATTTCTTTTTTGTCTTTGAATTTTTAAATCAATCGGTGTTATTTATATTATTAATACAGACTTAAACAAGTGATTTATTCTGTGTAGTTCACCTTGATTTTATTACAAATTGCCTAAAGGTATTTAAATATTTTCTTGGTTTCTTAATGTAAGAAACCTTGTAAGAAACAAATTAAACTCCCTTTATTAAGAAAATAATCCTTAACTAATTTGAACTGGAGTAAATTGTGCCAAACTACATGCAGAACAGGAAATTATTTATCCTATATCCTTCTGAGTACCTGAAGAAATAATTCATTTTTTTAATTAATAATATTTGATAGAAAATAAGTTTAGTGAGGATGACAGTGGGTATAGAGACATTTTTGTAGTTTTTTCATTATTTTTGTTGTAGTATATAATGTACATATGGAAATGTGCCTAGAATATAAATGTAAAATTTACCAAATACTTATAAACCACACTTTTTAAATTTTATTTATTTATTTTTGGCTGCATTGAGTCTTTGTTACTATGAAAGCGGGGGTTACTCTCTAGTTGTGTTGTGCAGGCTTTTCATTGCAGTGGCTTCTGTTGTGGTGCATGGGCTTAGTTGTCCCGAGGCATGTGGAATCCTCCAGAACCAGGGATTGAACCTGTATCCCCTGCTTTGGACCGCTAGGGAAGTCCTAGTGCCTTTTCTACATTCACTTTTCAGAGGAGACATTGTAGAACTCCATTTGTCCTCCATCTTGATAGCAGTTTTTATCTGAGTTAACTTCTGTATGAGAGTTTTTCAAAAAGTGAAATATTATAGAAGTTATGAGAAAATTAATCCTACCCAGATACCATATGGGATCTTGAATCTTCTCATAATAGTGTTGCCTAGGCACGGAGTTCTCTTTCAAATGAAATATGAAGTTGGACTTGGAGAAAATTAAGACCTGATGCTCAATTTACTGGCATCATTGTCCTCTTTCTATTTTTAGTAAAATGAAAACTGTGTAGACTAAGTCTTCCCCCCGTTCATGTCATTTCGTATTTTTAAAATGAAGGGAGATACATTCCATAGACAAAGTGCAAGGGAGAAAGAGAAGTGGGGATAAACTTCTAGTTCACGAAATCGGATAAAGTTTTGAAAGCCAGGGACAAGTTGAACATTACTGATTCTAATGGGGAAAAAAGTTGATTTTTCCAGAGGATAGTGAAAGCATTTGAAAGAAGATGGCGTCCGGATTCAGCCCACTATTTTAATTTTGTAAAAAGGTATTACATTATAATAAGTATTACATTATACTGTGTAGCGTATAAAACAATTTCATATGCTTCATTATACTTTTATGGAGTATTGGTAAATGAACAAAAACACAAGGAGTCACTGGAAGTTGTATTTCTTTCTCTTATTGTAAAGGAAATCAAGTTTGATGCAGTTGCCAGAGGGAAAGCCACATCTCTTCCCTTTATCGCGTATTATGTAAATCTACATTTATGTCTATGCCTTAACCACATCTCAGTGACTTATGTTCTTAATGATGACCTTTAATTATTAAGAAAAGAAAAAAATACCTTCTTAATGTACCATATTAAAAGGTAAGAACCATTTGATGTGTTGTAGAGAGAATTCTAAGAGGTAAAATATAGTTCTCTAAACAGAAAGGGTTAACTAAGATATCTGGAAAATATGACTCTAAGTGACTCATTCCCCAAGTGGTCTGAGTTCTTTTCTGCAGTATATTTCAGCATATCATTTGCTTTGCCTTACAACTAAGAATTTTTTATGTTGCTGTTCTAGGCTAATCAATGACATTTTTCATTTTATCTAGTCATAAATTGGTCCATTTTAGCTATGACTAAGTAAGTCTGCACATGGTCTTAAACTGCAACATTTTCATAAACAATTTTATTTAAAAAAATGTTCTGGGATTTAACCCAAATGTTGACCAAGCATTCAGTTATAACTGAAATGTTGTTCGGTATTCAGAGAAGAATATTATATTTTAAATATTGCCCTTGAACAATCATCAAAAAGTTGGCAAGATTTTTTTTTTTTCAATCTGTGACATATAAGCAAGTGTGATCTTTGTATTTTTGTCCAGGAACGTTACATCAGTACAGTGTAGTGGAATAGAGCCCATCAGAATATCAGCATAACTATGCTGGACTGATCACATCTATGAAAGGAGTGAGTTACAATCTTGAAAAGTCTGCTCCTCAGCACACTCTGAGGTCCTCTTTTGGATCTCATACTAACGAAACCATGATTCTCTGAAGAACTGCTTAAGGGCACACAATCATTTATTGAGGCATCTGATACTGAAAACGTGTTCCATATGGCACATGAGATGTATATTGAGGTTTAGGTGTTTGAAGATGAGCTTATGAGGAAGTCACTGTTAAAGAAAAGAGGCTAAAATACTTTGTCTGAGATTCCACTGTAACATCTCCAGGCAGCTCTGTGACTCGAGGCTTATACTGCCTCCACATCCAAAGAGGTGTTCAAGAGATTAGTTTCTTGGTGACTGATGTATGCATAAATTAAAAAAAATAAATCTGATACTTTGGAATGAATGTCATTAAATATACTAATAATCTAATCACAAGTATCTGATTATCCATATGAATCCATAGGGATTTCATTTTTAACATAGCGTTAAAATAATCTGATGAAGAGAGATTTTGGTTTTAGCATGCATTTTAAATATAGTGGTTTGACATTTTGACCCAGAAGGTTATGATTATTCATTACCATGGAGCACCTAGAGATTTATTAAAACGATAATTATATGTCTGTTGGGTCAACATGCTTTATTTATTTATTTATTTCATCTTTTTATTTAAACTTGAGTTATCCAAATCTCAAAACTTTGTGTTCATGGTTGACTCACTGTTTTTCATCATTCTGTGTATCTAGCCAGTTCTTAAATCTTATCAGTTCTTGCCTAAGGGTTCCACATCCATCCTTCTTTTCCATTCCTACACCTTTTATACTAGTCAGTGTCTGAAATCTGTAGTTTGGAAAGACCCATTAGAGATTATCTTGTCCAGCTAACTCATTTTCCAAAGAATTGAAACTCAAAGAGATTGTCCAAGAACCAGAACTATGACCTGGAGTTTCTGACTCCAAATCCTGCTTACTCTTCTCTCCGTTACTTTTCTCCAAACTGGTCAGTAGGGCAGAATTCTAATATCTAATAATTATAATGCAGTTCACATTTCAGTAGTCCATACTCCATACCAAGCACTGTTCTAGGTCTTTAAATATATTAACTAGCTTATTCCTTGCAGTAGCTCTGAGATAGGACTGAAGACTTGACATAGGAAGGTGTAGTGGTGGGTTTGTGTGCCACCGTTTTTTAGCAATGTTTCTGGAGTATAGTTAACCTACAGTAAGACTCACATTTAAAGTGTAGAATTGGTGGTATTTTATATATGTATATACTTCTGAAATTATCAGAATCAAGATAATTAACAACCTAGAGTTTTAAGATCTGACTTTCAATTTCTCTTCTGTCACTCACACCCTGTGTGACTTTAGGGAGCTTGTCTGACTTCCAAACCAAGAGTTTCTTTCTGTGTAAAGATTGTCTGTGATTCATGAGTCTTTTCCAGGTGTAAAATAATGTGATTCTTTGTAGGCCAGCTTCTTAATGCTGGGATCTGTTGCAAGATTGTGACCAAAAAAAGTTATCTCCTCTTTCTTTAGGCTTTCTTGTTGGGATCCATAATTGCTACAGAGTGCTTCCTTTTAGTAAATTAAAAAAACCTGCTGTTCTGTTGCCTGTGACTGCTATCTAGAGCTGTGCTGTCCGGTGTAGTAGCCACTAGCCACTAATGTGGCTAATTAAAAGAAGTAAAGAATTCAGTGTCTCAGTTTCACTAGCCCCATTTCAGGGGCTCACAAGCCATCTTGATGGTAAATGGTTACCATTTTGGACAGTGCAGCTGTATTTAATATCATCACAGAAAGTTTTATTGGATAGCACTGGTGTTGAGCAATGGAGAATTTCAGAGTAGGTCTATCCTTCCATCTGTGTGGTCAGTCTTGCAGTTCCTGAAGGGTGTTATCACTATCACTTTGAGTCTAAGGGGTTGCACCTGACTTGTAGGCTCTTTCTTGGCCTTCCTTTCTTCTCCTTGTATAGCAGTACTGGATTGTTGTTACTTTTTGTTTGTTTATTTTGTTTACTTGTTATTTGGCTGTACCAGGTCTTAGTTACAGCATGTAGGATCTAGTTCCCTGACCAGGGATTGAACCGCAGGCCCCCTGCATTAGGAGTGTGGAAGTCTCAGCCACTGGACACCAGGGAAGTCCCTGGATGATTATTTTTACATACCGATTTCATCAGGTCATTTTTTTAAATTAGGAAAATCTTTAATTCTCAGTTTTATTTTTGACTTTGTATTTCCTGTGTAATTTGATATTTAATTTAAAAAAGATTTTTAATTTCTTGCTGTGATCTGGTCACTGGTAGTTGCTGGGGATATCAATGAACTCAGTGGGATTGAGGCTAAAATACAAGAAGAAGAAAGGGGCACAAAAAGAAGGGAGTGACAACCATTTAAAAAAAATGAAGCCTTGCTATTCGTGACGCTGTAGATGGGCCTTTAGGGCATCATGCTAAGTGAAATAAATCAGAGAAAGGCAAAAATTGTGTAATCTCACTTACATATGGAATCTAAAAAACAAAACAGAACAATGAAAACCAACTCATAGATACAGAAAACAAACAGGGGGTTTCCAGAGGAAAGGGAGGTGGGAGGGGCAATATAGATAAAGGGGATTACGAGGGGCAAACCTCCAGTTATAAAATAAATGAGCCATGGAGACTTAATGCAGCATAAGGAGTGTGGTCAGCAATATTGTAATAATTTTGTATGGGGACAGATGGTTGTTAGGCTAGCGTGGTGATCATTCATAATGTATACAAATGTTATACAAATGTCAAATCACTATGTAGTACACTTGAAGCTGACATAATATTGTACATCAACTATATTTCACTTAGAAAAAAAGAGGAAGGAATGAAAGAAAGGATGTAATTAGTCTAAACTTGAGACCAGAGAAGGCTTTGCAAAGTGGCTAGTACTTGAACTGATTGTTGAAGAAGGAGAAACAATTTAGTAGGTAGTTGGAAAGGGCATGTTATATGTACAAAGAGAGGCACAGAAACTTGAGACATCTTTGTGTATTTGGGATTTCCAATAGTTTGGAACGGCTGGAGAGTGTTAGGAGTTATGTGTCAGGTGATGTTGCAAGAGGCTGATAGGAGCTAGGTGGGTAGGAAATTGGAATTCTGTCTTGTTGGTGACAGCCATCAGAGAGTTTCTAAATATTTGCACACTCTTAGGATATTTACTGAGCACCGACTATGACAAGTGCTAGGCTTACACTGCAGTGAACAAGACACATGTGGATGCTTCTTTTGTGACCCTTACAGTCTAGAGGTGGAGTTATAGCCAGATTCTACCCATCTTTCAAGGCCTAGTCCTTCTGACAAGGTTTGTTCAACTATTCCAGCCTTATGGATTTTTCCCCTATGATATTTATGTCCAGTACCACCCAGTTTCAAATCAGATTTACTGTATATTGAATAATGATTATGTGTCTTCTCTTCTTAGTGCTTCTTCCGTCTTCTTTTTAGGGGAGCACAGGGCTTAACTTTGCTGTAGGATGTAGCCCAATCCTAAGCATGTAAAATAATTCAATAGATACTGAATTGTAGGAAGGAGAAGGGAAAGTTGGAAAGGGGTGAGAGGCAGGAGGAGGATGGAAAAATCAGACAGGGTGACAGTTGGAGACAAGCTTGGGAAGTATGGAGGTTGGGGAGAAGAGGATTTTTTAAATTTTTTTTGAGGAAATGACTTGGAGTAGGCTGGCACTTCCTGTGGTTGTGTGCCTCCTTGGTCTTCATGGCTTATGATGGACACCCTCCATCCAGCTGTCAAGGATCCTATAAAGTTTCCATTTGGTTGGCGTTTTTACTTAGGTGACTCATGCTGCATTTGGCTCTGAAAGTACCATCTGTCTATTCATTGTAAGTACTTACCTAGTGATTTTATAATTCGGTCATTCTTTTTTTTTCCCCTAGAATTATTTTGTAAAGAAGAACTCATCAACCAGGGTTATGTGAGAACCCTAAAGTTTAGTCTGTGTAGGAAAGACAAGATATGTTCTTAATTTTTTCTTTAATTGCTAATATTTTGGACTTAAATTTTTTTGAAACATAAATCTCTAGAAAAGTTGCTAGTACAAAGAACTTTTTTTTTCCTCTGAAACCATTTAAAATAAGTCATTGAATTGATGCCCCATCACTTCTGCACATTTTAGGGTGTTTTTCCTACGAAGGCATTTTCCTGTACAACCACAATACAACCACCAATATTAGGAAATTAACATTGATTAAATACTAATATCTAATTACTGCTGTTCAAGATTAGCCAGTTGTTCCCAAAGCATCCTTTATAGCAACATGGTCCAGTCCAGAACCTAGTGTTTCATTTAGTTGTCGTATCTCTTTTGTGTCTTTCAATATAGATCTGTCACAGGAACTGTGCTGTGTTATTCTCATTGCATCCTACCAGGTGGTACACGATTTCAGTTGGTCTCATTACTGGTGATACTAACTTTGGTTACTTGATTAAGATGGTATTTGTCAGTCTTCTTCATTAGAGTTACCCATTTTCTCTTTACATTTTTTGTTTTTGAAACAGCTTTATTGAGATGTAATTGACATACAATACACATGACATACTTAAAATGTCAATTTGTAAGGTTTGGACATGTATTTACACCAGTGAAACCATCATCAAAATTGAGATAATGAACATATACTTTGCTCCCCCAAACTTCCTTGTGCTTGTTGGGAATCCCATCCTCTTACACCCTTCCTGATCTCTCCTTCAGCCTCTCAGGCCACCACTGATCTGCTTTCTGTTACTACATATTAGTTTGCATTTCCTTGAATTTTATAAAAGTGGTTTCGTATAGTCTCACACTTTTTGTGAGTGTGTGTGTTTAGCTGGGCTTCTTTGACTCAGCAGAATTATTTTGATTCATCCATATCATCACCTATAACAATAGTTCTTTCTTTTAAATTGCTAAGTAGTGTACTATTATATGGAAATACCATAATTTGTTCTTTCATCTGTTGATGGAAATTTGATTGCTTCCAGTTTTTGGTTATTACTCTTTATAATTAATTGCTGTTGTATGATGATGTACTTAGATACCATGTAAGTCTCCTATTCCTCAGTAAACTTTGAATTTATGCATTTATATATTGACATTAGTGTGCACTCACAGATTCCAAATTCATTCAATGGATTACAATTTGGCGCTCAAAATGTCCCACATTTGGCCAGTTGCTGCTGCTGCTGCTGCTAAGTCGCTGCAGTCGTGTCCAACTCTGTGTGACCCCATAGATGGCAGGCCACCAGGCTCCTCCGTCCCTGGGATTCTCCAGGCAAGAATACTGGAGTGGGTTGTTTGGCCAGTTGAGGCTTATTCAAGTTGGCTTCTGTGCCCTTTCAGCATATCTTTGAGTGCTTCTTTATTTTCTGACATAAGAAGATGCTTTAGCCTTATTTTGTATTACTTTGCTCTGGCCCTGGAATCAGTAATTTCTCCAAGGAGCTCTGGTTCCTTTTAAAGTCTTTCAACAGCCATAGCTGGAAAGTATGTGTATGTGTATATGTAAGTACACATGTACATCTGTGTATATTTCTATATTTATCTATGTATTAAAAACCATGAATTGCATCATCTCCAGTTCCAATCCAATATCACAGAATTATTTTAGTCTTCTCTCTTCCCAATTTCTAACTCCTTTCTTTGACAGTGAAAAAACAGGCTCCCATTAACCTCAATATAAGTGTTTGTACAGTTTTCCTGTACACAGTCAGTCTCCCAGCTGTGTCTCTACATTCAGGCTGCTCCCTTGGCCCTGACCTTGGGGAACCCACAGCTTAATCCTTGACTTGGCTCTTTTGAATGTTGGTTGAGTCCCTGGCCCTTTTGAGCACATCAGTTGAGACCCCAGCCCCCACAAACACTACTCTAGCCTCTGACTGATCCTGAGCAAACTCTCTGGGTGAGCTGTGGACCTGGCAAACATGCTGGCTGAGCCTTTGGTCAAGTCACCAGGCCTGGTTTTGAGAAAGCATAACGCATGTTTCAGACTAGGCAAGCAGCCAGCTGAGGCCCTATTTTGAGACTGTTCTTAGCAAACACGTTGGTTGAATCCCTGTCAAGTCCCTAACCCTGACCAAGGAGCTCCAGTGAAAATTTAACTCTACAAAATGTTTATATTGATATTTGTATCTTTTTCCTAAACTGAAAATCTTGTTCATAACAATGTTAATGTAATTACTTGCTTTACATATAAAATATTTCAATGGGAAAAGAATAGTCTTTTTAGCAATTGTCCTGGGACAGCTGGGTAACCATATGCAAAAGAATGAAATTGGACCCTTACCTTACACTGTAGAGAAAAGTTAAATAAAAATGGATTAGAGTCCTATTGTAAGAGCTAAAACTCTAAGACTCTTAGGAGTAAATATAGGGGTAAATCTTTATGACCTCAGATTTGGCAGTAGATTCTTAGATATGACACCAAAAGCATGAGCAGCAAGAACAAAAAAATAGGAAAGTTGGACTTCATAACAAGGTTATGAACCTGTTACAAGGTCTATTCAGAAAATTTTAAAAACTTCCGTGTTTCAAAAGACACTATCAAGAAAGTGAAAAGACAGGCCATAGAACGGGAGAAAATATTTGCAAATCATATATCTGATAAGGAACTTGTATCTAGAATATATAAAGAACTCTGACAACTCAGTAATATAAAAGACAAATGACCCATTTTAAAAATGTGCAAAGGATATAAATAGATATTTATCTAGAGAAGACATTCTAATGACCAATAAGTACATGAAAAACATTTTATATCAGTCATCAGGATGATGAGAATCAAAACTACAATAAGATACCAATTTACACCCACATGGATGGCTGTAATTTAAAAAAAGTGAGATAATCATATTGTTGAGGATGTGGAAAACTTGGAACACTGCTGGTGAAATATAACATGGTGTAACCATTTTGGAATACAGTTTGGCAGTTTCTTAAACAGTTAAGTGTAGACTCACCATATGATCCAGCAATTCCTAGGTGTATATACCCAAGAGAAATGAAAACATAGGTCCACCCAGAACTTTGTATATGAATGTTTATAACAGCATTATTCATAATGGCTGAAAGATGGACGTGTCCATCAACTGATATATGGGTAAATAAAATATTGTATATTCATACAGTGGTTTCTATTATACTATTTTTTAGCCATGAACAGAAATGAAATGTGATACATACTTCAGCACAAGTGAACCTTGAAAACATCATACTAAATTGTAGAAACCAGATATGAAAGACCACGTGATAAATAAATTTCCTTTATATGAAATGTCCAGGATAGGTAAAGTTAGGATCAGAAAGTAGATTAGTGGTGTTTAGGGCTATGGGAGGGATGAGGGGAAGAGAGTGATAGCCAAAGGGTTCAGGATTTATTTTTGAGGTGATAAAAATGATTAGGGTTGACTGTGGTGATGGTTGCACATTTCTTGGAATATACGAAAAGCCATTGAATCCCATACTTCAGATTGGTGGACTGTATGTGTATGAATCATCTCAGTAAAGCTGTTGAAAAATTTCACCTTACATATACAGCATAGAGACTATAATGAATAATTCTGTATTGTATATTTGAGAGTTGCTGAGAGAGTGGATCTTAAAAGTTCTCATCACCAGAAAAAAAACTGTAACTATATGTGGTGATGGATGTTAACTAGGCTTACTGTAGTGATCGTTTTGCAGTATATACATATATTGAATCATTATGTTGTACACCTGAAACTAATGGCATGTTATATGTCAATTATATTTCAAAGAAAAGGTAAAAAAAGATTTAACCCAGGAATTTCTTAAAATGTTCAAAACCAAAATGAAATCAGTTGTACAACTTTACTAAAAGAATGTTAAAGGCATACTATTGTCTTGAACAGGATGATCAGTATTGTCAAGATGCTAATTGTGAAATTACAATTCGTGCAGTTACAAACATTTTGAAGAGAAAACTTGCAAATTGATTCTGGAAGAAAAAGTGTGTAAGAATAGTCAAGACAATTTTTAAAGAGAAAGATAATGGTGGAGACTTTCAGGTGTAAAAGTTAGTTAAAAACTAGGGTAATTTCAACAGTATGATACTAGCAAAGAAATAATGTGATTAAAAAATTTTAACCTTGCATTGTGTCAATATCTTTGATTTTATATGTGTGTCCTTCTTTTCTTAAACTGAAAATCTTGTACCAAATAATATAAATGTAATGACTTGCTTTGTTGCATGTATAGAAAGTTCCAGAGCAACACCAGCATGCCAACTAACAGTAAAACCACTGAATAAGTCTCAAGATGTCTTTGCAACTCTCTTTGTCCCTTCAGTATATTACATTAAGGATGTGTTTTGTGCTCTAAGTCATTTGCAATTACTTTTTCTCTTGTCACCAACTTGTGATATATAGAGTTTTAGTTTTCCATTTGTTTTCAGTTTTTAGGGATTGCTTTTTTCTTTCTGATTTATTTTTTGATATGTAAAATAATTACATGATTCCAGAGTCAAAACTCTGTAACAAGGTCTGTTCAGAGAAGTTTCCCATCTGTCTCTATTTTCCTTTTACCCTATTCTCCCTGCACTTCCACCTGCCTCTTTTTTAAAAAAAAAGAGTTTATTTATTTATTTATTTGGCTGTACTGGGTTTTCGTTGCTGGCTTTTTCTTGTTCATTGCTGGCAAGCGGAGACTACGCTCTAGTTTTGGTGAGCAGACTTCTCATTGTGGTGTCTTCCCTTGCTGTGGAGCACAGGCTCTAGGGCATGTGGGCTTCAGTAGTTGCATCTCCTGGGCTTCAAAGCACAGGCTCAGCAGTTGTGGAGCACAGGCTTAGTTGCTCCACAGCATGTGGGATCGTCCTGGATCAGGGATCAAACCAGTATCTCCTGCATTGACAGGTGGATTCTTTACCATTGAGCCACCAGGAGAGCCCAGATCCAGCTTTTTTTGAGTTTGGTTTGCATGGAGGAAATCTACTGAAGGATTTTCACAGTGAGAAGTTTGTGTTTGGATGCCTGTCTGCCTTTTAAAGTAAGACATGTACATCTTGATTTAGTTTCTTTGAGTTAAGAATCTCGTTAAAGGACTGGCAGTATATAAAAAACAGTTTTTTTCAAACTCATTTTATTTTTACTTCATGATAAGATAAAGGGTGTCTGTTTCTTAGCTATAGGTTTCTGTCAGATTACTTGATAAGAAAATGTATAGATTATGTTTTGCAAAATCACCTCTACACCTTGGTCGTTCCTCTGCCAACTCCCTCTTCCCCTCTTCCCAACAGGTTTGGATTCAGATTTTGGCTTTGCCACTTCTAAGCCGAGGTGACTAGTCAGTAAGCTGACTAAGCTCAGTTTTCTCATGAGTTAAATGAAGTTGATGTCAGCCCTAAAGACATCATTGTGTGAATTAGCGCAGCATGTAAAATACCTAGTGCCGAGCAGAGTAGGTGTCAGTCGATATCACTTCCTTTTCAGCTTGAATAGTAGAAAATGGATTCTCAGTTTTTAGACGTTGTAAGTGTATCTTCTGTCATCCACCATCCTTCCGTTCATATGAATTGCTTTGTGAAATGCTGATCCTGTTACTAGAGACATTGTGAGGGACAGTTTGTCAGCGACATTGTAGAGGGATGAATGAGGTGACCTGTTAGACACCCCCTTGGTGTATACCAGTAGCCCCTTTAGTATATGTATTTATTTTGAAAGTCATCTTCTTACAGATACCATGTTATTAGGCTATTATGCTCCCATCTTTTCATCTGAGGTGTTTGGAAAAATACAATATGACTGCCAAGCCAATACTTACTCATTTTCTACTTGATACTCATATTGTCTCAGATATATCCAGATATACATCTGTTTCTCCTTTTAAGGGAGAAATTCTACATTCTTTATGTGGGAAACTGTAGACTGACCTCCTCTTCATTAGATTTTCATGTTGTTTAACTCTTCGCAGATTGACTTGATATGTTGTATCATCACCTTGTATTGCTGTATTTTGGGCGGCATGATTAAGATAAACACTCTAAATAAGAAAGAGCAGGGTCATGAACAATATTTCTTAGGACTGTGTGGAGTAAAGGAGATGCTGTATGTAATGTCCTTAGCTTCTAGCTTGGAACACGTAAGTGCTCAGACAGTGCTTGCTATGAACTATTACTGTATGTATTCCTCATTTTCCAGACTTGAAATTCTTTAAGAGTGGGAACTATGTAATATATGTATTTCACATACTATGGCCTAAATGTTTTACTTACTAATACATTTTTATTCTCATACTTTTAAAAAATATATATATATTTTATTGAAGTATAGTTGACTTAAAATGTTTCAAGTGCACAGCAAGGTGATTTCATTATACAAATACACATAAATCATTTTTGAAATTATTTTCTGTCATAGGTTATTATAAGATACTGACTACTTTTCAATGTCTCATCTTTTGTCTTACAGTGATGAAGCTAGAGGATCTGTTTGTAGATGATTCAGGTCGATGTTTGGCTGTTCAATTCCATCTGGAATGTGCATATATATTTTTATATTATTATGAATATAAAAAAGCAAAAGATCAGTTCAATATTGCTAAAGACATATGCAGATTACAAATTGATTTGACAGGTAAGATTTTTAACCTTTTGTGGATAATTGATTTATGATAAAACTAGTATATACATTGATGGTTTGGCTGTATTTTATGGTGGTATTTGATTATCTATGTCCTCTTGGTTGCTTTACAAAAATATGTTTTTGAGATTTTATTTGAAGAGTTAATAGTTTTAGAACAAAATTGAAACTGTATTTTCTTTATTCCTGCAATGCTCACTTATTTTCTAATCTGGCTAGACATATCGGTAATGTGTGGTCACTAGACAGTACACGATGAACTTCGCCCATTTAGTTGTGATTGTGGGCTTCCCAGGACCCCTCCAGATTCTCAAGTTTAGTTTGGCTTCTTACATTGCCCTTTTCTGTAAATACACACCTGTAGCTTCTATCTTGCCTTTCTTGTATTCCTTAAGGACAGAAATTTTTTGACTGTTTTGTTTAGATGCTTCTTCACTATCTTAGAATACTGCCTAGCATATAGTAGGCACTCAGTAAACATTTGTTGGAAGAACAAATAAATTACAGAATTTTTCCTAAAATCTGTGTTTCTTCTGAGTAACAAACGAGAAACATCATTTTCTTTTAATGTATCTCCTTGTCCCTAGCCTAAAAATACTGACATTCTATATTGAAGCATTCATGAAAGTTAGACATCAGCAGTTGGTCACACCATTTACATCTGTTGAAGCTGGGCTATGTGAATGTTGAAACAACAATCTGTAAATGTTGAAATGATTGAACCTGTTTGTCCTCTCTAGGTTGGGTCTAGATGATCTTTGAGGCCCATTTTTAGTCCCTAAACTCTATGCTCATTGAGGTAATCCTCTCAGTAAAATCCTTAAGATATGTTATGAGGTAGATATAACTTAGTGGCCTAGTCTGGGATATTAGCCACCTTTTATTACATTGTTTGTATAGGGAAAATGATTAAATATCCAACTTACAACTTTGGGAACAATGGCCATGTGTAAGTTGGAGTCTTATATTTGAGATATAGTTAGATGTAATATGGATTCTTGGTGACTCAGACGATAAAGAATCAGCCTGTGGTGCAGGAGACCCCAATTTGATTCCTGAGTTGGAAAGATCCCTGCAGTGGATCTAGAGAATGGCTACCCACTCCAGTATTCTTGCCTAGAGAATTCTATGGACCGAGGAGCCTGGCGGGCTACAGTCTCTGGGGTCGTAAAGAGTCCGACACAACTGAGCAACTAACACTTTCAATATAAGTTGTGAAGTTAGTTTTAGAAATTACATTTTGATCCTAGTAGACATTTTTGGGGGGATCATTTATAAAACTAGTACTATGGTACTCAGCATAGTCAGCTTTAACTGTTGATGTATTTACTAGTTAGTTTGTCATATTTTTTTTCCAAGTTAAGATTGAAAAGCTTAAAAATACAAATATGCTCACAAATATAAAATGAGAATCAGATTATAATTTTTTTCCATTCAGCTCTTACCTTACTATAAAAAAGTAAGCTGTGCTAGACCATCTCAACAGCTATTTTTAGCATAACATGTTTCAGTGGTTGTTGTATAACATAGAGCCAGACTCATCACAGGATGAAATCCAGACTTCTTAGACTGGTCTTTGTAATCAAGGGTCTTTGTAATCTGACTCTCACCAGAGAATAGATGTCAGAGCTTATTCTTCTCTTAAAGCTGTTCTGCAGCTAGCTATTTCAGATACAAAGTGAAAACAATATTTGGCCTTATATGGAGCCAGATAATGTAATAGAAAGACTGAGATTTAGAATCTGCAGACCCTGGCTTTAAGCTCTGGCTCTGATACTAAAAACCATGTAATCTTGAGCAAGCGAGACTATACTTCAGAACTTAACACTTCTTCATCTTTTGTATGAAGAGGAGAGTATTTCTTCTCCCTGTGACATTGAATGCATTCTTTTTTGAGGAGGGAGGTAGTTTAATGCAAAGGTAAGTATGGGGAATTTCTAGTGGCAGAAATTTGAGTTCTGGGTCTATAGCTTCCTGGCTTTATAATTTTATAAGTCACTTTAAAGTCATCACTGGGCTTCAGGTTTCTCTTATTTGAAATGGAGAAAATACCTCATAAGCTCTAAAGCACTCTGAAAGTACTACTGTTTATGATTGTATGGTATTCTGATTAGCAAGTTACTAAGTATAATTTAATATATTTATTTTCAGGTGCTTTAGGAAAAAGGACACGGTTCCAGGAAAATTATGTTGCACAACTTATTCTAGATGTAAGAAGGGAAGGAACTGTCTTTTCAAATTGTGAATTCACTCCAGCACCCACTCCTCAGGAATATTTAACCAAGGTGAGTAGGATCATAAGCGGTTTAAATTAGCATCTAAGTCTAATAGTTTCCATAGGGAAGTTTCGTAGAAACACCGGATGGAGTGGGAAGAGGCTTTTTTGGACCCTTCTTGAGCTTTTACAAGGTGGCTGGATGTTAAAAAGAATCTAAAACAGAACCCATTTTAAAGCCACTTTTATCCTCAAGCAGAGATAAACTGTTGTTTTTCTTCTAGACTTCAGTAAGTATGAATTAATAATGTAGTTACTTATATATTACTGCCCTGAAAAAAATGAAAAAAGCAGACTGAGTAGAAACTAATTTTTCCAGTGGCTACCCTATTTTTTGCCTTCTGTTGATATTCTCAAGTATTAAGAGCCTTGACATTTCTTAGGCTTCTTCTGAATATGTAAACGGATGATCAGAATTCCTTTTTACCAGTTTTCTGATCTGTCTTCAGTTGCTCTGTTATTATTGGGCTGGTTTCTGCCATAGTACATGTTTCTGACTTGGGTAATCCATTCTCTTGTAGCTTAAATTTATAGTTTTTGGTCAATTTATCCACTCAATAGGCTTTCCATCTGCTTCTGTGAAGGCCATTAGCGTTTATATTTTCTTATCCCAGAGACCCCAGACCAGCATTTCTGCTTGTAATTTGGTTGATGTTACTGTCCTTGAAGCCTGTGTTTTGCTACTTTTCATTCCAGAGCCTGTAAACAAATTTGCTTTGTGCATTGAGCACTACAATTCTAACTGTACTGAAGATAATGCCAAGAGTAGGGGCTAGGGAGATTGGAAGGAAGAATGGCAGCAATAAAGCGTCCTGAGGAATGTCTTTGATGAGACCTTACATACTTCCTGGGCTTGCTCCAAGTTCTCTATTTTTGTGATATTTTGGGGGCTGGTGAGCAGGGACAGCTATGGATTCTAAGAGAAGAAGGAAGGGAAGAAGGGAAAGATGGAGAAACTCAGGGATGAGACCACACAGAGGGACAGCCTGTCTCTCCTGCAGTAGGCGAACCATGACTGGAGGAGTGTTTGTAGCACTGTGTAGCTGCTGGTCAGGGAGCTGTGGTATCCGCTTCCATCCTGTCTTTACTCCTTGTGTATACCAGACCCTCCTCCTGCAGCTTTTTTTTTTTTTTTTTTTTTTTTTTTTTAGCACACTGGCTTTTATTCATTTATTTTTAAAGATTTGTTTTTGGCTGCTCTGGGTCCTAGTTGTGTATGGGCTTTCTCTAGTTGTGTCAAGTGGGGACTGCTCTTCGTTGCAGTGCACAGGCTTCTCATCATGGTACCTTCTCTTGTTGCAGAGCACAGGCTTTAGGTGCGTGGACTCAGTAGTTGTGGCCCATGGGCTTAATTGCACCTCAACATGTGGGATCTTCCTGGACCCGGGATCGAACCTGTGTCCCCTGCATTGGTAGGCAGATTCCTAACTGCTGGACCACCAGGCAAACCCCTCCTTCAACTTCTGATGTAACCCAAGTCCCTCCCTGAGGCCTAGTTTAACTACCATAGGCCTAGTGTTTAGGCCAAAGCACAGCATCAGTGAAAAGAGACTTAGTTCTGTAATCCAAGAATTTAATTCAGTAATCCATCATTGTTTCTTTATGTGTACATGTATATTTGTATGTATGTATTTATGTGGAGTTGTATGGAAAATTATCTCCTATGGTTATAAATAGAATATCATGACTGTTATGAGAAATGCATAAAACTAATGTATAATTTAATATGAAATTTATTTAATCTTTCATATTTGAAAAAAATACATTCAGATAATCTTTTGATCTTCATTAATTACCACTTAAAGGTGGAAAATATAAATTATGTGATGTAGGTATGGATTAGATAGAAACAGCTTTATACTCATGGATGGAGGATAGACTTGTTTGTTTGATTAGTTATAGATCTTAATTCCTTTTGTCAAAGATACTGTTAGATTATAAAATACACCAATTCTGCTTAATAACCACACTTTTCAGGAACGAAGGAACACTATGATACCAATTATACTGATTATAAAATATATCATGATTAGAAATGTTACAATGAGAAGATGTATATCTTAATAATTGAGGAAATACAATAATTTTATTGTCAGTGAGGAACATAGTTTCCCTTTGGGCCTTCCTAGATTTTTAATCTGTTATTAATGGGGAATTTATGTAACCTATAGCTACTGGACTTTAGGCTTTAATAAGCCAACAGTTATGAGGAACCCCAGTGTGCAAATCAAAGGCACAGACTCTGTTCTTTATTGTTAAATCATCAGTGTGCAGTATGAGGAGGGAGGATAAATTAAAATTGTACATTGAACAGGAAACACAAACACATGATCAGCATCACTGGTAAAAGTGAAGTCGCTCAGTCGTGTCTGACTCTTTTGTGACCCCATGGACTGTAGCCTACCAGGTTCCTCTGTCCAAAAAGTATACATTAAATGCTGAACAAATTGGAGATATACTATGTGCTAGTTTTTTTTCTTTTATTTTACATTAAGCACAATACAGCAATTTATTAAGGTGCTTAGAATGAATACAAAGGGAAATAAAGACCACAAAATTATACATTCTACAGCAGTGTGTCATGTATAAGACGGTATAGATGAATACACGAGGATGGTATTTACAGGTAAAACTAAATATCCCAAATGGCACTCAGTAATCTGGTGCTTCAGGACAACACCCTTTTGTACAGATCTTAAAGGTGTCAAAATTAGTAGTTTCAAAGTCAATTCTTGCATGTGATTTTAGCATAAAAGATTTTAGAAAACTGATCTGAAATATCGCAGTTTTCATTTTTGTTAGCTGTAATGGCAAGGATTTTCAGAACAAGAAAAATGCAGTAATATAGGACAATCCAGATACGTGTCTCATGTGACTAGCCTCTGTTGAAAAATTGTACATGGTTATGGGCAAAAACTAAGTCTGTCCAAAAGTCCACACCTGTGCAGTTTCAGGTTTTAGCTTGATAATCTAGATATAGCACTTACTACATAGCAAGGGCAACACCAAAAGAAGAAACAAATCTGTGATGGGTACACAGTAACAATATCACAAGCATCATTTGAGTAGGTCTGAAAGACTAGCTGTTTTTTTTGTTTTCGGCCATGTCAAGAGCCGTGTGGGATCTTAGTTGCCTGACCAGAGTTTGAACCTGTGTCCACTGCGTTGGGAACTCAGAGTTTTAACCACTGGACCTCCAGGGAAATCTCTGTAGCTAATTTTATGGTTCAGTAGAATACTACGAGGTTGGCATGAGTCTAAAGTAGAGCCATCTTTTAAATTTGCAGCGTGTAGGAAACAGTGTCAGATTTTATTTTTTTGGGCTCCAGAATCACTGCTGATGGTGATTGCAGCCATGAAATTAAAAGATGCTTACTCCTTGGAAGGAAGGTTATGGCCAACCTAGATAGCATATTTAAAAGCAGAGACATTACTTTGCCAACAAAAGTCCGTGTAGTCAAGGCTATGGTTTTTCCGGTGGTCATGTATGGATGTGAGAGTTGGATGGTCAAGAAAGCTGAGCGCCAAAGAATTGATGCTTTTGAACTGTGGTGTTGGAGAAGACTCTTGAGAGTCCCTTGGACTGCAAGGAGATCCAATCAATCCATCCTAAAAGAGATCAATCCTGGGTGTTCATTGGAAGGTCTGATGTTGAAGCTGAAACTCCAATACTTTGGCCACCTCATGTGAAGGGTTGACTCATTGGAAAAGACCCTAATGCTGGGTAGGATTGGGGGCGGGAGGAGAAGGGGACGACAGAGGATGAGATGGTTGGATGGCATCACCGACTCGATGGACATGGGTTTGGGTAGACTCCGGGAGTTGGTGATGGACAGAGAGGCCTGGCGTGCTGCAATTCATGGGGTCGCAAAGAGTCGGACACGACTGAGCGACTGAACTGAACTGAAGAACATATAGGCAAGTAGGTGCTGCAGCCGACCGGTTTTAATTTCAAAAAGTGCTGAATAGGAACGTAGAGAATCTTAAATGAAGATCGAAGTTGTTTTGATCATCCATCTGTAGCTGACAAATAAATGATGCTCTGTTGCTAAGGCTGACCTGTCTCAGGTCTTCTGTGGGGGAGGGGGAGGAGTCCTTGCTGGGAGGTGGAAACTTGGGTCCTTGTCACATCTTTATTAGTCTAGCCGGATTAAGAACCTGGCAAGGTTATTATATTTTTAGCTTCCTCGTTTGTTTTCTCCCATGTCACACTTTTTAAAGGGATCAGATTATATCTATAAAGACACTCCACAAACATTGGGTATCAATAAGCAGGTTGATACATCCCTATCAGGATGTGAAAAGGTGGGAATTTTGGATGCTGTAGAGCTGCACTGTCCAGTGTTGTAGCCATATATGATTATTAATCACTTGAAAGTTGCTTGGTCCAAACATAGATGTGCTGAAGTGTGAAAGATGTACTAGATTTCATAAACTGTATGAAAGAGCGTATAGTATCTAATTAATAATTTTCTATTAATGTTACAGGGATAATATTTTTGACATACTATGTTAAATCGCTTTTATTTATTTATTTAGTTAGTTTTTAAAGTGTAGCTGTTAGAAAATTTTAAATTATATATGTAGGTTTAAAAAAAAAATTATGAAAAGCCTATGTTGAAAATGGTTGGCCACCAGGGTGCACTGTGCGCCTGCCAGCCCAGGCTTTTGAAGTTCTACAGGTCAGGGAAGAAGAGGCACTTTTTCAATGCCTAGGCGCCTAGAGTTCTGTCTTCCTCCTGTCAGCCGTTGTTGAAGGTTGTATTCTTTTCCCAAAACCTTATAAATAGAGCTAGGCCTACAGTTTTGTCTTCCTAGTTTAAGCTACTTTTATTGAATTGGAAGAAAAAATTAAATCGAGTTTATTGAGGAATAATTTACATAAAATAAAGTGCACCTATTTTAAGTGTCCAGTTTGGTGAGTTTTAACAGATAGACCCACGTAACCACACTGTAATCAAAATACAGAACCATTTCCGTTAGGCAGAAAAGTCAGCCATACTTCTTTGCAGTCAGTCACTTTCCCTCCCTGCTTTCTGTCACAGATTAGAGCTGGTCTTTTTCCATCGAGTTTAAAATAAATGGAATCAGATATATGACTATTCTGTGTCTGGTTTCTTTCACTTAGCATAGTGTTTTGAGATTCATCCTTGTTTTAATACCAACAATTAGCCCCTGTTTATTGCTGAGTATTTATTATTTCATTGTGTGGATAAGCCACAGTGTGTTTATCCATTCTGTTGGTAGACAGCTGAGTGGTTTCTAGTTTTTGGCTGTTATGAATAAAGCTGTTTGGAACATTCATGTGTAAGTCTTCATGTGAATGTATGTTTTTAATTTTCACAGGTAAATGCCAAGGATTAGAATGGCTTGTATTAAGTGTATTTTTAACTAGAGAAATGGTCAAACTGTTTTCTGCAGCGGTTGTACTATTTCACATCCCCACCCTCAGTATATGAGACCATTAGATGCTCTGCATCCTTGCTGGTGCTTGGTATTATCAGTTAAAAAATTTTTGCCATTTATATGAGTTGTGTGTAGTGATTTCA
Organism: Okapia johnstoni; assembly: GCA_024291935.2. Lineage (NCBI taxonomy): Eukaryota > Metazoa > Chordata > Mammalia > Artiodactyla > Giraffidae > Okapia > Okapia johnstoni. The sequence continues at coordinate 119,414,678 of CM044306.1, read as the reverse complement.
CTATTTTTTGATGATTAATTTTTTAAAATCTATTTTATTGAGATATAACTTACACATAGAAAAATTTTAATTCTATAATTTGATAGGATTTGAAAAATACATAACACCCAACCATTGCAGTCAAGATATATTTCATTACCCTAGAAAATTCCATCCTGCCCCTTTGTAGTTAATTCCATACCTTCTCTAGCCCTAAATAATCATTGACTTGCTTTCTGTGACTCTAGATAGTTTGCCTTTTCTAGAATTTTATGTGACTGGAATCCTACAGTGTGTCCTCTTTTCTATCTGGCCTCTTTTGCTCAGTGTTATGTTTTTGAGTTGAGATATGTCTGTGTGGTTGTATGTGTCAGTACTTTTCTTTTTATTGCTGATTAGAATTTGATTAAAGGCATATAGTGTAAATTTTATTTTTAATTTATTTACCTCTTGACAGACATTTGGGTTGTCTTCAGTTTTGGGTTATTATCAATAAAACTGCTATGAACACACACACACACATATATATATATATATCTCTTTGGGTGGACATATGTTTTTCTTTCTAATAGATAACTACAAATAAGTGGAACTGAGAGCTCATATGGTAAATATGTTTATTATAAGAAACTAGCAAACTATTTTCTGTGATTGTACCATTTTACATTGCTACCAGCAATGTATGAAAGCTTGAATTGTTCCAGATCCTTGGCAACAATTGGGATTGTCAGTCTTTTAAATTTTATGTATTCTGTGTATGTGTACTAGTAGTTCATTTTGATTTTAATTAGTATTTTCGTGTGGACTACTGTTATTGAAGATCTCTTTGTGTGCTGATTAACCAACCTTTTGTTAAGGGTCTTTTGTAAAGTTGTTCATATTTATGTTGAGTTTTTTATCTTCTTATTAAGCTTTAATTCCATACTTTGATTACAAGCCTTTTCCCAGATATTTGTTTGGTGAGTATGTTTTCTCAGTCTGTAGCTTGACTTTTCACTTTCTTAACAGTGTTTTCAAAGAGCAGAAGTTTTTATTTGATGGTTCAAGTTTTTCTGTGTCCTAATTAAAGACTACCCCAAAGTTGCAAGTCTTTTCTCCTATGATTTCTTTCTTAGAAGTTTTTTAGTATCAGCTTTTATAGTAAGGTCTGTGATTCATTTTGATTTCATTCTTGTGTGTGGTATGAGATCTGAGCAGAGCATTATTTTTTCCCAAGTGAATATACAGTTCTTCTAACATCATTTATTGAAAAAACTTTCCTTTGTTGAATCATCTAGGCACCTTGTTGAAAATCAGCTGACCATATAATAAGGGTTTGAAATTTTGGACTCTATTCTCTTCCTTTCGTCTATATTTCTGTCTTTAGTCAGTTCAGTTCAGTCGCTCAGTCGTGTCCCACTCTTTGCGACCCCATGAATCGCAGCACGCCAGGCCTCCCTGTCCATCACCAACTCCCGGAGTTTACCCAAACCCATGTCCATCGAGTCAGTGATGTTAGTACAACACTGTGTTGGCTTTGTAGTTGTTCTTGAAATCAAGTACTCTACCAAGTTCTCTAATTCTTCAGGCTTATTTCTTTTTCAGTTTTTTTTTTTTTTTCCCTATTCTAGATCTTCTTGAGAAACAGAGTTGGGAATTGATGTTTGAGATTATGATTTAGAAACCGATTAGAAAGATCTGGTTTCAAATCCTGATGTATCAGTAGAGGAGCTTTTGCCTACTAGGCTCAATAAAACAGGGAATAGCAGTTATTCCCTGTTATTGATGATGTCAGTGCATTCCTGGCATATAGATGGCATGTCCTCCATTTCTGCACAGTAAATTGTCCCCAAATATGTGTTTCACGAGAACAGCCTATTGACCATGTATAGACACTGTAAAATCTTAAACAAAAAAATGTTATCCTACCCAGCAGTCTGTTGCATATAGTCTATTGAATAAATCAAACTTAGTTTTTGTTTTAAATATTTTCTTTGGTATTCCACCAGAATCTTGAGCTCAATGATGATACTGTTCTAAATGAGATAAAGTTAGCAGATTGTGAACAGTTTAAGATGCCTGATCTGTGTGCTGAAGAGCTTGCTGTTATCCTTGGAATCTGGTAAGTTAATGACTTACTTGGCCACCTTGAATTTCTTGCGTATTGATTCTCTTGCGTTGGGGAAATCTTTGTTCAAGAAGGTCCCCAGAGTTCTGGATGAATAGGGAATCTTGTAACAGTTATGAAGATAGAGAAGAGCTGGGCAACCAATGAAAGGGTTAGAGATTAGGAATCTCCTGTAAGTTGGTATACTTATCCTTCTCTTTTCTTCATAAAGAAAATTCCTTCTGTTAGCCTTGGCTGGGCTTCCCTTGTGGCTCAGCTGGTAAAGAATCTGCCTGCAAAGCAGGAGACCTGGGTTCAATCTCTGGGTTGGGAAGATCCCCTGGAGAAGGGAACTAGACTCCCTACCTGAATAGAATCCTAATGAAATATTTAGGAGAGGTGACTATTTTGATCTTTGAGGATATGTACATTCAGAGGATAGAATTTTTAATACAGTAGAACCTTATGTGTGGTAGAAATAGTTGTTCATTTTATGTTTTAAAGTGATTTCAAATTTAGACAAAAGTTGCAAGGGCAAGGCATTGCAAAGACTTTTTTGAGAATGATTTTCTGACATAATATTCTGTCACCCCTAAATACTTGAGTGTGTGTCTTCAACAAACAAGGGCTTCCCTGGTGGCTCAGAAGGTAAAGCGTCTGCCCACAGTGAGGGAGATTTGGGTTCGATTCCTGGGTTGGGAAGATCCCCTGGAGAAGGAAGTGGCAACCCACTCCAGTATTCTTGCCTGGAGAATCCCATGGACAGAGGACCCTGATAGGCTACAGTCCATGGGGTCGCAAAGAGTCAGACACGACTGAGCGACTTCGCTTTCACTTTCTTTTCAACAAACAAGGGAGCTTCTGTGCGTAACCATAATACATTTATCAAAATCAGGAAATTAGCACTCATGCTTTACTATCACTTTGTACTCAGACCCCATTCAGGGTTTGCCAGTTGTCCCAATAATTTCCTTTATAGCACAGGATCCAGTCTAGAACATATGTGTTACATTTATGTTTGTATTCGTTCTGTCAGTTTGGAATAGTTCTTCGTTTTTGCTTGACTTTCATGATCTTGACACTTTTGAAATTTATAAGCCAGTTATTCTGTAGGATTACCCTCAACTTGAATTTTGTCTGATTAAAAAAATATATATACGATTAAATCCACATTCTGGGAATTCCTTGGTGGCTCAGTGGTAACGAATCCAACTGCCAGTGTAGGAGACACAGGTTCGATCCCTGGTTTGGGAAGATCCCACATGCCATGGAGCAACTAAGTCCATGGGCCACAACTCCTGAGCCTGTGCACTAGAGCTAGAGCCTGGGAACTGCAACTACTGAGCCAACATGCTGCAACTACTGAAGCTTCTGTGCTCCCTAGAGCCTGTGCTCCCCTGCAAGAGAAGCCACCACAGTGAGAGCCCCATGCACCACAACTAGAGGCTAGCAGCTGTTCCCTACAACTAGAGAAAAGCCTGCATAGCAATGACGACCTAGCACAGCCAAAAATAAATAAATTCACATTCTGCACCATTAGCGAGGGTATCAGAGAAGGGAAGTTTTGTGGTTCTTTTAGCATCCCAGCAGGTAGAACACAATTTTGAATTTTATTTTCATTCTTAATACAAATAATATTTACATACAAAATAACTTATGTAATATGTAAACATAAGTTATATAACACGAATCCACCATCCAGTTTCACAACTTGAAGATGTCAAATACCACTAGCTCAGTCTGTGTGCTTCTTTCCCATCTCATCTTCCTTCTTGTCCTAAAAGGTAATCAATGTCTTAAATTTTGTCTTTGTAATTTTCTTGCCTTTTCAAAAAATATATTTACTCAGATGTCTTTTATACTTCTCAGTCAGTTCCTTTATTTTTTTTGTCTTTCAGCTTTGTAAAAGTGGTATGTTACTGTATGTAGTCTTCTGTGATTTGTTTTTTTCTCTCACCAATGTCTGTGTGATTCATCCGTGTTGTTACATACAGCTGCAGTTTACTTTGCAGTGGAGCGTTCTGTTGGGTATTTTACAATGTATTGATTTTCTTTTTGGACATTGGATTGTTAACAGATTTTTCCTGTTACACACAATATTACTATGGATATTTGTGTGTATGATTCCCGGTACAGCTGTTGAATTTCTGTGGGGTCTATATCTAGGCTGGAATTACTGAGATTAGGCTATGTGAATGTTCACTTTACATGATAGTGTTGAATTGTTTTAGAAAATTATTCATACTTGGATCAGCAGGATCTAAGAATTCCCATTGTTCTGCCTCTTTGAGAACTTCTTAATTTTTGCCTGTCTCATGGTAATAGTAATTTTTTTTTGCATGAGTTTAATAAATAGGAGTTGGTGCCATATTAATTCTTTTCATTTTCTTTGTGGAGTGGCACAGATTAGATTTTGTTTTTTCTTATAAAATAAATTGTGTTGACATTTAGTACACCACCACATTTACTTGTTAGCATTTTATTACTTTTTATGCTTATCTTTGACACAGTCATCTCTACATTTGTAAATAATGCAATAATATTATAATATCTGCTTTCAAATATATAAATATAGTTTACTTGCCTCTTTAAAAATTGTATTTCATTCATTATGACATGCATTCTGTAATTGATTTGCTTTTTTATTTTTTAAATTTAAAGCGCAAATTTCCAAAAGAATAACCCAGTGCATAAGTTAACTGAAGAGGAACTGCTGGCATTTACATCAGTGAGTAATGTCTTTTTCCTTTCCGTTTCTTTTTTTTTTTGTAAATTATTTTGCCTCTGGTATGTTCTTGCCTCAGATTGCTCATGTTGAAATACTGTCACCTAAGGAAATTAAGGCAGAAAAAAAAGCTTATCATTTTAGTTTCCAAGCTGCATATATCTTGATGCTGATTTAGACACAAGCATTTTAAAATTTTTATTTATTTTTAATTGGAAGATAATTGCTGTACAATGTTGTGTTGGTTTCTGCCATACATCAACATGAATCAGCCATAGGTATGCATATGCTGCCTCCCTCCTGCCTCCTACTCCATCCCACCCCTTTAGGTGTCAGAGAGCACTGGGTTTGAGCTCCCTGCATCGCAGCAAATTCCCACTGGCTGTCTGTTTTACATATAACAATATGTATGTTTCAATGCTACTCTCTCAATTTGTCTCACCCTCTCCTTTCCCCACTCTGTCTGCCAATCTGTTCTCTACAGACATAAGCATTTTTGTTTGTACTTGCTTGAATTTAAGGGCAGTGAATAAATATTTCTTGTTCTTTGTTTGATCTTTGTTTGCAGGGCCGAGTCCAGTATCTTACACATAATATGTGCTCAATAAATACTTGTTGACTGAGTAAATGAAGTGACAGAGTAAGAGTTTGAATCTTTACTCCAAAGCCAGTGTAATGTGCAACTCTTTTGGTTAAAACTTGAGGGTGATGCTTCATGGATGTAATGGGACCGGGGGGTTCAGACAGCGAGGGGCAGAAACAGGAGAGCATGGGTTATGGAGGTCAGGCAGGAGACAGTGTCAAGAGCAAGGGGCACTTATCAGCATTCAGCAGTGCAGAGCAGTCAGGAGGAAAGGCTGAGGCTTTGATGGCTGGAATGCATTGCTTATCTCTATGACAAATTTGTTGAAATAGCTGGGTAGTCACCTCAGTGCAGAGAATTAAGGAGAGAATGGTGTGTGAGAAAATAAAGTTGATAGATGAAGACCACAGTTGAAAAAAATGGCCATGAAAAGGAAAGATAGGAGAATAGATGTTTGAAGGTTTGATATCAAAGAAGGCTTTTCAGAAGAGAAAGGCCACAGAACAAGAGGGCAGTTGATATCTTTTTATTTTTATAGATAAAAAGATACACACATCTTTAATGAACTCAAGTTGCTAAGATACATCATTTTTTCAAAGGCATTTTTATTATTGTATTTAGGGATCAAGTTAGAATTCTGGTGTTTTCTTCCTTTGTTATTTTTCAGGTAAGGCAGAACTAAAGTACTTTTATCTGGTAGAAAGAAAGGCTAGCTTACTTTGTGCTGTAAAATAAATTTTGCAAGTTACTGTTTCCTACATACAGTTTTAGAACTGGTCGATGTTAATCTTCTGAGTCTTCTGAGTGCCTATTTTAGTTTCCCACTTCAGTTTTGTTAGAAGTCTGCTGATTTTCATTATAGCATATGTGTGTTTAGGTAACTATGTGGAATGTCCCTAATTAGTTGTTACATAGATGGCAAGGAATTTGACAAGTAAAGTGTTAAACCTTTTTTAAAAGATGTATTTAAAAAATTATTATGCACCTCTTATTTATTCATTCAACATAGATTGAATACTTAACACACATCTTAATACTTGAAACTTAAGGCATTGTGCTGGTTATTGAGGATATAGTAGCCTTTTCCCTCTTGGAGTTTTCATCAGTTTACATTCTTGTGAGGGAAATATATGGTAGACAAAGAAAGACAGATGTTTGATAGAAGTACTCATTGTAAACATAAAACAGTGTAGCAGAGTAAGAATGGGTTAGGGATGGCTATTTTAGGCGAGACGGTGGGGGAGCATCTTAATGGGAAGGTGATGTTGAACACGAGGCTTCCTGATGTGAGGCACCGGGAAGGGCACACGGGGTCTGGTTTGGTGGGAGTCTTGAGTCAGTGTCGGGAAGTACAGAGCTGGATGGGGACAGTCTCTGGTGTGTAGATGATAAGTGATGACCCGGGTCCTTGGGCTCATTCTGATGACAGAGGTAAACAGGATGCAGCCTATGATAGGAAGTGTTCCTGTTGGCCTCTCATGGGAGGGTGGTCAGCAGAAACATCTTGAGATTGGCTTCATAAGCACATTATTGTGGAATATAGATGATCCACAGTTAACATGAAATGACATGACAGCACTCTCATCACATTCAAGCAGTTAACTTAGTTTTTAGTGCTTTTTGTGGATGTGATACATTTCTTCTTCTCTTTAACCTTTCTTTTCTTATTTTTCTTTTTTTTCCTTCCCCCTTTTTTTATTAAATGCATTTATTTGTGTAGCTGTGCTGGATCTTGAGTTGTGGCATATAGGATCTAGTTCCCTGACCAGGGATCGAACCCAGGTCCCCTGCATTGGGAGCCAGAGTCTTATAGTCACTGGACCAACAGAGAAGTCCCTCCATTCCTTTTCTTTTTATTTCCCTGTTCTTGTTCCTCTATAAAGTGAGATACAATACTGCTGAAGCAGTTAACACTAGTAACCTCTGCTGGGAGGTAACTCACCCCTCCTAGCTTGCAGTGAAGGTTATGTATTCTGGTTTTATGTTTTCCCCCCAGGGCTTTATGATACATAATTGTTTTGCTTTTCTCCACTAGACCTCCTCCAAGTCAACACTGACCTGAGAACTGATGTCTTTTTCAGGAAAAGCTGTTCAATGAAAGTGCTCCATAGTGCTAGCCCTAACACTTTTGAAGAGATGAGTTGGTTAATGCCAAATAAATTTTAACTGATGAGAAGGAAGGCAAGGAACTTAAGAATGAGGAGGGCTCTGAGGAGCCCCATGTATACTTTGGGCTGTGTAACACCCATTCCATTCCTTGTCCCAAGTGAAGCATACAGAATACTCCAGAAAAACCCAAGTCGGTTCTTCCTTTTGTCATTCAGTCTTTCCTCTTATCCCTTCCTGTGCATGATTCTGAAGCAGATAATAAGGTGAGTTGTAAATGGCCCCTGGTTTTAATAATTTCACTAAAATTTATATCCTAAATAACTGTATACCCTATACATAAATATCCTTTATTTATATCCTGTATAACTGCTGAGGAGTGTCTGAGGCAAGAGGGACCACTTTTAGCTGCTACCCTGCTTCTGAACTCTCTTTTAACAAAGATCATATTTGGGCTCACTGTAATTATTTATGTGTATGTCTTATCTTCCCTGTAAGACTAAACTTCTAGATTTAGGGACGGTCTCTGTCCTTCTCTGGGTCTTCTACAAGGCCTGCTACAATGTTTTACTCATAGTTCTTGCTTAAGAGAAGTATGCAGAGTAAGGGAATGAATGAAGTATACTAGAACCAGGAACTGGAGCTGTACTACTCCACTTAGTTCCATGGTGTAGGTAGTATGACTGCCCAGTATACTATTGACACCTGGTGTGTCCTTTTCATCTTTCTCTTATGTAAAATGCGGGAGGTCATGATGTGTCCCTCCCTTGGCACTGAAAACTTGTTCTTAGGATCAAATTACAGCATGTGCATGAAAATTCTTCAGAGTGGGTAGATAGAACCTCATGCCCCCATAGCACTCAGTGGTGAGTCAGGTTATCTGGTTGGTGGTTTGTAGGAGCATACCACTGTCTTCAAGGAATAGGAATTCCTAAGTGGATAAGGGCTGTTTGGAATTGGCTGTAGATGTGGAAGAGAAGGGAGTAGAGAGGAGAGAAGCCGCATCTTTTTCCTGAGCATCCATCTCCCTACTCTGACTGCACCATGGTACCTGGGGTCTGGAGCCTCATTCTTGAGGCTGTGAGGTGTCTCTCTCTGTTGACAGAAGAGCAAGTCCAGTAGAAATCTCACTACCCCTACCAGAGGATTATGAGCACTTGGAGGGACAGGAACCACAGTTAGTGGACATCCGATAAATACCTAGGAACCAAATGAGTGGCTTATGGGTCCTGAATTTTGTTCAGTTTTCATCAGCTCTCCTAAAGTTTACTAAAATAGGGGTGAAATCTCTTTTCTGGAATAATTTTTGCCAGTGTTTCCAAGTTGGTGTATTGGTAGCTTTTAGAGAAGCAAGAGATAGGTATGCTTTGTTTCAGTTTGTGGGTAAATTGTTTTTAAACAAAGGCTTAAAAAATATTTTTTGACTGGAGTTGAACTAGGTTACTTGTATGTATCTTATTTCAAGAATAGACAGAGTGGGATCTTACATGACTTCTCTTCTTACCATCATCTATTCTGGTAACTGCTGGACATCTTTCTTCACAGTTAACCATGGCTTAAACTTAATGCTTATTTGTCGGTTTATTTCTAGCCATGTTGGAGTAACTGGTACTGGATGTTTTACACTTGTAAACAACCACAGATCTGGGGCAAAATATACAAAATAGCAGTGTATAAAAAGGATAATCTTTAATCCAATTTTCTGATGATGACCCGCCTTCTGACAAAGCGTGGTCCACTGGAGAAGAGAATGGCAAACCACTTTAGCATTCTTGCTGTGAGAACCCCATGAACAGTATGAAAAGGCAAAAAGATGGGACTTCCCTGGCAGTCCAGTGGTTAAGACTTCGCCTTCCAATGCAGAGGGTGACGGTTCGATCCCTGGCAGGGAGTTAAACCCCACATGCCTCCGGGCCAAAAAACTAAAACATAAAACAGAAGCAATCTTGTAACAGATTCAATAAAGACTTTAAAAATGGTCCACATCAAAAAGTATCGTTAAAAAAAAAAAAAAAGAAAAGGCAAAAAGATATAACACTGAAAGATGAACTCCCCAGGTTGGTAGGTGCCTAATATGCTACTGGAGAACAGTGGAGAAATAGCTGTAGAAGGAATGAAGAGGTTGAGCCAAAGCAGAAACAGCCCAGTTTTCGATGGGTCTGGTGATGAAAGTAAAGTCTGATGTTGTAAAGAACAATCTTGCAGAGGAACCTGGAATGTTAGGTCCATGAATCAAGGTAAATAGGAAGTGGTCAAACGGGAGACGGCAAGAGTGAACATTGACATTTTAGGAATCAGTGAACTAAAATGGGCCAGAATGGGCAAATTTACTTCAGATGACCATTATATCTACTACTGTGGGCAAGAGTCCCTTAGAAGAAATGGAGTAGCCCTCATTGTCAACAAAAGAATCCTAAATGCAGTACTTGAATGCAGTCTTAAAAGCAACAGAATGATCTTGGTTTGTTTCCAAGGCAAACCATTCAGTATCACAGTAATCCAGGTCTATCCCCCGACCTCTAATGTTGAAGAAGCTGAAGCTGAATGGTTCTATGAAGAACTACAAGACCTTCTAGAACTAACACCCAAAAAAGATGTCCTTTTCATTATAGGGGACTGGAATGCAAAAGTAGGAAGTCAAGAAATTACCTGGCGTAACAGGCAAATTTGGCCTTGGAGTACAGAATGAAGCAGGGCAAAGGCTAACAGAGTTTTGCCAAGAGAATGCACTGGTCATAGCAAACACCCTCTTCCAACAAGACAAGAGAAGACTCTACACATGGACATCACCCGATGGTCAATACCAAAATCAGATTGATTATATTTTTTGCAGCTGAAGATGGAAAAGCTCTATACAGTCAACAAAAACAAGACTGGGAGCAGACTATGGCTCAGATGGTGAACTCCTTATTGCAAAATACAGACTTAAATTGAAGAAAAGTAGGGAAAACCACTAAGCCTTTCAGGTATAACCTAAATCAAATCCCTTACGATTATACAGTGGAAGTTAGAAATAGATTCAAGGGATTAGATCTGATCTAATGCCTGAAGAACTGTGGACAGAGGTTTATAACATTGTACAGGAGGCAATGATCGAAACCATCCCCAAGCAAAAGAAATGCAAAAAGGTAAAATGGTTGTCTGAGGAGACCTTATAAACAGCTGAGAAAAGAAGAGACATGAAAGGCAAAGGAGAAAAGGAAAGATATACCCATCTGAATTCAGAGTTCCAAAGAATAGCAAGGAGAGATAAGAAAGCTTTCCAAACTGAACAATACAAAGAAATAGGAAAACAATAGAAAGACTAGAGATCTCTTCAAGAAAATTAGAGATACCAAGGGAACATTTCATGCAAAGATGGGCACAATAAAGGACAGAAAAGGTATGGACCTAACAGAAGCAGAAGATATTAAGAAGAGGTGGCAAGAATACACAGAACAACTATGCAAAAAAGATGTTAATGACCCAGATAATCATGATGGTGTGATCACTCACCTAGAGCCAGATATCCTGGAGTGTGAAGTCAAGTGGACCTTAGGAAGCATCACTATGAACAAAGCTAGTGGAGGTGATGGAATTCCAGTTGAGCTATTTCAAATCCTAAAAGATGATGCTGTGGAAGTGCTGCACTCATTTCAGTTCAGTTCAGTCACTCAGTCGTATCCGACTCTTTGCAACCCCATGAATTGCAGCACGCCAGGCCTCTCTGTCCATCACCAACTCCCAGAGTCCACCCAAACCCATGTCCATCGAGTCAGTGATGCCATCCAACCATCTCATCCTCTGCCATCCTACCCAGCATTAGGGTCTTTTCCAATGAGTCAACTCTTCACATGAGGTGGCCAAAGTATTGGAGTTTCAGCTTCAACATCAGACCTTCCAATGAACACCCAGGATTGATCTCCTTTAGGATGGATTGATTGGATCTCCTTGCAGTCCAAGGGACTCTCAAGAGTCTTCTCCAACACCACAGTTCAAAAGCATCAATTCTTTGGCGCTCAGCTTTCTTGACCGTCCAACTCTCACATCCATACATGACCACTGGAAAAACCATAGCCTTGACTAGACGGACTTTTGTTGGCAAAGTAATGTCTCTGCTTTTAAATATGCTATCTAGGTTGGCCATAACCTTCCTTCCAAGGAGTAAGCGTCTTTTAATTTCTTGGCTGCAGTCACCATCAGCAGTGATTTTGGAGCCCCCAAAATATGCTAGCAAATTTGGAAAACTCAGCAGTGGCCACAGGACTGGAAATGGTCAGTTTTCAGTCCAATCCCAAAGAAGGGCAATTGCAATCAGTGTTCTAACTACTGCACAATTGCACTCATTTCACATGCTAGCAAGGTAATGATCAAAATCCTTCAAGCTAGGCTTCAACAGTATCACTATGTGAACTGAGGTACAAGCTGGATTTAGCAAAGGCAGAGTAACCAGAGATCAAATTACCAATGATCCATTGAATCATAGAAAAAGTTAGAGAATTCCAGAAAAAAATCTACTGCTGCTTCATTGACTATGCTAAAGCCGTTGACTGTGTGGATCCCAACAAACTGTGGAAAATTTCAAGAGATGGGAATACCAGACCACCTTACCTTCCTTCTGAGAAATCTGTATGCAGGTCAAGAAGCAACAGTACCAGACATGAAAAACGGACTGGTTCAAAATTGTGAAAGGAGTACGTCAAGGCTGTGTGTTGTCATTTAACTTATTGTTGTCATTTAACTTATATTGTCATTGTCACTTGCTCATTTAACTTATATGCAGAGTACATTAAGCGAAATGCCAGGTTGGATGAAGCACAAGCCGAAATCAAGATTGCAGGGAGAAATATCAATAACCTCAGATATGCAGATGACACCACCCTTATGGCAGAAAGTGAAGAGGAACTGAAGAGCCTCTTATTGAAGTTAAAAGAGGAGAGTGAAAAAGCTGGCTTAAAACTCAACATTCAAAAAACTAAGGTCATGGCATCCAGTCCCATCACTTCATGGCAAGTAGATGTGGAAACAATGAAAAGGGTGAACAACTTTATTATCTTGGGCTCCAAAATCACTGCAGATTGTGATTTCAGCCATGAAATTAAAAGATGCTTTCTACTTCGAAGAAAAGCAATGACAAACCGAGAAAGCATATTACAAAGCGAAGACATTACTTACCTACAAAGGTCCGTATAGTCAAAGCTATGGTTTTTCCAGTAGTCACGTATAGATGTGAGAGTTGGACCGTAGGGAAGGCTGAGCGCTGAAGAATTGATGCTTTGGAACTGTGGTGTTGGAGAAGACTCTTGAGAGTCCCTTGGACTGCAAGGAGATCCAACCAGTCCATCCTAAAGGAAGTCAATCCTGAATATTCACTGGAGGGACTGATGCTGAAGCTGAAGCTTCAATACTTTGGCCACCTGACGCGAAGAACTGACTCAATGGAAGAGACCCTGATGCTGGGAAAGATGGAAGGCAGAAGGACAAGGGGATGACAAAGGACGAGATGGTTGGATGGCATCACCAACTCAGTGGACTTTAGTTTGAGCAAGCTCTGGGAGATGGTGAAAGACAGGAAAGCCTGGCATACCACAGTCCATGGGGTTGCAAAGAGTCAGACACGACTGAGTGACTGAAGAATAACAAAAAGGATAATTAGTCATGACCAAATAGTTTTTATCTCAGGAATGCAAAATTGGTTTAACGTTAAACAGTCATTGAAGTTCATCTTTTAATACAGTAAAGGAGAAACACTGAATGATTATCTCATTATATTTATTTATTTCAGCATTTGGAAAAATTCAATACTCTTTCATTATAAAAAAACTTAGTAAACTCTGAGTAGAAGAGAATATCAATCTGATACAGGATTTCTATGAAAAATCTAGAGTTAAAGTCATAATTGATGAAAAACAATTTTTTTCCTCTAAGGTCAGGAAAGTGGCACTTCTTTGAACCGAAAATCCCAGCTAGTGATGCAATAAGACATGAAAAAGATACAGAGGGAGTACCGATTGGAAAGAAATATATAAAATTATCATTATGCATAGACAACACAATTCTTTACATGGGAAACCGTAAAGAATAGACATGAAAGCTACTAGAACTAATAAGCAATGTCAGAGAATACAAGGTCAATATAAAAAAGTCAGTTATGTTTATATATACTAGCAGTAATAATTGGGAAAAAATTTTAAAACCACACACAATAGCATAAAATATCAAATATATAGTGATGAATTTGACTAAACTATAAGACTTGTACACTAAAAATGACAAATATTGCTTTAAGAAATTGAAGAAATTTAAATAAATGGAGAGACTTACAATGTTCTTGGATTGAAAGACTTAATATTGTTGAATTGACAATTCTTCCAGAATTATACAATAATAAATCCAATAGCAATCAAAATCCAAGTACCCCCCCCCCCGTCTTTTATTTTTCTTAGCAATTGACAGGCTGATTATAAAAGTTTTTGAAGTGCTTCTGTGGTGGCCAAGTAAGTTTTTTGGAACCATTTGTCTGCAGATAAAAATTATTAGCTAAAGACCAAAAAAAAAAATACTACCTGATGACATTAGGATAAACAAATGACCCGTGAAGAGAAGCTAAGATGGTTAATATCACTAGTCATTGGGAAAATGCAAATTTAAAACCACAACAGTATACAACTGTCTACCATTTAAAAGGTGTGTTACCATGTGAGGTAGTTGAAATCCTCATGCATTGTAAATGTAATGTGACATAAAATGGCACCACCACTTTGGAACACAGTTTAGCATTTTCTCATGCAGTTAATCATCAATTCCACCTTCAGGTACTTATCTATGTGAAATGAAATGTATGGCTCCACAAAGATTTGCAGAAATGTTCATAGCTGTTTAATTTGTAAGAGCTTAAAACTGGAAACAATGCAAATGTCCATCAACAAGTGAATGATAAACTGTAGTATATGAATTTTATAAATGTAATGATAAGTCTCAAGATTCACATGTGTTTATAATATATTTTATAACTTGCATTTTAGTTATGCTTAGTCTTTGTGTATTAAATAATAAAAAATAAAGTCTAAAAACCATTCTGCACAATAGCAAGATCATTTAAATATTTGATGAACCATTTTAAGGAATAGACAGCACTGACATCATTGTGTACATTTTACTTTTAAAGTGAATTTTACTGTTGTTTATTAGGCTGGTGAGAGGCAGAATCAGTAATGTGAAGAAAATATAATGTGAAGGAAAAAACCTTACCTCAGTGGGTCTTCCAGTCCCTAGATAGGAGAAATATAAGGGGATTATAGTTAAGATGGTAATACATGTGATATGGAGGAATCTTATTCAAACTCATGGTTTTGTGCTTCTGCTTTTGTCCGTCATTGAAGCTAAAAGTGTTAGGCTATCTGACATTATCAATTAACGTGGTGTTAAAGGATGAAAAATTCAGTTCAAAATAATTTGTATGGTTGAAATATGTCAGCTTTTCATGACCGTGTGAAAGGTGCATCTGGCAGTGCTGATGAAATAGCATCTCCAGAATGCAGGAGATCTTTCTTTTTTGAGGCAACTGAATGACCACCAGCTAGAACTCCCTGGTGTCTGCTTTGTATATGAAAATTTGTAGAGTGGAGAAAAGAGCTTTGAGAACATTGTAATAGCAGGAGATCCAAAATCTCAGGATTTTCCAAGCATGCTGCTAGATACTGTGGAAGAAATAAAGGTACAAAACATAAGACTTGCCTTCATGGAATTTTTAATTTAGCCAAGATCCAATAAACTTATGAAAATGTAATTAACAATACCAGGCAATTTAAATTACATTGATAGCACAGATAAATCCCTAACTACTTAGAAAAGAAGAAAATATTTGGAACAGGGCAGTCAAGGAAGGCTTTGTTACCTCAGGGAGCATTAGAGGGGCCTTGAAAGACAGAAGGGATCTAGATGGAGTGATAATGTGAGCAAAGCCATGTGGCTTTGTTGGGAAGTTGGTTTAGAGCAGTAGTAGGGCTTGGGGGGAAAAATAGCTTTGATTTTTTTAAATGGTCTACAAAGCAAGGACAGAGTGTTTGGACCACTGTTCTATGTCTACTGGGAGTAATTTATAGACTACATTTGGAATTTAAGCTTACTGTCATTTGGTACTGATTTTAACAAATGAATGCTCTTTTAAATTGCTCATTAAGAAGGGGGAATAATTCTGCTTTTTATAGTGTTTCTTTGATCCTTGCTTTTATAAGGTCAGCCTGACCTGGGTGGGCATCATTTGGTTTGGCCTTAGTATAGCCAAGCAAGTTACACACTCACAGGAGAG
This sequence comes from Okapia johnstoni, assembly GCA_024291935.2. Taxonomy (NCBI): domain Eukaryota; kingdom Metazoa; phylum Chordata; class Mammalia; order Artiodactyla; family Giraffidae; genus Okapia; species Okapia johnstoni. The sequence goes on along the minus strand of CM044306.1, from coordinate 119,398,909 downwards.
CTCTGAGTTGCTTTGATTTATATGTGGAAAAAGTAGCTATCTGAAAGCTCCCTCATATTTAAAGGAACAGACTGGCTGTCTGTCCTGTAAAGGGTCCTAGTGACCTCTGGAAGAAGAATGTTTGAAATGTTCAGTGATAAGAATGAAAGGAAATTGTTTTTAATAGAAACAACACTCCAGGTCCTCTTTGATGGTGTTACAGAATTTTCTTTGCTACTTTTCTGGGAGTGAGGGCAGAGTTGCATATGGTGGGAGATTGTGAGCTAAATAAAATCATGCCTGACTACAGAATATGTCATAGTATTTAATTTTACTTTTTAGTGTGAGGTAAAGTGATATTCATTGACTTTCTTTTTAGGTAATGGCATTTCCTCAGATGGTAGATGATTACAGCTCCTTTTTCTAATCAGAGCCCAAGCATCAGCTCAGGTGGCATATCTCAGTGAGAAACTCCTGCTGAGGTATGCAGAGCTGTCTCCCTTTTGTTCTCAAGGTATCTTGTTACACTCCTTATCAACAGTTGCTGAAGTGGAGTGATTCTTTAACTCGTAAAACATTCTAACTATAAATAAAAGTTTATTTCAATTTTTACAGCAACAATAGAGATATTAAAGTGTATATGAAAAGCTATACACATGTAAAAACCTACTGACTCAATGAATCACCTTTTGGAGGTTTTGGTCAATGAGATGTGAGCAGTGAGAGAACTTTTAAGAGACACACAGATGTTACCATTCACTTTTCAGGGGGTTTCTGACCTCTGCCATGGTGTGTGAAAGTGGTGGAAATTCCATCTTACATACAAATTTGTTTGCAAATGGCAGTGTTCTGTAGCATTGTCCTGATTCTCAAATTGCTTCCAGTTGAACACACCAAATTTCTTAAGTGTCTCATTTTTACTGTATTTTTAGATAGTATACAATTTAGTGAGCCAGTATTTCATCAAATTGCTTTAGTTAATAGATTCCAGGTAAAAATAAATGAACTTGTAAAAGACACCACTTGCAACTGCATGATTCCATTTGTATGAGGTACCTCATAGTAGTGAAATTCATAGAAACAGCAAGTAGCATGGTGGTTGCACCTGGGTGGGGTGAGGACAATGGGGAAAATGTTTAATGGGTATAGAGTTTCAGTTGCAAGATGAGAAGAAATCTAGAGATTAGTTTTACAACTAGATGGATATATATAATTAAACTGTACACTTAAAGACGGTCAAGAAGGTACATTTTATGTTACATATATCTTAACTACCATTAAAAATATTAAAGAGCTTCTTGATAAAGATGAAAGAGGAGAGTGAAAAAGCTGGCTTAAAACTCAACATTCAAAAAGCTAAGATCACAGCATCTGGTCCCATCACTTCATGGCAAACAGATGGGGAAACAATGGAAACAGTGGCAGACTTTATTTTCTTAGGCTCCAAAATCACTACAGATGGTGACTGTTGCCATAAAATTAAAAGACGCTCCTGGGAAGAAAAGCAATGACAAACCTAGACAACATATTAAAAAGCAAAGACATTATTTGCCTACAAAGGTCTGTATAGTCAAAGCTATGATTTTTCCAGTAGTCATATATGGATGTGAGAGTTGGATCATAAGGAAGGCTGAGCACTGAAGACTTGATGCTTTTGAACTGTGGTGTTGGTGAAGACCCTTGAGAATCCCTTGGACTGCAAGGAGATCAAACCAGCCAATCCTAAGGAAATCAACTCTGAATATTCATTGGAAGGACTAATACTGAAACTCCATACTTTGGCCGCCTGATGTGAAGAACTAACTCATTTGAAAAGACCCTGATGCTGGGAAACATTGAAGGCAGGAGGAGAAGGGGACAATAGAGGTTGAAATGGTTGGATGCCATCACCGATTCAATGGACATAAGTTTAAGCAAACTCGGGGTGGTAAAGGACAGGGAAACCCAGTGTGCTGCTGTCCATAGGGTCACAAAGAGTCAGACACAACTGAGTGACTGAACAACAACAACAGAACATTATTAAGAGAAATTAATAAGGACCTAAATAAATGGAGGGATATACAGTATTCCTATACAGTACTCAATATTGAAATTTCAGGTCTTCTCAAATTAACCTCCATTATCAATGCAATCCCTAACAGAATCCCAGTGGCTTGATTTTTGTTGTTATTGTTTCCTTTGTTGCTGCTGCTGCTGTTCTTTTGATTTTCTGGAACTCAAGCTGACTTTAAAATTCACATGGAAATGCAAAGGGAAAAGAATAGCTAAGGGAGTCATGAAGAACAGAATTGGAGCACTTAGGTTGGCAGATACCAAGACTTATTACAAAACTGTCAATTAAGTCAGCTTAGCATGTAGAGGTTCTTGGACTGGCAGCATCAGCATCACCTGGGAGCTTGTTAGAAATGGAATTTCTCTGGCTTCACTTCACACCCTATTGAAGCTGAGTCTCTGGGGTTGGGACCAAGGAGTCTGTGTTTTAACAATCTCTCTAGATTATTCTTGTGCACTTTAAAGTTTGAAAAACATTGAATTAAGACATTTGACACAAGGAAATAAAAACTATCCAGTGGAACAGAGAGTCCAAAAACAGAGCTATACATACGTGGTTCATCTGACTTATGTCAAAGTTGGCACCACAGTGCAGTGGGGAAGGGGTAGGCTTTTTGATAAATGGTACTAGATGATTTATATTTATATGGAAGCAGTCTATCTTAACCCCTATATCATACTAAATATACAAAAATCAATTCCCGATTGAATATGTAGAAGTGAAAAGCAGAACGGTGAAGTTTTTAAGAGGAAACTATAGGAGAACATCTTTGAGACTTTAGGACAGTCAAAAACAACAATAAAGCTCTAACCATAAAACAAAAATAAACTAGATTATTATTAGTATTAAGCACTTTTTAAAAATTAAAAGATGCCATTAATATTTGTAAGGCACTTAGACCAGTGCCTTGCCAACACAAGTGTGTGTTGTGTATTTGTCAAATAAGAATAGTAATCTGTCACCCTCCTCCAACAAAAAGACAGAGGGCTTGTGTCCAAAAAATAAGAATATTTAACAAATTATCAAGAAAAATTTTGACAACCCAGTAGAAAACAACAGGCAAAGGACTTCAGTAGGAACTTACAAGAGAGGCAACTAAAATGGTCATTAACATGTTAAAAGGTGCTCAACTTTATTAATCATTAGAGAAATGTGAATTTGTTACAGACATACAAGTTAACCATATGGAATACTACTAAATGTTCACCAGAATAGCTAAAATGCAAAAAAACAGACAGCGTTGAGTGTTGCAAGGTTGTGAAGCAGCAAGGACTCTCTCTGTTTCTAATAAGAGTGTAAAGTAGAAAACCTGTCTGAGAGTTGTGGAGTATTCATGAAAACTCAATACACTGACCTAGCAGTTTCACTCCTAAGTATTAATGCATGTCTAACAGAAATATGTGTTGAGCTAAAGAACTTGTTTTAGAATGTTCATGATGGCACATTCTGATAGCACATTAGAATATTCATTGGACATCTGGTAGTTCCCAGTTTGGAAACTACCTAAATGCCCATTAGCAGTATAATGGTTACATAGATTGTATATTGCAGTGAAATATTATTCAGTAATAAAATGAACATTCTGCAGCTATACAGAGCATTAAAGCATGTATCTCCTGTTTAATTTTCTTTTTGTGTATCCCATATTCTGATTGATTCTTACCTTGTGGGCAGCAATGTTTTGTAAGATATATTAAACAAAGCCTATCTGCAATTACATCCTTTAGAAAGACTTTCCCAAGTCAGACATCTCCCAGCCAAACAAATGTAAGATAAATGCATTCTTCAGTGATATCATTATCCATCCAGTTCTTTCTTTAAAGCTTTTCAAGTGTCTGTTTTTCAGATTGCATTTTACTTTCAGTGTTTAGTGAGAATGTTTTGCTTGACCTTCACATTAAAGTCTCAGGCAAACTCTTGTTCTCATGCCAGCATAGAAAACAGTCTGAGTTGGTAGTTTTCCTGAGGCAAATATCCCCCTTAGGATCCCTTTGTCTTCAGAAATAAGGATGCTCCTTTCCTCTGGGTATGAGGGAGTGGGCACCTCTCATATGAGAGTTTTATGACCTATTTCAGAGATGAAGGTCACAGTGATCTTCCTGCTTCTGTTGTTTCCTCTGGGTCCTTCAGCTGAAAATGCTCAATATGCCTAGGTGCCCTATTTTGGGAGTAGCCAATGGTTAGAGTTATCACCTGTGCCCACTCTGGATGTTGCCTTTCTTCTGAGGGTGAGAAAAAGCTTTGTAGGAGGAGAAATCCCGGTGGTAGGGGGGATGTGTTTTTCAGCAGGTACTCTCAGAGGCTTGTTAAGCATCACCTATTCATGCTTATCATTCATAATCCTCACAAGTTTGTGAGAGATGGGAATTACTGTTCCTATTTTAGAGAGATGAAAATTGAGATCCTGAGAGGTCAGGTGACTTCCCAGCTAATTACTTCTCTGGGATGATCAAGCTCTGGCTGATGTGAGATGGATGATCCGCCCTGTTTTACGGAGTCTTTTCCTAGGTGCTCTTCCGTCCTGTCAAGGTTACAGAGACAGTCCCTTTAATAAAATGAAGAGGAAAAAGGCCACCCACTGTAGGTAGGAGAATCACTATGCAGATTTGCTTAATGAAAAAAGTTTCATTCTTTGTTTTGAACTTAGTTATATTAATAGAAGAATAAGATTGTCCAGTAGTCATTGTATTAGAATGTAAATTCTCTGAGGGCAGGGACCTTGTTTGTCTTGCTCACTGCTTTGTCCCTGGGGCCTTGTGCACATTGCCTTGTGCAGAGTTAAGTGCTCAAGTGAATTAATGAATGAACACACTTTAGTAATAATGAATTCTTCTGATTCTCTTTCTTCCTTATTTGTATATTCTTTGTTTACTCCTCCTACTTCCCTTTAATATAGCAGTTTCTTAAAGTTTTTTTTTTTTTTTTTTTACTAAATGCTCTACTTACATTGCTCTACCAGTGTTTCCTGGGTACCCTCATCCACTTCCTTGGAGAAAGTGTTGAGAAAACAATACAAACATGTTCTGCGGCCAAAAAAGGTGACACCTTGCTATTTGCGACAACATGGATGGATCTAAAGGGTGTTATAAGTCAGACAAGAAGGACTACTTGACCTCACTTATATGGTGACCCTAAAAAACAAAGCGCAAACAAACGAAACAGACTCATAGATTCAGAGAAGAAACAGGTGACTGCCAGAAAGTGAGGTGGGGTGGGCAAAATAGGTAAAGGAGATTAACAGTTACAAACCTCCAGCTATATAATAAATAAGTCATGGGGGCTTTGTATGGGGAAAGATGGTTACTGGACTTATTGGGGTGATCTTTTTATAATGTATGTAAATGTCAAATCATCATGTCGTACTCGTGAAACTGAAAAAATATTGTATCAACTGTATTTCAGTTACAAAGTGAAAATGGTTGCAGCTTATGCCAAAAAAAAAGATGTTGTTTTTGGGGATCAAGAGACCCCCCAAAGTATTAGAATTAGCTTTTGCCACTAATGAAGATGTGACATTGAGCACGTAACCTAATCTATTGTTCTCTTTTTTATTATAAGAAAGTAGGCCTAGATTTGGAGTTGAAAATTCCAGTACCCATAGGGGCCAGTCAAGTAATAGAAATGATGAAAGTGAGCTGGCCATTCATGGTACAGTAAAGAGTTGGAGAAACTGTGATAGAGTTTATACTCCATTGAAGGACTTCTTGCTGACTTTTAATGAGAATTTGGAGTTATTAGTGCCTTTATCCAAAAAAAAAAAATACTTGTGTTGCTTTCCTGGTGGCTCGGTAAGGAATCTCCCTGCCAATGCAGGAGACAAGAGTTCATTTCCTACATCAGGAAAATACCCTGGAGAAGGAAATGGCAGCCTACTCCAGTATTCTTGCCTGGAGAGTTCCATGGATAGAGGAGCCTGGCAGGCTACATACTCTATGGGGTCGCAATAGAGTTGGACACTATTTAGCGACTAAACAACACTTGTATTAGCTTAGCCTCGTAATTCTTCAATTTGACTATGTCTTAGAATTATTTGGAGAGTGTTTTAAAAAACACTGATGCTCAGATCCTACTCTCAGAGGTCTAATTTACCTTTTAAAATAAAACCTAGCTGTGCATTACTTTTTAATGCACAGCTAGGTTTTGAATGATTCATTGGACTCTTGTTAACTAGGATGTTTTTTTATATCTGACTTTTATAAGTAAGTAGATAAGGATATAGTCATCCGTCAGACAAGTACGCCTTTTGCCTTTCTTCGAAGCAACCTTCACTGTAAGTTACTGTTGTGAATGATCACTCAGGGTCACTGTTGGTTTCCATGTCATCAGCAAAGAACTTAAATTGTGTTCATTATACTGTGCAGTCCCTACTGTATCAGAATACATTTTTCCCCTGTTCTTGTGCACCCAGAGCTCACTCACCCTCACCCCCTTGCATCTGTGGTCAGATTCAGTGGTTTCTACTGCACTCTCTGAACTGATGGTGGTCACAGCTTTCTCTGGGTCTAGGTTTCAGTGTGTGCATATTCATGATTTTCTTATAAGCCAGTTTTTCTTAAGATGTCCCTCTAGGATAACATTTAACTAAAATTAGAGACTCCCTACCCAACCAGGAATAGAAAGCATTCTCAAAACTGTTAGGATGTTTTCTTAAACTTTGATTTGCCTTTGCATCAGGGGATTAGGGTATTTTTTAAGTGAAAAGGTGCCAGATTTCTAATTATTTGTTTTCATTTGTGAGTTTGGATAATTTTTAAAAATTTATTTCAAATTTGAGAAGTATGGTCTTTAGCATTTGTATAACTCACGAGATAAAAAAGATGTATTAATTAATGGTATGATTTATTCTAGTTACTGTTTCAGTTATCTGGAAATAATTCTGATTCATTCCTTAAGGAATCTATTCAGTTGAACAGGTCAGCTCAGTTAAGTAATGATTCTGCTCAAATGAACACATTCTTTTCGAAAAACATTTGAAAGAACACATTGTCTTTTGTTTTTCGCTGAGATGATTTTCAAATTGTCACTCAACTGTATCCTGATACATTAATTTTGTTATATTCAGAGTGGATTATCCAGTTTATCCATTTCTTTTGTGGTCTTTCTTTTTTCCCTCCCCATCAGTGTTTACTTTCACAACCCAAGTTCTGGGCCATTCAGACGTCAGCTTTGATCCTCCGGACAAAACTTGAGAGAGGAAGCACCCGCCGAGTGGAACGGGCAATGAGGCAGACACAGGTAAGAATTAGTGTTGCAGTTCTTATTAGTTTTCCAGCTCTTTATTGTTATCAATAACCATACATGTTTGTTATGAGTATAAAATAATGAGATGGCTTTCATTTTACTCAAACACATTTTATTGTTTGAGAGTGTTGTTCTAGAATTTGCTTGACTCCAAAGCCGAGCTGTGTACTGAGCTCTGTGACTCTGGTGTTTAACTTCTCTAAGGAAAGCTGTTCCTCTGCTCAACACTTCTGACACCAAGTGTGTGGGTGTTTCCACACCAAGTATGTCTTCACTTCCCTGTGGACATCAATTGGGTGTCCTACAATTTAATTAAATTCTGACACCACGTGGAGTTAGTACAAACTCCATACATGAAGGGCTCAGTCCCATAAGACTGCCTCCCTTTTCTGATTGTGATTTCAAGTCTGATACTTCTGACCGAATGGCTATAAACTGGGAGTTTTCATGACCTCCTTCTCAGCTCAGGTTTGATCGTTTGCTAGAATGGCTCACAAAACTCAGGGAGACATTTAATTACTATTACGGATCTATTATAAAGGATATAAATAAGCAGCTGAATGAAGAGGTTTTGGGGGCAAGGTCTGGAAGGGTCCTGAGCAGAGGAACTTCTGTCTTTGTAGAGTTTAGGGTGCCCCACCTTCCCAGAACTTGGGTGCATTTACTACCCTGGAAGCTCTGTCTATTCATTCTATTAATTTTGAAAGTCTGATATTGAAATTCCAACTAAAAGTGGGTTGCTATTCCCTTTTCCAGGGGATCTTTCTGACCCAAGGATCGAAGCTGGGTCTCCTGCATTAGCAGGAAGGTTCTTTGCAGTCTGAGCCACCAGGGAAGCCCACTTTAGGTGGTGGTGGTTTAGTTGCTAAGTCGTGTCCAACTCTTGTGCCTCCATGGACCGTAACCTGCCAGGCTCTGTCCGTGGGATTCTCCAGGCAAGAATACTGGAGTGGGTTGCCATTTCCTTCTCCTTTCTTTATCATGAGAGCACATCTTTTCCTTCTTTGCTTTAGTATGGTAAAAGCAATATATTATACATATAATCCAAATATGAGGCAAATTAATTGAAACCTCATACATTCAAAGTGAAAGAGAAAGTGTTAGTTGCTCAGTTCAGTTCACTCCAACACCACAGTTCAAAAGCATCAATTCTGTGGCGCTCAGCTTTCTTCACCATCCGACTCTCACATCCATACATGACCACTGGAAAAACCATAGCCTTGACTAGACGGACCTTTGTTGGCAAAGTAATGTCTCTGCTTTTAAATATGCTATCTAGGTTGGTCATAACCTTCCTTCCAAGGAGTAAGCGTCTTTTAATTTCATGGCTGCAATCACCATCAGCAGTGATTTTGGAGCACCCCAAAATAAAGTCTGACACTGTTTCTACTGTTTCCCCATCTATTTCCATTGAGTGATGGGACCAGATGCCATGATCTTAGTTTTCTGAACGTTGAGCTTTAAGCCAACTTTTTCACTCTCCTCTTTCACTTTCATCAAGAGGCTCTTTAGTTCTTCTTCACTTTCTGCCATAAGGGTGGTGTCATCTGCATATCTGAGGTTAGTTGCTCAGTCATGTCCAATTCTTTGCAACTCCATGGATCCCCACCGGACTCCTCTGTCCATGGGATTCTCCAGGCAGAAATACTGGAGTGGGTAGCCATTCCCTTCTCCAGGGGAGTCTTCCTGACCAAAGGCATTGAACCCAGGTCTCCTGCATTGCAGATAGATTCTTTACCATCTGAACCACCAGGGAAGCCCTACATATATACATCTAACTTTTGTTCAAACCAAAAAAAAAACTTGTGTAAACCAGATGTCATCCTTGTCTAATAACATTTATATTAATGTTAGATAAACTCAGCTCAGTTGTTGAGGATTAATGTTAGGTTACTTTATGTTCATTATTAAAATAGTTTTGCTGATGAATTTTAATTACCCAGTTATCTCTTAAACCAGTTAATTTAAATTTAAATCTGCCCCTGTCCAGGTGCTTGTGCCTCTGAAGATGATTGCATGGCAGGAATCTTTTCCTTCACCCTTGAATTTCTGGGAATTTGAGGTTGTGGCAGTTTTCTGTCACTGGAGACTATTCATGCTGCAATTTGACTTTCTTAATGGTAGAAGATAATTGAGATTTCACAACTTTTGAATGAGTATTTTTAGAACATCTGTTCTTGATACTGTAGTTTGCTGCTGCTGCTGCTGTTAAGTCGCTTCAGTCATGTCCGACTCTGAGCGACCCCATAGATGGCAGGCCACCAGGCTCCCCCGTCCCTGGGATTCTCGAGGCAAGAATACTGGAGTGGGTTGCCATTTCCTTCTCCAATACATGAGAGTGAAAAGTGAAAGTGAAGTCGCTCAGTTGTGTGCAACTCCTAGCAACCCCAGGGACTGCAGCCTACAAGGCTCCTCCATCCATGGGATTCTCCAGGCAAGAGTACTGGAGTGGGGTGCCATTGCCTTCTCCAGATACTGTAGTTTAGCATTTATTAAATTATATTTTATTTGAAAATCTTTCCATCTTCACGGCTAGAATGTGAGCTTCTTGAGGGGTCCGATTCTGTGTTTTACTTATTTTATATACTCAGAATAGTCACTTGGTGGATGTTTGTTGAATGCCAAATGTTGTATTTATTTATACCCTGCTTTTTACCAATAGAATATATAAAGTACTTATCTCTCTGTCATCATTCAGCTCTTTCCTCATCCCACTATGCCACTAAACCATGTGTGAGCCAAAAAAAAGAAAAATCCATTTTGAATTACCTACTCATCAGCAGGAATAATTAAGAGTTAGCTGAATTGAAGGTTATATTCTTATCTGGCACTTTAGCAGTCTGAGAGTTGTAGAGCCCGGCCTTTCGAGTATCATTGCAGTCCAGATCTTCAGCCCAGGGCCAAAGCTAACAGGAACAGAGCAGCTGTTGTGATCACGCTGAGGGTAAGGTCGTGGTCTTGGCGGGTAGTAATTCACGGTTTGGTTGGTTGTATTTTTTTAAGGGAAAAAGAGATAAAGGAATGTCAGTTTTTTCTTATAGGGTTTCCTAAAAAATGATAAACTGCAGCTGCCCTCTGAAGGGATTAGAAGTGATAAGAGACTGGAGTCCATGAGTTAACTACTCGATTAAGTGGAAGTATGTTCACTAGTCTATGGGAGTTTGAGTAGAATTTGTATCCTCTGTATTATAAGCTGGTCATTTGTTCTACATTCCAGTCTTCACTCCCATGTTTTAGTGTCAGAATATGCTTGTTCTGTCTTATGTTTTCACATATCTTTTTCATGAAAGTACATCCACATGTGTTATGCTTGGCAGGCTCAGTTATTGACCTTGATATGTGACTGTTTGTGTGGATGGAAAATATATGGCTGCCATTATGGAGCCACTGACTGAGGATGGGAGGTGGGGTGGGGATGTGATCTAGTAGTTCAAGCTGACATTGGTCATGTTTGGTTTGCCCAACGAGAGGGTGTGGCTTCAAAATTTGAGAAATTGCGTTCAATTTTTATACTTATTTTGAATATCCTTTTCCTAAATGCACGGTGCTTATAGAGGACAGATTGAAGCTCAGAACTTTTCAAGACTCTTTATACTTTTACTTCAGTACAATTTAAGAACAGATCTTGGTCAGGAAACTTAAGGGACAAAAACCCAATTCAAACTCACTATGAAAAGGGATATTTGTTGGCTTTTATAGCTGGGAAGTCTAGAGGTATTCCAGTCCCAGAGATAGTTGGATTCAGGGCTCAAACACATCATCAGGTTTTTCTCTCTGTTTCCATTTCTCTGCTTTTCTCTGCCTGCTTGAGTATCAGAATGTCTGTTGTCAGAAAAGCACCAGATTTTGTTGTCTGTAGCCCTCACAGTCTAGGAGGAAGAGAGATCACGTACTGTGGCCAAGTCTGAGCCCCCAACCTGTGCTTCACTTCCCTCACCTGGAGAATGGAGAGAGCCATCATTCAGATACCAAGGGGTTAAATGACTTCATTTAATGCTTGAAATAGTACCTGGCACATAGAAAACCCTCAGTGAATGTTGACTGTTACTATTATCCTCACTTTAAAGAGGGGAAGTCTAGGTGCAAGAAAAAAAAGCTGCCCAGTCCTTCATAGCTCACTGAAAGCAATCATTACTACCTGGAAGATCTAAAAACATTGGGATAATGACAGTGCTTCATGTTTAGTGTGCTGTGTCCTGCCATTGAGCTTTTCAGATATCTGAGATAAGAAATGTTGTCTTCCATTCTAGCTCTGTACTTCACCTGAGTTAATAACCACACGTAACATTTGAAAGTTATTGAAAAACATACCAGAACTTGCTCCTGTGACTGTGGCTGTGCTTTAATTTTATTGGAATCATTGTAGTTATTATTCTTTGTTCAGAACTGTGTATAGTTACTGCCATTTACTGATCACTCAGATGCCAGGTGCTAGATAATCCTAGGTAGTAGGTGCTACTTATATTTTTATTGATGAAGATAGTAAAGCACAGAAAATTTAAGTGACTTACCCAAGATCTAATAGCTGGACTGGAATTCAAACCAGGTCTGCCTTGGGTTTCAAAGTCCATGCTTTGATTGACCATGTTGCACCCATCTGTGAAAGACTTGGCATCATCTGGAGGAAGGGAGTTGAACCAGCTTAGACAGGAAGAAGTGAACAGAGGCTTTTGTGAGCAAGGCTTGGTGGCAGAACTCAGCATCTCAGGGCCTACGATTTAGGTGAGAGGAGGGGAACGTGGAGTGCCCATAATATCAGGATGCGGTCCTATGTGGGAAAAGAATGTGCATGTGGATGACTGAAACAGGCTTCTGCTAAGGCCAAGAGAGGGTGCTGCCCAGAGGGAGGCTGGTGGGCCGAACCAGGATGTGAGTTTTGTAATACTAGATTAATAAAAATAGGTGACAGTTGGTTCATAGATAAGTGAGGTAAAAGAAGAGAGAAGCGATAAAATAAATTATTGTTAAAAAAATAATAATAAATTATTGTTGATAGTAAAATTTTTTTTTAATCTAGAAAGTTACAGAACAATGAAAACTCAAGAATAGCAGAGGAACTTACTAGTGGGGTGAATAATGTACACCACACGTCTAAAGGCACTAAATGCTCACTTCAGTCAGATTCCAGCTGGGGCATTCAAGATTCTTTGACAGAATCAGATTGTGTTGGTTGAACCGACACATTGGTTCTGGGACAGCACCCTGTGTACATCTTAAGGGCCTTGTGCAGCATTTCCCAAACTTGCCCGAACATATGAACCACTTGCAAGGTGCTTGTTAAAATATAGCTCTTTAGCCCAGCCCACAGAAATTGAGGGTCCTGTGAGGGTGGTGATTATGGTCGCCTTTGGAAGAGCCTGCTCCTGGCTGAGACCGGCTGTTAATCTTGAGTAGCTCCAGATGTTTTCCTGTCTCATACCCAGGTCCATATAGAACATAGACTAAAGGGGCATTTATCAAGGCCTGGAGGCCAGCGTTGTGATTTAACAGGGAACTGAGTCCCAGAAGGAACCTTAGAGGTGTGTGTTACTGAGGGCCACAGACTGGAGCCAGATTGAGCTCACTGAGGAACAGGCGCTCTGCATCTGACTGAGACTGCTCAGGAAAGCAGGTGTAACTATTATTAGATTTGACTACTTTAACTTTCTTAGAAAGGATGATAGTAGGAATTTAAAACATTCACTTAGATTTTAATAATGAATATTCTTTGCACTCTTACCCTACTTTCAGACTACAAATAGACTGACTTTTCTCACTGAACTTTTAAGACAAGATAGTGAAGGAGAACTTCCAAGAAGGTCTCCCGGAGAAGTTTTGGGAGAAAGTTGGAAGTGGGCAGGGCCTGGGAAAGGCACGCGAGATGGTGCATCTCCCAGTTCTCAGAGGGCGATTGTGGAGCCCTGAGGCTCCTTAAGACCTTTGAGAGAATCCACAGGTCACAGATGTCTTCACAGCAACATTGATGTGTAGTCGCTAAGTCATGCCTGACTCTTCTGTGACCCCATGGCCTGTAGCCCGCCAAGCTCCTCTGTCCATGGGAATTCTCCAGGCAAGAATATTGGAGTAGGTTGTCATTTCCTTCTCCAGGGGATTTCCCTGACACAGGGATTGAACCCATGTCTCCTGTTTGGCAAACAGATTCTTTACCACCGGACCACCTGGGAAGCCCCTTCACAACAATAGTGAAATACTGTTTTACCTTGTGACTGTGTTGATACTGAACCAACAGAAGCAATGGAGGGTCAAACTGTTGGCCCCTTCACCGGAATGATGGTCGGGACTCCACACTGTGCTCACAGTCAGCCTGTACTTCATAGCCATGCATTTGTAGCTTTAAAAAAAAGACAATTTTGTTTATGATTGTCTTTGATAAAGCAGTCAATATTATTTTATTAAATCTTTATCCTTGACAGTTTGCTTTTAAATATTTTATATGGTGAAATGGGAGGTACTTGCAAAACACTTGTGTTGTGTGAAGTGCAGTGGTTATTCCAAGAAAACCTGAGCAAACTGCTCTTCCCGTTGTTGTTGTTGTTCAGTCGCTAAGTCCTGTCCAGCTCTGCAACCCCATGAACTGCAGAGGACCAGGCCTTCCCTGTCCTTCACTATCTCCTGGAGTTTGCTCAAACTCATGTCCGTTGAGTATCCAATCATCTCATCCTCTGTCTTCCTCTTATCCTCCCGCCTTCAGTCTTTCCCAGCATCAGGGTCTTTGCCAGTGAGTCTTCTCTTTGCATCAGGTGGCCAGAGTATTGGAGATTCAGCTTCAGCCTCAGTCCTTTCAGGGAAGAGTTAGGATTGATTTCCTTTAGGATTGACTGGTTTGATCTCCTTGCTATCCAGGAGACTCTCAAGAGTCTTCTCCAGCACCACAGTCCGAAAGCATCAATTCTTCATTGCTTAGCCTTGTGGTCCAACTCTCACATCTGTACATAACTCCTTGAAAAACCATAGCTTTGACTATATGGACCTTTGTCGGCAAAGTAGTGTCTCTGCTTTTGAATATGCTGTCTAGGTTTGTCGTTGCTTTTCTTCCAAGGAGCAAGCATCTTTTAATTTTATGGCTGCAGTCACTGTCCGAAGTGATTTTGGAGTCCAAGAAACTCAAATCTGTCACTATTTCCATTGTTTCCCTGTCTATTTGCCATGAAGTGATGGGACCAGATGCCGTGATCTTCATTTTTTGAATGTCGAGTTTTAAGCCAGCTTTTTCACTGTCCTCTTTCACTTCATCCAGAGGCTCTTTAGTTCCTCTTAGCTTTCTGCCATAAAGGTGGTGTCATCTGCATATCTGAGGTTATTGATATTTCTCCAGGTGATATTGATTCTAGCTTGTGCTTCATCCAGCTTGGCATTTCTCATGATGTACTCTGCATATGAGTTAAATAAGCAGGGTGACAATATGGAGCTTTTCCCATGGAGCACTGTTTTTACTTTGAAGAATCACTGACAGACTGTGGGTATTCAGACTTGGGTATTATGGCCGAAATTTTCTCAAAAATGAATGAAGTGAGCTTATCACTTCTATTTGTTACCAGTGATAAAATTTTGAGCTTGAAGAAAAAAAATGAAACTTGGAAGTCTTATATCTTCAGTTATAAACCTGACAGCTTCCCATTGCTTCAGTTACTGGGATGAGAGTTTTTATATGAGCTTGCTGATAATATTAGTGGGTGTAATTTTTAATGTCATATGAAATATGTGTACATTTGCAAATCTGCACATTTTTCCAAAATGATCAGTGCATGGTGTGAAAAATCAAACATGGGTGAAAGACCTGGTCAGAGTTCAAGACACGTCAGTGAGTGGGTTTGTTTTATGATTTTTTTTTATTTAGACCAGTGGATTTACTATGACAGAGTATTTAATGTAACAGGAAAACTTTCATTGATAGGATTTCAAATTCCACATTGCAGATAACTGTGAGAAGCTAACCACATGTTGAATTTTGATGTAGTATCAAAGAATAATATGCAAAATTAACTTAAAAAGCTATTAAAATACTTCTCCCTTTTTACCAATCTGTGTGAGGTCAAATTTTCTTCATAAATTTCAACCAAAACATCGTATTGCAACAGATTGACTATAGAAACAGGTAAGAGAATCCAGCTGTCATCTGTTAGGCCAGACATTGAATAGAGTTGCAAAAGTGGAAGTCATTGCCAATTGTTTTTTCTTTTCTTTTTGACTACACCAGTTGGGTTGCGGGATCTAAGTTCCCTAACCAGGGATCAAACCCAGGCCCTTGGCAGTGGAAGTGGGAAGTTCTAACCACTGGACTACCAGGAGAGTTCCCAGATTTTGCTAAACTTCTCACGATTTTGTTTTCTGGAAAAAAATAGTTATTTTTTATAAAACATATTATGTAAGTTAATGTAATGGAGTCATTATTTTATTTTAGAATGAACTTAATATTTAAATTTAACTCAGTTTTAATTTCTAATACGATAAATATTGATACATTATAGCCCACATAAACAAAAGCTCTTTGTAGTCCCTCAGTAATTTATAAGAATTCAAAGAGGTCCTGACACCGAAAAGATTAACTGCTGAGGTGTGACTAAGGGGAATGCTCCAAGAGCCTTGTCTGCATTTCCTTGAAGACTTCTTTATGTTCATCTCTTTAGTCTGGAATCATAAAAAAGACATCTAGGCTCTCCTAGCCCCCATTAGTAGACCCAATTCCTACCAGCCAACACAAGAAAGTCTGTGGAACAGGAAGCAGAAATCTTGGTCAGATCTCCTGACCCTGACTCCCTTATTATGGGATTAGGTGGGGGAAAACCCTGTTAGAGTTTTCAGTATTTTCCAGTGAGAAGCAGCTTTTTATTTTCACAGATCTTACCATTTCCACTTAAGTTAGGAGGATAAGGTTTTGATGAAGCTTTCAGTATAGTGTTTGAAATCAGACAGGCTCTGAGTCATAGTTTTAAACTTTGGGCACCTGGGCTTCCTTAGTGGTCCATAGGCTAAAACAACGCTTCCAATGCAGGAAGCATGGGTTCAGTCTCTGGTCAGGGAAACTAAGATCCTGTATGCTATGCTGCACAGCCAAAAAACTAAAACAAAATAACAGCCAAAAAGAAAAAAATTAAACTTTGGGTAAACCGTTTTTTTAATCTCTCTAAGCTGCGGTTCCCTATGCATGAGGTAAAACTGGGTTAACAATAGGTCTAATGATGATGTTGAAACTTAGTAGGTGCGTTAATAGGTTTTTTTTGTTGTTGTTGTTAATAGGTTTTGATTCTCATTCTCCTTGTTCCTATTGGAAGTTTTTTTAGGCTTGGAAGTTTGAGGTAGCAGTTAACTTCACCATAACTGTTTGTGAATCACAATTGAATGACTACAGACTCCTGTCAGAGAGAACTGTTCAACCCAACTGTTGGATATATTTGATTAAGTACAGATTTTTATAATAAATCTCACCCTCCTAGACATATGCATGCATACACAGATTGCACAAAAAAGCAAGGTGATTTGGCATATGATCAATCATACCTTTTAGATTATCAGCTAATTTTGACTTGGCTCTTCAGAAAGCTGATAAGCACTTAGATATCACGCAAGCAAGAAAGAATAGCCTTCAGTGAAAGTGTAGGTCCTTAGGGACTAGCTGTGTTTTTTCGAAGATATGTGTGCCATACTTTTAGATATGAGCACATAAATAAAGTCTAAATCATACCAGACCTTATTCTGAATTGTCCTTCAAAATTGTCTTAAATCATTCTCCATGTGCTAATTTTAAAATGTAGTCTTGATTTTCTCTAGTTTTTTTGGAGGGAAGTTCTTTCTCTGCTGAAAACAGAGAGGGCCCATCATTGTTTTGTGGAAATTTATTCTTTTATTCCCCATTCCTTAGTGGTGTCCTCTGATCTGTGGTACTGGCCTCTGGAACACTCAAGAGTTGTTATTGTCTGGGGGTCAGAGAAACTGTATGCACAGGCACATTGTCTCAACACTGAAAGTATAAATGCTTTGAGGTGGAGTTTGAGGAGAAAAAGACATTAAAAGGGAGTCTTAAAACTTAAAAGCAGTTTCATATGACAGTTTATGCATCATGAATGAAGTTGTCTTTGGTGTGTCCCAGCCGTTGAACCTGGATTTTCTGTCACCTGATTCTCTTATTGCACCTCCTCCACCCCACCACCAACCTCTCAGTCTAGTCTGAGCTAGACTCTTCCTTACTCTCTTCTCATCGTATTTCTTTGTGACCCCATGGACTGCAGCACATTAGGCTTCCCTGTCCTGCCCCATCTCCCGGAGCTTGCTCAAAACTCATGTCCATTGAATGGGTGATGCCATCCACCCATCTTGTCCTCTGTGTTTATTAAATAAGCATTATTTATTTTTTCTTTCCAAAGGAAGAAAAAGAATTTGATAAAAAGAAAAATTTGCCCCCTTAATGAAGTAATTCAGTGAGCCTTTTATTTATGTATTGTAACCATATGTACTCAGCCAGAAGTTTTTCTTCTCTCTTTCCTCCAACTATATAGCTTTGGGCAGAAGTATGCAACCTTTTTGTTATTAAGTTTCTCTGAAGTAAGGCCAGAAAACTTTAAAAATATTTTGACCAAGATGGTTTTAGGAGTCTGGTTATGACTCAATTTGTTCTGACTGATTTGATTGAATAGCATCTTGGGTTGTCAAAGAAGTGATGTAATAAGTGTTCTCTCATTCGGCAGGATCTTCTTAGGCTAACAAGTATATCTTCCACCTCATATAATATAGAGAACTTCCTATTTTCCCCAGCTGAGGAGCAGTTCCCCTGCTCAGAAACTGGTCTCCTTTTACTGATAGTGGGATTTGTTAGATTCTTGTCCTTTTACGAGGAAGTTTGGATTTACTATCTCTTACTTCTTTTTTATTTCAATTTTAAAAGCTAATTTCATTAAAACTTAAAAAAATTTCAAGCTTACAGAAAAGTTCTAGGTACAGGACCAACTGTCTTTTGTATCCTGAAGTTTTGGAAAATAAGTTGCCAACACAGTGCTTCACCATTCTCAAATACATGGATGTTCTCCTTGTTGTCATTCCATTGCTCAGTCGTGTCTAGCTCTTCTGGACCCCGTAGACTGCTGCACACCAGGCTCCTCTGTCCTTCACTATCTCCCCGAGTTTGCTCAAACTTATGTCTATTGAGTCGATGATGCCATCCAACCATCTTATTATCCTCTGTCGTCCCTTTCTTCATGCCTTCAATCTTTCCCAGCATCAGGGTCTTTTCCAGTGAGTCAACTCTTCACATCAGGTGGCCAAATTATTGTAGTTTCAACTTCAGCATCAGCCCCTCCAATGAATATTCAGGACTGATTTCCTTTAGGATTGACTAGTTTGATCTGCTTGCAGTCCAAGGAACTCTCCAACACCACAATTCAAAAGCATCAATTCTTTGGCGCTCAGCCTTCTTATGGTCCAATTCTAACATCCGTACATGACTACTGGAAAAACAAAAGCTTTGACTAGACGGACCTTTGTTGGCAAAGTGATGTCTCTGCTTTTTAATACACTATCTAGGTTTGTTACAGCTTTTCTTCCAAGGAATAAGCGTCTTTTAATTTCATGGCTGCAGTCACTGCCCAAAGTGATTTTGGAGCCCTGGAAAATAAAATATCTCACTGTTTTCCATTGTTTCCCCATCTATTTGCCATGAAGTGATGGGACTGGATGCTATGACTCTAGTTGTTTGGAACGTTCCTACATAACCATGATATGTGCATTAACATTGCCGTATTGTTGCCATGTAATCTTTGTAAGACAGGCCTGTGAAACCTAGTCAGTTGCCAAAAAGAAAATTTGAGTGCTGCATTATACAGAAAAGGTCATAATAATGCACAGTTGAAAGTGCTCAGTGTAAAACAGAAAAAACATGTATATGTACTAGATGACAAATGAAGAGTCAGGTAAAGATGATCATGGTAATGAGACCGCTGTCCATGTGTTTTCTAGGACTCCAGAGTGTCTGCATTCATTTTGATGCTGAATATGTGAGGTCTTGTGATGCTCATCCAGTGACCACCAGTTAGTGGCAGCCTTTATTTTTGCGTTTGGCCTTGGTCCCCTTTCTTAGAGTCAGCCATCTTTGTCTGGTTGGTCTGCCCGCTGTGGGTTCTGCAGGCTCAGTTATCTAGTACAAAGTGCAGGTGTTTGAGCCCAGCAGAGGGTTTCCTCAGTGCATGCAGGTTGAAGTTGTTCACTGGTCTTGCATGGATGAGTGTCCTGCCTTATGGTTGGTTCTGTTGCTGAAGAGTAAGAGACTTCACCCTCTGTGATCAAATAGACACCCTTTGATTTCATTTTATTCCTGAGAAAATAGTCCTAAATGAAATTCTTCATGTAATTTATCTCTGATTTATGTTAGGAAGTGCCACTGTTACAGTGACAGTATGGTTGTGAAATAGATATGCTAAAAAGTTCTTCTTAGAAAATAGAAAAAATAAAAAGATGGATTAATAAGGCTAGTTCTTTGAAACAACTACTATAGGAAACGTCAGTTTATTATTTTTTTTTTATTTTTTTTTTCTTTTGAATTTTCTTTATTTATTTATTTATTTTTTTATTTTAGTTGGGGGCTAATTACTTTACAATATTGTAGTAGTTTTTGCCATACATCGACATGAATCAGCCATGGATTCACATGTGCTCCCCCTCCCAAACCCTCCTCCCACCTCCCTCCCCCTCCCATCCCTCAGTGTCATCCCAACGCTCCATCCCTGAGCATCCGTCCCATGCATAGAACATGGAATGGTGCTCTGCCTCACACATGACAATACACATGTTTCAATGTTATTGTCCCAGAACGTCCAACCCTCACCTTCTCCCTCAGAGTCCACAGGACTGTTCTATGCATCTGTGTCTCTTATTCTGTCTCACATATAGGGTTACCATTACCATCTTTCAAATTCCATATACATGCATTAGTATACTGTATTGGTGCTTTACTTTCTGGCTCACTTCACTCTGTATAATGGGCTCCAGTTTCATCCATCTCAATAGAACGGATTCAAATGTATTCTTTTTAATGGCTGAGTAATATTCCATTGTGTATATGTACCACAGCTTCCTTATCCATTCGTCTGCCGATGGACATCTAGGTTGCTTCCATGTCCTGGCTATTGTAAACAGTGCTGCGATGAACATTGGAGTACACGCGTCTCTTTCAATTCTGGGGAAACGTCAGTTTAAAAAAAACTGTTTTCTTAAGTTTTTAATGTACAAATTACATAAATGTTGATTAATTTAAAATCTTTTTCTTAACATTTAAGGAAATTCAAGAAAATATTCACACATCCCAACACCTTATCAAAGTAGCTTGTATTCTTTATTGTTCATATGTCTATTTGTAAAACTTTCGCAACAAAAATCTTGTTTATATTAAAAAGTTATTACTCATATAGATTCTGATTATGATATGTGCTCTTAAGGCTCTTGCAGACCAATTTGAAGATAAGACTACGTCTGTATTGGAACGTCTGAAGATTTTCCATTGCTGTCAAGTGCCACCTCATTGGGCTGTTCAGGTATTTTCGTTGTTGCCATTGGGTATGGAAAACACTTCCCTTTGGAAAGATAAATGCATTAGAAAAAAATGACTGTAAATTTATGTTGGAGTTTTCAAAAATTTCAGGGAAAAGAAAAAGTATCTAGCTGGGAATTGCCAGTTACTTCAAACTGCTATTTGAATGAAGTGATACTAGACTTTTAAAACATTTAAAAGAATGTAAATTAGGTTAAATAGAATTCTTAAAATAAAATAATAGAGCCACAGAAGTCTTTATTTTCAAAATAACTTTTTATGTTTAAAAGCCCTGGGAGGATTTTCTGCTAAAGAATGAACCTTTTAAGCAAATTGCTTACAAAAGGTAAGATAAAGCATTTATTTGATAGTTGATAATGGGAAATGCCCTTAACTACTTTCCTCTTTCTAATGACATGAGAACACCTAGCTTAGCTCTTCCCCTGTGGGTTCTCTTGTGTTACAGGTGTCATTCCTCTGTTTGGTAAAATTTTAATCACTGAAGGCAGCTTAGACACCTGGTCTGGTCTCTTAATTTATAATTCCGGTTTCTTAATCCTCGAAAAAAATGGAGACCCAGGAAAGTTATCAATAACTACATTTTTCCAGTGTTGATCACACAGCGGTTCATGAGCATCTCTCGTTTTCCAACTTTTAGTCTAGTTTGCCTGCTCTCCTTTATCTTCATTGGGTTGTAATTATTCCAGCCAGCTTTTACTGCACATTTATTGTGAAGCATGCATTTTTTTCTGCCTTTCACACACATTATCTTATTTTATTGCAACAATTTTGTGAAATAATCCCGAATTACAAATGTGAAAGCTATGGCACAGAGAAGCTAAGTGGAGGCAAATAATGCCAGCCAGAAATTTCTCGATGATTTAGTAACCATTGTCATTTTAACCAGCTTCCTGTCATCTCTTGTGGATTATGAACATAGGTAGTGACTTAGAATTATAAATGCCAACCCACAATTCACTGACTCAGAATCTTCATAAAATTTCTTGGAGTAGATTATTAGTATATTCGTAAGCTCAGGGTAGACGATAGGGTCTATTATACATTGGGATTCACTTCATCTATTGAAGACATCTCAATTAAACAGGCAAAAAAATTTTTTTATATCATCTCAAAAGGATAGCTTCTTCATCAGAAAGGTATTAACAATTGGAACTTTTTGGCATGTTTTTAACCCTGATCTGTGAAATTTGTTAAGGTGCTTTGTCTTTGTACTGTGTGGTTTGTGGTGTATAAACAAATCAAACTCTGAGCTATTACTATGACAAAACATGTCTGTTGAGGGTGTAGCTGTTACTTTCTGAACAGAAATATTAGGAAAATTAAATACTGTTCAAATAGGCTCAGTGTTTATTTTTTTATTTTATCTGCTTAGGAAGCTGTGGATTTTGGGATCTTTGAGCAGTTAGATAAACATCCTCTTTCATTAAGAAATTAAATCAGTTTTATTTCTTTGTAAGGAGTAAGCATATCTTTATATATTATTTTTAAAGATCAGGAAATAACAACACAGTTTATTATAAAACGTATTCATCTTTACTCCTAGTTAGCCATATCAGCTTAGACGCTGTAACTTTGTCACTATTAGAAAGATTGAACTCCTTACTATATGAGCATTAAGATTTATTCCAGCTCCCACATGTGATGTTCAGTTTTTTAAAATGTCCAGTCACTTATTCTAAAATAGCCACATTCTCCTGTATTTCATAGGATACAGAAGAATTGATCCATTACTTTTATTTATTTTTATATTAGCTCATAATTTTCATTATAAAATGAAATTTTATTGTTTCATTTTACTTTCTGAGTTTGTTAGTTCTATATGTTCCATGTCTGTTAGCTTCTTAGCTCTTAAATATGTATTGAATTTTACAACCATACCTTACTCATGAGTTTTACCTATTTTTTAAACCTTTTTAATATTGTTTTTCTATTCCTGCAGGATGGACCGCTTATAAAATACACTATCTTTATTTTTGAATATACTTAACCTTCACTCACTTTATAACAATTTGTCCCATTTTATCTGCCAAGTATTGGGAAACTAGGTAGCTAAATTTTTTAGAATGTACTTAATAAAATAAATTAGTGTTTTCATTTTCCTCAGTTATATATCCAGAAGTGGAATTACTAGATCATATGGTAGCTCTGTTTTCAGTTTCTTGAGGAACCTCCATATTGTTTTCTGTATTGGCTGCACAAATTGACAGTACTACCAACAGTGCACAAGAGTTCTCTTTTCTTCACATCCTCAGCAACATGTATATTTGTCTTTCTGATAAGGGCCACTTTAACAGAGTTTTAAAAATTGACTTATTGGATCTCAGCTTTACAACAGAGATTGTCATGTATAGATTCTCTAGATAATAAAGAAGTGCAGATTTTGCCTTTTAAGTTCTGAATTCTTGGGGAAAATTGATATATTGTGTATTTTGAACAGTCCTGTATGTCTTTCAACATGTAGGAAACATATATGTTTTTTTCAGCAGGGGTTGAATTACAGATATTAGGCATTTTTTGCAATAAGTAGATGCTTAAAATGGCAGATTAGATATACCTACAAATGGAACAAGAATCTGTGTGTGAATCTGTGTGAAGGATTGTTCATTATTTTAATTTGATTTTTCTAGCGCCAACTTGCAGGTTTACTCTTTGAGTTGGGATGTACCAGTTCGGCCCTTCAGATATTTGAGAAGCTAGAAATGTGGGAAGATGTTGTCATTTGCTATGAAAGAGCTGGACAGCATGGGAAGGTATGTAATAGTGAAATTTTATGCTCTGGCCAGACCCTTTCATCTTTGAGCCATCATCTTACCTGTTTTGTTTTTTAAGGCTACTTTTGCCAACAGTTCACTTATATTCCTTTTTTCACTTTTTTCATCAAATCTTTTTAATGTTTTCTCTGATTTCCGTTGGGGCAGATTATTTTATGTCTGCATGTGTACTATAAAGGAAAAAAGCAAGGCCCAAAACTGATACAGTGATTCAGTGTTTTGATGTTTATGAATAAATAATGAAAGCTTTAAAGACATTGCACAATTTCATCTCTTCCCTTTATTAATTCTCCTTCTGTAGACAACTTCAAAGTGAACTATTAGGAAATATTTTAAGCATCACTAGGTTGCCTGATGATCAGAGGCTATGGGTCAGAAGCAAGGTTACCTAGGAAGGAGGGCAGCTCAACCTGTAGAAGATCCAAAGGTTATGATAGCCCCCTCCCACACCCTCCACCTTGGGGCAAAAGAGTTGTCAAGTGTGTAATGCACATTTAATTCCATCCTTTAAATTGGGTCAAGAGAGAAAATGTTTCAGTATTTGCATCTGTTATTAATCTATTGTTTTTTCCCTCATAAATGAACAGAATTTTTAAAGGACTGTGCACTGTGTATATCTGTTAAAATGGACACATTGAAATCATTTGTTAATTTTGGACTAAAATTTTAAATGGTAAATTTCTGTCATAAGTATGGTACACAGGCAGAGTAAAACCCTCAAATTGGATCATTTGTATCTATAATCAGCCTTTGCCATCATCCTGAAAAAGAGAAATAGTGGTACATGTACATCTGTTTTTTAATACTTTTCCTAAGTGTGTGAATTTTAGAATAATAGTAAAAGTTAGGTTCTTTTCACTAGTCAGTAATGGTGGTGAAGGTCTTTGAATTTTATAGGGTTAAGGAGAGGCTACCATGTGGATAACATTTTATTATAAAAGATTATAGAATTATAGTATTTTCATCCTGGGAAGGAACTCCATAATCATCCATTCCAGTTCCTTCCTTTTCCAGGTAAGGAAAGGAGTCTCTAATGATTCAGGTTAGGTCACAGAGCTAGTTATTGATTAATAACTTAAGTGACCACTTGACATAGTGGTTAAAAGCATAGCCCAGACTGTGGATTCAAAAGCTAGCTTCGGCACATGCTAACTTTGTGATACTGGGGCAAGTTACTCAGCGCCCCCACCCCAAGCCTCAGCTTCCTCATCTGGAGGCACATAGTCTACCTACCTGACAGATTTTCGTGACATAACATATGAAAAGTACATAGAATGGTGCTCTTTCCTCGTGCTCTTGTGAGTATTTGCTGCTATTACTGATTCTGAGACTCATATATTTTTTTCACATTTTAATATCTTTGAATTTGGGTTGTATCTGCTGCTTGATGGCATCTGTCAGTTGCTGTCAGGTGGCCATTTGGCCAGGTTGAAACTGCTTGTGCTTGTACCAGTTTTAGTTGTAGCTGTATTTAGTATCATCATTTCAATTGAGTTATGTACAGTGTCAGCTCTATATATGTTGAATTTAATTGCCATTTAAAATATCTTCAAAAAGATTCCATTATGATTTGGCATTGAAACAGAAATGGTAAAGGACCAAAACAGAGTGGAGAGATGTGAATTTAACATTAGTGAAGTAAACATGTGCCATTGGTAAAATAATCACAATTCCACTTACTTTTCTTTAAAAACAACAACTGAATGCTTTATGGGAGCCAAGAAAGGAAGACACTCCAATGTAGATGAAGCCGTGTTTCGTACTAAGATTCATAAAAGAAAAAAACAATTGCTGTTTATAATATCAAGCAGTGTATTGGAGGCAGGAAAAATTGCCAAATTTTTCTGAGTAGATTTAAAAAATATCAAAGCAATGAGAAGCTGATGTGATTCATCCAAAGCATTATGTCATAATGTAATTGAAAACATTTTTTCTTTTTTAGTTAAAAGTTAGTCTTAAAATTGATGGCATCTCAAATTTGATGAAATATAGTATCATGTTTCTTCACGGACTTAAGTGTTTATTTAGTGCCCTTTGACTGGCATACAAGTAGTATTTGGATATTTGTTTAACAAGGAAGTGAATTATTTCTTGACTCCCAAGATACCATTGATGTAGTTCCCATTGCATCATTCTTCCCATTGGTCAGTGAACAAATAAGTAATAACTGTATATAAAAATATGGAAATTTTTGAAACAATTAAGCAAGTTGGTGACTCCCAAATACCCAAAGCACACTTTGCTATATTAAGTTTATTTAGTTATTTTTAGAAAGTATGGAAAGTAGAGATGCTCTTACTGGAGAATAAAAAATATGAGTCCATTCCTTTCAGAGAATGTATTTGACTAAGTCCTCCAAATTAGTAGTGGTATTATTATTTTTTAAATATGCATGTAAACCTTATAGGAAATGTCTTAGAGTAATGATAAATTCCTGTGTTTTAAATCACTCTATAAAATGTGTGTGTTTTAATTTTTAGGAATGTACAGTTATTAACTTTGTCTCAAGTCTTTTGTGAGTTACAGCCAAACATCCTTCAAAATCTTGATTTTAAAGATTGATTTTAATTTTTTATTTGCCATATAAAAGACCCCTTACCTATTTTTCATGCTGTATTTGCAAATCAGTTTAATCATAGACCCTAAAAAGTTTTGCTTCAAGCTGGAACCAAATGTTTTATTTCTAAAACAGCTGAGATTCTTTTAATATTTGATTGCATACCAGTAGTTGTCACCACATTTAGAATTAATTGGAAGTTTGTGAAATTTTAATCTTTGCCTTTAGTACTTAATGGCATAATTTATTTTTAAAAGACAAATTCAGAAAAGTATCTAAGTCTAATTATTGTGCTCTGGTACTCATGTTTGCACCCCACTAGTAAGATCTCAGACTAATTTAGAAACTACCTACAGAAATTCTTGTTATTTAACGACGATTGGCAAAATAATGAAGATTAATTGTTGAGCAAGTTGAGTCTATAAATGAAAAGAGAAAGACTGAGCGGGTGTTAAGTTGCCTGGAGAAGGCAGGATGGAAGGAGGTGGAGAGATTTAGGCTGGGACCTCTAGTATTTTCTCTTATTTCTTAGGAAAGAAGGCTTACTTGAGCTGCACAGCCTTATATTCGCAGATAATTGTGGCCATTAGACTTAACAAATTTTCCCCTTTAACTTGCCAAGCAAATCTTTTATTTCTAAAACAGCTGAGATGCTTTTTAACGTTTAGTTTGGATTTTGTCTTTTTTTCTTCTAAGGTAGTTTCTTTATGTGACTTAAGAGAGTTTGCACGTGTTCTTTTCTCACACTGCAGTCAGAGCAAGCTTCCTAAAAGGCAGATCTAATCATGTCATTCTGACTGTAGGAACTTCGCTGTGTTCTTAAGATTAACTCAGAGCTCTTATTGTGAATGATCTTCACTTCATGATCTGACTCCTATTGACATTGCTGATGCTTGTCTCCCCTCTTTGTTACCTCTGCTTTGTCCCCCCTTTGTACTCATTCACCCAGGTTGTGTCCAAAGTTCTGGCAGGACTGAGCTACTTGGAATTGTTGATTTTGCAGCGTTGTTTGACCTCAGAACCTTCACACATGCTATTGTCTGTCTAGAACTTGTCCTCCGTCAGCTAACTCCTTATTCCTCAGACTTCTTGGTGATTGCTTCCTCCAAGGACCTTTCCGTGAAATCTCCCTCAGAGATCTGGCGGTGTTCTCCTGTGTGCGCCTCTAATACCCAGCACTACTCTCATCGTCCGTGCGCTGGCTTAACTCAGCTGCTCGACTGTAAGCAGTTTAAGAACCAGACTTGTGTCTATTTTATGTATAGCACAGGCCTGGCACCTTGGGGGAACTCACTTATATTTGCTGAATGAAGGACTAGTAGGTGTTCATAATTGCATTGAAGCAAATCTTCATGTGGTCACTCTTTATGGACCCTACATGTGGTGAAAGAAACTTCTCCAAGCCCTGCTGTATAGTCTCTCTCCAAAAACTAATTGTGAGATCTCTCTGGTCTCATTTTAACCTCTTAATATTTAGGAATAGAAATAGAAGAACTTTTATTTTTGCTCCTAGTACTCTGAGCATGCTGTTATTATGTAATGCAGTTGCAGAGCCCCTTATGTACTACATTCCTTATAGAATTATTTTGTCCTTGTCATTTAATACAAAGTATGCATTGTTTTTTGCCATTTTACCGATTAGCCTCAGTAAGTGGCAGATTTTGGAAACCAAGCTCAGACCTGCCTTTCCTCTAAAGCCCATACTCCTTCCCCAACACCTACCTGCCCCCATCCTGGTTGTTAATCCTTTAAAATTTGATGGTCAATTTGTAAGTTAAAACCTGTTGTGTTCACTTGAATGAGGAAAACAGGCAGAACACTCACTGAAAATATCACTTGGTGATATGAATAGGAGATAGATGATCAGCTAATCGGATAACAAGGCCTGTTTTTAATTATTCTGTTTTATCTTGGACCTGGGATATTTGTGTTGGCAGGTCTCCTTTGAAAAATCAAGCCATACTGTGATGCAGTCACACACATAAACGTCCAGAGCAATTAGTGAACAGTTGGCTGTCAGAGAGTGAGTAAGACTGGGCATCATCCTATGGAAGAGGGGAGCAAGCAAGCGCGGGGAGTTGAAGTGTCTTGTAATTTTCACCTCTCAGTTGCTGCTCACAGAACAAGAATGCAGGCTGGGGAGAAAGTGCCTTTCTGCTAGAAGGATTGTGTGGGCAGCCATAAGAGTCCAAGGTTCTATGGTGCTCTTTTAGTTCTGCCCTGTCATCCTTATTCCCTGTGTCACGGGCAGTGGAGCACTTTTCCAGCAGTCCAGCTCCCTTTTCTTAAGAACCAGCCTCTACTGTAGTGAAAATTAGAAACCATTTTCCTTTGTGCTTCAGAGAAAAGACTGAGTTAGACTATGCCCAGAGTTGTTTGAGCACAACATACACAACACAAATACATTTTTAAAACCTGAAGCTATTATCAGGTGGCCAGATCTGACTAATAGTATGTCCTTACATTCTTAGCCTGCCATTTTTTTTTTTGTCCCTCTGGAGCAGACTTCTAGTTGTTAAGCCTAATTCTGTCATTTCTGTCGCCCTTAGAGGCACTTGTTATGATTAGTACCATCTCTGGGTCTAGAGCTTATTTCCCCACCTTCATTATTTTGCCAGAAGAGCTTCCTGAAGTTGTTGGTTTCCCAGTACCCCTGCCAGTACACTGACCAGATGCAGTGTCAGATGAGGGCCACTCTTATCATGGGTTAGAGTTTTTAATTCCTTCTGCTCATTCACAAAATCAAGGCACAAATCATAGCCAAAAAGGGTGGTTTGTTTGGATAATTCCTTCTGATTCAAGTATGAATAATTTTCCTGAAAGATTTTCTCTTTATGTCAGAGACTGACCTGAACTTTCACCCATATTCTTTTTTTTAATTAATTAATTTATTTTAATTGGAGGTGAATTACTTTACAATATTGTAGTGGTTTTTGCCATACATTGACATGAATCAGCCATGGGTGTACATGTGCTCCCCATCCTGAACCTCCCCCCACCTCCCTCCCCATCCCATCCCTCAGGGTCATCCCAGTGCACCAGCCCTGAGCACCCTGTCTCATGCATCGAACCTAGGCTGGTGATCTGTTTCACATATGATAATATACATGTTTCAATGCTATTCTCTTCAAATTATCCCACCCTCGCCTTCTCCCACAGAATCCAAAAGACTGTTCTTTACATCTGTGTCTCTTGATGTCTCGCGTATAGGGTCATCGTTACCATCTTTCTAAATTCCGTATGTATGCGGTACTATACTGTATTGGTGTTTTTCTTTCTGACTTACTTCGCTCTATATAATAGACTCCAGTTTCATCCACCTGATTAGAACGTATTCTTTTTAATGGCTGAGTAATATAACATTGTGTATATGTACCACAGCTTCCTTATCCATTCGTCTGCTGATGGGCATCTAGGCTGCTTCCATGTCCTGCCTATTATAAACAGTGCCACGATGAACACTGGGGTACATGTGTCTCTTTCAAGTCTGGTTTCCTCAGTGTGTATGCCTGCCGGAGTCCAGCTCCAGCTGGTCCAGGGGTTCCCTCAGAAAGGACGGCGTTGGCGATGCGAAATGAGAAGACACAGTGAATCTTGGCGTCTCCAAGTGTCTCCCAACTTTACTGTTTTCAAGACAGCTTTTATATTTTTAGTGGTACATAGAAACAAATGTAAAGTATAGAGTCATACCAAATCAATTTAATGGGTCAGCAATTTTGACCTTTATCGAAACCAGGATACTATTTGCATATCTTAATTACCAAAGTTTTAAGTTATCTACATCATCTTCTGGCCTGGAGGCCTGCTAACATCTTGTGACTCTTTATTGATAAGGATTGATCAGCCAGAACACTTTTGTATCAGGCACAGTAGATTATGACAAAGAAAGAATTCATTAACAGAAAGTTTCAAAGTACAAAGTAAAACCTGTCTTCGGTAATGTATCCTACGCCTTGAGCTTAACAGAAAAGAATGTGGTCCCATAAAGTCATAGAACAGCAAGCTGAAGGTCAGCTCTAAGTAAGAATCATCAGTTAAATCAACAATTGTCTTATTATTTGTATTAAAGCTAAACTTTTATTTATATAAATTTTTAACTATTATGCTTTCATTATATAGGCTAAATACGTTAAGAGTAAAAACATAGTGAGTAAATATAGACTAAGTAACAGTTTCATAAAGCAATATTTTTTATATTTCCTAACAAGTCTTTTTTCTTGCGAAGGGTTTTGTGCCCATAGGGGCTTTCTGTGTGGAGGCTCTCAATGCTGTTTTATTATTAAGGAGCAGTCATGCACATTAGCTCCAAAGGCACAGGCTTATTTATTAAACAAACTAATATGCTAGCAAGAGGAGTTTAGATTAAAATACGTATATCCTAGACAATGTTATAGGCTGCCACCATCCGAGGGCCCTGTTGATTGAGTTTTCAGATTGATCTATTTTAGAAGAGAATCAGGAAAAGCCTTTTTTCTAAGTCACAGAAAATAAGAAGAGGTTTATTGTAGCAAACATCAGAAAGACACATATCATCTTTAAGGTGAGTGCTGAGGCAGCCTTCCGAGAATCCCTGAGGCCTGAGAAGCCGTGCTCAATCAGTCCTCTTCCTCGTGACTCTGTCATGGGTGGGATCTCATGAGCTGATTCCCGGCATATGCCCAGCAGTGGGATTGCTGGGTCATATGGCAGTTCTATTTCCAGTTTCTTGAGGAATCTCCACAGTGTTCTCCATAGTGGCTGTACTAGTTTACATTCCCACCAACAGTGTAAGAGGGTTCCCTTTTCTCTGCACCCTCTCCAGCATTTATTGTTTGTAGACTTCTTGATAGCAGCCATTCTGACCAGCGTGAGATGGTACCTCATTGTGGTTTTGATTTGCATTTCTTTCATAATGAGTAATGTTGAGCATCTTTTCATGTGTTTGTTAGCCATCTGTATGTCTTCTTTGGAGAAATGTCTGTTTAGTTCTTTGGCCTATGTTTTGATTGAGTCGTTTATTTTTCTGGAATTGAGCTGCATGAGCTGCTTGTATATTTTTGAGATGAATTCTTTGTCAGTTGCTTCGTTTGCTATTTTTTTCTCCCACTCTGAAGGCTGTCTTTTCACCTTGCTTATAGTTTCCTTCGTTGTGCAAAAGCTTTTAAGTTTAATTAGGTCCCATTTGTTTATTTTGCTTTTATTTCCATTACTCTGGGAGGTGGGCCATAGAGGATCCTGCTGTGATTTATGTCGTAGAGTGTTTTGCCTATGTTTTCCTCTAGGAGTTTTATAGTTTCTGGTCTTACATTTAGATCTTTAATCCATTTTGAGTTTATTTTTGTGTACGGTGTTAGAAAGTGTTCTAGTTTCATTCTTTTACAAGTGGTTGACCAGTTTTCCCAGCACCACTTGTTAAAGAGATTGTCTTTTCTCCATTGTGTATTCTTGCCTCCTTTGTCAAAGATAAGGTGTCCATAGGTGTGTGGATTTATCTCTGGGCTTTCTATTTTGTTCCATTGATCTATTTTTCTGTCTTTGTGCCAATACCATACTGTCTTGCTGACTGTGGCTGTGTAGCATAGTCTGAAGTCAGGCAGGTTGATTCCTCCAGTTCCATTCTTCTTTCTCAAAATTGCTTTGGCTATTTGAGGTTTTTTGTATTTCCATACAAATTGTGAAATTATTTGTTCTAGTTCTCTGAAAAATACCGTTGGTAACTTGATAGGGATTGGATTCAATCTACAGATTGCGTTGGGTAGTATACTCATTTTCACTATATTGATTCTTCCAATCCATGAACATGGTATATTTCTCCATCTATTTGTGTCCTCTTTGATTTCTTTCATCAGTGTTTTATAGTTTTCTATATAGGTCTTTTGTTTCTTTAGGTAGATTTATTCCTAAGTATTTTATTCTTTTCATTGCAATGGTGAATGGAATTGTTTCCTTAATTTCTGTTTTCTCATTTTTAGTGTATAGGAATGCAAGGGACTTCTGTGTGTTTATTTTATATCCTGCAACTTTACTATATTCATTGATTAGCTCTAGTAATTTTCTGGTGGAGTCTTTAGGGTTTTCTATGTAGAGTATCATGTCATCTGCAAACAGTGAGTTTTACTTCTTCTTTTCCAATCTGGATTCCTTTTATTTCTTTTTCTTCTCTGATTGCTGTGGTTAAAACTTCCAAAACTATGTTGAATACTAGGAATGAGAGTGGGCACCCTTGTCTTGTTCCTGATTTAAGCGGGAATGCTTTCAATTTTTCACCATTGGGGATAATGTTTGCTGTGGGTTTATCATATATGGCTTTTATTATGTTGAGGTATGTTCCTTCTGTGCCTGCTTTCTGGAGAATTTTATCATAAATGGATGTTGAATTTTGTCAAAGGCTTTCTCTGCATCTATTGAGATAATCATATGGATTTTATTTTTCAATTTGTTAATGTGGTGTATCACATTGATTGATTTGCAAATATTGAAGAATCCTGGCATCCCTGGGATAAAGCCCACTTGGTCATGATGTATGATCTTTTTAATGTATTGTTGGATTCATTCTGTTTGCTAGAATTTTGTTAAGGATTTTTGCATCTATGTTCATCAGTGATATTGGCCTGTAGTTTTCTTTTTCTGTGGCCTCTCTGCCTGGTTTTGGTATTAGGGTGATGGTGGCCTCATAGAATGAGTTTGAAGTTTACTGTCCTCTGCCATTTTCTGGAAGAATTTGAGTGGGATAGGTGTTAGCTCGTCTCTAAATTTTTGATAGAATTCAGCTGTGAAGCCATCTGGTCCTGGGCTTTTGTTTGCTGGAAGATTTCTGATTACAGTTTCGATTTCCATGCTTGTGATGGGTCTGTTAAGATTTTCTATTTCTCCCTGGTTCAGTTTTGGAAAGTTATACTTTTCTAAGAATTTGTCCATTTCTTCCAAATTGTCCATTTTATTGGCATATAGTTGCTGATAGTCTCTTATGAGCCTTTGTATTTCTGTGTTGTCTATTGTGATTTCTCCATTTTCATTTCTAATTTTGTTTATTTGATCGTTCTCCCTTTGTTCCCTGATGAGTCTGGCTAATGCTTTGTCAATTTTATTTATCTTCTCAAAGAACCAGCTTTTAGCTTTTTTGATTTTTGCTATGGTCTCTTTTGTTTCTTTCGCATTTATTTCTGCCCTAATTTTTATGATTTCTTTCCTTCTACTAACCCTGGGGTTCTTCATTTCTTCCTTCTCTAGTTGCTTTAGGTGTAGAGTTAGGTTATTTATTTGACTTTCTTCTTGTTTCCTGAGGTGAGCCTGTGTTGCTATGAACCTTCCCCTTAGCACTGCTTTCACAGTGTCCCATAGGTTTTGGGTTGTTGTGTTTTCATTTTCATTTGTTCCTATGCATATTTTGATTTCTTTTTTGATTTCTTCTATAATTTGTTGGTTATTCAGCAGCATGTTGTTTAGCCTCCATATGTTGGAATTTTTAATAGTTTTTTTCCCTGTAATTGACATCTAATCTTACTGCATTGTGGTCAGAAAAGATGATTGGAATGATTTCAGTTTTTATGAATTTACCAAGGCTAGATTTATGGCCCGGGATGTGATCTATCCTGGAGAAG
This sequence comes from Okapia johnstoni, assembly GCA_024291935.2. Taxonomy (NCBI): domain Eukaryota; kingdom Metazoa; phylum Chordata; class Mammalia; order Artiodactyla; family Giraffidae; genus Okapia; species Okapia johnstoni. The sequence continues at coordinate 119,365,194 of CM044306.1, read as the reverse complement.
ATTCCATGTGCACTTGAGAAAAAGGTGAAATTCATTGTTTTGGGGTGAAACGTTCTATAGATGTCAATTAGGTCTAACTGGCTCATTGTGTCATTTAAAGTTTGTGTTTCCTTGTTAGTTTTCTGTTTGGTTGATCTGTCCATAGGTGTGAGTGGGGTATTAAGGTCTCCCACTATTGTTGTGTTATTGTTAATTTCCCCTTTCATACTTGTTAGCATTTGCCTTACATTTTGCAGTGCTCCTATGTTGGGGGCATATGTATTTACAATTGTTATATCTTCTTCTTGAATTGATACTTTGATCATTATGTAGTGTCCTTCTTTGTCTCTTTTCACTGCCTTTGTTTTAAAGTCCATTTTATCTGATATGAGTATTGCTACTCCTGTTCTTTTTTGGTGTCCATTTGGGTGACATATCTTTTTCCAGCCCTTCACTTTCAGTCTGTATGTGTCCCTTGTTTTAAGGTGGGTCTCTTGTAGACAGCATATATAGGGGTCTTGTTTTTGTGTCCATTCAGCCACTCTTTGTCTTTTGGTTGGGGCATTCAACCCATTTACATTTACAGTAATTATTGATAAGTATGATCCCGTTGCCATTTACTTTGTTGTTTTTGGTTTGAGTTTATACACCTTTTCTGTGTTTTCTGTCTAGAGAAGATCCTTTAGCATTTGGTGAAGAGCTGGTTTAGTGGTGCTGAACTCTTTCAGCTTTTGCTTGTCTGTAAAGCTTTTGAATTCTCCTTCATATCTGAATGAGATCCTTGCTGTCACCTATATTCTTTATGCCTAATGTAGGGCCTTGTCTCTAACAGGGTGCTTCCTGGAATCCTAGTGTGCTTAGGGTAGGGGCCCTCCCTCAAACCTTAAATATCCCATGTAACAGCTTGTAGAAAAATACACCATCATAAATGTAAATAAATCCCAATGTGGCATATATTTCACTTTTATATATTAACTTTTTTGCTTGTATTTATCTGAAGCTCTCAGCTACCTCTCAACACTGGACTGTTTGGTCAGAAGTTACGTTACCAGGGTAGGGAACTCAGACTGTCAGTTTTGCTCTTCGATCTTTTTAGTCCTGAGAGTCACTTCTCTCTTTTTTTGAATATTTATATATGTATTTGGCTGCATCAGATCTTAGTTGTGTCATCAGTCATCTTCATTGCATTCAGTTCAGTTCAGTTCAGTCTCTCAGTCGTGTCCAACTCTTTGCAACCCCATGAATCGCAGCACGCCAGGCCTCCCTGTCCATCACCAACTCCCGGAATTTACCCAAACCCATGTCCATTGAGTTAGTGATGCCATCCACCATCTCATCCTTTGTCGTCCCCTTCTCCTCCTGCCCCCAGTCCTTCCCAGCACTAGGGTCTTTTCCAATGAGTCAACTCTTCGCATGAGGTGGCCAAAGTATTGGAGTTTGAGCTTCAGCAGCAGTCCTTCCAATGAACACCCAGGACTGATCTCCTTTAGGATGGACTGGTTGGATCTCCTTGCAGTCCAAGGGACTCTCAAGAGTCTTCTCCAACAACACAGTTCAAAAGCATCAGTTCTTCTGTGCTCAGCTTTCTTCATCGTCCAACTCTCACATCCATACATGACCACTGGAAAAACCATAGCCTTGACTAGACGGACCTTTGTTGGCAAAGGAGTGTCTCTGCTTTTAAATAAGCTATCTAGTTTGGTCATAACCTTCCTTCCAAGGAGTAAGCGTCTTTTAATTTCATGGCTGCAATCACCATCAGCAGTGATTTCGGAGCCCTAAAAAATAAAGTCTGACACTTTTTCCACTGTTTTCCCATCTATTTGCCATGAAGTGATGGGACCAGATGCCATGATCTTAGTTTTCTGAACGTTGAGCTTTAAGCCAACTTTTTCACTCTCCTCTTTCACTTTCATCAAGAGGCCTTTTAGTTCTTCTTCATTTTCTGCCATAAGTGTGGTGTCATTTGCATATCTGAGGTTATTGATATTTCTCCTGGCAATCTTGATTCCAGCTTGTGTTTCTTCCAGCCCAGCGTTTCTCATGATGTTCTCTGCATATAAGTTAAATAAGCAGGGTGACAATATACAGCCTTGACGTACTCCTTTTCCTATTTGGAACCAGTCTGTTGTTCCATGTCCAGTTCTAACTGTTGCTTCCTGACCTGCATACAGGTTTCTCAAGAGACAGATCAGGTGGTCTAGTATTCCCATCTCTTTCAGAATTTCCCACAGTTTATTGTGATCCACACAGTCAAAGGCTTTGGCGTAGTCAATAAAGCAGAAATCGATGTTTTTCTGGAACTGTCTTGCTTTTTCAATGATCCAGCGGATGTTTTCAATTTGATCTCTGGTTCCTCTGCCTTTTCTAAAACCAGCTTGAACATCTGGAAGTTCACGGTTGATGTATTGCTGAAGGGGCTTGGAGAATTTTGAGCATTACTTTACTAGCGTGTGAGATGAGTGCAATTGTGCGGTAGTTTGAGCATTCTTTGGCATTGCCGTTCTTTGGGATTGAAATGAAAACGGACCTTTTCCAGTCCTGTGGCCACTGCTGAGTTTTCCAGATTTGCTGGGATATTGAGTTCAGCACTTTCACAGCATCATCTTTGAGGATTTGAAATAGCTCAACTGGAATTCCATCACCTCCACTAGCTTTGTTCGTAGTGATGCTTTCTAAAGCCCACTTGACTTCACATTCCAGGATGGCTTGTGCTAGGTGAGTGATCACACCATTGTGATTATCTGGGTCATGAAGATCTTTTTTGTACAGTTCTTCTGTGTATTGTTGCTACCTCTTCTTAATATCTTCTGCTTCTGTTAGGTCTATACCATTTCTGTCCTTTATCGAGCCCATCTTTGCATGAAAAGTTCCCTTGGTATCTCTGATTTTATTGAAGAGATCTCTAGTCTTTCCCATTCTGTTGTTTTCCTCTATTTCTTTGCATTGATCGCTATAAAGTTATACTAAGATTAATAATTGTTAATAGTTGTGTGGAATTACACAATAAAATAGATATTTTAGATGCATATGTATGTGTGGGTAAGAGAATGGTCCTCAGATTTGCATGTCCCTAAAGGCATCCCCACGTTCTTTGTAGCCATTTGCCATTTTAAGTATACCTTTGAATGTTTGGGAATGTATTTTCATCCTGCTTAATAGATGTTAAGATGACAAATTTCTTATGTCATGGAAGAACATACATCTGTGTTTTCCAGTAGTGAAGTAGCAACCCATAGCCAGAAATAGCAAAGTTTTTCACACTCAGTGAGGATTTCTTCCCACTCACTTTTCGATATTGCAGAAGTGATATCAGAAGCCCTTGTGCTTTATTTATGTTCACTGGGCGCATATATAAATTGACTGGGTAAATGAGGAGGGAAAATGAAATAGAACATTTTGGAGAAAGTGAGGGAGACTGAGGAATGCAATGTGACTAATTGAAGAAAGGAACTGTATTGCCTGCAAGCATTGCCCTTGAGGAAGCTAGGTTTGTTGGCAGGACCAAGAGGTATAAACTCTTAAGGAGAAATAGTTGACATATCTGAAGAAACTATGTGTCTTCCCTGATGGCTCAGACAGTAAAGAATCTGCCTGTAATGCAGGAGATTGGGGTTCAATCTCTGGGTCAGGAATATCCCCTGGAGTAGGAAATGGCAACCCACTCCAGTATTTTTGCTTGGGAAATCCCATGGACAGAAGACCCTGGGGGGCTACAGTTCACGGGGTCACAAAGAGTCAGACACGACTGAACAACTAACTTGAACTTCCCTGGTGGCTTAGATGGTAAAGAATCTGCGGGAGACCTGGGTTCAATCCCTGGGTTGGGAGGGCTTCCCAGGTGGCGCTAGTGGTAAAGAACCCGTCTGCCAGTGCAGGAGACACAGGAGACGTGGGTTCAGTCTCTGAATCAGGAAGATCCCTTAGAGGAGGCCATAGCAACCTTCTGCAATATTCTTGCCTGGAGAATCCAATGGACAGAGGAGCCTGGCAGGCTATGGTCCATAGGGTCACAAAGAGTCAGACATGAATGAAGCTACTTAGCATGCATAAACTATGGAATAGGAATGTGAGGAAAAAAACAAGCAAATTTAGACAAAGCTAAGTCAGTGCTTTAGCGTTTCTTAACTTGTGTAGGAAACTGCTCCGCTCTGGCCCTCTGGACCCATCTTCCAGTAGATAAAAGACCCAGAATTAATATTATTTGTTATTAATATATAGACATTTATAATTGTAAGCTTTCCTCTAAGAACCACTTTTACTGCATCCATAAGTTTTGGCATATTATATTTTTGTTTACATTTATCTCAAAGTGTTTTCAATTTCCCTGTGATTTCTTTTTTGACTTATTGTTTACTTCACTGTGTGTTGTTTAATTTCCACATATTTGTGAATTTCTCAAATTTGTTCATTATGATTTCTAATTTCATCCCACTATAGTTGGAGAATATACTTTGTATGACTTCTACACTTTCAGATTGTGGTTTTCATTCTGTCTTACCTCTGATGGATGAGGATCAGAGGATTGTGGAAGCTTCCTGACGGGAGGGACTCACTATGGGGAAAACTGGGTCTTGCTCTAGTGGGCAAGGCCATTCTCAGTAAATCTTAATTCCAATTTTCTGCTGATGAGTGGGGCTGTGTTCCCTGCCTGTAGTTTGGCCTGAGGCCAAACTATGATAGGGGGTACTGGTGACCTCCCAATGGACTTATGCCAGCACACCACACCTCCCAGGACTGTGCAGTCAGTGCCCCTGACCCCGTGGCAGGCCACTGTTGACCCACGCCTCCACCAAAGACTCCCGAACACTCACTGGCAAGCCTGGCTCAAGTCTCTTGTGGGGTCACTGCTCCTTTTTCCTGGGTCCTGGTGCACACAAGGTTTTGTTTGTGCCCTCCTAGAGTCTCTGTTTCCCAGTCCTGTGGAAGTTCTGTAATCAAATCCCACTGACCTTCAAAGTCAAATTCCCTGGGGGCTTCTCAGTCCCTTTGCCGAATCCCCATGTTGGGAAATCTGTTGTGGGGCCTAGAACCTTCGCAACAGTGTGAGAACTTCTTTGGTATAATTGTTCTCCAGTTTGTGAGCCGCCTGGCTGGAGGGTCTATTGTGGGGCTAATGGTGACTTCCTCCAAGAGAACTTATGCCGCATGCCGCGCCACCCAGGTCTGCTGCTGCTAGAGCCCCTGTCCCAGTGGCAGGCCACTGATGACCCATGCCTTTGCTTGAGACACTGAAACACTCAAAGACGTGTCTGGCTCAGTCTTTTTTGGAGGTCACTGTGCCTTTCCCTGGGTCCTGGTTGCACACAAGATGTATGTCAAGGCTATATATTGTCACTCTGCTTATTTAACTTACATGCAGAGTTGTTGTTCAGTTGTTCAGTCATGTCCAGCTCTTCGCAATCCCATGGACTGCAGCACACCAGGCTTCCCTGTCCTTCACTATATCCAGAGGTTACTCAAACTCATGTCAGTTGAGTCTGTGATGCCGTCCAACCACCTCATCCTCTGTCGTCCCCTTCTCCTGCTTTCTCTTTCCCAGCCTCAGGGTCTTTTCCAGTGAGTTGGCACTTCACATCAGGTGGCCAAAAGATTGGAGCTTCAACTTTAGCATCAGTCCTTCCAATGAGTATTCAGGGTTGATTTCCTTTAGGACTGACTGGTTTGATCTCCTTGCAGTCCAAGGGACTCTCAAGAGTCTTGGCCAACACCATAGTTCAAAAGCATTAGTTCTCCGGCACTCAGCCTTCTTTATGGTCCAACTCTCATGTCCATACATGACTACTGGAAAAACCATAGCTTTGACTATACAGACCTATATCCAGAGTACATAGTGTGAAATGCCAGGCTGGATGAAATGGTAGCTGGGAGAAATATCAATAACCTTAGATATGCAGATGACACCACCCTTATGGCAGAAAGCGAAGAGAAATTAAAGAGCTTCTTGATGAAGGTGAAAGAGCAGAGTGAAAATGTTGGCTTACAACTCAACATTCGAAAGACTAAGATCATGACGTCCGGTCCCATCACTTCATGGCAAATAGATAGGGAAACAATGGAAACAGTGACAGACTTTATTTTCTTGGGCTCCAAAATCACTGCAGATGGTGACTGCAGTCATGAAATTAAAAGATGCTTGCTCCTCGGAAGAAAAGCTGTGACAAACCTAGACAGTGTATTGAAAAGCAGAGGAAAAAAAAAAAAAAAAGAAAAGCAGAGACATTACTTTGCCAACAAACGTCCATCTTGTCAAAGCTATGGTTTTTCCATTAGTCATGAACAGATGTGAGAGTTGGGCCATAAAGAAGGCTGAGTGCCGAAGAATTGATGCTTTTGAACTGTGGTATTCGAGAAGACTGTTGAGAGTCTCTTGGACTGCAAGGAGATCAAACCAGTCAGCCCTAAAGGAAATCAACCCTGAATATTCGTTGGAAGAACTGATGCTGAAGCTGAAGCTCCAATACTTGGCCCTTGATGCAAAGAGCAGACTCATTTGAAAAAACCCTGATGCTGGGAAAGATTGACATCAGGAGAAGGGGATGACAGAGGATAAAATGGTTGGAAGGCATCACTGACTCAATGAACACAAGTGTCAGTGAACTCCGGGCGATGGTGAAGGACAGGGAAGCCTGGTGTACCGCAGTCCATGGATCGCAAAGAGTTGGATACAACTGAGTGACTGAACAACAACACTTTCAGATTTATTGAGATTTGTTTTGTGACTTAACATATAGTATATCTCCTGGAGAATGTTCTCTGTGCACTTGAGAAGAATGTGTATTCTACTCTTACTGGACAGTTTTCTTTACGTGTCTGGTGGGTCTAGTTGGTTTATAGCATTGTTCAAGTCTTCTATTTCTATCTTCTGTATAGTTGTTCTGTTCATTATTGAAAGTTGAATATTGAAGTCTCCAGATGTTTTTTTCCCCTTCAGATCTGTCCATTTTTGCTTCATGTAATTTGGGGCTCTGTTGTTAGGTGAGTATAGACTTGTAACTATTGTATTTTCTTGATGGAGTAAATATTTATCATGAAAACATGCCTTTCTTTGTTCTAGTAACAAGTTTTGTCTTGGGTATATTTTGTCTTAGTGTAGTCACTCCAGCTCTCTTTTTGGTTACTGTTAACGTGATGTGTTGTCTTCCTTTTTATTTGGGGGAGTAGCTGTGTGTTGGGGCATGCTTTCAACACTTAGGCAGTTGACACCTCTGCCTGAGCATTCATTAACTGCTTGTGCAAAGCCTCAAGGTCAGCCTGAGGTGAGAGCATAGGCCTTCTCATGTTGTCTGAGCACGTGCATAGCCCCACACATGCATGGACTTCTAGATTCCCACCAAAATGTTGGAGTTTTTCAAAGCCCTTATGTATATCTCATTCATTTATTTTCCTTTTAAGTGTTTTGATTAGCCTATTGTTTGCCCCAGGTGTTATTTACCACCTCAGGCAGCTGCAGGATTAATCAATTGTCTCTAATTGTCTTTGACAAAGTTTTGTCACTGGACAAGTTCAGAGTTAGGTTAAATAAAGACAGCTTTGCAAGTGGACTCTTCAACTACCAGACTGTTTTCTGAGAATGAGACTTCATAGGAGCTCCAAATACATTTTGTTCCTTTTGGTGGCTGCTTGGCTGTCAATTTTCGCCATGATAACATCCTGTTGGTTTTCAAGGCCAGTGCAGAGCTGGAGAAGAGGGAATAGGAATGGTACATATTAAAGTGACACAAAGCTTGCTTTCCTTAATAAGACTTGATCATTTTCATGCATAAACATTCTCTGGATTATTTCAAATCTTTGATTAATGTCCAGAGTTCTGAAAAAGTTTATTCAAACATTTTGCCAGTTTTCTTACTGCTTTTCGGGTACAAGGAATTTTTAGAGATCCTTACACCACCATTTTTGCTGATGTAAAATAGGAAAAGTATTGAACCCGAAATCAAGATCCTGTTTTTCAACTATTATCTTTTGGTTTGGGGCTTACCAGTTGATCAAGGAGTCTAAACTTGTATTTGTTTGTCTTAAAAATGCAGATGTTATTATCTACCTCTCAGAATTATTACAGAGGTTAAGTGAGATAATACATTTAGTAATGTGCTGAATAAAACTAATCTGTGAATCACTATCAGATGGAAGGACACTTAAGGCACTTAAAAGACAAAAATGAATAAAAAGATCACATAATATTGAGGTTTTGGTTATGAAAGCAGAGCCACTTTGAGTATTTTGGGGAATAAGAGGTCTGCTAAAAGAATTAGATTCTTCTCACATGATTGTGGGAAGGGAAGTGAAGGTGTAAAAGACGAAATAAGAGGATCAGGGAAGGAATCACTTACCACCTACTTGAAGTATTGGCACAAGTAAGTGAGAACTTACAGGGAAATCTGAGAAGCCAGGAATGTCCAGCCATTGAAATGGGAGGATACATCAGGAACTTGTGGAGAGATCTGTGGAAAGCTGTTGGATCTGTATAGCAATGCTCTGTGGTCCCCAGGAAAATGTCTAATGGTGTGTCCAGAGTTACTCTTGGTTGGCAGGGCCAGCAGGTGGAAAGACAAAAAGGACACCTAGTCAAGCTGGGATCTGGAGGGCATCTCTGCATCTTGTTTGATGTCATATTTAACCATGACAAGGGCCTTCCCTGGTGGCTCAGATCGTTAAGACTCTCCCTGCAGTGCCGGAGACCTGGCTTTGATCCTTGGCTTGGGAAGATCCCCTGGAGAAGGAAATGGCGACTCACTCCAGTATTCTTGCCTGGAGAATTCCATGAACAGCAGGAGCCCAGCAGGCTACAGTCCTTAAGGTCTCAAAGAGTCGGACACAACTGAGCAACTGACACACACTTATCCATGACAACCTTCTAAGAATAAAGGATGTTTGTTGCTTTACTTCTACCATTCAAATCCTTAGCAAGTTTCCCTTCTCACCGACTTTAACATGAAATCAGAAGGAAAAGAGATTTTAGGAAACCTAGTTCCCAGATTAAGCAAGTACATAGCATAATCCAGTACATATGATTGTGCAATGGTTTAACCCTTTTACTTGAAAGTTTACTTATTTGGAAAGTACCAAATTCTAATTGGTCCAGAGTATTGCATTGTATTGTATTTATCTTTTTTTGACTACACTGCTCGGCATATGGGATCTTAGTTCCCCAACAAGGGATCAAATTTACTGGACTGCCAGGGAATTCCCAGGCCCAGAGTATTTTAGAGATTATGTTTCATAGGTAATGAAGAATTTCTGATTTGATGGAAAACTATAGCTTCTTCAAAAGAGGTTCAGATAGTGAAGCATTCTGAGAGGATGTAAGAACAAAAATAACTAGAAATAATAAAAATAAAACACAGACATTTATTTTACATACCTTGTTTTAATAGATGAGTTCCTTATAGGGAACATTATCAAATAGATTTTTACAAACTGAAAATTTTCTTAATAACAAGTTACAGTGTTAAGAGTGTGTAATTTCCAGTTGGTTTTTGGGCTGACATCGGCACATAATTTTTTAGTTTCTTATGTTTTATTACTATGATGTCATCAAGACTGTTAAGGTCTAATGGGATGGCGAGACAGTCAAGGTCCATGCCGACTGAATTACACTATAAGTCCATGTAATTCTGAGGAGAGATAGGGAAAGTCCACTTCTTTCTGTGTTACTTCAAGCTCACCACATTTGCTGTTGTCTGGTTATTGGGTAGAGAAAAGCATATTTGCTGTTATCAGTCCCTGCTTGGCATATATCAGGGACTGTGATGATTTGCTCCAGTAAAATGGAACAGTAGCTATAATTAGAGCACCATTACATTTTGTTTATAATAATCTATGACATTTCCCAGGACCTGTCTGTGTTCTCGGTTTAAATGGGCAGAGTAAAGCACACACACATGCAAACACACACACTTTGCAGTGCTTCTCAAGTTTTTGGTAGTGGCACACATTTCTGTAGTTTACATAGATATATATATGTTTGGAATTTCTCTTTTAATGAGAAGCAGCAGCTTCAAAGGCTTTCACTTGGCCCTTTATTCCAAAGTAGCCCTCACTGTGGGCTCTGCTTCTTGCTGGATGTATGTAATTTCACCTCTGTATTCAGCTAGTAACTACTGGGTGGGTTCAGAACTTACTAGGCCTACAGTGGGGTGGACTAACTCCCATAAACCTACTAAGTCAACGTGGTGATAATCCGAGTCCTCAGGGCTTAGAGTAACTAAGAGCTAATCAACCCTGAAAAGAGGAGGTATTTCTTTTTCTTCAGGATACAATTACCTGGTCAATGATTATAATTACCTTTTGGGGAAGACTAGGTATGAAGAATTATGGTATATACTTACTACATTATCACAGGGTCCTTTCTCACTAGTATTGGATTGCTTACTTATTATTTATTTGTATGTTTATGAAAGACTCTGAGTCTGTGAAGTGACTCAGGGATAGGAATTGGGTGAAGATCAGTGTTTTAGCAGGTTATTCAGGTCAGACATCTAATTTCCAAACCTAGACATTTTTTGTTTTTTTAAAGTCTTATAAAGATCAAGTTTATCCTTAGTTGGCTGTTTATCTAGTTTGGTTCAAAACCTTCATGATCAGTTGGTCATCACCTTTGATCCTTTCTAGTCTAACCATTCTGCCTACCATTCTGGCTGTGCCTGTTAAAGAAAAATGGTCATCTTTCATCTAGAGGGTTCTGTGCTATGAGTAAATCTCTACTACCTTGGCTTTTAATCATTCCCATTGAAATCAGGAAGCTCATTTCAACAGAAGGACCTCTCAGCTTTACCCTTAGCTTACACTGGACATCTACTATAGCACTTTTCATAATGCTGGTACTCTTATGTGCAATGTATTTCTCCAAGTCAGAGTGAAAGAAATAACCCCTTGACCCTCATGGGGACACAGGTAGGGTGGGTGAACAGGTCACAAATGATAAATTAACAATAGCCTTTTCTTCTGAGTCATTGGATTCTTTCTTCATATTATACCAAGGCATTTTGGCATCTCAGCTTTAGTTTTGGCCATGTTTGTGTCTCGATTTTAGTCAAACAATTGAGCAAGTAGTTTGGAACCATCCCCAGCTACTCAAGCACTGTCAACCAAAACTTCTGATGAGTATCTAAATTCAGCTGATTTAAAATTACGATCCTCTTTGTCTATGGTCTATCCCCCTTAGAATCTTTTTCCCATGGTCTCAAAGTTTTCCCTCTAGAAAGTAACAAAATCTTGCAGTTCTTTTTGTGTATATATCTATAAGTTTGGTGACAGTGCGGGGTGGGGGGTTGCTAGATGTTAGGAGAATTGGCATGCTCTTGCAAGGTGACTCCCTGAGGGATAGTTGTTACACTGTCCTTAGGCTGGTAAGTAAGACAGGTGGCACCTGTCTTATCAGATAGAGGAGGATTGCATCTGCTGTTGTAGGAAACTCCATAGAGTTTGGAGGTTTTCTCTTATCTGAGTCATCCCAAATGTCCCCACGTAAATTCTTGGGTCTGGACCTTTTGTAATCAGTGTCCCCTTCTCCTGGCCATGATGAAGTAACTGATACTAGAGTAACCCTCTTGCTTTAAACAACTTACAATTATCATTGGTATGTAACAAACCACATCAAACTACAGTGGCTTAAAACAATAGCAATCTTTTATCTCTCATTGTTTCTATGGAATAGAAATTTAGGAAGACAGCTTGTGACATGAAAAAGGTGAGATGATACAATATTAAGTCTAAATGAACATAGATAAATTGAAGATGCACATGAGTAGCCCTAGAGCAATCATGAAAATTTAATTAAATGATCAAAAGCCAAGAGGCAATAGAGGAAACAAAATGAATGGCTAAAGATTGAGGGCAGGAGGAGAATGGGGTGACAGAAGATGAGATGGTGGATGGCATTATCGACTCTATGAACATGAGTTTGAGCAAACTCTGGGAGATAGCAAAGGACAGGGAAACCTGGTATGCTCAGTCCGTGGGGTTGCAGAGTCGGACACAACTGAGCGACTGAACAACAACAAAGCATATTTGATTAACCTCATCAAATGCCCTAACTTTTACATAGAACTCGTGAAACTGAATTCATTCTGTATCGTAATTCAGCAGTCCTACAAGAGCAGTGCTTGTATCTGACTTTTAGGTATACCAGCTTGGCAGCTATAAGGAAAAAGAAATTCTTTTAGGAAATTGGCCTGGTTCTCTGACCTTGAGGATTTAAAACACTGAGTGTCATTTTCTTTATTGTGCTGTCCAGTACACTTAGAAACAGTCTTGTGCTCTCTCATAATGTCCTGTCACTAAAACCACAAAAGCCTTGATTAGATAGATTCTTCATTCTAAATTATTGCAGATATAATTTAAGCAATCCCTGCATCACTGGATGTCATGGACTACTGATGTTAAACCCTGTCATAATCACTGGATCCCCATTGTTTTCACATCTAACCAGATCAGATCACCAGTCACAAAGTTAAACTTTTTTCAGAAATGTATTGACTGTAATCACTTCTGTACCCAGTTACTATAATGGTCATTATTTAATTGCAGACCACAGAATCCACTCTTAACAGTTTAAAGCAGAAGTGAGAGAATGTGGGTATAAAATTTCAGTGCCATGCTGCCAAAAGAAATGCCTTCAATTACACTGTAGGGTAGTAAAAATCCTGCTGTTGGTACAGTCTGTTACGCATAATTTGGCTGAATGTTCATGCTCAGTCATTTCAGTCATGTCCAACTCTCTGCGACCCCTTGGACCATGGCCTGCCAGGCTCCTCAGTCCATGGGATTCTCCAGGCAAGAATACTGGAGTGGGTTGCCAGTTCCTTTTCTAGTGATAAAGTATGAAGTGAGTGAAGTGAGTGGAGTGAAGTCGCTCAGTCGTGTCTGACTCTTTGCAACCCCGTGGGCTGTAGCCTACCAGGCTCCTCTGTCCATGGGATTTTCCAGGCAAGAGTACTGGAGTGGGTTGCCATTGCCTTCTCCGATTTGGCTGAATACATATACATAGATATATTGAATATAAAATATATTGAAAAATCAATTTATTAAATATAGAATTACAGTTAGATACATTAATAGCTATTGTATTATCTATGAATAAAGGAATTACATGAATTATATTTGAAAACTTCATTTTTATTTTGACTGTTTAGGACTTAGAACTGTTTTCCCATAGAATCTGTTTTATGAATTCTGGTTTCATTTTCAGACTAGGCCTAAAAGACCTACATAACCCGTGCTGTATCAAAAACGCAAAAGAGACGGCATCCAAAGACACCTTGAGAAACACAGCTCTTTTAAAAAATCTCACAAAAAGTAGACTGCCCAAGAATTACAGATATGTTGAAAATAAAATACACAGACTTTAAGATTGCCAGCCACTCAAGGTAGGCAGGGTCTGATCTACCCTTTTAGCTACCAGAGGCTGGCTTCTTAGATAGCTTTACCCTCTAACTACACCCATGGCTTTCTTGGCATGTTTGGTGACCCCACTGCTGTTTATGTGAAGCTATTTGTATAAGGATGGAAAGTAGAGCTAACACCCTGCTTTTTGGTGTCTGTTGAAATTAATCAGAAATGAACATGGTTGGGGGAATTGGAGAAGCTGTTGTAACAAGTCTAGAGTTAGCTTGTGACAAGGTGAATCCGAATTGTGGACACATGAGACTAATGCCCAAGCTGTGTATTGAGGATGGTCTGTAATTTCTAAAGTGAATGGACTGTCTGGAAGCAGATAGGTCTTGTGTTGGCAGGTTTTATCTGTGAGGCGAAGTGTAGTTTGATTAAGAGGCAAGTGTTTAACAATGCCTATTAAATTGTACACTCTTCCTTCTTTTGTAAATTTTTCAGCAATCCCAGGCTCCTTGATCAAAGCATTTAAAAAAAAGGGAAAACATACTATTCACTCCTGTTGGGTGGAGGTGATTTAAAGGTTCTGCTTTAACAAATGGTCACAGTGGTGACAGCTGGAACAAGGGAGCAGGAAAATGGGGAGCTGAATGATGCCCCCAGTATCATGAAGTCATGTCTCCTTGATGCCTTTCCTGGAGGATTCACATGCCAGCAAAGCACGTTCACCTCTTACTTGTTTTCTTTTTTTTTTTTTTAAGAATTTATTTATTTATTTTTAATTTTGGCTGTGCTGGGTCTTCGTTGCTGTGCGAGGGCTTTCTCTAGTGGCAGCAAGCAGGCTTCTCATTGTGGTGGCTTCTCTGTTGCAGAGCACAGGTTTTAAGGCTTCAGTAGTTGTGGCACACAGGCTTCATTGCTCCGGGAAATGTGGGATCTTCCCAGACCAGGGATCAAACCCGTGTCAGGGAAGCTCCACCTTATACTTCTTGTTCCTCAGTTACTTTGTACCATATTTATCTTCTATTTTTCCTTTTTTTTCAGCCTGTGTCCTAGATGCATGAAATAAGCAGATCATCTCAAACTTCGAAAATAAAATTTTGGGTCATGTGACACAAAAGACTGTATAATGTGTTGAAAAATAGGCATTGGTCACTGTTCAGCAATTTATTTATTTTTGTTGTTATCTCTAGGCGGAAGAAATCCTGAGGCAAGAGCTGGAGAAAAAGGAAACGCCAAGTCTGTACTGCTTGCTCGGAGATGTCCTTCGAGACCACTCTTACTATGACCAGGCCTGGGAGTTGTCTCGACACCGCAGCGCTCGAGCCCAGCGCTCCAAAGGACTCCTCCACCTGCGAAGCAGGGAGTTCAAAGAATGCGTGGAGTGCTTCGAACGCTCGGTGAAGATTAATCCCATGCAGGTTGGACAATTCATAAATCCTCTTCTGCTCTCATCATTTCTACTTTTCTTTAATTCTGATTCTTACTGAATGAATACCCATTTTCTGTCGTAAAGACTGGTGAGCTCACCTCTCAGCTAAGAACCTAGACTCTAATACACTTTTGGCTTGTCACCAAAAGTGGACTGGTTGGTTTTCTCTTACTCGTTTTCTTTTGTGTTTCCATTATTCACTTTTCTGTTTCATTTTGTTATTTTTCTCTGTTAACACAAAACACAAACTATTAAAGTTGGGGTCCATTCTGAGTAGATATTCTAGGAAGGCAGTGAATGATTGTCAGAGTTACAGATAGTGTAGGACTCTTCAAGTAATTGCTGATGTCAGTAATGAAAAAAACACTTTCATATAAATAAAGTAATATATAGAATGGATAGTTGATCATTTTAGGAGAAAATGTCTACATTTGTGTTACAAATACAGAAATATTTTAAATTGTTTAACATTTTTCAAGGTTTGAAAAAGTAATACAAAAGGAACAAGTAAGCGACAAGATAAATCCAAGTGAGAAGACAAAATCAGGAGAGGACCTGATTTTGAGGGGAAAGAGATCAACTTATTTTGTATTTAATGATGCTCAGTAAAATGATTTTAGTCCCAGAAACAGTGTTTTTTCTTTTAACCAGACTTTCTTTATGATGCCTTCCCAATCACCAAAGTCACATATAACTGTAAACTAGGCTCCTGATGATCATGCACACTGACTTGATACAATTTTAGTTATAATAGTAACTTAGAGTCAGCTACTTTTGCCGATGAAGGTCCGTATAGTCAAAGCTATGGTTTTTCTAGTAGTTATGTATGGATGTGAGAGTTGGACCATAAAGAAGACTGATTGCTGAAGAACTGATGCTTCTGAATTGTTCTGAAGAAGACTTGAGAGTCCCTTGGACTACAGAGAGATCAAACCAGCCAATCCTAAAGGAAATCAACCCTGAATATTCATTGGAAAGACTGATGCTAAAGCTGAAGCTCCAATACTTTGGCCACCTGATGCAAAGAGCTGACTCATTGGAAAAGACCCTGATGCTGGGAAAGATTGAAGGCAGGAGGAGAAGGTGGCTGTAGAGGATGAGAAGATGGTTGGATGGCATCACCGACTCAATGGACATGAGTTGAGCAAAGTCTGAGAGATAGTGAAGGACAGGGAAGGCTGGCGTGCTCCAGTCCATGGGGTCGAAAAGGGTTAGACACGACTGAGTGACTGAACAGCAATAGTCAGCTACTAGTGTTTACTGAGCACTTACAATGAGCCAGTGCCTCATTGGGCATTTTGCCAGTATTTGGACCCAGTCTGACTCCAGAATGAATGTTCAGTGTTTTTTTTTTTAAGTGGCAAAAAGCCTGTAGCATAAAATTTACCATCTTAACCACTACTAAGTGTACAGTTCAGTAATGTGAAGTACATTCACTTGTGTAGTGATTGCAACACTACCCATCTCTACAACTTTTTTCATCCTGCAGAACTAAAACTCTGTACCCAGTAAACAAAGCTCCTGATTCTCCTCCACTCCAGCCCCTGAGAACCACTCTGCTTTCTGTCTCTCTGAATTTGGCTCCTCTAAGAACCTAGTATGAGTGGAGTCATACGGTATTTGTCCTGTTGTGACTAGCATATTTCACTTAGTGTCATATCCTCATGGTGCATCCATGTTGTATTATGTGCCAGACTTTTCTTTCTTTGAAGGCTGAATAACACTCCATTGTATGTCCACACCAGTTTTTATCCATTCATTTGCTGATGGACGCTGGGGTATTCCCTCTGCTATGATGAATGAGGTTGTGCAGAAACAGTTGCTTTTGAAGTGGGTAGATTTAACACATATCTTTTGGTAGCAACCATCCAGTAGATGTGCACACTTTTTTTTTTTTTTTTGCTATACCATGAAGCTTGCAGGATCTTAGTCCTCTGACCAGGGATTGAACCCCAGGCTATGGCAGTGAAAGTGCTGAGTCCTGATCACTGGACCGAGAATTCCCTTGGGGCATATCTTTTTCATTGAAAAAAATTAGGAAACATTTTTTTATGACAGGTTGTGCTAATTGCTTACTTCCTTCACTCTAGATAGTGAATACCATGCGACTCTTCCTAGTTTGTGGGCTGGTGAGAGGCCTGGAGAAGAGAGGAAGACAGGTATAGAGCACCAGCAGAGAGTGGCAATCGCATTTCTCGGCAAGGACACTTACCGTGGAGTTGGTTTTTGTTGCCAGCTTGCTCTAACTCAGAGGTTCTCGACTGGGGATGATTTTGACCCTGGGTCCTTTGGCAGTGGGAGGTGAAGGGGTGCACTGCTGACATCTAGTGGGTAGGGACCAGGGATACGGTTAAACATCCTGTTAGCACAGCCTCCCTACAATAAAGAATTATTCGGGCTAAAATGCCAGTGGGGCCAAGATTGAAAATCCCTGCACTAACTTGATTATCACTGGACTCTGTTTTTTTTTGGTAGAAACTAGAACTCATTATTGTGTTACTAAAATGTTACTTTTATGGAAAACTGTATCATATCTTTGCTTATCTGCTTGAAGTTTACTCAGCCACAGCTGCCATAAGGAGTGGAAAAAATAAATTCCCTCAATTAGCCTCCATCGTCTGAGTTAAATCAGTGCTGCCTACCTCACACACATAAATTATTTTCTGAGCACATAGTCTCTGCTTCACATCTACCCTTAACATTGTCCTCCTGCCTCACTGGCTACTCCTTCTCCTTTTTTTTTTTTTTTTTTTTTTTTTTTGCTGGTTCCTAGGTCTTAGTCCTTGAGCTTTATTTCTGTCTACACTCACTCCCTTGATCTCATCTAGTCCCATAGCTTTAAATACACCCTCTATGCAGACAACTCCCAGAAGTTGATTCCTCCCCCTGGAATTCTAGATTGCTATATCTCACAGCTTCCTCAGTCTCCCTTTTTGTTCCTTTGACTTAACATTTCTAATATGAAATACCATCCTAGAAGCTTTTGCTGCCAAGACCACCCTCATCCCTATAAATGACATCCCATTTGGTCTTGGAGTCATCCTTGATTTCTCTTTCCCTCATACTCTCATCTGATCCATCAGTAAATCCTGAAATATATCCAGGATCAGACAACAACTTGCTTCCTGCCACGGTTCTGGTCAAATCCCCATTGTCTCTCACCTAGTTAATATGCTGCCTCCTTACTGGCATTTGCCTCTGTCTTAGTTGCTCAGTCATGTCCAACTCTTTGTGACCCCATGGACTGTTTAGCTTGCCAGGCTCCTCTGTCCATGGAATTCTCCAGGCAGAAATACTGGAGTGGGTAGCCATTTCCTTCTCTAGGGGCTCTTCCCCACCCAGGGATTGAACCTGGCTCTCCCGCATTGCAGGCAGATTCTTTACTGTCTAAGCCAACAGGGAAGCCCTCTGTCTTATTACCATCTGCCTGTATTCAGTGAACATCTGAGTTGATCGAAATTTGAGTTTAAGACATGTCATTCCTCTGCTCCATCGCCTGTGGTAACAGCTAAAGTTCCTGACTGGCTCTCGAGGCTTTTCCAAGCCGAGCTCATGTTGCATCTTTACTGTCCTCCTCCCATTCCCTACTTCACTCACCCAACATTGGCCTCTTTGTTCTTCCCTGAACATTCCAGGCACATTTCTGCCTCTGCGTTTTAGTACTTGTTCCTCTGCCTGGAATGTTCTCCTTCCAGATAGACATCTGCATACCTTGCTCCATTACCTCATTCATATCTGGGCTCCAATGTCCCTTTCCCACAGAGGCCTTCCATGTTTATTCTACTTAAAATCTCACTGCCACCTTCCACCCTTCCTTACGTTCCTTCTCCTTCCCTGCTTTATTTTTCCCCACAGCACTTAGCACCTTCTAATATTATATATAGCTTACTTTGTAAAAAATTCTATTCTTCCTCCATTGCAATATAAATACCACAAAGGCAGAAATTTTTATTTGTTGATTCATTTATATGTTCCTAGTGCTTCTAACAGTGCCTAGCACATACTGGGTCTTTAATAAATAATTACTGAATGAGTGAGTAAATAATGTCTCCAACCAGTTATTCAATCAAGTATACATTAAGTGTCTGCTGTACACATGGCACTGAACCAGAGGAGGAGGCAGTAGCAGCAGATCACCAGGTGGTCTGATTTGTACCAAGACTGCTACAGTCTAGTGAAATGGACATGGACAAAGCTAGCCAATGAGGAATCACAGAAAGGCCCAGAGTCATTTGTAAGGTGCAAGTTTTATAGAGTCTAAGGAGACCATTTCTGCTTTTGGTAGACAGTGGAGGATGGTGACTTTACTTTGAAGGACACACAATACTTGAATAGGCCAAAGGAAAGGGCAGTGGTAAGGGTCTTCCAGGCAATGAACAGTATGAGCCCAGCCCCAGAAACATAAGATGTACGTGTGTGCCTCTGTGTGTGTGTGTGTGTGTGTCGGGGGAACAGAATATTAGTGAATAGCCTAGTTTTTTTTGAGTGAAAGGAAATAGGACAGTCCCAGTAGGAAAGCTAGACTGGAGCCAGATTACAGAAGGTCTTGAATGTGAGGCTAAACTCTTTGGATTTTATTTGGCAAATAGGGAGCCATTGAAGGTTTGATTTGTGTTTGGCTTTGTTTCGAATGAAGGAATGTGGCTACATAGAGGTGATTTTGGAATATTGTTTTGGCCACACTGGCCACAGGAGATCCTGGATGTAGGCGGGCTTAGGAGACTGTAGTGATGGTCTAGAAGGACAGTTATCAGTTTGGGAAGGGCAGTCAGAAAGAAGGGATGAAGTAAGGGATGAAGGCATGAAGCCCTTAACAGGGCTTGATGGTCTCATTGTATAATTTTAAATTAATTACTCAGCAAGGCAAAGAAATAGGAGTTGCTCCAAGCAGCACCACAGTACAAACAGATATTATGTGAGGGTATCTTACAGTTTGTCATATGGATCCAATTCAGGCAGTCTGTAAGCCATGCCAAAACATGCAGGCATTTGATGCTGCAGTTGTACAGAACTACTACAGGATGCAAGCTTGAGGGCCGTAGACTTATTATAACTTGTGCTGCAAGTTTGAACTGTCTTTGCAGAAGGAGAGGTGTTACATGCTGTTGTCTCTTCAGAGTCCTGGAATGAGAGAAAATAGAAAAATAGAATTAAAAAATTCTTTCCCACCTTTTCAGACATATCCAGGAAATAGGTTTAGTAACAAAACTCAGGCAAAATGAGAGTGATAATTGAATGGCTTTTGTGTATTTTAATGGCTTCCTGAAATCAAATTGGTATAAAAATAGGACTGTTTGGTTTTATATCAGGGATGGTCTATGAAACTAAATGAATTTGTCTGTGGTGCGTTTGTTTGAGAACCAGAAGATGTGTGTACCATTTGCACTTGCGCTTTTAAGATTGCTCACTGTCATTCACTTAACACCTATCTATTTCATTTTCCCAAATAACTTCTGAAACCTGTAAAATTTAACCTTAGACTTCTGGGAATTGTGGGCTGTTAGAAGCTGAATAAAGTGGAAGGAAGTGGTCAAGTGGTCACCAAACCTCCCAAGCAGGATTTTATAGACTCAGGACCAGAATTAAAGCATGCATCCTTAGGTATCCTCTTAGGTAGTTGCCATTCTCATTGCTCCTTACTTTGAAGCAAAAAGTAAACATAAAGAAATTGCTCAGATATCAAGCTAGTCTGTGTAGCCCTGAAAACGGAGAATGTCACTTCTCCATCCCTCCCTCCCTCAACACTCATACTTCATTCCTTTTATCTTGTCAGTTTTCCCCCCTCCCCTTTTAAAATTTTTAAACTTTCATCCTCAATTAACTAGTCATCTTTGTAAGGTTATATGATATTACATATGTACACATACACACACATATATACACAAAGACACTTGTGTAGGCAGAAGGACTGTAGGCATTGAGAGGAGGTGAGGGGTCTCTGTGATGGGACAGAAGTTAGCTTAAATGTTCACTGATTGATGCAAAGTCAGTAGACGTGCCAGGAGGGAACTGGCTTCACAATAGGAGAAAAGCATGAAGAAAGGTGAGGATTTGAGAGTTTGCCCAGCATCCATGGCTATCCCACTCTGCCTGTTTTCCTGATAGCCCATCCAGTTTGACCTAAATTTTTTAAATGTTTAAATGAAGTGCTAGGGGGCTTTCCTTATGGTCTTGTGGTTAAGACTCTGCATTTCCACTCCAGGGGAGAGTGGGTTCTACCCCTGATAGGGGAACCAAGATCCCACATGTTGCGCAGTGCTGTCCCTCCCCATAAAAATTTACAGAAAAAAATCAATGAAGTGCTGTTATTAACAGTTACATTAAAGGAAACTGGAGTGGCTTTTCATAGACATCCACTTTGTGCTTCTGTCTTCTGCCATAGCCTCCTCTAGTATGGTGTTTAAGACATGTGGTAGATGGAGCGCCCTCTTTACGACGTGTGAAAATATGAAAGATGGCCAGTAGGTGCCTGTCTCTTTTTTCCCCAACCCTTTCCAGATGCAGCTTAACTACTCTCACCCTTTAGAGGACATTGTGCAGGAGGCTTGCTGATAACACCGACTATGCTTGCTCTGAGAGGCCGAGGATAGCCAACTGCTTAGGCCTTGGGTGGTGATAGGAGAAATCTTGGAGGCAGTGTCTCTGTAAGCCCCTTGTTGTACATCAGACATTTGTGCCAAGTTGCGGCCTGTGAGCTGCATGTCGTTGCCTGGCTACCATTTGGCAGGATTACTGGGAAATGTGGGGAATTGTAGGCCGAATAGATGTATAGGGAGTGGAGGCAGAGAAGTCTTGCCAGAAATAAAAGCGCATGAAGAATAGTCTGAATTCTCTAGACACAAGGGTTTGGTCACTTATTGTATGGTCTAAATGTACCACTATTTCCATATTACATGGCTTGGTAACTTTTTATATAGTTTATAATAAACCCTTTTGGCAGCAATCATCTCCAAAAAGCAAACAAATTTTAAACATGTGTTTTTAGAGAGTAATTAAGAACTTAATTTTTGCTTGTCAAGAGAGGAAATGAATGTGTAACTTGCACAAAACGTAGTTGATATAATTACATTCCACCTCAGGGGCCGTAATCATTTCACTAATCACACGAAAACCAAAAACTCATGTCTTCTGAAGAAACATTAGCATTTATGTCAAAAGTTAGTTTTTTCAGGAATTCCGGGACTCCACGGTTCCACTGCCAGGGCTCAGTCCTTGGTCAGGGAGCTAAGATCTGGCAAGCCCCGTGGTGCAGGCAGTGGGGTGGGGGGGGAAGTAGTTTTTGTTGTTGTTGTTTTAATAGGAAGCATGTCCAAAGATGACAATTTAATACACAGCTGTAGGAGGTGCATTTTCATGTTATCCTGTGAGACTGGGTTTTTTATCTAGTGCAAATGAAAATGAGCAACATTAGTTTAGAAAATTAGTCGATACCAAATATTCTCATGCATGTATGCAAAGTGAGATCATAGCTGTTAATGTGCTAGCTCTTTTAGCAGAAGTAGTTCATTAACAGTTGATTTTGCCAGTTTTATATCAGTGACATCAAATGCTTCAAACAGAAAATTCTTTAATTTGGTTCTCACTAGTTTTCATTTTTTTCACCTGATTAGTGGATTCAACATGAAATTTTTGGTAATGTGCTATATCAAAGGTGAAACATCTGATGTTATTCTGAATGCTATTATAAACTCAGTTAAAACGTTAAACATTGAAGATAAAAATACTTACAAGATGATAATAAGGATACAAATTTTGGTGGATCATGGCAGCATGGTAAAAGTAAAGCTCTTCCTGAATTAAGAAAACCAGTGGAGCAGAAATATACTGGCAGTAGGTTGTAGTGGTGGGCATAATATGGTCAAACAAGCTTCTACCAATGAAAATAAAAACTAGCTGTTGTAATTTACACACACACACACACATACATACATATATATATATATTATTTGAACATGATCCATGATGTCTGTACAGGGAGGTGTCTGTCACCTTCTCAACTTTAGTCAGACACTTAACAAATTGTAACAAGTTTTTAGTTAACTGCACTTTTTAAATTTATTTAGCTAGCTGTTGCTACTGCTAAGTCGCTTCAGTCGTGTCCGACTCTGTGTGACCCCATAGACGGCAGCCCACCAGGCTCCCCCGTCCCTGGGATTCTCCAGGCAAGAATACTGGAGTGGGTTGCCATTTCCTTCTCCAGTGCATGAAAGGGAAAAATGAAAGTGAAGTCGCTCAGTCGTGTCTGACTCTTAGCGACCCCATGGACTGTAGCCTACCAGGCTTCTCCGTCCATGGGATTTTCCAGGCAAGAGTACTGGAGTGGGGTGCCATTGCCTTCTCCATTAGCTAGCTGTGCTGGGTCTTAATTGTG
The DNA here is from genome assembly GCA_024291935.2 of Okapia johnstoni. Classification (NCBI taxonomy): domain Eukaryota; kingdom Metazoa; phylum Chordata; class Mammalia; order Artiodactyla; family Giraffidae; genus Okapia; species Okapia johnstoni. Next base: position 119,342,083 of record CM044306.1, on the reverse strand, counting down.
GCACATGGGATCTTAGATCTTCCTTGCAGCATGCAGGATCTTTAGTTGTAGCATGCGAATTCTTACCTACAGCATATGGGATCTCATTCCCTCATCAGGGATTGAACCCAGGGCCCCTGCACGGGGAGTGCAGAGTCCAAGCCATTGGACCAACAGGGAAGAATCCTTTTGTTATTTTTAAATGTTCAGATAATCAACATTTTAAATTTTTTACTTTAATACATTTTTCAATAAATAATTTTGAGAATGGTTTTCTAATAGAACCACCTTATAGGTCCTCTGATACAGTAAAACCAATTTGATGATCAACAATTTGTTGGTCAGTAAATAAGGTCTTTTTGAGTTCGTATAATTTTAATGATTTTTTAGTGCCTTGTTTCACTTTTAAAAATGTTGCGGTTTGAATGTGGTTCCCTATCTAGCATTATTGAGATCCTGCTGTGAACCAGACGTGGATGTGGGAATGAATTAGACTGTGTCAGTCTATCAGCAGAGAGCAGAGTTTCCTCTGGGAAATGATATGGGCAGAAGTAGTTTGTGGAGGACCTTAAGGATCCTTCTTCAGAATTAGCTAACCATATAGATGTCGAGGTCTGTTGTGGTTTTGAATAAAAGTGATATGACGAAAGTGATACTCTAGGAAGTTTAAATAAAGGATGAATGTCGTGGATAAGCAATCAGTGGCTTTAGCAATAAGGATGGGAACATAGGGCTTCCCAGGTAGTACAGTGGTAAAGAATCCACCTGCCAATGCAGGAGACTCAAGAGACATGGATTCAATCCCTGGGTCAGGAAAATCCCCTGGAGTAGAAAATGGCAGCTCACTCCAGTATTCTTGCCTGGAAAATTCCATGGACAGAGGAGCCTACGGTCCATGGGGTCGCAAAGAGTCAGACCTGACTGAGCACACACACATACACATGGAAAGACAGAACAGTTTGAAGCTGTTTATAAAGTTTTCTGCGACTTATTCATTAGGTTGGCAGGATTGAAGGAGAGTTTGGAATCTGAGAACATGCCAGTTTTCTCAATTGTTTGATTAAGAAGGAAATGTTCTTATTGATAGACACAGAGGATATAAGAGAAAGGGGAAATATCTTTGATAGGGGATAATGATGTGATGTTGAGTGTTGAATGTGAAGAGATGTTGCTGTGTCTTGAGTAGAGATGGCCCACAGTCCACTGGGCATAAAAGCCTGAAGCCCAGGAGTGAGGCCAAGAGCTGGGCTTATAGTTGGGTTTTCTGAGGCAGGAAGGCAGATCCATGCAAGTGAATGAATTCTTTATAGAAACTGTGTTGGAAGAGAACATCAGGCAAAATCTTGAACTTTAGACATCTCTAGGGGTTGGAGGAAGGGAGAGGAAATAGCATCAGTGAAATATGATTCAAGCAAAGTACACCAGAGTCTTGATCAGAGGGAGAGAAGGAACCCCAAAGGAGGAATTCATGGAAACTAAAGGAAAAACAAATGTCAGTGAGAAATGTCACCTGGAGTGATAAAGTCTGAAGAGGGCTAAGAAGAGTTCATTGGATTTGGAGCTGACTATTGATCTTCAGTACCAGCTTCAGGAGGTTAAAGAGTGAGGATGAGGAAATTGACATAACATCTATAGACTGTTCTTTTAGGAGCATGTCAAGGGTGAGAATCAAAATGTATTGTACCAAAGGGCAGCAGAATCAAATAAAACTTTTCAGGATACTGAAGACTTTTATGGGGTTGAAGGGCTTCCCTGGTGGCTCAGACAGTAAAGAATCTCACTGCAATGCAGCAGACCTGGGTTCAGTCCCTGGGTCAGGAAGATCCCCTGGAGAAGGGAATGGCTTCCTACTCCTGTATTCTTGCCTGGAGAATTTCATGGACAGAGGAGCCTGGTGGGCTACAGTCATTGGGTCACAAAGAGTTGGACACAGTGAGCAACTAACACTTTTCACTTACAGGGTTGAATCCAGTGAATGAAGGAGAGATTGAATGTTGTCAAGAAAGAGGGGATGACAACTAGGGAATGTCATTTTAGAGAAGAGTGGAATGAGAAGAGATGAGGGTGTTAGCTCTGGAAACAATAATGTTTCAAGTGAGACGAGAAAGAAGATGAGAGCATTAACATTATAATAGCAATTTCTATTTATTAAGCATCTTCTATAGCGTAAGCTAGAATGTAAGTGGAAATGAACTCTTTCTAAATTATTGTGAGGTATGAACTAGGAGAAACAGTTGGGATTTAGATAGGAGGCAAACATTAGGAAATTTTGTTTCAGGAAGGGAGACTACCAGATGCAAAAACCAAAAATGTAGCAAAGGTTTCTTGGTAACTGTAGGTTTTGACTATTCATGTTTAGATTCAGTTATAATAGTAATACTAGCAGCTAACGTTGAGTATTTACTGGGTGCCAGGTACTGTTCTAAGCATTTTACATGTATCGTTAGTCCTCAGCCCAGTCCCTGAGGTACTTAACTGTTTTTACCCTCATTTAACAAGTTAGGGAATAGAGGCCTAATTAGTTTGCACCCAATCGCACAGTTTATGTGAGGAGTGGAGCTGGGATTTGAACCTGGGCTTTCTGGTGTTACAGCACTTGCTCTTAACTTCCTTGCTGTTTTGCCTCTAAAGGATGTTGTCTTATATTAAGAAGGAATGGTGGATTTGGCTGAGGTCAAGTTAGAAGTTATGGAAAGTTTTGAATATAAGACTGTGCAGTTTGAATGTTTTTCTTCCTTTAGTTCATAACCATCGGGGCTTTCATCAGGAGCACAGTGAAGTTGTAACTTCGGTGTATGGGACACTCCAGCACATGAGAGCTGGTGAGTCTCTGTGAGACCAGGGAGTTTTCAAGGGACCACGGCAGCCCTTCCCAGCCCGTGCTGTGTGTAAGACCAGACTTTCATGATGCACTGATAGAATTGTTAATTATCCTGAGAGCTAGTGTTCTTCCATGATTTGCGAGGGTTAGCTTTCTCTTTCCTGTCAGCTTTTGAAAGCAGAAAATGTATTTGCAGTGGAGTTACAGAGTTTCCGTTGTGTACTTGTGTTATTGTGGTGGGGAGGTCCAAGGAGACTGAAGCTTAGATTCCAGTGGAGAAGACAGAATGAACATATGCAAATAATATGTAGAGAAAAAAAAGATTATTTCCTTTTTGTTCTTCCTTTCTCATATTGGTAAGCAATAAAAAATGAAACTCTTAAGGTCTAACTTGCCTAGCTGCCAAGAAATATGAGCGCTGAGATAACATCTGGGCTGTAGCTGAAACTGAGGGTTAGAGGGAAGGGCTCCGTTGCCATAGACCTTACTCCGGATCCTAGTAATCTCTAGGTGAATCACTTCATCTTTCTGAGCTTCGGTTTTCTTGTTTGTAAAGTGGAGATGTACTCCCGACGTCAGTTTGGTCTAATTGGAAAATTAAAGTCAATATATATAAAGTGTCTAGCATATTTCCTGGTCTATACTAAGTTCTCAGTGATGTTTTGTATCCTGACCATTGCAGCGTGGTAGTAGTGTGGTGGAAAATCATTGTAACCCCATTTTCTGTAGCCTAAAAATAGAGAACTGCATCTCACAGGAGAGTCTCATGCAGGTGATATGTAAACACCCGTGTTGCTTAGCACTGTGAACTGGAAAGAGTAGGCGAATAGAAGACTCGGTGGTAACCCAGTCTAGGATGGGAATAAGAGGGAGACACTAAACAATTAATACCCTTTCTAGTGAAAGAAAAAAGTGCTGCTTCTGTAGTTTAAAAGAAGACACTGACATAGAGGAAACCTTTGAGAGAGAGAGAGAGAAACTGACAATGCTGGCAGGTTAAGATTTGTGTTTCCTTAGGAAGGAGAACTTAGTATTTAATAGTAAATGAGAAATTTGGTTACGAAAGAATTGGTTGGTGGTGCACAGTTTTTAAAAATAAGAGCACCAGGCATTATTTTAGGAAAAGCTACTACCAGACAACATTGATATCTCTCTTGAGTTTGGCTTGGGTCATTTCATGTTTAATGAAGTCACATTCAACCACTTAATCTGCATTTGGGGTCATGGGAATGAGTCAGCGATGCAGAACAGAGAGAATGGAGAGTGTCGTTTGCCATCAGAATTCAGTTATAACATGTTGCACTTTATTATACAGAATGTCAGAAAAATCCAGTCAATGCATAAGGACAATTAGTAAAATACGTGAAGCTACTGATTAGTCATTTGCTCTTCAGAAACTTTGAGGAGGAAGGAAATTTGAGTAGTAGGCTCATAAGTTAAGAAAGAAATTTGTACTATCACATAAGCAAATGGCATCTATTGCATATGTGCTTTAGATAACCTTGTAAAAATTAACTTCATAATTCTAAGAGTAATCCATAAAAACTATAGGTTTGATCCCTGGTTCGGGAATATCTCCTGTAGGAGGGCATGGCAACCCACTCCAGTATTCTTGCTTTGGAGAGTCCCATGGACAGAGGAACCTGGCGAGCTACGGTCCACATGAAGAGTCAGACTCAACTGAACGACTTAGCATACAGTCACTCTCTTCACCACAAGTATTGCACGCCAGAAACCAGGAACCATAGTGTGACTTCAAGCAAATCACTTCCTTTCGAGACCTCATTTTTCTTGTGACCTCTTTTCAATTGATTTCTAAGCCTCAATTCACTTCTTAGTTCATCAAACCTGCTGATTCTATTTGCATCATCATTGTATTTGTTTTGCCACGAGATGGCAGTAATGTACCTTTGAACCCTGTGGCCTCTGAGTTTTCAGAATCTAGGATCTGAAGGGATTTTTGCTTAATCCCCCACCCACCCATTTAACAACTGGGGAAGTGAGACTCAGAGGTTAAGTGACATGGCCAAGGTCATTCAGTTCCTTAGAACCTTTTGAACCCCAGTCAATCTATCTTTCCCTCTATTCCTGTTTCTCTAGGGGGCTTTTGAGGGAAGTTCAAAGAGAGATCATGTTTTCAGCCATTCCTGTTTTTGGTTAATTATTTAAAAAATAATTTAAAACCATTCTTCAAGTATGTATGTCATATTCAAAATACTCTACTTTTGTGTCTCTGTATTGGCTTCTTCTGAGTAGAAAACTGGACTGTCAACTTCTAAAGGTCACTGCCTGCCTGGAACTTGCCTGCCTTCACAATTCACCCTAGAAATAAGCTTCACAGCAATCTCCACCAGAGCCTCCATGATGGTTATTATCTTTCTCCATTCTTGCTCAGTCCCTTGGTGAGAGGTTTGCCTTTCAGTTCCTTTCTCCAACTAAACATTCATTCTTCCACTTCATCTTTATCCATTTGCCTATCAGGAGAACTTTCTGAGGCAGAGGCAGATAAAGCCCCAGTTCTTAAAAACTTGATCTCCTGGGTCTTCCCAGCATGTGTTAAGTGCACTGTTTCCTTCCCCCCACCCCCTCTGCTGCTGACAAGAATGGCTTTGCCATGAACCATGGCTGCGTGTGGGCAGAACGGTGTAGAGGGAGGCAGCATGGTCATGTGGAGGTGACACGGCCTCTGGAAGGAATCACACTGACTGGACCTCAGATCTCTCCTTCATCGCTGACTGACTCTGGTCTGTGTTTGTCTCTCCAGTGAGGGTGATATCTACTGCCTTACAAGGTCATTTGTGAGGAATAGACAAGGTGATGAGTGGAAAGCTCATGGTATCAGTGCTTGGCTATATAGTAGGTGTTCATTGTTGTTTAGTTGCCTAGTCATGTCCAACTCTTTGCGACCCCATAGACTACAGCATGCCAGGCCTCCCTGTCGCTTACTATCTCCTGGAGTTTGCTCAAACTCAGGTCCATTGAGTCGGTGATGCCATCCAACAGTCTCATCCTCTGATGCCCTCTTCTCCTTCTGCCCTCAATATTTCCCACCATCAAGGACTTTTCCAATGAGTCTGTTCGCATCAGGTGACCAAAATACTGGAGCTTCAACATTAGTCCTTCCAGTGAATATTCAGGGTTGATCTCTCTTAAAACTGACTGGTTGGATCTCCTTGCTGTCCAGGGAACTTTTGGGAGTCTTCTCCAGCACCACAGTTCGAAGGCATCAATTCTTTGGCGTTCTGCCTTCTTTATGGTCCATCTCTCACAACTGTACATGACTGCTGGGAAGACCATAGCCTTGAGTATACAGACCTTTGTCAGCAGAGTAATGTCTCTGCTTTTCAACACACTGTCTAGGTTTGTCATCACTTTTCTGCCAAGAAACAATCGTCTTATGATTTCATGGCTTCAGTCATGGTCCGTAGTGATTTTGGAGCCCAAGAAGAGGAAATCTGTCACTACTTCCATCTTTTCCCCTTCTGTTTGTGGTGCAGTAACGGGGCTGGATGCCATGATCTTAGTTTTTTCAATATTTGGTCTTAAGCTGACTCTAGGTGCTCCTTAAATACTAATTATTCTGGTTGCTGTTGTGTGGAGAGGAACAGGAGTGACTTGGTGTATGAGGAGCCCAAGAGAGGAGCCCAAGAGTGGGTCTTAGCCAGAGGAGCCAGTTTTTTTTTAATGGAGACAATAGGAAAGGATGCAGGTATGTTAGGGTCTGTGTCACTGTTGTAGAGTTGTGTACAGTTGTGTAGAGTGTAGAGTTGTGCTGCTCAGTATGGTAGCCACCAGCCTCATCTGGCAGTTGAGCATTTGAAGTGTGGCTGGTCCAAACTGAAATCTGCTGTTAGTGTAGGACACACACCAGGTTTCAAAGACTTCATATGAATAAAGTGAATATAAAATATCTCAAGTGATCTTGTATATTAATAACATGTGTAAATGATAATATTTTAGATATGTAGAGCTAAGTTAATTTCACTCATTTCTTTTTACTTTTAAAATGTGACTGCTAGAAAATATAATGAAGTTAGCATTATATTTCTATCTGATAGCATTAGACTAGGAGATGGAGACCTTTTGTACTCAACCACATACAGTGTTAACTTGGGGATTCATGTGAGTTTTATTTTTTTTAAGCTTCTTTTGATTTTTTTCTTTTATGATATTCTCTTCTTAAGAGCAAGACCATCCTAAATCAAGATGTCAATCAGTGTAATATAGGTTAAGTAGTAGTTAAAAATAAAAAAAGTAAAAGAGGCACCAAGTATACTCCTTAGTCCCCCCAAATCCAAGGACTCTGACTGAGATGCAAGATATAAATGGATTTTTGATGGTTTAGTGGGTAATCTAGAAGCAATTAGAAGATCCTAGAGTTTTTTTTTAAGCCATTTCATGATTCAAAGAATAGGGTGTATACAGAAGTCATCTTCCATCTTAATTATTTGTCATTAGTAGATGAAAACCTTCTAGCAGTTAATAATCCTAGAATTTTTTTAGATGCAAATTATTGAAGCAGTTACACAAATGATCAAGAGTAAAAAGAAAAGAGAATCATAATACTATATGTTAAAATTGTCATCTGCTTGATTTTCATTAAACTTACTTTGGTGTTAAGACATTAGTTATAAAGCATTGACTTGTTTTAAAAACTTACATAGTAATCTCATCACCAGCTTATGTTGGAGCTGTAAGATAGTTGCTAATTTCAGACGTTTATGTAACCTTTGTCTTTTGAGGTGGATTGAAAAATAAGTTTTCAATTTTTATTTTCATATTGAATTTATACTCACTGTTTTTTTGACACATATGAAATAGTTCTGTTGTCAGTTTGCCCTTTCCTGATGCAGGAAGCAAGCAGGGCATATGCATTTTGAGAACTTTGTGGGCACTTCTCATTTTTCTTGATTTGATCGCAGGATGAGATATTCCTCATTCCAAGTAAACTTGCTGCCATGATTCTTTGAAGGTATAACATGCTGTCACTTGTAAGAAGCACATGCATTTTAAGTGCTACCTTGTATAGAAAATTATAAATGCTGGCTTGCTAGATGGTGCAGTGGTAAAAAATCTACCTGCCAATACAGGAGATGCAAGAGAAGGGGTTTGATCCCTGGGTAGGAAAGATTCCCTGCAGGAGGAAATGGCAACCCACTCCAGTATTCTTGCCTGGAAAATTCCATGAACAGAGGAGCCTGGCAGGCTACAGTCCATGGGGCCACAAAAAGTCGGACACGACTGAGCAACTGAGAACACGTACACGCACAATAAAAGTCTGATCAGCTATTGGTTATTAGCATTCAGAGATGTTAAATGGAAAAAAAGTGCACCTTATAAATGATGAGTTACAATACACAGATTTTGAAACTTTCGACTAGATTAGAAGTAAAGCTTGTTTTATACATTAGCATCAGACTTTAGGCCCTCTTGGAGTGAGTGTGGTTTAGTGTGTTGAAACTCTTTTCATTTAATTTTTTAAATAACCAGACAAAAGCAAAGTGTAATGAGCTACTTTTTAAGTTGCTGAGGTCCCTTGATTCAGAAAAGGGAACTTCTAACTTAATTTCAACCTCTGCATCCCTCACAGATCCCCAGACACACACCCACCCTGTTTTCAGCCATTACCTATGCTTCTAACAAAATTTGTTCTCTTAAAGGCTGCTGATAGCAGTTATTTACAGCCTCTTGTGAATTTAAGGCAAAGTGTTAAATTGCCCAGGGATGTTTGCTTTCTAAGCCTTATCTCTAATTATCTTTATCTGCTTAAAGAACTTTCAGGCCTCAACTAGCCATATGGAACAAGTTTTGTATGAATGGGGGGAGGGGAGGGCAGCCTCCAGTCCGCCTCTGTGGAAGGCCATGGGCAGATAACAGTGCAGCTCATTTCCTTTCCCACCCTGCAGTGTTCAACCAAGTCTGTCTGCTGGCTCACTGCCCTCATACTAGAAGTCAGAGAAAGTAAGAAAGCAGAATTCATTCTACTGTTGGCCTTATTGACTATATCTGAGAGGAAAGCAGAGTTGTAATAGCTGCATTTCTGACTAATTTCATTGAATTTTTATCAGTTTTATCTTCCTTTTGATAGAGGCTATTGAATTTTAAGGAAACTCTGTGATGTAAAGAATTCTTTTGTAATTCTCAATAGCCACTTCCTACTTACCTGTTTTCTTTTTTTTTAATTAATTTATTTTTTTTAATTGGAAGTTAATTACTTCACAGTATTGTGGTGGTTTTTGCCATAGACTGACACGAATCAGCCATGGGTGTACATGTGTCCCCCATCCTGAACCCCCCTCCCACCTCCCTCCCCATCCCATCCCTCATAGTTACCTGTTTTCTACATCTCTGAATTTACAAATCTTACTGACTTCTGACTTAAGTCAGGCTTTCTACTTTGAATGACTCTTTGGTAATCCAGATTCTGAGCCTACTTTTTCTAAATTTTTTCAGGCATGCCTAAGCAGGTACATGCCAGGGCAGTTTGGCTCTTGGTTAAACAGCAAAAGTATACTTGTGGTCTAACTTGAAGATGGAAGCAAAACTTTTTCCTCTCAAGTTTGTAATACATTCATCAGTTGTGAATCTGCTGATGCTTTGTATACTTTTTACATAGTTACATTGATGCTCAGTTAATTTATCATATCAGGACTTATTGACAGAGCTCTCCATTGTGTTCATGGAGTCGGTTAAAACAAATGGGTCTTTTTCAATTAAAGATGTGCAGTGATATTGCACATGCTTTTATTTTTGAATTAGTTTTGAAAATTATATGGAAAAATATCATCTTCCTAGCTAAATTTCCTAGTTTAAGATAAAATGTAAGGCAATATTTATGATATAGCTCTATACACTGCTAGTGTAGTGTGTTTGTTGATAGCATCCTAAGGGATTTTCAGATTAATCCTATAAATGTCTCTATGTGTTTGAATGACTTCGTCTTTTGGTCTTGCAGCTCGGGGTGTGGTTTTCTCTGGGCTGTGCCTATCTGGCCTTGGAAGACTATGGAGGTTCAGCGAGGGCATTTCAGCGGTGTGTGACTCTGGAACCCGATGTAAGTTTGTTTGGTCTTCTTTCCTTATCACAGCTCTTTGGTACTCTAAGTTATTTGAACTGTAGTGTAGTTCAGAACAGTAATTCCTACAAGTATGCAGTTTCAGTTATGCAAGATGATTAAGGTCTAGAGACTTGTTGTACAACATTGTGCCCATAGTTAACTGTACTGTGTTGTGCACCTAAAAATTTGTAAAGAGGGTGATCTCATGTTAAGTGGGGTTGTTTTTTTTTTTTTGCTTTTTCTACTAGCTTAAAAACATTTTTTTTATTGGAATATAATTGCTTTACAATGTTGTGTTGGTTTCTGCTGTATGACATCATGAATCAGCCATATGTATACATATATCCCCTTCCTCTATTTTCTCTTCCACCGCCACCCACCCATTCTACCCCTCTAGGTCCTCACAGAGGACCCTGTCGTTGACAGCAGTTTCTCACTAGCTTATCACAGTAAAAAAGGAGAGAGAAAAGAAGGCAGAAAGATTCAAACTTTCTATTATTTTTATGTCCAAGAAAAAGAACATCATTCCTTTTGTGTTGGAGGGAAGTGTACCTTTGGTAGAAGGTCATGCCCTAAGGTTGGAGAAGGCAATGGCACCCCACTCCAGTACTCTTGCCTGGAAAATCCCATGGATGGAGGAGCCTGGTAGGCTGCAGTCCATGGGGTCACTACGAGTCAGATATGACTGGGCGACTTCACTTTCACTTTTCCCTTTCATGCACTGGAGAAGGAAATGGCAACCCACTCCAGTGTTCTTGCCTGGAGAATCCCAGGGACGGGGGCGCCTGGTGGGCTGCCATCTGTGGGGTCACACAGAGTCGGACACAACTGAAGCGACTTAGCAGCAGCAGCAGCATGCCCTAAGGTATATGATTTATAAATCTGGAAATAAGTTTTTTCTTATAATATCTAAGGTATTCATAGTTTTGTTTAGAAAATAATTTTAATAGTTTTTTAGTTAGAAAATATACTTTGCTGAAATATATAGCAAAGTGTCACATATATTTTGTCACCCCCCAATATGGGCTGCCTGTTAATTGCATTATTAGAAAGTTCTTTTTTTGATAGTTTATGGTCTTTAAATATTTAACAGCTTTACTGAGATGGTAAATAACTCACATACCATATAGTTCATCCATTTAAAGTGTACAATTCAGTGATTTTTTTTTTCTTTTTTAGTGTATTCAGAATTGTGCAACCATCACCACGGTTTTAGAACATTTTTATTATTATAAAAAGAAACCCCTCTACCAGTTAGCAATCATTCCCCATTTCACCCAGAGACTTTCCACTCGTACCTCCCACCCCCACCCCTAGGCAACCACTAATGGATATTCTGTCTCCGTACATTTGCCTGTTCTAAATGTTACATATAAATGGAATCGTACAATGAGTAGTCTTTTTGATGGCTTTCTTCACTTAGATTAATGTTTCCACAGTTCATCCATGTTGTCTCATATATCAGCACTTCGTTCCTCTTTATGGCCAAATAATATTCCATTGTATGATCATATCACATGTTATTTATTCATTCATCAATTGATGGGCATTTAGATTGTTTCCACTTTTCAGTTACTGTGAATTATGTTGCTGTGAACATTCACTTTCAAGTTTTTGTGTAGACATATGTTTCCGTTTCTCTTAGGTGGGTACCTAGTAGTAGAGTTACTGAATCATGTTAGCTCTGTGTTCAAAATTTTGAGAAACTGCCAGACTGTTTTCTGAAGCACCATTTTACATTCCCACCAGCGGGGCATAAGAGTTGTAATTTCTCAGCATCTTTGTCAACACTTGTTACTATCTTTTTGATTATAGCAGTATCTTGTTGTCAGCTATGAGCAAATTCCCTAATTGTTCCCTTATTATGTTTGAAGTACATGTTTTTTTAGTTTTTAAAACCTATTTGTGATTTTGGTATTTATAACAACTGCTTTGAAGTTTTCATATGTGTATTCTAATATCTCCTTAATTTCTGTGTCTATTTCTATTAACTGATTTTTAATTTGGTTATGGATGAGTTTTCCTGCTTGTTTGCCTGTCTACCAATTGTTTTTAAATTATCATATCCTACACTTGTGGATGCTATGTTGTTGAGTTTCTAAGTTTTGTTATCTTCCCTTGAAGAAGGTAGAGGGTTTTTTTGGCATTTGGTTAATTTAATTCTGGATCAGCTTGATTTTCAGCTTAGAGTAAGTCTGTTGTTGTCCTTATTCTAGAGTTGCAGTCACCCTTGAGTTATAATGTTTGGGGGGCTGAATTTAATCCCATGGCTGATCAGTAAGAATTCTCCACTAAGGCTGATTTGAACTTGACTAGGTCCCAGCACTTGTGTGACCCCTAGAATCTCTATCCAGCTCACAGCTCTCTGGTAGTTGTTCCCTACCTGACCTTAAGAAATTTTGCCCTGCACAGTATAGTTTAGTATTCAGCCAAGGATTCAAGGAGTTGCATATTGAGATTTCTGGAGCTTATGCTCTGAACAGTCTCTCTTCCCTGGTAGTTCGTCTTGCAAATTCAACCACTTTTGCAGCTCTGAACACTGGACTTTTGTCTTCCTTTCAGTGAGACTTGCTATGTTTTGTTTGGTTTCTGTCTTTCTGTGGTACAGCCCTCTAAGTGCCTCTAGCTGGAAGTGCAGGTTGATTGTTGAGACACCTCAACAGCTCTTCTCTCAGGGATCACAGTCCTGTGCTGCCCACTGTCCAACTTCTCAAAAACAGTTGTCTCCTAAAATTTTGTCCAGTTAGATATCTTTTTATGATATATTAATATATCACTTTTTATATATTACTTTTTATGATATAGTAATAAGACTAGTCTGGTCCTAACTGTATTTTGTCTATCAGCAGAGGTCCATTGCCATTAATTTTTAAATTGTGTCTTTGGAACTTCAGAACTACATACTCTGTGCTTTATAAAATGTGGAACAAAAAAGAACAAGCATAATTTACATCATTCTTGTTAGAATCAACATTTATATAGAGGCTTTAATTTATTTTTGTCATTGCATAGAGGAATAGGTAGAGAAATGTGTTTGATGAAGTACATAGCCTTAACATTGGAGAACACATACTCCTTTATTCTCCTGTCTGATAAAGGATGATGGTAAAATAGCAAACCCTTTTATGATAGGAAAAACAATATTCTGCACTGCTTTAGATTTGTAATTAATCTATATATTGTGTAAATGCCATTGTAAATTGCCCAACTATTTTGTAAATCTAAATTTGAAAATAGAATCTTTTCTAAATTCCAAATTAGGGCTATAACAGTTATATCATTCTGTTGATTGTTTTTGTGACTTTTTAAAAATTATAAATGTTAGGTTTAATTATAAATGTTAAATTTAATTTACTTTTATTATACACTTTTAAACATACCTTATTGAAAATTATGATCATAAAAGCACATCTTGAGCTAAGAAACTATGTTATGTTTTTGTTGGCAGCAATTATACCTAAAGGAGAGGATAGTCTGTAACTGAATTCTCTATCATTTCAGAATGCTGAAGCTTGGAACAATTTATCAACTTCTTATATCCGATTAAAACAAAAGTAAGTACACCAAAAAAAGATGAAGAACTTTACTTCCAAAATAACGAGATTTTCTTCAATTGAACAGTGAAGCATTGTGCCTTTACTTGTTATCTTATTATCTTTTTCCCCTTTCCTACCTGTGTCTTTGAGTTACAATGACTTGATTTAGCCATTTGCATTCTAAGTGTAGTTTATTTCTTTAAACCACTTAGTATATAATAAATATTTTTTTGAACTCTTTGTTTGAAATTGAAGTTTTGTGTCCTAAATTTCATTACCTGATAAAAGTAAGCATGCCTTTAGTCAGCTCAACAGATAGATTCTTTTTTTTTTTATTGGAGAATAAATGCTTCACAATATTGTGCTGGTTTCTGCCATACATCAACATGAATCAGCCACAGGTATATATATGTCCCCTCGCTCTTGAACCTCCCTCACATCTCCCACCCTATCGTATCCCTCCAGCTTGTTGCAGAGCGTGATTGCTTGCTGTGTACTGGACATTACTGAGAAATAGAAATATGAACCAATGACTTCAGGGAGTGTGGGTTTAGAAAATATTATGTCATATTATTTAAAATATTGATTAATAACCTTGGTCATATGTGGTAAATCTCAATGAGAAGTACAAAGAGGGCTATGATAGTAGGTAATATTTGTAAAACACTTACGTTCTCTACCACTTGTATAGTCCTCTGAGGATCTCAGAGGAGAGAACACGTGTGGTGCTGGTTCAGAAACGCTTCTGAGAGATTGTTGGACTCAAGCTGTAATTTGAAGAATTGGTAGAGGGGACAGGCTTTGGAAATAAATGGTCATTAATGACTGTGCTTAGCCTTCTGAATTTGGGTGACCAAAAGCAGAGTGACAGGCATGAATGCCACACTTTAGGGGACAGGAAGTAAAGTCGTCCAGCTTGAGACTAGTGAGAGCCATGGTGAGAGATGAGATTGGGAAGGTCAGTTGGGGTCATATGGCAGCATGTTCTGATTATCCGACTAACTAGTTGAGACTATCCTGTTGGTAATAGAAAGCCAGAGATTTCAGTGGGGGTAATTTCATGAAGAGAGAAAGTTCTTGAAATTTCATGAAGAGGGAGATTTATCTGATGACAGTGTGTGAGACAGACTAGAGAGGAAACTGGGGGCTGGGAAACCAGTTAGGAGACAGCTGTTGTAATAGTCCAGGCAGGAGATAGCTAGACTGGAAAAAGAAGGGGCAGATGCCAGTTTATAAAGGGGACAAGCAACTGGACTTACTGACTGGCTGCAGAAAGCCAAGGAAAGGGAAGAGGCAAGGATGGCTGTTATCCTAGTTTTAAATAAACGAAAGGATAGATATATTTCCATTTTCGTTTGGCCTTATTTTCAAACTTAGTTTTCTTTGTGAATTCATGAGTATTTCTGGAGATATCATTAAATCCACATTTCGTCGAGATCATGAAATGCTTCTGCTGCTCTTGGATGATAACTACATAAATAAAGTACTGTTTGTTCGACCACGCTGTTTGGAAAATAATATTATGTTCTTGATTGCAACTGATTGTGTTAAAACTCACTAGAGACTCGTTTGGTGTAAAGCAAGGGGAAGGAAAATCCCTGTCATAACCGTGGAATGATCTCAGTGGGTTTTTCTAGTAATCTTGATCATTGTGTATGTAGCGAGGCTCTTGATGTGCTACGTTGTCCTCCAGCCCATTGATCCTAAGAATTCTAATTGCTTTCTCTCTTAGTGGTTCTTGCACATTGTTTCTCAGCTTCTCCTTGACACTGTTTTGTCTTCCTGCAGCTCCCTGAATAGGTTTTTGTGTAAAAGTGGGGTTGTAAGGTCAGAGGTCACTGCTTTATTCTTGCCATTTTACTTTGCTTTCTTTGCTGCCACTTCTCCAGACATAGCTCATTTTTCGCTCGTAAGATTGTTACTGCAGGGGCAAATCATTACTACTCCTCTCAAAAGCATCCTATCCCTGCCTTGAAGTGACCCTTTAAACTCCCTCATCTCTCCCTCTACTGTTGCTGGGTTCTTCACTAAAGTGCTGTTTTCCCTGTTTCATCTGATTCCCCTAGGCATCCTGTCCCTACCAGTCCCTTGGGAAAGTTTTCCATCTTCCTATATAATTGTCATAGTGCATTATCACTACCATCATGGTTTGATAAATGAATCCAGAATTGAAGCTCCCTAGAAAGAAGTCATTCCAAAAAAATGCAATTTTATTGCAAAAATTTTGTGGACCAAGCAACTATGACTAGAAGATAGGAGGACACACAGGAAAAAAGATAATCCTTCTGGTGTGGGATGCTGCTGGTTGACATCTTTTCCAATAGGATAACTTCATCCCTACCCATATGTGGATGGGAGACCTTGGGAATCTCAGTCCACCTCAGGAGTCTCAGTTGACAGTTGCTATCACATGTGAGGTGTACAGAGGGAGTGGAGAAAGGGGAAAAAAAGAAAAAAATTATATCAAAACAATTTGTGGCTGAATATGAAGAAGTGTTAGAGCACGGGTACTTCCATTTTTAACTGTAAAGGAGAATGGGTCTGGGGGTAAATGAATCAGTACATTCCATGACAACTTTAGGTAAATTGTTTAATGTAGAGAATACAAAACTAAACTGCAGTGAATTGGTTGTTATGAAAAGACTAATTGTGAAGAAGTCATTTCATTCAGTACCGTTGATTAAATGATTTGTGTGACTAGCTGAGAAAGTTACTGATGGTATGGGCACACTTCTTTTTCACTTCTTAAGGGGGTGACTCTCAGACCATTGGCCTGGGTCAGCCAGAAGGACTTCCATCATCACCTCTAAAGTTTGCCTTGAAGTCAGCAAAATGGAAGTCTTGATGAAACACTGTGAGGCTCAGCAGGAAAAGAGACATGGATCTCGTGGTCTTAAGTTAGCAAAGCAAATTCAAAAAGGCTGTTGGAGAGGGACTGATAGCTTACCCTTGAAAGAGGTTACTATCGTTGTCCAGTAAAACATTTTTGATCTTTAAGGGAGCTATAGTGTTTGTTCAGCCAGTAGAGTAAACCATTAAGAATCTTTCTGATAGTTAAGATGTTTAACTTTTAAAATAGGTGACATGAAGTTTTGTTGATTTCCTTGTCAATATCAAGTTTTTAAGTCTGTTTCTGTTTTCTGAAGTAGCTTGGATAAGGCAAGGATTCTGTGATGGCTTGATAAACTTTATCTGTAAAAACCACCTAACCTGGTTTTCATTTTTATTGGTTTATTTGGCTTTGTACTTGTTAACTCATTTTGCATGATTTGTTTGTGATGTTCTCATGATTTTTTAAAATACTACTAATTTTATTTATACCATTTTCCTAAATTCTAATGGAATTTCTCATGATGTACTCTGCATATAAGTTAAATAAGCAGGGTGACAATACACAGCCTTGACGTACTCCTTTCCCGATTTAGAACCAGTCTTTTGTTCCATGTCCGGTTCTAACTGTTGCTTCTTGACCTGCATACAGATTTCTCAGGAGGCAGGTCAGGTGGTCTGGTATTCCCATCTCTTTCAGAATTTTCCACAGTTTATTGTGATCCACACAGTCAAAGGCTTTGGCATAGTCAGTAAAGCAGAAGTAGATGTTTTTCTGGAACTCTCTTGCTTTTTCAGTGGTCCAACGGATATTGGCAACTTGATCTCTGGTTCCTCTGCCTTTTCTAAATCCAGCTTGAACATCTGGAAGTTCATGGTTCACATACTGTTGAAGCCTAGCTTGGAGAATTTTGAGCATTACTTTGCTAGCGTGTTAGATAAGTGCAATTGTATGGTAGTTTGAGCATTCTTTGACATTGCCTTTCTTTGGGATTGGAATGAAAACTGACCTTTTCCAGTCCTGTGGCCACTGCTGAGTTTTCCAAATTTGCTGGCATATTAAGTGCAGCACAAGCTGGAATCAAGATTTCCGGGAGAAATACAATAACCTTATGTATGCAGGTGATACCGCACTTATGGCAGAAAGTGAAGAAGAACTAAAGAGCCTCTTGATGAAAGTGAAAGAGGAGAGTGAAAAAATTGGCTTAAAACTCAACATTCAGAAAACTAAGATCATGGCATCTGGTCCCATCACTTCATGGCAAATAAATGGGGAAACAATGGAAACAGTGTCAGACTTTATTTTTTTGGGCTCCAAAATCACTGCAGATGGTGACTGCAGCCATGAAATTAAAAGATGCTTGCTTTTTGGAAGAAAAGTTATGACCAACCTAGACAGCATATTAAAAAGCAGAGACATTACTTTGCCAACAAAGGTCCGTCAAGTCAAAGCTATGGCTTTTCCAGTAGTCATGTATGGATGTGAGAGTTGGACTATAAAGAAAGCTGAGCGCCAAAGAATTGATGCTTTTGAACTGTGGTGTTGGAGAAGACTGTTGAGAGTCCCTTGGACAGCAAGGAGATCCAACCAGTCCATCCTAAAGGAAATCAGTCCTGAATATTCATTGGAAGGATTGATGCTGAAGCTGAAATTGAAACTCCAATACTTTGGCCACCTGATGCGAAGAACTGACTCATTTGAAAAGACCCTGGTGCTGGGAAAGATTGAAGGCGGGAGGAGAAGGGGACAACAGAGGATGAGATAGTTGGATGGCATCACTGACTCAGTGGACATGAGCCTGAGTCAACTCCAGGAGTTGGTGATGGACTGGGAGGCCTGGCGTGCTGCAGTCCATGGGGTCGCAAAGAGTCGGACAGGACTGAGCGACTGAACTGAATGGAATTTAGCTAGACATTTGTTTCATTATTTTTTTTTCAAAGAGCCAACTTTTGGTTTTGTTGATCATTTGTTTCTTTCTTAACATTTCTTCTCTTCTTTCTTATAATTATTTGGTGTTCTTCTATCAAATTAAGTTGAATGTTTTAACTCGTTTTCCATCTTTCATAATTATAACCAATCCATGTAAAAATTATAAATTTTTCTCTAAATACTGCTTTTTGTCTCTAAATACTATATCTTACAGATAGTGATATATAATACTTTCTTTAAATTCTAAATATTTTGTACTTTCTAATATGAATTTCTGCCCCCTCATTGGTTTCTTTACTTTAGGAGTGCATTTTAAGTTTGTAGGCATATATTTTTTTAACTCTGTATTTACTATTGATTTTTTATTTAGTTGCAAAGAATATAGTCTACAAACTTTTAGATTTACTTACTAAAAACACAGTTCATAATTATTTTTGTTCTCAATTATTAAGTTACTGACATGCTTCCTCAGATTCTCTTCTCATCATTGAATATTTCTTATATCCCATTTCTTCTCTTTGAAAGTCCTATTATTTTTGCAAGCGGGGACCCTTTAATAGTTCTTTTAAGTAAGGGCCAGTGGCAACGTTTCCTTTTTTTGGTACATGTTAAAATTTTTGATTTTGCATTTATTCCTGAGTGTTAAGTTTAGTTGATGATAAAATTTTAGGCTGACAGTTACTTTCACTTAAGACTTTATAGGTAGTGTTTTGTTGTCTTCTATCATCTTTTGCTGCTTATGAAATATCTGCTGTTCTCTGACATTCTTTTATAGGTTTTAGGATTACCTTTATGTACTGCAGTTTCACAGTATATGTCTAGGTATTGGTTTACCATTATTTAGAATACTCAGTACACAAAATACACTTTTGATCATAGAATTTAGATCTTTGTTTAGTTTTAGAAAACACTTAGTTATTATCTCTTCAAATATAGTGTCCTACCATATTCTGCATTTGTTTACTCTGAAATGTCTATGGAATGTGTACTTGAATCTTACCTCTCATTCTTCCCTCTGTGTCTTTATTATTCTTTTTATTTTTTAATCTGAATTCATTTGAATTTCTCACTAATATCTCCCAGTTCATCAATTCTCTCTTTGTGTGAAACTAGTTCTTGTCACATGTTGAGGTTTTTTGGTTTGTTGTTTTTAATGTCTCTTGCAATTTCAAATTTTCTACTTGCTTTTTATTTGTGTATCCCTATTCTTATTTCATTTGTAACTTTTACTTATTCATTCATTTATTTGTTTGGCTATGTTGGGTCTCAGTTGCATCATGCAGAATCTTTCGTTGCAGCAGACGGGCTCCCTAGTAGTGGCATGTGGGCTCAGTAGTTGCAGCACGTGGGCTTATTTGCTCCGAGGCATGTGGGATCTTAGTTCCCCAACCAGGATCTAACTCGTGTCCCTTGCATTGCACGGTGGATTCTAAACCACTGGGCCGTCAGAGAAGCCCCAGTTTCTACCTGTTTTGTTTGCCATTCCCTGTTAGGGAAATTTGGGGTGGTTTCGGGTTGTTTGGACCTCTAATTCTGTTTATTAACATGAATGTTTAAGGACTGATAGAAAGTTCACATTAGCATTTTATACATTTAGGTATGGCTTATTTAGCTGTGGTTATTCATTATTGTTTTTTTATTTTATTTGACCTTCAATAGAGTAAAAGCTTTTAGAACATTACAAGAAGCCCTCAAGTGCAACTATGAACATTGGCAGATCTGGGAAAACTACCTTCTCACTAGCACTGATGTTGGAGAATTTTCTGAAGCCATTAAAGCTTATCATCGGCTCTTGGACTTACGAGACAAATACAAAGATACTCAGGTAGGGTATTCATATTTTGTTATTTCAGTTTGTGTTTAATATTAATACTTGACTATAGAATATAAATTGTTCCCTTGACTCTACACAGGAAAATTTTGTTAAACTCAAGTAATGTATAAAAGAGTACTTTTCTTATGTAGTTGAATATGCTTAGTTACATATTAATTCTGACATTCCAATGTCAAATATGTTTATGTAATGATAGACTAAATATCACTGTGACTCAGTAATATGTGGTTTACCTGTATATAGTCAGCTTGCAGAAACTTATGCTTATGTTAATTTATTACTTTGGTTATCTCGGTGTAATAGCTGGAATAAATCCCATACTCATTTATTCACTCATTAAACAGTCATCTGTATACTTTCAGATTGTTTGAACAATATAGAAATGAAGACTAACATTTTCCTTGTACTGTTTAATAAGATGGTCTTCATCTTAGGATGAAGTCAGAACTGGTTGACTCTAACACAGTACAAAAATTACTATATCCTTTCAGAAACTATGGGAGTCTTGAAGGCCCTAGGTTTTACATCCAATAGGATTAAATATAAAAGACCTTTTGTGGGGTTAATTTGTGAAGAGATTGTATAAAGATAGGGTGTACAGGAGCTTACAGGTTACAAAGTCAGGGGGCTCGAAAATGTAACATTATATTTGCAGTTATCAACATATGCTATTAGTGAATTTGGAATTATGTAAAAACAGAAATAAGATATAATATATGATAATATCTCACTACTCTCATGACTTACTATATATATATATACTCCAGCTGTTCCAAAATTTACCTTGTCTGGTCCTTGTTTTTTTTAGCTGCAGCCCTTGCTCTGTATGCATGCTTTTGCAAATTCAGCTATATAATCGGCTAAACTGTTTTAAAGCTCAGGTTCTGGGCAGTTCACTTAAAGATCTGCGACTTTGTGAAAGTCACTCAGTTGTGTCTGACTAATTGCGACCCCATGGACTATATGGTCCATGGAATTGTCCAGGCCAGAATACTGGAGTGGGTAGCCTTTCCCTTCTCCAGGGGATCTTCCAAACCCAGGGATCGAACCCAGGTCTCCCTCATTGCAGGCGGATTCTTTACCAGCTGGGAGCCACTGTGGGAACCATATAGCCAGGAGCTATGTCTGTCTTTTCCTTTTTTTGTTTTGTAGAACCATATACCTAGTATAGAAAGAAGGGGCTTAGCAGGAGCTATGTTGACCCCTGGTCTGTTTGCACGCTCCAATTACTTGTCTTTTACTTGTTTTTGTTTTGTTTTGGCCTTTTTAACTATTGTATATTGACCATCCAGTCAGTCCATGGGATTTCCCAGGCAAGAAAGAATACTAGTGGGTTTTTCCTTCTCCAGTGACCATGCTCACAGTTTTTTTACTCCTTCCAGCAAATCTAATTATAAGAATTTTCTCCCATAGTAAAATTGTATTCTGATTCCCATTGAAAAATTTCTAATCTTGTACCTGTTTTAGCAGATTGTTTAACTTATATAATTTCTAATTTAAGTGAAAATTTAGTAGTTTCCTACCTAAAGAAAATTATTAGAATTTAGTTTAAATTCATGGCAAGCTAATATTTTAATTTCTTTTTTTCCTATAATTCTTCTGTTCTTCAAATTCAGAATATGAACCAAACCTCCTTTTGATGAGTTTGAAATTGGTTTTTATAAAAGTTCAGTAGTTTTAGAAACAGTTAAGGGTGACATGCAGATTCATTAGACTTCCTTCTCACAGCATT
Organism: Okapia johnstoni; assembly: GCA_024291935.2. NCBI lineage: Eukaryota > Metazoa > Chordata > Mammalia > Artiodactyla > Giraffidae > Okapia > Okapia johnstoni. The sequence continues at coordinate 119,320,365 of CM044306.1, read as the reverse complement.
GCTGCCACACACAAGAGCACTGAGAATTGTTCCTGTTAGGAAAAAATACTGCTTGTAAACAAAGCACTTAGAGAAGCGTAAGGTGCCGTAATGATGCCAGATGTTATGGCTCTTTGCTTAATTTTTATATTTGGATTTGGGGAAATAATACTGAGAACATATGGGCTAGATAACAGTGACGTGTTCAGGTCAAAGGATCATCTCTAGCAATTTATAATAGAGAACTTGTGGGTATTTAGATGAAGAAATAGCCACAGTGAGATAATTTGGTAGTTTATATAAGGCCCTGTGAATAGCCCTCTCCAGAAGTGTCACAGAATGCTGATGGCAATGTTTTGGTCTCTGGCAGGTGTGGGTAAGCTCGCTCCATAGTGGTTAAGTCATCATCGAAGGAAGGTCTTCAAGGCTAGTGTGGGCTTAGTCATATTTAGCTTTGTGACATGCTTGTGTCTGTCATCATGCTTTCTCACCGCTCATCAGCACGGACAGAGACAATTGATAGATTGTCTGGAATATTTTTATCTTGGCTAAAATAATTTTACTTAATTTGACTCTGCAAGTTAGGCAACAGGTGTCTTTCAGAAAAACCCTGATATTCTTGTGTTTGACACTACCTGACCTCATTCTATTTTAATTTGCTTTAAAATTCTCTTTTTATCTATTCTTTTTCTACTTTATAGATATAATTATTTTCATTTAAATGTTTTTCTATTGTGTGTGTGTAAATTCATACTCGTTTTAATACAGACACAGGATAAATCAGCTATAAATTGTTTTTCTCACTATTTGTAATAAGAGAATGTGTGGGTAGTTATACTACCTTTATCATTTCCTGCCTTTTCTGTCTGTCCTAATTTTGACTAATGCATAGATTAGTATAGCTCAAGAATGCTATACTGTAATAGTAAATATTTATATTCATGTCTGGATTATACATACTTTTATTAATCTATCATAAAACTTAGTTTTGTGTTTTTGTGTAATTAGTCCCTGTTCAATTTTCCAGTTTTCTACTATTAATTTACCTACGATTAATAGTGCCATGAATATCCTTATAGGTAAATCCCTATGTATATTTATGCTTCTTCCTCAGGATAAATTCTAATGTTGATTTGTTCATTTTTTTATTTTTCTGCTTTTCCCTGTTCCCCTCACATCCCCTCCCCTTTCTCCTCCTCTTTCTTCTTCTTTGATAACTTACAGTCATTTTGGGAAAAGAATATAAGTATTGTGCTATTGCACCCCATTTGCTGTTTATAAATGGAAGAGGAAGGGAAAACGATTAACATATATCAAGTGCTTGCTATGTTCTTGGCACTATCATGGATTATCTTTTACAGGGCATACAGTATTTGAGGTGGGTACTGAAGAGTCCTCATTTTAAAATGAGTCCTCATTTTACAATACATTTATGTATTCTCGTATGAATACGAGACCCAGAGAGATTATGTAACTTGGCCAGTCATATAGCTAGTAGGAACCAAAGATAGGAATCACATTTAGGCATGTCTTTTTGAGTGAATCATGCCTTGAAGTTTGTCAGAAGATTTATATTAAACAGCACATTTCCCCCATCGTGTTACTGTGCATTTGAATTATATCCGACAAAAGGTTTTTTTTTCCCCCCCAAATAGGGGTATAATTTACATATAAGAAAATGCACAGATCTTAAGTGTAAGTTTGATATGTTTGACATTGTGTATTCTTATGGAACCACTTCCCAAAACAGATATGGAACATTTTCATCACCACAGAAAGTTCTATTATTCCCCTTTCCAGTCAACTGAACCACCACCCTTTCCCTTCAACCAGGCAACTGCTTTCTAATTTCCGTCCCCACAGTTCAATTTTGCTTTCTCTTGATTGTCGTATAAACAGAATCATACAATATGTATTCTTTCTTATGGATGTTGTTCTTTGTGTGGATTTCTCTTTGGGGAAGAAGGGGGGTGGTGTTGATGGGTGGTGGGAAAGATTGCCAATTCGACTGAAGTCCTAGAGCAAGTGGTGGCGGGGCTTACCTGAGGGAGAAGAGTAGAGGGAATGTATGTATTCTATATGGATTCTGTCTCTGTGAGGTAGCTATTATCTCTGTTTTACTGCTGAAGTATCTGTGGCTCGCCGGAGAAACTAATAAAGCTGATCTTTTCACAGCTTAGAACTAGTCAAGCCAAGATGTGAAGTCTGAAGTTTCGCCTATCTAACCTAAAGCTTGTGCATGCCATTTCCTCATGCAAAGAATTTTTTTCTTCTTTTGCTGAAAGAGTGAAAAAGACAATGTTAAGCTGCCTACCTCTCTGTGATAACTGAGGCGTGGGGAAGCCAAGGGTCAGGGTTATCAGGCCAGGAAGCAGAGCAAGTTCTTTAGAGAGCTCCAAGTGGAGCAGGGACGTGGCCAAGCCGGGAGGCGGAAATGGCTTCATTCCTGGCCTCCAGCCCTCCTGGAAGTGTTTGTAACTGGACCCGAGGCAATCCTGTTCCTTCCTGCTGTGAAGTCCTCCAGGATTCAAAGGGCCAACGCCTTGTGCTTTTGGCCTACGTTTTAGGGAGACTTGGCCAAGGACCTCAAGGTTAGTGTTGGGGAAGAGGATAGTTAAGCTTTCCTCTTTGTGGAGATTAGGATCGCTGCTCCTCCAGGTGAGAAAACTTCACCTCTCTTCAGGGGCTGGTGGTGGTTCCCCACAGTCACACACTGCTTGCATTCCGTGGTACATGATGTGAGAAATAGGCTTAGGAAAGAGAATGCAACAGAAGTGCCACATCACTGAAATGACTGGAGATGAGGGTTAGGGATTTAGAAGTCATGACAGAGTTGGTGGCGTGGCATTGGTTTAGTTAGGAAGTGAGGGACTGCAGGGCTATTTATACTGATTAAAGTGAAATCCCTCTGAACATCCAGGCTCAAAAAATATACTTAGATTATTTTATGATACACCAGATGAATCCCAAATGGGCTAAATATATGCTAAATATTTTTTCATCTCCTAGAAAAACTAGGAATACAAGTGAGTACCTACCAAATTTCCTGAACTTTGAAGCAAGAAAGAAAACTTGAAGGAATTTTTATGACTTCATGAAAAAAGTATGTGCAAAATATCTGTAACAAGTAGGAAAGATAAAAAGCTAATAATATCCTTGTTATATAAAGAGTTAACATGTGCTACAGGAATGAAATGAAACAGGATAGAGGGTTCAGAAACACTCAAGAAAGTATGAGAATTTAGTTCATGATAAGGATGGCATTTTAAATCTGTGGGATAAAATAAAATATTCAATATGCATTGAAATAGTCGGCCAAGCATTTGGGACTCAGAATGAAAGCTCTGCTTCACTCGTTAAACCAAAATAAACTTAAGTAGTTGGTTAAAATATTTAAATTGAAATGCCTTGAGAAGCAGGATGATGTTGTGGGTAAGAGCATAGATTCTGGGGTTAGACAGCCTGGGCTTCCAGGCTACCTCCACCAGCCACCAGCTGTATGACCTGAGCAAGTTACAAACCACTTGGTTCTTCACTGTCATGAAATAGGGATGACACTAGTACCTCACGGGATTGCTGTGAGGATTAAGTAAATAGCTGTATGAAAAGGGCAGAGAATATCACCTGGCACATACAAGTGCTGTTTAAGTATAGCTGCCATCATCATCCTTATCATCAATACTATTATGGAAGGTGTAAAACCGTAAAAGCACTTGATGGAAAATATTTTTATTAGCTTGGGGGTCGAGCAACCATTCTTTATCATGACACAAAAGCCGTACCTCACTAAGGCAAATATGGAGAGATTTAAATTGAAAACTTCTACATATGAGGCAAGGAGAAGGGGGCGACAGAGAATGAGATGGTTGGATGGCATCACCGAATCAATGGATATGATTTTAAGCAAACTCCGGGAGATAATGAAGGCTGGGAAGCCTGGTGTGCTGCAGTCCATGGGTTGCAAAGAATTGGACATGACTTAGTGACTGGACAGAAACAATGAGAGGGCTGGACGTCACTGTACTGAGTGGAGACAGTCTGAGACATGACAGCTGTTCATTTAGTGCTTCCTAAACTGAAATGGGAAGAGGATTAGTAGAAGCCAGGTAAGTGTCCAGGAGGCATTTGTCTGAGTGTACTCAACGTTGCCTTGGTCTTTCTAGGTAAGACTGCTGGATTCGTTACCTGGGGCTGCTATGTCAAATTACTACAAACTTAGTTTCTTCAAACAACAGAAATCTATTCTCTTCAGTTCTAGAGCTAAAAGATTGAAATTAAGGTGTTGGCTGGGTCATGCTCCCTCTAAAGGCTCCAGGGAACCTTCCTTGCCTCTTCCAGCTTCTGGGGGTTCCTGGCATTCCTTGGCTTGTGGCAGCATAATTCTAATCTCTGTTTCCCTCTTCACCTACTTCATCTCCTTCCTTGTGTCTATGTGTCATCTCCTTTTCTTATAAGAACATTAGTCATTGGATTTAGGGCCCACATTAATGTAGTATGACTTAATCCTAACTAATTATTATTAACTATTTCCAAATGAGCTCACATTCTGAGGTTCTGTTATGACATGAATTTGGGGTGAGTATTCGACCTCACCACAACTTTTGCATTCCTTTTCAGAGGGAAAGCAGTGGCTTTGAGAGTAGTGAGGCTGGTAAAGGTAAGGGGATGTGTCTAGCACACACCTCACTGGGAGCTTTGGTCTAAGTAGAGGCAGCATGCACAGAGGCACCCTCTAGAGAAGGCCGGAGATACCTCAACTAATCTCATGCAGGCCTCACCTAACATAGTACCACAGATGTGAACATCTGAAAGTGACGGAAGGGATAAGAAGAAGAAGGACGGAGTTGATAGAAAACTTAAGAAAGCTCTTCAGGGAAATGCACTTACTGGGTCATATGCTGTACTAAGAGATACGACTGAAATCCCAAGCCATCTTGGACAAATTAGAATTTCTAAAAAGGATCTATTATTAGGCTTCAGAAGATTGTGAGATTACCTGAAATATCATGGAAAAAAATTGTGTATGTGGCTATGTAACTACCTCTTCTGGGTAGGGGATTCAAAACTCTCAGTCAGATCCGCAAGGGTGTCCAGAACCCCCAGAAAAAACCACAGACTAAATAAAGAATGATCCTTGGGGTAGAGTATTAGGATTAGTTTTCAGATAAAAAGGCAAGTGGACCTTCTCTTATGATCACCATGGGTTAAAATTTACCTGTATAGCTATGTTATATTACAAATGCATTTATCATTGAACTTGTTTTTGAAAGTTCTCAGTGTTTCCAAGCTGTGCACAAATAATTTATGCGCCCTCCCCACCCCTAACCCCCACCCCATGTCTCTGCTGCTCTTCAGGACTGACCCTTTGGGAGAGGCATCTTGCCGCAGTCTCCATGTCCCTTCCCTTAGCCCTCCAGTGTCTCAGCCTGTCCGTGGCACTTAGCACAGTTGATCCCTCTTCCTTCTGCCAACACTGTCTTTAGCTGGCTTCCAGAATGTCACCGCTCTTACGCCACCAGCTGCAGCTTGCTCATCCCCTTTGCAGAATTGTTCTCGCCTTTCCTTCCCTGTGAGAAACCCCAGGCTCAGTCCTCACACTCTTTTCCTTCCCCATTTATATTGCTGCCCAGGGGATCTCCCCAGAGAAGGCAATGGCACCCCACTCCAGTACTCTTGCCTGGAAAATCCCATGGACGGAGGAGCCTGGTAGGCTGCAGTCCGTGGGGTTGCTAAGAGTCAGACACGACTGAGCAACTTCACTTTCACTTTTCCCTTTCATGAACTGGAGAAGGAAACGGCAACCCACTCCAGTATTCTTGCCTGGAGAATCCCAGGGATGGCGGAGCCTGGTAGGCTGCCGTCTGTGGGGTCGCACAGAGTCGGACACGACTGAAGCGACTTAGCAGCAGCATCAGCAGGGGATCTCCCTTGGTTTTTCCCTCTCATCTTCCTGAGGGTATGTATTATGAAAACAAGTTTTCCTCCCTATGCCCCTTTAATTCTTTTTCACATAGGCAGTTCAATGTGTTTATTTCATTTGGGCTGCACTTTTTAGATGTCTAATTTTGTCCCTATTGGCTCATCCTCCCCTGGGGATATTGGCTCTTCGACTGGTAATGTGTACTTGGTTGGAGGGCTTAAAGCAAGCCTAGGACCAAATTGTGCCTCTCCTGGTGAAGGGACCTCATCTCCTAGAAATACTTTGCCACTGTCCCCTCCCATCACCACCACCACTGCCACCACCCAAGTGGCCTGGCTCCTCAGGAAACCCTTCTGATCTCTGCCAGGCACTGCTTTCTTCCAGTGCCCATCTTCCTGAGTTGCCATCCAACCTCAACAGGTTGGGGGCTGACCTGCTATACCTGCCTGGCCCCTGGCTTGCACTGGGCTGGCACTGTTGTATTTTGGTCTCTCCATATTGGTGGCAAGTGGCACATAGAGTAGTGTCTGGAAGGAAAAGAAAGCTTTTCCCAGGCTCCCAGGCCAAAAAGCTTTTTCCAGGCTCCCAGGCCATCTGTGAGCCTTGGCATCTCATACTTTTCCACCATAGACTGCTCTTCTCCACCAAACCAGGACCCAGCCAATCTCCATCTCTCCAGGATTTCCCACATGTTTGCTGTTACTTTTTCAGATTCATCAACTTTCTCTTTTTTCCTAGCAGTGTACAGAATTGGGGTTTAGAAAAAGAGGCTGGCAACATGTTAGTGCATCAGCTTGTAGTCTGTGTAAGCTCCATATGAAAAGGGACAGTAAAACTGTTTCCACATTGGAAAATGAGTTCCATACAAATTAAGAAATAATTTAAATATATTAAAAAGGAAATACATTTACTCAACAAACATTTGGAAGGATATTTAAATTCACATAATAAAAGTAAAATTAGAATAATAGCTGCATATATCTTTAGTGGAACAAAATATCATACACACAAACCCAGTACTGGTATTTTCCAATGAAATTACACATTTTCATATACTACTAATGGACATCTAAATTTGATTTAGTCCTTTCTGAAAGTATCCAGCTTATCTCTAGAGTCTTAAATTGTTTATTCCCTTGATTCTATAGTTCTGTTCCTGGAATTCTAACCTAGAGAAGCTTCAGTATGAGAAAAATCTTTAGGCACAAAGATATGCAGTGAAATGTCATTTATAGTAATAGTGACAATGACAGCACATGGAAACGGCCTAACTGCAGTTGTTGTTTGTTGTTGTGTGTGTGCAGTCGTGTTTGACAATTTGCAACTCCATGGACTGTAGCCCACCAGGCTCCTCTGTCCATGGAATTTTCCAGGCAAGCATACTGGAGTGGGTTGCCATTTCCTACTTTAGGAGATCTTCCCAGCCCAGAGATTGAATCCATATCTCTTGCATCTCCTGCATTGGCAGATGGATTCTTTACCATTCGTGCCTCCCAATGACAGGCTTTGAATCTATTAAAATGATCTATCTAAAGAAAATATGAAAACGTGAAAAAATTCTCTGACATAATGTTAAGTGAAAAACAAAGATAAAACAGTTTACATAGTATTAAATATTTTATGCATAGTAAAACAGAGGATGAGATGGTTGGATGGCATCACTGACTCGATGGACATGGGTTTGGGTAGACTCCAGGAGTTGGTGATGGACAGAGAGGCCTGGCGTGCTGCAATTCATGGGGTCGCAAAGAGTCAGACACGACTGAGCGACTGAACTGAACTGAACTGAAAGAAACTAGAGAGAAATTAATGGCAACATTAGTAGTGCTTGTGTTTGGGAATTTTATTTTCTCTTTTTATTTTTTATTAGCTCCAATGTCTTGGAGAAATGTTTAAGTTAAAAAGCTACAAAAACCTGTCTGGTTTTGGTTGATTCAAGATTTGGCAAAGAAAGGATAATGAAATGATCAAAGTTATTGGCATGCATATTTCATAAAAAAGCAAATCTTTCCAACGTAAAAGAACTTATTAGAAAGGAAGGAATAGCAGAGGAGTAAGGAACTCTCCTTTTTAACTTAAATACAGCAGGTGCTTGAGAGCAAGAGCTGGGACACAAGCTGCAGGCTCAAATCCAACTCTGCCTTCCCTTAGCTGTGTGACCTTGAACAAGTTACTTAACTTCTCTGTGCTCCAGTTTCTTTATCTGCAGAATACAAATAACAAGAGCACCTTCCCCCTAGAGTTGTTATGACCCTTTCTATGAGCCAAGGAGCTCTATGAACACAATCCTCCTAACAACTCTAGGGGGAAGGTGCTCTTGTTATTTGTATTCTGCAGATAATATATATATGAATGTATATATATATAAAGAGAAGACAACAGTGATAGTAGATAATATTCATATATATATTTCATAAAAGACCAAATCTTTCCAATGTAAAAGAACTATATATATATGAACATTATCTACCATCATTGTTGTCTTCTCTTTATCCTCATCAAAGCTCATGATTCCAAAAATCTCTGGTGTTTAAAACCCAGCTGCATGACTCACTTATTCTGGGCCCTTGAGAAGCTCACTTTGCCTTTCAGTTTCTGTGTAAAGTGGGGATAATAAAGTCCCTGCTTCCTAGGGTAACAGTGAAAACCAAATGAAATCAAGTTGGTCGCATACTTAGCATGGGGCTCAACCCACAGTGAATGCTCAGAGCAGAGGTACTGGGAGGTATGGCTGATACCGAGGTGGTAGAGTTTGTTTTCCTTTAGGTCTGTTTTAAACCCTCAGAAAGTATAGGGGCACATAATGAGTGGGCAGCGATGAGGGCTTTGCGGTCCCCTTTTGACAGAGTGAGAAAGTTGAGGGTCAGTGACAATCATGATAGTTCATAGGTTTATACTGCTTTACAGTTTTCAGAGCTCTCTACATGTATGTTGACTTCCTGATACAACAGTTCACCTGCCCTCGTTAACAGAAGACTTGCCCTTGTTACTGCTATTTACAAACTTCCTAGCCATTCCTCCATGTTCATGGTGGACTTCAGCAACTGACTGTGTCTGTCTTCCTCTCCCACTCTAGATCTAGTTGTTCTTGAACACTTGGTTTTAGGCAGATGGCATGTCCATTACTTTGGACTTAAACTTCTTTGTCCTCATCTTATTCCATATGAGCAACCCATCCATGTGGCCATATCTTGGATCCTATTTGCCTAAGAATTACCTGTAAATTCTTAAACCATTCTACCCTTCAGCCTGTTACTACATACTTAGTAATTTATAATTTTAACTGTAACTGATGGGTTCATTAATCAAATTTTTACCCAGTTTACAGTATAAAAACATTTACCTGTTTAAAAAGATTTTTTTTTCACTTTTGATGGAAAGGACTGTAATGCAGGTAAACTTTATGGATTGCCCAGGAGAAAATCATAATCTTTAGTGATTCATTTTATCAAAGAAATCCTAGTGCAAGATCTTTTGCTTTTTTGGGTTAAAAATACCTGTTTTCTAAAGAAGGGTTAAATATATGTTACTGTTTGTGTAGTCAATCTGGATAACTAGAGTGTGATTTTTCTCGCTTAACAGTTAAAGAGAGGAAAATGGTGATATTAACCAGTAAATTATAACATTACTCTAATTTTTTTTTTTAAATTTATCCCACCTTTTAAGATTACATATTAGCTCCATTTGTTAATGTATTTTAATAACTCACTTTTTTCCTTCAGTTTATGGGACTTCCTTAATTGCAGGAAATACCTTTTTAATTAACTTGTATTCAAATACAGTGAAAATATAGAAAAGTGTACAGATCATAAGTAAACAGGAGTTTTCATGAAGGGAACACACACCTGTGTAACCCACCCCCAGAGTGTGAGTTAGAACGTCGCCAGCATCCCAAAGCCCACACAGTTCCCTTTTAAAAATGAATATTTTTGTGTGCTGTCATTCTTTGTTTCCTGTTTGCCAGTTTTTGAATATATTTATTCTTTTTCTCTCTTTTTAAATAAAATTTTTGTATTTTTAAAGTAACACATACAGTCTTTACAAGTTAAGTCATAGTGTAAGACTTACGACAAAGTACAGCAATTTCTTGCTCCACTGCTCCCCCTCCTCAGGATACTTCTTGCCAAAGGGGAGAACCCCTTTAGAATTCTTTTGCCATTTGCACATTTCCATATTTCATAATAATAATAACTATATATGGCTATTTTTATTAACCCAATTTTAGGTATTATCAGTTGACCTCCTCTTATGGTAAATAAAGACTTAATTATCTTATACTGGCATTTCTATTACTTCCATTTCTTCCCAATATATTTACACTAAAAATTTTGGTTACATGAATATTTTCTATTAACATTATATGTCTGTGCAAATTATATTCAAAATGGATATTATAGAATACTATGATCGAGGAGTATTGTTTGCTTTTTCTTTTTTTAATGGCATTAATGCTTGTGTTGGCTTTCGCATGATTCTCTGTGAGCCTCTTGTCTAAAATCCTCATCTCTCCTGCCCTCCCTTTTCTGGCTTTAGCAGTCACTAACCCTCGAGCTTGCCAATCCAGCAGTCTTCCAGCCCTGATCTTTTGTGGATGTACTCTCCTTGTTACTTTCTCCTTCCCTGGTTTCCATGACATCACTTGCTGCCATCCTTCCTTAGTGCACAGACCTCCATTCATCTCTCCTCCTCTTAAATGGTGTTTTTCTTAAAGACTCCATCCTCGGTGTGATTCTTACCCCACACAGTCTCTTTAAGCATTATCTGCCACGTGTGACTGCTATCTATTCCTCCATATGGAACTCTCTCCTCAGGCCCAGATCCAGCTATTTAATCACTGAACATCAAACAGAGAGTATAAAAACAAATTTGGTATTGTCTTGCCTTCTATTCAGGACCTGTCTCCTGATGGTGTCTGCATGTGAATTGGGTAAAGGTGTGTTTGGTGTCTACACCCTGAACCCCAACAGAGGCACTGTACCTCCTTGCCATTTTACAGTTCTCTTTATGCACCCACAGATACACACAGACACATACTTTACCAACTTTTCCCCTCTCAAACACCAGCACTACAGCTCCGCATTTTAATTGGCAACAAGAATAAAAGATTTCTCTTCCCCCTTGGCTACTCATCATGGCTAAAATGAGGAGATAGGATGTTGGGCCAACTGTGAGAGCCCAGAAAAAGCAAAGAATTTTACTACTTTAGTATGCTTCACTTGTCCATCTTAGTAACTGTTTCACTAGACCATCTCTTTCGAAGTATGTTAATCCTTGAAATGTTTACAGAACAATTACTTGAAACAGGTAGTGCATATTCATACCATTTCTCCTGCATTGTGACTTTCAGACTTAAAACCATGAGTGGGGAGTGTAATATCAATTTCATTACTTTCAGATTTAAAACTGTACATGTTGAATTATAATGTGAATTTATGGGCAGAGATAATTTACCTTGTCTGTCACAAAAGAAAAAAAAGCACAACTGAGTGTTCTCCCGTCCACTTGTATCCCTGGATGTAATTAGGACCATGAGTCGGAGCTTACGTTCCTAACAGTGTTCACGGGCCAGAGGGGCCTTGATTCCTTGGCTGCATCTCACGTCTGGATCAGAATGCTCTGCAGGGAGACAGAGCAAGGTGTCGTTTGTATTTCTCTTAGCAACTCTTTCTGAAAGAGGTATGTTCGTGCAGTCTTTCTTTCAGGCACGAGTTGTTTATTGCACTAGTACTGTGTGCCAGGCACGATGTTAGACATTAAGGACACGAGTTGATGAATGTGGTCCTCTCCTTGAAGTTCAGAGTAAGAATAAAGATGTGGCACCCTCTCTCTTGGAACCCTGCCACTCAGAAGAGCATGTGATCTGTGGACCATCAGCATCAGCACCACCTGGGAGCTCGTTAGAAATGCAGAGTCTCAATCCAAGATGGAGCGCATTCATCCAGGATTCTGCATTTACAGCAGGCTCCTGGGTGATGCCACTGCTGTCAGTCCAGGGGCCACACTGAGTAGCAAGGTCTGAGGGTACTCTCCTTGAGCTAGTTCTTTAGGTAGATCCATGTGTCTTTGCTGGCCTCCTATCACAAGGGTGGGTCATTGAGGATGCACTTTCTGTGCCTCCAGGAGCCCTTGAGATGCATGGCCCAATATAGCTGTACCTTGTCATAGCAGTGTAACCTGCAGTGGGGCTCAACTTAGTTCATCTATCAGCATTCAGAGTATCTGGGGTAGAATGTGTAAAGACTAATGAAAGCAAGATGGCCAAGAAGTTGCCAAACGGTGAGTGGAACTCGGGTAGTTGGAAGGACAAGAGATACTTTCTGGGTAGCCTGTGTGCCTGAGGCAAATTCATTGGTAGTTTATCATTCAACAGTGAGGAAGGGCCAGGACCACTTTAAGCAGAATTCTAATTCTGAGCATTATCGCTGTGATCCGGGTGGAAAATCGTGAGGCCAACATAAAGGAAGAGGGGCTAGATTTAGGACTCATTGATGGCATCACCGACTCAATGTTCATGAGTTTGAGTGCCGGAGTCCTGCTCCAGCTGGTCAGGGTTCCCTTAGGATGGACGGCGTCGGTGATATGAATGAGAAGACACAGCGAGTCGTGGTGTTTCCAAGTGTCTTCTGACTTTATTGTTTTTAAGACAGTTTTTATATTTTTTGTGGTACATAGAAACAAATGTAAAGCATAGAGTCATACCAATTCAGCTCAGTGGGCATACCAATTTAGCTTAATGGACATATGAATTCAGCTTAATGGGCCTATCAATTCAGCTTAATAGGCCAGCAGTTTTTGACCTTCATAGAAACTGTTTGCCTGTTTTTAGTTACAAAAAGCCTCATTTTGTTTACATCATCTTCCGGCCTGGGGGCCTGCTAACATCTTGTGACTCTCCATTGATAAGGGTTGATCAGTCAGAACACTTTTGTATCAGGCACAGCAGGAAAGAATTTATCAATAGGAAGTTTCAAGGTAAAACCTGTTCTCGGTAATTTACTCTACGCCTTGAGCTTAACAGAAAAGAATGTGGTCCCATAAGGTCATAGAACAGCAAGCTGAAGGTCAGCTCTAAGTAAGAATCATCAGTTAATTTAACAATTGTCTTATTATTTGTATTAAAGCTAAACTTTTATTTATATAAATCTTTAACTATTATGCTCTCATTATATAGGCTAAATACGTTAAGAGTAAAAACATAGTGAGTAAATATAGACTAAGTAACAGTTTCATAAAGCAGTATTTCTTATATTTCCTAACAAGCCTTTCTTTCCTACAAAGGGCTCTGTGCCCTTTGGGGCTTTCTGTGTGGAGGCTCTCAATGCTGTTCTGTTGTTAAGGGACAGTCATGCACATTAGCTCCAAAGGCACAGGTACGTTTATTAAACAAACCAATATGTTAGCAAAAGGAATTTAGATCAGCATACTCTATATCTCAGATAATCTTATTTAGGGTGCTACCGTTCAGGGGCCTTGTCGATTGAGATTTCAGATTGATCTATTTTAGAAGGGAATCAGGAAAAGCCTTTTGCCTAAGTCACAGAAAATAAAAAGAGGTTTATTATAGTAAACGTCAGAAAGAGAGATCTCATTTTTAAGGTGAGCGCTGAGGCAGCCTTCCGAGAATCCCTGAGGCCTGAGAAGCCGTGCTCAAATCAGTCCTCTTTCTCATGACTCTGTCATGGGTGGGATCTCGTGAGCTGGCTCCCGGCATTTGAGCAAGCTCCAGGAGTTGGTGATGGACAGGGAAGCCTGGCGTGCTGCAGTCCATGGGGTCACAAAGAGTTGGACGCGACTGAACTGACCTGAGGAGTGTTGAGTCAAATCAGTTACGTGTGGCCCAACCAGGAGAGAAGAGAATCTAGGTTGGTGCTCAGGGTGCTGGCTCTGAGAGTACAGGAGGAAGAAGGATCTGGGATCTAGGTTTCCCTGTAGGATAGATAGAGGGTGAGAAGTTGATGGGACACGTCTGGTAGGTATTGAGGTGCACGGTCTGGGGGCTCTGTTTGGAAGGTAGTTAGGCTGGCGCTGCACCCACAGTATTGGGTAGATACTTGGTCACAGTGTGTTTGCAGCTACAGGTGTGGATCAGATCATTCGGAGAGGACCCTCAGAGTAAGAAGCGAGGTGCGTGGAGCCTAGGGCCCTGTGAAGCAGAGCCCTCCAAGGAGCCTGAAAAGGGGACACCAGGAGAGGTCAGCTCACTGTCTGCGTTCCCAGACGGTGGTTCTGGTGGGGCTCATCTTGTGTTTTATTCTTCAAAGTGGCAGAGTGATATTCTTACAGGCCTGACATGGTTTTTCACTGTCATCATCGTTGATGGTGAGGGTGGCCCTTTGTTTTTTGTTATTGTTTGGTGGTTTCTAGCTTACCAGTTTCTTCTGTGCATTTTTTAAGGTCCTTAAAATCCTGGTCAGGGCAGTAATGGATGGGATGGCTGATCGTAGTGGCGATGTTGCAACTGGCCTCAGAGGAAAGCTGCAGGAGTTATTTGGCAGAGTGACTTCAAGAGTGACAAATGATGGAGAAATCTGGAGGCTGTATGCCCAAGTGTATGGAAACGGGCAGAGTGACAAGCCCGACGAAAATGAAAAGGTGAGTCCTTCCCAGTCCTCTGGGGCTCTTACCTTCTATTTGAACACAGACATGGTGAATCTGCTTTTTTGATGGTTGGAGGGAGACTAATAATTTGAAAGATAAGGTTAATATGCTCATATTTTCAGTTGTGATGCAATCTTTTAACATAAGCACCCTGAATTGTGGACAGGTTAGAATGTGTAAACATTCATCTTTTTTCTTTCCATGAGTTTTTCTTAAATAATTGTTCTGTTTCCCAAAAAGGGTCTCTTTAACCTGCTTTCCTTACAAGCTGTGAACAGCTGGTTCTCGTTATTTACTCCACACCCCTTTCTGCAGGCTCCTTACTGAAGACTAAGGTAGTTGGTACAAGGACAAAGGAGTGTTTAAATCTGAGGTGGAGACTATGAAAAGGAGAAAGAAAAAGGAGCACGATAAGATTATTCGAGAGGAGCTTTTAAAGTCTAAACATAAATGTTTTACAAAGGTTGCCCTGCCCCTTTCTTGCAAGTGCAGTGGAACACCAGTTATGTTCAAGTTATGCCTTCAGCTTCTTATCTTATACTGTAAAGGGGGCCTCCAGAGTTTCCAGGGTTGGAATACTAAATGTTTTGTGTTCTTTTCAAAACATCCACAACAAATCAAATGTACTTGTATAAGTTTGGAATTCGCCACAGTACAGCTAATCTATGGGATTCTTAGCCGGTCTCTCCCCACCCTTCAGTCCACCCAGCTGGCTTCCAGCAAAGCCTTGTCAGCCTGGAGAATACATACTCACACGCATGTGTGCACACACTCCTGGATTCCATCCTTCCATTCTTCTTGAATTCTGTCCTCTCTTGCATATGCGGCATTAAGGATACTCTGAATTCTCTGATCTGTGATTTCTCCCTTAAGGGTGGAGTGGTTGTAAAAGAGAGTTGTTTTAAGCATCTGTGTCGTTACCTACCTGCCAGTAATCCCACAGTTTTCACCAAGTTCACACCTCATTCTCTAAACTGGTCTCTTAAGCTGATGTTTACAAATGCCAGGGAAATGTGCATATTTCTTATAGATTTGCAAACCCAGCCTTTTAATTTTTGGAGAGAAGTGTCTCCATTCAGACATGCCCATTTGATTTAACTGCTCGTTGCTGTTGGACGTGCATCTGCATCCCTTCTTTGATGAGAATAATGCTGAGACTATGCTGCATAACCCATAGGCTGGCTTTTCAGCTGGAATTAGTTCCATATGACTTTCAGGAAGCAGAGTTTGAAATGTGAATTCTGCTGCTTGTTCTGAATGCTGTTCTTTTTCTTTCCTCAGGCGTTCCAGTATCTCTCTAAGGCATACAAGTGTGACACACAGTCCAGTTGTTGGGAGAAAAATATTACGTCATTTAAGGAAGTGGTTCAAAGAGCCTTAGGACTCGCACATGGTATTTGATGTAACGTTTGATATCCATGGTATATTTTAATGTATTTCTACTGTTAGGAAAACAAATTAGTCAAAAACAAAATTCCATTTCAGATAATTTCAGATTACTTCATTGAATTAGATTTTTGTAGTTAATTCAGCAAACATTTATAGATTAACTTTTATGTAGTAGGCATCCTAGAACAATGAGAAAAAATAGGCTAGAGGCTTAAATAATGTTTGAATAAGTGACGGATAGATAGGAAATACCTTTACAACTGTGTTTAATCTTTACACAGAAGTAACCTCCTGTATTGATGATGTAGTAGTAAGAAAATCTGAACTTTTCTTGACTCATATTCTTCTTTTGTAAATGAAAATATTAATAAGAGTACATAGATTACTGGAGTGCATAGCACTTTATTTTAATGTGTGGTATTTGAGGGGAGAAATAACCTTACCTAGAAAATTGTATGCCGATTAGGGAAAGATATTCCAGATAAAGGCTGCTTTTAATTATTTGCATTAATGAAAAGTATACCAGTTACAGGCAATAACACACTTTTATATTTATGTTTGAACATAGGCATGTGATGCCCTGGAAATGCAATTCAAATAAAATAATGAAGCTACACTGTCAAGGAGTGAATCACAAGGACTGTGAATCTATCCTAAAGTCCTCCTGTAACTTCTGCAACTAATAGTTGCCGCAAATAGGACACCAACAAGGGGCAATATAAAGGGCAGACCTTTGGACTCAAGGGGACCTGAGCTCCAGGACCAGCTCTACCACATGCTAACTCAGTGCCTTGGGGTCACCATTACTTACCTTCTCTGACCCTTAGTTCCCTTGTCGTGAAAATGGGGATAATACCTATGGTTGTTATGAAAAATAAGTAAAAGCATATTGAAACACTTAACAGTATCTTACACATGGTTTAAATGTTAATCCCTTACCTCCTCACCCCACAGCCTGTTCTTTCTATGGTAGAGGATCTGAGCTGGGTGATAAGGGACTCGAAACTAAAAAGGAAAAAATGAGTAAGAATAAAGCTTAACTGCCTTGAAAAAAAGTCACAGAATGTTCAAACAGTTTAGAAATGGGCTTAGTAGTTAATAATTCTACTTGTCATTGACAAAAGGATATAAATATCCAATTTCCTGGGCCACCCACCCCTTGACAGATAAGATAGAAGTTAGACTCTGTGTAGCTGAAACTCAGTGTAGAAAAGGTTGAGACACTTTCTGACAGGCCAGTGGGAGGAGGGTCGAGGGTGGCTGGAATTTACAAAGCTTGTGCTGGCCTTAGGGTAGGTGGGCTCAGGTGGAGTTCATTCTTTAAAAGTTCAAAGGCCTTTGGCCTTTGTGGATATGGGACTACTTTTGGAGGAACCCATGCTAAGGTATATTATCTACACAGTTATAGCAGGGTGCAGTTTACTTTGAAGAACTTATCTGAGCTATTTCAACTTGCCAACCCTAAACATTTCTGTGAACAGCAGGTTCTGTATCCATCAAAGCCAAGATATTATCTGTAATCACTAAGTGGTAGTATTAAACCTGTCAAATATAAATAGGCGGGTTAAAGAAATACTCCAGGAAAAAAAAAAATCTTTATTTTGCACCTTAAAATTGATTTCAAACTATTTTTGGTACCCTTTTTTCTCCTTCGGAGAAATACTTAGAGAAAAACAAGTGTCTTTTCTTTTAAGTTTCCCTTTGACTTGAATGAATTATGTGTTCGTGCTCCTTATGGCATTTTAAGCATACCTGAGTGGATGCTCTGCTTTCGTTTCTAGTGATATTTTAGATTTATGAAGATAAATCTTAACCTTGTCTGTGTTGCTTTTGTGTAGCCATGCTCCATGGAAGAATAAGCTGAGTTTCTCTGTTATTTCTGTTCTCTTTTTTTTATCTTTCTCCCGATCACTGTGCTCCACCTCACCCAATTCTGAAAAAGGAAATATGACATTAAAAAAAAAAATCTCTATATGATTTATTCCTTTTCGGGTTGCTATTTTGAAGACTAGACATGTGCTCCAAAAAGCTTGGTAAGGGTTTCCACATAGGGTTGGAGACCCTTCTGTAACAATGTTGTCATTGTGTACCCGTTGTTCTGTCTGGAGGGTGTTCATTTACAGTATGTGTTGTTCTGTTTTCTGGGAAAGGGTGGGCAAAAGTTCATTCCTTCTTTGCCATCCAGGAACTTTTTAAATCATAGTTATGCATTTTAACTACAGTCTGCCTGGAGGAAGCATAGCTGTCTTGGATTTCCTGATGATTTGAAACAGCAGGTTATTTCTCTCTCTCTCTCTCTCTTTCTCTCTCTCTCTCTGTCTCTCCGTCTCTAATGCCTCTTGAAAATAGGATTGAGGAACTGTTTTTGATATGTTACTAGGTACTAAACAACCCAAATATCTCACTCATGGTAGTTACAACCTTCCTCTGTTACGGGACACAAACATCATAATCCTCAATATCTCCAGGTTAACGTATGCCCTTTGAAAATGAGTGTGACATTGTCGACTCCCATGCATCCTTTCAAAATCTAGTTATTATTTTGAGATAGGGATGCCAGACATAGCTCTCATGCCGTAGAAGGTATTAATGAATGACAAAACTATTTTACCAGGCACACACAACCTCTGCTAGTTTACATACAGGAAGAAATCTGTTGTCTATCCCTGTTCTAAGAGACAGGGTACTGAGTAGACTTCAGTTGCTGCACTGTTTAGTGGAGTTTTAAAATAGGTTCTGGTTATTGATGTTTGTAGTGAACATAATGTATAATACTTTTTAATACTTTATAATACTTTTTAATAGCCAGGCCTTCTGCTAGAAGGGCTTATAGCCTCTGTTCATAATTTCAAGTTTAAGGGAAATGGGCTCCTCAGAACGCAGGAGGCAGAGTTGCTGGAAGGAGTGACTGTATTCTCCCCTGCTCGGTGCTAATGGTTACCCGGCGTGGCTCAGCGACCGGAGAGCCTGGTCATGCTCACCTTCCCTAAATGCAGGCACCTGGGTTGTTGACATCACTTCTTTCAGAGGGGTGATACAAGCCTCAAGTATGAAAATACAGTGAGAATTGAGCTATGACTATCTGGCATGTCACTTCCCTGGGCTGGTGTTATTGGCAATTGTGAGTCCCCACCAGGGACTCAGTATTTGGGGAAGCCATGTTAAGATGAACTGCATCCGTTTTTGTTCTCTGTGGGCATCTTGTCTCTGCCTAATTTCAATAATCTGTGCTTCTGTGTTTCTTTAGAGTCTATTCCCAACAATCTGTAACTCACCAAAAAACACTCATTTTCCTCAAAAGTCTCCTTTGAGCAATAAATTATCTTTTTTAAAGGATAAAAGGGAAAATTATGCACATAACTTATTTTCCTTTTACTGAAATAAAAACTTTCCATGTAGAAGCATTTCTAAAGTCTGCTACTATAAAATGCTAATGAAATAATTGGATTTTGTGCCTTTAAATTATCATTATCAATTTTTAATGGATGTTTCCCGTGTATTTATCTTCCAGTGGCTGTTAAATGCAGTAAAAACAAATCCAGTCCCCAGGAGGCTATACAAGTGCTTTCTTCAGTTCGACTCAATTTACGGGGCTTATTATCTAAAGCAAAGGTGAGAGTGAA
Organism: Okapia johnstoni; assembly: GCA_024291935.2. Lineage (NCBI taxonomy): Eukaryota > Metazoa > Chordata > Mammalia > Artiodactyla > Giraffidae > Okapia > Okapia johnstoni. The sequence continues at coordinate 119,300,856 of CM044306.1, read as the reverse complement.
ATGTGAAGTATTTAGAATTATCATAGGAAAAAAAAAGTTTTTGGTGTCAGCCAGCTGCTCTTAAGTTTTCTTTACATGAGGAATAGCTTTAGGGCCCACATTTACTTTATTTTTAAATTTCGTTTATTTATTTTACTTTTGGCTGTGCTGGGTCTTCTACTTTGCATGGGCTTTCTCTGCTTGCAGCGAGTGGGGGCTATTCTTTGTTGGGGTGTGCCGGCTTCTCATTACAGTGTCCTCCCTTGTTGTGGAGCATGGATTCTAGGTGTGCAGGCTTCATTGGTTGCTGCTCCCAGGCTCTAGAGCACAAGCTCAGCAGTGGTACACAGGCTTTGTTGCCCTGAGGCAAGTGGACTTTTCCTGGAACAGGGATTGAACCTGTGTCCTCTGTATTAGCAGGTGGATTCTTATCCACAGTACCACCAGGGGAGTCCCTCCTGTTATATTTTAGATACTAGCCCCCAGGTGGTTGTGCTGGTGAGGAGATCATTGACCTAGTGACTAAACCACCCTACTCACAGGTAACTTAGGAATCTTTGAAATTAATATTTATAATCCAGCTCTTGATGCTTTCTTTAAATTAAACAGTGCTCTTCTACTTACATCACTTTTTCCCAAAATGTGGCATATATACTACTATTAACACTTGGGTAAATGTTTTTTTAATATATATTTATTTCAGTGCATATTAGAAAAAGTGTAAGTAGCAATCAAATCTATAATTTCATGAATATTATTGCTTATTTTCTATTTACAGTAGTGTTCTAATGTTTTCCTTGAAAAACACTTTTATTTAAATAAAAAAATTGATTTAGAGACAGATATTAAGTAGGTGATGTATGGATTTGACAAAAATGTTAAAGTAGATGTCAAACTCAAGTTTGACAACTCAAACATATGCTATCAGTTTACAAACACCAGCCTGTGAACTGGTGCTAGGAGGGGGACAGCTGAGGGTCATTAAGGGAGCTCTTGAGTGGATTGGACTCCACATCTGTACCTGTGGCAGATCAGGTCTGGGACAGAGCCTGGGCAATCTGTATTCAGTTTCCCAGGTAGTTCTAACATGTAACTAGGTTTGGAGTATACCCCTGGGAACAAAATTTGAAGTAATATAACTTCTAGTACAAATTAACACTTTCTTTCCTAATCTTTATTTGCCTTCCCTTTTTAATCTTGGGTTGCAGCTAATTTTAACTCACTTTTGAGAGCCAAATTCATGGCATGTGAAGGTCACTTCTGGACACAAGTAAAGACCTTTCTAGAGGGTGCATTTTTATTAATTGCTTGATCTTTTCAGATCAGAGCATCATTTTTGCCTCTGTGTAGATTATTAACTCACTTTCCTATCTTAATGAGTGTGCCTGCTGGAACCAGGTTTCTATAATCTGGGAGAACTGTATTTTCTCCCAGCTTGACAGCACAGCTTCAGATTATGTGTTTCTCAGAAAGCTGCAGGAGCTGTCTTAGAGAAGGTCAAGGTAGCAAACTTTTTTCGTGACTCTTATTCCCAAATTGGGAGCTCAGTTTCCTAGTTTCGGTGAGGTCATCAACTTACCCATGATTGTTTATTTCTTCAGGATATACTCCACAAATTTCTCTTTCTCTGTGCAAAGCTTATAATTTATTAATTTTACATAAACCTACACTTATATATGACTTAAATAGTCTTTTTGTAATGTGATTTTACTTATTTATTTTTGGCTGTGCTGGGTCTTCATTGATGCACGTGCTTTCCTCTGTTTGCAATGAGTAGGGGACCACTCTCTAGTTGCGCTGCTCAGCTTCTTTCTGCAGTGGCTTTTCTTGTTGCGAAGCATGGGCTCCAGGGCATGTGGGCTACAGGAGTTGTGGTTGCCAGGCTCTAGAGCACAGGCTCAGTAATTGTGGTGCACTGGCTTAGTTGCTCTGCGGCCTGTGGGGTCCTCTTGGACGAGGGATTGAATCCGAGTCTCCTGCATTGGCAGGCAGATTCTTTAACCCAGAGCCACCAGGGAAGCCTCTCTTAAACAGTCTTGTCTGTACTGTCCAATCCATTCATATTGTGGAATTCCATACATTGAAAATGAGGCCTCAGAACATCATCTATGTATAGATTTTGTTCTCATTAGATCTCAACTGGATTATCCAAAAATGGAAAAAATTGCTTCCCAACACCTCCTTTGAAAGCACCTTTTTGCATATAATATTTGGGAGGCCCTGATTTTGTAGTAAATCATTTTTACTTTTCTACTTTGTAACAAATTGGATTTGCTAAAAAGAATTGCCGTCCAAAAGAACACTTTTCCATAACGCTTTAAAATGTGGAAATGACTGAGGATAACTGTTAAATAATAGGCTCAGTTTGCAGGAATCTCGGTCCTTGCCTGCCGGGCGTGGCACGTAACGGAAGTAAACTCCTAGATAGAACCTAGAAGCTCACCTAAAGGCATCCAGTTCTTGCTCAGCCAGGACAGGGTAACTCCTTGACCCTCAGCGCCCCGTCCTTGTACAGATGTACTGCCAGGGCGGTGGGGGTGGGGGGTTGGTGGCCTGAGGGCAGTGGGTGAGAAGGTCAGAGAGCCTGGGGACAGAGCAGATACACCACTACCCTCCATGGGACCCTCAGCAAATTATTCTTTCTTCCTAAGCCTCAGTTTCTCTCTGCTTCGTCCTTACCTTATAGGGAAGTGAGGCAGATTTGTGATGATTTGCAAGCGCTGTAATTCTTAGTAAAAATAAATATGCCATGTAAGTCCAGGTTACTTTGCTCAGAGGTGTTTTTTCTACTGATCACATCGCAGCGGTTGGTATGTCAGTCTGTTGTGAAATGCTGTGTAAGACGTGACTACACAGTTATGTGGCAGAGCTTTACAAAACAGCTCTTTGCTCCATAAATCACTGTGGGAAACTCTAAGCTTATCATGTTGATGACGCCTTCACTCAGAATATCTTCAGGATTCCCTTTTTAGAATAGCTGTCAGAATGATTGCTGTCATCTGTGGTGGTGGTGGTGACAAATAGTCATATTTTAATGATAAGTTTAATTTTTGTAAACAATCTTAAGTGTGATGAAAAAGATAGATGGTAAGCTGAGTAAATTACATTTCTGATTAAAACACACACAATGTGGTCATAAAATCCTGAAGCTAGTTTTCCTGGGTGCCTGTACTGACTCAGCAGGCAGTTCCTAGAAAGGCATTTCCAGAATGTGCCAGCCATGGTGGTATTACTGGAGGACGTTGCAGTATTCCCCCACCCCAAAGCAATTCCTTTTACAGAAGGAGCTCACTTTTGTTTTATTGCACTGTACTTTTTTGTTTTTACCAGTCTTGAGGATTCTTGTGGCCTCTGAGTCCTAAGCCATAATTAATTTTCAAATAGCATAAAGAGTATGATTTATATGAACTTAAATATAAAATGTATTTATTTTGCTTGTATACACAACAAACAAATTTGTTTTGCTTAGATGAATAATGTCTGTTTATCCAAAAACCGTCTTATGACATTGAAGTGAATAATTCAATCAATATTCAAGATAACCATTTCCAAGAGGAGAACCCATTTGAATTTACAAGTTGAGGCATGTTGTTTGATTTATCCATTGTTGCAGCTTGTTCATTTCCAGGATGGTGAATGGAACAAACACGACTATTGCTGCTATAATGTTGTGGTTTTATTATACAAAGGGAATTTTAATTCTTTACTCTGTGTCTATGTTTTTTTAAAGAGATACTTCTGCTTTATTCTTTATGCTGCAGCAACTTTTTACAGACGCAGCAAGTGGAGAAATTTCCAGGGAATTAGCTGATGAAATAGCAGCTATGGACACCTTAGTGACAGAGCTTCAAGACCTAAGCAACCAGTTTCGAAATCAGTATTGACCATCCTTGGAACAGTTTCTGGAAAAGGTGTTTCACTTTCCAGAATTTCTTTTATATCTGTGTATCTGAAACTCAAGGTGTTGATTTTTTAAATAAATTTCTCTTGTATGGCTAACATCCTTGCTTTTGTGATTTTTTTTCCACATGCTTGAACTTTGTGAAATACATTAAATAAAATGTTCCTTTCCTCTTTCTTTAGATTTATTTACAGTTGAATTCACTATTTTTATTATTCTTGAGGTATTTCAGCACAAAGAGGGGGGAAAATACAGTTTTCTTTTTAGCATGGAGTTTATTCTCTCTCAGCCTAAAATGAATTAGATCATTCTCTGGAAAAAGTCTAAACAGGGGAAAAAAAATCACACACTGCAAGTTTGTGGAATCGTTAGATTGGCTGGTATATTATCCAAAAGTGATAAAAGAGTACATTCGATAATGGAAACCTTTACACTTCTTGAGATTTTGTATTTGGGTCAGAAAGATACAGACTTGGCTAAATTAAGAATATGGGTATGGTTTAACTTCTAAATCAGGAAAATGAGAGAAAAAAAGTGACATAACTCAAATCTTGACTCAACCATTAGCCACTAGTAACCAGGCTGACCCTCCTCATTGTGTATACTGCCAGCTTTAAAGATGGTTATTTAATAAGGTTATGATGAGTGAAGACAGCTATAAATGGTGCCATATTACAAAAATGCCAAAGTAAAATGTTTTCTTAGTAATGTCTATGGAAACAAATATTGAAGGCAGCAGCTGAATTTAATAATCTTACTACAAAAGTCATAGTAAGGAATTTGTAGTCCTGGCTTTGGTTGCTGAATGTTCGGTCCTATGCATAAGTCATTGACCCTTGCTATTTTCCATGTTCTTATTTATAAAATGTGAATAATTTCTATTCCTTACTGCTCTGTGACTTTCTGCTGCCTTTGGAAATTTAAAAATACAGAATGTAACTATTCTGAACATTAAAAAAAAACTTTAAGAAACTTGTGTCAGTGAATTTTGGTTATAAATGCTTAGCAGTACTTCTTTTCCTTAACCACATGCTTCTCTTTTCTAGTATCATTGGCATTAAAAAAAAAAAAAAAACTGTTGATATATGTCTCAAAGCAGTTTCTCTTACAGGAGACACAGTAACTATGAAAAAGAACAATAAAATGATGCAGTAGCATGGGTTAACGTTAAATGTCCACTTGTACCTTTTATGGAAGCCATTGAGGATTAAGTGGATAGATGGACGGTTGGATAGAAGGGATGAGATTTTAAGATTAAAACCTTTTTATTAGTGTCTAGCAATGCATCCCAATAGAAGACTAATACTGGAAAGGGTAAAGATTGCAGGAACTGAGTAGAAGATTGAAGAGGAATTTCCAAATTTTTAGTTCTGAGTTTGCTTTCTTTGGGTTCAAGGTAGAATGGCACTGGTAAATGTAATTGTCACTAACCAAGTTACTAAAGGATTGTTCCTTTCCAGTCTGTTCTCAGATGCTATAGTAGACCAAAATCTCCAGAAACTGTCCTACACCTCTTTTTTCTTGGATTGATTTCACAAAAGAGCTATTAGGTACCTTCTTTTAAAGATACAGATGTGTTAGTTGTTTAGTAATCTTACTAGGTGAGTGAATAGTTAAAGAAAATGTGGTGGTGGTGGGAGGGTGACTATGGTAAAGTCGGAAAACCTTGGGTTTTAACAAAACCTTGTCTCTACCACCTCCTAACACTTGATACTTAACACTCTGGTACTTGATTTTTCCATCTGTAGAAGTGTTGTGATAATAGTACCTCCTATCAAGTTCTTAATATCACTTATAGCACTTTAACCTAGCTGCAGAGTCAGTAACACAGTATCTGTTTAAACAGCTTTATTTCATTTCCTATAAGGTCTTTGGTGCTCTGTATTGCTATGTTATGATTTAAATATTTGCTGTTTCCAAATGAAATTATAAATTTCAGCTTTGGTTTTTTAGTCTTAATACATTTGTCTTCAGAATTACTTTTTTGTTTTGTCAACTAAAAAATATAATAGATATTATCCTCTGATCTTTGTTGAGTTCCCACAGTATGAATAATACTTATTGAGTTCCCACTTAAGTACTCTAAAGGTTTGTGATGTAACCAGGAGACTAAAGGTCACAAACTCTAGAAAAAGAAATAGCTGGAATTCAAAGACTGCTAAATCCTGCATTCTCTTACTATGTTGAGGCCAGAAAAAGGCTTCCAGTGTTCAGCTGATTTCAGTTTTCTCTTTCCAACAGTGCAATACCTGGAAGGTTTGCTTGTCATTGTTTATAAAGTTTTTCAAGGAGAGAAACTCTGTGAAGTCTTAGTTAATGATTGCCTGTGGTCTGTTAAGATTACTTAGGGTTATTTGGTCTTTATTTTAATAAATCTTGTTAGCCTTTTTCCAAAAAGACAGCATAGTAAAGTGAAAAGTGTGTTAGTGACTCAGTTGTGTCCAATTCTTTGTGACCTCATGGACTGTAGCCCAACAGGCTCCTCCATCCATGGGATTCTGTAGGCAAGAATATCGGAGTGGTTACCATTTCCTTCTCCAGAGGAGCTTTCCAACCCAGGGATTGACCCTGGGTCTCCTGTATTGCAGGCAGATTCTTTACCAGATTCTGAGCCATGAGAGAAGCATAGTAAATGGGGACCCTAACTGCAGAAGAATTAAATAAACCCCAATGGAATAAGAAATCTCTTCTTTACACCCAAACCCAAAACTCAGAAAGCTTGGAGAGTTGGTACATCTGGGGTGTAGAGCCACAGGGTGTGTGATGAGGGATGGGAAGTAGAGTAGTAGATTCGGAGCTACAGAATCCCAGAGTGGACTTTGAGGTTCCCATGTGGAGGTGGAGAGCTTTGCCTTACATCAAGTACAGTAATGAAGACCCCAAACATCAAAAGCTTGCTTTGGCTTATTTGTGTATCAAGACTATTCTCTTCATGCTGTACTTGTTTCTGTTGACATCTATAGCAGAAATGTAAAGAAGAAATAGTATCGAGTATGTGTAGTAAATCTACCTACTTTCCAGACTACATTCAAACATTGTGACATAAGCAGAAGTTTGGCTAGTTTGGGTTATTTGTGACCATTTATCCAAATTATGATAAGTCTCCTAGGTTAAAACCCTAGGTGAGTCTTGTGAAAAGTATTATTTTTTTCCCCATTTCTGTTTATATAACATCCCCATTCTTCTAAATTGCTGTTTAGATAAGGTAACTGTGCTTTACTGGCCAAGAGTGAGGAATAAAACCTGCTAAGTGATGCAGCACACTTCCTTTCTGCCTGTTCATTCAACAGGCTCTGTAGTGAAATGGCAAAGAGCCTTTATTCAGACGGTGGGCGCCATGCTGTGGTGGTACAGATGGATTTTTCACAACATGCAGAGGTGCTTATAAATAGATAGGTTTCAATCAACAGGCAGCTTATTCAGGCATGTGCTCAAATATAGTAGCTGCATTCATTAGATAGACATTTCCACTAATCCCAAGACTATGCCAATAAAAGAGTAATCCCATGTGGGGTAAAGGTAGTGCTGGCTTGCTTTTAACTCTTAGAGAGTCTTTCATGGACCAAGGCGTAATAATAATTGTAGCTGCACTAGGTTTTCAACAAGTGGACTATAAAAGCTGAGCTTATCTTGAAATTTTTTCGTTTTCTTTTTTATATTGCAGTAGCTCAGTGGACAAAGAGGTACTTTTTACTCAGGATATGCAGCTCACAGCAAAGCCAATGTAGAAACCAATTGTGTGTGCATGTTCTCGTTACTTTATTATAAAGCTCCTTCTCTTCCACCCTGGTCAATAAAGTGGTTAATAAAGAATTCGTTTGAGCAGATCTTATTTTTCCCTTTGACTTTAGGATAAATAACAAGTTTATGTCAATTTTGAGGAGATTTGCAAACTTTTAGAGTGGTTAGACTTTATATGTGGTAGACTTTTCATGTTTGGCTTTGTCCAACAAGGTCTTCACTCCTCCCCCACTATTCAAAGCTAGCTGTAATTAGTTCACTTTGCACAACATTCAAATATTTCCCTTGCCAGTGATGTCAGATCTGCTTTCCTTTCTATTATTCTGACTTCTTATAAACTGCAGTGACCTGTGAGTCAACCACACCATCTCTTGGCCCTGCGCCAACATTGTATCTCTGAAGAGGGACCCCTGCCAAGGACTGTGAAGCGGAAAGCTGAGATTATGAAAGTGGTCCTCTGAACAGTAAGTATCAACCTTTTTTGAATCTTTTAGTGGTGGTGTTGCCAGAAAGGGGTGAGAGGAGGTAAATCATGTTAATGTTGTTAAGGAGCTGACCCGTGCATTGCTAACTTTTTCCAGACTGAGGGTTCAAATGAACGTGAGCATCTATAGACATACAGACATTATTACTCAATGCTGCTCACAAACAGAGAATCTTGAAGAGTATTACTGCGGGACTTGAGGAAGACCTTGGCCTCTCTGTAGCCTGTCAGGGATCCATGTGACCGAGATGTTATTGCAAGATAAGTTGAGAAGATGCATATAGAAGTGCTTTGAAAGTAAAAAAAAATAGTAGAAATACAAATAAGAGTGTCTTAGAAACCACTTGGTAATAAGCATTGATAAAATCTTTTCTGGTCTGCAGTTTGGAGCTTAATGATGCTTAGTGCTGCTGGACCATGATGCAAAAGTGTCGTTGATTCTCAGCAATTTTCATTGCAAACATTCCACATTTCTGGGCTGCAAGTGCAAATGGGGGAGGGGAAGAAGGAAAGACTGGTAGGTTTTTATGAAATGAAGGAGAAACAAACTTCAGTTCCTATCATCAGGATTTTTTGGGTTGGTGCTAGGAAAAGGAAAGAGAAACAGTGACAAGGGAGAATAAGTAAGTCGACTAGGTAGAGAATAGGTAGAACAATGGTGAAATGGGGAGTTGACTCCCTAGGATGAACTTGGGGTGAAAAGACCTGGATTTAAGTCTCAACTTCACCCCTTCCCAGTTGTGACCACACCTGAGCATCTGAACCTCTTTGGGCCTCTATTATATTCTCAGTTATAAAATGTGAACAGCCTACAGACCAGACAGAATTGCTGTAGGGGTCATATCAGTTGATGTGTGCACAGTGTTTTGTGAGCAACTGAGCACAATTAGTTCTTGTTACGGTCAAGAGAAAGGGACATTGTGGATAGTCTTTCGAGTCCCGGGGACTGGTGGAGTCCCTGGGTGGGGCGTCCAGCAACTTGGCTCCAGTTTCTATAATCCCGTGGGGTCATGACCTGGAGCTTGAGAAATAATGCTGCAGAATATTTTTCAGTCTTCTGTGTGCCCTTCATCACTACTTACTGAAATCAGTTGGGTCTATAAGATGTCTGGTGCCAGGGTTGATCAAAGCTGTCTTGATATTTTTACAACCATCTGGCCAGAAAACCTGTTTATGCCCCCACGGTTCTTTTTCACAGAAAGATATGTATCAGCAGCAGAACTAGAGCGTGCTTCACAGGCTCAGTGGGTCCCCCAACTGGCTTCCTAACCAGTAGAAACAAGGCTATCTATTTGGTGGGGTGGGGGGGTGGGGTGGGAGTAGGCAGGCCTGATTAATGTTCACCTCCCCCCTTTAATGTTACACACGTGTTCCATGTTCTTTATCCAAAAATTAACAAAGACAAATAAGATAGAAGAAAAATATTAAATCACCCCAAATCCCACCCCTGTAGGAGATAACCATGTTAACATTTTCCTTCATATTCTTCTAGACTGTTTCCTATATGACTATGCACATATACATCTGAGAGAGAGGAAGAGATAGGCTTTTTTAAAAATGTAATTAAGCTTTATAGTTAAGTACATGGAAGTAGGCCTGCCTTTGACATGGTGGAGCTTCAAGCCAAAGTATAAATGGAGGCCCACATACTATGTATCTAAATTATTTAAAAGTTATAAATCAAGCTAAGAAACAGTTAAATTTGTTTTGTCTTTTGATCTTGACAAATATTCCTTCATACTGATTTGGGAGGACACTTAAAATTTTATTAAATTTTTTGTTGAATGACATTATTTAAATTCTGTAGTGCTATACAGTTTTCAGATGTTTCAAACACATGACTTCATATAATCCCATAATAACCCTTTGTTCCCCCTACCTGTATATTGCCCCTCTCCACTTCACTCTCCCTACTGGTAACCACTAGTTTGTTTTCTGTATCTGTGAGTCTGCTGCTTCTTTGTTTTATCCACTAATTTGTTGTATTTTTTAGATTCCACATATGAGTGGGTGTTATACAATATTTGTCTTTCTCTAACTTATTTCACGTAGTATAATCCCCTCCAAATCCATTCATGTTGCTACATACAGCAAGATTTCATTCTTTTTTATGGCTGAGTAGTATCCCATTGTATATATATACCATTCTTCTTTATCCATTTATCTGTTGGTGGACACATAGGTTGTTTCATTCCTTGGCTATTGTAAATAATGCTGCTATGAACATTGTGGTGGGGGGGGGAAATGTATCTTTTTGAATTAGTGGTTTTTGTTTTTGTTTTTTTCAGGTATTTACCCAGGAATGGAATTCCTGGGTCATATGGTAGCTCTATTTTTAGTATTTTGAGGAACTGCCATACTATTTTCTACAATGGCTGCACCAATTTACATTTCCTCCAACAGTGTACAAGGGTCCCCTCTTCACATTCTAGCCAACATTTGTTGTTTGTTCTCTTTCTGATGATAGCCATTCTGACAGGTATAAGTTGATATCTTGTTGTTTTGATTTGCATTTCCCTGATGATTAGCAATGCTGAGCATTTTTCATGTGCTCAACATCTGATGAGCTACTGGCCATCTGCATGTCCTCTTTGGAAAAATGTCTATACAGATCTGCCTATTTTAAAAAAAAATTTTTAATGTATAAACTTTATATATGTTGGATATTAACCCTTTATTGGTTATATCATTTGGAAATATCTTCTCCCATTCAGTAGATTTTTTTTTTCCTTTGCTTTGCAACAGCTTTTAAGGTTAATTAGATCCCATTTGTTTGTTTTTGCTTTTGTTTCCTTTGGTTTAGGAGATGGATTTTAAAAAATATTGCTGCAGTTTATGTCAGAGTGTTTTGCATATGTATTCCTCTGGTACTTTTATAATGTTCGGTCTTCCATTTAGGTGTTAAATCCACTGTGAGTTTATTTTTGTATATAGTGTTACAGAGAATGTTCTGATTTCATTCTTTTTTTACATGTACCTGCCCAGTTTTCCCAGCACCACTTACTGAAGAGACTGTCTTTTCTCCATTGTATATTCTTGCCTCCTCTGTCATAGATTAATTGACCATAATCATGTGGGTTTATTTCTGGGCTTTCTGTTCTCTTCCATTAATCTATGTGTCTGTTTTTTGTGCCAGTATTATACTGTTCTGATGACTATAGCTTTGTAATATAGTCTAAAGTCAGAGAGTGTGATTCCTCCAGCTCTGTTCTTCTTTCCCGATTGTTTTGGCTATATGGGGTATTTTGTGTTTCCATGGAATTATTAAAATGATTTGTTCTAGTTCTGTGAAAAATGCCACTGGTAATTTGATAGGGGTTGTATGGAATCTGTAAATTGCCTTAGGTACCATAGTCATTTTAACAATATTAATTCTGCAAGAGCATTTTTAAAAATTGAAGACTAGTTGACTTACAATGTGAGGGTATATTTTAACTTAGAATATTCAGAACCTCAGAATTCCAGACCAGAAGGGGGTGGTGCATGGGAGAGCTGGCCCTCCCTCAGTGCCTCCTGCTCTTCAAGGCCCTCATGTGCACAGGTGTGCTCACCCCAGCACAACTCAGGTCTATCACAAACACTTACAATGCTACTCTTGAGAAGTTGTTGTTGTTCAGTCGCTAAGTTGTGTCTGACTCTTTGTGAGTGCCTGAACTATAGCATGCAAGGCTTCCCTTCACTGTCTCCTGGAGTTTGCTCAAACTCATGTCCATTGAGTCGGTGATGCCATCCAACCATCTCATCCTCTGTCGTCCTGTTCTCATCTGCCCTCAGTCTTTCCCAGCAAGGTTCTTTTCCAGTGAATCGGCTCTGTGCATCAGGTGGCCAAAATATTGGAGCTTTAGCATCAGTTCTCCCAATGAGGGTTGATTTTCTTTAGGATTGACTGGTTTGATTGCCTTGCCATCCAAGGGACTCTCAAGAATCTTATCCAGCACCACAATTTAAAAGTATCAGTTCTTTAGCACTCAGCCTTCCTTATGGTCTACCTCTCACATCTGTACATGACTACTGGAAAAACCATAGCTTTGACTACACAGACCTTTGTCTGTGATGTCTCTGCTTTTAAGAACGCTGCCTAGTTTTGTCATAGCTTTTCCTCCAAGGAGCAAGCATCCTTTAATTTCGTGGCTGCAGTCACTGTGATAATTTTGGAGCCCAAGAAAATAAAATCTGACACTGATTCCACTTTTCCCCCATCTATTTGCCATGAAGTGATGGGGCTGGATGCCATTATCTTAGTTTTTTGAATGTTGACTTTGCAACTAGCTTTTTCACTCTCCTCTTTCACCTTCATCAAGAGGCTGTTTAGTTCCTCTTCACTTTCTGCCATTAGAGTGGTATCATCTGCATATCTGAGGTTATTGATATTTCTCCTTCAGTCTTGATTCCAGCTTGTGATTCATCCAGCCCAGCATTTCTCATGATGTACTCTGTGCATAAGTTAATTAAGCAGGGTAACAATATACAGCCTTGATGTACTCCTTTCCCGATTTTGAATCAGGCTGCTGTTCCACGTCCAGTTTGAACTGTTGCTTCTTGACCTGTATACAGGTTTCTCAGGAGACAGGTTAAGTGGTCTTATTCCCATCTCTCTAAGAGATATTCTCTCTAAGAATATTCCACAGTTTGTTGTGATCTACACAGACTTAGGGGTGCACAGACCAGAGGCCACTCTACCCTTAGGAATATGGGCCTGGACAAGAGGTCTACACAGCCCTGTGATGCAGGCTTTGTGCGTTTGGGCAGGAGACTTTGGGATCTCAGGTATCTGAGCATGGCCTAGAAGGTGGGGGTAGTACAGGCTCTAGATGGGCTTGTCTCCTTGGTCCCATGAGTGAGGGGTGTCTGTAGGAGCAACAGAGAAGGGCCCATCAAAGTGAAAGGCCAGCCCAAAGGCCCCTCTTGGTTGGTTTTAGGGAGATACTGATGGGGAAAATGACGTCAGATATAGGAGCTGTTGCAAGGAACACTTATACACCCGTTCTTAGTTTTCCTTAGAAGAAAGAGAATTTCTGTTCCACATGCTCAGAAGGAAAAGAATAGGAGGATTAATTTAGTATCTCTGCACTCTGCATTTATTTCAATGCAGTAATGACTCTCCCCCCTTCCCCCTTCTTTCTTTTCTGCCAAAAGAGAGTGTGCATTCTCTTCCCACCCCTACTCTCAATGGAGACGCAAAAGTCAAGGCCCAGGCTTGTCTGAGAGATAGCACTTCTCTGCCTAAAGGGATGATAATTCTATGTTGAAGAATGGATCTGCTCTGTAGATCTAAAATCTTCTTGTCCAAGAGCTAAAGTTGAGGAGAAATATCAGGAGGCCCAAATGTGATGACACATCAAAATAATAAAGTTGAGATTGTGATTTCCATCTGTCTGAGTCTAGCATCAGTCTCTCAGTTAGTTTCAAAATCAGTTCAGAGAGGGGAAGGGAGAAATATTAGAGTCAGAATTCTTGGATTCAAGCCCTAGCTGTGTTCAGTGAGTTGTCTAGTGGGTTTTTTTAAACCATGATGAATTTTTAACCAGGGCTGTGAATCAGAACCAGCTAAAGAATTTTATAAAACACAAAACAAAACACAAATCCTAGATTCAGATCTTGGAGATTTAGATCCCCTAGGCCTGAGCAAATGTTGTTTTTGTTATCGTTTTTAAAAAAACCTCCAAAGGTGATTCTGATACCTGTATTTGGAAATTGCTGAACATAATTAATCTTTAGAAAATGAAAAAAATTCCTATATTGCTTTGTTAACAGACTGATGATAAGGATTAATTGCAAAGCACTGAATGCTAAAGGTTTTTATCTGTATATAATATTGTTACTTCTATTATGAATAATTATTTAGTATTACTAGTATTAATAATTATCTACTATTATTCATTACTATAACAGTAATGTATATTTGGAACAAAATACAGTAAAATAAACATCAGTGTCAATTGCTAATTGACATTGATAGACACTGATTTGAGATCCAGTTCAGTTCAGTTCATTCACTCAGTTGTGTCCGACTCTGCGACCCCATGGGCTACAGCACACCAGGCTTCCCTGTCCATCACCAACTCCCAGAGTTTACCCAAACTCATGTCCATTGAGTCGGTGATGCCATCCAACCATCTCATCCTCTGTCGTCCCCTTCTCCTCCCGCCTTCAATCTTTCCCAGCATCAGAGTCCTTTCAAATGAGTCAGTTCTTCGCATCACGTGGCCAAAGTATTGGAGTTTCAGCTTCAACATCAGTCCTTCCAATGAACACCAAGGGCTGATCTCCTTTAGGATGGACTGGTTGGATCTCCTTGCAGTCCAAGGGACTCTCAAGAGTCTTCTCCAACACCACAGTTCAAAAGCATCAATTCTTTGGATCTCAGCTTTCTTTATAGTCCAACTCGCACATCCATACATGACCACTGGAAAAACCATAGCCTTGACTAGACGGACCTTTGTTGGCAAAGTATTGTCTCTACTTTTTAATATGCTGTCTAGGTTGGTCATAACTTTCCTTCCAAGGAGTAAGTGTCTTTTAATTTCATGGCTGCAATCACCATCCCATCTGCAGTGATTTTGGAGCCCAGAAAAATAAAGTCAGCCACTGTTTCCACTGTTTCCCCATCTATTTTCCATGAAGTGATGGGACCGGATACCATGATCTTAGTTTTCTGAATGTTGAGCTTTAAGCCAACTTTTTCACTCTCCTCTTTCACTTTCATCAAGAGGCTTTTTAGTTCTTCTTTCTGCCATAAGGGTGGTGTCATCTGCATATCTGAGGTTATTGGTATTTCTCCTGGCAATCTTGATTCCAGCTTGTGCTCATCCAGCCCAGTGTTTCTCATGATGTACTCTGCATATAAGTTAAATAAGCAGGGTGACAATGTACAGCCTTGACGTACTCCTTTTCCTATTTGGAACCAGTCTGTTGTTCCATGTCCAGTTCTAACTGTTGCTTCCTGACCTGCGTACAGATTTCTTAAGAACTAGGTCAGGTGGTCTGGTATTCCCATCTCTTGAAGAATTTTCCACAGTTTGTTGTGATGTATACAGTCAAAGGCTTTGGCATAGTCAATAAAGCAGAAATAGATGTTTTTCTGGAACTCTCTTGCTTTTTCAATGATCCAATGGATGTTGGCAATTTGGTCTCTGGTTTCTCTGCCTTTTCTAAAACCAGCTTGAACATCTGAAAGTTCACGGTTGACGTATTGCTGAAGCCTGGCTTGGAGAATTTTAAGCATTACTTTACTAGCGTGTGAGATGAGTGCAATTGTGTGGTAGTTTGAACATTCTCTAGCATTGCCTTTCTTAGGGATTGGAATGAAAACTGACCTTTTCCAGTCCTGTGGCCACTGCTGAGTTTTCCAGATTTGCTGGGATATTGAGTTCAGCACTTTCACAGCATCATCTTTTAGGATTTGAAATAGCTTAGCTGGAATTCTATCACCTCCACTAGCTTTGATCGTAGTGATGCTTCCTAAGGCCCACTTGACTTCACATTCCAGGATGTCTGGCTCTAGGTGAGTGATCACACCATCGTGATCATCTGGGTCATGAAGATCTTTTTTGTACAGTTCTTCTGTGTATTCTTGCCACCTCCTCTTAACATATTCTGCTTCTGTTACGTCCATACCATTTCTGTCCTTTATTGAGCCCATCTTTGTGTGAAATGTTCCTTTGGTATCTCTAATTTTCTTGACAAGATCTCTAGTCTTTCCCATTCTATTGTTTTCCTCTATTTATTTGCACTGATCATTGAGGAAGGCTTTCCAGAGAAACCCATATTTAAAAGAACTAAATATACTAGATAAGACATTTATTAAAAATTTTCTTTTCGGGACCTCCCTGGTGGTCCACTGGTTAAGATTCTGCATTTCCGTTGCAAGGGATATGAGTTTGATCCCTGATTTGGGGAACGAAGATCCCACATGCTATGCAGCATGGCCAAAAAAAGAAAGAAAGAAAATTTCCTTTTAAAGGGACAGCTGAATTTGTGGGAAAATAGGGAAATTCTTGCTAGTCATACAGCATGAATCAGGTCAATAAATGCTAAAGGTGCTATGTTCCTGGAAAGTATCTACTAATTCCTATGGGGTAAACTTAGATATTAATGGGCTGAGCATGCTTGGAGACATGAGGCAAAACGTAGGATCCATCATAGTAAGGTTGGCTCAGGAACCTCTGTATCCAGGACCATCCTCCATGAAAAGTGTAACAACTGTTACAATAAAACCCACTATATAGAGGAACGTTGATGGGGTACTTAACTATCTCAGACTTGACTCTGGGTTACAGGGGAAATGAAAAATCCCTTCTCTGAAAATTCCTAACAGTAAGGCTGCTTTTATATTGGTATTTATACCCCCTGTGTGGCCTAAAGACAGAAATTATATCTGGCCCACCCAGATTGATGTGCCACCAGATATTTGATAGAATAAACCTCTTTGGAGGGCTCAGCTGGTGCAATGTGGGAGACTTGGGTTTGATCTCTGGGTTGGGAAGATCCCCTGGAGAAGGGAAAGGCCACCCACTCCAGTATTCTAGAGGCCTGGAGAATTCCATGGACTGCAAAGAGTCGGACATGACTGAGTGACTTTCACTTTGAACACAGACCTCAATGCATTATTCCAATAAGGTTCTAAGGAATATGAATTCACAATAAAAACTCATAAATGCAGATTTGCAAATAATATATCTAATAAAGGGTTAATACCCAAAATACATAAAGAACTCAACATCAAAAAAAAAAAATTCCAACAACATGAGCTACTCTTTCAAACATTATGTTGAGCAAAGGAAGCCAGACATGAAAAAAATGCATGCTGCCTGTTTCCATATATATGAAGTTCAAAAAGTAGCTGAAATTATAATACTTATTCATGCATGCATGAGTGTCAAAACTTTAAAGGAAATCGAGGAAGTGATTAACACAAAAGAGTGGACAGTGGTTATTCTTGTGGGTACACAGGGTGATGGCTGGGAGGGTTATGAAGAGCTTGGGAGTTGGCAATATTAACTGAGGTCATGGTTAACATGGTTATTTTGCCAAATCATTGAATTACCACTTCTGTATTTTTTTCTGAATGTGTGTTATTGTTCATAGAAAAAAGCTTTAAAATATGAGAAACAGTATAGTTTCTATGCTGAATGTGAATCTGAGTGTCCACTTTCCCCTCTGGAACTTTATGCTTTTCTACTTCTTTGACTTTTCCTTCTTTTTGAGGAGACCTGATTTCCTTTTCCTTGCAAATCATAAAATTGACTTCTGAGAAAACATGCTTCTTTTTGAGGTGAAATTCAGCATCACAAGCCCAAACTTAACCCCATATAACTTTAACTCTCCATCCACTCACCCCAGCCTATCAAACACCTTAAACAAAATAAAACATTTTTCAGCTCTCAGGTGGTTTTTCCCTAACACTAAAATGTGGATAATTTGACAGTACACTCTAAATTCTCTGTTTTTCTTTTGTTTAACATAGTTTACATGCTGTGCTTTCCACATTGCTGTCTGGATCAACAGCGGGGAACTAACCTGAGGAACCCTGACCAGCTTTGACTCATTGATAAGAGTGTGACCATCTTGGTGACCAAAGCCAGCTTCTCACATCTCTTGGAAAGCGTGGTGTTGACATGTTTAATATCCTGTGGCATTTCCTCTGGGTTCTATAGTCTGATGGAAAAAGCCCCTGTTGATGTCTAATGGTCAAGTTGAATAGCAAGACCTTGAGACCCTCCACTCCACAGCTCTGGGAGGGGTAGCCATTTCCCTTGAAGTTATAATAGGAATCCTGATGGTCATATTTGGCAGGATCTCCCTCCACTTGCAGGGAGAGCATTTACATGTGGCTGTATGGTTTTTGAACAAATTAAGGTGAAATCTCACCCATAAGTTCATAAGGAATGATAAATCAAAACCTAGCACACTACCAAAAGAAAAAGAAAAAGATAACCCTAAGATTTTAAGCTTTTCTGGAAGATTCCCAAAATACTTATTTCGAAGGAATTTCCCAGGGTCAACCCTAAATAAACTGGTGACCTACAGATCAAAGACATGATTTTATTGGCCATCTCCTGACCCAGCCAGTTCTACTGTCCTTCTCTGTTACATGCATTCAGAAAAACCCTCCCTGTCTTTCCTTTCTTCCTCTAAGAATCACAAGTCAGCCCTAACAACATGTGGTTTCTCATCTTCAGGAATGTGGCTGGTACCTTCTTTAAGTGAAGGAGGCCATCCTAGGAAGGGGTATGAACCAGACCAGACAGAAGGAAGAGTATCTTATTTCATCTGCGCAGAACAAAAGAGTCCTTTCCCAGCACCTGTGTGAGTCTGACTTGAATGAAAGCAGACTGGCTGAGCTTCATCCTAAGGACAGAGTCACAGCTGGCAGGGGAGAGGGGCTCACTGAGGTAAGGGGTCCACTTGCCCTGCTCCAAGACTCTTCTTACAATAGGGTTCTAACTTGCAAAAATGGTGGAAAAGTGATCGACACAGAGTTATTTATCCTTGACTGTACCATTCCCCCAAAATACATTGCCTCCCACACTGATCCCAAGTTCTTTAGGTTCATTTGGAATATAATTATTAAAACATGTGATGTATGGCAGAAACCAGCACAATATCGTAAAGCAATTATCCTCCAATTAAAAATGAAAAGACCTGATACAATAAATAAATAAATATTTTTTAAAAAGAAGCTAGAGAATTTTTTAAAATGAACTCTAAAAAAAAAAAATTAGTTTAGCCTGTGCTCGGAAGTTGGTAAGGTATAGACAGCTCCATGTCACTCCCCTGATTAGGTTATATGAGTCTTACAAGCAGACTTTCTCCCTTGCTGGCTTTCATAAAATAGGCCTGCATGTAGGAGAGATCCGGAGGGTCAAGGACTGAGGGTGGCCTCGGGTCTGTAAAAAGCCAGGCCCTGAAGGAAGCAAGGATGTGGAGTGGCCCTTCAGTCCAACAACCTTCAGGAAACTGAATACTGCCAACAAACACTTGCTGTTGGAAGCAGGTCCTTCCTCAGCTGAGCCTTCATATGAAACCCAAGTGTTGGCTGATGCCTTGATAACAGTTTGGTGAGAGACCCTGAAGTACAGGACCTGGTTCAGCTGGCCCTGGACGCCTATCTCACAAAAACTGTGAGATGATAAATATGGGCTTTACGTTGCTAGGTTTATCCTAGCAGTCTGTTAAATAGCAATAGATAATGAATGCAGTAGACTTCACCTGTCAACCTTTCTTTCCATACATGAATTTTTTTTTTTAATGGACAAGTTACTTAATTAGGTTCTCTGCAAGAAGTTGAGAACACTACTTTGTGAGGATAAATTCCATTTGTGAGAGCAAGCACAGAGCAGAGGTCATCCTAGAACTGAGGGACAGCTTTGATTCTTCGCAGAATTTGTGAGTCCGCAGCTTTCTGATCAACCTTGTGCTGCTCTGTGATCTTGTATCTCTCTCTCTCTGTGTTAGAGGTCTCAGGCTCCTGGTGTCTGGGCTTACGCAGCTTCTTCTTGAATTGTCAGTGAGATGTTCTGGGATTTTCACACCACTGATATCGATTTTGGTGGAGGTGGCAATGACAAATTTCTGGTGTGTTCTATGCAGAGGAACTCGATTGAGGGAAAGAGGCCCAGTCACAATTAGCAAGCCACAGCCCAGCTGCTTCAGGGAAACGACCCTCTTGCCTCTGTGGCACCCAGTGAGGATGATCAGAATGGTCCCGGGAGTGCTGCTGGCAGCAGCTTCCTCACATGCTTACTGAACGGTTTTTTGCTGTGACTCAACAGCTTCCAAGGGACGTCTTCAGTAGGGTAATACCTAGGCATTTTGCAAAGTTTGACCACTCAGGTACCACCACTCTTGTTGCCACCAACTGGTTTTGTGACAATAGCAAGAACCCTAACCTTTTTCTTTTCGACCTTGGATTTAGCTGCTGAATGCTTCCTCTTGTACAAGGCCTTCCTGGGGTACATAGCTGATCGGGAATATCTGCCAATTCCTCTGACCAGGACAGGGTTTCAGCTGCAGTGGGGCTTCCCCTTCTTAACCTTCTTCACCTTTTCAGCCTTGTTGCCAGCATCAGCCTTCTTGACTTAAGGTTTTTTCTCCTAGTATCTGGCTTCTCAGCCTTTTCACCCGCCGTCTTGCAAGATGGGAAAGAGCCATACGTGAATCTTTAATATTTGCTAATAATTACAAAATAGATCTTCTTTGGAAAACCTTTCCACTGCTCCTTCTAAGATCGTAGACTGACACACAAATGAAGCTCAGTGTGTTCTCACTGTGTATCATACTATGCTGGAATCAGTCATCTCCTTAGAGAGTTGTATGTGGATTAACAGATGGTATAAGGTAAACATCACCCGGCCTCTATGGTCTAAAATGTGGCTCTAGTTATGTCATCCCCCCAAGTAAAGACCTTCCATAGTTCTCCATGAAATACAGACTCCTGGTGTGGCATTTGTAATGTGACACAAACCACCTTTCCAGGCTTTTTCCATTACACCACTCCCTGCCCTGCCGCCCCATGTATGTCTTCTCTCCTGCCCTTGGTGGCACTCTTCTGTCCCCTCACCATCTCCTATCTTCCAGGGGAAGGCCCACCTCTTCCATGGGGTGTCTCCCTGATCCCACTACCACCCCAAGCCAGGTGCTCTGTCTCCCACTTTCTGCCCCCACACGACTTTGACCTTGCTTGGAAACCTGTCCTGTGCTGACCTTGTTCCTGACTTGAGCTCTGCCTCTTCTCTGATTCTGCCTTCTCTCTCCCTGCTGCTGCTGCTGCTGCTAAGTCACTTCAGTCGTGTCCGACTCTGTGCGACCCCATAGACGGCAGCCCACCAGGCTCCGCCGTCCCTGGGATTCTCCAGGCAAGAGTACTGGAGTGGGTTGCCATTGCCTTCTCCATTCTCTCTCCCACATGAGACCAAATGTTCCCTAAGGGGAGAGACTGTCCATCATTCTCTGTGTAGCCCTTCCCACACCTGCAACACCACCTCAGGCTCAGTGAGGAGGGGGTTACTGGTGTTTGTGGAACTGAATATAATGAAAGGCAGATCCATATGGGGGTGCAGACATCCAGGGGATGGGGCAAAAGTTTCTACTAAAGTACCCTGTGGCCAGAGGAGTTTGGAAAGCAAGGTGTGTCCTGTTCCTCAGGAAGCATCCCCATGGATATTAGATGATTCGAGTTTCTAAGAAGTGCTGCAGTAAAGAAATGAGCACCCCAACATCGGGCTCTGGTTTTGTGTCATGCTGGGATTTGGGCAGGAGAACTGGAAGCAGCCTAGTCATGTGTCTACAACGCCACTGCCCACTTGGATCTCACCTCACAGTGGGTGCAACATGTTGGCTTTTCTCATGGTCAGGCTGTGTTTATCAAGCTAAATAGTCATTCATTCCCCTGGTTTATTCACAGGTGATTCCAGAATGGTTTAAATTCATGATGCTCTGAAAGGATTCTCAACTCCTGAAAATACGCAAATCCTACTGTTAGGAACGAAGCTATCCACACTGTGTTCAAACTGTGTTTGATAACTAGTTTGACCTGACCCTGTCCTCCTTGGATTATCTGCTCCAAGTTCCAAAGACCGTATTTATAAAGATTTCAGGTGTTAGAGACTCACCTTTTCACCAACCTCTGCCAGAGTCAATCCTACTTAATGGATGTTTAATAAGCATTTTCTGTGTGTCAGTCATCATGGTAGGTGCTAAGGGCACAAAACTCAGTAATAAACGGTTCTTACCCTAAAGGTTGTATGGCCTGACTCCGAACACGACAGATTCTCCTCCTACAATTCTGTGAGTGCTGAAATCCTGATATGCACAGGGTCACAAGCAAGAGTGGAGGAGGAGACACAGTCTGGAGAAGGCAGTTAAAAGATGCCAAAAGGTTACTCTGGGAATAAAGGTGGAAAAAACAAGTCTGATTGAACAGACTTGTTTTTTTAACACTCACTCTCTGCCAACAACTCTGTCTGCCAGGTCCTAAGGGTTCTAAGATGAATGAGACACACTCCCTTCCGTTCAGGACCTTAACTGGGGGTGGTGGGGGCAGAGGTCAGGTGACGCTCATAATGGGGGTCAGGTGAGGGGCTGATTAATGGGCACATGCAATCCAAGGACTGTGTGATGAATCGCCGATAGAGGAACCTTCCATTTTCATTTAGGCAATCACTTCTTGCCTCTACTCTTTTTAAAAAAGAGCTAACATCATTCCTCTCAGTGTCTTGAGCCCATAAACCTAAAGACCTAATAGCTGTGAGCTTCAGAATTTCCATCTGGTCTCTGATACTCCCCACCTTAAATCTCCTCATCCTCTCTCTCCTCATGCTTGGCTTCCATGAAGGGCAATTGCAGGGAAGGAAAAAGAGCGGGGCTTGCCTCCTTTCGTGGTCTTGATGACACCACACCTGGGATTCATTCTGGACAACCTACAGTAAAGCGACAATGTTAACTAAATCTGGAACATGTGTCTAGGGCTGCAGTCAGGGAGACCTGGTGGTACTTTTGAGTCTGTTGCTTAGTTATTGTGTGTCCCTGGGCCCATTTCCTAAGTTCCATTGCATGTTTATGTCATCTCTAAAATGGGGTAAAAATTACACTTCATGGGGCGTGCACGGATGGTGTTCTGTGCTGAGCACAGAGTCTTCATGAAGGCTCTTTTGGGTGTTTAATTAATGCTAATTCTCTCCCTCATTTGCTTTAAAGCAGGGAGTCACATGTGTTCAGAGTGTATTAACAAGAATTGGTTAACTTGCAGCTCAGGAGCTCAGACATCAGGATCATCGATGTAGCTTTGAAGGCTGGATTTTTCTACAGTGACCATAGTTACAGGCAGGCTGTTCCCTTTTCCTGGTAAGTGCAAGAGTTATCCTTCTTCTGTTGGAATTGAGACAATTTGGCCATTTTATTTGTATCTAAAACAGGTGATGTGGAAACTTTTGTTCTGTTCTTGGAGAATTCTACCATCTCATTTTTCTCCAGGTTACCTTGAGACAGCCAGAGGAGATGGTAGTTTATGTTGGCACATGGGATTGGAGAGAACATAAAAATGGGTGGGACATATCTTTAGTGATGAATGGAGATGTGAATATTTTTGGCTTACACATCAGTTTTCCTTTGCTATTGTACTCAGGCCAAGGAAGCACCAATTACTTTAGGTTTTTCCTGGAGTAATTAATTCACCTGGAATGCCTTCATCTCCTCCCTTCCTTTCATCCTGTCCCCATGACTTATTTCTCTTTATTCAGATAATACATACTTTTTTTTTGAGAGAAGGAAGTTTTGGGGTTTATGTACCCAAGAGAAGGAAGTGGTACATGTACAAAAAGGAGGGGGCCGCTTTATTCCCTTCAAGGTCTGAGGGACTGAGTGGCTGGGCAGGAGGCAGTCAAGACAGGCACGCCTGCCTCCATTCCTTGTCTGAGTTTGAAGCATCTGGCCTTACGGCTCTCAGTACAGGGAGAAAGAGCGGGACCCCAGAACTTAAGGAGAAGAGAGAATGGATGCAGGCCCTGCGGCCTGCAGGGGAAGCAGCAAAACTAAGATGAGGGGTGGTTTTGGGGGCTTGTGGGTGGCACCTAAAGAAGCACAGATCAGCAGGGACCCACACAGAGGAAACCCAGGGGTGAAAATGCAGCCAGCAAGGGTCATTTCCTCTTACAGCTCTGTGGGTCTGACCCCTTTCTGGATCGTTTTAGTTACAACTCATCATGAGCTTCTATCTCAGGGAAGCATCTAGTGGGTCAGGCCCTGTTCTGGAACTGGTTGTTGTTCAGTCACTCAGTTGTGTCCGACTCTTAGCGACCCCATGGACCGCAGCATGCCAGGCTTCCCTGTCCTTCACTATCTCCCGGAGTTTGCTCAAACTCATGTCCATTGAGTTGGTGATGCCATCCCACTGTCTCATTCTCTGGAACTGGGGTTATGAACAAATTTGGGATGTGATCCCAGCTCCTGAGGCGTGGCAGCCAGCTTCCCAGTCAAATCAGTCTCCCTGGAACATCGGAGCGTTTCTGACTCAGCAGACAGGGCAGGGCTGCCATTTCCCCTTCATTCACCTAGTGAATGAAGAATGAGCACGAGGTCAGGGCAGGGCCCCTTTTTTTCAGGCCCCAGTGCTAAGGGCCTCACATAAGAAGAGGTAAAATAAGTAAATGGTAATGTGCTGGCGCAGCTCAGCTCACAAGAATCAGTTATGCACATTTCTTGACCCTTGACACGCAGTGGCATCACATTGACACTTTGAAGTCAGCCGTGGAGGCATTATTTACACCATGGAAATTGGTAAATGGTAAAAAGTAACTGGTATTTCCCTTTCTAGAAAGCCAGTTGTTAAACACCTGTGTATGTGTGTGTGTGTGTGTGTGTGTAATGTTCCCATTTAATTTAATCTTCACAATAAAGTCAGATTTTATGCATGGAATAATACTTTATAGCTTTCAAATCACTTTTAAATATGTGACCTTCCTCCCCATATAATCCCAGGAGAGGAGGTAGGGCAGGAGCATTATCTCCATTTTAAAGAAACGATGGCTCTGAGAGGTCACACGGCCAGGAGGGCCGTACCTGACATAGATTCCTGACTGTGCTCCCCCTGCTCTGGCTGGCACTGCACAGCGTTTAGAGCATTCTGAGTCTGGTTCTGAGTCAGTGTCCTGACCACAGGGGCTGGGGGTACCAGACCTGACCCTGTTCTCAGATATCTGATAACAAGAAGCTTCCCAACACTGGCAGGCATTGCCAACCCTGCAAGGTGACAAATGACCTTCCTGCTCTGCTTATTTTTGTACATTGTGCCTCCTCCTGCTAGGTTCAGGGCCTAAATAGGCAGGCTGACAGGGGCCTCCAGTCCAGGGATGTTATATTTTGAAGGGGATGTCATGTTGTGCCAGGGAAGCCGGCCCATGGGTGGCATGGAAGGAAGAGAATCCGGAAGTTTAAAAAACACTCCATTCAGGTCTTGGCTGAGGCCATGGGAATTTCCAGAGTTCACTTTTTCTAACTGAGGTAGCTGTGAGTATACTGTGCTAGAGGGAAGCCTAGAGATTTATGTCACCATGGAAAATCCCCAGTAGAGAGGGAGCTAGTTCTGAACTGGTGAAAATAGTGACAGACTCAACCAGCCCCACAGGTACTGCCTGCTGTGGAAACAAGTGTGTCCTGAGGAACAAAAAGTCCTAATTCCCAGGGCTTCACTCTGCACACTTCTGGTTTTGTGGACACCTACCTGGTCCCTGCTGCGAAAAACAACTGAGTGAAAAGCTGGTTACATCATGGAAAAAGCACAGTGCGAGACCTTTTCAAGACAGAATTTTCCTTTCTGTCCGGTGGTTGGGCGCCTGGGGTTGTTCCACTCACGTGAGCAGACACTCTGGATCACCACACGCTTCTCAGCGTATCTCTCACTCGCTGACCATGACTGGAAGTTCCAACAGAGGGTGTCAGATGTCACTTCCTCTTTATGTCCTGATAGTCCTGTCTGAGGGATGGACTTCTGGATGGCCCTGGATGTTATACTTGGAAGGGTCATGATTCATATTGCTATGGGCATGAGAGGGCTTCCAGGCTGCAGAGTTCTCAAATGGACAGGCCCAGCTGGGCCTGTGGGTAGCTGACCCCTTCATCAGGTGCCTCCCACAGACCCCAAGCCCCCTGCCACCCCCAGTGCTTGGCTCCACGGTGAAAATGTGTTTTCTTTGGAATCCATAAACATGAGGGTGCCCGGGAAGTGTTTCAGACCTCCGGGGTCAGCAGCAGTCCCAGCAGTGCCTGTAGAGTCCCCCCTCAGGCTGAGGCTGTTGATGGGGACTCTGGGACTCAGCCCTCCCAGGTGGGCCCAGCCAAGCTCCAGCCTCCAGCCAGGAAACTGGCCTCAGGAGCTCTGGTACTGGGCAGAGCGATGTAGATGAAACCAGAATTTCAGACTCAGGATGTGAGGGGAGACTGGAGGCAGCTTGTGTAAACAAAAGAGGCAGCTGCAGGAAGGGGCAAGAGAAAGCAGATTCACTGGTCAATGCGGCATTGTGGTTCCCAGCTGCACTGGTCTTACTTGGAATGCAGGTCTTACTTGGAATGTTAGGAATGCAGTCACAGACCCCACCCCACCTGCCTGACTCAGAGCCTGTGTGTTAACAAGAGCCCAGGGCATTCCCATGCAGATCCTGCTTGAGCAGCTCAGCTCTGCATGAAGCCAGGCCTTTGCCAGCTCCCCACAACTCTATCCGCTGACCAAGACGAGGTTCAGGGCACATGCAGGCGCCAGAGTATTTATTATACTCTAAAGACGTTCACAGTAGAGAGTTTGGTGAAGGAGATCTCTTCTCTCTCACACACATATGCAAGTATATTGTATCTTTAATAAAGAACCCAGACTCAGAAGAGATTTCAGTTGCGTGCTTGACTTTGTCACCTGATCTTTGTGGAGCCTTCACCAAGTCCCTGACTGCTCTGAACATGTTCCCATATTGCTAAAAAAGGGGATGCTGGGCACTCACAGGTAGCAAGCAATAACATGTGTTAACATGCTTCACATGTATTCACTTAATCTTCTGGACAACCCATACAATGCCAGCACCATTATTGCCCACGTTCTACAGGTGAGGACCTGGAGGCACAGAGTGCTAACCAACTTGCTAGAGGTCACACAGCTTGTGGGTGGTAGAGCGGGTTCGGCATCTGGGTGGTCTGGCTCCGGAGTGCCCACCTGCCCATGCCTCATGCTGGGACACAGTGGAGTGCCCAGTAGACTTGTGCAGATTACGTGGCCTGATGGGTGTGAACCACGTAGCCCAATACCAGCACCCTCAGTGAGATATCACTTGTATTATTATCCTTCCATAGGTGAAGGGTGGGAAGGATATGCCTGAGTAGGTGTGAACAGTGATTTCTCTAAGATGAGGGAAATCTGGGTGTCTTTGCTTTTTATTTGTATTTTCCCAATATAAACATGTTGTAGCTTTTGTCATGAGAACTAAGACATTTTCATTTTTAAAAACCCCTCTTGATTTGCTTGTGTAAGTGACTCATTGTCAGCATGAGGGAGAGAAGAGTAGAAACCTTTCGGAGCCTGAGCCAGACTCCTGTCTGTGGAAGCACAGAGGACACTGAAAAGGCAGCCCACCCCTCATCTCTATCCCACCCTCCAAGAGACGCAGAGCCTGCCACTTGCAGCCGAACTTAAGAAACAGTTAAGTTTGCGTTTCAGCATCTTCCCCACCCCAAGGACCAGAACCGTGGGGAGGGTGGGGGGACTTCCCTGTGCCTCCTTGGTTCCACTGCATCCAAAATGAACACCCTTGACAATAAGGCTTTCAATGCATAAAGTAAGAGCGGCAGAATGTACCGTGTTAGAGACTCAAGATTAACGACTTTCTAAGTGTGGAAAATTTTCCTCCAAAGTGTTTCCACCTACAGAAAACTCACATAATAAATGATGAAGGTTCCTAGACCTTGGCAGCAGCAGTAGCAGAGGTCAGAGTGAGGAAGGAGAAGGAATTCTCAATTCCCAGGGCTCAGCATCCCACACAGTCTTCCCGGCTACTGTGCTGCTGATAGTCTCACACCCACACCTACCCAAGGGCTCTTTAGATAAATAATCCAAGTGGGAAATCAATGTATTACTTTTTTAAAACAGTCATTAACAAAGTCCTTAAAATAAACTGCATTTCTCCCAGTCTTCCTAGACTAGAAATGTTTGGGGAGTTTGAGGATGTCACTGGTCACATGATTCTTTTCTTTCCTGTCCGTAAAAGGGTTTGTTGTTGTAGGGTTGTTAAAGGCTGTCAAATACACACAATCCCCAGGCATTTTTAACCTGCTAGTAGCTTGTTGGACCAAACAAACAAACTACCCCTGATTCTCAGCTGACCAAATTTACCAAGATTAAGTCTTAAAATTATCAGGTTGCTGCCTAAACCAAAGGCTACGTCCAGCCTTCCTGGCTGAACCATCTTTAGCTTCTGGACAGCTGAGCACCTCCTCACTCCCATGGGTGGAAGAAACCAGTAGGGCTGCAGCTGATAGGAAGGCTGTGGACACTTGCCCCTCTTTCATGTGCCCACACCTTCCTTCCCTCAAGCATGGAAGGGCCTGATCTTGGCACAGAAAGGATACTCAAAGATGGATCAAAAGTGTTCAACAGAATGGAAATTATGAATTAATATTCCTGAGGTCACAGCTGCATGAACAGCTCTATTCCAACTCTAGCTAGTCCCTGAAGAATGAGGAACCTGTCAGAAGTTCCCAGAACATCTCCTCAAAAATCAAAAGCCCCAGAGGAGCCCTGGGCTTTAAGTGGGACCCCAGTGGAATGTCCTAGCCCAGTCCCTTGTCATAGCAAGAGAGACCTGAGTGCTATGTGGGATAAGTCGTGGCTGAGAACAGGTTGGGACTCAGCTCCTAGGAGATTATCAGGGGTTGCAGGGCACATGTTTTGACTCAGAAAGTCATAGGGGAATAGAGGGAAAAGGTCACCATGTTATTTTAAAGTCAACTTGATCCTTGGATGTATTAAAGGCCTGACATACAGAAGTTGAAAAATACCTCCCCACTCCCCTTGCCACTGCTCAAACCCTCACCACACATCATTTTGGGGTTTGGACTCTACATTTTGAGAAAGATTAAAATATCCAAAGAGATTCTAAGAAGATGGAAGAAAACCAGCATGAAAAGAAAGAATGGATTAGGTCTTATGCAGAATGTTTAAAAGTATTGGGAGGAAAGCCACAGGACAATGAAATCGGTGTGTTTAAGTAAAAGAAGGTTGATGATACAAACAGTGCTTGTTTTCTGTTGTCAGCCAATCAAATGATTTTATTGCTTGACTCCAATGAGGTTCTATCTTGGGCAGTGTAGGCACTGAATAAGAGCATTTTCTAAGGGAAGAGCCTGAGACTTCTGTGGATCGGAACCAAGAAACAGATTCACCCTCCCTTATCCGTGCAAACAAGGGCCTGGCAGGTTTCAGAGGTGCTTCTTGGGCCTACCTGGTGACCGCAGGTGATATAGAATCAGGGCTCCATTCTAGACAGGAAGTTTGAAAGACATAGTGTATAAGAGACAAACAAGGAAACGCATACTTTAAATGCTCTGAAATAAAAAGTGGAATTTCTTTCCATGGAGAGTCTTAAGTGTGGTAGCCACATTTGTTATTTTAAGGATGCTCTTGCCTGGAGACAGAGGACTGTGTCTGTCATCCTCTCAAAAGTCCACCTATTTTTAAGAGTCTGTGATATACTAGGACTGTGAGAACAGAAACCCCAGTCTGGCTAGCATGGACAGAGGGACAGACATAGGCTCATAACCAGTCTCCAGTGGGGCAAGTTTGCAAATGGTCTGGAAACCCCTGGAACCAGGGAGTGGTATGCCACCAGCACTCTTTCACACCGCATCCTTTCTCACAGCAAAAATCATAGTCACCGAGAGGCCTGGATTTGTTTCTGACTCTTCACTGTTAAAAAGGAGCTGTCTCTCTTTTTCTCTGGTTCCAGACCAAAACATTCTAGAGAAAGGCAAGTTCAAGTACACACCTCTGAAGGCAGGCAGCCCACCCCTCACTGGTTGGAGTGAAGAGAGAAGCAGATCCCAGGAAGAAGGGCTGAGCAGACACACCATAGACAGCCAGCATGGTACCAAGCAAGATGCCAGATTCTAAGAATGTATGATTGGTGGGGAGGAAAGAGAGAGACATAGGAAAAATGTCTGGGAGAGCTGGGAAGAGTGGGGGAAAGGGTCATTGTGTAGCATAAGCATGGTAATTGGAAGGACATTCAGTTCTACTCTTGAACAAAGATGCCTCAGGCCATATACATTTCTTGCCAATTTCCTTTCAACCTTAACTAATAACTTTTCGTCTTTAAACTCTGTCTGAGCTAGTTGGCATAGTGTAAAAGCATTTTCTGTTTGTGTTTGGTATAGCTAGAGAGATTTCCATGAAGCTTTTTGCCCTCATCATTTTGTTTATAAGTTTCTACCCAACATGAACCTTTCTTAATAGGCTACCTGGGAAATGTGTTGGTGTTCAGTCACTAAGTCATGTCTGACTCTCTGAGACCCAACCGACTGCAGCATGCCAGATTTCCCTGTCCTTCACTATCTCCTGGAGTTGGCTCAAACTCATGTCATTGAGTCGGTGATGCCATCCAACCATCTCATCCTCTGTCACCTCTTCCTCCTCCTGCCCTCAACCTTTCCCAGCAGCAGGTGAGAGGTAGAAATATTCATCAGTAGCTGCATCTTTTTACTTGGTAGATTATATCTTCCAGTGATGAACTCTAGCTGTGCAATGGAAGCATGTTTACCCCTGAAACTGGACATGACAGCAGGATCTTAATGATCCCAGAATGGAACACCAGCCTGGTGTAACAGGGATGTGCAGTGGAGATGACCTGACATTAGAGCCACAAAGACTAGGACTTGACTCCGGGTTGTAACGTAAGGACAATAGTGATTAAGGACTGACTATGAGTCAGAGCTGTAATGGAGAAACGTAGCCCAGCATCCAGATCACCCTTTCCTGGCTAAAGTTCATTCCCCAGCTGCTGGGAGTATCAGGGGCTGATGCCTCATTGCTGAGTCCCTTCCTGGATATTGCCATGGCTGAGGGACCAAAGTTACATCTCTCTCAGAGGCCCAGTGCTCTTACCTCAGTCGAAGGCAGTTTTTATTTTTTATGTATTTATTTATTTTTTGATTTGCAGTGTTACGTTAGTTTCAGGTGTACAGCAAAGTGTTTCAGTTATACATATACATATATTCATTCCCTTTAAGATTTTTTTTTTGAGAAGCTTACACTTTTATTTTTGTTTTTTTAAATCAGTTTATTTATCTATTTTTTAACTTTACAATATTGTAATTGTTTTGCCATACATTGACATGAATCCACCTTGGGTGTACATGTTTTCCCCTTCCAGAACCCCCCTTCCACCTCCCTCCCCATCCCATCCCTCTGGGTCATCCCAGTGCACCAGCCCCGAGCACCCTGTATCATGCATCAAACCTGGACTGGCGATTCATTTCACATATGATAATTTACATGCTTCAATGCCATTCTCCCATATCATCCCTCCCTCACCCTCTCCCATAGAGTCCATAATACTGTTCTATTTATCTGTGTCTCTTTTGATGTCTTGCATACAGGGTTATCTTTACCAATTGACTAAATACCATATATATGTGTTATATACTGTATTGGTGTTTTTCTTTCTGGATTACTTCACTCTGTATAATAGGCTCCAGTTTCATCCACCTCATTAGAACTGATTCGAATGTGTTCTTTTTAATGGCTGAGTAATATTCCATTGTGTATATGTACCACAGCTTCCTTATCTAAATGTCTGCTGATGGGCATCTAGGCTGCTTCCATGTCTTGGCTTTTATAAACAGTGCTGCGATGAACATTGGGGTACACGTGTCTCTTTCAGTTCTGGTTTCCTCAGTGTGTATGCCCAGCAGTGGGATTGCTGGGTCATATGGCAGTTCCATTTCCAGTTTTTTGAGGAATCTCCACACTATTCTCCATGGTGGCTGTACTAGTTTGCATTCCCACCAACAGTGTAAGAGGGTTCCCTTTTCTCCACACCCTCTCCAGCATTTATTGCTTGTAGACTTTTGGATAGCAGCCACTCTGACGGGTGTGAAATGGTACCTCATTGTGGTTTTGATTTGCTCGAAGACAGTTTTTAATGTATCCCAGCTCTGTAATTCCCATGGGATCTGCTGTGGCCCTTTTTGTGACTGCTTCAGTGTTTAGCCTCTCCTTCTGCCTTCTCCTGTCTCCTCAATCCCTAACTAGTGTTACTGCAGAGAGCACTCCCCAATAATTTCCTACATGCAAATGTACATCTCAGCATCATCCCTGAGGAAAGGAGGCAAACCCACTGGTGCCTGGAGAATCCCATACAGAGGACCATGGGGCTACAATCCATGGGGCTGTAACATAACTGAGTGACTAAGCACTGTGGTTCAGTGCCAGAGTTAGATAGAATACAGTTTATACAATCAGAATAATGTCAAAATAACTGAAGTCCTTTACTGATACCATTTGGAGAAAGATGTTGGTTGCAAGCTATAGAAAACCCCACTAAGATTGTTTAAGGAGAGGAAAAGTATATCTGTGTAATCACATTGTTGATGGGGAGAGTTCATGAAACTGAAGTCCAGAGGTAGATATTTAAGCACATTGGAACCAGGAACTTGGTGTGTTCATCAGGACCTAGTCTCTCTCCTCCTCCTTTCTTTGTGTTGACCCCATTTTCAGAGTCTTTAGCCACCTGGTGGTAAGATGACTGCCATTACCTACAGTGTCTACACCAAGATTTCAGCCCTGCAGCTCATGTCCAGTAGAAGAGAGAATAACTCCTTTCTAGATGCTCAAATAAAACAGGTGTGTTGTATAGTGGTTCAGAACATGGACTCTCCCCCCAGAGCACCCAGGTTCACATCCCAGCTCTGTCCCTTACTAGCTGTATGACCAAGGCTAATTACTTATCCCTTTGTATCATAGATCCTTTATCTGCACAGTGATTGACAATGGCCTATCCTTTTCCATGGGATTACACATGCAAAATGGGTTAATATTTATGAAGTGTTTAGAATGGTGCTAAACATATTATAAACACTACATAAGAGTTTGTTAAAATTTAAAAACATACACAGCTAAGTTGACTTGGGCCACATTCCCACCTCTAAATTTATGAATGAGAACCAGACTGAAATGATGTCCAGGTTGTCCACCCTGGAAGTGAAGGTAGAGTTAGTACCACAAAAATATACTGTCTGAGGTAGGAGGTTCTCCAAAAGCATTCAGACATCTGTTACCAGGTGAAGGAGAATAGGTGCTGGGCAGGAAAATAACAAATGTCCTCTTGATTCATATTTTTAAAAAACTTATATGCAGGACACACCATAGTTTAGCAATAGCTTTAAAAATCTTTTTAAAAATTTATACCTTTACAATGAAATGACCTGCATGACACCAGATACATCCAAGTGAAAAAAATTAGCATCACCTCAGTTGAAACAGATGAAGGCAATGGCAGCCCACTCCAGTACTCTTGCCTAGAAAATCCCATGGATGGAGGAGCCTGGTAGGCTGCAGTCCATGGGGTTGCTCAGAGTCGGACACGATGGAGCGACTTCACTTTCACTTTTCCCTTTCATGCACTGGAGAAGGAAATGGCAACCCACTCCAGTATTCTTGCCTGGAGAATCCCAGGGACGGGGGAGCCTGGTGGGCTGCCGTCTATGGGGTCGCTCAGAGTCGGACACGGTGGAAGCGACTTAGCAGCAGCAGCAACTGAAACAAATTTTATGCTTCCTAACTTAACACAATGAGAAGATATTCTCCTTTATTATCTTTGAAAAGTTTCCTTGGGACTATCTGGAATTGTGTGTGACATGAGACTCCAAATTTATTTCTTTTCCTATATGGGTATGCACTTTCCCTGGAACCATTTATTGGAAAGTTCATCCTTTCCCCACTGTTCAGCTCTGTCACTTCAATTACATTTCACCTGTTCATATAATTGCAAGTTTATT
Organism: Okapia johnstoni; assembly: GCA_024291935.2. Classification (NCBI taxonomy): domain Eukaryota; kingdom Metazoa; phylum Chordata; class Mammalia; order Artiodactyla; family Giraffidae; genus Okapia; species Okapia johnstoni. The sequence goes on along the minus strand of CM044306.1, from coordinate 119,267,224 downwards.
TCTGGTTTTCTATTATGTTCCATTGGTCTATTTATTTCTGTGCCAATACCACACTGTTTGCATTACTATCCAGGGTAAAGTGAGATGGTTTAACAGATAGAAGAAAGTTCTAAAAAGAAAGGAGATTCAAAAAGCCAAATAAACCCAAAACAAAATGAATAGATAAATATTAATAATAAATAATATAAGTAATGAGTACACAAAGAAGCAAGAGAAAACAGTAACAATCAATTCATACCAAACACATCAACTAAAGAAAATTAAAAAACAAATGGGAAGTCTTAAAAAAAGCTACAGAAAAAAGACAAGGTACTTATTAACGAGTGACACTTGACTTCAGTGGAAACAATGGAAGCAGAAACAGTAAAATGATATCTATAGTGTACTGAAAGAAACAACTGCCATCCTAAAATTCTGTACCCAGTGAAAATATCCTTTAAGAATATTGGTTAAACAAAGACATTTTTAGCAAACAAGAGTAATTTGGTGCCAACAGGAAAGGAGAATTATTCTAAATGGAAAGTCTTAGATATAAGCAGTAAACAGCAAAAACTTGGTAAAGGTGACTATAATAACAACTATAATGGTCATTTGTGATGGGTGTTTTGGTTGTCCATTGTTCGTTGTCTCTCATGATTCTCTGTGTTGATTGGACTTGGCAGCTTCTGCTAGTTTCCCTTGAAATGTCTCACAACATTAGATGTTACCTATGGCCAGTCATCCAGAGGCTCAGTGGGCACACCATCATATCTGGGCCTCTCTCACCCTCTACTTGGTGTCAAGGCCTCTTCTTCCCTTCTGTTCTCTCCAGCAAGTTAGCCAGATTTCTTTTTTAAAAGTAATTTTATTTATTGTTACTTTTGGGTTCAGTGGGTCTTTGTTGCAAACACTCTGTTGTTTCTCTACTTGTGGCAAGCAGGGCCTAATCTAGTTGCAGGGCACGAGCTTCTTATTGCCGTAGCTTCTCTTTTTGCAGAGCATGGGTTCTGGGCACATGGGCGTCAGTAGCTGTGGTGCATGGGCTTAGTTACCCAAAGTCATGTGGAGTCTTCCCAGACTAGCTATCTAACCTATATCCCCTGCATTGGCAGGAGGATTCTTAACCACTGGACCATAGGGAAGTCTGCCAGATTTCTTATATTGTATCTCAGGACTCCTAAAAGTGCAAGAGGGGAAACTTCCAGGCCATCCTAATATATGGTTGAAAAAGTCATTTCTGTATTAGTCAAGGTTCTCCAGAGAAATGTGGTATATATATATTTAAAGAAACTTATTGGTTTATGTGAGAAGTCCCAAGATCTGTAACCAACAAGCTGGCAACCCAGGAGAGCTGATGATGTATGAATAGTTCAAGTCTGAGAACCAGAAGGAGCTAGTCATGTATGTTACAGTCCAAAAGTTGGGAGGATTGAGACCTAGAAAGAGCCAATATTTCTGTTTGAGTCCAAAGACACAAAAAGACCAATGCTGTAGCTCAAACAGTCAGGCAGAAAGAATTCCCTCTTTTTGTTCAGCCTTTTTGTTCCATTCAGGTCTTCTATTGAGTGTATGAGGCTCATTTGGGAGGAAATTTACTTAAACTACCAATTCAAATATTAATCTCATTCAGAAACACCCTCAAAGACACACCCAGAATAATGTTTGACCAAGTCTCTGGGCACCCTGTGGCCTAGTCCAGTTGTTTTATAAACCTAACCATCACAGCTTCTATTGACTAAATCAAACCATGGGTCAGAACAAATAGAAGCCCAGTGTGGTTAAAGAAAATTTGAACTATACTATAAACTTATTTGATTGGATAGAGCACATGCTAAACCATAAAACAATAAGTTCAAAAGGATTGAAATCATACAACAACAATGGAATGGATCTAGAAGTCAATAACAAAGGAATTTTGGAAATTCACAAATGTATGGAAATTAAAACAACACACTCCTAAATAACCAATCAGTCAAAAAGCAATCACAAGAGAAATGAGAGAATACTTTGAGATGAATGAAAATTAAAGCACAACATAGCTACCAAAATCCACCTTTTACAAAATCTGCATGTAAACCGTAAGTGAACGTGTTAGTCACTCAGTTGTATCCAACTCTTTGCGACCCCATGGGCTATAGCCCACCAGGCTCCTCTGTTCATGGAATTTTCCAGGCAAGAATACTGGAGTGGGTTGCCATTGCCTTCTCCAAGGGATCTTCCCCATCCAGGAATCGAACTCAGGACTCCTGCTGCATTGTAGGCAGATTCTTTACTGTGTGAGCTACCAGGGAAGCCCTATAGATCACAAGGGCAGATAGTTTTTGGCATTTAGCTGACAGCTTCTGGCAAGTCCTTTAGCTAAAGCTTTCCCATGTGCAGGCTTTGAATCTCAGTAAATGCAATTGTCCCTTGAAGAAGTCACACTCAATTTATATCAGTCATTTACACCTTAATACTAACCAGAGACTTGAGTTAGGTGATCTTTAATAATTCCACAAAAAGACATTTCAAAGCCTTGGGACTCAAAGTGGGAGGAAAGGAACTTTACTAAAGGATGGGTAGATAGGCTGGGTGGCAAGATCAGAGCCCAAAACTTACCTCACTCACTGTTTAAGTCTCCACACTACCAGGCCTGCTTAGGTCCTTTGCAGATAATAAACGGCCAAGTGTCTCTTCTCCAGGGGATCTTAAATAGGAATCTCAGTGCAAAGCCATGAATCTACAATAGCACAATTTTAGATGCATACCAACAGGAAGGAAATAGGTTTGAGAGCATCAGAGACTTCCTAGAGGCCCTAAAATCACAAATTAGGTCTGTAGTAGAATCTGCTGACAGCCTCCTAATGAATGTCCAAGCTACACTTACTACAGAGATTCTACACTCTTCCCTGGAGGTCATGCTTCTCTTAGAGATTGGAGGATATATAAATCTTTGAAAACTGCTGTATAAATATTGACATCATAGTTATTTTGACCTCAGTAACCCTAAACTACCAGCAATGGCAGAGGAGCCTGAGGGTTCAATGTGACTAGCCAGTCTGAGAGTTTTTCTCTTTGATTTCAAAAGACCAGTGATTCTTTAAGTGTGTTGGGAATGGAGATCATAAACAAGAGATGCTGCTTTCCTCTGACATGGCGGTCTTCCATCTGAGCCTCACATTTCAAGTCCTACCTATACCTAGCGCAGCCTTTGGCGTGAAGTGCTTCTATGAATAAATGAATGCTTTTAAGTGACTTGCTTAACTCTGCTTTTCTGCACACATTCAGTGAGCTAATTCTATTAGCCCAGGCTGTTGATGGTCTAAGAAAAACTGAAGAAGTTCATTTTTGGCAAAGACTCCTCATTTGTAATGTTGGTGGTTACCGCACCCAAGGCTTCCAACTTAACTGGAAACAGTGGAATGCAATTTAGTTGTGGTTGTTTCTCTAGCTGTTAATTTAGCTGATTTGAATGCCATTAAGGTTTTAATGGAAACAATTCCTGGCTAATTAAGCAGAACTTCCATCTGCTGGTAGCTGATTACAGGTAGGATGTACACTGAGTTCACTCTTCCATGCTTCTTAAAGCAAGCTCTGCAAAGACACTCAGTCCCAGCTCCGAATACATTTGGTATCTAAAAACTCTGGTGTTTATAATCAAAACCAGAGTCTGTTCAGTGACCAAACACTAAAACTGCTGGGTTTTGTTTTTCTAGCTGGATTTCCAATGACAAAATATTGAAGGCGTTTTGTTTATTGGCTCTTCCCAGGAGATCTGCTCCTTAGATAAGGTTAAAGCTTTATAACTTTGTTTAAAAAGAGAAGTTACCATCTTAAGAATTGTCTTTAAAAAAAGAAAGAGTCAATACTTTCCACTTCATTATTTTAATAAGACTTCAGTTACTTTGAAAATCTAATATTGTCTACTCACTCTTGTGGACTGATTGTGGTTTTCTAAGTTTTCCACAGGAGTGTTTAAGCTGATCAGGCAGCCCCCTGCTCTGAAATCTTTACAAGACAGGAACAGTGATCCATCTCACTCATTTCTCCAGGTCAGGAACCAACCTCAGCCCAGTTCTGAGGGAAGAGACCTGAATCCCAGCTGTTTCTGCTTTGGGCGAATCTGGATGCTTCTTTCCCCCTTATATAGGTGACTCTGTGCCATAGAACTCTAAAACAAAACTTTCTTCCATAGGGTCATGGTAAAATATTAATTTTTAAAGGATTTTCAAGAAGATTTAAAAAAAATATTTATCTGTCTGTGCCGTGTCTTAGTTGCAGCCAGTGGGTTCCCTGACCAGGGAGCAAACCTGGGCCCCCTGCATTGGAAGCATAGTCTTAGCCACTGGACCACCAGGGAAGTCCCCCAAATATCATTAAAGTTGCAAAAGCAAGTGTTGCCACAATGAGAGAACTCCGAGGCTGTGTTCTGAGCATCTTCTCCATCCCCACTTCCCTGGCAGCTGAACTTGGAAGGTGTTCCTCCTTCGTCCTTAAGAACACACTCCACTGCTTGTAACGTGCCTTAGTTTTCAGTGGCAGCTTCGATGTTGGCCGCTCTTTAATTAGTCTGGGAACAGGAGCCTGCAGTCAGCACATTCACTCCTGAGATCCAGTGGGAGTGTGTGTGACCACATGGTGACAAGGAGATTCTAGCAGCCATATGGGGAAGAGCCTCATTACTTCACTGTGACATCATCTGGATCCTTGACGGAGCAACTTCTCAATTCCTGCTTTCATCAGGCTTGTCTCATCTCAAAATTCACTGTTTCACTTAGAATGGAGAACTAAGGATGAATGTCTCACTATACTGAAGGCAAATAATTTGTTCTCATTCTCTCATTATTCAGCAACCATTTACTGAATGCCTTATCAGGGATCAGACAGTCCAGATTTTCCAAGATAGCCTCATGTACAGAAATTTTGATACTTTCCATAGAAGCAATTTGTTAACTATATCTTAAATATGGTATAATATTTGAAAGGGAAAGTGTTAATTGCTCAGTCATGTCCAACTATTTGCAACCCCATGAACTGTAGCCTGCCAGGCTCCTCTGTCATGGCATTCATTCTCCAAGCAAGAATACTGTCGTGGGTAGCCATTCCCTTCTCCAGAGGATCATAACCCAGATCTCCTGCGTTGCAGGTAGATTCTTTACCATCTGAGCCACCAGGTTCTTATAAACATACAGATTAGGAAAACAAAAAGGTGTCAAATTATGTGTTCCATGTTCTAGGTTTGACTGTCTGAACACCTTAGCTGTATTAATGTCTTTGTTAGAAGCAGAGATGAATAAGGCAAGATCTTGCTTTAAACTGTTCATATGTAGCAGAGGATGGGAGGCGTGTATATCAGGAACTTTAATGGAAGGTGGAGAGGGACAGGTGTGAGAAGGAACTGACTGGGGTGCTCAGACAAGATTGTGCTTGCCTAGAAAGGCCAACCAGAGGAACTGTTTCAGCCAGTGTGAAGGACACCAAGGCTTTGAGTTAGCAGGAGTGTGGTGTAGGGCATTGAAGGCAGGCAAAGTGTGTGAGCAGGAGTCTGCAAAGAGGGGTAGAGGAGTTCAGGGTATGGGAGGGGAGTACAGTGAGATGGAGAGGGCATGATAAATCCATCCAGAAATCTCAGGTCAGGGAGTTCAGTTCAGTTCAGTCGCTCAGTTGTGTCCGACTTTTTGCAACCCCATGAACCGCAGCACGCCAGGCCTCCCTGTCCATCACCAACCCCCAGAGTCCACCCAAACCCATGTCCATCGAGTCGGTGATGCCATCCAACCATCTCATCCTCTGTTGTCCCCTTCTTCTCCTGCCCTCAATCTTTCCCAGCATCAGGGTCTTTTCCAGTGAGTTAGCTCTTTGCATCAGGTGGCCAAAGTATTGGAGTTTCAGGTTCAGCATCAGTCCTTCCAATGAACAGCCAGGGCTGATCTCCTTTAGGATGGACTGGTTGGATCTCCTTGCAGTCCAAGGGACTCTCAAAAGTCTTCTCCAACACCACAGTTCAAAAGCATCAATTCTTTGGCTCTCAGCTTTCTTTATAGTCCAACTCTCACATCCATACATGACCACTGGAAAAACCATAGCCTTGACTAGACGGACCTTTGTTGGAAAAGTAATGTCTCTACTTTTTAATATGCTATCTAGGTTGGTCATAACTTTCCTTCCAAGGAGTAAGCGTCTTTTAATTTCATGGCTGCAATCACCATCCCATCTGCAGTGATTTTGGAGCCCAGAAAAATAAAGTCAGCCACTGTTTCCACTGTTTCCCCATCTATTTTCCATGAAGTGATGGGACCGGATACCATGATCTTTGTTTTCTGAATGTTGAGCTTTAAGCCAACTTTTTCACTCTCCTCTTTCACTTTCATCAAGAGGCTTTTTAGTTCTTCTTTCTGCCATAAGGGTGGTGTCATCTGCATATCTGAGGTTATTGATATTTCTCCCGGCAATCTTGATTGCAGCTTGTGCTTCCTCCAGCCCAGCGTTTCTCATGATGTACTCTGCATATAAGTTAAATAAGCAGGATGACAATATACAGCCTTGATGTATTCCTTTTCCTATTTGGAACCAGTCTGTTGTTCCATGTCCAGTTCTAACTGTTGCTTCCTGACCTGCATACAGGTTTCTCAAGAGACAGGTCAGATGGTCTGGTATTCCCATCTCTTTCAGAATTTTCCACAGTTTATTGTGATCCACACAGTCAAAGGCTTTGGCATAGTCAATAAAGCAGAAATAGATATTTTTCTGGAACTCGCTTGCTTTTTCATTGATCCAACAGATGTTGGCAATTTGATCTCTGGTTCCTCTGCCTTTTCTAAAACCAGCTTGAACATCTGGAAGTTCACGGTTCACATATTGCTGAAGCCTGGCTTGGAGAATTTTGAGCATTACTTTACTAGCGTGTGAGATGAGTGCAATTGTGCAGTAGTTCGAGCATTCTTTGGCATTGCCTTTCTTTGGGATTGGAATGAAAACGGACCTTTTCCAGTCCTGTGGCCACTGCTGAGTTTTCCAGATTTGCTGGCGTACTGAGTGCAGCACTTTCAGAGCATCATCTTTCAGGATTTGAAATAACTCAACTGGAATTCCATCACCTCCACTAGCCTTGTTCATAGTGATGCTTCCTAAGGCCCACTTGACTTCACATTCCAGGATGTCTGGCTCTAGGTGAGTGATCACACCATCATGATTATCTGGGTTGTGAAGATCTTTTTTGTACAGTCCTGTGTATTCTTGCCACCTCTTCTTAATATCTTCTGCTTCTGTTAGGTCCCTACCATTTCTGTCCTTTAATGAGCCCATCTTTGCATAAAATTGTTCCCTTGGTATCTCTAATTTTCTTGAAGAGATCTCTGGACTTTCCCATTCTATTGTTTTCCTCAATTTCTTTGCATTGATCGCTGAGAAGGCTTTCTTATCTCTCCTTGCTATTCTTTGGAACTCTGCATTCAAATGGGTATATCTTTCGTTTTCTCCTTTGTTTTTCGCTTCCCGTCTTTTCACAGCTATTTGTAAGGCCTCCTCAGACAGCCATTTTGCTTTTTTGCATTTCTCTATCTTGGGGATGGTCTTGATCCCTGTCTCCTGTACAGTGTAGTGTCACAAACCTCCATCCATAGTTCATCAGGCACTCTGTCTATCAGATCTAGTCCCTTAAATCTATTTGTCACTTCCACTGTATAGTCATAAGGGATTTGATTTAGGTCATACCTGAATGGTCTAGTGGTTTTCCCCACTTTCTTCAATTTCAGTCTGAATTTGGCAATAAGGAGTTCATGATCTGAGCCACAGTCAGCTCCCGGTCTTGTTTTTGCTGACTGTATAGAGCAGGTCAGGGAGACTGGACATCGTTTAGTATGCAGTGAGGGTGGAGTGAAGCGGATTGTTAAGGTGGCGCAGAGGTTGTCACTGATCTGAAGGCTGATATGGCATCATGAGTAGGATGGGGGTGGGCTGGGGAGGCAGGAGGGGAACATAGAAACACAGGAAACTTGGAAGGTGGGTGGCACCTTCCACGGTGCTCAGGAGATGGTCCTCCCCACAAGCTGGAGGCAGAGGACTATCTGTGGAAGTCTGTGGACACATGGGGGTGGTGGGGCACATCCTGACGTCTGACAGTGTATATGGCCTCAGTTTGGCAAAACACTCTGATCAGGAGAAAAGACCTCTGGGTGAGTTACAGCAGCACTTCTCAAAATTTCACGTGTACACATACCACATGGGGATCTTGTAAAAATGCGAATTCTGAATGTGCAGGTCTGGGTGGGGCCTGAGAGCCTGCATTTCTAACAGGTTGCCTGTGTTGAGGCCCATGCTGTTGGTCCAGGGACCACTCTGAATAGCAAGAAGCCAGAAAGACGCAGTTGCTGGTTTTAGGCCGTAATTTATAACAGCTGAAAATCTGAGAAAAGTGACTCAGTTGTTTCTTAGTGTGGTCATTTCTTTAAATCTCATTCTCAATGCGGCAAGAAGCTGACACATGGGTAAACTGTTTTTTGGTTCTAACTTGACCCGTGCAAACTGGCCCTCTTTCCAGAGAGAGTGTGTGAGCAGGTGTTGTGAGTGCAGAGGTCTCAAAGGAGACTCTACTTGGTTGTGAGCAACCCTTTGAGACAAAGCACATGGCTGCTCTGGGTTCAGGGAGTGGATCCCTCCTTTGTTCCAGAAGACCCTCTTCTGTGTTTGAGGTCCGATGGACTAGAAGGAAGGAAGAATAGTGTTCCAAGGTGGCAGATCCTTGAATGCATGGTGACTCAGTGTTCTGACATCAGGTTGCAGCCTGGGAGGGTCTGGGGTTAGCCTGGAGGTCTGGTGGTGGGTCAGTCCCCAGAGGAGAGCAGGCACTGCCATGTTTGCAGTGGTCAAACACAGGCTGACGGCCTCCTGTCTGTGGAGCTGCTCCCCACAGCTCTGAAGAATGCTGCCCCCTCAGTCCCTGTTACTGCATGAGGCTCTTCATTTTAGGGGAGACCGGCTGCAGCTTCATGCCAGCCCACTAGCAGCAGAGACCCCGGGCCTCTTTCTGAATCAGAAGACCAGGCTTTGAGCTTCTTCTCTTGGAGCTGGACGAGGGTGTGCATGTGCCCACATTTTGAGTGACCCACTTATAAATATGGGGTAACTGTTTATCCCCCTTCATTATCTTAGACCACAAAGAAGGCCATATTTCTCTTAACAATCAGTAGTATTCAGAACCACCATCCACTAACTTGGGCCGTGTAAGTACACCCTTCTTTCCTCTCCTGGGATAGCTTTCTAGTCTCAATTCTGAAGTCAGAGCTCCAGCTGGATCCAGAAGGCTGGGTGCTGCTCTGGACTGTGGGGCTTGTGGGCCCTGTGCACAGCCCAGGCCCAGTGCTGACCAGCCACAGCATCGTCCAGGAGGCTGGGAGCTGGTGAGTCAGCCTTGCCATCACTCGGAATTTTTGCAAAAGCCGGTGACTGTGCATAGTGTGCCTGTGAGTTTTGCTCAGTGAGAGCAGCTTCTCGGGGTGGTGGGGGCAGTAGATGGTTCCAACCCTAAGCCTGGGCCCAACGCCGCTGCAGCCTTGTGGGTTTCCACTCACATTGGTACTGCCCAGAGGCCCCACCATAAGGGTCCTCATCACAGTTCACCCCAGATAGTCAAGGTCCTGGGATGGAGATGAGGTCAGCGGTCACCTAGCCAGTCTCTCCTCTCAAAGGGGTCACTGCATGTCATTTTCACCCATTGATCAGCACTTGGGCCCAGTAATCATCAGTGACTCTAATAATTAGAGGTACGCGTGTGAAATTTCTGGAATTGAACAGGGGGTTCAAGTCCTGGTTTACTGTGTAGTTTCATGGCCTGCTCATTAGGGCATGCGCTTTGGAGCCAGCCTGACTGGGACCTACGTTCCAGATCCTTGTCTTCCTTGTTGTGAGACCTTGGGTAGTTCACATAATTGTCATGAGCCTGGGTTTTCCAGGCCATAAAACAGAGATGGTGATGCTCCCCTGCCTCCTGGGGTTGTGGGAAAAATAGGGACGCACAGGGGGATCTTTCACGCTGTGTGTGGTCCATGAGAAGCACCCAGTAAATATTAGCTATTACTGTGAAATGATGCTTATTCAATAAGTAAGGAGTTGTGGTTTTACCAGAAAAAAAGTAGGTACGTCTGCTTCTTCAGCCCTCATCCCTTTGGCAAGCCACGAGCTCATAAATGCACGGCGTCCACCTGGTGGCTGCATCCCGAAACCTCTCATCAGAAACCTTGGAGGAAATGAAAAGGCTTGTAATTTTTAAACCAAGGCTTCTCCCAGGGGTGGGGGGAGAGTGGAGCACACACTCGGGCTCTGTGGGGTCTGCACAGGCAGCTCAAAAACAAAACTTTGTCCTATGACTTTGTTTCTTGTCATAATAATTAATTTTGAAATTTCAAATAACATTAAAAGAAAGTGTGAGATATTTACATCTATTCAAGAAGGGAGCATGGATTTAAAAGGTTGAAAGCTTGTCTACAACCTGAAAAACCCAGCCAGCTGCATAGGAAGAGGACAGGTACAGGGAGGTGTGGCACTGTGCCCCTCTGCCCAGCCTACTGCAGAGGCCCACCCATCCCCAGGCTGGCAGTGGGCAGGTGGAGCCCAGGAGCCCTTGCAGTTAGACTATTTGGAAAAAGCTGGCACCTGCCCAGGGTACTTCTGTGTTCTGGACCCTTCCTTTGGCTTTGTAATGCTAATGAGTGAAACTTGAACAAACGATCCTTACAACCATTTGAAACACGTTGCCCCTTCATCCTTGGGCTTTCAGTTATTTCAGCAATCCTTTAGAATGTGAGCCATCAATCCTTTATTTATCCTTAGAGGTCCATTTACCACCCTGGCTAAATAAACTTCTTCATGGATCTCCCCCCCACCCAAGTTCTAATTTTCTTTATATTTAAGAATTAAAAATTTAACAATTCATAAAAGTGAAAAATATACTTGCTGAGATGTGCACAAGTGTGTGGCTTAATGAATCATTATGATGTGGATGGAACCAATCAAAAAACAGTGTTACCATCCTCTCTCCACACGCTGTGCCCCACCTGAACTCAGTCTAGTCACTAATCACCCCCAGAAAGGTGAGCCCAATCTTGGCTTCAATAACACAAAATTATTTGGCTTGTTTCTGGACTTTAGATAAATGGAATCACACAGGATGTGCTCTTTGGGGTCTGCCTTTGTCCAGTGTTCTGTTAGGAAGGTATGATGTAGATTGATCATTCCTCCTCAGCGCTGTCTGGTATCCACCGTGTTGTCCCTCACGAATGGAGGCATCCCTGGAAGAGGTGGGCGTGCGTCCCTGACAGCATTGGTCTCAGGGATGGACATGTGGCCTGTGTCAGCCAGCTGGGGTTTTCCAGACCAGAAACCGGTCATATCTCTGTTCCTCATGAGAAGCAGCATGTCCTAGCTGACTCTGGAGTCAGGTCATCTGTGCCTGACTCTGGCTGTGTCACTTACTAGCTCTGGAATCTGCTCTGAGGTATTGAACATTTTCATTTCCCATCTTAGTTTCCTCTTCTGTAGAAGGATATAATAATAATAGCATCAATACCATAGCGTCGTTTCAAAGATAAAGTGAATTCCTAGAACCACACGAGGAGTATGTTAAATGCTAATAGGTCGGTGTTTGTTCTTGGGCTGTGAACTCTAAAGGTGCAAGGGCTGTGGTGGCCACTGAGTTGTCTGCAGTGTGAACACTGGGTTCTCCTTGCCTCATACCTGCCATGCCTCTGAGCCCCTGTGCATGCTGTTCCCTCTGCTTACCCTGTCATCCTCCTTTGATTCTCACATAAAACTTCCATCCTTCTTACATGTCTCAACCCCAAAGGACCAGAGTACCTGCTTTGTTTCTAATAAAACATCACCCCCATCTCTGCCCCCATCATTGCGCCTCAATAGCTCCCAAAGTGTGGTCAGCAAACCCCTGGGGCGTCCTCCTAAAACATTGCTTCCTTTCCCACTTTGGGGACATTTGCGCTGATAATACAAAAGCAACAGTGAGTAAAACTGTAGCTGCTTAACATGAACCAAGGCAGTGATACCAAACCGTACTACTGGACACTGGGTCCTTCCTCACCATGTACTAATAAAAAAGAAAACAGTTTCACTTAATGCCTTTGATTAGTTTGATTAGGAAGGAAAAATTGTTCGTTTTGACCCTTAAATGCCTGTTCTTTTAAATTTCTGAGAGACCAAATTGGAAGTATGCATAAACCCTTTCTTGCTGCTGCTGCTGCTGCTAAGTCGCTTCAGTCGTGTCCGACTCTATGCGACCCCATAGACGGCAGCCCACCAGGCTCCGCCATCCCTGGGATTCTCCAGGCAGGAATACTGGAGTGGGTTGCCATTTCCTTCTCCAGTGCATGAAAGGGAAAAGTGAAAGTGAAGTTGCTCAGTCGTGTCCGACTCTTAGCGACCCCATGGACTGCAGCCTACCAGGCTCTTCCATCCATGGGATTTTCCAGGCAAGAGTACTGGAGTGGGGTGCCATTGCCTTCTCCGAAACCCTTTCTTAAGTACATGGAAATAGGATGTCTGTCTCAAGGCAAAGCACTTGAATGAAGGAGTTGCGAGTGGAATTGGCTGTTTTTTCCATGGAATTTCATGTTTACTTGAAGGAACAATGACAGTCAGGCAGATGGTGGTTATTCAGACTTAGGTGTCTGGCAGACATCTTCCTGAACCTGAATGAAGGGCTCCTGGCATGTCAAGGAGAGTATCGGTCAGTATGCGTTGCCAAAGATAAAATCCGAACTTCAAGTGAAAACTGAAATTTTCGAAAACATTTAAATGCCACCACAAGCGTAACAGCTTCCCGCTACTTAAAGACTTTTCCGGTGAGATGGGGGGAGATTAACAAACGGGGCTGGGCCAGAAGTTCGTGTCTGTCTTTGTACCAGTGTCTCCCCACTCGGCTGTGGGAGTCCTCCTCTCCATACTGATTCCGTCCCATTTATCTTCTTCCTCCAGCTACTGTCCTGCCCTTCACATCTGAGTGCCACCACAGATTTCACAGAACTGTCCACCCAGGGAGGGGCTGGGGTGACCCCAGGACAGCTGCCCGTGGATGATACCCTTGGGGGAGACAGCGCTGCTGTTTGGGCGAGCCCTTTGTTCAGGGACCCAGAAGGAATTTGGATTCTCATGGTGGGAGGCTAAAGCCAGTTGAGTGCGGTAGGCTGGCTCCCTAGCGGGCTGTCAACCCTCAATGAATTGTTTAGTTGATCGTTGTTGTTTAGTGACTAAGTTGTGTCCAACCCTTTGTGACCCCATGGACTATAACCCGCCAGGTTCCGCTGTCCATGGGATTCTCAGGCAAGAATACTGGAGTGGGTTGCCATTTCCTTCTCCATGGGATCTTCCTGACCCAGGGATGGAACCCCTGTCTCCTGCATGTCCTGCATTGGCAGGTGGGTTCTTTATCACTGAGCCACCTGGGAAGCCCCAGTGAATCAGAAAAATGTGTATTACATTCTTATTGATAATTGATAATGTCACTCCTTAGCAATTATTGTGAAATACCTTTTAAAGTTCCTTTTGAGGAATGTTCTAGACATCAGAATCTCTTATGTCTCATTTCTTTCTTTTTTTTTTTTTTTGCTTTAGAAACTTTTTAACATTATTTGGAAATAATGTTATACTGAAAAGAAGGTACAAATATAGGACAGTGAGTCAGTTCCTCTATACCCATCACACAGCTTCCCCCAGTAATAATGTTTTACCTAACGTGTGTGTATGTGCTAAATCACTTCAGTCGTGTCCAACTCTTTGTGACCCCATGGACTGTAGCCTGCCAGGCCCTCTGTCCATGGGATTCTCCAGGCAAGTAAGCCATTCCCCTCTCCAGGGGATCTTCCCGACCTAGGGATTGAATCCAGGTCTCCTGCATTGCAGGCAGATTCTTTAGTGTCTGAGCTATAAGGGAAGCCCCTTACCTAACATAGTCCATTATGAATACTGGGAAACTGACATTAGTGCAATGTTATTAACACTACACAGTATACTTAATCTATTGACACAAAGAAACTCTTTTGTGCTACTCCTTTATAATTGTACTCTATTCATCTTTAAAAAATAAAATCATTTTTAATTCAATGAAAATTACACTTCATAAAAATATCCATGATTGGCAACACTAGTGCTGAGCATAGGGCCATGAGTGTAGTAAATTATGTGGGATTTAAGCTTGAAAGACTCACTATAAACATTGACTTGTGGCTCACTTGCTGTGTGATTTTAGGGATGGAATGCAACCTCTCTGAGCCTTGGTTTTTGTTTTTTTTTTTAATTTTAATACTTATTTCTTTTCTTTTACTTTTGGCTGTGTCGGGTCTCAGTTGTGGCATGTGGGATCTTTGCTGTGGTATGTGGACTTTTCTCTAGTTGTATGTAGGCTCTGTAGTTGTGTCACTTAGGCTTAGTCACCCCACAGGATGTAGGAACTTAGTTCCCCCAACCAGGAATCAAACCCTCGTCCCTTGCATTGGAAGGCAGATTCTTAACCACTGGACCGCCAGGGAAGTCCCAAGCCTTGGTTTTTATTAGCTACAGAATGAAATTATAATCTCTACCAACTTGGGTATAGAGATGCTACACAGGTGAGATGAAACATATGAAGTGCCTGACACATCCATCATAGGTACTCTGCCCACAGTTGGTGTCTTAGTTCACATTACCCAGAAAACAGAGTCTGAGACAGATCTGCCTACAGGTTGTTTATGGGGCGTGCTCAAGGGATCCACACTTATGAACTAGTTGGGACACAGGACTGGGAAGAAGGAGAAGGTGAAACTATGATGCAGTTGAACAAGAATTATTAGATGATCCTGCAGGGAGGCCTTAAAGGCCTTTGTGTTTCCCTGGTGGCTCATTGGTAAAGAATCTGCCTGCCAGTGTGGAGATGCAAGAGACGCAAGTTTGATCCCTGGGTCAGGAAGATTGCCTGGAAGAGGAAACAGCAACCTGTTTGGTATTCTTGCTGGGAAAAATTCCATGGACAGAGGAGCTTGGTGGGCCACAGTCCATGGGGTTGCAAACAGTTGGACATGACTGAGCATGGACAATGACAGGCCTTGAGACCGCTGCATCAACTAGCCACTGGATGTGGGCTGCTCTGAGGGAAGAGGGTAACTCTGGGCAGGGTGGCTCCCTTCAGCCAAGGGCGAGGCCTAAGGACAGACCCAGCTGGGAGCCTCTGCACTGCCAGGCGATCTGGACAGTGTCTCACTGCGTCTACTATGCTCACTGTTATTATTACAGCTCTAAGGAAGGGGGACATCAAAAGGGGAAATGTTCATAGGTCCCTCATCCTCCCCATGTGTTAACCACATCAAATGCAGGCATATGTGAATGGCTTGATAACCCTAAAAAAAGCTGTTTCCTTTTCTGTTAGACCATTGAAGGGAATCTGTTTACATCTTAAGGAATTGCTATTTTGGAAGAAAAAGAAAAAAAAGCAGTGGATCCTACTCTTCCTTCGAGCTGCTAAAGGGAATTTCCTAAAACTCTCTTTGCCAGCCCCATGAAAGAAATCCATCTTGTACTATCCTGCCCCATGTAAGGATTGCCTTGAAGTGGGATTTGGAGGCAGACCTTTAATAACTTGTCAAGAAATCCCTTCTCGGCTTGCCAAGAACAAGTTGGTATCAGTGCTGTTACCGGTAATTGTGTGTGTTTATTACTGGAAACCTATTGGAAGTCTTGACACTGAGTTAAGGTCCCTGGAGACACCAATGAAGAGATACCAGATCTCTTAACTGGCAAGATCCCATTTCGTGCCTTTTCCCCCATGCACAGCTGCTCGGAGATAGAACAGATAGTGGGATTTTGAAGTACAGTCCTATTCTGATTACTCAGTGGATGTGGGTTAAGATCCTGATGGTTCATATGGTAAACTCAGTTTGTTTGGTCTATAAACATTATAGACCCCTTTTATAAGGCAAAGATCATATATATTTAAAGTAAAGCATATCTGTTCTCTGAAACATCATGAGTTTCGGAGTCAACTGAAATAAGTTTCCTTGGTGTACTAAGTCTCTGGAGTAAAGTTCTTTGGTCAGTTGTCCAAGCAACTATTTGCTTTAATTTGTTTGTAAATAAAGATACAGCTCCATTGTATACAGTGACAATGAAATGATAACTTGAGAAATTTTCATAAATTAAGGAGATTTTTCTGCCAGAAAGCTTGATACACACTTTTTGCCATGCTGGATGTTTGTGGGGGGAGGCTGGGTGTCTACACTAACACAGAGAGAGACTGACCTAGAAACTTCTATATCTGTGACAAGGGTACAAGCCCTCATCCTCTTCAGAACTGGGAAGGGTTCAACTCAACCCTGCTGGTCACTGTCCTCCAGCACTCTCTGTCTTTGTCTGTCTCTCTCTTTCCAGACTTACAGACAGCCATGGCTTTCTCAGCATGGGAGGGGGAAACAGGGAAGAAGCCAGCTCAGGGCCCTGGAAGGCCCAAGGATGAAGCTCTGCCAGGGAAAGAGCCCTTGCAGAAAGAATGAAGGGAGGTGGAGGCCCATCACCCCAGGGGTCTTATATAGCACAGGTCACCCTTGCCTCCTCACTCTAGGGAAAGGTCTGGGGGCAAGAGTCAGATCAAATTCCCTGTGTGTCTCCACGGGGCCTCGCACAGATACAGTTGGGGACTGAATGGACTTTCCTGTTACCCTTATTAACTGCCAGAAAGTGACAATATGAGTTAAGCTGCACTGATCAGCGCCACAAATTAGTCATCCTTAGAGGCAGCGGGATTTTGACTGTTATATCAGAGATCTTGGGTTTGTTCCTGGAAACTTCCCTGGGCAAGTGTCCTTTGCAAATCAGAATCTATGGTGAACTCATCTAGTGGATGATGCTCACTTGTCTGGGAGTCAGAGGAGGCCTGGGCTCAGGTCCTTCCCCAGCTACGTGACCTTGGAGAAGTGGCCAAATCACCTTAAGGCACAGTTTCCTCAGTGGTTAAATTGGTGGATCCAATGCTGCCTCTCACAGACCTGTTTTACGAGTCTGATGAGCTCACGTCTGTGAAGCATCAGGCTCACACCAAGTGCTTAATAAACGGTGGCCAGTGTTGTCATTACTGGGATAGCCATATAATACATCATCCACATCAGGATACTTTGACCGCCAAGGGGGGCATAAAAGCAATTAGGATGATATTTTTTTCTGAAAGGTTTACTTCCTGACCAACAAATTGGTAGACCTGGTAGATTGGTAGACCTGTTAAAATGTTTCTATTCAGGAACGATTTTTCAAATGTAAAATTCCTTAGAAGAAATAAAAGAACATCTATCTCTGTGAAGTGAAGTGAAAGTCACTCAGTCGTGTCCAACTCTTTGTGACTTGAGGGACTGTGTCTATAGAATTCTCCATGCCAAAATACTGGAGTGGGTAGCCGTGCCCTCCTCCAGGGGATCCTCCCAATCCAGAGATTGAACCCAGGTCTGTACATTAAAGCAAATTTGAAAATGTTTCTTTATGTTGATAATGTGAAACCTTACAAAACATTTAAGCAGAGTAATTATTCTTGATAGGGGCTTACATAGTTTAATCAGATTCTTAGCCTACCCGTCATCTTATTCTTCTGCAGAATACAGTTTTCAGTAATTTTATTTTATAATTTTTATTTATTTATTTTTGGCTGTGCTGGGTCTTCCGTGCTGCCAGGACTTTTCTCTGGCTGAAGTGAGCGAGGGCTACTCTTTGCTGCAGTGCACGTGCTCTAGGGTGCTAGGGCTTCAGTAGTTGTGGCCTGTGGGCTCAGTAGTTGCAGCTCTTGGGCTCTCGCACACAGGCTCAATAGTTGAGGTGTACAGGCTTAGCTGCTTCACAGCATGTTGGACCTTCCTAGACCAGGGATCGAACCCATGTCTCCTGCATTGGCAGGCAGATTTTTTACCACTGAGCCACCAGGAAAGCCCAATAGTTTTATTATTTGTAACCTTTTTCATAAAATTGTCTGCATTGTGAGTTTAATAAATTTGAAATCGCTGATTCTTCAATTGACTTCTCTACAGACCATGATAAATTCAATAAAGAAAAATGCTCTCTACTGGTGACGAAGTACCTGATAAGCCAAGAGAAATCTGCTAAATAAAGGCTATTCTCAATTCTAACTTAAAAATATTGACATGTATAAATAATTCAGTCCAAATATTTCCTCAGGTAATTTTGTCCTCTGTTCAGAGTACCTTCTTTGACAAGTATTTTTATAATACAGCTTGCTGAGTAAGTTGTTTCTCTTTATGATTCTTTTGAATGGTTCCCCAAATTTAGAAGATTCAAGATGGTAGTTCTCAGTTACAGCCTATTCTGGGATAGAATCTAAATTTATCCAAATAAAAATAGGGGCTCCATCAAAATCTTCTCATAGGTGGAGATCAACCAGGGCACAATTACAGAATTTCAGAATTTAATCATGTACTTTATCAGAGGGTACACGGTATCTACCACCCCCCTTACTCTGCAGGATGTGTTTTACTTTCTTCCTGTTTGCAGAGCTGGCTTTGTGGGTTTGTGATTTGTGCAGCTATACAGAACCCAATGCTGAGAAGGGGTCCACACTTGGTTTAAGGCCCTGCTGTTGCCATCTTGAAATTTTTAATTTTTTGACAAAGGATTCTGCGTTTTCATTTTGTACCGGTCCCCAAAATCTATGTAAGTGGTCCTGCTTGTTTGTCAGCTTGGTTTTCAATCATTGTGTCTTTCTAAAATATTCAAGCTCAAAAGCTGAATTAAAAAAAAACTCCATTCACTCTATACTCTGAAGACTTAAAAATTATTTTGAACAAAATGAAACCAAAATTCAGAGCATTATATGACACTTATGTTGATTTTAACAAGGTAACTCATGATATTTTAAATCAATTGATAAGACTAAAGGAGAATTTTGTGATACAGTTACTGTGTGTGTAAAATTTGATATCTTAGCTTCTGTTTCCATTGGTAGACCACCACAGCTTGTTTGGACAAAAGTACTAATTATATACATATATTTCACTACCTCGTCCAAATAAGTTTCTGTTCCACAGGTTTTTAATTTAGTAAGAATACTGTTTCTACCAGGACTCCAGGAATCAAGACCTATCACCCACAAAACACAGTTTCTCTTCAATGATGAACTATTAAACTGGGTTTATAACATCAACCAGAATGTCAGACTTTTCACCTTTGATGGAATGAACTTTCCAAAGGTTTAGTTTTATTTCATGAATTGGGTTTTGAAAAAAGCGAACCCTCATGAGAAGTAACAAATTTCTCATTTGAAGCATCTGATGACCTTGATATAAACCTTGTATCATTTCAATGTTTACATGGTTCTACTTCTGCTAAAAGGGAGCCATTAGCAGCTAATGCTTCATTTTTCATGCATGTGCAAGAAGTGAAATGAGTTTAGAAGAACAGTCACTGTGTCTAAATGAAAAATTAAGCTTCACAGAGTGATGAAAACACAACTTGTGCAGCTTCTAGTGTTAAATGATCATCTCTGAGCATGAGCTACTTAAAGTAATAAATTTTGAAGCAAATGCTGATGTTTCTTCAGCAAATTTGTGTTCTCTGGCTTTCCTGTGGCCAGCAATGGCATTATGGTATCCCCAAAGTGGAAGCAAGGTGCCAACAAATATTTTATACAAGTTATACATTAATCTACAATTTTAATACTTTCATTTTCCCTGAAAATATACTTTGATCCTTTGAAGCTGACTGCTCCCCAAAGAGATTATTGTAAAAGAAAAGATGTTACCCAACAATGCAAAAAATGCTTGTTGCAGATGGTGATTTGTGGTAAATGACAAAAGCACTGTAAAAAAGAATATTCAAACTGTAGTTCCTACACTCTGACGGAACTCCTCAGCCTCCCCTTCCTGAGTGTTATTTCACTTACACATAGCCTACCCTTTCTCACCTTTGCCGCTGACTCTGCTGAGGTGTGGCCAAGCAGTTTCACGGACTTCCCCAGCTACAGCAGGGACAAGGCAGAGGTGGCAGGCAGCAGGGTCTGTCGCCACCGTGAGTTCCTAGGAACTGGTGGCTAGGCTGCAGTATTTTTTCATGTTTTCTTTCCATGAGGGTGTCAGGTGCACCTCATCAGGGAACAGCTGGAAAAGAGAAAAGGTTGATGGGAGTCTACTAAACCCATCCCAAAGAGTTTAATTCCACTATTATGTATAAGTTTTGTTCAAAAAATGAAACATCTGATATATGTTCAATTGCCTGGGGCTGACCTAGGAAAACTGGGCCATGCAGTCACCCAGGTTATCAACCATTGTTCTGGTTTTCCTATGACTTGCCAATGAAAGGTAATCTTGCGCTAATTTCACACATAACTTGTTTGTGATAAAAATGGCCTTTTGTTTAAATGGGAAGGAGAGTGAAGTTGGTGCAGTCTAGAATGGGATCATGTAAACCTAAAAGATGAAAGGCTACTCGGGCTCATTCCGACATCATGAGTTCCCTCTCCTGGAAGCTCAGTCCCAGGGACAATTTCTGATCATTTTCTTACCGCTCTGGAGTGATTTCCAGTTAAAGCAGGCTGAGTTCTCGAGGGGAAGTGGTAGGCTGGGTCAGTTATCTTACTCTTGCTTTGTAAGCCTAGGCTCTGCATACATGTAGGCCTACAGCACTGAAATCCCCTTTTAACTGGGCCCCAAGTGGAGTGTCAGGAAGTCACTGCTTTTTTCCTATTCTTTTTTTGAGGAGGTGGCGTTAAAAGTCCAAAGTTGTCTTTAAGACCAGCTGTATATAAGTTGTGTAAACTTCATTGTCTGAGGGCTTCATCACCTGTAAAATGGTCCTCACAGCATGGGGCTGCCAACACATCTGGGTCAGAACAGCTGGGAGCAATTTTCAATTGGAAAAATGACTTATGTGGAAAAGGAACATAAACTTTCATCATATATTGGCTGGTTATAAACGAAGGCCACGTCAGGGAGAAGTTCTAATGACTTGTTTTTCTATTTGGTTGTAGTCAGATATTTGGGGGGCATATAAAGCACACATTTTCCAAGTGATAGGACATTGTAATAATGAACCAGATTGCTTTCTTACCTTTTTGAAGTCCTTTACTAGTGGATTTTGGGAAACAGATACTGAATGTTTAACAAAATTTGTTAAACTTTAAAAAGCCCTAAAAACTTCCTTAGGGCTTTTTCACAGCAACCTGATCTACACAGTTTAGACAGAGCCTATCAAAGTAAACAAGTATGACCTAACACAGATTAAAATTGCATTTTTATTAATATCAATGCTACGTGGACACGGGTGACCAGATACCTGTGACTGGAGAGTACAGGAGAGAGGGTACAGAAGAGAGGGTCCTGTCCAGAAGCAGAGTAAAGCCATATTTCAAGTTTGGACTCTCTTCTAGTTTTAATCATCAGATATCCTGTTCTTTTTCTGGTTTAGGAAGCAAAAAGCATGAGTGGACCTCAATACACTGAGTGTTTGAGAAATAGAATTACTCAAATTCTATTCTGTGGGCTTTGTCAATTCTACCTAGCTTTTTATCTTACCAACTCTAAAGTCTTTCTGTTTGCCCAAAAGATTAATTTTTTTTTTTTACAATTTCATTTAATCTATTTTCAACTGTTATTTATTTTATAATTTCTAATTAAAAAATTGTTGTAGTAAAACATAACATTTACCATTTTAATAATTTTTAAGTGTATGATTCAGTGGCACTAAGTACATTCACAAACCATCACCACTATCATTTTTTTAATTTATTTACTTATTTATTTTGGCTGCATCAGGTCTTAGTTGTGGCACACAGGATCTTTGTTGTGGTGAGTAGGCTTCTCTCTAGTTGTGGTTCTCGGGCTTAGTTGCCCCATGGCATGTGGGATCTTAGTTCCCCAACCAGGGATCGAACCCATGCCCCTGCATTGCAAGGCAGATTCATAACCACTGGACCACCAGGGAAGTCCCACCACTATCTATTTCCAGAACTTGATTTCTAAGTTTTTAAATTTCTTCAAGGTATGACAGTTTGGTGTAGAGGAACAACTACATGATTTTGCTTTAAAGTGAGATCAGTAAACAGCTATTTGCTTTCTTCCTGCCTGGGGATGTAGGCTTACTGAGACAGCTCTTAGTGGGTATGTCTGTAATTGTCAACGCACTGTGCTTAACCCTTTTTTGAACTCAGCTTTTAATCTGGGATGGTTGTAAACCAGGGGAAAGCTACAAAAACCTATACATGCTCTGAAAAGAAATTTCAACAGAACTAAATGGCTGGTGTGGGAGCTGACGAGTTTATTATGGTCATATATGAAAGAAAGGAAAGTCATTCAAGACCCACATGGTTAGATGTGACTATGTGTGTTAACTAAAGAGGGGGATAGATAGGACTTTAGTTTCTGTTTATTTATTTTTCGTTGTGCTGGGTCTTCGTTGCCGCACACAGGCTTTTCTCTAGTTGCAGTAAGCAGGGGGCTACTGTCTAGTTGCAGTTCACGGGCGTCTCATTGTGGTGGCTTCTTTTGTTGCCAAGCGTGGGCTCTAGGGCTCACAGGCTTCAGTAGTTGTGTCTCCCGGGCTATAGAGCATGGGCTCACTAGTTTTGGTGCGCAGGCTTAGTTGCTCCGAGGCATATGTGATCTTCCTGAAACAGGGATCAAACCCGTGTCTCCTGTGTTGGCAGGCAGATTCTTTACCACTGAGCCACCAGAGAAGGCCAGTTTAGTTTCTAAACTTCTGCAATTCAAATTGTGTATGGATGTTATGTCAAATGAAGATGCTTGTAAAATGAAACCTCGAAGTATATATGCATTAAAGGAAATCAACAAAACTTTAGACCTTGTTTCCCTGAAACGCCGGCTCATCAGATCTCACCACTTGGGTGTTTATAGAACATTTGTCTCTCCTAAATGCCCTATTTAATGTCCCCTGCAGACTCCCTCAATGCCCATACTCATCTCTAGGTAGCAGTGAAGCCCTGTTGAAGTCCTGTTTAGAATATTTATGGTCTATTCCTGAACCCATGTCTCTTTTGTTTTGAAATCATGGTTGCAAAAGGCTCAGAATTGAAAGGTTTCATTGTAAAATGTCCCTTAAGGAGAAAAGTGGAAATGGGACTCTTGGTTTAACTTATTTCATGAGTCAAGTAGGGATATCCATCATTATAATTGGTTTTGACAGAAATATGGCAAAATGTTAGCATTTGTTAAATCATTATGGCTACTATATGGATGTTGGTTTTACTATTCTCTATACTTTTCTGGATCTACTAGGACAAAAAATGGCACCCCACTCCAGTACTCTTGCCTGGAAAATCCCATGGACGGAAGAGCCTGGTAGGCTACAGTCCATGGGGTCGCTAAGAGTCGGACACGACTGAGCGACTTCACTTTCACTTTTCCCTTTCATGCACTGGAGAAGGAAATGGCAACCCACTCCAGTGTTCTTGCCTGGAGAATCCCAGGGATGGTGGAGCCTGGTGGGCTGCCGCCTGTGGGGTTGCACAAAGTCGGACACGACTGAAGCGACTTAGCAGCAGCAGCAGCAGCAGGACAAAAAATGAATATTTACAGTTTATAGAATTGACAAAGCAGGCAGCCTTATCCTTCAGGGGTAGGCAAAGAAAATTTCAACATTCCATTAATATGGAATTGACTGGGCTTCCTAGACTAAAGTTGCTTCCAAACTCCCAAGCAATCTTATCTGCACATCTTTTGAAAAAAGACTTAATTGTTGCATTCAGCCCAAGGATGGTCTTAGAACATTGCTTCAGGGGCAGTAATGCTTACAGTTAAAGAACATTGTCAACAAATAGTAAAGACTGTCCATACGTTGGCTGGTTCGGAAACTGGGGTAAGTGAATTCAGAAAATAAATTGTTCTGATTCTTTTGAGCTTTGAGGCTTTGAACCAAATAATGAATACCCCATAGTAATTAACATGCCTTGTTTGTTTTTGGTTCTTTTGAAAGCAATCAAGGAAAGGAATGGGATGGATAGAAGTGCTTAGAAGGCCCCCCAAAGCACTTTGGCACTTCCAAAGCAGCCAGAGGATGAATTACCCAGTGGGGGTATGTGGCTAAGTGGGTCCTATTTTTGTGTTATTCACTAACACTAGGAAACATGCTTTAATTCAAAGCACTGTTTCTCTTCAAGTGTCTTCAATCAGCATCACGTAGCTTTTGGTATTGCTAGAGTGATTTCAGTGTTCCAAGTGTCTTTGAGTAGATGTCTAAGGGAATAAAGCTAAGGAGAAGAAAAGGGTGGACAGAGGGCATTTGACCACAAAGACTGAGAATTTCATTGGTTTGTGGAAAAATTCCTTGGCTAGTACCTCTGGGAAATAGGATGGTTATAGCAAGATTCCCAGGCATACATGTTCTCAGTAACAAAGAGGCTTTGGGATGCTGTGTGGGTGAGGGTGCTTTTAGCTTCAAGAAAACTCAGACCTGATTCAGGATGTCTTGAGCCCTGAGGAGATTCATTATCTTGCATAACAAGTCCTAAAATAGGCTTACTCCGCCCAGGTCATGCCAGGCCACTGCCCCACTTCTCTGTGGCTTTTTGGATTTGTCCTCTTCTCCATGTTGGCTTCATTCTGCAGCAGCTCTGAACACAATAGTGTTTTGTGATCTGTTTAGCCCCAGTCTTACTGGACAAGTTCATATTCACTAGGGAATCTCAGGGATTGACTCTTCTTTTTCCTTTTCGAATTATTAGTTGACTTACAATATTGTGTTAGTTTCAGGTATACAAAAAAGTGATACATATATATGTTACACAAGATACTACTATAAAATATTAAATGTAGTTTCCTGTGCTGACTCTTCTCAATGAGGAGGTGCTGGAATCAGCTGCCACTGAGGACAGCGGGGGTTAAAAAAACTGAGGTGTTATAAAAAAGTAAGACACGCACAATTGTAAGGAGATCAACCCCAATTGTTGAATAAAATAGTCTTAAGTGAAAGAAGCCTCTTTAGGTAGAGAGGATATTTTCCATATTAACGCAGTAATATTGCCTTCTATTTGTGTAATATGGGCAGCATGAGAACATGAGTTTTGTCTAGTGAACTTGTTCCCCTGCAGTACCTAGTTGGAAGAATAGCCTAACTAAGAAGTAGGTTCTCAGTAAATATAAATACTCATTCAAAAGAATGCCAGCCCCGTCATTTACCAGCTATGGAATCCTTTCTGTGCTTTAGTTTCCTCTTCTGTAAAGTGGGAATAATAGAAAATGTCTTCATCAGGTTGTTGTGAAAATTGAATGAGTTGATAAGTGTACAGAGCTTAGAACAGTGCTAGGCCCATAGGAGGCCCTCAGGAAGTGCTGTTTTTTGTCATTACCACCACTATTTATTTCTTAATTTCTGATGAACCTCTTTGCAGGACAGGAATTGAGATGTACCTATAGAGAACGGACTTGTGGACGTGGTGGGGGAAGGAGAGGGTGGGATGAATTGAGAGAGTAGTGCTGACATAGATACACTACCATGTGTGAAATAGACAGCTAGTGGGAAGCTGCTGTATGGCTCAGGGAGCTCAGCTCAGTGCTCTGTGATGACCTAGAAGAGTGGGGTGGATAGGAAGGAAGCTCAAGAGGGAGGGGATATATATGTTTACTAATAGCTGATTCATGTTGTTGTATAGCAGAAACCAACACAACATTGTAAAGCAATTATACTCCAATCAAAAAAAAATTAAAAAAATTCTTAACTTCCATAAACCTCAATTTTCTCATCTATAAGATGAAGGTAATAAAAGGTACCCCCTTTTGAGGATTAAATGAGACAGTGTTTGTTCCTTCCTTATGACTTCAGGCATGGCGTTAGGAGGTTGGTCAAATATCACTGTGATTCCATATCTAATTCTGATTTCTCCTTCGAGAAATGAATGGTCCTCCATTTGAAGATGGAGAAATGAATGATGATGGAGAAATGAATGAAGAGCTGGGCAGGTAACACAGTAGAGGAGCCTGTAATGCCAGAAAGTAAGGAAGTATTTTTTTTTTAAGTAGGTGAGGGTATGTTGAAGGGACACCTGAGCCAACTGAAGAGGCTGTCAATGATCACAGCTTTTTATGTTACAAAGTTATTTTTATCCTCATACTATGTTTCATCCTCACAACAAACTGATGAGAGAATAAGTTAAACATTTGTCCCTTTTGGAAATTGAGTGTGTGTGGTCAGTTGCATCTGACTCTTAGCCACCCCGTGAACTGTGGCCTTCCAGGCTCCTCTGTCCATGGAATTTTCCAGGCAAGAATACTGGAATGGGTTGCCATTTCCTTCTCCAGGGGATCTTCCTTACTTAGGGATTGAACCCGTTTCTCCTGCATTGCTGGGCAAATTCTTTACCACTGAGCCTCCTTGTAAGCCCAAAGTGGAAATTGAGGTGCTGAGCAATTAAATGTGCCTCTTAAGACTCAGTTGAGACTTGGGTTCAATCCCTGGGTTGGAAAGATCCCTTGGAAAAAGGAATGGCAACCCATAGACCATGGGGTCACAAAGAGTTGGACACGAATGAGCGACTAACACACTAAACAAGACTCAATCAGTAGGCAAGGAGAACATCCATAAGTCAACACATCTATCGTCTGATGCTTTACAGTATAGATCTTCCACCTTTTATTTTTTAAATTATTTTATCTCAGTTCCCTCACCAGGGATCAAACCTGGGTCCTTGGCAGTGAGTGCATGGAGTTCCAACCACTGGCCTGCCAGGGAATTCCTAATTTTCCACCTTTTAAATTTTTAAGCAGAGAATTTTCGGGAGTCCATGCTGATACTGAGCAAATGTATACTATCGGCTCAGAATTGAGGTCTTATAAAGACTAAGGTGAAACATTTCTGAGTGGGATAATTGAAGGAAAAGAGGGAAGAAGTGACCAGGACAGAAAATAACTTTTTAAAAGAACTGGTGTTAAGCAGGGGAAGGTTCGAATGAGCCATGTGATACTGGGTTAGAGCTGAAGACATCAGTATGAACTCATGTTTAGCTTATTAAAGGTACAGATGGTCGCATAGAGAATTTTTGCAGCTATGTGTATATATATGCTAGTGCTAAGTCGCTTCAGTCGTGTCCAACTCTATGCGACCCCATAGACAGCAGTCCACGAGGCTCTGCCGTCCCTGGCATTCTCCAGGCAAAAGAACACTGGAGTGGGTTGCCATTTCCTTCTCCAATGCATGAAACTGAAAGGCGAAAATGAAGTTGCCCAGTTGTGTCTGACCCTTTGCGACCCTATGGACTGCAGCCTACCAGGCTCCTCCGTCCATGGGATTTTCCAGGCAAGAGTACTGGAGTGGGGTGCCATTGCCTTCTCTTATGTGTATATATATAAATATACATAAATATATTTACTTCCTCTGTCAGCTGAAGGCCTAGAAGTAACAACATCCAGTAGCAACAGGCAAGCACAACTAGCATGCAGATCTTGGTTTCTAAAAGCTTTTTCCAATAAAAGCAACAAAGGCTCCCTGGGGAAGATTCTAGAGCTGGGCAGATAACGTAGAAGAAAAGCTTGTAGTACCAGGAAGTAAGAAAGTGCTAAAATTTATCTATCTGTCTAGAGGAGTATGTTCAAGTGACATAGGATCCAACTGAAAAGGATCCAAGGATCAAAGCTGGAACAATTTGAACAATAAAATAAATAACATAGTACTAAATTATAACCTAAAGTATAAATAAATATCTTTGAGTTTCTACTAGTACAAATGAGAGAGAAGAGCTAAATCTCCCCTGCAGAAGAATTCTAAATAAATTATATCTCTCTCAAAGAGAGAATATAACCCCTTACCTTTAAGTGTGGGATGTGTATAAAGGCTTCCTTCCAAAAAGTCAGATGAAAAGTGGGAAGAAAAGAGTAGTTTTATGGTGCAAAATCCTGACAAACACTCAGAGAGGGGATCAAGGTCAACATCAACAGGAATAAGTCACATACTATGATACATGTCCCTGGTAGGATGCCATGAGAATGGTGCTTTATCTCTATGGTATTCCTTCCAAAAACCCAGTCTAGTTTTGAGAAAAACATCAATAAACCCAAGTTAAAGGATATTCTATAAAATACCTGACTCAAAAACTACTCCTCAAAACTGTTAAGGTCATCAAAAACAAGGAAAATCGGAGAAACTGTCACAGCTAAGAGGAGTCCAGGGAGACATAACAACTAAATATCCTGGAACAAAAAAAAAGGGATATTAAGTAAAACTAAGGAAGTCTGAATAAACTGTGGGCCATAACTAATAATAATGTATTAGTATTCATTCATTAGTGGTGACAAATGTGTCATACAAATGTAAGATCTTAACAATAAAGAAAACTGGGAATCAGATATACAAGAACTTTCTGTATTATTTTACAACTATTCTAGAAATCCAAAACTATTATAAAATTCAAAGTTTAATAAGCATAATATAATAAAGCTGGTAGGACAGCAACAATAACAAAAGAGGTGCAAAAAAAGAAAAAGAAAACATAGAAAATATGGGACAAAAAGAAAACAAACAGCAAAGATGAATATATACTGAACCATATAGATAATTGGGCTTCCCTGGTAGCTCAGCTGGTAAAGAATCCGCCTGCAATGCAGGAGGCCTGGGTTCGATCCCTGGGTTGGAAAGATCCCCTGGAGGAGGGCATGGCAACCCACTTCAGTGTTCTCACCTGGAGAATCCCCATGGACAGAGGAGCCTGACAGGCTGTAGCCCCTCAGGTCACAAAGAGTTGCAACTGGGGCAACTAAGCACAGCACAACATATAGATAATCACGTTAACTGTAAGTGTTCTAAATGCTATTTACTGATGTAATATCTGATCGATTAAAGGTCATCTATTGTCAATCAGAAAGATAAATAACCCAATCAAAAATGAACATAAGGCCTGAATAGACATTCTGTTATCCAGAGAAGACATACAGGGAATTCCTTGGCAGGCCAATGGTTAGGACTCTGCACTTCCAGTGCAAGGGGCCTGGTTGCAGAATTAAGATCCATCAAGCACAGCCAAAAACAAAACAAACAAAAAATCCAACAAAACAAAAAAAACAAAGAAGACATTTGGATGGCTAACAGACACATTTAAAGATGTTCAGTATCATTAGTTTTTAGAGAAATGCAAATCAAAATAATGTGATACCACCTTACACCTGTCAGAATAGCTAACATCAGAAAGTCTACAAATAAAGGCTGGAGAGGGTGTGGAGAAAAGGAAAGCCTTGTACATGGTTGGTGGGAACATAAATTGGTGCAGCCACTGTGGAAAACAGTATGGAGGTCCCTCAAAAACCTAAAAATAGACCTACCATATGATCCAACAATGCCACTCTGGATATCTATCAGAAAAAAACAAAACACTAATTCAAAAAGTTACTTGTACCTCAATGTTCATAGCAGCGCTATTTACAATAGCCAAGATGTGAAAGCAACCCAAATGCCCATCAACAGATGAACTGATAGAGAAGGTGTGGGATATAACAATGGAATATTATTCACCCATAAAAAGAATGAAATTCTACATTTGCAACGACATGGACAGACTTAGAGAATATTATCCTTAGTGAAATAAGTCAGACCGAGAAAGACAAATACAATGTGATATTACTTACATGTGGAACCTTAAAAATGATACAAATGAATGTATCTGCAAAACAGAAACAACTCGTGTGAGGCTGCGGACCCGGAGTGGCGGCTGCAGGTCCAGGCGCCACGGCTGCAGAGCGTACCCGGCCTCTGCGAGGCTCTGGCGGCCCAAGTGCGCCTAGTTGGTGTGAGCCCGGCGCGAGGTCCCGGGCGGGCGCTCCCTCAGGTAAATTTTTCCATAACCTTATGAAGAGAAAGGACTTTGAGACAAGGCTTGATAACATTTCTGTTACATTTCTTTCTCTGAGGGATTTGCAGAAAAATGAAACTCTGGATCACCTGATTAGTCTGAGTGGGGCAGTCCAGCTCAGACACCTCTCCAATAACCTGGAGACTGCTCAGGCAGGACTTCCTCAAACTCCTTCCCTTGGAGCTCAGTTTTTATTTGTTAAAATGGCTCGACCCTCAGACTTTACTCACATGCTGCCTCGTCTCTAAACAGTGGAATAAGGTGATAAGTGCCTGTACAGAGTTGTGGCAGACTGCCTGTAAAAATTTGGGCTGGCAGATAGATGATTCTGTTCAGGATGCTTTGCACTGGAAGAAGGTTTATTTGAAGGCTATTTTGAGAATGAAGCAACTGGAGGACCATGAAGCCTTTGAGACCTCATCTTTAATTGGACACAGTGCCAGAGTGTATGCACTTTACTACAAAGATGAACTTCTGTGTACAGGGTCAGATGACTTGTCTGCAAAACTGTGGGATGTGAGCACAGGGCAGTGTGTCTATGGCATCCAAACCCACACTTGTGCTGCGGTGAAGTTTGATGAGCAGAAGCTTGTGACAGGCTCCTTTGACAACACTGTGGCCTGCTGGGAGTGGAGCTCTGGAGCCAGGACCCAGCACTTCTGGGGGCACACGGGGGTGGTGTTTAGTGTCGACTACAATGACGAACTGGATGTCTTGGTGAGTGGCTCTGCAGACTTCACTGTGAAAGTATGGGCTTTATCTGCCGGGACATGCCTGAACACACGGGGCACACAGAATGGGACACCAAGGTGGTCTTGCAGAAGTGCAAAGTCAAGTCTCTCTTGCACAGCCCTGGAGGCTACATCCTCTTAAGTGCAGACAAATATGAGATCAAGATTTGGCCAACTGGGAGAGAAATTAACTAAGTGCTTAAAGACGTTGTCTGTCTGAGGATAGAAGTATCTGCCTGCAGCCAAGACTTCATTTTGATGGCAAATACATTGTCCGTAGTTCGGCACTGGGCTTCTACCAGTGGGACTTTGCCAGTTATGATATTCTCAGGGTCATCAAGACTCCTGAGATAGCAAACCTGGCCTTGCTTGGCTTTGGAGATATCTTTGCCCTGGTGTTCGACAACTGCTACCTGTATATCCTGGACTTGCGGACAGAGAGCCTGATTAGCCGCTGGCCTCTCCCCGAGTATAGGAAATCCAAGAGGGGCTCCAGCTTCCTGGCAGGTGAAGCGTCCTGGCTGAACGGGCTGGATGGGCACAACGACACGGGCTTGGTCTTTGCCACCAGCATGCCCGACCACAGCATCCACCTGGTGCTGTGGAAGGAGCACGGCTGACGCTGCGAGCCGCTCGGCCCGCTGGCCTCAGGCGCCGGGGCTGCGGTCTTGGAGCGCAGCCTCTGTGGCAGCCGACTGCATGAACCAAAGTTCTCAGCTCATGGCATCATCGCGCAGTGCACAATCATTTATCTGTGGGCCGGAGCCGGGGCTCGGGGTGGGGGCCCGTTCTGTTGACACGCAGCACAGCATGCTGATGAGGTGCACCACTGGCTTCATTTGTGCTTCGTCATGTGGGTCAGTGTGAGAGGCTGCATTTGGGGTTCATCATTCTTGAATATTGGTTTCAAGTAAAAAAATTTAAATGGCTCATTAATTGCTAATTGGTTGCCTATAAAAACACAGTCTATTATTAAAGCTTTTTACCATTAAAAAAAAAAAAACAGAAACAACTCACAGGTACAGAATATAGTGGTTACCAAAGAAGAGGGGAAAGGGGGAGAGGGAATCAGGGATTAAGAAATCATATTACTGTGTTTCCAAACTACAGGGCCATCTTGTCTCATCTGAAAGTGAAAGTCACTCAGTCGAGTCCAACTCCTTGCAACTCTATGGACTGAATTCTCCAGGCCAGAATACTGGAGTAGGTAGCCTTTCCTTTTTCCAGGGGATCTTCCCAATCCAGGGATTGAACCCAGGTCTCCCACATAGCAGGTGGATTTTTTACCTACTGAGCCACAAAGGAAGCACAGGAAAATTGGTGGGGTAGCCTATCCATTCTCCAGGGAACGTTCCTAACCTAGGAATCAAACCAGGGTCTCCTGCATTGCAGGCAGATTCTTTACCAACTGAGCTATAAAGAAAGCCCAAGTCTCAACTGAGAGGGTAGAAAAACAATTCAGAAATATTTGTGAAGTTCACAGTCCAGAGGCATAAGCTCACTAAAGACTGAGACCTAATCACAGGACCACTGAATGGTTCCCCTCTCCCACAGCTCAGCCACATCACTAAAGGCCCTTTATAACATTTATAACTTTTTATCCAGTCAAGTCAAACTGAATCAATCCCATCAATCCAAACTCATCAAATCCAGTCAATCTAGATTTGATTTGCTATGAATTGACAGTGATCTGTATCAGCTCACTTCCTCAGATATTCCCCAGAAATACTTTATTTTCTTTGATTGTTTAACATATTCCATGGACTGTAGCCTGCCAGACTCTGCTGTCCATGGAATCCTCCAGGCAAGAATATCCGAATGGGTTGGCATTCCCTTCTCCAGGGGATCTTCCTGACCCAGGGATGGAACCTGGATCTCCTGAATCGCAGGCAGATTCTTTACCAAATGGTAGCCAGGGAAGTCCCTTAACATATTCCACTTGTGTGTGCTCTTAGCTCTCCTGGGATGCAGGGAGAGCCTCAAGGCCATCTTTCTCATTTTCATGTTCCTTCCTCTTGCCCACTGCCCTTGGCTCTCTACTAACATTCTAGCAACTGCTTCAATTCCATGTAATATGCAGTCCATTGAATGAACAGAAACTTTCACACATTAGTTATTTAACAAATTGGTAACAAAATTATCGTTTATGTGCACAGTACCTAACCATTTTGATGTTTTTAAATCCAACATCTCATTGTTTTCTCTACAACTTCCCTTTGGACTCAGTATTATCTCGTAGTGTGGTTGTGTTAGTAGCTCAGTCATGTCCAACTCTTTGCAACCTCATAGACTGTAGCCCACCGGGCTCCTCTGTCCATGGAATTATCCAGGCAAGAAGACTGAAGTGGGTTGCCATTCCCTTCTTCAGGGGATCTGCTCGACCCAGGGATCAAACCTGTATCTCTTGTGTCTCCTGTGTAGCAGGCAGATTCTTTACCACTTGAGCCATCGGGGAATCCCTAACTAGGAGTAACAGATCAGAAAATTGAAGTCTGGGAAAGTTGTGACTTAAAAAAGATCATGCTGTGAATTATTGGTTGGGTTCATGTTAGGATCTATTCCTTACTCTGCTGTCCTTGCCTTTACATCAACACTGTGATGTTGATGTTTAGTTCATCCAATTGTCCCACAGTGAAGTTATAAATCTTCTCATTTCTGCAAGCTAGGAGGAGATGGAGACCCAGTCATTTGAGTTTTGACCTGGCTCTAAATTGTGCCAATAGGACTGGAACTGTGATCTCCTTGATTGAAGCTGTTGCTGTTTAGTCACTTCAGTCATGTCTGACTCTTTGTGACCCCATGGACTGTAGCCTGCCAGTCTCCTCTGTCCGTGGGATTTCCCAGGCAAGAATACTGGAATGGGTTGTCATTTCCTGTTCCAGGGGATCTTCCCCATCCAGAGATCAAACCCATGTCTCCTGCATTGTCAGGCAGGTTCTTTACCACTGAGCCACCAGAGAAGTCCCTGGATTGGAGAATGTAAATCAAATCCTCACTCTATGGGTAACCCAAAAGAACAGCCTTGTAGTTCTGAACCACACCAGGTAAACCGCAATACCAACTCTGTCCATTTTCTTAATGTAGCATCTTAATTAGGTCAAGTTATTTTGTTGGGAGTGATGGTGGGAGGCTCCAGGTATGGTGATTTCCAGAAAGAAAACCTTACTCTTAGGTGCTTTTGAAGACTCATGGAGCACAGAGGATGACACAGATTCTTGCTTCCTTCCCCATCAGGACACTGCTTGTGCATATTGGAGCCCACCCTGGAGGCTAACTGGGATTTCCCTTCTCACCTCCCATCCCCTTTGCTCTCAGACCACCCCTCCCAGGGCCAGCCCTCTGTCTCAGCTGAGTGCTTTCAGGCTGAAGGAGCAGCAGTAGATTCTTCTGGTTTTCCGCCAGAGAAACCAGGGCTTCCCCGGTGGCTCACCAGTAAAGAATCCACCTGCAATGCTAGGGGCCGCAGGAGACACAGGTTCAATGTGTCAGGTTCTTCCCTGGGTTGGGAAGATCCCCTGGAGAAGGGCATGACAATCCACTCCAATATTCTTGTCTAGAGGATCCTCACGGACAGAGGAGTCTGGAGGGCTACAGTCCATAGGGTTGCAAAGAGTTGGACACAACTCAAGTGATTTAGCATACACGCACGCCAGAGAACCAAACTCCCCAACTCAAACCACATTTATCTTACAGATGTTAACCACTTTTCATGGCATAGCATCCATGAGTTACTATGCTAACCAAGCATAAGTCTCTGCTTCCTCTTATAAAAGATATCTTCCCAGCAAATATCTGGGAAGTGAAGGCAAGAGAAGGGTGAGAAGGGAAGAAAACCCCAGTCTGTCCCACTTAAAGCTTTGAACATGATCATATGTCCAACTCTCTCCCACTCGTTCATTCAATAATTGTTTATTGAGGATTTGCCTTGTGGTAGGAAATACATTATGGGACGTAAATACAAATAGGACATAGTTCTTTACCTAAGGGAATCATGGTTTATGAAAAGAAAAGGGTTTCTTTTAAAGAGGGTGGAATTACAGGGATAGAGAAATGTCCAGCGTAGCAGGAATGAGAAGCACCTGTAGTCCTAGAGGGAGGTGAGGATACTGGAGAAAAGGTTGTTTGAGTTGCCCCATTTTGCAGGTGAGGAAATTGAGACTCAGCAGAGAATCTGTGTCCAATCACAGACTGCAGCGCCGGCAAGGGAAGAGCTTTGTCTCCACTTCAGCTGACTGTGGCATGAAGAGAAGTCTGACTTTACCACCAGTAAGAGCCTGGGTGTCGTCAGAGTGGACCTGGGATAACACAGCCCACAAGTCTGAGGAGAACATCTGGAAATAGGAAGAGGACCCTCAAGGGGTAGCTGGGAGGAACTGGTGTGACCCCGTAGGGGTTCACATGATGAGGTGTGAGGACTTTGGGGTTCCAGCAAAGTCCTTAGGGTGGGGTGGGACAGCAGAGGGGGAGGAAAGTTGAGAAAAACTATTAATTTGTTGGAATTTTATAAAACATCTTCCTTTGCTTTTCCCTGCATACACATGTAGCCTTGCAGCACTTAATAATGGTTAATAAGCTCAACCTCTGAATATGTCATTTCACCCCCACAACAGCCCTGCAAGGGAGAGTCTTTCTTATCTCTCTCTTTAGAAATAGATGAAAAACTGTGGTTTCAGAGGTTTAGCAACATATTGCTGATCATACCTGGTGTTTGAACGTCGGCACTCAGACTTCAGGGGGTCTTAGCTGCCGCAGTTAACACAGAGACACAGAGGCAGCCTTGACCTTAGAGTAAATCCACAAATACCAGGTATTAGACCAGTACAAGAGGAGCTTGGGAGTGTACTAGCTGATATTTATCGTCACCTATTGAGGACTTCCCTGGTGGCTCAGTGGTAAAGAATCTGCCTGTTAAGCAGGAGACGTGGGTTCAGTCCCTGGATTGGGAAGAGCCCCTGGAGGAGGGAATGGGAACCCACTCCTGTATTCTTGCCTGGGAAATCCCATGGACAGAGGAGCCTGGCAGGCTACCTACAGTGTGTGGGGTCTCTAAGAGTCGGACATGACTTAACAACTAAACAACAACATTGAGAGGTTTGTCTTATTAATCCTCACAACATCTCTATGAGAACAGCCTAGTTATTGCTCCGTTTTACCGACGAGAAAGTTGAGCAGAGATGTTATGAAAATGAGCTAATGCCACAAATGTTTTAATATTCTAAATCAGTGATTCTCAACTGGGGCAGTTTCACCTTTTAGGAATTTGGCAATGTCTGGAGACATTTGATTGTTGCAACTCGGAGGGGCATGCTGGTCGCATCTAGGGACAAACCCATAACAAAGAATTATCAACATGTCAGGAGTGCAGAGGTTGAGAACCCTTGTTCTAAATTGTAAATAAATTGTTCATTTTGAAGAAATAGTGTATTTTCCTCTGCACCATGAATTCCTAGATTGAAGGTCGGAGGATACTGATTATGACTTCCTCCCAGCTTTACTTTGCTCATTCCAGAAACTGACGGGTCACAGGACCACAGGCTGTGTTTGTGGTCCCCGTGGATTGGATAACGTAAGAGCCATCGGTGGTCTCACCATGGCCCTGAGGCCCGACTGAGACCATAGGAGCTTACCTCCCCACCCAGCAGGTCTAAAGCAGGAACACTGGCCCAGGACAGTGGCAAGGGCAGGGCTCCTGGGAGGCAAAGCATCCATTTCTTATTTGGAAGTTGTTGGGTATTGTCGACTGAAAAACAAGAACAAAAGCAGTGAAAACACACTGACCTGAAAGTTAAGAGGTTTTTTTCCTTTTAATTTATTTATTTGGCTGTACCAGGTCTTAGTTGTAGCACACGGGATCTTCCATCTTTCTTGCAGAGTGTAGGATCTTTAGTTGCAGCATGTAGAATCTCGTTCCCTGACCAGGGATCAAACTCGTGCCCCCTGTACTGGGAGCATGGAGTCTTAGCCACTGGACCACCAGGGAAGTCCTGAGAGTTGTGTTATTTAGGGAACTTGCTGAGGACTCAGCCCAGGAGACAGCCTATTAGATAGATATCTCTGAGGAACTGTTCCAAAGAGGTAAGGAAGGAGCCAGGATATTTAGGATTTTTTGCTAGAAAAACAAAAAACATGTAGTCAAACATCAAAAGATTGCTGCTAAGCATAAAACCCAGACATCTCAAAATCATGACTTTAATGCTTTTCTATGTATGGGAAGATGCACAAGTTTGGGCTTATGAGAATTTTTTTTTTTTTTTTGATAAGCATCTTAACTGTCTAAGGCCAGTATCCTGTTTTTCTCCACCCTGAATTCCATGCAGGGCACACCACAGGGGCGGCTGGAGTGGCTGATGTCTTGGTGCTGGGCAACATTCATTGTTCACTGAAATGGTGGGCAATGTGTTTTTTTTTTTTTTTTTTTTTTTTTTGTCCACAGCATTCTCCAGATTACAAATTTATCCTTTTCCAGTTTGAAGAACTTTTTGAATATCAAAATATATCATGATAGCAATGCATTTTCATGCAGGTCACATGCTTGGGGATGAGCTGGGGCTGAACTCTCTGGCTTGTCTTGATCTGATTTGCACAAAGGCACCAAATGAGCTAGCAAAAATCCAATGCTTCAGGTGTGAATAGCTGACTTTAGAGTCTTTTGATTGAGAAAATATGTGATGACCCCTTCACTACTCTGAATTTGGTAACTTGTTAAAATGAATTTACATTTTATTAATTAGTCTACGGAGAAGGCAATGGCACCCCACTCCAGTACTCTTGCTTGGAAAATCCCATGGAGGGAGGAGCCTGGTAGGCTACAGTCCATGGGGTCGCTAAGAGTTGGACACGACTGAGCGACTTCACTTTCACTTTTCCCTTTCATGCACTGGAGAAGGAAATGGCAACCCACTCCAGTATTCTTGCCTGGAGAATCCCAGGGACGGTGGAGCCTGGTGGGCTGCCGTCTATGGGGTCGCACAGAGTCGGACACGACTGAAGCGACTTAGCAGCAGCAGCAATTAGTCTACAGTTTTGAAAGACTGTAGTGTCAGTATAAGCCAGAAGTTATTTACTCAATCTGAAGACACTGCTTTGCCCACATGGATTTGTGGACCTTTTACAATAGCTCCAAGTTCTCCTAAGAGTTTGGGGCTACAGGTCAGACAGTTCTGCCCTGGCCCTTCATGCATAAAGCCCTTCTATTCCCCAGCTTTTAAGTATTTATTTGAGGGGCAGAGGGCCAGTTGGCAATATATGAAAAGTTTTAAACATTATTGTTACACAAATAAAAAATGCAGACTTTAAACATTTTTCATTTCCCTGGTTGTTTAAAAGAAATCCTTGGTTTTTATCCAGGTATTGATAATAGTATTGTAAACCTCCCAATCCCCTGTCCTCCCGGGGTCTGCCACAACTTTGTTGCTCTATATTCAAAGACCTCAGTTGTCCTATATACAATCCCCATTCAATTAAAATATAAGGTAAGCCATATTTACATGGTAAAACTTTTTGGTAGCCAAATTGAGAAAGAAAAAGAAAGAGATGGAATTAATTTTAACAATATATTTTATTTAGCCCAGTATATAAAAAATCTTACTTCAACATGTAATTGATATCTTAAAAGTTATTAGTAAAGACTAGAAATTATACACATACTGACATGCACTATGATAGTAATACCTTCCATGATCCAACAGTTAAAATCAAGTGTAGTCCAACCAATACAAAGTTTTGTCTAACATAAAAATATTTTGTACTACATTCTATTTTAAAATTTAAATTAGTTGAAATTGAAAAGGATTTAAAACTCAGTCACGTTTCAAGTGTTCACCAGCTACAGGCAGCGTGGCTACTGTATTGGATGGCACAGCTCTAGACCTTTTGTGTGTTTTAACAGACCTCTATCTAATCCTCATAGGCCCCTTTATCAGACAGAATTGGTTTGGGGAGAAGTTCCACAATCTTCTCTGTGTAACATTAGAGCAGATCTGTAGTTGCTATTAGGATGCTCTTGGTTTATGTTGAACTTAAAACCTTCCTGTAGTGTTTGTCCATCCCAGGCTGATGGTCTCCTGTAGA
Source organism: Okapia johnstoni (assembly GCA_024291935.2). Classification (NCBI taxonomy): domain Eukaryota; kingdom Metazoa; phylum Chordata; class Mammalia; order Artiodactyla; family Giraffidae; genus Okapia; species Okapia johnstoni. Next base: position 119,228,659 of record CM044306.1, on the reverse strand, counting down.
GACGAAGAATACTCTGCTATTTCAAGTCCTGTAGTGATCACCATCCATAGTTGAAAGCCATCCCCAAACAGAATGGTTTTCAGAGAGTTGTGCTCCTTTGACCTTGTCTCCGGGAGTGTAATTTTCTAAAGAATGAGGAAAGGCAGGATCCAGAGGAAAATTTTCATGGGCCAAGGTCAGGAGGGGAAGCTTAGGAAGGGAGAGGACATTAAGATGGAGAAACTCCCAACTCTGAAGGAAATCCACCCCCACACTAGAAGGAAGCCCTGTGGTGTGGTCAAAGTTCAGAGGAAGAAAGAAGATTAAAAAAAAAAAATTCAGGCAGAAAAGTTGACATGGACACAGAGCAGCAAACCCAAGCTCGACACAGTTACTATGAAACAGTCCATGGTCAGTACCTCTACTGACCTCTCTTGGCTATTCCATAATATTTCAGTAATCAGCCACACCCCAGACATGTTTAGCATCACACCACCTGCTGCTTCTCACAGCCAGCATTGTCATCAAATTTGATCCCAATGTTTGCCATATTATTAAATATCCTATTAAACAGAATCAAAAAACACACTTTTTTCCCCTCTAAATCAATCCTAACTTTATAAGTGGGGTTGCTACTATAACACTGTTGCTTACTTTGTTTTTTCACTTTCAAGGATTAGGGTATAATACTAAACTCCCCATCTCCTGCTAGTCTCTGCTGTTTGTACTTGGCTTGGTATTTGAAGAATATATTTCTAAATTAAACCTGTGCTACTTTTTATCTCATGCAGTTATCCCATGCAGTCATGGGCTTCTAGCTTTGCTGTATCTCATAATGTTTTCTGTCAAGCTGGACACATCCTGTCACTCCCAGCTGAAGTTCCTTAGCTGAAGTTATTTTCATCTGAAAATCTCTCCAGAGCTGTTTCTGTTGTGAAGGATAAAAGGGATAAAGGATTCACAGCTGCCCAGAGTCCACACCTCTTTAAATACAGGTCTTGCCTCCAGGGTTTGATTTCTTCCTTTCATGGAGAAGTCCTTCTGTCAAGGATGGAAGGATTCAGGGGCAGTTGAAGTGGCAGGTTTCCCTGGGCTTGTGCTTTGTTCCAGTGTGGCTGCTGAGGGGCTTCTGGTATATTCCAAGAAGGCCCATTAAAGCAGAAAAGGCCCTTAGAACCAACTCTGTTGCCCCCAATATAGCTGCTAAACTTAGAACGTTTCAGAGAGCTGCTGGTGCTGCTTCTCTGCGTGTGTGTATATGTATATATATATAATTTTATTTATTTTTGACTGTGCTGGGTCTTTGTTTCTGTGAGGGCTTTTCTCTAGCTGCAGCAAGCAGAGCGCTACTCTTCATTGCAGTGCGCAGGCTTCTCACTGCTGTGGCCTCTCTTGCAGCAGAGCATGGGCTCTAGGGCATTCAGGTTTCAGTATCCTAGCACATGGGCTCAGTAGTTGGCAGCTCCCAGGCTCTAGAGCATAAGCTCAGTAGTTGCGGTGCACAGGCTTAGTTGTTCCCCAGCATGTGTTATCTTCCTGGACCAGGGATCGAACCTGTGACTTTTGCATTGGCAGGAAGATTCTTTACCACTGAGCCACCAGGGAAGCCTTGCTTCTTGTGCTCCTCTAGCAGCCCATCGATTCTGCCTTATGATTTTCTGTAGACTTCTTGAAAACCCTTGTTAGACTTAGTTTAGTGAAATGTATCAGAAACAAAAAACACTTGAGTACTGACTGCAAAATCAGTTCTCAGAGAGAAACACGTATTTCTTTATTTTCGTATTTTGCCAAGCACCTAATTCAAATACACAGTTGTTTCCAGGGCCTATGACCACACCATATTTTATCTGTGAAGGGTAGTTAGGTTAAGACCTTAATTTCTGCTGAATTTCAAGCATGAGAGACCATTTTTTTTTTTTCCAAAAAGGTACATTGCTTCTGACTGTTGAAACAGATTTTCTTCTTGTTGTCTCACCTTGTAACTGCTGTATGCAATTTGTTATCATTCTCTAGAAAGAGTTAAATGTCTTAATGTCATTAACCTCAGACAGAAATAATTGGCCCCTAAACTAAACTTGTTTTTTATGAGAAATACAAGACTCTAGGGGATTCTAGTCTTTTAGAATCATCACAGAATTTTTCCAGGAAGTATGATACTGGCAAAAAGGGAATATAGGTACCTTTGCTCATGTTTATATGAACATGGATTTTGGGTTTTACAAATAGAGAAATACTGTACAAGTCCACAGGGATAGTGAAGTGAAATGTAGACAGAGAAGGAGAAAGATTTTATTGTATTTTAAAAATGAAGTAGTATAACCAAGTCAGAGAAAAGGGAGTACAAAGATAAAGCTATTTTGACATTGTTTGCTCTTTATTTCCTGTATGAGGCATCTCAGAGAGAGAACTTGGATGGAAGGTGTAGTAAAGGTTTTTAACCTAGAATAGCTGAAACAACCTTGGAAAAGAACAAAGTTAGAGACTCATATTTTCCATTTCTTTTTTTAAAATTAAAAAAATTACAATTTATTTTTCATTTATTTAAAGATATATTTATTTATTTATTTGGCTGTACCAGGTCTTTAGCTGCAGCCTGTGGGATCCTTAGATGCAGCATGTGGAATCTAGCTCCCCGAGCAAGGATCGAACTTGGGCCCCCTGTACTGGGAGCACAGAGTCTTAGACACTGGACCACCAGGGAAGTCCCTGCCATTTCAAAACTTACTACAAAGCTAGAGTAATCAAGGCAGTGGAGTACAGGTTTAGGACAAGCATGTGGACCAATGGAATCCAAGGAGTCCAGGGGAAAAAAAGCTCATACATTTACGGCTAATTTTTTTCAATCTGAGTGTCAAGACAATTCAGTGGGGGAAAATAGGTTTTTCAACAAATGATGCTTACCCACATGAAGCCAATGCATCCTACCCAGAGTGAGACATCAGTCTTGCAAGAATCTGAGAGGGAAATACTCCCATGGAGAAGAAGATTCCTCCCAGAGTGGGATCTGAGAGGGGAATAGGCTCCAGCTACCTCCTCCAAACCATCCCCTTCTCAGTAACTTGCTGTGGTACCTGTAATCCCAAGCCCATCCCTTGGTTTAATGAAGGGCTCACAAGTGGAAAGCCCTATGAAAGGTCGACGGCCCTGGGAGAGAGCAAAGTGGTTGAGCTGGCAAGCTGGGACATACACCCCTCATGAGGGTGGTCAGGGCAGGAGCTGCAGGAATTGTGTTCATGAAAGTCTGGGAGCGTGGAGTCAAGCAACAGGTGGCTTCTCGACTCAGCCTAGAAGTTTTGGTGCGTGGGCCATGCTAGTCCCTACGGTCCATGGGCCAGCTCTGACATCCTGAGGGCTTAGAGATGTGATTGTAGAGGAGAGCCAGACCTTGCAGGGTGGGCTGTCTCCATGAGCACCAGCTCCTCACAGTGGTTTGAAATTGGAACCAGTGAGTGAGGGTGGGCTTCTCCTGAGTCATGTGCCCTGCAACCCCAGCACCCCTTTGTTCACCTTTAAGGAGGTGATGGCTAAAGTTCCATAAGACGGCTAAGAGCCATCATAACTTGGGCCATAATACTGCGCTCAAGGGCCAGCACGCCTGAGGAAACTTAGGATTCATTTCTAAAACAATATTCTCTGTTCCGTAGAACACAGAATATTTTATAATCCAAATGGGCTGATGGCCTCCTGGCTTGCATTAGTGCGATGCTATTATCTCAATAAGTGTAAATCTCCACTCTGTTGGTTTTGGACAAGTTTTGGGGCCTCAGATTGCTGTTCTATGGTCTTGCTCTGAACTTCACAAGGAACATACAAATGTGCAGATGACAAGAACAGATGTCAGAACCCCTAGAAGATCAAAGTGTCGGCACTGCCTTAGAAAATCTGCCTAGGCCACATAGTTCTCTGAATCTGCAGGAAGGCTGTCATAAATATTCGATACAGATCTGCTCAATGGAATCAGCTCTAAAGCAGCCCCATTCTTCAATACTCTTCCCCAAGACTGGTGCATTGGCGGCCGTGACCGAAAGCCAGTCGTGGGGTGGAATTCCTGGGAACATTTGTCCCTTTCCCCCACATCCTAATTAACTTGGTGCAAAGAAAATTTTCTCTGCTCTATACTAAAACCTAAAACTGTTTCCATGGTTATTTGTCTTTTCAAAACAGAAAACTTAAGAACATTACTGTTTCTAGTGTTGTGGACAGTGATTTCAGACAAGGGGAAACCAGAGGGTTTTAAGACTTGGGAAGAGAGTTCCCAGAGGGGCCCAAGATGTTTTTCTTCAACCCTTCCCTATTGCTGTTCTCTAAATCTCTTTTTGATTATTTTTCAGTTTTCTCAACTTGCCGCTCCATACTCGGCCTTTCTCTTTGCTGCCTTCCAGTGCTTCTCTGTGTTGCTGGTTCAGATTTCTGCCTGGGCTCATCTTTCCCATTTGCGCAAAAGCTCAAAAGTATTTTTTTCTGTTGTGGATAAAAACAAGCAGAAAGCCAGAAGGATGGTTTTCAAAAAGAGAAGCTCCCCCAAATGTCCACTTCTGACTACACTGAATCCTTCTTAGGGGAGTGTGCTTAATTGATACTGCATCATCTTGCAAAGTTTTATTCAACTGGCTGACTCTGTTATCTCTTAAATTGTGTACTTTTCTATAAAGATGTTTCACCAGTACAGCTGGATAAAACAAATGTCAAATGGAAAAAAAAAATTCAGAAGTAGATATTTGTCAAACCTATCCTTAACCTCATTAAGGTTGTCTATGCCAAAACCGGCGTCTGGTAGTAAAATCTGTCTCTTTCAAACATTGTTTTTCTCCAAAGAACCCTCTAAAGGTTGCTACTGTGAGAAAGTCCTTTAGCCGTTTGTAGGTTGTGGTTTTTTTAACAGCCGTGTCTTCCTGACTGACTTTGCCTGGTTGAGGTTATCCCACAGCACTCAAAAGACATAAAGTTCTGACAAAAGCATGACTGCGGTCGAAGAAATTACCTGCCACCAAAGATGATAACTGACAAGAGTTGTGCTTTTTGCCATATGTCAGGAGCTGTCTCTGTCCCCAGATGTGTAACTCTCATGGTGTGACAAATTGTTTGTGGGACAACACATTACACCCAGACAGTTAGACAAAACACCACATTGGAGTTGAAACCGCAGCCGAGGCCCCTGAATGAGAAACATGCAAAATCACACCTGCTGGCCAACACTGCGCCTTGTTTCCCTCCCCTCTCTCTTTTTCCTCTATAACAAAGAACATGAAACGTCAGATGAATTTAATGTTGAGAAAAGGACCCAGGGTTAGGTTCCCACATAAACTTCTTTCCATCAGTGATATTTTAGGTGGCCTCACTATGGATAGCTTGAGTGGTGTGGCTGAGGTCACGCTATTCGTGATCTGGAATTTAAACCGTAATGTTTGATTGATGCCAGAAGGCTGTGACATAGCTGGTTGACAGGACAACAGATCTAGTCTCAATGGTTATCTGTGGTTTAGGCCTGGTTATCTTTTAAAGACTGATATATTCCAGCAAAGAATTCTTGCTGCAGTTACATTCTCATGTGCATGGCTGTTAGCACCCGATATTTATGATACTTGAAGGTAGGAATTTTTTTTATAAGTGGACAGTGGGATTATTGGGAGTGAAATAGGAATGAGAAGACTCATTTGGGGGATCTCTTCTGATATGAGGAAGGCTTAAGTCTTAAATTTCAAAAACTCCTCTTTTCAAGAGAGAGCTTCTCCTGATGACGTAGCAAGATGAGAATGTTATGCTGTCTTTAGCAAAATTTGCAGCGTTTGTGCCTGTTGGTTATTAATGTTTATTATGGGCATTGCAAGCACGAATGCCTTCTGTATTTTAAACTTTGAGCAAAGGACTACAATTTTTTTTATAATAAATTTATTTATTTGAGTTGGGGGCTAATTACAATATTGTAGTGGTTTTTGCCATACATTGACATGAATCAGCCATGGGTTTACACGTGTTCCCCATCCTGAACCCCCCTCCCACCTCCCTCCCCATCCCATCCCTCTGGGGCATCCCATTGCCCCAGCCCTGAGCATTTGTCTCATGCATCAAACCTGGAATGGTGTTCTGTTTCACATATGATAATATACATGTTTCAATGCTATTCTTGCAGAATGTCCCACCCTCACCTTCTCCCTCAGAGTCCATAAGACTGTTCTACGCATCTGTGTCTCTTATTCTGTCTTGCATATAGGGTTATCGTTACCATCTTTCAAATTACATATTTATGCATTTGTATACTGTATTGGTGTTTTTCTTTCTGGCTTACTTCACTCTGTATAATGGGCTCCAGTTTCATCCATCTCAATAGAACTGATTCAAATGTATTCTTTTTAATGGCTGAGTAATATTCCATTGTGTATATGTACCACAGCTTCCTTATCCATTTGTCTGCTGATGGGCATCTAGGTTGCTTCCATGTCCTGGCTATTATAAACAGTGCTGCGATGAACATTGGGGTACACGTGTCTCTTTCAATTCTGGTTTCCTCAGTGTGTATGCCCAGCAGTGGGATTGCTGGGTCGTATGGCAGTTCTATTTCCAGTTTTTTGAGGAATCTCCACACTGTTCTCCATAGTGGCTGTCCTAGTTTGCATTCCCACCAACAGTGTATGAGGGTTCTCTTTTCTCCACACCCTCTCCAGCATTTATTTCTTGTAGACTTTTGGATAGCAGCCATTCTGATTGGTGTGAGATGGTACCTCACTGTGGTTTTGATTTGCATTTCTCTAATAATGAGTGATGTTGAGCATCTTTTCATGTGTTTGTTAGCCATCTGTTTGTCTTCTTTGGAGAAATGTCTGTTTAGTTCTTTGGCCCATTTTTTAATTGAGTCATTTATTTTTCTGAAATTCAGCTGCAGGAGTTGCTTGTATATTTTTGAGATTAATTGTTTGTTGCTTCGTTTGCTATTATTTTCCCCCATTCTGAAGGCTGTCTTTTCACCTTGCTTATAGTTTAAAGGACTACAATTTTATAAGCCATATGTGTATACAATATATAGTACATATAATAATATAAAATGTTTATGTAATACAGCAAAGTATATGTGCAACTTTGCTAATATTCTTCTTGTTTTCAGCGGGAGCACTGTGAGTTTCCCTAGAAACGTGCTTGTGATAAAGTTTATAACCAGTTCCTGTTTAAGAATTGTGCCAAACCAAAAGCCTGTTTTCTGCAGCTTTCAGTAGACCCACAGCATGAAGTAGGTACTAGAGTTCTGTTGTCATCATTGAATCAAGTGCAACCTCAATCTTTCCACTCCATCCTGCCAGCCCAGTTCCTGGCCCCATTTTGCAGTATCTGCCCAGGCAGTCCTTCAATTCCTGCCACCCAAGTCCAGTTTTGTATTATTCCAGTCATTTTTCCTCCTTTCCCTCAAACCCCATATTCAGTTCATCAGTAAATTCTGTGTATGTCACTTAAAAAAAATCCAAATGAACTTCTCTCCAACTTGACTGCACATCCTCAATTCACACTTTGCCTCATCTAAATACTACAGTAGTCTCCTAAATGCTCTCCCTGCTTCCCCCTCCCCACCCCGCCCTGCCCCAGTCCACACAGATCCATTTACCACAGAGCATCTGGAATAACCATTAAAACACACACATCAATCAGGTCGTATGACTTTCCTGCTCAAAACATTCAATAGCTCCCCATATCTCTTGGAACACATCCTACATTCCTTAGGATGGCAACGTCTTATTCCCTGATTCCTGCCTCTCCCTTCAACCGTATCTCACAATCTCCTGTTTTCCTCTGCCTTGCTCACTGAGGTTACTTTCCTGGCTCCTTCTGATTCTGGGAACAAATCAAGTTCTCTCCAGTCTCAGGGCCGTTGCACCTGCTAGTTCTATCTCCCAGTGTTCATCGAACTCTACCCTTGTTGTATAGGTCTCAGCATAAACGACACCTCCTCAGAGTTTTCCCTAAAACCATCTTTATATGGATACTCACTATTATTCTCCATCTTCCCCCATTCTTTCCTTCCTGGCTTTGCTGTAATCTGTATTATGTTCCTTGTTTACTTAGTTATTGTTTTCCTTCACAAGGCTAAGTTGAATGAAGGTGAGAACTGTATTTATCATGTATCCTCAGTGCTTAGCATAGTATTTGGCGCAAAGTAGGTGCTCAGTAAACCCTTGCTGAATGAACAGAAAATATTTCAAATGTTAAGGAAAAATCTGCCTTTTAAAGTTTCTACTAAAAACTGTATTACTAGAACTGTTGGTTCTAGTTCTGGTTTTGAAGGCAACATAAGATGATCCTTCGGCTTCTTATACAAACATTTCAAATCATTGATACCCTTTTTAGTCATCTGATTATTGTGCTATACATACCACTGAGCCTTCCCTTGTTCAGCATGGCTTTCAACTTTCTCGTCACAGTGTTCATTCTTTGTTGGAAGATTCTAGTTTCACGACAACCCTCATTGGCAAAGCAGGTGTGTTCTGATCCCCACAGGGTCCGGCAGGGCTCACCCTCTTTGAGAATCAAGTCCAGCTTGTGGATCTTTAGTTTTCAAGATATTGCAAAATAGAACATTTCCCAAGGTTTCTGGCATCTTTCCCATTCTTTATGATTTCTCAAACTCACTGTCAGTGGCTCTGAGATTATATGTGCAAATTCTTTTTGTACTTTGTAATGTCATGTGTCTGAATCTGGAGGTTTGAAATAATCTGTATGCCTAGATTTTTCTTATTCTCTAACATATTATAGGCTCCACTTTATTCTTTTCATGGTCTCCTTTGCTGCACAATTTGAATTCAAAATCTATTCTCCTTGCTCTAGAAGATGGAATTTGAGTATTTAGCAATTTGGACCTTTAGTCGCTTGTTAACATGACACCATCTTCCTGAACCTGTCACTTCCTTGTTCTTCTCCTCTTCCTCGTCCTCTTCTTCATCCCCTTCCTTCTTCTTCCTTTCTTTTATCTTTATGTTCTTTTATCTTCTGTTCTCACCTCTCTCCCTTCCTCCTTTCCACCTTTCCCTCTATCCCTCCTCCCCTCCCTTCCTTTCTTCCTTCCTTCTCTCCCACGCCATTCTCTCTCTCTCTGAATTTGTCATGGAAGGCCTTTTAAATCACTCACGTCTCTTGGATTTCCCACTAGTTGAGTCTTTAGTCTTCCTGAAAATCATCATTTTTGTGTTGGTTCTTGACTGTATGTCCCTCATAATCTCTCTTGAATTGGTTCTTTGAAAAACATGAGTTCATGAGAAAGTTTTCTGTGTGATCATGCTAGCTTAAGAGTTTACTTATTTTTTTTTTTCCTTTTCACTGGAATTCCTCATTATTACATTGCCTTAGAATGTATGTAATGCTCCCTTTCCTTGCTATTATAGACTCCCAAAAGACATGTTCTCCCAAGGTCCCTGTAATTTCTGTACAGAAACTAGTTCTTTCTCATTGGTTAAAATTATATCCAGAATGACAGTTTCTCCTTCTGTCTGAGCTGAACTTGTTAGCTAGGAATGTTAAAAATTTTTATAAGCAACTCTATTTTAGCAAACTGTGAATTCCAACAGACATAAGGATAGTTCAAGTCCCTCTTCCAGTGATCACTCACTTGTAGTTATGCAGTCTGCCTTCAGAAAGCCTCATCCTTGTCTGGACCATTCGTGGTAAGGGCTCATCTCAGAAGCGCCCCTGTCTGTATTTCTCCTGTAATTCCATCCTGCTTCCACTCTTCCTGAGTGTTTTTCTGTTTCTTTTTTTCTTTGCTAATTATCTTGCAGCCATGAAATTAAAAGACGCTTACTCCTTGGAAGGAAGGTTATGACCAACCTAGATAGCATATTTAAAAGCAGAGACATTACTTTGCCAACAAAAGTCTGTCTAGTCATGGCTATGGTTTTTCCGGTGGTCATGTATGGATGTGAGAGTTGGACGGTGAAGAAAGCTGAGCGCTGCAGAATTGATGCTTTTGAACTGTGGTGTTGGAGGAGACTCTTGAGAGTCCCTTGGACTGCAAGGAGATCCAATAAGTCCATCCTAAAGGAGATCAGTCCTGGGTGTTCATTGGAAGGACTGATGTTGAAGCTGAAACTCCAATACTTTGGCCACCTCATGCGAAGAGTTGACTCATTGGAAAAGACCCTAATGCTGAGAAGGATTGAGGGCAGGAGGAGAAGGGGACGACAGAGGATGAGATGGTTGGATGGCATCACTGACTCGATGGACATGGGTTTGGGTGGACGCAGGGGGTTAGTGATGGACAGGGAGGCCTGGCATGCTGCAATTCATGGGGTCGCAAAGAGTCGGACACAACTGAGTGACTGAACTGAACTGAATTATCTTATGTATGGAAATGTGTTCCTCTAAGAACTCTACTGGTTAGACCGATTAACTTTGGAGTCAGATTAAATTTGAGAGCTGATTCTGCCATACTAACAAGCTGTGTGATGTTGGGCAAGTTACTTAACCTTTCTAAACCTCATTTTCCCCAACTACAAAATGGAAACAATTATAGAACTTCCTGTTTAGGGTTGTCATGATTAAATGAGATAATCCATGTAAAGCAACCAACCCAGTGCTTGATGCTTAGCAAGGGCTTCTGAAGCTGCTGTCACTCTTGCTAGTTGCATTGGTCATTTTGTTCTCCCTCTTGCCATCCCCACCTGTGGGTCAGGTTGCCCAATGAGGGAAGGAAGGAAACCAATGAGCAGAAGACCCCAGAAGGCCTGAGAGAGAGCCAAGCCCTTGGGAAGAAGGAAGAATGGATGGCAGGAGCAGTTGGAGAGGACAGGCTCAGAGAGGATGTGGGTTTAGGTGGATGAGCACCTGCACTCTTGCTTTTATTCTTGTCTTGTGCCTTTTCCATCATTTTTATGGGCTGGTGTGTAGACATTTGCTGAGAGGGATATTCCACCTGGATCTCATTGAAATTATATACCCTTTTCCTTCACCGAATGTTTTGCTATCCCAGTGACTATATGAATGTTCCATTTGTGATGTAATTGCTCTGTTTCAGATTTTCTTCCCTAAACTAAAGACGAGAGTTATCCAAAACATTGGAGACAATGACTTGAATGTAACTCTTTGTATGACGCATTCTTTATTTCCTAAGGTTTGCATTTTTCCCCCCTATTTAGTCGTCTACCTCTGGCTGGAGGTGGAGGCTACAAAGGTCAGGGATTGCATTGTGAAGAGGATGGAAAGATAAAGGGAATAACTCCTGTTGTAAATTTTCCACTTCCTAGAGAGTAGGGGGAAACATGCGCTAACAGAGGCAGCTTTCTCTTGTTTGGAAGTACAGTCTTAACCCTTATTTTGGTTGCTCACAATGTCTGCAGAAAACAACCAGCTTCTGCCAAAGTTATTTTTATAAAGAAAATATTCTGTTGCTTTAGCTGCCTATGGCAGTGACTTTTTCTTAAAAGTGTGTGAACCTCCCTTTTGTTTCATGGTTCTGCCAAATGACCACACATGGGAAGAGAAGGGAAGAAGGATGAATGGACCAGAATTTAACTTTGACCTTTTTAAAGGTTGAAAATGGACCAGATCTTGCTTAATGAGGAGATCAGATAGGGCATGAATTATTTAGTTGTGGTAAAGTGGAAGAAGTAGACCTGAGCTCACTCTAGGGCAGAAATCTTCATCCCTCATGCTCGGGTTCTCAACGCCTCCTTACGTTTTCCTCTGTCCACCCACCTGCAGCCCACAACCCTGACCTCTGCTTTAAGGGAGGTATCATCAAGAGGTTTGCCAACCATCAAGGAGAGCGCCCTTAATCCTGACTGAAGCTTTGGGAAAAGGCTTCTCAGAGGAGGTGGTGCTTGATACGGGCTTTGCAGGGGGCTCAGCCAGTTGAGAGGCAGAATTGTGGGAAAATAGTATCCAGGCAGGTGGAAAAGTGTGAGCAGTCATGGAAGTGATGTGACTTCATCTCCCATGAAGATGGGGAGGAGCCTTGCATGCTTGGGTTTTACTCTGAAGGCAATGGGAAACATCAGGGGTTTTTGAGCAAGATGGGGAACACGATGAGTTCTATAGTTTGGAAAATAAACCCAGCAGCAGCTATGGGAGATGCAGATTCAAAGTAAGGAAACCCACAGTGTTTGGTGATGATCTTGGTGAGACGTGGAACAGGGGCAGTGGGAATGGAAGAGAAAAGAAGTACACAATTCCATCCTCATCAGGGAGGGTTGGAGGAAAATAAAAGGTTTTTCTGAGCTTCCATCTGGGAATGTTGAAGGGATGGTGATGTTAAGTGAGTTGGAGTTCAAGGAGGAAAGATGACTGGAAGAAAGATGATGAGTTATGGATGAGAATAAGGAGGATCTGTAGATCTAACTGAAAGCACTTGGAAATACAGATGAGGAAAAAAGATGGAGTTGAAAAGTTGGGCTCATTTTCATATGAACGTTAGCTAAAACAAAGAGGGGAGAGATCATCCAGCAGAAACCTAAAGAAAGGAAAGAAAAAGCAACTGAGCATGGAGTCATGAAGAATGACTGTATTTAAGGATGAGGAGATGAAGAGGAGCCCACAATAGACACTGAGAATGAGCCTCCATTCATTCATGCAGTCAACAGATATTTACTGGGCACCCACCATGGACAGGTCCTAGGCATCAAGGGTCCAGTGGGAAACAAATCCTGCTTCCCAGAGCTTATGGTGAGGGAGGTGCTTAGAAAAGTGCAGCATCCTGTGGAGGCCCAGAAAGGCGCTGGGTTAGGAAGAGCACCAGAGGGGGTCTGACGGTGTTGACTGCACTGAGGCTAGGAAGTAAAGAGGGAAGATGGTAGAGGAGAGAGGTGGGGGAGGAAAGAGAGACAGGTGGGAGAGGAGACAAGACACAGGCACAGAGGGGAGATGTGTCTCCTTCCCAGTGCCTCTAAGAACTCCCCATTCTTTTCTCCTGCCTCACCTGGAAGCAGAGTGGATGCCAGCCTAATCAGGTTTACCTCGGTAGCCACAGCAACCTCTGGGTGAGGCTTTATTGCACATTCATGATACTTTTAAGTGAGGAAGTTACCTTATATCAAGTTACACGCTAATTAGAAATAGAGCAACATTTCTGTCTCTTAAAAACGTTCTCTTAAAGGCTTGCCATGTTCTCTTTCCAGAATTCATTTTTCTTGTACTATTTCATTCACAGAGATTCTGGGCCATAATATATATATGTGTATATATATATATATACACACATATATATATTATGTATATATAATATATATATTATATTTATATATGAACTGACAAAATAAAGTTTTAAAATAAAATTAGTCTGTTATCTGATTATGAAAGTGCTCATTGTAAAAACTTGGAAATAGAATATAAAGTATAAACTACAAATTATTCATTTCCCTGTCACTCTTTATATTCTTTTTTCTTCCTAACCCTGTTTCTAGACACATTTTACTACATTAATAATTTTTTGTGATCATTTTGTATTTACAGTTTTATATATTGTTTGCTAATTATATCATAGATATTTCCCCATGTCACTGCTGCTGCTGCTGCTAAGTCACTTCACTCGTGTCCGACTCTTAGCAACCCCGTGGACTGCAGCCCACCAGGCTCCTCCGTCCATGGGATTTTCCAGGCAAGAGTACTGGAGTGGGGTGCCATTGCCTTCTCCGCCCCATGTCACTAAGTAGCTATAAAAACATTTCATTCTACACGAGTGTCATACTTTACCCATTCCTGTGTTGTTCATTTAGGTTCTTTCTAATATTTCTCTATTTTAATGCAGCAATTAAAATACATAATTTTTTATCCTTTACATATATATCCACCTTTATAAACAATTTTTGTCCCCAACTCTTCAAATCCACTTGTACTTCACAATGATTTATTATATATTTCCCCCTAGAATCCTTATATTTAAATGAACAATGTCTCATTAATTCAATGAAAAGTGATTTCACCATCTTTTGTCTCAAAATGCAAGTTATTTTGAAATGGTGACTGATTATTTTGTAAACTCCATTTTTAAGAAATTTGACCCAAACTGTGCTTTGCTTAGTCGTTCAGTTGTGTCTGACTCTTTGCGACCCCATGGACAGAAGAGCCTGTCCATGGGGATTCTCCAGGCAAGAATACTGGAGTGGGTTTCCATTTCCTACTCCAGGGGATCTTCCTGAGCCAAGGATCGAACCCATGTCTCTGGAGTCTCCTACACTGGCAGGCAGATTCTTTACCACTGCACCACCTGGGAAGCTCTTCTCTTCCTAAAACTTAGAGGGCTTTAACTCTTTCAGCTTATAGACTATTGTTATTCAATATTTTATTTCTATTAAAAATGCTTTGCAAAATGTATCATACATGGTAGAGAATACAGCATGCACGCTACATGCATTCATAAACACCTACGTGCCTACTGCTTTTTGTGTCTACTATTTTAAGAGACAGAATATTATCTCTATTTATGTGCCTCCCATTTTTTTAACTTCACAAATTAGATGTTATTAATGTTGATGCTTATTTAGATTTATCCATGTGATTACCACTTTCTTTGCTCACCTGGTTACTGACCTTAAATCTCAAATCTCCCTTCTGTGGTCCTTTTCCTTCTTCCTAAAGTATATACCTTTAAGAAGTTCCTTTCTTTTTTTTTTCTGTTTTAAATCTTAAGAGGGTCTGTTGATAATAAATTATCTTAGCTTTTGTTTGTATAAAAATGTCTCTATTTCATCCTCATTCTTTAAATTTTGCTGGATATGCAACTATAGATTGACAATTTTTTTTAGCACTTTGAAGACATTGTCTTACAGTATTTTGGTATCTGCTAATTGTTCATGAGAAATTAGATATAAAGCAGATAAGGTATCTTTGTGGGAGGCAAAGGGTCTTTTAAAACTATTCAATTAGTCTTGAATATTCTGCAATTTTAAAATGATGAGTTTGAGTGTATTTTGGGGGAATATTTTACAGATCATAAATACTAGAATCCATGAAAATTCTTGAGTATTCTCTCTCTCTCATTCTTACTTCTCATTCCTCTGGAACTCTGACTAGATGAATGTTAGAACTTCTCACTCAGATTTCATGTCTATCAGCCTCTCTTTTGTATTTTCCTCCTCTGTCTCTCTGTACAAAATTCTTGGTAGTTTTGTCATATCCGAATTTCAAGTTGCTAATGATGTTTTTCAATTGTTCTAATCTGCTCATTAGCTCACATGTTGAATCCTAAGATTTCAACTAAACCTTTTACTTCCAGAAATTAAGAATCTGCCTGGATATTAGCGATAGTGTTTTATTCCTTGCTCGTATGTTAAATTCTTTAAATATTGGAAGCATACTTTAAAAATTAGAGCAAAATCTGACATCCTCCTCATTTTTGTAAATAAAGGTTTATTGAAACACAGCTAAACCTATACATATGGCTTGTCTGCTTTCACTCTAGAATGGTAAAGTTGAATCTTTTTGACAGAGACTACATGGCTTGCAAAGCCTAGGATATACACTACTTGGGCCTTTATAGAAAAAGTTTGCCAAGCTCTGCTACATAGGATGCTCTGACCGCCAAAGACCTTATGTGTCTGGTTCTGCTGCTTGATGTTTCTGCTGACTCTGTCCCATGGTGTCTTGCCCTGTGAGTGGTCTTGTGATTTTTCATTGTGAGCTCATTTTTGTTGTGGCCTTATCTGGGAGAGTTTTGGGGGACTTGAGAGAATATTCACTTTATTTGTGTCAACTTTGCTAAGTGCTTGGGAAGCTAATAATCTAGGGCAATTTTCAATTAGTTTCCTTGGTTTAAAATAGTTTCAGAATGGGCAAGTAGAGTGAATTTGAACTCTG
The DNA here is from genome assembly GCA_024291935.2 of Okapia johnstoni. NCBI lineage: Eukaryota > Metazoa > Chordata > Mammalia > Artiodactyla > Giraffidae > Okapia > Okapia johnstoni. The sequence goes on along the minus strand of CM044306.1, from coordinate 119,212,915 downwards.
GCTTGAGGCCTGGGTTATAGTTGTTACCTCTGGTTGGTACATACGGACTTTCTTTTTTTCTTCCAACCCAAATCAAAGCCAGGACACAATTTCTTTTCCTCTCTCCCTTTGTAGGGCAAATATTTTTTAGTCCACTCTTTCACTGAAAATTTGGGCCTTTGGGGACTCATTCCAAAGTCTCCCTACTGACACACTTGTTGTGTCCCCCCCATACTGGCAAATGCCATTAGGGGCCCACTGCCTACATGAAGAAGCATTTACCTTGCCCATTCTGGATTTTGGCTTCTACTTCAGTTATAGCCCCTGAAGGTTTACCTTAATTTCTTGCCAAGTCAGCTATTCATTTTATCCAGAATTTTCTAAGTGTTTTTCAGAGAAAGATTTTCATGATATGAAGTCTGTCAATGCTGGAAATAAATGTCATAAAAGTTTAAATTAAAAAATGTTAGAATAATGGAAATGGGAAAGTTTTATAATGCCCTTGCAAGCTCCAAACCTACCTAGTATTTACTTAAATCTGAATTATGAGCAGTGTCTCTGGAGTCAGACAACCTGGGTTTGGAACCAGGTATTGTGTAGAATAGGGGGAGACAGGGAGAGTGGGCAAACTCTGAAAAGGGCCAGCCAGATGGTAAGTATTTTCAGCTTTGCAGGCCATATGCAACTACTCAGCTCTTGCCACAATATCATGAATGCAGCCATAATTACATACTATGTAATGAATAGGCATGGGTGTATTCCAATAAAACTTTATTTACAAAAACAGGCAGTGAGCTGGATTTGGTCTACAGGTTATAGTTTGCAGACCCCTGACCTTGTGCAAGCTAATGAACCTCTATAAGCATAAGTTTCCTAATCTCTAAAATGAGGGTAATAATACTTATACTATACATAGATTGTTACAAGCATTAAATTAGAAAATTCATGTAAATGCTGATATTAAAATGATGATGCTGGCAATGGTGATGGTGGTTTCAAACAAGTCCCCGATTTTATAAGATTATCAGGTGTGTCTTCACTTCAAAACCTTCAGATACATCCAGGGCATCAGCCGAGGACTCCTAACAGAAAGCTAACAATACCGCAGTTCACGGGATCACAAAGAGTCGGACACCACTTAGCGACTGAACAACAACAACAACACTTTGGCAACAAACAACCGTAAAATCCCAGTGGTTAAATAACTCAGATTTAAGTCTTGCTCACATTGGGTTCCATACAACTGATAGGAAACTCTCTTCACTGTGGTCCCTCTGGGACCCAGGCTGACGGAGCAAACACCATCTTGAGATTGCTGGTCACCAAAGATGGAAGGAGCTCTGAACACTCTTGCAACAACAATTCAGTGCTTGGTTTGCAATTCCTATGCATAATTCAAGGTCAGAACTGGTCACATCTTCCCTTCCCTCCCCTCCACTGCCCTAGTTGCTGGGCATGCTGCAGCTGACTCCTTCTTTCCACAGGGTTATGCCCAAGATGGCAAGGTCTAGAAATATCCCCCAGGGAGCACCAAGGATTACCTCACTAAGGTAAGCAGAGGTAGCACACACACATAGGAAGGTCTAAAATCTGAACAATGATAATAGTTAATCTTTATTATAGAGTGCTGATCTGCTGCATGCTGTACAAAAATATGTTGCTTGGATTAGCTCATGTAATCCTCCTTACACCCTACATATTAGACCAGGGGATTGGACCAGATGATGGCAAACTACAGCCTGTGGACACCATCTGCTCATGCCCATTCCTTTCTGAACTGTCCAGGCTGCTCTCATGCTAGAATTACAAAGGTGAGCAGTTGTAACAGAGATAGTTGTTGTTGTTTAGTTGCTAAGTCGTGTCTGACTCTTTGCGATCCCATGGACTGCAGCACACCAGGCTTCCCCGTCCTTCACTATCTCCCGGAGTTTGCTCAAACTCCTGTTCACTGAGTCGATGATGCCACCTGACTGTCTCATCCTCTGTTATCCCCTTCTCCTCTTGCCCTCAATCTTTCCCAGCATCAGGGTGTTTTCCAGTGAGTCGGCTCTTCACATCAAGTGACCAAAGTATCGGAGCTTCAGCTTCAGCATCAGTTGTTCTAATGAATATTCGGGGTTGATTTCCTTTAGGATTGACTGTTTGATCTCCTTGCAGTCCATGAGACTCTCAAGAGTCTTCTCCAGTACCACAGTTCAAAAGCATCAATTCTTCGGCACTCAGCCTTCTTTATGGTCCAACTCTCACATCTGTCCATGACTACTGGAAAAACCATAGCTTTGACTAGACGGACCTTTGCCGGCAAAGTGATGTCTCTGCTTTTTAATACTCTGTCTAGGTTTATCATTTTTCTTTCAAGGAGCAAGTCTCTTTTAATTTTGTGGTTGCAGTCACCGTCTGCAGTGGTTTTAGAGAGACAGAGACTGCATGGTATACAAAGTTGAAAGTATTTACTCTCCATCCCTTTTCAAAGAACCTTGCTAAACCTTGTGTGTATTATGCCCTCTTCATAGATAAGAAAATAGAAGCTTAGAGAGGTGGATGGTTTATTAAATGATGGAATGTCATTTTTTGGTTACAGAAGCAAGTGTCTGTGGCATGGCCCCCTTCAGTGGTAGCAGGTGCAGAACCCTCCTGGGCCATTTATGGACCTTTGTAGGTGCTCAGAGAATGAATATGAACAGCTCTCTTCCTTCCACCATCTCCCTTTATAAAATTGAGGTCTCCTCTCCTGTCTCTGCAGGCTTCCCAAGTGGCTCAGTGGTAAAGAATCCACCTGCCCAGTAGGAGACATGGCTTCAATCCCGGAGTCGGGAAAATCCCCTGGAGGAGGAACAGCAACCCACTCCAACATTCTTGCCTGGAGAATCCCATGGACAGAGGAGCCTGTCAGGCCACAGTCCATGGGGTCACAAATGAGTCAGACATGACTGAGCACACACACACTAAGACCTTTCTCTACCAAGGGAAAAACACAAGAGACTCATTGGTTTTTTATATCTTTGACTCTGGAACTCCTGGAGGAAGCTCTATTTTTCCAGAAATGACAACTGGAAGAATTAGGGCAGTAAGTGTGTAGAGGCTGAGGAAACACTTCATGATTACTAAGAAATTACTCTTATGCTGAACCATAGAGTGATTAAAGAAAGAAAGAAAAGCAACCTTCACACATCTAAGGCTGAGATTATCTATTTCCAGCTGCCTCCAGCTGAGAAGCAGTTCCCAAGGTGGTACTGAGTAGCTCAAATACATCCTCTCATAAAAGTGATTGTTCAAGGGGGATTCAGGAGTCTAGTTCCTTAATTCCCAGTGGCTGCTTCCTAGATTCATCAAGAACATAGGCTGAGGCACCCGAGTTTGCTCCAAATTTAGAAGCAGAACATATATATATATATATACACTACATATAAAACAGATATCTGATGAGAACTTACTATAGGCTTCTAACCTACTATATACCTATAGCATAGGGACCTCTACTTAGTGCTCTCTGGAGGCCTAAATGGGAAGGAAATCCAAAAAAGAGGGGATTTATATATATACGTATAGCTCATTCACTTTGCTGTACAGCAGAAAATAATGCAACATTGTAAAGCAACTATACACCAATAAAAATTAAAAAAAAAAAAAAAGAACTGAGTCTAGGTTGTTTGATGCCAAAGTTTGTGCTCTTAACCATACATTCTATTCCTTCTTGGCAAGCAGATATCCAGAATTATGTACTTACATCCTACAGATGCTGTTCTAAGTGCTCATAGATTTTCTGCCAATGATTTTCTAGCAATCAGCTGCAAGAGGACCGTAGAGATTCCATCTATTTATCTGCTTATCTCATGCCTTCTAAAGAAAACGTACCCAGTTTTCAAAGAGAATCTTTGCATATATTCAGGCATATTAGATCCCTTAGCAAAAATGTCTAAAATCCATTCCCCATTATTAGTTAATTAGAAAACAACTGGGGGAATTCCCTGGTGGTTCAGTGGTTAGGGCTTTGCGCTTTCACTGCTGAGGGACAGGGTTTGATCCCCGGTCGGGGAACTAAGATCCTGCAAGTTGCATGGCATGACCAAAACACACACACACACACACACACACACACACACACACACACACACACACACAAACACACATACAACTGGCTCTCAAAAATGGTTACTGAATGAATAAATGAGTCAGTGAATCAGTCTCCAGATCCTTGACAACTTAAGATCTTGAGCAAGGTTTTTTCTTAGGATGAAAAAAAAAGATAGTTGGAGATTTCTTACTGGGGACTGTTCACAGCATTTAGGTGTAGTCAGTCACTCAACAAACACTGTGCCTTCACTTACAATGAACATTTGCTATGATGTGCACACTGTGTTGGGCGCTGGGAATATGACACACTAGGTGTGTACCCTCAGCACAGGCCTCCAGGGATGATGGAGGCATGGAAGTCAGCGTTGGTGCAGGTAGCTTCATGGGGTGGGGAAGAAAAGCTTCATAGGGGTCGGCCGGCTACTTGTATGTTGGGAAGAAAACATGGGGGAAAATATGAAAGCCAGAAGGTGCTCTTCTAAGTGAAATGCAAGTGTAACAAGCAGGTTGTGGATTGAAAAGGGTTAAGTGGAAAGTTCTGGGGCCCGCTGGCAGATGTAACCTGATCCCTCTCAGCAGTAGCTTGGGCTTTAAAAGCGGGAAACCTGGAGGAATCACAGACACTGGGCTGGTTTTACTGGTCTCCCCTCACTGTACTGAGAGCCAGGCCTCTCCTGGCACAGCTGGTTTCCTTGGTGGTGTGAGTCTCCTCTGTTATGTTGGTCCGTTCATCCATATTATGTAGATTTTTACTAGCGGCCTTCTCAGAGTATGTCCTGGCCTCCCATAACAGAGTAAGTTGGGAGGGCAACCAAACAGAGAGGTTATAAAAGCCTTGACTGTTTTAATGGTATTACTGGGAATGTAACAGTTTTCAAACAGAAACAAAACAAATTTCTCTCTACAGAACGTTTCAAGCCATCAATTCAGAGGTAGAAAACTTTTTTTTCCCTACCGTGGCTTGATTCAACTTAATTTAGGTTTGGGGGGAAATTTGGGCAAACCCCATTGCTCGGCGGAACCCCGCCTTTAATGAGCTGAAGAAAAGTCACTTTGTCATTGGTCATTGTATCCAAACCTCAACTGTCGTAAACCAGGACTTGCCTCAGTTCTGGTTTGTCTTAATAAGCCCAAGAAGGAAAAAAGGGTTTGGCTTTAAAAGGTGCTCTCTGTCTACCGCAAAGCATGTGTTCTGTGCTTAATGCCTGAGATGGATGATAAATGCTCTAAGAGGAAGTGCGAGTAAACGAAAGCTCTGTTGTTGTTTAGTCGATAAGTCATGTCTGAATCTTTGTGACCCCACGGCGCTTTAGGATGGTTCAATGATCTTCATGGAAGTAAAAGATCTTGACTTCTATTTCGAAGGAGGAGGAGGATTAGCTGAAGAGATGACAGGCTGTCAGGAGAATAATGTGAGGGGTGGTTAGAGGCAGGATTGTGGATATCCTTTCTTTGCAGACTAGTGGCTAGCCACCTTTTTGTTTCTTTTTCTTTCAAAGAGAAAGAAGAAAAATGGTAGATAAACATAGTTGGACCAGAGATTCATTTGTGGGAGTAACCCAAGATGAGGTCAGAAGAAGGAGAAGGAGGCAATCTTTAAAGGGTCCTGGGTCTTAGAAGACCAGACAGGCTGGCTAGGATTGATATGTAGAAATGGTACAATAACTTCCTTTATTTTCTTCTTTTTTTTTTCTAGGCTGCTTTATTCACTGTATGATATTTTAATCAATTTGTTTGGAGGCAGAGAGAATATTTTGGAAAAGAAATAATTAGGATAAAGTATTAAACTCAGACGGGGCTTCACAGGTGGCACTAGTGGTAAAGAACCCACCTGCCAGGGCAGGAGACGTAAGAGATGCAGATTTGATCCCTGGATCAGGCAGATGAAGGGCATGGCACCTCACTCCAGTATTCTTGCCTGGAGAATCCCATGACAGAGGAGCCTGGAAGGCTGCAGTACATAGGGTCGCAAAGAGTCAGACACAACTTAAGCAACTTAGAACATACACACGCACATTAAACTCAAGCAGCATCATGCACTTATGCCATTGGGTGAAAGTCCTAATGTAGACAAGAGAACGACTAGTGTTCTGAAATTTACATAAAGAAGCAATTACAGCAACTCTACAACCTGGGAAGCATAGAAACTGACACGCAACAGGAGGTTCCTCTTAAAATTGGATCATGATTTCTAACGAAGCTGTATTTGAGGCAAGAGAGTGTTACTCTGCTCGTCTGCCTGGCACTAAACCGACCTTGCAGGTGTCTGGGCATCTTTGAAGTTAGATTTAAGCAGGGAATTTAAGTAAACTTCCATGGACTAATAGAAGGCCAAAGTGTTTATAATTGAGATATCAAAGTGAAATGTAATTTCTTGGGGGCTATGTTGTGATCAAAAGGCAAGTGTTTCATAGAGTTGTGGTGCATGTCAGTTCAGTGTACATCCAATTATTTTCCAAGATGCAAATTCTTTGAGAGTAAGAACACATTTCCTATGTGCTGTATTGAACGTTGACCAGCTGATTGACCCAATGAAGTTTGGAAGTGAATGAAAACTGTAAATAAAATTGTATTGATAACTACTTAATTATTACATGGTTTCATATTTAATGTCCAAAAATTTGAATAAATGGGTATGAAAAACCTCAGTGAAAGTAAATTAATGAACAGATTTTTGTTCCCTGTAGACAGGCATTTCATTGCCTTTAGCAGCTGCCATTGTGTAATACTTACCCTTGATTATACTCAAGGTAAGTAAGAAAGGATCAAAATAATCAGAAAGGGAAATTTAGTGTACTCCAAATTTCCTTTTGGTGAATTTTCCTTTTGTGGATTGGCTCTTCAAAATTTGTAGAGTAGTAACCGATACCCTTTACCTTTTTCCTTTTATGGGTCTCATTTCCCGTAGTCCTTTATTCAATATTCACCATACACGTAATTATACCTCATTAGACTCCATGTGAATGGGGTGTATCTTGCTATGGCTTCGCACTCAGGGTCAGCACAAAGACACTCGCTGGCCCAGGGACAACTTTGGGTTGCAGTCCAACCAGGCTTTATTTAAACTTCTCCACCTGAAATGGAAGTTTGTTTTGATTTTGCTGTAAGAGTTATGTAGGCTCTCTGAGGGCTGTAGAGTTTAGGGCCCTAAATGTTTGTTGAATGACAACTAAAGATGCTTAGATTTCAAACCTGAAGCATTAAAGGGAGGGAAAGCCTGGGGTAAACTTTGCTTCCACTTGTTGCTCAGTCCCAGGAGCACCTCTTCCTTCTCTGCAAATGGGCCCCATCTCCATCTTGCTGACACATCTCAGGAGAAACATGGATACCTTCACTGGATGAGTCTCTGCTTTAATTCCTCATTGGAAAAGCTGTGTGATTTTTCATGGGTGCTGAGTTAAATGTGGAGGAAGTCCCACATTTCTAATCTCCTTCACCTCTGCTTTTTTTTGATGCAGTGGTTGGAAGAACAAGGGAGAGGACCATGAGAGTAAATGAAACATCTCTTTGCAAGTATCTGGAGCTGAAGCTGTGGACTTCCTGTGCCTCCGGCTTTGCATGTGGTGTGTGGCAGCCAGCTAGCCTCCATTCTAGCACCTTCTAAGGTCACAGGTTTAAGTCTCGCCCAAACCTGGACAAGCTGATGTTCAGGTCAGAACCAGCTGAGGTTCAGAAATGGCAGGATCCTGGTGAGCAACCTGAGAAGATCAGCTCACAGATTCTGGGTGTAAGCCTTCTCACCCTATAGTTCCTTTTTCCTTTCCCCCTCCTCCTGCCTGTTTGTCCCCGCTTCTCATTCATTGATTTCTCCTTCATTCTGCACTTCTCCAATCTGCCCTCTTCTTCGCTTCCTTCCACCCATGTCTTCTTTTCCCTCCTTCCGCTGCATCCCCTCTCTTTCTGTCTTCACACTTCCTCTCGTTTTCCCTTTCTTTTCCATGCCTCAATTTCTCTCTCTCTTGCTTTCACTCTCCTTTTCTCTTTCTTTTACCTACAACTCACCGAATTCTTGTTTATCTCTTTCCCTTCTGCCTTCTCTTTCTAAGAATTTCTTGGTGAAATTAGAAGAGAACTAAGAGAGGTTCTGTGAAATCCTTGGCTGGAAGAAAACATGAGTGGAAGAAGTTCTGATCATAGGCAGCCGCTAAGTTGATTTGTAGCTGATCTTAAATATAGGAAAAGATTTTCAATTACAAAACTCATAAAACGTAAGGATGAGGGAAACTGGCTGCATTTTTGAGTTTGACTAATGGTTTCAAAGTGCTTTAAAAGTTTGGCATTTGCCAGCCCTCTTTTCTTCCCCTAATCCTCAAACCCATGAGTTTTTATGCGAAACGTAGTCCTCTTTTCTGATTCATTTACACTTAGATCATCTGAGTATTGTTTTGTAAAAACCATCTGAAGTCCAAGAAGTTTTATGAGATCTTTAAAGACTTGTTTTTTGAACAAGGAAGTTGTGTACTGCCAATATAAATGAACCTTGAAACCTAGGGGGCTTGGCATTAAACAGGGTCTAGACTTGGCAAAGGCTGGTCCCCAAGCCTGACAGAAACTGGGCTTTCACTTTCAGAGTAACAGTGAGTTCAGTGTTTCAGACGAGTGACCATCTCATACAATAGTACGTAGGGTGCACAACACATTTTTCAAGGATTATCTTGCTAGTTATGTAGCTAGCAAGAGACTGATGTGGAAAAACTGTGACTTTGCTAGAGTTTCTCGAGTAGACTGCTTGCTTCTGTGTACATGTGCATGTGTGCTCAGTGGTGGCCGACTCTTTGTGACCCCATGGACTGTAGCCCACCAGGCTCCTCTGTCCATGGGATTTCCCAGGCAAGAATACTGGAGTGGGTTGCCATTTCCTACTCCAAGGGATCTTCCTGACTCAGGGATCGAATCTGCATCTCTTGTGTCTCCTGCATTGGCAGGCATATTCTTTATCACTGTGCTACCATATTACCACATTAATGGTTGTGTACAAATAAACACACATCTATACAAATGTATATGGATCATTTATGGATGAGATTAACATTTACATTAGAGATTCTTCCTGTGGTTATGTTTCAGAGAAGATCTAATTGTGATGTATCCAAATATGTCATAAGGCAGGTTGTAATCAGACTGAAGATTGGGGTGAAATACTCACCACTGTGGATCAAGAGAAAGGAAGATTGCTTTTTAAACATTTTTCTGCAGAATCACAGAGCATGGTTAACGCCATTGCTCTCCTCAAATGTGAGGACTTTGGGTGGACCCCCAGGCCCTCTGGAAACAGGCTCGTCGGTGAAATGGCTCGCTCAAGTTCCTGTGGGAAGTGAAACAGCCAGGCCGCTCCTGCCCAGCCCTCCGGTTGCATGTCCAGGCTCTGCCCTCTGCAGGCAGCTGCCTCTCATTGACCAAAATGGGCTTTGATGTGCGCTGTCCATCTGGGTCCTGGAGTGACTCATAAGAACAGCTCACCCACCACCACAGACTCAAGTCTGGTCCTTTGGTGATGCTGTCCATCAGCATTTCCTGAGCTTTCACCTGTCTGACATACAGTCTTTGCAGTCTAGACTCTTCAAAATGGAGCTGGTGCTTCTAGACATCCCCTCCCTCATCCATTTCAACTGCTGCCTACGTGAGAGATTATAGAGATTATAAAATCTCTATAAACTGGTTTGAATTGCAGGTAGAAAATGGTTTCCGTACATGTTGCAGATTCTCCGTGAGATGACAATGAATTACGGGTTGTACTATGACACTGGTGGTGGTTTAGTTGCTCAGTCGTGTCTGACTCTTGAGACCCCGTGGACTGTAGGCTCCTCTGTCCATGGATTCTCTAGGCAAGAATACTGGAGTGGGTTGCCATTTCCTTCTCCAGGGGATCTTCCTGACCCAGGGATCAAATCTGAGTTCTCCTGCATTGCAGGCAGATTCTTTACTATCTGAGCCACCAGGGAAGCCCACTGTTATATTGGCCTCTCGCAAATCAAATCCTGCCTTGTGAGGGTTCTGTGGTTGTTTCAGACTGGTGCTTCATTGAGTTATTTATCTTTTTAAAAAGCTTTTGTTTATTTACGTTTTTTCTCTCGAATAGGATAGGAAGCTTTTCCAGAATAGAAAGGCTGTGCCTCTGATATATTGTATCTGCAAAGGGTCACCTCTCTGCTTGCCTCTAGAGTAGCGCTTGGGAGATATTTATTAGCTTGCGCTGTGTCCTTTCTCCAGGATCCCAGGCTGGGAGACGGTTTCTTCACCCATCCTCCTTCCTCAATCTTCTCAGCTGGTTCCCTTTGGCCTGGCTCAGAGACTGACCTCGAGTGACCTCACTCATCTTGTCCACAGGGACCCCGGATGTTCTTAGAGCCACAGACTCTTAGGGCTGGAAGGAAGTTTGAATCCAACTTCTCTGTGTTGTAGAGCAGCAAGCCGAGGTGCAGAGAGTAGCAGTGAGCTGCCTGTGGTCTTTCGGCTACTTAGCAGCAGTGTGAGGACTGAACTGAGGTCTCTCCCTCCAGCCAGATGCTGTTGATTCTGCGACTGTGGCCCTCAGAGGGTGTTCTCACAGGAAACTAGGGCTCAGGCAGATGGACTGAAGCTCTCTCCTGCCAAATCAAATATCGGAGGTCTTTCCCCAATCTACAGAAAAAAATAGATTAAGGGATTAAGTTTCAACTTTCTTTTCCCTTACTTCTTTTTAAACCATTGTCACCTGCTACCAACTGTCCACTAGCCAATGCAGGTTTTCTATTGCATTCATGTAATTAAAGCATGAATTCTGCTGGAGACACTCTTTTAAATTCAAATGCTAGAAGTAAATATGTTATTATTTCATGGTTTCCCCCCAAAAGCACCCTGACCCCAGATCCTCTGTCCCCTGGGACATTGTGATTCTCCCTTAATGTGATTTTGGTTTATCTCCAGTGAGTAATCCCACTCCAGTACTCTTGCCTGGAGAATCCCAGGGATGGGGGTGCCTGGTGGGCTGCCGTCTATGGGGTCGCACAGAGTCGGACACGACTGAAGCGACTTAGCAGCAGCAGTAGCAGCCAGTGAGTAATCCTTTCCTTTTCAATAGGGGCCCAGGGAAGTGATCTGACTTTATTTTTCATATTATTTCTTTTTTAAAAATATATTTATTTTAATTGGGGGCTAATTACTTTACAATATTGTAGTGGTTTTTGCCATACATTGACATGAATCAGCCATGGGTGTACATGTGTTCCCCATCCTGAACCCCCCTCCCACATCCCTCCCCATCCCATTGATCTGACTTTAAAAAGATACTAATAACGGCTTGGCATTATTATGGATTCTAAGCCGTGTACTCCCATCATAAAGGCCTTTTCCCCGAGGGTAGGGCTGCCTCCCGGATTGATTCCTGTTGCAGTTTTCCCAGTCTATACGGGCGCCCCCTGGTGCCCACCCTGGTACATGCCGAACGAGGAGTAGGGTACCAGAAGCTGCAGACCCGCGGAGTTTACAAACCTAAGGTGAACCATCTAAGCACTTTCCAATGGACATTCAGCGCACCCCGAGCAGTCCTTTCGGGGGCCCGATCTGGCATTTTAATCCAATACCCGCAGCAAGTACCCGAGCAAACCACATAAAATGACTGGAGATTCCGTGCAAACAGTATGAAATGAGTTTTGGGGGGCTTCTAGAAGGAAAGGACGGTCAGTGACTTTGCCGTGTCCTTTGTCCTTTCCACGGGAGACGGGATCCTCTGCCTTCGCCGACCTACAGGAACAATCTCTGTGGATGTGGAGGGTGGCGGCGCGTTTTCGGGCTCATCTCACGCTTTCCCCAATTAGGATTTACTGCCTGACGTCACGTCTGCCAGATTGGCTGTTCAGAACTGACACTCGGTTCCACGGCGAGAGAAACTTTTTAAAGACTCTGCAGCCGGGGCTGCCGCTGAGCGTCCCGCGCGCTCACACCGCCCTCCCTCTCCCACTCTCGCCAGGTCCCGAGCGGGCACCCCCTGCGCCCGCGGCTGGGCGAGCCGACCCTCACCTTGCGCGGCCCGCGCCCTCGCCCCTCCCCTCCCCTCCCGACCCCGCGCTCCCCCACCCCCACCCCGCCCCCTTCTCCCCCGCCGCTTTCGGCTGGGGGTCTGGGGCTGCTCAGCCGCCCGCGGAACTTCCTCTCCTGCAACCGAGTTTTCTTCCTCCCCGCCTTTCCCGGGCTCCAGGGGATCCTGAGCGCGCGTGAGCGGCCGCACCCGAGCAAGCGGCACGGCCGGGGGCGGGGGCCAGGGGCGCCGGCTGGGGCCCGCGATGGCGGGGGCCTGGCTCAGGTGGGGGCTCCTGCTGTGGGCAGGGCTGCTGGCCTCATCGGCGCACGGCCGGGTGCGGAGGATCACGTACGTGGTGCGCCCGGGCCCCGGCCTGGCGGCGGGCGCCTTGCCCCTGGGCGGGCCCCCGCGCCCGCGGACCTTCAACGTCGCGCTCAACGCCAGGTACAGCCGCAGCTCGGCCGGCGCCGGGGCCCCCCTCGGAGCGGACTCGGCGCACCAGCCCGCCCGGCGGCGCGGCCCTGCAGGGGCTCCGGCCGCCAGCGCCACCGCCACCGCCGCAGCCGGCGCGTCCCGGGGGCCCCGGTGGGCCGCTCCACCCCAAGCCCGGCGGTCACCCGGCGGCCGCCCCGTTCGCCAAACAGGGCAGGCAAGCGATGCGCTCCAAAGTGCCGCAGGAGACCCAGAGCGGCGGGGGCTCGAGGCTGCAGGTTCACCAGAAGCAGCAGCTGCAGGGGTAAGCCCACACGCCCCCTCCCTCCATCCTCGCGCGCGCTGCCCGCGCGGGGACACGCGGGGTCCAGCCCCGCGGTGACCGCGGGTATCGTCCGCCGTGGATCTGCTGTCTCTTCCCCGCCCGCCTTTGCCTTCCTTCCCGGGAGTGCGGCGGGAAGAGCGGAGTGCGGGGAAGCAGGGGAACTCGGAGCATAAAAACTCCGATCACATTGTTACTGAGCTGCGGGTAAACACAAAAGGCACTTCTGCCTGGGGCGTAACCTACTGTGCGCGAACCAAATTACTCCTCGAAGATGGGCGTAAACATGAAGTCACTACAGCTTAATCCCTCATCATCAATTAAAGTTCCCTTTGCAACTCAGTTTAAATTTTTTTTTTTTGAGCTAGTGAAAAAAAAAAAAAAAGTTTGGAGAAGAGCTGCCTATAAAGATCCAGCCTCTGTTCCGTAACCTAGAATTTTCAGCAATTCTAGTAATTGTGGACTTGGCTTCCCTGCACCTGTGGGGTCTGCTTTCCCGGGAGAGGGATGTCTTAGCATTGGCAGGAATTTCAGTTCAATAGTTTCTGTTATTGGGCTTTCCTAAACATCCTCCCTGCCCCCTTCCCCATTAATCATAGGTTGAGGGTGTGGAGGGAAACTTGCTTTGCTTTTTTTTTTTTTTTTTTTTCAGGGGTGGTTCCAGGCCTTGTGAGCTCACCTCTGTTTGGACGCCTCTCTCTGAAACTCAGATTCAATTTAAAATGTGGGCACAGATAATATACAAAATACGTTTGGCTTTACTTTACTTTTGTAAGAAAACTGTTAATTTGGACCTTGTTCTTCTGTCTAGTTCCAGGTTGTGCAGGTTTTGATTCTCCTGTCCTGTTCTGATCTCCTGTCCTTACCCTCCTACCTGGGCAGCTTTGGGTTGGGCTTCCTGGGTACCTGTTAGGACTCTCTGGAAGCTAGAGGAAGGTGGAAGCAGAAGGCTGGGCTTGCAGGAGTCCCCTGGAGGCTTGGGTTCTCTGGAAGAGAGTGTTGCTGCTGCTGGACTCAGGGGTTTTGCTTTGTTTCAGGGTCAATGTCTGTGGTGGGAAGTGCTGTCATGGCTGGAGTAAGGCCCCTGGCTCCCAGAGGTGCACCAAACGTAAGTGTCCATATTCCCAGCTACCCTGCACAGTAAGCCACATGGGTGAGTCCACATGGAGGTGGGGATCACATAGGGGGCATCTGAAGAGGCTAATGCGGCCCTGAGGAAGTTGATATCTGCAGTGCAATCCACCCAGTTATCTGCAGCTTCATCACCACCCAGGAAGGGCTGGGCCAAAGTAATGATGGTATCAATACCAGCAATGGTTCATTGGATACAACTGTGCCTTGCATCCAAGATTCCCCTGCACTCAACCTCTGTTACACCCATGAGGGGCTAGGAAGAAAATTCTCGTTGGAGGTGTGCCGTGTGGCAGAACTGGTACAATTAACTTAAACGTGGATATCGACGAATGAAAAACATTCTTTAAGTTGATGGCAGGAGGGTAATGGTAAGTAGGAAGCCCTGCTCTGGAATGAGTAGCGTTAAAGCTTTCTGAAAATGGCAGTCACAATCTGCCATCCTCAAGGCCCGTTCCTAGGAGATAACCACTCTACTGTTCTTCAGAACTGACAGGTGGGTTTTCCTGCAGAGTTTCTCAAACTAATACACATGCTTAGCAGTGTTTTGAAATGTATTAATGATGCATATAGATTTGAGAACATCAGAAAATATTTCCCCTCTGCGTTGTGAAAGTTTCAATATAGTTCGAGAATCCTCTTGACAAGTTGATTCTGTCTGGTGATAATTGGAAATAAAAAAGTCTTATTTCCATTCAGAAGAAGTTAAGCATTCTTAGGTGTTCTCTGCACAGAGCTTGAACCATAAACATGTGGATTAGAATTGTCCAAAATTTTAGTTGCTTACTAGTATTCAGTGTAATAAATCAAATTTAGCAATTTGTCTTGTATATGGTTTGGATTTCAAAATACTGGTGAATAAATTAAAGAATTTTTTTCTATTACAGTTATTCTGGTGAACTTGCTTGTTGAAAGGTGCCTTCAGTCCCTGAAAGAAATAGGATTTTGGCATAGTGACTTTAGTTTTGTAAAGAACGATGTCCAGACGGGTTATGGTTTGGCTGTGATCAATGAGTAGTGGCAGACATGAACTCACTAATCAGCCTCCTCATTATGGAACTCAAACCACTAGATCAGAAATACTCAGGGTTGTAGGCATTTTAGAGTAACTCATAATCCTTCACTTCTTCTTATATTACACTTGACAATAGTGCACCAGTATTTTCCTGAGTTTACAATTGCTTGGATCAAATTACACATCCTCTCCTCCCTTCAGTAACTCCGGCTCAAAACCTGATACGATATGGTTTGCCTGTTACATGGAGACAGCCCATCCATGACAGCACTACTGCTGTGTAAAGTGGGGTATTGCTGGTAAAGAGTGAAAATAGAGAGCATTTATAGGTCGTGGGCGAGTGCTCCTTGATGCCTGTTAGAGAGAATATGTTAAGACTTTCAAACAAGTTTCCTTGGCAAGCTATTCAACTAAGTGCCCTCTCTGAAAAGATAATAGTAATACCCCATTCTTAGGTTGTCTGGGGATTTGGTGATGCAGAGATGCTCTGGAAGGAAAGTATCCTCGTATTGAGGAATCACTTTATGCTTCCTGCTTATCCAGGTGAGGGGGCAAGGGCATGAGTGTGCCTAGGTTTAGCCAGAGTTGCCCTCTGGTGACCCAGCAAAAGATAAGGCTGCAAAAGGCTACCAGTTAGAAGAGTTAGGGTTGAATAGTTACCGTCTGCAGTGTTCGAGAGGATGTTACACCATTGGTTTAGTCTCATAGTACCTATTACAAATGCTTCTGGCTTTTGGTTCAAGTTATCCTTCCAGCTGCTAGAAGATAGCCCTTGGACAGCACCGGGATTTAAGTAATCAGTGCAACATTAGCCTTTCAGTACTGCCCAATCTGACAAATTAATTCAGGCCCCAAGGCTGGAAGCTTAAATCACAACTCCTTTCAAGAATAATTGTGTTTTAAAAAATGATGCTGTGTTAGGTCAGTGCTCATTCCAAAGTACTATATCGGCTAGATGGATAAGTTTCAGTGGGGGACTTGTGTTTATCTGGCAGAGCCAGAGATGAGGGAGCCTTTTGCCTTCACCTGGGAAAACCAGGGTTACCACTGATGCAGTGAAACTTGTGTCTGTGGCTGAACAGTGTGACACTGGGAAAGACCCCTGGCCTTGGGTTCAGGAAACTTGAGTTTAAATGCTCAAGCCTTCACTAACTGTGTGGCCTTGGGGAATTCATTTGACCTCTGTGACCCCTATATTTTCCTATCATGAAATGACTGTGCTAAAGACTTGACTATTGGGACTTCCTAGGTGGTCCAGTGGTTAAGACTCCATGTTTCCCCTGCAGAGGCTGCAGGTTCGATCCCTGGTCAGGAAACTAAGATCTCACAGGCAGTGAGGCCAAAAGAAAAAAAAAAGTTGACTACTTTGCAGGATTGTTGCTGGTATGAAGGTGAAAGAGAATTATAGGTTTGAAAGCCTTGATGAAACCAGAAAGATTGTTAGAGTTTATTATTGAATCAAGCCAAGTAAACCTTGTCTCGTTTATCTATTATTCAGTTTTCTGTTTTTCCCTATGTATGTGTGTGCATGTGTGCCAAGTTGCTTCAGTCGTATCTGACTCTTTGGACAGTAGCCTACCAGGCTCCTCAGTCCACGGGATTCTCCAGGCAAGAAAGGAGTGGGTTGCCATACCCTCCTCTAGGGGATCTTCTTGACCCATGGCTCCTGTGTCTCCTGGATTGCAGGTGAATTCTTTACCCACTGAGCCATCAAGGAAGCCCCTGCCATATGTATGTTTCCCCAGCTATTGTCGTCAACTTCTTTTCAAAGAATGTACATGTGGATCCCTTTTTATAGTACATTTTTAAAGTAGTTTAGGGTTGTGTGTGTGTGGGGGGAAATACAGAGATACTATGGTCAAGGAGTACAAAGTTTTAGTCCCTTAAGATGAATAGATTCTGAAGATCTAATGTACAGCAGTGTGACTGTAGTTAACAATAGTGTATTATAAACTTGTAATTTCCTCAGAGTGTTCCCACTACACAAAAAGATGTCAACTGTGTGGTGAGGGGTATGTTTATTAGCTTGGTTGTGATGTTTATTTTATAGTGTGTGCATATATCAAAACATCATCATACACCTTAAATATATACAATTTTTATTTTTCAATTATACTTCAATATAGATGAATAAAAAAAAAGGAAATGAAAAAGCCAGTCATTTCCATCCTGCCTGGCTTTGATTACTGAGAAAAAAGAAATAAAGTAAGCTGGATTGTTCTGTAGCCCAGAATGATTTATTTTAAAAAGAACTTTAAAAGGAACTAAATATTTGATTATTTGTGTATCTCTAGTTCTCTTGATGTAAAGCTTGCTGTTTAGATGGAAAATACTCCCCTAAGGCATTCATAAATTGAATGGAAAAAATTCTGATACCGGCTTTTGTGACTATAACTGCTTTGGTAAATACTGAAATTTAGGCTGCAAAAGAAATTGGTTTGTGGTCTCTTTCCCCTCTCACTTCCTTATTATGCTGAGACTGAACAATTACACTTGGGTATGGTTTGTTACACTTACAAATACCAAAGGCAATGGCATGTCAACATCAATTTTCCTGTTAAGATAGTAGTCATCATATAATTAACACACTGTTGTAAATTAAATATACTTCAAATAAAAAGATAGTAGTCCTCATACAATTTGAATGTGCGCATTAATGCCGAGGATGCTAATTGTCAATTCTATTTTGAGGATAACTGAAAGGATTTAATTGAAGAATTTAAATTTGTAGAGGCTGTTTTCCAGTTGATGCAAAAAAATGTTTCTGCGTAGGAGATGGGATATGTTTATGTTGTTCAGTTTGCTTAATCTTGTGAGGAAAACTAGGTGCCCCTTCTAGGCAGACTGGATTGATTTTAGCTGATTGAGACTTAATTTAAATAGGCCATGGACAAATGGTTCTGCAGACTGAAGATTCAGCGAACCTGAAATTGCCAATCAGAGAGATGTGAAACAAGCAGCTGCAGACCCACACGGGTAGAGAATGGTCGTGGGTGTCGTCAAGGGCGGCCCTGAGGGCTTCGCCACCCAGTCTCCATGTAGAGATGCCCCATTGCATATTAATACTGCTCTTGCAAACACCCTTTGTGTATGAGTCTCTAGGAGTTGAAATCCCAGCACGAGACATGGCATTTTAGTTATTAATATGGAGTGACTAGGGCTTCCCAGGTGGCAGTGCTGCTGCTGCTAAGTCGCTTTAGTCGTGTCCGACTCTGTGCGACCCCATAGACGGCAGCCCACCAGGTTCCCCCATCCCTGGGATTCTCCAGGCAAGAACACTGGAGTGGGTTGCCATTTGCTTCTCCAATGCATGAAAGTGAAAAGTGAAAGTGAAGTCGCTCAGTCGTGTCTGACTCTTAGCGACCCCATGGACTGCAGCCTACCAGGCAAGAGTACTGGAGTGGGGTGCCATTGCCTTCTCCTCCCAGGTGGCACTAGTGGTAAAGAACCCGCCTGCCAATGCAGGAGACATAAGACATGGGGGTTTGAGCCTTGGGTTGGGAAGATCCCCTGGAGCAGAACATGATATCCCACTCCAGTATTCTTGCCTGGAGAATCCCCATGAAGAGAGAAGCCTGGTGTGCTACAGTCCATGGGGTCACAAAAGAGTCAGACACGACTGAAGTGACTGAGCATGCACACATGCATGGAGTGACTGCTAAGAGTGATGTCCATTTTGGGCAGAGAAGATGGCACTGCTTCTCTCTTCTTTCTAAGGGGTCCACATTTATTGGGAGGGTTTTAACAGGTTTTTTTTTTTTCCTTTCCCCATTTTTGCATTTTTTTCCCTCTGCCTAAATTGAACCCACTCGCTGCTGGTTGTTCCAATCTTTTTGTCCCCCTCTCAGTGAAAGTGCAGGCCAGAGAGAAACACTGCCAGTGAGCTCAGCTTTAAAGAGGAGACCGGACCTGGGAACAGACAACACAAAAGAAGATAGGGGAGATGAGAGTGAGGCCAGGTTGGCAGACTGAGGTGGATGGAACAGGAAAGACAGCAGATCTGCATCCAAAGCGGGTGACTGGCACAGGGCAGGCCCTGCCTAAATGCATGGATGGTTCTTTCATTTATTTAATGGGTATCTGTTGAGCTTTTACCATGTGCCAGGTTCTATGAATAGAGGAGAAATGCAGCCAGCTGTAGGGAGCGCAGAGTCTGTTTTTACTCACTTAACTCATGGCACATCAAATGACTTGTTCTCTCCTTAGCAAGAAACAAAATCGATATTCCATTGCTTTTCCACTGGCATTCAGCCCACAGTGCTTTGGAGAAAAAAAAAGCCAACTCTAGACATTTTCCTTAATTATATGCAGAAGAGACAGAGTCATGCAAGCCCTGATGCGTGGAGCTGTGGCCATCGAGGGCATCATCCATGACTGTGTGGCTCCATCCTTGAGTGTGCAGTGTGGCTGGAGTGCCAGGTGATGGAGAGGCTCCTGTGCTTCTTGGCTCGGCATTGTGCTGGCTCAGCGCGGGAGTCGGGCCTGGAGTGATCACACATTTTTCGTCAGCCTGCTATGGCCATTGACAGCTGCCTTACCGGTAGATCTGCCGTGAGGTTTACCGTGGCAGCTGCTAGGAGGGCGGCCCCGGCCCCAGTGCAAGGAGCAGGGGCCTGAGGGTTGGCTGGAAAAGTCTTGTCGTGCGGCACAGACAGCCCGGCGAGGGGAGAAGGACCCAGAGGTCAAGTTCACACTGGGTCAGATATGTGTTCTCAGCGCTGGTTAAAACAAACATTTAGGAACCATAAATTCTGGGCTGCAATCATACTTAAACCTTCGTGACAAAGCCCTGAAGCCCCCTGGGCCAGCCTGTGCACCCCGTCCCTGCCTGGCAGGCGTCAGGGAACTGTTTCTCTGTCCAGTGAATCCTGGGCCCTTCGGAAGCCTGACTTGTTGAAGGGACCTTTGGCCACCTCAGGAGTTTGCTGTTTCTGACCCTATTATTTGTTGTCTTGAATATTCCAAACAGACTCAAACATGTTTGGGAGCTCCAATTCAGTTTTCCTAAAATGCAGATTTTGCTTTCAGGTCCTTCCGAGTGACGAGCAGGGGGAAGTGCAAGGGTGGCGTCACCACTCTGGTAACAGGGAGCAGAATCACAGCAGAAACTGAAGATCTGCTGATGGGGGAGGGAGATTTGTGCACATTTGTGCCGTTCTTTGGAGCCTGCAGAGGGCAAAAACCACTGCAATATTGTAATTAGCCCCCAACTAAAATAAATAAATTTATTAAAAAAAAAAAAAGAAACACTTCATGAATTTGCATTTTATCCTTGCGCAGGGATCATCCTTATCTTTGTGTCTTTCTAGTGTTGGTATATGTGCTGCCGAAGCCGGCACTGGAGAGCATTCCTTGACCTCCACACCCCTGGGGGTGTAGGCCAGGCAGGCATGATTTATTACCTCTGTTTAAGTGGGGGGCAGGGCCCAGACCCCACCCAGCTCTATGGGTCTTGGTTTGTTTTTCTTTCTGCTGCTTCCTGGACAGCCGCTGCCGAAACCTCTCTCTTGAGGTCTTGGTCTTCAGCTCCCCTGACAGCCCTCCCTGCCTTGGATTGACTTTCCTTGCCAGAGTCCAATGTGTGAATTCCCTAGCCTATAACAAAGGACCGCAAACAGGGTGGCTTAGAACAACAGGAATGAGAGCTCTGGAGGTTGGAGGTCCAAAATCAAGATGTCAGAAGGGCTGATTGCTTGTGAAGGTGTGAGGGAAGATCTGTTCCAGGCCTCTCTCCCTGGCGAGCAGAAGGCTGTCTTCTCATTGTGTTTTTTCACCTCATTTTCCTTTAGTCTATGCATGTCTATCTTGGGGTCCAAGTTGCCCCTTTTTATAAGGACACAGTCATATCAGATTAGAGCTCACTCCAATGACCTTGTTTGGATGTGATCACCTCTGTAAAGATCCTAGCTCTAGACACTACTGAGTGACTGAGCACCACTAGATACGGTCACATACTCAGGTACTGGGGATCAGGACTCTATAGTTCTTTGTTGGGGGAATCATTCAACTCACACTAGAATCCATAGATGCTCTGCTTGTGGGCTTGAGAAATGGGCTACCCAGAGTCCTGGGCCATCCCTGAGGCACTTGGGGATTCCCTTGCAGTGACCTGAGGGTGGGTGGGTAGAGGCTCAGTTGGGCCCCTCCCCCTCAGTCTTTGCCTGTGGATCTAACGTGGCTTCTTCCCTAGTGCAGAAGCTTGGGCTGCTTCAGGGAGCAGGAAATGTAAGGAATTGGCCACTGGTGATTTTGGTTATACCTCTGGCCTTTTCCACTTGGTCTGCTTTAAAGAGATTCTGCATATAGGGTTATTACACCCAGTTTTTCTTTAGTTAGTTGAATGATAAATACATTAAAAAATGATTTATTTATTTTTGGCTGTGCTGGGTCTGCATTGCAGCGTGCGAGGTTTCTCTAGTTACAGTGAGTGGAGGCTACTCTCTAGTTGCAGTGTGCTGGCTTCTCATTTCGGTGGCTTCTCTTGTGGCAGAGCCCAGGCTCTAGGTTCATGGGCTTCAATAGTTGTGGTGCATGGGCTCAGCAGTTTTGGCTCATGGGCAGGCCCTAGAGCACAGGCTCACTAGTTGTGGCTCAAGGGCGTAGTTGCCACAAGCCGTGTGGGATCTTCCCGGACGAGGGATGGAAGCCATGGCAGGCAGATTCTTAACCACTGGACCACCAGGGAAGTCCCAATACATGTATTTTTATAAGAGTTGGAAATTTGCAAAAATTGTTAATGATAAAAAATTGTTAATGGTGGTTAAATAAAGTGGTTTTAAAAAACGTTTAAACACTTTGGAACATGTTGGGTGCTTTTTTTCTACTAAATGTTTTAGTTTTAATTATAAATTCTTTTAAAAACACAAAAATGCAGACAATAATACATCCAGCAGCTGCTCATTGGGCTCATGTTTTTAAAACCTCCCTGATGTGGTAATTAAGCACAATGATTTATGGATAAGGGAGAGAGGAAGGTCTTATCTTGCTTTAACTGCATGTTTTACTAATGATGTTTCCTGTCTTCCTAGTGGAGAGAAAACAGTACATAATTTGTTGATGTGACACAAATTGCTTGTTTTGGTACTTGTGGAAAAATACAGAGCTGTATTTGTATATGCTCTTGTGTACTTATTTACCTAGCTTATTATTAAGGTTGAACATTTCATGTAGGCACAGTCCATTGGGCAGTGAGCATGTGTGTGCACGCTGTCATTTAGACCCAAGACAATGTGAAGAAAATGCTGTCTGTTACTCCCCCATCATACTCACCTTTTTGCCTTCTTCCTCTTTCTCTCCTTACTAGGCCAGAGCTTTACTTGCCCTGAACTAGAGGTGGTAGAGTTCCATGGTTACAAGTTCAGTCTTTGGAGCTAGAATACAAGGCACCTAACTTGATGTTAACACTTTGCCAACACATCCTTATTCTTTGATCTTGGACTTGACCTCGGGGCGAGGCTAAGTTACCCCATTCACATTGTAGGTGTAATGATGGTTTTTGCCATCATTTAGAGGCTGCTAGGGGACCGCATGAAGTAATACACAAAGAACGCTTAGAGAACAGCTGCCCCCCACACAATGGTATTTGACAGATGTGACCTCTCAAGGGCTTCTGTTGGTCTATTTAGGGGAGTTCCCCCTCGTGGGCACCCCGGCTTTTACACACCTCTCTTGGTGTTTCGCAGATGCCCTGTTGTGGCTCTCTCTTCTCTTCTTTTGGAGCACTCTGATTTCACTCTTACTTCCCTCTGGGTATGGCTGGGCCAGGTGGGAGAGGCATCGGCCCCCACCATCAACATGGACCTCCTGGGAAGCAGGATTTTCTGTATCATTTTAAGTACCCAGACTCCCTTCCTTGTTGTGGGACATAATGCTAACTGAATTGAGTAGAATTGAATTGAACAAGTATCTCTGATTTTGCTATGTTGTAAATAATCTCCTTTAAATACTACATAAAGAATTCCACTTCCTTTTCTGTTTCCTCTCACCTTTGGGTGGTAATTCCCCTTTGGTTTTCTTTCCACCATATATTTCTGTGTGTTTATCCCTTGCCCGACAGACACTGCTTATTATGACAGCTTTTCAAGGGCACACCACCTTATTCCATTTCCTTCTGCTTCTCTGAAGGCTACCCTGGCATGGCCCAAACTGTAAGACAGCTTTTCCTTTCTCACTGCCAATTTTAGAATCTTTCTGCTCAACATCATCTGATAGAGATTTGGGACTAAGTATAATGAATGTTGTATGATTTTCCCTGTAATTTTAGATCCCCGAATACTGCTCTTGGCCAACTACACTAGTCCCTGTGGTTTTTTCACTCCACCACATTTGAGTAATATTGTTGGCACGGACCTAAGTAAACAGTTTGTGAAATGTTGTGTTTTGTAAATTAGGAGATGGATGGGCTGGTTTTTTAATACATGCTCTTGGTTCTGCTCAACCAGAGAAAGAATGAGTTTGGTCAGTGGATGGGAAGACAAATTGGAGGGAGGTGTTTTTAACTGAAGTTGATGTGGTTGATTTACTCATCAATTATTTAAAGGTGAGAACTAAATGGTTTTAGAGGAACCTTCAGAGGTATTTTGGTAATGAATTAAGGAAGCATCTTTACAGGAGATAGAAGATATAACCAGCAAAAAACCACTGGAGGAAAAGAGGATAATAAAATAAGGAAAATATAATAATAAGGACCCTTTGTCTTTGTAGCCTTTAAAATGTTTGTATTTATTATAAGATTACCAAACAGTTCCAATCTCCCTTTCAGTCTTGCAGGAACTTCAGTTTATTATTGTTACTATTATAAAGTAAAAGTAGAATTGCCATCCTTTCACTGATATGTGTTTTATCTTAACACCATCTCAAGTGGACAGTTAACAGTTAGCATCTTCAGAATATTTCATTATAAAAGCTATTTAAATCAGCTCAGAGGTACTACCTCACCTTGATGAATCATTTGCTACATCAGTTCAAGAGTAGGGGCACTTTTGATTCTGCCACTGACTGTGTAGTTTAAAGTGGATCAGTTACCTAACTCTTCTGAGATTTTTTTCAACCTGGATGAATGAAATGAATGGGCAGAGGGTCATTCATCACCCAACCCAATTCAAGTCATTCTTGTGAATATCAGGCATACAAATCCTCTTCTGTCTCACCCTTTTCCACATTGTATCGCAGCTGCACGTGTGCATGTGTGGCTGTGTGCTTCCCAGCTGGAATGTGAGCTCTATCTGTGAGGGTAGGGATCATACCATAACTGTCTTTTTATCCTCAGGACCTAGTAAGTACATGGACTTTCAGGGAAGGAAGGAAGGAAGGGATGGAATGATTGAATGAATGAATGATTCATTTGTTATACTTTCACTCAGTCCCTGTGTGCTAGATAATGCCTCACAGAAGGTATTAAGTACAAAGAAGGAAAAAAACAAGGGCAATAGGCTCACGAGTGGTGGGGGCTGGGAGAGAGGGGTGGAGTAAGGAAAGGTCTCTATAAGGAAATGACTTATGAGACCTGTGTGGTATGAAAGGGTGTGGAGGAAGGGCTTTTTCAGCCAAGAGAACAGCTAACACAAAGGCTTTGGGCTGGGAATAGGCCTGACCCTGTACAGGACTCCAGACGTGAGTTTTGCCGGGTTGTCAGTGGGAGCTAGAGTAATAGGTGGTAAGGGAGACAGGGCTGGAGCCCCAGTCAGGTCTTGTAGTCTATGGAAAACCATATATAGGGAAGTTTCAGATAGAAGTGGATTTTATTACTAAGGAATAAACACAGTACAGGATTTGGTATTTTTCATCACTAGTTTGAAAGCATGGAAAAAGAATTTTGTTGTTGTTGTTTTGTTGACCTTTTTTTTAAAATATTGAAGTATAGCTGATTTACAATGTTGTATCAGTTCCTGGTATACAGCAAACTGATTCAGAGATACACACATACATTGTTTTTCATATTCATTTCCATAATGGTTTATTCCAGGATGTCAGATATAATTCCTGGTGCTGTACAGTAGAACATTGTTGTTTATTTTATATATAGTAGTTTGTATCTGCTAATCCCAACTCCTAATTTACCCTCCCCACCCCCTTTCCCCTTTGTTAATCATAAGTTTGTTTTCTATGTCTGTGGGTCTGTTTCTGTTTTGTAAATAAGTTCATTTGTATTAACATATTTATTTCCACATATAAATAATATCGTATGATCCTTGTCTTTATCTGTCTGACTTACTTCATTTAGTATGAAGTACAATTTCCAGGTCCATCCATGTTGTCATCTATTGATGGACATTTAAGTTGTTTCTATGTCTTGGCTATTGTAAATAGTGTTGCTTTGAACATTGGGGTTTATGTATGTTTTTGAATTATAGTTTTCTCTAGATATATGCCCAGGAGTGGGATTGCTAGATCAAATGGCCACTCTATTTTTAGTTTTTAAAGAAACTTCCATATTGTTTTTCATGGCTGCACCAATTTACATTCCGACAACCAACAGTGGAGGATGGTTCCCTTTTCTCTTCACCCTCTCCAGCATTTGCTATTTATATACTTTTTAATGATGGACATTCTGACCAGTGTGAGGTGGTACTTCATTGTAGTTTTGATTTGCATGTCTCTGATAATTATTGACGTTGAGTATCTTTTCATGTTCCTATTGACCGTCTGTATGTCTTCTTTTGATTAGATGGTGGTCGCTGTTTTGTTACTGAGTTGTGTGAGCTGTTTGTATATTTTGGAAATTAAGCCCTGGTTGGTCACATTGTTTGCAAATATTTTTTTCCATTCCGTAGATTGTCTTTTCATTTTGTTTATGCCGTGCAAAAGCTTGTGAGTTTAATTAGGTCCCGTTCCTTTATTTTTGCTTTTATTTCTGTTGCCTTGGGAGACTGACCTAAGAAAACATTGCTAGGTCAGAGAATGTTTTACTTATGTTGTCTTCTAGGAGTTTTATGGTGTCGTGTCATATTTAAGCCATTTTGAATTATTTTTGTGTATAGTGTAAGGGTGTGTTCTAACTTCATTGATTAACATGTGGGTGTCCAGCTTTCCCACCAGCACTTGCTGAAGAGATTGTCTTTTCTCCATTGTATATTTTTGCCTCCTTTGTTGAAAATTAATTGATGGAGTGACTGGGTGTGTGGGTTTATTTCTGGGCTGTCTTCAGTTCCATTGATCGATATGTCAGTTTTGTGCCAGTATCACACAGTTTTGATTATTATAGTTTTGTAGCATTGTCTGAAGTCTGGGAGGGTTGTGCCTCCAGCTTTGTTCTCTTTCCTCAGGATTACTTTGGCAATTCTGGGTCTTTTATGGTTTCATATAAGCTGTAGGATTATTTGTTCTAGCTCTGTGAAAAATGTCATGGGTATTTTATAGGGATTAATGCAATTAAATGTGTAGATTGCTTTGGACAGTATGGCCATTTTGATTATGTTAAATCTTCCAATCCAAGAGTATGGGATATGTTTCCATTTCTTTAAACGATTTTCAGTTTCCTTTATCAGTGTTTCATAGTTCTCAACATACAAGTCTTTTACCTCCTTGATCAAGTTTTTTTTTTTTTTTGATGTGCTTTTAAAAGAGATTATTTTTTTTACTTTCCCTTTCTGATATTTTATTTTACTGTTAGTGTAAAGAAATACAGCAGATTCAATTGTTAATTGAAAAATAGTGTTTTAAATAAAATTTTTAATCCCCTTTATTGCCAATTTGTATTGATGAGAAAAGCGGCGTATAGAAGAGTGAAATACTCAAGGTCACACCCAAATTATGGTCACTGTCCAACTACTTGCATTGTACCAAGGTCTCCAGACCGGCCCCATGCCGATTGGACTTCCATGCCTCAGCCAAGCTCTGCCAAAAGATAACACTCTCACCAGAGCCACGAGACTGAGACTTAGAATGACAGTTTGAGTATCAAAAAAAAGAAGTCTCTGGTTACTGCTATGTTAACAATTAGGGGGATCTTCACATGGTACTAAATAAAAAATAAAATGTCAAGTCCTTCAAAAAAGTTTAAAGATAAAAATCCCAATCCTGTGATTGTAGGAAATTCACATCGAGCGGTTAGGATGTATTAAAGTAAGAGTGTAAAATTTTAGCATTGCATTTGAATTCTGTTCTTTAGTACCCTCTTTCCCCCCAGTCTGACGTACAGATTTTGGGGTGGACCTGAAGTAGGTGCAAAGGCAACCTGGGTGATTTGGTTCCTATTTATAAATGGGGTTAATAGCACCCATTGGCTACATCTCCCATTTTGTAGTGAAGATCAAATAAAATTAGGTTCATGAACATGCTTCACAAAAGAGCCCTATAAACATAAGGTGATGTTAAAATGATTTCTGACTGTTTTGTGAAAAATTTTCAATTGTTAGTGAAAATTGTTTCCTGTAATGTGTTGGTATAATTCTTGTCTTGAAAGTGAGAAGGCTTAATGTATTTCTTAAATTTTGGGCGATCACAGATCTTGTGTATTACGTCTTTACATTGATCATCCTGTTTACCAATGGTTTATAGTCTCTGGGGGGCAACTCCTAGAAGTTGGCTTGAAAACAGGCAAAAATACCTAAATCGCCACTTTTCTTCCCCTTACCCACATGCACAATTGATTTGCTTTATTCTCCTAAAGGTAGAGTGCAGGCAAAGACAACCCTTCTTTCGAGAAAGCTCTGTTTCTTTCTTATCGTGATAATGAAAAGGTTGTGTTTTTAGTCCAAAGTTTCTCAGTAATCAGAGGTGAAATAATACAGATGATAAGTTAAATGACAGGCAGGGTCCCTGTTTTTGCTTTACTTTTTATCCGTTGGGAAGTTGGCCTCCGCAGCATTTCTGCATATACAATAGACCCTCAGTTGCTTGATTAATAAGCATTACAAGTCACATTTGTTTTGAGGGAAAGACCAGCTGAAATTCATTTAACTCAGTGGCTATTGAGATTATGTTAGTAAGCTGTTCCTTTTGTTAGGAGAGAATGTATATTACAGCAAACCTCCTGAATGACAGTTTTTAATGCCCACTGTTGAATGTTTGAGAGCCTTTCTCTGGTACAGTTGCCCTATACCTTCCTGCAATAGACTGCTTGAATGGCACGTCACAGACCTAGTGGTTCTCAAAGCGTGGTCCCTGGATCAGGGGCAGCAGCATCACCCAGGAACTTGTTAGAAACGCAGACTCTCACGCCCCATCCTGGACTCACTGAATTAGAAGCTCTGAGGCTGGGGCCCAGCACTCTGTTTTAATGCACACTCCAGGGGGTGCCGATATGGCTATGGTTTAAGAACCACTGCTCTGGCCAAACCCACTTCCACCTCCTCCCTTTCTGCGTCCCCGTCTCCTCCCTCCTGCACCCCTCTATGATCCTCCCTCCTGCACCCTCTCCTTGATCACCCATGGCGGGCAGGAGTCCAGGGAGATTGGCTCCTGTGGGCTCCAGGCCTTGGGGACTGGAAGCTTGTGTTTTCTCCTCTGCCCAAGGGACTGGAGCCCTTCCTTCATCTCAGGTGGGAACCTCGGGCCTGAGCAGGTGCCGCCATGTACACTGCCACACAGTCTGTTCTGCACAGTCAACGAGGAGACTTGGAAAAGCCATTTTTGCCCTTCCGTGAATATGAGTTTTGTATCTTTGGGCCTTCCTAGTTCTGTTCTTTACTGTGGATGGTGTTGAAATCACACTTCATACTCTTCAAAGCTACATTTATCAGCTTTGTACGGTACATGGCCCCACTCTGCCTCACAACCCCCTGTGGAATGTGTAAGAAATGTGGGTTGTGGGAATGACTTATTGATGAGACAGAAACAGACTCACAGATGTAGAAAACAAACTTATGATTACCAAAGGGAAAGGGGGTGGGGGAGGGACCAATTAAGAGTTTGGGGTTAGCAGATACAAACTACTGTATATAAAATAGATAAGCTTTAAGGTTCCACTATATAGCACAGGGAATTATAGTCAATATCTAGTAATAAACCATAGTGGAAAAGAATATGAAAAATATATATTCTATATATGTAATATATATTCTCTATATTATATTATTCATAAGATATATATACCTGAATCACTTTGCTGTACACCAGAAAGTAACACCACATTGTAACTCAGCTATACTCCAATAAAAAAATGAAATGCAGGTTGTGGGGCCCCATCCCAGACCTACCACAGTGGAGCCCCAGGGGGATCACCCATGACTCTCATTTTCACAAGTACCCAGCTGGCTGATCCACAAGAAAGCTTGAGGACCCTGGGTTTAAAGTGGGTCTACTGAAATAAAAGATGTCACAGGCAAGGAATGATGTGAAAGGTATTAAAAAATTAATAAAAGGAACAGGAGCGAATGTGACATCTTGTTTTGGAGGCAGGTACTACTTCTCGAGTCCAAGATAATTTAAAAGTGAAATGAAGAGCAAGCTCTGGTCCAGAACATGCCCTCAGCGTTGGCAGGGACAAAGCCTTCTTGTGTGATGAGGAAGTTCAGATGGAGAAGGGACAAGTCAGTGCTGCTCGGCCATTCCTTGGGGTCCTGCTGACTCATTCCTGGAAGTTGCTGGAGGAATGCATCAGATCTTTGGAATTAGCCCAGTTAAGAATTTCAGCAGTGACATACACTTTTATGAGATGTGTGTTTAGGAAAGGAATTGCCTATCATAAAACTAGGAGCTTTTGTGGAAAAAGAATGAATACAGAGTTGGTTTGCTTGTCCTGTGAAATAGGGACTGTTTTCCCCAACACGTGTCTTTTTTTCCTACAAAATAGTGGATGCAAAAATATTTTATCTGTGTATGGAAGGAAAATTAGGTTTTTTAAAAAAATATCTGTTTCTTCTCCAAGTAGAAGTACTTTTTTTCAGAGGGGGGATCTTATTTAAATCATCAGTTACTGTGATAATAGTTACACCTGGTTAAAAGTAAGTATTTTGTCTTTTCTTCCCAATACAAACATAGCTATTTCCAAAAACCCATATGTTACTTTTGATAAAGTTTAAATGTCCAGAAGTTTAAATGTCATGTAGACAGCGCTGCAATACTGGAAAATGGTGCTCAAATTTTGAAAAGACCCAAATTTGAAGAGTGGCTTAAAATATGGATTAAAAAAAAATAGTTCTCATTCCTTCAGTCTCAGTATGGGTAAACACTTTAAAAAAACCCCCAAAAAACTGCTAACATTTTTATAGCTGAGTTATATCTCTGTATATGTCACTAGAGTCCTATACCTTACATTTGCTTAGCCTTTCATTTTAATTCACTAAACTTTTAATAAAGTACTAAATAGAAGGCATTGTACTGATGGCTAAGATCCTGCTCTGTGGAGCTGACAGCCCAGTGGAAAAGGCCAAGCTGACCATAACTCGAGGAGTGTGGCTGCACACCGTTATGGGAGCCCCTGACGGGTGACTCCCTTGTATAATTCTCTGCTCTTGAGTGTGGGAAGAACCTGTTACTTGCTTCAGGTCAGTACAATATGTCAAAAGTGATGAAATGTCATTTCCTTGATTATGTTATGTTATGTGTGACTCTGTCTTAGTGGACTGGAGTGAGAGACTTCCTGCTGGCTTGGAAAAAGTGAGCTGTCCTATTGGGCTTGTGGCTTGCCTATGCAGAGGACCATGTGGCAGGAAGCTGTGGGTTATCCTTAGCTGGTAACCAGTATGAAGCTGGGGCACTCAGTCTGACAGCCACAAGGAAATGAAGTCTGCCAACAACCTGAAGGATCTTGGAAGTAGATTCTTTCCCACTTGAACTTCAGATGAGACTGCAGCCCCACTGACACCTTGATCATAGCCTTGTGAAACCCTGAAGCAGGAGAGCTGGTTAATTTGTGCTCAGACTGCTCACTTACAGAAACTGTGAGATGATAAATGTATATGGTTCTTAGCTTTTGAAATGGTGATACTTGTTAGGCACAATAAGGAAGAATGTGCAGATGCTAGAAGAGCAGCCCAGCCCCAAGGCTCATTCATTCATCAAAGGAGCACCTAGTGAACACATTTGGTGTGTCATTTACCTTCCAGTACCAGAAATGCAAACATGAGTAAAACATGGTTGTATCTTCAAGTAGCTCCCGGTCTGGGGTAGTGATGCTTTGAAGGAAGGACCTTGTTCCCCTATGGCGAGATATTAGAGTAGGAATTGTTTGAAATGGCTTTTGAGGATAGAATTTGGACTTGGGGAGTCTGGTGGGAAAACTCTCATTACATTAATGGCTGGTGCTGACTTTATAGTTTAGCTGGAAAAGGGGTTCTCCCGTTTGGAGGGTTTGGATTTGCTTTAACCACAAGTCTTATTAAAGAGGAAGAATATACCATTGCAGCAGATGAATAAGGCATCCTTGTAGATTAAAGGGGTAAGCTCTGTGGCCAAAGTGGACAGCATGAAATTTTACTTGAAGAACAATAAAATTACAAATCGTGAGGGCTCGGAAACATCCTCTGATAATCCTTTCATTGAAATCCCATGTGGATCATGGAGTTATAAAGCTGGATTGTCAAAATAGTCATGAATAATTTTCTTCTAAGCCATTTGTCGTATGGTGTTTTTTTTCTTATTGAGGGGGACTTGTGGGTAATGAAGACAACAGCTTACATTTGTTATGGTTTTAGCTTTTAACCGAGGATTCTCAAGTGAGGTCCTCCAAGGACCCTTTCCAAAGATGCTGTTTACAAAAGGTACCTACCATTCTAGGAGGTGGTGCCAGTGACAGGGTGGCCTCACCCACAGCTCTGAGTGCCTCAGTTCCTAGAGCCAGTATGTATCTTTTGTCCAGTGTGTACCTGGACAAGCACAAGACTGTCAGCTTCTGCTTTATTCTCGTGATCATCTCATTCTGCTGCTGATACGACAAGTGCTTTTGGCCGTCTCTTTTCAGATCTGAATACATTTCAGGTTCCCCTTTCATCTCTCCTGATGTGTTCTCATCACTGAACTTGGTGGTAAAACATATGGCTTTGAAGGGCTTCTCTGATCTTGTGTGACCTTGTGGAATTTTCATTCCTGATGGTTTTTTAAAACAGGGGAGCAGTTTCTCTGGCATACTTTAGCTCAGCAGCACCTGTGGAGTGGGCTTGGCAGGGGTCCTGCAGGCAGGTCTGGGGACATTGAGGGGTGAGAATCAGGATATTAGGGATGGATTCCGCCCTGTCTAATCCTCTAGGGGGCACATCTTTGTTTCTTCTGGAAACCACAAAGAAGATCCACGTTATTTTTTCCACCCCTTCTTTATCTGGCTTCTGATCAGTTTTTCCTCTTCCCACAGCTTTAAGCTTCTCTGTCTATCCTGAAGGAACACCATAGGTAATGTGAAGCTTTCTAAGGGTGTTTCTTCTGTCAATTGCAGGTGCCAGAAGGTTTGTTTTATCTTTCCTATGCCTAGTACATAGTAGATACTCAAAATATTTTTGAATGAATGGATGAATCTCTGACCCTGTTGACACAATTAAGTTTTATAAGCATAGAAGATTGAATTTGATTCTTTCATGTTTCTTAGGGAAGTCTAGACTCTCAGCTGCCAGGGTAGTGGATCAGCTAGGACTTTTGGGAAGATGTTTGTGAGGATGTAAATTGACTGGAGGATGATGCAGAGGAAGCTAGAGTCAAGTGGAGCTGGTGTCTGCAGGTGCGGTGGGAGACGGGGGTGAACTTTGAGGCAGAGTTAAGCAGGACCCTGTGGTTGTTAAGTGGAAGTTACATAGACTAGCTGAAGGAAAGGAGGCTGTTTTTTGTTTTTTTTAACCAGGTAACTTGGAAGCCTAAGGTTGATGCTGACTTTAGGTCTCACTGGATCTGAGGATTTGAATGGTCATATCAAGACCAGATGAACTACATCATCTGCAGGGCTCAGGGCAAAATGAAAATGTGGGAACCCTTGTTAAAACACATTTACTTAGGGGTAGGTTAAGTGTTAGCTGTTGTTAATTTCCGAGCAAGAATAGTAACAACCAGGAGTAAGTTCTGCATTTTATCATTTGGAGAGCTGCTTTCTGGATCCAGTGCTTACTGTGCACACTGATGCTCTGTGCCTCTGCAGTTTGCAAAGGTTTCAGGCCAATTAATTTACGGTCTCTCATGTCTGCCGGGAATTATGATCTCTGGGTGTTCTGCCAGCCTGGAGTGCTTCTAGAGCTCACATTTAAATTTCAACCCAGCGATGACTATTTTTATCAGATCATATGGAGACAAAGCATAGAGGAGATTAAAAAAAAATTTTTTTTTTAGTTGCTTAAAAATTTTTTTTAAGTTTAGTTTGAGTAACTTTTCCATAAAATTCGAATGGAGTTCCATTTAAAGAATTTCAATTAGAAACACATGGTGTGAGTTTCCCAACACTTAACACTGTTGGTTTGGAGCCATATTATTCTTTACTATTTGCTTGTATTGTTTACATGAAGACTGGTGTCTGGGTCACTAACCACATTTTCGTGAATTTGGATGCTTTTCATCTAGGTTTCTTGAACACCTTCTTTGATGACTGTTTTATAATCTGCTAAATAAATGAACGTGTGTGGGGAAGCAATCTTCAGATTACCTCGTCTGATTCATAGCACAGTCCTGCAAAGCAGCTGTGTGGGGAGAAGTCCTACATTTCATTAGTCATTTTTATGACTCAGTTTGGTATTAGGATTCTACCTGTCTGTGCAGCGTTTTCATCTGAGACAAATTAAGCTTTTGGGTACCACATAAAGGAAGGTGCGTGTCAGAGCTTTCCATGAAGAGATTAGTCACCTCTTTAACTGTAAGGTGGTCCAGGAGAATCCTTTCTCTTGGGAAACCATGACATTTGTTCATCGCTTATGGTGGACAGTCCATCGCTCAAGATAAACAGTTTGCTTTCAAGGATTGTAATAGCTACTACCTCTGGCTCCAAGTTGGATTGTGCAGTTAATAAAGATGGCTGTAGCAGATTTCTGAGAGTGTCATGACAAAACTTTGACTTGAGAAGAAGACAGTGCTTATTTTCTTTTGCTTGAATTCCTTCCTCGTTTTGCTTTTTATCTCCCATCACAGAGCTTGTTGCTTAAAGTTATAGAACAAAATGTGATCTCATATTTGCTTATCCTTCTTTTTAAATATTTGCCCACATAAATACCTGTAACTATAGAGAATTTATAGATGGCATTAGTGGTAAAGAACTCGCCTGCCAATGCAGGAGACGTAAGAAACGGAAGTTCCCTTGGCGGAGGAAATGACAACCCACTTCAGTATTCTCGCCTGGAGAATCCCATGGACAGAGGAGCCAGATAGGCTGTAGTCCATGGGGTTGCAAAGAGTCAGACATGACTGAAGTGACTTAGCACACACATAGAGAATTTAAGTCACCTTGAACTATCTAAATATTAAGCTGGCTTTTGGTGGGTTTGGAAAGTATGTAAAAGTCACACATAGATTTTCATGTTAAAAATAAGGGTTTGGGATCAGAGGATGAACTCACTGGCTGCTTTGACTTGTTTTTAATTGTTTCACAACTTCAGCGACACATTGATGCTTGGCAGAATGATGTGGGGTAGGGTTTCAGGGAACTGTTTTCAGTTGTGGTACATGACAGAAAATGCCTGTTATCTTCAGTGGGTGTCCTAACATCAGGCAGGGGGTGGCTGAAATCCTATTTGGAAATGATCTAGGAAGCCAGCCATCTACCCTATCCCCACTCCAGTCCAAGAATCCTCCAGGTGCTTCTGCCCCAGGATACTTAGCTGCTGCTTGAATCCTTCTAGAGACACGAAGCTCACTTCTTCATGACCAGCTTTTTATTTTTCTTTAACAATTTATTTGTGAAAAATTAAATTGATTTTGTAGAGCTTAAATATGCTTCTTTATAATTTTCATTCATTTCCTAATATTGGTAGTCACTATTGTAGGTGACAAAAGGAGTCCTCAGGGACATAAGGAGGAAGAGGACATGTGATTTCTGATTCTTGTGTTTTCTCAGCGTGCTGCTCCCTGATAGCATCTTACAACAGCTGCCCAATTCAGCAAGTATTTGTTGAGAATCAGTTATATGTGAGACTGTCTCAGTGCTAGGGTGGAAGTTGTGGGGACACAAAGATGAGTTGGTTCTTGCCACCCAAGAGTATGCTGCAGTGTGAAATGGATCGGAAAAGCACATGGATTGGTTTAAGAGGGAAGCCAAGGGCCATGGGATCCAAAGGAGAGAGATCTGTATCAAACGCAGTGCATTAGAGAAGTTGCAGAGCCACACATGGAGGGAGGTGAATTCGGTGGGTAGGATGCTTCTGCAGGCTGAGACTGGGAGAAGGGCATTCTTGGCAGAGAGAATAGGGTGAACCAAGCCTGGGGGTGGAAGCATGAGTTGTGTCCATAAGGTGGGGGTTTACTCAGCTTACAGAATGCTTGTGGAGGAAGTTAAAAAGAAAGTGTTAGTCGCTCAGTTGTGTCTGACTCTTTGCGACCCCATGGGCTGTAGCCCGCCAAGCTCCTCTGTCCATGGAATTCTCCAGGCAAGAATATTGGAGTGGGTTGTCATTTCCTTCTCCAGAAGATCTTCCCAACCCAGGGATCAAACTTGGGTCTCCTACATTGCAGGCAGATTGTTTACTATCTGAGCCACCTGGGAAGCCCTGTGGAGGAAGGGCAGGTGGAAGGACCACGTGGTAGGCTCTGAGAGGTGGATTCCACCCCCCATCCCCAGTCATGTGTCCAGTAGAACCACGATTCCACTGGATTGGAATATAGGTGTTGTCACAGAGCCTCAGCTTCCTGGTCCGAAAATGGAGATCCATGCATATTGTAAGGATTGCAGGGTGGGTGAGTGAAAAAGCCAGTGCCATGACTGGCAGGAAGCAGAGGCTTGATAAACAACAGTTGTTATGTTCTTGTGTTTGATAGGTTCAGAGAAGCCTTCAGAGGGTCAGGAGCCAATCCTTCTGTGGGGATGCAGGGTGTTGTAGAGGAAAACAGACCACTTCAGAGGTGGAGCTCTAGGAAAGAAAGGAAGGTGTAGATACGACAGTGGTGGCAGTGGGAATGGAAAAGAGGGCCAGGGACGTTGATCAAGGAGATCGAGTTAGGTTTAATGTTTGGGGCAGGAAAAAGAGGGGAGAGAGGTCACCTCATGTTTTGGGGGAGGGAGAGGAAATAAGAGGGGGGGCCAGTATTGGGTGTGTTGGAGCTGGCAGCCTCCAGGCAGGGCTGTGGAGGTGGGAGAGTGCTGCTAAGGGAGGCTCACTGTGTACAGGGGAGCGTGCTGGGCACGGGCAGGCGGGTGGGAGCCCCAATTGCAGGAGCGCGCAGGCCAGCCTTGGATGTGCTGCGCGAGGAGCCAGAACTGAAAAGGGGCTCATTTAAAAGCAAAAGGTTTGAACTCAAGAGACGCAGTGAAAGGAAAATTGGCTGAGACAGCCTGACGAATGATTCCCGGTGTCTCAGTGCTCTCAGGGAAAAAACCCAACACAATCGCCAGATTGTTTTTACATACACACTCTCACACACACACACACACACATTCACTCACACTCATATATACAAGTACAAACCAAACACCCGTCTATTATTTAGGTCTGTTTCCCCAGAAAAACCCTTCAGGAAATCCTCTGCTCACCCGGAGAATGTGTCTATATTTAGGAGACTTTCAGAGAAAGCCTATTGTTCAGTCTGAGTGTGCAGGGGAGTCACTAAGAGTCTGCAGGAGCGTCTGTGCTGAGTGGGCAGTGGGCTGCCTTTTTTGTACTGTGGAAGACCATGGTGAGGGAAAACCCAGCCCAGGCCTTTGTGAGTGCCTCTTTCTGGCACTGTGAGCCCAGGGAACCCAAGTGGATGATGCTGGGGGCACGTGAGACTGCCTGGCCTGATCCTTTGTGCAGGGGGAGAGGAAGCCGAGGCCTGGAGCGCAGTGTCCTGTCCAAAGTCACACAGCTCGGTGGAGGCAGAGCCTGCGGCTGAATGCTGGGTGCTCCTTCTGCCTGAAAGGATGCATTCATTCCAGGCCAGGACGTCTGGGCTGCATTCACAGCGATGGCCCAGACAGAAGGGGTCTTCACCTAGGAGTGTGTGTGTGTCATTCAGGGAGCAGCCAGCTACAGAGGTTAGAGTTGGACTGTGGGAAAGGCCAACCCGAGTGATTATTGCAATGCCCTCATAGTTAGAACTTTCTAGTAAGCATCCCACAGGGGAAGGTGCTAAAGTGTGAAGCCTGAACTCGTCACTGGAAGCCTTTACGTAGAAGCTAAATATCCCCCTGCTCAGGTTAGCCCTAGTCAGTGCTT
This sequence comes from Okapia johnstoni, assembly GCA_024291935.2. Taxonomy (NCBI): domain Eukaryota; kingdom Metazoa; phylum Chordata; class Mammalia; order Artiodactyla; family Giraffidae; genus Okapia; species Okapia johnstoni. The sequence continues at coordinate 119,175,770 of CM044306.1, read as the reverse complement.
GTTAACAGGGACAAACTCTGTGCCTGGCACAGTTTTGTGCGTTTTCAGGGATTATGTCTCCTTTTGTCTTCTAAGTATCTTTATGAGATTGGGCACCATTATTATTAGGGCTTCCCTGGTGGCTCAGTGGTAGACAATCCGCTTGCCAGACAGGAGACATGGGTTCGATCCCTGGGTCGGGAAGGCCCCCCGGAGAAGGAAATGGCAACCCACTCCAGTATTCTAGCCTGGGAAATCCCATGAACAGAGAAGCTTCGTGGGCTACAAAGTTCATGGGGTTGCAAAAGAGTTGAACACCACTTAGTGACTAAACAGCAGTGACAACAACAACCATTATTATGCTGATTTTATAGACAAGGAGACTGAAGCATCAAAGGGAGTAAGTAACCTGCCCCAGGTGAGACAGCCTGTGAGTGGTATAAGCAGGATTAAACTTACCTATTTGACTGCAGAGCCTGCACGCTTATTTTTTAAAAATATATTTTGTACAATAGTTTCTTTTTATTAAGGTGTAATTATAAAAAACAATTTAAAAATTAGAAAAAATTAAAAAAAAATTTTTTTTTTGCCATGCCACATGGCATGTGGGATCCTAGTTCCCCAACCAGAGGGTCAAACTCTCAGCCCCTCTGTTGGAAGTGTGGAGTCTTAACCACTGGACTGCCACAGAAGTTCCTCGCACCTTTATTCTGTATTAGTGATTCTCAACCTTTGCTGCCTTAAGAAGATTAAAAAAACCCTCAGTTCTGAGGATACCTCCCAAACCAGTTGAATTAGACTTTCTGGGGATTTGACTTGGCATGAGTAACTTTTTTTTAAGCCTCCAGATGATTACAACTTGGCAGGGCTCAGAACCACTGATATACTCCCTAGCTGGTGGGGTTACTGTTGGGCACTGGTTCTCAAACTAATGTGCATAGAAATGTTCTTGAGGTCATGTTAAAATGCAGATTCTGATCCAGAAGATTGGGGTGGGCTTGGGATCTCCAAGTGATGTTGTATTCCTGGTCTTTGGGTTTCCTTTATTGGCTGAAGGCTAAACATCAAGGTCCCTTCCAGCTCCAAGATTTTATGGCTCTGCTGTCAGAAGTGTCATATATTCATGATTTTACTGACTGACAGTCCTGTGCTTAAGTACCTTACATACGATATTTTCTTATTATGTCCTCTCAACAACCTCCAAGTGAGATATCATTTCCCCCACTGAAGAGCTTAGCCGGAGTCCTAACCTGAGTCTATGCTTATCCAGTTAACTACCCTGCTAGCTGCTTTCCCTTGTGCATATAGGTATTGTTTAGAGCAAAGTTTCTGTGGCGTTGTCTTTCTCTTCTAACCTTGTAGGTTAGGATTGGAACCCTAGAGACAAGTCTTCCAGGAAACCCAGCAGTAATCTGGAACTTGTCTAGTTCCACGTGGCGTTCTCTTTTTCCTTAGGTTGGGCCTGGTTTATGAGAGTGTCTTACATGTGCAGTGTGGTGGCACTTTATAAAGGACATTTATGATGTTCAGCCTCTCTTTCTAGTAAAGCTTGCTGTTAGTACCAGATATGTCATTGCATGGGTAGGATGCAAATTCTAGACCTGAATGAGGTCCCTGGCCTAGAAGACCATGTGAGTCCCTTGAGAAGCTTTGTTGTTGTTCAGTCGCCAACTCGTGTCTGGCGACTGCAGTTTCTGCAGTAGGATTAAAGACAGTTGATGTTGGAATGGCAATTCCTCCCTTAAGCAAGCATTCGTTCCCAGCCTTCAGCACGCCACCCCGTGGACTGCAGCATGCCAGGCTTCCCTGTCCTTCACTATCTCCTGGAATTTGTGGAGCTGTAATTCTTGGGCTCCTCCCCAGGCGTGGGAATCATCTGGAGTAAGCCTGCTCACCTCTGTTTCAGAAAGTTCCCAAGCTGTTCTAATGTACACTAATGTTGGAAAACCATGGCCTTCCTAATTCTTAGAGTGTGGTCGCTGGATCCTCAGCTTGAGCTCCCCTGAGAACATGTTAGAAATGCAAATTTTAGGGTCCCGCTGCAGGCATATTGAATTGGGAACTGTTGGGGTGGGCCCAGCCATCTGCATTTTAACAAGCCCTCCAGATGATTCAGAAGTTTAAGAACCATGAGATCCTTGCTGCCCCAGATGTGATCCAAGCATCAGTACCTGAGAGGCTGTTGGAAACGCAGGCCTTGGGCCCCACCTCTACCCCCCGAATCAGAATCTTCACTGTAACAGCATCTGTGCATGTTCACGTTTGCACACGTCTGCACTAGGCTGTGATATTCTCCCCAGGCTGTGCATTTTAACCCAAGAGGTCTTTAAAAAATGGCAATGCCATGCCCCCACCCAAGGCAATTAAGGCAGAATCTGCGGGGAGGGGTGGCACTTGGACGCCTTGCTTTTTAACATTTGTCATGTGATTCTAATCACGCAAACCATGTTGAGACCCACTGGCCCAAGTGTTGGTGCCTGGTTGTCAGTGATCCTGTTCTCCTGCGTTAAGAGTTGAGACTGAAAAGGAGTCCAGGCTCCAAGACATGCTTCCTTTCTGCTCCTCCAGCGTCTCAGAGAGTGACTTGACACCCAGGCTCTAGGAGTGAAGGTTCAGGGATTAGCCAGGAGGGGTAAATTCTCTTTATATTTTCAGGTGAGAGGGTGAGAGATTGAGGGGGATGGAGTCAGCACACCACAAGACTGCGTGTACCCGATGCACGTGAGAACCACTTTCCATTGTCGATTCTGGGCTCTGCTCCAGAGATCCAGCCTCAGTAGGGCTTGGGGAGGGCCCAGGAGAGTGCGGAGTTAACAGGCTCCCGCAGATGATACCAATATAAAAGGCTAGGCTCTATTCTGGGACAAGCAGTGCTCAGTTGCTCTGAGCTGGCTGATCATCAGGGTTACCCGAAGAAAAGATAGGTCCTGAGGCCCCACCCCCAGCTCTTCTAGTTCAGTAGGTCTGGTGGGGCTCCAGAAGCAGCATGTTTTGTGAGGAGCCCATGTTTTTCAACCTGTGTTCTCAGAAACCCTCAAGATTCCACTGAAGTGTATCAGGGGCTACAAAGGGGGAGAGGTAAGAGGAGAAGCAGGTGGGGAGGGTGCCTGTCAGTTTCATATATTAAGCTTCAGTGTAAAACTGCATTTGAAGAGAGGATTTCATTTTTTTTTTAATAATTTTAATTTACTTATCTATTTTATTTTTGGCTGTGCTGGGTCTTTGTTGCTTGGTGTAGGCGTTCTCTAGTTGTGGCAAGTGGGAACAAAGAACGACTCTTTGTTGGGTTGTGTGGCTTCTCATTGCAGTGGCTTCTCTTGTTGTGGAGCATGGGCTCCAGGCGTGCAGGCTTCAGTAGTTGTGGCACATGGGCTTAGCTGCTCCGAGACATATGTAATATTCCTGGACCAGGGATCGAACTTGTGTAGCCTGCATTGGCAGTCGGATTCCTATCCATTGTGCCACCAGGAAAGTCAGGATTTTGTTTTTTATAAGATGTTGAAAACGAGTCATGGCTGTCCAGTGAGGTGTAGGATGTCCCTGAAGTTGTCAGTGTCTTACCTTTCAAGCCATACGTCAGGGCAGATCACCCATCCTTTCTATTACTTGGACAGTTAGTCCCTGAGCTGCCCATGATGCTTATGGTCCTGAGTGACCCTGACTCCACTCACGTCATTAGACTACCTGACTCTGCCTTTTGTCCCAAGTCCCAGACTACTTTGCAGCTAATGAATGCTGGTCACCCCAGAAATCCCCTTTGCATCGATTCTTAGTACCTTAAGACAGTAACTCGCAAATCTGACTGTAGCTGGCAAAGTTCTTCATGCATCAGAGTCATCCAGAGTGCTTGTTAAAGCACAGATTGCTGAACTCTACATGGCTGAGGCAAGACACTAGAATCTGCATGTCTGGTAAGATCCCAGGTGATGATGCTGATCCAGGGACCACACTTAGAACCTCTGCATTGAGATTAAATAATACTGATGCACCTGGGGCCCAGTTTTCCTACTAGAGAGATTTTATCCTTTCTTGGGTGTTAGGAAGGATGATGAGAGAAAATGTCTTGCTTGAGGGGTAGATGGTACAGGGTGTAAAGAACTTTGTTTATTTGGATTATGGCTCAGTCCGTTGTGTTCTCAGTAGATTCTGCTAGGCTCACTTGCCAGGCTGACAACCGTTTACCACGTGGTTCTGCCGGAACCAGCTTTGTGTATGTTCCCCTTGTCACTCATCACACGGACCCTGGCGAAGGGTTGTGCCAGTGACAGGGATCTGTCAGTGGCTTCTTGTGGCCCAGGGCTTGATCAGGCAAGAGAGTGGCAAGCCATCAGCAAACACTGGTTATCAGAAAGGCAATAATTTCTCCTCCCTGAAATGTTATAGGACAGAAGTGTCCTGTATTAATGATCTTTGCAAGGGCTCCCCTCCCTACTGCCCCACATTCTCACATTGAGCTGGGCATGGTGGCGAGGCAGAGAGAGAGATCCTCCCAGTGGCCAGGTAGACATGGGATCAAGGGCCTTGCTGCCTGGCCTGGTGGTCATCACCAGCCACTGGGGGGTTAATCTGCCTGGACTCTGCCTGAGATCGAATGTTTTGATCAGGCAGATGACTATCATTATTATTACACTAAAAAACAACTCTTGAGCATTTTGACCTCTGTAATGGTTCACCTCTGTTGTGGAATATATTTCAGTTTTCAATAGTACACCTGGGTGAGTCCACCAGCTCCTTTGGAACAAGTGCAGAAGTTTAGTTGAGAAGGTAATTACATTTGTGCAGGTAATGGGGTGGACCTCTGTGGGATGGTGAAAGGAAAATGTGTGTTTAATGTTCGGTGGGGTGGGGTCAGGCAAAAACCACCCTTCCCTTCTCTGCCTGTGAGGCTGGGTTGGGGAGCTGAGAATCAGCATGAGTGCTTGCAGGTGAGATGGGCTCCAGGTGGGGGCAGTATCCTGGAAGTGGAGGACTGAGTCTCCTCCAGTGCTCTTGGGAGTGGATGTTTCAGACCTCTCTGACCTGCCAACTGGAGGAAGTACAAATAATCAAAATCATAAAATGAGGTCCTGCCATGACATTAAAAAAAAACATTCCCAGCACTGTCCCACTCTGGCCCACTCCACACCAGCTGGGCTGAGCACTTTGGAGACATCACATTAGATTTTGTCCTTCCCTCCTGGAATTGCAGTTGTTGTTTAGTCACTAAGTTGTGTCCGTCTCTTTTGTGACCCCATGACTGTAGTCTGCCAGGCTCCTCTGTCCGTGGAATTTCCCAGGCAAGAATACTGGTGCGTGTTAGTCGCTCAGTCGTGTCCGACTCTGCGACCTCATGGACTGTAGCCCACCAGACTCCTCTGTTCATGGGATTCTCCAGTCAAGAATATGGGGAGTGGGTTTCCATTTCCTTCTCCAGGGGATCTTCCCGCCCCAGGGATCGAATCCTCGTCTTCATTGGCAGATGAATTCTTTACCGTTGAACCACCAGGGAAGCCCAGAATTGCAATAAAATAATAAAAGCTAGTTGTTTTGGTGGGCTTCCTGGGTTCCAGACCCTGTTGCTGCTTGCTTAATGTTGAGGTTGGGTCTGTTCTATGAAGTTGCATCATTCGTGCATTTAATGAGCTTGAATTAACTACACATGCTTGGCAGAGGGGGAGAGATGGTGTTGAAACAAAGAAACGGTGGCTTGTTAAATGCAGAAAGACATACTGAGAGGCAGTCTGTTGACCATACTAAGTAAATTTGCAAGCGTCGTTTTTGAGTGCAGGGGATTGTCATCTCAGGCTCTGCCTCACTCCTTCCCAAAGATGAGACTTCTTTCCCTACCTGCATTTTACACATGTTGAAATTGAAGCTTCTTGTGGCTAGTAAGTGATGGAACTCAGATTTAAACCTAGGCGTTTTGACTCCAAAGTGCATACTCTTCTCCAGTATCAGGAGCTGCTGTAATATACTCAGAGTTGTGCAGCCGGAGGATGGAGGGAGCACACAGCCGACATGAGCTGCGGGAATGGGTAGCTTGATTCAGGAGAAGAGAAGTCACAGGCGGGATGGTGGAGCTTTCTTCAGTACTGTGGAAAGGAGAGTTGATGAATGGAAGCTGTGGGCAGGCACATTTTAACACAGAAAAGCCTTTTTAAGATAGAGCTGGTCAAAGATGAGCTGGACTGTTTACCGTGTGGAGGACTGTATGGAAAGTGCTGTAGCGAGATTTAACTCACAAACCATATAATTCTTCCACTTACAGTGTACAGTGTTTTTGTGTGTGTCTGTGTGTGTGTGTGTATTACATTATTTTAAATATTGTGGTAAAGTATATCTAACATAAAATTTGTAAAATAGTATTCAGTTGTGGCTACTGTTATCAAAGATGAGTGTTTTTCTGCACTGGTAACTTTGCCAGGAAATCATTTGAGAAAGCTGTCGTTGTCTTTGATCGTCTTCAGTACTTGGGAATGCATAGATGCAGAGGCCTGTGCTGGGTCTTCTTCCTTCCTCATAGGCTTCAGGAGGCTGTTGATCACAACTATGCTCATTTTTATTTTGAAGACTTGATTACACAACCACAGATTTTAAGTGCTTAATGCAGGGTAATTTAGCATGGTAGAATTAGCAGAAGCCCTGGAATGAGAGATGATGACTCTTCTTCAGGAAGATTGTTTCTATTTCTATCCATGCCTCTGAGACAAATTATCCTAATACTCAGTGGCTTAAAACAAACACCATCATTTATTTACTCATGATTTTGCAATTTGGCAGGGCTCAGTAGGGACAGCCTGTCTCCATACTGCATGGCATCAGCTGGAACACTCCCACAGCTGGCAAGATGATGCTTGCTGTTGGTTGAGAGCTTAGCAGGGGCTGTTGGTTGAGAGCCTCAGTTCTCTTCCATGTGAGCCTCTTCCCTTGGTTGCTTGGGCTTCCCCATGACATGGCAGCTAGGTTTCAAGAGGGTGGAAGTTTGCTTGCTGGCCTTTTCAAGCCTGGGCTGGGAGGTTCTCAGTAGGGCACTTCTGCATTTTTTTTGGTAGAATAGTTATAGACCCTGGCTTTCCAGGTGGCTCAGCTGCAAAGAATCCGCCTGCAATGCAGGAGACTCATGTTTGATACCTGGCTCAGGAAGATTCCCTGGAGGAGGAAATAGCAACCCATTCCATTATTCTTGCCTGGGAAACCCATGGACAGAGGAGCCTGGTGGGCTACAGTCCATGGGATCACAAAGAGTCAGACTTGACTTAGCGACTGAAACAACAAGTCATAGACCCAGCCTCATACTCAACAAGGAGAAACATAAGATTCACCTTTTGATAGGAGAAGTAGCATGTGCTGATAGGAAGGGATAGATTTGGGACTATTTTTAGAAAGTATCTATCACCAAAAAACACTTGTAAATGTCACTGATGCCTGAGCATCACTGTAGAACACAAACATTTTCTCTTTCTCATTCTAACTCCACAGAAGCCTACCCCTAATTGTGGTATGAACTGGTGATGACAAATAATGGGAAGAAATCTAAGAATAAAAATGGGTACTAGGAATACATGATCTTTAGGGGATTGTGGCTTGAGAATAGTGACTGTATAATCAGTCTGTTAAACGGGCAGTTGTGAGACATTCATGATTGTATTTTTCACACTTTGAGATTAAAATCTCTACTTCCAGAATTGTGTAAAGTTTCTTTATTTTCTTTCTCTTAATTATGTTTTTTCAGAATTGACTAGCAGGAAATATAGTGATTCTACTTTGTAAGAAAACAGAAACAAAATTACTACTAAAATAAGGAGGTTACTCATGGCATATTTTGAAACATAAAAATAATTATTTGGATTAAGTCTTAGAAAACTTATTTTATGTTTTTTTAATTTATGGTTTATTTTCTTGGAAAATACAAAACATTAAGTTGGGAAGAGTAACACCCTATGAACATCATCCATTATTTAACACTTTTGGCATCATGTTTTAGATGGAAATGGTTTATTTTAAAGTTGACAGCTTTAACAGAAAGATCATTCTTGTTGATTTCTGTCCTAATAATTATGTAAATTTCTCTTTGCTGATTATACATTTCTTTTCAGTTCTGAGATGATCAGCTGTTAAGGAAGCTACTTAAGAGAGTGATTCATAAACCAAAACAAAACAAAACAATTTAAATGCATCTGGAAGGTAGGCCCAGTGTATGACTTAAAGGAGCATTTTACATTCACAATGTTTACTAAAATAATTGCTCTATTCTGAAGGATGTCGGAAATGAGAAATGCTATTTAAACAATTTTAATTTTGTGTATTCAAGTTTTGAAAACAGAGCTTTGCGTGTTCTTTTCAACTGCTTGCTGATGGGTCCTTGATGTCCATAGTTCTATTTCAGCTTCAATTCTGAAAATGGTTGTATCACATTTCACAATAATAGAGCTAGTAGCCAGAGGGCTAAGTGTTTGCAAATAGCTTCATCTGCTTTGCTTCTTCCTTCCATTTAGAGGCATGGCCTGATATTTCACAGTGAGGCTTCAACTGTTGCTCCCTTTTGGGGTTTTAGAGCCTAATTATTGTGATCCCTGTAGCTGGGGCCATGTCCACAGTCCACTGAATGTTTGTGTTCTACAGTGATGCTTGGGCATCAGTGACATTTACAAGTGTTTTTATTTTAGCAAGGAGAGCCTTTGGCATGGCCTGGATTATATCTCTTCTAGGGTGCTCCCATCCTTGGTCACATAATACTCTTAATTTACCTAAAGGAATGCTGTCAAAATAAAGGGTAATTTTTAAAGGCTCTGTCTCACTCATGTAGCTATTATTCTTTTTTCAGTTAAGAAAATTTGTTTGGAAATATGAGTCTTGAGCTTGGTAACAACCATGTAATATTTTATTTTAGATTGATGCTCTTTATCACTTTTTGCCTCCCACAGCTTTATTCTGGATGATTAAATATGGGAAAGAAAGGGGGAAAAGGTAACTTATTATATTTGATTCAGTGTGAAAGGCTGTCTTGCATGAATTTAAAGTTCCAATGGTAGAAATAAAATTCTATCCCAGATATAAATGTGACCTGCTTTTCAAAAGCTTCCTTAAAGGCTATTTTGGGGCATGTGTGGGATGAATTTGATGGGCAGAATAAAAATAATAGCTGACACCTGTCAAATGCTACTCTGAAGCAGGCCCTGTCCCAGTGCTTTGTGTGTATGTTTATTTAAGCCATCAGAAACCCTCTTTAAAAAAAAAAAAATCACTCCCATTTTACAGATGGGAAAACTGAGATGCAAAAAAAGTAATGGAAATATACCCAGGGGCACACAGCTAGTCAGTGTCTGAACTGGGCTTGGTATGGGCTGCCTGACTTTGGTGGGCTCTTTACTTCTAGCTTCCTAATAAGAGTAAAGTTATGTTTTCTGTCTTAGTCGCTTTTATCTTTATTTTAATCCAAATTTCAGATACACGATTTTCAAATTGGCAGTCGTTTAGGCCTCATAAGTCTTGGTTTTTTATTTCTCTGATTTTCAAAAAAGCTTCTCCGCATTTTTGATTGATGAAAATAAAAAACTTTTCAAACAGGTTAGACATGTAAATAATAACGCTAAACGTATTACCCAATCATTACCAAGTTTGTTAAGAATAAGTTTCAAAATAAAAATAATGTACGTTTCAGTATCATACAGTTACCATAAAATCTAGTGTATGGTACTCCATCTCACATATTGCTTAGACTGTAGGATTTACATATGTTTAAATTAGCCATTAAGTGAATTAACATTTCTTCTTGATAAAGTATTGATATTTGCCATGCTGTGAAGGCCATCGTATTAAATATGGAAAGTATAATATGGTATAAGTAATCACTTATAATTTTACCACTCCTAGGATTGTAATCCATATTAGCATTTAAATATATTTTTCTTCCAGCCTGCCTTCACGTGTTCATTCATTTTGCAGTTAGTTATCATCTTCTTTGAGTTAGGCCAGACATTAAGTTATTATCTTCTTTGAGTCAGACATTATTTTAGGTCCAAGGGAAACAGCAGCTACCAAAATGGTCTTCTTCCCTGTGGAGCTGAATTTTTAGTGGGAAACAATGAATAGATAAATAATATAATGTAGGGTTAGGGATAAGTGCTTTGAAGAAAAATGAAGCAGACTAATCGAGGCCTATACATTGCTGTTTGGAGCAGATAGTCACAGGGAGTCTGAGTGATGTGAAAAGGTAGCCCGTGAATATCTGGGGAAGCATGTTACAGGCAGACGGAAGGGCCCTGTGGCAGAAGCAGGCACCGTCTGCCCAGGGGTGAGCAAGGAAGCCCGTGTGACAGGAGTATGGTGCGCAAGGTTAGGAAGTGACCATGAAAATAAAAGCTTTGCGTTTCACTGAGTGAGATGGAAGCCTTCAGAGGGTTTGGAGCAGAGGAGGGATGTGATCTGACTTGATTGTACAGGATTCCTCTGGTTGCCCTGGTGAGAACAGATTGCAGGGGACAAGGTGGCTGGGAGAAGGGTTTGAGGGCAGGTGGTAAGACGTGCATAGAAGGAAGACTTGCGAAAACAGCTTCTCGGAGCCAAGGAATGCCCAAGGCCACCAGAAGCTGGGAGAAAGCAACCGGACAGCCCTCAGAAAGGACCAGCGCCTCCAACACCTCGATTTCAGAGTTCTAACCAGTGACTCTCTGTTGTCTAAAACATGTAGTTTGTTGTGCTTCGTTGTAGCAGCCCTAGAAAACTAATGTACTTGGTGAGCAACTTGGCAAATGGTGGTGCCCTTTTTTGGTTTTCTTTTGTTTTGGAGTAGTTGATTAACAATGTTGTGATAGTTTCAGGTGTACAGCAAGATGATTCAGTTGTACATATACATGTATCTATTCTTTTAAAAATTCTTTTCCCATTTAGATTGGTACATAATTTTTTTTTCGATTTATTTTTAGTTGGAGGAAAACAGTTTTACAGCATTGTGTTGGCTTCTGCCATGCAACAACACGAATCAGTCATAATTATACATACATCACCTCCCTCTACAGTGGATATCACCTCCCTCTAAGGTGATTCCTTTTAACGAGATGAATGCTGAGGAGGAGCTGGTTTTGCTGTATGCGTTCAGCAGAGGCAGGCAGGAATCAAGATTTGCTGCATTTGAGCATCTGTTAGACATCCACTCGGAGCTGTTGAGGAGGTAGTTGGATGTGGAAATCTGGAGTTCAGATAGAAGGACAGGGCCTGAGGTCTAAATTAGGGCCCAGTTTAAATGGAAATCAGAGCCACAAGACTGAATGAGGTCATCAGAAGAAGGGCCCAAGGAGCAAGAAAGCCCTGGGAAATGTCAACATGGAGAGATCAGAAAGGGAAAGAGGAGCCGGAGGGAGACTGTGAAGGTTGATGGTGAGGTTGGCAGAGGCTGGTGGGGTGACATTTCAGCCAAGGGAAGAAGGTAGTGAGGGAGGAGGGATTGGTCCATTGATGCTCTTGCTGAAGAAGGAAGAAGGCCATGGGACTGGCAGCCAGGAGGTTGCTAGTGACTGTGACTCAGTGGACAGGCAGAGGTGCAAGGCTGGCTGGAGTGTGTTCTAGAGAGAGTGGAGGGTTATTTATTTATTTTTTTTAATCTTGGCATTACTTCATAAGCGTTATTCCAAGTCATTAAAAAGTTTTTAGGACATTGTTTTTGATGATTTAATCACACTTCATGATTTTTGTCTCTTTGTTTTTACAGGTAGGTTATTTCTTTTCTTCTTTTCTTTTTTTTTTTTTTTTTTGACCATTGTATTGATTGTAATACTGCAGCGGACAGATGTGAATAGAAAATTTCCTGGATTAGTAATGATGAAATACAAAAAGCAGGAGTGTTCTCAGGGCTTAATCTTAAATATGGCTGATTGCTTTATAGATAGCCTGTACCATGGACACCCCCTTGGCAGTGTAGGAGCTGACTTGGCTCACACCTCTCTTCTGTATGCTAGTACTAAGTTGACCAGAGCATCCAGAACAGAGTTAAGTTACAGTGGTGACGATGGACACCAATATTTCTGTTCCTGTTTTACAGGGTAATGTCTCTGCCGGTTACATTAAATCGTACTAGGTCAGTGTTCTGGACACATATATTGAAGAATATGTGTTAATTCCTTCCCCCTCCCCTGAACCCCATCTCTTATGAACAGTCATTCTGGAATCAGTAGAGTCAAGTTGCATTTTGCTTCTTGATGGCTTGTGGCAGGTTTCACCACTAGCATTTGGCCCCATACTCTGGGATTGGGCAGATGAGTTATTTATTTCTCTCAGCTTTCAGATCTCATAGTAAGTTCATGATCTCAGTGAGGTCTTTCCTAATACCCTGAATCCCCTAGGGATAGGTCCCCGCTGTACAGTATTTATTCTTCCCTTTCCGAAATGTTTGTTATAATTATCATTAACTGTTTCTCTTTGTCTGCTGGCTGGGCTGTGAGTTCCACTGGGCAGAGATAGTGTTTTCTTATCTACAGTTCTAGTCATGGGGCGTGTAATGGTGCCTGGTGCAACCTGGAGTGCAGAATTGTCACTCAGGACTTCATTGAGTGAGGGTATGAAGCACAGATCAGACTTAGAACTGACCCCAGGGCACCCAGCTGGGGAGGCAGGGAGGGGTTCAGACTCAGGTCTGTGTGGCGTTGAGTCCAGCTTCACATCACCCCACTGCCGGCTTCCATCAGTAGGTGGATTTTACATCTCCTCAAGGGGACAAACCATTCTGAGAATTTTCTGTTTCCTTTTTGATCCCTTGAATATAATTTTGAAAATGTTGGTTGATTTCCCACTTGCTTGCTTAGTTGCTTCAGTCATGTCCGACTCTGCGATACCATGGACTGTGGCCTGCCAGGCTCCTCTGTTCATGGGATTCTCCAGGCAAGAATACTGGAGTGGGCTGCCATTTCCTTCTCCAGATTTCTCACTTAGGGCCCTTCATTTCTCATTTCTTCCATACCTTTATTATTCCAACATATAACTGTATGGTGAAGTTTTATGTATGCGCACACACACACACACACACACACACACACACACACACACACACACACACATATATATATACTTGTCTGTCTTCCATACTGGACTCTGATCTCCATGAGAGCAGGAAATTTGTTTTCTCCATCTTTTAATCCACACTTCTTGGCACAGTGTTAGCATGTAAGGGGGAAGGGCTCAATGTTTGAATAATGAATGGAGAAAGATATTATGGTATTAAAACAGATCAAAGATTTATTATTTAGAAATTTATGGTCTCCCTATAATGGATTATGACAATGTCATTTTATAATTATACTTTACATGTGTGTAATAGTTTAGTTTGTAGAACCCAAGATTTGTCAGAAACTTGTTTGTCATGTTGTGTGTTGTTACTCTCAGTCATGTCTGACTCTTTGGGACCCCGTGAACTGCAGCCCACCAGGCTCCTCTATCCATGGGGTTTCCCAGGCAAGAGTACTGGAGTGGGTTGCCATTTCCTTCTCCAGGGGATTTTCCCAACTCAGGGACTGAACCCATGCCTCCTGTGTCTCCTGCATTGGCAGGTGGATTCCTTACTGTCTAAGCCACCGGGGAAGCCCTGTGTCTATTATACATATGTACTAGTGTTAGTACACAAAATAAAATTATACTATTATCAGAGAAGATGCTTAACTAATGACTGAATAGCAAAATAACCTTGTGTTTTCAATACATTTTAATAATAACATTTAAAAACTTACAGTACCACTTTATAATTCTAATTTTGAAAGGCTATATAAGACCATTCTTTACTCAATCTATATGCTGCTTTTGCATTTTTCATTGGTATAAATAACACTGCTGTGGACAGCTGGGCATATAAGTGTGTGTATAGTTATTTTCTTTTTTAAACTATTTTCTTAGGGTAAATTCCTAGAAATGAAGCTACCGAAATAGCCTGAAACATATCGTTGAAGTGCTTTCTAAAAGGCTTGTACCATTTTACTACCCTTTATTACACTTTGTATTAACATTCTACATGTCTTTTTTAAAAAATACAAAGTAGCCATAATATTGTACCTCCTTGTTTTAGTTGGCATTTCTTTTGATGACTTCGTTAATTTAGATCGGATACCACAGGTTTACTTACTAATTGTATTTTCTTTTGCCTTGATTGTCTATTTCTGGCCTTTTTTCACCTTTTCAATTTTGGTCTTAATTGTTAAAGACAGCTTTTGTTAATTCTTCCTATATAATACCATTTTCTGAAAATTTTCTGGTTTTTCCTCATTTTTCTTTTGCTATTTTAAAGTAAACATTTACATAGTAAAAACTTGTAGATCTTTAACTTTGTTTTCTTTTTCACTGACTTAAAAAAAAAAACAAAACTTCATAAAACAGCAGTAACAAGAGCAGAAACAGAACCATAGAAATTGCTGGTGGTTCTTTATTATGTAACTTATGACTTAATTATTATACTCGGTGAGTGATTTCAAAGTTATTGATGGCATCAGGAGGAGTGTGCTTGGCCTAGGCTGACCATCTATTTTAAATTAAATCACATGGTAACAAGCTTCTCCTGCTGAACTCAGGCTTCCAGAACCTCCACCTTCCAGAATACAGCTCCTGGGGAATTAGGCAGACGAGGGCTCAGTCCTTGACATAAAGGCAGTAAAGTCCTCATAAAGCCCTGAGATTCTTCACACAACCTTTGGGCCTCATATATTCCATGTAGTTTGTGCTGTGCTCAACCATCTGACTAGCTGCTTGGTTAAGCTGTCACTTGAAAGTAGATTAGGAAAGCAAACAGCGTAGAAAGGCTGCGGAGAGATTCTGACTTGAAGAGCAGGGCACTCTGAAAGCACACACACACCTGAGGTTTTTCACAGAGCTGTTCAAAACCTATGAGTTAGTAAATGTCTTGGTGCTTGATTCACCTATGTAGAGCATTTGATTTTGTGGAACTCTTCATTATTCCACAAGGCTGGATAGAAAAGGTGGGGTTTATACTGGATTTTGGAGGAAGCTGACCCAGAGATATTCACAATGAAAGTGCAGCATTTTATTTAAGTTGGGTACAAGGGGCATACAGAGTGAGAGCAGACGAAAATGTGTGACCTCATGCTCTGAGTCTTGTGATCTGATATCACTTAGTGTTACTGAATGACTTCAAAGGGCAGCTGGGAATTACTGTGAAGACACACACAGCAAAGCAATTTCTCACCTGCTGTCTCTGATCACAGAAGACACAGTCAGACTTACATTTCTCTCTTGGACACATGCGGTCGACATGCTGTAACTTGCTTGGAGTTAGGCAAGGGGCAGAGATTCACTCTGTTTGCCCTGTGTGGGCTGGGACGGGTTTTAAATATAACCAAGAGTTACTTTTTTAGAATTAAGAGCAATAGAGCCTGAGCTTCAGGGCATGGGACACTTCCTAAAAATACAGTCACTAAACTTTTAAAGAACATTAGGATCAGCTTGTTAAACTGGAGTAGGATTCAAATGTGGAAGAAATCTGAGAGGATTTACTGTTTGGAGCAAAAATTGAGGATTTGTTTCAAAAGATGAGTGTTTTCCTAAGACCATCTCTGTGGCCACAATGGGGTAGGATTTTATTGTCCATTCTTCTCACCTAGGTCTTGATGTGGGCTTCCTGCAAGCCCACTGTGTGCACACCGAGTTCATTATTGTCATGTTAGGCTTCCCAGGTGGCTTAGTGGGAAAGAATCCACCTGCCAAGCAGGAGATGCAAGAGACTCCAGTTTGATCCCTGGGTCAAGAAGATCCCCTGGAGTAGGAAATGGCAACCCGCTCTAGTATTCTTGCCTGGAAAATTCCATGGACAGAGGAGCCTGGCGGGCTACAGTCCAGGGGGTCACAAAGAGTCGGACATGACTGAGCAGAGCACAGAACTGTGATGTTGGCAGTTTCTGCCACTTTGACCAACCTCATCCCCGTGATCACCCTTTCACCCTGTGATTAAGAATCAGGTTTTAACTGTCTTCAATTCTCAATTGCCTTTTGTTGGCTTATTTTTTAAAAAAATTATTTTGATTTTGAAAAAATTTTGTAAAGTATATAAAGTAAAAAGGATACAGTAGTTAGCACCTGTGTATCTATTACCCACAGCTAATACCTGTTTTCATATTTTCTATACATCTTTTTTTTTTTAATAATGTGGGCCAATTTTAAAGTCTTTATTGAATTTGTTACAGTATTGCTTCTATTTTGTGTTTTGGTGTTTTGGCCGTGAGACACGTGGGATCTTAGCCCCCCGACTAGGAATTGAACCTGAATCCCCTACTCTGGAAAGCAAAGTCTTCACTGCTGGACCACCAGGGAAGTCCCCCATTTTTTTTTTTTTTAAAGAAAAAAATTCCAATAAAGTGACCTATTTCCTTCTCTGAAATTGTTCCACATCCTTCCCTGAGGTGTCATGGTTATGAATTTAGTGTGAATCCAATAAATATTTTAATGCTTTTGTTGATGTCATATGTATCCTTAAAAACAAAGAGTAGTGATTTATGTCTTTAAAAATTACATGGACAGTATTATAGTATCATATAAAGAATAGTACTACAAAGTAGCATTTTATAATTACTTTCTTCTGTCAACATTATTTTCAAAAGGTTCATCCATGTTGCTTGACCTAGAGATCTAGATCATGATTTTAACTGCTGTCAACAATTCCATATAAGAATATACCACAGTTTATCAATTCATCTGTCAGTGTCACCATTTTCCTACTATAATTGGTGTATATATCTGCTTGAGGACATGACAGCCTAGAAGTGAAATTGCTAGGTGTTAGGGTTTTCACATCATAACCTTACTAAATGTTGCCATATTGCTTCTCACAGAGGTGAGTATCCTATACATCTCCATGAACAGTATAGAGTTTCCATTTCCCTGTATCTTTGCTAACACTTGGTGGTAACAGACTTATTGCCAGTCTCTTCAGTGTTGTTTTGATCTGCAGTTCTCTGATAATTCGAGAGGTTGTGTTATCTTTGCACGTGTATTTTGCATTTCACCATCTGTGAATAGCCAGCTCACATCCTTTGTCCGTATTTTTACTTTGTTTTTCCTATCTGTTTTTAGGAATTTTTGATATATCTGGTTATTAGTCCTTTGTTAAATGTATTGTGAATGTCGTCTTTTCGTCATTTGTGCTTCAGTGTTTTGTATGGTGTCTTTTAAGTTTTAATACAGTCAAGTTCATCAATTCTTTTGGATTTTTACTTACTGTTTTCACATTTGAGAAATTCCTCTTTGCCCCAAATCATGAAGATATTCTGTCACATTTTCTATTAAGTTTTATAGATCTAGAATGCATGGGCTTCCCAGGTGGCGCTAGTGGTAAGGAACCCGCCTGCCAATGCAGGAGGCAGAAGAACTTTGGGTTTGATCCCTGGGTCGGGAAGATCTCCTGGAAGAGGGGGTGGCAAGCCACTCCAGTATTCTTGCCTGGAGAATCCCATGGACAGAGGAGCCTGGCGGGCTGCAGTCCATGGGGTCGCACAGAGCTGAATGCAACTGAAGGCCTTGGAACACACCAGAACGCATACTCCTGTTTTGGGTAGGGATCTAGTTTTGGTTCTTTTAGATGGGTGGCTCTTTCTTTTTCAACACCATTTATTTAGTCTATTTTTTTACGGGGTTGTTATATCTCCTCCATCATGTTTTGAGCCTCCATTTATATTTGAGTCTGTTTCTAAGCTTTCTGTTAAAATTTCGTTGATCTGTTTTTCTCTCTTTGAACAAGTACCACATTCTTATCTGCTATTATAGTTTGTAGAATCTCTCTTGATTATCTACGTAACCACTTAGATAAACTGAAATAATGTCACACTTGTTTCTTCCTTTTAGACCTTTTATTTCTTTTCCCTTGTTTTGCCATGGGACTTACAATATAACATCAACTACAGAGGCTATTGTGGGCATTTAGACTTGTTTCTGGCTTTAATAGGAATGTTTCTACAGTTTCCGCGTAATATTTGCTTTAGGTTTTGGTATCCTCTTTGGTATGTGGGATTTGCTGTAGGTACTGTTTACCAGAACAAGGAAATCCTTTTGTATTCCTAGTTGTCTTAGCAGTTTTTGTTTGTTATTATGAATAAGTGATGAATTTCATTGGAAGATTTTTGTGTTCACCGAGACAAATTCTCATTTAATTTTTTAACGTGGGGAATTCTTTGGAAAGAGTGGCTGACATTAAAATCATCCTTATATTTCTTGAATTAATTTGGTTTGGAAATAATGTTGTATTAGATTTACTATTTTTTTTTTTAGGAATTGTGCATCTATATATTCTTAACTGTGATTTCTGTGTGAGTTTTCATTTGTGTATGATTCTTCGTGTCTGTGTACAATTCTTGCCTGATTTTGATATTGAGGTTTTACTTTTAAAGGAAGTTGAGTTCTGGGGTCTGTACTGAATGTCCTGACTCTGGTAGGCCAGGACTGGGAATTTGTAGCGTACAGGTCCTGGGTAGTTTGTTGCACTCTATGCCTGTGCAGCTCAGTATCAGGTGAAGACTCCAGGACTCTCTGCAGATCTCTCCTGTCCAGGACTCTGCCTGCAGATCCCAGCCACTCAGCCTTTATCGCACTGTGCGTGGTGATCCTTGCTGCGTGGTGATCGACAGAGTGCCTCCTGCAGGTGGTTACGGTGATCCTAGGGCTCCCCTCTTGATGCCCTTCTCTTAGGATTCACAGTCTTCTCTTGCCAGTTGTCTGGTATCTGACAACAGTTGTCTTATATCTTTCATCCAGTTTTCTAGCTGTCATGGCAAAAAGGCTTGTTTGGTAACAGTTATTCCATCATGCCCAGCTGTGGAAGTCTGTTTCTTTAATCTAAAAAAAAGTCTTTAAAAATGATTGTTCTGTGTTTGGAATGGGAGATGTGGTAGAGGTTAATTCACTGTGCTTATCTCGAGCAGAAGTCCTTTTATTGGATTATCTACTTAATAAATTGTGAGCTTCCCCCACTTTTAATTCCTTTTCACAAAAAAAGCTTTCAGAAGCTTTTTTCCTACTGCACCTGAATGTCTTAGGCTAATTCTCTTAATGCACTTTTGAATTGGAGGTTTAGTACCTTATCACAGCTCCTATCAGCCCTTTGTGATGTTCTTTTCTTGTGAGTTCATGACCAGTTTCAGAGGGTTCCTCCCGTTCAGAGTTTTTCTAGACTGTGTTGAATCTGAGCTTCTGTAATTGTTTAATATACATACTGCTAAATGCCACTGCAAGCTGTATATATTAGCAAAGTACACTTAGATATTAATTTTGATTTAAAAACATCTTTGAAAGCTTGGAGACTGACTGAATAACTGGTAAACCACATCCAGGGGTATAGATGTTATTATAAACCCACTTATAATCTTCCTCTTAAAAAGATGTCCTGAAGTCCCAGCATTCTTGGAAAGAGATGGATCTACTTTGACATCGGTCAGTCAACCAAGATGAGGTTCAGGCTCCCGTCCTTGGGTACAAAAAGTTCTGTCTTAGCCAATTATCTGACTTCATAGTTTACATTCTAGCTGGGAAATAAAAGAGCTTTGTTAAAAGATGGTTAATATATGTGACCGTACAGGTGAGATGTGAAGTGAATGATGAAAATGGCGCAGGAAGTCAGGGTGAGTGGGCATTTGGAAAGAACTTCACAGAGAAGCAGGACATTTCAGATGAATAAGCGCTTGAGGTGCTGGCCCATATTTCAGGACAGGGCACCCTATGTACAGAGGCAAGAAAGGGTGAACTTTTGCGGGGGTGGACCGGGGGCGGGGGGTGATGAGGATGGAAAGAGGGGGTGGGGCCCAGATGAGGGCCTTGAATGTGTCTTCTGAGCAGCTAGACTGTGTTGAAAATTTTTAAATGAAGGAGAAAAAATTCAAAGAGCAAACATTTTGGGAAGATGATCATCAAGTCTGGTAGGATTGTATTCCCTCACCGACGGTTCTCCAGTTTGGCTGCACATTGCCGTCACCTAGGGAGTTAAAAACTGAAAAACAAAAGTGACCAGTGAGCCCCTTTCCCCAGAGATTCTGACCTAATCGGCCTGGAGTCACACCTGGGTTTTGAGCCGGTGTGAAAGCTCCCCAGGTGATTCTGCTGTGCTGCAAAGCCTGAGAACCACTGCCCCACCCGCTGATAAGATCTCCATAGTGTTCACTCACTGTGTGGAACCACAGCTGGCCTGGGCAAATGCAGGATGACTGATGGGTAACATTTTTAAAGAACTTCTGTAAGATTTAACATATTCCACGTAGTTCAATACCTCAGTTAGAATAACAATTTTCTCCGGAAATAACGTCACAGAGAACAAACTAGTGACTACCAGAAAGGAGAGAGGAGGAGGGAGGGACAAATTAGGGGTATGGGTTTAGCAGGTACAAACTAGTGTGTATGCAATAGAGAAGCAACAAGGATATACTGGAGTATAATCTGTAAATATACTAAATATCTGTGCTGACAGCTGAAACTAATGTAACATTGTAAGTCAACTATCCTTGATTTTAAAAAAATAACAGTTTTCTCATAAATGCCTACAAATTCTTGCACTGACCATGAAGTAGTGACAAATGTATAAATTTTTGAAAGGGACTTATAATTATCTTGAGAATTTAGTCACATGGAAAATTTTTTTAATTTTTTGCGTTAAAAACAGAGGGCAACATAAAACAGACACAGCTATGAGAGGAAGAATTCAGTAAGCCATTGTAGTGTGAAAACACAAACTTGCAGTGACAAAAATGTAAATTCTCAAAAAAAATGTTGGTGGAAGACCGCTAGCTTGTGCATCATCTGGCAGGCAGTCAGATGGCTGGGCTCTGGTTTGGGATTTAGCAGGCCAGGGGCCGGCCAAATATGTATTTCTAAAGTGTTTCCAGGTGATGCTGTGGCTTGTCCAGGCACTACGCATTGAGAAGTGACACGTGGGAACCACTATTGCATGAGGTCCAGATGTGGTGGGGAAAAATGGCTTGATCAAATGTGGTTGCAGAACTTCAGTTTTGATTTTCATGTCAGGGGAGGGGCTTGTCTTGGCCATTGGGGAATCTGTTCCCTTACCTGCTCTGCCTCCCCCACCCCCGACCCCCGCAGCTTAAGCCAGCCCTACCTATCTGCTCCAGGAGGCTGCTGCTGAAGCCCAAATGGGGAAGGTGGAAGAGAAAATCGTCTAATCAGTCTCCTCATTGTCTCTTAAAACTTACTGTGAAAGGATAGTATTGTACATATACTGTCCTTACTGTTGTATTATTTTTTATCATTTGTTAATGTTTTTCCCCTGCTCCCCTCATCCTTCCATATGCAAAATTTGAAGAGTTAAAAAAAAACTAAACAAGGCTACCCTTTATACTTCTAACATCCTCCAGGCAGCCCCTTGTTGGCTATTCTAGGTGTTTTGGGGGAGATTTCTGTGCTTGGCTTCCACCTAGGTACCAGCTTTTGTCAGCCACTCTGTGCAGCCTTCCTGAGAGATTAGTAGACATTTTCAATACACCTTGGGGGGGAGAAGCGGAAATCATTCTCAGATGTTAAACCGAGACATGTTTCTAATTGAAAGCATGACGAGAATGTGTACATGAAAGTGCCTGGGGGTGGGGGGTGATCTCTGGCAGAGGCTCAGCTTTGAAAGCCCCGTCCTTTCCCGCTTGGGACCACTTCTGCTCTCTCTGGGTGGAGCCCATTTCCATTCCTGTGATGTTCCATAAATAAGCGTGGCTGAGGAGGGACCCGATGATCATGTTGCCCGGGAAAGCGTGGATAAATTAGACTCCTGAACTCTCGAAGTGCATAGCTTTTTGACTTTGACTTCTAGAAGCCTAATATGGAAAGAGCCCTTGGGGACTATTTTAGAAAATCAGCTACTGCCCTCCTCCTGCCCTGGGACTTGTGTAGGTGCAGAGGCCAAGCTGAAGTAACTCACCCCAGGGTGACCTCGGGAGCTGGCTGTGTTTTTCTTCCTTTTTTTTCCCTTTTTTCAAGAATCCTTCTCAACTCTTAGAAAATTTGTCAGCCTGGTATTCTGACACTTGACAGTTATTTCTTATCATTATTTGCTATAACTAATAAGAATTATAGGAAAATAGGAAAAGCATCTTTTCTCTTTTATAGGAAATTTCAGGGTTTTTAGGTCTTGGTCATTGGTTCCTTCATGGTTGAGCCTCCTCTGGTGTGTGTTCTTCATCTATTTTGTAATTGCTTGTAGACTGAATCCTGGGCTGAACTGTATGGGAGGTTTAGTATTGTGATCTGCCTCAGGACAGAGAGTTTAAGTCAAAGAGGGCTGATACCAAAAGGCTGGTGTAAGTAAATGGTACAAATAAAGAAGGGTCTGAAGGAATCATGTCTGTAGGCCTATGATGATAATAAAATTTAAGTCATAAATTTTATGACATATAACATGTAAACTCCCAGGGGACCTTGCCTGTGATAAAATCCGCTCACCTTGCCCGTGACCCATAGCCCTGCTAACTTTAAAACTCTGCTTGGCTACAAGTCTGGTGATTCAAAGTACATGCATTCATGGGACTTCCATGGCAGTCCAGTGGTAAGACTTTTCCATCCAATGCAGGGGGTGTAGGTTTGATCCCTGATCAGGAAGCTATGATTCCACATGCTTCATGGCCCAAAATCAAAAACATAAAACAGCCACAATATTGTAACAAATTAAATAAGGACTTTAAAAAATGGTCCATGTTAAAAAACAAAAACCCAAAGTAAATGCATCCTAGCTAATAGGAGATAAACAGTTGGTTTCTTTTTGATTGCCTTTTGTTATAAGATTAAGGGTGTACTGGCTTTTAAAATATATAATGCATGTATAAAAGTGTATATTTGATGACTTTCAATCTTTCTACCTTTGCTTTTTCTCTCCAAAAAAAAAAAAAAAGGTTGACCAAATTTCTGAACAGTCACTCCAAGCTTTGATAGTTTAATGCAAGATGAAGGCCATTATCCTCTTGGGGGGTTTGGGTTTGGGACTGGGCTTCTGTTTTTTTTGGCCAAGACTTATTTGGATACCTAAAGTTTAAACTTAAACCATGGAACACGACTTAAAAAAGGACAGAGTACTTTCTTTTTCCCCCTCTGTATTTCTGATGCATTTCTGAGCAGCAGCTATAGTAAAGTGGTCAAGAAAGATGACTTTGAAGCCAGTTCACTTGAATTCATATCCAAGCTCTTTTATTTACTGATGATTGTGGGACTTTTGGCAAATTTTATACCCGTGCCTGTTTCTTCATCAGTAAAATGGGCAAAATAAAACATCTCCTTAAATCAGTTGCTGGGGGTGTGGGTTAAATTTGTCAATATCTATTAGAACAATGCCTGGCACATAGGAAACCATTAATAAATATTCACTATTATCATCATCAACAACATCATCATCATTTTATTTCATTGAGGAACCGCCCAATGCTAGTGGTAAGTGTCTGGAAGAATTAGTGAAGTCTGTACTGCTCTCCTTCAAAGTGTGTCTTCTGTTGTCTTTCCACAGCAAGCTGTGTTCCACCATGTCAGAATGGAGGGATGTGTCTCCGACCTCAGCTCTGTGTGTGTAAACCAGGGACCAAGGGCAAAGCCTGTGAGACAACAGCTGCCCAGGACACCTCGTCCCCAGTCTTTGGAGGGCAGAGTCCTGCGGCCGCTTCCTCCTGGGTCCCTCCTGAGCAAGCTGCAAAGCACACTTCATCTAAGAAGGCAGACATTCTAGCAAGAGTCAGTCCCGTGGCCCAGATGACCTTGACCCTCAAGCCGAAGCCTTCAGTGGGACTCTCCCAGCAGATCCATTCTCAGTGAGTGTTTTGAACTTGCCTCCAGCTCGGGAGCATCTTAATGTTCTCTTGGATGCATTGCTTTAAATCACTCTTCTTTTCTTGCACAATTTGCAGAAATTGCTTGGATAATAATGTCTTTCCTTAAGATTTTGCATTTTATGTTTACACATCAAGTCTCTCTAAAATAGTTGATATGTGTGTTTAGCCTCTGCAGGGAAGATTTACCATAAACATTAAGCAAAGAAGTGGTGAGGATTAAGGGGATCAAGGGTGGAAGGGAATAATATAGTTGTTTGATTATGGTGGAATTAAAAAAATTCTTTATTTTTTTGAGGTGGCAGGTGCTTTAAAGCTTTTGAAGTCATAATGCAAAAAAAGAAGTGGTGAGTGTAATTTTATAGGTACATGGAAAAGGTAGGAACTCAGCTTTGCACAGAGAAGGGATTCAAATGAAAGTGTATCTTGGGAAAGAGAATTATTCTACCTCGGTAGCAAGTGAAGTGTATCTTCTAGTAAACATCCTGTTTACCTCCCAGTTGCTATGCAGGTCAATTTTTGGTGAATGAGCTTCTGTTTTATTTATAGGAACTTTTTTTTTTTAACATTAGGAAGTCAGTGCTATTCTGAACAAAATGAGAACTCTGTAAAGACAGGGTCCTTACACAAATTGTTTCCTTTTAATTAGCTACTCTATGTGAATAACAAGATGCAGAATTTACTATAGCTATCACTTGTCATTTGTCTAGGAATGTAAAATACAGGAGGTACTCAACTTAAAAATGACCCAGCAGTTCATCTGTAAGTCACTTGCTTAGAATTTTGAATGCTTCCCTCCCCAGCCCCTGAGATAGCTTCCACCTGGTGATTAGTATCCCGTCAACCCACAGAAGTGATTTAATCTGTTACTACAGATGAAATTATCCTAATTTATACTTCCCCTGTAAATAGGCCACCTACTGTCCTTGCTGAGTGAGGTCCTGATAACTTTTTCCTTTCTCTTATTCCCTCCTCAGTTCTCTTCTTTCTGGTTTTATTTTTCTCCCCTCTCATTCCTTCTTGCCTCCTACTTCAGTTCTGCCTTGATGAAGAGATTTGGGATGTTGCCCTGGAATCTAACCACTTTGCTACCATTTCATCTGAAAACTCATCCTGTAGCCCTCAGCAGGAAGGAATGGTAGTTATAGCCTGTGCTTAGTAACTGCTTCCTACTTGCCAGGTCCTGTTTCACATGCTTTGTATGTTTTGTTCATTTATAACTCACAATGACACCCATCAGGTAGGTGCCATTATTAACCCCATTTTATATATGAGGAAACTGAGGTGCAGAGTGGTTAAACAATGTGTTCAAGCTTACACAGTTAATAAGTGAATATAAGTGTTAAGATAGAGGCTGCATAAAGAGAATATATGGACTTCCGTGGTTGCTCAGTGGTAAAGAATCTAGCTGCAATGCAGGAGATATAGGAGATGCGGGCTTGATCCCTGGTCAGAAAGATCCCCTGGAGGCAGGCATGGCAACCCATTCCAGTATTCTTGCCTGGAGAATACAGTGGGCAGAGGAGCCTGGTGGGCTACAGTCCATCGGGTCGCAAAGAGTTGGACACAACAGAAGCAACTGAGCAACAGCAAGGAGAATGTATATTAGGCTTCAATGGAGGCAGCCAGGCTCCAGCATCCACACCCTGAAGCAGAGGCGAACGTTCTCTGTAAAGGGCTGGATAGTAACTATTTGGAGCTCTGTGGGACGTATGGTTTCTGTGACAGTTTATCAATTCCTCACAAAAGCAGCCAAAGACAATGTATAAGTGGAAGAGTGTGTGTGTTCCAATAAAGCTTTATTGATGGATGTTGAAATTTGAGTTTCATATAAATTTCATGGCACCCAATAATACTGTTTTATTTTTCTCAGTCATTAAAAAATGTAAAAATCATTCTTAGCTTATTGGCCATATAGAAACAGACTCTGGGCCAGCTTTGACCCTTGAAGTGTAGTTTGCTGACCCCTTCTCCAAAGGATAGTAGCCCTTTTTTGTGTGTGTCAGAACACAAACGCGACTATGCATCTTTGAAATGAAATAAAACTTTGATTATATCATAGCCAGACAGCCCTCTTCCAACATTGTTTGTATCTTAAAAACAAAGAACAATTCTGTGTTGAACTATGCCTTGGCAATCAGGAGTCAGATTACTGTGCATTGCAATTATTTTTTTCTAGTGTAAACTGTGAAGTCATTTACAAGCAACATCATTCATCTTGAATATCACCATCCCCTGTTAGAATGTGACCCTCTATGATGTATATATGTGGATTATTAGTGAGAATCATATGTCAGATGTCTGATAAAGAAGCAGCCTTTCCCTCCTCCTCCCTCTTTCTTTTTATGGGAGCAGCAGTGTAATTTAGATGAGAATGTTGTGAGTCAAAGAGGAGGCTAAGGTTCCAGCTCTAATTTGGCTATAGAAGTCATTAGATAATATACTTTAGAGACTTCATCTGCTGAATGAAGATGCTTTTTTCATAATAATACTGTTACAGGCCTGTGTTTATGGGTGTGCCTACTACTGTGTCCTTTCGGGTGAGGAGAAGAGATGGCCCAAGATGCTAACAATTCTGATGCTTTCATAATAAACCTTTGTCAGTTGCCCTGTTAACTGGGCACTGCAGGGAGTATTAAGATGTACAAGACCCAGTTCTGTTCTTAAGGAGATTTTGAAATGACAGATGTTATCACTTGAGCGGGGTACCAAGGGAGTGGCATGGTTGACTCATGGGGTGAATTTAGGTAAGAACACAAGCACCTGAAATGTAATGCCAGGGAGGCACATGTGATAGGATCGCTTTGGCTCCTTTTGAGAAATGTAACCATTCTTAGGCATCTTTCGTACGATTGCCTACCTTAGGGTGTTTCAGGCTTTGGTTTTGTTTTTATCTAGTGAAGGAGGAAATTAATTAAGTTCCATAAAATGCTTGTAGACAGGGATTTCCTGGGCAGCTCAGTAGTCAAGACTCTGTGCTTCTGCTGCAGAGGACACAGGTTCAATCCTTGGTCCAGGAGCTAAGATCCCTGAGAGGACCATACTGAGAGGTGTGGCCCCCCCCAAAAAAAAAATTCTTGTAGACATAAAGACACCTAAAATATCAAAATGTGGTTAGTGTTACAGCCCTAATGTGGCATGTGAGATGCTACAGTCCTGATCATTTACTCAGGTTTTTATTGACCACATGGTATGTACTGTGCATTGTTTCAGGGGCTCAGGGTGTAGCACTGAACAACTAAACATAATGTTTTCCTTCCTGGAGCCTATAGTCTGGAAGCAGGGAGATAATGAGTGCTGTATTTAAAACATATCTTAGATTGTGGTTGGTGGTGTGGAGAAAATAAAAGTGCAAAGATGGGCAGGGAGTGTGGGGTGGATGTGAGTTGGGGAGGAGGGGGGGCTCCGGTGGCTTTAAATAGGCTGTCAGGGAAGGTTCTCTTGAGAAGGTGATATTTAAGTGAGGAGGTGAGAGTGTGAATCATGGAGATGTGTGGGGTGGGGCAGAAGCTCCAGAGGGGGTATGCCTGGCCTATTTGAGGAATGGGGACTTTAGTAAAACTGTAGTGTTGAAACTACACATTTTAGGCAGGTGAGGGTTAGATGAATTTGTTTAACCTTTGGCCACATTGGTTTTAGACAGCTTGACTTAGAACCAAATACAAAGTTCTTTAGGAAATTGAAAGAAGGAATAATCATTTACAGATTTTGGAGTGTAGAGGACATTGAAAAGATGGTTAAATTTGGACACAAAGAACTGGAGAAGAGCATTTCTAGGAAAGACAGTGATGTGACACCAGAAAGACTGGTGTATTAGTTGTCTACTGATGTATAATAGGTCCCCACAAATGTGGCAGCCTTAAACGATAAACAGTTGTTGTCTGACAGTCTGTGGGTCAGGAATGCAGGAGGTGCTTGCTGGAAGCTCTAGCTCAGGGTCTCTTGTGAGGTTGCGTCAGCAGGGGTGGCTCGCCTGGGGCTGGAGAACCCACTGCCAAGGTGACTCATTGCCATGGTTGTTGGCAAGAGACTTCTTTTCATTTCTGCATGAACTCTCCACAGAGCTACCTGAGCATCCTCACAGCATGGCCACTGGCTTCTTCCTGAGCAAGTCAACCCCAAACCACAGGGCTGTTGTAGTCCTGTATGACACACCTTCACCTCCACCTTATTCTACTCATTAGAAATGAGTCACTTGGTTGAGTCCACTCTCAAAGGGACTGTAGTTAATAAGCTGCATTGCTCAAAGAGGGAAATAGCCAAGAATTCGTGAATGTGTTTTAAAATGACCACATTTAAGATATCATTTGATTGAAAGTTGATATGAATGAAGACTAGTGGTAATGAAAGTTGTTAAAGGTTGGTTAAAAACCAAGTTAAAGACTACAATTTCAACAAAACAATTCTGAAAAGACACAAAACAAAATAGAAAAAGTAATGAAGGGGGAACTAAATAGCTTAAAAGAGGGTTAAGAAGCAGATTAACCAGTCACAATATTTAGATTATGTCTCTCTTGATGCAAACAAGCTGCAAATGAAAGAAAAAGATAATGATGATGACTTACAGGACAATAATGAAAATGCTGACATTGATTGGAAATTTGATGCTATAAAAGAGTGATTGTTGATTTGGAGGGCTGGGATGATGACCTTGTCATTATTTAAGGAAGGGAAATAATACTATTTACAGATGAAATTATATGATGTCTGAGCTTTGATGGAAATTACCCAGTGGGTTGAGGTATAGAGGTAACAAGTCTTGAGGGCATAATTATTGAAGCTAGATGATAGGCACACAGTTCTTATGCAATCCTTTTTATTTTTTTTTTGTATTTTTGAAACTTTCTGTAATAAAAAGTAACTAAAAAGAGAAAGATTCAAATAGGAAGACTGCTAGGATTTTTCTTCTGCCTCTGGAGATTTATCTGGTTGTAGCACATAAAATGGATTAGAACTAGTGGTAATTGGTAATTGGAGGGTGACTCTGTAACAGATGAAGTAGTGCTGCTAATGTAGAGGAAGGATGTGAGCTCAAGAACTACTTTTTTAAAAAAATATTTATTTGACTGATCTAGGTCTTAATTGCAGCACGTGGGATCTTCAGTCTTCACAGCAGCATGTAGGATCTTTAGCTGTGGCGTGTGTGGTCTAGTTTCCCAACCAGGACTGAACCCGGGCCCCCTGCATTGGGAGTGCAGAGTCTTAGCCACTGAACTACCAGTGAAGTCCCAGGAGTTATTGTTAAAGACCTTTTGTGTTAGTGTTAGTCACTCAGTCATGTCTGACTCTTTGCGACCCCATGGACTGTAGCCTGCCAAGCTCCTCTGTCCATGGGATTCTCCAGGCAAGAATACTGGAGTGGGTAACCCTTTACTTCTTCAGGGGATCTTCCTGACCCAGGGATCAATCCCAGGTCTCCCAATTGCAGGCATTCTTTACTGTCTTTACCGTCTGAGCCACCAGGGCACCTAATCACTGGTGGGAGGCAAAGAAAACGAAAATCAGGTATTATCTAGGCTTGGGACTGTGGGAGAAAGGAGGATGTGAAGTCTTTCTGTTCTGCTGTTCTTAAAGATTTCTTGGTAATTTCATGCGTCTCCAAGATCTGTGATGGTTGATACTTGGTGAATGGATGATTTCTGACAGAGCTTTATGGCTGAATAGCCAAGATCATCCTCTGTACCCCATCAGGGACTAAAAGCAAGTGGGTATCAGTGGTACATACCTGGCCACTTGGTCAGGTATTGGTTTGGAAAGACCTTGGTCAGGGCATCCTGGCAGTGGTCATTGCAACAGCTGGTAATTCCACTCATGCTTTTCATTGACGTTTACTATTACGGTGTTCTTTTTTCCAGTTTTCCAGGCCACATCGTGGACCTTCCATGAACTAAAGAAAAGACCAAATGATGCCTCCTTTTCCTGTGTATAAGTTTTGGGAGTCATTTTTCTCATTCTTGAAACTTTTGAGTCACTTTATAATCCTGCATTCCTTGGAAAGACCATGTGAACACTTCAGATTACTTTCATAATTGCATCCTATAGATGGTGTACGTATATAGCTATCCATTTACGATACATAGCTTCAGTATTTACTGAGGAATTGTCATTGTTAGGTCACAGGTGCACCTGCAATGTCTGTCTTTAGTCCTAGAAGTGGAAGGGTGTTAAAGCTTGTGTGTTGTGGCCAGGAACTTCACAGAGGAGCGAAAATCAAAACTGTTCAGTTTTCCAGAGCTTTTTCATCACCTGTCAGTATCATTTTTTACGTGTATGTTGAAGTTTCCTACAAGAGTTTGCTTTCAGCCCTCACTGCTGCTCAGCGAGGCTATTTTGACTTGTGGGAAATGTCTGTCTTTTTCCTTGTTAATCATGATGGCTGTCACAGGCACCAACCTTGGGCCTCTGAGGTGGAGGTCGTTAGGGGCATTCTTCAGCTGCTGATATCTTCTGGTTGTTTAGAGAACATAAGGACAGATGACCACTGCTTTGCCAAATGGGAAGCTGTTATCTGTACCGTGAAAGGAGGAGGCACTTTTGTAGGACACAGTGTGCCCAGTTACCTCTCTTTGAGCTTGAGGAGGAAGTCTGGTTTTACTCAGGATATGGATGTCAAGTCTATCTGAAGAGCTCACATATATCTAGTCTTCTTTTCTTCCCTGTTGATGGCTATTTTCATCATTTTATGTCCTGATGTTTCAAAGGATGGTGGTTAGTTTCTATGGAAGAATTAGATTTGTCCTGTCTCAGACCAGGGCAGGGGGCTTGGACTTACCTAATGGTATTGATGATCCATTTGCTTCATCTTTTTTGCAGGGTTGGGTTCTTTTAAGACAGGCATAATTCTTTTTTTTTTTTTTGTAATTAGTTTATTTTCTAGTTTTTAACTTTACATTATTGTATTTGTTTTGCCATACATTGACATGAATCCACCACGGGTGTACATGTGTTCCCCTTCCAGAACCCCCCTTCCACCTCCCTCCCCATCCCATCCCGCCGGGTCATCCTGGTGCACCAGCCCCGAGCACCCTGTATCATGCGTTGAACCCGGAGTGGCGATTCCTTTCACATATGATAATTTCCATGCTTCCATGCCATTCTCCCATATCATCCTGCCCTCGCCCTCTCCCATAGAGACCATAATACTGTTCTATTTATCTGTGTCTCTTTTGATGTCTCACATACAGGGTTATCTTTACCGATTGACTAAATACCATATATATGTGTTAGTATACTGTATTGGTGTTTTTCTTTCTGGCTTACTTCACTGTATAATAGGCTCCAGTTTCATCCACCTCATTAGAACTGATTCGAATGTATTCTTTTTAATGGCTGAGTAATATTCCATTGTGTATATATACCACAGCTTCCTTATCCATTCATCTGCTGATGGACATCTAGGCTACTTCCATGTCCTGGCTATTATAAACAGTGCTGCAATGAACATTGGGGTACACGTGTCTCTTTCAATTCTGGTTTCCTCGGTGTGTATGCCCAGCACACACACAAAGAGTCAGACATGACTGAGTGACTGAACAACAACCACAACAATAATTGAATCTTAACAGTGTGTATCTTTTCACTCACTGTGATGTATGAGATTCATCTACGTAATCATGTGTGGCTGTAGTTCACACTTATATTCTAAAGATGATTCCATCATATAAATATACTGCTACTTATTATTCTACACTTGATGGATGTTTGGAACTTCTTCAGTTTTTGGCTCTCATGAAGAATGCTGTGAACATATGCAAATTCCAAAAAAAGACCTTTGTGAACTAGGTCATCAGAAAAACAAGCCCAACTAGCTGTAGCAACGTCAAGGAGAAGGCAGTCATGATCCATCATGTGAAGTTTGATCATGTTCGTTTCTGTTGGTCAGTGCTGGTTGGTTTTTTGAGAAAAACAGTCACATGAGGAAAGGGATGGGGTGAGAGAGTGTTTGAGGAACTGGAAGCAAAGAATGTTTTCTCCTGAGCAGGACTTGGCAGGAAGAGTAGACTGTGAAGTGGGGGTGGAGAGGCAGGGGAAGAGTCAGGGTAGTCACTTTGTCCCACACACCGTCTGCACACTGCTGGGTCCCATGAGGAAGCTTTGGCCAAGAACGGTTTTGAGATAGAACCAGTGAATGCCTGGGTTTATGTTCTGGTCAAACATATATAAGAAATTTTGTGGAAACTCAAAGTTTGCAATTGAAAAGGGCAAGTGCTGGGATAGTTTGCTCCACAGTTTAATTGCTGGAAATCAGGATGGTTTTTGGTGCAGTATAATAATAATAATAGCTAATATTTATTGTTTGTCTATTCTGTGCTAAGTGGCTTTTAAAATTATTTTTTGAGTATTATCTCATTTAACCCTCTCAAAGGAATGTGAGATAGACATTATCATTATTATCCCCACTTCATATGATGGGGCAATTCAGATGCAGAAGGATGAGATAATTTGCCTAAATGCGTTCAGCTAGTAAGTACAGAGTCAGTATTCAAATTTAGGCAGTCTGTGAAGTTAGCCTCTTTATTCTGCCTCTTCCTTTGATGGTATTCTCATTAGTTTCCTAGAAGGAAATGGCAGCCCACTCCAGTATTCTTGCCTGGGAAATCCCACGGACACAGGAGCCTGGCAGGCTACAGTCCGTGGGGTTGCAAGAGTTGGATTCAGCGACTGTCACCACCATCACTGCTGTAACAAGTGACCACAAGTTTAGGGACTTCAAATGGTGCAAACCTGTTCTCATAATTTTGAGGTCAGAAGTCTGGAATGGGTCTTACTGGACTAAAATCACTGTGCTGGCAGGGCTGCCTTCCTTCCAAAGGCTCTAGGGGAGAATCTGTTTCCTTGCCCTTTCCAGCTGCTAGAGGTTGCCTGCCTTCTGTGTCTCGTGGCCCCTTCTCCATCATCAAAGCTGATAATCTTGGGCTGATTATCTTGGGCTTGCCACTCTCTGGTTCTCCCTTCTGCCTCACTCTTCTACTTTTAAGGACAATTGAAATGGCATTGGGCCTGTCAGAATAGTCCAGGACAATTTCTCCATCACAAGGTCAGCTGATTAGTACCTTAATTTCATCTGCAACTTTAGTTCCCCTTTACCATATAACCTAACATAGAAGTTCTGGGAATTGGGATGTGGACATCTACAGGGGGGCTGTTATTCTGGCTGCCACAGACTTTTACCAGGGACCTGGTCTTGTTCTGGCAGTCTTCTCTGCTACTCTTGAGTGAGCCATCATCAGAGGGATAGTAGGTAGTCATCAGAGTGTTCTTTAGTGAAGAGGAGAGACAGCCCTTGATGCAAACACTCCACATAGATTGAAGGCCTGAATGTGGCCCCCAGTGTTCTCAGAAATCCTGGGCCCAGCAGACTCAGGCATTTGTGGTAGATGAAAGGGAGAGGGGAATCGAGATCAAGAGCCTAGAGATGGCAGGGACCAGGAGGGGCTGGCTGTCCTCATGCTCTTAGCCTCCTGGAAGGAGGGGTTGAAAAGTCAACACCACTGTTGACATATAATAGCCCCACCCACTAGACAAAGTGGCCTCTGGACTCGGATTGCAACTTTCTTAGGGGGGTCAGTGAGGAAGGAGTGGGCAGGTGAGGGGAGGAGTGGGGAGAGGGCTAGGAATAATACCGCTCCCTTCAACAATTAGACTGGGGCCCTTGAGCCTGAAAAAGTGTTTCCCGTGTGATTATTCTTCTGCATTGAAATAAATTTGTGCACTGCAAGTTGAATTAATTACTTGTCAGAGCACTTGCTGCGAATGGACAATGGAACTGGGATTGAAACACACACACATCCACTGATAAGCAGTTGGAACAAAACACAGTTTGGCTCACATGTGGGACCCATGAGCTTTAGGCCTGGCCTGCGTGGTGGATGCCAAGCATGAGAGTGATGCTCAGGGCCTGATTGTGGGTTGTGCAGATTAAAGATTCCTCTTCACATTTGGATATATTTGGCATTCCATAGATACTACCCGTGAATCCTTCCAAGGTGCCTCTGGGGTTGCTCTAAATCTTCTTTCCTTGTTTTTCTTGGCTTAAGCATTTGTTTGTGTTTGAGAAAAGTGTAGACTAAATTATAAAGACTAAATTTTTGTAACAGTTCTCTGCGCTGGAGTTGCCTGGGATCAGGCTAAAGAACCTATAAGATGTGAGTCCTCTGTGAGAGAGGTGACAAGTACACCTCACATCATACAACATATGTGTGAGTTGGAAATAAAAATCTGAGTTAAATAACTTTTGTGGTAAATATGCCTCAAGTTAGTATATTTTCACTGAGGTTTTCAAAGTTGAGTATATTTTTTACCTATTTATCTGTTAATCATGCTAGAGATGACCAGCAGAAAGAGCTGATCCTAGGTCCACAGAAAAGAAGTTTTAAGTAGAAAGAAAATCTACTTAAACTCCATGGAGAAAAGAAAACCCTAGATTTGCTAGTCCAGGAAAAAATGTCCCTCATTTTTTAGGACTGCAGTTTTTGGACGAATTGTGTTTATCGGGGATAGCAGGAGGAACCAGAAGGATTGGGTGAAATTAAATCGTGGATTGGAGAATGTTCTTGTACCCATCAGCGTCAGGGGGCTTTTCCACAAGTGGGTGGAAAGGCTCTGACTGTCCTCTGTATGCCAGGTGCTGGGGTCTTTCTGAAGTATGAGGTCTAGTTTAGACTAGAGGGATCTTTTCAAAATGTGAGTCTTGTCTTGTCTTGCTGTGCAGAAGAATCTCACTGGCTTCTCAGTGCTCTTTGGGTAAAGATTAGTTCTTTAGTGGATGGGGCTTCCCAGGTGGCTCAGTGGTAAAGAATCTGCCTTCCAATACCTGACAATGCAGGAGACGCGGGGTTCAATCCCTGGTTTGGGAAGATCCTCGGAGGAGGAAATGTCAACCTACTCCATTATTCTTTCTTTAAAACCCCATGGATAGAGGAGCCTGGTGGGCTACAGTCCATGGGGTCTCAAAAGAATTGGCCATGACTAAGCGACTGAACACACATCACACCTAGGGAAGGGGACTCCATGGTCTCACCTTTCCCGACCTGTCGCTGTGTCACAGGCGGCTCCCCGATTCTGCCCAGCTTCTTCCTGACACATTTCCTCTGTCTGCAGCTATGTGTGCACATATGCGTTCCTCTTTCACATTAACACCTGCTCATTCCACTGATCTGTTTTCCCAGGGAAATCGTTCCCCGATACCTCCCTTACTCCCTGAAAGATGCTTTCCTAGCATCACGTCTCCCCATCTCCTCGCTTCACAGCATTCATTTCTGTTTGTGTGATCTCCTCTACCAGGCACAGTGCTTACTTGGCAAACAAATATAAGTGGTATTACAACTGCTCTGAATTGAAAAGTCTGATTATGCAGGAATGCAGACATTAACCCATCTTCTAAGCTGCCTCAGTTTCCTCAAAATAATCAGAAGAGATAAGTTCAATATGTCACTGATCAAAGTAGGCAGAAGTTCACTGAGTCATCCCACTTACTGTTCCAGGACAGTAGTTCAGTCCTGGCATCCTGGTCTTCTGTGCTACCTCTAGGTGATGATGGGACCCCATCCTAACATCTCTGCATCTTATAGGAACTTGCATTGATCAGATTCCACTTAGTTATCTGGATGTTATCTTTTTGACATTGCAATGCCAAGTCTTCTTGCTCCTTACACTTCCTAGAGTGCCTGTAATAGACATAAGGCACGTTAACAAACAAGAAAGTGAGAGCAGAGCCCAGGCAGCCAGTCTCTTGGGGAAATTACTGAAACTGACACTATAAATCAATCCAGTTTATGAGCTTGAAGTACTCATGAGTACTTAATTAAATATCAATTGATTTGAACCTGACTCAAGATTGGCTCAACTCTGGTAGAAAGCAAACAAGGACATTTAGGCAGACTTCTATTTTTTTTTTTTTCCGGGTTCACATGGTTCCAGAGTGATGTGATTCATGGAGTTAGCTCTTAGTAAAATACAGGAGAAATATTTTATCAGTATCTTTGAATAGGATTATTAAACCTTGGGATGAATAATTCAACTTGTCCCTTTTGAAAGTTATTTGAGCATAACAGAAAATAGAACAAGAGTGTATTAGGTACAGATTTTTGTTTTCATCATCCACATTTTTCAGCCAGCACAGACCGTAAAGTTTTATTGCTTAAGGGGGCAAGAACCTTACCCAAAGTCACAGAGGAAGGTGGCAGTGACCTGTGACTTGAACCTGACCTCTTAGTCCGTGTTCTTCTGGCCCTTGTTTATACGCCATGGTCCGACTCTGTATGTGTGTGCGCCAGGTCGCTTCAGTTGTGTCCAACTCTTTGTGGACTGTAGCCCTCGAGGCTCCTCTGTCCGTGGGATTCTCCAGGCAAGAACACTGGAGTGGGTTGCCATTTGCTACTCCAGGGGATCTTCTGACCCAGGGTTCGAACCTGTGTCTCTTACATCTCCTGCCTTGGCAGGTGGGTTCTTTACCACTAGCACCACCTGGGAAGCCCATGACTCTTTTATATCAAAATAATAAAAAAAAATATGCACAGTAATTTTGAAGCCTGAATATAAATATAAAGGATGGAAGAGTGAAAAATTTTAGCTGTTGCATGAAATCCCAAGCAAACTACTCTTATTGGACAAAAAGTTATTTTCAAAACAATCAAGATTCATTTAATCAAAGTGTATTATCTCATGAAGAAAATGTGATAGTTCAGTATAGTAAGTTACCAGTGTAGAAGCTCTTCCTAAATTTTTAAAAATTAGCTAGCCTGATACAGGTACAGAGGTTATTTTTTTAAAAAAAGTTCTCATGTTAGGGCTTTCTTGACATGGGTATCAACTTTCACTGCTTTAAAGCATTGCCTCTTTCTTTTTTTGCCTGATGTTGGTGTTTCGCCAAGTGCTGGTATTTGGAGATCTGATGGACAGAATCTAACGTGAGACATCATTTCTTTCTTAATTTGTTCAAAGCCTCTTTATGTAGCAGCTAATCCTTCCTAATTATATTTCTAGGAAGGATGTTCTTAACTCAAACAGGAAGATGACATGGGCATTTTGAGGAGATTAGGGTACACTTGACTCAGAGAAAAGAAATTTGAAAGGAGGCATTCTCTCTTTCCCATTTCTCGTTCCCTGGGCACAAATGACCATTTTCCTTCTTGGTCTTTTGCGGAACTTTTTTTCTCTCTTTCTGTTTCTCTTCCATTCCTGTGGTTCCCCTTTATCTCCTGGTTTAAGTAAGCTATTTGAAGGAGTGAAAAAAAAAAGTCTAAGAAACTAATTTCCACGGATGAAGCAAGCATTTCACAACTTAATTGGCTTAATGTCTTGAAAGGAGAGTTGGGATTCTAAATAATTGTAAAATTTAATGTGCGTATATTAGAAATATTTTATGCAAGGTTGAATCGCTTTGCAATTTCCTTGATTAATTTCTTGCTGCCATATTGTTTTGTATTAATTTAATGTGATTTTTATGTGGAAGTGATATGTATATTTGTGATATGGATATTTGTTTCAGATCCTTAATGCTTTGAACAGAGTAAGTGCGGTCATTGTCAAATAAGACTGATAAGTAAATTATAGTCTGTAAAGTCTTAGTGGTTTTGAATATTCCTACGAAGTAAATTATCACATACATGCTCACAGAATAATTTCAATTTTTTCTTCTTAGTTTTTTAAACTGAGGTAGAACATTTCCACGTTTATTAGCCCTCTGTATTTTTATGTGAATAATCTATTTACATTCTTAGCCACATTTAAATTACATGTAATTTACATTGCATGTTCCTATAATTATATATTTTTTAATTTAAAAGAGCTCTTTTCATATTAACAATCCCTTTGTTAAACATTTCAAGAACTCTCAAAGAGGGTCGGAAAGAATGCAAAGAATGTTATTAGTATTTATTGAATCTTTTTATGCCCCAATTTGGAAGAAGTTTCTTAAATTGGACTTTTGAAAATTCCCACTTGCACATGAGATAAGAATATAGTCTGTAACCCACTGGGTGATTTATTTCAGGTTCTAATGTCCAACGAGAGGCTTGTCGATCGACAGACATCTTTTGGTTCTCGTGAACCATCTATAACTTTCCAAGCCTAAATAGTTCTCGAGCATTTTGAACTGGTTGCCTTAACCCAGGCTTATCTTCCTTAATGAAGTTAAAAGCTCTGTTCTCACCTCCACAATCCAGAACTTTAATTAACTATAGTTGATTCATTCATTCTGTAGACAAAGATTTATTGGGTGCTGACCATGTGCTAGGTACTGTTCTAGGCACTCCAGTTGGAGGAATCAGGCTAAAATGCCAAACAAATAGTTAATAATATAGTTAAATAGTTACCCAGTTGACTGGTAAAGTATAAATTCAAGTGAAGAATGAGGAGGTGGGCTATTAATGGGGACTGGAGTAAAGGAAAGCATACTAGAATCCGAGGGACTTAGAATAATAAAGGAGAAGCTGGCTTCTAAGTAAAGGGAAAGAACAAGATGGAAGATATGGTGGGAATCAGTCTCCTGTTTCCCAAGGAGAGGTAGAAGATTAATCTCATCAGGTGATTGAAGAATAGCAAGCGGATTCTTGACCAACTGAGCTATCAGGGAAGCCCAGGAAATAGGATGGGATGGGCAGATCCAGATTATAGAAAGCCCTGAAAATTGGGGAGAGGATCTTTATGTGTTGAGAAATAAGAGATGTTAGTCACTAGAGAAATATAAGATCTACCTGTGGAACGTCAGATCAGGTGCGGTGCTGTGAACGTGGGAGGGGAAGCCTGTGGTTGATGGGCAGATTGTAGAAAACAGTGCCTGAAGAAGCTGAGCCTACCTACCCCTCTTAGTAACTCCTTGAGAGCAAATTTGATCCAGAAGTCAAGAAAATAGTTCCTTTGGATCCAGGCTTAGGAATTACATGTATGTTTCTCTCTTTTTCTCTCTCTAGATATGTTAAATCAAATGGCATATAGTTGTATCCATGTGAGTAATGGGAAAATGTGGGGCTGTCTTTGAAAAGTTCCTTCTTACTCCACTGTATCCCTATATTCAAATTCACTCATCTGTAATCAGAACCAGATTCTGTTTCTTTTTATGTTGATCATGCTGACATTTCAGAATGTGTATGGTGACATTGCATCACTCTCTGTACAAAAATTGAGGTCCCTTTTTACTTTTTCAAGTGTTCATCAGACTCCAGTTCTTTTCCTTTACCTTTGTTGGCTCAACAGCTTTTTCCATTCACGCTCTCTCTGCCTCTTCCAGCATAAATCTCTGTGCACCTTCTCTGTGGTTTTCATGCTATGCCAAGAATGATCAGTTCAGTTATATGCCTCTTCTGCTACAACTGAAATTCCACATCTTCCATGATGTCTTTATGATGAGCTGGAAGAGAGTCTTTGATACATATGCATGTATATGCACACACACATGTGCACACACAAAGGTCTATAGAACAACCCACATAATGATAGGCTTTAAATATCTTTCTAGTTGGATTATATTATCATTAGTTATTATTTAAAACGATGTAGTAAAGAAGGGCTTCCCAGGTGGTGCTAGTGGTAAAGAACCTGCCTGCCAGTGCAGGAGACATAAAAGACGTGGGTTTGATCCCTGCATCGGGAAGATCCCCTGGAGAAGGAAATGGCAACCCACTCCAGTATTCTTGCCTGGGAAATCCCATGGACAGGAACCTGTTGAGCTATAGTCCATGGTGTCCCAAAGAGTTGGACACAACTTAGAGACTAAACAACAACTATAAAAAACTAAAGTCTGAAACAATTGTGTTATTTTTTATTCTACAGTGTTAAATGATAAATAATGCAGTTTTGTTTGACTTCACTTGTATATGTTGTTTAATTTAGCTGTTGAGGCCTAGGGTTGCTAGGAAAGGTTTTATGATTTGCTTTGTGAAGCACGCAGTCCAGCAACATGCTACTTGATGGTAGTGTTTTCTTTCACAGAATCAGGAATACTTTCCAAACCCAGTGCTTCTTTCAAAAAACTTACGTATATCATCATTAGGGTTCAAATCAATTTAGGATGATCTTTTACAAAGTAAAGATTTGAGCAACCCATTAGGAATTCTTTAGCAAGAAACCAAAGGGAACGATTTGTGACTTTGAATCTCAAATATTTATTGAGTACTTACTATGTGCCAGGTACCATGCTAGTGGCTAAACAATTCTTTAACTTCAGTGAATAATCTATATCTGTTATGTTTTTCTCCTCTCTTTCTAGTATTTCTAGAATGAGAAGTTAAATTTTTGTTTGTAGTAAAGAACTATATTTTTATAGGACAAAACCTCTATAATGCAATTCCCTCTACTGATATTAAATCAAATATTTGACCTGTTCCATCAAAGTCCAGTTCTGGTGTTAAAAGGCCTGAAGTGGGTTAATTAGCTGATTAGCTTGCTGTAATATCATGCCAGGCACCCTTCTGACTTGTAGCCAAGGGAAGATCTAACTAACCCCTAACTAGACTTTCAATCTCAAACCACTGCAGGTGTGGGCAATTAAATGAGAATGAGAAAGGAGATTTTTGCCTGATTAGAAGCTTTGAGCAAGGATAGTGCATGAGATAATAGCTTCTGTAGAGTTTTTGAAGGGTAAGGCCAACCACAGAAAAGAAGGGGGGGCATTTTATGTGTGGGAGATTTCCCAGGAAGAGCAGAATGTGAATGCTAACTGGCTTCAGCTGGACCGGCTTCCTTTTGTATGGAGACACTGCCTCTTAGTGTTTAGGAAAAAAATGCACACTGGAAAATTGTGTAACATTATGGTGCCATCTATCTTGAAAATGAAATATTTTTTATTGACTGCTTTAAAGCAGTTTCCAGACAACTAAAAATCTTTAATTATTTTGCATATGGACAAGTTCCACAGGCAGAAGCCTTTAAAGTTGTATTTCAAAGGGGCCTCAGGAGTTATCCATGTGGTGTGATGAGACTGCTTCTTGTAAAGCTCCCAGGAGCCCCCGCGCCTGCCTGGCTTTCTGGGCGCAAGGCACGTATATGGAGGATTCTTTGCACTCTGTCTCTCTTGGTCCGACTTGTGATGAATTTTTAGGACATCTCTTTCTCTCAGATGGTGTTTACCCTCTAAATTCAAAGGTTCACTTTCTTCCTAAGAGTGCTTTGTATCCATCTTTTCTTTTTTTTTCTTTATGGGATGAGAGGCCTGGATAGACAAATCTATGGAGTTTGAAGGATGAGGCAAAATTGGTAGGTTTGTTGTCTTTGTTTAAGGGGGAAAAAAGGCTAAATGGTTTTACTTCTCA
This sequence comes from Okapia johnstoni, assembly GCA_024291935.2. Classification (NCBI taxonomy): domain Eukaryota; kingdom Metazoa; phylum Chordata; class Mammalia; order Artiodactyla; family Giraffidae; genus Okapia; species Okapia johnstoni. The sequence goes on along the minus strand of CM044306.1, from coordinate 119,134,786 downwards.
GATTTTCTTAGAATAAATTCAAATGAAAAAATGTTGGGAGTATTTTAACCTATGAAATGCTTGTTGAAATTAATGTAATGAAGATACTTAAGAGTTTAAATGTTTAGCACTGACAAAGCAGGGATGAAATCTTGGAGGTGAGTTTTTTCTTTTTGGTTAGTGGGGTTGCTACCTAAAACTTTATCATATAAATGTCTATACACCAGTTAAACTGTTAATGTTTGGTTTTTAAAGTCTGCATGGATCAGAAAATGGATTTAGTATTCCATATTCTCTAGAATGATGACAGGCCATGGAAGCCTGGGACAATGCTGGCACGTTTTCAAAGGAATTCTTCCCTGGTCTGGATACTATAATAAACACAACTGCAGTTTGGTCGATTTATTATATACACAACATGTATGATAGTTTGCAAGTTGTTTTTTTTTCTTTTGTTTTAGGTGCACTGGTTATAGCTGATTTTTGTAGAGGGTTTGAAATAGCATTTGGTTAAAAACTGGGGCTGACATTCTTTAAAAAAAAAAAAAAAGACTGGTATGAGTTAATGAAAACAGAAATATCCACACCAATTGATTCATAAAAGGGTTCAAGTCAGAACACATGAACGTAAGGTGAACTTTTATGATTTTGCCATTGGGCAGCAGGTGGCAAGCTTTGCTTTTCAATGAACTTGGGTTTTATTTTTACACCAAAGGATGCCAAAATTTGAAGAGGGTGGTTTGAATACACTGGAATATGTCATTTCTTGGCAGTGTGACCTTGAAACCACCTCCTTTGCTCATCGTGCATAATTGCCTTTCTTTGGTGTTAAAGCCAGCCTTCTGAGTCACATGTTGCAGATAGATAAGACTTATATGAGTGATGCTTCATTATCTCGTGATTTTAACAACACATTGTTAATAAAGAAAATGAATTAGAAACAAATGAGTTTCTTAGGGCAGTCCCTGTATGATTTACATGTTTGTACGGTTTTACTTAATACTGAATCTTGCATAGATAACCTTTGGGTTTTTTTTTTTTTTTTGCTTTCACTTTAAAAAATCACTTTTTACTGGGTAGATACCTTGATACCTAGGTGTGAAAAGGAATTAAACAGAGCTGAACAGAGTTCCATGGAAGTGTTTTTGGAAAATTGGAGAAAAATACATTTTGAAACCAGAATTGAAAACCCATATCTTCCCTTAGGCTATACTGTGTGTTTAGTTAAGATTTGAATTTCAAGTCTGGAAAAAAGATTAAGATTCAAGATGGGAGTGATGGTGAAGTGGGCACCAAATTATAGACTGTTTGTTTATACTTTCTATAAAAATATTTCTTCTTGGATTGTTTTTTGCATTATGGAAAAATTGGGGAGAATAGAATGAAGAAGCATACGAAGCACTGTAAACATTTAATAGTCTATAAATATTCAACACCTGCTAGGTACTTAAATCGTTTTTTAGACCTTTTGTTAGAATTGAATTTATATGGGCTATATTGTATGTTTGTAATTCTTCTTAACCTTTTTCCTACTCCAGCCCTGCATTTTTATGTTACAAATCATATTTAAAAAATATAGTTCATTAGCAGAGTTTATAAGTGATAATGAAAAAGCAAAATGCTCATACCCACTGTCTAACTGGGTAAAACAGTACGTTATCTTAGAGGCACTCCATGTGGCTCTTTTCATCCCCTTACCCTCTCCCTCCAACAAAGTAATTTGTATGAATCAGTCTCTGCTTCTCCTTATAGCTTTACCTTGTATTTTGGTACTTCTGAACACTGTTACTTCAGTAGCAATTTTTTTTCACTTTTAAATAAGTATATTGTTTGTCTTATTCTGAGAGTAGCTTTTCTGCCCTTTGTAGCAGTGGCTCTCAAACTCGATTCTATCAGATTCACCGGGAGGCCTTTTAAAACCATGGCTTGCTGGGCCCCATTGCATGGTGAGTAAGTCAGCAGATCTAGGGAGGAGAGTTTGCCTGGTTAACAACCTTGCAGGTGATGCTGATGCTGTTGGCCTCCGGACAACGCTTTGAGAGCCCCTGATTACCCTGATGCTTCATAGTTGGGATTCACTTATTTTTCCTTCTTATATAATTCCATTATGTGAATATACCTCAGTTTTTATATCCATTCTCCTGGTGATGGTCATTTGGGTTGCTTCCAACAGTTGAGTAACGAGCACTTTTGTATGAGTCTTCTGTCAAATATTACGTTTTTATTGAATGAAATAAGAAAACATCCAAGTATTCCAGTTGTATTTAACAGTAAGTTTTGTTTCACAAAGCTTTTTGTTGTAGAAAATTTTTTCACGTACTCTATGAAATTACTTTTTTCTTTTTACAGGTAAGCTCATCACAAGAGTTTAAAACCACTGGTATGGAGTAAATTGATCAGTGTCTTCTTCTATAAATTGTTACCTTGTTTAAGAAATCCTCCCCTATCTCATTGCCCTCAGATTGTTTTCTTTTCTCAAAGCTCTTGCATTCACATTTGTTTAGTGCACCTGGAACTGATTTTTTGAGGGTGGTGTGATTTTATATATTCTCCATATTGCTAGCTTTCTGGCTTAGAGCTGTTTATTGACAAACTCCACTTCTGCCCCCGACCCTCGAACTGTGATACTGTATTTGTCATATGCAGATTCCTGAATATATGTAGGTCTGTTTCTGAATTTTCTATCCTGTTAATGATGGTTTCTGTCCTGGAGTCAGTACCTTAAGAACTGTAATTGTGTTAACACAGTAGATCTTGGTAGGTGATTCCTGTCTTTCTTCAGCTGCAGTTCCATATAATTATAGAATCAACTTGTCACACCTTTTTAAACAATCTGCCTGGAATTTTGATTATTGCATTCAATCAGTATATAATTTTGAGATGAATATGCATCTTTTTGATACTCTTCTTGTCCATAAATATGCCCCTCTATTTATTTAGGTCTTTCATGTCTTAACACATTTTTGTAACTGTCTTCATGAAGTTCTTGTGGATCTTTTGTGAGACCTATTGGCCCTATATTTATTCCTGGTTGCTTTAGTAGTAGAATTGTCCCTAAAATTTAATTTTCAAACATGCTTTCATAAAAAAGAGGTTGCATGTTTTTTGTACACTGAAACTACTCAACTCACTTATTAATTCTGGTATGTTGTCTAATTCTTTTGGGTTTTCTATGGAAAATTATATTGTGGGGAGACATTATTTTTCTAACCTTCATATCTGTAAGTTTTGTGCCTTTCTGCATTGCCTGGGGTCCCCAGATCATTGTGAGGCAGATTAATATTAGGGAGTTTGTTTCCTTATTTTGACAAGAGTTTTGCCTTTAATCACTGAGCACCACATTTGCTGTAGATGTTTTGTAGTTAGCTTTTATGAAGTTGACTTCCCTGGTGGCTCAGATGGTAAAGCGTCTGCCTACGATGCTGGAGACCCAGGTTCGATTCCTGGGGCAGGAAGATCCCCTGGAGAAGGAAATGGCAACCCACTCCAGTACTCTCGCCTGGAAAATCCCATGGACAGAGGAGCCTGGTAGGCTACAGTCCATGGGGTCGCAAAGAGTCAGACATGACTGAGCGACTTCATTTTCACTTTGTCAAGTTAAAGGAGATCTCCTGTATTGCCTGAATGCCAAAAGTATCTTTTACATATATTGAATTGGATCATATGATTTGGTCGTATGGTTTCCTTTTATCTTTAATGTGGGGAGTTATATTAAAAGATTTGCTAATGTTGGAACAAACTTGCATTCATATAATAAACGTCACTTGGCCATGATGCCTTTTTTAATCTTTCAGTTTGCATCCATATGCGTGAGTGAGACTGGTGCTTTTTCACACTATTTTGTTATGATTTTGGTATTAAGGTGATGTTAGCATAATAGAGGAGAAGGCAATAGCACCCCACTCCAGTACTCTTGCCTGGAAAATCCCATGGATGGAGGAGCCTTGGTAGGCTGCAGTCCATGCGGTCGCTAAGAGTCGGACATGACTGAGCGACTTCATTTTCACTTTTCACTTTCATGCATTGGAGAAGGAAATGGCAACCCACTCCAGTGTTCTTGCCTGGAGAATCCCAGGGACGGCGGAGCCTGGTGGGCTGCCGTCTGTGGGGTCACACAGAGTCGGACACTACTGAAGCGACTTAGCAGCAGCAGCATAATAGAATGAGATGCAGGGTCTTCTTTTTCTACTTTCTTGAGAAAATTTTGTATAAGATTGGATGTTTGGGAGGACTCATTTATAAAATTATCTAGATGTTTTCCATGTAGGATGATCTCATTTTTAATTGACATTTTGTATTATTTGTACTTGATTTTTTTTTGCTCTACTTTTTAGATTTAGTTTCTTTTCTGCTGTTCTTTCCTCCCTCCTCACAAAGTGCTTTCGATGATATACTTCTTTGCTGTTCTTAGTGATTAGCCTAGATGTTTATCCCAAATAAACACGTGTATTTAAATTAACAAAGACAAAAGGTATTCAGTATTTTTACCTCCAACCAAAATAGCATAAGGCTGTAGGATGCTTACATTTGGATCACTCCCTCCAGAGGTCTAGGCTGTTATTTTTCAACATTTCAATGAAAAAAGCTTTAATTCTATAAATTAAATGTTATATAACTGCTTCATATAATTAATGCTTATTTAGATCTTCCCACATATTGACCCATTTTGTTTTTGTTGCTCACTATTACTACTTGCATTTTAGACAGTCTCTTTGGGATAATTTTTTCTTAAAGTGCCACTTCCAGAAAATCTGGTGGTGAGGGTCTTGATTTCATTGAATTTTTTTTCCTGGATGCGCAGTTGTAGTTTGACAACTAATGCTTTGGTAAGCATTTGAAAGACTTTGTTCCACGATCTTCTGACTTCCCTTGTTAATTGTTGATAAATCAGCTGATGGTTGGCTTGGTTCCTGTTCCTTTATAGGTACTCTCTCTTTTCTTCTTGGATTTTAAAAATTTATCTTGCTTGTTGGAATGGGAGGACTCATGTTCTTCCCTTTCGGAAGCTTCTTAGTCATTTTTTTTCTTTGACTATTGCCTCTCCAGTGCTCATTTTATGTAAGTGTGGTTAGACAACTGTTAAACTTTCTCTCAATTTCTCTTTCATATGCTCCTCGTCTCTCTGTGCTGCACATGGGGGTAGTCTCTTCTAGTTTACTAATTCTCTATTGAGTTCTACCATACCTGCTGTCATTTTTGGGGTTACCCTTTTCAAATATTACATATTTTTATATCTAAAAGTTCTGTTTTGATTTTTTTCACCTCTCCCTAGTCTTTAAGTCTTTTATCAGTTGTAATTTCAGTGTCATCATTATTTACATGCATTCAATAGACTAGAATAGTAAGATACAGAGTATAATAATATGCAGTTGTTACTGGACTGAGACCGCAGTCTGATTTTTGTTCTGATTGTGGCCGATGGCCTTGTACATTGTGTGCTTTCAGACTGTGAGTAAATGTTCACCAGAATTTTGTTTCTAGAATTCCTTCAGATCCAGTTTTTAAGATATGTTCCCGCAGAGGCCTTTGTATTTGCTTTTAACCAGCTTCTGGGGGTACTGACAATCCCGGCCCACCTTTAAATTTGAGTTGCCGTTGTTCTGGTCACTCAGGTTTTTTTCTTTCTTCCTTTTTTCAGGTATTTTTTAATTTGGCTAAGAAACTGCCTAAAGGCGGATTTATAATTAGAAATACTCACCCTAGATTATTTTTGTTGCTGTAACTTCATGTTCACCCAGAGCCCAAGGTGACACAGGCACATATCTGCATAGTCTGTCTGTTGGGTGGTTTTCTTGGGTCACCTACTGAAAGTGTTGCTGTTTGGTGTGACGGGGGCCCTCTCACCTCGTCTGGCTCCTGGGTTTGTCCCTGTGCCCCATGCAGCATGTTACAACCTGTAATCTAGGCATCCAGAAATGGCAGATATCCCTTCAGGGCAAATACCCCTTGTGGTGCCAACTCATTTCCCTGGATTCACGCTCTCAGGTTGTGTCTGGCCTCTCAGAGTTTCCCTTAGTCCGCTACCAGTCACCCATAGTTGGGTATTTTGTCCAGCGGTTTTCCTTGTCCGATACTGGCAGATTTTCTGTAGCCGTCTAACCCTCTGTCCTGCCAGAAGTAGTGATCTGAGTTAATTCAGTTTAAAAAGCTTTTGTTCTGAGAAATCAGAAACCTAACATTTGGGAGATAAACCTGTGCTGCAAGCAACTCACCTCAGTTGAATGATTACGCTCTAGGTCTTTGGAGAGATTCGTGCGTTCTTGTTGTTTATGGCATGAGGAGGCTGATGAAAACCTCCCCTCTTTCGTGTGTGGGCGGGGGGACTCAGCCAGCCAAGCAGCCGTGAGCCTGAGGGACCTGCAGGCTCCTGGGGGCGCTTTCCCCGTGTCAGCCCCTTGGCACCCTGACAGGGACACCTGCGCTCTGGGCTGTGCCTCCATTTCCTGCCCTTTGTCTTTTTGTCTCCTGCCTAGTAGTTAAACCTTGTCTCCTGCTGCTTCATTTTGCTCAATAGTCTCATCTGGGTGTTTTTAAGCACTCACAGACATGTACTTTTAGAGTCCTGATGAGTGTATTCAGAGGTTAAATTGGCCTTTGTGTGTTTTAATCCCACTCCTCTCTTTCAGGGTTTGATGAGAGAAAATTAAAGTGCTGTTTATTATTAAACAGGGAGGAGGAGGAGAGGGCTCGTAATTTTGGAGTAGGAAAAGGGCAGGCACATAGTTGTTGCTTCTGTTCCAATGGCATCTGACAGGAGAAAAAACACAACTGCCCTTACGAGAGAGAGTGGGAGAAACCCCATGGATGTATACGTTACTGCCGTTCCCTTCTCCAGACATACATTACTACTTCTGATTTAGTATGGCTGTAGAGCTATAAGTGAAAACAGTACTATGTTAGTTTTGAATGTGCTGCTTCTTGGGTCTAATTTCACTACTTCTTGAATCTAAGTTCACAAGCTTTAGTGCTGTTTTAAACTCATCCCTTGCAATGACCACCTGTAGCTTGGCAGCCTGACGGGCATGGCTGAATATACCAGGACACCAAGTAAAATATCTTTTCTAGCCAAAACTGAGATCCAGTATATTTTTGGCTGACCATTTCTAATCTCAGGCTTGTGTAAATCATTGAGAAATTGCATGTTACACTTGTGGGGGGCTATAATAATTATAATCATAGGCAATTAAATTGAGGAAGTGAATTAAATCCTCCCCCACTTTTTTTTTGGTGCCAAATAATTTCTGTTTTAGGAATCTTAGTTGAAATTTGATAACCATCAGTTTAGTATGTCATAGTCAAATGTGGGGGTTATAACAGGTTTGAAAAGGCAGATCCTGGGTCGATAGAAGGCCAATAGTGGTTGCTTAAAGATGAGATTTTATGCATGAAAGCTTGGTTTTCTGTGTGACTTACATTGGGTCTGAACACAGGATGAGGAGGGAGGCTAGGTGTAGAATCGTGGAGTGTAGGCTAGGAATCAAGGCACTATCAGATCTGATGGGGCCAGTTTTGGAGACTAGGAGCGGCTGGCAAGAGCCAGATGCAGCTGGAGGTAGTGTGGTGGGTAATGCGGGACAAACACTCATAGAGGCTTCATCTCCTGATGTGGAAGAAAACGAGCAAGGGTTACTTGATAAGCTTTGGATTTGTGATCATGAATACTTATTAAAAGAAGATAATAATCTGTGGTTAGTGAGATCTTCAGGCAGGGGAAGGAAGCCTGTCAGAGGGAATTGACAGGGTATCTGAGGAGAGGTGTGCACCCAGGTGCTTGGAGCAGTAGGCATTGTGTGGACTTCATCTCCAGAGAGAGCTTCTCCCAACATGGTGATGACCAGAGTCCCTTCCTTGCAGTTAGGGAGCTCCGAGTTCAGTGACAGGCATGTGTGCATACATAGAATAGTATATCATTGTGATAAAGGTAATGGGAGAGATTTTGCTGCAGGTGCTTTAGCAGTTGAAAGAAGAGTGATTTACCATTTCCCACTCCATCAAACCTAAACCCATTTCAGAGTCTTCCTATAATATGGTCCCATCTACCTTTGCTCAACCTTACTTTTCATTGCTTTCCAGCCCATGTCTCCCTCTCCTCCTGGCACAGTCTGCTCACTGTTACCTCTTTCTCATCTCACTCCCATCCTTCATAATTTTTTTTCTGCTTTGCTTTTGTGGTCTCTTTGTCTCCCTGTCAAATCCCCCTTGAACTGTCAGGTATGATTCAATTCCTAAGAGCCTCCCTTGCACTTTCACAATAGCCAGCATTTATTGAGAACAGTGTTTGCAATTCATCTGGTGTTGGCATGCATGATCTCCTAATGCGTGATGTTCACATCATTGCTGTACAACACAAGCATGGAGCAGTTAGAGCAGCCAGCTATGGTGTGGGCAGACAGAGTCCCCAAGGTCACCTGCTGTCCTGGAGGTTATTCTTTTGGTGGTGAATTATAGGGAGGTTTTGAGGAAGGTTCCTGGTGGGGAACAGCACTTGGGAAGCTCAAGACAGCACCTATTTGCCATCTGCCATGGAAGAATTTCAACAGTTTTACTATGGTAGCACTGTACTGATACCTACCAGCTGACTGTCAGAGTGCCTTTCAACAACCCCATCATTAACCTGCTCTTTTTATAGATTAGGGAAATTTGCTACAGAAGTATCAAGTAACCTGCCAAAGTGACAGCTTGTAAGCCAGAACCAGACCTTGAACCCAAGCCTGTCTGCCTGCAGCCAGTGATGGTGAGCTGTGTATTACCATGTCACTTAACACAGCTAGTGGTCAGTCATCTACAGTGCAGTGTTCACCATTTTCTCTGGTCAAGCTTGTTTCTCTAGCTGGATGGGTTTCTTTTTTTTTTATTTAATAAATTTATTTATTTTAGTTCGGGGCTAGTTACTTTACAATATTGTAGTGGTTTCCACCATACATTGACATGAATCAGCCATGGGTTTACATGTGTTCCCCATCCTGAACCCCCCTCCCACCTCCCTCCCCATCCCATCCCTCTGGGTCATCCCATTGCCCCAGCCCTGAGCATTTGTCTCATGCATTGAACCTGGAATGGTGTTCTGTTTCACATATGATAATATACATGTTTCAATGCTATTCTCTCAGAACGTCCCACCCTCACCTTCTCCCTCTGGATGGGTTTCTAAAGACAGAGACCACTTCTCTTCCATGGTCTGTATTTCCAGTTCCTTGTCTGGAATGGAGTGCATGGTAAATATCATTCATGCTTTTATTTATTCAGCAAACCTTCAGTGAACACTCAGATGCCAAGCTTTGTGTTAAGACATAAGCAAAGGATAAAAAGATGTATAGGACAGGATAGTTACCCTTAAAGGACTCACCATTTACTATAAGGCATGTATGTGTACAGTCATCGCTCCATCTCTGGAGTATTGGTTCCAGGACCCCCATGGATACCAAAATCTGTGATGTTCAAGTCCCTTATGTAAAATGATGTAGTACAGTCAGCTCTCTGCTGATCCTTCCATGGTTGGTTGAATCCATAGTTGTGGAACCCTCAGCTATGGAGTGCCAACTGCACACACACACACACACACACACACACACACAAATGAAAGTATCTAGAAATAATTCTAGAGCACTGTGATAAATACAGTGAAGGATATTTGTACCAGACACATCTATTTGTATCTTCTTGAATAACTGAAAGTGTTAGTTGCTCCACCTCCTTGGGACTCCATGGATTGTAGCCCACTAGTCTCCTCTGTCTATGGAATTAACTAACCAGATTCTGTCCTGGGATTCTCAAGGCAAAAAGACTTCCGGAGTGAATTGCCATTTCCTTCTCTAGGGGATATTCCCAACCCAGGGATCGAACCCAGGTCTCCTGCATTTCAGGCAAATTCTTTACCTTCTGAGCCAGCAGGGATAGGTGAACCGGATGAGGTCATCTGATAAGTGTATGTTTAATTTCATAAGAAGCTGACAGACTATTTTCCAGTGACTCTACTGTTCTGTTTTCCTAACAGCAGTGTGAGTTCCAATAAATTCACATCTTCACCAGCACTTGGTAGTGTTGGTTTTTCTTTGTGTCTTTCAAATAGGTGTATAGTGGTTTCTCATTGTGACTTTAATGTGAATTTTACTAAAGATTAAAAATGTTGAGCATTTTTTCATATGCTTACCTGTCATCCATGTATCTTCTTTGAAATGTTTGGATGATTCACCCATGTTCTTAATTGGGCTGTTGACTTTCTTATTATTGATATGAGTGATCTTGGAGAGAACTTCCTTTTCAAGCATTAGTCAATAAGGTTTTCATTGCCTTTTGATGTAAACAGTTGATAAAGTACTTCAGAGAAGATGATCTAGGAGTGATTGCCAAGGAAAACTGAAAAGGACTTTGATCCTGAGTGGAGCACGAGTGGTGATGAGATTTAACGTGTGCTTTTGCTCAGTGTGGTTTTGAAGCAGGAGGACAGAGAAAAGGAGGAGAAAGAAAAGCCAGAAAGCACAGGAGGGACTTTGATGTTCAGCCTAAAAAGGAAAATGGATTTGTTCAGTTGCCAGTGGAAAGTGGGAGGGTTAGAAATGCCAAAGGATGGTTTACTCTGATGAAAAAAGCAATTGCACAACAAGAAGAAGAAATGCAGGGAGGCTGTGAGATGCTCATCCTTTTCAGCCTGGAATTGGATGAGGCAAGACCAGTGGGAGGTCTGTATCACTGGGCAGTAACATCAGATTAGTTTTGTAACCATTGAGTCATCTAAGTAGATATCAAATACTTCTAGGAAGGGTAAGAATGCCTTAATCTGTGCCTCGATATTGACAAGATGTATGTAGTTTCAACAGCTATACTGGCAGTTGTTTTTCCTTTAAAAATATCAATTTATTATTTGACTTTTGTAAAAACTTCTGGGAAGGAGTCTGTACAATGATAAAACTCTCCCTGTCGGCTGACTTGCAGGTCCTTTGATGCTGGGAAAACCACCCAGGCTTCTTTTTCTACTTTGACTGGGATTCGAGGCCTTTGGGGCATCTGATCCTCCTTCTCTTAGCACTGTCATACATTTTTGTATGAGTATTTTTATGGGGATCGTTACATTGCTTTCCTCAGCCTCAAAGAGCCCTCTAATCCCCAAATGGCTGTAAAACACTGCCCTAGAGGGCGTGCTTGGCAAATTTCACTGTGGCGATGGCACAGCAAACGTTCCATGTCTCAGCTTGAAAACATTATGGCAGGAAGTCCTGCGTCAGATGAAATTAGGTGTACATTCAAGTAGTGGGACTGAGCCAGGAGTCTTTCCAGCTCTTGTAGAGGCAGCTTTGATTCTCTTCCCAACACAATTAATAATTGGTCAAGAAAATGCTTTTTATCTTAATGAAAGAAGTACCCCATATAATCTGTGTTCTTGATTATATAGCTATAATTACAAAAACTATATTTTTGTGTTTAATAAAGATTAACCCAGCTTACAGGGTGAGCCTTGTTTATATCCTGTACTGTGATATATGTTATGGGCTTCCCTGGTGGCTCAGAGGTAGAAAATCCACCTATGAATGCAGGAGACACAGGAGATGTGGGTTTGATCCCTGGTTCGGGAAGATCCCCTAGAGGAGGAAATGGCAACGCTTTCCAGTCTTCTTGCCAGGGAAATCCCATGGACAGAGGAGCCTGGCGGGGTGCAGTCTCTATGGGGTTGCAAAGAGTCAGACATGACTGAGCATGCACACACACATGCACATGCTATTTATTGGAGATGACAAAACAGTATACAGCACAATCTTTTTGAGAAGATAATGGGGTCCATAAGCAGAACACAAAGCCTGATGGAGAGTGTTGGAAGGAGGGTGCTTTTGACTGGGTGGCAAGTTTTGGCTGGGGATGGATGGGTAGTAGCCAGGAGGTTGAGAGTGGAGGAGTGGCATTTTAGTTGGAAGAAAAAGTGTAAGCACTTGCTAAGGGGAGGGAATTTGAGGAGAAAATGGTCTGAGACTATTTCACATGGAGTATTTCTATTAAGTGAATTAGATACAAGTGAGGATGAGAATATAGCATAAGTGAAATGATATTTTGGGAAAACCAAACCTTGGTGGGGAGGGGTCATGTGTATTGTAGAGGCAGAAAGAGGGTTAGGATCAGATGATCTGACTCAGTATAGGTTTATACCTGTTTTGTAGAAGATCTTTTTAAATATTCAGAAGGAAAAGTGCTTTGGACATCTTATAAACAGCTGTTAAAGAAAAAACTTAAAATATGTGGGATAAATAAGGTGAGAGCCATAGTGCGGTTACCTGGTGCCATTTGGAGTGGTGTATTCTAGAGACTGGCTGTGAAGAGAACAAAAAAAGCCATCAGGAGTTTGGAAGCTAAGGATTTCAGGTAACGAGTTGTCTTGGTGGAAGGAGACTAAGACCATTTCACTACAAGGAGGTGTGTGACCATAACTGGTGGAAAGAGACTGAGACCATTAATTCAGTGCAAGAAAATGTATGACCATAATGGAACCCATTCCTTCGTGTGTGACCAAGGACTGGCAGGAAAGACAGAACTAGAACCATGATGGGATTCTGGGAATGCAGTTCAGGTGCTCCAGATTTCTCCTGGAGGTGAGCAGTGTTGTTGACTTCTAGGAGAAGAAGACAGGCTGGGTTAGAAGTGGTTGTAACAGTCAGATGTTGGCCTGGCACATTGCTGTCTACAGCAGCTCTTTCCAAACTGAGATGCTCATACTCTGGACCAGTGTAAGACTTTCCACTAGGATGCAGGAAGAGTGGACATTTCACTTATATATACTTCTGTCTAAAAATAGGAATTAAACTTTACTGATGGTCAGTCAGTATATAGACTGACCCTGGTGCCTTCATGTGATCCAAATTCGAGAAGGCAGGGTTTACAGTCTCAGCATTTTAAGGGATGAGTGTACTCTGTCAACATGGGAGCTGTCTTTGTTGATAGAAGTTTATCTCTACCCAACTGAAAAGATTTACAGGTTATACTATTTTAAATGGCCAAAAGATCTTACGTACTTCATAATGACATGGGGAGTGATCCTCATAATCTTTTGTACTACAGATAGTAACTGTGGCAAATTACTTAAAGGAGGGTTGTTGAATGTGGATTAAGAATTTTTCTTGCAGAGACAGGCATTTCAAAATAGCTGGCCTTTTATGCAGTGTATGGCTATGGTATTATTGCCCTGTAAATACTTAATAGTGGAAAGAAGGTTTGTAAAATAAGTATGTAGAAGTATTTCCATTATTACGTGATTTTCATTGGAAAACAGTAGTGTTTATATTAAAACTCATATCTGCGTACTTAAATCTTGGAAACAAACTCAAATCTTTCAAACAAAGATTTTCAAACTGAATTAAAACATCTTCCAATTAGTTTGCAAGATGAGTTGACTGACAGGGAAAAAAGAAAGTTACTAACTGTAGTGTTGTTTTTTTTTTTTCCCCAAGACTTTAAGTAATTAACATATGAGACTGAAACAGGAGGACTTTGTAAGCACCTTTCTTTCTGTGTCTGTCTTTGTCAGGTATGTATTTTAGCTAGATAGATAAAGACCTTGAAGCTAAATATTGAAATACACCAAATTTAGACCTTTGAGCTGCTTCATCAAAAAGTGTTAAACCGAGATTTTAAAAAAACAAATCAAACAGATGGCTATGTTGTATTCACTGAAGTGTTTTTAGTGAGAACAAAAAAAGATAAATGCAGTAAAATTATTTTTAAAATTCTTTATTTCATCTTTATCTCAGCTTCCAAATTTCTGTTTGTATAATATACATATTAATGCAGTAGAACATGTGTGTAATTTATAAATAATCACATATTGGGGGCTGGGCTAAGCTATTCCTAATGTGGTATATGATCATAAAAGTTGGGAGGCCATTGATGTATAGAAGGAAATGTGCTGGGAACTTATTTACAAAATCATCCTGGTCTGGAGAGACTGAAAATCCCTGAAACATCCCTTGGTCTTTTCCTGCGCTTGGAAAGGTGGCAGCAGTGACCAGAGAGGGGAAAGAGGAAGAAGAGACGGCAGCGCCCCGTAGATGGAGTGGGGCCCCTGCTCATCTGAGAGTCTGGCAGGTGTGGGCTGGGCCATGGAGGAGCGGGGAGGGCTTTTACAGGAGTGCCTCCTTCAGGAGGCAAGACTGTGCCCTGCTGATGAGGCTCTGTCAGGCAGCTGGGAGGGATGGAGGGAAAGCCTTGCAGAGGTTCTGCGTGGCTTGTTGCACCATCTCTGGCAGCGACAGTTTTGATTGTGAATTCTGCCTTTAGCACAGCACTGTCCAGTAGTAATATGACGCAAGCCATGTATGTAAGTTTAAGTTTTCTAGTAGCCACATTAAAAAGCAAAAAGATGAAATTGTTCAATATACTTTGTGTAACCCCATATATTGAAAACCTTATTTCATGTCGTCAATAGAGAATGAGATCTTACAGTGGTGGTTCTATGCTAAGTCTTGAAAACCAGTGTGCAGTTTTATACTCATCTGGTTTGAACTAGCCTCATTTCAAGTACATGTTAGGCAGAGTTAGTTCAGCTTTAAAACAAACGCAGTCAGGAACCTTACCGTGAAGCTGAAAGTGGAGATCATCTAATCTCATGGTTTATATGTCTGATTGGCTTCAGGATCCTCTACTACCTTCATTAAAAAAATAGTTGGAGTCCTATATTTTAAAGAATATGTAATCGTTAACTGACATATTTTGATAGCCAGCATATAGGTGAATTGTGTACTCTTTCTGGAACCAATTTTTTCTAGACAGAGAGAGACCAAGGTACTACTACTTACTTTTTGGCAGCCACTCAGAGAATAGAAGTTATTCGATGTGTGAAAGTGACCCCATGGACTGTAGCCAGCCAGGCTCCTCTGTCCATGGAATTCTTCAGGCAAGAATGCTGGAGTGGGTAGCCATTCCCTTCTCTAGGGGATCTTCCTGACCCAGGGATCTAACCTGGGTCTCTTGCACTGCAAGCAGATTATTTACCTTCTGAGCCACCAGGAAAACTCACCTCTGAAGCTGCATTCAGAATGAACCTGAATGTCCTAAAAGTGGAGTAGGAGAGTGTTGGTCTAGGGAAAAATCCCTGGACTTAAAACATTTGGGGTCAGGGTTCTTCTTTGCCTCATCCTAGCTTTATAATCTGGGGCTTCCCTGGTGGCTCAGATGGTAAAGAATCTGCCTACAGTGCAGAAGACCCAGGTTTAATCCCTGGGGTGGGAAGTTCCCCTGGAGAAGAGAATGGCAACCCACTCCAGTATTCCTGCCTAGAGAATTCCATAGACAGAGGAGCCTGGTGGGTTAAAATCCATGGAATCTCAGAGTCGAATACGACTGAGTGACTTACACTGAGCAAGTTACAAAGTTTCTTAAAGTCAGAAGATGAGCGTGGTCCATCTTATTGTGAAGTTCAGTGAGTTAAGGCAGAGAAAGTGCCATGAAAGCAGGTAGCCTTGATCCCAACTAAGGTGGTCCTGCCATTGCTGAAATGGAGACTTGTCCAGATGTACTTGTCAATATATCAGCATTGCCTCAGAGCTAGGTTTTGTTTGTGATGGCTCACTTGCCTTTGGGGCTACTCTTGGGTTCCAGAACCCATGTTTTCAAGTTTCAGGATCTTTGTGAAGTTGCTGGGGATCTGCAGCCTTGGTGTTTCATGGGCCTGAGGATGCTGGTGATTTCTTGTCAAAAGCTGGCTGATTTCTGCTCCCACACCTTGTTTGTTCTGCTAGACTTACAGGCATCTCAGTCTGAGCAGGCCTGTCAGCTCTCCCCAGGAAATGTCGAACCATGGGCACATACGTTCATTTCCTTTTTAAATGAATACAGTCCCTTACAGTTTTATTGGAATGCCAATCCATGGTTTGCACAAGCTGTTTGAATTTTAAACAGATGTGTGTGAAGCTGGGAGTCAGCTTTGCGTATGTCAGTCCAGTTTTACAGTCATTGACTTTTAAGGGCATAGCCTGGTCTCAAGCTGTTTGTTGCTTTGGGTGGACAGGCTCATGTGTCATTCCATGTGCTTTTCTGTCCAGAACCATGACATTTCAGCCAGGACCTGGGCAGCATTCTGGCTGTCTACTGGAAGGCCATGTCATTTGACTGTCACTGTGGGAAATAACCATGAGGTCTCACAATCCATATTTTGCTGATAGCCAAATATATGCACATGTGTTATTTGGAAAGCTTTAGGTGAAAACATTTTTAATGGTGGGCTGATTCTTTGAAAGAGATATCTGCTAATGTTCATTAAATTGTGAGCCATTCTTAATGTTCATATCTAACTAAGATTGTTAGATTCTTTAGACGTATTTAAACATTTTCTATCCAAAAGTGAATGGGAAGATATTGACAAAACAAAGAAACTCCTTTATTGAAATCTAGGAGAAGTGTATTTTAAAAAATCCAAATTGTCACTGTCTAGTATCATATGTGAGTCTCGGGACCTGTTGTACTATTTTGCAACCATGCTTTTTGTTGACAATAAACTTATATTGTCTAAAAGAAAGATACCTAGAGCCAAGATTTAGCACAAGGAAGAGACTGAGATGCTAAGGGAAATAGATTTATTGAGGTTCTTTAACAATAAATGGTTTTATTTTTCATAACTGCTGTTTTAGAATTACGCTTTGTCAAAATCCAACATTTTGGTTAAATTCCATGGTTTTGGGGTCTTTTTCAGTTTTAAACTCCAATCCCAAACTGGACTAAAAAATTGCCCTTCTCTTTCAGTCTCTGTTGGGACTAGAGTTGATGGAAGGAGGAAGTGGTGCATGGACTACTTTCAGTCCTCCGAGGCTTGGGGTAGGATAGAGGGATGGGTAAGAATTGAGCGTCCATTGGAGATATTTACCTTTAGTATGATACTAACCAAGAAAGCTTAAGCTATCTTTGCATTAATGAGGGTAGACCAAGTTTCACTGTAATAACAAGTACAATCTCATTACCTTAACACATTCATGTAACAGTCTCGTGTGGCATTGTGGCTCCCCATGCTGACTCTTCTCCAGCAGTGAATCAAAGCCCAGTTGCTTCCATTGTGCAACCCCTCATCCTGTAGTTCTTCACTTCCAAATCTGAGTTCAGGAAAGAGAGCTTAAGATTCATACCCACTTTTTTTTTTCCCTGGTAAGATCTTTTAAAAGAGTATATTAACATGTCACACAATTCATCCATTTTAAGTGTCCAATTCGTTGGGTTTAGTATATTGAATTGTCTCACTCTTGCCTATAATTGGGCTTCCCTGTAGCTCAACTGGTAAAGAATCCGCCTGCAATGCAGGAGACCCCAGTTCGATTCCTGGGTTGGGAAGATCTGCTGGAGAAGGGATACGTTACCCATTCCAGTATTGTTGGGCCTCCCTTGTGGCTCAGCTGGTAAAAAATCCACCTGCAATGTGGGAGACCTGTATTTGATCCCTGGGTTGGGAAGATTCCCCTGGAGAAGGGAATGGCTGCCCACTTCAGTATTCTGGCCTAGAGAATTCCATGTATAGTCCATGGGGTCCCAAAGGGCTGGACATGACTGAACGACATTCACTTGCCTATAATTAGAAGTAGAAAGTTCTGCTCACATGCCTATTGGGGAGGACTTACAAGGTCCTAATCTAATTTCAAGGAAGGCTGGCAAATGTAGCCCCTCTGGGTGCCTGGGGAGAAGAAAATCCTGGGGCAAACACAGGATGTTGTCACTGCCTCGCTTATCTTCCGTGGCGTCTGCCTGACTCATGGGGTGGTCACTCTTCTTTGCCCTACAGTTGACGGAAGGGCAGGTCTTGAAGCTCTCTTCTCCATTCTCTGGCTTCTCCACTTTTCTCCCCTGTGCAGTCTGGCAGGGAAAGGGGCACCGATTGCTCAGTGCATCGCCTAAGCCAATGTCTGCCTAAGGCACAAATGCTAGATGTCTCGTGTTGTGGGAAATCTCATATTGCCCAAGAGGTTGAATCGCCATGTTCTCTCTTATTTGACTTTCAGGAAGATAATTTCTGCATGAGGTCATTGACTTGACAATTTTCTGCATTCCTTTCTCAGTCCTGTCCTTTAAAGTTCAGTCCTGGAGTTGAAGGTGAGGAAATCCAAGTACCTAGTAGGTAATTCTGGCATTGAGGAGAGTTTTCCTTTATGGAAAATGGGAGGCTTTTCTTATTTTGTTATTCCACAAAATCATGAGTTATTGTGAAATAATACTTTAAAATGGTGAGTGTATCTCTTAAAATTTTCTCTAGGTAATATCTTTGAGGTGTTAAAATGTTTATTTTATTTGCCGTATTTCAAAATTCCCTGAATTATTGGCATATTTTAATGGAGTGAGTTAATATGGGATCTGAATCACTATGTAGTACATTTGACTCTAAATGTTTTTTTAAAAAACTCCAGTTATTAATATTAATAACTTCAGTTTTACAGAAAAGTTGCAAGGATAATACTGGGAGTTCCCATGTAGTTTGTCCTGATATTGTATTTTGTATAACGATGGTACATTTGTCAGAACTTAAAGTCACACTGGCTTAGTGTTACAAGCTATAGATTTTATTCTGGTTGCACTACTTTTTTCATGAATGTTCTCTCTCTGTTCCAGGATCCATTCCAGGGTGACACTTCACACTCAGTTGTCATGTCTCCTTGATCTCCTATAATCGACAGTTTTTCAGTCTTCCCTGGACACTTTTGAAAGTATTTTGTAGGATGTCTCTAAATTTGGGTTGATATATCAGTGTTTTCTTATGATTAGACTAGGTTTATGGCTTGGGAGAATGTTGCAAAGGTAAAGTGCCTTTTTCATCATATCACACAAGAGTGTTTATGAAAGAAACTTGAGTTAACACTGGTGATATTTATCTTGAACACTGGATTAACGTATTGTCTGTCAGATTTGCCCACTGTAAAATTAATATTTCCACATTTCAGACTCTGTGCTTTGGAAGCAAATCACTGAATACCATCCACACTCATGGGGAGGAGATTAAGTTCTCTCTCTGGAAGAAGGAAACAGGGACATATCTTCATGTATCGTTTGTAATTCAAGGGTTTGTCCCTTCTTCCCCACTTATGTGATCATTTACTTATGTTAATTTAGCCTCATTTTATTCTTCTGGTTATATGATCATTATTTTGTTGAAATTATCCCACCTTTGGCCATTGGGAGCTTTTTCAGCTTGATTCCTAGGTAAAAAGTTAGAAGCCTAAAAATATTTCTGTCTTTGGATTCTAGTTACTTTGGCTTGGGTAAACTTGGACTTCTCCACTTCCTCAAGTGGTAACTGTTAAATGAGCAGTATTTTATGGTGTTTCTAAAGTTCTTGGAGACTTTGTAATAATGATTTACAAGGCTGTATATAGAAACTTGCCAGTATTTGTAAAGTAATAAGCATTTAGTCATGGAGTTCTATTTAGCATTGAATATTATTATTTCAAAGAGGCTAATGCCTGCAAAAGACCATTGATTATAGATTCTTACAGGAAATTGGAAGTGAACTTAACCTACCTCTATGGATGAGAAACTAAAGCGTCCAAAGTCTAAATGATTTGGCTGAGAAAAGCCAGGACTAAAACAACTTGAATAACTTTTAAACCTAGTTCTTCCTATGAAATTGAACATGTATTTTTTATTTTTCAAAAGATGAATATTCTAGAATATTTTTCCAGCTATAGAATGATACATAGCTGCTATATAGTAAATAATGCAAGAAGACCAGTTTTGCATATCTGCATTTCAAGGTGATAGCTTGAGTTAATGGCACATTAAGAAACAATTTTTATGAATTTCATATTGTGATGTGTTTTTTTTTTTTTTTTTGCAAATTGAGTTTTTTTTTTTTAATAAATTTATTTATTTTAGTTGGGGGCTAATTACTTTACAATATTGTAGTGGTTTTTGCCATACATTGACATGAATCAGCCCTGGGTTTACATGTGTTCCCCATCCTGAACCCCCCTCCCACCTCCCTCCCCATCCCATCCCTCTGGGTCATCCCATTGCCCCAGCCCTGAGCATTTGTCTCATGATGTGGTTTTTAGCAAGGAAAAGTGATGTCAAGTTTTTTGGTCATGCTTTTGTTTCAAGAAATGGTCTAACGGGTACTAATTCAGTTGTTCCAATTTTTGTTTTATCTTGAAAATGTCAGTTTAGTGTAAATGTCCATGCATGCGTGCTCAGTTGCTTCAGTTCAGTCTCTCAGTCGTGTCCGACTCTTTGCGACCCCATGGGCTGCAGCACACCAGGCCTCCCTGTCCATCACCAACTCCTGGAGTTTACTCAAACTCGCGTCCATTGAGTCGGTGATGCCATTCAACCATCTCATCCTCTATTGTCCCCTTCTCTTCCCACCTTCAATCTTTCCCAGCATCAGGGTCTTTTCCAATGAGTCAGTTCTTCACATCACGTGGCCAAAATGTTGGAGTTTCAGCTTCAACATCAGTCATGCCAATAAATATTCAGGACTGATTTCCTTTAGAACGGGCTGGTTGGATCTCCTTGGAGTCCAAGGGACTCTCAAGACTCTTCTCCAACACCACAGTTCAAAAGCATCAATTATTCGGTGCTCAGCTTTCTTTATAGTCCAACTCTCACATCCATACATGACTACTGGAAAAACCATAGCCTTGACTAGATGGACCTGTATTGGCAAAGTAATGTCTCTGCATTTTAATATGCTGTCTAGGTTGGTCATAACCTTCCTTCCAAGGAGCAAGCGTCTTTTAATTTCATGGCTGCAGTCACCATTGCAGTGATTTTTGAGCCCCCAAAATAAAGTCTGTCACTGTTTCCACTGTTTCCCCATCTATTTGCCGTGAAGTGATAGGACCAGATGCCATGATCTTAGTTTTCTGAATGTTGAGCTTTAAGCCAACTTTTTCACTCTCCTCTTTCAGTTTCATCAAGGGGCTCTTTAGTTCTTCACTTTCTGCCATTACGGTGGTGTCATGTGCATATCTGAGGTTATTGATATTTCTCCTGGCAATCTTGATTCCAACTTGTGCTTCATCCAGTCCAGCATTTATCATGATCTACTCTGCATATAAGTTAAATAAGCAGGGTGACAATATACAGGCTTGACATACTCCTTTCCTGATTTGGAACTGGTCTGTTGTTCCATGTCCAGTTCTAACTGTTGCTTTTTGACCTGCATACAGGTTTCTCAAGAGGCAGGTCAGGTGGTCTGGTATTCCCATCGGTTGAAGAATTTTCCAGAGTTTGTTGTGATCCACACAGTCAAAGGCTTTGGCATAATCAACAAAGAAGAAGTAGATGTTTTCCTGGAACTCTGTTGCTTTTTTGATGATCCAGCAGATGTTGGCAATTTGGTCTCTGGTTCCTCTGCCTTTGCTAAATCCAGCTTGCTGGAAGTTCACAGTTCATGTACTATTAAAGCCTGGCTTGGAGAATTTTGGCATTACTTTGCTAGTGTGTGAGATGAGTGCATTGTGCAGTAGTTTGAACATTCTCTGGCATTGCCTTTCTTTGGGATTGGAATGAAAATGGACCTTTTCCAGTCCTGTGGCCACTGCTGACTTTTCCAAATTTGCTGGCGTATTGAGTGCAACATTTTCACAGCATCATCTTTTAGGATTTGAAATAGCTCAACTGGAATTCCATCACCTCCACTAGCTTTGTTCATAGTGATGCTTCCTAAGGCCCACTTGACTTCTCATTCCAGGATGTCTGGCTCTAGGTGAGTGATCATACCATTGTGGTTATCTGGATCATGAAGATCTTTTTTGTATAGTTCTTCTGTGTATTCTTGCCACCTCTTCTTAATATCTTCTGCTTCTGTTGGGTCCATACCATTTCTGTCCTTTATTGTGCCCATCTTTGCATGTAAAATTCCCTTAATATCTCTAATTTTCTTGAATAGATCTCTAGTCTTTCCCATTCTGTTGTTTTCCTCTATTCTTTGCACTGATCACTGATGAAAGCTTTCTTATCTCCCCTTGCTATTCTTTCGAACTCTGCATTCAAATGGGTATATTTTTCCTTTTCTCCTTTGCCTTTTGCTTCTCATTTTTCTCTGCTATTTGTAAGGCCTCCTCAGACAACCATTTTGCCTTTCTTTTTCTTGGGGATGTTCTTGATCACTGCCTCCTGTACAGTGTCATGAACCTCTGTCCATAGTTCTTGAGGCACTCTATCAGGTGTAATCCCTTGAATCTATTTTTCACTTCCACTATATAATTGTAAGGGATTTGATTTAGGTCATACCTGAATGGTCTAGTGGTTTTCCTACTTTCTTCAATTTAAATCTGAATTTGGCAATAAGGAGTTCATGATCTGAGCCACAGTCAGATCCCGGTCTTGTTTTTGCTGACTGTATAGAGCTTCTCCATCTTTGGCTGCAAAGAATATAATCAATCTGATTTTGGCATTGACCATCTGGTGATGTCCATGTGTAGAGTCTTCTGTTGTGTTGTTGGAAGAGGGTGTTTGCTATGACCAGTGCATTCTTTTGGCAAAACTCTATTAGCCTTTGCCCTGCTTCATTTTGTTCTCCAAGGCCAAATTTGCCTGTTACTCTAGGTATTTCTTGACTTCCTACTTTTGCATTCTACTCCCATTTAATGACAAGAACATCTTTTTTGGGGTGTTAGTTCTAGAAGGTCTTGTAGGTAGGTCTTCATAGAACTGTTCAACTTCAGCTTCTTCAGCTTTACTGGTCAGGGCATAGACTCAGTTGCATCAGCTGTGTCCAACTCTTTGCAGCCCTATGCAATGTAGCAGGGGGAAAAAATGCAGAAACTGACATGACGTGTGTGCATTGAAGTGACAATGCTTTAAGGATAAATGGAAAATGGTGCCGACTTGTTACTTTTACTTGTGGTTTACATAAGTGTAAGCATTTATCCTTTCACAGCCATACACGTTCATGGTCAGTTGGAGTTATCCTTATTAAGTGATCATCATTTAGTTTGCCTTTCAGCTGAAGGATGACATTAATTTCACCTTTAAAAGGCAGCATTAGGTAGTACAGTGTTTAAGAAATGTCTTGCTTGTGCCCATAACAAGCTATACCATTATGTTGATGGATTTGCTACCTTGTGTCCTATTCAGTATAAAATGTGACCATATATTTTGGATTCCAGAGTCTTTTCTGGTTTGTTGAGCACACTGGTGCTTAAGATGATTTAAATTAGTTTTAATATATTTGGGTAACCAAGCATACAGTGCTTTGAAGCCACTGGTGGAGAGAAAGAAGAGAGCTATTTCAGCCTTCCCCAGTAATGAGACCCATAAATCAAAAGAATGAACATGGGAACATCAAGCGAGTCTTGGGATCTAATTTCAAACACCTTAAAGGGACTCCTTTTTTGGTTTAGACTTGCTAGGACCATGGTGCCCAGAGTAACGGCTGAACTGAAACATCTAGGTGTAAGACAGAGAACCTCTATAGGACTAAAACAGCTGAGCCAACACACACTCTCACCCTGAGCCTTCACATTTGAGAGGTTTGTGGTTAGGAAGTCTGGGTCTAAAGAAGAGGAAAATGGACAGGGATGTATTCAGCTAGGGGTACGCACATGTTCCTGTACCAGATAGGTAAGGAAATCATAAGATGATTTTGCAGGAGGGGAGAATGTTTTTCCTTCAGCATATGATTATAGTGGGGTTTTGAAACTGACTTGGGGGCAAGAAAATAAGAGCGTAAAAGCTTTTTGACTAAGACTGAGGAAAATGATGTGAATTTCTGTAAATAAATCAGACACATCCCTGAAAAACAGAATGGCTTCAGGACTTCAGATATGTCTATGGCAAATATGAAGACAGTCTATTCCTAGACTTTTGGCAGGCAGACTGGCCTTTCATTCAGTTCTTTCAAAAAGAAAATAGGCAAGAGAAGTTTTTGGAAAAAAAGGTCCACGTTCTTCTAGATGTTGTTGGTTCAATCAGTGTTAGAAATTCTTCATGGTTCCTCTCTTGCAAGCTGACTTTGGACTGTGCACATCGGCCTATTTTTAAACTGCAGGCTTTGTTTCACTCACATGCTTTACCCTTCTACTGTTCAGTTGCTAAAACCAGGGATTATTTAAGTTAGTTTATGGGCTGGTGCATGATGAGTTGAGAATTTGAGTTTCTGAAGTTATGAGAAGCAGATTGAGAGCAAAGAAATGTGGAGAGAATTGATGACAATGGTTGTATGGATCTCTTTTCTTTCAATTTCCCCCTTTTAAAGACCTCTAGTCGTATAACACACAGAGGTATTTAGTTCTAAAATCTGTATGAATAAATGCATTTAGAGTAGCTAAACTTTAGGTAATGTGTTGCTTTTGCTTCTTATCGGGAATAATTTAAATTCAATGTATAATGGCATTTTGAATTATTAAAAAACCTCCTCTCCTGCAAAATCATCTTATGATTTCCTTGCCTGTCTGGTGCAGGAACATGTGAGTATCCCTAGGCGAATACATCCCTGTCCGTCTTCCTCTTCTTTAGACCCTGACTTCCTAACCATAGCCCTTTCAAATCTGAAGGCTCAGGGTGAGAGTGTTTGGTTCAGCTGTTTTAGTCCTGTAGAGGGTCTCTGTCTCACATTATTTTGCCAAAGGTTTATATTTTAACTTGGGCTTGTGTGTAGTGATCTTGAGTATGTGTGTGTGTGTGTGTGTGTGTGTCTGTGATGTATGTGGGGTGGGGGAGGAAGGGGAGGGAACTTAAATGCCATTGGTAACATCTGAATTTAAGATTCACTTTTTTTTGGCAGAAACACATTTCTGATGGATAAGACTGAAATCTTTGTGGTCTTCAATAGCAAAGTGATCAGTGGGAAGAATATTCTTATTTTCAGCAGACAGTTAGGTCGGAAAGGCTTCTGGTTTTCAAGTTAAAGTATGATGTTTACATTTTGAAAAACTCCTATTTTATAGCAGCTGGAATTTTATTGTGTGTGGCAGCTTTTTGAAAAAAAAATGATATTTTCATAGTTTTTTTCCTGTAATGGCTCTTGGAGACAGTTGAACAAGTGAAAACTGAAAACTAATTGTAGCCATGTACTTGGTTATGTCAGATCCTATAACAGTAACAGGGTATTTTCACCTGGTACTGAGGTGGAGGCACTACTAGTTTTGGTGGGTATGTTCCTTTCACTTTGATTGCTTTGCCCATAATTATTCCCCAAAGTAGTTATGAGGTATAATTTAGTCTGTGTTTATCTCATGGTGGGTTTTCTACCTTGGAAGTACAGTGTTCACCCATCAATGCCTCCTGATTTCCTGATGCTTTTCAGACTAAGCTGCTACATTAGCAGTGTGTTTTTACCTGTAAACGCTTTAGCACACATATCACTGAGTAGAGGTCAATATCTGTTGATCACTTAAATGTAAATTTTACATGCACTGAAAAGCACAATTCTTACGCACACCCTTTGAATTTTGAGAAATGTGTGTATGTTACCTAGGAGGTCTCTTTGTGATTTTCCCACTCGATCCTACTTTCTACCCCAGAGAGAACTGTTCTTCTCTGTTTTCATGATGCTGCTACTGCTGCTGCTAAGTCGCTTCAGTCGTGTCCGACTCTGTGCGACCCCATAGACGGCAGCCCACAAGGCTGCGCCATCCCTGGGATTCTCCCGGCAAGAATACTGGAGTGGGTTGCCATTTCCTTCTCCAGTGCATGAAAGGGAAAAGTGAAAGTGAAGTCGCTCAGTTGTGTCCGACTCTTAGCGACCCCATGAACTGTAGCCTACCAGGCTCCTCCGTCCATGGGATTTTCCAGGCAAGAGTACTGCAGTGGGGTGCCATTGCCTTCTCCAGTTTTCATGATGAGTTTTTCCTATTTTAAGATTTTGTATAAATGGATTCATATAGTGTGTATACCCTTCTCTTTTACTCTCTCTACTATTTTCGAAATTCATTCATACTGTCATCTGAATAGTTTCATTCCTTTCCACTGTTGAGTAGTATTCCTTTGTGTTAATACAGCAGTTGTTTATCCATTCATTTGTTGAACACCTGGGTTGTTTCTAGTCTTTATGTGGGCATATGCTTTCACTTGTGTTGGGTAAAAAACTTAGGAGTGGAATTGCTGTGTTGTAAAGGTAAATGTTTGCTTAACTTGATAAGAAACTGTCAGGCCTTTTTCTAATGTGGTTTTACTATTTGACTGTCCCACCAAGAATGAATGATAGTTCCTGGTTGCTCCATATCTGTGCCAACATATAGTATCGTCAGTCTTTTGAATATTTACCTTCCTTAGGAGTGTATAGTGGTATCTCACTGTGTTTTGCACTTGTGTTTCCTTGATGACTAATGATTGTGAATGGTTTTTAGCTCACACATTGACCATCTATATATTTTCCTTAGTGGAATGTCTATTCAGGGTTTTGCTCATTTGTTTTTGAGCTTTTCCTTATTGAGTTGGACGTCTTTACATATTTTGAATATCTGTCTTTGGTCACACATACATTGCATTCTTTCCTTCCCATCTGTGGCCAGCCTGTTAATTTTCAAAGTGTCTTTGAGCAGCAGTTCTTAATTTTGAAGTCTAATTCATTATTCATTTATTTTTAAGAAATCTTTCCCTATCCGCAAATTAGAAAGCTACTTTGCTGTGATTTCTACTAGAGGCTTCATAGTTTGAAGTTCTGCATTTAGGTTTTTGATTAACTTTGAGTTGTCGTGTAATGTAAGGTAAGGATCCAGGTTTTTTTTTTTTTTTTTCTCATACCGATGTCTAGGTTCCAGCATTTTTTAAGAAGGCTTTTTTCCCTTTTGGAGTACTTTTGCACCTTTTACATAAAAAATCAGTCAGCTATATCTGTGGTGTTTTGTGGTAATTTTAGCCTGTTTGCTTGATGTGTTTGATCTTATGCTAGAACTATGCTCCAAATATGTTCATTTTCAGAACTGGTTTTTGAAGTGTATAGGCCTTTAGCAGTGCCATATAAGTTATAGCATCAGCTTGCCATGTTTATTTTTTAAAAGCTCAGTGGGATTACAACTTGTATTGTCTTGAATCTCCAAACTCTGGCATTTACCAAGTCAAGACTGTGTTCTTAATACTAAGACACCATTTGCTTTCCTGCTTTCATTCCATCAGGAGTGTACTATGAGTTTTCCAGAGGCTGTGTAATATGGGATATTGCAATAGATTAGATTAGGCTTCCTGGGTGGCTCAGCGCTAAATAATCCTCCTGCAATGCAGGAGACACTGGTTCGATCCCTGGGTCAGGAAGATCCCCTAGAGGAGGACATGGCAACCCACTCCAGTATTCTTACCTGGAGAATCCCATAGGCAGAGGAGCCTGGTTGGCTACAGTCCATAGGGTTGCAAAGAGTTGGACTCAGCAGAAGTGACTGAGCATGCATGCAATAGACTAGATACAGAATCAGATAGGAAAATCCAGTTGTCTTATATTCTCAATATTAAAAATATTTGCAGAAATGGAATTTATTTTTCACTAAAATTTAGGGTGAATGAATTTTTATAATATGGTAGCTTTTAGTGAGTGTTAATTTAAAATATTTTTTCATTTTAAGTTTTTTGCATGGTAAAATTTATTATATATAACCCACATAAATTGAAACTTTTGGGGGTGTTGAATTATTTTAGAAGTGTCAAAGGAGCCCTGAGAATAGAGAGAGAAAACTGTTGCTATAAATCAGTATGAATAATTGACACCTTAATAATAGTTATTCTTCCAATTCATAAGTATAGTGTATCTCTACATTATGTTTTATAAATTTCAGATAGGCATTTAAAAATATCTTTTGTTAAATGTTTTCCTAAGTGTTGTATGCTTTTGACGCTGTGAATGGAATAAACCATCCATGGTTTTCTCATTGAGGAATAATACCACCTGTGTCATAATTGTACAGAAAGGATTTAAATATAAAACTCCAAGATCATTGCCTGGGACATTAGTCCATAGATGGTGGTGGTTACCATAATAACAACCAAACCTGTTAATCAGGTGTCAGGGAATTTGTGATTTGAAACTTTTGCCGAGGTCTAGGCCATTTGCCTTCAGAAAACTATGAAATGAGCAAGGTTTATCTGTGGCATCTCTAATCAGTTTTTTCTTCATTCTCTATTGGCATCATGTCTACTCCCTCACGAACGCAGTGGCATCCTGCTTTCTGGTCACCTTCCTGAAATGGAAAGGGTGAGAGTCTGGTGATGATACAACCTTGCTGATGGATACAAATCCATAAGTGTAGATCAATGGCTAGTTGCCTGCTTTTGTGCTGCCTGTGAGTAGGAATGCTTTTTTCATTTAAAAGTGGCTGAAGCAAATCAGTAACGTTTTATGACATATAATGTGAAAATTAGATGCTTTTGAACTGTGGTGTTGGAGAAGACTCTTGAGAGTCCCTTGGACTGCAAGGAGATCCAACCAGTCCATCATAAAGGAAATCAGTCCTGAATATTCATTGAAAGGACTGATGCTGAAGCTGAAATTCCAATACTTTGGCCACCTGATGGGAAGAACTGACTCATTTGAAAAGACCCTGATGCTGGGAAAGATTGAAGGCAGGAGGAGAAGGGAACGACAGAGGATGAGATGGTTGAGTGGCATCACCGACTGAATGGAGATGAGTTTGAGTAAACTCCGGGAGTTGGTGGTGGACCGGGAGGCCTGGCGTGCTGCAGTCCATGGGATCACAAAGAGTCGGACACGACTGAGTGACTGAACTGACTGAATGTGAAAACTTGTGAAAGTCAGGTGTCACGAGTTTTGCCAGAAGTGAAGTGTTCTGGAGCTCAGCCACGCTCATTTGTTTCTAGATTGTCTATAGCTGCTTTCTCGCGGCAACTGCAAAGTTGAGGAGTTGTAACAGAGGCTGCGTGGAACTTCCTTGTAACTTAACACTGCCTCTCTCTGAGTTGCAAATCAGTGACTAAGGTGTCACTCAGCAGTGTTGACTGCCACGTGTATGGCTTTGCAGGGACACCGTATTGATTTATCAGTGCATATCCTTGATGTCCAAACAAGAAGAGAGGAGAAAAGGGGGCTGTGAGTGGTGTGCTTTAAGGGCACAGTGTAGTGAGGGTTACTTTGTTACTGATGAGACAGCAAAGCATCACATTTATTACATGATGACAGGATAATTGGCCTGAAAGAATACACCTCTCCATCGGCAGATTAAGCCCTCATTACAATATACCCAATTCACAGGAATGTGACAGTGAAAAATGGGGAAACTTAAAACCAAGTATCTCATCACAGCAGAGTTTCTTCCCCAAAATAAAAACTGAAAATGTAGCCAGTGTATGTCTCCAGGTGGCTTGTTTGTTCGCCAAGCCAGAAAAGCCGTTTGATGGTAAGTTAATGAAACCACATTTGATTGCAGCAGCTGAAGAAATGTGATAAGAGTGCACAAAATTGTTTAAACTATTAGCCTTGAGGAGGGAGCAGTTGCTGAAGGGGTTGAAGACTTTGGGCTCAATGTCAATAGTTAATTAACACAGCAGATGGTTTTGGATGGTTTTCCTGGGCTCTTGGATGAGGTTGACAAGTAGTACCAGTCCAACTCACTTGCTGTTTTCTTGAGGGATCAATGTAGAGTTTGAAGTGAAAGAAAAGTTAGCCTCTTTGAATAGTCTCTATAGAACAGTGGATTGTCAAAAACAAAACAAAACAAAAAACAAACCAGGAGAACTTGAATTCAGTACAGTCTGAAGTGGAATCTAAGATGATTTAGGACTGGTGGTGATACATGTAAAGCAGAAAAAGGCTTGGTTGGATAAATCTATAATGCTTGTGGAAATGTAAGGTATTTAGAGCCTTTGGCCACTCTTATGCCCAGGACTTTGCAGACGTTTGAATTTGTCTTGCGCTACTGAACAAGCAATGACCATGAACTTGATTTGTTCCTCAGGTTGATGTTGACCAGCTCTTTGAATTTTTATCAAAAACAAAAGCTGAATGTCCTCGTTTGCCTGACCATACAAACAGTTTGGTGGCCTAACAGTGTGGTAAAAGTGTGTGTGTTCTTTGCAAAAAACTAGGTTCAGAACTGAAATGAAAATTCTTAAAATGAAGAATTTTAAGCCACTGTCATTGAATAGCTTTTTATGGCTATTCAATGTATAGCCATAAATAGTGAATGGCTTTTTATGTAAATTTTCGGTGCAGACTTGAGAAATAACATTTACAGGTGAAACTTAATATTGAAGTAGTCATTTAATCAAACTATTGGTTGTCGTCTCACTAGTAATGTCGAGCTGCTTTAGTGCCTCCTATGCTGTCAAAAATTAAGAGATCTGTTTCCAAACAAAGTTTGGAAACTTTGTGGCAAATATATTTTCTTAAACTCATATCAGTACTGCAACACCTGGTGTAACAGGCAAATTTGGCCTTGGAGTACAGAATGAAGCAGGGCAAAGGCTAATAGAGTTTTGCCAAGAGAACGCACTGGTCATAGCAAACACCCTCTTCCAACAACACGAGAGAAGACTCTACACATGGACATCACCAGATGGTCAACACCGAAATCAGATTGATTATATTCTTTGCAGCCAAAGATGGAGAAGCTCTATACAGTCAGCAAAAACAAGACCGGGAGCTGACTGTGGCTCAGATCATGAACTCCTTATTGCCAAATTCAGACAAAAATTGAAGAAAGTAGGGAAAACCACTAGACCATTCAGGTATGACCTAAATCAAATCCCTTATGATTATACAGTGGAAGTGACAAATAGATTTAAGGGACTAGATTTGATAGACAGAGTGCCTGATGAACTATGGACGGAGGTTCGTGACATTGTACAGAAGACAGGGATCAAGACCATCCCCATGGAAAAGAAATGCAAAAAAGCAAAATGGCTGTCTGAGGAGGCCTTACAAATAGCTGGGAAAAGAAGAGAAGTGAAAAGCAAAGGAGAAAAGGAAAGATATTCTCATCTGAATGCAGAGTTCCAAAGAATAGCAAGGAGAGATAAGAAGCCTTCCTCAGTGCAAAGAAATAGAGGAAAACAACAGAATGGGAAAGACTAGAGATATCTTTAAGAAAATTAGAGATACCAAGGGAACATTTCATGCAAAGATGGGCTCATTAAAGGACAGAAATGGTATGGACCTAACAGAAGCAGAAGATATTAAGAAGAGGTGGCAAGAATACACAGAAGAACTGTACAAAAAAGATCTTCATGACCCAGATAATCACGATGGTGTGATCACTCATCTAGGGCCAGACATCCTGGAATGTGAATTCAAGTGGGCCTTAGGAAGCATCACTACGAAGAAAGCTATTGGAGGTGATGGAATTCCAGTTGAGCTATTTCAAATCCTGAAAGATGATGCTGTGAAAGTGCTGCAATCAATATGCCAGCAAATTTGGAAAACTCAGCAGTGGCCACAGGACTGGAAAAGGTCTGTTTTCATTCCAATCCCAAAGAAAGGCAATGCCAAAGAATGCTCAAACTACTGCACAATTGCACTCATCTCACACACTAGTAAAGTAATGCTGAAAATTCTCCAAGCCAGGCTTCAGCAATACGTGCACCATGAACTTACAGATGTTCAAGCTGGTTTTAGAAAAGGCAGAGGAATCAGAGATCAAATTGCCAACATCCACTGGATCATCGAAAAAGCAAGAGAGTTTCAGAAAAACATCTATTTCTGCTTTATTGACTATGCAAAGCCTTTGACTGTGTGGATCACAATAAACTGTGGAAAATTCAAGAGATGGGAATACCAGACCATCTGACCTGTCTCATGAGAAACCTGTATGCAGATCAGGAAGCAACAGTTAGAATTGGACATGGAACAACAGACTGGTTCCAAATAGGAAAAGGAGTACATCAAGGCTGTATATTGTCACCCTGCTTATTCAACTTCTATGCAGAGTACATCATGAGAAATGCTGGGCTGGAAGAAACACAAGCTGGAATCAAGATTGCCGGGAGAAGTATCAATAACCTCAGATATGCAGATGACCCCACCCTTATGGCAGAAAGTGAAGAAGAACTAAAGAGCCTCTTGATGAAAGTGAAAGAGGAGAGTGAAAAAGTTGGCTTAAAACTCAACACTCAGAAAACTAAGATCATGGCATCTGGTCCCATCACTTCATGGCAAATAGATGGGGAAACAATGGAAAACAGTGAGAGACTTTATTTTCTTGGGCTCCAAAATCACTGCAGATAGTGACTGCAGCCATGAAATTAAAAGACGCTTGCTGCTTGGAAGAAAACCTATGACCAACCTAGACAGCATATTAAAAAGCAGAGACATTACTTTGCCAACAAAGGTTCATCTAGTCAAAGCTATGGTTTTTCCAGTAGTCATGTGTGGGTGTGAGAGTTGGACGGTGAAGAAAGCTGGGTACTGAAGAATTGATGCTTTTGAACTGTGGTGTTGGAGAAGACTTTTGAGAGTCCCTTGGACTGCAAGAATATCCAAGCAGTCCATACTGAAGGAGATCAGTCCTGGGTGTTCATTGGAAGGACTGATGGTGAAGCTGAAACTCCAGTACTTTGGCCACCTCATATGAAGAACTGACTCATTGGAAAAGACCCTGATGCCTGGAAGGATTGAGGGCAGGAGGAGAAGGGGACGACAGAGGATGAGATGGCTGGATGGCATCACTGACTCTATGGACATAGGTTTGGGTAGTCTCCAGGAGTTGGTGATGGACAGGGAGGCCTGGCTTGCTGTGGTTCATGGGGTCGCAAAGAGTCGGACACAACTGAGCAACTGAACTGATATGTGTGAAAAGACATTTCGAAGGTGAAATATGTAAAATTGTATTACAGATCAGCACTGACAGATTAATATTTACACTTGATTTTGACAAGGGGCACTGGCTTTGAATCCCAATTAAGCAAATCGTCCTCCTCAGGTATCATTCTTCACATTAGGAGGTTTCCATTACAAACAATTATACTATATTTTTTCAAGTTTTGTTTGTGGGAAATTTTCTTTTGTTGTTTAAGTATAATATCCTTTATTACTTCTTGGTCCAGAAGCCTCAAATATTTACTCCATGACCTTTATTTGAAAATGTTCGCTAACCTCCAATTTATATTCGTGTTCACTATTCTAACTATCTATATTCAGGGAATGAATGCTCTTGTATTTGGTTCAAGATCTGTTTCAGAAACCAACGTGAAGGAAATTTTGTTGGAGGCTGCGGTGGCTTTGCTCTAGAAGTTACTCTCACCCAAGTCTTACTCTTGTTCTTGAATTGTGTTGAGGGCACAGCACCAAACAGGATGGTTGAGGATGGACCTGTCTCTCTGTGCTTGTTACGTGTTCCTGCTGCCCTGAGATGCTGGCCCCAGGCACGGCTGGTTTCTTAAGAGCCTGGACTGAGGAAGGGGAGGATGCTGTGGGCCCTCTGCATGCTGCCCTCCTTCCACTCCATTGAGTGTTCTTCCTCCTGTTCATGGACTTCCATCACTAGTTGCTCAGGTAACAACCTCCATGGGTCAGCAGCCATTCCTTCCGGATAATCTGTTTTGGTCTGGAGGATGACATTACCTTCTAGAAAGTCAGAGCTGCTTGCCCCAGAGTTCCTGCTGTCTCCTTAGGCTTCCTTGGGACTAAGAGGGATGAGTAAGCAAGTAGCAGTGACCCTGCTACCCTAGAAACCCACAGTGAAGGGAACAAGCCGACGTACAGACGTGCAACAGGCTGGAAATCCTGGATTGGAATTATTCTCAAGCCTCACAACTTTAGGTTCCCATAGCACCGATGTCTGCTTATAAACCTGTCTTCTCACAGAAATTAGAGAAGGAATACAGTGCAGTTTCAGTGTTCACCTCTTAATTCTCTCTTTCTTGTTCACAAATTGTTATCGTCATGACTTTTTTGTGCAGTCTCAATTTCTCTGGGTTATTGGTGGGGAGTGAGTGAGGATGGTGCTTCAGAATGTCAGATTCTACCCTTCAAAGTGCTGGAAACAGCTCCCAACCCCAAGGAAGATCTTGGAGAACTTGGTGTATTGATCATGTTGAAAGGTGAGGCTAGCTCTTTGGGAAAATGACTCATTGATGTGACTTCACTGCTGCCCTCATTTGAAGGTTCTTACAGTAAAAGTGTAACCCAGTTCTGACAAAGATTTGCAGCCGGGGCCGGACCTGCCTTTGACTCAGGGATGTGTCACATTCTCTCTGCCGGAAACTTGCATTCTTGATGCCAGTCATCATGGTCCTGGCAGGAAAACTTTTGGAGAGGTGTTGGTATTTGGTAGATTTATTTATTTATTTTTCCAGCTGTCTGCATAAAAACAAACTCAGATATTTTTTTTTCTCTCCTCTTTGAAAAGTTTTTTGGCATAGCTTGTCATTTCTCCGTCTGGCGTTGGTTATTGCCCTGCCACGGATGGTTTGCTTAGGGCCATGGCAAGGTGACTGTGGCCCTAAGTGAAGGGTAAAATAAACTATGGCGGCGTGCCTTTCTGGGAAGATGGAACCTCTTAACTGGTGTTAGGCGATGGGTGACTGGCCATGGCTGGTGGCCACAGGCGTTTGCTTCAAGTGTGGCTGGGATTTGCTTAAAGAGGCCCTTTAATTGCCTGCTGGTTCCTCACCTGAGTGGATACCTCTTCATCGTTCAGTGGTTTTATGCCAAGAGAATGCCTAGACTTGCTCGCCTGCGTTAGGAACTTCCCAGTGCCTGAGGACCACACCTAATTTACAAGAAACAGAACGTTCATTCCAGTCTACAGTTTATTCTTACAGCTCATGGAAGAAACATGTTCTGACTGGCTCCTTACTTTCTAATTTACAGATTTTTTGCAAGTCGATCCTTGAAGGCCGAGTTATGTCTTCCCCCTGTGTCTGTCTGTGCTGTTAGAGCAGTCCCTGGTAGGGAAGACAGTATGGTATGGGGGAGTTGTACCTGTGTAGTGGTTGAGGAACCATGCCCGAACTCTGGGTTGGCCAGTAGCCATAAGATCTTCATCTCATTATTAGATTGTTATAATTATCTGATGATTATCTGACAGTTCATTATCTGATTATTAGATTGAATGAGAGATGCTATAAAGCAATGGGTCATATTCTTGCTATGCATCAGAAACACCTGTGGACTCTTATTTAAATACATGTGATTGGACTATACATCAATGGTGGGCTCAGCAGGTCTGGGTGGAGCCTGAGGAGTGGATAGTTTGCCAGAGTTCCTTATGGCAAGAATTGAGGGCCTCTGCCTAGAGTCCTACCTGCCTGTAATGAATTAATTTCAGAACTAGCTAAATAAAAGGAGCAAAGACTGAGTAGTTAACATACCTTATTTTAGGTCTCCTTAACTTATCTTAAGTAGGACCTTGTGTTCAGGCTTTAAAAATGAAAAGGGAGAAATTAAAAAAAAATCTTTTCTCCTTAATGGAAACATGTGAATTGGTCTGGACTCTGGCAGGTGGAGCATCGTGTTGAATGAAATGAAAAGACTCTGAGGCCAGAGGACAGGATGGGACTAAAGCTCAGGGATAAGAGAGGAGAGGTGTAGGGGTGCCTGAGCTCGGGGTTGAGATTTCTGGTCTCTTTTGTAAAGATTGAAGCCTCTTTTTTTTTTTTTTTTTTTTTGATGGCATGGCATGTGGGATCTTAGTTCCCTGAGCAGGGGTAGAACCTATGTACCCCTTCATTGGAAGCACAAGCACAGAGTCTTCACCACTGGACCACCAGTGAAGTCTTGAAGGTGGTGCTTGTATTTCTGATCCTTTTGATTCTCAGACAAAACTCCCTGGTGTTGAGTTGAACACCTAGGGGAGTGTTCCTAGGCTATCTAATAAAATTCAGATACACTGTTACATCCTATTGTGGGCTGAGGTCTGTGCTAGGTTCCTGAGATTCTCAGGTGAGAGACTCAAAAGGGGAAGACAGGCATATGGAAAAAGTAACTGTTAGGCTACAACCTGCTAAAGCACAGTGATAGATGAGTAGGGGAATAATTTACTCTTGGGAGTGGGAGGTTATCAGGGAAAGCTTTAGACAAGTAAAGCCAGAGTAGTTTTTTTTTTTTTTTTTTTTTAAATTTTAGTTGGAGCATAGTTGCTTTACTCTATTGTTAGTTTCTACTGTTTAGGAAAGTGGATCAACTTTACATATATATGTATCCCCTCTTTGTTGGATTTCCTTCCCATTTAGGTCACCACAGAGCACCGAGTAGAGTTCCTGTACTGTACTATAAGTTCTTATTGTCTATTTTAGACATAGTATCAGTAGTGTGTACATGTCAGTCCTAATTTCCCGATTTATCCCATCCTCCTCTTTCTCTGTATCTGTGTCTCTGTTTCTGCTTTGTAAATAAGATGGCCTATGCAGTTTTTTTTTTCAGATTCTACATATACATTGACACACAGTATTTGTTCTCTTTCTGACTTACTTCTCTCTGTATAATACAGTCTCTAGGTCCATCTGTGGCTGCTGCTGCTGCTAAGTCGCTTCAGTCGTGTCCGACTCTGTGCGACCCCATAGACGGCAGCCCACCAGCCTCCCCCGTCCCTGGGATTCTCCAGGCAAGAACACTGGAGTGGGTTGCCATTTCCTTCTCCAATGCATGAAACTGAAAAGTGAAAGTGAAGTTGCTCAGTCGTGTCCAACTCTTAGTGACCCCGTGGACTGTAGCCTACCAGGCTCCTCCGTCCATGGGATTTTCCAGGCAAGAGTACTGGAGTGGGGTGCCATTGCCTTCTCCCCTAGGTCCACCTACATCTCCACAAATAACCCAACTTCATTCCTTTTCATAAAGCCTGAGTAGTTTTGAAGGCAGGGTAGGAGTTCCCTCAGGAGCCTGGGGCAAGTGAGTGTGTGAGGTGAGAGGAAGCAGGGTGCAGAGATGTACAAGACCAGAAGCATGACAGACTGAGCTGAGAGGACTACAGATGTTCTTGATAGTTGATTGTGAAGTTGGTGGGGATGTTAGAAGAGCAGGTGGCTGATCATCAAAGGCTTCGGGTTCCAGACTTTGAGATGGGGTTTCATATCCCAGACCTTTGAAATGTTGGTAGCAGGAGAGGGATGTAGTCAGAGCTGCTGTTTAGAGAGGTTGCAGTGACTAATAAGGCTATAAATGTGAGAGGTCAGGGTGTGGGTGCGAGAGAGACGTCTGGGAAAGAGGTATTGTGGTCCTGAACTAAGTTGGTAAAGCTTGGTAATTGGATGTAGAAAGTAAGGGGGAAGACAAGTTCTGGCTGATTGTTAGGTTTCTGGCTGGTTGCCAAGAGGAAGGCTTGAACATCATTTGACATGTGGATTACAAGGGATAGAAAGCAGGTGAGTAGAGGAGGTATCCATTGGGGAGATCAAAGAGATGTGTGGACCTTCAGGCAAAAATACCTAGTAGGCCTTTGAGTAACGAGAGCGATATTTGGAGAAGGAGTCAGTGCTCAAAATACAGATTCAGGGATGACCAATGTGAATTTAACAACCACAGAAAAGAGTAAAACTGCTGTACTTGTAGAGAGTAGGGGAAGAAGAAATGCCTAACTCTATGGCGGTTTTCTGTTGTTCAGTTCAGTCACTCAGTCGTGTCTGACTCTTTGCGACCCCATGGACTGCAGCACACCAGGCCTCCCTGTCCATCACCAACTCCTGGAGTTTACTCAAACTCATATCCATTGAGCTGGTGATGCCATCCAACCATCTCATCCTCATCTTCTCCTCCTGCCTTCAGCCTTTCCCAGCATCAGGGTCTTTTCAAATGAATCAGTTCTTCACATCAGGTGACCAAAGTATTGGAGTTTCAGCTTCAGCATCAGTCCTTCCAATAAATATTCAGGACTGATCTCCTCTAGGATGGGCTGGTTGGATCTCCTTGCAGTTAAAGGGACTCTTAAGAGTCTTCTCCAACACCACAGTTTAAAAGCATCAATTGTTCAGTGCTCAGCTTTCTTTATAGTCCAACTCTCATATCCATACATGACTACTGGAAAAACCATAGCTTTGACTACACAGACCTTTGTTGGTAAAGTAATGCCTCAGCTTTTTAATGTGTTGTCTAGGTTTGTCATAACTTTTCCTCCAAGGAGCAGGCGTCTTTTAATTTCATGGCTGCAGTCACCATCTGCAGTGATTTTGGAGCCCCCCAAAATAAAGTCTGTCACTGTTTCCCCATCTATTTGCCATAAAGTGATGGGACCAGATGCCATGATCTTAGTTTTCTGAATGTTGAGCTTGAAGCCAACTTTTTCACTCTCCTCTTTCACTTTCATCAAGAGGCTCTTTAGTTCTTCTTCACTTTTTGCCATAAGGGTGGGGTCATCTGCATATCTGAGGTTGTTGATATTTCTCCCGACAGTCTTGATTCCAGCCTGTGCTTCATCCAGCCCAGCATTTCTCATGATCTACTCTGCATAAAAGTTAAATAAGCAGGGTGACAATATACAGCCTTGACGTACTCCTTTTCCTATTTGGAACCAGTCTGTTGTTCCATGTCCAATTCTAACTGTTGCTTCCTGACCTGCATACAGATTTCTCAAGAGGAAGGTCAGGTGGTCTGGTATTCTCATCTCTTTCAGAATTTTCCACAGTTTATTGTGATCCACACAGTCAAAGGCTTTGCATAGTCAATAAAGCAGAAATAGATGTTTTTCTGGAACTCTCTTGCTTTTTCGATGATCCATTGGATGTTGGCAATTTGATTTCTGGTTCCTCTGCCTTTTCTAAAACCAGCTTGAACATCTGGAAGTTCATGGCTCACGTATTGCTGAAGCCTAGCTTGGAGAATTTTGAGCATTACTTTACTAGTGTGTGAGATGAGTACAATTGTGCGGTAGTTTGAGCATTCTTTGGCATTGCCTTTCTTTGGGATTGGAATGTAAACAGACCTTTTCCAGTCCTGTGGCCACTGCTGAGTTTTCCAGATTTGCTGGGATATTGAGTTCAGCACTTTCACAGCATCATCTTTTAGGATTTGAAATAGCTCAACTGGAATTCCATCACTTCCACTAGCTTTGTTCGTAGTGATGCTTTCTAAGGCCCACTTGACCTCACATTCCAGGATGTCTGGCTCTAGGTGAGTGATCACACCATCGTGATTATCTGGGTCATGAAGATCTTTTTTGTACAGTTCTTCTGTGTATTCTTGCCACCTCTTCTTAATATCTTCTGCTTCTGTTAGGTCCATACCATTTCTATCCTTTATTGAGCCCATCTTTGCATGAAATGTTCCCTTGGTATCTCTAATTTTCTTGAAGAGATCTCTAGTCTTTCCCTTTCTGTTGTTTTCCTCTATTTCTTTGCATTGATCACTGAGGAAGGTTTTCATATCTCTCCTTCCTATTCTTTGGAACTCTGCATTTAAATGGGTATATCTTTCTTTTTCTCCTTTGCTTTTTGCTTCTTTTCTTTACAGCTATTTGTAAAGTCTCCTCAGACAGCCATTTTGCTTTTTTTGCATTTCTTTTTCTTGGGGATGGTCTTGCTCCCTGTCTTCTGTACAATGTTACGAACCTCCGTCCATAGTTCATCAGGCACTCTGTCTATCAAATCTAGTCCCTTAAATCTATTTCTCACTTCCACTGTGTAGTCATAAGGGATTTGATTTAGGTCATACCTGAATGGTCTAGTGGTTTTCCCTACTTTCTTCAATTTAGGTCTGAAGTTGGCAATAAGGAGTTCATGATCTGAGCCACAGTCAGCTCCCGGTCTTGTTTTTGCTGACTGTATAGAGCTTCTCCATCTTTGGCTGCAAAGAATATAATCAATCTGATTTCGGTCAGGGCATATATGTGGATTTCTGTGATACTGAGTAGTTTGCCTTGGAAACGAACAGAGATCATTCTGTCGTTTTTGAGATTGCCTCCAAGTACTGCAGTTCGGACTCTCTTGTTGACTATGATGGCTCTTCCATTTCTTCTAAGGGATTCTTGCCCACAGTAGTAGATATAATGGTGATCTGAGTTAAATTCACCTATTCCAGTCCATTTTAGTTCACTGATTCCTAAAATGTCGATGTTCACTCCTGCCATCTCCTGTTTGACTACTTCCAATTTGCCTTGATTCATGGGCCTAACATTCCAGGTTCCTATGCAATATTGCTCTTTAGAGCATCAGACTTTACTTCCATCCCTAGTCACATCTGCAACTAAGTTATGTTTTTGCTTTGGCTCCATCTCTTCATTTTTTCTGGAGTTATTTCTCCACTGATCTCCGGTAGCATATTGGGCACCTACTGACCTGGGGAGTTTATCTTTCAGTGTTCTCTCCTTTTGCCTTTTCATATTGTTCATGGGGTTCTCAAGGCAAGAATACTGAAGTGGTTTGCCATTCCCTTCTCCAGTGGACCATATTTTGTCAGAACTCTCCATGACCCATCCATCTTGGGTGGCCCTACATGGCATGACTCATAGTTTCATTTAGTTTGACAAGGCTGTGGTCCCTGTGATCAGATTGGGTAGTTTTCTGTGATTGTGGTTTTCATTCTGTCTGCCCTCTGATGGAGAATGATAAGAGGCTTATGGAAGCTTCCTGATGGGAGAGACTGAGGGGGAAACTGGGTCTTGTTCTGGTGGGTGGGGCCATGCTCAGCAAATCTTTAATCCAATTTTCTATGAATGGGCAGAGTTGTGTTCCCTCCCTGTTATTTGACCTGAGGCCAAACTGTGTTGGAGGTAATGAAGATAATGGCTACCTTCTTCAAAAGGTCCCATGCACACACTGCTACACTCAGTGCCCCCAACCCTGCAGCAGGCCACCACCAACCCAGGCCTCCACCAGAGTCTCCTGGACACTCATGGGCAAGACTGGGTCAGTCTTTTTGTGGGGTTACTGCTCCTTTCTCCTGGGTCCTGGTGCACAGAAGTTTCTGTTTGTGTCCTCCAAGTGTCTATTTCCCAGTCCTCTGTAAGTTCTGGCAGCTCTCTGGTGGGGTAGTGGCAACCTCCTCCAAGAGGGCTTATGCCATACCCAGGTCTGCTGCACCCAGACCCCCTGCCCCCTCAGCAGTCCACTGCTGACCTGTACCTTCTCAGGAAACACTCAAACACAGTTCTGGCTCAGTCTCTGCGGCGTCTCTGGGTCCTGGTGCGCACAAGGTATGTTTGAGCCCTCTGAGGGGCTCTGGCAGGTATGGGGTTTGATTTTAAATGTGATTTCACCCCTTCCTATGTCTTGCTGGGGCTTCTCCTTTGCCCTTGGATGTGGGATATCCTTAGGTCACTGGTTCGTTTCTGGCTCGAAGGAGGAGGCAAACGTTGGGGCTTCCCTGATAGCTCAGTTGGTAAAGAATCCACCTGCAATGCGGGAGACCTGGTTTTGATCCCTGGGTTGGGAAGATCCCCTGGAGAAGAAAATGGCTACCCGCTCCAGTATTCCGGCCTGGAGAATTCCATGGACTGAATAATCCATGGGGTCACAAAGCATTGGATACAACTTTCACTTTCTATTATTGGGTAACAAAATTGTCCCAGATGTTCAGTTCAGTTCAGTCGCTCAGTCGTGTCCGACTCTTTGCAACCCTGTGGACTGCAGCATGCCAGGCCCGCAAGTCCCAGATGATGCAGTCATTATTTAGTGACTTAAAACAATGAACATGTTATCTCTTTTTGTAGGTCAGATCTCCAGGTGCCGCCTAACTGAGTACCTCTGTTTCAAGCCCTTGTAAGGCTATAGTCAAGCTGTTGGTTGAAACTGTGGTCTCATTTGAAGGATCGACTGGGGAAGGACCAACTTTCAAGGTCACCCATGGTTTTAGATAGGTCTTGGTTCCTTGCTGGCTGTTGGCCTCAGGTCTTTCTAGTTCACTACCCAGGCCTCTCACAACAGCATTTTCCCAATTTAGTTGCTAGCTGGCTTCCCTCAGAGTGAGTGAGATAGAGGCCTAGTCAGTATCAAAAGTGACATCATATCACTTTTGCTGTATGGACTAGAAATGAGTCACTTAGTCTTCCCCCCCTCCTAAGGGGAGGGGATTATGCAAAAGCCTGAATACAGGAGGTGGGGGGTCTTTGGGAGCCCCTTGGAGACTGACTAGCCTAGCATCTACGCGATGGGCTGACTAGTGGGTTTTAGAGCAGAAAGCAGTAACTGTGAAGGCAAGAGAAGAAGCAGAAGAGTGTGGTCCTACAAGCTAATGGAAAAGAGGAAAGAATTCAGATGTAGACTAGGTTATGATATAGCATAACTCATCTGAGGTGCTTAAAAATAAGATTTGTTTCTGGTTCATGTGAGTATTCATCATAGGTTACTTTGGGCTCTGTGTCACATAATCATCCCTGGACCACGTCCATGAAGGTAATCTAGGGACCTAAGCTGACAGTTTGGGAAACCATCACTATCTGAAACATTGCTGGTTGCCATGGCAGAGGGGAAGAGTTAGGGAGACCCAGGCATTAGCTCTCAGAATTTCAGCCCACGTTCTTTCCTTTCACATTTCGTTGACATAAATGATGTCGTGGGACCAGCCTCCCCTCAAAGTTAGTGAGGAAATGTACTCTTACTATGTGTCTGAGACTGGCGATTCAGAGACTTGTAGTGATTGGCACTGGGGTCAACCCCCGAGGGAGTAGTCAGGCGTGCCGCCCTACACAGAGGGGCAATGTGCCGACTAAACACGGTGTTGGAATTGGCAGTGATGTGGTCCTTGTTGTGTCAGCTGGGGTAGTGGTTGTGAACAGATGAGGTATTCCCCAATTGCAGTGGGTTAAGGAGAGAATGGCAGACAGGAACGTGCAGAGAGACAGGAGGAAGAAGCTGGAGAAATAGCTTCACCAGGCAGAAAAGCAGCTCTAATCGCTAGTCTTTCCTCCTCCTCCTTGATTTAATCATTGACTGGTGTTATGGTGGTTTCTTCTTGGGTATCAGACACATCTCAACAGGTAATTCCTTAACCGTGAAGCACTGCTGTGCACTTACGCTTCGATAATCTCAGAAATAACCAATGGGAGTTGAATCAACTTTGTGTTCCTTTGCAGTATTGCGTTCGAACAAGAAATCACCCATTTTTCTAAATTTTCCTATTGGGCCAAAGTCAGGGTATTAGGAGAACTGCCAAGTTTTTTGAGGAAATGGACTTTACATTTGTTTTTCTTTATGTTGCCTTTTTTATTAAGGACTTTTTGGACCTTTAGAAATAATTAGATCTTATTCATTTTCCAAATTTGCTCCAAAACATCAGTTGTCCATTTCTGCTGAGTTCAGTACTAAAGCCAGGATATGTAAAAGTACTGGGTAAGTTGTAAAGCAATAAGCTGTTGCCTCTTTTTCCATGATTTCTTGGTGCTCAGAAAGTAATGGAGTGCACATTTTGTTCCTGTAGTG
This sequence comes from Okapia johnstoni, assembly GCA_024291935.2. NCBI lineage: Eukaryota > Metazoa > Chordata > Mammalia > Artiodactyla > Giraffidae > Okapia > Okapia johnstoni. The sequence goes on along the minus strand of CM044306.1, from coordinate 119,091,688 downwards.
AGCTAATGGTCTGAAGTCAAGATGCAGATGATATGAAACTGGTGATGGGGCATCAGTTATACTTCACAGAACTTCATGAAGTAGATTTAATATGCAATATGTTGTCCTGAACTAAACACTTAAATAAGTTGTCATTTCATTAACATATAAGAATTGAACAAGAAGAGTTGTGGCTTACAAATCAAGTCTATGATTTTTTTTTGGCTACCATTTTCTTCTCATTAATTTCCCATTTCTTTTCAGGCAGTAGAATTTCAAGTAAGTAACAGATAAGGGCTGAAGGGAGCTGACTTCTGAAATAGAAGTAAATATGAGGTATATATTTTGATTGCTTACTCATTTGCCTTGCAGTTTTTCAACTTTAATATTTGAAATGCAGTAAAAGTTATACTAATAATGTTAGATTATCTTGAGATAAGTACAAAAAACATTTGGTCCCATCAAAAAATTGACATTATTCAGCTGTGAATGTCATACTGGAATGATGTTTATGAAAAATTCCTTCCCACCTTCTTGGCAAGATGCAAGCATAATGGACTGTAAAATTGCACCATTAAAATGGCCTGATGTGTGCTTGAACCCACATCTGACTTTGAAGTTAACCAGCTGCCTGTTACCAATTTACTGATTTTACTAGGTGGTGTGTTTTATTCAAAGGTGGTTATTAAACTTAATACTCTAAGCAAGTGATATAATCCATACTTCTTAGGATAGGATGGTATTCTGATAAAAGTCATTTCCAGGTGCTTTAAAGTGATTTGCTTTAGGAAGCAAATCCTTCTGAAGGTCTTTTTTTTTTTTTTTCTGATATACACGTGCTTATTTTGCTAGACACTGGGCCTTTTCACCCGCCCCCCCCCCCCAGTTATTATGTAAGTTCAGTGATTAAATTATTACTGTAATTAGGCAACCAGAGCCTCTGATTTCTTCGTAGTGTATTAAGCCTCTTTTGAGTTGTTGAAATAATTACCAAGCAGTACCAAGGGCATGATGGAGGTTGTGTATAGTTTGACTACGAGTAGTTGGGAGAGATTCGTTTGTGTCTCTGCTCTTCCAGTGGAGATAAACTGATAGCAGTAAGGAGGTGTATTGCTACCTGTTACATAGGGAGGGCAAGCTGTCAGTCTTAAAATTGGGCAGAGTCAGCCATGACTAATTTCAGAAGATCATGTGGCTCAAGTGGATATCCCCAATTAAGCTTCTCAAACCAATGGCCAGGTCACAGTTCTTCTTACCGCTTGGAATGGTTTTGCATTATGAAGGATGATTCACAGTTTCTCCCGTTTGCTTATCTGCTTTTAAGAAAGCATTATTATTCCTGAATTTTACTCTCAGAGATAATGTTTAAAAACTCTTGTTGAAACTGTAATATAGGTAATGTTGATAAATTATGTCCTCTTTTCAAACCTAACGTTTGGTAGATGCGGGCAGTGAGGTATGGTGGTGGGGCAGTTAGGGACCAGTTCACTGATAGAGAACCCAGCTGGAGGTGAAGCTGATGAATTCATTGTTGGATGTTTTGCATTTGAGACTTCCCCGGTGGCTCAGAGGTTAAAGCGTCTGCCTCTGACGCGGGACACCCGGGTTCGATCCCTGGGTTAGGAAGATTCCCTGGAGAAGGAAATGGCAACTCATTCCAGTATTCTTGTCTGGACAATCCCATGGACGGAGGAGCCTGGTAGGCTACAGTCCATGGGGTCGCAAAGAGTCAGACACGACTGAACGACTTCACTTTCACTTTTCACTTTTTGCATTTGAACTTGCCTGCAGGAGGATGTTCAAATGATGGAGATGCCTAGTATGCAGCTGCTGATACAGGGAGCTGGGAAGGTCCTGTTTAGATGTATGTATTTTGGAGACATTTATGTGTAACCAGATACTTGAGATGATTCAGTCTGCTCATTCATCATGAAATGCGATAACCCATATTGTAACACCATGAACTTGGAATTGGTCACTTAACTGATGTTAAGTGGTGGGAACACACCCAACATTTTCTCTCAAGGAAGTGAAAAGGCTGCATTTTTAACCTTACAAGTATTCTGCAGGGCAGGGTCAACAGAATTCTAGTGAAGCCACCATTCAGTTAGCACAGGTCTACTGACCTGAATTTTGAAGCAGTTAGGTCACAGTCATTTTGAATACGTGTATCTTTACTGTGAGGTAAATAATTGTGGGAATATCTGTTTGGAGAAAAACTGGCGGAGCAGTGAATCTTTATCTAGATAATTATTTTTAATTCAAAGGAAAGCAAAATGTTTACAATATAATCAGATTTTATAGTCACAACTTAACTAAAGGTGAGTTTGAGCTAATTTTAATGAATATCTTGAATACTTACACATATATATATGCAGGAGACCTGGGTTCAATCCCTAGGTCGGAAAGATCCCTTGGAGATAAATGGCAACCCACTCCAGTATTCTTGCCTGGAAAATTCCATGGACTGAAGAGCCTGGCGGACTGCAGTCGTTGGGGTCGCAAAGAGTTGGATGCAACTGAGCAACTTAACAACAACATGCACTTATATACGTAAAATTATTTATTTGGCTGCATCTAGTCTTAGTTACAGCATGTGGGATCTTTGTTGCATCAAGCGGACTCAGTAGCCCTGTGGCATGTCAGATCTTAGTTCCCTGACCAGGTGTGGAACCCACATCCCCTGCATTGGAAGGCGGATTCTTAACCACTGGACCACCAGGGAAGTTCCTTGAATACTTTTAAAAGTAGAAATCTTAAGTTAATCACTAAGTTGGACTACGGATAGTCTGTTGAGGAAGGTTATGTTTTTAACCTTCATGTGACATTGGGATAAGATAATTACATTTTCATTTTATCTGTTAATTTTGTCTTGTATATTCTAACTGATTGTTTTAACCCTATTTATTCACTGTTAATTGAGCACTTTGTTTGTATTGGGTGCAGGAGGTATAAAGAAATAAGTGAGATTGTCTTGTCCTTAGGGATGGAATATTCTAGTGGAGGACACTGTAAACCAGATTCATAGGACACAGGATAAAAATGATCATAGTCAGTGAAATGGGAGTCCAGATGTAGGATGAAGGAAGCTTTCTAGATGTTTCCAGTTACTGCACTAAAACAGCAAAACCAGCAGGTGGGAATGTGGTAACTCACTTAATTGGACTGATTATATATCTTAGTCTCAGCAAATCAGAAAATTTGGAGAATTAATATAGAACAAATATTAGGAAACAGTATGTTAATAGGGTGTATGAGATTAGTTATCCAGAAACATTTCCATTTTTCCTAGGTGATAAAATCTGAACCTTTGGAGTAAAACTTGTGATAGATAAATGTACTATGTGGCATACTTCTATTACCGACTTAAAAAGGATCCGTATCTTAAAGGAACCAATTGCACTCTGCACTCCTGATTGTATAGCTCAACTCCTGCTAAAAGGCAACCAAGCTATCCTATACCAATGGCACCACCTAGAGTCTCTTAGAGGGATTGCATCATCCTCAACTTCACCTGTCACCTCTTTTCTTGTTCTTTAGAAACCTTGTTTTGTAATTCTTTAACTACATGCATAGCAACTAACTCCCTGATAGACTGCCTTTTAAAAAATGTTCTTCTTAATCCATATAGTACTGTTCTTTTTGACCTGCTATCCTTCCTTTCTGTGTTGCAAATGTAGACCAAAAAAACCCCTAGTTATGAGTAGAGATAATGAAGATAACACAAATGTTACTGCTCTGTTAAGGCAGACCACCCTGTGAAGTACAAACAATGTCCCCGTTAGTTTAAGCCCTTGAAAAATTCCAGAAGTTCTATTCCAGATCTCCGTGGCTTAATCTGTTTGTCCATCATCTACTTAAATCTAAGCTCTTCTTTTTATACCTGGGTTCAAAATAGACTCAAATGCATTTCTGTTTTCAATATAAGATCGTTTAAAAATTATACATTTACATCATATTAGATATTATATATAAAACATATTTTCTATGAAAGTGTACTGTTTCAAATAACTGACATAGGAATTAACCCTTGACAGTAGTTTTATTTATCCGTTTTTCTGTGTGTGTATGTCTCTGTGTCTCTGTGTGTGTGTGTGTCTATGTGTCTCTGTATGTGTCTGTGAGGGGATGCGTCTCTCTCTCTATGTGTCTGTGTATGTCTTTCTCTGTCTCTCTCTGTACATCTGTCTCTGTTTCTGTGTGTCTCTGTCTCTGTGTGTGTGTGTGTCTCTGTGTGTGTCTTTGCCTCTGTGTGTGTGTGTGTCTTTGCCTCTCTGTGTGTGTCTCTGTGTGTGTGTGTCTGTGTGTGTCTTTGCCTCTGTGTGTTGTGTGTATGTGTGTCCTTGTCTCTCTCTGTGTGTGTCTTTGCCTCTCTCTGTGCATGTCTCTGTGTCTGTGTGTGTCTCTCTGTCTCTCTGTGTGTGTCTCTGTGTGTGTGTGTGTGTGTGTGTGTGTCTCTGTGTGTGTCTTTGCCTCTCTCTATGTGTGTCTCTCTGTCTCTCTGTGTGTGTCCTTGTCTCTGTGTGTGTGTGTCTGTGCCTCTCTCTGTGTGTGTCTGTGCCTCTGTGTGTGTGTGTGTCTCTGTGTGTGTGTGTGTCTTTGTCTCTGTGTGTGTGTGTCTTTGCCTCTCTCTGTGTGTGTCTTTGCCTCTCTCTGTGTGTGTATGTCTCTCTGTCTCTCTGTGTGTGTCTATGTGTGTGTGTGTCTGTGTGTGTGTCTTTGCCTCTCTGTGTGTGTGTCTGTGTGTGTGTGTGTCTCTCTGTCTCTCTGTGTGTGTCTCCATGTATGTCTCTGTGTGTGCGTGTCTCCATGTATGTCTGTGTGTGTGTGTGTCTCTGGGTGTGTGTCCTTGTCTCTCTGTGTGTGTGTCTTTGCCTCTGTGTGTGTGTGTGTGTGTCCTTGTCTCTGTGTGTATATGTCTTTGCCTCTCTCTGTGTGTGTCTCTGTGTGTTTGTCTGTGTGTCTCTCTCTGTCTTTCTGTGTGTGTGTGTGTGTGTCTCTTTGTCTCTCTGTGTGTGTCTCCATGTGTGTCTCTGTGTGTCTGGACTCCACTCGAGAGGCAACAAACAAGAAGCCTTAGTGACACACGATCAGGGTTGTGCTTTGGGAAGAGGCACCTGGCAGCGCTGGCAAGTCTGGACGCTGGGTTGAGTTGTGGTCCCTGCAGGCATGCGCAGTGCTCATTTCCTGTGCCTTGGTGAATTTCACTAACAGTGTACCACTGAGGTCTCACAGGCCTCACTCAAGGGTTTAGTTCCTGGAAATCTCAAAGAAAAGTTGTATCGGCTCTTATCTGGATGTACCCTTAAGGCAGGGTTGTTTAGATTGCAGAATGTCACTATTTGAATGGGAAACTTCAGAGGTCAAGAACCAATCAGTTACTGAAAAAGGAAGTTCCAGAAGGTCACTAAAATGAAATGTTCTTTTTCTATTTGACCTCCTGATGCACTGTAAAATGGAGAAAGCTTAAATTCCTAGCGGTTTTTTGACCTGGAAGGACATTTGACACTAACAGAGGAAGCTCCTCTAAGAAGATCAAGGCCTTACCTAAATTTGCTGACTTGAGGAGGCAGAGCCGAGGGTTAATTAAATTTGTATTACAGGTGGAGGATTCTGAGATCAAGAAATGCTTTCTCCTTTCATTCAAAGGGTGAGCTGAGCTGTGGATCTTCAAGGCACTCTTTGTGACTCTTCAGAAAACAGCAGACAAAGAAGGCTTTTTAGGATGTAATTTAAAAACTTCTTGGTGAAACTTGATGATCCCATATTTGTGGCACATGCATGTATCAGATTTATGTGTGTGTGCCCAGATAGGTATTTATGCTTTAAAATTTGAGGCTGGGTTCAATTACCAAGATCATTCAGATAGGCATCTTCAGGGCAAGACAGGAGGAGGGAGGCTTTCAGAATGTGAAGGGAACTGAAGCAGGTGAGCCTGGGCGCTGGGAGGATGCTGTGAATGAGGGTGTCCCCAGGCTTCTGTGTGTCTCCTCATTGTTGCTGTACTAATTGGTTCAGGGTTGCTGGTAGATCCTGGGCAGTAGTAATAACCTGCATTTAGGGAACTCTCTCGGATCTTCTGTCAGCAAGCAGGTAACTCAAACTATTCCAAAGTATATAATATAAAAAGTAAGGGTCACAACAGTGCCACTCCTAGGCATATACCCTGAAGAAGCCAAAACTGAAGAAGACACACATAGCCCATTGTTCATTGCAGCACTATTTACAGTAGCTAGAACACGGAAGCACCTAGATGTCCACTGAGAGATGAGTGGATAAAGGAGCTGTGGTACACATATACAGTGGAATATTACTCAGCCATAAAAAGGAACTCATTTGAGTCAGTTCTAGTAAGGTGGACGAACCTAGAGCCTGTTATACAGAGTGAAGTAAGTTAGAAAGATAAATATCGTATAGTGATGCATATATATGGAATCTAGAGAGATGGTACTGATGAATTCATTTGCAGGACAACAATGGAGAAACAGACATAGAGAGAGGACCTATGGACACGAGGGGGAGGGCAGGAGAGGGTGAGATGCATGGAGAGAGTAACATGGAAACTTACAATACCATATGTAAAGTAGATCGCCAGTGGGCATTTGCTGTATAACTCAAGGAACTCAAACAGGGGCTCTGTGACAATCTAGAAGGGTGAGATGAGGGAGATGGGAGGGAGGGGACATGGGTGTACCTATGGCTGATTCTTGTTGATGTTTGACAGAAAAAAAACACAAAATTCTGTAAAGCAATTATTCTGCAATTAAAAAATAAAGTGGCAAAAAAAAGAGTAAGGGTCATCTTCTCACTGTATCCCACAGTTTAGTTGCTACCTATTTCCTCATTATTCCTGCTTTAAACAAAAATTCTTTGCACAGATAGGTGCACATTTAAAAAAACCTGAGTAGTCTTTTCCCCATTCAAATTGTACCACTTGACACATTGTTATGCAAATACCAACCCCGTCCTCAGGTGCTGCCTTCTGCAAATCAGTCCTGCTCTGCATCTCCCATGACTGGGAGTATTCCACCATGTTCCATGGTTTGCCCAGGGTCTCCAATCAACATTTCAGCTGTCCCTGGTTTCCAGCCTTCAGTCGGTTGAATGGTGGCCTCTGAAAGCTTAATCCATATTCTCATCTCTGGAACCAGGGAAGGTACCCTTATTTGGAAGAAGTCTCTGCAGATGTCAGTTATCGAAGGATTTTAAGATGAGATCATCCTGGATTAACCAGGTGGCCCTAAATCCAATCACAGATATCCTTACAAGACAGGGAGAGGAAGAGAAGGCCACCTAAAGACACAGGCAGACTTGGGAAGGATGAAGCCAAAGACCAAGAGTTGCCTGGAGCCCCCAGAAGCTGGAGGAGGCAGGGATGATTCCCCTTTAGAGTCGTTGGAGGTTGTTGTGCAGTCCTGCCAACACCTTGATTTTATTTGGAGGGGGAGGTTCTTGTGGTGTCTGTAATTGTGGGAATAATTTCTGTTTTAAGGCCTCAGCTTGTGGTAATTTTATGGCAGTCCTAGAAAACGAACATATGTGTGCTCAGTCACTTCAGTTGTGTCTGGCTCTGCAACCCCATGGACTGCCAGGGATTTTCAGCCCATGGGGTCTTCCAGGTAAGAATATTGGAGTGGATTGCCATTTCCTCTTCCAGGGGTTCTTCCTCACCCAGGGACTGAACCTGCATCTCCTGTGTCTCGTGCATTGCAGGCAGATTCTTTTACTACTGAAGACCTCTCTCTGTTCTGAAAGATGCCAAACATTCTCTCCCAAGGCATATCCATGCACACCCTCTGCTGCTGCTGCTGCTGCTGCTAAGTCGCTTCAGTTGTGTCCGACTCTGTGCGACCCCATAGACGGCAGCCCACCAGGCTCTGCCGTCCCTGGGATTCTCCAGGCAAGAACACTGGAGTGAGTTGCCATTTCCTTCTCCAATGCATGAAAGTGAAAAATGAAAGTGAAGTTGCTCAGTCGTGTCTGACTCTTAGCGACCCCATGGACTGTAGCCTACCAGGCTCCACCGTCCATGGGATTTTCCAGGCAAGAGTACTGGAGTTGGGTGCCATAGCACACCCTCTAGAGCTCATCAATCGGGCAGGTTTCCACAAGTGGAATTCTCGTTCTGAGTCCTGATAGTATTTTCCCCCTCAAATGTATCATGTGCAGCCTTGTCTTAGGAATCATGTGAAAAGCAGCTACTGCATTGAACACTCATCGTGTGTTAAGCATTGTGTCTACACTGATAGCAACTCTTTCACGTACTTACTGGCATCTCATTTTAAAGGTGGAAAACTGCAGATTAGAGAACTAAAGTCACTTGTGTAAGATCATAAGTAAGTAGGAGACAGGGCCTAGGTTGAAAAATAAAGCATATTTTAAGTTTTGGGGCACCATGTTGTGTGAACATGGGCTGGCCGCTGGGTGTGGGGTGGTGACTGGTTTGGCTGTAATTTCAGGAAGAAGTCTGGTCTGACAGGATGTGGGCTCCATAGGGCATGTGGTGTTGGTAAAACAGCCCCATGCATGGCTCTGGATAGGGTAATGGGGTGCCAGCAGGTGAACTGAAAATCCAGGAGTGCAAACACCAGTAATAACTTTATTATGAGCCTTCTTTAATATGCCAGGTGGTGTTCTGAGTGTTTAGCACATATTAGCCCATTGTGAAGCAAGTAATAATATATTAGCACCGAAAGGGACCATCCATAAGTTGTGAGGTGTAATTTCTTGGCGTTCAGGTACAGAGAAGTTCTTGAGTGAGGGGAGGGCAAGCAGCAGCAGAAGTCTGTTCAGGAGGAACTGGTGTACCAGGTAGATTACCAAGGAAGAGATGTTGGCTCAGGCTGTCAACTCAGGTCTGCAGCCAGCGGTGAATGTGCAACAAGAATGACTTACACCAAGTCCAGAAGTCACTGGAGAACCCCAGAAAGAGTGGAGCAGCTGCAGGCTGATGGGAAAGAGATAGAGCTTGGTGTTGAAACCCCCAGGGTTATGACCTGATGGTGTAGGTGGCATATATTCAGTCCAGAAGTTTTTTGAGTAAGCCCTGGGCTTTCCTGGTGCTCAGCTGGTAAAGAATCCGCCTGCAATGCAGGAGACCCTGGTTCGATTTCTGGGTTGGGAAGCTCTGCTGGAGAAGGGACAGGTTACCCACTCCAGTATTCTTGGGCTTCCCTGGTGGCTCAGCTGGTAAAGAAGTGAAGTGAAGTGAAAGTCGGTTGGTCGTGTCCAACTCTTTGTGACCTCATGGACTATACAGTCCATGGAATTCTCCAAGCCAATATACTGGAGTGGGTAGCCTTTTCCTTTTCCAGGGGATCTTTCGAAACCAGATCTTGCACATTGCAGGCAGATATTTTACCAGCTGAGCCACAAGGGAAGCCCAAGAATACTGTAGTGGGTAGCTCTTTCTCCAGGGGATCTTCCCGACCCGGGAATCAAACTGGGGTCTCCCGCATTGCAGGAGGATTCTTTATCAACTGAGCTACCAGCTGGTAAAGAATCCACCTGCAATGTGGGAGACCTGGGTTTGATCCCTGGGTTGGGAAGATCCCCTGGAGAAGGGAACGGCTACCCACTCCAGTATTCTGGCCTGGAGAATTCCATGGACTGTTTAGTCCATTGGGTTGTAAAGAACCAGACACGACTGAGTGACTTTCACTTGATGTCAGTATGGTTTCTTATTTATCTTTTTATTATAACTAGGGAACATGAGGGTTCAGCCACACAACTTTCTGGGCAGTACAACATAGGCTTTCTGTGAACCTAATGATTAAGTTTGCTTAATTTTTATCTTTAGTAAAATTATCTTTATAGCATTTACTATTGTCTTTTAATTGATTAGGAACATTTAGCAGAGTTTCTTTTGATTCAGCAGCGAGATTATTTTTACTTCCTTGTCTCCCTGGGCCTTGTTCCATCTTTTGTTAACTTTTGGCCAAGAAAAATAGAGTAACACTTTTTTTTTTTTTTTTTGGTGGGAGAATATCCCCATCTTGTGTTGTGTTTTAGCTTCTACAGATGTAAATACAAACTGGCTGGGGAGTCCCCAAGGCATATGGGATCTTCCTAGCCAGGGATGGAACCCATACCCCTATCATTGGAGGTGAAGTCTTAACCACTGGATCATGAGGAAAGTCCTGCCTTAATTATTTAAGTACATTTCAATTTGCAGAAATTGAAATGAGTTTACTTGATAAGCCATAGCAGTGATTAGGATTTGGGGCTTTCACTGCTATCGCCTAGGTTCAATCCGTGGTTGGGGAGCTAAGATCCTGTAAGCTGTGCAGTGAGGTCAAAAAACAAATCAAACTTGACTGGTTTGTGCACTTTCTCATAGATGTACTTCTTGAAGACTTCTTTGGTCTCCAACGTTGCTGTCACACTGGGTTCTGGACAGATGGATTGTGGGACAATCTTGTGTGATAACGATTTATCTTTACCCTAATATTCACTTTGAATGCTTTCAAAGTTTTCTAAAAATGATTTCATTTGATCCTTCAGATCATCTTAAGGAATAGGTTATGCATTCTACTTAGTATGAGCTTCCCTGGTGGCTCAGATAGTAAAGAGTCTGGTTATGCAGGAGATACAGGTTTTATCCGTGGGTTGAGAAGCTCTCCTGGAGAAGGAAATGGCAACCTGCTCCAGTATTCTTGCCTGGAGAATCCCATGGACAGAAGAGTCTAGCGAGCCCTAGTCCACGGGGTCGCAAAGAGTTGAACACGACTGAGTGACTAACACTTCACTTCTATTAGTATAAAGGTATGGAGGTAACATATAGTACATTGATATTAGACCCAAGGTCAGAAACCTCTAATTGTTTCCTGCAGATCACTTACCACCCCACCCTCCACCCAGCCCCCAACTTCCAGCAAGGGAGGAAGCAGAATGTAAATGGTAGCATTGTCTCAAATCATCTTTTGGAAAGTTGGACACAAATCTGTCATTTTGTTTAAAACATGCCAATGGAGTTTATAAAAGAGAATTTGCTTTGCCTTAATTAAAAAAAAAAGTCCTTATTGAGTTTGTTACATTATTACTTCTGTTCTCTGTTTTGGTTTTCTTGGCTGCAAGGCATGTGGGATCTTAGCTCCCCAGCCAGGGATCGAACCCACACCCCCTGCATTGGAAGGTGAAGTCTTAACCATTGGATTGCCAGGGAAGTCCTGCCTTAATTATTTAAGCACATTTCAATTTTCAGAAATTGAAATGAGTTTACTTGATAAGCCATACCATCGAGTTCTGGTTGCTGTCTTAGAGAATTCCAAAAATTGGATGTGTCTTGTGGGTAGAAGTATGGTGTAGGGGTGCAAACTTGAAGTGATTTTTGTCTGATGCATCAAAATTTACATACAGTTTCAAAGAACTAGACTTTTTGATACTAAAATAGGAAACTTCAGTCTTCAGGCATTCACTTTGATAAAATTCCTGGATAGGACCAGGCACATAAAGGATAAACGCTTTCACAGAAAGTGTTTGAAGTGGTTGTCTTCATTGTACAGAGTAATGAAATAGAAGCCTTTTGTTAAGTAGACAGTGAATTCTTGGACTCAAGATTTTGAAGCAGAAAATACAAAAGCAGATTGTTGATTTTCATATGCTGCTGCCTTCAATGTGTTTTGTTCAGAAACATCTCATGGGATTGAGCTTCATGAGGGAAAGGCTGTTAGTTTTGTTCACTGGTGAATCCCTTGGCCCAGAACAGTACAAAGTAGGGGCTTAATATTATTTGTTAAGTGAGTTAATGAATGCGTATATTAAGGCTGCAAGAAGTGAAGGTACGTCTTGATTAATGGACTAATAAGTGAAACTATACATTTATAACAGGGCTTGTATGCTTCTTGAGCATGATCATAGTGATATGAATTTATTATTTAAATTTATCATTTAAGTATGTACACTGTAACAGCATGACAACAGACAAAGCTTGGGCTACAGGGCTAGAAAGACTGCTCTGGCCATGTTTTTCTTTAATGGGAAAAAATATAGCTGTGAGATTGGACATATGTGTGTAGAATACTTAGCATAGAACAATTTCTTCCTGTTCTCATTAGTGCTTTTTCAGACAAAACTGAGAAGGAAACTGTCACGTGTTAAGTTAGTAGTTCTCATCGAGAGTACTTTTGTCCCCCACAGGACACTTGGCGATGTCTGGAGATGTGGTGGTTTGTCAGGACCTGGGAGACTACTGCTGGCATCTGTGGTCACAGGCCAGGGATTTGCTAAATTATCCCACAATGCCCAAGACAAGCCGCTACAATAAAGAATTTCTCTGATACAAAGCATCAATAGTGCTGAGCTTGAAAAACTGTCCTAGTCAGTCATGAAAGTATAGTATTAAAGTATTGAGCAAATTAAAAAATATCACTGTGCATATCTCAAGTTGGATAAGATATTATTCTGTTAATATGTAGCAAATGCATTTTTTCAGTTCTTGATACTTTGGCTCCTGACCTAAGTTAGTTTTCCTAGTTTCTGTCAATATCAGGGATTCTTTTCACCAATATATTTATGTATGTTAAGAAGTGTTTTGCTTTCTAAACAGCAGAATAAATGAACGCCCAGTGAATCATTGCTGAGCTCAGCAAACAGTATTATTTGATACAGTTACAACTGCCACACAAGACTGACAGTATTAATTTGCTGCTGCTGCTACTGCTGCTAAGTTGCTTCAGTCGTGTCCGACTCTCTGCGACCCCATAGACGGCAGCCCACCCGGCTCCACCATCCCTGTTTGATCAAAATACATTTGATCAGTTTACTAATGTTGATTAGCCAATGATAACATGAAACTCGATCTCATTATCTGCTTCATAGGCACTTAGCCTGAATTCTAAATCTGGTAAGTTCTTGATGTTTTTAACATTAAAATAAAATTTCTACTTCCTTGGAAGAATATTGTGGATTTCTGAGGCCAGAGAAGAGAGTTGGAAAATTTGGGTAATTCCACCATTTCCTTTCTCATTAGACATTGGGTAGCGTATCATGTTTGAATTAATTGTACGGAATGGAAGAGACTTTGAAGATATATTTTGTGTTTATTATTGTTGGCTTAAAAGCTGACCCTTTTCCCTGGATGTTTCATGACACGTCAGTTCCTCACTTGGTAGGGTAGCAGTTGTTGACTTTGGTGGTCTGATGTCTCTCCGAAGGGGCTCTGATGTTGCTTAATCCTTCACTCTTGCGATTTTGCACTCAACTCCTGGGTGCAGTCTCAAAAATAGTTTCTCGTAGTGGACACTGATGATATTTAGTACTTGAGTTTGTTTTAGGTACATCACTAAGGGCTTTTCATGAATTACCTGTTTTATCCTCATCACAATGCTGTGAGGTGTAACTGTTCTTCCCCTGTTAGAGAGGTCAAGTGACTTGTCTGTGGTTGTAATACAGTCTAGAGGGTGGTGGGGCCAGGCCAGCTTAATGACCTTCACTCTCTCTGAGGAGGGAGTCTAGGTGATGGTGGTGTACCTTGAGTGGGATAATAGAGAGAGAGATCTGACGTGAACCCTAAAGCAGCAGAAATAATACATGAACTGTAGAGCACCACCATTTCTTACAGCTCTGCCAGGACAGGGAAGGCACTTACTGGTAGAAGAATTTTTTTTTTTTCCCCCAAATGTATTTTTTTCTTTAATTTCTTTTTTTTTTTAAATTTTTATTTATTTATTTTTGGCTGTGCTAGGTCTTGATTGCTGCCCCAGCTTTTCTCTAGCTGCTTTGTGCCGGCCTCTCAGTGGCTTTTCTTGTGGAACATGGGCTCTAGGTAAGCGGGCTCCGGTGCCTGTGGCTCACAGGCTCAGTAGTTGCAGCTTGTGGACTCGGGAGCACTGGCTCCGTAGTTGCAGCACACGGGCTTAGTTGCACCGAGGCATGTGAAATCTTCCTGGACCGGGAATCAAACCTGTGTCCCGTTCATTGCCAGGTGGATTCTTATCCACTGCACCACCCAGGAAGTCCTTTTTATTTTTAGTTGGAGGATAATTGCTTTACAGTGTTGTGTTGGCTTCTTCCCTACAACAACATGAATAGCCAGAAGCATATATATATCCTGTCCCTCTGGAGCCTCCCTCCCACCTCCACCCCAGCCCACCCCTCTAGGTTGTGGAAATAGGGTTTTAAAAGGGTCACCTTGTGAAGTCAGTGTCCCTCCCTTTTGCTAAGCAGTGGGGGCAGAATGGGGAGGTACTGACTTGCAGTAACATCCGCAACCTGAGAAGAAGCTACCTGGCCTGGCTGCTTCCTTTTCGACGGAGCCCTGCAGGCCACATGACCCTCCAGTTGCGCCTGATGGCTGTCTAGGACATGGCAGTATCTCTGGTTTGGAAGCACTTCTAAAGGGTTTTCATGTCTAGGAAGTGTCAACTAAAAAGATGTACAATGTGAGAGTTGTGAGTTTTATTTGGGGCAAAATGAGGACTGCAGCCCAGGAGACAGCACCTCAGAGAGCTCTGAGAAACTGCTCCAGAGGTAGTTGGGGGAAGGTCAATATATATTTTGGTGAAGGAGGAATTCAGTGTGATCACATGCTTACTTTACAAAAGGTTCTATGTTAGTCACGAGGAGTTGATGTCACCATGAAGGGATTTAGTGCTTTTCTAGATAGGAAGAGATGCAAGGACTGGGATCATGAAATCAGTTCCTGAAAATATCTAACCATCTAAAGACCTGTTCCACCAGTTTCTCTGGAGCACAGAATGCCTCACTTTGCACCCTGAATTCCCCTCAGAGGGTGCTGAAGGTCAGCAGCTGCAACAACACAGGGTTCAGTCTTCCCAGAGGCAGATGGCAAATGCCCTTGTTGTTCAGTAGCTGGCAGATGCTCTTGACAAGTGCCAATTTGTAGTTGACAGAAGCTAAATGAATTGAGCTTTGCACTCTGCTTCGTGTGTGTGTGTGTGTGTGTGTGTGTGTGTGTGTGTGTGTGTGTGTGTAGGACTCGAGACTCCCACTGGCTGGGATGAGGGAGGTATGGTCTCTCCTGTGGGTGCTGGGTGCTCGCCTGCTAGAACTCGGTCCCCTGGGAGTGTAACCAGTTAATTCTGCCCAGTCCTCTCGGGTCTGTGAGCTCCTTTAAGTTGGTTGATGTGTTAATACTAGTCATAATAGAGACCCGATGTGTTCTAGGTCCTCCGTTTGACGAGGAAATGGAGCCGTGGAGGGATCAGCAACTGCCTGAAGTTTTGAGCCGTGAGGGGAGGAGCTGAGATTCCTACACAGGATGATCTGATGTCAACACCTATGCCCTTGTCACCCCCTTTTCGTCTTTTCTCCACTTTCTTCTCCATCTCTGGCATATGGTAGTTAATGAATGTTGGTTGGAGGAATGCATGATGCCTGAGCCCTTTCAGGTGTAAGCGAAGTGTTGCTTTTACCTGAACACAATGCAGAATCTCAGAATAAAACAAGCGTGAAGCCCTGTGTTCTCAGGGCCTCCGCCCGTTTGTGTCTCTCAGGTCTGGACTTCCCAGTCTCCAGTGCAGCTTCGGAGTCGGCTTCTGGAGCCCTTCCAGGGAAAACTTTCCAAATGTTCCTTGATGCTGTTTGGACTTTGACTTTCAGTCTGATTCTTCATTCTGACACTCCCTGATGGTGGCTTCCCTGAAGGGAAGGCCTGCCCACCCCCAGATCCAGGTGTGGGGTCCCTCGAGCTGTGGGACTGTGAAAGAGAGGCTGGCCTTTTTGCCTCTCAAGTTTCTCCCCTGTATGTGAGGGACTTGTACGTAGTCTATTTCTATAGTTTCCCCCCCCCATTTGGCCTCTTTAAGAATCTGTTAAAAACGCATAATTCTGTGGGACTCAGGTTCCCTCTCACACAAAACCCATCCATCTACTACTTATATCGTGTGAAGGATCTCTTCTTTACCGGGTTGTCTCCATCTCTGACAGTGTATGGCATGCCACAGTAACACTGCGTTCTTTTTAATTAGCAGATTTATTGTGAAGACAGTTTGTATTGAGACTAGTCAAATTCATAAGCCTTTCAACCTGGGCTCTGACACAGAAGATTGAGGGTTTTGGTGTAGGCTCCTATCAAAGAGGTGCTGACAACTCCAGACTTTAAGACTTCTGGATTATTCCTTCTGACTTTTAACCCCATGTTCTCATCTATTATGTTATATACAAATAAAGGATGAATGTGTTTTTCTTGGAGGAGTAAATAGTGGAGTGATGTTTTGCGGATGGAGTTTTAGCCTTACGGGGAACATCAGTAATTTGTCTCTAGTTTACACACTTAATAGGTGAAGCATTGAAGAGCTCTTGGATCCCACAGAAAAACTTGAAATCTTCTCTCTTGGTTCCTTTTGATCTCTGCACCTAGCTGCTACCCACCAAGTGTCCCCATTCCCACGACCCTCAACACTTTGAACCTCTTCACATCCCACCTCCTTTCTTGGCCTTGTTTTTTTGCCAGTAAATTCTGTTCTCTGTACAAATCCCACCCACCTTTCTGGGGCTGCTCCAGAGATCTGGGCTCCTTCCAATCACAGGGAAATTTTCAGTCACTGAGAATTTTACATATGTTCTTTCATGCCTGTCTTAGATGGAAGGTAGGAAACCAAAGGCATCGGAGAGAGAGACCACCTCATGGGCATCTCCCAGCATGAGAGGCTGTGTGGTACCCGCAGTGCTCACTCCAGCAGACTTTCTCTAAAGTGGAACATACCTTTCAACAGACGAGCATTTTATTCATAACATTCTAACCAGTCCCTCGTACATTTGAATCAAACCTTTGTTTCACTTGCATGTACTTTTGAAGGGAAATAAGTGAGCAAACTCAAATATTTGGTTTACAGCAGTTAAGATGGTTAAATGCAAACGTTCTTGGCTCACCCCTTTGCCCCCTTCCTTGCTCTTGTGCTCCCTCCCAGTCGGTCAGATAGCCTGTTGCCCTGGGACTCTGATGGGGTTTTATTTACTGCCTGGTGGAAACACTTGGAAGGTGGGGTAGGGGAAGCAGTTAGAACAATACAGACATTTTGAAACAGTTTCTTGGATTTTTTTTTTTTTAATTTTTGGCAGCTGAGATAGGCCTGCTCAGAATATATTTTTTTTTAAAAATGTTTTACCTTAGTGAGCTCTGTGTTTGCCAGTGTAAATGTTTCCAAATTGTTCTCTTGATTTCATTCTTAAGAACCTAGGCAACTGGTATAATGTATATACACACAAAGGATACATCTGTTTCTTTTTTTTTTGGTTTAAAAATGCAGTTATTCTTGTTGAGAAATGGTGACTGAAGTTAACTATCAGAAGTCAACTAATTGAATTCCTTGCAGAGTGTTTCTATGCAGTATAGTATTATCAGGTACAAGTAATGATAATGATGAACGCATGGGCTTGCCTTGGTGTTTATGAAATATTTCACAGAAACGAGAAAGTTATTAATTCTATCTTTAACACTTCAACAAATTAGAACTCAGTATCGTCTGGGTCCCATATGGGAACTGAATTACCTGAAAAGAGATTTTAACAGGACAAATGTTAGTCGCTCAGTCATATCCAACTCTTTGCAGCCCCATGGACTGTAGCCCGTCAGGCTCCTCTGTCCATGGGATTCTCCAGGCAAGGATACAGGAGTGGGTAGCCATTTTCTTCTCCAGGGCATCTTCCCAACCCAGAGATCAAACCTGGGTCTCCTGCACTGTGGGCATATTTTTTACATCTGAGCCACCAGGGAAGCAACAGGGAACAACAAATGGTTTCTGTCAATAAAAGGTAGCAGGTTAGTAAAGTAAGTTCATGATAAGCAACTTTCAGTGGAGCTCTTATAGTTGTTCATATTTGTGAACTGTTTGCAATATCTTTTGTTATTTTGTAAGACTTCTCTTTTGGAATAATTTTATTTTGCTGTCTTTAGTCTTTAAAAACACAAGAAGGTTAAATGCCCAATCTTTCGAAACAGTGAGGGGGAAAAATATAGGGCTTTTGTTTCTTTAATATTTTTGTGTATTTTGTAGCTTTTATATTTAATTTTTCCCCCTCTGCATCTAGGAGAAATAGTGTGAAATACAGGAGCAAGAAGTTGGCTCCAATCTTATTTCTGCCATTGTTGACAGTTACTTAATTTTTTGGTCTTGAATAAGTTATTGAATTCCTCTGGCACTCAGTTTCCCCATCGGAGAGTAGATGTGGTTGGACTAAATGATGTCCAAATCTCTTAGTTGTCTGAACCCTGCTTTTCATCAGTGGAGGTGTAACTGGCCTCCCTGCAGAATGTAGATTACAAGATCATTATCCTATGAATTACAGAGTGAAAGTGAAAGTCGCTCAGTAGTGTCCAACTCTTTGTGACCCTATGGACTATACGATCCATAGAATTCTCCAGGTCAGAATACTGGAGTGGGTGGCCTTTCCCTTCTCCAGGGGATCTTCCCAACCCAGGGATCTAACCCAGGTCTCCCACATTGCAGGCAGATTCTTTACCAGCTGAGCCACAAGGGAAGCCCGAATTACAGAGTAAGTCTGGGGAATTATATAAAGCCACTCTTCTAATTGATTTGCCATGCTCAGTATGTATCACCTAATGATGCTGTTTTGTTTTTCAGTGAGTTAGATCTTACAAATTCCCTAGTTGCCAAAACCATGATGAACCTTGTGGCCTTGGCAGTTATGTGTCATGAGTTGCATAGCACATGATGATAAACCTCATGGTTTTCTGAGCTAACGTATGATGTAATGCTATCTTCCAAATGTGGGATGGACCCTGTTTCTCTAAAGAGAACATATTTTCCCCACTTCATAGAATTTCATTACCAAATGTAAACATGTATAATAAGATGTGATCACTTCCAAATTTATACAATTTTTTGCTTAGTGTAACCAAATTTTGCTGTCTCGTCTTTAAGGACATAAGAATATTAAATGAAATGAAGGAAAAATACATTTCTAGAATATTGCTGTGGGAGAGTTCTTATTCTGGCCATGCCAATAGCACCATGCTTTTATTGGATGAACCTTGATGCAGATAACAGTTATAAACTGTGGACCAAATATAAAATCCGTTATTTGAAGACATCGAAGAGCAACTGATAGCTGATAGAAATTAAAGGGAAGTTGATTCTTGAGAGATGTGAATTGCATTGGGTAAAGTTAATGCTCATATGGTGTTTTGCCTGTTGGCATTCTCCAGTCTGTGCACAGTGGGATGGCTAGACATGGAGCAGAAAATGACAGTTACTGGCAGGAGGAATTAGGAGATAAATGGTATTTGTGGCTGCCAGAGTGACTGGAAAGTGAGGAGACACATCCAGCAAAGGAGAAAGTCACAGAAGAGGAAACCCCAACTTCTGTACTAAATTCTCTCTAAATTCTTGACTGATTCATGGAAAGACTAAAGTTCCCAGTGAAAAGAAACAGCTGGAAAGCTGAAAGAATCAAGTAGTTCCAGTCACCGTACACCATAGGGAGACAGAATTTAGAGTTTGATTCTAGCCACATAACTGTCTGATCATTATTCTTCAGAAAAAGATAGTCTCTGCAATATAATATTCACAATGCTGCTGCTGCTGCTGCTGCTAAGTCGCTTCAGTCGTGTCCGACTCTGTGCGACCCCATAGATGGCGGAGCCCATAGATGGCAGCCCACCAGGCTCCGCCATCCCTGGGATTCTCCAGGCAAGAATACTGAAGTGGGTTGCCATTTCCTTCTCCAGTGCATGAAAGGGAAAAGTGAAAGTGAAGTTGCTCAGTCGTATCTGACTCTTAGCGACCCCATGGACTGCAGCCTACCAGGCTCCTCCATCCATGATACTCTTCCTGTAATACCAATCACATGAAGAGAAGGGAAATGACTCATAGTCAAGAGAAGAAACAGTTACTAGAAAACAATCCCAAGATGACTAAGATACTGGAATTTAATGCACAAGAACTTTAAAAGCAGCTATTATAAATACTGTAGACTTAAAATATGGTCACAATGCAACCATAGATGGGGAATTTTAATAGAAAAATGGAAAACAGAAAACTCAAGAGGAAGTAAGATACCTGTGTGTTACTTGCTCAGGCATGACCAACTCTTTGCTACCCCATGGACTAGCCATGGTAGCCCACCAGGCTCCTCTGTCCATGGAATTTCCCAGGCGAGTATACTGGAGTGAGTTGCCATTCCCTTCTCCAGGGGATCTTCACAACACAGAGATGGAACCCGGGTCTCCTGCATGGCAGGCACATTCTTTACCATCTGAGCCACCAAGGAAGCCTGGAAATAAGATGATTTCAATCAATTCTCTTCAAGTTTAGTCATTCTATCTTGAACAAAGAGAAATGATTCAAGAAAAATGGAAAAGTGTCTTGGTGCTGTTATCCTAACAGACATTATCCTAATATCGGCTGTTGGGATAATATCAAATAGTACATATGTAACTGTAACCTCAGAAGATAAGAGAATGTGACAGGAAAGTGTTTGAAAAGATAATGGCTGACAGTTTCCCAGATTAGGTGAGAAAAAAAGATGAGAGCTACTCAGCAGACCTCAAGATGAATACAAAGAAAATCACACCTAGACACTTCCTAGAAAACAGCTGAAAATCAAAGAACATTGAAAGCAGCCAGTGTGAGAAAATGAATTACATACAGTGGAATGGTGATACAAATGATGGATCACGTCTCATCAGGAAAAAGGGAGGAGGTTGTAAGGTGGTGGGACATTTTTAAAGTGCTAAAGAAACAAGAATCTATTTAAAATTTTATGTCCAAAGAGAAATCCTTCAAAAACAAAGGTGAAATAAAAAATATTTTCAGAGAAATGAAAATGGAGACAATTTGTTGTTGATCTGTCCAACAGGAAATTCTGAAGGAAGTTCTTCAGGCTCAAGGGAAATGACACCAGATGGAACTTAGCATAATAGTGTGGGGTTTTATAACATAAGTAGATATACAATTCTTACATTTTAATATATATTACGAGTGCTGTAGAAATCTTAAGGATAGTGAGATCTGTGAAACCATCAGTGTTCATGCAAGAAAAACAAGAATTTTGTGGTGTTTTGTTGCTTTTCGTTTTTAAAAAATGTGTAGGTCATTTGTTAAATCATTGTCACAGGATTGTTTGGGAGGAAGAACTCAGATAATGTGAGAATTAGATTATAAGAGAAAAGGAAGTAATAGTGGTAGTGGGTGTAGATCAACCACATATTGACAGGACCAGAAGTATTGATAGTTGCAGGGGCAAACAAAAGTTTTACAAAATTATTTTCTGTATGTTCTGAGAGATCCTTCTCTTACAGTAACTCTGATAGGGTAAATGGGTTAGGGATGGAGGGAAGAAGTGGGGATGAAGGGGAAGAGGAAGCCACTGATAACCCACTCTTAGTAGAAACAATGGCCAGAATCTAGATGATCTAGAATTAGGTCACTTACAGAATCCATAGGTGACTAGGTGATAAAAACCTTTCCTGAAGGATTTTTGGTGTAAAAAAGTATCTTGCTCAAATGTATCCCACATAGTATCCAAACTTTTGGATTGCACAACTGGTATCAGCAAAAATGTCTTAGTATGTACCCTACATATGTAGCCCATGAACTATTGAACTAATATATTATGATGTTATAAAACAGTTTAAACAGGAGATAAAAAGCAAGAAAAGTACAAAGAAACAAAAGTAGAAGAAGTTCTAATACTATTGGATCACAGTGTTCTATTTTGTACCTTTTGAGATGGTATCTAGTTTGAAGACCTCTGCAATGAGAATACAGTACTGGGATGTACTTGGAATTACTTGTTTTGGCTTATCTGTCTATATTTCTATTTATAGAGTACATACAAAATTTTATACAACTGGAGTATCATATGTCTTTAAAAATTATGTAAAGCTGTAAAATTCAATCTTGTTTTTCAGCTTTACTACTATTCCTACCAACTTGAACCATACTACACCCCTTCATGGATAACCTAATAATCTAGTGAATAAGCTACACTATGTTTCCTATATCCGTATAGTCTTTATTGCTTCATAAATAAGGACATAGTATATGAATGTTTCTGCATCTTGATTTTATAACCTAAAATAGATTGTAGAAAATCCTCCAACATAGGTAAAACTCATTTTTAATGGTTATATAATGTTCCGTGTTGTAAATGTGCTGACTTATTGAACTATTCTTCTATTGGCCATTCTGCTTATTTCCAGTATACTTACTTTTTTTTTTGCTGTTGTAAACAATGATTCAGTAAATGTGTTAAGTATATATATCCTTATGTATGGGAATTTATTTCTTTAAAGTGTAAAGGATGCGATTATTAGGTCATTGGATATCTTGAATTTGTTTTTCTAGATTGACCTCCAACGTCTTAGAACTCATATTTCCACTAGTGATGCCAGAGAGTATTCTTCTCCCATTTTGTGTCTGCGTCAGCCATAGTTCCATTTTCCCCCCCTCACATTTTGGTGATTTGAAAAAGTCTTGGCAGAGTGGGTGCAAAATGCAGTTTTAAGTTTGCATTACTGGTGAGGCAGGGCATCTAATCAGTCTTCTGAATTTTCTCCTCAGGTAATTCCATGTTCATGTCCTTTGTCCATTTTCTTACTGGGTTTTGTTCCTGTTGAGTTACCATTTGCTGTGCTGTTAATTTATAAGAGACCTTGGCATCTCATTCCCTTATTTCTCTGTGCATTGCAGGTATCTTTTCTGGATAATTATTAACTTTATGATGTCTCTTTAGACACAAGCCAATTTCTGTTTTCTAAGGTCAACATAATTTTTCCCAAAGTCAAATTTGAATTATCTGCTTAGAAATTCCAATGTAAAATATAGCAGCTGCCGTGAGAGCAAAGTTCTCCTAATGTATGCAGGAACTGAGGTGGCATTGCTTTTACCATGTTCTCTGGATCAGCCTACTGTGCAGGGGCTTAACTTGGGCACATACCCAACCAAGGCTTGTTATGAGCCCTTTGCCCTACTATGGGAATATCCAACAGGGCAAGATTTACTTGATTGCATTTTGCTGCCTCTCCTATAGTTTTGTCCTCCTTTTGCTTCAGACTTCTTGAAATAGACTGTGTTTTTTCACTAGGTGATATTGGCTGTAGGAAAACACCATTTCCAGCAGTGTGGATCTTGCAGGTCCTGTAGGGCAGTGGATATTTTATTTCAGCTGGATCAGACTCCGAAAGAGGAATGGAACAGATGTTTGAGTTTGGTTAAATGCTTTCAATATTTATTACTTAGGTGACCTAGTTTAACAGCAATTGTAATAGAAAAAAAAAAAAAAGCAAGGCCATTTGGGAAAAACAGAGTTTATTGCATTCACCTTAAAAATAAAAAAACTTTTCCCTTTTTATTTTATTTAGCTTGAATGTGGGAATAAAGCCCTGAGAGATTCTCTTCCCCCTTTGAACAGATATTTATATGTATACTGAGTTAAAAGTGGTTTCCCATGTGAAATATTTGTTGATATGACCAGAGAACAGTCTTACAGCCACAGTTCTTGATGTGCTTATAGCTGAGTTTCAGAGCTGAGGAACTTTGAGGTCACTTCAGAGCTTTACACCTTATAAATGAGGGAACAGATGTAGAGGAATTTAATCCATGGCTCTCAGAGATTCAGTGGCACAGGCAGAAGGATAATTTGAATTTCCAAAATCCGATCCAGTGTTTTTCCTTTCTCCATCTTGAGTGCTGTGGATGCCATGTCCTGGAGGAATGAGCACTTGGATCTTTGTTCCATTATATCCATCTTTGACTCTCTAGATGCCTGTCTCAGAGCTCAGTATAAGGAAGGTTCTGGCTAGGAAGTGGAAAGATTGTGGAAGAATAGCTTGTTTGACATGTTCCCGTGATTGTTTTCATTCTTCCAGGTCTACAGGTAACGAGAGGGGAGTGTGTAGTGTTAACATCCCAACCCTAAAGCCATGAATGTCCCTTGTAGCTGCCACTGGGGTCCATGATGGAGAGCCAACTCAAAATTCATGTAGATACAAGAGCTCTAACAATGCTGTGGGAGAAGAATTTGGAGAATGAGCAAAGTTAGGTATGAAAGGCTTTCCAGACTAGTGGATATTTATTTCCCAGATCTGGCCCACCAGACTTTAATTCCTTGCAGTGTTGTAAGACGTGGGTCGCTGGAGAATGTAACATTATGGCAGCTGAGGCTGAAATCTCATCATGTGGTGTATGGAGCAGCTACCAAAGTAAAAAGCAGCTACCAAAGTGTAGCTACCAAAGTAAAGCAGGAGGGAAGAAAAAAAAACCTGAAGTGATAACGTGGGGGATTAGATGCATATACCTGATTATTACTCTGAATTACATCTTAAGCAGCAGGCTGAAAGGAGATGAAAACATTTGGAATTCACCGAGATGAACAAGATTTACATTTTTATCGTCCAGAAATACTGAAAGATGGGAAATAGGAAGCATAAGAAACCTGCCTTTTCCTTACCTCTTCCACTGTTTTTAAATTTTTTAATTTATTTTTTATTTTTGGGTTTGTTTGTAAGAAATCTGGGGTCTTTTTTTACATAGTTAAAAAAAATTGTCGTAAATATAACTAAATTGGCCATTTTAACCTAAGTGTACAAGTCATTGGCCTTAATTACAATTCATGTTGTTGTGTAGCCAGCACCTCTGTTCTTCTGAAACTTTCATCACTGCAAACAGAAGCTCTCTACCTATCAAATTATACAGCTCCACCTCCCTCCCACTGTTTTTTGGTAACCTCTATTCTACCTTTGTCTCTCTAAGTTTGCCTATTCTATGAACCTCATTAAGTGGAATCATACAGAATTTGTCCTTTTGTATCTGACTTATTTCACTTCACATTATGTTTTCCAGGTTCTTCTAGGCTATAGCATGTATCAGAACTTCATACCTTTTTATGGTTGAGTAATATTTCATTGTGTGTATCTCACATTTTGTTTATTCATCTGTCAAAGGACATTCTTTGGTTGTTTCTACCTTTTGCCTGTTATGAAAGATGCTGCAGTGAACATTGGTGTTTAAGTATATGTTTGAGTCTGTTTTCAGTTCATTTTGGGCATGTACCTGGGAGTGGAATTGCTGGACTGTCTGATTCTGGCTGTAGCTTTTTGAGGAACTGCCAAACTATATTCCATAGTGACTGTGGTGCTGGGTTCTTTCACTTTATTGGAAACTGGTGGAGGTCTCTCAGTTGTAGGTGTAACTGTACAGATAACTGACCTCAGGGGTGCTGAATGGGACTGTAAATTCCAAGCTCAATATTTGCATATAACTTCAGAGTTTTTTTTAATAAACATTTTTTTTTTGCAATAAATACTGCTTTTAACTCTTCATTTGAGCAGTCTCCGAATATGAACTCTGATTTTACCAGAGGGGTGAAATCCAGTGTTTTGTTGTCCTTGCTGGTGTAGGGGAGTGAAAGAATCTGACACCCTTGTATGTGCATCAGGTATTGTGCTGGGTATTTTCCTACATTTAAAAAGAATTCCATTTCATGTTGTCTTTCACTTTGTGAGGTAGGTATCATTCCCCTTATATTGCAATGAGAAAATTGAGATAATTCTTCCCTTCCTTCCCTTGGCAGGTAGTAGGGTTAGAATTTGGTTCCTAGAATTTGATGAAAAAGCTTTGCAGTTGACACTTCCTCAGTAGCATAGAAGCCCTTAATTATTGTTTACATTTTGCATTTTTCTTGAATTATATTTAGTTAGATTTACTCTGGCCTCTCTTAGTTTAGATAAATAGGACATGGCTGCAATTGCTTTTAAATTTGTTCAGGGGTGCTCAGTCCCAAGTAACCAAATGTAGCAGCTCATTTTTGACAAAACTAAGGACTTTGGTTATTAACAGTATTTCCTTCCATGGTGACTTGATAAATAAATCATCAAAACCTTGAACTGAATAAGAATAGTCATCTGATATCTGCCTTATTAATGTGTAGCTTTGATACTTAGAAGAAAAGTGGGGATGAACATTGTTGAAACTTTTGTCTTTTTTTTCTCTCTTGCCGTTTGTTTCTTTTGTTTCTTTTTGTAAATATTAGGTAATATCGCTACCCAACACATAAGTAATGTTTTGAACTTTTAAACTTTTTTCTTCCAGTTTTATTGATTTTTTCCCTCCACTTTTTAAAGTACTTGTAAATAGATGATCTCATTTGAACGGGTTTAAAAAATTAGAGAAGATAATTTCATAGACTTGTATTTTGTAAACTCTTTGAGAATGGTTTGAACACATAGAAACAGAGAAAGCAGAATGAAGAAACCTCAAAGTACCATTTTATCAGTTCAGAGCTGGTTGTGTTCTTCTGTACTCTGCCTACTTTTCTTCTTCTCCTTGATTATTTAAAGTCAATATGTATATATTTTTAGCATATATCTGTAAAAGATAAGGGCTCTTAACACATCCCCCCCAAGACCTTTATCCCACCAAAAGATAATTAATAAAAATTATCATTAAGAATCCCGGTAAATGTCCCTCAGTATATCATAAGTTTTTTATGGCTTATTAGTTTAGATTGGAATTAAAAAAATGTTCATTGTGATGACAGTCTATGTGTCTTACATATTTTGATCTGTGAGTCCCTCTTCCCTCTCTCTTTATTTCTTTGAAATCTCTTCATTGAACTGTGATTTTGCTGACTGTGATGCTGGGAAATTAACATGTACCCTGCCCCTTGAATTTGCTGTAAGTGGTGTGTAGGTCTAGGGGCTTGATAACATTCAGGTTTGATTTTTGGCAGGACTCCTTCCTAAGTGGCAATGTGCTCTTCCATCAAGGAGCATGGTATCTCTTTTTGTGATGTCAGTAATCATTGATTATTGCCTACACTTCTGTAGGGGTAGCAAATATGGTGTTTTAATTCTATCCTTTTTCTGCTAGAAAAAAACTTTGCAAACCAGCTTTCTTTTCCACAGTTGTTTGCTTGAGGTTCAGTTTGTATAGTAAAAGTAGCGAGGTAAAAGTAAAAAAAAAAAAAAGTAAAAAATTAAATTAGCGAGTAAAAGTATTGAGCTTCTTCAGAGGAACAAAACCAGTTGCATATGTGCATATATGAGGGTGTGTGTGTGCATGTGTGTATATACTATATATAAAGAGGTTGTTTTAAGAAATTGGTTAATGTTGTTTTGGAGGCTGGCAAGTCCAGATTTGAAGTGAGGGCTGACAGAGACCCAGGAGAACCAATGGTGCAGGTAAAGTTAGAATGTAGTCTGCTGCAGAATTCCTTCTTAGTTGGAAAGGCTGGTCTTTTTGTTCTGTTCAGACCTTCAGCTCATCATATGAGGTTCACCCACATGATGGAGGGCAATCTGCTTACTCAGAGTCCACCAAGATAAATGTTAGTTTCATCCAAAAATACCCTCCAAGTTGAAAGATAAAATTAACCATCACATGAGGGTATAATGCTAGTTGTTGACCAGTTTTCAAATGAATTGATTGACATCTTCCAGTGGTGACTTAGTTTTTTTTTTTTTTTTTTTTTAATGCATGGGTACATTTAAACATATTTCAAATAATTCAACCCATTCCAGTTATTCTTTAGCTAATGGAGGCTTCTTCAGATTGCTTCATTAGATCTTTTGACCTTCCCTCTCATTTCTAATATTGGTAACTTGTCTTCGTTCTCTTTTTGTTTATCAATCTAGCCAGAGATTTGTCAGTTTTACTGATTTTCTCAAATAGCTTTTATTGACTCCCCGCCCCCAATTTCATTGATTTCTGCTCTGATTTTTATTTCATTTCTTTTTATTTTGGGTTTTATTTTCATTTTTGCTGATTTCTTTATTTGGAAGTTAAGGTCATTGATTTCAGACCTCTCTTGTAGTGTAGATATTTAGTACAAATTTATTCCTTAGTATAGTGGTTTAGCAGCATTCTATAAATTTGGATAGGTTGTGTTTTTGTTTTCATTCAGTTCAAAATAGTTTTTATTTCTTTTTTGATTTTGTCTTTGATCCATTGGTTATTTTGAAGTTTGTTTTGTGAAAATCAGTTGGGTTGGTAGAGTTGGTAGAGCTGTTGAACTTTTCTGTATCCTTACTGACTTTCTGTGTACTTGTTCTGTCAATTGAAAGGTAGTGAATCCACAATTATAACTAAAAGTTTTATCTGTTTCTCATGACCTTTTTAAGCTTTTGCTTTGCATATTTTGAAGCCTTGTTATCAGGTTCACAACTGTTTAGGATGAATTGACCCTTATCCTTATGAAATGCTTTTTATCTTTGAAAATATTCTTTACTCTGAAATCTATTTTGCCTGTCACTAACATTTGCCACTGCACCTTTTTTTTTTCTGATTCATGTTAGTGTATTGCCTCTCTTTTTCATCCTTTTGTTTTTAACCCATTTGTGTCTTTATATTTAAAATGGAATTGTTGTAAGCAGTATGTCCAAGAACTGGGTCTTTTTATCCAGTCTGACAACCTCTGATGTTTCATTGAATTTAGACCATTTCTATTTTTTTAAGCACTTAATTGCAGTTCATTTCATTAAAAACATTTTTTAATTGGAGTATAGTTTATTTGCCGCTTCATTTTTTAAAAAGTCTCCCAAGTGTTATGATATTAAACATCCTAAAAGGAGACCTTGCTCACTCTGCTTCTTGGAGTCTCTTCGTTAGAGCTCTTTTTATTATTGTCCCCTCTCCTCTAGGAACTTGGGATTAGAGGGTCGGAGAATTCCTTGAATGTTCTCATGTAGCAGTCAGGTCCCGAAGACTCTCCTAACCAGGGCTCTTCCAGGACACGGAACAGGCCAGCGTGTGGCACGTGCGATCAGATGAACGGCTTCAGTGGAGAGAGTGAGGGCTGTGAGGGGGAGAGCAGCATGCAGAGGTGGCGCTCCAGCACTGAGGCTTTCTTCGTCATTATCCCAGGTGGTTCATGTCTGGCCCTTGATGTGTCTGACCTTCCTGGCCTAACCAAAGCCATACAGTCGATGGGACTCACCTTCCTCAGAAAGCACTTTAGTGACTGACCAGCTGTTATATGTCTTCATGGCACACCCTCATCCCAATGCGAGGCAGTTTATTAAAGGGTTTTCTCCAGCCACATTCTATACTGTTCCTTTGAGGTGTTCTAATAAAAACGGCTTTTTTCTTGGCCATCTCAGTGATGTTCTAGCATTCCTGACACCCAAGCCATCCCAGCAACTTGAGTATAGGGCCACCTTCCTGTCTTAATGGGGCTTTCAAAAGGCGCAGGAGGAGGCTGTATATTTTTTGTACATTTCTTTACTGTCAGATCTAATGTCATTAGGTCACTTGTGCCTGACTGCATCATTTCTGTGGACATCTTCATTGCTACCCCCAGAGGCTCTTTTCTCAGGTGTCCATTATGCGTGTTTTGTGATAATAGCTCATGGTTACAGCAGTGCTTCTCAGCTTCAGAACTATTAATATTTTTAGCCAGATAATTCTTTCTTGTGAAGGACTGTCCTGTACACGGTTGGATATTTAGTAGTATCCCAGGCTTCTGCCCATAAGATGTAAGCACCTTTCCTCCCAGTCCTGATAATTACAGATGCCTCCTCTTGGTTGAGAGGCAGAATCACCCCCAGTTAAGAACCACTGATAAAAGAAAATTGGTTCCACTTGGTTGCATTTACTGTGTTTATTCATGACCCCCAAAGTTCCCTTAACTTCCCTGACTTTTCCACCCCACCCCCAATATCTACCTTCTTTCATTTTATTTTTTCAATCTCTTTGTCTTTTTCATCTCATCTGAAATCTAAGACTTTCTCCTAGTCTGTTCCCTGCATGGACATTTTCAGTGTAATCTTCACTTTCCTCCTGTTCTCACCACTGTGTTTGCTTGTTTCATTCTCCTTTTGCCATGTTTGTTCTGGCATGCTCCAGCCCTCCCTTACTGTTACTGGAAGTCTGTGCTGTCTTAGTCTCATTGGCAGCCTTTTACCTCCTCTTTTTTTTTTTCCGGTTTGGATAGATAATTTCTTGTGAATGAGGCTACTGATAACAAATACTTGTCTCCTCTTACCTGTGTGTGTGTGAGAGAGAGAAGCTACCTTGCGACCTCTTCCTAAAGGTTTATTTTTCTTTGTCCATCTCTACGCGCATATTGTCCTTGCATGTTGCAGGAAAGAGCCTTTCTCCATCAAATCATAGCTCACATTTCTCATCTACTTTGGTGCATTCTCTTCTTTGAAGAGCATTCACCCACGCTTCTGAGCAGCTTGGAACACAACCAGGGCACATATGATAGCATGAATTTTGTGAAGAGAAACAGGCGCTGAAAGACTGGAGATGACTTCTCTGTGGCAGCAGTTTCCTCTCCCGATTTTTTTTTTTTCTTTCATCCTGATGATAAACCTGAGTGCCTTAATCATAGGGGAAAGAGTTCACTTCCGTCAGAACCTGCCTTCTGTGGGAAACATTTTATGGCCTGTTGGAGGCTCCCTTCTGTGAGGTCCACAGCTCTTAAGTGGAAAGGGGCTTAGGTTTTGCCAGATCCTCCCACCCGCTCCACAGGTCAAATAATGGATTTAGTGGAAATATGGAAAAATTTAGTCCATTCTTAGGCCAAAAATTGCCACTATGAAGGCAGAAGTGTAAACAGTGTGTGACTAATCCTTTCTTTTAAGGAAAGAAGTTTTATGTAATTGTTTCCCTTCTGCTCACAAAGATACAGAGGTTTCCACAGATTCAGGTCTTCAGATGACCGGCTCTACCCCTAACTTCTGGCCTACTTTCCTCCTTTTCCGAGTGTCACTAGTGTAACACATACCAAGCAGGACCCGATGCAGTCTCACTCCTGTCACTACTGTTGATAAAATGACACTGCCGAGGGGGCTGGCGACCTCCAGCCCAACCCAGGGGCCTTCTACTGACTGATTGTTTCCCTGCTTTTTTTTGCAGCAGTTTTCAGCTGCTTCTCTTTACCTTCCACCTAGAAACTCTTTCGCTTGTCATTTCTGCATCTGTGCTACTCTTGTTTTTGTTTCCTCCTGATTTTTTCCTTCCTATTTTCCCTTTATGTCCCCACCACTAAGTGTGACTATCCTCCAAGATGGCAGTTTCATAGTTTTTCTGCCTTTGAATCGATTGGCCCCTCTTAGAACATCACTGTTCCTAAACCCAGACGCTTTCTGTATCTTCTCCCCAGAGAGCCACCCCACATTTCTGTCTCCCAAATGAACAGAATTCTCTTCCTTGCACATGGGCCCTTTTTCCCGACCATGTTGACTCCGCAGACCTCTTTGCCTTTATGTTTTGTCTTGGACTTGAGCCAAAAATACCTGTCCAGTCAATTAGGCTGGAAACCTTCATCTTCACTTGGCTCCTTTTCCTTTTGTTTCTCTTCCCCACCATAATTTAATCCTCAAGTCTTATTACTCCTTCTGGTAGTGACCTCTGGCCAGCTGGAGATTATTCCCTTTAGATGTTGTCTAAAAGCTTCTTGCCATAGGAGATGAAGATTCAGCTTACTCATTTCACCTCTTGCTCCCCACCCTTCCTCTCACAAGAGTTGTTTACTTTTCAGAGTTTCACTGTCTCTTGCAGCCTCTTTCCTCTTCTGTCGTCCTCATCACTTAAGGTTGTGAATGTTCTCTCATGACCCTACATTTTATAAGATGAGGGCAGTGACTCTCCTAATCTTCCCTTCACTTCTGCTCTTCCTCTTCTAGAATCTGCCAACCTCCTCCAACTAAACATGTGCATTTATATCACCTAAGTTGGATACATGAGTTGTTTTTTGCAGTATTGTCTGTGGGCGTTCCACTCAAGGCAAAGCGGAGTATAGGGTGCTTAGGTTGCTCTCTCCATGTGTGTCCATTGCCAACACCTCTGTGCTTTTTGAAGGAGTGTGTTCCTATCATCAAGTGGGTATGGATTCTCCCTGTTTCCATTCCGTCAATTGCATATATATAGGATCAAGTTTCTCCAACATCTCAATCATGTTTTCCATTCTCATGACTCCCCCTCTCCTGCCTAGGATTATTCTCCTGAAGCTCCCTGCCCTCCTGGTTGCCTGGCAACCTTCCTTTTATGGAGGAACATAGGAAACTAGTCTTGAAGCTAGGGAATCTCCAAACACCGGAATGAGAGGGCCTTACTCTGGGGGAGTAGATTTTGTGGTTTATACCACACAGTTCCATTCTTTTAGAGAAGAGGACTCATTTTTTCCCTGATAGGGGTAGAAGCCTGACTTTGGCCATTTCTTTGCTAGAATTGGGGAGAACGGCTGCTTTCATATTTGGCCTTTTTAGTGAAGATACCAGTGTTCAGCCCTACTCCTTATTGTCGCCCTGTGCTTTACTTGGTTTGAGTATCCAGAAGCTGCCCATGGTCTCCTGGGAAGACAGCTTCCTCTGAGCCTATACTCATGGTGTGATTTTTAGACCAGCATCTTTAAGTTGCCTTGTGACCTATTAGGAGTCAGGAAGTAATGACATCAGTGAAGCGGTTCAAGACTGGCATTTAAAAGAATTAGAGGATATTTGTGTCTTTTGCATCACAAGGATAGATACTGTTTTATAATACTTAGCTGTATTAAAAAACATATGTATGAATGTGCACTGGATCTCCATGTAAACTGTTCTTCTTACTGTCAGTTGAGATAAAAGAAGTTAAAATACTTAGGCATGGCTTCCTTCCTGCTACAACAGTCAACATTTCTCAGTCTGCCTTGATCTCTTACAGGTTTGCTGAAATGTTTCCTGTGTGTTGAATGAACAATGTGAAACATTCTTAATATCTTTGGTCACTACCTGTGCCACACATTAGAGAGGATGCTGGAGCTGAGACCCCGAGCTCTCTAGCTCTGTCAAATGTGAATTTCTTTCTTGTGAGACTGAATTGATATCTTGGGGAGGCCAGTGTCTTGAGGAAGGAGGAACACTGAGGGCTTGGGACAGTAGATGTTTGTCAGAACAGTATTTCAATGTTTCAGTGATGAATGTGGCTGTCCTACTGATTAATAGCCAAATGTCAACTCTGGATTTCTTTTTTTATTCCTTACCTATAACTTTTAGGGCTTTTTTGGAGGAAGGGAAAATATATGAGTGCCCCAAATACATTTTGAACCAGAGGTCCTCTAGTTTTCATTTTAATATAATTTCTTTAAACATTTTTGCCTTTCCCTTGAATTTTGTATAATGCTATGAGAAATCTGACTTTCATTAGTGGTTGTTGAGTTTTTTTTTAATGTAAAGGGATGAGGGAAGAGAGGAGAAAACTCCCAATTGAAAGATTTTTTTTTCTTCCCAAAGCAATGGTCATACTTTGCCAACAAAGGTCCGTCTAGTCAAGGCTATGGTTTTTCCAGTAGTCAAGTATGGATGTGAGAGTTGGACTATAAAGAAAGCTGAGCACCAAAGAATTGATGCTTTTGAACTGTGGTGTTAGAGAAGACTCTTGCGAGTTCCTTGGACTGTAAGGAGATCAAACCAGTCCATCACAAAGGAAGTCAGTCCTGAGTATTCATTGGAAGGACTGATGCTGAAGCTTCAGCTTCAATACTTTGGCCATCTGATGTGAAGAACTGACTCATTTGAAAATACTCTGATGCTAGGAAAGATCAAAAGAGGGAGGAGAAGGGGATGACAGAGGAAGAGATGGTTGGATGGCATCACCGACTTGATGAACATGAGTTTGTGTAAACTCGGGGAGTTGATGATGGACAGGGAAGCCTGGCATGCTGCAGTCCATGGGGTCTCAAAGAGTTGGACACGACTGAGCAACTGAACTAAATGTGTGTGTGTGTATATGTGTATATATATATTCGGAAGGCTAAGAGATGGTCCAAAGAGGCAATAACTGTGAAGGGTGAAATTAGAGGAAAAGATAGATGCCAATCATGAAGGAGAAAATGAGGAAGAGAGAGTAAAATGGTGACTTCACTTACTCTCTGTTAGAGGAATGACTGAGTGCACAGTGGCCTTGACTTGCCCCTATGTGGTTTTCACTTCTTGTGGCTTGGCTTCTTCATGAGGCTGTGAGATGAAATGGCCTGTCTGTTCATATGTCTGTGTGTCTTTGTGAGCACAACTATTTATTTACATCTTCACATTGGAGGAAGTTGAAGGAGATGGAAGGTGAAGGAGATGGAAGGTGAAGTGAAGGAGATAGAAGGCTCTACATGGTTTCATATTTGCAATGTGTTTGTCACTCACAGGATTGCTATACTGGTAATGCTATCTAATACCATTACCAGTATATTATCTGTTTCCTTTGGTTAGTTGTGGCTGAGATTTGTTATTCAAGTTCTAGAGCTGGTGAAGCTGTCTTATTTGTTGGTTACCTTTCTGTTATGTTAGGGAAAAGCACCCTCTACACACATGTACTTTCAGCTCATTTATTGCTACCTCTCACTTCCATGATTCAGAGGGGAGAGAAAGGGAGGACCTCACCTTAGAAGGCAGAGCCCACGGTCTCCTTGGCAGTGGTCAGAGCAGGGATCAGTTATTCCAGCTCTAAGGTCTCTTGAAATGCTGGGCTGTCCTCCTCTGAATGGGAGTCAGGCCTATACGTCTCTCAGCAGGTCCCAGCAGTATAGTGATGAGGTCGACAGCATGGTTGGGGAATGAGTTTCTCCTGAGATGAAAAGGAGGACTTTTGCTTTTGACAAGACCAACGGAGTTGCCTTGTGGTTCTTATCAGTCACCACCAGATGTGTCCAGCTGTTCCACTTTCTACTTCATCCCAGTCAAACATACTTAAAGTTCAAATCAACACTTACATCATCAAAACAAAAGTGTTTACAATGTTAAGCCTTAGGCTTTTAGTAACTTAAGTCATTTGTCTGGTGACAAAGGGAATATCCTTCCATGGCATTAAGTCTGGGAACATCTAGGCACAAGATGTATTTTCCTAGGCTTTTCTGGGACTACAGGGTTGAAAGTAACAGACTTAAATCACTGACTGGCTAAGAGGGAAGCATCCTTAATCCCAGCCTCTTTTGTTCCTTTGTCTCATGGATGCCTTATCTCACTGAATGGCTCATGCATCCCAACTGGAATGAATCCAAAAGGCTGGATTTATTCAAGACTCTGCTACTGCTTTTGATGAGAGACTGTGTGGGTGTTTTTGGTGGCTTGATGATTTATCATTCATACTCACCAGTTGTGTCATTTCTTTGTCTTGTTCATATAATCCCTCATTAGGGCCAGTCTTTGGGCTTTTCCTGGCACTTTATTAGTTTGAGTATAACCCAGTCAACCATTTTCCCAACTTATAGTAGTTTGGAAATATTCAGTTCAAATGGCTTTAACGTGTCGCAATTGATAAAATTCAAGACCACGCTAGAGAGCAGGTTTCCTTCCAAAGTCTTGGTTTGCTGTTAAAATGCTCTGTCCCAGCAATTTTAATAGCAAGTTTGCATTTTCTGGAATTAATAGGTATATCTTTATATTTTCCATTGTTTGTCTTAGCGAATGATTTCAGTCCCTCATGGAATGATTAAATCTGGATGAAGGCTTATTTTAAAGTATACAGTACATGCAGCAGTAGAGAACTGTCATAGAAGACAAAAAGGTTCACCCAGGAGGGTGAAAACACAGTAATTGTGTTCAGAAGTCCCCAGAGGTATTTTTTTTTTATTGGAGTATAATTGCTTTGCAGTGTTGTTAGTTTCTGCTGTGCTCATGCTTAGTCACTCAGTATTGTCTGACTCTTTCTGACCCATGGATTGTAGCCCACCAGGCTCCTCTGTCCATGGGATTTTCCAGACAAGAATACTGGAGTGGCTTGCCATTTCCTTCTCTAGGGGGTCTTCCCAACTCGGGGATTGAACTTGTGTCTCCTGCATTGCGCAGAAGGCAATGGTAACCCACTCCAGTACTCTTGCCTGGAAAATCCCATGGACGGAGGAGCCTGGTGGGCTGCCGTCTATGGGGTCGCACAGAGTCAGACACAACTGAAGCGACTTAGCAGCAGCAGCAGCAGCTCCTGCATTGACAGGTGGATTCTTCACCACTGAGCCACCTGGGAAGCCAGTTTATGCTGTTCAATTAAGTGAATCAGTTATATGTGTGTATATATATGTATACGTGTATATATATATATGTGTGTATATATATATATATATATATACCCACTCCAATATTCTTGCCTGGGAATTCCCAGGGGCAGCCCTAACAGGCTATAGTCCATGGGGTTGCTAAAGAGTCAGACACGACTTAGGGACTAAATGGTAGCATAAGTTGTTATTCTTACTGTTCTTAAGGACTAGTAATTATGGTATATATTATATTTATATATTATATTATAGTAAATATTATGTTTAATATATATTATATAATATACTTAACATAAATGATATTAATTTAATATATTAAGTATTATATTTATAAATATATACTTACTTATTTGGCTGCACTAGGTTTTTAGTTGAGGCATATGAGATCTTAAGTTGAGGCACATGGAATCTAGTTTTCTGACCAGATATCTAACCCGGGTCCCTGCATTGGGAACTTGGAGTCTTAGCCACTGGACCACCAAGGAAGTCCTGGTAGCTGTACTTTTTAAATACTTTGAGAAACTCCATCAGTGATGGCCTGTATGTCCTTATCCTTCTTGACTAGACAGACAGGGTTCTCTTTCTGCTGGAGGTCAGCGATTAGTTCTTTATATGCCATGACTACAGTTTTGAAGAAAAAAATTAGCCTGGCATGGCATTTTTATGCCCCTTTCCAAGTTTAACTGGTTTCTTATTCCTTCGTTCTTAGTTGACTTTAAAAAAAAAAAAAAGTCCATTATTAATATCCTTATCCTTACTTTGTTTCTTTGCAGGGTGACACCGCTTTCTTCACAGAATGTGATGATACATCATGGCCAGACCCAGGAATACGTGCTCAAGCCCACATACTTCACAGCCCAGAAGGTGATTTCCGGAGAGCAGGCCACTGAAGGTTCGTTCCCTTTAAGATTCGGGCAGGATCACATGGCAGCACCTTTTCAGTGTGAGTATGTCCTATGAGTCATCTTTCTAAGTTACAGTGTCACAGTTCGGAAACACTTTGCTCTGTGTAGATGGCTTTAATGTGTCACAGAAGATAAAATTCAAGAATTGTTTTTTGAAAAACCCGTGCTGGTTCCTAAAACAATCAGACAGCAAGACAGTTGCCTTCTTCAGAGGAAAGGCAGAAAAATCTGGAGTGACTCACCTGTAAATCTGTTTCTGCAAGGTGGTTCCATTTCCATAATATACTTGCTCTAATTTTCTGTACAGTTGTACGGCTGACATGTTTACATTGATAAAATATTTTCCTTCATGAGTTAGCCAGGATTTGTTCCCTGTGAGATGTCTGCAGTGTCCTGAGTTACTCCGAGGTTCACCTACAGTGGGTGTGTTTATGTTAGGAGGGCCACGTTTTTATTATATCGATTAGACGATGTGACAGGTGTTACCGAGTCTGTAAAGAGCTAGTGTATCAGTGGCCAGCGTGGTTAATATCTCACTGTGGGGGAAGTTCAGGGACAAGCCCTGGCGCAAAGGGTGGAGAATGGATGATTTGTGGTTTAGGTATTACAGAGTGTCTGCTGGCAGCATCTGGAGAAAATGTTCTTCAGTGAGGCAGCAGACCGTTCAAAGGGGAGAGTTGGACGATTGCGCCTTCCAGCAGCTTCCTGCTCTGTCTCACGTTGACGGATGGCCTGCGCCATAAGTAATGAAAGAGAATGCCAGTTGTGAGGTTGAAAAGGACTGTCTTTCACCACCTAGGGTAGTGTGGAGAGCTGAGAGAATTCTTACTACTGTTTGGCACTTCAGAAGACTGTGTTTCTACAGACTTGACTCCCAAGGCCCACCCCCACTTCCCAGAATTGGTCAGTTAACAAAGAGAGTAGCTAATATAAGGTGAGTACATTACACTTTTCATCTTTTGAGAAAATTGTGCTCTTGAGTTGAGGCTGGACCCCAGAGCAATGGTTTGAGGTGATTTATTAGGATGATGAAGGAAGAATGGAGAAATTGTATAGATATCTCCTTGCCCTTTAGGCAAGATAACTTCCAAGTTATATTTGCAAAACAATAGATCTATCCATCTTGTTTTTAAAGATCCTTTGATTTCAGTGCTTGGTAGTTTGTTCTGTAGAGGTCTTCCTGAGTATATAATATTTTTCTAATCTCAATCTAAAAAATCAAAAAGGGCTACAACTTACTTTCTTGGAGCTTTAGGTAGATTGTATTTTGTAGAGGCTCTCCAAAATTAGAATGTAATGGGAAGAGGTTTTGAAAGCTTACTATCAAACTGATTAAAGAATTCTGAATTTCATGGAGGTGTCAAGAAAATATGCTTTGAGAATCTCTGATATTAAGACTGGAGACTAGACTGTGGTTTGGGTTGGTTATTGATTATTACTGAAATGAAAATTCACACTGTGTGTGTATATATATGTGTATGTGCGTGTGTTTGTATATATTTTAAACTCTCAAACCTTTGTTGAACTATGTTTTGGGAGATGAAATTACATTTTAGGAGAATGTTGGAGATGAAATTACATTTTAGGAGAATGTGAACCATCCATAAATGTCCCACTGATCGTGTTTTTAAATGTAGTTTCTCCATAGTGGGGAGCTAGTTAAGTAATTTAGACTGATCATGATCACTCTTGAGTTCTCTCTCAAACCCATCAAAAGTTGGTGTTTAAAAAGGCCAAGGAACTAAATCAAACAGATAGGTATATAGGAGGGACCATGTGAGAGATGTGGCTATTTTTGGTGGAGACCAGAGCTCTACTGAGAGCTGGAGGGCTAATCAAAGTTTTAAAAACAGATAACTTGGCAGGACTGTTAAGGACACTAGAATGCCCAAATTGAGTGAGAACAACAGTAGGAAGATTAAAACTAGAATCCAGGAGGTAAAAGTTGTATCAGTAGAAGGACCTAAAGGTATTGTTGCCCTACATCCAGCTGTACAGTAGGTCTATGGTTTACCCCCCAGGCAAAAGGCAGAAATGTTTAATCACTTCACTTTAATCTTTGTAAAAGGGATCAAATGCAAACAGATTAGCTTATTATGCTGAAGGATTTGAGGGTCCCACAAAGAGTAGATAATTTTGACTTTGGAAAAACAGAAGATGATACAATCAGGTGGGCATGCTGTATCTTGGGATGAAAGTGAGGGGTTAGTGTGTCATAACAGTCCACTGCTAGTGCTTTTGAGAAGCAGAGAGGACTAGAGAAAACACTAAGAACAAGAACAAATGTTTCCCCCTTTAAATGGGATATATATATATATTTAAAAAGTAGCCTACAGTAACTGGAAAAGGTCAGTTTTCATTCCAATCCCAAAGAAAGGCAATGCCAAAGAATGCTCAAACTACCGCACAATTGCACTCATCTCACATGCTAGTAAAGTAATGCTAAAAATTCTCCAAGCCAGGCTTCAGCAATACGTGAACCGTGAACTTCCAGATGTTCAAGCTGGTTTTAGAAAAGGCAGAGGAACCAGAGATCAAATTGCCAATATCCGCTGGATCATTGAAAAAGCAAGAGAGTTCCAGAAAAACATCTATTTCTGCTTTATTGACTATGCCAAAGCCTTTGACTGTGTGGATCACAGTAAACTGTGGAAAATTCTGAAAGAGATGGGAATACCAGACCACCTGACCTGTCTCTTGAGAAACCTGTATGCAGGTCAGGAAGCAACAGTTAGAACTGGACATGGAACAACAGATTGGTTCCAAATAGGAAAAGGAGTACATCAAGGCTGTATATTGTCACCCTGCTTATCTAACTTATATGCAGAGTACATCATGAGAAATGCTGGGCTGGAAGAAACACAAGCTGGAATCAAGATTGCCGGGAGAAATATAACCTCAGATATGCAGATGACACCACCCGTATGGCAGAAAGTGAAGAAGAACTAAAGAGCCTCTTGATGAAGGTGAAAGAGGAGAGTGAAAAAGTTGGCTTAAAGCTCAACGTTCAGAAAACTAAGATCATGGCATCTGGTCCCATCACTTCATGGGAAATAGATGGGGAAACAGTGGAAACAGTGTCAGACTTTATTTTTTGGGGCTCCAGAATCACTGCAGATGGTGATTGCAGCCATGAAATTAAAAGACGCTTACTCCTTGGAAGGAAGGTTATGGCCAACCTAGATAGCATATTAAAAAGCAGAGACATTACTTTGCCAACAAAAGTCCGTCTGGTCAAGGCTATTGTTTTTCCAGTGGTCATGTATGGGTGTGAGAGTTGGACGGTGAAGAAGGCTGAGCGCCGAAGAATTGATGCTTTTGAGCTGTGGTGTTGAAGAAGACTCTTGAGAGTCCCTTGGACTGCAAGGAGATCCAATCAATCCATCCTAAAAGAGATCAATCCTGGGCGTTCATTGGAAGGTCTGATGTTGAAGCTGAAACTCCAATACTTTGGCCACCTCATGCGAAGGGTTGACTCATTGGAAAAGACCCTGATGCTGGGTAGGATTGGGGGCGGGAGGAGAAGGGGACGATAGAGGATGAGATGGTTGGATGGCATCACTGACTCGATGGACA
This sequence comes from Okapia johnstoni, assembly GCA_024291935.2. Taxonomy (NCBI): domain Eukaryota; kingdom Metazoa; phylum Chordata; class Mammalia; order Artiodactyla; family Giraffidae; genus Okapia; species Okapia johnstoni. Next base: position 119,051,342 of record CM044306.1, on the reverse strand, counting down.
TTGGTTTGGGTAGACTCCGGGAGTTGGTGATGGACAGGGAGGCCTAGCGTGCTGCAGTTCATGGGGTTGCAAAGAGTTGGACACGACTGAGCGACTGAACTGAACTGAACAGTAACTGGTTACCACTTGGTAGGTATAATATTGATAATTTATATACAAATGTTCATAGCAGCGTTATTCATAATAGCCAAAGAGTGAGAACATTGCCAAAATGTTCCTCAGCTGATAGTGGACAAACAAATGTACTATATCCTACTATTGGTTGTTCAGCCATTAAAAGGAATGTGACACATGCCACAACAGTTTTCAATAAGGATGTGAACCTAGAGCTCTAAGCACTGAGTAACTTAATCAGCTTATCATAGGAGGAGGCAGCAACCCTGCAAGACCAAGTGAATAAAGATTTGCTTTTGCCATCTGATGAGGGAGAAGGGAGTTGGTCAGAATAGCAGGGAAAGGTTGAGGAGGTATGTGATCAGTTTAGTAAAGCAAGATGTGTTTTAAGTGTTAAGTGTAGCACTCATCAGGTAGAACAGCCTAGGTTGGGAAACACAGACTGTCAAGTTGCTAGGAGGAATCAATACTTTACTGGAATCTTTTAGAGTTTTGATGATATAACTCACCATCCCTCTCCAGTGTCTACATGTTGCTTTTCCTATTTTGATCTAATTCATTTACCAGTTTTCTGGGTCACTTCCTAGTAACTTTCCTTCCTGGGTTGAGTGTTCTCTGGTTATTGGATATCTCTAGTGATAAATTAATAATAATGCTTCTCTTTATTCATTGGTCTTAATAGAGCTTAATTTGCATGAGTATCATCTAGAGCAGGGGTCTGCACACTTTTTCTTAAAGGGCCTGGTAATATTTTAGGCATTGGGAGTGAATATGCAAATTGAGGATGTTGTATATAAGTACCTGGGCTTCCTTGGTGGTTCAATGGTAAAGAATCCGCTTGCCAAAGTAGGAGATGTGGGTTCCATCCCTGGATTGGGAAGATCCCCTAAGGAAGGAAATGGCAACCCACCCCAGTATTCTTGCCTGGGAAATCCCATGGACAGAGGAACTTGGTGGGCTACATTCCATGGAGTCACAAAAGAATCAGACACAACATAGCGCGACTAAACAACAACAATATAGGTACTTATGTAACTATTTAAAATGTAAAAATTCTTAGCTGGTAGGTTGTTTTTTTTCTTTTAAAGTCAGGTAGCTGGCTGGATTTGGCCCATGGTCTGTAGTTTGCCAACTACCATGGGGAGTGACTGTGGGTAGAGAGTTTCTTTTGGGCTGATGGAAATGTTCTGGAATTAAATGGTTATGATGGTTGCACAAACTGTGAATATGGTAAACCCATGTTATGTTAAAAATAACATGAAAATACTTAGTTATTTGCAAGTAAATAAATAATTATAAAAGCTTCAAGAAATGGAGGCCACTGGTTCTCTGAGAAATGCTAAGAATGGTGTTGGGTAGAGGAGGTCTGCTTTTACCCATACTTTCTTTGGTAATTTGTAGGACAGATTTGACTGTATAAACCAAATTCTGTTGTGGTTGGTTTAGTAGAATTCATATTTTTAGTCTAGAGGGAGGAAAGTTAAAATGACATGATGATAACATTTAAAGATGATTTTATAAAAACAGTTCAGATTATCTTAGTATCTACTGAAGTGCAAACCCAAATATCTCACACTTAAAGAGATTAGTTTGATATAAAGCACTAGAAAAAGACCTTGAGGGTATTAAGTATTCACCCCAGACCATCTGCTGTTGTGCTTAAACAAAACAAAACAAAACAAAAAAAAACCCACCATGGGATTGCTTAATAATATTGAAACCAGAAAATAATATTTATGTTGTCAATGGTGGAAGGACATTTTTTATCTCAGGGTTAATAATGGAGAGCTTCCTAGGGTAGAATGTGGAGTTAGTTATAAAAGAGTGCTTTAGGATGAGCAGAAATATCCCTTTAGCTGGAATAGTTCCCTAGACTATTAATTTGCAAATTACACAAAGAGTCCCTGAACTGGGAAATTGGGGAATCTCTGATTTAAATATTTACCTGCTCAACATTTTTCCCTTCTTACCTCAGTTTAATATTTGGAAATTTTTAGAAATGTAGACTTTTCTAATCAGGTTTCTCATTGTTTATTCCAGTTGTTTTGTTATCAAGATGCTCTTAAGCTTTTAAAAAGGTTAATTATATTTTAAAGTTGTCTATTGAAATTTTACTTCAGATTCAACAAATTCAAAATCTTAAATTTCTTGAAAGGCAAACACCATCTTTTTATATACTGCCTAAAGTTTTTAAAGTTGATACAAATCAGACTCTTAAAAGAGTTATTCTGCTGCTGCTGCTAAGTTGCTTCAGTCATACTGAACAACATTATCTCCTAATGTGTTGAGGGACATGAGCAAGTGATTATTGGCATTGCAAACATGATACTGTTCAATTATAAAAAGTTCAGGGAAGCTCACTTTTAATTTTTACTTAAATTGTTAAACATAACCTTTCTGCTTAGATAAGCAGTGTTAGTGATGCAGGAAGTATGCATCAGCCCCATTAGGCTGCCTCTGACAGAAGAAAACCTTACCCTGCCTGCATTGGGACCCCAGGAAACACCTTAGCTCTGGATCCTGTGGGCTGTGCTGACCCCTCCCAGGCTTTGCAACAAGCCAGTCAGCCCAGCTTCTGTCCCCATCAGTCATGGGCTGACTGGAATTCCTGGCTACCTGTTTTGAAAGTAGGGCAGCCGCCCTCAGCAAGTCTGAGAGGAAGACAGAGTCCAGTGGGACACTTTGCTTCCCAGTTTCCCAGTTCTTGCCAGACTGCCATCCGTGTTCCCATACTGTGAACAGCACAGTCCCTTTGGGCACATGGGCTTCCTCTTTTAGCAAAACTGTGGTTGAATGTGCTAGCATTAGCTGTCAGGCTATATTCACATTACCACCAAGAAGCATAAGACTTGAAAGTATCAGGATTTGGTGACAAGTGTATCTCCCCTGGAGAAAAAGTTCTTGTGTCTGCAGTGAAGATTTTCTGTGGTTGCAGACTGATAGAGCGAAGGTGTTACCATTAAAATTGCATCTTCCCGGTTGTCCTGAGGGAAGAGAGTAGTCCTGCAGAAGGTTAGAGGAGAACATCCAAGAATTTTGCTTTAGCAAAACAAATCTGAAGTTTAAAGGATAGGCAGGCAGTATTTGGCCTGGACGGTTGTGCTTGTGCCAGCCATTTCAAGACGGTGGCAGGAATATTCATTAAAGGCTTTGGATGCCCAATGCCAGTTGCAGAATCTTCACAGGGACAGAGTCAGTGGTGAAGTTCAGAGCACCCGCTGTAGATGGAAGTTGGCTTTAGAGTAAGGAAGACCCAATTCATCCTTCATGCATTGGGCCTTTGCAAGAAAAAAGGGGAGAAACCATGGAGTGGCAGCTAGATGAAGGCAAACGTAGACATAATCAGTACAGATGAGAAGCGTTGGAAGCAGATTCTTAAGTGCAGGATGAATTTGCACTGTAGGAGACCTCTAGAGGAGGAACAGTTTGAAAATGTGAGTGAAGAAGAGTCTGGTCCTGAGAACCACCCTCACCTCATCTGGGTGTTGAAGTTCTAGGACACGAACAACAGGAAGATCATCCTATTGGATGGATGGGAAGATCTCCCTGGTGAAGGGAGAAAAGAGAAGGAGAAATCAAGTGTGCTGGCAGTCCCAGGTCTCTGAGATGCCCTCTCTGATAGATCATGATGGGGTGGGATCCCCACCCAGGCAAAGCTTTGCAGATGGACAAAGTGGGTGCTTTGGAGAGAGGAGAATTCTGTAGATGTACTTTCTTCAGTGCTTGAAAGTCTTCCCTCCTGCAGACCAGCTTTAGCTTGTCATGTGCAGCTTAGTGTGTCTCGAGGGAATAGCCCCATACCAGTCCAGCCAGTGCTACGTGACAGTGGAAGTTGTTCCAGCCAGAAATGACCTCACATGAAGCTGACTAGCTTACAGGAAGCACACTAACAAGCAATTTAGCACTTACAAGGGATATTAAGATACCTACTGCCTTGAAGAAGAAGGAATGATGGTGAAACTCTGTGCTTTTTCCCTTGTAAAATCAATAAGTTCCTGAAGCTACTTGGTCACCCACATAGTCTGTGTGGAAATCGAGAACTTTGAGTCAGTTTCCCAGCCATGTGGCAGTGTAGATCTTAGCACTGAGATGGCCAGAAGAAAATCACCCAGTCTTCAATAATCCTGGTAATATCTTTGTTGGCCTAAAAGCCTAGACAGCAAAGCATCAGCACACTGGGTATAAAAAGTTCTTGAGAAAGCAGGCAGGAGCATGTGAGTGAGCACCAGGGTTTGCTGAGTTGATGTCCTTAAGAATTCAGATGCCATTAAAGGGCAGAGTATTACCTGTTGTAGAAGTAGTTTCATGTGTGGTCTTGCTGTGGCCACTGTGTCTCTGTTGAGGGGCGAGGGTGCGTGGTTTGTTTCATCCACGGGTTGTTTGGTCACATCTCAGTCCAGGAAGGTATGTGAGCATGAACTTCTTGCCGCCTGATTGCTCACACACAGTTTAAGATATCGGGTGGTGGTAGACACAGATTGATTATAAACACTGCCAAGAGGCTTATCCAGCAATATGAAAACAGTGGAGGAAAACCTAGAGTGAGAGGATTATGTAACCTAAATTCCCCAGTGGGTAGCCTTCCGTGCCAGAGAAAGAGGCTCTTTAATCCCAAAGGGCCCAAGATTTCATAACAAATAAACCAATCCAAGGATATTTCTGGGTGTTGAGACTGAGTTCAAGATATTGAGAAACACTGTGTGGCTCCAGAATATTCTGTGACCAAACTGTGATATTTCTAAGGAAAAATAAGACACAGGAATTTACGGTTTGCCTGAGGCAAACTACAAAGCAGTGTTTTGGGAGGAGAAAAGTTGCATTTGAAAAAAGCTGGTGCCTACTCAGCCTTAGGATTTATTTACCAGAAACCCAGGGCTTGCCTTGATTTTTCTTCTAAATGGGAAAATAATCTGCTATAGAATTAATCATCTTTAGAGTTGAATGATACTTTTGATACAGGAATACTGTTCATGAAATGTTATATTAATAAAAGGAATTATAGTAGAATGCTTTGTCTTCTTGTAGGTCAGTCTCCTTATAGAAAGGTCCTCTTAGCATTGAAATGATGGCCTTGTGGTGACTCTGTACCCACTTTGTGGAGGTAAAGAGCTCAGGACCTTTTTGCGTGTGTTTTTATATGACATTTGTTAAAGAAGTTTTTGCGTTGTAATTTTCTGTGATTTTAGTTGTGCATCAACTTTCTGTCTTGACTTAGTATTAGCCTCTTGTGAAATTGAAGTGTACCTAAGCTAAAAGCCAGCTGCCCTCATTCTCCCTTGCTCCTCTCATGCAAAGCTAGTAGAAGTTAATACATGGCTGAAGTAGGAAGAAAACCCTTTTCTCTAAGAGGTAACTGCAACATGGTTGTATGAGTAATTCTTCTGGCAGGCAAGCTTTCAGTGATGAAATGTGTGTGTGTGTATACACAAACACACAAATATATTCGATCAAATATGTGAATGTATATTACTTTAAACATTTACTTTTTGGAGATTCTTACATTATCTATATAGCAAGTATCCATTAAAAAAATATTTCTTGTAGCCCTAAGTGTGCTTCACATGTTTCTCCCAGGGTTCCTGGTGGCTCAGTCAGTAAAGAATCTGCCTGCAATGCAGGAGACCCAGGTTCGATCCCTGGGTCAGGATGATCCCCTGGAGAAGGGAATGGCTACCTGCTTTAGTATTCTTACCTGGAGAGTCCCATGGACAGAGGAGCCTGGCAGGCAACAGTCCATGGGGACACAAACAATTGGACACAACTGAGTGACTGTCATTTTTCACTTTTCAAGTGTCCATTAAAAAAAACAAACTTCTTGTAGCCCTATCTGTGTTTCACAAGTTTCTCTCAAGGTACTAGTTTAACTAAATGAAAACATCTTAAGTAGGCAGTGGTTGGTCTTGGGAAAAACATCATAGTTACTTAAAAAAATTCCTGTATCCTAGAAACAGATTTGGAAAGCTTTGCTGAAAGCAAGCAAGCAAGCTAATATCCACAGGATTGGTGAGAGGGTGTTGGTCGTGGTTCTGGTCGATGGCCACTGGCCTTCTTGTGTGGGATTGAGCCATGTCCCTTAATGACGTCCAGAACCACATGCAGTAGACAGCTGCCTCTGCTTGTTTTAATGATCACCATTTAACAGCTACAGGTGCATCTCATGATCGTAGCCGCCTGCCTCAGAGCCAGCAGAAACCAGAGTGCTTCCTCCCACATGTTCAGCTGACATTCCACAGCAGGCTGCTGAAGGGGCCTCTGCTTTGGTTTTCCCCTAAACAAAATCTTTTAATTTTATCTTCTCCCTTTGTGATTCAGTTAGGTAGATATTTTCTTGCCCTGAGACTTTTTTCCCCTTTGTTTTTGTTTGACTGTAAATATTTAATGAAAATGGAGAACTGTTTAAGTGTGCTTTGGTTTGTTTTTATAGTGTGAGAAGGAGGTGCATGTTTTTCTGTTAATGCTCTCCTGACCTTTTAAACTTTTTTTTCCATGACATTTTATTCATCCTAGAATGAATAAAAATATATGTCTTATTTATTTCTTATATTCTTGAGTCCTCCCTCTTGCTGTAGCTTCCCAGCGGGTCTAGTGGACCTTCCCACCTTTGGTCTTGGCCTTGTGACTTGCTTTGACTGATGGAGTGTGGGTAAAATGGTAGGGAGCCAGTGAGAGGCCTGGTGTGGTTCCACTCTTTGTTAATGAGAAAGACATATATCTGGTCTGCTGATGCACTATCTCTTTTAATGTCTACCTCTTAACTTAGGTGACCTTATCAGCAGGGCAGAAGACTTAAGTTTTGAAATAATCTGGATAAGTCCGTTAGCCCAATACTGTTTTAATCAGATAGGATATATATAGATGAACAAAAGCTATTATGGGTAACTTTATTTTCATGCCAGAGTGGATTAGAAAACTGAAAAGTGTTTAAGTCACAAAAAGTGATCTGAGCTGATGAGCTGCCTTAGAAGTTATCTTGGCAGAAGAGCTTTCCCCAGCAGGGATGATATTGATGAAATGAATCAGAATCTCTCTTAAGGTATATGTAACTTAGAGCTAAGCAGTACACAATTGTAACAGAAGTGTAACACCACATAGAAGCAGAAGCAGCCAGAGAGAAACTTTCTATCACATTAATGTTGGGTAGAAGAAGTTCATCAGCCTTTTCTGAAAAGGACTGGGGATGTGACAACATATATTGGAGTGCTGAAAGTACTGTGGATTCTCACCGTCAGTACGGTTACTGAAATATGCCTAGTCTCCATGATTGCTGGCTGTTCCTGGATCTTCTTGGGGCTTATCCCCCTTACTGCTGCACACAGCTTTACTGTACCATTCCATCACTTGCGATAATGTGTACCTCCCACCGTGTTGTATGCTTTCCTGGTGGCTCAGATGGTAAGGAATCTGCCTGCAATGCAGGAGATCCAGGTTCAGTCCCTGGGTCAGGAAGATCTCTTGGAGAAGGGAATGGCAACCCACTCCAGTATGCTTGCCTGGAGAATTCTATGGACAGAGAAGCCTGGTATGCTATGGTCCATGGGGTTACAAAGAGTTGGACAAGACTGAATGACTAACACACACACACACACACACACACACACACACACACACACACACACATTGCACTGTGGGCAGAGACAGTAGCTAACACATGTCCTGTTTGTACCCTTCCCTCTAATACTGCGTGTCTTGACATCTCAGAACATCAGATGTTGCTTTTTACAGAAGGAAACACCAGCCAATTTATATTTCTTCACTCTATTTTTTAGCTCTTTTTCCTGTCCACCCCCTTACTTCTAAGAAAACTTGGGGTGGGCTGGCAATGGACAGAGAAGTGGGTGGGTCAGTTCCATCATTTCCTCAAGACTATTGAAACATGTAAAGAATTGTTCTGCCTGGCCTGGTTTCAGTAAGACCTGCTGTTATACCACATTTATGTCTGAGTAGCCATTAGGATTTTTGGTTTCAGGATTCTTGCTCATATGGAATGGAGAACGTCCAGTTTAGAGTTCGTTAGTGAGTGTGGATAGGAACACTTTCAGTAAGACTTCCAAAACCCCATTATACCTTTTATTCATTCATCACTGTTTTTGATACGGGTTTTCAGGCAACCACAGTGCTTGGTGGGGAGTGTGTATAAATTCATATCAGACCCACTCTGCCATGTCTTGAACCTGGAAATACAGCAAAATTAGATGCCTTTTTAAAAAGGAGTTTTAAAAATACTCTTAGTGGAGAAAGTGATTCATAATGTTTCTTGTCAGGGATCCCAGTTTCCAAACCACACCTTAATATACCTCAGGAACATAAAAAATATATTTAAAAAATCTGCTCTTGGCATTGTAAGTTATATTCATGTCTCCGAAGGTCAGCTAATTAGGAAATTTGGGCATAGGCTCATTTGTCTTCCCCAAAGACAATATGTGGATCACATCGTTGTCTTTCTCCTAACCTATTTAGCACTAACTACTTGCCATCCACTGTACTAAATGCTTCATATGCATTCGTTCAGTGTATTACATTGTATCAATAGTATTCATACATTATTTGACTATTTAAACCGTCACCTTACACATGTATTTGTTAGCAACCAAAAATATAGTGAGTTGAAAATTGCCAGAACAAATAGTGTTTATTGAAAAGGTTGCCACTTTAGCTCTTTGTGTGAGTTACTTTTGTTCTTGTTCAGTTGCCAAGTCATGCCTGACTCTTTGTGACCCCATGGATTGCAGCATGCCAGGCCTCCCTGTCCATCACCATCTCCCAGAGTTTGCCCAAGTTCATGTCCATTGCATTGTGATACCATCCAGCCATCTCATCTTCTGACACCTTCTTCTCCTTCTGCCCTCAATGTTTCCCAGAATCAGGGACTTTTCCAATGAGTCAGCTATTCAAATCAGATGACCAAAATACTGGAGTTTTAGCTTCAGCATCAGTCCTTCCAATGAGTATTCAGTATTTCCTTCAAGATTGACTGGTTTGATCTCCTTGCTGTCCAAGGGACTCTCAGGAGTCTTCTCCAGCACCACAATTTGAAGGCATCAATTCTTTGGTGCTCTGCCTTCTTTATGGTCCAGCTCTGACAACTGTACGTGACCACTGGGAGGACCACAGCCTTGACTATATGGAAATTTTGTCAGCAGAGTGATGTCTCTGCTTGCAACACACTGTCTAGTTTTGTCATACTTTCCTGCCGAGAAGCAATCGTCTTCTGATTTCATGGCTGCAGTCACCATCCATAGTGATTTTAGAGCCAAAGAAGAAGAAATCTGTCATTGCTTCCACCTTTCCCCCTTCTGTTTGCCATGAACTAACGGGCTGGATGCTATGATCTTAGTGCTTTTTTTTTAATGTTTAGTTTTAAACCAGCTTTTTCACTCTCCTCCTTCACCCACTTCAAGAGGTTCTTTTAGTTCCTCTTCGCTTTCTGCCATTAGAGTGGTATCATCTGCATATTTGAGGTAGTTGATGTTTCTCCCATCTATCTTGATTCCAGCTTGTAACACATCCAGCCCATCATTTCTCATGATGTGCTCTGCATGTAAGTTAAATAAACAGGGTGACAACAGACAGCCCTGTCATACCCCTTTCTCAATCCTGAACCAGTTGTTCTGTACAGGATTCTAACTGTTGCTTCTTGACCTGCATACAGGTTTCTCAGGAGACAAGTAAAATGATCCAGTATTCCCATCTCTTGAAGAACTTTCCACAGTTTGTTATGATCCACACAGTCAAAAGCTTTAGCATAGTCGATGAAACAGAGGTAGGGGTTTTTTTCTGTAATCTCCTTGCTTTCTCTGTGATCCCAGCAAACGTTGGCAATTTGATCTCTGGTTCCTCTGTCTTTTCTAAACCCAACTTGGACATCTGGAAGTTCTTGGTTCACATAATGCTGAAGCCTAGCATGCAAGACTTTAAGCAAGACCTTACTAGCATGGGAGATGAGGTCAATTGTCTGATGGTTTGAACATTCTTTAATACTGCCCTTCTTGGGAATTGGGATGCAGATTGACCTTTTCCAGTCCTGTGGGGTCTAGGGTCTTCCAGATTTGTTGACATATTGAGTGCAAGACTTTGATGGCATCGTTTTTCAGAGTTTTCAGTAGCTCTACTGGAATTCCATCACATCCACTAGCTTTATTGACAACAGTGCTTCCTAAGGCCCACTTAACTTCACATTCCAGAATGTCTGACTCTGGGTGACTGACCACATGATTGTGGTTATCTAGTTCATTAAGATCTTTTTTGTACAGTTATTCTATGTAGTATTTCCATCTCTTCTTGATCTCTTCTGCGTCTTCTAGGTCTCTACGATTTCTGTCCTTTATTGTACCCATCTTTGGGTGAAATGTTCCCTTGATGTTTCCAATTTTTCTGAAGAGATCTCTAGTCTTTCCCTTTCTGTTTTTTTCCTCTATTTTATGTATGGTTCATTGCAGAAAGCCTTCTTTTCTCTCCTTGCTATTCTTTGGAACTCTGCATTTAGTTTGGTGTACCTTTCCCTTTCTCCCTTGCTTTTGACCTCTCTTCTTTCCTCAGCTGTTTGTAAAGCCTCCTCAAATAACTACTTTGCCTTTCTGCGTTTTGTTTTCTTTGGGATGGTTTTGTTCTCTGCTTCCTGTACAGTTTTACAGACCTCCATCCATAGTTCTTCAGACACACTCTTTACTAGATTTAATCCCTTGAATCTATTTGTCACCTCCACTGCATATTCATAAGGGATTTGATTTAAGTCATACCTGGCTGGCATGTATGGATGTGAGAGTTGTACTATAAAGAAAGCTGAGCACCGAAGAATTGATGCTTTTGAACTGTGGTGCTGGAGAAGACTCTTGAGAGTCCCTTGGACTGCAAGGAGATCCAACCAGTCCATCCTAAAGGAAATCAGTCCTGGGTGTTCATTGGAAGGACTGATGTTGAAGCTGAAACTCCAATACTTTGGCCACCTGATGCGAAGAGCTGACTCATTGGAAAAGACCCTGATGCTGGGAAAGATTGAAGGCAGGAGGAGAAGGTGACGACAGAGGATGAGATGGCTGGATGGCATCACCGACTCGATGGACATGGGTTTGGGTAGACTCCGGGAGTTGGTGATGGACAGGGAGGCCTGGCGTGCTGCAGTTCATGGGGTCGCCAAGAGTCGGACACGACTGAGTGACTGAACTGAACCGAACTGGCTGGCCTAGTGGTTTCCCCTGCTTTCTTTAGTTTAAGCCTGAATATAGCTATGAGAAGCTGATGATGTGAGCCACAGTTAGCTCCAGGTCTTGTTTTTGCTGACTGTATACAGTTTCTCCATCTTCAACTACAAAGAATATAATCAATTTGATTTCGGTATTGACCATTTGGTGATGTCCATGTATAAAGTCGTCTCTTGTGTTGTTGAAAAAGGGTGTTTGCTATGACCAGTGTATTCTCTTGGCCGAATTCAGTTAGCCTACACTACTTTTAGGTGAGTCCAAAGTCAAAATTTGACTATATTTTAAAATTTGTCAACTTTATTATATGTAGGACTTTAATGATGATGACACTTTTAAGAAATTACCTGGGGACTTTGCTGCTGGGCTGGTGGTTAAGACCTCACCTTCCAATGCACAGGGTGGAGGTTGGATCCCTGTTCAGAGACCTAAGATCCCACATGCTTCTTGGTCAAAAAACCAAAAACCACAACATAAACCAGAAACGATATTGTAACAAATTCAGTAAAGACTTTACAAAAATTATTTAAATTTAGAGCTCCTATTTTTTAAAATTAATTTTTGGCTGTGCTGTGTCTTTGTTGCTGTGCATGGCTTTTCTCTGGTTGTGGTGAGTGGAGACTGCTCTCTAGTTGTGATGCATGGGGTTCTCATTGCAGTGGCTTCTCGTTGTGGAAGAGAGCCCATGCCATAGGCGTGTGGGCTCTAGTAGCTGTGGTGTGCAGGCTTAGTAGTTGTGGTGCATGGGCTTAGTTGCCTGTGGCATGTGGAATATTCCCAGGCCAGGGATCGAACCCATGTTCCCTGCATTGACAGCCGGATTCTTTTTTTTTTTTTTTTTTTAATAAATTTATTTATTTTAGTTGGGGGCTAATTACTTTACAATATTGTAGTAGTTTTTGCCATACATTGACATGAATCAGCCATGGGTTCACACGTGCTCCCCCTCCCGAACCCTCATCCCACCTCCCTCCCCATCCCATCCCTCTGGGTCATCCACGCTCCATCCCTGAGCATCCGTCCCATGCATAGAACATGGAATGGTGTTCTGCTTCACATATGACAATATACATGTTTCAATGGTATTGTCCCAGAACGTCCCACCCTCACCTTCTCCCTCAGAGTCCACAGGACTGTTCTATGCATCTGTGTCTCTTATTCTGTCTCGCATATAGGGTTACCATTACCATCTTTCAAATTCCATATACATGCACTAGTATACTGTATTGGTGCTTTTCTTTCTGGCTCACTTCACTCTGTATAATGGGCTCCAGTTTCATCCATCTCAATAGAACCGATTCAAATGTAATTTTTTTTTTAATGGCTGAGTAATATTCCATTGTGTATATGTACCACAGCTTCCTTATCCATTCGTCTGCCGATGGAGATCTAGGTTGTTTCCATGTCCTGGCTATTGTAAACAGTGCTGCAATGAACATTGGGGTACACGCGTCTCTTTCAATTCTGGTTTTCTCGGTGTGTATGCCTAGCAGTGGGATTGCTGGGTCATATGGCAGTTCTATTCCCAGTTTTTTAAGGAATCTCCACACTGTTCTCCATAGTGGCTGTACTAGTTTGCATTCCCACCAAATTGCTTGTAGACTTTTGGATAGCAGCCATTCTGACTGGTGTGTAATGGTACCTCATTGTGGTTTTGATTTGCATTTCTCTCATAATGAGTGATGTTGAGCATCTTTTCATGTGTTTGTTAGCCATCTGTATGTCTTCTTTGGAGAAATGTCTGTTTAGTTCTTTGGCCCATTTTTTGATTGGGTCGTTTATTTTTCTGGAATTCAGCTGCAGGAGTTGCTTGTATATTTTTGAGATTAATTGTTTGTCTGTTGCTTCGTTTGCTATTATTTTCTCCCATTCTGAAGGCTGTCTTTTCACCCTGCTCATAGTTTCCTTTGTTGTGCAAAAGCTTTTAATTTTAATTAGGTCCCATTTGTTTATTTTTGCTTTTATTTCCAATATTCTGGGAGGTGGGTCATGGAGGATCCTGCTGTGGTTTATGTCGGAGAGTGTTTTGCCTATGTTTTTCTCTAGGAGTTTTATAGTTTCTGGTCTTAGGTTTAGATCTTTAATCCATTTTGACTTTATTTTTGTGTATGGTGTTAGAAAGTGTTCTAGTTTCATTCTTTTACAAGTGGTTGACCAGTTTTCCCAGCACCACTTGTTAAAGAGATTGTCTTTTCTCCATTGTGTATTCTTGCCTCCTTTGTCAAAGATAAGATGTCCATAGGTGCGTGGATTTATCTCTAGGCTTTCTATTTTGTTCCATTGATGGACATCATCTCTTGAAGAAAGACATAAAAAGAATTTGCGGACACATTTTAAAAACCATTCATGTTCAACAGGAGAGGCATTATCTTGATGAGAGTCAAAAGGGAAAAGTTGAAAATGAGTAACCTAAAAAGAATTAGCTGACAGCTGAAAAACTTATGATGTGTAGTTACACATCAGTAATTCATTTTTTATTGGCAACTAATCAGTTTTCAATTTTATTTATCACATGATACCAGAGCATAGTTAGATATAATATGATGACTTTGAGAAAAGGGATATTTAGGCTGAAATCTTGCCTAATGATGAGATGTATTGAATTTGGCAGTAATCCCTTGGGGAGAGTAGCTGGGGCCATTTGATGGAGTCATTTAAAAACTGAGCCAGAGAGAAATTTGTGCTGGGAAAAGAAGTAATGACAGAATTGGTGTTCTGCAAGCTTGAATATCCCTGATTTCTATAGTTCTAAATTACTTTAGAGATTTAAAAAATGCCAGTTTTCTTCTATGTAACTAATTTCTTCAATAGTTTTTTCTTTCAGTTGAATCCATCAAATTTTGGAGGAGTTTTGATAGTTAACAAAAATATTCATATGTTCAACTTCCTTAGGACTTCTCAAATGGCATTCTAATATATAATATTTATTTGCAGTGGATTCTCATTACCTACATAAAAGCGTTGTGATCTATCAGAGGCACATCAAGGTGTCTACTCCTGCCCTGGAAACTCCAGTGATTCAGAACGCCTGTCCAGGGTACAATAAGTTTTGACTTCCTTCTCTGCCGTGTCTTTTGACTTTTTCTTTCAAGCAAATTTAGTTTTTGTAAAGTGTAGTGGGTCGTTTTCTTCTTTGTGTCTGCCTTTTATATAAGAGGGAAATTTCCAAGTGCCCTTGTGGAAATAATAGAACCTTGATGGCATTCAACTCCACTAATGTTTTGTGACTTCCAGGTATTAGTTACTTGAGTAAAAGTCACTTCTCTGCCCTTTCCATTGTCTTTCTTCCCCTGTCTTCCCAGCCTGAGTTCATTTCCTTCCCCTGCGTTCTTTCCCGTCACTCCCCTCTCGCCACGTACTCTTTCCCATTCCCAAAAAGGGAGAATCACCAGGTGGGACGTATGTTAAAAATAGCAAAGGAGGATGAGAATACAAACTGTTTTCTTTGGCTTGATTGAGGCCAAGGGAAGGTTGGAGGAGAGAAACATACATAAATAGAAGTATGTGCAAAGAGCCAAGAAAAAGTGGAAGGTTGGAATGTTTGGTCGTGCCTAGTTTGGTGAGAATCATGAATGGGAGTGAAAGAATGAAGGGTGGACAGAAAAGAGGAAAGGTTTTCTGGGGGTGGGGAGGGGGGAAGAAGCTGCATGAGAAGGAAGCAGGTGTGTGAGTGAGGATGGTGGGATGGTCCTGCCTGCCTGATGTCTTGGCTATACGTGGTTGCTGAAGCTGAGGTAGATCGAATGTGGATGGGAAGGAGTCTTCATTTCCTTTGAAGAAGTTTGATTTTGTTGGGAATATATATATTTTTAACAATTGCATAGACTCTGTGGAATCCTAATTCTCCAAGTAGATAGTAGAGACCATTGGAGATTCTCATGAGGAATGGCCCCCACTTGATCAGGCTTATGAACAAGCCATGAAATTTGTTCCTTGGTAAACATGCAGCCCAGTGGATATGTATCCTTTTAGTCAGGCTTGGTTCTCATGTGCAAAACAAGTAGATGTTATTTATGGAAATGGTGAGTGATAGACCGATAACAAATGCCCTCATTGACTTCTCTTTGGAAAAACAACAAATGTGGGGATAAATAAAACCTAATTCTGTTCTAAAATTAAGGGACAGAAAATTTGAATCATGTGAAGCGTGTCTAGCCCCCCTGCTTCTGTAAGGAGCCCACACAAACTAGCCAGATCGAATGAGTGCTAGGGATGGAAGACAGGTAAGTGTTAACTGCCCTGCAGCTTGTTCTTTTGATTCGGGGACAGTGGAGAAGTCCTCTTAAGCCTCTTGCACTACCCTGGTCAGTGTGGAATCTAGAGAGGCCTGCTGCTGTGAAGGCTGACGTAGACTGTTTGAGAGAAGTGGAGACTTTTCACATGAAAAAGTGCGTCTCTTCAATGGTATTTATCCTTCAGGAGATAAACTCTTGAACATCTTGAACCACGATGCCAAAGAACTAAAAATCCCTGGGCAAACTCAAGTAACCCTCACTAAGAATGGTTGCCATGATCGTCAGGATTCTAGATCCAGGCAGAGAATTGCACCCTCAATTCAGGATTGAGAAAGTGGGTCTTCTGTGCTCCTCCCAGTATTCTTTATTACTTTTAAAGTTATGAACTTAAGTCTTGTGTTTCTTCAACTCTGCAGTCACTGCATCTCAAATACCACAGTTCATTCTGGAGGGGCTGGTTCTCTGGTATTAAGGATTAGGAGCAGAGGAGAGATTCCCACATGTTCTATATAGGGTTTTTCAAGTCATGTTGGAGAAAGCACCATGGAACGATGGCCTGCTGCAGTTGTAGGACCCCAGAAATGAGGAGTGTACCCCATGAAGGATGGCTGGTCAGTTGCTTGAATCCCCTCAGGCTCTATGATGTTAAAGAAACACGTTTTACAGAAAAGATCAGAAAATGAAAATATCAGAGAGCCATTGGTTTGTTTTGCTAGTTCTCTACTTTAATTACCAACTATATTTTCTTTTCCCAAATATGCTTGGTAAGATTCTGCTGGGTAAGTAAACTACTTGTTGGGTAAAAGTGAGCCTCTTTGACTATAAAATATATTATACCTTCAAACATATTGGATTTTGCTCCAGGAATGAAAATAGGACCTTTTATTGTATTTCTAGAGAAGAGAACCTAGGTTTGTTATTTAAGAAGGGAAAACTCCAAGAAGAAAAAGGAAAGATTATTAAAACAATCCCAAAGACTCAAGGTTTGCCTTATAAATTCTTTCTGGGGATAGTGGAGTCTGGCTGGCAAGGCAAGATTGAAGTTGAGAAAATGTACGATTCTAAGTGAAAGTCTTGGTCCTTAAATCTCAAGTCAAGCTAAAACAAAGCTTAAATGAGTGAAATGGGGAATGAGACCCAACTCCTAAAATAAGTGGAAATTTGGGATGAAATCTACCATCTTTATTGCTGGACCTCTGCTTAGTTCCTCTGCCCAGTCTCCCTGAACTGCGAACCAAAGTGTATTTCTCTTTCTGGGGGATTTTATGGCTTAATGGCAATTCACATCAGTCTTGAAGAATCTGAGTAGTAGTGTTTTTAATTTCCTAGTTGTTCTTAGCCTAACAAAGAGAATGAATGCTAAGTAAATCAGAAATGTATTAAAAAACTAAACTCCTTAGACATCATCTTAAATTTTATTTATAAAATTAGTGGAAATTTCCATAATGTGTCATTTTGATTTTTGCATAATATGTTGTGAAATTTTGGGAGCAAGAAATTGTCTGTTTTTCTTTTGAAAAAGTTCTTGAGAAATTTCTATTTCCTGTTTGTACAGTTATTCGGTCATTGGCATGTTTAATTGAAATTTTTTACTTTATGTCATTGACCATTTTTTGGTAACATTTTAATGATTTTGGGAAAAAAATTTTTTTGTAATTATTGCATGGTTTCCTGAATAACAACTGTGCTTTCCCTTAATCTGAAACTTTTATGACTAAAATATTTTTCTCTGACAAACATAGCATTAAATAAATGTTTTGAGGCTAAAGGTTTCATAGAAGTTGCTTTATTTTTTTAAAAAAATTACTGACAATTACTCCTTAGATAAATATTATTTCCTTAGTTCTCTGTCAGTGAAGTTTATTCATTTGATATTTCTTGAGCATTTGCTATGAGACACATGTTCAGTATTTAGTAGTGACCAGACACATTCCCGCCCTCATGGAGTCTGTGTTTTTAATGACAGTAGTGAAATACCAAATCTATAAAGTGTCTTTAGAATAAATAGGAAATGTGAAACAGGGCACGGAAAGAATCAGTAATGTGTTGAGGGGTGTTGCAGTTTTATGCCAGGTAGTTGCGGAAAATCTTCTGGTCATGTGATGTTCTGGAACAGTCTTGAAGGGAAGGAAGACACTGTGTATCTCTGGGGAAGCATATTCTAAACAGAGGGAATAAGAAGTTCCCTGAGACAGGAGTGTGCACAGTATTTGAAGAATAGCACAGAGGCCAGAGTGAGTGGATTGGGAACAGGTGTAAGAGACATGGTCGGGGTGTGGGGGCGCTCACAGCTTGTGGAGAGCCCAGTAGGCCCTTGTGAGGTCTTTTGACTTGTATTCTGAATGAGATGGGAGGTCACTGAAGGGAGGAGTGCCATGATCTGACTGCTGTACATTTAAGGATGCTCCAAATGCTGTGTGGGTAAAAGCTGTAGGAAGGCAGACTTGGAAGCAGGAAGTCAAGCTGGGAGACATGAAATAATCCGGACAGAAGATGATAGTTAATTACACCAAAGTGTTTGCCAAGAAGGTGGTGACAAATTAGCCCCCCGCACATAGAGCTAACAGGACTTGCATGTTGTACTGCATCTCACATAACCAAAAAAGGATCAAGAATAGACTTGCCATTTTCAGAGATAAGGGAAGACTTGAAGAGGAACAGATTAGATTGTGGGTGCAGGAAAGAACCAGAGCTTAATTTTGAATGTTTGCTTGGGATGACCACTAGACCTTAGACACCTACCTGGCAGAGTCCCGTAAGCAGCTGTACAGTTGGGTACTTGGGTATACACGTAAACACACATGTCTCCAGTGCCTATATGCACATATACAAGATCGAGGGGTCCAGGCTAGAGTTAAACAGTCTCTATCCAGAAATCTGTATAAAGCATCTAAATCCATGAGGTAGGATGATAGCATCTGGCAAGTCGATATAGAAAGGAAAGGGCTACAGAGATTGAGCTCTGGAGCCTTCCCCTGAACAGAACCAGGAAGAGCAGGGGCCAGCGTGGTAGGAGAGAACCATAAGAGGATAGGGTAACCTAGAAGCCAAGTAAAGGAAGTGTATCATGAACCAGAGTGATTCTTCTGTGTCAAATAGGCTGGAAGTTTGACTCGTCAGGAGCCAGAGGAGTTACCGTTGGATTTGGAGGCCAGTGGTGACCTTCACTGGAACAGCTTTGAAGTGTTGACAGCAAGAGCTTGGCTCTGGCAGGTTCAAGAGAGAATGGGAAGGGAAGTGGTGGAGGCAACCAGCAGAGCCTCTCTTCAGAGGGGTTTGGCTGTAAAGAGAGCTGGGAAATAGAGCGGTACCTGCAGGGGAGTGGAATGGGGATGATGAGAGGAGAGGTGTTCTTGACAGATGGGACGTGGTACGGCAGGTGTGCCTGCTAATGGGAACAAACAGGGAGGAAGTCTTTGGGCAAGAGATGGGAAAGGGATCCATTGCTTTAATGGAGGGTTGGTCTTAGGGAGGACCACTTCCTTTTTTGGGAGAAAGGCAGGATTAACTGTCGATCCAGGTAAGTTGGTAGCCTAGCTTTGTAGCTTCTCTTTTCTCCAGGAAATAATAAGTGAAGTCACACTTGAGCACAGCTAGTCAATTAGCTGCAGCATTTCTGCCAAATGAATATTTTGGGGACTGTATTTAAATTTTTAAACATGGCATATGTTTAGTACCTGCTTTATGAGAAATAAGCAATTCTTCAAGAAACTCAGAATATATCCAGAAATGTATTATTAAATGATTTAATATACTTGCTTCCTTTGCTTCTTTATATATCTATCTTCTTACATGTATAAAAATGTAAGGAAATCATAGAGGCCTCTGTAAGAGGTGAGGAACTGATACAGTTTCCTTCAGTGAATATTGAGGGAGCAAGGAAAGGAGGGAGCACAGATGTCTTAGTTTATATGACCTGAGTAGCAACTATATCTCCCTACCTCTTCATTTAGTTAGTTCTCTGTGGAAGAACTCCAAGAGATGGTGCTGGACTGTAACCCTAGATTCTCATCTGAGAAAGTGCCCACAGCAAAACTAGTTACCTCTGTTTCCCTCTTGAAGAATTTTCCATGACTGGGGCAACCTGATGAAGTAATAGATTTGATACTGATTTCAGTTTACATAGCACCTTTCTTGAGAACAGAGTACTCTATTGGCATTATTTTAATAGTCCAGGGGGAGTTAAGCAAGGCTGGAGAGCTGGACAATCAAGTCCTGTTATTCTAAGCATTATTTAATGTGTTTATGATTTGTCCTTCAAAGAATTCCTGGCCTGGGGGCAGGCAGTGGGTTGCAAAGCTGGAGAATGAGCTGTTCACTTCATTTCTCTCCCACATGACCTGGGTATTGAATCGGCTCCTCAGTCTCTCTAAATAGGCCCAGTCCCCCAGGCAGGATGGTGCCTTTTACCCACGGAGGCGGAGACAACGCCTCCTTCCCAGGATGTTGCCGGTGCTGGTTGGCCCCTCTTGTTGACGTTGGGTGGGTGCTGAGTCACAGCATGCTGGTTGGATGTGAGGAGAGACACTTTGTTCATGACCTCTGATGTGAGTCTTGAACTTGTTATGTTTATTTCTTTGACTGCCTTTGCTTTTGGTCACATCCTAGTTTAATGACTGAAAGATGGCAGCTGTGCTTTTTTCTAGACTGAAGTCCGTTTGTCAAGGACAGTGTTCACATTTTTAAGTTTTGCTCTGTTGTTAGGATTGGGAAGCAGAAATGAAAGGTATTTTGTATTGGGGAGGGTATCGGCCTCGCTTCCACCCCATTTGTCTTTCAGTCTGAATGTCTGTGGTTTGTTTTAACCCATGTGCCAGCACCTCTTCTTGGTGGTGTGAATGCACACAGGGTCTGGCAGAAGCTGTAAACGGGATGTTGACTCTCGAGTGTCTTGATTGACTGACTTGGAGGCTCAGTGGAGACGCTATGTGCTTCGGGCAATCTGTTTCTAGTCAAGGACTCTAAAACTCAAAGTTTGAAAGCACCTGGTAAAGATTTCTGGGACTGATGTACCTACGAGGATCTACAAATTACATGTTTTTGTCAGAGGGACTGAGCATGAAAGCTGTGCCAGCAGTTGCCCTATTAACTTCTGACTGGGCTGACTTCGGCTTCATAGGTTTGGAATTCTTCAATCAGCCAATGGGTGCAGCTAGGGGTAATCTTCTTCCACTGATTTGAACCATGGGCTTCGCTTTCATCACTGGTAAACCCAGTGGTGGACCAGAGAGACCTGTGAGCCCCTGATCTATGTGGGGTTGTATAGTCATCCTTTGAGTCACTTTGTTTATTCCACATTTATTGGGTTACCCACTTTATTCCCTTGTGGCCCAGCTGGTAAAGAATCTGCCTGCAATATGGGAGACCTGGGTCCTATCCCTGGCTTGGGAAGATTCCCTGGAGAAGGGAAAGGCTACCCATTCCAGTATTCTGGCCTGCAGAAGTCCATCTGGTTGCAAAGAGTCAGACACAACTGAGCGACTTTCACTTTCACTTTACCTTTCACAGGGCCCTTGAGTATTAATTTATTCAAAGCATTTGAGGGAGATGCCTCTTAAAGACCAAATGAATTCCCACTGAACTCTTGAGAGATGAGTAAATTCAGCTCATCACATGCCAAGAATTTCAAACTCAGTACTGTATCATGGTTATGTGTACTGTGAACCTTACTCTTCACATAATACCCTAGATATGGTGAAATGATTTTAAAGGAGTGGAAATGATTTGAAAGGAGTGAACATAGGTAAGACTATTTTCTAATGCATTTAATGTCTACAGAGATCCTCTCAGAGCTCTGGATGACAAAATGTCAAACAGTTGAGTTTTTCAGTATTGATTTTGAGATTGATGTGGAAAACTAAAACTAATTATAATGAAGAAATATTATAAATGCTTTCTGTAGGCACAAGAGGATCCACTGAGAATACAAATGTCTGTTTTAGAATTAGATTACTTTATAGCAGAATGCTTATGAAACACAAGGGGGGAAATATGAAATATATCTTCTGTTTCCAAGAAGTTGTGAGTGTTAAAAACTTAGAATTAAGTCATGTGAAACTGTCTCTGTCTTTTGAAAATCCAGATAATTCTAGGCCAAAAAGAATTTTTTTGGCTAAGAAACATGCTAAAAACAATAGGCCTAGAGAATCTCAAGTGCCTATAAAGTGACTACTGTAACTGGGAGGTAAAATGGGAATAATGATGAAGGGCTTGCTTTCTTTGGATGTCTCCATTCACCTAAGTGAACATAATTTAGGTAACGGTATGGGCATCTGCATGGCAGCTGCTGGTATTACTAGTTAATGCCAGAGAAGACAAAATATTTGGCACACCATTTTCATCTTCATTATTGTACTAGGAGCCAGAAAAAATAGAAGTTTATATTCTTTTGAAGCGGTACGATGTTGTCTCTTTTTTCCCCCTGGGCTTTACACACTTAGACAAAGTATTCTCAAGATATTTGTAAGCGTGGTCTGACAACTTAAGCTGATTTTTTTTTCCTTCTACTGTAAAAAAAAAAAAACCAAACCTAGGTGAGTTTTGTCTGTTTTAGAATCAGCATTCCATTGTAGTTTTTAAAATGTATGAGGTGGCTCAGATGGTAAAGAATCCTGCAGTGCAGGAGACTGGGGTTCGATCCCTGAGTTGGGAAGATCCCCTGATCCCCAGGCAACACATACTCTTGCCTGGAGAATTGCATGGACAGAGGAGCCTGGTGGGATACATACAGTCCATGGGGTTGCAAAGAGTCGACACGACTGAGCAACTAACACACTTTCACTTTCATAGTCCACCCAAAATTTTAAATGTCCTGAAAACATGTAAAGCAATGGTTTGAAAACTGTCTCTTTCTAATGAAGAAAGAAACTTTCTTTCTAAAGAAATAACTTTCTTTCTAAGTAAAGTTTTATTGGAACATAGCCACACTCATTCATTGACATACAATTTTTTGCAGTCTGCTTTCCTGCTACCGCAGCAGAGTTGAATGATTGCAGCAGGGTCCTGTAGGCCTACAGCTCTAAAATATTCACTGTGTAGCTCTTTGTAGAAAAAGTTTATGGGTGCCTTCTTGGAAGGGGTTGGAAGACCTGGTAGGCCACCAAGATACTTCCCCACTCCAGACTATGTATCCTGATCTTCTGTGTTAGAACCACTGGTGAATGAGAAAGTCTTAGAAAAACATTTGAAAAGAATTGAGGGTATTTCTGCTCCAGAAGAATCATTTTCTTTTCAGTGAGAGGGCCAACCCAAGCAGATCTTCTCATATCCCTTGTAACATCAGCCTTCTTGGCTTCTGTTGTAATATCTTTGACGAGTTGAAGGGCTGCCATGTGGAAGAGGCATTAGATTGTGAGGGGAGGTAAACTAGAATTAATGAGTATAGCCAACTGTGAGGACATAACTTCAGCTTAAGAATAGCATTTGTGAGAAACAGCTCATGACTAGAATGTGCCATCTTCATGGGTAATGAGCTCCCTGTTCCTACAGATGTTCAAATAAAAGAAGTCAGAATATATTTGAAGCCCCATTCCAACCTTGAGATTCTGATGGCTCCTTTGGTTTAATGTTTTTGTTTCCAAGCTCAGATTTGACCCCATTTTGTTGAGGGCCTATAGAGGCTTCTTGGGTGATTGTCTGAAAATACAATCCTGGTCAAACCAAAGCAGTGTAAAGGGGGAAGAATCTCTTCTGTTGGGCAGGGGATGGCAGAAGATGGGCTGACCCAAAGGCAGGCTTTTCCTATGGCAACAGCAGTAACACAGTGACACCAGGAAGAGCACTGGTTCCAAGCAGCCTTAAAGCTTCAGAGAAGAATCATCTCTCTTCCACTCTCTTGAGCTGCTGCTACCATCTTTGTTTTCTGCCTAGGCCCCTGGGAAGTGAAAGAACCTGGCAGGGGGTGTTTCACAAATATGGATATCCAAATAGGGTTTCTGTGTTGTGCTTTGCCAGAGTTTATACTGGGGCTTGGCTGCAAGTGGCAGTTCTGGATGAAGTCATCTCTTCTCTGTGCAGCTCTGTTGTTACCACACAAAAGCAGCCATAAACAATATGGAAATGCATGAGTGGCTGTGTTCTAATAAAACTTTATTTACAAAATCAGACAGTGGGCCAGGTTTGATCCCAGGGCCATAGCTTGCTGACGCCTGATAAACAGGGCGAGTTAAAACTGGCTGGAAAATATCAGTTCTAATTCTCTCAAATTTTGGAGAAAAGGTGAGATGACAGGCCCAAGGTCACAGCACGGTAGAGCCAGGATTACCACCCAGGATCTGACTTGAAGATGAGTGCCAATTCTATGATGTTGTGCTGCCTCTGCCATATAACAGGTGGTAGCACCTGGTTTTTTTTTTTTAAAGGGCTGTATGAGTGAAAAAAATACTTGCTTTAGGTGGCATGTGAAGAGCCACAGTGAGAGCTCCGGGATGGCATTTTAACAGAGGCCAACCTTTTAGCCCCAGGGACTTGGCCTCTCTCTTTCTTTTTTTTTTTTTTTTTCAAATGATCCTTGTTCACAGTAAAACAAAATATAGGTTGAAAAATTTTGTATGGAGAAAGAGTGCCCCAGAGTTGTGAAAAAGCACTGGGCTCCCGCAGCTGCGTCACAGGATTTGATCACTTCAGCTGGGAGTGCCAGGAGATTTGAGACAGATGTTTTCAGACATGCCGCATGCCTAAAACATTTCCAGGGGTCGGGCTGCAAATAGTGACTTAATAAGTGGAGGAACAGGGAAAGTATGCAAGTCGAGGACACAAGAGTTTATTCAGCACTAGGTGCACGGCCAACCTCTGTGCGTTACATCTGCCTGTCAGGGCTGGCTCTTTCATCTGTCATGCCCTCCGTGCTCTTTGTCTGCCCGTGAATAAAGTGCAGCATTGTGGTTAGTAATCCCACTCCAGTGACTCGACTTCAAATGTGGTTTTGGAGTGCATCCCAGAGTTCTGTTTGCTAAGCTTCCTACTCCTGTTTCAGAGACACCACTGGATACAGAGCAGCGAGCACTAAAGGCTTCCCTCTTTCCTTAAACCTGTCGGGTTGTGGGCTCTCTCTTTCCCCTTCTCCCTCCTTTCCTTTCTCTTTTTCCTTTTTTTTAAAAAAACCTTCCAAGGCAAGTTCATGGATACTAAGCTGATGTGTTTGTTGTTCTTTTTCTCTCTGCCTCCGCTCCTAGTGAGTAACCACACTGGCCGCATCAAGGTGGTCTTTACTCCGAGCATCTGTAAAGTGACCTGCACCAAGGGCAGCTGTCAGAACAGCTGTGAGAAGGGGAACACCACCACTCTCATTAGTGAGAATGGTCACGCTGCCGACACCCTGACAGCCACGAACTTCCGAGTGGGTGAGTTCCTCCACGGTCCCTAACTGTCCTGACCGACTAGAGTTTGATGAGATCGTAGCATTTAGACACCCCCTCCATTCACACTGCTCTCTGCTTGAATGGGTTTCTGTCTCCCAGTACGAATATGCTGCCTTCACAAGATCTTTTAAATTACTTTCGGAATCATTTTTAACTTGGTTTTTGGTTTCTGAGAGAGATGGCAAGGAGAGTATTACACTTGGTTACTTATCATGGACACAGCCTGTGCTGCTGGGGAGGTATCGGGGGACAGGAGGGAAGAGGCTTTAAGTTAAGACCCCAATGTACAGCTTGCATTGATCCATTTCAAATTTTATCTGCTCGGTGATAAGTCGAATTTATGTTAGATTTGACTCATGTGAGAAAATTTGGATGGTGGTGATGAAACTTTCATAAATAGCCAGGTTCTAAAAAATTTCTTAAAATTGTCAAATATGTGTGTTCAGTTGTAGAAAGGGATACAGACTTGCATCTTTTGCCACGTTTCTGCTGTGTATCAAAAGGCAAAATTATAAGTTTGATGTATGACAAGGATTTGGGGGTAGATATGCTCCTGGATTACTGTCAGCACTTAAAACCTTTTAATCTTTCATAATCTAAATATGAACTATGGTAGTTACTGCAGAAAGGCTTTTCCTTTTACATTCTTGTTTCTTTTTACTACTTTGTAAATGGAGAAAGTATTGCGGTCTACTGAATGCTGTCACGCTGCCATGTTGTCATTCAGTACGGTATTTTTGTCACGGAAAAATGTCTTTTATTATTTTTTGACCAATTATGGTTTGCCATGTGTACTCAAATAATCACAGACACCCACGTTACTTTATGAGTTACTCACAAGAATAACCCAAATGTCAGACAGATAATAACACTGGCTAGATCTGGTCTTTTTATGGAATATTGCTGTTTAGTCTTGGGAGCATGTGTCTAGGGGGTGGGGGTGGGGGGTGTCTATTTCAAACTGATTTCCATCAAGACAAAATACAAGGAAGCAGTTTAAGTCCTCATTAGCTCTTTGATTATCCTACTGCTTTATTGTGACTCGGGTTTCTTTGGAGGTTGAAGCACTGTTCTTGATAGTCTATACTTGGAAAAAACATGTGCCCATAGATACTATTTAAAGGGGTATTGTTAATTTCCTGGTGATGATAGGGGTACTTCGAACATATTTTTAAGAAGAATTTAGCTGCTAGGTGCCAAATGGCATATTATGCTTTAGCAGGGCAGGGAGCTGAGTCTGATGGGAAGTGTGTTTAAACTGATGATCGGGGAAACTGGATTTTGATCCTGGTGCTGCTGCTAACTAGCTAATCCATGGGATGTGACAGTTAATATTTCTGGACCTTAGTTTTTCTCACCCATAAAATAAATGGTTTATATTTAGTGGCTTCTAAAATTCAGTCCATCTCTAAAACCTTAGGACTTTTCCTTTATCAGTAATAAGCGAAACTGAATTTTGGCTTTTTTGGAGGGCTATAGACAAGGAAGGGAAAAAGAAGTTCCCAGTTAGGTTATTATGAGCTAAATGGCTTTTTTCCATTTTTACTTTCCTTGATTGCCTTCCTTATTCTCACTGCTTTTCTTCCTTCTCCATCATCGATAATGTCTGCTTCTCTTCCTTTTGTCTCTTTTCATAAACCTTTACAGTAGAAATGACAGAGTAATTGGGTGGGTGGTAATTTTTTGGCTTATGGTGTATTCACTTCGAAACTAAATATTTGAAGGTTTTGAGAAGCAGAGGAAGTCTACTTGTTAAAACACGCCGCACACTTTCCTCTCTGGCATTTAAGCAGATGTTTAGGAACAGGATACACACAGCCTGTTCAAAATACAAAATGGAGCACAGCTATTTACTGAAAAATCTCAGAACCAAAACTCAACTCTGCCACAAAAGGATTGACAAAGTAGTTTGATTTTAAGAAGTAATAATAAAAGGGAGAGGGCAGAGTAATGAATAGTTTCACATCGGAAATCATGGGAAATGTTTCATTTATACCCTGAGCTATTTCTCTTCTCTGCTTTAATTCCAATACAGGGTGATTTGACAGACAAGTTTTTAAAATTATTTCGTTGAAGATGGTAATTTTGTAGAATTTGGAGATTATGATTTGTTAGAAATAGAGAATTTCAGAAATTCATTTTTAGGCATCTAAGATATCTTCTTGAGATTTACTGGTTTAAGATGATTTTATTGCTTGCAGAAAGTGATTTTCTAATTGGTTTTCCTCACTCTATATATGTACTATATATATATATGTACAGTGTGTTAAATCTTTGACAAATAAGATGTGTTACATGGAAAATAGTGGTTTGAGGAAAATTCAAAATGTAATTTGTAAGCTACTTTTTGGCCTCTGATATTTAAGGCTACTGAAATGTGGGGACTGGCAAACTTTTAAGGGGAGTAAAAGAGAGCAAATATTTTAGACTTTGCAGCCCACAGTGTGTGTCACACTCTGTCCTATGTGGTATGGTGACAACAGCCATAGATGGTAGGTATGGGAATGGGTGTGGCTGCATTGTACAAGCTGTCGATGGGCTGAATTTGACTCTAGTGCCAGCATTTGCTGACTCCTGCGCCCAAGGAGTCAAAAAAATAATACAGGGAAAACAATATAGATTTCGTAGTTAAGGCACCTTAATTAAATAATCCATTTTGATGATCAGAATAACAGAAATAAGTTTTAACATTTCCATGGTGACGTCCAGGTAGAATAGATGTTAGTGTCACCATATTTTTGGACAAGGAAACTGAGGCACACTGGCTTCAGTGAGTCTCCCTTCATTAGAGCCCAGGTCTCCTTGTGTCTGCTTTACCTCCCTGGCATCTGACTGTGATGTGTAGGAGAGATAAAGTAAAGGAAAAACCTGAGGGAGTTAGTTAGGTTTTCTGAGAAGGCTGGATGTTGAAGCAGAGAATAAGCAACTGGTGTTTAAGAGCCCTGGGTTCGAACACTGGCTTCTTTGTGTGCATTGGTCATGCTCATCTGGCTCTCGGTCCTCTCCTGGCCCAGGTCACTCGTCCACACAATGCAGGAGATAGTGGGTAGGTTGAGGGTTATAGCAGGCACAGGGGTGACATTGGTCCCTTCTCTTTTTTTTGGAATGCACCCTGTGGCATGTGGAATCTTAGTTCCCCACCAGGGATCAAACCCACACCCCCTGCAATAGAAGCTCAGAGTCTTAACCATTTGACTGCCAGGGCAATCTCCTCCTTCTTTCGCTCTTGGTGCTGCTTCTGTATTGTCTTTCTGGTCTGTGGTGACTGTGAGTCTGGGCTGTTCAAATGTGAGAGGCAGGTGCTTTTCTCGTGGCCATTAAGCATATAGTCTCTTTTCCTGGTAATTCAGTGGGAGAAATAACTATAACTTCTACTTAATTTGACTCTAAAAGTGAAGCCCAGATGAAGATGATGTCCACAAGAACTACTCTGAGATTCTAGGATAAACTCTGTTTTGTGAATGTGATGTTGACGTGATGTAACAGAATACTTGCATTAAGTGGAATCTTCTGTGAAGCAAACTCTAAATATGACTTTTTTTGGTGGCATTCTGACCTGTGCCTCCTTGCACTTTCCTGCCTTTACCTCTCTCTCTCTCTCTTTTTTTTTTTTTTGATAAAAACAATCCCACAGCATTTTTTGTCATCTGGTAATAACATGCTGTTGCTGCTGAGTTGCTTCAGTAATGTTTGACTCTCTGCGACCCTATGGACTGTAGCCCACCAGGCTCCTCTCTCCGTGGGGATTCTCCAGGCAAGAATGCTGCAGTGGGTTGCATGCCCTCCTCCAGATGGTAACAATATGAGGGTGAGCTAAACAATATGAATACATGTTTTAGAACAACATTTCTAATGAAGGATACCTAAAAAACACACCATATTGCCAAGTGATTTGTCACTTCATTGATCATTCCTATTTGGACACACTGTGGTACAGGGTAACATTTCTCTCCTTTTGGCATGATCTGAGCCAGTTTTCTTGACTTTTAGAACGAATCTCTTCTGTATCATCTAATGCAAGTTCATATGCTCATCAAAACCAGTGATACAGCCCTCTCTGTGCATGTTCACTTGATCATAAAGCCACACCTGAATCTGAGATCTATTTGCAAGTGTCTGAAGATGAGATTGATGGACTGTGCCATCACCTTCTTCACCATGTGGCCCTGGGCCCGGTGTGCCATGGTGGAAATGCTCAGAAACCACACAGCCCTGCACACTATCTCAAAAAGCAGCTTTTGGAATAGAAAGTGCCTTTGCCTTTTTTCCAAGATGGAAGCATATCCCGAGTTGGGTGGGCCAGCAGGTTAACTATTGTTTGTTTTCGTGGATTCTTTGCATTTCATGGGGATATAATGAAGATGACCTCCTGGGACTTGGAAGTTGTTGTTCATAGTTATAAGTTCTTCTAATAAGAAGAATATAGAAATTTTATGTTGTCACAACCAGAATATTTTAAATAAAATAATACTGTTGTCTGGCATAACTTACTTGCAGAGAGAGTGTGAAAGGCAATCATGATTGCTAAACTAGCACGTGTGGTTTCTGTGATGCTGTTTTCGCTGAGGAGAACATGAGGGACTCATGTTCTATTAGCACCAATTGAATACTGCCAAAAAGTATTTGATAATGTATGGGTTGGCCAAAAAGTTTGCTCTGTTTAATGGACAAACCCGAATGGACTTTTTGGCTAACCCAGTAAAAACTATGATCCCATGTTATTTCGTTTGGTTCCTGTTTCCCCTGAGAGAGGTAAATATCCATATTTTGTAGATATGAGTTCCAAGGCTTTAGTGATTTGGTCAAAGATGACTAAGTCAGGTTTTCTTATTCCAGAGTCTAAAAGCCTCTTATCCTCCTGTGGTGCCTCCTATGTTAAGGAATCAGGTAGACAACACTGTGCTAGAATTTGCAGAACAAAAATCATAAAGCTGCCCTCTAAGAGCTTATGCTTTGAGGCCGAGATGAGGAGTGTGTGTAAATAACCCCCATTTAAGGTAGAAAACACATAGCAGGACCCCAGAGCAGGAGATACCATTTCTAGCTGAGGAAGAATACTTTGAGAGAGAAGGGATGGCGTGTGACTTTTCTGTTCAGTTTGTCATGCTCTCCATAGCTGCTAAACATGTTGGCTTCTAGGAGGAGCTGGGTAAATGCTTGTCATCTGATGGTAGAGTGATGGGGATGGTGCAGCTTCACACAGTGATACATCCCAAAATAAGATGGATGGGAAGGGAAAGGTCATCTTGAAAAGGGAAGGAAGAATGAAACCTTTAGACTGAGACCTGGAAACAAGAGGTCACAGGTGGTATATAGAAGTTGAGAGGAATTAGATAGAAACTCGAAAGGTGATAATATACTAGATGACAGGGCTGGGAAGGTAGACTGGAGCAAGGCCATGGAGTGCCTTGAATTTCAAGCTGAAGCATTTGGATTTTAGTCTTTCAGAACTTACCAAGAGAGTTCTCTGAAAAGGTTATCATTTTGAAGAAGAGAGAGGGAAGGTTTCTCGGTTTTTTAGGCGGGAAACTAGTGATCTAATCATCTAAGCTCTGAACAACCCGTAAGAATGACAACAGCCTCTAGCCACTTTCATCTGTTTTGGGGTTGGTTTGCTGCCCTACACTGGGGATCTCCCCATGTATGGCACAAAGCCATCTCAACACTATAGTGTTGTGGGGTGGAAAGGAAGCCTCCATGATGATACACTCATTACGTAGGCTCTCCTCGTAGGGTGGAAGGAAATTCACTCTTAATGAGGCATTAAATAAACCAGCATCACTGCTCAGGAGGGAGAAGCATTGAGACTTTTGGGGGAGCAGCTGAGTTCAGACACTCAGTCCTTCACCCTCTTGTCGTTGTTCAGATCCCTTGACAGTTATCCAGCCCAGAAACCAGGGGAAAGCAACGCGTCACTCTTTGAGTTGGCGCATATATTTCCTCCTCAGTGCACCGTACAGGCTTTATGCTTTTGAAAGATGAGCCAATGCGATACTAAGAGAATGGTCGCTCTCATTTGGACGATTTAGAGTGTTTACGAGCTTGTCCAACTCTGAAATATATTTGGCATTCTCAAATCATCTTCTAATACTGAGTGAAAATCATAATGTAGAGCATTTCCTTTATTTAAGCTCTGAAGCATCCATAAAAGGCTTTGCATTGGGGACATCAATTTATCTCATATGTACTTATTGAACACCTACTGTGTCCCAGGGACTGGTTTGCTGCTAAGTCGCTTCAGTCGTGTCCGACTCTGTGCGACCCCATAGACGGCAGCCCACCAGGCACCCCCATCCCTGGGATTCTCCAGGCAAGAATACTGGAGTGTGTTGCCATTTCCTTCTCCAGGGACTGGTTTAGGCCTTAGGAATATAGCAGTGAACAAGATAGGCAAAGTCCTTGCTTTCCTGCTACATTAAAAATATGTTACGATACAACGTATGAACCTTAGGACATTAAGCTGAGTGAAACGAGCTAATCATGAGAAGACAAATATCATGATGCTACTTACGAAATGCTTAGAATAATCAGATTCTTAGAGTAGTAGTTAGTTGTTTCTGGTGTTGGTGAAAACTGGAAAATAAGGAATTATTTCATGAGTACCAAGTTTCTGTTTTGAAGGTAACAGTCAAGAGATTATATGAATATACTTACCACTACTGAACTGTACACTTAGAAATGGTGAAGACAGTAAATTTTATGTCACATATATTCAACCAAAATTAAAAAAAACTACAAACTAGCGAGTGTACTCTCCAGGAGGGTATTGCAAATCCTAAAAGATGATGCTGTTAAAATGCTGTGCTTAATATGCCAGCAAATTTAGAAAACTCAGCAGTGGTCACAGGACTGGAAAAGGTCAGTTTTCATTCCAATCCCAAAGAAAGGCAATGCCAAAGAATGCTCAAACTACCACACAATTGCACGCATCTCACACGCTAGCAAAGTAATGCTCAAAATTCTTGAAGCCAGGCTTCAACAGTATGTGAACCAAGAACTTACAGATGTTCAAGCTGGATTTAGGAAAGGCAGAGGAACCAGAGATCAAATTGCCAACATCTGTTGGGTCATCGAAAAAGCAAGACAGTTCCAGTTCCAGAAAACCATCTGCTTCTACTTTATTGACTATGCCAAAGCCTTTGACTGTGTGGATCACAACAAACTGTGGAAAATTCTTCAAGAGATGGGAATACCAGATGGGAATACACCTTACCTGCCTCCTGAGAAATCTGTATGCAGGTCAAGAAGCAACAGTTAGAACTGGACATGGAACAACAGACAGGTTCCAAATTGGGAAAGGAGTACAGCAAGGCTGTATATCGTCACCCTGCTTATTTAACTTTTATGCAGAGTACATCATGCGAAATGCTGGGCTGGATGAAGCACAAGCTGGAAACAAGATTGCCGGGAGAAATATCAATAACCTCAGATATGCAGATGACACCACCCTTATGGCAGAAAGTGAAGAAGAACTAAAGAGCCTCTTGATGAAAGTGAAAGAGGAGAGTGAAAAAGCTGGCTTAAAACTCAACATTCAGGAAACTAAGATCATGGCATCCAGTCCAATCACTTCATGGAAAATTGATGGGGAAATAATGGAAACAGTGAGAGACTTTATTTTCTTGGGCTTCTTGCAAGAAAAGCAATGACAAATCTAGACAGCATATTAAAAAGCAGAAACATCACTTTGCTGACAGAGGTCCATTTAGTCAAAGCTATGGTTTTTCCAGTAGTCATGTATGGATATGAGAGTTGGACCATAAAAAAAGCTAGTGTAGAAGAATTGATTCTTTTGAACTGTGGTGTTGGCGAAGACTCTTGAGAGTCCCTTGGACTGCAGAGATCCAACCAGTCAATCCCAAAGGAAATCAGTCGTGAATATTCACTGGAAGGACTGATGCTGAAGCTGAAGCTCCAATACTTTGACCACCTGATGCAAAGAACTGACTCGGAACGGGCAAGAATGAAAGCAGGAGGAGAAGGGGAAGACAGAGGATGATATGGTTGGATGGCTTCACCGACTCGATGGACATGAATCTGAGCAAACTCTGGGAGTTGGTGATGGACAGGGAAGCATGGCATGCTACAGTCCATGGGGGTCACAAAGAGTCGGACATGACTGAGCAGTTGAACTGAACTGAGTGAGTGTATACTATTATCAAATGTATACTACCAAAAATATTCTACCAGAAACATTATATATGATATGATATCATGTAGTGATAGATACTATGATGAAATGTTGAGAAGGGGAGAGGCTTGGAAGTGTTGGTGGAAGGCCTGGATCACTACTTCAAGTATGTT
Organism: Okapia johnstoni; assembly: GCA_024291935.2. NCBI lineage: Eukaryota > Metazoa > Chordata > Mammalia > Artiodactyla > Giraffidae > Okapia > Okapia johnstoni. Next base: position 119,018,135 of record CM044306.1, on the reverse strand, counting down.
AGAAAGGATTCTCTGAGACGCTATTTAAGCAAAGACTTAAATGAAGCTAGTGATGAGCTCTTGGAGAGAACATCACAAACTTTATTAATCTAACTCTGTGACTGTGTTTGTTGTTTTATTTAAGCTTGTAGAGCCTCTCCAAAGGCTGGCGTGAGAAGCATTTATTCAAACTTTTCCAAATGTCATTTTGGGTTAGGTTTTAGCAATGTGTATTATATCAGGAAATCATTTAATTGTACCTGTAGATAAAAAGCCTTTTCTACAGAGGATAGAGGCAAGTAAGTCTTGTTCTCTGAGTGAAAAAATGGTCCTGGAATTTTTGCAAAAGGATTCTTGGTTATATATAGCAAAAAGGATAGGGTCTTAGATGTGGAATCAAATTACCAGAAAAGCTGTCACTTCTTCAACATTATTTTGTAGAAGAGAGGTGACATGATTTTTGGCATGGAGCTTTTAAGTAAGGGAAATAAAGCTGGTTCTGTTTATCAGGGCAGGTGTGTGTGTGTGTGTATTGGGGGAGGGTAGTGAATGGAAGGGGGCTTCATGGAAAGGTGGTTCAACCAAAGAGGACCAATAGGTTAACACTAAAAGCTAAAATCGGGAGAAAATGAGATACTATTTGACTGAAGGTGAAGATTCCTGAAGCTGGGAAAGTGAGGGGCGTCAGAGTGGGTAGTATAGAACGTATGTCTGTAGTTGGGGCAGTTTGAAAAAAAAGCCCTAGGTAGAAGAGGGTTCAGCAGTCTGAGAGGCTGTGAGAAAGGCATGTGTGATCGATTGCTCCATTTAAGCCATGTCTGGCCTATATCATGGGGGTGGATGGGACTTCTTAAAGGAGTCTAGGCTAGCCTAGGATAAATGACCTTTCAAAATTCCTTGGAGTCTGCAACACAGTGTCGCAAAGTGTGTGTTCTTTCCTCGTCTGTCAGCTTGAGCGTGTGGAATGATCTTTGGAAAACTCTAAACTGCTCAGCTCACGAAACTTTCTCTGCTTCTGCTAAACTGAGCCTCTAGAGGTACTGAGGTCCCACAGTGCTCCACATCCTCAGTGCCTCTGTTCACACTGCTGCCTCTGCTGGGGTTGGGGGTGTTGCATTCCCCTACCTGCTCTGCCTGGGCATCATCCAGTGCCTTTGCAGGAGTCAGCCAAGCACCGCTCTGGCTTCAGGGCCCCACTTTCCTTATCGGTAGCCATGCCAGTTTCTTCAGCTGAGCCCTGAACTGCCTGCGAACAGGGCCCTGTCTGTTGGCATCCCCAGTGCGGGTGTGGTACTGCACTTGGGAGATGCCTCACATCTGCTGGTGGACAGAGTGCATTGTCTCTGCAGGTGCCCATGTGAGGGTGGCATGCACACACCTCCCAGCACAGCCTCCTTGTGACTTCTCGGGCAACTGAAATTACAGGAGTGGAATAATCATCTGAGAAGTCTCTATAGGGTTTGGGGTCCTAGGGAAGAACATATTCCAGTGTCTGGAAGATGCATGAAAAAGGGTACATTTGTAACACTTTGCCTGAAGTTTGGATTTTACATTAAAAAATTTATTCCTTTATTTTTGACTGTATTGGCTCTTTGTTGCTGCAAGGATTTTTCTCTAGTCGAGTTGAGCAGGGGCTGCTCTCTAGTTCTGGTGCTCAGGCTCCTCATTGTGGTAGTTTCTGTTGTTGGGGAGCACAGGCTGTAGTGCATGCAGGCTTCAGTAATTGCATTTCCCAGGCTTTAGAATGCAGGCTCAGCAATTGTGGCGCACGGGCTTAGTTGCCCCTTGGCATGTGGGATATTCCTGGACCAGGGATCAAACCTGTGTCTCCTGCATTGTCAGGCAGATTCTTTACCACTGAGCCACCAGAGAAGTCCTGGATTTTACACTTTTAACACTGACTGCAGTGTACTTGCTACTCAGGGTGAAATGCAGTTAAATTTCTAGACCTTTAGTATAATTTCCCACTACATGGAATTCCTGCTCCCTATTTCTGCATTTGTCTAAATACTGACAGTTTTTTTAAGGAACAACCTCAAGTTCCATTTCAAATACTTCCACCCGTGATGCCTTTTTGCCTTTTTCTTTTCTTATTTCACCTCTAGTCATTACCGTGTTAGTGGATAGTCAGTGGTCTAGCGGAGAAGGCAATGGCACCCCACTCCAGTACTCTTGCCTGGAGAATCCCAGGGACGGTGGAGCCTGGTAGGCTACAGTCCATGGGGTCGCGAAGAGTCAGACACGACTGAAGCGACTTAGCAGCAGCAGCAGCAGTGGTCTAGGTCAGGTGGACTGCTGACCAGGCCCCTGGGCTGGTGATTGAACCTCTTTGATTCCACGCTAGTCAAATGAATCCCATAATGCCTTGACCTTCCTTGTAGAGCTGTTCTGAGGCCCATGAGAAGAAACAGGCAGGAGGTTTATGTGGGTTCTTTGAAGATCTTTCTCTACTTACAAATGTAACAAATCCTCTTGTTTAGCAAACCCGATCTCCTGTGTACTGAGGGAGAGTACTGCCTTCTCTTGGAGCTTGGAGAGGATCTGCTTCCGTGTCTCATGGAGATGAGGGACATCCTGATAGCACAGTAGCATTAAGAATGACCCGAGAGTATGTATCCAGTACTCCTTCGTGTTGGTACTCTGTTAGAATCAACTCTCGTAGTGCACAGAAGGCTCTTTTCCTTACATTTAGGCTTGCTCTGGGTGAGTTAGACTATCCACAAAGAATTGTCAGTTAGCATTGTCATATGGCAGAGACAGCCTACTAGAATTGTGCCCCCCTCTGCCTTGGATCATGCACCACCTCTTTGAGAGGGGTCTACCCAGGAAGCCCTTGCATTTTATGAGCTGGCAAGGGTTGAGAGCATTTGAACCATGTAGTATACTTTAGAACCCAAAGCTATGGTCAGGAGGATGAGTAATCATATTGAATAGATGGGACATCCCCAGTGATGTGTGATTCTAACATTTGATCCTGCTTTGGTTTCTTCACTTGGCTGTCGTCTGTGTCCTTTACCTCTGGGCTCCTAGGTTGGAGTCAATTTAAAAACACTGCTGGAATTAAAATAGACACTGAAGTCAATTTATGTGATATAGTATATACCTGCAGCATTTATTGGCTTATGAGTTAGGAACGATTTTGTATCTATTGTCTAAAAGTTGAACATTTGTATCAGCTTTTGATATTCAGGTATATATAGTTCTTCCAAGTGGAGGAGGAATAATGATTTTGTGTATTGTTGGAAAAACCTCCTGGAGCTAACATTACAGATGATGTGAAAATGTTTCTGAGGGCAGCCACACAGTCCTCTTCAGCCTGTGCAGTCCAGGAAAATAAAATAACTACCAAATGGAGAAGGATTAAGTGAATAAGGAAGTTTGTTTGCGATTTATTTCCCAAAGTTATATCAGAAAGAAAATGAGATGAACCAGATGCCCTTCCTTTGCCAATTTAATGTAATACTGTCACTGATGCACTTATTAAAACTCGATTTTCTGTTTAGTTGAAGGGCATTGGTTTGAGGAATGGCTTACTGCTTGACTCCATTATCTTGAATTTAGACTCATGCAATAATTACTGAAAAACTGGCATGACTGCAGTATTGGCTTTTTGTAAGATTTGATGGAAAAAATAAAGAACTTTATGCAGTAATGAGATATTTCTTCTCTCTGAGACCAAACTTCAGATGCCCATCAGATTCAATAAAAATTTATTCTGGATCATGGAGACTTTCTAAGCTTTCCTAGTACAAAAACTCAGCCTAATTTTCATAAGATTTTCCCTAGAAGAGGTAAAAGGGCAACTTGACATTAAAATTCTTCGCTGTGAGAAAAGCAGACCACTGCTCTGTCGCTGGCAAACTAGGTAAGTGCACTAGAACATTCTTAAGGCTATTTAGCAAGATTAAAATATGTCACTTTTTGTCACTGCATCGTCCCTTTCTAAAGAAAGGGTGATTTATGAGCCTTTTGGATCTTCTCGTGGTATTAATAATATCTCGAGCCAGCTGTTTTATTGGGTGTATACAGAGGGTAATTAGAAACATCTGAGAGTCCCGTAATGTGCCTGGAAAACCATCATGTTGTATGGAAAAGAAAAAAAAAATAATGTGCATGCCAAAGTTGTGTACTTGATAAATAGATGCATTAGCATTAAACAAAATTTACTCTGTAATACCATTTTTTGAAAAAGAGGCTAGGCTCTGCAGGCTGAAAATATCCTTTTATTGAAATACACTCACTGCAGAAATCATAACCTTATTTGGTAAAAGACTCCTGACTGTGCTGTTCATACAGTAATTATCATTTCCCTTCTGTCAGACTTCATCATATTATAGACCATTTTCTGCCAGAATAAGTATTTCTTCCTTTTACCTGGCAGTTGCTTAAAAACCTTAGAATTCTGAGGGATCTCATTTAAGGAAATTAACTCTTAGAAACAAACTGCCTCAGGGACTCATAGTGCCCAGTTTGCCTAGTAGTCTATCCGAGAAATTGGGTTGGGATTCAAGAGTTCTGGGCTCTATTTTAGCTGGTTATTTGAAATTTGATCTGCTCTGATGGTGGCAGAGTTTGACCATTTGGGTCTGCAGCAGTCACAGTGGCTAAGTCAGGGTCTGATTTAAATCAGGTCCTGTTCACACTTCTCTCAAGACAAAATCTAGACAAGAAGACCTAACATTTGGTGGTGACTGGTGAATGGTTCTTTTCATCTTCATTCACAAATAACAAGCCTTTTATGAGACGTTGGTGCTGAGTCAAACTGACATATCCCAGGCAGCCGTGTACAGGGCTCAAGTTGGAGGCCTCTGGTGTCTTTACAACCTGTCTTGCTCTGCATGTCCCCACTGGGTGTGTCATTTTTGTCCCTTTTGATCATTTTGAATGGGAGCCCTGATCCCTCTCAAAAGCAGAATTGTAGCCAACTGGATGATTTGTTAGAGGTTGGTGGTGACTTAATGAAGCCTTTGGAAGGAGAAGAGGGTTCACCTGTGTAAAAATGCTTGCTACGGGGAGATGTGACAGTCATTAGGAGCTCTTGGTGAACCCTGGCTTCAAGTGCCTGCCTTCTCTAACCATTAAATCAATGGTCTTGGTCCTCAGGATACAACAGAATGTCCTGTAGGACTTAGAAGGTACAGATGGCCAGTCCATGCTCTGGCTTCCTAAATCAGAATTTCTGGGTGTGTTTTGGGGTATGTGTAGTTTGACAGCAAATGATGCAGATGATTGTTATATACAGCTGTGAGAGACACCTGTGGTCTAAGCCAGTGCTCATCACCCTTTTCCTATTCATAAGAATCACTTTGATTCTTGATAAGATGCAGATTCTGTTTCAGTAGATCTAGAGTGGTACCTGATACTCTGTATATTTAATAAGTTTGCAGGGGGATGAGGTACTGCTTGGCCCAAGGGTCACCCTTTTCATAGCAAAGGTTTTAAGGTATCATTAATTTACAATAAATAGTGGTTTTCAGAAAGATAAAGTATCATGAATGAATGATACCTATTTGTTGTGTTCCTGTATGAGTCTCAGACTATATTAGGAAACGATTTATATGTGCCAGAGAAGATGCAACCATGTAATCAAGATATGTTAACCTTCTGCAGATCTCCTATCTCTGTTTCCCGCTTAAAGCTGAGATTTCCTCACCCTTCCAGGAAGCCTCTTGGCAGAGTCCCACTAGGATTGCATCCTTGCTGTGTGAAAGCTGAGGCACAAATTACCTTCTCTCTTTACCCTACACTTCAGTCTCTTCTAGTCTGCCTCCTACCTACAGAATTTTCCAGGAGACGGTGAGAAAGTCTCTCTGTTCACCATTTACCCTGAATTCCAAGGGAAATGTGGTCAGGCTCTCTAAAGACTTTTTACCTTCTTTTCTCCAGTGCAACAAGCTGGTTTCTGCAGTGTAGACAGCATTCCAGGAAGTGAGATGACGGTTACTGGCCTTTGTCCTCAGCTTTGGGACGTAGCCCAAATCCATTATGAGAAGTTCCATTCCATAATCTGCACAACTATATGCAAGGATGATAGTCTTGGCTTACTATTACTAGGGCATAGATTTGTTTTCTTAGGAGCAGGGGACGGAAAGATATATTTGCACAGATCTATTCTTATTCTAGTAAGTCCTACTTGCGATTAATGTCAAGTATTTTGAAAACATTTGAGGTTAGTCTTAAAGAGAAGATACACTTGAATGTTACCATGTTGTCTAAACCTGTCATACAGTCACCGTCCTGACTTTCTGGTAACATACAGTCTTTACCCTAAACTTTCCTACTGACGGTGCCTGGGTTTTAACTTAGGATCATGGTGCTTGAGAGCACTTTCTTCCCCACAGAGAAGTTGAATTAATGGACAGCAGTCAACATGAATTTATTAAATGGGGTAGCAGAGGTGAAAAATTAGTTGAAAAGTGTCTGTGCTGTGGCTGTTGGGAAAGGAAAGAAGGCCAAGTGTGTTTGTTTGAATGATAGCATCATCACATGTTCAAATAAACATAGCATCTTGGGAGGGGACAGTTTTGTTATTTCCAACCCAAATGTCTTCACACATGCCTTTTGAAGGGTTTTATTGCCAAGTTTAGAGGAAGAAATGATCCAAGCATTAAAAGTCTGACATGTCATTTAACTTCTTAAAAAAAGAAAAATTTCTGTGGCCAAAACACTCTGGGTTAGCTGGACAGTGATGTATATATCATGTTTTTCAAGTGCTCACTTTTGGATGAGAAAGAGCCCGAGAGAGCAAGTAAAGACATCACCTTCACCTGTCTATAACCTCTTATGGCAGTTTTCCGATATGTTTTGGTCATCTTGCCCAGGAAACTTGGAATTTTCACAGTTGATACTTTGGTGCTTTTTTACTTGAATGGAATGCCTGTTCTTAATTCCACCAATATAGCAGTGATTTATTTCTTAAGAACCCAAACATAATTCAAGTGGCTGATTTCTTTTTTCTGTTGTGTCTTTTCTTTAGTTGTAGTAAAATATAACATCTACCATTTTCATCATTTTTAAGTGTCCACTCCAGAAACATTGAGTATGTTGGCAGTGATGTATAGCTATGACCTCTGTCCGTTTCCGGAGCTTTTCATTGTCCCGAACTCAATACCCATTCAACAGTAACTCCCTCTCCCTCTCCCTCTCCCTCCCTGGTCTCTGATAACCTCTCTTCTACTTTCTGTCTCTGTAAATTTGCCTATTCTAGGTATTTCATGTAAGTGGAATCCTACCTACAACTTTTGTCTTTTTGTGTCTGGCTTATTTCACTTCGCATAATGTTTTCAAGATTCTTCTATGTTGGAGCATGTGTCAAAATTTCTTTTTTGAATGCTGGATAATTCTTCATTTATGTATATGCTACCTTTTGTTTATTCATTCAACTCTTGATGGACGTTAGGGTTGTTCCCATCTACTGTCAAAAAGACAGCTGTGAACTTGGGTGTACACGTGGCTGCAGGAAACCCAGCTTTCACTTCTTTAGGTTTATATCTGGAAATGGAGTTGCTGGATCATATGGTAATTATGTTTAACTTTTGTAGGAATCGCCACACTTTTCCTCAGTGGTAACAACAGTGCACTAGGGTTCTAATTTCTCCATGTCCTCGCCAATGCTTGTTACTTTCCCTTTTTTTTTTTTCTTTTGTCCCTTGGATAATAGTGATCCTAGTGGGTGTGAAGTACTATCTGTGTCATTGTGGTTTTGATTTATGGTTCTGTAACTACTAATGATGTTGAATCTCTTTTCATGGACTTATCACCCTTTTGTATATCTTCTTTGCAGAAATACTTATTCTAATCCTTTGCCCAATTTTGAGTTCGCTTGCTGTGGTGGATTTTTTAAAAGCTGGGATTCCACTTACCAAATTAGGCATTTAATTACAGTGTTATCTACAGCTGATACTAGTTGTGAATCTTCTGGAAGGCCTAGGTTCTAGTCCTGGTCTTGTCATTTGGATGAGAGTGATTTAGAAGTCCTAGTATTTTAATTTGGCAACAGAGGAGTTTAAGGAGTAGATGTTCAAGATCTCTTGCAGGCCTGAAATGCTATTATTCTGTCTGATACAAAGCCTGTTTTAGGAGAATGATTTTAGGAGTGTCAATGGAACGAGGCTATCTTTAGTATGTTTTATTCTGAAAATACTTACTATGATTTACAAATATGTACAGTGTGTTCCCTTTTGTACTTTTTTGGCTCCACTTTCCACTTTAAATCAAAAGATGATTTTATACAAGTTTAGTAATATAGTTTGTGGTGACGTGTCATCAGCCTGACAAGCTTGATCAGAGCACTAGAGGCCTGAAACATTTGACAAACTTACAAATAACTGTATTTTTCTTGCCTAGTCATTGAGATCAAAGTGCTCAGAAGAGTTTGGCCAGAAACAGAATGACTCCATGGTGGCCTGAAGGAAGCACAGCTTGTATGGAGTGAGATGAAAGGATGAAGTTGAGTTGGGCTGGACCAGTTTGTACAGAGGTTTTTTTTTTTTTTTGGTGGAGAACACTGAAAGGAAGGCCTGCATGCCTTAGAATGAGCTGGGCCCCTTCTACACACTGTAACAAATGTGTGGTTTAGGATTAAAAATCAGAGCTCTAAGGGTTTAAATCACCTTACGGGGAGGATAAAGTCAAAACCAATTTTAAACTTGAAGAACGTAGTTTTTATTGTAATTGAAGAGGTACCTTTTCCATCTGATACATATTTGAGCTCATTTATCTCTTGCCAGTTCCCCGGGTTATCTTAATTTACTTGGATTAACAGCGCCTTGAATTTTTTTCTTCCTGTGGAATTAAAGAAAAGGCCAGATGCATGAGCATTCTGCAGCAGTCACAGTACAGAGTTTAACAGTGCCTGTGCTAGAAATCCAGCATGCTCTGCTTCCATCTGGAGCCATCAGGGAGCTCCCTTTTCCTTCAGAAGGTTGGTGGTAGATGGGAAGAGAGGTGGGGGTATCAATTCAGAGCCAGGTCCTTACTTCTGCACTGCTTGGATACTTTTCTCACTGTGGTTTGTTCCAGAACTCAGCAAAGTTCCTGAATACCTATGTCAAAAGTCTTTTTATTAGACTCACTTCCATTTTCCCCATTTTAATGTGCCTCTTTGTCCTGATTATCTTTTGACTCATACTAAAATTACTTAAAAGACCTGATGGCAGATTTTTTTAAATAGTTAATTTGTATGGCGCCTACTTAAGAAAATGTATAATTAGCTTTTTTGATTATGTGACAATGGTACAAAATTTTAAAAGACACAAGAAAGCCTTTGTTCCTTCCTTTTCTTCTCAATGTCCAGTTCTCTTTTATAGGGGCAAATACTCTTACCCACTTCTTGAGTATTCTTCTTTCATTTGAATGGAGCCTTGAAGCTGCGAGAATATTTTATTTCACTAATATTGTATTTCACTATGTTTTGTTCATCTAGCAATTCATATCAGTACCAACAAATCTGTCTTGTTATTTTTGATGGCTGTATAATATTCCATCCTGGCATATACTGTAATATATTTAACTAGACTGTATTGTTCAACATTTGCCTTTGCAACTTTTGCTGTTATCATCCAACTGCAGTGAATAATGAATTCTTAGCACACATGTGTGATTATCTGAGGATAACTTCTTAGAAGCAAAAATTACTACATCAGAGGGTATGTTCTGATTTAATTTTAACAGATATTTACCTACTATAAAAGCTGGTAAAAAAAAAAAAGCTATAAAATCATCTGCTAGAAAAGCTGAATCATTTACACTCACAATACTGAGAAACTCAATTAGGATTTAGAACCCTAATTTCCATCTCCCAGTTGAGAGATAGTTTGCTTCATCATACTCTTTGCAAAATAGATGATTAAACATTTTGAACTCTGTAACTCTGATAAGAATTCTCATTTGTACTTTACTTGTGCATGAGAACAAGTCTCCTTGTGTGTCTAAAATATGGCTTCTCAGCCTGAGCATTTTCCCACTGAGGCTGGGTAATTCTTTGTTTCAGGGGCTGTCTTGTGCTCTATAGGCTGTTTAGCAGCATCTTATACTCACTAGATTCAAGTAGCACTCCCCATGTACCAAGTTGTGACAACTAAAAATGTGTCCAGTTGATGGCAAACGCTTCTAGGGACAATGTCACCACTGTTTGTGAACCCACTGGTCTAAAAGTTTTTCTTGTTTTCCAGTTTTTCTTTTCCATTGGATTGTTGGTGTTTTAACTTGGCTTATGGTAGGGTTGTTTTTTTTTTTTTTTTGCCATGCAGAAATTTTTATATAATCAGACTCACCAATCTGCTGCTTAGCACTTAGAATTGATAAAGAAATCTGTTTTTGTAAAATTAAGTCAAATTAAGGTACCTAAGTCATCTTTTGATCTGCAGAGATACCTCTGAGAGGGACACCTAGGTAAGCCTTGAATTTTGTTGAGTGGCATATAAATATGTTGAATGGATTAGAAATCTTCACCTAACACTTATTTGAGTGCTTTCTGCATGCCCAGCACTGTGTTGGTCACCTTCCATGTTTTAGGACATTTTAACTTTAGAGCAGCTTGAGTCAGCAGGTTTTTATTATGAGTTTGTAGTTGAGGAAGCTCTGGAACAAAGAGATTGAGTCACTTGCCACGGTCTAAGAGCAAGCAGGTAGCAGAGCGTGACTGGAGACCCAGAGCCCTGCTCCACCCTGCATGGAGATGTCTCATGGTCACCTCTCTGTGCCAGGGTTGCCATGAAACCTCAAGGGAGTTTGGGGCAGTGGGGGAAGGGTGCATTTGATGTGTTTGTAAGATCCATTGTCTTTCTGCTGGGCTTGCATAGGCCCACAGTGTACTTTGATCCATTGTATCTGACTCAAGTCATTCATTGAATCTTCAGTCATGGCCCAAGCTCTGTCACATCTGTATGTAAACCCAACTTTCCTCATCTTTAGAATGAGAGGGATTAATACCCACCTCATGGAGTTGTTGTCATGGTTAAATATGAAGCATGGCTTATGTAAAAAAATTTTTTTATGATCAGAACAGTGTCCATATTATCGTGTTATTTTTCTTATTAATTGCTTGATTATGACACATCATATATTTGATTACATCAAAATGCAATTCATTAAACCACAGCTGCTACTGCTAAGTCGCTTCAGTCGTGTCCGACTCTGTGCGACCCCATAGACGGCAGCCCACCAGGCTCCCCCATCCCTGGGATTCTCCAGGCAAGAATACTTGAGTGGGTTGCCATTTCCTTCTCCAGTGCATGAAAGGGAAAAGTGAAAGTGAAGTCGTTCAGTCGTGTCCGACTCTTAGCAACTCCATGGACTGTATAGCCTACCAGGCTCTTCCGTCCATGGGATTTTGCAGGCAAGAGTGCTGGAGTGGGGTGCCATTGCCTTCTCCACAGCACTGAACATATTTAAAGACCCACAAATTGATTGCAGGTGGATTCTTTACCAATGGAACTCTCAGGGAAGCCCTATGATTGATTGTATGATTGTACCAAATAATCTTGTGCATATGAGGAGTCATCATTTCTTGAAAATCTGTGGGGATTTGTTTCATGAAGTGAATGCAAGACTGTTCACACTGAGAGTGGCTTAGAGAACTTGTATCATTAGCTCACCCTTTTCATTTTACACATCAAAAAATTGAGGCCCAGAAGAGAAAGGGATGACCTTAAGGTCACAGCTAGTTGCAAGACTCAAATTCAGACTCTGCCTTGTGATTCTCATTGCATTGCCAATTAGATTGTTTTCATAAGATTATTATATCTGGAGATTTTGTACAGTGGCCTTCTGTTGGACAATGCTACTGTGTGGTGATCTCTAATGCAGTTTACATATATTAATACAAGAGTGGAGAATGTTTGAGAGATTCTGCTCCAGCCATTCCCTACTGCCCCCATTCCCATGCAAATAAGGTGAGGATGAGTCCCTGGGTAACTGAACAAGGATAGACTGACTGTACTCCAACATAAGTACGCTATTCCCCAGTCACGATGAACCTCAACAAAAGAATAAGTAGATTATGCTGTGTAAACTTTAGATAGAGAGTGATGTGTAGAATACCAAACCCAGATATCCAGGGATTAAGAACTAAAAATACAATTAATTGTGCAGGAAGAGTATCCTGGGGCATTGGCAGATGGGTCCTTCTGTCCCAGCCATAGAGGGCTTCTCTCTGCCCACTGCACCTTCTGCAGGGCTTCGTCAAGACTGGATGTCCCAGTTCTACACCATTTTTCTGGAATTAACCCAAAGAAGAATTTGAGAGAAGACATTTTAGATGAACTCAGGTCTGGGAGACTCGCTCTTCCCTACCTAATTCCTAGAAGGGTCCTGAGTAACATCTTAGCTCATTTAGAGAAAGTCAAGTAATAAAGCACCTGTGATTCATGGACATTGTGGTTATCAAAGGAGTCACCTTCTAGCCAAGAAATGAAATATTTCTTTCCAGTGATTCACATGTATTACCCAGAACACTTTGGCTTCCTGGAATTTAAAATATAAACTGAGGTATCCTGGCAATAACTCTTGAACACCAGGAATCAATGAATATTCCCTTCCTGTCTCCTCTTCTTCCCTCCCCACTACCCTATAACCCTACTCTTCAAATGCATCGTAAAGTACCTAAGTGTTGTAACTAAATGGAGACAAAGAACGATTGATTTTCAAAATGGCAGAAACACAGCGTGTACCTTTTTTCTTTTCTGCAGACCTAATGACACATTCTTAGTCTAGCACATCATATAGTGAGACAGGAATTATGTTTCTGTGGAGAGCTCATTGAAGGTGAGATGAAAATGTCTATTGTGCTGCTTTGTCTCGTGGCCAGACAGAATGCAATGAGATGGGAATGTAGGGGGCTTAGGGTCTGCTTAATCCTGGTCCTGAGAGTGCCTCTGTGAGTGAGGGAACAAAGCTGCAGCCTGGTGAGCTGTGGTTGTAGCAGCAACAGCTGCACTTTGCTTGGTTCCCTCCCCTTGGCCTTGACGGAACCCTACTAGTCACAGAGAGCAGCAGCCTGCTGCCGCTGTGGCCTTGTGACTCGAGGGCTTCCCATCACAAATAATGAAAAACATGAGTCCCTCCAGGCTGCAGCTAAATTAATGATAATAGTCCCTCCAAACCTTGAGTGCTTGCTAAAAAGTCAAATCTCAGCCATTTCAGCAGCCACTTAACCAAGTCATTGAGTTCGAGTTATCAAAAAGCCACCACAGCTAGCCCTTCTTGTCCAGCACCTTCTAAATGTAACCTCACTACTGCTACCACTAGAGAAAGAATTTCTGTTCCTTATCTGTTTCTTATTCTTTATGTCTGATGATTCAACTCTTTGAATGATACTTTAAAATCATAGGAACACCAGTGGTTCTGCTTGTTTGAAAACACCTACTGATGCTCCTAGAGAAGGAAATGGCAACCCACTCCAGTATTCTTGCCTGGAGAATGTCATGGACAGAGGAGCCTGGCAGGCTACAGTCCATAGGATTTCAAGAGTTGGACACGACTTAGCAACTAAACCACCACCACCACTGATGCTCCTTACTGACTCTGCCTGTTGGGTCTATGGGTTGGTCCAATTTAGGCAGTTTTAGCTTCCTGTGTGATAACTGGATGGATTATTAAAGAAAAGTTCCCAGAGTAAAACAGTTAGGAAAGATCTTATCCAGAGCTGTAAGGAAAGGGAAGCTAATGTTCACTGAGTACCTTCTCTGTATCCATCATAGTTGTTTAGACTCTAAGTCATGTTCAACTCTTTGGGACCCTATGGATTGCAGTACGCCAGGCTTCCCTGTCCTTTGCTATCTCCTGATGTTTGGTCAAACTCATGTCTGTTGACCACATGGTTTCCCTGGTGGCTCAGACAGTAAAGTATCTGCTTATAATGCAGGAGACCCGGGTTCCCTGGGTTAGGAAGATCCCCTGGAGAAGGAAATGGCAACCCACTCCAGTACTCTTGCCTGGAAAATCTCATGGACGGAGGCACCTGGTAGGCTACAGTCCATGGGGTCCCAAAGAGTCGGACACAACTGAGTGACTTCACTTTCTTTCTTTTCTTTCATGTCGTTTGAGTCAGTGATGCCATCAAACCATCTCATTCTCTGTTGCCCACTTCTCCTCCTGCCCTCAGTCTTTCCCAGCATCAGGGTCTTTTTCAATGAGTCACCTCTTCATATCAGGTGGCCAAAGTATTCGAGCTTCGGCATCAGTCCTCCTAATGAATGAATCTTCAGGGTTTATTTCCTTTAGGATTGACTGATTTGATCTCTTTGAAGTCCAAGGGACTCTCAAGAGTCTTTTCTAACACCACAGTCTGAAAGCACCAATTCTTAGGTGCTCAGTTTCCTTTATGGTCCAACTCTCACCTCCATACATGACTACTGGAAAAACCATAGCTTTGACTATACAGACCTTTGTGGGCAAAGTGATGTCCAGGTTTGTCATAGCTTTTTTTCCAAGGAGCAAGCATTTTTTAATTTTATGGCTGCAATCACTGTCTGAGGTGATTTTGGAGCCTAAGAAAGTGAAATCTGCCACTCTTTCCATTGTTTCCCCATCTATTTGCCATAAAGTGATGGAACTTGATGCTATGATCTTAGTTTTTTGAATGAGTTTTAAGCCAGCCTTTTTACTCTCTTCTTTCACCTTCATCAAGAGGCTGTTTAGTTTCTCTTCATTTTCTGCCATTAGGGTGGTATTATCTGCATATTTGAGTTGTTGATATTTCTCCTGACAATCTTTATTCCAGCTGGTGAGTCATCCAGCAGGCATTTCTCATGATGTTCTCTGCATATTAGTTAAATAAGCAGGATGACAATATACAGCCTTGATGTATTCCTTTCCCAATTTTGAGCCAGTCCATTGTTCATGTCCAGTTCTAACTGTTGCCTTTTGACCTGCATACAAGTTTCTCAGGAGGCGGGTAAGGTGGTCGAGTATTCCCATATGTTTAAGAATTCCACAGTTTGTTGTTATCCACACAGTAGCATCATAGTTTTAGGTATTTTCACATGAAATTTCTCTTCCTGAGAATGATAGGTATCATTTCCATTTACTAATTAGAAAACAGAGGCCTAATAGATTTGGGTAAAGCCCTCAATCGAGAAAACTGTTAACATAGCCACATAGGGAAAATTTACTAGGGTCTTGAGATTGGTCCTTTTTAATTGTTGGTAGATGAATAGCAAAACTTGAAGTTAATGGAATCCAAGTGCTTTGGAATTGTGTTTGAGCGGGTCATTCATGTGGTTAGGGCAGTGCTGCTTCCAAGGGAATATTTTGATTGATTGTGTCAGCGTCCTTGGGTGGCCCGCCCAAGAGCCTGAATGCTTATGTCAGTTTGGTTTCCTCTAGCTAGCTTTTAAGCTTTTACAGATGAGGCACCAATCTTCTCTTTATGTTGTTTCAATAATAATGATTAGTAAAATAAATGGAAAAGTATAGGAATTCATTGCAGTGAGTTGACCTACTGTAGAAATTGGCTTTTTTCAGCGCTGTTGAGAATAACTCTGTATTGTAGACAGGCATACTATCAACTAGGTGTTTGGCCCTTGTGACTAGTAGCAACTAGTCTGTTTCATGATTGATGATTGCAGTACTTTGGGATGGAAAGTAGATTTTACCTACCAAGTCTGCCTGTGACTGATCAGTGTAGTGTGTTGAGAAGGACTCAGTGTCTCTAGGCCCAGCAAGAGCTGTGGTAGACAAGTGTTTTTGGTTAAAGATAGAGGAGGAGAGGGGAGTTTGGGGGAGAATGGATATGTGCATATATATATGGCTGACTCCCTTTACTGTCCTCCTGAAGCTGCCACAACACTGTTAATTGACTTCAGCCTAATATAAAATAAAAAATCAATTTTTTAAAAAAAGAGAGAGTATAACGTCTATGTTGTGGCTGCTGCTTCCATGGGTGTTTGCACCAGCCACTTTTCATAGCAATAATGCCTGGGCTTTATATCCCCTCCTGGCCTCTCTCAATTCTGCTGGGACAACATGCACATTTTGGGGACAGTGGGGTAGACTGAATATTGATTCTTCCATTTATTAATGAGGTACTTTGGGAATAAAACTAAATGTCTCAGTCTGTTGATTCTTCTATAATTTGGTATAAAATTATGTGATTCACAGAGTTGTTTGAAGAAGTAGCTGGGATAGTAAATATAATAAAAGAATAGGAGTCCAGCAATGGGTAGTACCTTTCCTTTGTGTAGAGGCCGTATAGCCATTTCCTTATGGAAACTTTATTGTCCTTGCCTTCTGAAAACAATTTTTTTTATATGGGTAAATAATGTCAAGAGTAATATGAAAGCATTTTCAGGTAGGTATGTCATTTCCATCACTTTTCTATACTAAATATATTAGCTAAAAACGGTTAATATATTTTAATTATTAACAAAGTAAGTGGAAACTTTTCAACAGGTTTATGTTGGGCGTATTAAAGAACTTTCATCTTGGGATAAACATTCAGATGATAACTTTACCAATCAGTTTTATAAATTTTGGATCATTTGGTTAGTAAATAATCTCTTCTGTCCTTTTAGACAGTTCTCATTGAACTTTGCAGTTGCTGTTATTCTGTATCTTTCATGGCTTTTGGATTGCTTCTGTCAGATGGGAATGGAGTGACTTGGTAAAAGTCAGAACATGCTTGCTGGCATTCCTTGATAGTCTTACAGGAGCCTGAAAAACACATGGTGAGGAACTTACTTGTTAGACTCAGTCATTTTTTGTACAGTGTGACAGTCATATATAAATAACTTGTTTGACTCAGAAGTGCAAATTTGAAGGGAGACAGTGTCTTTCTGACATACCTTTTGTGGCTATAGTGTTCAATTTAAGGTACTAGAAGTAGAGGGTGACATTTATCAATTGTGAATGTTTAGTAGACTTGTGTTTGTATGTGTGTCAGTAGATTTGTACATAATAAATGAGCATATATAAAGGCAGTGGCCAGATAGCCTCTTAAAAATCAAAATGAGTTGTTCTTCTTGGCTTTAGGAATTCCAACTGATATCATGATCATATATCTAATACTTACTTGGAAAATTCTATCAATCTCTGGTTTTTCCTTTTTCCCTGGGGTACTGGGCTATGAAAACCTGAATTTTCCATTTTAATAGTAAGAACTCTATGGTTGTATGCTAATGGTGAAAGCAGAAATTCTTTTCTTGCCTTTGAATCAAGTTTAAGCTTTCCTAATCTAGACCACATTGATTGCATATTGTTTTGACAAGTAGGATTCAGTATTTTTCCTTTGCTTGGCTGTTGATCAGCTTGCTAACAGCTGGAAGATCTAATCATAAATCACTTATGAAGATAATGAATAAGCTGTAAGTTAATCCACATGTATAGCCTTTCTCTTCCAGTGATAGATGCTTTGTATTAGAAAATATTAATGAAATATTTATGAAATTGTGTTGTAGTTTTCTTTAAAAAAAAAAAAAGAACAGCAAAGTAAGCTAAAATTAATTGAGTTTTATAAAGAGAGAGGCCTGCCAGATATAGACAAAGGAGAAGGGCTTTGGTAAAGAGAGTGAGAGAATGTTCATTTTAGACCTAAGAAATAGGAAACTCTAAGAGCCTTTCAATCATCACTTGACATTGGAAATATGCCAGTATGTTAAAGATGATGGAAAGAATACAAAATATGGCTTTTAAAGTATTCTGGATATAATATTAAAAGTTTTAAGATGGTTTGAGGGCTGTGTCTAAAGTAGCAGAAGTTAAATCTTTCCCAGATTGATGCTACCTCTTGGGTTGGCCAAAAAGTTCAGTCGGGTTTTTCCCTAAGTTGTTACAGAAAAACTCAAATGAACTTTTTGGCCAACCCAATATTTAGGGGAAAAAGCATTGGAAGCAATCTGAAACATCACGGAAGACTAGCCAAAAACTATCATTTCGCTTCAAACATTACATATTTTGGAGTTATTTAGAATAAAAAGGGACATGCAAAGATGTCCTGGAAAAAAACCATTCTTAATTGGTCCATGTATAAATCCGGAGCATTTAACTTGGCGTCTTCTGGCTTTGGTCAGAAGGCTGAAGAGTTGGCTCTGCTGAGGTTCATTCAAATCACTGATGTTTATTGGGTGCCTACTGAGGGCACACCAGGTGCAGAGAACGCAAAAGCACCTGGGCCTCAGGGAGGGTCACTGGGGCGGGGTGGTGGTGGGGAGGGCAGGGAGAGGGTGGGGCTCAGGAAGTGAAGAAGAGGGAGTGGAATTCTTCCAGAATGTAGCCTGAGGCATGACATGTGGTTGGCTTGGCTGTGGGGATGGGGGGTGGGGAGAGTGGTATGTTTCAGGAATCACAGGTAGATCGGTTCTGTGGTCTAGAATGCCTGAGGTGTTGAAGGTTTAGAATTACCTCTGTGGTGGAGGTAAGACGGGCAGCCCCTGGCATTTAGTGCACAGCCAGGCCTTTAATGCTCACCACAAACCCCATGAGGCAGCCCATGGACTTGTTACATTCCATTGAGAAAACAGGTTTGTTTGATTTTTTTTTCCTTTAGGTGACAACTATAGATAAATCATGTAGGGAAATGAGCTGATTTAGCATACTTGTCAGAAAGTACTTTCTAGCTAGGGCATGCAGAGGACATACTGGAGAAAAGTAAGAAGGGAGGTGGGGGGCTATCAGAACAGCTTTGTCATACTCTGTGCAGGATACTGGAGTCTGAACTTGGACAAAGGCATTGGGGTGGAAAGGAAGAAAATAAATACTGAAAAGAGAAATGGTAGGATTTGGTTATAGTTGATGTGTGTGTGATGGGCTGGTGAAGAAACCAGGTGTCAATGTTTGTGGCTTCTAAGCAGTGTTCTTTTGTATTTAATAGAGTATAGAACCATAAACAATTTATATATCAGTTAAATCTATTGTTTTACCTACTAGAAAAACACTGAACTGCTGAGGGTTGTTTAGCTGTGTGATGTAGACCTACAAAGTGGAACTCAGGTCATTGGTCTCCCCGTACATGGACCTTCTGACACGCTAGACTTGAAACTTGTATCACATCCTGGAAGAGGTATTATTATTATTATTTACTGGTTGGGTCGCTTTCCTGATAAAAATAATGGACTGGAAAATGTGAAACATGTGGTAAAGTTGATTAAATACACTGGTTCCACAAAGAGAGTTAACAGAATTTTAGAAGTGAAGTAGAGAACATGCTGTGTTCCAAATGGCTTGTGAAAATAGATGTTTGAAGTTGCTGGGGTTCAAGTTCCCATGGAATTGAATGTATTAGTAGGTGTAAAAGGTGTAAAATGCTTCCCATGGAATTGAATGTATTAGTAGGTGTAAAAGGTGTAAAATGCTTCTCTTTTTCCTCTTCTGTAGCTTTTTCAAGTTGCCAGTTCAGTTGTAGCAGTTACCTTTTCCAGAACAGCATTAACTCAGAAAGTAGATGCATATCTCTCTAAGTAATGTATAGACTTTTCTAATTGTTTAGGTCAAATGTGTGATAAATTCTACCACTTCATGTTGAAATCAATTTAGTAAAATGTTTTAGTTTGTGAAAATGACAGAGAAGTGATTGTTGTTTATTAAAATACCTCATTTTTTATCAGTAGCAATCATTGTATGGTGCATTATAATTCTGAATTAAAATATCCTTATATAGTTTCCTTAACTTCAGTGTCTGACTGGCCATAAAAGGAAAGGAGAATGAAACAGGAGGAATACTAGGGAAAAGTTTCTGAAATTCTTTGTATGCCCAAGTAGTTTCCCTGATGATACTTGGTTTATTTAGGAACGATGCCAGGAGAATTTGGAAATTTTTCTAGTCCTGATTAATGATGGTAGTTTTAATTTACTTTTTCTTCCATGTCTCTGATTCTTATCCTGTGCAAAATCTAGACCTCTGCTGGTTTTATTGTGGTAACTGAGTAGTAGAGTATACACTAGGATGTTTCAAAAGTCAACTGAGTCTGAGTCTGAGCTACATCTCAAGAGAATTAATTAGAAACATATTCACGGGCCAATACTGGGGATTAAAAGGAATTATCTTCAGGAAGTCAGTTTTGATACATATTGTCTTGATTTAATGGAATGTTCCAGATTCAGGAAGTATATATGGAGCCCCGAGGAATGAATAGGCATATTTTAATAACCTGAACTTGACATATCAAGTTATTTAAGTTAAATGGAAGAAGACATCTTGGCTCATCTCACAGTCAGTAATGAATCACGTGGCTTTGAATAGCTTTAGCATTTGACTCTGGAAAGTTCTGCTGTGTGTGATTTTAAGCTGTCTGCAGTAGAAGCTTTCTAAAACGATCTCCATGTAGCTGAATTTGCAAATTAACCAATTCCCTCCATTCCTCTTTAAAAATACACTGACTGATGCCCATGGCATGCTGAATATTCCTAGCTCTTAGTTCTTCCCACACATTATACCTCCCATGTCTGAATAATATGGCTTCCAAGGGTCAGTTCTTTTGTTTCTGACTGGAAATAACATCATTCAATTAAATGGTATGTAAACTGATCAAAAAAGGGTTCTTTTTGTGAAAATTCAGTGAATAATTCAGAAAGCAAATCACTAATATAGCCTGTCAGTTTAGGGTCAGGTAAGAAAACATTAAGAAATTGGAAAGGAAACTATAAGCTGGATTCGGCATTCAGCTGGCTCCACAATTTAAAAAATTGTTTTGTAAGAAGCCTCATTTGTTCATTGAAAAAGCACTTACCAGGTACCCACCCCCAGGGAGGCCTGACGTGATGCAGTCCATGGGGTCGCAAAGAGTTGGACACAACTTAGTGGCTGAACGACAACAAAGTTACCCACCTTGTAACTAGCATCTTGTTAAGCTCTAGGGCTGGACAGCTAAAACAGGCAAGATCCCAGAGACAAGGTTGCTTCCCTCCCAGGCACTCATGACCTTTTGGAGAAGTCAGACATGCACTCAATTATAGTGGAATGCTGTCTGTGCTGGGCTGGCTGTACACATGAATACATTGCTTTGAGACTGTGTGGCAGAAGTGGGAGCTATCAGTTTTTCTCTAGTGTCATCAGGAAAGGCCTTAGTGATGAGGTAAAGCTTAGGCAAATGCTTGGGTTGACATGGTAGAGTTGGGGTGGTGAGTTGGGAGGAGGAAAGGGCCTGTATAGAACCACATGTGTGTGAGGGAGTATGGCCTGCTTGGAACAGACCAAAGGTTGGGTATGACTGGAATTGAAGGGAACATGACCTCAATGGAGGGGACAGCACAGAGGCTGGGAGGGTAATAGGAACTAGATCAAGAAGAAGCCTTCTGTCATGATTGGGTTTAGATGTCTTCCATCTCTGAGATT
This sequence comes from Okapia johnstoni, assembly GCA_024291935.2. Classification (NCBI taxonomy): domain Eukaryota; kingdom Metazoa; phylum Chordata; class Mammalia; order Artiodactyla; family Giraffidae; genus Okapia; species Okapia johnstoni. The sequence continues at coordinate 118,996,888 of CM044306.1, read as the reverse complement.
GTGAAGCAGGAGATTCATGCATTTGGCTTTTAGCTCAAATGAACCCGAATATCAGATGGAATGATCCAGTAAAAACTGTTGGGGAACCTCTTCACTACCACCCTACTGTGTGATCATATCCATAAATTACTTTCTCATTCTTGTTAGGCATTTCATTCTTCTCTGCCCCAAGGTAAGAGAACCAAAAATGGGCTGCTGCCGTGTCAGGAGAAATCTGAGGTAGAATTTTCTTTTATTCTAACAGGTTGTGGAATTGCAACTTGTGATACAGCTTTATAAATTTTTAGTGTTGAGTGTTTGTAAAAGGCTCCTCTTTCCCCTCTAACTTCTATTCTTTCACTAAGGCCTTATAAGTCTAAAAGGCAAAGAAGTGAGAAATCAGTTCTCACTAACTGAAGTAGAAACTGTTACCTCATCATGACAACAGTTGGCAGGTGGTTGTTCAGCTGATTCTGATGGTTGAGTTTATGCAGTCTCTTTCTATACCTGTGCGTATGTTCTGTCATCTACATGTAAAATTTTGAAATTCATCCGTGTTTGGGATAGTTTACCCACCAGCGTAGAGAGGCTTCTCAACTGCTTTTCCCTGTGCATTTTTGTGTTACACCGAGGTTAAAAGTCACAGTCTGTCTGTACTCTTAAGTATGTAAAAAAGGCACTAGGAGTCTATTTCTCTAAGAATTTTCTAGTTCAGATATTTAGAAAGATCTGTGGCTGCCTTTCTCAAACGCACGTTCCTTCGGTGGCCACATGGGATATTCCGTATCCTTTGTGTTGGACACTTTCCTAGTCACGGTGTTTGTGACGCCTTGCACTGCAGCCCAGTGTCACCTTCCTCTGTGCTCCTTGGTGATGCTTTACTATGAGGAAGAGAACACTGTGAGGAGTCCCCTCTCTTTCAAAGAAAATAAAAGACCAGCATAAAGAAATGTGTTCTCCTGGGGTGGCGTAGTTAGGTGGGAGCCATGGGAAAGTAATGATCCATGGAGGGAGGGAATAAAAGGAAGCTGTAGACCAGCCATGCAGATTTTTGTTTATAGTAGTGGTTCCCAAACATTGTCTACGCAGAATTTATCCCTTTTGGCATCCAGCTGAATTTTATAGACCCCATTTCGTTTTATTACCCAGTGAGTTTCTTCTTTCACGTCTCTCAGGGAATGTTTCTCTGCTTTTGTGTTAGTCCTGGGCCTCCACTCTGTTATCCTGCATTCTTCCCCCATCCTCCCATCCTTGACTCCACCCTAAACTGCCCTTCCTCCTTTTCCTTTTTTTTCTACCACATTATGTCTTCCTCCTTTTGAAGACTTCCATTCAAAATAACTTAGCTTTAAAAAAAAAAAAAAGGGAAAGGAAGTTGTATTAATAACTAATGGTATGCTATTTAGATTGCAGTTTGAAGCAAAGTGAGTGATAACCCATATTTATACAGTGGGTAAAAACTCCAGATGGAACAAGTTAAATAAGCAAGAAAGAGGAAAATCATCTGAAGAGCTGGTATGAAATAGATTATTTGTCACACACTTAGAGGGGTAGCAGCTTTTAAAGGAATGAAACAGAACATTATAGAGAAAAGAACCTATAAACTTAATTACATGGAATTAGCAAAATATCTGTATCGAAATAAACTAAAATGAATAGGAAATACATTTACAAAGATATTTTCATCATTAAGACACATAAAATCTTAATTCTATTATCTATAAAAACCATCATTAAAGTAATTTTAAAAATCATTAAGATTTTATGGGATAGGTAAAATATAAAGATTGTTAAAACAGTAAAAAAAAAAAAAACAAACTATAGGAAGTGTTAGAAATCTTTAGTAAGTAGCCACGCAGAATCAACATTGTGATAATGTAACCTGATTGCATGTAGAATATTACGGCTTAGAAGTTATTCTGAAACTGTTAAACTGGTGCTAATATTAAAGAACAAAATCCAGTTTTGACAAGATGTGAATTTGGATATATGTTCATACACTGCTATTGATGTTAACAATTGATAAACTCTTATTAGAGGATTCATCTATTGATGTACTCAGCAGTTCTGTGTCTCCTCACTGAATACTGGGAGCAGAGTAGTGAATGAAATAACATGAAGTATATTGCATGGCCTGACTGGTTATAAGGATATGCACACCCCTTCCTTGCCTGTGTGTGGGTTTGGTTTCCCCTTTTATTTTTTTAAAAAATTTTGGCTATGGGGGCGTCTTCATTGCTTCGCGCAGGCTTTCTTTAGTTGCTTAAAGTGGGGCCACTCTTCATTGAGGTTCAAGGACTTCTCACTGCAGTGGCTTCTCTCGCAGAGGATGGGCTCTAGGTGTGCAGTCTTCAGTAGTTCCAGTGTGTGGGCTCACTAGTTGTGGCACATGGGTTTAGCTGCTCTGAAGCATGTGGGATCCTCCAACCCAGGGACTGAACCTGTGTCTCTTGCATTGCAAGGCGGACTCTTATTTAGTGGACCACCAGGGAAGCCTCTGTTTTCCCCATTTATATGTTCCCATCATATCCTAGTCAGGGAGTTGATGCTGATGGCTAACCTTTGCTGGGTACTTACTATGTGCTGAGTGCTTTGAATATATGACTTCATTCAAGACACACAACAAGCATATGAGCTGGGTTCAGTTTTTATGTTCATTTTATAGGTGAAGAAATGAGGGGCAGAGAGATGTTAAATAACTTGCCCATGGTCATATCACTAAGAAATGGTGAAACTGGCATCCACACCCCCTTGAGATCTAATTCCAGGCCCTTGTTCTTACTGCTTGCGTTCCTTGTCCTCCCTGTGATAAGATGGTTACATTGGTTTAATTGGTTCATATGTTTTTCTTGTTGATGATATCACCTAGCACATTGCCTGTTACATACTAAGTGGTTACTCAATATTAGTTGCATGCATAGTGGAAAGAATTACTAAGAAAGATGAAACTGTGCTTGAGGATGTTCCTTGCAGCTTTATCTGTAATAGTTAAAAAGAAATTCAGACAATCTAAACAAATAAAAAAGGAATGGTTATGTAATTTACCATCTGTCAACTTAATGAGCTATTTTGTAGCTGCTGCTGCTGTTGCTAAGTCGCTTCAGTCGTGTCCGACTCTGTGCGACCCCATAGACGGCAGCCCCCCAGGCTCCCCCGTCCCTGGGATTCTCCAGGCAAGAACACTGGAGTGGGTTGCCATTTCCTTCTCTAGTGCATGAAAGGGAAAAGGGAAAGTGAAGTCGACTCTTAGCGACCCCATGGACTGCAGCCCACCAGGCTCCTCCGTCCATGGGATTTTCCAGGCAAGAGAACTGGAGTGGGGTGCCACTGCCTTCTCCTCAGTTTATAACATGGAACAATATCGGGACGAAAGAATACAAATGTGAGATGTGGTGACCTACACCATAACCTGGGTGTCCCTCTAGGCATCAGCTTATGGTATATAGATAACATAATGATGATAATAAACACGAGTTATGCTAACTCCAAACCCTTGCCTACTTACACAGAAACTTCATCCCTACTGCAACCCTGGGGAGAATACCTAAGGATCACCAAGGGTTCTCCCCTGTCCCCATCCAGTGCTGGTGAGCTGCATATCACAAACCATCTGCCCAGGTCTTTCTTTCCAGACCCTTCCAGGCCCCCTGCAGATGAAGCCCCGAGAGAGAGAGAGTCCTCACCCCGCCCTGTGGAAGGTCCCACCTCAGAACACCCAGCTCAGTGCCCTGCCTGACCTCGCTTCACACTCAGAGAGGTGGTTTATAACCTGTAGAACTGGGAGAATAACCCTTTCTGTAACCCTGTTCTGCTCCTGGGCCCCAAACCAAGATGCTCCTCATGCCCAGAGTCTCACAAAGATGATGATACGACAGAAGGGAAGAGCCAGGGGGGCAGAGATTTTGGTTTGCTTGGTTTGTTGACATTTTCCATGGGCTTAGAGCAGTACTTGCTATGGCAGACATAGAATAAAACTTCACTGAATGAGCCGACACCACTTTTTGAGCTTCAGGCCTTCCTTTCTCACCTCACGGGAACTGAGGGGGGCAGTGATGGATCAGCAGAGTGCAGTAGAACTTTGTGCACTTGTGGAAGTGTTCTCTGTGCTGTCCACAAGTATTGTTCGATTCTTTTTTCATTCCATTGTTTTTGACTTTGTTCTGACTCTTCCTCTGATGTCTGCGCATCCTTCTTTTTTTAAAAAAAGAAGCCCTGGTATGTTTCAGCTCATGTATTTCAACCCCTGGAGGATTTCATGAGTGTACCTCATCTACAACTGGTCAGATCTCCATCTAAGTTAGGTTTTGTCCCATTTGCACATCTGGTGACCAGTTATGAAAACTGTTTCTGTGGAAGAAGGAAGGAAGACTTGGGACAAGACCATGTGGTGAGACTTGAAGGATACCTCTTGGTTTTTCCATCATAAGGTCTGTGTGGAAAAGAGAACTGGATCAGGGTTTGGGAAACATGGGCTCAATCCCATGTCTGTCACAATCTGGTCCTGAAACCTAAGCACACACAATCTCTGTAGCTCACCCTTTGGTGAATAAGGTGATTGAATTAGGTTAGTTAATAGGTCCTTTTTAGCACCTGTGTGGAAACTGTAACGCTTTATGGAACATAGTTTGAAAACTACTGCTTTAGTACAAAAGGTCCCCAATTTACAGTGGTTCAGCTTACCTGTTGATGGTTCAGAAGCCATGTAGGTTTGGTTGAAACCATACTTTGAATTTTGATCTTTTTCCTGGGCTAACGATAAGTGCTAGGATCCTCCCTGATGAGGCTGGGCAGTGGCAGCCACTGTGTTCCCAGTAGTCACACCATCATGAGGGCAAACACATAATCTTCTGTACACGTGCAAGCATTCTGTTTTTCACTTTCAGTACAGTATTTAATCAGTACATGAGATAGTCAACACTTTATTATAAAATAGGCTTGTTAGATGATGTTGCCCAACTATAAGTGTTCTGAGCGCATTTAAGGTAGACAAAGCTCAGCTAGGATGGTTGCTAGGTTAGATGTATTAAATGCATTTTTGACTTTTGATATTATAGATGGGTTTATTGGGACATAACCCCATTGTAAGCTAAAGAAGTCCTGTGTATGCTTAAGTTAAATGGCATCAGAAAGAAATGAGGAGTGTTACAAGAGATAAATGCTGCATTTTTTTCTGTCTTGAATTTTTAGGGAAATAATGGCAACATTTTTTTATGTTAAGTTATTGTCTGCAAAATGCTGTGCTATGAAATATGGGAGCAGTACAAAGAAGAAAAAGCATTATTGCCTCTTTCCTTCTATATTTAAAATCCAGTAGGAGGAAGAGAAAAACAATTATAATACAAGGCAGATTGATAAATGACATAGAAATTATTAAATATTAGATGCCCCCTCTGTGTTTGCAAGTGCTTCAAGGCTTCTTCCTATTCAGTATCTCCCTTTCTTTGGAGGAAAGTTTCTTTATTGGAGACCATATTTAGACCAGACTTGAAAGGGCTGCAAGAATTAGGATGTGCTGTGAAGTCAGGAGGTTGAGTGCAGTTAGGTATGTGCTCTCAAGTTAGATATGTATGTCGAGGTTTTTTCTTAATTACTGTTTTAAAAAATACTTACTTACTTGGCTGTACCAGGTCTTATTTGCGGTATGTGGGCTCTTTAGTTGCAGCATGTGAACTTATTGTGGCATGGAGGATCTAGCTCCTTGACCAGGGTTGGAATCCTGGGCCCCTTGCATTAGGAGTGTGGCAGAGTCTTAGCCACTGGACCACCAGGGAAGTCTCTATGTCAAGGTTTTGACTCAGCAAATATGTTAAAATTATAAATTTAGATTAATCTCTAATCCTGTCCTGATGGCTCAAGAATAAGTAAATAACAAGCAGATAATAATTAACTTAATGAGAGTATCAACTTGGTTCTCCAGACCAAGTTTGCAAATTATAGTGGTGCAGTACATTTTTTTAAACTTATTTTTAATATCATATATAGCTTAAGTGGTATTGTTTTTTGAGAAAGCATTTTGCAATGATATTAAAGAAAAGACCCAGCAACAATAGTTAAAATGACATTGTTTCTTTAAAGATAGTTGCAGTGATACCACTGTAAAAGCTATAGTCTTTAGGGATGAATCATGGCATCGTTTTTATAAAACCTATCTCCCTGTCCATTAGTCTACAGCTCTATCACTGCTCCCATTATGTTTACATAATGCTTTCAAGTTAAGTCAGCTTTTCATAAACATCTGGGCATTTTATAAACTGCTTTGTCGCTAAGTAGGCAACTGATGTTTGAATCAGTGTCTGACTATACATTAAAATAAAAAGAAAGCACATCATGTGGCAAATTAACCCCAGCCCCTTCTACATAAATTACAAGTGACTGAATATATATTTGTTCCTTTTAAAAAATTTGTATTGTGTCAGTCACATTAGATGAGATGAGGAAATCTGAATTCCACTCTGTTTACTACCTTGGCTAGAATTTTGAGAACCATAATTACAGAAATAGGAAAGAACCTGTGGATTATGTCATTGGACCTCCCCCCTTTTGCAGGGGCAGGCACAGTAATCCACAAAAGTGAAATGACTTGCCTCAGTTTCCCAAGGTGTATGGGATTGATGTGTTTACTCTGCAACCTGAAGATGTTGTGTTATTCCTAAAGGCCAAAGAGCCCTAGGTTTGGGAGTTACTGAGAGCAAACCTCTGTGGATGAAGGGTATAAAGTGGAATTTTCTGATTTGCTTGATATGGAAAGCTCCCTGAAAGGAAGTATTAGTTGCTCAGTCGTGTCCGATTCTTCGTGACCCCATGGACTCTAGCCCACCAGGCTACTCTGTCCATGGGATTTCCTAGGCGAGAATACTGGAGTGGGTAGCCATTTCCTTCTCCAGGAGATCTTTCCAAGCTGGGGATTGAACCCAGGTCTACCGGCATTGCAAGCAGATTCTTTACTGTCTGAATCACCTGGGAAGCCCAGAAAGCTCCCTAGGTTATGCAGAATATAAAACTGGAGCAAATGAGATAGCCCACAGCTATGGTGAGGTTGATGATCAGTGAGCAGAAAGCCATAAACAAAGTGGAGATGATGAATGGCCTCATCCCAAATTGGAAGCTCTGGTGAGCGTGTGGGTGGTAGGGCTTCCTATCTCCCCTATTATAAACATAACGTACTATCCAAGCATTTGCTAATGCACACCAGCATTAAAAATTAGATTCGTGGGGTTTTTGTTTGTATTAAGGTTTGCATTTGTTGAAATGTACATTTCCTTTCATTCTAGTCCAGTGTAGTATTTGATAGATGGGGATGGGACGAAAATGGTCATCTTAATTTACAGAGCAAGTAAAACATAGATTGTGGTGGGTGCATTTTTAGCTTTTAGGAAAGCATTTTTCCCTTGCCCCAAGACTTCTTTGGACTCTTTTTTTCCCCCTTTTACGTGTACTATGACGAGCATTAGTCTCATGTCTCACACATTAAGAAAACAGTCCTCTTACTGAAAACAATTGAGATGTATTCTCTCACAGCTCTGGGGACCAGAAAGTCAAAATCAAAGTGTAGAGGGCCACTCTCCCCCTGGCGGCTTAAGAGGAGAGTCTCTTTCTTGATCCTTCCCAATTCTTATGGCTGTTGGTGCTCCCTGACTTCTGGCTGAATTATTTCCATCTCTGCCTCCATCATATTGCTTCTTTCTCTTTGGCCAAATTGCCCTGGACCTCACTCTTAAAAGTACTTTTTCATTGAAATGAGAGGTCACTTGGATAAGTCAGGTTAAGTGCCTCCTCTCAGAAACTAGTCACATTTGTTTTACTCATCTACCACCTGAAGTAATATTCACAGATTCTGGGTGTTCATGGGACGTGGACATATCTTTTGGGAGACCACCATTCAGCCCACTGTGATTATCATGTGCATAGATAATCAATAAAAAGAATTTTTTAAAAGTCATCTTACCTTATAGAATCATTATCTATTTGAGTCTTAAATTAAGAATTTGACTTCAGCCTGGCTAAATAGTTATTCAGAAATTTAAAATGAGGTCCAGGAACCCAAAGCCAAGTTTACAGTGCACATTTCACGTACATACAGTAGGTAATTCTATTTAATCTTACTTACCTTTGTCCTTTCTCTTCCCCTGGTTCTGTCTTTTGTATGTGTTAATCTATCCTGGTCCTGAGTTTTAACTGACATTTTTTTCTGTTTTAATGGTATCTGCTATTATGTGTATTAAGTCACTTCGTTGTGTCCGACTCTTTACGACCCTATGGACTGTTGCCTGCGAGGCTCCTCTGTCTATGAGGATTCGCCAGGTGAGAATACTAGAATGGGTTGCCATGCCTTCCTCCAGAGGATCTTTCCGGCCCAGGGATTGAACCCATGTCTCTTGTGGCTCCTGAATTGCAGGTGGATTTTTTACTGCTGGGAAGGCTTTATAGGCGGCCCTATAGTTTCTTGGGCTCCAAAATCGCTGCAGATGGTGACTGCAGCCATGAAATTAAAAAACGTTTGCTCCTTGGAAGAAAGCTATGACAAACCTAAACAGCATATTAAAAAGCAGAGACGTTACTTTACCGACAAAGGTCCATATCATCAAAACTATGGTTTTCCCAGTAGTCACATATAGATGTGAGAGTTGACTATAAAGAAAGTTGAGCGCCAAGGAATTGGCGCTTTTGAACTGTGTTGTTGGAGAAGACTCTTGAGAGTCCCTTGGACTGCAAGGAGATCAAACCAGTCAATTGTAAAGGAAATCAGTCCTGAATAGTCATTGGAAGGGCTGTTGCTGAAGCTCCAATACTTTGGCCACCTGATGCAAAGCGCTGACTAATTAGAAAAGACCCTGATGCTGGAAAGATTAAAGGCAGGAGGAGAAGGAGATGACAGAGGCTGAGATGGTTGGATGGCATCACTGACTCAATGAACATGAGTTTGAGCAAAACCTGGGAGATGATGAAGGACAGGGAAGCTTGGCATGTTGCAGTCCGTGGGGTCGCTAAGAGTCAGACACAACTGAGCAACTGAACAACACCAGCAAATACCTTTGTGGAAAGAAAGAAGTGTCTGCCCCTGCTCTGTCTCTCTAGCCAGCTTTTCTTACTTCCTCTGTTCCTTTGATATTCCCACCACATCTGCCTCCTTTCAGTTTCGGGGCCTTTCTAAACCTTGTCTCACCTTAAGATCTTACCTCCTGTTATTTCTTCTTCTGCAAACACCCTTCTGCCAATGTTCACATCACTAGATGCTTCTCCTTTCAGGTTTAGGCGCAATGTCACCTCCTTGGACAGGTTGTTCCAGACAACCTGGATCACAGATGTTTTGTTGGTTCCATCTGGGACTCTGTTTAAGTTATCAGACAGATAATCAAGAATAGACTCTTAAGCAATTTTGGAACACAGCAATGGTAAATCTCTCCATTCAAAACAAAAACAAAAACCCTCAAACTTGGATTTTAGTAAATGCCTACTAATCTCTGTACTTCCTTTCTTGGCTCATGTGTAGGACAGCTCCTCTGTCCTAGCTCCAGAGAGATGTGACCTCTCCTTCTTGGCTTTCAGCTTCAATTGTTTTATTTTATTTTTTGATGCAGTGGGGGTAGGAGGTGGGGTGATGCATACTGAATTAAATGGGAAGCATGCAGATTTTTAAGAAGAGGGATAGGTTCTTAAAATAAGCAATGGTTTTATTTGCAGGGCAGGAATAGTGACACAGACATAGAGAACAGTCTTGTGGATACAGTGGGGCAATTGAGAGAGTAGCACAGAAACATATACATTACCGTATGTTAAATGGACAGATAGTGGAAAGGGAGCTCAACCTGGTGCTCTGTGACAGCCTAGAAGGGTGGGAGGTTCAAGAGGGAGGGACTGATTCACATTGTTGTATGGCAGAAACCACCATAACATTGTAAAGCAATTATCCTCCAATTAAAAATAAATTTTAAAAAATGAGCAACGGTTTGCTGCAGTGTTTATTATCTGACATATTTGTTATCTGAAAGCTTTAAATGGCTACATTATTAACCTACTTTCTGGATGAATAGAATCTGTGGGTACCCTTTAAAAGAGAGCAAGGTAGGTATATTTCAGTTCAGTTCAGTTCAGTCGCTCAGTCGTGTCCGACTCTTTGTGACCCCATGAATCGCAGCACGCCAGGCCTCTCTGTCCATCATCAACTCCCGGAGTCTACCCAAACCCATGTCCATCGAGTCGGTGATGCCATCCAACCATCTCATCCTCTGTCGTCCCCTTCTCCTCCCGCCCCCAATCCTACCCAGCTTTAGGGTCTTTTCCAATGAGTCAACTCTTCGCATGAGGTGGCCAAAGTATTGGAGTTTCAGCTTCAACATCAGTCCTTCCATTTAGGGGAGAGATAAAGTGATAACTTGAACTTTCTAAAAATATTATTGCTTGTCTTTTCACCTTGCAAGGGACAGCAACGAAAACGTTGAAAGCCTTTAAGGGAACATTATTCTCCTAATGAGAGACAAGTGGGAAAGTGGAAGTAGCTCTTCAAATCAAAATCATGTGTGTGTCTCTTCTACAAAATGACAGATGTAGGTTTTCCTTCAGATGGGAGTTTGTTTGCTCTGCTCTGCCTTAACCACAATAACTGGCAATGGTCTGCTGGCACGCAAAGTGAGGGGGTGGGTGGAGGGGCCAGGGTGTTGCTGGGAGTTGCCTTAGGAAAGTCAAGTACATTCTTAGAGCGCCTTTTGGGGACAAGCAGCTGAAATATTTTTATAGTCAGCTAAGATAACAGGGAAGAATGAGAGTCTAGCTTTTTATAGCCCCAGTGTGTAGAAAATTCGGTTTGCCCATATGTGTATACAGATCAGTACCTATTCATTTAAACTAAGTTCCAATTTGTGGCGTAGACTGTGAATATTATCCTCTCAGCCCAGTTTGTTGAGGGCTGCAAGTTGTTTTATAGACCACTGTGAATGGTGGAATGTACCGAAACGCTGGGCATATTTAAACCCTCCAACTTTTTCTTCCAGCCTGGATCCTTTTGCTTATTGTGACCTTTTGTAGTCGTACCATGAGATGCTTGGAGTGGTTGTCATGGAATCACACTCTTTGGAATAACAGGCTGAAAGCACAGATACCTCTTGTTGTCTGTGGTAGGTCCCAGGTGACCGTATGATGCAGCGAAGTGAATTACGGTGATGGCCAACAAGATGTCGAGCTGACAAGGTTATGAAATTTCTCAGCCAGCATTCTATATTACACCTTCCAGTTTTGTGTTCTAAAATACATGTGCCATAGCTAGACTCACAACTAGCATACCACAGGCTTCTCAAGGCAGCCTTAAAGATAACTTACTCTTTTTCCTCTTCATGTGTTGAGAACATTTTATAGAACACTGGCACCCCAGACTATATATCACCAGGCAATGTTTTGAGAGTGGCACGAGCTTTTGAAACAGAAAGAAACTATTCATAGTCAAATCCTTAACTTTTGTAGGGTGATTTTAAATTTGTTTTCTTTGACATAAAAGACTATTTTGCTTTAAAAAGATCAGCCTGCCACAAAGGACTCAATGCACAGTGAGTGAATTGAGGCAAAGAACTTTAGATTGTAATTTAGATTTTTGTGAAAATGCTGGAATGGGAGAATAAGTATTTTATTTCTCATTCATAAATGGTTATAAATAGTGGCCAGTTACTGGTTGTAACAATTCACCTTTGCGCTTTCGAAGTTGTGGAGTATCTGAGTTCCTTTAATGTCATTTCCTTGGGACTGTCTTTATCCTACACCACAACCACTTTCCAGTTTCACTTCCAGTGTTACCACTTTATGTTTCTTTGCTGTGCCTTTTTTTTTTTTTTTTTTGGCCATTTTGATTATACACTTCTGCAAAATGTCACGTGAGTTTGTCCTTGTGAAGTGATGAGGCAACTCAGCTACGTGCTTTGCTGTCTGTGTATGAGAGAGGTTCAAGAGGGAGGGGACGTATGAGCTGAAGGACAGACATGCCAGGATCGGTTGCCGATGGACGCTGAGGGGAATGGTGTGATTGGTTATTGACCGTGATACACTTCTGTTGTTTATGTAGTGATTTGTGTACCAAGGAGATAGCAGTGAAGTTACCTAGTTGATACTGTGGCAAATGAAGTTCAGACCATGTTTTTGGAAGACTGGGATTATTTAATTAAACTATTAACTGAAATTCATGCATATGGTGCTAAGTCACTTCAGTCATGTCCCACTCTTTGTGACCCCATGGACTGTAGTCTGTCAGGCTTCTCTGTCCATGGATTCTGCAGGTGAGAATATTGGAATGGGTTGCCATGCTCTCCTGCAGGGGATCTTCCTGACACAAGGATTGACCATACAAAATAAAGTGTGCTTGTATTCCGGTGATAAATTATTTGAGACGCTTGCTCCTTGGAAGAAAAGCTATGACCAACCTAGACAGCATATTAAAAAACAGAGACATTACTTTACCAGCAAAGGTCCGTCTATTCAAAGCTATGGTTTTTCCATTAGTCATGTATGGATGAGAGTTGGACTATATGAGAATTGGACTATAAAGAAAGCTGAGTGCCAAAAAATTGATGCTTTTGAACTGTGGCGTTGGAGAAGACTTTTGAGAGTCCCTTGGACTGCAAGGAGATCCAACCTGTCCATCCTAAAGGAAATCAGTCTGGAATATTCATTGGAAGGACTGATGCTGAAGCTGAAATTCCAATACTTTGGCCACCTGATGCGAAGAACTGACTCATTGGAAAAGACCTTGATGCTGAGAAAGATTGAAGGTGGGAAGAGAAAGGGATGACAGAGGATGAGATGGTTGGATGACATCACCGACGCGATGGACATGAGTTTGAGTAGGCTCCGGGAGGACAGGGAAGCCTGGCGTGCTGCAGTCCATGAGGTCGTGAAGAGTTGGATACGACTGAGCAACTGAACTGAACTGACTGAAAATCCTAGCTAGGCATGCACATTGAACTCATCCAGCAACAAGCTGTTGTTTAGTAGAAGTTCAATTTAGAATTGAACTGGGAATTATGAAGTCTTTGATTCACCTCAGAGTCAGCTTTGACTCTTCTTCTTACTCAGCACCTCAGTGTAGATTAGACACTTGGGGAAGCGTATTCCAGACCCTATCTTGCATAGGCAGTTTTGACTTTATCTGCCCCATAGTCAGACCCTGGACATAGTTCTTGGCAGTCACCTTGGTCATTTTTTTCCAGTTCTTTCCTTCTTCCTTCGCCTTCTGTTTACTTCCTGTGTTCCATCTCCATGCCTTACTGATTGCCTGTCTATCCTAATATTACTTCATGTTTCTATCTGTTCTTTTTGCCATGATCCTAATCCATGGGTTTTTCAAGTTGTCTTTCAGTTATTTTAATATTCTCCTATCTGACTTCTCTACTTGGTCACTCTCCTTTCCAGCTAATGCCACATGCCATCACAAGAGTAATCTTCCTGGAAAATTCTCTCCTGAAGTCTCCAAAATAATTTATTAATTACAGTATAAAATCCAAACTCTTTATCAGACCTTTAACCATTCTCTGAGTTAAGTCTACATCTCCCAGTTTATCACCTGACCCCTCTCCCCAAGGAATCTGGGGTTTCAGTAACACAGGCTTTCTCTTTATCTTCCAAATTTGCCTACCTCTGGCCTTTTCACACACCATCCTCCTGGGATGCAATCCTTTCTGTTTTTCTGAATCCCCAGCTTCAAAGACTTATTTCAAGTGAGCTCTCCTGAAGTCTATTTTGACTTCCCAGAAATGACTTTTCTCTGAAGTTCCATAGAATTTGTATTTTATATTTTCCAGTGTTACTTATTTGTTGATGTGTATTTTTAGTTATCATGTATTACCTAACAGCTCCAGTTAGCTTTTACTTTCTTCTATAGTACCTAGAATGGTATTTGACCAAGTAGTAGCCATAAATCTGTTCATTCTTTCATCTAGTGATTTTTTTGAGCTGCAGCATTTTTTCTAAAAGCTGAGCTACATGTTAGAGGTAAAACATTGAAGTCCCTGACCTCACAGAGCTCTAGTTGAATGGGACATACAGAAACAAAGTCAGAAGATTATAATGCAGTAAGCCAAGGGGCATGATGAACAGTGAATGAGAGCCCATGGAGGCACAGAGGAGAGGCCCAAACCTAGATGAGGGGCAACTGGAAATGCTTCTAGGAAGTGACGTTTAAGCAGAGTCTAAAAGGTGAGTAAGAGTTAGGTGGGGCAAGCAGGGAGGGTGTTGGGAAGCAAGTGGAAAGAGTGTTCCAGGCCAAGGAGGCAGGGTAGATAAAACATGAGGAGGGGTGAGAAAGCCCTGTCCACTCAGGAATCAAATTCAATGTAGCTGAATTGTAGGAAATGAGGTTTCAGAGAAAACAGGATCTCTATCGTGAGAAAGATGTGGGCATATTTGATAGATGTTTAGAAGGCAGGACCTGGAAGACTGGGTCTTTGAGTGGTTTGAGAGGATAGAGCAACCCTCAGATTTCTGTTAAGCGTCCCTCAGTGAATGGTAGATGTTAGGGGGAAGATGATCCTGTTCCACGTGGGACATTATGAGTTTGAGATGTCTATAGAAGATCGGCAGGATGTAGATAGTGTGGAGCACAGCAGAAAGCTTTGGCTCAGCAATATGGTTTTGAGTGACATCATCATATGATAGGATGAAATCAGAATGTGTAGGGTTAGTGAAGCAGAAGATTTTAAGACCAAATCTTGAAGCACATCTGTGCTTAAAGGATAAGGAAAGGGTGGAGTCTGCCAAGAGTAGTAAGAGACAGTGGACAAAGAGGAAAGAGCAAACTAGATGGGTGAGATGTCACAGAAGCTAAGGGAAGATTGAAATCCAACCAATGGATTTAGCAATGCGGAGACCATTAGTAACCTGAGTAAATGGAGTTTCAGTGTAGGACAGGTATGGGAAAAGGGAACACACACAAAGAAGGGAATACAGCTTGGTGCTGGCTAGCTAGTAGTGAGCAGAGAAGTGAGCAGATAATTCTTTTGGAAAGTTTGGTCATGGAGGAGAGGATTGAAGCCGAGTAGAAGCTGAAAGAGAATGGAGTTGAGAGGCTTATTTCTTACGCTGCTGGAAATCTGATCAGTTTAAAGGCTGATGGGAAGAATTCATTAGTTGTAAAGAGGTTGGCCATAAGCTGAATTTAGGCAGAATTTTAAACTCTACATCAAATTCTTCACCCAGACACATCCTTTTACCTTTGGTATTCTAAATAAATTCCCAACTATTAATCACTCTGCTATTTCTAGGTTTCACTGTGGTCTTGTTATCCTAATGGGATTGCAAATTCCTGTAAAGCAGGATTCAAACTATTCTACTCCCTTATTCTGGGTGCACTTAGTTCAGCTCCTTGCGTAGAGGAAAGTCTCAGCAGGTATTACTTTTAGCACTCTCCTTTGTTTATTCTTGGAGGAATATTTAATGTCCACTATGCGCCCGGTATTATTTTAGTTGCTGAGGATATAAAGTTCATTAAACCAGGCATTCCTTTCCCCCAAGGAGTTTATAATCTAGAAAGACAGTAAATAAACTAGTAATAGGAAAACAAAGTGAGTGCAGAATGTAAGATATATCCTGAGTAACTGTATATTCACATATATGTATATATTTTCCCATGAATTCTTTCCAGCATTGTGGATGAACAACCACAAGCAACTGGAGAGCTAAATGACTTACTTAAGGTGAAAAGAAAAAGATAGTTAAAAAAAAAAAGGAAGTATTTTTGTCCCAGTGTAGGTTCTCCTTCGTTTACCATTTCTAAAGTCATTGGTAATATGATGGCTGTGCTTTGGGGGTGTTCTATTGGTTGATTGTTACTTAGCTTTTGAGAAACTAACCAACTCTTCACATTTTCTCTTTCCCGTTAACAGTAATTTGCCATCTTCCATGTATGAATGGAGGCCAGTGCAGTTCGAGGGACAAATGCCAGTGCCCTCCAAATTTCACAGGGAAGCTCTGTCAGATCCCAGTCCACGGTGCCAGCCTGCCTAAAGTGTATCAAAATTCTCAGCAGCCAGGCAAGGCGTTGGGAACACATGTCGTCCACTCGACACATACTTTGCCTCTGACCATGACAAGCCAGCAAGGAGTAAAAGGTAAGCAGACTGTTTTGATTTTGCCTATTCGTCAGAACTCTGTTAACATGCCAAACCTATATATACAGAAGCCAAGTGCCTGTGGGGTTGGGATTGGAACAGAATATGGGCCCAGTTATATGGCGACAGTGCTTTCTCAGCCATAGAGAATGGTATCTAGGAAATAAGAAAATGGAGCCCATCTTTCTCTGGTGACACAGGACCAAGAGCTAATAAACGTACATGGTGCTTTTCTGGCAGGACCTGGGAAAGGGAAAGATGAACAAGATGGTGTTCTGACCCTTATGATCATTAATCATCTAGTAGATCACATGGTACCTACTGTTGAATACCAACTCTATTTTGTAGTCAAAGAGCACCTGGTTTTAGTTCTAAACAATCCGTAACCTCCCTGGGCTTCAGTTTATTCATCTGTAGAGGAAGATAAACTAGGTCACTTGGAGCTCAAATTCTATGACTAATTCATTCTTTTCAACCTGGCACCTCTCACACATGCACAATTTTTAAAAAAGGGGTCAGAGAAGTGTTACTGGCTCTTATTCTTTAAAACCTGAATCTTAGCATCAGAAGATAAAATCCTGTGTGAAACCTGTAGAGAAAGAAAATACTGATATAAAATGTCACACTTAAATATTTTGTGTGTGTCAAAAGAAGCACAAAAGTATGTACACACCAACTTTAAGGGTAAGAGAACTATGTTTTGTGAAATTGTGTTATAAATCCTAAAGTCTCTCTGATGGAAACTTTGTGAGAAATTAGAAAATAATCTAACTCTTGAGTCTTAATTACTTTTGGTCGATAAAATGTATGACCACAAGTAGCACAAATTTCATAGTTTTTTGGGTCTTCTGAAAAAAATGTTTCATGAATCTGTTATTGTGAGAGGTTTAAATTTTGCTTTGTAAAAGAAGTAGTATTATTTAAAGTATATAAATTCAGGTTTAATTTTTGAGTGTCCCCTTAAAGAGTTTTAATGGCTGTGCAGCAAAACTAGATCCACACTATAAATCTTTTATTTATCCTATGTATAATATATATGCGGTCTTTCCTGGTGGCTTAGTGGTAAAGAGAATCTGCCTGCAATGCAGGAGACATGGGTTTGATTCCTGGAGTGGGGAGATCGCCTGGAGAAGGGAATGGCTATCCACTCCAGTATTCTTGCCTGGAGAATTCCATGGACAGAGGACCTGGTGGGCTACAGTCCACGGGATCACAAAAGAGTTGGGCACGAATTAAACAAAACAACAGCATAATATATATGTTCTTAAGTATATGTGTGTGTATAAAATTTAGTTTCATGCTGATGAGTGTGAAAATTTACTTTCATCATGACATGCATGTTAATTATATACAGCTGATAAGTTTTCCTCCCGATCTGTTTTAGTGAAATTTCCTCCTAACATAGTCAATATCCATGTGAAGCACCCTCCTGAGGCCTCGGTCCAGATACATCAGGTTTCAAGAGTTGATGGCCCAACAGGTCAGAAGGTTAAAGAAGCTCAACCGGGCCAGTCCCAAGTCCCTTACCAAGGCCTTCCTGTCCAGAAGACCCAGACGGTCCATTCCTCATACCAGCAAGTCATTCCTCACGTGTATCCAGTGGCTGCTAAGACCCAGCTGGGCCGGTGCTTCCAGGAAACCATTGGGTCACAGGTGAGCAGCACTGCCTAGCCCATTTTGGTGATGTGTTCTAGATAGTCTCATTTAATAGGAAAGACAGCCTTGATGAAATGAGGTTTTTGTAGAAGGAATTGGCAACCTGTAGGCCTGTTACTATAAATAGAGATTTATTGGATACAGCCAGATCCATCATTTACATCCTGTCTATGTCTGCTTTCATGCTACTGACAGAAGGATTATATACTTTTAGTGAGGTCATATGATCTGAAATGCCTAAAATATGGTCTGCAAAGACCTTTACAGAAAGAGTTTGCCAACCTGTGATATATAAGATACTGTAAGCATTGTAAGATATTTGGAAGTATCTGTAAGATAATAGTATGTATTGAACTTCCAGAAATGCTGCAAGATGTCCATGATTGCCTGTTGGTGTACTTTCAGTCACAGTGATCTGTATGTAAAGCATGTGTCAGGCATGAGATACAGTACATGAGATATATTCTACAGAGATGTTTGAAAATTTTCATGCCTTTTTGCAATAGTTTGCTGGTTAGTGGATATAGTCAAGTTTTGAACCCATCAGACAATAATAATTTGTCATCTTTTATTTTCTTATAAAACTATATAACTAGAATAGCAGTGTATGAGTTGTTTGAAGTGTATTTTAAATACTGTATTTATGTGTAACTGTAGGTTTGTATATCGTTAAGTGAGAAAGAAGTTGACTTTTCTTTAAAACTCATCATGGAATGTGCATAGTAAAAGCAACAGAAAATTACTGGTTCCTCCACCACAGTTACTTGGTGCTTCCTGCTTTGGAATTATGTGATAATGACATAGCTTTGTTCTGTGGTTCTTCTCCTATCACTTGATTATGGTTTTAACCCGCTGTGTGAAGAATAGGTGAGATCTGTTTATCTGCTGTTACCTGAATATTCAAAAAATTATGTGTGTCTGTGTGTGTGTGATATGTTGGTAATAGAATCAATCGTTCTTGCTTTTGAACCCAGAGATCACTTTTAGGTGCTGGGCAAGTCTATGGTTAGGTCATCTCCTTTCTTCTAGTTGTTTGGTTGCTATTGTGTCCGACTCTTTTGCAACCCCATGGACTGTAGCCTGCTAGGCTCCTCTGTCCATGGGATTTCCCAGGCAAGAGTACTGAAGTAAGTTGTCATTTTCTTCTCCAAGGGATCTTCCTGACCCAGGGATTGAACCTGCGTCTCCTGCCTTGGCAGGGTTTCTTTACCACTGAGCCACCAAGGAAACCCTTTTCTCCTAGAGGAAGAAGCAAAATTGGTTTGTAAACCAGAATGGAAAGAAGACCCATGTAAAGTTATAAGACCTTGGTTAGAGCCTTGGGCTCAGCACTTGGTGGCAAGGAACCAGCTTCCTTATTTATAAAGTGGAGATAAGAATATGGGGCTTGGTCAAGATTAGACTAGGCAAAGTGACATGCTCTGCAAATGTTACAGAACTATACAAATACTAGCTTAGAAAATGCTTACTTATTGAGAGAGTCAAACGTAAAAATAGAGCAGGTGATTGCTTATGTCATGTAACTTCACTCAGGCAGGGAAGGCTTAATCTCCCACTCAACCTCGGTCTGCCTGTAGATGCCTGAAATGCCTACTGAAAGGGGGGCTTTTTCTTCCTCAGTTGAAGACCAGGTTTAAACATGCTTTTTGCAGAAGAAGTATCATCAAGTTACATTTAGCTTAGAAGTAAAGACTGGATTACTGTGTTAAAGGCAAGTTTTTACAGGGGCAGTGGGCTGAAGTAAACCTCATGCATGCCACAATTTGGCCCAGAAAAGGCTTGGAGGAGGAGGATGAATTTGATGTCATGTGCATTGTTTAGTCATTTCGGCTTAGGTCGATCATGAGGAAAAAGCAGGTCCTTTTAAAATTCTGTGCCCAGTATCTTTCTCCTTAGTTTCCTAATTGGAACACAGATGGTAAAAAGCAAGAAAATGAGATGTCAACAGACTTTGTTATTCTTGTACATGTAATTGTAGGCAGACAATTGCTCACTGGAAAGAATATGAACAAATAATTTACTTTTAAGCCTAAGGTGGGTTATACAATTCACATGAATTGGATAGTTGGTGGAATTATCCAAATAATTCAGACTCATTGGAACACATTTTTGCCTTATCTGAATATTTCTCTGACTTCTGATCTAAATGATCCAGACAGTGATCTCAATGCTTAATTCATTTTGCATGTGTAGTCAGTAACACACAGCTTCAAAATAGTATCAGAATACATTTTTTTCCTATTGGTGAGAAATGTTGAATGCCTATGATTGTCCAATTTGTGCAATTAGGATGATCCAGGCATTAAAAAATTACTGAAAAAATAGTCAATAGTATATAAGATGTATCCTACAAAGGTGTTTGGAAATATTTGTGCTTTCTTGCTATGGTTGTTTGCAAATACAGCTACAGAGGGAGATATAGGTGGATTTTAAATGGATGACAGAAAACCCTAACGAGTACTTAAAATTTTATTTATTATTTATTTTAAATAAATACTGATGTTTTGCTCAGTAGGAAGATTCTTATTCACTGTAGATTATACCTACTGAGAACTTAATGTCATAATCAGTAAGCTCCTATGTTTATGTATTACCATTAGAAGTCAAATGCAAAATTTGGTTAAAAATACTCTTGTTTCTGTAGCGCATTCTAAAAAGGAAGCAGTAAACTTGAGGTTGAAAGTCCAACATGAACTGTGATCAGTGTATTTGAATTCATGGGACTTTCACAGAATAGAATTTTGGGACTTGTTTGGATGGGGGAGGAAAACTGGATGATTGGTTAGGAAACTAAGCTCACAGAGAAGAGGGGAGAAATTAAATAGAGGAGAGAGAACACTGGAAGAAACAGGTAAGGAAGGAGCATCAGAAGAGACCAGAGAAGTAAACTAGAGTAGAATTCCTGGCAGATGTTGGCACAGATATGAAGTCTTTTAAACCTTAGGTGTAGGGCAAAATAAATGACTTGATGTCAAATTAAAAATAGCATGGTGCCCCTTTGATCAAGTGATCAAATTCAGAATCATTAAAAGCAGGACAAATGACGTTATGTGCCTCCTAATAGGCTACAGTATGAAATGTACAGCAACACCTTAAAAAGATTCTTGCCAGAAATATATAGCAGAATCTAATTGACCCTTTACACCTAACCTCCAGCTCATAGGGAATACTGAAGGTGAAGAACAAGCCAAAACTATCACATCAGAGAGGTTGATAAATTGTTGGTTGGTTTCTTTAAAACATTTATATCATTAAACACACACACACACACACACACACACACACACACTGACTTCCCCAGAAAGAGACTAGAGAGATAACAGCACATCTAATGTATGAACCTTAATCATATCTTGGTTTTTAAAAAAATCAACACCCAGCTCTGAAAGACATTTAAAGAACAGTTGAAGATGTTTAAATATGGGCTGGATATTATATGGTATTTTGAAACTGTTCTTTTCTTAGCTGTGATAATGGTATTAGAGGTATGTAGGGCAGTGTCCTTATTCTTGAGTGAGGAATGCCATGATGTCTGTAATTTACTTTCAAATGCCTTTTGTACACAAATATAGCAAAATTGTAACAGCTATTGACTCAGAGGTGAAAATACAAGTGATTACTGTTTTTATTCTTTGAATTATCTCAGCATATTTGAAAATTCCTTATAAGAAAAAGAAAGAAAATGTGAACATTTTCTTGACTTAGAATATAATTTTAAGATGAATTTAAAAGCTCTAAGTTTAGTACATTTAATGAATGTCTAGAAAATTTTTAAAGTTTCAACTTTTGAATGAGATAGAAGTGGATGTGGACATGGTAGACATGAGGAAGCCAGAGAAGAGAAGTTGGCCTTGATCCAATTGTGAAAAATTGTGAAATGATCAGGGTCCAATCTAAGAAGTCAACTTGAAGAGTTGAATATAGAGGCTTTTGTGAAGGATCCAGCATCAGGATTTGATTATGGGCTGTTGTGAAGAAAAAGATGGTGATGAGCTGGACTATTCTGAACTTCCTGGCTTCAGAAATCACATAAATGTGCTGTCTGATTGATTAATTGACCCTTGCAGGGGAGGATTATGAGGTAAAGATGAGTAGCTACATCTTTGTTTTAACCAGTTCCATCTTTGATTGATGTCAAGAATCAGGTATTCTTGAATATCAGTCAGGGAATCCAATGCTGTTTTAGAGATGAAGTGAGAGAGGACTAATGGAGAAAATTCAGTGGCTAGCAAATAGACCTAGTGATGATAGAAAAATAAATAATACAGACTTTTTGGACTTAATATTATAAAGTGGAAAGAATAGGAATAATGTGATTAGAAATATCTAAAATGTTTTTTACCTTGATGGAGAGTGTCAAGATAAAGGGGAAAATACCTTTCTATTGTGATGTTTCATCTCTCAGAGTCCTAAAAAATAATTTATTCTCAAGATTATGTAGACTGTTGATTTCTATGTGAATCGGGCTGGGTACAGGAATCACTAAATTCACCTTAAAGTATTAAGAGAACAGAAATTAATAGAACATATAGGGTGATCAGGGCTTCCCTAGTGCTCAGCTGGTAAAGAATTCACCTGCAATGCACGAGACCCTATTCAATTCCTGCTTTGGGAAGATCCCCGGGGGAAGGGATAGGCTACCCATTCAAGTATTCTTGGGCTTCCCTGGTGGCTCAGACAGTAAAGAATCTGCCTGCAATGTGGGAGACCTGGGTTTGATCCCTGGGTTGGGAAGATTCCCCGGAGAAGGGCATGGCAACCCACTCCAGTATTCTGGCCTGGAGAATCTCCATGGACAGAGGTACCTGGCAGGCTACAGTTGGTGGGGTTGCAAAGAGTTGGATATGACTGAGCAACTAAGCACAGGATGGCCAAGAGGAATTGGTTTCTTGAATGTAAATTGAGCACTCAGTTATTCTAAACCTGCTAGGCTCCTCTGTCCATTTCTCTTAACAGTGACCCAAGTTGGAGGCTTATTTGGCATCTAGAGTTTTTGGTTGTTTCAAACATGTTTTATGTATTGCCCAACTACTGGAAATAAACATTTACAGTGACCTAATGATGCCAGATGGTATGAAAAGACCTTGTGTGAGGTGGAGGGTTGGGAGTCCAGCTTCCATGCTGGGTGTGCCACTGCCGCCTTATGAAATCATGTGTTTTTTGTTCATTGTGGGAACGTGCCCCTTAATTATACAGTCATACAAGATGAGACAAAAATTCAAGTGCCTCAAGACTTTCCTATTGCAAGTGCCAAAAGAGCAACGCATTGTACATATGAATACTTGCGTTAATGAGAACAGAAATGCTAGAAAACCTGAAGTAGATGTAAACAGAAGAGAGAAGGTATTTTTAATACAGCACTCTAGCACAGATAAAGATAATCAAATAACACACAAACTCACTTTCATAGTTGACAACCATAAAATCCCCTTATTATTGGGGAAAAAAGCTCCATAGGTACAAGACGTATAAACTATAAGGTATAAAATAAGTCATAAGGATATATTGTACAACATGGTGAATGTAGCCAATATTTTACAATAATTATAAATGGAGCATAAACTTGAAAAATCGTGAATCACTATATGGTATACTTGTAACTTACATAGTATTGTATAGTAACTGTACTTCAATTAAAAAAAATAAGGAAAGTTTAATTTTAAAAACCATAAGAAACACTCTAAATTCTCTAATATGTATTCTATAGAAGAAAGTAAGCTTTTATGTGTATTAGGAAGAAAAGGACCATTTCTTGATGTGAAATCCTGGTATCATTGAAAAAAATCTTTCTTTCCTTTAATTACTGGTCATATAAATAATAAGCCCTTGGGCAAAAATTAGACAGTTTGCGATCCTCTTAGAGGTTCTAGAAGTTGGGCAGGAAAATAGAAACAATGGGCCTTTGGAGAAAGAGATTCTTTAACTGAAGATTGGTCTTTTGGGCAGATAAATTCAATAACATCCTCATGCTTTATACCACAACACTGGGACACATGCACACTTCTGAAGGACCAAACAGATTCACTTGCTTTTGTTAAAAAAGAAAAGAAAGCTTTAAAAAAAAAAAGCATTATGGAGAAACTAGCATGAAAGTGTGAGCTTACTGAAGTGGGAAAGTGTATTAACTTCATGGCTGAAAGTACTTTTTAAAAAAGTCTCAGGACTTTGAAGAAAAATATTTCCTGGTTTCTACCACATAGAAGCCAATGAAAAAATAGAGCTGTCTGTTGACTCTACACAGCAGAGAAAACAGAGATGGGTAAGTAGAGACGTATTGAGTTGGCCAAAAAGCTTGTTTGGGTTTTTCCATAAGCCTCTTAGGTGGCATGAGTGGTAAAGAACCTGCCTGTCAATTCAGGAGATATAAAAGACACGGATTCAGTCCCTGGGTTGGGAAGATCCCCTGGAGGAAGGCATGGCAACCCACTCCAGTATTCTTGCTTGGAGAATCCATAGACAGAGGAGCCCAGTGGGATACAGTCTGTAGCATCACAGAGAGTCAGACATGACTGAAGTGACTTAGCATAGCACATATAAGATGTTACGGAAAAATCTGAACAAATTTTTGGCCAGTCCAGTAGACGTAGTGATGGGCTTCAGACTTTGAAAATCTCTTCTCATTGATGAGAAAGGAATTTTAGTTCAGTTCAGTCACTCAGTCGTGTCCAACTCTTTGTGACCCCATAAATCGCAGCACGCCAGGCCTCCCTGTCCATCACCAACTCCTGGAGTCTACCCAAACCCACGTCCATCGAGTCAGTGATGCCATCCAACCATCTCATCCGCTGTCGTCCCCTTCTCCTCCTGCCCCCAATCCTACCCAGCATTAGGGTCTTTTTCAGTGAGTCAACTCTTCGCATGAGGTGGCCAAAGTATTGGAGTTTCGGCTTCAACATCAATCCTTCCAATGAACACCCAGGATTGATCTCCTTTAGGATGGACTGATTGGATCTCCTTGCAGTCCATGGGACTCTCAAGAGTCTTCTCCAACACCACAGTTCAAAAGCATCCATTCTGCGGCGCTCAGCTTTCTTCACTGTCCAACTCTCACATCCATACATGACCACTGGAAAAACCATAGCCTTGACTAGATGGACTTTTGTTGGCAAAGTAATGTCTCTGCTTTTAAATATGCTATCTAGGTTGGCCATAACCTTCCTTCCAAGGAGTAAGCATCTTTTAATTTCATGGCTGCAATCACCATCAGCAGCAATTAAGGGATCTAGGACATGAAATTCTGCTTAGGAACCTCTTCTTTGATTTCTTCAGACTCTCTTCTGCACTGATGATGAGCATTACTGGGGTGAGGCCTGAAGCGAGGATGAAATACTAATTTTATCCTGATGGGAGGATAATGCCAGAATGGTAGTAACACTTTCATATTGGTTAATTCCCTAATTGAGTCCATAACTTACATAAATAGATGAGAAGTTTCAAGAAGGAGCAACTATTAATATAAGGCATTTTACTGTAGGCTCTCAGCCTCTTGCTTCTGTGTTACCCTTTATGTGGTGAGGTGCACTGGGTTAGCCAGGCTGGGTCAACAGTGGGGGCAGATGTGTATGTGGTCCTCTTTCTCACTTCCCCAGGCAACGTGCTTTTGGGGTCAGGGTTCTCCTGGGTGAACTTGACCTTCTTGCAGAGGTGCTGCTGGGCAGTGATGAGGGAAGGTAGGGCCAGAGTTACGAAATACCTGCTCTCTCCAGGAGCTGAGAGCCCCATGAGGGTGTGTTGATTGCATTTACTGCAGTTTGGCCTCCTTCAGGTGGAATAAATCTTAGCCACCAGACACTTATGCCATCTGAGATTTGCTTCAGTGTCCTACTCAAATAGCCCTTTGACATAATATAAGAAATACTTAACTGACTGGTAGGGAGTCTGGTTGTCCCCAGTGGTTCTGAAATGCCCATCTTTGCCAAACCTTACCTGTGTCAATAGCAGAGAGTGTCACCAAAGGTGTCATACACATAACACCTCGCTTGAGAGGTCCTGGACCTCTAGTGTCACCTGCTCTTGCTCTAGCCACCTCTGCCAGATGGACTTCAGGCAGGGGGCCTCTTCTCGGAGTCAAAAAGATCAATAGAGCCAGAGATAAGATCCAAAGGGAAAACACACTGCATGTGAAAGAGAACATGTCTCCATGTCACTGGGCTTCTGCCAGTGGCAGGAAGAACTGCTGGTTTTACTTGGATTGAGACTGTAGGACTGAGACATTAGGATAATCAAAATATAGATTCTTAGAACTGAAGTAGAGTAATTCAGAGAATGGGTGATGACTCAGACGTTACCTTTCCTACTGCCTAACATCCTGTCTTTACCCCGGCCAACGCTTTCTGGGCACCAAAAGGACTGTCAGATTTGAGTATTCACTCACATTGACCTATTTAATAGACAAGCACGTTTATGCTTCTTCAGTCCACTCAGGTGTTTTTCATTTTATTGGCAGTGAAAGTGCCTTTATCATGACATGGAATACCAAATTTCCGTATTTTATATCTCTACGGCTCATTGAAATAATATACCTATTTTAATTAGACTCTTGTTTTTTGCAGAGGAGTAGGCATTGAAAATAATCATGGGGCAGTTCCGAGTAGATGCATGTTATTTCACTTCTGATATTGGCAAAGTGGCAAGGTTTTGTGGTCATTTGAAGACAACAGTTCTGAGCATGTTGGAAGTGGTTTTAAGAGATCATGGCTTGAACTGATGGCTGGTTTAGGCTCTTGTACATTACAGAAATGTTTGAAGAGTCACAGCTGGCATTTCTAGGGTCTGATGTTGTTTCTTGGCCTTGTCTGCATGACCCCTTGGAATTGAGATATGCTGAAATGAAGTGGAATCATCTGATTTACTAAAAGCACAAACATCAGCAACAACCCAATCCTTCAGAACCCGATTCATAAATTTTAGTGAAAAAAACAGCATTACCCTTTGTCGAAAGATATCAAAAGGATTCCCTGACTTTGCTCTGCACCTTCCCCCACAATGATGGTAACATTGTTTTCTTATCCTTCCAGTTTTTCTCCTCTTTTCTCTTTTCATATATAAAAGGATTTATATATGAAATTGGATGTTATTTCAATTAGCTCATTCTTTGAGACTGTGCAATTTACTCTAGTAACACTGCTGTTTGCAGTTAGGAAATTGGTTTTGAAGGAAGTGTTTCAAAACCAGTTAATGAGCTGCACGTGAAAATATGTCTGTTTTTCTGTCCACCCATTTACTGTATTCTCAGTGAATTCAAAAGCATCCAGTGCTCTCAGGTCAGCCCCGTGGTGAACATGGATTTGCCACCATTGAGGATATTTCAAATAACGTAACTTCAGCCCTGCATTTTGAAATCCAGACAGAGGAGTTCTAAGTATTTTGAACAAAGAGCAGTGCTTTCAAGATGGTACTATGAAGAGGACTGCTTTAGAGTGTGCAAGCTTTGACGGAGTTAAGAAAATTGTCTAACGGTCTGTGGCTTTGGGGCAGGCATTTTAATGAGGCAGTGTATTTTTATAAAATATTTGATAGAGAGCATTCACATTTATGGCCTTAGTTGACCTTCAAAACAACTTCAAAACAAGGAAAAGTAGGTATTCTTGTCTCCCATTTACTAAAATGAGCCTTGAGGCTCAGAGAGGTGAGAGGGACTAGCTTATATTAGTATTTCCAAGACAATCGCTCTTTTTTCCATTTTGGCAAATTCACCATGTCTCTGGCCCTTGGTTTCTTTATTTTTCAAATAACTGGTTTGGCTGAGAAGACTACCAAGGCTCCTTTTAGCCATGCAGTGCTCTGACTGTGATGATTTTGACGTCTTTCTTCTTTTCCACAACTTTAGATGCCACTTATACTTACTCATAGTATCAATGGACAAAGCAAACTGTACAAACATCAAACACAGTCAGTACCTACAATGATCTTTCAAGTCTACCCTAGCTTGAGAGACTCAAGTGTTGGCTCCTCCAAAAAGCCTTTCAGTCCTCCTTCAGTGCACGTTGATCCCTCCTCCCTAACCTTTTACTGCATGTAAAATCCAATCAGACCATTTCAAAGTTAATTGTCCTAAAGTTGATTTTTGTGCCTCTCTTCCTTCCCCCACAAACTTGTGCTTTAGAGGACAGGGCCACTTATGAACTGAGTGCATTACTAGGCATGCATGAGTCATCAGCAAATATATTAGTATTAGAGTAGGCAAGGTTTTACTGTAGTCATAAATACTGCAAAAGCTTACACTTTGTACACACTCGATGTCTAACAGGTGAGCTGGGGACTCTGCGCTGCACATCTCTCAGGGACTCAGGCCGACGGTGGTCTCCACGGTTCTATTGCTATGCTGTGTGGAATGCAGGCCTCTCACTTCCTACAGCAAGGAAGACTCATAGGTTGGAGTCTTAACTCCCAATGTGCCTGTGATTAGAGATAGTCTGTAAGGAAGTAATTAAGAGTAAATGAGGTCATAAGGGTGAGGCCCTGATACAACAGGATTAGCTCTGTCTCTTTGCCAGGTGAGGACGTGACAGGATGGCAGCCTCCTACAAGCCAGGAAGAGAGTCCTCACCAGAGCTGGCCATGCTGGCACCTTGATCTTGGGTTTTGACCCTCTGGAACTGGGAGGGAAAATGAATGTCTGTTGTTGAAGCCACCCAGTCTCTGGAATTTTGTTATGGCAGTCCACATTGACTAATAGAGTTAGGAACCGGAACATGTGGGGAGGCAAGTGGTTCTTTGGTGAGCAGCAAATGTTCCCGCCACAAGTGGCAGAGCAGTGGTCAAGACAGACATGGTTCCCTGCTCACAGGGAATTAAACCTATTAATATGACTTGTGGCATTCAGTTTTTCTATCCTACTTGCAACCAAACCACAGGTAATTATTAGTTTTGAGTTCTTTGTACTTGGATGAGATACAGAAAAACTGAAAGCTTAACCAAATGAGGCACGTGTTACAGTTTACGTAGTGTTATAAGGCCCCAAACTGTTTTATGTTCCTTTCAGTATCTTTCTTTGTAAACAAAAAGGAAACTGACAAGCGATGAAGCTTCATAGAAAGAATTTCTCTCAATACAGTTCTGGAAATAAGCTTTGGGCAGAATAGGCCTTTATGTGCATCATTTGGGAGAGATCCGATTACTGTAGTAATAACCATGCCATGCCTATCTGTCTGTCTTAATTCCCGTCCTCATCTTGGGTCTGTCTTTATAAAGGAAGTATCCTTGGTAGTGGAGTTAGGATAAATTTCATCTTTGTATCATCTAGTACTAGGATTTATGGTGTTGTTTATGTTTTGCTGCAAGGGGAGGTTAAGGGAATTATGATGTTGGAATATAATCATGACAAAGCATAATTATTCTTTTTGCGATTTAAGAATAGCAAGACACACATATCATAGCCTGCTAGACTTGACTGTTGAAATCCTCAAATCATTGTAGAGGTGGAGAAAATAGGCAGCCCAAATTTGATCGTTTATTTAGAAAAGATGTCAAGTAGAATCATAAGTTTCATGCTTAAGAATTTTTTCCCCTCTTATGTTACTTTAAAACCAGTTTTTGCCTTAGTGTAACTTTAAAAATACCATTTCATAAAACTAAAGTAGTTGTCTGGAATTCCTTGAAGCCCATGGTTTGGCTTCAGCAGGCTTTAAACAAATACACTGTCAGAAATCAATGTGGTTACATTTACAACAGTTAATGCCCTAGTCACAGTAGATACTTTGTAAAATCAATACCCTGAAATATCAGAGGATTATGGTTGTATCAGATACCCCAAATGCCTAACATTGTTTTAATTACTCTAATAAAAGAAAGCTGGGTGAACTCTAAAAAAAAAAAAAAAAAACCTTTCCTATAAAGAATGTTCTACTCAAGCCAAAGCAAATTTTTTACAAGTTCTTTTAGAAAATCTGGAAGTATTTAAGCGTTTTCCTCGTCTTCTTATGAGACAATGCCTGTTACCCTGCCAGTGCTTGATCGAACAATATTCTCCTTTCTGACAACAGGCCTTTAGAACAAGTTGATCAAATATGTTGTGTTAGTGATAGGGTTCAGAGATTTGGATGCTTTTTCTTATTGGCACATAGACATAAACATATTTAATGTTCTGGTACATGGATGCTGAAGAGCTCTCATGAGGTTTTCTAATTTGATTTGGAGCCATAGTTGGTCCACAGGCTCAAGGAGGACTGTTTTGCTCAGAAGATGGGCAGAAGTCATTTTGCCAGAGTGGAGATGTGTTTATATCATAGTGAAAAGATTAATAGGAACAAAGAAGAGCTGCAACAGGAGTTTGGATTAATCGTTACATAACTTGCAGGGAGAGCTCTTCCCATGAGGGTCCTCATTCTGGTTTTTATGAGAAATCACAGATTTTTTTTTTTTTAAATGTGGGATTCATGTTCCTCATCCAGATTCATAGAACTGAGGGTGTAGCTTCTTGCCAGAACACCTTGAGGCTTTTTGCCAGAACATTGGAATAAGGTACTTCTGGGTGTGGTAGAGGTGAGCGTGGCAGTTTCACACATGGATAATTCATGGGACACCTGTGAAGTGTGGGTTGATCAACCATAATGTGAAAATGAGTCATACCTCAAGCCGTGGAAAGTCTGCATCTCCATGCCTATCTTGAATAATTTATTTTGCTTATTGGTAATTATCTATTTATTATAATTCTTATAGTTTAGAAAGGAGTCATTGAAAAGCCACAACTGTTTTTAGAAAGAACTGGTTTTTGGTTTTTTTTTTTTTTGTGAGTACCAACTCGCAGGAAAAGGGGAAGACATGAAACAAGGTCCAGAAGAGGCGGCCTGTTCTAGTTATCACTGATCAAGTTGGTCTAGGTCAGGATATGATGTTAGGATGTGGAAATACGTGGCAGCAGAGAATCTAGTGTATTAGCCTGACAGGCAGGGGACATTCAATGAACACGGACCTTCACAGGTTACCCTCACCGCTGTACTAGAGTCTTCATAAAATCATAGACTCTGGGCACATCAATGAATATTCCTTGTTAGTCTATCCTTAAAATTTGATTGGTGAGGAAGCTGAAGTCCAGAGAGAAATAAACTTGCTTCATGTCTTGTTTCGAGTTTATGGTAGGTGAGGACTAAAACTGAGGCTTCCCGGGTCTTACTCCAGTATCGTTTCTGCTGTTCCATGCAGGCTCTTGGGTCATTTCTTCTGGGTATGGAGGATTTACAAGAACCATTGCTCTCTGTATAAGTTGGCTTGGGCTGCCATCACAAATATTGGGTTGGCCAAAGAAGTTTGTTCAGGTTTCTGTAACATCTTGTGGTAACATCTTATGGAAGAACCCAAATGAACTTCTGGCCAACCCAATGCTATAGACTGGGTAGTAGAAATGACCAAAATTTATTTTCTCCCAGTTCTGGAGATTGGAAGTGTAAGATCAAGATGTTGAGAGATTTAATTCCTGGTAGGGCTCTCTTCAGGCTTCCTTGATAGCTCAGTTGGTAAAGAATCTGCCTGCAATGCAGGAGACCCTGGTTCAATTCCTGGGTCAGGAAGATCCACTGGAGAAGGGATAGGCTACCCATTCCAGAATTCTTGGGCTTCCCTTGTGGCTCAGCTGGTTAAAAGTCCACCTGCAATGCAGGAGACCTGGGTTCGATCCCTGGGTTGGGAAGATTCCCTGG
Organism: Okapia johnstoni; assembly: GCA_024291935.2. Lineage (NCBI taxonomy): Eukaryota > Metazoa > Chordata > Mammalia > Artiodactyla > Giraffidae > Okapia > Okapia johnstoni. The sequence continues at coordinate 118,965,534 of CM044306.1, read as the reverse complement.
AGATGGGAAAGGCTACCCACTCCATTATTCTGGCCTGGAGAGTTCCATGGACTGTATAGTCCATGGGGTCGCAGAGTCGGACATGACTGAGTGACTTTCATTTCACTTCAGGGCTGTCTTCCTGGTTTGTCGATGGCCACCTTCTCACTGTCTTCATAGGGCAGAAAAAGGGCTCTAGTCTGTCTCTCTTCATAAGGACACTAATCCTATCACAAGGGCCCACCCTCATGACCTCATCTAAATCTAATTATGTCCCAAAGGCCATACCTCCTAATGTCCTGCTGTTAGGGGTCAGATGTGAATATGCACAGAGAGGCACAACAATATTCAGTCCATGATACTAGCTGAACAGGAAAGAACAGACACATTCTCTGGGACCTGTCTCAGGGAGTCCATGTTCTGCAGTGTCTTTGTGCTTGGGCCATGATGCGTGGGAGTGGATGCAGAGTAGTAGGTTCCATTATGGTGGTTTCATGGTTTTGGTCCTCTTTCACCAAGCCATGGCGTATGACAAAAAGAATCTTGATGTCCCCAAAGTGAAGTCATCTGTTGCTTGAACACTGATATTAACTGGTTAACTCACTGTGATTCAGTGATACCATGTTGTCCTTATTGAGTAGAATTAAAATGAAGTCACAAACTCTCCACAGCATTAACCCCTTGACCTTTATTTTTTAAAAACCTGGTCAGAGTACTTTAGTGAAAACCTGAACATTTTTAGCAAAATCTTAATAATATCTTGTTTGGGGACTTACCTGCGGTCCAGTGGTTAAGATGCCACACTTTCACTGCAGGGGGCATGGGGTTCGATTCCTGGTGGGGGAACAAAGATCCCCCTGCTGTGCAGTGCAGCTTAAAAAAAAAGAAGGAACATCTTTTCTTTTTAAATTCCTCTGTGTTAGTCACTCAGTCGTGTCTGACCCTTTCCAATCCCATGGCCTGGAGCCCACCAGGCTTCTCTGTCCGTGGAATACAGTCCATGCAATTCTCCGGGCCAGAATAATGGAGTGGGTAGCCTTTCCCGTCTCCAGGGAATCTTCCAACCCAGGGATCGAACCCAGGTCTCCTGCATTGCAGGTGGATTCTTTACCAGCTGAGCCACAAGGGAAGTCCAAGAATTCTGGAGTCAGTGACCTATCCCTTCTCTAGTGGATCTTCCCCACCCAGGAATTGAATCAGGGTCTCCTGCATTGCAGGCGGATTCTTTACCAACTGAGCTATCAGGGAAGCCCTTTAAATTTCTAGATCTAACTTATTTTAATGCAGCTCTTCTCTGTAAGTTGGGACATTGTATCGTGTTGAGTAACTATTAGATTACTCGGTTGGTCATTTGTTAAATAAGCCCAGGTTTTTAAACAAGTGACCCAGAGGAAGGGGTCTAATATTGATTCTGAGCCAAGCATGTGTGGACACGTGGCTGTCCCATGTAGAATCTGCCTCCATGTATTGTTTAAGTTTTGAGAGCTCTGTGGAAATGGACATTTTTAGTTCCATTTTAAAGAAGAAATAGGCAGAGAGAGTTTGAGAGTTTTGCCTGTGGCCATGTAGGTGGTGATGGGTAAAGTGAGGATTTTGACGCATATTGATCTAACTTCAAAAGCTATACTCTTGTCCTTTATTGAGTTCTGGGTCATCTTTACACCACTTTTCACTGGTCCCACACTCGGAAATAGGCTTGTGTGGGTGGGTCAGTTTCACAATCATAATGCACTAATTCTGCCAAACATGGAGATGCCTGGTAGTTTGTGTTGGGATGTCTCTTGTTTGGGACAGCATTTGTTGGGAAAGAGATCGTTTGCAGTGAACTTAAAAGCTCCCTTCTGCTAGTTCTTTGAAGGGAAGTATAGCCAACATTTCTCTAATAATTTAATAATTACCTAATTTTGTTATGGACCTCTGATTACTGATCAGGTTGATCAGTAATTTCTTCCATTTTTCCCCATGAATGATGTACTCCATCCTAATAATTCGTACTTACTTTTGAGGGGAAGTATCAGATGTAGACTGGAGGAGGGCATGGCAACCCATTCCAGTATTCTTGCCCAGAGAATCCCATGGGCAGAGGAGCCTGGTGGGCCACAGTCCATGGGGTTGCGAGGAGTCTGACATGACTGAAGTGACTTAGCATGCACGTACACACCAGATGTAGAACACTATACTTTTATAAAACACTTAATCTTTTCTTTCTCTTCCTCCTCTTGATCAATATTTCTGTTTGCCACACTGCTCTGCAGATGCCAGATATTTCACTGGAAGCAATCCAGAACTCTCTTGCTTTGACCTTTCCTTTTTCCTGCCTCCTGATTAATTTTGATATCTAGCTACAAGCTGAATCCCAGATTGGGAGAATGCTCTATGCCTTAGCTCCACTTCACTCTCTGACTTGCCCCACTGGCTCTCTATTCCTTTGCATTTGGCCTGCCTTCCTCTGTCTTTCGCCTACTCCCGCCCTGGGGTCCCTTCCAATTGGTGTTAGGTATTGGGCTTAGCTAAAGCTGCTGCATCCCTTTGGAATCTTTCTCCCCAGTCCAGCCGTTGAGTCACTGCCTTGTTTCAGTTCTTGCCTAAACACTGCTCTACATACTCTTGCAAGAAAGAGAGTTGCAGTGAACCAGCCTCTCTCTTCTTTCATGTTTTACTTTGGTACAATCTCTAGGAGCATTTTAAAAATCTATATTACTTTAATATTTTAGTTTCTCTGTGTTTCTTTGGTTCCAGTGTCTTAATCTCATTGAGAAAAATGTTCTTTATTCAAACTCAGAGTCTATTATACTTCAGTATATAATGGTTCCTGGTAACAAAATAAAGTGAGTTACATACATGTGATAAGATAATTTGTAAGAGTATTTCAGTATTAACATTTTCAAATGTCTTTAGTTGTGGGTCCTTGACATGGTGGCCATCTTTATAAAGCAGCCATTTTACTCCTAAAGTATCTGAACTCTCTTAAGAAATGTATCCTGAGAGCCTAACAAATTGGCCAGCACTGTAATGCTTGGTAGGTTGCACCCACACAAGATATAAGCTGAGGAAGATGGTGCAGATCCATCCAGCCCATGCTGTGCTTACCAAACACTATGTCCTGGTGCAGAACACACCCCAGAAGATCACTGTCTACTAGTCCCTGCACAGGGGCTGACAGGATAAGGTCGGTCATGCTTGCACATGCATTGTTGAATCTCACCACGGTCCTTTGAAGTTGGGATTACCATCCCTTTGTCTGAGAACTAGTCTGGAGATGCTGGATGGTCTGTGGAATATCTTGTCAGAGAGACTTAGGGTTTAGGTCCAGGGGTAATGATTCCACACCAGTGTTTCTTTCTTTTCCCCACAGCTGAATCTTTCCTGGGGAAGATCCACTGGCCTGGTGGAGCAAACATTCTTGAAATGAGGATATTATAGGTACTAGTAATTTTAAGGTGTGAAAACTGAATCTCTTGAAACCATACTCCAATATTTATCACACTCTCTTCAAGTGATTGTTCATCTATGAAGCAATTCCATTGGCGAGTTTTTAATAGACAAAAATTATAAGCCATTAAATGTAAAACTTAATACTCATATATTTATAGGGAGATCTAAAACAAGCTGTCATCACAGTGTTATTTTGAGTGGCAGGAAAGTGTTATGATATTTTAAAAGTGAGGATTTGCAGGTAAGTGCTGCAGATAAGTCTGCAGATAAGTGTTCTCAATCAGGTCAAGATTTAGAAGAGTTCATGATTTTGCAGCCTGTTAATTCTTAACAATGTTTAACAAAGGCTTTTACACCATTGCTTGTAATAACTTTTTTGCTGTGAAAGTAGTACCATGACCATTCATGGAGTAATTGTGATGCTTTCTAAATAGTCTTACCTTCTGATGTATGGTGCTAGTGCAGATATGCAGATAGTAATGATTGATGAGTTATTTTCATGCAGCCAGTCTTCTAAGAATCATGGTGATTAGGGCTGGGAGGAGTTCTATTTGTTTTCCCTTTTTCTGTCTAGTTTGCGTAGGTCCTGTAGGAGTAAGCTCAGACTGGTATGAGTATCCCTGGCGGTGTTGATTTGAGGGATGAGGTAAAGCACAGAAGCTGGGTAGGAGTGTATCTGCCCAGACACTGTCCTGTTAGAGACAGGAGAGCAACACAAGTACTTGGGGTTGGCTCTAGTATTTCCTTTGTCAGTAATGCAACCTGTCAGTGTATATTGAAGATGGAACCCTAGATCTGACAGAAACCCTAAGAGACATCTGCTTCTTACCCTGGGCATTCCCATGAGATGATCCTTCAGCCTTCAACATCAGTGAAGATATTGACCTCTTCCATTGTTGAGGATCATTCACTGTTGAAAAGGTCTCCTGCTTAATGAGTGGAATCCTCTTTTCTTGTGATCTGGAGCCTGTAGTCCTGCTAATACCTTCACCATGCAGATAACTTCAAGCAACAAGTTTGTTGAACATGTCTGAACTCTGCTGTCTGTCTTATTATCTCTACTTTCTTCAGCTGATAGTCACTGAATCTGGTAACCTGAACCTTTATTGTTCTGTTTGGACCACTTTCGGTGGGCCGTGCATTTGCTGAATCCTAGCACGGACGTGTGAGGTCCAAGAGTCCTCTAATGTGCAGCCAGGAGTTGTGTGAACTTTTTGAGGAGCTTTATCACATTGCTCGATGGACAGCATCGGTTTTCCTTTCTGGCTTGAAATAACTAAATATTGGGTTATACAGTTAGCACATTTCTCCTGGATTTCTAATAAGATATGCCTTGAAATGAGAGACAGGCTTTCTCTGAAAATATGGTGAGTGATTCACGGAAGAGAAATTCCATTTGTGTTTTTAACTTGCAAAAAAATCACTTTAATCTGGGAATAAAAACGTAGTTCAGTAGCGTCAGCCTATGTCCATGTGATTATGTCTTATGGAGAAGTAGAATCTTCCAGGCTGACAGAAGGGCATTCGAGATTCTAATGTCTTTTTCAATGTCATTGTCTCCTGTGTGGACTTTTGGTATGGAGGGGAGGTCCTTCCTCTACCTTCCTTTGTTCTAGATGCTTCCAGGATCCAGGTAACATCAGGTGCTGAGAAATCTCTTATGTGAGAGAAAGCCCTGCATCTGGCCGCAAAGATCGCAGGTGGAGCTTCTTGCCGCCCTTTGAACTCTCTGCATAGTTAACTGACTAAAGGGGCGCCCGGGAAACCTCATGCCTTGTTGCAAAACTGACTCTGCCCTTGCAGTCTGTCCTCATGCTGTGAGGACCTGGTTTTGAGAGGAACACACAGAGTTGTGGTACCACCTACCCTGCCATTTATTTAATCGACTTGGATGGCTTGTGCTGCTCTTGGCTGTGGACCCGCAAAAACAAAGCCGTAGGATAAAGCGGCCTGAATCCTGTAATGAAAACCTTGTACCTTTTTTTTTGAGGCCCAGTCGGGAGAAATGATTTATTTTTGCCCTCCCAAATCAAACATTCTAGGAATCCAAGGTGAAAATTGGATTTTAACTGCTACCAGAGTTTGGAGCATATAAAATCGGCAAGTATTCGGAGTTTTGCTTGATGAAGAGAAGAACCTAAAGGGGCTGGGACGAGAATGGTCTACATGTGATGTGCACTGGTGTCTGACATAAATCTAACTGATCATACTGGAAGTAAACCACAAGCACACTTTGGCACCTGATTGCAACCGTGGAGACCTCTGTGTTCTTCAAATATCATTTTGTTTCCAGTCTTAACGCCTGGAGCGTTGTTCCATCTTCCTTCTTCCTTCCTTCATATTTCAGGTTTAAGCCTTCTGTTATTAAGCAGAAGGAGTCTGGGAACTACCTGAATGCAGCCAGTATGTGTCACTCCTTCCCGAGGTTCTCCATTTGCACATGTGTTCACTCTCTTCCCCCATTGCCCCCCTCCCCTCCTCCTGCTCATCATACACTATTTTTGGAAAGAATACGACATCCTGTTGAAATCTTGAAAACCCACAAAAACCTAAGGACTTCAAAGCTATGATGTAACTCCAACTTCATTAGCTGAGCTCTGCCTTCTCTGGTTTTGTTTTACAAGTCGGACATGTAGTCAGAGCCTTGTTGGGAATCCTGCATGGGTGGACCTGGAGGGAAGGCAATGCGGTCCCTGGAGGCCTGCCAGGCAACTGGTATCCACTATCTGCTGCCCTTCTACAAGTCATCACCTGTCCCAACTTTCTGCCCCTGAATTTTGCTCACCAGCCTGGGCTAGTGTGCTAATTTCCATTGTTTTCCCCAGGACCATTGTTTGCTTGAATGGACTGAAACTAGTTTGTTCTTTAGTTTCTTCTGATTATTTGCTCCTTCCTTCTCTTAATATTTATTGAGTGTTTATTTGCAACTTGTACTGTACATTGGGATATAAAGATGAATAAAATACATCTGTGTTTGATTAAAATACATAGTGGAGGCAGCAGAACTGTGTAGAACGTATCATGGAGTAAAGGGGATGGTTGGAGGAACTCGCTGAAATTGAGGAGACAGGAGGTTTCATGGTGAGGGTTCTCCAGGTCTGTTAAGGATAAGGAGTCCTTGAGTATGCCTGAAGGATGGATGTAGAGTGGTGGGAGGGGACAGAGAGATAGTCCGAGGTGAGAACTAGGTCACACATATCGTATTGGGGAGGTTGCAGTCTTCATATAGGGGAGAGTCGCTGAAGGTTTTCATTCAGAGTAATGTGATCAGATTTGTCTTTGGAAAGTGAAAGTGAAAGTCACTTAGTCGTGTCTGACTCTTTGCGACCCCATGGATGACCCCATGGACTATACAGTCCATGGAATCTTCAGGCCAGAATACTGGAGTGGGTAGCCTTTCCATTCTTCAGAGGATCTTCCCAACCCAGGGATTGAACCCAGGTCTCCCGCATTGCAGGTGGATTCTTTACCAGCTGAGCCACAAGGGAAGCCAAGGTGACTCTGAAAGCCATTTGGAGAATCTTGTAGAGGCTGAGGCAGAGGAAGGCAGAGTGGCCCCTTAGATCTGGGCTTTGCCTGCACATTAGGAATGAGGAGCCAGGCGGCTCTTCCTGCACAATTGGCTTCGAAATCGGTGTGCAAAGCAGAGTCTGTCATTCTAAAGTCTTGTCAATGCCACTGAGCAGGTCTAACTTCAGGATATTGCCCCTTGGCCTTTTCTGACCTTGGCTGACTGGAACATGAGATGGATCCTTGCATTGGTCATCTCTGTGGCGCTCAGGAGACCCCGAAGCCCGACTCCTCTGCCTGCTGGCCTGATTTAAACCTGCCAGAACCTTCCCAGCGTGGCTCACTTCCCTGGGTCAGGCTGCATGGATGTCTGGAGTGTTTGTCTCAACTAGGGCTGGTCTGGCTCAGCCCGTGGTCATACCCTGTCCCTGCCCAGGCCTTGGTGTTACAGGAGGATCCATGGCCTCTTGTAGGTGGGATCTGTGCAGTATTCTCGAGGTCTTTGTACACGCCTCACCCTTACAGTTCTGTTCCCTGAATGTCCACAGCAGACATCTCAGTAGACAGTTAAAATTCAAATGTAAAAAGTTCAAAGTATCTTTTAAGTTCCTTCTTGCTAAGGGGGAAAAAATGTGAAAAAAAGCATTGGAAGGTTAAATTTTATAAAGTGCTCTGAACAGTGACAGGTTGTATGAAGACTCTAAAAATGCCAAGGAGCTCTTGGAAGTATGGTTGTTTGCTTGAGTGTCCTCTGATTGTGTGCTGATGTTTCATTCTGAGGTTTTAGAGCCCCCACTCTCAATACCCCCCGGGTTCTGTGTCAACAACGAGGGAACTGTTTTATAACGTGGCTGTGAAGCACACCAGTGCTCTGGAGCTGGGCATCCTGCATTCAATTAACCTTCCTATTTCACACCTCATCATTGCAGTGTGGCAAAGCGCTCCCTGGCCTTTCAAAGCAGGAGGACTGCTGTGGAACTGTGGGCACCTCCTGGGGCTTTCACAAATGCCAGAAATGCCCCAAGAAGCCATGTAAGTGACGTTTCATCATTCTTTTGCAGGTTAATGTAGCATGTCTGTTTTCTTATGATGATTGTTTTAATGGTGAGACATTACACTTCAAAGAAATCGCATGGAATTGTTGACCGTAGTACAATAATTTGCATTTCCAGAAACCTTGCAAGTCTGAGAAAGATTTCATATTGATTTCTGTTTTTTAATAAACATAGTTATCGGTTGCCTTTTGTTCAGCTGGATTACTTTAAAGAAAAAATCTTTTAAAAGGGGATGTGCTATAAGTAGGCTCTATTTTCTAAGATGAAAGAAAAATAAGATCTCTTTTAAAATGATAATGAAATGATAATTAAATGCTGCTATAAAAAATCAGCAGTTGTTAAGTTACACTCCTTAAATGTTTGTTAATATCCACAACTGCTCTTGTAGTTTTTATTACGCTATAGATTTTCAAATCTCACTGAAAAGAAAAGCTAAAATAGAGAAATGAATGATTGCTGATTTTTGAAAGAGAAGCTTAGTCACAAGGACACAGTGCTTCCTCCCTTTTCCTGTTAGTCTCTGCTGTTAAACTATCACATTTTTCAAGGCATAAATCTCTACTGACATCTGCATGCATTGATTAGTCTATAAAATTTGTTTTCCAGAACCTGTTGATGTGAATAAATCCAGATTTACATCTTTCTGTTACTTTCCCCCCAGTTTTTGAATATAGTGTTAGCTCTGGATAATTGATTCCTAGTACTTTTTAGAAAGTCAGAGGTAGCTGGTTTTAAGTGGAGCTTTCCCTCTTCTTCTTTGTCATGTTTTTGCTAAGAAAGCAAGTGATATTTTTCTATGTTATCATCTTTTGTTTTTATAGTTATTTTTTAATAGTTTATGCTGCAAGGAGTTTCTCATTTGCTTCCATTGGACAATTTTTATTTATCCTTCGTTAAACATCTGTTGATTTGAATGGTATTCTCAACTACCTTTTAAAACCTGTTCAGTCTAGAATCTGCCCCCTAAGAATCACTGCTCCTTTGGTCTGTCTTATATACTATTCTGCCATCATCATAAATGATTCTTTCTTATCTCTCAAACTTGTTTTCTAAATCTTTTGATGTTTAAACTTAATTTAATTTTATTTTTTTCCTTGATAATTGCTCCTATGTTCCTTTAGAGGAATAATTTTTGGAAACACCTACTGAAGTTTCTGATAATTAATGAATTATTCATATAGAGGGGAATAAAACCAACATAAATAAGGACATTCAGTACTGAGACATTGTCCCCAGTAAATTTTCTCTGGGTTTCAATAATGCTTAGCAATGCGATTTCCAGCAGTGGGTTGAATGTTATGGTCCCACCTCACTAAAAGATCTATCTACATAATATTATCGTGACAGCCTGACCAAAGGGACATCTAGGGGACGTTTTGTATGATTTCGAGACCATGGAGTTTGGAGTTAGGTAGACTTGGGTTTGACTCCCAGCTCTGTCATTTGCTGTGAAGTCTTACGGACCATGAAACAAATCTATATCTAAAATGTTGAAGAAGCATTGCCTTTCAAAAAATGTCTCTACATCATTTTGGGGGTAAGTTTAGAATAGTGTGAAGGTTAGTATGTTTTCTACTGCTGAGTCTAAGGACTGAGGAAAGAGAAGTCCAATTCTTATAGATTGGTTTTGAGGCTAAGTTTATGTTCTCTAGTACTTTTTTCACTTTATCTCTTATTTTTCTTTTCCACTTTTTCCCTTCTCTGTGTATCGTTTGCTTATTTAGCTTCTCTTTCCTCTTATTTCCAAAGCCCAAAGTTGAAAGACAGGGACAGAAGTGGAGAGTAAAGGGAATCACAGTGTTGTGTCATTTTCTATCTAGAATTGTATCATACGGGGACAAATTCAATACTTTACATGGTTTTGTTAGCTCTATATTTTAATGTTGATAATAATTTAAGTAGAAAGTAAAAGTACAAAGTTGCTATCACTTTTAACTAATGAAAATAAGGTCTGTATGGGTTGATCTAATGTATAAATTGAAGAGCGATGTGGGTTATGAATGAAGTAAGCTATTGACATCTTGACTGTTACTCCATTTGTGCCATCCTACCATGTAGCCCACGCCTAAGAAACACACTCAGTCATATTCTTTCTGTGTCATTTAAAAAACTTTCTTTGTTTGTTTTAAAATCATACTTGTTTTGGAAGAGAGACGACTTTTCTTGGCTTTAGAAGCTAGGGGTTTGTGCTCCATGCTTTTTTTTTTTTCCACTCAGAGTAGTTTTCAAGTGGCTCTTATTTAAGGTTTTGAAGTTTTGTTTAGCCACATACACAAAGACCTTTCATTGTTGATCAGTTCTTACTGTGAAAACTTAATTTAAAATCAGCAAATTATTTCATTAAAGAGTCTGTAATCTATTAAAAATGTACTTGTTATGAACAAGTTGCTTGTCCTTTAAGCATTTTTTGAAGAAAATTAGCATCGAATTCTAAACAGAGGAAGACTTGAAGATCATCTGGTCTGGCTTTCTGCCTTGAGGTAGACGACTTAAGTTTTAAATGAGATAATAATCCCTCTTTTGCCTTTGAACAGTTCACTGACAGAGATCTAGGTAACCTGTTACAGGGTGTCCTCGTTACATGGGACAAGACTGGACATGCAGCCAAGGGGCTGAATGGGTGACTCCCCACATACCAATTTTTCCCTTTTAACCCACAATTTCCAGATTCCTCACCTTAACCATTTTCCAGCGGAGGAAATAAGGCAAAGAAAGGAAGTAATAGAGGAGAGGAAAGCGACTAGTACATACTCACACGCTATTCCTTAGTGGTGAGAATAATGACCATGTGTTAGGGGCAAAATAATTTTATTTTTCAAAAGAAAATGTCCATTTTACTTGGAACTTTTTTGCTTCACTGCTTGTTTAAGTCTTCTAAGTGGTTTAACCATTCAGCCTATTTTCACGACAGTCCATTATTATCTTAATAAAAGAATACCTTATTGCAGGAAACAATGATACCTGTGCATACTTTTGTCAGGCCCGATGGTAGGCATTTTGTATAAAGTATCTCTATACTCTGCAGCAGCCCTGACCTACTCAACAGTTGGGAATACTCCTATTGTACAGAATTCCATTTGGAACCCAGGAAGCTTGTCTTCCAAGGCGGCAGAGCTGTCAGTAGGCAGGGCCAAGATTTGAACCTAGATCAAACTGGTTCTGGCACTTATGCCAAGAAGTCTCTCAGGTATCACAGTAGGATGTCAAAATTTCAGTGGCTAGGGTTTTGTTGGTAAATTGATGGCTTCAACATTTGACTTGCTGAGTTTTCTGAGTGCTGAATCAGACAACATATCAGAGCAGCTCTTTACATCTCCTAGCTTCCTTGAACACCTGTTCTTCTCAGCTTCATGATAGAATCAGCCTATGCTAGAATATGTGAGCCTGTAATTAAAGTGAGCATATAGTTTATTATCTAAACTGGGGAACTTTTCAGAGTGAAGTGGGCTGCTATTAATGAACCTTGATGGAGCAACAGGTGTCATCAAGGACTGTCCTAGGCAGACCAGGATGTCTAATCACCCTCTCTGAATTTATAAGAAAATTCAACTGCCAGTAGTTAATCATTGGGGATGAATTGAATTTTTTTGGTAATAGTCACTAATTGGAAGAAAATATAGAACAGTTTTATGATATTTGAATGAACATAAAGATTGACAACTAATTGAGATTTATGTCTGTTGCAAAACATGAGATATACTGAAAAACAAAGGAAAATGGATGTACATTGGGTTGATATCTTAGAAGTAAGATCACTGATGCTTTATATCACTTTGCTTATCACATACAATAGTTTAGGGTTGTAAGAATTTAAGCATGTAACAGAATTGTTTCTTTTTACAGCTTATCATGGATATAATCAAATGATGGAATGTCTACAAGGTTATAAACGGGTTAACAACACCTTTTGTCAAGGTAAGATCAACTGTGAATTCATTGGTGTATGAGCTCAACGGTTGTTTTGCTTTTAGAAACTTGAGTTGTTTTGCCATGTTTTGCTTATTAGCCCAGCTTGTGAAGGTCACACAGAGAACCACCTCTTGCTCACTCCGTTTAGGAAAAAGAATTTAGTGTGTGGTTGCTAGAATTACATCACTACCATTTAAACTTTATGGAACTTTCCCCCGCGCTATCTATTTGTGTTGGAATCCATGGCAGGTTGGATTACATTATGGAGTGCACTATCCACACGTGGGTGTGTGCACACACGAGCACATGATGTTCCTAGAAGTATGACTTCTTTACTGACATATGATTGGGCCACGGAGTTCCCATTCTTCTCTCATCAGACTGTTTCTGGCTGCTCAAACTATTAAGGTATTAAATATCAGAGCAAACACATTTCTTTTTTTTTTTAATTTTTTAATTGAAGGATAATTGCTTTTGTTTAATCTATATAGAAACATACAAGCAGTGGGACCTTCATTAATCCCTATCAAAATGGTTCAAGTCAAAGGAATATCTTAATTATCTGAGATTTTCTCAAGTGAATTCTCTTCAATATTGCATCTGTATAACTTTTATGATTTGAAGAATTTTTGCTGACTTCTAAAGAATCTTCTTTTGAAATGCACATAGATATACCATGTCTTTAAAAACGTTTTCCTTCAAATATTTTAAGCCCTCATTGTAGATGAAAGAATGTTGGCAAAGGAGAGAGTGCTCAAGATGCTTTTTGAGAAACATCTGCAAACTTGTAGTACTGCTAGGGATGTGGGAGTAGTAGATTAATCAACATTATGTAAGAATCAGTAGAATTTCAGATATCATTAAAAGTTCATACTGTATGGATAGAAGGTTGAATTAAATGGGTGGAAGAATGAATAGATGGCTAAATGTATATTCTACCATATAAACCAAGTTGTTTGACCGAAGGGAAATATGAACCAAGTTGAATGAAGAGAAACATAGTGGCTACCTTAGAAATATGCCTTTAAATGTTTAATCAACTGTCCTACAAGACTTATAAATTACTTCAAAAGCTATAGTCAATAGCTTGGAGTTATAAGTAGGCATGTTTATAACAACTACATGCAAACCTTTTCTGTGGATTAGAATTCCCCATCATTGTAATGAAACGCTTTTGGAAGTACTGAGTTTCCAGCACTTAGGAGTGATCCAACACATCCCTAATACCTGTTGGCCCAGGATGCTACAGGGGGTACTTTCCTGTGCAGTACGTAATGTTAAATGACTCTGTCAATTTATTCTAGTGCTCTGATAGCAGTATTATTCTGTCACCTGGGATAGAGGTTGTGCATGAGAAGAAAGAAGTGACTGGTCTGTCACACAAATTTTAGACCCTAGACATGTAGTTTCCTGAAGTATTCCTTTGATTAGGTATATCTGGTTGCTCCATTAAGCTGTAGAAAGAGGAGGATCCATATTTATACCTCACTATTCTAGGTCTGCATGACTACTTGTTAGAAACTCTCCAGAAATGTCAGATGCTCCTAATTTCTCTGAATGTCAAATGATGAAGAGTATACCCCATTTTCTTGGGGTGGGATAGGATTTGGTCATTATTAATCCCAATTAGGAACTGAAAGAGAGTACCCAAGATCACATAGATAATGAGGAGGCCCAGCCAGGATTAAATTCCCAAGCCATCTCTGTTTCTGTGTGCAGCATGGCCTCTTTTACCAATTTTGTATGTATCTATAAAGTATTACTAATGTAAATATGATATACTATCTGTTTTGAGAACTAATAGAAGTCAAAGAAATTAATATTTATTTGATTTAATAAGAAAGGATGGTTATCTAATATATTCCTTCTACTGGCTAGTTCAAGGTTCTAACAGTTCATGTTCATAAAAATGCCACTATAGTAGTGGCAGTGAAAATTTGCAAGTAATCATTTGTCATCTCATTTAGCAAAATAAAGTGGAGAATCCTTTAAGTAATTCCCTGAGGATTTTAGTGTTTTCCTTTTCTGGTTTGGGTGGTATGGAGTGACCTTTAACAAGTTTTGTTCATACTGAGCATATCAAATGGTTCCACCTCAGTCACACTGATGTTCAGTAATGCCAAGTCCTGGCTTATGTTTGTCTTAGGAGAATATTTGCAAAACAGTGTTGTACTTTTTGGCATGAATTCTGGAGTGAAATATCACAGAAAATTCTATTTCATGGTGCCTCAAGAAGGCACTGCTAAATTACACTACAGAGTACATTGACTCATAACATCATATGATTTCATTCATCATAATCTATTACATTACTTCTGAGCGAAGGGCTTAGTTTCATTCCCTTTGTGATATTATTGGCCACTAAACTTAGGTAGAACTTTCTCACATTACATATGTACACTTGGATTTTCCTAGAGCCTTGAAGCTCTTTATTTTGAAGTTTTTCAAAAGAAGCCCGTTAACCATCTAATTACTTGTGCATTCCACATTGTTCTTAGAGTTTAATGTCTTCTCAGTTTACAAAGCACATTTAAAATGAAAGCAATTAATAACTAGAATTGCATTATTTCCTTCACCTAAGTGAATTAATGTCTGAAACAACTTTTCACACAGTGTACTCTGTAACAAAGAGCCAACTGTGCACAAGTTAATTTGAGGAGCTTTCAAATAATTGCCCTAAAAGTTGGGTTTTCCCCTCCTTTCTAGTGGTGCTGCAATTATGTTTTCAAAGGAATGATTTATTGCATATACACACATTGAGCTCTAAAACCTGCCCTCACTACCCTCAACATTTATGGAATTGTTATAATTTGCTTCATTTATAAAAACAAACAATTCAATTAAATTTCCTGGTGGATATCTAGAGCGGCATTTGTCATTTCATTATTATGCTGAAGGTTTGATGTAGAATTAGAATTAAATGAAGAAATACCTCACGGCAGTGATCATAGGAACTCCTGTTTCATGGTCTTCCCTGGTGGCTCAGATGGTAAAGAATCTGCCTGCAATACAGGAGACCAAGGTTCAATCCCTGGGTCGGGAAGATCCCCTGGAGAAGGGAATGGCTACCCGCTCCAGTATTCTTGCCTGGAGAATTCCATGGACAGAGGAGCCTGATGGGCTCTAGTCCATGGGGTCACAAAGAGTTGGACATGACTGAACACTTGACCATCACTTTGCCATGAAATAAATGTGTTCTTAAAAATTAGGTGTAAATCTCACTTCTAGAATTGGGTTCTGAAATTACTTGGGGACCAGTCTACTCAATGAAATCTTTTATTTAAAGCAAGTATCTCTTTTAATATGCTAAAATCACTTGCCTGTTTCATTAGTTTATAGTTCTAAAATCAACCTATTGTTTTCTACATTTTTAGCATGTGCTGAGGTGCTATGGGCAATGCCAAAATACATAGCTAGACAATGTCTGTACTTTTAGAATCCAGTGTATGTATATTTCTTTTTCATGAATCTTGAAATCTTTAAAAAAAACATCCCATAGCCCATAAACATGAGTTGGCGGGGCAGTCCTGAACTACGGACTGAGGATATGTGATGAATGATGAATAAGACATCAGTCTTGCCCTTTGGATTTAGTGTAATTAAATCAGTTTGAATCAGCAGGATGTAATTTGCTTTGTTCAGTCGTCCAACTAGCTGAATTTCAGCTCACTCCAGATGAGCCCACTAAAGCAAATATAAAAGAGCTGTCCACATAACTTTTTTTTGGCTTGATTTTATTACATTGGTTGTTCTGCTCTAATAAAATAAAATTACAAAACAGATACACTAAGACACAATAATACTCTACTAAAACTTTCACTTCTTTTTGCTAGAAAGTGCCCCGCGGTGTATCTGAAACTGAATTGTATTCGGACCATAGAAAAAATAATGCACTTTCCCGCCGCCCCCTGCCAGGGGCATACCTCTGTCATTAAATGAAACTGATCAATCTTGATTAATAATCCATATAAGGAAGGTGTACATAGAACTTCTTGGTTATAAAGAGGTTGTCTGGGCTGTAGCTTAACATTTCAGGCCTCTTAAATGAACATTAAAAAATGCTGTGACTGCACTATGGTGAATATGTAGAGGAAGACTGGTCTTTGAGTGCTTTGAGGAGGCTAGAAAGTACAGGCAAGACCTTGAAGTAAACTGACTTGGCTGGAGAAAAGAATTGGCCTGTGGTATAGTTTTGGGTTAAAACAGACAGGTAGGGTGAGATACAATCATACTTAATTTTAAGGCTAGTTTCTTATTTTTCTTATTAATTGCATGCATCATTTGTAATATAATGGACTTGTGGTACATGCTGGGAAAACAGTTATTGGATTTACACTTCTTTTAATGTAGAGATGTCCAAAGGCCATTATGACAACAGCTTGAATATTTAAAAGAAAATGGATTTGTGATAACTTTCTTAGAAGAGAGATTATCATTTTAGAACTATTTTCAAAGGAATAGTTAATGGAAACATCTTTTTTCATATGGTTAATAGTTAAATGAGTTTACTGACATGGTATCAGTTTTTTTCACTCAGCGTTGTTTCTTGTATCCTTGCTTTCTGGGTTCATGTTTTCTTTTGTGATCAAGTTGTCAGATAAAATGTAGGATGCCCAGTTAAATTTGAATGCCAGGTAAACAGCAAATAATTTGGGACATACATTTTTAAAGTATTAGCTTATATGAAATTCAAGGTTAACTGGGTAGCCTATATTTTTATTTGCTAATTTATATTTTGAGATCACAGCCTTTAACAGTTCTTTAAGTGAGGATCACTAAGAAGTATATACTGTACATGTCTGAGAATATCTTTGTTTTGAACTCATTCTGTAATGAGAGCAATCAGGTATACAATTTTAGGATAACAGTTATTTTCCAGCAGTACTTTTGCTCTACAGAATACCACTGTATTTCTGACTTCTTTTTGATACTGTTTTCCTTAGTAGAGAATGGCTCTGTCTTTGGAGATCATCTCTTAATTCTGTATATTCTGTAGTTTTACCATGATGTGTCTATATGTGGATTTATCTTGATTTTACTCAGTAGGCAGAGTGTGTTGTCCATCTGAAGACTCCAATCTTTCATCATATTTGAAAAATTATCTCTTCAGATATTGCTTCTCCCCCTTACTCTCCAGCTGTAACTCCTTTTAGACAAGTGTTGGAGGCTCTGTTTTCAATGTCTCTCATAACACGTCTTTTGTCCTTTTATCCTCTTGTCTCTTTTGCTGCTTTATGCATGAATACCTTCGTTCTGTCTTCCAGGTTTCTAATTGCTGCTTTATTATGCCTGTCTCGATTCTACCCTATCTGTTACACTATTCATTATAAGATTATTTTTCATTTTTGAAATCTCATTGTTTGTCATAGCTAATCTGTTCTTGTTTCATTTTTAAAAATGTATTTATTCAACATTTTAAGCATGCTGAGAAGTTTAGCTGGATTTCAGCTGCTGAGGAAGGAAAATTTCTCATTGAGTTGGAAAATCAAAGATGGCATTTAAAGACATTTTCCTTTAAAAAAGTCACATTTTTCCTATTTATAAAAAGAATTTATACCTATTGTTTAATTTTTAGAACCTAGAGAAATGTATAAAAGTAAAATTACCAAATAGATTCATTTTGTTTTATTTTCTACCTATCATACATATACACATGTATATATATATACATGTATATATATGAGATTGTATTTCATGGATAGTTGTGAGAACTGTTTTCATTTAAGAGATAATGAACTGATATTACCTGATATTATTAACTAACCTTCTAAAATTATTTTAATGCTGACATAGAATCCCAGTTAATGGATGTAGGATAATTCATTTAACCTTTCCCCTAACAATGGATTTTTAGATTAGTTTCTTTTTTTCCTTTTATATATAATGTGTGTTATATACGGGGCGTACTTAAACATAAACCTTTACATGAAGCTATCATTATGTGTTGAGAAGAAACACGATTGGTCCCCAAGCTTTGATTCATCTGTGTGCATTAGATTTCAGAGAAGACGTACGGTTTCCCTTCCCATTAAATGGAGAGAGCCCGATGACTGTGTCCTTCCTCTCCTTCCTTATTTTCTTTCCTTTACAAATTTGAAGACACAAAAAGAGCAGTTAAGTTGTATGTTTTTCTTCACATAGGCCCTGTACATTTTCATTTAGGTTTTCCCCAGAGATTTTATATTGAATATGGCTGTGAGTAAGATTGTTATTTTTTAAAAAATATTAGGTGTCTTACTGGAACACATTCCTGTTGGTTTTAATAATTTCATCTGAGTTTTCTATGTAGAAAAATCATTTTACTTTCAAGTAATTGTGGTGTGGGCAAGATGGTGATATGGGATAGGGTGATTATTAGGGCTGGAAGGAATTAAGACACAGGCGTGGGAGAACATGCCCTAAGCTTGTGCCTGTGAACCCCACTAGTGGGGATGGGTGAGACTTGTGAAGGTATTTGGGGGTGGAGGCAGGCTGAATTCAAAATTGGTTTGGTACAGTGCCTCAGGCTAGTGAGTGTCAGCTTCTTTGAAGGTTTTATTTTAAATACATGGGAAGCTGATATATTTTGTGAATTAACTTTTAATTTTTTTGATTCTCCCATTGATGTTTTTGGTTTCCTTCAAAGAGTTTGGATTGTGACCAAATTTTCATGGGTGTCTTCAGAAACATAAATGTTTCTGAAAAGTTAAATGTCTTCAGATTAGTACAGTCGCCCTTCATATCTGTGGGTTCTGCATGGAGGTATGGGGGGCTGATTGTCTTATGCCCTTTGATGTCAGGGACTTGGGCATCTGCAGATTTGGGGATCTGCATGAAGAGAAGGGGTCCTGCAGCCAATCCCCCGGAGATACTGGGGGACGACTGTGATGAGTGCTCTGGATTCTTTCTCCCCTTTCCCCACTTACCCATCTTCCTCAATCTTCCTTCCCTCTCTCTCCCCCACTCCCTCTTTCAAGGCCCACTCAACTTGTTCTGGGTATTATTGCAGTGATGGTGTCAAGGAACAAAGTAGACAGTGAAGAACTGTAGACATAATTATGTTCTTGGTGACAGTAATCCTGAAACATCTAGTACCGAAAGTGTGCTAAATTCACCAACACTCCAACCCAGCTTAACCTTTAAAAAAAAACCAAACACCTTTATATTGGAGTGTAGCTGATTAACAATGTTGTGATGGTTTGAGGTGGACAACAAAGCGACTCAGCCATACGTATACATGTAACCACTCTCCCCCAAACTCCCCTCCCATCCAGGCTGCCACATAACATTGAGCAGAGATCCCTGTGCTGCGCGGTACATCCTTGTTGCCAGCTTAACCCTTAACCTAAGTTCTTCCTCTGGTAATCCAGGTTCTCACCCAACTTTTCCCCAGACTTTCTCCAGAGGTGAACTAGCTGGGCCACCTGCTGCTCTAATTACTGTTGATTTTATTTATGTGATGCTTTTCTCCTTATGGTAACACTTGCATAAAAAAATTTGATAACTTTCTATTTACTGAAAGTGAAAGTGAAGTCACTCAGTTGTGTCCGACTCTTTGTGACCCTATGGACTGTAGCCCACCAGGCTCATAATAATCAATTTCCTTCTTGGTTATTATTGCCTACACATCTTTTTCTCTATTTGTGTATTTTGCTAGTGATTATTGAATGCCTGTTTAGTGGAGTTGTTGGGTTGGGTGCTTCAGCTATGTCACCATTCTCCCAGTAACCCAGTGAGATAGTGCTATTTTTCTTTAAACTCAGTAAATCTGAGCCCTGAGTCTCAAAGAAATTAGTAATGGAAGATGACGTACCTGGAGAGTGCTAGGATCTACCTCGGATGCCTGGGCTCCCCGCTTTGGGCTACTAACATTTATATAGTAGTTTGTAGTACTTCTTAACATGGTTTCTGTGTTATTAATTACTGACAACTGCATCTGCTTGTTACAGTTAGAAAACCACGGCTTAAAGCCTTGATCAATAGACAGCAGTGCTGGGAGGGATATTCAATGCTGTCTGATTCTTTGAGTCTTTAGGTTGTACTAGCCTGTTACATGCTTTCAGTAGTTTGGTTTAGGAATCAGAGTTCTCCACACTTCATTGTTTATTTTTATAGCAAATTTTCTGGTTTTAAATGTGTCCGCTCTGTAGGTAAAGTGTTTTTCTCTTACTATTAGCACTGTACCTTAGTTTTATCCTGAAGTCCTTAACTAGCAGAATGTTGATGATCTAGAGGCTATTTGTTTAAGCTCACATTCCTCTTGAGTGCTCCTCCTGAGTCTCTCCCCTTCCCCTGCAAGTTAACAGTTACTTTGCTAAAACAATCATGTGTTTCTCATGCTGCTGGAGACAGCTGGACAGTTCTGCTGACCCAGGCAGGCTGTGGATGATCTCAGCCAGGCTCCATCTAGGGCCTGTCATCAGCTGATGGCTGCCTTATGCTGGATGGTCCAGGATGGCTTCAGTTGGGATGGCTCAGCTTTCTTCTTATCTAAAACTTTTCAGGCCTAGATTTGGGATTGACACAGTGCCACTTCACGTTGTAACACGTTGATAGTTTATATCTTGCTTGAGAAAAAAGGAAATGAAGATCTTTATTTGTATTACTGGGAGGTTGTGTGTGCGTGCTCAGTCGCTTCAGTTGTGTCTGACTCTGTGTGACCCTATGGACTATAGCTTGTCAGGCTCCTCTGTTAATGGGACTTTCCAGGCAAGAATACTGGAAGCGATTGCCATGCCCTCCTCCAGGGGATCTTCCTGACCCAGGGATTGAACACAAGTCTCTTACATCTACTTGCTTTGGCAGGCAGGTTCTTTACCACTAGTGCTACATAGGAGGTCATTTTATGTTTAAACTTAAGAGGCCATGTTGTCGGTGAAAAAAGTCTGATATTAGAAATTATGTAGTTTATTATATATTTAATTTTTGTTAGTAGTATAACCAATGTATAGAACAGTGAAAATTCCAGTGAGTGAATATCACAGAATGAACATAACTGTACTTACCACTCAAATCAAGAAATAGAAGATCCCTTGCACCCTAAAATCCTCTCTCTGTCTCTTCTCAATTTTTACCCTATCCCCCTTTTTCAGAAGTGATCACTGTGCCAACTCTTAAAAGCATAGATGTGTTATCTTTTTTATGAATTTTCAAATTATCCAGTATGTTTCGTGACTTCTTTCACTTAATAGTGAAAGTCACCGATACTACTTTTTCTTAATATTCAGAATGCTGACTAGTGAAGTGATAATATCCATCGATGTTTTCATGTAAAAGCTTTTCAGTGCCTTTTCCCTTCATTCTTCTGTGATTTTGCAGTTTATGCAACATTCGCTACAGTTAGTGTTTTCTCTGTAGTTCCCTTTAGTTTCATTATCATAAGGGAATTGATTGTTGTGATGTTTATTTCTTTCCTGGAGGAAATAAGCAATATGTATAGGAGAGTAGTGTGGGTGAAAAAATGAAACTTAGGATCCATTGTTGTTGCTGTGTATTTGGGAAATTATAGTAGAAAATAATATGTATGAACTAAGGCTGGAGTCAACCAAACTTGATAATTAAATTATTCAAAGTACTTACAATGTTTAAAATTCTTTTAACTTACCTATCAGATTTATCACAGAGCTGTGCTGTATTTAGTGATTTAATGCCAGAAATTGTGGGGGTGCTTAATGTGATGCTGAATCATGTTTTGCAGTAGTGATGATATCAATTGCAAAGCACTGATTTGAAGATTTTACTGTCCTTTTCTTGGACTGATTAAATGAAGGCGTAAGTTTAAACAGTTTTGATCCAGACCTGAGTATCATTTTAGCATTTAAAATCAATTTGGGACCCAGTCCCTCCATTGGAGACATTCTCTTACACATGTACTCCAAAAGCTCATGTCTATGAGAAATAAATACAGACTGTTTTCTGGGCTCTAATAGTTCTTTTATCATGTTACCCTGCAGACAGAAGGATTGGGAGGCAGGGAATTGTTCCACAGTAGTTTGCTTCCTTTGGATGAGTCCAGTGACTGAATCCATCCCATGATAGATGATTTCAGTTTTTCAAATTTAATTAATTAATTTTGGCCGTGCTGGGTCTTCGTTGCTGTGTGGGCTTTTCTCTACTGTGGCAAGCAGGAGCTTCTCTGTAGCTGCGGTGCATGAACTTCTCATTGCAGTGGATTCTCTTGTTGTGGGGTACAGGCTCTAGGGTCTGTGGGTTTCAGTAGTTTTGGTTCATGAACTCTAGAGGACAGGTTCAATAGCTGTGATGCACGGGTTTAGTTGCTTCACTGCATGTGGGATCTTCCTGGATCAGGAATTGAACCCGTGTCTCCTGCACTGGTGGGTGGGTTCTTTACCACTGAGCCACTAGGGGAGCCTGATGATTGTTTTATAAACAGCTGCATCAGGGCCCAGGTTGAAACAAATACAGCCACAAGGAGACCCATGTAATGGTTTGTGGGGCTGACCCAAGAGAACAGCATTTCACACAATGTGCTCCACAGACCACCAGTTCAGCTGGATGCTAGTAGATGGTGTGTGAAAAAAGAGCCCACAGCCACATGTGTGGAGAACACCAGGTTAAACAGAGAAAGCCGAGTCCTCTCCAGAGAACGTCTCAAGGTCTTTAATGTGCTAATTATACAGAATATGTCACGTTTTTCAATCATATTCGAACAAAAAACCCTTCTTTGGGCAGAAGTCTCACAGAGCTTGTGTTTTATATAAAATACCTTGGGTAAAATTGCTCTAGAATGTTGATCTTCAAACATTTTTTTGTTGCCTTGTCTCCTAAATTTTGAAAAATTTAGATGTTCACACATTTTTAACCTGACATCTACATTTTTTAAATCAAAAATTACATGGGCATTTTTGACATTGATGTTAGATATAGACTTTAAACATTTTCATCGAAACTTTGGAGCAGCGCAGTTGGCTTACTTAGTTTATAAATAATGTCTGTCATCTAACATAATTGGCAAAACCAGACCTTCTTATGAAAGAGATCAGGCTTATCCCTTGTCCTGGGACTCTCCTTCAGGAGGGAGATTTGTGAATTGTTAATTTGTTTGATGTCTGATCGTTTCACGTTGTAGGACAGTGTATCTAGAGAGATTCCGGATGAGTAAGAATGTGCCTTGGAGGGAAAGTAGACACTGAGGAAAGGAGAGAGAGGAAAGGAGATTGGTATATGTGATTTTAGAGCACTTCTAGACAAGGAAATGGCAACCCACTCCAGTATTCTTGCCTGGAAAATTCCATAGACAGAGGAGCCTGGCAGGGTACAGTCCATGGGGGTGGCAGAGAGACATGACTGAGTGGCTGAGCATGGAAAAGGAAACGTGTGCAGGCTTAAGATCTAGAAACTGATTCCTTAAATAAAAGTATTCAAGCACATGTGTCTCCTGTCACTTGCCTTCAGGGGTATGTGTACCTGATGTGAAGCTGCTTCTGGGAAGGAAGAGGGGCAAGGAAGGATTAAAAATTACATATGTCCTCTTAAGAGAGTGAACTCCTCCTTTCTCTAAACTAAGTGATCCCTCTTGAATAGCCAGATGGTCTGTCTGGCTAAGAAAAGTATTTATCTCAAGAGGTGTTTTTTTTTTTTTGTCCTTTCTGCTTTTAACTGGAAGTCAGATTGCTAAATTGTGATGGAATTTCTGTCCATCAGCAAAAATTGAGTAGACACAGCAGAATCTCCACAGTGCTTCATATTTTCACACAGTGCAAAGATCTGCACGTACTGTGCTCACCTTGTGCCTAATTCCTGTTGGTTACTGGACATGCCTCATTTCCTGTGTAAACGTGCGTCACTAAGAAGGCAGTAAATTAGTACTCGGTTAAACATATATACTTTCCTGTAGGAGCATGGATACATAAAAATGTGTTTATTTCCCACAGGGTACTTATACTAGTCATGATATATATTCTGCAGTAAATGTCATACTTTATTTGTTCCTTGGCATTTTTAACTCTGGCAACTGGCAGATTGTTGTGAAGTCAGGATATTTAAACTGGAAGCAACCTTGGGGACTATCTGTGTTGTGAGAGAGGAAAGTGAGCTCAAGAGAAAATAAATTACTTGCTCTAGGTGACATAGTTTAAGATCCTAGTTACTAGACTAGGTCATACTGAGATATTTCTCCTGTTAGATTTCCCCATTCTCCCTTAACCCTTTTTAAAAAAAATAAGAGCTTGGACCGATCTCTCTAAGCTGGAAATAACTGTTATGTTGCTCTTGGTCCAAAATGGTTCCAAAGTTCCACTGAAAGAAGGTGTGCTATGCAGATACAAAAGATGGTGATGACAATCCTTGCTTCATTGTGCTGGTTATTGTATCATTCTCGGGTGCTGAAATGCTGAGGCTGTGTTGTGTTTGGTTGTTTAAACAGTCTCTTGTATGCATACCTCCCGATATGCAGTGCTGCCAATGTTCAACTCTTTCAGATTTATAAGAGCAGTTTTGTATTAGTGAACTTGATAAATGGCCAGAGGTTCATGGTAGGCTGTACTGGGCAGAGAGTGCTATAAATGTTCTAAGTGAATGGAGAAGTATGTAAATCATACGAGATGTACCCCCTCCCTTGGTTTTGCCCTCTCTAAATGTGCACACTGGGCTGGATGAGTTTCTCCCTTCCTTTTTGCATCTTAAGCATCTAGATTGCCCGCCACTATGGCTCAGATGGAGATAATGGGGATGGGTGATGGCTCCGAGTGCCAGCTCCTTCAGCCATTCATTTTGACCTTCATTCTTGAACTCAATAAGCTGTGTTTTTTTGCAAGTGGTTACACCATTCTTTCAGAGAGTAGAATTCCACAGTTGTCCAGAGAAATTGGGTGGTCCACAGAGGAAAAACAATGACCAAATTCATTTGTTTACCATTGTTTTGTTTTTCTAAACTAAGCACTACAGTTCAGTTCAGTTCAGTCACTCAGTCATGTCCGACTCTTTGCGACCCCATGAACTGCAGCACGCCAGGCCTCTCTGTCCATCACCAACTCCCGGAGTCTACCCAAACCCATGTCCATCGAGTCGGTGATGCCATCCAACCATCTCATACTCTGTCGTCCCCTTCTCCTCCCGCCCCCAATCCTACCCAGCATTAGGGTCTTTTCCAATGAGTCAACTCTTCGCATGAGGTGGCCAAAGTATTGGAGTTTCAGCTTCAACATCAGACCTTCCAATGAACACCCAGGATTGATCTCTTTTAGGATGGATTGATTGAATCTCCTTGCAGTCCAAGGGACTCTCAAGAGTCTTCTCCAACACCACAGTTCAAAAGCATCAATTCTTCGGCACTCAGCTTTCTTGACCGTCCAACTGTCACATCCATACATGACCACTGGAAAAACCATAGCCTTGACTAGACGGACTTTTGATGGCAAAGTAATGTCTCTGCTTTTAAATATGCTATCTAGGTTGGCCATAACCTTCCTTCCAAGGAGTAAGCATCTTTTAATTTCATGGCTGCAATCACCATCAGCAGTGATTCTGGAGCCCCAAAAAATAAAGTCTGACACTGTTTCCACTGTTTCCCCATCTATTTCCCATGAAGTGATGGGACCAGATGCCACGATCTTAGTTTTCTGAACGTTGAGCTTTAAGCCAACTTTTTCACTCTCCTCTTTCAACTTCATCAAGGGGCTCTTTAGTTCTTCTTCACTTTCTGCCATAAGGGTGGTGTCATCTGCATATCTGAGGTTATTGATATTTCTCCTGGCAATCTTGATTCCAGCTTGTGTTTCTTCCAGCCCAGCGTTTCTCATGATGTACTCTGCATATAAGTTAAATAAGCAGGGTGACAATATACAGCCTTGACGTACTCCTTTTCCTATTTGGAACCAGTCTGTTGTTCCATGTCCAGTTCTAACTGTTGCTTCCTGACCTGCATACAGGTTTCTCAAGAGACAGGTCAGGTGGTCTGGTATTCCCATCTCTTTTAGAATTTTCCACAGTTTATTGTGATCCACACAGTCAAAGGATTTGGCATAGTCAATAAAGCAGAAATAGATGTTTTTCTGGAACTCTCTTGCTTTTTCGATGATCCAGCAGATATTGGCAATTTGATCTCTGGTTCCTCTGCCTTTTCTAAAACCAGCTTGAACATCTGGAAGTTCACAGTTCACATATTGCTGAAGCCTGGCTTGGAGAATTTTGAGCATTACTTTACTAGCATGTGAGATGAGTGCAATTGTGCGGTAGTTTGAGCATTCTTTGGCATTGCCTTTCTTTGGGATTGGAACGAAAACTTACCTTTTCCAGTCCTGTGGCCACTGCTGAGTTTTCCAAATTTGCTGGCATATCGGGTGCAGCACTTTCACAGCATCACCTTTGAGGATTTGAAATAGCTCAACTGGGATTCCATCACCTCCACTAGCTTTGTTCGTAGTGATGCTTTCTAAGGCCCACTTGACTTCACATTCCAGGATGTCTGGCTCTAGGATGTCTGGCTCTAGGCACTACAGTACTTTCAATTTAATCAGAACGCATTAAAGGAAATTGGCTGTTCCTATAGAATATGACACTTCTGAAGTAGTTATATTTGTCAAATGTAAGTAATTTATAGACGTTATAATCAAGTTAGAAGTTTTAATCTGATTTTAAATAAGAAAATAGCCCGAGGAATTGTAGTCTAAATAGAATTCTAATTCATAATGGGTCAGTTACATTCCATATAATTGTTAAACTTTGACCTGGTAATGCCTTCTCTCAGCGTAATCCTTAAACCACTCACATCCAGATAGTTCACTTTCAGTTTTGTTCTTAATGCATTTAACTGGGAGGCCTGGTATGCTGCTGTCCATGGGGTTGCAAAGAGTTGGACACTACTGAGTGACTGATCTAAGAGCTTGAGTACCTCAGAAAGTAATTTAGATAATTGCTCATGTTTCATATTAATTCTGGAGTTCAAAATTAAAAACAATGAGGTATAAGTCTTTTGTCCTTTTTTTTTTCTGTTAAACACAAAGGGTATACATTATCTAGCTACCCACAATCCTCTCAGGAACAAAGCAGGGGATAGAAGAATAACATGGCAAAGATAAGAGAATTTCTATCCAATTTTTAGATGTGAAATTTGGCATATTAGGAATGAACAATATATGAATGGAATACTTTTTCAACTTTTATTTGTGAGTTGTTGAAACCAGAATGTTATTTTTCACAGAAATAATGTCAGTGATGTTCAAATTTTCTTGACAAATACCATCTTAGAAGTTCAGTTTTTGAAGCAGATATAAAGGAACTGTCTTGCTTAAAAGAAGTAGGCAGGATGCCCAGGCTCCTGGGATGGGTCTACAGATCACAAGTAAATCTGATGAATTTACCTTAGAGCCCTAGTCAGACATAGTGATGCTAGGACTCTGGTCTTGCAGATCACAAAGCACACAGCCCCATACTCAGCAATCTGGGGAACCTAGTCTGTTTTGCTTCTTGCTCAGGCTGGAGAACCTCCTCAGAGATTGTAGGAGACTATCCAGATGTAGACAGTATAGATGCTGAATTGAGCGAATGAAACCCTCCGAGTCCCGTCATGGAACCACCACTTGCCTCCACCCCATCATTCCTCAGAGAGCCTCACTTCAAAATGGTCCTTTCTGTGCTTATAAGCTCATATTTTCATCCCCTCTTTGTGTGTGTTTCAATGAAGGCATTATTGACAATTTTGGCAGAACAGTTGTTTGTCAAGGGAGATTAAGCACAGTTTGTTTAGCTACTTAGTGTCCACCCATTGAGTGCTTCCCAGCCCTTGGAACAACCCAGAGTGTCCCATAGCCAAGCACATCCTCCTCTAAGAATCAACTGATTCTCCCTGAGCACTAAGAGGGAGGCTATCTTAACTGACCTACAACATTCCTACAGGTATTTACATTATAGAAGAGATTGTTTTTAGATCTAAATGGCTAACTAATATATGAAAAGGAAATGCAGGTCTAAGCCACAGTGAGATAACACTACACACTCTCTCCATGACTAAAATGAAAAAACCGACAGTAACTTGAGGATGTGGAGCAGTTACTACTGGAAATGGAACTTGACATAATCGCTTTGGGCAACTGTTTGACAGTATTTACTAAAGTAAACATGAGCCTTGTTTAGTGACTCAGAAATTTTACTCCTAGATATGTTCCCAAGAGAAATGAGTACCTGGGCCTATCAAAAGATATATGTATATATATATATATGTATGTATGTATGTGTGTGTGTGTGTATATATATATATATGTTCACAGGTGCATGGTTGGAAATAACCCTCCAAATGTCTGTCAACAGTAGAATGGTAAATTAACTTTGTGCTCAGATAATAAAATATAACAGCAGTTAAAAATGAACTGCATACAGCAACATTGATGAATCTCATAAGCATAATAACTAAAAGTCAGACAAAAGAATATATAATAATATTTCCTCTGTATGAAGTTTAAGAACAGGCAAGACTAATACATAATGATGGAAATCAGAATAGTAGTTACTTGTGGGGGCAAAGGGAAGGGCCATGAAGGAGCCTTCTGCGGCAGTGAAATGTGCTAAGTAATGATGTTGATGGTGGTTACACAGTGTTTGCACACACACATATGCACATACATACACAGTTGTATATATACATGTACGCAGATGCAAAGAACTCATGTAGCTGTATACTTAAGGTTGATATACTTAGCTTTATATAACTTTAGAAAGAAAAAATCTTGGAAATTTAATTTCATTTATGGTATTCTAGAAAATATGATAAAAATAAATTGAAGCAACTTAGGGAAACAGGAGTTTTTCTGGAAGCTACTAGCATGTGTCCATGTTTCTGAGTTTCTGGAGCTAAAATTAGGGGAAGTGGTGTTGGTAGTGCTGGTGGCAGAAGCTGATCAGAATAGAGATGGTAAGAAAAGGAAAAGTTTTACATGATTCCTCTTCTTCATTCTATTTCTTCCTGTCTGTAGCCATAGTGTTTTTGATTATGTCCTAACTTGTGTCC
Organism: Okapia johnstoni; assembly: GCA_024291935.2. Classification (NCBI taxonomy): domain Eukaryota; kingdom Metazoa; phylum Chordata; class Mammalia; order Artiodactyla; family Giraffidae; genus Okapia; species Okapia johnstoni. Next base: position 118,936,704 of record CM044306.1, on the reverse strand, counting down.
TCCATTCCCATCGCATCATGGTCGAGGTGGTGGGCAATGTTGAGAGTCAAAAAGGGGACGTTGGAAGAGGGTACAAGACAGTGGTTGTGTATCAGGTATCTATGTCTTGGTGGGGGTGGGGGTCGGGGGTGGCTCGGGAAATACTACTTTAACCTTCAGGGAGATTAGCCAGCAGGGAGGCTGTGATGGGACTGTCATAGAAACTTCCAGGTAAGGGGAGATTCTGGGTCCTAAGAGGTAAACACAGATGGTGTAATGGTGCAACCAATGATTAGGAGTCAAGTCCACTTGGAGAAAGAGGAAGGCTGATGATCACACCATGTGTGATCCTCATGGGAACATGAGGGGGAAACAGACTTTTGTCCACCTTTTTTGACCCAATTGACTGGTTACCCAAGTTTGAGGTTTAAGTGGGGATGTACGATGAGGGCTTTGCTTGTACCATGTACACCTCAACTTGACTTGGCACTCTTCCTGCTTCTTTATGGTGCTTCTCTTAAGGAGAATGAGTTATAGGGGAATGTTTTTAATTACATGTTGTGCATAAATGTACTTTAAAGTAAAACACAGACTCTGATCAAGAATAAGATGGACAGGTGCTAGACCATATGCTGGGCCAGGTGTCATCTAGCTGTACCAGCTTCCAGCTGGATGCAAACCTGGAATGCTGTAGAATTTATACAACAAATATGGGTTGTCACTTGAATGTCGTTGAAAATGTCGTATTGTCACTGAAGTTAAAAATTGCATATGTTGGGTAAAATACGTCTATATACATGTCTTGGGCTACTTTGAATATGAAATATAAGCAAATAATGATTTATTTCAGGTTGTATCTGCCTTGTATGTGATGATTCTACTAGTAATTGTTTATTACCATGGTGTCCAGTTTTAACATAGAAAATTAGCATTTTAAGATCCTTAGTAGAAGTTTTATTAGAATTAATGATTGTAAGAAGTAAGATTAATTTGAGACACCAAGAGTCAAGTCTGTTAAGCTTCATAAGTCACACTGATAAAATAGATGACTTCTAATTTTTAAAAAATTTTTAACTTGTCACATTCTGTTTATTTTTAATTATCTTTGCAAATGACTCCATAATCTTGTTTTGTTTTTTTTTTTTAAGCTGCCACATTTTTGTCTGTCCTCTTCTAAATCATTTTGACGTCCCCTTGGGTCACTGTCTTAGTCCATTTGGGCCGCTATAATAAAATAGCACCGACTGGGTAGCTTAAAAACAGCAGGTATTTGTTGCTCACAGTTCTGGAGTCAGGGAAGTCAGAGATCAAGGCGCCAGCATGGTTGCCTTCTGGTGAGGGTCCTCTTTGAATTATAGGTGTCTGTGCTGTATCCTCAAAATGGTGGGAGGGACTGGGGCTCTCCCTGAAGTCCCTTTCATAAGCCAATGATCTCACTGTGAGGGTTTCTCCCTCATGACTTAAGCACACCACAAAGGCCTCACCTACTAATACTATTTCCTTTTTAAAAAAATATATTTATCTTTTAAAAATAATTTTATTTATTTTTGGCTGTGCTGGGTCTTTGTTGCTATGCCAGCTTTTCTCTAGTTGTGGCAAGTGGGGGCTACTCTCTAGTTGTGTGCGAGCTTCTCATTGCAGTGACTTCTCTTGTTGCAGCTCCTGGGCTCTAGAGCAGGTGAGTGGGCTTCAGTAGTTGCAGCTCCTGGGCTCTAGAGCATGGGCTCAGTAGTTGTGGTGCATGGGCTTAGTTGCTCTGCGGTATGTGGGATCTTCCTGGACCAGGGATCGAACCCGTGTTTCCTGCATTGGCAGGCGGATTCTTTACTGCTGAGCCACCAGGGAAGCCCTAACACTGTCACCTTTGGGGAGGGTTAGGGATTTCAACAGATTTGGCGGGGTGGGGCACAAAACATTGAGACCATAGCAGTCACCCTATGTAGATGATCTTAAGTCTCTATTTCCAGCCGTAACTCCTTTCACTTTATTCCTGAATCTGCTGCTGCAGCTGGATAATTATACTTGAGTATCCCAGTGTGACCTTGTAGTGTCAAACTTATCTCTTCATCTGCCTCTTTCCTTCACAGAACTTTGCACAAAACCAACTATGTCTTTTCCTCTTTGCTCAGATGAGAAGCCTTGCAGGCATCTTTGACCCTCTTCCTGTCCAGTGCTGTGTTGGCTAGTCAAATACCGAAGGCCGTGCCTTTTCAGTTGTTCCTTCCAAAAGTACAAAAAATACTTCATTCCTTCTCTTCCTGATTATTCTCACTGTCACCAACCTGGCTTGTCACCAGTCCCATGCTTGCATTATTCCTTCAGCGATCAAACTTTAAATCTCATCTCAACAAGCCATGTGCTGGCCAGATGCATTCCCTACAGCCTGCCATTGATTACATCTTCCTCCTGCTCACAAACCTTTAGTATATTTCTCTGTTTTCAGTAAAATTGAATCCAAACCTAGCCTGGCTTTAACCAGCTCTTTTTCCAGCTATTCACCTTCCTAAAACTTCTTTTCCAGTCGATGATTTGACTCATGATTTCCTGATCCCCTTTCTTTCTCCAGTCTCTGTGCTCCTGTACGTGTTCACGCATGCAGATCATTCACCCTTCCCTGCCCATCCATTTGGCTCCCCCCCCAGGTTCACTACCTGATGAAGTCTTACCTCCTTTGCCATGCTGCAGTCTCCCTTATCTGCACCTTCCCCTCATAGCTCTTACTTGTCTAGATAGGCAATCTCATGGTATAACTTCTTCAGAGTTATGACCTTTCTTCTGATGGTGATAACTTGACTGATTTTCAGTTCTTTAATTTTTACATAGTTATATATACAGCTAGACTGTAAAAATCTCCAGGGCAAGGGTCTTTGCCTTACCTGTATGCTCTATAATACTTAACAACACAGATACTAAAATGAAGATTTGTGAAGGCTGGGATTTTTTGTCAGTTTTATTCAGTGGTAAGGCTCTAGTATCTAGAATAGAACCAGGTACCTAATAGGCTCATAGTAAATATTTGCTAAATTGTAGATGCTCAGTAAATGTTTGATTTGATTAAACTCCTAATGCATTAAAAGCTGCTAGCACCTCATACTTACTGTAACTGAAAGATGTTATAGTGGGGGAAAAAAAAAGGGGGGGGTATACATTTTACAGCCAGAATCTGTTCAACAGTGCTTGACTTCTCCTTCTAAAAGAGTTGTTTTCCTGCAGATATTAATGAATGCCAACTACAGGGTGTGTGCCCTAATGGTGAGTGTTTGAATACCATGGGCAGCTACAGATGTACCTGCAAAATGGGATTTGGGCCAGATCCTACCTTTTCAAGTTGTGTTCGTAAGTAATGATCACTTTTTATTCCTATTTTGGATTAGGGTTTTTGTTTCGTTTTGTTTTGCTTTGAGAGGGTGTGGGAAGAGAATCCAAAAGAAGGTAACAGCTTGGTGGTCAACTGAATATTGTAAATATGCAGGAAGATGACCTTAAAATAATAAGGGGGATGAGGTGGACTGATACACTGGAGTAAATCTATGTTATGAAGCCTTTCACTTTTATTATGTTCAGAAGAAAATGAAAACTAAAACTCAAGAAAAAGAGCATGCACATAGAGGAAAGATACTTTAATGCAAAGAAAGCAGTTGATTAAAATTAGCATACCTAAGAGATGAAAACAGTTTTTTCCTTCATGAGTACTTTAAGTATTATTTAGGTGGAGTTAAATTTTGTTCCAGCTTCTGTCTTTAATTAGTCCAAATTCTGAGTCACTTGTGTCTGATTTAATGAGGTTTCACTGTACTTTCTTGGTTGGAAGAGTCTGGGAAATAGTTAGCAAGGCCCTGTGTTTCAGACATTTTACTCAGTTCTAATTTCAAATATTCTGTTCTGTTGTCCTTAAAAACCACTAAAATGTGTCCCTAAAGTTAAACTATTTTGCTTTACGAATCTGTCTCTACGATTTTTCTTCTACTTGGTAAGGATAAAGATCCTCCATCAAACATTCTGTACATTCTAATACTGGTATAGAAAATGTAGTTTCTCCAGAAAGACACTCTTGTCACAATCCAATCCAGTGTAATCATTACAGATCACCTGATGATTAGAGGTGCAAGCATTTTAGATATAAAGTGCTCAAATACAGAGTTTTTTTTAAGACTACCTTATGTTTTAAGGTGAAAAGAGAAAGTGAAAGTCACTAAGTCGTGTCCGACTTTTTGTGACACCATGGACTGTAGCCCGCCAGGCTTATCTATCTATGGAAGTGCTAGGCAAGAATACTGGAGTGGGTTACCGTTTCCTCCTCCAGGGGATCATCCCCACCCAGGTATCAAATGCTGGTCTCCTGCATTGCAGGCGATTCTTTACCATCTGAGCCACCAGGGAAACCAAATTTTTAAGGTATTTGTGCCCATTATTACAAAGTAGGTAAACACAACAGATTTTTCAAAGTCATATACAATTAAATGTTAAACATTTTAAACTAACACATTGCAGAAAGTTGTCAAGATAATATTAAGAGCAACTCATTAATTTTTGTCTTGCTGGGTTTCTATTTTTATTTACCTATTTTTTTTAATGTGGCTTTGTTATTTGTTATTTGGTATCTTTCTGATCCCCAGCTTTAAATTTGCTGTATCTTCAAGACATGTTTTTTCATGAAGGTATTATCATTTGATTTTAACTGTGCATCTGTTAACTCTGTGCTCTAAGCTAATGGATAGACATAGTGAAGTAAAGACAGATACAGTAAAATAAAATGACAACTTCATTCATTACTTTCAGATGAGTTTATTGAGCATTTTGGAACATTGTTACTAATTACTATTATTTTCCTTTAAAACCTGTCAGATGCAGATTAGGAAATTTTGCACGTAAATTCTTTCCTCCATGTCCTTTCACAGACAGTTTTTATCATACAGCAGACAGACACCTACTACTAATTATAGGACTTTTTTGACAGAGAAATCAGACTGTAAAATTACACTTGCATACAAGGTACATTTGCAAATTTATGCAAGGATTTGGAAATTTCACGCCAAAAATCACATTGTTGACAATATCCAGATAATTTAGGGATAATTTCTGGCTGATTGAAATTACATGAGTAAGTATTATAAATATATTTTTTATAATTTAAGCGTAAAAGATTTTTAGAGTTTGGATATAGAATTGTGAATATTTTTTTTCTGTTAAATTGATTTGTAGTCTGGTTAAAATGGCTACGTTGAAGGTTGTAGATTAGGTAAACCTGGAGGACTGGTCACAAAGTGTTTTATTTGACTAGATCTGATGTCTAGAGCTAAGGGCAGACATCCAGGTTTTAATGAGATTGCAGGAACCTGCCAATGAGATTTTTGAAACAGTTACACATTTCCTTAGCATTTATTTTCCTTGTCATTGCCCAGATAATACTGAACTTATTAAACAGCCATCCATTCGTATTTGAAAAATAAATAATTCAATTTTATGGTTCAGCTACAACAGCTGAAATGATAAGTATTAGGAGATGTTTGTTGCTAGTTAAGTGTTCCAGTTTAGAGTTTGAAGTTAAAACTTGGGCTCTTACCAGCGTTGAGTGGGCAGATTTATTTCTCTTTCCTCTGAATTTACCACATGTAATATCACAGAAATGTAGAGTCCTTTAGAATTTGTGACTTTGTTCAATCTAGTCCGATTTGTGGGTGAACTATACTTTGAACAAGTCGATGGGGGAAGTCTGAAGAGAAAGAATGTCTTGAGAAAGAAGGAGGGGAGAAGGTGATACTTAACAACGTGTACATGTATTAGTCGCTCAGTCGTGTCCAACTCTTTGTGACCCCATGGACTGTAGCCCACCAGGCTCCTCTGTGCATGGGATTCTCCAGGCAAGAATACTGGAGTGAGATACTTACAACATAGGGGAGAAAAATACTGGCAGGATGGTGGTACCTTTGATAGTCATGGAGGAAGTAGCAGGAGGAGACTGGGGGCCACCCAAGCACATTGACGCACAAGGGCACTGAGCAAAGCTATTTATCATTTGAAATAAATGCTCTTGCAAGATAGAAAAACAGCCTTGGATAGATGGTGGAAGCAGATGGAGGTGATTGGCCGCGTTTGCTCAGGCAGCCTGAATTTAGGGCATATCCAGGCCATAAAAGGTGTGGCTGACTCTGTGAACTCAAAGAAATGCACTTGGCAGTGGCCAAGGAGCAGTGGGAAGCTCTCCCTGTTCTCGAATACACCGAGGTGAACACCCTCAGAATTCCTTGACTTCAGCCAAAGGTTGCAACCACTTCACTTTCTCTCCGTGCCCGCTCCCTGTGCTTGACTTAGCCAAGCTGAAAGAGGAAGGTAGGAGGGGTCTGGCCTTGGCCTCCTCCAACCTCTGCATCTGTGGATCAGGGCTCTGCTGCAATAGCATTCTCTAGACCTGCTTCTACCTATCTGTGGGGAAGGCTGAAACCCAAGATCTCTCAGAGCACATCCAAGAAAACTGTAATAACCTGTGAAGAGTGAGTAGGGAAGCTTTCTGACTTTTTAAACTGCAATTAATTTTCTTTAGAAACTTGAGATCTCTCAGGATGAATGCTGGAAAGGGTGTGCCCACAGGTTCAAAGTGAAATGAAAGTCACTCAGTCCTTGCAACCCCGTAGACTGTATCCCGCCAGGCTCCTCTCTCCATAGAATTCTCCAGGCAAGAATACTGGAGTGGGTTGCCATTTCTTTCTCCAGGGGATCTTCCTGACCCAGGGATTGAACCCGGGTCTCCTCCATTACAGGCAGACTCTTTAGCATCTGAATTCTGAGCCTGCATATTTGCTGTTCCATTATATCCTTGGCCAGTGGACTTGGTGCTCGTTGACAGAAATAGAGGGTTAGAGAGAAGATAGGCTTCTACCCTAACTCTAGAAATCATGAGATGTTAAACATATCCCTTTGAAAAGCCAGTTATATTCACAAACACCGTTTCTTTTTAGTTTCTTCAGCTTCCTTGAAGAGATACGAATTATTTCACACAATAGCAAACTGAAGCCAGGAGAGTTTAAGTAACTTTTCAAGATCATATAGCTCATCCTTGACATTTGAGATTATAGAATTGGGTTTTGTGCCTTAAATTTAGTGTTCTAGATCAGGAATTGGCAAATAATAGCCCATGGGCCAAATATGCCCCATTGTCTGTTATTGTAAATAGTTTTATTGGAACACATTCTTGTCCATTCATTACATACTGTCCAAGGCTGTGAAATAGCCATTGGCAGAGCTGAGAAGTTGCAATAGAGATCATATGGACCACAGAGCCTAAAACGTTTATCTTGTCTTTCACAGAGAAAGTTTTCTGACTTTTGGGCTAGATCAGTGCTGTCCAGTAGAACTTTCTGTGATGATGGAAATGTTCTGTATCTGCATTGTCTGAGGTGATAGACACTAGTCATAGGTGGCTGATGTGTCAAAGAGATTGAATTTTTAATTGTATCTGTCTTCAATATTTTAAACTTTTTATTTTATATTGGAGTATAGCTAATTAACAATGTTGTGATAGTTTCAGGTGAACAGCGAAGGGACTCAGCCATACAAATATACATGTATCTATCCTCATCCAAACTCCTCTCCCATCCATAGGCTGCCACATAACATTGAGCAGTATCTCATTTAAATTTTATCAAAGGAGCAATATGTGGGCAGGGGCTAATGAATTGGATCTCATAGTTCTAGACCCGTTTTTGTAAAACTGATTGGCTAAGTGACCACCAAGATCTCTCTAGCAGAGAGAGCAAAATGGGCTTTCCTTCCTGACCTGGTGGTTTTGTCCATGGTAAAGTTGTTCTTCCCCAGAAGTGAGGCTGGGAGCCTCTTTGTCACCCCTGACTCTCTCATCTCCTTTGGTCTTCAAGAAAGTCATTAAATTTGCATAATCTGTTTTATGCTTTTTCCTCTCCTCCAGCCTCTGCTGTGGCTGTCTCAGCTTAGACCCCTAGTTTTCCTCACTTAGTGACCACATAGCATCAATGCCTTGAGGTTATACAAACAGATCTGTGCCAACTGTGCTCCTAGATAAAAGTAGTAACAACCCAAACTGTGACACTAGTGTAGTAATCTTTACTGTGTACTTACTAAGTGCCAGGCACTGTGATGAGTACTTTGTATGGATTACCAAATATCATAGTTACAGGATCTCTGTGAGGCTTGTATTACAGTTCTTCCTATTTGAAAAATGAAGAAATTGAGGCACAGAGAGGGTAAGGATCTTCCCAAAAGTAACACAGCATATACGTGGTAGAGCCTTGAAACTGTCTCATGCCACTAGCTGAGCCTTTAATCAGGAAGAGGAAACTGGTCTAAATTGATAGGAGCCACATATATTTAAGTGGAGCCACTATTTATTTATTTATTTATTTTTAATTTATTTATTTTAGTTGGGGGTTAATTACTTTACAATATTGTAGTGTTTTTTGCCATACATTGACATGAATCAGCCATGGGTTTACACGTGTTCCCCATCCTGAACCCCCCTCCCACCTCCCTCCCCATCCCATCCCTCCGGGTCATCCCATTGCGCCAGCCCTGAGCATTTGTCTCATGCATCGAACCTGGAATGGTGTTCTGTTTCACATATGATAATATACATGTTTCAATGCTATTGTCCCAGAACGTCCCACCCTCACCTTCTCCCTCAGAGTCCATAAGACTGTTCTGTGCATCTGTGTCTCTTATTCTGTCTCGCATATAGGGTTATCGTTACCATCTTTCAAATTCCATATATATGCACTAGTATACTGTATTGGTGTTTTTCTTTCTGGCTTACTTCACTCTGTATAATGTGGAGCCACTATTTAGTCTCACTGTATAATAGCTAGTCTGACTCTGCAGTGGCCTCAGGGTCATTTTTAAAATTTTGATTCTCCCAGAATTGATTTTTAATAGCCCATTTCCTGAAAAGGCTGTTACCCAGTGGCTCTTACTTCCTTAGTAAAGGCATCTGTTGGACTCCTCCTAACAGTGTTACCTGATTCCCACACTTGCATCCCAACACTCATTCTACTGGGACTCTAAGCTTTAAAGACATGAAATTCTAATGTGGAATTTCCTCCAAGAAGTGAGTAAGGATATTGGAGGTGTTTGGGGTGGGGGAGGAGTAAAAACAAACTGCTAGGAGAGGCTAGCTGTCTTCTCAAGTCTGTTGTAGTTTTCAGCTTCTTCCAAGTACCAGATTAATTTATGTCTGTTTAATAATGTTTGAATCGAGAAAAGCAGCATGCCTTTGAGAGTGTTACAGAGTTGGTTGTACAACCCTATAATTAACTCATAAGTTGTTTAATGTATAATTGGGGAGCTTAACTGAGAACCATAGTGTCTTACCTTTTTACTGTGGTTTGTAATGGAATCACCATCAACATTGAATATATGATGATGATTCAATACTACACTTGGGTTTAGAGCTGTATGTTTATTACTTTGGAAGATTTTTCCCATGTCTGTTGCCAAGAGCAAAAGATTTGTTTTCTTGACTGACTGCATGTGGCATTTCCAGTAGGGTTTATGCTTCTGAAATGTTTTTCCCTCTATACAGAGTACCTGAATCTGTGCACCTCAGTCTTAGCAACATACCCTGCAAAGAAGTAGAATCTGCAAAACCCATATTTAAGGTTTCCTACATATGTGAACTGTGTTTGAGTGTCTCTTGTGGAGGTATGGGTCAGCAGTGGTCTGTCTCAGGGACAGGGGCTCTGGGTGTGGGTATGGCATAAGTCCTCTTGGAGGAGGTTGCCATTAACCCCACCATAGAGCTGCCAGAACTTACATAGGACTGGGAAATAGACTCTTGGAGGGCACAACAGAACCTTGTGCACCAGGACCCAGGAGAAAGGAACAGTGACCCCACAGGAGACTTGCCTGTGGGTGTCTGGGAGTCTCTGGTAAAGACGTGGGTTGGTGGTGGCCTGCTGTAGGGTTGGAGGCATGGACTGTAACAGTACATGCATGGGATCTTTGAAGGAAGTCACCATTATCTTCATTACCTCCACCATAGTTAGGCCCCAGGTAAACAGCAGGGAGGGAACACAGCTCCACCCATCAACAGAAAATTGAATTAAAGATTTACTGAGTGAGCATGGCCCCGCCCATCAGAACAAGACCCAGTTTCCCCCTCAGTCAGTCTCTCCCATCAGGAAGCTTTCATAAGCCTCTTATCCTTCTCCATCAGAGGGCAGACAGACTGAAAAACACAATCACAGAAAACTAACCAGTCTAATCACATGGACCACAGCCTTGTCTAACTCAATGAAACTATGAGCCATGTAGGGCCACCCAAGACAGCAGGTCATGGTGGAGAGCTCTGACAAAATGTGGTCCACTGGAGAAGGGAATGGCAAACCACTTCAGTATTCCTGTCTTGAGAACCCCATGAACAGTATGAAAAGGCAAAAAGATAGGACAGTAAAACATGAACTCCCCAGATCGATAGGTGCCCAATATGTTACTGGAGATCAGTGGAAAAATAACTCCAGAAAGAATGAAGAGACAGAGCCAAAGCAAAACAACACCCAGTTGTGAACATGACTGGTGGTGGAAGCAAGGTCTGAGAGCAATATTAATAAAGAGCAATATTTCATAGGAGCCAAATTGGAAGTGGTCAAACAGGAAATGGCAAGAATGAACATCGACATTTTAGGAATCAGCAAACTAAAAGGGACTGGAATGGGTGAATTTAACTCAGATGACCATTATATCTTTTACCGTGGGCAAGAATCCCTTAGAAGAAATGGAGTAGCCTTCATAGTCAACAGAGTCCAAAATGCAGTACTTGGATGCAATCTCAAAAACAGCAGAATGATCTCTGTTCGTTTCCAAGGCAAACCATTCAATATCACGGTAATCCAAGTCTATGCCCCAACCAGTAACGCTGAAGAAGCTGAACTTGAACAGTCCTATGAAGACCTACAAGACTTATTAGAACTAACACCCAAAAAAGATGTCCTTTTCATTATAGGGGACTGGAACGCAAAAGTAGGAAGTCAGGAAACACCTGGCGTAACAGGCAAATTTGGCCTTGGAGTACAGAATGAAGCAGGGCAAAGGCTAACAGAGTTCTGCCAAGAGAATGCACTGGTCATAGCAAACACCCTCTTCCAACAACACAAGAGAAGACTCTACACATGGACATCACCAGATGGTCAACACCGAAATCAGATTGATTATATTCTTTGCAGCCAAAGATGGAGAAGCTCTATACAGTCAGCAAAAACAAGACCGGGAGCGGACTGTGGCTCAGATCATGTACTCCTTATTGCCAAATTCAGACTTAAATTGAAGAAAGTAGGGAAAACCACTAGACCATTCAGGTATGACCTAAATCAAATCCCTTATGATTATACAGTGAAAGTGAGAAATAGATTTAAGGGACTAGATCTGATGGACAGAGTGCCTGATGAACTATGGACAGAGGTTCGTGACATTGTACAGGAGACAGGAATCAAGACCATCCCCAAGAAAAAGAAATGCAAAAAGGCTGTCTGAGGAGGCCTTACAAATAGCTGTGAAAAGAAGAGAAGCCAAAAGCAAAGGAGAAAAGGAAAGGTATACCCATTTGAATGCAGAGTTCCAAAGAATAGCAAGGAGAGATAAAGCCTTCCTCAGTGATCAATGCAAAGAAATAGAGGAAAACAATAGAATGGAAAAGACTAGAGATCTCATCAAGAAAATTAGAGATATCAAGGGAACATTTCATGCAAAGATGGGCTCAATAAAGGACAGAACTGGTATGGACCTAGCGGAAGCAGAAGATATTAAGAAGAGGTGGCAAGAATACACAGAACTGTACAAAAAAGATCTTCACGACCCAGATAATCACAATGGTGTGATCACTTACCTAGGGCCAGACATCCAGGAATGAGAAGTCAAGTGGGCCTTAGGAAGCATCACTACAAACAAAGCTAGTGGAGGTGATGGAATTCCAGTTGAGCTATTTCAAATCCTAAAAGATGATGCTGTGAAAGTGCTGTACTCAATATGCCAGCAAATCTGGAAAACTCAGCAGTGGCCACAGGACCTGAAAAGGTCAGTTTTCATTCCAATCCCAAAGAAAGGCAATGCCAAAGAATGCTCAAACTACTGCATAATTGCACTCATCTCACATGCTAACAAAGTAACACTCAAAATTCTTCAAGCCAGGCTTCAACAATATGTGAACCGTGAACTTCCAGATGTTCAAGCTGGATTTAGAAAAGTCAGAGGAACCAGAGATCAAATTGCCACCATCCATTGGATCATCAAAAAAGCAAGAGAGTTCCAGAAAAACATCTATTTTTGCTTTATTGACTATGCCAAAGCCTTTGACTTTGTGGGTCACAATAAACTGTGGAAAATTCTTACAGAGATTGGAATACCAGACCACCTGACCTGCCTCTTGAGAAACCTGTATGCAGGTCAGGAAGTGACAGTTAGAACTAGACATGGAACAACAGACTGGTTCCAAATAGGAAAAGGAGTCCGTCAAGGCTGTATATTGTCACCCTGCTTATTTAACTTATATGCAGAGTACATCATGAGAAACGCTGGGCTGGAAGAAGCACAAGCTGGTATCAAGATTGAAAGGCGAGAGGAGAAGGGGACGACAGAGGATGAGATGTTTGGATGGCATCACTGACTCAATGGACATGAGTTTGAGTAAACTCCAGGGGATGGTGATGGACAGGGAGGCCTGGCGAGCTGTAATCCATGGGGTCTCAAAGAGTTGGATATGACTGAGTGACTGAACTGACTGACTGACATATATGAACCCATCAGCACGCTTTGTAATTCCTCCTTAGTACTCTATTCCATTCCCATTTCCACCAATCCTTTAGCAATCTTTGGGCAATACTCATTTTCTTTTTTTTGAGTATAGTGTAAATCCTTACGATGCAATAGAATGTTTAATCATGTTTATCATATTTTAAATAATAAATGTAGTATACTAATATTAATGAATTATCCTTTACAACCAGGCTTCTAATCTAGGATTAAAGATAGTACTCAGACAATAGAAACACCAATGTTGCATCATTCTAGGTAGCGTATTGTTCCTGAGTTTATAGAATTGTTTAATGAAATAAGTGAAATTTCCACTAAGTCATTCAAAATGCTAAAAGAATAACAGATGACTTAGGTATTACAATAGAGGCCAGTTTAGATATCACATCCTATTAGAAATCTGAGGGAGGCATAAATTAATACTTTTGAAAATTTGAATCATAGGAACATCAGTAAAATTTAGGTATGTAACCCAAGCCTTTTCACTGCTTTCCTCCTGGGTTTTCTTCCATCTTCGAAGGAGCAGATTTTTTTTTAGTTATTAGCTTATTCTTATGTGTACTTGGGATGAAGCAAAATGTTTGGTTGCAACATGGTCTGATGTTCCAAGACACCAACAGTTGAGTTTTAAGTGTCAATAGAATTTTTAATAAAAAATGAAGTACATTTTGAACACACCAAAATGATTAGTTAAAAAAAACTTTATAAAAATACAACAGTTGAATTTTGATGACTTTGTAAGCCTATGATTCTTATTCCTTGAAAGACCACCCCCCAACTTGAAGTGCTTTGGAAGCTGTCATGGAAAAAAAACACCAGTACCCCACCACTTAGGGAAAATCTTGGTGTTAGTAAATGAGGGAAGAATAAAAGCCTGTAAAAGAGACCTTTCAGGAGAAGATACTTAGGAATTAGCTAGTCTCCATATGATAAAATACCTAAAAGTTTACTTGCTTGTGTATGCTATGCCTGGGAGTCTCAACTTGAGACTCGCTTGAATGAACCAGCAATCTCTTATCATTCACTTACATGCCAGTATACATACTAATCCCTTGAAAACTGAATTGCTGATTGGGAGTTTGGGCAGCAGGCCCAATGTGCTTACTTCAAAGTAGAGACCTTGGCTAGGGGACCAGGGTGAGCATAACGGGGGTGCCTGAGATAGTGTCACCACCCTGGATATGCAGGTGAGTGGACACAAGGGAGTGAACAGGATAAGTCAGTGCAAGGAGCCAGGGTCACCATTTGCCAGTGTCCAGGGTTTGGGGAAACTCTGCTCTGCTTTAAACGGCCCTTGTTCTTGGGATCTAGAACTTAATGCTATTAGTGTTATCATTAAGCCCTGCCACGTGTGAAATGGGCTTCTCTGGTGGCTCAGATGGTAAAAAGAAAAAAAAAAAAGTCCAGCTGCAATGCAGGAGACCCAGGGTTCAATCCCTGGGTCAGGAAGATCCCCTGGAAAAGGGAAAGGCTACCCACTCTGGTATTCTTGCCTGGAAAATCCCATGGACAGAGGAGCCTGGCAGGCTGTACAGTCCATATGGTTGCAAAGAGTCAGACATGACTGGGTGACTAAGCGCACAGCACGTGTGTAAAATAGGCTCTTGTGAGTTGACCCAACACTGTTTCTATGGAAATATGTGTTGTGAATTCCAAACACTTTGGAGAAGAAATTTTGGAGCAAAATCCTTGGTGAGCTGACTATACTAGAACTATGTATATGTTCTTAAGATTATACAACCTACTTACAGAAACAGACACACACACACATACATATATATATGCTAATAAGTGATCATCAATCATTTGAGAAATTAACTATCCTTTTGGGGGTAATAACTATTCTCTTACATTTTGTCTTACTTCCGTGACCTTTGATTTTTCACAGCTGACTGGCACAGACTCCAGAAAGTGAGTAGGAAAAGGGAGAGGAAAAGACTCAAACTTCTCCCTTTTACCACATTTTGAGTAGTTTTGGGCAAACTTGGCTTTACCAGAGGAACTAAGTTTTGAAGCCTTAGGAAGGTCTCCTCTGCTCCCCTCAATCCACTGCTCCCATCTTCCAGTTCACTGATATCTTTTTTTCTGAATATTTTCGGTTTATTGAAATTCTGTCACTAAATAGTGATCAAGATATGTTCAAACACCCTTGAGAGAAAGGAGACACCTGGTTTTATTCATAAGGGAGGCTGACATATGTTTTGTGTCTACTTTGAACCAAATGTTTAGCATATGATATATCTAGTCTATACACTGAGCTTGTCATTTATAAGTCAGGGAGTTGTTGAGGCTCAGCTGCTGTATTAACATTCTCTCCAGAGGTATGGAGCCAGCAGGGTGGGTGGATGGGAAGGGATTTTGAAGGAATTGGCTCACATGATTGTGGAAGTTCAGTCGCTCAGTTGTGCCCGACTCTTTGCGATCCCATGAACCACAGCACACCAGGCCTCCTTGTCCATCACCAACTCCCGGAGTTCACCCAAACTCATGACCATTGAGTCGGTGATGCCATCCAACTATCTCATCCTCTTTTGTCCCCTTCTCCTCCTGCCCTCAATCTTTCCCAGCATCAGGGTCTTTTCCAATGAGTCAGCTCTTCGCATCAGGTGGCCAAAGTATTGGAGTTTCAGCTTCAACATCAGTCCTTCCAATGAACACCCAGGACTGATCTCCTTTAGGATGGACTGGTTGGATCTCCTTGCAGTCCAAGGGACTCTCAAGAGTCTTCTCCAACACCACAGTTCAAAAGCATCAATTCTTCAGTGCTCATCTCTCTTTATAGTCCAACTCTCACATCCATACATGACTACTGGAAAAACCATAGCCTTGACTAGATAGACCTTTGTTGGCAAAGTAATGTCTCTGCTTTTTAATATGCTCTCTAGTTTGGTCATAACTTTCCTTCCAAGGAGTAAGTTGGCAAGTCCCAAATGTTCAGTGTAGGCCAGCAGGAAGGGAAGTCCCAGGGAAGGGTTAATGTTGCAGCCAGAGTTTGAAGGTCATCTGCTAGCAAAATGTCTTCTAACTCTGAGGAGATCAGTCTTTTCTCCTAAGGACTTGAACTGCTTGGATAAGGACAACCCACATTGTAGAGTCATCTGCTTGACTCAAAATCTATTGGCTTACATGTTAATCTCATGTGCAAAATACTTTCACATCAACATTGAGACCTGTCTTTGACCAGATATCTGGATTACCATGGCCCAGTCAAGTTGGCACACACAAACCACTGCAGCCAGTCAAAGTCACTTTCCTGGATTATGCTGCTGGAAAGTGGTAGACCTACTATGTGAACCCAGGTCTGTCTGGCTCTAAAAACCCTTGCTGTCTTCACTATACTGTAGTACCTTCATTGAGTCATATTGTTTCTTGTAGCAGAGATGTCAGTCCTTTTGTGAGAATGAATATGGAGCTTTGAGGAGAAAGGGAAGTTGATTTGGAAGCTCCAAGTGCTAGAGGCACTGTGTAAGGGAAAGGCAAATTGGGAAAACCTCGTTTGGACAATAATGCAATAGAGAAGCGCTAATCTTGATGTAGGAGAAAGAACTGAGAGATGACCATCAAGCTTGGTGTATTCAACAGCGTTGACTTGGTCTGGAATTGGCCCTGTAAAAACATTCTCCACACACATTTACTTTAGAAAGTGGTCTTTGTGAAGACAGGGATGTGTCTTTCTCATTCACATATTCACCTCATTTGCCCAGTAGCTGTTAGTTTAATGAAGTCTCATCTACTAAATTTATAGAAGAATCTGAATTAGGACTTAGATATTGGATGGATATGGGCTGATGTGCTTTTTAAGAAATTTTCTGAGGTGTGAGGATGTCATTTGTTCCTTCTCTGGTGTGCTTTCTGGCTGGACAAGGGGCCTTGTGGGGCAGTGCCAGTCGGAAGCTGCTCTCGGTCTCCTATTTCTGGTCGCTGGTCTAGAATGAGACTGGATGAGGCCCTGAAGGCTCTCACTGTCCTCCAAGTGAGAAGAGTAACAGCTGACTTGTATCAATTATGTTCAATTCCTGATTTTCCATAGTACTTGGCTATTCAATAGATGCTATCATAAAATAACCTCTGTGTGTGTGTGTGTGTGTGTGTGTGTGTGTGTAAAAGACGCTCAGTCGTGTCTGACTCTTTGCGACCCCAAGGAATTCCCCAGGCCAGAATACTGGAATGGGTAGTTGTTCCCTTCTCCAGGGGATATTCCCAACCCCGGGATTGAACCCAGGTCTCCCGCATTACAGGTGGATTCTTTACCAGCTGAGCTACTAGGGAAGCCCAAAATATATTATGGCTAATTACAAGACAGCAAATGAGATCATGATTTTGATAATTAGGTTTATTTAGGCAGGTTTATTTTGGTTGCAATGATTTATTTTCCTTCATGCACAATAACTGATATTTCTAAATTTTAATTTCTAATTAAAGGATCATATAACTGATTTTTAACACTAGCTAAAATGGAAGAAGGGACCAGGCAGCGACAGGGACGTTTGGTGTCCTGACTCCTAAGACTCAATAGGTCAGCTGACCCTAAATCAGGAAGGGTAATGCCCTACATCTAGATAGATTTATCCTGAAGCATGGCTTCTAATCCACACTTTAAGGTTCCTTTTAGTATTTATGTGAAATGTCAAACTGGTTTTTGTCATTTCTTGGGTGACATCAGGCCTTCTCTCTCTGCTTCAGCGGACACCCCTGTGATCTCGGAAGAGAAAGGGCCCTGTTACCGGCTTGTCAGCTCCGGAAGGCAGTGTATGCACCCTCTGTCTGTTCACCTCACCAAGCAGCTCTGCTGTTGTAGTGTGGGCAAGGCCTGGGGCCCACACTGTGAGAAATGTCCCCTTCCAGGCACAGGTAAGACGCGCCCCGCCATGTGCTCATGTTCATCCCCGGCCACCCAGGATGATTTGGACAGCATGGGTTCTTTGTGGTTTCTGACTTTAAATCAGTGTTTAGTAATACAATGTGTTTTTATCCTTTTGAACAAACCATGAATGTACGAGGTTGAATCAGTGGAAAAAATTACATGCAAAGAGCTTTTTGTGTGTAACATTAGACTTCCTTTTGGATATTAAGAAAAGCCATTGCTTTTTATCCTTAGTTTCTGTCCCTAGTTTCTGCTGTTTAAAAGTGTGGAAACACCAGAAGGCCGTGTTGGGCCTGCACTTTTCTGATGATTGACTGTTCACTGCCTGCATGGTCACTAGACCTGATGTAGGTTAACTCTTTAAACTCATGTATTGAATGGGTGCCTGTCAGGTTCTATCAAGAACATCGTGCTTGATTTCTCCAGGTGGAAATGGAGAAAATTATATTCACAATTGAATTTATGCTATGAAAATTCATAACTCAAGGGCAGATCCTCCTGTGAACTTCTAGATGGAAACTGAATATAAGAAGTGATGATTCTTTATCCTTCAGTTGAGTACATAATTGCCTAATGCTCTGAAAGCATAAATTTATCTAAGTGCCTTACGTATCCCAAGGCATCACCAACTTCTCAAGCAGGGTCAAGTAGAGTTAAATGGAAGAGAAAGAAACATACCTGCAAATATTGGGCATGATATTATTAAAAAAAAAAAGAAAGAAAGAGTGGTGTACCTATTTCACTGACATGAGGTGGGCATAAGATGTCTGCCTGATTTCTTGTTTGATAAGGTGGTTCCCATCTAGGAAAGTGCGTTCACTCTCACAGAGACATTTAATATCTTACGCCTATAACTTGCACTGTTGCAGACAAGGTTTAAATATAAATGGAATGATCACAAGCCACTTTGGTTGTTGCCTGGGATCAGAAAGAACTGGTGAGGCAGAGATAGTGTAATGTTGATGATGTTTTGGTATACTGCATGACTTGAGACATCTCCGGAAGGCCTTAGTAGCCTCCTGAGGAGTCTGATCTGCTCAGTATTAAAAAGTAATAATCAGTGAAATTAATGATCTTGATAATTCATAGACCCATTTCTCTTTAAGTTCCTTTTTGATAGCTTTTGTAGCCCTTACATGAAGCATTAATCAAGAAAGTGAATGTAACACAGGAAGATTTTCCCATAAAGTAGAGTCACTAAGTTTGAAAATAATATTAAAGATAAAATTTGGACACTTAACCAATTTTTTATTATAAGATGATTTTCATAAAAATAATGTTTAGTTCTTTCATATACCTCAAGTATTTGATAGAAAAACTTTTTCTAGAAACTTCTGTTCTTTTACAGAAAATTTTTCATAGTTGGATGTAAAAATGAGGTTCTACCATTTAATGTGTGATCCTTAGGAAAACAGTATTTTAGCATGCTTTAAGGAGTATTTTAGAGTTTTATTTTTACTGAGAACTAATTTTGGGTCCAGAACATTCAATAGGAGATCTCTTGTTCAGTAGAAGTGAAAAGTAACTTATTTTACTTTCAGTTTTAAAGGTAGAAATAAAGGAGTTGACTGTAAGCCCCTTGCTGTCTGCATTTGGTAACTTGCCTCCAATACCAACACCAAAGAGATTAGGTGGATTTTTCCTCCTCAGGCCACACATCGCCTTGCCTCCCTTGTCTTCCCCCTTGACTTATTCCTGGTGATTATGCAATGAAGGTTAGGAAATCACATTGCCTGGCTGATATTTTTTAAGTGTACAAAACCACTTTCCTGGCAGGAATAGCAGTTACAGGATACAGAATATCTCCTTGTCCTCACGATAATTTGACCAGTTGGTTGTGGTCTGGCTTTTGCTCACTTGTCACCCTTCCCCTTGAAAATAACTGCCTTCTAACTTGGTGTGTCCTTTTCCCTTTATTTCTACCTGTCATCTCTTTAGCATGTGTCTTCAACTGGCTTCATTTTCACCATCCTGAGACTATTTCTTCAAAACTACTTGCCCTTTTCAATCCTTCTTAACCAACCTCTGCATATCAGCTGATACTTCCCATCCTGGTTTCTTCATCTTTGGTTTCTTCAACGGAAATCAAATTAGGATGATTTCAACACCTCATTTCCCTCAATAGTGATTGCTTTTTCTTTTTTAACCTTCTTGCTAGTCATTTAATTTAGATGTTACTGAGTTCCTGGTTAATAGTTAACGAATTAGACCAAAGCAAGAGTGAAAAGTCTGATTTTTACTGATGTTTTACCCTCTTCTGAGATATATATATAATCTGTATAGTATGTTCTGTACCTAAAAATCTCATGTATTACATATATTTTATGTGTGTAATACATAGTGTGATATAGAATATTAAATACAAAATATATGTATACTATCTCTTAATTTGTTGCTGATATATATAATTTGATATATAAAATATGTGCTCTCTCTAAATATAAGATTCTGATTGTGTAAGATAAGGAATTAACAGATGGAGAAATGTTTACTAGAAGAATTGAGTTTTTTCCTGTAAATATGCAAGTTTGAGAGAAATTCGAGCATTTTGCATCTGTTCTTTAAGTTTTTAAATGTAACTATAAATTAGTGATGGTTTATTAAGCAATATTCATCATGCTGTTTTCCTCTGTATAAGTTTGCACTTTTAGATTTTTAAAAGGAATATTTTCCCATCCCAAATCTAGCTGCTTTTAAGGAAATCTGTCCTGGTGGAATGGGTTATACGGTTTCTGGCGTTCATAGACGCAGGCCAATCCATCACCATGTAGGTAAAGGACCTGTATTTGTCAAGCCAAAGAACACTCAACCTGTTGCTAAAAGTACTCATCCTCCACCTCTCCCAGCCAAGGAAGAACCACTGGAGGCCCTGACCTTCTCCCGGGAACAGGGGCCAGGAGCAGTGGAGCCAGAAGGTGAGAGTGGAAATGGATCGTGGAGCTAGCCATCTGTCTTGTGTGTCTTTGGTTTCCCTGTATATAACTTCTACAGTAGGGGCTTTCAGCCTCAGCACTATTGACAATTTGAGGTGGATAATTCTTTGATATGAGGGGCTGCTCTGTGCGTTATAGGATGTTTAGCAACATCCCTGACCTCTAACCTCTAGTGCCAGTAGCACCCTCCCCCTCCTGGTTGTTACAACCAAAAAGATGTCCAAATGTCACTAAATGTCCCCTGGGGGAAGAATTACCCCGATTGAGAACAACTGCTCCAGAACAGTTGTGACAGTATTCCATGATAATCTAATGGCATTGTCTTATGTTTGGGAGCTACTTTTTCCTGGTGTTTACTCCTGGATAGTTGTTTAGATTTTTCAGGGAATAGCCAGAATTCACTTCTGTATCTAGAGAGCTGTTTAATAAGTATGTGTTTACTTTAAAAAGTGGAATCCGCAGGCTTGAAGCATCAACTGAGCTTCCGTGAAATAGTTTCACAGGCAGTCAGGGATAATGGGCAGCAAAATGAAGGAAGATAGGGTCCATGAAAGGGATTTTGCAGAGTTCACCTATTGAAGTCCTTTGATTTGCATTTTGAAAACGGGAGACATAGAGCAACTGACTTGCAAATGTCATACGAAGAGCATGTAATAGAGCCAAGGAACACATTTTTCCCAGGAGGTTGTTAAGGCCTTCTACTCCAAAGGAAGGCTAGAAACAATTGGTTCTGTTTCAGAAAGAAGGATTATCTATCTTTGTCTCTTCATAGAAGCCAGCATGTCCAATACTTTGAATATCTTTTTCACCACAGAAGTGCTCACCCCAGATAGGATGAACAAAAATCTTTGTGTGGGATAGGTATTGGCTTTAATAAAGCTTCTGTTGGTCTTTCACACTTGGATCTTGGATGGGAATTCAGGGTGTGCATTTATGGATTTTGTGAGGAGAGAAGGTGCTCAAGTTAGATGAGGCATTGGAGCGTGGCAAGGAAGAGAGGTCCCTTTTCATGGCTCTGAACCTTCATGTATTCTAGCCTAGTTAAGTCTGCTGTTTCACTTGCTGCACTTCTCCTTGGTTAGGCAGATGAGGTAGGACCTCACCTAAGATTGACAGTGTTGGCCAGTCTGTTCCTGTACAGTTGGCCAGGTGTTTGCAACTCCTCCTCCTCTTCATAAGCAGGAGAAAACGGGCTGTGGTCCAGATTCTGCCTCAAGAGTTTCTTGGTGGTGGGTTAGACAGGATAGAAGGTTTGTTGACTTTTTCTAACCACAAGAATATTGCAGCAGTGGCAGCAATCTGCTGCACTAATTACGTTCTAGGAGTAATGCATCTACCATATCTTATACTAATGTTTTTGGAGATGTTGACTCATGAGCGGAATCCCTGTGATTATTTATCTAAGATTTGAGGACTAATTATACAACTGATTATTGAAGTGTTTCAAAATGGAAAGGCATAATCACTACTGCCACAACGCTGTAATAATGTTGGTGATTGTGTAATCTGTGATTTGTTCAACATAGTGATGCTAATTGCTCATTGAATCTTGCTGGCTTGTGATTTTATTTATTAATTTTTTTTGTAATCTTGTTAGAATATCTTTCTGAAAATGCTCACAGGGCTTCATTAAAGATCAGTGTGCACCAAGAATGCAGCACCCTTTCTTAGGTCTCTTATTGAAACAGGGGCTTTTTTTTTTTTTTTTAACATTGATATCAGAAAGCATTTCAAATATTGTTTATTATGTTAAGGATAACTGTAATGAAAATGTTCCTTTTCTAAGGCATGTGAAGTGCTACAAAATTGTGAGTAGGCATGAGACAATGTATCAGGAAGTGTTGCCGCCTATAACTTTAATAGTTAGTGAGTTGGAAAAAACTGCATCTACTACCTGATCTCCTTCAATTGAAGAATGGGCATACAGTTTTCCCCTGTCAGTCATGTATAAAATGCTCCAAAATGGTAGTTGATTATAATTCTGCACTTGACTTAGTTTGATTCTTAATCCTTTTGGAGACTGAACTTTTGTTGCTTTTTAAAAATTGAAGTATTATGTAGTAGACTGTCTTGAGTTGTACTAATGTCCTTCTTTCTCTTTTGGTTTTAGTGGCAACTGTACCTCCTGAGAAGGTAATTTATTCATTGTTTGCAAGTCGTGTTTTGTTACGTTCATAATGATTTTCTTCTGGATTATGTGTGATTTTTTTAAAGATGTAAATATAGTAAAATGTTTATTGTACATTATTTGACTTAAGGAAATATATTGAATAACAGTCACTCATTCAATAAACATTTATTGAGCACCTGCTATATGACTGGCACTATGCTGAATATTAGGGAAATAATAGAGACCAAATCAGACAAATCTCCTTGTTCTCTTGGAACTTAAATCTGGGGAGATGAAAATGATGGGCCTGATGGGAATCAGAGACTTAAGTGAAATTCAGAGGGTTAGTATATGGCCTGGAACATCAATGGAAAGAAAGGTTCTGACATGTTTATGTAATTGTGTATTCTCAGAGTTCACATATACTGAGTGATGTACTTCTTACTTCAACTAAAATTTGATATGCACGTTTGACTTAAATTGGAGTATGAGCAGAACTTACCCTTGAAATTTATAATCAAGTGCTGGGATATTGCTTCCTTAAAATTTTAGAGAAATTTTAATCTTTCATTTTTGGGGGGCCATGAAATGGGACACTGAATTGTGAGATTTATTAGTAGGAAAATATTGGCATTTGCTGAAGCTCTGTCCTGTTTATAGAATATTGTTCCTTGTCTGAAGATTTATTGGTTAACATGAAAATTGGGTAGTTATTGTATGTTTATACATTTGCGTAGTGTTCATTCAGCTCGCAAGAATGCAGTACTAGGATTTAGATGGGGACATGGACCTGTGTAAAATATTATAAATAGTTTTAAAAATCTTTAGTTTATAAGTATGAGGATAGAATAACACAAACAGAATCCAGAAAAAAAGCAATGATTTTAGAGTGATAGCGTCCAGTAAGGAAAAATGTTTTTATACTGACCCCCAAAAGAAGTACAAGAGATTTGCATATTTTACATGGATAATTTGCTGCTCTTGGAGAGCATCTCTAAAGATCAATGACGTACGGTAGTTTGCAGTTTTGTTGATTTTGAATTTAGTTCTGGTTTATAAGTGGGAGGAAGCCTTTAGCACATGAGTGGTCTAGCCAGCTCCCTGACAACCTCATCTTATCTGATTTTCTTCTCCTCTGTTTATGATTGAGCTTGTGAAACTTTCAGAAAGACTCTGAAAGAGGGCCTGAAAATTTTCTTGTGTACATTTGGAGAGGAGGCAGTGGGGAAAATGCAGCCATGGACTTTGGGGTCTTGACTTTCTGTGGAGATCTCATGCTCTTAAAGCTCAAAGAAGAGAAAGCAGGGTGATCCACTGATGAGAAATTATGTGCACAAAAGTGCAATGGAGGGTGGGGACAGCACGAGGTCATTTAGGGAAGCAGGAAATACTCAGAGAACTTGGGAGGTGCTTTGGAAGGCTCGGAATACCAAAGTGCTGTTGTAATCAGTGAGGAAATACTGTCCTCCTCAGCTGGACCCACTTGTCAAGTGGGGAAGTGGCATGGATCAGGAAGTAGGAAGTCGATTTCCCCGTGCTCCTGGGTAATGGGGGAGGGAGGGCACAAGTCTGGAGTCCTGTCTGTAAGCTGCAGGAGTTGATTGACACCTGGTTATGGTCCACTCCTTGGTAGCATTGACCTTGGGCTGCAGGGGATGGGGTATAGATGAGCCTGATTGGGGTCACCTTTCAATGGGTAATAGGAAAGCTAGTCTGTATTCTTAAGAAGAGGGGGAAATGTGACGGGAAAAGTAGTAAGTGCTCTGTGTTTCTAGAAGATGCAACACAATGGGATTAACTGAGATGGGGGACGAGGGGCTTGAGAGGCTGATTAGACGACTACAGTGAACTGAGAATGAGAGTGAATGCAGATGAAGGTAGTAGAGGGCTGTGGATGTGGAAAAAGATGAGCCAATGTAAGGAATAGTGGAAATAGGCAAGGCTTGGAATGAGGAATGAAAAGTGACTTTCAACCTGGACGGATCAATGACTGTGGCGTTCACAGAGATGAAGAAATTGGGATCAGAGCCCGGATGTTTTCGTAAAGGGATGGGTTTGAGGGATTTGTAGAATATCTAAATGGAGTTACCCCGCAAGCACTCAAGCCTTCGAAATTGGGTCTTTGAGGTACTCAGGCAGGATATATATTTTATTAAGAGCAGAAAAGGTGATAAATAAAGACAGCTAGGAGAGAAGGTTTTTCTTTAACATCTTACAGAAAAATTTGAGCAAACTTTTTGGCCAACCCAATAAAAGTTAGAACTAGACATGGAACAACAGACTGGTTCCAAATAGGAAAAGGAGTATGTCAAGGCTATATATTGTCACTGTGCTTATTTAATTTATATACAGAGTACATTATGAGAAATGCTGGGCTGGAAGAAGCACAAGCTGGAATCAAGATTGCCAGGAGAAATATCAGTAACCTCAGATATGCAGATAACACCACCCTTATGGCAGAAAGTGAAGAAGAACTAAAGAGCCTCTTGATGAAAGTGAAAGAGGAGAGTGAAAAAGTTGGCTTAAAGCTCAACATTCAGAAAACAAAGATCATGGCATCTGGTCCCATCACTTCATGGCAGATAGATGGGAAACAGTGGAAACAGTGACAGACTTTATTTTTCTGGGCTCCAAAATCACTGCAGATGGTAACTGCAACCATGAAATAAAAAGACGCTTACTCCTTGAAATAAAAGTTATGACCAACCTAGACAGCATATTAAAAAGCAGAGACATTACTTTGCCAACAAAGGTCCGTCTAGTCAAGGCTATGGTTTTTCCAGTAGTCATGTATGGATGTGAGAGTTGGACTATAAAGAAAGCTGAGCGCTGAAGAATTGATGCTTTTAAACTGTGGTGGTGGAGAAGACTCTTAAGAGTCCCTTGGGTTGCAAGGAGATCCAACCAGTCCATCCTAAAGGAAATCAGTCTTGAATGCTCATTGGAAGGACTGATGTTGAAGCTGAAACTCCAATACTTTGGCCACCTGATGCGAAGAGCTGACTCATTTGAAAAGACCCTGATGCTGGGAAAGATTGAAGGCGGGAGGAGAAGGGGGCGACAGAGGATGAGATGGTTGGATGGCATCACCGACTCAATGGACAGGAGTTTGTATAAACTCTGGGAGTTGGTGATGGACAGGGAGGCCTGGCGTACTGCAGTCCATGGGGTCACAAAGAGTTGGACATGACTGAGCAACTGAACTGAACTGAATAAAAGGGAGAGGCCAGGGGAGTGAGTTTTCAGGAAGATGATGGTGATTAAAGTGAGGGGGAGGGAGTGTGTAGAATAACCTGATGAATACTTTTATAGGAGTGGTGATGTGAGTGCTCTGGCCCCACACTGATGTGGGCGAGGTCACAGACCTTTACCTAGCCTGATGGTTCAGTCTGCAGGAGTCCTGAAAGGAGCTGTAACTGGAAGCTGAGTCCTGGGTGTGAGTCTGTGGTTCAGGAGATAAGAGTGGGCAAAAGGATGTGTGGGGAAATCCCTGGTCTCCTCCAAGTCCCTATTTTTCTGTTGCTGTTCTACTACCAGCATTCTGAGAGGTGGAGATGGAAAGTAACTGGCAGACTTACCACACTTTAGTGTCTCGTGTAGTCTTTCTGATGACACACCTGTATCCATTTTTAATCTGCAGGATGTGGCTGGTCATTTTATTTGGGCAGAAGCCACATGTGAACGAGTTGACAGCTTATTATAGTTCTTCTCTGGGATTAGTTTTGCCTTGTTCCAGACCAAACATGGGCCTCTGAGCCAAGGCATTTGTTTCAAATGTCTAAGAGACTTTTTGCTTTGGGCCTCTGGGAAGTGGGTGAGGGTGTGAGCATGGGTCAGCACTGCTAGGAAAATTCAAGGGCTCATTATAGTAGCACATCAATAGTACGTTAAAAAAAATTTTTTTTTACACAGTTGCACAAGTTGTATAGTGTCCTGTGATATTTGTTGCCTTTCTAAGAGTAGAATTAATGAAATAAAAATAGCAATATGTAGAAACTAAAAATTCCTACTCTCAGTTCTCTTTTCTCCCCCCTTTTAATACAACCATCCAGGAAATACCTTCATTCGATCAAGAGAAAACCAAACTTGAGCCTGGTCAACCCCAGCTCTCTCCAGGCATTTCAACCATTCATCTGCATCCACAGTTTCCAGGTAGCCTGTGTTGATTTGTCCTGTTTGTAAGAGTACTCTGAATAAAAGAGTAAGATGAGGATCGTTGTGTATCTCTGGTTTTAAAGTTTTAGTCGTGAGAATTCCTAAGTCAAGTGAAATGTGAAATACACTTATGTATATTAATATCCTCATATAGTATTAGTGTAAGTATGGTACAGTTGATCCTTCTTTATCTGTGGTTTTACTTTCTGCGGTCAGCTACAGCCCAAAAATATTACATGGAAAATTCCAGAAGTAAACAATTCATACGTTTTAAATTGTGCATTGTTCTGAGTAGCATGATGAAATCTTGCGCCGGCCTGTTCCATCCTGCCCAGGACGTGAATCATCCTTTTGTCCAGTATCCATGTTCTATATGCTTCCTGCCCATTAGTATAGGAAAAACACAGTGTATATAGGATTTGATACTATCTGTAGTTTCAGACATCCATTGGGGGGTCTTAGAACATATCCTCCATGGATAAAGGGAGACTACTGTATTATAAGTGTTATAATGATAAAATTTTTTTCACGATTTTCTGTGGTCAGGAGTAGTATATATTATTCGAACATTATTGAGGGTTCATCATTTGATGAAGGGTCATTTTTATTGACTTCTGAATTGCTCTCAGATATTGTTGCTAAATGTGGAAAGCAGGGCTATGGATTAATATCATGACCTTTACGGACCTATAGCTGTTCTTAACATCCAAGAATTAACTGTGGTATGTTGTTAGACTAAATTTTGCTTACATTTTGAAATGGGATCTCAATGCATATAACAGGCTTTAATTTTCATTTTATTCTCTCCCTCCTCATATAGTAGTGATTGAAAAAACATCACCTCCTATGCCTGTGGAAGTAGCTCCTGAAGCTTCAACATCAAGCGCCAGCCAAGTCATTGCACCTACTCAAGTAACAGGTAGGTGCAGTATTGATATTGCAGAGTCTGTGGAGGAGACAGGGATGTGAACATTTTAAATGTAAAGTCAAAATTGTATCACATGTATAAGATCGCTCATGCCAGAGTTAGTCATAAGAGCAAATATTTGGAAATAATCTAAATATTTTTTGAAGGAGGAATATGTTTAAATAAGTTATGGCACATATGCAGTGGAATATCACACAGCTGTTAATGTTTTAAAAGTAATGTCATGCGGAGATGCTTATAGGATAATATTAAGAAATACAGAACACATTGATTCCAACTTTATTTTTTAAAAGTTTATAAACACAGAAAAAGAAAGTTCATCGAAGTGTTTAACCATCCTCAGTTAATAGGATCATGGATAAGCTTTCTGCTCTTCAACGTATTTTTACGTATTTTCAAAATTCTGTTTAATAAACATGTTATTTCAGCCATTAGTGGGAAATTGTAAAGATTTATTATAATTTATAACCAACAGCTTAAAAGTTAATATCCTTAATGTATAATGAGGTCTTGTAAATCAGCCATAAAAATACTAATAGAAAAACGGAATTACTATCACCAGATAATTCATAGGTAACATACCAAGAAACATGTACGTAATAGGAAATTTCAGCTTTACTAGTAGTGAAAGAATTGCAAATTAAAGTGAGAATTATTTATTCTTATCAGTGTAATATTTCATTTTTACTATAGGGAAGTCAAGGCTCTCACACATTTCAGAAAGGAATGTAAAGTAGTTCAACCTTTCTGGAAAGCACAAACTGGCAATATGTATCAAAAACTTTAAAAATGTTCAAGACTTTTAACTCAGTAATCCCACATTAAGATAACTAGGATAAGGAAATAATGTACCCCCAACACTGTTGTAATGGTTTGTATAAATGGACACTTACCACAGCACTGTGTATAATAGAGAAAAAATAGAAAAACCTAAATATTTATCTATAGGGAAATAGATAATTATATCTACATTGAAACATTATGCTACCACCAATTACTACAGTATTTTTGAAGAATTTAAAAAAATATACCAGAAAATGGTCACAAGATATTGCTAAATACAAGATGAAGTATGTAAAAATGAAGGATATAGAGTATTAAGCCAATTATATAAAAAAAGACATACATTGAGAAAATATACCAGACCAGCAGTGGTTATTGTGGGAGTGAGGTCTGAGGGGTTTGGATATTGTCTCATTGTGGAATTTTTTGTGTATTCCACATATTCTGACGTGGAAAAATATTTTTGTAATCAGACAAAGTATCACTAAGGTGCATCATAATAGCATAAGTTCATGATACCATTGCAGGATGAGGTTGGCAGTGTATATAGGAGAAGCTAATAGAGGAGTGTGCAGCCTCTCTCTGAGTTTTGCCTCTTAAGAAACATGACATTGCATCATTTCAAACAGAAACATGCTTGGTTAGATGTATTAATTAGTTGGATCATGGTGATCATTTCACAGTGTATAGATATTAAAACGTCATGTAGTGCACTGTTAAGTACATACAGTTTTTATATTTTTTAAAAAACCAAAGCTTTGACCTATTTTCTCAAAATTGTGGATGCACTTTCTCTTAGACACTTAAATTGATACAGCAGACAGGAAAGTATTTTTAAGCCACTCCCCTGTCCTGCGGTGAAGTGCAGTTGACTAAGTAGTGCAGAGTCACATCACAGACCCAGCAGTGTGTTCTCACTTACTTCAGCGATACCCTCAAGGCGCAGCTGCACCAGAGTCATGGCCTTCCCACGTGAATGCAGAGCAACTGCTCTTTGGTTTTACTGTAAATGGTGAACAGAGTGATATAGAAATGTTAGCTACTCTAAGTAGTAGGTTGACTCAAATGAATTTTCTGGCCAAACCCTGTATTTCTAGTGATAGAGTGAAATGCTAGTGATTTTTTTTGGTTTGTTTTTAATGGCTGTGGCTAAAATTGTTTTTCTCTGTTCTAAAGTCACAGCTATGTCTACTTATTTCATTAAACCCATCTATGAAAGACTGGGCTTCTCTGGTGGCTCAGATGGTAAAGAATCCACCTGCAATGAGGGAGACCTGGATTCAATCCCTGGGTTGGGGAGGGTTCCCTGGAGGAGGGCATGGCAACCCACTCCAGTATTCTTGCCTGGAAAAAGCCCATGGACAGAGGAGCCTGGTGGACTGCAGTCCGTGGGGTCGCAAAGAGTCAGACACGACTGAGCGACAAAGCACAGCACATGAATGGTTACTATGCCAAGCATACACACATATAATGCACCATCTTAGCAAGTCTTCTCATTGTTTTATATCTGCGTTAAAAAAGAAGATTGCAGTCTGTCAATGTGCTAGTTCTTTCAAGTACTCTATTTCCATTTTCCATTGGGAAGACACACTGTCATTTTTTGCCTTTTTAACAATGGCTGACTTAACAGACAGACTTCTTGCAGTTTAGCTCTGTAGAGGTTTGGCTAGATAAACGCAGTTGGATCATTTAAATGCAGCCCTGTGAGGAATAACAAATTGCAGTTACTCAGCTTCAACTAAACTGTGGAACTGATTGAAAAAATGAAAGTAGTTGTGCTATATGAAGTTGTTAAAAGACAGCTTAATTTGAGATTGGCAGAGATACAGGGCTAACATCTGCTGTCACATGTTTGAAGCACAAATATTTCCTTCCAGGAAACAAGTGACATTGAAATTTCATTTTCTTGTAGCATTTATAGGTGCTCTGACTTCCTATAGTAAAAGAATCTTTCTGAACCAATCCATGGGGAGAACATTTTAAATAGTTTTTGAATTTAAATAATTTGCAGTTTTGGAGCTATATTATGATCTGTAATCTACCCTAGAACAAAAGGAATGTTTTGTATCAAATTTAACTGAAGTCAAAATATAGATGTTCCTATTGATTTTGATAAGAGAGCCAGATATGTAGATTGAATGAGCAATCTGATCGATTCTCTCTGGAACATTAGTCAGAGTTTTTTGTTTTTTGTTTTTTCTTGGAACACAAAGGAGGTAGATGTTTGTCGCTCTTAGTTTCTTCCATGAATTGAAGAAAGGAATAGAATAATAAGTAGGTGTCTAAAATAACCAAAACCAGCCTCACATTGCTCAGCAATGATATCTTTATGATAGTGAAATTGGAAGTAGCCTTTGTAGATTTCGTCAGACTCACTTTGACTTGCAATAATTATAAAGGGAGCCACATATTTGGAGGCAATAAGGGTGATATTTTCCACTCTGAGCAGCTGAGTTGGTGGCTTGCAATATTATTGGCACACTGTTTCCAAAAAAATGATACATTTCAGCATATAAATTCTTGACTTAGCATAGTGTCTTAGTAGCTCAAGGATAGGTTGGAAAATCAAACCTTTATTTCTCTGGCGAGTATTTACAAAGTGGAAACATCTGCTTCAATTGTTGTGGGACAATTTATGCTCTTAGTGGGGCAGTTAGGAAGCCAGGGCATTTTTGTAAACCTTTCCATGTGTTGACATTTGATGCCTTCCTCTGCCAGCTCTTCCTAAACTTTCTCCATGGCCCTTGCAGACCAGCCAGAAATTATTCTGACTTTCATGACTGCTTTGTGTAAAGCTTTGTAACCATCATGGCCCAAACGTTGTAAAAACTATTTTGCTCATCAGATCTTTTCCAGAACTCATCAGTGACCCCTTTATAAAAACCTTTGTCCCTGAAGCATATTAACCAGTGTCATGACAACCTCAATAAACTATGTAGGCTCATGGAAGATGAACTTTGTTGCATGTAAAATCATCATGCTTTAGTATTTCCAGCTCTGTTTATTTATTTATTTTGAGTAATCACATGAGCGGGAAAAAAGCAAAAGGTCAGCGTATTCATTTTCATATCTTGCCAAAAGCTTTCTTTTTCATTTAATTCTTAAAGACACCAGACTCTTAAATCTATCTCTGGCCTTCTTTCTGGGACAAACAGACCATTTGGTTTTCCATTGGCTTTTGGTCATGACTCTTTTTTCCAAATTCTAAATGGACTCCCGGGAAAGATACAATAAAGTCCTTGGCCTGATGTAGGTGAAGCTGTTTCAGGGGCCGCGTGTGTAAGGGCGGTCCTGCACCCTAGGGGAAATATGATGGGCATTATGAAGGGGGACGCTTTCAAGAGTCCAGTGGGAACAGTCTCTTGTCTCTGGGAAGCCAAACATGCTTCAGAAGAGAAGACATGATCATTAACCTGAGTGCCCCAGAGACCAATCATTAGTGCTTTCTGTGCAAGGCTTTACCATATTCCCAGGGTCTGTGTCGATGCCATCAGCACATATGGAGAAATGTATATTTTGACCTGAACTGATCCTTTCTGTGGGAACCGGCTAGCATGGCTCTGTGTGAGTGACCTCTTAGAAAAATGTAAAGCATAATGTCTTTGCCACCCAAAATGCAGAGAAAGCCAGAAGCTTTTTTTCTAAGCCTGAAATTTAATTTTTTCAGTTTTAAGACAATACCATCAGGACTGCCTTTCTGTGTAACTTATAATCAAGAAAGTGTAACAGACAAAGAAGGGAAGTGTAGGAAGAGGTGGTATGAAACACCTTTTGAAAGTTTTAGGAGTATCAATAATTCCTTTTTAACATTAAAAATGGTGTTGATCAATTTGGGGGTTTTTTGTGTGTGTGTTTTGAGATGTGGTTGACATATAACATTGTATAAGTTTAAGGTATACAATGTGCTGGTTTGATACATTCATGTACTGCACTATGATTACTCCAAACGCATTAGCTAACACCTCTATCAAGTCACATACTTTCTTGTGTGTTGAGAACAGTTAAGATTTAGTATTGTTGATTATAATGTGGTAAAATTTTTGATGAGTGGTAAAGAGGAAGCAGAGGTATTTTGAAGTTGTTAATTTTTCTTTTTGAATTTAGAAAGGTGGGATAGCAAATAGATAAACGGGATCTCTGAGGATAAACTGATCGTTACCATTTATCATGTGTATAAAAAATGGGACAAACTGTAGAAATCTAGAATATGTTAGTAAATATCCCCTCACACTGATGTATCTCTTAGTACCCTCTAGTGGTGCTGGAGTAGCATTTTCTTACATACGTTAGTGCCAGTTGGGATCAACGTTTTCAAACTGCAGTTTCATATACATAATCTATGAGGTAATCAGCTAAGAATTCTCAAGCTTTCCTCATAAGTATTTCAACCTCATAGCTTCTATATAAGATTCTAAATTGGAAGGAAAGGGCGTTATTGTTCATTTCTTAAGACAAAAGAGTTAAAATTCTTAATCATTTCTTCTATCTTAGAGTTGACTTATGAAGAAATTATCTAAATATTGGCACACTGGCATAGGAATGTATCTCATCTGAATTAAGCATCACATATTTTTGAAGACTTTATTTACACATGTAACCATTCCATTCTAAAGCTGTGCCTGAAAAAGGACAGATAAATATTTGGTAATCAATAAATTGGTATGTATGGGAGTGGGGGCAATGAGTACCCATCAAGCATTTCCTGAAAACTCCAGATGTACAATCTTTTAATTAATTCTGACTACTACTACCTAGTATATTAAGTCATCTTATAATTTTTCTTTGTGCAAACTTGATCAATATGTCTTCTCTGATTTAAGCAAATGGCAGAGAAGAACATAAAGAAAATAATTACAAAGAAAATCCAGAAATCTAAATACCATTCATTTTTAAAAGGAGGCATCTGCTTACATTAAGAATAGATGGTTAAAGAACTGCTTCTCACACTATTCTGCTAAAGAATTCTTATAAACAGAGAAGAGAATTCTTACCTAAGGGTCTAGACGTAGAACCTGGAGAAGATTACGTTTTTTACCTTCAGATTTTTGCAACACATAGAAATGGTAATTTTTTAAGAAAGACTTCTGATTATAGAAGTAATAACACTTGTTCATTGTAGAAATTTTGGAAGATACAGGAAAATATAGACAATACCAATCTCTGTAATTGTAACACTTAGATTTATTTTCTTCCAATCTGTTTTTCTGTGTATAAAATAATTTAGATCATATCCTATATTATAATTTGTACCTAACTATATTTTCTTAAAAAATAAGCATTTTCTATCCTGCTTAAGATTATTATATAATCTATACTGTGTATGTCTCATAATTTATTGTTTTATATGGTTATTATCAGTCACTTAAGTTTAAGCAGTCATTTTAATTACCTATGTCTTTAGTCTTTGGATTATTTTTTTCTGTAACTTGACATTATACTGACTATAAACTATTTTTCTGATAGTGGATTAGCATAAATAGGTTCACTAAAGATATAAATAATTTTAAATGTGCCCTTTTATCATAATCCAAGTGATTTTATGCAAAATACTGCAACTCTGTAGTCATATGCTTCCTTTTAAAGCCTAGCAACTTTTCAAATGACTTGCATCAGTTGTCTTAAAATCACAGCGCAGTGAATAACACTTGATGAAAAATGAATGTGGTTTGGGTTTTGGAGAGTAACCTCAACCCCAATTTAGGTCATTTCCATTTAGGTCATTCATTTTAGTGAATTTTTGTTAAAGCACTGTTTTCCACATTTTTCTTCAGAATTCACAGTGGGTTATTGATGACGGTAGCATGCCTGTTTTTCTTTTCATTCAAACCATAGACCCCATTAACAAAGGTGTGTTTTAGCTTGTCACACTTGAGCCCCTGGTCTTCCTCCACTGGGCCATTTGGGGTTATCCATGGTGTCATTTGTTTTAAGTGTTGTTTACTGCATGATGACAGTGAGATAATAGATAGTAGTATTATTCATGTGCTATTTCTTCGTTATATATTCTTTTTTCCAAGTTATTTATTTATTACTGTGCTGGATCTTTATTGCTGTGCATGGGCTTTCTCTAGTTACATCAAGCAGGCGCTACTCTCTAGTTGTGGTGTTCAGGCTTCTCATTGCAGTGGCTTCTCTTGTTGCAGAGCTCAGGTTTTACGGAACATGTGCTTCAGTAGTTGCAGCTCATGGACTATAGAGCTAAGGCTCAGTAGCTGTGGTATGTGGGCTTAGTTGGCCTGTGGCGTATGGAGTCTTCCAGGACCAGGGAATGAACTTGTGTCCCCTGCGTTGCAGAGCGGATCCTTAACTACTGGACCACTAGGAAAGACCCTGTTATGTATTCTTAAATTATAACTTCAATAGGAACAACCACAGTAATCAGTAATAATGGCTAATTTTTACTGAGCACATATACTGTGCCAGACATTGAGCTACATGCATTATTTAGGTTACCTCTTTTGAACCTCACCCTCTGAAGTTGGTGCTCTGATAATTCTCATTTATACATAGAGAAAAGTGAGGCTTAGATTGTTTAAGTAATTTGTGCTCTATTACAGAGCAAAGAAAGGGCAGCAAGGTTGGTGCCTGTGCTCTCGGTCTCAAGCCTGGGCTCTGACCACCAGCTGTACCACCCACTCCCTACTATACTATTATACATCCTTACAAAGATCACTGAAATCAACAGACTATCTTGGGGTGATTCATCTCAGAAGGTCACCTTTGAGTCTTCAGGTAATTTTGGTAATAAAGCATGTTGTGAAGGCCTTCACCCACCGGAAACTCCCCTCCCCTTGCCTTGACCACAGCCTGTGTCTATGAGTGGAGCAAAGACTTCATAGAAGAAGCCAGTCTCATGCAGGAATCAGGAGGAAAGGAAGGGAGGAACTGAGCAGAGAAGATTTGGAAGAAGATTGTATATTCTACTAGTATAAATAAAATATGCTCCTGTTGAAATTGGCAAATTAAGAATAAGTTGCATCCAGAAGTTCTGCTTTGATTAGAAGTGGTAAATCTTTCTGGAGAATTAATGAGAAACTTGGGAGGAGGTTGAGTATGTTTTTTGGAACTTAAATTTGGCCTGCTAACAAATAGTACAAAGTTGCCATCTATTTCTTATCAGAAGGAATCATGTGATTCAGTCCATCATCCAAAATGAATTGGAATGGATAGAAACTCATTGATGGACCATCTTGAAAAAGTTCAGAATTGATGATAACGTCCAGGATGGCCTCTTTCTAAATTTCCACCTACTCCATTTCATCTTAGAAGTTGTCTCATTAAGAATTTTTGATGGCTTTGGCTGTGACTAACTGATCAATTATAAAGTAATCAGATGAGTTTACACTTGATTTTAGAGTGTAAAATTTTGTTTTCTGAATGCATACCTGGCAATAAGGTATTCAGGAAAAACAAAGTAATCGTTTGCAAGGTGCAATGAAATCTTTGTTTATATCTGTTTTGTCCCACATTTTCTTATTTTTAAAGAAATCAATGAATGTACTGTGAATCCTGACATCTGTGGAGCAGGACACTGCATTAACCTGCCAGTGAGGTATACCTGTATATGCTATGATGGCTACAAGTTCAGTGAGCAACAGAGGAAATGTGTTGGTAAGAAGACACTTTTGGTTGATGAAATTATTAAATATCAAATGTTTGCACATTAAGAACATTGTAATCATGGGGAAAATATTGTTTAATTAAAAAAAATTTTTTTCTCCCTGAGCTAAATGTACTCAAAAAAGAGGCTTGCTTAGCTCCTAGAAGGCTCTTACCTCTTGGTTCAATGCTGCCTGCTTTGCTGAGAGTAATACAGTTACATCAAGGTGGAATAATTTCCCAAAGTTTTTCAGGTAAAGAATATAGACAATAATTAAGAGCTCTAGAACTAGCTATCTATAAACATATTTAGCAAAAATTAATATATCATGCAATAAAAATGTTTGTATAAGTTTGTAAAATTTGGTTTTTAAAAGGAATTTCTATTCAGTTCAGTCACTCATTCATGTCTGATTCTTTGTCACCCCATGGATT
This sequence comes from Okapia johnstoni, assembly GCA_024291935.2. Classification (NCBI taxonomy): domain Eukaryota; kingdom Metazoa; phylum Chordata; class Mammalia; order Artiodactyla; family Giraffidae; genus Okapia; species Okapia johnstoni. Next base: position 118,900,150 of record CM044306.1, on the reverse strand, counting down.
GCAGCATGCCAGGTTTCCCTGTCCATCATCAACTCCTGGAGCTTGCTCAAACTCATGTCAATTGAATTGGTGATACCATGCAACCATCTCATCCTCTGTCGTCCCCTTCTCCTCCTGCCTTCAATCTTTCCCAGCATCAGGGTCTTTTCCAATGAGTCAGTTCTTTGCATCAAGTGGCTAAAGAATTGGAGCTTCAGCCTCAGCATCAGTTCTTCCAATGATATTCAGGACTGATTTCCTTAAGGATTGATTGGTTGGATCTCCTTGCAGTTAAAGGGACTCTCAAGAGTCTTTTCCAACACCACACTTCAAAAGCATCAATTCTTGGGTGCTCACTTTTATGGTCCAACTCTCATATCCACACATACATGAAAAACCATAGCTTTGACTCTACGTACCTTTGTTGGAATTTCTTTGTTGAAAATCAGTATATGCTGACAAGAGACTATTAATGGATTTATGATTTAGGGAGCTTATATATGCTTCTTTGGGGAAAAATGTATCTCACAAAGCAGTGTAAATGTGTTAAGTCATTTTAATGTGTTAACACTAAATTTAATATCTTTTTTAGAAAAAGGAAGTTCAACAATAAGAGTTATAAGGCAAATATGGAGCAACAAAGGGATATATACCTAATTAAACCCACTTTATGCTGAATTCCATTATGCAAATTTGAATTTTGCTATTTGGTTTTGCATATGTATGTGGAGTGAGGTGTGAGGGGGACATCTGCTTGCTCTATAGTATAACTGTTTCTCATGAATTTGCATGCATGAGATGTATTATGTTTAGAATCGCAAGCATAAAGTTGAAAAGGGCAGTCAGTCGAGATGATTCAGTCTCGCTTTCCCATGTGCACTGTGAAAGAGAGTGCCTATCATGACGTTGCTGACTGCCTTTGCTGAGCTGACCTGGGATTTGCACAGTGAATTCCAGCACTTACATGACTCCAGTTATCAGGCAGGTCCTTTTGTGTTGACCTGAAATCTTTCTTTTGAAACACCAACATCATGGCTGTAGCTTGAACTTTCAAAGCAGCACAACATGCATGTATTCCCTCTTTGCAATAGCAGCCCTTCAGGTATTCAGGGAAACTGACTGTATTCCTTTTACTGTTTTCCTCACTTATAAGGTGGGACAGAGGAGACAGAAGGATAGTATTTCATGAACAGAGAGTCTGAGAATTTCATGCTACGCTAATCCTTTTATATGTCTTTTTGTTAACAGATATTGATGAATGCACTCAGGATCAACACCTTTGCTCCCAGGGACGCTGTGAAAACACTGAGGGAAGTTTCTTGTGTATCTGCCCAGCAGGATTCATGGCCAGTGAGGAGGGTACTAACTGCATAGGTAATAGCAGTGTTCTTTCTGATGTGTAAATTCCCTCATGTGGGTTTCTAGCTCCCCTGATTCCATCAGTCCAGGGCCCATTAAGACAACCCAGAATTTATTATTAAACCCATTACAACACAGTAATCTGCTAGATTCTAGAAGATTAGAAAATGGAATTTCTTCCCCCAACACTTTTGAATGAAGAATATAAAATGTGTGCAAAGACCAGTGGTGTTAAATATTTCTTTTGGATTTGAGTAAATCCAAATAACTCAATTTTTTGGAACAAATCAGAGATAATAGATAGTAGGAATCAGTTGCTTCATTCTTAACTTTGAACTAACCTGGGAAATGGGAGAGGTTTGAAATTAGGTTTTGGGAAATAACACTCGAAATGTTTTCTGCTTTGCTTAGATGTTGATGAGTGTCTGAGGCCAGACGTCTGTGGGGAAGGGCACTGTGTCAATACCATTGGGGCCTTCCGGTGTGAATACTGTGATAGCGGGTACCACATGACCCCAGGAGGCCACTGTGAGGGTGAGTCTGCTGAGAGGATGGGGAGGCCACCACTCTTCTGAGGGCGGAGCACACATGTCCATGAAACGCAGGGCTGGTTCCAGAACCTGGAGGTTGTAGGCACCTGGCCTGGTACGAGTTTTCCTCCACTGCCAATTCGTGCAGGACACCAGCTCACCCAGGCTCCGGTTACCTCCCAGAATCAAAGCCTCTTTGCCTCTTTCCCTTCAGTGACTCTGTCTGGGTCTTTTTCTGTCTTCTTCCTCTCTCTATTACTCACTTCACTATCCGCCTTCCCTGGTAGGTGGAGTGACATCACTTTGTAGCAATGAACTGCAGAGGATCTTAGTACAAAGCCAGACTTAGTCACAGTGTCTGTCTGCATCATTCACCTGGGGACACGATGCAAGTGTCACCTGTGTGAACTTTTTGTTTTCAACCTTTTCATCTTGGTCCATTCCTTTGTCTCAGCTTCTTTCTTTCGCCTGTGTTCCGGGACTTGCTTGTAGACTTTCTACAAAAATGTTGTCTGACCAACTACAGGTCAGACTCCAGCTGTGCCAGATAAAATTTCTTTCATGCTGACCCCAGCAATGGATTTGCTCTCATTGTAAAGATGTCTTGAAGAGTTTTGAACATTTCAAAGTTAGGATGATTAACCGTTGAATATTTCTGTTTGTGTATGTGTCCCAAGTCACATGGGTACTTTTTGAAACCACTGTGGTACACTTTGAATAATTATTTTTGTGAGGAAATACACTGAACCTCTGCTTCAGTCTTCATGGAAATGTGAACAAGACAAAGGAGCAGGGGCCTTTGGACACTTTCTGAGGAGCCTGGGTGTGGGGTTGGTGCTGGTTCCACATGGTCGCTGCCTGGCTACCTGACATTTAGCCTGTTTTCAGACATGGCTGGACCTCCAGAGCTCGGGAGGGATAGGCTGGTTGGGGAAGGCTGCTCTCCACTGTTTCTTGGCTCCAACATGTTGGTTTTTTTTCACAGTTCTAATGACCAGGCCTGGAGGGAGAGCTCATTAGACACTTTTTTGGCAGCCTGCACCTGCCTCACTTGCTGGCCCCTTGCCTCAGCCCCTGAGTTATCTGGAGAGAAGTGGGAAGCATTTTATGTTACTGCATCAGCTCCCTTCAGAACAGAGATATGAACTCTTCCCCTGATGGCTGCGGGCCTTGGGAAAGTGCAGGTGTGAAGCGTCCCCGTTCTTCTCTTACGGGGACTGACCCTCTGCCCTGGAGGCCGCTTGAGGACGGGTAGAATGGAGATGATGGCTTTTCAGCTCATGATCCCCACACTCAGTAATTGTCTAGCTTGGGGCCAGTTATGTAGGCCCTTCAAAACTTAGTTCTTCATCTGTGAAATGGGAGCCATGCAGTTAACTTTCAGGCTCGTGCAGGTGAATGGGTGTTGCAGTATGTCATATGGTGCCTGTCACCTTGTTAGCTCTCAAGAACTACTAGCTTCCCTAAACTTACCCTTTCCCTGACTCCTTTTGTTTTTGCATAGATATTTTCAGAATATCTATAATTGTTGGAGTTTTTTAGAAAAAAAATGGGGCTTAAGTTTATATGACAAGCACTTATATGCAAAACTGTACTTCCCCAAAAGGTCAAATACAGATCCTCAGGTTCCTACACACAGACTGAGGATGGGAAGATAAAATATTTAAGGAATTACTACAGGTTAAGGATGCACAGTAGAAAGGAGTAGAAAAGAAAGTTGAAGGTAAGTAAGTGAATGGAAAGAAGGAGACTCTTCAGTAATATTCAGTGCATGGAAATTATTTAACAGAAATCTCACCAGCATCCCCTGAGTTAATAATTATATAATTCTATCCCCATGAAAAAGCTTGAAATGAAGGAGCCAAATAACGTGGCTGTTTTCTAATTTCAACATGGACCAGAACCAAAGGTCCCTGGGCTTCTGGCTCACTAAAGATTTTCTCAGCTGTCACTGACAAAGTTGCTTTCAAACAGCTCCAGTCTCCAAGGAGTCTACTGTAGCTTACAGACATTATCTCATGCACCCTTACTTTATTCTCTGAAGATATTACCAGGCAGGTAGTCCCTTATTTATAGATGATGGAATAAGCAAACAGGTGAGAGCAGCAGGAAATCCAGGGATGTTACTGTCTTATGTTGCTCAGCATTGGACCTTATTTATCAGACCAGCCTATCTCAATGACCTTCTCTGACTTAGCAGTTGTAGTTCCATTTTCTTTTTTTAAATCCCATCCAGAGAAGAATGTAATGCTGTTTGGAAAATTAAACTGGCAAGCATCATCTTTTTGTAGAACAAGAAGTCCCAGAACATCTGACCTAAAAAAAAAAAACACCACTGTGTGTCATTGTCTATTGGCAAGGATTTTTTTGCTGATAGGAAAAAAAAAATTGCAACATTGACCTGGTGCTTATTCTATTAATAACATCTTTTACTTTAAGCATCTTTTCATACATCTTTAATGATACATAATGAGAGGTGATTTCTGAGAATTTACCAGAATGATGACATCAAATACCCATGCATGTTCAGTATATTCATTATATATTTCTTTCACTTATTTTCCTGAAAAATCTTGTTTAAATTTTAAGTGTGATTATAGGTCCTATATATATCTTATATCATGACGCTTAGACATTGAATCCACTCACTTGGAAAATACCTGTTTCAGTTGGGGCTTGTACCCAGGTGTTAGTACTCATTTTAAATGGTTGAAATGTTACCTTTTCATTTCATTAAATGGTTGAATGGCACCTCTGTTACCTTTCCCCCTATTTTATTGTTTTACCGTTCTTTTTTTTTTTTAATTGGAGGGTAATTGCTTTATAATGTGTGTTTGTTTCTGCTGTACAACAATCAGTCAATATTGATTGCTGTACAAACCAATCAGAACTATATATATATATATTCCCTTCCTCCTGAGCCTCCCTCCCGCCCCCCGCCCCCATCCCAACCCTCTAGGTTGTCAGTAGGACACAAGGCTTGGCTCCCTGTGTTATATAGCAGCTTCCTTCCAGCTATCTCTTTTTCACATAATGGTGTATGGATGTCAATGCTGCTTTCTCAATTCATCCCACCCGCTCCTTCCCTAGCTGTGTCTACAAGTCTTTTTTCTACATCCACATCTCCAATTGTTTGACCATTCTTTAAAAAGTCTGAAGCTATTGTATCTCTGCCACACTTCTGTCCATATTTAAGGTGATTTTTTTTTTCTCCTCACATTGAAAAGAACAATGATTAATAACTTTAGTTAGCCGTGAATGTGAAAAGCAAGGTGTATTTTAAACCAGAATATATTACCCTATGATTATTCACCATAGTTTCTGGAAAATCTTGGAAGTATTTGATGAGTTCATTCTCTCCTAATGTTCTTTGTTGACCTCCAAGGAATTCCTATCACATGAAAAGTTTTAAATTATTCAAACCTCAGATGTTTTGGGGACCATGAAGCCAAAGCAAGGATTTCCCTAGAGTACCCCATTGTCTGCAGAGAGAACCTCTAGCCAGGTGGATAAATGGCTTCCTCACTGTTGTGTTCATTTCTTATATTTCTTTCTGGCAAACCAGACTATTATTTGAAAGATGTTGATGTCCAAAAAGTGGTCCTAGAGAACTGCCAACTCACAGAGTGGAGAGATCTGGGCCTGCCAATTGGATAATTGGGGCCAAGTTCTTCCTTGAAACATATGTAAATATTTCAATCAAGTTATACCTGGCCATGCATTCTCACTGAGTGTTTAAGTGCACACCTCGTGTTTCACTTTTCCAGTTATTGTTTTCCCCACCAATCTTTTTCCCCTTTATCACACAAGTCAGTTCGTGCTTTAGTGTTCTGATAAAATGTCTGTGACCTAGCTTTTATATTTTTTCAGATGTTGATGAATGTTTGACTCCAAGCACTTGTCCAGATGAGCAGTGTGTGAACTCTCCCGGATCTTACCAGTGTGTTCCCTGCACGGAAGGGTTTCGAGGCTGGAACGGGCAGTGTCTTGGTAAGGACTGCTGCTGCTGCTGAGTCGCTTCAGTCGTGTCCAACTCTGTGTGACCCCATAGACGGCAGCCCACTAGGCTCCCCCGTCCCTGAGATTCAAGGCAGGAGGAGGAGGAGACGACAGAGGATGAGGTGGTTGGATTCATCACTCAAGTCAAATGGACAATGAGCAAAGTACTGAGGCACTGAGGAAAGAAAATGCTGCATAAATGGGGTGGCACTTCGGACATGACTCCAGCATTATATTTGTTTGCTTCTTAGTTCAGCTATTTAATGAATACTGAGGCACTGAGGAAGATAATGACTCTGCTTTGCTCCTGATTATTTGTGCTCTAGTCAGCTTTCCCCCCTTAATGGTTTTCCTTTGTGTTTCTGTTTGCCGTGTGATCTTTTTCACAAAAGCTGAACTCTTTCCCTCCCCATGCCACATTCTGACAACGTGAGTTAAACTTTTCCATCCTTCCTCTCTTCTTTCTTTTTTTCTCAAATACTGTATAATTCACTGTCTATACACAGAGTGGTGTGCTTCCCTGATAGCTCAGTTGGTAAAGAATCTGCCTGCAATGCAGGAGACCCCAGTTTGATTCCTGGGTCGGGAAGATCCCCTGGAGGAGGGATAGTTTACCCACTCCAGTATTCCTAGGCTTTCCTTGTGGCTTAGCTGGTAAAGAATCTGCCTGCAGTGCAGGAAACCTGGGTTCGATCCCTGGGTTGGAAAGATTCCCTGGAGAAGGGAAAGGCTACCCACTCCAGTGTTCTGGCCTGGAGAATTCCATGGACTTTACAGTCCATGGGGTTGCAAAGAGTTGGACATGACTGAGCGACTTTCACTTTACTTACATACAGAGTGGTACTCAGTGCTGGGATACACTGAGGGACCAAACAGAGTACCTTCTTCTTTTGTTTGTTTTTAATTATTTTTATTTTAAAATTAATTTATTTATTTTAATTGGAGGATAATTGCTTTACAATACTGTGATGGTTTTTGCCATATATCAACATGAATCAGCCAGAGGTATACATGTGTCCCCCTCCGCATCCTGAATCCTCCTCCTACTTCCTTCCTCACACTCTCCCTTTATGTTGTCTCAGAGCACCAGCTTTGGGTGCCCTGCTTCGTGCATCGAACTTGCACTGGTCATCTGTTTTACATACAGTAAAGTATATGTTTCAGTGCTATTCTCTCAAATCATTCCACCCTCTCCTTCTCCCACTGAATCCAAAAGTCTGTTCTTTATGTCTGTGTCTCTTTTGCTGCCTTGCATGTAGGATTGTCAATACCATCTTTCTAAATTCCATATATATGAGTTAATATACAGTATTCGTCTTTCTGTTTCTTACTTACTCTGTTCTGTATAATAGGCTCCAGGTTCATCCACCTCATTAGAACTGACTCAAATGCATTCCTTTTTATGTGCTTGGTCATTCAGTTGTGTCCGACTCTTTGTGACCACGTGGACTGTAGCCCACCAGGCTCCTCTATCCATGGGGATTCTCCAGGCAAGATTCTTTTTTATAGCTGAGTAATATTCCATTATGTGTATGTACCGCACTTCCTTATCCACTCATCTACTGATGGACATCTAGGTTGCTTCCATGTCCTAACTTCGTAAATAGTGCTGCAATGAACATGGGGTAGACATGTCTTTTTCAGTTCTGGTTTCCCCGAACTTATGCCCAGCAGTGAGATTGCTAGGTTGTATGGCAGTTGTAGTCCCAGTTTTTCAAGGAGTCTCCACACTGTTCCCTATAGTGGCTGTACCAGTTTGCATCCCCAACAGTGTAAAAGGGTTCCCTTTTCTCCACACCTTCTCCAGCATTTATTGTTTGTAGACTTTCTGATGATGGCCATTCTGACCAGTGTGAGATGATACCTCATTGTGGTTTTGATTTGAATTTCTCTAATAATGAGTGATGTTGAGCATCTTTTCATGTGTTTATTAGCCACCTGTATGTTTTCTTTGGAGAAATGTCCATTTAGGTCTTTTGCCCGCTGTTTGATTGGGTTGTTTGTTTTACTGGTATTGAACTGTATGACTGTATGTTTTGGAGATTAATTCTCTGTTAGTTGTTTCATTTGCTATTATTTTCTCCCATTCTGAGGGCTGTCTTCACCTTGCTTATAGTTTCTTTCATTGTGCAAAAGAGACATGTGTTAGGAAAGAGGGTTCTTTGATGTTACAAGAGCATATGATAGAATGAGTTGCCTCAAGGAAAATTCTTGAGTTGAGGTTTAACCAGGGCTTTGTCTGGAGAAGGGGATGGAAAGAAGATCGTTCTGGACATTTGGTATGTGCAAGGGGCTCATGGAAGGAGGAAGCAGATCATGTTCCAGAGGCTGAAGAGCTAGTGTGGTTGTAAGACAGAGTACAAGGGAAGATTTGCTGCAGGGGGAAGACCACAAGGGGAAAGACCATGCCGGACCCTCTTGGTCCTATTAAAAATGTTGGTCCTTATTCATAGAGCTCTGAGCTGTGTGGGTGTGTTAGAGGAGATGGGACAGGTAGATTTGGCAGAAGCACTTGCAGTTTCAATGCTTTGGACTCCTCCTGAGGCAGCATGAGCTGAGCCCCTGTACCAGGTGTGGGTAGCCCTCCGCCTTGAATCTTATGCCCATTCCCAAGGGTCTCTATCAGTAGACTTGTGAGGTGTTGATCTTTGGGAAGAAGGTTTTTGTTTGTTTGTTTATTAGTTGCCTATTTGATAAGCTTTTGTTTATATAATCAGTGCTGGTCAGAAAGTGCATGTGGTTTTAATTTTCCCATTTGGCATAAATTTCATAGTTGCCTATCAAGGTTCCATTCTTGTACTCATTTTCACATACCAATGCATATTATAATCCAAAAGTAGAGCCTGAACTTTACCTTAACTAACTAAAATTCACAACCATGGCATAAACATAGCCCTGATTCATGAATTTACTAATGGAACGTGACTGACCAAATTGGCAAGTGATTGCTCTTCAGTGTAAATGCATGGATCCAGGTTGGGGAATAATAATATATGAGTTCTTACACCTAGATGTGTGCAATCAATCTGATTGTGACCACACTGCTCCAGTTGAGTGACAGAAACAAAACACCTCATTTAGCAGCCAGATTAGCAGAATCATAAGCAAAGCTATTAGGTCACCATGTTACTCACCCCAAGTTACACACTTGGCCACTTGGCCAAGCAGTTTTGCATTGCTAACTAAGGTCACACATTTCCCATTACAAATAGGCCATGTCCTTTTTTTCCTTTTGCTTTGGGTAGAGTTTCAGGTTCTGTGTCATCTATTGATCAAGCTTCCTGTCTGTGATGTAATTGCAGTGCCATCCATTGTTCATTTTGAACTTGCAGTTTTTGTAAATTTCTTCTATGGGCTTTTGCAGATTGTACCAAAATGGATTTTTCCATCTTAATATTTTATAGCAGACGAGCTTTCAAATGTGAAAGTTGAATGTGACAAAAAGCAGATATTGCAGAATACCTTTCTGTTCGGATTGAGCCAATGAATGGATTGGATTTTTCCACAGCACTCTGACAGTGCTCATGAATACCCCATCATATCTTTTTGGCTTTGTTCCTTTATTCATTTTGTTTCTCATCTTTGTACTTCTGGTACTCTAAACTTTTCAGAGGGTGTAGTCCTACCTAAGCTTGTCTTTGAGTTGAGCTCATCCATAACACAACCTGACCTATATTTATTTCTCTATTTGTCCACTTTCATCATTGAATACTGTATTCCTACTATGAGTCAGGTATTTTGTTTTAGACCCTGGGAATTGAGAGTGGACAAAATAAATTTCCTCCCATCATTGTACTTAGACTCTAGAGCTCACAAGGAAAAAAGTAGAGTAGAGGGTATGTCAGGGGTGGTGAGTCCCATGAAGGAAAAAAGCAGCCTAAGGGATTAGGGAGTGTTAGAGCTTCTATGGAGGTCAGCTGCTGCTAAGTCGCTTCAGTCCTGTCCGACTTTGTGCGACCCCATAGACAGCAGCCCACCAGGCTCCCCCGTCCCTGGGATTCTCCAGGCAAGAATACCGGAGTGGGGTGCCATTGCCTTCTCCGTATGGAGGTCAGGGAAAGCATCAAATGATAAATGATTTACCAAGTGTTCTTTGCTGTTCAACTGTTCTTGTGTCTAACCATTAAATGTGACTAGTTTGAGGCTTCCTCTATCCTTTTAGTACAGACACTTTAGGGTACACTGATGAGACTTTTTCCTTCAATTTTTATTGTATGAGAACATGAAAGACTAAAAAAAAATTCCCAAATCTCATTGTTTGGAGAAAACTCCTACACAGGGCATTTGTTAGTTTTCATCTGGAGAGATGACAGTCTCTACCTTGCAGGGCTGTTCTGTAGATCTTAGTAACCTTCTTTTTCTATCACTCTACTCTCACAGCATATTTTTAAGTTATTATAATCAAACCTAGACATTGCTGTACAGAGTAATACTTACTTTGGCATTATGCTTATATGTATATTTAGAACTCATTGTTCTTGATGTCCATTTGGTTCTTTTTTCTGTTAAACAGTTTAATTAAGAATGACCATTTGACCCTTCTTTTCTACAGGGATTTAATGCCAGTTAGTTACACTTTCTCCTGCTTTTGCTAACTAAATGGTGAACTTACTGAAACCCTTAATGGCCTTTTTGTATTCATGCCATGTATACTGGATCTTACTATTTGATGCTGCTCCTTGATTTATGAATTAGAGCAGGAGTTGTTTGGTGCAGAAACAGGTAAAATGTTAGCAGGTGTTGTCTGAGGGTTCATCCTTTTTCCTAGCATGAACCCCCAGGCAACACCTGCTATGTTTAGTTCAGGACATCTGATCCTTCATTCTCAATAGTTTATTGTGCACTTTCAAAATATCTGTCCCTCAGTGCTTTTTTGGCAACCTTTGTTGGCTCCTCTGTTAATGAAGCTTCTTTTTTCAAGTTGTGGATTTCGGTGCTCTCTTGAGAGCCACTTTCATCATTTAGCACTGTATTCATTGGACCTCACATTCAGCCTGGAGCTATTGCCCATGCGATCCCCACCTCTTAGAATTATTTCATCACCTTGAGTTCTGGCCAGTTCTCTCTGGCTGCTTTCAGTCAGAATCTTTCTTGAAAGAAGCCAGTGTGTCAAGTCCTCAATTTACATGTTTCGCTTCTCTCAGGAAAGCTAAAGTAGCCTGATTCAAATCTGACTAGAGCCATCTCCCAAAGGAAATTTCTCTAACATTTAATTGTTTTAAGGTATATTCAGTAACTCTGATATATAGATAACGTTTCCCTGAATTTGAGCAGATTTGGGCTGTATGGCTTTTCTGAAGCTTAGTTTTAATATCTGTAAAATGGGAATTGAAGTATTTTCTTCATAGCGTTTATTATTAGAATTAAATGTAATATGGGGCTTCCCTGGTGCCTCAGATGGTAAAGAATCTGCCTGCAATGTGGGAGACCTGGGTTCAGTCCTTGGGTCGGGAAGATCCTTTGGACAAGGGAATGGCTATCCACTCCAGCTGTATTCTTACCTGGAGAATTCCATGGACAGAGGAGCCTGGCGGGCTACACTCTGTGGGGTCACAAAGAATTAGACACGACTGAACGACTAACACAAGAAATGGTATCATTCTTCTTCCCCAACCCTGTTAGCTCTGTTTTATTTCCATTGTCCTGTAAGAAAGGGAATGGAATAATAACTGATATCTGTTAAAGTAAATTATATGTCAGAGTTCTGTGGATAATTGTCTTTTCTTTGGCTTTCTTTAAGCTCATCTCATAGAGTTTCTAACTCTCTGTCATAGAAGCTTTCTCTTATACTTTTAATTCATCTTAGTTTTCTTTCAACTTCTGAACATTTTTGTTTTGCTGAAATATACTTCTTGAGAATCACAAGGTTTCTCCACAGGGAGATTGATAATCCCTAACAAATGTTTCCACTTCTATAGTACTAACATCTTTCTTTGGCTTCATTTTCTTTGCTCACCTTCACAAAATACAATATTTATCACCTGGTAGATGTGTCAGCTAGCCTTTTTTGAGTTTATTACCTTGTTTTATAGTTCAGTTTGTGACAAACCATGTGTGACCCGGGAACACAAATTTCTGAGATTTTAATCAAAGTAATCCTTTGTCACCCATAATTAAGTTGATGATGACTTTATGACTCCCATTTGAGGTTTGTAAATGTAGTAGGTCTTCAGCGTTTGAAAAACTTCATATCATTCAAACCACTTGACAACTGGCTAGCCGCAATCTTAACCAAAACCAGGTAGAGAAAACTTGCAGGATAGATATGGAGAGCTCCTTGTTCTAGGAGTTCTTTTCACCCTAAGATTGCTTTTCTGATCTTAAGATTCACTGTTAACCTTTATGGAATATAAGAATATTCATAGACTTAAATGAAATTGAAGACTTTAGTCCTACGTTTGTTCTTCTATCAGATGGCAACTGAGCTCAAGGTCTACCTTTTGTAGATAATGTGCAAGGATCAGTCTTATCCCTGAATCATTATGTGCTAAAGGAATCTTCTAATCAGTCAATAAATAGTTTAGTAGAACACCTGCCTTCATATGGGCTTCCCAAGTGGCTCAGTGATAAGGAGTATGCATGCCAATGCACGTGATGTGGGTTCGATTCCTGGGGCAGGAAGATCCCCTGGAGAAGGAAATGGCAGCCCACTCCTCTTGCCTGGAAAATCCCATGGATAGAGGAGCCTAGCAGGCTACAATCCATAGGGTCACAAAGAGTTGGGACATGACTGACCACAGAGCACACACTGCCTACAAGATCTGTTAGATGCCAGAGAAGAGTGAAATTGTAAAGAAGCAAAACATAACAAGGTAGGATGGTGGTTATAAGGACATGAGGATAGAGGAGTTGGGGAGATGTTATTAAAGAGTACAGACTTGGAACTAGTAAGTAAGCCCTGGAAATGGAATGCACAGCTTAGTGATTATAATCAACAGTACTGAATTAGAAATCTCCAAGTTGCTAAAAGACTAGAACTTAATTGTCTTCATCAGGAAAGAAATGATAATTGTGTGACATGATAGAGGTGTTAGTAATACTCCAGTAAATGTTAATAATTTTGAGATAGGTATGTCAAATCATCCCTTAAGCTTGCACAGTATTGTCTTTTCTTGAAGTATAGTTGTGGCTCAGCTGGTAAAGAATTCGTGCAATGCAGGAGACCTGGGTTCCATCCCTGGGTTGGGAAGATCCCCTGGAGAAGGGAAAAGCTGCCCACTTGTATTCTGGCCTGGAGAATTCCACAGACTCTATAGTCCATAGGGTTGCAAACAGTTGGACACGACTGAGTGACTTTCACTTCACTTTGACTTCACTTCATAGTTGATTCACAGTATTATATTAGTTTCACATGACAACATAATGATTTAGTCTTTTTAAAGGTTATCCTCCATTTAAAGGTTTTATGAAATAATGGCTGTATTTCCCTATGTTGCCCATTATATTCTTGCTGGTTAACTTACATGTTATTTTAATGTCAGTTATATCTCAACAGAAAACCCCCAAAACTACTTTTGAAGGTGAGAAATATGCCTGTGTGGGAATACTAATTATTGTAATAATTTCTGTATATGTTATTATAATTTATGTATATTGTAATAACTGTATATGTTACTAGTTTACAGTTACCTGTGGTACAGAAATTGATTCTCAAATAAGGTTAATGGAATAGCTCCCCATCATAGGTAGTAAATGGCAGAGCTAGGACATGATCCCCCATCTTTTAGCATCAAAGCTAATAGTGTTTTGTTTTATGTAGTAGCTCATATACCTCTCATGTACACCCAAGAAAATCGGAGGACAAAGCAATATGATTAAGATAGTAAGGAAAATTAAAGTTCATAGGAAAGATCCATGTGAACTGGAATCGTGCCTTGCAGAAAGCAGTAGTTTTGGCTCGAGTGTCTGAGATGGCAGACTTGTCCAAGGTAGCCCAAATGAGTTTTGCTGGAAAACAAAATGATCTTTTGTAAAGCTGAGGTAGGAAGCCAGTGATTTGCTGTGATTAGTGGATTGATTTTCCGAGATCTTTGGATCTTCATCTGGCATGTACACAGCATTGGCTGTTTTCCAGTTCCAAAAAAGCAGTGATGAGTCTTTGAGAAACAGATAATATATTTTCGTTGACAGCTCTGTTACTGCCCATTTTTAAATTTGGTCAGAATTGACAGAAGGTGAGATCCTAAGGACTTAGTATATACCTCAAGTGCAAGTTAGGAGGGGATGTCATTGCACTGGCCTAATCAGAGTCTGTCTTTCATTTTACCATGCTTGCTTTTCTGTCAAATGTGTTCTCACGTCATCTTTAGTATAAAGATGGTGTGTGAAGCATAGTTGAGGGATGATTGAAGTAATGTTTGCCTTGGGAGTAATCCTGTATTTTCATGCAGTTGTGGTGATGGAATAAGACTTTTCATCCCGTATCAAATGGTGCTCATTCATGGAAGTCTCTTGGTCATTAAGGAATTAAATGAGGCTGAATGGTCTCAGAAAAATGACTGGTTCACCATGTCAATCTTTGAAGTGAATCTTTCCTTTACTCTTTGAGAGTAAATGAAGCAGTGCAAGTAAACTCTTGCCCTGGACCCAATTCTGACCAACCTGAAGGAACTGATAGGTGGAGTGAAAAGGGGCCCACAGCCATGGGCTGACTCATGGGAAGGTGGCCCCTGGATGTCCTCAGCACCTTACAGGTCCTGCCCACCAGGGAGGGGCTTCAGGCAGACTGGTGTGTTCCCAGGCGACTAGAAAGGGAAGTTTCAAAAGGCTTCCTGACCCAGATGAACTACCTCTCAAGGCAATGAGAGAATTTGCAGGTGGGATTGCTGGCCAGCTGGGAATCATCTTTGTGAAACTGTGGAGGATGGAACGTTGCCAGGAAGCTAGAGAGAGATTAATGTCCTCATTTTCCCCAAAGGAGAAAGAAGGTGGAGTTCAGGAACTAACGACCATTGAACTTCATGTTGATCTTGACAAAGAACTGTAGACTGCAGGATTTCAATGATGAAGTGAAACATTTTTTTAAAGGATGTGATGATCATAAGAATTAGCCAGGGTTCACTAAGAACACAAAGTATGCCAGACTGTCCTGACTGCCTCTTCTAATGGGGTTATTAGGGAAGGAGATCAGGGAATCCTGTACTCATGGAATATCTAGTTTTCAGCAGGCATTTGTAAGAGACAGACAAAGGTATTGTAGATAAGAAG
Organism: Okapia johnstoni; assembly: GCA_024291935.2. Lineage (NCBI taxonomy): Eukaryota > Metazoa > Chordata > Mammalia > Artiodactyla > Giraffidae > Okapia > Okapia johnstoni. The sequence goes on along the minus strand of CM044306.1, from coordinate 118,885,076 downwards.
GATAGATTCAGATTGGATGATAATATAGTGAGGTGGATTCATAACTCCTGGCAACTTCCTCACTGTGGGAGGTTTAATTAATTTATTGAATGGCAAGTGCCAGATTATGTCCCCAAGTCCCATTGGTAAATTGGTTTTTTGAATTTGTAACCCATTTTTCTATGGACAGTTTCCTTTCTGAACTCATTATGTATTTGTGTAAGAAGTTGGGTGATATGGCTCTTCTATAGGACTGTAATGCTAGAATGAGCTTTGAGCTCCAATATAGAAAACAAAGATGCAGCCATCTTCCTCTGATGTGGGGGTAAGAGGCTGTGGATGGTCTGTGACGAACAATAGACCACCTTGCTTCCCATGGCATTGTTTCTCCCAGGGGTCAGAGGTATGAACTATGGGAACCTGACATTCTATTGGTACCACTCAGGGCCCCACAAGTTTGTATCCTTGACTAAATTGATGAACACTGGAAACTGTTGAAAGTTTTTAAAGTAGAGGAACAACTTCATTGGCCAGATTTGTGTTTTAGAAAGATTGCTCTGGCTGCAGGCTGGATAATGGATTTGATAGGGCAAGACTTTAAATAGAGAGATAAAAGATGATGCCAGTAACCCATATGAGAGAATGGTAGTGGTAAAAATGAAGTAAAGTTGTGTGTATTTGAGAGAGATTTGGGTAGTAGAATTTATGTGACTTTGTAGTAAATTGAATGTGGGGAAAGAAAGAGAGGAAGGAATCTAGAAAGGATGACTCCCAAGTTTCTGATTTGTGTGTTTAAATAGAGAGGGGTAACCTATATTGACATGGGAGACAGCATAGAGAGAAGGCAAGAGAAAGGTGTTTCATACATGAGGACTGAGAGGTGCCTGCGTGACATCAAATAGAGATGTCCCAGTAGACTAACCAACATAGTGTGAGGATGAGCAGTTAAGGAGAGAGGTCTGGCTAAAGATACAAAACTGAGTTTATCTCATTCCTTTTACATCCACCGAATGAGGCTCTATTTCAGACATCTTCCTTCTATATATTCTTTTTTTAAGATTGAGGTATAATTGAGAGAGAGTATTATATGTCAGGTGTATAAAATGAATCAATATTTGTATACATTGCAAAGTGATCACCATAAGTGTAGTTAATATCCATCATCATACATAGTTAGTTATATATATATATATATATATATATATATATATATTTTTTTTTTTTTTATGATGAGGACTTTTAAGACCCACAGTTGACCCTTGAACAATGTTGGCATTAGGGGCACCAACCATCTGTGCTGCTGAAAATCTGCATGTAACTTGTAGTTCACCTTCTGCATCCATGGTTGCTCCCAACTGCAGATTGTGTAATACTGTAGTATTTTCTGCTGAAAAAAAAAGTCTGTGTGTAAGTGAACTCGTGTAATTCAAACCCATGTTCTTCAAGGGCCAACTGTATTCTTTTGGCAGCTTTCAAGCATGCTGTTCAGTGTTGTTAACTGTGGCCACCATGCTGAACATTACATCCCCATGACTGACTTATCTTATAGCTGGAGGTATCTGCCTTTTGATTCTAAATCAAATAATTTTTAATGATATTTTACTACATACATTTGTTTCCTTAAGAGCATAAGTGCCACTAAGCTTATGTACTTATTCAATCCAAACTATTCAAACTATTCTATCTACAGGATTCTGGTTCCATGCAGTTATGACTGTGGTAAGTAAAGAAGGAAATAAACACATCAGGCTCTCCTAGATATTTCAAAGCATTCTGGTTCATTGTTAATCATGGTAGTAGCCTGGCAAAATAGAATTTATTTAAGTATCTCATGAATGGTAATCTGCGATCCCTGTTAATTTGCTTCAAGAGAAAATATAGTCTTAGAAATTAATTTTACTCTTATATTCTGTAGTCTCTGGTGCATGTATGATTAAAGAGAGCAGTTCATACAATTTTCAGCTTAACATTTTTGAAACCAAACCAGATCCTAGACATGACATTTTCACATTGCTGTTGGAATTTCCATGCCTACTATCTAAGTTCATTCTGTCCCTTTATTTATTTTGGCCCCAATCTTTGGCTTCTTCTTTCAAGTAGTTTGCTTTCAGTGTTTATGAGAGTGAACTCCCACAACCAAAGAAAGGATGGATAATGGGTCAGTTTGAAAGTGATATTTCCATTTGTCATGGAGTTAGGGTCACTTTACCATAGTTAGTGATATAGTGAAAGTACAGTAGAATACCTAGGCAGTGTCAGTTACTTGGCTGTTTTCGGTATGCATATGGTACACACACACAAGATGTCCCTGCGTATTATTTTGATAATACTCTATTTCTGAATTCCATAATAAGAAAGATTCAGTTTTAATGAATTACAGTGGGAATGCATGGTCAGTGGCCTAAAACTAGGTCTCTCTTAATGTGTTCATGATTCTCTGTTAATATTGAAGTGGAAAGCTGTATTGCTTTTGTGGTGAGCATCGTGAAATGAAATGGATATAATCAGGAGCCTTTCCCTCTCTACTGTTTTCTACTTTATGTATAAAAGACCTTGACTAAGTTATAAACCATTGTAAAGTGTTAGTTGCTCAGTTGTGTCTGACTCTTTGTGACCCCATGAACTGTAGCCCACCAGGCTCTTCTATTGATGGAATTCTCCAGGCAAGAATACTGGAATGAGTTGCCGTTACTTTCTCCAGGCCATTGTAAAATTAAGCATAAATTGTGATGCTTTGTATATTTTGGGTACTTTTTGTAGTTAAAGTTTTTCTTTAAATTTTTGGTTGTTTTGCTACATTATATGCCTTCTTACTGCAATATACAGTGGACTTACCCTGGGGCATTCAGATGGGGCATAGAACTCAGATTTTTCCTTTTGAATTAACAGTATTCTAGTAAGAACTTAACAAATGTTTGTTGAATGAGATCAGTGAAAGATTAGATAATGATTGTTAATACAATGCTGTGTTAGCAAATAATAAAAACAAAGTCATACTTTCTCTCTTCAACTGTTTCCATCTCTAGATTTAACTTTGCCTATGACAGAACCTTATAGTCAGGTTTAAAAGATGGTCTTTGGGTTCAAACCTGAGTCATCAATTTCTAACTATGTGGCCTTGGACAAGCTTTGAACTTCTCTAAATCTCAGGTCCTTCCTCTGAACGGTTAGCCCATATGGATTTTGTTAGCATTAAGTGAGAGAATATATGTAAAGCCTTCAGTGACTTCAGACAGTAAGTGCTTGATAAACATTAGCTACCATTGTTTTATCTGCCTCTTCTGCCTATACTCCACGTTCAGACTACCCAGTAGTCTTACTTTGTTTGTCCCCTAGATTTTTTTTTTTAGATCAGATTCAATGCCATCTTAGAATTTTTGAAAATTTTTTTTCCCACCTTTCTATTACAGATTTTCCCATGGTTTCCCAGAGTCATGGTCATGTATCTTGCTTCAGTGAACCCTCACATTCTACTGAAATTCATCAGTTTCCTAACTAGACCTCCACACATCTGTGATTCTTTGGAATATTTTATCTTGTAAGGGATGCTGCTCTACAGCTATCCTCTCTTCCTCCCTCTCTTCCATAATAAGCCTTCCACTGAATTCATTCATAGAGTATGTTTGGTTCCTTTTTAGAGTTATTTTGCAGAAAGTGATTAAGCCATGAAACCGTTATACGTGCACCTCATACCAGAGCTTCTTTTCCTCCTAAAGAGCTAATTTGAAAGCTTATCTTAAAGAATCTGCCCCTCTTTTGAAGACCCTGTTTCCGTTTCTAACCACATTCAAATGTATTCATGTTTTGTTTCTTTTTTTCTCCCCCTCTTTTCCATTATGCCACATTCTTTAAGATGTGGATGAATGCCTGGAACCAAAGATCTGCACAAATGGTACTTGCTCCAACCTTGAAGGATCCTACATGTGTTCATGCCATAAGGGCTACAGCCCAACTCCAGACCACAAGCACTGTAAAGGTAAATACTGTGATCAGATTTCTCATTTTATTTGAACTACACTTAAAAACATGTTAGCGTAACTAGCCTTAAGAAAGGAAACCATACTACTTGTCATTTTATTTAACTGAGCTTCCTAGAGCACGTGTTGGTTGGCCTCTGAAAGTGAATCCTCACGGTGGTTAAATTCCTATCTATTTACATAGAGAAAAACAGTGAATTTTTTTAGAACATCTATAAACCACAGATCTACTTAGTTTTTTCTAATTGTAAAAACAGTTCTACAACTCTGTGAATATACTGAAAACTATTGAATTATACACTTTAAATAGATAAATTATGTGATATATAATTTTTTATTTCAATAACATTGCTATTAAAAATGCATTTGCTATAGAAAATGTAGCAAATGCAGAAAAGTAAAACAGATAATCTCTCAGCCTCATTTGTGGATATTCATATCTCAAGGATGGTTTGTATCATTAAGATTATGTACTGTGTCCAGTCTTGGTTTTCAGTCTTGCTTTTTGTTATTTAGTAGTATATCATGAGCATCTTTAATTTCATTAATAACTCATTTCAGACATTAGTTTTAAAGGCAGTGTAATATTCCAGTGTATTACTGTTTTTGCATTTTCATTCTGTTCTTCAGATTTCATAAAGGTGGAATAATTGGGCAAAGCACTCAGTGGTTTAACTATTTCAATAGAACACTACTTTCTAACTTTAAAATGTGTGAACACTGATTATTAAATACTTAATCATGTGTTTGTTAAGCATTTGTATTTCCTCTTTTGTATATTTGTTAATATGTTTTCCCATTAGTCAAGTTTTTAAGTCAGTGCATATGAACACTTTATATATATGAGATATATATATGTAGGTATATATCTAACATATACACTTTCCTCTAGAATATTAGTGTAATTTGCCCATGGTTTCTCTAATTTTTAAGTAATTTTTAAGAAGTTTTCATCTTCTCTGTAGTTATTTTGTTTCCTTTCTGCTATCTTCCATCACTTTTATATTTAAAAGGATGCTCTTTCAAAGGAAGGAAGAGGAAATAAGTTAAACCTTTTTCTTTTCTTTGCTGTCTCAATGCAAGTGAAGGGTCTAGGGTGGTAATTAATTTATCACTGTGGTAGGGAAGCAGTAAACAGATACCCTACTATAGACCTGTAAGAACTGAAGCATCTTCCACTGGCAGTAGGGAGTTCACAGACATTTGAATTTTTGGTGCCTTGTTCCTTTCATACAGCAGAGTCCTAGCCGCTCCCAGGAGAGCATAGAAAGCGAGCACAGCTCCTTTTTCTCCTGGTCCTTTCCCACATCCACAGCTTGCCTTCTGACTACTTAAACCAAGCATCTCCAAGTTAAACTTGAGAATCCCTTGAAAGGTACTCTGGGTATTTGATGGAAGAAAAACTTCCTCATACACAGGGCTAATGGTGACTAAAGGTCTCAGTGTTAGAAGCCATAATTCACCATTATTAATCTTTATTTGATTATTGTATCTGGTTTATTGCCATATCCTGTCATGTTACTTTCTCTTCTTGATCTGCCTGTTTCTTTTCATCTTACTCATAGAAATGCTTCTAATCTGTGCCCACTTCATATTCCACATTTGTCACCACTGCTTTCTTCAATTTGCATTCTCTGACCCATGACCCATCCAAATTGATGTCACAACTGCCCTAAGAGTATTCTGTGCTTATTTTGACCCATGATTATCCTGCCCGGCACACCCATCTTTTTACTCACTACTGACCTAAATCCTGGCTCTTCCAGTGATTCACTGTACAACCTTGGAAAAACAACCTCAGGTTTCCCAAAATCATGTCATCTCTAAAATTCAGGAATTAGACGCTCTAGAGAGAAAATGCAGAGTTAATACATGTTGAACGAATGACTCATGACCACCTTCTTCCTCCTGGCATTGCCATCCCAGATGAGCCTGCTCCTCTCTAATCTGTCTCCCTACCACCCGGAATTCACACCATCAATTGATATCACCCCTAGGAACATTTGTATTTTCTAGTCTCTGGGACACCGTGCTGGGCTGCTGCTTCTATTCATCCTTCCTGTCAAGTGTATCAAGGAACCAATGCATTCCAGGCACTGCATATGTTACCAAGAGACTGTAATCTCTCAAAGATGTATTATTCATTGAAAGAGATGCATACCTGCAACAGCTAATTAGAGTTCATAAAGTACTAAGTGATGAAAGTTAAGTCATCAGTGATGTCATGTATTCCTGACATTATGTGAGGACTAGGACACTTTACCTTTGTGCTGTTCTTCCAAAAACCTCTTACTCCAGTCTTAATCATGAGAAAAACATGAGGCAAGTCCAAATTGGGGACATACTATGGATATCTGGCCCATATCCTCAAGGCAATTAAGATTGTTAAAACAAGGAAGGACTGGGAGATGAGACATCTGAATATGATGTGGTCCCCTGGATAGGATCCTGGAATAGGAAGAGGACCTGAATGGAAAAACTGGTGAAATCCAAATAAGTCTGGAGTTTAGTTTTGGGATTTTTCTAAAGGTAGTGTATCATATTCTAGTTTGGATAGTCTGGAGCTGTGTGAGCATGGATGAGTAATCTCATTTCACCAAGCCTTACTTGCTCATCTGCAGGAAGGTAGCAGTAATGGCACCTAGAAGGGTTGATGTGAGGATTGTATGAGATAATAGGATAACTAGATATTGGAGAAATAATGGAGGTAATACATGGAGAATGAGATAAGGCAGAGGCAGAGCATGACTTTCTGTGGTGCATGTTGTTATTCACCAAATAATAGGTATGTGCAAAGTTCTGTTGCAGCCAGGAAGTGTGTGACTATTTCTTGCATGCTTCTGAGAAGGCTTTACAGAGGTGTTGCTATTTGAACTTGGTCATAAAATATTGAGTGAAGAGGAGAGAACCTTAGTAGGCAGAGGAAGCAGTACGTATCAAAGCTTGGAGGTGGGAAAGAGCTGTTATCCCCACTTACTATTTAAGCTTGCCTTGTACGCTCATATTCCTGGTGTCTTTCCATTACAACCTGGGATAAGATCAGGCAAGGTCCCCATCACCTGCTTGAGAAAGCTGCATACTCACTAGCTGTGTTTCTTACTCCCCAGTCAAAGTCCTTCCTTTTCACGATAGTAAATTGTATGACATCCTTTCTCTTTATTTTCTAATCTTTCCCAAATGATATCAACTTACAGGTGTCAGGTTCTACTCAGAACATAAATCTGTTTTCCAGCACTGCAGTAACTGCCAGTTTCACTCTGTTGATAGTCCTAACTATTATCAGTGTCTTCACCTCACTAACTCTTTTCAGGTTGTAAATATTAATACATTAGCTAGTGTATTGGGTTGGCCAACATGTTCATTTGGATTTTCCTGAGATGTTACAGAAAAACCTGAACAGACTTTTTAGCCAAGCCAGTGTTAATCCATTACTTGTTTGTATCTTTTTGTATTTGTATCTCTGCATTTTTTTGTACACTTTACTGGTATATGTCCTAAATGTATAAATAACTGGAGATAGCCTCTATTTTAACTCCTACCAGGACTTACCATAGGAATATGTGCAAAAAGTCCTTCAAAGAAAAATACCTTTTATGAAATATAATATTCTCTATTCATCGCCTGGCACAAGAGAGAGAAGACGTTTGTGCCACATGCCTATTTTATTGGAAAGTGTTCTTTTGTATAGAAATTTTGTCCCTCAATCAATAAAGAAAAAAATGCTTTTTTTTTTTTTTCTTAAATACATAGAATTATGCTGCCTTTGTTCCCCTCGGTCCTTTTAAAGACCCAGAGATCACCTTATTCAAGATAACAGAGTTGCCCGGAGTTATTCCAAATGTATATATCATTGCTGCTAAGTCGCTTCAGTCGTGTCCGACTCTGTGCGACCCCATAGACAGCAGCCCACCAGGCTCCGCCATCCCTGGGATTCTCCAGGCAAGAATACTGGAGTGGGTTGCCATTTCCTTCTCCAGTGCATGAACGGGAAAAGTGAAAGTGAAGTCGCTCAGTCGTGTCCGACTCTTAGCGACCCCAAGGACTATAGCCTACCAGGCTCCTCCGCCCATGGGATTTTCCAGGCAAGAGTACTGGAGTGGGGTACCATTGCCTTCTCCAAATATATCATTACTTATAGTGAATTACTTCTGACAGTCTTCTCAATATTAATGAGTAACTTATGTAAGATGTCTGGTGTATCCTGACAGTACTTGGAATGGAGGGTATGTTCTTGGGGCAGGCATCTTCACATGGGGATGCTTAGTTTGTCATCCTTGTTGAGAAAATCAGAAAGAGGCCAAAGCACTAAAAGTGTTGTCACACATTACGTGAGATCCAACCAGCCACATGAGCTGTTGCTGGTCTTAAATTCTTGAACTGACGTCTCAAGTATTTTATAAAATGTGCTGAAAGAAAATATGATGTGGGCTCCTCTTTGGTGATGACCAGTTGAAAAGCTAGTAGACTGAGAGCTTTGGAAAGCTGTTGAATTATTCGCAAGACAAAATTCTTACTTAATTTCTCTGTTGGTAGTCAATGGTTGATAGCTAAGAATTATATACAAATAGAAGGGATTGATTGCACAAGAAGTGAAACAAAAGTTTCTAGTAAACTAATTGCTAGAAGAAATTAAATCAGAAACAAATTCCTGAACTCTGAATACATTAATAGTCAATGTGAGCTTTTTCAGGTTACGTGGGATAACCTGACTCACCTTGCTTGTATCAGGATAAAATTCAAAAGGTTAATATTACCTCACTGGAGGTTAAATGCAACTTTGCTTAGGAAGCAGGTAATTGTCAGTAATATTTAAGGGAAAGGACTGTGTAGTTGGTTGAGTTCTCCTGGCAAAAACTTGTAGATGCACTTTATTAAATAATAAGATATGTTCAGAAGGAAGCAATAATCAGACATTAATCTTTGAGACCTGGTTTCCTTAAAACAATGCTCTTTTTAGATTAGGACTTCTTTCTACCACTCTGAGTATAGGGCTGGTGTGTTTTCATCCATTCTCTCCAGTAATTCTCACAACAAATCTGTAGTGCAGGTGGTGAAGTTCAATACTACCACATTTTAATCATCATAAACTCTCACCAACTGAGTAGCTACTCAGCGGGACATTCTGAGGCTGTGTCTGCATAGACAAGACAAGACAGAGTTACCTGGTTAAATCGGACCAACCTCGTGTCCAAACAAAAACATTCAGAAAATAAGTGCTGCTTCAACCTCAAGTGTTTAAGTTACTGATGGCTCCAGCCTCTTCTTCATTTATGTAAATTCATTTCCATGATTAGAAAACTTATAAAGAATTACGTACTTTCTCGGTCAATAGCTTTTTGTTTATGCAAGGTATTTTGAAAACTCTTCACTCATCACTTTTCTCTTTGACTTTCCAACATCTGTCATTAAAACAGGCTCATGTCTCTTGGCTTTCCTCGTTACTTTGAAAATGAGCTCAGTGTCCTTTAACACAACTGTTAGACCTTATACTTTTCCAACTTCTTCTAATAGAGTAGAAGTGTCTATTTCCCTCCACAACTGCCTCTATTCTGGTTTTACTTCTAAAGTTCTTGGTAGAGCTTTAATTCTGCCTTCTTTCTTGAAACTCCATAGGTCTGCAAGCTGCTTCATAGCCATTATTTTGTGCTTGAGTATCTTTTCTTTATCAACTGTAAAATATTTCATATTATGTTTGTGTTATATCCAGAGTATGAGAGAGAGACCTGGCAAAGAGCTTGATGTTGTATTGAATGCAATTTTATTTCATCATAAATTTGTCATCTATTTGTAATTATTTCTTTTCTACAGTCCAGCACACTGAGATTGATATGAAGAACATCGGTGGGCTGATTCAAATTAAAATGTATAGTGCCTCACATAGCAGAAGTGCTATTATTTTTGCAATAATAACCCCAGAATGCATTATAGGGGGCAGAAATTTTTTTTAATGTTTATTGAAAATTTTCTGTTGCTTTGGGTCAGGCTGTAAAAGTCCACCCTGGAAATGGAAGGCTTAGAGGGCAGTAGCTTGGATTAGGGTCTCAAACTTGAGCTAATGGGTGTTTAGATATAAGACTTAATGTAAAGCAATTGTCACTGTGTCTACAGATATTGATGAATGTCAGCAAGGGACTATGTGCCTAAATGGGCAGTGCAAAAACACTGATGGCTCCTTCAGGTGTACCTGTGGACAGGGCTACCAGCTGTCAGCAGCAAAAGACCAATGTGAAGGTAGGTGTGTGGCAACATGAACTGCTGTGATTTCAGTTTAAGGCACCTGCCTTAAAAAATGTGCACTCAATAAAGCAAGTGTGTGAGTGTATTTCTGAGAAGTAACCCAGATGATTGTTTTATTGTGCCAGAAAGCAAGGGACTTACACTTAAGTCAGGAAAATCAATGAAACAGGATCGAAAAAGGCTGAATTTGAAAAATATGGTATTAGTGATCAGTGGCTGGCATTACTATTGGAAAGAAAAATGGTTGCTCCCTGTGTAATTCCTTATGTGCAGAAAATCAGTTCTATTAAAATTATATGGAAGTTTCACGCAATAGGATTAACACTTACTTAAGGGAATTATGTCCACCTGCTATTACATTGTGGAATATTAATGATTCAGTCTTTGTGTGCATTGAGCTTTTAAAATCCTTCTTTTTTTAAAAAAAAAAATGTCACTAAAGAAGACTTTTTAGGCAGACTGAAATAGCGTCTGCCTTGTACTCAGGGATAAGTTTGTGCAATGTGCTCTGTTCCTACAGGTGACAGTGAGGGTTCTGGACCTTGCTGGGGTTGACCTTAGACTTTAAAAAGTTAGTTTTTTTCATTGAACTTCATACAGAATTACAAGTTGACCCTTCAACAACACATGTTTGAACTTCATGAGTCCATTTATATGCAGATTTGTTTGTAAATACTTAGAGTATTACATCATCTGCATTTGGTTGAATCCTCAGATACAGAAACGTGAATATAGAAGATCAGCTGTCAGGTTAAATGTGGACATTTGAGTGTGCGGTGGTCAGTATCCGTAGTTCAGTTCAGTTGCTCAGTCGTGTTCGACTCTTTGAGACCCCATGAACCGCAGCATGCCAGGCCTCCCTGTCCATCACCAACTCCCGGAGTCTACCCAAACCCATGTCCATCGAGTCGGTGATGCCATCCAGCCATCTCATCCTCTGCCGTCCCCTTCTCCTCCTGCCCATAATCCTTCCCAGCATTAGGGTCTTTTCTAATGAGTCAACTCTTTGCATGAGGTGGCCAAAGTATTGGAGTTTCAGCTTCAGCATCAGTCTTTCCAATGAACATCCAGGACTGACCTCGTTTAGGATGGACTTGTTGGATCTCCTTGCAGTCCAAGGGACTCTCAAGAGTCTTCTCCAACACCACAGTTCAAAAGCAGCAATTCTTCGGTGCTCAGCTTTCTTTATAGTCCAACTCTCACGTCCATACATGACCACTGGAAAAACCATAGCCTTGACTAGATGGACCTTTGTGGACAAAGTAATGTCTCTGCTTTTTAATATGCTATCTAGGTTGGTCATAACTTTCCTTCCAAGGAGTAAGTGTCTTTTAATTTCATGGGTGCAGTCACCATCAGCAGTAATTTTGGAGCCCAGAAAAATAAACTCAGCCACTGTTTCCATTGTTTTCCCATCTATCTGCCATGAAGTGATGGGACCGGATGCCATGGTCTTAGTTTTCTGAATGTTGAACTTTAAGCAAACTTTTTCACTCTCCACTTTCACTTTCATCAAGAGGCTCTTTAGTTCTTCTTCACTTTCTGCCATAAGGGTGGTGTCATCTGCATATCTGAGGTTATTGATATTTCTCCCGGCAATCTTGATTCCAGCTTGTGCTTCCTCCAGCCCAGCGTTTCTCATGATGTACTCTGCATATAAGTTAAATAAGCAGGGTGACAATACACAGCCTTGACATACTCCTTTTCCTATTTGGAACAAGTCTGTTGTTCCATGTCCAGTTCTAACTTTTGCTTCCTGACCTGCATACAGATTTCTCAAGAGGCAGGTCAGGTGGTCTGGTATTCCCATCTCTTTCAGGATTTTCCAGTTTATTGTGATCCACACAGTCAAAGGCTTTGGCATAGTCAATAAAGCAGAAATAGATGTTTTTCTGGTACTCTCTTGCTTTTTCGATGACCCATTGGATGCTGGCAATTTGATCTCTGGTTCCTCTGCCTTTTCTAAATCCAGATAGAACATCTGGAAGTTCACGGTTCACGTATTGTTGAAGCCTGGCTTGGAGAATTTTGAGCATTACTTTACTAGAGTGTGAGATGAGTGCAATTGTGCGGTAGTTTGAGCGTTCTTTGGCATTGCCTTTCTTTGGGATTGGAATGAAAACTGACCTTTTCCAGTCCTGTGGCCACTGCTGTGTTTTCCAGATTTGCTGGCATATTGAGTGCCGTACTTTCAGAGCATCATCTTTCAGGACTTGAAATAGCTCAACTGGAATTCCATCACCTCCACTAGCTTTGTTCGTAGTGATTCTTCCTAAGGCCCACTTGACTTCACATTCCAGGATGTTTGGCTTTAGGTGAGTGATTACACCATCGTAATTATCTGGATCGTGAAGAAGTTTTTTGTACAATTCTTCTGTGTATTCTTGCCACCTCTTCGTAATATCTTCTGCTTCTGTTAGGTCCATACCATTTCTGTCCTTTATCGAGCCCATCTTTGCATGAAATATTCCCTTGGTATCTCTAGTTTTCTTGAAGAGATCTCTAGTCTTTCCCATTCTGTTGTTTTCCTCTATTTCTTTGCACTGATCGCTGAGGAAAGCTTTCTTATCTCTCCTTGCTATTCTTTGGAACTCTCTATTCAGATAGGAATATCTTTCCTTTTCTCCTTTGCTTTTCACTTCTCTTCTTTTCACAGCTATTTGTAAGGCCTCCTCAGACAGCCATTTTGCTTTTTTGAATTTTTTTCCATGGGGATGGTCTTGATCCCTGTCTCCTGTACAATGTCACAAACCTCTGTCCATAGTTCATCAGGCACTCTGTCTATCAGATCTAGTCCCTTAAATCTATTTGTCACTTCCACTGTATAATCATAAGGGATTTGATTTAGGTCATACCTGAATGGTCTAGTGGTTTTCCCTACTTTCTTCAATTTAAGTCTAAATTTGGCAATAAGGAGTTCATGATCTGAGCCACAGTCTGCTCCCAGTCTTGTTTTTGCTGACTGTATAGAGCTTCTCCATCTTTGGCTGCAAAGAATATAATCAATCTGATTTTGGTGTTGACCATCTGGTGATGTCCATGTGTAGAGTCTTCTCTTGTGTTGTTGGAAGAGGGTGTTTGCTATGACCAGTGCGTTCTCTTGGCAGAACTCTGTTAGCCTTTGCCCTGCTTCATTCTGTACTCCAAGGCCAAATTTGCCTGTTATGCCAGGTGTTTCCTGACTTCCTACTTTTGCATTCCAGTCCCCTATAATGAAAAGGACATCTGTTTTGGGTGTTAGTTCTAATAGGTCTTGCAGGTCTTCATAGAACTGTTCAACTTCAGCTTCTTCAGCATTACTGGTTGGGGCATAGACTTGGATTACCGTGATATTGAATGGTTTGCCTTGGAAACAAACAGAGATCATTCTGTTGTTTTTGAGATTGCAACCACGTACTGCATTTTGGACTCTTTTGTTTACCATGATGGCTACTCCATTTCTTCTAAGGGATTCCTGCCCACAGTAGTAGATATAATGGCCATCTGAGTTAAATTCACCCATTCCAGTCCATCTTAGTTCGCTGATTCCTAGAATGTCAACTTTCACTCTTGCCATCTCCTGTTTGACCACTTCCAATTAGCCTTGATTCATGGACCTAACATTCCAGGTTCCTATGCAATATTGCTCTTTACAGCATCGGACTTTGCTTCTATCACCAGTCACATCCACAGCTGGGTATTGTTTTTGCTTTGGCTCCATCCCGTCATTCTCTCTGGAGTTAGTTCTCCACTGATCTCCAGTAGCATATTGGGCACCTATCAACCTGGGGAGTTCATCTTTCAGTGTCCTATATTTTTGCCTTTTCATACTGTTCATGGGGTTCTCAAGGCAAAAATACTGAAGTGGTTTGCCATGCCCTTCTCCATTGGACCACATTCTGTCAGACCTCTCTACCATGACCTGTCTGTCTTGGGTGGCCCCACATGGCATGGTTTAGTTTCATTGAGATAGACAAGGCTGTGGTCCGTGTTATCAGATTGGCTAGTTTTCCGTGATTATAGTTTCAGTGTGTCTGCCCTCTGATGCCCTCTCTTAACACTTACCATCTTACTTGGGTTTCTCTTACCTTGGATGTGGGGTATCTCTTCATGGCTGCTCCAGCAAAGTGCAGCTGCTGCTCCTTACCTTGGACAAGGGGTATCTACTCACTGTGGCCCCTCTCGCCGTGGCTGCACTGGACTGCACAGAAGCGTGGCCGAGAGAAGCTACTCCACGGCTGAGACCGGGGACGGAATATTACTTTGCAATAAAAGGAACACATTTTAGTCAGTTCTAATGAGGTGGATGAACCTAGAACCTATTATGCAGAGTGAAGTAAGTCATAGGAAACAAAATATCATATATTAACACATATATGAAATCTAGAAAGATGCTACTGATGAACCTATTTGCGGGGCAGCAGTGGAGGTGCAGACATAGAGCACAGACTTATGGACATGGGAGGATGTGGGGAAGGAGAGAGTGGGATGAATGGAGAGAGTAGCATGGAAATATACACTACCATATGTAAAATAAATAGCAAGTGGGAATTTGCTGTATGACTCGGGGAACTCAAACTGGGGATCTTTAACAAACTAGAGGAGTGGGAAGAGGTGGGAGAGGTGTTCAAGAGGGAGGGGTGTATGTATACCATGACTGATTCATGTTGATGTATGGCAGAAACCAATGCAATATTGTAAAGCAATTATCCTTCAATTAAAAATAAAGAATTACGTTGCCAGATGTAGGCCCATATAGGTAAATATAAGCAACAAAGTTAATCAGCACCTACATGAATTAAGTGCCTGCTGATTGGTAAAATATTAGGTCATCTGAAGAGCAGTAAAGAGTGTGGTAAACATGGGCTCTGCCTCAAGAAACTTAAAATCTAATGGTGAAAGTAAGTGATGAAATATATGAAATACATTACTTTGCCTTTTATATGTGGATATGATGCAGGATTGTGTGTGAGTCTGAGCTCAGTATTGTGGTTACAGAACAAATAATCATTAGCAGAAGATGTGTGCATCAAGGAAGAAAGATTCAGAGGAAACGTAGGTATCAGATAGGCTGAGAGCAGGGAAGGACCATTAAATTTGCCCAGAAAATCATTGAGAGAGAGAGCCTGATTGCTGGGGTGGCGGTGGGGGCGCTAAAGAGTAAGTTATTGAAAAAGAAGATATTCATGCCATGACATTGTTCAATCAGGAGTCATCCAACTTCTCCTGAAGGGCCAGATAGTGTATGAATGTGTGGTGCTATTTAACAGTAAAACTTTATTAACAATAATAGGCAGTGGTAGGCTATAGCTTGCTGATCCCTGCTTAGGCTATTATAGGTCATAGTGCTTTTAAACTCAGAGTGTTATACTTGAATATATAGAAGGAATTCCAAGAAGCTTTATTGTGATTCCCAGATTACAGCCAAGTATTTGCCCCTCATCAGTGCTCAGTGGATACATGTGTACAGATTCTTAGCTCATTGCTCATCTGGTTTTCCCTACTGAAATATTAATGAGTAAGCTTTTTACTAGAGCTCAGTCTGAGTCACATGATAAAAATTCTAAATTAATTAGAAATCAGATGGTTTACAGATCTCCTCTACATGAATGATTAAAAACTGACTTTTAGGGATTTCCATGTGGTCCAGTGGTTAGGAATCTGCCTTCTAATACAGGGAATGTAGGTTTGATCCCTGGTTGGGGAACTAAGATTCCACATGCTGCAGGGCGACTGGACCTATACACCATAGCTAGGGAGAAGCTTGCATGTGGCAACGAAGATCCCATCTGACACAGGCAAATGAATATTGCTTAAAAACCTCCTTTTTAAAGCATCACTTCTAAGTTTCCTTTTACTCTCTTGCTCACAGATATTGATGAATGCCAGCACCATCATCTCTGCAGTAATGGGCAGTGCAGGAACACAGAGGGCTCCTTCCGCTGCGTTTGTGACCATGGTTACAGAGCATCTGCCCTTGGAGACCATTGTGAAGGTGAGAGTTGCTCTTGGTTACAGAATCATAAAATGCCAGAATCAGGATCAGGGAAATTCGAACATCATCCTGGCTTCTGTCCTCAACCCTATACTTTTGACTTCACGGTTGAGGACTTTTGATCCCTGTGAGATATTTTCCCCAAGGTCACACAAATAATGCAAAGAAACGCGAGGATCCAGGTTTTCTTTGCCCTGCTCGGAGCAGTTTTTTAGAAGAGTTATGCCAGCTAAGTGAGTAAAGAAGCAGTGTAACTTTTCTCAGCTATGGATAGTTTATCCTGAGTATCTCATACTGTGTAGCATCCACTGGGGTACAGGACCAAACGGTCCAAGTAAGCAAAGACAAGTTAATTTTCTAGATAACTGTAAAATTTTAAAAGCCAGACTTTAATTTTGAGCTTTTCACATAAAATATTTCTAAAAGATATCCCATTGTGAGTCTTTAACCACTTTCACTACCTCCCTTGGCTCAGAGCCCCTCTGAGGTGGTCAGGGTTGCTGTAGCCACCTGTCACCATCCTGGTGCTTGTGAATTCTCAGGGTTCACTGTCCACCCAAGTAACAGTGTTTTTTTCCAGTTTATCTTGATTGATTTCCAGTTTGATTTGCTACTGTTAGATCCTATCAGTTGTGAAACAAGGAATGTGAACACAACAGAGTTTGCCTCACACAGTAAGGTAGAATATGCGCCAGGTTCTGAACCCCACTTTTTATAGAAGAGAATGAAATTGTTTAGTGACCGGTTTTGTGACACATACTTCAGTGGCTCCAAATACTTTTCAGTTCCATGGGTTGGGGAAGATCAACTGTATTATATAGCATCCTTCTCCTCTGACCAGAGAACTTGACACATACAGTCACAACTTGTCTGGAGGGCAAGTGGGGGCAGTTTCCAAGTTGTTAAAATGTACATTATTGTTGAATCAGTGAATCATCTTTTAGGACTTTATCCTAAGGTGGTAATGTTCTTTGAAGAGTTAATACAACCAGTGAAAAGTTGTAATCAACGTACCTATTGAAAAAATAGGCAAATGATCAAGTGATAAGTCAAAATAGTAGTAATTGATTTTCTGAAAACTGTGAATGGGGAACACTAAAATATCTGGGTAAATGTTGATGATTTGACATAATGGCATTCCAGGATGGAAGAGGCAGTTGTATTCCCAGGAACCAGTCATGGAAGGGTCTCTTCTAGAAGTGGGAAGGTGGCCGGGCACATGCTAAGGCACTGAAAACCTACACTGACGCCGATGTGTTCTGCCCTAATTCCTGGCCTGGCCGAGAGGATAACCAGGTCATCGACTAAATCTTAGGCAATAGGTCCTTGTTATAGGATATCTTACTCTTATTTTGGCTGTTTTAATGTGTAACCATTTCTCCAGGAGTCCAATATTTTTTATTCTAAAACCATTATATGAAGAGCCAAATAAAAACTTTTACTCAGCTTACTTGTCATTATTAGTATATATGTTCCATAAGAAAACTTCTTTTTAGAAAAAGAAAAATTTGAGAGGTACAAATAAGGAAAGTAGAAATTTATTAAACAAAAAGCTACATAATAAAACTGACCAATTTCATGTAAATCTCAGAAGAAAGAAAAAATTAGAAATCCAAAAGGGTTTGAGCAGTATAGAGCAAGTTAAAACATGAAAAGACAGTAGTACATTTGTATCTAAAATAGATTGGATCAAATCATTGAAATGGGTACTTTTTAAAAGAAAATTTCAATCATCAAAATCAACCCAAGAAGCAAAACATCCAAAATAACCCATATCCCTACAAGAAATTGGAAAATGTATCAAAAGATTATCTTCAAAAGATAGAAAGAAACCTTCTTTTTAACCGTATCATCAGACCCTTTTCAAATCGGAGCTAATTTCTCTACTGTTCTGGATTATAAATAGGACTGGAGTCCATTCAGTTACTTCAGAGCTCCCTTTGTTTTTTTTTGTTTGTTTGTTTTTTTTAGTTTTTAAGTTTTATTTTTCTATATTTAAGCCTCTAATAACAAAATTGAAACGATAATAGGACCTCAGCCTGTTAATGCCCAACAAGCACTGTTTCCGATCCTTCCTAGTCTGCTGCTGCTGCTAAGTCGCTTCAGTCGTGTCCGACTCTGTGCGACCCCATAGACGGCAGCCCACCAGGCTCCCCCGTCCCTGGGATTCTCCAGGCAAGAACACTGGAGTGGGTTGCCATTTCCTTCTCCAATGCATGAAAATGAAAAGTGAAAGTAAAGTCGCTCAGTCGTTTCCGACTCTTAGCGACCCCATGGACTGCAGCCTACCAGGCTCCTCTGTCCATGGGATTTTTCCAGGCAAGAGTGCTGTATGCTAGTCCCTTGCAAAACCTGAGAAAAAGATTCATACTTTGTCTTCCTTGTAGCCCTTCTCTGTTGGTCATTTCTTTGCAGACCAAGTTGAAACAGGGAAGTGCTGGTATTTCTTACCTTCTGACATTTCTTTCCAAGACAAAGTCATCCATTTATTCTTTTATGCATTTATTCAACAAATATTTGGGACTTCCCTGGTGGTCTAGTGGCTAAGACTCCACGCACCCAGTGCTACGGGTTCGATCCCTGATCAAGAAACGAGATCTTGCATGCCACAGCTAAAGATCCCACATACTGCAACTAAGACCTGGCACAGAGAAAGAAATAAACTAAATAAGTAAAAATTTTAAAACAACAGCAACAGCAAAAACAAACGAACAAAAACCCAAATATTTGAGTGACAAGGATGTGCCAGGCACTCTTCTAGGTGCAGGATATACAGCAGTAAACTAAACAAGAAAAAAAGTCTTGGCCTTGTGTAGCTTACATTTCAGTGAGGGAGAAAACAATAAACATGATAAATAAGTAAACTGTATAGTTTGTTAAATAGCAATAAATGTTAAGGGGAAAATTAAATTAGGGTACATGAGGAGTGCTGAGGGAAGGAGGGAGAATTTTAAATAAGTAGGAAAGCAGAAGCTAGTCTGAGATGATGACATTTGATTATGAGGGGAGTGTTCCATGAAAAGCCTTTGTGAAGGGAATTAGGAACTTGGGTGTTTAAGTTTGCGATGCCTACGATGAATATCCAAATGAAGATATCTGAAAGGCAATTGGATTTATGTGTTTGGAATTCAGCGGTAAGTTCTGAGCTGGGATTCATCAGCATGTAGACAGTGTTTAAAGCCATGAAGTTGGATGGGATCACCATGGAAGTGCATGTAGCTAAGACAGAAGTGGTCCAAAAACTGTCATTGTCCCTCATTTAGAAGTGAAGAGCTGATGGGAACAAGCAAAGGGGATTGAGTAAAAGTGGCAAGTGAAGGAGGAAAACCAGAATCCAAGAGATGAAAGTATTTCAAAGAGGGAGTGATGAACCTGCTGCTAGGCAAGATGAGGACCAAAAGGTGATGGGATTTAGCAAAGTGGAGGTCATTGGTGACTGCCAGCAGTCTCAGTGGAGAGGTGACCACGACTGACTGGTGCTTTCTTTAGAGCCTGATGGCCAACTCCTACAAGAAATCTCTTCTTTCCTAAAAGAAGTCGCTCTTTCATATTACCCTCGGCAGCGGTGCTGGACAATCCCACATTGGGCTCTCTTAATATTCCAGCTACTCTTTTTTTTTTTGCTTTCTAAGATAGAGGTCTTGCAAAAATATGTAAACTAAATCAGATTCTAGTGTAAGGAACTGTTTTAAAATCTGTCCAATTGTTTTTGAACTTTTGAAAATGCTTTCTTTTCTTCACATATATTATTTCTCCTAGACTTTGGAAAGTGAAAGAAAATTATTTTAGGGAGAGGTGAACAAAGCTGATAGATTTCCATTATGCTAGGGCATACATCTAGGTAATGGAGTGTTGTTCCTTAAATTCATTTCCTTGGGATTCTACTTGCTGTATTTTGATTTGAAATTGTTCACATAATGCTAATGGTCAGAGGTGCCATTTCTTATTTTGTCTCAGTTTCCTAAAGAGCAAAGAAAGAAAGGTAAATCTAAACGCGGCTCTCTTAACTCAACACCCATTAGGATGGCTGCGAAGCTATTAGAATAAATATGAAACAGTTGGAACTCTCCTACCTTGCTGGTTGGATTGTAAAATGATGCAACCGCGTTAGAAAACTTCAGAAGTTAAATCTATTATGTGGCCCAGCCATTCTACCCCTCAGAATCTACTCAAGGAAAAGCATAAGTTAACACAAAGATTTGCATATGAATAAAAATGTCAGTCACAATAGCAAAACTGTAAGCAATCCAAGTAATCAGCACAGGTGAAGGGTAAACAAATCACGAGACATTCATACAACAGAACACTACTCAGCAGTAATGAGGGGAGAGCTATTGACACATGTGACAAACCTGGATGACTCTCAAAAGTACTACGCTGACCAGAAGCAGCCACACAGAAAAAGGGTACAAGGAAACCTTTGGGGGCATTGGAAATGCCTATCCATTTTTTGGTAATGGTTGGTCCATATTTTTCCCTTAGTACATGTTTTATGGCAAAGATCCACCAACAGTAGACTAGAATATTCCCATTTGTTTAAACTACTTCAAAATCATGAAGTTAGCAGAAAGTTTGGTCTTAAGAATTATTTTCACAGAATTTATATCTAAGAGCCTTTTCCCAGTTAAATCTGGTTTTAGGAATCTTGATATACAAAGGTCAGTTAACCAGTAAATAAACCAGTTGTTGGCGTATTCAGGCTTTGTAAGAGACACTTAGTTCTCTTTGCTATTATCTTTCTTTATTGTGCATATTTCCTTTACTGACTCTGATGGCAATGAAAACAACCAAGGCACAAGGTTAACAGGAGTGGAGATTAGACAAGAGACAAAGGAAAATGTCTCCAGACTTTGTCACTCCCGAATAACAGTCTTAGAAAGGTGTTTCATTCATCCCTTAAAAAAATGTTGCATTTGCAATGATGTAAGAATCCAACAGTGGATCCTAAGAGATATAAATTGGTACAGAAATGCCTGTGTCTTGGTTGTGATGGTGGTCACAAGAATGTGTTTACATTTGTCAGAACTCATTGAACTAGACTCTTAGATGCATTTGTTATACGTAAATTACACGTAAATGAAGTTGGAGAAACACTAAAAAAGTGGTGAACTATTTTAGTTGTGACAGTCACATCAGCTGTGGTTTACTTTTTAGGATCAGTATTCAGAAACACTTTAAAAATGGGTGAACTTCATAATAATTTCTTTTGATAGAGTGAAATTATAAGGTGCTTCTCTTTTATCTACCCCATGAATGGTACAGAGGGCAGTTAATTACTTGTTTAGATTCTATGAGAAATACTTAATTCCACGTGCCCACATGTTCAACCAGACAGCAAGAAGAGGCTGCAACAGTCTTCACATTCACTTCTTCTAGACCTTTTCATGTATTTTAGTTGTTCAGTCGCTAAGTCTTGTCCAACTCTTTGCGACCCTATGGACTGCAGCACACCAGCTTTCCCTGTCCTTCACCATCTCCCGGAGTTTACTCAAATTCATGTCCATTGAGTCTGTGATGCCATCCAAACATCTCATCCTCTGTCGTCCCCTTCTCCTTCTGCCTTCAGTCTTTACCAGTATCAGGTTCTTTTCCAATAAGTCAGTTCTTCACATCAGGTACCAAAGTATTGGAGCTTCAGCATCAGTCCTTCCAATGAATATTCAAGATTGATTTCCTTTAGGATTGACTGGTTTGATCTCCTTGCAGTCCAAGGGACTCTCAAGAGTCTTCTGCAGCACTTGAACTCCAGCACAGTTTGAAAGCATCAGTTCTTGGGTTCTCAGCCTTCTTTATGGTCCAACTCTCACATCCATACCTGACTGTGGAAAAGCCATAGCTTTGACCTTTGTCAGAAAAGTGGTATCTCTCTTTTTTTAATATGCTGTCTAGGTTTGTCATATCTTTTCTTCCAAAGAGCAAGAGTCTTTTAATTTCATGGCTGCAGTCACCGTCCGCAGTGACTTTGGAGCCCAAGAAAATAATGCCTGTCACTGTTTCCATTTTTTTCCCTTCTGTTTGCCATGAAGTGATGGAACCCGATGCCGTGATCTTAGTTTTTTGAATGTTGAGTTTTAAGCCAGCTTTATCACTCTGCCCTTTTACCTTCATAAAAAGGATCTTTAGTTCCTCTTCACTTTCTCCCATTGTGGTGGTATCATCTGCATATCTGAGGTTGTTGATATTTCTCCTGGCAATTTTGATTCCAGCTTGTGATCCATCCAGCTTGGCATTTCACATGATGTATTCTGCATAGAAGTTAAATAAGCACGGTGACAGTATACAGCCTTGATGTAGTCCTTTCCCAGTTTTGAACCAGTTGGTTGTTCCGTTTCATGTCCAGTTCTAACTGTTGCTTCTTGACCTGCATACAGGTTTCGCAGGAGGCAGTTAAGGTGGTCTGGTATTCCCATCTCTTTAAGAGTTTTCCACAGTTTGTTGTGATCCACACAGTCAAAGGCCTTAGTGTAGTCAATGAAAGCAGAAGTAGATGTTTTTCCAGAATTCTCTTGCTTTTTGTATGATCCCATGGATGTTGGCAACTTGATGTCTGGTTCCTTTACCTTTTCTAAATTTAGCTTGTACATCGGAAGTTCTCAGTTCACGAACTGTCGAAGCCTAGATGGGAGGGTTTTGAGCATTACCTTGCTAGCGTGTAAACTGAGTGCAGTTGTATTTTAGTAGCAATCTTATTTGCAAGAAATACCATAACACACCAGATTCTGAGCGAACAAAGAAGGTTTTGTCCTTTAGGTTTCTTCAGTGCTAATAATTTGAATCTTACACATACAACAGAATTGAGACTCATGGAGTGTGTTAGGAATAATGAACTTTGATAGGAGTAATTGAGGTTATAAACAGCCCTTGTGAAAGATCTGCCTCAAGGTCATGCAGTGAGCGGGGTCATTAATTGTCTTACATGCTCACAGTCAAGACTCATTAGTGCTTACATAAACCGTTTTTAGTTGGACATATGTTACAAGTATACACATTTTTAAAAAGTCCAGACAGCATTCTACCTGTTTGTGATAACTTCTGAGTAAGTGACTTCTGATTTTGCTCATTCCCTTGCCTTCCAAAAACTCCTCTTATTACCCCTCTGCCACTGTTCACCCTGCTGTCAAGGCTTCAAGTAAGTTCCTTCTATTACACAAGCTACCTTTAATCTTTACAGTATCTCTTCTCTAAATTCATGTGACTCTGGAAGTTGGTACCATTCTTGTGACATATATCTTTGACAATTCTTAAGATAAATTATTTTGAACTTATAAATCAACTCAATATTTTTGAATTTACTTTTATGATACAATTTGGGGATTTTTTTGTATAGCCATTTTTCTTTGGCAGCAGGGAGCATGCCAGATATTTTAAAATCTTTCCTGCAATGTGTAATACAGGATCTTGTATAGCATCTATTTATACTGTACAAATTTTAAAAGCTAAAATTCTGTCAAAATGTTTCATTTTTAATAACTCTAAAAGGTAAACAGACATTCATTTAAAATCATGCATTACCAGAGATGTAAAATAATGTTCGTTTATGTGAGTCTAGTGTGTAAAGATAAGGAAAATGTTTTTCTTAATACAGTTTGTCTTTTACATCTTGTAAATTGACTTGTAGATATCAATGAATGCTTGGAGGACAAGAGTGTTTGCCAGGGAGGAGACTGCATTAATACTAAAGGGTCCTATGAGTGTACTTGTCCAGAAGGATTCCAGCTAAATGACAATAAAGGATGTCAAGGTAAACTTCTTTCTCTGCTTTTTAAATTATAATTTACATAATTACTCAGTTCTGTGTTGCTTCCTGATAATAGTTTACGGTTTTACCACTGTATATATAAATGAGCTATGCAAATTTGTATTATTATAATTTTTTTGAGTCTACATCAAGTACAGGAAGTTCCTGCCTTGCACTGCACCAAACTAACTGAAACTCAAACATTTTGAAACTGTGTCCTAGCTTTACGTGCTTCTGTGGTAACTATGATCACCTGTACTTTGCTGTACTTTCCTTCCTTTGGCCAACCTTGGTATTTGATAGTAAGTTACCTTTTCACTTTTACATATCCTTCATGGGACTATTTCTTTTTGTCCCATAACGTGTTACTGCTTTTTTGTTTTTCCTGATCCCTGTTTTTACTCAGTATCTAGCTTTTCCTCTCTCCAAAAAAAGCCTGATTAATAATTTGGTCATAATTACAGAGGACAGAGTTCTGTATTTTTTCAAAGTGCTCTCACATTTGATCCCCTGGACAGCTGTCCTCGTCCCGTCATCTGCTGTTTCACTTTCTGCAGTTTGTTACCCACAGTCAGCTGCGGTCTGAAAATACATGGAAAATGCCAGAAACAATTCACAAATTTTAAATTGCTTGCTGTTCTTACTAGAATATGAAATTTCATGCCATCCCATTTCATTCTGCTCCAGATGTGAATCATCCCTTCGTCTAGCACATCTCATCTGTTAGTCACTTAGTAGCCATCTCTACTGTCATCAGATCTGCTGTTGAGACACCATAGTGCCTGTGCTCCAGCAACTCTTATCTTACCTCATAATGGTTCCAGAGAACAAGGGTAGTGATGCAAACCATTTGGATATACCAAAAAGAAGCCATAGGGTATTTTTTTTTTAATGAAGAAGTGAAAGTTCTTGACTTACTAAGGAAAGGAAAAAGAATCCTATTTTAAGGTTGCAAGAACAAATCTTTTATCTGTGATACTGTGAAGAGGGAAGAAGAAATCTGTTCTGTTTTTGTTGTTGACCCTCAAACTGCAAAAGTCATGGCCACAGTGCATGCTAAATCCTTATAAGGTGAAAAAGGCATTAAACATGTACAGGAAGATAATTGGAAAGAGAGAGAAATTGTGTTCACATAACTTGTATTATGGTTTACTGTTCTCATTCTGTTTTATTATTAGTTGTTGATCTCTTACTGTGCCTTATTTATCAGTTAAAATTTATTGTATGTATATATAAGAAAAAAATAGTGTATACATGGTCCGGTACTATCCATAATTTCAAGTATCCTTATAATATCCTTATAAATAGCTTTATAATGTATTCTCTGGGGATAAAGGAGGAATGACGGTACAGGGAACACAAAGTACTAATAAGAACATAGCACTGATCACAACACAGTTTTAACTAAATGCCTGTTATGTGCCAGTTATGTATTACCTCACTTAATTTGTAGATAATTGAGGAGGAAAATTTTATCCATTTTGTGATGGAGTAATGGAAGCTCAGAGAAGTTAATTAGCATGCTCCTCACTAAGAAGTAATTGAACTGAGATTTGAACCCAAGATCTTTCCCTGTTATTTTCTCTACATTGCCATGCCAATTATTGTTACATTTATAGCCAAAGGAAAGAAGACAGATTCAGTGATTCCCCCCCCGCCCCAGTATAATGCATGGTTATTTTTGATGTTGTGATTAAAAAATCATATTTATTCCAACATTTTTAGCTACACGTAATTACCCCACAAATTTTCCTATAATTATTAGTCTTAATAAACCCATGCCTTTTTCCACTGAAAGCTCACACTTACCTGTTCTCTTATTTATTTCTAATATTAAATTTTCTTATTGTTCCTCCACCATTATGGAACTCTGTAATGTATCCCAAAGTACATATAAATAAAAGATTGTTGGAGTCATTTTTATCTGTTGTTCCTGGACATGTGTGACTTTTAAAATTCTGGTTTGTCATAATTTATATTCCTCTCCCATGTCCCAAATCACAGTATTCTTAAAAAAGGGAATATGGTGTCTACTCTCTTAGCTGTGGTTCTAGAATATTTACCCTATGTATCTTATCTACGTTCAGCTCTGTGTCCCTGAGATATAAAAGACATGGGCCTTTGCCTCAAGATCTTTTAAAATTAATGCCCTTACTGATCCCAGGATGTAAATATTCTGCAGCATGTACCTCAGACGAGAGTGTATATTTATTTACCTTCAAGGTAAACTTAAATTTTTCAGTGTTCCCAGTACAGAAATTAAATGTGCTTGGATTTAATGCAGTTGAGAAGAAAGATTTGAATTGTAAATTTATGACAGTATTTCCATTTGGGGGGCTTTTAAATCTCAATCTTGATTTATATAAAAATGCCAAGAGATACCCCTAAACCGACATTTGGGGTTAGGAATGATTTTTTGCTTGTTTCTTCTTGTCACAAAGTTTTGACCAAACAGAAGTAAAACCAAGTCTTACATGAACGGACCATGAGTTCATATTGCAAAGTTTATGTACTTCTAGAGTTAAATTACAAGAAACTAATTTAGTCATCTGATTAATTATTTGTACTGTCTTCTCTCAGTGTATTAAATTTATGTTTGTAATTTTTTAGGAGCTCAAATGTGGCTGCTTCAAACATACGATGTTTGATTGACTATAAATTAGTATTAAATTGACTTTATTCTCAGTCACATTGGTGACTCCCAATTTCCAGAATAAATTAATATGTCTACTTGAGAAACTTATATCCAAATTAATGAAAAATATTCCTGCAGTGGGATAGAGTACCATTTAAAAAATAGTATCTGTGAATTTGCTCCATCACCCACCTACTCTGATTAGAGGCTGTTTATAATGTCTTGTGCACTGACCTTGTTTTGAATCATCTCTCTTTGCCACATCACTGGAGGTAGGTTTATGATCCTTCACTCTGCCTAAAGTTAGTAGCCTACTTCTATTTAATCCCATGATCATGTCAGCTTTCTGTATGTGGGCATAGATTTCAGAGTTTGTTTTAATACTGAAAACATAATTTATGACAATGTGAATAACCATGGAACATATTTGAAAAATAATGTGTGATAGGCATAAAGTTAAAATCTTACCTAATAATCTGAAGTTAGGTCCATATTCAGGAAGGCATTTTCAATTGAAAGTGTAAGAATCTCTTCCCTCAGGACAATTAACGATGATACACAGACAGCATGGAAATGCTATATTAACAGTCTCTTTAGGAATGTAGCAGCATACATTTGAGCTTCAGAATACACTCAGTTTCACATTGTGACTTACACATGCCAAATTGTGAATTTCTGTGGAATCTCGGACGCATGAAAGAAACCCAACTTAAATATAGTCTGATTTTCAGCTGAGTTACTAGCAGCATAGTTTAGAAATGCCTCAATAAGTACAACCCAAATTGAATGCATATGTTTCTCTGGTTCCAGATATTCATGTTGTTCTTTCTTGGTGGTTTCCTGGAAAAAAGTCTGGGAATTCATCTACAGTTCCTGTCATCAGACTTTTTAGACAATTATTTGTTAATCAGTGACTTCTCTTGAAGCAAAAATGTTTATGCACATGATTCCCTATGCAAAGTTGCAAAGTCTGACAGTTTTTAAAAGGTCACATTGAGTCATAGGTAAAATAAGAAGGTGGTCTTAGATAACCTCTAGGGCTCTACAAGATGGACAGTGACCCTGGACTTGATTCCCAGGCCAGTGGAACTTTATGGCACCTTGTTGCCCAGGTGGAGGGCAACAGATTCCAGGCAGCAGTTTGGAAAGAAAGAATAGTGCTAACGGGTAAAAGACGGTCAGAGTTCAGGAAAGATTACAGTCTAAGATATTTTCAGTAGATAGTAAACATAGAGGATACCAGAAAATTTACAAAGGAAGGGAAGGATTTCAGAGTGGAATCATATTAAGAAATGGTAAAGTAGAAAATGATTCATTGCTCTTTCTTGAAATATTTTAAAATCAGTGACAATAACCAGAATGGGAGAGTTGTTAAGAAAATGAGTAATTCCTGCTTGATTTCGTAGTTAGGTTCAGTAGTAGATAAGCCAACTAGCCTGAAATATATGGCAGATGGAAGGGTAAAGAGTTCAGGCTTAATATACAGATAGCTAAATCAGTAATATTGCCAGAATTCCTGTTACACGATGAGAGGAACAGACATGAAGAAGAGCCCCAGGAGACCCTGGATACAGGGCAAAGAGTGACCCTCTGGAGGAGGGCAGCTGCCAGCATGGTGGCTAAGCATATTCTCTAGGTCTCTGTAAAGGCCCCTCATCTGTTGATTATCCATTTTAAATATTTAAAATATAACAGTGTGTACATGTCCATCCCAGACTGCCTAACTATCCCTTCCCTGCATCCTTCCCCTGGCAACCGTAAGAACATTCTTGAAGTCTGTGAGTCTGTTTCTGTTTTGTAAGTAAGTTCATTTGTATCCTTTCTTTTTAGATTTCACATAAAAGAGATGTCATATGATATTTCTCCTTTTCTGTCTGACTTACTTCACTCTGGGTGACACTCTCTAGGTCCACTCATGTTGCTGCAAATGGCATTATTTCATTCTGTTTTAATGGCTGAGTACTGTTCCATTGTATGTATGTACCACATTAAAGATAGACTTTTAAGATGATGTGTTGAGGGCCTATTTGTTGTTTAGTCGCTAAGTCATATCTGACTCTTTTGCAACCCCATGGACTGTAGCCGCCAGGCTCCTTTGTCCATGGGATTTCCCAGGCAAGAATACTAAAGTGGGTTGCCATTTCCTTCTCCAGGGGATCTTCCTGACCCAAGGATCAAACCCACATCTCCTGCCTTGGCAGGTGGATTCTTTACCACTGAGCCACCAGGGAAACCCAAGGACCTCGTTAGTAAGAAATGACTTCAGAAAGACAGGAAAATGACCTTAGGAGGGCTACTGCTAGGATAGTGCCTAGGACATGTGATACATTTACGACTCCAACTGACTAAGAGAACCTTAATCAATCACTGTTGAGTTAGAACAGAATGAACAAAACTGAGAGGTTTTGGTGAACAAGTATTTGTAATACACTCTTCACTTGCTATACTGGGAGGTGGACTCAGTTAAAATATGCAGTTCTCTTGAAGAAGCAGTCAGTGTAAGAGGGACACAGAGGAGACAAACAGCAGTGAAAGTGCAGTGCACACGGGCAGTCGTGTGTGTCAGCACCATCATGAATAGGTGAGCCATTCTCCATGACTCCTTACATTGTCCTCTTCAGGTGCTCTTAGCCAGCATCGTTAAGACTGCTTTGAAAGAACATTGCAAGGACACCAAACACTTCTGCATTATTAGCATTTAGAAGTACATCATCACCCTGGCTGGAGGGAGCATAGTCTTTCTTCATTGAGGACAAGCAGAGTATGAGATGGTCAACACAGTGGTCAACACAACTACAGCATGATTTGTTCATGAGTCTTAGTAATAATCATTACCACTTTCTTGACTCTTGGTGGTATTGAGTACTGCACTAAGCACTGGATGCTCATCCACTAATTTCATCATCACAAAGCTGTGCAAGTATTAAAGGCCACATTTTTCTTGTACTTTTTTTCTTGTATCCATTTTCAGTGAAATACATTGGAGTCAATTTCCTTTGTATATTTAGACATTTGAGAAGTGCCATTTTTGAGTCAAACACCATTAGACATGTCCAGCCTCTCCCTTAAGTTCACTTCCCAGGGATGGATAGGCATAGACTTGAGAAGACATACAGGCCACAAGAGAGCTATTTGCATCGTGGTGAAAGAAGATGCAGAAGAACACAGTATTCGCACTGAAGAATATTTCACAAAAGACTTAATTTATTAGATACCCTCAAGCCTCCTATATATATATATATACACACACACATTATATATATATATTTTAAAGGGTACCCTTGATTTGAACCTATGAACTTGCTTTTCTTAGGATAAAAATGGTGAACATCGACTATTTCCTATGATTCAACCCAAGTAATTTCTCTCTCCTGACAGTCCAGCTTATGTTGTGGTCTGGTGTGTATACACACTGTGTAGTGTGCCACCAAATACACATCTGGCCATTTTGTAATAGATTTTGCTTCCTGTCTTTATCTGATGTCATCAGAAAGCAAAACAGATTTTTTTCAAGTATGTGGAACTCTTCTTGATTCCAGATATTAATGAATGTGAACAACCTGGACTCTGTGGTCCTCATGGAGAATGTCTAAACACAGACAGTTCTTTTCACTGCGTCTGCGAACAGGGTTTCTCAATCTCTGCAGATGGACGTACGTGTGAAGGTAAGACAAACAATAAGACCTCATGTAATTATTGCATGATAAAGCAGAGAGGAGATGCCTTTCTATTTTAATTGGCACAGGCTCTGAGACACTGACAGGCACTCATGATTTAAGGCCTTGGAACACATATGCACCAAGGGGACCCCTCCCTGAAATGCAGCTCAAGCTGGCTAGGACTTACCAACAGGATAAACTGCTATTATAATGGTGAAAATACTCACAGGTGATTCCATGACTGGTACTGAATTAATGAGTCAAAATGTGTGGGAGGTGATGATTTTAGGTTCACGTGGGAGACAGGAAAATGGAGCAACATCCCTGATATAACCAAGACTCTGTTGATTTTGATTATGTTTCATATAGATCATCTGTATCATTCTGTATATAAACATGCCTTGCTTTATTTTTCTCTGTACCATTGTCAGCAGAGATTTTCCAGAGTTATCCCTCTAAGATTCTTTGCTCTGAACCAGTATATTTTCCTACCTTTCAGTATTTATTATATCCTATGAGCAAATTAAGTTGTAAGACATTAAGATAACATGTTGGCTTCCTGTTGGCAACTCTTTATGTTTGCAGGGCTGCAGCACTGGTTATATACATAAGATTTATATTCTTGATGACTTATGATAGTTTGATAAATTGGAGAATAATTCATCTGAACGTTTATGAAAGTAAACTGAGAAGAGTCCTGTAATCATAATTTTTCATCCATCCCTTTGAGAATCTAGGTTATCAAAACCCAGCTCTGTTTTAAAGAAGTATGAAGGTTCTGTTCTGGGCCTGTGATAGGACTTAGTCTCGTTGCTTTCAAAAGGAGTGGAGCAGGAAGTGTGTTCTCTCCTTACTCACACCACAGTGGAATCGAGCCGAGGACTGGCAACCAGGTTCATCTGAAACTAATTATTTTATTGAGAAGAATAAACTGATCTTATAAAAAGCAGGAGATTGTTGAAATTGCTCTCCTGCTGAGTAGACAAAACATGAATGCCAGATTTGGCTTCAACTGAAAGAGAGATAGTGCAGGGTAGGGTTTAAAGATTATGAGGGGTTTGGAAGTGATCAAAAGTGGGGAAATGGAGAAAAACATCATAAAGAAGATGCCCATGAGAGGTTTACTCCATGTTTCAGTGGTTTGAGTTTTAATTAATTTTATATTTAGAGCTCTGAGACTAGAGTTCATAAGAAAGAGCATGAATGCAGGCCTTCTGGGGGATCACAGAATTCCCTGGTAGAGAGGATAGGGTGCTAGCTGATTTGAGTGACTGAAGAAATGAAATTTTCAGAATGTTCACTTCCCTGCCTTCTAGAAGGGTGCAGGTTTGCTTCTTCAGCTAGCTGTAAAACATGGCTAGTAAGGTCTTCCTTAACTGAGAAATGATCCGAGTTACAGATACCAGTAGCTGTGCCATACAAAAACTGTATTTTAAAAAAATGTATAAGTCATCTCAAGTGCTTACCAGTCAAAGCCATATACCAGCATAAACATACTCATGTTTGTTTTTTCTTTTGTACTTTGTACTTTTTCTTTAAATCTGTGTCTTTTAAGAATTATATAATCACTGTAACTTAGTTGCAGTTCTAATATGTTTAGGCATTTACTTGGCGGGGATTTGAATTTTAAACTGTGTTTTTAGAAAACTTGTAGGGCTTTGGAAATTCCTGTACATTAGTATACGGTCTTTGACTCTTGTTCCATATTTTTTACTCCAGAATCTGGACAATTTTTACAAAACTAACAAAGCAGATACTTTAGAATATTGTGCTGATACCTGGCAGTATAACTAGAAAGTCCCCTCATTATTAGGCATGTTAATCTCTTTCTTGAATAAGCTTTGCAAGATTTTCATTTTTTATGGTCTTAATCCAGTAGATTAAACTGGCTCAAATTTTCTTTCATTGGACTTAGTTTGAAACTTGTGACAGTAGCAATATGTGTTGATTCTACCCCTGGCAGTGGTGTAGGACAAAGCCAGTCCATGTGATTGGGATTTAGCTATGGAGCTGGTGTGTATAGGATTTGAATTAACACCGAGAAGTGGCTAGCACTCTTGCTTAGTGCCCATCCATCAGCTTACCTCCTAACTTCTAATTAAAGCAGTTGAAGCCACATGGACACGAGGGCTGGCATTCCTTGCTTCAAGCGGAGCTGAAGGAATCCTGCCCAGCCGAGGGGAGGAGGGCCCTTCCCTAATCCCCCATGACTTGGAGAGTTGTCAGCATCTGTTCACAGATATTGAACCACAATGAAGAGGCATTCTCTGTCACAATCAACTGTCTCAGGTATCAAGGAGCAGGATCGAGTCTTTGAAAATAAAAACAGCACCACTGGCTCCATCCTTTCTCTTATGGTGCTCTGGGAGCACATATGTGGGAGAGGATGGAGAAGCATCTTGTTTTTCCCCCATGAGATAAAGAACAAGTGTCAGTTGAACTTGGAATAGGAAGTAAGTGGTGGTGTACAGCTGTTTGTTTATTCATTTACTCCGTTATAGAGCACCTGTCTCGTGCCAGGCACTGTTAGTGTTCCGAGGGCAAAATACTCCCTGTTCTTGTCCATGTGGAGCCTACATTCCAGGAAGCAATTCGGGGATAAACAAGTAAATTGTACATATTGAAATTATGTTCTTATATTTAAACAATATAACATGGTTATATTTTAAGGATATAAAAAAGTATAGGATACAGCATGTCATATATAATCTATAACTCACAGAGTTGTGTTTTTTTTTTCCCAAGTCCTACATGTGAATGTCAGGAAGCAAGGCCCTTTTGATTTACTTCCATTTCTGTAATTCTTTCTTTTCTTCTTGTAACTGTGGTTCTTCTCCTCCTGCCACCTGCCTTTACACCCTCTAGCCAGAGATTGTGTAGGAAAGCAAAGGAGACTTTTGACTTCTTTCATTCAGCTCACTGTTTTATATCTTAAATTGGCTTATTCATTTGTTTTAAAAAGTCCCAATTCTTTGGTTCCTTTATTTTCGCCCACTTTTTAAATTACAGAATTCAAATTTGCTTGCTGATGATATGTCAGTGTAGGTTCATAGGAAATACATGTATCCTCCCATTTGTAAGCTGACTCAGTTTTGTTTCTTCATCGGCAGCAGGATGTGAGTGAGTGGGAAGAAGACTGGGGAAACTTGTGGCAGTCAGAATCCTCAGTGTCTCCATGTCCGTGCCCTGGCCCCATGGAGAAATGCCTCCTGGCCTCTGACTTGGCATCACTCTGTTCACGTGCCTCTGGGAGGGCTGCTCTTGGCCAGGAATGGCTGTGCTCTCCCAGTTGGCTGTCTATGTCGCTTGAGACATTGTATGACAACAGATGAAACTGGGGACATCAGGCATCTCTAGACTCCACTGTGGTTTCTAGTCTGTTCACATAATACACTGGCCACACTGGTCTAGCAGGGACCTCAGAGGAGCCTAGCGTCACAGAGGGAGCATCGGTGACTTATGGAACTGGTTAGTCATGACGAATTAGGCCTCTAAACTGTGACCAAAATCACTCCCTAAAATCATGTCCTTTAGAAAGCATCTTCATTCATTCATCCATTTGACAAATATTTATTGCATGTCTACTATATACTGGCCACTCCTAGGAACCAGGGTGATGTCTCTGAACGAAGAATATCTCCATTTTTTGGAGACAATAAACTAATGTCAGCTATATAATATGCTATAAAGTGGTAAACCCCATGAAAGAGAGCAGAGTAATGGGGATCTGAGGGCTAGAGCAAAGAATGGAAGTTACAAACTAGGGTGGTCACAACTGGCCGTTCTGCCTCTGTAATGTAGATTAATGAAACTAATGCTAAAATTGTGTCTGAGTAACAGATGAGGCCATGTTAAGTGCTTTTCTTTTTCAAACTGGTCATCGACTGGCTAAGTGATAATAGCCTGTCAATGAATAGACAGGAGGATGTAAGATTGTCTGCTGAAGGCCTCTTTCCAGTTGGCAACATGTGAGTTCTGTTGTCCAGACAGGAATTAAAAAATCAGAGTATAATACCAAGAGCAAGTCTGATGTGAATTATGGGCTTTGCTTGATAATGATGTGTCATCAGTCATAGCAAAAGTACCACTCTGGTGGGGGTGGCTGACAGTGGGAGAAGCTGGGTGGGGGTCGGTTTTGGAAAACAAAGGGAATTAGGAAACTTCCTGTGAAATTTTATGGGAAACCTAAAAATGCTCTTTAAAGTCTGCTTTTAAAAATCAGATATTCCTGAAATTAACCTGTTTTTCATTAAAGAAAAAAAAAAAACACCTTTAAGTTCAATTCTGTATTCAACTGCTGTCTTTTTCTCCCCTGAATGTTGTCGTTTCTTACTTTTCAAAAAAGCACGCCAGATGGAGTTATGTGATCAAGAACTTCCGCTGTCACATTCACAGCAACTCTCATATTGATTTAAAAATTGAGAACTGTAGGATTGGAAGGGGACTTTTGGAACACTGAACTTAACTCTGAAACCCAAAGCACTCAAAGAATCAAGTCCTATTGTTGAACGGCTATATAGTCTCTAATCCTGTAAGCTATTTAGATATCTACCATAAACCGCTTCTTGCTAACTCATTCGTTTGGGTGGAAAAACACAACAAGTGCAAGTGATAAGGATGGCTGGCTTCATGGAGTTAACTGAGAACAGTGGTATCAGAAAGATTAAACGAAGTTGGGTCCAAACTCTTAGATCAATTTTGTGTGCGTTGGGAACCAGAAAATACACTAAGGACGACCTTTGCCAAATCAAAGAAAGAAAAACGAACCGGGAGTGAGTGTGGTTTTGTTTTCAGACTTTGAGGTACATTTTCCACGAGCAGTGTAGAAAGAAAGTATAAAACCATGTTGACAGCACTCCAAGGCAGTTGGTGGTTTTGTGGCATGGAGATAGAACTTTATGTCTATCACCAAAGAGAAAATATTTTTGAAAATGACTTAGCCAAGTAGGACATTGAAGTACCCTGACACAATAATATATTACATCTGGCTACTTGGCCCAAAGATTTTTAAGTTTTTCGGTACTTTTTAGGCTTGGAAAGTGAAAAAAAAAAAATCTAGTAAGAGAATACAACCAGAGAATTTCTTTTCTAAAGACAGGGAATTTAGCTTAACAACAGGATCCTTTCCCTCCCTTGTGTGAAAAAGGATCAGACAGCATTCCAGGTAAGGAAAGGAAGTGGCCTCTTGCTATAAAGGCTACTGTTCTTCACACTCACTCCTCCTGTGAATGTACTTCTGCAGAAGTGAATGAAATGGATGTTTAAATCATTAGGGAGAGAGCTGAGGAAATCTTGCTGGAATAAGCTGCTTTTGGGTCTGGAATACGTATTTTCCATGCGTTGCTTGATTGTCCTCCGTATATCAGCATTTTTATAAAGAAATTCACAATGGTGGCAAAAAAATTGGGGAGCTCTTCCTAAGCCTTTTATCGCTGCTGACCTCTTTATACCCCAGAGCTATGGAAAATCATTTGTTCATAGAAGATGTAAACACTTTTCCTTTCAGTCAAAAAATAGACATGAAGCTTCCAGAAAGGGCAGTCTGTGAACAGGCAGGCTGCCCCTCACACATTGTGCTGTGTCCTCCAGCTCATGTCTGGGCACCGAGAGCTTCTTGCATCTATTTTGATGAATCTTTGGATGTCATCAGTAACCCAAGTTCTCGGTATATCATGGAAGGTTGTTGTCAATGATATTTTTGTACTTTAGACCTAAATTGTAATGCTTAATATATTGAGTCCAGAATCAGTTACTTTGTAGGCATCTAACAGACAGTATGATGTGGTTGTCTTGGACACCCAGTATGAGTGGACTGGAGAAACTTCACATATCTGATTTCATGACTTTATTAAAACAAAAGCAGTAATAGTAATAGCCAGCATTCACTGATTTCTTGTTAGGAGCCAGGCTTGTACGCTAACTCTATTGTACCTATTTTCTCTTTTAATTTGTGCAACAAACATACAGGTAGGTTAAATATTAATTTGTTTGCTTTGGTTCCATTGAGCAGCTTAAAGTAAGGAAATTTATTATGCTAACAAGAAGTACATTGATTGTTACCTCTCATCTACTATAGGTCTTTATTTAATGTCGCTTTCTCAGTAAGTCCTTTTTTTGCATTTTTTTGAAGTATAGTTGATTTACAGCTGTATAGCAATAATTAATACATTATTGTGTATTATTCAATATCAATGTTGAATATTTTTCATATTCAATATCCTGTGATAAGCCATAATGGGAAAGAATATGAAAAAAACCATCCTTTTTCATATTCTTTCCCATTATGGTTTATCACAGGATATTGAATATAGTTCCCTGTGCTGTACATAGGACCTTGTTATTTATCCGTTCTATATATACCAGTTTGTATCTGCTAATTCCAAACTCCCAATCCATCCCTCTCTCACCCTCTCCCTTGGCAACCAGCAATCTATCCTCTGTGTCCCTGATTCTTTCATAGATAGGTTAATCTGTGTCATGCTTTTGATTCCACATAAAAGTGATATCATATGGTATTTGACTTTCTCTTCCTGACTTACACTTAGTGTGATGATCTCTTGTGTCCATGTTGCTGCAAATGGCATTATTTAGTTCTTTTTTATGGTCAAGGAGTATTCCATTGTGTATATGTATCACATCCTCTTTCATCTATTCATCTGTCAGTGAACCTTTCTCTAATCATCCTCTTCTCACCTTCACTCACCCCCACATTTCTGTTTTCTCTTTTTTAAACTACCTTATTTTACTTCTTTGTCTTGTTTATTGTCCAGTCTTCCTGCTAGACACTAAGGCTCATAAGACGTGAATCTTTGTCTGTTTTGTTCACAATTTTGTGCCTTTGAGAATGTTAGGTAGGGCCAGTAAAAATTAGGATGGCCGAAAGAGTCATTTGGTTAGTGAATGCGTTCAATAAAGTTCTTAGTGAAAATGAAAAATATGTCTTATTTTTACTTAAAATCAAAGGAACTTTTTGGCCAACCCAGTACTTCGTGAATGAATGAAGGGACTTAGTGCAAAGCCTTCCCTATTTTTTGAAGATCTGACTCCCTAAAGCACACTCTGCTTGGTAACTGGGTGCAGCAGTGGCTAAAATGTTGGGCTGTGGAATTCGGATACATGGGCTTGAAGTCTTGCTCCAGCACTTTCAAGTTGTGTGGACTTGACTCACATGAGTCATATATATCAGTTCCGCATTGCATAATAAGCATAAAATACAGCACCTACATTTTTTTGTAGGAGTTTTTGGAAGAATTAAGTATGTCAATGGGTGTTGGCAAGTATTAACACACACTTGGAATGGAGTTTGGTCCCTAGAATATGCTCGATGGATGTGAATTATTGTTAGTATTTTAGCACTTCTTACACTGACACCCTTGTTATTGCCATGTGTTTCCCTTCATATGTGGGTACCTAAAAGGAAGGGGGCATTTAAAACCTGTTTATTTGATCTGTGCTCAGAAAATATGCAACACACAATTGTGTATTTGTGAATTAAATAGTCTGGCAATTCAAAGTCCAAGTCTGGATATAAATTAATTACTACTATATTTTTTTCTACATTTAAATCCCAGTTTATTAAAGTCATGTAGAATATGGTACAGTAACTCATTTATACATAATTTGCTTTAATTCCTCACCCTTTGTTTTCCCTAAGCATTCCATATGACTGACTTTCCCTGTTTACTCTCCAAGTATTTCAAGTTTTTAAGTATTTGATGTGTCAGTGCCCATAAATTGATCATTCATGCTAACACTTGTTTGCATTTAAGTATCGGCATTGTTATTTCTAGAGGTACTATTTTCTGTGGTTTCAAAACTCATCTTTCTTGGCATCCTATATGAATATAGAAAGAAAAATTATAATAGTGAAAAAATGGGAATTTTTTTGGCTGCTCTTATATTGCCTCTGGGGCCTAAGTGTCAGAAAGATGAATCTGGGGTTTGATGTGTTTGGCCTGTGGTTAGGGTTTTCTCCCAGTCTCACTGGCAGCACCTCTTGGTGTAAGAAATACTATATGAAAAGAGAAAATGCACAGCATGGCTCTGAAGTTAGAATAAGATATTATATGTGTTTTTAGAACAGCTCAGGTGTAAAAATGTAAAACCATTAAATGAATGCAAAGATAATCCAAATGGTTATAAATAAATATGTTAAAACAAAATTGTTGTCATTTAAAAAACTTAAACCATGTGAAAATGCAAGGTATGTATTTCACACATAGTATCTTTTTCACGTAATTGTGGTAGAAGAAATATGCAATTAAAATTTTGGGAACTTTTTCTAAATGGCCTAGGATTTATTTGGAGAATTTATTAAAATACCCCACTTATGTGATATTCTGTTACATGACAGTAAATTAGAATTATTGTTTACCTTTGGGAATAGAAGAAGTTTTGTGTTTTTTTTGAAGCTTTCTTCTCATTTCTTCTCTATAAATTTTTAGAAATTGTGTGTGTGTGTCAAATTCAAATACTTCTCCTTAAATTTCTGTTTTTATATAACATTCTTTCAGTCTATCATAGGAAGAAATAAGAAGAAAATGACTTTTTAAGTTCAGAAATCACTTTGCTTCTCTTTCTCTGGAAAGAAACATGGATGATTTATAGCTTTTGCTTTTCTGAAAAGAAAAAGTGCTTGGTGTCTGATTAAAAATATACTACTTTTCAACTCGGAATTTTTCCTTAAATGTCACAGATACTCAGTTTGGGATTTGCACCTGTAGTAACTGAGGTTTTAATCACAATTGAACAAACATCTGGCCCTTGTAATGGTTTCCTCAGGCAGCACCTCTCTGCTGCACTCACATCCTGTTCTCTGAGGGGAAGGATCTGAACCCAGTGCAAACTGGAGGCTTTCAGGGATGTTTAATGACACAGATGCCCTTTCTAGCTGCAGAACCTGAGCTTTGTGGGCTGCCTTGATGAGGAGAAGTGGCCACAGATCCCTTTCCCCATTTCCTTAGTCTTTCACTGCAGGAGCTTGATAATACAGTTCAAAATGTAAAAGCCAAACTATGCTTCTTCAGTTTTTTTTTTTAAAAGCAGTTGATTTAAAATGATTTCATTCATGAGGATTTTCATCCTTGGCCTTAGTCTGAATGATAGAGATAATCACTTCTGTACATTTATTCCATTTCCTTGTCTTCAAAAGCCATATGGAAATGAGAACAAGGGATATAATTTAAATATTTGAAAAGTTCTTATGACTTTTTTAGATCTTCAGGAAAAACCCACAAAATTTAAAAGCTCATTATATTTTATCCTCATGCAGGAAGACATTTACTAACTGTAGTAATTTTAAACTTATGAAAGAGCATGCAAGTTGCAGAAAGGGAAGAGAACTAGGAACCAACTCTCAGCAGTTCAGATGCACTTGGGAGGGAGTGTTGCCAGTGAGGGCCCAGGGAGCTGGATTGACCCAGATCTAGTGTCTTATCATTAATGCTTACTAGTTTCTTATCATTAATGCTTACATGGCCTCCCTTTCACATATCACATGTATCAGTCTTCCATTTTCTGTTGCCTGTTTAAATATTCATAATTTCTAAAACCATATGTCCTAGAACATTAGGATTTCAGTTTGTTCTGAACATATACCAATGCTGTTATAATTCTAAGGAAGTGATTAAAAAATTCGTTCCATAGTAACATTCAAACACTTTCTACAAGACAGAAAATAGTAGCAGAGTCTGGACAGTATTCAAGTGATTCCCTTGACTTACAGTGGATCACATAGAAATGAAAAAATTTTTAAAAAATATGTATTGTTACATTGGTTCTCATTTTCACCTATATGGAAAAAAAAATTGACTTCATTTGCATATGAAGGAAATTGAAGTTTCAGAGAATTTCAATGGCTTACAATGGACAGATAGGGAATGGTGACCAGGATTACTACTCAGTCCCTTAATACTTTTGTCTAATAAGTCTTACCAAGGGGAAAGAGAACAAGCTTTTGAATGGTTAAGATTGTCTTTAACCAGGAAATATAGCAGTGTGGACTGGCTTTTTTTCTTTCCAGTAAACATTTTAAATTGCTTAAAATATATAAAGAAAAGTGAATCAATCACAGGGTACTTTTGGTAAACTTTCAGAGAGTGAGCACACTTGGTAGCAAGCCTCCTGAACCCTCTCTCAAGCTTCTTTCCAATTATTACCCATTCCCTCCTCAATACCCACACACAGCAGTAACCATGGTTTTGTTTGCATTACCAGGCTTTGTTGTGCTTGTTTTTGAAGGTTATATTCATAGAATCATGTAGTAATTACTCATTTGTCTCTGGCTTATTTTGTGCAACAGTATGCTTGTAAATGTCACCTGTGTTACATGTAGCAGTACTTAATCTTCACATATTTCATTGTATGAATATACTACAATTATGTATCCATTCTATTGTTGATGGGCATTTGGATTACTTTGTTTGGGACTGTTGTAAACAGAACTTTAGTGACTAATCTTGAGCATGCCTTTTGATTGACATCATCACTCATTTCTGTTGGATATTATCTGGTTGTGTTCTCCAGTATTCTTGCCTGGAGAATCCCATGGACAGAGGGGCCTGGAGAGCTACAGTCCATAAGGTCACAGAGTTGGACATGACTGAAACGACTTAGCATGCACACATGTAATTTATAGGTCATAGATCATATGTATGTCTCATTTTCATAGCCAGTTTTTCAGAGTATTAATTTACACTGCTACCAGCTAAGTATGAGACTTCCAGTGTCACATCTTTATCAACAGTTGGAATGGTTAGTCCTTTTAAAGGTTAGTCATGCTAAGTAATGGGATCTGGTCATGGTGTCAATTTGCGTTTCCCTTGTGAGGATTGATGTAGAACAAGTTTTCATACCTTTATATTGGCTCTTTCAGTATTGTTTCATTTGTCTGCTTCTGTATAACATATCCCTTCCAAAGGAGATGCTCAGTACAACTAATCCTGTCAATGGTAACTTCAGATTAACCTGAGTCCTTAATTTTAATGAAGTTTCTAGTATTTTGATTATGTTGAGATCAGTACTTTTCGTGTTTGTAATCTTTGATACTCTTTTATATTTTCTTCTGAAAGCTTCATTTTATATTTTACATTTGGAACTGTCTTTGCCCTGAAATTGATCTTTGCATATGGTGTGAAATAGAGGTCAGGATTTACTTTTTTTCTTAAATGGATTTCCATTTGGGTCATCACTGCTTGAGAAGCATACCCCTTTCCAGCTGATCTACAATGGTAACTCTGTCATGAAACATGTGTTCAAATGTAGATTGGCCTATTTCCTCCTTCTTCATTCTATCCATAGGTTTCTGTATCTACCCTTGCACCAATAGCATACTGTCTTAATTATAGTAGCTTTATAGTAAATTTAAATATATGGTGCTGTAAATTCTAAATTATAGTATTTTGTTCTTCACTGAGATTGTCAGGCCTATTTTTGGCCCTCTGCATTTCTATGTAAGTTTTATAATTAGCTTATTGATTTTCACCAAAAAACAAATAAAAAACCCCCAAAACTCTATTGGGATTTTGATTGGAATTGCACTGACTCAACAGGTTGATTTGGGAAGTTTCATATTTTACAATATTGAGTCTTCCAATCCACAAATAAGACATATCCTTCGGTTTATTTAAATTTTATTTCATTTACTGTGGTGTTCTGTTGCAGTTTTTGTGTGTACAGTCTTGCACAACATATTTAGACTTATGTTGAGGTTTTTAATATTTGTATACTGTTGTAAATGGTATTTAAAGTGGTTTTTAACCCTTATAATTGTTACTAGTGTATAGAGCTACATTTGATTTTTGTACATTGACCTTGTATCCATGACATTGCTGAATTTACTTATTTGTAGTAGTTTACCTTCAGATTCTTTTGGATTTGGTACATAAACCATTATGTTATAGCTGAAAAAAAATATTATTTCAGCTATTTAAAAGTTAGTCTTAGGGTGGGACGTTCTGGGACAATAACATTGAAACATGTATATTGTCATATGTGAAGCGGAACACCATTCCATGTTCTATGCATGGGACGGATGCTCAGGGATGGAGCGTTGGGATGACACAGAGGGATGGGAAGGGGAGGGAGGTGGGAGGAGGGTTCGGGAGGGGGAGCACATGTGAACCCATGGCTGATTCATGTCAATGTATGGCAAAAACTACTACAATATTGTAAAGTAATTAGCCCCCAACTAAAATAAAAAAAAAAAAAGTTAGTCTTATTTTTCTTTCAATAATTACACCTTTTCTCACCTGATACTTTCTAGTATCTCTACTACATAGAAGTGGTAATAAATTGTAAATTGTGTTGTTCATATCATCTATAACTCCACTGTTTTTTGTCTGCCTATTACATAATTTACTGAGGGATTATTATATATTCTCCATTATTATGGAGATTTATCTGTTTCTGATTTTAGTTTGCTGGATTTTGTTTTATATATTTTCTGGCAGTTGAATTAGATATAGAATTTTTGTATTTTCCTGGTGGATTGAACCTTTCATCTCTTTGAAGTGTCACTTTTTCTATCAATGCATCTTACCTTTAAATCTACTGTATCTTTGTGTAGCTACATGTGCTTTCTTTCAATCAGATTTTAGACAATGTATCTTTTCCTATATTTCTGTGTTCTTATAGTAAAGGTTCTTTCTCTTATAAAAAGAATATACTAGTTCTTTACTAATTCATGTATACAATTCAGTTTGTATACATTTAACTACTGGTATTTGGAAGATTCAAATCCATATCAACCTCTGTTTTCCATTTGTCTCATCTCTTTGTTCCTTTTCCTTTCTTTCCTACTTCTACATTTTAGAGTATTTTTTATTATATCACTCTCCAACTCTGTTTTTAAAAAATGTTTTTGAAAGAATGCTTTCCTATGATTTTTTAACTGAATAGTGAATGAAAGGAAAATAAAATGCACCAAAAGTTAAGTTTGGATTCTAAAACATACTGGCCTAAGTTCCACTTTCACATAATGAAAAGTGAAGTTCTATACAGTACTTATCTATATACAGTAGAAAAGTAAAATCTTCAGAGAGAAAATATTTATAGCTGGCAGTTTACCATTTGTATTTGAGGAAGGGATTGGGTCCAAAGTGTTTATTTTTCATTCAACATAATCTCTGAATTCATGTACAGAAGACTGTACTTATGGCAGGGTCTCCAGAGATTTTGAAAGGGAAACAAATATAGCTTTGTATGAAAAAAAAACCTTAGTTAGATTAAAAAGCACCTCAAGTTTTTTTTTGTTTGCTGCATTGTTTTCAATTGCAGCTGCAGTTGTGGAAAATTGCTATGGTTTTCTAACTTAAAATATTTCCTAACTTAATAATAATCAGCAGAATTTTCTCTTAAGTAATATTTTTATCATTTCAAGCAAAACAGTTTATTTTAAAATTCAGCATTCAGTTTCTTAACTGTCAACTGGAAGAATTATTTAAACATTACAAATTTTTCAATATTTTAGAATATTTATGAATGTCTACTCTACTTTTGCACAGTTTTACTTTACTCATTGCTGTTAGAATGTAGAATATACTAAGATACATACTCAAGGAGAATATTATTTGCTTTCATACCTTCACATAGTTGATTGCAAACAAATAACTTAAAGGTAATGTGTGTTTATTGTGAAAAACTTAGAAAATGATGAAAAGTGAAAAAGAAAAACATTTGTCAACCAACCAGTTACCATTTGGTTTATTTATTTTTTATAGTTTTCAGTATTTAAATGTTATAATAAGATGATATGCTTTTTGTCTTTATTTTTCTGATATTCATATCTTCCTAATTTTTCCTAGTTCTATCGTATGATTACACCCTACATTTGTGAATATATGCTCCTAATTATGGAGATATAAACTCTGTCCTTTGTTGCTGCTACTGTTTATGCTTTATGAAGAAACTTGTATGTAAATATTTCTTTTCATCAATTATCCCGTCCCTGGAGTAGATTCTAAGACATTTAAATACAAGATCAAAGAATATTAGCAGCTTTATGGGTCTTAACAACATATGTGAGTTCCTTACTTTCCAGAAATGTACCAGTGTCTGCTTCCACCAGAACCCAGTGAGACCTCCTAGCTTCTAACACTCTCTCCAAAAAGAAACTCACATTTATATTTTCCTCTGGTAATTTGATAAGAAAATAATATCTCATTTAATTTGCATTTAACATTAGGTTAACTTCTTTTATATTTATCTCCGTTTTTTCTGTGAGTGGTTTTTTTTTTTACCTACCTGAGGTGTTTTTCTGATTTATGTGTACTAAGGATAGTATCATTTATCTGTGTTTTACAAATGTTTTTCTCATTCTTTAACTTGCCTTTTAGTTTCATGATGCTGTTATTTCTTTCGTTGCTTTCTACTTGGTCATTTTCCCTGTCCTGTTCTGAAAAACTGTATATTTATATTTCTTATAGTACTTTAATCTTTGTGGGCTTTTTTTTTTTGTATTTAAATCTTTCATATATCTGGGATATGAAAATGAATGTTTTCTTGCCCATCAGTTTGTCCTTTTATCTTCATTCTAGAAGAGCGTTTTAAGTTGGCATTTGAAAATTTCAAATACAAATTCTTGTATGATAAATTTACTTTTTAAACTGTCTTCAGGGCAGCTTTAATTTGACTGTTGCTTTCAGATGGCATGTAAAATGGCGAGGTCATTAGTGGTTTTTCT
Organism: Okapia johnstoni; assembly: GCA_024291935.2. Lineage (NCBI taxonomy): Eukaryota > Metazoa > Chordata > Mammalia > Artiodactyla > Giraffidae > Okapia > Okapia johnstoni. Next base: position 118,840,197 of record CM044306.1, on the reverse strand, counting down.
AGCCCAGCCCCACTGTGTCTGTGGTTCTTTCTCCTGTGCTGTGGCCTTGAGTGCTCAGCCTTGCATTTTGGTACTAATGTCATCACTTAAGATCTTCCTAAGTGTTTAGTGAGGGGCAGGAAGAACCTGTGTGATTTTTGACTCAAGGTTGGGTCAAAATGCCTCCAAGAAGCTCCAGCTGAGTCTAGAAGAGCTTGGAGGGCAAAGGTAGGTTGTCTGGGTGAGAAATAGGGCCTCAGAGCTGCAGGGGTAAAGGGAGAGGAGTGTGTCCTGGCAGAAAAATGCCATGAGCAAAGACTTAGAGACATGAAATACCGTATGGGTTTTGGGACCTAGTAAGTCATCTCAGTTGCATGTGTGAGATGGGGGATAAAGTGATGCATAAGATACAGCTGAAGAGGTCAACAAAGGGTAGATTGTGAAAGGCTTGCTTGCTTTTGTATTCAATGGTATTATGTTTAATGTTGCCATTACACACCTGCTATGTGCCAGACTTTGTTCAAGGCTATGGTAGGCTGCAGTCCATGGGGTCGCGAAGAGTTGGACATGACTGAGCGACTTCACTTTCACTTTTCCCTTTCATGCACTGGAGAAGGAAATGGCAGCCCACTCCAGTGTTCTTGCCTGGAGAATCCCAGGGATGGGGGAGCCTGGTGGGCTGCCGTCTATGGGGTCGCACAGAGTCGGACACGACTGAAGCAACTTAGCAGCAGCAGCATGGACACACAATGATTAGCAAAACAGACATGGTGTCTGCCCTCTAGGAAATGCATGCGCAGGACACAAGCAGTAAATACTCAAATAAGCATTTTAAAAAACGTATGACTACGTATCATTAAGCTGCTGCAAAGGAAAGAATAGTCTAGTCAATGAGAGGAGAGAGGAGGGAAAGCTCATTCATTTCACCTGAAGGTCTCTTAAGACAGGGCATTTGAGCTGAGCCCTGAGGAATGAGTTACCTGTGGAAGAGTGAGGTTGGGTGAAGTTGTAGGAAGGGCAAAGGCTCCAAGGCAGGAAAGTACTAGGAGCTTTCAGGGAAGTGAGAATGACCAATGCCTGGTGCTTGGAGGGAGGCATAGTGAGGGATAGACTGAAGAACAGGGACAGAATGTAAAAGCCTCACAGGAAACATTAGGAGTTTAAATACCATTCTAACTGAAACATACTAGCAGATTTTAAGCGGGACTGTGATAATATTCCATCATTTATAAGATGTGTATTTTTTCACATTTTAATATAGGAATGTTTGTTTCAGTTGATGTGATTTGTTTAAAAATAAACACTAGCAAATAATTGAATTTGCAGAGCTCTTTTCTCTTTCAGTGGTATATAAAATAAACTCTTAGGTTTGATGTTATTTAATACTCTATATTTTTAAACTGTATGTTGCCCAGAGTACTGTTTGGAAATGGGATTAAAAGGTCAAGAGAAAAGTAAGGGCATCTTCTTCTTGGATGTTGTTCAGACCAGACATATTGGTAGCTCAGACTAGAGCAGTAACAGTGTTGTGGAAAGAAATGAATGAATCAAATGTTTTGGAGATAGACCCTGGTACTGGATTAGAACATAGTGTTGGCTTGGTTGTAGGGGAAGGAGGAAATGGAATATTGAGGATAGATCCCTGCTTCTGGAGGTAACAAGTAGATATTTGGTGGCTCTATTTCTTTACATGGTGAAAGATGAAGGAAAATTTTTAAGATCAAAAGTATCATTTGGGTGTATTGAATTATAGTTGCCTGGCAGAAAGTGAAGAAGAACTAAAGAGCCTCTTGATGAAAGTGAAAGAGGAGAGTGAAAAAGTTGGCTTAAAGATCAACATTCAGAAAACTAAGATCATGGCATCCGGTCCCATCACTTCATGGCAAATAGATGGGGAAACAGTGGAAACAGTGGCTGACTTTATTTTGGGGGGCTCCAAAATCACTGCAGATGGTGATTGCAGCCATGAAATTAAAAGACACTTACTCCTTGGAAGGAAAGTTATGACCAACCTAAACAGCATATTAAAAAGCAGAGACATTACTTTGTCAACAAAGGTCCGTCTAGTCAAGGCTATGGTTTTTCCTGTAGTCATGTATGGATGTGAGAGTTGGGCTATAAAGAAAGCTGAGTGCTGAAGAATTGATGCTTTTGAACTGTGGTGTTGGAGAAGACTCTTGAGAGTCCCTTGGACTGCAAGGAGATCCAACCAGTCCATCCTAAAGGAGATCAGTCCTGGGTGTTCATTGGAAGGACTGATGTTGAAGCTGAAACTCCAATATTTTGGCCATCTGATGCAAAGAGCTGACTCATTGGAAAAGACCCTGATGTTGGGAAAGATTGAGGGCAGGAGGAGAAGGGGACAACAGAGGATAAGATGGTTAGATGGCATCACTGACTCAGTGGACATGAGTTTGGGTGGACTCCGGCAGTTGGTGATGGACAGGGAGGCCTGGTGTGCTGTGGTTCATGGGGTCTCAAAGAGTCAGACACGACTGAGCGACTGAACTGAACTGAAATATCCATGTGGGTATGACAGTCAGGCAATTGAATCAAGTTAGATCTGATGTTTGGAAAAGAAGGCCTTTGCTGGAGATTCGAATTGAAATCCTCAAATGTAGATGGTATTTGAAGCTATTAGAATGGATGAGGCCATCAGGAGAGATCATGGAATGAGAAGAAAAAAAGGCCTAGGACTAAGTCCTGAGAAATATATTTAGGGGTCAAGTAAAAGAGAAAGACTGTGGCAATGTGGCCAGAGAAAACCCAGGAGCATATGGAACCATGGAATCCTATGGAAGAGAGTACTTTAAGAAGAGGAGAGTTGTCAAGTGCATTAAATGCCATTGAGTGTGATGGGTTTTTGCCATACATCAACATGAATCAGCCACGGGTATACATGTGTCCCCCCATCCCGAACCCCTCCTCCCACATCCTTCTCCCCCTGTATTCCTCTGGGTTGTCCCAGAGCACAGACTTTGAGTGACCTGCTTCATGCATCAAACTTGCAGTGGTCATCTGTCTACGTATGGTAATATATATGTTTCAATGCTGTTCTCTCAAATCATCCCACCCTTGCCTTCTCCCACTGAGTCCAAAAATCTGTTTTTTACATCTGTGTCTCCTTTGCAGCTCTGCATGTAGGATCATCATTACCATCTTTCTAAAGTCCTTATATGCATTAATAAACAGTATTTGTTAATATACAGTATTTGTCTTTCTCTTTCTGACTTATTTCACTCTATATAATGGGCTCTAGTTTCATCCACCTCATTAGAACTGACTCAAATGTATTCCTTTTTATAGCTAAGTAATATTCCATTGTATATATGTACCACAACTTCCTTATCCATTCGTCTGCCGAAGGACATCTTGGTTGCTTCCATGTCCTAGCTTTGTAAATAGTGCTGCAGTGAATGTTGGGGTACACATGTCTCTTTCAATTCTGATTTACTTTGGGTTTATGCCCAGCAGTGTGATTGCTGGCTCATAATGGCAATTCTATTCCTAGTTTTTAAAGGACTCTGCATATTGTTCTCCATAGTGGCTGTATCAGTTTGCATCCCCACCAACAGTGTAAGAGGGTTCCCTTTTCTCCACACCCTCTCCAGCATTGATTATTTGTAGATTTTTTGATGATGACCATTCTGACCTGAGTGAGATGATACTTTGTTGTGGTTTTGATTTGCATTTCTCTAATAGTGACATTGAGCATCTTTTCATGTGTTTATTAGCCATCTGTATGTTTTCTTTGGAGAAATGTCTGTTTGGGTCCCTTGCCCACTTTTTGATTGGGTTGTTTGTTTTTCTGGTATTGAGCTGCATGAGCTACTTGTGTATTTTGGAGATTAATTCTTTGCAGTTTCATTTGCTACTATTTTCTCCCATTCTGAGGATCTTCTTTTTACCTTACTTATAGTTTCCTTCATTGTGCAAAAGCTTTTAGGTTTAATTAGGCTTCATTTGTTTATTTTTGTTTTTATTTCCATTACTCTGGGAGGTGGGTCATAGTGGATGTTGCTGTGATTTATGTCATAGAGAGTTCTGCCTATGTTTTCCTCTAAGAGCTTTATAGTTTCTGGTCTTACATTTAGATCTTTAATCCATTTTGAGTTTATTTTTGTGTATGGTGTTAGAAAGTGTTCTAGTTTCATTTTTTTTACATGCAGTTGACCAGTTTTTCCAGCACCACTTGTTGAAGAGGCTGTCTTTTCTCTATTGTATATCTTTGCCTCCTTTGTCAAAGATAAGGTGTCCATAGGTGTGTCGATTTATTTCTGGACTTTCTGTTTTGTTCCATTGATTTATGAAGACCTGTATACTGAAAACTCTAAAACACTGATGAAAGAAGTCAAAGATGACACAAATAGATGGAGAAATATGCCATGTTCTTGGATTGGAAGAATCAATATAGGGAATGAGTATACTACCCAAAGCAATCTATAGATTCAGTGCAATCCCTATCAAACTACCAATGGTATTTTTCACAGAACTAGAATAAATAATTTCACAACTTGTATGGAAACACAAAAGACCTCAAATAGGCAAAGCAATATTGAGAAAAAAGAATGGAACTGGAGGAATCGACCTTCCTGACTTCAGACTCTACTACAAAGCTACAGTCATCAGGACAGTATGGTATTGGCACAAAGTCCTTTGGATTTTGCAAAATGATGACCTTATCAAGGGCCATTTTGGTGGAGTCCTAAATAATGGAGCCACCCAAGAGCAAATGAGAACTAGCAGAGTAGTCCAGAATCTTGGCTGTTAAAAGGAGTGGGAAATGTGGCTCTAGATGAAAGGATTGTGTGTGCCCTGAGGCCCTATTTAGGATGATAGCATGAAATTTTATTAATAGATCCTGACGGAATGATCCAGTAGATAGGGAAAGAGGGCAGTAGAAGATACAGTAACAGAGGGGTCAGCTAGAAAAGCAAATAAACTGACAGCTGAATACGGATGAGCTCCCGAGGCCATGTGACAAGGGCCTTTGTACTGTTATCCCTGGAGAAAACCTGAAAGGGCTTTAAAAGTGAAAGTGAATGTCACTCAGTTGTGTCTGACTCTTTGTGACCCCATAGACTCTACAGGCTCCAAAATCACTGCAGTTGGTGACTGCAGCCGTGAAATAAAAAAGACACTTACTCCTTGGAAGAAAACTTATGACCAACCTAGACAACATATTAAAAAGCAGAGACATTACTTTGTCAACAGGGGTCTGTCTAGTCAAAACTATGGTTTTTCCAGTGGTCATGTATGGATGTGAGAGTTGGACCATAAAGAAAGCTGAGCGCTGAAGAATTGATGCTTTTGAACTGTGGTGTTGGAGAAGACTCTTGAGAGTCCTTTGGACAGCAAGGAGATCCAACTAGTCCATCTTAAAGGAAATCAGTCCTGAATATTCATTGGAAGGACTGATTTTGAAGCTGAAACTCCAATACTTTGGCCACCTGATGCGAAGAGCTGACTCATTGGAAAAGACCCTGATGCTGGTTCCAAACAGGAAAAGAAGTATGTCAAGACTGTATATTGTCACCCTGCTTATTTAACTTATTTGCAGAGTACATATATGAGAAACGCTGGGCTGGAGGAAGCACAAGGTGGAATAAAGATTGCTGGGAGAAATATCAATAAGCTCAGCTATGCAGATGACACCACCCTTATAGCAGAAAGTGAAGAAGAACTAAAGAGCCTTTTGATGAAAGTGAAAGAGGAGAGTGAAAAAGTTGGCTTAAAGCTCAATATTCAGAAAACTAAGATCATGGCATCCAGTCCCATCACTTCATGGCAAATAGATGAGGAAACAGTGGAAACAGTGGCTGACTTTATTTTTTTGGACTCCAAAATCACTGCAGATGGTGACTGCAGCCATGAAATTAAAAGACACTTACTCCTTGGAAGGAAAGTTATGACCAACCTAGACAGCATATTAAAAAGCAGAGACATTACTTTGTCAACAGGGGTCTGTCTAGTCAAAACTATGGTTTTTCCAGTAGTCATGTATGGATGTGAGAGTTGGACTATAAAGAAAGCTGAGTGCTGAAGAATTGATGCTTTTGAACTGTGGTGCTGGAGATGACTCTTGAGAGTCCCTTGGACTGCAAGGAGATCCAACCAGTCCATCCTAAAGGAGATCAGTCCTGGGTGTTCATTGGTAGAACTGATGTTGAAGCTGAAACTCCAATAATTTGGCCGCCTGATGCAAAGAGCTGACTCATTTGAAAAGACCCTGATGTTGGGAAAGATTGAGGGCAGGAGGAGAAGGGGACGACAGAGGATGAGATGGTTGGATGGCATCACTAACTCAATGGACATGGGTTTGGGTGGACTCCGGCAGTGGGTGATGGACAGGGAGGCCTGGCATGCTGCAGTCCTTGGTGTCGCAAAGAGTCAGACACGACTGAGTGACTGAACTGAACTGAGACTATACAGTCCATGGAATTCTCCAGGCCCCAATACTGGAGTGGGTAGCCTTTCCCTTCTCCAGGGGATATTCCCAATCCAGGGATTGAACCCAGGTCTCCCTCATTGTAGGCAGATTCTTTACCAGCTGAGCCACAAGGGAAGCCCAAGAAGACTGGAGTGGGTAGCCTATCCTTTCTCCAGCAGATCTGGAGATTCCAGCAGATTCCAGCAGACCCAGGAATTGAACCAGTGTCTCCTGCGTTGCAGGTGGATTCTTTACCAACTGGGCTATTTCAATAGGTTAATCATTCTCTCATTGTGGAAGATGGGTTTGGAGTTGTAGTGAGTAGCTGAGAGCACAAACCTAGTTGGAATGCCTTTGCAGGAATTCAAATGGTAGTGAGGAGGCCCTGAGGAAAATTGGAGAAGAATGGAGAGCTTGGAGATGAACAGAAGAGAAAATCGGAGGAGCTCGATGCTTGTACATGGGGAGGTGATCAAGGATGAGTCCTATGTCGTTGGGTATATTGACTGGGATGGTGATGATTGTGATTTTAGGGTGGTTTTCCATTAGTCTATCTTTAATTCTGACTGGTTGATCTGTTATCCATGTATTGATTGATTAAAATCAGAACAAAGTTTTGGTTTTGTTTCTTGGGAATTTCTAAGTGTTCTCAGATATTATTTGGGAGGCTGCTCTGGGTAATTTTAAAAGAATGATTTAAGTGAATCTCTTTTAAAGTAGTGAGTTTGAAGGCTGGGAAAAAAATTGACCTCTCATTGGCCAGCCTTGTTTTCCAGAATTTGGGGGCTAGAAAGTTAGATTTGAAATAACTTGCTCTACTTCTGTCATTTCTCATTGCTGATCTTTAGGCTGCTGGCTTTCAAAACATGCTTGTGACCATCATGGTCCTCAGGTTTTTCTCCCCCACTTATCTGTTCAGCAGCAACATGGCAGTCACACTCTGCACAAAGATGCCTTCTGCTGTTTTCTGGCTCATCCCCATTTCCCAGAACAAAGCAATTTTCCATAACACATAAGGCCCATATTCTTCAGCCTTGTTGATGCTGCCAGATCTCAGTGGACCTTGTTTTAAAAGGCACTTTCCATATCCTATTGTGTTGCCTGGATTGTCTCCAAATTCAGTTTTTAATTTCCTATTGGCTAAATTGTATTTTTTTTCTTTCGGCCTGCGCTCATCTTCCGTTTAATCCTGGCTTTTCTCCTCTGCTGTGAGGGAGACCTTAATCTCTTTTGGGCCATCAGCCATGCCATTTAAAAATTCATTTGGGCATCTGTTCAGCTGGTTTAATGTTGTTCAGTCCCACTTCTTGGCTGGAGTTTACTGTCTCCTTGCCTGCTTCCATTCCTTTCAGTAAAAGGTATGAGGGCTGCGTTTCTCCTCTTCAGTAAAGGGTATGAGGGCTCCTCATGAGGGGAGCCATGCACCCTCTTCCAGTGTGAGCCCCCTTTCTGTGGCTCTGTTCTCCTAATATTCTAGTGCCAAATATTTAACCCATTCAATTGGTCAGGAAGCCTTGGGCTGAAACACTGGTTCATTCCATCTTACAGAGAGATCCGAAGAGCACCAACACTAGACATGGCCCCAGGACATTCTGTGGCTTACACACCCTTGATGCTTTCTTTGCACCAAGGTCTTTCTTTGCAAGGGTCGCCTAGAATCTTCAGCACCTACAGTACTTTGGATCTTTAGATTTCAGGTATGATGATACTGGATGTTAAGGCCTTGCAAAAGGACAAGAGGAGGGTACTTGATTAAACTGCAAGTCAGTAAGTGGTAAGTCAAGGAGTGTGTTTTCTGACTTGCATCTTTGAAGTGCATACATCCCAGTGTACTTGATGGGCTCACATTTGAGTTAATTCTGATCACTCTCTCAGATGACCTTCAATAACCATCACCATGATGGGAGATAAGATGTGGTAGGTACAGTCACAAACTTAGATTCAGAAGGTTGTTCCTTCACTAGGCACTGCTTCTTTGACAGCTCTACCATTAATTGACTGGGTAACCTTGAGGCAAGTTACTTCTCCTTTGTAGCTCTCAGCTTTCTGCTTCTTAAAATGAAGAAATCAAACCAGGTAATCTTCAAAGCCTCTTCGAATTGAGATGAACCTTTTCATTCATCTAAAAATACTCTGATGACAGGAAGGCTTCTTCTTTCCAACCATGCAAGGGCTGTGGAGATTTTCCTGTGAGTCATCCCTTACCAAAAATGATACCCCATTCCTGTCATCCCCCTCTCTCGAGAGCCCTTGCAGCAGAAATAAGGCTTGTCAGGGAGCTCCTTCCTTGAATAGGTGGATATGTCCTGCTTGGAATAAGAAAAAGGAAAATCAATGAAGCAAAGGTAGGAGATGTTAAGAAAATGAGAAAAAGACTTGTTAATTCAAAACAAAAAACAGAAGAATATAACTGAAACAAAGAAAGCCACATCATTTTACTGACCGATATACACAAATACGCCCTTATCCCCATGTATTTGGACTGTTGTGCATATAATACAAAATATTTAATGGATCATTGATGTCTTATGTATTTTATTGTTGAGGTCTTTGAACACAGTTGTAATTTCTTTATTAGTAAATAAGGGTTACCTGACTTCAGCCCCTTTTAGAAAATCATGTCTCCTCTCTGTACTTTTACCTTATTTCATAGCTCACTTTACCTAAGTGCGAGTTGAGGGACATAGTACAAGGTTGGAGTTCTGCTCTTGTGTGTAGAATCCCTAGTAATGATCAGTAGGTTTTGAAAAGCCTTTGGTCCATTGAGAAAATGGACTAAGTAGAGAGGGATGGGATGCAGTGGGGGAGAGTGGAAGGGAGGCTCATGAGGAGGGGGCGGGTGTATGTATACATATAGCTGATTCACTTAGATGTAAAGCAGAAACTAACACAACATTGTAAAGCAATTATACACTAAAAAAAAAAAGCGCGTACAGACAAGGATCATTGGTCTACCAAGTAGGGCAAATGGTTAAGATCCTCGAAGTGTATGGTCGTGTGGGTCATTGGCAACACTGCTCCTTTAAAAATGAGCCGCTGGCAGTTGCATTTGCCCAGGATTATGCTCTGTTTCACTTTCTGACCTTTGGGTCATCTTGTTATTGGAGAATTCACATCAATGATCTGCTTTCCTTGGTCTGCATAATTCTTTTCTTGAATTCATTTTCGTTGAAAGGGTAATGTTTATATCTGCCTTGCTTAGTAAAATATAAATAGCAAAAATGTGCATGAGAAATCACTGCTTACACTGATGTATCAGCTTCATCTGGGTTGTCAACTGAGAGATCTCTGAACAGTTACTCCTGTATCACTTCCTGGGTAGACAGTGTGGCTGGTGATAGACAATATCATATATGACTTTTACAGATGCCTAAGCAGAATTCCTTTAGTAACTTACTAGAGTCATCCTTCATTAAGCAAAAAGAAAATCTGTGATGTTTGAATCTTTCAAAATTTAGTTTCATATTCGAAGTTCAATTTCAGCAAAAGCGGACTAAAGTATGCATCTTGGTCAGGCTTTTATTCTAACATAATAAATTTTCTTAACCATTAGCCTTAGAGTTAATCTTCAATGTGGCAGTTCTTATGAATCTGTTTATAGATAGGACTAACAGTGGAAAAATATCTCTGAGAGCGCTTGTCATCAAAGAAAATTCTAATGAAATAATGGGGCTTTTAAATATAGATCATTAGTCAGAGACATGAAACAAACATCCTCTTATTAGGCTATTACCTCACCTCATTGTTGAAAGCATGAAACTGCAGAGAGTTAGAGTATATCATTTTCATAAAATATTAGTTGTTGAAGAGCTGGTCTCCAGGCATTTTAGGTTATTTTTTCCTATTCATTGAAGTCCAAAATATTGCTCATCTGAACTTTTTCTGTTAATCACTATTACAGTAAATCTGAGACTGCAAGACGCCCAGTAATTCATTACCAATGCAGAACTTGTTCACCTTAAGGTCAGTTATTCAGTCCTTGAGCTGACTGTCATTAACAAGAAATCATCATCTTGAATGAATAAAAGAAATAATAAAAAGGAAAGCAAGAGGGTTTACTTCAAGAATCTGGACTGAAATCCACTGGGTTTCTGGGCGCCATTTCCCCCTCCTCCTCTTCTACTCTCCACTGTCCCCTTTTAGAAGGGAATAAGCTGCTGGCGAGGTTGAGTTGAAGGTTCCCTACCCCCAGAAGTAGCCCTGTTAAGCACTATAGTGTCCCCACATACTCTGGGAGCACAGAGGAGGGGCCCTGAAATCTGCCACAGAGGAGGTATCTCTTGGGCTGATCCAGGGCCAGGGAGAGTTTTGAGCAAAGTGGGCAGAGGGGAGAATTTCTAGTGGAGAAAGGTGTATGCACGAAGTCAGTGAGAAATTGAAGACTATAGGGTTTTCAAAGAACTCTAGTACTTAGGCTCATCAGGCAGAAGCATGAATTAGGAAAGAAGTTGGCTAAGAACTATGGCCAGATGTGTAGCCAGATGCCCGATGATGAACGGTACTCTGCTACAGAGAGTGATTCGTTTCTCTAGCCTCAAAACGGTATAGAACATTCTGAGTGAGGGAATGTCCCTGGCAGGTTTGCAGTTTGGTGGAGAATGGATATTTTCAAATTAATTAATTAACTTGGTTGTGCTGGGTCTTAGCTGTGGCAGGCAGGATCTTTATTTGCAGTATGCGAACTCTTAGTTACTGCATGTGGGATATAGTTCCCTGACCAGGGATCAAACCCAGGCTCCCTGCACTGGGAGAGCAGAGTCTTAGCCACTGGACTACCAGGGAAATCACTGGAGAATGGATTTGAGGGAAGCAGACAAAACTGGAGATAAACCAATTAGGGGGATGAGAAATACCAGGGAAGATAAGAGGGTAGGATTCAGAAGGGACAAGGACTAGGAGAGAAGGAAGAATTGACACTAAGGTTCCTGGCTGGGATGACAGCTTGGGCTCTCAGGAGACAGCAGTACAGGAGAAATGGAGATGAGCTGAGGAGGGGAGCAGTAGGGGGTTCACTTACTATGACCGTGTCCAATAGATGTTAGATAGAGGGTTCTGAAGGGCAGACCCTTGAGAGAGATTGGGACACCATCAGCATGCAAATGGTAATTAAAGCACTTCTGAGTTTCTTTCCAGCCCGTAAATCCTGTGGTTCAATGAATAACGTCATCTCTTCCACAAATGCCCATTGCAGGAAGTCTAAAATGAGTAGTGGCCGGTGTGAAGTGACTTGATGACACAGTGCAATTCCGTCTCTCGTGGTTCTGACTAGTAAATCAGTTGTGATGCTGACATTGAAAATCCATCAGGACAGATTTAATGAGTGTCTTTTCTGTGGTAGATGCTTCAAGGAAGATTTACTATTTTTTTTTTTTAAGATGTGAAATCATTTCGTTGAGTTTTTCCATTCAAGTTGAGGTAAGATGTAGAGGTTTAAAAAAAGGGTAGAGGTCAGAGAGATTGCTCAGGAAGGTCAGGAAGTGGGGTTTAGAAGGAAGACAGTGAATAGTGAATTTGAGATGATAACAGAAGATGAAATGGAAATGATCAAGAATAAGAAGGATCTTGGCCGAAGACCAACACTGGATTCATGCCACGTGAAGTCTGTGAAGAGCATAGAGAGCAGAGGAGAAGGGAGTTTTGGGGAATAAAGCAGGTCACAGGGAGGGCCGGCCTGAGCCCTGACAGGCACCACCTTCAGGCTGAGAAAGGGTGAGGCTCAGTGAGCCAGGGAGGTTAAAGTTAGAACAAGAATAATCCTCCGTCAGGGGTCGTGAAAAGGGAGTTTTAGGAGAAAGGTGACCAGACGTGATGATGACTGACTAGAAAATGATCATTGAATTTAATGATAGGTTGGCTGCTGGTGGTGTTTCTCAAAGGATAAAGAGTTAGAAAGACAGAGTGTAGGTCAGTAAGGGAAGAGTAAGAAGAGGAGTAATAATTATAATAGTAACAGTAACATGTACACTTCCTAAGTTATATGGTAGGCAGTGTTTTATGCACCTTGTGCATTTTAATTTTGTAAATTATCATAGTAATTCTAGAAACATACTAGTATTATTAACGTTACTAGTATCGTCACTGTTTCCTTTTTGCTGATGAGGTATATTAGGAGATAAAAGCAGTGAGCATAGATAGTTCTTTTGATACATTTTGCAAGGATATAAGAAATGGAAAAAGCACAGTAGGGGACATTGTGGTTAAATGAAAGCTTTTCTAAGAGACTGTGACATTTCTGAAAGCAGTGAGGGAAGGAGCCAGGGAGGAATCGTTGAAGATACAGGAGAAGGATGAGCAGGTGGGACCAGAGGAAGAGGTGACTGGTAGGCATGGAGAGAGGGCCCAGCCTTAAGGAGAAGGGACAGTGTTTTGAGAAAATTAAGAAAGTTTTATAGTCACTCATCTTTTGCAGTTCAAAAGTGAGACTGTGTCTGAAGTTACGCTTGATAGTGTTGGACAGTTAGGAAGAGACGTGAGGGAGCTGCTGAATATCATCGCGTGCGTCTTCTTTTCTTGAAAAATTTCTGAGTCAGTGTTTGAAGTTTTAGAAAAACTTAACCTTATTAGTATGAACTTGCCCAAACTGAATTCTTTCGAGTGTGATTTCACTTGTCATCTTCTTTATCATTTGTTACCTCATTTTGTTATTTGAACATAAACATGAAATCTTCTTCACATGTATTTGGATGCAATAATTGCATATTCTGTTGATCGTTTCTCAAAAAAACTTGTATTTGGGGCCTGTTTGGTCAAGAGGCAGAGAGGACAAAGAGCCTGGCAGTTGCAATGTGCAGTGTGGCCATAAACAAGGAGAACGGAAGTGCTGGGGATGGGAGACTGGAGAGGAAAGTGAGTAACGTAGCTGAGGATAAAGAACTGTATTGAAAAGTCCATTTGTGACTTTAAAACTGAGACTTCACTTTTACGAGAACACTTTTATTAATGGGAGATAGCACAGGACCACTGTCATCAAGTTTATAGAGAACAAAGTGAACTTACAAGTTGGCCACTGGCTAATCAGTTGGAGCAGCAGTGACATTTAGGATCTGAGTGGCTATAAATTGGTGACAGGAAATCGTTCCCCGTGAATAAAGTCTTTCCTCTAGAGTGACAGGGACTGGCTGGCTACACTGCTGAATTTATCAGATCAGATTCTCCCTCCCTGCCTCCCTCTACTCCTGCCTCTTTCCCTTCATGGGAATGCTATTTAAACTTGACCAAGTGTTTGTGCTCAGTTGCTGAGTTGTATCCAACTCTTTGTGACCCCATGGACTGTAGCCTGCTAGGCTCCTCTGTCCATTCATTATCTCTAGGACCGAGTAAATCGTTGCTCAAGCAGGCCAATGATTTCAGCCGCCAATTTGCCAGATAGAACTATTAGTATTTACAGCAATCAAAAAAGGTGACAATATTTGCCCATATTTCCACTGTAGGAATATCCTCTCCTTGGAAATGAAGTAATCAAAAATATTTAGAAAACATGGACTGGGGCAATTGTAGCAGTCATTTCAGTTTCAAAACATTTCCTGAGGAAAAGTAAATGTTTTGTTTCTCATAAAACCCAATATTTTGTCTATTGAGATATGTTCATCAAAACATTTTATTTATATATAAAATGTTTTAGAAGTTCATTCTGTGTAAACATGATCATCTCATACTAATCGGGGTGTGTTGAGCACCTCTGTCTCTCCATTGATATCTAGTGTTTGTCTGTCTGTGTTTTGTGTCTCATGGTCAATGTCTTTTTTGCAGATATTGATGAATGTGTAAACAACACTATTTGTGACAGTCACGGGTTTTGTGACAATACGGCTGGCTCCTTCCGCTGCCTCTGTTATCAGGGCTTTCAGGCCCCACAGGATGGGCAAGGGTGTGTGGGTGAGTTCTTAGATTTTTTTTCTCCCGACATCTCTCTATCAAAAAGAAATCAAAATCATCAACCACAGGAGAGATGGAAGCAAGGTAACTGGGCAGAATTACATAATCTGATCTTGTCGTATGGTTTAGAGAGGTGCACAGTGACCCCGCGGCTTCTGAAATGGTTAGGGATGTTAAGAAATAGAGAAGCCTAACTTTGGATTTAAATATATATTAAAAAGAGCATCTGTTTAAACTCTTAGCTGGGTATGCGGAACGCTCCAGTCCCTCCTGCACAGGAAATAGAGTCTGGTGTGTGGTAGAGCTTGTCTGTCTTCAAAATGTACCTCCCTTAGGCAGTGCGTTTAAGGAAACGTGTTGGCAGGAGTTTCTGTTTCCAGGAATGACACCCGTAAAATGATGCTTTGGATTGTGCAAGCATAGTTCTTCCATCTGTTCTGAGATTGTCAGAGCTGGAAGGAATCTTGAGAGTCATCAGATGTCCTAGAATATGGTCCATCACATGCTCACATAAAAGAAGCCACCTCCTATGTCATGTTCTGATCAGCCATGATTTCTTTAAGTCAAATTCATTATGAGGCATACTTTCAATTAGAGCAATTAAATGGGAAAGAAGTTATTTAATTCAGAACTTCACAGATAACAAGGCTTTTTCTTTACTCTTAATTAAGAAAAAATGCCTCTGGTTGTTACATGGCAGATGACACTTGAGGATGAGTCAGCAACTTTTTAGTTTGGAAATTTGCAATGAAAGCAGCAGTTCATTTCCCATTCAGATTGAACTGGGAAAACAAAGTCGGTTTGGAAATTTAACAATAAAATCACTTGAATAGTAACCACCTTTAAGGTAACACTGTTGTAATCACTTGTTCCAATTCCTGCTATAGTTTCCTATGCACTAAATTACAGTGGTAAAAACCATCTGCCATTCACTAAATATGTCGACTTAATAGGTCCTGTGGTCTGGCCCTCACTTACCTTCTCAGCCTAACCTCTTGCTTCCTCGCCAGTTATGTTCCTGCAGCATAAAACTGCTTATGATTGTTTATGTAGCTGGGAAGTGATTAGGCTGTTGTTTGCTCCTTTTGCTGAGAATAACCTCCTGGCCTCCCCTTCCCTGAGCCTCAGTCCATCCCATTCATTCCTGAAGCCCCTGAAGCCAGAAGTTCAATGTCATCTCCTCCCAGGTACCATTCCTGTTCCACTTCTCACCCTCCAGCTGAGCTATGATCCTTCCTTCTGCTTCCCAAATACCTTGAGCAAATTCTATTGTAATACTTAAATCCTTTTGTGCAAAAATTAATCATGTATGTGCTGCCTGCAGCTGCCTTTTCCAAGGCAACAAGCTCCATGTGATTGAGAACATTGTCTGTCTGTCTGTCTCTGTCTCTCCTGACTGGGCCTGATGTTTGGCCCATTATAGGTGCTCAGTAAATGTTAACTGTTACCTACTGCGATATCAGATGTCAAACCACTGACTCCACTTAGCTTCTGAGCCCTTGGTTAATGTTCATTTCTAACCAGGCAGATGAGTGCACCAAATCCACGTCAATGTTTCATTTCGACCCACAACATACCACCCTTAGAGAAGGAATATCTGTTATCGTGTTAACAGACTTAAACGTGTTGTTATATTTATCTGTCTGTTCTCTTGGAAAAACATTAACTGAGCACCTCTTATATGTACCTCACCACACTGGGTGTTCTTCAGGGTTTAAGAGATGAATCAGCCCTCTGGGACCAAACTTTGGCCACTCTGTTCCCACTGCTTGGACCCTGGCTGCTTACCCTTCTTATCTACTCATCCTTCAGATGGAGCTTGGTTCCAGTATTACTGCCTTAACCCACCACTGCACTTAAGGTCCACTGTTCCATGCTGTCGTAGTGCTCTGTACTTGTCATTCCTAGCACTTATCCTGGCCTATATGACTTGACATTAAGCTCTCGGAAGGCAGGAGCTGGCAGGAGCTCCCTGAAGACTTCCTACATCGTCATAGTCTCCCCAGTCTGAACCATAGAAGTAAACTAGAAAATATTTTTTGATTCAGTGAATACCATCTGGTAGGAAAGATTTCAATAGCTATGGAAATAATACAAGTTAGAAAGTAGAAAATTTCATTTGACAGTTACCTAAAATTGACAAATGCAAACTGGCAAATTTCTAAAGTCAATTTTTCTGGTCTAAATTATGACTGTCCAGGTTGATTAAATATACCAACTCTCTGCTTTACTTTGTCATAATATCTTTTCATAAGCAAAACTCAGCTTATCGGATTTATATCTGTTTATATACAAAGTGAAATGGAAAACTGAGGTAATTATCCAAGTAAGTCAAGAGAGATAAACTTTTTGTTCAATTAACTGGGTATAGAAGGTGAAAATAGTATTTTTTCCCCTGAATGATTTGGATAATTGCTCAAATTTTTAACTTTCTATAAACCATCTTAGAGTGTGCTCATGAAAGCCAATGTTTGTACACAGTTAATCATGTTTAATGCATAAAATACATGAACATTTCAGATGTCAAGTCAGGTACTTTGTTTACTGGGCTCTCATTAATAACATTTCTTCAGAGGAGAAAAGATAAAAAGTAGTATTGGACAAGGGCAAACATAAAATTAGCCTCTCTTTATGGCTATGTACTTGCTTACTGTTGAATAAAATGGACTCATCTGTGAATTTTTAGTGTTTTAGTTAAGTATATTTAAGTAAAAATAACAATATCTAGCAGGAGTAGAAATTACACTGTGGAACACAAACAGAAATTTTAAAGGCATGGTAATATCAGTGAGAAATTACTGGACCAATCTGCTTCCTGCCAATGGTTAATGTAACCCAGTAACTACTTACAGGAGTTGTCCCTTCATTTCCCAAAGAGATACTCAACCTGAATTCTAGTTGTCAAGTTCTGAACATTTTGGCTCTAGGGAACTATATCTTTAGACATGTGAGTTGATTGTAAACAATTTCTAAAAATGCATTTCAAGAATACGGCAGTTTCTGAAGTGCCAATGCTGCTAATTTTCCTTGAATTAAAAACCAAGACAGAATTACCCGGTTATTTAAGACCTCATTATGTCAAAAAGTCAGGGAAGTGAAAATTAAACAAAGTGTACATACGATGTTTGCTGTACAGTTTTGAGTGGTTCCTTAAAACCAGAATAGGAGTTTGCAAGCCTTGCTTTGTGTTTTCATTGTCCTGTCACACAAACCAAAGCTTGCAGCCCTGCCTCTGGGAGCCCCTTCCCCCTAAAAGCTGAAGGGTTTGATTGTTCCCGGAGGGGAGTCACCTTGTTCCAGCAGACACCACTAGTCATGGCACAGCTGGCAAAACAAAGCGTGGTCAGGAGTGAGGAACACGTCTGACTTAATCGGTGCTCCCTTTTCCAGATGTGAACGAATGTGAGCTGCTCAGTGGCGTGTGTGGTGAAGCCTTCTGTGAAAACGTAGAAGGGTCCTTCCTGTGTGTGTGCGCTGACGAAAGCCAGGAGTACAGCCCCATGACGGGGCAGTGCCGCTCCCGGCTCTCCACAGGTGAGTGACACTGTCTGGACGGAGGGCTCCTCTCCGGAGACCTGTACCTACACAGGCCTGGGCCAAAGACTCTGGGAGTGAGGAAGAAATGACCCAATATTTTGTCACCATGCTGGAAGAGTTCATGCTGTTTCCAGGCCTGCCTTATCAGTAGACTTTAGACGTGGGTGATGACTCTTGGAGCTAGATGACCTCTAATGTGCTTTCCAACCCGGAGACGCCGTGGGGAGGGTGAAGGATCCAAAATGATGAGAACATTGGCTGGGAATTGCCTAAAACTGAGAGCCATCAGCTCAGGGCTTAATATGGCAACATCTCACTAAGTTGCATAATTCTTCTCTCTTGGCCCTTGGAGAAACGTATTTTGACACTTCTCTAAATTAAAAGCAACATATAGGTCCCTCGGGATCTACAAAGACTTCCTTCCACTTGGAATTCTTAATGTTCTCCCCCCACCCACCCCGCATCCCCTAGAATTTGGCCAAGAGAATGGCTGTGATTATGTTTGTTTAAAATTTGATTTAGACCGTGTCATCATGGCATACACTGAAATGGAGAGCTGATGCTTTTCCAGAGAAATCAGTCAATTTCCAGATCACCCTTTTAGTTTGTGCCATGTGGCTATAGTATGATTGTGTTTTGAGGCAAGTAGGAGACTAAATGGTCCTTTGAGACTCAAATAAAATGAAACATAGACTGTGTTACTATCTTGCTCAATTCCCGTTGATTTTATCCATGCTTCTAAGAAAACTTTGGCTCTTCCTCAATAGGGTACACTTGTCCTGTGTAAGACAATTATCTTTGCAAGCAGTAGGGAATAAAATGTAAAAATGTTTTCATTCACACACGTTTTCTTCTTAATGATTAAATACAGAAAGGTTATGGGTGCAGAATTAAATGCAGAGACAGTAATTCAAAAACACTATGAAAGGGAAAAAAGTATTTCTGGAGGGAGACGTTTCTCTTCCTTTAATGACCATCCCTGAAACTTATGAGCCCTGAAGAAGAGACTTTTTGTCTTAATTCTACTTGTAATGGGAAAATAAAAATAAAAAATAAAAAAGCTGGCTGGCCAATAATAGGATTGGTGAAGTAACTACCTTTTTATTTGTCTTTGGTTCTCTAGAGTAGCACCATCCCCCATAGTTTTATTGTGACTGGAATAATTCATAGAGTATTGTGCAGTCATTAACTCATCTGTATGAAGGTTAGTAGTCATGATAAATGCATGTGATACAATGTCAAGTGGACAAAAGAAAAGATAGTCCAGTGATCACAGTCTGTGGAGAAAGGGGAGGGAAAGAAGACATTAAAAGATAATTATTGGAGTTAATGGAAATTTTAATTCTTTCCTTTATTTTCCACACTTTTTTTGAATACTTAAATTGGAATGACCAGGTTCTGATCTACAAACTGTTTTCTGGCTATGCAAGCTTGGGCATATTATTCAACATCTATGAGCTTGATTTTCTCACCTGTAAAATAAAGGCTATATTTGCTTCACAGAGCTTTATGGGTTTTAAAAAAAATTATATACATAAAAGCCATTTGTTAATAATGAAGTACTATGTGAAATATTAAAATCTAAATACATAAGGGTTATGTACTTCTCTTCCTTTCGTGATCTCTTTGGAGATGGTGGATTTTTTTTGACTGCAAATATTTTTTTGCTAGAGTGCTTTAGTAATGTCAAGAAGGGGTTTGTTCAGTTCAGCTAGCTTCAATTAAGGTAGATGTCGGCGATTCTAAAGTTTGCTCACTTCTTTTTTAGAGATTAATAGTGCCTTCATAAGATCGTGAGACCATCTGAACCATTTTCCATGAACTGGATTAGCTCACTGTACACTGTGAAAGTGAAAATGTCAGTTACTCTGTTGTGTCCAACTGTGTGCGACCCAATGGACTGTAGCCCGCTAGGTTCCTCTGATTGTGGAATTCTCAAGGCAGGAATACTGGAGTGGGTTGCCATTCCCTTCTCCAGGGATCTCTCCAGGGATCAAACCCAGCTCTCCTGTATTGCAGGCAGATTCTTTACCATCTGAGCCACCAGGGAACCCAAGCTCACTGTAAACTACTTAAAACTTTATAGTAACTCTTCTTGTAAGCCTTATTCCTCATCCTCTACTTTTTAAGTTTTTCTGTAATCAAGTCCCTATCACCTGCTTTGCCTCTTTGCTCCCTTGTTCTCTCATTGACTGACTCTGGAAGATTTTCCATCTGGAAGATTTTCCAGAGTTCCCCAAGTACTTTCCTGCTTCTGCAAAGAACAGCATTTTGAATACTCAGCTTCATAAAACTTGTCTGCCAATGTATACATAGTTTCTCTTTCCTCTTAACATTATATCTGATCCTTAAATTTCTGAGTTTCTTGCCTATTTTCCTCATAGTTCTCTGGCTTCTGCCAAATATTGTACATACTCAGTTGTTTTATTGGTCCATGTCAGTATAATCTGCCTTAGTAACTGCTGAAGCTTATTAATTTGTATCATCCCTGGCAATTCTGATTTCTACCATATCTCAATTTGTATGGTTCTTGGCAAACCTGAACTGATTTTATGGAGTCTTAAGATTGTCTTTGATAATATCTTCATTTTAGAAATTCTCTATCCTGAGAGATTAGCTATAAACTGCAAGAGGAGCTTCCTCCCTGACTTCATCAAACTTCATCAAATTGACAAACCAGTCAATTTTTTGAAAAAGCTGATTAAAACTGGCAGTCATAAAAATGATAATATGTCTTTTCAATATTTAAGTTTTAACTTAAAGCATGTAACATATGTTTATTCCCCAATCTCTGAAGAAGAACTGAGATCTGTCTTTGAGTAGAAATCCATTTGCATTCTGTATGGCTTGTCTTGCATAAACCACATCTATTGTGTGTTATCTACACCACCCACTTCAGAGTAAGAATTTAAAGGCCTTTGCTAAGTAAATAAGTGCAAAGTCACTTTAGGTTTTCACAACTTTTCTCAATTTTCTATGGTTGTCTTACCCACTTCTAGTTTGATAACTTTTTTAAAAACTTTTTTTAACCATAGTCTTTCTAAAAGCTTTAAACTTGTTCTAGAAACAACTCTTCTACTCACTCGTATTTGATTAGTTTGTATACAATTTACTTATGTAATTACAATAATCATTACATTGGCACAGAGTGTTTGAGAATAAGCATAGCTGAGTCATAGTTGGCGTACTGGTCAACACGTGAGAACAGAAGCGTGTGGACCCACCTGAGAACAGCCAACTGGCTATAAGCCGTCCACTTGCTTGTGGGGATTAGCCAGGATGTTTTTCAGAGGACAGGAGAACATTTGTTCATCTAACAAGTTGGTTAAGTGAAAAGAGTCTGTATCATTTTCCAGTCAAAGAACCTGCTGTCACCTAGAACAAAACATGTTGTACCATATTTAAGTTA
The DNA here is from genome assembly GCA_024291935.2 of Okapia johnstoni. Taxonomy (NCBI): domain Eukaryota; kingdom Metazoa; phylum Chordata; class Mammalia; order Artiodactyla; family Giraffidae; genus Okapia; species Okapia johnstoni. Next base: position 118,818,967 of record CM044306.1, on the reverse strand, counting down.
AAGTTTTTATCAAGGATTCAAACTAATTTCATTCTTTACATGATAGACTAAAAGCTTAGATCTCATCCTTCCTGGAAAATAATTAGGGAAAAAAAGAGACATTTGCTTTGTAGGCCGTAATATTTTTACTTGGCTCTAAATGTCCGCAGAGCAACAGACATTCCAACAAGGTGCAGTAGCATCTTTATCTGAAGTGATACATTACTGAGGACAGAACTGGGGCTAAGGAGTGGATGCCAGAAAGACAGATTTCAGATCAGTATGCAGAAGAACTTTCCAATAGCTAGAGCTGGTCACAATTTCTTGTGAAATTGTGGGTGTTTCCCTAGTGGTGTCCAAGACCAGATGGGACACCTACTGGCTGGCAGAAGGACTCTTACTTTTAGTAGGGCATTGTCCCAGGTGACTTTGAAGGTACTTTTGAACTTTAATGTCCCAGGACTTTTGTTTCTAAACTACTAGGCTCCCACCTAATTTTTTAGGTCTGGGTCGAATGTTTTCACTGCCTGGGCCTTTGGCCACTAATTTACATTGCCTAAAAGCACCTGAAACAGAAATAACTAAAAAAGGCCCATAGCAGACCACTTACCACCTGTAAGGCATATGGCTATGAAATATAGCCTGATATTGTTATTTCCTCAGTGCCTGTGATAATTGCTCAATAAGAGCTTTATGTCCTTGGGCACTCTAAAGGAAGCAGTAAATATTTTGTGTGGGCAACTGAAGCCATACCCACAAAATGCTTCATTGGTGCACAGAGGATTCTCTGGGGGGGAACTGAATTTTGTTTTTAAAACAGAAAGTATAATGAAAAGAACACAAAGATATAATTAATACAGGTGTTCTTTGCTTTAAGAAAAGAAAATGAACAAGATCAGGCATTATAAAACATAAATTGGGCTGGTTATTTGCATTATGTAATAGTTGTTCTTCAAGAAAAGCAAATAGGCAAGGTCAGAAAATATAAGATGTATAAATTGGAGTTATAATTTGGATTATAAAATAAGTGTTCTGTATACAATTCATGATAGGATTTCCTTAAATATTACGAGCTTATTCTCATGTCACAAGCTGACGGTCCTAGATGTCTACTTCTAGAAAAACCTTAGTGTTTTTCCAGCCCAGCAGCTTTATTTACAGATAAGGAAGCTTAAATTGAAGAAAGTAGGGAAAACCACTAGACCATTCAGGTATGACCTAAATCAAATCCCTTATGATTATACAGTGGAAGTGACAAATAGATTCAAGGGATTCAATCTGATAGACAGAGTGCCTGAAGAACTATGGATGGAGGTTCATGACATTATATACGGGAGGCAGGGATCAAGACCATCCCCAAGAAAAAGAAACGCAAAAAGGCAAAATGGCTGTCTAAGGAGGCCTTACAAATAGCTAAGAAAAGAAGAGAAGCTAAAGGCAAAGAAGAAAAGAAAAGATATACCCATTTGAATGCAGAGTTCCAAAGAATAGCAAAGAGAGATAAGAAAGCCTTCCTTAGAAATCAATGCAAAGAAATGGGGGAAAACAATAGAATGGAAAAGACTAGAGATCTCTTCAAAGGAACATTCATGCAAAGATGGGCACAATAAAGGACAGAAATGGTATGGACCTAACAGAAGCAGAAGATATTAGCATGAGGTGGCAAGAATACACAGAAGATCTATACAAAAAAGATCTTCACGACCCAGATAATCATGATGGTGTGATCACTCACCTAGAGCCAGACATCCTGGAATGTGAAGTCAAATGGGCCTTAGGAAGCATCACTACGAACAAAGCTAGTGGAAATGATGGAATTCCAGTTGAGCTACTTCAAATCCTAAAAAATGATGCTGTGAAAGTGCTGCACTCAATATGCCAGCAAATTTGGAAAACTCAGCAGTGGCCACAGGACTGGAAAAGGTCAGTTTTCATTCCAATCCCAAAGAAAGGCACTGCCAAAGAATGCTCAAACTACCGCACAATTGCACTCATCTCACACACTAGCAAACTATTGCTCAAAATTCTCCAAGCCAGGCTTCAATAGTACGTGAACTGAGAACTTCCAGATGTTCAAGCTGGATTCAGAAAAGGCAGAGGAACCAGAGATCAAATTGCCAACATCCATTGGATCATCAAAAAAGCAAGAGAATTCCAGGAAAACATCTACCTCTGCTTTATTGACTATGCCAAAGCCTTTGTGTGGATCATAATAAACGGTGGAAAATTCTTCGAGAGATGGGAATACCAGACCACCTGACCTGCCTCTTGAGAAATCTGTATGCAGGTCAAGAAGCAACAGTTAGAACTAGACATGGGACAACAGGCTGGTTCCAAATTGGGAAAGGAGTAAGTCAAGGCTGTATATTGTCACCGTGCTTATTTAACTTATATGCAGAGTACATCATGAGAAATGCTGGGCTGGATGTAGCACAAGCTGGAAACAAGATTGCTGGGAGAAATATCAATAACCTCAGATATGCAGATGACACCACCCTTATGGCAGAAAGTGAAGAAGAAGTAAAGAGCCTCTTGATGAAAGTGAAAGAGGAAAGTGAAAAAGGCTGGCTTAAAACTCAACATTCAGAAAACTAAGATCATGGCATTGGGTCCAATCACTTCATGGCAAACAGATGGGGAAACAATGGAAAAAATGACATGGCTCTAAAGTCATGGCTCCCAAATCACTGAAGATGGTGGCTGCAGCCACAAAATTAAAAGATGCTTGCTCCTTGGAAGAAAAGTTATGACCAACCTAGATAGCATATTAAAAAGCAGAGACATTACTTTGCCAACAAATGTCCATCTAGTCAAAGCTATGATTTTTCCAGTAATCATGTATGGATGTCAGAGTTGGACTATAAAGAAAGCTGAGTGCCGAAGAATTGATGCTTTTGAACTGTGATGTTGGGGAAGACTCTTGAGAGTCCCTTGGACTGCAAGGAGATCCAACCAGTCCATCCTAAAGGAGATCAGTCCTGGGTGTTCATTGGAAGGACTGATGTTGAAGCTGAAACTCCAATTCTTTGGCCACCTGATGTAAAGAACTGACTCAATGGAAAAGACCCTTATGCTGGGAAAGGTTGAAGGCGGGAGGAGAAGGGGACGACAGAGGATGAGATGGTTGGATGGCATCACCGACTCAATGGACATGAGTTTGAGTAAACTCTGGGAGTTGGTAATGGACAGGGAAGTTTGGTGTGCTGCAGTCCATGGGGTCACAAATAATCAGACACGACTGAGCAACTGAACTGAACTGAACTGAAGGAAGCCAAGGCCTATAGAGAATTTCTAAATCTTATAGCTAATTTTTGGCAGAATGGTCCAGGAACCCAGTTCCAGGATCCTTCCACTTAATTCTGCTTCTCCAGGCCAAAGACCCCGTAATACCTCATTCTTCTAAAAATCACCTTCCTTTTTACTTTATTTCTTTGTTTTGTCCTCATTTTAAAATGATGCATATTCTCAGAAAATTGGTAAATACAAAAATACATCAAAAAAGAAAATGCCACTGCTGTGTTACCATCCAGGAATAATTTCTGGCACCATGTTGACCTCAGAATTCTTGGAAGAGACACAGCTACCTCCACTGGAACTGTCTCCCAGTTCATCCTCAGTGCACTGAGATCAGGCACTCAGACCCTTCATCTGGGTGAAACTCCTTCCTCTATGACAGTTTTTCATCTTCACTCCCCCTTTCCCTTTGATTGATTTCAGGACATTGCTCTTCCCCGTATCCTCCTACCACTTACACTATTCTTTTTCTGTCTCCTTCTGGACTCTTTCTATTGCCATTCCTTAAATAATAATGCCCCAGAAAGCTGTGTGTTTTTCCCTCTTTTTTACTCTCTGTTCTTCTCCTGGGGTATTTTAGCTCTTCTCTGAGTCAACTATTACTTACTTGGTGTGGACAGCCAAAATAAATATGTTTGCCTCCACCCCTCTCCTGTGTGCCACATTCCTCTATTTCCAGCCACTTGTTATTGGACTTTCTTCCTGGAGTGTCTTACAAGCATCTCTGCCTAAAATTATCCCAAACCAAATTAATTACCCTTCCCTCTCCAACTTGTTATTTTCCCTGTGTATACTCATTAATTGCCAAACATCTATACTGGAAATCCTGAGGTCGTACTTTAACCTCCCTTTACCCCCATTCATCCAAGCCATTGTAACATCCTGCCAACTCTTCCTCAACAGTATCCTTCAAATCCCTCTGCTACTCTGTTACCCCTGCCCCAGGCCAGCCCTTCAGCATCTCTTACCTGGACTGTGGCACTTGCCTTTCTCCTCCTTTCTCTCATCGATTCCTGTTCCACACTGCTGCCAATTCATATTTTCAAAGCATAAAGCTGGTTTTAAACCCTTAAAACTTTCAGCTGTTTATCCCTGCCTCCAGCAGGAACCTCACATCCACCAGCAGGGTAACAAGACCTGTGCGCTGTGTCTTTCCTCTGCATCGGCTGCCACCCAGCTCACTGCTTACACAATGCCTGCCCTATGGCAGACACGCAGTGCCTGTTGAATAACAGGTTTCTCCGCATTCAAGAATGTTCCTTCTGTACCCCATCATCTCATTCCTAGTTCTGTAGAATAAAAATTATTCATTTTATCAAAGATGTAATGGACCACACTTAATTGAGGAATAGTCTGTTCACACTTCTAGATAGAAGGGACAGTACCCCTATGTGCTTTCGTTAAATTACAAGTAGAGCAAAAGAAAAAAGAGCAGGTCCCTGCTTCATGCAGATCATCCTGTGGTTCTGACAATTGAACCCAAACAGCATTCTTGTTCTCTCTTCCTGGAGAGATCTACTGCAGGTTTTTGTGTATGTACATATTTTTTTTTAAGGCAGGAGACCATGTATAATATCACTCAACTGTTATAGTTGGCAGAGTAAGTTTTTTAAAATGTATTTAGCTAACCTGTAAAATAAATTAACTTTGGAAGAATTTTTTTTTAATAATTTCTGATTGGAAAAAAAGACCTTTGGAGGCAAAAAATTTAAAGACAGTGAAACCACAGTGTTTAGAATGCAAACATTGTAAAATGCCATAAAACTCCTGAGGTCTTATTGTGTATTTGTAGTGAATCTATACCATAAATGTAGGTAAGGCTGAGGAAAATATGCTCACTTGTTATTAAAAAAAAAAGATTGGGTCAAGTTTCTTTCCACCTCCAAAAACCAGAGTGAGAGGAGTTTACTACCAAATTGTGCTTTTATTTTCATGAAAATTTCTGCTCGCTGTATATAGTATCTAAAATGAATTTTTAATAAGGAGGTGTTGATATTTGAGTGAACTGACATACCAGTTGAGTAAACCATATATATATATATGTAAACCATTTTATCTTCTTAATACAAGAGACACCCACACTGTTGCATTAGAAATACATTTTAGATCCTAGTGTTAGTTGCTCAGTTGTGTCCTACTCTTTGCGACCCCTTGGATGGTAGCCCTCCAGGCTCCTCTATCTATGGATTCTCCAGGCAAAAATACTTGAGTAGGTTACCATTTTCTTCTCCAGGGAATCTTCCCCACCCAGGATAGAACCTGGTCTGCATTGCAAGCAGATTCTTTACCATTGAGCCACCAGGGAAGCCCTTGGAACCTAGAACTTGCTACAAACAGGGCCTGGAGAGGAATGGTTTCTAGAAGTCCTTTTAAACATTTCCAGACACTTTACATGTCACTGCAGATGTGGTTTTATTCTCGAGGACATCCTCGCTAGGCCCCGCCATGCACATGTTCCGGTGTTGTGCTGGGGCTGCGCCGCGGTGACGTCGTCTCCTTGCCTTCTGTGTTGCTGGCTGCACCTTGCCCTTACATGTCTCTCTCGGTTTTCTTTCTCCACGGCACTTTCTTTTGCTTTTGGTAGTCTCTTCTTTCACCCAGTTCTGCCCACTTTTCTTCTCCTGACTTCTCCAGTTTCTAGTAATATCTCCATCAATGAGCCTTTGTAAGAAATAATATTTATTTATTTGGCTGTGCCATGTCTCAGTTGCAGCATGTGGATGTTAGATTTTTACTGTAGCATGCGAGATTTTTAGTTGTGGCATGTGGGATCTAGTTCCCCGACCCGGGATCTAACCCAGGCCCCCTGCATCAGAAGCACAAAGTCTTAGCTCCTGGACTGCCAGGGAAGCCCCTCTGTCCATGAGACTTGCTCTTCTCACCCTCTCCCCAGCCTGCTTCTCTCCCAGGCTTGCTCCTCCCAGTGTCTTCGGACTTCTTCATCACTAAAAGCAAAACCAAGAAACCTCTGTTCCACCTGGCAAGTCCCTGAGGCGATTCTGTTCCAGTAGAGATTGGCATTGTCCTCTGCCTTAGCACCTGAATGACAAACACATGTTAATATGTCCCTGCCTGGTTCTCAGGCTCCTCTGTGACTCCTTCCACAGACCACCACTCCCCTGCCTGCTCTACCCACACAGACCTAAGGACAGTTGTACTTTTATTCCTCCTCACCTGTCACATCTTAGTTTCTGGCCAAATTTTTTAAAGTCTATTTTTCAAGGACTTGATTTGAAATGTCAGCTCCTCTAGGCAGCCTTCTAGGATAGTCCTCTGCAGTGTGGCTTACATGCCCAGCACTTGATTTTCTTGCTCTGTCATGGCCTGATTCCCCACCTGATTGACCTCTTTAAGGACGGCAACTGTGTGGAAGAATCTGCTTTGAAAGTATTTTTGCTCTTGTACTTCATTTCTTACCCTTTATTTTTTATTTCTTCCATGTCTTTTACTATCTGAAGTTACCCCTTTTCTACACTCTTCCTTTTTATTTGCATCCCTTTGTGTTTGGCCCATTTCTATTGTCAGTGCCTGTTTTCTGAAACTTACCAATAGCTTTCTTCTAAATTCCACTTGAAACAAACACACACTTCTTATTTTCCAAGTCTTTGAATGAGAAAACTAAGAGGGGGCGGAGTGAATTTCCAAGTTCTCTTTTTTTCTTGGAATATTACATTAGAAGTCTTTTTCTCATAGAAGTATGAGTTTGTGTCATTAGTGTCTGTGATGATTTTAATATAAAGAGAATAAAGCTTCCCGAATAATTCTGTTGAAAAGTAGTTTGCTGAGCATTATCACTGTCACAGAGTTTTATAAATGGATGTCTTTTTCAGGATTAGGGGACATTGTTTACTCACACATACTTGTAATGTGACTCTTTGGTCGCTGTCATCATCCTGTCTCAGAGGGGCATGGAGGGGATTGCATCTAAAGACCTTCAGAATATATTGCAAATGGAATGTCCGCTGTAACCAAGGAAATGTTCCAGATCTCCTCACCCCAGCAGCAAACCTAAGATTAGGCATATTTAGGGAAAGACTAAAGCAGGAAACAGTCCTATAAGTGAACAGCCACGTTCTCTTTCTGATGAAACAGGAGAGGAGAGCTTCTAGAAAGGGCAATTCACCAGTGGTACCTACTGCTCAAACTTGCTCCTTCCCATTCAGAGTAACAGAAGACCATCACACTGTACGTGGGCTTAACACTGAACTCCATGCCAGCAGGAATTAGCTGCTGCCCCCTGGGCAAAGGCAAAGCAAAATAACTCATGTTTATTGAGACGCTAGGAAGCTGAGCCCCATTGAAGAGGTTTGGGGAAGCGTTAGTCACAGGACGTTGGACCCAAGCTAAATGCTCTCCTCCAGAAAATGAAGATGCTCTTTAATCTGTACTGTTTATCTCATGGAGAGTTAAATACTTTGCGCATTGCGTGAAAAGACATTTGTGATAATTTCTTTAAAAAAATAAAAGCACCCAAGTAGGAAGGTCCAAAATCTCATTTTTTATCACCAGCCACACCCCCAGGATTAAAACACATACATTGCTTTTAATACACAGATGTTAAGCCAGCCTCTTAATACATATTGAAAAATCAAATATGAATACTGCTGCTGCTGCTGCTAAGTCGCTTCAGTCTTGTCCGACTCTATGCGACCCCATAGATGGCAGCCCACTGGGCTCCCCCATCCCTGGAATTCTCCAGGCAAGAATACTGGAGTGGGTTGCCATTTCCTTCTCCAGTGCATGAAAGTGAAAAGTGAAAGTGAAGTCGCTCAGTCGTGTCGGACTCCTACCGACCCCATAGACTGCAGCCTACCAGGCTCCTCAGTCCATGGGATTTTCCAGGCAAGAGTACTAGAGTGGGTTGCCATTGCCTTCTAGAGGTGAAGTAATATATTTCCTAGAAGTCTGTGGCATGAGATATGAAGTACGGCTAACATTATTAATAAAATCTTTAAGAAAAACAGAATCAATTCTTTTCTGAGCTTGGCACCTTCTACATCATTTGATTTGATCTTTCAAAATTATTTTGTGATAGAAAAATTCCTCCCCTGGCAGCAGTGATGTAAACTCATAGAGTGTTGTTTTTTTTTTTAAGAAATAATATTACATGTATTTATTGATCAGATTGTTGCCTCGGTGGAAAAATGCTCTAGGAAGTTAATTATTTAAAGGTTAAGAAGATAGGGAAATTGTAGCTTTTCACAGAATGACCTTTATGGACCAGTTTTTTTTTTTTTAATAAAAAGGAATTTGCATCTCTTTCCAAACACGGATGAGGGCCCGACTAATCCTCAATTTCAGCTGTGTAAACACTGAAATTTCAAACTGCTTGGAAAGAAAATAAAAGCAGAACTTGTAATAACCAATGTAAAACCTGAATAATACAGTGATATTGATTATTTCTCTTATGCAATCACCTTAGAGTTTCCTTCCAAAGAAAAAAGAAATTTTATTTCTGTGAGTGTAAAGAACATGGTAGAAATAGTGTTTAAGTGTATATGAAGTTTTTGACTCAGAAGCCTGTGGTCTCTAATTACCTATGAATACAGCAGGCTTCACTGAGGTGTTACTGTACAATATTCCATCTAGTCATAGAAACCACAACTTTGTACAAAGAGAAAAACAATTATTGAGCAGTCTTTTAGCAGACTGTTAACTTGATTGGCAAAGCTCTAGTTCTGTTGCTGAGTTGGTTTATATTTCTAAAGGCATTCATTCATTAATAAGTAGTTGCAGTTTTAGGCGAATAGAATACAATGAATGGAATTGTTCATAGTAATAGGCTGCCAACTTATTTGCACATCTTGGGAGAAAGTTTATACAATTTTTATAGGGTTCATGATTGATTTAATATTAATTAAAAATACCCTCAATTTTCCCCAGTTATACCCTATGGAAGAGCATGGGGCCCCTCTTGAAGAGGATGAAATAGTGGTGGTGGTGATCCATTCCCTGAGATCTGGCAAAGCACTCTGTCCCCAGCACTCTAGAACAGCTAGTTGACACAAGGGATGTGACAGATTTTATCCAATTTTCACATACAAGGAAATGATTTAAAACCACTTCATAAACTGCATAGGAATCAGCATTTCAGTTTTTTCCTGGATACTTATTCTAGGTTTGAATATGTCATCATATTAAAACTTAAAGTAGAGTCCAAGCTGAATTCTGTCAAACATAGAATAACCTGAGAATTAGCCAGAGTCAAGGGTGAGAGGGATCCTTTACATTCTCATTGATACTCTGCATTCTGGAAGTAATATACACGTCAAAGCTTTGTTTGCTACTTTGCTTATTTTTACTGCCATAAGGGAAAAGGAAGGGCAGTAACTCTTCTGATAGAATTTTATGAAGTTACACGTTAAGGACACCTTTGTTATGTGATATATTCATCAGGTTTCTGCAGTCAATTTGACCCTGCCAAAGTAAATATATAGGAAACTGTTATGAAAATAAATCATTAAACTTTCCTAATAGTATAATGATCTATCAACTTTTTAAAAAAATGTAGGTATTGAGATTAAAGTCTTACCCTCACTGGCAAGTGTCATGCCTTTGTTGCTAAGGTTTCTTTGGGTTAAGAATCTGTAGATAGCAATTCTAATGAAAATATTTCATTGGTATTAATCTAAGTAATTGTGATGGCAATAGTTATTGTTGAGTTGCTCATTCGTGTCCGACTCTTTGCAACCCAAGGGATTGCAGCACACCAGGTTTCCCTGTCCTTCACCATCTCTCGGAGTTTGCTCAAACTTGTGTCCATTGAGTCTGTGATGCCATCCAACCATCTCATCCTCTGTTGCCCACTTCTCCTCCTGCCCTCAATCTTTCCCAGCATCAGTGTCTTTTCCACTGAGTCTGCTCCTCACATCAGGTGGCCAAAGTATTGGAGCTTCAGCATCAGTCCTTCCAATGAATATTCAGGGTTGATTTCCTTTAGGATTGACTGGTTTGATCTCTTTGCTGCCTGAGGGACTCTCAAGAGTCTTCTTCAGCACCACAGTTCAAAAGCATCAATTCTTCAGGGCTCAGCCTTCTTTATGGCCCAACTCTCACATCCGTACTTGACTACTGGAAAAACCATAGCTTTGACTAGACAGACCTTTGTCAACAAAGGGATGTCTCCGCTTTTTAATATGCTATCTGGGTTTGTCACAGCTTTTCTTCTAAGGAGCAAGTGTGTTTTAATTTCATGTCTGCAGTCACCATCTGCAGTGAATTTGGAGCCCCCCAAAATAAAATCTGTCAGTGTTTCCATATTTTCCCAATCAGTTTGCCATGAAATGATGGGACTGGATGCCATGATCTCTTTTTGAATGTTGTTTTAAGCCAGCTTTTTCACTGTCCTCACCTTCATCAAAAGGCTCTTTAGTTTCTCTTTACTTTCTGCCATTAGGGTGGTGTCATCTGCATATCTGAGGTTATTGATATTTCTCCCCGCAATCTTGATTACAGCAACTTTTTATTTGACATAGCATAAAACTAAAACTTAATAAATTCTAACTGGATCAGGCAGTAATTTGAACTCTATAGTATTTACTAGGTAATAGATTTTTTTAAATCATTTTTTAAAAGCACAACTTGCTGATAGATTTCAAATCTGATGGGATGAAGTCATTAGTATTGTCTGAAACTAGATGGAGGTGTTTTTTTTTTTTTGACCTAACTGTGCAGCTTGTGGAATCTTACCTTAGTTCCCCGACCAGGTATTGAATCTGTGCCCTCATCAGTGAAAGTACAGAGTCCTCACCACTGGACCACAAGGGAATTCACTGGCGGTCTTTATCATTTGTGTTCTATCATATCACCTTGTCTTTTAGACAGAAAGTTAGATGCACTCTGTTGGAATATATTTTCTTTAGGACACACTTGCGCTGGGACTAGAACCTGATCTTGAAATGCTGTCCTGAGGCTTAGCTGGCTCTTCCTCTGTTTCATTCAAAGTCATACAGTTGCAGCAATTTGAGTGGTTAGATTATTTTATAGACTCCGGTTGCTGCAGTGTTTTTCTGGTTTCTTCCTCTGCTTTGCACTACTCAGGAAAGATTGGGGGAGCATGGTTAACTCAATAACTATCTAAGGGTTAAATATTATGAGCAGCCTCACATCTCTGGTTCAGTGTCAGGGAAAATGTTCATTGATTTAAGTAGGTGTTATAGCTCAGTAAAGAATGGCTCTATGTTTGGCAAGAAAGCAGATATGGAAACTGTACTCACAGCCAAGTTCACATGAATATAGTAATTGGTTAAAGTCAAAGGAAATGATTTTGACAGATTTACACGTTGGGGGTGGATTAGAAATCCATGAAAATTCAGGATTCAAGTGCATTTTTATCTTGAAGTGGAAGAATCTGATACAGAATAGAAAGCAGCCTTCTGTAAATGAAGTGCCATTGGCACATCCAGTCCATTGTGTTTCGACTTCATTGCGATACAGGCAGATTTGATGTATCCTGTCAACATTCTTTTTTGCTTTCTCTTTAGACTCAGAAGTAGATCAACCCAGAGAAGAAAAGAAAGAATGCTATTATAATCTAAATGACGCCAGTCTTTGTGACAACGTGCTGGCTCCCAATGTCACCAAGCAGGAGTGCTGCTGTACCTCTGGCGCTGGGTGGGGAGATAACTGTGAGATTTTCCCCTGCCCGGTCCCGGGAACTGGTAAGAATCAGCTGGGTGCTGTGTTCACACTGGTATTTGTTGTGTCTGTTCATGGGTCTTGGAATGTTCTCATTTGGGTTACTGAAGCCTCAAAGTGCGACATCTACTGGGTCCCTGCTGTAGTCAAATTGAGCTAAGATACCTTCTAGTGGGTTTCTAGAAGGCTAGAAACCAAACCCTGTCCCACCTCAATATAAATTCTTGAACTTCTGTTTATCACAGAATATGCTGTTATGGTGACATTCCATACGATATTTTGTCAGAAAGATAATTCAGTTTTATTCCATTTTTAACGTAAAAGCAATGATTTTTTCTAACACTGACACAGTGTTGTTCCTAATTAGAGCCTGTATATTTAACCCAAGATTTTTCTTGATGGAGTCTTATTAAAAGTTTAAAATACTAGTGCTCAAGTCGCTTCAGTCATGTCTGACTCTTTGCGACCCTATGGACTGTTGCCCACCAGGCTCCTCTGTCCATACTGGAGTGGGTTGCCATGTCCTCCTCCAGGTAAAATACTAGAGACCATAGTAATGGTGAAATAAGTCATAACACTCCATAGCACTGATAAGTAAAACATGGATAAATAACATGAGTGAACTATCAAGTTTTTAAAAAAATTATAAGTAAACTTATGAGGTCATTAGGTTTATTTGCATCTACTTTGTAATTTTGAGATTGTACTGAATTTATTTGTCTGAATTAGATGGCAAGGTTTGCCTTTAACTTACTGAATTTGAGAAGCAAAACTGAATTTAAAACATACTTGTGGGAAAAAAAAAACCACTCATAGAAGATTTTTTTTTTTCTTTTTCCCAACTTTTTTTTTTCCTTGTCTCTTCTGAAATCAGCTGAATTCACTGAAATGTGTCCTAGAGGGAAAGGTTTTGTCCCCTCGGAAGAATCCTCTTACAGCGTTGATGGTGAGAACTATAAAGGTCAGTTTCAAGCAGAAACTAACTTGCAATGAGTGTTCATATCTGACATTCAAGTAGAAGCATGGCTTGTGTTCGAATTCTATCCAGTGGTCTCCGGGTAGAACTGTGGCTTGGGAATTAGAATGTGTAAGACTGTATGACGGTGGGACTTCACTTAAGATTCTGAGTTTCCACCTCTGAAATGATGTTTCAAAGGCTGTCATGAGGATAAAATAAGGTAACATACGTAAAAGTACTTAATATATAATTCTGTACTTTAATAGATTTATTCTTTTATTTCAGGACAATATTAGAAATCATACATTAGGACCAATATAAATTTGATCATTATGTTGGCCTTTAATGGTTATCAACAAAGCAAAGATTTTTGCTTTTTTAGAAAGCATCCTACTTTGCTAGGACCTTTTACTAATGGCCATAGATTAGTGATAAGGAATGGAAAAGAAGAAAGCAAAAGTCGATATGCTTTATACATTTCATGTTATTAGCTTGTAATTCTAAAATAAATTCCAGATTTTTTACTTTGGTGAAATTGAAACTACACATATGAATATTTCCTTATTAACCACTCACTTTAACATCTCAATGATAGAGATATTATGACCATTTTTTCCCCATAGATGCAGATGAATGCCTACTTTTTGGACAAGAGATCTGCAAAAATGGCTTCTGTATGAACACTCAGCCTGGTTATGAATGCTACTGTAAGCAAGGGACATACTATGATCCTGTCAAATTGCAGTGCTTTGGTAAGTTTTAAGAGGATATTTTGTGATGTGCTGTGAAAACAGATGGGAAAAAAATAGTATTGTGTGTATAAAAAGTTTCTTAGAATCTAAATTTCATGTTGAAAAGATCTGTAAATGTTTTATGAATCTTTTTCTTGAGCAATATTTAAGAAAATAAAAATCCTTCAAACTACTGTTTGAATAGATTTTGAAGAGTTAATATTCAGTGTGGAATTACAATTCAGGTCACTGGTATAACTGAAGTGTTCTTTTGGTCTGGGGAGCCTCCTGTTTCATCACTCATACCATACACTAAAAGTCATTTTTAAATACGGACCCAGACTTTAATGCCTAAGCAGAAAACCATATATACTATGCAGAAAAACATAGCAAGAGGAAATAATTTTAAAACTGTCATAAAGAGGCATTTTATCTTAAATTTCTAAGTATATCCTGTTCTTAAATGTTTTCTTTCCTTATTTAATGTCAGCAGCTGTAGGGCAATGTTATTTTTCCAATCAATACAGCTTAACATTTTTATAGTCAGAGCTGTTCTCTTTTGGATGATGATGTGTAGCTAATTAAAACGTGGCAGACCTTGAAATCTGGACTAAATTTAGCAGTGTATTAAGTTTGGTTAAGTGTATGAGGTGCAACTGATTGCTGATTTTCTTTCATTTTTTTTTCTCTTAAGATATAGACGAGTGTCAAGACCCCAACAGTTGCATTGATGGCCAGTGCATTAATACAGAAGGCTCTTATAACTGCTTCTGTACCCACCCAATGGTTCTGGATGCTTCGGAAAAAAGATGTATCCGACCAACTGAATCACATGGTATGTTTGGATGTGAGAGGCAAGTCTGTGTCCAAATAAATGTCATAAGGTTTTCCTTTTGACTGAAATGTGAGCTGTCGGAAAATAGAAAAACGGATTCCTTGGGTATTTTGAAAAAATTAAAATGAGATGCTAAGAGAAAGAATAAGTTTCATATCATCAATATGCAGATTTAACACCCTGCACATACTGATTTAATGGACAACAGGACAAGGAGTGGCTGAACAGATGACAGTGCTCTTCCATACCTGAGGGTTGATCATATTTAATCCTCGAAGGCAACTGAGGAAGATGTAAGTTGAAGGGAAAATAATTAGATTTGCTTGACTGAATAGAGGACACAGGTGAGACTGGGCAGAGCAGAGGACAGAATTCATCGGTGGTGGAGGCTCCGCAGTCCATGGTAGGAGTCCCTGTTCATCCCTGAAAAGGTGATATGCTCCTAATAATTAACTTAACTGATCAATGTATCAGCACATTCAGGAGACTGCTTTGGTTGAAATCTATTGAAAAGTAGAAAGGTTAGAATTAAGAACCCTAGGATGAAGTGTTACTTGTTCAGGGCTTTGACAGATGAAAAGGATGAAAAAGGCTGAATCCCCAAAATTTTGTGTAGAGGAAAAGGTAGGATTTGACAGAGGAGTAAATGTGAAAAATCAGATATTGGAAGAATAAAAAGTCCATCAGGATTATGAAACACAGGCAAGATCGTGGAGGGTTTTACATAATGTGGAAGCTACGAGAGAAGGGTTTAATTGGAACACGATGGGCAGGTTGAATTTCAGCGGATGGAATGACGCCCAGTTGGAGATGACAGAGGTTTGATCCATGGAAAGACCAGGCTGGCTTCAGACTTTTACTTGGAAGTCACGCTTAGTAATCGGGATGGAAGCTTTGAGACTCGCTGGCTTCTGCCACAGTGTCTGTGAAATAGGAGTGGCACTGCAATTGTCATGGAACCGTGTCTTCCCTTTCAGAACAAATTGAAGAAACCGATGTCTACCAAGATCTGTGCTGGGAACATCTGAGTGAAGAGTACGTGTGTAGCCGGCCTCTCGTCGGCAAGCAGACAACGTACACGGAGTGCTGCTGTTTGTACGGAGAGGCCTGGGGCATGCAGTGTGCCCTGTGCCCCATGAAAGATTCAGGTGAGCCCTTACCAACGCCTGCTGCTGGAGGTGTTTGTAAACCAGTTCTTCTCACCTCCTTTGCAAGCTGATAATTCTCTTTTACTTAAATATCTTCACCTTCAATCCTGATATCTTACTTTCATCAGAGGGGTATGTGTGTGCACACATGTGTACGTGTGTGCACGTGTGCACATTATGGGAGCAAATTACATAACATCTGACTGCGGTTCACCTCCAATCCAGACATTGTCATTAATTTTTGAAACCCTCGTTTTATTTACCTCCAAAGAATGATAAATGACCCAAAGAAATATAATGCATCTTAGCAGTTGGTGGCATAGGTCTTGAGAATTTATATTTCCTGATACTTCTTTTTTTTCCTGCAGTCCTCTCAGTTCTGATAGTTTCTGCTTAGAGCAAAAAATATCAGGGACTAGACACTCTCCATAGGTCAAAGCTCAAGTTTTTATGTCAACCTCTTTGTGGGAGAGAATGGTTCCCCCCCACCTCCACAGAAGGGTTAGAACCATGAAAGAAAAGAGTATAAAGTAAGTGAAATGTATTTGAACAAATCTTCTTGACTTTCAAATTGTAGTGTGTGCATGCCAAGTCACTCCAGTTGTGTCTGACTCTTTGCAACCCTATGGACTGTAGCCTGCCAGGCTCCTCTGTCCATGGGATTCTCCAGGCAAGAATACTGGAATGGGTTGCCATGCCCTCTTCCAGGGCATCTTCCAGCTCCAAGGGTCAAACCCATGTCTCCTGTGGCTCCTGCATTGCAGACATATTCTTTACTGCTGAGCCACTGGTGAAGCCCTTCAAGTTTTAAACCTGGGGTCAAACGGAAAAAGTGGGATCAGCAAAGCTCTCCATTTCCTCCCATCTCTTCATCTAAGAGGAGGGCTTGAAGGTACCAACTCTGGGCTCCAGGCTGGGCTGCTTGGTGACTGTTGTGGTCTGTGCTGATTGCCTATTTCTTTTCTTACCATTGAAGCTACTTACTGCCTGTTAAAGGAAAGCACTTGAAAGTCTTCGGCATAGCATTTTTGTCTTTGACTATAGAATTGGTTGTTAAAGCTAGAAAAGTACTGTGTGGGTATAAAGTGCAGGAGTTCATAATGAACAAATTCTCAGAATGGCAAAGAGGGAAAGAATTGCTTGGAAAGAGGAAATGCTCTAATTTTTAGTTAGTTAGAATGTAATTTTCCAATCATTTAATAAATTAGCTTTTTAGCTTAGAAATAACTTAAAACCAAGGTAGCATAAAAAGAAAGTAATTTGAAATGCCTTAAAAGGAAAAGGAATAAATAGCAAAGGGGGAAGAACAAGCACATCAAGATAGAGATAGTAATGCTAGTAGCCCAGAAATGGAAAGAGGGTGGTTTCTGGGGCCAGAAAATGTAGGTCTGGAATTCAGAGATGCCCAAGGCAGTGGCGTGCTGCTGCTGCTGCTGCTGCTGCTAAGTTGCTTCAGTCGTGTCCGACTCCGTGTGACCCCATAGGCGATAGCCCACCAGGTTCCGCTGTCCCTGGGATTCCCCAGGCAAGAACACTGGAGTGGGTTGCCATTTCCTTCTCCAATGCATGAAAGGGAAAAGTGAAAACGAAGTCGCTCAGTCGTGTCTGACTCTTAGCGACCCCATGGACTGCAGCCTACCAGGCTCTTCCGTCCATGGGAGTTTCCAGGCAAGAGTACTGGAGTGGGGTGCCATTGCCTTCTCCTGCAGTGGCGTGAACTGGGGTAAAAGAACCTCACCCAGTGCAGCTCATTTATAAAGTGATGGCATCGATCCTGTTGAATTGTTGTGAGAACTGGGAGGATTTAGGTGGAGCAGGATAACCAGGAGTGTGGCAGATCATTACCATCACTGTTGCCTCTGTTCCTGGCAGATGCCACAAGGAGAGGAAGATGAAATCGGAGGAAGTGAATATAATATATATGACTTAAGTCATCTTCTCATGATGCTTGGATAGCTCAGATTTTTCTACTTAGGCAGTGTTTTTATTGCTTACTTTTTAAAATATATGTATGTATATACTTCTAAAAAATTAAGAGGTTATGTCCCCTTCCACTTGCCCCATCACAACTGACTCTGCTCCTTGAAAGTGTTCACTCTTTTTCTTAAACTGAAGTATAGTGTTGATGTATCATAGAAGTTACAGGTGTACAATATAATGATGCACAATTTTTAAAAGTTACACTCCATTTATAGTTACTGTGAAAAATTGGCCATATTCCCCATGTTGTACAGTATATGCTTATCGCTTATTTTATACCTAATAGCTTGTACCTCTGAAGGTGTTCACTCTTAACAGTTGGTTTTTTCATCATCCAAGTCTTTAATTCTATGTATTGATTATTGCTATATTTTAAGTTTTATATTAGTTATTATACATTTATATTTAAGAGAATATTTAAGGCTGAAATTGTGTCATTGATTTTAGGCACATGTGGTTTTTTTTGGTTTCTTCTTCAGCATCTCTGAAATTGGGGGTATCATATAACTGGCATATATTAATGGCTACAATCTATTTTTTCACGTCTTAATGTCTATTATTTCAGGATATATTTTACAGTCTATGGTGTCATAAAACTTGTGAAAGTTGATAACTTTTAAATGGATATGCAGGCTTTGTTTTATGCATGTGCAGGCATCTGTTCAGTTTAGTTCAGTCGCTCAATCACGTTCGACACTGTGACCCCATGGACCGCAGCATGCCAGGCTTCCCTGTCCATCACCAATTCCCGGAGCTTGCTCAAACTCATGTCCATCGAGTTGGTGATGCCATCCAACCATCTCATTCTCTGTCATCCCCTTCTCCTCCCGCCTTCAATCTTTTCCAGCACCAGGGTCTTTTCCAATGAATCAATTCTTTGTATCACGTGGCCAAAGTATTGGAATTTCAGCTTCAGTATCAGTCCTTCAATGAATGTTCAGGACTGATTTCCTTTAGGATTCACTGGTTGGATCTCCTCGCAGTCCAAAGGACTCTCAAGAGTCTCCTCCAACACCACAGTTCAAAAGCATCAATTCCTTGGCGCTCAGCATTCTTCATAGTCCATCTCTCATATCCATACATGACTACTGGAAAAACCATAGTTTTGACTAGATGGGCCTTTGTTGGCAAAGTAATGTCTCTGCTTTTTAATATACTGTCTAGGTTGGTCATAGGTTTTCTTCCAAGGATCAAGCGTCTTTTAATTTCATGGCTGCAGTCATTATCTGCAGTGATTTTTGGAGCCCAGGAAAATAAAGTCAGCCACTGTTTCCCCATCTATTTGCCATGAAGTGATGGGACCGGATACCATGATCTTAGTTTTCTGAATGTTGAGTTTTAAGCCAACTTTTTCACTCTCCTCTTTCACTTTCATCAAGAGGCTCTTCAGTTCCTCTTCACTTTCTGCCATAAAGGTGGTGTCATCTGCATATCTGAGGTTATTGATACTTCTCCTGGCAACCTTAATTCCAGCTTGTGCTTCATTCAGCCTGGCGTTTCGTCTGATGTACTCTGCATATAAGTTAAATAAGCAGGGTAACAATATGCAGCCTTGATGTACTCTTTTCCCAATTTGGAACCAGTCTGTTGTTCCATGTCCAGTTCTAACTGTTGCTTCTTGACCTGCACACAGATTTCCCAGGAGGCAGGTCAGGTGGTCTGGTATTCCCATCTCTTGAAGAATTTTCCACAGTTTGTTATGATCTACACAGTCAAAGGCTTTGGCGTTGTCAGTAAAGCAGAAGTAGATGTTTTCCTGGAATTCTCTTGCTTTTTCTATGATCCAACAGATGTTGGCAATCTGTACAGGCATATCTTGGAGATATAGTGGATTCAGTTCCAGACCACCACAATAAAGTGAATATTGCAATAAAGCAAGTCACCTGAACTTTCTGGTTTCCCAGAGCACATAAAACTTAAATTTACATTGTAAAGTATTTATGTCTATTAAGTGTACGGTAGCATTATGTCTGAAAAAAAGAAAAGTACTGCCTTAATTAAAAACACTGTATTGCTAGAACATGCTAGAAACTCCTTTATGAAAGGTTCTGCACGTATTTTCATTTTATTCTGTCCCTGTCCTGATCCTGTGATATTTAAGTATTTGCTGCATGTAAATCTGATGGCTTAGAACCATCATCTAAGTTATCTTTTTGCTGGTCGAGGGTCTTGCTTTGATATTGATGATCGCTGACTGATTAGGTGATGGTTGCTGGAGATGGAGGTGACTGTGGCAATTTCTCAAAAGAAGACAACAGTGAAGCTTGCCATCTCAACTGATTCTTTCTTTACAAATGATTTCTTTGAATATGCAATGCTATTTAATGGCATTTTACCTAGTGTCAAACTTACATCAAAATTCAAGACAATCCTGTCAAACCCTCCTGCTGCTTTCTCAACTAGTTTTACGTGATATCCCAAGTCCTTTGTCTTAACATTCAGTTAAGTTTGCTGTCTCATATGGGTGGGGTTTGTGGCAGCCTAAAACAATTACAATGGTAACATTGAAGATCACCCTAATAAATATAGTAAATAATAATTGAAATAATGTGAGAATTTCCAAAATGTGACACAGATAGGAAATGAGCAAATGCTGTTGGAAATATGGTACCAATAGACTTCCTTGATGCAAGGTTGCCACAAACCTACAATTTGTTTAAAAAAAAAAACAACGCAGTAAAGCAAAGTATATTTAAACAAGGTCTGCCTGTACCATGTTTTATTTAATCACCTCTAGCACTGGACATTTGGACTGTCTTCCCCAACCCTTGTCCTGACCCAATCTTGATTTTCCTCTTAAAACCAATGCTGCAGTGAACCTTCATGTATGTATCTTATATGTAGCTTTGGAAGTATCTTAATAAGAAAATTCCTGCAAATGAAAATACTAGGTCAAGAAGTATGTGAACTTTAAATTTACTTTTTATTCTCCAAAAATACAAGTTTACACTTTCTCCAATGACAATGTTTGAAATGCCTTTTTCATCATACCATTTTAGCACTAATAACTTTTAAAGACTAGTCATCTTTAAAATTGTTATAATATGCTCAAGAAGGGTATCTTATAGTGTCTCCCTTATTTTTAGGGAATTTGAGCATCTTTTCCTTGTTTATAGATGATTTATTATTTCTTTGCTAGTGAATTATTATATCCTTTGACCATTTCTTTGATTGGACTTTGCATCTTTTCTTACTGATTTGTAGGAGCATTGTTGCATATTCTATTTACAACCCCAACATTTGGGTTCTGGCATGCTTGCTGTTATGGACACTCCTTTATGAAGATTCTGCATGTATTTTCATTTTATTCTGTCCCTGTCCTGATCCTGTGATATTTAAGTATTTGCTGCAGGAAAATCTGATGAGCTAGTGCCTTTGCAAATCAAATCTAAGTTCAAGTTAGATTTGACTATTCAAGTCATTTTGGTGTTAGAAATGAATTTTAAAATATTACATCAGTTTTTAATCATTTATTTATTTTTGACTGCATTGGGTTTTCACTGCTGCATGTGGGCTTTCCCTAGTTGCGGTGCTCGGGCTTCAGCAGTTGTGGCTCAAGGGCTCTCTAGAGCTTGGGCTCGGTAGTTGTGGCATACAGACTTAGTTGCTGTGAGGCATGTGGAGTCTTCCAGACCAGAGATGGAACTCATGTCCCCTGCATTGGTAGGCAGATTCTGAACCACTGGACCACCATACAAAACAAAATTTTAAGTGTAAATTCAAACAACTCATGTGAACAAATACATACTGTGTAATATATTTTTAGGGAAGTATGTGGTATGAAGAAATAGTGGTACCACTATTTAAGAAGTTTAGCATCACTGCTGTACTGTTCCTAACTTAGACATGCATAGTACTGATGATAAATTTTCCAAAAAGAATCTCTATACTTAGTCAAATCCTCAAATCAGTGATTTTTACCCTTTTATTTTTAAAAAATGGTAGTCTTTTGACATTTGAAATATTATTTTAACTTCAAATATATAAATTCATTAATACTGCTACTTGTAGGGAGAACAACAAGTTAGGCTCTCAAGGTATTGGTGAAGGACCCTGGGGTTCCAAGAAATACATATTGGAAACCACTATTCTGTTTCTGTTGGCATATAGGAAGTAAATAGCACAGAAGGAGTGTTTCTTACGTAGCCCTGAAATTATGGGCCTCGGACTAAACTTCGGGATACTCTGAATCCAGGGAGAAGTCCATGGCAAAGTTAAGCAATTTTTGCATAGGCCCTGTGGTTAGCTGGCATTTCCTTGATTCGTACCTGATGTTCTGATCATATCTACACCAAACCATCTCCCACTGAGCGTGTTTCGCTAGAGTATGGCAAGCAAGAAGGGCCAGAGCTGAGGGGGGAGCACATGGACTCTGGAACCTGGTTGCCTGGGTGTGAATCCTGGTTTGGCAACTTTCTATCTACATAGCCTTGTTCCTTTGTCTCTCTGGGCCTCCATTTCCTCCCATGAAACTAGTATCACCTGCCTCACAGGGTTGTGATAAGAATCAAATACATTAACACATGAACACCTAGCACAGTGCTTGACACATGTGAAAAGTGAAAGCGTTAGTCACTCAGTCATGTCTTGACTCTTTGCGACCCCATGGACTGTAGCCTGTCAGACTCCTCTGTCCATGGAATTCTCCAGACAAGAATACTGGAGTGGGTTGCCATGCCCTTCTCCAAGGGATCTTCCTGACCCAGAAATTGAACCCAGGTCTCCTGCATTGCAGGCAGATTCTTTACTGCTTGAGCTGCCTAGGAAGTATGCAAGCACAAAGGAAGCATTAGAAGATTTTATCACCTACTGCTACTACTGCTAGGTGACTCAGGCCAAATGAATTTTCAAATGTAACTGAAATCCAGGGTTCTTATAAAGTACAAAACTACCTAATAGCATCTGGACATGAATTAAGGATAACAAATGCAGAAATATTATCCTCATATAAAACTTTCTCTTCTAGACTACTGCTTCATCAACATTAATGGGCATGCCAACTACATGACAATCTTATTTTTAAAAAAGACAGAGTCTGGTTTCTAGGTGGAGGGGAGGTGGCCAGAATTCTTCATTCTTAAGTCCCAAGGCAATGCAGCTGCTACTGGTCCTTGGACCACACTAGCAAGGTTCTTGAGATACCTGACAGCATTCAAGCTGATTTTGTTAAAACTGCCTTTAATGCTGTTATTAATTTTTCAAAGAGGAAGTAGAGAATGTGTGAATTTTAAAACTGATTTGCTTGTTCTGCTACTGAACCTTTTAAATGATGCTGTTGAGGGATCTATGATAGTTGAGAAAGGACCACGTTGTCTATCTGTTAATAAAAGCCCTGGGTGAATCCCGGGCTGTCACTGAGCCTTCCAATTTCCCAAGGAGTGCAGCACTGCTTTGGGGAACAATTAGTTACTGATGGAAACAGTGCTGGAGGAATTTAAGGAATAAATCGCAGTGCTTGTCATCAGCTTTGAGCATTAAAGTACAGTGCAAAGTAAAGCCTTGGCTCCAGAACAGGCTTTCACACTTCTGGTCCAATAGGTCATGGGCACTAATTCTTGCTAAGGCAGCAACTGCATCTGAGGATTCTGGTAGTTGGGGAAGGTAGGAGTGGTTCCCTAAATATTGTTCTCTGAAGTTCGATGGCAACGTGTAGATTGGTACCACATGCAGACTGGTACCACATGCAGAGTGAGTGAGTGGAGGTTGATGGATTGTGTCAGGGTAACTTTACGTGAGATTTGCCTTATTGTACCATTCAGTACATTTCTGGGGCTGCTTGGGGTCCCATTTTAAGTCTCAGCTACAGTCTGGGAGGCCAAACACCAGGCCTTAGGAAAAGGTTTCAGAGGGCTGAGAGCAGCACTGCAGTGAGTTTGTTGAAGTGGTTGTGTACGGATAGCCTCCCCTTCCTCAACTTCTGGAATTTCTCTTATTCTTGCCCCAGGGTCCTCTTCTTCTTCCCCTCTCAGTAACCTCTAGTCCTGCCTGTTCTTAGAATGTTGTTTTTTTTTGTCTTGACTGGGGAGGGAAGTGCTAAACTGCTTTGGGAGGACCATCACATCTGGACTCCTTATCATGCTATCAAAGCCAGCCTCTGAGAGGAAAAGCTATTTGGAAAACCAAGTCAGGAAAGACAAATGATTGTATCCATGTTATGAACGACAGAGGGTGGCCATTGTTTGATCTTTCTGTAAACTTTCATTGTCATGCTACAAGGAAGTCATGAACTCTGCAATCTGGAGTTTATTGGAATATGAATTTTATGTAGCTTGGTTTTTCTGGGTCTCCATCTGAATAAAAAAAGATGGTAGCTAACATGTATTGCTCAATGCCAGGCATGGTCAGGATGCTTATCATCAATTAAGATCAATTAAGATACTTAATTATCCCAGCCATCCTATGAGGTAAGTATATAATTACTTCCTTTTGGGGAGAGAGGAATTGAGGCACAGATTATATTAACTGCCATGGTCAGATACCAGGAAACGGCAGATTCAAATCCAGGCATTGGCATCCGTGCTCTCAACCGCAATCCGTGCTCTTAGCGTTACTCCAGTCCCTGCTGCCCCAAGCTCTCACAGCTCATCATAGATAAACAGTATCACTTAGGATATAAAAGTGATAATGAAAATTTAAAAGCTGAGATTTTTTTCCATCTCCTCACCCTGTTGTGTGCTAAGAGAGAAAATCTATATAGCTTTAGAGCCAGCCAGTGAGCTTAGCCAAGCTAGACTCTGTATCAGAGTTAAGCACATAGATAACAATACATTCTTGATGAATTAATGGATTAAAACAAGTCAGTAATTCTCAGTGAATTAAACTGTTGATGATGCCTAGCACTTATCTAAATAAACCTTTAATGTTTTTATTTATTGCTACTCTTAAAAATATAAACTTAAATTTTCTGAGAAAATGTACATGATATATAGGTTGCTCTTATCCTATGGAAATAAAAACCAATTGACCTGCAAATGAAAGAAAATGAGACACATGATTGGAACACTGGAATCTAAAGTGCTAGGGATCCCAGTGTCTGCGGTTATATTGTTAGAATAATTAGACTTATGTTAAGTAAATTGTTAAAATAATTAGACTTACTGTGAGAAAACTGAACATAAAGAGTTGATAAAGTCTAAAATTTAGAAGTTAAATTTTGAGGGGAGACTTAGTGTGTTGAGAGAGCGCCACCTATTGGTTGATAGAGTGTACTGCACCACCGGTGTTTTAACCTCTGTTTGCTCAGTCATTTTGGACCCTGTGACCTCATGGACTGCAGCACTCCAGGCTTCCCTGTCCTTCACCATCTCCCAGAGATTGCTCAAACTCATGTCAATTGAGTCCATGATGCCATCCAACCATCTCATCCTCTGTTGTCCCCTTTTCCTCCCACCCTGGATCTTTCCCAGCATCAGACTCGTTTCCAATGAGTCAGTTCTTCGCATCAGGTGGCCAAAGTATTGGAGCTTCAGCTTCAGTCCTTCCAGTGAATATTCAGGGTTGATTTCCTTTAGGATTGACTGGTTTGATCTCCTTGCTGTCCAAGGGACACTCAAGAATCTTCTCCAGCACCACAGTTCGAAGGCATCAGTTCTTTAGTGCTCAGCCTTTTTTATTGTCCAGCTCTTACTTCCGTTCATGACTACTGGAAAAACCATAGCTTTGACTATACGGATCTTTGTAGGCAAAGTAATGTCTCTGCTTTTTAATACACTGTCTAGGTTTGTCATTGCTTTTCTTCCAAGGAGCAAGCATCTTTTAATTTCATGTCTACAGTCACTGTCCACAGTGATTTGGGAGCCCAAGCGAAGCCCTCTTTCACCTTCATCAAGAGGCCCTTTAATTCCTCCTCACTTTCTGCCATAAGGGTGGTGTCATCTCGGAAGTAATAACTTAATGCAAGTCAAGCACAGAAAGGTGACAGTGGGGTTTAAAAAAAATCTCCAAGGAAACTGAAATACCACAAAAGAAATGGACAAATTCTTTCAACGTTTTTAAAAATAACTGCTACTAATCGAAATGCAGAGGCATGGATCCTTTCAATTTTGCTTGGAGAGCTGTTTAAAGATACAGATATATAGGTTAGATTTGATTTGAAGACTCTCGTTGCACGAATACAGATTATTGCATTACCCGCCATGCTCAGATACTGGGGAGTGGTGGAGTCAAACCCAGGCATCAGCATCCATGCTCTCAACCACTCAGGGCCAGGAAGGAAAATATACTCATTATAGCATAAGAAAAAGTTGAAATCAATTCTGCCAGTAGAGAATTCTGTAGATTTTAATATGGATTTATGTCTAATTCTTCCTTTTTAAAAAGTCAAATAACAGCATGTTTAGGGAACTGTTATATGCAGAGTGTAGTTACTAAGAACCATGTCTGAAATGCAGTCTGAATTATTTATAGCTTATCTGTTTTCAGTTTCAGTTAAATTATTTACATATTCCTTCATTTCATTATTTACTTGAACACCCTCCTATGTAATATCTAGGCCATAAATTTTAGAACAGATATACAGTTTGTATTTACAGGAAGTGTAAAATTCTGCAGAACTGACATAAAGTTATGCTGTATTGCTAAATTAGAAGTTCATTCCTCAGTATTGCTCTTTTAAATGCACAGGTAACATCCTTTTTTAATAAATCCATCATTTCCTATGCCACACTATTTTTCATACTTCCTAATAACTTCTCTACCCCCAATTTTTTTATATGGTTTTGCAGGAGTGAGGTTAGCTGGAATCTCTCTTTGAACAATAGAGCTAGTGATTTCTTCCATATCCGTGCATGGCTCTTACATGTTCCCAAAGATCTTAGTGTAACAAGTTTCATAATACCCTTGGAGGTGTGAAGGAAGACAAGGATTTGACTCATGGACTAAACTTGAACAAATATTGTAATTGGGCAGTGGTTGCAAAAGGCCTTTTAGCAGTCACAGTTTAAAGGCTTTTCCAAGAACTATGTTTCCAAAGAATGTTAATAACAACTTTGGAACATCCTACATGTGAGGCACAGTGCGTAGTCACTGCCTTCGGTTTGGGCAGTCCAGGGATCTCGTTCTGCTTTTGGCACTGCTTCTGTCAGTTGCACTGGACGAGTTACTTCAGTTTCCTTTATCCCAAGTTGAGAACTCTTTTGAGGTTACAGTAATTAATACTCTGTAAGTATGAGAGCATTTATCATTGTGACCATAGATCCTGATTATTATGATTAAAGAAAGTTTAGCTGTTAATAAACTATAGTGGAGAATTTAAATCAAACTGGAAAGAGACAAAAGATCTCAATCGAGTGGCTGCCACATGTATGCACTCTGTACATAGAGTATACTCTCAGCAGTAAGTGGTCCACTTTTTTGGGACAAAATTCTTGGTATCTATGGAACTAGATTAAATTGAATACAGTATGGAATGGCAAGTAAGCAGTTTATATTGCTTCTTCTTGAAAAGATGCTTTATATTTATTTAGAAGGCTTTTCCTTACTTTCCTGAAAAGAGTGAAAATATTTTTCTTAACTATGAAAGGCTTATTACAAAATAAAATTTAGTAGTGAATTATGCACATAGAACCTTGGTGTTGAATGTGATCCTTACATTAGTTTGCTTGTTTTTGTAAAATAGCAGTCCAACATCTGCCTCCGGATTGACCGAGGGATAAAAATGTGATCACGCATCGTGAGATGCTTGACACGGAAGAAATGCTTCGTAGGTGTTAGCAATGATTATAAATCAAATCTTGTTCCAGGAAGTGAGTTGACCTAAGGCTTATTCCCCATTGTCACCTTGCTATACAGTGCTAGAAATCTCTTTGAAAGTAGGCAAGAGGCAAAGACGATGAGGGGCAGGAGTGCGTTTGGGGACTGATATAGAGCCAGAAAGCTCAGCAGCCTCCGAAAGAAGCTGCTGCTTCTGTGTCCCTGAGGTTCCCGAGTTGCCAGTGTGGTTATGCTGTCTGAGAGAGGCCCGGAAAAGACTGGTCAGGGTTGGGGGTTTTGTTGGGCCTCATCTTTTAGTTGTGGCACGTGGATCTTTTTGTTTTTTTTTTAACTTGGCAGCATGTGCACTCTTTAGTTGCAGCATTGGAGTTCTTAGTTGCGGTATGCAGGATCTAGTTTCCTGAGCAGGGATCAAACCCAGCGTCCTCCTGCCCTGCACCCCCACCCCCGACGCCAGCCTTGGGAACACAGAGTCGAAGCCACTGGCCCACCAGGGAAGTCTGGTTGAATTCAGTATATTCCACTTATCAGTGTTAAAATCCAGACTTACCTAAGACTTTAAGTTCAACTTAAATATTTTGTCCTTCTGTTTATAAATCTCATACTTTTATATAAAGTAAGATCCATTTTTATTTTGTGATGTTTATATATCTCAAGGAACAGATTAAACTTTCCTTGAGAGTTATTTCTATATCAAAACTCTGTTAATTAAATCTCTTAACACTTTGGCCTCTAATGTATAAACTTTATGTATTTGATTTTCTCTCAAGCACTTTACAGAGCTGAAAGGGCAGCCTACAATCCTAACAAGCATTTTCTTCTTAAGTATTTAAGCAGCTCTTATAATAAACGAAACTTAATAAACAAAACTTAAAATGCAACAAATTGAATTCCCTAATGAATTTAGATAGTATTTACTGACCTAATAGAGTTCTGTTAATTCTCATGCAACATAAAAATCCTACATATTTCAAATTGAGGTCACAAGGCCTGTCAGATTACCTACTATATGGTTTTCTTAAACATTCTAGACATATTAATAGCAACAACAACAACAAAAACCCTTACTCTCAAACCTTAACGGTAGAGTATTAATATTCTAAACTTAATGTATGTCATTATCTTCGTAGCAGCATTACCATCTTAGGCCAACTGAGGATACTGGGAAGGAAAATTCATGACAGTGATTGTCAGTTATTAGAGAATTAATATCAGGACATGAGACGTGTGTACTCACAGTTTGAGTCTAAGTAGCCATGCATGTGATAAGCAAGGCACGTTCTGTGTTCCTGTGTTAACAGGGGATCCTGAGTATTCCTAATGTGCATTGTTTTTATAAGCAATATCTTCCATTGTAGTGACTTTCAAGGGAATAATAGAGAAGATAGCATTAATAAGAGCTTTTCTATAACTGCACGCAAAAGTGAAAGTTGCTCAGTCATGTCTGACTTTTTGCTACCCCATGGACTGTAGTACATGGAATTCTCCAGGCCAGAATACTGGAGTGAGTAGCCTTTCCCTTCTCCAGGGGATCTTCCCAACCCAGGGATCATAACTCCTGTCAAGAATCAGGTAACTTCTGCTGAAGGTATGTGCTCACCTTATTGAGATCGCTTACCACAACGCCACAGTTCAAAAGGATCAATTATTTGGTGCTCAGCTTTATTTATGGTCCAACTCTCATATCCATACATGACTACTGGAAAAACTATAGCTTTGACTCTGTGGACCTTTGTCAGCAAAGTAATGTCTCTGCTTTTCAATGTGCTGTCTAGGTTGGTCATAGCTTTTCTTCCAAAGAGCAACTGTCTTTTAATTTCATGGCTGCAGTCACCATCTGCAATGATTCTGGAGTCCAAGAAAATAAAGTATGTTGCGGTTTCTATTGTTTCCCCATCTGTTTACCATGAAGTGATGGGACTGGATGTCATGTTAGTTTTCTGAATGTTGAGTTTTAAGCCAATTTTTTCACTCTCCTCTTTCACTTTCATCAGAAGGCTCTTTAGTTCTTCACTCTCTGCTATAAGGGTGATGTCATCTGCATATTGGAGGTTATTGATATTTCTCCTGGCAGTCTTGATTCCTGCTTGTGCTTCATCCAGCCCAGCATTTTGCATGATATACTCTGTATATAAGTTAAATAAGCAGGGTGACAATATGTATCCTTGACGTACTCCTTTCCCAATTTGGAACCAGTCCATTGTTCTATGTCTGGTTCCAACTGTTGCTTCTTGACCTGCATACAGATTTTCAGGAGGCAGGTCAGGTGGTCTGGTATTCCCATCTCTTGAAGAATTTCCCACAGTTTGTTGTGATCCACACAGTCAAAGACTTGAGCACAGTCAATGAAGCAGATGTTTTTCTGGAATTCTCTTGCTTTTTCTATGATCCAGCAGATGTTGGCAATTTGATCTCTGGTTCCTCTACCTTTTCTAAATCCAGCTTCAACATCTGGAATTTCATGGTTCATGTACTGCTGAAGCCTAGCTTGGAGAATTTTGAGCATTACTTTGCTAGCGTGTGAGATGAGTGCAACTGTGCGGTAGTTTGAACATTCTTTGCCGTGATTATAGAAACTGGTAAATCCAAAATCTGTAGAGTGGCCTGATGCTGTGGAGGCCAAAAAAGAGCTGAGGTTCCAGGTCAGAAGCCCTCAGGAAGAGCTGGTTTTGTAGAAGAAGCCCAGAGTGCAGAGGTGGTTGGGCAGTGGAATTCTCCTTCTCAGAGGAGGGCCAGTCTTTATGTTCTAATCAAGCCATCAACCCATTGAAAGAGGCCTACCCACTTTATGGAGGGTAATTTGCTTTACTCAAACCCACCAATGTCAGTGTTAATCCCATTCCAGAAACACTCAAAATCATGATTTTAAAAAAATATTTATTTTTATCTTATTGCTGCATGGCCTTTTCTCTAGTTGTGGCAAGCGGGGGTTACTCTCTGGCTGGGCTGTGTGGGCTTCTCACTGTGGTGGCTCCTCTTGTTGTGGAGCATGGGCTATAGGGCACCCAAGCTTCAGTAGTTGCAATTCCCCAGCTCTGGAGCACAGGCTCGGTTGTGGTGCATGGGCTCAGCTGCCCCACAGCACGTGGGATCTTCTCCGACCAGGGATCGAACCTGCATCCTCCGGCATTGGCAGGTGGGTTCTTTACGACTGAACCACCAGGGACACCTCAAAATAATGTTTGAACAATGACATCTGGGCACTCCATGGCCTGGCTGATTTAACACATAATATTAGCCTCAGACGGTAAAAGCGTCCGCCTGCAATGCGGGAGACCTGGGTTCGATCCCTGGGTCGGGAAAATCCCCTGGATAAGGAAATGGCAACCCACTCCAGTACTCTTGCCTGGAAAATCCCATGGACGGAGGAGCCTGGTAGTCTACAGTCCATGGGGTCGCAAAGAGTCAGACATGACTAAGCGACTTCACTTTCTTTCTTTCATTAGTCATCACAACTGGGATTGAAAAACCGATTGAGAACCAGCTAAAGAAAATATTTGCCTTTTGTAGACCTTTTGCAGTTCCCATTACCATCCTGTACAAATACATACTTAAGCAGGGGCCTTTATTTTCAGTTTGGAGCTAAGCATAGCTCCTTCTCCTTCCCCAGATGTATGCTGGAGAAGCACAGGGAGGAGGTGGGACACTAAACACTCTGCCAGGAAAGAGACATTGGACTTGTGAAAGGGAGTGAATAAACAGGATGAATGACACAAAGGCCAGGCACAAAAATAGGGACTGTGCATAAGAAGAACACTAGAAATGAAGCCAAAATATGGGTGTTTTTAAACGTTGTCTTAGGCAGGTGCAGTAGAGAAAGCCATGAGCAAGTAAGTCCAGTTCAGGTTATGATCGCGGGGTAGTCATTGATTAAAAACATACTAGCAAAGGAAACATGGTTTGTCTCAGAGCAAGGAAAGTTAAAAGGCTGAGGTGGGATGGACCTCTTATAAAGGGGGAAAAATGACTCCATTTCCTGCTAAACTGTTGGCGAATGAACTTGGGAGGAGTGTCCTGGAAGAGGACTGCAAACCCAGTTCCCTGCAGTGGGAGTGAGTCAGCAAGGGTCCGGGATGCCAGCTGAGGAGGACCAGCAGGGTGAAGCTGTTGTCTCAGTGGCCTCAACAGTATAGGACAGTTAAATGCGAGGGAAATTTGATGGACAGATGGAAAGCTGATAATAAGAACACTTCTGAAATTTTAGTTTGTGTATGGTTTGAAATTTGAAGTATCCATTTTATTCAAAGCTTATTTTCTTAAGAGCTGTATACTACGTTGTAGTGCTAAGAAGGTATTTGGCCATGCTTTGTTACTGAAAATATTCTGACTGGAGGATAACTTGCATTATGAATATAATAGCACTGATCTATTAGGATCTTTATTGTAGAGCTAAAGTAGAGAAAATAAGACATGCCCGTAAAATGAACAGTGAAAGTTACTCAGTCGTGTCTGACTCTTTGCAACCCCATGGACTGTAGCCTGCCAGGCTCCTCTGTCCATGGAGTTCTCCAGGCCAGAATACTGGAGTGAGTAGCCATTCCATTCTCCAGGGGATCTTCCTGACCCAGGGATCAAACCAAATCCGATTACAAAAATCAACACTTTTATTTTTTATTAACAAGCAATCTAACTGACCTCAAATCAAAATTTTAGCCATTTAAAACTGAAATCAGAGATTATGAATAGGCATTCAATTTTCTAGAAATGCCTTTTGGGTGTTACCCTGAATGAGTTGATGTGGTCTTTAGTGAAAGCTTTACTTTCATGTATTTTAAATAAACTTTGCAGATAGCATTTCTCTCTCTTCACTAATAGTTGAAAGGTACTGTAAGAAGATGAACTGTGCTAAGTGGGACTATGAGAACAATCACTGTATATGATTGCTTAAAACCCTATTCTTTGTTTGAGGTTTTGAAGTCAAATAATGGTGTGTTTACTTTGACCCTTTCCTAATTGACCTTGTAAGACAACTATGGCTGGAGTAAAGCCACAGGTTGCCCATGCCTTTTATGTGCTCACCTCATGACCAGAGTGGGCATGCCTGGCAGAGGAAGGATGAAGGAAAGTTTATCTCCTCTCCCTTCATGCAGATAGATTGTACCTCTTACTGACTGGGAGGAAAGCATCTAGGAAATGCTTAGGGATTGAGTTGGCATAAGTCTGCAAGGAGCAGAAACTAGGATGATAATTGTTTTGCTCAGCATCAGTAACCCAGTGTCTTAAGAAAGAAATTACAAAAGATGAGCTCATGGGGAGGCTTGAGGGCACAAGAACACTTTCCTCTATGCTTCTGTCTGAGCTTTGGGTCTCAGTGGCTGTTGTGGACAGTTACGCTGGTTGTACACTGTTCAACCCTAGAAGTTACCATTCACCACATAATTACAGTGCCTATCATAGTAGCCAAATAAGTCACTGACAGAAGGAAGAGCTACTAGGACTGTATCTGATTCTGAATCAGAGGGGCAGGTAAGAAGAGTCACTTCAGATGAAGATAAATGCAATATAAGAGCAAGTTATAAAACAAGAGTTACAGAGCTTAAAATAGTTCAGTTTTGAGTTGCAGGTTTATTGCATTTCCTGTAAATAAGTGAAATACATATCTTTTCCACTTGCTGTGTGTGTGTGTGCTGTCTGATTCTTCTCAACCCGCGGGAGTGTAACCCGCCAGGCTCCTCTAGTGGTACTTTCACATTACATTAATTACCTAGACGGTGTTCTTCAAATGATGATTCAGCAGCATATATATATTTCATAACCTTGAGATCTATACTTCTGGATATTAATCAAGAGAGTTTTGAACAGTTCAAAAACGTAAAGCACAGTTATTTTTACCCTTAGAATTTAATAATTTAGTTTTATTAAAAAAAAAAAACTTAATATTTTGAAATTTTATCCTGACTTGACTTTTGGAATATCATTACATTTCTCTGGACCCCAGTTTACTCAGCAGGAAAATGAATGAGGTTAGACTGTCCATGTTTACCTACAGTGCAATCAATTTCATGATTGTCAGTCATAATATGGAAACGTTAATGTGAGCACCACGTGCAGGCAATAGTGCCCTCTGGTGGTGATTACCTCATATTACAGCCACAAGTTTCAGTGACAGATTTCAGTTCAATTCAGTTGCTTGTGTCTGACCCTTTGTGACCCCATGGACTGCAGCACGCCAGGCTTCCCTGTTCATCACCAGCTCCCAGAGCTTGCTCAAACTCATGTCCATCGAGTTAGTGATGCCATCCAACCATCTCACCCCCTGTCCTCCCCTTCTCTTCCTGCCTTCAATCTTGCCCATTCCAGTGGGTCAGTTCTTTGCATCAGGTGGCCAAACTATTGGAATTTCAGCTTCAGCATCAGTCCTTCCAATGAATATTCAGGACTGATTTCCTTTAGAATGGACTGGTTTGATATCCTTGCTGTCCAAGGGATTCTCAAGAGTTTTCTCCAATACCACAGTTCAAAAGCATCAATTCTTCAGTGCTCAGATTTCTTTATGGTCCAACTCTCACACCCATACATGACTACTGGAAAAACCATAGCTTTGACTAGCTTTTCTTTGTCAGCAAAGTAATGTCTCTGCTTTTTAATACGCTGTCTAGGTTGGTTATAGCTTTTCTTCCAAGGAGCAAGCGTCTTTTAATTTCATGGCTGCAGTCACCATCTGCAGTGATTTTGGAGCCCCCAAAAAAAAGCCTGTCACTGTTTCTATTGTTTCCCCATCTGTTTACCATTAAGTGATGGGATGGGATGCCATGATCTTAGTTTTCTGAATGTTGAATTTTAAGCCAGCTTTTTCACTCTCCTCTTTCACTTTCAAGAGGCTCTTTAGTTCTTCTTCACTTTCTGCCATAAGTGTGGTGTCATCTGCATATCTGAGGTTATTGATATTTCTCCTGCCAATCTTGATTCCAGCTTGTGCTTCATCCAGCCCAGCATTTTGCATGATATATTCTGCATAAAAGTTAAATAAGCAGGGTGACAATATGCAGCCTTGACGTACTCCTTTCCCGATTTGGTACCAGTCTATTGTTCCATATCTGGTTCTAATTGTTGCTTCTTGACCTACATACAGATTTCTCAGGAGGCAAGTCAGGTGGTCTGGTATTCCCATCTCTTGAAGAATTTCCCACAGTTTGTTGTGATCCACACAGTCAAAGGTTTTGGCATAGTCAATAAAGCAGTAGATGTTTTTTCTGGAATTCTCTTGCTTTTTCTATGATCCAATGGATATTGGTAATTTGATCTCTGGTTTCTCTGCCTTTTCTAAATCTAGCTTGAACATCTGGAAGTTCATGGTTCATGTACTGTTGAAGCCTGGCTTGGAGAATTTTGGCATTACTTTGCTAGTGTGTGAGATGAGTGCATTGTGCAGTAGTTTAAACATTCTTTGGCAGTGCCTTTATTTGGGATTGGAATGAAAACTGACCTTTTCCAGTCCTGTGGCCACTGCTGAGTTTTCCAAATTTGCTGGCATATTGAGTGCAGCACTTTCACAGCATCATCTTTTAGGATTTGAAATAGCTCAACTGGAATTCCATCACCTCCACTAGCTTTGTTGTTAGTGATGCTTCCTAAGGCCCACTTGAGTTCATATTCCAGGATGTCTGGCTCTAGGTAAGTGATCACACCATCATGGTTATCTGGGTCATGAAGATCTTTTTTGTATAGTTTTTCTGTGTATTCTTGCCACCTCTTCTTAATATCTTCTGCTT
Organism: Okapia johnstoni; assembly: GCA_024291935.2. Taxonomy (NCBI): domain Eukaryota; kingdom Metazoa; phylum Chordata; class Mammalia; order Artiodactyla; family Giraffidae; genus Okapia; species Okapia johnstoni. Next base: position 118,783,982 of record CM044306.1, on the reverse strand, counting down.
CTGTTAGGTCCATACCATTTCTGTCCTTTATTGTGCCCATCTTTGCATGAAATGTTTGCTTGGTATCTCTAATTTTCTTGAAGAGATCTCTAGTCTTTCCAATTCTATTGTTTTCCTCTATTTCTTTGCACTGATCGCTGAGGAAGGCTTTCTTATCTCTCCTTGCTATTCTTTGGAACTCTGCCTTCAGATGAATATATCTTTCCTTTTCTTCTTTGCCTTTAGCTTCTCTTCTTTTCTTAGCTATTTGTAAGGTCTCCTCAGACAACCATTTTGCCTTTTTGCATTTCTTTTTCTTAGGGATGGTCTTGATCACTGCCTCCTGTATAATTGTCTTCCTAATATTTTGCCGGCTAATAGAAAAAATTTTCTGCTTGGAATTGTAGAATATGTAAGCTGAAAAGGACCTTAGAGATTAACTAGTCTTGTTCTCTCATTTTACCAATTAAAAGTAGAAAGGTTAGATGAATATTGGACTTTAAAGAATAAATTTTTTGTTTCTCCTATTTTTTAATTAGGGTTAAATGCACATGACATGTTTTATAGTGAATAATTCAGTGGCATTAGTATATTCCCTATGGTGTGTAACCTCCCCTTTATTGGTTTTTTTTAGTATGTATTATTTGTTTTGGCTGCACTGGGTCTTAGTTGGGGCACAGGGATCTGCAGTCTTCGCTGTGGCATTCTAACTCCTAGATCAGCTCTTGTGATGTAGTTCCCTGACCAGGGATTGAACCTAGGTCCCCTGCATTGGGAGTGCAGAGACTTAGCTACTGGATAACCAGAGAAGTTTCCCCCCTTTATCCTTAAGCAAACACATAGCTAAAATTTTAAAAATAATTCTTACTTGGTTAATGCAAAAAAAAAAATAAATAAACATAATAGACAAAACAAAATGTATTCCTTCCATATAATGTTTGTTTTTCCTAATTGTTGACTTCTCAGATTGTCACTTCAGAGTGGTTCTTAATGAGTAAGAAAGGAGGAAACGAAATGGCTCATATGTCCTTCCAGTTGGAAAAATATGAAATAGATCAGCTTAGAAAATTAACATGTTGAACTTTTCTCCCATTTGCCTGTTCATTGTATTGTCCAGGCTTGTCTCTTATCAAATTTTAGAAGTTATGTCATTGCTAATTTCTCTTGAGATTGCCTCAAGGCAAGATTTAATGTTTTATTTCCAAAGTCCTATTTACTTAGAAATGGGGGAAACCTTTCATGCAGGCCTTCATAAGAAATTCATAAGTTATCAATCATTATTTTAAGGTCTTTATGTGTGGCATAATTTAATGCTATTACAAGTCTATAAATGTTGAACCCAGATTTTAGAAATTATTTCTAAAAGTAGCCTCCCTTTTTTTGGCGTTCATACCCAACAAATCTCTGTCTCCAGTTAGAGTCTGGCTACATAAACAGCAATGTGATGGAAAATGCTGAGAGTGACTGAACTTGGAAGGAGCAGCACTAGGTGAAGGTCGGGGGTGGAGGAACTTGATTGGTCTAAGGCCTGTGAGTTTGCTTAGAGCCTTAGCATTCACAGGACTCCCGCAGAATACAAACCCTGCCAAGACTTTAGACTTCATTACTTCCCTGTCCTCGACAAGTACAGTTTAATTGAACATTAAGTAATTTGATCTCTTTCACCTAATAAATCGAGCAAATTCAATAAACATAAATCTTGCTAATGATAAAGCTGACCCTGGTGGGGCTGAGCTCATCAGCATTCATGGTTATTACTCTCCCTGGAATTATAGTCACAGATGCTTATTAACAAATTGAGTACTCACCTGATGCTTACAGTCTTAGGAATGTATTTAATAATTTTCTTCTCAGGGCTTCAGAAGGGCAGCTGTGGAACAGAAAGATTGTGGTTTTGCAGACAGACTAAGAGTCAAATCCTTCAACTAAACTAGGACAGTTCTGCTGTAAACCTTAGCTTTCTTATTGGAAACAAAAGGAGCTAATTACAGCTATTGCATAAGATTCTGAGATTTAAAGGGAAAAGTGTGTGATTCTGCTTCTCTGGCAGTCCAATGGTTACGATTCCATGCTTCCATTGCAGGCGGTATGGGTTCAATCTCTGGTTGTGGAACTGAGATCCTGTATGCTATGCAGTGTGACCAAAAAAATAAATAAAGGCAAAAGTGTGTGCAAAAGTATATAGCACCTGGCACACAGGTGGTATAATAATAGTGCATGTTAACTAACTTTTCCTTTTTTTTTTTTTGACTGTCCTTTTGCAGGGATCTGTGGTAGGCAGTGTTTACATAGTCCTTTCATTTTCCCAAGGCTTTCTTATCCACTTTATATGCCTAGGACTCCGAGGTACCACCCCTCCTCTTGTTCACCTGGCTGACCCGCTTCCTGTAATGCTCACCTCCAAGGTGAAACCTTCCCCAGCTCTTCCTGACTGACTGACTCCAGGCATTGCCTCCTCTTCATGCACTGTTGCACATGTCAGTGTCCTGGCATTTTATCCTTCCTGTTCCTCCCAAACCCCATTCTGCCTGTTAATATTCTCAGCCTCTGGTTGGATGAGTGAGTGAGTCAATCACTGAATGAAACAATGAATTTCCTTTAATGCTTCTAAGGCAGAGTACCATAATCTATGTACAGTAGACAAAGCTCAGAGAAAGGTATCCAGTCCAAAGAACAGGAAGCAGTAGGAGTAGAACTCAGGGCTTTTGACTCCAGGTCCTCTCTTCTTAGGATACCCAGTTTTCTTTCCCAACTCAGCAAGCTTTGATGTCAGAAAAGCAGGGTTGCTGTCTGTTCAGCAGGCACTGTTGGTGAGAGTTTACTCTCTGAGAATGAGCATAAGCAGACAGATATCTTAATTCCACAAGGTGTGGCACTGCCAGGATAATCCTCTTTGATGTTCCTTCCTCTGTCCTCAGTATTGGACAGTATGTTCTGTAAATGGTCAACATTTATCTAATTCCATAGCTTTCAGTAATTTCAAAGAAAAATGCCTACTATACTGCTGGCTCAGCAGCTATTAGGATAAATCTTCATTCTCCCCATCTCCTTCCTCCACATCCTGGTGTGTATGTGTTCCAAACACCATCATCAATTAATAATAAAAGTGGAGGCCTGTAGGAAAAACACCTGGTCTAGAAATTTGAGCAAAATATGACCCGTTTTCCTTTATGCATATGGATTTGTCCTTCAGTTCAGTCACTCAGTCGTGTCCGAATCTTTGTGACGCCATGAACTGTAGCACGCCAGGCCTCCCTGTCCATCACCAACTCCCAGAGTCTACCCAAATCCATGTCCATTGAGTCAGTGATGCCATGCAACCATCTCATCCTCTGTTATCCCCTTCTCCTCCTGCCCTCAATCCTACCCAGCATCAGGGTCTTTTCCAGTGAGTCAACTCTTCGCATGAGGTGGCCAAAGTATTAGAGTTTCAGCTTCAATATCAGTCCTTCCAATGAACACCCAGGACTGATCTCCTTTAGGATGGACTGGTTGGATCTCCTTGCAGTCCAAGGGACTCTCAAGAGTCTTCTCCAACACCACAGTTCAAAAGCATCAATTCTTCAGTGCTCAGCTTTCTTTATAGTCCAACTCTCACATACATACATGACTACTGGAAAAACCGTAGCCTTCACTAGACAGACCTTTGTCGACAAAGTAATGTCTCTGCTTTTTAATATGCTGTCTAGGTTGGCCATAACTTTCCTTCCAAGGAGTAAGTGTCTTTTAATTTCATGGCTGCAGTCACCATCTGCAGTGATTTTGGAGTCCAAAAAAGTAAAGTCAGCCACTGTTTCCACTGTTTCCCCATCTATTTGCCATGAAGTGACGGGACTGGATGCCATGATCTTAGTTTTCTGAATGTTGAGCTTTCAGCCAACTTTTTCACTCTCCTCTTTCACTTTCATCAAGATGCTCTTAGGTTCTTTTTCACTTTCTGCCATAAGGGTAGTGTCATCTGCATATCTGAGGTTATTGATATTTCTCCCGGAAATCTTGATTCCAGCTTGTGCTTCCTCCAGCCCAGCATTTCTCATGATGTACTCTGCATATAAGTTAAATAAGCAGGGTGACAATATATAGCCTTGATGTACTCCTTTTCCTATTTGGAACTAGTCTGTTGTTCCAAGTCCGGTTCTAACTGTCGCTTCCTGACATGCATACAGGTTTCTCAAGAGGCAGATCAGGTGGTCTGATATTCCCATCTCTTTCAGAATTTTCCACAGTTTATTTTGATCCACACAGTCAAAGGCTTTGGCATAGTCAATAAAGCAGAAATAGATGTTTTTCTGGAACTCTCTTGCTTTTTATGATCCAGCGGATGTTGACAATTTGATCTCTGGTTCCTCTGCCTTTTCTAAAACCAGCTTGAACATCTGCAAGTTTCTGGCTCACGTATTGCTAAAGCCTGGCTTGGAGAATTTTGAGCATTACTTTACTAGCGTGTGAGATGAGTGCAATTGTGTAGTAGCTTGAGCATTCTTTGGCATTGCCCTTCTTTGGGATTGGAATGAAAACTGACCTTTTCCATTCCTGTGGCCACTGCTGAGTTTTCCAGATTTGCTGGCATATTGTGTGCAGCACTTTCACAGCATCATCTTTTAGGATTTGAAATAGCTCAACTAGAATTCTATCACCTCCACTAGCTTTGTTCTTAGTGATTCTTCCTAAGGCCCACTTGACTTCACATTCCAGGATGTCTGGCTCTAGGGGAGTGATCACACCATCGTGATTATCTGGGTCATGAAGATCTTTTTTGTACAGTTCTTCTGTGTATTCTTGCCACCTCTTCTTAATATCTTCTGCTTCTATTAGGTCCATGCCATTTTTGTCCTTTATTGAGCCCATCTTTGCATTAAATGTTTGCTTGGTATCTCTAATTTTCTTGAAGAGATCTCTAGTCTTTCCCATTCTATTATTTTCCTCTGTTTCTTTGCATTGATCACTGAGGAAGGCTTTCTTACCTCTCCTTGCTATTCTTTGGAACTCTGCATTCAAATGGGTATATCTTTCCTTTTCTCCTTTGCTTTTGGTTTCTCTTCTTTTCACAGCTATTTGTAAGGCCTCCTTAGACAGCCATTTTGCCTTTTTGCATTTCTTTTTCTTGGGAATGGTCTTGCTCCCTGTCTCCTGTACAGTGTCACAAACCTCTGTCCATAGTTCATCAGGTGCTCTGTCTATCAGATCTAATCCCTTGAATCTATTTGTCACTTCCACTGTGTAAATTTAAGGGATTTGATTTAGGTCATACCTGAATGGTCTAGTGGTTTTCCCTACTTTCTTCAATTTAAGTCTGAATCTGGCAATAAAGGAGTTCATGATCTGATCCACAGTCAGCTCCCGGTCTTGTTTTTGCTGACTGTATAGAGCTTCTCCATCTTTGGCTGCAAAAAATGTAATCAATCTGATTTCAGTGTTGACCATCTGGTGATGTCCATGTGTAGAGTCTACTCTTGTGTTGGTGGAAGAGGGTGTTTGCTATGACCAGTGCGTTCTCTTGGCAAAACTCTATTAGCCTTTGCCCTGCTTCATTCTGTACTCCAAGGCCAAATTTGCCTGTTACGCCAGGTGCTTCTTGACTTCCTACTTTTGCATTCCAGTCCCCTATAATGAAAAGGACAACTTTTGGGGGCATTAGTTCAAAAAGGTCTTGTAGGTCTTCATAGAACAGTTCAACGTCAGCTTCTTCAGCATTGCTGGTCAGGGCATAGACTTGGATTACTGTGATATTGAATGGTTTGCCTTGGAAACGAACAGAGATCCTTCTGTCATTTTTGAGATTGCATCCGAAATTGCATTTCAGACTCTTTGTTGACTATTATGGCTACTCCATTTCTTCTAAGGGATTCCTGCCCACGGTAGTAGATATAACGGTCATCTGAGTTAAATTCACCCATTCCAGTCCATCTTAGTTCGCTGATTCCTAGAATGTCGACGTTCACTCTTGCCATCTCCTGTTTGACCACCTCCAAATTGCCTTGATTCATGGACCCAACATTCCAGGTTCCTATGCAATATTGCTCTTTACAGCATCGGACCTTGCTTCTATCACCAGTCACATCCACAATTGAGTGTTGTTTTTGCTTTGGCTCCATCCCTTCATTCTTTCTGGAGTTATTTCTCCACTGATCTCCAGTAGCATATTGGGCACCTACTGACCTGGGGAGTTCATCTTTCAGTATCATATCTTTTTACCTTCTCATACTGCTCATGGGGTTCTCAAGGCAAGAACACTGAAGTGGTTTGCCATGCCCTTCTCCAGTGGACCACATTCTGTCAGACCTCTCCACGATGACCCGTCTGTCTTGGGTGGCCCCACCCAGCAGGGCTTAGTTTCATTGAGTTAGACAAGGCTGTGGCCCATGTGATCAGATTGGCTAGTTGTCTGTGATTGTGGTTTCAGTCTGTCTGCCCTGTGATGCCCTCTCAGCACCTACCGTCTTACTTGGGTTTCTCTTACCTTGGATGTGAGGTATCTCTTCATGGCTGCTCCAGCAAAGTGCAGCCGCTGCTTCTTACCTTGAACACGGGGTAGCTCCTCTCGGCCGCTCCTGTGCCACACAGCCTCTGCTCCTTACTTCTCCTTTATTTGAAAATGATGCCCTTGAAATTTCAGAGCACTCAGTTTTCAGCCCTGTGTGTGGAGAACAAAATACAGCCTCTTCATCATTTCTAAAAGCAGCTGAATTTAATCTGCCTCAGTCAGAGACTTCACCTCCCAGTGTCCTCACGTGTCAGAATGGCATTGTGACATGTGACTGTCCCGACCAGCCCTGCAGATGTGTCATCAGGAATGGAGATTTCCTGCCAGGATATGTGCTTCCTATTGCTGTAGACAGTGGGGGCCTCAGCCCTCCTGGCTCCAGGGGCAATTTTTTAACTTTTTTTTTTTCAATTTAAAATTAAAGCGGCACCATGTGTCATGTGAATCTGCCATGCCAGAGAAATGAGTGTGAGCCATGGCCTGGACCTTGTTTAGACCACGTGGTGGTGGCCCACACCATCCCATGTGTGTCATTCAAAGCTCTAATCAAGAGCTTAACAGCTGTGCCTACCAAGGTGAGGAGTGCAATGAGTCGGGCTTTGAGGTGTGACTACTTCCACTTCTCCTTCTTTTCACATTCATGTTTGGCTAGAACTTGGATGGACAGGTATAGTGTCCCTGAAATGGCACTTGCAAAAAAAAAAAAAAAGAAATCCTTATCATCACAGTTAGGGAATTCAGGGTTAAGATTTGTTTTGTTAAATCTTGACAAATAATTGTCTATTTGTCTAAAAATGATTTTAAAAAACAGCCTGCTTTCTTTACTTTGGAGGTCTTATTTCGATGAGACCTCCATAGGTACAGATTGATTTTTTTTTCTCCTGTTAATCTGTCTTGTATCAATTTAATTATTAGACCAGTCAAAAGAATTGAAGAGGGGCAGTGGGAAAATTTCCCCTTCCCCAGCAATGGCTTTTTACCATAAAATTTTTAATTGAAATGTATGAAATGAAAAGGATTATTCTTTTAAAAGTAGAGAGTAAACAAAGCAATCCAGATCATAATGTGACTCTCTAGAGATGGTACATTGACTTTTCATAAAGTAGTGGAATAAAATTTTGCTTGTGTTCATCATAATAAAAAAGAAATGACTTTTGCCTTACAAAGTACAAGCTCTTTCTTTGCATTTAGCTCCAGACAACTAGGTCGTGCTTAAGTAGGTGCTTAATTTGTTGTTGTGCTTGTTGTTTTTCAAATCTGTATTTATTTGGCTGCGCTGGGTCTTAGTTGCATCATGCAGGATCTTCAATCTTTGTTGCGCCATATGAACTCTTAAGTAAGGCGTACTCTTAAGTACCCTGCTCAAATAAGGGATATCTTGCAGAAGGAAAAAGACTTTAGGGACAAAAAAATATCTGTTCATTTTTACATGTTGAACTGGATGAAGTGGCAGCCAAGAGATTCTCAAGGGCTCCCATCAGGAGTTGTGGAAATTCAGAGATCTGCTGTTCCTGGGCTCCATGCCCTCAGCCAACCACAACTCACTGCCTCCCCAAACTGGACTGTAGCCATGACCCAACCCTAGGGATGAAGAAGGCGAAGTACCTCCAAGCTTGATGGGTTCTAGTCGTGGCTTGGGATGCTCAGAGACCCAGCCCATATTAGAAAGGTACATGTGCCCAGATCCTGAAAGTGATGCCTTACCCAGGACTCACTAGAAAATTCCATGATATTCCAGTTGGTCCCTTAGAAGATAATGAGAAACCTGCTGGCTACTTGAGGCATTTCTGAAAGGTTCAGGCGTATACTGCTGCTACTGCTGCTAAGTTGCTTCAGTCGTGTCCAACTCTGTGCGACCCCATAGACGGCAGCCCACCAGGCTCCCCCGTCCCTGGGATTCTCCAGGCAAGAACACTGGAGTGGGTTGCCATTTCCTTCTCCAGTGCATGAAAGTGAAAAGTGAAAGTGAAGTTGCTCAGTTGTGTCTGACTCCTAGCAACCCCGTGGACTGCAGCCTACCAGGCTCCTCCATCCATGGGATTTTCCAGGCAAAAGTACTGGAGTGGGGTGCCATTGCCTTCTCTGCAGGCATATACTAACAACTCCTGAACAACAGTTTTCCCCCTGTATTATGTGTTCTATTGGTCTGATGTTAAAATGTGCTGTTGTTCATACCTTATCACTGTCTGACCAAGTGATCAGATTTTCCTAAGCAGTCATTAGTTTTTGAGATGAAATGCATGAGGACGTCTTCTCTATTTACTCATTTGGAGTTTCCCTCCATCTATTTAAGAATTCTTGATCTTGAAACAATATCTGAAAACAGCTGGAGGCTGTGCTTTCGCTGCTCTTAATTTCTTGTGCAATTCTTAGACCATTGACAACTACCTTTAAAGTTTTGCTAACACTAAAATTTCTATCAATCATTCTATCATTGAAAATCCTCATTTATTTCCAGATGTTCAGCAGGGCCTTGAGTGATTTTTACCTAAAGAGAAAAAACTGTAACCTCCATTTTCTTGGTTCTTCAGAATTCATGAACAATTATGTAACATCTCACTTTTTAAAATACCTATTTTTTGTTTGGGCTGCACTGGGTCTTAGTTGTGGCACATGAGATCTTTGACCTTCCTTGTGGCATATGGGCTCTTTTAGTTCTGGTATGCAGAATCTTTAGTTGTGGCATGTGAACTCTTAGTTGCAGCATGTGGGATCTAGTTCCCTGACCAGGGATGTAATCCACACCTCCTGCATTAGGAGTGTGGAGTCTTAGCCACTGGACTACCAGGGAAGTCCCTCATCTCATTTTTAAAACAGAGGCAAACAGGAATTATCCCCATGTGACAGATGTGGAAACTGAGACTTGCCCACAACTGCTAAGCTGGAAAGTTAAGTAGCACAATCAGAACTTGAGCTCCCGCTTCTGCCTTGGAAGCCCATGTTCTTTCCATTACCCCCTGTTCATGTCAACCTTGACCCTGGCCAAGAATGAGAGCAGATGTGTGCAATGGGAGAGGCAGCATGGATGGATTAGAACAGACCCATTCATGTGCCCAGAAAAATAACTCAAAATGCATGTCCCAGTGTTGATGGGACTGCAGCTCATCTTCAAGTACAAAAGAGTACATCTAACACAGAAGTGATGTTTTGAAAACTGATCAGAACTACCTTGACATCTGGCTTGTTAATGAGTTAGAGAAAGTGAAGCAGCAAAGGACAGTAAGTTCTAGAAAGATGAGAGAAAAACACGTATCCAGGGATGGAGGGAAGGAGGATGCAGCAAACACCAAAGGTCCCCATCACCTACATTACCGTCTTCTGCTTCCCTTTGCAGCCTGGGTCACATTCAGAGCCTTTCTTAAGGACCAGTTGGTGGTCCCCAAACACAGTTCACAGGTTGCTTTTGTGATGCCTTTGGTTTTCGTTGTTGTCCATTTGCTAAGTTGGGTCTGACTCACTGTGACCCCATGGACTGCAGCACACTAGGCTTCACTGTCCTTCACCATCTTCCAGAGTTTGCTCAAATTCCTGTCCATTGTGTTGGTGGTACTACCTAACCATCTCATCCTCTGCCGCCCTCTTCTCCTTTGGCCTTCAGTCTTCCCAGTATCAAGGTCTTTTCCACTGAGTTGGCTCTTCTCAGGTTGCCAAAGTATTGAGAGCTTCAGCATCAGTCCTTCCAAAGAATATTCAGGATTGATTTCCTTTAGGATTGACTGGTTGGATTTCCTTGCAGTCCAGAGGACTCTCAAGAGTCTTCTCCAGCACCACAATTCCAAAGCATTAATTCTTCAGCACACACCCTTCTATATGTCCAACTCTCACATCTGTACATGACTACTGGAAAAAACAGTGTTGACTATATGGACCTTTGTTGGCAAAATGAAGTCTCTTCTTTTTAATACGATGTCTAGGTTTGTCTTAGCTTTTCTCCCAAGGAGCAAGCATCTTTTAATTTCGTGCCTGCAGCCACCATCTGGAGTGATTTTGGAGCCCAGAAAGATAACATCTGCCATTCTTTTCATTTTTCCCCATCTATTTGCCATGAAGTGACAGGACCAGACGCCATGACCTTAGTTCTCTGAATGTTGAGTGTTAAGCCAGCTTTTTCACTCTCTTATTTTACCTTCATCAAGAGACTCTTTAGTTCCTCTTCACTGCCTTTGGGTAAGTGCTTTTTAAAATCCCAAGTAGCTTCTATGAGGTAAATCCCGCTCGTGAAGTACTACCTTTTCCAAGAAGCTGTTCCTAACCCATAGGAACTGAAGCCCGTTCCTCCTCCAGTCCCTCATTTGATCCCTTCCTTTTGTGATGTTAGATTGTGAGAGCCTGGAGGGTGGAGGCTGCGTGGTCTAGGGGAAGAGCCACAGGCTCCAGACCTGACCGCCAGGTGCTGGAGAGGAGTGTGCTGCTCAGCCGTCTCTGCACTGCTGCTGCTGCTGCTGCTGCTGCTGCTGCTGCTAAGTCCCTTCAGTCGTGTCCGACTCTGTGCGACCCCACAGATGGCAGCCCACCAGGCTCCGCCGTCCCTGGGATTCTCCAGGCAAGAACACTGGAGTGGGTTGCCATTTCCTTCTCCAGTGCATGAAAGTGAAAAGTGAAAGTGAAGTTGCTCAGTCGCATCCAACTCTTTGCGACCCCATGGACTGCAGCCTACCAGGCTCCTCCGTCCATGGGATTTTCCAGGCAAGAGTACTGGAATGGAAATTGCTGTCTCCGCGTCTCTGGACTAAGTTTACAAAATACGAATGCGAATTAATTTTAATATCTACTCTTGTTCACAGCTGTTGCCTGCATATAAAATCTTGAGTCTCCCTTTCAGATGTACAACAAATGTATATAAAAAGACATGAGAGAACAGGAATGACCTCAGTGTGTCAAACTTGTAAACATTTCTGCGATCTTGCCCTCGAAGGGAAATCCTTTATTCTTCCCTTTCAGACTCTAAGCAGAACTGACAACCATTTGTGTTCTCTTTGAAGCTTTATTTTTGCAAGTCAAGGGTCTTTTTCCAGGTTTAGCTTTTTCCTTAATAAAATTAATACTTCTCATGAAATGATTTCATGGAAGAGTGTGTGGGAAGTCTCGGTGGGGTGGGGGGTGTTGTTCCTGGAATGCTTCCCACAAGGAGAGTTTGTAAGAAGGGACAACCATAATCCTGCCATGTCTAGTGGTCCAGAGTCATTTCTGGCTTTACAATCCCTTCTTTCACTTTAGGAGAGAATGTGTAGGTGTGTACACATATGCATGCGTGTGCATACACACCCACACACCTTTGACCCCTGTAAGGAGGGGTGATGGAATAAAGCCTTGAGAATTCACCCTCTTGCATCAGTGCTTTTCTTTAGTTTTATTACAGAAGGAAGCAAAATAGAGGAAAACTCCTTCAATCTGTGGTCCAGGCAAGTGTGGCTGTCGCCTGTGTGGCTGCCCTAAGAGTGTCCAGCCAGTCCTGGGGCTGGCTGACCTGCGGCTCTCAGTTCTGGTAGAGCTGTTGATGTCTGGGGAGCCTCAGAATTTTCACCAACTGCTAGATGAGTCCTCAGGCAGTATAGATTTTGTAAAATGTGCATTCAGAACATGAAGCTGTCTCTTCTGAAGCTTTCCTTTCTAGATCTTCTGAATAATTCTGCTCCAATATACAGGAAAGAGCCTGACACCATGAAATGCAATGAAAATGTGCTCACCCCATGACAAATGGAGAACCAAGAGCCCATGTGCTGGGTGGGTCCAGTGAGAAGGACTAAAGGAGGGGTTTAAGTTGGCCATGGAGAAGGGAAAATGGGCTCAAGAAGTGGTAACTGCAGGTGAATTTAGCTAAGATGCAGAAGAGGCAAGGACCGGGATTACAGAGGAGCTGAGATAGGTGTAGGAGAGGAAGAAAGAAATGGTAAGTGTACAACCTTGAGCTGCCAGACTGAGGTCAAGTAGAGTGCTGCCTCATACCAGCTGTCATTTAACCACTCTGTGCTTCTATTTCCTATTGATAAAATGTGGATAATAGTAGGTTTTCGTAGGGTGGTGTAAATATTTTAGTAAATTAATGTTTTAAGTGCTTAAAACAGTATCTGGCACAGAGCGAACATTATACAACTATTAGCTATTAGTACTAGAGCCATTACTTCATTATCACTGTTACAATGATCACTGGTATGATTAAGGACCAGGTCTTGAGTAGAGAAGTATAATCGTAGCCACTAAATTCAAATGGTACTTAGTAGCATCCTTGCTTGGTTGTGTCTCATTTTTGGATCACCAGAAATGCGTTTTTTGTTTTTTGTTTTTTTTCTGTTTCCAGTGAGTGGGAAAATGTGTATCTGTAAGAATGACTGTTTTATACATTTAAAATGTTTTGATGAAAACACCTGATGGGTTTAGATAAAGCTATTCTTCCAAAGGCTTGCTGCACTCTCTGATGGTTCGATTTTTCAGTTCTTTACTCTCCTGGGATGCATTCTACCAACTGTTCAGCTACTACTGGCATCTGCTGTTCAGAAGCTTAATTGTGCTGTAGAGTATGAATTGTATGTGGGTGTGCAGAGCACCCATAAAGGATATTGAGATGTCCCTGGATCGGGGGTGTGCGTGGGAGGCAGGGGCACACAGTGGTTGAACGCATCCAAGTGTGAGCAAACAGTGATGGTGTGTCACGGTTGTTGTCATGTCCTTCGTAGATGACTATGCCCAGCTGTGTAACATCCCCGTCACGGGACGCCGGCGGCCATATGGACGGGATGCCTTGGTTGACTTCAATGAACAGTATGCTCCCGAAGCTGATCCCTACTTCGTTCAGGACCGTAAGCAACATTTTTTTAGTTACTCTGAAACTAAATTGTGGTTTTGAAGTTTAGTCAGTGGTTCTCAAAATGCAGTGCCTGGGAACTTGTAAGAAATGCAGATTTGTGGGCGATGCTATAGACCTGCTGAATCAGAAACTAGGGTGAGACCCACCCTCTGAGTCATCCTTATGGACGCTCAAGTTTGAGAACCACCAGATCATATTAAGAGTCTCACTGCTGGGAACACTGTATGTTTATTTTCTTTACAGAAAATCATCTTCTTGTAATTTCCACGACAAAGTCATTTCTTTACCCATGAAGTGGTGGCCTAGCTTAAGGACCAGAGTTTTCCTAATAGTTTGGTTGTATCTTTACAAGCATTTAAATGGGAAGTAAATCAGTTGCTCTCTCCTGGTCAGAGATGCATTTTTAGAATTCATTTGTGAGGGGGTTTACTAAGTAAGAAACGATGATGTGTGATGGCTTTTCCTGGATTTGTGAGCAGAGTTTAAGTGTGAGGTAGAATGTGTATGTGTGAATCCTGTTCCCATTTAGAAAGTAAATGCCCGAAGGTACCACCAGAGTGTCTTGGAGGAGGGAGCCACACAAGCTAAACGTGTCTGTGGGAGAGACCAGAGCTTGCAAATAACAGATGAGTTATGTGAAATCTGAAAAATGGGATGGTACAAGTTGAAAGATCAGTAGACAGGAGGTGGTCTGCCTTCCCGAATGGGACGAGGGCAGTGCACTCCAGGTGCCTGGCCCACACCCTGCAGCCCAGGGTGCTGACATTATAAAATACAATGAGGCTGTTCTTTCTTATCACCTGTGCACACGGCAGACTAGCCACGACCTGCGTCCTGAGGAGCAGTACGAGCTTCATGGCTGCCTCTGGAACGGCTTCCGTTCTGAGTCCAAGAGTGTTTCCCTCCCTCTTGTCTTTTTGTTTTTTGAAAGGTGCAGTATGTTGATCCCTCAGCTAACCTAAAACTGCTTTAAAATTTCCATTTAAACAGCATGCTATTAAACCAGCGAGGTTGGGTCTTCTAGACCTGAGTGAGTCTAGAGCATTGGCAGCATGCAGAGGCCCCTGGTGCCCTTTCCCAGCTATCCTCTCAGGGTAACCACTATCCTAACACCTTAGATTATTTCTTTTAATCAACCACAGATAACCATGTCCTACTTCAAGAAATGTGCTTAAATACATTGATGGCTATAAGACTGTACACTTAACGATTTCTACACCTCTGTGTATGTTATAGGTCAGTAAACATTTACCTTAAAAAAGAAAGGGAGAATAAATATTAAAATTGAAAGAAAGTACAGTTTTGCAGGGTAAATAACAGGGTAAATCTATATGTAACTCTGACACAATCTCATGCTTGTGTGTGTAGCCTCTAATACCTTTCAGTTCAGATGCCACGAATTTTAATGTTGAAATGTTCTGGCTTAGGTATTGGCTTATGTACTTTTTTTTTTTTTTTAAATGCTGTCATTTCTTTAAAACTTAAAAAAAAAAATCCATTGCAAATGTTGAAAAATAAACATAGTGTTATCAGATCAATTTTCTATTTAGCAACATAAGAAGTTGTGATGCAGTTCCAGGACCCCAGCTTTAACTATGTAATGGGCTTTAAAGTTCCTATGAATTACAGAGAAACAGCTCCTCTTTCTCAGACCAGGATCACAGGTTGTTTACCCCTGCTGAAGACAGGGTAGGTAGTAAAAGAGAGGCTGAGATTTCTACCAACCTTGTAATCCACCCTGTCCTGTCTTTCTGTTTAAGAAAGTTGAGCTAATGACTGGTGTTACCTTAAGTTAGAGATCAACTTTTCTTATAGCTGACCAGACAGTAAAGTTTGTGGGCTTTGCATACTATATAGTCTCTTTTGCAGCTGATATTCAACTCTGCTCTGATATTAGAAAAGCAGCCACAGACAGATATTAGTGAACAGGTGAGGCTGTCTGTGTTCCATTAAAATTTCATTTATAAAAATATGTAGCAAGCATGATTTAGAGCAGGGGCTGTGTGCTTTGCTGGTGTTTCAGAGTCCTGTAGAAGTATTTTGGGGAGTCTGCTTAATGTGTGTGTAGGAGTTTCAAATTTTAATTTCATGTTTTAATTTCTGTAATAAAAATATTTTTTACTATTTATAAAGTTAAAATGATTTTGCTGTGATACCTGGACTTAGAGGTATTTCCATAGGTTGACTTTCTTGTCAGTATTTCTAAAACTGGCTTTCAGGATCTGCTGACAAAGACTGGCTAGTTGTATTTCTTCTCCCTTTAAAATTTTTAAAATGGCATGTCATAGATGTATTACTCAGTTTTTTTCATAATATTTGTTTCTTAAAAGTTAACTTGTTCATTATAGGAAACCAAAAAACAGAGTCGTCCTTAGTCACAAGCAGTTTACTGTTTATATCCTTTCAAGTCTGTGTATTTATACAACTAAGCATCCATTTTTATGTAATTAAAATCATATAGTTATGTATCATGCTTTTATACATGCATGAATATTTATCATTTCAATGTCCCAAAGCTATGAGTATTTTGATACACTATACCAACTCAATCTGGAAGGAAATATATATATATATTATCCTGCTACTCTTGGTAAAAATTTCAGAAAAGACAAAAATGGCAGTAAGTCTCTAAATAATGATATTGGCAGAGGTATGAATAAAATGATGCTTTCCCTTAATGTTCAATTAAAGACAAGATAAAACAACAGAGTACACAAAGTATTAATATAATGCGTCTAAGATGATTCATTATCCGATCTAAACTATTAAAGTATTAGCAAGGGGGTATACTTCATTGAATTAATGACAATGTGTTCTTACAGTATAGCCAAGACATGCACACACATACATCCCTCCCTTTACACTTCCTTCTGCCCCTATGCTGCCAACCCAATGAACGAGTCCTGATGTACATTTCTGAGACAATTTAACAATTCCATGTCCAAGATGCAATTTTTTTTAAATCAGTTACAACAAAATTATATATTGGTTAACTCACTAGCTCTACTTTTTATTCCACATTGTCACCTCAGGACATGTAAAAAAGCCACGTCAGTGTATGGTAAAAAAACCACCACAATATTGTAAAGTAATTAGCCTTCAACTAAATAAATAAAGAAAGCCTATGCTGTAAAAAAAATGTTAGGCCTTCCAGCTGCATAAGCAGTGGTGTTTTGCTGCCCCCTGCAGTTCCACTGGAGAATTACTTCAAAGGCCAGTTGGAGAGGTCTGGCCCTAGATAGTTTTTTTTTCTCCCCCCCTTGAAAGCTAATCCATGGTAGTAGCTTCAGAAGCAGGGGAGAGGATGAAACGCCACGTGTTTTGGAGTCATCATGAATTTATATTTACAACTTCCCACTCTATAAAGAGAACTAAAATATTCTTAATGCCTGGTTACATTGCTTTTGTAGTGCTAAACTGGCTCTTTCTCTAAACTGATTCAGAACTAAACAAGAGCGTCTTTGTTTTCTTAAAAAAAAAGTTTTTGGGTTTTCTAAATAGAAGTATGATGTATTTTTCTCATTTATCAGGATGTTTGGAGTCCCTTTAACTGCCTTTAGCCTTTGATCCCCCAAGGGCCCTTTTGTAAGGCTCCTTCCAAAGCCAGAGCAAACAGACAGCCCTCATAAGGCAAGGCCAGCCTGGCTTTTCTCTGCTGTGGGAACACGCAATCAAACAGCACTGCCTCCAGCGCTCATGCCTCTTAGCAAATACCTACGCTGATCATGAATTCCACTGGTTCCATCCTGAAAGATATTTTCATGTTTGCCCTGTTGAGAACTTGGGAAACTTAAAGTCTTAGACAAGAAGATGTTAACTAAAGGCAAAAAAAAAAAACAAAAAAAAAAACCTACTTGCTGTATTGTTTTATGTGATTTTGATTCAGAACATCAGAATTCAAAATGTGGGGCTAATCTGTACAACATACTAAGTTTGTAACACTTTAAATGCTTAATATCATGTACAAATATATTCGTTTAAATTTCAATGCTATCTTTAAGGTACTGAAAATATGTATGATGAACCATAACCTTAATAATCATGTTGTTTTAAAAAATGGTGTAAGAGGATGAAGATTTGTACCTTGCCTCCTGTTTGTTCCCTTCCAGGTTTTTTAAATACCTTTCAGGAGTTGCAGGCTGAAGAATGTGGCATCCTCAATGGTTGTGAAAATGGCCGCTGTGTCAGGGTGCAGGAAGGTTATACCTGCGATTGCTTTGATGGGTATCACTTGGATATGGCCAAGATGACCTGTGTTGGTAAGAACCGTATGTATTTGATGGGAAATAATCCTTTTCCTGAGATGCCCTGTGGCTGGACATCATATAGTCTAGTACATTAAAGATTTGCAGTGTTTCAGTTTGGGAAGATGAGAAAAATTCTGGAGGTGGACAGTGGTGACGATTGTATAACAATGTGAAGGTACTTACCACCGCTGGACTCTCCACTCAAAAATGGTTAAAATGGCCAATTTTATGTTCTGTATATTTTACCACGATTTTTAAAGAAGTACTTAAGAATTCATATAAATGGTACATACGGAGGAAATACCAGAACATTTGGGGTAATTACTTTGACTCTTTTAAATTAAGCTTTTGACTCAGTAGCAAATAGTGTTTTCCCTGAATATCTGACACCAGCATTAGGGAAATATAGATGAAAAAGAAAATATTTCCATTTTGGAGAAAGTTTTTTTTTAAATAAAACTCTCATGTAGCCTTCTCTGTTACCTTTAAGAGAACAGTAAATGGGTGTTTTTTCCTTCCTGGGTCATTGATGCTGGGTTCCTGAGCCTGCTGGCCTCCATACTGAAAGACCTTTGACTTGCAGGGATTTTTCCTATTTTTGTGGCTGTTTTTCTCCCTCCTGTAGTTTTCCCACTTCAGTTTTGTTAGTCTAAGTCTGTGGTGGTCTAAAAATAGGTAACCCAGGTTGTTACATGTTTCAAGGGCATAAAAGACTTCCTTTCCTGTGGAAAGAAATCTAAGAAAGTAACTTAAGCCTTGAGGGAAGCTTCTTGGAGGCTCTGTATTTCTCTTGACAACCTAACTGTTCTTCTACATCTTCAGAAAACCGGATGTCTCTCTGCAAGAACGCCAAGTGCATCAACACCGAAGGGTCCTATAAGTGTGTGTGTCTGCCGGGCTTTGTACCTTCCGACAAGCCAAACTACTGCACTCCATTGAATACTGCCTTGAATTTAGAAAAAGACAGTGACCTGGAGTAAAAGAGAAGCTAACATAACCTAAGCCTGTATACTCTGCACTGTGTAAAGGAGAAAGAGAAATGTATTATACTTCAGACATTGCACCTAATCCAACATGCTGGAAATATGGAAACATCATGGAGTTGTATATCCTCAGAAGAGAAAGGATTCAATGTGAGCCTGAATGGTGTGACAGACCAAATGGACATTTCTCTGGAAAAAAGAAAACAGTATATATAGTCTGTTCATATGTAAAATTCAGTGGAAAAGAGGCAGAACAGTGCTGTTATTTTAAACAGAAGGTTGTATTATTATGTTTGTGTTTTGATATTTTTTACTATTGCTTGACTAAATCTGGCCTTTAACTAGTGGTGGAAATATTTTACAAGATTTTCATTTTGTGGTTATGCAGTTCCTTGGCTACTGTTTCTTCTTCAAATGTCAAGTGCAAAAGTCTTTGATAAAATCTTGTTTAAACTATTATAAGTAATGTTACACAGGGTTATGCTATTCCAAGTCTGGAAGATTTTTAAAATCCAGATTGTCCTGTGGAGCAGGCAGTGATTGTTTCAAAACTTTTATACACATTTGGAGAAAAGGACTTTATATTTACGACGTGTTGTCTGATTTTAATGTCCATTCTTAGCCGAGCTGCTAGTAGATGTTAATTAATTGGATCCCTTTCCTACATTGAAATGGAAGAACTAATGAATGAGCTTACATTAGTATTGTAATGTATAAAGTAGGACCAGCAAATTTTTTAAAAACTTGATCCCAATATATTTACCACTGTATGTTAAAGCAAAATAAATCACCATTTTTTTTTAGAAAATTTCTACCTCAGAGTTATGTCAATGAGCATATGCATACCAGTTATCCACCCCACCCCACCCTCAATGGTCTTCTATGAATGTGGAGTCTTCTCCAGGTTAGTTATTAAATTTGTTATATACTGTTATGGGTGGAATTGTGTCCCCGGACTTCATGTTGAGTCATGTCCCCTCAGTACTGTGACTGTATTTTTAGATGAGCTAATGACGGTTAAAGAAGGTCACTGGGGTGGGCCCTGATACAATAGGGCTGGTGGTCTTTATATGAAATTAGAACACACACAGGAAAACCATGGGAAGACACAGGGAGCCAACAGCCATTGGCAAGCCAAGGAAGGCGCCTAAGAAGAAAATTATTCAATAGCTTGAACTTTATCAACTGGGGGATTTTTGCAGAAACTACCACCAGTGGCCAGCAACTTGGAATGTAAGTGAATATTGAAATATCTCTGGTCAATAATGGGTTAAGAAAATTAATTTAGGCCACCCAGTCTATGGTATTAATACTTTTGACAGCCCTAGCGAATAAATAACAGGTGGATATCATAGGGAGAACAGTTTTTGATGTTCCCAGCCTTGCTTAATACACCTCTACAGTCGTGCAGTTGTCTTATTTAACCTGAATTTCAGAATCATTTTTAATAAAGAACATCTGAGTTTTCAAAAAACAAACTACGTACAGGCATACTCAGCAGAAAATATCTCCATCTAACATTTTCTTCTAAGACAGGCTTTTGGATTTTAGTTTCTGCCATAGGAAGAATGGTACACCTAAAATGTCCATGTCCCCTGCTGCCAAGAGTTCCATGACCAGCTTCCAACCACTGTCCCTGCCTTCCCAGGAGCTGTGTGGGCTGTGCACACCTGCTATCAAGGGGATAATGTTCCAGCATATACTGAGAGAAGAGACATCCAAACTAAAAGCATTCCTCATGCCAAAACTGTATTAAACCCACACAAGCTACACAGGGACACTCCCACATATAAAGAGCCCTCCAAGATTACAGTAGATAATTGTTTCTCAACTCAAAGAGTAACAGAAATACAGTATAAGCAAAATAAAGAAGCAGAGGAACCACTCCCAGTTAAAAGACCAAGAGAATTCCCCTGAAGGAACAAACAGACTTCTTGAATCTAACATATACCGAGTTTTAAAAGGAGGTAATGAAAATACTGAAGGAATTAAGAAAAACTATCAATAGAAATGCAGATTGCTGTAAAAAGGAACTAGAAACTATGAGGAGGAGCCAAGAAAAATTAGAACACTGAGCTCAAGGAAATGAACAGCAGAATGAATGTAGTAAGTCCCCTACATTTGAACCGTCGAGTTGTAAACTTTCAAAGATGCAAACGTGTGTTCCATTAGTGTTAGGCGTGAATGCAAATGCAGTTTGCCCTCTGTTTCCTATTGTTGAAGACCCTGCAGCTCTCTCATCTCCTGTCTCCTCTCCCTCCTCCGGTCAGTAACTTTTCTTGCTTATTCACTTGATGCCAGCCCCTGTATGCCAGCTGTTGTACTTTACTGCTGTACTTTAAGGTACTATTCTGTAAGATTTAAAAATGCAGAAGAGAGAGTGTGTGATCTGGAAGATAGAATACAGTAATGGGAATTACCCAATCAGAACAGCAGACAGAAAGCCAAATGAAAAAGACGAAAACAATGTAAGAGGCCTGCGGGATGATATAGAGTGTGCCAATCTATGCATAATAGAGATTCCAAAAGGAGAAGAGAAAAGGGGACTAGACAAGGGGATTAAAAGTCTATTTGAAGAAATTATGGAACCTCCATAGTGGCTGTATCAATTTTAAAAAGCTAAAAAGAGAAGAGAACTACCATATGACCCAGCAATCCCACTCCTGGGCATATACCCAGAGAAAACCATTAATTTCAAAAGATGTATGCAACTAAATGTTTATTGCAGCACTGTTTACAATAGCCAGGACATGGGAAGCAATTTAAATGTTCATCAGAGGATAGTATCAGTATCAGAGGAATGATAAAGATGTAGCACATATATACAATAGAATATTACTCAGCCGTAAAAAGGAATGAAAGTGTGCCATTTGTGGAGATGTGGATAGACCTAGAGACTGTCATACAGAATGAAGTAAGTCAGAAAGAAAAACAAATATCGTTTATTAACTCATATGTGGGAATAGAAAGATGGTACAGGTGAACCTCTTTGCAAAGCAGAAAGAAAGTGAAAGTGAAGTTGCTCAGTCATGTCCAACTCTTTGCAACCTCACAGACTGTAGCCTACCAGCTTCCTCCATCCACGGGATTTTCCAGGCAAGAATACTGGAGTGGGTTGTCATTTCCTTCTCCAGGGGATCTTCATGACCCAGGAATCAAACCTGGGTCTCCTGTGTTGTAGGCAGACACTTTATCATCTGAGCCAGCAGAGAAATAAAGATAAAGACATACAGGACAAATGTATGGACACCAAGCAGGGAAAAGGGGTGGGGTGGGATGAATTGGGATATTGAAATTGACATACATACACTACTATATATAAAAAGGATAACTAACCTGACCTGGCTCTTGAGAAATCTGTGTGCAGGTCAGGAAGCAACAGTTAGAACTGGACATGGAACAACAGACTGTTTCCAAATAGGAAAAGGAGTACGTCAAGACTGTATATTGTCACCCTGCTTATTTAACTTGTATGCAGAGTACATCATGAGAAATGCTGGGCTGGAGGAAGCACAAGCTGGAATCAAGATTGCCAGGAGAAATATCAGTAACCTCAGATATGCAGATGATACCACCCTTAGGGCAGAAAGTGAAGAACTAAAGAGCCTCTTGATGAAAGTGAAAGAGGAGAGTGAACAAGTTGGCTTAAAGATCAACATTCAGAAAACTAAGATCATGGCATCCGGTCCCATCACTTCATGGCAAAGATGGTGAAACAATGGAAACAGTGGCTGATTTTATTTTTACTGGGCTCCAAAATCACTACAGATGGTGACTGCAGCCATGAAATTAAAAGACGCTTGCTACTTGGAAGGAAAGTTATGACCAACCTAGACAGCATATTAAAAAGCCGAGACATTACTTTGCCAACAAAGGTCCATCTAGTCAAGGCTATGGTTTTTCCAGTGGTCATGTATGGATGTGAGAGCTGGGCTATAAAGAAAGCTGAGCGCCTAAGAATTGATGCTTTTGAACTGCGGTGTTGGAGAAGACTCTTGTGAGTCCCTTGGACTGCAAGGAGATCCAACCAGTCCATCCTAAAAGAGATCAGTCCTGGGTGTTCATTGGAGGGACCAATGTTGAAGCCTAAACTCCAATACTTTGGCCCCCTGATGTGAAGAGCTGACTCATTGGAAAAGACCCTAATGCTGGGAAGGATTGAGGGCAGGAGGAGAAGGGGACGACAGAGGATGAGATGGCTGGATGGCATCATCGACTCAATGGACATGGGTTTGGGTGGACTCCAGGAGTTTGTGATGGACAGAGAGGCCTGGTGTGCTGTGGTTCATGGGGTCACAAAGATTCAGACATGACTGAGTGACGGAACTGAACTGAACTGAATGGGAGCTTACTGTATAGCACAGGCAACTGTTGATATAGGAAGAAGTCAACAT
The DNA here is from genome assembly GCA_024291935.2 of Okapia johnstoni. NCBI lineage: Eukaryota > Metazoa > Chordata > Mammalia > Artiodactyla > Giraffidae > Okapia > Okapia johnstoni. Next base: position 118,761,090 of record CM044306.1, on the reverse strand, counting down.
ACCTGAAAAACAGGGTAACCCCAAATAAAAAAAATTTAGATCTTTTTTTTTACAAGAGATTCACAAAAAAAGCAAAAAGAGAAGTCAACATACGGAAAAACAGGGAACAAAGAAAAACAGAAACATAGAATTAACTGGAAAACAAGGTTTAAAATGGCAATAAATACAGATGTATCAAATAGTTATCTTAAATGTCAATGGGCTGAATGCTCCAATCAAAAGACAGCGTGGTAGACTGGATTTTAAAAAAACAACACACACACAAAAACCCAAGAACCTATAATATGCTGCCTACAAGAGACTCACTTTAGAGGAAAGGACACACATAGGTTGAAAGTGAGAGGATGGAAAAAAAAATTTCATGCAAATAAAAATGACAATAAAGCGAGAGTCATAATACTCATATCAGACAAAATAGACTTTAAAATCCAGGCCCTAAAGAAAGATAAAGAAGAACCCTATATAATGATGAAAGGATCAATACAAGAAGAGGATTTTACACTCATCAGCAACACCCAAATATATAAATACCAACAGAAAAGGAGAAATTGATGGGAATACAATAACAGTAGGAGATTTTAACACCCCACTCATTATCAACGGGTGGATCTTCTAGTCAGAAAATCAATAAGGCAACAGAGATCCTGAAATATAAAATAGAAGTGTTAGTTAATTGTTATTTTCAAGACATTACATCCAAAAAACAGAATACAGACTTTTCAAGTGCACATGTGACATTGTCTAGTATTGATCACTTACTAGGGCACAAAATTAATCTCCACCAAGAGTACAGAAATTGTTTCAAGCATCTTATCTGACCACAATGACATGAAACTAAAAGCTAACCACACAAAAAGAGATGAGAAAAAAATGATTACATAAAGACTAAACAACATGCTACTGAAAAACCACTAGGTCAATGCTGCTACTGCTGCTGCTAAGTCACTTCAGTCGTGTCCGACTCTGTGCAACCCCATAGACGGCAGCCCACCAGGCTCTGCTGTCCCTGGGGTTCCCCAGGCAAGAACACTGGAGTGGGTTGCCATTTCCTTCTCCAATGCATGAAAGTGAAAAGTGAAAGTGAAGTCGCTCAGTCATGTCCGACTCTTAGCGACCCCATGGATAGAAAATCCTCCATCCATGGGATTTTCCAGGCAAGAGTACTGGAGTGGGGTGCCATTGCCTTCTCCTAGGTCAATGAGGAAATCAGAAAGGAAATGAAAAAATACCTTGAGATGAGTGACAAGACACAACCATACAAAATCTAAGGGATGAAGCAAAAGTGGTTCTTAGAGGAAGTTCCTAGCAATGAACTTGTTCAAAACAGGTTTTTTCAAAAGCAGGCCTTCCTCAAAAAAACAACAGAAAAACCTCAAATAAGAAACCCAAACTACCAAAGGATTAGAAAAGAATAAAACAAAGATCAGAGAGAAAATAAATAAAATAGAGACAAAAAAACAAGAAAAAACAACAATAAAACCAAAAACTGATTCTCTGAAAGGGTCAACAAAATTGAAAATGCTCTGGCCAGGCTCACCAAGAAGAAAATAGAGATAACCTAAATAAACAAAATAAGACATGAAAAAGGAAAAATTCTCAACTGATACCACATAAATATAAAAAAACCATAAGAGAATACTGTGAACAATATATGGCAACAAATTTAACAACCTAGAAGAAATGGACAAATTCCTAGAAACATGCAGCCCAACAAAATTGAATTGAGAACAATAGTTAATTGAACAGACCAATCACTAGAAGTGAAATAGAATCTGTAACAATAGCAACAACAAAAAAATCCATACAGGAAAAAGCCCAGGACCAGATGGCGTAACAGGTGAATTCTGTCAAACATACAAAGAACTTATACTGATCCTTCTCAAACTGTTTCAAAAGATTAAGAGGAAGGAACGCTCCCAAAGACATTCTAAGAAGCCACCATCCCCCAATACCAAACTCACACAAGTAGACTACCAGAAAAGAAAATTATAAGCCAATATCTTTGATGAATATAGACGCAAAAATTCAACAAAATCTTAGCAAACCAAACAACACATAAAAAATGTCATACACCACAACCAAGTAGGATTCATTCCAAGTTCATAAGGATGGTTCAACATATGACAATCAACGTAATATATCACATTAACAAAAGAAAACTAAAAAATCACATTATCATCTCAATAGATACAAAAAAACATTTGATAAAATTCAACATCCATTTATAATACTCTTCCCAAAGTGGGTAAGGAGAGAAGATATCTCAGTATCATAAAAGCTATTTATGACAAACCCACAGCCAACACAGTACTCAATGATGAAAGCTAAAAGTCTTGCTAAAATCTGCAATAAAACAAGGATGCCCCCACTCTCACCACTTCTCTTCAACATAGTATTGAAAGCTGTAGCCCCAGCAAACAAACAAGAAAAAGAAGTAAAAGGTATCTAAATTGGAAGAGAAGAGGTAAAGCTGCCAGTCTATGCAGATGACATGATACTATATATAGAAAGTCCTATGGACTCCACACAGAATCTACTAGAACTGATAAATGAATTCAGCAAAGTACAGGATACGAGATTAACATTCAGAAATCAGTTGCATTTCTTATACTAACAATGAAATATCAGAGAATTTAAAAAAAATCTTTGGAAATCACCAAGGAATAAATTTGAAAAAGGAGGTGAAATACTTACATGCTGAGAACTATAAAACATTAATAAAGGAAATTAAAGAGGATTCAAAGAAATGGAAAGATATCCCATGCTCTTCAATTGGAAAAATTAATATTGTTAAAATGGCCTTTCTATTCAAAGCAATCTACAGATTTAATGCAATCCGTATCAAATACTCCCTTCTGGAGAAGGGAATGGCAATCCACTTCTATATTCTTGCCTGGAGAATCCCATGGACAGAAGAGCCTGGTGGGCTATAGTCCACGGGGTCGCAAAGAGTTGGACACAATTGAGCGACTAACACTACTACTACTACCATCAAATTAACTGATATTTTTCAGAACTAGAATAAATAATCCAAAATTTACATGGAACCATAAAAGACCCAGAATTGCCAAAGGAAATCCTGAGGGGAAAAAGGGCAAAGCAGGAGGCATAACCCTCCCACACTTCAGGCAATACTACAAAACTACAGTAATTGAAACAGTGTGACACCGGTACAAAAACAGACATACAGATCAATGGAACAGAATAGAGGGCCCAGGAAAAAGCCCACACTCCTATGGTCAATTAATCTTTAACACAGGAGGCAATAATATAAAACTGGAAAAGGGCAAGTCTTTTCAGCAGATAGTGCTGGGAAAGTTGGAGAGCTGGATCTAAATCAATGAAGTTAGAACACACCCTCAACACCATGCACAAAAATAAACTCAAAATGGCTTAAAGACTTAAACATAAGACATGACACCATAAAACTCCTAGAAGAAAGCATAAGCAAAACATTCTCTGACATAAATCATACCAATGTTGTCTTAGGTCAGTCTCCCAAGGTAACAGAAGTGAAAACAAAACCAAGCAAGTGAGACCTAATCATACTTACAAGCTTTTGCACATCAGAGGAAACCATTAACAAAATGAAAAGACAACCTATGAAATGGGAGAAAATATTTGCAAGTGAAAGTCTCTCATGTCTGACTCTTTGCAACTCCATGGATTATAGCATCCATGGAATTCTCCAGGCCAGAATACTGGAGTGGGTAGCCTTTCCCTTCTCCAGGGGATCTTCCCAACCCAGGGATCGAATTCAGGTCTCCCACATTGCAGGCGATTCTTTACCAGCTGAGCCACAAGGGAAGCCCAAGAATACTGGAGTGGGTAGCCTATCCCTTCTCCAGAGGATCTTCCCAACCCAGGAATTGAACTGGGGTTTCCTGCACTGCAGGTGGATTCTTTACCATCTGTGCTATCAGGGAAGCCCAATTTGTACGTGAGGATACCAACAAAGGTTTAATCTTCAAAATATACAAACAGCTCATACAATTCCGCAGAAAAACTAAACAATCCAATTGAAAAATGAGCAGATCTAAACAGACATTTCTCCAAAGAAGACATATAGATGGTCAGTAGGCACCTGAAAAGATGCTCAACATCAATAATTATTAGAGAAATGCAAATCAAAACTACAAAGAGATACTACCTCATACCAGTCAGAATGCCATTATTAAAAAGTCTACAAATAATAAATGCTGGAGAGGGCATGGAAAAAAGGGAACCCTCCTACACTGTTGGTGGGAATGTAAATTATTGCAGCCACTATGGAAAACAGTATGGAGGTTCCTCAGAAAACTAAAATTACCATATGATCCAGCAATGCCACTCCTGGGCATATATCTGGACAAAACTGTAATTCAAAAAGACGCATGCACCCCTACATTCACAGCAGCACTGTTCACAATAGTCAAGACAGGGAAACCACCTAAATGTCCATTGACAGATGAATAGATAAGAAGATGTGGTACACATATACAGTGCAATACTACTCAGCCATAAAAAGGAATGAAATAATGCCGTTTGCTGCAACATGAATGCAACTCGAGATTATCATACTAAGTAAGTCAGAAAGAGAAAGACAAATACCACGTGATAAAACTTATATGTGGACTCTAAAATATGGCACAAGTGGACCTATCTACAAAACAGAAATTGATTCATAGACATAGAGAACAGACTTGTGGTTGCCAAGGGGGAAGGAAAGAGGGAGGGAGATAGACTGGGAGGTTCGGGTTAGTAGATGCAAACTATTACATTTAGAATGAATAAACAAGGTCCCACTGTACATCACAGGGAACCATATCTAATCTCCTGAGATAAGCCATAATGGGAAAAGAATATATATGTATATAACTGAGTTACTTTGTACAGCAGAAATTAGTACAACATTGTAAATCAACTATACTTCAATTAAATAAATGAAATGTCCATGTCCTAACCCCTAGAACCTGTGAATGTTACCATATATGTCAAAAGGGAATTAAGGTTAGTAATCAGCTGGCCTTAAAGTAGAGATTATTTAGATGGGCCCCCTGTAACTACAAGAGTGGAAGGAAAAGGTGGCAGAAGAGGAGCATCAAGGGGATGTGTGACTATAGAAGAAGTCAAATGGGACATGAGACTGCCTGCCACTGGTAGCTTTGAAGGTGGGGTAAAGGGGGGAGACACCAGGAGCCAAAGAATGTGGATAGCCTCAAGCAGCTGGAAAAGGCAAGGTGCAGTTATTCTTGTCTGAAGCCTCCAGAATGCTATGCTGCAGATACCTTGATTTTTAGTCTAGTGAAGCTTTTTTCAACCTCTAACCTGTATCACTGTAAGATAACAAATGTGTGTTGTTTGAAGCCACATAAGTTTGTGGTTATTTGTTGCAGCAGCACTGGAAAGCTAAAACAATACCCCAGCATCATAGAATATACCTATCAACAGTTTTCAACTAACATTTATGTAGGAAAAATTTATACCCCCCACAATTCAATATAGCATTTTAAATGATGTTGGCACAGTCTTAAGTTATATTCCAAATATAATAGTTGGAATCACAGATGTTTGAAGAGCCCAAACACTACCAACCAAGTGGATGTGCCCTGGGACATCACCAACACTGAAAGTCCTAGCACACTGTACTCAGTGTGACCAGCCATGGCTCCTATGCTGCTCTTGAATGCATTTCCACAGTGTTTCCCATGGCCATCGAGCTCTTGTTTTCTCCTAGTGATACGGAGTCACAAGACTGAGCACGTGTCCAGTTGTGGAAAAGGAACCCACATGAGTGGGTCACAACAGAAAAGACTACTTACTACACACTAAGGAAACTTCATTGATGATCAAGGTGTTTTAAGCATAATACATTCTAGCATCACTACATTGTGTTTTATTTCTAGGAAAGTGGGGGATTTTGGCTGTGTGCATTCACGATAAGTCACTTTAGTTGTGTCTGACTCTTTGTGGCCCTATGGACTGTAGCCCCCCAGGCTTCTCTGTCCATGGGATTCTCCAGGCAAGAATACTGGAGTGGGTGGCCATGCCCTTCTCCAGGGGATCTTCCCAACTCAGGGATCAAATTGCCTCTCTTAAATCTCCTGCATTGGCAAGCAGGTTCTTTACCACCAGCACCACCTGAGAAACCTATTTAAGCTGCAGTGTATCGAATTCTTTTAGCATTTTCACACAGAAACTTTAATTTTTCACAGATAACTGAGAGTAAGCAGGAGATGCCTATATATGTGATTAAGATACATAGACAAAATAGAAGTTACGGTTCAAGCTAAGTTTTGTTTTACAGTCCTAGAAGGAAAGTTTTTGTAATATATGTGATGATTTTAGCTCTTTTCAGTAGTTATCGCAATTTTACTTTTAGAGCTCAGTTGTCCTCCAAGTCTCAAGTTTGGGATTCTGTGGCTGTCCTCCTATTTCATTAGCCATGAAGAGACAGGCATGTGGTAAGTGCCTTCTAGTCCAATTTTATGTAGCCCATTATGCTCATATGTGTGTTTTCCAACTGCCTGAATAAGAGGTCTCTTCCTCTGTCCATCCACAGGACTGTTTCTGTAGCATAAAATACTAGCAATCAGTAGCATTCTATACCTTTGGCATAAAAATCAAATACTGCTCCAAAACTAGACCCAGCTATCTAATTTAAGCCTATGCAATTTGAATTACATTCTTGAACTCTGTCATATTAGTTGAAATGAGCACTAAGTACAAATCCAGCAAAGCAAACCCTTAAATATATCAACTTTTTTTTTTTGCACAACCTCATCATGTCTCTAAGAAAATGTTTATAGATTCAAAAGCATGCCATAATTTAGATTTAGTGTTTTCACACACAAAAGACTATTTCTACTCTAACATGTATTTGAATTCTCCTGGTATATCTAAATGTTCTCATGTTGGCAGAAACAACTCTAAATGTAAAAAAATGAAGTTAATGAATGTTTCAGTTAGGTCAGCAGTGCAAGAAGACAGTTAATGCCACATGACTGTTAATGCCATGTGCCCCCCTTTGTGGGGAGAAACCATAACCATGGGTTTAGGAATTGCTCTAATAAGTGCAGTGCTAAAGCACCTTCTAATCATCTCAACTCTCAAATAAGAATGATGTAAACGTATGTTAGAGCACCTAGGATTTACTACTCAAACCTCTGGCAAGAAGAGAGGAAAGATTCTAGTCAATCTGGTCAATTCTAGTCAAGATGGTGGAACAGAAAGACCTGAGCTCACCTCCTCTCATGAAAACACCAAAATCACAACTGCTGAACAACGTTGCATCAACAACAAAGGACTGGCACCTACCAAAAAAGATATTCTTCCAAAGACAAAGGAGAAGTCACAGTGAGATGGTAGGAGGGGTGCATGTATGATATAATCTTTTACTCACCACTTGGGTGACCCAGAAACTGGAAAATAATTATATTGAAGGAATTCTCACAGAAGTGAGAGTTCTGAGCCCCACATCAGGCTCTGCAGTCTAGGGGTCTGATATCAGGAGGAGGAGCCCCAAGAACATTTGGCTTTGAAGGCCAGCAGGGTTTGATAACATGAGCTCCACAGGAGAAAGAGAAACAGAAATGTCATTCTTGGAGGGCACACACAAGCCTTTATGTGCACCAGGACCCAGGGGAAAAAGCAGTGACTTCATAGGGGCCTGGGGCAGACCTACCTGCTGGTCTTCGAGGGTCTCCTGGGGAGCTAAGGGCAGCTGTGGCTCACTGCAGGGACAAGGACACTAGTGGTAGAGTTACTGGGTAATCACTGGAATGATCCCTTCATGGATCACATCCTAGGTGTAGTGAAGGGGCTTGCATAACTCAATGAAGCTATGAGTCATGCCGTGCATGGCCACTCAAGGTGGATGGGTCATAGTGAAGACTTCTGACAAAATATGGTCCACTGGAGAAGGAAATGGCAAACCACTCCAATATTCTCGCTGCAAGAATCCCATGAATAGTATGAAAAGGCAAAAAGATATGACACCAGAAGATAAACCCCTCAGGTCAGAAGGTGTCTGATATGCTACTGGGGAAGAGTTGAGGGTGATTACTAAAAGCTCCAGAAAGAATGAAGCAGCTAGGCCAAAGCAGAAATGACGTTCAGTCGTGAATGTGTCCGGTAGTGAAAGTAATGTCCAATACTGTAAAGAACAATATTGCATAGGATCCTGGAATGTTAGGTCCATGTATCAAAGTAAATTGGATGTGGTCAAGCCACAGGCTTTCCCAGGTGGTGCTAGTGGTAAAGACTCACCTGCCAGTGCAAGTAGACATAAGAGATGCAGGTTCAGTCCCTGGGTGAGCTTGTTTTGTTCCATCTCCCAGAAACCCACTTTTCATCCTACCTCTTTTGTAGACTGATGGGTTTTACATTGCAGTACCTGACTCACTGGACTATAAAGAAAGTTGGACTGTAAAGAAAGCTGAGCACCAAAGAATTGACGCTTTTGAACTGTGGTGTTAGAGAAGACTCCTTGAGAGTCCCTTGGACTGCAAGGAGATCCAACCAGTCCGTCCTGAAGGAAATCAGTCTGAATGTTCATTGGAAGGATTGATGCTGAAGCTGAAACTACAATACTTTGGCCACCTGATGTGAAGAACTGACTCAATGGAAAAGACCTGGTGCTGGGAAAGATTGAAGGCAGGAGGAGAAGGGGACAATAGAGGATGAGATGGTTGGCTGGCATCACTGACTCTATGGACATGAGTTTGAGTAAGCTACAGGAGTTGGTGATAGACAGGGAGGCCTGGCGTGCTGCAGTCCATAGGGCCACAAAGAGTCAGACATGACTGAGCGACTGAACTGAACTGAGTCCAGATGGCAGACAAGTCAACTTCAACTGGACCTTGATTCTCAATCAGCAAGCTAAATGACATACCCAGAGGCACCATGACAGTTACAAGGCAGGGTCAAAAGACCAGAAAGTGGGTAGTGGCCCAATTCCTGGAAACCTCCACCCCTTCCCCAAAATAGTTGGAATAATCCTTCCACTCATTAGCCTATGAAATTACCCAACCCATAAAAACTAACCACGCCATACTTCCCAGCTGCGGCACTCACCCTCTGCAATGGCCCACACTCTGTGGAGTGTGTTTCTCTGTAAATAAATCTATTTCTTAGCTATCACTTTGTCTCTCACTGAATTCTTTCTGGGATGAGACATCAAGAACCTGAGCTTCATTAGATACTGAAACTAGGTACTGTGGGTTTTGGCTGGGTTCAAGTCCCAGCACATGGGTTCAGGTCCCAATCTGAGGTAAACAGTTTCATACCCTTGACACAGGAGTTTCTGCAAGAAGTGCAAAACCATTTGTTCTTATAACCTCTAGAATACCACTGGTTAAAATCTAGGGAAGATCCTCAAAAGTGTTTGTAGATAGAGTGACAAAATGGGAAGCCATGGGTCTGACTAAACTAAGCATAGCTAATATTCAGAACCTGATAGGAATTTCAGAAGAAGCATTCTCCCCTAAACTAAATGAGGAAAAGTAAGACTTTGCAACATAAGTAAATGGGTTCTTGAATATCACTGAGGTAGCCTCCCAATTCTTTGGGAAAAAACCAAACCAAACCTGTCCTTTGTTTACAAATATAGTATTTACATGACCAGAAGTGTGTCTCCAGAACTAATCCAAAGCCCGCCAATCTTTATACCACTGCCAAAACCTTCTCAATTAATCTCAAGAGGCTTGTAAGTATTAAACAAAGGAAAAACAAAGTCATCCTAGAAAAAGCTTATATCTATCTTTGAGATGCAAACATCCTGTCTGGTCTTCAAAAGAACCCTCATCTCTGCTGTCCTTCTAAAATGCAAATTTTAAAAAGGTAAAATAAAACTTGACTTGTTTTCCATAAATATTAGTTTATAAGGGTTCAGCCACCTCAGTTCATAAGTATAGTTATAATTTTTAGGGTCTCAAGCTAAAAAATATTACTGGCTTAAATCTGTGTTTTCCAGGTGTTAAAAAAACCTTCTCCTTAAACTAATTATGACTTAGAGTAATTTGGTAAATTATACTTCTGTAAGCAGAATTTAAACATTTATTTTTTTCTCTACCTAGTTGATCCTGCCAGTGGCATATGCTTATCTCAAAGCCACACATGTCCAAGTATGCACAGCTGGTACAGTGAAACTGCAGATAGATCATTAAATCAGTTATGGCTCCTTTGGTCACTCAATTATTGCAACTGGATTACAACCAGTTATACTAATCATTGTTTTAATTTGTTCTTTGTTTCCAAACTATGCTTTGTTATCTCCCTGCTGCACTGTGTTTTTGTCAGTGTTGCAAGCTGTATTACTTATATCCTGTCTAATTTATGAGTGTTGTTTCTTACAGTACCAAGTGTGTAACCAAGCCTCCAATAAAACCTCTGTGGCTAAACATCTTGAGGAAATAGATCACATTTATAACATAAGATAATTGTAATAGTGTGATAATTATACCTAGTGTAATAGGTATGGGAAGAAGCAACAAGGGAAAATGTCTCCTGGATCATAGACAAGATCCAAAGAATCTTTAATTATTGATAGGCGTCTAATCCAAAACTTAGCACCTGCAGTGGCATATCAAAATTTTTCTCCTGATCTGGGATGAACCTCCCAGTGCCACGGGACAAAACATGATCATGAAACGTCTCCCAAATCTTGGTCAAATTTCTCACTGAGAGGAGAGGATCTGAGGTAGCCCTCTAACATGAGCCAGCGAGCCCTGAGGAAACTCAGGAAGGAGAAAAGTACCTGCTACCAGAAGCCATCAGACTACTGCTACTCCCTATGGTGAGCCCTGAGGAAACTTGGGATACAGGCCCCAGATAGCAGAGGTGCATATCAAGGAAATGATTTCAGTAATCCCAGATTCTTACGTCTTCCCGTACATAGAAAAGCACTGAATTCCTTGAGGTGTTGCCTCCTGGGCTTGAAGTCCTCAAAATTCCCACCAAATAAGACCTTAACTTTTAGGTTTTAAATATTTTTTAAGTCTACAGGTATAAAATAGAAACTTCCCATATAGGATCAGAAGAAGTAACATTGGGAACACTGGCACCAATGGCAGACATTACCAGAGAGATTCATCTGACAAGACGCAACCAGAAACAGAATGGTCATTGGCCCTTTTTTTTCCCCACAAGATTATGGGATGGACAGTGACAGTGGGGAATTGGTACAGAGAAGAATTGAGTCCATGTTGTACCTGTTTCTTTCACTTTAACTTGTGCTTCTCATTGCTTTTGTTCACTAAAAAGATACTGTCCCTACATAATGGCTTGCCTTGGGGAACCCCATCCACTCTACCTGAGTGTTAAACCAAAATGCCTTTGTTTAAGAGCCCTTTCTACCTGTGGATGGCTACAGGAAGTAAGACATTAACACCTCCCTGTCCGGAGGCTAGCTATTCCAGGAGATGTTTTTAAGATTCATGGCCATTTAAACTTTAACTCCTCACCTCTCCCCAGCCCACTCCCCCCACACACATCATTCTGTAAAAGAATCTGGCATCCAGACCCAGATAAGATGGTTATTTTAGACATGAGTCTGCCATCTTGGGCAGCTGGCATTCCAAATAAAGTTGTATTCATTGCCTCAACATCTCATCTCCAATTAACTGGCCTGTTGTACAGTGAACAGAATGAGCTTGGACTTGGTAACAGATTTACAGAAGTCAGTGGTATTTGTTTACACTAACAGTATCAGAAAAGGAATGTGAAAAAAACAATACCTTTCAAAATCACACCAAAAAAATGCCTAGGAATAAAGCTGACCAAGAAGGTTGAAGACTTATGCTGAGAACTATAAAACATTAACAAAGGAAATTGATGATTCAAAGAAATGGAAGGATACCCCATGCTCTTCTATTGGAAGAATTAATTAAAATGGCATACTACCCAAAGTAATCTACAGATTTAATGCTATCCCTATTAAATTACCCATGAAATTTTTCACTGAACTAGAATAATCCTAAAGTTTAGAGCCAAAAAGACCCAGAAATGCCACAGCAATCCTGTAGAAAAAGAACAAAGCAGCAGGTAAAACCCTCCAGACTTCAAATACTACTACAGAGGTACAGTAATCCAAACAGCATGGTACTGGCACAAAAACAGACATAGTTCAATGGAACAGAATACAAAACCCAGAAATAACTCCAAGAATATACAATAGGAAGGACTCTACATTCAGTATCCTATGATAAACCATGGAAAATAATATTAAACAATAATGTGTATATATGTAAAACTGAATCACTTTGCTGTACAGCAGAAATTAACAAAACACTGTAAATCAATGATATTCCAGTTTTGAAAAATAGGAGCACCTAAATATATAAAAATAGTAACAGGCATAAAAGAAGAAATTGATAGGAATACAATAATAAGAGAACTTAACACCTCACTGACAACAATCTTCCAGACAGAAAAATCAGTAAGGCAGATATCCTAAATGACAACACACTTAGACTTAATTGGTATCTGTAGAATACTAGGTCCAAAAAAAGCAGAACACATGCTTTTCAAATGCACGTGGAACTTTCTCTAGGATAGACCACAAACTAGGACACCAAATGCTCAACAATTAAAGAGGGTAGAAATTATTTCAAGAATCTTTTCTGACCACAATGGCATAAAACTGGAAATCAACCACAGGAAGAGAAGCAAAAAAAACCCCAGCAACATGAAGATTAAACATTCTACTAAAAAACTAATGGCTCAAAGAGGAAATTAAAATTTTAAAATTAAACAAAACCCAACAAACCTCTAATCAGCTTTACCATGAAGAAAAGTGACAGGACTCAAATACTGAAATAAGAAATGAAAAAAGAGAAATAACTGATACTGCAGTAATACAAAAAATACTATGAATACTGTGAACAGTTATACGCCAACAAAATGGACAACCTGGAAGAAACGGACAAGTTTCTAGAAACATATAACCTGCCATAACTGAATCAAGAAGAAAGATAATTTGAACAGACTGATCACTAGATCTGAAATAGAATTGGTAATTTTAAAAAAGTTCCTGCAAACAAAAGTCCAGGACCAGATGGCTTCATTGGGGAATTCTACCAAACATACAAAGAAGAACTTATATCTGTCCTTTTTGAACTCTTTCAAAGAATTGAAGAGGCATCACCATCACCTTGATACCAAAACCAGACAAAAAACACTCCCCCAAAAAGATTATTACAGGCCCATATCTTCATGAATATAGATGCAAAAATCCTCAATAAAACATCAGCAAACCAAATCCAACAGTACATGTAAAGGATTATACACCATGATCAAATTGGATTCAACAAGATTGCAAGGATGGTTCAACACATGCAAAATCATTGAGATACACAACATCCGTGAGACAGACACCACATGTTCATCAATAGATGCAGAAAAACCATTTCATAACATTCAACATCCATTCATGATAAAAACTCTCAAAGTGGGTACAGAAAAAATATGTCAATAAAAACTGTTTATGACAAACCCTAGCCAACATACTACTCAATGATGAAAAGCTGAAAGACTCCTGCTAAAATCTGAAATAAGACTAGGATGCCCACACTGTCACCACTTCTATTCAACATAGTAATGGAATTTCTAGACTTAGCAATCAAACAAGAAAAAGAAAAGATATCCAAATCAAAAGGGAAAAAGTAAAATTGTCATTATAGGCAGGTGACAAGATAATCTACATAGAAAACCCTAAAGACTCCACACAAAAAGTATTAGAACTGATAAATGAATTCAGTAAGGTAGCAGAACATAAGATTAGCATACAGAAATATGCTACATTTTACACTAATAAAACATCTGAGAAAGTTTTAAAAAACTCCACTTAAAATCACATCACACAGACACAGATACACACACACACACACAATGCTTAGTAATAAACTGACCAAATAGGTGAAAGACTTATATGCTGAGAACTATAAAACATTGATAAAGGAAACTGAATATGATTCAAAAGAAATAGAAAGATATAGCATGTTCTTTAATTGACAGAATATTGTTGAAATGGCTATATTACCCAAAGCAATCTACAGATTATTATGATCCCTATCAAATTACACATGACATTTTTCACAGAAATAGAATAATCCTAAAATTTGTTTGGAACCACAAAAGCCCCAGAATTTCCAAAGCAATCTAGAGAATAAAGAACAAAACTGGAGGCATAACCCTTCCAGAATTCAGAGAACACTACAAAGCTACAGTAATCAAAACAGGACAGCATTGCATTAAAAACAAATAGATTAATGAAACAGAATAGAGAGCCCCCAGATTAAATCCTCACCTATACAGTCAACAAAGGAGGCAAGAATTGACAGTAGAGAAATTCTCTTCCTCAAGTGGTGTTGGGAAAGCTGGACAGCCGCATGTAAACCAATGAAGTTGAACACTTCCTCACACCATACACAAAAATAAACTCAAAATGGCTTAAAGATTTAAAGACATAACACCATACAACTAGAAGAGAAAAGCAGTAAAACATTCTCTGACATAAATCATAGCAGTATTTTCTTAGATCAGTCTCCCAAGACAAAAGAAATAAAAGCAAAAATAAATAAATGAAACTTAATCAAACTTACAAGCTTTGCATAGCAAAGATTGGGAGAGATATTTGCCAACAATGTGACCAATAACAGTTCAATCTCTAAAACACAGAAACAGTTCATACAACCCAGTGTGAAAAAAACCTCAAACAACCCAATCAAAAAATGGGCAGAAGTCCTAAACAGATATTTCTCCAAAGAAATATACAGATGGTAAATAGGCACATGAAAAGATGCTGAACATTGCTATTTACTAAAGAAAGGCAAATTAAAACTACAATGATGTATTATCCACACTGGTCTGAATGGCCATAACCCAAAAATGTTCAAATGATAAATGCTGGATTGGGTGTAGAGAAAAGGGAACGCTCCTACACTTTTGTTGGGAATGTAAATCAGTACAACCATTATGGAATAATGGAATACTACTCATGAAAAGAATGAAATACTGCCATTTGCAGCAATATAGATGGACCTAGAGATTATACTAAGTAAGCCATACAGAGAAAGACAAATATCATATGATATTATTTATAAGTGGAATCTTTAAAAAATGATACAAATGAATTTATATATAAAATGAATAGGCTCACAGACATGGAAGACAAAATTATGATTACCAAAGGGAAAAGATAAAGGAGGGCTAAATTAGGGGTTTGGGATTAACATATATACACTACTATATATAAAATAGATAACCAACAAAGACCTACTGTATAGCATAGGGAACCATACTCAACATTTTGAAATAACCTATAAGAGAAAAAAATCTGAAAAAGAATAGATACATATGTATAACTGAATCACTTTGCTGTACACCTGAAACTAACACAACATTGTAAATCAACTGTATTTTGATTTTAAAAAAAGGACACTGAGGAACGCTGCACTAGAATATGATCGCATGGGATGAACTGTAGACATGAGGCTGGCAAAGCAGTCTGAAGAAACAAGTTACAGTGTTCTGTGTTACTCTGCTTTGTGGAAGATCGAAAACAGAAAACATGAATCGGAAAAGATTTTAGATGAAAGATGAGAATTAGTTGTTTGAACATATGAATTTAAAATTCCTATGAAATGTGTAAGTGAAGATATTAATATTAAATAGGCAGTTAGAAGATTTGGAGAGCAGGAGAGAAGCTAAGATTCAAGTTGCAGGTTTTGGGGGTCCACCTAACATTTAACGTGGTAGAAGCACAGTTACAACATCACATGAGAGTACAGTTGACCACTGAACAATGAGGGGATTGGGGTTGTAACCCTTCTGGAAGTCAAAAATCTAAGTATAACTTATAGTTGGTCCTCCAAATTTGCAATTCCTCCATATTTGCAGATGCAACCAACCACTGACTGTGTAGTACTGTAGTATTTACTACTGTGAATATATATAAGCAGACCCATGTGGTAACTGAGTTTTTTAAGGAACCTCCACACTATTCTACATAATGGCTGCACCAACTTACATTTCCACCAACAGTGTAGGAGAGTTCCCATTTCTCCACACCCACTCCAGGATTTATTATGTGTACACTTTTGGATAATACTTCTTAGGCTACTTTTTGATAAACATTCTGATAGGGAGAGATTTCTCCTTGCCCCAAAAAGCCTTATCTCTGCCTCTGTCTCCTCGTTTATCCTTACACACCTAAGATTTTTATTTAACTTAGCTTTTCAATGAGTTTTACTATGAAAATAACTTTGTGCTTTCCTAAGTATAAATATTTAAATCACAAACTGCCCATCCTCACCCCACCCTTTTTGGATCATCGCAATCCATCGCAAATATTCCAGTTTCTTCCTCAATATGCTACATCTTTTTTTTTTTTCTCCCAATATCCTTTATAGACCTTGTTACTTCTATCCAGAATGCTCTGCCCTTCTCTGTGGCTAAGTGAATGCCTGCTTACCCTTTAGGACTCAGCTCCAGTGACACTGTATCCATAAGGCTTTTTCCAACTCTTTTCAGTCAAAGCTATTATATATGTGCCTTTGCCTCTGCTTCCTTAGCTGTCCCCTCCCATGTTACCACGCTGCTTTATACTCATTTTTCTTATGAGTTGGCAAACTCCATGTTTTAAAATTTTATTTTTATACATTCAGTTCAGTTCAGTCACTCATTCGTGTCTGACTCTTTGCGACCCCATGGACCACAGCACGTCACGCCTCCCTGTCCATCACCAACTCCTGGAGTTGACTCAAATTCATCTCCATTGAGTTGGTGACGCCATCCAACCATCTCATCCTCTGTCGTCCCCTTCTCCTCCTGCCTTCAATCTCTCCCAGCATCAGGGTCTTTTCAAACGAATCAGCTCTTCGCATCAGGGGCCAAAGTATTGGAGTTTCAGCTTCAGCATCAGTCCTTCCAATGAACACTCAGGACTGATTTCCTTTAGGATGGACTAGCTGGATCTCCTTGCAGTCCAAGGGACTCTCAAAAGTCTTCTCCAACACCACAGTTCAAAAGCATCAATTCTTTGGTGCTCAGCTTTCTTTATAGTCCAACTCTCACATCCATACATGACCACTGGAAAAACCATAACCTTGACAAGATGGACCTTTGTTGGTAAAGTAATGTCTCTGCTTTTCAATATGCTGTCTAGGTTGGTCATAACTTGCCTTCCAAGGAGTAGGTGTCTTTTAATTTCATGGCTGCAGTCACCATCTGCAGTGATTTTGGAGCCCCCCAAAATAAAATCAGCCACTGTTTCCCCATCTATTTGCCATGAAGTGATGGGACTGGATGCCATGATCTTAGTTTCTTGAATGTTGAGCTTTAAGCTAACTTTTTCACTCTCCTGTTTCACTTCATCAAGAGGCTCTTTAGTTCTTCTTTACTTTCTGCCATAAGGGTGGTGTCATCTGCATATCTGAGATTATTGATATTTCTCCCGGTAATCTTGATTCCAGCTTGTGCTTCCTCCAACCCAGTGTTTCTCATGATGTACTCTGCATATAAGTTAAATAAGCAAGGTGACAATATACAGCCTTGATGTACTCCTTTTCCTATTTGGAACCAGTCTGTTGTTTTATACATTAGGCTTAATGAATGGTGCTTGTGCTCAGTCACTATGTCATGTCTGACTCTTTGGGACCCCGACTCTGTACCCCTCCGGGCTCCTGTTTGTCTGTGGGATTTTTCAGGCAAGAATACTGGAGTGGGTTGCCATTTCCTCCTCCAGGGGATCTTTCCAACCCAGGGATCAAACCCATGTCTCCTACATTGGCAGGAGGATTCTTTACCACTGAGCCAGCCAGGAAGCTCCTTTAGTGAATGACAGGCCCTTAGTAATGTTTTTTGAATTAATAAGAGACATCTTAAGGAACGAACTCTGCACAAAAAGATTACTACTATTGGATTCCAAACTGCTGTGCCCTCCATACCAATGGTTGACAAGGCCAAGAGGGAATTGCTCCTGAGGAGTAAACTATTATTTAGATTTAGAACTTGAGAAAACAAGAGAATTCTCTCTTCAGATGTTTGGAAATCCATTTGAACTTCACAACCTTTGTGAACCACTTGGGGCACTGATGAGGGTACTGTTGGGTGCTTTTGGTTGGGTGCTGTTGGGTACACTTTTTCATCCCCCTACACTATTGGAGAATAATTTGTTGACCATAACAGTTACAATGCTTTTAACCCTGAAGGATTAAAAATAAAAAAAAAGAACAATCACCAAAAAACCCAGAGTTATGATCCAGCAATCCCACTCCTGGGCATTTATGAGAAAATATAAAAACTAAAAGATACATGCATCCCAATGTTCATAGCAGCATTATTTACAATAGCTAAGACTTAAAAATAAACTGAGTGTCCATCAACCAATGAGTGGATAAAGAAGATATGATATGTTATATACATACACATACACAAACAAAATGGACTATTACTCAGCCATAAAAACGAAATATTGCCATTTGAAGCTAGGTGGATGGACCTAGAGGTTATCATACTCAGCGAAGTCAGAGAAAGATAAATATAATATGATACCACTTATATGTAGAATCTAAAACGTACAAATAAACTTGCAGTACTTAAAAAACAGAAACAGACTCATATAAAAT
This sequence comes from Okapia johnstoni, assembly GCA_024291935.2. Classification (NCBI taxonomy): domain Eukaryota; kingdom Metazoa; phylum Chordata; class Mammalia; order Artiodactyla; family Giraffidae; genus Okapia; species Okapia johnstoni. The sequence goes on along the minus strand of CM044306.1, from coordinate 118,742,485 downwards.
GTTATAGTTACAACAGGGGAGAGAGGAAGGTATAAACTACCAGTATGGGTTTAAAAGAAATACATTATTATATATAAGAGAGATGAACAACAAGGATTTACTGTATAGTATAAGGAAATATATTCAATATCTTGTAATAACCTATAATGAAATCTGTAAAATACATATATAAGTGTAACTGAATCACTTCACTGTACACCTGAAACAGTACTGTATACCAACCATACTTCAAAAAAAAAAGTACAAAAAAATGGACAGAGGACCTGAATAGACATTTTTCCAAAGAGGAAATGCAGATGGCCATGTGCCATCTTTTCAGGCACATGAAAAGATGCTCAACACTGCTAATCATCAGAGAAATGCAAATCAAAAGCACAGTGAGGTATTGCCTCATATCTTTCAGAGCGGCTTTCATCAAAAAGAATAAAAATAATAAATGTTGGCAAGGATCTGGATATTCTGTTGCTGGAAATGTAGTAAATTGTTGTAGCCACTGTGCAAAACTGTATGGATACAAATTAAAAAGAAAAAAAACCCAAACACTAATTCAAAAAGATATAAGCACCAATGTTCATAGCAGCATTTTATATAATGGCAAGGTAGGGACACAACCTGTGTCCACCAGCAGATGAATGGGTGAAGATGTGGGATGTATGTGTGTGTGTGTTTGTGTATATATATATTCTCCAATGTGTAATACCATTGGAGAAGGAAATGGCAACGCACTCCAGTATGCTTGCCTGGAAAATCCCATGGACGGAGGAGCCTGGTAGGCTACAGTTCAGGGGGTCACAAAGAGTTGGACACAACTGAGTGCTAGGTTCTAGAAAATTATATATATATATATATATATATATATATATATATATATATATATATATATAACACAATGGAATATGACTTTGCTGTAAAATAGAAATTATGGTATTTGCAACAATGTGGATGAACTTGGAGGTATCATGCTAAGTGAAATAAGTCAGACAGAGACTATATGATATCACTTTGATGTGAAATCTAAAAATACAACAAACATGAATATAACAGAAAACTAGCCAACTCACAGACACAGAGAACAAACCAGTGGTTACCAGTGAGGAGAGGGAAGTGGGGAGAGGGTTAAGAGGTACCAACTATTGTTTCTAAAATAATCCACAAGGATATATTGTTCTACACAGGGAAGAGAGCAAATATTTTATAATCGCTATAGGGTATAACTTTAAAAAATTGTGAATCACTATACTGTACACCTAAAACTTAAATATTGTAAAACTATAACTCTAAAAAAGTTAAAATTTAAAAATAAGAAACGCAGATGTACAACGTATGTTTGCTATGACACAGACTGTTTTACTTAACATAAAATTCAAGTTAAATCATGTGTAAACTGGAATGGCTTTCCCATACCTCAATATGTCAAAATGTCTTCCATCAGTTCAAAACTTAAATATTATAAAACTAAACTTTAAAAAATAGTTAAAATTTAAATAAGAAAAGCAGATGTACAATGTATGTTTGATAGGACACAAACAGGCTGTTTTACTTAGCATAAAATTTAAGTTAAATCATGTGTAAACCAGAATGACTTTCCAGCACCTCAGTACGCCAAAATTTCTTCCATCAGTTCAAAACCCAAATACTTTAGAGGGCTGAGAAATCTGTACGTTTTTCTTTGGCACCTTATGGCCTCATTAAACCAAAAAGTTCTAAATCAAAACTGTACTTTGGGAAAAGGTAGGATGAACTGAGAGAGTAGCATTGACATATATACACTTTGTTGTTGTTCAGTCGACCCAGTCACCCAATCGTGTCTGACTCTTTGCATCCCCAAGGATTTCAGCACACCAGGCCTTCCTGTCCCACATCATCTCCCAAAATCTGCCCAAGTAGTGGTAGTATATATAAAATAGCTAGCTAGTGGGAAGCTGCTCTAGGAGCTCAGCTCGGTGCTCTGTGATGACCTAGAGGGGGAGGAGGGGGGGTCGGGGAGGGAGGCTCAAGAAGGAGGGGATGTATGTATACATACATCTGATTCATCTGTATATATGTATACATACATCTGTGGTATACAGCAGAAACTAACACGACACTGTGAAACAACCATACGCCAATTAAACAAACATACAAAAAACTCAAAAAAAGAAAAAAACACCCTGTGTTTTGGTCTGAGGTGTCCTTGTCTTACCAGCAATCAGAATATCATCCACATACCGGAGCAGGGCTCTCTCATTAAGTGTCCCTCAAATCTCTTGCCAGGATTTTGCCAAATATTGTCAAGGAATTCGTAGAGCATTAAAGTGAAAGTCGCTCAGTCGTGTCTGACTCTTTGCAAACCCATGAACTATACAGTCCATGGAATTCTCCAGGCCAGAATAGTGGAGTGGGTAGCCTTTCCCTTCTCCAGGGGATCTTCCCAACCCAGGGTTCAAACCCAGGTCTCCCGCATTGCAGGCGGATTCTTTACCAGCTCAGCCACGAGGGAAGTTCAAGAAAACTGGAGTGGGTAGCTATCCCTTCTCCAGCGATCTTCCTGACCCAGGAATTGAACCAGAATTCTTAAGTCCCTGCAGTACTGTTTACCTTTTGTATCTAGACCTTTCCATTCAAAAGCAAACAACTCCTGGGATTCAAGACTGAAGTGTATACCCAAAAAAAGGTAATGGGGGATTTCCTTCAAATCCAATATGAAAAACCAACAAAAATCTCTGAAGAGGGTAGTGAGCAGAGTGCATGGTTTAGCGACTACTGGATGAAATCTTCTAGAATTTGATTATTTGGTCTTGAGTCCTGCAGAAACTAATATTCATTTGTGCCTGGTTTCTGGACTGGAGTACTGTACTGCAAGGTGACCAGCAGGGGCATATTCAAACATATGCAAGGAAGTTGGTTAGCAGGGGTTAAACTCCAAGCTTTGCCTGCTCCTTTAAGTTTGGAATTTTTGCCCCAGAGTGAAGTGTAAATTGCACAGACAGAGCCTCATTGCTCTCCCTGGTGCCCCACCTACCCACACCTCTGGACTCATCTTCTGTAGTATCTCCTTGAGAGTGGTTGCTGACTGTTCTCTTTGTGGCCGGAGCAAAAGAGTCCACAATGCGTAAGCCTGCTCTGGTGGTACTTCGATGTCCATTCATCCAGGTGCAAATGTTAACTTGGCATTTAGTTAGTAAATCTCATCCCAGAAAGGGAATGGGGCATTCAGGCATGTATAGAAAGCAAGGTTTCAGATGGGTCTCCCCCTTTTGATGGTCTAGCAGCTGGAAAAAAGGCTTTTGCAAGATTTATCTGGATACTCCAGTTACTGACAGTCACAGAAATATAGAAACCTGGGTATTTACTGGTAAAACCAAATAAGTGGTCCCCCAATGGATTGGACGGAGAAGGCAATGGCAACCCACTCCAGTACTCTTGCCTGGAAAATCCCATGGACCATGGATGGAGGAACCTGGTAGGCTGCAGTCCATGAGGTCTCGAAGAATCAGATACGACTGAGCGACTTCACTTTCACTTTTCACTTTCATGCATTGGAGAAGGAAATGGCAACCCACTCCAGTGTTCTTGCCTGGAGAATCCCAGGGATGGGGGAGCCTGGCGGTCTGCCGTCTATGGGGTCGCACAGAGTCGGACACGACTGAAGCGACTTAGCAGCAGCAGCAATGGATTGGAAAGTGCAAAAATTGATTTTCCACTATCATAGTCACCTAGAGGGCCATAAGAGAGATACTAATATGCTCTATGGGATTTAAAGGCCCTGCTGTCATTCCTGGTCACTTTCATTCTCATTTATGTGGGTGTCTGATGGCTTCCCCAGTGGCTCAGTGGTAAAGAATCTGCCTTCCATGCAGGAGACAAGGGTTCAATCCCTGGGTCAGGAAGATCCCCTGGAGGAGGGCATGGCAGTCTCCTCTAGTATTCTTGCCTGGAGAATCCCATGGACAGAGGGGCCTCGAGGGCTACAGTCCCCGGAGTCACAATGAGTCAGACACAACTGAGTGGACTAAACAACTGATGTGCTACCTGTTGTTTACCTTCGAGAATCTCATTTCGGGTGGGACAGTCTCTTTCCCAGGGTTCCTTCAGTTTGCTGAATATGCACTGCCCCTATGGGCACCCCATTCCAGTGGAAGTGAGGGGCTTGAGGCCTCCTACCTTTTACTGAGTCCCTTGTGGGGGTCCCTAATGGGATCTGGCTCTACCCTGTGTTAAGACAGCTGCAAGCAGAGTAGCCTATTTTTCTCTTTTGCTCTTGAAACTGACGGCTGCCATTAAAAACTTTGAAGGCAGTTTCAACAAACTGAGATGAGACAGGCTGAAACCTGGGACCCTTTGTTGCTGTACTGACATCTGGACAAATGTCTCCTCCAGCAAAAAAAATACAGAGAAACTATAAGGGACTAAAAAGAATTTCAACTGGAGCAAATTATAGGCAACAAGACATAAAAAGACCAAAAGAACCCAAATGCCTCTTCTGAAGAACCAGGAACAAAAGCAGGGTACAGCGAATGCCCCTTGCACACACCACCACCAAAGGCATGGGCAAACCACCCAAGCCACCCCTCCAACCCGACCCCCGGGCACACCCCTACCCTCATCCCATATAAAGAACCAGCTCACCTCTTCTTGAGGAGCAAGTAAAGGAACTTGTTACTTGTTTTTGCTCCCTGGAGCTGCAGCAGGAGTCCTAATAAAGCCTTGTCTCAATTTCTTCTCTGGCCGCTTATCAATTTATACTGATTAAGGAGGCTAGGAACCTAGTCAGTAAAAGAGACACAGGCAGTCCTAAAACCCCTCCACCTTTTGCAGTTTCTTCTGTGTACGGGGGCTCTCTGGTGAACAAAAGTCATTGAAATTCTCTAGTTGCCAAGGAGAGGAGGATGAGAGAGTTGGATTGGGAGTTTGGGACCAGAAGGTGCAAACTATTACATATAGAATGGATACACAACAAGGTCCTACTGTATAGCACAAGGAACTATATTAAGTATCTTGTAATAAACTATAATGTAAAAGACAAAAATAGATTCTCTGGGCTTCAGGATCTAGATCTGTATATTGCCTATAGGATTTAAAGACTTTTCTAGAAATTCTGAAAAATCCTAATTTGGTTTCTGTTTTACCTCCTGTACTTCATTAGAATCTGTTAACACAGCTACTCTTGGAGCAACCAATATGGGTTGCCAGGAGTTTCTTCAAGAAGCCGTCCTGCCTTTGTCCTAGCTTTATCTAACACCATTATACAATCTTCTGAAGTGAGGAGAAGGTTATTTAATACATTTTGAACATTTGCCTAGGTTGGGTTGTGGTTTGAAAAAAAAGAAAGTCGATGAAAAAAATTTTTTCCATTCTCTTTGGGTCACCTCTTGACATGTTCTTCCAATGAAATAAATCTAAAGCTGAAAAAGGGGAGTGGACCCAGGTCAATACCATCAGCTGCTCAGTCTCAGCATTCATGCTGACTTAATGGATACCGCCCCACCTGAGTTTGGGTAGCTCCCTAGCAGGTATGAGGGGACAAGACCACTCGTTCTCCCTCTTCAGAGACTAGGGTGGAAGTGGGGGATGCTGAGCCTGAGGCTCAGGGCCTGGCAGCAAAGGAGCAGCAGTAGCATCATGTAAGGTGGGAGGAGGAGCCTTCTGAGTGTTCAGCTGAACTAACAAGCAAGTCATCTTTCTTTTCATTAGAATCAAGAAAAATAGGTTTGCCTTTCCTTCCCGTTGTATCATAACCTTATTTTCTTTGCACACATTTATTTTGATACAACATACAAGAGTGTACATTTCATCCCATTTTTCTCCCCATTTACAAAATACATCTAGTTGTAAAATTGTATTATAATTTAAGGGCTCATTTTCAGACCGTTTTGCTCTGGAGGCTAAAAGCTATTGTGGCCAGGCAGTGTTACCAAAAATACCATCTTTCTCTTTGCCCCAGATTTATAATTGAACCTTCCAGTTTTGGAGAATGCTGCAGAGAGGGCTGCAAGAGGAAACTGAATGAACATTTCCCACTTTGAAGGGGCTCTGCTTCCAGATATCACGGCAATGAAATCTTTCTAGAGGGTCCAGCCAAGGCTATTTATTCCCCAACAGCCAGGTCTTAACAATTCAAACAGACACAAACCGACACGTAAAAACAAGCTGAAAACCAAAAACCAGAGCCCCAGACCTTTAACCCAGGTAATAAGTAGCTCAGCAGCTGTAATCTTTAATGCTGTCTGCCAAAATCCAGACAGAAACAAACTTTTCACCCAGTTGGGCCACCAACCCACTATCTAGTCAGAATTTCAGACATTCTAGAAACAGGTGCGATTCTTTAAGGAAGTTACTCACACGAAGGACGCTTCCAAACGCGAACCCAGAAACCGTTTCTCTGCCGCAGGACGAAACTAAGCACTGAAGGTCTGCAGCAAGTCACCGGAGAAAGCCAGGGATGGTTCCAGAACTCATGGACGAGGCAGCTCCTCCAACTCAATCACAGACTCTTGGTACCGGCAAAGAGCGAGGAGCCATGGGTGAAAGGTCCCTGTGAACTTCCCTCCTGGACTTGCCCTCACCAAACCTATCACCAACCCAGTTTGTTTTGCACAGCAAGCCAAAACGTGCAGACACAGAGCTCCGCAGCAAAGAGGGCTTGGTGGCAAGGCAGCAGCGAGGAAACTGGAGAACAAATCTCAAATCTGCCCCGCAGAAGGCAGAGGCTTAGCATATCTGACATAATGAACAAAGATCAGAGAGCGTAGGGAGCATCACCAGCGTGGCGAGCAGCGATTGGGAAAAGGTGCGGTAATCCTGATCATCATCTTTCTACGCAGGCCTAACCCTGCACTCTCAGGCCATCAAGTGAACACTTGCGCATGCCTAGTTGAAGAATCAGTGGTCCCATCCTGTCTTAATCAGTTCAGCTGACTACAAGTTTCTGGAAAACACCTCTGGCAAGCAGCTTACTGTCAGGCTACTTGCCACTTGGAGGACACGCCCAGTGTTCTGTGGCAACAATTAAAACGGCCTTGATTGGTCAAGGCAGGTTACAGGTGAGATGGATGTAACTGATGCTTACCCTGATTTCATCACCAGCTTTCACCTGTCTTTGAGAGTGTGGGCCAGCCAGCGTCAGAGGTGTACCAGTTATCTTACAAGGCATTTACGAAGACGATTTTTCTTTTTTGTAGAAGACTCTAGCAGAGTCGGGCATGACTGCGTGACTGAAACAACAAAAGCATAAGTAGAAAATGCTAGGCTTTCTTGTTGTGAACAACACAGAATCTTTAAAAGGACTCTGTGATTATCCTGATGCTTCCTACCCCTAGACTCTCCCCTCCACACACATATTTACATACGAATTCACTGAAGACTGCCCGAGAGTTTAGATTTATCCCCCCCAAATCACTCTGAAGCCAGGCACACTCCCAATGTGTGCCTCAGACTAGATAAGTTTCCTGAAAGAGCTTTAGAAATGCAAAGTCTCGGGCCTGCAAACAAGGTTCCCCAGATGATTCCTCTGCATATTAAATATTCAGAAGCATTGTTTTAAAGAAGTGGGTTGTTTTGTTTGGCTGTGTATTGGAATCACCTGGGAAGCTTGAAAAACTGATGGCCCTATCAGCAGAAATTCTGAATTAACTGGCCTGGGGTGCAGTGGGATTCTTACTCTTAGAACTGTTATTCTTTGAGCGATGTTCCTTTGCTATGAAATAGGGATAATGACACCTGTGCTTAATACTGCACAGGAATGTAGAAGGGATCAAAATAAGATCATATAGGAAAAGCTTAAGAAAGAAAGATTCATTGTGTGCAGATAAGGAATGATTGATTACTCTTTGCCCCATGTCACTAAACACTTAACCTCGACTCTTCTACATGATCCTTTTACTTCAGCAAAAAATTAATCTGGGTTCCTTCTTCTAGCTTCCCTTCCCAGCTGCTTTCTTCCAAATCTGAGGCCTCCTTTGGATACACTTTCAATTAAACTCTGCACATCTCTAAAATCTGGAAACCCTATTCCTAACCCAGAGACTGAAATGATTTTTTGGAGGAAATTGCTGCAATGGAGCATCAGAAACAAAAGATCTTGGAGGGTCAAATGAGAAAAGTTATATGTAAATTTAGAGTTCATCTAAACCTCCAGAGAAGAAGACATGGTGTAGCACAGGGAACTCTGATCAAAATTCTGTAATAAATGGGAAAATTTTCTTAAATGGGAAAAGAATTTTTAAAATAATACATGTATATGTATAATTGAATCACTTTACTCACACCTGAAACTAATGCCACATTGTTAATTTCAAAAAAGGCATGGGATTTTGGAGGCAGAATCAGTGTTAGAAGGTGTGGGAGAAAAGTAAACTGGTGGGGGAACAAATTGGCCTCAAGGCTGCATGAGTAGTCTGTGTCATTTGAGACAGTTTAAAGTATTTAAAAGTATTAAATGTTCAAGGTTTTCTTGGATCCTCTCTTTGCTGGAGAAAAATGGCCACACTGACTCGTATAATCTCAAGTGTACCCAAGGCTTTATTCTCCCACCCTGAATGAGATCCTGAGGCTCAGCTAGGGCCACTAGGAGGTTGGCCTTCCCATCAGCGGAGCAAAGTCCTGGTGACTCAGTGGTAATAGATCAGAAGCCCTGCTCCACCATGCAGCCACACCGAGCTGATGGGCAGGCAATTCCTGGATAGGCGATAGCCTCCATCAAAGGGCACCCACCTACTTTTCCTGGGACACCCTTCTTCCCATAAAGGCCATGACACTGAGTTCAAGGACTGAGAAACTGTATGAGAAACAACATGTTGACTAGAAAAGCAGTCAAATCATTCAGTCCAAGAGCCAGTTATGATTTTCAAGCCCTAATTGCAAAATGACTTAGCTGGACAAGGGCTGGGACACCTGCAGACTAGTTTCGCCTTTGGACATTGAATTGAACACACTACAGTTTGTACAAATTGTCTGCAGAGTAGTTAAATATCCTCCAAAGTCTTCCCAGCCTGGTTGATGGGGCAGAAACTCACTTCTTGAGGGATATCACTGCTTCTCTCCTTCTCAATGCCTTCTCCACCTTCTCTTCGTTAGTTCTCTGGACCAGTGCTATCTCATAGAACTTCCTTCCTTGATGGGAAGGTTCTGCATCTGAGCTGTCCTGTGTGATAGCCATTAGCCACATGTGGATATTGAGGATTTAAAAAGTAGTACAACTGAGGAATTGAGTTTTGAATTTTATCTGCTTTTAGTTAAATTTAAATAGCCACATGTGGCTCGTTGTGGGCAGTACAGAACTAGGGTCTGACCATTCACTGGCCCTCACACTTTGAGATGATCCATTCTCTCCCAATTCTCATCCTCAACCTGTGGTTTTCTAGTGAAACATGGGAAGAAAGCTATTTATGGCAAAGAAAACAATGTCCTTGCGGCTACAACTGCCCTCCGAAGCAGATTTACAATCAATGTTCAAGAAAAATAATAAATGAACACACATAAGTCATCTTGCCTTACCTTCAGAGATCACTGCATACATTTCACTTCCTGCCATATGTAATCAATCATTTTTGGCACAACAGCAAAGAGTGGCAAGAGGAGGATTAGAGTCCTGAGCCCTGTAGAAAGAGAGCCAGAGATACCTGCCAAGACAGAGAAAACTCCATCTCTAGCTCTTCTGGCCTCCATTGCCATAACTCAGGTGTTCTCCAAGTGTAAGCCCCAAACAGGGGCATTGGCATCACCTAGCAATTTGTTAGATATGCATATTCTTAGCTCTACCCCATACCTACTGGATCAAGAAACTCTGGGCTTGCAGCCAGCAATCTGTTTTAACAAGCCCTCCAGAAAATTCTGATGCATGATAGTTTGAGAAAGGCTGCCGTAAATAACCCATCTGTTGGGTGCCCACCAGGCTCCAGAAATCATGGGACTTCTTTCAGGAAGATGCCCTCCTATGCACACATATTGAGATAGGCGCTCACTTTCATTCTCTTTTTCCTATTTTTCTTCCCCACTCCCCCATCTTTTTGTCAGTTAACTGGCCTAAACTTCATCCCTCCAAGTGGGCCCAAAATAAATACCTTTTTTTGCACCTCATCCAATAGGTGTTTTATTTACTGATGGTCTACTAGAGCACACCAATTATTTTTCATACATTTCACATTTAATCATCATAACAACCCTGTCACCTGAGTATCAAGAGGTGTTGCTAGAGCTGGCTATTACCAGCTCATGAGAACTAACTGTGTATGTTTATTCCCAACCCACTGGTGGCTGGAAATTGGCCATGCTGAGAGTATTTACACCACAGAAACTGGAAAATGGAGAGTGAATTGTTAAGCATTGACCAGTGTACCACTGAATGAGCCTTTCTTATAAAAGAGGGAAACAGGATCAAGGAAGCTGAGTTGGCCAAGATTGCATATATAGGAATTTTAACCCAGGTCCTGTAACTCCCAAACCACCCTGTACCAAAAAGTACAAGGCTCTCCTGGGGACACTTGAGTTTGCTTCAGTCAAATGGAAGTGGGGGACATCCAGAAGGCACCGGGCTCAAAGTACCCTTGTGTTGGGTAGAAAGGGCTTTAAAGGCTCAAACTGATACAATTCGGTGGGGGTAGAAGGGGAAATCTATTAGTTAGAAAACAATAAAGCCCTGCTTTTGAGGACAGCCTTAACTATTTTTCAAATCATTCCACTTTAAGAAGGGCTTTTATGCTTAAGTTTTTCTTGGCTTCTCTCTTAGAAAAACTGGCCACACTGACCTGCAGTGATCTCAAGTTTAACGGGAATGTGCTCTTCCATCCTCAACAGGATCTGGAGACTCAGACAGGGATTTTGATAGGGATTGCACTGAAGGTGTAGATCAATTTGGAGAGCAAATTAATATTAAGTCTTCCAAACCACAACCATGAGACATCTTTCCATTTATTTAAATCTTTAATTTGTTTCAACAATTTTATGTAGCTTTCACAATGTAAACTGTATACTAGTTTGTTAAATTATTCCTAAATATTTTATTATTTTTGATGATACTTAAATGGAATTGTTTTCTGAAGTTCAATTTCAGTTTACTTGTTGCTACTGCATAGAAACACAGTGTGTTTTACCTATTGATCTTATTGACCCCACTCCCAGCAAAGCATTTTCAGTCCCAGCACATCTGCATCAACCCTCCCTTTCTATGCTATCCCTTTCTGGTCTCCTTTTTCAAACAATAAACTTGCTATCGATTCTTTGTTCTGTGTCAAGCCTGTCGTCCAATTTTCGTGAGATTATTAGTCCATTTCCATGTTACAGATGAGGAACTGTCATTTGGAGAGGTTAAAGAGAGGCCCAGGTATCCACAAGAATATTACCCAGAATATCAGCTGTGTTCCCAGCCCATAGTCCCTTCCACCATGACTGAATTGCCCATAGTCTTGCATACTCTTGCTTAGAAGGAAAGCATACACTTCTTAGTTTACAGCAGGAAATTTAAATGGGTGTAGAAGAGATTCTCCTGAAGAATCCCTTGTTTAATCACTCAGTCGTGTCCAACTCTTTGCGACCCCATGGACTTTAGCCCACCGGGCTCCTCTGTCCGTGGGATTTCCCAGGCAAGGATACTGGAGTAAATTGCCATTTCCTTCTCCAAGGGATTTTCCCAACCTAGGGATTGAACCTGTGTCTCCTGAATTGGCAGATGGATTCTTTACCACTGAGCCATCAGGGAAGACTTTCAGAATCCCTTAGGACAAGTCTTCAATCAGACTCATGGTTACTTGGCATTAATGAGTCCCAGGTCACAAAGGCTGAAGCAGAAAGTCAGGCTCAAGGGTATATATCTTCTTCATTCATTCCTTCAATAAATATTTACTCAGTACTGGTATATGCTGGGCAGCATATGAGGTGCTAGGATCCAGGAGCAATCTTATAAACAACATTCCTCTTTTCTTGGAAGTTCCATTCTAGTAAGGAGACAGTAATATCGAGTATAATGTCATGTTAGTGAAAACTCTCTACAGTTAGGTGGAGAGTGATGGAGAGGGGCTATTTCCCATAACATTAAGAAAGGCGTATCCTGGAATTATATTTGAGCTAAGACCTCAGAGAAGTAAGGGCATGAAAAGCCTGCAGATATATTGGGGAAGGAACTCCTCTGTCTTAGAGGAAGTACAAAGAATGTGCACTGGGGGAGTCTGGGGGACTTTCGGGCCAGCAAGGCCAGTGTGGCAACAGTGGAAGGAGCACCCGGTGGAACAGTAGGTGATGATGGCTTCAGAGAGGCAAAGGGAACTCTTATCCTGTGAGGATCTCAGGCCTGGGTAGGAAAGTGTTCCTACTTCCTAAGATTTTTTTAAAATTCTCCTTCAACCTTTAGGCATCTCAACTTTTCATCCCATTCCCAGACTCAAATGTCCTTTTTAAATGATGAATCATTTTCTGCTATTTGTTAGCAAACTCCTCTTCCTCTCTGAAGGGGTGATCCCTGCTGGTTCCTTCCCTTGTGGCTTTAATAGTTCCCTACAGATTATTCTGAGCTATAAAAACCCTGGGGCCTCCTGCGGTACACACACAACAGGATGTCACGTTGCTCCTGAGCCCCAGGTGGAATGTCCTGCTCTTAGAAGAGAAAACAGCCCTTTCCTCTCACCCTTTGGAAACCCAGAGAGCAATTGCAAGGGGTGGGTCCTGGGAAACACACCCAGCAGGGTCCATTTCAGCCCCTTTCCTTTGAGACCCAGAAGTTCCTACCAGGTGGGATCCTTGAGGCGTTGTGTCGTCTCCTCCAGAGGTGGGCAAGGAGCAGAGGGAAAGCAGTTGAAAGGGGGAAATGATTTGTATAGATTTTATCCACATAGAATTGGATGGGCACTAATTAGCCTCAGCTAAGATTTTAAGGGCCAAAGAAAATTGTCATTATTTCATCTCTCCAATAAACATGTGCTCAATGCTTATTTTACCAGGTACTGTGCTTGACCCTGGGAAGATAGACATGAATAACTTGTAGTGCTTGACCCCATAGCTAGCTCAGAAGAAGATGTGAGCCAAATTAACCGTGTTACAACAAGGTAAGTAATTCAGTGGAAGCTGGAACACAGTGCTGTGGAAACAAAGAGGACCCAACTGATTCGGCTTGCTGTGCGGGTGGGGTGGGATGGGGCAGAAACTCTAGGCAGAAAGTGAGATGATTGGAATTGTACTGGCTTTAAATTCCCCTCGGGAAAAGAAAGCAACGTCGCAGCCACTTCACCTGCCCTTCCTTAGAGCTCTGAACTTGGAATCTTAGACTACCTTCCTGATCCTGATTTCTGGCTCTTCCACAGCCAAATATGAGACCTTGAACAAGGCTCTGTACCTCTTGTAGCTTTGTTTATTTCATCAGTAAAATGAGCTCTGAGGTCCCTACCATGTCAAAACTTGTCTAATGCTTTGATTTCGAGAACAAGATAGCGGAGGAGTAGGTGGACATGGAGTACATCTTTCTTCACGGATACATAAGGAATACATCTTTAAAAATAGAAGTGCATGCAGAACACCAGCTGAGAATGGACAGCAGTACCTGACCAGAGAAAAATAATATATAGACCCACGCAAAACTCGAAGGACGAAGGAACTAGGGGGGGGAAACAGGAGTGTTAGTAGGACTGGACCTGCCCTCAACAGGTGGAGGAACTGAAGCAGGGGTCTGATCCCCACATCAGGGCAATTATCTGAGTCAGAGGAGAAACATTTAAGGCTGGGAATGAAATATCTGATCTGTGGCAGCCTAAATGGAATGAGAATCAGACAGTCCTTGCCACAGCCATACATACCGCAGACAGGGATGCAAGTCTCCTGGAAGGCGCAGCAGCTAGAAGCTGGAATTTAGGGATCGTGGAGCAATCCCAGGGTAAGGGCTGCTGTTGACTGCGGAGAGATGGATCGAGAGGATATGAGGAAGGAGATTGTTGTGCAAAATGCCTGTGGAGGAAAGCCAGGTAGCTGTGAAAGCAAGGCGATACTGCTGAGTCATGCGGAGGGATTGGAGCCATCACCACAGCCTCTCTCTCCCCAAATGCCAGCATTGGCAGCTGAACAGCAGAGAGGCTGGCCTGTCAAATGCCTGATGCACTGAACTATAGAATAGGACCCCACCCAGGGTGCTCCTTTAAGTGACCGATGCACCAAACTACAGAGTAGGACCCCATCTTTGATTTCCTTTTACCAAAATGCCTTCTGTTTCCCAGCCTGAGTTTCTATTATTGTAAGGTGTGAGCACATATCAGATTCCCTATTGGCTTAGAACACCTTAACCAATCTCAAGAAAAGTCGCTGGAAAGCTGGGTATTTGTATGTTCCATAGATGCATAAAAACAGGTGATGAGTGTTCTAACAATAGACGGGCATCCTGCAGATTAGAGCTTCAACATTTGGAAGACTTGACATGAAAAATATTGGTTAGATTCTAAACCCACAACTTTATGACAAAAAGTTTCAATTTTGCATTTGTCAATGTGAGAAAGAAAGAGCTTCTTTAAGTACAACTTAAAGAGTCAAATTTTTGAATGATTTTTAGAAGATTTAAACATTTTTAGCTATCTGTGCAAAATTTTCACTGAAGGTGATTGTTACAAAGTCTGAGAGATCAAAGTAAAAGTCTTGATAAGAATTGCAGGCGGTAATTTAAAAGATAAAACATGAAAGTTTGCAGCTGCAAGCTTAAGTTCCTCAGTGAAACTTTAAAAAAACATTTTATTAGGAATGGTTAGGAAAATTATTCTATAGTTAATATCATACCTGCTACTTTATATTTTATCTTTCTTAAAATGAATACATGTATAATATAAAAAAATCTTAATGATTTTTTTTTCCATCATGCTCCACTTAGAGGCCCCAAATTTCCTCCCTCTTATACCAGAGTGCCAAATAAATACCTGTGAAATAGGCTTTTTTGCCATCATGTGAAAAACATTAGGAAGCGTGATTTCAGGGTATATTCTTGTAGATGGAAATGATCATTTTATTTAATGGTCATCCTTCACCCCACTGATTTGCTGTGATAGCTCTGACACAGATCAAGTTCCCACTATGCATGGCTCTATTTCTGACCTCTCCATTCAATTCTATCACTTTGAGTTTATCTCTGTGTCTGTGCCATAGTGTTTTCATTACTATAGCTTTTTCTTAAAGCCTTCATTTTTGGTAAAGTCAATCTTCCACCTTTTGTTTTAGGAGTACGTTCGCCTTTGCATTTTTTTTAATTAATAGACTTTATGAGCAGTTTTATGTTTATTAAAAAATTGAGAGGATGACATAGGGTTCCTGTCCAGTGAACTAGTTAAGACCTCCAGTACAATATTGAATTGTAGAATGGTGGGAGCAGGCATCCTGATTTGAAAGAAAATCCTTTTAATATGATGTGTGCTATTTAATATGATGTGTGCTTAACTTTTTATGTATGTCTTTTATCTGGTGAATGTTCCTTCCTATTCCTAATTTGCTAGGGGCTTAATATGAATATACATGGTGAATTTTATTGAATTATTTTGCTGCTGAAGAAAATATCCCTTTTGGTTTTGTTACCAACAGAAACCTCATGCAATTTAGGAATAAACCTCTAAGTCTGAAACCTGTCTGAACTGGCCTCTGTCGGGAGGAATATTCAGTAGGCCATCCAAGAAACCCAGGTCCCATAGGATTCTAAAAATGTTCATTGATCGATTGAGATAATAAAATCTTTTATTATTCTCCCTTTAAGTAGGTAACGAAGTTAGCCAATTACTGGAAATTATAACTTGACTTCTCAAACTGTATACAACTCCAAGTATGTACCTTGGTGCAAAATTAAAAGCATGATTATATTGCATTTCCAGAGGGGCTTGTCTAGGAAGTCTTCAGTTCAGAGGCATAGAACAGCCAAATGTAGTGTCCTAACACCTAGGGGGCACAGAGTTACTTTATTTCCTCTAGCAGCATGTATCCTCCCTACACCACCCTCCAATGTACCCATATTAAAAATGAAAGAGCCAACAATATAGAGAAGAAGTAAGGAAGGGCAGAGTAAAAAACAGAAAGAGAATAGCAGTAACAAGATCTCCTAGGAAAAGAACACAGAGATACTAGCATCAGAGCAAAGTGGATACTGTCCATCTAAGAGCCAGTGGAGGCATTGCTATAATGTTAGTGTCAAGTGTTTGCACTAGAATCCATTAATTTTTCTTCTGTTGTTTATAGCATACAGTCAGCCCTTCATATCCACAGGTCCTGTATCCTAATATTCAAAAGTTTACTCCTCTGGGATATGGGACCCACAGATATGGAGGGCCAATGGTCCTATGTCATATTATATAAAGTGTCTGAGCATCTGCCAGAGTCCTGGAACCAGTCCACTATGGATACAGAGGGACAACTGTACCAATGTTCAGTGAAATATTTTCTTTTACTGTATGTATGAATGTAAAGTGGGCATTCTTTCACATTCATAAAACATTTTCTGGTTTTATGTTTTGCACCAAATTCTTACTGACTCCTTTAGCTACTATAAAGGAAATTATTCTTAAGAACTCTGTTTTGCTAGTTGATTTGTATTAGTTTGTGTAAAAATTTATTCAAATTTATTTCATGTTGTCATTAACGTTTGGTTTCCAATATTTGCTGGAAGAGTGTATTGATATCCTTTTATACAGTATTCCATTTGGGATATGGGATTTTATTTACCAGTAAATTTGTTGTTTTATAGCCTACTCAGTACCAAATGTCACTGATATATTTCTTTTTAATTGTGTGAATGTATATTTTTTCAGTTTTAGTAGACTATTCATGCATAATCAAAATCAATAATTTTCATCTATTTCTATATATAGAATAGTGTGGCTACAGAACCCCTTTAAAAATCTTTTTAAAACAAGTGAGATGAAAACAGTTTCAATTTTTTCTCCCACATTCCCTTCCACCAAATTTTCTTGTAAAATTGTCATATGTCTTCTGTCAGTAAATACAATACATACTGACCTTTTATTGTATGCCAACTTCTTGCTTAGGTCTTTACACCATTATGAATTATATAAGTAGAGCTTGCACAGCATTCTCTGGAGGTGGTTTGCAATTTTTTTTTTGGTCTGTTTGTTTTTTGTTTCTCATTTTTTAATTTTGGTCTGGGCCGGTTCTTAGAAATCAGCTGCTCAAGCCTGTGGATGTAAGCAAAGCCCGCTGTCTCCTCAGCCCTTACCCACTGGCACCTCTACAGTGGATGACAAACCTGCAGGAGAAAGAAAACAGACCTGGGTGGTGCTTGTTTTTAGAGTCAAGGAATGACATCACTGCCAGCGATTATGACTTTGGACAAGCCAGTGTGTGGGCTTGGATTTACAGAACAGAAAGGTCAAGCTTTGGTTAACAGGGCACATCATTAGCACACAGAGAGCACTATATGTAGCTTAAAAATAGAAACATTAACACTCTTATGAGCTTCATGTAAACTGGATGGTGTTCGTCAAGGCCAAAAAGTTTGCTTTATGTAAAACTTACATGATATGCTTAGGCCAATTTTTTTCTTTTATTCTAAATCTTGTGATAGCATTTTTCTTTTTTTTTTCCCTCCAGTAGGCAAAGGCTCTTGCTGGGTTAAAAATCAATGAGTTGGGCTTTGGCCAATTCCCTGTTTTATTTCCATGAGCTCAAAATAGTCAGTCAGGGTCTTCCCCGGTGGTCCAGTGGTTAAGAATCTGCCTTGCAATGGAGGGGATGTGGGTTTGATCCCTGGTTGGGGAAATAAGATACCGCATGCTACGGAATAACCAAGCCTGAGCATGCCAACTACAAAGCCTGTGTGCCCCAGCTAGAGAGCCTGTGCATCACAACAGAAGATCCCACGTGCTGCAACTGAGACTCAACGCAGCCAAATAAGTACATATTTTAAAAAATACTCAGTCAGTGTAGGAGGTCACAATTACAAGAGCACAGATAAAAAGATGACTTGGAAATGTCCAGTAGGGACCGAAAAGTGAATCAGTGCCTCTCACTCTCTGTAATGGTGTGTAAATGGAGTGAGCTAGGGAGAACAGGGCAGGGGATTGGGGTGTTACCAAGGCAAGGGCTCTAATGGGCCAGATTTTCTCCACATTGAGCACACTCTCAGAGTAAACTGGTTGCTATGGAAGCTTTAAAATTACTTTAAAATCAGGAAAACATAATTGCTGGAAATAGAACTGCCATACGACCCAGCAATCCCACTGCTGGGCATGCACACCGAGGAAACCAGAATTGAAAGAGACACGTGTACCCCAATGTTCGTCGCAGCACTGTTTACAATAGCCAGAACATGGAAGCAACCTAGATGTCCATCGGCAGATGAATGGATAAGAAAGCTGTGGCACATATACACAATGCAATATTACTCAGCCATTAAAAAGAATGCATTTGAATCAGTTCTAATGAGGTGGATGAAACTGGAGCCTGTTATGCAGAGCGAAGTAAGTCAGAAAGAAAAACACCAATATAGTATATTAACGCATATATATGTAATTTAGAAAGATGGTAACGATGACCCTATATGTGAGACAGCAAAAGAGACACAGATGTAAAGAACAGACTGTTGGACTCTGTGGGAGAAGGTGAGGGTGGGATGATTTGAAGAATAGCATTGAAACATGTATATTAACATATGTGAAATAGATCGCCAGTCCAGGTTTGATGCATGAAGCAGGGTGCTCAGGGCTGGTGCACTGGGATGACCCTGAGAGATGGGATGGGGAGGGAGGTGGGAGGGAGGGTCAGGATGGGGAACACATGTACACCCATGGCTGATTCATGTGAATGTATGGCAAAACCACCACAATACTGTAAAGTAATTAGCCTCCAATTAAAATTAAAAAAATAAAATAAAATCAGGAAAACATAATACAAATTTCATGGCAGGTTAGCACTGCAGTTTAGTCGTAGCTAAGCTTGAATGAATGGTATTTGGGTCTTTGCAATGGAAAACAGGGATTAACAATGGGCTTTGAACAATCTTTGTCTGAGAGCATCACCACTGGATGGCAGTAACAATCCTTGGATGCCCCCCGCCCCCAACTGCCACCCTTTTTCTTTCTTTCCCTTCTACTCATTAGCTGGTCCTTCTTGTCCACTTAAAAATGCCTTGTTTTTAGAGTTAACTTTTACCAGAACACCTAAATGTGATATGCTTGTGACTTACTAGGCTAAAGTTCAAAAATTTAAAAATAGAAAAAGGAAAGATAATTATGTGTATTACGGTCAAAACAGGATAAAGAAATCTGGATGCCAACAAAAGTCAGGCAATTTCTCCATCATTTAAAGTCAATATCCAGTCTCTATGTCATTTAAAATATCAAATTATCTCAAAAGTGATGGGATATTGTTTATACAAGGTGTCATAGGGACTTCAAACTTCTAAATGCTATAGAGAAAAATGGCCTCAAAAAAGAAAACAGTAGTTATCTTTTTACTGGTTACCTTCAGAATTGAACAAAAGGTTATACAGTCCCTAGAGTGGACTTTCAAAATCAGACTCATGGGTACTCAAAAGTCTCCATTTCCAAAATTGAATTCATTATCTTAACTTACAAGGTTACCTATTAACTCATTCATTTACTCAAATATTTGTTGAATACCTACAGACTGGGGCTGAGTACTGGAAATATGATAGTACCCAAGGGATTCTGAATCTCTTGGAATGGTTTTAGGTCTGGTCATTTTACTTTGGTATTTTTTAATTTGGTATAAATTAAAACTTTCAGAAAAATTACAAGAAGTCTATAAGCTCCATAGTTTTTACCCAGGTTTTCCAAATATTTCCATTTTTGTCTTATTTTCTTCTTTTTCTCTGATCCTCCACCTCTCCACGCACAATTTTTTAAAATCATTTGAGATTAAGCTGCATATATCATGTGCCTTTATTCCTATTTTTGTCAGTGTATTTCCTAAGAACAAAAACATTCTCTTATATAAACACAATATATTATGATCAAATTCTTGAGCATCCCATGGACAGCAAGGAGATCAAACCGGTCAATCCTAAAGGAAATCAACCCTGAATATTCATTGGAAGGACTGATGCTGAAGCTCTAATACTTTGGACACCTGATGCGGTGAGCCAACTTTGTGGAAAAGATCCTGACGCTGGGAAAAATTGAGGATGAGAGGAGAAGGGGGTGACAGAGGATGAGATGGTTGGATGGCATAACTGACTCAATAGACATGAATTTGAGCAAACTGTGGGAGATAGTGAAGTACCAGGAAGCCTGGCTTGCTGCAGTCCATGGGGTCACAAAGAGTTGGACATGATTTAGGTATTGAAGAACAACAATTAAAAAACAATTAAAACAATTTTAAAAAATCAGGAAATTTAACACTAGTACAATCCCATTATCTAATCAAGAGTCCATATTCAAATTCTATAAGCTGTCCCAATGATGATTTTGTAGTAGGGTGGGTTTCTTAGGAAGCAAACTCTGAGTTGAATATTAGTGTGGAGAAATTTTTATAGGGAGCACTCTCAGGATTGGGCTTCCCTTGTAGCTCAGCTGGTAAAGAATCTGCCTGCAAAGTGAGAGACCTGGGTTCAATCCCTGGGTTGGAAAGATCCCCTGGAGAAAGGAATGGCTACCCACTCCAATATTCTGGCCTGGAGAATTCCATGGACTATATAGTCCATGGGGTTGCAAAGAGTCAGACACGACGGAGTGAATTTCACTCTCAAGATCAACATCATAGAAAGGAAGAGAAGGAAACAGAATTGGACAGGGGAAGAAATTGCACTGTGATGTAATCTCAGCAAAGGCTAGGCCAACACTTTAGGGACCCTGAAGCTGTGATGACCTTTAATGTTGTCCTGAGATAAGGTGAGGGATTTGGGTCTTTATATTATACATTGATCAGTTATCAGATTTGAGCTGCCCTAAGGAAAGAAGCATGGGAAATTTGTGCAAGGCAGAACTCTCCAGCTTATGATAATTTCTGATGACTGTCAGCCAATGGTGCCATCAGTAGCTAGAGGAATGTACCTCAGTCTTCTAGTGGACAGAGTGGCAGATCAGATCCTTCACTATGGTTCACCATTTGCACTACTCAGATCCACTTCATATAAATTCTGAGAAGAGTTCTTCCAAGATTCTGTTGGGTCTCTTTTCCTAAGGGAAATAGACAAACAGTTAGGGATAAATTATAGCCCTGGATATAAGCGGTTGGAGCCCAAGCGCTTGGGACCACAACTGTTATTCATCATATACTACCTATTCTAGATTGCCCCATTCTCAGCCACTGCCTTTGCTGAGTAGATGGTTTTCCTATTGGCATGACTCAGATCTTCATTTCTGAGGCCTCTGTGCTCCTGATCTCCACACCTTTCTGATGTATGACTGCTGTGCTTATCCATTTATCATCAAGATGAGCAAAGGAATGTCAAGAGGCACCGCTTGTGGATCAAGGGTACCATCACCTTCTTTTCTGTCACATTATGTTGAGCAGCCCTCCTCCTTCTGATGACCAGGGTCCTCACTTTGAGATGGCTGGCAACTTCAGAATCCCTCATGAGCATCTAATTTCTTGGACCATCCCTGCCACTACTGCAGGTTGAGTTTCCCAGGAAGCAGACTCATCACACAGGAATTAAACCGGGCAATGTTCTTGGGAAACATGCCTGTAGAAGGGAAGAGAAGGAAGTGTTATCAGGCAGGAGAAGAAAATGGATTTTCAATCTCAATAGACTCCCTGTCTTCTTACAATCTTGTAAAGTTCTACTGTTTAAAGGTTTTCAATCAAACTAATCACATCAGTGGCATCAAGTAGTATCATGGGCACTTCTAGCCTCAATTTCTTCACTACCTTACCTCCCCAATGGATGAACACCACCGAAATGAACATCCTTGTCAAGGTTTCCTAAAATCCTTATTTTATTCCTCTACAGGAATACCTTTTATTCTTCTGAATTCAGTGGCTACACTTCAATTGGTTTTTCATAAAATCTTCTTTTTTAATTTATGAAATCATTTATCACTAGGATAGTGATAGGATTTTTCAGTACTATATTTTAAATGCCTCACCAAAAAAAAAGAAGTTCTTTGGGACTATAACTATTGAAATAGAATCTAACAAGCACCATAAATGGAGACATGTTACAAACATTTGTACTATCACCCAAATGCATGGCCAATCTGTTCTAATATTTGTTTCTTCATATGTTCAGCAATGTTTCTATGTGATTTCCCTAAAAATGTGCTGACAAAGAAATGCTTTTGAGTTTGTTTGTCTTTTGTTTTATAATTATTTCAAACATTTTTTCTGTGGCAAGAAGAACTAGCGACCCCGATGGTTTGTGACTTTTATTCCTTAATTGTAAATTTGAAAGACCTCAAGAAAGGCTTCTAAGCAATTGTTAGTAAGTTTCATGAGATTTGTCAAGAACTAGGTTTGTTCCATATAACTTTAAGTATCTCTGAAAAACTGCTGAAGTTTGTCTTCCTGTTCTGAATGCTTAGCTTTTAAATATCTGGCTAATCACTGGAATTCATAGTATTACTAGTTAATATCTCAGGACATAATATGCTAACCAACTACCATTAATGGAGAAGTTCATTAATATAAGTGGGTGTAAATCCATATTTTAAATGGTTTTCTTGATAACTTTAGATTTGGAGGGATTCATTCTTACATGTGCTCAGTCACTCAGTCATGTCCAACTCTTTGCTACCCTTTGAACTGTAGCCCACCAGGCTCCTCTGTCCATGGGATTTTCCAGGCAAGAATACTGGAGTGGGTTGTTATACTCTCCTCCAGGAGAACTTCATGACCCGGGGATTGAACTCATGTCTACTTCACTGATTCTTTACCCCTGAGCCATAGGACTGTTCTAATTACAATGTTATTTTTTTTTTATTTTACCATAATGCAGCTGATTTATACTCAAAGTAGAAAGGTTTGCTCTGCCATTTTCTTTAAGTTCATTTTGCTGTTATCTTTCTATCACCTGTTTGTTTTTTGAAGAAATCTTTTAAAGCCATTTTTCCAGTATGAGTGTTAACTTAGTTAAAAGGAAATATTAGCTGAATCTCCCCTTACTGGGCAGACATTATTGGAATGTCTGGAAACCTGCTAGAAGCAATCAATTGACTGAGCCAGGACTACCAGCCCTTTGTCCCTTTTTCCTCCCTAGGATATCTTAAAACCACTGAGTCCTTGGAATTAAAATTATAGTCATTAGCATACCCTGACTAACGTAACATCAACAGCAAGTTTGAAAACTATGGCTCCTGTTAAGCCATGTCTCCCCATTCTGAACATGTGCAACTGGGTTTTTTAACGTCAGTGTAGAATTTTACCTTTGTGCCTGCTCATTTCCCTTTCTGTCATTTGTCCTTTAGTTTAGCCTATCAAGATCTTTTGAGATTCTGACTCTATCATCCAGTATGGTTACCATCTCTTGTAAGTTTGCATACTTTCTACATCTTTATTCAAGATTTTCATATACATGTATCTTAAGAAGGATATTTCTTTAAAACAAAAATAAAACAATACCAAAAAAAGCAACTTCCCTCTGCTCCAGTTGCTCAGCCCCTGGGGCTGACAATGGCAGGATGGTGTAGTCTGTCTTCTCTACACAGGGTTTCCTGTCAGGGGACTTCTGCATTTCAAACTCAGGCAACCGGAGTCAAACAACTCTTCGAATTTTTGTTCTCAATCTCCTCCTGCAGTTCAGAGCTAGAGTTCTTCAGAATTCTCTCTCCATGTTCCTAATCACCAGCTCCACCCTCCGTTTGCTCACAATTCCCTTCTAACAGAGACATTTGAATATTATAAAAGTCTTCCCCAGATTTGCCTTTTACTGATTTTTTTTTCCAATTAGGCAACAAAGTTTCTTTAATTCGCTGATAGTCCACATAGATTCTCTAAGCAGTTTGAAGCCAGTAAGACAGAGGAAAAGGGAAAATTCTAAGATGACACCAGATTTCTGTTTTCAGGGGCTGCTTTGAAGCAAGCTACTGCTTCTCACCTACTTCCTATGAAAAAACATGAATGGAAAATAAATGGAATCCAATCTTAACATGATGAGTTTGAGAGGCCCAGGAATACCCATGTGGAGATGTTGAGACTCCATGAGATGGACCAGTCTGGAGCCAAGATAGCCACCAGGATTAGTACTCCGCAATGTGCAGATAGTAATTCCGAAGACTCGTTGAGTATGTGCTCTCACAGCTTTGGTCTCAAGGCAATTCTGGTCCTTGCAGTAGACCTGGTGGGCCAGAAAGAGACACGGGCAAAAACTGCCCTCTTTTTCAGGTGTGTCTGACTCTGTGACCATAGACAACATACATCAGGAATCGTTTTGCAAGCTGCCTTTGGAATTCATCAACCCCAAGTGTAGACAAATGGGGATTGCTACCAGAAGAGTTAGTTGCCATATTCAGCCTACACAGCTCCAACAGCCGACTGTGAGCCACAATAGCTGGTTGCGGTCACTGCTCTCTGCTGCCACCTTCTGGTAGGTACGTTGTTGTTCAGTCACTAAGTCCTGTCTGACTCTTGGCGACCGCCAGGGACTGCAGTATGCCAGGCTTCTCTGTCCTTCACTATCTCCCTGAGTTTGCTCAGATTCATGTCCATCGAGTCAGTGATGCCATCCAACTATCTCATCCTCTGTCACCCCCTTCTCCTCTTGCCCTCAATCTTTCCCAGCATCAGGGTCTTTTCCAGTGAGTCAGCTCTTTGCATCAGGTGGCCAAAGTATTGGAGCTTCAGCATCAGTCCTTCCAAAGAATATTCAGGTGGGCATAGAGCTGTTCATGTATTGTGCAAGGGCATGTCACATTACATACGGATACTGGTCTGAGCAGCACACATCTGCTACTGGGAAAATGAGACTGGCCAGCCAACACCCACACAGATCAGAACAATCAGCGCCCACCTCCAGGTTTAAGCCACAGTAAAATCAGAGACACCTAATAGCATCAAATTTTTCATATATGATTTGGGAGTAGCAGTTGAGTTGGGAAGGGGAGCTAGGGAGTCTGTCATTTAACTGCTTTTGTATACTAAGAATTCTATTTTTACTTAATTGCTATGCTCATTTGGAATGACTTTGGGTGTAGAGGCTAATGAATGTCCTGGGAGCTTAACGGCCTTCTTGAGATACCCTTTGGTTCCATGACTTGGACCACCACTGTGCTATGAAGTCCAGGCCATAGCTTAGGGATCCCAATAACCTTTAGCCAAAGTCACAGACCTCTCAGGCTTCCATATACTTTCCAGACTTTCTTTTTCCTTCTCAGCTTTAAGATCCTTACCACACCCAATTTTTAGCAGGAGGCTTTCATCACTGAGAGGAGAAAAATGCACCTCTGCATCAAGATAGCATCTTCATGTTATACGGCATTTGACTCATGTCCTTGCCCCATGGGAAGTTATTGTTAGAATTTGAGTATAGATAGGGAAATTGATATTTGGTTTAAAGGTCCTTCAGATGGTAAGCAGAAGTAGAATTTGAGGCTGGGTATGTCTGGCTTCAAAGTGTAGGATCTTTCTGCTTTTTCCATGCTTCCTTTCCCGGAGCAGGGCTCAGATGAGCTTCAGAGCCACCCCAGCATATACAGTAGAACAGGTGTCTATTCCTCCAAATTGATTAGTTTAATGCCTTGAGGACACTTGTATATAAGTTCTTGACTTCCCTCAGGGCATCTCCCAACCCTCTTGGATGCATGCACACTAAGTTGCTTCAGCCATGTCCAGCTCTTTGTGATTCCATGGACTATAGCCCACCAGGCTCCTTTTTCCATGGAATTTCCCAGGCAAGAATACTGGAGTGGGTTGCTGTTTCCTTCTCCAGGGGATCTTCCCACCCCAGGGATCTTACATTTCCTGCTAGCAGCAGCAGCAGCAGCACCACCTGGGAAGCCCCACCCTGTTGGATAATCATGGTCTGTTCAATCCATTAACCATGGCCCTTTATAACCGCTAATGGCTCTGTATTTAGACTAGTGCCTTTGACATTTAATTCTATTGACACCTGTGCCGAGAAAGCAGAGACCCACAGTGCCCCAAGGCCTGCCCCAACCACTCCAATCCTAGTAAACTATCCCGGTGAGTTTTATCACAGATCTGCTCATCTCTCAAGTCTGCAGCAAATTTTGGAAGTGGCAAATATCCTTTATAATCTGTAGTCTTCATCCTCTGACCTTCTTCTCAGCTACTTTTCGTCATAGCCATTTGTTCACCAAAGATGTAGGAGGATTATCTGGTATCTGACAGTGACTTTCAGTTCGTATCTGGCTTCACAGAGCACATGTCTCTGGCACCCAACACCCATAGCCAGAAGGCCAAACTATATCAACTCAGTTCTGGAAAATGCCTCTGCCTCTACATCCATCTGTCTTTGCTTTGCTCCTTCCTTCTGCTTTATGATCTCATTTTAAAAATCTCATTCCTGATTTTGGTGTTTGGATTCAACTCTATTTGCTGTCTTTTCCTCAAACCTGACACCGTCATGGGATCATGTTTTAAAAAGGGAGACTTCATTTTAGAAAGTAGCATGGTGGTTAACAGGGTTTGAAGGAAAGCAGAAAGGGGCAGTTGTTATTTTAAGGGTATAGGGTTTCAGTTTTACAGGATAAAAAATTTCTGGAGGTCTGTTTCACAACAATATGAATACTTTTAACACTTCTGAACTCTACACTTAAAAATTGTGAAGTCTGTAAATTTTATATTAGGTGTTTTTTACTGCAATAAAAAATGAAGAAAAAAAATTTTTTAGCACCCAGAAAAAAACAAATGGTCTCTCCATCCCTACTTTTTCTGGGAAATACAAATTCAATTTGCTACCATTAGGCACACATTGGGCTTCCCTGGTGGCTCAGATGGTAAAGAACCTGCCTGCAATGCCGATGACCGGGGTTCTATCTCTGGATCAGGAAGAGCCCCCAGAGCAGGAAACAGCAACCCACTCCAGTATGTTGCCTGGAGAATTCATTGTACAGAGGAGCCTGGTAGGCTGCAGTCCATAGGGTGACAAAGAGTCAGACACGACTGAGTGACTAACACTTTCACCTTCAGGCACAAATTAGAACTGGTTTTAAGGGAATTTTATGCTGTAGCATGTATTCCAATATGGAACCTTGATGTTGGCTACAACTGTAATCAGAACTCACGAAGTAATTACATAACCTGATCCTTTGGGTCACTCTCTTGTTTTAGTTAAAAATATACATTTTGACCCCTGGATCATGGGTTCTGAAACTTACAGACTTATTATATATGTGTATTCCATGGCTTACTCTAGACCTACAGAATTAGAAATCCTCTGAGTCTGAGGCCCAGAAATCTGCATGTTAAATAAACTCTATGTTATGTTGAAATAGGCTGTCACTGTATCACAGTTTGAGAAATTCTGCTTTAGAAGGTATGCTGCTTTTAAGGCAAAGACGAAACGTTTAATTTTACTTTTTCTTCTGTGGGCTCAAGCTCAGAGCTTTGTACTCAGTAGGGACTTACATGTGGTTGAAAAAATACAGTAAAAAAAAAAGGAAAAAGCATTTTGCTGGACTCGTCCAAATAAAATACAATCTGGAGCATGTGGCTTATTTCAGAATTAATTATGCATTAATATGTATTTGAGCAAGCCATATATAATAATAAGGAGCTATAATGTGATGCTATCTCCAAAAATGTGGTTTTAGTGTTTAGTGTTTTGAAATCCAGACTCTTAGAGCCTCTTTTCTCATAGAGCTCTAAAAAGTCATTTCCTTTTTTGAACTTTTTATCCCTCTTCAGCCTCTAGATGGAAATGAAGCATTCCTAGTTTCAACCTGACTTACAACTTTCAGTGTGTTCTCAATGAAGTATTAGAGGACATTTATAATGTTCATTTCATTGTGTAGTCTGTCCACACAAGAATAACTGTGAAGATACTTTTTAATTCCATATATTTTAGAATTTAATGTTTTGCTGAAGGAAAAGTTTCATTTATCTAGTAAGCAAAGCAATTTGGAGTTGCCTCATTCAGATTAAATTCACAAGTTTATTTTTAATAGCCATTTACATTTATGATATCACAAGTATGTACAATGGCAGTCTTTTCACTTAGAAATTAATAAGACAATTTCTTCTTCATGTTCTGGAGGATTTTTTCCCATTAGATGGGTGGTTAGATAAATGTCTGTAAAGGATCTATCTAACCCCTAAAGTCTGTGAATTTATATTGCCAATGTAATTTTTTGATACACTCAGTATTACTTGGATGTAATGTGAAATGTAATTTGTTCCCCAGAGAGAACATACTTTTAGCCCAAAATTTGCCTGTACAAAGAGAATTGCCTGATAGTTTTATCTTCATGTGTTTTTAGAATGACATCATGCTTTAGAAATATAAACATCCAAATGGAAAATCAAAAATTAGATCAGATAGTAACACCCCAACAGATCTATCTTTTGACTTTGCTAATGGACTAATCTATTATGTATGCTCTTTCTCCCCCATAAGTCAACAGTAGTAACGCAATGGTCACCAAACACCTTGTATGGATACAACCAGGACTTGTGGCATTCCAAAATGTCTTGAGAGGCTTGAAAGGGCAGGTCCAAAGTCACAGAAGCTTAGAACTGAAAGGACATCAGAGATGGAGCACAGCTTCTATGGTGGCTCAGATGGTAAAGAATATGCCTGCAATGCAGGAGACCCAGGTTTGATCCCTGGGTTGGGAAGCTCCCCCAGAGAAAGGAATAGCAATCCACTTCAGTATTCTTGCCTGGAGAATTTCATGGACAGAGGATACAATCCATGGTGTCGCAAAAAGTCAGATACAACTGAGTGACTAACACAGCAAACAGCAGAGATGGAGTAGGAAATTAATTAGGTTACTGAATTGTTGAATAGCGTATAATGGTGGAGAGATGACTTGCTTCTCTCTTGAGGCAATGTATTTCCCACTGCTTTGAAGGAGGAAAAATTAAGAAATTGTTTTGTCGGGACTTCCCTGCTGGTCTAGTGGTTAAGAATCTACCTTCCAATGCAGGGGAAGCAGGTTTGATCCCTGGCTGCAGGACTAAGATCCCACATGCACTGCGGCAACTATGCCCATGAACTGCAACCAGAGCAGCCCATGCTCCACAATGAATAGCCTGTGCACTGAAAAATCCCGTGAGCCACAACTAAGACCCAATGAAGCCACAAAAAAAAAAAAGAAAAAAGAAAAATTGTTTTGTCCATTCTGCCTGTGACTGATACTGTGCTCACTATCCTTTGGAAATTTCCAGCTGGTATGTCTACTTACTTCTTTTTTCTTGGTTGGGTATCCATTGTGGCAGACAGACTAGGGCAGCCCCCATGATCTTCTGCCTCTTGGGATTCACACCCTCTTATCCTCTTCCCCTGAGTATAGACAGAACTAATAGAACGCAGCAAAGATGACACAATATACATGGTTATGTGTGTGTGATGACCTCACACATGACCGTAAACCATCTTGATAATAGACCTCCTATAACTTGCCTGGTCAGATATGGTTTAGCCCAGTCCACTGATTCAGAGTCTTACAAGGATCCAATCAAGTTATCAGCGGAAGCTTTGGTCTCATCTGAGGTTTCCAGCTGTTCTGGTTGTTGGCATAAATCCAGTCCTTTGCATGCTCTTGGACTGAAGGCCTCTGTTTGTAGCTGGTTGTTGGAGGGAGACTGCCTTGCCATGCGGTACTCTCTAGAGGCACTCACAACATGGCAGCTTGCTTCTTCAAAGCCAGTGAAGGAGAGTCTTTGGGTCATGCTGCATACAACCAGAAGACTCAGTTATTTTAACTTGCTTCATCTAACTGGAGTGAATTTGCACCTGCAATTTATGTTAGGATTCTAAAACTTGTGACTGTGTTTACCTTGACAACATCAATATAAATGCATATTTTTCATTAATTGCACAATCAAACAGTTCAAGGGATTATGGAGTACATTGACTCTTTTATGAATTCAAACTAATCTATTGTGTAAGCAAGGAACCTGTATAAACTATTAAATCAGCCACCAACCTACCACTTGACCTTCCTTAGAGCAGAATGTCTGCCAAAGCAATAAATTTTACCTTGGAGGGGTAAGTCAGTTTCACTGCCATGTTCTCTCTCCTACTTCCTTCCCTTCTTCTTTCCAAATGTTGCACAAAAATGTAATATTTGGGCACCAAATCTCTTGGATCCCATGATAACCTCCTTCTGTCTTTAGAAGTGTTCCGTGCACTGTGCCTACAATGATCTGTATTCTTTTCTGCATATTTTCCTCCCAGTGATGTCTTTGTTCTTCCTGATTCCATCAGCGATTAGCTTCACAAACCACCTTATGGTTGAGTCCAAAGGTTTTCCCCCCAAAGAACACACAACTGAGAGAAAGAATAAAATGAAAGTGTCCATATTTTTAAATTAACAGAAAAAACTTTTACCACAACACCAATGAGAATTTCCTTTAGCTATTACGATATCAGATCTTAGCCTTGACCAAACTGTAAACCCTAGGCATTCATTACTGGAGAGGTTCAAGATCCTTTATTTTAAAGTCATCTTTCTGTGGAAACTAGTGCTGTTTCATCTCAGGTGCATGGCGAACTGACAGAAGACCAATCACGTCCAAAGTCAAATTCAGTGAGGGAAGTCTGGTTTAGACTTCCCCACTGAGTTTTTAACCAAAGCTGGGCTTCTGCTTGAAAATATTGTGAATGGTTTCATTTGTGCAAGGATTATTGTAATTTTGCAAGGTAAATGTAACATTGTTAGATTAAATAAAAATAAAGAGCTGATGAACACAATTTACAGAGGTTAATGGAGAAGGTTCACCTTTATCCCACTAAATCTTATAATTCCTTCAAAGAGTTGTTAACTTTTACATTTTATTTTTATAATGTAGAACTCCTTCCTGACTTTCCACCATCTTTTCAATGTTCCTGCTAAAATGTATAAACCCATCCTTTACTTATATTCTTTGGACTATTCATTCCAGCAGCTCTGATATATTTTTTATTTGTTTAATACAACAATTCAAGTCAAAGGAACACAGTTCCCCACAATTTGATAGCACCTAGAACTTCTGCACTTTGTGAACAAAGGATAGAATACTTTAAAAAATACCTACAAGGCATTGAGACTCAGATCCATGCAGTGCATTGGGTCATTTGAGAAATAATATGCAGGCTTTTTTTCACATCTTCCCTGAGGACTTTTGTTTGGGTTTCCTTTACATGGTATACATTGAAATTCTTTGTAGATGACTGCAATAAAAAAATGTGTTTTCCTCCACTTGCAAAACCAGAAGAAATTGGCACATTACTTTTCCTCAAGAGGTCTTTGACTTTCTCCCCTAATGCCTTTTAAGAGAGTCTACTGCTAATTTTAGATTAAGAGTACAGAGCTTTTCTGTTTCCATAAATGTTTTAATGCTTCATTCACATAGACAGGCTATTTGGGGAGCTCTGTGAAGTTGTTCTTCTTGAGAAGTAAAATATTTCCCCACAAAAAGAGAAGGGATGTTTCCAGTGAACAATGAAAGCCTGGTGAATGTACTTGGAGCTCCTTCGAAGAGCTCATTCTCACATGGAGAATGGTTTGCTCCCAGAAACTTATTCCCCCCTTGCCAGTCATTTTCCTGCCAATGTCAATGCATGCGCCTTTCAGCCACTTCAGTACACTGCAGCTGTTATATCCTGACCACCATGGACTTCCTTCTTCCTTTCTGCTGCCTCAACGAGGTCATTCACTCCTTTCTCTCTCTCTCTCTCTTTTAAAAGAAACCTTTTCCTCTCCATCTGTGCCTGGGATGCAGATACTCTTGCTTTTCCCTCATCAGTTCTGGCTGAGCTCATTGTTCAATCTATTGTTTCTCATGGATAGGGCTTTGCATTAAGGCTACAAATGGACAGAAGTGGCTGCTTAGAAAACCATAATCAAATCACTAAACAAAAACAGGGAGTGGAATATTTTGTTTGCAGTTAGAGGCTTTTCATTTGCTTTTTTCATATTTTCTTTGTTTTGTTAACATCCGTATTAGTAAAGTCTGCTTTGAATTCATCCATTTTAACTATGGCTACCCACAATGAGACAGAGATCTTGTCTCTCCGTTAAATATCATCAGTTTGCTCTTTCCACAAAGCTCCTCGAAATTAGTTGGGAAATCGATTTGACTTTTTAAACTTCATGTGTAAAAACTCTTGTAGTCTTCTTAACCAGAGTCACTGGGATTGTGTTTAAAGTTATCCTTATTTTTCCATAAAACAAAATCATTTGCCTCAAATCTTTTTATCTGTATTCATGTCTTATTTTAATTGAGGTATAATTGATATTTAACATATTAGTTTCAGGTATACTACGTACTGGTTTGATATTTGTATATATTGGGAAATAATCACCACAATTGGTCTAGTTAACAATCTGCCAACATTCACAGTTACAGAAAATTTTCCTTCTTGTGATGAGGACTTTAAAGATTTACTCTCTTAGCAACTTTCAAATATGCAATATGGTATTAACTCTGGGCTTCCCTGGTAGCTCAGTTGCTAAAGAATCTGCCTGCAATGCAGGAGACCCCAGTTCAATTCCTGGGATGGGAAGTTCCCCTGGAGAAGGAATAGGCTACCCACTCCAGTATTCTTGGGCTTCCCTGGTGGCTCAGAAAGTAAAGAATCTGCCTGCAATGTGGAAGACCTGGATTCTATCCTTGGGTTGGGAAGATCCTCTGGCAGAGGGCATGGCAACCCACTCCAGTATTCTTGCCTGAGAATCTCCATGAACAGAGGAGCCTGGCAGGCTCCAGTCCATGAGGTCACAGAGTCAGACACGACTGAGTGACTAAGCACAGCACATTATTAACTCTAGTCACCATGCTGTAATCTCAAATTCTTTTTAGAGGGTGGGATATTAATAAACAAAATAATTCTGTAGACTGAAGCTTCTTATCCTTTAGTGAGCATGAGAATTATCTGGAGTTAAAACACAGATTGCTGGGCCCAGTCACGGAGACTTTGATCACAAAGTGCCATTGCTTCTCAAAGTGTTACCCAGTGGAAACCAAAGTAAAGAAAAGCTTGTTGAGGTGTTAAGTGTATAATCATTGACAGATGATAGATAATAGAATCCTATGTTACTACTTATTATTTAAATAATAGCAGTTTTAAAAACTCTATCCCTTAATAAGTTTTTAAAGCATGGCATACACAGTATAAAGGTTTAAAAAAAAACACACCAAATATGTATATCAGAAATTAAACTGTTCCTTCTTTCTAGATCTCCACACCCACTTTGAAGAATCAAGCATGTTTAATATCTTGTTAGAGCATGTGCACTTAACATTTTGAAAGAAGCTGGAAACTTCCCTCTGTCAAATAGTTTATGCCAGTTTACATTTCCATCTAGTATTATATGGATGTTTATTTCTCCACACTTCAATGGTATCGAACAATATCTAAAATTTTGATCTGCCAATCTGACATGGAAAAAATGACATCTAATCTTTATTTTACTTTGTGTTGCATTAAATTATGGCAGAAGTTAAACAACTTTGAGTAGTAAGACTGTGGGCAATCTATTAATTTTGTTCAAAAGCTGACTGGTTTTTAAATTCGACTTCATGCTTTCATCCAAGCAAAAGTATCTGATTCTCTTGCTCACCTTTGGTTGAATCTTGCTTCACAAAGTGCTGCTTCACCTCCTTTTGAACAAAAAGAAACAACTATGGTAACCCTCCTTGTCTGCCCTTTTCCTCCTTTCCCCCAGGAAATTTGATTTTTTTTTCTGACAATCTTTTGAAAAATGAAGGCTTAGATGTAGATTTTTTTTTTTTTTTACGGTCTGTATAGAAAATAATACATCTCCAAACCCAAGCTCTGCTTATGGAAAATGACAGCTGACAGCTAAACAGAGGTTATAGGAAATCAAAGAAAATGTTCACTATGGTGCAACACACCAAAGCTGAATTTTCCTTAAATTGTTTATTGGTGCTCACTTGAAAGACACACACACACACACACACACACACCCCTAAGACTGCTTTTTGAAATCAAATGTATTTCCTGCCTCTTCTTTCCTTTGGACTCTTACCACCAGCCTATTTATAGCCCAGGAAAGGAAAAAGCACCGCTGGAGGCAGGAAAACTAAGTTCAGAAAGAATAGGAGGAAGTGTGCCTGCCATTTAGCCAAACAACCTTTAATTCATTGAGCTCAAAGCTTAGCGGCTTCGCTGTTGTTGTGAGGCATAAACAGCTTGCAAATTAGAATTTTTTTCTCTCCCCACGTTTG
The DNA here is from genome assembly GCA_024291935.2 of Okapia johnstoni. Classification (NCBI taxonomy): domain Eukaryota; kingdom Metazoa; phylum Chordata; class Mammalia; order Artiodactyla; family Giraffidae; genus Okapia; species Okapia johnstoni. Next base: position 118,708,294 of record CM044306.1, on the reverse strand, counting down.
AATTGGATTTGGGCAATGGAGATGATGGCAGCATTTTAGAAGAGAGAACAGGACTCTCCAGGTGTTTAGACACGTGGAAGAGGAACTGGGGAGGGGTTGGTGAAGCCGAAAGGAGAGAATGAGCTTGAAATGATTCCATGCCTGCGAGTTAAGGTAAGTGTTCTTTTCAAGACAGTCTGCTGTTGTGTCTACATGCATATCATGTGCAATGGAGATTAGCCCCGATGGTGTGTATAATTTGAGGGCCGAGTCTCTTGAAGAGCTCATGAGCTTTGCTTTTATCGCTGAAGAAATGGGGAAATTTCTTTCAGCCTTAGTTGTGACATCTTCAGTTTTAAACAATAATATTTTTAAGTAGTTGTTTCTTTAAAATAGTTTTGTCTCCAGTAAGTTTTCTTTGGTTTCTTTGTCACCAGAGGATTAAATAGTATAAATAATTTCACTGAAGATCATTTTTGAAAAATCATTTCTTGATATTTGTCTGTTTTTCTATCCTTTCAAAGTACTGATTAATATTCCACATACCAATTTTTGAATCAATACTGGTTTAGAATATATTGAATAGAGAGTCTCTCAAGCAAAAGTGGTCTATTTTAGAAAAGTTATTTTAACTGAAATTTAAATTTTGTATAACATTCAGCGAAGACTGAATTTTTTAATGCAAAGCTTTTCCTAAACATGCATTTTCAGACTAAGGAAAACCCTCTAGAAGCATAAAAAAAAGAAAACCAGCACTTAACAGCTCCATTGATAGAAACTGTTCACAATAATTACTTACATTTAAATTATTATTTCAAAATATTCATTCAACATATATTTTCTGAGTGACCTGAAAAATTGTTCCTGGGTTTGGAAGTGGAAAGGTCAAAAGGGAATGGATTATATCCAAGAGCAGCTGATGCTGCCCACAAAAACTTGGAAAGCTCCTAGGGACATTCTAACTCTTTTAACATTTTTTTGCCATCACACAAGTACGTTTGTTTAGATGATCCACCGTATTTGCATCCCCCACTGATTATATTCACATTTGTGTCCTGGAAAAACTTGATTAATGTTTCTGTGATGTCAAACAAAGGAATAAGGTTCTGGTGGTTTATTGAAAAGGAAAAGCAGAAGGAAATGTGTTGCTGTTATTTTGGTTTATCCCCGTTTGAGATTGGTGTGTTTAGAATCTGTCCTAAGAAGATAGCAAAACTGGAAGCCAGAAAAGCTGAGCCAGCCAGATTGAGACTAACGCAGGAGGCCAAGGCTGAGTTCTGTCTCGATGTGGATTTTATTGCCTGTTCTCCTTCCTGGAAGAATTTAAGGGTTATTTTCTTCTGATTAGAAAATTATAATTCATTCCATGGAAATAGCAAAGTATAATATCCTTGAGTAGAAAGAGCAATATTTCTTAGTTAAAGCTAGGTAGTAAAAAAAATAGAGGGAAATAAAATTAATCTGGACAAATATGATGAGTCTGAAGAAACAGAACAAACTCTTAGCCCTTGTTTCTAGGACACTCTTAATTCTGCAAAGTCCTGAATTCAGTGCTGAATACATTTTATTATTTCCACAAAATAAAATCTAAGATAACATAATTAATAGCCATTCCATGTGGGTCTAGTGATAGAAACACTGCTTACAGTGATTCTGATTTCTCTGTGTGTGTTGAACTTTTTCCTCTTTCAATTTCAAAACACCACTCTCATTTGACATATTCATATGCTTACATTATGAGAATAAAATTGTTATAAACACTATTGAAGGCTTATATAATAAACAAAACTATGAGCTATGTATTTTATTCTAAGAATATGTATCTTTTCCAATTTTAAAAGTTTTGTTTTTGGTCATTAGTTTCTGGATGCCCATAGATGCTTATAAATGTATTCATGAAGTGCCGGTTATTTAAAATAGATTTCTTGGGAATTGCTTAATAGTTTCACAGTTTTCTTGATGTATTCTCAAGTTCCTGAGATTATAGTACATTAGTGTTGTTGTTGTTTACTCACTAAGCCATGTCCCACTGCAACCACATGGACTGTAGCTTAAAAACTCTGTTCCTAGGATTTCCCAGACAAGAATACTGGAGTGGGTTGCCATTTCCTCCTCCAGGGGATCTTCCCTACCCAGGGATTGAACTCCCATCTCCTGAATTGCAGGCAGATTCTTTACTGCTGAGCCACCAGGGAAGCCCATAGTACATTACTAGACTTAGCTAATTTTGAAAAACAAACAAGCAAACAAAAGCCAACTTTTTTAGCTTCTCTGTTAATTAAACAGCCATTTATTTCTTGGCTTCCAGCATAACTCCTACAACAACTATGTGTTTACAGGTTACATGGTATAGCCACTTGACACTCATTGAAATATAAATGAGATCAGATTGATGAAGAGATAGAGTGGAGTTTTAAGAAATGTAGATTTCACAAAATCTACAACTTGTAATCCACAGCTTGTAGGAGGTATTGAAGGAGGATGTGTGGCCAGGCAGCCATACTCACCTGGCCTGATGCTGTGCGAGCAGCGACAGCTGCAAATTGATTTTCCTGGGTCTATGAGAACCTTAAATCCAGATTAGTGACCTCTGGAGGTTCTTTCTCTCCTGTACTCTTATCCCATCACATCCTATATTACAAATCAGCAGTAGCACCACCAAAGCATATTTATTAAGTTCTTCTACTTATAATCTCTACCTTTGATACACTCAACATTAACTTGGAGAGTTGGAATTATACAGAACACAAGGCATCCTATATATGGAACCAAATGAATGATGTGGATAAGGATTACAGGTAAGGAAGTTCTGATCCTGGCAGGCTTCTTAGAGGGAAGAGGTTGAGCTGAGCCCTGAAGGGCAGATCTGATGGGTATGGCCAGAGATAAAAGCCTCCAAGATAAGAATGGAACTGTGTGCATGGGAAGAGATAGGAAAGTACTTGGGTTGCCAAGTGAAATGTAGGATTCCCACTGAAATGTGAATTTCAGATAACAACATATACTTTTCCTAGTAAGAGTATGTGCATGAGGTCTGTTGCATGAGATATACAAAATATATTTGTTGTAGATCTGATTCACATTTAACTGGGAGTCCTGTGTTTTTTATTTCCTAAATCTGGTCACCCTACCAGGGAACTCTGTGTCAACCAGACAGGAGCAGAAGCAATGCACATATGGAAAAAGTGAAAAGTGTCTGGAGGAGACTGAGGTCAGACTGTGGTGGGACAATAATGCTAGACTAAGGAATTTAGAATCTAATTTGAAGACACTGAGGAGACACTGAGGGTTTTGAAATGGGAAATGACATCAATAAGATCTGGTCATTTAAGGCAGGACCTGCTGGGGCAAAGAGAGCAGCTCACCGAGGTCTGGGTGCTGTTGACAAAAGAGGGAAAGAAACCAGTCGGATGAAGTCACGTTAGAGAACAAATCCACGTGTCTTGTAAACTAATTGGGTGTGGATCTGGGAGGAGAGGAAGTGTTAGAAAGGATATTATGTTTAATTTAGAGTCCATTCAGAGAAATCGTCAGAGATAGCAGCAGGTCAGGGAATTGGTGAAGGAGGCAAGGATTTTGGTCTCACACATATTAAATTTGAGGCAACGGTGGGATAATCAGGTAGCAACAGTAAGTGGACACTGAAAATGGGAACTAGCTTAGGAAAAGGTAAAGGCTGGAGATAACGACAACGCCGACACTGGTGGAGATTTTCTTTATGCCAAGCTTTTTTTTTTTAATATCCATTCTCTATTTAATGCTCACAACTACCTATGAGCAGATTCCATTGCTAGCCACATTGTACAAATGAGAACACTGAGGCTCAGAGAGGTTAAGTGACTTGTCCACGATTGCCTGGTTAGAGACAGAAAATGGAACCCAGGTGTCCATATGCTCAAAGCCATGTTCCCGCTCATTCCCACGGAGAATGTTGAGTACTTTCCGTGGATTCACTTCCTCCATCTACAAAGATCTAAAGGCACAATTGTTCATGCTGTAACCCAAATCTTCTTATTTTTAAAAAATTTATTTACTTCTTTTAATTGGAGGACAGTCACTTCACAACACTTTAGTGGCCCCTGCCACACATCAACACGGATTAACTAGATGCCTGGTCTTTGTACCTCACTGTGGTAGCCCTCAGAATTCTGCACCTTTTGGTTAATCTCTCTGAGGAAAAGGGAATAGTTTATACACAGAAAATTTCCCACTTATTTATTTGTATATTTATTACCCAAATTGTTTTTCCCTTCAGTGCCTTGTTTTTAGATTTTTCCTCGGTTGTTTGGTGAAATAAAAATTACCATGAAGAGAAAACAGGACCAAGGATGTTAAACTCCTGTCCTTGTCTCTGGCTGCCCTCTAGTGGCAGAACCAGGTAACAACGCTTAGCTCGGGTCTGGGAACCTTAGCTCCTTAGGAAACCAAGTCAGAGGCAGCAGAAACATCTGTGGGCTCCTAAAAGGTTTGGAGGCTAGTTGTGCTAAGAGATTCTGGAAATGGATTTCACAGAGTTACTTACACCCTTCCAGCTGGCTGGCTTGAAGGGTATCCCGTTCTGGATTTATTAAACTTGGTGATCATTAAAGGTATTTCACTTGTTTATCCTGTTAGGAAGGTAAAAGCTGAAAGTCTCTCAGCTGTGTCTGACTCTTTGAGACCCTGTTGACTGTAGCCTGCAAGGCTTCTCTGTCCATGGCATCCTCCAGGCCAGAATATTGGCGTGGGTAGCCATCCCCTTTTCTAGAGGATCTTCCCAACCCAGGGATCCAACCAGGGTCTCCTGCATTACAGGCAAATTCTTTACCATCTGAGCCACTATCAAGTTTGGTTATGAAAATTTTAATACACAATTGTGCCTTGATTGTTAAGAAAATTTCCTAGACCTTTTAGTCTAAATATTTATTTAAAAATACACCATATATTTTCTATTAAAATATAGTCTATCTTTTAGAAATGTATCCTAAGGAAATATTCATATATTGAGACAAAAACATATGTAAAAGAAAGTTTGTCTATTTGAAACAGAAAAATTTTGGAAAATACACAAAGTTAGGGAATTGCCAAATAATAGTCCACAATATGGAATTACAAATGGCCATTAAATTACATTAAAATATTTAATGGCAATGGTAACTGTTTGTAGTAAATGTATATATGAAAAAGAAAAGACAAAAATGTTATATTCGTGGCATGATCCCATTTTCTTACAAATTATAAATGTATATATGAAAAAGAACTAATAACTAAAAATTCGTATGCTAAAATGTTAGCAATAAGAATCTCTGGTCAGCGGGGGTAATGGTGATTTTTATTTTCTGCTTTCTCTCTGGGATAAGCATGTACTACTTTTATAATCAGGTATGAAAACCAATGTGTTTTGAAACAGTGGAGAACTAAGTCCCGATGCTCTAATTTCTTGCTTTCATGACTGATGATCAGGTTTGTGCTAATTCAGCCCCACTTAGGCTTCTCTGCCCAGTAAGGAGCTGTATCCTGTTTGTGACAGCATAATTCATTGTAATGGAAAAGATTATGATGCACTAGTCTGGTCTATGACTTCACTGTATTCATTGGCAACAGGAAACAAAGACAGACACTTGTGTTTTTTTTCATAATTGTTTTAGCAATAATTGACAATTGGAGGAAATGAATGGCAGAAAACAGTTATGGGCAGACAAGACGGTCAGCAAATCAGACTGGGAAATGCAATGGAGCTTGTCTTAGTTCTATTCGTGCAACAATTTCAGAACATTACAAAGATATTACTGTTTTGTTTTCAACGTACTTCTGAAATCACTATTGTTTTTAGTAGCAGTTACACAACTCTTTGCTGGCAGCAATGACCCCAATGTGTTTTTAATTCAGTAAACTGGTAATCCACACCAGGGGGTTGGGACTGAATTTTTTATCTATGTTAATTTTCAGGGTCAGTGTGAACTTCTCAGTCTGCACCATGTATCCAGTTATAGTGCTCCTATAATAAGAACTAGCCCCCTGTTGCCTATACACAGGATCTTAAAAGCTTTATTTTCCAGTAAATTAAAAAAAATCAAATTCATGTTTCTATTTTCTGTGAAAAGATCGCTTGTCTTTGTTTTAGCAGCAATGGTGAGGGAAACAACAAAAAGTCAAAACAAATGAATTCATGATTCACTGTCTTGTTTCCATGCTGTGAAATGAGTACAATTAACAGCAACTGAGATGAAAATGGATGTGTTATCAACTGGGAAAGAGCTTAAGTAAGGCAGGTATTGTATACACTGCAGTGACGTTTATCTCAACCAGTGGCTTGCATAGCTAGACTTGACTTAACTGTCCTGTTGGGTATTAGTAAATGTTCAGATGAAAAAACTAAACATGAAGGAGCTGCTTTAACCTCTACTCCTGGTCATATTCTCCTCTGATTAGTCTGATTTGGAGTAAAATTCTGCAGCAGCTCTGACTTCTAGTCTGAAAAACTAATTATTGGTCATGTGACTTATTGAGGAAGCCTCTAGACCAAACACCGTCCACTAGAAATATAAAGTGAGCCACAAGTGTGGGCCACATGTGTCAGTTTATATTTTCTAGGGGCCACATTAAGAATTTAAACAGAGTCAGGTAAAAATTAATTTTAAGAATCTCGTTTGTTGAACCCATTATATCCAAAACATTATCATTTTGACTTGCAATCAATGTAAAAGATTAGTAAGGAGACATCTTACCTTCTTCTTTGGTACCAAGTCTTTGAAATCCAGGGTGAATTTTATGCTTGCTACAACTCTCAGTTCAGATGGGCTCTATTTCACGTGCTCAGTGGCTTCAGGTGCCTTTGTGGCTACTGTATGTAGTGGGCAGTGCAAATCTCAACAGCAGAGCTACCGTGGCTTCATAAATGGCATGTGAATTTTGGACTGTGAGATTCCGCTATCTGCTCAGGACTCCTGGTCTTCTCCATTCTGATGCACTCATTAGGCCAAGCTTACACGTATCAACTAAAACCGAATAACTGAAAAGCAAGCAAAGGATTGACAGTTTCTGAGTTTTGTCCTCTTAGAACAATCCAACTGTTTGCTGCGTCAGCTGGAATGCTGCCTAACTATGGATTCCTCAATTGAGAATAAGGGTAAGAGGTTTTAAAAATCTCTCAGACTTTGAAATCTGGATTATGTGATTATAAGAAACTTTATTTTATCATGATGTTTCCAAGTGAATTTAGGCATGTGAACAGCTTAAAATAAACTTCTAGAAAGCATTATAGGTATTCTCTTAATAATGTGTACAATAGTACAAAGAAAGAAATCTTTAGCAGTTCTCATATGCACACATACACAAACTTCTACCATTGTGACCATTTCTGATGTCTTTTCTGCATTCTGCATTGTCTTATTTGAAGGGGAGGAAGTATGCTTAAATAATCTTGTATAGCTACTATGCCCTGGGGACTCTCATGCCAGTCAGCTGGAGTGATAAAGATAGCTCTCTGTGCTAAGTATGGAGATGCAAAAATAGAACTGATGGAAGTGGATAAAACTAAAAGACATTGTAGTTTCTTAAGGCCCCGCCAATGGCAGAGACCTGGAAACAAGGGCTTCTGAAGTCCTGGCAAGGAATCACAGTCAACTGAAACAATCATATTTTAGGTTCATTGCTTATTCCATGAAGGTTTGGTTATGGAGCTAGATTTAAGACAATCAGAAAATTCTAAAATCACGATAAAGGTAAAGACATTTAAAATATAAATAGTAACCATCCATTGCATGATATATAAATCAGAAGTGTTTCAAAAGCGTGTTTTTTAAGAATGTTCTCGGTTCCCTGAATTGACTTTCCATTTTTCCCAAAGAAACAAAGTTATAAAGAGTGATTGGTATGTGCACCTAAAATACCATATGCTTACAGTGAAATCATTACAATGTATTTAGAATGTACTACATTAAATTATTGTGCTTTAATTATAATTTATTATAAATGTGCATTATTACTCCAATGCATTAACAATGAAATATAATTATTAACATTTTGTTTCTACATTAATACATACCATACAACACTATGTTGATAATTATATTAATACATTAATAATATATTAATAATTAACCCAAACAGGGCTTTCCAGGTGGCACTAGTGAACCCGCCTGTCAATGCAGGAGACCTAAGAGATGTAGGTTCGATCCCTGGGTCAGGAAGACCCTCTGGCGAAGGACACGGCAGCCCACTCCAGTGTTCTTGCCTGGAGAATCCCATGGACAGAGGAACCTGGTGGGCTACAGTCAGTAGGGTTGCAAAGAGTCAGGCATGACTAAAGCAACTTAGCATGCAAACAGAAAAATAGTATATTGAATCAATTTACAATCTCCATCTACCCAAAGCAAAAGCACTGATGGAGAATTTAGGAAGTGCCAGGTACTCTATCAGGTACCAGGACAAGCATAAAAGAAGAATTGTATTTATTTTGTTTGTCATTGTCAGTAGGACAGCAGCTTCACTAGAGAAGAATGAGGAAATAGATGGAATTCTTTCCTACGGAGACAGCCTTGTTATCTGCGTTAGTCCTAGGTGGAGAAGACCTTTTCATTTCTGTGTCTAATTTTAACATCTTAACTTTGGATTTGCCTTTTTTTTTTTTTTTTTCCGTCCTTAGGACCAAGTACCTCTCTTCAGGGTGTAGCCACAATTAGGAGCTTTTTTGGTTCCCATATAGGGCGTGATTTTCCTAAGTCACATTTGGCAGAGCTAGGTAGAAGAGACGAAGGTGAGAGGAAGGTTGTGATGAAAGAGAACGCGGGGCCACATGAGAAAGCGAGTTCGCTAAACTGCCTCGGTTCTCCTTGCGGGGCGGGGGGAGGGCCGGGCACAGGGGAACCAGGATTTGGATCATTCTGTGAATTTTCCTCTGCAGCTTCCAGAAAGGGAAAAGGAGGGGTGAGGCCTGTGCAACTGACCTTTTTTTTGTGTGTAGAGCGTACCTTCCAAGTCAGGGCTTTGTATCTTGGTGATCGCATAAACTGCTGGATTCTGTAGTACTGCCATTGCTTTTTGGAGAAGGCAATGGCACCCCACTCCAGTACTCTTGCCTGGAAAATCCCATGGATGGAGGAGCCTGGTAGGCTGCAGTCCATGGGGTCGCTAGGAGTCGGAGACGACTGAGCGACTTCACTTTCACTTTTCACTTTCATGCATTGGAGAAGGAAATGGCAACCCACTCCAGTGTTCTTGTCTGGAGAATCCCAGGGACGGGGAGCCTGGTGGGCTGCCATCTATGGGGTCGCGCAGAGTCGGACACGACTGAAGCGACTTAGCAGCAGCAGCAGCAGCCATTGCTTTTGCTCATCACTAGCAAATGAGAAGCAAGTGCAAGGTCAGGGATTAACGGGCCTTTTAGGCAAAGTCAAGAAGTCTGGGATGAGTGGGGCCACTGATTGAGCTCACAAACCAGCAAGATAATTCAGGGAAGTACAGGTGAGATGAGATTACCCCCCTCCCCTCCCGTCACCACTGCTTCTGTGTTTGCTCGTTTTCCCCTTATTTGAAGATTCACTCCAGGGGACTTCCCTGGCAGTCCAGCGGTTAAGACTTCGCCTTCCGACACGGGGTGCAGGCTTGATCCCTGGTTGGGGAGCTAAGATCTCACATGCCTAGGGGCCAAGACACCGAAACATAAACAACAGAGCAATATTATAACTAATTCAATAAAGACTTTAAAAATGGTCCACATCAAAAAAAAGTCTTTAAAAAAAGGTGGGGGGACTCCCTTGAGCTGATTTCCTTTCCTCAGAGTCTCCTATCCACAGGGGATTGGTTGCAAGACCCCTCTGAGATACCTCAAGTCCTTTATGTAAAATGGCATAGAGTTTGCATTTAATGTAAACATCCTATACTTTAAATCAATACCTCTAGATCTTGTAATACCTAATACAGTGGAAGCGCTGTGGAAGCAGTTGTTGGTTTGTGGCAAATCCAAGTTTTGCTTTTTGGAACCTTCTGAAAAGGTTTTTTTGAACCCACAGATACAGCGTAACTGACTGACTATAATCTGTCTTGGGAGTTGTTGTGACTTTATTGAATTAACATTTGTTAAGTAGAACTCCAGGTGTAGGATGGTAAGCAAAACACAAGACCGTAAGAGAAACTGAAATATGTTTATCCTGAAGATGTACATGGCAGGCCTGAAGGGAGAGGTCAAGGAAGGGGCAGGCTCACGACCTGGGGCACAAGATTTTATTAGGGTGGAGTGCGTGGATGGAATGCTTTGAGGTTCCTGAGCTAGGCTCAATCCAAACCCCAAAGGCAGGATTTTGGTAAATTCCACGGGATGTCTTAACTAAGTGACACAGGGGAAGGCTCTTGGAGGTTGGGGAGACTGTTGATCACAGGGGTTATTGGGGAAGTCATATGGGCTTCCCTGATAGCTCAGTTGGTCAAGAATCCTCCTGCAATGCAGGAGACCCTGGTTCGGTTCCTGGGTTGGGAAGATCCCCTGGAGAAGGGAAAGGCTACCCACTCCGGTATTGTGGCCTGGAGAATTCCAGGGACTGTATATGTATAGTCCATGGGGTCACAAAGAGTCAAACATGACTGAGCGACTTTCACACTTATCAGGAAGTTACATTTACCGGTGGCTCTTTTGGCTGTTTTCTAGGGCACACCCTTGCGTGAGGGGCTAGTGTGAATTTAAGGCACCCTGCAGGCCTCTTTAGCCAAACAAAATGGATGCCAAGGCAGCAATACCATGGCGTAGCTTAGGTGAACACTTGGCAGAGGACAACACACTGCCTGGGATCTTAGCCAAGTTACAATGAATAGAAATACATTGAAAATAAGCTATATTGGTTATAAGAAAAAAGTGTACCTCACAAAAGCACAAGAAATGAAGCTGAGGTTGCCAGGGGCCTCCACCCAGAAACCAGCTGACCAGGGGCCTGAGACCCAACAGGAGAACTTGATGGTTCCGAACCCCCAGTCCTCCTGGGAGGTTCTGCTTCTCTCTCCCTCTGTCTCTGTCTCTCTCTGTCCCTCTCTCTCTGACTCCCTCTCTCTCTGTCTCTTTCCAGCTTTCCCTGTCTCACCATGCACAGGGAGAAAGAGGATGTCCATCTGTGTGACTGTCCTTTGAATGTTCAAGCGCTGGTAGTTCTAAATTCCATACTCTCTTGTAAAAAATCTGATTATTCAACTGGCCTATACTTGCCTCAGGTGTCAATACCTTGTCTAGTCATTTATGGCCTTGGGAGTGGAGGTCACTAGACTAATCCTGCAGATGGGGGCAGTGTTCAGCAAAAAGGAGCTTGATCTGGGACGCCCCAAAGCTGTTATACACCTGGCATTCATGTGTAATAGGGCTTTTGGTTTTTTCTGACCTCTCACTCTCTCAGGCCCTAACCAATGCGTCTCCTAATTGTCCGTGAAATTGCCATGTATTTTCCCTCTCTGTAGACTTTCCTGTGCTGACCTGGCCAGTTAGGGTTGTGCCACCCGTCTCCTTTCTCTCAATCCAAAGCCTCTGTTTCCAGACGCTGCACAGAATCGCTCTTTTTGATAAACCTATCACCAGTCTTCTGTGACCTTGCCCACTTTCAAAATACTGTGACACACGGTCTATTGCCTAATAGATTTAATCACATGGTGTTTGGTGGTATTTCTTTCACTTATTCAGCTATTATTTGACTTTATAGTTAACTTTCCAGGAATTTCTTCTCTCTTCAACCTAACTCTGAATTCCTTGAGGTATAAGCCATGTTTTGTTTTTGCTTTTCAAAAACTCCCTCTGGAGTAGGTCAGTGTTCATAGAAGCATTATTCACAATAGCCAAAGAGTGGAAACAACTCAAGAATCCACCAACAGAAGAATGGATAAACATATAATGGTATAAACATTTGATGTAATATTCTTCAGCCATAGGAAGGAATCAAGTTCTGGTATATACTACAACATGGATGTATGTTGAAAAAAAGTATGCTAAGTGAAATAATCCAGACACAAAAGGAGAAATATCATATAATTTCACTTAGGTTAAATATCTTGAATAGGCAAATCATAGAGACAGAAAGAGGTTGTTGGAGGCTGGGGACAGGAATGAGTGGAGAATTATTCCTTAATGGTTATAGAGTTTCTAATCAGGGTGGTAAAATATTTGTGGAAATAATGGTGGTGGTTGCACAACATTGTGAGTGTGACAAATTCTGCTGAATTGTAAACTTAGAAGTGGTTAGGGTCAGAGTAACAATTTTTTCCCCATAGATCTTACCACTATTTAAAAATAATAACAATGCAACATACCGAAATCAATGAGTTGTATGGTATGTGAATTATGTCTCAATCAAGCTATTTTTTAAAAATACCCCCTGGGAACCAGATACTATGTATAATAAGTGAGTGCTTAAGTAATACTTGTATCATTTGTTGTGAGTTAACATGACATTATCATTTGTAATGAGATTCATTAAGGCACAAATTTACATGTGATAGAGAGGAGGTATATTTCCTCAGTTATATATACATCAGATATAACACGATTGCTCTGTACTTGGTGCTAAGGTAGGTGTTGAGACACATGTCAAGTGCTGTCCAGGCATGATTTTAGATCCTAAATTTTGTCAATCATTTTTACCTTTTGTGGAGTACCTGCTATAAGGGATTACCCATCAGTATATGAATTTTATGTTTGGTGAAAGAAAGAATAAAAATATTAACAAAGTATATAGTAGTATATAGTAGTATATAGAATTTCCACTCATACATATATATTTTTCTGCCACCAACCAAATATATATATTTTACCATCTCTAGAGATTCATTCTTTAGGGCTGAGACATTGTTTTCCAAATATCTGCTTTTAAGACACAATATATTATAGAAGAAGTTGATTTGTGAACTAGGTTCCTGCTTCTCCATTCTCTGGTCATTTAATAAAGCTTGTGTGGTTTCAGTCTCAAAAAGAAAAAAAAGACACATTAGACTATTGTATTGTTGGTAAGATTGTGCAGCCATGGGAAAAATCATGTTTTAGAGGAATATTTGATGACATTGGAAACTTTAAGAATATTGAATGATGTTAGAAATATTTATGATACTTAAAGAGGCAGACTAAAAAGCTATCAGTTCAGTTCAATCGCTTAGTTGTGTCCGACTCTTTACAACCCCAGGGACTGCAGCACGCCAGGCTTCCCTGTCCATCACCAACTCCCGGAACTTATGCAAACTCATGTCCACTGAGTCAGTGATGCCATCCAACCATCTCATCCTCTGTCGTCCCCTTCTCCCGCCTTTAGTCTTTCCCAGCATCAGGGTCTTTTCAAATGAGTCAGTTCTTTGCATCAGGTGGCCAGAGTATTGGAGTTTCAGCTTCAGCATCAGTCCTTCCAATGAACACCAAGGGCTGATCTCCTTTAGGATGGACTGGTTGGATCTCCTTGCAGTCCAAGGGACTCTCAAGAGTCTTCTCCAACACCACAGTTCAAAAGCATCAATTCTTTGGCGCTCAGCTTTCTTTATAGCCCAGCTCTCACATCCATTCATGACTACTGGAAAACCATAGCTTTGACTAGATGGACTTTTGTTGGCAAATAATGTCTCCGATTTTTAATATGCTGTCTAGGTTGGTCATAACTTTTCTTCCAAGGAGCAAGCATCTTTTAATTTCATGGCTTCAGTTACCATCTGCAATGATTTTGAAGCCCCCCAAAATAAAGTCTCACTGTTTCCATTGTTCCCCCATCTATTTGCCATGAAGTGATGGGACTGGATGCCATGATCTTAGTTTTCTGAATGTTGAGTTTTAAGCCAAATTTTTCACTCTCCTCTTTCACTTTCACCAAGAGGCTCTTTAGTTCTTTTTCTTCTTTCTGCCATAAGTGTGGTGTCATCTGCATATCTGAGTTTATTGGTATTTCTCCTAGCAATCTTGATTCCAGCTTGTGCTTCCTCCAGCCCAGCATTTCTCATGATGTACTCTGCATATAAGTTAAATAAGCATGGTGATGATATGCAGCCTTGATGTACTGCTTTCCCAATTTGGAACCAGTCTGTTGTTCCATGTCCAGTTCTAGCTGTTGCTTCCTGACCAGCATACAGATTTCTCAGGAGGCAGGTCAGGTGGTCTGGTATTCCCATCTCTTGAAGAACTTTCCACAGTTTGTTGTGATCTACACAGTCAAAGGCTTTGGCATAGTCAATAAACCAGAAGTAGATGTTTTTCTGGAATTCTCTTGCTTTCCATGATCCAGCAGATGCTGGCAATTTGATCTCTGGTTTCTCTGCATTTTCTAAATCCAGCTTGAACATCTGGAAGTTCATGTTTCATGTACTGTTGAAACTTGGCTTGAAGAATTTTGAGCATTACTTTGCCTGTTATAAATTGTATAAAACACAGGAAAGATATTTATTAGTTGCCTGTCTCTATGTAACAAGTCACTCCCTAACCAAGTGCCTAAAGGGTGGGTTGCAATCAGGTGTCAGGTGGGGCTCCAGTCATCCAAAGACTTGATGGGAACTTGAAGACCTACTTTTGAGACAGGTCATGCCCATGGCTGAAAAGTTGGTATTTACTGTTGGCTGGGACCCCCAGGTCCTCTCCTGTTGGATTTCTCTGTGTGCTTGAATATCTTCATGATATGGCATCTGACTTCTGAGTGAGAAATCCTTGACTAAGATGAAAGCTGAAATGCTTTTTATGACCTTGCCTTGGGGGTTACACACCGCTATGGCTCTTGTATTCTAGCAGTTATGCAGGGCCAGCCCTGAGTCAGTGTCAGCAAGGACTACAGAGGCCATGTAGGATCACTGGGGACCATTGGCAGGTGACTGCAAATACACACTGAAATAAAAGTTTTAAGAATGGCTAGAATTGATTTTATTTTGGGAGAGAGCTTTTCTTACTTTAAAAAAAATTTTATGGTGAACATACACCAGTTTTGGAATCACGCACATCCAAATCAACGCAAGTTATTTTTTCAAAACCATAGCTATTCCAGTGAAGAAAAGCCCATCCCTGATATCTTGGTATAAAGTTGGGTTATCTATACTTTTCTTTCTCTGATATAATCCTGTAACTAAGGAAAGGGAAATCTATATGGAAGGAGGAGTAGTTTTGAAGTATGGGGCACACAACTGGGAAGATGTGGCCAAAGTAGAAAGCCTGGGGTAAGCATAGCAGTATTGGAGCCCCAGAGCCAGAGAGACATCAAAGAGGGTTAAGAATATTATAAAGAGTGACAAGTGTGTTGAAAGAACCTTGAGCTTTCAGGTAAAGGTGGGTTTAACATACACTTTTACTTATCTCTGCTTCCTTCTGAGAGCCTATTAAGGCAAGATCAAAGGATTTGAGTTTTTTATTGTCACAAATACACTATGACAATATTTTGGAAGCTGGAAAGTAGATGGTGACTAATTCAATAGTGGAAATCAGAAAATCAACCCAGTTTGCCCTAGTGGTGTTGGTGGTTTTAGTTGCTAAGTCATGTCCAACTCTTGCAACCCTGTGGACTGTAACCCGCCAGGCTCCTCTGTCCATGGGATTTCCCAGGCAACAATATTAAAGTGGGTTGCCGTTTCCTTCTCCAAGGAATTTGTACTGGAGAACACTTCAAAGACTTGAGAATTAGTGGCAGCAAGTACTATTAAAACTGTAGGTGAAGGTGAGACTAAAGGGAGGGAGACTGGTTTAAAATCTTCCTAGAAAGCAGTTAGATTCCCAGGTCCTCTCCCCTGTTTTACACGGTACCATGATACTGGAGGTTTACTCTCTCAAGAGGATAAAACATAGGTGTTTAGATTGCAGGACCCTGGTCTTTGGATGAGGTCCAGCTGCAGGTAGACACATTCTAGTTAAAATCGGAGAATTATTTAAAAGTTGAAACCCAGCCCTCTTCTCCCACTTGACTCCCAGAACACAGTTGGAAAAGCAGAAAATATGATTACCAACAGGTTCTGGGTTTTATATCTTAAGACTTGGCCAAAGAAAAAGAATGTTCTGGCTCCATGTCTGAAAAATATGGGGAAGGGACCCATTAGGTTAGGGAATCAGCTGCCTGAATCAGGTGCTTACCCCTGACACACTCCAGTTTAGCCAAAGTGAGAGAGGTACTCTGACTGGCCCAGTTAGGATCACATCCCCATCCCTGGACCAGTGAACCTTGCTCAAAAGATCAAGGAAGTTCCAAAGGTCAGAGGGCCGGATGGGCTTATTGTTGAAGAGGGTGATAGAGAATGGGCATATTAGAGAGACAGTGTCCTAGATGTCAGCTAAAACTTCTCAGCCTCCTCTGTAGGAGGTGAGGTCATGTAAGGAAAGGACCACAGCTTAAAATTCTTAAGTAGTGAGTAATGAGTACACTTTACATTTCTACAATACATTATGGGTTTTCAAAGTACTTTTCCCCTATATTTATTTCCTTTGCTTTCCTATATTTATTTTCTTTGCTTTCCAGAAAAATCTGTGAGACAGATATTTCTATTCCCACTTTCTTGATAATTAAGGGGAACTCATCATGGTAAATGTGGTGGACTCACTCACTATACCTTAACTAGATGAAGGCAGAGCTGGTATGAGAAATCCTGTCTTCTGATTCTTGAGCAATTTATTTTTTAGCCTCGCAGCTATCAGCCCAACATCACAAACTCCTAGATGACTGAGCAGGGAAGGACATTTGGAGATGCTATGTACAGGCGATAAACTGCAAGACTATCCACAGACTCTTATCGTCTGACCCACAATTTCCCTGCACATCAACCCCAACACATGTAAAATCAACAGAGGCTAGGAGAGTACAGCCAAATGCACACAGCTTGAAGGAACCACATGGCCTCCTTTTGGAACAAGACTAAAGAATTAACTTCTGGGGAGAATTTTCCATCTGTTTTCCAGATAAGATTGATTAAAACCCAGTTTCACAGATTTCATGAAAGGATGGATGAGCTGTCCCTTCTGGCCTGGTTAAGTTTAGTTCACACCCCTCTGCAGAGTTCCACACGAGGAAGGCCACTTCTTTACCTTCAGACATCCTAAGGAGAAGATGAATGGAGGTCCCAGATGTGAGCCCCACCCTGCACTGAGCACCTCGCTTTAAGAAGGTTGGCATTTTTGCTGCAGACCAGCTGAGTAACAGACAACCTCACATGCATTACATTTACCATTTTGATGAGGTAAGAGCAGGGAAGTGTATTTCTCTTTGCCAGTTCTTGTCTCCCTTCCACTTCACTCATGCTCTTTCCTCCTGATCTAGTTTTTTCAGTTCCCTTTGTTATTTTTAGTATAAAGAACTTTCATTCAATGACTTTTAAGGCTTCAGAAAAATGGTTAAAAGAAGCTGAGTTGGGGAGCATTGTCTGATCCTCTTATCTGTGTGTGTAAACTCAGTCCTGAATATTCATTGGAAGGACTGTTGCTGAAGCTGAAACTCCAATACTTTGGCCACCTGATGAGAAGAACTGACATTGGAAAAGACCTCGATGCTGGGAAAGATTGAAGGCAGGAGGAGAAGGGGACAACAGAGGATGAGATGTTTGGATGGCATCACAGACTCGATGGACATGAGTTTGAGCAAGCTCCGGGAGTTGGTGATGGACAGGGAGGCCTGGCGTGCTGCGGTCCATGGAGTCGCAAAGAGTTGGACACAAACGACTGAGTGACTGAATTGAACTGAACTGAAACACACATACACATTCATACACACACACTGTTACACACATACATATCCGACACCTGGGGAACTGAATGGATTAAAAATGGATCCATCTTTTGTTTGTTATTTAATGATAGTCTTTGCATTTTAATGGTGAATTCAGACAATTAACACTGTGGTTCTTCAGGTATTTTTTATTTTCTCTTTACCATTCTTTTCCTTTCCTGCTTTCTTTTGGATTTTTCAAGTTTTCTGTATTCCAGTTTCTCCCCTCTAGTGTTTTGAGAGTTACGTTGTCTATTTCTTTTCTTTTAGTAGTTACACTTAAAATTTTAAAACACATATTTGATTGAACAAAGCCTAATGTTAATATCTTCATATTAACATCATAACATCTTCTAAATAACATAAGGAAATTTTCTGAATATAAAAATCTTAGAAGCCTGTAATTATGCTCTCATGCTCCCATCTCCCATGTTATTACAGTTGAAAATTTTAGCCCAATATAAACCACCAATTTTATTGAGGTATAATCGATGTATAATGAATAGCACATAATAAAAATATACAATTTGATGTCTTGACGTGTATATATCCATGATATGTATCACCACAATAAAGATAGTAGTCATCCACTTGAAAATAAAACACTGATTGAGTTCACACACGAACATACCTGGTTGCATGTAAACTTGTTTTACTTAAGGAGTTCTGTCACTTCTGAACAGAAGGAACTAAGATAATCACTGTTCATCCAAGCCCACTAGCTGCTGCTGCTGCTAAGTCGCTTCAGTCGTGTCCGACTCTGTGCGACCCCATAGACGGCAGCCCACCAGGCTCCCCCGTCCCTGGGATTCTCCAGGCACTGGCATTCTGCTAAATTCTTTACATTAATTATTTCTCATTGTTGTCTTTTTCATTAAAATTTTTTTTTAATTATGAAATATTATAACACATTTACAGAAGACTTGGAATATATGGAACGAAGTTACATATAGTTCCACTATATCATTTCTTTATTGTCATTACTTTTTAGTTATAAAAAATGCAGGTTTAGTATAAGTGAATGTACTCAATATCAAATGAACAGTATATAAAAGAGGAAAGACTTGCAATCCTCTTTTTTTTCTTCAGAGTAGTTAGATGTTTATTGCTTGTTGTCACTGCAGATATTTTCTATGCATTTGAAAACATAAATACATTATGGAGATTTTTTTGGCTTAAAACAATAATCATTTATGCATGCTGTTTTTATGCAGCTTGCCTTTGTCGTTTATTACATCAAAGCCATCTTCCCGTCCATCCTTCTCATGGCTGCATGATTTATTCAGCACTGAATTAATGTATTGTGATTATTTTGATCAATCATCACCAACTCAATGGACATGAGTTAGAGCAGGCTCCAGGAGATGGTGAAGGACAGGAAAGCCTGGTGTGCTACGGTCCATGGGGTCACAAAGAGTCAGACATGACTGAGTGACTAAACAACAACAACCCCTTATTTTTGGTTGTTTCCCTTTTATTGTTGTTATTACAAGTGTGTATTGAACTTGTCTTATGTCTATAGACAACAGGAGACTTCCTTGTAGCTCAGATGGTAAAAAATCTGCCTATGAGGCAGGAGACCAGAGTTCGATCCCTTGGTTGGGAAGCTCCTCTGGAGGAGGGAATGGCAATCCACTCTAGTATTCTTGCCTGGAAAATTCCGTGGACAGAGAAGCCTAGCAGGCTATAGTCCATGGGGTTGCAAAGAGTCAGACATGACTGAGTGATTAACACAGTATGTCTATCCTTGTGCATTTATTGAATATTTTTATAGGATAAAACTCTGAAGTGCAATGCATTATTTCCAATGAGTTGGGTATTATCATTTCCCTTTTACAATTGAGGAATCTTACACAGGCCTTCCTCTGCTTACAATGGGGTTATGTCCCAATTAGCCCAATATAAACTGAGAATATCACAAGTGGAAAATGGATTTAATACACTGCACCTACTGAACATCATAGTTTAGCCTAGCCTAACTTAAACGTGCTGAGACCACTTGCATTAACCTACAGTCAAGCAAAATCATTTAACACAAAGCCTATTTTATACCCAAGTGTTGAGTGTTTCATGTAGTTGATTGAATAGTGTACAGAAAGTGAAAAATGAATGGTTGTAGAAGTTAGAATGGTGTTAAGTGTATGGGTTACTTCCTCTTGTGATTGCTCGGCTGACTGGGAGTTGCAGCTTGCCACAGCAGCTCAGCATCACTAGAGTATCGGAGTGTATACTGCTAGCCTGTTGTTGTTCAGTTGCTAAGTTGTATCCAACTCTTTGTGACCCCATGAACTGCAGCACACCAGGCTTCCCTGCCCTTTATTATCTCCCAGAGTTGGCTCAAACTCATGTCCATCAAGTCTATGATGCCATCCAACTATCTCATCCTTTGTCACCCCCTTCTCTTGCCCTCAATCTTTTCCAGCATCAGAGTCTTTTTCCAAAGAGTCAGCTCTTTGCATCAGGTGGCCAAAGTATTGGAGCTTCATCTTCAGCATCAGTCCTTCCAATGAATATTTAGGGTTGATTTCCTTTAGGATTGAGTGGTTTGATCTCCTTGTAGTCCAAGGGACTCTCAAGAGTCTTCTCCAATACCACAGTTCAAAAGCATCAATTCTTCAGAGCTCAGCTTTCTTTGTGGTCCAACTATCACATCCACACATGACTACTGGAAAAACCATAGCTTTGACTTTGTGGACTTTGTGGACTTTTGTCTCTGCTTTTTAATATGCTGTCTAGGTTGGTCATAGCTTTTCTTCCAAGGAGCAAGTGTCTTTTAATTTCATGGCTACAGTCACCATCTGCAGTAATTTTGGAGCTCAAGAAAATGAAATCTGACGCTGTTTCCACTTTTCCCCCATCTACTTGCCAAGAAGTGATGGAACCAGATGCCATGATCTTAGTTTTCTGAATGTTGAGTTTTAAGCCAGCTTTTTCACTCTCCTTTTTCACCTTCATCAAGAGGCTGTTTAGTTCCTCTTCACTTTCTGCCATAAGGTCAAAACTCAGAATTCAAAGTATGATTTCTGCTGAATGTAGATAGCTTTCACAACACCATAAGTCAAGCTATCATAAATCAGGGGGCGCCTGTACTTGAAGAGTTAAGTGACTTATTCAGCTAGTCAGTGACTGATTAGGGAACGAGAATCCTGATTTTCCAGTTCTCCAACGTGCCAAAATCCTCACCACTCACTGTACTGGCTCTCCTCCTAGTTTGGAAATTGGCTAAAAAAGAAAAAAAAGTTATTAATGTTGGAATTGTCAGGAGGAAAACTAGGGATTTTCAGCTAATAGTAGTCCTATGGAATTAGATTGCATGGGACATATTTCAGGCAACTTAGAGTTTCACTTGGCCCCTCTGCTGAGGACACTAATGTCAGAGTTGAAGGGCTATTTTTAGCAGGTTACTTTTAAGCACCCCTGGAGGGGTTGTGAAATAACCTCTCTTTCACAGGCAACTAGGAATTGCTTGCCTATTTTTTTTGTTCTGAAGGAAAGGACACAGACCATCTAGGCCAGTAAGTTGGGTCCAAAATTGGACTCATGTTTATTTTACTTAATGAATGTGTTCTTGAATAATATGAGTTGAATTTTGGTTGGTCGAATGCCATTTTTAATGAACCAGGGCACACACATTTCTTGTAATCCTGCAACGAGTGGCTTTCTAAAACAAAGAATGCTTTGGTAATGTGAACAATTTTCCTTTAATTCATGTTGAATAGAACTTTTTTTTTTCTTTCCTTTGGGCAAGGAACTCTATGCTCAGTTGCTGGTGTCTTAACTTGTGTTGGCTGGTATAGCCATATTAGTTAATGGTCATGTGGAATATATATGCTGTTAAAATACAGACTAACATAGTCCAAACTTTCAGTCCAAAATCCCAAACCAAATGACATGGTGAAACTATATAATTTAGAAGAGGTGGTTTGTGATAAACACCTAATGCCAGAAAGAGTGTAGTTGTAGACTTGGGGTACTCCTACTGTTATATTTGGATTGTAAGCCCCATCCCTCCCTCACTGAGATGGCATGTGGAAGAGCTGGCCCTTCAGTTACTAAGGCCACAGTCCAGAAAATAAGATAGAAATAAGTGAGGGCGCTCCTGACCCTTTTCCACCCAGCACTAATTTCTAGTACAACATTAACATGTTTGTTCGTCCTAACATATCAGTACATTTTTGCTCATACATTTTTTAAAAATCAATCAGCAAGAGATTCTGCAACTGGAATGGGCTTTAAAGTCCATGGAATTTTTGGTGTATGCAGATAATAAGGGTTGAAGTGAAGTGAAAGTCATTCAGTTGTATCTGACCCTCTGATCCCTTGGACTGTAGCCTGCCAGGCTCCTCTGTCCATGGAATTCTCCAGGCAAGAACTCTGGAGTGGGTTTCCATTCCCTTCTCTAGGGGATCTTCCCAACCCAGGGATTGAACCCAGGTCTCCCACATTGTAGGTGGATTCTTTACCAACTGAGCCACCAGGGAAGCCCAAGAATACAGGAATGGGTACCCTTTTCCTTCTCCAAGGGATCCTCCCAATCCAGGGATCAAACTGGGGTCTTCTGCATTTCACTCCAATGCTTTGACCACCTGATGCAAAGAACTGACTCACTGGAAAAGACCCTGATATTGGGAAAGATTGAAGGCAGGAGGAGAAGGGGACGACAGAGGATGAGATGGTTGGATGGCATCACCTACACAATGGACATGAATTAGAGTGAGCTCCGAGAGTTGGTGATGGACAGGGAAGCATGGTGTGCTGCAGTCCATGGGGTCTCAAAGAGCTGAACAAGACTGAATGACTGAACTGAAGTGAACTGCATTGCAGGCGGATTATTTACCAGCTAAGCTATCCAGGGAAGTGAGAGAAATAGATTCTAACTCTTAACTTTGGCCAATTTTAGTGATTTGGCTTATTATGCTTTGGTTTTTTAAAAATGTTATTATTCTACACGAAAATCAAGAAAAATCTTCAACACAAATGATTTAGTTAATATGTCTGGTAGGGCAGGATTCTGCAAATGAATAATCTTGATCCTCTAAGTTTACACTGATCAGTCTTTTAAAGGCCTTGACCCTTGCATTGCTTTCAGTTTAATCTTGGGAAAATAAATGAGCGTTCAGAGTAAAATGAATAACTGAAATCCCAATAATTCCAGTTTTGGAGATCTATACTTTGGAAATAAAAGCACCAGAAACTAAGATGTATGTGCTAGAATGTTTAGTGCAGCACTGTTTATAGAGGCAAAACACTAGGAGCATCTTTAGTGTTCAGCAATAAAGTGAATAAACTATATAACTACATATGAAGGAGTACAAAACTATTAGGAAAATAAATCTATGTTACTGATAGTGAAGCCAGTATATGTAACCATGATACACTGTGATGGGGGAAAATCAAATTACAATTATTTTTTAATGGAAAAATAGAGCCCTATGTGTGTATGTATGCATGAGATGCATTTCTCATAGGTGTGTGTCATCTCAGTGAGAAAGAGGAGTTCTACAATAACATATTTTATTTATCTTTTTTGTACTATTTACCTTACATATATCTCTGTATTTATCTATGATGAGCATTATTACTTTTTAAGTTTAAATATTTTATAAGTTAAAAAATTCACACAGGCATCTGTTTCTCTTACAATGTAAAAGGAAACAAGAGCATTCTTCCAAGTGATAAGGTAGTTTTCCTGACCATTAGAATATATATTTTTAAAAAGGGTTTATGAGCATTCAGATACCTATTGAAGCCTCACCACTGAGGTTGCTATTTTCAGCTATTTTAACCTGTGCTCTCCTGCATTGATTGCTCACTACCATGTGTTTATTTCCACAAGCCAAGAAGCTTTGGCTGACTTTCTTAGTTCCTATGGTTGTATTAAGGAAACAGCACCCGCCTCTCAGCTCTGACACTTCCCCTGTACTTGCCTCTCAGTTTGAGAGTTTACCACAACATAAATGGATCTATTGCCTTTCACTAATAAGAATGGCAATCACCAAGAAAACCCCTGAGAATAAACACTCCTTATTTAATTAAAGTATGAAGGAAAACTGGAACCGTTCCCACCACTTTTTTATGTGCTTCTAAAAGGGCTTTCTTAGTTGAACCCCTGTGATCTGCAAATAAGAAAATCCTATAGCAAGAATGTTAGATCCTCATTCCGCAGCAAGTTCCCACTCTTGTGGTTGCCTTTTTGTTTTTTCAGGAAGTCATAGAAAGGAATATCTTATCCAAAGACATTCTACACACAAAGGGTGTGAGTAAGCCTGAGATGCAGTCGAAAGTTTCAGCAAAGAGAGTGCAAGTAAACCATGGCGATATTTGATCAAGTATATGATAAATGGAAATGAGGTTAGAAGCTCAGGCCTCACAGATTGAGAACCTACAGGTGGTGATGGTTGGATTAAAGCTTGAGCAAGTACTTTGGCACTGCTGCTGCTGCTGCTGCTGCTGCTAAGTCTCTTCAGCCGTGTCCGACTCTGTGCGACCCCACAGACGGCAGCCCACCAGGCTCCCCCGTCCCTGGGATTCTCCAGGCAAGAATACTGGAGTGGGTTGCCATTTCCTTCTCCAGTGCATAAAAGGGAAAAGTGAAAGTGAAGTCGCTCAGTCGTGTCCGACTCTTAGCGACCCCATGGACTGCAGCCTATCAGGCTCCTCCTTCCATGGGATTTTCCAGGCAAGAGTGCTGGAGTGGGGTGCCATTGCCTTCTCCGACTTTGGCACTAAAGACTGGAAAATAGGACTTGTAATCAGCCAGCTGGGTTTGGGTAATATGGTAAAGTAAAGAGCAGATGGGATGGGGAGGGAGGTGGGAGGGGGGTTCAGGATGGGGAACACATGTAAACCCATGGCTGATTCATGTCAATGTATGGCAAAAACTACTACAATATTGTAAAGTAATTAGCCCCCAACTAAAATAAATAAATTTATTAAAAAATAAATAAATAAATAAAATTATTTCAAAGGAAAAAAAAAGAGCAGAAATGATTTAAGTAGAACATTGACACTGGTTAGAATTATGTATAATTTTGAGCAAAGGGATTTGGTATCAAAATAGTATGGCTAATGTATAGTATAACCATGGTGTAAAAATAAATTCATTCATTCATTCAGAAAGTGTCCACTGACCATCACCTTCCAGCCCAGGCCAGTGGGCTGTGATGTGAACCCAGGACAGCTTAGCAGACTTACAGGAGTCCAGCAAGAGCAAAACAGCAATGAGAGAACAGGGAGAAGTGGGTCCAAGGGATCCTATAGTTTGCATATAAGAATAAGAGGATTTGGAGTTTCTAACTGTGCTTTCCCTGTGATTCCTAGGAAGATCAAATTGTGCTCCACTTCGTGCATTTGGCTATCACCTAACAAGAAAAAAAACAAATTTGAATATTTTCTTTGTCTCATTTATCCCTGAATCAACTTTGTGTTTTATACTTTGATGTAACAATGATGCTGACACAAATAGGAAGGAAACCTTAAATCTGAAAACTGCCCTTCTATTATTTTCTACACACGAAATGATTCTCAGGAAAATGCATAGAGACAGCCTTGGGGGTTTTTCTTTATTTATATTTATTTATTTACTTATTTTTTACTCTAAGCAACTTTTTTCAAGAATTGAAAGAATTCTGGAAACTGCGGTGGCATTTTAGAAGATTTAAAGTTAATTTTATCATTAATCTGTGGTATACAGTGATGAGATCTTCAAAGACTGATGAAATTTGCTGTCAAGTCGGGGTTTTGAAAGGAGACTCTTAGCAGGGGAAGTTATTGTATAAGCAGTTATGCTAGGTAAGGTGTTTTGTGCCATGAATACTTAATTTTCCTTCTTGTTTTTTTTTTTTTTAATTGAATATAGCTTTAGCTAGCATGGTCTAAGAAGCTACACTAAGAGGTCTGAGAAGCTTAGATGGAGGGGAAAATGTTGCCATTAAGATAAATTTAAGCGAATTAGATTGAGTAAATGCAACTCTACTAATATGTAATGTGTTTTTAAAAAGTAAATGAAATTTTATAAAAAAGGGAGAAAAGAGAAGAGATTGGCAGGAAAAAGAGATACTGAAAGTGGAAGGCTATTTTTAATCTGGATTGATTTGTTCAGAAATTTGGGAGTTCCTCCTGGGATGGTGCATTAAAGGGGGGCATAGAGGATGGGGTTTGAGGGCACCTTCTGCTGAGGCCTCCTCTGCTACAGACTGTCCTTATTCATTCTCCTCTTCATTTTTCTAGCCTGTCTCCAGTTTATAAATGGCTGGGTTCCAAAGACTCACTTGTAAATCAGTTATTGGGAACTCAAGATATTTTTAATCCATAGAAGTATTATGCACAGAAGCAATAGCTTTTTAAAATATTTCTTTTACTTATTTGGCTGTGCCAGGTCTTAGTTGAGGCACTCTGGGTCTTCACTGCAGCATGTGGAATCTAGTTCCCTGACCAGGGGTTGAACCCGGGCCCCCTGTGCTGGCAGCATAGAGTCTTAGCCACTGGGAAGTCCTAGAAGCAATGTTATAAATGCCACTCAGTCTACCAGACCACCTCACGACCACTGAACCACTATCACTGGCTGAAATAGCACACGTTTGGAATGGACAAGAGTAGCAGACTACTGTTGTGATGCCAATGATTAGATCTTAAAGTACCATGCAGTTTACTTGGCTTTTATGCTTGAGGATAAGCAGGGCAAGCTAGAAAAGGACAAGCAAGTCTCTGAAAAGTTCTCTGACTGCCAAATCATTTTGTGGGGTAAATGTGCAGTGTTTGGAGTCAGACAGTCACATTCAAAATGTCTCTTTCTTTGCTGCTTCCTAGCTGTGGGCAGGCTAGTTAATTTTGTTAAAGGTCCTCTGGGAATAATAGCATCTCCATAGAGCATTGCTATGAGAATTAAAGGAGCATTTTTAAGCAGCTGATAATTTGTTATAAACTTTTAACAATATATTAATATAGTACATTATAATATTAATAGATGCTGATTGTTATGATAAATATTTGTTGTTATTCCTTACATATGGCTTTCTACATGTTCCACTTTTCTCCTGGAGGTGTTATAAACCTTGAAGGTAGAGATTTTTGTCACATACTTGGATGAATCCCTAAATGCAATGTACTTTGAACACAAGACATTTTATTTTCTCATTTATTGACAATGGTTTACTTAGTTCAAGGGCTTTGGCGGTTCAAAACTCTACTCTGATTCTTCACAATTTTTTTTCTTTCTGTGACTGGCATGTAGCTCGCATGGTTCTTACAACTGATTGTAATTATGTATTTATGTTGGCTCACACACAGTGAAAAAAAAGGGGAGAAAAAGGGAAGAACAAGAAGGTGAAGGAAGATCCCCTATGATTCTTAGACAAATGGTGGAAGAAAAAAAAAAGAGAGAAAGGGCCCCCAAAGTATATGTATCTGAGAAAGCAATGACCAGGTAGAATTTACTGAACTCAAGAAATACAAGTGTAACATTGCATATGAGGTTCTCTGAAAATAAGGTGGGGGTGAAGATGCAGCATAGCGTTGGTACCTCAGGTTGACCAGCAGGTGGTGTGTCACCAGCTTGGAGCAGCTTGTATGGAGCCTGGCACCAAGCAGATAAATGGTTGGGCAGCTTCAGGAGGGGGCAGCTGGCAGGGCTGAGGGGAGTGAGGCGCGGCGGTGGAGGTGGTTCATGCTCTTTGATCATGTGTGCATGGGATGGATACCACTTGGGAATTTCTGCTTGTGGGAATGCCTCTGATAGGCACAAAGGCCCATCAGGACGTCTCTGAGAAACTGAACCCAAGGTGCTCCAGCCAGGCCATGATTCCCTCCTCTTCCTTCATCCTTCGAACCTGGTAGTTCCACCACTTCCAGTGACTTGCTGTCAGTTATGGCATCCAGGACCACCAGTGTTGAGAATAGAGACTTAGCTGGGAGGAAGTGGCTGGCTTTGTTAATGGATGGTGAGGCTTTCCTGCTCTGAGTCCTTTCTTCTTAATCATGTTTCTCATCAAAGGCTTTCTCTTCTTCATGTAGATGATTGAAATACTTCAGTATGCTTATAGGCCTAGTATACTTTTTCTTATATAAAAAAGATCTCATTTGAGAATGAACAACTGATACATATTTATCATGGAAACGCTAGAAAAGAGCCGATAAGCATAAAGAAGGGGGAAAACTGGATGTACCTCAACTCCCAAAGATAACTGCTATTAAAAATTTGGTGTCAAAAGTTTCAGTTTTCTACATGCTCATATATTTTCTTAGAAAAATGAAATCACACTGAATCAATTGTTTTGTAATTTGTGTTTTTCACTTAATCTGTACCAAATAGTTTTACACATTAACATATTTCAACATTATTTTATGATGACTCCATAGTGGTCCATCTTATGAATATGTTATAATTTATTCTACTACTTTTGGCACATAGATTGTTTCAAATTTTTCACTAGTAGAAATAATGTTGTGAAAAACACCCTTATATATGAATATCTATATTATATTTTGGGGATGTATCTCTAAACACAAACTGAAGAATTATAAAGTATACATATTTTAAAAAGCCTTTGCTACATATCACAAAATTATCTTCCTCAAACATTGTAGCAATTTATATTCTTGCCAGTAGAGTATGAAGGTGCTATTTTCCAAACCTCCTGCCAACATTGGAAAGTATCAATTATCCACCTTAGTCAAGTTTTTAGATAATAAATGGTATCTGATTATTTTTTAATTTATATTCATTTTTAGGAAACAATATTTTTCAGACGTGTATTGGTCATTTATATTTCTTCCCCTGTGGACCATTTATAATATCCTTTGCCTTGTTGTGAACTATAAATGCTATTCATGTGTTAAGGCTCTTAACCCTTTAACGTACAGGTTTCATTTTTTAATCTATTTTGTCATTTTTTATTTAATTTTGGTTCTGGTGGGGTTATTTCTGACATATGCAAATTTTACATTTTATTCATTTAAATAGCAAATTTTTCTCTTTATGATTTCTGCTTTTCTGATCATAGAATAATTTTCTTGATAAACATATTTAACCATGATTTAAATGATTTTTAAGATTATAAAAACAATTACATCATTTTCTCCAAGTGTGTGGTTTTATTCTCATATTTCACTCTTTGGTCCACTAGGCATTTACTTTGTGTATGATGTGAGGTAATAATTACATCTTTATTTTTCCTAATAATTAACTATTGAACCAGTTAATTAAACCAGAATAATTTTTCCCCACTGGGTTTAAATACCATATTTAACAAATAAACATTTTATTATAGTACTTGTATTTATAGTTCTGGGCTTTGTGTTCTGTCCCATTGCTCTGCCTCCTTTGGCATCAGTATCAAACTGTTAAATTTGTGATTTTTTCTTTTTAACCTATTTAATATCTAGGACACACCCCTTTGTTTTTTTCTAAAAATTTCTTTACCATTCTGTAGTTCATTCTTTCAAATAAACTTCAGGATTTCTTTTCTAAGCTGTTTGAAAAATCTCTTTGAGATTTTAACCAAAAATTAATTATATTTATAAATTAAATAGGGAAAATTGACATCTTGACAATGGTGAATCTTCTGTTCCAAGAAAATTATATAACTTTATTTATTGAAATATTTTATCAATATAGTTTTATAAATTTTTAAATATAAGTCATTCACTTTTTTTTTTGTCATTTCTAGAAACTTTGTTGCTACTATTAAGCTTTTTTTCTCCATTATGTTTCCCAACAGTTTGGGCTATTATATGGAAAATTCTTTTATTTTGTGAATTTGTTTTTTAACTGTTCACCTCACTGACATTTCCTATTATTTAAAAACTTTTTAAAAAGCTGATTCTTTTGAGTAAATGATTATAACATGTACAGGTTAGATAATTTTGTCTTCTGCTCTTTCATAATTCTGTTTTTAGTTTCTTTTTCTTATCTGGTCTAGAATAGTATGCTAAAATAAATGATGGTAGTGATAATGAGCATCCTTTTCTTGTTTGTTTCTGACTTTAATGTTTATACTTCAAGTATTACACCTTGAGGTATGATGCCTGTGTTTGATTTGGGATACACAATCTTTACTGTGCTAAGAAAAATTCTCCTATTAATTAAAAAAATTGATATTTGGTTTTATCGAAAGACTTGTTAAGATTATCTGTTGTGCTAAATCAAAAGTTTTTCTTCTGTTGACTTTTTTACGTTACCTTGCTAGTGCGTTCCTTCATATTGAGATTTTTTTTTCATCTCAAGTGTTAACTATGTTTATACAGGAATTTAGTCTGCGGTTTCCTTTATTATGTTCTATCAGTTTGTTTGCTTGTTTATTTTTAAATCAAGGGTATTATGTTAGCTTTCTGTTACTTTTGTCCACTTGAACATTTTGTAAAGCCTGGGAATTATCTATGGCTTCAAGCCACAAGAAAACTTGATTGTATGAGTAATTTGGACCAAAAAGTTTTCTTGGAACAATTTCTTAATAGCTTTTGCATTTTCCCATGATTATTGATCTATTGCTTTTTAGCTTCTTCTTAAGTCAGTTTGTCTCTGAGTAACTCTTTTGCTTTGTGCATACTGCTTGATATGTGGTGTTCTCACTACTGAAATTTCTAAGCATTCTATAATTGTTTTTTCTTCTTTTCCAATCAATGATTTTTTTTAAGACAAATTATAAACCTTTCCAAGAGCTTGGCTCTTTTCTGACTTTTGTAATTGTTTTATAGTTTTACTACAGTGTTGTCAAAGAAGGTGGAGAAAATAATTTCTTTGGGGAAGGAATTGCTTAGGATGGTTTAATGAACTAATATAAAATCCATTTTTGCAAACTTGAAAAATATCTTTTCTTAAAGGAATAGGCAGATGACCCTTCTCTTCAATCATTCATGTATTTATTCAGCATGGTTACAGCCACGTATCTCCTATATATCAGACATTGTACTAGGCATTGCAGGACATAAAATGAGTAAGTTATACGCTTTCTCTAAGGTAGTTGAAGTTTGGATGCAACATAGAAGCATGAAGACCTAACTATAACACAGAGTAAGAAATGCCAATAGCAGTGGAAAATACAAGAGAAAAATTCAAACCCAGTCACAGGTTCTGGTAATATAAAGGTACCAAATCCACCACCATGGCCCCTGAGAAGCTTTTAGTGTTAAAAAAATATATAGATTGAAGGCAGAGACGGGCTTTTGAAGGCAATGCAACTAATTAGGAAACCAATAATCAATGAAGACACATGCAAGATGTAAGAAAACATGAAGAAAAGAGGGGATTTTCACATTTAAGGGGCAGATAGAAGAAAAGTCCACATAAGAGGCTGAAGGAGGCAGGAGTAAAATTTTATAGAAGTCACAGGAGAAAATTTTAAGGAGTGTTTGGATCAAGTACAGCTGAGAAGTTGAGTAAAATACAAGTGAAGCCAATAACTTTGGTTTTCGGTGACTTGGGGGAAGGTTTTATGTGTTAAACATATGCTATTTTAATGTTGGAGAAAGATAGCTGACACATGTACTTAGTGATTTGTTGTTGTTACATTAAAACTGTAGATTTGTATATTTATGTAGTTTCTGTATCGACATTCCTATTTATAGCTTTTTTCTCCTTGAGCTATATAATCTTTCTGTGCTTTGGATTGTCTTGATTTGATCAGAATTTTGATACGTATTAGCCACTTTTAACAACTAATTTTGTTTGATTTATATTATAAGCTTTTATAGTTTTTTGAATAAATCTAGCCTGCTTTCCCTTAAAAAAAATTCATTTCAGTGAAATTGATGTAAGAAGCCAGACTGTAAGCAGGTTGAGACTTAAAATGGGATGCAAGACCATACAAGTATTTTTCCAGAAGTTCAGTCATAAAGGGAATGAATGGGTTAGGGCAGGAGTTAAAGAAGCAAAGGATCAAAAAGGATTGCTTTTAGGACACAGAAAACCATGAGCATATTTAGATAATGAGGAGGGTGAGAAGGTAAAGTTGTTGGTGAAAGCATCCTAAATAGGTGGGAGTTGCCCAGTGAGACCCAAATTCAGTAGGTAGATGGCCTCTGATAGGAGGAGGGCACCTCTCTTTGAGTTGAAGGAAATGATTGGTACCTGTGGACAGCATGGGCATGGAGGTGGGATCTCCCCATTTCTTTGCGAGGCTGAAAGGTGTCATTGTAGAACCTTCCATTACACTTCTGGACCCTGTTGGGAAGGCATGTTCCCAGTCGTGATCTGCATCGACAGTTTGCTTCAAGGGTGTGACTCAGGGTCCATCCTTTTGTTCCTCTCTGCCAACAGAAGGAGCAAAGTATTTCCTTCTTTTATTTTTCTGGAGTATAGCTGCTTTAAAATGTTGTTTCTGTGTTTACCTTTCCTGAGGCTGTTTTTTTCTATCAGTTATTGAAGGGTTTCTCTCTTTCATTGACCATGTGCTATGCATCAGAAGAATTAACAAGTCAGTTACAAGTAAAGTAACTGATGGATGCCATCAGGTGACAAAAGTTTCTATAATTATAAAATAGAAATAAAGTAATATTTCACATCTTCAATAGGCCTCCTTTTCTGTTTCTGGTTAATGATGGTCGTATGAACACATGAGGAAAAACTGCTTATGAAGCTAACATGTATTACAGAACATTGTATGCTGATGTCCTATTTCTGTTACTAACTTTGAACCCTTAAAAAAAAGATACATTTTGAAGCTTTAAAAAAATTTCATTTGTACTTTGGACTCTCACATGTTGCTAACAAGTGAATCCTCCGAAAGAATGGCAAGACTGGTGGTTTTTTTCATCCTTTTCTGATTTTCTGGAAAAACATTTTATCTTCTGTACAGAGGAAAATTTCTGGTTTGATTAACATTGTAAATAATTATGAGACAAAATCCAGATTTGAAAAATGGCCCCCACAGGCTCTTCTATTGAATAAGATCTTATTTATTAAAAATCAAGGTTGACAGTTTAACAGGCTCATTATGGTTCAGAAATCCCCTGGGGCATTTTAACTTTTTAAAAATCTTTTTTGGATGTTCAGTTTGCCAAAAGGGCTGAATCTCCATCTCCCCTCTACCCTGCTCGGGCACAGATTTGGGTAAGTGTCACTCTTACCGCACCTTGGGTCAGATACCCAAGGTCAGATACTGTCCAAAGCCAGATAGCTTAAAGGCTTTCTTTGCAGAGAGGGGCAAAGAAGAAGGGGGGTGTGGTGGTGGGAAAATCAGCCCAGGTGAGAAATATGAATTCAACAAAGCACTCGGGATGGTTTGCCACTTTTGTGAGCAACACAGGAAACAGCAGGCTGGTCCCATTTCCTGGCATACCAAAGGGGGCAGTGGCACATCTGCAAAGTGCTTTGTGAATTTCTATGATTATTTCTGTTTCCACTCTCATTCCCTCGCTGATAATCTCAACAGTGCCACCAAATGTTGACACAATCCAGTAGATAACTATGCGGAAGTTTGGTCTCAAGTGCCTGAAATCATTTCCATTCGCTCTTTAGATAAAGCTGCATTTGCTATTCCTCATTAAGCCTCCACACATCTGCCCCTCAGCATCACGGGGCATAGCAGCCCTGTCCTTTGAAATTAAGCCTAAGCTTTCTTAGACTGACAGTCTGCCCTCCTCGGAAGAGTCCACTCAGTTCGTGGCTCTTCCAACAAACTGGAGCCTGGGATGCTGAGAAAATAAAACCAAGATGGAGCAGCAGAGGGATGTAGACTAGGGACACCTGGAAAGAAGAGCAGCTGCCACCAGCTGTACTGCTGGGGTCCCTTCCTCTTGCTGTTCAAGTGCCCATTGAAAACCTGAGGGAGGGAAGAGAGCAGATGGACTGTCAGCCCACCCCCTGCCACCTCCTTCCCGACACAAACACATCAACTTTCCACTTGCAGCGACCTGCTCTCCAGGGTGAGTTATCAGCTGTTCGTGTTTTGTCACAAAAGAAAACAAATGATGGAATGTACTGCTCTACATGCTGATGCACTGGCTGAGCCAGTGCACGGGGTGTGAGATGGTTTGCGAATTAGGAGAATAATGATCTTCAGTGTCTGACCTCCTGGCACGTAGTGGTATTTATCAGGAGGTGCATGTGACTGGTTAAGACACAGCCGCAGCTTGAAGGAAACAGCTGCTCGTCGAGTGCTCTGGCACTTGGCAGCTGAACAGGCAGGGTGCTGATGTGAAGAATACGCGGCCAACCATCCTAGTAAGTAACTGGAGAACTTTCTGCTGTGTGTGTGTGTGTGTGTGCGCACGCACGTGTGTATGTGTGTGTGCAGGTGCACACATGTTTTGCAAGCCACTGACAGTTTTTAATTTTGGTTTCCCTCTGGCACTAAAGAAGATATTTTATTTCTACCTGTTGCTGATAGCCATTTGTGTTTCTACTAGTATTATTTTAAAGAAACTATTCTTTCCAGCAGCGTTGTTTTCTAACTTTGAGGATTAGTGAGGCACATGGCTTGATTCCTATCTAGCAAATAGTGAGTTTATTTCCTGGTATTTGGAATTTTAATGGTACATGTCGTTTAGTTTCAAAACCAAGATTCAGTTTCTGAAGTAGAGACTATTGAAGTGAGTTGATGATTAGATTTGATTTTCATTTGTTTTTACCACTGACACTTGAGTCTTAGCCATTGAAAATATTGTTTGAGAAATAGCTTGTGAATCAATTGTATGTCTGACTGGACCATTCTTAGTCAATTTTGAAGACTGTCTCATGTAACTGTGTGTAAAAATCTGCAATACAGAAAGCTAACAAAGTAAGACTTAGATTAGAAATCGTATTTAGATTTCAGACATGCTTTCTAATTCATGGAAAGATAAATTTTATAATTCTTTTCATCTTCACTAGTTTACAGCTTTTTAAACTCACTTCTATCACTTTACAGCTAAAATTTTTAGTCGTCCCTGGTCTTCCTTATTTTAGATAAGGGAAAATTCCTGTGTTTTTGATGTAAACAGCCGTTCTTCCTTGTTTACGACCCAGATTATAAAAGTATTATAATTATATTTTCTGAAGCTAATTATCAACTCTAGGGGGCCTGGCATCCAACACTGAGAGAACTTGTTCTTTCTTTGGTTCATTTGGCAGTAATGGAGCTTGGTTTCGGGAGGGCAGCAAAGCAGGCACAGTCCTGAAACAAAGCTTTCGTTTTGGGGACTTGTCCTTGCATTGTTGTCCCCGAACAGAATGTTTAAGAAAGGGAAAGGGGAAAGGGAGAAGGCAAAACCTCTGGAAGTGACAGGACTCTGAATCAGACCCATGGGGGCAGATAACCAGACAAGTTCCTTTTTCTGGATTGCCTGGACATTAAGGGGGGTGGGGGTGCACAGAGTGGTGTTTTGATTTGAATTCTGACCAAATAGTCAGTTTTGCTTGTGAGAAACCCAGGGCACCCTAAAGTGCGCTTCTTTCCCTAAATGACTGGCATATTGTCATATAGGCTCAAGTTCTCCCTCCACCACCCCCACCCTCCTCATACATGGAGAGTGGATTGAAAATGACACACTGATTCTGCCCAAGTTTCCCTCAGTGCGTTTGGCCTTGAGCTGCCACATCAGCCAAAGACCTGGGATGGAAGCAGATTCAGATGCCTGGCTAGTCTGGCATTGGGAGATTTTTTCCCCTTTATTTCTTTCAAAATGTAGAAGGATTCACAAAACCTCGAGTGTCCAGTAAGGAAACAATGTTTCCAACTCCTTTGTTCCTCTGTATGCCAGCTGTGTGAGGTCCTTGGGTCCGCATGTGGCCACATGGCCCGGCGAGTTCTGGCTGACTGTGGGGCGCTGGCTGTCCAGGGAGCCATTCTTCAGAGAGTTTGTTTCTGGTGTAGTTCCCTTTTTCCAAAGGCTGACAGGAGAAAACAACACTCAGGTGAAGTCAGAGTTAAAGAGCCACCCACCTCAAAAGTGGGGGGTGTCTAAATGGCGATCTGATTGTTCTTTGAATTATGAGTACTGAATTTTTGAAAGCCCACAGATTATTTTAAAAACCAATGATATCTTGACTTTCAAAATAGTAATATCAGAATAATAGAAATGATTATTTTGCATGAAGATAGTACGTCCATAGAACCAAAGTTTTGTGTGTCTCTGTGTGTGTATTTATTTAGTTAGGTTTTAATCGGAGTATAATTCCTATACAATGTTGTGATAGTTTCTGCTACAACAATGTGAATCAGTTATATGTATATATATTTCCCCTCTCACCTCCCCATCCCACCTCTCTAGGTCATCACAGAGCACCAAGTTGAGTTCTTTATGCTAGACAGCAGCTTCCTACCAGCTAGCTATTTCATACATGGTAGTGAATATATGTCAGTACTGCTCTCTCAGAACCAGAGCTTTTAATTCTAGGATGGGAATGATAGAATGTGCAATTTAATGCCTTCATTTCAAAGATGAGGAAATTGTCGTATATTTATCTAGATCCCAGAACTAGTCAGGGGCAGAGCTTGAAAAGATCTCAAGGCTTCTGCTACCACTACCATCCTAATATTAGCGCTAATAATTACAGGGCTTCTCTGCTGGCACTAGTGGTAAAGATCCTACCTACCAATGCAGGAGATTTAAGAGATGTGGGTTAGATTCCTAGGTTGGGAAGATCTCCTGGAGGAGGGCATGGCAACCCACTCCAGTATTCTTGCTTGGAGAATCCCATGCATAGAGGAGCCTGGTGGGCTATTGTACAAGGGGTCGAAAAGTCAAACCCAACTGAGCCACTTAGCACACACAGCACAAAAATTATAACATAAATTTATTCTGCACTTGCTGTGCCAAATATTGTGGTGAACAACTGTGTTTATGTTCATATAATCCTCACAGTAAGTCTATGTGCTTTATATAATTATTCCAGTTTTATAGATAGAGAAACTGAAGTTCAGAGACTGTAGTCACTTGGAGATACATGACGCAGGCAGAAGTGATACCAAGATCTGACTCCAGAGCCTGCACACGTTAAACAAACAAAAAAAAAGTGCAGCTCATCTGCTAATCTCACACACTGAAGCTTAAAACCTCATGAAATGCAAATGAGACTATTTCAGCACAACACGATTAGACACACAATGAGCGTTATGGCCTTTTCGAACTCTCCATGGCAGGAAGGGTGAGGCTTCCCTTTGTGACAATCCAAGCACAGGCTCTGTAGCAGCACTGACTGGCAGCGTGTTTTTCTCCGTGAGAGCGGTTCACTGATGGCCCTCGCATTGGTCAGAACAGCCACTGAGAGCTTTATTATTACCCAGGGATGCACTGCTCCCGCTGCCCTTGCTGGCCTTTTCCTCAGTTGTTCCTGTCACTCCTTTCCTTTGGAGGACAGCCACTCCACCCATGCCCCACCCCAAACAGTTAGTGGTGATAATACTAGTGTCAGTCCTGGAAGGCGGGTTGTTCAGAGAGTTCAGGACTAGAAGGCTGTTCAGGAGTCAAAGCAATGCACTTCTTCCCTCTCTTTGCTCCATTTGGAGGGTGGGGGAGAGGAGAGAGGTGCTTGTCTCTGCTGATTGGAATGCACCCTGGCACCACCATTTCCCCGAGTGCACACTCCTCCCCCCACCTGCT
Source organism: Okapia johnstoni (assembly GCA_024291935.2). NCBI lineage: Eukaryota > Metazoa > Chordata > Mammalia > Artiodactyla > Giraffidae > Okapia > Okapia johnstoni. Next base: position 118,671,149 of record CM044306.1, on the reverse strand, counting down.
AAAGACTGACCTTTTTCTCACTTGTGGCCCATGAACCTGTGGCTTTCCTGGGTCATCAACCAGAGACAGAGCCCTGAGAAAAACCTACTTCTCAAACGCTTCTGAAAGTTTAACTTTCCATGTCCCTCCATGTGGTTCAATGTCAAAATGAGGGCTGGTGATGAGAAAGAGCACTGAGTGAGGAGCAGAAGGGTCTTTTGGTCAAGCAGGAGGAAAGTGAAGTAAGCAGACCACTCAGGTGTGTCTTTGAGAAAGTCGTCAATGTTTTTTCAAGGTGGTTATAACAAGTTTATATCTTTTGAAGACCAAGCTATTTGTAACAAGAAGAGGGAATTTTTCACCTACTTCTCACCTGCCTGATCCTTCTAAACCTACAGCCAATTCAAGAGCAGTCAGCAATACAATCTGCTAACCCAGAGCCACTGGAAATCACCACCAGTTCTTAGCAATCGGTGTGATCTGGTGGGTGCCACATGGGGACTCCTGAGATGAACTTAGAGGTGCAGCAGAATCTGCAAGTCACACTCCAGAGACCTGATTTGAAGCAAAATAAAGTGATTATTTTCCTGGGATCTTTTATAAGGAAACCAGTTTCGTGATGCAGTACTTGTTTCACTTCTTTCTCTTTCTGTCTCTCTCTCTTTTTTTGCCAGCTTGTGTTCCAAAGAAACTCTTCCCAAAGAGTTAACTCCCTTGGGTGCCATTTCTGTTTGTATTGGTTGCTCATTTGCCCTCCCTGGAGTTGTTTAGCTGTTTGTGTGTCACATTCGCATTGTTTTTATGGATTTGAAGGTCCGGAATTTTTGCTGCTTTAAATGATCACAGTAGGGTATGTACCTCTGGGGTCTGGTGTTATGTGGATTCCCTGTGTTTGCATCTTCTTTGAGCGGCTCTGCTGTATTAATAAGGCAAATGCCTGCATTTTTATGGAAATCTTCCAGCCTTATACACTTTTCTTGCACTTTGCCACAATCCTATGAAAGGGGGGTGGAGCGGGCACCATCACCACTGATTGCAGTGAGGAAACCGAGAATGAGAGAAAGTGAGTGACTTGTCCATGGTCATGGTACCAGTAAGTGACCAAGCTCAACTAAGTCCCCAGTCTTCTGACTTTGAATAATATCCATTGTTCTTTATAATCATAGGACTTTGTGTTTGTGATGTATTCTCATGGGTGGAAGGTAAATGGATGACAGATTCCTGATGTGCCATTTAACACATGTCAATGATGATGTTTCCAAAGCCTTTGGATATTTGGCTTCGGCAACAGGGTCAGCTTAGTTACAAACACGATAGTGTTTATTTTGGTCATATTTTTTAAGGGAACTTGGTGGTCATTTTCCTACCCTGCAAACCCAATGTGGTTAAGGTGGAGTCGTTATCAACTATGGCATGATGTAATATTCAGCTTTTAGGAGAGCTCTTGTTGTTTTTTGAGATGAAAAAGCATAGTCTGATGTCTGCTAGGCACTCCCCTTACCCAACAAAACATCAGCTTTCTTGGAAGTTCTACCTGGTTATATGGTACCTTTATTCTCATGAGAAAAAGATGTACTCTGACCACCAGGCACAGTGTCCCTGTGATCATTTTCCTCTGCCCACAACTGAGAGAGTCTTATCTTGTTAGACTCATTGAGAATCCTCACTACTAGTTAATTTTCTGTGATAGCAATCCAGTTCACTGTATAATCAGTATGTTCGCAAGGTCCTAAAAATGACAGTGTATGGTGTGTGATGACTTTACAGCACAGCTCTGCATTTTGATGACTTGAGCTTAGAGGCAGAGAATGGCGAAAACAAGTGAACAGCTTTTTGACAATAACAGCTATTATGTCGTTTCTTTCCATAGTAGCTTTTTAAAATTATGGGTGTGAAAAATAGCTTTCCTCAAATTAAAACATCCTGAAAAACATTTAATTCATAAATTGATTCAAGGATATTTTTCCTTGGTAACTATGGTGTAATACTCAGAATATTCTGCACCGTTCAAGAGGAGAAAAGGGGAAATTTTGTTTTAAAGAAAAGAAAAAGATGAAAAAGTTGATTTAAAGGCTTACATTCTTAGGTTACAGTCTATAGACTCTGAAGTAATATATTGATATTAATACCTTATATAAATAAACCTTAATGCTCCTATTGTAAGTGGTGAACTGAAAATATTCAACTCAATATATAAATGACGTATGTAGCTGCAGTTATTCCCAACATATTTTATGTTCTACGTGATCAAATTGATCATTTTATTTTCTGAAGACTTCTCTATGTGCCAATTGCTGCCCTATCTTTGTTTACTTCGTGTTGGTTTGGGTAAACCTGTCCCTACCTCACAAAATGTTCCAAGACCCTTGCATAGATCATTAGTCCATTGGTTTTCTTTAGTATCATAGTATACTCAGAGTTTCATCTTTGAATGTGTTCCAGGTATAATCTTTATTTTTTTTTAGTTGAAGGATAATCGCTTTACAGAATTTTGTATAATTTTGCAGGTACAATCTTTGATGGAGAACTAGTAAGGGAAAAAATTAAGTTCACGGTTAATTACAGAATTTCATTTTAATCACCACTTTACTGATGCTTAATTGCTGCCAAAGTTGCAGACAAATAACTGCATTTGAATGTGTCTAAGTGATTTTAATTGTTTCTCTTTTCCCCCTCTTGAGGTATTTGTGGTAGAGACTTTAGCGGTTGATGAGCAGGCTAAAAGGAAGGAGAACTCAGGCAAAGGGTCCATCAATCAGCCATGGGATCAGACTCCATATTTTTTTAAATAAAAAAGAAAAAGGGACTGTTTAGTTATACCTCTGATTTGTTTTGAGAAAGTAATATTTTTACTTTCATCCAGCAATTCAAAATGGGCTGAACCAAGTTTCTCTGGAGTCTTTTACTTAACTTCACTTTCGGAAGATTCCACTTAAAGGATTCCTTTTTAGGAACTGATGTATGGTAAAACTGTCCTGGTTTTTTAGAACTATTTAGACCTAGGATCAAGGAGTTAGGAAAAATGAATGTTATTTTCCAGCTATACTCTAAAAACTTGCCTGTGACTTGGAAGAATGAATGTTTTCAAATCTTGAGTTACTGTAGATTTCTGAAGCTCACAGACTATATAGCAGTTTAAAACATGTTTAAAATAGAAGAACTGAGTATAATTTCCTTATTTGGTTCTGGAAAACTCATACCATGAGTTCAATTTGACTAAACTTTGGATTCTGATCCACTTAACAGTTCTCCTTTTTAGAAGTAGAAAGAATTTCATTTATGTATGGAACCACTGCCATTCAAAATCCTATGAGCTGACAGAATATTTTAGAGATCATTATTTTCCTACGGCAAGGATAGGGCTCAATATGAATGGTGCTGCTCAAGATTTCTCTGTAGTCTCTTTCCAATCATTTCACTCTGATTCTAAGATGAATCTGTCTCTTCCTGTTTTCCTCTGTAGTAGGCATTTGAACTGAATCTGCTACTGTGAGAAGAAAGAATTTGGTGTTTATTTTCACAACTCCCAGAGGTAGATAGTACTGCTGACACTTAGAGAAGCGAAAACTAAATTTCATGGAGGCTGAGGACCTTGTGCAAGGTCACAAGGAGGTGAGTAGTAAAGCTGGAGGTCCCGGTCTTCTTAGAAGCAAAGTGCATGCCTTTTTATAATCTATCATACCGTCTATATCACTATGTTTATGTTAAAAACTGATGCTCACTATGGAAAAGGCATCCATTCTGGAGAGTCCAGATTCTGCAGTTTCGGTCGTGCCCAATGCATAACTGTTTCCATTAGAAGCATGCTGCAGGACAAAGAAACATCCTAGTAATCTGGATTCAAGATTGTATTCTGCAGTCTCATCCTGTTTCCATTGTTGAGGTGCTCCCTCAGCTGTGGTGCTCTGTACCTTGGGCAGGGAGCCCCTGCAGAGCTAAGCCTCTGGTAGCACTCAAAAATCATTATATAATCTCAGATGGTGACAGGTATAAAATAGATCATGACCATGGGAACTAGCTAATTAACCAGCAGTGACAGTCTGCTTTACATGGTATTTGGTTTTTACAAGAAATGACATAATACTGGCACCAAGAGGGGCATTCATATTCACTCTATAAATTGTTTCTTGGAGCCATGATTACAAATAGAGAGAAGGGCCAATCAGAACTTGAAGCAGGGCCTATGGAACACATAATATCTCACTCTATTGTAATTCTCTAAGCTTTAGAAGAAATACTACCTTCAAATTCTCTTTGGAGGCTGAAAGAACTCTGATGGATGTAAGCCACTGATGGAGTTATTGTGTAAGAATTGAGTTGCTATCTTTTTAGCTAGAAGGATGACCGAGAAATGTGTCATACATAAAATCCTGCAACTATTTGGAATATTCTTGCACATCAAGCTTATGGAAGAGAGGCGAAGACATTTGAAACATTGTGTAGAGTTGCAATCCTCACATTTGGAAATTTTACTCAACTAGAAGTTATCAAAACATGACTAAGTACATTCTAGTTTATGGGACCTCTTATGTGAAAGTCAGAATCCACATTTGGGTAACAAAAGTAAAAGAAAAATCAAAGTATGTTTTCCTATGAATCATTTGGCAAGTATTTTTACACACATGCTTTGCACTGCATATTGCACAAACATAAATAATGGCGTAGACTTTACCCCACAGGATATTACCACCTAGTAAAGCAGACTGATATTTAAAAAAAATTATTACACCAAACATCTTACAACACACAAATATTTGTTCTAGAAAAGAGGTTTTCACAGAGTTCAATAGAAATCTGGGAAAAGGAGATGACTCTATGAGATTAAGTCAGGGAAGTTTCCTTAGGTTTGGTGACTTTTGAAGAGGATATAAAAGGGTAAGTACTCATTGTTCAAAAAGGAAAAAAAAAACTGTATATTTTGAAAGATTCCTTTCAGGAGTTATATTTCCAATTGTTCAGCTGTATTTCCAACTTTTCAGTTATATTTCCAATTTCCAGTTATATTTCCAATATTTCCAGGAATAACATGTAACTTGGTCGAGCTGAATCATAGGGTAGGTGTTGGAGGAGGAACTGGATTCAAGGCTCAAAGATAAGGTAGTTCCAGATGGTCAAGGGTAATGTTTGCCCTTCTGAAGCATTTAGATAGTTTTGAGGAAAATTTAAAGTTAAAAAGTATTTTTACATGTGTTCCCACCCATGGCTGATTCATGTCAATGTATGGCAAAAACCACTACAATATTGTAAAGTAATTAGCCCCCAACTAAAATAAATAAATTTATTGAAAAAAAGTATTTTTATTATAGAAAATTTCCAACATACACAAAAGTAGGCAAAATTATATGGTGAACCTCCATGTGTTCATTATTTGACTTTAACAATTTTCAATGGCCAATCTTGTTTGATATATATCCCTACTCATGTTCACTCCTTCTCATTTTGAAGCAAATACCAGACATCTCATCATTCTACCTGCGAATATTTTAGTTTATATTTATAATAGATAAGTTCTCTTTTGAAAAATCCACTGTATCATTAATACATCTAAACTAATTGACAAAATTGAAGCTTGTCAATAAAGGAGTGATGTGAATGTATTTGCATTTTAGAAAGAAAATCGGAGAGGCAATGAGGAAGACAGGTTAAAGAGAAAAAAAATGCCAAAGACCAGTAGAAGACTCCAGAGATAAGTGTGAATTAAACTAATGGTGAGGATGGAAGAATTTTCAGAATGTTTAAAAAGTAAAGTTGACAGTTCCTGAGAGCAATTGGATATGGGGGTGAAGGAGGGGAGGGAATTGAGAAAAAAAATTTTTTTGGCCACACTGCATCTGGGATATTAGTTTCCAGACCAGGAATCATATCTTAACCACCTGACTGCCAGAAAAACCCCTGAGAAAATTTAAACTTGTGTTAAACTTGTGTGAACCTGGAGATTTTAAACTTAGTGCAGGAGACGCCAGAGACAGTGAATTGATCCCTAGGTCAGGAAGATCCCCTGGAGGAGAAAATGGCAATCCACTCCAGTACTCTTCTGAGAAAATCCCACGGCAGGCTACAGTCCATGGGGTCGCAAAGAGACAGACATGACTGATCACACGCACACACACAATCAGCATATGAGAGATGTGAGAGTTGGTCCATAGAAAAGGCTGAGTGCCAAAGAATTGATAACTTCAAATTGTAGTGCTGGATATATTTCTTAAAGGAAATCAACCCTGAATATTCATTGGAAGGACTGTTGCTGAAGCTCCAATACTTTAGCCACCTGATGCAAAGAACCAACTCACTGGAAAACCCCTGATGCTGGGATAGATTGAAAGCAAAATAAGGGGGTGGCAGAGGATGAGATGGTTTGATTGCATCACCAACTCAATGGACATGAGTCTGAGTAAACTGGGAGATAGTGGAGGACAGAGAAACCTGGCATGCTACAGTTCATGGGGTTGCAAAGCGTAGGACATGACTTGCTGACTAAATAACAATGATCAGCATATGAATATGCCAATAACTGATACAGTTTAGGCATTCTATGAAAAGCAGTTTAGACTGATTTTTCATTCACCAGAGACTATTGTAAACAAATACAAAAATGTTTTCCTATTACTCTAAAACAAAGCTTTGAGACTTGGAATATTTGGAGTAATTTTGATTGCTTCACCTGAACAGAGTCATTAGCAAAAATTAGAAAACAAGAGAATAGCATCTAAAATGCTCCAGGGGAGAAAGGAGTCACTTAGACAGACTGATAACTGACACCTCTTCAGTTTACCTATGATTAATAGTTATAAAATCATAAAGGCTAATGTATATGACTTATTCACCAAATCCCCAAACACTAAAAGTTTGAAAGATATCAATTTAAAATAATGGAAGTACCCAAAAAACAAAAGTGTAGGACCAGACAACTTCACAGGTGAATTCTACCAAACATTTAGAGAGGAGTTAACATCATCCCTCTTAAACCATTCCAAAAAATTGCCGAGGAAAGGATACTTTCAAACTCATTCTATGAGGCCAGCATCACTGTGATACAAAAAACAGACAAAACTATCACAAGAAGAAAAAATTACAGGCCGATGTAACTGATGATCCCAGGTGCAAAAATCCTTAACAAAATATTCAACAAACAAGTAGGATTATCACAGGGATGCAAAGATTTTTCAATATCTGCAAATCAATCAATATGATATACCACATTAACAAACTGAAGAATGAAAAGCATATGATCATCTCAATAGATGCAGAAAAAGCTTTTGGCAAAAGTCAACATTCATTTGTCATAGAAACTCTCCGGAAAGTGGGCATAGAAGAAACACACCTCAAGGAAGGCCATCTAAACACACATATGTAACACACCCACAGCTAATATCATACTCAACATTGAAAAGCTAAAAGCATTTCCTCTAAGGTCAGGAACAAGACAAGGATGTCCTCTCTAGCCACTTTCATTCAACATAGTGTTGGAAATCTTAGACATACATAGCATTCAGACAAGAAAAAGAAATGAATCCAAATTGGAAAGGAAGAAGTAAAACTGTCACTGTTTGCAGATGACATGTTATCATATATAGAAAATTTAAAGATGGCACCAGAAAGCTACTAGTGCTCATCAATGAATTTGGTAAAGTTGCAGAATACAAAATTAATATACAGAAATCTGTTCAATTTCTATACAATAAGCACAAGCTATCAGCAAGTGAAATTAAAGAAACAATTCCATTTACCATTATATCAAAAAAATAAAATACCTAGGAATAAACCTACCTAAGGAGGTAAAAGACCTGTGTTTGGAAAACTCTAAGACACTGATGAAGGAAATTGAAGATGACACAAACAGTTGGAAAGATATACAGTGTTCCTGGGTTAGAATCATGAATATTGTTAAAATGAACATATTACTCATGGCAATATACAGAGTCAGTTCAATCTCTATCAAAATACCAATGGCATTTTTTATAGAACTAGAACAAATAAAATAAAAATTTGTATGGAAACACAAAAGACTATTAGTGGAAATGTAAATTGGTACAGCCACTGTGTAAAGCAGTATGGAAGTTTCTTAACAAATTAAAAATAGAATTACCATATTATCCAGTAATTCTACTCCTGGGTATATATCCAAAGAAAAGCAAAAACATTAAATCAAAAAGATAAATGCACCTCAATGTTCATAGCAGCATTATTTACAATCGCCAAGAAGATACGGCAGCAACCTAAGTGTCCATAAACAGATGAAGGATAGAGAAAATGTGGTAATGTGTGTATGTGTGTGTGTGTGTGTACATATATATAAATGGAATATTACTCAGCCTTAAGGAGGAAAACATTTTGCAGCAACACAGATGGACTTGGAGGGCCTTATGCTAAGTGAAATAAGTCAGACAGATAAAGACAAATACTACATGATATCACTTATATGTGGAATCTAAAAAATACAACAAACTAGTGAATATAAAAAAAAGGAGCAGACTCAGAGATATAGAAAACAAACTAGTCGTTACCAATGGGGAGAGGGAAGAGGGGAGGGACAATACAGGCATACAGGATTAAGAGGTACGAACAATCATGTATAAAATAAGCTATAGGGATATATTGTACAACATGGGGAATATAGCCAATATTTTTAATAACTATCAGTGGAGTATAACCTTTAAAATTATGAATTACTACATTGTATACTTGTAACATAATATTATACATTAATATATATCAATACAGTATTATCCCTTTTTTACTTCAATTAAAAAATTAGTTGACTGTAAAAAACACAAAATAAAGTATAAAATAATGGAGAGAATTTTTCACATTTTATGATGACAGTGTTCAAGCAAAAAAAGTTGAAAGAAGGGTACAGTGAATATCTGTGTGAGTGTGTTAGTTGCTCAGTCATGTCTGACTGTTTGCAACCCCGTGAACTGTAGCCCGCCAGGCTCCTCTGTCCATGGAATTCTCAAGGCAAGAATACTTGAGTGGGTTGCCATTCCCTTCTCCAGGGGATCTTCCCCTGCCAATTCAGTTTTACCACTAATAATTTCCCAAGTTTGTTTTTTCACATATCTACCCAAATGTTCATTCCTCTATTCATCCATTGGTCCATCTTTCCTTTTCAGTATAATTGTAGACAGCAGTTCACTCCTCTCCTCAACACTTAATCATACATATCACTAACTGGAGTTCAGTGTTTGTTTATGTAGAATTGTATTTTACACAAGAGATATTAAACTTACACACTTGTTTTGCCAGAAGGAAAGGCTGTGATTCAAGAAGGATTAACAAAATTCATGGCTGATTGTTCTTGGGTTATTTATAGAAATGAAAACTCTTTGAGAACCTCTTGATCCTCAAAAGTTGTTGCCATATGGAGCAGACACACCCTCCCACAAAACAGCCTTTGAGGCACTGTCAAGTATTGACTTGGCAAGAACACCTGCCTCTTAGTAAATGTTAATTGGATTTGAATGAGAAAAAAAAATGACCCCCAGAAGCATAAGCTGTTTTCCAGTAACTGACAGAGCTGGTAGGAGGAAAAAATATCACTTCTAATAGTTTCACATTGAGCATCACTCTCTGCCTGAAACAACTCTGCAGAGTAACAAGGCAACAGAGTAGATGATTTATAAGTAAAAACTGTAATATAAGCTATGCATTCTATGTAGAGTCATTCTGAGATTATTCAAGGGGAATCAGTATTGGGACAATGGGAAAGGAAGCAAACTGTTCTCACAAAATAGAATTCTTTATTCCCGTATTGAAAAAAATGTCTTTGTTCATAAATGTTTATCCTCTGATATCCTCCAAAAAGAATTAAAACAGCTTATGATAAACAGCAAAAATAAAATGAAACTGAAAACGATTAGCATAGGAATAAAACAAAGGCCCAAATAATGCCAGTCTAATACTCTTAATGAAATACCGCTGTATCAACACCAGGGCAAAAATGAGGTACAAAATGACTAGCCCTCAGAATAAGGTTCAGAAAAAGCCAAGCTGAGTGGTTCACAACACAAGCTGACAATTAGTGATTTATCAACTTGTCTGTCTACTTGTGTGTTGTTGGCTTCCCTCGGTAAACATACACTCCACTGGTCAAAGATCTGGTCCATTTCATTCACTGCTGGATACCCAGGCCCTGGTGTAATGAATGGAAGGTAGAGGTGTGTACTCAGTTGATATTTGTTGAGGCAATAAAGAACTCAGAATTTGGATATTGAATGTAAACATTCTTTTTTCCTGACAAGACAAGAATCAGGTCCTTTTGCAGTTAGAACCATACTTTTAATTAGATTAAAAGACTTAAACATGTTTAAGATTTAAACATCAGTGGGGGGAGGAGGGGAGGAAAAAACCTGAAGATATTTAATAAATGTGTGTTGATTAATGGATAGATTAACATTTACTTAATTTATTTGTATTCTAATTTATTTAGTTATAATACAGAAATAGCACTATTAAATCTATTTTTACAGAATTATTTTATAAGGCAAAGTTAGATTATTGCCCTTTAATCTCCTCTGAAGAAAGACATTAAACATGTACAAAGCCCCATTTAAGATGGTGCAGAGGTTACATGTACTATCAATTTCTTTAGCCTGAGAACTGCACTCCACTAATGTCTGAACTCTTGTGGTTTGTGAGCCAAAAAAATGTCATCGGTCTAAATTGTTATACGCCCCATTTGAAAGGACACCATTTGACAGTGTTTTTGTGAAGTGGCTAGAATTATACCATAGTGTATACAGCCTTAGAGCCCTCTTCTCTGCTGCCCTGCCCTGTGGGGAGTGTCCTATGAAGCAGGTGGACCCCCAGCACGGAGCCCACCCCAACTTCCCTGGCTGATGGCATCTGACCAAGGTACTGAAGGGTAACAGAAGTGAACGAAGTGGTGAAGGAAGCAACTTCACAGAGAAGAGTAGAAGTAGTACTTCTAAACCTTGATGGGGCATAGACGCCTCTGCAAAAAGGAAACCGTATGTTTTTAAATTGGATCCTAAGCCTAAGGTTGCTCATGGACTCTTTGGAGAATGTGAAAATTTCTAGTAATATACCTCAAAGTTTTGTGACTCTAAAAAGCTGGTGGTGAGAATCAAGGAGTGATTCTGTGTTTCCTCTCCTTTTGCATTGGACAACTTAATCTGTTTTAAAATATAAAAAATGGCATCAGATGGTGGATCCTCAGGGAATATTGATTCTGTGTCTTCTGAAATCCTCCAGGCAATCAGTTTGTGTGTTTGAGCAGTGGTTCTTAAACTTTTATTGATCAAAAGCCCCTTTAGAAGCTCATGGACACAAACACAAAATTCTACATATGATGCCAGAAGTTTTTATAGATCTCTAATTCTTGATTAAGAGCTAAGAATGGACTGAATGTGTGTCCACCCCAAATTCATATATTAAAGCTCTAACTCTCATTGCAAGTATGTTTGGTGATAGAGCCTAGAAGAAGGTGATTAAGGTTGAATGAGGTAATAAGCATGGGGGCCTAATCCAATAGGGCTCTTGCCCTTATAAGAAAAAGGTCCTCTGTCCACCATGTGAGGACATAGCAGAAGGTTGCAAGTCAGGAAGAGAGTCTCACCAGGAATTAGACTGGCAGCATCTTGAGCTTAGATTTCCTAGCTTCTAGAACTATGAGAAATTTCCTTTTTTTTTCCTTTGGTCATACCACACAGCTTGTAGGATCTTAGTTCCCCAGCCGGAGATTGAACCGGTGCCCCGGGCAGTGGAAGCTTGGAGTATTAACCACTGAACTACCAGGGAATTCCTAGAACTATGTGACCTCTCTGTTTAAGCCACCTAGTCTGTGATATCTGTCATAGCAGTACAAGCAAACTAAGACAAGTCTCTATGGTAGACACTGGTTTTCCCCTCAAAATATCTATAGTCACTGATCCATGAAGGAGTGGGCTGGGGGAGGGGGACTCCCTAGTGAGCTCACTTTCTGTGTGTGGAAGAACCACCCTTTGGGGTGTATGGAAGAAGCCTGGATGCACAGGGACAAGATCAGCTGGCAGCACCATGCCTGGTTCTCTTTCTGCCCTGGGCTTCATGAGTCCACACTACAGAACAAAGTACGAAGGCCATGCAGAAGAATGACAAGCTCATGCTGGGTGTGGGCCATTTCTATAGGTTCTCCTTCATTTCACTGGGCATGTTGTCCATCTTAGCCCAGTGGCCTCCTTGAATTTCTTTCAAACATTTCATGAGACAGGTATCCTCTTGAATACAACAATCCCATTTTGTAAAGTAGAGAAATCTTTTTCCCCAGAGTTAAGTTTGGAATCTCCTGAGCCAGGAACAAACTGATGGGAATGTGGGAAGCATTTGCTTCTTAAAAATACACTTGCCTTGTCATCATCCCTCTTGAAAAATCTGCTGCTGTCTGCTGTGAGTGGAATTTGAGGACAAGGACAATGAGAGCTGCAATTTGTAGACTATTTGGTCCCAAACCTGGGAGAGCAGAGGCAGAGTCTCAAAGCCTGTAGTGGCATTGAAGGAGTGAGTTTAGACTGGAGGAGTAGGGCATGTAGAGCTCTTTTCTGGAAGAACTTGAAAAGCCAGGGACTTTCGTGGTAGTCCCGTGGTTCAGAATCCAGCTGCTAATGCAGGGGACCTGGTCTGGGAAGATCCCACATGCTGCCGAGCAACTAAGCCTACACTCTAGAGTTACAAGCTGCTACTACTGAAGCCACTGAAATGAGAAGTCCCCGCGTGGCAATCAAGAGTAATCCCCGTTCTCTGCAACTAGAGAAAGCCTGCATACAGCAACAAAGACCCAGCAAAACTAAAATAAATAAATAACAATTGAAAACAGAGAGAAGCCAAAGTTTGAGTGACCAAAAGTAGCCAAGAAAATACATGGGGTTCCATGTGATAAGAGTAAATGACTGGACAGAGTTCAGGATCAAGGCATCAGAGCCTGAGAGCCAGCTGTTTGTACCAAGATGAATTTTGAGTTCCAAGACTCCACCTTCTCAATTTCACTTTCACTGCACATCTTTACACCTGATCTCAAAGGTACCCAGAACTGCTTCTGATGTCTAGTAGCCACCAACTGGGGATTTTAGCTTCCTACCATACCCTCCACATCATTTTAGACCCCTGAATACAAAAACTATTTTCACAAAGGGAGATGATTAGGTTGGAATAGTTTTTTACAAAGTTCGAGTGTCAAATTATCGTGAAATCAGAATGGTGAGCAGAAATTCCACAACTCACAGCAACATCCATGCTGATTCATTTCTTCATATCAACATGGCAAAGAGTTGCTTCTTATCAGAAAACTCACACTTTCTTAAGCAGATGCATTAGTTTAAAACAGCTTCTGACACATGCACTTTTTATGTCCCAGAGAACCCGACTCACTATGAGTCTAGATTCTATGGAAGCTCTACTATGATGGTGTATTTTCCTTTCTCTCATTATCTCATGGTTTAAACTTGGGGGAGTTATGCTATCTTTTTGATCCTGGGCTTCTCCTTTATAAAGTGAGGTCACTAACCTGATAATAAGAGGTTCCCTTGAAAAGTGGAAAAAGACATGCCTATGTCTTTCCTGCCCCACCGACTATTTCTCTGTTAGAACTAGAGAGTTTCTCTGAATAGACAAAAAAAAAAACCTCTCTCCGAAGACTTGAATGAGCAAGATGAGGAAATCAGGTGTTTAGAGGTCAATCCTTGCAGCTGCACTTGACTAGTAAATAACCCTCGCCTGGTTGCTGGTTTCTCTGTTTAGAATCATAAACAACAACAAAGGAAGACTACCAGCTCAGCTTGTATCATCACTAGTTGTCCAAGTGATTCATTATCTAAGGACTGGAAATGATCTTGGAAATTATCCACAGGAAATTATCCCGAAAAGTCTACAGTGACGAGTACCTGTGAGTTACTCAGATCTGACAGGGAGGAATAAGCTGTTACTGGTTGTAGTCAACAAATCCAAAGCAACAGAGAGAGGAAGTGGGAGAGAGTGAAACTAGATACTTGCTGTAGTGTATGGAATCTGAAAATGCATTTGCCTCTAAGCATGAGTAGATATATAATTTTTGTATAGATAGCCCTGTATACATTCTATTTTCCTGTAATTGTTGCAGAATCTACAAAGTAAAGTGTTGAGAGGCATTGGCACCAAGTTCCCATGCTCTTTGGGAATCAATAGTGTACATCTATTTTGTTGATTATGAGAACTTTTCTGTAGAAGAAAAGCACAGAAATCTGACAGGACTTCCCTGGCATTCCAGTGGTTAAGACTCTGCGTTTCCAATGCAGGCAGCACGAGTTTGGTCCCTGGTCAGGGAGCAAAGATCCCACATGCCTCATGGCATGGCCAAAAACAAAAGAAAGAAATAAAAACATAGAAATCTGGAGAAATTGCAAACGTTGGAGGTAATCTAGATATTTTAAGCACATTATAATTGAAAATAAAGAAGATTTTATTAGCCTGATAAGCCTTGACAAATGCTGTGGAAATCCACAAACTTTTCTTGTTTGGGCAAGGATTGTCTTGCAATCTGAACTTACTTTTTGAATGGAAATAGGCCAGAAGGCATAGGAGCTGTCTTGTGATTCTTCCTTGTCCAGTCCACAAATAGGAACATTCTAAAGAGTCCTTCTTAGCATCTGTGATGTCAGTGAGCAGCCTGGTGAGCCTGAGATGGGGACTTGCAAAGGCAAATGTGTGCAGGACCAAGAAGGGACCAGAATGAGTGAAGTGGATGAGGGATAAAAAGAATTATCTCTGTCTGGGACAAGTGGTATTTCACTTTCCTCTTAAATGTCTTAATATAGTGGGATGATAAATGGCCGTGACACTTGGCCTCAGTTTGGGGAGATGGTAGAGGGTAGTGGGGACTTTAGGGAAGTAAGAGTTGATTACTTCTTAGCTCCAGCTACATGTTGCCCAGTGGGAATGCAGCCCTAAAACCAGCAGATCTGATTTTTCCATAAGAATTGAGAAAACTGGATTTTTTTAAAGTGAAAGTCTGGACTTGTACATTTTTGCAACTAATTCAAAACATTTGCAACTTTGTGAGAGCCAATCCTGTGTGAGGAAACCTAACAAAACTACATCTTCAAGTTAGATCTCTGTAGGAGGTCACTGTTTTACAACCTGCTGATGGTGAGTGAGTGAGAACTTGTTAATGCACACCATCTTCACTTTGGAGGAAAAAAGCCTAACACTTGTGGTTTATTATTTACATGTCTTTAAGTAGATTTTTACAGATAATGAGAAAAATGCAAAAGAGAAGGGCATTTGAGGGACTTCTCTGCTGGTCCAGTGGCTGAGACTCTGCACTCCCAGTGCAGGGGGCCTGGGTTCGATCCCTGGTCAGGGAACTAGATCCCACATGCCACAATGAAGATGGAAGATCCCATATGCTGAACTAAGATCTGGTGCAGCCAAATAAGTAAATGTGAAAAAAAGAGGGGCATTTGAGAACAATATTTATAATGTGTATATGGCCACTATGCTTTCATATTTAGTTGTCGTGGCATCAGAACCAGAGGGCTTGGTTCAGAAAGGATGATTTTCTATTAGGACCTGAAGGCACATCTATATGAGATATTGCTGATGTCACGCATGGCACTTGTTCAGTCACTTTGATGCTAGTATGATTCTCAGTAAAAAAAAAAAAAAAAAAAAAAAAACTAAAAAACTTATTGGAAAGACTCAGGTTCTTCCACAAAATATTGAGATTTGTATACATCTAGGTGACAAAAGGAATAGTTTAGTCTTTATAAATCAGATGTTTGGCACTCTGTAGACAACACATTATTAAATTAAAAAATTCTTGTTCTTATCCAAAATCAATATTTGGAAAGAAACAATAATACCTAAAAACAAAGACACTTTTTATAAAATCTGGGCTTCCTCCACATTGTTTTAGATGCATGAAAGTGATACATTTTGGGTCTTGAGCAGTCTTTGATTTTTCAGTGAGATACTGCTTCAGACATTTCAGTATTGTCCCCCAGTCATCGATGTTTTTATGATGGGTTTTTGCCTTTATTTCCAAAACCAAGTGTTAATACGTTATTATGAAGTGATGTTAATGAGAGATTTAACTATTTTCTTCTGTATTTTTCTGTTTTAAAAATTCCATAAATAATTTATGTTGCATTTAGTAGGCAGGAAGTATCTTTTTGCCTAAGTTCTTGGTGAATACCTTCAGGTTTTACATGATTAATAGTTAAAAAAGTGTCTAAGATAAATAAATAAATACATGTCCAGTTTCCTGGACTAGTAATAAGAAGCAAGTGTTGAAATAAGTCACTGAGTATGAGATATTGTGGTGAGATAAAGATTAACAAGTGTATAAAACTATGCGAACATGCAGACTTGTGAAATCCCCACAAATTACCACAGAAGCCGATGAGGTTCTCAGTCTAATTTTAGCACCCCGCTTGGTTTCACTTACTATTTCAGCTCTTCAACACCCTTCTTGTGACAAGTAGATCCATCAGCAAAACTTTTGGTGGAAATGTTTTTGTGTAATATCCACTCTCAAGAATTGCTTTTGAGGACATTAGTAATCTAACATTTATTTCCATTCTGCAGAAGAATGAATGCAATGTGAAGACCTGGGTCCCATTCATGACTCTTTGGTACACACGAGATATGGCTGGCATTTCTATGTGTGTCTACTAAACTCTCCTGGACTCTTTGAGGGCATGTATATGTCTTTGTGGGGATTCCCAGGGGGTGATAGTGGTGAAAAACCCACCAGCCAATTCAGGAGATGTAAGAGTCGTGGGTTTGATCCCTGGGTTGGGAAGATCCCCTGGAAGAGGGCATGGCAATCCACTCCAATATTCTTGTCTGGAGAATCCCCTTGGTCAGAGGAGCCTGTCAGGCTACAGTCCGTGGTGTCACAAAGAGTCAGACATGACTGAGCACGCATGGATGGATGTGAAGCCTACACAGACATACAGAAAAAGGCTACATTAGATTATTTCACATGGACCATCACAGAGGCTTTTAGTTCTGATCCTGAGAACATGGTATTCTCTCTCCCTCTCTCCATGTTTGTTGAGTGAGTAAATAAACACATAGGTACTTTAACTCCAGTTTTAAGACCTCACCATTCTGTTGGCATTCCTGCTCTTTCCACATCTATCTGCTTTTTTCAATGTCCTTTTCTCTGTAAACAGTGTTCTTTTCTCTGATCAGTGAAACCTCACTTATGCTTTAAGGCACAGTTTAATTCTATGAGTCAGAACTTGTTTTTACTTCTCTCATGACTCTTTCATAATGCCCTGTGTCATAATTTCTGTTCATGTGTATCCTCTCTTTAGACCCTATGGTCTCTGTATCTGATATATACTTGTACCTCTGCCATGGTGTTGATCACACTGTCTGGCACAGAAGTAAGTATTTATGAAGTATATGAGAAAGTGATTGGAAGAAGTATTTGGTGCATTTTTATTCTCTCTAACACAAATCTGTACTACTGCAAATCTGGAAGCATGTCTTGAAATTTCATTATGGGCATGCTAATATACAAGAAGTAAATTTATTCAATAGTCCAAATAAAAAGCTTGAGACAAAAGTAAGACTAGAGAAGAAAACTGGAAAAGAAACAAATTTGAAGTTTAGAGACCATGTTGGAAGACTATGATAGCAGAGAAAGACAACCACATATAAGTTATCAGACATACTTCTGTGTTGGGGGCTAGAAAGACAAGAAGACAGGGCCTACCTCTTAAGAAATTACTGCGGAGACAGAACTACTGAGTAACATAAATCATACAAAGCCTAAAGGAAGTCAGTACGTTGGGTGCCTGGAAGAGTTGTGAGGGAGGAGGCCAATTCAAATAGGCATTTGAAAAGTGAGTTTGTGATTGCCATGCAGACATACTTGGAGGAGGAGAGACATTCTAAGAAAAAACAGTATGTGCAAAGCATGATGTTTTGGTTCAAGCTGTTGTTAAACCATATCATAGACTGCGAGGCTTAAATAACAAACCACACTCATGAGTTAATTACCTCCCAACAACCCAATCTCCAAATAACATCACGTTGAGGATTAGGGTTTCAATATATGAATTTGCTGGGGGATTCAAGCATTCAGTCCCCATCACAAGTTCATTTTACAACAAAAGATAAAGTGGAGGTGAGGAAAGAAGAGTGAGGGGATAGGTGGACAGAGTGAGGGCCATTCATGAAGGGCTTTGTATGCCAGGCAAAGACTTTTAATTGAGCAGACAGCGAATGGTGGAAGAGTTTTGAATAGGGGAGTTATGTCATCAATCCGATAATTCGGAAAGATTGATTTGGCACCAGTAGAAAGAAGAGAGAAACAGGAGATAAGAGTTGATCTAGAAGCCTGACGAGTAAGCATTCCGTGGACCAGTGGAAAGGGAATGACAGCTTGAAGCCAGGAGTGGCAGTGGAGAGGAAAACAAGTGCAGATATATGAGAAAGTGCCTGGAGGTACATGATCAGACTAGGATCTGGAGGGAGGATGAAAGAAGGCACTAGGCAATCTAGGGTAAATCCCAAGTTTCTGGCATGGAATACTGGAAGAAAGGTTGAGCTATAAATCAAGGAAGGAAATACAGGAAATATAACAGTGTAGGAAAGTGAAGAGGACATATTTTTAAGTAATTACAAATTAATTGGTATCATTCACATACCATTAGAATCTACCTTTTTATTTTTTTATTGAAGTATAATTGTTTTACAATACTGTGTTAGTTTCTGGTGTATAAGGAAGTAAATCAGCCATGTGTATACATACATCCCCTCCCTCTTGAGACTCCCTCCCAGCCCCCCAGCCCCCCCTCTAGGTTATCACAGAGCACCGAGCTGAGCTCCCTATGCTAGACAGCAGCTTCCCACTAGCTGAATCTATTTTCTAGCATCTACCTTTTTAAAGTGCATTTTTAGTATATTCACAAGGAATTTAATATATTCCAGAACATTTTCATCACCCCAAATGGAAACCCTGAAGTCTTCTCAGTCACTCCCTCCTCCTCCTTTCCCTCAGCCCCTGGCAACTGCTATTAATAGTTTACTTTCTGTCTCTACCTGCTAGATTCTCCTATTCTGGACATTTCATATAAGTGGAATTTATAATATATGGCCTTTGTATATTTACAATGGCCTTTAAATATTTACAATGGCCTTTATAATTTACAGTATATGGCCATATATACACAATATATGGCCTTTTTGTCTGGCTTCTTTTACTTAGCATTATATTTAGAAGGTTTATCCTTATAACATGTATCAGTACTTCATTTCTTTCTATGGCTAAATAGTGTTCCATTGTATAGATACACCTCATTTTGGTTTTCCATTTATCAGTTCATGGACATTGGGTTGTTTTTACTTTGGAGCTGTTGTGAACATTACTTCTATGAATATTTGTGTACAAGTTCATTGTAGACATACGTTTTCAGTTCTCTTGGGTATATACCTAGGAGTGAATTTTCTCGACCATATGATAACTCTAAGTTTTTGTGGAGCTGCGAAACTGTTTTCCAAAGTGGCTTCTTCATTTTACATTTCCACTAGCAATGTATGATGGTAAGAAATGCAAACTTACCCTGAAGTTAAGTAGAACTCTCCCAGAGTCACTCATTAATAAGGAGCAGAGCCTAGATGTTATCTCAAGAGTGCCTCTCTCCAGAGTCCACTCTGTCCTCTATAGCAGGAGTCCCCAACCTCCAGGATCTAATACCTGATGGCCCGAGGTGGAGTTGATGTAATAATAATAGAAATAAAGTGCACAATAAATGTAATGTGCTTGAATAATCCCCAAACCACCCCTCCCACCACCACACCTGTGGAAAAATTGTCTTCCATGAAACTGGTCCCTGGTACGAAAAATGCTGGGGACTGCTGCTATACAGCACACCACGTAGCTGGAGTCACTGACACAGAGGTGGTGGTTGAAGCTTGTGATTGTGGATGAGTTTACATGAAGAGTTTGAGGCAAAATGGAAAGTCATGGAGACTGCAAACCCCCAGCAGTAGAAGATCCTGCACATCAGACTGGGAAGGGGTGACCAGAGGCATAGTAGGCAAATCAGGGAAGAGAAGATGGCAGGAAAATCATCCAAGGGGAGAATTTTAGGGTGAGTGTGGTCAAGAGGTAACACGTGGCAGCTGAGCCTTGACATAACTTGTGACAGAATGCACTGACTTCTCTACCAGAGTGTTTTTGGAGAGGTGTCGGGGTGGGGAGTGGAGGGAGAATTGATTGTGACTGGCTGAAGAGGGGATGAAATCAAGCCAGCAAATTCTACTTGGCCATGGAGGATGGGGAAAGAGGAGAGATGGCCAATGGAAAGCTTGTGTTCTTTGTTTGAGGCCGGGAAAGACATTTAATGTTTACTTAAACTGCTAACAATTTAGTTCCAATTCATCAGTTCCTCACTTGTTTTATAACTGTGCCAACAGAATCCTTACTCCCATTTCTTTGCCTCTTCTAGCAGTGACTTTGTAAAAAGCTATCTTCCTTTCCCTCTCTCTTTCTTTCCCCTCCTTTGTCTAACTAAATATATCTATCACTTTCATGTTTCCAGAAGTTACACAATTTCTGAAGGTTGATTTGGCATATGGAGCTTCCCTTGTAGCTCAGTCAGTAAAGAATCTGCCTGCAATGCAAGAGACCCGGGTTCGATTCTGATAGGGAACCAGTGCTGTCTACCTCTAAACTTGAGAATTCCAAAAGTTCTTTTTAGTGTTTTTGACAGATCCCCACCAATCTCCTTGTCCTCCATGTGTAAATCTACTAGTAATCCATTTATAATATTGTTCTAATGTGGAAATATATTCTAAATTCTGAATAATGACTTTTCAAATATAGCTTAGAACATTTCATAATTTTAGGACTTCCTTTTTTTCCTGTGGTGTTTAATGCCCTTAAAATCTTTTCAAATGAAGGTTATTTTTGGTCTGATGGGGAAGGCAGAGTAATGTTATTCCTCTCATGTTGCTGCTGCTGCTGCTGCTAAGTTACTTCAGTTGTGTCCGACTCTGTGCGACCCCATAGATGGCAGCCCACGAGGCTCCGCCGTCGCTGGGATTCTCCAGGCAAGAATACTGAAGTGGGTTGCCATTTCCTTCTCCAATGCATGAAAGTGAAAAGTGAAAGTGAAGTCGCTCAGTCGTGTCCGACTCTTAGCAACCCCATGGACTGCAGCCTACCAGGCTCCTCTGTCCATGGGATTTTCCAGGCAAGAGTACGGGAGTCGGGTGCCATTGCCTTCTCCCCTCTCATGTTAGGGATGATGAAAATGAACCTTAGAGAAATTAAGTGGGACTGAAGATAGGACTGAAATTTACTGTTCACTTATGTTTTCTCTTTTGTTGGTATGTACTGTGATCTCTTCTCAGGAGTAAGGTGAAATTGCCTGGAAAATCCCATGGACGGAGGAGCCTGGTGGGCTACAGACCATGGGGTCGCTAAGAGTCGGACACGACAGAGCGACTTCACTTTCACTTTTCCCTTTCATGCACTGGAGAAGGAAATGGCAACCCACTCCAGTATTCTTGCCTGGAGAATCCCAGGGACGGCGGAGCCTGGTGGGCTGCCGTCTATGGGGTCACACAGAGTCAGACACGACTGAAGCGACTTAGCAGCAGCAGCAGCAACTGCGATCTCTTCTCAGGAGTAAGGTGAAATTAGTTAATGCCTTAGATGGGAGGAAGAGATATCACTGCCTCTTGAGATTTGTTTTTCTTTGACAGAAAGAAAGAAACGTTTGCTGTAGGAGAAAAATCTGAAATAAAACAATCATTAAGCGGTGCCTTCTAATTATGGGCTTCAAGCTGTGTATATTTGATTGAGAATACAGAAATAATTTTTAAAAAAGCATTTTGGGGAGGTTACAATAGTTTACTTTTAATTAGTTCCAATAAAAAGTGTACCTCCAAATACTTGATTCAGGAGTAATTTCAAACTGAGACTTGGAGAGAGTGGGATAAATTAAGAGAATAGCATAGAAACATATACATTACCATACATAAAATAGATAGCAAGTGAAAATTTGCTGTGTAAAACAACCCAGTGTTCTGTGACAACCTAGAGGCATGGGATGGGAGGGGAGTGGGAGGGGGGTTCAGGAAGGAGTGGATATATGTATACCTGTGGGTGATTCATACTGATGTGCGGCAGAGGCCAACACTAAATCAATTGTCCTTTAGTAATTGTATTTTGTTCTATACTTCTTAATATTGTATAATTATAATCTTTGATAATTAAAAAATAGAAATAAAGTTTTCATAACACTAAAAAAAAGAATGCTATAAGCATATGAGTTTCTGAACAAGTGCAAAATGTTTTCACTTATATACGTATAGCTGATTCACTTTGCTGTACAGTAGAAACTAACACAACATTGTAAATCAACCATACTCCAATAAAAATTAATTAAAAAATAAATATAAACTAAATGGCAACCCACTCCAGTATTCTTGCCTGTAGAATCCCATGGACAGAGGAGCCTGGCAGGCTACAGTCCATGGGGGTCACAAGAGTCGGACACAACTTAGCGACTAAACCACCACCACCAAAGTTTTAGAAAAAAATTTCACTTGTATGAGGACATTGTACAGTTCACTTGAAAAGGAGAAATTAATACTACATCTTCAAGTAGGCCTGTATCTCTGTAAACAAAATTAGCATCAAAATGGTGTAAGAAATCTAGTTTTTAAAGCTTATCAGTGTAAGTAATAGAATTAAATAAATAATAATAATGATAATGATCAAGCATTGTACAGTCCCTATATTTTTGTGGTACATTCATTACTTATATGTTTTTTAAATCTTCAAAATTCAGCTCATACCTGTCCAGCCCCAATTGTTTAACTCTTACTAGCTCTTATTCCAAAGACTATCTTCTGTGTGTTCTTATTCTTTTTTCACATGATGCTAAGTTTTGATAGCAGATTGGTAATATCCATCTCCTGTCCAATTCTAAAATCATGCTCATAATTCTAGCCACTTTGCTATCTGACACCAGTGAATTTTTCTGGTGTTTTCTGTTTTTGTTTTGTGACCCATAAAATCAGTACTCTCATATGTCTCCTCTTTGAGGAAGCCTTCCTAAATCTTTTTGGTTAAATTTGGTCCACTTCCTGGGCTCCTATAATGTCTTGGGCATATGTTTCTGATACTGGACTTAACACTGTTTTATAATAACCAGTTTATAATGGGTCTCCCTTACAGGGATGTGGGTCTTTATGAACAGCTCTTTATACCTTCAGCCCATAGCACAGTGCTGAACATTTAATAGGTAAGTAGTAATCACTGGCCTTTTTGCTCAATCAAACAAATGCCTTCCTCTGAAAGCATGGAGACAGTTTGAAGGCAATATTTCATTGTGTTATCTTCTTGCTGCATTCCTTTGTAACAACTTAAAACTCAGGTTTTGAAATCCTCTCCCAGTCCCTTCAGAGACAGGCAGCTTCCACTCCCAGCTCCAAGTGGTGATAGATAAGAAAGAGATTTTGTCTTCTGTTCACATTCTCTTGCTTCTCAGTGGTGGTCTGTGTAATGTCTTCATTCCTTTGGAGCCTCTTTTGTATAGATTCTGTTTCCTGAGATTGTCAATTGAGACCCAGTTACTTAACCAATGCCAGTTACTGAGAATGTCCTCCTGCTCATGGTGGGTTTACAGGTATTAGGATGTTAGTGTTGGCACCAAGTACTAAACGGAAGTTAATAACTAGCTCCGAGCTCACCCCACAAGGCCTCCTTGCGTTTTTTTTTTGTAACAAATAACAAAGTTTTATTGTTGTTGTTTTTCACCCGCTAAGTCATTTCTGACTCTTTGCCACCCCATGGGTTGCAGCACGCCATGCTCCTCTGTCCTCCAGTATCTCCTGGAGTTTGCTCAAATTCATGTCCACTGAGTCGGTGATGCCATCTAACCATCTCATCCTCTGTCGCCCCCTTCTCCTTTTGCCTTCAATCTTTCCCAGCATCAGAGTGTTTTCCTAGAGTCAACTTTTTTATTTAGCTGCATTTTATTATTGCTGGATTTCTGTGGTGGGGCCTGGCCTTCCAGAATTCATTGGGTAAAGTGCTCAGCACAGTGACTGGATTGCAGTACTTCAAAAAGATGACTTCCTCTTCCTCCTTCTCCTCCATCATCATCATCATACACTCACTCTAAGGTAAATTAGCAATCAAAGGGTAAGGGAATATGACTTTATTTCAAGCATTTGGAATGAGATCTTTCCAGAGTACTAGTGCTACAGACAGGATTGTTATAAATATATTGTTGGCATCTTCAGGAGAAATATTTCAAGCATTTGAAATGAGATCTTTCCAGAGTACTAGTGCTACAGACAGGATTGGTATGAATATATTATTGGCATCTTCAGGAGAAGAAAGTATTGATCTTTAAAGAAAAAACCCTATATTCCCAAAGTTTAAAGTGTTAACTTCTGAGCTAAGCATCTCCTATTTCTGGGTCTTATTTGGGGGATATTTACGATTTGAATACTGGAGTTGCCATAACCCTTCTGTGTGGGTGAATGTGTCCAACTAGAATATGTTAATACTCTTCCATGTTCGTCTACAGCCAAATGCAAGGAAAATATCCCCTTGGTTTGGACTTTGGAGTCCACTGCATTTTAAAATTTTTTATTTTTTTTATTGAAGGATAATTGCTTTACAATATTGTGCTGATTTCTAACAGACATCAACATGAATTAACCATGCTGCTGTTAAGTCGCTTCAGTTGTGTCTGACTCTGTGTGACCCCCATAGACAGTAGCCCACCAGGCTCCCCCGTCCCTTGGATTCTCCAGGCAAGAACACTGGAGTAGGTTGCCGTTTCCTTCTCCAATGCATGAAAGTGAAAAGTGAAAGTGAAGTCTCTCAGTCATGTCTGACCCTTAGCGACCTCATGGACTGCAGCCTACCAGGCTCCTCTGTCCATGGGTGTTTCCAGGCAAGAGTACTGGAGTGGGTTGCCATTGCCTTCTCCGGAATTAGCCGTAGGTATACATATATCCCCTCCCTCCTGAGCCTCCCTCCCTCTTACCACCCCCTCCCACCCCTCTAGGCTGTCACAGAGCCCTGGTTTGAGTTCTCTTCCACTGCATTTATTGCTAGAACTTCTTCGAGACTTTAATTTCTCATTCAACTCATGTCAAGTGGCTGCAAATACATTAGTTTGGTTGTCAGTATTAAATACTGTTAACCAAGAAAAAATAAATAAAATACAGTTTAACCTTTTTACCAATACTTAATTGTTACAAAAAAATGCTGAGGACTTGTGAGATGAGCTCTGAGATGGTTATTGACTTCTGTTCGTGTTTGGTACCAGTGAGTCCCTAAATTGTCAAGTTTGCTCTAATAATGATTGTTATTCATTTTTAGACAATAGTACCAGTGATAGAATGCTTAGAAGCTAAGCAAAGGGAACAGTAAGCATTTGTTCTAGATAATGCCTAAAAATTGCTCTAATAGGCAAGCATTAGCAACAGCTAACATTTGTCTGGATAGTGAAAAGAATATAAATTTTTGGAGCCAGATGGACTTAGCTCTGCAACTTAACTAGTAATATGATGTAGACAAATAATTTCACCTCTCTAGGCCTCAATTTCCTCCTCTATGAAATGGTTATAATAATACCTAGCTCTCAGGGTGTTATAAGATTGAAACCTAATATAGGTAATTTCCCCAACATTATGTCTATCACATTATATGCCCCAACAAGTAATATTTGTATAAGTTATTCTTATTTTACTTTCTAAAGTCCAGAACAACATCGATTATTAATGCTCCATTAATTTAGTAAAAGATCTTTGTAGGAAAAAAATAAACAAGCAAAACAAATAAAAATTTAAAACCCAGGAAAATCTCACTGTGACATTAAATAAACCTATCTAAGTCAAAAATGAAAAAAATTGCTTTTATATTTGAGAGATTCAATATTATCCATGACTATTGCTTCTGGTCAGTCTTAAATAGAATTTGGGAATATTGATCCACTATTTGTAAATGTGGGATACTTTCTTCTATGGGTCATTATTATGGCCCATTTGAAATGCTTTAACTTTGCTATTAGCACTAGGCTCATCTTCTAAGTTCATACTATCATACTTTCTAAGCTGCTTTGTGATGGAATCAACCCTGACAGTGCTGTCAATGAGACTTTAACAGAGCACTTGAGGAAAAGTAACTGATTGGAGGAAATAAAGTAGAAAGATAAGTTCCAAGAACTCAAGTTTCAAGAACTCAATGTCCAAGAGTTGACGTTGAAAGAAATGAAAAAGAAAATTAAAACAAGACCAACACAGAAATAACCAAAGAATGCTAAATCTGAATAGTGAGCAACAGTAATGTGTCTTGTGACATATGACCTTTTAAAAAGTAACGGATAATGAAACTGTTGGAGAATGTGCATGGTGGGTCCGAAACACAGAAGTCTTGACTAGAAAGATAGAGAACATGGGAATGAGTGGCTGAGGTTGAAGCTGCCAGAAGGAAATTTCCTGGAGCAATCAAAGTATGGTAACTAAATTATTCCTTTATTTTAGTTTCCTTTCCAATAGTATCTGTCTCCATCTTCCCTGTTGTAAGCAAAGCTGGGTGAGATGGGAGCAGGAACCCATGCCCTCATATGGAAACCATCCAGAAAATGCCAATCATGCTTTAGCTCTGAGGTTCATACTTATATAAATTTATGTGACTAGATGATAACAGTAGAAACCCAGAATTGCTTGCTCCATACAGAAGAAGATCAATACTTGATCTTCTTGTATTGACATGAGTAAGTAATGTCACGCAAGGAACAAGGAACACTAAACTTCTTCTCAAAACAAACTCCAGAAGAAGAGAAAATCAGCCTTTTATTCTTGATGAAAATAATCCCAATACTTCTGGTTTCTTTCTTCTGATCTTATACAGTATCTTTTGTTTATTTTCTCCTCTGCGTAAACCTTAGATCTGCTTCCATCAGACCTTCCAGCGGATGACCTTGTCTCCTTCTTTTAGAGTAAATAGAAGTTACTAGACAGGAACTTCCTTGACTTCCTGCCATCAAAAGGACAAATATACCTGTATCTATACCTGTTTTTCCCTCTTCCATGCTTTTACATTGAAAGAGGCAACCTTCTGTTTTATCCAAGGTAAATCCCTCCACCTGGGCACAGTCCATCACTCTTGTCTTCCCAGAGACCTTGTTATATAAGTTCTTTTCCTCCTGCCCCTTAAATTTCCCTTTCCACTGATGCTTAGCACTTAAACATGTAACAGATATCCAGAAGCGAACTCAACATTCCCCTTAAGATGTCTCAGGCATCTCTAACTCAACACATTCAAAAGTGCATTCATTGTTTGCTGGCCTCTCCGTGAACTTCCTACTCCTTCCCCCATTCCTTAGTTTCTCAGTCTCAGGGAGATGGCCCGTAACCCAACCAAATGTCTAGCTGGAAATCTGGAAATTAGCCCTGATTCCTCCTTTCTACTCATTCCCCATAGCCAACAGATCAGCAAATCTTGTTGGATCTATCTTCAAAATATGCTCTGTGACCAATCACGTCTCTCCATTTTCACTGCCACACATTGGTTTAGATAATCACTATCTCTTGCATGGATAGTTATAATTAACTCTGAACTGGTCATTAGTGTAGGTCTTTACTAATTTCTCCTCCATATTGCAGCTGGAAGAATCTTTTAAAAAATCCAAATTTGATCATACTATTCTCCTACTCACTTTTAAAACGATGAATTCTCATTGACTTTCAGATAAAGCCCAAACTCCTTAATATAGCTAACGATATTGTTCATGAGCTATTCTTACTGACCTTTTAAGGCTCATCTCTTGCCCCACTCAATACATCAGTCATTCTAAATATCTTTTCACTTTTCTTAATTGCCATCATCCTATCCACACTTGGACTGGCTAAAACTCCTCTGACTCCTAGACTGTCTCAGTGCTCCAGCCCTTCACAGGATACTTTAATTTCTTATTTAATTCTTTGCTGGAGTATAAAGAGCAAGAATTATGTTTGTCTTGTTCATCAATGTATCCTTCTTTTTGCTTGTCTCCAACTTTTTCTACCAGCCACTCAAGTGTACTTTGCTTGGTATCTGGTGTCTAGTAGATACTCAGTAAGTATAGGGGTAGCCACAAAATCCATTTGGGTTTTTCTGTATGATCTTACAAAAAAACCTAAATGAACTTTTGAGCCAACCCAATATTTGTCATGACTTCACTGGTGGCTCAGATGGTAAAGAATCTTCCTGCAATGCAAGAGCCCCAGGTTCAATCTCTGGGTCAGGAAGATCCCCTGGAGAATCCCCTATCCTCTCCAGCATTCTTGCCTGGAGAATTCCATGGACAGAGAAAACTGGTGGGCTTACAGTCCATGGGGCCGCAAAGAGTTGGACACAACTGAGCGACTAACACTTTCACCCTTAACACTTACTTACAATATTTGTCAAATAAATTAACTATCTTTCATAGTTTTGTCATTTCTCTTATTGAACTCAATAATCTTGATTATACTGTGGAGTCTCAGTGAATATAATCACAGTACTTTTAAAATTTCATGTCTCTGTAGAGAAAGGAAGATTAAGCTTGAGTGTTGCCAGAATTACAAATGCTGTGACACCTTAGTTGTTAAAACTTAAAGTGTAAAAGTTTGTAATAACTACCACTCATCTCAGCAAAGGATTTAGACTTTTGGAGCAATCCCCTTGTCTCCATATGAAGGTGATATGAGTGTGGGATCATACTTATGGTTACTTATATACTAAGGCAATATCTGCCATTAGGTGGGAAGAATCTTCAAGAGATTTCACTTGTCTTTTCTTGCAACAGAGATAGTGCTATAGACAAGACCATCTTTGGAAGTTCTAATATGGTCAATATAATTTCAACACTGTTGCTTGAATACTTACTAGATGTAATATTTCACCTTATAAATTCTGCAATCCTAGAGCTACAGGCAACCAACCTTTGCTGTTATTCTGGCATGTTTCCTAGACGCTGTCTGGGAGTTTAGTCTACAACATCTATGACAGTCATTACCTTACTTTGGCTTCAGCACTTTCAGGAATGGGATTCCATTGCTGATGAGGCCACCTGCCCACTACTGGATGCCCTAGTGTCACAGTATTTTTTTTCTCCTATTTCCTTCTCCTTTCTCTAAATTAATATCTCTCTTCCTGTACTTCTAAACCTTGATCTTCTATAATACTTCACCTTACATCCTCAACTTATATGCTTTTAAATATGGGAAGGGAAGAGGAACTGTGTACAAAGGGAGACACCTTCCCGAGCACCCAGTTTTTTGCAAGATTGACAGTGCGTGCCTTTTATGTTACCTTCTAACTCAAACAGTCTAGTAATTAGCGTTAATGGCATTTCACTCAGAATGGTAACGACATCTTACTCAAACTAGTAAAACTCTCCCCATTTGTCCATCTAATATTGAAACATGATTTTTTGGAAAACTAAATGCTCTGAGTCAAGAGTCTGGGACTCTTAAGATCTATCCATGTATAGTTGCATGGAGTTGGCTCCTTTGCACAATCTCTAACATTGAGAGCATCATTTTTACTGTTCTAAGCCACCTCACAAGGAATTTTTGGGTCTTCACAAGTCAAATTAATGAAAGTCTTTTGCTGCGTGAAGACATCATGTCCTTTGGAAATCACACCCAACAGAAGTCTATTGTTCTTTTGAAGTGAGACTGTCTCTCTTAGAAAGAATTCAAGCTCTGGGGAAATTTTGACTTATTGTGTCCTTTTCAAACTTGTGAAAAATGTTTATGCTGGGGAGCAATAATTTTCACTGAAGCCAAAGAGTACCTATCAACGCGAAAGCAAGTCCAAAGCCATCAGAAGACTAAACAACATGGACTAAAACAACATCGACATTCTCACTGAGACTGTCAGGAGTGATTTCAAATCAGTTTCATTATCACCACAACAAATTGTTTTAGAGATTTACTAACATTCAAAAGTCAATGTTTGGAAATTCTTAATGAGTAATCTACCCATAGATGTATATTTGGACTAAAATAATATTTTATGTTGTGTATAAATTTTGGTTTTGTCACACTTGTAGGTTTTTTGGGCTGCATAGGGTCTTAGTTGCAGCACGCTGGATCTTCATTGCTGTGAGGGCTTCTTTCTAGTTCCCTCAGGGGCTTAGTTGCCTCATGGCATGAGGAATCTTAGTTCCTTGACCAGGAGTTGAACCCACGTCCCCAGCATTGGAAGGTGGATTCTTAACCATTGGACCACCAGGGAAGTCCTCCATACTTGTAGCTTTTAATTGGCTGGAATTTATTTTATTTTATTTTTAAAAAACAACTTGATCTTAAAAATATCATGGCACCAAATAACTACCTCAAATGTATGGTCTTTTTAATTAATTTTGTGGGTGATGTTTAGACAAAAATCTCAAAACCACTTATAACTGAAGGCTTTTGGAAATGCTTTAACACAATGGATTATTTGGGTCTCCTATTATTTAACTCTGGGAATTTATTTCTGTTCTTTTATCAGGTTCTCCAAAGTACTTATTATTTGTATTGGGTAAACCAATTCAGCAGACTGCATCCTCGATGCGTTTGCCAGTGATGAAAACTGCCCTTAATATTCTTTCAGGCCTGGATATCTATCTGTGTAAGACTAATAGGTAAGTATTTCTTTAAACTATTGTAGATTATGTAAGAAACTTGCCAAAATAATTATGAGAGAAAAACTAAAAGAAACATGCCATGGTATTAACAAGAGTTCTTTGGATGATGAAATTGTGGATAGTGATTTTTGTTTCCTTTTTCATTACTTTCCTATTTTAAATGAGGAATGTATATTGCCTTTGAAATAAAGAAACTTTACTTTTGAAAAAACAGTTGTAGACACAATAATGTCCACACAAATGAAATGAGATCTCAGGTACATATGCAGGTGATAGAATTCTAAACAGGGACACAGATACATCTACTGACTGCAGAAACGGATTGTAACTGGAGAGCCTCGTCCATCTGGCTCTCATGTAATGATTCTTTGCAGATCACAAATATAACTCCAAATATGGTGATAGGTCTTTGGTGCCAGATTACTTCTAACCCTTTGGGGAAAGTCAATACCTTCCCCAGACAGATTAGCTGAATAATTTTGGTTTTGATCTCAGAATTAGTTTAATTAATCCAGGTTGTTTGGTTGTAAGTAATACATTTACTCTTCATTAGCAAGCATTAACAAGTTAAAAAAAAAAGTCTGTTTATTGAGGGCAGGAGGAGAAGGGGACAACAGAGGATGAGATGGTTGGATGGCATCACCAACTCAATGGACATGGGTTTGGGTAGACTCTGGCAGTTGGTGATGGACAGGGAGGCCTGGCGTGCTGCGGTTCATGGGGTCGCAAAGAGTCGGACACGACTGAGCGACTGAACTGAACTGGTACAGGAAGGTAATCAAACTTGTTAATTGTCCAGTGTTGACTTTTCACGGGGTTGACAGAATTTGCATTAAGAAAATCAGAAAATTCTGCCCCAAAATGTCCTGGAAGAGGTACCAAATTCTTATTATCAATGGAGTATAGGCAGATACTATCATATCTAGAAAGCTGCAGAAAATCTAGAAAACTTCTGTTCCAGTAATGTTTACTAAAAGCTGCTACTAAACTAGCTACAGTTTAGTAGCTTTTAGTACTAAAACAAACTAAAAAACAACCTCTTAAAATTTTATGGTATCCACTCTTCCAAATATATACATATTCAAAGACCGGATTTTTATCATTTTTATTTTACTCTTTCTTTATCCATCCATTCACTCATTCATTAATTCAGCAAATTCTTTTTTTGTGAGGCAAAATCTTAGGAATTGGGAAAAACACCAGAGAACTAACACAAAAATTCCTGTACTCATGGAGCTTATGTATGTAGTGCTAGAAAGATTTAAATGCAGATGAACAAGTAAAATGTATAGCATCTCAAATGGGGATACATGTTATGAGGAAAAATAAATCCAGGAAGAGAGATAGGGCATGCCAGTTGGGAGGTGGGCATGGAGAGAGAGTGTTGTGTTAAATTATGGTGTTTGAGAAGGGTCTTACTGATAAGGTTACTCTGTTAAGAGATGTAAGAGTTGGTTCTGCACTACTTTAAAATTCTCATTTCACAAACCCTTTGAGTATCAAAGTGGCACACCACTGATCCAGTGTTTCTGTTATTTTTATGACACGAGAAATAATTCTTCTTTTGATGCTCTGAGAGTGGTACCTTTAGCACAAGACTGTGTTTCCACTGGATTTATATAGCTGGTGAATAGACTCATTCAGATGTCAGTCTTCAGTGGCATCATTGAACTAACACAGCCGCACATGTGGACCTTAGGCTTTTTTTTCCTTTTCTTTTCATCCATATGTTTGCCTTCTGAAGTTGACTATGGGCCCACTGAAGGCAGGGATGAGGTGATGATGTGTTCATCTTGGCAGCATCAATGCCTTGCCTAGTGCCTAGCAATTGTCAGGTGCTCCATGACTACCGAGGAATAAATACACTTTGAGAGTAAAATAGACATTGACTTTAAACAGTTCAAGAGATGAAGTCCCAATGGCCACATTTACCTACTAAACTGTCCAAAGTGGATAACTGTCTTACATCATGATGATGTCTCCATTTCTCTAAGCCTTGTATGGAGCTGGCATCAAGGACTTGCTCTATAAAAGAAAATGATGGTGTGTTTCCTACAGGGACACTTCTGGTGTAAGCATCTCGGAGAGGTTGTTTCTAATCCCACTTTCCCCATGCCATTGCTATAAAATGGACAGCTCTCAGGCCCACATTTTCCTTCTACCTCTGTGACAAATAACCTGCTTTATATCCTCTTTTCGAGATGGCATAGAGTGCTATTTTTCACACTAGATTAGGGGGCAAAATTATGACAGCTCATGATGTCTGCACTTGGGAGAGCAATAAAAGGGAAAAAGGGAAACAAAAAACTGTTTTATAATGGAGTTGTACTTCAAGGCCTTAATAATTTCATGGCTTTAGACCAACTGCCAAATTTCTATGAATCCCATGACCTTGTGTCTATACTGGAAATTATAATCACTACCTTACAGTATTGCTGTGAAGGTCAAGTTGGATAATATATGGAAAACATCTGATATTGTCCTGGTACATAATGTAGATGTTTAATAGATTATTGTTAATATTTTTAATACTATTAATAATACTTTAGAAAAGTTATGCAAATAATTTTTTTTTACCAGTTGTTCAACATTTACATGATCACTGAGGATAATCAGAACCTACCTGCAATGTGGGAGACCTCGGTTCGATCCCTGGGTTGGAAAGATTCCCTGGAGAAGGGAAAGACTACCCACTCCAGTATTCTGGCCTAGAGAATTCCATGGACTTTATAGTCTGTGGGGTCACAAAGAGTCGGACGGGACTGAGCCACTTTCACTTGCATATACTTGTAATAAAATTAATCCAAGTAATCAGCAATACGTGAACCGTGAACTTCCAGATGTTCAAGCTGGTTTTAGAAAAGGCAGAGGAACCAGAGATCAAAAACAAGAGAGTTCCAGAAAAACGTCTATTTCTGCTTTATTGACTATGTCAAAGACTTTGACTGTGTGGATAGCAATAAACTGTGAAAAGTTCTGAAGGAGATGGGAATACCAGATCACCTGACCTGCCTGTTGAGAAACCTGTGTGCAGGTCAGGAAGCAACAGTTAGAACTGTACATGGAATAACAGACTGGTTCCAAATAGGAAAAGGAGTATGTCAAGGCTGTATATTGTCACCCTGCTTACTTAACTTATATGCAGAGTACATCATGAGAAACGTTGGGCTGGAGGAAGCACAAGCTGGAATCAAGATTGCCAGGAGAAATATCAATAACCTCAGATATGCAGATGACACCACACTTTATGGCAGAAAGTGAAGAGGAACTAAAGAGCCTCTTGATGAAAGTGAAAGAGGAGAGTGAAAAAGTTGGCTTAAAGTTCAACATTCAGAAAACTAAGATCATGGCATCCAGTCCCATCACTTCATGGCAAATAGATGGGGAAACATTGGAAACAGTGGCTGATTTTATTTTGGGGGGCTCCAAAATCACTGCAGACGGTGATTGCAGCCATGAAATTAAAAGACACTTACTCCTTAGAAGAAAAGCTATGACCAACTTGAACAGCATATTAAAAAGCAGAGACATTACTTTGTCAATAAAGGTCTGTCTAGTCAAGGCTATGGTTTTTCCATTGGTCATGTATGGATGTGAGAGTTGGACTATAAAGAAAGCTGAGCACTGAAGAATTGATGCTTTTGCACTGTGGTGTTGGAGAAGACTCTTGAGAGTCCCTTGGACTGCAAGGAGATCCAAACAGTCCATCCTAAAGGAGATCAGTCCTGGGTGTTCATTGGAAGGACTGATGTTGAAGCTGAAACTCCAATACTTTGGCCCCCTGATGAGAAGAGCTGACTCATTTGAAAAGTCCCTGATGCTGGGAAAGATTGAGGGCAGGAGGAGAAGAGGACGACAGAGGATGAGATGGTTAGATGGCATCACAGACTCAATGGACATGGGTTTGGGTAGACTCTGGCAGTTGGTGATGGACAGGGAGGCCTGGTGTGCTGTGGCTCATGGGGTCACAAAGAGTCAGACACGACTGAGCGACTGAACTGAACTGAATGTTTATGATAATATGCTCCTGAATGTCTTTATCACTTAAGAAAGTAAAGAAATTGTAAAATGCTGTAAATTCTTTTCAACTGAAAAACAAGTTGTTATTTGATAGGGAACATTCCCATGGTCTGGAGAAGGAAATGGCAACCCACTCCAGTATTCTTGCCTGGAGAATTTCACGGACAAGGGAGCCTGATGGGCTACAGTCCATGGGGTCGCAAAGAGTCGGACACGACTGAGTGACTAACACACACACACATTCCCATGGTCTCAGAGCATCATACATGCTAAGGAATAGTTTAGCAGGCATTTTGCCATCATGGTGATTCACACAATCTCTTTTCACTTTGATAATTTTCGTTGCAGAAATACAGAGTAAATGGAAGTCATTATCTTTTCAGGTAGGAAAGCCATGATAGTTAAAATACCTTCAACTAGTCTCGCAGAACTCTAGTCTGATATTTTTTCTTCTGGTTTTTTAGAGCCCTGAGACTTTAGGACGGAGACCACCACTAAGCACAAACATCACCCGCTTGCATAATTATGGAGATGATCTGCATGACGTCGAAAATGCCCCTAGTCTTTTGACGACGGCTGCAAAACCATGGGGTCAAGCGGACTTGGGAAAGCAGCAACGTTAGATGAGCTGCTGAGCACTTGCATTGAGATGTTTGGTACAAGCCTTTCTTCCTTTTGTACATCTTTTTACTCTTACCTCCCCCAGTTCAGTTGCAAGTGTTGCTATGGAACAGAATTCAACCTCCATACGTTGGTTTTTGGGACTTCCCAGGTAGAGCTAATTGTAAAGAACCCGCCTGCCAGTGCGGAGACATGAGTCGTAGGTTCAATCCTGGTTGGGAAGATCCCCTGGAGGAGGCCATGGCAACCCACCCTAGTACTCTTGCTTGCAGCATCCCAAGGACAGAGGAGACTGGCAGGCTACAGTCCATGGGGTCGCACAGAGTTGGACACGGCAGAAGTGACTTAGCAAGCACTCGCGCACCTTGTTATTTAAGGCCTTTTTATTAACCCCAGTCTGTCTCCCCAAATTCATTGCCCCACGCGTTTCCTTCCTTTTACTGTCCACAGCTAATACCCAGACATACTGTTCACTTGATGCTTCTGGAACATTCCCTGCATCTTTCTACCTTTATGCCTTTATCATACTCCTTCATTGAAATTCTGCTTCAGGCCTCATTTAAGGTGTCATCTCAAATCTTCATAGTATCATTCCTATACTCTCCTGTCAGGAATGCTGACTGCTTCCTCCACTCACCCATAGCCCTTTGTGATTTTTTTCATGGACATGGTATATGCTGCTGTGATCCTTTCTTGGTCCTTTGGCTTAGACACGTGTAAATACCACAATCTTCTACATTCTATATTTGTCCATAAGTCTTACATCTCCTCCAAAGTTGTAGACTTTACAGATATATGCTTTTAATGTTGTCTAACTACCTTAGCATTTTGGATTATTCCTTGTACAAATAGAATCACAAAGAAGTTGTTTGTTGAATTGATTGTTTTAGGAAGAGTTAAATCAGACAGAGTAGGGTTGCCAGATAAAATACAGGATGATCAGTTAAATATGAATTGCAGATGAGACACATTTTTAGTACAAGTATGTCCTAAATAGGGCATGGGACATACTTATACTAAAAAATTCTTTGTGGTTTGCCTTCATTCAAATTTAACTAAATGTCCTATATTTTTATATGTGAAACTTGGCAACCGTACACCAGAGGAAGGATGAAACCTACCCACTTAATTTGCAAGGAAATACCAGAAGTAGGAGGAAAATGATAATTGGGTCTATAAGAACTTTTTGACACTAATGTTTCTCTACTGATATTAGAAAAAGAGAAAAGTAATATGTGCTGTTGTCTCCTCACCTCTTAATCTTCTTTTATTTTTTAACAGATGACAATGGAGAGCTGAATAATAGTTATTTGCCAAGAATAGTTCTACTCATGCACCGATGGTATTTGTCTTCCACTGAATTGGCAGAAAAACTTCTCTGCATATATCTTTTTAACTAGTGTGTAATTTTTAC
This sequence comes from Okapia johnstoni, assembly GCA_024291935.2. Taxonomy (NCBI): domain Eukaryota; kingdom Metazoa; phylum Chordata; class Mammalia; order Artiodactyla; family Giraffidae; genus Okapia; species Okapia johnstoni. Next base: position 118,634,492 of record CM044306.1, on the reverse strand, counting down.
AGTCATAAATCAAGTTCTGTACTTAGATGAAGTGTCTAACCAAAGCCAGTAAATTAAGATGAATAAACAGTCTTCAGTCAATTATCCAGCTGTTTTGTGAATGTATATAGATGTCTAGACAAAACATTTGGATGATTGACCAAATAGTTGATTATCCATCTGAATGTTTTGGCTCTACTTGAAAATAACCACTTGATATGAAATGAAACAGGAGCTGTAGCCTGAAGGTTTCTAACTTGTCTTAAACATTTCTGCTGTTAGTATAATGAAAGAATATTTAACACTGATTCAAGAGTTACTTTATTCCTTTTAGGAAGGCAGAATTGTAGGCCTAGAGGGTACAGTTTAGACATATGGAAATGCCAGCCAGAATAATATGATCTGGCTCAGGCATAAACACCACCTAAATTTTCACATTGTCCCTTGCTGGTGAGACACAAGGAACATTCTAGCAGGTTTATTATAATCTATTGATTGACATTAATTTTAGATCTTCTTCTGATATAATGGCAAAGGAAAAAACCACAGTTAGAAACCCCTTTCTATAATAAGGACTTTTAGCAATCCACCACTTTTGTGCATGGTACAATCCTAAAAGGTGGTTAAAAGCCAAATGACTGAAAAATGGCTACAAAATAGTCACATACTTATAAGGAGGTTTTAGTCCCTGAGATCTAACGTTTATTATATGGTAACGTAGGTTCCTATCGTCTCTGCCTTCTGCAAGCCCAGGGGTCCTGCAGATGAGTGAGAAGCCTCGCAGGGCAGGGAGAGCCTGAGAGGGAGTGGGGCCATTGAGTGTTATTAGGGCTAGCAGAGCTTCCATCTGCTTCCTTTAAGTTTCCTCCACTTTCTACTTCTTCACTCCATCATCAATCATCCCCCCAACCTCAGGCAGGGAGTGGGTGTTGGAGACGAGAAGGGGACATTCACCCTGAACAGAGGTCCCTGGAACTGAGCAATATCTTAGTACCTTGTGGTCCAAGGGTTCCATGGGTCCTGCTATTGAAAGGTGGTATGTAGAGAAGGATGGAGGGAACTATTTTAGTCTGGCCCCATTCCCTCCTTAGGGTCCAAACACTGTCCACAAAATGTGCCCACAGACAGTATTCTCATCATCAGTATGTCCACTGCTATATGAAACACAAATAGAAAGGGATAGTTAGACACAGTAAAGCTTAATATCTGAAAGTACAGATTGTATGAAAGTTGAAGCCACCTGTGAATTCACATTTCTCTAGATTTTCCTCCCTTTGGATTCCCTGCTCACTGCATATCCATGGTACCTGGCATATAGCATGAACTCAATAAATATTAGCTAAAAAGTACGAATAAATAGACTTGAGACTAAATAACTGTAAGATGTGTATATTAATATACCCCACAATGACATTTTCAAATACTAAAGAAATTAGAGTACTTATATACGCCATTAATCCTACATACAAAATCTTTTTGGCTAAAATGGTGTTTCTATGTACTATTCATTTTAAATTATCTATGGTTAGTAGTATATTTGTCATTACAGTTGACAGTCATCATTTGGTAAGTGCTCAGGAAGGTAAAATTCATTTTATAAGTGGCTTCTCTTCCAGACCAAAAAAATACATCTCAGAGCAATCATACATGGTTCTAGTTATTTAGCACTGATGTCATCAGCACCCACTTTTCTCCCCACTTGAACATCCATGTCACCCTAATAGTATAGTCCTCTTCTAAGGAATTCATATAAATTGATTAAACAGCCACAGATCTGTGCAAAGGAAACAATGTGCAAGGATTTTTTCCCTTAACTAGTGTACCTATCGAAATGCCAGTGGAGAAAGCTGTGATGAATTTCGATTAAAGATCTGCTACTTCATGAGGTACTTAGAAATTTAATTGTCTTGTTTCTGGTTCTGGAATTATTGACAGTTTTCTTTTCCCCAAACTACAGACCTAATCTGACAATAAAATGGACTCAAGTCCCCCCTTTATTGATTGTATTAAAATTGGCTCTCCTCTGTTGCTGGGGGCATAGAATTTATCTTTCTTTTGGACTATCAAGCAGTGGTCAATGTAATTAGGGGGTGAAAGCAGCTCTGAGAAAGAGTGCATTCAGTTTTTTCTTCTCCCTCATTGTACACATCCCCACCTACTTGCTATGAGTTGGGAGAAGGGTTTCTTCTCAGCTGTGGTTCTAGAGAGAGAGACTCTCAAAGTAAAAGTGAAGGACTTGGGTCCTTGATTAAAGCAGGGAAGAGCAAGGCTCAATGCGATGGATGAGGGATAATAGATTGCTAATTTGAGGTATGGTCTTGAAGCATTGTTAAATGTAATCTGTAAAGTGACATCATAGTTTCCATAGAGATCTAGCTTGAAATCTTCTGGTTGTCAAAAATACTTGATGTCTTTCAGGTACTGGATTGTGAAATTTCCTGCAGAGTTTAATTTGGACCTCGGTTTGATCCGTATGACTGAGGAATTCCGGGAAGTAGCTAGTCAACTAGGATACGAGAAACACACCAGCCTCATCGACATATCCAGCATGTAAGAATGGGGCAAGCTTCTTTCAAATATGATGAGACTACTTTTTGGGGGAAGGAGTAGTGATGATCCCACTTGACCTCCATCCATACCTGTTCAGAATCAAGGTGTCCTCCTTTGAGGAAAGCTTTGCTGCAAAGAGCACTGTCCCATTGGACAGAGTTTCTCTCTCCAAGCTTCAATTTCTGTGTTTGTGAAGTAGAAATTGTACCTTTCTCATGGGGTTATAATGAGTATCCAAGAAGTACATGAGATAATATGTGAAAGTATTTGACACCTAATAGATGCTCAGTACTTGGTTGCTGAATCTAGTCTCCTATACCCTTGCCACTGTGTTCTCTGGATCAGCAGCTCTGGAATTACCTGGGGGAGGGGGCTCAAGAGAAACATAGAATCCCATGCCCCACCCTAAAGCTGCAGAATTGGAAACTGCATTTTAATAAGATTCCCAAGTGATTCATATGCTCATTGAAATTTGAGACGCTCTGTACCATGGTGCTTCTCATGTCAGCCTGAGGCTGTGCAAATGTGGACCATAGCTGTGCCATGAACTGATTAGCTCAGTAATTAGGAACTTGGTGCTAATTAGGCTAGCATTTTATATTACTAGCTAACTTTACAGACAAAGCTATTTTAGGGTTGTAAGTATTATTATCCATATTGAAAATATATATACTTTTGTGTCCTAGGCATTCATACTCTAGTCTCCTTTCCTAAAATGCTTCTTCAAGAGTGATCCATGGTGTATGGTCCTGGAATTATTAGGGGTGTTGTTAAAAATATAGATTATTCAGCCCAACTCCTCTACTTACTAGCTATGTGAGCTTGGATAAATTTTTAACTTCTTTGTGCCTATATTTTCTCATTTATAAAATGGGAGAAATAATAATATTACCTGATAGAGTTGTGAAGATTTAATGAGTTAATACCTGTGATTATAGTGGTGCCTGGGACATCAAGCGTCTAATAAATGTTGATGTTGAAAAATAGATTATTCAGATTATTCACTCCTAGTAAATCAGAATGTCTGGTAGTGAGGTCCAAGCCTCTGTTTTTATAACAAGCTTTTCAGATAATCCATATGTTGCTGACCATATGGATTTTGATGGTTTCTATGCCAACTATATATTGACAAAATCCCTCATGATTCAGACCTTACTGCTCACAAGAAAGAGCAAGTAAGAGATTCTGGATGGATCCATGCAAACCAACCCTGTCTGGAGAAACAACTCGAAGCTTATGTTCTGTTGGCAATGGGTCAGTGGGTTTCTCTTCAAACACAAAGGACAGGGCGTGTATTTTGCACAAGCCCCTGGAAGCAGGCCAAGAGTTACAGAGTCAGTAGGTTAATAACTTCCATTGAGTGAAATGGGCTTTCAGCACATTGACCAGACTTGCTCTTCTTTCATAGTCCTTCCTATGACTGGATGAGAAGAGTCACACAGAGAAAAAAAGTATCCAAGAAGGGAAAAGCCTGTCTGCTGTTCGACCATCTGGAGCCCATTGAATTGGCCGAGCACCTCACTTTTCTGGAGCATAAATCTTTTAGAAGGATCTCAGTAAGAACCTGGACATTTATTCTTCCAAGGATAACAACCTCCATGCCAACTTTCCTAAGAGCTGCATTTTCATACTCTGAAGTGTTGATGTCTCCCAAGTGAACACATTTGGCTGGGCCCTTCATTTTGGGGGAAAAAATATTTATTTAAGTTGGGATTTGTATAAATGCCTAATTATGGGTATAGGTTGAAATTAGAAAGTGTAAGCTTTCTGAAGAATCTTAACATTAGGCTGTTTCTTTCTCAGGGACGGAGATTCTGGATTAATTTTTTCTTTCTTACTTTGTCTTGATAGAGTTCCTTCTCTACAACCCCTTTCTTCCTTTCGACTATGGTCTCTTCCTAGTCACCTACTCACTTACTCACTTTCCATTTGTTATACTATTTCCACAATTGTTCACAAGTAGACTTTGTCTCACCAAGCTTTGGGCATGTCACTCCTTTTCCAAGATGCCAAAGAATGAATTACATTATTGCTTGCAAAGAAGAACATGAGGTCAGAAGTATGGATTTCTGAAAGACTGATTCTTTTCACTAAGTAATCCTGCTTGGAGAGGACCTTTGGAGTCCCCACAGGCAGGCCATGAGAGGAAACCTCGTGCTCTGTTTATATGATAGGAGCCTCTTGTGTATTAATATCTGATGACTCCCATGGTGACTTCAAGAAAATGTGTCTGTTTTGCAAAAGAGTGGCCTTACTTCAATTACTATTTTTTTTTCTCTTCTTTTCTTGAGAACAATTTTGCAAGCTTATTCTGACTTGAAATTATGATCTTTATGTTCATTTCCTCTTCTTTAATGCATGCCATTGTATCTCGAACTTGCCCAATCACTGGAATCACCAGTAGTGGTGAAAAATGGAGATTCTTAGATTATTCCTCTGGAACAGTGATTCTTTAGGTCTAACAAGTTTCCTGAAACCAGTGTTTTAGCAAATGCCCCATGTGGATCTTAAGATCCAACAAACTTTGGACTCACTGGAATGTGACTTTGAGTCTTGCCCCTTGTTCTCCCCACCAACACTATGGTGTGTAATAAGTGTGTGTCTGTGTATGGGAGAGTGAAATGCAGTGAAATAGCATGTTAAAGGTACAGATATAGTCATTATTCATAGTATATTCATATGTGTAAGATGCCATCGTCAGTGTGAAATGAAAGAAATAGCGATGTTGTCGTGAAACACTGTCTCGCCTCTTCCATGCAACATTCTAATTTATGATTTTTCAAAGACTCCATTATAACTCAGAGTCTCTGAATCTTCCTTTACTAGTTCACTGATTACCAAAGCTATGTCATCCATGGCTGCCTGGAGAATAACCCAACCTTGGAGAGATCTATTGCTTTATTTAATGGAATCTCTAAGTGGGTCCAGTTAATGGTTCTTAGCAAACCAACTCCTCAGCAAAGAGCAGAAGTCATCACAAAGTTTATCAATGTTGCCAAGGTATGTAAGTCTGTTAATTAAACTGAGATTCTCAAAGGGTTGTAGACATTCATTCACTTGGTTAAGAAAAGTCATTGAAGAAATTTGGAGTTCACAATGGAGAAGGCAATTAAACTACCCATAAATGTCTAATGAACAAATATACTTCTCTCATGCAAGAAGATTGCTTTTAATTGGCAACACTTGGAAGTATTTAATGTAGCTATTTTCTGTAAAAGGACTGATATATTTTTCTAGTGAGTTTCGTTTGTATTTCATTTTGAATTGATATTGTTTTTCCTACATCCTTGTTATTAAAATTGTACATGACTTCATCTATACTGCAAAAAGGTGACAATAATTCAAAAATTGTTACAAAGTATTGAAGTTAACATTTTTTATTGCAGAAGCTCCTTCAGCTCAAAAATTTTAACACCCTGATGGCAGTGGTGGGAGGCCTTAGTCATAGTTCTATTTCCCGGCTCAAAGAGACCCATTCTCATCTTTCTTCAGAAGTTACAAAGGTACAGTGAATCAGATCATGATCCCAAGTGAAAAATTTGCTTGGAAATTGTTTAGACGTAGGATGATCCTAACACATGTCACCCAGAAGGGGAAAGTTTTCTCCTTAGACAGTAGAAGGTTATAGCCATACCTCCCGGAAAAACAGAATAGAAGTGACAGCTAGTGTTCCAATACAAATGCTTTTAAACCCCATTAACATATTGTAGTTGTAAATATTAAAAAAATATGTATTTGGTGCTTACTATGTGATTGGTGTTGTGAAATACATGAAGGTTACAAGGCAAACAAAACAGATATCATTCCTATTATCCCCTCCTCAAATGAAGTCATCAAACACCTGCTGTCTTCATAGCACTGGATTCAACACGGTGGAAGATACAAAAGAAGAGGGAGAGGACAGAAAGAAATCTTTTGTATAGAAAGTCTTCAGATTTATAGCTAAGTTTCCAGGAACAAAAATAATTTAAAGCAATGATGTTTCCCAAACTGAACTTTTTCCAGACCACAATTAAATTTTTCCTTACTGAGCAAAAAAGAACATTTCATCCTAATAAAAAGATTTCTCTGTAAAAGTGTACTTTGCTATATCAGTAAGGACACTTTCAACTATAAGTTAAGACAAAATCTTGGAATTGCCTAAATAATAAGGAAATGGATTGTGTCACACACCTAGAAAGTCCAGAGGCAAGGCCAAGTCCATGCATGGACTGATCAGAACTCTGGCTCAGTTGCTCTGAATTCCTCTGAGTGTGAGGTTTTTGTGTTTGTTTTTCATCAGACTGATTTCCCTCCTGACTGGGTTGTCTGCAACAATGGAAAAATTTTGCTCTTTTGTTTATGAAAGTTGGAAGTAGGGAAAACCCCTCTTTAGCTTTGCCCCCATGGAATAAAGACCTTCTTTTTTAGGCAGATTGGACCATCTCAAATCACATGCCCACTCCTGGGCTGATAACAGTATCCAGAGGAATACAACATGTTGATTGGCTTGACTTTGTATTCCTGAACCAATCATAAACCAGAGGGATGAAATTATGATGATGGTAGCTCAGAACCTATGCTTGGACTTGGGCATGGAAACAGCTCCATCTGAGACACATGGGAAAGAGTATACTAGTCAAAGTTAGAGTCTGTTAGGAAGGTCTGGTTGCTGTTAGACAACCAACAATAACTTGTTCATATGAACAGGAGAATTTAAGCCACAGAAGCGCTGCTGACTGGCTTCAACCACTGTACTCATTTCAAGTATAATGGGGCTCATTATATGTTTCATTTTCCTCTAGATTAGTACTGAATTTCCAGTAGAGAGCAAAACATATTTTAAAAGTGAAGAATAAGAACTCAATGGAAAAAAAACCTGAAAAAAAAAGAGAATTCAATGGAGGCTCATAGAGGCTTGGAACTACGAGTGTATATTGAAAAATTATTTATTCAGACTCCTCTTTCTTATAGAAAAAGAAAGCTAATGTCCCTAAAAGTTAAGTGACTTGCTTAAGGTCACCTTCTTGCTTAGTGGCAGAGTCCAAAACCGCAGCTATCTCACACATCAATATGACTGACTGTTCCTGCCCCCATCCTGTCCCCTTCAAGTTATATCTCGAATGCAATTTTCTTGGAACTAGGAAATTTTAATATACTGCATATCTTAATATAATATGTGTTTATTTTTTAGATTGTAATATTTCCATGAATTATTAAATACTTATATAATGATGCCATTTAATATCTCAACATCCCTAGTAGGTAGGCAGAGGTGTGGGCTATTTCTGTTTTGTAACAGAATGGAACAGGCTGTCCAATTCATAGTCAGGTTTTCTAACTTTCTTTTTCCTGGTTAGTATCTCCCTGCATCAATGTTGGTGCAATCAATACTTCTCTTGGTAGCAGAGGAATTTCCTAGCCACACACTGTTGGGCCTGGGGATGGGCAGAAGGAAAGGCTGTTTAAAAATCTACTTTTCCATCTGTTCCCAGAACTGGAATGAAATGACGGAGCTGGTCTCCTCCAACGGCAATTACTGTAATTACCGCAAGGCTTTTGCCGACTGCGACGGCTTCAAAATCCCAATCCTTGGCGTCCACTTGAAAGACTTGATAGCAGTCCATGTCATTTTCCCAGACTGGACAGAGGAGAACAAAGTGAACATTGTGAAAATGCACCAGCTCTCCGTTACCCTGAGTGAACTGGTCTCCCTGCAGAATGCCTCTCACCACTTGGAACCCAACCTGGATTTGATCAACTTGCTTACAGTGAGTTCAACGGGCTGGAGCTTGTGCTCCAATAGGCTGGAGCTTGAACCTCACCTCCCAGGGGATGCAGGAAGATCCCCGCCAGCAGTTTACAGTGAGGGCAGGGGAGGGGTTGGATGCGGGGTCAGTGGTTGGGAAGAAATCTCAAAGGAGGAAGGGTGAGGGAGCCATACCTGTAACCTGCGTAACTTCAGACTATTAAATATGATCTCCAAGTGAAAAAATTTCTGTTTGCTTTGAGGGTCCCAGTCTCTGCCCCCACAGCTCTCGTATCTGGAGTTCTTAGAGAGCCCCTCCAGCTCTGTCCTCAGTGCCTCACAATCCTGCATCACACTAATCTAATTCACCACCCCCTTCCCTATGCCTTCAGCTCACTGGCTTCTCCGGATCCTCACCGCATTGCTGTAGCTGAAGCCTGGAGTAAAGCAGGAACCTCCTCCCAGATCTCCCTGCCCCCATTCCCACCAACCTCCCCAAACCACCAGAGGCACTTCCCAGTCTGGCCCTGGAGGCCCTTCAGGACTTGTTTTCTGATTCTTAGTCTCTCCTCGTTTCTGATCCCCCGATCCTGCATAACAGCTGCCTTTGAGGAGTATGGGACTTACAGTTTCCACGATTAATTGCTGCCTTCTATTTTCTGGCCATTGCATTTTCTTGGAAAATCCTTTCCTTACCCCTCCATTCCACCCCCCCCCCCCTCCACCCCATGACTAGCTTAAATTTAAATGCCTCTCTCTTTATTTAAATGCTCTCAGGGAGCATTCTGTTTCCCTCCAAAAAAGTAATGAATCTGTCACCTGTGTTGCCCTTGCACTTTGTACTTTCTTATCTATAGGAGTTACCACTTGACATTAGGTTTTTTTTTCTGTCTACTTGCCTTATGCATCACATGTCCCCAGCACCTTTCATAGTACCTGGCATATGCAGAGGCTCAACAGATGAACTGAATGCTATATTTAGGAATGATGTGGGTTGGAAGAAATCAACCCACTTCTCATCATTTTGGGCATTAGTGGCACACACAGTTAACTGGTCTCTAGGTCCTAGCACTTTTAGATACACAGGTGTGTAGAAGAGAATATTTCCCATTGGCTGCTTCTTTGTCAGGGGGAAAAGAGGCATAAGCAAATTCTCTCAGCCTAGCTGAAACAAGTGGAGGAGTAACTTCCTTGTTTGGGTTTATGACACTGTAGCATTTGAAACTTGGCTGCAATACTGAATTAACTACTTCCTTCCAATGGCCATAGGAAATGAAAACAACAATCCCTCTGAAGCTCTGAAGGGCTAAATCCTCTAGGGCTGCTGCATTGGAATAAGAGTGTGGTTCCTAGACCTTCTCACCCACTGTTCCTAGAACACATAATTGTCTACCAAAGAGTTGACCCCCTAGATGTAGGCAATAATGGCAGCTGCCTTCTTCGTATAAAGCAGAAGTGGCTAACACACAGAAACACAAATCTCTTGGGGTTCAGATTATGTGACAAATAATAAACACACAGACATTCTCACTGGGTGTGAGGGGAACCTCACAATCATCCAGGCACCTGCATTTATTAATTATTTGCCATGTAAATCTGTTTCTATGAATAAGTGACCAGAGTTGCAGCCCCAATCAGACTGTGTAAACCCACACACACAGGTGATGTCTGCAGACCAGTCTCAGGGTGTAGCCGAGGTTTCAGGTGTCTGTGTTTAGACTGTCTCCCTGAGGTGGAGGATAGCTTCACATCACAGGTGCCTACACCTGGGCAGTTTCTCATCTGGAAAAAAGATAATGATAGAGTAGGGGAAATAATTTTCAATTGTAAATGCAGAGAAATCTTGAAGGATTTTGAATGAAATTTTGGAATGCCAATGGAAAATCTGAACTCCAGTAGTAAAAGCTAAGAAATAATTGCGTTTTGCTGAGAAGTAAAGAAAAAAGAAAAAACCTTGATCTCTAGCTATCTCTCTCTCTCAGAAATTGAAGGAAAATTTAGAAGCCACCAGGCATCATATTTAGTCAGAGCAGTGGTAGTAGAGTGTAGTATCTGGGCCAGAATCCCTGATGGGAGATATAGCTGTTAACCTTGCCTCTGCAGTTTTTTAGTGTTGTCTCCTTGCTAACTGACTTTGGATTTTTTTTCCTAAAGAGTTTTGTGCTCATTTGTGAGGTCTCACCCAGTTCTAAACTTCTGTTGTTCTAGATGTAAGGAATGGTGGAGCCTTGGGACTAAGGAACAAAGTGTCAGCCCAATCCCATGGTTCCAGCCCAGCATGCATCAGAATAGCAGATTTCCAGAGATGCGCACAATCATCAAGTCAGTTCCTACTTAAAGCCAAGAGCCTTACTCTCTCCCCACTACCAAGGAGAAAGTTCAGTGCCTTCACTCTTCCTGGCCACAGGCAGATTAATCTCCTCAGAATGAGGGTGGAGGAGGCTCCCAGGAGGTGTTCACTGGAACCCAGTGAACATTTCATGAACCACATACATGTTGGGGTGAGAACCATATGATTGACGGCAGCTGCCCAAATGCATGTGAGGTCATTCCTAGGCACAGCATTGAAGGGGTGATTCTTTCTGCTCTAAGACTCTAGGTCAAGTTTCTGCCTGAAGTGACTGCTTCTAAATATGGCCCCTGGTGAGGAAGCTGATATCAATTGAGAGCTCCAAAAACAGGAAAATAAGAACTTTTAAGTTCGTCAACAATTACTATGTATTTGCCCGCTCTATGTATAGCAATGCTTGTACTTTCTATAGTAATCAAATCCAGTTTTCACAGCACTTTTCACATACATTCCCTCAGTAGATTCTCACACACACCCTGTGATGTAGCCTGGGCAGGTCAGAGGGTGTAACATCACCCCTACTCCTTCCTGTTTTAGAAATGAAGAAGCTGAGAGTCATAAAGGACCAAAAACTTGCAAATAACCAACTTCTGAATCCCCAGTTTGGATGTTTCTCTCTCTCACGCTCTGATGGATATTTACTCAGTAATGTGGGAATATTGCTGATATTTATTTTATTTTGCATCTTTGAAAATTAAATAATCTTTCTTTTCATGGATGTCAGTTGCGTCCGACTCTTTGTGACCCCATGGACTATACAGTCCATGGAATTCTCCAGGCTAGAATACTGGAGTGGGTAGCCTTTCCCTTCTCCAGGGGGTCTTCCCAACCCAGGGATCGAATCCAGGTCTCCCACGTTGCAGACAGATTCTTTACCAGCTGAGCCACAAGGGAAGCCCAAGAATACTAGAGTGGGTAGCCTATCCCTTCTCCAGAGGATCTTCCCAACCCAGGAATCGAACTGGGGTCTCCTGCATTGCAGGTGGATTCTTTACCACCTGAGCTATGGGGAAAGTGTGTAAAGAAAAAGTTAATTACAAAACAAAATCTATGTGAGCACGGACTCTGTTTGCCATTTTTTTTTATCATAACCTTAGCCCCCCAAACAGCACTGGGCACATGAAGGAAAGGCGACCATACACCCAACTGCTGTGATTTAGGTTATTCCCTGTTAGAGGGAAGATCTGGAGAAGACCATTTCCATTGTGATCCTAATTCATGTAACAGGAGCTTTCAGGCTGAGGCTTCTTGTTTCATGGTACATGAAATAGTCTGATTTTTTTCATAGTATTTTTAGATCTATCAGTTACGTTTACCATTCTGACTATATGCAAATAACTGGAAAGCCCCTGTATTTTTACAATTGAAGAAGAAGAAGAGGAGAAGAAGAAGAAGAGGAGGAGGAGGGAGAGGAAGAGGCAGAATTGTAAAAATTGTGAATGGAGATAATTTGATGGTCAACTGTGTGTTGTTTTATAATTCTCCAGTCAAGGCAATGTCAGTCCTAAAATGCAGACTAAATCCACAGCCATCTCTGCTGATAGGCTTGGATGCAAAAGCGACAACCTGAAACATTGTCTCAAAACATTTTTCAGAAACAACCAAACTTAAAATGTTAGACACAAATGAACATTTTTGAAATCCCATTGATAAGCTGCCTCTATTATTAAAAAGGTGTGTAGGAAGTAGAACAGGGCCATAATGCCCAGAGGAGATCCAAGAAAGCAAGTAAGATTGTGACTGGGAAAGCAGAGAGATGGCAGGACTGACCCAGATGGCAGCTCTGTATTCATGGTTGAACACTGTGGCATTTGGCTGCTATATTGATTGGAAGCCAAACCTTGCAGTTCCCTTCTGTGTGACCTTCTAAAACAAACTGCAGTGGATACATACTAGCTTGTTTAGTCTTCCCAACAATCCTGGGAGGGGACTATTATTAATTCCCATTTTACAGATTGAGACAGATTCTAAAAGCTAAAACTAACACAACATTGTCAATCAACTATACTCCAGTAAAAAAAAAAAAATTTTTTTTTAAAAGAAAGGTTAATGACTCACTCAAGTTCATACTGCCACTAATAAATGGAAAGCAAACCTTGGAAGAAGACCAAAACATTTCCATCATGGAGTCAGGTATCTGTCCATTTGACACAAGAAAATCTCCAAGGATGTTCTATATCTTTTGAAAGAGCATCTCCCCTACTTGTTGTGTGGCATATTTAGGTTTTTGGTTGGATGTTCTTGCACTGCCATCTTCTCTTCTCCAGCAGATGCCGATGCCATCATTAGAGGAGGAGTCAGGAGGACAGGAACATACTCACTAAAGCCCGGGTTAACTCCTAATATCGAGTAATTCAGAAGGAAGAAGTCACTCAGTTTTCTAGGTAGCATTCACAATGCAAGGTAGCAAACTAGGACGGGTTATGGGGGTAGAAAAGACAGATATGCTCTTTGCTTTCATAGGCTTGGAGATCAGCAGAGTCTTCTGTTGTGGAATTTACAAAATGGTCAGTGGCTTTTCATGGCAGATGTGCTTTATTTGACCCACAAGGAATGATATTTTTTTTTTTTTATTATTAGATGCCAGTGCTTAAAACGGGAGTATTTCGTATAACAGTCCAGATTTGTGACTTCTTTTGATAAATTGGAAGATGTGGCAATTGTTGTCAGACTGATGACAATTTGACTTAGCTGAGTAGTGGCTGTCTCCCATTCATCAGAGTTCACACCCGCCCCCTTGCTTCCCTAACCCAGAGATCCAGTGTCAAATTCCACTTATCAGCAGAAATTTTTCTTATTGTTGGGCTAAGAGGAAAGATCCCCAAGTTAATCGCATTGCAAAACTCTTTTGCCAAATATTCTGTTGTACCAATGTCTCTATCACAATCTCCCTTTCAAGCATCTTCTTTCACTCTGTTACATAGTAGGCTGGCTCCTAGAAGCATTTGTTTGTGACATTTGTTAGTTCCCCTCCAGCAAAAAGTCAGGGTGCCTGGAGGTAGAAGTGACCACTCTTCAGGGGAAGATGAATACAGTGTGCATTCTTTGTGAGCAGGATTTTCCTGATCTAAAATAATACTGGGGTAATTTTGTAGTAAAGTCAATTGTGAATTTTATTATGCTCAGAAAAAACCTTTAGATGACAAAGTCTAGGTAAAGCAATACATGATCAGATGTGTGAAATTCTTAACTTAAATGTTATGTTTAGTAGGTAGAATAGTGACTAGAATGGTCCTCACCATATATTAGGTGGCCGATAAATATTTGTTCAATGAATGATGCAAGAATGCCATTTTATAATGCCAGCTTCTTCTTTTTTTAAAATGAGATAAAACATAAAGATAAATTCTTTAAAGATATCCTTTGCCTCTGAGTTTTCTCTTGGTTCCTTCTTCTTTTTCTTCCCTCTCATTCCATACCTGTACACATTAAGCCTTTATCTAATTTATCTAAGCCTTTTTTTAAGTGAGTTTTTAAAGTTTGAATTTTTTCCTAAGTAGAAAACTATTTAACATTTTTGGCTGCGTCGAGTCTTAGTCGTGGCACTTGCGAGATCTTTCTTTGTGGTGTGCGTATTCTCACCCTGGGTGGACTCTTTAGTTGTGGCTCGTGGGTTTCATTACCCCACAGCATGTGGGCTTAGTTCCCCAACCAAAGATCGAACCTGTGTCCCCTACTCTGGAATATGGATTCTTAACAACTGGACTACCAGGGAAGTCCCTAAGCTTTTATTTTTAGATGGAATATATTAAAGGAAAATTTTCATGCTTAAATGGTCAGAGAAAGGATAGGGAACATGGTTCTCTTCCCTGATGATGCTATGGTATGATTCACCTTACCAGTGAAAGGCATGTATAGGAATTATCCAGGCTTACTTAAGTCTTATGAATTCTGTTTTAGGTGAATGAGACCATGCATTTTAAGGTTTTATCCATACTCTTCAGTCTTGGTGTATGTTGTCATCCTTGCCTGCCCTGTTTTTTTTTTCTCTGTATTTTTCTGTCTTCCCAGGAAGGTCCCAGTTTACAAATTCCTCTGTGAACCCATTCTGATCTTTTCAGTCTTCAGTGGTCCCTCCACACAATAATAAGAGTAGTTTTAGTAGCTGTAACAATAACAATGACAGCAACAACATCTGATTACATTTCCTGAGACTTCACTGTGTACCAGGCCCTGTGTGAAGTCCTTTGCATGCAGTATTTCATTTGATCCTGATAAAAATCCAATTAGATAAGGGATTTTTGTGATCGTTCCCATTTTACAGAAGAGGAAACTGAATGTCAGAGAGAAAATAACTGGCTCAAGGTCACAGAGTTAACCAGAGACAGGCTTAGAATTTGAGCTCAGGTCTCCAAAACCTCTCTGCCATGCTTATACACGCTGCTCTATGAAAAGTCCCTACAGCACTTACTGTGGGACAGCTTCCTCACATTTAGTTTCTGTTGCCTTTTGTTGATATGAATATATCTTTTTGTGTTCAGGTCCTATTTATTCAAATAAATGTGTCAGGCCCTTGAGGGCAGAAATCACTTTATACCATTTTGTATCATCAGAACCTAGCACAATGCTTGGAAATAATAGAAATCTTTTAATTCCTCCTTTATTTCTACAGTTCTCTAATCAAACCTCTAAGACAGCACTGATTCCATTCCCAAGTCTCATTTTATGCACTTGTCCTATTCTATAACATCAAGGATTCCTGATCTCTGGCTCTTAGGAGCTTGGTTCTTAGGAGCTGCTCAATTATTATTGAGCAATTGAGTCAATGGTTCTTATATGCTGATGACCGCACTAGGTTTAACTTTTTTCTTTTTGAAATTTCGTTTTCCACCTCTGCATGCTGTCTTTTTAATGTTCTACATTCAGTTCACTACATTGGCCCCAAGCATCTGGTTTGAAGAAATTTCAGCAATGTAAATAAGTAAATAAATAATTCAGCATTCTGATTTATCCCTTCTAATTTGTTGTAGCTTTCTCTGGACCTCTATCACACAGAAGATGATATTTACAAACTATCACTGGTTCTGGAGCCTAGAAACTCTAAATCGGTAGGTATTGCTTTCTCTCTAAGGATTAGTGACAAACACCATTATTTGCCATTTACAATAATTGCCCATTACAATAGTGCTATGTGGTCTAAAGATTAAGGAATTAAAAAAAATCTATATTCTCATTTTACCAGTGGAACAGCTTAGCCCTGACAGATAATTATCTCTTCACTTCACAGGCTAACAAAGAAGAACATAGTTTTCAATTACTCTGTTTCATTCTTGATCTTCCATGTTCCCTCTGAGAACTACCCACATATAGGGCTAAAAAAGAAAAGAAGCCGTAACAATAACTCGTCTTAATGTTAAAGATCATTCTGACCCTTCCAGGCTTTCTTTTAATCCTATTCAACGTAAAATTAGATTTAATAAATTTTAAAAACACTAATCATAATTCACAAATTTCTCTACTAATGATTGGCCCAACTCAAAATTTCAATATCTCATTTGGATGGAGCCTTACTTAATTGACTCTTAGTAAAGAAACATTATACAATGAGTTGAAGAAATTGTATTACTGAGTGTACACTGCTCATTACTTTTAGCAAGTAGACTGTAGCTCAGATATGTTTTACACTAGGAAGAAAAATATCAGGATGAACATGAAATTTACAATAAGGTTTGCATGATGAAGAAAAAATTTCTGTCTGTTTCTTATATGTATATCCTGAGATCAGTTTTCTTACAAATGTCTCATTCATTACCTCCATTCCAGTTGAGTTCTGTGGTGTGTTGCCAGCAACTCTAGGCTCTAAGTCTGTCCATCTATTAATACCCACTACAATTCTGAACCATTGAACTGAAAGAGGCAGAATGACTATGAATGCTGTTCACAGCAAAGGCTGGGTGGGAGAGCATAAACTTGAGTCTGAGTCAGTTGACCTAGTAGCATCTGTTCTTAAAATAATGAGTGGTGTTTCCATCACTATGTTGCCCTCCCTGCCAGAACCAAGAGGCTCATCTTCTGGGGACACTGCAGAACGCAGCCTTAAGGGAAGATACAGCACAGACGAAGGGAGGGGTCAGGGCCAGACTCTTCAAAATTAGCATGATAAAGAGAGCTAGAAAGAAAGGTGGGCTTCCCAGGTGGTGCAGTGGTAAAGAATCTGCCTGCCAGTGCAGGAGACGGAGGTTTGATCCCTAGGTTGGGAAGATCCCCTAGAATAAGAAATGACATCCCACTCCAGTGCTCTTGCCTGGGAAATCCCATGGACAGAGGAGACTGGTGGGCTACAGTCCATGGGGTCACAAAGAGTCGGACGCAACTGAGCACAAATACAAGCAAGAAAGAAAAGTAATGTTACTGAAAAAAGGGAATTCGTAAGCTTCTCTTTCATTCCATAGCTCCAGTGTGATGAAGCTGTCCTGTACATGCGCACACAGCATTGCCGCCTCCTGACTCCTTCCTTTATCTGTAACCAGGCATCTTAATTGCTGCCTGTTGCTTGTTGAATGCCTGGCATGTCATAATGTGTATGTTATCTCATTGACTCTGTTAAGGAAACAGAGTCTAGTGAGCATAGGTATCTTCGACAGACACACAGCCAGTAAGCGGGAGAATTTGGATTCCTCTTGGGACTGTCTGGCTTCATCACCTGTGCTTTTTCCTATGATGCTTCCCATCATTTCTACACCATCTCTTGTTCAGAAACTGGGTAGGAATGACCATGTTGGCATACATGCCTGATTTGTGCCCTTTAGATTTACTTTATTTTCAGTATCAAGTTTTGCCAATTTTAGGAGATATTTCCATAGAATATAAAAAAGAAATCTTTAAAAAATATTTATTTATTTGATTGCACCAGGTCCTAGTTGTAGCAGTTGGGATCTTTAGTTGCAGCACATGGGATATAGTTCCCTGACCAGGAATCGAACCTGGGCCCCCTACATTTGAAGCATGGAGTCAGCATGGGACCACCAGGGAAGTCCCAAAAGAGTCTTTTTATATCTTTTCAAAGCAGAAGCTTTTGAAGACCTTTCCAAGTGCTAAAATCCTGTTGTTGTTTAGTCGCTCAGTCATGTCCAACTCTTTTGTGACCCCATGGACTGTAGCCCGCCAGGGTCTTCTGTCCATAGGATTCTCCAGATAAGTATACCGGAGCAGGTTGCTATTTCCTTCTCCAGGGGAATCTTCCTGACCCAGGGATCGGACCCGTGTCTCCTGCATTGGCAGGCGTATTCTTTACCACTGAGCCACCAGGCAAGCCCCCTCAAGTGAAAACTCTATGAAAACACATTTCCCAATCCATTTCTGTCTCTTCTCTAAGTGGAATGTCATCCTATTTTGTAGTTAGTGTTTGATGCGTGTTGGGAACTAGAGAACAATTTCCAGTCAGGATTATTACTGAGAGCCTGTGGCTTTAGCGTGCTTACGGCTGGAGCTGGCCGACCTCCCCTACTTAGTCTCAGAGCCTTTCGACCTTTTCTGCTCACACGGGCATCCTTTGTGCTTCCCTATTTTTTGTGTTTTACTTCGTGTCTCAGTTTTTTCATGCTACCTCTAGGTCAAAAGAAATACCTAATATTTCTACTTACAGAATAGTTAGGTCCAAGCAACTAAATATGTATAAATACTGATATCTTAATGACTTAGTACCCGCTTGAAAAATACAGACTGAAAAAGATATTATTTTTATTTCATTCTTAAATAACCACAAATACTAATGTGTGTTAAGCATTGTACAATTTCTTAAATGTTGGAATCATATTGATACTGTCCCCCTTATTGCTTGTTCCAGATTGATTTTTTGCTTCACAAGGATATTATATCATTGGTAGAAACATAGCATGATTTAATGGGTGAACTTTGTAGTTTGGGTGGAGTCTGACAAATGTTGAGTATAGCTATATTTCCCTTGGAAGTTTGAAATATCTTCTGGTATCCCTCTGAGTTTATGATAGTGCTTTGAGGAGAGGGGGGTACTTTACCAAGTACCAAGGGAACCAAGGGTTTAGTCCTTTGTCATATCAACAAAATGAAAGACTTGACTGAAAGAGCCGAGATGGGAGTGTGTGTGTGTGTGTGTGTGTGTGTGTGTCAGAGAGAGAGAGAGACTGTGTGAAAGGGTGACCATATTCGGATGGCAGATATTTTTTGTTTTATTTGTAGCCCACGGGATATCAGAAACACTCACCTCACTATGTTAGTAGAGGCGTAAATCCGTATAGTTACACCTCAGCTCCCCTTGCAAAAATGTTTATTCCAAACTCAGTGTCCAATTAAAAAAAAATCTGCTAATACCTGTTTGTATGTAGGCACCAGAAAAAATATTTCATTGTGTGAGAGTCCAAGGGAGAGGACACAACGTGCACAGCACTCTTGGCTGGTCTCCTGATAGAACTGTGTTTTGTGCTTGTGTCGTATAAACGTGTTATGCCTTATTGCCACCATCTTCTCACATTCTTAAGTGAAAATATCTTGCAAGAACGTAGTAACACCTGTGGAGAAAACAAGTTGCACTGAAAAGGGCTCAAGGGAGCTAGTGATTATTCAAACCATCAAGAAGTGATTAAGCATATTGAGAGAGATGCTAGCAAGATGACATAAAATTGGCCGTGCACTGCTGCCTGCTTGCTGCACACACCTAATTTATCACTACCACTGAGTAT
The DNA here is from genome assembly GCA_024291935.2 of Okapia johnstoni. Classification (NCBI taxonomy): domain Eukaryota; kingdom Metazoa; phylum Chordata; class Mammalia; order Artiodactyla; family Giraffidae; genus Okapia; species Okapia johnstoni. The sequence goes on along the minus strand of CM044306.1, from coordinate 118,615,228 downwards.
TACAGAATTAGATAACTGGTGCTTCATAGGCTTTTTATTATACAAAAAAAAACCCTGTATGGAGTGTTATAGAGATGTTTACCAGTGTTTTAGTATTATTTAGGGAACTTGGATAAGATTTTTGGATTAGCTGGATGAGCAATGTTTTTTCCCACCTAAAATAATGCAATCTAGGCTCCTGCTAAACAAAACGCACTATCCAAATATGTATTTGGTTACAGTTTAGATTCTACGACAAAATATTCCATTAACAACATTTTCATTGATGTTTGTTTTAAAAACATTTAAGTGCTACACAAATATAATTTTCTACTGATGTGAACATGCAAAACTTACATGTCTTTCTCAGTGTCCCTGGTCCAAATTGCTCAAAGTCCCAGATAAAGTTGAAAAATGTGTGTGTTTTCCATGTGTAAAATGGATAGCTAGTGGGAAGCTGCTGTCTAGCACAGGAAATTTAGCTTGATCCTCTGTGATGACCTAGAGGGGTGGGCTGAAGGTGAAAAGTGGGAGGGAGCCACAAGAAGGAGGGGGTATATGTATACATACAGCTGATTCACGTTGTTGTACAGCAGAAACTAACACAAAAGCAATCATACTCCAATTCAAAAAATAAATCAAAAAACTTTTTTTAAATGTGTGTGTTTTCTGTCAGCAGCCTACCTCCCCTACGACACCCACCAAGCCTGTGGTGCCCCTGGAGTGGGCCTCAGGAGTGATGCCGAAGCCAGATCCTACAGTCATCAACAAGCACATAAGGAAATTAGTTGAGGTAAGTGAGCACTAGGAGGCCCCTTTCTCTTTTCAGAATGTTCTCTGGTACCAGCCTAGGTATCAGCTGGAGTCCATTAAAACAGCCCTCTGGCAGGTAGGAGAAATTCAACAGACATTTAACTCTGCCTGGCCATGGCTTCTGGGGGAAGAATCTCTCTGGAAGGTCCCCTTTCCCCTTTCTGTATGTTCTCACTTGTCCAAATACTCACAGCTACTTAGAATTCCTGTCCTCCCCAGGCATTTGACACATTTGTCATTGCCCCTGAAACCCAGAGGATTGTTTGAAGGTTAGAATCTACTCATTAAAAATCCATATTGGGGGACTTCCTGGTGGTCCAGCGGTTAAGAATCCACATTCCAATGCAGGGGATGTGGGTTCAATCCCTGGTGGGGGCATTAAATATCCCCCAGGCCGCAGGGCAGTTAAGCCTGTGAGCTGCACCTTCTAAGCCGATGTGCCACAATGAAGACCCAATGCAGTCAAAAAACAAACAAGAAACAACCCACATGGATCACAATAAAATGCTTGATACATTGGTTACCTGAGGGTAGGAGGAAAATCCTGCAAGTTAAATAGTTTCTTCAGCATTGTATGTTTGGAGGTCTGTGACACAGCAGCACAATACCATTTAGGTCAGAAACACCACTTAATGAAGGGCAAGATGATGTCGGAGTTCTCCATGTAAAAAAAAGAGTAGATGCACCAATGTGGGAAAAGTGGAAATATCTCAGGCACTAGAAACTGTCATTATTGATTACACATCTACCTTCAAGGATCAGTATATTCTCAGGTGCAATAGAAACAAGTCTTTGGTATATAATGTACTCTTTGCTGGGAAAGAATGTTTATAGAAAAAGAATGTTCTACATCTTGGATCATCTGCAAAACCATGAGGTGCTGATAGAAAAGTTTCATGGAGCATGTGAGGCACAAATGGAGGAAAGGGTAAGGGAAGATGATGAGAAAGCCATAAGGTCCAATGGGGACCATATGATGATGTGGTAGTGACAGACCCCACTTGGAGCCAGGGAAAGTGGGCAGAGGATCCAGGGACATAGAATTGTGGCTCAGGAAAGTCTAGAATCAGGAAATAAAAGAAGTATTCTCTCTCCTGCTCTTATGTCTGCTTTTCTCCGCATGCTCACTCCATTCGCTGCAGACCGGCCTTCTTTGCTTCGCATGCGGAGTGTATTTTGCCCCTCAGCACTTTATCTCTTTTCTCTAATTCCAATTTCATGGGGGAAGGTTGACCCAGTTTTGATAGGTTGAGTACCACTAATTTAATCATATAAATGACTGGGTTTTACTTGAGTTTCCATAATGAGTTTTATTCCACAAAAAATCTTATACTCTCGGTATAAATATGGGTATTAAATGATAAATTGTAAGCACTCCATAATAGCTAGATTTTAAGCAGTTTTTATTTGGATAAGTATTGAAAGTGAAACTTAAACAAAAAGTTCAGTTATCTATGGATAAACTTATAATGAGTGCTAAACAGTCATATTTTAATGAAGTAACTTGTTCATTTATTCATTGCCTACTTCCCCAAATACTCCTGAAGCAGCCTGCAACCTAAGGCAATACAGATAAAATATAATAGAAACCACAAGGGAAAGAGAGAGAGATTCATTACAGCTAGACTCTAAGTCAAGTATTTGCATACATGTGTTTGCAGGGAGAACTCACAAATTTTTTTAAAATCCAGTTTAGCAGAGGGCAATAGAAAATTCTTTTTTATTTTTCTCTGATTATAAAGAAAGCCAGGGGAATTCCATTGGAAGTCCAGCGGTCAGGACTCAGCACTCTCACTGGCCCTGGGTGCAGTCCCTGGCTGGGGAATTAAGATCTCACAAGCCATGCGATGAGGCCAAAAAAAAAAAAACCGCCAGAAACACTGTGAATATTAATGCATTACATAAAACATAGAAAGTAGAAAGTTTTACTTTCAGGTCTTGGTGTTTCTTCTGCCTAGGGATAATCACTGATAACTTGTAGATGATCTTGTATGACTTTATTCTACTGCTTCCATACATACACACTCGCGCGCACATATATGCATGTATATCTTTGAGCAAACTTGTTTAAGAATTCTGAATTCTTACATATATATAGACCTGTTTCTAGACTGTACTGTCTCTACTAAGTTATAATACCATGTTGTTTTGGCTAACGTAGCTTTGATTTCTGATAAGGTACACTGTCTCTCATTACTCCTCATTTTTTTATTTGAAGTATAATTGACCTCTAGGTGTTCTAGGTATTTGACATTTCTACACAGTATAAAATGATCACCATAATAAGTCTGGTTACCCACTGTCACAATACAATGATATTAAAATATTATTGACTGTATTCCCCAAGCTGTGCTTTCCATCCCATGTCATTTGTAACTGGAAGTTTTCACCTCTTAATTTCTCTTGCCTATTCTTTCATCCTCCCACTCTCCTCACCTCTGGCAACTACCTGTTTGCTCTCTGTATCTATGAGTCTGTTTCTGTTTTATTTTGTTTGTTCATTTGGTTTTTGAATCCTACATATAAGTGAGATCATATGATATTTGACTTTCTCTGCCTGACTTATTCCAGTTAGCATAATATTCTAAAGTCTTTCCATGTTGTAAAATAATGGCAAGGTTGCATCCTTTTTTTTATGGCTGAATCTATTCCAGTTTATTCATATACCACATCTTCCTTATTCATTCATCTATCAATAGACACTTAGGTTGCTTCCATATCTTGGTTATTGTAAATAATACTGGAATGAACAGTGAATGGGTGTATACAATGAACTGGGTGTATACATCTTTTCAAAAACAAATGTTTTTGTTTACTCTGGAAAAAATACACAAAAAGGAATTGATGGATTGTACGATAGTTCTATTTTTAATTTTTTGAGGAACCTCCTTACTGCTTTCATAGTGGCTGCACCATTTTATAATCCCACTGAAAACAGCACACAAGGGCTCCCTTTTCTCCACATCCTCAACAACAGTTGCTGTTTGTTGTCTTTTTGATAATAGCCATTCTGACAGGTGTGAGGTGGTATCTCATTGTGGTTTTGATTTGCATTTCCCTGAGATGAGTGATGAGAGATATTGAGCATTTTTTCATATGTCTGTTGACCATCTGTAAATCTTCTTTAGAAAAATGTCTATTCAGGTCCTCTGCCTTTAAAAAAAATTTTTTTTTTGGTCAATTCTTTGTATATTTTGAATATTATCCTCTTTTAAGATGTATCATTTTCAAATACCTTCTCCTATTCAGTAGGTGGCCTTTTCATTTTGTTGATAGTTTCCTTCCCTGTGCAAAAGCTTTTTACTTTGATATAGTCCCAGTTGTTTGTTTTTGCATTTGTTTCCCTTGCCTGAGGTCATTACTCCTCATCTTTAACAATTTTAGGCTATTTTCAACATGTTACTTCTATCGGAACTTTAGAATTAATTTGTTCATTTAAAACAAATTCCCACTGGGATTTTTATTGGAATTGTATTACGTGTATACTTTGATTTTTGAGATAATTTAACATTTAAAGTTTCACTTTCTATTGTCATGGTGTTGGCATTTGTAAATTCACCAGCCTCACTCCTACTCAACCCAGAGGTCTCAGTTTAGACCTTACTTTCTTCAGGAAATATTTTAAAATTTCCCTCCCCACCTCCCCTCATAGCATTCTGCCTTTATCTTCAGCATCGCACTTATCTCATTGTACCATAAAAGCGTCTCAATTTCGTTATCTCCCACTAGATTTCAAGCTCATTGATAGAAAAAGTATTATGCTAATTATGCTTTCCCTATAACAAGTTCAGAGGCTGCCTCATAAATAGTCATTCAATAAATATTTGTCTTTCCTTTGCAGTCTGTGTTTAGGAACTACGACCATGACCATGATGGGTATATCTCCCAAGAAGACTTTGAAAGTATAGCTGCCAATTTTCCCTTCTTGGATTCCTTTTGTGTACTGGACAAAGATCAGTAAGTTTAATTTTGTTATATTATAGTGCAGCTGTCCTGAAGCAGAAAATTACTATCAAAGGAGAGCAGAGAAGTCTCTCTCTAATTTATATCCTGAAAGCATTGATCCTAGTGATTTGATGAGATGTGTCTAACTTTTTGCTAATTTTTTCTTGGTGTCCATGAACACGACTGGTTGGATGGAATCACAAGGTAAATCACATCATTAGTGTTAAGTAGAAGTTCACTTGCAAATTATCCCAGCTCTCCATTTCACATATTACTGCTACTACTTAGCAGATGAATTATCATCAACCCCAAAACCTCCATCAAAAAAAGAATAGAGGCTAAATATAGTTAGGTCTAGTATAGCAGAGTCTTTATCATCACTGGACGAGAGAGTAATCTTAACAATCAAGTAAGTAAGATGTTTTTTTTTTAGATTACTTATGGTGTTCAGCTACGGGTGAGCAGGTGACAGGTACAGATAGCCAGAAAGTATCCATGTTTTGTTTTTTTCTTTGCTAGCTCAAATGCTGTCATGAGAAACAAAGGAAAAACATGTTTCTCTTTAGCTTCAAATTATTTTTGAGAGATTAAGTAACTTTAGAGGCTAAAACCTGGATCATTAATTTTTTTTTAAATAATTGGCAAGAAACTCTGACAGTAATAATTTTATCACTTCATTTTTAATTATGTGAGATTAGTTCCTAGTTTAAAAATCATCTGTAATGAAATACTGGATTTTATATTGGTTAAATATCCAAATTATATCATATTAAAATCCTCTAATATTTGTGTTGGTGTAAGAAATTTTTAAAAAGTTAAACCTATAAATAATTCAGCACAAGGAAAGCCCTGGTAATTTATCATAAACATCTTAAAATCTTTATCTTCACTGTATAACTAGATCAGAGAAATACTTTAAAAATACTTATATACTTTTAAAATAAATTATAAGAAACATAAACTTCTCTTATAAAATCAAATTTAAATTATCTGCTGACTACCCACTTCTTCCCTGTTTGTTTCTGTCAGTAACATGTATGTAAAATATGAACTTAAAATCACTTTCCAGTCTTCATTTTCTTGCTCTGACATTCTTTAGATGGAACTGTGTCTGTCCCAGCAAATACATACATTTTTTCCTAAAAATATAGCAGTCTTCTCTAAAAATGAAGGTTTAAAGTATCCCTACATGATTTCTTGTCAGATATGCTTAGATATGTTGATTTTGAGAGGAAAGTGGACCATCCAGGAGAAGATTCTAGCAGGTTGTGGAAGATATGGCACCAAGATTCAAGCGAACAGTCAGGGCAGGAGACATAGATGATCAGATCTTCAGTCCAGTGGTGTGAGCTGGAGTCCTAGGAGTGTGAGCACATTCTGATGGGAAAGCTTATTATTTTAATTAAAAAAAAATTCTTATCTTTTGGCCCCACCGCACAGCATGTGGGATCTAGTTCTCAGACCAGGGATCAAATGCATACCCCCTGCAGAGGCAGCACAGAGTCTTATCCACTGGGCCATCAGGGAAGTCCCTCTGATAGGAAAATTTAGAGGAACATGAGCATGGGGCCTGGGAAGGTGGGTTCAGGGACTCCTCTCCCCACATGCAGAAGCTGAAAGACATGGATCCTTCAGAAGAGCTAGAGAAGGAGGAGCAGAAGAGGCAGAAGGGAGCCATGGCTACATGGAATCACCGGGGAGCATGGAGAAGGGATGTCAAAAAGGAGGAATCCTGTCCCCATGTCACATGCTGCCAGGATGTCAGCAAGTTCAAGGAATGAGAAAAGGCCCCTGAGGATGTTACTGTGACAGCTTCAGTAGAATGGTGAATTAGAAACCTGATTATTTGCAGGAAAAGAGTAATTGAAGGAAATGGAAAAAAATGTCTACTGAATACTCCTCTGAAAAACTTTAGAAGTAAGAGGACAACTTCAGGAGTAAGAGAGAAAAGACACACAATAAGACATGAATGAAAAGTTTACCAATGGTACTGAGCTGAACGACATCAGGTGGAAAAATTTGAGAATGGTGGGTCCAGTTGTCATGGTTTCCTGCCTTTCTCCAGCAACCTGATTCTTGCAAACCCTATTATGAGGCAACGGCTAGAAAGGAGATGTCCTTCTGGAAGCTACTATTGGTAATGAAGAAGACTTTCTGTGCTACAGTGCACAAGTCACCCCCCCCCCACCACACACACACACACACACACGCTCTGCTTACTAAGAAAGCCTTTGGCACTGAAAGCTGTCCTTTGAGGTCCTCTCCTTTTGGATGTGAACATGTCAACAGGATAGCGAACATTCCCACCTGCTTTGGTCACAAAGGTTTGAGAGGTGAGTGATTTAAGTGTGGCAACTACTGAGCGGCATGTGTTTCAAGAGCCCTCTGTTCTTGATTCTCTTCACAGGGATGGCCTAATCAGTAAGGATGAAATGATGGCTTACTTCCTGAGAGCTAAGTCCCACCTACACTGTAAAATGGGACCAGGATTTGTCCATAATTTTCAGGAGATGACCTATCTCAAGCCAACCTTCTGTGAACACTGTGCAGGATTTGTAAGTCTGTTTTTCAGTGTTTTCACTTGTATGTAGTGATTTGTGCAGTATTCTGAGAATGTGGGAAAATGGTCCACTAACAGAGTCCATTGTCTGTCTTAGATCATGTAAACCATGATGGCTCCCTGAAATGAAACATTCGATTAAAAGCAAGATCTGCAGGTTTAGCTACACCCTTTCTAGGAATGCAGGGCTGGCGAAGACAGGGAAGGTTGGTGAGGCCCATTAACTCAAGAGAGCAGTTTGACTGTTCTTACTTGCCAGGGAAAGGTTTTGCCCAGTGAGCCCTGGCATTCATCACTAAGTGGGTACAACTAAGTGGAGTATTTCTCATAGCCAGCTCCTCCCAGTTCTTGTTTTATATGGTGTCAATCACTAGAAATCTATCATGACATGGCTCAATAATTCACAGCTCAGAAAGGAAAAAAATCTTTCCAAAGATAAAGTGGTTATAATAATAAATAACATTTACTTGGCATTTGACAGGAATGAACTATTTAGAGACATTAGTGTAATTGATCCTCATAACTAGCCCATGAGGTGGGCATTTTACTCTCCCCATCTGTGTATGAAGGGAGGGAGGTCCAGAGTGGATAACCCAATTCTCCCCAGATTTCACAGCCAATAATGGCTAGAGCTGGGACTCAAATGCAGGTATTCTGGTTGTACCTACACCACTGCAACAAAGGAAGGTTGTACACATCATTTCCTACATTTAGAGATTCTTTGGCAATTAAGATCAGGTTTGGCCTTGGTATTAAACAAAGACCCTTGAGCTCTGAACATCTTCTGGTTGATATCCTAGTAGTAAAAGATGGAAAATGTGGTACCTACACGAGGGTGGCCCAGCAGCCAGGTGAGTGGGATTTGTTCAGATGCCAACTCAGTTTTGTTAGTTTCATTCAGCAGTCCTGTCCTGCTGTGGACTCATACGAAATTCATAGCTGATATCATATAAGCTCCCACTAAATTATATTTTTCCCTTTCATTCTTTTAAAAAAATAATTTAATATTTATTTATTTACTTTTTGTCTGTGTCAGATCTTAGTTGAAACAGGCAAGTACTTCATGCCACACGTGGACTTCTCTCTAGTTGTACTACATGGGCTCAGTAGTTGCAGTGAGCTGGCTTAGTTGCCTTAAGTCATGTGGGATCTTAGTTCCTTGATCTGGGATTGAAACCCCATCCCCTGCATTGCAAGGCAGAGTCTTTACCACTGGACCACCAGGGGAGTCCCTCCCTTTCATTCTTGAATAACCGGCTTTGAGGAGCCGAAGGGCAGGAGTTTCTACTCAAGCATCCCTCTGCGAATGGATAAATTAGAGGCAGTGGTTACATCGAAGATGGCCCCATGTGATCATAGTAGCTGCTGTGGTCAAAGGGCAAGGCCAGCCTAACAGCTCTCTTCGCCCACCCCAGGGAAGGAGGGATTCTCCTACCAGCTGTGCCACTGGGATTGCGTCACCTGACCACTTGATCATCAAACAAATACGTCTCCTTTTTCATGTTTCTCTCTTTTGAGGGGGACTTTTGCCTGTGTCTAGACCTGAAAAATGCTCGAGTGGGATGGAGCCATGTGCAACTCTCTACTGCAGAGGGAGGCCCAGGGAATTTCTTTGGCCAGGGCCCGGCTCAGCCAAAAGTCAAGCTGAGACTTCTGACTCTGGCATGGTGTGCGAGTTCGTAGGTCCTTATCAAATCTCAAGGTCTTATCTCTGCTCCCCAGTGCTTCTGGATGTCTCTCCCCTTCATGGAGGCACAGGTTCTGTAGAAGCAACAAGGTAGGATTCTTGGAGCTTCCACACTCCCCTCCTCAACTCATCACAGTACATTTGCTGCACTAGGTTTTAGATGCAGCTGTGATCAGGTAGAACACTCTGGACTTGGAGTCCAGAACTCTGAATCTCAATCCTGTCCTTAACTCTATGTCCTTGACCAAGTTATTGATCATCTCTGAGTATCTATTTTCCTGTTTGTAAGAGAGGGTTAAGACTTACCTGTCATGTAGTTGTGATGATTAAATGATATCAGATGTTGCATGCCACAGAGCTCAAAGTAAATCCTTCTCTCTTTGTTTTTTAGTGTGCCTTGATACTTTTGGAGTTTAATTGAAATTAACTCATTTATGGTTTTAATAGCCCTTTTTACTTTCCAAAATACACCTAATTTCATTGCTACAATTTGAGTTGATATTTACACAGGCATATTAAAAAAAAAAAAAACCTCATTGGTTTTCAAAGGGATTTATAAAATATCATGTTCTAGATGGGCATTGAAGGGAATTATGGGGGAATAGAAGGAACTATTTTTTAGTGCCTGTACCACATACTTTTGAAATAAATTCCATTTTGAGGGTAAGGAAGGCAAACAGACACAGCTTGAAATACATTGATTTTAGAATTAGAATTCCAAAGCTGAAAGAGTTTTGCTAATTCCCTTACTTTGAACTCGGGAGAAGTTAAGTGACTTCCCTAAGGTCACATGGATCATGAGCAGTAGAATCATGACTCATATTCAGGTCTCCTGATGCTCAGTCCAGTGCTCCTTCCACCACAAACAATCACTCCTACAAGAGCCTGAGATCTCACAGTCAAAGGGCGGTGGGAAGTATCCTCTCCTGTCCTTGGCTTGTATGCTGACCCAGAGCCTCTTTCTGCCTCGTGCTGTCTCCTGGTTCTTAAGTAAGGATTAGCAAGCAATGCTCTGACTTACCCTCCTCATGGGTCTCATGCTTGACTTTATCTTTTTCAACAGTTTAGCAGTTTCTGCAGCTGTGCTAATAACATGCTATAGCCAGATAATCAAATGCTTCTTAAACCTTATCCTCTCTTGTCCTAGATCAATGGCTTTTGCTCTGATCTCATGCAAAACACCCAGGATCCATGGCTTCCTGTCTTTCCTCAAGTGACACATTCTTCACATTCTTCTTTCCCTACTGACTAGCTATGAGATCTTGTCAAGTGACTTCACCTCTCCGTAGCTCAGTCTCCTCATCTGTAAAAATGAGAAAATTATCATTACCTATCTCATAAGGATCTGGAGGAGGGCATGGCAACCCACTCCAGTATTCTTGACTGGAGAATCCCCATGGACAGAGGAGCCTGGTGGGCTACAGTCCGTGGGATCGCAGAGTCAGACATGACGAGTGACTAAGTACAGGGATATTGGGAGCATTAAATGAATTGCTACACATAGCTTACTCATTACTCACTTACTTTGTGAAGCTGCCTTTCACATAGCAAGAGTTCATTCAATGCTATCACTGTTATTTTTGTTATTACAAAAACCAAGGGCTGTGGGAGGAAACATTTTCTCATACCCACAAAGTTTCCCAGATGTGGGACCTTGCAAAGTATTTGACTTCCTGCATCATGACACTCACCTTTTATAAAAGGGAAGCAAACTTGATTATAATAAAGATCCTTACAGCTATGACAGATATGATTGGCTACCTACCCACTTCCTTTTCTGCAGTGACACCTCCCCATTCCTCTTCCAGTCATCTGAGACACCTGAGGCCTTGCTTCCTGTTAGTTGTCTTAATAATCCTTCCTGTCTCCAAGGCAAAATGTTACCTTGTCCCAAGAGACATTTGTAATGTTTTCTGAAGGAACAAATTACTTTTAAGGCTCAAAGGAATCACTCTCCACTGGTGGGATTTCCTTGTCAGAAAGAGTAAGGAGCAACCTTCCTACTGCTTTGAATCAGCAGCTACTTACTCTTCTCCTAGGGCCATGATGCCCACACTCAGGGCATTGTTCTCCTATAACACATTGTGCGCAACACCCTCATCAGTGTCAATAGCCCCTACCAGCCCTGTTTCGATCAAAATTATTTTATTAGGTAGATATCAGTCACTCAGCCTAACCACAAACAGGTTAGGAATGGAGCTTATCCAACTTTAGAGCTAGGCCCATTTAATTCATCCATGCTCCCTGCTCCTGATGTCCCTGGTTCCCATATGCAAGTGCTGCAGGAGGCCTGAGAAAGAACGTGGGAAACACTCTTCTTCATGGAGGTTACAGCGAGGCAGAGGCCTTGTGAGGATACTGTCACCACGATGATGATCCTCAAGTGCCTGGGCAGACACTCCCTTGTCACTTCCTACATCCTACTTCTACCTGGGTTGGCACAGCCCAAACACCGGGCACATGGAGAGAATAATGGCATGAATGCAATATCTTTTCCTCTTTTGTGTTCCATCAAGGCAGAAATGCTTCTCAGAAAATAACCAAGCAGAAGTCAAATGCTTTGGTAGGATGGTTTGCTTGGGTTGCTTAATTTCCTGTGCTGTGTGCTGTGCTGTGCCTAGTCATTCAGTCATGTCCCACTCTCTGTAACCCTGTGGACTGTAGCCCACCAGGCTCGTCTGTCTATGGGGATTCTCCAGGCAACAATACTAGAGAGAGTTGTCATGCTCTCCCCTAGGGGATTTCCCACCCCAAGGATCAAGCCCAGGCCTCCCCACTGCATGTGGATTCTTTACCGTCTGAGCCACCAGGGAATCCCAAGAATACTGACTGAAGTGGATAGCCTATCTCTTTGTGGGGGGAACTTCCCCACCCAGGAATCAAACCGGGGTCTCCCGAATTGCAGGTGGATTTTTTACCAGCTGAGTTACCTGGGAAGCCCTTAATTTCCTGTAGGGGGCGCCAAAGCAGTGTGAATTGGAAGATTGGAAATAGATGTGTGTGCACTGCCATGTGTGAAACATACAGCTAGTGGGAACCTACTGTACAGCACAGGGACCTCAGTACGGTGCTTTGTGGTGACCTAGTTGGATGGCATGAGGAGTGGGGATAGGAGGAAGGCTCAAGAGGGAGGGGATGTATGTATATATATATAGCTGATTCACTTTGCTGTACAGCAGAAACAAGCATAACTATAGTTGTAAAGTAACTATACCCTAATTTAAAAACAAAAAAGAAAAGGAAAGGAAAGCAGAGGGATCTAGGGCTTCCAAAGGCAGAGGGACAAAATCTTTCCGTGAATTTTGCTGAGAGCGCATTACAACAGTCCAATAAATTCACCAGTATCAGCTTCCCATCCCAGCTCCCGTTTGGCTCCCGGAAAGAAAACGGAAGCCAAACTCCTGTTACTGCTGCAGCTGGAGTGGGCTGGGAGAGGGTCCTTCTATCCGACAGGAAGGGTGTCAGGAGCAGCTACATCCTGTTTGTGCTCCACCAGTCATCACGCTTCCCAGGACTTCCTTCTCTGTGGCCTTGTTTTCTTTCCAGATTACTCTTCAGATTCCCTGACATTCTTTTGTCTTTTTGTTACAGCTCTGGGGCATAATCAAGCAAGGATACAAATGCAAAGGTACGTAAACGTTCTTTTGTTAAAATTTTTAAAGGTGACATTTGGGGCAGAAGTCATAATTGTCTGATGGAAACTTTAAAGCTTTTGGCATTTTGGAGAACCAGGGGCTTTGGGGCTACTGGCAACTGAAGAGTTAATGTGTCCAGGAAAGGACTCCCTGACATTTCATTTTGGAGAGCCCATGCTGGAATTTTATCCCAAGCAAACTACACTTATCATCCCACACACACCTAACCCCTATCTCTAAGATGTCCTGCTCATCATTAGCACACATTCAAGGTGGGAATTCTGAGGAGAGCAAATCAAATGGAAATACTGTATATAAGAACTTTGTCCTTCAAGGGAAAAAAAAGAACCCATGCTCATTTCTCTAAAACATATGCATCTCTTTTGGCTCTTACATAGCTAGTCCTGTCTCTACTAAATCATAGATGATGATGATAGAAGAGGAGACACTTTTGCCCTTTTCAATGAATTTGTTCATGTACTCCCCCCATTTAATTGAAATGTATAGCAATTGAATAAATATATATTTAATAAATGCAAATTGTAAATACTTTTGTTGCTACTCATAGATAAAAGATTATTACATATAATTATGTAATATGTATTATGTATTATGCAGACTGTTCATACTGGTCCTTTTAAGACTCTGATAATGCTCTTGAAAAATATAATAAAACCACAAAAGGAAATATTGTAATCACAGAATGCCTTCAGATTAATAATGTTCCCTGTGATGCCTTTTTTTCTCTAGCTATCTTTCAGCATTTGGCTCTCATTTTACAAAGAGTAGGGAGCTTCGTTAAACCTCTATGGGAGTCACCCTTTAGTGCTCAGGAAAAAAAATTCCCTTTAGTTTTCTGAATCAGTTGTCTTAGTCTAACTTGAATTGTTCCTTTCAAGCAGCAAAGATACTGGTTTCTCCTCCTTATGCCCTAGACAGACAGACAGACACACATACACACATACAATTTTATGAAGATGAAAACCAGTTAAACCCTAAGATCTCTATTCATATGGTATTTTCTCTTAAAGATACATAGAGTGAAAAGTCTAATTAAAACAAACCAAACATCATCACAATTTGACCTTTCCATGATGTCATTGCAAAACCATTTAAAACTAGACCACTTAGGACTGGAGTCCCCAGTCTCCAGGCTGCAGACCAGTACCTGCTGTCAGATCAGCGGCAGCATTAGAATAGAAATAAAGTGCACGGTAAGTGTAATGTGCTTGAATCATCCCCAAACCATCTTCCCTACCCCTGGTCTGTGGAAACATTGTTTTCCATGAAGAAGACATCCCCTGGTGCCGAAAAGTTTGGGGACCACTGATTTAGAGGGAAATGGTTTTGAAAATAATGAGAAAGCTCCTTTTTGATGGTGAGAGAGAAATATGCCCTTTAAAATGATCATATCTGTCCATTGATTCTAAGAGGAATGTAGAACTCTCATCATAGGAAATAATTGTGCTGTTATCTTCCAAAGTGGCCAAAATTTTCTACTCCAAGTAGCAATTAATATCTACTTTCTTGACTAAAGCATCTCATGGGGTGATCACAGGGTCTGCTGCATGCCATTTCCAAGCCACAGTCAATGAAACATGTTTATTGAGCATAAGCTCACCTTGTCTTCTGTTTCTGTGCCAAGAAAGGAGGCGGAAGATGAAATCACTTGCTCTAGAAAAGGTTTGGGGACATGAAGAAGAATAGAAAATACAGACAAATCCTGAAAGGAGGGATGCCTTGCTATTAATAATGAGAGGCAGCAGTAGGTCCTGGGAGAGAGTAGACGCTGAGGCTTCTCACCCTCATTCTGGCTCAGGGAGTGCATTTGTGGGGAACGGATCTTGGTCTGGAGAAGAATCCCAGTCCCATGTAATTTACATCTAGTTTGGGGACAAAGGCAGCTCCTTCCCTCAGGCTGCCCCTGCTTGTTGCTCCCCAGCACTTTAACGAACTGTGTGGAAGAAGCAACAGAACAAATATGAGAGAACTTTAGGAACCCCAGGAAGGGAAGAGAGTCCTGTTGGCCCTTTTACTGCCCCTAGACACACCCTGTGGATCTGAGATTAAACACAGAAACAAGGGTTGGGGAAGGGAGTCCTTACAGCCCAAAGACCACCCTGGAAACCTGGTCAGCACCCAACACACAAGGTTCACGCTAATCACCTATGATGCTTTGGGTTGTTTCAGATTGTGGAGCTAACTGTCATAAACAGTGCAAAGACCTCCTTGTTCTGGCCTGCAGGAGGTTTGCCCGGGCACCCTCCTTGGGCAGCAGTCATGGGTCACTGCCTGGAAGTCCCTCGTTGCCCCCAGGTAATGTCTTCTACTTTCTTTCCTATGGTGATTTCTCTCTGCTCACCTTCCAATCCTGCACCTTGGTTGGGTTCTGGATCAAAAACTGATCAGAGCCATTATAAACACAAAGGTCTTCTTTAGGGTGAGCAGCAGTCGCTAAAAACCCTTGAACCCTGCATGCTGCTCTCTGCTTTCAGGTGTCAATAACGTGAGGCCAGTTTCCCTTCGCCTCTGATCTGTTCCTCTAGGACCTTGCCTTTTGGGGAACTCCTGTTGTCTGCAACCATGTTGACTGTTTGCTATGAAGCAGTCGGATGTCAAATAATCACAATAATCACAGTAAGCTTTCCCCTTCCAGTGCAGGATGAGGTGTTCGAGTTCCCTAGTGTCACCACTGGACACCGAGACCTGGACAGCAGAGCCATAACACTGGTCACAGGCTCCTCTGGCAAGATCTCCGTGCGGCTGCAACGGGCCACCACCAGCCAGGCCACCCAGACCGAGCCTGTGTGGTCAGAGGCTGGCTGGGGGGACTCAGGGTCCCACACCTTCCCCAAAATGAAGTCCAAGTTCCATGACAAAGCAGCAAAGGACAAAGGCTTTGCCAAGTGGGAAAATGAGAAGCCCAGGGTGCAGGCTGGTGTGGATGTTGTTGACCGAGGCACCACGTTCGAACCTGACCAGGATGAAGCAGACATGGATGAAACCAAACAGGATGGTGAGGTCAGTGCTGGTCAAACCACAAATAAAATCAGAAGAGGGAAGCAGAAAGGGACTGAGATGAGCATTATAGCAAATCCACAAGACACCCTGGTAGTTTTGAAAGCAGAATGGTTGGGAATCAAGATATATTACTTTTTTTTTTTTAAAGACATATCACTTTTAGTCTTGCTGTTGGCTAATTATGTGACTCTGGACAAACGGGCTCTTCTCCTTGGGCCTCAGTTTCATCATGTATAAAACTGAACCAAGGGGCTTCCTGGTGGTCTGGTGGTTAGGATTTCACGTTCCAATGCAGGGAATGTGGGCTTGATCCCTGGTCGGGGAGGTAAGATCCCACATGCCTCATGGCCAAAAAACAAACATAAAACGGAAACAATATTGTAACAAATTCAACATAGGTTTTGAAAATGGTCCTCATGAAAAAAAAAAAAAATCTTAAAAAAAAAAAAACCCACCTGAACTGAATGGGTTCTAAAACTCAGTGAAGATTTTCCTGTGTACTGATGTGATGTCCAGGGATCCTTGTGTGTATCCAATATATCAGTACACTATACCTACCAGCTTAGTTTTCCAAATAGAATCAGGGCCCAAACTCAGAGAAGGCAGTGGAAGCAAAAAGTTTGCAGACAGAGTTGGAATCTCTTGCCCCTACTTTAAAAAAAAAAAAAAAAGGCTTTTGACAGCATCATGGGGGAGAGGGTGGTGAATATCAGAGTTGTAGGGGCTTTAGGATTCTATAAGAGTCTTTGCCTCCACACAAAAATGATGCTCAAATCATCCAAAGCAAATTAGGAAGCATATGAAATGTGTTACAACAAACTGAAAATATAAATTAATTCAAGATGGACTTAGATAAATTCATTAGTCAACAGTCTATAGTGTATTAAGAAAAGGATTTGAGGAAATTGGTGTCATATTCCTAACCTTTAAAGCAGTGTCATAGAAGGCAGCCATTGCCTCCCTACTGAATCATAAACAGAATATTAGGTTAAGCAGAGATCCTACTGGATCAAGCCAATACTCTTTATTCTTATGATTGGACCTCCACATTCCACTTGTCATCAGGAGATCTCAGCATAGTCTCCATAGTTATTGTGATGAGAAAAATGTCAATGACCTTTAACCAAAATTCCTTCCTCATTGAAGACAGTAAGGATGCCACACATGATCATCAGTCATATGAAGTTTATTGTAAGTTCCTGCTGAGCTATTGTTTCCCTTCTTATAACAATAACTTTTAAAACAGCTTTATTGAGATATAATTTGTGTTATAACATTTCCCCATCTAAAGTATATAATTCAGTGGGTTTTGTATATTCACAGAGTTGCACAACCACCACTACAATCTAATTTAAGAACATTTACACCATGTGCTGGGTGGACTACATGATCTTCTAATTCTCTCCAAAACTTGAGAGCACAAAATACTGGTCATTTGTGATGTTCCCTCAAAATTATCTGATAAATTGCTTTCTGGGGATAGTTTTATTTTACCAAGAGAGATCCCTTGGTACAACAGATTCTGATTCATATTGCAGGATGGCTGACTTCAGCTGAGGACACTGAAGGCAATTGTGTTGGCATTTGGAAGGAGCAAGATAAGAAACTCTGAAGAACACTCCAATGCTCAGGAAGTTATCTGAAAAGATATCTGGACATTTACTGGCTTGTGACACTGTGAGATCTATGACTGAACGATGGACCAGAGGATTTACCCTATGAACTATTTATTTCCTCCTCCCCTGCTCCTAGTGAGGTGCCAAAGAGAAATGTGTTATGTAGTTGGTGATTTTCTCTCCTTTCTCTAGAGCCATTTATATACGGGTGAAATGGAAGCTTTGGGGCATGTATTTGATATTCATTCTCTAAACTCAGACTTTAGTTTTCTGTGAGAATGTTACTTTAGTGTTTTTATAAACTTCTGAGAGGGATGTTTAATGAGGAGTCAATTTAATGGTCTTGTTGTGTGCTTTTTGGACAGGACCAGGACTTAACATTTTCTTGAGAGACAAGAAAGCTCTTCCAGGCTTGGAATGCAGTGGTTCTTCGAATAATGATCTGTTGTGAGGAGAAGCTGTATACATTGTTCTTACCATACAATGTACAACAAGCCACACTTTTATAATCGTATGTGTTACCAATTCTGCATCACTAGGTAGCCATGATACATCCATGAAAACTCTCCTAATATTTATAATTGCCATGGGGAAAAATTAACTAAATACTTGTCCCATCTGACTAGGTTTAGCCATCTTTCCTAAGACTGCTATTAAGAAGTGTCAATAGCAATTAAAAAAATCAATTCAAGTTTTGGGGAATAAAATTAAGGAGAAAAACAAACCATCCCTCTAACCACATACTGAAATATTTTTAAAACTCAACCAGCAATTTTTAAAACCTCAAAATAGCTTTAAGAATTTTGTTTGTTAAAAAAGAAAAAAAAATTTGGTTGTGAAAGAGAGCTGGCATGCTCTTCCTAAGAAATTGCCATCCATGGTTAAAAAAAAGAGACATGGAAAGCGAATCACCACAAACTGCCTCTGATTAACATTTCATTTAAACTTTTAAAGTATCAGTGTTTTGAATATCTTCCTTTGACTCAGCATTACTAGACACGGGTCTGTTTCTTACATAATGAATTAGGAGAAAGCACTTGGTTCAAGATATTGAAAAATAGAGATGGGTTTGAGCCTAGGGGTGAGGAGAATGACCTGCTACCAAGTGACCAGTCAGAAACTGGATCCGCAGAGGCGCACTGGTCTGCATCTGGGAGCAATCCATGTAAGACTGAGTTTCTTTGGGGGCAGTCGCTTCAATAAAGAAATGCCTTTCTTCTCATTTTCCGTTAGGTAAATGAAGACAGTTCTGTTCAGCAAACACTTGCTGAGTACCTGCTCTGGGCAGGTCCTGTGTTAGATGCACAAAGAGGAGCAACCCTTCATCTCTCCCCTTGGAGATGAGAATCTGTGCGTGTTAAGGCAAGTTGATTCTCTAAAATACTGTTTCAAATTTGCTAGAACTAACTTAATCATGCCAAACAGATCCAGAGATCAATTTGCAAAGATAATGCACATTAAATAAAGTTATTAGGTGAGGGGTTGTGATTAAGCTAGAAAATATAAGAACTCACCATTTGCAAGCACCTCAGAAAGCAAACAGCCATTCTCAGCATTGGTTCTATGTATATATACTCTCTATTCCTATTCATAAATGCAATGAAATACATGTTATCAAAATAAATAACAGAAAATGTCAATTTAAGTACAAGAAAACTTTCTTGTGTGTATGTCTTGTGTTGTTGTTAAGGAATGTTAAGACTTCTTTTTCTTCTCAAAGCAGTTATTTCACTCACCATTTAGTTTGGGTTATTTTTGAGATTTTAAATATACGGAAAGTTTTATATGATCAGCCTTCCTGTGACAAAGATACTAAATGAAACT
Organism: Okapia johnstoni; assembly: GCA_024291935.2. Taxonomy (NCBI): domain Eukaryota; kingdom Metazoa; phylum Chordata; class Mammalia; order Artiodactyla; family Giraffidae; genus Okapia; species Okapia johnstoni. The sequence continues at coordinate 118,596,148 of CM044306.1, read as the reverse complement.
GGAGTAAAAACAAACCAAAAAAATAATAAAACAAGCATATTTGTGTGTATATATGTATATAAATTATTTTGTATATATGTTTATATATATATATATATATATACATGGCTAGTGGTTAGGATTCAGCGCTTTCACTGCTTCCATGGCCCAGGTTCAATCCCTGGTTGGGAACTGAGACCACTCAAGCCATGTGGCAAAAAAGAAAACAAAACCAGTGAGTATTATTAGATAACAATAGGCTTCCCTGATGGCTTAGCAGGTAGAGAATCTACCTGCAATGAAGGAGACATAGGATACAAAGGTTTGATCCCTGGTCAGGAAGATTCCCTGAAGGAGGAAATGGCAACTCACTCCAGTATTCTTGCTGAAAAATCCCATGGACAGGGGAGCCTGGAGGGCTACAGTCCAAAGGGTCACAAAGAGTGGGACATACTTGAGCAAACACACACAAAGGAAATATTAGCTACTGCAACTGAGTCTTCATTGAAAGATGTGCAAACTGGATTGATGCTTTCCCAGATCTGTCTAAACAAGAGTGATCCTAATGGATATTTTGAACACTTTATGTGGAATGACTGTTTCCTGAAGTAATAATGTCCCCAGATTTCCATGGTAATAGAGTCTCTCCAAAAATCAAAGAAGTTTGTTATTTGACAATGAAGGCAGGACTCCTACAGAAGGAAGTGCCAAACTGTTATTGATGGCAGGAAGCTTAAGCATCCTGAAGATAAATATCTAGACTTTTGACTGAGGAGGTAAATTCAGTCAAATGAGATTCCCACAGCACACCTTTCGCATGCAATCCACAGCCAGGTTTAAATCCCGTCTCTGCCAGTTGTAGTCATGAGATCCCAGGCAAGTTATGTACATATATTTGAGCCTCAGTTTTCACATTTGAAAAGGAGAGATTTCACCACTTTCTTCAGCTACCTTGTGTGTGTATGTTCAGTTGCTCAGTCATGTCCGACTCTGTGACCCCATGGACTGTAAGCCCTCTAGGCTCCTCTGTCCGTGGGATTTTCCAGGCAAGAATACTGGAGTGGGTTGCCATTTCCTGCTCCAGTTGATCTTCCTGACCCAGGGATCAAACCCTTGTTTCCTGCATTGCAGATGGATTCTTTACCCCTAAGCCACGGGGAAAGCCTTCTACCTTACTGAGTTTTAAAGATCAAGTCTAATAATACATGCAAAAGTACTTTGTAAAGACCTTATAAGAATATTATTTTATAGTCAAATAGGGTTCTTTTCTAAACTTGTCTTCAGACTACATACTTACATAACTCTGGAGGCTCTAAATCCAACATTTAACTAAATTTTGTGTCAAAGAAGAATTAAACAAAGAAATATTCACAGGGTTTTATCTTTTATTCCTGGCACTGTGTGTGTATAGGGTCAGCTCTGTTCTGTTTTCTAACATTGGTTATTCTCACTTTGTTTGAAAATAGGTAGATGAGATTAAGAAACTAAATGGGTAAAATGTAAATAAGCTTAGAGAAAAAGATCAAAGTATAAAGGTGCTTAAGAGGTTGACCTTTTGAAATAATTTATTTTACTACAGGGATACAAAAGGAAAATAAAAGTTAACTTTTTAAATAAAAAGTACTTCATTTATTTGATATATGCAATGTATTCTGTAACTACTGAAGGTGGTAATGATAGGAAACTACTTGAATTTAACGTTCATCAGAAAACTGCTTCCTCCATGCTTCATCCAAAACTTGCTTGCCGAAGTTTAGAGAGTACTCAGACCTCGAACAAAAATATTTATTCTCTTCTTAAGAGGTTAATGGCAACCACGTTGGAATTCACATCTATTCAGAATCTAAGTGACTTGCAATTTACACAAAATAGCATAAGGAAAGCATCACATGGGGCATTCTATAAAGCAGTGGACCCTAATGCTTCAAAAATAAAATGGCTTTAAAAAAAAAAGTAAAAGGAGGGATGGAGCAGTTATGGCTCAACCAAAACCCGACAACAAAATGAGGTGTTGTAAACCTTAATTGGATTCTAGACCAAAAAATAAATAAAGCAGACATTTTTTGGAAGGCAACATATTTAAATATTTAAATTTGGGGAATTTAAATATGAATTATATATTAAATGACATATGGAATGAATGTTATTAATTCACTCCAGTCTGAGATTTTATGGTTGTGTAGGAGAATGTCTATTTTTAGGAGATACCTACTGAAGTAGTTAGGGGTGAACTATTAATATCTGCAATTTACTTTGAAATGGTTCAGTAAAAAAAATGGAAAGCTTTTTCTGTAGAGTGATAAAGCAAATGTGGCAGGATGTTAATAATTGTTATATTAGGTAGAGCATTATGTAATAGGGAAAAACCTTTGTATTCTATTAGAAGCTAATCACTAAAGGGATGTTGCCTATAAGCTTAAATTACATATAAAGGTGCATCTCTGGGAAACTTGCCTCCCAGGTAATGAGCATTAAGCTAAAATACCTTTGTTTAGCTCACAGGAAACAACCTGACCAGGCCCACCTGTGAATGACTACAGGCAGGAAGAAATTAACATCCCCTCAGGAGGCTGACAGGAACCAGGAAATGTTTGACCTTGCTTTTCCTCCTTTTAGTGTAAAAGAAGCCTGAATTCTAACTCAGGCAAGATGGTTCTTTGGGACATGAGTCCACCATTTCCTCAGACTGCTGGCTTTCTAAATAAAGTCGCCACTCCTTGCTCCAAAACTTATCTCTTGATTTATTGGCCTGTCATGTAGCAAGCAGTACAAACTTGGACTTGGTAACAAATTTTGTTGTAGTCAGTCAAGAGCCTTGTTGCTCATGGCTAGCCAGCCCTGGTTGGGGAATTTTCAGGTAAGGTCCTAGCAGGTGCTGGGGTCCCTCGTCCTGAGGATCTTCCCTTTGAATTTCCCTAAGGCAGTACCAGCTGCCTCAGTGTTTGGCAGTCAGAGCAAGGAATCAACATTTGGGAGCCAACGGGATCCATACAGTAGATTAAGTCATCCTGGTGTGAACAGTCGGGCCTTTATTTCCTCTCTAGGGCTTTTTCTCTGGAAGAGTCCATTTATTTTGTATTTGAGTAGGGTACCCTTTTGGAGAGAGGAAGAGTGGTTGGACTTTTACCTGATTTATGAACTGGTTCATTTGTTTTTTTGGATGCATTTGTTTCTTTGGATGCATTTGTGTGTATATTATGTATTTTGCTTGTCTTGAATTTCCTGTCTTTAAAAATGGGGAATTTTAAATGATCAACTAGTTTCAGCTATCCCTAAAGCAAGTCTTCCGAGGCTTATTTTGAATAAGACAAATGCATTGGTGGAAGGAAGATGATATTTTATTGTAACAACGTGTGGCCATAGTACCTGTTGGGATCTCCACAAGGGGTTTAGGCAGGGTTATCTTGGGGCCCTGTGTCCCAAGTACTGTGACCTTTCTTGTATTAATTATGTCATTTATGGTCTACTGTGTTATTGGTATTTGTAAAACCCTAAGACTAAACTGAAGGGTTTATTTAGGATTTGTGTTTGTTCTTTGGGTTTTTCATTTCATTTTCTTTGGTATTGTTTCTCCATTTACAGCCAAAGAAATTTTGTGATATTTAAAACTTTTACTGATTTCAGATGGAGGAAAGGATCAGGAAAAAAAAAACAACAAAGGAAAAAAACCCTGTCTGTTCTTGTCCAAGAGTGGGGACATCCCCAAGGAGAAAAGAAAGGTTCCGCTTGGCTCCTAAAATCACCAAAATCTACGAATAGAAGTGTCTTTTCCATAAATGTTATTAAAAAAGGGTATTGCCATCTAGACAGGTTAGCTTGATTTCTCAGTTCTGCCAGAAACCCAATTTGAATCCAATCTCTTTTGTAACTGATGGGTTTTTCATTGCTGTACCTGATTCATGACTGAAATTTTGGAAGGGGAGCTTTGAGGTCCCTGTGTTTGTGTGTTTGTATGTGTATAACAGATGTGTGGCACTGCCTAAATTAATCTGTAAAAGAGCTGTATTTAATTAGTTTAAAGGAAATTAAGCACTTACATAAATACTCAAACATATAAGACATTGGCCAGAATACATTTTAGGTTCATCAATACTCAATTTTGAATTAATATCTGGTATATCTGGTATTAAAGTTACCTTGGGCTTCCCAGGTGGCTCAATGGTAAAAAAATCCACTTGCCAATTCAGAAGACATGGATTTTATCCCTGGATCGGGAAGATCCCCTGAAGGATGAAATGGCAACCCATTCCAATATTCTTGCCTGGAAAATCCCAAAGGCAGAGAAGCCTGGAGGGCTACAGTCCATGGGGTTGCAAAGAGTCGACTGAGCACACATGAAATCATTAAAGTTACCTTAAGCTTTCTGGTTTGATTAATACAGACATGGTTTTACAGTTATGAATTTAGGTATAATACTTTTATTGTACATATGTTTACTAGAAATCAAATAAGACTTTATTATTCCTGTTATAAAATTTGTCAGCAAGAAAAATAAACTATATGACAAAGCTTTTAAGTAAATAGAGGTAAATAAGGTAAGAGTTTTCAATAATCTTTAGGAATATTATGTTTTGGGAATGTTTAACTAAAATAGTCTCTCCAGATTTTTGTAACTTGAAACTAAACTAAATTAAATGAAGAGAATTCATTGACTATCTGAGTAATTTCAAATAGGATAAAATAGTGGAACATTAATTGCTGGGCAGGTCTAAGTTTACCTACCTTTGCTTCTTAGGAGAGGAAGACTAAAGCATAAGTTTATCAATCAGTAAATGCTGATATGATAAACAGATACAGTCACTGTATTATTTTTAAAGCTTTTTTTGAAGGTTTTTAATTTTAAAAAGTTGTGAAACAAAGAAATCCTTACTACTTTTCTTATCAGAATTCATTAGAAAAGCAACAGTTAGAATAAAAACAAAAAAGCAAGCTCCATTTGCAGAGAAACTAGAAGAGATCTGAAATCCTAGGCCCAGTAGAGGAAAGATAATCAAAAGCATCAGAGGTTGATCAGAGAGGCTTGTGGGAGAACATGAAGAGAAGTTGCGGTAGTAGAGAGGGATTCAGTACCTAAAATATAAACAAACGAACAACTAGCAGGCAGTAACAAACATCCCTCTCAGCATGTAAGGGCAGATTCCTTTTAAAGCAGAAGCAACGGATACCAGCAGGAGCTTCCTGGATCTGGTCTGGTTGTGAGAAGCAGTAGAGAAGGAGTGCACAGACGAAACATTTGTAAGAAGGGACCTGTCTATTATATGAAGGGACTATATATATATTTATATAATATATAAATTTCCTTTATAATATATATATTATATACTATTATTTGTAACATATATAATAAGTAAATATTATAAATTATATAAAATATAAAAATAATGTGTAATTATATAATATATAAATTAAAATTCCAGGGACTGTATAGTCCATGGGGTTGTAAAGAGTCTGACACAACTGAGCAACTGAACTGAACTGAATTCTAAGATAGCGAACTTTGTCATGGAAAAAAAGAAAACACAATTGCCAGTCCCTTCTAATTAACCTTTGCTAAATGAAGTTACATGCAAAACCTAGCATCATAAGACATTTTACCTGGCCTGGATATTATCCTGGCTTCTTCCCAAAGGGAACTTCCTACAAATTTTGGATTACAAACCCACAATTAAAACAGTTGAGACAAAAACTCAGGGCTTACTAGAGGGAAAAAAAGGGATAGTTAAATGTGAGACCTCTCACTGCAAAAACAAACAACACTGTTAAAAGCTAAGAATTAAAGCCACTTATTGAATTCCTGATCCCAGAAACCATGATAATAATAAAAGCTTATTGTTTTAAGCAACTAAGTTTTATGGTGTTTTGTTACACAAAATATTCTACTTGGTGATTAGACCATAATTTTGGGGTTATTTTGTCTACCGTACAGAATTTGTACTTCTATCAGATAACTTGTTAAGATGCAAATGATTTTCTTCTCCAAGTTAACACCTGGGCCCTAATCCATAATAAATATTATTATCAAACAAAGTTATATTCTCTTCGAAGAGTTTCTCTACCTCTGCGCTGTGGATGTTTGGGTCCAGTTAATATTTTGTTGGGATGGGGTGGAGGCTGTCCTGTGCATTGTAGTAAATGTCACGAGATGCTTATAGCACTGTCTTCCCCACTTAAGTGTGACAACCAAAAAATGCCTCCAGACAGTTCCAAATGTCTTTTTTGGGACAAAACTGCTCTTGTCTGAGAACCACTTGCACATGCATCAGTATCACGTGGAGGTCTTGCTCAAGCACAGATTGCTAGACTCCATCCACAGAGTTTCTTTCTTTTTTAAAAAATTTATTTATTTTAATTGGAGGCTAATTACTTTGTCTAGGGTGGAAACTGAGAACTTGTATTTCTGAATTTCCTAGTGATGCTGGTGCTGATGCTGTTAGTTGAGTACTGCACTTGAAAATCGCTGCTCTAGGAAGTCAGCTAACCCTTAAGCAGGCTTGTTAAGACACTGCTCTAGAATGACATCCAAAGGACAATGCAGCCATTCTTTATTTCCAGGTGTGGGGTGAGCTTTCTTAGTAATTCTTTCTAAAGACATAAAAAGTGAACACAATTCTACATAGTTATAAAGGTAAACACCAGAACAACACTCTAATCTTTCTAAATATTAGAATACAAAAACCAAAGCAAAGAGAACCTCTATGACATTTAAAAGTTGTAAAAATAGAAAACAGAATCTAAAATAAGACAGAACTAAGTTCAAATATATCTATCGTGTAAATGTAAATGGGCTACACTCAAATATATTTTTTAAAAGATTCTCAGACTGATAATGAAGAAAAATCCAATTCTGTGATGTGCTCAAGATACTTCTTATAAGTGATTCAGATGGTTGAAAAATTTTTTGAAATGCTGGTCATAAATATAACACAAAATTCAAAGCAAAAGGCATGAAAAGAGACAAAGGCAGGCTGATTTTTGATGCTAAAGGATACAATTCACAGTGAAAATTTAATGATTAAGTATTTTTGCACCAAATTACAGTGCATCAGCATTTATAGAATAGGAACTAAAGGTGATTCAAGAAGAAATACACAGAAATGTATTAATGGCATAAGAGATTCATTTTCACCTTACTTAGCACATGATATATAAAAGACCAAGTACACAAAACATACATTGCTGGACCTGTGCCATCTAGTACAGTAGCCACTGACCACATGTGGTTGTTGAGCACTTGAAATGTGCAAAGCCCAAAGTGAGATGTGCTATTAGTACAAAATCTGTCAGATTTCTAAGACAGTGCACAACAAAGAAGGTAAAATTTCACTAAGAAATTTTGTATATTGATTATATGTTACAATGTAATATTTTGATATAATGTGTTAAATAAAATATTATGAAGAATAATTTTACCATTCAAAAAAATTTCTTAACATAGCTACTATAAAATTTTAAATTGCATATGTGAATTGTGTTATATTTCATTTGGAGAGTGCTGCTCCAGAAAAATTCTAAAAATTAACACAGTAAATCTAAATAATTAAAACAGCTAATACATATATGGTGCTTATTTGATTCTAGACACTATCTTAAATGCTTTGCATATGTTAATACATTTAATCCTTGTACAACCCTAAGAAGTAGATATTATCATTACAGTCACTTTACAAATAAGGAAACTGAGACATAGAGAAATTAAGTAACTTGCCTAAGATTCCAGTAAAAAATCTGAGATTTGGATACTGTTAGTCTGGCTCTAGAGTCTGTACTGTAATCCATGATGTTAAAAATTGATGCATACAAATATTAACCCTGTTCTCTAAAAACAGACTGTCTTTAGTTCTATCTTCTTCAATGAAACAATTACAAAAATTGACCATATGTTAGGTCACAAGGAAAACATCAGTAAATTTCCAAAATTTGGAAATAATAGAGATAAAACTTTATCATAATACTATAAAATTAGAACTTGATTGCAAAACTAGAAAAATAAATTCCCTAAAATCCAGAAGTTAAAACACAACAAAACTCACCTCTTCCAAAGCTTTAAGAAGAAATTGAAGAATTTATAAGAAATGGTCATGAAAACACTATACATACTTCCTACAAGTTCCACATAAGCACCACCCATAAAAGGAAAAGTCAGTCTTGAATATATTAATATACTATAATATATAATATATTAATATATATATCTTAAATATATAAATATACTAAATTATATTTAATATTAAATATATTAATATACAAGAAAGAATAAAAATAAATGACTATTCAAATTTAGACCTAAAACAAGGGAAAAAAAGAAAACCTAGTTAAAATGGATAATTTCTAGGAAAATACAATCTGCAAAACCTGACTTAAGAAAAAAATAGTGTGGTCATTGAAGAGTTGCTGTCCAAAATTATCATCAGACTCAGATAGCTCTACTAAAAAATATTATCAAACTTTTAAAGTATAGATTAATTCTGTATAATTTACATAGTTCTAGAACATAATAAAGACTTCTAAAAACTTTAAAGTAAGTCAAACATAATATTGACATCAAAAGAAAACTGGAATAATCTCATTTGTGAATATCAAGGCAAATCTGAAATATTTTAAGTACAGTACAAAATATACAGGTTAGTACTAGGAATTTAAGAATGGTTCAGTACTCATTTATCTATGAATATGTGATTAGGTTAAAATCTAAAGAGAAAATTATATAATCATCTAAATAAATGCTAAATATTTGAAAAAATATACAGGTTAATACCGTCTAGTCAAGGCTATGGTTTTTCCAGTGGTCATGTTTGGATGTGAGAGTTGGATGGTGAAGAAAGCTGAGTGCCGAAGAATTGATGCTTTTGAACTGTGGTGCTGGAGAAGACTCTTGAGAGTCCCTTGGACTGCAAGGAGATCCAATCAATCCATCCTAAAGGAGATCAATCCTGGGTGTTCATTGGAAGGTCTGATGTTGAAGCTGAAACTTCAATACTTTGGCCACCTCATGCGAAGGGTTGACTCATTGGAAAAGACCCTGATGCTGGGTAGGACTTGGGGCGGGAGGAGAAGGGGACGACAGAGGATGAGATGGTTGGATGGAATCACCGACTCGATGGACATGGGTTTGGGTGGACTCCGGGAGTTGGTGATGGACAGAGAGGCCTGGCGCGCTGCAATTCATGGGGTCGCAAAGAGTCGGACACGACTGAGCAACTGAACTGAACTGAACTGAACTAGGAATTTAAGAATGGTTCAGTATTCATTTACCTATCAATATGTGATTAGGTTAAAATCTAAAGAGAAAATTATATGATCGTCTTAATAAATACTAAATATTTGACAAAATTCAACACCCATTTTTATTTAAAACTCTTGAAAATAAAAAACAATTTTAAAAAATAGATGAAAACTTTTGAATGTGATTAAAATATATTTATCTCAACTCCCAAACCAGGAAGATACTTAGAAAACATTGTAAGCATTGTGAGTAAAGACTTGCCGATGATAAGAAGGCCTATCATCATTTATTATCTAACACTGCCTTTGAGAGATGTTAAGTAATACAGAAGATAAAAAGGGAAACAGGAGTATAAATATTTTAAAGAAGGCAAAAAATTACTGTGAAGTGACTACACTGAGAAACTACAAGTGAATCAACTGAAAATGTTCTACAAACAAAAAGAAAAAACAATAAGGTAACTGGGTATTAAATGAATAGAAATAACAGTCATTAATACAGACAGTAATCAGAAAATAAAAGACCTCATATACAACTGACAAAATAGTTAAGATATCAAGGAATAAACTTAATAAGAAACAAGCAAACTAAGCTTTAAAATGCTCTTCATAGACACAAAACAAGATTGAAATGCATGGAAAGGTACCAAGTTCCTGGAGAGGAAGGAAACATTGTGAAGATTTCAGTTTTCTTTAAGTGAACCTTTGAATTCTTTACTGTGAACTCCAAAAAACACCAAAAGAATTTGTGTGTGTGTATGTTTGCAAATTGATTTTAAAGTTTATAGGAGGAAAAACACATAAATAGCTAGGAAGTATATGAAAAAAGCAATGAGTAAGTACTAATTAGCCCTGTCAGATATTAAAGCATAAAACAGTTTATTAAAAGGGTATGAATCCTTAGAAAAGGAATAAGAAGTCCGAAACAGGAGAGGTAATACAGTAATTAAGTATACAACAAAGTGGCCATCTCATATCATTTCAAAAAAAGATATTATTCAGTAAAACAATTTGAGACAACTGGGTAGCAACCTTAAATTTGGATCAATAGCTGAAAACTTCTATCATGATAATTTCCAAATGAATAAAAGATTTAAATGGAAAAAAATCAAACCACTATGTAACTATGGAATGACTGTAAACTATGGAATGTAAACTATGGAATGATTATTTTAAATTGTTATCTTGGATAGTGAATGCCTTTTTAAACATGACAGTACCCAGAAATCATAAAAGAGAAGACATTAAAATCAGCTATGTAAAAAATAAATAAGTCTGAGTGGCTCTTCCCAGCAAAAGTTGTCAAAAGATAAATTTAAAAAATATTTTAGAATATTTGCAAGTCATACCACTAACAGACAGGTTATTTAATATAAAGAGCTACAAATTCATACAACAAATTCAACATCCTGGTTTCAAATAAAATGGGCAAAGGAACTGAACAGATAAGTCACACCAAAAGAAATCCAAAGGACTCATAAAACTGTATTACCCTCCTCACAAAAAAAGAAATATAATCTTCTTAAAAGTTTTTAAACTATTATGCAATAACAGTTTTCACTTGTCAGATTCAAAATTTTTAAATACTTTCTGGGCATGAATGTAGAGAAACATGCTATTCACACATCATTACTGGTAATAATTTGTAGAATCTCGATAGAAGACTATTTTGGCAATACCCATCAAAATTAGAACTGTATTTTCTTTTTGACTTAGTAGTTCCATGTCTGGGAACTTACCCTAAAAATAATGGTGATAATAATACCAATAACAGTAGCAGCAGCAACTAACACTTAAAGCATTTACTGTATGTCAGGCACTCACTCTTCCAACTAGTTTATATAAAGGGATTCTTTGAATCTTTTCAATAACCTGAGCTCTTACAGGTAAGAAACATGAGGCACAGAGAACTTAAGTCACAGGCTCAAGGATGCACAGTTACTAAATGGTGCAGCCAGGCTTCACATCCCAGCAGTATGTCTTCAGATTCCAGGCTGTTACTTATGACCTCTCAAGATACACTTGCACTTAAGAGAAATACAAAGTGAGCGTGTTTTTCACAACAGCATTGCTTGGGATAGGAAACAACTGGAAGTAATCCAGTATCCATTAATAAAGCTTCGGTTAAATAAATGGCTATATCCACATAATGTAATACCATTTAGATGTTAAAAAAACTATGAAGTGATAATGGTTTCCAAAATAAATATTCAATAAATATCACAGTGAAAAATGGTATGTATTGCAGCCATCATTTGTGTACAAATGAAGGGAAAGAATGAATATATTTAATCTCTTTATGTTCAAAATATCTCTGAAAGGGAACACATGAATGCACACACCCCTAACAAATTAGATGTCTGTGACAGTAGAACCATGTGGCTGAGAGGCAAAAGTGAGATTTCTTTGAATAATTTTTTCCTATATTTCAAATTTTGATCCATGTTATTACCTATTCAAAAATTAAATAATCATAATAAAAGAATGGCCCTCCTTGGGCGTCCCTTGTGGCTCAGTGGTAAAGAATCTGCCTGCAATGCAGGAGATGCAGTTTCCATTCCAGGGACAGGAAGATCCCCTGGAGAAGGAAATGGCAATCTACTCCAGTATTTTTGCTGGGAAATCCCATGGACCCAGAAGTCTGGCAGGCTACAGTCCATGGGGTCACAAAAAGTCAGGCATGACTTAGTGACTGAGCACGGGAGCATGGAGTAACCCTCCTTAGGGTCTGTGTCATACAGGAACAAACTGAGGCAAGGTGAACAGTGACAAGTGCCCCTTTGCAACAAATTCCTCTCTAAGAATGACTACAGAAGAATGCATAGTTATGCTTTTAATAATCACTTAATGAAACGAAGATGGAGCAGCCAAAGATGGAGAAGCTTTATACAGTCAGCAAAAACAAGACTGGGAGCTGACAGTGGCTCAGATCATGAACTCCTTATTGCCAAATTCAGACAGAATTTGAAGAAAGTAGGGAAAACCACCTACTTTCAAACCATTCAGGTATGACCTAAATCAAATCCTTTATGATTATACAGTGGAAGTGAGAAATAGATTTAAGGGACTAGATCTGATAGACAGAGTGCCTGATGAACTATGGACGGAGGTTTGTGACATTGTACAGGAGACAGGGATCAAGACCATCCCCATGGAAAAGAAATGCAAAAAAGCAAAATGGCTGTCTGAGGAGGCCTTACAAATAGCTGTGAAAAGAAGAGAAGCAAAAAGCAAAGGAGAAAAGGAAAGATATTCCCATTTGAATGCAGAGTTCCAAAGAATAGCAGGGAGAGATAAGAAAGCCTTCCTCAGCAATCAACGCAAAGAAATAGAGGAAAACTACAGAATGGGAAAGACTAGAGATCTCTTTAAGAAAATGCAAGATACGAAGAGAACATTTCATGCAAAGATGGGCTCGATAAAGGACAGAAATGGTATGCACCTAACAGAAGCAGAAGATATTAAGAAGAGGTGGCAAGAATACACAGAAGAACTGTACAAAAAAGATCTTCACGACACAGATAATCACGATGGTGTGATCACTCCCCTAGAGCCAGACATCCTGGAATGTGAAGTCAAGTGGGCCTTAGAAAGCATCACTACAAACAAAGCTAATAGAGGTGATGGAATTCCAGTTGAGCTATTTCAAATCCTAAAAGATGATGCTTTGAAAGTGCTGCACTCGATATGCCAGCAAATTTGGAAAACTCAGCAGTGGCCACAGGACTGGAAAAGGTCCGTTTTCATTTCAAATCCCAAAGAAAGGCAATGCAAAAATTGCTCAAACCACCGCACAATTGCACTCATCTCACACGCTAGTGAAGTAATGCTCAAAATCCTCCAAGCCAGGCTTCAGCAATACGTGAACCGTGAACTTCCAGATGTTCAAGCTGGTTTTAGAAAAGGCAGAGGAACCAGAGATCAAATTGCCAACATCCAATGGATCATCAAAAAAGCAAGAGTTGCTGAAAAACATCTATTTCTGCTTTATTGACTATGTCAAAGCCTTTGTGTGGGTCACAACAAACTGTGGAAAATTCTGAAAGAGATGGGAATACCAGACCACCTGACCTGCCTCTTGAGAAATCTGTATGCAGGTCAGGAAGCAACAGTTAGAACTGGACATGGAACAACAGACTGGTTACAAATAGGAAAAGGAGTATGTCAAGGCTGTATATTGTCACCCTATTTAACTCATATGCAGAGTATATCATGAGAAACGTTGGGCTGGAGGAAGCACAAGCTGGAATCAAGATTGCCGGGAGAAATATCAATAACCTCAGATATGCAGATGACACCACCCTTATGGCAGAAAGTGAAGAAGAACTAAAGGTCTGCTTGATGAAAGTAAAAGAGGAGAGTGAAAAAGTTGCCTTAAACCTCAACATTCAGAAAACTAAGATCATAGCATCTGGTCCCATCACTTCATGGCAGATAGATGGGGAAACAGTGGAAACAGTGTCAGACTTTATTTTTCTGGGCTCCAAAATCACTGCTGATGGTGATTGCAGCCATGAAATTAAAAGATGCTTACTCCTTGGAAGGAAAGTTATGACCAACCTGGATAGCATATTAAAAAGCAGAGACATTACTTTGCCAACACAGGTCCATCTAGTCAAGGCTATGGTTTTTCCAGTAGTCATGTATGGATGTGAGAGTTGGACTATAAAGAAAGCTGAGCACCGAAGAATTGATGCTTTTGAACTGTGGTGTTGGAGAAGACTCTTGAGAGTCCCTTGGACTGCAAGGAGATCCAACCAGTCCATCCTAAAGGAGATCAGTCTTGGGTGTTCATTGGAAGGACTGATGTTGAAGCTGAAACTCCAATACTTCGGCCACCTCAGGCAAAGAGTTGACTCATTGGAAAAGTCCCTGATGATGGGAAGGATTGGGGGCAGGAGGAGAAGGGGATGACAGAGGATGAGATGACTGGATGGCATCACCAACTCGATGCACATGAGTTTGGGTAAACTCCGGGAGTTGGTGTTGGACAGGGAAGCCTGGCGTGCTGCGATTCATGGGGTCGCAAATAGTCAGACATGACTAAGCGACTGAACTGAACTGAACTAATGAAACAAAAATTATAGAATTAATTATTAGCAGAACTGAGACAAGAACCAATTATTTTCAGCTCCTAACATGGTTCTCTTTCCAGTATATCACATTATTATCCTTTTTTTTCCATGGCTAAAACAACTTTAAAGGTGGTCTATACACTCCAAAGACAGAGCTTATATATTCAAATAGGGGCTGGTCTCGTATACAATATACAGGGAGAGATTTCTTTGGTTCAGGACAATGCATTAGTAATGAATTATTCCTCAAACACACATGAAGACATTTATCAATCAGAAATTAGTTTATCAATTTAAGCCTTTCTGGTCACCTGCACATTTTTAAGTTTATCATAAGTTTAAATGTTTATTGTTTTCTGTAAAATGAAATGAGTATTGATAGTGATCAGAATACATATCTCATGACATGATTTGATAAAATCAGTTCTATCTTATTTAAGGCATAAAGACCCCTGAAAGTCACTTAACATTTTCCCCATGAGTTTTAATCCAATGTGTCTCAATATATTATGTAAAATAGTCTATTTATATATTTAAAAGAATCCATATGATTAACTAGTACTCTTTCGGTTGCTCTGAACTCAGTGTCTCTAGATGGGTCAATTTGTAAGAGGAAAATGTGGGATGTATTTTGGAATTTTTTATTTTTGCAAAGTGGGAAAACTTCTGTTCTCAGCTCATTTTAGGAAAGAATACTTTTGAAAAATGAGGATTTTAAATTTATTCTTTGGCCTAAAGCAATCCGTTCAAGCAGCATATCCCTTGCAATGACTGTGTTTTCTTGCTTATTCCATTTTGGAAAAACATTATGCTAAATCACACACATCAACTTACCTTCTTATTTTAGATTGATTTTTGATGAGAAAAAAAAAAAGATGCTCACCTAGAGGGAACACTCAAAAGAGATATAAAAATAATTCTGTAACATGA
Organism: Okapia johnstoni; assembly: GCA_024291935.2. NCBI lineage: Eukaryota > Metazoa > Chordata > Mammalia > Artiodactyla > Giraffidae > Okapia > Okapia johnstoni. The sequence goes on along the minus strand of CM044306.1, from coordinate 118,580,942 downwards.
GCCAATGAGCAATAAGTCTCCTAATCTTTGACTCACTCCCTTGGTTTTCCTTGATGATGCTGTTACAAGGCTGTTCTAAACACACACTAAATACATTGGAAAAGAATTCTCATGTCAGACAAAAAAAAAAAAAAAGAACAAAAACCTAAAAAACAAAAGGATGCATAGCGACTGTCCATCATAGACTCTGTATGTGCAGGCAATTGGGATATTTTAGGCTGTTTTGAAATTGTAGAAAGGAGAGAATGCTATGTACTTCTTTGCAATATTTGTTTCAAAATGAAACAGGAAGGGAAAAGAGATATAATCTCTTAGGTTCTGTTTAAGGTGTTCCGGAGTATTAATTATCTCTGTAGTGATAATTGCTAAACACTGAATGCCTATTATGTACCATACACTATGGTAGGCACTTAACACAGATTATCACACTTAAACCACATACTTGTCCTATGCAGGTAGGAACTGCTATCCAGATTTGCCAGATTGGAAGATTATTTACGATTTGTTGGTGATGTTGTTCAGTTGCGAAGTCATGTCCTACTCTCTGCAACCTGGTGGACTGTAGCCTGCCAGAATCCTCTGTCCACGGGATTTCCCAGGCAAGAATACTAGAGTGGGTTACCATTTCCTTCCTTCCTTTCCTCCTTATATTTCCTTCAGGGGATCTTCCTGACTCAGGAATTGAACCTGTGTGTCCTGCATTGGCAGGCAGATTCTTTACTGCTGCACCACTAGGGAACCCTGGTATGGTTTAGCTAAATTAAATAACTTGCTCAAGGTCACAGAGCTAGTGTACCAGGTTCTGAATCCAGATTACCTGCCTCTAGGTGTTCTAAATGAATCATTAGATAAATATTTCTTGCAACCAGCCATTGCTTTCGAATTTTAATACAGATACACATTCATAGTTCTAGTTTGTTACAGAGAAAGTGCCTCTGGGGAAACATGTTTTCAATCACTTTTGTTTTTCCATAGCAAGCACTTCAGTAACTGGATAAGAAGTTAACTGACAGCAGCCCTACAAGATATTAAGGGCTCCTCAGGTGGTGCTAATGGTCAAGAACCTGCCTACCAATGCAGGAAACAGAGAGATGCAGGTTCAATCCCTGAGTCAGGAAGATCCCCCGGAGAAGGGCATGGCAACCCACTCCAGTGTTCTTGCCTGGAGAATCCCATGGACAGAGGAGCCTGGCAGGCTACAGTCCACAGGGTTGCAAAGAGTCAGACACAACTGAAGTGACTTAGCCTACAGCACACACATACAAAATATTAAACTGTTATAGATCATCATCATTGTAAATAAGATTATAGAATAGTCCTTTCTCATCCCTTTAGGTTAGGGTTTACTTTCCACTTGTTTCATTTGAAATTTTTAAATAAATTTCTGATAACTGATGATTAGTTAGAATGAAACAAATTTCTCTGTAGTTTCACGTTAGTATAGTCGACTTGTGACTGGTCTTCTATACCACACAACTGGTCTGTACTGATCCTTCAATTAAAAGTGAAAAAATTATAAAAAAAGAAAATACAGCACACACACACACACAAAACCTGTCACACTGAATTTCTTATTCTTACTCTAAACAAAAACCATCCTACAATTTTACCTCCTAAATATTTCCTCAATTTGTCGTTTTGCTCTATTATGCTATATTAATTTAAGCTCTAAGCTCCTGATTCCAATCTTTGCCTCCCTACTTAAATCGATCCTCTACTTCTTAGCCAGTGATTATTATATAGAATCCAAAACTCACCAGGCTACAAGCCTCAGCATACTAAGGCACATATATTAGGTTCAATTTTCTTAGGAAAGTATACAGAGCCCTCCATAACCTGACCCCTGAAACCTTTCCAACTTTTCCAGGCAATTTCCACCTCATATGAGCAATTCTGAACACTGTGCTAGCCTAGCACCCTGGTACAATGTTGTTTTTATTATGTTATGATACAATCATCTATTTCTGGCTCTGCCTCTGGACATTTCCCAAGGCAGGGACTTTCTGACCTTTGTGCTTCAAATACCCAACATGGTGCCTGAATAGAGCAGCACTGAAGTGTTTACTGAAGTGCAGGCCTCTCTTATTTAGGAAAGTATAGTAACTTAACAGGTACTGGTCATTTTCATAAACTTTTCCCCTAAGCTTCTCCCTCAAATTCCTAGGAAATATGTTAAATTTCTTTTTTTCTCCATTTCCACCCTAGGCTTCTTCATTTACATTTAGTGGGCAGTGAATGATTTACTATGGAGGTTCTCATGCCAACTGTGAAGTTTATGCAATGTCTTTAGCAACACAATTTTGCAGGTGACTCAAAACACCCAAGGTGAAGGAGAGTTTCAACACTGACATACATACCTGCTTAAACATTGATCTGAACCCTTGGAACACATTAACCTAAACAAATGTGGATGTGTAGCACTGAGCAACACATAGCATTTCTAGTGACTACCATCATGTTAGTGGAAAATGAGAGAAACAAGAAAAGTGGGAAAAGAGCTTTCTATAATATTAGATACCCTGTGATGAATGTATTTTTTAATTTAGGTAAACTGAATAGTCCTATTTTAAAAAAAATTTGAATCAAATATCATCCAGGTTACCTAAAGGGGGAGATGGTTAAGTAGTATACACACATTAAAAATCTATTTTCAAAATAGTGTAACACAGGCAAATAAAGTGTCCAAAATGGTAGGATGGGCACAACAAAAAAAATCTCAGTGTAAGAATGTAAATGACCTGGGCGGTGGAAAAACATCTAAGTATGCAGGTTTGAATAGCACAGGTCCACTTAAATGTGGATTTTTTTTCAATAAATACAGTACTATACAATCTTCAGCTGAATGCACAGTGCAGAGGGTCAGCAACCCTAACTCCCGCACTGTTCAAAGGTAAGCCGTACATAGAAACAAATTTAAATGCTTTCCCTCAGCATGAATTTATTTAACTCTATTCCAGTTGGATGTGTTGAGAAGGAAGCAATTTCTACCTCTACCCTCCTTGAGTTCTTGCAGACTAATAATAAAATTGACCTAAGACAGATTAGTAGGAGAAAAAGAAACAGATTTTAATTTCTGCATGCTAAGGTCTCACAGAAATGGAACCCAGCCAAAGAAGCCAGCTTTTATGTTTTAGATAAAAGAAAAATAAATTTTCTGTGTGAGGAATTAACACAACAAAGAAATTCAGGTTTGGGGCACTTAATTAGTGAAAACTCTAAACAGTTTTGGGTTTGGGGTAGTAAATTAAAGTAACAAGGTTGTTTATGTGGGCTTCTCAACCTGAATTCCCTATCTTCCGCAATTAGGGTGTTCTTCTATCTTTAGGTGCATGGAGTATATGTTTCACATGAGAGACTTATTTCTTGCTTTCTGTGAGACAGAAAGGAGGGTCAGAGTGTCCCTCTTTCGTTGGCAGTTTCTTAATTTTAAAATAATCAATATGCCCTTGTGGTATATTTTGGGGGTAGCCAACAGACACTAGCTCTGTTTGGACCTAGAGCAAGAAATGGAAATGGTAGTGGCATATCTCTGGTAATTTTCACAGAAAATGCTGACATCCTGTTCTAGCTCCTGGTAGAGGTGGATACAAAACACCAACAAAAATGTACTGTCTGTCTCAGTCTATTAAGAAACAGTATTTTGAGACTTGCCTGGCAGTCCAGCAGTTAAGGCTCAGCGCTTTCACTACAGGGGGTGGGTTACATCCCTGGTTGGGGAACTAAGGTCCCACATGCTATGCAGTGTGGCCAAAAAACATATATATATTTTAAGATTTCACACATCAAAAATTCCCTTCTAAAAATAGCTTCTCCAAGAAATTCCTACATTCCCTACACCAGTAAGTCATTATTTTCTACAAGTAAAGGTTAAGAATGTATGTAAAATCAACACTCTAAATAAACCTAAGAACTTTATTTTAATAAAACAAAACTAGTGGTTTGAAATATCCTCTTTCTAGAGCACTAAAATATATGTCAAAGAAAAGAAACTAAAAGACAATTCTTTTACAGGTTTATAATATGAAAATAAAGTTCTGATATGAAGCATAAAGTAGAGTGCATTGTCAAGAAATATACCATTTGTTTTCTTATATGCTCACATATGAAAAGTAATCACATAAAAACGACATATGAAATGTAAGCTCTTAACCATAAAAATAAATCAAAATTCTATTTGTCAGAAGAATGAAACACATTCATTAAGTACACTGTGGAGTCTGATGCTAGAAAACAGATTAAAGCAAACACTACGGTATGTGTTAATACATTCTAAGATACCATTTTAAGATATAAAAACCTGGCAATTTTATTTCTAATAGGAAATCCTATACATACTAAACATATTTAACAGCATAAAGCAAACACTTAAAACTTTCAAGATAGAACTTAAAGTCTTTAATGATAAATAAAAGTATGTTAAATTATCTTCAAATCTGAACACTTCAGAAAGGTAAATTCCAGTCGAAAAAACTAATAAACAGGTAAAGTTAACAAAATGATCAAGGCTTTTTAAAATGGTTTTAGCAATCAAAAGAATGTGCTTATCTCAACAGCAAATAGAATATTTTTAATGCTAAGTTATGAGTTGATTCTTTACTCTAGAAAGCCCAATTTAGTAGGAAAAGGAAATACTATTTCTTCTTACAAACATATATTTATATTTTGAATTCACTTCATTCAAAATGTCTCCCATCCTAAGAATGGAGAAACAAACAAAAAAGCCCCCTAAAAGATCAGGGCCATTCAAGGATCTTTGCCTGACATACCGTGTAGCGACAGCTACACCTAGTGGTCAGGGATGAGTAGTGACGTTATCCAGCTATAAAGCGACAGTAAAAGGTAAATTTGGAAATAGGTCTTTTTCAACTTACTTAGGGTAAGGTTTTATCTTTTACCACAAACTATGTTTCAAGGAAACACTTGAGAATCTTTGGGGAACAAAGGCCTTAGTTCATAAGCTTGAAGCAAGCGTCCAGAATCAGTTCAGTTCAGTTGCTCAGTCATGTCCGACTCTTTGCGACCCCATGGACTGCAGCACGCCATGCTTCCCTGTCCATCACCAACTCCTGGAGCTTGCTCAAATTCATCAGTTTAAAAAAAGTGGCTAAAATAAAACTCAAACCAAAGAGAGAACATACAGATACTTTATTGCTCACCTTTCACACAAAGCACACCTCCAGCCATTTTCTTTCACAGCTTGACAATATTTACGTGTACAAAAACCCAGCAAGAAGCGTCATGTAGATTTCAGTAAAGGTGAGTGTCAAACATCCACTCAGCCAGGCTTTTGTTTTCTGCAGCAATGATAAAGGGCCTCCTGCTCTAAGCAAAAGTCTGTCCTCTTACTTGGTAGTGCATTTCTTTCATTACAAGAAGTCTCCTGCCCAAAGCAAACTAACTTGTATCTGCTGAGCCAGTGGTATTAACTCGTGCATAAAACAAATTTCAGTTTGCTGTTTCTTCTAGCAGATTTCAAGTAAAAATAAAGTTGAAAGAGGAACTTGTTTTGAATGGATGCAGGTCAGTTTGAATTGCTAAACTTAACTAAATGACTACATGTACTATAGGTTCACAACTTAGTCTGCTTTGATAATCTTTATGGATTTTGGCCGTGTTCAAGGTTTTCAGAGTTGAGCATATGGTACAGTATTCTGTCAAAAGGATAAGGCTACTGAATGTGCTATCTGCAGAAGAGCTCATTTAATAGGAACTGACCTTAAAGTTCTATCATGAGGCAAATGTTGCATAACCTCTCTGAATAAAAAGCCAATCAGGGCAGAACTGTGCTTGGAAAATAGGCATTAGAATACTTTAAGGAAAACACATATAAATGGATTGTTAACATGAGGAAGGTTTCCTAGTTGTAAATCTAAAAAAATCTAGAAGAATTCTCATTTTTCAAAACTGCATATTGAAAACATGAAAACTACTTATTCAAGTAATTTCTTCAGAAAAATACACATGTTCTGACTGTGGAATTAGTCTACTGGTCAGTTAAAGGCAGTTTTAATTACCTTTTAAGAAATTCTTCATACAAAGGAGAGATATTGTATGTGTTTCTCAAATAAACAGCACTATGTGAGTCCATTAAAAAAAAAAAAGAGGGAACAGTATTGTATGAAGACCTACAAATGCTTATGCCAAGCAGGAATCTGCCTGTCACCGGTGGTCTCACATTAATTCAAAATCAATGCTGGATTCAGGATTCTGAAACTAAGTTTCTATTACTTGAGCTCTAGCAAAATGTAAGGTTCTATGTAGCCTCAACTAGTATAATGTCTTCCCTGCCCAAATCCAGAATGATTATACTGGTAACCTCCATGCTGGAAGTGTTGTTCAAACTGTCCCCCCTGATGGTAATTCTGGCTCCCTCTTCCTCCCCAACCTCCTCCTTGGCCAGCGCGTCCACCTCGGCCTCCACGACCCCCTCTCCCACCACGACCGCTGCCTCGATCACCATGATGCCCGCCCTCTTGGTATCTATTGTCCTGCTGATAGCCACCACCCTGGTATCCACTTCCTGTGTATGTAGATGTTTGGAAGCCACCATAACCACCGCCCTGATAGCCACCACTGTGGCCACCATGATAGCCACTGGACTGGAAACCCGAATCTCGGTAACCGCCATCTTGGTAGCCACCCCCTCCTCCACTCCCTCCATCTGTCCAGCCTCCTTGATGCTTATTTCCTCTGCCTCCCCCTCGGCCACCGTGGTCGTAGCCACCACGTCCACCTCTCCCTCCTCCTTGTTGTTCATGGCCTCCTCGTCCTCCATATGAGGAATGTTCATAACCACCTCTCCCGCCTCCTCGTCCTCCTGCTGGTTGCTGGGGGCCATCTTGCCTTTTCTGCCATGGTGGCATCTCTGGGGGCGGAGGTTCGATTTCATTGGGCCTACCTCCTCTGTCAGGAACTCTGCCCATCAACACCTATGGGATAAGAAAGATATTTTAAATTTTAAATTACTTTGTTTTACAAACATAAATAAATGTGTTTGAAAGAAAATTAAAGGTAGTCTTATCACCTTATTGATGGCGCAGGCAGTCTTTTCCCTTATAGAGCCACTGCTCGTCCTTAAGATCTTTGACAAGTCTTGTCTTGCAGCCAACAGGTGGGCAACAGAAATAGTACTTTTAGGAGATAAGACTGAGCGTTTTGGCTGGTAAACCTTCGCCAATTTTTCTGTCTGACTCTGAAAGAAAGTGTTCAAAGACAAATGTCAGTTTTCAAGATGACACAGAAACATTGATACTAAACAAGTTAAATAAAGATTTTCGAAATGTTTGATGATAGTATTTACTAGGCTGCAAATGAGAGAAAAAGTTACATACTCACCACTGTTCCTATCTAGTGAAGAACTGTCTTAAGAGTGTATCTGTCAGACCTGCTGATACAACAAGGAATGATAGAGGGGATAGAAGGGGGTATGGAGATAAAGGGGCTTCCCTTTAAGACTGTGGAACAAAAAGGTTTCCCATGCCATTGGTCTCAAATGCCTTCATTTTATCTGTATCTTATATTTAAATAGATAAAATGAAGGCATTTCTATTATAAAAAAGAGAGTCTACTTTATAACCACTTAGTAGAAGTACATTTAATGTATTTGTAATATAAGATCACAAAAGATGGATGAACAAACAATATAAAGAGCAAGTTTACACAAGAGAAAATGAAGTTCCAATAAATATAAAACATGTTCTCCAGACAAGGATCAATAAATGCAAATTAAAGTAACCTAAATGTGGGGAAGCAACAACAAATTCTTACCTATTAAATTTTGGAAGCAACAGCTACAGCTACAATACACAGGAAAATAGCACAAGAACAAAACATAATTGCTCAGTCTGTTAGTTATGTGCAGGTACTCAAATATTGGTGGTAAAAGTTTAAATTACATTATGTGAAAAGGTGTAAAAAGAGCTGTTTACTATGATTATATATGTAAAGAAGATAATGCTAAAAATGAAAACAGCTATTGTGGTTAAGACAGTGGGATGATAAATGAGTCTGGGAAATGTTTCCTGAATGTCTTATATTTCATTCCCTTGTAGTCACTATTGTACCTACAGTAAGTGCTCAATCAATCTTTAGGTGAATAGAAACAAACAAGTTTGAGAAAATAGTTTCATATATGCTTCAAATAAAACTGATTTTATAATGCAATTTCAAAGTGAGATATAAATATATAAATTTCATTACATGAAACAAAAGTTCAAAGAGTAAACAGAAGCTCAGCCATACTGCATCAGAACCCCAAAAGCAGAGTCCATTAATGGCAGTCTTAAGACCAGAACTGCAGTGTTAATACCTTGGGTCAATGCACATCCATCAATCATTACATGCTTTTCAAGCTGAAATTTGCAGGTTTTTGTTTTTGAAGTACAGTATTATGCCAAGAGTGAAATGATTGTTATCATCAAAGATTTTTTAAGAAAGGACCAAAAGAGAACAATTTATTCCCTGTGTTACTACTGACTCACTGTGAGATCTCAGGCAAAACCTTCCATTCACTTGGGTCTCCATTTGTTTTTAGTTGCAAAATGAGGGGCGTTAAGAATGATCTCTAAGACCCTTTTCCAACACTAAGATATTGTAATTCAGTAAATACCTACCGCATCAATTTAGCAGCTAAATAGGACCATTCTATGGTTTAACGATTTTAGGTGAAACTAACATTTATTGTATTAGGAAGATAATGGAAGAACTAAATAAAAACATTTTCTCAGTCAATTAAAGTTCAGAAAAAACCTACTTTTAAAAATGAATGCACGATTAAGGGAACTTCTAACATTTTGAATCAATCTCCACGTAAATTCAAGAATTAGTTCTATTTCAGGGTTCTAAGAAGGTCAACTTAACCAACTGTGCCAATTAATTACCACTTACTGATAAAATAGTAGATATTTAATAAATACCTGTTGGAATGACCAAGACCTTTACCTGGATTATCTTATTTAAGCTGAAATAAAACAAAGTCTTACTAGATTCTCCAATTCTCTATAAATGGGTCACAATATTTGGTCCTCCAAAATCAGTATTTTTAATTTAATTAATCTATTTAATTAGCAAGTTAAACTGTTAGCTTAAAGTACAGTAAGCAAGTAATTTAAAATTTTATTATTTTTAATAATTTTTAGATACTCTACTCTTCTCTTACAAATGGATACTTCCAGTAGGGTTTACAACATATAGCTTTGCTGAAAAATATTCAAAAATGGAAAAATAAATGTTTTCATTATTGCTGAATGGCTGAATTGCTACTCAGTAATTCACTAAAGAAAAACCCCTTTGTGTATTTCCTATGTATTTCTCTTATAGTATGCACTATGTCTAAGCTGTGTTAAGTATGTTTAAAGATCATGTCCAGAAATACTCTGCTCTTTTCAGTGATTTAATGTGTACCTTAGCTCTGTCAGACCAGCCAAAAGACTGGACAGTGACATCCAAACGTTTTATTAGCAGCTTTCTCCGAACTTCATACTCATTGGCCACAGCTTGGTTAATTGCTTCTATCTTTTCCTGAAACAAAATTAAAAAGACCAGTTAGAATTTAAATCTACTTGACCCCCTGTTCCAAAAGGGGAGAAACTGTTTCATTCACAATGGAATGCCCAGCACTCAGCACAAAATGATTTAGGTTATATAATAAACAGAATAATAAGTCATAATCAACTAATGAAATGACAGGCATAATAATGTCATTTCAAAATAGAATAAAGAGTATGTAAGTACAAAATTCTCATTTAGTTTTCCTATAACTCACTGTGTGGAGCTCAGCCCAGTGAAGCTTTTGGCTTGAAGGCAACCCATTTGGCAATTAGAAACATGCATCATACTGAACTTCAATTTAATCAGCTGTGTGAAATTTTTTACAAATTAAGTAAGAAGTACTTCTAACGTTACATAAATAAAATTATTTTGGATAAATCTTAAGACTTACAAAAATGATTCTAAGGATGTCCACCATATTAGAGAATATAACTTCAAAGCACAAACATAAATATCCTGAGATAGGTAGATGGCTCCTTACAAAGTTTACTCAGGATGCTCGCTACTCACCCAGTGGGCCGGTCCCATTGGCTTCTTCAATAAAGGCTTTCCCACATGATTAGGTGGAACTTTTGCTAATGTTTCCTTTAACTGACACAAAAACATAAATGAATGAATAAACAAATCTAAAAGTAAAACACACATCCTCCTCATCTTCCCAACTCCCATCATATCCTGCCATCAAAAGAAGATTCCTGACAGAGGCAAAGGTGGAGGATGTTTTGAAATGTACAAGACCCACACGATAAAGACACTCACTTGACCCACTCCTCAGGTGTCTATGGAAGCATGAGTCCTTCACTGCACCTAGAACAGTGCCTAACAACAGTGGGCACTCAATATGTATTTGCTGAATGAATGAATGAACACACAGAAAAATATGGACTATGGATACACTGCTGCTCCCCGGTAGAGTTCAGCCAAATTTGTGCATCATGGCGTCCATCTATCCCACAAGGAAAATGTACCAATTCTTAGAGTCCAGCAGATATGCATATAGAGAATAACTTTGCTATAATAAGTATCATTCTCTTCTGTTCATTAATTTTTTAATTAAAATTGCTTGTTCCTAGTCAATTATATAAAGACTCTGTTGACAATATGTGGTATAAAAACAATTCTGACTTATTTTCATGTACTAGATTATATTAGCAGTTAACATAACTAGTCTGTCAAATGAAACATGTAAGACTTGAAGTGACTGGATTAAAATCCCAAAACATTTACATCCTTTCCTGTCCAGTCAATGGGGAGAATGGTGGTAACATTTAATGATAAAGACCTTAAAATTAATTGCATCGAAGTTCAATGATAAAATAACTTTTAAATGGACTTAAGTCCTAATTCTCTTTACATTATTTCTAGTTTATTTCAGTTTATAAATCAAGGTGCAAAGTTTCCTTTTTGAAAAAGAAACATGCTAGTATGTTAAAAATAATAGTAAAATACCAATTGTTCTTGAAGGTATCTAGGATTTAAAACGCAAAACTCATTTAGTAACAATCACTTAAAAATATGTACATTAGGTTCCCATTAAGAGAAATTAACTTGCTTCATTTCAAACAACTGTAGGACTATGCCTTTAATACACTACAATCTGGTACTAAAGGTCTTACTTTTTTTTCAATCCCGCTGAAGAATTGGAACATAGTTATATTGGCTGGAGGTTTGGACATTCCTAGAGCAATACATATGCCTTTCAACTCTTGAAAGACCTCACTACCGCCTCCTTCTTGAGCTTTTTTTGGAAGAGTATTCACACAGAGCATTCTGGCAGCTTCTAGTTCTGAGATGAGGTATGCTGAAGTAAACAAAATAAGATTTCAAAATGAGATACAGCTACAATTAATAGTCATAAGTCCGGAGTCACAACTCTATAGACCTAATGATACGTAATAAAGCTGCAAGAATGGATAAAAACAAGAAAGGAAAACAATTTTTTACCTGCAAATTATGTAACACATAAACTGGTTCTGTAATTCAGTATTTAACCAATACATGTTTAAAGCCTGATTTAAAAGCAAGCAATTATTTTTTGAAACCAAAAGATCAAGGTAGATCACATCTTAAAATCTGATTCTTGCATTTCACTATTAAGGAACCTCCAGAACATGGGTTGGCATCTGTTAACAAATTGGCAAAAGGTGGCAGGTGGCTAATTTTCAGCAACAGTTAAAAAGGTTATACATATATATATATCTATATCTATACTTTACTTCTCACAGCTGATACACACCAGTGATATAACTATCCTGCCCTCTTACCTTCCTACACTCAAGTAGTCTGTTTAAGACTGGAGTGAAAGAGTATTTTTAAGTAGTCAAAGCTTCACTTACAAGAGAAGGGGGAAGGTACTAAATTTACAAACATCCCTTTTTCATTCATGGTCTTCTGTAGCCTAATGTCACCTTCTGGCAGGTCACACAATACCCTCTTTCATCTATATTCTTCTTCACATTCCCTTTCCTCCTACATTCCTCATTCTCACCCCATCCCCTGGCGGGGGGAACCCCAAAACTTTCTAATCATTTCTGGGTGGAGTCCTTTCATATCAGTATCATTCCCTTGTTTGTTGACTTCAGCCAGGTATAATGAGGGCTGCGATCTACTTCAGGTAATTCAGTTGAAGGTAAAAATATTCAATCTTATTCCTTTTACCTTCCAAAGGACATTTGTATTTTTAGATGTTTAATAATCATTTGGATCTTAGGATTTCAGGTTATGTGACAAAGTGAGAACCTTCTGACAATCTTAGGAAGAGAGCTGGAAAAAGACATTTTCTGGGCTCTTAAGCCCTACAGTAAGTATAAAAGAATGATCAGCTTGAATATCTCATTTCCTACACCCAAGGTGTAATGTGAGAAGTACAGGGGTCATAATTTTAGCAGACCGTTTCTGAAAAGCTGCCAAATCCTATTCTAGAATAAACACAGCTAAGTTTCTGGAAAGGTCATTCTAAATGGGCTTGGTAAAATCTTAACATGTTCTGTATAGCAAACTGCATGAGTTAAAAGATCAAAATAGTAAAACCCCACTGCTATGAAAATAATCAACTGTTTTTGCAAATAAGGTTTTATTGGAACATGGCCACACTCTAAAATTCATTTACATGTCATCTATGGCCACTTACATGCTACAACAGTGGAGTTAAGTAGTTGTCAGAGACCTTATGGCCCACAAAGCAGAAAATAATTACTATCTGGCCCTTTAAGAAAAAGTTTGCCAACCCTTGCTCTAGAAAATCATATATATGATTTAATAAATTGGTCTCTAAATTTGGGACAACAAAGCTCAGGCATTCACAAAATTAGTTTACTAACACAATTACCATCAAAAAGCATTAACTGTAACTGGTGTGTTCAAAATATCAGAAAAGGCACTGAGGATATATAAAACACAACAAAGATTATCTCTACTGACAATCTAATTAGAAATAAGAGTATATGCATACAAAGATATCAGACTTATTATATCTAAGGGAAATATTAATATCCTGACAACCACAAAGGCCAATGAACAGCTACAACAGTTCTTAACCTGACACATGAGAGTTTTTCAGCCACTACAGACTATTAGAGAATACACTATTCTGTTTTACTAACAATTCTAACGAGGTTGGTTATTTTCCCCCCTCAGGACGCAATGTATTAAAAGATTCAATTCAATAAGGTAGGGTGCTGCAAGAAGCAAGTAAAATTATAGCACTGAGATGTGACAACTGATACTTGGAAAGATGAGAAATATTTATACAGAGTGAAAAGAGAATGAGTACATGTACATAAATGCGTACTAGCATGAGAGAGGATACAAACCAGGGAATATTCAGAAAGAGGAAAGAGCAGAAGCAAAGATAAAGAGAAGGAAGGAAGCAGTGCGTATGTATGTATGAAGAATTCCAAAAGCAGAGTAAGCTTTAGTTGATTTAGTCATTTAGTTAAGGAGCAAACAGTTGTATAGTCTTGAAGAGCTTTGAGGTAATAGCACATTAAAATATAATGATGACCCTGAGTCCAAAATAATAATGTTCAGAACAGTGTGCTTAAGAAACAGGAAAGAGTTGAAGGCATTTTTATAAAATATTTATATTCCAAGTGGTTTTCTATAAGTATCAGGAACAAAAAGACCAAACTCTGAGTTCTCTGGAAGAATTAGCTAATTCAGGGTCCTTACTGAGCTTTCCACACAGCTGTTGTCTTCCTATGTAAGATAACATATTCTAAGTGCCAAATATCAGGTATTGGTAAGGATAAGCAGAGCTACAAAGGAAGATTCAGTGAGTATACTGTGGCTGAGCCAGTTATTGAAATTACACAATCTGAAGGATAATGAATGCATGTATAAGAACTACATGCCACCAATATCAGTAATATTGCAATATCTAACAATATGCACCCATCCCCCACCTCTATACCCACCCAGTAACAATCATTTGACAAAGGGGAAGATAAAGTGATTTTAGAATACCTTAGTTTCTAAATATAATGGCTATGAACACACACTTTTTTAAAAACTAAACATTCAAAATTGGAGTTGCATCATTTTTCAGAAGCCATAGTTAAGTTGTAAAGACAAACATTTGAAAGATGCTCTGAAACGTGTTTGTCATAATAAGAACTATAATATTCACTTAACCAAAGCTTAATCTAAATGTGTCTCAGAATGCTACAAAAATTCTGAGTTTAACATGACTGCTGGTTATTTGTTGGAGAGTTTACATAAGGCGATAAAATTTGAGTCTACTTACTGTTTCTCAGGATGAAAAGAAAAACTAGTAGTTAGTATATTAAAAAAAATAACATAGAAGGAAATAACTTTTCATAAAAATTTACTTCCCAAATGATAAGTACAGGAACAATCCAACAATCCAAATAGTATTCTAGAAATGCTTACATTGTAATTTGACATCTTTACAAAATTGAAATCCACAAATAAGTACCCAGCCACAAAGAAATAACAACACAAAATACTTTAAATAATTACATTTTCCATTTACTGTGCCTAGAATGGTTACTGTCCACAAATTAAAAAAAAAATCTTCATTATTCCCATAGTATCTTCCTAGTTGATTTTAGTGTGCTTCTGGTCTAGAACACTGATGTTTGGATGACGAAACACTTGGATAACCCTCCAGCACTACTTTTGGTCATGTTAGGTGAAGCACAGCAGGCTGAGCACCACACCGAATTTCAACCGTAAAAGAGCAGCAATTACAAAAGGACACTGCTACCAGTGCATGAACCCACCATTAGCTTCTTAGTTAGAAATTTTAAACAAAGTTTGCTTTAAACCTGTTTTATTAGTCATGGAAAACATAAACAGAAAACAGCTACATTCTAGTAGCCATGAACTTACTGAGCAAAAGGAGGCAGTTCTTCTGAACGAGAAGGCGCTTGGTCACATCCCCAGATGTCAGTGAAAGATATGGACAGTTCATCTCCCCTAGTAGCCCACTCACCTCAAGCTGGAATTCTTCAGCTTCACTTGGGCCTTTTAAGAATTAAAATAATCTTATTTAACAAAAATTACTGTTTTCCCCATTGGCATAGTAATTATCTATAAATTGAAATTTTTAATAGTATTTTCCTAACACAAATTCCTTTCTCTTCTAATCCAGCCTTTCTCACACCACTGCCTATTTGCTTTCTTAAACAATTTTCATTAGGTTATTACCTTTAATGGATTCCTAAGTTCCACCTCATCCAATCTAATTTTTTCTGTTTGCCTTTAAAGATTCTTCATAGCCTCTCTGCTTGCCCTTTCTGGTATATTGGTAGGAGTAATTCCTATTACTTGTATATAGTAGTTACCTACAACCTCCAAAAATTTTCCCTCTAGTTGTGCCAGGCTGGTCTCCTCACCAGCCTGGAAATGGTCAGTCTCATTTCTACCTACGTGTCCTAACTTAAGTGACTCTCTGTGACTGATATGCCCTCTACCCTCTCCTCCTCTATTAAATCCCACATATCCATCAAAGTCCAGTTAGTCTTGCTCCTTGATGAAACCTTCCCCAAAGCCTGCTACACTCACTGAGTCTCTTTCCCTGTGAACCACAAAGTGAACTATTTAACTACTGTTCTAATCTCCATTTGTTTCAGTTGTGTCTAAAATTCCCATTTGAAGATGGTGAACATGATTTGTATTTCTGTATTCTCATAACATGACAGATACAGCGTTTACTGGGTGAACCAAGAAAAAGCAATGCTCTTCTTACTGTTTTGATAGTCTTCTATCCAGTATTGCAAAGGGGTAAAATTTAACTAATACACTTTGAGAGAGTCACTTGATTTGACTCCATTTTCTCACCTATAAAATGGGAAGAATGCATTATCAGTGTTTTGCAAGCTGTGTTCTGTGAACTCTAGAGTTTCAAAGAACCCTGTTAGAGGCAGCTGGAGAAGAGACAGCTGTGCTCAGAGCACCCCCTCTCAACTTCAACTAGAACACCATACTTTTACCTGTTTTGTATTGACTTCTATATGTTTTCATCTGAACAACAGGGCTCCTGGTTATAAACAGTTACCGTCTAGTATTAAGTGTTTCCAAAGGCACCCACAGTCTCCAGTCTCTGAAATGTCAGGTAAACAGGCAATGTAAAGAACACTGGCTCCCAAACCTGACTGCTGGGGACTGAAGCCTGCCTGTATCACTTACTGGTTGTGTGACCTCAGGCAAGGGACTTAAACTTTGTGCTTCCTTGTTTGATGTATAAAAGGAGGAATAAAAGCAGCCTGGTAGGGTTGCCCTGTGGTTTAAATGAGTTAATACTTGTAAAGTGCTTAGAATATGGCTAGTGCTCAGTAAGTGTAAGCTGTGGCTACTACTTTTACACTATACTCTCCTTAATAATTACAGTTGGATCCAACCAACTATACACATTAAATATACTAAATACGTAAGAGTAAGCTCTTCGAAATGGGATTCTGTAGGGGTGGATTATGTGTATAGTTTTCCACAAGGGTGGATTAGCAAATTTTTCTTTGTTTCCTACTATGGGTTTACCTATGACAGGCGGGAACCAGATTGTGGAGTGTCAGGTTCTAAGCTTTTGATTCTTTCACAGCATCAAAACTAGTGCTAAAGCAGTAACAAAATTGGCAAATATCAAACAGCTCTCCACACCATAAATCTGATGATGATGGATCTGGTTGTGATGCAGCTAGTGATACATTCCTGTGATACAGAAAGTTCCTTAATAAAGTGTTTTTTCTCCCCATGTTTAACAGAATTATAACACATTTACATGCTACATATACTTCTGGAATTTGGTAGTCCTCAGAGAAAACACCTCAATTTCTAGTTTTGGCCAACAATTTAAGATCTTACAATTTTTACAAAGAATGAAAAGTTCATATATACTCTGTCTCCATTTTTTTGTATCTCAGTAAAAGGGTCTTTTCAATTTCCACAAACAGCTGTATGACTACATTCTGGTTTTTCGAATTCAGAATCACCTTATCTATAAAAACAATGGAGGGGAAAAAAAGCATTCTGTTTCCGTATGAATTTTTGTTTTACATTTATAAAGAATTTGAAATTTCAGCTGTAATACTGATAATGTTCACCCAAAATACAAACTTCATTTTTATATTTGCACCTAAAACTGAATGTTTACTTACTGTTAGTTGCTTGCACATTTTCCTCTAGTTTACAGAGCACTCTTAATTCAGACACCAACCAAGCACAGAGTTTGGTAAACTCAGGGGAACTGGCTCCAGCAGTGACGGCCTGAGACAGAGCGCCATCTTCTAACAATGGACCCTTGTAACTGGTGAGTAAGAAATTACACTTCAGAAGAACATAAAATCACATCTAATATGTTACAAATACAATATATTCACATTTTATTTGTTTAATTAAACAATGATTTAATAAAGCTACAATGACCAATCTCTAAACTTGCATATATAAATAAACCATTAAAAAAACAAGCTAATCCCTTCAAAATATGTGAATACTGAATAGACTCACACGTACTAGTAAATTATGTCAAACTCTGTACATTTACTGAGAGCTCACTGTACAAAGGTTTGCCTTCTCACTTTAATTGAATTAGCATTAAAACTAGATTATAAGTGATAAATTATACTAGAGTTTGGGGTTCCCTGGTGTTCAGTGGTAAAGAATCCACCTGCAAGGCAGAAGACACGAGTTTGATCGCTGGGTAGGGAAGATCTCCTGGAGAAGGGCATGGCAACCTACTCCAATATTCTTGCCTGGAGAATCCCACGGACAGAGGGGCCTGGTGGGCTAAAGTCCATAGGGCTGCAAAGAATCCGACAGAACTGAAGCGACTGAACATGCACACATGCATGCTACAGGTTACTATTTAAGAAATGAAACTTAGATTGTCTTTTATAGAAGATATTCCAGAAATTAATTAGAGGTTTTAATGATTTTCTTTAAAAGCAAAAACTTGCCAATTATTATATCCTTCTTCTATATTTAATGATAGTTAAAATTTGTAAGACATACTAGTACCACAGAAATGTCAAGATTAATAATTGCTGGCAAATTGATGTTTGGGTGAACTGGTGCAAATGAATCCCAATCCTTTGTAAGGGATTCAAATGTAATTTTTAAAAATTATTAAATGCGTAAATATTCATAAAAGACAATAGTAACAATGAACCTCAATCTAGAAAATAGCTAGAATTAAGTATTTTGTCATTCTCAAAGTCATCTTAAAATATACATTCTTCAGAAGGTTATTTTATCTTTTAAATGTAATACTGATAAATACTTATGAAATATGCTCAAGGTAATTCGATATTTAGAGGTACAGAAATGCCAGAGAAATGACATTTAGTTCTTTTAAAAATATAACTATATGCTTACATATTTAATGGGACAGAAGAAACCTCACACAAAAAAATGAGGTTATATATAGTATAGTCTGGCATCTAGATTTAAAATCAAATTATTAATAGACAGTGAAATTAAGAAAAAAAACAGGCCTAGAAACTTCTCCTCCTGTTACACATTTAAACTTTATTAATTTTTTCCTGCAAGTAATTACTGAATTCCTACTGTGTACCAGGCTAAAAATAAATCATGGTCATTTATTTCTAATTGTTGTTGTTTTTCACTCGCTCAGTCATGTCTGACTTTTTGTGATCCATGTACTACAGCACACCAGGCTTCCCTGTCCTTCACCATCTCCCAGTCTGCTCAAACTCATGTCCATGGAGTTGGTGATGCCATCCAACCATCTCATCCTCCATCACCTACTTCTCCTGCCCTCAATCTTCCACAGCAAATCCTTGAAAAGTACATGTCATTTAATTAAGACTAAATTTTAATGGCTGAATGCCACCAAACTAGACAGTTATATGTTAAAATTTATAGTCAAAGTTTCAGAGTATCCCACAGTTTACATTACAACCCATCTCCATGATTTATTTAACTAATTATTATAGCAACAATGACTTTTATAGTACCCAAGAGAAGAAAAACATAGTTAACAGAGACTAAAAGAACAATAATGGGAAGAGGTGGCATCAATCACTTAATTGTTAAAGGACCTCTATCCATGCAGAGTAACTATATTTAAATAAGGTTTACCTCCATCCTCTCTCTACTTCTCCTTCATCACTAATCTTAAGTGTTCTTCCAGGAAGCTTAGGACTTGTTTCCTTTTCCAATTTTCCTTCCCCATTTCCTCTCCTTTTCCTGGTTCTCCTCAGTTCTCTTCACAGCTGTTTTCACAGTGTGAACTTCTCTTCTACCTCACTCTCTGCCCTTAAGTGCTCAGACCAACACTGTCAACAGAACAAATGTTCCTCAAAAATGTTTACTGAATGGTTTCATGTCTGAAATCTAGCAGTTTAAAGTTTGAGAGATCCACCAAAAAGACCATTTCACTGAGTGTGACTTTTCCATAGGCCCTCATCAAAGAAATAAGCCACCTAAAGCCTGGAATATTCATGAAAATTCAAAGCAAGTTCTAAAGAAAAGGACAATGACAATTCACGTTGACAAAAAAAGATGATAAGCACTACCATTTCCTTTCCTAAAAATCCCTGCCAGGACAAGTTACTTAAACAGGCAGACTTTGGGAAACCTCATGGTATCCGTTCCTAAATAAGAAAGGTTTTCCACAGAAAGGTAAAACCTAGGGGAAGGTTTTAGTAACAGACTTGTTACTTGATAAATAGTTACCTAAATCTGTTTTTCTTTTCTTTCTTTCCTTTTTTGTTTTGGGATATCATATCTATAAGCAAATATTTAATCATACAGTTTGTTTCTGGAACCACATTTAGCCCAAGAAATTCTAAGTTCTCAAGTTTTAACTGAGCACCCTGAACTGGGTGACCCAGTGAGGTAAGAAGCCCTATTTCCAGCTTCTAGGTACTACTGAATTATGGTTCGATAACTGTCATAGGGAGAGACAAAATGCACAACAAATACAGAGACTTGGTGGGTGAAGATGCCCCTAAGGGAAAGGGCTAATGGGGTTCAATGAAAGAGTGTCAGAGTCAAGGGAAACTCCCCATGGTTCCCAAGAAGGTGGGCGACAGGTTAGGTGCACAAGTGAGCTGGCAGGAGGAACGGATGCAGCGCACAGACTTGTGGCTGAGCGAAGCCTGGGTGCATGCAGACATGACTGGGCAAAGGAGATTTTTTTTGAGAGAACTGGGGTGGTGTAGGAGTAGGGGCTCAAGACAGGAGCAGGAAGTTTGGAGGACAAGTAGGAAAACAGAAAATATCAACTTTGGCAACCTCCAGAGTGAGGGGGTAGGGCAGGAAGATAGGGAGCGAGGAAAGGCGCTCAGGGAGGGTGGTGGCGAGAGCCACCAGACAATGACACGCATGACTGACAAACGCTGCGGGTAACTCGGCTGCAGGGTGCACAGGGCAGGCCTAGGGGCGTCGTAGCTGGAGGACCCCGACCCGACAGGGCAGGCAGTGGACGTGGTATTGGGGTCCCGGAGCTACAGGGAGGCGACAGCCAGGAGCCACGAGATGCGGCGCGGAGAGGCAGGTGTCTCTGACTGGGGCGGGGAAGGAGTTCCCGAGAAGTCTGTAGTGTGGGGTTTGAGAGACCGGCGCCCTGGCAGTCTTACCCGAGATCTTCCAACGACTCCAAGATGTCAGTCTCCATGAGGTCACACTCCATGCTACTGTGGTATTCAAATTTCCGAGTCGTCAGGCTCCCCTCTTCGCCGGCAACGCGTACACTCGCGCATGCGCTGCCTCTCCGGAACCTCCAAGTCAACAGCTGGCGCCTCAGCCCCTGCACTGCGCATGTCTGGAGCGTGCGCAAGAAACTTGGTTCCGCCTGTCGCCCTGCCCCGGCCGGCTAAAGGCTGGCCGGGCGACACCTTTTGCACATGCGTATTGCTGAATAGTGAAGCCGGCGGCCCCAAGAAGGGCAGGAAGTCTAGCTGCGTGGCAGCTGGGCGTGGGGATTTAGGCGAGGCGGGGAGCGCGCTAACTTTTTCTAATTGGTGTACGCATGTGCGAGTCATGGGGCGAGGCAGGTGGGGGAGGATCTTCGGGGGTGGGGGTCCCAAGACCTGGGTGAGTGCTGGCTGAGAATGAGTCTCTGGATCTCAAACAGTCACCAGAGTGGATGTCTGCAGCCAGCTGGCGTTTTGTAGCTTTAGCTGTGGGTCCTCCGTGCGCTCCGAGATAGTTCTTAGCTTAGGGGTAGACGGGCCAAGTGCCGAGAGAATGGTAGAAGACTGGATTTCCTTGTGGCTGCAGTAGTTGTATTTCAGCGTTACGGAGGAGTTGACTTTCCCTTGATACGGATTAAGAAAGTTGTTTCGTTCCCTCCCTTTGCGTTCTTGACTTCTTACGCCCTTCCCAGACACTAAGCATCTTATTTTAAAGCGGGGAGGGAGGTAAGAGGAGGTCTTCATTCCATATCAATCTCAAGTAGACTAAAATATCTTTAAATCCACGCAGTTTTAAAAGTAAATACATTTTTTGGTTGTACTACTGCTGACTTGGCAGAATGTGACACGGTTCACAATTGGTTGTTTCTTGGCATGTACTGGCTGGGTATGTGCTTAGAAACTGAAAAAAATGAGAAAAATTGTATTCAAAGTGATGATATATTTGGAAAATTATATTTAACTATAAATTGGCATATGGCACACTATGTAGGCATTTAATTAAAGAGTTTTCACATTGGTACTAGTAGATTTAATTTTGCAATTCTTAAACGTTTTCGTGTCTGATGGATAAATGCTTCCCACCCTTAATAGTAATTTTTAAAATTCTTTATTTTGCACCATTTGGAGTGGAGGGAAGGAATTAACATTTATTATGAACCCAGTGTGTTCTTGACGTGGTATTAATGCAAGCACAGTAAGTCTATATGAGTATTACTCCCATTTTACAGATGAGGATCCTAAGGGCTAGGTGAACTTAATGGTCTGTCAAAAATGGTACCTCCAATAAGGAACTGGCTTTTGAAATGAAGATACACAGTACCTCATGAGAAACGCTCGGCTGGAAGAAGCACAAGCTGGAATCAAGATTGCTGGGAGAAATATCAATAACCTCAGATATGCAGATGACACCACACTTACGGCAGAAAGTGAAGAAGAACTAAAGAGCCTCTTGATGAAAGTGAAAGAGGAGAGTGAAAAAGTTGGCTTAAAGCTCAACGTTCAGAAAACTAAGATCATGGCATCTGGTCCCATCACTTCGTGGCAAATAGATGGGAAAACAGTGGAAACAGTGTCAGACTTTATTTTTGGGGGTTCCAAAATCACTGTTGATGGTGATTGCAGCCATGAAATTAAAAGATGCTTATTCCTTGGAAGGAAGGTTATGACCAGCCTAGATAGCTTCTTTAAAAGCAGAGACATTACTTTGCCAACAAAGGTCCGTCTAGTCAAGGCTATGGTTTTTCCATTGGTCATGTATGGATGTGAGAGTTGGACGATGAAGAGGGACTTAACTGCAATACTTTTAAGAGTAAGTATTGCTGTCATTTCTATAGGATCTAATAGGACTCTTTTGCATTTTATTTTGAAAATTTTATATTTGTATTGTAACCTGGATATCTAAGGACTTCATTTGAGCTGAATTACATGAAAAAACTGATCTGGGAGGAGGGAACCCTGGTTTTTGCCTCAGTTCAATTTAAGTAAGAGTTTTTCTTTAGAGTTTTCTACAGTCCATCAGATTATCTTTAAGAGATAAGTTTTCTGTTTAGAAGGTGTTTAACTAGAAATGATGAATAATCATAGTTTGAAGTCCAAACTTTCCAAATATCCTTGTAAAGAGTAAATATATTCTATACTTGTGGAAAAAAAATGTAACAGGGAAGATGGAAATGAAAATTGAATTTAGTTTTCAGAGGAACATCTTTTTATGTCACAACCTTAAAGATGATTATAGGTGAAGTTTTGAATTATGTAGTAGTTAAATTTTTTTGTGGCTGAGATTTTAAGAGTTACTTTTAAAATCCATACAAGGGTAGTTTTTATAATGACAAATAAATTGGTACTAATTAGAATATAAGATTTGTCATAGGATGGTTTCTCAAAGCTGGTTAAAATTAAATTATTTTCCCCTCAGTTAAAAGAAGTTGAAAAATTACAGCATTTTCCACTTTTGATGAATTTGCCCTTAGAATGACTCTCCAACAGGAGAAAATAAGAAAAACCCTAGATTTGCTTATTTTGCTCATGAAATTAAAGTTAGTATATGCTATTTAAT
Organism: Okapia johnstoni; assembly: GCA_024291935.2. Taxonomy (NCBI): domain Eukaryota; kingdom Metazoa; phylum Chordata; class Mammalia; order Artiodactyla; family Giraffidae; genus Okapia; species Okapia johnstoni. Next base: position 118,557,716 of record CM044306.1, on the reverse strand, counting down.
AAATATAGTCCTTTTCAGCATGCATACTGAAAACAGTACTCCCCTCCCCTAAATATTAGCGTGTAGAATTAATCTTGTAGGGTCTCAAATACTCTCATAAGTATGCCTTGGAGAGGTTGCAGGTTTGGTTCCCAACAACAGCAATAAAGTGGATATTACAATAAAGGGGATCTCATGAATTTTTTGGTTTCCCAGTGCATATAAAAGTTACAATTATACCATACCATAGTCTATTAAGTGTGCACATTATGCCTTTAAAAATGTACATACCTTAATTTAAAAAATACTTTACTGCTAAAATATGCTAACCATTATTGAGCGTTCGGTGAGTCATAACCTTTTTGCTGGTGGCGAGTCCTGCCTTGATGTTGATGGCTGCTGACTAATCAGGGTGGTGGTTGCTGAAGTTTGGGGTACCTGTGGCAATTTCTTTAAATGAGACAACAAAAAAGTTCGCCACATCAATTAAATCTTTCACAAATGATTTCTCTGTAGCATGCAAAATTGTTTGATAGCATTTTACCCACAGTAAACTTGTTTCAAAACTAAAGCCAATTCTTTCAAGCCCTGTCATTGCTTTATCAACTAAGTTGATGTAATATTCTAAAGCCTTTGTTGTCATTTCAGCAATCTTCACAATTTTTTCACAGGAGTAGATTCCATTTTAAGAGAACACTTTGCTTATCCATAAAGAGCAACTCCTCATCTGTTAAAGTTTAATCATGGGATTGCAACAATTCAGTCACATCTTTGGGCTTCACTTCTAATTCTAGTTCTCTTGCTTTCCCCACCACATCTGAAATTATTTCCACTGCTGAAGTCTTGAACACCTTGAAGTCATCCATGAGGATTGAAATCAACTTCTTCCAAACTCCTATGCATGTTGATATTTTGACCTCTTGCCATGAATCACAAATGTTCTTCATGGCATCTAGAAGGGTGAATCCTTTTCAGAAGGTTTTCACTGTACTTTGCCCAGATCCTGCAGAGGAATTGCTAAGTCAACCACAGCCTTACAAAATGTATTTCTTCAACAGTAAGACTTGAAAGTTGAAATTACTCTTTAATCTATGGGCTGCAGCATGGGTGTCATGTTTCCAGATATGAAAACAACATTCATCTTATTGTACATCTCCTTCAGATTTCTTGGGTGACCAAATTCATTTTCAATGAGCAGTAATATTTTGAAAGGAATCTTTCTTTTTTTTCTGAGCTGTAAACCTTGATAATGAGCTTAAAATACTAGTAAACCATGTTGTAAACAAACGTACTGACATCCAGGCTTTGTTATTCCTTTGATAGAGCACAGGCAAAGTAGATTTAGCAAAATACTTAAGTGCCCTAGGATTTTTAGAATGATAAATAAGTATTAGTTTCTTAAAGTCACCAGCTCCCTTAATCACTAACAAGACAGTCAGCCTGTCCTCTGAACTTTTAAAGCCAGGCATTGACTTCTCCCTAGTTGTGAAAGTCTTAGATGGCATCTTCTTCCAGTAGAAGGCTGTTTCCTCTACACTGAAAATCTGTGGCTTATGGTAGCCACCTTCATGAATTATCTTACGTAGGTCTCCTGGATAACTTGCTGCAGCTTCTATCTACATCAGCACTTGATATTTCACCTTGCACTTTAATGTCATGGAGATGACTTTTTTCCTTTAAGCTTATGAACCAACCTCAGCTCACATCAATCTTTTCTTATTACCTTCCTCATAGAATTGAAGAAAGTTAGGGCCTTGCTCTAGCTCAGGTTTTAATTGAAGGACACGTGGCTGATTTGACCTACCCAGATCACTAAAACTTTCTACATATCAACAATAAGGCTGTTTCACTTTGTTATCATTAGTATGTCACTACAGTAGCATTTTAATTTCCTTCAAGAACTTTCCCTTTGCATTCACATCTTGGCTAACTGTGTGACACAAATGGCCTAAATTTTGAACTCTCTTGGCTTTAGACATGCCTCCCTCACTAAGCTTAATCATTTCAAGCTTTTGATTAAAGTGGGAGATATGTGACTCTTTCTTTCATTTGAACATTTAGAGACCACATTATAACACTTAGAGGCCCATATAATAAAGGAAGGATTATCAACAGAAGGATTATTAACTGGCCTAATTTAATTAGTATTGTGTTTCAGAGAATAGGGAGGCCTGAGGAGGGAGAGAGACAGGGAACAGCGGGTCAGTGGGAACAGTCAGAACACACATAACATTTATTGTTAGCCATAGTATATGATATTAAGAAGAGGTGGCAAGAATACACAGAAGAACTGTACAAAAAAGATCTTCATGACCCAGATAATCACGATGGTGTGATCACTCATCTAGAGCCAGACATCCTGGAATGTGAAGTCAAGTGGGCCTTAGAAAGCATCACTACGAACAAAGCTAGTGGAGGTGATGGAATTCCAGTTGAGCTATTTCAAATCCTCAAGGGTGATGCTGTGAAAGTGCTTCACTCGATATGCCAGCAAATTTGGAAAACTCAGCAGTGGCCACAGGACTGGAAAAGGTCGGTTTTCATTCCAATCCCAAAGAAAGGCAATGCCAAAGAATGCTCAAACTACCGCACAATTGCACTCGTCTCACATGCTAGTAAAGTAATGCTCAAAATTCTCCAAGCCAGGCTTCAGCAATATGTGAACCATGAACTTCCAGATGTTCAAGCTGGTTTTAGAAAAGGCAGAAGAACCAGAGATCAAATTGTCAATATCCACTGGATCATCGAAAAAGCAAGAGAGTTCCAGAAAAACATCTATTTCTGCTTTATTGACTATGCCAAAGCCTTTGACTGTGTGGATCACAATAAACTGTGGAAAATTCTGAAAGAGATGGGAATACCAGACCATCTGACCTGTCTCTTGAGAAACCTGTATACAGGTCAGGAAGCAACAGTTAGAACTGGACATGGAACAACAGACTGGTTCCAAATAGGAAAAGGAGTACGCCAAGGCTATATATTGTCACCCTGCTTATTTAACTTATATGCAGAGTACATCATGAGAAACGCTGGGCTGGAAGAAACACAAGCTGGAATCAAGATTGCCGGGAGAAATATCAATAACCTCAGATATGCAGATGATACCACCCTTATGGCAGAAAGTGAAGAACTAAAGAGCCTCTTGATGAAGGTGAAAGAGGAGAGTGAAAAAGTGGGCTTAAAGCTCAACGTTCAGAAAACTAAGATCATGGCATCTGGTCCCATCATTTCATGGGAAATAGATGGGGAAACAGTGGAAACAGTGTCAGACTTTATTTTGTGGGGCTCCAGAATCACTGCTGATGGTGATTGCAGCCATGAAATTAAAAGACACTTACTCCTTAGAAGGAAGGTTATGGCCAACCTAGATAGCATATTTAAAAGCAGAGACATTACTTTGCCAACAAAAGTCCGTCTAGTCAAGGCTATGGTTTTTCCAGTGGTCATGTATGGATGTGAGAGTTGGACGGTGAAGAGAGCTGAGCGCCATAGAATTGATGCTTTTGAACTGTGGTGTTGGAGAAGACTCTTGAGAGTCCCTTGGACTGCAAGGAGATCCAGTCAATCCATCCTAAAAGAGATCAATCCTGGGTGTTCATTGGAAGGACTGATGTTGAAGCTGAAACTCCAATACTTTGGCCACCTCATGCGAAGGGTTGACTCATTGGAAAAGACCCTAATGCTGGGTAGCATTGGGGGCAGGAGGAGAAGGGGATGACAGAGGATGAGATGGTTGGATGGCATCACCGACTCGATGGACATGGGTTTGGGTAGACTCCGGGAGTTGGTGATGGACAGAGAGGCCTGGCGTGCTGCAATTCATGGGGTCGCAAAGAGTTGGACATGACTGAGCAACTGAACTGAACTGATAGTATATGAGCATAGTTTGTAGAGCCTCAAAACAATTACAGTAGTAACATCAAAGATCACTGATCACAGATCACCTCAACAAATAATAATGAAAAACTTGTTATGTGCAGGAATTACCAAAGTGTGACAGACACAAAGTGAGCAAATGCTGTTGGAAAGATGGGGCTGGTAAACTTGCTCAAGGGACTTCCCAGGTGGCTCAGTGGGTAAAGAACCTGCCTGCAATGCAGGAGACCCCAGAGATATGGGTTCGATTCCTGGGTCGGGAAGATCCCCTGGAGGAAGGCACAGCAACTCACTCCAGTATTCTTGCCTGGAGAATCCCATGGACAGAGGAGCCTGGCGGGCTACATTCCATAGGTCGCAAAGAGTCAGACGCAACTGAAGTGACTGAGCACAGCACAGCACAGACTTACTTGAGGCAGGATTGCCACAAACCTTCAAGTTGAAAAATGGTGAAGTGCAATAAAGTGAAGCACAATAAAATGAAGTAGGCCTGTTCATTAAGAACACTTTTTTTCAAAATCATGCCCCTGGCTATGTTAGTATATTTTCTAAACCCTGGCAATTTTTGAAGAATATTACAAAGTTCGAGAATAATATCTTGCTGATAATTAAACTGAGGAAGATACAGATATACATATAGATATAAATCATATTGATATATATATATATAGAGAGAGAGAGAGAGAGAGAGATAAACAGGTCTTTCCAGAAATAAAATCTCCAAAGATGATTTTTTTTCTTTCCCAAAAAATCTTCAACCTAGCTGCCATGTTCTGCCAACCCATGAATTAGGCACATGGTGAATCAGACAGACACTGGTCTAATTTGGATATAGTAAGAGTTTATTAGATTCTAGCTCAGTAATGATAAACTAGCATCCATATCAGCCCCATAGTTGTAGGGCATTTTGGCCTGAAAAATAACTTGAAGAATTTTGAGTCATTATTTAAAGTTTAGGGATACTATCTAAAAATTTGGATTTCTGGGTTTTCTTGAAAACCTAAATCAGATGACTTGGCAGCACCAGGCCCTTCATGCCCAACAAGGCAGCAGCTGGCTTGGGTTGAGGAGACTGCCCCTTCTGTATGTGACTTGAATCTACCTGTTCTTTGTGGAGCCTGTCACTCACACATATATCATGTGCATGTGAATCCAGCAATTTACTTTTTCCCCTGAGGGTTTGAGAAGTTCAGCTTTATTCTTTTACTTCTTAATCATGTTGACCCCTTTTCCTACCCTACCTCTCAGATAGGCCTCTCCTCCTTCCTCTGCCCATTCTAGTATAGGGGAAGAAAATTTTTTCCTCTACCTTCTTAGGTTTATGAATGGGGCCTACAAATTAAACTCACAAGACAGATTAACAGGAGGAAAGGCATCCAAATTTTTATTGATATTATTATTAATGCTCGTGGTGCTTCACAGAAATAAAGTGAAAACTCCAGGAAGATGGTTGGACTTCAGAGTTTATATACCACATTTTTAAAAATTTATTTATTTTTAAATTAATAAATTTATTTTAATTGGAGGCTAATTACTTTACAATATTGTACATCCATGGGTGTACATGTGTCCCCCATCCTGAACCCCTGAAGGATTATTGCTGTACAGAATTTTGTTGTTTTCTGTCAAACCTCAATATGAATCAGCCATAGGTGTACATATATCCCTTCCCTTTTGAATCTCCCTCCCATTTCCCTCGCCATCCCACTCCTCTAGGTTGATACAGGGGCCCTGTTTGAGTTTCCTGAGCCATACAGCAAATTCCCATTGGCTATCTATTTTACATATAGTAATGTAAGTTTCCACATTACTCTTTCCATACATCTCACCCTCTCCTCCCCTCTCCCCATGTCCATAAGTCTATTCTCTATATCTGTTTCTCTATTGTTGCCCTGTAAATAAATTATTCAGTACTATTTTTCTACATTCCATATATATGTGTTAGAATACAGTATTTATCTTTCTCTTTCTGACTGACTTCACTCTGTATAATAGGTTCTAGATTCATCCACCTCATTAGAACTGACTCAAATGCATTCCTTTTTATGGCAGAGTAATATTCCATTGTGTATATGTACCACTACTTCTTTATCCATTCATCTGTTGATGGACATCTAGGTTGCTTCCGTGTTCTACCTACTGTAAATAGTGCTGCAATGAACAATGGGATACATGTGTCTTTTTTAGTTTTGGTTTCTTCAGAGTATATGACTAGGAGTGGGATTGCTGGGTTATATGGTGGTCTTATTCCTAGTTTTTTAAGGAATCTCTGTACTGTCTTCCATAGTGGCTGTATTAATTTACATTCCTGCCAACAGTGCAAGAGTGTTCCCTTTTCTCTACACCCTCTCCAACATTTATTGTTTGTAGACTTTTTGATGAGGGCCATTCTGACCTGTGTGAGGTGATATCTCATTGTGGTTTTAATTTGCATTTCTTTAATAATGAGTGATGTTGAGTATCATTTCATGTGTTTGTTAGCCATCTGTATGTCTTCTTCAGAGAAATGTCTATTTAGGTCCTTTTCCCACTTTTTGATTGGGCTGTTTTTTTTTTTCTGGTATTGAGTTGTATGAGCTGCTTGTATATTTTGGAAATTAATCCTTTGTCAGTTGTTTCATTTGCTATTATTTTCTCCCATTCTGAGGATTGTCTTTTCAGTTGCTTATAGTTTCCTTTGTTGTGCAAAAACTTTTAAGTTTAATCAGGTCCTCCTTGTTTACCTTTGTTTTTATTTCCATTACTCTAGGAGGTGAGTCATAGAGGATCTTGCTGTGATTTACATCACAGAGTGTTCTGCCTATGTTTTCCTCTAAGAGTTTTATAGTTTCTGGTCTTACATTTAGGCCTTTAATCCATTTTGAGTTTATCTTTGTGTAGGCAATGTTCTAATTTCATTCTTTTACATGTAGCTGTCCAGTTTTCCCAGCACCATTTACTGAAGAGGCTGTCTTTGCCCCATTGTATATTCTTGCCTCGTTTGTAAAAAATAAGGTACCCATAGCCATATGGGTTTATTTCTGGGCTTTCTATCTTATTCCATTGGTCTATATTTCTGTTTTTGTGCCAGTAGCATACTGTCTTGATGACTGTAGCTTTGTAGTATAATCTGAAGTCAGGAAGGTTGATTCCTCCAGCTCCATTCTTCTTTCTCAAGACTGCTTCGGCAATTCAGGGTCTTTTGTGTTTCCATATGAGTTGTGAAATTTATTGTTCTAGTTCTGTGAAAAATGCCATTGGTAATTTGATAGGGATCACATTGAATCTGTAGATTGTGTTTGGTAGTATAGTCATTTTCACAATATTGATCCTTCTTACCCAGGAACATAAAATATCTCTCCATCTGTTTATGTCATCTTTGATTTATTTCATTAGTGTCTTATAATTTTCTGTGTACAGTTCTTTTGTCTCCTTAGGTAAGTTTATTCCTAGATATTTAATTCTTTTTGTTTCAATGGTGAATGGGATTGATTGCTTAATTTCTCTTTCTGTTTTTTCATTGTTAGTATATAGAAATGCAAGTGATTTATGTGTATTGATTTTGTATACAGCAACTTTGCTAAATTCACTGATTAGCTCTAATAATTTTCTGATACTGTCTTTAGGGTTTTCTATGTACAGTATCATGTCATCTGCCAACAGTGAGAACTTTACTTCTTCTTTTCCAATCTGGATTCCTTTGATTTCTTTTTCTTCTCTGATGGCTGTAGCTAGGACTTCTAGAACTATTTTGAATAATAGTGGCAAAAGTGGACACCCTTGTCTTGTTCCTGATCTTAGGGGGAATGCTTTCAGTTTTTCACTGTTGAGAATAATGTTTGCTGTAGGCTTATCATATATGGCCTTTACTATATTGAGGTAGCTTCCTTCTATGTTCATTTTTTGAAGAGTTTTAATCATAAATGGGTGCTGAATTTTGTCAAAGGCTTTTTCTGTATCTATTGAGATGACCATATGGTTTTTATCTTTCAATTTGTTAATATGGTATATCACGTTGATTGATTTGCATATATTGAAGAATCCTTGCATCCCTGGAATAAACCCAACCTGATCATGGTGTATGAGCTTTTTGATGTGTTGCTGAATTCTATTTGCTAAAATTCTGTTGAGGATTTTTGCGTCAATGTTCATCAGTGATATTGGCCTGTAGTTTTCTTTTTTGTGTGTTATCTTTGTCTGGTTTTGGTATCAGGGTGATGGTGGCCTTGTAGAATGAGTTTGGAAGTGTTCCTTCCTCTGCAATGTTTTGAAAGAGTTTTAGAAAGATAGACATCAGTTCTTCTCTAAATGTTTGATAGAATTCTCCTGTGAAGCCATCTGGTCCTGGGCTTTTGTTTTTTGGGAGATTTTTGATCACAGCTTCAATTTCAGTGCTTGTGGTTGGGTTGTTCATAGTTTCTATTTCTTCCTGGTTCAGTCTTAGAAGATTGAACTTTTCTGAGAATCTGTCCATTTCTTCCAGGTATATATCACATTTTTTTTTCTTAATATCTAAGACAATTTTTTTGAGTATTTATTAATTTATTTATTTTTGACTGTGCTGGGTCTTCATTGCTTTGCAGGCTTTTCTCTGGTTTCAGCAAGCAGCGGTTACTCTCTAGTTGTGATGCGAGGGCTTCACATTGTGGTGGCTTTTCTTGTTGCAGAGCTTGGGCTCTAGAGAACACAGGTTTCTCTAGTTGTGGCACATGGGCTCAGGAGTTGCAGTTTGAGGGCTCTATTGCATTGGCTCAGTATTTGTGGTTCATGGACTGAGTGGCGCCATGGCATGTGGGATCTTCCTGGACCAGGAATCAAATGCAAGTCTCCTGCTTTGGCAGGCAGATTCTTTACCACTGAGCCACCAGGGAAGCCCCACAGAGTTTGTGTACCACTTTAATGAAGAGTGATACATTGTGATTACTGTGATATTGAATGGTTTGCCTTGGAAATGAACAGAGTTCATTCTGTCATTTTTGAGATTGCATCTAAGTACTGCATTTTGGACTCTTTTGTTGACTATGAGGGCTACTCCATTTCTTCTAATGGATTCTTGCCCACAGTAGTAGATATAATGGTCATCTGAGTTAAATTCACCCATTCCAGTTCATTTTAGTTCACTGATTCCTAAAATGTCGATGTTCATTCTTCCAATCTCCTGATCGACTACTTGCAATTTACCTTGATTCATGGAACTAACATTCCAGGTTCCTGTGAAATATTGTTCTTTACAGCATTGGACTTTACTTCCATCACCAGTCACATCCCCACTGGGTGTTGTTTTTGCTTTGGCTCCTTCTCTTCATTCTTTCTGGAGTTATTTCCCCACTGCTCTCTAGTAGCATATTGGGCACCTACCAACCTGGGAAGTTCATCCTTCAGTTTCCTATCTTTTTGCCTTTTCATACTGTTCATGGGGTTCTCAAGGCAAGAATACTGAAGTGGTTTGCCATTCCCTTTTCCAGTGGACCACGTTTCGTCAGATGAGAGTCCCTTGGACTACAAGCAGATCTAACCAGTCAATCCTAAAGGAAATCAGTCCTGAATATTCATTGGAAGGACTAATGCTGAAGCTGAAGCTCCACTACTTTGGCCACCTGATGCGAAGAACTGACTCATTGGAAAAGACCCTGATGTTTGGAAAGATTGAAGGCAAGAGGAGAAGGGGGAGACAGAGTATGAGATGGTTGGATGGCATCACTGACTCGATGGACGTGAATGTGAGTAAGCTCTGGGAGTTGGTGATGGACAGGGAAGCCTGGTGTGCTGCAGTTCATGGGGTCACAGAGTCAGACAGGACTGAGCAACTCAACTGAACTGATACATTCTGAAGAAGTAACTAAACAAAGGGAAGAGAAGTTGAGTTTCTTGTTGTTGTTTAATTGCTAAGTTGTGTCTGACTCTTTGCAACTGTTTGTTGAGTTTCTAGGGGTGGTAAATTGTGGGAAGGTAAATGTATGGGGAAACTAATGAAAGATCAGCATTATTTTAGTAAGGTGTTTTTTGTGTGTAGATTCATTTCAGTGCCAACTTTCTTCTTCATGGCCATAAAACTCCTTCAGAATGGAGATTTATGACACTCCTAGTTTCTTAGAAGTTTCTGCTTATAATCATTTAATGCAAACTCTGAGAAGATTTCTTTCTGCATCTGTTGATTCTCAGTTGACTTCAGCTCCAAATAATCTATATGCCTGTCAACTGAAAAAAAATTGCACAACCTAAAAGTTGAGAATTATGTTTTATTCAGCAAACTTGCTGAGGTCTTCTGCTCTGGAGACAGCCTCTCAGAGAGCTCTGAGGGACTGCTCTGAAGAAGAAAGGGAGGAGCCAGCACACATAGAGGAGTTTTTGCAACAAAAAGCAGGTACATAGTCAGAACATCAAAATATCACTGTTAATTAAAGAAAAAGCAAACATCTCCAGTTAATGAATTTAGTGTTTTTTTTTTTTAATGTGTGGGAAGATGCAAGAGTCTGGACCTGATGAAATCTTTCCTCTGATATACTCCTTAACTATCTAGGACCAGTATCCTGTTCTTTTTCATCCTGAATCCCCTCAGGGCATACCACTAGGGGGCAGCTGCAGTGATTGATGACCACAACATCCTTTGTTTGCTGATACTATGGCAGGTGGCATCCTTTGTCTACTTGCCAAGCTAGCATATTTTGGGATGGCAAAATTCTGATCCCCTTTGGTAGTCATATGAAACTTCTGTTATTCACTTAACACACCTTGCCTTTCTACATCTCTATACTTTGTATAAGTTGATTCCTCTGCCTGTAATACCCTTTCCCTTTGTTTAACAGATTCTTCCTGCCAATCTTTTAGGCTCAGTTTGGGCAAAGCCTTCTCTGACTGCCTTAGGCTCCCATTCTCTCCTTTTCAAAGCTTCCCTCACTTTGTCCCAGCTAACATTCCTGCTTCAGGCAGGTGCCAAGATGTTCTCTGGTCTCTCTCTTGCTTTCTTTACATTCTACCCTGTCTTCAAAACTGAGCTCAGCTTCCCTGTGCCACAGAGGTGTTCCCTGATTGTAGCAGTTGAGATTAATTTTCTTCTTCTGGATTTGGAAGGTGCAAGGTACCTAGCTAGACTATCATAAACATCAGGAAGATTTAAATGGTCTCTGGGTCTCATCCTGGGCCCTGCCTCTGATGAATTTTATATCAACATTTCAAGGATTGGGCATAAGAATCCATTTTTCTTAAAAGCCATATCAAATGGTTTCATGCTTCATCCTTCACAAGTTAATATTAATGTTATATTTTTATGCTGCTTATTTCATATGTTCTGATCTTTTCTATGCAGTTGCTATAAAACCATGCACGTCCTATATAGTTCTTAGTACACTGATGCATACACAATAGGCATGAAAAATGTTGATTAGTTGATTGACAAGAAAATTTTCCCTTTCTCATGACTGGATTTTGCTTTCTTCTGAAAGAATAAAGTGATTCTTTGCAGGGAATAAATAAGTACACAACAATGAATTATGCTCTGAGCTCTTGGATCATCCTGGAACTCAGTCAATGCCTATTTAAAACTAGGCTATTCTGGTAGGACGATATGTTCTCTACTGATTTAGATTGTTATTAGCAACTTTGTCTTTCGAACTAGTGTTGTGATCCATTATTGTATGGGGAGGTTAAAACCCTCAAGGAGACTTTTCAAGCTCTCTCCTCCCTGCAAAACAGTCCCCATGGGAATAGCAACATTGTGGTGAGAAATGATACTGATTGGGAGTGTGCTGTGAACAAAACAGGGTGAAAGGGGGACTAAGGTTATAAATCACTTTCCTAGGGAGAACTTGTCAATACGGCATTATGTGTCAGCAGAAAATCTTGTTTTCCAGTTCTCGGTAACAGTTACATACTTAATTTCTTTATTATCACAATAGGATCATTGTTTAGGAAATGATAGAGATAATAAGAAACTCTATTTTGAGCAGAAACAGTTATATTCAAATCTTTGTGTTGGAGTACTTTATATTTTGGAGAATTTAGGTATAAAGTCACATAAATTTGACTAAAGAGAAATTTGGGATATTAGACCAGTCCTTCTCAACCACCTGCAAGAGAAAATTAAGCACTAAAGCATTAAGGCATCCGTTGTATGTGATAATTTGCTTCTCTGCTATGTGTCTACAATGCCAGCTATATAACCATACTGGGAGAAAAGAATCACATTTTCTCTAAGGCTCATATCTCTCCTTTGATTAAGAAAGGCTAAATTATCTAGATCCAAGCGGTTTTCAATTTTTTGTGTCTATCAGAACTACCTGGAGGTCTTTTAAGACAGATTGTTAGGCCTCACCACTAAAGGTTCTAATAAAGTAGGTCTTGGATGAGGTGCAAAAATTTGCATTTCTAATGAATCTCCAAGTAATGGCTGACACTGCTGGTGTAGAGACCATAATTTGAGAACTATAGATCTAGAACAACTTTTACATTGTTTAAAAAGACTGATGTCTCTCAGTAAGAAAGCTGCACATATACAGCTGAAACAGTTTAGTGAGACAAATCACACCCTTTGCTAGCCCTGTTTTTTGTTTTCTTTCCATTTTTTTTTTTAAGCTTATTTCATTTACTTGAAAATGCTGGTTGGGAGCCACTAAATTGATCTTTCAGGTCACTGATAAGCAGCCTGAAAAAAAATGGATGAGGAAATCTGTCTTTTCCAGGTTTAGCATTTCACTTTATGGCTTGATCACCCTCATTTTATGCCTAAGTACAAGAACCTCCGGGCACATTACAATCCCCTCTGATGAAAATTTTTTTGGTATAAGTTCTGAAAGGTCTTGTAAGTCTTCAGAGAACTTCAGTCAACTTCAGCTTCTTCAGCTTTAGTGGTTGGGGCATAGATTGGATTACTGTGATGTTGAATGGTTTGCCTTGGAAATGAACCAAGATCTTTCTGTCATTTTTGAGGTTGCACCAAGTACTGCATGTTGGACTCTCTTGTTGACTACGAGGGCTACTCCATTTCTTCTAAGGGATTCTTTCACACAGTAGTAGATATAATGGTCATCTGAATTAAATTCACCTAGTCCTGTTCACTTTAATTCACTGATTCTTATGTCTATGTTCACTTTTGCCATCTTCTGTCTGACCATGTTCAATTTACCTTGATTCATGGACCTAACATTCCAGGTTCCTATGGAACATTGTTCTTTACAGCACTGGACTTTAACCACCAGACACATCCACAACTGAGTGTCATTTCCACTTTGGCCCAGCCATTTCATTCTTTCTGGAGCTGTTAGTAATTTCCCTGCATTCTTCTCCCGTAGCATATTGGATACCTACTGACCTGGGGGGGCTCATCTTCCGGTGTCATATCTTTTTGCCTTTTCATACAGCTCATGGGGTTCTCGAGGCAAGAATACAGGACTGAGTTGTCATTTCCTCCTCCAATGGACCATGATTTGTCAGAACTCTTCACCATGACCTGTCTGTCTTGAGTGGCTCTGCACAACATGGCTCATAGCTTTATTGAGTTACACAATCCCCTCTGCCACAACAAGCTTGATCCATGATGTAGGAAGTCAAGAGATATCTGGAATAACAGGCAAGTTTGGCCTTGGAGTAGAAAATGAAGCAGGGCAAAGGCTAACAGAGTTTTTTCAAGAGAACATGCTTGTCATAGCAAAAACCCTTTTCCAATAACACAAGAGACGACTCTACACATGGACATCACCAGATGGTCAATACTGAAATCAGATTGATTATGTTCTTTGCAGCCGAATATGGAAAAGCTCCATAATTTTCTGTCAACAAAAGAAGACCCAGAGCTAACTGTGACTCAGATCATGAATCCTTGTTGCAAAATTCAGGCTTAAGTTGAAGAGAGTAGGGAAAACCTCTAGGCCACTCAAGTATGACCTACATCAAATCCCTTATGACTATACAGTGGAGGTGACAAACAGATTCAATGGATTAGATTTGGTAGACAGAGAGCCTGAAGAACTATGGATGGAAGTTCATAACACCGTATGGGGGGCAGTGGCCAAAACCATTCCAAAGACAAAAATGCAAAAAGGCAAAGTGGTTGTCTGAGGAAGTTTTACAAAGCACTGAGGAAAGAAGAGAAACAAAAGGCAAAGGATAAAGGGAAAGATATACTCAACTGAATGCAGAGTTTCAGAAAATAGCAAGGAGAGACAAAAAATTAAAAAAAAAAAAGGCCTTCTTAAGTGAACAGTGCAAAGAAATAGAGGAAAACAATAGAATGGGAAAGACTAGAGACTAGATATCTCTTCAAGAAAATTAGAGCTATCAAGGGACTATTTCATGCAAGGATAGGCATCAAAAAGGACAGAAGCAGTAAATACCTAATTGAAGCAGAAGAGATTAAGAAGAGGTGACAAGATTACACAAAAGAACTATACAAAAAAGATCTTAATGACCTGGATAATCACAATGATGTGGTCAGTCACCTAGAGCCAGACATCCTGGAGTGTCAAGTCAAGTGAGCCTTAGGAAGCATTGCTACCAACAAAGCTAGTGGAGGTGATGGAATTCCAGTTGAGCTAATTCAAATCCTAAAAGATGATGCAGTTAAAGTTTGCACTCAATATTGCCAGCAAATTTAGAAAACTCAACAGTGGCCACAAGACTGGAAAAGGTCAGTTTTCATTCCAATCCCAAAGAAGGGCAATGCCAAAGAATGTTCAAACTACTGTACTGTGCTGTGCTGTGCGTAGTCACTCAGTCATGTCCAACTCTTTGCGACCTCATGGACTGTAGCCCTCCAGGCACCTCTGTCCATGGAGATTCTCCAGGCAAGAATACTGGAGTGGATTGCCGTGCCCTCCTCCAGGGGATCTTCCCAACCCAGGGATTGACTGTGGTCTTATCATATGCTAGCAAGGTCGCAGTATGTGAACCGAATACTTCCATATGTACAAGCTGGTTTTGAAGAGGCAGGAGCCAGAGATTAAATTGCCAACATTTGTTGGCTCATGAAGAAAGCAAGGAAATTCCAGAAAAACATCTGCTTCATTGATTTCCCTGAAGTCTTTGACTGTGTGGATCACAAGAAACTGGAAAATTCTTACAGGGTTGGGAGTACCAGGCCATCTTACCTGCCTCCTGAGAAACCTGTATGAGGGTCAAAAACCAACAGTTAGAATGGGACATGAACAACGGACTAGCTCAAAATTGGGAAAGAATACATCAAAGCTGTATATTGTCTTGTCACCCTGCTTATTTAACTTCTCTGTAGGGTACATTTTGCGAAATGTCAGATTGGATGAATCAGAAGCTGGAATTAAGATTGCTGGGAGAAATATCAATAATTATCAGATATCAGAAATATCAATATTAAATATTAAAAAGCAGAGACATTACTTTGCTGACAACTACTGGAAAAATCATAGCTTCGACTATACGGACATTCATATATGGATGTGAGGGTTAGGCCGAGCACCAAAGAATGTGCTGGAGAAGACTCTTGAGAGTCCCTTAGACTGCAAGAAGATCAAACCGGTCAGTCCTAAAGGAAATCAGTCCTGAATATTCATTGGAAGGACTGATACTGAAGCTGAAGCTCCAATACTTTGGCCACCCGATTCACAAAGCTGACTTATTGGAAAAAGACCATGATACTGGGAAAGACTGAAAGCAAAAGAAGAAGAGGACAATAGAGGATGAGATGGTTGGATGGCATCATTGACTCAATGGACATGAATTTGACCAAACTCCCAGAGACGGTGGAGGACAGAGGAGCCTGGCATGCTACAGTTAATGGGGTCACAAAGAGTTGAACATGACTTAGGGACTAAAGAACAAACAAGAGAGTCCAAGCACAAGAGCCTAAGAGATGGCTACTCATTAAGGATTCAGACATGTCTCGTGAACCTAATGGGAAGATGTTTGGGACCCAGTGAGCAAATACCTGAAGCTGAAATCTTGCCTTCAACATCCTTTAGCAGTGAAAAACCAACATCCAGGCATTCAGCCAGACTGGATAAAGATCTCAGCCTAAGCAGAGGGCATGGGTCTGTACACACTTAATCTGAGACACTGACCACGGTTTGTCCAGGAAGAATGGTTCTGAGCATGTTACAGGGCAATAACACTTAAGTGGACTTTTGATTTGGCTCAAAGGAAAAGTGGGCCTAAGTCTTAGAGTAGGAAAAGAGCGATAAAGGAGAACTCTAGGGAATTAAAAAAAAAACTATTACAGCGATATGACAGACATTTAGACCACAAGGAAGCTTTTTTAAATGATCTGAAGACATGATAGGATTGGGGATGAGGAAAGGTATTTGTTCTTTTATTTGCTCACTTTATTACCGTGAACTTGGATATGGAAAAACTATGGATGATAGTATCAGTAGTATGGGAACAATGCCTCCAACAGAAATGAGGTTAGGAGCTAGGCTGAGAAAGGAACAGATTGCTCCCCCGACTCCACTAATGAGGAGTGTTTTTAGATTGAGGAGTTTTTCAAAGGGAGATTCAGAACCTGAGATTGTTCCCTAGGCTAATGTGCCCTGGGCAGTATATTTATTTAGGAAAGAGGGTTTTTAGTTTGTGTGAACTGACCTGCTCCAGACCACGAGTAACGAGGAATTGATACATGAACCCATTTCCTCTGATCCTCAACTTTCTGCATATGCATTTTTGTTATTTGTTTGTTTACCTTTTGAGCAGGATGGACCGCACCAACGCAGGTTGTCCCCCGGAAGTCCCTGATTGTGGCCAAGACTACCCCTCGGCGTTTCCGAACCCGTACTGAACCCAGAGAGCCTGAAAGCTGTGTGGGCGTGGCATGCGCCTGCGCAGTTCCGTCAACGCGCACCTGCCCAGGGCATCCGAAACCGCTAGGTCTGTGAGAACCCAGGCTACCTCAGCTCAGCCAGCAGCCTTTGTTGAGCTGCGCGTCAACTGCAGGGTACTCATGATACGGAGTAGAGAAGGTTGTTGTATTCCGACCTGTTGGAGGACACACAGAGCGTCTGTGGGAGTCAAATTCCCGAATGTTTCTCCTCAGAGGACTATCAGGCCTTCCGGGGGAATGGCAGACTTTCAGGCGTTCCGGTGAGACGTGGCTTCAGGCTGCAGGGAAACAGGTAACTCTGTTTTGGAGCTGGGTGGACCTTGACATCGCGGTGTGTCCTGCATAAGCCCCTACTCGTGTCCTGTTCTATTCCTACGAGGCCTGGGCCCGGGGACTATCCCGGGATAGCCGGAACGCTGAGTCCCGCCGCCCCTGACGTGCCCCTCGCGTGGGATCACCTGCCTCAGGTCCCGGGCCCTCCTGGCCACAGCACAGGGCCTGCCATGCCCGCCAGGCTGTCCTCCAAGGATTGCGGGTCCCCTCAGTCCGCCGTGGATGGGGAAGTTTGAAGGAGAGTTACCGGCAGGCCCCGTGTGGGGATCAGGAGCCTGCCTTACAATCCTTGTGTTTTTAACCCAGGGTGTTTTCCGTAGGTAGAAATACTTCTTTGATTGTGAAGTATAATTTATTGTAAGACACTCCGTTAATATAATAATAGTTTTTTGGAAAGCGTAACAGTATGCGACAGAATGCAGAGATCTCTGGTGATAGCTTGGCTGTAGGAATAGGCCTGCTGTCTACATTCTCTTAGGCCTTCAGAGAGGAGGTCTCAGTTTATTCCTGAGTGGTTTGAGCCTTGATTGTTTTCAGCCAGAAGTAATCCACAGCCCGAAGAGACATATTGGGGTGGTAAATTTTTCCCCCAGCACCCCGATTGTACTAGTTCGCCTGAATAAAATCTACCTTAACATTGTGACAGGTGTCACAAAGAATATTTTCTTTAGCAGTACTAAGGTGTGGAGGAGCTTTGCAAGCTGGGAGAATGATAATGATAACATAACTCCATGTTATGCAGTAGTGAATCAGTTGATAAAACTATTTCCTACAATAACTTTGGAGACGTATAAATAAAAAAGTTTAGATGTAGGGAATATGATTGGAAAACAGAATGTTAGAAGTTTATTTAGGTTTTAATTGGCTGCATTTGCAAGGTATTATTTGAAAGAGATGAACTCAGGAAAGACTTTCTGTGTGGGCAATCAGGAGCAGAGAAAGTCCTCAAATTCAGGGACTTACTCTTGGAAGAAACAGTAGCTTCTTAGTCTTCACTAGAAAAAACCAGTACTGAAAAGGCTTCTGTGCATTCAAAGCTGATTAAAATTCGATGTTGTGTCAAGTGTTAAACTCTCCATATTAAAAAGATGGAACGAACTAAGATATTTCAGAATAAGCACCCACCTAAATTCACTTGCCCAGTAAATCCCTTCAGTGATTCAAGGAAAAGAGATTAAATGTAAGGTGTCTTCCCTGAAACCTTATAACCAAGGTACATGCAGTTAATTTCATGTGAGAGAGTCTTGAGGGCTAGAAATCAAAGTAAGGTAGCTATTCTGAGAACTCTGCCTGAAAAAGAAAAATCAGAGTTATAGAGCTGACAGGAATCACAAAATGGGAGACCTGTTTAAAGGAGTTAATTTGGCAAAGGAACCACACACCTGGTCAAAGAAGCTGTGATTGATTTAGACTTAACTACAATCTGGGGTCCTGAACCTTTCATGGGCAAGAAGCTGCCCAGGAAAGCTGCTCAGTGTTCATGAAGGGACTTTGATCCAATCCTATGGCAGGTGTGGCTAAAGATGATGAATAGGAAGAGTCTCCAGAGGGTGGAAATAAAGGTCATGGAGGCACTTTCAGGGGTTTTTTCTGTACCTTTCCCACCACAGTGACTCTTATTCTGCAGTTCAGAGAGGCTCGTGATTCTTTCAGCTGATGATTATATTCATCACTGTTCTACACTCAGAGGCCAGGGAAATGAGTAGAAGGCAGGTCTATTTGGCAGATTGGAGGTGATTTGAGCTATGATTCCATGTGCTACCACCCTGAAGGGCAACAGGCATAACAGTACTTTTGTTCCCTTCATTTTGTTGTCAGCCTGCTCTGTATATTACAAATCTGTGTATTCCTTTTATTCTGAGTAAAGTTATTCTAAAATGCTATACATTGGAATGCTTCCCTGGTGGCTCAGACAGTAAAAAATCCTCCTGCAATGTGGGAGACCTGGGTTCAATCCCTGGGTCGAGAAGATCTCCTGGAGGAGGGCATGGCACCCCACTCCAGTATTCCTGCCTGGACAATCCCCATGGACAGAGGAGCCCGGTGAGCTACAGTCCATGGGGTCTCAAAGAGTCGGACATGACTGAGAGACTAAGCACAGCACATACATTGGAATACTATACAGAGGCAAGAATGTGAAAACCGTAATTACTCACAGTATTTTTTTTTTTACTCACAGTATTTATGAATCCCAACCATTGAAAAACAGAAGCTAGACAGAGAAAGAGTACAGTAGTGTGTGAGTCTATTTATAGAAAGATCAAAACCAGGCAAAACTAATTTGTCATCTTTGATGTCAAGGTAGTAGTAAACTTTGAGGGATTAGAGACTGAGAAGGGAAAAAACCATGGTCTTCTTAGGTGTTTGTAAAGATTCATTAATCTGTACATCATAACTTGATTTGTGTTTCAGTTCAGTTGCTCCATTGTGTTTGATTCTTTGTGACCCCATGGACTGCAGCATGCCAGGCTTCCCTGTCCATCACCAACTCCTATAGCTTACTCAAACTCATGTCCATCGAGTCTGTGATGCTATCCAACCATCTCATCCTCTGTCATCCCCTTCTCCTCCTGCCTTCAATCTTTCCCAGCATCGAGGTCTTTTCAAGTGAGTCAGTTTTTCACAGGTGGCCAAAATATTGGCGTTTCAGCTTCAGCATCAGTCCTCCCAATGAATATTCAGGACTAATTTCCTGTAGGAATGACTGGTTGGATCTCCTTGTAGTCCAAGGGACTCGCAAGAGTCTTCTCCAACACCACAGTTCAAAAGCATCAATTCTTCAGCACTCAACTTTCTTTATAGTCCAACTCTCACATCCATACATGACTACTGAAAAATCATAGCCTTGACTAGATGGACCTTTGTTGGCAAAGTAATGTCTCTGCTTTTTAATCTGCTGTCTAGGTTGGTCATAGCTTTTCTTCCAAGGAGCAAGCATCTTTTAATTTCATGGCTGCAATCACCATCTGCAGTGATTTTGGAGCCCCCGAAAATAAAGTCTGTCACTGTTGCCACTGTTTCCCCATCTATTTGCCATGAAGTGATGGGACCAGATGCCATCATAGTTTTCTGAATGTTGAGTTTAAGCCAACATTTTTACTCTCCTCTTTCACTTTCATCAAGAGGCTTTTTAATTCTTCGTTTTCTGCCATAAGGGTGGTGTCATCTGCATATCTGAGGTTATTGATATTTTTCCTGGCAATCTTGATTCCAGCTTGTGCTTCATCCAGCCCAGCATTTTGCATGATATACTCTGCATATAAGTTAAATAAGCAGGGTGACAATATACAGATTTGATGTACTCCTTTCCCACTTTGGAACCAGTCTGTTGTTCCATGTCCAGTTTTAACTGTTGCTTCTTGACCTGCATACAGATTTATCAGGAAACAGGTCAGGTGGTCTGGTATTCCCATCTCCTGAAGAATTTTCCACAGTTTGTTGTGATCCACACAAAGTCATATTTTGTGTTTGCTATGCTGTAAATGTTACACAAATCTTTGTGGGTAGATCTATTGCTATGAGTTTATTTCTTTAGGATACATACTTAGGAGTAGTATTACAGTATCATAGAATAGTTGTTTTAATGTTATTAACTACCAAGTTTTCCAAAGACGTTGTAGCTTTTTACATTATTATCAGGAATAAGTGAGAATTCTGGTTCCTTCACTTTCTTGTTATTGTCAACCCTTGTTATTATTTGTCTTTTTTACTTTAGCCATTCTGCTAACTGCCCTTATCTCATTGTGATTTAATTTTTATTTCCTTTTTGGCCAATGGTATCAAGCACCTGTCTACCATTGTGGATATTTAAAACAGGGTCTGGCACAATGTAAACATTAAATAAATATTTCTTTATGCATAAAGGTATTAAATATCACAAGGTTCAACTTTATGCCTTTTATTAAATATATTTCTGTCTCTTAAGCCATAATTAATAGCACAATGCAACATATGGCTTTTCTTCCTTCTTATATGTGAAGTTCCTAAAAGCAGAATAGTCTTAACCGTCCTTTTTATATCTATGATAGAGTAGTTAAAAGTCTAGGTTCTGGTAATAGACTCCCTGGTTCTATCCTTTATTAAATGTATGATTTTAGGAAAGTTACATGATAGATTTTGGCCTCAGCCTTCTCATCTGTACAATGGGTATTGTAATAGAATCTACCTCATGGTGCTGTTTTGAGGCTTGAATGACACATTCTATGCAATGTGTTTAAAACACATAGCTTGGCATATAGTAAGCAATCAGTAAATGTTTTTATTATTATTTTGAAGAAATGTAAGACAAAGCTTGTAACTCTTTTCTAATATAAACTGTTGAACAGTGCAATTGAATAAGAAAAATGGTCTTTTTTTAAAAATAAGAAACTGAAGCTTAAAGAAATACTGTTCTAAATTTATACAGAGTGCCATCACTAAGCACTTATAGTAAGAGTTTCTCTTGAATAACAGAGAATTCACCTGACCAACTAATTTGCAGAGAAAGTTGCCACTAAAAGTGTTCACTGATAGGGTATCTTGTCAGATTGCATTTTTATCTGTAAAAATGCTATGTGAAGAGAAGTCAGAAAAAATAGTAGCAGTGGGGAAAGAGGTAGTTGAATTTACATGCTTGGCTTTCAAGATGGCAGCTTGTTTTATGGGTGGAATATACATATAGCCTGCTCTTCTCAGAGGTACTGAGTTCAAGCTTGCCTTCCAGTCTTTCGGTATCCACTAAGTGAACTGTCTGAGATGGTAAAACTGAGTTTGGGCTTTTGACCTCTGAAGCCTTTTTAAGTTGGATCAAGTTTGAGAGGCCAAGAAAAAGATGAACATGTGATGCTCAAACACCTTTTCCATGTAACCAATGTTAGACCTTTATTCCAAATGTCAGAATACCATTATTGAATGTACTGAAGACTCATGATGTTCCAGGTACTGTTCTTAGAACCTCACAAGTATCATCTCACTTGTGCTTTGAGATTGGTACAATTATTATCCTATTTTACCAATGAGAACATTAATACATAGAGAGGGTGGGTAACCTCTCAACAGGTATTGAAGGTCAGAGTAAGAACCATGGCCAAATGAGTCCAAAAATACACTTCACTGCCTTGCTCTCCATTAGCTAAAAGGTGGTAGAGGACAGAGTTGGGAGAAAGAGAGGGAAAGAAGGAGTAGCTACAGTGAAAGGAACATAAAAAGATGGGGGCATGGAGATACAGTACCTGCTTAGACCCCTAGATCCTCTCCTTGAGAGCAGATAGCTCCCCAGATGGCCTGGTTGTCTTTGCTGGTTATGCAGAGGTGTCCTGAGAGTGGACTCTGGGTTCCCAGAAACTACTAAGGAACTGAGGCCTATGCTTTCTAAATACTTGGAAGTAATATTCTTTGGTAAATTCATTCACACTAAGAAAAATCCAAGTAAGGCCATACCTCCTATCTTTGCTCAACATGTACCTCTCCACTTTGGCCTGTCTTTGCCTAGTTAAAACCACCTCTTGTGTTTGCATTATAACCCATCTTTAGAAAAATACTTTGCATTAGCATCTTAATTAAGACTACCTAATTGCTTTCACTTTGCTAAAGTAATAGAAAACCAAAGCTTTGGTTCCTAATACATTTGATAAACGTTTACTTGTCATCCAGTATGTGACATACTGATCCAGAGCCTGAGCTATTCTGGTGCTCCCCTCCCTCCCTATCTCTCTTCTAGAAAAGACCACTAGTTATTCACAGATTACTGGGTGACATTTGGTACTTGAGACTGAGAGCAACATCTATCCCAATAAATGTCTTGGTGGTTTGTTCCATCATCATATTATCTATCAGATCTTAGACTGTCATATTCTAAAGTGAATAAAGTTCTCAAAATTTGTTTGAATTGTTTTGACTTTTCCTTCTGCATTTGATTTTATGAAACTTCATTTTTTTATTTCACTCTTACCAAGAAAGATACTTCAGAATTTGTTTAGTATTGAAAAGTGATGAAGAAACCCAATAAACATATATGTAAGTGCAGTTCTAAGATATTTTAATCGAAACTTTAAAATGTTTTATTGTTAACCCAGAGTTATTGATCATTGACTGCCCCTTTCACTTCCTCTCCATTTTTTGGAATTTTTTTTTTTCCTCATACCATGTAGGATCTTAGTTCCCCAACCAGGGATGGAACCTATGCCCCCTGCATTGGAAGCATGGAGTCTTAACCATTGGACCACATGGGAAGTCCTTCCACCTTCTTTTCAAATTTTCTCTGCTGTTGCTAATCCAACAATGGGACTTTGTGTCTTCCTACATCCCTTTGTGTCTTTCTACAGTCACAGTGGTAGTTGACTGTGTGAGGGGAGAATACATGACTTAAGAATAATGTCCCCAAGATCTATATCCTCATGTTAAAAGATGAGCTGGGCCAAGCATTTTTCTCCTTTGTGAATTTGCAATTGGAAAACTGAAGAACTAAGACTGAGCCATTTGGCCATAGGGACAGTGGTATAAAGGATGTGCAGAGGGCTCCTTTGGTGTAGCATGGCTGGGGTGTCTGAAGTTAGGAGAGAGAAGTAATCTTAAAATGCCTAGCCTAGTAAAATGAAAGATTAATGCTTTATTCTCTTTAATCCACTATTCGTACTTATTCCATCCATTTTCATCTATATCTAAGACTATTTGTTTCTCACTCCATTTCTAATAAAATTAATATCTACAGCCTGCTTTTTGCTTACTGTTCCAATGAGTGCAAGTCTTTCTGTTTAATGAAGAAGGCCCAAAAAGAGGAGAATGAAAGGTTCTTTCTTTCCTGCAGCTTTTGGGGGAGAGAGAGCTTTCTGTGTCATTGAAAGTGATCAAATAATTGAATTTTATAAAGCACTAGAAACATTCATTAGACTCATAATCTCGCTTTTCTGTGCAGTAAAGAGATTTCTGTGAATATTAATAATTGTTGCTAACTTGTTTCCTGCTAATATAAATCTGCCCTTGGAAGCAAAATTGAAACAAAGGGAACTTGTAAGATTCAAAAGACTTTAGAAAACAGTATCATGTCCTGTGAAAATAACCTTCAAAGAGAAACATGAAATTCAGATAGTTTCCTTATTCTTTCTTTTACCTTTTTTTTTTTTTTTTTTGTCCTGGTTAAAATGTTGAATTTGACATCTTTGTATTTCCAAAAAGGAAAAATAATTAGATGTTTTTCTCAAATTGGTGTCCCTTTCTTCTCCCTCATGTCGTGGAGAGTGGGTATGACTACTAGTTTTCATTGTTTAAAAATACAGTTTGCAACTTCTCTGGTGGCTCAGATAGTAAAGAATCCGCCTGCAATGCAAGAGACCTGGATGCCCTAGTGGCTAAGACTCTGTGCTTCCAGTGCAGGGGGCCTGGGTTCAATTGCTGGTCAGGGAACTAGATTCCGCATGCTGCAACTGAGAGTTTGAATGTTGCAACTACAGACTGAAGATCTGGCATGCCACAGCTAAGACTTGGCACAGCCAAATAAAAATAAAGTTAAGAAATGAACAGTTTTATTTAATATATGTTATTAGATATGCATAATTTATTAATTCATGATCTTTCTTAAATGAATCTGACCTGTTTCACCTGCTTCAGGAAAAACATCACTTCATACTCTTCATCCTCACATGCTTTATTTGTCAAGAAATCAAGTATCTCCTACTGTGTTTTTTTTTTGCCCTTCCCAATTGTCCAAGGACCCTTAGACCAAAGTTTCAGTCTCTCCTTAACATCAGGCAAAGAGCATGGCGGGAAGTCCTGACAGTCCATTATCTGCCTATTCAGATGCTGTCACTGAGTTTTGTTGCTAAGTGTCTTGGATAGCCTGATGGACTCTTGTCTATTTCTTCATTGATACCTTTTTTTTTTGACCCAGATCCTTGTAAAGGCTGAGGCTTGGAACCTAGCTCAAACTTCAGGCTTATGTTGATGTGATCAGCTGTTTTCTCCACAGACTAACACTGTGGCTCAGGATATGGATGGGCTGCACAGTCATCCCTCCTCTGTGCTAGGATTAGTTCCCTATGTTGGCTGAAAACAAGAACAAAAATGCACAACTTAAAATTTGAGGGTTATGTTTTTTGGAGGGACCTTACTAAGGACTATAACCCCGGATACAGTCAGCCAGATAACTCCGAGGAACCATTCCAAAGAGGTAAGGGAAGAACCAAGATATATAGGAATTTTTGCTGAAAACAAAACAAAAGCCCATGTAATCAAACATAAAAAGATTATTGCAAATCACAAAAGCCAGGCATCTCAAGTTAATGTTTTTGTGCTTTTCTATGTATGGGAAGATATGAGAGTCTGGGGTAGTTGAAATTATTCCTATGATAAGCATCTTAACTTTCTAAGGTCAGTATCCTGTTTTCCTCCATCTTGAATTTCCCTAAGGGTATACCATCAGAGTGGCTGCAGTGGCTGATGGCTCGGTGGTAAGCAACATTCATTAGTAGAATGGCAGGCAACATTCTTTGTCCACACTAGATTTTGGCTTTTAGTCAAACCTGGACTACCAGCCCATACTCCTGTCCCCTATAGTGATTCCACTTTGGGGCTCTTGATATTGAAGCAGGATAGAAGGGGGCAGGGCACAAATTATAAAAGAATGGCATAGCTGAGGACATGGCATAAACTGATTAGAACCAAATACGTCCAGGATGGCAGATAAGTAGACTTCTGCTTGACCTTGAGCCTCAGAATATGCTCAGTGTAACACATCAGCAAGCTAAATGACACACTTGCAAGTGCCATGACAGTTCCAAAGTTGATGAGCAAAGATCAAAAAGTGGATGGTGGCCTAATTCCTGGAAATCCCTGCCCCTTCCCTGATATAGTTGGAATAATCCCCCCACTCATTAGTCTATGAAATTAATCAACCCGTGAAAACTAACTACAACATATTTCAAGGCCACTCTCATCTTCTGAGATAGCCTACAGTCTGTTTGTGGAGTGTGTTTCTCTCTAAATCCATTTCTTACCTACCACTTTGTCTCTCACTGAATTCTTTCTGCAATAAGATATCAAGAAACTGAGCTTCATTAAGTCCTTAAACTAAGTGTGTGATCTCAGTTAAAAGACTGTGGGTTCAAGTCCCAGTCTGAGTTACATGGTTTCAATATCTTTTCTCACCAGTGAACTACCCTCTAAGCCACTCTGGTCTGCTTGGGTCATGTGAGGTTTAAGCATCTTTCCTCCCAGGGGTCTTAGGATCCTAAAATAAAATGGCCAACTTCTCCTGAGTGCTACATACAGGTGGGTCTTAGGTGGGAGGGCCTTTATCAAGCCTCACAGGTTTCCTCCAGGACTTGGCTACTTGCCTGCCTTTTACTTGCATCACAGAAAGAGCTACCATTCAAATGATAGCCCACTTAATAAGAGTCTGCTCCTAGATAAGTTATGCTTCAACCTTGGATCCAGAGTCAGCTTCCATAATTTAATCTTTTCCTCATTTGAGACACCAAACACCTTGGCCATGTGCTACCAATAATAGGGGATTTGAGGGCATGCAAAAGGAGGTATGAACTTTTGAATTTGTGTGTTCATGTTGAGTAGAATTTTCCCCAAATTCACCCCAAACCAAATTGGACCTCTGTCCTCTACCCTCTCCTGTTTAGTGCTGAAGGCCTGCAAATTAAACTGACAAACAACAATTAGCAAGAGAAGAAAAAAACATGCATATTCATGGGAATGCTCAGAATGAATAACTCAAAGGAATAGTCAGCATTTAGGATTTATATATCCTGTTAATTGGGAAAGGGGAAAAAAGCATTAGGAAAACAACTGACTTATTAGAAGGCAGGCACGAGGAAGGAAATTTATTGAATAGAAAAGACTTTTTGGAAGGATAAAGGGGCTCTTAGGATGGGAGGTATGACAGTTTTGTGACATGTTGGGTGTAGAACCCACTTCTTAAGTTGTAGTCGCAAGATTAGAGTTGCCTCTAGGGAAGGGACTTTTGACATTTGAGTTCTTTTGGCAGTCTCTGCTTTTAGCACATGAAGGGTTTCAGGAACTCACATGCCTTCAGTTTGAAATAATTTTTATGCCACAGTGGCATATTTTGGTGTGGCATGTCCTGATCCCTTTCAAAAAGGATCAAATAATTTGGACATTATAAACTATGAAACTTAAAAACTATAACTTAAACAATATATAGAGGATAATTTCCTGTTCCTTCTAAGAAAAATATAATTCACTTTAAGAAACTTCAATTAGAAAAATACCCCCAAATCCCCTAATCTCTCGAGAAAGTCAACCATAATTAATTTTAATCCTAAATACATGTTCATCATGTTGATTAAAAAAAAATGTACAACCTAAAAGTTGAGAATTATGTTTTATTCAGCAGACTTGCTGAGGGCTTAAGCCCTTAAGGAGGCAGCCTCTTGGATAACTCTAAGGGACTACACTGAAGAGGTAAGGTGGGGAGCCAGGATATACAGGCGTTTTTGCAACAAAAACCAGGTAGTCAGAACATCAAAAGAGTACTGTTAATTCCTGGAGGGGTGGGATGGGGAAGAAGATGGGAGGGAGGTTCAAAAGGGAGGGGATATATGTATACCTATGGCTGATTCATGTTGAGGTTTGACAGAAAACAATGAAGTTCTGTAAAGCAATTATCCTTCAATAAAAAAATAAAAAGATTTTAACATTGAGAGAGGCTAGCTAAAGAGTAAAAAAAAAAAAAGTATTGTTAATTAAAGGAAAAAAACTCAATGAATTTAGTGCTTTTCTTTGGGAAGATGCAAAAGTCTGACCTGGTTGAAATTATTCCTTTGAAATGTATCTGAACTGTTGAGGGCCATTATTTCTCCCTCAGAGTGCACCACTGTGGGCAGCTACAGTGGTTGGTGGTTTGTTGGCCACATCTTTTGTTTGCTGATAAGACAGACAACACTTTTTTTGTTTGTTTGTTTGTTTGCTGATAAGGCAGACAGTCACAATGGATCTTGGACAAAGAAGCTTTGTGATCTTAGGATTTCCTTTACTATGAAACCTTAGCCATATTAGCAGGAATAAATTCTTCTATCAGTGGACCTTGACTGAGTTATTTTATTGGCCAGTTCCATGGTGCCTCACAGTATAGGAGTGAAGAGGGTGCTGGTGGCCCACTTGGTGCACTGAAAGTGTAAAATACAGTTGCCTCACATGATAAAAATGTGATTTCTTGCTTTTAATTTTTCTACTCTTTGATTTTTAGTTTGTCGTCACCAACATCTAACGATATTTTTTTTCTGCTTGATAATTTTTATCAGCTTCATGTCTTACCAATTTGGTTTACTCTAGTTTCTACTGAGAACTAATTTAGAGAAAATATCATTTTCAAGTTAATTGTGTGCTTGTGGTTCCAGAGAAAACAAAAGATGAGTTGATTAAATGCTAACGAAGTGGAAAATATGCGTATTTTGTACTAATAACTATAAGCATCAGAGCTTGTGTGAACACTTGGTTTTTATTCTTTGCTGTAGCAGGTACTCAGCAATGGCTTTGAAATAGTCTCTTTGTTCTGTGGCCGAAGAAGTTTTCCTGCCAGTGGCAGATGGCAATTTATTTTTAAATTGACCTAGACAGGGATATTTTTTTCCCACTTGGTTCTGGTGATCATTTGGGGGAGACAGAGCTCTTTGGAATCTTGATTCTGGCAGGTTGGATTTTTCATGTAACCCTAATTGGAAGAATTGGGAATAATGACTGTAAACTGGCTAATAAATACCTCCCACAGGGGAAAGATCTACTCAGAGTTGTTGCTAATGATGTCAAGGTCTCCAGCATCTTCTATAGCTGATGACTGTTATAAATTCAGACTTCTCTCTCGAGCCTTATCCTAGTAGATATGCTTTGAAGCCCCTTTTCCCTTTGCTTCCACAAGGTCCCTAAACATTCTTGCATAACTGCTATTTCATGTTTATGTTTCCTTGATGGCTCTCCTGAGCCAATAACAGCATCTGCTCCCACAGTTTGCAGGGCATTAAAGCAAGAGCTCCTCTCAGCACTCTATGATCTATGACGGACACTTCTTATTGACTGCATTTTAATCAGGTTCTCTCTCTCTCTGCTTCTAGGTAGCAGTGTTTTCTACATTGTGACATTGACAGGTAAAAGTTCTCTTCAACTCTGTTCAGAAATTCGTAAGCCAGTTAGTTTACAGCTATGGAATAATACATTATATTTTCTTTATTCAGATTTGTTTTTATCAAAAGAGGAAGATTTGTTATTTGCCTAGGAAGGACTGAATTGGTTCTGTTCTTTGTTAAAACACTGAAGGACACTTTGGCAGTACCTCTGTGTGTGTGTTTTATTAATTTTTCAGAGAAGAAGACTTTCATCTGTTATGTAACTTACACTACATAAAAAGTTTTATATAATCTGATTCTGTAGATCCAAGCTGTGCTTTGAAATGATCGTTCATTTTATGGGAATTTTAATTCTGAAATGACATTCATAATCTTATGTTAAATGACTTCTTTTAAAGTTATTTCATAGCACTGAAAAAATAAGTCAGGGCAAGAAATAATTTAAGTATTAGTACCTTTTCTTAAATCTATCCAAGAGCCATTGTATGAGTATTGCTGTGGAATCTTATGTAACGAAGGAATTTAAGAATATTCATCTTGGAAATTATCTTAGGGTAGTGTTAATAGACTGAATGTGTCCCCGTCAAGTTCATATGGTGAAATTTTAACCCCCACTATGATGGTATTATTTACATGGAGCCTTTGGGAGGTAACTAGCTCATGAGGGTAGAGCTCTTATGAATGGGATTAGTGCCCTCATGAAAGAAACTCCAGAGAGCCCTCTTGCCCTCTTTCTTCCATGAGAGGACCATAATAAGAGAATAGAAGTCTGAAGTTTGGAAGAGGGATCTCATCAGAACCTGACCAAGCCAGCACCCTAATTTCAGGTCTCTACAGTTAGAACTGGACATGGAACAACAGACTGGTTCCAAATAGGAAAAAGGAGTACATCAAGGCTGTATATTGTCACCCTGCTTATTTAACTTATATGCAGAGTACATCATGAGAAACGCTGGGCTGGAGGAAGCACAAGCTGGAATCAAGATTGCCAGGAGAAATATCAATAACCTCAGATATGCAGATGACACCACCCTTATGGCAGAAAGTGAAGAGGAACTAAAGAGCCTCTTGATGAAAGTGAAAGAGGAGAGTGAAAAAGTTGGCTTAAAGCTCAACATTCAGAAAACTAAGATCATGGCATCCAGTCCCATCACTTCATAGCAGATAGATGGGCAAACAGTGGAAACAGTGGCTGACTTTATTTTTCTGGGCTCCAAAATCACTGCAGCTGGTGATTGCAGCCATGAAATTAAAATATGCTTACTCCTTGGAAGGAAGGTTATGACCAACCTAGACAGCATATTAAAAAGCAGAGACATCACTTTGCCAACACAGGTCCATCTAGTCAAGGCTATGGTTTTTCCAGTAGTCATGTATGGATGTGAGAGTTGGACTATAAAGAAAGCTGAGCGCCGAAGAATTGATGCTTTTAAACTGTGGTGTTGGAGAAGACTCTTGAGAGTCTCTTGGACTGCAAGGAGATCCAACCAGTCCATTCTAAAGGAGATCAGTCCTGGGTGTTCATTGGAAGGACTGATGTTGAAGCCGAAACTCCAATACTTTGACCACCTGATGCGAAGAGCTTACTCATTTGAAAAGACCCTGATGCTGGGAAAGATTGAGGGCAGGAGGAGAAGGGGATGACAGAGGATGAGATGGTTGGATGGCATCATCGACTCAATGGACATGGGTTTGGGTGGACTCAGGGAGTTGGAGATGGACAGGGAGGCCTGGAGTGCTGCGATTCATGGGGTCACAAAGAGTCAGACATTACCGAGCAACTGAACTGAACTGAGCCTCCACACTGTGAGAAGTAATTATATGTTGTCTGCTGCTGCTGCTAAGTCACTTCAGTCGTGTCTGACTCTGTGCGACCCCAGAGACGGCACCCCACCAGGCTCCCCCGTCCCTGGGATTATCCAGGCAAGAACACTGCAGTGGGTTGCCATTTCCTTCTCCAATGCATGAAAATGAAAAGTGAAAGTGAAGTCGCTCAATCATGTCCAACTCTTAGCGACCCCATGGACTGCAGCCTACCAGGCTCCTCCGTCCATGGGATTCTCCAGGCAAGAGTACTGGAGTGGGCTGCCATTGCCTTGTCCAATCTGTTGTCTATAGCTACACAATTTATGCTATTTTGCCATAGCAGCCTGAATTGACAAGAACAAGTGGTCTTTCCTTATGTTTCTAACAGAACAACAGTTTAGAGACCTGTCAAGAGGTTCAAAGAGGAAACATGGTGAGGAAAACACATGATCCAAGAGATTTATGAAGAAGTTTAAAAAAATAGAAAGTTTTCTCTATTATAAGATTTCACACCCCCTTTAAAATGTTAATGTGTATCAATGTTTCCAAGAGACAGTTTAGTTATATTGTGCTTCCCAAAGTTATTGGATCACAAATTATTTTTTTCCAATGAATCCTCTTGTGGGACTCATGATTAATCAAACACATGTGGGTCTAGTATGGCTTCTTAGTGCCTCAGTGGAAGAATATGTACCCGTGAGAGGGAATTGATGTGTCCAAGATGTACCCAGATGGTGAAGTGCTGACTCAATGCTGGACCAAACACCCTAGTCTCTGTTCTGACTCCCCACTGGCTTTACCTGGTTATGCTCTTATGTGAAGACACTATTAGAGTAGATCCTATGTAATTTTTTCATGCCATGCTTTTTACAATACACATTTTTAAAAAATCACTTTTTTAGAGCAGTTTTAAGTTCATAGCAAAATTGAACACAAGGTACAGCGATTTCCCATATACCCCCTATCCCCACACATGTATAACCTCTTTCATTATCAACATCTTCCACCAGAATGGTACATTTGTTACAATAGGTGAGCCTATCTTGACACATGATTATCACCCAAAGTCCATTGTTTATATTAGGCTTCACTCATGATGTTGTACAGTCTATGTGTTTGGACAAATGTATGATACACAAATCCACCGTTATAGTATCATACAGAATAGTTTTACTGCCCTAAAAATCCTCTGTGGTCCTTCTGTTCATCTTTTTCTCTCCACTAACATCTGGCAACCACTGATCTTTTTCACAGTCTCCACAGTTTTGTCATTTCCAGAATGTTATTTGGTTGAATCATACAGTTTGTAGCTGTTGGAGAGGAAAAACTTAACTTTTCCCCCTCTGCCCTCCTGGGTTCTCTAGCTGGGGGCTGTAAATTAAACTGACAGAAGATACACTAGGAAGAGAAAAATAAGTTTATTAGCATATGCATTGTGCATGCACATGGGAGCCCTCAGAAATGAGAAACTCTAAGGGGTGGTTAGAATTTGGGCTTATATAGCATCTTAACAAAAGAACAGTAAATTTTTAGAGAAGTGACAAGACAAAGGAAAATGACTTTGTGCTTCTAGGGTGGCAAATTGTGGGAAGGCAAATATATGGGGAAGTTAATGGAAGACTAGTTTTAGCAAGGTTTGTTACACAGATTTCTCTGGTGCTATCTACAGTTTTATCTGGTGATTAACTTCTGTCCTCCTTGATAGAGAAAGAAAATTAGGGATTTTGGCCATTCTAATAGATGTATGGTCCTTATATAATTTAAAAATCTTATTTTGCATTTCTAACTGGAATTTAACATTTAAATAAAGCAAAAGACTTTAAGGAAAAATAAAATCAGCCTGTTGGATTAACCCTTCCTAATCCCCAGTCCAGTTTCCCAGAGGTAAGCACTTTTAACTCTTTTGCCTATTTCTTTTGGTATCTTCCTTCATAGTTTAAAATAATACTGCAGTATCTTAATATATTATTTCAGAGCATTATCTATTCATTTCCTATTATGAGAGATGAGGATTTAACTCTTTGAAGCATTGTTCTCCCTCAGCCTAATTTCATGGTTCACTTTCCCTATTTGTGTTTATTTTCTGTTTTCTGTATTTTTTTCTTTTTTTGTTCATCCTGAAGTTAATAATTGTTCTTTTCTCATCTGCTTTATATTTAATGTACATGAAAATATATAAAAGTACTGACACAGATATTTGTGTACATTTGTATATAATATACATGCATGAACTTACATAGGAAAAAGAGAGGAAGAGAGAGAGTGATGGAGGTGTTACTGAACTGAAATTGTGTCCATTTGCCTGCCTGTCAGCAAAGCCAGTTTACTGACACCAGTTTGTGAAGTGTTTATGCAGGAACCATCAAGGGGAATAGGCGGCGTATGATGAAAAAGTCATGAACTCCCTGATAGCTTTCAAGTAAGAGTTTTTAAAGGCAAAATTTGGGGTGAGGGCTTCAGGGTGCATGACTTTCTTCTAGTTGGTTAATGGTGAGGTAACAGGGTGGTGGTTTAAGTATCTTAATTATCAGCCTGTTGGTTCCCACCAGTCTGGGGTCTCTGTGCTTGTGCTCAGTATGTTGTCAACAACTTCCATCTGAGTGGGGTCTTAGTGCCTGCTGCTGCTGCTGCTAAGTCGCTTCAGTCGTGTCGGACTCTGTGCGACCCCATAGACGGCAGCCCACCAGGCTCCGCCGTCCCTAGGATTCTCCAGGCAAGAATACTGGAGTGGGTTGCCATTTCTTTCTCCAGCGCATGAAAGGTAAAAGTGAAAGTGAAGTTGCTCAGTTGTGTCTAACTCTTAGCGACCCCATGGACTGCAGCCTACCAGGCTCCTCCGTCCATGGGATTTTCCAGGCAAGAGTACTGGAGTGGGGTGCCATTGCCTTCTCCGTTATTGCCTGCAGAACAACTCATTGTTACATATATCCCCTGAGGAAGAATTAGGATTCTGAACTATTGTTTCTTGACTGTTTTTTCTTTGATTTCCCATTCTCTTACCTCCCTAAGTAGTAACTGCTTGAATCTGCTTTTTGGACCTTAGGGAAGGCCTAGGAGACTAAAGGTTTTTTCTACAAAAAAAGAAATGGGGGACATGGAGGGGTTCTTGTACCTGGTGGGCTCTGCAGGGTCTTTCTTGGTTTCAGAAGGAGGAGTAAGAGAGAGATCTTTTCAACAGATATGTGTAACTTCTCTTAATACAATTTTGTATATGGACAAGCTCATCAGATGATTCATCAGATCCTCTTTTTCTCTGGAGACCTTCCTTGTGCTCACACATTTCCTGTCCATATCTCTAGGCTTGTTGTACAACCATCCTCTAATAATATTCTCTGTCACCTTTATAGATTCCTGTTTAATTGGATACTAAGTTTGTTTTCTCATTTTACTTACTTTGGTAAAGGACATTCTTCAACCTGTCTGACAAATATCTTAAATGCACTCTTGTACTTGATTAACATTTCAGTTCAGTTCAGTTCAGTCGCTCAGTCAGCAACAGTTAGAACTGGACATGGAACAACAAACTGGTTCCAAATAGGAAAAGGAGTACATCAAGGCTGTATATTGTCACCTTGCTTATTTAACTTATATGCAGAGTACATCATGAGAAACGCTGGGCTGGAAGAAACACAAGCTGGAATCAAGATTGCTAGGAGAAATATCAATAACCTCAGATATGCAGATGACACCACCCTTATGGCAGAAAGTGAAGAAGAACTAAAGAGCCTCTTGATGAAAGTGAAAGAGGAGAGTGAAAAAGTTGGCTTAAAGCTCAACGTTCAGAAAACAGATCATGGCATCTGGTCCTATCACTTCATGGGAAATAGGGAAACAGTGGAAACAGTGTCAGACTTTATTTTTTGGGGCTCCAAAATCACTGTTGATGGTGATTGCAGCCATGAAATTAAAAGATGCTTACTCCTTGGAAGGAAGGTTATGGCCAACCGAGATAGCATATTTAAAAGCAGAGACATTACTTTGGCAACAAAAGTTTGTCTAGTCAAGGCTATGATTTTTCCAGTGGTCATGTATGGATGTGGGAGATGGACGGTGAAGAAAGCTGAGCGCCGAAGAATTGATGCTTTTGAACTGTGGTGTTGGAGAAGACTCTGAGAGTCCCTTGGACTGCAAGGAGATCCAATCAATCCATCCTAAAAGAGATCAATCCTGGGTGTTCATTGGAAGGACTGATGTTGAAGCTGAAACTCCAATACTTTGGCCACCTCATGCGAAGGGTTGACTCATTGGAAAAGACCCTAATGCTGGGTAGGATTGGGGGCAGGAGGAGAAGGGGACGACAGAGGATGAGATGGTTGGATGGCATCACCAACTCGATGGGCATGCGTTTGGGTAGACTCCAGGAGTTGGTGATGGACAGAGAGGCCTGGCGTGCTGCAATTCATGGGGTGATTAACATTTCAGCTAAGTATAAAAATCTAGGTTGAAGGCAGTTTTCCTCAGATTTGAAAAATATTGCTTCCAGATTCCATCATTGTTTTTGAGAAGTCTAATTTAATCATTCTACATTCCAAGCCTTTACAACTGATGTTTTATATAATATTTTTGTCCTGAAAGCTTTTATAATTTTTTTAACCTTTATGTTCAGGAATTTCATTGTGACATAACTCTATTGTGGCTCTTTTCTCATTCTCTAGTCTGACTCTTGGTAGGCTTTTCCAGTCTTTGGATTAATGTTATTCGTGAGTGAGCATCCTCTCATCTGTGTTTTTTTCTTAAATTGTGGTTTTGTTGTTGTTCAGTTGCTCAGCTGTGTCTGACTGTGACCCCATGGACTGCAGCACACCAGGCTTCCCTGTCCTTCACCATCTCTTGGAGTTTGCTCAAACCCATGTCCACTGAGTCGGTGATGCCATCCAACCATCTTGTCCTCTGTTGTTCCCTTCTCCTCCTGCCTTCAATCTTTCCCAGCATCACGGTCTTTTCTAATGAGTTGGCTTTTCGCATCAGGTGGCCAAAGTATTGAAGCTTCAACTTCAGCATCAGTCTTTCCACTGAATATTCAGGGTTGATTTTCTTTAGGATTGATTGGTTTGATCTCTTTACAGTCCAAGGGACTCTTAAGAGTCTTCTCCAACACCACACTTCAAAAGCATCGATTCTTTGGTGCTAAGCCTTTTTTTATGGTCCAGCTCTCATATCAGTGCATAGCTTGCATGTGAAAAACCATAACTTTGACTAGACGGACCTTTGTAGGCAAAGTAATGCCTCTGATTTTTAATATGCTGTCTAGGTTTGTCACAGCTTTTCTTGTAAGGAACAAATGTCTTAATTTCATGACTGTAGTCACTGTCCACAGTGATTTTGGAGCCCAAGAAAATAAAGTCTGTCACTTTTTCCATTGTTTTCCCATCTATTTGCCATGAAGTGATGGAACTGGATGCCACGATCTTAGTAAAATATACATAACATAAAATTTACCATCTTGGGACTTCCCTGGTTGTCCGATGGCTAAGGTTCTGTGCTCCCATTGCAGGGGGCCCGGGGTTCCACCCCTCATCATGAAACTAGATCCCACATGTTGCAACTAAGGCTTTGCAATCTGCAGCTAAAAGATCCTGTATGATACAATGAAGATCTATGATCTGGTATGCTACAACTAAGACCTGGTGCAGCCAAATGAATAAATATTAAATTGTTTACCATTTTTCAATGTAGTGTTTGGTATCTTTAAGTACAGTCACACTGTTGTGCAGTCATCACCACCTTGTATCCACAGAACTCTTTTCATCTTGCAAAGGGAAGCACTGTACTCTTTAAGCAGTGCCTCCTCATCCATCTCTCCCTTCAGCCCCTGGCACCTACAATTATATTTTCTGTCTCTATGAATTTGACTGTTCTAGGCACCTCATTGTGTTAGTGTTTTCCAGAGAAACATAACCGGTAGGGGTGTGTGTGTGTGTGTGTGTGTGTGTGTGTGTGTGTGTGTGTGTAAGAGAGAGTGAGATTGTGAGAGATTATTTTAAATAATTGGCTCACATGATTGTAGGGGTTGATAGGGTCAGCTGGTGGGAGGTTCAGTGAAGAACTGATGTTGCAGTTTGATTCTGAAGGCTGTCTGGAGGCAGAATTTCTTCTTCCTTGGAGGAAGTCAGTCCTTGTCCTCTTAAGGTCTTCATTGGATTAGTTGAGGCCTACTCACATTATGATGCATTTAATCTTGTCAAAAAATGCCTTCACAGCAACATCCAGACTTTTTGACTAAATATCTGGGTACTGTGGCCTAGTAAAGTTGACATATAAAATTAACATTTAATACTGTATAAGTAGAATCATACAATATTTATCTGTTTTTGTCTTATTTTACTTAGCATATCATCAAGGTTCTTCCATGTAAGCTGTGTCAGAATTTCCTTTTTAAGGTTCAGCAATATTCCTTTGTATGTATATACCATATTTTGTTTATTCAGTCCTCTGCTGATGGGAAGCAACTTGGGTTACTTCT
The DNA here is from genome assembly GCA_024291935.2 of Okapia johnstoni. Classification (NCBI taxonomy): domain Eukaryota; kingdom Metazoa; phylum Chordata; class Mammalia; order Artiodactyla; family Giraffidae; genus Okapia; species Okapia johnstoni. The sequence goes on along the minus strand of CM044306.1, from coordinate 118,520,434 downwards.
GTCTTTTGGCTGTTGGGAATAATGCTGGTATGAACTTGAATGTATTATATCTCCTCAAGTCCCTGCTGTTAATCCTTTGGGGATATGTACCTAGAAGTAGAATTACTAAATCAAATGGCTGTCGTTTGATTTTAACTTTGAAATGCTGTTAGTTGGATGTTAGAATGCTTAGATTGAGTCCCTAGTTTTCTTATCTTTTTTCACCTCCTGTTTAATTTTCCTTTGTATTCTGTTTTTGGAAAGTTTTCCTTTCTGTGGTTTAAGCTACTCTTCTCCCCTTCTAGTTTTCTTTTCCTACTTACTTCCCTCCCTCTCTTTCTTCCTCCCTTTCTTTCTTGTACTTCAGTTATATATCTTCTATGGAACAAGTACTGCTTTGGAGTTGAATCACGAAGCAATTTTATTTTTGTCTACTACTCTCCTTTTATTATTCTGTGGGGCTAGTGTTTTCTTTGCCCTTGAATGAAATTTAAAGCCATTCCCATAACTTTTCTCATCATTTTCAGATAACCAAAGATGCTTTCTAGTCCCATGTCATAGTTAAATGTTTAATCTTGATTTAAAGTTAAGTCTTGTTTCTTTCTCCAGCTTAAGCTGCTGCAGATGGGAAATTTGAAATCAGGAAAGAGAGGCTATAGTCACTTCTTGCCTCCTTTAAATCTGGCACTTTTATTCCTCTGCATTCTCCCCCCTGCCATCATTCTAATAATATTTTCTGAGCTCCATCCCCATCCAGGGTAGGAATCTTCTGAAGGGGTAGGAGAAGGAATTAGAGACCTGTCTATGATGACAGTAGGGTCAAGGTGTGTGTGGTTTCTTACAGATAGTACTCTCCTATATGCTTTTATGAGAAAACATAATCATTGTTAATTATTTAATGAGAAAACATAATCATTGTTGATTATTTAAAAAATTTTTACAACCTCATTAACAGATATTAAATGTTATTTAATAACATAATACAACATAATACATCACTTTAATGATGCTGAAGCATCTTCTGAGATTCCTTCCATGGAATCTCCTCAGCCCCACCTATCTCCAGCATGGTTGATCTTGCCCACATCCTTTACTACAACTTGTGCCCACTTCTGTTTTACTTGTAACAGATTGTATTCGGATCATCTTTTTCCCTCCCAGACAGTAAGCTCATTGAGAGACCTCATTATTTCTCCAGTGCCTGGATTATAGCATTATTATGGAAATTTCTGTCCAATTGAAAGAATTCAAAGGGTCAAAACTTCAGCAAAACAATCTACCAAAGCGAGTGCTGATTCCAAAAAAGAGGCTGTTTGTCTTTTTCGGAAGCAACCTACCCTAAGTTGTGATCTCAGGTCCAATTCTTTCCTCCTGCTTCAGTGAGTAGGGGTAGGGGCCGACAGGTTTTTTGTACTGTAAGCTCAAGGCTGCCTCCACTCAGCAGGTGTTGGACAACAGTGCGAAGAACATTTTCCTCCTAATAAGGAAATTTGGATTACAGTGATCTAGCTCAGATACCTTAAAGCATTGCTGGACTCTGACCTATAGAAACCCAGGGAATTGCTGTATTGGGAAAAAAATCAGTATAAAAAAAAGTTAATGACATAGTCTTGTTTGTAAATATTTTGTTCACCTTTCTGAGAGACAGATCTTTAAGCTATAAAAATGTACAGTATGTTTTATGGGTTTTATCTTCCTTCATAGGTATATAAAATCAGAGCTTTATTGGTGTGAGCCCTCTGTGTGAAATAAATGATAGATAAGCAGATGATCATTTTATTTCATGGTTGAGACAAGATGTGCTGGGCTTTTATTGCACCTAATTCCGCACTGAAAGGAGAGTTTTAAAGTGCATAGTTGTTAATTCTCTTTGGCAGATATGGGCTATAAACATGTTTTTATCTGCTTTCTCTTCTTATTAAATGAGAAATTTTTAGTGATTATAGGTTTTTACTTCTCTTGTGGGGAATTTGCAAATAATTTTTTTGTATCTATCTTTCCTATTTGTCTGATGCAATTGCAGTGTTACCTGGAGTGACCTGGGATACCAGTGTTAATTAGTTTCAGTATATCACTGCTATTGGTATAAACAACTTTTTTGGCTTGAACACAAAGATTAGCCATCTTCACCATTGTCAAAACAGTGATTCCTGATAATAACAACCAGAAAAGAGCCATCTTGGTCCTCATCTCTTTCACTTTTTGTCTGCACTTAGTAAATAATGTTCCTTTACTTGGGAGGCCTATATAACAACATAACTAATTTTCACTCTCCTTATCCCTTCTATTCCTGCATATGGGACTGTCTAACTGGGTTAGATCCCTGGGTTGGGAAGATCCCCTGGAGGAGGGCATGGTCACTCACTCTAGTATTCTTGCCTGGAGAACCCCCATGGACAGAGGAGCCTGGTGGGCTACAGTCCATGGGGTCACAAAGAGTTGGACATGACTGAGAGACTAAGCACAACTGTGACTAGTATAGGACAGAAAATTGATTTTACTTTTCATACCAAGTCTGAAAAAGTTTTTGGTTTTATGGAGCCTTGAGCCTAGAAGATGGTGAGGCCACACCTAGACTGAATATGAAACAGTGGTTAGAGATGCCTTCTCAGATTCAGGAATGGGATCCCAGTCATGGCTCACATTATTACATTACAAAAGAGTAGGGGGGAAGGAAGTTGGATTTTACTGAATTTTCAGGCAGGTTACCTTTCATAGGAACACCATGACTCCAAAGGTACCCATTAGGAATGGACTTCAGTTTTATTGACAGGTAGCCTCATTTCTCCCTTCTGAATTTTTCTAAGCCATCTCTACTTTCCAAGCCAAAAACACTCAGTCAAAGTAGAATATAGAACCATGCTAGGAAACTTTACAGCAAAAATGTTTTAGAGGAAAAGAGGCATACATACAATCCAATATCTTATGGCAGGAGCCTCTATTTCACCCTAAACCACACCATGAAGTGGGCAGTCCTGTGAATACAGGCTACTGAAAAGTCTGGCCCCAGCTTCTTAGAAGAAAGAGGGGGTAGTATTTGACATGGGGGAGAGCAAAAGAGAGAAGGAGGGAGGCAGGGAGGGAGGGAGATATGGTTTGGAAAAATAGGAGTATTGGTTTAAATGTACTATTTACATTTGTAAGTTTTTTCTTTTTTCATTCTTTATTTCGAATTCTTAAGGAAGCTTTAGTCATTTACTGAATGGAGATATTCAAGGCAAGTATGACCTGTTCTAGTTTCATAAACTTTTGCTCATAGACAAACCTAGCTTCCTTGCTGACTCGTGACCCCATCTTTCATTATTTTATACTTCATAGTTTTTCACTCTCTTCCTAGTCTTTATGCTTTTGTTTATTCTGCCACCTTCTCCTAGAATGCCCTCTCTCCCTGCCTGCTCTTCAAGCTACTCCTTCCTGGGTCCACCCAATCTACCATATCTCTGCTACCATGTTAAAATTTAGCTCAGGGATTGCCTTTTCTGGATCATTTCCTTTTTTCCCACTATGGCAGATGTTGGTTGCTTCCACATATCTTATCTTCTTCCCACCAAACAGCACTCTGATTTTTTAGCATCATGGGTGGCTAGACCTCTTCCTGGACCTAGGGGTTGAATCTTGACCACTTTAAGCCAATAGTAATAAATCTGTTCTTACCAGTGATTGTTTTGGGAATTACCAAGTGATGTAATTCTGATTACCAGCACATGAGGGAAGTTCTGATAGAAACTTCTGGGAAAGTGTAACTAACTCTTCAGAAGGAATCCAAAAGGGATATTCTCTCTTCTAGTATGTGAATGTTGCTGGTGAGGAAATAACATGTGGAACTGTGGCAGCTTCTTTGTGATCATAAAGGGACAGGCCTGAGGACAAAGGCCAATAAGAGAATGGAGGAACAGAAAGATGGAAATAATTGGAATCCTAAAGATGCCACTGAGTTTCTGACTTAACCACCATGGAACTATCCTTCTTCCTGACTCCTTGAAGTATAAGACAATAAATCCCTTTGTTTTTGAATCCAGCTTAAATTGGATTTTTCTCTTATTTGCAGCTGAAATCATCCTTACTTATAGCCACCACACCCCTCATCTATACTTCTTGTAGAACCTTGTGCATTTTTCTATTATCCATGATGTAGCATGTACTAGTTCTTCATTTACCACATTTTTAGAGTCATTTATAAGGATGGACATTTGAGTTGTTTCCACTTTTTGGCTATTTTTTCCCCCCTTTTGTCCTTCACAGCTTGCAGGATCTCAGTTCCCTGACCAGGTATTGAACCTGGGCCATGGCAGTGAAAATCCAGCATTCTAACCACTAGGCAACCAGGGAACTCCCTTGGCTGTTATGAGAAGGCTGTTAAACACATTTGTGAACAAACTTTTGTGTGGACATATGTTTTCATTTCTTTTGGATATATGACTGGGAATAAGAATTGCTGGGTCATATATAATTTTATGTTTAATATTTTGAGGAACTGCCAATCTGTTTTCCAAAGTGACTATACCTTTTTACAATCCTTCTAGCTATGTGTGAGAATTCTAATTTTCTCTACATCCTCACCAACACTTAAAAATATATATATATATGTATATGTATATATATGTACGTTATTGACGTATAGCTGACTTACCATGTTTCAGGTGCACAGCAAGGTGATTCAGTTATACAAATACACATATATTGTTTTCTAAATTATTTTCTATCAAAGGTTATTGTAAGATATTGACTATAGTACCCTATGCTATACAGTAAACACTTGTTGCTTGTTGCATGTCTATTTTTTAGTTAGAAATCTAGCATTCTATTCATACTAAGTTTCAAACAAGTGGAATCAAAATGTCATAATGTTTTTACACAAAAAAATTCATGGTTTTTATAAATGTATATATAATATGTACTATATATGTATGCACCCATTTGAATGCAGAGTTCCAAAGAATAGCAAAGAGAGATAAGAAAGCCTTCCTCAGCGATCAATGCAAAGAAATAGAGGAAAACAACAGAATGGGAAAGACTAGAGATCTCTTCAAGAAAATTACAGATACTCAGGGAACATTTCACGCAAAGATGGGCTCAATAAAATAGAGAAATGGTATGGACCTAACAGAAGCAGAAGATGGTAAGAAGAGGTGGCAAGAATACACAGAAGAACTGTACAAAAAAGATCTTAATGACCCAGATAATTACGATGTGACCACTCACACTCACCTAGAGCCAGACATCCTGGAATGTGAAGTCAAGTGGGCCTTAGGAAGCATCACTACAAACAAAGCTAGTGGAGGTGATGGAATTCCAGTTGAGCTATTTCAAATCCTGAAAGATGATGCTGTGAACGTGCTGGTCTCAATATGCCAGCAAATCTGAAAACTCAGCAGTGGCCTCAGGACTGGAAAAGGTCAGTTTTCATTCCAATCCCAAAGAAAGGCAATGCCAAAGAATGCTCAAACTACTGCACAATTGCACCCATCTCACACGCTAGTAAAGTAATGCTTAAAATTCTCCAAGCCAGGCTTCAGTAATATGTGAACTGTGAACTTCCAGATGTTCAAGCTGGTTTTAGAAACGGCAGAGGAACCAGAGATCAAATTGCCAACATCTGCTGGATCATAGAAAAGGCAAGAGAGTTCCAGAAAAACATCTATTTCTGCTTTATTGACTATGCCAAAGCCTTTGACTGTGTGGATCACAATAAACTGTGGAAAATTCTGAAGCAGATGGGAATACCAGACCACCTGACCTGTCTCTTGAGAAACCTGTATGCAGGTCAGGAAACAACAGTTAGAACTAACTGGACATGGAACAACAGACTGGTTCCAAATAGGAAAAGGAGTACGTCAAGGCTGTATATTGTCACCCTGCTTATTTAATTTATATGCAGAGTACATCATGAGAAACGCTGGACTGGAGGAAGCATGAGCTGGAATCAAGATTGTCGGGAGAAATATCAATAACCTCAGATATGAAGATGACATCACCCTTATTGCAGAAAGTGAAGAAGAACTGAAGAGCCTTTTGATGAAAGTGAAAGAGGAGAGTGAAAAAGTTGGCTTAAAGGTCAACATTCAGAAAACTAAGATCATGGCATCTGGTCCCATCACTTCATGGCAAATAGATGAGGAAACAGTGGAAACAGTAGTGGATTTTATTTTGGGGGGCTCCAAAATCACTGCAGCTGGTGATTGCAGCCATGAAATTAAAAGACGCTTACTCCTTGGAAGGAAAGTTATGACCAACCTAGACTACATATTAAAAAGCAAAGACATTACTTTGCCAACAAAGGTCCATCTCGTCAAAGCTATGGTTTTTCCTGTAGTCATGTATGGATGTGAGAGTTGGAGTATAAAGAAAGCTGAATGCCAAATAACTGATGCTTTTGAACTGTGGTGTTGGAGAAGACTCTTGAGAGTCTCTTGGACTGCAAGGAGATCCAACCAGTCTATTCTAAAGGAGATCAGTCCTGAGCGTTCATTTGGACGACTGATGTTGAAGCTGAAACTCCAATGGCCACCTGATGGGAAGAGCTGACTCATTTGAAAAGACCTTGATGTTGGGAAAGATTGAGGGCAGGAGGAGAAGGGGACAACAGAAGATGAGATGGTTGGATGGCATCACTGACTTAACAGACATGGATTTGGGTAGACTCTGGGAGTTGGTGATGGACAGGGAGGCCTGGCATGCTGCGTTTCATGGGGTTGCAGAGTTGGACACGACTGAGCAACTGAACTGAACTGAACTGAATATGTATTTATATATATGTATACAAAAGCTCTTCTACTGCACTTGATAAAGTCTTGAGAAAGAAAATAAAAAAGAAAAGAAGAGATGGAGATATTGGAAAGCATACAGTAAATGAAATGGGAGCATTGAATATGAAATTGAAAAAGTGAAACAAACTAGATAAAAGATCATCATATAGTCCAGTTGTTTGTATACATAACTGGTCATTAGAAACATATCTGGAGCTCTGGAGAAAAAAAGCAACACCTAAGCATTTGTATTTTTCAAAAAAATTCATATAATTCTGATATGCATTTGGATTTTAACATTGATTACAGGTTTTTCTGTAATCCTAGTTTTTGAGTTAAATTCTAGTTTTGGAGTTCTGTTATTTTTCTGTTGATCTATCATGATACAGTGGTGTTAAGTGAGGAATAGTTATATAATCACAATAATAAAAGATGTTTATCAGTTTTTGCAATCAATAGCCAGACAAAAAATAAAATATAATTACAATTGTAAGCCATAATGGGAACATGATTAACTTAACAATATAAAATACTTACATACAATTTTCAGGGGAGTCAAGCAGAGTGACACAGTAAGTAGAAGTGCACACATGCACGTTTTCACCCACCCAGTCTATGTCTTTTGGTTGGTGCATTTAATCCATTTACATTTAAGATAATTATCAATATGTATGATCCTAGTACTATTTTCTTAATTGTTCTGGGTTTTTTTTCTGTAGGTCTTTTCCTTCTTTTCTGTTTCCTGCCTAGAGAAGTTCCTTTAGCATTTGTTGTAAAATTGGTTTAGTGATGCTGAATTGTCTTAACTTTTGCTTGTCTGGAAAGGTTTTGATTTCTCCAGCAAATCTGAATGAGAGTCATGGTGGGTAGAGTATTCTTGGTTGTAGGTTCTTCCCTTTCATTACTGTAAATATATCTCTTCTGGCTTGTAGAGTTTCTGTTGAGAAATCAACTGATAGCCTGATGGGTAACATTCCCTTGTATGTTTTTGATCATTTTTCCCTTGTTGTTTTTAATATTTTATATCTGTCTTTAATTTTTATCAGTTTAATTACTATGTGTTTCGGTGTATTCCTCCTTGGGTTTATCCATCCTGGGCTCTCTGTGCTTCCTGGACCTGGTTGACTATTTCCGGTCCCATGTTAGGGAAGTTTTCAGCTATTATCTCTTCAAATATTTTCTCAGGTCCTTTCTTGCTCTCTTCTTCTTCTGGAACCCCTATCATGCAAATGTTGGTGCTTTTAATCTTGTCCCAGAGGTCTCTTAGCCTGTCTACATTTCTTTTCACTCTTTTTTTCTACGTTCTGTTCTGCACCAGTGATTTCCACCATTCTGTCCTCCAGGTTGGACTTTCTCAGTGGCTCAGACTGTGAAGAATCTGCCTGTAATGAGGGAGATCTGGGTTCAATCCCTGGGTTGTGAAGATACCCTGGAGGAGGGCATGGCAAATCACTCAAGTATTCTTGCCTGGAGAATCCCCATGGACAGAGGAGTCTGGAGGGCTATAGTCCATGGGGTCACAAAGAGTTGGACATAACTGAGCAACTAAGAGAGCTCATGGCACAGGAGTTCTCCAGGTCATTTATCTATTCTGCCTCAGTTACTCTGCTATTGATTCCTTCTAATGTGTTATTCATCTCTGTTTGTTTGTTCTTTATTTCTAGGTCTCTGATAAATATTTCTTGGATCTTCTCAATCTTTGCCTCCATTCTTTTTCCGAGACCCTGAATCATCACTATTGTTATTCTGACTTCTTTTCCTGGAAGATTGCCTGTCTCTGCTTTATTTAGTTGTTATTCTGAAGTTTAATCTTGTCCCTTCATCTGGGACATAACATTCTAATTTTTTATCATGTTTCAGTTTGGTTCAGTCACTCAGTCATATCTGACTCTTTGTGACCCCCTGGACTGCAGCACTCCAGGCTTCCCTGTCCATCACCAAAATCATGTCCATTGAGTTGGTGATGCTATCCAACCATCTCATCCTCTGTTGTCCCCTCTCCTCTTGCCTTCAGTATTTCCCAGGATCAGGGTCTTTTCCAATGAGTCAGTTCTTCATATCAGCTGGCAAAATTGTTGGAGTTTCAGCTTCAGCATCAGTCCTTCCAATGAACATTCAGGACTGATTTCCTTTAGGATGGACTGCTTTGATCTCCTTGCAGTCTGAGGGACTCTCAAGAATCTTCTCCAACACCACAGTTCAAAAGCATCAGCTCTTCAGCGTTCAGCTTTTTTATGGTCCAACCCTTACATCCATACATGACTACTGGAAAAGCCATAGCTTTCAGTAGATGGACCTTTGTCTGCAAAGTAGTGTCTCTGCTTTTTTTTTTTAATTAATTTATTTTTTTATTGTAGGATAATTGTTTTATAGAATTTTGCTGTTTTCTGTCAAACCTTGACGTGAATCAGTCATAGTCATACATATTTCCCCTCCCTTTGGAAACTTCCTCCCATCTCTCTCCCCATCCCACTCCTCTAGGTTGATACAGAAACCCTGTTTGAGTTTCCTGAGCCATACAGCAGATTTCCATTGGCTATCTATTTTACATATGGTAATGTAAGTTTCCATGTTACTTTTCCATACAACTCACCTCTCCTTCCCCTCCCCAAGTCCATAAATCTATTCTCTATGTCTGTTTCTCCATTGTTTCCTTGTAAATAAATTCTTCAGTGCCATTTTTTTAGATTCCGTATATATGCATTAGAATATGGTATTTATCTTTCTCTTTCTGACTTACTTCACTCTGTGTAATAGGTTCTAGGTTCATCCACCTCATTAGAACTGACTCAAATACATTCTTTTTTATGGCTGAGTAATATTCCATTGTGTATATGTACCACTACTTCTTTATCCATTCATCTGTTGATGGACATCTAAGTTGCTTCCATGTTCTAGCTACTGTAAATAGTGCTGCAGTGAATGATGGGATACATGTGTCTCTTTTCTTTTGGTTTTCTCAGGGTATATGCCTAGGAGTGGGATTACTGGGTCATATGGTGGTCTTATTCCTAGTTTTTTAAGGACTCTTCATACCTTCTTCCATAGTGTCTGTATCAATTTACATTCCCACCAATAGTGCAAGAGCATTCCCTTTTCTCCACACCCTCTCCAGCATTTATTGTTTGTAGACTTTTTAATGAGGGCCATTCTGACCTGTGTGAGGTGGTATCTCATTGTAGTTCTGATTTGCATTTCTCTAATAATGAGCAATGTTGAGCATCTTTTCATGTGTTTGTTAGCCATCTGTAGGTCTTTGGAGAAATGTCTGTTTAGGTCCTTTCCCCACTTTTTGATTGGGTTGTTTGTTTTACTGGTATTGAGTTGTATGAGCTGCTTGTATATTTTGGAAATTAATCCTTTGTCAGTTGTTTCACTTGCTATTATTTTCTCCCATTCTGAGGGTTGTCTTTTCACCTTGCTTATGGTTTCCTTTGCTGTGCAAAAGCTTTTAATTTTAATCAGGTCCCCCTTGTTTACCTTTGTTTTTATTTCCATTATTCTAGGAGGTGGGTCATGGAGGATCTTGCTGTGATTTATGTCACAGAGTGTTCTGCCTATGTTTTCCTCTAAGAGTTTTATAGTTTCTGGTCTTACATTTAGGCCTTTAATCCATTTTGAGTTTATCTTTGTGTAGGAAATGTTCTAATTTCATTCTTTTACATATAGCTGTCCAGTTTTCCCAGCACCATTTATTGAAGAGGCTGTCTTTGCCCCATTGTATATTCTTGCCTCCTTTTTCAAAAATAAGCTACCCCTAGGTGTGTGGGTTTATTTCTGGGCTTTCTATCTTGTTCCATTGGTCTATACTTCTGTTTTTGTGCCAGTAGCATACTGTCTTGATGACTGTAGTATAATCTGAAGTCAGGAAGGTTGATTCCTCCAGCTCCATTCTTCTTTCTCAAGACTGCTTTGGCTATTCGGGGTCTTTTGTGTTTCCATATGAATTGTGAAATTTTTTGATCAAGTTCTTTGAAAAATGCCATTGGTAATTTGATAGGGATCACATTAAATCTGTAGATTGTGTTTGGTAGTATAGTCATTTTCACAATACTGATCCTTCCTACCCAGGAACATGGAATATCTCTCCATCTGTTTTTGTCATCTTTGATTTCTTTCATTAGTGTCTTATAATTTTCTGTGTACAGTTCTTTTGTCTCCTTAGGTAAGTTTATTCCTAGATATTGAATTCTTTTTGTTGCAGTGCTGGATGGGATTGATTCCTTAATTTCTCTTTCTGATTTTTCATTGTTAGTGAGAGGGTAACAGGCAGGAAGGCCAGGGGTCTCCAAACGGAGGAAATAGGCTGCAAGTGTCAGACATTTTTCATCTCTCTCTTAAGCAGCAGGAGGAAGGAAATTAGTGTTACATTTTTCCCCCTTCTCTATACAAATTTAAAAAGAGGTTTCTCTTAAAATTCTGTGTTGCCACCTGAACTTAACTTTTCTCAAACCTTGAGCTAACCAATGCATTTTTCTTATGGAAATGTATGTCTTAAGCTATGTTAATGTACTATGCATTTACCCAAGACTCTGTCTTCAAGTCGGTTCTCCCTAAAGGCTCAGAACCAATCTGATAAACCAGTATGTTATACTCATACATTGTTCTCTTAATCTATGTTAATGAAACTGTATATTTGTATGGAAATCTCCCTTTCTTCAAGATTAATGTCAATCGTTTTTATGGCCAGGGATGACTCGCCTAGTGCCAAGATTATCTCAAAATGCATCTTGTGGGTGAGGAGCCTAGTGCCACTCTCTGAGTTTTGAGACATTTCCTTTCTTTAATTAGCAGACTGTTAGTAGCTATTTAACATCCAGCTAAAGACCAGCAGGGGGTTACTCTTTCTGCCCCCTTCTGATGTCTATGTCAGAAGCTTTCTCTATCTCTTTTATACTTTAATAAAACTTTATTATACAAAAGCTTCAAGCGATAAAGCCTCGTCTCTTGCCCCAGATTGAATTCTTCTCCTCCAGAGGCCAAGATTCCCGGCGTCTTTTGTGGTTCAGCAACAACCTTTCATTAGTATATAGAAATGCAAGTGATTTCTGTGTATTGATTTTGTATCCTGTAACTTTGCTAAATTCACTGATTAGCTCTAGTAATTTTCTGATACTGTCTTTAGGGTTTTCTATGTACAGTATCATGTCATCTGCCAACAGTGAGAACTTTACTTCTTCTTTTCCAATCTGGATTCCTTTGATTTCTTTTTCTTCTCTGATTGCTGTAGCTAGGACTTTTAGAACTATTTTGAATAATAGTGGCAAAAGTGGACACCCTTGTCTTGTTCCTGATCTTAGGGGGAATGTTTTCAGTTTTTCACTGTTGAGAATAATGTTTGCTGTAGGCTTATCATATATGGCCTTTACTATGTTGAGGTAGGTTCCTTCTATGTCCATTTTTTGAAGAGTTTTAATCATAAATGGGTGCTGAATTTTGTCAAAGGCTTTTTCTGTATCTATTGAGATGACCATATGGTTTTTATCTTTCAATTTGTTAATATAGTATATCACATTGATTGATTTGCATATATTGAAGAATCCTTGCATCCCTGGAATAAACCCAAGCTTGATCATGGTGTATGAGCTTTTTGATGTGTTGCTGAATTCTACTTGCTAAAATTTTGTTGAGGATTTTTGCGTCAATGTTCATCAGTGATACTGTCCTGTAGTTTTCTTTTTTTGTGTTGTCTTTGTCTGGTTTTGGTATCAGGGTGATGGTGGCCTTGTAGAATGAGTTTGGAAATGTTCCTTCTCTGCAATGTTTTGAAAGGGTTTTAGAAGGATAGGCATTAGCTGTTCTCTAAATGTTTGATAGAATTCTCCTGTGAAGCCATCTGGTCCTGGGCTTTTGTTTTTTGGGAGATTTTTGATCACAGCTTCAATTTCAGTGCTTGTGATTGGGTTGTTCATAGTTTCTATTTCTTCCTGGTTCAGTCTTAGAAGATTGAACTTTTCTGAGAATCTGTCCATTTCTTCCAGGTTATCTATTTCACTGCGATATGGTTGTTCATAATAGTCTCTTATAATCCTTTGTATTTCTTTATTGTCTATTGTAACCTCTCCTTTTTCATTTTTAGTTTTATTGATTTGAATATTCTATCTTTTTTTTTTTTGATGAGTCTGGCTAAAGGTTTATCATTTTATTTATCTTCTCAAAGAACCAGCTTTTAGTTTTATTAATCTTTAATATTGTTTCTTTCATCTCTTTTGCATTTATTTCTGCTCAGATCTTTATGATTTCTTTCCTTCTACTAATTTTTAAATTTTTTTTTTGTTCTTTTTCCAGTTGTTTTAGGTGTAAAGTTAGTTTGTCTATTTGATATTTTTCTTGTTTGTTGAGGTAGGATTGTATTGCTATAAACTTCCCTCTTAGAACTGCTTTTGCTGCATCCCATAGGTTTTGAATTGTCATGTTCTCATTGTCATTTGTTTCTGGAATTTTTTTATTTCCCTTTTGATTTTTTCAGTAACCTGTTGGTTATTTAGAAATGTGTTGTTTAATCTCCATGTGTTTGTGTTTCTTACACTGTTTTCCTTGTAATGGATATCTAGTCTCAGCATTGTGGTTGGATAAGATGCTTGATATGATTTCAGTTTTCTTAAATTTCTGAGGTTTGATCTGTGACCCAAGATGTGGTCTGTCCTGGAGAATGTTCCAGTGTGCACTTGAGAAGAAGGTGTATTCCTCTGCATTTGGATGGAATGTCCTAAAGACATCAATGAGATCCATCTCATCTAATGTATCATTTAAGACTTGTGTTTCCTTATTAATTTTCTGTTTTGATGATCTTCCATTGGTGTGAGTGGGGTGTTAAAGTCTCCTATTATTATTGTGTTACTGTCAATTTCTCCTTTTATGTCTGTTAGGGTCTGTCTTATGTATTGAGGTGCTCCTATGTTGGGTGCATAGATATTTACAATTGTTATGTCTTCTTATTGGATTGATCTCTTGATCACTATGTAGTGTCCTTCCTTATCTCTTGTACTCTTCTTTATTTTAAGATCTATTTTGTCTGATATGAGGATTGCTACTCCAGCTTTCTTTTGCTTCCTATTTGCATGGAATATATTTTTCCATCCTCTCACTTTCAGTCTAGATGTGTCTTGAGATTTGAAGTGGGTTTCTTGTAGACAGCATATATATGGGTCTTGTTTTTGTATCCATTCAGCCATTCTGTGTCTTTTGGTTGTAGTATTTAATCCATTTCCATTTAAAGTAATTATTGATATATATGTTCCTATTGCCATTTTCTTAATTGTTTGGTGTTGATTTTGTAGATCTTTTTTCTCCTATTGTATTTCTTGACTATATAAGTCCCTTTAACATTTGTTGTAAAGATCATTTGGTGGTACTGAATTCTAACTTTTTCTTGCCTGAGAAGCTTTTTATTTCTCCATTGATTCTGAATAAGATCCTTTCTGGGTACAGTAATCTTGGTTGCAGATTTTTCCCTTTCAGTACTTTAAATATATCCTGCCATTTCCTTCTGGCCTGTAGAGTTTCTGCTGAAAGATCACCTGTTAAGCATATGGGGTTTCCCTTGTATGTCACTTGTTGCTTCTCCCTTGCTGCTTTTAACATTCTTTCTTTGTGGTTAGTCTTTGTTAGTTTGATTATTATGTGTCTTGGCATGTTTCTCCTTGGGTTTATCCTGTATGGGGACTCTTTGAGCCTCTTGAAGTTGATTGATTATTTCCTTTTCCATGTTGGGAAATTGTCAACTACAATCCCTTCAAAAATTTTCTCATACCCTTTCTTTTTCTCCTCTTCTTCTGGGACCTCTATAATTCAAATGTTGGTGGGTTTGATATGGTCCCAGAGGTCTCTGAGACTATCCTCAATTCTTTTCATTCTTTTTACTTTATTCTGCTCTTCAGAAGTTATTTCTACCATTTTATCTTCCAGCTCACTGATTCATTCTGCTTCAGATATTCTGCTATTGATTCCTTCTAGAGTATTTTTAATTTCAGTAATTGTGTTGTTTGTCTCTGTATGTTTGTTCTTTAATTCTTCTAGGTCTTTGTTAATTGATTCTTGCATTTTCTCCATTTTGTTTTCAAGGTTTTTGATCATCTTTACTATCATTATTCTGAATTCTTTTTCAGGTAGTTTGCCTATTTCCTCTTCATTTATTTGGACTTCTGTGTTTCTAGTTTGTGCCTTCATTTGTGCAGTGTATCTCTGCCTTTTCATTATTATTATTTTTTAAGTTATTGTGTTTGAGGTCTCCTTTTCCCAGACTTCAAGGAAAGTTGAATACTTTCTTTGAAGAAGGTTGAATTCTTTCTTCCTTTTGGTTTCTGCCCTCCTAAGGTTGGTCCAGTGGTGTTTGTGAGATTCTTATAGGGTGAGATTTGTGCAGAGTTTTTGTTTGTTTGTTTGTTTTTCCTCTGATGAGCAAGGCTGAGTGAGGTGGTAATCCTGTCTGCTGATGATTGGTTTTATATTTTTGTTTTGTTTGTTGTTTAGATGAGGCATCCTGCACAGGGTGCTACTGGTTGTTGAGTGATGCTTGTATTCAAGTGGTTTCGTTTATGTGAATTCTCACTATTTGATACTCCCTATGGTTAGTTCTCTGGTAGTCTAGGCTCTTGAAGTCAGTGCTCCCACTCCAAAGGCTCAGGGCTTGATCTCTGTAGGCTTGACTGTTCTCAAGATTTTTCTCCCTCAGTCTCTTTGCTTCATTTTTTTTTGGAAACTACTTCACCTTCAATCGGCAATTTCAGTTAAAATAATTTTGGACAGAGGCAACTTCTGCATCCCTTACATCTTACTTCCCATTCTGGAAAATTATTTGCCCAATTGCCATCTGAGGAAGCCAAATTCAGCCAAAGCAGTCACTGCCAGCTGAGCTCACACCTGGCTGCCTCCTTGGGAAGGAAACGTTTTCTTGAAAATTTTCTAAGCCAGTCAGTGTGGGCAGATTCCGAAGAAAATGAGATGACCATGCGTTTCTGTCAACCAATTTGACGCTGAGTGGCAGAAATTCTATAAAGGGGTAAGGATGTCCAGGGAAAAGTTCACATCTCACTAGCTTGGAGTTTGATGCCCCCTCCCAGACCCCAACGGCTACAACAGATGTGAAGCCCTCCTGGGAGGACCTTCTGCCGTCCAAACTGAGTCACAGGCCGTGCAGGGGAATGTCAATTCCTGGATGCCTAGTTGGAGCCCCATGTCTCTGCTTTTTAATATGCTGTCTAGGTTGGTCATAGCTTTTCTTCAAAGCATCAAGTGTCTTTTAATTTCATGGATGCAGTCAGTATCTTCAGTGATTTTGGAGCCCAAGAAAGTAAAATCTGTCACTGTTTCCATTGTTTCCCTATCTGTTTGCTGTGAAGTGGTGGAACTGGATGCCATGATCTTTGTTTTTTGAATGTTGAGTTTTAAATCAGGTTTTTCACTCTCCTCTTTAACCTTCATCAAGAGACTTTTTACTTTGATGTTTCTCCCAGCAATCTTTTTTCTAGCTTGTGCTTCATCCAGTCTGGCATTTCTCATGATGTACTCTGCATAGAAGTTAAATAAGCAGGGTGAAAATATACATCCTTGACGAACTCCTTTTCGAATCTTGAGCCAGTCTGTTGCTCCACGTCGGATTTTAACTGTTGCTTCTTGACCTGCATACAGATTTCTCAGGAGGCAGGTCAGATGGTCTAGTATTCCCATCTCTTTAAGAATTTTCCACAGTCTGTTGTGATCCACACAGTCAAAAGCTTTGGTATAGTCAATAATGCAGAAGTTTTTCTGGAGCTCTTGCTTTTGCTATGATCCACCAGATGTTGGCAATTTGATCTCTGGTTCCTTTGCCTTTTCTAAACCCAGCTTGAACATCTGGAAGTTCACAGTTCATGTACTGTTGAAGCCTGGCTTGGAGAATTTTAAGCATTATTTTGCTGGTGTGTGAGATGAGTGCAATTGTGTGGTAGTTTGAACATTCTCTAGCATTGCCTTTCTTTGGGATTAAAATGAAAACTGACCTTTTCCAGTCCTGTGGCCACTGCTAAGTTTTCCAAATTTGCTGGCATATTGAGTGCAGCACTTTGCACAGCATCATCTTTTAGGATTTGAAATAGCTCAGCTGTAATTCCATCACCTCCACTAGCTTTGTTTGTAGTGATACTTCCTAAGGTCCACTTGACTTCGCATTCCAGGATGTCTGGATGTAGGTGAGTGATCACACCATTGTGGTTATCTGTGTCATTAAGATCTTTTTTGTATAGTTCTCTGTATTGTTGCCACCTCTTCTTAATGTCTCCTGCTTCTGTTAGGTCAATACTGTTTCTGTCCTTTATTGTGCCCTTCTTTGTGTGAAATTTTCCCTTCAGTTCAGTTCAGTCTAGTCGCTCAGTTGTGTCTGACTCTTTGCGACCCCATGAATCGCAGCACGCCAGGTCTCCCTGTCCATCAGCAACTCCAAAGTTTACCCAAACTCATGTCCATCGAGTTGGTGATGCCATCCAGCCATCTCATCCTCTGTCGTCCCCTTCTCCTCCTGCCCCCAATCCTTCCCAGCATCAGGGTCTTTTCCAATGAGTCAACTCTTCGCATGAGGTGGCCAAAGTATTGGAGTTTCAGCTTCAACATCAGTCCTTCCAATGAACACCCAGGACTGATCTCCTTTAGGATGGACTAGTTGGATCTCCTTGCAGTCCAAGGGACTCTCGAGAGTCTTCTCCAACACCACAGTTCAAAAGCATCAATTCTTTGGCACTCAGCTTCCTTCACAGTCCAACTCTCATATCCATACATGACTACTGGAAAAACCATAGCCTTGACTAGACGGACCTTTGTTGGCAAAGTAACGTCTCTTATTTTTAATATGCTGTCTAGGTTGGTCATAACTTTCCTTCCAAGGAGTAAGCGTCTTTTAATTTCATGGCTGCAATCATGATCTCTAGTCTTTTCCATTCTATTGTTTTCCTCTATTTCTTTGCATTGATCACTGAGGATAGCTTTCTTATCTCTCCTTGCTATTCTTTGGAACTTTGCATTCAGATGGGTATATCTTTCCTTTTCTCCTTTGCCTTTTGCTTCTCTTCTTTTCTCAGCTATTTGTAAAGCCTCCTTAAAAAACCATTTTGCCTTTTTGCATTTTTTTTCTTGGGGATAGTCTTGATCACTGCCTCCTGTACAATGTCATGAATCTCCATCCATAGTTCTTCAGACACTCTATCATATCTAATCCCTTGAATCTATTTGTCACTTCCATTGTATAATCATAAGGGATTTGATTTAGGTCATACCTAAATGGTCTAGTGATTTTCCATATTTTCTTCAATTTATTTATTTATTTTTTACCTGCTTCAGTTTAAGTCTGAATTTTGCAATAAGGAATTCAAGATCTAAGGCACAGTCAGCTTCTGGTCTTATTTTTGCTGACTATATAAAGCTTTTCCCTCTTTGGCTGCAAAGAATATAATCAATCTGATTTCAATGTTGACTGTCTGCTGATGTCCATATGTAAACATCATCTTTTGTGTTGTTGGAAGAGAGTGTTTGCTATGAAAAGTGCATTCTCTTGCCAGAACTCTGTTAGCTTTTTGCCGTAGTTTATTTTGTACTCCAAGGTCAAACTTGCCTGTTACTCCACGTATCTCTTGAATTCCTACTTTTGAATTCCAGTCCCCTATGATGAAAAAGACATCTTTTTTAGTGTTAGTTCTAGAAGGTCTGGTAGGTCATCATAGAACCATTCAACTTCAGCTTCTTTGATTAGTGGTTGGGGCATAGACTTGGATTACTGTGATGTTGAATGGTTTACCTTGAAAACGAAGAGGTTGTTCTGTCGTTTTTGAGACTATACGGGCTACTCCATTTCTTCTAAGAGATTCTTGCCCACAGTAGTAGATATAATGGTCATCTGAATTAAATTCACCCATTCCAGTCCGTTTTAGTTCACTGATTCCTAAAATGCTGATGTTCACTCTTGCCATCTCCTGTTTGACCACTTCTAATTTACCTTGTTTCATTTATCATAACTAACTTTCTGTAATATGGGTTTTGTTCTAGCCAAAACACACAAAAATACTTTGTGGTATTGTGCTTCTTTTTGCTTCTTCTGTTTTCCCTCTGATGGATGAGGCTAAGTGGCTTGTGTAAGCTTCTTGATGGGAGAATCTGGTGATGGATAAAATTGAGTCTTACTCTGGTGGGCCAGGCCTTCCTCAGTAAAGCTTTAATGCAATAATCTGCTAATGGGCAGGTTTGCACTCCCTTCCTGGCCTGAGGCAACCCAGCCCTGGGGTCTACAGGCTCTATGGTAGGGTTAATGGCGAACTCCAAGAGGGTTTACACCAAGGGGGACCTTCTTGGCCTGCTGTTGCCAGTGCACCTGGCCTTGGGGTGAGCAGGAGACCCTCACTAATGTGAATATTATACTTCACTAGTAGGTAGTTTTTGTTCAGTCTCCGTTTGGGTCACTGTTCCTCTCCTGTGGGTCTTGGTGCATGAAAAAATTTGTTTATACCCTCCAAGATGAGTCTTTGTTTCCCCTAGTCCTCTGGAAGTCCTATAACCAAATCCTACTGGCCTTCAAGGCCAGATTCCCTGGGGATTCCCAGTACTTCTACCAGATCCCCAGGCTGGGTTCAGAACCTTCACAACAGTGTGAGAACTTCTTTGGTATTATTGTTTTCTAGTGTGTGGGTCACCCACCTGGTGGGTATGTGTTTTGATTTTATCATGATTGTGCCCCTCCTACCATTTTGCTATGCCTTCTTCTTTGTCTTTGGACGTGGGGTAGCCTTTTTTGGTGGGTTCTGGCATCCTCTTGTGGATGATTGTTCAACAGCTAGTTGTGATTTTAGTGCTCTCAGAGGAGGACGTGAGTGCACGACCTTCTACTCCACCATCTTGAACTGGAACTCTCTCACTAACACATTATCTTTTTTTTTTTTTTTAACGTTTTTAGCTATTATTGGGTGTGAAGTGGTACCTCAGATGGTTTTGATTTGCATCTCCCTGATGGTTAATGATATGGAGTCTTTTTATATATCATGCTGGTGTAACTCCCTGTTTCTGTGCCAGTCATCAGTGCTTACTGTGTGCCAGGTACCTAAGTACAGGTACATGAATGTACCTGAATCAAACTTAATTGTAAGTTGGGGATATAATATTCATACAGTAGTTATAAGGACCAAACAATGGTTCACAGCTTGGTCATTAAACTAAATCAACTTAGATTCTAACCCAGATTCTCTCTTACTCTCTGTAACTTCATATATTATTTGATGTTTCTTAGTTTTACTTTCTTCATCTGCAAAAGGAGGAAAAGGTTATCTGTCTCTCCATACTATTGTGAAGGTTAGATGAGACATTACAAGAACTTTTTTTTTTTGCAAGAATATTTTTAAGCACAATATCTGGCACATAATCACTGAAAGGCAGTTCTTCCTTGATAAATAGATGCTAATTCCTGTAGTAGACTATGCAGTGCCCATCTAGATCCCCTTTACTGTGCCTACCCATCCCCCTGCTCTGTGAAGACTGGCTTCTTAGAACTGGTGGCCCACTTTCTCCAAAGCATTGCCCTGGCAGACTATAGCCCTGCATAGCTCACCCACTCCCAGAGCACACAGCTAATGACTGATCCTCACACAAAATGTTCTTGGGTGTGATTTCTGCTCCAGAACTCTCTCCCCATGGATCAAGGGAAAGTCAGTCTTTGTCTGAGACTACATACTTGCTTGCTTTTTCCTTTCTAGCTTTACTCCCAGACTTGCATGCTTTTTCTGAGCACATTCCCTCGACATGTCTTGTATACAACAAATCCAGTCTTGGAGTCTGCCCCTCAGTAGCCTGCCCAAGACAGTGCCCTTGCCCATCACCCGAGTGCCCCTCATCCAGCAACCCTCCCTTTACCACCACCCCGTTTTCCCTTAGCAGCTCCCCACCCTCCTCTGCCAAGAGAAGGGGAGAAGCAAGTTATAAAAGTGTGTAAGAGATAGAAATAATAAAAGAAAAATAAGTAAAACTATGGTGAAGAAAACAAGGTTTGAAGAGTTGAGGAAGTGCAAGAGAGAGGAGAAATGTCACCATACCACAGAGGGAGGATGAGTAAAATAAATTCAACAGTAACAAAATCTATGGCCTTGGTATGGCAGGAGAAAATTATTATTTACAGCCCTCTCACAGACTCGTTTCTAAGAAGGATGTATCCTAAAAATGGATTTTTGTTTTAGGAGGTTGGCTGATGCATTCGAAGATGAGAAGCAGGCAGGAAATAAATTACTCTGCATAAAATAGAAAGGCTGGGCAGGCAGGGAGACTGGAGGATGCTGTGGAAGGGTAGAGGGGATATCATGTTGTTGGTGACTGATGAGATTAAAACAGAGATCATTAAAGGTGATTTTTCTTTTAGTGAATTTTTTTTTTTTTTTTTTACCCATAGGTGTTCAGTGTAAAACAAACCTTCCAGCCTTCTCCAAGAAATACTTAATAAACATCCATTTCTTAGTGTGCTAGGTAGAGGGGTTTATCTATTTTTGGAACAGTGAGTCTTTTTGCAAAAGTAGATGTAGGAGCAGGAAGAGGGATTGCCCCCAGGGAGCCAGTCTCAGGGGTTACAGTGGTATACCTTTCCCACTTCTAAAGGAAAATTTGGAGAAAAAGAAAAGACATACTGAGAGATTATGAATATGTATTTCTGCCTTTAATGGAAATTATTCACTAAAATAGAGCCAGGAGGGAGGAGTATGAAGACAAAGAGACAAGGGGCGATGCAGTAAAAATCCCCCAAGCAAATGCTTGCATGTTTCATTGAGCTGCTGTAGGAAACCTGAAAATTTCTGTGAATGAAGATTTTTGGTATTGTTTCATGACTCGTATCTATTTCTGGGAACTTTACTGATTCCAGTGGCTTCTAAGTAATTAAATTTTTTTTGTTTGTTTTCACCATAATTTTTTAAGTCCTACTATACATTAACATGAGGCATCTGTCTGCAATTTTGGATATGTCCTGCAGCCCCAGGAAGAAAGGAGAGTGGGATGAGGACTACATCTGCTTCTCTTAGAAAACTCTGCTGCAGCCCCATTTAGTGTCTCTTGTTTCTGTCTCATGGGTGAGAACAGGATCCCCTCAGCCAGCCTGAGCTTAAAGTGATATGAGAAAGTAATTATTTTAGCTGTCCAGCCTCTTTGGTAGAGGATGCAGTAGAGAAGTGAGCTTCCTTGGTAGCTCAGATGGTAAAGAATCCACCTGCAATGCAGGAAACCCCAGTTTGAATCCTGGGTCTGGAAGTTACCCTTGAAAAGGGATAGGCTACCCATTACAGTATTCTTGGGCTTCCCTGGTGGCTCAGATGGTAAAGAATCTGCCTGCAATGCCGGAGACCTGGATTCTATCCCTGGGTTGGGAAGATCGCCTGGAGTAGGGCATGGCAACCCACTCCACTATTCTTGCCTGGAGAATCCCCATGGACAGAGGAGCCTGGTGAGCTATAGTCCAAGGGTCACAAACAGTTGGACACGACTGAGCAACTAAGCACATTACACAGCATAGCAGGAGAGAAGCAGGATGCTAATGTCTTTTGGGTAGCCAGTCTATTCCATCTACCAGAAAATGGAACAGAAAACCATTAGGAAAGTGAATAAATGTGTGACAACTGACTTAACTTAGTAGTCTAGGTGCCCTCTGGGAGGATCACCATTGTTGAATATGGAGAATTCCTATACACAGAAGGTTTGAAGTCTCAGAATTTAGAGAATTTAGGCTCTGTAAGGTGGGGGGGATGTGGGAGAAAGCTGAAGATGGTCAGCATTGTTGAGAATACATATAGTGAGCAAACTGTCAAGACTGCTCCAAATACCTCCTACACACACAGAATGGTTTAGTCTCTGGAGACATTCTTTGAGATGGCATGGAGAGCATGTGACACCTGCATTCTGAAACATGGGATTCCCACCCCTCCTTCTCCCTCCATGACCCCAAAATACTAGAACCAGGGGGATATACCCCAGAAAGGACGTGACGGATTCTTCTCTGAAGAAATTATGAGCCCTTGAGAAAAGACTTTTAGACATTGACATTCAGCTTTTAACCTCTCTGTGGTCTCTGGGCAAAATCACCGAGTCACTGCTCCAAAACTAGGAGTAAGGATAGTTGTCCACATCATTCATAGTGAAGCCCCTGCTTTATGAGCTGTGCTCTAGGTGAGTCAATAGCTTGGTCTTTTTGGTTTGCTTCTACTGGCATTGAACTGCAGCCCTGTGAGTGGGTGAC